>OY728119.1:1976742821-1986742821 GCA_963277665.1 Viscum album
ATTGGAAAAATGGGAAATTTTGCAAAGTGATAAAATGAGTCACCTTGATTCACCATAACACCTCAAACACCAGATTCTCACAAAGGAATGGACTAGAGAGGGCTGTGACATTACACACAAAATTCAATAAATTTTATTTGATGAAAATGTATTTTTAGACCATAAAATGACTTTATAATTATTTCTATCCTAATGACCATTATTTAATGACTGTTAATTCATTGAATTAGTTAATTTAATCTATGTATTTCAGTATAAAAATTTATCAATAGTAATAAATTTATCAATGAAGAAAAAAATACATTGTACAGTCATAGTAACAGTTTTATGAAAAATATGTCTTTTACCTCCATATGATTTTGCCTTCATTTTCTTCCAATTGATAATTAATATAATATTGATTATTAATTTTATTAAGTAATATTTATATATATATATATTAAAAAAATAAATTTATACATATTCATACCCAAAACACCCATTATTTTAATATATGACTTTCTTTAGATAATCCAAATTCGTTCAATAGTTTTCATGATACAAAACAACGAACTTAATTGAAACCATGATATATTTTGATAAAAGATAAATGTTTATGTAAGATAATTAAAAACTAATAATTGAATTTATGGGAATGATTAGGAGTAATTTTTAGGAAATATATGTATGAAGATAATAAGTTCTACATTTAATATGAATGAAATTCAATTAGTCTACGTAAAATGAATAATATGATAATTTATTTTATTGATTTTTTTAAAAAATTTATTTTCTGTGTAATTAATTTCCATTTCAAGACTGATATGAATAGTTATGAGAAATTTTGTTTTGTATTTCTAATTTTTAACACCAATTTTGATGGTAAATGATATGAAATATGAATAATATTTGTTAATATTTTATAATTTCATTTCCAAGAATAAAATCATTATATTTAATGATTTTTTTTTCATAAATTGGATTTATAAATTTTAGAAATATAATTTCAAAATATGAAAAAAAATTATTTAGAATAAAAATATTATCTTAGGATGAGTTTTTGGTTTTTTTGTCAAATTTTATTTATTTTTAGTTGAAAAATACAGTTTCTAAAAAAATTATAATATTTATGATTTATAATTTTGTAAGATTATTATAGAAGTTTTAAAATAAATTAATGTATTAAAATATGAATTAAGTAAAAAAATATGCATTTAAATATATTAATTGATATTATAAATCCTATTTCAAACATTTTTACAACTAAATTAAACTCTTAGTTTAATAGAAAACTTTTTTTAGCATTTTAATTGAAACAAATATTTTCATGGTGAGATTTAGTTTCTTATTTCTATTAAAGAAAACGATTTTTTTAATAACTCAAATTTTTTCCTGGTAACTAATTATTTTAATAACTACGTCTTACAAATAAATTTTTATATTAAAAACTTTTATTTTTTAAAAACTATTTTTATGCATTATGTGCGTTAATATTTAAAAAAACTTCTCAAAACAATAGAAATTTTATTTGAAAAATAAATTTTAATCTTTTAAAAAATAAGTTTTAAATTAATTAAAAGGGGTAAATATTATTTTCATAATAAAATTAACTACTAAGGGTAAAAATTAATTACGAAGGTATAAGTATGTTTGGGTAAAAGGACAAAAGTAAAAAATAAAAACCTTAAAAATGAAAATTTGCCTCCCAAATTTGTGGTTTGTGTGGATTTCAACCTAAAATCACTTTAACCTACCCTATTGTCCATTTTGGATCCATTAACCAAGGAATAGTGACATTAGATAACTGAAATGATTAGGATTCTCCCAAAACTAATATTCTCTTCACCTATAAAAGGGAAACCCATCCACCAATTCAAGACTCACCTCATCTAAAAATTTATCAATGATGATATTATAATTTTATCCCATAGACCTATATCCCACTTAGAAAATATTGAGGTCACCATTATTTAGAATTATTTTGTTATTTGCAATGAGAATTATAAGGAAAATTCAACTACACGATGTGTGTAATGTCAACAAGTTAGTTTTTATTCATATTTATCCTCATTAAAATTTATCCTATACATACTAATATAAAAACATTAGTATAATTTATATAATTTAATGATTCATAATTAAGGTTATTATCACAATATATTCATTTATCCTATCCATTAAAAAAAATGAAATAGTGGTTTCTGCGTATGTGCGGAATACCACCTCCATATAAAAAAAATTCATTTTCTATAACCACCCATAATAAATGGTTACTAGAATGTTTTAACGATAAAATATTATATATATATGTATGATATCATTATTTTTTTGTTATGAAAATTTAGACAAATATTTAATTGTTTAATCAAAAAATATTTTTCATTACTTCAATCATTTAAAACAAGTGTTGTAAGAGGAAAATGATTTTTTTCAAAGTAATTACTTTATATAAATTATATTCTCTTTATAATTATTTAAAATAATTATTTATAACACTAATAAACACTAAATAATATCATTATTCTTTTGGTATAATTATATTACAACTAAACCTTTTCAAAATCATCCATTAAACATGGTTGGTTTAATAACTTGAATGATACTATACACTTATCTCATGGATGATTATGAGAACATATTTAGTAGTATAATATGATTATAATATATAAATTTGTTTTGTTCTCGTAAGGTTATATCAACATTCAACTAATTAATTCTGAAAAATCCTTTCATTCGTTAAGAATCAGTAAAACATGATCATCAATGATTTTATCTTCATGGATTGCAACCAAAACAGACATGAAATAAAATTATATCAATATAACATAACATATAACATATATTCTAGTACATTACACAATATAAAAGTAATATAATTTTTAAAAATAATAGATACCAACTTGACTGTCACAAAACTAGTTTAATGAGATAATGATTACGTACACATGGTGTTCAAAATAGGTAAAAACTAAAATTAGAGCATCCTTTATTGGTCTATGATTCTATATTTTATTCTTTATGTTATTTCATTTTACTCTTGGGTTCTACTCAATCTGACCTTCTAGTTTTTGGTTTCATCCACTTCTCTTTCGATCTTTTCTATAGTGCTTGACCCCAATATTGCTTAGGCTCAATGGTAAGCAAGACCATTTGGGGGGTGTTAGTGGATTATCGCAACGATGCTCCTTCAATATTCTTATTTTTGGTTACTTTGGTTAATTATTATAGGGTTTCATACTAGATATCATATTTACCATTTTTCAGTGGTTCATTCATTCATTCTACTTCAATTCCTATGTTCTGGTATCCCTTAGGGTTTTAGTCTTAGTGTTCCTCTTTATTGTCCCATGATAGTGTAGTTTCTCCCTTTCCCCTTCTATACCACTATTTCATGCCATGTGCTCCTAATCATTTACTTCTTTCAAGGCTAGATAGGTGCGATGGATTCTATGGAAGTTTTGAGATGTGTTTGGGGAACTATATGAGTTTACAGGTGGTGAAAATAGGGGTGGGTTTATATAGTTTCTATTTCCATTAATTTTCCCCCTATAATGATGGGTATGGTTCTCAATCTTTTTGTAGATGGATACATTAGGTGGTGGAAAGTGAAATTAAAATTGGTATTTTTTCACATTCTCTATATTTTTTCAATTTTTCTTTCTCAATGTTATCTACAAAGCATTGTTCATATCTGGTTTTTGGTTTTGTTCATTCCTGTTTATAATTGATACTGATCATGTTTTTCATGATAATAAAATGATTTTCTGACGACTGACGATGATGATGACGTTGAATTTTAGAGGTTTTTTGGTAGTGGTGGTGGATTTCAATGAAGTGTATGTTGTTGAAAAATAATATTTATCTTCTCTGTTGGTGAGGACAATATTGATGATGTCACTAACGGTGGAAGAATACAACAGTGTGACTGGTTCTCCTGTTTCAAGGTCTCCACATGATGGATGATAGTTTCTGTATTGAGGTGGGTAATATCATAGTTCAAGGTGGATAATGGATTTATTTTTTAATTTTTATTTTTGAAAATTGAATGTTAAATTTTTGAAATTTTAATGTGGTGTGTATTGGTATATGTGGATGTGGGATATGCGTGAATAGGTGTCTCTCTATGTATGATTCATATTTAACCAAAAAGTGGATATTTTAAGAATAAAAAAATTGGATTGTGGTTATGAATTGGATTCTTGGGATTGTATTTAATTATCATTATTTATCATGTTAGTACAATTGGTGAAATTTCATAAAATATCATGTCTGACATAAGGGGTTTCATCTAAACTTCATCTCATTGAGACATGATTGGTATTACACAACTAATTTGTTTTATATTATTTATATACTTCCTGTTTGAGATATTATATCATGAATATTATTTTGATCATGGTATATTTATTTTAAATAAAATACTACACTTTCATGAGGTTTTTATGAATGTGTTTCTCAAGATGCATCAGTTTTCATGGTCATAGTTCTGATTTTTTGAGACATAATATATTTAGTGAACCATGTTTCATTTTTTGGGTGGATTTGCTTCCAATTGATATATTTTTATAATAATATTTTTATTTCATGGGATTTAATATCTACATAAAATTCAATTTTTTGGGTGGAAATTGATTCAGTTTTTTTCCGGTTTTTGAGGATTTTTGGTTAGTCAATTTTCATTTATTTAGTTATGTCCATTTATCAAACTTACTTCATCTACTTTGGGTACATTATAAAATTTTATTATATTATATGGAATACTATCTTTATTTTTTGGGATATAAATTCCTAGAACATAAAACCTTTGATTCATATTCATCAGTTCTTGGGTATGTTCTTTTTCAACCATCCACCTTCTATCTCCACATAGATTATGATCATGTTATCCCATTTATTGAAATGGGGAAATATATTGTTATAACATATATTTTTATTACAATATGTAAAATTATTATCAAGTCAACTATTTTTTTACCATACACATTCCTTCATATTTTGTATAATATAGTTATTTCTTTTAATTACATGGGGAAAAGTATTGGGGTATCATATATTAATATTTTAGTAAGGATGATTATTGAAATGTTGTCTATGTATCACTTGTTCATCCACCTTATTTCATTGGATTGGTTAGGATAATTTTATCCCTTTCAACTATATGTGGGAACTTATTTGATTAATATATATTATTATTCAAATATGAACTATTATTCATAATCTGACGATGTATTTATTGACCACCCACCTTTTTTCTCATGATTAGATATGACCATGATATCCCTTTTACTGAAATTGGGAAAATTACTGAAAATATTTATTATTACTGATGATTAACATAGTTTTATCATATATTGATATTATATATTCTTTATTATAAAGATATCAATGTTTTTTTTCATCCAAATATTCCTTTTAAGATGATATGAATGGTTTGGTTGAATCTTATGTTGAATTAATTGGATATAAAGAAGTGAAAGGTGATTCCAAAAATTATATATTCCCTCAATGAATGAACATGTCTCATAAGAAAAAATTGGTTGGGTTTTAGTGTATACCTCTTGACATAGTAGGATATAGACTTGGAATATAGCCTTGATAAGATGTTTTTTATGTTCAAAATTATATATTCTATTGGTATGAGAATAGTATTATTTAAATCCACAATTTCAATTATCATCATGAATTTTGAATTCTCACATTTTTAATTTGATTTTGGAATTATTCATATTATTAAGTCTTACCATATTATGTATACCATGCTTGTAATTTTGGTATCTTAATTTATATGTTTCTTTTATCATGTGTTTGGGGTCACCCTTTTATTAGGTTTTCAATCCCTAGGTTAGGATGTAATATAGTAAATGTGAAATTTTTAGAGGGATAAGAAGAATGGAATAATTTTTTTGAAAATATTGATGACTAATTATGGATTAATAAGTGTTATATATAAGGGGAAAATTCTTATTTTATACAAAGAATATGGGTTTTAGTTTATTTTTTCCTTAATTCTATAAATATTTAAAACAAAAGTAATCCTTGGGGAGTAATAGACTCTATAATAATTGTTTATTTTATAATTAAGTATAGTAATTTCAAGGATTTAATATGTTGGTGTCAGTTTGAGTTTATAATTTATGTGTTTATAGCTCTAGATCCGAGAGTGTGGGTCTAGGGTGTCCCAATACCTGTCAAACCAATGACAGATTCATGGGGATTGTATTTGAATAATAATTTAATATTATGTTAAAATTCATTTTAATATCATCATTTCATGTGGTAAATACAAACGAACTTAGTATTCGTTTCAAATAATATAACTAAAATATTGGGGTGTCATCTTCTAGCCCCGTAGAGAAATTGTTTCCTCTCAATTTTAATTTGACTCTCTTAAAACATCTTTATAGAAAAATGAAATAAAATCGTATATATATTTTTTCATGAACATTAATTTGGAGTTCATTAATTGGGAAATTATTATTTTCATAAATATGTTTACCTCCATTTGTCTCATGCTTGCGGATGAGTTTCTAAAAGCATACCTTGATAGTTGAGTGTCACTTTCTGCGTAAGACATGATAAATTTTTTAAATTGTTTTATAATCGAGATAATGATATTAATGAAATGTAAATACTAGATTAATTTTAAGAAACATATGTATAATTGTATTATTTTATTTTATTTCAATCAGTTACTACTTATATGTCTCCAAGAGAGGAATATTAAAGATTAATTTTTCATTCCAAAAGTAGAAAAATAATATTCCAATTGATCAGAAGATCCAAAAAAATAATGAAATGTTATATTCCTAATTTCTATCCATTAAAAAAATAAAAATATTATTATAACATAATAATATAATTTTATGTATGAATAAAAATTCATATGAATAAAGAATATATTAATCTTGTATACCACAATAATAACACCCAAAGTTCAACTTAAATCATTTAGAAAATAATTTCCTATAAAAATCTTCCAAATATTCCTGAACAAATTTGAAATGAAAAACTAAGAATATTTGATCATATTTTATTTCTATATTAACATAAAATTTATCTCCAAACAACATCACTCACTTATAAAATAACATACCAAAATTATTTATGCCATAATTATATAATCTAAAAAATATGATACTTTTCCATAATAAAATCATATATTCTTCCATAAATTAACATAGTATTTAATACATAAATTCCATTTACCAAAATCATATAATTTTCCTAAAATAGTGAACTTATTCCAAACTAATATTAGCCACATAGTTAGGAAATCACTTTTCAATGTCATGGTTATCTATAAGATAAAACATATGTTCCCAAAAATATAATAACCCTTTATCCGAATTAACCGTATTTACCTCAACATCATTAATCATATTAACCCCAAATGTTATCAGTGCCTTTATAATTTTTTCAAAAAAATATAAATGCATTAATACACAAAAAATTGTTTCCCTAAAACAATAACTACAACCAAGGTTTGTATCCATATAAATGTCAACCAAAATATACATAATCATTTTAAACTACCATCACATGAAACAAGAAAAGTGGTATCTATTCTATATGATCAACCATAGAGAGCTAAACCCATTATGATATCCCTAAATCTTATGTTATCCTCAACTGGTAACATCTTAACATCTAAAATTATCTAAACCCTTACTCTGATACAAAGTACGACATCCTATATCATCATCAATAGATAAACTTGATTTATTTTATGGTTTTTACTTTATTACATTCCTGTAATCATTTAGGTTTATAGTTTTAGAGAATTAAAAGATTGGTTACGTTACAAAGTACAGACATCCACATAATATCATTTTTTCCAAAATAATATATTTGTTACGAAGAAATACATTTTTCATTCCAGATAACTCCCATAACCAAAATCATGAAATTAGTAATTTTCTTAATCATAATTTTGAATTGTGAAAAAAATTCAAAAAAATGGGATGATAAAAACAAACAATAGTAAGGGAAATAAAAGAAAAGAAAACCATTATTCCATTTTCAATTCTAAAATATCTATAAGTATGTTTACCTGTCATAATAAAATGTTAGCTCAAATATTTGTTTTCTTATCCATGAAGAAAACATAGTTTCTTAAATATTTTCACGTAAAATTTCATAATAATTCACAAATTAAAATTCATAATCATGGAGGATTCTAATAAAACATGAAAAACTCATGATTAAATTTTATTTAAAAAACAATACATTCACCTTAAAAGGCCACAATCTTTTCTGAAAAATATTTTATTATTTGAATTAGTTTGTAAATAAAAAATATTTTTCTTTAAAACCCATTTCAATTATATCATGCATGTAGAATCAGAAATTGTAGTTACATCAATCTCTTAAAGAACCACTAAAATAGAATCATCTAACTAAAAAATTACCATATCTATTAAGAGTAACCTATCATCTGGAAACTCCATCAATTTAACTAATTCATTTTTGAGCTTTGTCAGTCCCACCCATCATTAAAGCTATATCAAGATCAAATGTCATTTATATAAAATTTTCAATAAATATAACATGAATAAAAACATATATATTATACTTAAAAAATAAAATTAATTTTAATTTTCATTCATGACTATAATCAATAAAAAATTTGGTTATCTTACAAAGATTATAAGAAGTTTACCGTTCCTTAAAAAAATAATTAATATTAAAAATTTAAACATTATTATGAAAAACATATTATTTTGAAATAAAAATAGAAACATTTAAAGGAATATTTATGGTAAAATAAACATGAATAGGGTGGTAAAATCATTTTATTTTATAATCATTAATGAAAATGTTATTTTTAAACTTTGGTAATAAAAGTAAAAAATTACCATCCAAGAAAATTTAAATGATTCATTTTTAGAAAATTTTAATGAATTTCAAGAATTGTAAAAAAATTAACATTATTAACAATAGACTCATAAATAAAAAAATTATTTAAACAATTAAATAAAAACTAAACATTGAAAAAAATTAGTTGTAATGAAGACTTTAAAACCATATTCTTAAAAGAAGGTCCCTTACCTCAAGTCCTGGATTGTATCATTCCAGTTTCTACCTTAATCAATAATAAATATATTTTAGTTTTCTAATTTACTTAGAAAAAATTTCAAGCTCATTGAAATATCATTATTCAATTTATTTCATTTGTTACAATATCTTATTTATTTTTAAAAATTTTTTTGTTTGTGTTTGATGTCTTAAGGATGTTTTGTTTATAAGTCCAAAATGAATTCAATAATATTATTATGATCAAATGGATAATTAGTACATCATATCCATAATATTAATTAAGAATTAATTATATTTTTTATAAATTAAATTCAACTTATAATCATCCATGAGATGATGGCATGAAAAAATAATCACATCGGTTTATGGAGGATGTAGTATATAAGTATGCCGGAATGACATCATCATTTTCCACGAATGGAAGGGTAAAAAGGAATGTAATATAATATCATTAGAAAATCAAAATTATATAATTAATATAATTTATATTAGTTAAATACATCATACCATACTTTATACAAGGTTAAGAAAAATGAAACACATTTCTTTGTGGAGGTTGTACTCGACACGTATGCATCCACAATGTTTTCATTTCCCTTAGGATGGAAAATGTGATGATAATTATTTGAGAAATAAAAATAATAAAATTTTTAGAATATGGATCATAGTTTTGTTATTATATAATTATGGTTATTAATATTTTATGTGGGTTGAAGAAGAAATAATAATTAAACACTAGGTTTAGAATTATACATATTCTTTGGAAAACCTCCCTTAGCTTACAACTTATGCTTTCTATGTCACGAACCAACCCGGGTCGACCCTGAACCGGTCACCCGAGCCGGCCCGCGACATGGCCCGAGGGGCGTTCCCCATCCCCACAGGCTGGCAACTAGTGTCGAGCATCAAAAGTAAACAGATGGGAACGATTTGGCCCAAAATATAATAAACTAAGAAGCAGAAATAAATAGAACAAATGTAAATAAGGAAAATGGAACCAACAACGCAACTAACCTGACCACGACCAAAGCTCCACGTGACCCCGTGGGTCACTCTCCAATAACACAACGACATCGCTCAAGGCGAACAACTAAAGCTGGAACCTGCAACAGAACTAAAAACAAGAAAACACTATAGGCGTGAGTATTAAAACTCAGTAGGTAGGCCCGTCTAATTCTATCCCAAAGCACACACCAACAAATAAAGAGTTTATCAATTCTAGGTTTGAACTAAATTATAAAAAAATATGTTTTCCACATACTTTCATTTCTAAAACAAGTAACAGTCCATTGCCCTTTTAATTTAGAACAAGTTTAATGTTGAAAGAACAGGTGCATTGCATTTTCAAAACACTTTGCGAACAATTTAGAAATTCAAACTTCAGTTGTTAGTCAAAAAGGAAAATCACACACAACACACAGTAAGGGAAATGGTAAAAGTGGCACACAAGGGTCGGCAACCGAACTCGACCTCTCAATCATCCGCCACACACAAATAAACACTAAAAGAAACATGGGTCGAACCTAGGAGATCGTGAAAAATCCAGAACGTACTATACATGTTACTCATCCTGAAGGCATTCCATAACTCGATGACGTCATAACGCCCATAATACTACCCAGCATAGCCCTGCATGGCCTAACCGGGGGGCCCAATCCCCATAGCAGCACTAACTCAGTATTCCCCTGCTATGGGGCCACTAGCCAGTGCGTGGTCTAAACTAGTGCAGCAATCGTTCTCAGAAAATTCACTCAATATGGCAGGTTCCCATGTCATCACAAGAAATAAAAAGGGGGTGCGTCTACAATGTAAATAAATCAGTCACGATGCAAAAACATCACGTACAGCTCACGCAAACAATGCACACCAAATATCACCCCCCGAGTGGGATTTCCAAGATAATCCATTTCATTAAAGTGCCAAACGGGCCTTCACCAATTTTAAAGTAAACCTCTTTTCTCAAAAAAACTCAAAACACTTATTCAGAAGAAATTATTTATCTTTAAAACTAGAAGCACATTTTAAGTTCTGTGAATTATGTTTAAAGGCCAAACTGGCATTCTTTCAAAACTGGGTGTCCGCCCGTCAAGAAAATGTCACAAGTGTTCGGTATAAAATAAACATCTCTTTTCGCACTAAATAATAATTTAAAGTTCTATTATCTAATATTATTTCTAATTCATTAAAAATTAATAAAATAACAAGCAATTAATAAATTCTAAATCTAAAGGTAAGTGCAATGGGGGACCTACCTCGGCTCGCTGTCCAAACACAACGGCGCAACGCGCCTCGCAAGGACGCGCAAGCGTGAGCTCCAGATGACGATCAAATGAGTGTGGAAAAACCTTGCCAACACGCTGCAACTGCAAAGATAACCGAAATACGTAAACACCGACTTAAAACAATCCAAATGAACAAACAACGCAAAATAACCAGCTCGACACGTTTTGAAAATATCACATCCAAAGCACGTATCAAAACACAACCAAACTCTATATTTGAATCTAATCGCGACCTTTAGACACACTAACCACTTTTCAAATATCATACACACCACATGATTTAAGCAATAAACCATTTGAATAACTTATAAAACATTCGCGGATGGTGAAACCAAGGTTCACATCAAATCATACTCAGTTTCACATAAGAAATCACTTTAAAATAACACACAACATTTTCAAACCAAAACAAGACTCAACACCTAACAACCAACAAATAAAACATTTTATAAAGAAACGCACCCATTTTCACACACAAAACATCACCTCTTTTTACAGAAAACCACTTTTTAGTTTACACACACCAAAACCTACTAAAAAAAAGATGTCTTTTATGACTCTCTGCACATTGATGCTAAACCAAAACACAACTGCAAAGTTTGTGAAATGCAAATAAACAATTATGCACGATTGTTCGCATAAAACACGCACATACCATAAATACATATTAACTTCAATTAAAATCTTTATCTGCATCAAACAAACTAATTAATATAATCGCTAAACTAATTTACGGTGAAAATTAATTCATAAACAATCACTAAACGCATAAACATGCTACTTAGCAAAACAAATACATATTAAATATCAAACAATACCATATTCACACCACGCAACTAATAAATAACATGCTAAAATAATTAAATTCACAAATTAATTCGTTAAACAAAAGTTATACACAGAAACACCTACCTTCGATGTCGAAACACCATAAACTCAGTGCGCAAACTCCGCCGCACTTCCAACGCAATGCAAGGGGCCTAAGACAAACCACGGAAAAAAAGAAAATAACCAAGAATTTATACCAAAACTAATATTGTGTGTGTGTGTTCGAAACCAAAACCCCAAAACTGAGGAAGAAGTCTACCGCAAGGAGGGTTTTCCGACGGAAAAGGAAATGAGTCATTGGGGTCGAGTCCACCGGAGAAGACCGTGGATGGCCGGAGCGAAGCTGGCCGAATGACGCCGGGTCAGGGGGAGAGGGGCAGCCAGTGCGCGACGAAGTCGGGATGGAAAAAAAAAACGGAGGCCGGCCGGGGGGGGGGGGGTGTCAGAGGCGGTCGCTGGACGGAGGGGGCAGGGGAACGCTGGCTGGAAAAAGGGGATGAGCCGGACAGGAGGTCTGCCGGAGCTGGGATCGCCGAGGGAGAGAGGGGCTGCGAGGCTGACGCACGCAGGGGCAAGGGGACTCGGGCGCCGCAAGAAGTTCGGGGGTCGCGCAGAGGCCTGGGCGAGCAGGGGCCGGCGGCGGACAGATCGCGGGGAGGGGGCGACGCGCGTTGGGAGGAGAGGGTCGGGGCTGCTACGGCCGGGCGAGGCGGAGGGAGCTCGGCAGGGGAGGCCGCAAACCAGGGGGCGCGCCGCAGGAAGAAAGAAAGAAAGAAAAGAAGCAGTGGAAGAGGGGGTTGCGCCGCTGGTTAGGGTTAGGGCCATTTTTTTAACTCCTAATAATAATACTAATAATATAAAGGATAATAATAATTATAATAATAATAACAACAACAACATAAAATTACTATTTTTATTAACAACTATTTTTTTAACTTAGACCACATAATTATCAAATTCTGAAAACGGGGTCCCCGCACACTCATCGTACGCCAAAAAAAATGCGCACACATTGTGCGCCTTAACGCAGACCGCTCGGGCACCCGCACAAGCACCTAGGGCGACCGAACGGCCACTTCTAACCACGCAGTGCCCGTGCGCGAGTCTAAAACCCACCAAAAACATTAAACGACGAAAAAAAAATTTAACTCGGGACCTAGCTCGGACATCGGTGCGAGAATCCGAAGCCAAGAATTAAATAAATAGAGACAAATTTAAGGTCGAGGTGTGACAATTCTCCCCACCACAGACACTTTCTGCCCCCAGAAAGTCACACAGTCAAACGATAGACCAAACAAGAATTCATGCCCAAATAAAATCAAGATAAACCACAACATAAAAGAATAGGAGAACACGAGAGGGTTCTCCCCACCACAAGAACTCAACTAGTGTGAAAATTTAACACTCGACCACACCATCTCGGGAAGGGGGGGGGGGGCGACGCGGGAACTCCCAAACTAACCTTTATAGAACGAGCCAAACAACACCTCTGCTAAAACTTGGAACTCTAGACATAGACCAAAATCCTGAACACAAGAAAGAAGCCTCTGAGATAAACTTAACCCATGAAGTAAACTCGAGCATTACCGCAAACCTGTACCCCTCCACAACCATTTATATATCCAAACGAACACCGCTAAACCAAGATTAACCCATGCAAGGTCCAAACATACTTTTAAGAAAAAGAAAACGCATTACCCAGAACACCATAATCCGACAAACAAGACTGTTTAGATTACAAACGAACACGTTTATCCCCAACCTTACAACGACACAATGAACCTATAATAACACCAAAACTTTAACAGTGGAAGGACGAGAACCGAAGGCCTTAAATGTTCTGTTGTCAACATGGAACACGAAACCCGAACTGAGGCATCACACCCCCGATCTCCTGACTGCGCGCGAGCTTCACCCCAAGACCTATGGCTGGGGATCTGATGGCTGAAGCATCTCCTGCCACACAGTCAGGCACTGGAATCCTTCAGGTCACGATGTCTTCCTTAGACGACGCTTCCTGGAAAGCTTCTCTAGATGACCTAGACGTCTATAATAATGGCACGTCCTCGGTGGGGTGTGACATTATGGCTTTGCGTGCCCTAAACGTCCACACTGACGGCACACCATTAGACAGTCCGACAAACTGGAAGTTAGAGCCACTGCAAAGAACTCTTTAGAAACAAATTTACCTAACACGCTCTGCTCGTCAGATAGGATACCTTCACGAGCAACTGGGTACGGTGGATTGTCAACTGTTTGCACTCCGGAGACCAACTCAGCTAAGAACACCTCATGCACCCACTTCTCAAAATTGATGCTCCCAAAAAGGGAGGACTCACTCATTGATCTCTAGACGAAGACCCCCGATGAAGGGAGAAGCCTTCACCCAGTCCTGCGACACTACCCCTAGAAAAAGAGGCACAAGATCCTTGAAATGGTCAACATACACTCTCACCATCTGCTGGCCATGTTGAACAAACATGAGATCTTCCATTTTCTTCGTCTTCACCTCCACAAGTGTATACCATTGAATGAAGACGGCTATAAAGACATGCCACATCATCTCAACTTGCAGTAGAGGCGGGGCGAACAACTCCTACTCATCCAGAGTTGGACCTTCAAATAGACCCAAAACAACACGCACTCTAATCGCTTTGGGAGTTCCCAACATCCTAAAGCGTACTCGACCTCTTCAAACCACATAACTACCTTTAACGGACTCCGATCACTGTTAAGTACAGGCAATGTCCGAGAAGGACCAAAAGTTGGGCATGACTCATCAAAACTCTGGGAACCTTTCTGGGCGGCATTTTTGAACAACATATATAAAACCCATCCGAAACTGATATCATTCGAAGTAACATAAAAGAAAGCAGCTTCATCCAAAACAACCAGTTCAAAAGAAACAAACAACCGCGATCACAACCCAAAAACTGCTTTTCATTTTTTTTAAACCACCTTCTTTCATGGCTACTTTCCAAATACCAAATCCACTTTTCAAACAAAACTCCCTTCTAAAAACCATTTTCCTCTATAAAGGCCAATTTAGAAAACAAAGTAAAGCCTTAAATTTCAAACACACTCAGGTAATCCCATGAACCGTTACACATATATTCATCCACTTTCATCCATACGCACCAACACGCACTTTCCATGCATCTTCTCACATGTGAAAACGTCCATAAGGAGTACCTGAGGTTTTACCCCAAACCGATCTCGACCAATTTCGAAGCAAACATCAGTTTTCCAAACCAAATGCTTTTAGTTTTTAAAACCCATTTCATAAATTTAAATTCCTTTAAAAGAAATCAGTCTCACTTTCAAAACCCCCTTTTTTTCCATTTCAAAAAATGCACTAACACCAACCGGAACAAAAACGACACTTAAATTGCATCAAACACCACAGTGAGGGACTAGTAGTCACGTATAACTTGGTGACATGGTAGTGGGCCATGTCCCAAGTAGGCATCGACCACTAGTAGGAATTCAAACCATGTACCCAGAATCCACATGGGTCACTACTCCATGTGAAATCACGATGTAACATCGTCTTACCTCTGTTGTCATCCCTTAATCCAAAACAATCCAAAACGAAACAAATACTCGATTCCCGGACTATCCCTGGTGACTCGAGGTGCAGAACAGGCGAGGGTTCATGACGTCCTTCCCGTACCTACCACTCAAGTACCGACAATCCTAATATCCATCTACCAGACATCCCAAATAACAAGGGCCTCCTCTGATACCATTTTGTCACGAACCAACCCGGGTCGACCCTGAACCGGTCACCCGAGCCGGCCCGCGACATGGCTCGAGGGGCGTTCCCCATCCCCACGGGCTGGCAACTAGTGCCGGGCATCAAAAGTAAACAGGTGGGAACGATTTGGCCCAAAATATAATAAACTAAGCAGCATAAATAAATAGAACAAATGTAAATAAGGAAAAAGGAACCAACAATGCAACTAACATGACCACGACCAAAGCTCCACGTGACCTCGTGGGTCACTCTCCAATAACACAACGACGTCGCTCAAGGCGAACAACTAAAGCTGGAACCTGCAACAGAACTAAAAACAAGAAAACACTATAGGCATGAGTATTAAAACTCAGTAGGTAGGCCCGACTAATTCTATCCCAAAGCACACACCAATAAATAAAGAGTTTATCAATTCCAGGTTTGAACTAAATTATAAAAAAATATGTTTTCCACACACTTTCATTTCTAAAACAAGTAACAGTCCATTGCCCTTTTAATTTAGAACAAGTTTAATGTTGAAAGAACAGGTGCATTGCATTTTCAAAACATTTTGCGAACAATTTAGAAATTAAAACTTCAGTTGTTAGTCAAAAAGGAAAATCACACACAACACACACTAAGGGCAATGGTAAAAGTGGAACACAAGGGTCAGCAACCGAACTCGACCTCTCAATCATCCGCCACACACAAATAAACACTAAAAGAAACATGGGTCGAACGTAGGAGATCGTGAACAATCCAGAACGTACTATACATGTGACTCATCCTGAAGGCATGCCATAACTCGATGACGTTATAACGCCCATAATACTACCCGGCATAGCCCTGCATGGCCTAACCGAGGGGCCCAATCCCCATAGCAGCAATAACTCAGTATTCCCCTGCTATGGGGCCACTAGCCAATGCGTGGTCTAAACTAGTGCAACAATCGTTCTCAGAAAATTCACTCAATATGCCAGGTTCCCATGTCATCACAAGCAATAAAAAGGGGGTGCGTCTACAATGTAAATAAATCAGTCACGATGCACAAACATCACGTACAGCTCACACAAACAACGCACACCAAAGATCACCCCCAAGTGGGATTTCCAAGATAATCCATTTCATTAAAGTGCCAAACGGGCCTTCACCAATTTTAAAGTAAAACCTCTTTTCTCAAAAAAACTCAAAACACTTATTCAGAAGAAATTATTTATCTTTAAAACTAGAAGCACATTTGAAGTTCTGTGAATTATTTTTAAAGTCCAAACTGGCATTCTTTCAAAACTGGGTGTCCACCCGTCAAGAAAATGTCACAAGTGTTCGGTATAAAATAAACAGCTCTTTTCGCACTAAATAATAATTTAAAGTTTTATTATCTAATATTATTTCTAATTCATTAAAAATTAATAAAATAACAAGCAATTAATAAATTCTAAATCTAAAGGTAAGTGCAATGGGGGACCTACCTCGGCTCGCTGTCCAAACACAACGGTGCAACGCGCCTCGCAAGGGCGCGCAAGCGTGAGCGCCAGATGATGATCGAATGAGTGTGGAAAAACCTTTCCAACACGCTGCAACCGCAAAGTTAACCGAAATACGTAAACACCGACTTAAAACAATCCAAATGAACAAACAACGCAAAATAACCAGCTCGACACATTTTGAAAATATCACATCCAAAGCACGTATCAAAACATAACCAAACTCTATATTTGAATCTAATCGCGACCTTTAGAAACACTAACCACTTTTCAAATATCATACACACCACATGATTTAAGCAATAAACCATTTGAATAACTTATAAAACATTTGCGGATGGTGAAACCAAGGTTCACATCAAATCATACTCAGTTTCACATAAGAAAGCACTTTAAAATAACACACAACATTTTAAAACCAAAACATGACTCAACACCTAACAACCAACCCATAAAACATTTTATAAAGCAACACACCCATTTTCACACACAAAACATCACCGCTTTTTACAGAAAACCACTTTTTAGTTTACACACACCAAAACCTGCTAAAAAAAAGATGTCTTTTATGACTCTCTGCACATTGATGCTAAACCAAAACACAACTGTAAAGTTTGTGAAATGCAAATAAACAATTATGCACGGTTGTTCGCAGAAAACACGCACATACCATAAATACATATTAACTTCAATTAAAAACTTTATCTGCATCAGACAAACTAATTAATATAATCGCTAAACTAATTTAAGGTGAAAATTAATTCATAAACAATCACTAAACGCATAAAAATGATACTTAGCAAAACAAATACATATTAAATATCAAACAATACCATATTCACACCACACAACTAATAAATAACATGCTAAAATAATTAAATTCACAAATTAATTCGTTAAACAAAAGTTATACACAGAAACACCTACCTTCGATGTCGAAACACCATAAATGTAGTGCGCAAACTCCGCCACACTTCAAACGCAATGCAAGAGGCCTAAGACAAACCATGGGAAAAAAAAGAAAATAACCAAGAATTTATACCAAAAATAATATTGTGTGTGTGTGTTCAAAACCAAAACCCCAAAACTGAGGAAGAAGTCTACCGCAAGGAGGGTTGTTCGACGGAAAAGGAAACGAGTCATTGGGGTCGAGTCAACCGGAGAAGACCGTGGATGGCCGGAGCGAAGCTGGCCGAATGACGCCGGGTCAGGGGGAGAGGGGCAGCCAGTGCGCGACGAAGTCGGGATGGGAAAAAAACGGAGGCCGGCCGGGGGGGGGGGGGGGTGTCGGAGGTGGTCGCTGGACGGAGGGGGCAGGGGAACGATGGCTGGAAAAAGGGGAGGAGCCGGACAGGAGGTCTGCCGGAGCTGGGATCACCGAGGGAGAGAGGGGCTGCGAGGCCGATGCACGCAGGGGCAAGGGGACTCGGGCGCCGCAAGAAGGTCGGGGGTCGCGCAGAGGCCTGGGCGAGCGGGGGCCGGCGGCGGACAGATCGCGGGGAGGGGGCGACGCGCGCTGGGAGGAGAGGGTCGGGTCTGCTACGGCCGGGCGAGGCGGAGGGAGCTCGGTAGGGGAGGCCGCAAACCAGGGGGCGCGCCGCAGGAAGAAAGAAAGAAAAAAAAAGAAACGGGGGAAGAGGGGGTTGCGCCGCTGGTTAGGGTTAGGGCCATTTTTTTAACTCCTAATAATAATACTAATAATATAAAGGATAATAATAATTATAATAATAATAATAACAACAACATAAAATTACTATTTTTATTAACAACTAATTTTTTTTAACCTAGACCACATAATTATCAAATTCTGAAAACGGGGTCCCCGTGCACTCATCGTATGCCAAAAAAAAATGCGCACACATTGTGCGCCTTAACGTAGACCGCTCGGGCACCCGCACAAGCACCTAGGGTGACCGAACGGCCACTTCTAACCACGCAGTGCCCGTGCGCGAGTCTAAAACCCACCAAAAACATTAAAAGACGAAAACAAAATTTAACTCGGGACCTAGCTCAGACATCGGCACGAGAATCCGAAGCCAAGAATTAAATAAATAGAGACTTATTTAAGGTCGGGGTGTGACATTCTAGGATAATATTTTTGTGGTACCAAAACTAGTAGGTCTTATGGATGATGCTTGTAAAGGGATTTGGGTGTGGTTGTGTTGATCTTAATGTCTCAATAGGTGTGTGTATGAGATGATATGAGGTTCTATTTTAAATGTAAAATGTGTGGGAATCTTCTAAATATATGAATTATTAATATATAATATTTGTCTAACTCTAGTAAAACATATCTATGTTTAAATATCCCTTAATATAAGGTCAATATAAATTAAAAATAATAATATTTTGACATATTTAGGTGGAATTTTGACCCTTATATCTCAGTTTAACCCCTTTGGTAGCCTTTTAACCCTTAACCACAGTACTAAAATTTTCAAACTCCAAGGGTAATGGAAGTAATTTGAAAATTTTAAGGTGTCAAATAAATGGAATGTTAATTATAGAATATAAAATACCATATAAAATTTAACTATAATGATGTTTTAAGATGTTGAAATTTTATAATGAAATTATTAAACATTAAATACCATTTAATATCATTTTCCAGACAATTATGAAAATTACTTTAATGGAATCAAGATAAATATGTATTTTGGATTCAAAACACATAAATTATATATTTTACTTCAATAGTATAAAGTAAAATTTCTTGATACCATAAATCATGTATATAAAATAATATTTATTTTAAAAAAATCCATTTATTATATTTTTCTTTTCCTTGTATAAGGGTTGTATCAACACTGAATAAATGTTCTAAATAATTATACTAAATTAAAAAACTTTTAAAATGAAAATAAATTATTATAAGTAATTATGGTTATATTTTTTCATTTATAATATATATTTACCCTTATCCAAATCATGAAATCTTTTTTGGGATAATAAATGAGAGAAAATGATATTTACTAAATATAACTGTTCATTCATTATAATGCCATCAAATATTTCAATTTAAGAAACCAAAAATAGTTCAATAAAGAATATAGGTTCAAAAAACTCTCATAAACACAAGTATTTTATTATTTATGATTTTTTATCAAATTTTACTCATAATATCAATTTGTACATTAATGTAGCTTTATATAGATAACTATTTTTTTACATGGTAATGTATTTTTGTGACCCAAAATAAAATTAATGTTATAAAAAAGTTTGATATTTTTTATTAATAATTTTAACCAATTTCACATGATTTATCTTTTCCAGTTTATTGGAATCCATTATAATATATTTGTAAAAAATGAAATGATAAAAAGTTTTTAGAAAAATGGGTTTTATGCATAATGATGAACTTATACCAAAATAAAATATAATAATAAATAATATAAAATTAACTATTTTATATTTAATATAGGGGATATTATGTTATTTTTAATCTAAATCCAAAATATTATTTTACTTTAAAATTTTTATATTTAACTAAAATATGATAGCTTATAAAAAATATGGATTTTCACTATTTACAAAATCCTTTTAGATAAATTCAAAAAATAAATTATAAGCCTATGATGAGAAGAGGATTCAGAATATTATTTAAATTTTTTCTTATAAAAATTTCAAAGAAGAATAAATTATATATAATACCCATACAAAAGAATCCATAAAACCATATTTTATGAAAAAAGTAATTTTGAAGCATAAAATAACTTTATTCTAATTCATTTTCTAGAAACCATAATTAAATGAATGTTAATAATCAAACATGTTATTTTAATATAGTTAGTTCTTTAGAAATGTTTTTAAATGGTTATTAGTTTAACACATTACCCATGTATAAAAATAGTTTTATGAAAATTATCTCTTTTACCTTCAAAATATTTTATCTTCATTTCCAAAAAATTAATGATAAATTAATGATGTATAATTTATTTTATTAAGGTATAAATTTATTTAAATATTTCATAATATAGTTATTATATATCAAACAAGAGAAACCAATGGCAAGGTAATAATAGTTATATATAAATAGTAATATTTTAAAATATGTGGTGGTTATTTTTAGTATTGTTATTGCATGTGGTATACAAAATCAAACATAGAATTCATTTAAAAGAATAAAAGAAAAATCTTGAGGTGCTATAAAAAATATCCTACAAAGAGATATTTAAGATAATTTTAGCACCCTTAAAAACATAGGATTAATGAGGTTATAGATATGTTTTTTGTGAGCACAAATTGACTTCAAAAAATTGATAAAATATAGTTAAGATGATCAATGTTTATAAATATAGATTTTTTGTGCCCAAGATATTATTTAAATCTGAGTAAACATTCACTTGCATGGAGTACTTTCATTCCTCATTTAAAATATGTAACTATTGAAACACTTCATTTTTCAATTTTTTTAAAAACTATATTTTAAATATATAGTAATTTATTATCAAAACCATGACCAGTTTTACATTTATTCATTTTTTTTCATTATTACCCTATTTTCATATTATTACCTAAAAAAATATAGGGAGATCTATCATTAATAATTAAATAATGTTTATCATCAAACCATTTTCAAATATAGTAGTATTAAATTTCATTTCATGTGGCTTATTCGATCTAGAAAGATAATCATTTGGTTAAATAAATTGTATTTAAATATATTACACATATATACAGATATTGTTTTTAATAATTATAAGTATAATATCATAACAATCCATTATCTATATGTTTGATCTAGTTTTCCTCAAACTATTTTCTTTTTTTATGATTTTATTGTTTATTTATACAATATTAGTAATATAATTTTGTAATTTTTATATTTTTTATATAATTAATCCAATTTTTGTCCACTAAAATTTAAATTATAGGAATTTTTCTCATTATAACTTAATATATTTAATGAATCCATTATGAACTGGTTTTATTATTCCATTTTAGTACCATATTATTCACTTGAGTCTATGTCTTCAGTAAATATCAAACTAGTTATAAGTCCTATGCTTTCTATTTAATATATATTCTTATTATTAATTTATATTTTAAAATTTATGCATTCATGTTTAATGATACCTTTACTTCCACATTTATAATAGGTTACATCTAGAATTTAATTTGATATAATGTTACCTTTTTATTTACATCTATGAAAATTTATTGAAATTTTTTTTCTATATTCTTGAATATCCCTTCATTATCGGTTAATTTATTTTGAAAAAATGACTAGTTTAATCATAAAAAATCTCTTATAACTTGGAATATGGGGAATATGTTTTGACATTTATTCATAATTTTAATGAAACATGATTTTCTTTTATAGATTATTTTCCTTTTAATGTTTTTAACTATAACTCATATTAAAAAAAATACAATATTCTCATCATTAGTATAATCATTAAAATTTTTATTTTCATCAATTTAAAATTTCTTAGTATTCCATTTTTTTGGTAGATCAATTAAAACTCTTTCAAGTTAAAAATTATTATCTAGATATTAATATGATGAATTCATTCAATTTATAATTCTTATAAATGATGAAACATTCGATTAATAGTTTCATTTTTACCAATATTAAAATATTGATATTATACCCTTATGATACCATGCTAAGTTATAATCAATTTATCATATCTATAATAAGTAGTATTCAATATTTGACACATATTATACAAGAATCTACATAATGAAATTTGAATGAATAAATTTCATTTAATATCAATGTAATGCATGTTCATGATTTTATAATTAATTATACATTTGAAAGATTCAACACCATTGAGAGTATCATGATCATCCTAAGGGAGATTTTAAGGTTTTTCAATGTCTATCTAATGGGTATTACATATATTTTTAAGATATGATTCTTTCTGTACATGATGATAACTTTAATCATTCCCATCAAACCAATGGTCTTTGTGAAGCATAAATATCCTTAGAACCTATTCATTCCAACTAAAATAAATTTTTCTCTTTATCTATAATTCCAATTATTTTGTTATTAAAAATATAATAATCGTATCAAGGTTCAATCACTCTTATCAAATGTTTGGGCTTGGATACATGATTTTTGAATGGTCAAGAGGGTGGATTTAACTATTTTTAATTTTGAAATGCTTATTAGAGTTAATTTAATTTATAGTGGAAAATAATATTTTAAATTAAATATTTTTATATTAGTTCAGATAAATGTGATTCAATTTTTACTCTTCTCACAATAAATATGAGAGTCTGAAACCCACTAATGTTGTTACCAGAGTTTTGAAGGGAGTAACAACCTTTTAAAACTGAATTGTTTTCCACTAGAGGCACAAAACAAATCCAAAGTATTATTCAAATAAATGAACACACTAGAATAATCCTTTTAAATTAATGGATGAAAATATATTTTAATTATCTCAACCATGGTATTATGAAATCCCCTACTTATTACTAGACCAAGACCCAACCAGATTTTCATTTTGTGCGGATTAATATAACACTGGAACTAAGCTCTTACTTTTTAATGAAAAATAATAAATTACAAGTAAAAGAAAAAAAAATATAAATAATTAGAAATTATAACATATAGTTGAATTTTGGAAACTCTGAATGTTAAGGAATCAAGAATCACTCTAGCAGTAATGGCTCAAAATGACGAAATTCATCTGATAGTGTTACAATGATGATCATAAAAGATAAGAATATTATTGTTTGATTTTCTTAGGAAATTCCACTGATAAATTTTTCCATCAATGGTTATTTAATACTCTTTTTATTTAGTTTACTCAAGAACAACATTGTGAAAAAATTGTAATCTTTATGCACAACAACATTAAAATTATGTCCATTGAATTTCTACTTTTCTCAAAGAAGTAGGTGTGTATGTGAATCAAAGGAACTAATTTAAAGTTGTTAATTATTTTTTTTAGACAATGACTCACATATATTTTCTATGTAATTATCATGCAAAAAAATAGATCTTCTTAAAACTTGGTCGATCATATATTGTTGTAAATAAAAAATAATTTCAAAAATTTTATACATTATAAACATGACAAAACCCAAATGATCCACATTTAATTTTTTATAAAACATTCCAATATTAGTTTTCATGGTATCAAGATAATTAATAATTAATTATGAAATAATTATATAAATTTTAATAATAAATATAAATAGATAATGAATAGATAATTGATAATATATGTAAATCAATGCATATTTTGAACTTTATAAAAACATAACGTTGAAGAATGTTTAAGAATAATTTTTGAAAACTAATAATTTTTGACAATCATGAAAGTACTTAAAAATAATTTTGTTATTATTCATAAATATAATTTATTAATAACCAATAATTTTTGTAAGAATAATTCTCTCTGAAGAATGAAATGTGTGTAATTATCACTCCCACAATAGGGATTAAATTCCTTGAGGCATCATTCAGAGAAAAAAGATGAATCTTGTATTCACTATATTAACCATATGTATCTCATTCCCATAAGAATAATTATTTCTATAACCATCATCATCATATATTAGCATGAATTTAGTATTTGAATAAAAATAACATAAGAATTTGTTTATAAAACTTTAAATATTATCTTCTGTAAATTAAACAACATAAAAATAATTTTATCCCCTATGTAAAAAAATATACACCATAATGAATATACAATACAATGAAAAAAATCTAAAACTTGTGAAAATTAACACGGTATTTTCATAATTATAAAAATAAACAGAAAAAAATAAGTGAATAAGTAATAACATTAATAATAATCAATAGGTAAACAAGTAATTAATATTATGAGAAATTATAATTAAATAATGACAGAAATTTCAATGCATTATTCTTATCAAAACTCATACTATAGTAGATTTTTCACTAAAATCAATTCGCAAGACACATAACGAATGTTATAAAAAACAATAATCAACATAAAAAATTATATTTTTCTACATGTATTTAAATCATTAATCAAACTTAATCTCCTATGTTAGAGGGTTTAAAACAATTATTTTTAAATTAAAAAATATATTCATTAATTGTATATTTTTAATGATATAAATAGTAATTGAGTGGAGTTTAAAGGATCCTATCAAAAGATGTTAGTCATGCCATGTAGAAGATATGGATGATGGTTTTTTATTTTAAATTTATCCTACTATTCAAGAACAAAAACAAAGAATTCAATGAATTTGTAAAACTCATATTTAAAGGTGATTTATATGTGGAGTTTTCCATAATACTAATGGATAATTGATGATATTTAATGAAGGAATCCGGAATAACCTCTCTTTGAATAAACATAATGGATTTATAAAAGTCGAAAATTAGGGTGATGTCTATCCATAAAAATAATGATGTTCAGTGTTGTGTAATAATGATCATAATTCAAAATAAATGATATTATTGTGATCTACATTCTAGAGAAAACAATGGTAGGAATTATGATGAAAAAATTGGAACTCAATGAAGTTATTCTCATAGAAGAAGAAGGCAAAGTTTGTATAAGGACTAACGGAATAATGTATCTAATAATCATATTGATATTCCTAGATGTTATATAAATGTGTAGCATGGATATTAATGGAATAAATCTGTACTCGATATATTAGAAACAATGAAATTTTATTTGTGGTGGATTAAATGATTATGTTGTAATATTTTCTTTATTTAGTGAGAAAGAGATAGGAGTAAAGGAAGTGTTATTTGGGAGTCTGCGTGATATCCCTAAATATTTTATGGTGACTAACCCCAGGATTATGGTTCCCAAACCTAAAATCACTAATAAAAATTGAAATAGAGATTCTAATAAATCAACACATTCAAATTTTATATTCCTTGTATTTTCCTAGTTTGGGTGAATGATGTAAAATCCTAGTGTCCCATGTTCTAAGTTCATTTATATTCTGAAAAAATTACTTGGTAAATCTAGGTTAACAAATCAATAACCTATAATGGTAAATTAAAAGATAAATAAAATAACTATCTTCACACAATTAAAAGAAAAACTAAATTGTGACACTACTAACAATAACATCAAGATCATATTGGGTATTGATTGTTTTGGGAATAAGTGTTAGATTTTGATTGATTTTCATACTAGAATACACCCCCTCTTAGGTAATACCTCACTAATTATCCTTGTGGTATTAACATAAAGGATAGTGACATAGGTGAAAACCTCTTTATAAAATGATATGAATTTTTTATTCAAAAATTATATATCAAAATAAATTTAACATTATTATTTTAAAAAATAGAGATTATATATAAATTATGAAAACTGAAAAGACAATGGTAATAAAAATAATTTTAATTAATCTTAGAATAATAATAAACTAATTATAATCATTGGGATGAATAAAGTAGTAGGTTACAATTACAGTTTGAAAAATTTGAAGGATGTGAGATTTTAAATACAGTTCAAACCATCCAAAATAATTAAAATACAATGGTTAATGAACTTATGAAGTAATATAATTTTATGGAATGATATAAATTAAATACATACCACAATAAAAAAACATGACTTATTGAAGGAAGATTCCAATCGCAAAAGAGTGATAAGGAAAATTTTTCATACAAATGTCCCAATGGTTAAACTAAAAATAAATTACAGTGAAATGGGATGAATCAATGAAAATATGAAAGAAATTAGTGTATAATAAAATTGGGACTAAAATTGGAAATATTTTCAAATTACATAATGGTTATATATGCATATATAATCATAATTAATAAGATAGAATTGAAAGATAACCCTTACCGTTACTCCTGAATGCCATTAAAGAACCATAAACCCTATATAATCAGAAAACACATTTTAAAAATATAGTGTATAAGGTTATTTAAATTTATTAACATTTAAATTTATCAATTAAAATCATTTCTTCCATATATATTCGTTACATATAATTTATTTTTATCATCAAATGTTAGTAATTTCTATTTTGTATACTATTTTTAGAATGATGATTTCAATGATCAATCTTTATTATTACTTTAATAGTTAATAGATTATATGAGTTTGGGTAATCATAAAATTATAATAATTTATAAATTCTCATGTTCATATGATGGAATATACATGCATGGTTTGGAATTATGGAATTCCCAATACACCCATTTCATGTATCATTACTAATAATTTCACGTTCCTATATAATTATTAATTATTTTTACACAATTTAATTTTATAATTTGATCATTCATATATATATTACCTTTATTTATTTTTATATTCTCATATCTATCTAAAATTAGGAATATTATACAATATCGTTTATATAAGTGGTTAAAACAACCCAAAAAAACATGGTACGACAATGAATGTGTGTGATTAAAAAGTAATATAATTTTAATATAATTTTATACAGAATAATAATGTTATTAATAAAAAATAATCATGTTAGTTTATAAGTTTAATTATTATAATAGAGGATAATATAAATAAAATAGATAAAGATGAACTGTTTTACTTTGATGGATTCCCTAATTCGCATAATGGATTTCTATGGACTAGGATTCAACCAGAAACCAAAGGTGTATATGGGTATAAGAGGAGTGTTATTATAAATGAGTTAAGGAGAGATATTTTTAATTTATAATTCCTTAATGGTTAATTAATGTAATTTGTAGCAACCAAAGACTTTACAATATATTTCTTTTGGAATAAATGTTTTTTCATTGATTACGTGGGATATACACAACACCAAGTTTAAAAAAACATGAAACTATACTAAAATATTATATAAAAAATTAATATTTTATCATTGAATTTATATTATAGGGTACTTATAGTATTAAATAAACTATTAAAATTGTGGTTATCTATTGATTAAAACAAAATCAGAATCATTTAAAAGTAAAATAAATTTTCTCTAAATAACTGTATTTTTCTAAAAGACAATTCAGTTTCCCTTTGAGAACATAAATTAAAATTTATTTGACTAATTTTATGAAATTTATTTTATAAAATGAAATAATTTTATTTTATTACAAAATTAAAATTATCTTAGGTTTAGTTCTTGTAATTGTGTTAAAATGTTTCATTTTTGTTGAAAAAGAAAATACTGAATTTTATTTGAAAACAGTCTTTTAATTTAAATTTTATATAAAGTTAAATTACATTTTTAATTTGTTTTAAAATAACATAAGTTAAATTATAAATATATTTATCCAATTTAGGCCATTTTAATAATTTTTATATTTAATATTTAAATAAAAAAAATTTGAGAAATTCTAATATTGTCTCTTCAAAAAAAAAACGATTCCCCGTTATGTCTTGGGGATTTATTTTAAATTAAAATGTCCCACTTATTTGAATGGAATTTGGAAAAAATGAAATCCATATTTTAATCATTATAATTTATATTTTATAATAATTTCAACTTAATTTTTGACTAAAATAAATTGTGAAAGCATTAAAAATTAATTATCGCAGTTAAGGTAAAAATGGATTTATCAGGTATTAATTTAACATGATATGGGTTAAATTGACCTAGAGACATGTATAAATTATATTTTATGTAAATATACAGAAATATTGATGCATAAATATTTTTTATAATCTATTTTTGACACTTTTATCCTA
Source organism: Viscum album (assembly GCA_963277665.1). Classification (NCBI taxonomy): domain Eukaryota; kingdom Viridiplantae; phylum Streptophyta; class Magnoliopsida; order Santalales; family Viscaceae; genus Viscum; species Viscum album. The sequence continues at coordinate 1,976,771,752 of OY728119.1, forward strand.
TGAAACATATGGGTTTACCATTTTCTTTTCAATAATTAAAACTGTTTCACTCATGTCATTTATAAAAGGTCACCAACTCACCTCTCTTATTCACACATTAAAACCCATTTTATATGAAAAGTACATCCCAAAACCATTTACCATGTTCCCTCCTATCATCCTACAAGACTTATTTATTTTATAAAAAAACATTGGTAAGAATTTGGTGAAAACCTTAGGAGTTGACCTGAAGATGAGGTTATATTTTTCAATGAGCAGTTTTTTATTTCTTCTTCCACATCCATTAATTATTATTAAACCATGATAATAAAATAAAATTAGTATATAATGTATTTTTATTTTTTTTATAATAACGACATGAACTAAAACCATCTCCACTTCCATAAAATGTGTCACAAAATCATCACTCATGTGTACGGTGGACTACCGCCTCGTGAACTGATGTACTTCATTTTCCATTACCACCTATCATGGTTGTGTATGATGATGGATATGATGTATATATATTATATTATATTTATAAAATAATTATTCTTATAGTGTAATTATATAATATATACAATTTTTTAATTTCCATTCTATATGGGATATGATAATTTCGATCATGCATACAACAGACTACCACATCACGAAGCTATTCTATTCATTTTCACAAACAATTTAAATGGAATGCAGTAAGGATAATTAAAACAAATATATTTGATATACATGAAAAAATATGACAATAATGAATATTTGTCATTCTATAATGATAAAAAAATCATTTTATTTCTTACTTTTTCTCACACTTAATGTATATTACAACGTTCGTGTACATGCGAAGTACCACATTCACTATAACACCCCAAGGTTTTGAAAATAAATTAAAATTAATGAAACTTTGTTTTAATTAGATATTTAAAACTATCCTTGAATCTTATTTTTTCCACTTCTATGTTTTGAATTTAAAAAAATAGTCATTTACAATTGTGAACAATAAGTTATTTGGAGTCTGATGGAACCAAATTTATTTTTTGGGAAATGTAAGATACCCTTAAGAATAGTAATATAACTAGTAATATGGGCATATTGAATATTAATTTTTTTTATTATTTTACTGCCTCAATTCTTTCAGATAATAACACCTTGAATATTTTTTCATGGTGATAAAAAATGAGTTATAGTTTTTAAATTGGTAATTTTCAAATAAAGTATGATTTTAATTAAAAATTAAAATAATAATATTTAGAAAATTATTTTCAAAAAATTAAGTTCATTATTGAATTCTAAATTTCTAAAAAAGTCTATGGTTATTTTTTGGTATTTTTCTGAAATTCTTGATTTTTTGATGAATAGTTAAATACGGTAAAATACTGTATATTCAAATAATCAGTTAAATACAATATTTTTTACACAATGGAAGATGTAATCACACTTGGTTCAAACTAAAATTAATTTATTACTAATTTTTTTACAATAATGAAGACTATTTATAGTCTTGGACAAAAATATTAAAATAATGATTAAAATAATGTAAAGCCTAACTCTTATCCACTATAAATACCATCCTCATTCCCCTATTTCTCTCACACCTATCAAGCCTTTAAATTTTCTTATAAATACAAAATACCATCTACAAGGCTATTAAACATGTCCAAGACCAACTGGTTTCACCAATTGGACAAAAAGAAAGGCCATAAGGAGGATCTCAAGGTGAAGAGATCAAGAGGTAAAAATCCTCTACCTTTTTCATGTGTTTTTTTTCAGTTCAATTATTTTATTATACTATAATTACCTCACATAATCTTGTAGGTATTAATTCTTAGGAATATTATATATTCTTTATGTTATCTTGTTCATATAAATGATTCGTCATCTTTCTTCTTCTCCTCTCCGTCTTATTCTAAAAATAAGAACATTATTTGCGATGTGCCGATTTACCATAATCATGGATGATGTGACTTAAATTTCCCTTAATTCCATCAAATATAATCATAAAACCATTTTCATGGTTGAAAAATAATTTAATATGTATTATGTAACCTATTTTATCTTATATAATAGTCTTATACATAGATAAATAAATTATATAATGAAAAAAGTTCAGGATTATAGAGGAAGCGCAAAAAATATTCAAAACAAATATCATTAAAGTTTTATCTAAATATTCATCATCATATATGATAAAAAATAATTTATGGTATCATTATATATGATGGAAACATATAAACATCATTTAATTCCACTTCTGAAATTTTATTTCCACACGACAAGAAAGTAAAATACAAACAAGCCATGGAAATCATGAAATGGACACACCCGAAACAATAGAAGGAACAAAATACTTATTACTAAAGGGTGAATTGATGTTATAAAATGATCATATACGATGTTATAAACCTGAAAATGATTTATTAATATATTAATAAAAACCATTTTAAATATAATACAGTAGTTTTAAACAAGTTTTAAGAAAGACAAACCCCAGGTAAGGAAATTCATAACCCATTTTCCATTCTTTGGGTTTACCTTCAACTTCATTAATTACGTGGTATTAAAAAAAAATTGCAACAAATATTGTTTATATTATTTTTAATTATGTTTATTTGTTGTGTATATAAATATTACATCTACTCTATTAATTCTCACTTCAATTATATGATATTTTTAGGGGATTTTCCTTTAATGTCTTATTTTAAAATCCAGTGTTACAAAATTCAAAAGAAATGTTTTTATTAAATTATTCATGTTGTATGATAATGTTATATTTCATGTAAATTTTTTATGATTATGAATGGGACCTATATATCCCTCCAATAAATTGATAATGTGTATGTTAGAGGTCGGATGTATGGTTACTCTAAGAGTAACTATGATGGTTACATAATAAGGTAGTCGTGATGGTTAAAAATTATAATGTAGAAGAGTGGGTTACAAGATTATTTAATTAATTACACAAGATACCTTTATGGTTATATTTGTGCTACTTATGTTTTTGTAAATCTCATGTAATTATCATGTTTCACAAAGTAATTTTATATGGGTGAAAAGTATGTCTTTTTGAAAATGATTTCATACATTACAAGTATTCATGGACAAATGGTTTCTTTCCTTCTTTTTATATCCATTATTGAGATTTTTGTGCCCATCAAAAGTTTCTAAATGATTTTCACATGTTATAATTATGTTTGAGGAAAAAAAGGATTCCAATCAATGGGCTATGAAAATTTTTCAATGAAAGAATGTTTTATTTGAAATGTTTTACATTTTGGAAGAAATTGATACAGTTTTTCTGGTATCTTCTCTATTGATTTTCTTTGGAAATGAATGAAACGTGGTTTTATGTATATTGTTATAATTGTCCCTTAAACATAATTTTTCCACTTATTGGTTTTGAATTTTTTAAAACATCCATATACAATTATAACCAGTATGTTTTTTTGGAGTTTTATAGAACAAATATGATTATTGGCGAATAGTAACATACCTATATGAATAGTAATATAAACCAAATGAATAGTAAAATATAATATTATTTTAATTAATTAAGTATTTATGATAATGACATATTGAATAATTTTTTAAGTTGATAAAAACGTGTTATAGTTTGAAAATTGTAAATTTTCAAATAAATAATGATTTTAATTAAAAATTAATTTAATCATGTTTAGAAAAAAAATCACATAATGGAGTACCTTTTTAAATTCTAAATGTTGAAAAGTGGTTAGGGTGAATTCTTGGGATTTTTTTGGAATTCATCAATTTTTAATGAATAGTGAAATATAGTAAAATACCGAATATTCAAATTATCAGTTAAATACACTATTTTTGACATCATGTCTAATGTAATCCCACCCAGTTCGAACTGACATGCACATATTAATATTTGGAGTCACAAGAATGAATAATATTCAAATTCATGGACAAAAATATTAAAATAATGATTAAAATAATGTAAAATCTATCCTCTCCACCATTTTAAATACCACAATCAATCCCCTCTTCCTCTCACACCTCTCAATCCTTGAGAATTTTATATGTTCCACCAAATCCCCTACCCAAGTATCTTCCCTAATTCCAAGACCTTATGGTCTCACAAATTGGTCAAAACCAATGTCCTTAAGTAGGATCTCAAGGAGAAGAGATCAAGACATAAGAATTCTCTTCCTTTTTTATGTGTTTTCTTTTTAATTCCATTATTTTCTTATAATCTCTTTCCCTAACATTATCTAAGAGTTATTCAATCTCCAAAATATTATATATTCCTTATGTTATCATTTTCATGTAAATTATTCACCATCTTTCTTTCTCTCATCACCCTTTATTCTAAAAATAAAAACAGCATTCACGATGTGCCGATTTAGAAAAATCCTTGATGATGTGTTTTCAATTTCCATTAATTCCATCAATTATGATCATAAAACCATTTTAATGGTTGAAAAAGAATGTAATTTGTATTATGTAACATATTTTATGTTCTCTAATAAATTTCAATAAATAATAATAAATTATATAATGAAACAAGTTCATGATTATCTAGGAATCACAAAAAATGATCTAAACAAATATAATTAATGTTTTATATAAAGATTCATCATAATATATGATAAAAAAATGATTTATGGTATAATAATATTTTATGGGAACATATTAATACCATTTCATTACAATTTTTTAATTTCATTTCTATATGACAAGAAAATTATATACAAATCGGTAATGGAAATCATGTAATGAAAGCACCAAAAAATGGAAGCAAAAAAATACTAATAACTAAATGGTGAAATGCTGTTATAAAATGATCATATAAGGTGTTATAACCATGAAAATGTTTCTGTAAGATATTAATAACACTCTTTTAACTTTTATATTGGAGGTCTAAATAAGTTTGAAGTAAAAAAATCCGAGGTAAGGAAATTCTTAACCCAATTTCCATTCTCCGGGTTTACCTTCTACTACACAAATTATGTGGTATTGAGATTGGTTGTGCGATGAATTATTTTTATATTATGTTGAATTATCTGTATTTATAGTTTATATACATATTCCATGCAGTCTATTAAGTCTCAATACAATTATATGATATTTGTAAAGGTCTTTTATTTTAAAATTATGTTTTAAAAAATTCAAAAGAAATGTTTTTATAAAATTATTCATGTTTTTTGATTATGATATGGTTCTTGGGAATTTTTTATGATTAATTGTGGGAACTATATCAGACTACAATGCATTGGGTATGTTTATGTTAGAGACCGGACTTATGGTTACTCTAAGTGTGACTGTGATGGTCGCACAAAAAGGTAGTCGTGAAGGTTACATTGTAAGGTAGTCGTGAGGGTTAAACATTATAAGGTAGATGAGAGGGTGAGAAGATTATGTATGTAATTCCCCATGATAAATTTGTGGTTCTATTTATGTGCTTTATTTTTTGAGGAAATCCCATAGAATTCTCGTGTTTCACAAATTAAGTTTATATGGGTGACAAGTATGTCTTTTTGAATATCATTTCATACGTTACAAGTATTCATGGACTAAAGATTTATTTCCTTATTTGTATATCCCTTTATGAGATTTTTGTGTTCATCCCAAGTTTCTAAATGATTTTCACAGTTTATAAGGATGTGTAATAAAAATAAGGAATACAAGTTAAATGTTATGAAGATTTGTCAATGAAATCCTGAATTATTTAATAACATTTACATTTTGTAAGAAATGGATATTTTTTTGTGGTGTCCACTCTGTATGAGTGTGTAAGGTTATGTATGTATTATATCTGAATTATCTAAAAATATAAACTCCAAAATATCCTCAACATTAATGGAAGCAAGTTGTTTACTAATATTCAAGATTATAAAATGTAATAAGACTGGGTCCTTATAGTTGGTATCAAAGGACAATTTAGATAACAATAGGGGTTAATTAGTTGTTAATATAATATCATAAATGATTTTTACTCTATGGTAAATTTTAAATGATATGGAATTTAAAGATTACCATGTATCTTCAACAAAGATAATGTTTTTTTAGAATGGTTTTCCATAATGAAATAGGGAAACTGAAGTGAAGAGGCACCGAAAGAACGATATAACACTGAATCTGCAACCATAAATGGCTGGGATTGGAACCAAGAAGTTTTTGATAGTAATGGATCAGATAACACATGAAATAAATGGAGATGTAATCCATTCATGAGAAAAACAACTACTACCACAAAGTAACATGACGATGGTGGGACATTTTATGAGACAACACTCTATTTATTTAAATGTATCTTCAGACCCAATAGTGGATGAAGGATGGATTAAATCCCTTGAAATGATATTTGATATTATGGGATGTTCAAATAATCAAAATGGAAGTATTTACATTTATAGTTTTTATGGTGATGCAGATCAATGGTGGTCAATGGTCAAAAATTTCTGGGATAGAGTAGAGATATATTCCTTAGAGTGGTATGAATTTAAATATATTTTACATGAAAAATATTTCCCAAATGTGGTGTGACTTAGGATGGAGAATAAATTTCTTTAATTAAAGAAAAAGGAGGAAGATTCAGTGGTTGTTTATGAAGCCATATTCACTTGACTAGAAAGGTATTCTCCAAATCTTATTCTGGATCATTATAGAAAATTAAACTGCTTTTACTCAGGATTGAAGCCAAGGTATTGAAGGGAATTATCCTCCTATGAATTTAAAATTTCTATGAAACTTGTACGATGTGTTGAGAGGGTAGAGATAGAGTTTGTTGATGATCAAGTGCAATTTTACAATATGGAGAATAAGAGGTCCAGATAGCAAGCGATGAGTAACAATCAATCAATGAAATCTAATGGTAAGAAATTCCAGTTTACAGTTTGTAAAAAATGTGGAAAAAATTACCATGGGGAATGCGTTACTAAAATTGGGAAGTGTTTTTGATGTGTTAAGTTTGGATATATGGCCTAAGAATATAATGAAAATGATCTTATGACTAATCTTGATAAAAAAAAATTTATTGTGTTTTAAATGTGGTGAGATGGGACGTTACGAAAATGCCTACCCAAAGAGAGATTCGAATGATGCAAAAATACCAGACTATAAGCAGAAAGTTGTAGTGAGATCCTTTATGACAACGTTAGTAGACATCGAGCGATCCAATGATATTGTAAAAGGTACATTATAGGTTTACATTGATTTTTATAAATATTTTTTTGTTATAAGGTCTACACATTCCTTTATTTCTGAGGAAGGTTCTAGTATATTGGAAATATCATCTAACAAAATGAGACTGAAACATATTGTTAAAACACACAAGGGAGTTATTATAGAAAATAGAAATGATAAGAATCATTATATTGTAGTCTGTGGAAGGACTTTACCTTTAAACCTTGTTTTTTTCCTTAGAAGATTTTGATTTCTTTTTGAAAATGAATTGTCTTTCTATTTATCATGGTAAGATTAACTGTAGATATAAAAGATTTGTTTTTCAGAAAGACTCTCATTTTTTATAAAAGAATGAATCCATGTGATTTAACATATTTCAGGAAGCTAAGAAACTATTGAAAGGTGGAAATGAATGTTGTCTTTCTTATATTGTTGCAAATAAGGGAACTATTAAGATTAATTATGTGCTAGTGGTTAATGAATAACTTTATGTTTTTCCTAATGAGTTACTCAGTGTCATACCTGATGGGGAAGTAAAATTTACCATTGGATTAGTTTCAGATAGTAATCTAATTTCAAAACCCCCAATCAAACTGATCAAATGGAACTTATTGATTTGAAAAATTAGTTTCAAGAGTTTCTTGAAAAAGGCTTCGTTATTCCTAGCACTTCACCATGGGGTTCTCCTGTTATGTTTTGTAAAAACAAATATGGTTCCATGAGACTTGCTATTAATTATAGATCATTTAATAACATCACTTTTAAAAATAAGTATCCTTTGCCTCATATCAAGGAATTTTTTTATTAGATCTAGGGAGATCAGAACTTTCCCAAGATTGTCTTGAGACCCGGATACCCTCAGCTGATGGCGAATGAGGATGAGATGCCAAAAATAGATTTTCATACTAGATATGGGCACTATTAATTTGTTATTATTCCATTTAGATTAACTAATTCACCTGATTTATTCATGGATCTCATGAATAGAATATTTCATTAGTTCTTGGATAAGTTTTTGGTTGTATTTATTAATGAAATTATAGTATTTTCTAAATGTAAACAGGAGCATGAAAAACATCTAAGGGGTGTTTTGAAAACATTAAAAGAAAATAAACTGTATGGAAAATTCAGAAAGTGATATTTTTGGTTGAAACTGAGTTCTTTTCTAGGGAACGTTGTACATAAGGAGAGAATAGTATTTTATCCATCCAAAAAATGTGTGGGATGAATGGCCAAGACATAGAAATGTAATATAAATTCATAGTTTTCATGGATTAACAGTTCATTATGGACAGTTTGTTAAAAACAATGCATATTTATCTAGCCCCCTAACTAAGTTAGCATGAAAAGGGGTTAGAATTTATTTGGACAGAAGATTGTGATATTTGTTTTTAGGAACTTATGAGGATATTGGTGAATGCTCCAATTTTGCTCTTGCCTTCCCGAAATGGTGAGTTTTTCATCTATAGTGATGCTTCATTGAAGGTACTTGGTTGTATTTCGATGTATAATGACAATGTAATTACTTATGATTTAGGACAACTAAAACCTCATGAGATAAATTATCCCACATATTATTTGGAATTAGTTGCTGTGGGTTTTTCTTTAAAATTTGGAGGCATCATCTATACTGAGCCAAATTTCAAAGATATACTATCCATAAAATGCGGAATTATATATTCACTCATAAGGAATTAAACATGAGGCCTAGAAGGTATATTTAATTGATAAAAGATTTTGATTTCATGATCAATTACAATCCAGGAAAAGAAATCAATGTGGTAGATTCCTTGAGTCGAAAACATCATTCATCATTAATCACGTTACATTTTGAACATGACCAATTGGTTAATGATTTGATGAATTTTGGCTTATAAGTTGTTGGTGCAAGAAATACATTTATTTTGTTTTAGGTTTCAGTGTAGTTATCATTATCATACAGAATTAAGAATGCACAGATGGAAGACCATGAGCTATAGAAAAAGGTAGAATTTGATACAATGAGTATTCTTCCAAAATTTACCCTTGATAAAGATTGTGTTTTGTGATTTGGAAAAATATCAGGCTTGTCTTATGATTCCCAGTTGAAGAAATAATTATTTTCTGAAACTCATAGATCTCCATTTTCAGTTCATCCTAGATGTACTAATATGTACAAAGACCTTTGGGAGTATTACTAGAGGGATGAAATGAAAAGAGACATTTAAAAATTGAATATGAAATATTTGACATGTTAAAAGGTTTATGTGGAGTAGTAGTTACTAAAGTGGATTCTTCATCCTTTTCCAGTGCCATAATATAAATGAGAGAATATATCCATGGACTGCGTTATGATTGTACCAATTAATTCTTATGGTAACAATGCAATATGGGTTATTGTTGACCAACTACATAAATATGGACATTTCCTTCCTATTCTAGATACAATGTATTTGGATTAGCTTTCTCGATTTTACCTCAAAGATATTTTCAGGTCACATGGAGTGACTCTTTTTATTGAATCTAACCAAGATCCCAAGTTCACTTCTAATTTTGAAAGGCCTTTAGAATTTGTTAGGCACACAATTAAATGTCATTATATCTTTCCATCCTCAATCATATGGGAAGTCAGCACGAATGATTTAGAATTTGGAGGATATGAATCAAGATTTTTTAGTGGACTACTAGGGAATTTGGGATCGAAATATTTATTTTGTTTAGTTTTCTTATAATAAAATTTTTTATTCTAGTATAAAGATTGAACCTTTTGAGGAATTGTTTTGGATGATGTCTCAAACTACAAATTTCTAGGATGAAGTTAGGTAAAGGAAGTCGATGGGACCAAAATTTGAAGAAGAAGTGGTTTAGAAAGTGAATATGATCTAGCAACATGTGATTATAGCTCAGGGCATGCATAAAAGTTATGCAGACAACAGAAGGAATGAACTTTCTTGTGAGGTAGGTGATCAAGTTTTTCTTAGAATCTCACCATGGAAAAGTGTTATGTGTTTTTTAAGAAAGAAAATTAAAGTCCACAGTTCATTGGACCTTATGAAATCCTGGAGATGGTTGGACCAGTCACCTACAAAGTATCCTTTCCTATGATTTTTTTCTCAGGTACACAATGTTTTTCAAATTTTAATGTTAAGAAGGTATGTTCCTGATTCATCTCTTGTCTTGAGACTTGAAGCAGTTCACCTAGAAGAGAACCATTATTATAAATATAACCCTATTAAAATTCATGATCGATTAGAAAAAGTATTTTTTAACAAGGTAATCCACTAGGTAATGGTTTTTTAGATAAACCACATAGAGGAAGAAGCAACATGGGAATCTGAAAATGCTTTGATGGAAAGGCACCCTCCCTTTTTTAATAAGTAAATAAAATTGTGAGAACAAAATTTCCAGAAGGTGGGGATAATGTAACACCCCAAGGATTTGAAAATAAATTGAAATGAATGAAATTTTTTAGTAAGATAGTTAAGACAGGCCTTTAAACATAAATTTTCCACTTTTATGATTTGAATTTCAAAAAACAGCCATCTACAATTTTGACCAGTAAGTTATTTGGAGTCTAATGGAACCTGCATTATTTTTGGTGAATTATAACAAACCCATATGAATACTAATATGATACTAATGAATAGTAAATTTTATTATTATATTATTAAAGAAATTGGAATGTTTATTTCATTTTGAAGGTGATAAAAAATGTGTTATGGTTTTAAAATTTTGAATTTTGGAATAAAGTATGATTTCATTTAAATATTAAATTAATCATATTTATAAAATAATTTCCAAAAAATTGAGTTCATTTTTTCATTCTAAATGTTGAAAAAAAATTTGGATTATTTTTTGGGATTTTTTAGAAATTGTTGATTTTTTTGATGAATAGTGAAATACGGTAAAATACTGTATATTCAAATTATCAGTTAAATACACTTTTTTGATAACATGGTTGATGTAATCCCACTTTTTTAAAACTCATATGAACTTATTACTATTTGGGTCATAATAATGAAGACTATTCATATCCTTGGACAAAAATAATAAAATAATGATTAAAACAATGTAAAATCCTCCTCTCCTCCACTATAAATACCACCCTCATTCCCTTCTTCCTCTCAAAAATCTCAAGACTTGATCATTGCCTATGTTTGTCCAAATACCCTCCCCAAGTATCCTCCCCACTTCCAATACCTACTGGTCTCACCAATTGGTCAAAACCAATGACCTTAAGTTGGATCGCAAGGAGAAGATATCAAGAGGTAAGAATCCAGTTCCTTTTTAATGTGTTTTCATTTCAATTCCTTTCTTTTATAACAGTCTATTTACCTCCCTTTATCCAAGAGGTATTAAATATCCAGAATTTTATATATTATGTATGTTATCATGTTTATTTAAATGATTCATCATCATTATTCCTCTTTTCTCCATATTATTTTAAAAATAAAAACACTGTTCGCGATGTACCGATTGACCAAAATCGTGGATGACTTCTTTTCAATTTCCATTACTTTCTTCATATCTGATCATAAAACCCTTTAAATTTTTGAAAAATATATTAATTTTTACGAAGTAAATTATTTTATGTTTTGTAATGAACTTTTATACATAACACAAAATTATATAATGAAACAAGTTAATGATTATTGAGGAACCACCCAAAAAGATCTAAACAAATGTCATTAATATTTTATCTAAAGAGGCATCATCATATATTATTACTAAATTATTTCTGGTATAATTATATATTATATAAAAATATTAACATCCTTTTATTCCAAACTGTCCATCCTTTTAAAATCAAATACAAACTGTCCATGGAAATCATGTAATGAACATACCGAAACAATGGAATGAAAAAAATACTAAAAACTAAAGGGTAAAATGATGTTATAAAATGATCATATAAGGTGTTAAAAACATAAAATTTTTTCTATAAGATATTATTAACACTATTTAACCCATTATACAGAATGTTTAAACAAGTTTTATGTAATAAAAACCCGAGGTAAGGGAATTCCTAACCCAATTTCCATTCTTTGGGTTTCCATTCTAATTCATTAATTATGTGGTATTAAAATTTTTTGTGTGATGAATTAGGTTTAAATTATGTTAAATTATGTTTATTTAGAATTTATACACACATTTCATCCACTCTATTCTATCTCACTTCAATTATATGATATTTATAAGGGGTTTTCTAGAAAAATCCTCTTTTAAAATAATTTTTTACAAAATTCAAAAGCAATGTTTTTATGAAATAATTGATTTTGTATAATTATTTTATGGTTATTTGGAATTTTATTTTATTAAGGGTGGGAAATATATCACCCTAAATTTAATTAAGTATTTGTAAATTGGAGGTCGGTCGTATGGTTTCTCCATGTTTAAATGCGATGGTTACACAATAAGGTAGCCATGAGGGTTACATTGCAAGGTAGCCGTGAGGGTTACAAGTTATAATGTAGCTGAGAGGGTTACAATATTTTGTATGTAATTACCCAATATAAATTTATGTTTCTATTTATGTTCTTTATGTTTTGTGTAAATCTCATGGAATTCTCATGTTTCACAAAGTATGTTTATATGCCTGATAAGTATGTCTTTTTTTAAAATGATTTCATACATTACAAGTATTCATGGACTATTTTTTTCTTTCCTTCTTTTTATATCCCCTAATAATTATTTTTTACTCATCCCAATATTTTAAATCATTTTCATAGTTTATAAGTATATTTAAGACAATAAAGGAAGCCAAGTTAAATGTTATGGAGATTTGTGAAAGAAATTATTTTTTTATTTGAAAAGTTTTACATTTATGAAGAAATGGATACCCTTTTTGTGGTATCTGCTATGTATATGTGTGGAATTTTATGTATGTTTTATATACCAATTATATAAAAATATAAACTTTCGATTATCCCCAATATGAAAGGATGTGAGTTTTGGACTGAAATTCATGATTTTGTAATGTAGTAAGGTCGGGTCTTTATATTCACGAAGCAATGTGACTCTCTTTTCATAACCACACCACATTGATAATATATATAAGAATATTTTAAAAAATTATATGATAATTATGATATTATTATCATTATAAAATGATAAAAAATTTGTTTCTACTTTTCCATAATGATAGTTGAAAAATTGAAATGTTAATCATGCATAAGTTGGACCAACTATCTCAATGATCGTAACGTACATCATTTTTTGTATCCATATTCTATGATTCAGTATAAAAGTAAAATTGTTTTATAAATATGATAAATATTTCATGATTATAATTTTTAAATGATGAAATTATATTATATTCACAAGAATCATAACACTCATAACAAATAATTAAAGAGAAAACAAGGCAATTAACACCCAAAACAATGAAATTAATAAAAGGTTATTAATGAGGTGGTGATAATTTTTTTTAAATGTATCATATATGTTATTATAAATTATTATCATATTTAAACCCACTATACGGGATGCTAAATAACGTTCATTAAAAAGGAAGTGTGTGGTGATGGATTTATTTACTCAATTTCCATACATTGGGTTAAAAGTGTACTTCATTGATAATGTCATGATAGGATTATAAAAACAATTAAATTTAATTATTTTATGTTTATTTATAATTTTTTATTTAGCCTCACATTATATACACAACATCAATTCCTGGATTAATCCCCACATCAATGATATGATCTTTGAAAGGGTCTTCATCTAAATTTCATTTAATTGAGAGATATTGTAATACTATACACCTGATTTATTTTTATATGGTGTACATAATTCCCCCTTTAAATGTAGTATCTTGAAAAATTAATTATTCATTTCATTTTCTATTTTAATTTTGATTATTTGATCTATGTATATTTGAATTAAAATATACCATGTTTTGAAGATTTTCATTACTCAATTTCCATTCATTAGGTTAAACTTAATCTTTATTGACTATATCATGCTATGATTATGTGTGAAATTTTACGATGATCCCCAACTAAATACCCTATCAAATTGACACATAACATAAATTTTCACATACCAACAGGGCATTCATGATCCCCATGGGCTGACATCTTTCACCCAGGCATCAAACAATTTAGAGAGGGAATAATTTCTTCCAAACTAAAGAAAAAAATGGAAAAAATATATATAAAAGGGTAAAATAATAGAAGATAAGAATATATTCCATAACTAGAAGAAAAAATTGGAAATGATACAACTCAAAAGTATTAAAAACATACCAATGTACAACTCCAACAATCAAAGGAAAACTAAAATAAGAGACAAACTACTCTTTGTGATAGTTTGGGAAAACTCACACCATCTCACTATAATCTACCCAGAAAAAACTGATATAAACCACACCACATCACTATAGTGCCTTTCCATCCCATGAATAAAAATACATAAAAAGGTTTATGCATTGATGAAGGGGTTCTTGGGGTGTGAGCTAAAATTCTTAGTAGGATCCCACCTAGGTGTTCCATAACAAGTCCATGTACAATTATATGAATATTATCAACATTAAAGATAGAAAGGCAGGATAAATAGTCTATAGTTTTTATATCAACATATTAGAGAACCATTTAATTATAACTTTTATACAATTATGAATTATGCTAGTTAAATAGTTTTGAAGCATTTTATATATATCAATTCAATGAAAATAATCTATCACATATCATATCAAAACATGGAATTACAAGTTGAAACAGTACAAACGAAATGACAAGGGAACATCTTGCTAAAGATCACTCGAGGAAAGTATAGTAGACTAGTAATACCATAATCAATGACTAGTGAATTATCATGTCCAATGAACACAAGATAATTTAGTAGAGAAACACTCTAGGAGTGAATTCTCTAACAATGTCAATATAAAAACTGCTTAATAAGGGTATGATGGAACTGAGGAACTCCCCATGAGTGATCCCTCCAATAATAATTGGTCAATAACTATATGATAAACCATCTAATTATGTACCCAATTATTACTATGTGTTATATTTTCTAAAAACATTTCATCAAATACATACTATGAAAACCATTCTAGAAATCTGTTTTATAATTATTTGAAAATACCCTTTTATTTTATCAAAATACGGAAAGCCCACCATTCATCACAAACACATTTACATACAAGAAAATCAACCAATCAGTCATGTTATTCCATTTATAAAACCCTTTATAAATTAAAAGAAATATTCTTTATCCAATATATGGTAGATATAGAACCACCTACCTCAAACTTGGGTTGCACACGCCCACAATGAGATCCACTAAAAAGGAAGAAATCCAAGACCATGAAAATAGAGGAATAAGAATAAATACACACATCTCATAATTGAATCAATGATAATAATGGTTTATGGAGACTAAGAACAACCCATAACTCAAAAAACTGACATGATGTATCACAAAAAATGCAATGGTTAGCCTTCGGAGAAAGATCACCTAACATATCTAGAATGAGTCAAGAAGAATCGTCAAAATTGATCAACATATCAAATAAAACAATGCAAGAACACTATTACTATCAAAGCAAATGAATTAGAAGAATTTATAATTCACCCATAGAGATGAAACCCAACTGCAATCGAGATCAATCGCTGAAAAACATGATTCATAAGAATCATATGTCTTCAAAATTGCATCGAAAAGCTCATAGGTTGATATAAAAAGAAAATGTGGAATAATGAAACCCATAGTCACTTGTATGACACCCTAAAATCACAAAAATTATGATTCTCATGGAGTGTAATCTAATTACATGTTGTGTAATACAATTACATGCCATGTAATCCACGAAGGCTGAAAAAGTCATGAAATTAATCAACTTTTAAAAAAAACCAACCATAAAAATATGAGATGTGAAACAAATAAACAACATGTAATCATTTCATGCTATATACCAGACTCCCAACATCTATTATGAAGACATTTTATGTCATGTTATCCAATTTAACGATGTTTATTTCACCTAAAGACTATGAAATGTATAATTTTCTATTTAAAACCCTAAAAAAACTTCATAAATATCCAAATACTGGGACAACCCTACAAATAATTTAAAAAATTTATATCTGACGACATTTATTCAAAAAAACATACATCCCTAAACAATAGTTAATTTCTCTCAAAAGATTATCTATATTTATAAGAGTCCTAAAATGTACCCAAATAAAAATGGAAATGATAAGATATAAGATAAATACCTGAAAGTAGGTAATTAGAAGATAGAGACTCCCCACCATGATACTTTTTGTCATAGAGAATTCATATAGGGGAATGATGTTCAGAAAAGAGGTGGGCACATTCCTCCCACAATAAAAACATATTATCCCATGTCTCATGAGAATTTGACTCATGCCTCTATAACACTCGTAGATATAGAATAAAATTCCTATACCAGAATTTAATATGAGAGTCAATGATCTTTATTGGCTGCTCCATAACATAAATGTATATTGCTATATCAGTATCTTCCAAACTCAAAACATGAGAGGGATTGGGATGGTATTTCTTGAGCTATTATATGTTGAAAAATAAAAAAATTCCCATCAATCAAACCATAAATTCTAACCAATTGGAAAACCTACCCAATATGGATAGTGAATTAACACTATTAAACATTTCTTAGAGAAAAATTTACTAGTTTTAAAAGCCAATGGAGAACAAAATGGGGAGAATACATCATGTAAACCTAGACACAAAAAAGACTACGAAGGATGATATCATTATTCCACATTAGATATCAATTTAATCTTAACTTCAACCAAAAGATGATGTATATCCTAAATCCCCACTGATTCATTCTAAACAAGACCCAGTCCCACCAAATATTAATCACCATCCTCTTCCCACCCAAGAGGCAAAAAATATGGTCAAGCATACAAATTCATAAAGGAAACCAATCTAATCGATGAATAATAACTATTTTCATAATAAAACTCAACAAATCCCAGATTTCAATCCTAAGATCCACTAAAATTCAAGACATAGTCATGGATCATATCCTTTAAGATCGGAATAGAACACTATATCTAACTCTCTGTCTATGGATGATATGCTCTACCCAATATGACATCAGTCCCCATAACCTCCTAGAGACTCATCCAATGCCTCAATGAAAACCTAGGATCCCTATATATAACAAAATAATAAAGAACCCCATGTGACCCCATAGTCCTCTTCATATAAAATTTACCTAGATCTTCAACTTTTATGGTGTCCCTGATAAAAATAAAATGAGATGACTTTTTCAGTCAATCAATCAACACCTAGACAACATTCCTCTCTTAGGGAGTCTATGATAACCCAATAATATCTATGGAGACCTCGTAAAATTTCAATAATTTCTCTGGAAGTGGATAAAAAACCATAAGGCTTTAAATTCTATTCCTTTATCTATTGGAAAATATAAAATTGAGAAATATAATAAGAAATGATACTCTTTATACCCAACTATTATAATCTCCATCTCATGTCATGATACATATGTGTGGTTCCCATATGAAAAACCCATCAAAAAATATTAAAAAAAATGAAAAACAAGATCATCACTAATGTTGAGATAAAAAATATATTCTCCATAACATAGTGTACTATTTAATGAGGGAGACCTACGAGAAACAATCTCCCCACTATACAGGTTTCCTCAAACTAATATAAACATGTCATGTTACTGCAGTCTTTGAAGAATAGACTCAATGAGAGATCATGATAAATGAAAAATGCTCAGTACCATCCCTAAAACCCCCACATGTGCATCTAGGTGCAACTGAGAAAAGAGTCCCTTATGCTAACACTCTTCCTTCGATTCCAGAACAACATGTAATGAATCATTATTGCTAAGAGTGGTTGCAACAATATTCCCCTTCCCCAGGGTGTAGGCGATGTCAATGTAAAATGAGAAAATATATTGAACCCCACACATATATATGGGATTCAATTATTTATGAGGAAGGATATAGATCATAAATTCATTTTCATAGAATACTGTGAACCTCTCCCCAAAAAGATAGTTCTACCAACACTTATCCTCATGCATGACTATGACAAGATCAACATCATGAGTAGGGTAATTATTATAATATAGAAAAAGATGAAGATAGTGTAAATCCACCACATGAACCTCACACATAATAATATAACCCAAAGAAACACCAAAAGACTCACATAGAACTACTTTCCCCTTAAAGATCTCAGGTTAGATCAAAATAGGAGCCTATGCTAGAAGTCATTTCAGCTCATTGAATGAAGACAAGCACTTTGCATCACATATGAATTTTACCCGTTTCTTATTAAGAGAATTCAAATTTGATTTAAAACAGCATGAACATGTAGGATCTAAATCTTAAAGACATTACATGTCTTTTCCCATGAAAAATAGTCTTTAACATCTCAGGATCAACTGATAAGCCAATCTCATAAATCACATCCCCCAAGAACATCACTTCCTGAAACTAGAAATTTTATTTCAAAAGAATTCCATTTAAATAATGGCTTCTCATGATTTCTATAACCACTTTGAAATAGTTCTCATGTTCATGCTCAAATCTTAGGTAAACCAAAATATCAACCAAGAACACTACATTAAATGTGTCGAGATACTAATGTAATATATTATTCATCAAATCCATAAAAACTGCTGGAACATTAGTCAGACCAAATGGAATCATAAGATATTCATAATGGTCATGATTTATTCTTAAATTAGTATTTATTATATCATAATCCAAAAATATGAGATTATTTTTATCCTATCCAATGATCAATCTTCAAAAACAACTTTTCCCCATTAACTGATCTGACAGATCCTTCACATAAGGAAAATGTTAATCATTCTTTACTATTAATATGTTCATGTCACAAATGGTACCAATGGGGTCTGTGACATGTCTCCCTTATCCCACCTCCAATAGACCTGGGGCTAGAGAGTAACACCTAGTAGACATGTCACTAACATGGGAGGCCTGAGCCTATGTAGTTGTACACACACACATATCTCCAAGCCTACACAATGATGAAATGTAAAAAACAAATGAACCAAAATTCATGCATACTTCTAAATTCCATAAATAGAGTATGAAAGTATGTAAAGTAATGTAAATAGATACAAATAAAATTATACCATGAGAGTTTGAACACAAGTCCTACAAGAAAGTAAAACTGGGACTACTGTCAGAATAATGTATGAACACACATCAGTTTGTACAATCTCACTAGGAATAGTCTGGTCCTAGTCTTTCAAGGACTATGTCCAAAGGTATATAATATACACAAGACATGACACATGTAGGAAAACCCCATATAGTGGTGAGTATAAAAATACACAATAGGACACCCCAAACCACAATGCATACAACAATTGAAATAAAGTAATCTCTACACCAATGTGTATTTCAATAGAAGATATAACATGAATATCCAGATATACTTAAAATGACACATATTATAAAGGTAAGTCACAACATTAGTATACCATCCTAGGATTCCAGCTCAAATATTTCACATAGAAATCATCTGGGAGAACACACTCTTGAGTCTGACAGCACCAATGACATCCGTTGGTGAGGTAATTTTTGCAGAGTCTATCCTTTAGAAGTACACACTGAAGTTATGAAGAGATATGATACATAGATGAGTATCACACCCAAGGTCATGGGTTATACTTCCAATTCAATCTGTATTAATCCACTCTTTATAGGATCGATATCCATGTAGTTTTTTTCATGATGATACAACAATCAGCACCTAGGGAACATAGAAGAATAGAAGATCTCAATATGGGCCTCATGAAAGTATTCCAAAAACTATATCCAAGAATACATGTTGAAGGGATAATTGTCATAGGTGTAGGAGGTTATTTCATACTAAATCACAGGGAAAAGGATAAGGGGAATGCACCCTAGTGAATGTTTTCCAAGATATAGAGGACAAGGACTCCAAGCCAGGTCATAAAGAGCACCTGTTGTGTAGTCTGGTTTCACGCTGTGACCCTTGACACCAGGTCCTGACTATGTAAACTATCAATGATTAATCTCATTTTCATGTCCATGATTATGTAAATGATGTGTTAGATGCTCGTGTATTCTACCAATGTTTAAGTACATGACATTATCCCATGTAATTGTGCTAGTATTTTAGTGAACAACATATCCCATGTACATTGGTCCATATTATATCTTGGTAGGGGAGTACGTGGCATGATCCAACTTGTCTACCCCAACCCATGTCCATGTAAACATTGAGGTACATGCTGAGTCAAAAGGGAGAGACCACATTCCATGTGATAATGTTCATACGCCACTTGATACATATCTTTCTCTAAAACCCTTTCTGCCTCATAGGGGGACCAACATAGCGTGTGGCTCCGGGTTACAAACCATGTTTTTTGGGATTTTATAAAAACCTAGATCTAGAAAACACATTGTCGTCCACTCATCCTACTTCTCAATATTTCACTGTAATAGCCAATCATTCCTGTAGAACCCAGATCTGAGTCAACAAGGCAGATCATTATCAAAGAAGTGATTTCTGTTTGTCTCGTTCATTCAATAATCATCCGGATCATCCACCACGTCCATTATGGATCTGGATCCAAATCATGGGCTTATAAACTAGTAAAAACCATTCATCACTACCACCATATCACCTTAGGCATGTTGTGACAATAAAAAGAGACAATTTTAAACTGTTGCAGAAAGAAATGGGTGCAAAAAATTCAATTGTATGGAAAAATGTCGAAACACTTTCCAAATTAAGAATTCCTATGATGAACGAAGAAATATGGGATAAAAACCATTAAATATATAAAATAGGAATGAACCTTGAATTAGTTCGGTTTCCCATGATTTTTTTACATTAGAATGAATAATGAAGAACCAAAATAAAGGAATGAATCTTATTAGAAACCCCACAATAGAACCCATCCTGTAATATGCATGATCCACAGATCAATCCATTAGTTCATTGATCTTTGTTCATTATAGAAATTAAGAATGATGATGAAATCAATAAAATAAACACCCTACCATGAATTGGATCGATAGCAGATGACGAATGATGTTTCCTCATAGTCATTGGAGAGATCATTTAATTATGTTATGTGTCGATCATTGATCCATAATCTGGTCACCATTATTTTGAGATATATCCACCTATAATACCTCTAACAGATCTATGGTCATGTGGATAACCATGGGATTTCATTGTAATCATATTATTATATCATAATTTAGTTTTCTACATAAACAGATTCATTAAATAATTTTACTTTTTTATTTGATTTATGCCTAGGTCGTATTTCCGAAAAATGACCCATTCCAACTAAATTTAAGTCACTCATTGGGCAGAACCTAGATTCCTAACTCAACGGTGCCATAAAATTTGTAATATAGTCCCTAGTTAAGATTTTATTCTACTTTTTCAGAAAAACACTACACACATACTCTTTAATATATATTATATATTTCAAAAATCTATTCTAGTCCCACCAGACGTCAGAATTGCACACCATCTTGAAGCATAGTCTCAAAAATAATCTATAAAATATCAAAAGAGTATTACAAGAAAAATACAAGTCATTACATTCTACCCACCTTGGTAATTTAGGTCTCTAAAATCCAAAAAAGGGGCTATACCAGGAGATGTGGGAACTGAGCATGAATTAGACCCTCCTACTCTCATTTTCTCTCTTGGAGATTTCCATGATTCCACCAGACATGTAATAAAGGAATCAATTTCCCAAAAGGCATCCTCTCCTACCAATCTTTGATCTTTACCTGGAACTCCACAAAGATCCCTCCATCCCCGTTGACCATCTCACCATAGTCGATAACATGTGACTGGTCCTGCATGTACCTCCTCAGTAGTGACACCTGGAACATTACATGTAGCTGATCTAAATTTATAGTTAGATCTAAGGGGTATACCACCTATATAAATCTAACCAGCATTTGAAACTGGATAATGAATCTTAGATATCAATTTCCACCCTATAAATATCTCCATAATCCACATCAATGTGAGTCTTATATGAACAAATGGTCTCCCTCCTCAAACTTCAAGGGCCTCTATCATCTATTCGTATAAGACATATGATGGATTCATGAATTCTTCACACGCTCATGGATTATAAAAACCTTCTATATATTTTCTCATATCAACTTTGGGCCATTGAGTGAAAACACACCTTGGTCAGTCTAGCAAAGTGTGGACCTACCGGGTCACCCATACAAAGCATCGAATGGTTTCATACCAAATGTAGAATGGTAGGTATTTCTGTATACAATATCTAGGAGTAGTAGGTGATCCTGCACACTATGAAAAAAGTCCAACATGAAATCTCACAACATGTCTTCTAGAACATGAATGGTCCATTCTATCTGGCCATCGTTTTGGGTGTGAAACATTATTCTCAAGCGTAACTAAGCCCCAAGTGCATCCAACAGTATATTCCACACCCAAGATGTGAAGCGAGAAACATGGTCAGCAACGATCATCAATAAAACTCCATGGATTCTGACTATCTCATTAATATAGAGGCATCCCATTCTCTCTACTGAATTCTACACCTAAATTTCTAAGAAGTGGTTCAACTTGTTGAGTCAGTCTATGATCACCCTGATGAAATTTTTTCCTATAGATGTAGGTGGTAATTTCATCAAGATGTCCATGTATATCCCATCCCACTTCCATTATCGCACATCAAGGGGTTGAGATTAACCCACTGGAACTCATTGTTTATCCTTCACTCACTAATAAGTAATTCATCTTGAGACAATCTCTACAACTCCCTTCTTCATCCATGTCTATGAGAACTGATGTCAAAGGTCATAATACATATTTTCCACACCTAGATTACCCACCAAAGAGACAAATATAATTCTCTTAGAACCACCTTATATAAATCCATTGGTACTATAATGCATCCTCTGAAAAGAACGATGTTCTCCCAAACATTATAAAATCCATTTGGAAAATCTCTAATTGATATCATAGTACATAGGGTATCATAGTCGGTATCCCCAATATATTCCTCCCTGAATCACTATAAGATAACATGGGTGAAAATAATTGAATGGAGTTAAGCTGCTCTATATCCGTCCACAAAGGATAATAATAATAAGGCCAACTACTCTGACACCTCATTCAGAAGCTAAAAACAAGATCAGTTATAGATAGAATCTACTACTATGTTCCCCACACTATAGGTACAAACAATTTTTAGGTCATAATTCTAAAGGAACTGTATCCATCTAAACAATATCAATTTAATATACTTATGAGAGAGGATATACTTGAAACTCCTGTTATCAGAGTAAGTGATAAATTTCTCACCCATAAGGCAGTGTCTCCAATTATTTAGTGTGAAGACTATTATTTCTAAGTCGAGATCATGGGTAACTTAGTTATTCTCATGTGGTTTCAACTAACTTGAACCATATACAATAACCATTTTCCTCTTTATTAGAACAAAAACATGCCCAGTTACTAATGTGTCATAGAGTAATATCTATTAGAGTCCCTCCTCTATAAATATCAAGAAGGGAGTGGTCCTCAATTTCTGGATAAACAAATGAAAAGCCCATAGGCACTTCTCTATCAACACTAATGGATTCCCATTTCAGGTCAAATCTATCCTGGGAATTGATATCATATATAAATTAGGTATGAATATATGGTAATAGTTTTCCATCCCAAGGAAGATCCCCACATCCTTCCAACTCTTGGATGGCTCCGATGCTAACACCACCTCGACCTTGGTCGAGTCCACCGACACACCATTTATTGAGATATAATGTCCCTAAAAGTTGATCACCTAGATCCAGAACATAGACTTTGATATATTTGTATAAATATGGGGATCTCGTAGAATGTCCAGAACCATACTTAAGTGTCTCGTGTTCTCCTTCTCAGATGCCGATTACAAAAGGATATCGTCAATGAAGACAACCACAAACCAATCTATGAATTGCTAAAAGATCTGGTTCATGAGTCCCAAAACATTTATGGGGTGTTTTTCATGCCAAATGGAATCACAAAGTACACATAATGACCATAGAGACATCTAAATGATATCTTTAATACATCCTCATCCCTTAATCACAACTGGTTATTTTTGTACCATAGGTTTACCTTAGATAATGTTCTTATCCCTTTCAACTAATCAAAGAGGTCATCAATCCTCTCTATTGGAAACTTTTTTTTCATGGTCACCAGGTTCATGCAATGATATTCCACATGAAACATGAAGCTCCCATCCTCATTCATATGAAACAAAACTTGGGCTTCCAAGGATGAAACATTGGGTCTAACAAATCCCTTCCTCTACAAGTCCTCCAATTACACCCTAAACTAGTGAAGCTCTATGGGAGCAATCCAACGTGATGATAAAGATAATGGTGCTATATCGGGGTGTAGATCAATACAAAAATATATCATTAAGTGGGGAGGTAAAACTGGAATAGTCTCGGGGAATACATACTCATACTCCTCCACCACCACAAAAAATTGGGGACTCATAACATCCACTACACTAGGGGTTGGTCTAGACAACATTTCAAAAATTAGATACACCATCCTAGGTTTGAGTTTATCCTACACTAATCGTATTTTATTTTAAATGAGAATGGAGAACCTAGTTCCACTACTATAGATACACCACATCCTCTAACTAAAATAGTCAATCTGGGTATGAATTGTAGATAACTAGTTCATACCTAAGATGACACTCTATGACCTAATAATTGATACAAAGAGTTCCC
The DNA here is from genome assembly GCA_963277665.1 of Viscum album. Classification (NCBI taxonomy): domain Eukaryota; kingdom Viridiplantae; phylum Streptophyta; class Magnoliopsida; order Santalales; family Viscaceae; genus Viscum; species Viscum album. Next base: position 1,976,796,630 of record OY728119.1, read on the forward strand.
AAAAAAACTATTTCCTCCACGAGTCATGCCACATTGGTGTCACAAGCATGTTCTCAATGAGTCTTACCCAATATGATTCTCTAAGTGCAAGGGTTGAGGAAATGGATCAAATAGAATATCTATGTCTTAATGAAGATATTTTTAAAGAACAGACTGAATGGATCTTGTATCTATCTTTACTGTAATGAAGGTAAACCAGATATATATCTTTATTTGATTCATTAATTGAGCCTCTGGGTCATATGATTCAACAACCTATAGTTTTCCCACCCCTATCCTCCATCACCCTAAGCATTGCATTTAACAACTGAAGATGGAGTGGTAACAAGTCAAAGTATTGAAAACTTATTGTTTCTATCACAACTTCTATTCCATATCAAAGTCCATGTAAACCTAGCTACTCTTGCCTCTACCTCTACCTTGGTGACCCATCAAAAATATCTTTTTTAGATTTATGGAGGGTTGGAAAATCTCTTGAAAAATTTACCCTACCACCACATGATTAGAATCAACTTTCTCTAAGATGAATGGACGCACCCTTTGAGACTTGATCCATAGATCCTCTATCATGGGACCTCCTCTTGAAATGTATCACATGTTCAGATCCCTGTGAATGTTGTAGGCTCCCTACTAATAAGGTAGCTTCTCCTTTATTTATGATACTAGAAACCACTATTTGAATCTACTCATATAATAAACATGAAACCACAAAAACCCAATATTGAAACTTAGAGTTGTTAGGAATACACAGAGGTATAACACTGGCCCAGATGCCTCTAAACAAATCTCATTAAATGATCTGATCCATGAAGAACTGGCCTGAATGATAACCATTGAGCACCTGAGAGGTTAATAAACCTTTATGAATATTCAGATATTGTCATGCTTCCCTACAAGAGTTGTAGAATCTCCTGGATATGTAAATCCCTCAACATATCTAGTGAGAACTACTCTATTAAAATCCTCTTAAAAATGGCACAGATAAGAGTCGACTTCTCATAATACTGGGTAACAAACCCCCACCATCTCCCAACATATCCCTGAAAAATTATCACCTCTAGGATCAGTATTTGGTTTGATGGTGTGCTGACCATATGGAAAACATAGTCCACTACCTCAAGAAAATCCTTAGACGCCAGTGGGTTGAGATATGCTCTGAACATGAGGAGTATCTATGACTGAAACTCATGAAGTGCTCTTAACCTATGCATATCAACCGCAGGTACTACGAGTACCATCTTCTTCTCACAAGGTGGTATAGTAGGTGCACCACCTAGAGGAAGCATCATCAGAAATGGTCCCTATATCAACACCTCATTACCGAGGGGAATTTCCTCATGTTAATGATCTTGAATCTCACCAGGAATACATTGCAGAGGCATCTTGAAAATAAACAAGATGCACCACAATCAATGATTATATATGGAGAGATGACTCAAAAAGGACACAGAAAGCACAACTCATTCCTATATGATGCTTGCGCCACTATTTTCCATGAAACCAATGTTTTCATATACCGATTCCAAAAGTAGGTGATAAGAGTCCTAGTGTATGGATATGTCAGATACAACACCAATACTAGAGTACCTATCCTGAAATAGAAACTTTAAATACATAACAATATTTTTAGAAACCAATGTCACAAACTCTCATAAAAAATTATGATAGAATTATGTGATACCGCAATGGAACAACCCATCCAAATAGTTCCCATGCCTCGACACTCGAAGACTACATCCAATAGGATATGGGATGGAAACTAGAACCAAGAAGGGATATTACTGGCATGGGATTCCTTAGCCATAGTACCTAGACACACACACACACACACATCTCCAAGCCTACACTATACTGAAATGTACAAAAAACAACTGAAAATCTATTCATTCCTAAATTTATATCCCAATACTAGATTATGATAGGATGTAACTAAAAGTAAATTGGGCCAAATATAAGACCACAAAAAGATTCTTAAAACAATTCCAAACATAAATTAAAACTAGGAATTATATTAGAATACCGTTGGAACACGACTCGGTATGTCCCGTCTTACTACGCCCCTTGTGGTCTTATCCCATCAAGGACTATATCAAAAGGTTGATTGTTTGCACAAGATACGACATGTGTAGGAAAACCCCATGCATGGTTGAGTATAAAAATACCCATTAGTTCACACCAAAACCAAAAATAATACAATAAAGGATACACAATCATCTCTACATAGGAATATGTCTACAACAAATATAACAAGATTATAAAGATATACTAAAAAAGACACACATTCTAAAGGTAATTCCTAACCATAGTAAAATAACCAAGGGTTTCAGTTTGAATATTCCACATTGCACTCATTCAGGATAACACACTCCTAATTCTAGTCACACCAATGACATCAATATGATAGGTAATGATTTTTGGGTATTTCTATTAGAAGTGCATGCTAAATGTATGAAGAGATATGATACAAAAATGAAAATCTTACCCATGGCTATGGGGTATACAAAAAAATTCAATTTGGATTATATATCTACGTCGGGGATCGGTCATTGTAGAGTGATGGTCATAATGATTTCAAGAACTCCATCTAGGTCACAACGACGAATAGAGGATCTTAATCGCAGCCACACGGAAGGATTCAAACAACTATATCCAAGAATTCATGCAAAATAGATCATTTTTCTATGTCTAGGATTTGATTCCATACTAACAATCAATGAAAATGATAAGGTGAATTAGACCTAACAAACCATGTCCCAGATGCAGAGGACCAGACATCAAATAAATTTATTAAATAGTACACAATATTCAATTGGGTTACACACTATGTCCTTGGACCTTGTGTCTTTCTTGTATAAATGATTTGGGTCTCATCTCGTATTCATGTCTGTGCAGATGCACATGAAATTTAGTTTGATAGTGTATTCTACTATTGTTTCAGTAAATAACTTTATCTCGTGTACATAGGCCCATGTAGTAGTACACAACATATCCCATGTAGTTTGGTGTTGTTCGTTTCCACGTTGGGGATTACATGGCCTTCTATAACCCATGTACACTAACCCATATCCATATACACTCCAAGGTACACAACAAGTCAACAGGGAAAGAGAACACACCTTTAGACTAGGGTCACACACCGTGTGATACATAACATTATTTGAAACCCTAGCCACCACATAGGGGGACCCACCTAGTGTGTGGATTTAAGTTACATGTCATGTTGCACATGATTTTATAGAAACCCAAATATGGAATCCTCATTTTCATGCACTCATCCCACATCCGGATCAACATCCTTCATCACCAATCATGCTCATAGAACTCTGATATTAGTCAACTGAGGCTGATCATCACTGAAGATGTGATTTCATATGATCCTATTTGTTTAGGAATCCTCTCAAACCTCCCCATTTTCATTCGAATGGCTGATCCATGTTAAGGGTTTTCAAACTGGTCCAAACACTTCACTACAACCACAATTTCACCTCCATCATGTTGATCCAATCTCAGATATATGATTTCAAACGTTTCAACATGAAACAGGTGCAAAACATTATATTTTCGGACAAAACATCTAACCGTGGGATAAAAAAACAAATTCTTGTGATGAATAGTGAATTATTGATGAAAAACCATGAAACACAGATTATAGGAATGAACCATGACCATGTTCAGTTGGAATCGGTTCATTTCCATTATAACAATGAAGGAAGAATAAAAATAAATGAATAACTCCAATTAAAATACCCACAATAAATCCCATCCCACAATATGCACTATCCAGAGATCATTATTCAATTGATCCATGTTCGTCATAAGAATTAATAATGGGTAATAAATCTAAATAAACAAATTCCATAACTTGAATTTTCTCAATTGCTAATGAAGAAAGATGTGGTGTGGTAGTCTTGGACAAGATACTTTGATTCTGTTATATGTTGATAGTGGATACATGATTTGTTCACAGTTTATCTGATAAAGATCCACATATTCTCTCTCCAATGGATTCAGGGTTATTAGTCTAGCCCTAATATTTCATCAAAATCATATTATAATATAATTATTTAGGTCTCCATGTTAACATATTAATAAAATAAATTTACTTAATAAATTTATTTTTTATGTTCGAGAAGTATTTCCCAAAAATGAACCACTCAAACTAAAGTAATTTCACAAATAGGGTAAAAACCACGTTCTAAGCTCAACAGTTCCCTCAGATTTTTTATTTGGTTTATTGTTTATAATTTATAAAACATTTTCAGGAAAACTGTTCATTCATATTATTTCATATATTTAATTCATTTCAAACATTTATTTTTGGAAAAATAGTCCTCATAATCACAAACCATCTCTACAACAGGTCTCGAAAATAATCCAAACAATATCTAAAAATATTACATAGAAAATTTGAGTCATTATATTTTAACATCTAATATTCCTTTCACAATTGGATTGAAATATCTGACTTTTCAGAGAAGATAACGGAGGATTTCCAAGAGGAAACAATAGCCAAAAAAAAATTCTTTTATCCTTTTGGGCATCCAATTGAATCTTGAGCTCTTTCTGCTCCTTTGGTTCCATATGGTAAGAAGGTATTGAAATATTCTACATACCTGGGAATATGTCAATCAAAATCTCTATATCTCTCTATAGGGAAAGGATAATGAAATAAGCTTGTAAATTTTTAGATATATTATGAAAGAGAGTATGAATATTTACAAAAAATGAAACATCATCTGGATAAATGGATATAGAATAAAAAACACTCCCCATTTGTAGGTGGGAGGGTCCTGCATTAACAAACCTCAAATCCCACGATACCTAAAACACCAATGATCTCACATTGGTCACTAGAAATGATACATGTCAATTATAAATAATAACTATAGAATTATGAGTAATAACAAAATCCATATCGATGTTTACGTCAGACAAATCCAGATTGAGAATGGAAATTCACAGATTGACTCCGCATTAGCTATCGATAACTAACAAGAAGAAAATTGAAACCAATGGTATTTCCTCTTCCCAATTGGTGTTTCTAACTCCAAAATGAAATTAATTGGATTAATTTTTGTTTAATCATATCAATAAAAACCCAATATATAAAATAATGGAAAACACCGGTATTAAATATTTCAATTTTCACTAAAGATGTTATAAAGATGGTTCCTCTCACTATTATTGGACCTACATCTACCTCCATCCAAAAATCACCGACTACATGATGGTTCTTTACTCCCAAGGTCTATGGATAAATCACTATATTATTTGCATCATCTGAAAGAATGATCCAGATGAAGAGAAATCATGGATGTTGGTAGGGAATAACTATTCCTTTACTATAGCCGATGACCAATCTAGGATCGTTACCACAATAAAAGCTAGTATCTACAGATGATGTTCAAAGATATATATAAAATAAGTATAGGGTTCCAAATCCCATAGAGAATATATTTCACATGATATTTATAATCAATATAAATAATTTCTACTAAAATTAAATACATAGATCTTCAGTACTTTCTCCACTGATTATTTTGATCATCCATAATGACCCTTCTGGATTCTATCATTTTACTTGCATGGATCCAAACCAGAATCCCTCTACCAGTGATCCACATGTGCTCTGATGGCCTCTGATCAACACCCCTTGTTTTCTGGATGTCAGCTTAGAGGAGAGAGTTTCTTGTGTCCTCCATTCGTCATTACTTGTTCTTCGGTCTTGAAGAACATCCCTCGTCCATGATAGGTTAGATGAGAGGATGAAAGAGAGAAATGGTTTTGGCTCAGCAATTCTCTCACCACTGGAAATTTGGTTCACCAAGAATAATGGAACAATAGACATACCAGTCTATTTAATGACAAGGGGTTTCTGTTACAATATTTAATTACATAACAGTAATTAAATATATTCATAACATTTATGAAAACACATGCTACATAATTACAATAACATATCCATTATTTGTGGTGCCCCAAATTTCTTAAAAAAGAATCTTAATTGAAATCTAGTTCCACATAATGATAACAATGCTATTATTATTTTTTCTTGTTCCAACTAGATAAATAATTATATACCATCATGAAAATAATTATTTTACTACTGAACTTGACTTGGTCCGCTCAAATTTCACTTCCATTTATTGAACACCCAAATAAACAAATAATCTATTCTCTTAAATAAATATTTTATTTACAAACGTGTAAATAAATAATAATAAAATATTCAATTAAATAAATATATTATATTTAATTAATGTTATCATTTTAAATTGAATAAAATTATTCCACAGTCTTGAGAATAATATTTATTCCATTAATTAAATTCAAATAGAATTTATTCGTTACCCTAAGAAACAATTAGTATCTGACCCTCTAAGATTCTTTCCAGTTGGTATTAGGCAGGCTTGAAAAAATTCCAAGAGTACTGTCTAGAAATGGGTCAAGGCACCCATGAGAATGAACATAAAGTCACAATAATGACATCCACACACGAACGATCAATGTGTAATATAATCCATTTGTTTAAATATCTCATCAATTATGTTTCTTGATATTGTCATCAACCTATTTTATTGATTCGTCTTACATTGACTACTTGAATTAAACATGTTAATACACAATGACCATGTAATTTAGGGTGTTGATTCTATTTCAATCAAAGGGAAGAAATATCAACATTGATAAATATAAGGGAGAATCCTTCCCCGACTTATTCATTGATACCATATCATTCATGACACCCCCAATGTACAATACATTCTGCCAACACATGGTTTGACAATTTTCATTAGTAAATAAAAGTGCGTGATTCATGACACACATTAATGATAATCTTAATGTCTAAGGACCATTACACACACTCATAGATTGAAATATCCTATGACGCCACAACATGCATAATTCCAACTGGCATGGCTATTTTCATAATCCACCATCTTGGAGATTACTAAGTGTGAACTTCATGAGAAGAAATCTCATTTGCTTATGAGTAATTGCACCTTAAGGTCTGTATACAATGTGTCCCATCATAGAATGTTATAAAACTACAGAAGAATATTTAAATATATTTTCAAAGAACTTCAAGGTTCTCATTATAGTGGGGAACTTCTATGACCTTAATAATGGGAGAAATTTCCTAGGGCATTATTATATTATTGTCATGAAGAACAATTGAAAATATTTAAATAATTTTTTAATATTGAAATAAATTAAATATTCATGAAATAAATGTATAAACCATTAGTTCTAGGACACTTACTCCAACAAACTCCCATTTGGACTTGAGATAACTTCCTAGGAGTTTTATTCCACTAGACTTCACATGATTATAATGTTTTTTCTAAGTCAAGTCTTTAGTCAAGGGGTCCACCACATTGTATTCTATGGAAATAATACATTCTTAAACTTCACCTCTCTGAGAAAAATCCCTCAAGAGATGATACTTCTATAGTATGTTCTTTGTTTGCTGATGTGACCATGGATCATTTTTTAGATCCACCGTTGAAGTATTATCATAATAAAGTTTCCTGGGATCATTACAAATAGGTTCCACATCTCGGTCATTGATGAAGTTCAACATCCGAGATACCTATTTATCTTCATCATAAGCTAGTTTATACTCATATTCTTCTTTGGAATCTACGACTATACCTTTCATTGAGATCTTCTAGCTCATAAAACCTCCATTCAAAGTGAAGATGTATCCCGTTTTTGACTTCATGTTATCTTGATCAGTCTAAAACATAACATCTGCATATCCTCTGATGGATAGTTCTTATTCTCCTATATAAACCAATAATATATCATTATTATTCCTTACATACTTAGGGATATACTTTAATGAAATCCAATGGAGGTCACCTGGATGAACATGATATCTTCCTACCACACTGAATGTGTAGGTGATATCTAGCCTATTACATAGCATATCATACATGACTGACCCAATCACTTATGTTTATTGAATAATTTCCATTCTCTTTATTTCCTCATGCGTTTGAGGACATATTTTCTTTTAAAGATGAATGCCATGTGGTGGTAGCAACAATCCTATATTGGGTTGTTCTACACAAAATATCTTATGTATCTTGTCAATGCATTTACTATGACTTAGGCCTATTAATCTATTGGATATATCATGATGTATCTTGACCCCAAGAATATATGCTTCCATGCCCAAGTCCTTCATGGATAAGAATTTATTTGACCATTTCGTAACATAATATAAGACCGATATTTCATTTCCAATATGTAATATGTCATCAACATATACTATTAGGAAAATGACTACAATCCCACTAAACCGTTATTGGATATAAGGCTCACATTCATTATTCATAAAACTAAATTTTTTATGGCATCATCAAAACAAATATTCCATGACCTAGATTCTTTTCTTAATTCATAAATGGATTTTTTCAACTTTGATATCTTATTGGAATCCTTTGGGGGGAAAACCCTTTTATGTTGTGTCATGTAGGCATCTTCCTGAAGGTTCCCATTAAAGAAGGATGTTTTGACATCCTTTTTACAAATCACATAGTCATGGTGAGTGGAAATGGATAATAGAATTATTATAGATTTTATCATTGTAAATGGTTAAAAGGTTTGTCATATTAAATGCCTTGATGCTCTTTAAACCCTTTTGTAACTAGTCATTCCTTTTAGGTACTGACTTGTCCTTTCATGTCCAATTTCTTCTTGAATACCCATTTTTAACCAACAAGATTTACATCTACTAGAGGATCCACCAACATCCAGACTTGGTTTTGGTCCATGGAATCCATTTTAGAATTCATGGATTATTTCCACTTGGAATCATTTATGCCACTTACTTCTTCCTTGTAGGTTAGAGGATAATTATTATAAAATATAATGAGTCACCATCCTCCGTAACTAGAAAACCGTATCATTTGGGTCATCTAACCTCTCTTATACTCCAATGTTTTACTTGTGTCTCTAGAACAGATATTTCTTCCATGGGGATTTTTGGAATCTTCCCCTATACCATGTATTGCGTACCTAGATCCTCAACTTCATCGATATCTATCTCGCACCCACTATTACTATTGGATATGGGACCCCTCTTAAGGAATATGGCATGTCATGCACTATAAACTTTCTTTATGAGGGTTCATATGATTAATATCCCCTTGTTTCCTTGGGGTATCATATAAAGGTACACATTCTGCCTCAGGGAGCGATTTTGTTACCTGAAGAGGCTATAAGAAACACTTTGCTTCCCAAAAAATGTAAATATGTTAACATGGATTTTCTTCTACTCCAAATCTCATATGGAATACCATTTATCGATTTATTTGGTACTTGTATTAGTATATGTTCCCACTATTTTTAAAAAATATCCTCAAAAGGATAATAGAAGACTTGCATGAATCACCATTGATCTCCCCATGTCCATCAAGGTCTGGTTCCTCCTTTCACTTACACCATTTCACTGCGGTGTGTAAGGAGGGGTGAGTTGGGATAAGATCACAATCTCTCGTAAGTAATCAGTAATGTCTAGATTAAGATATTATCCATGTTAGTCTGAGCAGAGTTTCTTAATATTCTTACCTAGCTGGTTCTCAATATCATTATTGTATTCCTTAAACTTATCAAAAGAATCTAAATTATACCTCATCATGTAGATATTACCATATCTACTAAAATCATCTGTAAAAGTTTGGTAGTATGATTACCCACCCATTTATTCAATTAGAAGTAGTCCACACACATCAGTACGATCCAATTCAAGAACCTCTTTGGTGCCTTGACCTTTCACACTAAATGGGGATTTGGTCATTTTTCCTTGTAATCATGTTTTATATACACCAAGTGGTTGTAGTTCGAAAGAATCTAAATATACATCTTGTTGTAACATTGTAAATAATTTATCATTTACATGACCTAGCTGGCGATGCCTATGTTGGGTGCAGTATGAGGCATGTGAAGTAGTTTCATTATCGATTTCCATTACTACGTTTGTGTAATCCAACATATAAAGACTGTTATATAAATGTACCTTTACAAAAAAAATGATATCTTTATGAAAGAAAAAACATTCATTTACAAAAATGAAAATAAATCCATCTGTATCTATTCTTGATACAAAAATAATGATTTTGGTTATAGAAGGAACATAATTACAATCTTTTAATACCAAGATTATCCTAGTTGGTAGTGTGAGGTGGTAGTCCCTGAATGATACAAGAGAAAGTCTATCTCCATTGGATTCTCGTAGATCTACCTCCCCTTGGTCAATTTTCTTGATACTACTTGATTCCAAAAATTTGGATACATATGTGGGAACCAGAGGCTATATCTAATAACAATTTCTAGTAACATATAAATTTCACTCGATAACAAATGCAACTAAAGCTTCCCATTTCTTCTTTAGATGGGTGTGATTTTTCTTCCTGGGACCCATCTTGCCACATGAAAAACAAATAGCTTCCTTATTTCTTTCTCCCCATTGAACATTATTTTCTTAGAAGGGTGCGAAGAATATTTGGTCTTATAACTCTTCGTCTTCCCTTTCCTCATTTTCACCATAAGGAAATAAGGATTTTTTTGCATAATGTGTTTTTCTACATGAAAAAAAGGATAAGAAGATATGGTAGAGACTTCTCAACGATGTTCCTTTTGAAATTCACAGAAAAACTATAGAATCTCAGATGGAGTGATGCGAGAATGAGATCAGTACCCAGCTCATCAGGGATTTTAAACCGTAGAAACTCCATACACTCAGTGTAGCCAATGATCTTTACTATGTGAGGCCCAAACGGGGAACCCTCACCAAGATTAATATTAAAGAGTGCCTTAGAGATCTCGAACAATTCATATCATGCTCCCTCCTGGTAAAGACCATAGAGGTGATCAAGCATTCTATGGGCATCCATGTTTTCATGATACTTCCTGAGTTCACTAGAAATTGATGATAAAATCAAACATTGATTGTCGACCGCATCAGTCATGTGTTTTTTGTAGATGATGACCTCTTTATCCCTTGCCTCTCGGGCATGAGAATGTGGTAATGAGAACTCCAACATGTAATATTTCCATTCATGGTGTAGAATGACCCGAAGACATCTAAAAAATTACAATAATTTACTACCATTGAGGATGATGTCTTTATCCAGTATTGATTGCATGGATGCATGGTTGACAAGTTTCTTAGTTTTATTCTAAAATTAAAAGAGAAGATAATTAGTACATTTTTAATTACAATTTTTGAGAAATAATAAATTAATTTTATTAACTCTCCCACTATTTTATCAAGTCCCAATGGCCCTAACCATTGAAATAAGAATGTATAGATTAATGGATATTCGATTGGAAAGGATCTATATTCCCCTTCCCATAACCCCAACAAGGATTGGTCAAGAAATTTTGAAGGTATTTAGGTAGGTCGGTATTTTCCAACATTGGGATTGTATCTCCTTGATCTTTTGAGTGGACACCCCAATCCTGAAATCCTGACTTCGATTTCCTAAACACTTGCCTCCAATATTACACCATGTCTAGAAAGGGATACTCCTCTTGATGTAATGTGGTTAAGTCAACCCAAAAAATTCATAAGGGATTTTTGTATAAACTTAAGTGTTCCAAAAAGGGTTGGTCTAACATATTTTTTAATTGAGTCTTTCCCTTAATCTAGCAAGGGAAGGCTTAGTCTAAAATAATATTTTTATTTAGATATTTTTAGATCTTATGAATAATTTCTTATTATCTTTATAACATGCTTGTTAATATTAAGTGGAACTTACTTATGTGATTATCCAATTATTGATAATATTTATGCACAAGCATAGTTTATTTTAGTTCCATCTTGCACACTTGTTTAATTCATTAAATACATTATCACGATATTAAATCCATAATGATAAACCATGAAGCTGAAAAAAAATAAAATAAATTAAAGGGAATGATCATGATATTTTATAATGGTTAGTTTTTCTTGCGGTTGATAAAATAACCCTGACCTTGGGGAGAATCCCCTTGAACCTTTTGGATTCTTTTTTACAGCTTTCCAACTATCCTCCTTTGTATCTATTTGGATTAGTTTCATCTCGGATCCCACTTGAATTTTCTCCACTACATTTGGAGCTCCATATATTATATATTCCTTTTAACTCACACATATGTGTGGGGTGAAATAGGGGTTTACATAAATGAAACCATGGGCATACACACCCTATATATTAATTAGGAGAGATGACACACAAGACAATAATTTGAAATTGAAATAAATCAAAAGGAAACCAATCTCATACAAAGGTATAGTCTAGATCAATATCTTCCATATACATGCAATGAATTACTCATTTAATAAAACTAGAATTTAATTCGTTAAATAGTATTATTCAGATAAATCACTCTTTTATCAATTAATTATTATCTTTAATTAATCGATCCTTTTATCTCAATTATTTTATGATTTTTCATAAGATTTTCATCCATAACCTTCGAGGTAACACAATGAAAACCCATTCGAATCTATATGATATGTAATAATGAACAATGTAAGAACATTAACATTTTATTTTTTAGTAATTTCTCAAAGTACACGGTGTGTAGTTCCGACTATATAGTGTGTAGTGCCTTCACTTCCTTGTCTTATGTACATGACTAGGGACTCGGAAAGTGGGTCATACTTTAAAAATAACTGAGTACACGACGTGTCTAGTGGGCCACATGTCGTGTTGTCTCCTGGTTACATGATTACTGGTCGGCATAGCCATGTATCAGATACACTATTTGGAACTTGACCTAAAGGGACAACATGCTGTGTCCAGCGGGCCACACAGCGTGTAATCTGGCTAACTTTACGCTAGTCTGTCTTGGTCAACACGTGGTGTAAGCATTTATTACACCATGTGTCAATAATGCCGAAATCTTGAGTAATTTATGAATTACTCCGGATGCGCTGAACAAAACTACACAGTGTGTAATTAAGATTACACGTAATGTTTTCCAGATTACATGGTGTGTATATCCGAATACATGGGGTGTACCATCGTGTTACCCGAACAGAATCATCAGTGCTTCCTGATGAGATCTACGATTCAGTTTTAATTAAAAAATACTCATTTCCTTAGATCTGTGATAAATGAAAAGAGGAATAATAGATATTGAAATCCTGATTACAAGAAATATTAAACATCAATTGACAACCTAAATAATTTAACACTATATCATAAACGAATTATTTAAATAATTATAAATGATGATGTGACCTCTCTAATACCACATGATGGATCCAGACGCAATGAATTTTTGGCTGTTGTTAGGGCCCATCATTTCTTTTCCCATAATCGATGACCAATCCACGATCAATATAATGATAAACACCAATATCCATGGATTAAGACCAAAGATCTAGATAAAAGAAGAAATGTGTTCCAAAATACTAGAGATATGATATTGGCCATTATGTTTAAAATTAATTTAAATAATTTGCACCGAAATTAAATAACAAGATCTTTAGTACATTCTTCGTTGATGATGTTTATCATCCACAAAGATGCTTATAGATTGTCTCATTATGCTTGTGAGGATCTGAACCAAAATACCAATAAAGGTGATAGACACGTGCTCCGATGGCCTCCGATTGACACCACTCATTTTCAGGGTGCTAGCGCAGCCAAGGGAGTGTCTTGCGATAGTCGTTCTTAATCAACTATTATTCGTTCTTGATGAACATATCTCATTATTGAGCGAGGAGAGGGGATGATTCAAGAGATAAATTGTTTTGGCTTAATATTTTTATCACCATCAGTAATTTGGTTCACCAGGTATAATGGAACTATAGACATACCTATCTATTTAATGACATGGGGTTTTGGTTAAAATAATTAACTCCTTAACAATAATTAAAAACATTCATAACCTTAGAGAAAACTCATATTAAATTATTACAATAAAAGAACCACTATTCGGGATGTGCCAACGTGCGCAAAATTGAATTATAAATGAAATCTTGTAACAGATAATGATAAAAAAGTTATTATTATTTTTTATTTTACCAACGTTTTAAATAATTGTTTACCATCTTGTAAATAATTATTTTACTACTAGACCAGACTTGGTCAACTCTAACTCCACTTCAATTTATTGAACACCTAAATAAATAAATAATTTATTCTCAAAAATAAATATTTTATTTACAAACATGCAAATAAATATTTATTAAATGTTCAATTAAATAAATATATTTAATTTAATTTATGAAATCATTTTAACTTGAATAAAATTATTCCATAGTCTTGAGAATAATATCAATTACATTAATTAAATTCACATAGAATTTAATCAAGACCATAAGGAACACTTAGTAAGCGACCCTATTTGAATCTATCTTGTTGGAATTATATAGGATTTCCTAATGTCGAAGATTAGTATCTAGAAAGGGGTTAAGGAACTGATGATAATGACCTTAAAGTTGCAATGATGACATCCACATACGAATTCCTACTATTTAATATAATACCTATGTCACAATATCTCATCAAGAAGGTTTCATGATAGTGTCGTCTACCTATTTTCTTTATAATTATTTCTTTGAATACTTGAAATAAACTCGTTCATACACCATGACCATGAAATTTAGGGAGAAAGTTCTAATTGAATAAAAGGGATGAGATGTAAACTTCCATAAATGGAAGGGACAAATAGTTCCTCAACTTATCCATTAATAACATGTCATTCATGATGCACCCAATGTACTCTACTTCTGGCCAACGTATGGTGCAATTATTTTTGTCAGTAAATCAATGTGAGCAAGTCATGAAACACAATAGTGTTAATATTAAAGTCTAAGGACTATTAAACACACTCAAATATAGGAATATAAAATCATTCCCAAACATGTAGAATTCCCACTGGCGGGTCGGTTATCATAATCTCCCATCCTATAGATTACTAAGTGTGAGCTTAATGACAAGAAGTCTCATTTTCATAGGAGAACTCACACATGGCAGTCTGTATACTACCTGTCCCATCACAACATGTCATCCAATCGTAGAAATATATTTAACAATATTTTCATAGCACTTCAAGGTTCTCATCATAGAGGGGAACTTCTATTAACATGTTAATGAGAAAAATACTCTAGGACATTATTAGATTATATTCATGAAGAACAATGAAAAATATGTAATAAGATGTTTAACATTTAAATACATTAAATATTCATGTAATCAATGTACCAACAGTGAGTTCTAGGACACCAAATCCAATACAGAATACACCATAGTAGCCTTTGGAGCCGACGCTCCGGAACATACCAAGGTCTTGACATAGATAGAATGAAATGTTGCAAATGACCATAACATCCACAAATATTACTCATTTTTCATGTAGGATAAGAAAACAGTGCGTGTTTAACCATTCCACACTGATAGTAAGTTAGTGGTACTCTTCTAACTATAAAATTAGGTGGAAAGGAGGCATTCCACTGAAAACCACATTCACCACTCTTATGATGATGACTCAATTTCCATGTTTTCCCTTCACTATATTGAAACTGCCACTAAGTGTAAGATAATGAGAAGAATATCCAACATTTCCTTCCATAATAACTTCTTCCACCATCTCCATAACAACCATCTATGAATAGGTTGAAAGCTTCATTATAAATATCTACGATCTGATATCTAGTTAAAAACCAAATAGGTATTCATGAGAATTTATCTGGTCATTATTTACTATCTAGTGAGTGAAACGAACCAACTTAGGAAACTAATTAGTGTAATCCAACACCAAAAACTCTCCCTGCTATAAAGAGATGATATTAAGAGTATTTTCCATCATCATAAACTCTTGATGAATCATCTAAAATATTTAGGCCTTGAAACCCTTCTAGAATAAGAACTCATGATTATCTACTTATACCATGGAATCCCACCATCCCATGATGGGACTGTCAAGTTCGAACACCTCACACATCACCTTGATACTCTTAGGTGTGTGTAGGAAGTCAATGATAATATGGATCTTTTCTAGAATATCCTTTACCTCTCAATTTTCATTCAAACCATTGATGGATGGAGGCTTATTGACCAAGAACTCCCATTATTAATCCTTATCTCCTACATCTCCGGATTTTGCCTCAAAGTATTTATTCTATACGTTTAGAAAATTTTGGTTGATAGTAAGAACCACCCACATGATAACATCGACAATAGTTTGACCTATTAGAGGATTCCATTAAGGAGAATCTATTGCACCATTTTGAGGAACCCAAAGGACACGTCTTAGAGGTGTACTACTTCATAAAAAAATGACGAAGTGATTTGAAAAAAAACATAAAATCAGTTCTAACTAGAAAACTATAAGAAAAATATAAGATTAAGATCAATAACTCAAAACAGGAGACACACATCCCAACATCCTAGTGTAACTTGTGTCTTGTTGTGAAAAGAGCTAACCATGCTATCATCATAACCTACCTCTCATGTCCTGCAAATTCTACATCTAATATACCAAATGTCCCAACCAAAGGACTCTTGAGGATAATCCTCATATGATATATATTTTTAATGAACCTAACATAGATTCCCTCTCAAATTGGAATCTGACCAAAATTTACACATACCCAAGGGGTGTTACTGATCCCCACAGGATGGTGACTTACATCCCGACATCAAACAATAACCAAATGGGAAATGTTTGGCCAATATGAAGCAACAACATGGTATACATATAAATAATAGAGTGAAGTAATAGAAGTGAAGAATGTATTCTATATCTAATAGAATACCAACATAATGATACAGCTGAAAAAATAGTTAGAACATCGAAAATTTCATTTTCAACCATAAAATGGAAACTAAAATAGGAGATCGAATACTCCATCTGATATCATGGGAAAACTCCAACCAACTCACATCCCTCTACCCAGACACAGTTGACATATACCTCACCACCATGCCTTTCCCTATATAAAAATACATAAAATGGTCTGTGCACCACCAATTGGGTGTACATGGTGTGAGCTAATAGGATTAGGAGGATCCCACCCTATTGTTCTATAACAAGACTCGGTACAATAATCTTAAAATTCTTGAATATAATGAAAACAAGGTACAATAATATATTTATAGATTTTATATCAAAATCATAGAAAAACATATAATATTCATTTTTTATATTTCCAAAATTGTAAATGTAAAATAGTTTGAAATCATTTCATAAATATCAAGTCAAATTAAATCATGTATCATATATCATATCAAACCATAACAATACAATATAAAATGGTATAATCCAAAATCCTAGGTATCATCATGCTGAGTATCACTATAGGATAGGCTAGTAGGATACTTGAACCATAATCAATTACTATTTCCCAATAGAGTCCATAGAACATAGGCCTATGGAGCAGAGAAACACACCATGAGTTAATCCCCTGACAATGTCAATATAAATCTCCTAAAACAACATGCCTAGGGAATGAAAAAACACCTGATGAGTGAACTCGATTATAATACACAGATGATGGACCTATGATAATCCTTCACCCTATATACATTAGGCTTAACATTTTCTCTATTTTCCAAACCGTTCTTTCCAAACCCTTTTAGAAATTCATTTCCCAATTATTTAAAAATAACCTTTTATAATAAAAATACAAGGAAAAACCCATCTATTATTAAAAGACCATTTCCATAAACTCATAAATAAATCAATACATCCATTTCATTTACTATAAATTTATAAAACTAGAGAAATAAAGTTAATTGAACATATTATTGATAAAGAACCATCCACTTCAAACATAGGTTGCACACAACCAGAGTGAGATCCACCAATAAGGAAGAACATAAATACCACAACAAAGGAGTCCCTAGAATGAATCATATACATGAGACTTAGACCAATTGGTGAGGAATAAATTTGTGTATCCAAGAGTACCTGGATCAAATCTAGATGGAGGCATTTTTCTAGGAGACTACAGCATTACTAAAGCAGGCACTATAGCAGTTACTGTTAAAGACATAACTATTCACCTGTTTGGTACTTTGGGCCAACCATGGCCTTCAGGGCAGTAATGATTTTTGGGCCACCTCAAGGCCTTTGGGCCAAAACAGAGCCTTCAGTCCAGATGAATTATATATTTAATAGACTGAATTATAATGAACAAGTCCCTATATGAGGATTCAGAGAAGGCACAATCACTAGATCAGAGATAATTAGACATTGAAGAATGAGAGTGTATGGATTTTCAATTGGTATCAGGCTTGTGCATCCTTACACATGACATATCTCTAATAAATCATGTGAAAGTGGAGTGTTGATAACAATGATGATTTTGGTTTGGGGCCATTTCAAGTAGTCATTTTTCGAGATCAATTCCTTTAATACCTTCAGGTCCTATAATGTCATGAAGCCTACAGTCTATGTAAAAGTTTCCATTCAACCCTTAAAAGGGGAATTATCAATGATGAATAAAGATGAAGGCCTTTAGGTTATTCAGAATAGAATCAATCCTAACATCTTATAATTTATTCAAAAATTTTAATGCTTAGAAGAGAAGAAGAATAACCCATACCTCAAGAGACTTTCACAACATACCCCAACCAACAATTTGGTTATCCACTAATGGAAGATAAAACATTAGATCTAGAAACAATAATGGAGAATTATTTTCATAACTCAATAATTCCAATAATGAAATGAAATAGTTATACAATGATAAAAGGAAATGAAGATGTAGAAAGGTTTACTCAAGCAGAGAGATGAATCCCAACCATAATGGAATCAATCCTCAGACGAAGGGATTTAGATAGAGCGTAGGTCACCAAAATTTCCAAAGAGATATCATTGGTAGATAATAAAAGATCATGTTGATGAATGAAACCCATAATCACTCATACGATGCCCTAAAATTCCATTCCTCATGATTTTCATAATGTGTAACCCCATTACATTTCATGAAATCCATAAAAGACAACAACACTAAGAAACACAAAACCTTTTTAAAAACCCCATCTTTTACCAAAACATGACATGAAACAAATACACGACATGTAATAATTTCATGTTTTCTACTAGACTCAGGGATTATTCCCTAAATACATTACACAACATCTATTCCTCATTAAGACTAGGAAAATACCAGTTTTCATCTTGAAAGCCTCAAAACTACTATAGAATTCTCTGATCTAGGGATAACCCAAAAAATATTTTAACTTAATTATACATGGACTATGTTAATTAAAAAAATCCCTCCACTTTAGCTCATTTTTCCTTGAAAAACCCCTCCAACATCAGGAGTCCCAAAATTCACCCAAATAAATGGTGAAATAAAAAGAGGGAAGAGAAATAAAATGAAAGTGGGTAAAAATATGTTAAAAATGTACTATAACTATTTTATTTCATATATCCAATTTATTTA
Source organism: Viscum album (assembly GCA_963277665.1). Taxonomy (NCBI): domain Eukaryota; kingdom Viridiplantae; phylum Streptophyta; class Magnoliopsida; order Santalales; family Viscaceae; genus Viscum; species Viscum album. Next base: position 1,976,816,032 of record OY728119.1, read on the forward strand.
TATTTATTAACATTTTATACACATAATAAATTTATTGATTTATTCCCACTTCAATGATTTGATCTTTGTAAGGGACGTCATCTAAATTTTCCTTCATTGACTCATATTGTAATGTTATAAACCTAATTTATTTGATATAGTGTATATACAACCCCTTTAACATGTATTATAATTATTCATTTATAATCCATCATATATAAATTTTATTTTTAATTTTTTTATCCAAGGGTATTTTATGTAAACATTACGAGGTGGAAAATAATATCATAACACAATATATTTTCATCAGGTTATATTAAATATTCATTGTCTTTAATATTCAAGGATTATGCATGTAATGAAATATAATTATATTATATTGTATATTCACTTGTTCTATGTGGATTTAAATTTTATATAGTTAATCCATTAATTTTTTAATTTCCAAGTAAACATTACAATCTTTTTAAGGGTTTATTTCACATTCCCATTTTCATTGGGATTGTTTATACATGAATTTATATTTAATGAAATAATTTTTTAATTATTTAATAAACAATTTTATTTTATTCTACTTTCATTATTCATGATAATTTTCAAGAAATAATACCATATTACAATCCTTTTATGTTAAAATAAATTAGAAAATATTTTTAATAAAATATGTCATCATTTATCTATTTGTCTTGAAATATGTTTTCTTCCAAAACCATATTTTCAAAAAAAAATATTTTCACAAATAATTATAACCATTTCCAAATGATTTTAAAATAAAAATTTTATCTATTTTTTCTTTTTAAAAAAATTAATTGAATGTAAACATTTTATTATTTTCAAATCAATTCATGTTTTTCCTTTATCAAAATAGTGAAAGGGTTCTTTGTTTTAACATTAATAACATGGATGGAATTTAATTCCACCATGAACACTCAAATGTTTAAAATCACATTTTTGAATATTTAAAGGTTATATTCATTGAAATTAATTCCCAAAATGTTTTATGAGATTTTATTTTTATAATGTTATTTTAAAATTGAAAAATATATTTTCCTTAAGAGTTTTTTAAATATTTTTTATGTTATTTATATTAATGAATGAGAATAACCCCTTTATTCATACTCTAATGAGTATTTATAGTATTGATACTATTCTAATTCTTACTTTTCATGGTTTATGATCATTTTTTCCAAGGAAATTATTTACATTATCTTCCTTGATTACTTTTTTAGTCATTAACTTTCCCTTGAAAAATTATCTTTCCTATGGATATTAAATTTCCTCTAAATATCCAAATTATTTTTGATGGAAATATTTATTTATTAAGCCATATATCATTTTTAAAAATAGTGTTATATATTAAAATCTATTTATTATCTTGGGAAATATTGAAAATTTTTTATTCATTACTCAATACAGATAATTCATTACTAGACTCATTGTTCATGATTTAAATTGATTATTCGATATATGCAGAATTCTTTAGACGAACAAACATGGGTTGGTCTTGGTTATATATATCCACTCAATGAATCATTAGGTATCGGGAGACAAATTAATAAGATATCACTAAATGAATTTTTATTAATAATTTTAAACTATCTTATGAAAGTTCATGATGTTATAGGAATCATGTCTAGGGGGATAACATGAAATAATGAAGTATTTCATTCATTAAAAATTGAGTAATTTTTGTCCATATTTTTTCACATTGATATTATCTATAGAAGAATTTCATTATCATATTTTTTTTAAATGGAATGTGTCACTGGTTATTTACCTTTCTATATTGATTATTCCTTTTCTAGTTATGATAGTAATAATGTTGTTTAAATGGTACGTGTTTATTTATTTACCTCTATATATTGGTTATGTCATATCTAATTATGACAGGGAAGTTATTGATTAAATGTAATGTATTTATAGAAATTTACATATATATATTGGGTTTACCTTATCATATCATGATTGGAAATTTATTTTAATGGAATGTGTGTTTAGTTATTTACAATTTCATATTGATAATTCTTATTGATCCATGATAATATCCTTTGTATTTAACCATTACTAAGAATTTGAGGTAACCCTTATTTTTTTACATTCCCATGAATTAATGAAGTGTTATTTGAATGATATGAAATGATATGATCGAGGGAATAATTATATCATCAAAAAATATATGTTGAAAATTTTGTTTTCATACATAGATAAAGATTCATGAGTGTATCTAGTTTACCAGGACAACAAAACTATTCAGGAATTTGGGATATGATTATTTTTATCTAATGAAAATGTAATAATGAAAACACTAGATATGGGTATCTAGGTTTGAGGTTCATATATTTGGTATCATATAATCTTTAGTAGAAACCATGGAACAATATTTAGTAAAACATAGAATTGGGATCACAAACCTTTGGTAGAGTTGGAGGAATTATACATGAATGTCCTTAAGTTTTGGTGGGGGTAAATATTATGTGTTTTTCCCTAAAAATAAATCCCTAACAAGATTCTACATATTGAAATGGTTCTGAAGTATACGTCCCATGTGGTAATATCTCCAAAATGAGAGCCTTGGGCTTGACCTAATAGTCACCAGGTGGAAGAAAATGAGAATTATTATGCATCTGCTTTGAAAATCCATGGGGATATAGTTAGCATAAATCATTTTTTCTTTAAAAAACAATATTATGGAGTTTAAAATAAATATATCCCAATGAAACAATGTTTATGATTATGATATTATCTATGAATATAATTTTCCATTTATATTAAGTATTTCACTAGTTTAGTGATTATATATTATTTTTCATAATTATATGCTCTATTATAGAGTATGAAATAATTTATAATTGGAACATAGAAGATGTAATGGGACCCTTATCATTTCACATATTCTAAAGAGTATGAAAGATAATTTATTTTATAGTATTATGGTGATATTTAAAAGGAAAATAGTCTCCCAAATAGTCACATCATAAGAGGACATAGTATCATGTTCTAACAAGAAAAAGGAAAAATTATATATGTATTATGAATTATAAGGAAAGCAAGATAAGAAGTGGATGGTAGAAAAAATATGGATAAAGGGTAGAATGGATTGAAGATTTACCCATATTTTATAATTTTTGATAGAAATACCCTAGTGCATGCTAAAAAGGAATTGGAGTTTTATACAAGTGTGGAGAGAAATGCCACTATTCATATCACTATTAAGGAATGAAATATGTTTCCAATGTACAGTGCTTTGATAATATGAAGATATGTGATAAAACACTATTTTTCTGAATATTTTATTGATAATAAATGATATAATTTCCTCACATTGTGTAAAATATGTTTATTTATAAAATATTTGGGATTTGATCATTCATTAGAAAATTTGGTGAAAATTCCAGTTTTACCCTTTATAGTGCACTGTATTATTTCGAAGATATATTTTTTTATATTTATTATTTGAATTTGAAATTCTGTAACAGTGTTCCTAACTTAATTGTCTACAACCTTTATGCAGGACACTAGATAAAAAAGAATGCATTTGGATGGTGTAATTGGGCCATAAAGTCAAAGGTGGGATGGACACGCCAGAATGGAGAAGCTTCTGTATTTCGGCCATAACTCCTTCATCTGGGACTGGATTATGCCCAAATATTTAGAGGCGATATAGGAACCATATCCGCACATATGATCCTTCTGGAAAGCAGGCCAATTCACGCGCTTTGGTGGCAAAATGGGCGGTGCAAGTTGGAATAAAATATTTGGCCGAATTTCCATATTTACACTTGAAACCACTTGTATCCTCACCTCCCCTCCCCTCTATAAATTAGTGTTTTTCTCATTTGGAGTGGTTGGGACGTGAATTAATAGATTTGAGGACGAGGATAATTTTTTCACCCAAATTCTCTAACCATTGTAAGAGGGGTAGCTCTTGAAACAAGGATCCCCTCATCGAAGCCTCCTTCTCTTCTTCATTTTGTAATATTTTCATTTGTGTAATAAACATATTTTATCTTCTTTTATTCCTCACATTTTCTTATGTTTTCATTAAATTTCTTCTTCTCTTAATCTTATAAATTGGGGTTGAATTCTTGAATAGAAGCGTTATTGGGTTATACCCATTATAAACCTTTGCACATGCAAAACAGTTCTACGATGATTACACCACCCATGAAAGAGTAGTCTTTTAGTAATCGATCTATATTCTATCCTTAGTCATTTATTTATTTTGAATAAATAAGCTAATGTAATTCACATAATATGATCCATGAATTGTGTTTTCAAATTAGAAGAAACTAAGTGAGCACTTGAACAATTACCACAAAACGCGCGAGGTCGGGATTTTGTGTAAATTGTGAGAGCACGATCTTAATCGGTAATAGAAGACCACACGGGATAAATTTGTAGAGTTAAAATATAATCCCTAAACACAATTCATCCTCATTTCCATAATGGATATGTGGTCTAATTAACCTCTGACCATAAGCTATCCTTAGAACAACAATCAAAGCAGGGTGATGTGATTGCGTGTTCTGAAGCTAGACTAGGGTTTAAGTAATTTCATCTTTGTGGATAATTTAACTCTCGTAGGGTTCGAGGGATAAAAAATTAGGGGATAATAATTAAGTGGATATTGATTTAAATGATAAAGATTAATAAGTAAATGACGAGGTAGAGTTAGATCGATTACACATTATAAAATATTCTCTAAAATAAACATCTTCTTGTTGTGTCTTTTTAATCAAACTTCATTTCAAAATTAAAAACATTCAAAAATGTAATCTTCTTCCAGAAAACATCTTCTAGATTTATAAACTATAAAAAACCCCCAGTCCTTTAAAGTAGTGTTTTTATTCTCTTTTATTTTATTTCTAGAATACCTTTGAAAAGTTGTTTTAATTCACTTCCTTCATTGAGAGACGACCTTGGTCAGCCACTCTGCTACACCTAAGTACCCCAAAATCACACTAATCATTTGAGGGCCCCATGACAGGGCTCTTTCAAATTGTCACCATTTCCGGGGAGGCATGTATTTTATTCAACTAACTAGAGGTATTTTTTTTACTTTTATTTTAATATTTTATCTTATCTTCTTTCTTTCTTCTTTCCCCTTTCTCAATTATTTTTTTGGTTTTCTAATTTTTTTGGGACCATCAAATCAAACTTCTTATCATTTTATTATAGTCCAATTTTCTTCACTTCATTTTTCTATTTCTTGGATTTATGACACAAACTAATCCCTAAGATCTCTTAGATCTTGACCCTAATATCGAACGCTGCCTGAGGGCGCGAATCCGTCATTCTCAGTCTACGGGAAGTGTCGACATTTACCCAACTAGGAAATTCCTCCACTCTAGGAATTTTGAAATTGGAAACACTTCTATGTCCAAATTAAAACAAGAACTAATGACTGAAAATAATGGAAATGATCTTAATATAACCATTCAAGAATTTTCTGCACCAGATATTAACTATCAACCAAATTTTATTGCATACCCGAACCTCAAATCGGACTTTGAATTAAAATCTGGTATAATTCACCTTCTTCCAAAATTTCATGGCTTATCTGGTGAGGATCCCAACAAACACCTTAAATAATTTAATGTGGTTTGCTCAACCCTTAACCAATGAAATGTTTCTGAAGATCAAATCAAATTAAGTTCATTCCCATTCTCACTTGATGGAGCTGCAAAAGATTGGATGTATTATTTGCAACCTGAAGATGTAACATGTTGGAATGATTTGAAACATCTTTTCTTGCAATGATTTTTTCCAGCATAAAGGACAACATCCATTCAAAAGGAGATATCAGGGATCAAAAAAGCCCAAGGGGAGTCAATGTATGAGTACTGGGAGAGATTCAAGAAGTTTTGCGCAAGCTGTACGCATCACCAAATCAGTGAGAAACTCCTCATCCAAAACATCTATGAAGGACTCAAACCCATGGAGAGGAGCATGGTGGATGCTGCAGCTGGAGGAGCATTGGTGAACAAAACACAAGTAGCTGCACGTGCGTTGACCCACAAGATAGCCCAAAACTCCCTACAATTTGGCGATAAAGGTACACCACATGTCAGGGGAGTACATCAGGTAAGTCCTTCTTCTCTTGAAAGTCATTTGATTGATACCAAGTTGGAAGAATTGACCACTATGGTGAGGCCAATTGCTTTGGATCAAAAGACATCCCAACCCCCTCCATCAAGGCCTTGTGGAATTTTAACTGAGACAAGCCACCCAACTGACTGTTTCCCACAACTAAAAGAGACAGAGGATTGTCCAGCAGTGTTCCCTATGAGACCATATCAGCAGCAACAACAGACATATCCCCAAAAGATGTATGAATCCTTTTCACCAACATTCAAGCAAGGGTGGAAGGATCAATTAGAAATGAGGTATGGCTCTGGGTAACAACAAATGCCCCCTTTTCAACCAAACATCCAGCAGCCTCCACCTTACCAGTAGGGTTTCCAACAACCCCAAAGGAGTTTCGAGGCCCAAACATCAACATGTCAACAACAAGGGAATATACAACACAAGGTAGACAATAACACTGATGATCTTTTGAAAAAAATTGTTATTAATCAACAGAATGAGCTGAAGAGTCATGGTTCAGAGTTGAGGGAGTTGAAGACTCAAATGTGCGAGATTTCCACTGCCCTCCATGAACTTGTAAGTAAGAATTATAGAAATCTTCCTTCCCAACCTACTCCCAATACAAAGGGGAATGTGAGTTCCATTACATTGAGAAGCAGGAAGAAAATAACTTATTCTTCTCCACCTAAAATTCCACCTAGATTCACCTCAACTCCAGAGAAGCCGCATTCCATACCAACTGATGAGAAACCCAAGGAGAAAGATAAAGGTATGAAAAAGATTGATGATGTTCCTCCTAAACCCCTTCCTTTTCCAAATAGGATTGTTCAAACCAAGAAAATGGCTGAAGAAGCAATGAAAAAGGAGGGTTTGGACACATTCAAGCATGTGGAGATCATCATAACTCTACATGAAGCCATCAAAAAAATCCCCAGGTATACAAAATTCTTAAAAGAACTCTGCACCAATCGAAGAGGGATAATGGGAAATGAGAGGATCAACCTTGGAAGGAATGTCTCTGCACTCATTACACTATCTCCAGCGATGCCAAAAAAGTTCAAGGATCCTAGGAAACTCACCATCCCATGTAACATAAGGGAGTTTCAATTCTCTGATGCTCTTTGTGATTTAGAAGATTCAATAAATGTGATGCCTCACTCTATATTCTCTTTTTTCACAGGTTGGTGAGTTGAAGCCGATGAGAGTAGTAGTGCAATTGCCGAATAGAGCTACGAAATATCCAGCGGGAGTCCTTGAGGATGTACTTGTCCAGGTAAGAGACATTATCTTCCCAGCAGATTTCTACGTGCTTAACATGGAGGATGATCAAGTAAGTTCTCATGCTTCCATAATCTTAGGTAGAACATTCCTCAAAACTGCAAAAACTATCATAAATGTCAATGAGGGTACACTTTCCATGGAGTTTGGAGATGAAGTTGTGATATTTAATGTTATGGATTCCATGAAGTACCCCCGAGAGGATCACTATACATTTGTTATCTCCCATTTTGAACCACCAAATAAAAACTCCATGGAATTTGATTATCCTATGCTTAGGGAGATTATGAGTATTGGTTTGAGTTTGATGTCTAAGAGTACTTCCTCACATGTTGCTGATACACAATCCTCTCTTGTATTTGATTTTTATGTATATTCATATTCTGATATTGATCATGTTCACTCTGATTATGACATGGCTATTGAGTATGCTGATGGATTTGATGCTTTATTCTATGATTCTGATGATGTATATTCTGATACTAATGATCGTTTTGCACATATTTTAGTTCCTTCTATGAACCCGTCCATACGCCACCCCCTACACTGGAACACAAGCCATTGACACCAAATATAAAATACTCATACTTGTTAAGTGGTGATAAATTACCTGTTATCATTGCTAACAATCTCCCTTTTGAACATGAAGAAAAACTTTTGAATTTTTTGAGGGAGAACAGCAGGGCAATCAGGTGGACCTTGGTTGACATATCAGGTATTCGCCCCTCCACTTGCTTGCATGGGATTCTTCTGGGGGATGGGGTTAAACCGGTGAGGCAAACACAAAGGAGACTCAATCCAACCCTTCTGGTGGTTGTTAAAAAAGAGGTTGAAAAATTTCTATAGGCAGGTATAATCTATCCCATTTCAGATTCTCAGTGGGTAAGTCCTATTCATGTTGTGCCTAAGAAAAGTGGTGTTACTGTTGTTAAAAACGAGAAAGATGAGTTAGTTCCAATGAGGGTACAAAACAGTTGGCGTGTGTGTATTGATTATAGTAAACTAAATCATTCCACTTGCAAAGACCATTTCCCCTCCCATTTATTGATCAAATTCTTGAGAGACTAGCTGGGAAAACACACTATTGTTTCTTGGATGGATTTTATGGATATTTCCAGGTTCCTATAGATCTGGAGGATCTAGAGAAGACTATATTCACCTATCCCTTTGGTACATTTTCCTACCGAAAGATGCTATTTGGACTTTCCAACGCCCCAGGTACCTTCTAGAGAAGCATGGTGAGTATTTTTTCTGATTTTTTTGAGACCTTCATGGAGGTATTTATTGATGATTTTACAGTTTATGGATCTTCATTTGATGAATGTCTACATAGTTTGGGAAAGGTACTGAATCATTGTATTGAGAAGAATCTGGTCCTAAACTTTGAAAAGTGGCATTTCATGGTAGAGCATGGCATTGTCTTAGGGCATGTAGTGTCAAGACATGGGATAGAGGTTGATAGATCAAAGGTAGATATTATTTCATCCTTACCATATCCTTCATGTGTGCATGATGTTAGATCATTCCTAGGGAATGCAGGATTTTATCAGCACTTCATCAACGATTTTTTTATTCCTTTGATGAGCTAAAGAAGTGTCTGACCACTCCACCTATCATACAGCCCCTGCGGTGGGAGATTCCATTTGAGCTTATGTGTGATGCCTCCAACTTCGCGGTTGGAGCTGTCTTATCTCAGAGGGTAGAGGGACATTCACATGTGATCACATATGCATTGAGGACATTGTAATGTGCTTTACAGTCAATGGAAAACCATTGAAGAGATACATTGAGGGACTGCCTACTAATGCAATGGATTTTATCACACTACATGACCCCATCATCACTTGAGCACATCATGCTGTTCCTAAACCTTTCACTTTTATATTATTTGTCCTATTTAAAAATTCTTCATTTTATGTGTATATATCATCTCATGGTTCACATTGAGGAAAATGCAATATTTTAAGTGTGGAGGAGGGAACCGTTTTGTTTAGTAATTTCAATTGTTTTCCTATTAAAAAAAACCAAAAAAATTGTGTGTTTTTCACATTTTGTGTGTTTATTTTTCAATTTTCTTTGTGTTTTTTAAATTTTTGAGATGAAATGACTCTCATCACAATTTTTAAATGCATATCAATGAGTGAAACGATTTATCCCTTGATACTAAGCTTAAATGAATGCTGAAATGACTTTGTTTCAAGATCAAAAATTTAGTAATTTCATGAAAAGTACACCGAATTTTGAATCCCATGCCACATCTCACTATCTTTATATTTGAAATCACTTTCTTGTGAGGCTTCTGAACCATTATTTTCATATTCTTTACATTCTCCTCACTTCTTGAGAGAACCAAACCATGCTTGATTTAACCAGAATTTTATCTATTCCTGTCAAAACTTGAGGGTTTGAGGTACTTATGTTTAAATGATTGAGCCAGTTGTTTGGTATTAAAGCCTCTATTTCAAAGAATCCTTTTTTATAATGGAAACCCTTGAAAATTTAATCCTTGTAGCCCTTAGAAGCCATGCACAACCTGTTATGTTTGCCACATTACAAGCCAATTTTCCCAATCCAACCAACTCTTGAAGTGAAATTGCATAATCTAGTTAAACTTAAGTGTGGGGGAAGATATCTTGTGTTGTGCTACCACATTCTGTGATACATTTGGTGGAAAATTAAATTTTTAAGTGATGTTTTTACGGCTAATGAAAATCATTATATTGAAAGCTGTTCCTTTTTTGGAGCTTCTAATTGAGGTGGAATGTTGTGCCTATATGGAGCTTTCAAGAAAATCATGTTTGAGAAGATTGAAATTTTTGATGCTGAAATGATGAATGGTGTAAAATTTCCATGACTTTTCATGATTATGGAGCTGAATTGATACTATGAGGATTGAGGAGAAGACCATATTTAAGTGAATATTAGATTAATACAATTTTGCTTCAAAAAGAGTCAAGCCCTCCTCATTCAGCCTCAGAATTTTTCACATCTAAATCCTACCAACTGAAATCCACAGAACAACCCTGAAAAGTCCTCATGATAAACATACTTCCTTGACTCACATCAGGTGGAGATGTAGGAATTTATCAAGCCTATGGTGACCCTTTTATGAGTTTGGATGAGAAAGACATTCCAAAAAAAATTGACATTTGTGTGATAAGAGAAAATTCAAGCGAGGTCAGTGTTTTGTGCATGAGAGGATAAATAAAGTGGAAATATATTGAATGATATAAATGAAGGACTTGAAATAATGGTTTTTATGAGGCATGATACCTTTTTTTTCTTGGTGTGTAATTGTTTGATCTCAAGGATATGTGTTTTAAAATTGGTTTTGATTTAATATTGATGTTTACTTGATATGAGATTTTGCTCAGGAGTGAAAAAGGGTAAGTGTGGGGCAGTTGATAAAACACTATTTTGTGGAATATTTTATTTATAATAAATGATATAATTTCCTCACATTGAGTTAAATATGTTTATTTATAAAATATTTGGGATTTGATCATTCATTTGGAAATTTGGTGAAAATTCCAGTTTTACCCATTATAGTGTACTGTAGTATTTCGAAGATAAATATTTTTATATATATTATTTGAAATGGAAATTTTGTAAAAATGTTACTAACGTAATGTTATTCAACTTTTATTTAGGACACTGGATAAAAATAATGCATTTTGATGGCGTAATTTGGCCATAAAGTCAATGGTGGGATGGACACGCCAGAATGGAGAAGCTTATGTATTTCGGCCATAACTCCTTCATCTGGTCCAGGATTATGCCCAAATTTTATAGGAGATAGAGGAACCATATCTGCACATATGATCCTTCTGTAATTCTGGCGAATTCACGCATTTTGGTTGTCAAATGGGCGGTGCAAGTTGGAATAAAATTTTTGGCAGGATTTCCACATTCACACTTGAAACCATTTGTAACCTATCCTCCCCTCCCCTCTATAAATTAGTGTTTTTCTAATTTGGAGGGGTTGGGACGTGCATTAGGATATTGGAAGAATAATATAATTTGTTTCACCGAAATTCTCTAACCATTGTAAGAGGGGTATCACTTGAAGCAAGGATCCCCTCATCGAAGCCTCCTTCTCTTCTTCATTTTGTAATGTTTTCATTTATGTAATAAACTTCTTTGATATTATTTTATTCCTAATCATTTCTTATATTTTTTCTAAATTTATTCTTCTATTAATCATCCTAATTGGGTTCGAATTCTTGAGTAGAAGAGTTATTGGGTTATACCCATTATAAACCTTTGCACATGCAAAACGCTTCTACAATAATTACGCCACCCATGGAAGAGTTGTCTTTTAGTAATAGATCTATCTTATATCCTTCTTCATTCATTTATTTTGAATCAATGAGCTACTGTAATTAAAATAATCTGATCCATGAATTGTGTTTTCAAATTAGAAGAAACTAAGTGAGCACTTGAACAATTAACACAAAATGCGCGAGGTCGGGATTTTGTGTAAATTGTGAGAGCGCTATCTTAATCGGTAATACAAGACCACATGGGATAAATTTGTAGAATTCAAATATAATCCCTAAACAAAATTCATCCTCATTTACAGAATGGATGTGTTCTTTAATTAACCGCTGACCATAAGCTATCTTTAGAACAACAATCAATGCAGGGTGCTGCGATTGTGTGTTCTGATGCTAGCATAGGGTTTAAGTAATTTCATCTTTGTGGTTAAGTTAACTCTCGTAGGGTTCAAGGGATAAAAAATTTGGGGATCATAATTAAGTGGATATTGATTTAAATGATAATTATTAATAAGTAAATGAAGAGGTATAGTTAGATCGATTACACATTTTAAAATATTTTCTAAAAGAAACATCTTCTTGTTGTGTCTTTTTAATCAAACTTCATTTCAAAATTAAAAAAAAAATGCAATCTTCTTCCATAAAAATTATTATAGATTTATAAACTATAAAACCCCCCATCCTTTCATGTAGTATTTTTTTTATTTTATTTCTAGAATACCTCTGAAAGGTTGTTTTAATTCACTTCCTCTTTTGAGAGACGACCTTGGTCAGCCACTCTACTGCACATAAGTACCCCAATATCACACTAATCATTTGAGGGCTCCCACGACAGCACTCTTTAAATATTAAATTATAGAAGTCAATATCTCCAGTTTCAAAGTAAATAAATCAAAATAAGACAGCAGATCATGTCCATGCTTATGCTATAACCATAGATAACGTTGAATAATTAATGTGCTTGTGTTGGGATTCATGAATTATTTCATTTGAGTATTTTATTAATGATATCCTAGTTATAATATTCATGATTTGAATAATGATTTAATTACATTAATTTTTAATTAAATAATTTTAATAGTATTTTTAATGGTAACAATGACCAAGAAATATGATTCTATTGTATGTTGAAAATCATGGAAAAAAATTGAGGGACTCATAACCCTCAATATATTCCTGATTTTGGGATAATTATGATAGTAAAAAGAGACTAAAAATATAGATAAATTGATGTGGATAATACTAACTACCTTGGGGCTAATTAAGGATTTGTTAAAAATTGGTTTGTACTAGTATATTTGGAGTTTACAATATCTTTTTTAAGGAATATATCCAATAAATTATGTTTTAGTGAAGTAATAAGGAACAATTTGTGTTTTCAATAAGGTATTTTGGTAATTTACGTTCCTATCATATTTCAGGATAATATTTGATGACATTATTTATATGTTTTCTATGTGAGAATTTAGAGCTACATATTTTTTTTTTCTGGAAAAAATGATATGTTCATTTTGGAAATCTAGTGACCTTGTTTTAAAGTTTTGTATCTTAATCTTTTTTAAGGGTCATAAGATTAACCAATTTGAAAATGGTTTATATCAAAATTAGGATGTGGTTTTAGTGATTAATGTATTACTTCAACATATGAAAATTCTTTTATAATTGATAAAAACTACAAACCATTTTGTTATAATAATTACTACACATCAAAGGAAATAATTTTCATTCTATTATGGATCATATGATCCACTAAAATTTAATTTTAGTGATTTAAGAAAAAAATCATTTTTAGATACTCATTTCATGGAGTAAGTGATGAATTAGAAATTAATTGAAGAATTTCAAAAGGATGAAATTCTGTTTATGAAAAAATATATATCAAGTAAATATATTTAATTTCATTATTTGAGAGTAAATTAATTCATCAACTCTATGAAAAGGATCTTGAAACAAAAATGTTGTCATATTATCATTTTTTTAAAGCTATTAATGGTTTTTTCACACCTATTTGGTTTATGTATTTGTGGTCATTAAATTATTCATTAATATATTCTATACCACTATCAATTATTAATTGGGTGTTATTTTTCTCTTATATTTTCAATTTTCACTTCCAACCAATGTTATCATACTTGGAGACATAGTCATGGGTTTATTCCAGATGACCATTGTACACCCCTTACCCTATTGTTAAGAAGATATTGTATTACCCATTTTGGGATGTGGATTTTTTTTAAATAATATCCAACCATTGATTACTAAGATAAATTTAAAATTAAAAAGAAACATTTCATTTATTTTTGGAATAATATAATACCAGTATTAATTACGATATTTTTCATTTGGAATAAATTTAATTTCTTTGATAACTTGGGATGCGTAAAAACCAATTTTAAATGAAACACGATACAATACTAATATAAAATTTAAACAATGAAATTTAACCTAGATATTAAATTATAAAATAGTAATTGTAAAAACCAAATTATAGAAATTATTATAATATATTTATTACAAATAAATTAAGAATCATTTAAATGAAAAAGAAATGTTTTTTAAAAATATGTATTTTTCCAAAATACAGTTTATTTTTTCCTTACACACATAATTTAAATTTAATTTTACCACTTTTTAAAAATTTATTTGATAAGATGAACTATATTTTTGAAATCCAAATATATAAATTGTATTTGGGTGAATTATTGTAATTTTTGTTTTAAAATTCCATTTTTGATGATTTGTGAAAAAATTCAGAAGTTTAATTCAAAACAACCGTTTCATTTTAATTACATTTAGAATAAAATTATAATTTAATTTTTTTAGTAAAATTTATTAATGTATATATTTTTGGATATAATAGAGTTTCTTTTAATCATTTTCATATTGATTTATGTTATAAAAATGTTTTAATATTTTGAACATTTACTCATTGAGAACCCAATTTATCATCTCATATACTTGATTAATTATAAATAAAATTCTTATACATATGTGAATGGAATATAGTAAAATGGATTCTATATTTCGAATCAAAATAATTTATAATTTTAAATATGTTAAAATTAATTTTTTTATCAAAATTAATATTGAAAACAGTAGAAATTAATTACTGCTGTCAATATAATAATGGTTTTAATGGGGGTTAAACATGATTCATAATGGTTATAATTACCTAGAAACTTGTATAAAATGTATTTTATGGGAATATAGAGAATAAATAATGTCTAAAAAATAAAAAAAAACCTATTTTCTTCCTTTTTTGAGTAAATGTGGGTATATGTTATAATTTTTAAAATTTACAAGGGTACCACTCATGTCACTTATAAAAGGTCACCCATATACTCTCTTCTTAACAACTTCAAACCACTTTTATATATAAAATATATAACCAAATAATCTTAGAAAATTTCTAATAACATTATCCCAGACTTATTTTTTTCATAAATTTATCTTATAATCGCCTTTGGTGAAAACCTAAGGAGTTTACTCGGAGAAGAGGTAACATTCTTCAATGATTATTTTTATTTTATTTCTTCCTTAACCACCCTCAATTATTATTTAAACCTGATGATATAATAACCTAAGTATATTATTTATAATGAGATGTCCTTGTTATATGTTCATGAACTACAACCATCCCCACATCCATCAAATGGGTTATGAAATCATCATTTATATATAAGGTAAACAATCACCTCGCAAATCGATGTAATTTATTTTTCCATTAGCATCTATCATGATTGGGTATGATGATATATTTAATGTGTATATATTATAGTTGTAACATTATAGTACCTATTTAATCATTATATCATATATTATAAGGACCCGACCATAAACATTTCATAATATTGAATGAAATGAATAATTCACATTTAGGATCTTTTTAGGTTTAGATTTTTAGAGAATGAGGACATAACTATCACATCTCAAAAGATTACAAGGTAGACATATCTACACAGTTTCCATTTTTTTCCTAAAATAAAAAAACACTTGAAAAAAAGAGTCATGTATAGTTCCATGTTTTAGACAGTATGACTTTTCCTTGATCCCATCCTTGACCCTATTCATCTTTAGGTCCTATGAAAACATTTCAAAACATGGGATGAGCATAAAAATCTTAGTAAGGGTTATAAGACAAAGAATGAAAACATTTGTTCATAAATAAATAAAAAACATGAAATCATTTACTTTCCTCATGAAATCATAAAATTTATGAAAGACACATAGAAATCATTAATAATAAAGGTAACTTATGGCATCCATATCATACTTACATTGTAGCTGTCACAGCTACATAGGGAGTTTCTTTGGAATACCCATAATAGTATATTCCCTAAATATATTAAGAGAAAAATTCATGTTTACCTCTGTCACGTTAGCCAATGAATTGGAGAGAAATCTTGGGCACACCCACCATAGGTTTATCACGGAACCACTCGTATACCTAAATAATTCCCAAGAACCATAATATTATCATAACAAATAACATAAGAATAAAGGAAAGATAACATTTCCACATTGAAATAATAAAATATCATTTCAAGATATTGAAATAATAAATCCATTCTCAAAATCATTTTCCGTACCAAAACACGTAAAAAGAGTATATGGTATTTATTTTTCCTTTTAAAAACATTCCGTCTTGTTAAAGAAGCCAAAGATCAAATAATACTCGTGGTGGTAGAAAGGTCGATGTCACCAATGACGATAAAAAACATGATTTTTTGTTGTTTAGTAAAATGATTTGTATAAAAAGATTTAATTTGAAGAAAATGAAATTTCAAAGGGGTTTATACACTGTATAAAATAAAGTCGTGTATAAAACTAAAAATTCCTTAATGAAAGGAGATTGAGACGAAGTCCCTTACCTCGTGTCCGACTTGACTTGTCTATTGTTTAATTTCCTAAATAATAAACTAAAGTTAATTTATACTTTCTTAAGAACCTTTTTCAAGTTTATTATTCCTTTTATATAACTTATTACCATGTTATAAGCATTATGCAATCATTTATGTTAATAACGTTCAATTTTTCGATATTTGGTACTTGAGTAAAAAATGAACAACTTATATTTACATGTTTTCCATGTGGTCAAAGGTTCATTATATCTAGAATGATATTCATGATTTGGATATCATATATATCATATATATCCATTATATACATGTTTTTATAATAGTAAATAACATTTAGAGGTAAGAAATGAAATGCACCGTTCATGGAGACGGTAAGCCGTACATACACATGAACTCTACTTTCATTTATATTTCTTATTTTAATGGAAATAAAACATAATTATACATAGGCATATTATAAATACATTATAATGTCATATAAAATATCATTAACTCCATCCTTTATACTTCCCACATAAGGAATTAACGAATCAAATCACTTTGAGGGGGCGGTAGTCCGCACAACCTCAAATGTGATTATCGTATTTACCCACTAGGGAAACCATAAAGGCATGATATAAATGGGAATTAAAGAAGAATAAAGAATTAATAAACATAATATATATCATATATAAATGCATTTCTATCATAATGGCCACCATGAGAGGCGGTAAGATGTAATTGAACAATCATCATTTCGTGAGGCCTTAGTTTTCCAACCACAAGAACATTATTTTCTTCATCCATTAGATGGAGGTGTGTGTAAGTGTAGTTTGAATAATTCTCATAAATACATCCTAGTATATTGAGGATACTGGTGTTGTTACAAAATAAAGTAATAAAAATAGTTTAGGGGTTGGAGAAGTAAAATAAAAGAAAACAATTTAATAGAAACTGTTACCTTTAATTTGGGTAACTCCCTTTAGTTTGAACCAAATGACTTCTTGAATTGCCTTCTGCCTAAGGTAATGCTTCTAGGAGGAGGAGAGGGATTTATGGAGCTTAATTGGGAAGAGTTTGGAAGATACAACTGGCTTGAGAGGTGTGAGTAATTGGATAAAATGGTCTCCTTTTATAAGGGAGAGGAGGGCTCTATAGGAAAGTGTGAAAATATTATTTTATTATATAATGCTATTCGGTTTATTAAAGTCCAAAAATCATTAAGGTTGAAGTTAATATGATTCGTGGTAGAAATAGAATCATAAAATAGAAATTGGACAGGTTTTGGATAAAATTTTAATCATTATAAACTCATTTATTTATATGATTTATTAATGAGGTAAACATTGCATCATTATTGTGTCATAAATAATTTAAATTATTTGATGTCAAAAAATTATAAGAAATACTATCATGTAGGAAATTTTTTTATATTTATAAATAATATTTATAGTCAAATATATGACTTATATAACACCAAATAAAAATTAATTTACTAAAAGATATTTGCTTTTGTCATTTTTCCCCTTACTTTAAGTTAATTATTCTAAATTGTCATTATCACTCCCATGTGGCTCAATGGGGTCCCAAAATCGACCCAAAAATGACCATGGTTGTAAATGACTCAACCAATAAGTTTTGGAAAAGTGTTACGGTAATTTTGAATTATTATAATATTCTTTTTACCTTGAATTACCCTATTTACCTTTAACCGCGGTAAATAAAAGTCAAAAGTTACTATTCACCAAAAATTATTTTTATCTTAATGAACCACATTTTACTTTTTGATAACAACCATGTATGTCCGATTTTTTAAATTCAATTCATAGAAGTGGTAAAATTTCATTTAGATGAAAATTTCAGTTTTTTTAACAACCACTAATTGGTTTCACTATTTATCAAAAATTGATGTTTCTCAGAAAAATACCAAAAATTAAGCCTAAGCTATATTTGATATTCCAAATTCAAAAAAGAAGTCTATTTTTCCAAATTCAAAAAATAAATGTGGAATTAATTAATTTTAAAATTAATTACCATTATCAAAACAAAGAGCTTGTTTTTAAGAAACCAAAACTATCAAAAGATTAATACTTGTTTATGTCCAATTTAAAAGTGAAATTAATTCCAATGACCAAAAATGGAATAAAAGGTTAAAATATATTTTAACTTCAATTTAAAGAAAACTAAAAATATAATCTAACCATATAAATAAATTAGATTAAAAGGCACTTTGGAATAAAAATGCAATATTTTTCACTATTCATTAAAAAATGAACTTTATCAGAAAAATTTTAAAAATTTACACAAATTAAATTTTGATGTCCGCATTCTAAAGAAGGATTTTATTTGGTTATATTGAATTTAATAAAATAACTAAAACTAGATTTAAAGAGGGCTCTCCATTAAAAGGAAATAAATCGGCCTTTTAATGTAAATTATGCTTAAAATTAGATTCTTTCACATTTTAAGCCTCTAAATTTTTATTGGATAATGTAAATACATTTAACAATCATGTATAATCATATTATAGTTAGTTTTTTTCATTCCCGCCAATACAACAGCTAGAAGTTAACTGCCATTTAAAATAATAATATTATATTATTAGTGTGCAGCGTAAGATTTCAAAGAAACCCGTTGTTGCGTATCAGGTACGCTATCGAAAATAGCAACCATTTTTAAAGTAAAATTAATATTTGATTCACAAATATTAATAAATATGAAAATCTATTATTCTTCATTTACCTAGGATGTTACATCCTTCCCCCCTTTTGGGAATTTCATCCTCACAATTTTTATTCTCTTATCAAAATAAGTGGGGGTATTTATCCCTCATAACATTTTAAGATTCCCACATTGCCTCTTCAACCATATCGGTTTTCCACAAAATCTTTACCTGGTGAATCACCTTATTCTACAAAACATGCTCTCTATAGTCAACTTGAACTGGTTGTTCTTCATAAGAGAGATTTTCTCCCATCTGAACTACCTCTGTGCTCAAAAAATGAGATGGATCTGGAATATACTTTCTCAACATCGAAACATGAAAAACATTGTGTACCTGGGATAAACATGGAGGTAAAACCACTCTATATGCAACTAATCCAACTTTATACAGAATTTCATAAGGTCCAATGAACCTCAGACTCAACATTCTCTTCTTACCAAAATGCATCACACTTTTCCATGGAGAAACTTTGAGAAAGACATGATCACCTACCTCAAAGGAAAGATCCTTCCTCCGGTTATATGCATAACATTTCTGTCAGCTCTGAGCTGTTCTCATGTGCCTCTAAATCAACCGAACATTCTCTACCATCTCTTCTACCAATTATGGTCCCATTAGCTTCCTTTATCATACTTCATCCCAGAATGCTGGAGTTCGACAATGCTTTCCATATAATGCCTAAAATGGATCCATCTGTATACTGGAATGAAAGATGTTATTATAAGAAAATTCAACCAAAGAAAGATGTTGGTCTTAACTTCCCTGGTAATCAATCGAGCAAGAACGTAACATATCCTCCAAGGTCTGAATTGTTCTTTCTGACTTCCCTTATGATTGAGGATTAAAAGATGTACTAAAATTTAATTCTGTACCCAATGACTTCTGAAGGCCTTCCCAAAAGTTAAAAGTGAACCTAGGATCACGATCAGGCACAATAGAGAGGGGAACTCCATGCAACCTGACTGTCTCTTTAACATACAACCGAGCAAGTTTATCTAGAGACAAAATATCTATAATATGAAGGAAATGAGAAGATTTAGTCAATCAGTCAACTATAACCTCGATTTCATTATTACCTCGAGATGTCTTTGTTAATCCCACAACAAATCCATGGATATATTTTCCCATTTCAACTCTGGAAATGGTAAAGACTGAAGCATTCCTTTCAGTTATTGTTTCTCTTCATTAACCTGCTGACAAGTCAAACACTTCATAGTAAAATCATCAATATCTCTTTTCATTCCATCCCACCAGTAATACTCTTGAAGATCCCAGTACATCCTAGTACTGCCAGGATGAACTGAAAACGGAGAACTATGAGCTTCAATAACAACTCATTCTTCAACTGTGAATAACAAGGCATAGATAATATGTTTCCCAATCTAAAAACACCATCATTATCAATGTTAAAATCAGGCAACATACCCATCTAAACCAATACATCCTTTTTCTATAACTCACTATCTTCCTTCTGCGCTTGCTTAATTTGGTCTGATAGAGTTGATCTTACTAACACCTGATACAAAATAGAAGAATTTCCTGCACCAAAAACTTCAATTTCAAAGTTTATTAAGTAAAAAACCAAAGGATCTCATTCCAAATGTAGCATGGCTAATGAATCATTACATTTTCGACTCAAAGCATCATCAATATTATTTTCATTCCCCAAATGATAAAGGATCGTGAAATCATAATCCTTGATTAATTCCAACCATCTCCTCTGTCTGATGTTAAATTCTTTCTTAGTGAATATATACTTCAATCTTTTGTGATCAATATATATTTCACACTTCACTCCATACAAGTGATGCCCCCAAAATTTTAAAGCAAAAACAACAACAGCTAATTCCAAATCTTGTGTAGGGTAATTTAACTCATGTGGTTTCAACTAACGTGAAGCATAAGAAATTAACTGATCATTTTTCATTTGGACACAACCCAATCCTTTCAACGAAGCATCACTGTAGATAAAAAACTCACCATTTCTGAAAGGTATTGCCAAAACTGGAGCATTCACTAATTTTATTTTCAATTTTTAAAAAGAATCATCCGATTATTTTATCTAGATGAACTTAACACCTTTTCGAGTTAGCTTAGTCATTTGACTAGATAACCGTGAAATTTTTTAATCAAACCTTCAGTAATAACCTACCAAACCAAGAAAACTACGAATCTCGATTATATTTGTGGGTCTTGGACATTATTCAACAACTTTCATTTTAGCAGGATCAACAGTTATTCCATTTTTTTAAAAAATGTGACCAAGGAAAGAAATTTGTTGTAACAAAAACTCACACTTGCTGAATTTCCCAAATAGTTACTTTTCTTTTATGGTTTATATGAAAAACCTTAAATGTCTTTCATTTTCCTTCTTACTTTTGGAATAAACCAAAATATCATCAATGAACACAACCACAAACATATCAAGAACTCACAGAAAATTCTATTCATAAGATCCATGAATACAACAAGTGCATTGGTTAACCCAAAAGGATTAACTACAAATTCATAATGGCCATATCTAGTACAAAACACAGTGTTTGGAACATCTACTTCCTTTACTTTCAATTGATGGTACCCCGACATCAAGTCAATCTTTGAAAAATACTGAGCTCCCAGGATCTGGTCAAACAAATCATCGATATGAGGCATATGATACTTATTCATAACAGTGATGTTATTCAATGCTCTATAATCAATTCAAATTCTCATTGAACCATCTTTCTTTTTGAAAAAAAAGACGGGAGCACCCCATGGTGATGTGCTAGGCCAAATGAAACCTTTATCTAATAACTCCTACAATTGCTTCTTTAACTCTAAAAGTTCAATTTTATCCATTCGATAAGGGGGTTTTGAAATTGGATTAGCATCAGGAACTAATTCAACTGTAAATTCAACTTCCCGATCATGTATAATACCAGTAAACTCATCAGGAAAAACATCATGGTACTCATTTAACCCTAGAAAATCATTAATCTGAACAGTTCCTTTGTTTTCACCAATATGTGCAAGGTAACATTCATTTCCATCTTTTACTAGTTTCGCAGCTTCCCGATATGTAATAAACATCAAGGGTTCATTTTTGTATACCAACTGAAAATCATTCTGAAAAGAATCCTCTTTAGCTCTGCATTCAATCTTTGCATGATAAAAAGAAAGCCAATCTATGCCCAATATAACATCACACTCTACTAGAGGCAAACTAATGAGGTTTGCAGGTAGATTCTTTCCGCACACAAGGACAGGAATGTTATTATGTTTTCTTTTTTGTATCAACATTTCCTCTAGGTGTTTTTACTGTATGTTCAGTATTCATATCATGAGATAGAATTCCCAATTAACTAGAAAACTTCTCAGAAATGAAAGAGTATGTAGAACCTGAATCAAACAACACATTGGCATAATATGAAAAAACAAAAAGTGTACCTGATATAAATTCAATTGATGGACCGACATCTGCTGAAGTAGTTTCCAAAGTTTTTGACACCCCTTTCTTCATGTAGTATGGATGCCTTCTTTTGGTTGAGTTATTTGTTGGACACTCATTTGCATAATGAACCATTTGTTATTTCACATAAAACATATTACTGATTGTAAATCAGATTTGGTCTTACCATTACCGTGATCTTTTTAAGTGCAATTACAAGCCTTATTTCCCATTTTATCACATCGGTAGCACTTACCAGAATTCAAAAGACATTCCGCAGCATGCATTTTACCACAATTTTCACAAACTGTATACTTAAGTTTCATACCATCATAATTTTTTGAAGAGTTCTTCCCTTTCACCTACCACCTCGACCTCTTATTATGTTGTTTGTCAAAGAATATTTGAACATCGAAAAACTCCATTTCTACCTTCTTCGTACAACGAACATGTTTTTCTTAACATTTGAACTCACGAGAAGCTAAATCCCTTCGATACTTTGGATTTAATCATGAGTAAAAATGGTTTATTTTACTATCAAGATCTCATATGAAATTTGGAGAATTCCTTGCCAGTCGAGTGAGTTTTTCATTATAAGAACCCACTGAGTCATCCTCCTGCCTCAATTCTAGGAATTTTTTTTCCATCCTAAGATGAACCACCTCAGGAAAATATTTCACAAGAAACATACCTTTGAATCCATCCCAATCGAGACCATCAATATCCTCACTATCCTAGATATTTTTCACCATCTACCACCACTGATCAGCTTCACCTTCAAAATGGTAACTAGTGAGAATAACCTTTTGATGTTCTGAACAACCCATGACATCAAAAATATTCTCCAGTGCTTTAATCCACCCTTCAGCTAGCACAGGGTCAGACAATCCTCTAAATGATGGGGGATATTGCCTCATGAAATGATCCACTACTAACATGTTCCTCTATGGTTGATCTGGCTGATCTCGTACATGGATACCACCACTATTTATAGCACGATTCAAATGTTCCATCACTATAACAAACTGTTCAGTTCTGATTCCGACAATCTCAGGTTGCTGATTTGGAAGGTTGTCTTCCGCCTGATGTCGTCCCAACATAGCTTCCCTGTTTCCTCTGTGGAAAACCATTCTAAACACAAAAATATCTTAGGCAAAACAATATTGTAATCAGGAAATTCTATATGATGTCAATATTAACATAAATTACTTTATGAATATTACCTTAACAATACCCTAACACCTCAAGTTATCTAAACTGTCTTCTGATACCAACTATAAGGACCCGTCCTTAAACATTTTATAATATTGAATTAAATGAATAATTCACATTTAGGATCTTTTCAGGTTTAGAGTTTTAGAGAATTAGGACATAACTATTAGATCTCAGAAGATTACAAGGTAGACATATCTACACAGTTTCCATTTTTTTCATAAAATAAAAAACTCTTGAAAAAAAGAGTCATGTCTAGTTCCATGTTTTAGACAGCATGACTTTTCCTTGATCTCATCCTTGACCATATTCATCTTTAAGTCCAGTGAAAACATTTCAAAACATGGGATGAGCATAAAAATCTCACTAAGGGTTATAAGAAAAATAATGAAAAAAGTTGTTCATAAATACATACAAAAGATGAAATCATTTACTTACCTCATGAAATCATAAGATTTATGAAAGGCACATAGAAATCATTAATCATAAAGGTAGATTGTGGCATCCATATCATACTTACATTGTAGTTATCACAGCTACATAGGGAGTTACTTGGGAATACCCATCACAGTATATTCCCTAAATATCTTAGGAGAATCATTCACGTTTACCTCTGTCACATTACCCAATGCATTTTAGAGCTATCTCAGGCTCACCCTCCCTAGGTTTATCATGGAACCACCCGTATACATAAATAATTCCCAAGAACCATAACATGATCATAACACATAACATAAGCATAAAGGAAAGATAACATTTCCACATTGCAATAATAAAATATAATTGCAAGTTATTGAAATAATAAATCCATTCTCAAAATCATTTTCAATACCAAAATACATAAAAATAATATATGGTATTTATTTTTTCCTTTTAAAAACATTCTGTCTTGTTAAGGTAGCCAAAGATCAAATATTACTCTTAGCGGTAGAAAGGTCGTTGACACCGCTTACATTAAAAAAACATTCCTCTTTATCGTTTAGTAAAATGCTTCATATAAAAATATTCCCTTTGAATAAAATGAAAAGTAAAAGGGGATTATACATCGCATAAAATAATTTCGTGTATAAAACTAAAAATGCCTCAATGAAAGGAGATTGAGACGAAGTCCCTTACCGAGTGTCCGACTTGACTCGATCATTATTTAATATCCTGAATAATAAACTAAAGTTAATTTCTAATTTCTTATGAACCTTTTTTAATTTTATTATTCCTTTTATATCACTTATTACCGTGTTATAATCATTATGCAATCATTTATGTTAACAACATTCATTTTTTCGATATTTGGTACTTGAGTAAAAAATGAACACCTTATATTTACAAGTTGTCCATGTGGTCAAAGGTTAATTATATCTAGAATGATATTAATGATTTGGATATCATATATATCATATATATCCATTATATACATATGTTTATAATAGTACATAACATTTAGAGGTAAGAAATGAAATGCACCGTTCATGGAGACGGTAAGCCGTATGTACGCATAAACGCTACTTTCATTTCTATTCATTATTTTAATGGAAATAAAAAGTAATTATACATAGGTATATTATAATTCCAATATAATATCATATATAATATCATTAACTTCATCCTTTATACATCCCAAATAAGGCATTAACGAATCAAATCACTTTGAGGGGGCAGTAGCACACACTTCCACGAATGAGATTATCATATTTACCCACTATGGAAACCATAGAGGAATGATATAAATGGGAAGTAAATAAGAATAAGGAAATCATAAAAATAATATATATCTAATATAAATACAGTTCCATCATAATGGCCACCATGATAGGGGGTAATTTGTTATTGAACAATCATCATTTCGTGATGCCTTAGTTTTCCATCCACAGAAACATTATGTTCTTCATCCATTAGATGGAGGTGTGTGTAAGTGTAGTTAGAATACTTCTAATAACAACATACTATTATATTGAAGATACTGGTTTTGTTACAAATGTAAGGAATAAAAAGAGTTTAGGGGTTGGAGAAGTAAAATAAAAGAAAACAATATAAGATAAACTGTTACCTTTAATTTGGGTAACTCCATTTTTTTGAACCAAAGGTCATATTGAAGTGTCTTCTGCCTAAGGTAAGGCTTCTAAAAGTAGGATAGGGATGTAGGTAGATTAATTGGGTAGAGTTTAGACCTTCCAAATGGCTTTAGAGGTGTGAGGAATTGGATATAAATGGTATCCTTTTATAAGGGAGAGGAGGGGCACTTTAGGAAAGTGTGAAAACATTATTTTATTGAATAATGATATTCGTTTAATAAAGGACCAAAACTCATTGAGGTCGAAGATACGATGGTTCATGGTCGAAATAAAATCTTCCAATAAGAATTGGATATGTTTTGGATAATATTTTAATCAGTACAAGCTCATTTATTTAAATGATTTATTAATGAGGTAAACATTGTATCATTATTGTGTCATAAATAATTTAAATTAATTGATGTCCAAAAACTATAAAAAAATTATATCATGTAGGAAATCCTTTTATATTTCTAAATAATATTTATAGTCGGAAACATGACTTATATTATACCATATAAAAATTAATTTACTAAAATATATTTTCTTTTGTCATTTTTTCCCTTTCTTTAAGTTAATTATTCTAAATTGTCATTTTCACTCCCAAGTGGACGAATGGGGTCCAAAAATCAACCCAAAGATGCCCATGGTCGTAAATGAATCAACCAATAAGTTTTGGACAAGTTTTAAGGTAATTTGGAATTATTATAACATTCTTTTTACCATGAATTACCCTATTTACCTTTAACTGCGGTAAATAAAAGTCACAAGTTATTATTCACCAAAAATTATTTTCATCTTAATAAACCAAATTTTAAATCTTGATAACAACCAATTATATATGATTTTTTAAATTAAATTCACAGAAGTGGTAAATTATCATTTAGATGAAAAAGTCTGTTTTTTAACTACCACTAAGTGGTTTCACTATTCATAAAAAATTGAAGTTTTTTCGAAAAATTCCAAAATTTCAGCCTAAGTTAAATTTGATATTACAAATTCAAAAATGAAGTCCATTTTTCCAAATTCAAAACATATAAGTGGAAAAAATAAATTTTAAAATTAATTCTTGTTATCAAAACAAATAGCATGTTTTTAAGAAACAATAACTATAAAAAGATTGATACTTGGTTATGTCCAATTTCAAATTTAAATTAATTACAATGACAAATTTTTTTATTAAATGGTAAAAATAGATTTTAATTTCACTTTAAAACAAACTAAAAAGATAATTGAACCATATAAATAAATTAGATTAAAAGGCACTTTTGAATAAAAATGCAATATTTTTCACTATTCATTAAAAATGAACTTTATCGGAAAAATTCAAA
The DNA here is from genome assembly GCA_963277665.1 of Viscum album. Taxonomy (NCBI): domain Eukaryota; kingdom Viridiplantae; phylum Streptophyta; class Magnoliopsida; order Santalales; family Viscaceae; genus Viscum; species Viscum album. Next base: position 1,976,843,234 of record OY728119.1, read on the forward strand.
AAATTTACACAAATTTAATTTTGATGTCCCCATTCTAATGAAGTATTTTATTTGTTCATATAGAATATATTAAATTAACAAAAACTAGATTTAAATAGGTTTCACCATTAAAAGTCGACAAATCATCCTTTTAATGTAAATTATGCTTAAAAATAGATTCATTCACATTTTAAGCCTATAACTTTTTATTGGATAATGTAAATACATTTAACAATCATGTATAATCATATTGTCGTTAGTTTTATTCATTCCCGCCAATACAATGGCTAGAAGTTAACTGCCATTTAAAATAATAATATTATATTATTAGTGTGTAAAGTAAGATTTCAAAGAAACCCGTTGTTGGGTATCGGGTGCGCTATCGAACATAGAAACCTTTTTTAAAGTAAAATTAATATTTAATTCAAAAATATTAATAAATATGAAAATCTCTTATTCTTCATTTACCTGGGATGTTACATATATTCCCATTTAATTTTAATTCATTAGTGGATAGGATAATGTCGCTCGTGTGTGCTGGACTACCGCCTTAGGAAGCGATGTGATTTGTTTTTCAATAACACTTTACATGGAATATAATAAAGATAAATTTAATAAATATATGTGATATAAATAAAATATTTATGATATTAATTACTAATTTACCATTCATAACAGTTATTAATCGACTTTTTTCTTACCATTTCACTAACTTAAAGATGATAACATCGTTTGTGTATGTTTGGACTGACGCCTTAATAAAGTAATGATACTCTCTTTTTATCTCCCCAAAACATGGGTGATATATATATATATATATGTATAACTGATGAAAACATATGATAATTATGATATTATTACCAATATATAAAATATTAAGCATTACATACAACCTTTCTATAATGATCATTGAAAAAGGGAAACATTACTTATCTGTACATATGACCTACCTTCTCTATGTTCGTAACGTACTAAATTTTTCATAACCATATTATATGATTGGTTTTGAAAGTATAATTTATTTGTAAATATGATAAATATTTAAGGATTATTAAAATGGATATTTTGTAACTATATAATATTCAAAATAATCATAACTTTCATAACAATGAAAAAATGAGAAAACAAGGCAATTAACACCCAAAATAATGAAAATAATGAAATATTATTATCAAATGGGAGATAATATGTCATAAAAGGATCAAAAATGATATTATAAATACTAATATGGTCATTAATAAGTTAATATATAGTTTAGAAACATAATACAAGAGGTTAATGAAATTTCAACCAAAAGGAAGCCTGAGGTGAGGGATTTCTTAACTCAATTTACATTACTTGGGTTAAACATATACATAATTGATTATTCCATGATAATTTTAATTATGTAATGTTATTTTATTGTTTTATTATTCATTCAATCTTTATATGTTTATTTTATTTTTCTACATATAATCAATTCATTGAATTATCCCCACGTCAATGATATGATCATTATAATGGACATCATCTCAATTTCCCTTCATTGAGGGATATTGAAATTTTACACACATAATTACTTTTACATGATCTATATACTTCCCCTTTTATATTTAATATCTTGAAAAAAAAATTATTCGTGTAATTTTATGTTTCAATTGAATTATTTTATATATTTGGATTTGACTTAAAATTTACAATGTGGTGTATAAATTTTTAACTCAATTTCAATTCATTGTGTTAAACTTATACTTAATTGATCATGTCTAGTAAAGATTATGTGTGTAATGATGATTTATTTTTTATGATGTATTTCCACATTTTTTATTTGGTTTTAAATTTTATACATATAATAAATTCATTTATTAATCCCCAATTCAGTGATATGATCATTGTATGGGACTTCATCTCAATTTCCCTTTGTTGAGGAATTAGGTAATTTTATGCAAATAATTTTTTTATATGGTATATATTATACACATTTGAAATTTTATATCATGGTTCCGTGAAAATTCATGTAATTTTTTAATTTATTTGGAAATATTTCAACAAATGGTGTTTTATTTAAAGTTACCAAGTGGAAAATAATGTCATCACATAGTTTCCATTCATTGGGTTATATTACTTCTTCATTGACTATGATATTATAAGATAATGTGAATAAGTAATTATGAATATATTATGTTTTATTTTTAATTTTTTATGTGAATTTACAATTAATACCCACAATAAGTTATTTGGTAAAATATCTCATCAATTTTATGATATATTCTAGGGTTTTTTCCATAATCTCAGGTTAATCAGTATTATATATACTTGAATTTCCATTGAAAAAAATTATTTTACCATTGTTTAATAATAATTTTATTTTCTTCTCCCTAGTTATTGATGATATTTTCAAGTAATAATCCCTTTTTCTAACTCATCAGTACATAAAATAAAAGAGAAAGTGATTTTAATAAAATACAAATTTATTTCACACTTCGGTCAAAAATAAATATTATTACAATACCATGTTTTCAAAAAAAATGTTTTCAAGAATTTTTTTAACCATTTATGTCGATTTTTTAAATTTTAAAAAAAAATTTGAATGGAATATTTTTTCAATTTTCAAAAAAATCCTTCTTACATTTTATAGAAAAAGTGAAGGGGATATTTTTTGTAATTTTTTTGAAATGAATATTATTTCTAGATATCCTGCCCACTCAAATGTTTTAAATATTCACTTATAAGTTTCATCGTTTATTATTAATGATTTATTTTTTCAAAATATTTTTGTTAATTTTTTTAACTGGTGATTTTCAAAATGAAAATGATATTTTATTCAAAAAATTTCAAAGGATTCTTTTATAGTAATTCTATACATCAATGACAACAACCCCTTATTCTTCTTCCAATGGTTATATTTTTTATTGATACCATACTTATTATTCCTCTAGATGGTTTATAATCATTTTGAATAACGAAATTATTGAAATTTACTTCATTTTTACATTTTGTTAATCATTAACATTCCTTTCAATTATTTACTCTCCCATTAAAAATAAATTTATTGTAAATAAATATATTATTTATGAGGAATATTTTTATATATTAAACTATATACTATCTCAATAGAAGGTTTTGTAAATATATTTACTTTTTAACTTCTGAAATATTGATAAATTTTTATTCCTTTCTCAATATGGAAATTTTATGATAATCCACATTATTCATGAATTAGATCAATTATTCGATATATGAGTAATTATTTTGGCATGAAGACATGGTTGGGGAAAATTTATAGATATCCCATTGAATCATTTGAAGGTTTCATTATAATAATAATAAATCTAACATTATATTGATTTTTAGATGTAGTTTTAAACCATCTTCAGAAAGTTCCTAATAGTAGAGTTATCATATTCATGAGAAATGATGTCCAATAATTTATTATTTCCATAATTACATACTAATTTATTATTATCCATGATATTTTCTAAATGATATTTTATCTAGATGAATTTCATTCTCATAATTTTGTTTAAATGGAATGTGTGATCAGTTATTTAACTTACCATATAGATTATTCCTTTTCCAATCATGATCATCTTGTTATTTTTTAAAGGTAATGTGTTCAGTCATTTACCATTATATATTGATTATGTATTATATATTTATAGACCATATATTGATTAAAAGTTATATGATGTCAGTTATTTACCATTACATATTTATCATTCCTTATGATATCATGAGAGTCAAGATATTGAAATATAATATGTATTTAGTTATTTACCTTTCAATATAAGGTATTCTTATTTATTAATGATAGTTTACTTTGTACTAAAGCCCTACTAAGATTTTGAGTTCACCCTTATTTTTTTTCCTTTACCAAGAATCCATAAACTGTATTATGAATGATATTTAAGGATATTTTAGAAGGAATAATGATATTTTTGTAAAAAAATATGTTGAAATTATTGTTTTCAAATGAATTAAAGGACTGATGTATATATCTAGTTTACCAAGTCTACTAAACCATTCAGTCCTTCAATACGTAATTCCTTATATGTTATTCCAATTTAACGTAGAAGACACCGTCTCTATGAAATTATGGTTAGGCTCACTATATAATTTAATAATAAATGGTTTTAAATAAGTATAAAACACCCATGTGGACCATGATTCCCCCAATTATAGACATGCGATATGAATTTGATGAGGATTTATTAACTATTTCAACCATGTACCATATCTTAAAATTCTTATTAATTACCAATGAAATTCACTACTCACTCAAATAAATTATTTTTTCAATAAAAAAACAAATTCATCCTCTTAGATAATTTTTATGCTATAATAAAAGATATGAAATAAATTTTATCAAATTAAATATCTATATATGTGAAATTTTACTTTAATATGGGGAAAAAATAATATATTAGGAAACAATTTTCACTTGAAAAAATGCCTTCTATAATGGATTAGTATATTTTGATTTATAATCATTCCTTTTTACATAATGGATATTATTTATTGGTTACTAATGTTCCTAATATGATTTCAAATGTTTTTTCATTTACAAAAAAATATTATATACCCATTATAAAATTATTAATATATAAAACAGTTATATAAAATCATGGAGGATATATATATATATATATATATAATGCCCATATATTGGACATATAATCCTTTTTCATACCTATATATAACCAGATATACTTATCTGAAGGTCATTATTCCTCATTCAAGTCTCTCTCAAAATATTTACTATATTTATGATATTTTTCCTCTTTTCCAAATATAAAGAAGACCATAAGGAATTTTTTATGTTTATGTTTTTTTACATGTGGGTTTATTCCTCTTGAAATATTCATAATTAGGTTTCATAGGGATTTCTCAATTTTTTAATATTTTTATTTTATAATGTAATTTAATAATGAAATAATGTGTTATTTATTTTTTTGGTGTTTCATGTAAGAAAAATTATCCAAAATGTGATATTTATTAGGGGGAATTAAACTTACAAATTCTGGTTGTAAAATGTATGATCTATGTATGAAGCTGTTAGGGGTGAACCATGTAAAAGACATTATTATATTTTCTTTACCTTTTCAATTTGGATGTCTTTGATGGTGTAATTATGTTAACCTTTTCTATTATTATTTATAACATGTTGATGTTATCTATATATTTAATGATGAGAATAACCCAAATTCTCCCCTAGTATTAGTTTTGGGTCCTTATTATTACAATAAGTGATATCAATGTAAAAGGTTTTTTCTGTATATTCTATCACAAGGATATATTTTGATAAGGAAATACCCATTAATTCCACTGGATTTGAATTATTTGATGGTTTCAAGTATCATATTTTGATGAATATAATCTGTTTATATCTTAAATCTATTATTATTTATTATTTCATATCTTCAATACCTTTAATTTTTCAACGAACCACCATGGGTACTCAAGATCGAGGTACCTATGATGACTCTTGACATTTATCAATTTTTGATACCGATCCCTAGGAGTTAAAAACTAATAACATGAAATAAAAAACAATATAAGTGGAAATCATGTTGTGAAATAAATAAGAAAAAACATATAAATTTCCATTTTATTTCTAACATTAACACTCCATATGTCCGAAAATGATGAACATGTGTAATAAATGGTTTTATAAACAAACATAACCAAATCCATAAAATCCAAAAACATGAAGTCCTAGATATAGTTGTAAAAAGGTAAAATATACATTTTTGGAATTGATACTGATAAAGGTGACCCCCTTTTATATTTAGAAAACTTAAAATATTAGAAGAAAAAAATTGATCAATTTTATTCTCAAGGAATAATTAGTTTTATAGTTTTATATAATTAGGATAAACACTAACATTAAAATACCATTTATTTAAATATGAATTTATATGACTTACCCTAACATTTTTTATTTCACATTATGTACCCATAATCATCCATATGAAACCCTTATTTATATAATGATTTCAAAATAATTCTTGATAACTTTGTGAAAATAAAACATAAGAAGGGTGATATCTAATTCTCAATAAGGGTAAACATATATATTAATAATTTAATTTTATTAATTATCATAATAATTGAAAAATTATATGAAGACATAATCAGAGTGCATGATTCATTCCTAAAAAAACTTATACAAATCAATACCAAAATTATCAATCATGAAACATGTAAAAAGCCTTCATCAAGGGAAATAGTCATAAGAATCAATAATTATGAACCATGTAATATCAATCATGAATGAATGTAACATTATAAAACCATGTAAATCACAGATAGTACATATTGGTATCTTGTAACATAATCATCATAGAAAATTTAGAAAACACATACAATTGTAATAACCATTCAGCTAAATTCTAGTATTATTATCAATAGACCAAAATCACTATCGAATGCATTAGAGAAATATTTTGGCACACCTAAACTGTAATTTATATCGGGCTCACTTGAATCTATCTGGTCACACCCATTATATAAGCTATAACGGGGTCATACAACCCTGTATGGGCACACCCATCATATATAATGTCCAAGAACCTCAAATATATTACATAGATATTATGCATCATTTTAAAACTAACAAAATCAACCATTTACCTATTAATAACTTGATGAACCTGTGGAAAAGAAAAGGGTTCCATAACTATATCATTGAAAAAAGATTAACCTGCATAAAAGAAATAGGTTCCACAACAATATTCATAAAACCAGATAAACTATGGAACCAAAATGGGTTCCATAAAAATCACTTTGAAACATGATTTACCCATGGAAAACAAATGATTTCCATAAAAATATTTTTGAAAAAATAATAATCCATCAAGATAAATAATGAGGATGGAATCAGTACAAAATATTCAAATTATATCATAAGTAGAAAAAATGGTAGTCGAAATTGATGAATAGATATACCATTAAAACATCATTAAAGAAATTTTGATGAAAATAACATATTTATTTTTAAATTCACTTTTAAAATAAATCAAAAAATTTACAAGATATTATGAGATTAATTTTCTGTTAAAATAACATTGGAAACATATAAATGAAATATAAAAACACATTTAAAACATTTAATGATGAAAATAACCTTTCCATTTCAAAAACCATTTTAAAAAAATATGTCATTTTTAAAATCACATTCTTTGAAAACAAACATCCAAACATAAAAAGGAATAAAAAAGTAAAATAATGGTTTGTGTGGTGATAAATTTCATTCACACCATACACATTAAAGCATAGATTCCATTCACATTTTTGAGAATATCCAAACAATAATAGTTTTTAAAATCACATTATTATTCCTTTAAAATCAGTTTTTAAATATTTAAACATGGTTAAAAATATATTTAATAAATTAGTTGAATTTTTTTGATTGTTTTTAAAACCATTTTCAAGAACGTTGTTTCGGATGAAAAAGTTTTTTCTACAAAAGGGGGAAATAAATATTATATTTCTTAATATTATTTTCTCAACTATTTTAATTAATTAAGTGTGAATAATTGTTTTATTTAATTATGATTTTATTAATATACATAGGACAATAAAATACATTATAATTCTTGATATATATATCACATGATTTTGACATTGGATATTTAATCATAAACAATCCCAAGAAAAGATGAGAATGTTACATAAAAAGAATACTGATTTTTTAACTTTGAATCATATGTAACATGATAGGATATGAATAAATTAATATTAAAATATCATTATAATAAATAATTTATTATATTAAATGTAAAATGGGATGCATATATGCCCCATAAAGGAAAATCGGTGCTTAACATGACATAAGTCTCAAGGAAGAACAATTGAGATAGAAATCTATTTCCACTTTCTTAATATTTTGAATCATAATCCCCAATGAATAATAACATCAAATGAAATATTAAATATCATTAAATTAATAGGATTCACGATTTTACATGTCAAAGGGGTAATTTATATAACAAATAAAAGAAATGTGTGGTGAATTTTCAAATGTCTCCCATAAATAAAAGAGGCACTAAAAATACATTTCCTCATTATTCATTTTGGTTGAAAATGATTTAAAATAATTTATTAATGAAACATATTAACAATTATAATATCCTATATTATCCTCTTATAATATCTTCTCACCTATTTGTTAACAATATTTTATTATTTCCATTTTTTCGGGAGTTAATTGTCTTATTTCTCATTTTTTTTCAGGATTTGAAAGTTCATGTTCATGTGCATAACATATAGTACTATAATGTATAGAATAATAATCATGAAATAATTATCTTATTTAAACATCAATTTTAATATAAAGAAAAATCATGAAATAGGGTTTTCAAAAATGAATTATGATATTATCATCGAGATAGTAGGCCGTACATACACATGCGTAATGTTTCCATTTTTCAGTGATCACTATAGAAAAGAGGTTTGTAATGTTTTATCATTATAGAAAGATAATAATATATTAAATAACAAATTATTATTTTTTAAATATTCTGATATATATATATATATATAATACATGTGGCGTGGTGATGAAGAGTGAGGGTGACATCGCTTCATGAAGGTAGTAGTCCACACGTACATGAATGTAGTAATCATATTTCAGTGAGTTAAATGGTATGAAATAAAATGATATATTATCATTTAAGAGTTATTAATATTTCATTAATATAATAATAATTTCATGTATATAATATAAATATATAAAATTTATCCCGATTACATTCTATGAAAATAGTTAGTGAAAATGAACCCTGCCGCTTCACATAGTGGAAGTTCACCATACACACGAGCGACATTATTGTATCCCCTAAGAAAAGGAAATTAAAAAAATAAAATAGTATATTTTGACTCTATAACTATAAATATGTTATAAACATAATATATATACATTATATACATCATCATAACCAACTCTGAGTGGTAGTAATGTAGGAATGAGTGATATATGTTTGCCAGGAAGCAACCTGTCGTACACACGAACGATGATTTCGTTACACATTAAGTGGAATAGTAGAAATATTTATGTTATGAAAATAAAATAATAACATATAAGTATATAATATATAATTTTTATATTATATGTTCATGGTTTAATACTAATAGAAAGAGGTGAAATAAGAAAAAAATGGTCATTGAAAAACCTTTCCTCTTTTTTAGGTAACTTCTTTCTTGTTTGCACCAAAGTCATTAATTTGTAAGATTTTATCCCAAACGAAGTCCTATTGGTTTATATAAAGGAATAATTGAGGTTATTTTTCCAGTTATTTGTCAAACCAGTGGGTTTTGAAGGTGTGAAGAGTGTAGGAGAGGGGGTGTCCCTTTATAAATGAGGTGAGTGGAACACTTTTTTTATATAATGAATTACAACCACAATTTTTCATGTAAAAACACTCCAATAATAAAATATTATTGCAAAATAAGGTTTAAGGTCTAAATATTTCCATATAATATATTTTTGACTTGTTTTTAGTTTATTTTAATCGTCATCGTTTTAGTAAAACGCTAATGTAAATCAATATTTACCTTAACTGCAGTAATTAATTTTTAGTATTTCCACCATTCATTTTGGAAACACATAATTTGAACTAATTAGATAATATAAATTATTATTATTATAAATATAGAATCAATTTTCCTAATTAAACTCATATAATTTGAAAAATTAAATTTAAAATTAATCTCGTAGGTGCGATGAGAAAGATGGTTTTCAACGATAAATTGTTCAAATGTTTGCAAATACTTGATACAATATATTAATATTAAATTGATAAAAATGACCTAAATTTGAATAATAGATAAAATATTGAACTAATTTTACTTTCAAATAAATTTCAAATATAATTTGACATTATATTTAATTTAATTAAATGAGGCATTTTTCAATTAAAATTCAGTATTTTTCATTATTCTCCAAAAAATTAATCTTTCCAAAAAAATATAAAAAGTTCAGCTTAATAAAATTTTAACATGATTATTTATAAAATTAATTTTATTTTTTAAAAAATCATTCTATAATGGGAAAAATTGAAATTTAAATAAAACCCACAAATGTGGTGAAAAAACTGGTTTTCTACAATTGTATTTTCAAAGAACTAGATGATTTTATAATAACTCTATGTTTAATAATAATAATTTAATGAATCTAAATTAATAGTTATTTAGATTTAAATATTATTTTTCATTTAAATAATTCATCATTATTTGATATTATAATTAATTAAAATGGAATAAAATTATGTACTTAAAAACAATTTTTAAAAAATCCAATTTTTATACCCCAAAAATAAAAAAATTAAATAAAACATAATGAAGAGTAAAATTTAAATAAGTGGATTGAGTATTAAATAATATTTCTTATGCTATATTATATAATATTATAATCATAATTTCACTTTAAAATATCTTAATTTATTAAAAAGATATTATAGTTTTAAAAAATAGGTATTATTCACTATTCACTGAAAAATCAATATTTTACAATAAATCCCAAAAATTCACTGAAATAAAATATTGATATCCAAATTTTTTAAAAAAATTAATTTTATCAAATTAATTTTCAAAAATTTCAAAAAATTATTTATGATATTTTTTAATGAAAATTAATAAAAATCATTTTTGAAGAAGAAATATGTTTTAAGAATAAAATTAAATTACTAAAAATTGATTCATTAATTACTAAATATTTATCAATAAATTATATTTTATATGATATATATATATCTATATGTATATTGGAAAGTAGTTAATACTATTCATACCTTTTAATTTTATGACTAGGTTATAAGATTTATATATATAATGGGTCATTTAAGCTTGGTGTTGTGTGTTTAATACAATATCAAACATAAATATATTGGGGTTTCATGTAGCACAAAAAAGTGGAAAGATTAAATTTATTTAAAAAAGAATTTTATAGTAAGGTATTCATGTATTACATTCTCTTCTATGTTCAGTGTTTTGTGTCATTTATTCTATCAAATTTAAATTTCTTCTTTTAAAATCATTAGTTGCTAAAAAATAATAACACCAAATTATTATAGATAAAACATATGGAAAACAAAAATTAAATTCAATTCCATTGAAAATTTAATAAGACACAATGTAAGTTAAAAGGTCCTCATGGAGAAAAAGAAACTATAGTTAGGAATGATGACGTGGTCAGATTCATCAGGAAAGGTAATACCAAAATAAAAACAAAACCACAGTAAATCGTTTACTTATGGAAAGTGATACATATTTACTAAGTTCCTCAAAGAATAAAAAAAACTACAATGAACCATCACATCCATGAATAACCAATACAGAATATGCAATATATTTTCATTTGAGAAAATATTACCAGTTGGTATCCTCTACACACTCTTTGCTTAAATTTCTTTAGATTAATCCAATATATTCTAGTTTGAAATAAATTATAAAAGGAATAATTTTCATTAATTTCAAATGAGTGAAAAGATACATTACATGAATTTGTTTTTACTCAAGATAAAAAATTTACCCTTTTTCACACAACCATGAATTAAATCACTTTCCTAAAAACATAGAATGTGAAAAAATATAAACCATATTCGAAACCCATTCTTCAAAAAAAAATATGTAAGAAAGGATAATTATAAATCAACAGATTTATGAAAAATTTAAGGTGAAACAGAGAAAGAAAAGAATATATATAGAGTAAGTGGCATTTTTTCATTACAAAAATACACTGATGATACAGTCAAAAAATATTGAATATAAAACAAAATGCCTAATAACCAAAAACTAATATTCATAAAAATATAAGAATCATTCCCATCATTTAAACCTAGGATCCCTAGAGAAAATTTATTACCACTTAATAAACACTCCATCTAAAAGGATCCTAATTTCATTTATTTCTTAAAACTCAGTTCTAATCTAACATGCACTGAACGAGAGGGAAAAAACCCTTGTGGTATAAATACATATCATGACGCCAATAGCTAGAGTTTTATCATAACTATTTCAGTTATAATTCAAGGATTTCACATTTAAATAATCATGGTTTTCCATCATAAAAAATTTAGGTGAGCAGTCAATAAAAAAAGTATATATATATATTTAATACACTATAATCAAATCAAACAATCACCTCTTATCACCCATCAACAAAGAAAACTTTTATTAATTAAGAAATAAAATAAATAAAATATATATCCCAGACGTAATTTTACCATTAACTTACAATAATTAATCCTACATTAATTTTTTATACAATCATAGGAAGAGGGCATACTTTAATGGAATATTCAAATCAGAAAAACCATTCCATAAAGTGTCAATCATCCATTTAGAACATCATTTAATAAATAATCTAATGGAATATATATTTTAAAACATAATCACATAAACATCTAAGATTATATAAAAAATAAGTGAACACACCATGATTTCAAAATAGACCAATAATACAGTTAATTTGAAAATCCTAGCTTTAAAATAAATTTAAGTACAAAAACATCTCCCTTAACATTGAAATTCATTTAAATGAGATTATTAAGATTTAATGATATTTTTAAGTGGGTATAAATTTACAAAAATATATTCTAACATCAAAATATAAGGAACACCCTTTTGAAATCAAATGAAAATCTAGAACAAACCAACTAATATTTGAAAAAAAATAATACTCATAATAAATAATATCTTAGGTTTTTAAAATCATGAATTAAAATAATAAGGAATGAATGGTTTTATTATTTATGAATCATGAAAAATACATACCTAAAATAATCACATTTACTAATCATGGTGTCCGTAAACCACTAAAAAGAAAGAAAAAAACATAATGGATAAACATAATCCCTAATATATTTAAATCACGATAAAAAAATATATAAATTATGAACCCTAGGTCTTCAAAAACATATTTAGGCAAGAAAAGTATAGTTAAGGGCTAAAAAAGAGGGATTGAGTTTTAAAGTAATTTACCATGAAAAAATCACCTCCAACTATCTGTGAGGTGAAACAATTTCAAGTGTGAAAATATGGGATTTATCTTTTGATATCTCTTTCAGCCACAAAATATGAATGTGGAATATATTATGGTTCCGGAGGAATTATTTTTATAGTGTAATATAGTGTATTTTATATAATTAATGTTCGTTGAAGAAAACATAGTTTGTATAATCAATTTATCTTACTATTCACCAACCATGAAAAATTACCCAGATGTCATAGGAAGTGTCACACTATATGTAAAATTGAGCGTTGACTAACCATGTAACTCTAAAATGTTGTAGTCCCTCACATGGATGGGTCTCACAGTTTTAAATAACCTTATGTAAACCACACTACATGAATATATACCTCATATCTCATAAATATATAAGTGAAAAAACCTAAATTAGAAAATAAGGATAAAAAAATTAATTAACAAATTGATAAGGGAAATTAATGTTAAGGTTTTACAATTATATATATTATATCACTTTTTTATATTTCAAATTTTTATTAGAAAATGTTAAACAATGAATGTATGTGGTTTATATTCCTTTAAAAATTATAAAATCCATTTTTAGGGAACTCTAATAAATCCACAAGGACATGTAATATAATAACATCTTTGGTGAATTATATAAGAAAATCCAAACATGTTTTCAAAAAGACCATACATGTTACAACTCGAAACTAGATACATCATCATCAAAGCAGATGTTGAGTATAGGGAAGGTACCCAACTCGCTCATGTATAGGTAACCCCAAAGGAATTTATAGAATATTTACCAAAACAGACCAATTTAAATGGATTTAGAACCCATTTTAGGGAAATATATGGTCAAGGAAACTGAATAATTCACATGGAAACATTATAAAACTACAACGAAAAAGAAACCAATGAACACTTAGGAGGGAATAAATCAACTATAGCGGTCTCCCCATAATATTTAAAATTCTTATAAAATTATATTTTTAAAAAATTAATAATTTTAACCGAAAATATGATAGGAGTGGAGGTCTAATAAATAGAAAGGAATTCTTTATAAACCCCACTAACATGAATCCCATTCCACCCATGTGAGAAACTCTAGACAAAAATATAAACCTCAATCATACCTAGTAATGATACAAAATTACCATAATATGGAACTCACAATAAGAAGATTCAAACATTTTACAAAATTAAAAAATTATATGAATATTATCTCTTTAAATAAAGGAAAATTAATAAAAATCAGATATATTTAACAATAGATAATAAGGCATACCTCATATAGTTGCTTTATCAACATCAAGTTCAATAGGCCATTCCTGGGGATCCTCCGTAGTGGTAGATTTGGATCAAATACATTTTGTGTGACTCATATGATAATATTTTCAGGTGACCCATATATCGAAAACAAATATATTTCTTAGATTATTATTATAAAAAAACAATTTATACCCCAACTTGCCACACTGATGTTATAATAGTGTCTTACTCCAAGAAGAAGTTGGGGAGAAAACACCTAATGAACAATTGATTCCACAATGCATTGGTCAAAATTATATCACTTCCATTTTATATAATTTTGTTTCCATAACCATTATTGGGAATATTTGAAGTATTTAACAATTCAATAACTCTTAATATGAATCCCACAATTCTGATATTGTTTTCTCAACTACCACATAAGAGGTTAATCCAATATTTAATATCCTCAAATAAATATTAGGATGAAGAAATATTCCAAAACAATAGTCTTTTCAATAATAATCTACGTCAAAATAAATAAAATAGGGATCTAGTTAAATAAGATATCTTACATAATCCAATACAAATCGATCACCCTACACATGGAAATACAACTTAATCATCTTAAAAACATTTACTATTTTATTGATGTACAATTTTATAAACAATTCCTAAAATCCTTATGATGAATTATATTCCTATATCATATTCTATATAATGTACTAACATAACATCAAAATCAGTACATCATGTATAATGGTAGAAAACATAAGTTTAATAGGCTTAGAAAACTTAATAATGCTTCATTTTTTCACAACATCTCATGATTATTGTTCTTCCTTAAGGAAACTAGGATGCTTGGGGAAAAAAGAAACAAATTATTGAAACATAGAGTATAATCTACTAGTTTATCAGTATAGGGTCCTACATAGGGAAAATATCCCATGGAATATCCTAGAGAAAGTATTAAAATTTTGTGTACAATTATCTAATGATTTAATAAAAATGAACAATGTTACCAAATTTCAAGATGTAAAGATAAATAAATCTAAATAACAACGTCTCTAAAAAAAATATTAATCAATATCATTATATCTAAATTATATTAATTACACAACAATCTATAAAATATTTACTAACCAATACTCTCAATTACATAAAAAATATTACCAAAAATCCCAAATATTTTTTCTAAACATTATATTGAATCGTCCAATTATTAAACCATGAAGACTCCGTAAACCAAACCCCATGTAAGTGATATAAAACCTTAAAAATATAAAATTAGATTTAAAACTCTTGAATTATATCATTTAAAATAAATTACATTGTTTTTAGTGTCATAAAATTCTATAAGAAAATCTATTTTTGATTTCACAAATCCCACATTAAAATTATCTCGAAAAACACCAAAACTCTAAATAAACTTCAATTTATTTAAGAATACACCATTATATTTTCCAATACTAATATATTATAATTAATTTAAGGTTTTCAAAACAAAATATAAATGAAATCAATCCAAATACCATTAAGGAATCTTAGAAACACTCCAAAATTCACCCCAATCATCAATCCCCATAAACAAATCCAAATCAAGAGAATAGTCGGATAAAAAAACAAATAATGGGTTTTGTGGTTGGTAATAGTTTAGTTGAATGGTTTGGAAAACTGTGCACCGAACATTAAATTACCATTGAGAGCTTCTCAAATCCACATACACGGTCTCTGCATTGTTTTTGAAAAATACTAGCTAACATTCTACCTCTATATCTTCCCTCACATTCACAAAAAAATAACAATCCTCCAAATAAAAAATATAACATCATAAAAATTCCAAACACCATCAATATGAGTTAAAATATACCAATAATAGATGATGAAAAATCCAAGACTCACCACCCAATATCCCATGGTTACTCATGTTTCTAAATAACAAAGATAAAGATAAAATCTACCAATGCCTATATTTCAAGTTCTAACATTCCTATCTCTAGTATAACTTCACTTACCAAATAATAACCATGATTGGAAACTATTTTTTCACAATAAAACACAATATCCCTTGATATGGGAACCTAATCTATCTAATAACATGGACAAAAGGGAATTCCAAATCCCATAGGGTTAGAAACTAGTTCCAGAGAATCAAAATCTACATAAATAGGAATGATTTCCCCTCTTAAATTGGAATAAATGAAATTCCCCTCATAAGTGTTGTACGAAAACATCATAAATCAAATAAACAAAAATATTTATAATAAACACCTGCATATATAAATTGAACTCAACAAGCCACATCACCAAAGTATATCTCATTAACCCTATGAAAAAAATAAATGAACCCTATATATCCCAAAAAATAATTAAAATAAATATAGATACATGGACCTAAAATATCAGAAGAAACTAAAACCATGAAAATAGAAGTAGTTTGATACATAAAAATGGCAATTTTCAAATTAAAAAAATACTTTAACCACCCATCTCAATGTTCCATGTGAAAAAATTTGAACAAATATATCGTTGCATACATGGGGATCATGACTGAACTACTAATATATATGGGAATGATAAAATATTCCTATTAGGTATCCTCCCCATACCCACTGTATTACCTATAAGAACAAATCCATTTCATAGAGGTTTGAAATAATTCCAAAAAGAAATAATTTCACATAAATTTAAAATAGGTCACATTGATAAATTACATAAATTCACCTCTATTAAAGATAAAATATTTACACTTCTTTCCATATTCAATATTTTAATAATTTCCCTGAAAATATGGAATTTAAAAAAGTAAAATTCATTTTTAAAATAAATTAATTGAAAATATTCATGTTGGAAAGGGTAAATTATAAAATTAGAAACTTTTTAGATGAGATATAAATATATATATATATATATATATAAAGTGAGTTACATTTTTTACATAAAAAAGTATAAAACATGTGATAAAAACCACATATACTATATGAATTACAAAACTCACAATAATCATAAACTAGTAGTAATTAGTACTAAATAATCATAATGATCATGGGATCATAAAGGCCCTAGAGACAATATAGAACAATATAATAAATATTCCTTCAAAATGGATCCTAATATGATTCATTGTATAACACTTATTTTTACTATAACATAGACAGAACAAGAAGAAATTTCCCTTTATGGTATACATACCTAACATGGGTCCACTATCTAGAGTGTCATCATTACTATTTCTATACTCATACGCCAATTTCTCCCAAAGTTATCTTGGTATCCCCTAACACAAAATGGTAGTGAGAAATCAACACAACATGATATTAATATACATTAAAAAACAATTAAATTACAACTTCACCTTAAAAAACCATCATTTAATCACCCAATGTTTAATCGTGAAGGATAATATATGAAACATGTCCTTTAACAGGGCTATTTCTATTTACATGGAATAAAATAAATCATACATTACTTTTTTCACAAGTATAGGAAGAGGGAATAAGTTAAGGTCACCTTCAAATTGTGAAATCTGGTTTACATAGTTCTAATTGAGCCTTTACACCATAATTTAAGAAATTATGCTTTGAAATTACTCTTTTAAAACAAAATCACAAAAACATCATCAACAACCTTGAATAAAAAAAGAACACGCAATAATGGAAAAAGAGACAAACAACACACATAATTTGAAAATAAAAGATTTATGATAATTTTAAAAATATAAACCACTACCTTAATTGTCAAATTTATTTAAAGGAGATACTTAGGAATTAAAGAGAACAATTTATGTTTTTAATGTTACAGAAAAAAATTTCAGCTTAAAATTTTGAAAAATACCACTTTAAAATTCAATAAAAACTTATTAAAAGTAACATATTCTAAAAATAAGATATAATAAAAGTTAATAATATCTTAGTCTAATTATATCATGAATTTAATGAATCTTGAAATCATGGCGTTATGATTACTGATTCATGAATTGAGAAAACATACCTCAAATGAACATTTTCTCTATTTGTGGGGCCAATATACAACATATATGTTTTAGAAACCCTTATAGAATTTATTGAAGCCCCAATTAATGAAAATACATAATTAAGAATCAATTAAAAACCCCTATGTTATTGTGATAGTATTAGGGTTAAAAATTAACAAAAATGAGGAGATAAAAGACAGAATAAGGTTTGAATCACATTACATTTAAGAACTCGTGTATAAACTAGGATAAGGAGTATAAAATTAATTAGAGAGAAAATAAAATTACACTATTTCACTCATTCTCTATTATATTGAATGAATGGAGGAAAAGATATTCCACATAAGGGTTTAATCAATAGGATCAAAAGAGGATATTTAATAAATGTAATTTTTTGAGTAGACCACACATGTTGGATGTGTAGTTTAACAAAATTTTCACCAATCATGAAAAACCCATTGGATCACATTTAGTGGTAAACATTGTTTGAAAACATAGTTTTTCAAACCATTATTCTAATATGAACACATCTACTAAATGTTTATGCTACTCACATAGAAAGGTCCCAAGGTTTTCACTAAATATTATAAACAAGTGTGACATGGACAACTACACAATAACTCAATAAAATTAGTGCAAAGGATTCATGGATGTGGAGAAAATTATAAAGATCAATAATGAAAAGTGAGGTCTAGGGGTGATATGAATCAATTTATTCAATAAAGATTTCATTTAATGAAATAAATAAAAATCATCCTAAAGTTGATGTGTTAAAATATAATTCCATATCCATGTAATGATAAATTATATGTTTATAAATATAATAAGATTCAAATCCATTAAATAATTCTATAAATTTAATTCTATTATTTATTAAGGAAAAAATTAATTATGAAATGAAATAATTCATAAAATTGTTTTTTAATAGTCTAAAATATATTTTAATTAAAACATAAATTGTTTCTTTATATGAATCATTAATTTTATTCATTCTATTTTTACTTTGGGGGAAATAAATAAATAATTTAGATACTATGATGAAAATATTATAGATAATTTCACTATTGAAATTTTAAATAGACCTGGATATTGAATAAAGTAATTTGAAATACATCTACTATAATTATTTTTTTCATTAAGTGTTTTGGATGATGAGATGAGGGTGAATATTAAACAAATTAGAACTCACTCATTTATAGATATGGATTTTAGAGATATGAAGAATCTTAAACTCAAATACAATCATAACCGAGATCATGTGATTAATTTATTTTCCCCACTTGTGTAATGAATTTTAAAACATTTCAATTGAATTATAGAGGTAAATAACACATTAAAATATATTTAGTAGAGTATGGTCTTCAAAATAATTTCATGGTGGCTATAAATCTATACATATATGAGGTGAAACCAATATCCAAAAAATTTGATAATAATTGTTTCACCTATGATTGGAAATCTTGGGCAATGTTTACATGTTTCTATTTTCCCAAGAGATAAGGAAAAATGTGTGGGTTTTCAAGTGTACATATTTTATGTGTTTCACCCATACATAGTACCTTCTTACCACTTTTATTATCCTATCTCAGTGAATATCCCCATTTTCAGCATTCTATGATCACTAATGTCTAATTATTATCATTTTTTGATCGACTAAGTGAACAATAATATCATTAAATTTAGACCTTAAAATAATCCCTTACAGAACATAATGTAATTTAAATTATATTTAAACATAATCCAACAAAACATTTATGCATATAATGAGATACACTTAATTTTTATAAAATAGTTAATATAAGGAAAAGGGTGTTTGAAAAATTCTCTAGAATATTCTTTAATCCCACTTCTCAATGTGGATTTGGTCCTACTTTTGAATCTCACCACATCGAAATATCCATTTGTCCTTATATAAACTCATCTTAGAGCCTCCCTATTCCTTAGTTATAAAACCTATTGAATTGAATACAAGTTTTTCCTTGTCCATCACTTATAAAAATTTGGGAAGCTTTATCTAAGGTTCACTTCATCATGATATCAACATGTGTATCATGTAACACATGCCTCTAAATGTATGTACCTTAACAAAATTGTACGATAACCAACTCTTCTAAACTCATGATCATGGAATGTGAATATTTTATGTTCCCATTTGAGGATTTTTTTGAAAAATCTCTTATAGGGAACTTTTTATTTGATCCATGTGGACTTAAGATGATGTTCATGATTTATCCAAATTCTTGACCTGTATATTCCAATATATAATTCCCATGGATTATATGATTGATCATGTATTGAAATGATATCAGGATGGGTTCTAAACATTTATCAGGTAAGATTACTAGCAGATGGATTAGCTGCTTTGATTTACTTCTCAACACGAATTATATCATCACCACCACTTATAGAGATGCTAACTCAGTTGTGGATAGACTTTCTAACAATGGATTTGGTGGTGTGGATTTCAACCGGTATGATCATCCCCCTGAAGACCTTTCACCCCTTCTTAAGAGGGATTTGTATAGTTCTCATTTTTCAGGATTATGTAAGTTGGTCTTCATTTTTAATTAAAGGAACCTGGCTTTTATTGGCAAGGTTTTATCTTTCTAAAAAAATCACATGATCATAATTTAATGATAAATATCACTTTCTATCTATATTCCAATAAACTAGATAATTAATATTTATATATCATATATTGTGACATTAATCAAAACTAGTGGTACAATTATATCATAATCATTAACAATGACATGTGAAACAATAATTGCGTGTCTTAGTTTGTGACATCAGATCATTTTTATCAAATGTATATCATAATATATTCTATATTTTACTAGTAGATTATGGAATATTATAAAACACTATTAATAGTTTATTTATTCTTTCATTCTCTAACCAATTATTCCTCTAAAACAATTTAATTTTAAAAAATGAATAATGTAATTTTCATTAATTGTTAAATGATGAAAAAATGTTGAATTACATTAATTCTGGAATATTAAAATAATAAAATAAATTTACAAAAATGTTTATAAAAATATAATTTAAAAATTAAAATATTATTCAAATGAAAATATATTAATTCAGTTATATAAATTATTGATCAAAAAATAATAAAATAAACATACTCAAATGTTAAATAAAAATTCATTCAAAATTTATTTTCTAAAATATACTAGTGAGACCAAAAATTGATTAAATCAAATAATTACGTGGTATATAACCATTAAAATAAGTAAAATAAATATAAAACCATTAGGAATTTCAATTTAAAATTTTTATATTAAAATATTATTTAAGAATAAAAGGGAAATAAATCTGGAAATACAAATCAATGTTAAATTTGTGTTGAAATTAATGATTATAAAATTAATTATTAATAACCCAAATGTATAACTAAATCAGAATATTTTATGATTGAATTAGATGGAATAATAAGATTTTTATCTAATAAATCACTAACTCGAAAAATATGATTGGGAATATAAAATTTTTAGACGGATATCATAACCGAAAAGACATCTCCCATAATATCATAGTAGATAAAGAGTGTCGGAAAAAATGTCTTGTTACACATTTAGATTTAACTTCATTTAAAGAATAAGAAATTATAAATCATTGGTTAAGTCCATGAACAAATTATTTAATCATATTGTGAAAAATTAATCATGTGTTATTGTTAAGTGTTTAAGTTAACATAACATTATTTGATCAAAATTTAATTCAAAAGATAATAAAACGTGATTTATAATATGATTACAAAAAATGTATTTTTTTCAAATTAATTTGACAAATTTATTAATAAAATATGTAATATATGCACATACTAGTGGCATGGATTGAATCAATTAGAATATTTTCAATGGTAGAAATTCTAAAATGCTTCGAGGATTATCACATGAATATGAATAATGGATTCCATAATGATTTATAATAATATATTAAATAAATAATTGGATTTTGACAAAGTGATACTGGAGAAAAGATATGTGATTTAATGAAAGAATGATACAGTTTGACGAATGAACCATATGCATCGTATGATTATTTAGAATCAATGTTAAAGAAAATGGAGTATAAAATAGGCGGTGCTAATCAAAAGAACTCTCAGAGAAACATTTAGGAAGAATAATTCATATTACTCATCAACATTAATGATATAATATTAATTTGTAACATGAAGTAATCAGTTAATGAATTTTTGAATCTTCAAGTAGTTAAAGTTTTAGATGTCTTGTATATGTGAACACTCTTATTTTCCCTAGTGTTTGGAAAATAAAAAGCATTAGTATACTTTTTTACACAAGAAAAATATGCTATTGAGATATTGATTTTTTTTTTACATTAATGATAAAAAACTGAATTCAATACCATTTTTTAATGGAACTAAATATTTAATTTAATATTATGGAAGGGGTTTTAAATAAAAATTTTAATTATAATTATAGAAATAATTTTCTATTAATTAAAAACATGTTTGGGGGTCATTTATATAAAAAATATATCAATTTGACATGAAATAAATAAAAAAACAATAGTTATAGGATATAATTTGTATCAAAATTGTCGGTAAATTTAACATTGTTTATCATATTATGAATGAATTAAAAAAATATAATTTTTTTTTGTATTTATCAAGGTCATAAATGTATTTTTATTTATTGGACCTAAAGTGAATATATGGAGGACAAATATTTATTATATTTATGTATGTTATAGATATTAACAAGAAATAAGTACCTTCCATTAATATTCTTAAATAAAATAATCACAGATATATAAAGGCATTTACTAAATTGATTTGCATGAATCGATATTTTGAGTATATTAGAGAAGAAATAAAAATTCACATTATTTTATTGTTTATGAAAAGGTGTTATAAATAATTTAAAAATTCCAGTAAACTATTCTTGCACAAAAAATATTGAAATTAGTTAAAAAATTATCCAATAAAATGTTGGAAATAGATTTATAAGAGTCTACTATATTGGAATAAAATAATTGGCGACATATATTATTATGAAATGATTATGATTTCTTTACATTTAAAAAAATCAATTGAATCTTGTTTTTCTCCCACATACCAAGTCATGTGGAGTATTGGCGTATCCCCTATCCCTTTTTTGTTAAATAGTTAAAATGGATTCTCATCCATGATAGGTGGTACCCATGTGGCATAATTTCAGACGGTAATAATTCATGTTATGTTCAAAAATCATATAAAATAAATATCTTTCAATAATATGTATCAAAATATATCTAACTCTCTTATCAACAGTCAAAAATCTACAATTGATGTGGTGTTTTTTGAAATATTAAACTATTGTAGATACAATCCATGTGGATTTTTATAATGTATTATTGATAATATATGTAATCATAACATATTAGTGGTTTATAATAATGAAGGATCAAGGTGACAAGGTGAGTATGGAAATCATATATTTACCCTTACTTTCCATACCGAGTACATCTAACCTATGCACATTATTATAATTGATACTTTATTCTTTTATAATTAATGAAGAGTAAAAAATTTTAATGATATATATAGATTTATACTAAATCATATAATTTAATTAACATTTTCAACAAACCCAAAGTTAGGGAATGATTCCAATGTTAATGAATTGATTGAAATATGAGAGTGTGATGAAATTCAATATTGTTTATTAGATGTCATATTTAACTAATGGAATATGGATTATAATGTATGATTGATGAATTTTAGAGCATCTGTTGTGTTATTTGTGTATATTTATAGATGAAAAAAAATTTAATTGGAGTTATTTTACAAGTCACACAAAAGAAAGAGAAGGGATTGAAAAATTTAGGGATATTAGATTTTAAGGAGGTCAAACAAACTATTATTATAGAAACAAAATTTTTTCCTACAATTCACTATATTGGAACTTTGAATTTTTATAGTAAATTATTTTAAATAAAACCTGGTTACTTGTAGATGAAAAATTCTCATCATGGTTATGATTAAATGAGTATGTTTTTCATGGTAGTATTTTTATCGTTTTATATTAATTTGGCCACATCAAACAACTACTTCATAGTATAATTCATAGATCTTAAAGATGTTTGAATAATTTATAGAATAAGAAAACTATTTCATAGTTTTTGTGAGGGTTAAATTTTTTGTTCTATATGGTATCAATTTGATATTTTATTTAGAAAAAATTATTTGTATGTTATTTTATATATTAATTAGATTAAAGGTAAATATTATTGTTGGCATGGGTATGGTTGTAACATTTTTACAGAAGGAAACATCTAGAATATTTATTACAAAAACCTTGTAATTCTCTAAAAGAAACCTGATCATGGTGTGGGTGTGATATGAAGGGTCATATATGAAAATAATTAAATTTTATAGACATTAAATATATATAGATAATGTATTTGGTTTTTATACTATTGAACACAAAAATCACTTCACTATCAGTGAATACATGATTTTTTTCTCAAGTTATAATATTTTTTTAGATTTGGATATATTTCTAAACTATCTTGAAATAAAAAATATATTGTTGTGTAAAGATATATAATTAAATAATATTAATGATTCATATATATTCCTATGCATGGAGCATAATGGAAATAAGAAATCTATAATGATATACTGATTGTACAATGAATCATTTATTATAAGTAACTTTTCGGCCAGAATATTTATCATATTATTTTACAAATATAATTTTAGAGATAAGAAGGGGAAGTGTCCTTTGGATTTGATAGTGTGACATTATTAAATATTATAGTATTTTAGTAATGATATTTTTATTTAATGGTGTCTCTTCTCATCATCAGTATATAGTCCTTGGATATAATCCTGATTGGTTATTAATGTAAAATACCAATGATTTTGGGCTTTATATCCACTATTTAGATATTTTGTATGATATTATTTAGTGGATATTTATTACTATTATCTTTAACATGAGGGAAATATCAGCATATGGAAAGAATTTAATCCTCCCCATTATATGGAATTTAAGGCCTTATTTCAATAATAATAAAATTATTAAAAAATAATTTTATTAAAATCCATGATCTATTCAACAAAAAAATTCCTCAAGAATAAAATAATTTATAATAATATCATTGATATCATTTTTTTAAATCCTAAAATTCAATTGGGTTTATATTAATCCATTATTTTAATAAACACAGTTATAACATATTTTCATAAAACAATTCTATCATAATCTATCCCATATTATTGAATATGAATTTGAAAGAAGTAAAATATTTGTTTTTCAATGTATCACTCTTAAATTATCTATTATATTACTAAATATCCTATTAATTTTAAAATTTAATAATTCCATCGTAATCTTGACTAATTCCCAGATTAATTATTTTGCATACTTGATTTTTTTTCTGACGCAATTTCCTATATATTTTCATACCAAACATACTTTTAAATTTTATTTAGATTATGTAGAGATAATGAATCTTGGGGTTCAATCTATCTTTTTTTAAAACACATGATATCGTCCTTTATCAAGATAAAATATCATGATATTTGATGAATGGACATTGAGTGTAATATGGACTCAAACAATGATGTTCATTGTTATGAATAGAATTTATCATGGTTAGGGAAATATACAAGAACACATTATCAGGATTTCGTAATTAAATTTATAATATGAACTTTGAACATAGATTATTTATTAATATTAAAAAATTTCATATCATCCTCAAGTTTTTTATAATAATTTTTAAGTCACATGTTTTTTTCATAGTCAATTTGAACTGAATAGTTTCATTAACAAAAATTATCTCTTTAAAAAACATTATATGATTAACGGGGTATTGAATGACCCAAGAAAAATACATCAAATATCTTATGGAGTAAACACTTCTATATTTTACTTTTTATTGAGTATAATACCTTATAACAAAATATAAAAAATAATTTTACCAAATAATTAACATAATTTATTAAATCATTTGGATTCACCTCATATAAGAATTTGTATAAAAATGAATTAGTAATATAACATGATTTATAAAAATTATCACACCAAAAATAATTTTTTGAATCATACCCATGGAACCAGGTTTAAGCAATCTCTTAGTGACTGCATTTTCAAAATTAAACAGCCCAATTTTTAAGGTTATATAGTTGCATATAAATTATAATTTTATATACTATTTGAGTATTATCAGTTAAAATTTTGGAATTAAAACTCTCATAATTTATCACATTTTAATAACATAATGGTTATTCAAAAAACCAACTCAATTAATTTTATCAAATTTTGAAAGTGAGTACAACATTCACTCTTATAAGCTAAAACATTAATAAAGGTGAATACTTAATATTTATAAAAATAAAATTAGAATATTGATTTCAAAATTTATTTTTAATCATGTAAGGTCAATGATAATATATAAAATTAAAGTCTAGGCTTTGAGAGGTTTTAACCAATTTCATTTGTTTAAACAAAATCTACCTTTTACATCAAACTTTTTTAAATAATTATAATAATTGAATTTTAGGAAATCTAGATTAGGTATATACACAGATGAATATTTACTAGTATCATTTCATAGTTAGTTTATATTGCAATGGATTAATATCCAATGACTAAATGAACATTCTTTATGGAAACCACTTAAATATGAAACACTTAGTAGGAATATATAATTTAAATAATAAAATTTTTTTTCATTAAATTTTAAATAAATAGTTAAAAAATTTATTTAATTATAAATATTATTTGAATCATATCAAATATATTATTATAAAAATAATTAAAAAAGTATAATAGTATTTAGAATATATTCAAGACTATAACCATATTGAACATTACAAATTCTAAATAATTTATAATTATTTATGGAAAAAATGCCAATGATTTTTCCTTCGTATTGTTATAAGAAATTTCATGGTTAAATTTTTCTATTTATAAAATCTTGAATCCAAAAAATTCATCAGTAAAATTCAATTTAAATCACATACCCTTATGTCATAAGACCAAACCTTTTATGTTAACATAGAAAACATAAAATAAAAAGGTAATATTTTATTACTAAATTTCATAATTATAAAACAAAAATAGTAAATAAATATTTTTCAAAAGAAACCATATAAAAATTCACTCTAATTTAGACTTAATTAAACAATAAATTAAAACATTATTTGGTATATTAAAATTGGGGTAATTCATTAGAAAATAGAATGATGCAATTAATTGTATTTTATATTGACATTATATTAAATATTTTATTCAAATATTAATATTTTTTATAAGAAAGAGAGGAATTAAAATTTCTTTTCTTTTTGTATCTATTTTCATAACCCAATCTAGTATTTGATTTTGGAGGTGATTGAAATCATATAGTTTTGTTATGGTAACAGAATTTTCAAAAAAAATTCTAACTCCTCATTAAATATTATCATTATTTTTTTGAGTATTTAATTCCAATTTTTATAATTTATGTTTTTGTAATAGATTAATTTAGATAGGTCTAAACCCCTATAGTTATCTCGGTTAATTTATCCATTAAAAAAGGATGGGGTTAAGATTAAATTGAGTTTCAATGTTTTATTAACATCTCACTTTATGTGATTTTTTCTAAACTGTATAATCATGTTTTAGTTAAAATATATGAACTATTTTAAATTAATTGAATGAATTTGCATCAAATTGTAGATAAAATGATCAAGTGGTTATTCTATGATACTTTAAATTGTGGTTTGAGGTGTCATAATGACTTATCAGTGAAACTCTATAGGTTTTATATTACCATTTAGGTAAGTAATGTTAGAGAAAAAAATTCATATTTTGGTGGTTTATTCATTTCTAAATGAAGATAAATTTTATAGAACTCAAAGGGGAAAAATTAGTCACAGTAATCATAATAAAAATTGATTTTTTTGGAGAAATCTAAAGAAACAAATGATGACATGGTCATTGTTTTTTCTTCAGGATAGAATAGTGAATGTATCATACCTATTGATGATTTTGTGTGATGATAAATTATTGGTAAATTCTTAATGAATCAGGTGAAATATTTTCATCTAAATCATATTAAACAATGTGTCACTTTATCAAGGATAAATTGGAATGTTGAGTGCTCAATTTGGAATATGATTTAACTAATGAGTAAGTGTTTTACTTCATAATGAATCCTCAAAAGAATGATTAAATATATAACGAGAGTGTGTTTTGGGGATTTCATTCTCTCCACAAATATTTAGGATTTCATTATTTATTTTCCTAGTTTCATTCATTTTTATTTATTGAAAATGGAAGAGAATACATTGTGATTAAATATTTAAATAGTGTAGGACTCCATATTTAATGGGAATTTTATGAATGGGAATATGAGAATGTAATATGGGTTTACTTACCCCAGGAAGCATGAGAACATAATGGTATTTTAGGAATGAGTTAAATGGATTATATCATCTTTCAAACAAATAGTAATAGAGATATTGGAAAACCCCCATGTCTTAAGATGATGGAAATTGATATACCATGATGAATTATAAATTAAATGGTGGGGATAATAAGAACTAAATTAATTCATGGAAAATATAGTGTTTATATTTACACTAATAGTTGGAGAAAACTCAAAAACATGGTGTGGGGTTTAGATTTCTCTAACATTGGTGTATTTAGATGACATGATTCCTCATAATATTTTTGATGACTTTCTGTTTGCGATTTCATATTATATTTATATTAATCAGGATCATGAATTAATGGAATATGATTTATATGTTAATGATGTATAATGGAATAATGAAATTATAAGGAGAGACAAACCACCATGTGATGTTAACCAAAAAAAATATTGCTTGTTGTGTGTTAGAAAATAGACTATGTAGAGTTTAAGAGAAATAAATATTTCAGTTGTCTTGGAATATTGTATGTCTAGTGGGTGTTAAAAATTATTTTATAGATATGTATCATTTATTACCAATGTTTATTGTTTTACAGGGGATATTCCAAATACCAAGATGACCATGGTTTTGGATAATCAAAGTAGGAGTATATAATTTTCTATTATGACACAAAACATTGTTCTTCATATAAAAAAATAAACTGGTCTTAAAATTTAGGTTTGGGTTATCATGGTTTAAGGAAGACAATTTAGGATAGTTTACATAAAGAAAAAATGTCATTGTATATCTAGCCATGACATAGTGTATGAAAAATATATAATTATGAAATGAAAAATAATCAATTAGCATCATAGAATATTAAATATGTTGTAATTGGTTATAGGATTTGGGTTTCATTAGACACACCAAGACATATCTAACACTCAACATACTTGTGTCTTTAGAATAATATTCAACTCATGTATTGTTCTTTGAAATTTTAGATAAAATATGATTTTTTATGAAAATAAATTGAAAATATTATTCTACAGTATAGTTGGTTTGGTTTGTATAGAAAAATATAGTTCCACATTTGATCATAAAATGGTTCTAATTGAGGGTAAGTATACGTGATTAATTTATATATTATATTTTTATGATTTTTTGAACTTGGATATTAATACAATTTTACTATAATTTCCCTTAATAAGAAATTGAAAACAAGATAAGGATGTTTGAGTTGGGGTTATGCCACTAAAAAAGTATTATATTGTTAATAAAATAGTTCTTGGTCCACATGAAAAAATACCTTATTTAGATTTCACACTTTCATGCTCTCCATCAATCATTACCATTACATGGATTTTATTTTTGATCAATTATTTAACAAAAATGGGAATTATAACTTTTAAATGTTATGTTTTTGGTGACTATTATTTCACCCCATATCATTCATCATTTAACTTTTACTAATGACTCATAATTTGTGTAGTTATGGTACTTATTGTGATAGATATAAACTATAATGTGTCAATTATTTATAAAAACCACATCTCCAAAACCATATAGTTGGTTTTTATCTTATACCTTGGTATAAGATAAAAGGGATAACACTATTAAGGATTAAATAGTTTAATGGACTTGGAAAACTCGATACAAATTTGACTTCCAAATTATATTAGAAGATACAAAAACATAGAATAAAAAAACATTCATACTTTCCTAAAAATCATTCAATGAATTTTTCTTCATATCCAGGGTAATGAAAATCAAATAAAGGGTGATCTCATATTCTAAGTATGGGTAGGTGAATTACAGAAATTATCATAAAATAAATAATACATGAATAATATGGAGGCGATAAATAATAATAGAATATCCCACATAACGAGTATCATAAAAGGGGAATTTATCCTTGATTGACATATAATGATAAATAATTAAATGGATAATAATAACTAGTTTTCTAATGATATAACACCAAATTTCAGATATCATAATCATTCTGTCAAAGCCTCAGAATAAGAAATCATAAATAATTATGTAAGAAATATACCAAATAACAAAGCTAATTTGTCTCATGAGACCTACCAATTCATCAATGTGATCTCTAATAGTATGAACCACCAATTCAGTTACTAATTCCCATGCATTCAATATATGTATGAAATTTATAACAATACACTAAAAAATCTTCATAACTAATCATATTGAATAACCATCATATGAAATGTCAAAATCTTCCATAACCAATAAATAAAACTACATTAACATATATCATCCAGAAAAATAATGTGAATAGAATCATTAGATTATATCCCTTATAAATCAAATGATTTATAAATGTATGTTCACATAGAAAAAATTATCTTTAAAATAATATTCAATCTTTTCATTTAAAACATGTAAAAAATATAATTTTTTTCAAGACATTTTCAATAAAATTTCCTTAATATTTAGAATCTTAACATATTTGAAAATAAAAATGGAAACATGTAAATTAATATTCAAATTAAATAGTATTTATGATGTTATTTAGATCAATTCATTCATTAAACGTGAAAATAATTCATTGAATCTTTTATCAAAAACAAAAATGTAATTTTTTTGGAAAACTAAAAGAATATTCTTTATATACATTACAAGGAAAGTAAAATATAGATGGAAATGAAATTAAAATGTAATCGGATAACATAGTAAAAAATTGTTCAAAAGATTATGGTAAACATGGATATGGAAGAAAATGTTCATCAAACCAAGGGGATATTAGGTCATATTTTCATAACAAAAATTTTAATGATCATATTAGGTACTGAAGAGATAAATTTTAAAGGAAAACATCTATTATATATAGATAAATATTGGCTAATAAAATCGAGGGAGGTTAAAATAGAAATAGAATATAATTTCATTCAAAATTAATTTAATCAAAATTAATCCCAAATAAAAATTTGACTGTAGAATAAACCCATACCTTGAGTCCATCATTCCTTCTATGTACTTTATGAAATATTTTCAAATTTTAATTGTACTTAAAACTCTTTTTATAATAATATATTTGTAATTTAATGTGAAAATATAAATTTTCTTTAAAATTCATTCATATGTATGGTTTTAATATAATATATAAGTGTAGAGTGATGTATAATACCTTGTATAAAGGTAAAACATAATTTTCTTGAATTATATAAAGCTAAGGGAGTTTTATAATCCTTTAAATAAGGGTAAAGGCCTTTTCCAGGTGTTGTATAATGGTAGAGCTGAATGCATGAGTTGGGTAAGGGTGCTTCATGCACTACGGGATGGTTGTTTTTCCCATGTAAGGGTATGATATTCATTGTATAAGGGAATTCTGGCCAATATAAGGGTATTCTATGTGATGAATATAGGGAAACATATTTGTATATGTACTAGATAATGGTTCTTATGGTGTTGTTTCATGTCAGAATTATGTTATGTAATGGTCACCAGAGGACTATATTAGGGTTATCTTTGGATTTTAATCCATGAATAAGGTTATATCTAACATTCTAATGCTTATATAAGTGAGACAAGGAATGTTCATAAGGGTAATTCATAGTTTTAAAGGATTTGTATGGGTTAAACTGACCTCTTGTAAGGTTAACGTAATGTGAATATTGGTACCTTCAACCTATATTGGGGTAAACCATGTTTTTCAATGACTATGTAAGGTTAATTCGGCCAATACGTATGGGTATCATGGACTTTCCAATGCCCATGTAAGGGTATCCATCTTCATAAGGGTAAAGCGAAGTTACCCTTATACAACACCCATTTTGAGAAAATTATGTTTCTAAATCCCTTTATGAATTTATTCTTCTATACCTCACCCATTAACTCCTATTTAATGATTTTTGAATTCCAGAAATCATTGGTTTTTATTCATGTAATTTTTAATGATTGCAATTATTTTATTAATAGTTTTATTAAATCCTCCACATTCAAGAATCACTTCAAGGAAAATTAAATAATATTTTAGATGGTTTATTCATTGAATTTAATGAGAATTAGGTGATGATATTATTATAATAGTAAAACCCTTTCATTAATTAAATTTGTCATTTAATTATTGTAACCTTTTAGGAAATATTATTTCTGTCATAGCTAAACCA
The DNA here is from genome assembly GCA_963277665.1 of Viscum album. NCBI lineage: Eukaryota > Viridiplantae > Streptophyta > Magnoliopsida > Santalales > Viscaceae > Viscum > Viscum album. The sequence goes on from OY728119.1 coordinate 1,976,875,876, forward strand.
TTGTGAACCTTATTTTTGGTTGATCTTTGGGTCTCTAATTTGAATGGAATTGACTTATGTGTTAAATCTCGAGATTATTTTTTCAAACCGGGATACTTTTTTGGTTTTCTAGGATTAGAAAGACCCCCAATATTCTCATAAAAGAGTGTGGTTCCTAGAAGAGGTAAATTACATGTAGGAATTTATAATTTATATTCTTCTTTTACTATGAAATTTTAAAAATTAGTTATTCAAATTCCTTATTGAAATTTAGTATAATTAATTCTTATATGATTATAATCTAGCAACAGTCGAACTGTGATAGAGAATTATTATAATGATAATAACAAAATTTTATTAAGGAATTTTAGCAATGAATTATCATTATCATATTATTTGGGAGAGAGAGAATATTATCACATCAAAATTATAATTATTCTTTGAGGAATTAATTGATAGAACATTTTTTGGAATAATTAATAATATAAAAATTTACTAGGATATAGAAATTATTGTCATATATGGAATTTAATTTCTTTTGGAAAAAATATTGTTTTAGATATAGAAATCCTTGGTGATCCATTTGAACTTTCGAACCATAAAAATTGACTTGTTGAAAAACAATAACCCCTAGGAGGACGTTTTCTTAGTTTTTGAGGCTTCCACTCCATATTTCAAACCACATAGGGTGGATTATCCTTAACATTGACATCAATGAATATGAATTAGGAATTTACTTACATTTTTGGGGATATTATTTATTTATTTTAACAAGATATTTATATTGTATTGGAAAACATTGATTCACCATTATGTATTGTGATTACATGTGGGTGTGTGTGTAGCTTTTGATACCCGATATGACAATTTCTTCCATGAGTTTTAATTGTATCTTTTTTTTATATTTTTTAAATGTGTGTACGTGGATAATTTATTTATAATGATGATTTTGTTTCTTTATGTGATATAAATTATTTTTTATGTAACATTGCCTTAATATATATCATTATCAATTCTCATAAAAGGTGGAAAGTATTGACCTAATTTTATCTTAGAGGGGGAGTGTGTATGACATGTGACGATCAAGGGGTGGGGATAATATGACACAATGTAACTTCATATTATGGATGTAATATATACCTAATTGATGATACATATTGTGTTTCTCTATACATAGTTAATTTATTAGTAGTTGACTCGATGCGTAGCTGATTTGTGAGAAGTATGTCATACTTTGGCCTAGGTATCCATAATTTCACGTATATATGATTCCATTAGGGTTTAATAAATATATTCTCTATACCTATTTCTAATTTTTGTTCCCTCTGATGTATTCTTGTTATCCTTATGTCATAAAGCCAAATCAGGTACAACTGGGGTTTGTAGAGGCTTGGTTAGTGCATGAATACTTCATTTTGAATTCTGTGATTCTATTCCTGTTATGTATTTAATATATTCATGGAATTAAACTATTCAACTTATGCACACATGTTAATGAAGAATTGGTGGTGTTATATTGAGTAATTTATAGACATTATTCTTCCAAATATCGAAATACCAATATGTTTCATTGACAGAGAACTGATGAAGGGAAAGTGATTTATTGTGGATGGATGAGTAGAGGAGCATGGATCTAATTTTAATCTAAGATGGAATATGGAATTCCCTGTTATTTTATTTATTTATTCAACATCAATTTATATGTTGGTTTTGATTTCCACTTTGGGATCATGTTAATTAACAGTCTGAAATTGATTCCATTATTTAGTTTATGCAGGTTACTCTAATTATTATTTTTATATTCAATATATTATTAGATACAATATGAAAGGATTTTGGTGGTATAGTTTCCCCACTAAAATACACAGAACCTAATTTATAGTCTAAAACCTATTGTGTGTGAGAATTAATGCAACAGGTTTTGTGGATCTAAATCGTATAACTGGTGTTTAATGCCAGTATGTTAAAAAACGAAATCAGATCATAATTTATAATTCAATTTTTACTAAACTGGGACATTATTTAATAAAGATAAATGTGTGGAACATGGGTTGGGGATTTTTCCATGTTCTTATCCAACACATGTTATATAGACTTATGAGTTTCCATGGAATGGATGTTGTTACTAGTTTTAAGATATTTTTTGTGTGTCCATGAATCATTATAGGGTATGTAAGTTTATATAACATATATATACTTCTTATTTTCATGAATATTAACTTATTAATTTAAATCATTGAATTTTGATATTAGTCTAGGTTTGTTTCTTTATTGTGTTATATATATTAATTATTCATACTATTGTTATATATCTTTGTAAGTATTAATTTTTTGAGCTTAGAAGGTAGTTTTTTTTGTTTTTATACATATTAATGTTACAAACATAGATGGATGTATCCATGGTTTTTTCTAGGAGGGTCATCCCTTTGGTTAAGAGTAGACTCTTAAGATAACCATGTGTGATATCATAGATTGATTAAAGCTTATCCTAAGGAATCTGGTTTTTCATGAATTCTTAAGTTAGGTAGGATACTATTTTTCTACCACCGGAAAAATATGATTTTAAAACATGGAATTCTCTCACATCATGTTTATGGTTTGTAAAGTAGGGATTATTTATCTAAAAGTCATTGTATTTGTGCTTTTCTATGGAATAATATTATGGAGCTATGGTATGATATTCTTGGACTTTAATCTTTTGAATTCATCATATTACAAGGTTACTGAAGTCCCTAAGGATTATTAATTACATGTTAAAATAATTATGGAAAACATTCACCTAGTATAAACTATGAGGGGCCATTAGGTTTTACCCATTCTTTCGAATATAAAAAGTAGTTGTTGGACTTGACATACCAATCAAGTTATCCTCTGAGTTAATATTTCAAGATAAACTATTATGCATGATAATGGAAAATATTCTGGGATTCTAAGATTATTCTATAGTGATCACAAGGTATGGATATCTTTATGACATCATGATACTGATGATGATGATCTTTGACAAGATTCTCTGTATGAATTGGATGAAGAACATTAATTCTCACATTGATATCTATAATTGAAAAGTTTCATTTACATCACTGAAGGGAGAGAGATATGTCATAACCATAAATTGCGAATTGTGAGTAGGTAGAATTAGAAAATAATTTATCTTGTTTAGTATTACCATAACCAAGATATTAGGATTTTCTCTTTCGATAGGATTAGATAAAGACCCACTAGAAATTTCCGCTAATAGTGGATCTATATTAGTATATAAATCTTTATGAATTAATGATTATACCTTCTAATATAGGTGTTGAATTTGAGATAGATCTCATAATGGTTTAATAGCCCATTTTTAAACCCTTGTATTGCATTTCCCAAGCTCTGAAGGTGAAGATCATGGTATAACGTGATGATTTTAAGTATAAGGTAATTATTAGGACAAGTACTTCACTTTGGGGTCAAATTATCTTGACAACAAAGAAAGAGGATGGTAATATTTGAATCAATGTAGATTACATGAATTTAAAATAGGATATGAAGAATAAAAATATCATATTCCTATGATTGATGATTATTTGATCAGTTATGTGGAGCTTGGTGGTTCTATAAGATTGATCTCTGATCAGTATATCAACAATTGTGTGATAGAGAGGAGGAAAATTCAAAAATGATGATTTGGTGCATGTATGAGTCATACATGTATTTAGTGACTCTGATTTGTTTGGAATATATTTCACAAGTGTTCATGAACCATATAAATAGGATATTCAATATGTACCTACACTCTTTAATCATGCTATATATTGGTTACATACTCATCTAATCGCTGGCAACAAAAAAGTATTCTAGACTATATGAGATATTATTAAGTAAACATTGAGCACATCAACTTGACACCGACATTTGAATGTTTGACTTATGCATTCGGTGTATGAAATTACTAGGTAATAAGGTGTTTGAGATAGGTTTATCAATGTTCCTAGAAATTTGTTGGATGTTATGACCTCAACACATCACCACAACATTTTTCAGATTGGGATATTTTTTTAGTAGGATATTAACAGTAATTTATCCATTACTTCTCATGATTATTAGTAATAATGATTTCATTGACAAAGAAGTGAGTAAAGTTTTAGTGTATGAACTAGTGTAAAGAGTAATTTCTTGATCTCAAGAGGGTGTTAATGGTATCTCAAGTGTTGATACTCCCCGAGGCATGGTTCAGTTGTGTTTTATAATTTTATACATGTGCAATTGGATTGAGAGTCGTTTTAATGAAGATTTAGAGGGTTTTAGATTAGGAATTATGATAGGTTTGATCCAATGAGAAGAACTTCCCTACCTAAGACCAAGAGATGACATTTGTGGTTCACTCTATTATTTATTTCTAAAACAGTATATTTTTTATAGGTTTATTTTCAACACTAACTAAATGAGTCCCCATTACACCTTCACAATGATGGATGAGAACCTGAGGTATATGCACTGGGTGGAGTATCTACATACATTCAACATTAATATGGAGTATGCACCTGGGAATGGAGAAATATTAACATATTCGTTTAGACATAAGATGAAAGTAGAGTAGGATATTGGTGAGTGACCTTCTAAGTGGTCATGGAACTATATGATCTTGTCATCCTATTGGGGGATTTCGGGTTTTGAAGAAATTTTATCAATGAATTATGGTACCATGGTGGATAAATATTCTCTAGTAGACTGGGTAAAGGCGTCAGATGGGTTAAAATAGGAGTGTTTTTTGAGGTGAGAACAACTATTTGGAGGTAACCTAATGCCCAATTGGTCATTGGGAGAATATTATGTGATCCATGTGCATGGTATAGTATTATTCCTGGAATCTATTAGAGTTGATATGATGGCAAACTTCTATACACCAATATGGGTCATTTATCTTGGTGAGATAAATATGTACCATGAATTCATGTGACACTACAAAAAAGGTGAAATTTAGAGGCATAAAATTAGAATGGGTAATTATGAACACCCTATAAATTAAAATTATAAAGGGTTAATAATAAACCCTTATAATTAGATGTATTTTTGATACAGAAATAAACTAAAATTTATTAACTCTTGAACCATTATTTATACCCTCAACCTCTCCCCATTTTCCTACTACTTCCCTACCCCTCACACCCATAATATCCCTTCACCCCTCCACTCCCCAATTCAATGTATCACCATGCCCCCACCTGCTGAGATATCCCCTCCGCTCCCCTCTCCCCTATGTCATGATAACCCCCACCCCTCCACCATGATAACTCTTCCCTTTGATGAGATAACCCCTCACCCATACACTGCGATAACCCATACACCCCGATAACCCCTAACCCATCTACTCCCCTCACCCCTCTTCCATGAAAACCCCTCACCCCTCTGTTGTGATAACCACTCACCCCCTCCACTCCCCTCTTCCCAGTTTCTCCCCACCCCACCCCAAATAACCTTATTTCCCCTCTTCCATCACCCCCTCCCACCACTCCCCTCTCCCTCATCGGTTTTCATTTCCCCACTCCCTACCCCATTCGGCGGATTCTCTTGACTCCTAGTCCTCCCCTACCTTCCATGCCCCTCTCAGATGTCCATGACTCCCATTATAATAGCGCAACCCCCTCGTGAGTGTTACAGTGCCCCTACGCCTACTTTGGATCAAAAAGATTCTAATTCTAGATGAAAGCTATGATCAATATTAGCATGGTAACTAGACTTATCAATTTTGATCTTGATTTCTTTAGATGGATTTAGAAAATTATTGCTATTTTTTTCTAGAATTTAATCATTGATTGTATTCTATTAAATGAAATATTTATAACCACTGCATATTTTTGTAACCACTTATTATTTATAAAAAATATGCCTATTCCCTCTGATACACATTCATAATTTTTCTATAAATATGATAAATATTTCATGATTATAATTTTTATATGATGAAACTATATAATATTCACAATAATCATAACATTCATAACACATAATGAATGAGAAAACAAGGCAATTAACACCTAAACAATGAAATTAATAAAAGGTTATTAATGAAGTGGTGATAAGTTTTTTTAAATGAATCATATATGATATTATAAATTTTTATATTATTGTACAATATGTTATTACCATATTCAAAACCACTATATGGGATGCTAAATCATGTTCATCCAAAAGGAAGTGTGTGGTAATGGATTTATTTACTAAATTTCCATTAATTGTGTTAAAAGTGTACTTCATTGATAATGTCATAATAGGATTATATAAACAATGAAATTTAATTATTTTATGTTTATTTAAAAAAAATTTAGCCTCAAATTATACACACAAAGTCAATTCCTGGATTAATCCCCACTTCAATGATATGATCTTTGAAAGGGTCTCCATCTAAATTTCCCTAAATTGAGAGATATTGTAATAATATACACCTAATTTATTTAAATATGGTGTACATAATTCCCCCTTTAAATTCAGTATCTTTAAAAATTAATTATTCATTTCATTTTCTATTTTAGTTTTGATTATTTGATCTATGTATATTTTAATTAAAAGAGACCATGTGCGGAAGAATTTCATTACTCAATTTCAATCCCTTAGGTTAAACATAATATTTATTGAATATTTCATGCTATGATTATGTGTGAAATGTTTCGATGTTCCACAACTAAATACCCTCTCAAATTGGAACCTAACCCAAATTTTCACATACCAACAGGGCATTCCTGATCCCCATGGGCTGACAACATGCACCTAAGCATCAAACAATTTAGAGAGGAAATAATTTCATAGAAACTAAAGAAAAAAATGGAAAATATATATATAATAGGGTGAAATAATAGAAGATAAGAATATATTCCATAAATAAAAGAATAAACTGGATGTGATAAAACTCAAAATTATTCAAAACATACCAATGTACAAGTCCAAAAATCAAAGGAAAACTAAAATAAGAGACCAATTACTCCATGTGGTAGTATGGGAAAACTCACACCATCTCACTATGATATACCCAGACAAAAGTTACATAAACCACACTACATCACTATAGTGCCTTTCCATCCCATTTATAAAAACATATAAAATGGTTTATGCATTAATGAAGGGGTTCATAGGGTGTGAGATAACATGCTTAGTAGGATCCCACCTAGGTGTTCCATAACAGGACCATGTAAATTTATATTAATATTCCCAACATTAAAGATAAAAAGGCAGGATAAATAGTCTATAGTTTTTATATCAACATATTAGAGAACCATTTAATTATCTCTTTTATACAATTCAAAATTACGCTAGGTAAAATAGTTTTGAAGCATTTTAAATTTATCAATTCAATGAAAATAATCTATCACATATCATATCAAAACATGGAAGTACAAGATAAAATAGTACAAACCAAAAGATAAGGGAACATCATTCTAAGGATCACTCGAGGAAAGATTAGTAGACTAGTAATAGCATAATCAATGACTAGTGAATTATCAAGTCCTAAGAACACAAGATAATTGTGTAGACAAACACTCTAGGAGTGAATCTTCTAACAATGTCAATATGAAGACTGAGTAACAAGGGGATGATGGAATTGAGGAACTCCCCATGAGTGATCCCTCCAATAATAATTGGTCAATAACCATATTATAAACCATATAATTATGTACCCAATGCTTGGTATGTGTTATATATTCTAAAAACATTTCATCAAATCCATACTATGAAAACCATTCTAGAAATCTATTTTATAATTATTTGAAAATACCCTTTTATTTTACCAAAATACGGAAAGAACACCATTCACCACAAACACATTTACATACACAAAAATCAACCAATCAGTCATGCTATTCCATATATAAAACCCTATATAAAAGAAAAGAATTATAGTTCATCCAATATATGGAAGATATAGAACCACCTACCTCAAACATGGGTTGCACACACCCACAACGAGATCCACTAAAATGGAAGAAAACAAAGACCATGAAAATAGGGGAACAAGAATTAATACACACATCTCATAATTGAATCAATGATAATAATGGTTGATGGAGACTAAGAAAAACCCATAACTCAAAAAACTGACACGATGTATCACAACAAAGGCAATGGTTAGCCTTCAGATAAAGATCACCCAACATATCTGGAATGATTTAAGAAGATTCGTCAAAATTTATCAACATATCAAATAAAAAAAATCCAAGAACACTATTACTATCAAAGGAAATGAATTAGAAGAATTTATAATTCACCCATAGAGATGAAACCCAAATGCAATGGAGATAAATCACTGAAAAACATGATTCATAAGAATCATATGTCTTTAAAATTGAATGTAAATGCTCATAGGTTGATATAAAAATAAAATGTCGAATAATGAAACCCATATTCACTTGTATGACACCCTAAAACCACAAACATTGTGATTCCACATGGAGTGTAATCTAATTACTTTTTGTGTAAAATAATTACATGCCATGTAATCCACGAAGGCCGAAAAAGTCACGAAATTAATCAACTTTTAACAAAAACCAACCTTAAAAAAACAACATGTGAAACAAATAAACAACATGTAATCCTTTCAAGCTATATACCAGACTCCCAACATCTATTATGAAAAAATTATAGGTCCTGTTATCCCATTGAACTTTTTTTATTTCACCTAAAGACTATGAAATATATAATTTTCTATATAAAACCTTAAACAAACTTCAAAAGTCTTCAAATAATGGGATAACCATAGAAATAATTTAAAAAATTTATATCTGACGAAATTTATTCAAAAAAAAATACATCCTTGAACAATAGTTAATTTCCCCCAAAAGATTATCTATCTTTTTAAGAATCATAAAATGTACCCATATAAAAATGGAAATGATAAGATATAAGATAAATACCTGAAAGTAGATAATTAGATGATAGAGACTCCCCACCATGATAATATTTTTCCTAGAGAATTTGTGTGGAAGAATGATGTTCAAAAAATAGGTAGGGACATTCCTCCCACAATAAAACCATATTCTCCCATGTCTCATGGGAATATGACTCATTCCTCTATAACACTATTATCTATCGAATCAAATTCCTATACAAGAATTTTACTTGAGATTCAATGATTTTTATTGGCTTCTCCAAAACATAAATGTATTGTGCTAGCTCAGTATCTTCCCAAATCAATATGTGAGAGGGATTGGGATGGTATTTCATGAGCTGTTATATGTTAAAAAATAAAAACAATCCCATCAATAAAACTAGATATTATAACCAATTGGAAAACATACCCAATATGGTTTGTGAATTCACACAATTCAACATTTCTTAGAGAAAAATTGACTAGTTTTAAAAGCCTATGGAAACCAAACTGGGGAAAAGACATCATGGAAACCCAGACAAAAAAAAGACTACGAAGGATGATTCCACTAATCCACATAAGATATAGATTTAATCTTTACTTCAACCAAAAGACGATGTATATAATAAATCCCCACTGATGCCTTCTGAACAAGACTCAGTCCCACGAAATATTAGTCACCATCCTCTTCCCATCCAAGAGGCAACCTTTATGGTCAAACATACAAATACATGAAGGGAAGCATTCCAATTGATGACTAATAACTATTTTCATAATAAAACTCAACAAGTCCTAGATTTCTATCCTAAGATCCACTAAAATTTAAGACATAATCATGGATCATATCCTCTATGATCTGAACAGAACACTATATCTAACTGTCTGTCTGTGGATGATAAGAATTACTCAATATGAAATGAGTCCCCATAAACTCCTAGAGTCTCATCCAATGCCTCAATAAAATCCTATTATCCCTATATAAAACAAAATAATAAAGAACCCCATGTGACCTCATAGTCCTCTTCATATAAAATTTATGAAGATCTTCAACTATTATGGTGTCCCTGATCAATATAAAATGAGCCGGATTTTTCAGTAAATCAATCAGCACCTAGACAACATTCCTCACTTAGGAAATCTATGGTAACCCAAAATAAATCTATGGAGACCTTGTAAAATTTCAATAATTTCACTGGAAGTGGCTAAAAAACCATAAGGCTTTAAATGATCTTCCTTTATCTATTGGACGGTATAACATTGAGACATATAATAAGAAATGATACCCTTTATACCCAACTATTATAACCTCCATCTCATGTCAGAATACATATTTGTGGTTCCCATTTGAAAAACCCATGAAAAAATATTAAAATAAAAGAAATCCAAGATCCTCACTAATGAGGGGATAAAAAAATATTCTCCATATTATAGTGTAGTATTTAAAGAGGGAGACCTACCAGAAACAATCTCCCCGCTATATAGGTTTCCTCAAACTACTATAAACATGTCATCCTACTACTGTCTTTGCAGAATGGACTCAATGAGAGATCTTGATAAATGAAAACTTCTCAGAACCATACCTAAAACCCCCATATGTTCATCTAGGTTCAGCTCAGAAAAGAGTCCCATATGCTTACACTCTTCCTTCAATTCCAGAAAAACATGTAATGAATCATTATTTCTTAGAGTTGTTCAAACTATATTCCCCTTCCCCAGGGTGTAGGTGATGTCAAAGTAAATTGTGAAAATGTATTGAACCGAACACATATATATGAGATTCAATTATTTATGAGAAATGATATAGCTCATAAATTCATGTTCATAGAATACTGTGAACCTCTCCCCAAAAAGATAGTTTGTCCAACACTTATCCACATGCATAACTATGGTAAGCTCAAAATCATGAGTAGGGTAATTATTATAATATAGACAAAGATTAAGAGAGTCTAAATCCACCACATGATCATGAAAATTAATAATTTAACCCAAAACAACAACAAAAGGCTCACATAGAACTACTTTCCCCTTAACAAACTCAGGTCAAATCAAAATAGGAGCCAATGCCAGAAGTCATTTTAGCTCGTTGAATGAAGACCAACACTTTACATCCCATATGAATTTTACCCATTTCATAGTAAGGGAATTAAAATTTGATTTAACTAGCATGAACATGTAGGATCTGAATCTTAAAGACATTACATGGTTTTTCCAATGAAAAATAGACATTAACATCTCAGGATCAACTGATAATCCAATCTCATAAATCACATCCCCCAAGAACATCACTTCTTGAAACTAGAAATTTCATTTCAAAAGTATTATATTTAAATATTGACTTCTCATGATTTCCAGAACCACTTTGAAATAGTTCTCATGTTCATGCTCAAATATCAGGTAAACCAAAATATCAACCCAGAACACTACCATAAATGTGTCAAGATAATCTTGTAATATATTATTCATCAAATCCATAAAAACTACAGGAACATTAGTCAGACCAAATGGAATCATAAGATATTTTATAATGTTCATAATTTATTCTAAAAATTGTATTTATTATATCATAATCCTAAAATATGAGATTATGATAACCTAACAAATGATCAGTCTTCAAAACAACTTTCCCCCCATTAACTGATCTGATAGATCCTTCACATAAGGAAAATGTTTCTTATTCTTTACTATTACTATGTTCATGTCACCAATGGTACAAATGGGATCTGTGATGTGTCTCCCCTATCCCACCTCCAATAGGCATTAGGCTAGAGAGTAGCACCGAGTAGACATGTCACTAACATGGGAGGCATGAGCCTATGTACTTGTACACACCCACAAATCTCCAAGCCTACACAATGTAGAAATATAAAAAACAAATGAACAAAAATTCATGAATACATCTAAATTCCATAACCAGAGAATGAAAGTATGTGAAGTAATGTAAATAGAGAAAAATAAAATTCTACCATGAGAGTCTGAACACAAGTCCAATAAGAAAGTAAACCTGGGACTACTGTCAGAATACTATAGGAACACACCTCAGTTTGTACAATCTCACTAGGAATAGTCTTGTCCTAGTCTGTCAAAGACTATGTTAAAAGGTATATAATCTACACAAGACATGACACAAGTGGGACACCCCATGTAGTGGTGAGTATAACAATACACAATAGGACACCCCAAAACCACAATGCATAAAACTATTGAAATAGAGTAATCTCTAGACCAATATATATTTCAATAGAACATATAACATGAATATCCAGATATACTTAAAAAGAAACATATTTTAATGGTATGTCAGAACTTTAGTATACCGTCCTAGGACTCTAGCTCGAATATTTCACATATAAATCATCTGGGAGAACACACTCTTGAGTCTGACAGCACCAATGATATCCATTGCAGAGGTAATTTTTACAGAGTCTATCCTTTATAAGTACACACTGAAGGTCTAAAGAGATATGATACGTAGACGAGTATGACACCCAAGGTCAAGGGTTATACTACCAACTCAATCTATATTAATCCACTATGTAGAGGATCGATATCCAAGTAGTTTTATTCATGATGATACAAAGATCAACACCTAGGGAACATAGAAAAATAGAAAATCTCAATATGGGCCTCATGAAAGGATTCCAACAACTATATCCAAGAATCCATGTTGATGGGAGAATTGTCCTAGGTGTATGAGGTGATTTCATACTAAATTGTAAGGAAAAGGATAAGGGGAATGCACCCTAGTAAAACTTATCCATGATATAGAGGACAAGGGCTCCAAGCCATGTCATAAGGAGTACCTGTTGTGTATTAGGGTTTCACGCTGTGTCCCTTGACACCTGGTCCTTCTTATGTAAACTATCAATGATTAATCTCATGTTCATGTCCACGTTTATGTAAATGGTCTGTTAGATTCTCGTTTATTCTACCAATGTTTCATTAAATGACATTATCCTAGGTACTTGTGCTGTTATTTTAGTACACAACATATCCCATGTACTTTGGTCCATATTATGTCTTGGTAGGGGAGTATGTGGAATGATCCAACTAGTGTACCCCAACCCATCCATGTAAACTTTTTGGTACATGCTAAGTTACCAGGGAGAGAGCACATTCCGTGTGATAATGTTCACATGCCGCATGATACATATCTTTCTCTAAAACCCTTTCTGCCGCATAGGGGGACCAACATAGCTTGTGGCTCTGGGTTACGAACTATGTTGTGTGGTATTTTATAAAAAACTAGATCCAGAATACACATTGTCGTCCAATCATCCTACTTCTCAATACTTCACCGTCACATCCAATCATGCCTGTAGAACTTATATCTGAGTCAATAAGGATTATCATTACCAAAGAAGTGATTTCTTGTTGTCACGTTCATTCAAGAATCATCCCGATCATCCACCGTGTCCATTATCGATCTGGATCCAAATCATGAGCATATAAACTAGTAAAAACCATTCATCACTACTATCATATCACCTCAAGCATGTTGTTCCAAAAAAAAGAGACAATTTTAAACCGTTGCAGCAAGAAATGGGTGAAAAAGTTCGATTGTCTGGTAAAATGTCGAAACAAGGTCCAAATGAAGAATTCCCATGATGAACGAAGAAATATGGGATAAAAACCATGATATAGATAAAATAGGAAGGAACCATGAATTAGATAGGTTTCCCATGATTTGTTTACTGTAGAACGAAGAATGAAGAAACAAAATAAATGAATTACACCTATTAGAAACCCCTTAATAGAACCCATCCTAAAATATTCATGATCCACAGATCAATCTATTAGTTGACTGATATGTGTTCATTATAGAAATTAATAATGATGATGAAATCCAAAAAATAAACACCCTACCATGAATTAGATTGATATCTGATGACAAATGATGTTGCCTCATAGTCATTGGAGAGATCATTCGATTATGTTATGTGTCGATCATTGATCCACAATCTAGTCCCCATTCATTTGAGATAGATCCACCTATAATCCCTCCAACAGATCTAGGGTTATGTGGATAACCATGGGATTTAATTGTAATCATATTATTATATAATAATTTAGGTTTCTATTTAAACATATTCGTTAAATAATCTAAATTTTTTATTTGATTTATTCCTAGGTCATCTATCCAATAGATGACCCATTCCAACAAAATTTAAGTCACTCATAGGGTAGAACCAAGATTCAAAACTCAACGGTGCCATCAAATTTTTAATCTAGTCCCTAGTTAAAATGTTATTGCACTTTTTCAGGAAAACTCTACACACATACTCTTTAATATATTTAATATATTTCAAACATTTATTTTAGTCACACTAGAACTCAGAATTGCACCCCATCTTGATGCATAGTCTCAAAAATAATCCATAAAATAACCAAAATTATTACATGGAAAATCCATGTCATTAAATTCTACCCACCATGGGAATTTAGGTCTCGAAAATCCAAAAAAAGGGATATACCAGGATGTGTGGGAACTGAGCATGAATTAGACCATCTTATTCTCATTTTCTCTCTTGGTGATTTCCATGATGCCACCAGACATGAAATAAATGAATAAATTTCCCAAAAGGTATCCTCTCCTCCAAATATTTGATCTCTACCTAGTACTCAACAAAGTTCCTTCCATCCCCGATGACCATCTCATCGTAGTAGATAACATGTGATGGGTCCTACATGTACCTCCTTAGTAGTGACCCGTTGAAGATTCCATGTAGACGATCTAAATTATTAGTTAGACCTAAGGGGTATGACACCTCTATAACTTTAACATGTATCTGAAACTGTATAATGAATTTTAGATATAGAGTTCCACCCTATAAATATTTCTATAATACCCATCAATGTGAGTCTTGTATGAACAAATGGTAACCCTCCTCAAACTCCAAAGGCCTTTATCATCTATTTTTATAATACTTATGATGGATTCGTGAAGTCTTCACATTCTCATGGATTATCTAAACCTTCTATATAATTTATCATACCAACTTTGGGTCATTAAGGTCAAAAACACACCTAGGTCAGTCTAACAAAGTGTGGACCTACTGGGTCACCCATACAAAGATTCGAATGGTCTCATACCAAATGTGGAATTGTAGATATTTTAGTACGCAATCTCTAGGAGTGGTAGGTGATCCTACACACAAAGAAAAAAGTCCAACATGAATTCTCACATCATGTCTTCCAGAACATGAATGGTCTGTTCTGTTTGGCCATCATTTTGGGTGTGAAACATTATTCTCAAGCGTAACTAAGTCCCAAATGCATCCTACTTTCCATTCCACACCCATGATGTGATGCGAGAAACATGGTCAGTAACGATCAGAAATATAACTCCATGGATTCACACTATCTTCTGAATATAGAGGCTTCCCAAGATCTCTACTGAATTCTACACCTAAATATCTAAGAAGTGGTCCAACTTGTTGAGTTTGTCTATGATCACCCTGTTGGAATTGTTTCATATAGATGTATGTGGTAATAACATAATGATGTCCATGGATATCTCATCCCACTTCCATTCTCGCACATCAAGGGGTTGAGATTAACCCACTAGAACTCAATGCTCAGCCTTCACTCACTATCAAGTAATGCATCTTGAGACAGTCTCTACAACTCCTTTCTTCATCCATATATATGAAAACTGATGTCAAAGTTCCGGATACATATTTTCCACACCTAGATGATCCACCAAAGGAGACATATATAAGTCTCTTAGAACCTCCTTATATAAATCCATTGGTACCATAATGCTTCCTCTGAAAAGAATTATATTCTCCCAAACTTTATAAAATCCATTAGGAAAATCTCAAATTGATATCTTAGTACATAGGGAATCATAGTCAGTATCCCCAATATTTGCCTCCCTGAATTGATATAAGATAACATGGGTGAAATTAATTGAATAAAGATAAGCTACTCTATATCCATCCACAAAGGATAACAATAATTAGGCAAACTACTCTAATACTACATTCAGTAGATGAAAACAAGATCAGTTACAGAGAGAATCTACTACTATGTTCCCCATACTAGAGGTACAGTCAATTTTTAAGTCATTATTATAGAGGAACTATATTGATCTAAACAATATCAATTTAATATACTTTTGAGGGAAGATATACTTGAAACTCCTGTTATTAGAGTAAATGACAAATTTCTCGACGATAAGGAAATGTCTTCAATTATTTAGTGCAAACACAATTGTTTCTAAGTCGAGATCATGGGCCACTTAGTTATTCTCATGTGGTATCAACTGACTTGAACCATATAAAATCACCATTTTCCACTTCATTAGAACCCAACCATTCCCAGTTCCTAATGTTTCATAGAATAATATTTATTAGAATCCATCCTCTATAATTATCAAGAAGGGAGTGGTCATCAATTTCTACCTAAACTAATGGAAGTCCCATAGGCACTTCTCTGTCCACACTAAAGGATTCCCATTTCAGGTCAAATCTATCATGGGAATTGATATCATAGATAAATTAGGTATGAATATTTGGTAATAGTTTCCCATCGCAAGGAATATGTCCACATCCTTCATGCTCTTGGATGGCTCCCATGCTAACACCACCTTGACCTTGGATGAGTCCACCACCACACCATTTATTGAGATAACATGTCCCTAAAAGTTGACCACCTAGATCTAGAACTGAGACTTTGATAGATTTATATAAATATGGGGAACTCGGAGAACGTCCAGAACCATCCTTAAGTGTCTCGTGTTCTCTTTCATAGATGCTAATTACAAATTGATATCGTCAATGAAGACTACCACAAACCAATCTAAGAATTGCTGAAAGATCTGGTTCATGAGTCCCAAAACATTTATGGGGTGTTTGTCATGCCAAACGTAATCACTAAGTAATCATAATGACTATAGAGACATATAAATGATATTTTCAATACATCCTCATCCCTTAATCACAACTGGTGATTTTTTTACCAGAGGTTTACCTTAGAGAATGATCTTACCCCATTCAAATAATCAAAGAGGTCACCAATACTCTATAGTGGATACTTTTTTTCATGGTCACCAGGTTCATGCAATGATATGCCCCAAAAAACCTCAATCTCCCATCCTCATTCATATTAAACAAAACTAGGGCTTCCTAGGATGAAACATTGGGTCTAACAAATCCATTCCTCTACATGTCATGAAACTGTAGCCTAAACTAGTGAAGCTCTATGGGCGCTATCCAACATGATGATAAATATAATGGAGCTATATCAGGGTATAGATCAATACAAAAATCTATCTTTCAATGGGGAGGTAAAACTAGAATATGCTCAGGGAATACATACTCATACTCCTCCACCACCACAAAAAATTGTGAACTCATAACATCCACTACACTAGGGGTTGGTCTAGAAAACTTTTGAGAAATTTGATGCACCATCATAGGTTTGAGTTTATCCTACACTAATTATAGATTATTTTCAATTATAATGGAGAACCTAGTTCCATTACTATAGATACACCACATCCTCTATCTAAAATAGTCAATCTGGGTATGCATTATAGATAACTAGTTCATACCTATGATGACACTCTAAGGCCTCATAATTGATTCAAATAGTTAAAAAAAACTATTTCCTCCATGAGTCATGTCACATTGGTGGCACAAGTGTGTTCTCAGTGAGTCATCTCCAATATAATTCTCTAAGTGCAAAGGTTGAGGCAATGGCTCAAATATAATATCTTTGTCTCAAAAAAGATATGTTTATGGAAATGACAGAATGTAACTTGTATCTATATTCACTGCAACTAAGGTAAACAAGATAAATAATGTATCTTGAATCATTCCTTGTTCCTCTGGGTCGAATTCTTCGACCACCTATATTTTTTCCCACCCATACCCTCCATCCCCCTAAGCCTTGCATTGAACACCTGGAGATGGAGTGGTAACAAGTCAAAGAATTGAACACCTATTGTTTCTATCAAAACTCATATTCCATATCAATGTCCTAGTAAACCTAGATACTCTTGCTGCTGCCTCTACCTTGGTGATCCATAAAAAATATCTCTATTAGCTCTATGGACAGTTGGAAAATATCATGAAAAATGTACCCTACCACCACATGATTAGAATCACCTTTCTCTAAGATGAATGGATGCACCCTTGGATACTTGAACCATAGATCCTCTATCATGGGACCTCCTCTTGAAATGTCTCACACATCAAGATCCCTGTGGAAGTTGTAGACTCCCTACTGATAAGGTAGATTCTCCTGTATTTCTGCTTCTGGAAACCACTATCTACATCTACACATATAATAAACATGAAACCGCAATAACCCACTCTAGAACCATAGAGTTGTTAGGAATACACAGAGTTATAACACTGGACTAGATGTCTCAATACAAATCCCATTAAATGATCTAATCCATGAAGAACTGGCCTGAACCATAACCATCAAGCACCTGAGAGGTTAATAATCCTTTATGAATATTCAGATACTATCATGCTTCCCTACTAGACTTGTAGAATCTCTTGGATATGTAAATCCCTCAAAATATCCGGTGAGAACTACTCTATTAAAATATTCTAACAAATGACACAGATAAGAGTCGACTTGTCATAATACTGGGTAACAAACCCCCACCATCGCCCAACATATCCATGACAAATTCTAACCTCCAGGATCAGCATTTGGTTTGATGGTGTCTTGACCATATGGAATACTCAGTCCACTACCTCAAGAGATTCCTCAGACACCGGTGGGTTGGGATAGGCTCCGAACATGAGGAGTATCTATCACTAAAACTCGTGAAGTTCTCTCAACATATGCACATCAACCGCAGGTACTGCGAGTACCATCATCTTCCCAAATGGTTGTATAATAGGTGCACCACATAGAGGAAGTATCATTAGAAATGTTCCCTATAACAAAAGCTCATCACTGGTGGGAATGTCCTCATGATAATGATCTTGAATCTCAGCTAGAATACATTGCAGAGGCATCCTGAAAGTAAACAAGATTCACCACAATCAATGAGTATATATGGAGAGCTGACTCAACAAGGACATAGAAAGAACAAATCATTCCTATATGATGCTTACGCCACTTTTTTCCACAAAACCAATGTTCTCATATACCGATTCCAAAAGTAAGTGATAAGAGTCTTGGTGTATTGATACATCAACTACCACACCAATACTGGAGTACCTGGCCTGAAATAAAAACATTAAATACATAAAACTATTTTCTTAATCCAACGTCACAAACATTATTCCAAAATTATGATAGACTTCTTTGATACCACAATTGCCCAACCCATCCAAACAGTGCCCATGCCTCGACTCCCCAGGACTACATCCAATAGAATAGAGGATGGAAACTAGAACCAAGAAGGGATATCACTAACATGGGATGCCTTAGCCAAAGTACCTATACAGACAGACACACACACACACATCTCCAAGAATGCACTATACTAAAATGTAAAAAAAACAACTGAAAAACTATTCATTCATACATTTAAATACCAAAACTAGATTATGATAGGATGTAACTAAAAGTAAATAAGGCCAAATATAAGACTATAAAAATATTCTGAAAACAATTCCAAACATAAAGTAAAACTAGGAATGCTATTAGAATATTGTTGGAATACACCTCAGTATGTCCCGTCTTACTATTCCCCTTGTGGTCCAGTCTCATCATGGACTCTATCCAAAGGTTGATTGTTTTGCACAAGATACGACATGTGCGAGAAAACCCCAAGCATTGCTGAGTATAAAAGTACCCAGTAGGACACCCCAAAACCAAAAATAATACAACAAAGGATACACAATCATCTCTACATAGGAATATGTCTACAACACATATAACAAGAATATACAGATATAATAAAAAAGACACACATTCGAAATGTAATTCCTAACCATAGAAAACTAACAAAGGATATCAGTTTGAATATTCCACATGGCACTCATTTAGGAAAACACACTCCTAATTATAATAACACCAATGACATCAGTTTGAGAGGTAATTATTTTTGGTTATTTCAATTAAAAGTGAATGCTGAAGGTATGAAGAGATATGATACAAAAATGAAAATCATACCCAAGGCAATGGGGTATACAAAAAGAAATTGGATTATATATCTATGTCAGGGATCAGTCATTATAGAGTGTTGGTCATAATGATTATAATAACTCCACCTAGGTCACAAGGATTAATAGAGGATCTCAATCTCGATCACAAAGAAGGATTTAGACATCTATATCCAAGAATTCATGCTGAATAGATCATTGTACTATGTCTAGGATGCAATTCCATACTAACACTCAATGAAAATGATAATTGAATTCAACCTAACAAAACATGTCCAAGATACGGAGGACCAGACATCCTATAAATTTATTAAACAGTACACAATGTTCAATAGGGTTACACACTATGTCCTTGGACCCTGAGTCATTCTTGTATAAATGATCTGGGCCTCATCTCGTATTCATGTATATATAGAAGTACATGACATTTTCGTTTGATATTGTATTCTACAAGTGATCCAGTACATAGCTTTATCCCATGTACTTAGGCCCATGTACCAGTACACAATATATCCCATATTGTTTGGTGTTATTCGTTTGCATGCATGGGATTACATGGGGTTCTCCAACCCATGTACACAAACCCATATCCATATACACTCCAAAGTTCACACCAAGTCAACAGGGAAAGAACACACACTTTTAGACTAGGGTCACACGCTGTGTGATACATAACATTATTTGAAACCATAGACACCACATAAGGGTCCCACATGGTGTGGGGACTCAAGTTACTTGTCGTGTTGCGCATGATTTTATAGAAACCCAAAATTGGAATCCTCATTTTCATCCACTCATCCCACATCTGGATCCACATCCTTCATCACCAGTCATGCTCATAGAACTATGATATTAGTTAACTAAGGCTGATCATCACCGTTAGTAATCCTCTCAAACTTCCACCATTTTCTTTCTCAAGACCAATCCATTTCAAGGGTTTTCAAATTTGTCCAAACCGTTCACTACCACCGCCATTGCACCTCCATCATGTTGAGCCAATCTCAGATATATGATTTCAAATGTTTCACCAAGGAACATGTGCCAAACATTATATTTTTGGACAAAACATCGAACCGTGGGATAAAAATCAAATGCTTGTGATGAATAGAGAATGATTGGAGAAAATCCACGAAACACACAATATAGGAATGAACAATGACCATGTTCAGTTGGAATCGATTCATTTCCATTATAACAATAAAAAATGAATAAAAATAATTGAATAACTCCCATTAAAATACCCACAATAAAACCCATCCCACAATATGAACTATCTACAGATCATTATTCAATTGATCCATGTTCGTCATAGGAATTAATAATGGGTAATAAATATAAATAAAAAAATACAATACCTTGAATTTTCTCGATTGCTAATGAAGAAAGATGTGGTGTGGTAGTCGTTTACAAGATACTTTGATTCTATTATAAGATGATAGTGGATACATGATTTGGACAGAGATTTTATATTAGAGATCCACATATGATCTCTCTAATGGATTCAGGGTTATTATTCTAACCCTAATATTTCATCAAAATCATATTATTATATAATTATTTAGGTCTCCATCTTTGCAGATTAATAAAATAATTTTACTAAATAATTATATTTTTTACGCTCGAGAAGTATTTCCCCTAAATGAACCTCATAAATTAATGTTATGTCACAAATAGGGTAAAAACCACATTCTAAACTCAATAGTTCACTCATATTTTTTATTTGGTTTATTGTTTATAATTTATTATAAATTTTTAAGAAAATAGTTCATTCATATTATTTCATTTATTTAATACATTTCAAACATTTATTTTGGGAGCACTGGTCCTTAGAATCACAAACAATCTATACAACAGGTCTTGAAAATAATCCAAACAATATCTAAAAATATTACATGGAAAATTTGAGTCGTTATATTTTAACTTATAATATTCCTTTCACCATTGGATTGAAATATCTGACTTTTTGGAAAAGAGAACTGAGCCTGCCCAAGAGGAAACAATAGCATAAAAAAAATCTTTTTTTCCTTTTGGGCATCCAATTAAATCTTGAGCTCTTTCAACTCGTTTTGTTCCACATGGTAAGAAGGTATTGAAATATTCCACATACCTAGGACTAGGTCAATCATAATCTCTATATATCTTAGTAGGGAATGGATAATGAATTAATGTTGTATATTTTTAGAAATATTATGAAAGAGAGTATGAATATTGACAAAAAATGAAAAATCATCTGGATAAATGGATATAGAATAGAAAACACTCCTGATTTGTAGGTGGGAGGGTCCTGTATTACCAAACCTCAAATCCCACGATCCCTAAAACACCAGTGATCTCACATTAGTCACTAAAAATTATACAAGGCAATTATAAATAATAACTATAGAATTATGTGTAATAAGAAAATCCATATCGATCTGTACATCAAACAAATCCAGATTGAGAATGAAAAATCCCAAACTAACTCCACATTAGCTATCAATAACGAAAAAGAAGAAAATTGAAACCAATGATATTTCTTCTTCACAATATGTGTTTCTAAATCCAAAATGAAATTCATTAGATTAATTTGTGTTTAATCATATCAATAAAAACCCAATATATAAAAGAATAAGAAGCACCAGTATCAAGTAATTCTATCTTAATTGAAGATGTTTGAAAGATGGTTCCTCTCACTATTATTGGACCTACATCTACGTCCATCCAAAAATCATCAACTACACGATGGTTCTTTACCCATGAGGTCTATAAATAAATCACTATATTATTAGAATCATCTGAATGAAGGATCTAGATGAAGAGAAAGCATGGATGTTGGAAGGGAATAACTATTCCTTTACTATAGTCGATGACAAATCCAAGATCAATACCAAAATAAAATCCACTATCCACAGATGATGTTCAATGATCTAGAAAAAAGAAGTAATGGGATCCAAATCCTATTGAGAAGATCTTTCACATCATATTTATAATTAATTTAAATAAATTCTACTAAAATTAAATACTTAGATCTTCAGAACATTCTTCGCTGATTATGTTCATCAGCTATAATGACCGTTCTATATTCTATCATTTTTCTTGTGTGTATCCCAACCATAATCCCTATGTTAGTGATCCACATGTTCTCTGATAGCCTCTGATAAACACCCCTTGTTTTCTGGGTGTCATCTTAGGGAAGAGTGTTTCTTGTGTCGTCTATTCTTCATTACTTGTTCTTCGGTCATGAAGAACATCTCTCTTCCCTGAGAGGGTAGAGGAGAGGATTCAAGAGAGAAATGGTTTTGTCTCAACAATTCTATCACCACTAGAAATTTGGTTCACCCAGCATAATGGCACAATAGATGTACCAGTCTGTTTAACGACATGGGGTTTCTGTTACAATATTTAATTTCATAACAGTAATTAAATATATTCATAACCTTAAGGAGAACCCGTGATACATAATCACAATAACATCACCATTATTTGTAGTGCACCAACTTGCATAAAATAGAATCATAATTGAAATCTTGTGCCACTTAATGATAACAATGCTATTATTATTTTTTCTTGTTCCAAATAGATAATTAATTTTATACCATCTTGAAAATAATTATTTTACTACTAAACTGGACTTTGTCCGCTCAAATTCCACTTCCATTTATTGAAAACCCAAATAAATAAATAATTTATTCTCTTAAATAAATATTTTATTTACAATGGAGTAAATAAATATTTATTAAATGTTCAATTAAATAAATATTTTATATTTAATTAATGTTATCATTTTAACTTGAATAAAATTATTCCACAGTCATGAAAATAATATTTATTCCATTAATTGAATTAAAATTGAATTCAATTGATACCCTAAGAAACAATTAGTATGCTACCCTCTAAGATTATTTATAGTTGGTATTAGGAGGGCATGGAAAAATTCCAAGAGTACTGTCTAGAAATGGGTCCAGGCACCCATGACAAAGAACATAATGTCACAACAATGACATCCACACATGAACGATCACTGTGTAATATAATTTATTTGTCTAAATATCTCATAAATTAGGTTTCATGATAGTGTCATCAAACTATTTTATTGATTCGACTTTCCTTAACTACTTGAATAAAACTTGTAAATACACAATGTCCATAGAATTTAGGGTGTTGATTCTATTTCAATCAAATGGAAGAGATATCAACATTGATAAATATAAGGGAAAATCCTTCCTCGGCTTATCCATTAGTAACATATCATTCATGACACACCCAACGTACAATACATTCTGCCAACACATGGTGTGACAATTTTCATTAGTAAATCAACGTGGGTGAGTCATGACACACATTAATGAAAATATCCAAGTATAAGGACCATCCCACAATCTCATAGATCGAAATATCCTAAGACACAACAACATGTAGAATTCCAACTAGCGGGGTTATTCTCATAATCTACCATCTTGGAGATTACTAAGTGTGATATTGATGAGAAGAAATCTCATATGCTTATGAGTACATTCACAAGAAGGTATGTGTACTATGTGTCCCATCATAGATTGTCATCAAACTACAAAAACCTATTTAATAAAATTCTTAAAGCACTTCAAGGTTCTGATCATAGCGAGGAACTTATATGACCTTATTAATGGGAGAAATTTTCTAGGGAATTATTACATTATTGTCCTGAAGAACAATGAAAAATATTTAAAAAAATGTTTAATAATTAAATACATTAAATATTCATGTAATTAATGTATATACCATTAGTTCTAGGACACTAACTCCAAAAAACTCCCACATGAACTAGAGCTAACTACCTAGGACTTTTATTCCACTAGACATCACATGATTATCATGTTTTTTCTGAGTCAAGTATTTAGTCATGGGGTCCACCACATTGTATTCTATGGAAATACTACTTACATAAGGATCACCTATCTGAGAAAAATCCATCAATAGATGATACTTTTATAGTATGTTCTTTTTTTTTCTGATGTGACCTTGGATCATTTTTGAGATCCACTGTTGAAGTATTATCAGAATAATGTTTCGTGGGATATTTACTATTAGGTACCACATCCGGATCTTGGATGAAGTTAAACATCAAAACTACCTCTTTATCTTCATCATAAGGTACGATATACTCATATTCTTCTTTAGAATCTATGACCATACATTTCTTTTAGATCTTCCTGCTCACAACACCTCCTTTAAAAGTGAAGAGGTATCCCGTTTTGGAATTCATGTAATCTTTATCAGTCTAGAAGCTTACATATGCATATCCTCTGATGGCTAGTTCCATATCTCCTCTATAAACCAAGAATATATCATTATTATGCCTTAGATGCATAGGGATAAAATTGAATGAAATCTAATGGAAGTCACTACGATGAACTTGATATCTTCCAACCACACTGAATGTGTAGGTGATATCTAGCCTATTACATAGCATATCATACATGACTAACCCAATCGCTGATGTGTATTGAATAATTTCCATTCTCTTTATTTCCTCACTCATTTGAGGAAATGTATTCTTTTAAATATGGATGGAATGTGATGGTAGCAACAATTATATATTGGGTTGTTCTATACTGAATCTCTTATGTATCTTGTAAATGTATGTACTATGACTTAGGACTAGTACTCTATTGGATATATCTTGATGAATCTTGACACCAAGAATATATGCTTCTATTCCCAAGACCTTCATAGATAAGAATTTATTTGACCATGACGTAACAGAATATAAGACCAGTATTTCATTTCCAATAAGTAATATGTCATCAATATATAATATTTGGAAAATGACTGCACTCCCACTAAACTGTTTGTGGATATAAGGATCACATTCATTCATCATAATTGCAAATTTTTTTATGGGTTCATCAAAAAAAATATTCCATAACCTAGATTATTTCATTAATTGATAAATGGATTTTTGCAACTTTGATATCTTATTGGAATTATTTAGAGAAAAAACCCCTTTAGGTTGTGTCATGTAGGAATCTGCCTGAAGGTTCCCATTAAGGAAGGCTGTTTTGATATCCTTTTTACAAATCACATTGTCTTGGTATGTGGAAATGGATAATAGAATTATTATGGATTTAATCATTGTAAATGGTTAAAAGGTTTTTTCATATTTAATGGATTGATTCTATTTAATCCCTTTTGTAACTATTCATGCCTTATGGGTACTGAATTGTACTTTCATGTACAGTTTATTCTTGAATACCCATTTTCAACCAACAAGATTTTACATCTACTGGAGGATAAACCAAAATCTAGACTTGGTTTTGTTCCATGGAATCCATTTTAGAATATATGGATTATTTCCACTTGGAAGCATTTATGCCACTTACTGTGTCCTTGTAGGTTAGAGGATAATTATTGTAAACTAATAATGAGTCACCATCCTTGGTAACTAGAAAACCACGTCATTCTGGTCCTCTAACCTCTCTAGTACTCCAAAATAGTACTTGTGTGTCTAGAACAAATCTTTCTTCCATGGGGCTTTGTGGAATCTACTCCTGTACCATGTATTGTGTATCTGGATCCTCAAATTCATCTAAATTTATCCCACTCCCAATATTACTATTGGATATGGGACCCCTATCAAGGAATATAGCATGTCTTGCCATTATAACCTTTCTTTATGAGGGTTCATATGTTTAATATCCCCTTGTTTTCTTGGGGTATCATATAAAGGTACATTTTTGTTCCTCAAGGAGCAATTTTATTACCTGAAGAGGCTATAAAAAACACTTTTCTACCCTAAACATAAAAATTTGTTAACCTGGATTTTCATTCACTCCAAAATCTCATATGGAATACCATTTATCGATTTATTTGGTAAATTTATTTGTATATGTTTCCATTGTTTTTAACAAATATCCCAAAAGGATAATATAAGACTTGCATGACCATCATTGATCTCCCCATGTCCATCAGGGTCTGGTTCCTCCTTTCCCTTACAACATTCCACTGGGTTGTGTATGGAGGAGTGAGTTGGGATAGGATCCCAAACTCCCATAAGTAATCAATAAAGTCCTGATTAAGATATTCTCCCACTTAGTATGAGTAGAGTTTCTTAATATTCTTACCAAGCTGGTTCTCAAATTCATTATTGTATTCCTTGAAATTATGAAAGGAATATAAATTATACCTCATCACGTAGATATTCCCATATCTACTAAAATCATCTGTAAAAGTTTTGTATTATAATTTCCCACCCATGTGTGACATACACCAAGTTGTTTTAGTTCGAAAGAATCTAAATATACATCTTGTTGTAACTTTATAAATAATTTCTCATTTACCTGACCTAGTTGGCGATGCCTATGTTGGGTGCGATATGAGGCATGTGAAGTAATTTCATTATCGATTTACATTACTATGTCTGTGTAATCCAACATGTAAAGAGTTCTATATAAATGTTCCATACCAAAAAAAATGATATCTTTAAAAAAGAAAAAAAAATCATTTACAAACATGAAAATAAATCCATCTGTATCTATTCATGATACAAAAATAATGTTTTTTGTTACAGAAGGAACATAATTACAAACATTTAATACCAAGATCATCATAGTTGGTAACGTGAGGTGGTAGTCCCAGAATGAAACAACAGAAAGTCTACCTCCATTGGATTCTCATAGATCTAACTCCCCTTGGTCAACTTTTGTGAAACTAGTTGGTTCCAAAAATTTGGATACATATGTGAGCACTAGAGGCTGTACCTAATACACGATTTCTAATAACATATAAATTTCACTCGATAACAAATACACCTGATGCTTCCCATATCTTCTTTATCTGGGTGCATTTTTTCTTCCAGAATCCCTTTTTGCCACATGCGAAACAAATAGATTCATTATCTCTTTCGCCCCCTTGACCATTCTTTTCTCAGAATGGTGCGAAGAATCTTTGGGCTTATATCTCTTCGTTTACCCTTTCCTCATTTTCACCATAAGGATATTGGGATTTTTATGTATCATGTGTTTGTCTACATGGAAAAGGAGGATAAAAAGATATGGTAGAGAATTCTCAACGTTGTTCATTTTGAAAATCACAAAAAAAAACTAGAGAATATCAGATGGAGTGATGCGAGAATGAGATTAGTACCTAGGTCATTAGGGATTTTAAACTGTAGAACCTCCATACACTCAATGTAGCTAATGATCTTGACTATGTGAGACCCAATTGAGGAACCATCACCAAGATTAATGTGAAAGAGTTCCTTAGAGATCTCAAGTAATTCCTAACTTGCTCTCTCCTAGTAAAGACCATAGAGGTGATCAAGATTTCTATGGGCATCCATGTTTTCGTGATACTTCATGAGCTCACTAGAAATTGATGATAACCTAAAATATTGAATGTCGACCGCATCATTCATCTATTTTTGTAGATGATTAACTATTTATCCCGCTCCTCTTCAGCATGAGAATCTAGAAATGAGAACTCCAAGATGTAATATTTCCATTCTTGGTGTAGAATGACCTGAATGAATCTAAAAAATTCCTATAAATTACTACCATTGAGGATGATGTCTTTATCTATTATTGATTGCAGGGATAGTGTGGTTGAAATTTTTTTCAGTTTTATTCTATAATTAAAAGATAAGATAAATAGAACTTTCTTAATTACATTTTATGAGAAATAATAAATTAATTTTATTAACTCTCCCACTATTTTATCAAGTCCCAATGGTCCTCAACATTGAAATAATAATTTATAGTATAATGGATATTCTAGTTGAAAGGATCTATATTCCATTTTTCATAACCCCAACAAGGATTGGTCAAGAAATTTTGAAGGTATTTAGGTAGGCCGGTATTTTCTAACATTGTGATTGCATCTCATTAATATGATCATTGTAAGGGGCATCATCTTAATTTCCCTTCGTTGTGGAATTAGGTAATTTTATGCACATAATTTCTTGTATAGGGTATATATAATACTCCTTAGAAATTTTATATCATGTTTCCTTAGTAATTCATGTAATTGTATTATCCATTTGGAAATATTTCATCAAATGGTGTTTTATTTAAAGTTACCAAGTGGAAAATAATTTCATAACATAGTTTCCTTTCATTGGGTTATATTACTTCTTCATTGACTATGATATTATAAGATTATGTGAATAAGGAATTATGACTATATTATGTTTTATTTCCAATTTTTATGTGTATTTACAATTAATATACACAATCAATTATTTGGTTAAATATCTCTTTAATTTTATGATCTCCTCTAGGGTTTTCTCCATAATCTCATGTTAATCGGTATTATTTATACATTAATTTCCGTTGAAAAAAATTATTTTATCATTATTTAATAATAATTTATTTTTCTTCTCCCTAGTTATTAATGATATATTTACGTAATAATCCCTTTTTTTAACTCTTTGGTACTTAAAATAAAAGGGATAATTATTTTAATAAAATCCAATTTTTTTTCTCTCTTCGGTCAAAAATATAATTTCTCATAAAACCAGGTTTTCAAAAAAAAATGTATTCATGAATGTTTTTAACCATTTATATCCATTTTTAATTTTTACAGAAAATTTTTAAAGGAATATTTTATCATTTTTCAAAACAATCCTACTTATATTTTATAGAAAAAGTGAAGGGGATATTTTATAAAATATGTTTGAAATAAATATAACATCCAGTCATCATGACCACTCAAATGTTTTAAATATTCACTTATATGTTTCATCGTTTATTATTAATGAATTTTTTTTTCAATTTGTTTTGTTATTTTTTTAACAGTTGATATTCAAAATGAAAATGATATTTTACTCAGAAACATTTTTATGGATTCTTTTATGTTATTTCAATTCATCAATGAAAAAAACCCTTTATTCTTACTCCAATAGTTATATTTTTTATTAATACCATACTTATTATTCCTTTAGATGGCTTATAATCATTTTGAATATGGTAATTATTGAAATTTACTTCATTTTTTCCTGTTGTTATTCATTAATTTTCCCATCAATTATTCACTCTCCTACTGAAAATAAATTTCTTGTAAATATCCATATTATTTATCAGGAAAATTTTTATTTCTTAAACTATATACTATCTCAATAGATGGTTTTGAAAATATTTTTTTTTTTGTTTTCAAATATTGATAAATTTTTATTCCTTGATCAATATGGAAATTTTATGATAGTCCACATTATTCATGAATTAAATAAATTATTCGATATATGAGTAATTATTTGGGCATGAAGACATGGTTGGGGCCAAGTTATGGATATGTCGTTGAATAATTGGTAGGTTTCATGAGAAAAATATTAAATCTAACATTATATGAATTTTTAGATGTAGTTTTAAACCATCTTATAAAATTTCCAAATAGTAGAGGAATCATATTCCTGAGAAATGATGTCCTATAATTTAGTATTTATATAATTACATATTAATTTATTATTATCCATGATATTTTCTCAATGATATTTTATCTAGATGAATTTCAATCTCATAATTTTGTTTAAATGGAATGTGTGTTCAGTTATTTACCTTACCAAAGAGATTATTCCTTTTCTAATCACGATAGTCATGATATTTTTCAAATGTCATGTGTTCAGTCATTTTCCATTATATATAGATTATGTATTATAGATTTATAATAGCATATTTATTGATTTAAAGTCATATGATGTCAGTTATATTCCATTTCCTATTTATCATTCCTTATCTCATCATGATAGTCAAGATATTGAAATGAAACAAGTATTTATTTATTTACCTTTCAATGTACGTTATTCTTATTTATTAATGACAGTTTCTTTAGTACTGAAGCCCTACTAAGATTTTGATTTCACCTTTTTTTCCATTACGAAGAATCCACAATGTGTATTATGAAGGATATTTTAGGATATTTTAGATGTAACAATGATATTTTTGTAAAAAAATATGTTGTTATTTTTCTTTTCAAATGAATTAAAGGACTGATGTATATATCTGGTTTACAAAGTCTACTAAACTTCTAAGTCCTTCAATATGTAATTCCTTATATGATATTCCAATTTAACATAGAAGACACCATCTCTAGGAAATTATGGTTAGGTTCACTAAAGAATTTAATAATAAAATGTTTTCAAAAAGTGTAAAACACCAATGTGGACCATGATTCCGCCAATTATAGACCTAAGATATGAATTAAAATGTAATTATATATATAATAAATTATTGGACATCAATATAAGTTAAATTTTACATTAAAATGGGGAGAAAATAATATATTAGAAAAAAATTCCACTTGAAAAAAATACCTTCTATAATGGATTAGTACATTTGAGTTATAATCATTCATTTTTACATAATGGATATTATTTATTTGTTAAAAATATTCCAAATACGATTTCAAATGTCTTTTCATTTCCAAAAAAAGATTATATACCCATTATAAAATAATAAATGTACAAAATAGTTATATAAAATCATGAAGTATATATATATAATGCCCATATATTGGACATATAATCCTTTTTCATCCCGATATATAACCAAATATACTAATCTAAAGATAATTATTCCTCATTCATATATCTCTCAAAATATTTACTATATTTATGATATTTTTCCTCTATTCAAAAATATAAATTAGACCAGAATGAATTTTTTATGTTCATATTTTTTACATGTGGTTTTATTCCTCTTGAAATATTCATAATTAGGATTCATAGGGGTTTCTCAATTTTTTTAATATTGTTATTTTATAATATAAATTAATTATCAAATAACGTGTTATTTGTTTTTTGGTGTTTCATGTAAGAATGATTATTAAAAATGTGATATTTATTATGGGTAATTCAACATAAAAATTCAAGTTGTAAAATTCACGATCTATGTATGAAACTGTTAGGGGTGAACTATTTAAAATGCATCATTATATTTTCTTTACATTCTAAATTTGGATGTCTTCGATGGTGTAATTATGTTAAACTTTATTATAATTATTTATAACATGTTGAAATTATCTATATATTTAATGATTTTTATAACCCTAATTCACTCCTAGTATGGGTTTTGGGTCCTTATTATTATAATAAGTGATATCAATGAAAAATGATTTTTCTATCTATTGCATCACAATGATATATTTTGATATGTAAATCCCCATTAATTCAACTGGATTTGAATTATTTGATGGTTTCAAGTATCATATTTGGATGAATCAAATGGGTTGAAATCTTAAATCTATTATTTGTTTTGATTTCATAGCCACAATTCCTTTAATTTTTCACCAAACAACCCTGGGTACTCATGATCGAGGTACCTATGATGACTAAGGACATTTATCAATTTTTATATCGATCCCTATGAGATAAAAACTAATAACTTGCAATAAAAAACTATATAAGTGGGAATAATGTTTTGAAATAAATATGAATAAACATATAATTTTTTCTTTTATTTCTAACATTAACACTCCATGTGTTAGAAAAAAATGAACATGTGTAATAAATGGTTTTGTAAACAAACATAACAAAATCCATAACATTACAAAACATTCACTTCGAGATATAGTGATAAAAATTTAAAATATACATTTCTGGCATTGATACTGATGGAGGTGACCCACTTTTATCTTTAGAAAACATAAAATATCAAAATAAAAAAATTCATCAATTTTATTCTCAAGGAATTATTATTTTTAATGTTTTATAAAATTTGGATAAACTCTAACATTAAAAACACCCATTTATTTAAATGTGAATTTCTATGACTTACCCCAACATTTTTTATTTCACATTATGTCTCCTTAAGAATCCGTATGAAACCCTTATAGATATAACTATTTCAAAATAATTCTTGATAACTTGGTGAAAATAAATCATAAGAAGGGTGATATCTAATTCTCAATAAGGGTAAACATATACATTAATAATTTAATATAATTATTTATCATAATAATTGAAGAATTATATGAAGGAATAATTAGAGTGCACGATTGATTCTTAAAAAAAACTCATACAAATAAATACCCAAATTATCAATCATGAAACATGTAATAAGCCTTCAGCAAGGGAAAGAGTCATAAGAATCAATAATTATGAACCATGTGAAATTGATCATGAATGAATGTAACATTATAATCCCATATAATTCATAGATAGTACATATTGGTATCTTGTAACGTAATCATCATAGAAAATTTATAAACACATACAATTGTAATAACCATTCAGCTAACTTATAGCATGATTATCAATATAACAAAATAATTACCCAATGCATCAGAGAAAAATTTGTGCGCACCCAAACTATAATTTATATCGGTCTCACTTGAAACTATCTAGTCACACCCATCATATAAGCTATAACGGGGTCACACAACCCAATATGGGCACACCCATGATATATAATGTCCAAGAACCTCAAATATATTACATAGATCTTATACATCATTTTAAAAATAATAAAAACAACCATTCCTCCATTAATAACTTCATTAAACTGTGGAAAAGAAGAGTGTTCCATAACTATATCATTGAAATAAGATTAACCTGTGAAAAAGAAATAGGTTCCACAATAATCTTCATAAAACTAAATAATCCATGGAACCAAAATGGGTTCCATAAAAATCACTTTGAAACATGTTTTACCCATTGAAAATAAATGAGTTCCATAAAAAGATGATTGAAAAAAAATAATCAATCAAGATAAATAATGAGAATGGAATCAGTACATAATATACCTATCAGATCATAAGTTGCAAAAATAGTAGTTGAAATTAATGAATGGATATACCATTAAAACATCATTAAAGAAATTTTGATGAAAATAAACTCTTTATTTTGAAATTCACTTTTAAAATAAAAAAATTTACAAGATATTGTGAGTTTCATTTTCTTTTAAAATATCCTTAGAAACATATAAATGAAATATAAAAACACATTTAAAACATTTTATGATGAAAATAACATTACCATTTCATTTTTTTTAAAACATAAGTCATTTTTAAAAACACTTTCTTTGAAAAAAACATCCAAACATAAAAAGGAATAAAAAAGTAAAATAATGGTTTGTATGGTGAGAAATTTCATTTACACCATACACATTAAAGCATAGATTCCATTCACATTTTTGAGAAAGGATAAACAATAATAATTTTTAAAATTAAATTAATATTCCTTTAAAATCAGTTTTTAAATATTTAAACATGGTTAAAAATATATTTAATAAATTATTTGAAATTTTTTGATTGTTTTTAAAACCATTTTATAAAACATGGTATTGGATGCAAAAATAATTTTCTACAAAAAGGGAAAAGAAATAATATATTTCTTAATAATATTTCATCAAATATTTGATTTAATTAAGTGTGAATAATTGTTTTATTTCTTGATGATTTTGTTAAAATCCATAGGATAATAAAATACATGATAATTCTTGATATATAGATCACACGATTTTAACCGTGGATATTTAATCATAAATAATTCCAAGAAATGATGAGAATGTTACATAAAAAGAAAACTAATTTTTTTAACTTTGAATAATAATTACCAAGATATGATATCATTAAATTAATATTAAAATTTCATGATAATAAAAAATATATTATATTACACGTAAAATCGAAGGCATATATGCCTCATAAAATAAAATTGGTGCATAACATGACATAAGTCTCAAATAAGGAAGATTGAGACAGAAATCTATTTACACTTTCTTAAAATTTTGAATCATAATACCCAATGAATAATAACATCAAATGAAATATTAAATATCAATAAATTAATGTGATTCATGAATGAACATGTCAAAGGGGTAATTTATACAATAAATAAATAAATAAATGAAATGTGTGGTGAATTTTAAAGTGTCTCCCATAAATAAAAGAGACACTGAAAATACATTTCCTCATTATTCATTATGGTTGAAAATGAATTAAAATAATTTATTAAAGAAAAATATTAAAAATTATAATATCATATATTATCCTCTTATATTATCTTCTCACCCATTTTTTAACAATATTTTATTATTTTCATTTTTTTCATGTATTAATTGTCAAATTTCTCATTTGTGCATGATATGAAATTTCATCTTCATGTGCATATCATATAGTACTATAATTTATATAATAATAATCATTAAATAATTATCAAATTTATACATCTATTTCAATTTTAAGAAAAATTATGATATAGGGTTTTCAAAAATGAATTATGATATGATCACGAAGATAGTAGGTCGTACATACACATGCGTAATGTTTCCATTTTTCAATGATTACTATAGAAAAGTGGTTTGTAATTTTTTATCATTATAGTATGATAATAATATATTAAATAAAAATTTATTATTTTTTAAATATAATGATATATATATATATATATAAATATATCATCCATGTGACATGGTGATGAAGATAGAGGGTGACATCGCTTCATAAAGGTAGTAGTCCAAATGTAAACGAATGTAGTAATCATATTTCAGTGAGTTAAATAGTATGAAATAAAATGATATATTATCATGTAAGAGTTATTAATATTTCATTAATAAAATAATTATTTCAAGTATATAATATAAATATATAAAATTTATCCTGATTACCTTCCATGCAAATAGTTAGTGAAAACGAACCCCATCACTTCACGAGGGGTAGTTCTCCATACATAGGAGCGACATTATTGTATCCCATAATAAATGGAAAGTAAAAAAAGTAATATAATATATTTTTACTCCATAAGTAAACATATGTTATAAACATAATATATATGCATTATATACATTTTCATAACTAACCTTGAGTGGTAGTAATGGAAGAATGAGTTATATATGTTTGCCAAGAAGCAACCTGTCGTACACACGAATGATGATTTCGTTACCCATTAAGTGGAAGAGTAGAAATATTTATGTTATTAAATAAAAATAATAAAATATTAGTATATAATATATAATTTTTATATTATATGTTCATGGTTTAATAATAATCGAATGAGGTGGAAGAAGAAAAAAATGGTCATTGAAAAACCTTTCCTCATCTTTAGGTAACATCTTTCTGTTTGATCCAATGTCATTAATTGGTAGGATTTTATCCCAAACTATGTTCTATAGGTTTATATAAAGGAATTATTGAGGTTATTTTTCCTGTTATTTGTCAAAACAATGGGTTTTGAAGGTGTGAAGAGTGTAGGAGAGGGGGTGTCCCTTTATAAATGATGTGAGTGGAACAATTTTTTTATATAATGAATTACAACCACAAAGTTTCATTTAAAAACACACCCATAATAAAATATTCTAGAAAAACAAGGTTTAAGGTCTAAATATTTCTATATAATATATTTTTGACTAGTTTTTAGTTCATTTAAATTTTCATCGTTTTAGTTAAACCCTAATGTATATCAATATTTACCTTAACCGCATCAATTAATTTTTAGTATTTTCACTATTCATTTTGGAAAAACATAATTTGAACTTATTATATAATATAAATTATTATTATTACAAATATAGAATCTATTTTCCTAATTAAACGCATATAATTTGAAAAATTAAATTTAAAATTAATCCCGTAGGTGCGACCAGAAAGCTGGTTTTCAACGGTAAATTGTCCAAATGTTTACAAAGACTTCATACAAAATATTAATATTAAATTGATTAAAATGACTTAAATTGGAATAATAGTTAAATTATTGAACTAATTTTACTTTAAAATAAATATCAAATATATTTTAATTTATGTTTAATTTAATTAAAAGAGGCATTTTTCAATTAAAATTTAGTATTTTTCACTATTCCCAAAAAAATTAATCTTTTCAAAAAAATATAAAAAGTTCACCAGAATATAATTTTATCGTGATTATTTTTCAAAATAAGTTTATTTTTTAAAAAATCATTATATAATGGGAAAAATTCAAATTCAAATTAAAACCCACAAATGTGGTGAAAGAACTGGTTTTCGACAAGTGTATTTTTCAAACACTAGATGATTTTATATTAACTCTCTATTTAATAATAATAATTTTATGAATATAAATTAATATTTATTTATATTTATATATTATTTTTCATTTAAATAATTCATTATTATTTTATATTAGAATTAACTAAAATGGAAAAACATTATGTAATTAAAAACTATTTTTAGAAAATCCAATTTTTATTCCAAAAACATATATAAATTAAATAAAATATAATGAAGAGTAAAATTTAAATAAGTGGATTGAGTATTAAATAATATTAATTATACTTCATTAAATCATATTCTAATCATTATTTCAATTTAAAAAATCTTAATTTATTAAAATGATATGATAGTTTTATAAATTAGGTATTATTCACTATTAATGAAAAATCAATATTTTACAAAAGATCCCAAAAATTCACCGAAAAAAATATTGATAAACGAATTTTAAAAAATAATTTAATTTTATCAAATAAATATTCCAAAATTTACAAATTTTATTTATGATATTTTTTAATGAAAATTAATAAAAATCATTTTTGAAGAAGAAATATGTTTGAAGAATAAAATTACATGACTAAAAATTGATTGATTATTTATTACTATTTATCAATAAATTATATTTTATAGGATATATATATTTATATGTATATTTTAATGTAGTTAATACGATTCATACCTTCTAATTTTATGACTAGGTTATAACCGTTATATATATAATGGGTCATTTAAGCTTGGTGTTGTGTGTTTAATACAATATCAAACATAAATATGATGGGATTTCATGTAGAACAAACAAGTGAAAGGATTAAATTTATTTAAAAAAGAATTATATAGTAAGGTATTCAAGAGTAACATTCTCTTCTATGTTTAGTGTTGTGTGTCATTTATTCTATCAAAGTTAAATTTCATCTTTTTAAATCACAGGGTGCTAAAAAAGAATGACACCAATGTTTTACACATAAAACATATGGAAAACAAAAAATAAATTCAATTACATTGAAAAATTTAATGAGAATCAATGTATGTTAAACAGTCGGCATGGAAAACACGAAACTATACTAAGGAATGCAGACACAGTCAGATGCATCAAGAAATGTAATACCAAAATAAAAACAAAACCACACCAAATCGCTTACTTGTGGAAAGTGATACATATTCACTAAAGGCCTCAAAGAAACAAAGAAAACTATATTGAACCATCATATCCATGAAAAACCTATACAGAATATGTAATATATTTTCATTTGAGAAAATATTCTTAGTTTTTATCCTCTACACACTGCATGATTATGATTTTAAGATCATTCCAAAAATTCTATTTTGAAATAAATTATAAAAGTAATCCTTTTCTTTAATTTAAAATGAGTAAAAATAAACATTAATTGAATTTGTTTATACATAAGAAAAAAAATTTACAATTTTTCACATAACTGGTCATTAAATCATTTTCCTAAAAGCTTGGAATATGAAAAAATATAAAACATATTCAAAACCCATTCATCAAAAAAAATTTATGTAAGAAAGGATAATTACTAAATAATATATTTATAAACAATTTGAGGTGAAACAGAGAAACAAAAGTATATATATATATATAGAGTGAGTGGCATTTTTTTCATTAAAAAACACTCATGATACATTTAACATAAATTGAATATAAAACAAAATGCCAAATAACCATAAACTAATAGTCATAAAAATATAATAATCATACCCATCATTAAAACCTAGGATCCTTGGAGAATATTTATTACCACATAATAAACACTCCATCTAAGAGGATCCAAATTTCATTTATTTCCTAAAACATAATTTTAATCTAACCTGCATTGACCGAGAGGGAAAAAACCTTTGTGGTATAAATTCAAATCATGGAACCACTAGCTAGAGTTTCATCATAACTATTTTGGTAATAATTCTGGGATTTCCCATTTAGATACTCATGGTTTTCCATCACAAAAAATTAAGGTGAGCAGTCAATAAAAAATATTATATATACATATATATATTTAATACACTATAATAAAATCAAACAATCACATATTATCACCCATAAACAAAGAAAATTGTTATTAATTAAGAAATAAAATATATAAAATATATATCATAGATGTAATTTTACTATTAACTTGCAATAATTAATCTTACAATCCTTTTTTACATAATCATAGGAAGAGGGATTTCTTCAAGGGAACATTCAAATCAGAAAAACCATTCCATAAAGTGTCAATAATCCATTTAGAACATAATTTAATAAATTATCTAATGAAATATATATTTTAAAACATAATCGACTAAACATCTAAAATTCTATAAAAAATAAATGAACACATAATGATTTCAAAATATAAAAAAATACACTTAATTTGAAAAGCATAACTTTAAAATAAATTTAAGTACTAAAACATCTCCCTTAACATTGAAATTCATTTAAATGAGATTCTTAGGATTTAATTACATTGTTATGTGGGTATAAATTTAAAAAAATAGATTCTAACATCACAATATGATTAACACCCTTTTGAAATCAAATGAAAATATAGAACAAAAAAACTAATATTTTAAAAATGATAATACTCATAATAAATACTATCTATGGCTTTTCAAATCATGAATTAAAATAATAAGTAATAATTGGTTTTATTATTTATGATTCATGAAAAATACTTACCTAAAATAATCACTTTCACAAATCATGGTGTCAGTAAACCATTAAATGTAAAGAAAAAAACATAAAG
Source organism: Viscum album (assembly GCA_963277665.1). Taxonomy (NCBI): domain Eukaryota; kingdom Viridiplantae; phylum Streptophyta; class Magnoliopsida; order Santalales; family Viscaceae; genus Viscum; species Viscum album. The sequence goes on from OY728119.1 coordinate 1,976,915,418, forward strand.
GATCAACATGATCCCCAATATATTTAAATGACGATCAAAAAATATAAAAATGATGGACCCTAGGTCTTAAAAAACATATTTTGCAAGAAAAGTATATTTAAGGTTTAAAAAAGAGGGATTGAGTTTTATGGTAATTTACCATGAAAAAATCACATGCAACTATCACGGAGGTGAAACAATTTCAATGGAAAAAATATGGGATTTATCTTTTCAAATCTCTTTTAGGCACAAAATATGAATGTGTAAAAAAATTATCATTCCGAAGGAATTAATCTTATAATATAATATAGTGTATTTCATATAATTAATGTTTTGTGAAGACAACATAGTTTGTATAAACAATTTTTTTAACTACTCCCCAACTATGAAAAATTACCTAGATGTAATAGGAAGTGTCACACCATATGTAAAATTGAGTATTGACCAAACCTATAACTCTAAAATGTTGTAGTCCCTCACATGGATGGGTATCACAGATTTAAATAACCTTATGTAAACCATGATACAAGAATATATACCTCATATCTCATAAATATATAAGTGAAAAAACCTAAATTAGAAAATAAGGATAAAAATAAATAAATTAATAAAATGATGAGGGAAATTAAGGATTTGGTTTTAAAATTATATACATTATATCACTTTTCTACCATTCAAATTAGTATTATAAAATGTCTAACAATGAATGGATGTGGTTTAAATTCCTTAAAAAATAATCAAATCATTTTTTTGGGGAACACCAATAAATCCGCAATGACAAGTAATATAATAAAATCTTAGGTGAATTCTATAAGAAAACCCAAAGATGTTCCCAAAAAGACCATACAGGCTACAACTCGAAACTAGATACTTCATCATCAAAATAGATGTTGAGTATAGGGAATGTACCCAACTCCCTCACATATAGGTAACACCAAAGGAATTTATAAAATATTTACCAAAAATGACCAATTTAAACGACTTTGTAACCCATTTTAGGGAAATATATGGTCAAGGAAACTGAATAATTCACCTGGAAATATTATAAAACTACTACTAAAAATCAACCAATGAACACTTAGGATGGAACAAATCAACTATAGTGGTCTCCCCACAAAATTCAAATTTCTTATAAAATTATATTTTAAAAAAAATGAGTAATTATACCAAAAAATATGATAAGAGTGGAAGTATAAAAAATATAAGGGAATTCTTTATAAACCCCACTATCATGATTCCTACACCACCCATGTGAGAAACTCTAGAAAAAAAGATAAACCTCAAACATACCAAGTAATGATACAAAATTACCAGAATATGGAAGACACAATATGTAGATTCAAACATTTTCTAAAATTAAAACATTATATGAATATTATCTCCACAAATAATGGAAAATTGATACAAATTAGTTATTTTGAACAATAAATAATAAGGAATACCTCATATAGTTGCTTTATCAACATCACGTTCAATAGGCCATTCCAGAGGATCCTCTATAGTGGTAGATTTTAATCAAATCCATTTTGTGTGACATATATGTTAATCTTTTCATGTGACCCATATATATAAAAAAAATATATTTCTTAGGTTATTATTATAAAAATGGATTTTTATTCCCTAACCTACCAGACTAATGGCATAATAGTGTCTTACTCCAAGAAGAAGTTGGTGAGAAAAAATCTAATGAACAATTGATTCCACAATACATTGGTCAAAATAATGTTACATCCGTTTTATATAATTTCTTTTATCACCAATCGTGGGAATATTTGATGTATTTAACAATTCAATGAATCCTAATATTAATCCCTCAATTATGATATTTTTTTTCTCAACTACCACATAAGAGGTTAATCCAAAATATAATATCCTCAAATAAATATCAGGATGAAAAAATATTCCAAAACAATAGTATTTTAAAGAATCAACTAAGTCAAACTCCATAAAATAGTGATCTAGTTCAATAAGATATCATACATAATCCAATACCAATCGATCACCCAACACATGGAAATTCAACATAATCATCTTATGAACGTTTACTATTTTATGGAAGTTCTATTTTATACACAATTACTAAAAACCTTTCGATGAATTCTCTTCCTATATCATATTCTATATAATGTACTTACATAACTTCAAAATCAGGACATCAAGTATAATGGTAGAAAACATAAGTTTAATAGGCATAGAAAACAAAATAATGCTTCATTTTTTCACAACATCTCATGACTATTGTTCTTCCTCATGGAAACTTGGAAGCTTGTGGAAAAAAGGCACAAATTCTTGAAATATAAATTAAAATATACTAGTTTATCAGTATATGGTCCTACACATGGAAAATATCACATGGAATAACCTAGAGAATGAATGAAAATTTTGTGTGGAATTATCTAATGATTTACGAAAAATGAACAATCTTTACTAATTTCAAGATGTAAAGATCAATAAAACAAAATAACAATGTCTCTAAATAAAAAATAATAATCAATATCAATATATCTAAATTATATTACTTACACAACTATATAAAAATATTAACAAACGAATACTCTAAATTACATAAAAAATATTACCAAAACATCCCAAATATTTTTTCTATACATTCTATACAATCATCCAATTATTAAACCATGAAGAATCTATAAACCAAAACCCATGTAAATGATATAAATCCCTAGAAATATAAAATTATATTTAAAACTCTTCAATTATATTATTCAAAATAAAATACCATGTTTTTAGTGTTATAAAATTCTATATGAAAATCTATTTTCGATTTCACAATTCGCCCATTAAAATTATCTTGCAAAACTACAAAATACTAAATCGACTTCAATTTATTTTGGAATACCCCTTTATATTTTCCAATAATTATATATTATAATTAATATAATGTTTTCAACACAAAATATTTATGAAATAGAACCAAATACCATTATGGAATCCCATAAACACTCCAAAATTAACCACAATCATCAATACCCATAAAAAAAATACAAATAAAGAGAATATTTGGCTAAACAAAAAAATAATGGGTTCAGTGGTCGGGAATAGTCTAGTTGCATGGTTTGGAAAACTGTGCACTGGCCATTAAATTACCATTGAGAGCTTCTCAAATCCACATACACGGTCTCTACATTTTTTTTGAAAAATACAAGATAAAATTATACCTCTATATCCTCTCTCATATTCACAACAAAATAAAAATCCTCCAAATAAAAAATATAACATCATAAAAATTCAAAGCACAATCAATATGAGTCAAAATATACCAATAATAGATGATGAAAAATCCAAGACTCACCACCCAACATCCCATGGTTACTCAAGTTTCTAAATAACAAAGAGCAAGATAAAATCTCCCTATTCCTATATTTCAAGTTCTAACATTCCTATCTCTAATATACCATCACTTACCAAATAATAAATATGATTGGAAACCATTTTTTTCACAAAATAAAACACATGCTCCCTTGATATTTGAACCCAATATGTCTTCTGACATGGACAAAAGGGAATTCCAAAGACCCTACCGTTAGAAACTAGTTATAGAGAATCAAAATCAACATAAATTGGAATTATTTCCCCTCATAAATTGGAATAAATGAAATTACCCTCAGAAGTGTTGTATGGAAACATCATAAATCAAATAACCAAAAATATTAATAATAAACACCTGAATATATAAATTGAACTCAACAAGCCACAACACCAATGTATATCTCATTAACCATATATAAAAATAATAAATGAACCCAATATATCCCAAAATATAATAAAACTCAATTTAGATACATGAACCTAATATATCAGAAGAAACTACAAAAAATAAAATAAAAGTAGTTTGGTACATAAAAATGGTAATTTCGAAATTTAAAAATAACTGTAACCACCCATCTCTATGTTCCATGTGTAAAAATGAGAACAAATATATCGTTTCATACCTGGGGATCATTATTGAACATCTTATATATATGGGAATGAGAAAATATTCCTATTAGGTGTCCTCCCCATACCCACTAAATTACCTGTAAGAACAAATCCACTTCATAGAGTTTTGAAATAAAGCCAAAAGGAAATTATTTCACTTAAAATTAAAATTGGCCGCATTGATATATTACTTAAATTCAACTTTATTAAATATTACATATTTACACTTCATCCCATATTCAATATTTTAATAATTTCCCGGAATATATGGAATTTAAAAATGTAAAATTCAATTTTAAAATTAATTCATTGAAAATACACAAGTTGGAAAGGGTAAAGTAGAAAATTAAAAACTTTTTAGATGATATATATATATATATGAAGTGAGTTACATTTTTTACATAAAAAAGTTTAAAACACATGATAAAAACCACATATACTAAATGAATTACAAAACTCACAATAATCATACACCAATAGTAATTAGTATTAAATAATCATGATGATCATGGGATCTTAAGGGCCCTAGAGACAATATAGAACAATATGATAAAGATTCCTTCAAAACGGATCCTAATATGATTCATTGTATAACACTTATTGTTTACTTTAACATAGACAGATTGAGAATAAATTTCCCTTGATGGTATACATACCTAACATGGGGCCACTATCTAGAGTGTCATCATTAGTATTGTTATACTCATACGCCAATTTGTCACAATGTAATCATTGGTATCCCCTAACACAAAATGGTAGTGAGAAATCAATAAAACATGATATTAATATAAATTAAAAAACAATTCAATTACAACCTCACCTTAAAAAAAACCATTTAATCACCCAATGTTTAATGATGAAGGAAAATATATGAAACATGTCCTTTAACATGGCTATTTCCATTAACAAGGATAAAAAATAAATCCTATATTACTTTTTTTACAATTATACGAAGAGGGAATACTTTAAGGTCACATTCAAATTGTGAAATATGGTTTATATAGTTCTAATCGATCCATTACACAATAATTTAAGAAATTAATCTATAAAATTACTATTTTAAAACAAAATAAAAAAAACTTCATCAACTACCTTGAATAAGAAAAAGAACACACAATGACTAAAAAAGAGATAAACAACACACATAATATGAAAAATAAACCTTTATGATAATTTTTAAAATATAAACCTCTACCTTAATTGTGAAATTTATTAAAGGAGATACATAGGAATTAAAGCGAGCAATGTATGTGTATAATGTTACAAAAAAATTAAGCTTAAAAATTTAAAAAATACCCCTTTAAAATTCATTAAAAATTTATAAAAATTAATGTATTCTAAAAGTATGAAATAATCAAAGTGTAATGCCCCAACCCCAGTTACCCAGAGTCAGTGCATTATTACATAATATTGGAATGATCACAAAAGATCAAGTCTCGAAAGATCGATTAGTTTAGTAGCCTTGGAAACAGTACATGTATTCATAAGTCATACATTATATCATAAAGTGAAAAAAAACTACAACAACATCTTGTGTTCATATCCCCTTGTACTATCACTACAGGTCAGTTATAAAATAATTCTTCACATCCTGGGAAAAATAAAACATTGAATGGGGTGATCTCAGATGCTCTGTAAGGATAACAATATAGCAGAATCATTCATAAATAAACACAAACATTTAAGGCAACGTGTAACTGAAACAAAAGCCTTTTAATATTGAACTTCAGCATATCCTGGAAAAAATAAAATGAAATAATTACATTTACTTATTCACATGGATATTATACTAGTCGAATAATCACATGAAATATCAATAACCACTTTCATAATGATGGAATGCATAATGCCAAAAAATCATATCCACATAGTCAAATCCTTTTCCCAAGACTACAAATAAGATTTTTTCAAGGCCTTGTGCCAAGAAACTAGTTGGAATCCTGAGACCTACCGATTCATCGAGGAGATATAGCGGGCTCCACCCGTCACTTACTATGTCCAATGCATTCCTCATATGAAAAGGTTTAAACATAACATAAACATTTGTATTAAAACTTGAATATGAGATGTCAATACATTCTGTATAAACCACGAACGGTATAACAATATCACATCCACATTCAAACATATCACAAAACCTTCAATACTATATGGAAGTTATTTATCATAATAAATAAACTTCAAACATGCTTAAAATCAATCAAAGGATACTGACATAGATTAAATAAAAAACTATTTGAGATAAATATCTCTTTTTTTGAAATCATTTAAACTTCACATAATTATAAAATAATACATTTACATTCAAAATATTCTTATAATCTTGTAAGGGAAGCTTCAATGATTTTAAAATTACAGAAAATAGCCGCACCCGCCATATAATTTTAAAAAAGACATTCTTACCTTATTTCTATCGAAGAGATTAAAAAGGACCCCGTTTGGAAAACAACAGAAAGATTGCATTATAAACATCTTATAAAAAGTCAAACAAGGGTATCAATTACATTAACCCATATTCTGTAAAATTGTATGAATGTTTTGAAATACATTTTTAAGAAACATGGATGTGGATGATAAAGAGGTCCCAGTATATAATTACTTATAGACAAACTCGGATAATAAAGAGATCGTGAAATAAACCCTTACCTTGTAATTTTCATTGGTCGAGGGTAGTTTAACCTCCTTTATAATAGTTAAATAATTGTTATTAAATTATACAACATTGATATACATAAATATGATATCTTATATGATCTTTTAATATTTCTTTGTTAATAATATTTCAGTATTGTCGTCATTTCGGGTGTTAACTGATTCATTTTCCTTTATATTCTTTGTTAGGTAAGATGTGTTTGTTATGGATAGGTTGTATCTTATTAATATCCAAAATGATATCATGTCGTTAGACATTAATTTTAATCATCAAATGATAATTATTCTTGAATTTATATGTTGGGAAATGAATCTCATCACGTTCGTTAAGACGGTAGTCTGTACGTACGCACGAGCGACAATATCATACTTTTGATATTAAAATAATATATAATTGAATGGTGTATCATATATACAAAATAATTATCATGTTATATTTATTATTTACATTAATTATATATAATTATTATACCCATCCAAATAATAATGTTTTGAATAACAATCACACCACGACGTGGAGACGGTAAGCCGTACGTACTCACATATGGTGACATGTCATTCAAAGGATGGATAGAATACTGAATATGGTTGTACCATATTTATAATAACATCACAGTATATAGAAGATACTAGAGTTATTATTTTATAATGGAAATAACATTGATAGAAGAAGTTGAAGAAGAAAGGAACCTGAAAGAGGGTGGGGAAATCATTACCACTTCTTCGGGTTCTTCCTTTTGATTTGATAAAAAGATCTCCTTAAGTTGGATTTATGACCAAAGGAAGACCTCTAGGATGAAGGGAGGACAGATTTTAGGGTATTTGGGTAGAGTTTGGCCGAGACAAAATTCTTTGAGGGTGTGAATTTGAGGGAAAGGTGAGTGCCCTTTTATAAGAGGGGTGAGGGGCACCTTAGGTAAAACTTAAAATATTATTTTACAATAAATTCATATTTGGTTTATAATAGCTCCAAAGTGTCTTATTCAGAGGATAAGGTGGGGATGGGCTGAAATCCTTCCAACCAATATATTTTAGATAGGTTTGGGTCACTAAATTAACCATATCATTTATATTTAACTCTTAGTTAAATAGTTTCACATTTATTATGTCTCTTTGTATTTTTATATTATATGATTAATAAACATTCTATATACATCCAAAATAACCCCAACTGGTTAATTAATGATATAAATATCATTATATAAGTCTCTTGGCCTAACCTTAGATTTTTAGGAATTTAATATCAATTAATAATATAATATTTGTTTTAAAAACACTTTTATGTCAATTTTGACACTATTTGGTATTTTGTTTTTTCTAAATTCATAACATCATAATTACCTCAAACCTAAATCATTTAATCAACCCTAACCTGTCATATTAACCTCTAAAATTCGTTCAATTCATGAAAAGTCTCAAATTATATTTATTTGGGTATTTATAATATCAATTAGTTTAACATTTCACTAATGAGATAATTACTGCATCATCATTGTGTCATAAATAAAATAAATTATATAATATCTAAAAATTACAAATAAAATACCATTATGTAGGAAATCTTTATATATTTAAAATTAATAATTATAATCAATGTTATCTTATGTATAACCCTATATTAAAAATGTTTTAGTTAATAAACTTTGATTTTAACCTTTTTAATTATTCTTTGAATTAAATAATAATAAATGTCCTAATTCAATCAATGTGGACCAAAGAGGTTCATATTATATTTATAAGGTTGTTTTTGGTCGAATTATACTTATCCAATAGAATTAGGACATGTGTTAGGGTAATAATAAATTCATTTTTACCCTTAATTACCCTATTCACTTTTAACCGTGGTAAATAAAAGTAAAAAGTTAATATTCACCGAAAATTATTTTTATCTTATTGAACCAAATTTTACTCATTGATATTAACCATGTCTCTCTTATTTTTTAAATTCAACTCAGAAAAGCGGAAAAATTAATTTTTATGTGAATTTTCGAATTCTCCAAGGAGGTGGGTAAAAGGAGGTGAAATGTTCAATAAAACTTTTATATATCTAAAATTATTATAATCTAACTCCAATAAACTACATTGAAATTATATATGTATTATGTATCTATTTTTACCTTTATTAAAATTCAATAAAATAAATAATTATTTTGTAACGCCCCGACCCCAGTTACCCAGAGTCGGTGCATTACTTCGTAACATTGACATGATCACAAAAGATCAAGTCGCGAAAGACCGATTAGTTTAGTAGCCATGGAAACACTAGATAAATTCATAAATGTTACATTACATCATAAAGTGAAAAACTAATAACATAGTCTTCATAGTACACACTCATATCCTCTTCTAATTATCCTTGAAGTTCATTCATAAAATACTTCTTCACATCCTGGAAAATATTAAAACATTGAAAGGGGTGAGCCCAGATGCTCAGTAAGGATAACAATATAGCGGATGCTTTCATCAATAAACAAAAACATTTAAGGAAATGTATAACTAAAAAAAAGCCTTTTAAACTTGAACTTCAACATAATCTGGCAAAAATAAAATTAAATAATGCCATTTACTTACTCACATGGATATTCTACTAGTTGAATAATCACATGCAATATCAATAACCACTTTCATAATGATGGAATGCATAATGCCATACTATTATAACCACGTAGCCAAGGCCTCGTTCCAAGACCACAAATAAGATTTTGTCAAGGCCTCGTGCCAAGACACTAGTTTGTCTCATGAGACCTGCCGATGCATCGAGGAGCTATAGCGGGCTCCACCCGTCACTTATTAAGTCCAATGCATTCCCCATATGAATAGGTTTAAACATATCATAAACCATAACATAATCGTATCACATAAAATATGCATAAAGGAAAAATAAAATTTCCACATTTCAATCACAAGATATCAATACAACACATTTATATAACAAAAACACTTTCAAAACCATTTTCAATACCAAAATAAAAGAAAGTTAAAACTCTGTATTTATTTTTCATTAAAAAAAATTATGGCTTGTAGAGGAAGCCGAAACACAAATAATGGTCACGGCGGCGGAGAAGTCGTTGTCACCACATACATAAGACAAAAACATTCATTTTGTCGTTTAGTAAAATGATTTGTAAAAAAAGATTCCTTTTTGAATAAAAGTCAAAGTCAAAGGGGTTTATACACCATATAAAAGAAAGTTGTGTATAAAACAAAATGTGACTCAATGAAAGGAGATTGAGATGAAGACCCTTACAAAGATCATTTTTTTAAAAAAGTAGATCTATTATGTGTATTCATTATAATTACACATAAATAAAGTACAAATACATTATAGGACATAATAATATCATGACATAATTTGAAAGTAAGAGATTAATCCAAAGAATAGAAATTGGGTTAAGAAGTTCCCTTACCTTGCATCCTGTCTTGAATCAAACATTATTTAACCTCCTTAATAATAAACTAGAGTTAATTTATAGTTTATTAAGAACCTCTTCAAGTTTCTTATTCCTTTAATATAACTTATTACCATGTTATGAACATTATGTAATTATTTAAGTAAATAACGGTCGTTTTGTCGATCTTTGGTACTTGAGTCAAAAATAAACTTCTTATAATTACAATTTGTTCATGTGGTGAAATATATATTATATCCAGAATTATATTCATTATATAGATATAATATATCTCATATATAGCCAGTATATACATGCATTTATAATATTCCATAACGTTTAGAGGTAAGAAATGAAATGCACTGTTCATGGAGATGGTAAGCCGTACGTACGCATGAACACTACTTTCATTTCTATTTCGTATTTAATTAAATCATAATGATATAAAGGTATATTATAATTCCAATATAATATCATATATAATATCATTTACTCCATCCTTTATACATCCCACATATGGCATTAACGATTCAAATCACTTTGAGGGGGCGGTAGTCCGCACTTCCTAAAATGAAATTATCGCGTTTACCCATAATGGAAACAATAAAGGTATGCTATAAATGAAAAATAAAGAACCATAAGTAAAACATAAACAAGTTATATATCATATATAAATATTGTTACATCTTAATGGACACCTTTGAATGGGTTATATGAGTGTTGAACAATCATCATTTCGTGAGGCAGAAATTCACCATCCACAGAAACAGTATGTTCTTTAACCATTAGATGTAGGTGTGTGTAAGTGTAGCTCGAATACTTCTCATAACAACATCCTAGTATATTGAGGATACTGGTGTTGTTACAAAAGAAATGAATAAAAAGATTTTATGGGGTTGGAGAAGCAAAATAATACAAAATAACATAAGCGAAGACATTACCTTAAAATCGGGTAACTCTTTTGATTTGAGCCAAAGGCTTCCTTGGGAAGACTTCTTCCCAAATTGAGGCTTCTAGGAGTAAGGGAGGGAAGTTGGGAGAGTATTTTGGAAGAGGTTGGCCAAGCCCAATGGCTTGAAAGTGTGAATAAGGCGGTAGAGGTGGGGGCCTTTTATAAGAGGAGACGAGGGACACTCTTGGAATGATTGAAATGTTACATTATTATGAAATGCTTTTTCAGATTCTAAAGTTTACAAACATATATATTTCGAGGATATGGTTATAAGGGTTCTAAATATTCTCATCCAATAGGATTTGGAAAAGTGTAATGCTTAGATGTTACATTATCTTTTCATTTTATTTAAATCATTAATTAATGAGGCAATCGATGCATCATCATGGTGTATAAATAATTTAAATTATATTATGTCTAAAAATTATTAAAAAAATATCATGATGTAGAAAATCGTTTTAGGTTTATAATTAATATTTATAGTCAAAAATATGACTTTTATAACCCCATTTACAAATTGTTTTAGTAAAACAACTCTTGTTTCTGACATTTTTATTTTATTATTAAATAAAAGGTTTTTAATGTCATTTCCCTACCAAAGTGGCTCCATGGGGTCCCCAAGTTGACCCATGGTTTTTCTTGGTCGGCCATGACTCATACAATAGGGGTAGGACACGTTTCAAGTTCATTTCCTATTATTATAACATTATATTTACCTTAAATTTCACTAATTACCTTTAATCGCGATTAATTAAACATAAAAGTTACTATTCACCAAAAAATTATTTTAATCCCATTGAAGAACATTTTACTTCCTAATGAAAACCATGTATGTCAGATTTTTGAAAATAAAATCACAGAAGTGCGAATGTTTAAATTAAATAAAAAATCAGTTTTTTAACTACCACTTAGTGGTTTCACTCTTCATAAAAAATTAAAGTTTTTCAGAACAATGCCAAAATTTCACCCTAAGCTATAATTGATATTCCAAATTCAAAAATGATGTATATTTTATGAAATTCAAAACATATAAGTTGCATTAATTAATTTCATAATTAATTCTCACTGTCACAACAAATAACGTGTTTTTAAGAAATAATATATATCAAAACACTGACAATTGTTTATGTCCAATTTCAATGTTAAATTAATTCTAATGACCAAAATTGGGTAAAATAGTAAAAAATATATTCTAATTATACTTTAAAACCACTCAATAGTATAAGTTATCACTATAAATTATTTTGATTAAAAAATTTGTTTTTAGGTATTATTTACTATTCATAAAAAATTGGAAGTTCTCAGAAAAATATCAAAAATTCAACATAGGGTAATTTCGATATTACGAATCCAAAAATTAAGTCCATTTTGAAATGTAAAATATATATAATTTCAAAAGGTTGTTATTACTATTCATAACTGATACTTTTATTGGTCGCGGTGTGTTAGAACTCGAGGTTGCGTACAACACACAATGCTCTATTATTCAAAGAGGAGCGTAACATGGAAGCTTGGGGTGTAACATTCTCCCATCCTTCAATAAATTGCGTCCTCGAAATTTGAAATTTTTCTTTGAAAATAAAAGGTTGAAAGTTGAAAATACCTTTGTGGAAAACCCACATCGGAAATAAGGTTAATAAAAATATAACTTTAAAAGAACGAAAGATAAGTACAAAGGTCACCCGAGATAACCCGTAATAGGATTCTATGAAAATATGTATATGGAAGAAAAAAAAACCATCATGGTCTGATGGAGAGTTGTAGAAAACTGGATTAGGAGAAAGTTAACCATAAGAAAATCACAAACTTGTGATTGGTTAAAAAGTCATTGAATCCCCAGTTGGAAAAGTTAACCGACAACATTTTTGTTTTAAGTTTCCTTTTATAATGTTGAGGAATTTATTTAAGATATTTACTAAGAACGTAAGGGAATATACATACTTGTCATGTAGACTTTTATTCTTTAATAAATTTTTACCACAAACCCATCTTTCAGTCTAAAAGGTAATAGAACTCAAAAATATTCTATTTATCCAAATTGTATAAGGTTCCAAATATTAACACATACCATTTAGATTAGTAAAACTATTTTGTAAAAACCAGGGACTTCCTGTAGGTTAGTGGTAGGTAATAAAGGCCTGTCGCACTACGGTTGTGGGTTCGATTCCTGCAGCTTTGTCCGACGCGACGGGTTATGCCCCACCCTGCAGGTTGTCCTTTTCCTAAAACTATAGTATTATAATATTCCAAAAATAATCTTCATAAATGGTTTAAACTTAAACAATACTATCCAAGGTTCAACTTAATCCATTCCAACCTATATAGTTATCCAAAATACCTCTGTCCAGACCTTTTTCTAAAAGTTCTCTAAATTCCAAAATCAATTGTAACATCAGATTTTCCAAAAAAAGTAAAGTTTCTCTTGTTGTCACATACTTAAAATATGATTACCTTAATCATATTAAAACCTTAATGAAAAAACAAGTACTGCAGTACAATCCTTATATATATCACATTATTCTTATAACCAGAATATAATCCTTGTTTTCAAAAGCACCAATACATTAATTATTCCACATCAACTGTAGTAACAGCATATGATTGTCCTTGATCCCTTTTCCTTTTCTAAGGTATGTTTCCCTGATGCTTAGGAAATTCATTTGCATAATTCCCCATTTCCCTACAATTGTAGCATTCAACATTGATAGCCTCTTTCTTTCCCTTGCAATCACGAGCCTGTTGAACTTTTTCTCCACATTTATAACAAACTCCCATTACTTTTAGGCAAGCACCGGGGTGATTCTTCCCACAATTATCACATAATGGAAAATCCTTCTTTCCCTTTTCCATTTATCTGTCTCTTGTTCCACCTTTCTCTTATTCTCTTGCTTTACATTGTTGTCATAAGTCTTAGAGAATTCCTTTTCTGTCTTGATAGCACACGAGATAATATCTTCGTACGATGAGAAGGTTTGTGAGACTAATGCTCGATGAAGAAATGGTTTTAACCCATCAATGAAACGGTCAATCTTACTTCTTGGGTTACATATATAATCTGCTGCATGCCTCGCTAACCTTGTAAAGTTAGCCTCATACTTTGCGACATTCTCATCCTCCTTTTGTCTCAGACTCAGAAATTTACTTTCCATATCTGCTCGATGGTCATGTGGAAAGTATTTTTCTAAGAAAATATCATTGAACTCTCTCCATTACATACTTGATACTTCTTCATCTTCCTTTGTATTTTGAATCAATGACCACCATTGATCGGCATCTCCAGTGAGGCGGTAGACTACCATGACATTATTCTCCCTTTCGCTACTCTCAAAGGCATGGAATATTTTCTCTAAGGAGTTTATCCATTGCTCTGCTACTAATGGATTTGTACCCCCATTAAATTTTGGTGGTTGTTGCCTCATGAAGCGGTCTAACATTGATCCTCCACGTTGCGGATCATGGTGCTCCATACGGGTAAGGTTATTATTCATGACCTGAGTGAGTTGTCCCAGTATGGTAATAAGTTGATCATCACCAGTTGTATCTACAGATCCACAATAATTATCTTAAGCACGAGGGAAATCCCTACACGGAGTGCATGCATTGATACAGTTTCCATTCCTTCCACTAGGCACCATTTCTAAATAATGGCATAAACTAGATTAGTTCATGAATCAAAATACATAATTCCATACTCGTAAAACACTTAACACTAATTGAACTATTTATGGATATAATCCATAATAATAAAAAAAGTTTTCTTTGAGAAAATATATACTCATAACCCTTCATAGTGGTTTGTAAAGAAAATGAGAATTATATTAAGCATATCCCCCGGGAGTGTCGTAACCAAGAGTGCAGCAAGACCCGTTGTCGTGCACCAGTTCCCGTTCGAGTCTAGCTCAAAGCGGTGTTTTCGGGTTTTACCCCTAGGTACATCTGTGCCAGATCCGCCTCTACCTGCTCGTATCCAGACAGGGATGTATTTATCAGAAAACTCACAAAATCTCTATAATACCAAAATTCTAGGAAGTTCTTCTATAGTAATCCTTAAAGTCTATCTTCGGGCTATGTGCTCTAATCATATTTTATCTAAATATAGCTTCCAAGTTTAGTACTAAACTGCCTGTGATACCAACTCTAACGCCCCGACCCCAGTTACCTAGAGTCGGTGCATTACTTCGTAACATTGGCATGATCACAAAAGATCAAGTCTCGATAGACCAATTAGTTTAGTAGTCTTAGAAACACTAGATACATTCATAAATGCTACATTACATCATAAAGTGAAAAACTAATAACAAAGTCTTCATAGTCCACACTCATATCCTCTTCTGACTATCCCAGAAGGTTATTCATAAAATACTTCATCACATCCTAGAAAATATTAAAACATTGAAAGGGGTTAGCTCCGATGCTCAGTAAGGATAACAATATAGCGGAAGCTTTCATCAATTAACATAAACATTTAAGGCAATATATAACTAAAACAAAAGCCTTTTAAACTTGAACATCAACATAATATGGAAAAAATGAAATTAAATAATGCCATTTACTTACTCACATGGATATTCTACTAGTTGAATAATAACATGCAATATCAATAACCACTTTCATAATGATGGAATGCATAATGTCAGACTATCATAACCACGTAGCCAAGGCCTCGTGCCAAGACCAAAAATAAGATTTTGTCAAGGCCTCGTGCCAAGACACTAGTTTGTCTCATGAGACCTGCCGATGCATCGAGGAGCTATAGCGGGCTCCACCCGTCACTTATAATGTCCAATGCATTCCTCATATGAACAGGTTTAAACATATCATAAACCATAACGTAATCGTATCACATAAAATATGCATAAAGGAAACATAAAATTTCCACATTTCAATCACAAGATATCAATACGACACATTGATATAAAAAAACTCTTTCAAAACCATTTTAAATACCAAAATAAAAGAAAGTTAAAACTTTGTATTTATTTTTCATTAAAAAAAGTTATGGCTTGTAGAGGATGCCAAAACACAAATAATGGTCCCGATGGTGGAGAAGTCGTTGTCGCCGCATACTTAAGAAAAAATCATTAATTTTGTCGTTTAGTAAAATGTTTTGTAAAAAAAAGATTCCTTTTTGAATAAAATTCAAAGTCAAAGGGGTTTATGCACCATATAAATGAAAGTTGTGTATAAAACAAAAAATGCCTCAATGAAAAGAGATAGAGATAAAGACCCATACAACGATAATTTTTTTAATAAAGTAGATCTATTATGTGTATTCACTATAAGTACACATAAATAAAGTACAAATACAATATAGGACATAATAATATCATGACATAATTTGAAAGTAGGAGATTAACCAAAATAATAGAAATTGGGTTAAGAAGTTCTTTTACCTTGCATCCTATCTTGAATCAACCATTATTTAACCTCCTGAATAATAAAGTAGAGTTAATTTATAGTTTCTTAAGAACCATTTCAAGTTTCTTATTCCTTTAATATCACTTATTACCATGTTATGAACATTATGTAATTATTTAAGTAAATAACGGTCGTTTTATCGATCTTTGGTACTTGAGTCAAAAATAAACTTCTTATAATTACAAGTTGTTCATGTGGTGAAATATCCATTATATCCAGAATTTTATTCATGATATAGATATAATATATCTCATATATATCCAGTATATACATGCATTTATAATATTCAATAATGTTTAGAGTTAAGAAATGAAATGCACCGTTCATGGAAACGGTAAGCCGTACGTACGCATGAACGCTACTTTCATTTCTATTTCCTATTTAATTAAATCATAATGATATAAAGGTATTTTATAATTCCAGTATAATATCATAAATAATATCATTTACTCCATCCTATATACATCCCACATATGGCATTAACGATTCAAATCACGTTGAGGGGCGGTAGTCCGTACTTCCAAAAATGAAATTATCGTGTTTACCCATAATGGAAACAAGAAAGGTATTATATAAATGAAAAATAAAGAACCTTAAGTAAAATATAAACATATTATATATCATATATAAATAGAGTTACATCTTAATGGCCACCTTTGAAGTTGTTATATGAGTGTTGAACAATCATCGTTTCGTGAGGCAGAAATTCACCATCCACAGAAACAGTATGTTCTTTAACCATTATATGTAGGTGTGTGTAGGTGTAGCTTGAATACTTATAATTAAAAGATCCTAGTATATTGAGGATACTGGTTTTGTTACAAAAGAAATGAATAAAAAGAGTTAAGGGGGTTGGAGAAGCAAAATAAAACAAAATAACATAAGCGGAGACATTACCATAAAATCGGGTAACTCTTTTGATTTGAGCCAAAGGCTTCCTTGGGAAGAATTATGCCCAATGTGAGGCTTCTAGGAGTAAGGGAGGAATGTTGGGAGAGTATTTGGGCAGAGGTTGGACGAGCCAAATGGCTTGAAAGTGTGAATAAGTTGGTAGAGGTGGGGGCCTTTTATAGGAGGAGAGGAGGGGCACTCTTGGAATTATTGAAATGATACATTATTATGAAATTCTTTTTTGGATTCTAAAGGTCCCACACTTATATATTTATAGGATAATGTGATAAGGGTTCGAAATATTCTCATCCAATAGGCTTTGGACAAGTGTAATGCTTAGATTTTATATTATATTTTCATTTTATTTAAATCATTAATTAATGAGGTAATAGCTGCATCATCATGGTGTCATAAATAATTTAATTTATTTAATTTCTAAAAATTATAAAAAAAATATCATGATGTAGTAAATATTTTCAGATTTCTAATGAATATTTATAGTCAAAAATATGAATTGTATAACCCCATTTAAAAATTGTTTTAGTAAAATAACTCTTGTTCGTGACATTTTTATTTTAATATTAAATAAAATGTTTTTAATTTCATTTCCCTACCAAAGTGGCTCCATGGGGTCCCCAAGTTGACCCATGGTTTTTCTTGGTCGTCCATGACACATCCAATAGGGGTATGACAAGTGTCATGGTCATTTCCTATTATTATAACATTATATTTACCTTAAATTTCACTAATTAACTTTAATCGCGATTAATTAATCTTAAAAGTTACTATTCACCACAAAATTATTTTAATCCCATTGAACCAAATTTTACTTCCTAATGACAACAATGTATGTCGGATTTTTGAAAATCAAATCACAGAAGTGGTAATGTTTCATTAAAACAAAAAATCAGTTTTTTAACTACCACTTAGTTGTTTCACTACTCATCAAAAATTGAAGTTTTTCAGAACAATGCCAAAATTTCACCCTATTCTATAATTGATATTCCAAATTCAAAAATGATGTCTATTTTTTGAAATTCCAAACATATAAGTTGCATTAAATTAATTTCATAATTACTTCCCACTGTCACAACAAATAGCGTGTTTTTAAGAAACAATATATATCAAAATATTGACAATTGTTTATGTCCAATTTCAATGTTAAATTAATTCTAATGACCACCATAGGATAAAATAGTAAAAATATATTCTAATTATACTTTAAAACCACTCAATAGTATAATTTATCACTATAAATTATTTTTATTAAAAAATTTGTTTTTAAGTATTTTTCCCTATTCATAAACAATTGGAAGTTCTCAGAAAAATAACAAAAATTCAACATAGGCTAATTTCGATATTACGAATCCAAAAATGAAGTCCATTTTGAAATGTAAAATATATATAATTTCAAAAGGTGGTTATTACTATTCATAACTTCTACTTTTATTGGTCGCGGTGTGTTAGAACTCGAGGTTCCATACAACACACGCTGCTCTATTATTCAAAGAGGAGCATACCATGGATGCTTGGGTTGTTACATATTTAAATAAAAATTTGGTTTTAAACTATAACTCAGTGTTTTTCACTATTCATCACAAATTGAATGTTTTCAGAAAAATACCCAAAATTCAACCTAAGGTAATTTCGATATTATGAATCCAAAAATGAAGTCTATTTTGAAAGATAATATTTATAAATTTTCAAAAATTGGGTATTACTATTTATAATGGCTAGTTTGATTAGTTGTGGTGTGTGTTAGAACTCGAAGATGCATACAATGCGCGCTACTGTATTATGTAAAGAGAAGCATACCGTAGAAGCTTTGGGTGTTACATTCTCCCATAATTCAAATACTTTCGTTCTCGAAATTTCTAGAATACTACCGCATGAAAAGACTCGGGTGGTTCTTCATCATAAGTTCATCGGGTTCTCACGTTGCCTCTTCCTTCTTGTGGCTTCTCCATAGAACTTTTACCAGACAATTCGTCCGGTTTCTCAGTACATGTTCTATGGTATCAAGAATCCTGACAGGCTCTTCACAATAAGACAGATCGGGTTCCAGTTCTACTTCCTCATAGGTGAGTACATGCGTTGGGTCAGGCATGTATTTTCTCTACAGTGATACGTGAACATTTCATGAACATGGGAGAGATTTTGATGGATTTGAAAACAGTAAGCTACAACCCCAATTTATTCTAGAATCTCGAAAGGTCCAATATATGGGGGAATCAATTTACCTTTCTTACTGAAATGTATAACTCCCTTCCATGGAGATTCCTTCAAGAAAACATGATCTCCTGCCTGAAATTCCAAATCCTTATTTCAGTTATCGGTATAGCTCTTCTGCCTACATTGAGATTCTCTAATGTGGTTTTGGATTACCTTCACTTTTTCAATAGTTTCCTCCACCAGTTTTGGACCTACGAGTTTTCTTTAACCAACATCATCCCAATAGGTTGGTGCGCGACATCTCTTTCCGTATAACACTACATATGGTGGCATCGGAATACCTGGATGGAAGCTATTGTTATAAGAAAATTCCACCAGACGTAAATATTGATCCCACATACCCTGAAAGTCATGTGAGCATTATCTAAACATGTCTTCTAAAGTTTGAATAGTCCGTTCTGATTTTCCATCTATTTGAGGGTGGTAAGTAGTGCTCAAACGAAGTTCAGTATCCAAGGCCTTCTGAAGACATTTCCAGAATCTTTATTTAAAAAGTGGATCACGATCCAAAACAATCGATAGGGGTACCCCATGAAGTCTCACAACTTCATTAATATATAGCCTTGCTAGATGTTCAAGTGGTAGATCTTCTCTTAAAGCAAGAAAATGTGCTGATTTGGTTAGACGATCAACAATGAACAATATTGTATCGTTCCATCTAGGAGACTTTGGTAGTCCTATGACAAAGTCCATCATGATATTATCCCATTTCCACTTAGGAATTGGAGGAGGTTGCATGACTCCTCCAGGCTGTTGCCTTCCAGCTTTCACTTTTTGGCAAACCATATATCTTGAAACAAAATCAGAAATCTCCCTCTTCATGTTGTCCCACCAAAAATGTTTCTTCAAATCACTATACATTTTGGTTCTCCCAGGTTGTATAGATAAATTAGAGCTATGAGCATAATCTAACAAGTCCCTTTTTAGATCAGGTATATCTGGAACACAAAGTCTCTTCCCAAATTTCAAAATTCCATCTTCATACACAATGTCACTCAATCTACCATCATTCACTGCATTAATCTTCTTTTGAAACACTTCATCATCGGTCTGAGAACTCTTAATCCTTTCTCGTAAAGATGGTTTGGCATACATTTGAAAAAGCATTAATGTTCCACCATCCATGGTTATTCCCATACCCAACATTACTAGATCCATGAACATTGGATCCCTTTCAACTCTCATTTTGTTCAAAAATCCATGATCCTTTCTGCTCAAAGCATCTGCCACCTTATTTGCCTTCCCCAAGTGGTAGTGTATCTTGAAATCGTAATCCTTGAGTAGTTCAAGCCATCACCATTGCCTCATGTTGAGTTATTTTTGTGAGAAAATATACTTCAAACTCTTGGGATCGGTATATATCTCACATTTCTCACCATAGAGATAGTGTCTCCAAATCTTCCAAGAAATTATTATAGTTGCTAACTCATGATCATGAGTAGGATAATTCTGCTCATGAACTTTCAGCTGTCGTGATGCATAGGCAATAACCTTATCATTCTACATAAGGACACAACCAAGTCTTTTCTTCGATGCATCACTATAAATAACAAACCCATCATTCCCCAATGGTAGAGTCAATATAAGTGTATCGAACAATATTTTCTTCAGTTCTTCGAAACATTATTTACACTCTTTTGTCCAAACAAATTTATCCCCTTTACGTGTGAGCTTTGTTAATGGGTTAGATAACCATGCAATATTCTAGACGAAACGTCGATAATAACCTGCAAAACCAATAAAACTGCATACCTAAGTTATACTCATCAGTGTTGTCCATTCTTGGATTTCTCTTGTCTTAGAAGGATCAACGAAAATTCCATCCTTAGAGACAATATGGCCAAGAAAAGAAATCTCTTGAAGCTAGAATTCAGACTTTCTAAACTTCCCATATAATTTATGTATTCTCAGAGTCATTAATATAATGTGTAAGTGATTTTCATGATCTTCATAGCTTTTGGAGTATATCAAGATATCATCAATAAATACAACTGCAAAGTCATCAAGATATTCCTTGAAAACTCTGTTCATTAGATCCATTAAAACAGAGGCTGCATTAGTCATCCCAAAAGGCATTACTGTAAACTCGTAATGCTTGTACCTAGTTCGAAATGCTATCTTCGGAATGTCTTCCTTCTTCACACACAACTGATGGTATCTAGATCGAAGGCCAATATTTGAAAAGTATTGAGCTCTATGCAGTTGGCCAAATAAATCATCAATGCGAGGTAGGGGATACTTGTTCTTTATTGTTATAGCATTGATTTCTCTGTAGTCGATACATAACCTCATAGATCCATCTTTCTTATTAACAAAAATGATAGGGGCTCCCCATAGAGAAACACTAGGGAGAATAAATATATTATTACTCAATTCCTCTAGTTGTTTCTTTAGTTCCACTAATTATAAGGTGGCTATTCTATAAGGGGTCTTCGATATAGGCCTTGAACCATGAATTAAATCAATGGAAAACTAAATTTCTAGTTCTGGAGGATGTCCAGGTAAATCTTTTGGAAACAAATCTATATATTCTTTCAAAATAGGTACATCCTCAATTTGATCATTCCTTTCCTCACCCACAATTATTTCATTATCTTCATCCCAATTAATTGAATATAGTTGAGCTACTGGTGGTGGATCTAGATAATAATTAGGTGGTGACGATTCTGCTCTAAAGATAAGGTGTTCCTTATCATTATCATCAAAAATCGTAACCTCCTTCTTCTTACAATAAATTTTCTCATAATGGTCCGAAATCCAATCCATACCAAGGATTATATCAAACAAAATCATAGGTATGACGATGATATCAGTAGATAAAGAACATTTATATCCTCTAATGGGAACAGATTCACAAAACTATGTTGTTACGATACTTCCCTTAAAAGTTTTAACTAACTACTCCCTTGTTAAATCAAATTGGAAATTTCTAATTTTCTTTGCAAACTTGGAAGATATGAAACAATGCGATGATCCATAATCAAATAATTCATTTGATAATCTTGAGGAAACCATTAAATTACCTGCCACCACATCTTACGAAGCTTCTACCTCAACAGTAGTGATAGCATAAGCTTGTCCTTGATCCCTTGGTCTTTTCTGAGGTATGTTACCCTGACGCATAGGACATTCATTTTCATAATGTCCCATCTCCCTTCAATTGTATCATTGATCATCATTAGCTTCTTTCCTCCCCTCACAATCATGTGCTTGGTGTCCATTTTCACCACACTTGTAATAGACTCCCATTCCCTTCAAGAAAGCACCAGGGTGTTTCTTCCCACATTTACTGTCAGTTGGATATTCAACTTTTCCCTTCTTCCCCTTATTTCCATTTCCAGAGTGATCATCTGATCTCTTATTCTCTTGCTTTTCTTTAATTTCATAAGACATGGAGAATTGTTTTTCTATCTTGATAGCACATGAGACAATATATTCGTACGATGAGAAGGATTGTGAGACAAATGCTCGATGAAGAAATGGTTTTAACACATCAAAGAAATGACCAATATTAATTTTTGGGTTATTTATATAATCTTCAGCATGCCTTGCTAACCTTATAAAGTTAGCCCCACAAATTGCGACATTCTCATCCTCCTTTTTCCTTAGTCTCAGAAATTGCCTTTCCATATCTGCTCGATGGTCACAAGGAAAGTATTTTTATATGAAAATTTCTTTGAACTCCCTCCATTCCATATTTCATACTTCATCATCTTCCTTTGTGTTTTTAATCAATGACCAACATTGATCAGCATCTCCAGTGAGGTGGTAAACTTCCATGAAATATTTTTCCCTTTTTCTACTCCCCAAGGCGTGGAATATTTTCTCTAAGAAATTTATCCATTTCTCTGCTACTAATGGATTTATACCCCAATTTAATTTTGATAGTTGTTGCCTCATGAAGCGATCTTACATTGACCCTCCACAATGTGGATTAGGGCGCTCCATATGGGTAATGTTAATATTCATAACCTGAGTGAGTTTTCCGAGTATAGTGATTAACTGATCAGAATTAGTTGCATCATCGGCTCCACTATAATTATCACGAGCAGGAGGTAAATCCATACATGGAGTGCATGCATAGATACAGTTTCCATTCCTTCTAATATGCACCATTTATAAACAATGGCATACACTAGATTAGTTTATGAATCGAAATACAAAAATCCAAACATGTAAAATGCATAACATAAGTTGAACAGTTTATGGATATAATCCATAATCATAAAAATGTTTTCTTTGAGGAATTATATAATCATAAACCCATCATAATGGTTTGTAAAGAAAATGGGAATTATCCTAAGAAAATCCCCCAGGAGTGTCATAACCAAGAGTGCAACAAGGCCTGTTGTTGTGTAGCAGTTCCCATTCGAGTCAAGCTCAAAGCAGTGTTTTTGGGTTTTACCCCTAGGTACATCTGTGCCAGAGCCACCTCTACCTGCTCGTATCTAGACAAGGATGCATTTCTTTGGAAAAACTCAAAGAATCTCTACAGTACCAAAATTCTAGGAAGTTCTTCTATACTAATCCTCAATGTCTATCTTAGCGCTAGGTGCTCAAATTAGAGATTATCTAAATCTAGCTTCTATGGTTTGTACTTAACTTTCTCTGAAAAAAACTGCAACACCCCGACCCCAGTTACCCAGAGTCGGTGCATTATTACATAATATTGGATTGATCACAAAATATCAAGTATCGAAAGATCGATCATTTTGGTAGTCTTGGAAATAGTAGATATATTCATAAGTCATACATTACATCATAAAGTAAAAAAAACCATAACAACATCTTATCTTCATATCCCCTCATACTATCCCTAAAGGTCATTCATAAAATACTTATTCACATCCTAGAAAAAAAACATTGAAAGGGATGAGCGTAGATTCTCAGTAAGGATAAAAATATAGCACAAAATTTCATAAATAAACATATACATTTAAGGAAATGTATAACTAAAACAAAAGTCTTTTAAACTTGAATTTCAGCATAACATGAAAAAAAATAAAATGAAATAATTCCATTTAGTTATTCACATGGATATTCTACTAGTCGAATAATCACATGAAATATCAATAACCACATTCATAATGATGGAATGCATAATGCCAGACTATCATAACCACATAGTCAAGGCCTTGTGCCAAGACTACAAATAACATTTTGTCAAGGCCTGGTGCCAAGACACTAGTTTGTCTCATTAGACCTACGGATACATCTAGGAGCTATAGCGGGCTCCACCCGTCACTTACTAAGTCCAATGTATTCCTCATATGAAGAGGTTTAAACATAACATTAACATTCGTATTAAAACTAGCATAAGAAATGTCAATAATTTCTCCATAAACCATGAATGGTATAAAAATAACACATCCACAGTCAAACATATCACAAAGCCTTCAATACTATATGGATGTTTTTTATCATAATAAATCATCTTCAAATGAGCTTAAAATCTATCAAAGGATGTTGACATAGATAAAATCAAATCTTTTTGAGATACATATATCTTTTTTTGAAATAATTTAAAAGTCACATAATTAGAAAATAAAACATTTACTTTCAAAATAATCTTATAATCTTGTAATGGAAGCTTCGACTATTTTATAATGGTGGAAAATAGCTGCACCCACCGTATAAGTTAAAAAAAGACATTCTTACCTTAATTCTGTCAAAAAGGTTAAAAAGGACATTGTTTGGAAAATGACGGAAAGATTCCTTTATAACATTCTTATAAAAAGTAAAACAAGGGAATAAATGAATTTATCCAATATTATTTAAAATAATATGAATGTTTTGAAATACATTTTTAAGAAACGTGGATGGGGATGATAAGGAGGTCCTTATAGATAATTACGTATAAACAACCTCGGATAATGAAGAGATTGTGATATAAACCCTTACCTTGTACTTTTCCATGGTCGAGGGTAGGTTAACCTCCTGTATAATAGTTAAATCATTGTTATTAAATTATAAAATAATCATATACATAAATATGATATCCTATATG
The DNA here is from genome assembly GCA_963277665.1 of Viscum album. Lineage (NCBI taxonomy): Eukaryota > Viridiplantae > Streptophyta > Magnoliopsida > Santalales > Viscaceae > Viscum > Viscum album. The sequence continues at coordinate 1,976,940,874 of OY728119.1, forward strand.
ATTTTTAATATTGCTTTTTCAATAATATTTAAGTATAATCGTCATTTCGGGTGATAACTGATTGGTTTTCCTTTATAACCCTATATTTAAAATTTTTTAGTTACTGAACTATGATTTAAACTTTTTTAATTCTTTATTGAATTAAATAATAATAAATTTCCTAATTGAATCCAAGTGGACCATATAGGTTCATATTTTATTCCTAAGGTTGTTTTTGGTCAAATTATATTTACCCAATAGAATTAGGGCATGTGTTAGGGTAATAATAATATCATTTTTACCCTTGATTACCCGATTTACTTTTAACCATGGTAAATAAAAGTAAAAAGTTACTATTCACCAAAAATTATTTTTATCCTATTGAACAAAATATTACTCCTTGATATTAACCATGTCTCTCAAATTTTTTAAATTCCACTCACAAATGAGGTAAAATTATGTTTTATGTGAATTTCCAAATTCTCCTAGGATGTGGGTAAAAGACGGTGAAATGTTCAATAAAATTTTTATATATCTAAAATTATTCTAAACTAACTCCAATGAATTACATCGAACTTATATAGGTATTATGTATCTATTTTGACATTAATTAAATTAAAATAAAATAATTAATTATTTAAATAAAAATTCGGTTTTAAACTATAACTTTGTGTTTTTTAACTATTCATCAAAAAAAGATTTTTTTAGAAAAATAGAAAAAGTACACCCTAAGCTAATTTTGATATTCTGAATCCAAAAATGAAGTCCATTTTGAAAGTTAATATTTATAAAATTTCAGAAAATTGGTATTACTATTCAAAACGACTAGTTTGATTGGTTGTGGTGTGTATTAGAACTCAAAGTTGCGTACAACACACGCTACTGTATTATTCAAAGAGAAACATACTGTAGAAGCTTGGGGTGTTACACAAAGTTAATAAAATCTTATTCTAATTATATCATGAATTTAAAGAATCTTTTAATCATGGTCTTATGTTTAGTGATTCATGCATGGAGAAAACATTCTTCAAATGACCAATTTCTCTATTTGTGGGTCCAATCCACCACATATATGTTTTAGAAAACCTTATAAAATTTATTGAATCCCCAATTAAAGAAAATACATAATTAAGAATCAATTAAAAACCCCTAAGTTATTGTGACAATATTAGGGTTAAAAAATAACTAAAATGTGGGAAATAATAGAGGGAATAATGATTGAATAACAATAATTTTAAGAACACGCGTATAAACTAGGATGAGGACATAAAATTCCTTAGAGAGAAAAGAAAATTACCCTATTTCACTCCTTCTATATTATATTGAATGAATGGGGGAAAAGATATTCATATTAACGAATTAATCAATAGGTTCAAAAGAGGATATTTAATAAAAGTAATTTTTTGAGTAAACTAGTCATTTTTTATGCGTAGTATAACAAAATTGCCACCAATCATGAAAAACCCATTGGACCACCTTAATTGGTAAACATTGTTTGAAATCATAGTTTTTCAAACCATTCTCCTTATATGAACACATATACTAAATGATTATGCTACTCACATGGAAGGGTCCCAATGTTTTCACTAACTATGATGAAATAGTGTGACCTGGACAACTACATAATAAATCAATAAAATTAGTTGAAATAATTCATGGATGTGGAGAAAATTATAAGGATCAATAATGAAAAGTGAGGTCTAGGGGTGATCTGATTCATGTTATTCAATAAATATTTCATTTAATGAATTACGTATAAATCATCCTAAAGTTGATGTATTAGAATATAATTCCATATACAAGGAATGTTAAATTATATATTTATAAAGTTAATAAGATTCAAATCCATTAAAGCATTCTAGAAATTTAATTCCAATATTTATTAAGGAAATAATTAATTATGAAATGAAATAAGTCATATAATTGTTTTTTAATAATCTAAAATCTATCTAAATTAAAACATAAATTGTTTCTTTATATGAATCATTAATTTTCTTCGTTCTATTTTTTCTTTGGGGGAAATATATAAATAATGTAGATACTATAATGAAAATAATACAGATAATTTCACTATTGAAATTTTCAATGCTCCTGGATATTGAATAAATTAATTTCAAATACCTCTACTATAATTATTTTTTTCATTAAGTGTTGTGGATGATGAGATGAGGGTGAATATTAAAAAAATTAGAACTCACTCATCTATGGATAGGGATTTTAGAGATATGAAGAATCCTAATCTCAAATACGATGATAACAGAGATCATGTGATTAACATATTTTCTCCCCTTGTGCAATGAATGTTCAAAAATTTCAATGGAATTATAGAATTAAATAAAACATTAAACTATTTTTAGTAGATTATAGTCTTAAACATAGTTGCATGGGGGCTATGAATTTATAAATATATGAGGTGAAACCGATTTCCTAAAAATGTGATAACAATTGTTTCCCTTATGATGGGAAATCATGGGCAATGTTTACTTGTTTATATTTTCCCAAGAGATTAGGAAAAATGTGTGGGTATTCAAGTGTACATAATTTATCTGTGTCACTCATACGCACTACCTTGCAACCACTTTTAGTATCCTATCTCAGTGAATGAACCCATTTTCAACATTCTATGATCACTAATGTCTAATTGTTATAATTGTTTTGATCGACTATGTGATAAATAATATCATTAAATTTAGACCTTAAAATAATCCCTCACAAGAACATATAGTAATGTAAATTATATTTAAACTTATACCCCCAAAAACATTTATCCATAGAATGAGATACACTTAATTTATATAAAATAGTTAATACATGGAAAAGAGTGATCGAAATATTCTATAGAATATCCTTCCATCCACTTCTCAATGTGGATGTGGTCCATCTGTTGAAGCTAACCACATCAAAATATCCATTTTCCCTTATATAAACTCACCTTAGAGCCTCCCTATGCCTTAGTTATAAAACCTATTGAACGGAATACATTTTTTTTCATATACTTCACTTATAAAAATTTGGGAAGCTCTATTAAAGCTTCACTTGATAATGATATAAACATTCCTATCATGTAACACATGCCTCTAAATGTATATACCATAATAACATTGTATTATACCCAACTCTTCTAAACTCATGATCATAGCATGCAAATATTTGATGTTCCCATTTCAGGATTTTGTGAAAAATATCTTATAGGGAACCTTTTATTTGATCCATGTAGACATAAGATGATGTTCATGATTTATCCAAATTCTTGACCTCTATATTCCAATATATAATTCCCATGGATTCTATGATTGGTCATGTGTTGAAATGATATCAGGATGGGTTCTAAACATTTATCTTGGAAGCTTACTAACAGATGGATTAACTTCTTGGATTTTCTTCTCACTATGAATTATATCATCACCACCACTTATAGAGAAGCTAACTTAGTTGTGGATAGACATTCAAACAGTGGATTCAGTGGTGTGGATTTCAACTGGTATGATTAACCCCCTAAAGGTTGTTTAACCCTTCATAAGACGGATTTCTATAGATCTCATTTTTTCAAGATGATGTAAGTTGGACTTTATTATTAATTTAAGGAATCGTTCTTTTATTGGAAAGGTTTTATCATTCTAAAAAAATACATGGAAAAAAAATCCAATTTTCTATAAATATGTTTAATGTGTCATATTAGATACTTCTTATCACATTAAGCAATATGAATTCATGGAATTATATATGTTTCATAAAAACAATGTTTGATAGACCATAAATGAAATAGTCAAATTATTGAGAAGATATTAGCAATTGGTTATGATCTACTCATAATTTAATAATAAATATCTCTTTCTCTCTATATTCCCATAAACTAGATAATTAATATTTATATAACATATATGGTGACATTGATCAAAACAAGTGGTACCATTATATCATAATCATCAATAGTGACATGGGAAATGATAATGGCATGTCTGAGTCTGTGATATAATATCATTTTTATAAAATGTATATCACAATATATTCTATATTTTACTTGTAGATTATGGAATATAATAAAACACTATTAGTTGTATATTTATTCTTTCCTTATCAAACCAATCATGCCTCTAAAAAATTTAATTTTCATAAATGATTAATGTAATTATTATTAATGGTTAAATGAAGAAAAATTATTGAATTATATTAATTCTAGAATACTAAAATAATAAAATAAATTTTCAAAAAAGATTATAAAAAAATAAATTAAATATTAAAATATTATTCAGATGAAAATATATTAATTCAATTATATAAATTAGTGATAAAAAATTATAAAAAAAATTTACTCAAATGTTAATTAAAAATTCATTAAAAATTATATTATCTAAAATATACTTCTAAGACAAAAAAATGATTAAATAAAAAAATTACGTGTTATATAACCATTGAAATAATAAAATAAATCTAACACCATTCAAAATTTCAATTTAAATATTCAATATTAAAATATTATTTAATAATAAATGGGAAATAAATCTGAAAATACAAATCAAGGTGTAATTTGTATTGAAGTTGACGATAATGAAATTAATTCTCAATAACCGAAATGTAATACAAAATCGGAAGATTTTATGATTGAATTAGATGAATTAATAAGATTTTAATTCAATAAATCTATAACTATAAAAATATGACTAGGAATATAAAATTTTTAGACGGATATCATAACCGAAAAGACATCTCCCATAAAATATCAGTAGATAAGGAGTGTTAGAAAAAATGACTTCTTTCACACTTGAATTCAACTTCATTTAAAGAATAAAAAATTATAAATCATGGGTTTAGTCCATGAAAAAATTATTTAATCATATTGTGAAAAATTAATAATGTGTTCTTGTAAAGTGTTTAAGTTATCATAACATTATTTGATCAAAATTATATTTAAAATATAATAAAACGAGATTTATAATATGATTACAAAGAATATGTTTTTTTTAAATTATTTTGACAAATTTATTAATAAAATATTTAAGATAATCTCTTTCTAGTGGCATGGATTGAATCAATTAGAATATTTTAAATGGTAGAAATTCTAAAATGCTTCGAGGATTATCAAATGAATATGATGAATGGATTCCATAATGATTTATAATTATATATTAAATAAATAATTGGATTTTGAAAAAGTGATACTGGAGAAAAGATATGTGATTTAATGAAAGAATGATACATTTTGATGAAAGAACCATATGCATGGTATGATTATTTGGAATCAAAGTTAATGAAAATGGAGTATAAAATAGGAGGTGTTGATCAAAAGCACTATCATAGAAACATTTAGGAAGAATAATTCATATTACTCATCAACATTAATGGTATAATATTAATTGGTAACATCAAGTAATTAGTCAATGAATTTTTTAATCATCATGTAGTTAGAGATTTAAGTATATTGTATATGTGAACACTCTTATTTTCCTTGGTTTTTGTCCAATAAAAAGCATTAGTATACTTTTTTACACAAGAAAAACATGCTATAGATATATTGAATTTTTTTTACAAAAATGATCAAAAACTGAATTCAATAACATTTTTTAAAGGATCCGAATATTGAAATTAAAATTATAGAAATGGTTTTAAATAAAATTTATTAATTAAAATTATAGAAATCATTTTCTGTTCATTGAAATCTTTTTTTCTAATCCTTTATATAAAAAATATATCAATTTTACATGAGATAAATAAAAAAACAATAATTAATGGTTGTAATGTGTATCAAAATTGATGGTAAATTTAACATTTTTTATGATATTATGAATGAATTAAAAAAATGTAAAATTTTGTGTATTTATGAATATCATAAATGTATTCTTATTTATTTGACCTTATGTGAATATATGGAGGATAAATTTTCATTATATTTATGTATGTTATAGATATTGTTAAGAAATAAGTACCTTCCATTAAAATTGTTAAATAAATTTATCACCGATATATAAATAGATTTACTAAATTGATTTGAATGATTCAATATTTGGAGAATATTATAGAAGAAATAAAAATTCATATCATTTTATTGTTTATGAAAAAGTGTTATAAATAATTTAAAAATTCTAGTAAACTATTCACTCACTAAAAATATTTAAATTAGATAAAAAATTATCCAATAAAATGTAGGAAATAGTTTCACGAGAGTCTACTATATTGGAATAAAATAATTGGCAACATATATTTTTATGAAATAATTATGATTTTTTTACATTTAAAAACAAATCAATTGAATATTGTTTTACTCTCACATACCATGTTATGTAGAGTATTGGGGTATCGCCTATCCCTTTTTTTGTTAAATAGTTAACATGGATTCTCATCCATGATACTTGGAACCCATGGGGTATAATTTCAGATGGTAATAATTCATATTAAGTACAGAAATCTTATAAAATAAACATGTTTCAATAAGATGTATCAAAATATATCTAACTGTCATATCAATATTGGGAAATCTATAATTGATGTGGATTTTATTAAAATATTAAACTATGATAGATACAATCCATGTTAAATTTTATAAGGTATTATTGATAATATATGTAATAATAAGATATTAGTGGTTTATAATAACGAAGGATCAAGGTGAGAAGGTGAGTATGGAAATCATATATTGACCCTTATTTTCCATACCGAGTATATCTAACCAATGAATAGTATCATAATTGATACTTTATAATTTTATAATTAATGATGTGTAAAAAATTTTAATGACATATGTGGAGTTATACTGAATCATAGAATTTACATAACATTTTCAACAAACCCAAAGTGGGGGAATGATTCCATTTTTAATTAATTGATTAAAATATTAGAGTGTGATGAAATTCAATATTTTTTATTAGATGTCAGAGTTAACTAATGTAATATGGATTAGAAAAATGATTTATGAATTTTAGAGCATGTTTTGTGTTATTTGTGTAGATTTATAAGAATGGAAGAAAAAACAAAATGAAGTTGGAGTTATTTTAAAAGTCACACAAATGAAAGTGAAGGGATAGAAGAAATGTGGGGGATATTAAATTTTAAGGAGATCAACCAAACCATTATTAGATAAAAAACATTTTGGCGTACAAATCACTATATTGGAACACTGAATTTGTATAATAAATTATTTTAAATAAAACATGGTTACCTATAGATGAAAAAATCTCATCATGGTTCTGATTAAATGAGTGTGTTTTTTATGATAGTCTTTTTATCATTTAATATTAATGTGGCCACATCAAACAACTATGTCATAGTATAATTCATAAATCTTAAATATTTTTGAATATTTATTTGAATAAGAAAACTATTTCATAATTTATGTGAGGGTTAAATTTTTTGTTCTATATGGAATCTATATGGAATTTTATTTAGAAATAAATATTTTCATATTATTGTATATATTTATTAGAAAAAAGGGAAATATTATTGTGGTAATAGGTATGGTTTTAAAATTTTTATAGAAGGAAACATATAGAATATTGATTATAAAAACCTGGTCATTTTCTAAAAGAATCATGATCATGGTGTGGGTGTGATATGAAGGGTCTTATATGAATATCATTAAATTTTATAGACTTTTAATATATATAGATAATGAATTTGGGTTTCAAACTATTGAACACAAAATTCACTTCACAGTCAGTGAATACATGATTTTTTTTCTCAAGTTCTACTATTTTTTTATATTTGGATATATTTTTGAACTATCATGAAATAAAGAATATATTTTTGTGTAAAGATAAATAATTAAATAATATCAATGATTCATATATATTCATATGAATGGAGCTTAATAGAAATAAAAAATCTATAATGATATAATGATTGTACAATGAATCATTTATAACAAATATCTTTAGGGCCACAATATTTATCATATTATCCTACAAAGATAATTTTAGAGATAAGAAGGGGAAGTGTTCTTTGGATTTGATAGTGTGACATTATTTAATATTATTGTCTTTTAGTAATGGGATTTTTATTTCATGTTGTATCTACACATCATCAGTCTATGATCCTTGGATATAATCCTGATTGGTTATCAATGTAAAATCCTTATGATTTTGGGCTTTATATCCACTATTTAGATATTGTGTATGATATTATTTAGTTGAAATTTTTTATTAATATCTCTAACATGAGACAAATATCAGAATATGGAATGAATTTAATCCCCCCCCCCTCATATGGAATTTAAGGCCTCATTTCACAAATAATAACATTACTAAAAATAATTTTATTAAAATCCATGATTTATTCCACAAAAAACATCTTCAAGAATAAAATAATTTATAAAAATATGATTGATATAAATTTTTAAAATCCTAATATTCAATTGGTTTTATATGAAACCATTATTTTAATAAACCCAGTTATAACTTATTTTGAAATTTTTTTTCTGTCATAATCAATCACATATTATTGAATATGAATTTGAAAAAATTAACACAGTTTTTTTCAATGTATCACTCTTAAATTATCTATTATGTTACTAAATATCCTATTAATTGTAAATTTTAATAATTCTATCACACTCTTGACTAATTCCAAGATTAATTATTTTTCATACTTGAAATGTTTTTATCACACAATTTCCTTTATATTTTCATACGTAACATACTTTTAAATTTTATTTAGATTATGTAGAGATAATGAATCTTGGTGTTTAATATATATATTTTTAAAACACATGTTACAATCGTTTATCAGGATAAAATATCATGATATTTTATGAATGGACTTTGAGTTTAATATGGACTCAAATAATGATGTTCATTATTATGAAAAGAATCTATCCGGGTTAGGGAAATATACAGGAACACTTTATGGTGATTTCTTAATTAAATTTATAATATGAAAATTGAAAATATATTATTTGTTAATATTAAAATTTTCATATCATCCTCATGTTTTTTATAATAATTTTTAAGTCACAAGTTTATTTTAATTGATAATTTGAACTGAATAGTTTCATTAACAAACATTATCTGATTAAAAAAACATTATATGATTAACGGGGTATTTAATGACCCAAGAAAAATCCATCAACTATCTTATGGCGTAAAAACTTCTATATTTTACTTTTTATTGATTATAATACCATAAAACAAAATATAAAAAATTATTTTACCACAGAATTAACATAATTTATTAAATCATTTGGAATTATATCATAAAAAATTTAATATAAAAATGAATTAATAATATAAAATGGTTTAAGAAACATTTTACACCAAAAATATTTTTTTGAATCATACCCAAGGAACCAGGTTTAAGCTATCTCTTAGAGACTTCAATTTCAAAATTAAATAGTACTATTTTTAAGGTGATATAATTGCATATATAATTTAATTTTATATACTATTTGAGTTTTATCAGTTAAAAATTGGAATTAAAACTCTCATTATTTATCACATTTTAATAACTTAATGGTTATTCAAAAAAACATCTCAATTAATTTTATCAAATTTTGAAAGTGATTACAATATTAACTCTTATAAGCTAAAACATTAATAAAGGTGGATAATTAATATTAAAAAAAGAAATTAGAATATTGATTTCAAAATTTATTTTTAACAAACCAAGGTCAACAATAATATATATAATTAAAATCTAGGCATTGAGAGGGTTTAACAAATTTCATTAGTTTTAACAAAATATTCCTTTTACATCAACTTTTTTTAAATAATTATATTAATTGAATGTTAAGAAATCACGTTTAGGTACATCCATAGATGAACATTTACTAGTATAACTTAATAGTATGCTCATATTTCAATGGATTAATATCCTATGACTAAATGAATATTATTTATGAAAACCACTTAAGCATGAAACACTTAGTAGGAAAATATAATTTAAATAATATAATTTTTTTTCATTAAATTTTATATAAATAGTAAAAAAATCATTTAATTATAAATATTTTTTGAATGATATCAAATATATTGTTATAAAAATAATTATAAAAGTCTAATAGTATTTAGAATATATTCAAGGATATAACCATATTAAATATTAAAAATTCAAAATAATTTATAATTATTTATGGAAAAAATGACTATAATTTTTCATTCTTATTGTCATAAGAAATTTCATGGTAAGATTTTTCTATTTATAAAATCTTGAATCATGAAAATCCATCAGTAAAATTCACTGAAAATAACTTACCCTTATTTCATAAGATCAAACTATTTATGTAGACGTATATAACATAAAATAAGAAAATTAATATTTTATTACTAAATTTCATTATAATAAAACAAAAATAGTAAATAAATCTTTTTCAATAGACCCCATATAAAAATTCAATCTAATTTAGAATTAGTTATGCTATAAATTAAATATTTATTTGGTATATTAAAATTGGGGTAATTCATTAGATAATAGAATGATGTAAATCATTGAATTTTATATTGACATCATATTAAATATTTTATTCAAATATTATTATTTTTATAAGAAACAAATGACTTAAAATTTATTTTCTTTTTGTTTCTATTTTGATAACCCAATTCAGTATTTGATTTTGTAGGTGATTGGAATCATATAGGTTTGTTATGGTAACACAATTGTCAAAGAATTTTTTAACGCCTCATTAAATATTATAATTATTATTTTTGAGTATTTAATTCCAATAGTTATAATTTATGTTATTGTAATAGATTAATTTTGATAGGTCTCAACCCCTATAGTTATCTTGGTGAATTTATCCTTGAAAAAAAGGATGGGGTGAAGATTAAATTGAGTTTCAATGCTTTATTAATATCCCACTATATGTGATTGTTCTAAACTGTATAATGAATTTTTAGTTAAAATATATGAACTATTTAAAATTAATTGAATGGTGTTGCATAATATATAAGATAAAATTATCAAGTGATTCTTCTAAGATACTTTAAATTATGGTTTGAGGTGTCACGGTGACTTATCAATGAAACTCTATAGGATTTATATTACCAATTAGGTAATTAATGTTAGAGATAAAAATTCATATTTTGGTGTTTTATTAAATTATAAATGAAGATAAATTTTATAGAACTCAATCGGGAAAAATTAGTCACATTAATCCTAATAAAAGTTGATTTTTTGGAAAAATATAAAGAAAAAAATGATGATATGGTCATTGTTTTTTCTTCAGGATAGAATAGTGAATGTATCATACCTATTGATGATTTTGTGTGATGCTAAATTATTGAGAAATTATTAATGAATCAGGTGAAATATTTTCATTTGAAACATATTAAATAATGTGTCACTTCATCAAGGAAAAATTGGAAAGTTGAGTGCTCAATTAGGAATACGATATAACAAATGAGTTAGTGTTTGATTTCATAATGAATACTTATAATAATGATTTAATATATCACATGAGAGTGTTTTGGGGATTTCATTCTCTCCCCAAATATTTAGGATTTAATTATTTCTTTACCTAGTTTCATTCATTTTTATTTATTGAAAATGGAAGATAATACATTGTAATTCAATATTTAAATATTGTAGGACTCCATATTAAATAGGAATTTTATGAATGGGAATATGATAAAGTAATATGGGTTTACTTACCTCAGGAAGCATGAGATCATAAAGGTATTTTAGGAATGAGTTAAATGGAATGTATCATCTTTCAAATAAATAGTAATAGAGATATGGAATAACCCCCATGCCTTAAGATGATGGAAATTGATATACCAGGACGAATTATAAATAGAAAAGTGGAGATAATAAAAACAATACTGATTCATGGATAATATAGTGTTTACCTTTACACTAACAGTTGGATAAAACTCAAAAACATGGCGTGGTGTTTAGATATCTCCAAAATTGGTGTATTTAGATGACACGATTCATCCTCATATTTTTCTTGTATTTCTGTCGGCAATTTTATATTGTATTTATATTCATCATGATCATGAATTAATGGAATATGATTTATATATGAATGATATATAATGGAATAATGAAATTATAAGGAGACACAAACCCCATGTGATGTTACCCCAAAAAATGTAGCTTGTGGTGTGTTAGAAAATACACTATATAGAGTTTAAGAAAAACAAATATTTCAGTTATCTTGGATTATTGAATGTCTGGTGGGTGTAAAAATGTATGTTATAAATATTTATCATTTATTACCAATGTTCATTGGTTTACATGGGATATTACAAAATACCTAGATGACCAAGGTTTTGGAAAATCAAAGGAGCATTATATGATTTTTTATTATGACACAAAACATTGTGCTTCATATAAAAAAATAAATTGGCCATAAAATTGGGTTTTGGGTTATCATGGTTTTAGGAAGACAATTTAGGACAATTTACATAAGGAAAAAATGTCGTTGTCTATCTACCCATGTCATACTACATGAAAAAGATTTAATTAAGAAATGAAAAATAATCCATTAGCATCATAGAATATTGAAGATGTTATAATTGGTTTTAGGATTTGGGTTTCATTCGACACACCAAGACATATCTAACACTCAACATACATGTGTATTTAGAAGAATATTTAACTGATGTACTATTCTTTGAAATTTTAGATAAAATATGATTTTTTATATAAATAAATTCAAAATATTATTCTAGAGTATATTTGGTTTGGTTTTTATAAAAAAAATAGTTCCACATTTGATCATAAGTTGGTGCCAATTGAGGGTAAGTATATGTGATTAATTTATATATAATATTTTTTAATCTATTTTGAACTTGTATATTAATAAAAATTTACTACAATTTTCCTTTATAAGAAATTGATAATAAGATAATGATGTTTTAGTTGAGGTGAAGCCACTAAATAAATAGTATTATATTGTTAATAAAATATTGCATGGTCCACATGAACAAATACCTTACTCAGTGTTCACTCTTTCTTGCTCTCTATCAATAATTACTATTACTTGGATATAATTTTTGATCATTTATTTATCAAAAATGGGAATAATAATTTTTAAATGTTTTGTTTTTGGTGACTATTATTTCACCCCATATCATTCATCCTATTACTTTTACTATGGCCTCATAATTTGTATAGTTATGGTACTTATCGTGATAGATACATACTATAATGTGTCAATTATTTCTAAAAACCCACATCTCCAATACCTTATAGTTGGTTGTTATCTTCTAAATTTGTATAAGATATAATGGATAACACTATGAAGGATTGAATAGTTTAATAGACTTGGAAAACTCGATACAAATTCGGCTTCCATATGACATTAAAAGATAAAAAAACCTAGAATAAAAAACATTCATACTTTCATAAAAATCATTCAATGATTTTTTCTTCATATCCAAGGTAATGAAAATCAAATAAAGGGTGATCTCATATTCTTAGTATGGTTAGGTGAATTATAGAAACTATCATAAAATAAATGATACATGAATAATATGGAAGAGATAAATAATAAATAATTTCATGGATAATAATAACTAGATTCATAATGATATAACACAAAATTTCAGATATCCTAATCATTCTGTCAAGGCCTCAAAAAAATAAATCATAAATAAATATGTAAGAAATATACCAAATACCAAAGCTAGTTTGTCTCATGAGACCTACCAATGCATCAATGTGATCTATAATAGTATTATCTACCCATTCACATACTAATTCCCATGCATTCTTTATATGTATGAAATTAATAGAAATAAAATAAAAAATCTACATAAACAATCATATTGAATAACCATCATATGAAATGTCAAAATCTTCCATAACTAATAAATAAAACTACATTATCATATATCATCCCGAAAAATAACTTGAATGGAATCATTAGATTATATCCCTTTTAAATTATAAGATTTAAAAATGGATGTTCACAAATAAAACACTATCTTTAAAATAACATTCAATCTTTTCATTTAAAATATGTAAAAAATATAATTTTTTTCATGAACTTTTCATTAAAAATTTCCATTATATTGTGAATATTACTTTATTTAAAAATAAAAATGGAAACTTGTAAATTAATATTGAAATTAAATAATAGTTATGATGGAATTTAGATCAATTCATTTAGTAAATGTTAAAAAAATTCTTTGAAAATTTTTGCAAAAACTAAAAAATAATTTGTTTGGAAAACTAGAAGAAGATTCTTCAAGTACATTACAAGTAAAGTAAAATAAAGATCGAAATGAAATTAAAATGTAATAGGATAATATAGTATAAACTTGTTCAAAAGATTATGGTAAAAATTGATATGGATGAAAATGTTCTTCGAACTAAGGGGATATTAGGTCATATTTTCATAAAAAACATTTTAATGATAATATAAGGTATGAAGAGGTAAATTTTAAAGTAAAAAAGTCTATTTTATATAGATAAATAGTGGCTAATAAAATCAAGGGAGGTTAAAATAGAAATAGAATATAATTTAATTCAAAATTAATTTAAACAAAAATAATCCCAACTAAAAATTTAACTGTAGAGTAAACCCATACATTGAGTCCAACATTCCTTGTATGTACATTATGCAATATTTTTTAATTTTACTTGCACTTAAAAACTTTTTTTATTATAATATATATGTAATTTTATGTGAAAATATAAATTTTCTTTAAAATTCATTCATGATTATGGTTTTAATATATTTCATAAGTGTAGAGTGATGTATAAAACCTTGTATAAGGGTAAAAAAAATTATTCAATTATATAAAGGTAAGGGAGTTTTACAATCCTCTAAATAAGGGTAAAGTCCTTTTCCAAGTGTTGTATAATGAGAGAGCAGAATGAATGAGTTTGGTACGGGTACATCATGCCCTACGAGATGGTTGTTTTTCCCATGTAAGGCTATGGTATACATTGTATAAGGGAATCCTAGCCTATAAGGGTATTCTATTTGATGAATATAGGGAAACAAATTTGTATATGTTCTATATAATGGTACTTATGGTGTTGTGTCATGTCAGAATTGTGTTATATAAGGGTTACCAGAGGACTATATAAGGGTTATCTTTGGATTTTAATCGTCAAATAAGGGTAGATGTAACATTTTAATGCTTATATAAGTGAGACAAGGAATGTGAATAAGGGAAATTCATAGTTTCTAAAGGATTTATATTGGTTAAACTAACCTCATATAAGGTTAAAGCAATGTGAATATTGGTCCCTTCAACCTATATTAGGGTAAACCATGTTTTTCAATGACTATGTAACGGTAATTCGGATAATACGTATGGGTACCAGGGATTTTCCAATGACCATGTAAGGGTATCCATCTTCATTAGTGTAAAACCAAGTTACCCTTATGCGACACCAATTTTGGGAAAATTATGTTTCAGAATCCCTTTATGCATTTATTCATCAATATCTCACCCATTAACTCCTATTTAATTATTTTGAATTCCAGAAATCATTTTTTTATTCATGTAATTTTTAATGATTGTAATGATTTTCTTAACGGTTTTATTCAAACCTCCACATTCAAGAATCCCTTAATTGAAAATTAAATATTACTTTTTATGGTTTTGTCATTGAATTCAACGAGAAGCAGGTTATGATATTATTAGAATGGTAAAACCCTTTAGTTTATTAAATTTTTCATTTAATTAATATAACCCTTTAGGAAATATTATTTCTAACATCGCTAAACCATTGTGAACCTTATTTTTTGTTGATCGTTGGGTCTCTAATTTGTATGGAGTTCACTTATGTGAGAATTATCAAGAGTATTTTTTTCACACTAGGATACTTTTTTGGTTTTCAAGGATTAAAAATACCCTCCCTCTCCTCATAGTAGAGTGTGGTTCTTAGAAGAGGAAATTTACATGTAGGAATTTATAATTTATATTATTATTTAAATATGAAATTTTTAAATTTAGTTATTGAAATTTCTTATGGAAATTTAGTATAATTAATTCTTATATCAAAATAATCTAGCAACAGTCGAAGAGTGAGAGATAATTATTATAAGGATAATTACCTAATTTTATCATGGAATTTTAATAATGAATTATCATTTTCATATTATTTGGGAGGAAGCGAATATTATCACAAGTGAAATTATAATTATTCTTTGAGGAATAAATTTGTAGAAATTTTTATGGAATAATTTATAATATAAAAATTACATAGGATAGAGAAATTATTGTTGTATATGGAATTTAATTTCCTATATAAATAAAATTTGGTTTTAGATATAGAAAAACTTTGTGATCCATTTGATCTTTTGAACCATAAAAATTGACATGCTGAAAAACAATAATCCCTATGATGTTGTTTTCTTGGTTTTTGAGGCTTCCTATCCATTATTCAAACCACAAATGGTGGATTATCCTTAACATTGACATAAATAAATTTGAAGAAGTAAGTTACTTTCCTTTTTGGGGATCTTATTTATTTATTTTATCAAGATATAGATATTGTATTGGAAAACATTGAATCACAATTATGGATTGTGATTACATGTGGGTGTGTGTGTAGCCTTTGATACCAATTATGATAATTGATTCCATGAGTTTTTATTGTATCCAGTTTTATGATATTTTTTAAATGTGTGTAAGTGGATAATTTATTTATAGTGATGATATTGTTTCTATATGTGATATAAATTATTTTTTATGTAACATTACCTTAATATATATCATTCTCAATGCTCATAATAGGTGGAGAGTCTTGACCAAATTTTCTCATAGAGGGTGAGTGTGAATGACATGTGACGATAAAGGGGTGGGGATATGATGACACCACTGAACATCATCTTATGGATGGAATATATCCCTAATTGATGATACATATTGGGTTTCTCTATATAT
Organism: Viscum album; assembly: GCA_963277665.1. Classification (NCBI taxonomy): domain Eukaryota; kingdom Viridiplantae; phylum Streptophyta; class Magnoliopsida; order Santalales; family Viscaceae; genus Viscum; species Viscum album. The sequence goes on from OY728119.1 coordinate 1,976,957,628, forward strand.
AGTTAATTTATTAGTAGTTGATTTGATGCCTAGTTGATTTGTGAGAATTATGTCATACTTTGGCCTAGGTATTCATAAATTCATGTCTATATGATTCCATTAGGGTTTAATAAATATATTCTCTCTACCCATTTCTAATTTTTGTTCCCTCTGATGTATTCTTGTTATCCTTCTGTCATAGAGCTGAAGCAGGTACAACTGGGGTTTGTAGCTGATTGGTTAGTGCATGACTAATTCATTTTGAATTCTATGATTCTATTACAATTATGTATTCAATATATTCATGTAATTAAACCATTTAACTTATGAACATATGTTATGTATGAATTGGTGGTGTTATATTGAGTCGTTTACAGACACTATACTTCCAAATATCAAAATACCAATATATTTCATGGATAAGGAACAGATGAAGGGAAAGTGATTTATGGTGTATGGATGAGTAGAGGAGCATGGATATATTATAATGTTAAGATGGACTATAGAAGGCCCTATTATTTTATTTATTTATTTACCATCAATTTATATATTGGTTTGTCTTGCCACTTTGGGATCATGTTAATTAAGAGTATGAAATTTATTCCATTATTTAGTTTATGCATGTTACTCTAATTATTTATTTATAATATATATATTATTACATACCCTATCATAGGATTTTTGTGGTATAGTTTCCCCACTAAAATACGCAGACCCTAATTTCTAGTCTAAAACCTATTGTGTGTGACAATTAATACAATAGGTTATGTCTCACTAAATCTTAGACCTGGTGGTTAACGCCAACTTGTTAAAAAATAGAATCATATCACAATTTATAATTTAATTTTTACCAAACTAGGAATTTATATAAAAAAGATAAATTTGTGGAACATAGGTTGGGGAGTTCCCATGTTCTTATCAAACACATGTTCAATAGACTTATGAGTTTCCATGGAAAGGATGTTATTACTAGTTTTAAGAGATTTTTTGTGTGTCCATGAATCATTATAGGGTATGTATGTTTATATAACATATATATACTTTCTATTTTCATGAATATTAATTTTTTAATTTAATTCATTGAATTTTGATATTAGTTTAGGTATGTTTCTCTATTGTGTAATATATATATATATTATTCATACGACTGTTATATATCATTGTAAGTATTAATTAATTGAACATTGAAGGTAGTTATGTTGTGTTTTTATATATATTATTGTTACTAAAATAGATGGATGTATCCATGGTTTTTTCTAGGAGGGTCATACCTTTGGATAAGAATAGACTCTTAAGATAACCATGTGTGATATCATTTATTGATTAAGGCTTATCCCAATTAATATAGTTTTTCTTGAATTCTTATGTTAGGTAGGATACTATTTATCTACCACAGGAAAAATAGGATTCTAAATCTGAGAATTCTCTCATAACATTTTTATGGTTTGTAAAGTATGGATTATTTATCTTAAAGTCATTCTCTTTGTGATTTTCTTAGGAATAATATTTTGGAACAATTTTATGATATTCGTGGACTTTCAACTTTAGAATTCATCATATTACAAGGTTTTTTATGTACCTACGGATTATTAATAACATGTTTAAATAATTATAGAAAACAATGACCTAGTATAAACTATGAGGGACCATTAGGTGTTACCAATTATTTCTAATATAAAAAGTAGTTGTTGCACTTGACATACCAGTCAAGTTATCCTCTCAGTTAATATTTTAGGATAAAATATTAGGCATGATAATGGGAAATATAAAGGAATTCTAAGAGTATTCAATAGTGATAATAAGGTTTGGATATCTTAATGACATCATGATACTGATGATGACGATCTTTGACATGATTCTCTATATGAATTGGCTGATGAACTTAATTCTCACATTGATATCTATAATTTAAAAGTTTCATTTACATTACTGAAGGGAGAGAGATATGTGATAACCATAAATTGCGAATTTTGAGTAGGTAGAATTAAAAAAGACTTCAGCTTGTTTAGTATTATCATAACCCATATGTTAGGATTTTCTCTTTCAATAGGATTAGAGAAAGACCCACTAGAAATCTTCTCCAGTATTGGATCTGTATTAGTATATAATTCATTATAAATTAATGAGAATCCATTGTAATATAGGTGTTGAATTTGAGATACATCTCATACTGTTTTAATAGAACATTTTGATACCGCAGTATTTCATTTCCCAATCTCTGTTGGAGAAGATCATGGTATAACTTGATGATTTTAAGTATAAGGTATTTATTATGATGAGTACTTCATTTTGGGGTTCAATTATCTTGCCAAAAAATAAAGATAATGGTAGTATTTTAATCTATGTAGATTAATGGAATTTAAAATAGGAGATGATGAAGAAAAATATAATATTCCTATGAATGATGATCATTTGATCATTTATATGGAGCTTGGTGGTTCTATAAGATTGATCTCTTATCAGTATATCAATAGTTGTGTGATAGAGAGGAGGAAAATTCAAAAATGTTGATTTCATGAAGGTATGAGTTATACATGTATTTAGTGACTCTGTTTTGTTTGGAAAATATTTCACAAGTGTGCATGGACCATATAAATAAGATATTCCATATGAACCTACACTCGTTCATCATGTAATACATTGGTTACATACTCATCTAATCGCTGGCACCAAAAAAGTATTCTAGACCATATGAAATATTCCTAAGTAAACTTTGAACACGTCAACTTTACACCAATATTTGAATGTTTGACTTATGCATTCTATGTATGAAATTTCTAGGTCTTGAGGTGTTTGAGATCAGTTTATCAATGTTCCTAGAAATTTGTAGGAAGTTATTAACTGGACACATCCCCACAACATGTTTCAGATCAGGAGATATTTTTAGTAGGATATTACCAACATTTTAACAATTAGTTCTCATAATTATTAGTAATAATGATTTCATTGACAAAGAAGGGAGTAATGTTTTAGTGTATGAACTAGTGTAAAGAGTCATTTCTTGATTTCAAGTGGGGGTTAATGGTATCTCTATTGATGATACTCCCCAAGGCATGGTTCAATTTTGTTTTATAATTTGATACATGTGCAATTGGTTTGAGAGTGAGTTTAATGAAGAATTAGAGGGTTGTAGCTTAGGAATATTGATAGGTTGGAACCAATGAGAAGAACTTTCCTACCCAAGACTTAGAGATGAAATTTGTGGTGAACTATCTAATGTATTGGTAGTACCATATATTTTGTTATAGGTTTATTTTCTACACTAACAAAATTAGTCCCCATTACAACTTCGCAAAGATGGATGAGAACCCGAGGTATATGCATTGGGTGGATTATATATATACATTCAACATTAATATTGAGAATGCACCTAATAATGGTGAAATTTTTATAGATTCTTTATCCCATAAGAAGCAAGTAGAGCAGGATATTGGTGAGCAACCTTCTAAGTGGTAGTGGAACCAGATGATCTTGTTATACTATCGGGGGATTTATGGTTTTGAAGATAATGTATCAATTAATTATGCTACCTTGGTGGATAAATATTATCTATTAGACCGGGTAAAGGCATAATATGGGTCAAAATATGAGTGTTTTTTGATGCGAGAACAACTATTTGGAGGTAACCAGATGCCCGAGTGGTCATTGGTAGAATACAATGTGATCCATGGGAATGGTATAGTATTATTCCTTGAATCTATCAGATTTGATATGATGGAGAACTTCTATACACCAATATGGGTCATTTATATTGGTGAGACAATGATGTACCATAAATTCATGTGACACTACAAAAAAGGTTAAATTTAGATGCATAAAATTAGATGGGGTAATTCTAAACGCCCTATAAATTAAAATTATAAAGGGTTAATAAAAACCCCTTCTAATTAGATGTATTTTTGATAAAAAAAAATAAACCAAAAAATATTAACTCTTGACCCATTATTTATACCCTCACCCTCCCCTCTTATTCCCACTACTTCCCAACCCCTCACACCCGTGACAACACCTCACCCCTTGACTCCCCAATTCCATGTATCACAATTCCCCCACCTTTTGAGATAACCCCTCCACTCCCCTCCCCCCTATGTCGCGATAACCCCCCAACCCTCCACCGCAATAACTCTTCCCTCTATTGATATAACCCCTCACCCATACACCACAATAACCCATACACCATGATAACCCCTAACCCCTCTACTCCCATCACCCCACTTCCATGAAAACCCCTCACCCCTCTACTGTGATAACAACTCACCCCTCCACTCCCCTTTTCCCGGTATCGCCCCAAACCACCCTAAATAACCTTATTTCACCTCTTTCATCACCCCTCCCACTACTCCACTCTCCCTCATCAGTTTTCATTGCCCCACTCTCTACCCCGTTCAGTGGCTTCCCATACCTCCCAGTGCTCCCCTCCCTTCCATGACCCTCTCAAATTTCCTTGATTCTCATTATAATAGTGCAACCCCCTCATGATCTTTATAGTGCCCCAACCCCTACTTTGGATCTAAAAGATTCTTATTCTAGACGAAAGATATGGTCAATATTATCAAGGTAACTAGAATTATCAATTTTGATCTTGTTTTCGTTAGATGGATTAAGAAAATTATTGCTATTTTTTTCTAGAATTTAATAATTGATTGTATTAAATTAATTGAAATCTTTAAACCACTATATATTGTTGTAACCAATTATTATTTATAAAAAAATATTCCTATTCTATATGATAACCATTCATAATCAGCATAAATTTTATTTGTATCTGAATTATCTAGTATTTGGATTCTATTACTGTTATCATCCTATAATACATATTAGTTATAATATGTATCACTTCATTAAGAGGTTTTGTTTTGAAATGCAAGTGCAATGTTTTTTAGAAATTGAACAAACATTGTTTATTAATCCACCCGTTTGTCAGAATTGATAAAGTATATGATCAATTTTCAATAATAAATTCCATACTATTCCACAGTATGAGTTTTTTTGTTGAACACACTTCTCATGTTTTTTCTAGAATTGTTAAAATGAAAAAATATTTGTTGTCTATTTTTAATGAAAAAACTAAACATTAAAATGTAGTTTTTATTTCGCTTAAATTGAAATGATATTTACACTATATATTTTTTTTAATGAAAGTGTTTTATGAGGAAATTTTTTTAGATGTTTACTATTGTATAAAATTTAATTAGATCTTTATTATTTTTCATATGTATGTTTGAACATATTTAATTGATATATTGTATTTCAATTAATTTAATAGAAATAGACAAATCATAGATTTCCTGGTCGCGAAACATTTATTAGAGTAAGGAAGGATTAAATAAATTTCTCAATTTTGAATTTGTTTATCAATCTTTTAAGGGAAGAATAATATGTCTTTTTTGTAATTTAATATCTATGAAATGGTTGATCAAAGTTTAGGTATATTCCCATTTGAGTCAAAAACAATTTCTTATTGAATACACCAAGTGGGTATGAGATGGAGAATTTAATGAAGTTAAATTAAGATCTATTAGAGAACAAGAGAATGAGACTTCTCTCCATAATATTTATCCTCTATAACCTGTAGAGGATATTTTCAATGATGAATTTTTTCTTATTAATATTCTTAGTGAAAATGAAGAAGACTCATCTCTTGGTGTAAACATGGTTGAAACTTCTACATAGTTTTCTGAGTTATTGAATGATGGGAATCTAGATTTACATTAAGGCTGTAAAAATTACACCAAATTGTATTTTATAATAAAATTTTACCACACCAGGTGTTTATGTGCAATGACTAATAAGGAAATGAAAATGATTCTGGATTTTCTAAGAGATACTTTTGAATATCCCAAAATCGTCAACTCTTTTCATGAGACTAAGAAAATAATCAATAAGGATGGCCTTAATTATATTAAGATAAATTATTATCTGAATGAATGCATGTTGTATTGGGGGGATGATGATGAAAAATAAATATGTAATAAATGTAAAACATCTAGGTTGAAGGAAAAAGTTGTTGAAAAAAAAACAACCCGAAAAAGTTTTTCATTATTTCCCACATAAACAAAGGTTGAAATGAGTGTTTATGTCTAGTAAAACTACCAATCATATGAATTTTTATGAAAGTGAAAAATGTAATGATTAATTGGTGAGGTATCCTAGATATTCTGAAGCATGGAAGGAATTTAATTTCAAACAACCTCAATTTTCTTTAGATCCTCGAAAAGTTCTCTTGGTTCTTACAATCGATTGTTTTAATCCTTTTGGTAACATGATTTCAAGTTATAGTATTTGACCTATAATATTGATACCATATAATCTTCCCCCATGGATGTGTATAAAACAAACATCTATGATTTTTTCAATGATCATTCCAATAAAACGAATGCCAATAAATGACATAGATTTCTATTTGAGACCTCTTTTGATGGAGTTGAAATAGATGTTGGTGGATGGAGTTTACACCAATGATATCTCCATGTATGAAATGTTTAAAATGCGAGTAGTATTACTGTGGAAAATTATTGAATTTCCCGAACTCAGTACCTTATTGAAATGGAATACTTATACTAGATTATCTTTTCTGACTTGTAACATTGACACAAATCCATTTTATTTTCATCATTTTAGAAAGTTGTTTATTTTGGCATCATCGATTTCAGGGTGATAGTCATAAATTTTGATTGATGAGAGTAAATTTGGAAGGAAATAAGGATTTTAGAAGACCTAAAATGTGTTGTATTGTATAGAGATTTTCCAACAGGCAGAAAATATAAATGTCTCATTTGGTAAGACAACAACATAAGATGGTTAAGGAAAGAGATCTTGTATGAATAAAAATGAGGACAACTCCAAACAATGGAAAAAAAGACTATAATTTTTGAATTTAGATATTGGGAGACTAACATGTTATGTCACAATATTCATATCCTACATATAGATAAAAATGTTTGTGATAATGTCAATTATAGTTTTTTGAATGAATGTGGAAGTAAAAAACATCACCTTATGGCCTGAAAAGATCTCTAAACAATGGGTATAAGAAGGGATTTGTGGCTTAATAATAATGGTAAATATCAACCATATATTTTTACAATGAAAAATCAAATGAAATATGCCTTTTTGAAATGTATTCTGATTATAAAGATTCCCAATGGTTATTTGAGAGACATTTCTACATGTATCAACATGAAATATCGTAAAATATTTTTTTTGAAAATTCATGATTGTCATGTCATTATGGAGAAATTACATTCCATTGATATACATAACATGTTTTCGAACAATGTCTCTAAAATATTGATAGAGTTATGTGTATTATTTTGAGAAATATGTGGCATGGTTATCAATCCTACTGAACTTAAGAATGTCCAACATCAAAATTTTCTCTCAATTCATCATTTTAAGATGTTATTTCCCCCATCATTTTTTACTGTCATGATTCACTTGTGTGTGTATATAGTAGATGTATTACGATTGGGTGGGCTGGTACAATATAGGTGGATGTATTCCATTGAAAGATAATTTAGAAACATATACATGTATTATTTTACATTATAATATTTTGTTTCTTCTTCTTATTATTTGTGTATTACATATATATATATGGGGAATTTAAAGTCTTATACTCGTAATAAGTCACAACCTAAAGGGTCTACTGCTATGAGGTATATATCATAAGAATGTTTGACATTTTTTTCATTATATTAAGATGGAACTAAGACCAAATTAAATAGGTCATGTAATGTTAATGATGAAGTAATGAATATTGATAATGATGAAGTGTATACTGTATTTTCAAATATCGGAAGACCAGTTGGGAGTTGTACTACGTTTTTTATAAATCCCATTGAGAAGAAACAAGCTCACTGACATGTGTTATTCAATTGTGAAGAGGTGTATCCATTCATAGAGTAATTATCAATTTATGTTTTTGTATTTGGTAATTTAAGTATTATGAATTATTATGTTATTAATCATTACTTGTAGGGAAAAAACATTACATTTTTACAGAAAAATGAGGAGTCGAACATGCTCCAATTATTTAGTGAAAAATATTGTAGGTAAAGACTTTTTTTGATTGGTTTTATAGACGTTTAATTAACTATAATGACTGTTAATTTAATATGTATTGAAAATTATTTTCTTAAATATTATTGTTTTTTAGGTATTTTTGGAATATTTAGTTGGTACTCTATTAGACGATTTAAATAATCTATCACCAGGCCCTCTTCAGAATTATTAATGGGTTTTTGCATTAAATATTAATGGATTCAAGTTTCATACAATGGATTGTGAAAAAGGATTAACAGCATAAAATTCTAGAGTGTTCATAACTTATAGAATTTAATATGTTTCAAGTCACCATGATGAAAATGGAATTTATGTAGATATTTTATATTATGGGATGTTGAAATACATTATTGAGCCACATTACTATCGAAAATTTGGGACTCTTTTTAAATATATATGGGCTGATACAAAAACTGATAGAGGTTTTAGAAAGAATGATTGTGGTTTTAATGTTTTCAAATTTAGTAAATTGATTTATAATGGAAATTATCAATATTATGAACCATTAATTTATGCATCTCAAACTCAATTAGTTTATTATTTTGAGTCATCTTAAGAATGGATTGTTACACTGCCTCTTAATCATAGAGATTTGGATGAAATGGGTGAAGATGATGAGGAGAGATGTGACCACACACCTTTTGAAGAACAAGGGTTGATTCAATATTTTTACAAGGAAAGTGAGAATATTCAATTGGAAAGAGAAAAGGAAAACAATGAAGTTTTATTTTCGAATTTAGAGGAAGATGAAATTTTTTTGGAATAAATACCTACAATTGTTTTTAATGAATTTTCGTAATTATTTTGACTAACAAGAGAAAATATATATATTTTGTGTTCATTTTTTCTAGATGCACATTTATGTTGTGGGTACAATTTTTTTCAGGTCATGGGAAACTATTGTGTTGTCTTTTTTCTTAAAATGGGTTGTAGAGAAATTGTTATTTTTTAACAAAACATTTATTTTGCTATTAATTATGCTGTTTGTTTTTTATTACTATATGTCAAGGAACAATATATTAATTTTAACTCTATATAGAAATTTTTTTAGTCATGGGTTGTGATAAATATCTATATATAAAATGATCAAGGACAATTCTTGTGTTATCTATTGAAAAAAATGATGTTTTTCTATGTTTTATGTGCTAGATCAGAGGAGGAATCAACATTACTAATTAATGTTTTATGTTTTATGTTTTCCAATATTTTTCACTATGTTTAACACTGAAAAAAATAATGTGTCATCATAATTGTATATTTAACTCAAATTTTTTATAACTTCATGAAACTAGATAAAAATTATATAAGTATGGATAGTGAAATTTCCATGTCCTCTTGTGTTCTCACATTGTTAAGGAAACCAACCAGAATTTTCTTGTTAGGATCCACAATAGATGTACTGATGTTATAGACTGCACAATATAATTATTTATTCAAAACATTTTACGCTTTTAATCCCTATATAGATATGCTTAATTCAAAACAACCCTAAATTCAGAATATAAATGAACAAAAAATAACACAATCAGAGATCAATGTGAATATTTATCCTTCCCCAACATAAGATCTTCCATAAAGATCAACACAAGTGCATATCAACCAAGTTGTTTTCCCCATAAAACAAATTCAGACTATTTTCAATCAACTCAGTTCCCTTTATTAGAGCCTAATGAAAATGAGAATCTTTGATTATTTAGTCCTGAAAGTGGTTTCACTGTTGAAGATGAGATGGATGTGAATGTTGATCCAATAAAAATTAATGTAAGGAAGAAAATACAATGAACTAGTTTTATATGAAATGTTATATGTACATCCAATTTTAATCATGATTTTTTTAATTATTCCATTTTGAAATTTATTTAATTATTTTATTAGATTAGGAGGGTGTGAAAAAATTAAAAAATATTCGAAGAGAGAAAAATTAGTCATTGGTGAATGAAAATGTTTTAGTTAACTTCAATGATTAGGGTCATAAAATTGGGAAAGGTGGAGGTTTATTTTTGCGTTTAATATGACATATATCTAAGAATGCATTTCTTATAGATTACAAATCATGGTGAAGCATACCAAATTATATAAAAGAAGAACTATTATGCAGATTGATTATATTAATTTTTATTTATTGAATTAATTACTTTTTATGTCTTAATTTAGAATTGTTCAACAAATGTTTTTATTTTCCTGGAAAAAACCTACTTTCATCCTCAACTTGAAAAGTTCTAAAAGTTGTTTGATAAGCTTGAAATAGAAAAAATATAGAGATATAATAGTGGGATTTTATTTCATAAACATTATGATTCTATATTGACTAAAGAATTTTTTTTAATGAACTGTCCAAATGGTATAATAAAAGTGCAATAGAAATGTTATATTTTCATATGTGATAAGAAAAAACACAATTTACATTCATATTCTTTTTATTTCAATCATAATTTAAGAATTATTTTTTATATACATTAATTTTGACTAAAATGTTCATCTTTATATGTGTCGGACATGCGTAAACAAAAAGAACAAAATTTTAGCAGTCAAACCATTCCATATACATCTAGAACTAAAACATTTTCCCGCATGAATGAAGAGATAGTAGTATATAATTTTCATTTTTTGAAATTAGTTTCATATTATTTTTTTAATAATTTTTATTGTAGGAGATGAACTCTTGACATCTGATTAGTAGAGCCAATCTATGGGATGCAGTCCATCGAAAAAGTGACCAATCATACGTAAATGATGATACAAAAATAATCAAATTAAGAATTCATATTAATATTGTGTTACATTTTGACTTAACCTAACTAATATGATATTCATGTAGGAAAATTGTGTGTGGTTTTATTTCAAGGGGAACTATCATAAATTTCAATGATTTCTCCAAATTATGCTTTTGGAAAAGTATTTGGGAAAGAGAATCTGATTGGTGTGCATTTTATTGGGTTGGGACCATGTCTAACAAGGGTATTCAGAACCTGTTCTCAATGATTTGGAGGCACCAAAGAAAATATATCTTATTTCCATCTTACATCTCAAAAAGTGGTTGCTGATTTGAAATCAATGTTATGTTAAGAGGACTTAAAATTACAAAGGAATGAAGATGAGTTAGCCCTAAAAAAACAAATGATTACGATTTTTTATTTTCTTAATGGAATGGGGACTAATATTCCATCTATGAATGTCAACATAACCAATTATTCTAGAAATGTATTTTTATCATTATCTTATTTGTAGTGAGTTTAACTTTCCAACATAATTTAGTTCTGTTTGGAATGTTTGAAACTAAAAAATGCTACTAATAGAAAATGGTAGCAGGTACCTTGAAACTAACAGCATATTCATGATATGTACAAGCGTTTATGTTCATTTTATAAATATCATAATTCATTTGGTTTTTCAGAAGGTTAATTCCACTATCAAAATATGTACAACTATGGTGGCATTTTTTGGATCCAAGATGAAAAATCACCATGTTCTCCAATACAGCATGCCAAAGAACCATGTGTTCACCATTTTTGTGAACATAACTACTATAAATGATGCCACGGTAGTTCACCTGTATGAGATGAAGACCAATACCATGTGTGAACTTTATTTTGTACAGTTCACCAAACCCAAATCCATTCACCAAAGCCTTCTAATTTTGATTACAGGTAGCCAACTGATCATTTATGGTGTTTTATTTCTTTTGAACACAAGTCTGTTGTTTTAATGTTATATAATGTTTAGATCAAAAAGCATTACGAAATTAAAGTATGTTGTAGTTATTTATTTATATTTTTTATGATTTTTATAGTCAACTACAAACATGTCTTTCTAATATATGATTTATGAATTATATTACTTGAACATTTTAAAACATTGCGTTTTTAAATATTATTTAGTATTCCATTAATAAATAAGATGTGGTAAAAATGGGAGATCAACCATCACTTCATCATATATGATCATCTGGATGAAGTGCTGTTAATTATAAAGATGCACATTTCCATGCTTCTGTTGAGGTATTTGATCCACTAGTGTTCTAATCTTAGGTTTATCTATAATGTTTATTTCTTCGGATAGTATCCAGAGTCTAATTTTATGTTTTTAATTAATTGTTAATTACTTTAGTTCCTTTGGTTAGTATCCAGTCTCCCATTGACTTTCGATTCCTTACCATAATCCTATATCACTGGTACCCAACATACAAAACATCATGACCTTCAACCAGTGTAGATAACACCAATGGAACGTGAAATATCTAATCATCCAATCCCAAAATATATACCCAAGTAGGATGAAAAAATATTCCATGATTTTGAATCAAATAATTAAAAAATGAGTGGATGAATAATTAATTATACCTCAGACAACTCATAGCTCTACTAGCACTACCACCTGCAACATGTGAATCTGGCCACACCCGACTCCCCTTCCAGTATATTTTCCACATCAAAAGGCATGATATAGAATTGGTAATTGTGCACGGATAATATCAAAAGTCCATAACTACCAAATCCATCCTCCCTTGGTGACTAAAAAATCACTGATGGTCCCTACCACAAAAAAATCCTTTAAGGAAACTATTAATGCAACCAAAAAGGGGTTTGAACATCAATATGAAACTGGACTCCCTATATAGTAAGAAACAAATACTAGTTGTGACTGTTTCAAATAAAAAAATATAATTAAGATGTGAATCCAATAAAATGTTCTCAGAGAGAACCTTTCCAAGATGGATGAGAAAAGAGTTTTGGTGGTCACCTCCCAACTATTCCAAACCATGATTACCTGAATTCCTACAGTTGACTTCCTGAAACATTTCTCATTGAGGTGCCCTATCATCAATCCTATTGTGAATAAAATCCCAATTAATAATTCCTCTTTAAAAATGAATACTTTATTAAAAATTTAAATAAATAGGGAGTATAATTTCTTTGATCATATACATGATCATTGGCCACCGATCCTCATGAAGACACTACATTCTGGACCCATCTATAAACATATCTGGAGAAAACTATAATAGGTACCTAAACCCGATCTTAGGACCTTGTGAATTCATTCTCCAATTGAGAATGAAAAATTATATAGATAACCCTACAATAGGTCCATGAACCTGATCCCAAGAACCTAATACCATGAACTTGATTCCATGAACCTGTAATGTGGAACAATGTTTTGTGGTGTGGAGATATCATCTTGGTACTACCACATTATCACTTGGCCAGTTCACCCCATTTTTTCTCACATCGAGTCAGTGTAGTGATCATCTTATCAATAAGAGAGTGCATGGTAATCAATCCCCATGAGCTACTAAAACATATCCCATCAGTCAACTAGGGTGGAAATACTAGAAAGACTGACCTATGGAATATTGATTATATCCCTCACGAGACACCACCACAACTGATCTATGGTGTGTGATAATCTTAACAACTCCCCAAAAATATCAGGGCTCAGTGTGTATTTCTTCATCCATAACATGTACCAAGAACCAAAAATTAGTCACTAGATCCTCTATGGATTAACCTGTACTGGATATGGTTATTTCTTCATGATCCCGTAGTATCTTTCATGGGTGCTTCAGACCACTATTTGCACATGTTCGAAGGGCCCGAATCGAAGGATGAGGAGTAGGAGACCTTATGGATCATTTTGTGCCCATATTTTGGCATCAAAATCACTGCTTCCTTCCATGTGGGAATCTTGTATAGAAGCTTTCCTTCTGCTTTTCTTCCCTTGAGGTACCTCTAATGAAACCACCTACATCACTTGTTGTGGTGTGACCATGTTTGGATACACTATCACAAAGTTATTCATGTATTTATGTGTATGAATGGTTGAAGATTTTGTGGGGGGAATCATAATTTCTTCCTTGGAGGCTTAAATTTTTGAGAATTAAACAAAGAAGAAATAGGAAACGTGGATGAATTTCAGTGCTAATCCCTATGTACACATATGATAATGTCTATTGGATGTAGCTAAAATGATGAGAGAATTTCAATAGAGTAAATGGATTTCACTAAAATATATTTTATATCCTTGAATCCAATACCACACCTCAGAAGTTCTATAGGTGGGATTTATGTTCAATAGTCCCCCAAACATAATTAGTTATCTCTCATGTTCTGGTAGAGAAATGCTGAAAGCTAGAGTTACTAATGTTGCTAATATGGCTCACCCAAGTTGACTGATAAGAGAGGTTTCTGTTGCTCATGGGGATAGATTACCATGCACTCTCTTTTTGGTAAGATGATCCCTACACTGACTCAAAAAAGAACATGAAATACTTCATGCGATCTAACCAGTGTCATTTCGCCCTTTCTTCCTTCTAATTACCCAAGACCCACATCCTAACACACTACAATGATAACATGACTTCAAAATTCATAATATCAATTTAAATTCCTTCCAATGATGTTAATTTAGTAAACAAACATGCTCCAAAAATGTAGAAATATGAATATTAGAATCCCTTACATTCAACTAGTGGAATAAAAATATTTTTATATTGGATGTACTAGTATAGTAAAGGAGACAACCCCAAGTGATTAAATAACTTGTGTAATAAAAATCACCCTTATTAGAGAACAAAACTGGATCACAACAACACAACCCCAAGTGATTAAATCACATCAACATAAGATATTGGGTCTATGTAGAGCATGAATGGATAATGGTTAAGAAATTAAGTATACATTTGGCATAATATATACATGATTATGGACTTTAAAGTAAAAATTAATTTATAAGATAACATGTTTATGGATGACATCATTTGATTTCAAATGAAGTGTTCCTACATGACACTAAATGTTATAAAATACATTTTATTACTTTAATTTTATCCATTTTTGAAGGATAGTTTTAATTATACCCTTTTCCTTATATACTAATGCTTCATGTTATAATTTAACATGTAACCATAATTGCAATGAGACAAGTTCTATACATTCAGTCATTTTTTGAGAGCAAGCAGTTTCTGTATTTTAGTTTTTGAATAGACTGCTTTTTATTGGAATTCATTTGGAGGATAAAAATTATTATATTCATGAATATAAAATTGCATTCTAAACTCACGAATCAATCCATATAGTTCTTACATAATTTGACGTGGAGTTTTCCTAACTTGAATTTGGAGTTATTTTTTATTTTCAAATGATATTGCTCTATTAAAATTTCTGCCTCTAGTTTGGTTCCAGTTAATTAAATTAATCAAGATTCATCTCCTAAATGTTTCCGCTTTGTAGTTTTAATAGGGGATAATCACTATTTAGATATATTTTTAAGACTTCTTGTTGATATGAATCATATATATCCCTTCTTCCAGTGTATTGTATATACTTCTATTGAGCCTTGTTTTGAAAATGATATTTAATAAATTTCTATAGAAGGATATCTGTTTTATTAATTTCTTTTGTTGACATTCCTTCTTTCATTTTTTTTCATTCCTTTAATTATTATTATTTTTTTCACTAGTATGATATTTCTTTCTGATTCGGTTGTATGTTTGGAGATGCTGTAAGTAATTTTCATATGGTGGTGAGGGTGGTGATTTTCATCTAGCGGAAAGGATGTTGCTTTTCATCTGGTGAATTTAATGATTTTTTGGTGAATGATTTTAGGTTTTTTATGACAAAGTTATATTTTCATAAAATCTATTAATTTTATGCTTGTCTTTGAATGGCTTGAATAATGATGTGATCTATTCTTTTATGAAATAATTGCATCTTATTTATTATATAGATTTTCATGATTGAGTTAATTGAGTTTAATCAATAATATTAAATTTTTATCATCAAATACTGTATAAATATATATTTATTAATATTATATTTTATTGGATTTGTAGTGGGTGGAGTTTAAGGGGCAGTGTGGATTTTGTTTTAAATATAAAAAAATTACTAATTATTTTTTTTAAAAAATATTATTAGATTAGTGGTGGCTCCAACCCCCATTAATATTTTTAAAAATTGAATTTTTTAAAATAGGAGGGGTCATAAATGCCTCCATTTTTTATAAAATTTAACAATAGAGGCAATTATAACCCCCTCTAATATTAATATGCCTATTAGAGATGATTAAAACTACCTCTATATTCTCCTTGGAATTATAATCAGTTTTTATTAGATGTAGTTATAATCCCCTCTTATATTTTTCCCCTTATTAGGGGTTATTAAAACTAAAACACCCTAAGATTTCATGCTACACTTCTCTTTGAATAATACAATAGCTTGCGTTGTACGCAACTTCGAGTTCTAACACACCACGACCAGTCAAACTAGTCGTTATGAACATTAACAGCCATTTTTGGATATTTTATAAATTTTATTTTCAAAATTGATTTCATTTTAGGAATCAAAATATCAAAATTAGTTTCGGGTGATTTTTTGGTATGTTTTGGAAAATATTCAATTTTTGATGAATAATGATAAAACACTGTGTAATTTTATAAAACTAACTTTTTATTTAAATAATTAGATATTTTATTTAAATTATATTAGGTTAAAATTGATTCATAATACCTATATATGCTCAAATTAATTCATTAGATTCATTTTATAATATTAATATACATATAATATTTTGTTGAAATTTTTACCATCTTTTACCAACATTCTAGGCATGTTAGCAAATTTTCATTAAACATAATTTTACCTCTTATGTGAATCAAATTTAAGAAATCCAAGAAACATGGTTGATATTTTTAAGTAAAATGTGGTTCAATAAGATGAAAATATTTTTTTGTGAATATTAACTTTTGACTTTTATTTACAACGATTAAAAGTAAATACGATAATTAAAGGTAAAAATGATATAATTACGACCCTAAAACATGTAAAAAATCTATTAGATAAGTGTATTTCGAACAGAAACAACCTTAGGAATAAAATATGATCCTTTTAGTCCATTGGATTAGATTATGACATTTATTATTATAGTATTTAAAGAAGAGTTAAAAGTGTTAAATTCAAATTTTCATAAATAAAACATTTTAAATATAGGATTATACATAAGATAAATTCAACTAAAAATATTCATTAGAAATCTAAAAATATTTCCTACATAATAGTATTTTATTTATAATATTTAGACATTAAATAAATAAATTTATTTATGAAACAATGATGATGTAATAATTACCTTTTTAATGAAAGGATAAAATAATTGATGTTATATATATTCATATAAATGTAAATTGAGTCTTTTTATGCATTTAAATAATTTTATAGATTGTTATGAAATGTTGGGGTTTATTTATTGATTTTTTGTCGAAGTAATCATGTTTTAATGGCTTCCAAAAAAATCAATTACTAAATAGTGTCAAAATTGACATAAATGAGTTTTTAAAAAAAATTCTATAATATTAAATGATATAATATTCCTAAAAATATAAATATTCGAAAAAGGAATAATATAATAATAGATATATCATTAATTAGCCACATTGGTTTTTCTTGGAATTTTATTGTAAGATTATTAACCATATAAAATAATAATACAAAAATACATGCTAAAAGTTAAACTATTTAACATAGTTAAATTTAAACTATAATATTAATATGGTGACCTAAACCTGTCTAAAACCAATTGGATCAGAGGTTTTCAACCCATCCCAACCTTATCATCGAAATAAATTGTTTTTGAGCCATTATAAACAGAATATTATTGTATAATAAAATAATTCATTCTTTTTCTAAAGGGACCCTCACCTCTCTTATAAAATAGTACATCCCCTTCTCTCAAAATCACACCCCCAAAGCCATTTGGCTCGGCCAAAACCATCCCAAAAGTCCACCAAACTACCCTACACTATACATATAGACCTTACATTGATCAAAAGACATATTAAGGATCCCTTTTGATCAAATCAAAAGGAAACACCTATAGAAGAGGTAATAATTTCACCACCCCTTTCAAAGTTATTTTCTTCTTCCACTTCCTCTTTATTTCTTGTTTCCATACCAAAAAACTAAAAACAATATCTTATACATACTGTGATGTTATTATAAATATTTTACAACCCAATTCATTATTCTATCCATCTTATGAATGAAAAATTACCATATGCGCGTATGTACGACTTACCGTCTCCATGTCATAGTGTAGTTGGTTATTCAAACACATCATTTTTTGGATTAGTATAATAATGAGAATAATTGATTTAAATAATAAATATAACATGTTAATGATTCTGTATATATGATATAACATCCAATTACATATTTTTTCACCATCAATAGAATGGTATTTTCACTCGTGCATACGTATGGATTATAGCCTCCAAGAACGTGATAAGATTAATTCCCCATCGTTACCATTCAATAATAAATTTCATTTTATGATTAAGAATACTGTTTAAGAAGTTAATATAATTTGGGATATGAATCAAATACATCTTATCAATAACAAACATGACCTAAATAACAAAGCATATAATGTAAAACGAATCAGTTTAGACCCGAAATGATGATACTGCTAAAATATTATTAACAAAGAAATATTAAAATATAATATATGATATTATATTTATATATGTGGTTCTTGTATAATTTTATAAAAATTATTTAACTTTTATACAGGAGTATAACATACCCTCAACCAAGGAAAATTACAAGGATATGGTTAATTTTACAATCTCTTCATTGTGTGATGTTGTTTATATGCGAGTATCTACCGGGACCTCTGTATCATCCACATATGTGTTTCATAAAAATGTATTTCATATAATTTTTACTATTTCCTCCAATATGGTTTAAATTCAATTATACTTTTGTTTGACTTTTATAAAATGTTTATAAAATAATCTTTTCATCATTTTCAAACAACGTACTTTACGACCTTTTTGAAAAAATTAAAGAAAGAATATTTTTTTAACTTATATGGTGGGTGCGGCTATTTTTTGCGGTTATAACACCTTAGAATCATCCCTTAGAATCTTATAAGAATATTTCAAAAAAAAATTCTTTTATAATTGTGTGACTTTAAATGGATACAAAATATAAAGAGGTATTTCTTTCAAATAGTTTTCATTTCATCTATGTCAACATCCTTTGATGGATTTTAAACTCCTTTGAAGTTGAATTATTATGAAACAAATCATCCATATAGTATTGAAGGTTTTTTCATATGTTTGAAGGTGGATATGTTATTTTTATTCCATTCATGGTTTATTGAAAAAGTATTGACATTTCATATTATAGTTTTATTACTAATGATTATGTTATGTTTAACCTTTTCATATAAGGAATACATTGGACTTAGTAAGTGATGGGTGTAGACCGATATAGCTCCTCGATGCATCGGTAGGTCTCATGAGATAAACTAGTGTCTTAGAAAGAGGCATTGACAAAATCTTATCTGTAGTCTTGGCATGAGGCCATGACTATGTGGTTATGATGTCTGGCATTATGCATTCCATCATTATGAAATAGGTTATTGATATTACATGCGACTATTCGAGAAGTAGAATATACATGAGAATAAGTAAATATCATTAATTGACTTATATTTTCCATATTATGCGGGAGTTTTAAATTTAAAAGTCTTATGTTTTAGTCTTATACATTTCCATAAATGATTATGCTTATAAGAAATGTTTATGCTATATTGTTATCCTTACAGATCATCTGAGTTCACCCCTTTCTATGTTTCATTTTTTCAAAGATGTGAAGAATTTTTTTATGGTTGACCTATAGGGATATGATAAGGTATAGAAGTGTGTTCAAAGGGGACAAAATATTGATGATCTTTTTATCTCATTATATAATGTAAAACTGATGTATGTATCTAGTACATACAAGGCTACTAGTGATTGGTCTTTTGGGACATGATTCCTTGTATCATTCCAATGTATTAAAATAATGCTCTAACTCTGAGCTTCTGGGGTCAGGCCATTACAGTTGGTATCATAGGAGGTTTAGTACAAACCGTGGAAGCTAGGTTTTGAAAAACTCTGATTATAGAACATTACCCTAAAATAGAATTTGGGGATTAGTATATAAGAACATCCTATAATTTTGATATTGTAGAGGTTTTGTGTATTTTCCAAGAAATACATCCCTTTATTGATACGAGTAGGTATAGGCAGCTCTGGAACAAATGTACCTATGAGTGAAAACTCTAATAAGGAGTTCCTGGATTGAACTGGGTTATCCTAGTACACGACAACGGGTCTTAGGGCACCCTTGGTTATGAAACTCCTAGGGGATATGCATAGGATAATTCAAATTTTCATTAAAAACCATTATGAATGATTTATGAGTATGTACCTCAATAAACAAATTTTGTTTCATATTATGGATTATATCCATAAACGGTTCAATTTATTTTAACTGCATTACAAGTTTGGAATTATATATTGTGATTCATAAAGTAATATACTATATTCCATTGTTTATAAATGGTTCCTAGTTGAAGGAATGGAAATTTTATCAATGAACGTATCCTATGTAGGGATTTCACTCCTACTAAAGATAATTATAGTGGAGCCAGTGATGAAAATGACACTGATAATCTCATAATAATACTAGGAAAACTCACTCTGGTTACGAATAATACCCTTAACCATATGGAGCACCCCAATACGAAATGAGAAGAATCAAAGTTAGTCCTCTTCAGGGGGGAACAACCACCATCATTCAATGTGACTACAAATCCAATTGTAGCTAAACTATTGATAAGTTCCTTAGAGAAAGTATTTCATGCTTTGGGGAGTAGGAAAAGGGAAAAAGTTATCATGGTTGTTTATTGCCTGATGGGAGACACATATCAATGGTGGTCCTTAATTCAAAACACAAAGGAGGATGAACAAATATCAAATATTTAATTGATGGAGTTTAAAGCGATTGTCTTAGAAAAATACTTTCCTCATGACCATCTAGCAGATATGGAAAGTCAATTTATGATTATGAGGCAAAAAGAGGACGATAATGTCACAATGAATGAGGAAAACTTTAAATGGTTGGAAAAAATGCATAAGATTATATACATAACCCAAGGAGTATGATTGGTCGATTATTTTATGGGTTAAAACCATTTCTCCATCAAGAAATATTATCACAATAGTTCTCATCATACAAAGATATTGTCTCATTTTCAATCAAGACAAAAAATGAATTCTCTAAGTCTTATGAATTTAATGAAAACTATGAGTAGAAGAGATCTACAGAAAACTCTGGAAATGGAAATATAGGGAAGTAGGGAAAAGTAGAGAATCCATCATGTTGTAAATATGGGGAAAAACACAACGAAACTTCCCTAAAGGGAATGTGAGTCTATTAAAAGTGTGGCAAAAAGGCCACTAAGCTTGTGATTTCAAGGGAAGGAAGGAGGTTGTCAATGTTGAATGCTAAAATTGTAGAGAAATGGGGAATTATGAAAAATAATGTCTTAATATCCAAGGAAACTTACCTTAGAAAAGTCCAAGGGAGCAAGGCCAAGCTTATGTGATCGCTACTACTGAGGTTAAAGCATTGAAAGACATGGTGGCAGGTAATTTGATGGTTTCCTCAAATTTATCCAATGCTTTATTTGATTCTGTATCATCACATTGTTTCATATCTTCCCAGTTTGCTAAGAAAATTAGATATTTCCAATTTGATTTAACATGGAAGTTGTCAGTCAAAACTCATAAGAAAATTATCATTGCAACAATGTTTTGTGAATCAGTCCCCATTAGGGCATATAAATGTTCTTTATCTGCTGATCCCATCATCATACCCATGACTTAATTTGATATAATACATAGAATTGATCGACATTCAGACCATGATGAAAAAATTTATTGTATGAAGAAGGAGGTTACAATTTTCGATGATGATCAGGAGTACCATATCTTTAGAGAAGAAACATTTCCATCTGATTCTTATCTAGAACCACCCCCATTTTCTCTACAAAATTAAATTATTGGGGAGGAAGAAAATACAATAACTGTGGGTGAGGAATAGAATGTTCAAATAGAGGAGTTACATATTGTTCAAGAATATGTTTACGGGTTTCCAGAGGATTTACTTGGACATCCTCCAGAACGAGAAATTGAGTTTTAGATTCATTTAATTCCCAGTTCAAGGCCCATTTCAAAGATCCCTTATAGAATGGATATTGTGGAATTAGTGGAAATAAATAAACAACTATATGAATTGATTAATAAAAGATTTATTCTCTCTAGGGTTTCTCTATTGGGAGCCCCTTTTCTTTTTTTTAAGAAGAAAGAAAAATCTATGAGGTTGTGCATTAACTATAAGGAGATCATTTCTCTAATAATAATGAAAAAGTATCCCCTACCTTTCATTGATGATTTATTCAATAAACTTCATGGAGATAAATATTTTTATAATATCGAACATCGATCTGGATATCATCAGTTGTTTGTGAACAAGGAAGACATTCCAAAAATAGCATTTCAAACCAGGAATGGGCATTATGAGTTTACAGTAATGTCTTTTGAATTGACTAATGCACCATCAGTTTTTATGGATCTATCGAATAGAGTTTTCAATGAATATTTTGTTGAATTTTTAGTGGTATTTTTTTATGATATCTTTGTATACTCAAAAAGCTAAGAAGATCATGAAAATAACTTCCAAACTACTCTAAAAACCCTTAGAGGAAATGAATTATATGGGATGTTTAGAAAGTGTGAATTCTGGATTATGGAGATTTTTTTTTTCATGGCCATATTGTCCCTAAGGATTGAATCTTGGTTGATCCTTCAAACACCTAGGAAATCTATGAATAACCAGCTCCATTGAGTATAACTAAGATACACCGTTTTATTTGTTTAGATAGTTATTATCAGCATTTTGTCCATAATTTGGCCCGGTTGGAAAAACCATAACCAGGCTCACACATAAAGGGGTTAAAATTGTTTGGACAAAAGATTGTGAAGAATTTTTTGAAGAACTGAAGAGAATATTAGTCAATGCTTCAATCTTGACTTTGCCATCAGGGAATGATGGGTTTGTTATTTATAGTGATGAATCAAAGAAAGGACTTGGTTGTGTCCTTATTCAAAATGATAGGGTTATTGCCTATGGATCACAACAACTGAAAATTCATATGAAAATCTATACCACTCATGATCTTGAGTTAGCAGATGTTATCATTTCTATGAAATTATGGAGACACTATTTCTATGTTAAAAAATGTGATATTTATACCTATAACAAGAGTTTGAAATATATTTTCTCCCAGAAAGAACTGAACATGAGACAAACATGATGGATTGAACTAATCAAAGATTATGATTTCACTATACAATACCACCCACGGATGTAAAATAAGGGAGCATATGATTTGGGCAGAAAGGATCATGGGCTTTTTAACAAGATGAGAGTTGAAAGGATACCTTTTTCATTGATCTAGTAAATATGGATATGGAAATAACCATGGAAGGTGAAACATCAATACTTTTTCATATGGTATCCAAACCATCTTTACTAGAAATGATAGAGAGTTCTCAGACAAATGATGAGTAGTTTCAAAAGAAGATTAAAGCTGTGAATGATGGGGGATTGAATGACTTCGTATATGAAGATGGAATTTTGAAATTTGGGAGGAGACTTTTTATTACCGATACACCAGATCTAAAAAGGGAATTTTTGGATGATTCTCATAGACCCAATTTCTCTATACACCCTAGTAGCACTACAATGTATATGGATTTGAAGGAACATTTTTGGTGGGACAACATGAAGAGAGATATTTCTGATTATGTGTCAAGATGTATAGTTTTTCAACAAATGAAGGATGGAAGACAACATCCTAGAGGTGTCATGAATCCTTTGCCAATACCTATGTAGAAATGGAATTATATTACGATAGAAATTGTCATGAGGATACTAAAGACACCAAGAAGGAATGATGAAATATGGTTTAATGCTGATCGTCTTACCTAGTTAGAATATTTTCTTACTATTAGAGAATATATACCACTTGATCGCCTAGCAAGACTATATATTAATGATGTTTTAAGACTTCATGGAGTACCCCTATCGATTGTTTCTGAATGTGATCGTCATTTTACATAAAGATTCTAGAGATGTCATTAGAATTCCTTGGATACTGAACATCATTTGAGAACTTCCTACCACCCTCAAAATGATGGAAAATTAGAACAAACTATTCAAACCATAGAAGTCATGTTGAGATCTTTCTCCCTTGATTTTCATGGTACGTGGGATCAATATTTACCTATAGTAGAATTTAACTATAACAATAACAACCATTCAAGTATTCAGATGGCACCATATGAAGTGTTATATAGAAAGAGATGTCACACACCAACATGTTGGGATGCTGTTAGTCAAAGAAAACTCATAGGCCCAGAACATGATGAGGAAACAATTGAATACCTGAAGGTTATCCAAAACCACATCATAGCATCTCAAAGTAGAAAAAAAAGCTATGTCGATAACCGAAGGAAAGATTTGGAATTTCAAGTAGGAGATCATCTTTTCTTGAAGGTGTATCCAAGGAAGGGTGTTATATGATTCGGTAAGAAGGAAAAATTATGTCTCATGTACATCAACCCTTTTTGATTTTTATAACTAATTTGAGTTGTAGCTTATCATTTGGCAATGCCACCAAGTCTCTCTAAAGTTCATGATGTGTTCCACATATCACTATTGGAATAATACATGCCTGACCCCAACATGTACCCACCCATAAATAAATAGAAATGGAACTCAATCCATCTTATTGTGAAGATCCTGTCAAGATTCTTCGTACCATAGAACAAGTGTTGAGAAATAAGACGACTCATCTAGGTAATGTTCTATGGAGAAACCATAAGATGGAAGATACACCGTGGGAACCTGAGGACCTTATGATAAAGAACAAGCTGAATCTTTTTATGCTGTAATTTTATATAAATATTTAGGATGATCTTATTTGAAGGAGGGAAGAATGTAACACCCAAATATTCCACATTACACTTCTTTTTGAATAATTCAGTACCTTGCGCTGTACGCAACATTGAGTTATAACACACCACGACCAATCAAAATAGCCGTTAAGAATAGTAATACCCATTTTTTAAAATTTAACAAATTGTATTTTTAAAATTGGACATCATTTTTGGATTCAGAATATCAAAATTATCTTAGGGTGAATTTTGGATATTTTTCTGAAAACATTCAATTTTTGATGAATAGTGAAAAAACAATGAGTTATTGTTTAAAAATGAATTCTTATTTAAATAGTTAGATATTTTAATTAAATTTATATTAGGTAGAAATAGATACATAATACCTATATATGTTCAATTTAATTCATTGGAGTCATTTTATAATAATATTAGATACATAAAATTTTATTGATCTTTTACTATCTTTTACCCACATTCTAGGTATGTTAGAAAATTTACAGAAAATGTAATTTTACTACTTCTGTGAATTGAATTTCAAAAATCTGAGATTCATTATTGATATCAGTTCGTAAAATGTGGTTCAATAAGATGCAAATAATTTTTCGTGAATAATAAGTTTTGACTTTTATTTGCCACAGTTAAAAGTAAATAGGGTAATTAATGGTAAAATGGTATTATTATTACCATAACACATGTCCTAATTCTATTGGATATGTTTTTTTCGACCAAAAAAACCTTAGGAAAAAAATATGATCCTTTTGGTTCACTTGTATTAGATTAATTCATTTATTAATATTTTATTTCAACAAGAGTTAAAAGTGTTAAATTCGAATTTTCATAAGTAAAAAATTTTTAATATAGGGTTATACATAAGATAAATTCTACTATAAATATGAATTATAAATATAAAAATACTTCCTAGATAATGATATTTTATTTATAATTTTAGATATTAAATTATTAAATTTATTTATGAGACAATGATAATGTAGTAATTAACTTTTTAATGAAATGTAAAAATAATTGATGTTATAAATATCTAAATAAATGTAAATTGAGACTTTTAATGCATTAAACTAATTGTATATATTAATATGACATGTTATTTTTGATTCAATTAATTTGGCTCAAAGTAATCATGCTATTATGTCTTCCAAAAAATCAATTACTAAATAGTGTAAAAAATGACATAAATGAGTTTTAAAAAAAATACTATATTATTAAATGATATAACAGTCCTAAAAATCTAAGGTTATGCTAAAGGACTTGTATAATATTAGATATATCATTAATGAACCACTTGGGGTTCTCTTGGCATTTTATTGTTAGATTATTAACCATATAATATAATAATACAAGAATACATGGTTAAAGTTAAACTATTTAACTAATAGTTAAATCTAAAAGATAAGGTTAATACGGTGACCTAAACTTCTATGAAACCTATTGGTTGAGGTTTTTTCGACCAATCCCAAACATAGTCTCGAGATAAATCATTTTTGAGATATTATAATCTGAATATTATTGAATAATAAAATAATGTTTCAGGCTTTTCCGAAAGTGACCCTCGCCTCTCTTATAAAAAGGTACGTCTCCTTCTCACAAAATCACACCTCCAAATTCATTTTTCTCAGCCAAACCATACCCAAATATCGTCCCATATACCGTCCCTTCAACCTATAGGGCTTACTTCTGTTATAAAGCCTACCTAAAGATCCGTTTTTATCAAATCAAAAGGAAACACCTGAAGAAGAGGTAATAATTTCACCACCTCTTTCAATGTTCTTTTTTTCTTCCACGTCCTATTTCTATGTTGTTTCCATAAAAAGTAATAAATCTAGTAACTTATACATATTGTGATGTTATTATAAATATTTTACAATCATATTCATTATTATATCTATCCTATGAATGACAAATCACTATACGTGTGTACGTATGACCTACCGTCTCCTTGTCGAGGTGTAGTTTGTTATTCAAACATTTTATTATTTGGAAGGTTATAATAATGAGTATAACAAATTTATATAATAAATATAAAATGTTAAAGATTATTTATATATGACATAACATCCAATCACATATTATTTCACCCTCTATATAATGGTATTGTCGCTCGTGCATACGTACGGATTACCGTCTCCACGAATGTGATGAGATTCATTCCCCATCATAATGATTCAAGAATAAATTTCATTTTATGAGTTAAAAATAAGGTTTCAGAACATAATATCATTCTGGATATCAAAAAAAATTCAACTTATCTATAAAAAACATGACTTACATGACAAAAAATATAAAGTAAAATGATTTAGTTAACACCCAAACTGATGATACCTAAAAAATAAAATTAACAAAGAAATATTAGAAGATCATATAAGATGTCATATCAATGTATGTGGTTCCAGTATAATTTAATTACAATTATTTGAATATTATATAGGATGATAACGTACCCTCGTCCAAGGAAAATTACAACGTAAGGGTTAATTATACAATCTCTTCATTATCCAAAGTTGTTTATACGTGAGTATCTACTGGGGCCTCTTTGTCATCCACATCCGGGTTTTATAAAAATGTATTTCAAAACATTTTTACTATTTCCTAGACTATGGTTTAAACTCATTTATAACCATGTTTGACTTTTATAAAATGTTTATATAGGATTCTTTCTGTCGATTTACAAACAAGGTATCCTATGTCCTTTTCGACCAAATTAAGGAAAGAATGTTTTTTTAACTTATACGGCACATACATATATTTTCCTCCATTATAAAACTTTTTAAGAATCCCTTAAAAGCTTATATGAATATTTCAAAAATAAATCTTTTATTTTATAATTATGGGACTTTAAATGGTTCCAAAATAGAAAGAGGTAATTTTTTCAAATAGTTTTCATTTCATCTATGTCAACATCCATTGATGGATTTCAAACTTGTTTGAAGTTGACATATTATGATACAAATCGTCCATATTGTATTGAAGGTTTTGTGATATGTTTGATTATGGATGTGTTATTTTTATACCATTCATGGTTTAAGGATAAAGTATTAACATTTCATATTCTTGTTTTAATATGAAAGTTTATGTTATCTTTAAACATTTTCCTATAAGGAATGCATTGGATTTAGTAACTGACGGGTGGAGCCCGATATAGCTCCTCGATGCATCAGAAGGTTTCATGAGACAAATTAGTTTTCTAGAACAAGGCCTAGACAAAATATTATTTTTAGTGTTGGTATGAGACCATGACTACGTGGTTTTGAGGTATGGCATTATGCATTCCATGATTATGAAATTAGTTATTGATATTGCATGTGATTATTTGACTAGTAAAATATCTATGTGAATGAGTAAATGGAATTAATTGATTTATATTTTTCCTATTTTACAGAGGTTTTAAACTAAAAATTATTATGTTTTAGTCTTATACATTTACTTAATTGTTTATGCTTATTTATGAATGTTTCCACTATATTGTTATCCTTACTGAGCATCTGAGCTCACACCATTCTATGTTTTTTTCCCAAGGATGTGAAGAAGTATATAATGGTAGACCTGTAGGGATAAGATATGGGATATAAGTGTGTTCAAAGAGGACAAAATTTTATTATTATTTTTATCTCATGATAAAACGTAAAACATATGTATGTATTTGGTACTTCCAAGGCTACTAAACTGATCGGTCTTTCAGGACATTATTCCTTTTATCATGCCAATGTATTAAAATAATGCACTGACTCCAGACTTCTCGGACCAGGGCATTACAGTTGGTGTCATAGGAGGTTTTTTACAAACGTTGATGCTAGATTTTGAAAAACCCTGATTAGAGAACATTACCCTAAGATAGACTTTGTGGATTAGAATAGAAGAACTTCCAAGAATTTTGGTAATGTAGAGATTTTGTGTATTTTTTAAGAAATAAATCCCTTTATGGATACGATCATGTAGAGGTAGCTCAGGCACAAATGTACCTATGAGTGAAAAAAACTATGACAAGGAGTTACGGGATTGACCTGGGGTATCCTGGTACACGAAAATGGGCCTTGAGACACTTTTAGTGACGAAACTTCCGTGGGATATGTTTAGGATAATTTACATTTCCTTTAAAACCATTATGATGGATTTATGACTATATATATCCTCAAAGAAATCATTTTTATGATTATAAATTATATCCATAAACTGTTTGATTTATGTTAAGTGTTTTACAAGAATTGAATTATGTATTGCGATTCATAAACTAATCTACTGTATGCCATTTTTTAGAAATGGAGCATAGTGGAAGGAATGGAATATATATCAACACACGTAATCCATGTAGGGATTTCCCTTCTACTCAAGATAATTATAGTGGATCTTCTTATGCAACTGGTGCTGATCATCTTATCACCATACTGGGATAACTCACTCAGGTTATAAATAAAAACCATACCTATATGGAGCACTCTAATCCACTACATGGAGGATCAAAGATAGAACGCTTCATGATGAAATAACCACCAACATTCAATGGGACTAAAAATACATCTGTATCTGAGAAATGGATATGTTTTTTAGAAAAAATATTTCATTCTTTGGGGAGTAGCGAAAGGGAAAAAGTTTTTATGGCTGTTTATCGCCTCACGAGAGATGAAGATCAATGGTGGTCATTAATTAACAACACAAAGGAGGATGAAAAAATATCAAATATGGAAAGGAGGGAGTTTAATTATATTTTTTTGAAAAATAATTTCCTCGTGACCATTGAGCGGATATGGAAACACAATTTCTGAGTCTGAGGAAAATGTAGGATGAGAATGTCCAAATGTATGAGGCTAACTTTACAAGGAAAAAAATCCATGAAGCAGATTATATACGTAACCCAAGGAGTAAGATTTATGTATTCTTTGATGGTTTAAAACCATTTATCCATTGAGAATTAGCCTCACAATACCTCTCATCATAGGAAGATATATTCTCATGTGAAATCAAGATAGAAAAGGAATTCTCTAAGTCTTAATACATTAATGAAAATCAAGAGAAGAAGAGATATTCTTATCATTTTGGAAATGGAAATATGGGGAAGAAGAGAAAAGTTGAATATCCATCCTATGTTAAATGTGGAAAGAAACACCCCAGCACTTTCTTAAAGTTAATGGGATTCTGTTACAAATGTGGTGAAAATGACACCAGGCTCGTGATTGCAAAGGAAATAAAGATGTTTTCAATGTTGAATGCTACAATTGAAGAGAAATGGGGAAATATGAAAATTAATGTCCTAAGCGCCAAATAAAATTACCTTAGAAAAGGCCAAAGGAGAAAGGCCACGATTATAAGATCACTAATGTTTAGGTTGAAGCTTCTAAAGATGTGGTGGTAAGTAATTTAATGGTTTCCTCATGTTTAGACAATTCATTATTTCATTATGGATCATCACATTCTTTCATATCTTCTCAGTTTTCTAAGAAACTTAGATACTTCAAATTTGATATAACAAGGAATTTGTTAGTCAAAACTCATAATATAAGTATCATTACAACAAATTTTTATGAATTAGTACCCATTAGGGCATATAAATGTTCTTGATCTTTTTATCTCATCATCATTCCCATGATTGAATTTGATATAATCCTTAGAACGGATGGGATTTCGGACCATGATGAAATAATTTATTATAAGAATAAAGATGTTATAATTTTCAATGATTATAAGGAGTACATTATATTTAGATTAGAAACAACACCATAAGATTATTATCTATATCCACCACCAATATCTCTACTAAATTCAATTATTTGGGGTGATGAAAATGAAATAACTATGGGTGAGGAAATGTATGACAACCATGTTCTTTATTTAACACTTAAACATAATTTATTACATAAACATCACTTGATAAAACATAGAATATCGATAGGTCTAGTGTATTTTTGGATTAGGATCATTACAAAAAAACTTAGAAAATGTAAAACAACTTCTTTATTGGAAACATCCTTTACATAACCACATCATTCCCTCGTACTTAGCAATTCATGGGATGACCCGAGGACATGAATTAGAAGAAGGGTGAGCTATAAATCCCATAAATGGATTAATAATATAATAACATGAGGAATAAAATACGTGTTTGAAAATATGAATATCAATAGAGCACAAGAGAAGAATATACATAAAGGCATAATAAGGTATGATAATCATAACATGGAAATGTGGCAACAACACTTAACATGGAATTTTCATGATCCAAGGCTCATTGCACATGGAGCATGAGTAAACCCTCA
Organism: Viscum album; assembly: GCA_963277665.1. Lineage (NCBI taxonomy): Eukaryota > Viridiplantae > Streptophyta > Magnoliopsida > Santalales > Viscaceae > Viscum > Viscum album. The sequence goes on from OY728119.1 coordinate 1,976,988,783, forward strand.
TTGCACATGAAGAATGTGTAAACCCTCATTATACTTGAATTATAATTAGTAAGAACCCATTTAACTTGATGTATCATGATATTATACTTTACCCAATGCATTGGAGCGCTATAAGGCCACACACTTCATAAACATTGCATTTCATGCGTAAGTGTGCCACATGGATCGTATAACATGGATTCATAAAACATAATCGTTTATTCCATGATAAAGGAATGTGGAATTCATAAATTAAACCTTATAATCAATAGGTAAATGTGTATAAAGGGGAATACACTTGATAGATAAATGGGCATTGTATTCACTACACAATGACATTGGCTTGGAAAATCGATGCCATTTTGGCAGCGTAACAACGTGACGTTAGAATTCAAAAAAATTGGTTGATGAGATAGATATGGGTGTATTATCATATTCACATGACATAGAACGTAATGGGTTCATATATATACATGTACCAACAATTTCAATGGAATTTAGATTCATGATACAAAATAATTTCTTGAATGTAAATGAGGGGACAGAAATTCCTTTCAGAATTTTATCATATTAACAGGTGTACATGGGAGGCATTCAAAGATAGAGAAATGTGACTCCCATAATTCAAAAATAAATAGGGAAGTATGGGGGAGGTTCTAAACCATAACCCACCATTTATAATTGAAATTAAAAGGTCATAAAAACTTGAAGAAAATTGGAAAAAATGAGAAAGGAAGAAAAAAACCTTTCGTGGAAATTTGCTTCCAAAGGCTTGAGAGAGGCTTTAGAGAGGCTTCATGGGAGCTTGGGGAGGCTTGGGAAGATTATATAGAGAGTGGTGAAGAGTATGGAATAATTACAAAGGCTTTTAGTGATGAGGAAGTGGGAGCTTGGGTGGGTTTATATAGGAAAGGTGAGGGAATTATTTATTATTTAGGTTTGGGACACCTCACATTAAACTAATCCAAACCAAAAACCATCCCATGGTTTTTGCTCATGTTTTTTGGAAAAGGGATTTGGAAAAAATATATTTTATAAGGAAAAATTATGAACTTCTTAAAATAATGGGGTTGATTATGTGGAGTTGTGTTACACTCCCATGGAAAACAATTTAAAAAATACAAGATGTTCAATATGTCTTGAAGGGTCCATTAATGATTTGTTAAATAATTGAAACAAACCCAAAATCACATTATTTTAATTTTAATACATATATTGACCGAACATAAAGCTCATTGTATTTTTTTACATCACTATTGGGTCATTATGTTGTCATAAAACACATTATATATTTAAAAGACATTTAATTTTTACCCAAAAATTTGACAGTCTCATAAAATTATGAAAATTTCACTGTTGGATAATTTCGATGTCTTGATTTCAGAAATAATATTTATTGTATCTAAATATTTTTCTAAATATGTTAATTTTATCTTTTAAAATAAAAACCGACATTTATCAAAAATTCACGGGTTTCGACAAAAATGGCTTTCAAACCTTAATAAAAATTAAAATTGCGTTAATAAATTTATACGATCATTTATATTTAATAAAAAATAATTTATTAATAATATTAAAATTTTATTAAAATTTTATTTAATTCAAAAATCCAATAAATCATCAAAATAAATTTCTTAGTTGAACATTAACAAAAAATACTATTTGTGCTTAAAAAACTATTTACAAGGTAACAATAACAAAATGAAAGAATATTCATTGTTATATAAAAAATAATGCATATTAACATAGTGCTAAGGTCTTGTTACATAACCTCTTATAACACCCACATAAGACTAAAGAGTAAGGTTTGCGATGGTGACTGACTCTTGGGGTGGCTCTGATAACATTGCTCAGGTGGTAATCTCTATCAACTTTCACTTCTCTCAAAGGCGGTCCCACTCAAGCATAACCTATTCAAGATTGACTTGGGATTGGTCGAGAGAGAATCTGAAAGATGCAACCTCCTTTCCAAGATCTGAAAAATGGGCTTCGTATGGGGCACGTCTACTGGATGAGGCCATCTATTCCTTTGTCTGAGTAAATTGGATTTGTTAAAGCCCGATATTTATATTAATCATGTGATCCCTGTTCAATGACTATATTAGCAATGGTCAAAATTATTAAACAGTATTTAAAAATCCAAAAATATAAAACCAAAGAATTTGACATTTTATATAAACATTTTACATAAAGAGAAATTTAATTAGATCAAGAGGGATTTCCATTAATGCCAGTTTGGGTCGTTACAATCTTACCCCATTAAGAATTTTGCCCTCGAAATTTCCTTTTCCTACACTAAAATAGATGTGGGTAACTATGATTCATCAATTCCTCTAATTCCCACGTCGCTTCTTCAAACATGTTGTTTCGCCACAACACCTTGATGAGGGGCATTGTCTTATTTCATTGAACATTTTCTCTACGATCTAAGAACTTCACTGGTTGTTCCTCATTAGAAAGATCATCCTCTAACTATAGAACCTCTAAAGAGAGTACATGGGAAGGGTCGGGTATGCACTTATTTAAGATGGATACATGAAATACATCATATACATTGGCCATGGTAGGTGGATGTGCTAGTCGATAGGCCACAACCCCAACACGATCAAGAATCTCGAAGGGGCTGATGTACCTTGGACTTAACTTCCATTTCTTTCCAAACCTCATGACCTTCTTCCACGAAGATATGCGTAGAAGTACCATGTCTCCATCTTCAAACTCAAGGTCTCGTTGACGGTTATCTGCATAAATGTTCAGTCAACTCTGGGCTGCCTTGATATGCGGTTGAATGGTTTTCACCTTCTCAACCATTTCTTCAACCATTTCTAGGCCATGCAGTATACGCTCACTAAACTCATCCGAACAATCCGGTGTTCTGCACCTTTTCCCATAAAGTGATTTATATGGTTCCTTTTGGATGCTCGAGTGGAAACTATTGTTATAAGAGAACTCAACTAGAGGAATATGTTGATCCCATCATCTATTGAAGTCCATTGAGAACACTCTCAACATGTCCTCAAGTGTTTGGATAGACCGCTCGGATTGGGCATTAGTTTGAGGATGATAGGTTGTACTGAATTTCAGTTCAGTATTCAGAGCATGTTTAGGACTCTTACAAAACATAGAGGCGAATCTTGGATCTTGATCGGACGTAAGAGATAGTGGTACAACATGCAGTCCTACCACTTCCTTGATATATATTCATGCCAGTTGATCCAATGAGAAATCCTCCTAAATATCAATGAACTGTGTAGCCTTTGTAAGACGATCCACAACAACCCAGATTGCATTATTTACTTTGGATGTCTTTGGAAGTCCAGTGACAAAGTTCATGGTGTTGTTCTTCTATTACCATTCTCTTATTGGAAATGGTTGCATCATCCCCTTAGACTTCTGCCTCTCTGCCTTCTCTTGCTGACACACTAGGAACTTTGATGTATATTCATCGATCTCTTTCTTCATATTATCCCACTAATAATGCTATCGGAGATCTTGATACATCATTGTGTTTCTTGGGTGAATAGAGAAATTAGAACTATGTGCATCATCCAAAAGTTCCTTCTTCATCTCCGGACATGATGGAACACATAGTCTTTTACCAAATATCTCAATTCTTTCTTATTTAACATTAAACTCCAAGGATTTCCCTTTTCTGATAGCCTCCAATTTTTCATTAATTCCCACATCATCCTTTTGAGCATCCTTTAACCTTTCCAATAGTGATGGTTGAGAAATAATTTGTGAAAGGATTGATGATGCTACCTTATTTATGATTCCCATGTCCATATTCATCAAATCTAATAATATTGGATCCTTTTCAATTATCATCAATGATAGAATCACTGGGTCTTTTCTACATAGGGCATCTGCCACCTTTTTCTCTTTACCAGGGTGCTAATGGATTGAGTAGTCATAGTCTTTGATCAGCTCTAACCTTGTTCATTGGAACATGTTCAAATCTTTCTGTGTGAATATATACTTGAGGCTTTTGTGGTCCGTATATATTTCACACTACTTCCCAAAGAGATAATGCTTCCAAATTTTCAATGTGAGGATCACTCCGTCCAACTCGAGGTCATGTGTTGGATAGTTTTTCTCATGAACAGTCAATTTCCTTGAAGCATAGGCAATGACTTTGTCATTTTGCATCAACACATACCCCATGCCCTTCTTCTAAGCATCCCTGTATACCACAAAAAGTTATCCACTTGTGGGTAAAGTGAGCACAAGTGTAGTGATAAGCATTCTTTTCAAATCCTTGAAGCTTTCTTTGCATTCATTACTCAAGGATAAATTTACTCTCTTCCGATTTAGTTTTGTAAGAGGGTTGGACAATCATGAGAAATTTCTCACAAATCGTCGATAATATCTAGCAAACCCCAAGATGTTATGGATATCCGTTACTGATGTTGGCCTAAACCATCCCTCAATTGCATTAGTTTTGGAGGGATCCATTGATATCACATTGCATGTGATGATATGTCCCAAGAATGAGACCTCCTTCGACCAGAAATCACATTTGCTGTACATTGCATTGAGCTTCTCCTTCTGCAGGGTCTCTAGTACAGTTCTAAGATGTTCCTCATGATCCTCCTTGGTTATGAAGTATATCAGAATATCATCTATAATTAATACCAAAAAATTTTCAAGGTAATCTCTAAAGACTATATTCATCAAGTCCATGAATATTTCTGAATCATTAGTGAGTCTGAAAGGCATTACTATGAACTCACAGTGCCAGAATCTTGTATGAAAAGCGGTCCTGGGGATATCTTTTTTTTTCACCCTTAATTGATAATATCCCAACCGAAAATCCACCATTGAGAAGTATTTTTCTCCACGCAGCTGATCAAACAAGAAATAAATTCATGGGAGAGGATACTTGTACTTTATCATGATTTTATTGAGCTTGCAATAATCGATGCAAAGGCGCATTGACCCATTCTTCTTCTTAACAAAGAGGACTGATGCACCCCACGGGGAAGCACTTGGGAGTATAAACCCTTTATCCATATTCTCCTGTAGTTCATTCTTCATCTCCTCAAGATCCACAACATCCATTCTATACAGAGTCTTAGATATTGGAAATTCCCCAATTATAAGGTCAATTGAGAATTCAACATCTCTTCTTGGAGGAAGACCTGGAAATTCCTTAGGAAGCACTTTAGTGAATTACCTCACAATAGGCATGTCTTATAGGATGGTTGCATCCTTAGACACAATCACATGAGTCAGATAAACATGGTCATATGGTAGTAATATCCACGTTTGAGATGATGGAGCTAAAGAAGATTCATCTTCCTCCTTTCACTTGTAAAGAATCGAGGGTCGATTCTCCATATGGAAAGTGATTTCCATCTCACAACAATTTGTGTTGGATCTATAAAAGGAAATCTAATCCATGCTAAGAATTTCATCAAATTCTACCAGAGGGAGTATGAAGAGGTTCACCGAGAAGTTTAATCCATAGATTATGAGAGGGGATGAGTTATATTCATGGGATGTAATGATTGTCCCATTTTCTGTACTCACTGACATCTTTAGTTCCATGATTTATGGTGGTGCTGGGATTGGTCTACTAATCCTTCGAGATATAAAAGAATGCATAGAACTTGAATCAAAAAGTACATTTGGTATTCTTGAATGAATAACTAGCGTACCTATCACCACTTCGTTGTCGGGGTTCACTTCAGGAGTAGTGATGAAAAAATATCACCCTTGCTGCCTTGGAGGTTGTTGGTTGCCTCCAAAAAACCCATGGATTTGGGAACTGAATTTCAAGAAGCTCTAGTTCTTTGCAGTTATAGCAATTAAACATGCATTGAGGTTCAAACGGAGCGTTCCTCTCCTCTGTTGCAACTGTGGGTCTTTCTTGCTGCCAGTCAACAGCTAGGTTCCCTTCTATTCCACACCTAATTCATTTCCACGTCCCCGTCAGGAAATTTCCAGGGTGCTTCTTTCTACACCTTTGGCAAGTGGGGTGCTGGATCTTTTTAGCACCATTGGATTTATCCATGAGACCACCATCATTGAAGTCAGGATTATGCTCCTTATCCCCATGATACCCATGAGATTCTCTGATCTCCATTTCAACCTTGATGGCACATCAGAAAATTTCCTCATAGCTGTCGAAGTCATGGATCACAACCACATTCTACAGGCTAGGTTAAAACCCACCAAAGAAGCATTCAAACTTGAATTAGGGGGTAATGAAAAAGATGGAGGCGTACCATCCATGCCTTGTGATGTTTTCCTTGTACGCTCTGATCAATTCGTTGTCATTTTTCTTGAGGTCAAGGAAGTCTCTTTCCATCTTAATCCGGAGGGTGCAGGTAAAATATTTATCGAAATAACATATTCTAGAAATCCTTCCATTCCAATGCCTCGATATCATCCTTAGGATTAGTGTTTTCGATCAACATCCACCATTGATCATCTTCAACCTCCAAACAATAAGCATCCAAGAGAACCTTGTCTTGTTCAAATCATTTAAGGATGGAGAAGATCATTTAAATGGAGTTGATCCATTACTCGGCGATTGAGGGATCATATGATCCATTATAATTAGGTGGCCTTTGCCTCATGAAGATATCGATAGTGACTTGTTCTTTCTTAGGGGGGAGGGGGGTTGAATGTTCCCCTTGACCCATGTTTCTATTCAAATATTTATTTAGCTGAGAGAGAAGTGGGACAAAGTTTCCGATTCCTACTCCCATTAGATTGGGCATCTCATTAGTACAATCATCACATTGATATTCAAAACAGTTTTTAGCCTGAGTCCTCCTATTACCATCCATTGGCTAATATAAAAGGAATGTTAGGTGTAACACATAAAGGGTAATACAAGGACAAAACTGATGAATTATAAATAACTTGTATTTCCTTAACATATGAATCTATTGGATTCAGACTATGTTTCACAAGAGATACTTTCTAACATATATCATTAGGGAATTTTTTTCCCTTTATAATGGTTAATACAATGCTTGTAAATTTACCAAAGAATATCTACCAGGAGTGTCGTAACCAAGAGTGTAGTAAGGCCCATTTTCATGCACCAATTTCCATTCAAGTCTAGCTCAAAGCGCTGTTTTCAGGTTTTACACCTACGATACATTTGTGCTAGAGCCGCCTCTACCTTCTCATATCCAGAAATGGATGTATTTTCTTGATAAAAAAATACTCAATACTCAACAAATCTTAGGGATGTTTTTATTATACTTTGTCTTGTCTCTAAGGCTTCACTAGGGTTTTCATAATCCTAATCCCAAAAATAACTAAACATATACTCTGATACCAACTATGACAACCCTTATCTTTATTAAACACTTAATCATAATTTATTACATATACATCACTTGATACAACATAGAATATAGAGAGGTATAGTGTCTTTGGGAATTAGGATCATTAAATAACAACATAAAACATGAAAAACTACATCATTATTGAAAACTTCCTTTACATGACAACTACATTCCCTCGTACTCATCATTGCATGGGATAACCTCGGGACATGCATAAGAAAAGGGTGAGCTATAAAGCCCAGTAAGGGATTAATCATGGAATAAAATGAGGAATACAATACATGTTAAAAAATAGGCATATCAATAGATCACAAGAGAAACATATACATAACGGCATTATAAAGCATGATAATCATAACATGGAAATGTGGCAACAAAACATAACATGGTATTAGCATGAGCCAAGGCTCATTACACACGGAGCATGAGTAAACCCTCATTACACATGAAGCATGAGTAAACCCTCATTTCACATGAATTATCATGAGTAAAAACCCATTGCATATTACATATCATGATACTAAACTTTACCCAATGTATTGGAGCGCTATAAGGGCACACCCTTCGTAAAAATTACATTTCATGCATAAGTGTGCCACATGGATCATATAACATGGATTCATAAAACATCATAATTTATTCCATGATAAAGTATTATGGAATTCATAAATGAGACTTTATGAACAATAAGTAAATGTTCATAGAGGTGAATACCCTTGATAGAGAAATGGGCATGGTATTCACTACACAATGGCATTGGCTTGGAAAATCGGTGCAATTTCGGCTGCGTAACTACATGATTTAAGAATTAATAAAAAATGGTTGATGAGAGAGAGAGGGGTGTCTCATTATATTTACATGACATGGAATATAAGTGGGTCATATAGATACATGTCCCAACAATTCTAATGGAATTTATATTCATGATACAAAAAAATTTCTTGAATGTAAATGAGGAGAGGGAAATTCTTTTCGGAATTTTAGCATAGTAACAGGTGTACATGAGAGGCATCTAATTTAAGAGAAATGGGCCTCCCATCATTAAAACATAAATAGAGTAGTATGGGGGAGGTTCAAAACCATACCTTAACATTTATAATTTAAATTAAAAGGGCATAATAACTTAAAGAGAATTGGAAAAAAATGAGAAAGGAAGAAAAAACCATTACTTGGATGTGTGCTTCCAAAGGCTTGAGATATCCTTGAGAAAGGATTCTTGGGAGCTTTTGGAACCTTGGGAGGATTTCAGAGAGATGAGGGAAGAGGTTGGACGAATTTTAAAGGCTTTGAGTGTGGAGGAAGTGGGAGCCTGGTTGAGTTTATATAGGAAAGGTGAGAGAATTCTTTATTATTTTGGATTGGGACACCTCACATTAAACTAATCGAAACCACAATCCAGCCCATAGTTTTTCCCATGTATTTAGGAAAAGGGAAGAGGGAAAAAAATTTATAAGGCCAACGTCCGAACTTCTTAAAATAATCGGGTTTCTTATTTGGAGGTGAGTCACACTCCCAAGGAAAACAATTTAAAAAGGCAAGATGTTTATTAAGTTGTGAAGTGTCCATTAATGCTTTGTAAAATAGGTCAAACAAACCCAAAATCACATTATTGTAATGGTAAAACATATATTGTCCGAATATAAAGCTCATATTATTTTATTACATCACTATTGGGTCATTATGATGTTATAAAACACATTATATATTTAAACAGTATTTATTTTTTTCCCAAAAATTTGACTATCTCAGAAAATTATGAAAAATTTACAGTTGGATAATTTCAACATGATGATTCCAGAAATAATATTTATTTTATGTAAATATTTTTCTAAATATGTTAATTCTCAGTTTTAAATTAAAAATCGATATTTATTGAAAATTGATGGTTTTTGACAAAAATGGCTTCCAAACCTTAATAAAAATTAAAATTTCATTAATAAAAATATAACATCATTTATATTTAGTAAAAAATAATTTAATAATTAAAATAATATTTTATTAAAATATTTTTTTATTAAAGAATCCATTAATTCATCAAAATATATTTCTTAGTTGAACATTAACTAAAAATATTATTTGTGGTATAAAAACTATTTACAATGTAACAACAAAAAATGAATGTATATTCATTATTATATACAAAATAATGAACATAATCATAGTGCTAAGTTCTTGTTACATAATCCCTTATAACACCCGCATATGACTAAAGTGTAAGGTGTGCCATGGTGATAGACTCTTGGGGTGGCTCGGATAACATTGCTCGGGTGGTAATATCTATAAACTTCCACTTCTCTCATAGGTGGTCCCGCTCGAGCTTAACATATTCAAGCTCGGCTTGGGCTTGGTCAAGAGTGAAGTAAAAAGATGAAACCGCCTTTTGAGCTCTAAAAAATTGGCTTCGTATGGGGAATGTCTACTGGATGAGGTCATCGCTTCCTTTTTCTGAGTAAATTTGATTTGTTAATGCCCTATATTTATACTAATCATGTGATCAATGTTCAACGACTATATTAGCAGTGGTCACAATTCATAACAGTATTTTAAAATCCAAAAACATAAAACCAAAGAAGTTGAAATTTTATATAAACATTTTACATAAAGATACATTTAATTAGATGAAGAGGGATTTCCATTAATGAATGTTTTGGTTGTTACAAAATGAATGTTTATATAGAGGATTTATCGATTTTGAATGAATATGTTGATGCGTTTTAGAGGATTTACCCGGACATCCACTAGAACGATAAATTGAGTTTTCCATTGATTTAATTCCTGGTTCAAGGCCAATTTCAAATAACCCTTATAGAATGTCCACTGTGTAATTAGTGGAACTAAAGAAACAACTAGAGAAATTGCATTATAAATGATCTATTACCCCTAGTTTTTCTCCTTGGAGAGCCCCTGTTCATTTTGTTAAGAAGAAAGAAAGATCTCTGTGGATTTTCATTGACTACAGGGAGATCAGTGCTATAACAATAAAGAATATGTATCCCCTACATTGCATTGATGATTTATTCGATCAACTTCATGGAGCACAACATTTTTCAAAGAACAACCACTGATTTGGAAATCATCAGTTGTGTGTGAAGAAGGAAGGAATTCTGAAAACAACATTTCAAATCCGGAATGGGCATTATGTGTTTACAGTAATTAATTTTGGACTGACTAATCCACCCTCTTTTTTCATGGATCTAATGAATAGAGTTTTCAAGTATTATCTTAATGAATTTTTAGTGGTATTTATTGATGATATCTTTGTATACACAAAAAGCTACCAAGATTATGAAAATCACTTGTGCACTATTCTGAAAACCCCCAATAGAAATTAATTATATGGTAAGTTTAGAAATTGTGAATTCTGGCATAAGGATATTTCTTTTCTTGGCCACATTGTCTCTATGGATGGAATCTATGTTGATCCTTCAAATACCATGGCAATCCCAGAATGCACAACACGGATGAGTATAACCGAGGTACGTAGTTTTATTTGTTTAGTAGGTTATTATTGGCATTTCGTACAAAATATTTCCCGATTGGCAAACCGATTAAACAAAATCATAGGTAAAGGGGATAAATTTTTTAGCAAAAAGAGTGTGAAGAATGTTTTGAAGAACTGAAGAGAAGATTAGTCAATGGTTTTATCTTGAATCTACCATCAAGGAATGATGAGTTAGTTATTTATAGTGATGCATCAATGAAAGGACTTGATTGTGTCCTTATACCGAATGATAGGGTTATTTACTATGCATCATGACAGCTAAAAATTCCCGAGAAAAACTATTCCACTCATGATCTTGAGTTAGCAGCTGTAATATTTGCTCTAAAAATATGGAGAAAATATCTCTATAGTGAAAATATGAGATTTATACTGATAACAAGTGTTTGAAGTATATTTTCTCATAGGAAGAACTCAATATGAGTTAATGACGATGGATTTTACTACTCAATGATTATGATTTCACTATACACTACCTCCCAGGGAAGGGAAAAAAGGTGGTATATGATTTCAGTAGAAAGGATCATGGAGTTTTGAACAAGATGAGAGTTGAAAGGGATCCTATTTTCATGGATCTAGTAAAGATGCATATGGGAATAACCATTGAAGGTGAAACATCAATCCTTTTTCAAATGATTTCTAAACTATACTTATTAGAAAGGATAAAGTGTTTTCCGACTGATGATGATGAGTTTAAAAAGAAGATTAAAGCTATGAATGATGGGAGATTGAGTGCCTTCATATATAAAGATGTAATTATGAAATTTCGGAAGATAATTTGTGTTCCCAACATACCTAATCTAAAAAGGGAATTGTTGGATGATACCCCTAACTCCACATTCTCTATACACCCTAGTAGCACTAATATGTATAGATATTTGAAGGAACATTTTTAGTGGGACAACATGAAGAGAGAGATTGATGATTATGTGTTAAGATGTATGGTTTTTCAACAAGTGAAATCACGAAGACTACATCCTAGAGGAGTCATGAAACCTCTTCCCATACCAATGTGGAAATGGGATGATATTACGATGGACATTTTTCATTGGGCTACGAAAGAATCCTACATGGAATGATGCAATATGGGTCATTGTTGATCATCAAACCATTTTAGCACATTTTTTTGCTATAAGATAATATTTACACTTGAACATATAGAAAGAATATATATTAATGAAGTTGTAAGACATCATGGAGTACCTCTATTGATTGTTTCTAATCATGATCCCAATTTTACATCATGATTCTAGAAAATTATTCAGAAGACATTGGATACTGAAGTTCGTTTGAGCACTGCCTCCCACCTTCGAACAGATGGAAAATCATAATGGACTATTCAAATAATAGAATACATGTTGAGGTCTTTCTCACTTGATTTTTATGGTATGCGGGATCAATATTTACCTCCAGTATAATTTTTCAATAACAATAGCATCCATTCAAGTATTCATATGGCACCATATGAAGTGTTATACATAAAGAGATGTTGCACACCAACTTGTTGGGGTAATGTTGGTGAAAGAAAACCCATAGGCCCAAAACATGTTGAGGAAACAATAGAAAAGGTGAAGGTTATCCAAAACCACATTAAAAAAGCTCAAAGTAGGAAAAAGAGTTATGCTGATAATTGAAGGAATGATTTGGAATTTCAAGTATGAGATCATGTTTTCTTGAAGGAATCTCTATGGAAGGGTGTTATACGATTCAGTAAGAAGGGAAAATTAAGTCCCAGGTACATCAGATATTTCCCAATTCTAGAATGAATTGGAGTTGTGGCTTTTCGTTTGGCAATGCCTCCAAGTATCTCCAATGTTCCGGATGTGTTCCACATATCATTGTTGAGAAAATAAATGCCTGACCCACTGCATGTACTCGCCTATGAAGAAATATAAATGGAGCCTGGTGCTCATATTGTGAAGATACTATAAAGATTCTTGATACCATAGAACATGTTCTGAGAAACCATACGACTCTTCGGGTGAAAGTTATATGGAGAAACCATAAGATGGAAGAGGAAACTAGGGAAGCTGAGGATGTTATAATGAATAACCACCCAAATCTTTTTATGCTATAATATTCTAGAAATTTAGAGGATGAAATTATTTGAAGGAAGGAAGAATATAACCCACCACTCTTCCATGATGTGCTTCCCTTTGAATAATACAATAGTTGGCGTTGTACTCAACATTGAGTTCTAACACACCAAGACCAATCAAACTCGCCGTTATGAAGAGTAATACCCAATTTTTGAATTTTTATAAATTTTATTTTTCAAAATGGAATTCATATTTGGATTTATAATATCAAAATTATATTAGGGTGATTTGTTTGTATTTTTTTTTGAAAACATTAAATATTTGATTAATAGTGAAAAAACATTGTGTTCTTATGTAAAACTGACATTTTATTTAAATAAGTTGATATTTTATTTTAATATATATTAGGAAATAATAGATACATAATACCTATATATGTTCAATGTAATTCATTGGAGTAATTTTATAATAATATTAGATATATAAAATTTAATTGAACTTTACACCGTCTTTTACCCACCTTCTAGAAATGTTAGAAAATTTTCATAAAGTGAAATTTTACCACTTATGTGAATTGAATTTCAAAAAACTGAGATACATGGTTGATATCAGTAAGTAAAATGTGGTTCAATAAGATGAAAATAAGTTTTGTTGAATAGTAACTTTTGACTTTTATTTACGACGGTTAAAAGTAAATAGGGTAATTATAGGTGAAAATGATATTATTATTACTCTAACACATGTCCTAATTCTATTGGATAAGGGTTTTTCGACCAAAAAAACCTTAGGAATAAAATATGATCCTTTTGGTACACTTGCATTAGGTTGAGATATTTATTATTATTTTATTTCAAGAAGAGTTGAAAGTATTAAATTCAAATTTTCATAACTAAAACATTTTTAATATAGGGTTATACATAAGATAAATTCAAATATTAATATTAATTTGAAATATAAAATGAATTAATAAATAATGGTATTTATTTAAGATTTTTATACATTAAATAATTATGTTTATTTATGACATAAGGATGAGGAAGTAATTACCTTTTTAATGAAATGTTAAAGTTATTGATGTTATAAATATCCAAATAAATGTAAATTGAGACATTGGATACATTACACTAATTTTTTAGATTAATATTACATGTTATGGTTGATTAAATGAATTTTTTTGATGTTATCATGCTGTTATGACTTCCACAAAAATCAATTCCTAAATAGTGTCAAAATTGACATAGATGAGTTTTTAAAACAAATACTATATTACTAAATGATATAATAGTCCAAAAAATCTATGGATTGTCCAAAGGACTTATATAATAATATATATTATTAATTTTCCACTTGGGGTTCTTTTATAATTTTATAGTAATATTATTAACCATATAATATAATAATACAAGAATACATGGTAAAAGTTAAACTATTTAACTAAGAGTTAAATCTAAAAGATAAGGTTAATATGGTGACATAAACCAGCATAAAACATTTTGGTTGAGAGTTTTTCGACCCAGCCCCACCATATCCTCTTAATAAATCATTTTTTGGGACATTATAAACCTAATATTATTATATAAAAATAATATTACAGGTTTTTTCTAAAGTGACTATCACCTCTCTTATAAAAAGTTACTTCCCCTTCTCTCAAAATCACAACTCCAAATCCATTTGGCTCAGACAACTTCGACCCAAATATCCTCCATACTACCTTCCCATAGACCTAGATTCCTTACTTTGATCAGAAAACCAGCCTAAGAATCCCTTTTTTTCATATCAAAAGGAAACAACCGAAGAAGAGGTAATAATTTCACAACCTCTTTCAAAGTTCATTTAATCTTCTACATCCTCTTTATTTGTGGTTTACGTACCAAAATAATAAATATAGTACCTCTATATATTTTGATATTATTATAAATATTTTATAACCATGTTAATTATTCTATCGATCCTATGAATTAAAAACCACTATATGTGTGTGCATATGGCTTACCGTCTCTACATCGTGGTGTAGTTTGTTATTCAAACACTTAATTATTTGGATGGGTATAATAATTAGTATAACTGATTTAAATAATAAATATGAAATGTTAAATATTCTTTATATATGATATACCATCCAATTACATACTATTTCCCCATTAATAGAATGGTATTGTCACTCGTGCGTACGTACGGATTACCGTCTCCCCGAACGTGATGAGATTAATTCCCCATCGTAACCATTGAAAAATAAATTTCAGTATATGATTAAAAAATAATTTTTAAGAACTTAATATAATTATGGTTATGAATTGAATACATCTTATCCACAACAAACATGACTTACATGACAAAACGAATAAAGTAAAATGAATCAGTTAACACCTAAAATCATGATACTACTGAAATATTATTAACACAACAATATTAGAAGATCATATAAGATATCATATTTATGTATGTTGTTCTTGTATAATTTAATAACATTTATTTAACTAATATACAGGATGATAACATATCCTTGACCAAGGAAATGTTTAAAGTAATGGTCAATTCTACAATCTCTTCATTATATGAGGTTATTTATACATGAGTATCTACTGTGACCTCTTTATCATCCCAATACGTGTTTCATAAAAATGTATTTCAAAACATTTTTACTATTTCTAGAATATGTATTAAAGTAATATATACTATTTTTTGAATTTTATAAAATGTTTATAAAAGGATATTTCCACCGTTTTCCAAACAAGGTACTTTACAACATTTTCATCAAAAATAAGGAAAGAATGTTTTTTTAAATTTTACGGAAGGTGTGGCTATTTTATAGCATTATAAAATCATCGAAGCTTCCCTTAAATGATTAAAGAATATTTCCAAAATAAATGTTTTCTTTTATAATTATGAAACTTTAAGTAGTTTCAAAATACAAATAGGTATTTCTTTAAAATAGTTTTCATTTCATCTATGTCAACATCCTTTGATAGATTTTTAACTTATTTTAAGTTGAGTTATTATGATACACATCTTCTATATTGTATTGATGGTTTTGTGATATGTTTGACTGTGGATGTGATATTTTTATACAATTCATGGTTTATGGATAAATTGTTGACATTTCGTATTCTAGTTTTATACAATTCTAGTTTCAACACTGATGGGTCTTGTTTCATGGGTGTTCTGCGCATGGGTGAGGTGGTTCAAGACTTGTAGGGTTCAGTCCTTCTAGCGTTCTCCTCCTAGTTAGGCAATGGCTCCTCCCTATAGGCAGAAGCTAAGTCCATACTCACAGGGGTTACCCTTTGTCATCAGAAGAGTATTAATCTTTTTGAAGTTGAAAAAGATTATAAAATTCTCCATAATGCCCTGAATGATATATTCTCCCCTCCGAGGTCCATTATCTATATTATCAAAAAGTGAAAAGTCATTCTCAGTAATGGAACCAAAATAAGTCACTCCTAGCGTGAAGGTAACCAAGTGGCGGATCACATTGCATCTATGGAGGTCCTTGGTCCTGACCAAAATATTTTGCACAATCTTTATACCTTGAAGCCCAAAGGGGTCACTTTGATCAGAGGGGATGCCCTTTTTCTGCATTACTTCATAACTCCTTAGGATGCTTGTTTCTCATGACTGTATGTATGTTTTTTTGTTCAGTTATTTTATTCATAATAAAAAAGAAACATTTATGATGATATGAGGAATGCATTGGACTTCATAAGTGACGGGTGGAGCCTGATATAGCTCTTCGTGGAATCGGTAGTTATTTTGAGAAAAACTAGTGTCTTAGAACAAGGCCTTGATCAAATCTTACTTGTAGTCCTGGAACGATACCTTGACTATGTGGTTATGACATATGGAATTATGCATTTCATCATTATGAAATTAGTTATTGATATTTAATTTGATTATTTGACAAGTATAATATCCATGTGAATAAGTAAATGGAATTAATTAATTTACATATTTCATATTATTCTGTAGTTTTAAATTTAAAAGGATTATGTTTTAGTCTTATTCGTTGCCTTATATGTTTATGCATATTTATGATGGTTTCCACTATATTGTTATCCTTACTGAGCATCTGATCTCACCCCTTTCTATGTTTCATTTTCCCCATAATGTGTAGAAGTATTTTATGGTTTAACTGTAGGAATATGCTAAGGGATATAAGTGTGTTCAATGGGGAAAAATGTTTTTGTTGTTTTTATCTCATGATATAATTTAAAACTTAGGTATATATCCAGTACGTCCAAGGTTACTAAACTGATTGGTTTTTTAGGACATGATTCCATGTATCATGCCAATGTATTTAAATAATACACTGACTCTATGCTTTTCGGGTCGGGCATTACAGTTGGTATTATAGGAGGTTTAGAAAAAAACGTAGATGCTATATTTAGAAAAACCCTACTTAGATAACATTACCTTAAGATAGAAATTGAGAATTAGTATAGAAGATCTTCCTAAAATTTTGGGAATGTATAGATTTTGGGTATTTTCCAAAAAATACACCCCTTTCTGGATACGAGTACGTAGAGGCGGCTCTATCAAAAATGTACTTATGATTGAAAACTCTAACAATGAGTTTTAGGCTTGACCTGAGGTATCCTTGTACATGACAACTGACTTGCTGCACTTTTGGTTACGACACTCCTAGGGGTTATGCTTAGGATAATTGACATTTTCCTTATAAACCATTATGAAGGATTTATGATTATATACCTGCTCAATGATTTTTTCTAGATTATGGATTGCATCCATAAACTATCCAATTTAATTTTTGTGTTTCACAAGTTTGGAATTATGTATTGTGATTCATAAACAAATCTAGTGTATGCCATTGTCTAGAAATGGTGCCTAGTGGAAGGAATGTAAACCGTATCAACACACCTAATCCATGTAGGTATTTCCCTCCTACTCAAGATAATTATAGTGGAGCTGGTGATGCAAATGGTGCAGATCAGATTATCACCATACTAGGAAAACTCACTTAGGTTATGAATAATAACCTTACCCATAGAGAGCACCCTGATCCACAACATGGAGGATCAGTGTTAGATCGCTTCATTAGGTAACGAACTGCAACATTAAATGGGACTGTAAATCCATTTGTTGTAGAAAAATGGATAAATTCCTTAGAGAAAATAGTTCATGCTTTGCTGGGTAGGGAAAAGGAAAAAGTTTTCATGACATTTTATCACCTCACAGGAGATGTAGATCAATGGTGGTCATTAAATCAAAACACAAAGTAGGACTAATAAGTATCAAATATACAATGGAGGGAGTTTAAATATCTTTTCATAGAAAAATACTATCCTCATGACCATTGACCGGATATGGAAAGATAATTTCTGAGTCTGTGGAAAAAGGAGGAAGAGAATGTTGCAAATTATTAGTCTAACTTTAAAATGTTTGCAAGGCATGTAGTAGATTATATACGTAAACCAAAGAGTAAGTTTGGTCGATTCATTGATGGGTAAAAACCATTTCTTTTTTGAGCATTAGTCTTCCAATACATTTCATCATATGAAGATATTGTCTCATTTTATATCATGATAGAAAATGAATTATCTAAATACAATGACATTAAAGAAAATAATGATAAGAAGATATCTGTTGAACACTCGAGAAATGGAAATAAGGGGAATAAGGGAAAAGTTGAATATCTATCCTATGGTAAATGTGGGAGGAAACACCCTGGTACTTTCTTGAAGGGAATGGGAGTCTGTTACATGTGTAGTGAAAAAGGCCACCAAACTCGCAATTGTAAGGGAAAGAAAAACGCAATCAATTTTTAATGCTACAATTGTAGAGAAATGGGGCATTATTCAAATGAATTTCCTAAGAGAAAAAAATAATTACCTTAGAAAAGACCAATGGAGAAAGTCCAAGCTTATGTGATCACCACTGCTGAGTTTGAAGCTCTAAAATACATGATGGAGGGTAATTTAATGGTTTCCTCAACTTTAGTCAAGAATTTCTTTGATTCTAGATCATCGCAATGTTTCATATCTTCACAGTTTTCTAGGAAAATTAGATATTTACAGTTCTATTTAACAAGGAAGTTGTTAGTCAGAACTTTTAAGGGAAATATAATTGTAACATTTTTTTGATAATCAGTCCCCATTTGGGCATATAAATGTTCTTTATCTACTAATATTAGCATCAAACCCATGATTTAATTTGATATAATCCTTGTAATGTATGTGATTTCAGACCATGATGGGAAAATTTATTGTAAGAAGAATAAGGTTACAATTTTCGATGACGATAAGTAGTACATCTTCATTAGTGAAAAAATGTCACTACTTGATTCTTATCTATATCCACCCCCAGTAGCTCAATTAAATTCAATTATTGGGAAGGAAGGTAATTAAATAACTATGGGCGAGGAAAATAATGTTAAAATCAAGGATGTACCTATTGTGAAAGAATATATTGATGTGTTTCTTGAAGATTTACCTGGAGATCCTCTAGAATAATAAATTGAGTTTTCCATTGATTTAATTCCATATTCAAGGCCCATATCAAAGAACCCTTATTGAATGGACACTATGGAATTTGTGGAACTAAATAAAAAACTATAGTAATTTAGTAATAAAGGATTTATTCTCCCTAGTGTTTCTCCATGGGGAGCCCTTGTTCTTTTTGTTAAGAAGAAAGACAGATCTATGAGGTTATGCATTAACTACAGGGAGATCAATGCTATAACAATTAAGAAAAAGTAACCCATACCTTTCATTGATGATTTATTAGATAAACTTCATATATCTCAATATTCTTCAAAGAACGACCTTAGAACCATATATCATCAGTTGTTTATGAAGAAGGAAGAAATTCTGAAAATAGCATTTCAAACCAGGAATGGGAAATATGAGTTTACAGTAATGCCTTTTGGATTGGCTAATGAACTCTATGTTTTCATGGATCATACAAATAGAGTTTTCAAGGAATATCTAGATTACATTGTAGTGGTATTTATTGATGATATCTTGGTATACTCAAAAATCTATGAAGATCATGAAAATCACTTACGCACTATTCTGATAACCCTCAGAAGAAATGAATTATATGGGAAGTTTAGCAAGTGTGAATTCTGAATTCAGGAGATTTCTTTTCTGTTATATATTTTCTCTATGGATGGAATCTTTGTTGATCCTTCAATGACCAAGGAAATCTAATACTGGCCAAAAATGATGAGTATAACTGAGTTACGCAATTTTATTGGTTTAACAGGTTATTATAGACATTTCATCCAGAATTTTTCCTGATTGGAAAACCCTTTAACCAAGATCACACGTAAAGGGGTTAAATTTGTTTGGAAAAAAGGGTGTGAAGAATTTTTTGAAGAAATTAAGATAAGATTATTCAATGCTCCAATCTTTACTTTACCATTGAGGAATAATGGGTTTATTATTTATAGTGATGCATCAAAGAAATGACTTGGTGGTGTCCTTATCCAGAATGAAAGAGTTATTTTCTATGCATCATAATAGGTAAAAATTCATGAGAAAAAAAATCCCACTCATGATCTTGAGTTAGCAGTTGTAATTATTTCTCTAAAAATATGGATACACTATATCAATGGTGAAAAATGAGAGATTTATACTTATAACAAGAGTTTGAATTATATTTTCTCATATAAAGAACTCAACAGGAGGAAAATACGATGGATTGAACTACTCAAGGATTATGATTTCACTATACACTACCACCCAAGGAAGTCATGTAAGGTGGAAGATTATTTGTGCATAAAATATCATGGAGTTTTGAACAATATGAGAGTTTAATGGGATCCTATTTTCTTGGATCTAGTATATATGGATATGGGAATAACTATAGAAGGTGAAAGATCAATAATTTTTCAAATGATTATGGAACCATCTTTATTAGAAAGGATAAAGACATCTCATACTGATGATGAGGGGTTTCAAAAGAAGACCAATGTTGTGAATTATGGGAGATTGAGTGACTTCGTATATAAAGATGGAATTTTGAAATTTAGGAAGAGACTTTGTGTTCCCGATATACCTGATCAAAAAAGGGAATTTTGGGACAATGATCATAACTCCAATTTCCATATACACCTAGGTAACAATAATATGTATAGTGATTTGATGGAACAATTTTTGTGGGACTACATGAAGAGAGAGATTGTTGATTATGTGTCAAGATGTACAGTTTGTCAACAAGTGAATTTTGGAAGACAACATCCAAGAGGAGTCATGAAAAAACTTCCCATACATGATTTGAAATGGGATGATATTACGATGGACATTGTCATGGGGATACCAAAGACTTTATGAAAGAATGATGCAATATGGGTCATTATTGATCATCTTACCAAGTTAGTACATTTTATTTCTATAAGATAAGATTTACCACTTGAACTTCTAGAAATACTATATATTATTGATGTTGTAAGACTTCATGGAGTACCCCTATCCATTGTTTCTGATCGTGATCCCCATTTTACATCAATATTCTGGAAAATTCTTTAGAAAACCTTGGATACTAAACTTCATTAGAGAAATACCTACCTCCCTCAAACTGATGGACAATCAAAACAGATTATTCTAATCTTAGAAGACATGTTGAGATCCTCCTCACTTAATTTTCAAGGTATGTGGGACAAATATTTACCTCTAGTATAATTTTCTAATAACAATAGCTTCCATTCAAATATTTAGATGGAACCATATGAAGAGTTATATAGAAAGAGATGTTGCACAACAACATGATGGGATGATGTTGGGGAAAGAAAACTCGTAGGCCTATAACATGTTTAGGAAAAAATAGAAAAGGTGAAGGTTATCAAAACCCACATCAAAGCATCTCAATGTAAGAAAAAGAGATATGATGATAACCAAAGGAAAGATATGGAATTTCATTTAGGAGATCATGATTTCTTTATTCTATCTCCATGGAAGGGTGTTATACGTTTTGGTAAGATGGGAAAATTATGTCCCAGGTACATCAGACCTTTAGAAATTATTTAACAAATGGTAGTTGTAGCTTATCGTTTGGCAATGCCGCCAAGTCTCTCTAAAGTTCATGATTTGTTCCATGTATCACTGTTGATAAAATACATGCCTGACCCAATGCATATACTCCCCTACATTGAAATACAACTGGAACCTGATATATCTTATTGTTAAGAGCCTCCCATGATTCTTGATACCAGAGATCAAGTGCTGAGAAACCATACGACTCATCTGGTGAATGTTCTATGGAGAAACCATAAGACGAAAAAGGAAACATGGGAACCTGAGGAACTTATGATTAAGAACCACCCGAATCATTTTATGTTTTAATATTATATAAATTTTGAGGTTGAAATTATTTGGAGGGAAGAATGTAATTCCCCATGCTTCCACGATACGATTTTCTTTGAATAATACTTTAGCTTGTGTTGTAGGCAACATCGAGTTCTAACACACCACTACCAATCAAGATAGCGGTTATGAATAGTAATACCAAATTTTGGAATGTTGATAAATTTTATTTTTCAAAATGGACTTCATTCTGGATTTAGAATATCAATATTAGCTTAGGGTTATTTTTTGGTATTTTTCTGAAAACATTCAATTTTTGATGAATTGTGAAAAAACTATGTTATTTTTTAAAACAGAATTTTTATTTAAATAAATCAAATATTTTATTAAAAATTATATTAGGTAAAAATAGATGAAAAATACATATATATGTTCAGTGTAATTCATTGGAGTCATTTTATAGTAATATTAAATATATAAAATTTTATTGAACTTGTTACCGTCTTTTACCCTCACTCTTGGCATCTTAGACAATTTGCATAAAAAATTATTTTACCACTTTTTTGAATTGAATTTTAAAAATATAAGAGACACATATGATATCAGTAAGTTAAATTTGGTTTAATCAGAAGAAAATATTTTTTGGTAAATAGCAACTTTTGAATTTTATTTACCACGGTTAAATGTAAATAGGGTAATTAAAGGTAAAAATTATTTTATTATTACCCTAACACATATCCTAATTCTATTGGATAAGTGTATTTCGACCAAAAATACTTATGAATAAAATGTGATCCTTTTTGTTCACTTCGATTAGATTAAGACATTTATTATTTTTTTTAAAAGAGTTAAAAGTGATTAATTCAAATTTTCATATCTAAAACATTTCTAATATAGGGTTATACATAGGATAAATTAAACTATAAATATTAATTAGAAATATAAAATGATTTCCTACATAATGGAATTTTATTTATAATTTCTAGACATTATATAATTAAATTTATTTATGACACAATGATGATGCAGTAATTGCATTTTTAATGAATGGTTAAAATAATTGATGTTATAAATATCCAAAACAATTTAAATTGAGACATTTGATGCATTGAAATAATTTTCTAGATTTATGTGACATATTAGGGTGGATTAAATGAATTTTTTTTTGAATTAATCATGTTGTTATGACTTCCACAAAAATCAATTACTAAATTTTGTCAAAATTTACATAAATAAGTTATGAAATCAAATACTATATTATTAAATGATATAATAGTCCTAAAAATCTATTAATTTGCCAAATTACTTATATAATAATAGATATATCATTAATTAACCAATTGGGGTTCTCTTGGTATTTTATAGTAATATTATTAACCATATACTCTAATTATACAACAATGTGTGGTGAAAGTCAAGCTATTTAACTAAGAGTTAATTCTAAATGATAAGGTTAATATGTAGACCTAAACCGGTCTAAAACCTATTGGTTGAGGGTTTTTCGACCCATCCCCACCTTAGCCTCGAAATAAATAATTTTTGATCCATTATAGACGGAATACTATTATATAATAAAACAATATTTCATGTTTTACCTAATGTGCCCCTCACCTCTCTTATAAAAAGGTACTTCTCCTTCTCTCAAAATCACACCTCCAAATCCATTTTCCTCAACCAACCCCTACCCAAATAACCTACCAACTACCCAAACTTCTACCTAGAGGCCTTAATTTGATAATAAATCCATCCTATGGTTCCATTTTGATCAAATCAAAAGGAAACACCTAATGAAGAGGTAATAATGTCACCTCCTCTTTCAATGTCCTTTTCATCTTCCACTTCCTCTTAATTTTTTGATTATATAAAAAAAATAAAGCCTATAAATTATACATACTCTGATGTTATTTTAAATAATGTACAACCATATTCATTATTCTCTCTATCATATGAATGAAAAATCACCATACATGCGTACATACGACTAACTGTCTCCACATCGTGGTGTAGTTTGTTATTCAAACACGTCATTTTTTGGATGGGTATAATAATGTGTATAACAGATGTAAATATTAAATATAAAATTTTATATATTCTTTATATATTATATACCATCCAATTAAATATGATTTCACCATCAAAAGAATGATATTATCACTCGTGCGTACGTAAAAATTGCTATCTCCACGAACACGATGAGATTCATTCTCCATCATAATCATTCAAGAATAAATTTCATTTTATGTTAAAAAAATAATGTTTAAGAAAAAATATAATTCTTGATATTAATCAAATACAACTTATACATAACAATCATGACATACATAACAAAACATATATGAGAAAACGTATTAGTTAACACCTGAAACGATGACACTACTGAAATATTATTAACAAAAAAATATTAGAAGATCATACATGATATCATATTAATGTATGTGGTTCTTTTATAATTTAATAAAAATTATTTAACTATTATACCAGAGTATAACATACCCGCAACCAAGTAAAATTACAATGTGAGGGTTAATTCTACAATCTCTTTATTATCTGAGGTTGTTTATACGTGATTATCTACTGGGACCTCTTTATCATCCCCATCTGTGTTTCTTAAAAATGTATTTAAAAAAAATTACTGTTTCCTAGACTATGGGTTAAATAAATTTATACCCTTGTTTAAATTTTATAAAATGTTTATGAATTAATCATTCTGTCATTTTCCAAAATGGTACTTTATGACATTTTTGACAAAATTAAGGAAAGAATTTTCTGAAACTTATACGGAGGGTGCATCTATTTTCGGCTGTTGTGACACCTTTGATGCTTCCCTTACAATTTTATAAGAATATTTCAAAAATAAATGTTTTATTTTATAATTTTTTCACTTTTAATGGTTTCAAAATAGAGATAGGTATTTCTTTCAAATAGTTTTCATTTCATCTATATCAACATCATTTGATGGATTTAAATTTGTTTGAAGTTGACTTATTATGATACAAATCTTCCATATTGTATTGAAGGTTTTATGATATGTTTGAATGTTGATTTTTATATTTATACCATTCATGGTTTATGGATAAATTATTATTTTTTCTTATGCTAGTCATTATACGAATGTTTATGTTATATTTAAACTTTTTCATATGAGGAATGCATTGAATTAGTAAGTGATGGGAGGATCCCGCTATAACTTCACGATGCATCATTAGGTCTCCTGAGATAAACTAGTGTCCTGGAACAAGGCCTTGACGAAATCTTATTTGTAGTCTTGGAACGTGGCCTTGACTATGTGTTTATGAAGTCTAGAATTATGCATTTAATCATTTTGAAATTGGTTATTGATATTGTCTCTGATTATTCGACTTATAGAATATCCATGAGAATAAGTAATTGGAATTAATTGATTTATATTTTCCATATTATACTGAAGTTTTATATTTAAATGGCTTATGTTTTAGTCTTATACATTGCCTTAAATGTTTAATCTTATTTTTGAATGTTTATGCTATATTGTTATCCTTAATAAGCATCTGATATCACCCCTTTCTATGTTTTATTTTTCCAAATATGTGAAGAAGTATTTTATAGTGGACCTGTAGGGATAGGCTATGGAATATAAGTGTGTTCAAAGGGGAAAAATGTTGTTGTGTATTTTATCTCATGATATCATGTAAAACTTATGTATGTTTCTAGTACTTATAAGGATAAAAAAATGAACGGTCTATTAGGACATGATTCCTTTTATCATGACAATGTATTAAAATAATGCACCGAATCTGATCTTCGTGGGTCAGGGAATTACAAAAACTGCCTCTAAATTCAACCTTTAATTCAAATTCTCTTATTATAGGTAGTTATAACCCCCTCTAATATTTTTTACTAGATTAGAGGGGTATAAAAACACCTCTAAATATTTCATGTATTTCTAATTTTTTTATTAGAGGTGGTTATAACTCCCTCTAATATTTTCCCCAGATTATAGGGGGTTAATCTACCTTTAAATTCACACTAAAATTTTAATGTTTTCGATTTGAGGTTGATATAACACCCGATAATATTTTCCCCCAGATTTGAAGGTTTTAAAACCACATCTAAATTACATCTAAAATTTCAATATTCAATGATTAGATAAGGTTTTAACCCCCTCTGATTTTTTCGGTACTTAAATTTTTTAGATTAGATGTATTTTTAGAAACATATAATAGAACCACCACTAATTTTATAATACTAGTTCTTTCCATAAAACAATTCTAATTGCATGTAGCTAGCCAAATTAGTGGTGGTTATTCAAACCACCGCAAATATGTTTTTAAGGTATTATAACTCCTTATAATCTAAAAAATATCCCCTTATAATATTAGTATTTTTTTGTAGTTTGATACTTCTGATGTTTAGGGATGAAGAAGGATATTTATGGGTCTGTTTCCCGATGACGTACCTACCATAGTTTAAAAGATGAGCAACAAAATTATGATTATTTTCTCTATACACTTTCAGTTATCTTGTCGATTTGGAATAAAATCACAAAGGACTTTTTGATGGGGTTAACCATGACCCCTAGGATCCATGTCATTGTTTAATTGATTTTATATTGGATGATAAACTTTTCTCAGTTCATACCTATCTGAGAGACTAACTCTCTAGATGAGATGAGAAATATTTATGTCCATGATATTGTAAACTTACAAGGGCTTACTTTGAGAAATGTCTCTGAGAGATATGCACAATTTATATTTAATTTCTGATAGGTTTTATAGAAATCCTTATGGACTCTTCTTAATTCAAGCACAACATACTATGCTCAGATAAAAGGATAATCAGAGTGTAAGATCCACATACCAGAGGATATACTATATGGTTGAATTCTAAACCACGATGGAGCTTTGGATGAGCACGTAGAGATTGTGGAGTTTTAATAAAACAATAATTTCTATGTTTCTCTATATATGGATCCATTTTAGGATTTATATGGAATGTTGTACCTATTACTAAAATATTTGAATGAAGTGGGTGAGGTTATAGTGGTTGGGCCTAACATGGTGTAGGAGATCTCAATGAGGGTGTTACTAATCATAAAGAATATGTTGACCACATAGTTTAGGACATGATCGTATGAAGACCAAAGGATTTTAAATTAGCCATTCTCTGATGGAGAATAGGTTTTCTTGAGAGTGTCACCTAGTTTGGGGCATTTTAATTTGTTGAAGTAGCGTAAACTAGTACCATAGTTGGTTGGATCCTTCATGATGATCGAATAGTTTGGGAAAATGGTATACCATTTAGCCCTTCCTCAACATTATCAGGATTTTCATTATGCTGGTCATGTGTCTCAAGTTAGGAGGTACATTACAGATCCTACACATTTCATTGACAATGATGATTTTGATCTGAACATGATGCATCATATGACTAGTTACATGTGTAGATCATAGACCCAAGAGAGGGACATATGAGAGAAGTTCGTACAACTTGCTTGGATTTAAGAGAAGCATGCACATTTCCAAGAGGACACTTGCAAGTTGAAGTATGATGATAAAGTTTAATGGATTGAGAGATTTGAGGAATATTTCTATAGTGACTTATCAAGGATGAGAAGTCATTAAAAAGGGGAATTGTAATATTCTACAATTTTGATATTACCAAAAAATAACTGTTTTGTTTTAATTTATAAGTAATTTTATGTGAAAATTTTATTTTTCTATAAAAATATTCCCTTGTTTATGGTTCAAAAATGTTACATAGTAAGACTATATATAAGGGTAAAACCAATATTAATTAACTTATGTATGGGTATGGGATCTTTCCGAGACTCGGTGTAATGTAAATATCTATTTCATGCATTACGTAAGTGTATATTCACTACATCATTGGGCTAAATCCAAATTTATTATTTTTTTAAGGGTACTTCATATGCTGCATGGGGGATGTCTGGCCAGCGTAAGGAAAAAGTATGAAGTTTGTTAGGGTAGACTGGCCTATGTAAGGGAAAGTAATGCACTGCATAAGGGTAAAACCCTATGTATATTCATTACAAAATGGTATTTTAGATGTCGTGTAATGGTAGTATTACACTACATATTGGTATTCAGAGATCTAGCTATGGGTAATCTAAGAAATGTGATCCTTATATAATGGTAGAGATGACATTATAATGCTTTTGTAAGGGTAACCTAGATTGTGCGTAATGGAATGTGCTCGTTTATAATGCATGAATTAGGGTAATCTCATCCCTGTGTAATGGTAATAGGGCGTCTGTAATGGTAAATTGGACCTATGTTGGGGTAAGTAGAGTTTTCTAAATCTCATGTAAGGGTATGATAGCCTCTATGTAAGGGTAAACTAGATTTTCCAAAGACCGTGTAAGCGTAACCAACTATGTAATAATAAACAAAGTTTCCATTGTGAAACACAATATTTTGGGAAATTATTATTTTTAAATCCTTTTACACATTTATTCTTCCCCATATATCCCGACAAACAATTTTTGATGATTTTGAATTCCAAAAATTAGGTGGTCTTTTCAATGGAATGATTAATGATTACAGTAACTTTTATAATGGTTTTCTTAAAAACATAATGTTTATGAATATATTAATGTAAAATTAAATGGTTTTTTAGTTAGTGTTTTTTTCTATTGATGTCAACTAGAATTGAGATTTTATATTATTATAATTGTTAAAAAATTACAACCATTTAACTTCCAGTTTTATATTTAGGGACATGTACATGGTAATATTATTTCTAAAATAGTTTATCTATCATGGAATTCAATTTTTATTGCTCATTTGGTGTCCTGGTAGCCTAGAAATCCCAAAATTGACACCTATAAATCCTCTTTGATCACACAATGTTCTTTTTATAGTTCTATAGGCATGAAATGAACCCTCACTTATTTCCAAGGTTTAGCACCCGAACGAGGTAAATTCTAGGTAACCAATTATAATTCCTCTTGTATTTTTTGTATTAATTTTTTTAAAAGGAGTTTTTTGGGTGCCTTAATAAAATTAAAAAATAATTAATTATTCTTTGATAATAATCTTGAAATTATCAAAGTGTGGGAGATAATTCTTGAGATGAGAATAGAATATTTTAATCAAAGATTAATAATAAGAAATTTCCACATTCATATTATTCAAGAGATATAAAATATTAGCAATTGATAAATTGTATTTATTCTTTTTGGAATATATTTATAACACATGTTTTGGAATAATTACTAATTTGAAAATTACCTTAGTGATAGAAACTATTATCTCTTGTGGTGTTTTATTTCTCATGGAAATAAAATTATTTGTCTAGGTTTTACGAATACATTTTGATAAATATTATACAAAGAAAATTGTACATTGATGTGTTGAGAACAATAAATCATTGGTGGAGGCATTATTAATTGCGTATATTTTCTGTATATTTTTTGAACCACACATGGTGGTTTATCATTTATGTTTTCATTAATTAATTTGTGGTTGTTAGTTCCTTTAATTTTGAAGCACTCATTTACACATGTTTCTTTAATATAGTTCATATTTTGGAATATTTTTATTCATAATGGTTGATTGTGATTACATATGTGTGTCTTCAAATCATGAGACCCATTATGATAATGTATTCCATGAGTTTTTCTTGTATATGTTTTCCTATGTTTTATATTGATCACATGTTTTCATGATGTTATATTGTTTATTTTGATTATTCTCATTCCATGTATGGTCGACTATGTTTTGCATGCTAACATTCCTTTAGAGGAATCATTCATGGTTCTTGGAATAGGTTGACCATCTTAACATTATTTTCACTTATAGGATAAGTGTTAATGAATTTTGATGGTGGAGATGATGTACCTGAGAACATGTTGGACATTTTAAAATACTATAGAATACAATGTTGGGGATGCACTCGATACCAAGTTGATTTCAAGTATCTAGTTTCTTAATTCCTTGTTGAATTTAGCATATTATACTTGAAACCTTGTTTATTTGTGGGAATAATTTCATAATTACTCCTTGTAGGAGATGAGTCACAGGTACACATGATTCCATGAGGTCATTGAGAATATATTAACTATCACTATGGCTAGTATTGGTTACTTATGATGTCTTCTCATTATCCTTCTAGAATATCTAGGATAAATTTTAGTGTGCTTGTAGATTTCATTTCTAGGGACCTAGAAAAGGGAAATGAATCTATGGTGGATGGTCAAGTAGAGGATAAGTGTGCTAATAGTGGACTTATATGGAAACAATAGAACCAAGATATTTTATTTAGTTATTTATCTAAATGTAATATTATTGTTTTTCTTACCACTTTGGGAGATTTTTTAGTACTTATTTGTCATGTCTGACATTTTTTTTGTCACGCCCTGACATCGCTTTAGAGGTACGAATTTAATTTTAAAATTTTTATTTCATGAGTTTAGATTGTCGGTTTATTTAATTTCTTGGTTGAAGTGTGGGATGAATCGATAAGGGGTTTCCGCAATGGCGTTGATAAATGCACGTTGGCCTTACATCGCTTGGCGCGCGGGCATGCATGAACGTTAAATAACCGGATAAAATTTATTATGTTTTTATTGGTTATTATTGTATTATGATTATTATATTATTGTTATTATTATATTATTATATTATTATTATTATTTTTATAATTATTATGATGTTATTGTTATTATTATTATTGCTAATAGTATTACTATTTATATTGATCATTATGTTAATTGTATTAATATTATTATCATATTTTTATTGTTTTGATGTTATTATTATTAATTTATTATAACTTGTTTGTTTAACTCTCCCCCCCAGAAACCCTAGCCGCCACCCTCCGATCCTTTTTTTTATTTTCTTTTTCTTTTTTTCTCTTTTCTTTTTTCTCCCTCCCCACGTTTTTTTCCTTCTCTCTCCCTCGTTTCTCTCCTCCATCTGCGGCGCAACCCTTCCCCGGCTCACTCATCACGCCTCCCCCTTCTCTTCTTTCCATTCACCTCCTCCTCCTCCTCTTCTTCTCCTTCTCCTTCTTTTTTTTTCTTCTACCTCCTCCTCTGCCCCGCTGGGCAGCGCCGTCGCGTCCCGCCCCTGCTGTGTCGCTCCTGCTGCCCGAGCCTCATCCGCCCCAGTCGGCACGCTCCCTTCGCCCGTCCTGCGCGACACCTCTCTGGCCCTCCCTCATCGCTACCATGCTCCCAAGCACCAGGCCTTGTCTCGTCGGCCCTTTCACACAACAACGCTCCCCTCCTCCTGCCTGTCCGGTCGTCGTCGCACCAGCCCAGCGGCCACCGCTGCCTCTCCCTCTCCGCCCATTGTCTCCCACATATGAAGCCATACCGGACCGCCCCTGTTGCACCCGCAATAGACCACCAACACCGGACCGCCCCTGTTGCACCCACGTCGGACCGCTCCGCCGCACCTCCCCGTTCCGCCACACCCGCTCAGCTGTACCCTGTTAGTTTCATCCTTCTATGATAATTTTATTTACGCTTTATTTTATTAATGTTTTATCTTGTTATTATTATTATCATGTTGATAATAATATTATTATCATATTATTATTATATTTTGATTATTATTATTTTTATATTATGGGTATGCTATTATTATTATTATTTTATATTATTATTTCTATTATGATTATGTTAATATTATAATTATGCTATATTATTATTGTTAGTATTATACTATTATAATTATTATTATATTATTTTATTATTCCTATTATGTTTTTGTTATCACCATTATTATTTTTACGTTATTATTATTGAACCTGTTTAACGGTCTGCTGTTTTTAGGACCTTTTTGACGGCTCAGTACGGTGCGACCGTGGCGCAACGGGAGTTTGTGCCGTGTATTTTTCTGTTCCTATTTGAGGTAGGTGATTCCACACTCAATTATCATCTGGTGATCTTTTGCGTGTTGGTTTAATTTTTTTCAGCACCTTGCTAATTAGTTTCCATGCTGAAAATTTTGTTCTGATTACTCTTTAAATGTGCATCTAATTTTCCAGTAGTATATTTATGTGATGTAAGTCCATTTTTATTGTGAAAACTTACTTTGGCTGTTTATTATTATTTGTAAACTATACAGTGTGTGAGTTAGGAAGTGCAGATGATGCAGTTTGTGTTTTGGCATGTCAGAAAATGTTTTATTATATAAAGGGGTTTTGAGTGACTTTTTAACCTTTAAAAATTTTTGCGACATTTTTGAAAACTGTTCAATAATTTTTCTTAGTGGTTTTCTTAATTAACAAAGTGATTTAGTTAAGTTATGCATCTAGTTTAATTTAAAGCGTAAGCATTGTGGTTTAAGTTTTTAAAAAATAAACGTTTTGATGTGTGTGTGGTTTTCAAAGAGGATATCAGTGTGCAGGTGACACATTTTGCTCTAAGTGATAATGTGACATGTTATGTGAACTTTGAACTTTGGGTGAGCACAAGGAGGGAAGCCGGGGTATTAGGTGGGGAGACTAGGACTAGTGAGCTAGTGTTCCGGAGATGACCCGACCCGGTTTCACTGGCAGGTTTGACGATTGCAAAACTAACTAAACATATGATATCTGAGGGTCATGGCCTTCTAAACCACGTGTTCTGAGGGTCGTGGCCTTCTAATCCACGTTATCTGAGGGTCGTGGACGCCTAAGACATGTTTCACCGAGACACAACGTTCTAGGGTCCCAAATTCTCTAGTACCCCTTTTGGGCCATTCCCATCCTTTGGTGCTACCGGTTACATTACGTGCACAATGATACATGATATTTCAATTGAATTATTACCCAAATGTGTTTATATTGAACTTTCTTTCCTTTAAAACATTTTATGAAAACGTTTTCTTTTTCACTTCTTTCTCTCTTTATTTAGCATTGAAAATGGTTTGTCTTTTGATAGTTGTGCGTGGAATCTTTTCTTGGTGATATCCTGCTGGGCGATTTCTCACACCCTACTTACACCCTTGGGTGTAAGTAGATTTTTTTACTTCTGATATAGGTAAGGGTCCAGCTTTTGGGAGCAGTGGTTCAGGTTGTTAGCAGGCCTATCTACGTGGCGTTTTGGTGGTGACTTAGGGGCGGTGTCCTCACACCGGGCGACAGTTCATAGGTTGGTTTTTGGTCATATTTTTTTAGTGTTATTTGGGTTTTGAATGCTTGTGAACCAAAAACCTTTTTGGTTAAGTGCACGTTTGACTGTATCCTTTACTTTTGTTTGGTTTACATTGGTTGGCTACTTTATATTTGTTCACTCGGGTAAACCATTCCCAAAGTTTATTTTGATACTCGGGCACTTGTGCCAGCCCGTGGGGATCGGGAACGCCCTTCGGGCCTTGCCGCGGGCAGGGTCAGGCGTTGGTTCAGATGGCAACCCGATTCGGTTCGTGACAAAATGGTATCAGAGGCAGGTTAGTTTGTGGTTTATGTTATTTGGGACGAGTTGGATTATAAATGAGTTGGGTCTGTCAGGGCTCAGAATTCATGTTGCGAGTAGGGTGCCTGGCCAGCACGCCTCGTGACAGATACTGAGTCACCATAGGATGTCAGGGTGCTTGTTTCACTTATTTTATGGGTGGGACGTGCAGGCTGCAGACTGTACATAGACACCAGGCATGAAAAGTAAAGATTTTACATGGATTCGTTTTTTCGTGTTTGGTTTATTGATGAATGTTTATTTTGTTGGAAAAAATTATTCCCTTTTTATTGATGGTTTTCTTTCTTGATTACTTCCCTTTTGTAGTAAGATGCCTCCCCGGAGAGCTCCCATGCACCCACGGGAGGAAGCCGGAGAGAGTTCTCCCGTGCTGCTTGATCAGAGATTGGTAGAGGCAGTGGTCCGAGCTGTTCAGGCTTTAGGACAAGGGGATACTCCTTCCCATGCCCCTATTCCAGCTAGAGGGGAAGAATTTGGCTCGAGGAAGGATATAGATTAGGAGTTTCTAAGGAGAAAACCTCCTTCTTTCCGAGGTGGTTCAGAACCTTAGGAGGCAGAGGAGTGGCTTTAAAAGATAGAACGCATGTTTGATTTCCTAGACACTCCCAAGGAAGTCAGGGTGAAGTGTTCCTCGTTCTAGCTGGAGGGTTCTAGTTGCAAATGGTGGGAATCAGTGGTCCAGGTTGGGAAACATGAGCACATGAGCTGGAAATATTTCAAGGGTATCTTCAACGAGAAGTATTGTCCAGAGTTCGTAGGCTATGATAGATCTCGGGAGTTCATGGAGCTCTCGCAGGGGAATCAGACAGTTATGGAGTATGCGAATCGCTTTGATGAACTGGTACGGTACGCACCCGAGATAGTTTCGAGCGAATTCTTGAAGGCTTGGATGTTTGAGAAGGGCCTTCGACCAGAAATTCACTCCCAGGTTTTCTTGTTCAAGCTGAAGACTTATGCTGAGGTGGTCGATCATGCTTGTATGGCCGAGATTGAACATAAGGGAATGTCGGGGTTTTCTGGATCAGTGTCAGGGCTTGGTAGTGACAGTTCATCTGAGTAGAAGAGGAAGTGTGATGAGCAATGTAAGAAGAGTGATGGCGGCTCAGGTCATCCCCCCAGATAGTTTTCCTCTAGGGCTTCTGGTGCAGGGTCCGTTGTGTTCCATCAGTGCGGAAGGGCAGGGCACATCTGACCTGTTTTTCCATACCCTCCCAGACCATGCCATGGATGTGGAGTTGTGGGACATCTACAACGCTTCTACAGGACTGCATGCCCTTAACAGAGTGGGGCTCGATCAGTGGCTTCCAGAGGGGTATCAGTTCAGTCAGAGCCGACCAGAATGACATGATCTTGGTTCGGTGGCCGTGGTGGTAGGACCAGATCGTCTTCAGGGAAGAGCCAGATCAGGGCAGAGCCATAGGCGAGCGGTCGTTCTCAGCCAGGGACCAGGCAACTGCATGCTGTGGATCAGGCACCATCAGGGTCTGATGTAGGGCCTTCGATGGTTCGAGGTACTATTCCAGTTTCATCTTCTATAGCTGCAGTTTTATTTGATACTGGTGCTTCTGATTCTTTCATATCTGCTCGTTTTGTGAATCTGCTGAACCTACCAACCGAGCTGTTATCATTTGCTATGGAGTTTGTAACACCGTTGGGGAAAAAGAGGGTGCAAGGCCTTAAGTGTCGATCGTGCACACTCTCTGTGTCAGGAGTCGAGATGGAATGGGATTTCATGGTCCTTGACAAAGACCTATTTGATGTGATCCTCAGTATGGACTGGCTGGTGCACTTTCAGGCGCACATTGACTGCTATCGGTGCCGAGTCAGTTTTACGGCACCAGATGGGACTCCCCAGTTATTTCACGGAGAATGGGAACCTCAGTTGGGATGCACGGGACCTGCACTCCTAGAGCTGGGAAATCTTGCTTATCAGTTGTCGTCGCTCGCGCTGGAGGACGATTGTGGTGTTTCACAGGGCGGGTTACCTCGTGTAGTGGATGAGTTCCCAGAGGTCTTCCCAGATGATTTTTCTGGCTTACCCCCAGAGCGGGACGTGGAGTTCTCGATTGAGTTGGCGCCGGGAACATAGCCTATATCTCTTCCCTCATATCGCATGCCCCCCCCCCCAAATTGAGGGAATTAAAGATACAACTGGACGATTTGCAATCCAAAGGATTCATTCGCCCGAGCGTCTCTCCTTGGTCCGCACCGGTTTTATTCGCGAAGAAGGCCAATGGAACCCTTCGGTTGTGCATTGATTACCAGAAATTGAACAAGGTAACCATCAAGAATAAATACCCTTTTCCTCGGATTGACGATTTGTTCGACCAAGTAAAGGGGGAAAAGTGGTTCTCCAAGATTGATTTCCGTTCGGGATACCACCAGCTCAGGGTGAGAGTAGCAGATATCCCGAAGATGGCATTCTGAAGTAGGTACGGTCACTTCGAGTACTTGGTCATGCCTTTCGGACTGACGAATGCTCCTGCAGTTTTTATGGCGCTCATGAATAGGGTGTTCCACCAATATCTCGACTCATTTGTCGTGGTATTCGTGGATGACATCCTGGTTTATTCTGGATCTGAGGAGGAGCATGAGCATCACCTGTGCGTTGTTTTGGGCACCTTGCGGGACCACCACCTAAATGGAAAACTATCGAAGTGCACGTTCTGGATTAGGGAAGTGAAGTTTTGGGGCATGTCGTCTCAGAACAAGGGATTTCAGTGGATCCCGAAAAGATTAGGGCAGTTATGTCATGGGAGAAGCCGAGAAATTTTTTTGAGATTAGGAGTTTTCTGGGCTTTGCTGGTTATTACAGGCACTTTTTCTAGGACTTCTCGCAGCTTGCCTCCCCCATGACCGCACTCACCCGGAAAGGGGTGAAGTTTGAGTGGAGCCCATAGTGCCAAACATCTTTTGGGGAGTTGAAGTGGCGGTTGACCACCGCACCTGTGTTGACCTTACCCGAGTCAGGAAAAGGATATGTGGTGTACTGTGATGCTTCAGGTATGGGCCTTGGATGTGTGCTCATGCAGGATGACCATGTTGTGGCTTATGGTTCTCGCCAACTCCGACCGCATGAGAAGAACTATCCGACTCACTACTTAGAGTTGGCGGTGGTGATGCATGCTTTGAAGACTTGGCGCCATTATCTTTTTGGGGAGAAGTGTGTGGTATACTCTGACCATAAATTCCTGGCCTATATTTTCTCTCAGAAGGATCTCAATTTGAGGCAGTGCCGCTGGGTTGAGTACCTGTAGGGTTTTGATTTTGATATTGTCTATTCCCCTGGAAAGGGTAATGTGGTAGCTGACGCTTTGAGCAGAAAAGTACCAGTTTAGGCGTTGAGGAAGTCCATCGATGAGTGGACTTTGATGGGGCTCTTCGCCCATATGCATTTGGAGAGCAGGGAGCACAGTGGAGGTACTTTATTGGCTAGCATCCAGTTGACTCCTGCTCTTCTGGAGTTGATTCAGCGGGAGCAGCCTAGCGATGAGCTGTGTCAGTGATCCATGCAGTTTCTTCATGGTGGGGAGACTCATTCTCATTGGACCTTGTCTTCCCAGAGGGTCCTATGCTTCAAGGGTCGTGTTGTAGTGTCGTTGTCTCTGCGGAAGGTGGTGATGCAGGATATCCACCAATCTCAGTGGGTCGTCCATCCTGGTACCACCAAGATGTATTACGATGTTCGCCATCAGTTCTAGTGGCCAGGTATGAGACGGGACATAGCCGACTTCGTATCTAGATGTTACACCTACCAGCAAGTGAAAGCAGAGCATCAGAGACCATCTGGCCTACTCCATCCACTACCCATTCCTACCTGGAAGTGGTACGAGGTCGCCATGGACTTCATCATTGGCATGCCTCGTACACCTCGAGGGAGGAATGCTATCTGGGTAGTGATTGACCTCCTGACCAAGTCAGCTCACTTTATTCCGATCATAGATACAACGAAGGTAGAGGAACTGGGCCGCTTGTATGTTCAGGAGGTGGTCAGACTTCATGGTGTGCCGTCGACAGTTGTTTCTGACAGGGACCCCTGATTTACATATCGATTTTGGGGAGGCATCCAGAAGTCTTTGGGGTCACAGATTAATATGAGCACGGCATACCATCCTCAGACCGATGGCCAGACAGAGCGGGCGAATCAGATTCTGGAGGACATGCTCCGAGCCTGTGTGTTAGATTTTGGAGCCTCATGGGATAGACATTTGGGACTGGTCGAGTTTGCTTATAATAACAGTTACCAGTCTTCCATCAGAATGGAACCCTTTGAGGCGCTCTATGGCCAGCCTTGTCGGTCCCCTCTGTGTTGGGCTGAGGTAGGAGAGGCCTCGCTCTTGGGACCGAGTCTTGTTCAAGAGACTTCTGAGAGGGTCAAGCTGATTAGGCAGCGGTTGTTGACAGCTTAGAGTCGCCAAAAGTCTTATGAAAAGCAGAGGCGGCGGGATCTTGAGTTTTCGGTGGGAGATAGAGTATTTGTGAAAGTGGCCCCTCACTTGGGTCACCGTCGTTTGGGAAAGAAGGGGAAGCTAACACCGAGATATGTCAGACCATTCGAGATTCTTGAACGGATTGGAAAGTTGGAATACAGGTTAGCTTTGCTCTCGCAGTTGATGTCGATTCACGGTGTATATCATGTCTCCCAACTAAAGAAGTACAACCCCGACCCGTCGCATGTGCTGAATTGGGAGGAGCTAGAGTTAGAGTCTGACTTGTCTATGATTGAGTGACCAGTGCGTATAGTGGATTCCCAGGAAAAAGTGTTGCATGGAAAGTCCATTCCTCTAGTTCGTATTCTCTAGCAGCACGGGAATGATGAACACGAGACTTGGGAGCAAAAGTCGTGGGTTGAGAAGGAGTACCCATTCTTATTCTCTGATCAGGCAATGAGCTGACTTTCTGAGGGCAGAAGGTTTTAATGGTGGGAAGAATTGTCACGCCCGAACTTCGCTTTAGTGGTACGACTTTAATTTTAAAATTTTTATTTCATGAGTTTAAATTGTCGGTTTATTTAATTGCTTGGTTGAAGTGTAGGCTGAATCGATAAGGGGTTTCCATAGTGGCGCTGATAAATGCGCGTTGGCCATACATCGCCTGGCGCGCGGGCATGCACGAATGTTAAATAACCGGATAAAATTTATTATTGTTTTATTGGTTATTATTGTATTATGATTATTATATTATTGTTATTATTATATTATTATTATTGTTATTATTATTTTTATAATTATTTTGATGTTATTGTTATTATTATTATTGCTAATAGTATTATTATTTCTATTGATTATTATGTTATTTGTATTAATATTATTATCATATTATTATTGTTTTGATGTTATTATTATTAATTTATTTTAACTTGTTTGTTTAACTCTCCCCCCAGAAACCCTAGCTGCCACCCTCCACTCCTTTCGTTTTCTTTTTTCTTTTTTTTCTCTTTTCTTTTTTCTTCCTCCCAACATTTTTTTTCTTCTCTCTCCCCCGTTTCTCTCCTCCTTCCGCGTCACACCCCTTCCCCAGCTCCCTCGTCGCGCCTCCCCCTTCTTCCTCCTTCCCCTTCTCTTCTTTCCCTTCTCTTCTTCTTCTTCTTCTTCTTCTTCTTCTCCTTCTTTTTTTATTCTACCTCCTCCTCTGTCCCGCTGGGCAGCACCGTTGCATCCCGCCCCTGCTGCGCCGCTCCTTCTGCCCAAGCCTCCTCCGCCCCAGCCGGCGCGCTCCCTTCGCTCGTCCTGCGCGACACCTCACCGACCCTCCCTCATCACTGCTGCGCTCCCAAGCACCAGGCCTTGTCTCGCCGGCCCTTGCACCCAGCAATGCTCCCCTCCTCCTGCCTGTCCGTTCGTCGTCGCACCAACCCAGTGGCCACCACTACCTCTCCCTCTCCGCCTGCTGTCTCCCACATATCCAGCCACGCCCGACCGCCCTTGTTGCACCCGCAATGGACCACCCACGCCGGACCGCCCCTATTGGACCCGCGTCGGACCACTCCGCCGCACCTCCCCGTTCCGCCGAACCCGCTCGGCTGTACCCTGTTAGTTTCATCCTTTTGTGATAATTTTATTTACGTTTTATTTTATTAACATTTTATCTTGTTATAATTATTAGCATGTTAATAATATTATTATTATCATATTATTATTATATTATTATTATTATTATATTATTGTGGGTATGATATTATTATTATTATATTATATTATTATTGCTACTATGATTATGTTAATATTATAATTATGCTATTTTATTATTGTTATTATTATATTACTATTACTATTATTTTATTATGTTATTATTACTATTATGTTATTGTTATCACCATTATTATTTTTACGTTATTATTATTGAACCTGTTTAACGGTCTGCTATTTTTAGGACCTCTTTGACGGCTCAGTACGGTGAGACCGTGGCACAACAGGAGTTTGCGCCATGTCTTTTTCCGTTCCTATTTGAGGTAGGTGATTCCACACTCAATTATCATCTGGCGATCTTTTGCGTGTTGGTTTAATTTTTTTTCAGAACCCTGCTAATTAGTTTCCATGCTGAAAAATTAGTTTTGATTACTTTTTAAGTGTGCATCTAATTTTCCAGTAGTATATTTATGTGATGCAAGTCCATTTTTATTGTCAAAACTTACTTTGGCTGTTTATTATTATTTGTAAACTATACAGTGTGTGAGTTAGGAAGTGCGGATGATGCAGTTTGTGTTTTCGCATGTCAGAATATGTTTTATTATATAAATAGGTTTTGAGTGACTTTTTAACCTTTAAAAATTTTTGCGACATGTTTGAAAACTGTTCAATAATTTTTCTTAGTGGTTTCCTTAATTAAAAAAGTTATTTTGTTAAGTTATGCATCTATTTTAATTTAAAGCGTAAGTAGTGTGGTTTATGTTTTTAAAAAAGAAAAGTTTTGGTGTGTGTGTGGTTTTCAAAGAGGATATCAGTGTGCAGGTGACACGTTTGGCTCTAAGTGCTAATGTGACATGTTATGTGAACATTGATCTTTGGGTGAGAACAAGGAGGGAAGCCGGGGTATTAGGTGGGGAGACTAGGACTAGTGAGCTAGTGTTCCGGAGATGACCCGACCCGATTTCACTGGCAGGTTTGACGATTGCAACACTAACTAAACATATGATATCTGAGGTTCGTGGCCTTCTAAGCCACGTGTTCTAAGGGTCATGGCCTTGTAAGCCACGCTATCAAAGGGTTGTGGCCTCCTAAGACACGTTTCACCAAGACACGACGTTGTAGGGTCCCATATGCTCTAGTACCCCTTTTGGGCCCTTCCCATCCTTTGGTGATACCAGTTACTTTGCGTGCACAATGATACGTGATATGTCACTTGAATTATTACCCTAATCTGTTTATCTTGAACTGTCTTTCCTTTAAAACGTTTTATGAAAACATTTTCTTTTGCACTTATTTCTCTCTTTATTTAGCATTGCAAATGGTTTTTCTTTTGATAGTTGTGCATGGAATCTTTTCTTGGTGATATCCTGCTGGGCGATTGCTCACACACTACTTACACCCTTGGGTGTAAGTAGATTTTTTTACTTCTGATACAGGTAAGGGTCCAACTTTTGGGAGCAGTGGTTCAGGTTGTTAGCAGGCCTATCTACGTGGCGTTTTGGTGGTGACTTAGGGGCAGTGTCCTCACACCGGGAGACAGTTCTTAGGTTGGTTTTTGGTCATCTTATTTTAGTGTTATTTGGGTTTTGAATGCTTGTGAACCAAAACCTATTTGGTTAAGTGCACGTTTGACAGTAACCTTTACTTTTGTTTGGTTTACTTTGGTTGGATGATTTATATTTTTTCACTCGGTTAAACCGTTCCCAAAGTTTATTTTGATACCCGGGCACTTGTGCCAGCCTGTGGGGATCGGGAATGCCCTTCGGGGCTTGCCGCGGGCCGGGTCGGCCGTTGGTTCGGATGGCGACCCAATTTGGTTTGTGACATTGTTATTCGGAATATTACAATGATTATTTATTTATATTATTTTATATTTTTATTTAGACTATGACATGATACTAAGGGTATAGTCTCCCCACTTATAAAGTCTGACCACAATTTCTAGTCGATAACCTCTTGTGTATGTAAATGCATGCATGAAGTCATATGACTATCGAGTTTAGACCTGGTTGTTTAGGTTGATATGTTAGACATTATCTAGTTTATAAAAAATGTATATTATTTTTATAATTTATTAAATAATCTATTTAGGTTTACCCCTTATAAAATCTATTTTATTTAATATATTGTCATGTCTTCTATAGATATTGAATTTTTTATGTTAAAATAGTATATTTTGTTGTCATTTAGTTTATAACGTCAAAATAACATTATTACATTGATCATAGTCAAAGCTGTGATGGTTACTTTATCTATATAATTATAATCACAACATAATATTAATTTTTATACATTATAAAATATTTTTGAAATATTAAGGAAAAGGGGACAAGGAAAATGAATCACACCCCTTGATAGAGGTGGTAGTCCAAAAGTATTCATGTGTGATGATATCATTTTTACTGGATGGAAGGGTAAGAAGATAGATGATATGTCATATTTCTAGAATCAAAACATTGTCATAAATATGAGATATATTCATTAGATTCATATTTATATCCATCCAAGTAATTTGGTGGTGAAAAAATAAGTACATTACTACATTGATACTATAGGTTGTTCTTTTACTTGAGTGTTGTTTTCATTTTATATAGGATAGAAAAAGAGATGAAAAAGGGTTCTAAAATTAATATAATAAAATTTCAGTATATGGAAGACAATGATGTTATTATATAAGCATGGTTATGATAAAATGAAGGACATTGAAAAGGAGATAAATAATAAAACACCCAATTAAGAGTCATACCACTACTTTGGAAGAAATCCTTTAGCTTACACCTTATGATTTCATGGATTGGTCATTTAGCATGAACTAGACCTCTATGTTGTGGGGAGGGATTTTGGAATGGTATTTGGGTTGATATTTGTAAAGCTAAATGGATTACGAGGATTTAAATTCACTAAAAAAATTATACTCATTACTAAATATAGACATCCAGATAAAAATTATTTGATCCATTTTTTGGGAATATATGTTTAGAATTTGTATAAATTAATTTTAATATATGTTATTAAAATATAATGAAAAATATTTTTTTTTAAATGTATAATTAAGTAAAAAACATTCTATTTAGAAATAAATTATAATGTTGATTCCCATGACCTTAATTATATTATTTTTAATCAAATATACCATATTTTAAATTAAAACCAAATTAAAAGTAGAATCATACATCTAACTTACTTCTTTTGAGGAAAAGGAAATACTGTTTTTCTAAAATATTCATCTTTATTATTCACTCATAATTAATTTCTTTCATAAAAATACCAAAAATTTACCCTAATATCATTTTGAAATTATGAATTTTATGAGTAGTTACATTTTAAAATATAAAATTCTTAAAGGTGGATGAAATTAATTCTAATATCTATGTTTGAAACATGTAAAAACCATTTTAGAATATGGTTTTTTGATGTATAAAATAACATTATATTAAATCATTTTTTAGTGATAACCATCATATTAATTTTAATTTAATTTATTTAATATATTCTCAACACATTTCATTAATATAATTTTTAAGTAGTGATTAATTTAATTTTTTATGAGAAAAATACACTGTGTACGTAATTGTTTTTCCTAAAACGTAATTATTTTTATCTAAAAATGATTTTTTCTGTGAACATGATAATAAATGTATGAACGATTAATATTTTTTATACATGTATAACAATACTATTTTTAATGTTTAATAGTCCATATAAGGGGAACTAACTATAAAATTAATCTTATAAAATATAAAAATGTTTATGAATAATACATTTATGTTTAAGAAAGAATAATTAAATCACTAATTAATAGTTGTTTTTTATTAATATATTTTAAATTAATTGAATTCTAATATATAAATTTTTTTATTGTAATTGTTTATTATAAACATTACAATGTATATGCGTGCATTGAATGATATTTGTTATAGTATTTATTTTGAGTAAAACATGTGCTATAATCGAGTGGTTTAATACTGTACTCTTCTAAAAATATTTACATCCTTACAATTTCAATTATTAGATACTAAGGAAGGTATGAATAAATATGTAATTTATACTTTGATATCATCCTTAATAATGTAGATAATATTTTAAAATTTATCATTGATATTTCTTAAACCATATATGTATCTTTATATGACTTATAATTGTGATTGGGTTTATAAATTTTCACAGTTGAGTTATGTTTTCCACATAAAAAATTTATATTCATCATAAAATTATAGAATATTAGAAAAATAGATTATTGATACCATTACACATTTTACGTGAAATTTCCCCATTTTATTTATTATTTTAAGTAGTTTCAACTTTTGATTCTAATGAAGAATGACTATGATGGATTTTCATTAATGAGTCTTAAAAATGAACCATTAATGAATCATAATATTTAAATATGAAAGAAAAGTTATTCAACGTTTTTGAACCATAATGGGTAGCATAGGATAAGATAATACTCAATATGAATAAATGTGCATGTGAGAATGTAAGAAATTAATTCATAAAACATCAACAATAACACCTGATTAAAACTGGAAATATTTTATATTAGGAATAAATTATAAACAATTATACCGTCTCTACATAATTATTTTATTCTTTATCTACTGATTCCATAATCCTAAACTATTATTAATACAAAAAATAGGATTATATCAAATTCATGAATTGGTATAACAACCATGTTTTCAAATAGATATTACTAGTCCATTTTTTAGGGACCACCAATTATTATCTCATTACAACCATATTAGCACTTAATTTTTTGATTGTAAAGCCTTCCTTAGGGTGTTATAAGATGATTCAATATTCTTAACTAATATAAAATATTGTGTTGTTTGAAAATCAATGTAATCATTAGATAAAACTGTGTTTATGATTAATGTACATTAATAAAATTATTTGGGACTCTAAACGTGGATATAGTGATTTCATAATCATGGCCTTCTCCCTTAACTGTTCCTAAGGTAAATTCACTTAATGCATAGGGAATTTTCATGATTAGTTCCCCATATTATTATAGTTGAAGAATTAAACCTTATTTTTTCATTCATGAGTTGATAAAAATTATCTAAATTTATATAACATACTCCAATTTCTTTCAAGAAA
Organism: Viscum album; assembly: GCA_963277665.1. Taxonomy (NCBI): domain Eukaryota; kingdom Viridiplantae; phylum Streptophyta; class Magnoliopsida; order Santalales; family Viscaceae; genus Viscum; species Viscum album. The sequence continues at coordinate 1,977,033,499 of OY728119.1, forward strand.
AATCAAAGGTGTTTCATTCAACATTTTTTAGATCGGGTAACTTCAGCTCTTCTCTACATCCATTTTCCAAAATTTACCATTTCATAGATGTCAGCCAGTTTTTTATCTTATTTTACGTCGAATATATAATACATGGAGAATTATTTCACTACTTTGAGGGATATCAATAACATATCATCATATTTTGGAAATTTCTATGAGAGTGACAACCTTGAAATGTTTGTCTTTATCACACAAAATACACAATTAATCTTATTATCTGGATTATGTATGTTGTTCATCACATGCCTTGCTAATATTGTATCATTTTTTTCATACATAAAAAAATTCCTCATCATGTTTTCATAAATTTAAAAAATTATATTCCAAATCAACTCGTTTCCCACAAGAAATATACTTTTCAAAGAATATTTCTTATAAAGAGTCTCATTCCATATCTTATATTCGTCGACCTCCTTAGTATATATAATTAAAGGAAAATATTGACTAGAATATTTATTTATAAAAAATAATTACATAAAAACCATTTCCTTTTTATTACATCCCAAATAATGAAATATTTTTTCAAGGGAATTGATCCATTTATTAACTACTAACAAGTTAGTAGTTACTTTAATGGAATGAGGATTATATTGTATGATGTATTACAAAAGAAAAGCATCATTTTGTGAAGAAATCTTTTTCTACCAATATCCAATATTACTACTCATAAGATTCCTCGATATTTACATAATTTTATTATATGCTTAGTATTCTAATATACATTGTTATATGGGAAATACGTACATATATTTTTAATATTGATAATCTATTCATCACCTCCATAATGATCTATATTTAATAATGAAATAAATTTAATTTTATTGTAAAATTATGAGTTTTAATTCATAGTGATAATTTTTAATCCAGTGTAACACTTAGCATAATATGAAAATATATGTAGAACTAATATAAAAATAATTAGCCTAGTGCCTTTTAGAATATTTTCTAAACAGGAAAATATTTTGAAATCATTATTAATTTTTTAAAATTAGATTCTAAATCAACCAAATAATATCTACCAGGTGATTCAAATCATGTGTTAATTTAGTAATATTTTTCCTTCACTTAGTAAACATTGAGTGAATGCTAAACTAGACTTATTAGGATTGTTACCCAAAGGTGAATATATGACAAAGAAATTATCCACTTGTTTATATCTAGATAGGGATTAAAATTCTTGGAATACCAACATGATATAGTTAAATAAAATTACAATGTTTTTCCAAAACATAGATTTATCCATGGAGTCTTTCCGAGGGTTATGTTCTCTATTCTATTTTTTACTAGATCAAGTTCACAAGGATTATACTAAACATTCTTAGATAAACACCACATCCACGTAGACTCTAGTAACTAAGATCCAATGTTAATATAATTTCATTATTATAATATAAAATAGATTACACCACAAAGGATCAATCATTTATACATTCATGGAATACTAGATACATATAAGTCTTATATATTAAATTTGAAGATATATACAAATCGTAACAAACATTCTGGCACCCTGGAAAAGCATACATAGATTCATTATTAATATTTGATGAAAAGGAAAACCAATAACGGGTGACATTATATATTAAACAATAGAAATAATACAATAGAAAAAATCATAGAAAAAATTAGATATAAATAAAATGAAGTAGATAAATAATAATCAAATTTACTATATAACTAATACCATAAATTATTAATACATCCCATATTGACCTAGAATCATAAATAATAGAATGGATGATAGTAAATGGATTAATAATAAAAAATGTATAATTTTAGACATCGTTATCTTTCCATCAAAGAATCATGTCACGATATCATACATAAGTAGGTTATAAATATTCCAAATACCCAATCTTGTTTGTCTCATATGACCTACTGATACATCTAGGGTCTATCTAAGAGAGGGAACAAGATATTAGATTACCATGTCCAATTTTTTGATCATAATAATGAAATGAAAACCAATAAAATTCTTATTAATTATAAACATTCATATAAACTGTTTTAAAAATAGGTATTTTAAAATAAGAAAATGACTTTACCCTCATTTCATTCCAAGTAACAAAAATTATATAGATGAAAGGTGAATTTATTGAATATATTATCAAAAAAAATAATTAAGTTATCAGTAGTGATTAACTTATTTTTTTAATATTACAATTCATTGTGTACATAAAAACCATCTTTCAAAAAAAAATATCTTTTTACGTTCAAATGATTTTATCGTTTTTTAAAATATTAGATAATTGATTTTTGAATGATTATAAATTTTTATAAGTTAATAAAATGTACTCTTACATAATTTTAATACTCAAAATAATGGAAATTTAATTTTTAAAATAACATATAAAAAAAATTAATGTTTATAAAACAGTTATCGTTAATCTACAATAATTAAATTAGAACAAATTAATCAATTTTACTTATTATGTTTCATTTAATTGCCTTGTAATATATATTTTTTTTGTGTAATAATTTATCATTATCATAAGTTGGGATTTTTTTTATCAGATGATACTAAAACATTTATTTATTTAAATTAAAACACATACTAAAATCATAGGGTTTATATGTTCTACCCCATTAGTGAAATTTACTCCTTGTAATGTAAATTACTATTTACTAATGAATATATGAATCAGGATGTAATTAATACTATTATATGAATATAAATATCTTTGGTAAGACTAGAAAAGTTGTCATAAATATTTCTTAATCCATATATGTATCTTTATAAGACATATAATTGTTGATGGGTTTCCAAATATACACAATTAAGTTATGTTTCCCAAATAATAAATTTTTCTTCCAATTGAATTTATGTAATATGAGAAAAATAAGTAATTTATACCTTTCTACATTAAAAGTGATTTTTTTTCTTTTTATTGATTGTTTTAATCGGTTTACACTTTTAATTCCAAATAAGAATGACTAAGACTGATGTTCAAGCCCATAGCATGAAAATAAACCATTAAAGAATCATAATATTCACAAAAGAAAGAAAATATATTCCATAGTAATAAAAAAATATGTATCATTATATTAAGATAATACTAAAAAGGAATAGATTTTATTTTGATGTAGAAAATCATTAATACCATAAATAAAAGAAAAATCAGTAATACATTAATCTATATATTAATTATTAACAATATTAATAGTTTAACATTGATTATTTTAAGCATTATTTAATGATTCCCTAATCCTCAGAACTAATTAAAACCAAAAAATAATATTATTCCAAAGTCAAACATTAGTTAAACAATGATTTTTTCAACTAGAGAATATTTGTGTATCTAGTTACAGACCACCCAAAAAGTTCACATTATGACCACATTCCCACTAGGTTGTTTGATTGGAAACTACATCCTCATTGTGTTATGGAATGATTCCAAAATTTTTATAAGATATAAAAGACTATATAGATCCAAAATAAAATTAAACATTAGATAAATTTTAGTTTATGATCAATGTAAATGATATAACCTTATTTAGAACATCATCCTTAGTTGTATTAATTAAATAAGTTTGGAATTTCATTCAAAGACATTCTTGAGGTAAATTACCATGATGCAGGGGGAATTTACAAGGGTAATGTCCCTTCTAAATATAATTATGTAATTGATTTTCTTAATTCATGATCATGTTGGAATTTATATCAACACATATAATAGACTCTCATTAATTTAATGAAAATAACATGGTGTTTTATTCCACAAATATCACTTGTTAGAATTTCAAATATTCTTATTTTCCATTTTTCCCACATTTCCATTTTTAAATAGATCAATAAATTTATTTTTCTCTTAACTTACTTTTATAATATAATACTTTTTTATTTCTTTCACTACCTTAAGAGAACATGATACCACAACATCAAAGAATGAATTTATTTACCCCATTAATGAACAAATAAATCATAATATATGAATTGTGTACAAATTACACAACATGGATAGTTAATATTTTAATGTTTTCATATTCATTAATGACACTTTACACTTCCTTTTCCCCAAAATTTATAATAAAACTTCAAAAAATTAATTTTTTCTCCAAAAGAATATATTTTTCAAAAACATATCACCCAAAATGCTTCCATTTCCACAACCATTATTAAATTATCGTATATAGAATCTTAAATAATCAATAGTCATTAATTAGCATATGTCTTTAAACATAACACTAGAATAAAGATATTTTCCTTTTTATTACATCCTGAATCATGCAGTATATTTTCAAGGGACGTGATCCATTGATTAACTACTAATAGATTATTATTTTCATTAAATTATGATGTTTTATGTTATACTAAGTAGTCATACATCATGGTATCATAATATAAATAAGAATGTTACTACATATATCCATGATTAATAATAATAAAATTCCCTTAGTTATTTATAATCTTTTTATCCGCATATCTAGTGTTATACACCTGATTAAGAATGAAATCCTTAATTATATTATGTTTTTTGATAAACTTTCCATTCCTTCCACTAGAATACATCTCCACACCGTGGAATATACTTTATTGGATCATAACATCATGAATTTTAAATTATCATTTATAATTTTGTACCAGTTATAACACTTCACATAAATTTAAAATTTATGAATATATAATCCTAGAATCATAACCACAGTGACTTTTAGAATATTTTCAAATCAAAAATTTATTTACTAATCCTCTATAATGGTATATAATGAGTTTACGAATCATAAAAAGCATATCCCACATGAGTTTTAAACTAGGTGTGTAGTTAAGACTCTTCATCATACACTAATTAAAGATAAAGGTAATACCAAACCAACCTTTTATGGTCATTAACCCAAGGTTCATAATTTGTAGAGACTTTTTCCACTTGATTGTATCAAGATAGGTATTTCATTAATTGGAAAACCAACTTTCTAACCACAAAAATTTTGAATTTTTTCCTATATTGAATCTTATCCGTAGAGTTTTTCTGAGGGTTATATTGTCTAATATATATTTTCTTAAATCTAATTTCCTATGATTATAATAAATTTTTCCTCGTACCAATTCTAACAAAACTGACTATTGAAACCCAGAGACAATTTTTATCTTACTATATAGGTACAAGATAAAAGGGATCACAAAAAAAAGGATCAATTAGTTTACATGTATAAAAGAAGTAGATATATACATGAATTTCATATTACATTATAAATTTAAAACATAGATTAAATATCCTTATTTCATCTATTAAAATCACTCATTTATTCCCTATTCATATCTTATGTAAATGAAATAAATAAAGGGTGATCATAGATATTTAATTAGGTAAGTGTAAGTTGGAAACTATTTTAGAATAAATAAAGCATGAATAATATGAGAGAGGTAAATAGAAATAAAAAATTTCATATATCTAATATCTTGAAAGAGGAATATGTATATATGATGGAAATAGGAACATAAATAATCACAAGGACAATAAAAATTGGTTTCCTAATGATAGAACATATAAAGTCAAACATTATAATAATTCCACTAAGGCCTCATGACAAGAAATCATACATTTATAGGTAATTCATAAGTCATATTCCCAATATATTTTTACTTATAAGACCCAGAAATGCATCAAAGTGATATATAATAGTGGGTCATATCTGTTCATTCAATATATATAATGCATTCCTAATAAGAAGGAAATGAAGAACAATATAATGAAAATTCAATAAAAATATTCATAATAAACACCAATCATAAAAAATGTCAATATTTCCCCCAGTTAATAAATATAATTACATGATTATAATGAATAAAAATAAAAAAAGGTGGATTGTATCATTAGAGTATATCCCTGGTAATGCATATAATTTTTCAAAGGATGGTGAAATATTAGAAAATGAATTTAAAAGAATATTAAATATATTCTTTGAAAAAATTAGAAAAATATCCTTTCTATTCATAAAATTATAAATTAAAATTTCTCTAAATTGATAAAATTACCTTCTTCGAAAACATTAAAATAATCTTAAAAATGACCATTGATAAAATATAATAGTTATGATGGTTGGAAATTGTTTTCATTTTGTAAACATGTAAAAAACATTTATTTCATACTTTTGGAAAAAAGAAAAACGTACCACATTCAGTGAGTTAAATAAAGAATCATTTTAAATAAATTAAAATAATGTAAAATATAGATGAAAATAACATTAAAAAATCGTTGAAAATAGTAAATAAATTCTTAATATCATTATAGATAACATGGATATGAAAGAAAAATTTAATCACACAAAGAGGAAATAAGGTCATCTTTTCTAAAAAAATATTTTATTGATTATACAAAGTGACAAAGTGAGTAAAATGAAATGAAAAAAGTTAAATATATAGATAGCCACAATAGTAGAAAAAATATAAAGTATAAAAAATATGTATCTTATAATTTCCTTTAATAATAATTTAAAAATAAATAATCATGATGAAAAATACGATTTTAGAATAAACACTTACCTCATGTATGAATTTCCACACATATACTTTAACAATTATTTATTAAAAATATATAAATTTATACTATCATACAAAAAATTTTCAATTTAAGTACCTTTTATTAATCCCATTTATTTTATTTATTATTCTGTCATATAGAGTTAATAAATAAGTTAATTTTACATTGGATATTTTTGGGTACTTCTATATATAAGCACAAAATAACATTAGTGTGTTGACTGTCTTAATAGGGTTTATGGTTCATTTATATATATAATAAAATTAGTGAACTAATTATTTTTTTATATATTAAATGAATTTTCAAAAAATGTATGAATGTTGGACATGAAGCACGAATCACATCGCTTCATAAAGGCGCTAGTACACACCTACGCACAAGAAATGTTATAATTTTTTAAAAAGAATAAGGGTAAAAACGTAAAAGTTGTATTATTTTACTAAGAACAAAATTATATCATAAATATGATATAAATTTATTATTTCCTCATTTTTAACAATCAAATTAATTTGGCGATGAAAAAAACTACACCGCTACTTGGAGACAGTACATCGTATGTACCCATGGGAGATGTTTTCATTTTCTGAATGATTAAAATTAAAATCATAACGTTTCATTCCATCAGTATATGTAATATAATTTGGTTTTTATATTAGTGTTATCTGTATATAATTTATGAAGGTGGAGGAATAAATAAACACTAAAAAACCTAGTTAAAAACTTTACCTCTTCTTTACAAAACCTATGTTGGAATACACATCAATCCTTCATGGATTTGTCCTTTGGTGAGACCAGATAATAAAAGAAGTGGGAAGGAATATTAGAAATATTGTTTGGGTAGATATTGGTTGAGATAAATAGATTAATCGGTGTTAAGAAGAGGGGAGATGAGGTTCCGTTTTATGTGTGGTGAATAACAAAGGGGTAATTATTCTTAACTATTAATCGTTATAAGTTTCTCAGTTAAAGAAAATTGGAACTTAAAAAATAAAATTTTTAAGGAAAGTATATAAGGGTAGAAATTTCATATTAAAAATAGAATTACAATGATATTTTATCACCATATCACAATTTCTTACCATAATTAAACCATTTCACACTCTTTCTATTGTGACTATATTTTTACCTTGGTTACTATTCATAAAACCACAAATGAATTAGAACTCAATAATAAATTATAACTTGTTGTCTCTCAATATTTGATCCATTTTTTATATACTATTTTTATGTAGAATATGTTTATTTTAATATAACTACTCAAAATGAAACGAAAACATTTTGTGTGAAAAATGTATTTTTAAGCATAAAAATAATCTCATACCAAAATAAAATATAATGAAGAATCCTATCATTTTAATTATATCATTAATAATCAAATTAATATTATTTAACATTAATAATAATAGAAAATATAATGAAACACTTAAATTAATTGATTCAATGACATTGAGATATTTTCTTTTATAAAAAGGTAATTTTAACTATTCAAAAAAAAAATAATATTTTCAAAAAAAATAAAAAATGAATTATAATATAATTTAAAAAAATTAAATTTAAAAATAATTACATTTTTTAAAATTATATTTTTACATATGTATGAAATTAATCATAATTTCTATACAAGAAACATATTAAACCTATTTTTTAAAATACATTCTCTAAGCATAAAATACCTTTATTCTCATTATTTTCCTAGTAACAAAAATTATATGAATGATAATTTATTTTATTGAAAATATTTTATAAAAAATTCATTGAAATAATTTATCATAATTTATTTATTTATTTATGAATATAAAAATTCATTGCATATATAAAAATTTTTTCTAGAAAATAACAGCTTTAACCTTAAAGTGATTTATATTTATTTTTATACATTTTATAATGACTGTATGAATATTATATAATTCTTATACATATGTATATATAAATTCCTCTATACATTTAATAATCAAAAAAGGAAAACTTCCTTTAAGTTAAAACACATATAATTGAATAATTCTATCAAACAATACATTTCTTTTTAACAAAGAATAATTAAAGTATTACTTATTAATTTTTTATACTAGCTATGTTTAATTTAATTTTCTTGTAATATATTTAGTTTTTTATTATAATAATGTATTATTCAGTTAAGTTTTGTGTTTCATGAATTGAAAGTTATTCAACATTGAATTTATTTGAAATGAAACATGTACTAAAATCATGGACTATTATATCAAAGTGGGTTTAAAATTTTTTCTTGAATAGATTTTTTTAATCTATAATCCATAGTGGTTTATATGATAATTCTCATGGATACATGAAAACTTTATGTTCATGTTTGGGAGTTTCTAAATCAAGGTCAAATGAATGAGCTGAAAGTTGAATGAATTTGTGTTTAATGTAAAGTACATACTATAACCAAAATATATGTATAAATGTAATTTAAATTTAGTTAGTTTTAATGAAAGAGTATTTTATAAGGAATAAATGATAAACCAACAAATTAATGTAATTAATTAATATGAAACAAACTATTTTTTATGAACCAACACAATATACCCCAGATTCTACAATAGGAACCAACCCATAACATGGAATAAATGTCGTTACAGGCCCCCTTTCACTGGAACCCAGTTCGTGGGAATATTGGATAAAATAATGGGAATATTTTCCCCAAAAAATTATTTGCAGGTGACTCCCATCCGAAATTCTAGCATACCATTATATAAATCATTATTTTCACATATATCAAATAAGATTTTCTAATATACACTAAACTAAATGGGGCATAAACATATATAAAATAGTTCTTGAATCATAATACAAAAATAAAATTTCATAAATAGTTGAAATTAAATAATATGGCCATATTAACATGATAAATGTGATAAATATTACCAAAACAAAAATAATGACCCAAATGCCCATTTACTAATGTCCAGAAAAACTCATTCCCTTAAAACATCTAATAACATGAACAAGAATAAGAAAAAAAATTCTATACTAAAAAGATCCTATATTGAACCTTAAACATATAAATAAGCATGAACATAGAAATATATTAGGTATTTTATCACCTTACTACTTTCATATCCTATTAGGGAAAAATAATTTTGAAGATAGTTCTAAAAAAACCTACATAAGTATGTTTTTTTATTTAAATAAAAATAAGTCTGTTGTAACTATCCCATTAAATTATTTTACATGAAATTAGAATTTTTATCCATTTTAGCATTAAAAAGTGACAAATATGTATCAAGAATTGGTAGGTGTAAATGGAGGAAAAACCATATCAAAACTCCACCTTAGTAAACATGGGTGTCCCAATGTAAAAGATAATATCACATTTTATAAACATATTTTTTATGTATGTGGATAAAATTACGAATGAAATTGACTTGAGATTTAGAAAAGAATAAAATTCAAAGAAATGTTATATACCATCATAATAATTATCATTATTGAAATAAATAGGTAAAAATATATCAATTAATAAAAAAATAAGTAAACAACAATAGAATCTTTGAATAAAAGAAGGAAAATAAAAATAAAATAAAAAGAAATAAAAATTCTCAAATAAATAGAGATAAAATAAATATAAATAGAAGAGACACATTCTCAATAAAAAATGAAATAATATTACCAAATTTAAATGTTATTATCATTACCCAATAAAAATCAAAGAAATAATTAATACCATTGGAAATCCATTATAGAAAAATATGTTAAGGATTACGAAATGTACTACTTCACTATATTCTCAATAAAATAACAGTAAATATTTAACTAGTCAGTGGGGTTTCTAATAAATCTATTTATCAGTTTTGGTGATGCTCAAACCCATGAAAATGACCTTGTCTGACTCTATGATCGCCTACCCCAACAACAAGGTTTCAAAAAATTTGTTCATAGGGATGAGGGGTAACATGTACCACATATCAATCATAAGTAAACAATGATATTAATATGGTATTTCAACTATTAAACTCATCTGTTCCACACACACCCACTTTTATACAATGTTGAAATAGGTCATTCAGAAGCATATTTTAGAAATAAATTAAAATATAACTTATTTCCTTTTTGACATGAATTTAATGAATAATACCTTAAATCCATTTCCATACAATTCCAAATTGTATAAATTTAATTCCAAAAATATTGAAAAATAATTAAAATTAATCATAAGAGATAATTTTTAACCAACCATCAAATAAAAGTGAAATATTAAATAAACTGAGCCCTCCATTAGATAGAAGCCACTTCTCAAAATAGTGAATTAATTTTATAAATGCCTCAAAATCATTTTAAATGAAAACATGGATCACCTATAAAAGACTTTGAAAATTCAACTTATTGAAGTCCATTTTTATAACCATGTGGGAACTAGATCTAAAACTTCTAAACATAATCTAGGAAAATTAATTTCATAATCCGTTAACCATTTAATATAAATGTTTAATTCAAAATTATGTTTGAAATAAAGGTTTTATATTTATGAATATATCCATGGATCCACCGACCTCAACCAATTCCCTGGACTATAACATTATAACCATAAGGACCACTAAGGGTCCAATAGAACCTATTTAAACCATAACAATGTTTAAATTATTAAACTTTACATTTAAAAATAAAAATCACAATGGAATAATAGGTTCCAAACACACCATATAATGAACTAATGCTAAAAAAATGAGCTAAAAGATGTGACAAACTCTCAGCACACCTTTGGGATAAGACATGGAAAATCCCCAATTATTAAACCCTAAAAATGTATAATATTACATGTAATCAACAATACCCTTAATATAATCACGGATATACATTACATAACAATGAAAATGAAGAAAAAGATTAACATACCCTTTTAGACCTCCTCTACATGACACACACAAAATACCATTCAAGTGTAATGATTCCATAATCAAATGGTATAATCAGGTCTCTAAAACCTAAATTGGGTGAGAAATTTTTCATGAAAGCCCAAAAATAAGTTCAATAGATAGGATTGGTATAAATTTCCAAGAATTTATGTGAAAAAAATAATTTTAAAAACTTATGATTGAAGGGATACAATGGGGAAGATAAGGGAGATCCAAAGAGGGTTTCTCACTCTTTAACTAATTGGATAAATCCAAAGTGACTGAAGGGTTTCCAAATAGTTACCCCAAAAAATTAAGAAATATCCCTTAAAAATAGGCCCAGATAAAGGCCTTAGTATGGCCTACTATTATGCATTTTAAACCACCTCCCATGTTCCCTTAGACGATCTCCAACATAGGTCATTGTGACATGTTCCATAGAAAATAGAGAAATCCAATAGACACCCCCTATGTATAAGAAATTGTTGTTACCATTAAACATGTCTGGCACTATTTATAGTTAACTTGGGGTACACCTGTAAAATTCATATTCCAAATATAGTTAACTGATGTTACCCCTACACCACATCTTCAAACTTGACCTTGGTCTGATCTATATACCATGACGAAAGTTAATGTTTAGAGGAATATAAATTGATTTGATATCTTTTCACCTCATGAGTCATGTCTCCCAAGTGATGTAGCACCCTAAAACTCTAATATATGATTACCATTAATAATAATTTTTTTATATCTATGTCTGCACATAATACCAAACTTAAACAAAACTAAGATATATTATCAGAAAATATAAATATTTTTGGGTATAAATTTGCAAATATAGATAATGATATAGTGGGAATGAATATGATTTACTTATTTATGAATAATTTGTATATAGAAAATAATTGGAAATTTTAGTATGAATCAAATTTAATTAGTTTACTTAAAATGACTAATAAGATCATTTTTTAATGAAATATTTTTCTAAGAAAATATTATAAAATTTTTTATTTCTATTTAAATAAAATATTATTAATTATAAATATTTTTTTATACTAAAAATTTGATAAAAAGATTAGATATAAAATTATATGAAATTAAAATAATAATAGTTAATATTTTTAAATATCATTTTCTAATTAAAATGGGTTTCTAATTATTATACATGAATTTATTAAATGACGAATTTATAAATTTTGGAAGTTGAAATAAAAAAAATTCACTTACATTTTTTATGTGTAATATCAAAATTGAATTCATATTAATTTTATCCTCATTTGGAAATGATCAATTTCTTTTTTCAAAAAATACATTTTTCCTGAAACATTTAATTTGTATGAATTTAGAGTTATATATGAATTAAAAAGAAATTTATAAAAAAACCTAAGTAATAAATTCATCATATTAGGATAAAAATTATTCATTTTGAAATATTATTTGAACTTTTAAAACTCAATTAAATCATTTTTATGACTAATTAAATGTCAATATAATATAAAATATGATTTTTTTCTTCTCATTAAATTATGTGTCTTCAAGGTGAGGTTTAGTTTTGGATATTCCTATAAGACTAATGAATTATATTCAATCCATAATAAATAAATATATGGCTTTAAAATAAGTATCAAAGATAATTTTATCTTATATATAAATTAAATCATAAAAAAGAAATTTTTCAAAAACTTTTTTATGAGATTAAGTGTATTTATTTTAAAATATACTTTTCCCACCATGAAAATAATTATTGAAAAAATTATTTTCATATTTTAAATCATATTTATAAAATTATGAAAAAGGATAAATCTTAATATTTTCCATTAAAATTAATTACTATTGTTCAAAACCAATTACCAATGTAAATTTAAATTAGGGAAAAATAAAAAATATGAATCAAAATGCCATCAAATACTCATATTTGTCTCAAAAGGGCGTTAATGATAAACAATTCATACCATAATCCTTATACTATCCATTTTTCCATTTTTTCCTTTTAAAATTTAAACAGTACCCTTAAATTAGAGAAAATGTATGGGTTACTCCAAAAAAATACAGTTTCCTTTAGTTATTAAGGGGTGATATATTCACTACTTCAAGACACACATGTCCTTTGAATTTATATTTTAAACTATATGTTTTTAAATTTATATAGCTTTATCCCAGTAACATAATCCCATGGAAACTAATATTTACCATAATCCCTTCAAATTTTAGGAGAATTCAAAGGAAAAATCAATTCCTCGAAGTGAGTATTATCAACTAATTAGTTTTCTTCATAATTATATTCTTAAAAAATTATAAACACAGTATTATAATTATATTACTGTCATTTATATACATTAATATTACTATATTATGGTTAATATCATTATTTATTCATATACCCTTTCCATTGAGGAAAAAAACTATTGATTTCGCATTGTACAGACTACCACCTCCACAAGGTAATGTGTTTCTTTTTTCACTCCTCACCTAATATGAATTGATATAGGGGCGGGATTAAATGATAAATATAAATTTCATGAATTTAATATGTATTTTTTTTTCAAATCTAATATCCTATAAATTATATGATCTATAATCAATTATATATAATACAATCATTTAAAATAAGCGAACTAAGTGAAAATGATCTCTTCTTTCTTAGTAATGAAATTGTATAATTTTTTTTATATTTCATTAAAATTATGATATATTAAACAAATTTAATCCAAAAGAACAACGTCATTATTGTTTTATAATGGTATTACAACTTAACTATATCCTAATCATTAATTAATCACAGTAGGTTTACGTTTCAGTCCTTTTAACCAACTACTTAAAAAATACATTAAATCTATATCCTATATGACTATGGGATCTTATTTAATGGTGTTATTTTATATAAATTAGTATCTAATTTTTTTTTGTTATAATGATTTTATAACAATACCTAATTTCTCAATTAATAAAACACCCTTGATTCAATAAAAATCCACAAAAATGCCTATTTTTTATTTCATCTTCAAGGATATAGACCAGGAAACCCATTAAATGAGTTTCAAAAATCATAAATAATAAAAAATAATATATACTTTAATGTATAATTATCTATTAATGATTATCTTTTACATAATAATGAACCCGAACACTTCTATTATGAAACTAGTACAACTCATTAAACACCTCATTTCAAAAATCAGAAGGATTCACAAAGATAATTACTACTTATGAATATTTTTAATGAAAAACAAATCTGTGTATGGTTTGGAATTTAGTGATTTAAGTAGATACTTTTATGATAATTGATGAAAATGTATGTTCGTTTAAGGGAGGATAAGAGGTTTGGGTTTTGGTCTCAATTTTCATTCATTGGGATAGGTCTTGTAATTATGAATCTAATTTAATTTTTATGGTGTGTATAATTTCAATTTTAGATATCATATAATAAATTAACATTTAATAGTGGCATTATATGTTCAATTTAACTACCTATATTTCATGGGGGTTTTATTAAAGTGTTACTCAAGTCGCGATAGTTTTCATTGTATTAATTCTGATTTTTTATGACATAATACTTTTTTGGAAGAAATTTTTCTTTTAATTCTATTATCACTATCAAGTAATAATTTTTTTATACTCCTTTTTCATGGTATTTTCTATAAAATTAATTTTTACATATTAATGAGACTATTTATTTACTTATTTTCCCATTACTAAATTTTTTTTGTAATCTCAACATTTATTCAGTGAGTTGTGATCGTTCTCTTGAATATAGTTCACATATAACTGGAACATCATAATCCTGATTGAAATATGTGGTAATCTATTTTTTTGTGGATATGAATTCCCTATATGTATACCCTTTGATAACAATTTCTCACATAATAGGTTATTTTTTTTGAAACAATCCATTTTCATTCATTTATATACACATTGTTTTATACAATGTGTACTTCACGTTTTACATATCACAGATTGGATGATTTTCATATAAAATGTTTTTTATTCATTTTATGGGGGTAAATTTATTGGTTTTCCACATCCGAGAATTCCAATGAGGGTTATTGTTGTAAAATTGACTATGTATTTTTTAACCATCAACCATCTTCATCTAGATGGACTATGATTACGTAATTACTTCTATTGATATTGGAAATGTTTTTACCATAATGCATGTTTTTATTTCAATATGGATGATTATTGATAATGTTGATTATATATTTCTTTGTCACCTTATCTTATAGTGAATTAATTTTGATTAAACTAGTGATTGGTGGTGATTAACATTATATATCCCATTGATGTATCGATAGGTCTAATATGAAAAAACAGAATTCATTTCAGTTTAGTCATATTCTAATAATAGGATAGTGACTTATCATAAGGAATTGATAGTAATATGTATTGAATGTGGTCTCAACAACAATTAACGTGCCTTAGAAAAATACCTTGATAGTGGGTTATTTATGTTCGATATTATTCATTACATCATTATAGGATAAGTATTATTGATATCAAAAAATTGATTTACTTTAATGGATAAAACATGCTTCCAGTTTCATGTTTATTATGGAATTTATGTTTTTTACCTTTTCATGCCATATTATTAATGAAATGTCTTTGGAAAAATTATTTATGTTATATGTTCCCCTTATTTAGTGTCTGGGATCAAACCTTCTTACAATTCCATTTCCACAGGATGTCGAGAAAATTAGTACATGTGACTTGTTTAGAAGGATAACACCTATGAAATAATTGTGGGATACATTGAATAATTTTTATGGAGTATGTAGTTTCATATATAATGGGAAAATAGTCCATTAGATAAGAAGGACATGGGATTTTTTTAGTTTTTGTTGTGTCCATATTCTTTAAATATCGAAACCATAAATGATTTTTTTATGTATGTGATTAAAGAATTGTTATTTATTTTATAATTATGGATGATTATATTGCATATTTTAAAGATAATATCAAATAAATTTTGTAAATAATCTTTTTATAGAATTGTATCTGAAATCCCATGTCCAAGGTGTCACAACTGATGCCACAAGGCTTTCACCTTGGTAAGCCCTATGATGAAACCCTTACATATATGATGTGTACCTTCCCCACCGAAACACAGGGAATAGTGCAACATCCCAGGTATTTATAAAATAATAAATTTTCATATATATTAATATTTATGAATAATAAATTAATTTTAAGTTAAATAGGAATCTTTTTCTGATAGCATACCCGACATGCAATAACGAGTTTCTTTGAAATCATTCATTCCACGCAATATTGAGTTATACTGAAAAATATAATAATAATAATAATATTATTTTAAATTATAGTTAACTCCTAGATATTGTAATGGTCGGAATGAATAGCACTAAATAAAATATGATTATACATGTTTTTTAAAGGTTTTTACATTTATCCAATAAATTTTGGAGGCTTATAATGGGAAGGAATCCAATTTTAATAATAAAATACATTAATATTTTTAAAAAGTTGTTTTACCACCTATTGATAGAAAAAAAATTTTAAATACAGTTTTTACTCACTTTTATATACTATATTTGAAAAAATAAACTTCCTCTATATAAGAGAGACGTTATAAATTACATTTGTGAAATTTTGGATTTTTTTTGAGAAAATTAATAATTTAATGAACAGTGAAAAATACTGCATATTAATTCAAAACCTCCTTTTCATATAATTTATTTATATAGTTAAATTATCTTTTTAATTGGGTTTAAAGTATAATTGGATTATTTGTTTCCATGTAATCCAATATTTGTCATCGGAAGTAAATTTCCATTGAAATTAAACATAAACACATGTAAACCTTTTGATAGTTTCTATTTCTTAAAAACCTACTTTATAGTTTTGAAAATGGGAATTAATTATAAATTAATTAATTAATATAATGTGATTTTAATTTGGAAAAATGGATTCCATATTTGAAATTATATGTTCCAAATTATGTAAATATGTACCTTTAATTTTTGGACATTATGAATAGTAAATTTTATAATTATTTTTATTTACCATGGTAAAATGGTAAATTAGGAAAATAAGGGTCAAAATAATATTATAATAATATTAAACTACCCTCAAACATGTTATAATCTTATTTTATGAGTCATGGTAGAACAAAACAATCATTAGATAGATCTTTTGGCTTTTGGGAGTCACTTGGGTGCGACAATTACATGTTATAATAATAATTTAAAGTAATGGGAAATATAAAATAAACATGTATCTTTTACTAAAAATATTTTAATATAGGGTTATAAAATTGATATATTTGACTATAAATAGTAATAATAATTCATAAATTATTTTCTACATTATATTATTTTATTTATAATTTTTATACATTAGATAAATAAATTTATTTATGACATGATGATAATGTAGTGATTTCCTTATTAATGAATGATTCCAAAAAAATGATATTATAAATATTAAAATAAATTTAGTTTTTACTTTCTAATGCCATTAAAGAATTTTAGTGATGATTATGGAAAGTTATTTTTGTGTTGATGTAGTTTTTTCAAGTGAATGATATTGTTATGACTTACAAAAATCAATTACAAAATAGAGTCAGAATTGACATAAATGAGTTTTTAAAACAAATTCATTTTTATAAATTCATATAATAGTCCTAAAAATAAAATATTCATCCGAATTAATTTTATAATGTTACAAATTTCATTAATTATCAGCTTTTGGTTCTCTTGGAATCTTATTGTAAAACTAGTAACTATATATTATGAAAACAGAATAATACATGGTTGTAGTGGTTATTTTTAACTAAGGTTCAAAGATAAAAGATAATGTTACATTTGTGACATAAACCTTTCTAAAAAATATTTATCGATATTATTTCGACCCAAAATCTTCTTATCCTCGAAATATATCACTTTGGAACTATTATATTCTGAAAATAAATTGTAAATAAATTAATATTTCAAGACATTCCTAAAGTACACCTCCTCCCTCTTAAAAAAGGCCTCTACCTCTACCCACCTACTCAAACCTATAAAGCCCATTATCTTATCTAAATAATAATAAAATAATCTCCCTAAATCCCTAACTTCCTCATAGATTCCTTAACTCGGGTAGAGGGAAATTCATTAAATCCTTTTGGCTAAAATCAGAAAGAGTTACCCGTTTTAAAAGTAGTTTCTTCTATCAAGATCCTTTCATTTATTTTCATTATCCAAACCCCTGATATCTCTTTATTACATAATTTTATTACAAAACAAGTCTCCTAAATATACTAGGATTTTTTATGGTAATGGTTCGACCTTAACATACCCACACATCCATCTAAAGGATATAGAACACACTTTTCCTGTGTACGGTGATCTCTGCCTCATGAAAAGATGACTATTCAATTTTCTCCTTACACCTATCATGGTAGTAAATATGATAGAACTATATTTATATTTGATATATATTATTTTTATGTTGCCTGTATACTTCTCTAATTTTTATTTACAACATACATTTATGCATTCCATAATGTGTAAATACAATAACTTCATTTGAGGAAGTGTGGACTAATGCCCCCTCAAAATGATATGACTCATTCATGCCATACATGGATTATAATAAACGACAAATTTAATGAAAATATGTAACTCTTATAAATAGATATTATACTTTAATTATAATATACCTATTTATCATTTAGTTTTAATTCCATTAATATGAAAAATAAATGAATGTAGCTTTCATGTGTACGTACGACCTACCATCTCCATTAATGGTGCATTAAATTTCCTATCTAAAATGTAATGAAATATTATAAATACATATATATAGTGGATTTATATGATATTTTAATCATTAATAATAATCTTTAGATTATATACTTTAGATTACATGGACAATTTACATCCAAATAAGTTCATTTTCGACTCAAGTACCGAATATCGACAAAACGACCAATATGAACTTAAATATTTATTTAATTTTTATAACATGATAATAAGTTTTATAAAATTAATAATAAACTAGAAAAATTTTCAGAATCAATTTTAAAATAACCTATTTTTATTATTCATTAATATAAATAATGAACGAGATAAGACAGATTCATGGTAATGGAACTTCTTATCCCAATTTCCATTGTTTGGGTTAATCTTATACTTCTTGACTATGTCGTGCTATGATTATGTGAGAAATATCTTTTTATATCCTATATTTTATTTATAATTTCCTTATGTTTATTTACTTTTAAAACACATAATCGATCTATTTGATTAATAAATTGTTATTTGTATGGGAAATCATAGCTGAGTTTTCAATCATTGAGTTAAATATCCATGTCATCGGTTTTGTTTTTCCAAGAATTTGTGTGAATAACCTCTGATTGTTTTAAACATCATATCCACCTATATTTGGTGAATTTATATTTTTAAATTTTATAATAATTATATATTTTTTGAAAAATTACAACACACGGACCGTGTGACATCCCTTCGCATCAGAAAAAGATCCAGGAATTTAACCCACAACTGATGACTGATTGGGATTAATCACCTACCACTGGCATATGTGGATTCCCTAATTAGTATGAGTTTTTATTTTTTGTTAAATTATTATATCAATTAATAATATGTTTATTTTTTCAACTTATATTTTATCAAATGGATATCCTCAGTATAGGAAAATGATTTTTTATTAAGGTATAAATGTTTTTTTGGACGACGTTCTCTATTTTGGGAGCACTATAATCCTAAGAAGAATAGAATACAATGATATTTCATTTAAATATTAATGGTTGGTTTTTTTAATAATAATTTTTTTACTGTGGATATATATAGATTTGGGTTATTTATGGAAATGATTAACCAATCAAGGAGAATATGTGATTAGGTTAATTAATTTTAAGTATGTGAATTTAAGAGTAGTTAATGTTATTCGATGATAAATGTTATGATTTAATGTGGAAGAATATGTGAGAAAATCCTTTGTAATTTCAAGTTTAAATATTAGTTTGGATTATTTTGAGGAATTTTATGGGCATTTATTTTAAATTTTCTCTATAGAACATGGGTATTACTATTTAATTTATTAGATTAAATGTAGTCTTTCTTTTGATAATGAATTATTCTTTTTGGGTGATTATCTGATATTTTACTAACCATTTTGTTTTTTGTTAACATTTCATTAAAATATGAATATATATTTAATCTATTACAGCTTATTTTATTATCTAGAAGTTGATTCTAGTGATTCAGGTGTGATGAGGTCATTTTGAATACTCATTGTTTAGAGAAAAGATGAGTTTTTGGTAGAAACCTATTAAAGGGTTGAAATTATACTTGACAAGTAATTTTGATTCCATATATTCATAGTAATGATCATATATAAAGTAATCAAATTTAGGAAAATTTCCATAAAAAAACTCATTGTCTATTTAATTTTTCTATAACTAAATCAAAAACAGATTAATGTATCAGATGTTTATGGTATTTATAGTGTTACCATTCTCGTGATCATGTTTTCCATCACAAACCATTAGAAGAAGATGATTAGTTTTTAATCTATATATATGTCTTAATACATATAATCCTTGTATGTGTTATCTCAGGAGACCATTATAATTATATTTCATTCTTTTAATATGGTAGTTTTATTGAATCTTTTTCCAATGTTGGATTTTTTCGATGAAGTTATCGAGCCAAATTATAAATCTACGAGGATGCAATTTCCAAAAGTGGGAAGTATGTAACATCATAGGTATTTATAGATTTATAAATATTCATATATATTAATATTTATAAATAATATATTAATTTTATGTTAAATATGACAGTTTTTCCTGTATCGTACTTGACACTCAACAATGGGTTTCTTCAAAATATTACGTTATACACAACATTATGTTATACCAAAAAATAATTCAATAATATTATTATTATTTTAAATGGCATTTAATTCCTAATATTTTCATTGGAGGGAATGAACATAACTAACTAAAATAGTATTACACATTTTTTAGATGTTTTTACGTTTATACAATAAATATTAGAGTCTTAACATGGCAATGAATCCAAGTTTAAGAATAAAATGCTCTAATATATTTAAAAGGATGTTTTACAACTTTTAATGGATAACTATTTTCAAATATATTATTTTTCACCTTTATATGCTCTATTTTACAAAATAAACTTCTTATTTAAAATAGGGACATAGTGTTTATTTTTTTTGAAATTTTCAAATTTTTACGATGAAATTCATATTTTTATGAATAGTGAAAATACTGCATTTTAATTCAAAACATCATTTTCATCTCATTTATTTATATAGATAGATTATATTTTTAATTGTTTTAAAAGTGTATTTGGATTATGTTTTTATCATTTAATCCAATTTTGGTCATTTTAAGTAATTTCAAATTTAAATTGGACATAAACACATGTCAATCTTTTGATAGTTTTTACATCTTAAAAACCAAATTTCTAGTTTTTACAACGGTAATTAAATTAAAATTAATTAATGAAATTTTGGTGTTTTAAATTTGGAAAAATGGATTCCATATTTGGAATCATATTTTCTAAATAATGTTAATATTTACCTTTTATATTAGGATATTATGAATGATAACATTAGTAATTATTTTTATTTACCACGATTAAACAGTTAATTAGGTAAATAAGGGAAAAAATAATATTATAATTATATAAAACTACCCTAAAATATTTCCTATTATTATTTTATGAGTAATGGGTATCCAAAAAAATCATTAGGCTGAACTTTTGGCATTTTGAAGCCACTTGGGGGTGAAAATGACATGTTATAATAATTAATTTAATGTAAAGAGAAATAAATCATAAACATATATCTTTTAATAAAGAAATTTTAATATAGTGTTATTTAATTGATCTATTAGACTATAAATCGTAATTATAAATATAAAAATATTTCTTAAATCGTGTTA
The DNA here is from genome assembly GCA_963277665.1 of Viscum album. NCBI lineage: Eukaryota > Viridiplantae > Streptophyta > Magnoliopsida > Santalales > Viscaceae > Viscum > Viscum album. Next base: position 1,977,055,800 of record OY728119.1, read on the forward strand.
TTTTACTTATAATTCTTATACATTAAGTAAATAAATTTTATTTATGACATGATGATGATGTAGTGATTACCTTATTAATGACAGATTGAAATAATTGATATTATAAATATAAAAATAAATTTAATTTTAATATTTTGATTACATCCACGACTTTTATAGATTATTCTGACAATGTATATTTTATTTAATTTATTTTTTGGAAAATAATCATGTTTTTATTGCCTTAACAAAAATCAATTACTAAATAGTGTCAAAATTGATATATATGAGTTTTAAAAAAAATATTAATTTATTATATGATATAATAGTTCTAAAAATACAAAATTTATAAAAATGACTTATATAATGTTACAAATTTCATTATTTATCATCTTGTGATTCTATTGGAATTTTAAAGTAACTATTGTAACCATATATTATGAAAATATAATAATATATGGTAAGAGATAATGTTTTTAACTAAGGGTTAAAGCTAAATGATAAGGTTAATTTTGTGGAATAAACTTGTAAAAAACATATATTATTAGAGTATTTCAAACCAACCTTATCTTATCATATAAATACTTCACATTGTAACTATTATAATTTGAAAATGAATTTTTAATAAAATAATATTTCCAAACATTCATAAACTACCCCTCCTCCCTCTTATAAAGGGCCACCACCTCAACCCACAAACTCAACCCTCTCAAGAAACATGAAACATCCATATTCTTCAAAATAATCTCCAAAAATCCCTCCCTTACTCATTGAATCCTTACATTGCAAATAAGTAAATTCAATAAAGGATTTTGGGTAAAATAAAGTAGAGTTACCTGATTTAGAGGTAACGTCTTCTCTCAAACTCCTTTCATTTATTTTCTTTCTCAATAACAGTAACAAATATTTATAACAAAAAAATTATCCTAAATATACAAGTATTTTGTATTCTTTTTGTTAGACTTAAAATTATACACACCTTCATGTAATGGACATAGATCATATTGTTCTTATGTACGAAAAACTACTACCTCCCTAAATGATGATTGTTCAATTTTCTCCTACCACATATCATGACATAAATTATGAGGGAACTATATTTTTATATGATATATATTAGTTTTATATTGTCTCTATTCTTTGGTAAATTTTAATTAAAATATACCTTCATTCTTTCCATAATGTGTAAATGTGATAATTTCATTTGAGGAAGTGTGGACTATCGCCTCCAAAAAGTGACATGAATTGTTTATTCCATACATGGAATCTATAAAATATAATGTCAATGAACTTATGTAACATATAAAACAAATATCTTATACTTTAATTGTAATATACCTACACATAATTTTGTTTTCATTAAATTAAAATGACAAAGAAATCAAAGTAGCGTTGAAGCTTAGGTACGACCTACCGTCTTCATAAACGGTGCATTTCATTTATTATCTAAAAATGTTATGGACTATTATAAATACATATATACTGGATATATATGATATTTAAATCATTAATAATATTCTTTAGATGATTTAATTTTGACCACATGGACAATTTACATCAAAACAAGTTCATATTCGACTCAAGTACTGAATATCGACAAAAAACCGATATGAACAAAAATAATTATGAAATAATTATAACATGACAATAAATAATAAAAATGTATAATAAACTTGAAAAATGTTCTGAATCATGAAAAAAATGACCTATTTTTATTATTATGGAATATAAAGAACTAATGAGACAAGTTGGGTTCGTGGTAAGGGAACTTCTTACCCCAATTTCCATTTTTAGGTTAATATTCTACTTCTTTATTAGGTCATGCAATGATTATGTGAGAAATAACTTTTGATATCATATATTTTATTTTTAATTTCATTATATGGAGTTATTTTGATAACACAAAATTGATCTATTTTTTTAACAAAATGATATTTTAAAGGGAAATCTTAACTCAGTTTCAATTCATTGAGATAAATATCCATGTAATTGGTTTTGTTTTTCCAAGTATATGTGTAAATTAAATATTATTGTTTTACACTAAATATCCACTTATATTTGGTTTATTTATATTCTTTACACATAATTATGTCATTGATTTATCCTTAATCTAATGATAAGAATTTGGTAAGGGATTTCGTCTCAATCTCCTTTCATTGAGACATTTTTTATGATAATCACCTCTATTTCATTATATTTTGTATATAAAGCCCATTTTACATTACATATCCATATAATATCTATACCCATGATATTTAATGTCTTTTAAAATATTCTACTTTCTTGTGTCATATAATTTAAATGTTTAAAATTGTAATGTAATCTTTATCTAAAACATCATTTTAAAAGTTTTAAATCTTTAATATTTCAAATCTTTAACATTCATTTCCATGTTTTCAAAATTATTTTGAGTACATATTAATAAGTACATGAATTTTTTTAAGTGTAAATTACTTTCAAAAGATTCAATCTAGTATGCACACTTTTATTCAAAAAAATTCTTTTAAAATGTTTTAATTGTGTTTTAAAAGGGGATTGATTATTTCAATAACATTCAATGTTTTTATATATATATCATGAATGGAATTTCTCACTTTTTGTTACTATTATCTATTAATATTTACCTCACATATTGTCCATTCAATTTAAAAATAATGTGTTTTAATTTATCAGTGCGCATCCGGTATTGATGCAATGTGATTTCCATGTAGAAATTTTATTTTTCCATTATTCTTGGATTATGTTTTATGGTTGGGTTATGGTTCTTGGGAATTTTTTAATTATGCAGGTGGTTCCATGATAATCCTAGGGTGTTTGTGCCCATGATACCTCTCGAATTAATTCGGTAACTTGATAGAGGTAAAGGATAATGTTTCTTGTAGGATTTTTATAGAATATAATGTGATGGGTATTCCAAACAAAAACAATGAAGGTTACTCCCTATGTAGTTGTGAATGCTATAATGTAAGTATGATATTTATTCCAAAATATAACATTATGTTTTATTATAACTATGATGTTTTTTTGGAATCTTATGATTACATTATGTAAGTTGAGTAGTTTATGTTTTATGGGTGAAAGGTGTTATTGTGTTATAATGTTTTCAGGAGTTCTAAATATTAATATACTTACAATTTTATTCCTTATTTTATATTCATTACTAATCTTTTTATGCACATCCCGTGTTTTTGAAATATTTTCCAAATTTCATAAGGATGGGAAAGAGAATGGAATAATTCAATAATATTTTTATTAGTAAAAAGAAATAATGTTTGTTTTAAAGGGTTTCCATTGGTGGAAAAGTGGATACTAGGTGTAATTGTCCACATGTAATGTCCAGGTCTATTAAGTTATATTTATGGAATAATTATCCAAAACTATAAACCTAAAAAGATCCTCAATGTGAATTATTCACATATCTCCTGATTATGTAATTTTTAATGTTGGGGCTTCATAAATAGTACATATGAAACATCATGGATCCCATTAGATTATAGATTATATATCATGAAACCTGAAACCTCCAACACCTAAGGATCACTCGATGATCTATTCTATATGAATAATCCCTCTAAAACATCCTGTAAACCACTTAAGACATAATCAAGAATACATTCCTATGTATTTAATCCAAAAACATAATTTCTATGTTAATTTCACTAGCTATAATGACAATTTTCATTATAAAATCCCCACTATAAAAACATTTCATCCCTACAAAGTCCTATGAAGAGATAAAATCATTAAACTGTTTGTGAAATAGTCAAAAAAATTCCCATACAACTGGGTTTCTACCGTATAATAAAATTGGGTTTTTGTTGAATTATGAGTTAAATTCATCGTTTAATTTTAATCTTTTAATCCATTAATTTATTGGGTAGAGATTTTGGTGGTTTTGGATTGTTTTAATGAGTTTTGGAGGCCTTTAAAGGGGTAAAGTTTAAGCATGGTATATAAAAAGAGTGACAATTCTCTAGGAAACCATGAAACTTGAAAAAATGGATCAAGGTATAGCCCACTTTTTTTCTACATAGTCTGATAAAATGTATGAACACACCTATTAAACCCTGAGGAAATATCTAATTGATAACATAGTTGGTAAATTAATTTTTCAAACTTTGAATCCAAACCATGATCACATGAAATTAATGATCCAAAATCCCTCTTAATGATTACAAATATTATATTTTGACTAATTAATCATTTCATATAAATTGATCATTATTTTGAAACTCTAATATATGTCCTCAATGATTTCATCTATTATAAATAAAGATTCCAAAGAATCTAAATTGTTAAATTATCTAGAAATTGTTTATGTGATACAAAACCATACATTCTTCAGTAATTTTCCAAATATACCTCTCTTCTCTATGGACAATTCAAAAATGTGTAATTACAATCCCTAATATACATATTCTATATACACCAAATTATAAATTATTAGATTATTTCTAGAATGGTGGTGGATTTGACATGTCAACAACACCCCCCGTTACATTAACTTTTTACATTCAATAATATGTGTTTTTTATAGTATTTAATCGATTTATGAACCTAGTTTTAGGTATTAAGATGAATAGATTACTCCATTTCTTTTAGATGACCCCTTGGAGGGGAATCATGATGACCTAACGATGAAAATAGAATATGCATTATTTATTGGTATGGTTCATATCAAATATTTGTTTTTTGATGAAGGATTAGAACATTCTTGGTCATTGATTATTCATTGGCCATGGGATAGAGTGTGAGAACTCCATTAAGTGGTTATGTGCTTATCAATTTACGTCAAACATGTCATGTGGGTATTAATATCAGTTGTGCATAACGAACATCATCAATGTGGGTCATGTGATGTTCCTATAAATAACCATAAAAGGCTGGGGTGGTATAGTTTCAATAAAAGAATAAATTTTTCCAATAGGTATAGCATAAAAATATATTCTAAAACATATGATACATATTGTCCTTTATGAGGGAAGAAAATTCTATCCACACCAGTGTCGTGCTAAAGTATGTGGGGATGGGGTTCATAGAGGATTTCTTAATTCATGATAACTTGGTATATGTGTAAAATTATGTTTATTTTAGAATTTTCATAATTTCATGACATACACTGTTATATATATATTTTTTCACTTATGATAATGATGCATTGGTGGTTTAATATTTAGTTTATTACTCACACACTACATGCAAATTTCAATCCATGTGTTGATAAATGATCAGAGTTTGAGGAGATTCTAGAACATAATCTCGACTATTTATCTATATTTATTTTATTCCGTCATTAATTAATCGTTTTGGACTACCAAATTTTTTGGTCCTTGGTTTACTTTATTGGGTGAAATGAGATATCAACTATTCCTTTTATTGGAACATTGCTTATTTTTTTATTTTTTTATTATGTTTACATTATTGATTTTGGTCTAGTTTTTTATGTGTTCCCTTATTGATATTGAGGGTTTATTGTCCCTAATGATGTCACTCATAACCTCTAGGTTGGTTTAAAATATGTTGCCTATAGTATGGAATCTGTGAGGCTATGTGGCACTTTGGGTTGAACTTGGTAGTTCAATTCAATGCATATCAATATGGTATCAGAGAACCATTTTGTTCTTTTCTTTTGAATATAATTTGAAATGTTAGAATGAATATAGGTTATGTTGGACTTAGTTAGATGAGATTTCAAGTTCTAGGAAAACTCATGTTTGACAGACAATTGAGTTACCATTGGTGGGATTGTTGTTACAATTTTATGAAATTTCGATTGAATTCAATCATAATGACAAGGCACATTGAATCACATGGAATATATTTCCAGTTTATTATTGAATAAATTCTCATTAAATTAGTCCCATTAATCATATTATCTATTTAAGATAGACATTTATTCTATGCTGTGTGATATGCTTGTTTTCCATTTTGATGTCATATATCTTGGCTGAAACTAATTATTTGAACATTATCATATAGTTATGTTATATATATATATATATGAAATTTAATAATGTTTAATTATGGATAGACTATTTTAGATTTAGGAGAGATATACCTTGGGTTGTGGTTATACTCATAAAATATCCTTTTTTAGATTCCATATTCAGTCATAACACATTTAGATATTCTAAATTCTTCCTTCATATTTTAGAAGAATCCACCTCAAAGGAGACTGATGGGAGAAAAATCTGATATGTTATGGGGTTATCCTATAAGGAACTATTCCCATTCACTATTGAATACTTTGTAGGAGGGTACAATAGAGAATGATCTCACAAATTCTCCTATGGTATAGGTTGCGATTCCACAATAACTAGTAGTCATTATACTTATTCATGTTCATGAAATATGGGAATCTAGGTCCTTTGTTGAATATATAAAAGAAAACTTGATCTATCATCCCAAATCCATTCAGGTCACCAGATTTCCATAGGATGAATAGGACTTGATATATATCATTGAGGGTTTCATGGACTCATTAAGAGACATTAGGATAGGATGATGAATATTTAAGAATTTAGGACATAGGGAACCTCAATAATGTGGTGGGGGTGTGATGGAAAAAGATATAATATATGAGGGCCTCACCTGGGAGGTCTTCATGGACCCATTATTTGGGGAATTATCACTTGATACACTAAATATAGACTAAGAATAGTATTTCAAAGAGATGCAATATAGGTCCTTATATATCTATATGTATTCTTCTTTTTTCATGAAGGTACTTTTATTAACTCCAGTTTTGACTAGGAATGAGGTGAAAAAGGCTCTAAAGATTGAGGTTGGACGTCATATAGACTAGAGATGTTAGTTGAAGTATTTTTTACCCAACAACCTCTATACATATTCTTTTCGAGCCCTAGTTTTTGAGATGTTTATAGGGGAAGACATGGTATTAGGATTCCTTCCAATACATTGAATACCAATGACCAAGAATCATCTAACTTCAACATAGGACTCTTCTGATTGAATAAAGAGGATTTAAGATCTATAAATGTCTTGTAATAGATAGATGGGTTAATGATATAATTCATCAATGTCATTTATATAATATGATTTGAGCATATGATTTAATTTTGCTAAATGGGGGTATTGAACCAATGATTTCATGAATCCATTTGTGGATTTAACCCATTTCCTTAGGTTTGGTAATCTATTGATATTTTTTCAGGAAGGAGCCATAGATAGGTGCTCAGTGGTTAGGGAAACATGTGGGGTAGAGGAACTCAGTATTAGAAGAAAACATACCATACATTGATGACTTAGGGGAAATGGTGTAGAGATAAGGCAGTGATGTCCCGAAAACAGATCCTTATAATTTGTTTGATATTAAGATACTTTTGGGTTTAGTGGGAAACTATTAATGTTTTATCTAGGAAGAATCCTATTTATCAACACCCAGGGCTAGGTTTTTCTTGACTTGAAGAGGATATTGTGTATAACTATAGCGTTTTCCATTCCCGAGCCTAGGATCAGTAATTACAAGCACTACAATGAATGAAGAGTTTTTTTGGGGGATGTACTAATGTATAGGGAGAGGGTATTAGATTTTAGGTAATGTTAATTTTGACCCCATGAGATGAAGTATAGTACTTTTAAATTGGAGTTGGTAGCCTAGGTCCACAATATAATCAATTAGAGAGACTATCTATTTAGAAAGTGTTTTATTATTTACGTAAACAACAAGTTTATTTAATATATCTTCTATTTGTATGGAAATAATTTAAGGTATATACAATGGATACAATACCTATAGATGTTAAAATTTGTTATGGCCTAAACACTCGGAAATATTCAAATATTTGAACACTCCCTTTGCTATAAGGTGAAGGTATCATAACATTTTAGTGAACAAACTTATAATGAATATTGATTCCTCATAATCTTTTCATCCGATTGGAGGAAGGATTCATTTTAAGAACATGGATCGATGAAATTTTATCCTGTAGTGATCACATAATCTTTAGTATATAAGGTGATATCTTATGAGGAATCCAACATTGAGTGTGTTTTTATGTAGGAAAAACTTTTTGGTGGTGACCCAATTTATGGATGGTCGTTAAATGATAATGACATTATCCTAGTACATTGGAGAGTTATAATCCCTACTTCAACCTGGTAATATCTAATGTGGTACTTCCATACCTCAAATAAGGAATTTCAACTTGGAGATATAATGACGTATCTTGACTTGAAGATACAGTTTAGTTGGTAATGGATGATGGGGGATATTACCATATTCATTTTTTTGATTCCTTATATGTCAGTGGATAAAGGGTATGCAATAGAATCCTAATGGTTACATCTAGAAACATTCGTTGACCATGTGGATGTGGGATGACGTTACGATGGGATTTGTGATGCGGTTAACCAGTACCTTAAGGTGTTATGGCAGAGTCTTAGGGATTGACGATCAACTAACTAATATTTCACATTTTATATAAATCCATGAGACATACACATTTGATGATATGAGAGAGTTTTATACCTCTGATATTGTAGGATTTTATGAAGAACCCATGAGAATCATATCTGATAGAGATTCATGTTTTAAATTGTAGTTTTGTAAGTTCATATAAACGGAGTAAAGGGCCAAGTCAAGATTAAGAACATTGTAAAATCCCCAGATTGATGGACAGTATGGGAAGATGATCCATATACTAAAGTATATACTTCCTGATTTGGTCCTAGTATTCGATGGAGTGTTGTATAATCACATCCCATTTGTTGAAATTTCAAACAACAATGCATAGTGGATTTGATTCATATGGAATCAAATGAGGATATTTATGGGATACCTTGTATTTAACCACTTTATTAGAACAAGGCTAGTGGGGCCATAGTTTTAGGGCCTAATATAGTTCAAGAGACCACAGAAAGAGTAAAAGTAATTTAGAATTGGTTGATCAGATAATATATTATGAAGAGATATTATGATGACCCGAGGAAGAGAACTATAGAGTTTGGTGTAGGTGATTTGGTTATTCTGGTAGTGACTCCTCAATTATCCATCCTATGTTTGAGAAATTTTGGACATCTAGAAACTCATTTTGTTAGACCCTTTGAGATCACTGAGTGTGTTGATACAGTGGTATAACATATAGATATTTCATCATGTTACTATGGTATACATGTTTCTATTTCATGTGTTTCTACACCATAGGTATATAATCAATCCCAAACTTGGAATTTAAAGTAAGGATATTTATATTTAACTATTTCATCATTCATGGAGCAATCGTTGTGGATTGTAGACTAGATTAATAAAATTCCTTCAAGGATATACATTAAAAGTTGTAGTGTTCTATGGAGGGATGTGACAAACTTGGATGATACACGGGAGGGGGAGGTAGATTTTAATATGTAGTGTCATGAGTTGTTCGGTTAGGATGACAAGAAACACTTCTCGAGGATGATATGTCATTATAGGGGGGAATTAGAATGGTCTTAGTTTTTCTCAATTGTGTTATAAGTCAAATTCAACTTCTGATTTTATGTTTCGTAACATTTATTTTATTTAGGAAAGTAATAGAGGTTTAAATTGGGTTTTATAGTGTTTTGGAGGGCTTTTAAATATTTTATGGTTTGATCATGGTTTGTACAAAACGTAAATATTATCAAGGAAACCATGGAACCTAAAAAAGTATCTTAAGTGGTAACCAAAAATTAAGGACCATAGTTTGAAAACCCATTAGGACTCCCCAATTAAACTATGTGGAATGATATAATGGCCCAAAACATGGTTAGTTCATAATTTTTCAAATCATGTATCAAAACTGTGCGCCCAATGTATTATCCTAGAATCAATGTACTTTTGGTACATGGTTTGTAAAAAAATTTATCCAAACCACGAATTTGTGAAATTAATGAAATAAAATCGTCTTTAAGGATTATATATGGTCAATTATGAACCATTATCATTTTATAGGAATCCATATTGGTTTAGGAGATTCGTATTTCCTTAATTAATTATTTTTTCTCCCCCAAAGTAATATTCCAGTGAATCAATGTGGGTTCAAGATCAATAATTGAGGTATTTGACACACAACCATTTGTTCTTCATGTTTTCTTTTTAATCCATCTCATTTATCTTAATATGATTCATAGATTCATCATGAAACTAAATATTCCATGTATATCAATACAAACTGATGAAATATTCTCATATTATTTCTAATAAAATGGAATATTCAATGTGTTGATAATAAACCCATTGACTTGAGCTAGAACTCTCATGAACAGTGGACGTTTTTGGGTATGTCCTCATTAATCGACCATCATCAGAATAAATTATTTTTAAATCTCTTTTCTATTGATATATTAATGATATATTAGCTCATGTTATCAAGACATGATGTTTTATTCAATATTTTTAGGGGTATATAGGATCCATTCATTGATTGAAAATATGTGTGTTGAATTATCTACCCCTCATTCAAAATACCTAAAAATTTGTTATCCTAAAAGACTCTATATGGTATGTGATTCTAGAACAACATTTCAAAAGTTAAATATTCTTGGGGTTTTTTCTAATATTCATTCATGATAAACCATAATCCTATTTAGGAAACCATGATATGTAAACCAGATCATTTTGTGTTCAAAATTTTATTTTGTGTTCATTTCATTGAAAAAACATAGGTCTCTTCATCAAAAACCATTATGTACAATGTTACATACAATATACGTAATTGTAAATGACGATTTATTGATTTTTAGATCATTATTTATAACCTATTCATTATATGTGTTTTCATGTGGGTGAGTGAGAGGCCCCTAAGACCCATTCTTAATGTGTTATCATATGAGTTTTGTGTAGTCACTTGAGAACTATTCATGATATAATTTTTTCCTTGATATTTTACATCTTTTTATTGTGTTTCATAGCCTTTAGAACCATGATATATGTATTATGATGAATATATTTCTTAGTTTCAAATAGACAAACCCTTAGAGGGAAACAATGAAGAAATGATGATAACTACATAAGATAGATTGTTTATTTGTATATTTTAGATCATGGAAATTTTTTCTATCAAGACAGAAGAACATTCATAAGAATTGGGAAACCATCATCTACGGGTCAGATTTTTTGAATTAAATTCTTGGTTGATGTTGTTATCCATTTTTATTAGACATGTCTAGTGGGACTTACTATCATCCATCGAAGGTAACCATTAGTAGGGTGGGTCGTGTAGGGTTATGGATAATGACTATCGTTAGGGTGAGACGTATGAAATTTACTTTAAAGAGGAACATGGATTCATAGGAATAGGGTTACACATAATTCAATAACTTTTGATACATCTTAAGATGTGTTGTGACTGGCAATGATATCCTTTCTCGTAATTTTCCGAAGAAGGTGGGGTCGGGGTTTGTGGTGACTTGGTTAGCTCATGATGATTCATTTCATGTGTGATTATATGTTTACTTAAGAATTTACAATATTCCAGGATATTAAATTTAATATATTTATATACCATTCTGATAAGGATGCATTAGTAGTGTCTAACTTGGTTTATTATTCACAACATGTACTATAATCATAGTGCAACTACAGATTTCAAGACCAGTGATCCAGTTAAGGGAAAGGGCCTTATGATATGTAGTTGATGGGATAGAATCTTGGAGTTAGAGGGGATTTTTGAACACACTCCAAACTATTAATATTGCATTATTTTATTCCATATTCGATTTCTTAGTTTTACCAACCATATTTTGGGGTCTATAGTTTACATTCTTGTATGATATGGGATACACATTATACCATTTTCTGTAGAACTACTTATATATTCCACTATTTATTTGACAAATTATGTATATTTTTTAACATTATTTTTTCTTTTATTTTTTATAATGATATTATTTTATCCCTGTTGATGGAAATCAAAACCTCATTGATGTTCGTTGACCTCATGTATATTTGGAGACATGCATGAGGCTATGAGGAACTCTTGGACTAACCCCATGGTTCCTGTCGAGGGATTACATCCACACTATAAATCATATTCCACAAATTGAACCCATGATCATCAAAACACAATAGAACATTAGAGACTCATAAAATGAAAGCATGACCACACACAAATCAATTTATGTAAATAATAACCCCCACTCCAAATACATTATCTAGAACCCAAAGATAATAATAACCAAAACTATATAGACTCATGAATATTGAATAATAAAATCTTAAAATAATCAATTAAAATGACCAAACACTCTTAAAATTGATACATTACTAAAAAAACATACTCTTGAAAAATAAATTGAAACCTAAATCATATTTGACCAATAATGATTACCCAATGTGAATGAAAACAAAAGGGTCATAAAATAAAGACCATACCCCAAAAAATAAAGTATTTCACTCAATTAAAATAAAATATGGAATAATCCATTAAACATTTTAAAAAAATATTTAAACAATATTTAATTTACAATAGAAAATAAGATATTTCAAATGATATAAATTAAAAACTCTTTTAAAAACTAATAATACAACTTATTTAAATTTGAAATTGAAATGAATAAATTATCATTCACATGGGTTTTTAACACTAGCTTATCCCAATCCACTTTCCAAAAGATATAAATCCAAATAAATGAGAATATATTAGTAAAATAATTGATGTGAAGTGTAAGGAAATATGATTCCATCTATAAAAAAATGATAAATCTAATGTCAAAAATTCTAGTATAAAATGCACCAGTAACCCGCTACCGATTGGGTTTATACTGATATAATTCTTTTAACTTGTTCTATACAACCTATTTCATGATGGTTATGTTGTTATGGGTACCATTTAATTTTATGACTCCCATTTACAAATTCAAAAACCATTTATCCTACCCATTTCAAAAATCCTTAAATTTAAAAGTCAAATAACCATTTACCTTAACAATGTACATTTTTAGATTTGAAAAAAATATCCACTTTAATAATTTGTCATTTATTGAAACACTTCCATAATTCTAATTCAAAATTAAAACTTTACATCATCTAAATCATTCTAATAGAAATTACCCAATAAAATCTTTATTACATTACAAATAATTATTCCTAAATAAAAAACCAAATTTATAACATGTACATAACATAAAGTTATACATTATTTTGTTTAAATTGTTTGAATGTTTCCAAATGTTTTTTATAAAAAGTAAAACCATATTATTTTAAAAATTATTTTCATAGATTTAACTTTTAAAATTTAAAAAAACAAAAACACATAGATTGAATCCTAAGAAAATAAAATTTAACATTAACTTAAATTGAATTATTTGAATTCAATTAAAAATTAAAAAACTATAGTATAAAAGTATAATCTAATAATGTAAAAAAAATAACGTAAATAAAAAATATTCTATGAGGCCAATATAAAATATTAACAATGATTAAGAAATAAAAACACTTCAAAACCACACCTATATGTCATTCTTGGTCCCTATGAAAATTTTATAGCTAGTGAAACCTACCAATGCATTTCATTGGTTCTTCATCAAACCTAATTAAATGATGTAATTTCACTTGAAAACAAATATAATTAAAATAAATATTATATATTACACATTTTTTAATTCCATTGGTAACTTAGGGATCAATAAAAATGGTGGTGATCTGACACCTAATCATAAAATGTATCTTGATTTCCAATTGTCCAATCCTTAATCTAATTTGAATATTATCAATAAAATTATATAAAACCTGACATTGATACTAATTTATCATGAACAAACATAGGTTGCCCCACTTATAGGCATCTGAAATGACCCACGACATGACTGGAAGGGCATTCTGAATCCCAACGATCTAGAAACCAATGACTAAGAATCAAGGATACACATTTGGGAATGGTTTCTCCTAAAGAAAAAAATATCATTGAACTACAACATAGAGGACCAACATAACCATTTCATACATTAGATTATCGCAGATATACAATTAAAATTTCATATCTAAATGAAATAAATTGACACAGAAACCTATATAACATTATTCATGAATCATTTTATATAACTAAACAATCATAAAGAAGAGAAACAGAATGACACAAATAACATGATATGAAACATGTAATCAATATATTCCAAAATTTAGATAATAACCCCAATATCCATCACCTAAGGTTGTGAAAACCTTTTTTTCTTGGAACTACCACAAAAAAAACCCATGAGTAAATAATATACCTTATGGATCCTATGATGAACCTATTGGGACCAATTTGTGTATGAATATTTTATTTGTTTTCAACAGTTGTCAATGCTGGTCAAAATGAAGAAGGAGATGATGAATGAATCCAATGTTGATGAAGATTGGATGAAATGAGGATACATGGATAATTTTTATGCATTCATAGTAGTGGATGTCATTCATGGTCAATTCCCTATGAAGGAAAATTAGATGATTGATGTAATGATCTTAAAGTTCAAAGAACTTGTGTCAAAGGAGAAACATTGTTTACAATAATAAATATTAGAGATATATCAACCATCTAAGGATGACTGATGAAGAAATTTTGGAAGGTGAAGTTCTATGTGTGATTAGGAAAAAAAATAATTGTGTGATTTCCATGAAGAGGAGAAGAAGAGAAGAGTCTGCATTCAATTTGGTTGAGAACAGATTATACATGCACTCATGGGTATAAATTAGGAACACCCAAACCAAGAGAAAAGGAAGCATATAGTGGTGTCCATTCATGATCTTGACATTCTAAATGTTCTTGCATGAGATTGGATTTATGTTGATGCCAATAATATTCAGTTAAGATTGGAAAGAATGATATTTTTGGAATATAGGGAATTTAGAATACTTTATACAATAAATATGATGATTCTTTTCTGATATGTATTTCACAACTATCATAAGATGGTTGGAGAACTTATGATGTAATATTTATGAAGAAAATGGGTAGAAAAGTTGTTTTCAATCAGTATGGTTGGGCCTGCAGAAGCAGGTGTCTAAGATGGCACCGTTATCTACTGTTTACCAAAAATTTGGGGTCTAAAATTTGGAGTTTGGATAGCATTACGAAAAGAGTATTTCTTGGAAGATTGCATCAAAATATGTCAAAGTCCCGAGTTTTGTGAATATGTGCTTCATGAAGTAGATTTCACGAAAGCATAAACAATGTTGATGGTGTTCTTTATGATTACAATGAGCTTTGTGATTATGATGAGCTTTGCAAATGGCAGAGGAAAAGAGCATTATAGGTGAGCATTACAGGGTGAAGGTGAAGAAGATTGCAGTGGTGAAAAGGAATAATGAGAATAATGGTAGCACAAAGGATTTGAAAAAACACCCCATGATTACGACGATCTTTTTAAATCTCGAAAACAATCATGATGCTTCATGGAATCGAGTGAATTTTGGTGAAAATTTTAGGGATTTACGATTTTGTTCTGACATGAACTGAGGTGGATGGAAGGTTTTGGAGTCAGTGGGTAACTCCTATAAATTTTCCCCTTCCCCCTCATGAAATATAAAGATACTTAAGACGAATTTTAGAGCTCTTGAGTTGTGAAGAAGCTTCACGAAGTATGTTATTCCGCGAAGGCAACATGCTGCATGATGTAAGGTTATTCCGCAAAGGCTCGGTGATATTTGAGAAGTTGTGAGATCTACAAAGAATCCTTACTTTGCGATGGCTATGGGTTTTGCAATGGATGTAATCTCTATGAAGTAAGAGTGATCTGCAAATGTAATTTTTTTGTGAAAGTTGTGTGCTCTATGAAGAAATAGAGCTTTGTGAAGGTGTGTGCTCGGCGAAGGCCAGAGCTCGGAGAAGTAGTGACCTCTACTAAATAGTGTGCTCTATGAAGGATATTTTCAAAAAATAGTTTTGAATTCCTAGTTTATGTGATCCACTAATTGAGAAGACACCACTTCACTTTTCCATATTATAGTGTGTCCCTGAAGAATTAAGTGTTCCCACTTAGAGACTGATTATTACATAGGGCAGAATAATTTTGATGATGCTAAGATGATTTGGACGTCATTGATATGATTATCATAAAGGTAGTTTGTGATTCTATACAAGAATAAGAGAATTTATCTCATTTTAGTTGGTTTTTTACTAAAGGAGAATGTGTGAAGAAGAGTGTGTTACAGTGTTTCTGGTTTTCCACAGTAGAAGTTAGATAAGAAGAGTGGTAAACTTTTAGGTTTTCTATAGAGAAATAAGTGTTAGTTTAATTCCATTCTTCGATGAAAGTAACAAGTGAAGATATAAAGAACAAATAAGTATTATGAAATCAAATATCTCTCAAAATGTGGAACACTCTATTGGTGTTTCAAACCCTTATCAATGAGAGGAGACTCTCTTTAGAGGTAGTATAATGAACCAGCAAAGTGTTTTATGTTGGGCTAGGTCATCACCAGTTCATGGAGATAGGATTGTTTCCTTTCCCCCTCTGAGTGTAGGGACTCACACAGGGAAGCGATTATCACCTTCCCTCCTACATGTTTAGGGAGCCACACGAGCTAATGGATTTTTTTCTTAGCCAACAACTGTAAAATCATATCACTTTGTAGTGGTGCATCCATGTATTGGTCATCTTAATACATGGTAAGACAAAACTACTCTTGTTGAGTAGTAAACCTAGTAAAAATATTGTGTGCATATTTTTACTAAATTCTATTATTTCATGCGAAAGGGAAAAGAGAATAATAGAATCAAATTCCTAACAGGTTAGAAGGTACAAGGATAAAAAGATACAATTGTTTTAAAAAGTACCCAACATTGATTTCCTCCTCTCAATGATAGGAATATCCCAAATAGGCCCATTTAGAACCTAAAATATTTATTGGTGTGGGAATAAAACTATAGTAGGTATCCTTTTTCCTCACACTATATATAACCAATTAATAATAAATAATTTTTTGAATATTTTCAGATATGGTATATTTTTCTCTTTTAAGTAGAAACAATTCACCTAAAACCATCCATATAAGTTTTTTAATCTATGAAAATAATTTTTATCACTTTTAAATTTTTTTTAATTTTTTTATGAAATTATATGTTTATTGAGGTGGTATATAGTTTGAATATTATAGTCTTATAAAAAAACAATGTTCCCCTGTAAAAAATTATAACCTATTTTTAATGGAAAAATTTTCATATTCTATGGAGAATAATACTAGTGAAATATTTTCATAATTAGAAAAATAATATAATTCCGTAAAATTGATAAATACCAACATTATAACTATATTCAATGATTTTTTTGGTAAAAATGTATCAATGGAAGGAAACAATAACTAAACAATAATAATATATTTCAATAATGGAATGAAAATAACTTAGTCAAATAAAAAATAAAAACACATAAATAATGGGGTTGAAATAGAATATAAAGGGAAGAACCCATTACTCCTTTAAAAATGGATGAAGAGAACCAAGCGTAAATGGAATTATTATTAATGAATAATAATAAAACAATTAAATAATTATTTGGGAAACCCCTGTGAGATAATTTTTTTAGGAAATATTATTGTATAAATTTGATTGAATAAATTTAAAATGATTATAACTTCTTAAATTTCTAGTGTGGTGCCACATAAATTACTTCATTAGTTTGTAAATTCCCAAGCTACATGAAAAGACCCAATCATGCTCTATATTCTCCTTCCCAAGAACCTGTTGATTCCAAAAGTGTTCCTCAATTAGGGGTGGGTTACCATGTTTTGTATACGAGTCATAAATAAATAATTATTATATAAATTCATCTCAAACCAACACCTTATCCCACCCACACATATACATTTTTATATATAGTTCTAATGGTGACATAAAAAACAAATTTTGGATATTCATTATAATATATATTTATTCATTTTTGAAACCAAATTAAAAAAAGAAACATATAATCCCTTTAAAAAACTTTTAATATCAAATAAAATTTAAACTCAACACATTCAAAAATTATACCAAGAATCATGAAAAATGAATTTTATTATAATAATCAAAGAAGAATTAAAATTTTCTTATTGAATTAAAACCATTAATTATAAATTTCTATTAAAAAACATTTTATTTCATTTAGAATAGGATAATAAAAATAATTATTAACAAAATATCTCACATACAAATGTATATGAAAATTGAGACAATTTAAACCCCTTTTGATTACCACATGTTAACTATAAAAGAATCTAATACATTTGGTAAGTAAAATTAATTACATATTCCATAACCTATTTGTGATTTTTTTATTCGAATGTAATATTACAATCAATGTTTTTTATTTAAAAATATATTAATGGAACCACCTACCATAGATAACAACCCAAACAACAATACTTATACTATATCAACCTCTGTTGCGTCAATGAACATTTATCTCAACTATAAATACAACTAAATTACTAAAATAGGCATTTAATATCTAAAGCCCATTATTGTATCATTGGATCAAAGATCACTAGATGATATAACAGTGATTGAAAAGTGAGTTTCAAGGTGCATCCAACTCCTAAAACACTCATAGTCTGAAGCCACACATAAATCCCTATTATAAAACCCAATAAAATGATAATTTTTAACATAAATAACTACAACTCTACATATAACTATGAATACACATACCTTAAGATTAAATAAAAATGATGAAATGAGAATCCCTTTCCAGTTCCTTATCTACAAGTCACCCACTGAATCCATTTCTAGAGGAATTATTTCACCATGATATAATTTAATTGGTACATTAAAACCATAACCATGTGTGCCTGAGTCAAATAAAATCAAATATAAGGACATGTGATAGGAGAAAAGGAAAGATAAAAATAATCAATATGAAAAAATCAATCGGAACACAATATATATATGGGAGGAAAATGGGAAGAGACATGAGAGACAAAGGTGGGTCCTCTATTTTATCTTATTTGATTGGATCCAAAGGGTTTAAAGTGGGTTTTAAATAGGATCCCTATAAATATAAAAAACCCCCCAAAAAGAGACACAGAACAAGGACATGGTATGGCTTCCATCTATACGATGTAATCCACCTCCCATATATCCATACACAATCCCTGACCCCTAAAACTATGATGTGGTACATAAACCATTACCTGATCCCATGGCCACACCCTATGTAGTGTTAATAGATATAATCATTTCATATGTGATAAAATGTACAAGGGTAAACAAGGTTAATCCTATGTATGCCACGTGACTCATTAGGTTAATTTATTTTACCCCTACACATCTTAATGAATAGAATTACATCATGTTCTAGAGAACATGATCCATGATTTTACATAGAGTTTGAGGTTCCAACAATAATACACCACAATATATTATGGTATTCCAATTTTAAAAATTTAAAATCTTCAATTGTTATGCTTCACACAACACTGATTTTAAAACATTAATATACTATTAAGTATGAAAGTTGTAATAGTAATGTGAACTTATGTATAGTATTATTAATAATATAATAGTAACATCACATATGAAAGTAAAAAATAAAACATGGTTTTCTTATAGAAAAAAATATGATATATTTATATATTGGTATAATTAATTAAATTTTTTAACAAATGACCAATTAAGTATTGGTATTTTTATATAGCATAAATATTGATTTAGAATTTGATAATTAATATAGTTTATTCCAAGAAAATTTATTTTCATAAAATTTATTTTTAAATTATTATTTTGTTGTCTTATGATTATAATATAATTATATGAAACCTCAATTAATTTTTCAATGTTTCGTAGATTCAGTGATAATTTAAATAACAATATTTTTCCAAAAAATGATTATCTTAATTAAAAATAAAATTTCTCATAGTTTTAAAATTATTTTAATTAAATGGAGCCAATTTTTTTAATTCTAAACTTCTAAAAATTGATAGGGTTAATTATTTGGATTTTTTTAAAATAGTTGAATTTTTGGTGAGTAGTGAAATACGGTAATTTAGAGTATATATACATTATAAGTTCAATACACTATTTTTAAGTCATTAATATTGTGAGATAGATAATATAAAACTCTACATCTATATTTATTATATTTAGTTATCTAATCAAAACTGTTCACTATCTTGAGCCAAAATAATAATAAAATGAATAAAATAATCAAAAAACACTCATCTCCTCCACAATAAATACCACCCCTTCTCCTCACAGATCTAAATACTTTAAACCTATAAAATTTAATACTAATAACTCTCCCATACCACTTCCACACATTATTTTCATTTTGGTCTCACCCGAAATACCATTTAAATGTTCCACAAGGAGGTTTTCATGGAGAGGAATTCAAATGGTACAATCCCATTTTGTTCTTTTAATTTTTTTACTTTCATATCAATTACATATATTATATTTCCACAAATTCATGATAAATATAGTATCTTATATATACTATAATTTTATTATTGTTATAGGATATCTACAATAAATTTTTTTCTCTTACACTTTTTGTATAAAAAATCAAAACGTCGTCCGTGAGTTATTGATTCGCCAACATCACGGACGGTGATACTTTCATTTTCAAATATCGCATTCAATGTTGGTCATAATTGTTTTTACCATTAATAATGATTATAATATGTATCTTACAACTTATTTAGTGATTTGGAACTTGTATATTTATATAATATTAATTAATAAAATAAAACTAGTTTGTGATGATAGAAAAAATGACTAAATAATAAAAATACTTATCATTAATGTTTTATCTAATGAATCATATATGTTGGTTGGAGTGGATACTCAAGAGGGGGGTGAATGGATTTCCAATTAAAATTTCTGTTAAAATATTTTGTATTTAAAAAACCCACAATTTATAAAACAAGTTAAACTGTAGTGAATTTATACAGATTGTAAATGTTCACATAGCTTCTCAAAGATTGATTAGGTCTCAGTTAATTTTAACCATAAGATTAAACTAACTTTTGAAACTAACCTACTGATTTACAATAAGTGTAAACACTTGCTAAGTTAACTATCAAAGTATCTTTAAAATAGTTTTTTATTTAAAAGTAATAGTAGTGGAATAAATAAGATATATGTAGTATACTATAAACATAAACTAAAGATGCACAATAGATATAAACAAGAGGTTCAGTCTCAAACCGAGACTTAGCCCTCTCAAATTTATATAAATTTGATCCACACCCTGGATCGGGGTTAACAACAGTTTACAAAACTGTCCAGGCCACGCAGGGACCTCTACCACTATTCTTCGTGGGAAAAAAACAAATACCAGGACACACAAGGACCAGTTCCACAATTGACGTGGGTAAACAAGAGTAAACAATTTTGGTCTGAGGATTTTGATATCCTCCAGTTCAATACAGGAGACAATGTGTGTATATGAAATACAGAGTACACTACACTGCTCAAAAGTTAATAAATAAATCACTTAGAGAGAGGAGATAAGAGTTTAAAAAGATCTAGTTATTATTAATGAAGCTATGGACTCATTGGATTCAGCAGGAATGCTTCTGAGTCCTATGGTTTTTCTATTGAAAAACAGAGTGTCGTAGTCAGCTTTTCTTTTACAGATATGAAAAAGATCTCTTGATTCGTCTTGTGTTTTTCAGTGGTGTTGGATTGCATTCATGAGAATTATTTGAAGGTATGGCAATCTCTTTCTTGATCAGGATTTTTCTTCTTGTAGTGCTCCTGGTGTATGTAAGTTCTTCTCGTTGTATATTCACACTTGCGCACACCTTCCCTTATATATAGTGTACTGCATCTTAATCTTACTTATATGCCACAAGCTCTGATATTATGAATGATTCCCTTTTCATAGGTACGAGATACGGTTTCCTGACATGCCAACAACTATCATTAAATAACATTAATTGCATTAAAAAAATATGACTGATAGTATTATTTAAATAATATTTAAAAAAGTTAAGGAATGGTGTCACAATGATTATGTAAACGGTGTCTTCTTCACGGTATGAGGTTCATGTTATGAGCTTCCCGGTATGAGCTTCACGGTATGTTCATGTCACATTGTCTATCTCACAGTGTGTCCTTCACGGTGTCTGGGTCACGGTGTCTGGGTCAGGGTGTCTGGGTCACGGTGCCTTGGTCACGGTGTCTGGGTCACGGTGTCTGGGTCACGGTGAGTCCATACTTAGACAAATATCTATATTTGGACTTAGACGGAATATACAGAATATGTATTAAGCTTAATCGTTAGAGAGTAAGAGAACTTGTATCATAAACATAAAGGCATGATAATATATGAGAGATTTTTGATCATGCATAAGACTTGTAAATAATAATGACAGTAATTAACATCCATAAGATTTTTTATCATTAAACCATGATGAGTAGTTATTATTGAGATTGAAGATAATTACAAATATGTTCAATGAAGATTGAGATTAATTAACAGTAAAAGGATTTGTGATCATTAAAACATGATTAACACATGAGGAGTCCAACAATCTCTCCCTTTTGATGATCACAAATTAGATATAAGCAGAATATAAATGAAATGTAACATTAAAGATCCTAGCATAACAAAAAAAACATTTTAGAACTGACCCTTGTAGCTTTTCTCCCCCATTGATACTTGTAGAGATTTCTCCCCCTTTTGGGATTATCTAAAAGTAGAGAAAATGAAACTTTGGTAGTTTTCATTAAACAAAGGATTCAAAATACAACATACAGGAGAAATACAAACAGTAAACAAGAAATGACATCCCATCAAAAAGAAAACAGTATCGAGACTATTCATAGATCCATCTTTTCCTTGCCTTTATCAGCAACAAGAACTGGTGCTGAAGTAGAATAATGCATAGATGCAGAAGATAAAGAGGGTATGGGTAGACCTTCAAAAACAGATGGAGCCAAAGTGGGAGTAGAAGACGATCTAGGCATAGGATGGTCAGGATTGACTGGATGGATCTGGGAAAGAGCTTGGCTGACTGACATGGCAGTTGAGGATAAGGTAGGTATAACAGATCTAAGGGGTGCAGTAGCTGGATAAACTATAGCAGTACTCTACACATGATGATACGGCTTCAAAATATTGATAAAATCAGTAATCATTTCGCCACCATATTGCATAGCCTTTTCAAAATTATCCTTATTTTCCATAAACTTGTCCAACAATCTGGTGAACTCTGTAAGTTTCTGAACATGAGTTTTAAAAGCTTGAGTCACTGGAGGGATTCTAAAATTTTCCACAAGATATCTAAAGTGATCTGTCATATCAATTTTAGAGAAAATCCGGGAGAGATAAAGATCTATTTTATTTGTGATCTCTTGTTGAGCACCATTGGCTATCTTAGAATGAATCATAACCAATTCTAATGCTCTATCACTGTTTTTAACCACTTCCCTCAAAGAAGAAAGATACAATCCACTGAAGGCACTCTAAATTTCTTCCTTGATTATGGATCTCAACATAGAATCATCCAAAGAAGATGTGGAGGTCTGACCAGAAGAAGGTGAAGCCTTGACAGCTTCAGTTAGAACTTTGAGTTGTTTCAGTACTTTTTGCAGGAATCAAGTGTATTCATCTGTATGCTTATTCATAGTTTCCACAAGCTCTCTTGTGCGTTCTAGCATCTTTGTGTGTCTTTTTCCAATATTTTCATCAAAATAAAGGAGGTATGGATGAACTTCAGACATAATTTCCCTAGCAAGGAGGGAATCAGATGGCTCAAGAGAAGAAACAACAGGTGCAGTAACAGAAACATGAGCAGGTTCTGATCTCAAGGATAACTCATTCTGCAAACTTGCTATCATATTTTTCAGATTTTCAACATCACCGCTCAGAAGAATATTCTCTACTCTGACTTCTTGAATTTCTCAGATCATCATTGGTTGAATATGCAAGATAATATTTTCCAAGATAATTGATGAAACTTCTTGACATAACTGAGTTACTGGACGAGGTTGAGTGGAGACAATTTTCTCAACTCTAGCTAACAATGTTTCTCCAAAAAAATTCAGATCCTCTTTGGTCACAATGGAGTGATGCTCGAGTAAGGGTGCAGGTTAAGGTAGTGGTTCAGATGCTGGTTGAGGTTCAGAGTCATCTTCAGACTCAGATTCTGATTCGAATTGAGGTTGGGGATCTGGTTCTGGTTCTGGATGAGCTACAGACTTTAGTTGAAACAGAGAAGAAAGATCCATTCTAGTTGTAGACACTTTCTCTAACTCATTCACATAATAAAATCTGGGTAAATCATAATGGGTGTGCACAGAGTATGAGACAACAGGTTGAGAAGCTTCAGCAAGACCAGCTTCTGTAATCTCAAGATTTTGAGATTCCTCCCCCTCAAATTGTGCTTCCCTTTCAGAATCTTGAGGCTCAGGAACATGGAAAAGATCCACAGGATCATCCCTGATCTCTTCAGCAAATTTGTACCTTGCCAACTGGAAGGAAATTTCCATCCTCTCTTCAGTAGAGGGAATTATCTCAGGAACTGACTGTTCCACTGGTTGAAATTCCAGACATGCTTCTTTTTCAACAGAAAGATCCTCTTCAACAGTATCTGCGTCAAAGGTTTCTTGCTGTTCTGAATCAGGAAAAACCAACTTCCTTGCAGCATTAGGATGAGCTTCTGTATTTACATCCGCACTGGAAGCAGGAGCTTCCTCTTCTCTCAAACTAGCACCAACTTCCTCTTCTTGCGGTATTTCTTCGGGGATAATAGCAGGGACAAAAATCCTTTATTTTTCAACAGGAGGTTTTTCCATTTGAGGTCTTCCAACTTCTTCTCATGAATATCCTTCAGTAGTTACTTCCCCTTATTCCTCTTGTTCTGAATAGCCAACCACTTCATCTGGTTCCAAACCAGGATCAGATAGATTTTTAGGATTTCTTGCATAGTCAACAGGATTAAACTTTTTATACACTAGATCATTATCCTCAACCCACTGCTTCTTCCAGGGGTTCCAGGTAATCTTCATTCTTCTGATGATAGGCATGGATAGGAAGAAATCAAGGTCCTCTAACTTTTCTTCATTCGGTCCAACCATCCCTTTGGCAACTAACATTGCTGAAATCATCCTTGAGTAAAATAGGGAGGTGTATTTGTAAGTGACTTTGATCAGCTCACAAATATGATTGATAACATACTTGCATAGGTTGGTCTTATGGACATTCTTCAACAGATGAATCAGGAACACATCTTGATACTTCATCACAGAAAAATCTCATTTTCTTGGACTAATCAAATTTTGAACAAACAAGAATAGAAGTCTAGTCTCCCCATCTAATTCAGCAGCTATGGCCCTTCGCTTGGTGCCATTTCTAGTCAGGTTTTCCAAAGAAGTCTCTTGGTAAAAGATATCTATTGTTGGAGGAGGGTCTCTCTGGTAATCCTCACAAACTCCTTCATGGGGAATCCCTAGGCATACAGCCCAACACCTCAAAGTGAAAGAGCACTTTTGACCATTTATCTAGCTTGTCACCATAATGCTTTCTCTAAACCCAAAAGAAAACTTTACATACTGATAAAATTGAGATACCAATCTCGAGTAGATCGGTCTATTCTGTCCAGTGAACCATCCAAGCCATCCTTGATCTCTTAAAACATTCAAAACTAAAGATCTACTAGACAAAAACCACTCTAGACAAACCTATTTTTCAGGTACAATTGTACGACATTCCTGATTTGGGTTTAGAGGTCCTTCAGGAGCTATCCTCGGTATTCTCTTCTATTTCTTAGTGCGGCGCTTCTCAGACGAGGGTGAAGATAGATGCTTCATCCTTGGCATCCACTAAAGGTTCGGGCGAGAGGGAAGAGAAGGTTCAAGAGAGAGTTCGGGTAAGGAATCGAATGAAACACTTAAGTTTTATCATTTGGGAATGTCAAATGTCATAAAAACAAAAACGAGGGAAATCAATTAGAGGTGACATAAAATAAAATAAAAAAATTTCGCGATACAGGTTAAAATAAGGGAAAAAAACATTCACAATGAGACCGTGAGTAGGCGTTATGGTGTGATGAAAACTAGGCATCACAGTGAGACAGTTGATAGTCGTCACGGTGAGACAGTGAGCATTCTATGCAGTCATGGTGAGACAGTAAGGTGACAGACCATGAGCATAAAATCTTGACGGTGAGACCGTGAACATAAAACAGTAACTTAGAAATAGTGACTATGAAACCGTAAAGTAAAATGCAGTACAGTATTAAACATTAAGATCAGTAAGATATTCACATATGATTAATCATACCAAGATCATGTATGATGTAGTCTAATCTCTCAGAATTTAATGGTTTATTGAATATATCAGAAAGTTGACATTCAGTACCAATGAATTCCAAAGTGATATCACATTTTTGATAATGATCCCTCAAAAAGTGATGTCTTAAATCAATATGTTTTGTCCGAAAATGAGAAACATGATTCTTAGAAATGTTAATATCACTTGTGTTGTCATAATATATTGGGACATGTCTGAATTGATATCCATAGTCTAGTAATGTGTGTTTCATCCACAATAATTGTGCACAACAATGGCCAGCAGCTATGTATTCAACTTCTGTAGTAGATAATGCAATAGAATTTTGTCTTTTACTACACCATGATACTAGTGACTTCTCTAAAAGGTGACATGTTCCAGAGGTGCTTTTTCTATCTAACTTACATCCAGCAAAATCAACATCAGAATAACTAACTAATTCAAATGATTGTCCTTTGGGATAGAACAGTCTTAAATTGGGAGTATGCTTGAGATATATGAAAATTCTCTTTACAGTATTTAAATGTGACTCATTAGGATTTTTTGAAAACGAGCACACATACACACACTAAACATAATATCACGACGACTAGAATTCAGGTAGAGTAGACTTCCAATCATTCCTCTATAAGTGGTTTGATCAACAGATTTACCATTTTCATCAAGAACCATCTTACAGGTGGTACACGTGGGAGTGTCACTAATTTTTGTGATATCCAATGTAGAACGTTTTAAAAGATCTCTAGTATATTTACTTTGAATTAAAATAATTCCATTATCCTTTTGAAAGATTTGAAATCCATGAAAGAATTTATGTTCACCCATTAAACTCATTTCAAATTAATTTTGCATCATTTTAGAAAAATCAGTACATAATGTAGTTTTTAAAGATCCAAAAATAATATCATCTACATAAATTTGTACAAATAAAACATCTTTAGAAATTTGTTTTATAAACAGAGTAGGATCAACTATTCCTTTTGTAAAACCTTTATAAATTAGAAAAGTACTTAATCTATCATACGATGCTCTTGGAGGTTCCTTTAAACCATATTAAGCTTTTGATAATTTGAAAATATGATTTGGAAAATGAGGGTTCGAAAATCTAGGTGGTTGTTCAAAAAAAACATCCTCAGGAACATACCCATTCAAGAATGCACTCTTTACATCCATTTGATATAGTTTGAAATTTAGATGTGTAGCATAAGCAAGTAAAATCCTAATAGCTTCTAATCTGGCTACTGGAGGAAAAGTCTCCTCATAGTCTATACCTTCTTCTTGACTATAGCCTTGTGTAACTAGACTAGATTTATTTCTAACTATGTTTCCAGATTCATCTACTTTATTTCTAAATATCCATTTAGTGCCTATTGTGAAAGTGTCCTTAGGTCTTTCAACAAGGTTTAAAACTTTATTTCGTTCAAATTGATTGAGTTCTTCTTTCATAGAAATTACCCAAAAATCATCCTTAATAGAATCATCAATGCTTTTAGGTTCAATATGTGACAAGAAGGATTGATGTTCAACCTGATTTCTAAGAGAATCTCTAGTCTGTGTCCCTCTATCAAGATTTCCTACAACAACATCTAAAGGATGATTCTTTAGAATTATAGTAGATCTAGTAAAGGTAGGACTAGAAATTTCAGGTTCTTCTCTAGGTTCGTGTTCATTAGGAACAAATTCTGGAATAAGTCCAGAACTGGTTGCCTTTATAGCAGGTTCATTGGATATGTCATTAAGGTCCAGAACAGATAAATCTTCTTCAAGATTTTCCAGAGAGGTTTTAGGCTCATATAGATCAGTTTCATCAAACATGATGTGAACAGAATCTTCCAAACATTTTATTCTCTTATTAAAGACTCTATAGGCGTTTCTAGTTAAAGAATAACTTAGAAAAATTCCTTCATCACTTTTAGAATCAAACTTATCAAGATTATCTGTTATATTAAAAATAAAAAAATTACAGCCAAAAACTCTAATGTAACTAACTTTAGGTTTTCTATTGTTCCACAACTCATAAGGGGTCTTATTAATAACAGGTCTGATCAAGACTCTATTGATGATATAACAAGCTGTTTTAACAGCTTTAGCCCAAATGTAAATAGGTAGGTCATATTCATTAAGCACAGTTCTAGCAATTTATTGCAGGGTTATATTTCTTCTTTCTACTACACCATTCTGCTGAGGTGTCCTAGGAGCATGAAAGTTATGACTATAGAAATTGTGTGAGAAATAGGATTCAAACTCATGATTCTCAAACTCATGGCCATGATCACTTCTTAGGCTTTTAATCATAAGTCCACTATGATTTTCTACAGATTTTGAGTATTTGAAAAAAGTAAGAACAAGATTCACTTTTGTGAGATAATAAATATACCAAAGAATATCTAGAAAATTCATCTACATGGACATAGACATAGTGCTTCCCATTTAAGATATAAACTCTAAATGGTCCAAACAAATCCATGTGAACCAACTCAAGAGGTTTAGAAGTTTAAACTTCTTTCTTTGATTTAAAAGAAACATTATGTTTCTTTCCCTTTTGATAGGGATTACAAACATTGTCATTTGGAAACTCATGTCTAACTAGGTCTCTAACTAAGTTCTTCCTAGTACGTTTTCTAAGTGAGTGTACATTGAAGTGTCCTAATCTTCTATGCCATAATCATTAATCTTTATGAAAATCATTTAGACATGTAACATTTTGCTTAGCTAAGGAATTTAAATCAACAGTATAAACATCTTCATTTCATAGAGAATAAAAAACTAAAACGTTTTTAGAATTAAATACATTACAAGAATCATATTCAAATTTGACATTAAAATCATCATCACATAATTGAGAAATACTTAACGGATTATATTTCAGTCCATCAACATATAAAACTTTAGAAATTAATACTGAGTCAGTGTTACCAATTTAGCCTAGGCCGATGATCTTTCCTTTAGAATTGTCACCAAAGGTGACATGTCCTCTATCAACCTTTATTAAAGTTTTGAAACATGAGTAATCCCCAGACATATGTCTCGAACATCCACTGTCCAGATACCATGTATTCTTGTGGGAACTCTTCAAGTAGGTTTCCTACAAAATATATTTAAAGAGGAAATGATTTTGGTACCCAAATATTCTTGGGTCCAGACAGGTTAGAAATCAAAGCTTTTGGTACCCACCTTTGTCTTATGGGTCTCATATAATTCACAGAATCAAAATATTTTGAATGATAAACTCTATTAGATTTATAACTAAGTGAATAACTAGTTGAAGCATAAAAATGTCTAGAACTATAACTTGCAGTATTCTGACCAGATTTAGGACTAAATCTATTCTTGGTAATCTGTCTTTGTCCAGGTTGGTATCCTATACCAGTATTATATCGAGGTGCAATCTTCTTACCTAGCAGTTGAGTAAGAGTATATTTTCCATTTAGGAATTTCTCTAAGTCCTTTCTAAGTTTCTCATTTGACAATTTTAGTTCAGTGTTTTCTTTAAGCAACTGAGCATTCTTTTCCATTTCTATGTCAAGATCAGATTTATGTTTAACAGTTAAAGCATACTGTTTCTTTAAACCTTTGTATTTGTCTTTCAGCTCACTAAATGTTTCCTCCAACATATCACAGTATTCAAATAGTTCATATTTTGACATATTTTCAGAATCATAATCATCTCCAGAATAATACGAATTTAAAGCCGGAGTTTCAGATGTTACCTTAGAAGTGTTTTTCATAAAACACATGTTTGCCTTATTTCTGTTTTCAGTCTCAGAAGCATCGGATTCACTGGAGCTATCCTCATAAGAACTCCACGTAGCCTTCATGGCTTTATTATACTTATTATCTTTATACTCATATTTCTTCTTGTATTTCAGCTTTGGACAGTCTGCTTTTATAGGTCCTTTTCGTTTGCATTCATAAAAGACAACTTCATCAGATTTCTCAGATATCTTCCGATCCTTTTTCCAGTATCCCTTATTATCATACATTCCTTTGTAGTTTTATTTTCTGAAAAATTTCTTCTTCCTATAAAACATCTTAAGTCTTCTGGATATGTGAGCCATTTATGCATCACTATTATATGCACTTTCACTTTCTCCACTGCTTGAGCTATCACTTACATGAAGCTTCTCCTAATCTTTATTCTTTGATGTAGTAGTCTTGAAAGCCGCTGACTTCCTTTTTGGTTCATCTTCTTCTTCTTTTTTTACCTTATGTTATTCTTCATACATCATTAACTTACCAATAAGTTCCTTGACTGGTAGTTTACCAATATCACAAGATTCTCTGATTGAAACAGAAGTTCCCCTCCATCGGTCTGGTAGACATCTCAAGATTCTCATAATTTGTTCCTTTGCCGGAACAACTTTACCAATTGAATTCATTGTATTGACTATCTCATTGAACCTGTGATACATATCAGAAATAGGTTCATCAGTCTTCATCATAAAATTATCATATTTAATAGTATAATTATTTAATATCATTTCTTTAACATTGGTTGTTCCTTCTTGAGAAACACCCAAAGTATCCCAAATTTCAAAAGCAGTTTTGCAAGAAGAAATTCTGTTAAACTCATCATCTCCTAGAGCACAGTACATGGAATTCATAGCTTTACAATTATTATTGTAAGTTGTCTTTGTAGGTTCATCCCAAGATATTATTTCAGTTTCTGGAATTTTATATTGAGATTCTATAGCAGTCCAGATATCAAAACCCATGCTATCTAAATGAATTTTCATTTTAATTTTCCACTGAGCATAGTTTGTACCATTGATGAAAGGTGGCATGTTAGTAGCAGCACCCTCAAGTCATTTATCCATGATAATTAGGTTGAGATAAAAATTTGAAAGATATAAAAATTTAAAAATATTATAAATTTTAAGAACATTAATATACAACTAAAATCACAGTTTATCAATCAGAGTATTTCAAAAAATATTTTAAATTCACTGATACCAAATGTTGGTCGGAGTGGATACTCAAGAGGGGGGTGAATTGAGTTCCAATTAAAATTTCTGTTAAAATATTGTGTATTTTAAAAAACCCTAATTTATAAAACAAGTTAAAATGTAGTAAATTTATACAGATTTTTAATATTCACTTAGCTTCTCAATGATTGATTAGGTCTCAGTTAATTTTAACCACAATATTAAACTAACTTTTAAAACTAACCTACTGATTTACAATAAGTGTAAACACTTGCTAATTTAACTATCAAAGTAGCTTTAAAATAGTTTTTTTGTTAAAGTAATATCATCAGAATAAATAATATATATGTAGTATACTATAAACTTAAACTAAATATGCACAACAGATATAACAAGAGGTTCAGTCTCATGCCGAGACTTAGTCCTCTCAAATTTATATAAATTTGATCCACACCCTGGATCGGGGTTAACAACAGTTTACAAAACTATCCAGGCCACGCAGGGACCTCCACCACTGTTCTTCGTGGGAAGAAAAACAACGACCATGCCACACAAGGACCTCTTCCACAATTAACAATGGTAAACAAGAGTATACAATTTTGGTTTGAGGATTTTGATATCCTCTAGTTCAGTGTAGGGGACAGTGTGTGTATAAGAAATACAAAGTACACCAAACTGCTCGAAAGTTAATAAATAAATCACTTAGAGAGAGGAGATAAGAGTTTAGAAAGCTCTAGGGATTATTAATGAAGATATGGACTCATTGGATTCAGCAGGAATGCTTTTGAGTCATTCTCTGGTATTTCTGTTGAAAAACAGAGTGTCGTAGTCAGCTTGTCTTTTACAGATATGAAAAAGATCTCTTGATTTGTCGTGTGTTCTTCAGTGGGGTTGCATTGAATTCATGATAATTCTTTGATAGTCTGAAAATCTCTTTCTTGATCAGGATTGTTCTTCTTGTAGTGCTCTCAGTGTATGTATGTTCTTCTCATTGTATATTCACACTTGCGCACTGCTTCCCTTCTATATAGTGTACTGCATCTTAATCTTCCTTATATTCCACAAGTTCTGTCAGTAGGAATGATTCCTGTTTCCTTGGTACGAGATACAGTTTCCTGACTTGCCAACAACTATCATTAAATAACATTAATTGCATTATAAACAACAAATATGATTGTTAGTATTATATAAATAAAATTGAAAAAAAGTAAAGGAACAGTGTCACAGTGATTATGTAAACGGTGTCTTCTTCACGGTATGAGGTTCACAGTATGAGGTTCACAGTATGAGCTTCAAGGTATGTTCATGTCACGATGTCTAGCTCATAGTGTGTCCTTCACGGTGTCTGGGTCACGGTGTCTGGGTCACGGGTTATGGGTCACGGTGTCTGGGTCACGGTGTCTGGGTCACGGTGTCTGGGTCACGGTGTCTCGGTCACAGTTAGTCCATACTTAGACAAATATCTGTATTTGGACTTAGAGAGAATATTCAGAATATAGGTTATTCTTAATCGTTAGATAGTAAGAGAACTTGAATCATAAACACAAAGGCTTGATAATATATGAGAGATTTGTGATCATGCATAAGACTTGTAAATAATAAATAGTGTAATTAACATCCACAAAGTTTTTTATCATTAAACCATGATGAGTAGTTATTATTGATATTGAATAGCATTAGCAAGATGTGCAATGAATATTGAGATTAATTAAAAGTAAAAGGATTTGTGATCATTAATACATGATTAACACATGAGGAGTCCAACAATATAAATATCTAAAAAATGATATATAATACCATTAAATCTTATCAATATCCATTAATAATAATTACTTTCAATTATGGATAACTATTTCTATTTCACATGATATTTCGTACATGTATACAAGTGAACCAATCAAGGAAATGAACACTTCTGAAAACTGACATGTAATCATGTAACTCATCAAAAAGACCATTAATAAACATAATAAAATTATAATGAATGAAATGAAGATTGAATAGGATCTGAATTTTATTTTTATTGAATCAAATTTCATTATCCAGTATGTTAAGTACAAGTGTATTACCCTTTCAAATATATGTTAAGGGATTCCCCCCAAACCTCCATTTTTCATTGTGGTTACACACACTCTCTCTTTTCACCAATGTAATTGTTGATTGTTTTCAAATGATTTTTATTTATTACATTCATATTTCTATCTCTATTATATTTATATGTTAAATAATCATGTATCTAGATCAATTCATATATATTTTATGGGAAAATCTATGTATTATAAGTTTCCCTTTTCAATTATTCATGATAAGCATGACCGATTAAAGGGAACTTCCCAATTTCTTATCCATTTTCATTTAAATTCCATAATAAATTATAAGAAACCAATATGTTTCTAGAATTGATATTTTTATCTTGAAAATTATATTAGGTATTTTCTTATTTTATGCTTACAATTAATCCTTTCCCACATTAAATACTTTTATATTTTATAACAAAACCGCACTAAATTGGATCATTTATGAAGACAATTTTTAAATGTTTTTAATTAAATTGGACATAATTTATTCATTATATATAATTTATTTTTTTATTAACTTTTCTTTTAGGGGATAAACATGATTATAGTCTAATTTTATAAAAATTAATTTTTCAAAAGAACTCTTCTTTCCCAAGTAAAAGGGTATTTCTCACAAGAAGATCATAATGGTTTTATTGGAGAAATTTCATCTTGTTAAACTCCATTTGTTGGAATTTATTATTGATATAGGTTTATATCTTATGATACAATATATCTTATTTTATTAAAGTGTTTATGTTCAGTTTGACTATGGATGTGCTATTCATGGTTTATGGTTGAAGTATTCACATTTAATATGCTAGTTTTTTCAATATGAATGTTTATTTATGTTTAATCCTTTTCACATAAGGAATTAACTGGACATAGAAAGTGAAAAAAGGGGAACACTATAGGCCCTCAATTCATCGGTAGGTCTCATGAGACAAACTACTCTTGGTATTAGCTGGCGTCTTGTCCATTTATAGTGTTTTTCATGAAGCCGTGATGGCATGTTATGTTGTCCGACATTATGAGTTGCCACATTATTATATTATTAATTGATAATACATGTTATTATTTTACTAGTAGAATATTCATGGTTAGGTATATTTCTCATGTGATTACTTATGAAATTATTTAATCATATTTTTTCCCAGACATATAATTCTGAAGATTATGTTTTAATGGTATGTGTTTTTAGGTATTCACCATGCCTTATTGTTTATGCATGTTTATGGTAGCTTCTACTATATTTCTTACCATTACTAAGAATATGAGCCCCACTTTATTATGTTTCAATTTTCCCTAGGATGAAAAGAAGTATGTTCTGAATTTCTTTCAGGGATAAGATTGGGGTTTATAATTGATTGAAATAGAGTTTCTATGGTTTTTTCCTTTCATGTTGTATTGTAATTATTATTTTTATATCTAGTTTTCTAAATCTAATGAACTATTTACTCCTTTGGGATTTGATAACTTGTTCATAGTACCAATTTAATTAAGCAAGGCACTAAATATAGCCTACTAGGGTTCGGGTGTTTATAGTTGGTATCATGGGATGTTCTGTAGAAACATAATAAACTACATTTATAAAACATATATTATGGAATATAACAATGAGAAAAAATTTTAGGATAATCATAGAAGAACAACCTATAATTTTGGTAAGGTATAGATTATATAGATCATCCTAGAAATACATCCCCATATGAAAATAACAAGTGGACGTGGTTTTGGTATGAATATACCTATGGGTAACAAATCTGAAAAGGTATTATGCACCTGATTTGACACTCATAGGGGATATGGTTAAAAATAATTCACATTTACATTAAAAACCATTATGACGGATTTGAAAGTAATTATGGCCCCAAAGAAACTATATATTTGATAATGATATTAGCTTGCATAAAATTTCAATTTATGTTAATTATTTTTATAGTTTATAATTACTCATTACAACCCAATTTAGTGTATGATATTATTTAGAAATTGATTCTAGTAGGAGGAATGGAAACCATATAAATGCACTTATCATTTGTAGGAATTTCACTCTCCTTAAAGACAATGATGTTTCAGATTTTGAAACAAAATAAGATGAAAATCATATAACTATATTAGGATAACAGACTAAGGTTATGATAGATAACCATACTCACATTGAGAAGCATGATCCACAACGTAAAGTAATAATGTCAGACCACTTTATGAAACAATAACATTCATAATTCAATGGGACTAAAAACCCATTTTTAGAATTGTAGTGGGAATGTTCCATAAAGAAGATATTTCTTGCTTTGATAAGTAATGAAATGGAGAAGGTTATTATGGTTGTTTATCATATATCAAGAGATTCAGATCAATTATTGTCATTAATTTAAAATATAAATGAGGAGGAAGATATTTCTAATATAGAATGGAATGATTTTAATGAAATTTTTATAGAAAAATATTTCCCTTGTGAACAATGAGTTGATACAGAGAGGAAATTATTGAATCTAATAAAGAATGCTAATGAAATCATTTAAATTTTTTAATCAAACTATACATGGTTAGAAAAGAATGCTATGAATTTTGTGCACAATTTAATGAGAAATATTGATCGATTATTTGATTAGTTAAAACCATTCTTCTGAAGGTTCTGGTATCCCAAAATTTCTCATCATATAATGATATAGTCTCATGTTCTATAATGAAAGAGAAATAATTCTCTAGGTCATATGATAATAAAGTAAATAAAAAATAGTAGAAGGATACTGAACAAACTAGAAATAAAAATAAGGAAATGTTAGTTAATGGAAGAGTTGAATTCCCATCCTATATTAAATTTGTAAAGAAGCATCCTCGAACATTTCTATTGGGGATTATAGTTTCATACATGTTTGGAGAAATATTCCACCAATCCTATGATTTTAATGAAAAAATGATGTTACAAAATTTCAATTCAATAGTTATAAAGAGATGTTACATTATGCAAATTATTTTTCTTGGAATCAAAGAAACATTCCCTAGAAAAGGAAAATGGAAGAAGACTATTCCTATACAGTAACAACAACTGAGGATAAAGTTGCAAATGATGCTGGGGAAGGTAATTTTTTCATTTACTCAAATTTTGATAAATAATTATTTGATTATAGATCATCACATTCCTTTATATCATATCAGTTTTCTTTAAAAATTATAGATTTTTAATTCAAATTAATAATGAAGTTTTCATTTAATAATGCTAGTTGAAACCTTATTGCAAAAAATATGCGTCGAGATGTTCTGATTATGACACATAAATGTGCTCTCCGTGTGAACTAGTACAGGATCGAGTCCCACCAGAATTGGGAACTGTGTGTATTATGCACAGGTCTTCTCAAAGGCATTTCTTAGCTGGGGAGTGTGGAGTGCACCTAGGCTTTGTCGGGGCCCCCACTGGGAGTCAATGTCTGAAACCCACATTTTTCCCATGAGGTGTTAGTCGAGTGGTACCTGTGGTTTGTACCCCTCACTCTCTGTGGGAACTGGTGCGGGCTCGAGTCACACCAAACTGAGACACTGTTCATATTATGCATAAGGTGATACAAATCTATTACATAGCTGGGGAGTATGGAGCACACCTGGTTTTGACTGGGGCCCCCGTTTGGAGTCGGTGTTAATAACCCACATTTTTCATGTTGTCCCCCTCAATCTCAATGGGAACTATAGCAGGTTTGAGTCCCACCGGACTCATACACTGTGCATATTATGAATAGGTTGATTCAAGGCCATTGCTTAGATGGGGAGTGTGGATCGCACTTGGGCCTGTTCAGGGCCCCCGTGGGGAGTTGGTGTTAGCAACCCTCATTTCCACATGAGCCTCAGCCGGTTGGTGAGGACTCGGTAGGTTTATCCAAGAGACCTGAGATCAAATCCAGGTGGAGGAGTATTTCTAGGTACTGTAGAAGTACTGTAGAAGGCACTGTAGCAGGTATTGTAGTAGGCACTGTTCTTTACTATAGTATCATGAACTATTAATCCATTTGGGCCTTTGGGCCCGCACTTTGGTCCTTAGGTCCAGTAAGGCTTTCGGCCCACCCAAGTCTTTCGGTCCAGTTGATTATCAAGGCCTTTAGGCCACCTTATGGACTTAGGGCCACCCCAAGGCCTTCAAGAAACATGAAATGAAGATTTACCTATCAGACGACAAGGGATATGACATCAGAGGAGGATTCGGGGAAAGAACATTGACTATAATAGAGCTAACCGGAATTGGAAGATTGAGAGGTTATGGTTTTTTCATCGGTACTGGGCCTATGCAGCATTGCATAGGACAGCTAGCCGACCACCCCTACAATGGTGGAGTGTTGATATCATGACTTATGCTGGGGAGGAGCAGTTTCAAGTTGTATTTTCTGGGTGGTTCCCTCTATGACCTATGGGTCATGTAATTGTCTCCAAGACTTCGGGCCGTGTAAGGGTTCCACCTCACCTCTTGAATGGTGGATTATCAAAATAACAATAAAACGAAGGCCTTCATGACATTCTGACACATAAATGTGATCTAATTTCTGATTTTATTATCATACCTATTCTTCATATTGATAGAATCCTTAGTGTGGATTTGATTTCATTGTATAATGTAAAACTTTATTATAAAGATAAGGGAATAATGATTCATGACAAAGGTATGGAATTTATTATCTCTCGATGGGAGACTATATCATCTGATTCATAGCTGAATCCACATCTACTTTCTCTTTTAAATTTATTTATTGATGAAGAAGAGAAAATATCATATTTGGATGGGGAAATAAATAGTCAAATTGGGGACATAACTATTGAAATGTAATACATTGATGTATATCAAGAGGATTTACATAGACATCCTTTAGAGAATGAAGTTGAGTTTTATACTGATTTAATCCCTGACACAATACTGGTATAAAAGACTCCCAATAGAATTGACATAGTAGAGTTAATATATTTAAATAGAAAACTAAATGAAATGAGTGATAATGAATTTATATTCTCAATTTTTTGACCTTGGGTAGCTCCTATTCTTTTTATTAAGAGGAAAGATAGATCTTTGAGGATGTGCACTGATTATATGGAGATCAACACTATTTTGGTAAAGAACCAACATCCACTTACTTACATTAATGAATTACTTGATAAACTTCACAAAGCTAAATATTTTTCAAAGGTTGATCTTCAATTTGGATATCTAAAATTGAATATCAATAGATAGATATTCCGATGATAAAATTTCAAAATAGGATTGAACATTATGAGATTATAGCAATTCTATTTGTATTTACGAACACACCCTAGGTTTTTATGGAACTAATGAGTTTAGTGGTCAAGGAATATGTTCATGATTTTCTTATTTTATTTATCGATGATATCTTTATATATTCCAAAATCAATAAGGACCATGGTAACTACTTGTGGATTTTTCTAGAAACTATAAGTAAAAGTGATTTATATGGGATGTTTAGAAACTGTGAATTATGTATTAAAACATTCTATTTTATGGGTCATAATCTCTATAAGGAGATAATTATTGTTGATCCTATGAAGAAAAAGACCAATTTGGAATGACATACACCAATGAACATAACTCTTGTATGTAGTTTTATTGGTTTAGCAGGTTACTATCGATGTTTCATTCAGAATGTTTCCTGATTAGATGACCCATTAAAGAATCATACATGTAATGGTGTTATGATAATATGGGAAAAATAATCTGAATATTTTTTTGATAAATTGAAGAGGAGATTAGTGAATCCTATGATCATGAATATACCATTGGAAAACGGTGTATTTGTGATATATAGTGATGCATAAAAAGGACATTGTTGTTTCTTTATGCAGAATGATATATTTATTGCATATGCATCAAGGAAACTATAAATGAAGAATAAAACTATTAAACTCATGATCTTGAGTTAGCACCTATAATATTTACTCTAAATATTTGGATACATAATCTCTATCAAGAAATATGTGTGATATATATAGATCACAAGAGCTTAAAATATATATTCTCATTGATTGAACTAAACATGAGGAAGAAGAGATGGAATTATGTATTCATTGATTATTATTTTTCAATACACTATCCCATAGAGAAGGTAAATAACGTAGCATATGAATTGATCATGAAAGATCACAGAGTTCTGAAAAAAATGAGGATTGATAAGGATCTTGTATACATGGATCAAGAAAAGATGGATATGGAAATTACCAAGGAAGGTGAAACATCATTACCATTTCAGTTGGTTTTCCATCCATATTAATTATAATGTTTAAAAAGTTATTAGTTTTATCATGTGAATTTTCAATGGAAAATTAAAGCTGTGAATGATTGGAAGTTGGTAGACTTTGTGTATGAGGATTGAATTATGGAATTTTGGATTATGCTTTTTTTCCCTAAATGCCCAACTAAATACTGAGTTTTTGGATGACTCCCATACCTAGAAATTTTCCTATACACCCTAGTAGCACTACGATGTATATAGATTTATATGAACATTTATTGTTCGATTATATGAATCATGAAATTTCTTATTATGTATCGAATTTTTTAGTCTGTTAATTGGTGATACTTGAAAGGAATCATCTTAGAGGAGTCATAAATACTCTCTCTATTCCTACCTAGAAATGGGGGGACATTAATATGGATTTTTTTCAAAAGATTACCATAAATGTTAATAAATATTTATTTAATAAGGGTAATTGTTGGCCGACTTACTAAATAATCATATTTCCTCTATATAAGGGAGGATTTTGCACTAGAGTGCCTTGGACAACATAATATTAATGAAGCTTTAAGACTTCATGGAACAAATATTTTAATTGTGTATGATCATGATCGATTATTTATATAAATATTTTGGAAAAGTCTTCAGAAAGAATAAGACATTGAGCATTATTTGGGAACAACATATCCCCCTCAAATTGATGGGAAGTCTAAAAGAGCCATTCAATCTTTAGAAGAATAGTTATGATCTTGGTCACTTGACTTTCAAGGTATGTGGGATCAGTATTAACCTTTAGTAGATGTTTTTTACAATAACAGTATCCATTAAAATATTCAAATGCACCATATGTAGAATTGTATAGAAAGAGATGGCCTACACCAACTTGTTTGGGGTGATTTTGGTTAATGAAATATTTTAGGACTTGATCTTGGGGAAGAAACACCTGAAAATGAAAATTCTATTCAAACCCATATCAAAGCACCACAATGTTGGAAGAAGTTCCACGATGATAATAAAAGGATGTATTTTTAATTTAAAGTGGGAGATTATGATTTCTTGAAAGTATATCCATGGAAGGGTGTTATATTATTTGGAAAGAAAGGAAAGATATGCCCCAGTTACATTGGTCCATTTTAAATCTTTGAGAGAGTTGGAACCATGGCTTATCATTTGGAGATGCCAACTAGACTTTGTAAACTACAAAATGTGTTCAAAATATCATCCTTTATAAAGAACATTCCATCCCCAAAGAATGTCCTAAAATATGATGGAATATAATTAGTATCTTATTTATCTTAATTTGAATATCCTATCTTGATGTTGGACACTAGAGAATATGTGTTGGGGATTCAGATGACCTGGCTGGAAAAGGTAAAATAAAAAATCATAAAATTGAAGAGGCGACATTGTGACCCAAGGAATTTATGATGAATAAATACAAAAATATTTTTAGGTGGTGACATTCTAGAAATATTGATAATGTGATTTTTTATATGGGGGAATGTGACCCCCCCAAGATTTGATGGTATGACACTTTTAATATTTAATATCTTTGGTAGTTTATGCTTCTTGGGACACTATTTAAAAATTAAATCTATTATTAAGTATGATTGTTAGAATAGTGATGTAATGATTAAGAATAATATAATGAATAATTGAATATTTAATGAACCTATTAATGTATTAATAAATTTTGGTTTCCTTATAAATCATAAATTGATATATGTTTATCTATGTATATGTAATTAAATGTTTTAAAAAATGATAAATTAAGTGTTTGTATTTTAGTATAGAGTAATTTTCTTTAATATTTTCTATTTAATATAATGTCTTAAAAGAAAATTTAATTTTATAAAATATATTTAATATTTAATATTTTTTGTCTTATGATTAGATGATAAGTTTCTGAGACCTTAATTAATTTATCAATGTGTCATAAATTTAGTTAATATTTTAAAATAGTTTTTTTTCAAAAAAAAAGATTGTTTAATTAAAAACTAAATCTCATATTTAGACAATTATTTTCATGAAATGGAATCCATTTTTTTATTCTACGCATAGAAAACTGGTTAGGGTGAATTTTTGAGATTTTTCTAAAATAGTTGAATTTTAGGTGAATAGGGAAATACAAAAATTTATGGTATAAATAAATTATAAGATAAATATACCATTTAATAGGACATTTATGATGTAATCACAATAATGTTTAACTATCATTTACTATATAATATATCTATTCATGGAATCAACACTAATCACAGTCTTGAGAAAATATAATAAATAAATGAATTAAATAATCAAAAAACACTCTTCTCCTCCACTATAAATATCACCTTTCTACTCACATGAACAAGACCTTGGATATTTTCAAATTTATACCCAATACCTCTCCCAAACCTCTCCCCCACATTCTGTTTTTTATGTTCTTAACCAAAAATTACATTTACAATTTCATTGAAGAGATTGTCAAGGAGAGGAATAAAAGAGGTAAAATCCACTTTTGTTCATTTAATTTTCATTTAATTTTCATTTAATTTATTTTATTTCCTTATATTTTCATTACCAACAATATCCAAAGATTCATGATAACCCCATTATATTATATATAATTTAATTTTGTAATTATTTTTAGATATTCACTATTAATTCTTTTCTCTTCCCATTTTTGTTTTAAAAATGAAAACATCGTCCGTGAGGTGTCAATTCACCACCTTTGTCGACGATGATTATTTAGTTATCTAATAATTCCTTCAAGGATGGTAATAAAATAATTTTAATGGTTAACAAGTATTACAATATTTATATTACAACTTATTTGGTTATCTTGAACCATTATGTATTCATAATATTTATAGATAAAACAGAACTAGAGCCCGATGATTGGAAAAATGAAAAAATAATCCAAATGGTTATCATTAACATTTTATCTAATGAATAGTCACTGTATCTATAAAAAATGATATGTAATACAATTAAATATTATATAAGTCCATTAGTAAAAATTAATTTAAATTCTGTATAACTATTCATATTTCATATGATCATTCATACTTGTATCCAATCAAGGAATCAGACACATCTGAACCACAAAATTGAATCTTTGAACTCATAAAAAAGACCATAAATGAACATTATAAAATTAAAATAACTGAAATAAATGTTTTATAGGTTCAGAATTAACTTATTAAATAATATATTTTCATTATCTCGGATGTTATGTACATGTGTATAATTCTTTCTGTTATAGGGTAAGGGATTCTCCCTCAACTACAAGTTTTTATTCGGGTCACACATTCTCTCTATTTTCCCCAAATTAATTCTTCTTTTAAATTTATATAATTCTTTTAATTTTTTTTATATATTAAAAAATATTTTACCTTGATCATTTCATCTTTATTTGAGAGATAAATTCATGTTTTATATGTTTCCATTTTCAGTTCCTCCCAATAAAAAAGCCTGATGAAATTTTATTTCCCAATTTATTACCGATTTTTGTGTACACTCCACAATATTTTATGAGGCCCCAATGTTTTCCTAAAATCACTATTTTAATATTGAAAATCGATTTTAGTTATTTTCTTGTTTTATGATAACAATTAAGACTTCCCCACTGTAATGACAATTTTATATTTTCTCGTAAATATCACTAAAGTGGAACATTTATAAAAAATATTTTTACATATATTCACATATATTAGACATCATTTATGCCTTAAATATAATTTAATTTTTGCCTAAATTTTATTTCATGGGATAAACATGATTAAAATATAATTTTATAAAACTTATTTTTCCAAACAACTATTCTTTCAGAAGTAAAAAAGGTATTCCTTTCAAATAATTTTTAATGGTTTTATGAGGGTATTTTCATCTAATTAAACACCCTATATTGTATTTTATTCTTGATATAGGTATATATCTTATGATACCAATTAAAATATTTTATTAAAGGGGTTATAATCAGTTTGAATGTGGTTGTGCTATTTATGTTTTATGGTTGAAGTATTCACATTTCTCATTCATGTTTTTCTATTAAAATGTTTTTTATATTTCCCCCTGTTAATATGAGGAATTAATTGGACATATCAAGTGATGGTAGGGTCCCTCTAATGGAGTTTCTATATTGTGTTTTTCATTCAAAATGTAATATAATACTTATGTTTTAATCTAATTTTACAAATATACTAAACAATTCTTCCCTTTGGGATGAGAATGTTTTTTAGGGTACTAATGTAATAATGTAAAGTTTTTTCTATGGAATACTGGTGTCGGGGTCTTTAGTAACTTACCCTTCATCTACCAATAAAGGAAAGGCTCTTTGCAACTCCATAAGGTATGCACTTGTGGATATTCCACATCACAACTCTTGTAGATGCATCATGCGCCCTCCCAACCAAGACCCCCATAGTGTAGTATGTAGGATACATAGTGGATCCATAATGTCTATATATTTTTAGCCTAAAACTTCCCACACCTAGGGAAGAACTATTGGTTCTCTCCCACAAGACCGACACTATATATACCTGACCATAAAAAGTATATATTCTAGTGTATTTATAAAATAATTAAAATAATTTAATTATAAAGGATATTTTTTGTTTATTAGTCTTTAAAATTACTTCATAAAACATACACAATAAACCCATAAACTATAATTGGAAACTTCATCTTTGTATCAATTTTTCTCCAAATTTAAATGTTTTTATAGGAATCATGTCTTCCTTTTATGAAAAATCATAAAAATGATCATCATGACTCCATCCACGGGCCTAATTCTACTTAAAAACCTATGAAAATAAATTTTAAACATACTACGATCATAAAAACAACATCAATAAAAATTTTGAAAAAAATTTAACCTAGTAAAAACATTGAAATCACTTGAAAAAACAAATCTCAAAAAATAAACCTTTCTACCAAAAAGGGTATTATTTTTAATTTTAAAAGATAATTATGTTACTTTTTGAAAAATATTATTTCCATTAAAACTCATTTGAAATAATAGGAATTTCATGTGGGTGTCTTGGGACATCATTATTTTGGAAAATTTATATAACCCTCACAACAACCCTATAATAGGAATACCCATATGACTGACTTGTAGTACAATTTTCTAGGGAAGACAATTATTAGCTAAAACATTGGAGACCTATCTTGGTAAACCCATTGTATAAGAT
Organism: Viscum album; assembly: GCA_963277665.1. Taxonomy (NCBI): domain Eukaryota; kingdom Viridiplantae; phylum Streptophyta; class Magnoliopsida; order Santalales; family Viscaceae; genus Viscum; species Viscum album. The sequence continues at coordinate 1,977,100,343 of OY728119.1, forward strand.
ATATCAGTCTTACCCATGATTTTTAATGAGGGAAAACACTTAGAAAACATTTTTCAAGGACCATATCACAAATAAAACCATTGAAAAAATATTTTAAACCCATGAGAAAAACACATTAAAATATGAAAATACCTTTTTAACTTAAAAAACATTTTCAATTAAAAAATACCTACAAAGAGTGATACAATGTTTAATTTAATGTTATTTTGAAATATTTTAGAGGAATCCAAACATAAAATAATGGTTATGGTTGTAGTAAAATTCATTATCATCATATAGGTTAAAATAGATCCTTCAGTTTTTCCTTTGAACACAAAGGATATTGTTTAGTAAAAAAATATTTTTGAAGGAATTTTTAAAAGTGTATTGTCCAATAAAAATTATATAACATTTATTTATATAAAATCATATTCATAAAATAATTTTTAAAACATGTAAATTTAAGAGATACATTTTATAATAATTAATTGTAACATTTGAAATGAGGTTTTAAGTTAATGTGTCCCTTACTATAAAACATATTTATCAAGTGAGTTCCTTATCTTCCTACATAATAAATTCATGTTAATTATTTACTTTATCCATAAAATTTTCCATGATTATTATTCAATTTATTAGACTTTTTAAAATTTTATATACTAATACTAAATCATTATGTTCACATCAGATGCTTTGACTATATTAAGCTCAGATGTTGAAATAACATTCGTAGGTTGACTATGGTCAATGAGGTCATTATGTAATCATCCTAATAAATAATAATGAAATAATTAACATATTAATAACTAAATTATTAATTTGAAAACATAAATGGATGATGTTCATGAAAAATTAACTATGTCACAATCATATAGACAATTGCTCGTACGTACGCATGAGTAACATTTCAATTTTTCAATAATAATTATGAAAAGAAATTAAGAATAGTTTTATCTATACATATTTTTTATAATATAATAAATATAATATGACTTATTTAGATGTACTTATATATATTATCCATGTGATTGGGTGATGAAAAATTAATCAGAGCACTTCTTGGAGGTGGAAGTCCATATGTAAGCACGAACGACATTATCTTTTTCTAGTGAATGGAAAGGTAAAAAAATAGATGATATATTATATTTTATTAATTATAAATATATAATTAATAATATATATATAAATTAATTGAGTCTTTATAACCATCCATGATAGGTGATAATGGAAAACAAATTACATCAGTCTGTGAGGTGGTAGTCTGTTGTGCACAAGAATGACGAATTACATTCTGATTTCATAGAGCTCAATAATAGATATAGGTTATAAAAATTACCCAATAACATCATATTATTTTTAAGGTACTTAATTTATTATTTCATCATGGTTCTATAAAATTTCTCAGTGTTTGAAGAAGAAGTAAAATAAAAATTCTTGGTTATGAACTATATCTATTCATCATACAACCTCCTTTGAATTATACATTAATCCCTCTAATGTTGGTATAATTACAAAAAATAATACCTATATAATGTGTATAGATATGTTAGGAATGTATTTTTTAGGTATTGACAAACCCAAATGGTTCATTTACTGTGAAGAAATGAGAATACATAGTCACCTTTTATAAGACAGGGAGGATCACTTTTGGAATTTCTTATAATATTAAATTAATAAAAAATAATTTTTGTTTCCAAAAGGTTCCAAAATGATATTATTACATGATAGGATTAATATGATCCTAAAAAGCTCACCAAATAATATTTGGAAGTGTTTGGATCCCATTTTTGTCTAGTATCCTTTTCTAACATTTTATAATCAATTTTATCAATTATGATGAATAAACCAATCATAAATGGATTTTTTATGTGATTAACCATATTCCAATTACATGGATAATTATAATATATTTATTAATTTTAAATAATTTGATAAAATATTTTTTTTATAAAATACCAATAATGTTAATTTTTAACTATTCATTTTGATGAAATTTAATAACATCAACACAATAAATTAAATCAAGTATAATGGATCAAAATCTATATAATATTTCAATTTTTTTATAAAAAACCATAGAACATGGATATTTATTAATATAATTTTATTTTTAACATTTTTTAATGTAATTTATTTTATTCTTCTATGAATTGAAAAATTAAAAAATTAGCATTGCGTAAGCTTTTTAGTTGTTTTATTTGTCATTAAAAATAAAAAATAATTTACCATGATAGAAAAATTATTATGATTTATAATAAATATATTAAACATTATATATCCTCTCGTTATCCAAATATTAAAATGATTAAATTTATTTGAAGCAAGAGTGTATATTTTTTGGAATTATATTAACTTAAAAAGTATAAATCTAAAACTCCAGTGAAAATGAATAAAATACCATAAAATAGTCTTTTGGATGTTTATGGATGAGAAATATTCATTAAATAAAATTAGTGTATGTCTTGGGTCCATTTCTGTAGTCCATATCATTTTATTTTTATCGTTAATCTCCTGATAGATCCTTTACCATGGTAACAAAAATCATTAGGGTTTGTATTTTTATTATCCAAAAATAGAAGGAAAATATTTACAATATTTTTGACATAATTATTAAAAATATGGAGTCATTAATTTAATAATAAATTCACAGAAGTGATAAAATTTAAATTAAAATTGTACCATAAAACATGACCAAATTTTTTTCCCATAAAATGCATTTTATGTATAATTGTTTTTATACCAAATTCGTGTATAAAATTCATAAAAAATCCCATAACTATATTTATTTTAATAAAAAGAAAATAACTAAAATTTATAACTAATTGAAAAAAGAATTTTACTTTGTAAATACTTTAATTGAAAACACATTTTTCAATACAAATCAATAAATTTCACTATTCTTGAAAAAATAAATCTTTTGATAATATTTTCTAAATTTGACCAGATAATAATTTTGATATGATATTTTCAATTTTGATAAAAATTTTAAAAAATAAAATTTAAAATTTTTCCGAAATTAGTTTTAAAATTTTCTATTAAAAACCAACAATAATCATTTTTGGTGAAATAATATTTTTTATGAATTAGAAGGAATTTAAAAAAAATAAAATGATTATTCATTAATAATTAGCAAATAAATTTTTATTTATTAGGAAATTATATATATATATATACATATTAAAATCCAATTTATCCCATCAGTTTAATGGATAGGTTATAACCATCATAATTAAATAATAATGTTACATGGTATGCTTATGCTGAGTGTTGCGTATTATATACACTATCAAATATCATTTCTTTATTTAAAAAAATATTTTTGGGTTACATCCCCCACACCCAATAATAAATTTCATCTATGGAATTTGTAAAATTATTTTTAATTAAGTTTTTAAATTTTGGAAATTTATTTTTTGAAACCCAAACATAAAAAGGGTTCATAAAATTTCATCATCAATAGAGGGAATGTAAAATAAAAAGGTCATCTACAATATCACATAAATATTTTTCCATGTAGAAAATCATTTTTGGGATGTGAAAATATCGAAATGTAAGAGAAAAATAATGCTTAAGGACTCATATAGTGTGATAAGGAATTTTTTCAATATAAATATAACAAGCAGAAAATCATAAATTAGTGAACAGTGGAGAGACAATGGATCCAATAGAAATGAATGTAAGAAGAAGAAGTTTTTTTATCTAGAAAAATAACCCAGGAGTTGAGGAAATTGTTTACTATCTATAATTGGAACATAGTGAAATAAATTTACCTAACAAGAATAATTTCATGTTTTAAAAATTTTTCACTAAAATATCATCTATTTCTCTGAATAATGAGTATTCATGATGAATTTTTCTTCCAAAAGTACTAAAATCAACATTTAATGGAGAATATAACTATGAAAGGATAAAAAGATTTCATTGTATTTATACATTAAACATAACTAAAATGTTTAGCACAAGTTAATATAATTCCCAAAAAGAATGAACCATTATACTAAGACATACATAAATTAACTCCAAAATTCAACAATAATATCCAATGTTCAAATTAAATCATTTCCTAAATATCTATCCTTAAAATTATTAAAAATAATCCTTTCCAAGATGGAATTAAAAAAATGGATTTTAACACACACTCTTCAGAGATAAATTTAGCATTTATCTCTAAAGAACATGATCCACTAATAAAGTCATATACCCAAAAAGGCATATTCCCTAATAAAAAATACCAAAAATATAATAATTATTACCATAAATAACCTCAAAAACCATAAAGATACATTTCAATCATATATTCTTTCAAATGATAATTCAGACCTGACTTCTCAGATAATAATTCATTTTAAACATAAGGGTGACATATACCTCAACCAAATATAATGAATCCCAAAATATCATAAAGTGATTTATAATTGCATCACTTAAAACCAAAAAAGGGGTGTATATGACTTGAACATATGATAAACCTTAAAATTATAAACCTATTATGGGATCAAAAAAACATAATACATTCTCACTTGAAAATATCTTAGTCACAAATGTTGTCTAAAACCTACTAGGATACCAACTATAAGAAATTATCGTTAAAAATTACATATTCTAGTGTATTGGGACATTAATTAACTTACTTGAATTCCCAATGAACGTTTCTGTTTATATTTTTGTAGAATTAGGTCAAAACAAAAAGTTAACAAAATCATACATTACAAGTGGACACTTCTAATCATAATCCATTTTCCCATAAAAAATATTATAATAAAACACATTTTATTTTCGTGACATATCTTCACAATTGTCACCTTGAATTTATCAGTATCCCTACTCATCCTTAAAACCCGATGAATTTTTTTTAAATTTTTTTATAAGAAAAATTATCAGTAAGGGACACAAAAAGAGTAAATCTATTTATCTGTTGAAAAACATGAAAACCCATGAAGAACCTTTTCTAAATGAACATACATTTTTATAAGAAATGGGTATCATTTTCCTTTAAAATTATTTTTATCTTATCTTTTCAAATCCAGATATTTCCATGAAAAGTAATTAGAAAGCATATGAGGTCATGTTGGTTACATGGGACCTCATCATTATTGGACACTTAGATAACCATTAAAATTGTAAAATCCTTCGAGCTAACTTATTATAAAATTCTCTAGAGAACCTATTAATTACCTAGTGTATCAGAGCACTATCAATGGAAACCCGTCAGATAAGCTATGTTAGGATCAACTGTGAGATATAATAGATCTCAATCCTTTGTAAAAAATTTATAAGGGCCATATCTTTAATAAAACCCTTGAAAAACTCTTTGAAACCCATTTTCAATACACATTCAGATCTCAAAATAAAATTTTCTTTTAAAACCAATTGCAAATTCAAAAATACCTTGGGAAAGGGAAAGTTTTATTTTCATTGTTGAAAACATGAAGTATATAAATAGAATCCAAACATCAAATAAATCGTAAGGCAGTGGGAAATTTTTTTTCTTTGTATATGTTAAAATTGACCATTGCATTTGTCTATTGTAATGAATATGAAACATTATGAAAAAATTATCTATTTTTAATGCCTTTGAAATACATAATTATAAAATTCCCCATATAGTTATTTTATATCCATTTAAATACATTCATCAAATTATTTTAAAAATATGGAAATGGAATAGAATTATTTTTAAAGTAAATCATTATAAAATTTAATATTATGTTTTAAGTTAATGTGTTCCACACCTTATTTCTGACTCAGCACATGTATTCCTGATCATCCTAAATGATAAACTTATGTTTGTGATTTAAATTATTTAGAACTTTTTTCCTATTAACTATTATTTTTCCTCAATTTATTACTATGTAATATACTATAATTCGATCATTTAAATTCAGTTCGAATGTTTTGATGATATGTAACTCATATGTCAAAAATGAATTTAGTTTGATAGATATGGTCAACAAGACCATCATTTAATCATATCCATAATTATAAACATGTTATGTCTCAGGAATTCTATATAATTGTTTTTAGTTATATGGAATTATTTTGAGACTGCAAAATCTAACGGCGCGTGATTCTGAGTCCCAGAGTGCCCGGAATGGTCTGTTGAAGTTTTTTAAAGCTTTAATTAGCACGCGTAAAAAGGTTTCTTGAAAAAGTTGAATACCACTAAAACATTTATATGGATCAAAAATTAGAGGGAAATGTTGTGCTCAGGATGGTGGGTTTACCTTAGGCACGACTTATGTTTAGTCAGCACTAGCCTCCTGTGAGAAAACCCTAAAATGGCATAATCATAAATAAAATAATTAAATAAAGTTATTTTATTTTTTAAATGCTTATAACTCACAAATGGTAACTCATATTAAAAATCCAAGACCACTGCTGAACTCATGAGGGTATGCTTTCTTTAGGAAGATACTAACATTGGCCGGCGTGGGCCACTAGTGAATGTTATTCTTTGGCCGTAAATAAAATAATTAAGTGGCAATTATTTTATTGTAAAATCCATATCTTTTAAATTGTAATCTGGATTGGATATATGAGGGTGCCATTGGGTTCGTTTTGGTGTTATTCACTTATTCAGAGCCTAACCTCAACCGGCGTGGGTTGAGGGTGACTGTTAATAATTTTCTGAACTTTTTTTCATGTACATTCATTAAACGTGCGAGCGGCGTTTTGTAACTTTTGAACTGGTGATCAGAATTGATATCTTAGGACATCGTTGAACTCATAGAGCCGATATTCTCTTAAAGTGACCCTCACCTCTACCTTAGTAGGTTGAGGGTGGAAATTAGTTTTTGGAATTTTCATCAGAGAAAATAAAATAATTATTCTTTATTTTATTTTTGAAATTTAAATCTCCAATTTGAAACATGAAGGTGGGGACCACATGAGGGTGGTCGAGCATTTAATGATGGGAATTGAATGCCTGGTTTCAGAAAATGTGTAACCAAATTCCACCTTAATTAATAGGATTCATTAATTTGGAATTAATGAATCAAATTTAAAATCCTGGCTTTCTCCAAATTAAATTTCCCAACATAATTTCACTAATGTACAAACATTAATTAAATTATGGCGTAAGCGTGTATAATTTGGCACCTCACCTCTCGCAGGAAAAGAGATTGGAAAAGAAAGGGATAACCATGGAGAGTTGGAATGATCTTTATCTAACAAAGGAGATCCTCCAATGAAGAACAACATTTGGATTCGTAGAACGAAGAACCGAACTTGGAGCATCTTGCGGGAGTGACGAACACCATCATCAATCCTCAACAACTCTATATTCATCGTCGCGCCACCTCCAATGGAAAATTGAGGTAGAGGATTGTTTTTAATATGATTGAATTTATTTATCAATTCTTCATATTCTAGTTTCACAATGACTATGGCCAAACTAACATGGCCATCATCCCGTGCATATACCTTGCCTCTTATGTTTTGATTTTCTGCGCGTTCTTCGTGTGTTCATCAACATAAAATATTAATGAAGCTGGAAACACAATTATTTGCTGAGAGCGATATATGGACACAGATCCCTCGACCCAAGGATCATGAATATGAGAACGACATAATTCTCAGGCTTGGAACGAAGCCACAATGGATTGCGGAAGAAGGTGGCGGCCAACACCCAGCCAGTAGTGGAAAAGGAAGGGCAAGGAGATTTCGCGCAGCCAGATGATGAGGAAATCGTGGCCCGTCTCTCGTGACAGAGCAGGGTGGCAGACGATATCTGGCCGGCCACGTGTTGGAGCGGCGGTGCACGTCCACGCCACTGGTGGCACAGGAGGCTGCAACCGCATGGCCATGGTCGAGTCTGAAGACTAGTTTTCCCTACCGGCTGCGGTGGATCAGTGGCACGCTGCTGGGAGGAGGACCGATAGGAACAATGGCCTACCTTTACGGTTCATCTGGACCTGGTCGGGTCTCACGGTGACTTGGCAGCGCCTAAAGGCACTTCCCATTTGTAGTTCCGGATGGAAGGAGGTCCACTACACCTTCGGCGCCAGCTCGGGGGGATCACGACACCGGGCCTCGCCCAGTGCGGGCTAGGCCACACCCAACGGGTCGGGCCGGGCCACCCCCTTCGTTGGCCCGGCCGCCCCCTTCGTGGGCCGGGAAGGGACAGACCACACCCCAATGGGCCGAGTCCACTACAGCCCAGCCCAACTGGGCCGGACCCAAATTCGGCCGGATCAACTCTAACCGGGTCGGGTCTGTCCGGGACCGGGTGCATCCGACCCCAGTTTTTCCTTTTTGGTTGTATCATGAGAACCAAACATCCGTTTGACAAACCATCTATGGCACCATAATCCGTGGATCGAGACGGTCCTTTTGGAATACTCCAAATGAGTTTAGATAAAATTGGAGTATGGCTGGGTTGGATCGAACCCCGAATCCAATAGGTCCCTCAGAGTGGAAATGCTAATAATTTACCAACCGGGCATCTGATTAATGCGTTGTCTATTGAGATGGGTCCCTTATGATGTGGCTGACCTTTCAGATACTTCATTTTGGGACTTCGGTGTGGTTGAGTAATGACCGATGGCTTGGGGAGAAGTTCTCCCATGCGCGCTACGTATGGAATCCTATGACAGGCTGAGACTTAACGGCTGCTTACCATTTCGACTCGGAGTGACTTGACAGGCCTAGTGTGGAGCACCTCTGTGTGACGTGATTGACCCATGGTGGGGAGCGCCTCTGTGTGATGCGGCAGACCCATGGTACTTGACATGAGGAGTACCTCTACTGGACATGAGGGGGAGCGCCTCTGTGTGACGCGACAGACCCACGGTTTGGAGCTCCTCTGTGTGATGCAAAAGACCCACGATACTTCACAGGAACAGTACCTCAGTAGCCCAAGGTTAGTAGGAAGCACCTCTGTGTGACGCGGTATGCCAAATTACTCATTAGAGGAGGAGTTCTCCTGTAACCGAGGTGTTCGACGTTGTGACTGGGAATGTTACTTGTTATTATCCCTAGAGAATCATGTGGCTGGCTATCATTATTCATAGAAATACTTTGTTGGTCAGATCTTGTGTGGGTTAGCGCTCAACGATCTGTTGTGGGTCAATGCATACCGATCCTGTGTGGGTTATATCCTGTGTGTGTCAGTGCTCATCGATCCTATGTGGGTCAGCGTATACTGATCCTGTGGGTTAGATCCTGTGTGGGTCATTACGGGGGTTAGTACTTATCAATCTTGTTGGGGTCGGACTCTATATAATTAGCACTAGTGGCTCTTGATAGAATAATATGATCTAGCTTTGTTAAAAATCATCTATTCTTCTATACTTCACTAAAAACCTAGTTTGAGTTGAGTCTAATATCATCATGGTGTACCTGTGAGGCACTTTAACTTCATGCTGATACCTCTATGGTACTCCTTCCTTCGTGGTATTACCCGTGTGGAATTCTTCCCTACTGTTTGAGGTGGGTATATTCTGATAACTTAGGTATATGAATGGGCATACACCTAAGTAGGTTTGACTATTGTTTATATGTTTTTTGGTATATCCTTTTTGAATTTGAGAGACCTTCGGGGGGCTCTGGGTCCATACTGAGTATTGTTAAACTCACCCCTGCACGGGCTAAGCCCGCACCATGTTGTGTTTGGTGGAGATGATGGTCATCGATAAATGGGGACGAGGGTACCAGGACTAGAGACTACTCATAGGTGGACCCTTGAAGAGGTTATCTATAGAGATTATCGTTCGAGAGCTATACCTACCCTTCAGGTAGTATCCTTGGTGGGTGTTCACAGGAGTTGTACTCAATTTTACTTGTACTTTCAAGTTTTTCATGTACTTTCCAGTTGGGCTTGTATTCTGGACCCCATTACTTTTTGTACACACCATGTTTACTATAACGTTTACTTTGTCCATGTATATGGCTATGTGCTTGGTTTGTTTGAGTGTACAGTTTATAAAGGAAACACCTTCCAATTTTAGGAAATACACCATTTGGTGCTTGTCGCCAGCCCTTGGCCTATGTATGGCCGGATTGCGGTAGTCATGACATGGTCCCCGAGGGAGGGTAATGAAAAAAAGAAATAATTATAATTTTTATACATAAATTATTGTTTTTAAAACAATATAGATATATGGTTATAAAAAATGAACTGTGTTACAACCACAGAGAGGGAAAGTCAAACGTACACATGTGTAATGTTTCCAATTTTCATGATCATTACGGAAAGACGGTAAAAATTATTATTTTTAAATTATGATTATATTTTCATAAATATAATATTAATTATTCAAATATACCTATATATATCATACATGTGATTCGATTATGAAAAATGAAACGCATCACTCCCGGAATGTGTTAGTCTACTTGTTTGCAGGAATGACATTGCCATTTTTCAGTGAATAGAATGGTAATAAATTAAATGATATATTATTTATTGTGAATAATGAATATTTAATTAATATCATAAAAAATAATTATTCCCTTATAAAAATACCTGATATGTGGTGATGAAAAACAAATTACATCAGTCTGCGATGCAGTAGTCCGCCATACAAACCAATGATGAATTCCTTTCCCTTTTGACGGAGATAAGATATGGATATCGATTATTCAAATAAAATAAATAAATTTTAGTATATTTAATATAATAGAGTTATTATATTTAAATTTTTGGACAAGATTTTATGAATGTCAAAAAAATAGAAGAAAAATTCTTAGTTAATAATTATACCTCTTCATTAGAAAACCTCATTTTCTTTATAACTTAAACCCTCTAAATATGTTTTTATACTGAAAATAATATCAATAAATAGTTGATATAGATTTTTTATTGTAATTTTTTTGTGATTTTTTGAAATAAATGGTTATTTAAGTATGACGAAATCATAAAAATGGGGACCTTTTATAAGGATATAGATGCAGACTTTTAGAATTTCTGAAAATATTTAATTAATATTAATGAATTCTGATGTAAAAATCGCTTAAAATTGATGATATTCAAATATTAGATAAGTATGAGTGGGAATAATCTTCAAAAATAAAATTGGGGAATGTTTGGATAACAATTGTTTCACTATCTTTTTTGTTTTAACCCATCATTAAAGCTTTTAACAATTATGATGATATCAAGGGTTTTTACACTTAATGGGTTAATATAGTTACTATAAATTCACAAAACAGACCCAAAATGGACCACAGTTGATATTGGAAACCTTGTAAAAATCATATGTATGAATATTTTACTTATCATAATTTTAAATAATTTAATAAAATATTATTTTCATAAAATTCAATTAATGTAAATTTTAGAACTAATCATTTACTTAGACTCTAATACCATTAAGAAAACAAAGTTATGGGAATCAAATGGATCAAAACCTATATAATACATAGTTTTTATCTAAAAAATCATGTAACATTGATATTTATTCAAATAATATTAATTTTATTTTTTTAATGTTATTTATTTTATATTTATATTAATTCAACAATTACTCCTTCAACATTGACTAATATTTTATGGTAATTATTTCATCACTAAAAATTAAAAATTATGGAACGTGATAAAAAAAATTATAACCACCTTAAATGAATTTTTATAAAGAATAAAATACTTTGTTTATCCCTATATTAAAAATGTTATATTTATTAAAATTAAGATTGTGATATTTTTGGACGAGTATTCAGTTAAATATTATAAAGGTAAAAATCATATAAAAGTGGAATAAAATCCTATATAATATCTTTGTGGATGGTTATATATGTGAAATAATTATACCATAAAATTAGGTAATGTTTTTGGGTTTTCTTTTAGTCTTTATCCTTTTATATTTAACTTTAATAAATAATTTAATATTTATGGTGGTAACAAATATTACTAAGGTTATGACTCATATTAACCAAAATTAAAAATAAAATATTCCATAAATTTATAATTAGTAGTTATAAATAATGAAAAAAATATTATACAATTTTAATAATTAAAAGAATTTAATTTAAAATTAATCCTTAAAAAGCGATGAAAAATAGTTTTTTAGAAAAACACCATTATATGTACAATTTTTTTATTGAAAATTAAAATATAAAATTGATTAAAAATATCATATATGAATTATGTGTATTCAAGAAGAACTAATTACAGTTTAAAACTAATTAAAATAGCATTTTACTTTGTAAGTAGTTTAAATGAAATCTTATTTTTCAATTAAAATCACTATTTTTCACTCTCCAATTAAAAATAAAATTTTTTAGACAAATACACTAACATAGACTTAGCATAATTTTCATATTTTGATTTCAAAAAATATAATATTTTTTCTACATAAAGTGTCTAAAGTAGCCAGAAATAATTTTTTATATTTATATATGAAATTCAATTAAAAAATATTTTTAAACAATACATAATATTGATGAATTTTATGACTTTAATAAAAATTATATTATTATTTAATTAGAATAAGTCAAGAAATTATTTTTGGATAGGAATGTCATTAAAACATTTTGAAATTTATTTAACCTCATTAATTCAATGGCTAGGTTATAACGGTCACAATTAAATAATAATATTTCATGGTTCATTTATGCTTGGTATTGCATGTCATATACACTATCTAATATAATGTGTCTCTTTAAAAAATATTAGGGTGTTTCAAAAACCTCTAAAAAATAATCAAAACTATATAATGAATGATCAAAACTATTGTACCGAGGCCCAAATCCAAAAAGTCAATTTCATTTAGAATTTTACTAACCATAACGACATGAATCATTATAATTTTATTCTAAATAGTTGTAGTGATTGAAAACCAAGAAAAAAATAGTTCTAATAGTATCAAAGAAACGAAAAATTATATAATTAATTTATATATATTTTTAGAGTGTATAATAAATATATGAGTTCCCCATTGAATGATCAAAGTCAAAAATTATATAAAATTGGGTTTAGAACAAAAAATTATATACAGTGATATTAAAGTCCCATGGGAGCTAAATTATATTTATAAATGTTATTTATCATGAAAAAATTATAATAAGAATCTTTTTAGATGAGATATGGTATTGTAGGCTTGTTTAAGGTTTATTAGAATATTTTAATATTTGAGTATTGTTAATAATTTGTGATGAAAGGGATAATCGAATCCCATTGCGAAATGAAGGTAATGAACATTCCTATTAAGGGAAACTATTCAAAATGAAATTACTTTCATGGAAAAAATTATGGATCAGGGGGATTGTAACCATAATTATTATACAAAACCCAAAAGAAAAAATTATTTCTCAATATTGAGGGCTCGTAGAATATATAATATGTTCTAGAAGTGTCCAAAATTTATTTTAAGACTAAAATTTTAAATTGAAACATCATCCAAATAGTTTTAAAAATAATAAAATATAGAAAAATGATAGGCCATGCTCTATAAGGGTACTCACACAAATGTGATAAAACAAAAGTAATGATAAAATTAGATTTATAGTACTATGAATATTAATTTGATTATAACAGAAAGGAAAATTTTTATAGAACATTGAGGATAATAGATGAAATAATTATAGTGAATCAATTCGTGGGATTATTATATTTTTATTTTTTATTTTTTTCTACATGATTATTTATTGATCTTCCATGAATTATATTTTTTTATTTAATATTATTAAAGATGTTACTTTTTGTTTTTCATTATATTGAATTTGATTTCATATATATTATATTTTCATATATTTTAGGTATTTATTTATTTATAATTGAGTAGAGGAAATTTAGGTATGGGTGTTATAGAAGCCATGGAATCCAATACTGTCAACTAGGAAATTAATATATAGAAACATGTAGAGAGAATATTAAAAAATAGATTAATAAAACAAAAAACGCCTAAGATTAAATTTAATTGATCTATGTGATATTTAAAAACAATATTGTGAGGAAATATTTCCACATACGGATATAGAACACATCATGTTTTTTTCAATGAATTTATTCTCAATAATAATTTTTTTATCTTTCTATTTAATAGAAGTTTCAATGTACTCCACTATATTCTTCAAATTATCTACATATTTCCAACATTTTTATCATACATACATTGAATAATTTAAATTAATAATTACATTATTTTACATATTTTATTTAAATTTTCACAAAATCAACCACATAAAATTTAAAATTCTGATTTCCTAAACAAATTCATATTCATATTGGAGGAATTTAGAGAATTTACTTTTCCCCTCTGAAATTAATTTATTTAATTTCATGATCATATTAGTACTATATTATATAATTTCATTAATAAAATTCGTTTAATATGTCACATATACTTCACAACAATTTGTTTTATAAAAAATATATCATATGGGCTTTTAACCATCAATTTAACTTTATATATCATTCAAAATAATTATCATGAGTGATGTTACCTTACATATATTTTCTAGAAACAAGTTAATTAATATTTATTTTTCTAAAACCTCACCGTTTTTAGTAGAATATTATATTAGTATTTTCATCCTTATGTACCATGCAATATATTTCACAAAGTAGCATGAATATCGTGGTACTATGATACCTACGCTAGTCCTAACATAGACTTAATGGTATTCCAAATCCCCACAGGTTGTAAACTAGTAGCTGACATCATGCTAGAATAATGTGGGAATTATTTTTCCATTAAACATTCGATGATAACAGTTTCAAGTCAGTATGTCAGCACACATCTAGGAGAAATTCAAGAATCAAATTAGCTAAATAATTCACAAAACAATTCATCATGATAATGAAAACATATATCAATATAAAAGCATATAAATACCATGTAATTTGTTGATCATATCTCCATCAGTAACCTTAATTATTTTTGATACAATGGATCTAGACCATCCACCACCTCCATATGGCTCATTCCCTTTTTTAGACCTAGAAAAAAGATATTCTTGAAACTAAAAATAGTAAAATGTTGGGCATGAAAAAAATGACATCCAGGATACCACCAAGGATTCCATAATGAATTCTATAATATAAAACAATTGTGAATTCAATTTAAATAAAACAATTCAAGGAATGTCATTAAAATAATAAATGTAAAAATTATTTTAAATTAAAAAAATATGGGTTTTTAAAAATAGTAATAAATGAAAATATTATGTAAAACATTTATGTAAAAATGTTTTCGTGAATAAAATAGTTATATAATCAATAGAAATTATAATCAATTCAATACAAACAAATCCATGTTCTCAAAACCCCCGAGTTACTTTATTTTTAAAAAAATGATCATCATACATATCATTCATTTGAATAACAGACGATTTGATTTTATACTCAAATTAAAACAATAATATGGGACCCTTACCAAAATTTATCTAATCCAGCTACGGGACCCATAATGGGATGCCATAATGATTTTCATTTAGTTAGTGTTTTCATCATCAATCAATTTAGTGGGAGTTAGAGTCATAGTGTTCTTTTCCAAAGCATCAACCAACTACCTAGTATCACATGTGCTTAAATAAATCACTCAATCAATGGGAAAGTAAATCATTTGAAATAATTTCACCATTCCCAATTCAATTGGCCAAATTCTATTTTAAACATGCCTTTTCATTTCAAAAAAATATCAAAGGTTTTCATAAAATTCACATATTTCAAAGTATATTTCATTTGAAATCAAATTTTCTAAATAATAAACACTAAATCATTCCATCAAATTTAAATTCCATTCAATCCATCATTTTTATCAGAATCCACCAAACAATTTTAATTCCATTGAAATTGGGGGTTTTAAATAATTCAACGCCCACTTTTATCAAATATAAAATCATATATAATTTGGGTTTTCAAATCAATAAGGTACAAATTTTGAAACAATCAATTAATTTGGGTTTCATTTTTTGGGTAAGTCCTTTTAGAACCAACTTCCTTTAATCATATTTTCAAATCAACACAAAAACCATAAGGAGATCCACCCATAAATAAGTAATGAATAAGAGATCAAGAAATAAAATCTAGAATCAATATACAATAAAACATAGTTATAAACATCAATAACATGATGATATATCAACCTCTAATAATTATATTATAGGAGATCATTGGAAACCTAAGGGAGTTTATCCACTTATTTGAGATGCATCAAAATCTTCCAAAAATACTTTGAATCACAAAAAAAAGATGTTTACAAGGATAAGTAATCTTCTTGGGAGCATCCAAAAGTGAAATAAACTGATCTAGGATGAGTGGGGGTGCTTAGGCATCTCGTACATGGGTTCAGATATTAAAAACAACTTTATTGTGTTAAGAATTCGCGTTCATGTTTTCCTCAGTACGAACCCATGGATAGTTTTAACCAAGAACCCTAACTGTGCACCACTTCTGAATATATGGATAGGTTTCAATGCTTCATTTCATGTTCAAATAGAGTATGAAAAAATGTGTAAATAACCACTATCCAGTGAAGCCTGGTTTAGAGGGGTGGATTTATAGATTGGAAAAACCATTATCTAGCCATGGACCTCCCACCAGACTCTCCCAACAGGGAAAACAATTATCTAAGCCAAACCACATAATTTCACTAACCAAGTTTCAACCACACATAGCCCCATAAAATTCCAAAATTTTTCAAACATCATAAAAAACATGAGAAAAAACTATATCAAGGTATTGTGAAAACAAGGTTCAAGGAATAATGGACTAAACATAACAAGAAGTTACATCCTCCCCACCAAAAGGATTTTCTATCCCCTGAAATCTAGTCAATATTATTCCTTATCAAAGACATGATTACAATGATCTATCATCAATACCACACACTCCCATGTCTCATGAGAATCATAACCATGATTCCATAGCATGTGGACCAATGTTATTGTCATCCCACAATGAACCATTATCTCAAAGTCCAAAATCCTGACTGGATGCTCAATCACATATAAATCTGGTTCGACGTCATGATCTTCCAATATCGATGCATTATAATCCTATGAAATATATTTCCTAATCTGTGATACATGAAACAAATTGTTTATTTAAATCAACTATGGAGGATGTTCCATATATTAAGTTACTTTCCCCTCTTTCTCAACAATATAAAAAGGACCACAAACCATGCAACAAGACTTCCCCAGTTCCTTAAATGTTAGTGACCCAAGAAAGATAAAAATCTCAAGAAAACCTGGTCACCAGATGATAACTCCAATGGTCATTTAGGATGATCGACATTAGATTTATACTAGATCTATTATATCACCAATCTTTGATGAATCATGTAAATACTCATTTTTTCTGTTGGACCAAACTCATTCCAACAAAGTGTCACCAATCCCTGTACAACAAATATGATATCTAAAAGTTCATCCATACAAGGCCTTAACTAGATCCATTATGATATAAAATGGGTAATTATTATTTTATGAAAAATCAATGAGTCCAAAATGGTCTTTCTAATCTCTACCGATGTTGATAATAGAAGCCCATAAAACCTCTTAGGGAATCTATATACCTCATTTTATCTATCCATCCTTCTATATATTATTATCCATACTGAATCATACCATTTATCCAATCCCCTTCTAGAGGCATCTCAAAAAATATGATGTGAACCCAAGAACCCTATTAATGACTATAGAATAATTAAACCCATTCCAATGTTTTTTATATTTAACAGAGAATCTTTCGAAGATATCATCTTCTGTTGTATCATGAATGGGTATAAATTAAGACAACTTTTCATTTCATTTATTGCAAACCATATCACATTACACTTCTAAAGGGTAAGTGGAAAACCAACCATGAAATACATAAAAAATCACCCCCCTTCCATATCGACATTGGATGTGGATAAAGAAAACCTAATGATTTTTATTGCTCGACATTGACTAATTGGTAGGTATAATAATGAAAAAAATTCAACATTGTCTTATATCATAACCAAACATGATAATCTTTGTTTCATGTAATATAACATCTTCATAGTACCAAGGATCACTTCCAATAGGAAACCATGAAAGTTACCCATCCCAACCCTTCTCACATGAGAAGGTATTATATATATGTTCCTAATACATAGCATAACATCATAAGGGAACTCCCACTTTCCAATGGTCACCACACTATAAAAATATTCCCTTATTCTATAAAACTAATTATCAATCTATTTCTCCAAAATAATTACGTCATGAAGGGAGGATATCAACTAGATACTTTTTGAAAACAGCGAATGTGTCATTCAAATTGACTCCCAAATCCAACTGGTCGGAAGGATCATCATCTTCCACTTATTTTTCTATCTGCTCTTAGAAGCTATCCACTAACATTATATGGAATTGTAGGTCCATCCATTTTCATGAAATCACTCATCATCAACTATAGGTAGATGATCTGTTGATGTACCTTTTCACCCACAGATGAAATCCACTTTTACACATATTGTTAGTTAGTGGAAATTACTTTTCTGAATTGGTTTAGTGTTTTCACAGGCTTCTTTCAGTCCTCCAAAAACCACCTTTCTTCGTACATAAATTACTAAGCAGTTATTCTTTGCATACCACATCTTTCGTGAACCACCCCTACTCCACAAACTGATTTCTCTTTTTCCTTCGCGTACCACCTCTATGAACTACTTCCATGAACTAGCTCTGTATACAACTTCCATGTGACCCTTCTACATACATCCTACGGATACCGATTCCACTTCTATGGAATTTCTTATTCAAAAAAAATCTTATTCTACAGATCACCTTCTTCTATTGCAGGATATAGTTCTCTACACACACCCTTTCATGAAATTTATTCTGCAAACCACTTAACCCTTCAAGGAATCTGAATCTCAAACCTCTTTCATTCTTAGCCAAATCATCATAGAAAATATGTTTTCTTATAAAAATTCCTACATGTAATTATGGGATTAGTGCTCCTTATATAAGAAAATAGTTTCAAAAAATCTGCTAATCTGAGATTTACCAAATCTTTTATGTGGTACCGCCTTCAATGCACACTGATCCTTCTATGAACTATTTTCCTATATATTCCTTCTAGTAACATTATTTTGTCATAGTGTCCCAAATCACCATCTCATTTTCACCAACTATTCCCTTTATGGTTTTGAAAATCACCACCTCGTTTCCAATAATGATAAGATATCCTTTATAACACAAGCCTCACATGAACCACATGCCTTTTCCATGATCAATTTTCCCTTCACGAACCACTCCTATACACAGTCTTCGTATGGTGCTTCATGGTTCCCTCCCTTTTCCAATTTTCTTTGATGTTCTTAATACCACCTTTTCAATCTGTTAATTTTGCTTCAGGGTTCACATACTGTGTACCCCAAAGGGGAAATTATCCTTTTTCCAAAAACCAAACTCCCGATTTTGAGGTCTAAAAATTTGGAAAATATTGTGAAACAATACCACATTAAAAAACTTTTTCTAGAAAACACAAACCATACTCATTGGCAGTCATGTACCTTTTTCAACAAACACAATCAAACAAAAAACATACCAAGTGGACACCATGAGGGATTTTTTCCCAACCATATAGCCCTTTCGGTTTGTTGATAAATTTTTTATAATTTGATACCTATTAAATCATCTACAAATGTTCTCCATCATTCACTTATTGCAATTAGGAGAGCTATCATGGAATTATAATACACATACTGTAAGCCTACATGATCCATGATCAGCATGAGAAATAAGAGTATATTGCACTTTTCATCATTGAATCACTTCATTCCATTCCAATGACACTCTTCTGATTTCATTACAAACAGTAGATGTCGTGATATTTATCCATTGATCGATTATGTATTAACATCATCGAATTTAATAATACCCCTTTCAACATCAACTAAAACCCCCAATTTCATTTTTATACCCCCTTTCTTGCTACTCCACCTATCATCTTCTCCTTTTGTCATAACGAAGACATTTTCCCACTTTCAATAGCCATAATCCCCCCTATTCAATGAACACAAAGGCTATTAATTTTGGGTCTGCAAGAAGGTAAAAAAAGAAATTAGCATATTAGGAAAAATCACACCATTCCTCTAGGAGGGGGGGTGTTCCACATACACACATTTTAAAGTTTGGAGGGTTGAGTTAACTCGAAAATCCATTCGATGCCTTTTAAATGCTTCTTTGGGAAAGGCCTTTGTTAGAATATTTACACCTTTTTGTTTTATAGGAAGATACTATAACTTTACAAGCCCTTATTCCACCTTATCCTTGATAAATTGATACTTTAGTTCAAGGTACATTATACTTGATTGATGAAATATATTTTTTATAAAATTTATTGAACTTGAATTATCATAATGGATCCTGATTAGAGACATTACTTCAACCCCCATATTCTCAATATATTAATTCATCATTAATAATAACATTGTCCATGCTTGACTGGCTAAAATATAGTCAACATCTATGGTGCCCAATGAAATTCAATCTTGTTTCTTTCTTATCCAAGAGATACACAATACAGAAAGATAGAAATCACCTCCTGACATTGATTTTATATTATCTATAGATGTGGCTCAATCTACATATGTATATCCACTACTAAAAAAACATCCTATACACACGGTTCAAAACCGTGGGTATAGCCCCCAAAACCGTGGGTATAGGCTATACCCACGGTTTTGGGAACCGTGGGCTAGAATGGCGTCGGTATAGGTCCCTAGCCTATACCCACGGTTTTCTAAAACCGTGGGTATAGGTATTCTGCCACCTTGTCAACGAAACATACCTAATTTCCACAGTGTCAAAGTCCTTTCCCCACAGTTTCAAAACTGTGGGTATAGGTCCAAAAATAATGCGGCTGGCGGGTTTCAAACCACAACCTCTCCACTTCAAACGAAGCACCTAACCACTACCCCAACACTTATTTTATTTATATATATTTTTCTTTAGTTAAATATTGTTATATAAACTATGGGTATAGAGGGAAGAACCGTGGGTATATGACTCCCGCCAAAAAAAATTCCTTCCCATGAGAAAAAAATTCCCGCACACACACGGGAAACCTATACCCACAGTTTTTCATGACCGTGGGTATAGATATTTTAACCTAGACCTATCCCCCTGGTTTTCCCCAAAACCGTGGGGATAGGTCCATTTTCTAGTTGTGATCCCAATAACTATAGAAGATAATTTTCACTATACATCATAACAAAATCCATAGTGCCCTTTATATACTGAAGTATTATTTTTACTACAAGCATGTGGATTTCATGGGGATAACTTTGATACCAATGCAGGTTGACTTGTGACAAAAACAATATCCAATCGTGTCACTGTTATGTCTAACATTCTTCCAATGACAACCCTATATTCAGTGACATTGACCACTTTCCATTCATCATCCTGTGAAAATTCCATCTGTGTTGCCACTAGAGTTTTCATCTCCTTGGAATTTTCCATTTTTAATCTTCTCAAAACCTCCTTGAAATATTTATATTGAGAAAGGAATGTGCCATACATTCCTTCCATTACAAGTAAACCAATGAAAAACGACAACTCTCGAATCATTGACATTTAAAACTCACATTTAATGAATTCAGAAAACTGACTGAAATACAATTCATCTGATCCTCGAAATATTATGTCACTGACATATACTAGCACCATCATCCTTAGATTACTATCATGGTTGACATATATATTATAATTTACCCCACCACAATGAAAAACAAGCCTTTTCAAAAACTGATATCTCCTTGAAGACCATGCTCTTGGTGATTGATTCAAAGCATATAAATCCTTTTTCTTCCAAAAAATATATTCTCATATTCATGAATAAGAAAACCATATATTTTATTAATATAAACATCTTCTTCCAGAACACCATTTAGAAATGAATATTTGACATCCATTTGGAAAACCATGATCTTTCTTTGCACTGTTATGGCCATGAATAATCGAATTATCACTAGTCTGGAAACAAGTGAAAATGTTTCATCAACATAGATACCCTCTATCTGGGAGTACCCTTTTGACACTACTCATGCTTTGTTTCGAATCATAACACCATATTCATTAATTTTTTTTTGAAAAACCCATTTAATCCTGATGGAATTATCATATATTATCCTTCAAATAATATCCCACGTCTAATTCTTCTCAATTTGGTCAATCTCATCATTTATAGACTGAAGAATATTCTCAACATTGGCAGCTTCATCAATACATTTAGGCTCTACCAATGATCAGTATGATTCTTGTTGTAGATTCATCATCATCCTTTTATGCGCTAACACCATTTGATCACCAATTATGTTCTGTTTATCAATTTCAGCTCTCTTATTCTGTCATTGTGTAGTTACTAAATTTTTCTCATCCTTTTTATCATATCAAAATTATTTAAAATCACCATATGAAACCAGATCATCCCATGATCTGTTTATTTTTTCATCATTATCCTCTTGAGACTAATCATGTATTTTATAAATATTCTTTACATTCTCCACTATGGTTACATCATGACATTAGACTACCTTTCCTAGTCACTTGTTGAGGAATTTTTATTCTTTTATTTTATTTTAATATCCAAGAAATTTACCTTTATATTGACAAGATTAAAACTTCTTATGTTTACCCTTATTGATAATGAAAAATTTACTTTTTAAGGCTCAAAAATACTTCAATGATGGCTTATTTATATACCATAACTTGTATGGGGTCTTTTTTTCTTTCGGACATAAAAATTCTCTATTTGATATGTAGACTTATTTCATCACAATAGCGTTCAGAAATTACTCTAGAAGGTATTTCTCAATAAAAATTGTTCTATCCATGTTGTTGACTATCTAATTTCTTCTCTCAATTACTCCATTATTCTATGGAGTCATAACTACTAAAACCCGATTCCATATCCCATGTTTCTCAAGATAATCCTCCACATGTCAATTTTTGAACTCTGTTCTATTATTTATTCGGATCATCTAGATTTTTTGACATTGAATCGTTTCAACATTCCATCAATATCTTGTAATGAAAATAAACACCCCAGACTTTTGGGTAATGATTGATACACGTTCCATTATATTATAATCATTAATTAAGAGATCATATTATCTCCTACAATCAATATCTGTTGGTAATATTGGTCCGCACACATCAATATAAACTAATCTAAGAAATCTTGTTGACTTTTTATCTTTGGGATTATATGTATTTTAAATGATCTTCCTTCATTGGAAGGAATCACACATATGTGTACGATCACATGATAATCTAGGGAGATCTCAAGAAGCATAATATTTCACCAGATTTTGCAAGGATGTTTGGCTCACATGGCCAAAGAATTTATGCCACAACTTATTTTCTTCTTCCATAGACACAAAAACATATCTTCTTCTCAACTCATGTGGTATATTTTACCTTTTCTACAATTTCCATACCATAAAATAGCACTATATTTTTCTTTTATGACCCATAATTTCCAAGAAATACTTATGGCATGTCCTAAGTCACAAAAATGACATACACTTAATATGTTGTGACTAAGACCTTCAACAACTATGAAATATCAATGTCTCATGTCTTTTCACCCAATCATTTCTTTCCTAGAGATAATGATTTTCAACCCTTTATAATTACCAAATATTATGATACCTTCCTTATAATACCTTATTCACATAATTAGAAACCCATTTCCTTTCTTATGGGAGGTTCATCCACTATCAATGATTCATATCCTAGTACGATCTAATTTCCAAAATGCAATTTATAAAACCACTACCTACTTAGATCTTATCTTTTTTATCCATCTTTTTTAATTCATATCCTATATGGATTGACAGTATTGAAATTCCTTAGAGTATGATGGACTAGCTTCATCATGTAGAGATGTAAATTAAAATTTCATTTTATGCTCAAATGTTGATACTTTCGTCTGCTTCTTATAACCAAAATTAGTTTTCTTTAGAACATCAATCTATATTGATGATCAATAAATTTCCTTTTGTGTGACTCCTCTACCCCAGAAACAGTGACCATAAAATGATGACCTAAAAAAATTGAGTTGTATATTACTGCTTCTCTTGGTCAGGTTCTCTTCGATACCACTTTACTATAGAAAAATAATTTTGTGTGCTTCCCATATTTCTACAACAATAGATTCATATGTTGGGTACATTCCTATGTGGATATTCTACACTAACGGTTATCCATTGGGTTTTATGAATCTTTTGATTATGCTTCAATCCCAAATAAATATTCAATATCGGAGTAGGTTCTTGTGGTCTGACTTCAACTGTTACTACTTTCTATTTTTGATCATGCCCCAAACCATCCTTTTCATTTGAATTTGGCTATTTCTTTTGTTCTGATAGAAATATATTCTCCTTTTTCATACATTATGTTACCTATTTTGTCTTTTTCTCGAATACTATTCTATAAGTAAATTATTTTTCTTTATCTTTATCTGTACATCATAGACCGATGACTTCCTCATCATCTTCTTCGATATATTAGTTTTGATCTTTTAAAATTTTGTTCAAACTATCTATCTCTATTATATATTCATCAATATTGAGTTTTTAATAAACTACTGTTTCTAAGAAATCTAGTATTGAATATTTCTTGTTTTTCAATTTCTTCATTCAGCTTAAACTTCCCTTCATATTGCTGCTTCTTATAGAGTCAGGCATCATGAACTAATTTTTTAGATTTCATTGTTTTATCTCTCCAAACATCTATCTCTTCATGATTAGCTTATAATGATGCCTGAATTTAAACTATTCCATAAACTTATCCTTCATCATTATAACTTTCTTCTTTTGATATTGTATTTTTGACAGCCACCACTAAAGCACCTACCACATGATCCTTGAAGTCCCCTAACTCTTCTACATCAAATTCATCTGAACATTAATCTTCTTTTGAAAGTAAAATCTTTTTTTAATAACACAACCTTATCACTTCACCTACCTTTCACATTTGATGATAACTTATTTTTTTGAATTTCATCATTTTCATCCTCATAGTCCACAAACCTCTTAGGACACTTTACTGCAAAATGTGCAATCTTTCCACATTGGAAGTTTTCAAGTGGAAGTTTATCTTTGAAAAGTAATCTTCCAATTTAATTATTTAATGAATGAAATGACATGTAATAATCCAAATTATCCTCCTACTGAAAATATTCAACATCATTATTCTTCATATCCATGAATTAAACTTCTTTGGACTTCCTCGTTTCCACATAATCATTATCATCATTTTTCATTTCTAATCAAACAAGACTGTTGTGTAATTTATCCAATTTATTCTCCTTTGGATCAGTATCTTCAAACACAAAGACCTTCATATTAAACCAAGGTGGATGTATCCTCAAGATACACTTGAAAATAATTATATATTTAGTAATTTACCCAATTTTTCGCATGTATAACTTGACAATGTTCACCTGATCAAAGAATATATCAATAGAATCATTAGGGTACATTCGTAGATCTTCATACATATTCCCCAAAACCTACAGCTTTGCTTCTCTAACCTTGAATCTCCTTCAAATATATTCAATAACTTTTCCCACCTAGTATGAGTTGTGTAGAATGAAATCACCATTTTATAAATTTCCTTTAATAGGTCTCCTCCACAATCATTGATACTTTTAGAATTAACATAAAATTCTCTTTATTCATCTTCTAATAAAGTACCACTATTGATATCAACTACAATTCCATGAATAGCTACTATGAATACATTCATTCCTAATTATTATATGTAATGTTTCATCCTATTATTCAATATTTGAAAATTACTTCAATCATTGATTGGAATTACATTGTGATTGACCACCTCCATTTCGTATATTGAGAGAGAACCACTGAATTTAAAACATTCCATCTGATACAAACAATAAGGTCTATTAGGTCAAATAACCTGAGGGGGGGGGGGTGAAACTTGATATGAAAAATAAAAACTGTTGGCCTTCAGATATTGTTTCGTCAGTAAAAAACACACTTCTCTATTTCTACCATAGATATAAATGAATAGAAATGAAATCATTCACACGAAACAATAAATTTTCTCTTTGTTCACCCTCACTGGGCTATGTACAAGGAGAATACAATGAAGATGTGATGATGTACCAAATACACTAAATCTAATTTCTAATTATGTAGTTCATGAAATATCTTCTATTCCTAGGCACACTACCTTTATAAGGTTTTGGGTATACTCACTACATTCCAAAGGGTCTCTCCCTATTTCTCTTCCTCTGGATCAATACTGGTTGGAAGGATCACTATCTTCCACTTCATTCACTCATTGCTCTTGGAAGGGATCCACTCATAGTTTATGGACATGTTGGTCCCTTCAGTTTCATTAAAGCATGGATCCACAATTGTAGGTATATTTTCTTTTGAATTCCTTTTTCCACCCTATGTTTAAATCCACTTTTCCTCATACAGTTAGTTTGTGGAAATTACATTGGAAAATTGATTTAGTGTTTTTACAGGCCTATTTTTTTCCTCCATGAACCACCTTTCTTCGTCCTCGACCTGTATAGTGGGTATGCTTCATGGACTACCACTTCCGTGAACTGCCCCTGCTCTGTGGACTGACTCCACTTCAGTCTTCACATACTACCTCCACGAACCACCTCTATGAATCGGCTCCACATACCACATCTTTGTACAACCACTGTATACCATTTCCACTTCTAATATATTCCTTCTTCCATGGAAGGATTCTTATATGGGCCAACTTCTTCCATCATAGAATACTATTCTCCGAAAACACCCTTTCATGGAATTGCTTCCTCGATCTGCTACACCCTTCGTGAAATCCTCCTCCTGAACCTCTTTTAAAATTATAGAGAAAAGATGTTTTCTTTTAAAATAAGTCGGTGTAATTATGGGATAATAGCTAATTATATATGAAAATAGATCTACAGTTCCCACTATTTTAAGATTTACAAAATCATTAATGTGGTACCTTCTTCACCGCGTACTGATCCTTCCACAAACTGTTTCCTTACATGGCTAACATACTTCTTTTATTCCTTCAGGGCAGCCAAAAGCATCATCTTATTTTCTCTATTGATTCCCTTCATATTTTCTCAAATCCCCACCTTGTTTCCTTGAATGAAAAATCTATCTCACATACATTGATCCTCATGCGTACTACATACCTTTTCTGCAAACTGTTTTCTCCCCACAAACTATTTTCGTATGCAGTCTTCATCTCTGGCTTCATGATTCCCTTCCTTTACAGATTTCATATTATGGTCTACCTACCGCCTTTTCAATTTGCAAACCATGCTTCATGGTCCACGTACTATGCACCCCTTAGTGGAAATCATACTTTTCCAAAAAACCAACCTCCCGATTTCCCAGCCAAATTTTTTTGCAATCACTAGGAAAATATTCCACTTGCAAAACCTTATTTCAGAAAACACCAACCACACTCATAAGAAGTAATATATATTTTTCAAAAAACACAATCACACCCAAAACAAACCAAGAAGACACCATGAGTTATATTTTCACAACAAGATGCAACAAATGTTTTTCTTGTAGGAATACATGGTAAATAATTCTTTAAAAAGGTAATTCAGCCAACTCATAAGAGAATATATCCTAGAATCCATTTTTAGGTCATGGTCCTGATTTTTATTATTCTTTAGTATAATATTTCTTAAGCCATATGGGATCACCTGATCACCCTTCATTTTGATAAAGCTCAAACCCGAACCTGATGCATCAAAATAGACCGAATAGCCTTGCTGACCCACTAGAAGTTTCAACAATTATGTTGATGTTAGAAGACAATTCAACTCATCAAATGAATTCTAAAATTTCACTTACCATAAGAAAATCACAATTTTTTCTAGTGTGAGTAGTCATCAGAGAAGAAAAATTTGAGAAATATTTAATGTACTTGCGGTAATACCACACTATGCTCATGATACTCAATATCTAGAAAAAATTACTTAGTTTCTCCCAAGTTATAACATATTTATCCTTAAAAGGATCAACAAACAATACCAGGTTTCAAGACCACAAGTTCCATGAACATATCTTTCTAAATCCAAAAATTAAATTTCAAAATCATTACATGAAGTCAATCATTAATCAAAATTTTTAGAACTTCACTCAAATTATAATGGTAATCTTACTAAATTTTTAATTAAAAAATATCATTCACAAATATTACCATGAACTAGTTGATTTACATGTGAAATATCGTGTTTATATGTTCCATAAAAATAGTAGGACCGTGGTTAGAGAAAAAAGAATTAACATGTATTCTTAATGGCCATACCTACTCATGATGGTGGTTTTATTAATTTAAAATTATTTAATTCTTAATTGATGTTAACTAGATCAATGATAAATATTATATAACAACATTAAACCTAAAAAATTATCAAATAGATCATTAATATATTGAAATAGATTATTTTTCTTTACTATAACATTATTGAGTTTTTGGTAATCAACACAAAGGTGATGTGTTTCGATAACATTCTTTTCAATTAATATTGGAGTCACCGATGGTGATACACATGGTAATATAAATCCATTCTCAATAGGATCGTCCTATTGTGTATTAAACTCTTTAATTCCAGAAATTTGCATACAATTAGAGGGAATGATTGAAACTTTTTTCTAGATAATATATCAATATAGAACTCTTCCACTCTTACTAGTGGAAAACCAAATAAATCTGATGGAAACACATCATAAAAGTCAACGAATTATGAAGGGATTTTATCACTCAAATATTCTATCTTCTAATTCAAAGTTAACATTGGTGCTACCCTACCCTATTATTGAAATGAAGGTCCATAATTAAATTAACAAGAGTCTCATTCTCCCTGAAAAATAGCACACACCCCCTCAGATGCAGTATTGGAGACCAATCGATGATAAATTTAAATGCTATATTTATGATCAAAATTCCAATCCATTTTAAAAATAAAATTAATATGTTTTACATAGAGAACTATAAATTTACATGTAATCTCAATATATGACAGTGATGAAACATTAGAGGGACTATGGGGACCCATTCTATTTTTCATTTATGGGGGCCTCATAATGTGTATCACATAAAAACATATCTATAGGAAGATATTTAACGATCATAGTAAAACTAAATATAATTGAGTGGGATAAAACAGTATCAACTAAAAAGTGACCAATGATGAAGCTATAGTGAATTTGTTTCCCACAGTTACTATACCCAAATCATCTTCCTCTGGAAACATTTTTACTTCATGAAGAAGATTCATTAAAGATTCCTCTAACAATCACTCATTATTTCATGAATAATTTGATTGAATGGAATTACTTTTAGTTAATTATTATCACATTCCACTTCAAAGAGCATTAAATACTTCAATAAATGTATGTAGGTGAGAAGATAATCCATAAAAACTACAGATAGTGGGTACATTGGTGCAAACACATTTAGATTTCCCAACTATTCCACACTGAATGAAATATATAAGGTCTCGTCTAGGTATTAAATGTGTTCTGGATGATACATTCTATTAAGATCCACTAAAAATATCATCACACTTTTAATTTAATTTAATGTGAATAAAAGAACTTCCATTGGGACAATAAGGACCTTCTGTTAACCTTGAATTACCATCCCATTTAAGCCCGACCATCAATGATCAATCCAACACATAAATATATGAAGTGGGATTAAAAATGTGATCATATAATTTAATATCAACTAAAATACACATCTCATACATTTGATCCTTCAGATTCTCATTCCTCAACAAATTATGAGAAAATTGAAAAACATCATCAAAATGTTTTACAAAAATAGTCAGGACTCGGTCACCCTATTGGAGGATGAGAAACTATATAGTCTTATAGAAAACCATTGATTCTATATCGAACTAATTAGTTAAAAGAAATATAATCTCATTACACTCAAGTACCTCACGTTTCATCACTATCTCCATTTAATCACACAATCTCCTAATGTTCCCTTCTATTATAAATTTCTCATGTTATACCTTTATCAAGTCAGTAATTTCAAAGAACACAAAATGAATCTCAATTATTTTCAACCCAAATTTGGTCACTTGATGATATTTTAATTATTTGGATTATAGTTTCTTCTAACCATAAACTCATGATAATGTCTTCTTGATTAAACCTTTTTTGATTCCACTATTGAATTTTATGTTGTAATGGGTGCATGTACTTCACCCGGAGTACGGATAACACACACTAAAATCTTATAAATATTTTTTTGTAAAAGAGTATTCACCTATTTTGAATCACCAGTATATTCTTCATGTGTTCTAATTGAACATATTTTTAGAGTAATTATGGTACACAACATCAATAGAAAACAATGAAACCTCATTAGGATATACATATAATGAACTCAATCAAGAGTTATAAGGATCACGAAGCACAAATATCAGCTGGGAAAATAATAGAATTAGGGAAAAAAATTCTAAAGGACAGTTTTCAAGAAAAAACCTTGTTGACATAAGGCTTTTAATAATAAGATATGGCCTGGAACAAACTCATAAGTACCTATTATGTCCAGAAAAATCATCCTCATATCCATAGGGACATTCCAAACTGCATACCAATATAAAGGGTAGATGGAAAATATAATTTTGATACAAATTTTTCGTGATAAAATTACGAATACCCTAATACACTAATATCTGATCGAGTCTTGAGATGGATAAAAGGGAATTATATAACACCAAGGTTTTCCATTAGCACCTAATATACAGAAAGAATCAAGTTGAAATAGTTTTTCCTAAAAACTTTGTAAGATAAAAATTACAAGTTGGTTTCTCAATACTCCTCAAGGAAAAATTATCATAATCAAACAGGTAAAATAATGCACCAAATAGTTCGACACCAATGTAACAACATATACAAAGATAAAATAACAAAAATTACATGTATTAGGTGGATCAAATCTATTCTCATCACCATCATCACACTGGGTCTCAAGGATCACAAACACCCACTACATCCATGATGTAATTTCTCATTGCTTGGACCTAGAAAAATATTATCTAAAATTCCCAAATGTTAGGGTTGGGTGTGATGAAATGGTACCAGTAGGATACCACCAAATGATCCATAATAAATTCCATAATAATAAACAAATTTTCCATTAAATTTATAAAAAACAAGGCTTATCATGGAATTTATTTATTTTCAAAAATATATTATTTCACATTCAATATTTGGAATGTATATCAAAACATGATTAAATGAACATGTTATGTAGAACATATTTATAAGATAGTTATCATGAATAAAACAATAAAATAATTAATAAAATGTATAATCTATTAAAAAAAATAAAGAACCATTCTCATATCCATGAGTTACATTATTCGGGGAAATATGATTCACACACCTATTGTTCATAAAAACATATTAAGATATGTTCACACACAAAAATCTGAAAAACCATAGGGGAATATTTACATTGGGGGACTCATCATGGGATTACATAGTAAACTTTTTTTACTTTGGTTTTTCATCATCAATCCATTTATTCAGTCCAAGAAACCGATAATTCTACTCCTAACCACCCACTAAATACCTATGATCACATGTGCTTCAAACAATCAATAAATCAAGGGGAAATCAATCATATGAAATTATTTCATCATTCAATTTTAAATTTCCAAAATTAATTTTTCAACATGCATTTTCATTTCAAAACCAAATCCTTGTTTCTCATAAAATTTATGCCTTTAAAAAAATATTTCATTTTTGGAAAATTTTCGGAAGAATAAATAAAATCATTCCATAAAATACAATTTCAATTCAAGATATAATTTTTCTTAATATCCCCCAATGAATATTAATTACTTTAAAATTGGGTGGTTCTCATAATTTCACACCCTTTTTAAATCAAAACTCAAATTATATCAAATACTTGTTTTTAAATAAAATAAAAACTGAATTAAAATATATCAATAAATTTGGGTTTCAATAATATGTAAATCATTATGGAACCACCTAAATTTAATTATAGTATCAATTCAACACAACACATATTGAGGGATCCACCAACATAGAACGAAGGAGTGGAAGATTAAGAATTCAAAACTATAATAAATATACACCAAAATGGTGATTAAATCCATCAATAACATGATGATATACCACTCTCTAAGAAGGATAGAAGATGATATTGGGGGAAACTAAATGAGAGGAAATAAACTTACTAAATAGGGGTTTAAGTCTTCCATCAACACATTAAAATAAAATAAGTAGGTTTGGAGAGCTAAGGAAATATCAAGAGTACCTACAAAAGAAGAATAAACCAATTAAGGTCATCGTGGGGTGTTTATGATTCTTAAATGAGGGTCTTAGGATTTTTAATTAAAATTTACGGGGTTGAAACCGAACAAAGATGTTTTCATTGGTAGGGCTATATGGTTAGGAGTAACCACGTGTCCAAACCCTGTTCCCCTACAAGATTTTTGGATAGTGTTCATGGATTAGATAAATGGTCAAAATAACCTTTAACTAACCATGAAATACCCCATTGTCTGTGGGTGAACAGTTTGGAGGGATGGATGCACTGTTTATAAAAAATTTCACCAACCATGTTCCACCATCTCGAACTTCTCAACAAGGTGCATGATTTGTTGGTCCAAACTGTATAGATCTTCCTAACCATTCTAAAACCATGGACAACACTATGGCATTCCAAATTATATCAACAATCCCAAAAACCACAAAATATGAGCCCAAAAAATGTATGATGACCAAATGGTGAAAGGAAAAACAATAAGAATGTAATGTGATGTTATAATATAAGATTTTATCCACCATATTTAGTATAGATTATGGTATTACATTTTTTTTGAATGTTTCAAAATCCATCATAATTGATTAATATAAATGGAAAATTCCCTTTATACTTATAAATTTCTCTCATATTATTTTTAATGTTTTGTGATAAAATCCAAAAAATGTATTCATCATCAGTGTATTATTTAGAATCTATAGAATTTTTATCATCATTATTTTTTAAAATTAGTTTAATTAAATTTTAAAACTAATTCTATTTTCTTTAATTTACCCTATTATTAAAAATACTATATATCCACATCTCATAAATTTTTTGACGATCATTTACTTAGAACTGGTCAGTATGATTACCATTAAGTTAACAAAATCATGGAATGAAATAAATATTATATATCTCTCAAAAACTATGTTTATTTGAATATTAAATAGTTTCATAATGACATTTTATAGTGAAAAAATATTATGGATTGTTATAAATAATTGATCAAATTTTTCTTCATTTATTTTTTCACATCACTATTTGTTTAAATATTATCGAATCTTCTAATATTTATCATTATTAATTCTATAATTGTTGTTGTCATGTATATTTTATATTTATTTTTCAATAATTATACCAAAAACATGGTGAAATAATTTTTAGTTAATAATGATTGAAATGAAGAACTGTATTTTTAATCAATATGAATATTATTTACATTGGTAGGAGTAATTATTTTAACTTTTTATGTGGGTGCGGAACCAATAGTTATATAATTAAGAACAATTAATTCTAATTATAATAAATGGGGAAATATCCTTTACGTAAATCTATGAAAACCATTAATCTTGAAATATATACCCCATTTATATTGGATAATTTAATATCTTTCATTATATCTAAACAAGTACCCCACATAAATTAATTTCTTCTATGAAAGAGTACTTCAATAAAATATGTTGGGCAAGAAAATGTTTTGATACAAATATGATCGAGTGTAAATCAGTGTTTATCAATTTTGTAATCATAAAAACCTACCTTTGTATATAGGTTTGAGTAATAATGATATCCCATGAATTCATAAATATGAACTCACCCCTATGAATACAATTTATGAAAACATAAAAATTTAATGCATGTGTTAAACAAGGTTCATCCCCAATTGGATGATTAGATATTTGTTGTGATTTTTGTAAACCTAGATCTATATTAATTAACTAAATTAATATTGTGAAATATTATATTGTTTACGAAGGTAAAATATTTACTAAAAAATATATAAATAACATTAGTCTTTCCAACAAGCCTCACAAATTCCTTTATGAAAAATATGAATATAATTGGAAAAATTATACTAAAAGTAAAATGTTTATATTTAATAATGAATAGTTCTTCCGTCACTATTGAAAAAAGGGATAGTTAAGATGGGTCATTTGAGACAGGGTCCCATCATAAATGACATGTCGCAGAAAATGACATCGCAAATATTACTTTTTGTGATGATTGGTCATAAAAACTGATTATTTCTGACGGGAAGTAGAACAGCCGCAAAAAACATTCAACGATTTTTTAAGAAACTATTTGTGATAGACCAACAACCCGTCACAAATAGGTTCTCATTATTTAGTCAATTGTGAAGGACTATCACAATTACTTCTCGAAATATAAGTAAAATTAACCGCTCTTGCGATGGACCTTCGAAATTAGTAATTGCGACAATCTGTCACAAATAGTTAGAAAATTTAAAATAAAATTAATTAAAATATAATATAATATTATCAATAATATAAAATTCATATAATATAATATTAATAAAAAAAGAATATTTTTAATATTAATAGAATAAAATTATTTATAAAATAAAAAATATAATATAATATCAATAAAAATAAAATATTAATATTAATATTGAAAAATTAAAATTAATTATAAAATAAATCATTAATATAATAATATTATAATTAATATTAATGAAAGAATAATATTAGTAATATAATAAAACATTATGTATTAAAAAATAAAAATGTATTAGTTAATAAAATAATAAACATTATAAAAATTAAATTAATAATAAAAACTGTAATTCTAGAGATAATATAAAACACAGACTATTTAAAAATTTAAATATTTGATATTAAAAAAATTCAAATATTTCATCATAAATTATAAAATACATCATTGATCAGGGGGAGAGTTGTCTAGAGGAGATGAAGGAGATGGTGGAGAGAACTCCATCCCTAAACTGTGAGTCAGAGGTCTCATGTATTCCATTCGGCCCCTGCTCCTACTCTTGCTGCCATCAAAACATCTCATCCTACATCTGATGCTGCTAGTGTGGCATCTGTTGAGGGAACTCTTCATGCTACTACTACTGCATCTAACACATCTCCTCCTGCTCCCTATGCATTGTCTCTATAATCTCACTCTGAGCTCGTAGCTGCTCCTAATACTGTGCATGAGATGATGATGAATCAATGGGATCTACTATCAACCTAGAATCCAACATCATAGAGGTTCCATAAAACCCACAGGGTTGTTCAATAGCCAATAACAACAACTCAGCCTTTCCCTAAGCCATAATGGGTCGCATGCATCTTTGCTGCCATATCAAATCGGGGAGCACTAATCTTACCATCAGTCTCAGCCTGACTGTCAACATCTAACTGAGACGTCGTGGGCTCATACGAATCCTTCAATTTCAATTTAATATTAGTAAAAATATTATTTTTAGTTAAATTTAATACTCAAAAAAACTGATACTAACCACAATCTGACCCTGGTGAGCAGCTCTAATCTCCCCATTGGCTGGATCACTATACATCGTCTTATAAATGTTGTACTCTGTAATATCGGGTTGTGAGGCTACCAATATGAATATGAAATAAGCTGTTAACATTTAATGTTATATACAATATAAAAAAATGTTTCTCACCATATGTTCCCTATGTGTACTTAACATATGACTACCAGCTCGATGTGTCACATCCTGCCTCCCAAGATTTTTTTGACTTATTGATTATCTACTCTAAAATTGCCTACTCAACCAGTGTGTACGTAATCCATCCCAATCCTAAGATAATGTATAATCAGGTCGTTGGACGCCACATGTCTCGTCAAACTCTGACACTCCGGGTTTCTCTATTACTTTTCCTTTCAAATTGTGAAAAAACTGAGTATAGTGCGTACACATAGCTCCATGCCATGCCTTCCACATAGCATCGTTCATGATCTTCTCAATAAGATACCATAAACCATACAAATAATTTCTTTTATCAGGTTGTTAATTAAAATATTTTTCGAATAAATATTATTTATTTACGTACCAACCAATTATCAAACATGAACTGCTGAAAATCGATGGGAATCTCATCCCATGACACTCATGCATCAAAACAATAATTGCACAATATAGCACTCCTCCATCCAACCGCTATATATGTAAAGATGTAAAAAAGAATAATTAATCAATCAATTAGTATATAAATAAATTAATGAAAACTAATTAAAATTCACAGGTAGACATACCTATGCATTCATGGACCAAACCCAAGATGTGGATGTTTCTTGGGTATGGGGTTGGGAATCATCAGTCGGGGTAGACCACACCCCTTCCAGGTGCCACCAAAACTGCCAATAGTCCGAGGGTTGGCTGATCCGACCTCTTACTAGTCTAAAATGTAGATTAGCCTACTATAACATACGGTACACATCATCATCCATCCAAAACACAAAATGATTATTGTTAGAATATAGTTAAAAACAACTTATATATATTGAAGTATATTATATATGATTATAACCACCAATTTACTATATTAATGTTCCTCTTCATCCTCCTCTTCATAGCTGTGCATGTCAATGTCTTCATCATCCTCCTCAGCATCATCAATTTCTATCACAACCCCCACCCCAAAAGGTGTACCCCTCCAAGGCTGGCAATGTGAGAAGGGAGATAGTGACCCCCATGTCCCCCCTCCAGTAGGCCTCAGGTTGGAAACTAGAACCGAGGGTATAGTAAACACACAAAAGAGTGGGACTACCCTCTAAGATAACACATGCAACAGAGTCATATAAGACAAAAAATTACCAAATACAAATCAGAAAACAATAAAAAGTAAATCCCAAGTACACATATGTAATGTCATGCAAAAATACTACAAAAGAATGGGGAAAACAACAAGTACCCAAAACAATGTAAAAAACAACAACGACTACGAATCCCAAAAAAGCTCCTGCAACCCTAATCAAGTAGTAACCAACCTGATCTCTAACTTTCTCCAAGTGTCCTATTAAATATTTTATATAAAAATAGGGTGATTATTATAGTATAATCTGTAGGATCTCCCCATATCCACCTGAGAAAATGTAAAGAAAGCATGCTAAAGAACAGTGGAAAAAAGTGAATCTAACTCGTCACCTAAACAGTTATACTAAGTTCCCAGCCTCACCATTGCTACTCTCACAAAGTATCACATACATGAGTATTTAATATAATAAATAATATCAAGGGTACCCCACTACTACTTCCCCACTGGTTTTCCTCTTTGCCATTACGTCGCAAGTCCAAAGCATCTCTCAAAAAAATTGATTTCTCACAGACACTTGGGTGAAGCACCAAAACATGCAAATCGTGCAAGAAAACCACCACGTACACATAAGCAAAGTAACCCGGTAGTTTCAAGGATCCACCATAGCTCACATAATGTGTATCATACTCTGTCTATTAAACCTCACCCCATTATTTACCATACATCGAGTAAGGATCCTGAAGAAATAATAACCTATACATGTTACACCTATTTTAGTCCATATGAAACTCTCTCCAAAATATATGTGTGTTAATAACCACAATCCATTATATCCATCTACACATATATATGGGGAAAACTAACTGTTGTGCCTACCAGAAAAAGTAACTACCAAGGTAAAAGAGAGAGGTGAAAGGGGGTAGTCAGCCATCCATCCTCACACCGAATTGTTGGGGAAAACACCCCACAGGGATTAGGATCCTCAAGGAGTTAGTGGCCCTAACTGGGGGAGGTGTAGAATCATATAGAAACAGAAAATGTGTAGAATAAACTATAGCTCACAACCACACAATTTTCATAACCTAATATTAGACTCAACTACAGCTAACATCTCTTAGACTCCTGGATGCTACTTTTAAGACTATGTTTCCTATAAGTACACAATAATTTATAAGGAATGATTAAATTCCTTTATTCCATTTAAATCTATGTCAATTTATGTTAATTAATTATTTAAACATTAATTAAAATTATCAATTTCCACATTATGTTTCATTATCATCACACCCAAAGTCCACTGTTCCTTTAAATTGTAACCTCAGCATTGCGTCCCAGCAAGCTCCAACAACATGGGATACCATCATTTATTCAAAAATTTATTAACATCATTATTGACTACCTATATACCCAATCATTCTAGAAAAACAATCTAATCTAGTAAACAGAAGAAGGCTCAATATGGTTGATAGTTGAACTATCTGTCATGTCTCTTCCACCTATAGTAAGAGCATAGAACCATCCTCCCTTGAGAAGCTAAACACGAAAATCAGGTGGCATACCCCGTGTGTCTTATCCCCTTTTTGGAATGAGGGTAATCAAGACTAGCTGCATTGGGAAATAGAGAAGGTAAAGAAGATAAAACCCAACAAGATTCGTCAAACATCCAATCATTCACACCATTCATGTTTCATCATCTCTAGTGTCCTCCCAAACCCCCACATGCATAAATTGATGCATCTCACCACTATAGGAGTCAATTGATACCATACACCATATGCCTACATGCCCCCACATATCATAACAGCCTTCCAGGATCATATCACAACAAAAGGAGCAGGAAAAAACATCATATTAATTGGGCTATTGACCCTTAAACAAGAAAATGGGTAACTCAAAACCCTACAAAAAGTTATCGCTAATCAAACAACCAGTTATTTAATCCAATGGAAATTAACTGATTTATTATTTCTAGGTTCCAACTACAGGAGACCTAAACAGTAATCTATCACAACTAATTGAAAATTCTTAATGTTTCAAATTGATTAGCATCAAATTAGAACAACAACTAGATTCATTTATATGCCTATTTATCTTTATCCAAAAAAAATTCTATTAATTTAGGGATGTATATTCATTACCAATTTCCATAATGAATGAAAAGATAAACAAAGTAATCATAGATATCAAACTATCTAAAAAATAAGAGGCAATCACATATGATCGATATGAATTTATTTATTTGGTTCAAATATTTAATATGTAAATTCCATTGAGATATAATGGGCTAAAACATACTAACAATACATTTTCACATAAAATATTAGAGAATAAATGAATCCCATAACTCAAAAAGTTATTAACATTATTTATACTAGAACGATCCTCACAACGGATCATGATCGCCTCCCCTCGTGACAACTGCAACAACCCGAGGATGTCGCGGCACGACCACACCAACCGAAACCCAAGAAACTCTATTAGAAGCCTAGAGATCACATGAAATAATATGTAAAGGA
Source organism: Viscum album (assembly GCA_963277665.1). Taxonomy (NCBI): domain Eukaryota; kingdom Viridiplantae; phylum Streptophyta; class Magnoliopsida; order Santalales; family Viscaceae; genus Viscum; species Viscum album. Next base: position 1,977,139,590 of record OY728119.1, read on the forward strand.
GAAATTGGATTAGATGAACCCAAAAGAATGATGATAAATCAAACCTTATATCAATGATTGATGGATACTACTCGGTTGCACCAAAATAGGGGGTGAAATTGTAGCAAGATGAACTTTGAGGGGAACCAATCAACAGGGGAACGTTTGATCGCAAAACTCATATGGGAAGGTTGGAAAGGGTCATGCGTCTCATACCAGAGAATAATGAGGATTATCAATGGATAAATATATCACATCCCTTTAGAAGGTTTAATAGAGGTGTGGTTTAAGATACACTGGATTTTCCATTAATGGTGGATTACATTAAAACACACGGTTTAACCATGTAAAGACATCCCGAGAATTAGGAAAATTAATATAGGAGTTATGGGTTTTGAATTGGCCTTAAATCTCTTCAAACAAGGATTATAATGTTTTATTCCTCAAATAAAACGTTACATTGGAAAAACAAAAAAAATCTAGAAATTTGGAAAAGGAAATATTAAATAGATCTGGAAACACTATTCAAGAGTTGCGACACTGTCTTGGTGACATCGTTTCTGTGACAATGTGTATGTGACACCATGATTGTGACACCGTTTCGGTGACACCGTGTTTGTGACCCTATTTTCAAGACCCCATTTCTCTAACTCCATGACCGTGACACCGTTTTTGTGACACCGTTTCGATGACACCGTGACTGTGATACCATGAATTTTACACTGATTCGGTGACACTGTGTCTGTGACACCATGATGGTGACATCGTGATTTTGAAACCATTTCTACGAAACTGTGATCATGTCAACATGAATGTGACACCATTTCAAGGACAGCGTGTTTGTGACACTATGACTATGACACCATGACTGTGACACCGTGATTGTGAAACTGTGTCGGTGAGAGAATGAGACTATTCATAAAACAGGAATCACTATTCACAGAACATGAAATTTGGAAAAGTGTTGGGGATGAGTCACCTTGACCTCCTAGAACTCCTCAAACACTAGATTTCATCAAATGAATGGAAGAGAGAGGTCTGAGCCATTACATCAGATACCTTTTAAAACATTCTTCTCATCGAGAATCCAAAACCAACCCAACAGGAAACAAAAAAGGGGTCCAAACTACCACTCATCGGGATACCTCTCAAAAGAGAGCACGAAAAAGAAATCCATATTATAAAAATGAATGGTCTATAAGCTGAAATAAAACATCATTATAATAAAAGAGATAACCATAAACAACTCCGGGTATTGAGAAATTATCTATGCCTTACATTCCCAGGTACTCTCTTGCACACCACTGTGTCACCACAAGACATAATCCAAGGGAATACAATGCCCACACAACACCTTTTCCTTGCATTCTGGGATATCTACTGGTCGCTCCTCGAATGGTACATCATGGTCAATATTGATCTCTCCTCAATCGATGACATGAGAGTCATCATAACGATTACAAAAATTCTATGACACTAGAAAAACATAGTGTATCCAGATCATCTTCAAGGGAGGTACTACTCAATATGCCACGACTCCCACACAAGCCAATACCTTGAAAGGCCCAACAAACCGAGGAGAAAGCTTACTCCCATGACCAAACCTTCTCTTACCACATCAAGGAGTCACTTTTAGAAACATGTATTCCCCGACATCAAACTCCAAGGGTATTCTCCTTTGATCGGCATATGATTTATAACTATCTGGTGCTGTCTTCATCCTATCAAAAATCACCTGAACCATCACTGTCATATTATGCACTAGTTCGGTCTGAGAACTGTCAACTCTCCAACCCTAGTACAGCACAATGGAGAACATAAAGGCAGGACATAAAAGTCTACAAATGTCCCCAAACTGATGGTGCAGTGAGAACTTTTGTTGTATGAAAACTTCACCAAGGTTATGTTCCTCATCCACAAACCTGCAAAACCTAGGACACAAGAGCATAAAATGTCTTCGTGGGTCTGGATATTCTACTCTGTCTTACCATCCTTTTGTGGATTAAATGATGTGCAAAGTCATAGTTGAGAACTAAAATCATGATAGAGACCTCTCCACACCCTTGAAGTAAATTGAGGATCTCAATCAGAAATGATCGCCCTTGGGACCCCATGAAGTCTCACCACCTCCTCCAGATACTGCATCGAAAAATCATCCATTGAGCTTCACTCATTGATCACTATAAAGTGTACATATTTTGTTAAATAATCCACTACCATAAAAATATTGTCATGTCAACTCTGAGATTGAGGTAAACTAGTAACAACTTCCATTAGATGTCCTCCCACTTCTAATGGGGAATATCTAATGGCTAGAGAAAACCACTGGGGACACAGTGATCAGCCATGACCTTCTGGTAGATGAAACATCAAGGCACAAACTCTGAAACTGCATGCTTCAACCTTGGAAATCCAAACTAACTCCTCAAGGAATGGTACATATTTTTCATTCTAGGATGCACCGCTAAATGTGAACTATGGAACTCTGTGATAACCATCTCGTGCATCGACCAAGGAACAAATAGCCTTCTGTGATACAACAGTCAATGTTTTTTAGCCTCAAACCAACCATCAGGGGCCTCACCACAAACATGTCGATCTCTCTAGACCTCATCCTCATGACCCCCCAACTGGGACTCTTCCTCCTTCTACTCTAGAGATGACTCCACCATCATCTGAAAAAGACAACCTCTACCCCCAAATTCTCCCATATTGAGTTGTAATTCTTAATGATATTCCATAACTCTCCCGGAATCACAAGATTCACAAACTGCTTCACTACGTGACTTCCTACTCAGTGCATCAGCTACAACATTCCCCTATCCAGGTTTATATGATATTTTGAAGCTGTATTATTGTAACAACTCCATACACCAACACTATCACAAGTTTAAGTCACGCTGGGAGAAAGCATACTTCAGGATATTATAATCGGTGAATCCAAAAAGTGCTCTTCGGTGAGGTAATGTCCCCAAAAATTCAGAGCAAACACCATAGTTTCCAACTAAAAATCATTAGTGTCATAGTTACGTTCATGGAGACACAATTGATGAGACCCATAAGAAACAACTGATCTCTAAAACATCAGAATACAACCTAACCCTAGATGTGAAGCAACATAGAAAACATCAAACTGAACTCCCTCTGCTGGAAGACAGAGAACTTGAGAAATTAGCAACTTCTCCTTTAGATAATTGAAAGCTAAATGACACTAGTCAGTATATACAAACTCCTGGTCCTTCCTAGTAAATTTTTTAGAGTAGTCTCAACTTGAGAAATATTGGCAACGAACCTCCTGTAGTAGCCTGCAAGACCAAGGAAACTTCGCACCTCTACCACTGTCTTGGGGGATACCCAAGACACTACTGCTTCTAACATTGATGGATCGAAAAATACTCCATATTGGGACACAAAATGACTCCTGAAACGGACTTCTTGATCCCAAAAATCACACTTCTAAAACTTCCCAAATTACTGATGTCGACAAAGAACACCCAAAATGGCGTGTGGATGCCCTCCATGCTCCTTCTAATTCATGGATTACACTAGGATGTCATCGATGAAAACCACAAAAAACATGTCTAGGAACTCATAGAAAACATCGTTCATAAATCCCATGAACAAAGCTGGAGTATTCATCACACTAAATGGTTTTGCAACAAACTCATATTTCCCATGATGACAACCAAAAGCAGTCTTCGGGATATCCTCATCCTTCACTTGCATCTGATGATATCCTGACCACAAGTCGATCTTTGAGAACCAACTTGTACCCTTTATTTGATAGAATAAATTTTCAATTCATGGAATAGGATATCGATTCTTCAGTGTCACATTGTTTACGTGACGATAATCGATACACAACCACAAACTTCCATTATCCTTCTTCATGAACAAAACAGGTGTGCCCCACAGAGACACACTCGGCTGAACAAAACCACACCATAATAGACCATCAAGTTTTATAAATATCTATTGAAACTCAGAATGGTCTATCATATATCGATTCATAGTGATCAGGGATACTCCCGGTTATAGCATGATCTCAAATGTGATCTCTCGTCAAGGGGGTAATGCTACAACCCCATCTGGAAAAACATCAGGGTACTTTTCTCTGACCCTATGAAACACCAACTAATAAATCATTGAATAAATCAGAATAAACTTTTCCATCAAGGTTGTTAAGGGAGAAATACACCTCTGACCCATCTGAGGGTCTCACTCATAATCAAACACTATTGGATCTCCATCCGCATAGAAGAAAACAACCTACCTACTGAAGAAATCCATGTTATCCAACACCGAATACCACCAATCCTTGTTGAGGATAAAATCATATGGTTTTATAAATAAACATGGGAAATCTCCCCAAGGGCAGTGTTGTCCCAGCACTAGCTCACTGTCTCTATATACTTTAAACAAGTCATCTCGACCTCCAACAAGCGTAGTCTACACCAAGGGAACTGGAATCCTCTTTACCTCAAGGACAATGAATTCACAGGGGTAGGTGATATGAAGGAGTGTGTCACTCCTGAATCAATCAAGGAATACACCATGTTAAAAAACAAGAAAAAGGTACCTCAAACGTTGTTAGTCTCACCTGGAGTAGGAAACGCTAAAGCATGAAGCTGACCACGACCACCCCAACGTCCTTTTTCACCTTGAGGATGACCGCCACCATGGCCTCACTGTGCTCTCTGAGGACTGGGAGCATCATAGGGATGCCCTCTACCTACCCCATCTACAATCTACTAATCCTAAGTAGGTGCAACCTACTGCGGAAGCCTCGGTTGGAACTGTTTCAACAGTGGAACTGGGAGCAGAACACCTAGTTCACGATGACTACTCTGGATGGTCAGGCACTCTCGCTGCTGATGTCCTTGACCAAAATAAAAAATAAATGAACCAGATCTATGTGAATAAGATTGAGAGATGCTACCCCAAGAGAAATGAGATACTGAGTGCTTGGACCTACCCCAAACCGAACAAAAAAACTTCTTCCCAGAAAACTGGGAACCCCAAACCATTACTCTACTTAATGAGGAATCATGACGACTGTCCTCTCATTAAAATCTAGTTATATAGAATGTCTTCTCGATGAGCTATTCCTTAGCTAGTACCTCAGGAAATGACTTTAGCATAAGTGGTGTGAACTTATGCTGGATCTCTGGACGCAAAGCCTCCTTGAAATTCGTTGCCATGGCCTGCTAATCTGGCTATAGATCCAAAGAAAATCGTAAATGGTTTCTGAAATGGGGTCCAATCTCTCGCACACAGGAGTTCCCCTATCAATGCTTAAGAAGCTCCAAGTTACTAGATCCCCTCATGGTCAGAGAAAGAAACGTGAATCTAAACATGTCTTATAACTCATCCCATGAGATCGCCAACTCCTCACAATCCCCGATGAACAAGAACCACCACTTCCTCGACGTTCCACACAACATCATCACTACCATGGACACCCAATTCTCCTTCCAAGCATGGATCAAAATAAATCCTATATCGACCTCCTCCAACCAGTCTTCCATGACAGCATCTGAAATAGATCCCTCATAATTCTGTAGACTCTAGTGATAAAACTCTCGGAGTGTCCTCTTCCAAGTGTGGTCATCGCCGACCTCTACACTACGACGAACTGCTGGCACAGACAGGTGGAAATATTCTGCCCGAACCTAATGAGGATGTCGACCCGAATTTATACGTACAAAATAAAAATTATTTAGAGATACTAACATAGAATATAGAATACTCATCATTAATTAATTATTTGTTTTATTTTATTCATTTTATGTTAACCTATCTTAAGGTATACCCATTCAAATATAGGGACAAGGAAGAATGATGCATGATCCTTTACTAATTCTCTACCCTAAAAACTGTATCACCACATTTAGTATCCATTATAAACATAGATTCCCATGCATTAGAACATCGGGGACCCAAAACTCCTAGGTCTCAGCATGTCTCCAGTGTTTACTTCACTAGCTAAAGTTGACTGACTCGGTTTCCCTACCAACCCATCCAACCTCACCTGTGCCTAACACCAAACTCCATCATATCCCTAAACCTCCCTCTCATACCACTCTGTCACAACAACCTCCCCACAAGGTTTACTCATGGTCCGACAATGTGAGAATGGAGATAGTAACCCCCCCCCCCCCCCCCCGCCTGAGTCCTGCCTCTAGTAGGCCCTAGGTTTGCAACTAGCATCGAGGGTATAGAAAACACACAAATGGGATGCAGTACCACATAAGAGAACACATGAAAAATATAGAGATAAAAAATACACCAATTGTCTCTATCATAGAAAAAATATAATAGAAATCCCAATTAAAAATATGTAATTTTATGCAAAACTACTACAACTGAATTGGAAAAATTTCAAGTACACAAAATAAAATAAAAACCGGAGGTACAATGATTCCCGAATAGATCCTGCAATTCCAAGCTAGTAGTAACCAACCTAATCATTAACATGCTCCAATTGACCTAAAAAATTTTATATATACATTGGGTGAGTATAACAGTATACTTAGTAGGATCATCACCGGTTTCTCTTGTGAAAAAGTAAACAAAGCACGATAAAGCATAGTGAACAACATGTGAAACTAACTCATCACCTAAACAGTTATTCTAAATTCCCAACCTCACCCTGGCTACTCTCACCAAGTATCTCATACAAGATTATATAATATAATAGAAAATATCAAGGGTACCCAGCTACTTATTCCCCAATGGTTTTCCGCTTTTCCCCAATGTCGCATGTCCTAAGCATCTCTCTCCAAAAAGGCATTCCTGAAGACCCCTGGGTGAAGCACCACAACAAGAACCCCAATTAAAAAAACCACCACATCCATGTAAGAAAATTACCCATGTTGTTTCTAGGATCCATGACAGCTCGCATAACATGTATCATAAGTAGGGTATTAAACCTCAAGCCATTATAGCCCATACACCATGTAAGAATCCTGAAGCCATCAAAGCTTATACATGTTACACCTATAGTAGTCCATAGGAATATTTATCTAGAATATATGTTTGTGAATAACCACAATCCATTACATCCCTCTACACACATATATGGGGAAAACTAACCATTGTTCCTACCATCACAAGTAACTATCAGGAGAAGATAGTGGGGCTGAAGGGGTTAGTTAGCCATCGATCCTCCCTCCAGAATTTTCAGAAAACCACCCCCAGGGCTCCGGATCCTGGGGGGCCAGTATTCATAACTGACGGGGTAGATTAGTGAATAGAAACAGAAAAAAGTACAAAATATACTATAGATCAGAACTATACTATGGACATACCATAATCATTGACACAACTGTAGCTAACGTCTCTCGAACTCCCACCTGCTACATCTAAGACAGTGTATCCTATAATCACACAACAATTTAAAGAGCTCAATTACATTCCTTTATTCACTTTTTATCAGTTTTACTTTACGTTCATTAATTCTTTAAACATTAATTAACTATTAACAATTTCAACATTATGTTTCATTTGCATTACACTCAAAGTACACTGTTCTATTAAATTGTAACCTCATCATTTCATCCCAGTAGGCTCCAACCCCATTAGTTAACATCATTTATTTAATAATTTATGAAAAACATTATTACTCTCCGATATTACCATGAAATTTAGTAAAATTTTATAAGATCATAAACACAAGGGGGATCAACATGGTGGGTAGTTGAAGTATCTGTCATGACTTTGGAATCTATAGCAAGAGCATCGGCCCATCCTCCCTTAAGAAGCTAAACACAGAAAGCACGTGGCATACCCTACTTGTCATCGCCCCTTTTTGGAATGAGGGTAATCAATATCAGCTTCCTTGACCAGTGGGGAATGTAAATAATATAAACAACCAACAAGATTCAGAAAACATTCAATCATTCACACCCAACTTGTTTAATCAACTCCAGTGTCCTCCCCAACACCCACATCTATAAACTGATGCATCTCTTCAGTCTATGATTTAACTACTACCATAACCAATATGACTCCCTACCCCACATATCACAACATCCTTCCAGGTTCACATCACAACACAAGAAGTAGGAAAACAAACATCATATAAATTGGGCTCTTGAACCTTAAACAAGAAAGAGAGTATCTATCAACCCTATAAGGAATAATCATTTATCAAATAAACAGTTCTTTAATACATCTTGAATTAACTAATTTATTATTCATAGTTTACAACTATGGGAAACATAAATATTTATCTATCACAAATAATTAAACTGGCTTACTGTATCAATTTGATTAGCTTTACTTTACTACAATAACAACTGGATTCATTTATATGCCTCTTTATCTTTATCCCAACAATTATCAATTAATTTCCAACTTTACATTCATTACCAATTTCCATAAAGAATGATAATCTCAACAAATAAAGAATAGATATCATACTATCTAGAAAAACAAGAGTAAATAACATACGATCGATATCAATTTATTTATCTAGTTCAAATATTTAATATATCAATTTCACTATGATCCAATGGAAAAAACATGATAACTCTGTAATTTCACATAAAATAACACAGAAGCAACAAATCCCCAACCTCAAAAGGTTCTTAATGTTCTGAATATGAAAATGATCCACACAATGAATCACGATCACCTCCTTCAGTGACAACTACATCCACCCGACGATGTCGTGACGCAAACACACTAACTGAAACCCATGTAACTCCATTAGAAGCATGGAGATCACATGCCATAATATGGAAATGAGAAATAGTATAAGATTAACCTAATGAATGATGATAAATCATACAATATGTCAAATATTGATTCATAATGTTTGGTTGCACCAAAATAGGGGGTGCACATGCAGTAAGAAGAACTTAGAGGGAGACCAATCCACAAGGGAAATTATGATAGAATGAATCCTATGAGAAGTAATGAAAGGTTAGAAAATCTCACACCAGTGAACAAGGAGGAAGAAGAAGGGTGGAATATATCTCACCCCTTTAGAAGATTTAACAGAATAGCAGTTTAAGATACACTTGATTTCCCATTTAAAGTAGATAGCATTAAACCACATGGTTTGACCAAATAAATACATCCTATGCCATAGGAAAATTAATGTAGGGGTCATGGGATTTGAATTGGCCTTAAATCCCTTAAAACAAGGATTTTAATGTGTTTTTTGTCAAAGAAAATGTTAAATCAAGAAAAAATAGAAAAATATGGAAATTTGGAAAAAGAAATATGAAACAGTTATTGAGACACTCTTCCTGTGGAGTGATACCATTTCTTTGAAACGGTTTATATGATACTGTTACTATGACACCGTGTTTGTGACACTATTAATGTGACACCATTTCGATGAACTATGTGTGTGACACTATTTCCATAATACTATTTCTGGGACACTGTTTCTGAGACACAGTAACTGTGACAATTTTTTTGTGATGCCATTTATTCAGACACCGTGAATGTGACACCGTGAATGTGACATTGTTTAGGAGAAACTGAGTCTATGACACCGTGGTTGTGACACTGTGACTGTGACACCATTTCTGTGACACTGTGACTCTGACACCATTAATTTGACATTGTTTCTGTGACACCAATACTTTGACACCGTGACTATGACACCATGAATGTGACACTGTTTCGGTGAAATAGTGACTATGAAACCATTTCTATGACACCATTCAACTATTCATAAAACAAGAAAAACTATTCATAGAACTGTAAATTTGGCTAAGTGTTGGTGATGAGTCACCTTGACCTTCCAGAACTCCTCAAACACCAGATTTCAGCAATGGAATGAACCATAGAGGCCTGAGACATTAAAAATTCCATATCAGTTTATATCTCATTGTCTCTTGTCATTTCAAATTCAGTAGTATCTTCATTAATATCATTATCACCACCAACCCTTACATGTGGGGTGTCATCAATAATATTTGTGTCTCCTCTTGAGAAAAATTTATTTAGAGTAGTGTCTGGAAAAATTTCAATTCCATGAACTTCTGTGGAACCACATTCACATTCAGTAAACTGATTCTCTCAAGATTTAATTTTTATTATGCTTCACCAATCACCATAATCTCTTGAAATAACCTAATAATTTGCACAGTAAGTTTGATGTTCATGGTAATACAATAAAAATGGATCATTTACTACAACAATTATTTTATATTTAATATCAATGCATCCATGGATCGAATGAACATGCAATCCTCTCTCAGTATCCAACCACTAACTTTTAAACACAGGCATGTGATGTTGTCCCAGATTACATAGTTCAATGATTTCTCCCAACATTCCATAAAAGTCATCATCAATTTCTCTATGATGTGATCCTCTCAAGAAAATAGCATTATTAATTATTATTTTTATTCCCTATATTGACATGTAGGAAATTAAAAACCATTCACTATATATGCATTATAATATTTAACCAATTTTTATAGTGGGTTACTCAATAAAGACAATCGATTATCAATTTTATCAATTTGTTGAGATACATGAAAATTTGTAAAAAAATCATCACTATAACAAGTATTAAATATATTTTTTATGTGAAATGAAAAATAATTTTTGTATCATGTTTTTGAAACCAGTATGAAAATTATTTTTGACACCGTCCTTGAAAAGAATCTAATGTAATTTGTGGAAATTTCATCTTGATATGATTATCATATACCCTAAAAATAAAAAAAGATTTATTTATTTTTATAAAAATTTTAGAATAAGTGATAGGAGCACGTACAATAGCAACAGTGTTATTTCTTCATAGTTAAGTAGAATATATGTATGAGCTCTGTGATGCTCATTATCTGAAATCCATTGTTCACGAATTCCACTGATGCCATGTCCAGGCTGATTGAAAACTGATAATCTATTACACATGTCATCATAAAAATTTCCCTCATTATGGCTTATGTTGTTATGTTTTGAAGGATATTCATATTAAATGTAATGAGTGTAGAAAAAAGAAATTTCATCTTACAAATAAACTTCTATAATTGAGGCTTCAACTGATTATTTGTTATATACTTTTTTTAATTTATGAATTCATCTCTCAAATGGGTACATCCATGAGAACTATACTATTCTTCCAAATTTTGTTTCATAAGTCAAATTTAATATCAAATGTTCCATTGAGTCAAACAAACCTGGCGGGAAAAGTTTTTCTTGTTTACATAAAAAAACACCTTTCAGCAGTTTTCTTACGACATCATATTATTTTGTTGGAACAAAAATTTCTCCAAAAAAATATGATATATCAGTATGGAAATCCCAAATCATAAGATTTAACTAACCTCTTAATCCAATTGGTAGAAGTAATTCCATTAAAAAATGATAGTCATGACTTTTTAATCCAGTAATATGACCATTTCTGAATGATCATCCGAAATTGGAGGCATAAACATCTTGAAAACTCAAATCTTCAATCCACTAGAAAAATAATATGTGACTCTCTTTGGATAGTTTATAATCTTTTTTGGCTTAATTAACATCTGTGATAAAATATTTTCAAAAAATTTATGTTCTGGTCACTTTTAAATTTTGGAAATATATAATCGTGCATTTAAATTATCTTTGGTCTTTCCTGGAGTACCCAAAATTTTATGAAATAAATTATCAAAACGGTTGTTCCCAATATGAATCACATCCAACATTTTATGGAACAACAAGTCCAAAAAATACTTTATTTTATCCAATTGGGATCTTTTCCAAACCCATAAAATTTCTTTTGGTTTATTATTGGTCCAAATGTGATGGTAGGTAATGAAGATACATTTGATTTCATCTATATACCTGAGACCATTCTTAGTGTGCCATATTTTTTATCTATTCCTTTTTTAAATGATATTTTTTTCTTCGAAAAGGATGATCGGTTGGAAGAAATATGTGATGACAGTAAAAAAAATGTTTTTTTCCATTGAAAAGCATAAATGCTTTGTTGTCACTCATAGTGTATGGACATTATTTCAGACCAAGTGTACTCCAGCCAAATAAAATTCCATATGATGGGAATTCACTAATTTCCCACATTAATGCAGCTTTTAGTAGGAAGGTTTTTTTCATAGCAACATCATATGTACTGACACCATTACTCCATAGTGAATTCAACTCGTCAATTAATGGTTTCAAATAAACGTCAAAATTATTTTCGGATGAACTGGAATTATTATGGTCAAACATATTCATGGGACCTTCATCAACTTCTATGGATGTAAATTATACAGAGTTATAAAGACTGGACCACATGAATACTAACTACCAATCAAACCAAATGGATAGAAAGTATCAGTAAAAAGACCCAACCACACAATTTGGGATTCTAAAGAAAACGATAGATGAACTTGGTCAAAATTATTCCATGAATAACCTTTAGATGGATTATTTAAGATTTTACTATTTGAAAAGTTTGTTTGGGGCCATGATATCAATGATGTTGTGTTTTGAGACATAAATACACACTAAAATTTGGGTCTGAGTTGGAAATACCTCAATGGTTTTACAGGAAAAAATCTAGACTTCCCTGATTGAGACTAATTATACCTTATTTTCCACATATAAGTAAACTATCCAAAAAATCATTTTCACCATAATATAAGATGATTTCACTTGAACATGCTTGAATCTTCTGATAACCAAGAACCAGATTACATGCCAGCCTCTTTCTCTGATAAAAACATTCAGGAAGTAGTTTTTTTAACCAAAAGAATATCTAATCAAAACAACAATGTGACATTCCATTATTTTATTTAATGGAAATAAATTTAGCAACAAATTAAAACTTGCTTATCTGGAAACCAATATATAATTCATACTCAATAGACCTCAACCACTCATATAAGTGAGATGGTTCTAACTCAAGAGTTAAATCAACATCATCCATTTTTTAGTTTATTAAACATACAGACCTTCCACATTATGAACTAAACATTGAAAATGTGTTGGATATGGAACCAAATTATTAATATCTTCTCTGGAAATACATTTACCATGTTGATACCAAAAATCATAATCTGTTTGAAAACCAAAACACAATAAATGGGCTACAGCATTGTCAAATTTGTCATACACTCTCAGAGAACCTTTTTTACAAGGACACTTAATTTTCCATTTTGAAACAAATTTTGGATTCAATGATGCAAATGAAAAGAAATTTTGAACACCCCCATTATATATAGGATTTAAATCACACCCATTTGGATTCATGTGTTGAGTTATCCAAGAATAATCATCTAATAATGACTGTTGTCTACATCCTTATTCCATATTTTTCTAAAAAATATGAATTAATTAGTTATTTTGTATAATTAGATATAAGGCAAACACTATAAAAAATAGAAGATAATTAACTTATATTTTCTAGCTATTTATAATAATTTTTATTATTTTTTGGTTAATTATACTAGTTTTAGGATTTCATAATAAGCTACACTCATTCGTAAAAATTTATACTATTTTACAATAATTATTATTAATTTCAGATAATTTTTACTATTTACTCATAATTACTGGCATCACAATTTCCAAAGGATTGGTGGAAATTCTTTTTCCCGATGACTTATCCCCTTGAAATGTTCTCTGATTAAAATAACTATGAATAGTCTACTCTGACATAAAAAGTTCCATTTTTTATGCACAAGTATATGGACTAAAATCGCTATGGTAGTGCTCTCTATGATCTCGTGCATACGAAAATGGATATTCATACATCAGAGCAAACTATTCATAGTGATTTTGTAACTCCCCGACCCTAGTTACCCAGATTATATACAATAATACATAACATTTTCATGATCAGTAGTGATCAAATCCCAAAAGACCAATTAGATTAGTAGCCTTGGAAGTACTAGATACATACATAAGTTTTACATATCATCATGAAATAAAATAAATAAAAAACATTTTTTCCACATTGAACGTACTTATATCCCTTACCCAATCCCTGTAGGTCAACCATAAAATATTTTTCACATCCTGGAAAAAATCGAACATAGAAACGTGTGAGCTCAGATGCTCCGTAAGGATAACAATATAGCGGAAACATTCCTAAATAAGAATAAACATTTAAGGAAATGTATAAGACTAAAACAAAATCCTATTTCAATATAATCATCAGCATAATATGGAAAATTTAAATCAAAATAATTCCATTTACTTATTCACAAGGATATTCTATTATTCGAATAATCACATGTAATATCAATAGCCAATTTCATAATGTTGGAATGCATAATTCCAAACTTCATAACCACATAGTCAATGCCTCGTGCCATGGCTACAAAAAATATTTTTTTCAAGGAAAAATGTCAAGGCTCTATTTTTTCTCAAGAGTCATATCGATGCATCGAGGAGCTATAGTGGGCTCCACTTGTCACTTACTTTGTCCAATGCATTCGTTATATGAAAATGGTTGAAATATAACTTAAACATTTGTATTAAAAATAGAATATGAAATGTTAATACTTTAACCATAGACCATGAATAGTATAAAAATAACACATCCATAGTCAAACATATCAAAAAACCTTCAACACAATATGGAATATTGTTTGAAAATAAATCAACTTCAAACAAGTTTAAATTCCATCAAAGGATGTTGACATAGATGAAATCAAAACTATTTGAGAAAAATATATCTTTATATTTTGAAAAAAATTTAAAACTCATGTAATAATAAAAGGAAACATTTATTTTGAAAATATTTCTATAATATAATAAGGGGATCTTTAAAGATTTTATAATGGCGTAAAATATCCGCATGCGTCGTAAAAGTTAAAAAAACATTTTTTTCATTAATTTTGTTGAAATGGTCATAAATGAAATTGATTGGAAAATGACAGAAAGATTCTTTTATAAATTTTTTATAAAAAGTAATACAAGGGTATAAATGTCTTTAACCCACAGTTTAGTAAATGTTAAATATGTTTTGAAATACATTTTTATGAAATAAAGATGTTGATGACAAATAGGTCCTAGTTGATACTCACATATAAATAACCTCAGATAATGAAGAGATTGTAGAATTGACCCATACCTTGTACTTTTCATTTATCGAGGGTATGTTAACCTCCTGTATAATAGTTTAATAATTTTTATTAAATTATAAAAGAACCACAAACATAAATTTGATATCTTATATGATCTTCTAATATTTCATTGTAAACAATATTTCAATAGTATCATCATTTCAGGTGTTAAATGATTCATTTTCCTTTAAATGTTTGGTTATGTAAGACATGTTTTTTATGGATATGATATATTCGATTCATATATATTATTATATTAAGTTTGAGAAAATTATTTGTAATCATAAAATGAAAATTATTCTTGAATGGTTACGATGGGGTACGAATCTTATCGCATTCGTGGAGACAGTAATCTGTACGTACGCACGAACAACAATATCATTCTATTGATGGTGAAATCGTATGTAATTGGATGGTATATAATATATAAAGAATAATTAATATGTTATATTAATTATTTATATCAGTTATACTCATTATTATACCCATCAAAAATAACGAAGTGCCTGAGTAACAAATTACACCACGACATGGAGACGGTAAGCCGTACGTACGCACATATGGTGGCTTGTCATTCATCAGATGGATAGATTATTTAATATGGTTTTACCATATTTATAATAACATCATTGTATGTATAAGGTACTATAGTTATTATTTTGGTATGGAAACAACAAAGATATTGGAAGTGTAACATGAAAAGAACATTGAAAGAGGTGGTGAAATTATTGCATCTTCTTCGGGTGTTTCCTTTTAAGTTGATAAAAAGGGATCCTTTGGGTGGATTTATGAAAACATTAAGGAACCTATATCGAAGGGAGGGTATTTTGGAAGATATTTTAGCAGGGTTTGGCCAAGACAACTTGATTTTGAGGTGTCATTTTGAGAGAAGGGGAAGTACCCTTTTATAAGAGAGGTGTGGGTCACTTTAGGAAAAGCTTGAAATATTATTTTATTATACAATAATATTAGGTTTATAATGGAAACAATGACTTATTTCTAGGATAAGGTGGGTATGGGTCGTAAAAACTCACAACCAATAGGTTTTATATAGGTTTAGGACACTATATTAACCTTATCTTTTAGATTTATGTCTTAGTTAAATAGTTTTTGTTTTACCAAGTATTCTTGTATTATTATAATAAATGGTTAATAATATTACTATAAAAATCCAAGAGAACCCCAAGTGGTTCATTATTAAAATATATAACCTTATCTATGTTCTTTAGCTGAAGCTTATATTTTTAGAAATATTATTTCAATTAATAATATCATATTTGTTTTAAAAACTCATTTATGTCAATTTTGACACTATTTGGTATTTTGTTTTTGCGAATGTCAAACAAAATTATCACATTGACAAATATTTTTGTAATCAACTATAACATTAAATATTAACCTAGAAATTTAATTGAATTCATCACAAGTCTCCATTTATATTTATTTGGATATTTATAATACAAATTATTTAAATCTTTCATTAATAATTTAATTACTGCATCATCATTGTGTCATAAATAAATTTAATTAATTAATGTAAAAATTTATAAATATAATACCATTATATAAGAAATATTTTTAGATATCCAATGAATATTTATAGTCGAATTTATCTTATGTATAACCCTATACTAAAAATGTTTTAGTTATTAAACATTGAATTTAACACTTTTAACTCTCCATGATATAAAATAATAATAGATGTCCTAATCTAATACAAGTTGACCAAAATGATCATATATTATTCATAAGGCAGATTTTGGTTGAAATAAATTTATCCAATATAATTGGGTCATGTGTTAGGGTAATTATAATATCATTTTTATATTTAATTACCCTATTTACTTTTAACTTTGGTAAATAAAAGTCAAAAGTTACTATTCGTCTCCAATTATTTTCTTCTTATAGAACCACATTCTACATACTGATGTTAACTGTGTCTCTTGGATTTTTGAAATTCAACTAACAAAAGTGGTAAAATTATGTTTTATGTAAATTTGCAAATGATCCAAGAAGGTGGGTAAAAGACGGTAAAATGTTCTATATATATATAATATTATAAAATTTCTCAAATTAATTACATTGAACATATATAGGTATTATGTATCTATTTTTACCTAATATAAATATTAAAAATTAACTAATTATTTAAATAAATAATCGATTTGAAACAATAACGTAATGTTTTTCATTATTTATCAAAATTGAACGTTTTCATAAAAATACCAAAAATTCACCATAAGATAATTTTGATATTATGAATACAAAAATGAAGTCCATTTTAAAGAATAAAATTTATAAAATTTCAAAAATTGGGTATTACAATTCATAATGGATAGTTAGATTGGTCGTGGTGTGTTAAAACTCTATGTTGTGTACAATGAAAGCTATTGCATTATTCAAAGGGAAACATACTGTGGATGCTTGGGGTGTTACATTCTCCCCTTCTTCAAATAGTTTCAACCTCTAAATTTCTAGAATATTACTGCATAAAAAGATTTGGGTGGTTCTTTATCATCAGTTCCTCAGGATCCCATGTTGCCTCTTCCATCTTATGGTTTCTCCATAGAACTTTTACCAGAAAAGTCGACCATTTTTCTACACTTGTTCTCTGGTATCATGAATTCTGATAGGGTCTTCGTATAAGACAGTTCAGGTTCTAGTTTCATTTCATCGTAGGGGAGTACATGCATTGGGTCAGAAATGTAATTTCCCAACGGTGATACATGGAACACATCATGAACATTGGTGGGACTTGGTGGAATTTCCAAATGGTAAGCTATATCACCAATTCGTTCTATAATTTTGAATGGTATGATATACCTAGAAATTAATTTACCCTTCTTACAAAATCATATTACTCACTTTCATGAAGATACCTTCAGGAAAACATGATCTCCTCCATGAAATTCCAAATCCATCCTTCGATTATCGACATATCCCTTTTCCATATTTGGAGATGCTATGATGTGGGTTTGGATAACCTTCACATTTTAAATTGTTTCCTCAACACGTTCTGGGCCTACGAGGTTTCTTTCACCAACATCATCCCAACAAGTTGGTGTGTAACATCTCTTTCCATATAATGCTTCATATGGTGCCATCTGATTACTTGAATTGAAGCTATTGTAATAGTTAAATTATACCAAAGGTAAATATTGATCCCACATACCTTGAAAGTCAAGTGAGCCTGATCTCAACATGTTTTCTTTGGTTTGAATAGACTATTCTGATTGACTATCGATTTGAGGTTGGTGGGAAGTGCTCAAATGAAGTTCAGCATCCAAGTCCTTCTAAAGACATTTCCGGAACCTTGATGTAAAACGAGGATCACGATCAAAAAAAATCAATAGGGGTACTCCATGAATTCTTGAAACTTCATTAATATATAGTCTTTGTAGACATTCAAGTTGTAAATCTTCACTTGTAGTATGAAAATGTGCGGACTTGGTAAGACGATCAACAATGACCCATATTGAATCATTTCTTCTAGGAGTCTTTGGTAGTTCCATGAATATGTCCATTGTAATATCATCCCATTTCCACTCAGGTGTGGGAAGATGAAGCATAACACCTCTAGGATATTGCCTTCCAGCATTCACTTATTGAAAATCCATACAACCTGACACATAATCAGCGATCTCTCTCTTCATTTTTTTCCCACAAAAAATGTTCCTTAAAATACCTACACATCTTAGTGCTACCAGGGTGTATAGAGAAATTGGATCTATGAGCATCATCCAATAATTCAAATTTTAGATCAGGAATGTCGGGAACACAAAGTATTTTTCCAAATTTCAAAATTCCATCATCACATACAAAGCCAATCAATCCCCCATCATTCAAAACATTCATTTTCTTTTGAAACTCCTCATCACCAGTCTGAGAAGTTTTTATCCTTTCTAGTAAAGATGGTTTGGCTGCCATTTGAAAAATTAATGATGTTTCAGCTTCCATGATTATTCCCATATCCATAATTACTAGATCTATAAACATAGGATGACTTTAAACTCTCATCTTATTCAAAAATCCATGATCCTTTTTTCTCAAAGCACATGCCACCTTATTTGCCTACCCCTGGTGGTAGTGTATAGTGAAATCATAATCCTAGAGTAGTTCAAGCCATCTTCTTTTCCTCATGTTGAGTTCTTTCTATGATAATATATACTTCATATTATTGTTATGAGTGTAAATATCACATTTTTCACCATAGAGATAGTGTATCCATATATTTAATGAAAAGATTATAGTTGCTAACACAAGATCATGAGTGGGATACTTTTATTCATGAATTTTTAGCAGTCATGATACATAGGTAATAACTCTATCATTCTGCATAAGGACACAACCAAGTCCTTTCTATGAGTCATCACTATGAATAACAAATTCATCAATCCCCAATGGTAGAGTCAACATAAGATAATTGACTAATATTCTCTTCTGTTCTTTAAAACATTCTTCACACTCTAATTTTTCAAACAAATTTAACCCCTTTATGTGTGAGCTTGGTTAATTGGTTTTCCAATCGAGAAGAATTTTGTATGAAACACCTATAATAAACCGCCAAACCAATAAAACTGTATACCTCAATTATACTTGTCGGTGATGTCCATTCATATATGACTTGGTCTTTTAAGGATCAAAATAGATTCCATCAGCAATGACAATATGACCAAGAGAAGAAATATCCTGAATCCATAATTCACACTTGCTAAACTTCCCATATAATTCATTTCCTACAAGGGTTTTCAGAATATTGTGCAAGTGATTTTCATGATCTTCATAGATTTTTTATTATTCCAATATATCATCAATAAATACTACTAAAAATTTATTAAGATATTCCTTGAAAACTCTATTCATTATATCCATGAATATAGAGGGTGAATTAATCAGTCCAAAAGGCATTACTGTAAACACATAATGTCCGTACCAGGTTCAAAATGTTGTTTTCGGAATGTCTTCCTTCTTCACACATAAATGATGATATCCAGATTGAAGTTCAATCGTTGAAAAATATTGAGCACCATGAAGTTGGCTGAATATATACTAAATGTGAGGTAGGGGATACTTATCCTTTATTATTATAGCATTGATCTCCCTATAGTCAATTCACAACCTCCTATATTTGTCTTTCTTCATAATAAAAAGAATACTGGCTTCCCATAGAGAAACACTAGGGAGAATAAATAATTTATTACTCAATTCCTCTAGTTGTTTCTTTAGTTCCACTAATTCCAAAGTGGCCATTCTATAAGGTGTATTAGATATGGGCCTTGAACCAGAAATTAAATCAATGGAAAACTAAATTTCTTGTTTCGAAGGATGTCTAGGTAAATCCTATAGAAACACATCAACATATTCTTGTACAATAGGTACTTCATTTATTCGATCATTATTTTCCTCACCAATTTTTATTTCATTATCTTCCTCCCCAATAGTTGAATTTAGTAGAGATACTGGTGGTGGATCAATATAAGATCAGGTGGTGACATTTTTTCACTTAAGATAATGTACTCTTTATCGTCTTCGAAAATTTCAACCTCCTTCTTCTTAAAATAAATTTTCGCATCATGTTTTAAAGGTCAATACATATCGGGGATTATATCAAATTCTATCATGGGTATGATGATTAGATCAGAGGATAAAGAATATTTATTTGACCTAATGGGGATTGATTCACAAAACATTATTGCAATGATATTTCCCTTAGGAGTTATGACTGACAACTCCTTTGTTAATTCAAATTGGAAATATCTAATTTTCTTTGGAAGCTGGGAAGATATGAAATAATGTGATAATCCATAAACAAATAAATCATTCAATAATCTTTAGGAAACCATGAAATTACCTTCCACCACATCTTTAGGATCTTCAACCTCAGTAGTAGTGATCACATAAGCATTGCCTTACTCCCTTGGCCTTTTCTAAGGTTTGTTTCCTTGGCCATTAGGAAATTCATTTGCATAATGACTAATTTCTATAAAATTTTAGCATTCAACATTGAAAGCCTTTTTTGTTGCCTTTCAATCACGAGCTTGGTGTCCTTTCTCACCACACTTGTAATAGACTCCCATTCACTTCAGGAAAGTACTGGGGTATTTCATCCCACATTTACCGTAGGAGTGATATTCAACTTTTTTCCTTCTTCCCATTAATTCCATTTCCAGCGTGTTTTGTAGATCTATTCTTCTCTTGCATTGCTTTAATGTCATAAGACTTATATAATTATTTTTCTGTCTTGATAGCACATGAGGTTATATCATCATATGACGATAAGGATTGTGAGAGTAATTCTCTACAGGTAAATGTTTTTAACCCAAGAAATAATCGATTGATATTACTTATTGGGTTACATATAATATCTGTGACATCCCTTGATAACCTTGTAATGTTAGCCTCATACTTTTCAACATTCTCATCCTCCTTTTTCATCAGACTCAGAAATTGTCTTTCAATATCCGCTCGATGGAAAAGGTGAAAGTATTTCTCTAATAAAATCTCTTAAAACTCCCTTCATTCCATAATTGATACTTATTTACCCTTCTTTGTGTTTTTAATTAATTAACACCATTTATCTGCATCTCCCGTGAGGTGATAAACTGCCATAAAAACTTTGTCCCTTTCGATACACCCCAAAGAATGAAATATTTCCTCTAAGGAACATATCCATTTCTCACATAAAAATTAATTTGTATTCCCATTGAATATGGGGGGGTTTCCTCCAAAAGTGGTCTAATATTGATCCACCGTGTTGTAGATCATAGTGATCCATATAGGTAAGGTTCTTATTCATAACCTATGTGAGTTGTCCCAGTATGGTGATAAGCTGATCAGCTCCAGTTGCATCACTAGCTCCACTATAATTATCTTGAGTAGGAGGAAAATCCCTACATGGATTATGTTCATTGATAAGGTTTCCATTCCTTCCACTAGGATCCATTTCTAAACAATGTATTACACTATATTAGTTTATGAATCACAATACATAATTCTATACTTGTAAAACAATTAACATAAATTTAATAGTTTATGGATATAATCCCAAAACATCAAAAAGTATTCTTTGAAGAAGTATATTCTCATAAATCCTTCATAATGGTTTGTAATGAAAATGGTAATTATCTTAAGCATATCCCCCAGAAGTTTCATAACCAAGAGTGCAGAAAGGCCCATTTTCATGTACCTGGATACCCAGGGTCATGCCCGAAACTCCATGTCATTCTTTTCACTCCAAAGTACATCAGTTCCAGAGCCTCCTATTTCTGCACGTATCCAGATAGGGATGTATTGTATGGAAAAATAAAAAATATCAACATTACCAAAATTCTATGATGTTCTTATATATTAATCCTCAAATTCTATTGGTTTCGCCAAATTTACCCAAGTTCTAAGGGTTAAGCGGTCTCTTTCTGTGTAGTTTGGGTTGTTGAATCCTTAGAGACCTAATAATCTCCTTAGACAAACAATAAAAACAGATGGAATTTTTGGCTATGATTGGATCCAGAATTGACTATGAAGTGGCAAACTATGGTGTCGATTGATTTTATGAAATGGTGATTTGATTTAAAGAACAAAACAAACAAAATGAATTGAATTAAAACAATTAATTAAGATGAGCTGATACTAGGTTGTCTCTAGGGATTGATTGGATGTATTTATTTTTCATTGAATTTTATGTTGATCGGTTCATGTGGTATCCATTAAATGAAATAATTCCTTAATATCATTCTCCAATTTAATCCATACACAGTTTCAAGGCTAATAACCAATTCACTTAGAGGATCACTTAAATAAGCACTTCAAGTAATTGGATCGTACTAGAACTCAAAATGTGTTGTCATTAAAGTCTTTGAAGAAAAATAAGAAGATAAATCACTGAATGAAACTCTTAAAATGAAGAACAAATTTAAGTGTCTAAGAACATCAAATAACATTAAATCCAGCCCATGCAACTCCCTAGGATCAACCCTTAAAATGTTATCCATACATTTATGCTATTCTATCAATGTATACAGGTAGTCAACATAAATAATCAGTATTGATGAAGAAAAAATATTGAAAAATGAACACTCCACCGTTGTGTGAATAATATCACAGGGATTGGTGTGAAAAAGTTCATACCGTAATGGAACGGTATTAGTGTGATATGAAGAATAACAGAATAAAAGATAAAGAAGAACTTTTATTAAGAACTAATGTGACTCAAAATACTTACATTAAAATGAAGAATGATTGTAACACCAAATTGACAGCATAACAAAACAATAAAGCAAAGCACCAAAGATGATAAGAAAAAAACGAGATACTTATTGCCTTCACCACCAGCTCCGTATATAGGCATGTTAGGAGCCTTAGGTCCACCCCAAAACAATCAATTCACCCCCCAAAAATTAAGAGAGTCAAACGAGGGTGAAGAATCAAAAGGAAATTGACGTTACAAACTTGACCACAAAACCAGCCAGATTCATCCACCATTTTGACGTGTGAATTTTTAATTGAAGAAGGGAGAATCTGGAAGGGTTGTAGAAGAGAAATATTATCTTCCCTCCGTCCTCTATGAGATGTAAAATGTTCAGGAAATTTGAAACAACTGTTTTTATGTTATGGTCGAAATGGTGGGATGACTTTATGTGCATTCATGTCGGGCCCACCATTTAAATCTCAATTTTTGATCCCTTTATCATCCTAAAAGAAATAACAATTAGCTCTGGACACAGTTTAATAAAATGATCCAAATATTTTTTTATTTCTACTTTAAAAATTTGAGCTTCATTGGGCTTGGTTTGTGGGCCCCACATTTGTTTGTTGGGCCTTAGGCCCATTATGTTCTTTCAAGAAAATCTCTGCATTCAGGCGAAATAATATCTATCTTACCTTGGGATTCATCCATCGGACTTAAAAGATAAAATGTTCCAAATAAAGTGATGAAACATATACCAAAATATAAAATTAAAATGAAGAAAAATGTATTTTCACAAGAAATTTATTGAGTGGGCCCAAATTGACATTTTAAGCATGAATTGCACAATGATGGGAAATGAAGTTCAATTTCTGAAGGGGACTAAAATTGATGTTTATGCACATTGAAACACATTAATATTAAGATATTAACAATGAATATTATCCCCCTTCAGTGAATTATCACACCCCAACTTGAGTTTTTCTAGTCCCGAGAAAAATATATTACAAATATGAAATTCGAATCGTCTTTTCAAAAAACATTTTAATACACATTTCTCACCCGAAGAAATAATACCAAAAAAAATTATGAAACCCATCCAAATAAATAAAAACAATATAGGTCCATAAGCATATCCCAAGCCCAAGCCCATTCCATTGTTCAAATTCATCACCAAATTTCATTAAATTTCAACTAAGCATGATAAAGTGTTGTGCATCACAAAAGATATGGGGACCATTTTATTGTTCAAGGGGAAAAAATGAAATCACTAGGTGGGAATCACATTAATCCTTAAGATAAGTATCCATTTTTTTTACTTTGATTTTTTTTCTTTTTTGTTTTTTTTTGTTTTTTTAACCACAATAGATATGAAAAGACGAACTCTAGGCAAGACAACTATGGATTCATGATCCCCAATTGCCAGAAACCACACATATTGTCAATTCTATGCACTACGATAGAGATATAAAGACTAAAACTACGCAATAAAACTATGGGGTCACGATCCCAAAGTGTCAGATGCCACACATTTGGACAAAACATTTCTCTATGTGGTCATTATTTTTTTCAATTTTATTTAATTATTTATTTTTTTGGATACTCAAATTAAACTAAATGTGACCCCAGAACTCTATGCTATAATGAAAGGGACCCAAGAACTCAAATTTACACCCAAGATCCAGTAGACCTGCATTTTTTCATTTTTATTAAGAGGATGAAAATGTAAACATTGAAAAATCACATCGGACAACCGTACTTTCCAAAAACTATGCTCAGGAACATAAACATGAATTAAAATCAGAATCAAGGAATACAAAATTATTTGATATCCAATTTCTGAGTTTGCAATGTGTCTTATCATGTTTAAGTTTAATGGAATTTTTCTTTCCATTCATGTTTTTATTATAAAAAATATTTTTTTATTTCATCTCCCACCAACATAGAATAACACTATCACCAGTGTTTAAAGAAATATTAGATGGGGGTATGCGAGAGTTGACCAAAGAGGAAATTTAAAATGATAATAATGGACTGAATATACCTGGCGGATGATGATGAAAGTGTGTGCCACAGTCTCCCTTCAATCCTGGATTCGACTCTTAGCATCTTGGATGGATGAGATGGGATTTTCCCCACGACCTACGACATGTACTTTTAAATATTTTTTAACCTATAAAATAAAACAAAATAAATTGATGATACATTTTCTTATTTTTAAATTTTTGGGTAAGGTATTACTCAGAGATCACGCCACATGACACTGATGAATATGACGCTCCCTTTTCATACACATATTTACTCATAATGGAAGAACAAGTCCATAGTCTAAGGTACTATCATATTCAGATTTTTTAAACCTACAAACAAAAAATAAAATACACTGATGATACATTGACTTCAGTTTAAATTTCTGGAAAAGGTATTACTCAGGGATCACGCCACATGACACATATGAATATGGAGATCCCCTTTCATTCCCATCCTTACTCATAAATGATGTACAAGTCAATAGTCTATTTTAATTTTTTAAATGAAAAAAAAATGATTCCCAAGATTGGAACTATGAGAACCATGGGTTTCCTCCTATGCATCACTTTTGTTTAACGTCGTTATCTCGACTTGAACCCCCCAACTTATCCAATTCCATCTTTCAAAATTTTAATGAACCCATATTTCTCCACTTAAACACGAATGAGATTGATTGTTTTTTTAGAATATTTTCCTTGTATAAATCCATGTTCTAAAATAAATCTGAATATACAAGGAATGTTATAAATGGTTGATCTAGTTGTATTTTTTGTCTTTCCTAAGACGTCTAGGATCAATCTAACATTATTTCTTTCATCAGAAGAATTAATGAATAATGTATGGTCATGGGAATCACCTATGATGGAATTATTATATGGGGAATTAAGGATAATGATTTTTAGTTCTGTTTGATTGCAATTTTCTAATGAAGATTGGAAATTTAAATGAAATTCAGTTTCTTATCCAAATTTTTGGAAATAATTGGTTCCATTTGAAAATATGATTCATCCCAAAAAGTGTCTAGTTGAATTTCAGGAGTGGTTATGGGCTTAGTGTTTGGTATTTCTCCAAATTTTTCATTTATAGGTGTTTTTGAAAAATCATCAATGGATTAATATTCAGGACTCTCCATCCATAATGTCAAATTTTCCTCTTGGGAATAAAAAAAATCAGTCTCCTCTTGATTTAAGCACCCCAAAAAAATTCCTTAATTATCATAAACTATCCCAAGTAAAATGGTTGGTTCTTCAATAAAATCATGTGAGGTTTGTGGGAGATAATATTCTTTTATTAGTGATGAGGAAGAGACCACATGAGTGGGAATGGGTTCCACAACCATTTCAATGCATTGTAGTTCTACTCATAAAGATGAAACCCCAGAAGTCATTCACTCTATTTGCTGACAAAATTTCTCAGGTAATGGTTGTGGATAATGATGATCAAGCTATTTAGATAGATGGTCTATTCTAGGAGGATAATTAAGTTGTTGGAATTCCGCAAGAGAATGATCATATTTGCCTTGTTGGGATTGAAACTCATTATAGGTTGGAATATTTTGTAGAGTATAGGATTTAAAACATTTTTGCTCAATCAGTTGTTGATTTTTCCTCCAATAAAGACTAAGAAGGTCATTGTAAATCACAATTGGTGTGGGGTAGTCATGGTAGGGAGAGGTTCCCCATATTTTTCTTTTTTCAAAATGGCTTCTCATAAAAGTGAAATCGGGGGAGTGAAAAGAGAATTGTGGTGAGAAAAAGATGTTAGTGTCTAAGATAACTTACTTAGGTCCTCAAAAATGGTGCCAAAATTTGGTTTCTCCCAAATTTACCCAAGTTCTAAGGGTTAAGCGGTCACTTGCAGTGTAGTTTGGGTTGTCGAATCCTTAGTGACCTACGAAGATCCTTAGACACACAATAAAAAGAGATGTAATTTTTTTCTATGATTGGATGTGGGATTGACTATAAAGTGGCCAACTATGGTGTAGATTGATTTGAAGAAATGGTGATTTGAGTTAAAGTACAAAATAAACAAAATTATGTGAATTAAAACAATTAATTAAGATGAGACGGTCCTAGGTTTTCTCTAGGGATTGATTGGATGTATTTATTTTTCATTGAATTTTATGTTCATCGGTTCAAGTGGTATCCATTAAATGAAACAATTCATCAATATCATTCTCTGATTTATTCCATACACAATTTCAAGGATAATCAAACATTCATATAGATGATCACTTAAATGAGCACTTCATGTAATTGGATCGTACTAGCACCCAAAATGTGTTTTCATTAAAGTCAGTGAAGACAAAGAGGAAGATAAATCAAAGAAAGGAACTCTTAAAATGATGAACAAATTTAAGTGTTTAAGAACATAAATTAACATTCATTCCAGCCCATGCAAGTCCTTAGGATCAACCCATAAAATTTTAGACCTATATTGATGTTATTCTATCAATGGAAGCGGGTAGTCGACTTAAAGAAGCATGATTGATGAAGAAAAAATATTGAAAAATGAACACTCCACTATTGTGTGAAGAATATCACGGGGATCAGTGTAAAAAAGATCACACCATAATGAAATAGTATCAACGTGATATGAAGAAGAATAGAATAAAATATGAATAAGAACTTTTATTAAGAACTAATGTGATTCAAAAGACTTAAATGAGAATGAAGAATGATTACAACACCAAATTGACAGCATAACAATATAATGAAACAATGCACCAAAGATAATAAGAAAAATATGATATTATTATTACCTTCTCCACCAGCTCCTTATATAGTCATGTTAGGAGCCTTAGGTCCCCCCAATAATAACTTCACCCCCAATAATTAATAGAGTCAAAAGGAGGGAGAATAATCAAAAGGAAATTGACGTTACAAAGTTGACCACAAAACTAGCCAGATTCGTCCACTGTTGTGACATGTGAATTTGTAATGGATGATTGCTGAATCCGGAGGGGTCATAGGAGAGAAATTTGCCTTACCATCTATCCTATATGATCTGTAAAAATTTCAAGAAATTTGGAGCATATTTTTGGATGTTATGGTCAAAATGGTTCGACGACTATATGTGCAATGATGTGTGGGCCACCATTTAAATCTAAACTTAAAATCACATTATCATCATGAAAACTTCAGAATTAGCTCTGGATAAAGTTGAATAAAATGATCATCATATTTTTATCATTCTACTGTAAAATGTTGAACTTCATTAGGCATGTTCTGTGGGCCCCACATTTGTTTTATGGGCCTTAGGCCCATTATGTTTTTTCCAACAAATTTATGCATTTAGGCGCACAAATCTCCATCTTCCCTTGGGATTAATCCATCAGACATAAAAGATAAAATTTTCCCAATAAAGTGATGAATCATATAAAAAAATATCAAATTAAAATGATGAACAATGTATTTTTCACAAGCAATTTATTGATTGGTCCCAAATTGACATTTTAAGCATGAATTGCACAATGATGGGAAATGAAGTTGAATTTCTGAATTGGACTAAAATTGGTGTTTATGAACATTGAACTACATTAATACTAAGATATTAACAGTTAATTTTAGCCACTTTCAGTGACTAATCATCTATCTTTGGGTAATGTTATCTAATCATAGTTTTTCTAAATCTAGATTCTAAGGTTTGTTTTAAACTTCTCTGATACAAACTATAACACCCGGACCCCAGTTACCCAGAGTCGGGGAATTATTACACAAAAATGGAATGATCAAAAGGTATAAAATCCCCAAAGTATTATTAGTTTAGTATACTTGGATGTACTAGATACATACATATGTTTTACATTATATGATGACATAAAAATAGAAACAACATTTTCCCCCTTTGAACACACTTATATCCCTTATACTATCCCTATAGGTCAACCATGAAATACTCCTTCACATCCTATGAAAAATAAAATAATGAAATGGGCGATCTCAGATGCTTAGCATGTATAAAAATATAGCAGAATATTTCATAAATAACAATGAAAATTTAAGGAAATGTAGAAGACTAAATCAAACTCCCTTTTAAACATAACATTTAGCATAATATGGAAAATGTAAATCAAAATAATGCCATTTACTTATTCACATGGATTTTCTACTAGTCGAATAATCACATGTAATATCAATATCCAATTTCATAATGACGGAATGCATAATGCTAGACTTCATAACCACGTAGTAAAGGCCTTGTGAAAAGGATACAGATAAGATTTTTTCAAGGCCTTGTTCAAGACACTAGTTAGTATCAGGGGACCTACTGATGCATCGAGGAGCTATAGAGGGCTCCAACAATCACATACTAAGTCCAATGCATTCCTCATATGAAAAGGTTGAAACATAATATAAACATTCATATTAAAAATTGTATACAAAATATTAATACCTTATCCATAAATCATAAATGGAATAAAAATAACACATCCACATGCAAGCATATCTCAAATACATCAAAACAATATGGAAGATTGTTTCAAAATAAATCAACTTAAAACAAGTGTAAAATACATCAAAGGATGTTGACATTGCTGAAATCAAAACTGTTAGAGAGAAATATATCTTTCTACTTTGAAATCATTTAAAAGTCATGTAATTATAAAAGAAAAGATTTATTTTCAAGATATTCTTATAATATTTTAAGGGAAGCTTTTAAGATGTTATAATGGTGGAAAATAGCAACACTCTTCGTATATGTTAAAAAACATTTTTCCTTAATTTGGTCAAAAATGTCATAAAGGAAATTGTTTGAAAATAAAGAATGATACCTTTATTAAAATTTTATAAAATTTAAAACAAGGGTTTACATTAATTTAACCCATAGTCTAAAAATTTGTAAAAATGTTTTTAAATAAATTTTTAAGAAACACGGATGTGGATGATAAAGAGGTCCCAGTAGATACTCACGTATAAACAAACTCAGATAATGAAGAGATTGTAGAAATAACCCTTACCTTGTACTTTTCCATGATAAAGTATGCATTAACCCCTTATAAAATAGTTAAATCATGCTAATGAATTATACAAGAACCATATACATAAATGTTACATAAAATATGATCTTCTATTATTTATTGGTTAATAATATTTCAGTAGTGTCATCGTTTCAGGTATTAACTGTTCTATTTTCCTTTATATGCTTGGTTAAGTAAGCCTTGTTTGTTATGGATAAGTTGTATATGATTCATATATAGAATAAAATTATGTTTTTAAACAATATTTTTAATCATAAAATGAAAATTATTCTTTAATGGTTACGATGGGGTATGAATCTTATCATGTTAATGGAGACGGTAATCTGTACGTACGCACGAGAGACAATGTCATTCTATTAATGGTGAAATCATATATAATTGGATTGTATATCATATATACAGAATCATTAACATTTTAAATTTATTATTTACATCTGTTATACTCATTATTATACCCATCCAAATAATGACGTGTTTGAGTAACAAACTACACAATGATGTGTATACGATAAGCCATACATACCCATGTATAGTTACTTGACATGGATAGGATGGTTAGAATAATAAATATGGTTGTACCATATTTATAATAACATCACATTATATATAAGGTACTACTGTAATTATTTTGGTATGGAAACAAAAAAGAAATTGGAAGTGGAAGAAGAAAAGAACTTTGAAAGTGGTGGTGTAATTATTACCTCTTATTCATGTGATTCCTTTTTAGTTGATCAAAATGGATCCATAGGTTGGCCTTCTGATCAAATAATGGATTTTAGGTAGAAGGGAGGGTAGTTTTTAGGACATTTGAGCAGGGTTTTACCAAGCCAAATGGATTTATAGGTGTGATTTTGAGATAATTGGAAGTACCCTTTAATAAGAGAGGTGAGAGTCACTTTTGGAAAATCCTAAAATATTATTTTATTATACAATCATATTCAGTTTATAATGGATCCAAAATGATTTATTATTATGCTATGGTGGGTATGGGTTTAAAACCTCTTAAATAATAGGTTTTAGATAGGTTTAGGCCACTATATTTACATTATCTTTTAGATTTAACACTTAGTTAAATAGTTTATCTTTTACCATGTATTCTTGTATTAATATAATAATTGGTTAATAATCTCACAATAAAAAGCCAAGAAAACCCCATGTGATTTATTATTGATATATATAAACTTATCTAAGTCCTTAGCAAAAACCATATATTTTTAGAAATATTATATCAATTAATAATATAGTATTTGTTTTAAAAACACATTTATGTCAATTTTGACACTATTTGGTATTTTGGTTTTTTGAAAATCAGTACAACATTATCAATTCGAACAATAACTTATCTAATAAACCGTAACATAAAATATTAACCTAGAAAATTACTGTAATTCATCATAATTCTCCATTTATATTTTTTTGGATATTTATAATATCAATTTTTTTAGTCATTCATTAATAAAGGAATTACTGCATCGTCATTGTGTCATAAATAAATTTAATTATTTAATGTCTAAAATTTATAAATAAAATTTCATTATGTATTAAATATTGTTGTCTCACTAATAAATATTTAATGTCTAATTTATCATAGTTATAATCCTCTATTTAAAATGTTTTAGTTATTAATCTTTGAATTTGACAATTTTAAATATTCTTAAATAAAGTAATACTAATTTTCCTAATTTAATAATAGTGGACCATAAGGATCATATTTTATTCCTAAGGTTGATTTTGGTCGAAATACACTTATCCAACCGAATTAGGACATGTTTTAGTCTAATTATTATACCATTTTTACCTTTAATTACCCTATTTACTTTTAACCGTGGTAAATAAAAATCAAAAGTTACTATTCATCAAAAATTATTTTCATCTTATTGAATGAAATTTTACATACTGATGTCAACCATATCTCTCATATTTTTTAAATTCAACTCACAAAATCGGTAAAATCATGTTTTATGAAACTTTGCAAATGCTCATAGAATGTGGGTAATAGGCGGTAAAAAGTTCAATAAAATTTTATATATCTAATATTATTATAAAATTACTCAAATAAATTACATTGAACTTATATAGGTAGAATGTATCTATTTTTACCTAATTTAAATTTAAATAAAATAACTAATTATTTAAATAAAAAGTTGGTTTAATCAATTACACAATTTTTTTTCACTATTCATCAAAATTGAAATTTTTATAAAAATACCAAAAATTCACCCTAAGCTAATTTTGATATTCCGAATCCAAAAATAAAGTCCATATTGAAAAATAAAATTTATAATATTTCCAAAAGTGTATATCAATATTCGTAATGGAGAGTTTGATTGGTCGTGGTGTGATACAACTCCAAGTTGCGTACAATGCAAGATATTGCATTATTCAAAGGGAAACGTACCATGGAATCTTAGGGTGTTATAGATTTCAGTCGCATAAAGTTGCAAGTGGATGAGTTGTCTGGAAAAAGAGCCTCTTTTGTCTGACCACTCACATTCTTGCAACTTTCTCAAACTTAAATAATTAGGAAAAATATTCTCCGACGTATGTCTCAGAAGATTTTTAATATTGATTTTATTTGAAAAAGTTTCATGGAACTTAGGTATCGATGAAAATAAATTTCACCAATCCGCTGGAAGTTGGGCCAGTTTATTAATGTACTCGAACATATTATGATTTATTATGAATTATTTCTAACTGTTTCTAATTAATCCTAAGTAATACTTATTATTACTAAATAGTTCTAATTAATCCTAGTTATTTCTAATTAATCCTAATTTATCCTAATTATTCAAAATTATTTAAAATAATTACTAAATATTTCTAATTATTGGAAATTTTTTCAAATTATGGAAAGTTATTTCTAATTATTTCTAATTATTTCTAATTATTGCTCATTGTTTCTAATTATTTCTATTTGGAGCTATTTATTGCTATTTATTGCTATTTATTGCTAATTATTGCTCATTATTGCTCATTAATATTAATTCTTGCTAATTATTTCTA
The DNA here is from genome assembly GCA_963277665.1 of Viscum album. NCBI lineage: Eukaryota > Viridiplantae > Streptophyta > Magnoliopsida > Santalales > Viscaceae > Viscum > Viscum album. The sequence goes on from OY728119.1 coordinate 1,977,172,792, forward strand.
ATTATTTCTAATTCATATCAATAATTACTAAATATTACTAATTATTACTTATTATTATAAATTATTACTAATTATTACTAATCATTACTAATTATTACTACTTATTACTTTTTATTACAACTTATTATTTATTATTACTATTTATTAACAAATATTACCATTTATTAATAATTATTTCTATTTATTAAAACTTATTACTATTAATTAATAATTATTAATATTTATTAATAATTATTACTATATATTACTATATAATACTATTTATTTCAAATTATTACAAATTATTACTAATTATTACAAATTATTACTATTTAATAATAATAATTACTATATATTAGTAATTATTACTAATTATTACTATTTATTAAATTTTTTTGCTATTTATTACTAATTATTGTTGATTAATCATAATTATTGCTAATTATTACTAATTAAGACTAATTATTACTAATTATGACTAATTATTAAAAATTATTACTATTTATTCCTATGTATTACTAATTATTACGAACTAATCCTAATTATAGATAAATATCCTAATAATTGACAACTAATCATAATTATTTTATTATTTATTTCAAATTATTACTAATTATTACTATTTATTTCTATTTATTACTATTTATTTATAATTATTAATAATTATTGCTAATTATTTCAAATTATTGCTAATTATTGCTAATTATTACTAATGATTACTAATTATTACTAATTACTACTATTTATTTCAAATTATTAAAATTTATTTCTAATATTAAAATGTATTTCTTGTAAATCCTAGTTTTTTTAATTAGTCATAATTATTACTAATTATTATTAATTATTACAATTTATTACAAATTATTCAGAATTATTTCAATTTATTTCTAATTCATACAAATTATTTCTAATTATAACAATTTATTTCTAATTATTGAAAATAATTTCTAATAGATACAAATTATTTCTAATTATTAAAAATTATTTCAAATTATTTCAAATTATTTCAAATTATTTTTAATTATTTTTAATTATTACTAATTATTATAAATTAATTCTAATTATTACTAATTGTTCCTAATTATTTTTAATTATTTCTAATGATTATTAATTTTTTTAATTATTACTAATTATTTCTAATTATTACTAATTAATACAAATTATTATTTATTGTTACTAATTAATTCTAGTTATTACTAATTATTACAAATTATTTAAAATTATTACAATTTATAACAATTTATTGCTAATTGACACTTAGATATAACTATTCATAAAAATAAATAAGGAAAAAATATTTAATTTTAATTTAATTAATTTTCATATAATTAACAAAAATTAAAAATAATTGAAAATAAAATATATTGACTAAATAATAAAAAAAGATAAATACCTTGAAACTGATGCTTTTGAGGTATTAAAGTAAAAGATAATGGTCTGATTTGAATGTTTAATCTATGCAAAATTTTAGAAGGAATTTTTTAAGTAGAGATAGAGAAAGAAGTCGAGTAAACAATGAAATGAGAGGAAAACAGATGGGGGTATACATATGTTTGATTAGTTGCGATGGAGGCATTTTGCGATGAGATACCAATCAAAAATACCTTGACCCACATTAATTATAGTGGGCCGTTTAAAACTTATTTGCGATGGGGCCCGACGAAGATAGTATATACCACCGCCAGTTATTTGCAACAATGCAAGAATCCCATCACAAATACTAAAAACCACCGCCGTTTATTTGCAATGGGAAAAGGAACCCATTGCAATTAAACTTACCTGTGGTTTGGTGATTATTTTTCCCCATACATTTTGCGACATGTGGTAGGTTCCCATCACAAATAATGGTTATTTCTAACAGGTCCTAGACCCATCACAATTATCCATTTTTCCCATAGTGCTTATTTGGATAATATGATTCTACAAAAAACCTGTCAAGAGTCTATAAACTATCACCATATTAAACTGATTTGTTAAACAAAAAATAAAATTTATATTCTCTTTAATATTTTAGAGAAACTACATCACTTGCACAACCCTAGAAACATATCATATTTTCCCACAACTATTTAATGTTTTCGATTTTAACTTTTTTTTCTATATAACTATTTTTTTATTTTTTATTTTCAATTGATATATTTTATCATTCAATAAAAGATTTTGTATACAAAATCCCCTTTTAAATGAAATGTTATTTTCTGGATTAATAAAATCCCTCAAAAAATTATTTTACAATATCATCATGTTTAAATATTCATTGAATCTCTATGAAGAAAGTAAATGATTTAACATTAATATTAAAAATATTCATTCAAGATATTTATAACATATGGATAGAGGTAGATACTTTCAGAACATGTGTTTGATGAGATAAAATATTTTTCATCCCACAATAAAAAATAAAATGATAATAATAATTATGTTTTTTGTGATTTTCTAATATCCATCTAATTGATAATATAAATTTAGTCTCATGAAATATTTTTTTTTTCATTAAACGGGTTCATTTTCATGTTTATGGACCATCGATGTAGTATTTACATGATATTCATGGTTTTTAAGAGATGTTACATTCAAAATCATTTCACATAATACAATGGTCATGTTTCTACATCACATAGCCTTAGGATACCATGCAATACAATCAATGTCAATTCTTAGATCATGCTTCACTAAACCCCTAAAAATGTCCCTTGTGTATAATGATCCACACTATTAAGGGTAAAAAATATATTTACATTTTTTTATTATGTTTATTTGTGAAGTATTTGTCATGACTAATTGTAATTGGTCTATGAATGGTACAATTTTGAAGGAAAATAGATAGATTGTTGTTGGTGGTGGTGTACCATGCGATCAATTGGCACTATACAATACACATTTCCCTCTTTGAGGTGAGGCCGTTACTTTTACCACACCAATATGCGGTCGATCACGAGGAACCACGAACCTTGCTATAACCAAATGGCTGTTTCACCCTTAATGGGTACCCAATAATTATAAGTGTGTTTTTATAAATTATAAAGGAGTCATTGAAATTTTATATACATTCAAATTATAATTATTAAAGGATATTAATATTTTTTGGATAAATTTTTTATCATGCTCATTCCCCCCATTTATTTTTTGTTCATCCTTCTGCCGAGATAATCCTAATTGTTCTCATTGATATGATCCTTTAATTTAGAGAAGTAATGCCTTATTTCTAGTGAGGTTGTGGTATAGTCATTTATTTATTTTCATGATTTTTGAATTACTAAATCACACAAAAAGAATAATTAACTAAGTTATTTTTATCAACTTTTTTCTATATTCTTCAGGATCAGTTATGATTCATCTTTGAAATACTTCGCAATAAAAAATTACATATTAATCAATTGGTGAAATCACATAAGTTACATATTTTCTTTGTTTTACAACAAAAAAAATTAGGGGTGGTGAGAGTGAATAAAGAAATATTTCATCCATGAAAAAAAAATCTACTTTTATTCATTTTTTATTTTGATTTACAAGTTAATATGTTAAACCTGTTATTATAAAAAAACATGACCTATTATATTATCATTATATAGTTTTTTACATTATAGTATTTTTTTTTTATGAATATTGATGATGTAAATTTCTATGAATGCAAGTATGTGGTTGGTGCTTTTGAAATCCATTTCTGCATGTCCCTAAAAATCATAAATATATTATGATTACTCTATGCTTCAATACTTTTTGGTTATTATCTATGATTGATCCTTATGGGAATTATGATATAACTTCTTTTGTTTCTTTTTTTATTTTTTATTCTATTAAGGATGTATTAATGGGTATTTTCCAACATAATGGAGTTTTCCATATCATTATTTTACCTCCAACTAACAATGTTTAATTTCTTATTTTATCCATTTTTATGTATTTCTAATTCATGATTTGAAGCATTGATTAGTTGAGGTAATGTATTCATTCTATATTATTCTATATATCACATAGAAAACAAATAGCCAAGGTATTTGTGGTTTCTATTATCTTAAATATTTTCATGTGAATTAATAATTTATATGGAATAATTTTTTGATATCAATATTCTACTTTAATAAGTATTAACATATAATATTTTAGTTTGTATCAAGTAGTAATTGATTATGGTGTAATCATACCCAATAGTTAACCTATATGGTACTATAACCCTACACATAACCTATATGGTACTTGATGACTTTAAAATTTTTTATTCATGTCACTAGATGGCTGATGGGATTAAAAATACCAGTGGAGTACACATTTTTTAGTTTTTGGTTTTGAAGATAGTTAAAGGATTTTTTTTCATCAGATACTACTTTTTTATACATTAATTATAATTATGGGTTCTTCTGATTTTTATGGAACATAATGTTTATGGAATTATTTTTATATTTCATATCTCAGGATTCATAACATGTTATTTATATTTTTTAAATTTTATATTTGATATATCTATCTGTATAATTTTGGGAATGAAAATAACTACCCACCTTTTTCTTTTATCATTCACCACTTTTGAATGAATTGTGTGATTGAAAATTATTCTCAATGACATATAGATATTCAGGTCACACTAGGCGATTCAGACATGGAATTTACAGAAGTTATCAGACTTTTATTGGGAAATTTTTTCAATGATAGATATAATATAAAACTTTCAGCCCATAATAATAAATATATAAATATTTATTACACTAATAAATTTAGTAAAATCATGATTCACTAGTGATGTATTGATTTTTGGGTATTCAATAAACCCTTGATTATATTGTTAATGTTTATTTTATGTTTTTTATTATATAAAAGTATAATCCTATAGAATGATGTATGAGGCATAAAACATTATTTCTATTATTATTTTGTAATTTGTTTTAATTTTTATCCACCAAATAATTATTTAATTTTTTAGTAGATAGTTTTTGGATTATATATAATTTATATGAAACAATATGTTTTTTTCAATGTCTAGTTTCGTAGTGTATTTCTATTGAATGGTTGATTAATTGACTGAATGCATTATGAGCCATTTATTTGTATGTGTATTTTTTATAATTAATCTCAAACAAATAGAAATTATTATGGGGATTTTTTTATGTTATGGTAAAGTGTTTACAAGAAATTATGTTGGTATTTTAATTTGAAATTTCAATAGAATTATTTTTATATATTTCAGAATGATAGTAATTAAATTGAAAAATAAGACTAAGATAAATAAATGATATTTAATTTCAATAGATAAGAAATTATATTTTGATTTATATAAAAGAAAATATATTTTTTGATATCTACTATGATTTAGTTTTGTTATATAATGAGTTTATAAATTTTAACGATTAAAATTTTAAAATTTAAATTCCATTTGGAAATATTTTGAAAAAAATAAATTTAAGATAAAATAAATTATAAACCATTCATTAGTTTTCATTTGTTATGAAATGAGTTATGTGAAAAAGTTTTTTTATGAATAATTGGTTGAAATTGATAGTGTCTTAAAATTTTATGGGATTGATATATATTTTTTAAGTCTAGTTTTCCATAGAATCCTTGTTTTTCAACGTTTGAATTGAGGATATAAGAAATATATTGAATGATTTGTTGTGTATTTTGATAATTTTATAAAATAAAAAGTATTCATATATTTATTTAATTTAGTGGGTGACTTCATAATATTGGTGTTTATAGGATATTTGAGGATGTTTAATTTACATGTGTTTTATTTTCATTAAGTAATTATTTATCTCGAATGTAACCTTGATATAGGAAGGGTTTATCATATTTTTTGATTAAAAAATATGAGATTAATATTTTTAAATATCTATTATATAATAATTGATTTGTGTGAATGGTTCTTATTGAAACATGTTTGGTCATAAATAATCATGTTTCTTTTTTGTGGTTCCTTTCAATGTCATTCTATCTTTTTGGAATGAAATAGTTTTATGAATTTCATATCATCTTATCCTATATGTTTACCTATAAAATGGTTTTATAAATTCTTTTTAAATGTTTTTATGTATTATATAAAAAAATTATTTTAATTTAATTATTTTGAATGCTAATTTTTTAAAAGTGTAAAATGCATTTGAAATCAATTAAAAACATTCCTTATTAGTATATTGTAGTTTTTGGAAGAAATTAATTTTGTGTGTCACTTTATTACAGTATTTTCATGAGAAGTTAATTTAAAAATATAACATGTATATATATAGAATTAATATTTCCATTTTTTGGTGTTTAAAATTTATTTATTTATGAAAACATATTTGTTCCTCAATTAATGCAATAAAATTTTTTAGTTTAGTTTTAAATAATTTTAAAAAATATATTTTGAAAATTAATTTACTTCTAAGATTGTTGATTCATTTTTAAAAGTTGTTTTTTAGGAATGTTAATTCAATTTCATTAGATAATCATAGATTATTTTTGGTATTATGATTAAATTTTGGTGAGTAATTAGTTTCAAATAGTATTTTAATGATAATTTTCATTGTACTTTTATTTTTTATCTTTTATTTTATTTACAACATGTTGGTTAAAAAAAATATTTTTTGGTGATGGTCTAAATTCAATGGGGGAAAAATATTTATTTAAGAATGACTTTTTTATATTATTAATGTGGGTATTAAAAAATTATAATGTGAAACTATTGTGAAACTGATGAGTAATTCAGAGAGTTTTTTTTACATTTATTCTAATTAAAAACGTATTAATTATTGAAAATGAACTGACTTATTCCATGATGTATGATAGATTATTTTGTGTTTTTTATAATATTACAGGTTTTTCCCAGAATTACTTTTCTTGTGCTTGAATTTTGGTTCTCTTATTAGTTTTATTAGAGATATTGGAGGTCATTTTCATTAAATCAGGTCTTCAAGTTGTTTAGTTAAACATTACAAAAATAATTCCCTTGAAATATTTAATCACGGTTAAAAATGTTTTTAAATTATTATTTACCTCATAATGAGATAGAATATTGTATTATATATTTCTTCATTGAGTTAAGAGTTGTGTGTTTTTTTTTATGGTATTTTTAGATTATTGTGAATCATTTGAAATTTCCATATAGGTTGTGATATTGTAAAAAAATTGAAATATATTTCAACCTAAAAGTGCACTATCAGATATTATTTTAGAAATATTAACAAAGAGTTTAGGGCTATAAAATTCTATTCACATATAGATCACCACTAGAGTTAAAAAAATTTCTAGATAATGAAAAATCAATAAATAACCAGAATTCTTATTTGATCTAACTCCCATTATGTGGTATCATTCTAGTTTTGAAATACAATTTCTCATTTTACTCCTTTACATTTGATTAATGAAATAGAATTGGAACATTTTTTTTCATCAGGATGAATTAATTGTAATAAAATTGGATTAACCTAAATATGATCAGTAGATTTTGGTTAAATTTAGAGAGATTTTTGACACAAAAAATGTTTCCCTCTATGTTTTTAAGTCATTGATGTAACTTCATTCCCCTTATCATTAGCTTAGGTTAAGGAGGATTTACTACTATACCTTAGGAGATATCCCCAAGACACCCATGGATGAAAATAAATGATAATGTATTAAATACAATGAGTATGGGAGAGATAATACAAGTGGTATCAGCTTTTTTGGTCCATGACTTGCAGGTGGCATTAGTCTTGGTCGATCAATCATTCATTTCGGGATAAATGATATTAGTCATAGTTTCAGAGTGGAAATTCAATATGGTTCAATCCCCAATGGGGATGGTAGAAAGGATTAGGATTGTTAGAACATAAAATTTAGAGAATAAAAAGACATAACTAACCTTTTCATGATGATATTTGAGTTACCAAGGTGTTGGGTACATAAGTGTCTTGGATACAATAATAAGACTGTAAATATCATTTTCAATGGCTTAAAAATTTCGATGTGAGTGACATGCATTAATTGAAATTAATTCCCACTATGAGTGCATACTTAATTTTGATTAATGATTTAGGATTTGGTGAAAAAATGATAATTTTTTAAAAGCATTGTAAAATGTTTTCAAATTTATGACTTTGACAATAGTATGATATTGGTATTTTTAAAATGGTTTTATTTTCTCAATCAAGGGATAATTTTTAAAAAGTGTTGAATATAGAAATTATGGATTTTTTTCAAATCCTGGTTGTGATAGTTTTGATACTATAGATTTAAAAATTTTAAGACTTCTGTTAGAGAGTGAAACTCATGGAATTTTTTATTTATTGTAGAAAATTGAACCTGGTAGGCATTATATAAAAAAATCTTAAGTGGATATTGAGATGGTAGTTATACCTGAGCCACTGGTGAACAAATTGGTGGTTCATAGTATTTTCTATGTCTTTTAGGATGTGGATATATTTATATAGAGGAATGAACCAAGGAACGAGAATCACTTTGTTCATTTCCTAAAGCAGAATCCCCAACACTTCTAGAGTTATTCCAAACTATATAAGGGAGAGGTGTGGATAAAAAGAATGAATTGAATATTGGATTCCTTTCCACACTAATGGACATGAATTTCAATTGGGATATATATATATACTAGAATATATTTCACTCCAATGGTGGCATTTAGATGATCAATCAAAAATTATATTGAGGAACTTCTATATAGGATTTTGAAGAATTGTTCAACAACCAATTCTATCTGCATACATTCAGGATTTTATGAATGAAATAATTTTTCAGCTTAAAGAAGGATAATCTCTTGGTGATAGATTATTCAGATAAATTTATGATTTTTTCCCTTTACCTGATGTTATTGCTATTGCATCCTTGAAGGAATTCATTTTTGAATTGTGGTTGAGGCAGAAGATTTAACCAAGGATTATTTATCTATATAATAGAATATATAGAGATGATCAATATAGGTAAGGTGGATGAATGAAAAATATCAGTAGCTACAGGTGGAGGTATCATGTTGAAAACTATTGGATATGGTAGGAACTCTAATGTTGGAAATAAGTTGAATAGGGACACCTATTTATAAGGTGGGAGTATTACTCAGAATCAGATGGTTGGATCAGAGAATCTTCTTCCAAGACCTCATAGAAAATCTAGATGTATTCAATGTGGATATTTGGATAACATGAAGTGAGATTGTATATAACCTCTTAGAGAATTACACAATTTAAATCCTATGGGGCATCTTCAACACTATTTTTTAGTGCTACAAGGTCGGGTGTTTGGGAAACATCTCATGTTTCACAAACATCGTATTACTCAATGAGATGGGTGTAGTAGAATACTTCTCATCAACAGAACCAAGATATCTTTCCTGATTTGATAAATATTATGACTCCTTCAATAGTTCAATATTAATAGGGAAATGAAGAATAGTGTTCACCTTCTAAGTAGTTATATGGAGATGATCAAGTTATAGTAGATGATCAATCTTGAGCATTGATAGTGAGAGGTGCGATTCTTTTGAATTCTACCCTTATGTATGATCTATTTGATATGGGTTCATTAAATTAATTTATTTCATCCCATGCTATTGAATTTTTGGTTATCCATGTTTATATGATGTCTTCTATTTTGAATCATCAAACTCTTACTAAAGAAAGAGAATGTCGATCCTTTATTGGTAGAGCATGTTATATTAATGTTGATTGGGATGATATGGTATGTGACTTCTATGTGATTGAGATGGATGTATATGACATAATCCGAGATATGTATTGGTTGAAAAAGGCTATAGCTCACATAGACTATTATACATGAAATGTTAGTTTTACCACCAATTATGGAATCAAACATCTCTTGATTGGATACTAAAATGTCAAGGTAGGTACAACATGATTGTTGGAACTAGTAGTCATAAAGATCTTGAACCAAATGGAATCATTAAACATGGTATAAGTTTAGGATATTGAGAATATAATTTTTCCACCAATTGTTAATTAGTTTATGGATGTTTTTACTAAAAGTATATCATGTTTTACACCCATATGAGAAGTGGAGTTTACAATTAATATCATTTTAGGGACCATTAGAATCCCTTATCCATCTTATTGGAGGGAACCAATAGAATTGAAGGAATTTAATTTGATGTTGAATGAGAAATAAAGGAAGTGGTTCATTCGGCCATGAATGTATCAATGTGAATCACTGGTTTTGTTTGTTTTAAAGGTGTATGTAATTCTAAAGCTATGTGTGGATTACCATAAGTATAAAAATGTTAAAGTAATGAATCGAAATCCATATACATGTATTTATGATGTGTTCGATCAATTGAGGTATTCTAAATGGTTCTCTAAGACTGACTTGTAATTAGTATATATCCAAATGTGGGTTTTGAAGGAGTATAATCAAAATATTGATTTTAGAAGTTGATATTGCCATTATGAGTATATAGTTATGCCTTTTGGTCTTATGAATACACCCGAGGACATTATGGAATTGATTATTCAGATATTTCAAATATTTTTGGATTCTATTAGGGTGGTGTTTGTGGATGACATATTGTTGTCTTTAAAGACAATGTATGATCATGAGCAACACTTGGTTATATTTTTGGGAATCTTCTGGTATCATCCTATTTATACCAAATTATCAATGTGTGATTTTTAGAATCATGTGGAACATTTCCATGGTCATATTATCTATGAATGAAGTGTTTTGTGGATTCAAAAAAGATATACGTTTTCATCTATTGAAATGTTTCTTACAATTCCTTCATGATATGTAGTTTCCATAGATTTTCTAGTTAATATAGATTCAATTTTCATTATTTTTTCGGACTAGTTGCACCTATACCAGCATTGAAAAGGAAAGAATTTCTATTTAAATAGAATGATTAATGCCATATGTTTTTTCTGATTCTTAATGTTCTCCTTAAATCCACAAAATATATTTTTTCTAGAATTAGACTAAGGGTACATGGTTTATTGTGATGGTTCGAGATATGGGATGGGGTTTTTCTCATATAGGGAGATCATATTGTTTCTTATGGATCAAAATAGTTACAATTGATTGAAAAGTGCTAACCAAAACATTAATTATAGTCAGCTAACATAGTCAATGTTTGAATACATGACATAATTACTTCTTGGTGATAAATTCATAGTGTTAATCGGTTATAAGATCTTGAAACATATTTTCTCACTATGTAATTTGAACCTATGGCAATTAAGATTGGTAGAGTATCTCCAAATTTTTTACTTTGACTTGAATTATACATCGTTAAATAAAATTACATTTATGATGTGTTAAGAATAAATTCATATGCTCAATTGAAAAAATATGCTTCAGATAAATGGAAATTGATGTCGGTCATAGCTAACATGCACTTCGACTATACAGATCAAGGTAGTGTGGTAGTTTCTATTCTAGTTTCATTCATTCATGATTTGATAAAGATAGTTAAAGGGAAAAAATCCTATTTACTATGTGAAAAAATGAGGTCAAAACTCAATGGTGGGGATAACGTTGAGGGATTGAAGATGGATCTGAGTTGAGGTTTGTGGTTTTGAAATCAGATGGTTGTACCTATGGATTATCAGGAACAACTTATTCATGCTTTCTACAATTTGACATGGGTTGTTAATCTTGAAATACATAAGATGTATAAGGAGAAGAAAGTATCTTTTTGGCTAGTCTTTATGAAAAATAATTTTGGTGAGTTTGTTTATAGATGCCTCAATTGTTAGGAGGTTAATGCAAAGCATCAATGACTAGTGGGTATGTTCTAGTCTTTACTTATTCGTATTTTAAAATTGTAGAATATAGACATGGATTTTTTTGATAGATCTCCAAATAATGGAATGGAAAAATGATTTCATATGGGTGATAGTGGATTAGTTAACAAGGTCGAGGAATTTCATCCCAATTTTTGAATCTCATATGGTGGAGGACTTGTCTAAAATTTATATCCAAAAAGTGGTAAAGGGCATGGAGAACCCATTTCGATAGTGTCAAATAGAGATCAAAGTTTAGTATCATGTTTCTAGAAATACTTATTGTAATCTTTTTGGACTTAGTTGACAACGAGTATGGCATATCATCCCGAAACAGATGTATTAGCCTCACCGAAGATACAAATGTTAAAAGACATGATAAAAGATTGTATAATTTATTTTTATGGTTCTTGGGAAGAGCACATGACATTAACAGAGTTCACATATAACAACAGTTATCAAGATTTTATACATATCGTTCCTCTTTAAAAATTGTATATAAATCCTGGTCATTCTACACTTTTTTGGGTTGAAATTGGTGAGAATTCATTGATTGGACCGATCCTTGTCCTAGAGACAATTGAGAAAATTTAATTGATTAGGAATATGTTGTAGATGACTTAGATTCTCCATAAATAATGTTAATATCATCATTTATGGCTATTGTTATTAAAGGATATTGATCAGGTGTTCTTGAGAATCTATATAATGCTAGGAAATCATAAATATTTAAAACATGGAATGTTATCGGTTAGAAATATAGGCCGTTTTGAGATACTTAAAATGGGTTGTAAGGTGGAATATTGGTAAGATATTATACCACGGTTTGGTGTAGTGCATAATCTATTTCATGTATCTCAATTGAAAATTTATCAGGCTACTCTAAAACATGTGATTTGATAGGATCATAGAGACATATTGCTGAATGTTTTGTTGGTTCATGTGCTAGTGTATATTATGTATAGGTAAAAAAATGATTATGTGTAAAATCATTGTTCTAGTGTGTGTTGTTCATAAACATGGTTTGATTCAGGAAGATACATGGGAAAGGGAGAGAGAAATGTTCAAGCAATGGGATGAAATATTTCAGGAAAATAGTGGATTTATAGATTCTAGGGATAGAAAGGCTAATGGTATAGAGAATTCAGTACACTATATTTCAAGTATGCAAGCCTTTAATTATGTTTTTAATGTATGTAATATGTTTGGGTGATGTTTGAGATGTTTTGGAATCTTTTCGAAACTTTTTTGGGATTTTATAGAGGTTTAAATTTTGAGAATGGTTAGGGAATACTGTGAATCTACTACATGAAATTGTGCAAAGTGAAATATTGGGATCTTGATAGGCATATAGTTAGTAATTTTTTTTTAAACATTTCTGCCACTAAATAGTAAACGTGAAAAATGGAAGAGAGGGGAAAACATGGCTGGTGCATAGTTTTTTATAACCATGCATACCAAACGTGTGAAGGGTTTTGGGAGGCAGTGGCTTGTGCATGGTATGTGAAAAGTTTCACTTACTGTGCGAACTAACCATAAAAGATTAAAAGTGAGATCCTAAAAAACAACTCACTCATAGTTGACTCTAAACCACTATTTTCTCTCCATTTAGAGCCTATATATCTTTTCCCCTTCCCAAAGGATGCAGATAATTCCCCCTTTGATCCATTAGTGATCTATTGGTAAATCATGGTGCATTGACGGTTGGATTTATTATTATGTTTATATTCTAGGTGGGTTTATTAGATATAATCTTCTTCCAAATCTTGGATTATTAGATATAGATTTTTTATGATACATATATGTTGTTTTATTCCAATAATTATGATATTTGGCTATGTTTATTTTAGGAAAATAAATATAAGGTGGATTTTTGAAGATTAAACCTAGTTTTCTTGATGATTCTATGTTGTTCTTTACATTCATCATATTTTCTAAGGTAGGTGGATAAAATATTGACTAATATTATTAAAATATTAACTATTTATTTCAAATTGATTATTTTTTATTAATGTGATTTTGAAATTTCTTTAAAATTATTGATGGAAACACTCATTAGTTTTACTTTATGGTATTTTGAAAATTGGGTGTTTTGGTTTATGGTGAAACTAGTTTCTTGACTTTAAATTAGTAATTTTAAAATGATGGATTGGATTTTATTAATGTAAAATTGGTTAGTAAATTGTTTTCAATAAAAGGCTGGTTTACTAAAATTATTATGAATAATCGGTTGGCATGGTTTTTTGCATTAATTGTTGGGAATGAATTGAATTAGACTAATAATGGTCATGAGGTATCACTATCAAATGGATGGGTTATGGAAAAAATGTTTCAATATAAATGGTAAAACCAAGATTTGGTGGTTGAGTGTGTGTGTGCGGTTATGTGTAATGGAATGGGTAATGCCAAAATAGGATTTTCCAAAGAACATGTTTTATATTGTTAATTGACATGTTTTTTTCTTTGAAATGGAATTTGTTTTGAAAAACTATTTTTTTTAAATTGTTTTATATTGTAATATATATATTTTAAATTTATTTTATATAAATGGTTTTCTATAAATGAGCTAACGTGCTCTATCCTAGAGGTCCATGTAAGGATGATATTTGGGGAAAATCTAATGAGTTTAATGACTCACCCACAACATGGGTAGTTTGTTGCATTTTTTGACTTATTTTTATGAAATATGTAAAGAAAATGTATCACATTTATTTAGTGGTTCATCGTGATACTTGGGAACAAATTATGGAATTGGATCTTGGATATTTTTTGGAGTTTTTAGGTTGGTGTCTTTAGAGTCTTTGTGCTTTGTTTGCTTTTTCTTCAATCTTGTAGTTAATGTGATATCAGTTTCCACATAATACTCTTATATAGTTGTTTTGATTGGTATCTAATTGAGTTTTATTAAATTATTTTCATTAATAATTTATTTTTTGTTTGGTTGAGTTATTCTTAGTTTGGTTTTTTTACTTACAATGGGAAACTCATCCCCCAACTGCTTACGAAGTCTTTGGAATGTATTTACATCCTTTTTATTCATGATGATATTTCCTAATCCCTATTTTAAACTCCTCCTTAACTCTACCCAATGTGGAGGGGTGGAATATTACGTTTGAACTAAAATTTCTTAAATAAGACATTTGTATCTTGATCCTATATCTGAGAAATCTTCTATTGATATATGGTTTTTAGACTTTAGAAATATAATCATAGTGACATCATAGAGAGATACTTGGATGATAAAAAAATAAACTCTTGGATTTGAATTTATTAATTATTGAAATGGGAAAAACCCTTTCTGATAAAAATACCATTTTTAAAAATAAACCGAATGACATATGAATCTTGTAATGTAGATGGATTTTTCTTAATATAATAAGAGATAATTTTATGAAATGTAAAATTACATCTAAGATTTTTATAACTTAATGTATTACTACTGATGACTGATATTATGTCATTAAACCCAGATTTTTAAAAAATAAAATTCCATAAAAATTCCATGAATCAATTCCATGGATTTCGGGATTTCCTATATGAAACATAATGGCCAATTTCTAAAAATAATTAAACCTATATCTTATATAATAGAACAAAACACCACATAATACATGTACTAGAATCAATCAATGACAAAAATATAATGAAATATGGGTTTAGTTGATCAGAGTAATGGATTTTTAATAATCTTCAGTAAATTTCTATGGATAATTTGATATTGACTGAAAATTATTAAAATATATTACGAATATGGGGTTTCTACTAAATAAAATGACTAATATTAGTATATAATTATTTAAATATTATTTTATTATAATTTCCAATATTAGTGGGAATTTTAGTTTAATAAAAAATTAAAAAATATATTAAATATTAAATTAATGTAGAAGGTTTCACAGATGAAGGATTCACGGAAATTTATATATATATATAAACTAACTAATAAAAAATTATAACAAATTTATAACATCACAATATATATTTTAATATAATAAATATAAATTATATTTTTTTGAGTGTTACATTATATAATAAGATTATTATCATATGTTGACAATGATTTTCAGTGTTATTATTGTTTTTACTATTTTTTGTCTCTATTGTTTTTTATCTTAATGATTATTTTGTTCATTGAAAATGGATTGGGAATAAAATTTTAAAATATGCAAGTTCAAACCTCAACCTTGAGGAATTTAATTTATGTCTTTGTATTAGTTATCAATCAATTAATTAAAGAAAAAATGTATGGTGAATCTAATGGGAAAACATTTTGGTGTTGGTTGAATGTCATTACAATCCATGATTGAAATTCATAAGATGTGATAGGAGAAAAGTTTTAGAGTATAACATGTAGAAAAAATGAATATTTGAAGAAGTTGAATAATTATTTTTCAATGAAATATTTAAATTGTTGATTCCTAATGGAACCATTCTACACACACATTTTCATTGTATTGAAATTTAGTACTATTTGTGAATGAAATGGGTAATACATGATACAGAACATGTTACAAAGTCTAAGGTGTCAAAAAACTAGCTATACAGGAGGTAGTAGATGGATTATTTATTAGTTAATATTTTAAGGAGATGATCGATGTTTGAAAAAATTGAATAACAAGTTAGCGCTGGATGTAATTTCATTAATGTCTTGGATTGAAACACATGATTTTTTATAATAGGTACCATGTTTAAAATACTAGTGTATGAAAAAACACTACATCATAGAGGCATCTGAAGGTCTATTTATCAACTAATTCATTAAGGTGATAATATGTGGTGGAAATAATGCGTGGATGTGTTGGAGTTTTATAGAATTTCATTACTATATTAGATTGAAACATGTATGGTGTGACATGTGACACATTGGAATGTATAGTGTGTGTAAAATCACATTTTAGAGGAGGAAGATGAAGGATTAGTTATCAGTTAATTCAATAAAGGGTTTATAAATGATGAAACTAAGGGAAAGACATTTCAGTGTTGGATGGAATGCCATTATTATCTAGTATTCGATCACAAATGTGTGATTATATGTGACATTTTTAAAATTATAGTATGGAGAAAAACTCTATATAGAAGAATAATATGACATGTTTATTGTCAAACGATGTATTAATAAGCTGATTCCTAGTGGAAATAATTGGCGGATGTGTTGGAATTGGATGAAATTCCATTACTATATCATCTTATAACATGTAATGTATGATTAGAAACATATTTGAATGTAATTTTTTCAAAAAACATTATATTAAATATTAATTTAGCAGATAAGTTACAAATTAATTCATTGAAAGATTTTTGTGTGGTTAAACTAACATGAAGACATATTGAATTAGATGGAACACCATTATTATATGTATATTAAAAGTATAAGGCAGGATAGGCAAGATGTTGGAATTTCTATTGTGTAGAAAAAAAATACATTAAGGAGGAAACCAAACATGTGATTTTGACATGGACAATGAATTCTGAGAAGGTTAAACCTATAATAGAAGATAAATATAGAGGTAGGGATTATTGGAGTATTTTTTGGATACTATTTATAATTATCATGATGTATGAATTTTTTGATGTGCACCAAGATACACAAATGTGATGCATGTATTCATGCATTTGATGAAAGAAGTTGATATATATACATATACATATGATAATATATAAATTGTGTAAATTTAATTACCATCCATACATTTCATGAATTTAATATATACATATATATGATATATATTTTATATATATATCAACATTCTTGAGATGTAAATGTGAGATGAAAGTGATGAAATAACAAATATAGCTTCTCTTGAATAGTATACACTAGTTTCGAACCAAAGAGTTGAATCATTTATGATTTATATTTATCCATTGAAATGATCAATTATATATACACCTAAAAAACAATAACATATAAGATTTGTAACAAATAACATGTTTTAGGGTTCATCTGTTTCGGAGATGTGATCTCTTTTGTTGAAGTTGTGGTGTGTGATATGTGTGATACATTGCTGAGCTATTGTTAGACTAAATTGTTCCTGAAACTCTCTTCAAACCTGTTGGAACCATTTGGATCACCTCTTCTCACATACTTCTTCCATGTCCTAACGTTGATGAGAGATATACCCCCCCTCCGGAGAGCAGGAGGGGATCCTCCAATCCTCAGTGCCAGATTCCCTAAATCACAATGTCCTCTCCCCCACCCTAGAATCGATATCAGTTTAAACGTATCATCTTTCATACTAGGTTTTCCATCCATCTTACTCCCACTTAAGATGTTCACATAGGATTCTTCCTATTTTAGATTCTCCCTGGTGGCCCACATTGGTCAGAATCGTTCAATGGTTTACTCGTTTGACTGGTTCATCTCAGATTCATGGGTTTTGAAATATCATTTGATTTTGGTACACCATGATCCTCATAAAATTTTCATACTCTTTCAATCATAGGTTGAGTGTATCATTTCTTGGTCCTTCATCCAGTGTTCCTTCAATGGCCTTTTTTTCTCCTTTATCTGGTGGTCTAACAATTTTCACTAGAACTAAGATCCTCCAATGACTCCACTATGGGAAATATTTTAAGGTCTTCCTCAATGGTCTCAAAACTATTCTATACTGAATATGTTATGAAATTTGGTAGGCATATTTCTATGTTTTTATTAGAAATCGGAAACCCTCATCCATCTGATTGCTCCATTCATTTTAATTGAATCACTTGTTTTGAAACCACCTGTATGTTTTGTGTGGAAGTGAGGTTGGATATGAGTATTGGTTAAATAAAGTGGTGGCCTTCCTTCACTATGTAGATTTATTCTCTAATATTAATTATCTTAGACATCTTTTAAATTATGATAGTCATCTACTAGTGGGCCAATTATCTGGTCCATTGACTTCAACCCACATATATGTATTTTTTCTCATGGATATCAGGGAAAAGAAAAATCTCGTACAAGTTCACATAACATGGTAGAAGAAAATGCATGATTGGAGGGTGATGCTAACAAATCAATTTTAGTAAGGATTATGGAACCAAATTTTTTTCATCCTATTGTTGTATTCTTGGATCCCTCTATTAAAGGGATAAGATCATTCTTGAATGATGTGGCTTCCACGTCATAGTGTCCCAATGATGTTAACTTCATTAAATCTAAATATCGGGCATGAGATTGAAAAAATAAATCATTTCTTTGTATCCAATAGAATAATAAAGATGATACCTTGGAGGGGATAGGTTATCTCAAGCTTCTGTCCACCCTCCAACGGCCAGCCTCCTATTTACATGGATAGGGTGAACAATTTATTAAGTGGCATGGGTTCTGCTCCTCTCCTAACTCTGGGATCTCTAAGGGAGTTACCCTTTAGATAAATTTATTATATTTAGTATATGGTCCCTCAAATGAAGATGATTCAATGGGCTGAAAAATTTTGGGATACAGACACGCTATGAAGGCTAGGAATTATATAAAGGATAAATCATTAGAGATCCAAGCTGATGAAATTGAACATTTAATGAATTCAAAAAATATATGTAATAATGAAGAGGATGAGAAGCCTAAAATATTTCTACCTGTATAGTATGAATAAAGGAAAAAATAGGTCTATTTATGTTGGTGATCACTCAGTTACGAATGAAAAGAAAACTAAGGATCACAATGACTACTTGTCTCATCTGAAACCCATCGTAACTCAATCCGTATGTAAAGATGTTTGTGATAAAAACATGTTCAAATTTCAATAAAATTCCTTGTAGATTTTAAATAATTCAAACAGATTCCCACTTATCCAAAGATTCCTACATATCAAGAGGCTTATATGGAAGTTTCCCTAATGAAAGTAATGAATGTAAACCCAAAAGTTTCATTACTAGTGAAAGAGGAAAATTGTTACATTCCTGATGGTGGAGGGGCACATGGACCTTTAGAAAACCAGTTGGATCCAAACATCCTTTTGTAATCCTCTTCATGAACTACATGTGAAAAGTTGCGGAATAAGATTTCACTATAAACTATTCCAAGGAATACAAAAATAGGATGAAAGGAAGAGTTTTGAATGTAGGGAGTTATTTCTCCATCTTGCAGGCCACATCAGTTGGGTAAGTGGAGTCCAAAAGTGTTGCTGGGAAGGATCCTCTATATTATGGGTTGATCTAGATTGGGTACGTGGTATTACTCATTGTGTTCGGGAAAGATCCCCTCTCTGTCTGTCATCATATTCCTTTACTAAGGCATTTTCTTTGGATGGGGCACAAATGACCATGAACTCATTGTGAGTATATCTGATTATATCATGGCTCGAGGAGTGAGTTATCTCAGAACGAGCATTATTTGAACAAATTCCTATGACTAGTAATTGGTTGTGTATTACATATAGGAATTTTGTCTTGTATTTTGTATGTTTTGATGTTCTTGTTATATGTGCTATAGAAATATACCTATGTAGAGAAGATTATACTTTCCTTTTTGGTATTTAATTATGGTATTCCTTTTTGGTTTCGAGTTTCATATTGAGTATTGTTGTACTCACACTATCTTGGGATTTCCCACACACGATGAGTCTTTTTTAGACTATCGACCATTCGACACAGTCCTATGAAGACTAAGACGAGGTGGTGATTTGTGATTCTGGAAAAACTGAGGTGTGTTCTCGCAGAATTTCAGATATGAGTTACAATACCTCTTTTCCTATAGGTTGGAATTGTAGTTATAGACTATTTTTGGTGGGCTTGTATTCGTCCCTTTTTTACTATGTAGTACATTCATAGTTATACTCTAGTTGTTGGATATAGTGGGTTTCATTAACCTTTTACTTAGTTATTTTACATTTTAGCATTTGTGTCTTCGAGATGTGTGTGTGTGTACAGGTACATTAGGTTAATTCCTCCAAATTGTTGGAAATTCCTACTTGGTGCTAGTCACTATCCCCTAGAATATTCGAGGCGGGGAAGGGGTAGTCACAGAATGGGCCCCTTCTGGGATGGGTCATGATAGAGAGGTATTAGAGTAAGACATTTCCACTTTAGGACTGGGATTCTATGTGATCGGTCAGGGGAAATAGTGTTATGGGTTTCAAGTTTGGATTTTATTCTAGGGAATTCAGTATTGGGGTGATGCCTGATGTATCAATACACTAGGACTCTGGGCACCTACTTTCTGAATTGGTACATGAAAGCACTGGTTGCATGGAAAACCTATGCTACATGCATCATAAATGGTTGTGTTTTCCATGTCCTTCTTGAGAAAGATCTATAGAGACACTCAACAGAATGTGGTATATATTGTTTTATTTCAGGATGCCACAACAATGATAGTCAGCTATGATTCCACTTCATGATCATGAGGATGTTTTTCCTAGTGACAAGAAATTGGGTACAAGGTCATGTATGAGAGATATAACCTCCAGGTGGTTTACCATATATACCACCACCTTTCGAGTAGTAGACACTACTAGAACTATTAGTTCAGGATGAAAACAAGCTGAGTGAATTGCATGAGTTTCGTAGGTAACGACCTCCCAGTCTTCAGGGAGAGCCAGACCCACAGATGGCTGAGGAATGTTTCGAGGTATTCACCCATGTTTTCCACCTTATAAGGACGCAAACCGATCAAAAGAGTGTCCCTATATATATTCCACTTCAGGGGTCTATAGGGTTATGGTGTAGCATAGTGAATCAAACACAAAACGAGATAATTCTCTCCTTGACTGAAATTGGACATCACATTAGAGAAGAGTTATATCCTTGGACATTATTATTGATGTGAATTCATGAGATTTTATATCTAAGGTATAATGTTAATATCATGGAAGATTATTCAGTGATGTTTTATGATATTTTGAACTACTCATTAGATATGGTAAGAGATTAGTTCATCAGGGCTTGGACCTTTCAGTAGGGCTCTTTTCGGGACATCATGGAATTAGTGGAATCCCATATAATTCCTAAATATGCTGTTGTACATGAGAGGAACCTACTAGTGGAGAGATTTCTATCAAAACATGCACCGGTAGTGGGAGCAATCCATGGGAATCGGGTAGGAGAGACCTCGATAGAAGGTAACTGAATATAATCATAGGGATCTATGTAGTTCATGCACATCAAGAAGCAATCACATGACTCTAGTTTAGTGGTTTAGAGACCCCAAGGAGGCTCGAATTATACAAGGAACTAACAGTGTTACTCACGAGGTGGTCATGAAAATTTGACACAGGATTGCCCGACCCGCCGTATCGTTGACCAGTATATGGTTGAGGGACCACTGAGGTAGATTTGGAGACAGGATCACGGTGGTTTACAGGGCGGTGTATGAGGATGGGGAGTAGGTAGGGTAGCAGGAGGTGGATAGAGGTTTGACCTATTACCGGCACCACCCCCAGGTGGTCCATGCCATCCTTAGGGAGCTGGTGGATAGGGATTGGGCCAGTTATACGAAATGGAGTCTTAATAACCTGATGCTATAGGGATGATTCAAGGAATGATATGTGTCTTTTCTACATTAGCTACTGTTTTGATAGAAATAGGTTCTATTAATTCATTTCATTCCATGAATCTTGTTCGAGACTCGAAGATTCTGGTTGAAACGTTTTCTTGACCCTTACAAATGGAGACTCTTATAATAAGAGATTTGATGATCAGACACTGGTGCTAATAGTTTGACCGGAATCGTGGAGGTGGGTATCTTAGTTGGGATCTCTTGGTAGTGTCATCGAGGCCTTATAATGTCATTCATGGTATGGGATAGTTATCCATAGTTCATGCTCAGATTGACTTTCTTTGGCAAATAGTGCGGTGTTTTCGTAGTGATGGAATCTTCTTTTCCATTGATCTTGAAAAGGAAAAACATGCAGTGTATGAATTAATCCCATATATGAGGGTGAAACCAATCACACATCAGTTTGATAACCTGACCCTCAGTGTAGTGGATGATATGAGTCCTTAGTTTCTAGTAGTGGTGGCAGAGTATGAGGAAATATTTCCTGAAGATGTTCTTGGTTTACCTGTGTGCATAGATATATACATCTGCATTTATCTATACCCAGGTATTATGCTGATATCTACAAATTCATATCATATCGTAGAGCTTCATGAGATTAGGTTATAGTTAGAGGACTTACAGAGGAAGGGGTTCATGAGACCCGGTGTTTTAGAATGGGAAGACCTAGTTTTTTTTCAAGATGGCATGGAGGAGCTTGAGGTTATGTGTGGATTATCAGCATTTGAACCAGGTGACCGGGAATAATATATATCCTCTATCGAGAATTGAGGGCCTCTTCAATTAGTTAAAAGGGGCATGGTGGTTATTGAATATTGAACTCAGATCTGGCTATCAACATCTATGAGTATGGGATGAGCATATACGGAACATTTCATTCATGTGTATTTATGGCCGATATGATTACAAGGTGATGCTTTTTGGAATCACAAATGCCCCAGTAGTGTTAATGCGACCCTAGAATAGGATCTTCCGGCCTTACTTAGACCAGTTCATGGTGGACTTCATTGAGACATGAAAGTGTACTCAACAAAGAATGAGGAAAACAGGAGACACTTGAGGATGTTCATGGACACCCTCCAAGAGAACCATCATTACGTGAATCTATTAAAGTATATTTTTTGGATTTTATAGGTCCATTTTATGGGACATGTCAATTAAGAGGTTGGGGTTGTAGTGTATCCATTGAAGATTGACGTGGTGAATACATGGGATCCTCCCAAGAGTGTTGCTGAGGTGCGCAGTTTCCTTGGATTATTAGAGTACTATCGGAGGATTTTATCCGACTTATCTAGAGTGGAATCATCCTTGACATATTTGACATGAAATGTGTATCCTTTCAAGTGGATAAAAAATTTCCAGGATATTTTTCAGATGTTGCGGAAGATATTGATGAGAGATCCCATATTTATATTTCTAGAGGAGGGTGTTGAGTACGTCGTGTTTCACGATGCATGAGCAACCAGTATTGGTTGTGTCCTCATGTAGAGGTAAGAAGTGATTGCCTATGGTTTGTGCCATTTGAGACCATAGAAGTAGAACTATGTGACCCATGATCGTGATTTAGCAGTGGTAGTATTCATATTGAATATGTGGTGACACAACCTGATGAGTGAGAGATCTATCATCTACTCTGACCATGAGTGACTCAGTTATATCTTCCCTCAGAAGGATTTGAACATGAGATATAGGAGATGGTTGGAGTTTCTCAAGGATTATGACTTTTGTATTTTATATACTCCTATGAAGGGGAACATGGTAGTGGATTCTCACTGAAGGAGATGTATTTCACATTTGCTAAATGATGTGTCATAGATGTTATCCTCGTTATAGTAATCCTTGGTAGATGGAAATGGAGAAGTTTACCTCGAGTCAATGGTTTTCACCCCTCCACTCTTACAGTGAGTCATGGAGGCCCAACATTGGTATAATGACTATGATACCATACATTCTCATATTTCAACATGGCATGCTCCTAATGGATATTCAAAAGGTTGGGGGAATGTCATTCTTTTTAGAGGATGTACAGTAATACTAGTGGCATTGTGGGAGGAGGTTCTAACGGAGTTTCATGAATCCCCTTTGGAAGTATATATAGGTGTGGAAAAGATGTAACAAGACCTAAAAAATTAGTTTTTGTGTCCATGAATGAAGAAGGTAGTTTCAGATTTTTTCTCACAATGCCTTACTTGTTAGCAAATGATGGTTGAGCACTAGGTTCCAATGGGTTTACCTCAAGACCTTGAGGTTCCATAATGGAAGTGGGATGAGATGTAGATGGAATTTGTGATTGGATAACCATTTAAATCTAGGGGAAATGATGAAATATGGGTTATCATTGACTGAGTCACCAATTCGGCCCACTTCGAAGCTATCAGAGAGAATATTTCAATAAGGAGATTTGGATTCCTTTACATGAAAGTGATTTTTATACTCCATGGAGTCCCATAAAATATACTTTGAGATTGTGATTCTATGTTAAAATATAAGTTGTTGAAGGGTTTTAGTTGGAATTTGAAACATGGTTATTCTTGAGCACAACATTACACCCATAGATGGATGACCAGACTGAGAAGAACATTAAGGTTTCGGAGGACATGCTACAATAATTCACATTAAAATTTGGTCATAGTTGGGAGGATCGCCTACCATTGGTGGAGTTTTCATACAACAAAAAATACAATCCCAATATTGGTATGGAACCACTCGAGGTATTTTTCATGAAACCCTGTAGGTCACCCCTTTGCTGGACAGACCAAGGAGAGTTAGCACCCATGGCCTCAAAATTGGTAAAAAAACACTATAGATAAGGTAAAGATCATCTTGGATATGAGGAAAATTGTATTGATACATCATAATTCTTATGCAGACAGGTGATTGAGGACATTAAAGTTCGAGGAAGGATACCATGTGTTCATTCAAGTATCACCTCGATAGGTATTACAGAGATATGGATAAGGAAAAAAGTTGTCTATGAGGTTCATCAGAACTTCCAAGATATTACGTAGAGTTGGTGAGGTGGCATACTACTTAGCTCAACCTTCATAGTTAGAGTAGGTACACGACGTCTTCCATGTGTCGTAGTAAAGGGGGTATGTGCATGACCCATTGCAAGCCATGGAATGTGACGAGCTGGAAATCGTGGATGGAGCAAATTATACTGAATACCTATGGGGAACAGGGAATGGAAGGAGAGGATCCTTCATGAGAGATTTATTCCTTTAGTATATGTCCATTGGTATGAAATGAATCCATAAAAGGGCACATGGTAGTAGGAGGATCAGATTTATGCTCAGTACCCTCATCTGTTTGAGTGGCCCTTATTTATCCTTTCGGGATATAAAGCCCTAATGTTGGGAGAACGTAACGTCTCATATTTTCCATGTATTATTTTTAGATATTATATTGATCGATTTTGAGACTAGGCAATGAGACAACGTAAAATTCTGAGGCCTGGTGTTCCATGAACAAATGTTTGAAAAATAAAAACCTTTTTAATTGCATGTACATGCGGTTTTCCAAAGAAAGTGGAGTAAATATTAAATGGGTTCCTGGATCAGAAATCTGAGGGTATTATTCAGCTTAGAATAGAGACTTTACCCTAGGTGTGACTTTACTTTAGTCTTTGAGGGTTTTATATAGAAAATGGTACGAAGAATGTAACCATAAATAAAATAATATAATTAAGAAATTATTTTGGCGTAGTGAATTTTTTATTATTATGTCTTTGCCATAATTTCGGGATTAGCATCATAACCCACGAATCTTGATAGATTCTTGGAGAAAGAACCTTTGGAGAAACTGTTGGTGGATTAAGACCAATCTATCGAACGACCCAACTCAGATTCGAAAAACATTTCCAACAGTGAAAAAAAAATGCTTCATTATTCATCAGCAATCAAACTGAATTGAGTGATGTTTTGTTTTTTTTGAGTTATTTTTCCTACACATGAATTTTATGATTAACACAGAGAAATCAACAAACAGATGGCCCATGGATCAGTCTTTGTTGTGAGACAGGATATTGTATATGGGATTAATGGGCGATTGATATTTATTTAACTTCATTTATCATTTTAAAATATATGAATTGATTCCAACAAGAACAAATTATGATTTTAATTCATTGGCTATCTATTGGTTCTTTTCTCCCTCGGGTATTCATGTTCTTCTTGTAGGTTCTGGGAGAAATGGAAGTGCATTGGTGGGAGTACCCAACATTAATTTTAGCGTTAACAATGATAAATATGAGATTCATCATGATGTATGAAGCCGAATCTTCATAATAGAATGAAGAACGACAAACAAATTAAGGAGAGCCCGAATCATAGAGATAGGATCATCATATTTTGGTTATAATTAATTTAAATAATTGACAAGAATTACCTTGATGGAATTCATTCTTCGTTGACATCTCCGGTCACGATCTGGTGTGATCCGTCATTGCATCATAGAATCTATGTGCAATATTCCCCTAGTGGTGATCCACATGTGCTCTACATATCTCTGGACGTCGACGAAGGGATCTTCGGGTGCTAGTGCAGAAGAACCTTCACTTATGATGTTCGCCTTCGATCGCCTTGATCCGGTGGTGGTGGATCTCTCTCGGTCTTGAGAGAGTTCTTGGAGGAAGTAGTTCGTTTGGACCTGAGAAAAATCTCTAGAATTTTTGTGCACAATGATTGGGAAAAGTTATGGGGTTGTGAAGATATTTATAATCACGTTTGAGGTTACAAAGTTATGACAATAAATAAAGGTGTTACAAATTTTATTTATTTCATTAAATATTATTGAAAACCCCATGTCGAATTATTAATTACTTGACATGCGCCCATGCTGATTATAATAAATATCATTTAATAAATCAATATTATATCCTCAAAATCCCGTCATTGAAAGATACACAACGTGTAATCATTAATAAATGATTTTTACTCGTTTTCCATAAAACTACCCGGCGTGTATATTTAATATACACGATGGGAACTTTTATTTTCCATTTTTATTTATTTCCTCTACCACATTTATTAGACATTGAGTAATGGCTATTTATTTCTTAAATAAATGTAAGTACATTACTCGCTAATAAATATATTATTTCTCCCACAATATATTCTCTCGAATAACTAGTGTCGAAATAAATGCGATCAGGAAACCTTAAATAATTATTAAACCACAGTCGGGAATAATCTTTATTCAACTTGTTAAAATAAAATTTAACTGAGATAAATGGACACACTCAATGTGTGACCCTATAGGCCTCTTTCTCGTTGGAATTAGGTGGGCTTGCCTAAAGTCCAAGATTACTATTTAGCAACAGGTCAAGGCACACAAGAGAAAGAAGTTGATGCTGCATTGACGTGTCACCTCATACAAACGCTTACTGTGTAATATAATCCCTTTGTCTTGATATCTCTAATCAAGTGGGTAGCATTCTAATTCCATCAACCCATGTGCTCAATTATTATTTCTTTGAATTTCCTGAATTGAACTCTCTCGTACCTTACCATGGCCATGGAATTATGTAAGCTATATCAATTCCATCAAAGGGCCTATGATATCTACTACCCTCATGGAACATAAGGGAGAAATTCTTTCTCGCATTATCTATTAATGTGGTATTACTCGTGACGCACACAACGTATCCTACCTCGCTGCGAATAGTGTTTCGTCAAAGTTTTCATCAATCCATCTAAGTGAACAAGTTGTAATACCCATTAATAATAATATTAAAGACTAAGGACCAATACACAAGTCCAAAGATAAGAACATCCAATGACACTATGAAATGTGGATTTCCCACTAGCGGGTCCCATTCTCATAATATCCTCCTAAATATTACCAGGGGCGCACACCGTGAGAAGATGCCTCAATGTTGTATGAATCCTCACCCCTAATGGATTTTATTATTTGTGTCCCACAAATAACATCATCCTACCATAGACCATATATTCAAGAACAATGTTATGGCACTTGCAGGTTCTCATCATAGCAGTGATATGCTATGAACATTTAATGCAACAACTGTCCTTAGGACATTATCACATGAATTGTCATGCAGAAGAAAAATCTTGCTGTGATAAGGTATTTATTAATGAATAAAGTACAAATTAGTTTTTTCTAGGCCACCAACTCCAATAGACTCCCACTTGGACAAGATCCAACTGCTAACAACCTTTAACCGCTAGCTCTCACATAATATTCATGCTTCTGCTGAGATTGGCCTTTAGTCATGGGGTCCACCACGTTCTCTACTGTGTACACACTTCTCACTGCAACTTCACCCCTCTAATAGAAATCCATCAAGAGGTGATACGTTTGGAGTATGTTATTTTTCTGTTGATGTGACCTTGATTCTTTTGCAAGAGACACCGCTGTAGTATTATCACAATACAATGTGACCGAGTCTTTACTACTAGGCACCACATCAAGCTCCTAGAAAAAGTTCCAAATCCATATGGCTTTCTTGGCTACATCAGAAGCTGCTATATATTCAGAATCTACTGTAGAATCGGCGAAAACTGGATGCTTTTAACTCTTTCCGCACACAGCTCCACCATTGACACAGTAAACATATCCAGATTGCGATTTCAAGTCATTCAGATCTTTCTGAAAACCAGCATCAACATACCCTCTGATGATAAGCTCCTTGTCTCCTCCATACACCAGGAACATAACCTTAGTTCTTCTCAGATACTTAAGGATAGTCTTAGTAGCAGTCCAATGCTGTTCTCCTAGATCTAATTGATATATTCCTACAATGCTCAGTGCATAGGCAACATCAATCCTGGTACATAACACGTCATACATGATGGATCCTATAGCCAAAGTGTTTGGGATTTTACTCATTATATCTTTCTGTTGTTGTGTTTGAGGACACATTTTCATTGAATGATGTAGGACATGTGACATTGGAACCAATCCCCTCATGGATTTTTCCATACTAAATCTCTTTAGTATCTGGTGAATGTATGTATCCTGACATAGTCCAAGCAACCTCTTTGATCTATCATGAATGATCTTGATCCCTAGAATGTAGGATTCTTCTCCCAAGTCATTCATAGAGAAACACTTGTTCAACTAATCCTTAACTGACTATAAGACTGGTACATCATCTCCAATAAGCACTATGTCGTCAACATATACTACTAGAATAATGATCGCATTCCCATTAAACCGCTTATAAACACAAGGGTCACATTCATTCTTAATGAACCCAAATTCCATTATGGCTTCATCAAATCGAATGTTCCATGACTTGGATTCTTGATTTAATCCATAAATGGATTTATGAAACCTTCAAACCCATTTGGCTTCACCTGGTGTCACGGACCCTTCTGGTTGTGTCATATAGACATCTTCCGGAAGGTTCCCATTAACGAATGTTGTTTTGACATCCATTTTCCAAATCTCGTTGTCATGGTAAGATGCAACGGAAAGTAAAATTCTTATGGATTAAAACATGGAAACTACCGATATGGTTTCATCATAGTAAATTCCTTAACGTTTTCTGAATCCTTTAGCCACTATCCTTGCTTTATATGTGCTTACTTGACCTTCCATGTACAGTTTTCTCTTGAATACCAATTTGCATCCAATTGGATTTACATCAACTAGATCATCGACCAGAACCCAGACTTGGTTCTAATACATGGAATCCATCTCAGAATTAATATCTTCAAGAAATCATGTATCTTCTGAGCATTCTACTTCTTCCATGTAGGAGAGAGGTTCATCATTGTTCAACAATAATGATTCACCATCCTCGGCGACTACGAAACCAAATCTCTCAAGTTCCCTTACCTCTCTTGAGATTCGATGAAAAACTTGTGTTTCTAGAACCACTTCCATGGGGACATGTGGAACTCATTCGTGTACCAACTCCTATGTATCTTGATCATCAACTTCATCGAAGTCAATCTTTCTCCCATTATCCTTTTTGAGGATGTGCTCCATCTCATGAAAGATAGCTTGTCTGGCGACAATCACATTCTTGTCTGAAGGGTTATATAGGTAACATCGTTCCATTTCCATGGTATATCCTATAAAGATACACTTCATGCCCGAGGTTCCAGTTTGTTTCCTGAGAAGTCCTTAACAAACACCTTGCATCCTCATACACATGTGTGTGACAAAATGGGTTTCTTTCCTTCTATAACTTAGATGGAATTAAATTTTCCTCCTTATTTGGTACTCGGTTTAATGTGTATGCTACAGTTTGTAATGCATATCCCCAAAAGGATAATGGAAGATTTGTATGACTCATCATCGACCACACCATGTTCAATATGGTGTGATTACTCCTTTCACTAACACCACTCCACTGTGGTGTATAAGGAAGAGTGATTTGAGATAGAATCCCAGACTCCCGTAGAAGATCTATGAATTCTTGGTTTAGATATTCTCCACCTCGATCCGATCAAAGATTCTTTATCTTCTTACAAAGCTGATTCTCCACTTCATTTTTGAATTCCGTAAATTTCTCTAAGGACTCTGAACTATACCACATTAAGTAGACATAGCCATATCTACTCAAATCATCAGTAAAAGTAATGAAGTAAGAATATGCACCTCTAGATTCTACTGGAAATGGTCCACATACATAGGTGCGCACCAATCCTAGAAGTTCTGTGGCCCTTTCTCCCTGTCCACCAAATGTCAGCTCGGTAATTTTACCTTGTAAACAAGCCTGACATCTATCAAGTGGTTTTAGATTAGTAGAGTCTAAATAGCCATCCCGGAAGAGCTTCGTCAAGCACTTCCCATTTACATGAATGAGATAGTGATGCCACAACATGGTGATGAATGTGTGATGTGAGTTTTTTTCGTTATCGATTTACAACACTTGGTTTTCATAATTTAATACATACAAAACATTATTTAAATGCACCATATCATAACATACGTTGTTCTTATAAAAGAGACAACCCATATTTCAAAACATGAAAATAAATCCATCTATATCCAAACAAGATATAGAAATTATGTTCTTGGTAACACTGGGCACATAATAATAATTATGTAAAACCAAAATCATCCTAGTAGGCAATGAGAGGTGGTAATTGCCAATAGCCAATGAAGCCAGCCTTGCATCATTGGCAGCTCAATGATCCACCTCTACTCTGGAAATATTTCTAAATCTACATTGTTTCTACATTTGAAAATAGATGTGAGCCCCACAAGCTGTATCAAAGACCCAATGTGTAGAAATAGAAAGATTACACTTTATTACGAATGCACCTTTATCATCCCCACACTTGTGGGTGCATTTCCTCTTCTAGTGTCCTTGCTTGCCACATGAAAAATACACCGCCTCCCGTTCCTTGCCCTGCTTCTGGATCTTCCCCTTCGTAGAGAGATGACGCTCGGTGGATTCATGTCATTTATAAGTCTTTGTCCCCTTTGCCTTGTCTTTCCTTTTCCTATTAACCATACGTACTGTGGTTTTTTCATGCCCCATGTCCTTATCGACCTGTAGAATCCAGGTCATAAGTTTCAATAGACTCTTCTCATTTTTGCTCATGATGTAGTTTCCAATACAGCTAGAGAAGGACTAGGGTAGTGATGATAGGATGAGTTATATACGCAAAGCATCTGGGAGTTTAATCCCTATGATGTCCAGGCATTCAACATAGCAAATAATCATGACAACAAGAGGCCCAACTAGTGCAGACTCTCCAAGCTTAGTTGTAAACAAAGCATTTGAGATCCCATACCTCTCATATCTCACCTTCTCTTGGTGAAGATCCTTAAGGAGAGACATCATGATATACGTGTCCATGTTTTCATGTTTCTTCAAGAGCTCTTTAAACATGGCTGATAGCATGAAACCATAGACATCTGTGGAATCATCCATGTGTTTCGCATAGAGAGATATTTCCTCATCACTAGCCTATTTTCAAGGCGCAACTGGAACAGGCTCTTCCGGCACATACAATTTTCTTTTCATTGTGAATGATGATGCATAAACCCCTCTACCACTCTTGGAAATTGGTGCCGATGAGAATATTTTCCTTCTCGAGTATAGTTCGCAATGATATGTTTGATGTCATTTTATTTCCATTTCTACAAATTTAGATGAGCAAAGGTTTAGTAATTTGTTACAAAACTGAGACAAATAAATAAATTAATACTGATTAGTCTCCCAATATTTTATCGAAATCCAATAGCCATCACCATTGTCATTGAAATATTATGTTTCATGAATATTATAGTCTGAAGAATCCATATTACCCTTCTCATTAGCCCAACTTGGGTTGGTCAAGCAACATGAAAGGTTTTAGGTAGGCATTCCAAATGCAAACTTCATTAACTCACACTAGTGCAGAAAATGTTATTTACGTCACCATTTTTGATGTCGGTTATATATAACCGATATGAGAATATGTGAAATGTGGTTTTTTACATCGGTTATTTTATAACTGACGTAATAAATGCGTTGAGTAGCTTTTTAACGTCGGTAATTTGAATAACCGACGTTACAAATCGCGTGTGTTCGGTTTTTACGTCGGTTATTAATTAAACAACGTAAAAAACAAAAGTGTGGGGTTTTTTACATAGGTAATAAAATAACCGACATAACAAACCAAATCGTGGGGGGTTTTTTACATCGGTTATTTTATAAACGATGTAAAAAATGAGTTATCTACGAGTTTTTTACGTCGGTTATAAAATACCCGACATAAAAAATGCGGCTTTTGAGGCCTTTTTGATGTCAGTTATTTTATAACCGACATAACAAAACAACCCACAGAACGTTTTTTACATCGGTTATACAATACCCAACATAAAAAACTGTGTTTTTTGATGTCTTTTTTATGTCGGTTATAGAATAACCGACGTAAAAAACCAACATGCGGGGTTTTTTTACGTCGGTTATAAAATAACTGACGTAAAAAGATCTGCATCTGATGCATTTATAACGTCGATTATTATAATAATTGACGTTATAAATGTAAAAATACAGTTTATAATGTTGGTTATTAAATAACTAACGTTATAAAACATTTAAAAAATTACCACGCCCCGTGGATTGTCATTTACGTATTTTCGATCGACAGTCTGGTGGATCGTCTCTCTCGTGCGGTAAACCCTAATCAACTCGTCTATCTCACTGCTTTAAACTCGTTATTCCTTCATCGTTTATCATATTTATTCTCCTTGGATCTATCATCTCATCTCACATCACTCAAGTAAGCCTTCCATAAATTTATTTCGTTCAATTTTTTCCCCAGATAGTCTATATTTATGTTTTGCGATTTTTATGTTTAAACTAGGTAAGATTCTTCGATTTCGAACCCTCTTACCTGTTTTTCCATCATCATCTTATTTATCATCCCTAGATCTATTTGATCTTCGCAATATTCATGTAAGCCTCAACTACTTTTATTTAGTTTGTTTTTGTCACGCAAATGCCCGACATTGATAGTAATTTTTGTTGTTATTGATAGCTAATGATCTCATTCACCTATATTACTCCATAGAATGGTTATAGATTAAATGTACGAATTCGGAAATGATATTTTATGTGTTTTTGATGCTAATGTTTATCCTCTTTTATATGAGAATCTATTAGACATATAATGTAATGGCTGTTGACCTCTATGGCCCTTCGATGAATCGCTATGTCTCATGATACCAAATAAAAATGGGTTCTGCTAAAGGCTTACCCTAGTATTTTTTGAGTCCTTGGCCAAGGCCTCGACAATATGTTTAAGATTTCTAGAATTATTCATTACCTAATTATGATACAAGTTATCGAGAAAACATGTTATCATTTGACTAGTTGAATATCAATGGTTATTTTTAATTATCATATGATCATTTAAGTAACCATATTTAATAATATTTAATTCAATCTATTTCATGATGAAGTATATATTAAATTCATGTGTTTTTAGTTTTTCACCATGCATAGTTTTTATATGTAAGCCATTGTTTTGGGGGTTTTCCTGGGGGTGGGGGCTGTCCAGAGGGTTGGGGGGTGTCCAGGGTGGTGTCCAATGGGGTGGGTGGGTGTGGGGGGCTGTCCAAGGGGGTGGAGGCCTGTCCAGAGGGTTTTGGGGGTTGTCCGGGGGTGGGGGGATGCCTAGAGGTTGGGGGTATCCAGGGCGGTGTCCAAGGGGGTCGGGGGTGGTGGTGGTGTCCAGGAGGGGTGGGGGTGCTGTATGGAGGGGTGGGGTGCTGTCCAGGGGGTGGGGGGCTGTCCAAAGGTTTGGGAGGTGTCCAGCGGGGTGTACAAGGGGAAGGGGGGTGGGGTGGTGTCTAGGAGTGGTGGGGGCTGTCCAGGGGGTTGGGGGTCTATCTAGAGGTTTGGGGGTGTCCAAAGGGGTGGGTGGGTGTGGGGGGCTGTCCAAGGGGTTGGGGGCATGTCCAGAGGGTTTTGGGGGTTGGCTGGGGGTGGGGGTGTCCAGAGGGTTGGGGGTGTCCAGGGGGGTGTCCAAGGGGGTGGGTGTGTGGGGGGGCACTGTCAAAGGGGGTTGGGGGCCAGTCCAGAAGGTTTTGGGGGTTGTCCGGGGGGTGGGGGTTGTTCATAGGGTTGGGGGTGTTGAGGGGGGGGGGTGTCCAAGGGGGTAGGCGGTGGGGGTGGTGTCCAAGAGGGGTGAATTTCTCCGTCTAAGTTTTTATTTTAAATATGATTTGATTCTTATGTTTACTCCATTCTCTTCAATTTTCTATCAACTATGTAGGCGCCATGGTTTTCTTATATTAAATGGAATTTAAAAATGTTATATCTTACTATTTTTTCTTTTAATAGTAATATTCAAGCATATTTTTTTAAATACACATAGATTTGTTTTATACTTCAAAATTGTTTGACATTCAAAATATGATTTTTTTCATGTAAACTTATATTTGTCTTATCTTAAAAATGTATATATTTTTGATATTTGTTATAGGTAATAATGAGTCAAATTTGGATTATAGCACATCGAATGAGCAATGAATATGAGGAAGATGTTGATGCCTTTTTGGAATTTTCTAAATCAAATGTTCCATGTAGTGACATTTTTTTCTGTCCATGTCTGAAATGTTTGAATATGAAGAAGTTGAAAATTAGAGAGATAAAAGATCATCTGATATGTCATGGTTTTAATCTGAGTTACAACCCTTGGATTTTTCATTTTGAAACTGGACTAAATTTCCCTGATGATTATGATTCACAGGATGGTAACTCCGATGGAAATGAAGAAATGATTCACGATATTGTAGCAGAACAAATTGAGATAGAACCGATAGTTGCGCGTCTATATGGTGATGATGAAAACCCATTATATCCTGGTTGTACAGATTTTACAGTTTTGTCGGCAGTGTTAAGATTGATTAACCTGAAGGCAAAACATGGATGGAGTGACAGAAGTTTTACAGAGCTTCTACAATTGATGAAAGACATTCTTCCAAAAGATAACGATATTCCAGATTCACATTACAAGGCCTAATTAATATTATGCCCGATTGGATTGGGATACAAGAAAATACATGCCTGTCCGAATGAATACATTATATATAGGAAGGAATATGAATTTCTGTTAGAGTGTCCTAAATGTAGGACATCATGGTATAAGGTGAAAGAGAAATCACAGGCTGATGTAGAGATTACAAAGCTTCCTTCAAAGGTATTTTGGTATCTTCCTGTAATTCATCGTTTCAAACGTTTATTTGCTAATTCACATGATGAAAAAAGGTTAAGATGGCATGCTGATAAGCAGGTATGTGATGGAAAAATACGTCATCCAACTGATTTTCCACAATGGAAGAAAATTGATGTGCAGTATTCTACATTTGGAAATGAAATAATAAATCTTAGATTAGGGTTGTGCACAGATGGAATGAATCCATACCGAACCCTCAGTAGCACACATAGTTGATGGCCTGTTTTATTGGTAATTTACAACCTCTCTCTTGATGTTTGTGTGAAGCGCAAATATGTCATGTTGAGTATAATGGTCTATGGTCTAAAGCAACCCGTCAATGATATTGATGTTTACTTGTCAACATTGATTGATGATTTGAAACTGTTATGGGATGATGGTATTAGGGTGTATGATTCTTATAAAATGGAATATTTTCAACTACATGCAGTGCTTCTGTTCACTATAAATGACTTCCTACATATGGAAATTTGTCTGGATACAGTGTTAAAGGGAATAAAGCATGTCCAATTTGCGAACAACAGACGTCATATTGTCAATTGCATCATGGGAGGAAAATAGTGTACATGGGTCGTTGAAAGTTTTTGCCTTTGGATCACCCTTATAGAAGACTAAAAAAGTCATTCAAAGGCTCACAAGAATTTGATACTGCTCCAAAACCTTTATCACCGGATCTATATTTTGAGAGGGTGAAAAACCTTGATTTGACATTGGGAAAGACACAGAAATCTGGTAATGATAGACATATTTGGAAGAAAAGGTCAATATTTTTTGAGCTACCATATTGGAGGTATCATGAAGTTAAACATAATACTGATGTCATGCACTTGGAGACTAATATATGTGATTGTTTGATTGGAACATTGTTAGATATTAAAGGAAAGTCTAAAGATGGGTTGAATGCAAGATTAGACTTACTATCAATGGGAATGCGTTTGGAGTTATCTCCCACTCCTAAAGGAAGACGAACATTTCTTCCCCCATCTTATCATACATTATCGAAGAGGGAGAAAATTATATTTTGTCAGTGTCTTCATGATATCAATGTGCCTCAAGGTTAATCTTCAAATGTAAAAAAATTTCTCATTGAAGGACTTGAAGTTGATAGGTATGAAATCACATGATTGTCACGTCATGATGCAATTAATTCTACCAGTTGCATTGCGTGGAATATTTCCCATTCGTGTCAGAGAGACTATGATGAAGTTGTGTTATTTTTTCAATTCAATTTGTAACAAGGCGATTGATGTGAATGCTTTGAACATTTTGCAAAAGGATGCAATTTTTATACTTTGTCAATTGGAAATATCTTTTCCTCCAACTTTTTTTGATATAATGGTGCATTTAATGATTAATCTGGTCTGAGAAATAAAGCTTTGTGGACCTGTATATCTTCGTTGGATGTATCATTTTGAAAGGTATATGAAAATATTAAAGGGGTTTGTTAAAAATCCATATCGACCTAAATCCTCCGTTATTGGAATGTATATTTCTAAGGAGGTAGCAGAGTTTTGTACGAGATACTTGGCTGCGGTGCAAAACATAGGTTTGCCTCCATCTCGCCATGAACGAGCTAATAATGAGGGAAAGGGGATTCATGGCTTGAAAGTCAAATCATTGTCGGATGAACAGATGAAGAAGATAGAATCATACATCTTGAATTACATAGTTGCTACTCAATCATATATCACATTGCATATTAATGAGATGAAACAATGTCATCCAAAGATGAAAGAAATGTGGATTTTCAATTAGCATAACAAAACTTTTTTTTCATGGATTAAAAAGACTTTGCTTGGTAGATCAGATGTATCAGAGACATTAAAATGGATAGTGGGTGGTCCATGTTTAAATGTGATAACAAGGTCCAGTTATGACATTAATGGCTATATATTTCATACGACAGCTCAGGACGACAGAAGTGCAGTTCAGAATAGTGGTGTATTGGTGTTTTCACAAGCAATGCATTTTTTGAGTGCTAAGGACAAAAACCCAATTTCTTCATCAAGTGCATATTTTGGAGTGATTGAAGGCATATGGGAGGTTGATTACTTTAAAATTAAAGTTCCCATTTTTAACTGTAAATGGTTTATCAGTAACAATAGTGTCAGACACGATGAATTTGGAATGAAACTTGTTAATCTGAATAGATTGTAAGACACATATGATTCTTTTATAATGGAAACACATGCAAAACAAATTTTCTATGTAGTAGATCAATCATATATACAGTGGGTTGTTGTATTACAAGGGAAAAAACAATATGTTGGTGAGGATGAAGTTGATGAAGATGCTTATTTATGTGAAATCCCTACTTCCATGGAAAGATTAACAGAACATAATGATGAGCATATTGAAGACATGGTTTGTGCCATAAGGAACGATCAAGATGAAGGAATTTGGGAAAACAATTCATTTGTACATTCCTAAAATTACAGGTAACATATGTTTATTTCTTGTTGACATTTATTTTTTTCATAAATGTTAGATGTTGTATGTTTTTTATTTATTAAAACATGTTTTAAAACAAAATAAGTAAAAGTTTTTGTTTATTTTAAGTTTTTTAGTTTACTTTATAATGTTTACCATTACATGAATTATATATCTATTATTTTTGTTCAGGGAAAATTACTTTACCATATTTACCAGGTTTACCATGTTTACCATGTTTACCATCTTGACCATCTTTACCATCTTTACCATCTTTACCATTGTTTAACAT
Organism: Viscum album; assembly: GCA_963277665.1. Lineage (NCBI taxonomy): Eukaryota > Viridiplantae > Streptophyta > Magnoliopsida > Santalales > Viscaceae > Viscum > Viscum album. The sequence goes on from OY728119.1 coordinate 1,977,211,315, forward strand.
GCTTACCATATTACCAATGTTTACTATTACGTAAATCAGTACACTTTTCTATTTTCTGATTACAGTAGTATTGAAATATTTGAATTTGTATATTTTTGAACTGACGTTTGTTTTTTTGATTTGAAGGGTAATGAAAGATCATTATGTTGATCAACCAAATGATTCTAGAGATGAGAATATTGATCATACCTTTGGGGAGGAACATTCACATGCTCCTATTAGAACAAAGAGTTAAAAGGTTGGTAAACGTGGGTGCACACGTTTACCAAAATTATCAGTTGCTCGTACGCAGGATCAGAGGATATTCATTGATTTTGATGATGATGATATTCCTATAGGTCCAAATGCAAAAGATTTTAAGAGTTTTGTAGCAACTCAGGCTAAGAACAATGTAAGCATTCTGTATGATGACTGGAGAAGTGTGGATAAAGTGATAATCTCTCAGTTATGGGAGACGATTTTTGTAAGATCTTTTGCTATTGTTTGAATATTCTTTAAATGTTTCTAGTATATATAATATGTTTAACATCTTCTTTATCAAATGACATTTGATATTCCTGACACTGGAGGATTCAGGAAGAAATGCTTATTGTTGGCTTCCAAAAGATGGAGGGATTTCAAATCAACCCTCTCATCTGATTTCATTTATGGTCATAGGAGTCATGACAATCCATGTCGTATATATCCTTTTATAGATGAAGACACATGGAGACAGTTTTTTGAAAGTAGAAGAAAAGAGTCATTTTTTGTAAGGGAAGTGTAAACTTTTATAATATTTCTTATATAAATGGTCTTATTATCGTTTTGTTAATGATTTCTTATTCTTAATTTACAGAAAACAAGGAAAGATCATCAGAAGATCCAATATAAAAATGTATACCCTCGTAGTTTATCTCAGGGAGGGTATGCATTATTGGAAGAACAAATGATGGCGAAAAAATTTCAACAACTAAGAGCTGAGTCTTCAAGCTCTAGAGAGGCGGCCCCTCCATCCCCTCCATCTAGACATGAAAAATGGAAGAGAGCTGGGAATGGGAAAAAAGGTCAATATCTTTCGGATGAATCGAGAATCGTAGCTGAGAGGATTGTAAGATAAATATTTTATTTATTTATGTTAACCATTTTCTTCATATAATTTCAATCATTACAGAAATGTTCAATTAATTAATACAGGACTCTCTTGAGGAGAAGAGTTCACAGGGGACATTTATAGCTACTGGGAGGGAAGATATTTTATCTTTAGCATTGGGAAGGCCCGAACATCCTGGTCGTGTTAGAGGATATCCGGTAGGTGTATCGGTAAGAAAAGCGTTGCCACGTTCTTCAAAATCAATCGTTTAGGGGGTTTATAGAAAATAAATTGATTCCATGGAGTCTAAAATTCATAATATTAATGCGAGGAAGGGGGAAAAGATTAGAGCATCAGTGTAGTCTATGTTTGCAAACATGCAATGACAATTTTAGACTGTAGCTCCCACTCCTCCACCTCCCCCTGTGGGCCCCATTATTTATCCTCTACCTCGGCCAGTAGCTCCCACTCCCCCACCACAACCTTCTGACCCCATTTTTTATCCTACTCCTCCACCGTAGCTTCCTACTTATTGCGAGTTGTATGTTGATGATTCTCAATAGCCTATAGTAGCATATGGGTTGGTATATTTTATAGGAGATAGAGTTCATCATCAACAATTAGAGCTAGAGAATCAGAGGGTCGCTATACAGGATATTATATATTGATCTACTCAGGTACCATTACCTACAGATGAGGTGGCGACAGTTGGACATAGTATTGGCCATTTTTTAATTTGTCTATCCAGACTTCTTCGACTCATTACCCTAGAGGTATGAATGTTATATCTTTTTTTTTATTTTTTTATTAAAGTTGTTTTATCATTTGAAAACTAATATATTTTTCAATTTATTTTTATAGGAATACTTCAATGGTAAAGAAATATTGTATAGGCAACAACAAAGACAAATAGCTGTGACATCAGATACAGAATCCAGTATTCTTGACAGATTTTCAAGATATTCATATTTGTTGGTGGATCATTATGAGTTTCCAATGGGAGATCATGTTTGTGGATGTGAAATAAATGTGGGGATTATGAAAACTGATATCATGGAGCTTGTTACTGGAGATATGTTGGGCATCAACGTGGTGAAATTTTTTTCCATGTAAGTCTTAACACCTTTTCCCTGCATTATATTTATTAAAAATGTATACTTATGTCTGTTTTGTATTAGGTATCTTTATAAAATTTGTGAGAGGAATGAGCTGACAGATGTTTATAGATTCATGGACCCGCAATTGATTTCCCCTGAAGCATGTGCATTGGATGAGGAACGAAGAATGCTTTATATTGCTGAAAGATTTGAAAAGAATATAGTCACACAATGTTGGATGATGCCTTTTTGTGAGAGGTATGAAACAAATATCTCTAAAAGAGTTAATTATTATTTAACATAAAAAACCACTAACGTTCAATTTCCTTTTTCAGTGATCATTGGATATTAGGGGTTTTTTCCCAAGGGTGAAAGCACTTTATTGGATATGATCTGTCCATGATGATGTGCGGGAAAGTTTTAAGAATATATTGGAAAAGTAAGTTTCAATTTCACAGTCATTTTATATATTATAATGAATTTTAAATTTACCCCATTAGTATTATTTTCTAACAGGGCAGGGGTATACTTTTGAAAAAACCCAAAGAAAAGGAATGAAAATATCAAATATGTAAATCTGAAGGTAAATATCCATTTATAATTTGTACTTTTTGATTTATTACATTAAAAAAATATATTGAATTTACACTCATTCAAACAGAATAGTCATGAACAACAAGGAATCATCGAATGTGGATATTATATGTTAAGATTTATGTATGAAATAATAACAACTAGGGCAGCTGTGAATTTTGACCTAGTAATATTTTCTCTTAAACTTTTCCATAATAATTCAATTTGATTTACTCATTATACACTTTAACTACTATCCTTTTCATTTGTATCTTTTTGATGACCCTCAACCCTATAATGTTGAAGACATCAAACAACTACAAGTGGAGTGGTCAAATTATTTTATAGGTTTGAATAAATTTTAGTTGTTTGTTATGTAAAATGTAATTTTGAATATTTTCGTTGTAATTGTGTATTTGGTAGTAATTTAGGTTGGATTTAGTTTTTTTGAAGTTGGCAGTGTATGTTTTGAATGTTATATATGTGAGAGTTTAATTTTTCTATACTTCTTGTTTTGGTCTAGTTGTGATGGTTTTTCTGGTATAGATTCTAGTATGGGGGGGAGGGGATTCAAGGGTGTGGGGGGGGGGGGGTGTTCAGTGGGGTTGGGGGTGTCCAGGGGTCTTGGAGGGCTATTTGGTGGGGTTGGGGGGTGTCGAGGGGTGTTTGGGGCTATCCTGGGAGTTAGGGGTAGTCCAGGGGTGTGGTGGGGGCTCCAATTGGGTGGGGGAGGGTTGTCCAGGGTGTGGGTGGGTGGGGGGGGTATACATGAGGGTGGGGGTTGTCCCGGGGTGTTTTGATCTATCCAGGGGGTCGGGGGGGGGGGGGGGCAGTCCAGGGGTGTGGTGGGGGCTATCAAGTGGGGTGAGGGGTGCTGTTCAGGAGGGTGGGGGGATGTAGATGGGTGTTTGGGGCTTTCCAGGGGGTCGGGGTAGTCCAGGGGTGTGGTGGGGGCTCTAATGGGGTGGGGGCTGTCATGTGGGTGAGGGGGTGATGGGGTGATGTTCAGGAGGGTGGGGGAAGTCCAGGGGTGTGGTGGGGGCTCCAATGGGGTGGGGGAGGGATTCCTAGGGTATGGTGTGTATACATGAGGGTGGGGGGTTGTCCTGTGGTGCTTGGAGCTGGCTAGGTGGTTGGGGTAGTCCAAGGTTGTGGTGGGGGCTGTTAAGTGGGGTGAGGGGGTGAGGGGGTGCTGTTCAGGAGGGTGGGGGTGTTGTCGAGGGGTGTTTAGGGCTGTCCAGGGAGCGGGGGGCAGTCCAGGGGTGTGGTGGGGGCTATCAAGTGGGGTTAGGGGGTGAGGGGGTACTGTTCAGAAGTGTGGGGGAGTTATCGAGGGGTGTTTGGGGCTGTCCAGGGGGTCGAGGGGCAGTCTAGGGGTGTGGTGGGAGCTCCAATGGGGTGGGGAGGGATGTACAGGGGGTATACATGAGGGTGGGGGCTATCAAGTGGGTATGTTTCATCTTTTATCAATGTAAATGCTTAAATTTTCTTTAGTTCATGTTTTGATCTTCTGTTTTTGTGGTACGAATTATTGATTTTGTTTCTGGTTGATTTTGGGGGAGAGCAGAGGACTACAGTGGAATTTTTTTAAAATGTTTTTTGTCTTTCACGTCGGTTATTTTATAACCGATGTGATAAAGAAATAGAGATGCATTTATCACATCAGTTTTTTTCATAACCGACATGATAATCATCTGTGGCATGGTTTATCATGTCGCTTATGTAATAACTGATATGATAAATGACCTGGGAAATGCTTTATTGCGTAGTTTAATCAATAACCGAGGTGATAAATGGCTTGGGAAAGGGTTTATCACGTTGGTTATTTAATAACTGACGTTATAAACCATTTACCAGGCCTTTTATCATGGCGGTTATTGATTAACCGACATGATAAACCCCTCCCGGGACTGGTTTATCACGTCTGTTATTTAATAACCGACATGATAAACAATTTCCCATGCATTTTATCATGTAGTTTATTGATTAACCGACGTGATAAACCCCTCCCGGGGCTGGTTTAGCACATCGGTTATTTAATAACTGACATGATAAACCATAGCCCAGGAGTTTATCATGTCGGTTATTAAATAACTGACATGATAAAGTCACCCACATGTGTTTATGACGTCAGGTATTGTATAACCGATGTTATAACCCCCCCTCCCCTTGTTTTTTCACGTCGGTTATTAATTAACCGACGTGATAAACACCGCGATTTTATGTATGTTACGTCGGTTTTTAAATAACTGACGTAAAAAACATTATTTATAACGACTTCTGTTTTAACGTCGACTAAACCCGATGTAAAAAATGAAAAATAACAGACGTAAATAACTTTTTCTGCACTAGTGTCACGCTCCTTGATCTGCGGAGTGGACTCCCTAATCCTGAAATCCTTTTATTTTGTATTTCCTCAACCTTTGCCTCTTGTCACACCATGTCCTTCAATGGCAGTCAACCCTTGATGCGAACCAAGTCACATCAACCCAAAACCATGAATTAGAATTCCCCGATAATTGAAAGAACCCCAACTAGGGTTGTTCAAGCACTTTGAACTGTGGTTTGATTCGAACCAAGATTATGGAAGGCTATTCCGACATAATATTTCATTGATGGAATTTATCCTTATACGTAAATTTCCAAATTATTATCTTTTATTACATGCTTGTTAATATTCAGTGGGATATACCTATGTGATTAACCATGTCTAAGATAATATTTACGTATAAGACAGTTTTATTTTAGTTCCACCTTGCAAGCTTGTTTAATTCATTAATTGTGTGATCGTGACAACACACCCACAATAAATATACAATGCAACTGATAGAAATAAAATAAATGGTATGATCATGAGATTTTTCTATTGGTTAGTTTATCTAGCGGTTGATAAACATACCCATGACCTAGGGGAGAAACACCTTGAACCTTTCGGGTTCGTGTTTATAGCTTTCCACCTGTCCACCTTTGTATCTCCTTGGATTGGTTTCTCCTTAGCTCCTGACATGAGCCACCTCCACTAGCTTGGGAGCTCCATCTATTACATATGCATTTATCTCACATTTAGGTGAGGGGTAAAAGGGGTTTTTACATAAAATAATCCTTGGGCGCGCAGGTTCTACATATTAATTAGGAGAAGGCTCGCATGCCAACAAATTTAATTTAAATAAATAATTTAAAGAAATCATTCACATACAAAGGCCTTGGTCTAGCACATGGTCATCCATAAATGCAACGATATTTACACATAAATAAAACTAGAATTCAATTATTTTATCATTATTGTTTCAGACAAATCACACTCGAATCAATTACTTATCATTAATTAATCAATCCTTTTATCTTAAACCCTTTTTCTGAATTTCCTTGATATTCTCATTATTATTAATTTTACACAAATAAATTCATTTAAAATTATCTTTTCATGTAACTTGTACCTTGGAGGGAACCTGGTGGATTCTCATTCATTAGGAAGATGTTAAATTAAAAACATATATATAAAACACCTATCACATATTGTGCCTCATTTTTATGCCAGCATTATGGTACATGTCTCAAGGGTTTGTATAATAGAATAACAAATTTTAGTAAATCAATGTAATTTGGGTGAGTACACGATGTGTAGTTCAGACTACATGGCATGTACTTTTCTTCACCGTCCATCCGAAGTACATGCCTGGGGACATGGTCTATTGATCAACTTCATAAATTTTCAGAGTACACGGCATGTTCATTTGGACACATGTCATTTAGTATCTGTGTTACATGGTTTCCAGCTGGGAAAGCTGTGTACAGGGTACACAGTCCAACCCTAACCTAAAGGAACTACACGCCATGTTCTGTTGGACCACACGATGTGTAATCCAGAAACTATGTGCCACCTTTTCATGGTCAACACACGGGGTCATAAATGACTTAGATATGATCAATACATGGCCTGATTTGGAAAACTAGTCTGATGTATGAACCTTGACTACATGGCGTGTACTTACGAATACACGTCGTGTATTCTTGTGTTGTACGGCCAGGAACATTTGGCTCCTCTGGATGAGATACTCTATTTTATTTTAATCAAAAATTAAAATGAAAAGGTCGTTTCTGTATAGTGAACAAGAAATGATAGAGGAGGAATAGATCTCGAGATTCAGATTTAAAGAACGATTAACTTTAATTGAAACAACTAAATTATTAAATGCGTAAATAACCAACAAAAAACTAAATAATTATAATCAACGATATGAACCCTCTGATACCACATGTATGTTCTGGGCGCAGCGGAAGCACATTGGTGGGAGTTCCCGGCTATAATTTTATTGTTAACAATGATCAATCTGAGATCCTTCAAGATGTAAAATGCCGAATCATTGGAATAGAATGAAGAACGAAAAACAAAAGAGGGAGTCCTAGAACTGTAGAGATAGGATCGTCATATGTTGGTTATAATTAATTTAATTAATTGACATGAATTACCTTGATGGAATTCTTTCTTCGTTGATGTCTCCAGTCATGATCCGGTGTGATCTGTCGTTGCATCGTAGACTCCAAGTGTAGGATTCCTCTAATGGTGATCCAAAACTTCTCCAGGTATCTATTAGTGTCTCCAAAGGGATATCTGGGTGCTAGTTTGGAAGAACCTTTGCTTGCGATGTCTGCCTTTGATCGACTGGATCCGGTGGTGGTGGATCTCTCTCAGTCTTGAGAGCGTTCTTGGAAGAAGGAGTTATTTCAGCCTTGAGAGAACTCCCCAGAATTATTGTGTACAACGATTGGGAAAAGTTTTGGGGCTGTGAAGATATTTATAATCGAGTTTGACGTTACATAGTTAAGAAAACAAATAAACGCGTTATAATTATTATTTATTTCATTAAATCTTATTGAAAACACAACGTTGAATTATTAATTTCTTGACATGCTCCCACGCTGATTACAATAAATATCATTTAATAAAACAATATTACATCCTCAAAATCCCAAATGGAAAAACTACACTGTGTGTAATCTTTAATACATGACGTGTACAAATTTTCCATAAAACTACACTGCATGTATATGTAATATACACGGCGTGTACTTTTATTTTATATTTTTCTTTATTTCCTCTACCACATTTATTAAACCTTGAGTAATGTCTATTTACTTCCTAAATAAATGTAACTACCTTACTTGCTAATAAATATATTATTTCTCCCACAATATATTCTCTCGAATAACTGGAGTTGAAATAAATGTGATCACGCATCCTTAAATAATTATTTAACCACAGTTGGGAATAATCTTTATTCAACTTGTTAAATTAATATTTAAATGAGATACATGGATAGACATAGTGTGTGACCCTATAGGCATCTTTTTAATTGGCATTAGGAGGGCTATCCTAATGTCCAAGATTACTATATAGAAACAGGTAAAGGAACCTAGTATAAAGAAGTTTATGCCGCATTGACGTGTCACCACATACGAACACTTACCGTGTAATATAATCCCTTTTTCTCGATATCTCTAATCAAGAGGGTTGCATGCTAGTTCCATCAACCCATGTGCTCAATTATTCATTCTTTGAATTTCTAGAATTGAACTCACCCATACCTTTCCACGGACATGGATTTATGTAGACTATATCAATTCCACCAAAGGGCCTGAGATATCTACTTCCGTCATGGAACAAAAGGGACAAATCCTTTCTCGCATTATCTATTAATGCGGTATTACTCGTGACACACCCCACATATCCTACCTCGATACGGACAGTGTGTCGTCACCATTTTTTTCAATACATCTATGTGTGCGAGTTGTAATACCCACTAATAATAATCTTATGGTCTAAAGAAAAATACACATGTCCGTAGATAGGAACATCCAATGACACTATGAAATGTGGATTTCCTACTAGTGGGTTTCGTTCTCCTAATATCCTCCTAAATATTACCAAGGGCACACACCATGAGAAGGTGCGTCAATGTTTTATGAGTCCTCACCCCTAATGGCCTGTATTATTTGTGTCCCTAAAATAACATCATCCGACCAAAGAACATATATTCAAGAACAGTGTTATGGCACTTCCGGGTTCACATCGTAGTAGGGATCCGCTATGATCCTTTAATACAACAGCTATCATTAGGAAATTATCACATACACTGTCACACTGAAGAACAATCAAGATGTGATATGGTATTTATTAATGAATAAAGAACAATGTAATAGGTTTTAGGCCTCCAACTCCAACACTTCTTAATTGGATCCCAGTGTTCACGACTCGACCATACCGGGTTGATCTGAACGTTATTGGACCCCAGATTGGAGGAAAACAGACTAAAGAGGCCAATTATATGTATTTCAGGTCATTAGGAGTTCATATCAATTACCACATAAAATTATAGGTATTATATGAATATTTTATGCTCATAGAAGCTGTGGAAGAAGTGGCTGGTGTAGGTGGTGATGCACAGTGGTGGGGTGTGGTCGTTGGAGGTGGATTGCTGATGTCGAAGGTAGATTTGTGTGGATGTGGTAGAGGAACATGGATGCGGTGGTGAGATCTCATGGGATGTTTCGCGACATGTAGAGGCAGACCACGATAGTAGTTGAATGTCTTGGAGGTCATGGATATATCCAGGAAAGTTCCATGTGAGCGGGTTGGGCCGAGCCATGTGGGCTAGGCATGGTGGACTGGCCCGAATCCAAGTCAGATTATAGTAAGACCCATGTCTGACAATGGAGTGTACGACATAGAATAGAAAAAGACAAACATGATCCATGATATCACTAGCTACCTCACAATGACAAACGTGAATGGTCAACCATGATGGTCAACTCCCATAGTCGACCGAAACAACAGGTTGGCCACAGAAGGTCGATGAAGATCCTTGGTCTATCCACGGTGGCCAATTCGTGGGGTATTCGACTTCCACGGTTAGTCGATTGACCATGTGGTCTGTCCATAGGCATAATGACCTCCTTTAAAACTTCAAACGACCATAAATTATAAACGAAGCGTCCAATCGATGAGCTCGCTGCAACATTGAGACCCTTACACTGAGACACTCATTATGAGAAATGTGTTGAGGTTTTAGTTTGGACCAGTGTTGGTTGAGAGTGTTCCCTTAGTCCTTTACTTATGGGTTCAGTACAAAATAACTTCCACATTAGTGGATTGTAATCCCATCATGAGGTCAAGTCTGAGGGAGAGTATGGTATCCCTTAGTTGGACTGGAGTGCGATCGTCTATCACCCCTAGTAGAGTTTTGTTATATTGATGTAACCACCGAGAGTAGGTCATCGGTAATCCATATAGAGGGCCTCATTAGTTGGTCTAGTGGTATTCCCTCATGTTCTAGGGTTGTATCCTCTACATTGTGGGTTGATCCAAATTGGGTACATGGTATTCCCCAGCGTGTCTGCGCAGGATCCCCTCTTTGTGTATCATAGGCTTCCTTGACCAATGCATTCTCTTTGGGAAGGGACATAATGAGTGAGACCTCTTCATGAGTGTATCTGATGATATCAAGGATTGATAAGTGAATTCTCCCAGAATGAGAATTTTTCGAGTAGAATTTAGTGGATGGCAATTGGTTATGTATTTCCTCTAGATTTTGTCACTTAGATTTGGTATATCTTTATGTTCTTATTATATGTGTTGTATACATATACCATTGTAAAGATGAATATAATTTACTTATTGGTATTTATGTGTGGTATATTTTTGGTTTTGGGGTATCCAATTGAGTATTTTTATACTCATCCATGCATGGAGTTTTCCCACATGTGTCATGTCTTGTGGAGATGATTGACCTTTCGATGGAGTCCTAGGAAAACTAGGACCTGCAGTGCTTTGTGAGACTAGACAAACCAATTTGTGTTCCTTTGAATTTTTAGACATCCATCACAGTACGTATTTTCTTGCTGGTTGGACTAGTGGTTACAACCTCTTTTTGGTGGGCTTGTATTTGGCACTATTAACTTTTCAGTACTTTCACTACAGTTTTTTAGTGGTGGGATAGAGTTGTTTTAGTTAATTGTTTATATAGTGTTTTTATATTTATGGATTTTTGGCATACATATGTGTATGTGAATACATGTACTTTATGTTAATGTATACCATTAGTGGGATATGCCTACTCAGTGCTTCTTACCTGCCCCTGTCCTGATAGAGCCGGTCTTGGGGTAGTCATGGAATGGGCCCCTCTGGGACTGGTCGTGAAAAACACCTCACAAAAATGGTTATAATGACCTAACTAATATTTATATACGATATTAATTAAATATATGTCAATATGAAGTTATAATATATCATTTAATTTATTACCTTTATATTCACTGTAAACTGAAAAAGGTGTTCATGTGTTAGTGTGGACTACCGCCTCTACGAAGTGATGTGATTCATTTTTCATCACCACAACACATAGAATATATATTGAAGTATATTTTGAGAAGTACTATAAAATTTATGATATAATGATAAATATTTAATGTTAAAAATTGTCTGACCTTCTTTCTAAACAGATAATTGAAGAATGGAACCGTTACTTACGCGTATGTATGAACTACAGTCTCCATGATTGTAATGTAGATTATTTTTCATGACAATCATTCATTATTGGTTTTAAAATTATATATTTTTTATAATAATGAAAATTATTTAATGAAAATTATTTTTTAAATGATTTAATATTGAACTCTTGAACTCTTTGACCTCATTCAGCCTATAGAAGACACTTTGGAATAATGAATCTAACATCTTCAAAACCCATGATGTGGACATAACTAATTATGAAATAATATATTTCTTTAATATAAATGAATGAAATATATCTATGATATTGCATTAAACATATAACATTTTCTTAATAAAAAAAATAATTTATTACATTTTATTATAAAGAAGTTAAATAAAAACATTGAAATTCTGAACATGAGGTAAGTGATTTCATCTCAATTTCTTTCAACAGAGGAATATTTGATTGCAATCACCTAATTTCGTTTATATGATATATAAAATAACATTTAAAATTTTTGATTAGGAATAATTTAAAGTTCATGATATGTTATGGTAAAATTTTAACTATTTTATCCAAGGGAATTTGACCTGAATTCTTCCAAGTGGTAAAGGGTTTCTTAAATTAATTTCCTTAAATTGGGATACAACTCCTTTTAATTGAATATTTTTTACATTATTATTTGTGAAGTTATGTTTAAAAATTATTCTAAAATGTTTAAAATGTTTTTTCATGGAATTTTTATCAAATAATCTCGCCTTGGATTATTTTTTATTTTAATGATTTGATATTTTTGATGGTTATTCACCACAATTTCCCATTCCTTGTGAAATTTCTTTATGGTGTCAAAATGTATTATTTTATGCTATGTATTAAAAAAACATTGAATTTATATATCATGAATAGAATTACAATAAAGATGTTTAATGATTCATATGATGTAATTATTTCATGTGATTTTGATTAAAGAGTTACAAATGTGGAAAAGACCTTATGTTGTAATTTTATTTCATGATTGTTTATATTTTAGGTTCCTTAGGGGGAAATAACATGATAATATATTATTAAACCACATCTATTTCAGTATTCTGTGGTTATGTATTTTTTTAAAATTTTTCATTTAAACATCATCCATTAATGATTATAGAAATATCAAGAAGGTCATTTTTATGGGTTGTTGATCTTGTATTTTATTTTAGATCAGGAATACTTCCCTTACATATCTATGTTTTCCATAATGTTTTTGAAAATATTATTTTATAAAAATAAATTATTTGAGAAATTTATTTTACATGATCTTTTTATTTATATTATTATGTTGAAAAAATTATATCTCATAACGTTTTTTGAAATGGTTCACTTTTGAAGCATTTCTAATAATTTTTAAAAATAATATTTATTTTTGAAATATAAAACATGAACTTATATTCCACACATCATATCCATTATTTTCATTTAAGATTCCTTTATAATTTTTAATGGTTATTTTAAAATAATTTTTTTCATAATATTTGTTAATTTTAATATTTTTAAAATTAACTTTAAAAGTAAAAAAGTATACTTTCCTCAATAATGTTTTCATTATCTTTTAATTTTTTTACATTCATAAATAGAAAAAACCGGGAATGTTACATATGATCTATATGGGTTATTTTTTATTGATACCATTCTCATTATTTAATTTAATGTATTAATATTGATTAAAGTAGTTTTTCATGAACCATATTTTCCATGGGTTAATCATGTTATGAAAGAAATGATCTATTTTAATGTATAAAGAAAAAAATGAGTTTTCTGACCAATATAACCATTATATTAGGTTTATATTACCTTAAACAATTTCATGAATAAAACCACATTCTCTCACTCGGGGTAATTAATGTTTTGAAAATTGATTTCTAAATAAAAGTTTATTTAATACACAGAATTGTTTTTTACAAGTGTTCAAAAGAGTTTTTCAATGGTTTTATTCTTGATATGCTCATTTAAAATTGTTTACAATGGGTTGAGTCACATTATTTCTCTTGGATGGGCCCGACATAACTTATACGATGAGTGTTCCTAGATAGCGTTGTGTAAGTCTAATATAGCTTATATGGTTGGTGCACCTAGATAGCTCTCTAATTCATTGCGCAAGGATTATATTCTCTGGAGAATTGTTTTATAATTTAGATGTATGGTTATTTAAATTAGTAAGGGGTTTGTAATGGTTCTATAATTATGATGACATAACGTACAAAAAATATTCTTTTTGATTTCTACAAGTTTTTAATGATTCCTTTAATCATGGTTCATATCAAATTGATCATGATTATTGATTCCAATCACTATTTCCTTTAATAAGGATTTATTCTATTTTCAATGTTCCATATATTTATGGGTATGAATTAAATTATTTTTCTATCATGAAATAATATTATTTCATTATACTCTTATGCCCATATTACTCTCAGTGATGACATTACTTAGTTAATTATTATGTTTACACATACTGAGAATTTGAGCATACCCTTTATATGATTCCTATTCCTGAGGACATGATTAATTTTTATAAATGAATTGAATTTATAAAGGTTTTATATGTGAATAATTTGATAGGATATGTTGATTACATAACATGAAATATGAAAATATGGGTATAGTGTGGGATGATGTTTGTCTTTATGATCTATTTGTTTATGAACCCAAATTTTTTAAGATGATGTATTATTTTTCTAAAACTCTAAAACTAAAATTTCATTGGGTATATAATTGATAAAATATTTCATTTTTAATTTAATTTTTTTGGATGAAAAATTTGGATCATATTTATTGGTAACAAAGATAGAAATGTAAAGATTTTTTTTTAGCATCAAATCTAGGAGTACAGGTTCCAATATGATATAGTTGGTGTTAGAGAAGGGTTTAGATAACATTGTAGAATATTATTTCTCTATTATATGTTATTTAAATAGTTATGGATAACATCATAGGTTTATTATTTTAAGGTTGATAAAAATTTCTAATTATTAGGCACCCTTGATGAGTTTTTTTGTGTCATACTTTTTAGGTGATTAAAGAAATGTTGAGAGATATTTTATTAGTTTGAGGTACATATAGCACATAGGGTTACCATGAAAAATTATTTTAGGAATAAAATGTTTACATATTTTGGACATAATATTCAATGCAATTTAAATATTTTATGGTTTATATGTTATTTTTTGTAGAGTTAATTATGCATTATTACAATTTTGGAACATATATTTTAGAATATAGATAACCATGGGATTGAAGAATTTTTTTCTAGAAGAAGGGATTAATTAATTTCAGAATAATATCACTATAATTTTTGGGAATATTATTTGATATATGAGATTTCATTTATAGATTAATGGTTGATTTATCCTTTGAAATCATATACGTTCTTAATGTAGATTTATGACGATTCATATATTTTATTGAAATGATTTTCATGTCATGGAGATTATATGAATATGGAATATACATTTTTGGTATGAAAAATTAAGAGTTATTAATTTAACTTTTAGATTAACGTTAAATTAATCTTGTAATAATGTGTGATCAAATCATTCTAATATTTTGGGTCTATTATTCATGATTTATAGATTAATATTATATTTAGTCATATAAATATTATATATTTTGGGAATTATAATTTATTATAATAGAAAAATTTAACGTATAAACATATTTTCATTCTCTTATAAATTATTTGATTCATTAGAAGTTTATTTCAGTTCATATGGAATAAAAAATCACCTAGAATACTCGTCATTTGGTTAAAAATATGATGTTGTGGTGGAAATTAATTAAAGGATAAAAATCTACATGAAAAGTATGTATATTTCCATTTTGTTTTCTTTAAGATGATGAAATAATCCAAAAAATAAAGGAAAAGGATCATGGATCAAAATTTTATCCTATTACCTTCATTTCAAAGGAATTGATGGTCATTTTCGCACGACATTGTCTTTTTATTTTAGAGTCGTTGACTACATGATAATCATTAACATTATTCTATTCAATGATATATATCCCCATCTATAATTATTTACACATTATTATTGTATTAATTTTCTATATTTTCACATCCCACTAATGTTTTTCTATTTAGACACTTAGTCTGTGTTATCCTAGATGAACTTTATATACACCTTTACCACTTTTCAAGAGGAAGATTAATTAATCGTTTTTTACGATTTGGGATTTCAAAAAAGGTATTTTAAATTTTCCAACATCGAATAATTGGATAGAGTACAAAAATTTAGGGGAAGAATTTCATAAAGGGGGATAATTTAATATCCCATGATTTTAAAAATAATGAAAATTTTTATTATTGAACACAACATAAAACACTGAGCATAAATGAAAAAAATATTATTATTTTAATATAATTATTAATAGATAGAAAATTAATTATAGGGTATGAATATAATTAAATAAGTTTTGATATATATATACATATTAATATATAATGTTAATAATAAAAAAAAAGTTAATTATTTATTATTTGGAATATATACACTCAATTTTAAATAATGTCAATTTATTATTAAAAAATATATTTTCTTGTAAATTCATTTTTATAGATTTTTTAAGTGAATATTATCATTTTTATTTTGTTCTTTTATAAATTTTTTTTGATTAAATAAATATCATTTTAAAATCCACATATCAAAATTATATTAGTGTAAAAATTTAGTATTTTTCTAAAATGACTTCTTTTTCAGTGACTAGTGAAAATACTAATTTTTATTAAAAAAATTATTTTAAATTAAAGTGTTTATTGTTTAAAATTATATATTGTGTTTTTTTCATATCTTTCATAGTTTATTTATAAAATATAATCCAATTATTGTTTTTAAAATAATTTTATACTAGACTTTAGTATAAACAGTTTTATATTTAAAAGGGATTTGTTTAAAAAAATTCATCACATTTTGCTATTTTATTTTTAATTAGTTTCAAAAAATTATATATTTTTTGAGGTTTGGAAAATGTCTTCCATAATTTTAATTATGACGGAAATTTTTTTAAATATTTTCCATATATTTTTGGTCAATATGAATAATAACCATAGTAATTTTTGTTATAATTATAAATGGAAAATCAGGTAATTAAGGGTTTAAAATAATATGATAACTACTATAAAATGACCATTATAATATTCTAAAATTAATTATATGATTCCATATCATCCATAATAATCTAATAATTGGTTATATGGACTTTTTCCATTTTGGTGTGACTATGACCATTATAATATTTTATTTAAATAAAAGAAAAAAATACCACTATTTTTTAATAAGTATAATATTGTCAACATGGGTATAAATGGATGATATTTTTTTTTGTAAATATTAATTTATATAAGAGTGATTTAAATTCAACATGATATTTTTTATACAATTTTTGTGAAAAATAATTACACAAGAGGATGCAATAACAATTCAATTACTATAAAAAACAAATAAATGATAATAAAAATATTAAAAGATAAATAATTTTAGTTAATTAATGTTATGAAAGAATTTTATAGATTCATAAAATAGTTTTAGTATGTAATAATTTTTTTATAATTGAATTTATTTTCCTTTTTTTAATAAAGTCAAACTAATTAACTATTATAAAAATTGATATTAATGAAATTTCTTAATATATGACATGTTATAAAATGATATGAAATTCATAAAATTATTATATTAATCAAAGTGATTAATATATGTTTTATAATACCATCCATTTTCCATTTATGGGCATGTTTCCAATTTTTAGTAACTATAAA
This sequence comes from Viscum album, assembly GCA_963277665.1. Lineage (NCBI taxonomy): Eukaryota > Viridiplantae > Streptophyta > Magnoliopsida > Santalales > Viscaceae > Viscum > Viscum album. Next base: position 1,977,228,334 of record OY728119.1, read on the forward strand.
AACCATCAAAGAGTAAAAAATATTGTTGTCACCGTATGTGTGAAAAGGATTAATGGGGGTTTAAACCAATAAGTAAGGTCAAATAAATAGTCAAAACATATAAAAATAAAATTATATGATATTATTTAGACTCATATTAATTTTATATTATAATATTATCAATACATACCCAATAGGACATCAATAGTAATTTATATTAATTTTATATTTCAAGAAATCCATGAGGGCCCCTATCTCTAATAAAATTTCATCTATTAATCTCTTTAATTCACACAATAAAGAAATTTTTTTTCTAGGAATATATAAGCAAATATAATTCACATATCCCCACCCAAATCATGAAGGCCTTATTTATTTCATAATATAACACCTTACTTGTCTTTAGGTGTTAAGTAGAACTGGTTGTCTGAAGAAGAGGTGTCGTTCTTAACCAACAATTTCTGTTTTATTTATTATTCCACACAATTTAAATATTCGTTAATAATTATTATATAATTAAATATTTTTCATAAATATATTCATAATTTATTATACTAATGGTGAATCATATATCTATCTCTGTCAAATGGGAATGGAATTCCTCATTCGTGTGTTAGACAAACTACTGTCTCACGGACCAATGTAATTAATTTTCCATCACTACCTCTTATGAATGGTTATAATGATGTAATTAATGTTAATATATGATATTAGTCACATATTTATCATTATTAATATATTAAATTCTATTTTATTTATTACTTTTCCATTCAATGGAAAATGATAATGTTATTCATGCATACATGTGGACTATCACCTCTACGAAGCAATCTGATTCTGTTCTCCTCACCACAACACATGAATAATATATATATATATATATATATATGTATATTTTAAGAACTAATAAGATATTTATTATATATATATCAATTTTTAATGACAAAATAATACTTAAATTCTTCCCATAATTACCATTAAGGAAATGAAATGTTACTCATATGTACGTACAACCTATCGTCTTCATAATCGTAACATTGATCATTCTTCAAAACCATCATACATTATTGGATTAAAATATATAATTTTTATATAAAAATGTTAATTATGAAATGGTTATTATTCAGGAGATGATGTAATTATGATCTATTTTTCCTCATTCAACTTAAATAAGTCATTTTGATGATATAAATCAGACATGTTCAAAATATCTCCCATGAACTTAACAGATTAAGTAATTTAAAAATTACTTAAGATAGATTAAGTAAATTGATTAAGGATAAAAGATTAAGCCTAAGGAATTTTATTAATAAATAAAATAATTTATATGAGTAAATCATATAGTAGTAAAATAAGATATATGGAATTTCTAGACTCTATGTAAGTTATTCTATCCCAACTTGTTTTCAATGAGGAATATTTATTACTTATACACATAATTTATTTTATATGATCTATATAATACCATTTCAAATGATATATAATGAATCCTTTAAAGTTCATGATATTTTATATTTCAATTTAAATTATTTTATCCATGGGTAATTTACTTGAATGATACTATGTGGTAAATGGTTTCCTAACCCAATTTCCTTACATTAGGTTATAATGAATTTTCATTGACATTATTATTCCAAAATTATGTATAAATTTGTATATAAAATATATTATTATAAATTTCCATTCAGTTTATTAGGATTTATATTTGTTAAAAACAACCTCTCAATTGATTAATTTTAAATTAAATGATATGATCCTCGTAAGGGTTATTCATCTCAAATTCATTTTCCCTTAGAAAATATGTTTATGTGGTTCACCTATATAATTTAATGAGTTGTATATAATTCCCCACTAACATGATATATCATGAATCTCATTATTTTCATAATATTTAATGTTTCATTTTATGTTATCCTTTCATGATGTTTAAATCTAAGAGTTACCAATGTGTCTATGGATTTATATTGCAATATATTTTATTTTTTTGATTGTTTATATTCAATGTTACTTGTGTGGAAATCATAAGATCTTCTTTAATTTAACCATATATATTTTATTCTCCTCTAATTAATAAACATGGTTTACTTGTTTAATTTTCATTTCATTCAATACTTATTAATGTAAAATAAAATAAGGATATTGTGAGTGATACTGACCGTGTGTCTACTTTTAGATTGGAAATATTTCCCCTAAATATCCATGAATTTTCAAATTTATAATAAAAAAATAATTTATAAAAATAAATTATATCATGATGTTATTTTACATGATATTTTTACTTCTTTTAAAATTATTTAAAAAGGAATTTCTTAATGTGTTTCTAAATGGGTCATTTTTTTATCCATTTAAAAAATGTATGAAAAGAATATATATATTTTTACATCTATAACATGAATGGATTTTACCTTCAAAATGACCATTTTTTTAATATACATTTATTTTATTCATGGGATATGTTTAATGATATTTTTTAATAGTATTTTTAAATGTTTTAAAAAAAAAATAATTTCAAAGTGAAAATGATATTTTCTTCATCAATGTTGTTAATGATCATTTAATGGTATTTAAAATTCATGAACACCAACAACAATTGATGTTAATTTTTAAACACTAGGGAAATTGTTTAATTATACCATCCTAAATCATTATTCAGATGGATTATTGTAGTTTTAAAAATGTTTTCATGGAAATCGTTTCTTTTCCATGGGTTAATAATGTCATGAAAGGAATGATCTTTTTCAGCTTATATATTGAAATTGATTTTCCCACCCCTATAATATTTATTTAAATATTTATTCCTTTCTAATATTCCTTGATGAAAAAAACCCTCATTCTCTCATTCCTATAAATTTATGTTTTGAAAATGAGGTTTTAAAAGAAATGGGTATTTTATATGAGAATGTTTTTGGGACAAGGTTTTAAAAGTGTTTTTCAAGGATATCACTCCTGATATAGTCCATGAACATTGTTAAATAATTATTGTGGCCTATAATTGATTATGAGTGTGCTTGATATAGCTTATATTATGTGTGTGCCTAGATAACACAAGGCGAGCATGATATAGATTATATGTTGTGTACACACATATAGTGTTCCAATACATTTAGTAATGATTATTTTATTTGGTTAATTATATTAGATGTTATACATATGGTTGTTCAAATATATACGGCTTCATTAAAATTTATATGATGATTATTTCCTAAGTAACCAACATGTATTCTGTATTCTTTCTATGGATTTTTAATGATACGTTTTTTCATGGATGACATCACATAACCCATGATTATTGATTCCAATGACTCTGGCCAATGTTAAAGATGTACTCGATGATTAATGTTCTTAGTATTCAAGTGTAAGAATTGTTTTATGTTATTATAATTCTCTATGATTATGTCATCATACAATTATTCTCATCTTACTCTCACTGATGAAATTCAAAAGCTGATTCTTATGTTTACCCTTACAAAGGGTTTCAACTAACCCTTCTATTATTTCATTTTCAGCAGTTTATGAACAAGGATGATAAATGAATTTTGCATAGAAAGGATTAATATATTAATATTTTTATTGGAGATGTCGATAAATTTATATGGAATAATAATATTCATGGTTATAGTGGGGGATAATATTGATTATTATGAACTAGTTGTTTTTTGAACCTGAGTTGATAAGTGTTTTTCCTAATTATCTCAAAATATAAACCAAAATAGTTCATGGGTATTTAAGTGATAAAATAATTTATTTTGATGTGGTATGTTTTGGATGGGAAAAATTGGGTCACATTAATCTATATCAAAACAAAAAATGAATACATTTGTTTTTAGTGCCAAATCTGGTAGTTCGAGTTTGGGGATGTTAAACTATAAATTTTAAAAATATATGACATTTTGATTATATAAAAATTTATATAATAAAAATTTAATTAAAAATTGTTTATTTATGAGGATCAAAATTCACAAGATTTTTCCTCATATATTATGAAGTTATTAATGATTTAATTTAATTATATTTTCACTTTTTACCAGTAAATTCACTTTTTAATATTATATTAAAATAATTGTTTAATAATTTTTCATAATAAATTTTATATTTTATGCCATTTAATTAAATTATTAGGTCTTTATTTTTAGTCTTATTATTATTTTCTCACTGTCATTATTATTTTATATGGAATATTTTTAATAATTTATTATTTAATCAATTGTTTACCATTTAATAAATTTAAAATTTTAATTAATATTTAATCATTTAATTTTTGTTAATTAAATTAATATTTATTATTTCAATTTCAATTTTTTATTTAATTACAATAACAAATTTAACTCTTTTTGATTAATTGATTTAATATAATTTAATGATTCATTTTCAATTGTTTTAATCTCTCTACATGAAAAATTTTAATTAGTTTTTTATGGTAGTTTAGTTTTTTACTTTTCAATTTCTGTTTTTGAGTTTGATTATTTTTAAAATTTATTTATGTTTTATTTAATTCAAACCTTATCTTACTTAAATTTCAAATAATAATAATTTCTTTAATTAATATTTCAATTTTATTCTTTTATTAATTATATTTAACTTTTAGTTAACTCTTTGTTTTTATTTTTGATTCAGCAAAAATAACTCACTGATTCCCCTTTGCCACTCTCGGCAACTCAATGAGTTAACGACTCAACATCCAACCTTTTCACTCATGCTACCGATGCTCTCTCCCTCTATTGGCCTCACAGAAATAAGTTTTTATTGACTTATAAATTCTTCATTCCCCCAATAGGTGTCTCACTACTAACTGATAAACCAAACCTAACAATGCTTTGCGGTTCAATTTACTCGGCTAACGACAACACAATCTCTATGTCTGTATCACTAAAATCATTCACCACTCACTGATTCATCAATATCCTCAAGAATAATTTACTGAATCAAAGAACAAGGGATCCAACACTTTCTTAATCCAAAATATTACCTGATCCAAATCAAGAAAAGAATGGAGAATCTAAAATCCCATTTTTTCTCTAGATCCAATCAAATCCTCTGTCCAAATCTGAAAAAACTAGAAGATGTCATGGAATGAGCAGATGATGCATCATGTGAAGGATGTGATGCATTGTCGTCATAGGAGCCGATTTAGGGAGAGGAGTCATGCCACAATGTGAGGAGCCGCATTGGAGGCCTCACCTTAAGAACTTTCCGCACCACCATTGGAGAAACTGGTAACTGTAGATCATATGCTCTTGTTGTAACATCCCAGGTAAAAAAAGAATATGAAATTTTAATATTTATTAATATTTGTGAATTAAATGTAAATATCACTTTAAAGGGAATGCCATATTCGATGGAGTACCCAATACACAACAACGAGTTTCTTTTCATACATTTCACAACTATATTATAATATTATTATTTTAAATGATAGTTAATGCATATCCGTTTTAATGGCGAGAATGAACATAACTAACTAAAAAATGATTATATATGTTTGTTAAATATGTTAATAATTATCCAATAAATTATAGAGGCTTAAAATTCAAATGAATCCAATTTTAAGCATACATATTCTAATATTTTTCAAAAGGTCGATTAACCACCTTTTGATAGAGAACCATTTTTTAAACAAATTTTCCTAAATTTTATATGTTATATTTTACAAAATAAAATTATTCTTTAGAATCGGGACATTAAAATATACTTTGTGTAAATGTTTGTTATTTATCCGATAATGTTAATCTTTTAATGAATAATGAAAATGCTGTATTTTATTTCAAAACCTCCTTTTAATCTAATTTATATATATGGTTATATTATCTTTTTAATTGGGTTTAATGTTTAGTTGAAATATATTTTTATCATTTAATCCACTGTTGTTCATTGAATTTATTTCACTTTGAAATTGGACAAAAACAAGTGTGAATCTTTTGATAGATATTGTTTCATAAAAACACACTATTTTTTTTGAAAACGGTAATTAATTATAAAATTTATTAATGAAACATATATGATTTGAATTTAGTAAAATGGAAATAATTTTTTAATTTGGAATATCAAATTTATTTTGGATAAATTTTTTGTATTTTTCTAACAAATGTTCATTTTTAATGAATAGTGAAAAATAGTTCATTATTCTTCAAAACTAATTTTTCATAAAATGTAATTATATTGTTATATTATCCTTTTAATTGTTTTTAAAGTGTAATGTAATTATTTTTTTATCATTTAATACAATTTTTTTCATTGGAAGTAATTTCACTTTGAAATTGGATTTAAAAACATGTCAATATTTTGATAAATTTTACTTCTTAAAAAATCGTCTTCGGTTGTGACAATGGGAATTATTTTTAAATTAATTACTGCAATTTATTTGTTTGGAATTTGGTAAAATGGATTCCATATTTGGAATCATAAGGTCCAAATTATCTAATTAAGACTCTTTTTTTGGACATTATGAGTAGTAACGTCGGTAAATATCATTATTTATCATGATTAATTAGTAATCAAGTAGTGAAGGGTAATAAAATAATATCATAATAATATTAAATGACACCAACATGTGTCCAAATCCTACTTTTTGAGTAATGGAGGACCATGGGGTGCTTTTTTCCCATCTTGAGGTCCCAGGGAGTCACATGGTTGTGATAGTGACATTTATAACATTATTTTTAAAAAAAGAGAAATATAACAATAGTTTGTATATCATACGTAAAACAATTTTAATTTTTTTTAACATAAATGATATTTTAGACTATAAATATTCATTGGAAAGATAAAAATATTTCCTATATCATGATATTTGTTTTATAATTTTTAGACATTAAATAAAGACATTTAATTTTGACACCATGATGATGCAGTGATTACCTCATTAATGAATGATTTAAATAAAACGGAAAGATAAGGTAAACTCTAAGAAAAAAATTTGTTCAAAACCTCTTGTATGTGTGGATTTGTAACCCTTATCACCTTATCCTCGAAATATATCATTGTGGGACCTTTAATATCCAAAAAACATTTTATAATAAAGTAACATTTCAAGACCTTCCCAAAGTGACCCTCCTCCCCCTTATAAAAGGCTCCCACCTCTACCCCCTAACCCACATCTCTCAATACCTTGGATCACCCAACATCTGCTCATATTATCTCTCCACATCCCTCTCAAACTCCTAGAATCCTCACTTTGGGAAGAAGTTATTCCAAGGAATCGTTTGGCTCAAATCATAAAGAGTTACCCGATTTAGAGGTAATGTCTTCTCTCAAGTTTCTTTCTTTTATTTTCTTTCTTAACTCACCACTATCTTCTTATAATTTGATCCCATAATAACACCAATATACTCAATATACTAGGATGTTTTTATGATATGGATTCAACCTACACTTACACACACCTCCATCTAATGGTTAAAGAACATACTGTTTATGTGGGTGGAGAATTACCAACTCACGAAACGATGATTGTTCAATATTCTGTTAACACCTATAATGGTGGACATTATTATGTCACTGTATTTATATATGATATATATGGTATTTAATTTTCTTATATGCTTTAGAATTCTATTTTTAAATCACATCGTTATGCTTTTGATGTTGTGGAACAACGATAATTTCATCTGAGGAAGTGTGGACTACCGCCACCTCAAGTTATTGGACTTATTCATCCCAAACATGGAATTTATAAAGAATGTAATTAATAAACCTATGTTACATATATAAAATATATATTATACTGGAATTATAATATATATGTCCCACTTAGTTTAAATTCCATTAATAAGACAAAGAAATGAATGTAGCTTTCATGCGTACGTACGACCTGCCGTCTCCATGAATGATGCATTTCATTTTTTTATCTCCAAATGTTATGTAATTGTATAAAATGAATATATACTAGATATATATGATATTTAAATGAATAATACCATTCCAGAGATGATGTACTTATAACTACATGGGCAATTCTCTTCAAACAAGTTTATTGTTAACTCTTGTACCGAACATCGACAAAACGATGATATAAACTCACATAATTAACTAATTATTATAACATGATAATATGAGATAGGAATTGAATAAAAAAATTTAATATAATTTATTAAGAAATTATAAATTTACCAATGTTTATTATTCAAGAATATAAAGAAACAATCAAGACAAGTCAGACTTGAGTCAAGGGGATTTCTTATCTCACTTTTAATTCCGTGAGATTTCCATTGTTCGCCAATTATTTATTGCATGTGGTTTATTGTGTGCTTATATTTGATATATATTATCATGTTTCTATTTATATTCATGGTATTTTTTGATTCATTTGGTTCTTATTATATTTTGGTTATATGACTTTTTTGATTACAACGAGCTAAGGGGTTTTTATCTCACTATTTTTGGCATGAGATTCATGCTACATTTGCCACTATTTAATTTTTTGTGATGTATATACATCCCATGATTTTATTATTTGTGTAATATAATATAATTTATTATTTTTTAAATCTTCATTTTATGACCCTTTGTTCCTGGGGTGTACGTTTCGAAATTAAGCCAAATCGGTAAGGGAACCTTTCACCCTCCTCTTTTTAAAAGTCTTCTTTATGTTAGGTATTTCAATTTACATATTCTTAGGTTGGGATATGTTATTATATATACTTTTTGCTGTAAATTTTATGCCCAAGTGATGAGATACCATTTTTATCTCTCATCTACACATTTCTGAATTTTAATGTGACACAGTTGGGCTGTCGAATTTCTGAAAGGGAACATCTTAACCCAATTTCAATTATTTGGGTTTAAGCTCTACTTATAGATTATGTAGTGCTATGAATTTGTTTGGATGACCTCTAATTGTTTTACCCTAAATATCCACTTATATTTAGTGTATTTATATTTGTCACACATAATTATGTAATTGATTTATCCTTAATCTAAGGATACTATCTTTGTACAGGACTTTGTCTCAATCTCCATTCATTGAGGCATCTTTTGATTTCTACATGACTTTATTTTATACGGTGTATAAAACCCTTTTGACCTTTAATTTCATTCAAAAGGAATCTTTTTACATGATGAGTTTTACTAAACGAAAAAAGAATTTCTTTTGTCTTACGTATGCGGTGAGAACGACTTCTCCGCCGCCATGAGCATTATTTGACTTTTAGCTTCCTCTACAAGCTATAACTTTTTTAAATGAAAAATAAATACCATGTTCTACTTTTATTTTATTTTGGTATTGAAAATAGTTCTGATAGTTCATTGATTATATCAACGTGGTGTATTGATATCTTGTGATTGAAATATGGAAATGTTATGTATCATTTATGCATGTTTTTTGTGATATGATTATGTTATGGTTCATGGGAATTGTTTTTGATGTCAGGTGGTTCTGTGATAAAATAAGGGTGGGTGATCCCGAGATAGCTCTCCAATGCATTGGGTAAAGTGAAGAAGTTAAACGCTATGGTTTCTCTGAAGAGATTTGGGGAATATAATGTGATGGGTATTCAAAAAGTAATTATGAGGGTTACTCCCTACGTAAGAATGTTATGAATGCCTTAGGTTACCTTTATGTATTATTATTTCTATGAGTAATTCATAAATCATATGATTTCATGAGGTATTTAAAACTGCTTATGTTTTATGAGTAAAGTATGATTTCATTGATTCTTATGTATACATGGACTAATTTCTTCATTCAATATTGTTATAACCCCTACTGAGATTTCAATGCTCATTCCAAGTTATTGAAATGTTTTTCACAGGACATAAAGAGGAATAGGGTTAAGGATGGGATCAAGGAAATGTAATGCTGTCTAAAACAAGGAAATAGATATGACTCTTTTGTTCAAGAGTTTTTATTTTGTTAATAAAATGGAAACTGATTAGATGTGTCTAATTTGTAATCATTGAGATGTAATAGTTAGTCCTAATTCTCTAAAACTCATAACCTGAAAAGATCCTCAATGTGAATTATTCATTTAATTCATGATTTTGTAATGTTTTAAGGTCGGTTCCTTATAGTTGGTATTAGAGGGAGGTTTAGATAACATTAGACGTTAGGGTATTATTTAAGAACAAGTGACATTAATATAATGGTTAGTATTTTAGAAAGAGTCTTAGTTATTTTTATAAATTTAATGAGTTTAAGATGACATGAATACGTTTATCATAGTATTTACCCTCCTCAAAAGATATTATATGATGAATTTACTGATATACTCACAGTGACCATTTTGGTTTTAGTAAATGGCTGAATCTAGTAGGGTCCAAAGTAACAGTGGATGTGAAGAAAACTGTGACGATTTTCTAAACGAGAAACTGAAGTATATGAGAGCTGCAATGAGAACTCATCTGGTTATTCCCAACCAACTATCTGGAGTCATGATTGACCACCTGAACCTTAGTGATTTTTATAAGAAATCATATATGCGAGAAACAAATTTCTATGGATGTTCAGGCGGTAATAATAAAGGTAAATATATTCAAAAACCTATGGGTCAAAGATGTGGAAAGAAAAAGATAGGAAAATGTTTCAAAAGGACATAATGATGCTATATATGTAGAAATTAAGGTTATAAAGCAATAACCTGCTATGGAAAAAGGAAGCATCAAGTTGACTCTAGTGAAGGGAATGAAGTTCTTTCTTAAGGATCAATTGAATTTCTTAAATGTGGTGTGCATGGTCATTATTAAAACACATGTCCTACGAAGAAGTTTTGAGAATGGGATCACTAGGATCATAAAAATATTCATTTACCAATACCTAATGAAATGCTGATTGAGGATGAAGAAACTGACAATGGCCATTGAAAGGTATGGATTATTTCTTAACATATGTCTTCCTATTATTGAAATGATAGGATATGATTCATGATTTTTTTTGTAGGAAATAATTATTTCAGAATAAGTTGTAAATGAATGGTTAATAGATCATGAAGAATGTTGAATGTGTAAGAAGTCAACACATAAGGTATTCAAGAGTTATGGTAGATTTTACGATAGTGAAATTCTTAAAAGTATTAAGGCTATTTTTATGAAGAGATTACATTATAAAATTTTTATAGTATATGTAACCCTGATGTTTGATATATGAAAATTTTATTCATGTAATATATATCATTTTTGTTTTTGGATATAGTTAAAAAGAACCATTTTGATTTATATGATCCTTGATTTTGATGCAATTAATGAGTAATATGTAATGGGATGCAAAACAAAAGTTACTAGATTACCTTTGTGGTTAAAATATGTTATGGTTATTTTTGAGGAATTTATCCATTTCTGGGAATGTTATAAAATTAAATAGGGTTTTTAAAGGGACAACACACAAAACGTGTGACAACCCATCGTATCGGACAAAGCTGTGGGAATCAAACCCACAACCAATGTGCAATGGGTATTTATCTTCTACCACTGGACTATGTGAAGTCCCTAGTCAGTATGACTTATTATTTTTAGTTATATGATATTATGAATCAGGAATAAGTTGATTTTGGGTTATCTATGGAAATGATTAACCTATCTTGGAGGATATGTGATTAGGTTAATTACATTTTAGTATGAGACTTTAAGAGTAACTGATGTTATTTGGAGATAAATGATACGATTTACCTTGGAAGACTATGTGATTAAATCCTTTAGAGATTTGGGTTTCAATATTAGTTAGGAATAATTCGATGAATTTTATGGATAGCTGTTTGTTGAATGGTTTTTTTTTGAACTTTGTGTATTGTTGGACAAATTTTGGAGATTAAGAGTAGATTTTCATTTTATAAAGGATTATCCATTTGTGGATTATTTGATCTTGTACTAACAATTTTGGATTCATCTAAGGTCTAATAACGTGGGAAATAAATAGCTCATCATTTTGGGATTAGGTGATTCTCATGAAGTGAATTATAACGCTCTTAATGTTTACAGTTCATCGTAAATACCCATCTTTTGGAGAAAATATGAGTTTGTGTAAGAAATCTATTATGAGATAAAAGTCTACATGACAAGTAAGTATGATTCCTCATGATTTAGTTAAGAGTATAAATAAATTCCTCAATGAAAAGTAACTTAAAACAAAATGATGTCTGTTAACGTTTCCTACCGGCTAATCAAATACCGTTTAACCCATCAAAAGTTTGTGATTTTCTGGTGATTAAATAACTCCTAAATCATTTTTTCTATCACTCTCCATTAGAACTTGACCCTTTGTTTTCTCTTCCATATCAATGTTTTCTTACATTGGATCCAAGTATCAGTTAACTCGGGTGACCTTTTTACTATTCTTTCTTTCATTTAAAGTGATAGTTTAATTTACTCTTTTTCAGATTTGGGGATTTCAGTGATGTTTTCGAGCACAATTTTAAAATTGCGAGGACGCAATTTCCAAAAGGGGGGAAGGATGTAACATCCTAGGTAAATAAATAATATGAAATTTTAATATTTATTAATATGTGTGAATAAAATGTTAATATCACTTTAAAGGGAATGCTATGTTCGATGACGTACCCAATACGCAACAACGAGTTTCTTTTCATAAGTTGCACACCTATAATATAATAATATTATTTTAAATTGTAGTTAACGCCTAGCCATTGTAATGGCAGGAATAAACAGATCTAACTACAAAATTATTATATATTTTTGTTATATATTTTAAAAATTACCCAATAAATGATATAGGATTTAAATGAAAATGAATCCAATTTAAAAATAAATATTCTAATATTCTTTAACAGGTATATTAACCGCGTTTTGATGGAGAAACCATTTTTAAACTACTTTTTCTCAATTTAATATTTTATATTTGACAAAATAAAGTCCTTCTTTATAATCAGACATCAAAATGTACGTTGTGTAAATTTTTGATATTTTTCCGATAAAGTCCATTTTTAAGGAATAGTGAAAATTCTTTATTTTACTTCAAAACCTCCTTTTAATCGAACTTATTTATATTCATAGATTACCTTTTTAATTTGGTTTAAAGTGTAGTTAATATATATTTTACCATTTACTCCAATGGTGGTCAGTGAAATTAATTTTACTTTCAAATTGGACATAAACAAGTGTCAATCTTTTGATAGATATTGTTTCTTAAAAACAGTATATTTATTTTGACCGCAGGAATTAATTATGAAATTAATTATTGAAACTTATATGTTTTGAATTTGGTAAAATTGGAATCATTTTTGAATTTGGAATATCAAATTTACTTTTGATAAATGTTTGGTATGTTTCTGACAAATGTTCATTTTTAATGAATAGTGAAAAATACTGCATTTTACTTCAAGACTTCTTTTTCATCTTATTTAATTATATAGTTAGATTGGCTTTTAAATTTTTTTTAAAGATTAATTGTATTATGTAATTATTATTTAATACATTGTTTTTCATTGTAAGTAATTTCACTTTTCAATTGGATGTAAAAACATGTCAATCTTTTGATAAATTTTACTTCTTAAAAACATATCTTTAGTTGTGACAATGAGAATTATTTTTAAATTAATTACTATAATTTATGTCTTATTAATTTGGTAAAATGGATTCCATATTTGGAATCGTATTTTCCAAATTATTTAATTAAGGCTCTTTTGTTTTTGGGCATTATGAATAGTAACGACGGTAATTATCATTAATTATCATAATTAATTAGTAATCATGTAGTTAAGGGTAATAAAATAATATCATAATAATATAAAATGACCCCAAAATGTGTCTAAATCATCTTTTTTGAGTCATTTCCGACCATGGGAAGCATTTTACCCATCTTGAGGGCACATGGAGTCACATGGGTGTGATAGTGACATTTATGACATTATTTTTTAAAAAAGAAGAGAAATATAACAAAGGTTTGTATATCCTAAGTAAAACAATTTTAATTTTGTTTACATAAATGACCTCTTATAATATAAATAATAATTTTAAATCTAAAAATATATACTACATAATGATATTTTATTATAATTCTTAGACATTAAATAAATAAATTTATTTATGACACCATGATGATGCAGTGATTGCATCATTAATGAACGATTTAAATAAAATGAAAAGATAAGGTAAAATATAAGACATATACTTGTCTAAATACTATTGTATGGGTGGATTTAGAACCCTTGTCACCTTATCCTATAAATATATCATTTTGGGACCTCTAAAATCCGAATACCATTTTATAATATTGTAACATTTCAAGACTTTCGAAAAGTGACCGTTCTACCTCTTATAAAAGGCCCCCAACTATACCCCCATTACCCACACCTTTCAAGCCCTTTAATCAACCAAAAACTACTCATATTATATCTCGACAACCCTCTCACACTTCTAGATGCCTTACTTTGGGAATAATACTTTCCATGGAAGCCTTTGGCTCAAATCAAAAAGAGTTAACCGATTTAGAGGTAATGTCTTCTATTGAGTTTCTTTCTTTTATTTTCCTTCTTCACTCACCACAATGTTCTTATTATTTGATCCCATAATAATACCCATATCCCTAATATACTAGGATGTTGTTATGATAAGTATTCTACCTACACATACTCACACCTCCGTCTAATGGTTAAAGAACATATTGTTTCTGTGGGTGGCGAATTACTGACTCACGAAACGATGACTGTTCAATCTTCTTTTAACACTTTTAATGGTTTCCATTATGATGTCACTGTATTTATATATTATATATATGGTATTTAATTTTTATATATGATTCTTAATTTTATATTTAAATCACATTGTTATGCTTTTCATGTTGTGGAACTGCAATAATTTAATCTGAGGAAGTGTGGACTACCGCCCACTCAAAGGGATGTGACTCATTCATGCCAAACAAGGAAATTATGAAGAATGTAATTAATGAACTTATGTTACCTATATAACATATATATTATACTGGAATTATAATATATATGTCTCATTTAGTTTTAATTTCATTAATATGATAACGAAATGAAAGTAGCGTTCAGGCCCACGTACGGCCTACCGTCTCCATGAACGGTGCATTTCATTTTGTTATCTCCAAATGTTATAGAATAGTATAAAATGAATATATACTAGATATATTTGATATTTAAATAATTAATACCATTCCAAATATTATGTACATATAACTACATGGACAACTCTCTTCAAACAAGTTCATTGTTGACTCATGTACCGAACATCGACAAAACGTATGATATGAACTCATATAGTTAACTAATTATTATAACATGATAATCAATGATATGAATTGAATAATAAAATTTAATGTATGTCCTTAGGCAATTATAAATTGACCAAAGTTTAATATTTAGGAATATAAAGAAATGAATAAGACAAGTTGGACATGAGGTAAGGGAATTTCTTATCTCACTTTTAATTCAATGAGATTTCCATTGTTGGCCAATTATTTATTTCATGTGGTGTATTGTGTACTGCCATTTGATATATATTATCATGATTCTATTTATATTCATGGTATTCTGTGATTCATTTGGTTCTTATTATCTTTTGGTCATACGACTTGTTTGATTACAACGAGGTAAGGGGTTTTTATCTCACTTTTTTCCCGTGAGATTCATGCTACATTTTCCACTATTTCCTTTTGTGTGGTGTATGTACATCCACTGATTTTTTTCATTGTGTAATATAAAATATTTTAAGGGTATTTACATCTTCATTGTATGACCCTTCTTTCATGGGTTGTACGTTTCGAAAGTTACCGAAATCGGTAAGGGAACCTTTCACCCTCCTCTTTTTAAAAGACTTCATTTGGTTAGGTCTTTTAATTTACATCTTCTTATGTTGGGATATGTTATTATACATCTTTATTGCTATAAATTTTATGTCTAAGTGATGAGATACCCTTTTTATCTCTCATCAACTAATTTTCTGAATTTTAAAGTGATGTCGTTAGGATGTGGAATTTCTGTAAGGGAACTTCTTAACCCAATTTCAATTCTTTGGGTCTAACAACTACTACTTGATTCTGTCGTGCTATGAATATGTGTGGATGACCTATGATTTTTTTACACTCAATATCCACTTATATTGAGTGTATTTATATTTTTTAACCCATTATTATGTAATTGATTTATCCTTAATCTAAGGATACCGTCTTAGTACGAGACTTCGTCTCAATTTCCATTCATTGAGGCATCTTTTGATTTCTACACGACTATATTTTATACAGTGCATAAAACCCTTTGGAATTTTAACGTCATTCAAAAGGAATATTTTAATATGATGTGTTTTACTAAATGACTAAAGGATTGTTTTTGTCTTTTGTTTGCGGCAACAACGACTTCTCCGCCACCGTGACCATTATTTGAGTTTCAGCTTCCTCTACAAGCCATAAATTTTTTAAATGAAAAATAAATACCATTTTTTACTTTTCATTTATTTTTGTATTGAAAATGGTTCTAATAATGTTTTGATTATATCAATGTGTTGTATTGATATCTAATGATTGAAATGTGGAAATGTTATGTTTTCTTTTATGCATGTTTTATGTGATATGATTATGTTATAGTTCTTGAGAATTGTTTATGAAGTCAGGTGGTTCTATGATAAACTAAGGGTGGGTGAGCTTGAGATAGCTCTCCAATGCATTGGGTAACGTGGAGGAGTTAAAAATGGAGGTTTCTCTGAAGATATTTAGGGAATATACTATGATGGGTATTCCAAACGTAACCATGAGGGTTACTCCATATGTAAGAATATAATGAATGCCTCAAGTTACCTTTATGTCTTATTATTTCTATGAGTTATTCATAATTCTTATGATTTCAGGAGGTATGTTAAAGTGTTTATTCTTTATGAGTAAAGTATTATTTCATTGATTCTTATGTATACGTGGACTAATGTTTTCTTTCCGTATTGTTATAACCATTACTGAGCTTTTTATGCTCATCCCAAATCTTTGAAATATTTTTCACATGACATAAAGTGGAATATGGTCAAGGAATGGATCATAGAAATTTCATGATGTCTAAAAAATGGAACTACACATGACTCTTTTGTTCAAGTTTTTTTATTTTGTGAAAAAAATGGAAACTGAGTTGATGTGTCTACTTTGTAATCATTGAGATGTAATAGATATGTCCTAATTCTATAAAACTCTAAACCTAAAAATATCATAATTGTGAATTATTCATTTAATTCATGATTATGTAATGTTTTAAGGTCATGTCCTTATATGTGTAGCCAACAGTCTATGTGCAACCAACCTGCTGAAGACGTTTTTCGTCCCCCAATGGAGTGACTAGAACAGCAAACCAGATCCCCCGCTAGTGCCCGCTAGAGAAGAAGGGTGAGGGATTAAAAAATTAAATTAATAAAATAAAGATAAGTTAATAATAATAATTATTAATATTATAATTAAATATATAAAAAATATTAAAGTAATATTATAAATCTAATTAACTAAAATAATTATTAAACTAAAATATTCATAATCATAATTTATAAAATATCAAATTAAATTAATTTAATTTTTTTAATTGTTATAATTCCATAACCCAAATAAATTAATATATTAATTTTAATTTTAATTTTAACTTCAAAAGAAAATAATTATAGTAGAAATATTAATAATATTTAATAATGTAAAATAATAACCATTAATAATAATATAATAATGTTGTTACTAATTTCTTAGTAAGGTTATATATTATTTACATCGATAATGCTAAAAAAATATTTAAGAATTAATAATAGTTTTAAATATAATAATAATATTAATTAGTTTATATATAATTAATAATTTAATGATTTCAATAATATTTATATTATAATTTATGTCTAACTTATTTATTAATTTAATTATATTTTATAGTTTCATTAACAGTGTTTTAACATTTATTGTTTTTGGATTTGCATTCACTTGAATGTACAAGAAGATACAAGATCTCCTCTTGATTCATAATTACAACTTCTAAGAATTTAGTTACATGAGAAAAGTAAATGTGATGTGTGTTTCATGAAAAAAGACATGTGTGTGGTAAATCATTGAAGAACACTTAATGTTGGTGGAATCAACGGGTGACTTGCAGCAGATGACCAAAGATATTAAATTAAATAGAGCATCATAATGGGGGGAATTGATTAGACCATTCATTACATACTAATCATTCATTCGTGACTTACCATTCAACACTTTCACATGATGAGACTAGGATAGTAGAGCAGTAGGAGACCCATAGATATCATCCTTTCATCAACACATGAAAACATAGTTCTGGAGAGTAGGAGAACTAGGGTTGTTCTTAATCCCTATTCTATTATTAATTTATGTACTCTATAATTGGATGATTTCAATGTTTGTAATAAATATGATAGTAGGCTAAAAAAATTAGCTTGGTAATTCAAATTTTGCTGGTTTATTTTTCTTTTCAATTCCTTCACACACAATATTTTTAATTATATTAGAATTAGTAGGTGATACAGATTATGATTCATTTTTCATTGTTCACATCTCAAATCATTTGATTTTAAAATCTTCATAATCGATCGGTGAGATTGATCATGAATGATTTTATTAAAGCTTTAATTTCATAAACATTATAATTTTATGGTGATTCAAATTCCCTTTGTTTTCTTTATCAAATTTCTATGTATTTTGATTGATTTCCAGAGTAGCGAACTCAAGGATTCAATCTTCTGTCTATTGAATCTTTTGACCAAGAATATTAATCATAATTCTTTTGAGGTTTGTTTCAATAAAAATTGTGTGTAGAATTCATCCATTTTAAAAATTATTCTAGAATTAATAATTTCTATTCTAAATTTGTTGCATCCCAATTCTTATTTTTTCCATAGTTCACTAATTTTTTGTTAGACTTCTATACTATTAGTCTCTATAATTTAGTATTAAATCTAGTTCTTTTTAGTAAAATAATTATTTATTCTGAGATAGTAATTAAAAAATATATAAAAATATATATGATGATTAGAAACTAAAAAATAAATTATACCCACAGTTGAAAATCATGGTGTGGATTAAAAATTAAATCTAACCACCAACCATCCCTATGGTTTTGACCCTACGGGACACTATATTTTTGTAAAGGGAAAAAATAAATTTGTAAAATTCAACCCACATTCAATGGTGAGTTTTTTATGTTTTTGTTTCTGTTTCATGGGAAGCATCGAGTGACCATGTTTTTTTCGAATCTAAAAAAAAATATTTTAGAACAATTCAGATAAAAAATATAATTTTGTTTTGAAAAATTTGAAAACTGTGTAAAAATTTCTGCTTTGATTCATTATATGTATCTTCCCACCATGATTGACTCCTATTTTTATAGATATTTTTGTTACTACACTATTACTTCTTTGAACTATTGTTTGTGATGTTTTTAAATTGTTTTTGTAAAAGTGTATGAGCACCTGATCATCAACTGTTATACGAGAACACATGAACCATGAACGTGATAATAATTTAACTACTCAAAGAAATGAGAGCAAAACTGAAATAAAAAATTTATATGATTATGTTCTTGCACCTAAAAATCAGCAAAAACATTCACCTTTCACTCTTATATGAGAAAGAAATTCCCAAGATGGTGGAGTTACAACTCCCTCAAGTGTAAAGCAATCCTTCTTTGATCAACTATTCTCCTAGATCCAAGAATTATGAACTGAAAGATATCACATTACTCTACTTCTAGAATTTTTGGAATCTATAATGAGGATTATATAGAATTCCATGGTAATTTTAAAAATACTATGCAATAATTACCACTATTTGAACTCATAAATAATGAACTTAGAATGTGATTATTTCCCCATTTCCTTAAAGGGAATGTGGGAAGCTGGGGTTTGTGTCATGATGATAATATTTTTGGGAACTGGGTCCATGTTAGTAAATATTTTATAATGATATTTTATCACCAATGAAATAAAAGAGAGCATAGATCTAAGATCAGTAGTTTTTAACAATAGGATGGGGAAGCCATTCATGAGGATTGGGATAGATTTCGGTACCTACTTAGGTAGTGTCTCCATCATCAACTCTCATCCAACCATCTCATGGATACCATCTAAGAAGGGATTTACTCCTCTAGTTAGAATGTAGTAGATAAAGAATACGTGGTAAATTATAATTATATGATGTATGAGGAGTAAAGACCAATTTTCTATGACATAGAATTTAAATATAAAAATAAAAATCCCAGAAGAAAAAGTGTGAATAAAAACCCAAACATTGGTTATAGAAATGATACTCATGTTATACTATATGAAATAACCAACCAACCTCAATCCATAACAAAATAGAATTCTAAACAAACTGTTAATCAACCGGGTTATAAAAACCAAAACCAATCACATCGAGAACAATGCTCACATTTTTGCATATTTGGTCACCCAAAGAATGTTTTCCCACATTTGGATATTCCATTCCAACAGGAAAACACAAATCTTATCCATTGTGGTCCTATTATACCTGAAAAGGAAGAACCATTTTCAATCAACTAAAACCATGTCTAAACGAACAATCCTAATATTTCATATAAAAAACAATGCCTAATCAAGCAATCCACATCCCCTAATTACCAAAACCCACCTAGATAATCCTTAGAAAACCAGCAATCAGAAAAATATTCTAATTCACAATGACATTATGATAAAAAATTGACTTCAAAACCAGATCAATTTTTAAATAGAATGGACTCTCATGACTAAAGATTCAATACTCAATTGAATAATCAATGAAGACTAATATGAATATGATAAAATTTAAAATTATGTATGAATAAAGATTATGGAAACACAAATGGTCCAAATTGCTAGAGACTTTACTTCTAGGGATAAGGGTAGGATACCATGCATAATTGAACATAACCCCAGGGATAATGCTTTGGATTTCATTACTAGAAGTGGGATTAATAGAGAAAATGTAGCTGAAAAAGAAAATGAAAATGCCAAAACAGGAAAATTTTTCGAATCTGGAAATAAAAATATACTCTACACAGAATATGGAAATAATAAAAAAGGAGCTGAAAATAATGAAAATATGAAATTTTAACATGAAAATCATGATGGATATTTTTATGAAAATAAAAATAACAAAAGAAATGAATAAAGATGTTGAAGAAATGAGGGATATTACTATTATTCTTAAATGTTTTCCCACTCTTGCATTTCCTTTAAAAGATGAATCTGAAATGTGATACAAAGGAAGACATTTATCAGTTCCTTGGGATTTTGTCGAAGAATCAAGTGAAAATTACTTTCATCCAAGACTTATTTCAAATCCCATCATACTTGAAATCCTATAAAAATTGTTTCGAACAAAAAAAACACTTGATTAATTTTCCATTTACAACATCACTAAAGAGTGTAGTGCTATCATCCAAAATAATATCCAACCAAAACACAAAGACCCAGGTATATTTTTCATTCCCTACTCCATAGTAAATTCTAGTCAACTCATCTTCCTATTTGAGTTAGGTGATAACATCAACCTGCTCCCATAATCACTAATCCAGTAGGTGAGATTGGTTGATCTTCAACCCACCAAAATCATCCTTTAGTTGGCTGACCATTCTTTCACTCATCTTGTGGGATGTGTAGATAACTTTCTAGTTGGTGTAGAGAAACTTTTCCATCATTCATAATTATTAGTCCAATATATAGATTGTGACCAAGAGGAACCCATAATAATGGGTAGGCCCTTCTTGGACAATGGTGGAGATGTTGTTGATGTGTTTAAGGATCATTTTATCATTAATATTACAAAATAACAAGAAGAGATTAATATTTTGAAAAATTTCAATGGAATAATATTCAATAATTTTTATAAAAGATACAGTCCTTATAAGATGATAATAAATTTAAAAATTCTAATGCATCTGAAAAAAAATCCATTAATGATGATATTAATTTGGAAACTGAAAATCTTGATTTTCCAATTTCACACATTGTAGAATCTACTCAAACTGAGAATCTGGAAATGTTTCCAGAACTGGAGAACTATCAAGTTTCTACTGTAAAACAAGACGTGTCATGTTTTTCAGAACATAGGAAATTTATGAGTGAACATTAGGGTTTTAGTCTATCACCAACACTAATGAAAAATTTGATGATGTATAGGGAAATATGTTATGAAAACGTGATGATTTTTCAATGATAAATCTGTTAAATCCAAATCTGGAAACCTAAGAATATAATGCTAAAAATTCTAAATCTGATCTACAAATTGAAAAACATTCATCATTCCAAACTCACTATAAGAGATATGTTGAATACCATGGTCTTTATAAGCCTAAAAGTATTCCTTATTTTGAAAAATCAGCCATTCTTGAACTGAATCCACTTCCTCAACATCTATAATATTAATTTTTGGGTGGGAATTCCACACTTCCTGTTATAATTTTCAATGATTTGAATGTTAATCAACAAGTATGATGGTTAAATGTTATAACGAATTACAAATATTTCATTGGTTGGACCATTATTGATATTAAGGGAATTAGAACTTCATTATGTATAGACAATATCACTATTGAGCTAGACTATAATCCTATATTAGAATGTCAAAAAAGATTAAATCGTAATATAAAAGATGTTGTGAGAAAAGAAGTAATCAAACTACTAGACATAGGATAGTAGGTTCCATCTCTGACTGCACTTGGGTCAGTCCTATCTTAGTAGTCCCTAAGAAAGATGGTTTCACTATTGTCAAAAATAATAAAAATGAAGAAATACTAGTTAGGATAGATAAAAATGGATAGTCTTTATAGACTATAAGAAGTTCAATTCAGAAACTAGGACGGAATATTTTTCAATTACCTTCCTTGATTAAATTCATGAGGGACTTGTTGGGAATGAATTTTTCAATTTCCATAATGGGTATTCTAGTTTCAACTAGATTCCAGTAGCTCTAGAGGATTAAGGGAAAACAACCATCACATTTCCCTTAGAGACATTTTTCTATTGTCAAATACCTATTGTGTTGTGAGGATCCCTAGCTACCTTTCAAAGTTTCATGATGGTTATATTCCCTAATATTACTGAGAATATTATAAAAGAATTCAGGGATTAATTCTCTATTATAGAGAGAAATTTTTATACTTTCTTAATAAATTTGGAGTTAGTTTTGGAGAGGTTTTTAGAGACAAACCAAGTTCTTAAATGGGGAAAATATCAATTTATGGTCACTAGGGAATTGTGTTAGAATATAAATGGTCCAAGAGAGGTTTAGAGGTTGATACTACCAAATTTGATGTAATTCAGAAATTACCACCACCTGAAAATGTTAAATGTGTTAGATGTTTTCTTGGGCATGCTGGTTTCTAACGAAGGTTAATAAAAGATTACTTAAAAATCACTAATCCGTTATTTTCCCTTCTTTTTAATGATGGTTCATTCCACTTTGATCAAAATAGTCTTGATTCATTCAATATGTTTTATGGAATAATCACTAAATCACTTATTATCACTTTACCAAATTGGAAACTACCTTTTACGATAATGTGTGATGCCAGTGATAGGGATGTTAGATCTATCCTAGGATAGAAGAGAGATAAGAAGATGCATGTGGATTATTATTCTATAAAACTTCTTGATGAGTCTTAAATGAGCTATACCACTACTGAAAATGAGTTATTTGGTGTTTGGTTTTAAATTGTGATGTTTAGGTTGTATATTTTAGGTTCATAGGTCATTATTTTCACTGACCATTCTACTTTTAAATATTTTCTATTTACGAAGTTGGAAAAGCCAAAGCTTATTAGATGGATTCTATTATTACAATAATTCTAATTTGAAATTAGTGACAAATAGGGAGATTAAAACCTAATTTCATATCATCTTTCTAGGCTTCCTTACATGCATTGTGATGATCCAGGGGTGATTAAATCATCATTTTAAGATGTTAAAATTATCATTGTTTCTATAAGGAAACTTGCATGGTTTATCGACTATTATAATTTATTGGAAGCTAGTTTCTTTCTCAAATATCTATCGAATAACCAAAGGAAAACATTTATTTCATAACATAAGTATTACCTTTAGGATGAACCTTTACTATTTTGATGGTGTGATGTTGGGATACATTGATGGTTTGTTCTAAAGGGAGAGATGCTTCACATATTTGAAAGTTTTATCCCCCGATCATGAGGAGGAAACCATATAGGTGAGAGGATACATCAAAAATCCATTCAATATGGTTTTTATTGACTCACCGTATTCAAGGATTCTAGGAGGTTTGTAGTTAGTTTTCATAGGATTCATTGGTTGGGTAATTTTTGGAGGAAGAAAGAGTTACCCTAGAAGGGTAATCTAGAAGATCAATTTTTTTGATATATGGGGTTTAGATTTCATGGGTCCATATCCATCATCTCATGGGAATGATTATATTATTGTGGTTGTAGATTATTTTTCTAAGTGTGTTGAGGTAGTAACTCTGGAAAAAAATCAAGACAATAGTATTATTAAATTTGTAAATATAATATATTTTTAAGATATAGATTACCCAAAGCCTTTATAACTGAAAATGGAACACACTTTAAAAACAATATGTTTAATTATTTAATGTGAAAATCTATTTTCTCACATAAAACTAGTACTACCTACCATCCACAGTCTTGTGGATAGGTTGAGATTTCAAATATAGAGCTGAAACTGAATATAGAGAAAATTTTCTTGAATTCTAGAAATGAGTATTCTATTAAATTGGATGAATCTTTATGGGCCTATATAATCACTTTTAAAACTCCAATAGATATGTCTCATTATAGGATTTTATTTGGAAAATTTTATCATTTTCATATGGAGTATCATCACAAGACATATTTGGATGTTAAGGCTCTGAATTTATATTTTAAGATTGCTGGTGATAGGAGACTTCTTAAATTGAGTAAATTAGTTGAAATTAGGATAGTGTCTTATAAAAATTCTAAGATATTAAAAAAGGGTTATAATCTATTTCATGATTTTATCTTCCAAAACGAAGTGTTTAAACCAAGACAAAATGTCCTTCTATTTATTTCATGACTTAAGCTATTTCTTGGGAAACTAGAGAATAATATCTCTAGACCATTTACTATAGTTAGATTTGGGAAGAACAGAGCCATTGAGATATTCATAGAGGAGAAAATGATAATTATTTTTAATGGGAAAAGAGTCAATCTCTATTTTGGAGGACCCCCAAAGGGCTTGGCTACCTTCACTGTTCCTGAAAAATAAATCTAAATAATGAAAAATAGAATAATTAAAACTTAACACTTCATGGGAGTCAACCCATGGTTCATTATTTATTTATACTTTTGTAATTTTTTTTGTTTTCTAAAAATGTCATAATTATAGTATTTGTACTCTCTATTTTTTCAATATTCATCTTTCTCTTCCAGGTCGGTATTCTCATGTTAATCACTTTCTGTTGTTGGTGTTACAATGGAGTAGATATTCCCATAATGGATCATGTCTGTATAAAATTTAAAAGGAATTTTATTTAATTTTACATCTTCATCCATGTTTTTGTTTCTTTTTAAATAATTTTTTTCCACTGGTAAGCCAAAGTGCATCGGTGAGTCCCTAACTCACCAATTTAGTAGAGCCACCGATACACTGCTATCATCATGTCACTCAATAGAGTCTCATTAGTGGATGTGTTGGTGAGTTAATGATTTTATAATATTGATGGAAAAATTGTACCGTACATGTGTGCTTCGATGTGAAAATTTATCTATCTATGTCTCTTTAGAGAAAAAATTTTGCTGCAATTATGGGTTTTCTGAAAAATGTAGTTTTCTGGAAAACATGTCAGTTTCATTACTGGTGTACTGAAAAATCCTTCTAAATGTCACTATGCAGAAGGAATTTTTTTTAAGTTCTTATTTGTTTTAAAATTGAATTTCATTATAATTAAAATCTATTCACTATTATAACTTAAGTGAGGGAAGCTTTCCCATGGAAGCTTGTTATTTGATGTGTTCTTCTTGTTTCTGTAGGGTGTTTAAAATGTATTTTTTGTTTTATTGGAAATATAAATGAATAAAATTGTTAAACTGCTACACCTTATTCACTGTACACTCACACGTTAACATGAAACTGTTATTTCTTAATTGAAAATTTCTATTTAATAGACTTAATGAAAATGCATTTACTTTCATGTGATTCTATTTTAAAATAATATTTGTGGAAAAAACTTATATCTGAACTTCACTAAGATCGTTATACATGACACTTATATGATTTAATGAAAATATACTTTGAACTATAATTGTTAAATTTTTTCTTCTACATATTAGAACTTATCTTTGGAGACAATTTTGGGTTTTAAGGTTGGTGAGGGTGTCAACTTATCTTAAGCAAAACCGTGTTTAATGGAAGCCCATAAATCCCCACAAATCATTAAAATTTTTATAAAAAAATGGTTATTTTTTTCAAATATTATACAAAAATTAACTGCTTAGTCTTCAAACTATATTTTAAATGAGTCTTTCCTAAGAATAGATACTTGACTAGTAGTTATGAGTTTTCATGAGTCTGAAATTGATGAGAGTTAATGATTGTAAAGTGATTTTTCATAGTTAATTAATGAATTCTCTATTTAGGAACTATTTTTCAGACTGATATAAGATACCAGTTTGTGGAGTTATGATAACAACTTTATGAAATGGAATTATGAACATTATTCTAGGAGACACACTTTTTAATTATTAAAAATAATAATCACCTTAGTGAGCCAATGTAAATGGTTTTCGTATAGATTTAGAGAAACTGGAGTAATTTGGGAATTTGGGAACTCATTGTGAATCTATGAGACTCTTGGAATTGGATTTGATTCTGTTTACTAAATCCGTCTATACAATAATGAATAAGTGTATATGCATAGTACATAGCACATGTTACATGGCCTGGTAAAAATTATAAAAAAGTTTCTAAGGTAAAAAATTTGATCAATAAGGTGAGGGGAATAATTAATTCCAGATGAAGAAGGTGAGAATAGATTTATATAGAATTATTTATGTTGTACCTATAAGGTAATTCTAAGAAAAATTGTAATTTAATATTTTCTTTTTTAGGACTTAGGTGAAAGTCAAAATACAAGGATCTTTTTGTTAAGTTGCTGCCTCCACTTACTTTTATGATTTTATCACTCTTGAATTTAGATAATATACTTTAAAAGTAATAATTCATTACATAGATTCATATATCAGGAAAGACATCCCCATTGGTAGATGATTTACTACTTTCTTGATTACGTGTATGAGTTTTTTTTGGCAAGAAATCTTTTGATATTTTCTTATTAAAAATCATATTATTCAATTTCATTTTCCTCTGTTTTTTTGATTTTTTAACATGTTTCAATTTTACATGATTAATAAAAAAAATTAGTCATTAAAAAGTTAATAAAACATGGGATTTATTGAGGACAACCAATGATTAATTGTGGTTGGATTTTATGAAGCTCTAAAATCATATGATTTTGCAACACATTTTATGAATTTCCAATGATTTAAATAATTATCTTTGAGATTTATTCTAATAAATGAAGTTTTTAATTATATATTAAAATATATTATTTAATCATTATTCATAATTAATTTCACATTTTAATTATTTTAGTATCATTATTGGTTCTCTAATTTTACTACTAATTTCGTTTTCTTCTTTAAATTATAAATTTATGTAGACTCTTTTAAATATTTAATTAATTAATCAATTGTTTTAAATTTAATAAATTTAAATCATTACCTAATATTTAGTCTTTTATCATTTGTAGATTTAATTAAACATAATTAATTCCATTTTAGTTTTTTGGGAAATTATAATATCTTCTATAATTCTTTTACATTTATTGGTTTAATTTAATTTAATGATTCTATTTCAATTATTTCAATTTATATGCAGAATAAATTTTAATTATTTTAAATGCAAGTTTAGTTTTCCAATTTTATATTTATATTTTTAAATTTTATTATTTTTTCAACTAATTTATGTTCTATTTAATTCTATCCTCAACTTGTTTAACTATTAAATAATTGATTATTTGTTTTATTTTAATTAATCTTTCAATTTTTATTTTATTTTTTTAATTATATTTATCTTTCCGTTAACTCTTGTTTTTATTTTCGGTGAATCAAAAATAACTCATTGATTCCCCTTTGCTAGTGTTTGTGACTCAATGAGTTACCAACTCACCATCCATCCTTTTCAATTAAGATATTGATGCTCCATCCCCATGTCAGTCTCACTAACATCAGTTCCACTGAGCTACCAATTCTTCATACCCTCTGTCGGTGTCTCACAATTGACTGACAAAACACACCTACCGAAACTTCTAGATTACTTCTACTTGGCTACCAATAACCCAATCCCTATGTCTTTCTCACTGACAGCATCTACGACTCATCGATTCCTCAACAACCAAAAGAATAATTAACAAAATGAAAGCACGATAGATCTAACACTTTTAAAATCCAAAATTTTACCAAATCCAAATCAAGAAAATGACAAAAAAATCTAAAACCACATGTATTTCTCTAGATATGATCAACCCCTCTATCCAGGTCTGGACAAAATAGTCAACATTGTGTTATTAGCCTCTACTTCCACACTGGAAGGATGAGCCACGTCGCTACTAGAGGAGAAAGTTCAGGGTGAGGAGCTTCTCCACCATGTGAGGAGCTGCATCTAAGGTCTCGCCTGAGGAACTCACCATGCCACTCTTAGAGAACTCAGTACCCACAGATCCAACATCGGGGTGGCCAAAGGACGAGGCGCTGCTGGCCTGTTGAAGTTGTCTACCGTCACCCTATGGAGTACTTACACATCAAACCAGATCCCCCCTCTCATGCGCAATGGAGAATAATGGAGGGGGAGGGATTATTAAATTTTAATTTAAAATATAATGTTAAAATAATAATAATAATAATAATAATAATAATAATAAAATAAAATTTTAAAAATAATTAATTAAATAAATTATAAAACAAAAATAAAAATAATAATCATAATTTATAAAATTCCAAACTGAAATTATTTATTTATTTTAATTGTAATAATTTTATATCCTAAATAATTTAATTTATTTATTATAATTACAATTTTACTTTTAAAACAAAGTAATTATATTAGAAACAATAAAAATATTTAATAAACTAAATTAATAACCTTTAAGACTTATATAATAATGTTATTAATAATCTTTTATTATGTTTATAAATTAATAACTTTGATAATGTTAACAAAATAAATAATAAATAATAATTTTATTAAATAAAATAATTATTTTACTAATTTTTTGTGTCTAACTTAATTATTTATTAACTTATATTTATTAGTTTCAGTAAGAGTGTTTAAAAAAATCACTTTACATTCATTTTTTGGTACATGAAGTTACAAGATTACACATAGATTCATAATTCTAACTGCTAAGAATTCAGTTACAGGAGAAATGTAAAAGTGACATGTGTTTTATGAAAAACACATGTGTGCAGTAAAGCATTTAAGAACACGAGAAGTTATTGGAAATAGTGGGTGACTTGTCGTAGATGAAAAAAGTTATTAAAATAAACAGAACAACAACATGGGGGGAGCTGGAATTG
This sequence comes from Viscum album, assembly GCA_963277665.1. Taxonomy (NCBI): domain Eukaryota; kingdom Viridiplantae; phylum Streptophyta; class Magnoliopsida; order Santalales; family Viscaceae; genus Viscum; species Viscum album. The sequence goes on from OY728119.1 coordinate 1,977,257,823, forward strand.
ATTCCACCATTCATTATAGATAAATCATTGACTAGATACTTACCATTCAGAACTTTCTCATAATGAGACTAGGATAACAGAGCAGCAGGAGACCCATAGAGATCATCCTTTCAGCACCACTCAGAAACAGAGTCCTAATGAATATGAGCATAAGGGGTGTTCTTAATCCATCTTTTGTTATAAATTTATGCACTCTGTAATCGTATTGTTTTCAATTTTTGTAATCAATATGATAATAGGATAAACATTTATCTTGGGAATATAAATTTTACTGGTTTTTTTTCTTTTTGACTCCTTCAAACACATTCATTTTACAGATTTAGAATAAGTCGGTGAGACAGATAAGAATTATTTTTCTTAATTGTTCACATCTCAATTTTTTCAACATAAAAACATTAATATCAATCAGTGATATTTATCTTGTTGTAATTTATAGAATCTTTAATTTCATAAATATTTGAATTTTATGGAGATTCAAATTCGAACTGTTTTCCTTATCAAATTGTTAAGTAATTTGATTGATTTCTAGAGTAGAAAACTATAGGATTAAAGCATCAATCTGATGAATCTTATGGAGAATAATATTATTCATCATTCCATTGAGGTGTTTTTCAATTATAAGTGTGTGAATAAGTCATCATTTTTAACTAATAGTTTTGAATTTTGGAGTTATATTCTTTAATTGTTGGATATCAAACCTTGATTTTGTGTCTTAGTTCACTGCTTTATGGTTAGACTACTTTACTTTCAGTCATCGTAGTTTACATTGAAATCTAGTTATTTTTATTAGAAATGATATTGATTACCATAAAGTTATTAAAATGTATACGAACAATATTAAAATAAATTTAATAAAAAATAATGTCTCCCTACAACTGGAAATAGTGGGGTTTTTTGAAAAGAAAATCATGTCATTAACCTTCCCCGTGGGTTTGACCCAACTTGTCACTATATAGTAGTAGCATGAACAAATATATTTTTATACTTTGACTCATTTTTAACGATGAGAGGGTCATTTATAATTTATAAAATATCATATAATAAATATATTTTTTAATATGAAGGTGTTCATATTGAAATGAATATAAAATGATTATAGTTATCATTAATTTATGAATACATCATTTATGTATCATGTTTTTGAAAAATAAATTAATTGTTTTATTATTTATTAAATTTATTATATATTGATTCTTGATAAAATATTTAGAAAATATGATTACTATTGATGCCCATTTATATCATGGACTTCTTTTATGAAAAGGCCTAAAAATTCATTCGAGGTTCGTTATCATAAATTTTTTTTTTCGTTTGCTTTTACCTCAGTTTTTAAATATAATTATGATCATGAGAAGAGTTGTTGAATATAAATTTTTAATATTAATAGTTCCAGTCTTCATGAATTGAATTAAATATTGAGTAAAGTATCCCTAGGTATAAGGACTTCATATTGGACCACATATTTTTCATGAGACTTATTCCTTGGTTATGAAATTGAACAGTGTTGGAAATTTGGGGCTTCAGTCATACTCATGTAGAGTTGTTCAAAATTCATATAATTCTATGTGTTTAGACGCATTTTTCATATCACATGTGAATTTTAACCATTTTGATATGTGTTAATAGTCTTGGATTCATTTTCTATGTTAGTAACTTGGACTTGTGATTTGTGTAAAGACTTACACATTAATGAGGAAGGAAAAAGTTTATTTAGTGGTTGTAATCGATACTTCCAAAACTAAATAATTATCAGAATTAATTATAAAATGAAACAAAACATGAAAATAAAATATTAAATCTGACATATTAGTTATGAATTTAATATTCATATGATGTATATTAAAAATCTTCCCTTTAAATACTAAGTGTGATATTCCTTCCAAATACGAACTTGTCAAGAACTCTATCATTCAAAAGAGTATTTTCAGGATCCGAATGAGTACCCTTGGATTATGTTTTGTAAGGAAGGAAATAAATAAGTAACTTAATATTTTTATTGTTTGGTGTTCTCGATCTCAGCTTGATTATCACATAATTGTCTATAGTTGGAATCATATGTTCATTTTTTCTGGGTCACAGTAGCTTGGAATACATTAGTGTTACGATGCCATTGGTGTATAGTTGATTGAATCTATATATTGTTTTTAGTTGGGTGGTTATCCACTCAAATAACCATGAATCATAAATATTTTTATTAGGATGATTCCCTTTGTAAATAATCACGCCTTTTTTAAGTTATAACCAGTGTAAGTCATGATTAAATATAGGTGTTGGAACACAAAATGGATATAATGTATGGGTCCATCATTTTCAATAGGAGAACATTTATTCAAACCCCTTAATGAAAAGATATAATACACCAAACTAACCTGTTGATATGTAATTGTTGTATATTATGTAATTCTTCACACTAATCATATTGATATCATTATTTGGTATGACCTATAAAATATTTAATAATTGGAATCTAAGAAAGAGAAGTGTTCTCAAAGAGAATCGTTTGGTGCACCCAAATGTGAATGTTATAGAAATCAATTTCTCTAACTCTAAATCATGGGTATTAAGATCCCAAGTGTTCATTATAAACTTATGATGACAATGAAAAATTCAGAGATATGAGGGAATGAATGATTGGTGAAGTATATCTTCATGTTGGTAATAAAAATATACTGACTACATTAGGGGTCAACACAAGTGATTTTATTTCACAATGTGGAATGTTCCTATAATTGAAAAAATGTTATTAAATTCATTAAATAACCGTGAGTGTGGATATAGTATCTTATTTGGAGAAGGTGGTATTTTTATTCATTATTATGATCATGAGTTTTTCTATACATAATAATGACATGATTTATGGACTTGGGAATATACTAAATAGTCAATATATTATGGATATGGATAATTCTATTTAAACGATTTATAATATGAAAAATTGAGTTAATTTTAATAAAAAAAATCAATGAGAATTCATGCAAAATAGTGATGGTTAGCGGTGGTTATTTATTTGTCTAGTATCTCTTTAAACTGCTGCATAATATTTTAGCACCAGTTCCTGAAACTGTCATGTATTACATGATCTCTAGTCAATTAGAATAATTTTATTTTATTTCATGATGGGTCTTTAAGTGTTTATTTTAAAAAATTTATTGGTTTTTTGATATTTAATTAGCGTTGTTTTCTTAATAAAAAACACTGAGAATATAAATACAAATAAATTACCCGCTAACAATATTTTAGCGGTGACAATTTTTTGGGAGTGTTTATTCTGAATAATCACTAAATAAATAAATAATACATGTTTAACAGAGGTTAAAACAAACCACCACTAAATAATTTTTTATTTATAAAAAATATTTAATAAAAACTATAAATACAAAAAAAAATTAACATTTTATAAACTCAAACATTAATATATGATTCACCCATAATTCATACATCACATATCCACAGTCTTACAAACGACAGCGATCATCATAACCTAAGTCTCTGTCACCCCATACATCGACCAATGCCCTAGTCATTAATAAATAAATATAAAATATCTCCAAAATCAACGTACAACCAATATACATCCACATCACAACCTCCACTGCATTTTTCTGCCTCCACATTAACTCATCAACTAAAACCGACCACCTCATCTCATCAGCTATAAATAAAATTAGAAAAACTAAAACTAAACATAATAAATCAGAATTATAGTAGAATAATGGAAATTATTTTAACATATCATGAAAAATAAGAAGCATCATGATTGACTTTTGATTATTTTCAAGGATTGGAAGTGTCATACTCCTGCCTACTATCAGCATCTGCTACCAAGAGTGAAAAAGAAAACATTTAGGAAACGAAATGTGTAAGATAAAAGACATAGAATATAATCAAATTACAACACATAAAATTTTTAAATCATTTCATCAAAAAATTAATTAATTTTTAGCAACAAATAATAATATATAAGGAAAACACTTTGAAAATATAAACATACATATTTGTGATTTGATTCAACAATTTAAACTGAAAAATTATAAGTTAATATTCTAATTTATTTTTAAAGAGATGTGCAGGGTGCTTGAAATTTATTCAATATTTTGATATGAGAGCATGTCATATTTTTTCAAAAAAAACTAATTGGTGATTTTATTATGATTTCATATTAATTAGAGATTGTTTTTATTAATTTTGTCCTTTCAATGTACATTTTAGTGTTTTAAAAAAACTAATAATGTGTTATTGTCCACAACGGGAAAACTGTCATTCATAATGATATGGAATTTTTTCAAAAAAATTAAAATTAAATATATGGTCATTTTACCATATTTTCAGGACAATCCAACATTGTTTTCTATATTTTTACTTTTCCACCCATGTTTAGTGTTTTGACACTATAAAAATTCATTTAAGACCATAATTGGAAAACCATTACTCATAATGCATTTCATCAGCTCCTACAATTCAAAATCGAATCTATGGTGGGTTTCCCATGATTTCAGGACAATATGGTGTTTTTATCCTTTTTGACTGTTCCATGCACATTTTAGAATTTTAAAACAATAAAACTATATTTACAGAAATAACGGGAAAACCGTCACTCAGAATGGAATGTCGTCATTGCATTCATTTCAAAAATTAATATACAGCCTTTTTACCAAGATCTTTGGACAATCTGATGTTGTTTTCTAGGTTTTAACCATTCCATGCATGTCTTAGTACTATAAAAAACTTAAAACACATTTATTACCCCAATGTAAAAATATCACACAGAATTCCATGTCATCAGTTCAAAAAATTCACAATTAAATATATAGTCAGTGTCCCTTTCTTTTAGGAAAATCTGATGTCATTTTTATAGTTTTTACCATCCCACATTGGTTTTATTGTTTTTAATCACTAAAAATGTGTTTATAGTCATAATGTGAAAAATGCCACTCGAAATGATATGTCATTGGTTCTGATATATTAAAATTAAATCAAATACTATTGTCTATGATTTTTGTACAATTAGACTTCATTTTCCTAGGTTTAATTATTCCACTAAAGTTATAGTGTTATAAAACACTAGAAACACGTTTGTAGCCATAATAGTAATAACCTACTTCAGAATGACATGTCGTTATTTCCAACATTTCAAAATTAAATCTATGGTCATTGTATCTTGATTTTTGGTTAATTTGGCCTTGTTTCCCCTGTTTTAACCCATATACAATTGACTTTAAAGGCTTATGTGCCTTTCATAAGTATTTATCACGTAATTCCATTCACACCACACATCATATTGACTTGTTGGTTATGCATACATGTAAAAAAACCACTATGAGATGGTTGACCCTTTATTTCATGAAATTCATAAATTTTTTATTGGTTTTTACCATTCATGACCATTTTAGTATTTTAAAATAGTATAAAGCATTTACAGCCTTAACGGGTAATCCATTATTCAGATTTAAGTGTTTTCAGTTCCTATATTTCGAAATTAAATATATTTTCATTTCCCACTAATTTCCGGAAAATATAACATTGTTAGTATGGTTTTGACTATTCCATATATGTTTTCATGTTTTAAAACAATAATAACACATTTACAACTATAACTGTAAAACTATCATTCAGAATGCCCTATTGTCGGTTCCTATATTTCAAAATTTAATATATGGTCATTGTCCACTAATTTCAGGGAAATCCAATATCATTTTCTTATTTTTAACCCCCTTAAACATCTTTTTAAGGGAATTTGTACCTTTCATAATTTTTTACTGAGTCAGAACTGAGAAAAAAGCTCAAATTGTTTTCAAAATTATGGATAATGATCTATAATTTAATTTTGACATGTAGGAATTAACCACATGTTAATTTGGAATAATTAGTTTTCCTTATAACTCACAATGTTTTTTTATATATAATAGTTTCTTTATAGTTTTTATGGATGTTTTATGTGTTTTTTCAAAGTCCATGGGTGTGAAATTGAGTAAGAGACATCAAAATTAAAAAAAATTCAAATTAAAAATAACAATTTATGTGTATATTACAAAATGTACTCATGGATTATAAATAAGTTATTAAGGAATGTAAAATTAATATTACCATTACATGAGTATTAAGGACCACCTTTTTGTAATCTATAGTAATATTCGTCCAATCATTATAATTATTGGGAAAATACACTATCCCATAAGAAATATTCCCAGGAATCTACCCATATATTCCAACCTCATCACTGGTAGGTACCCCAAAATCAGAAAATAGAATAATAATTTTGATGTAATTAAAATTCCATACATCTTCTGTGTTTATATTTTTATCCCTTCTATGATTTTCTTTATCTGTTTGAAAAACTCATTAAACAACTAATAAAATGTTTTGTTTTTTAAAAAAATTATGTACATGCCTGTAACAGTTACCCTCCAATATCACATTGATGGAGGGGAGACCATATATTCCATTTCTAGAGGTGAATTAGGAAGTGGTCTACCAACAACATATGGGGAAATGAATGACTCGCTTGAAGTATTGGGTAAAATAGAATCACTAGGATTGGCATAATATGATGATAGCGACGGTGTGCTCTGAGATGTTGATCAGCTTGAATTCTGAAATATTTTTTTATAATCATTCTTCATTTTAAAATGGTTATGTTATATTAAATATATAAATAATGAAAAAATAAAAATATTCAAAATAAGAAAAACTAGTAAAATGTATAAATTTATGAAAAACTAATCCATGAGAAATTGTAATATAATTTGATACCATTTTATACATTCAATTATATTCATCTTTATTATCTTCATTGTTAACAACCTCTATTGTGACGAGTCCTTCCTTTTCACCATCTATTAGAAGTTATATAGTTTTGATATTTTCACTAAATAACTATTCAATATTTTTGGGATGATGAGGTTCAGTATCACAAAGAACTAATTTATATTCATCCCCTATATCATATAAGTATTTCTTTATTAAATGTATAAAAATACTTTAACCATCATATATTTCATCATTCCTATAATAAACCGTTTTCTATTTTCATTCCAAGAGAAATAGATAATGCTCTTCTTGACCAACACTATCCATAATGGGATAAATGTTTATAGAATTAAAATGTAACAAATCTTTTATTATACCCCTATCAGTGTTGACCCATATGCATTCGAATAAGACAACTAAAAACTGACAATGATAGATTACTTTAATTATATTATTCATCTTACAATTGTATAACACCTTTTGAAATGTAAATACACAACTAATTATGAGCTTCCAAGTTTTCTTCCTGATGTTTTGAATATTATAAGCATCGATTTTCTTTTCCTACCTAAGAGGACCTCGAGACAAAAACTTCAAATCATTTGATAGTTTAGCTTTGATTGTCAACATTCATTATCTAGAAAAAAAGATATCAGCTCTTACTTTTAACATATACAAAATAACTACAAATAAATAGTATAAATATGATTATATACTTACATGATGGGTGTACCATTTGACAAGATCCTTATTAACAACATTTGTTAATTCCATCCCAATTCAAGCTCAACCCCTTAGTAACCTATTTTTTCCCAGTAAAAATTCTTCATTAATTGGATATGTAATTAAACTTTTTAGTAGCATATATATATGTGCATGAACCAACTAAAATAAAAGAAATGTAAAATTATACCACTTTCCAATTGGTCATCCAACAATTGGAAATAGCAATGACTGATTTTTTAACAATATGTTTTGTTGATATCTTCTAAATGTCCAACACGATTGAATCTACTCATAATCCCATCAAAATACATAGAACAGTAGGTCAAACAGTATTCAGGTTTGTACACTTCAGTAATAGATCCTTCTGGTGGAGCTTTAATACCCACATATTATTTTGAATGAACTATGTTCCTGATGAAAAGACGAAACATATTCCAAAAAATTCAACAATGAATATATAAAATCAAATTTATTAATGATAATAAAAAAATATCAACATACCTCTCAATTAGATAAAACCATCAATAGTGTATTAGTCCATCACCTTTAGAATATTACACCAAAAGAACATTTAAATGAATTATGATTGTGAAATATTAAGGCAGAAATAACATCTCCAAATGAAGTAGTGTCAAAACAATTATTTCATGAACTTTATTAACAATAGTTTGATTTAAATTTTATGGACAAATTTTTCTAAAAAAGGTAAAAACTCAATGATAACCATAATTACATTTTCAGGTAAATTATTAAGAAAAGACAAAAAAATAACAACTTATCACTCAAAATATATGATTTGTTACATTTAAATCCAAGTTACTTTTGATGTTCCATATCAACACACTTTGATATATTACATGATTATCCATCTGTAACTTTTTTATTCTTTAATGTTCAGAGGAATGATTCTTTCTCATGAGTTTTCAATGTAAAAATATCCAAAGGATACATTCCATTATTATTTTTCCTCAAACCATGATTTACATTCATTTAATCCAAATCCTTAAGAGTATTAAGGTGATATATCAATTTACCCTTCTAATTATGCACTATAAAAATTACATTGTCCCAGATGTTATTTTCAATATTAATTATATAAAAATTATGATGAATCAAATTAAACTCCAAATATTAATGTATGAAAAATATAATATTTCATTCAATTGTTGTGTTCCCCCTTCTTCGGATACTGTACCTCGTACCCTTTCCCCCTACTTTAAACTGAGTACATTTTCCAAATTATTCAGTGAAATTCATTAATTTTCCGAAGATTTATAAACTAGATAAAACCTTTAGTTACTTCCTCATTTCAATATTACCGTTGAATCATGTCTGGTAAAACCCTTATTTTTTAGAAACATCATGAAATCAACAATGACACATAAAACATCATTTTCTTCTATGACTTAGTCATTTAACCTCAAAATTAAAATTAAAAACTAGAAAATCCAAACTAGTATGAGTGTTCCAACCAAATAAATGTTCTAGTCCATGAAATTCACTTTTTTCCACATTATGTAAGAAAGAATTTTGAATAGTTCTCTCATTGAAGCATTGTATGTTTCAATTCCATCATCCTATAATTCCATTAACTCTTCGATTAGAGGTTGGAGGTATACATTAATGGAATTTTCAAAAATTATTTTTCCAGGAATACTCATTGAAACAATGAAAGAATTATTCTTCATACACATCCATGGAGGTGTATTATAGGGGATCAATATAAAAAAACTGCTATAATTAGTACATAAATAACTAAAAGGGTTAAAACCATAAAAATACAATCCCAAATATACATTAATAGGATCCAAAGATAAATTTGTATATAGTGAATCAAACATATTCCATGATAGATAATCTTCTGGATGTCTCATCAAGTTGTCATTACTATCCTAAAAATTCCACATCATGCTGTCTGTAGTCTAAGATTACATGGATAATCTTTTCAATGGTGGATTTAGAGGAAGGTAACAAAAAATTATTGTTGGAGTTTTATTCTTCAATTTCTCCCTAGGGATGCATTGCATTATACCCTCATTATTGTTCATTGACTTCCAAATGTATGTCTGACATATTGCAAATTCTTCATTATCAGACTACTCTCCCTCGTAAATCATGTAATCATTAGAGGATTCATATATCATCATATAATCAAGTCCTTGTTTTTTCATGACTTTCTTCATCTCAAAAAATGAAGTGGGGATCTTAGAATAAATAAATTCATCATGAAGAAACACTAAAACCATGTACTTTTATTTTTAAATAACTACATTGATACACTTGATATGATACAACTTAATTATAAAAGACAACTTCGAATACTTGGAATAGCCTTAAAAAAGTTATTACAATCAATCTCCAAATGATTCATATAAATCATTTTTTGGTCACTGATGTTTTAATAAAGATTAATTTTCTTTGAATCGAAGGAATATTCCCTAAATCTATTCAAATATTGGGAACTATTTTCTAAAAAACCAAATTCTTCATTTAAATATTTTTAAACTAAATTCCCTTCTCTTGAGTCACTTTGTATTTCGTTGATAGTATTGTCATTTTTTTGAATTTCAATAAAATTTGATTCACTATGAAAAATGAATCATACAAATCAATCAAGATATATGTTCATTAAAAATTTTTAATATGATTTATTATTATTTAACCATTGCTTGAATTTACAATAATGATACATATATTTTATTCTGTACTCAACCGATTGGTTTTCAATTACATTATCTAAATATTATTTCAATCTGTTGGCATATTGATGTGTATTTTGAGGAAAAATAATCCAACTTTTATCAATAAGTATTTGAAAATATTCTCCATGTATATTAAAATATAAGTATATAAATTTTTAATCAAATGGGTAAAAAAATAAAAAATATCTACATAGGATAAGATAAGACTCAAGGGATTGATATTTGAGGTTAGATACATGCATGAAACAATGATTATTTAATGAAGGAAATATTGAAAAAAACCTCTACATTAATGATTATATGGATATATCAATTTTTGATATTTTATATTTAGATGATATTATTTTATTGGAATAACGATAATGATTTATTCTACCTTTGTGTTGTAACTAGGGAGTGTACATTTTATTGAAAAATGTTCTTAATTGGTTAATGTCCAAGCAATTTCCCATGATCTACCTAAGAAAAAGAGAACCCATTTTAACATATGAATTCAATGTACAATTTATGTTGATAACACACATTATTGGATGGATGAAATTGATAAACACATAATTTCTAGGATGTTATATGTTTTTAAACATCATTCTGCCATTTAAGGTTATTTTATATGTGAACTTAAATTTCCTGAAAAAATACAAAGGGAGGGGAAAATTTTACAATAAATATACTACACCTTATTAGTTAGTTATTTCAATGAAAAATATTTAAAATTCTGAAATTTACACAATGTGATAAGTAATGATTCTTGAATAATTGTCATGTTTTTTGAATAGTTACTAGGTATCTCGTGAATGTAGTGGATGATTATGTTTGGTAGATTAATATATGTATTTTTTCAAACCCATTTATTTATTTTTATTTTTACACAATATTATTTGTTATTTCATAATGGTAATTTCTTATTATAGAATTTTGATCGATGAATATTCTATTCCGAATAAAGTTATTAAATCAGGGAATAAAATTTCAACCATAATCCCATTATTAATAATTTATTGTGGAAGAAAAACAATGTAAGACTAAATGAATGGTGTTAATAAATCTCATGGAGTAGAATAAGTATTGAGAATAGAAAAACCAATTTAAGAAACACTCTAGGTGAATAATTTATGTTAAAGTAATGGGGGATAACCATGTTTTATTGTGCCACCAATTATTGTGAGAAAATGGAAGACAAATCAATAGATTAAAAATATATATATTATACCAGAAATAATAATTTTTAGGGATGGAGGCCACAAGATAATATACATTTAGATACCTATTTATAAAATTTAAATTCAGAACTCAAATACTCAATAATCATGAAGTCACTATATATCCAAGGTAACCCAACATTGGTTTGTAAAAAAACATGTACAATAATGGATTTCCTGAGTTTCAATTAAAAATTATTTTAAGAACCAAATTTTATTTAATGTAATGAAATTAAATAATAAAATAAATTCTATAATTTATTAAATTGTAAGGTTTGAAAGGTAGTTGAAAAACAAATTTAAAATATATTCATTCATATATAAAATAGTCACATTCAATAGAAAACATAAAAAACATGGTTTCTATTTAAAATAGATCTTCGTACCAATATAAAAAATTAATTATAACTTCAAAACATATATTAAATAGGGAATAATTCAGTGCTTATTAATTTAATGAACTATTCAATAGATAAAACCAACATTTGATCTTCTAATTGCACATTATGTGACACTAAATCACCAGAAATAAATTTTTTATAAAAATAAAAAAAATATCTTAAGAAAATATTATTATGATGAATCCAAAAATAATTTTCATCAAGAAAAATTAAAAATAATGTTTTAATATTTTAACATTTAAATAAAATATTTATATATAATAAAAATAGTTTTATAGGAAAATAATTTTTTATTTAGAATAATAATTATTTTCATTCATAATTTCAATTATATAAAAATTAGATGAGAATAAAAAAAAATATATGTAATATATTTTTTCAAAATGTATCATAAATTTCCTGATATTTTAATGAATATCTAATAGAAAAAAAACTTATAAAAGTACATTTTAAGCCTAAAATGATCATATTATTCATTTTTATTATAATAATAAAATTTCATTCATATTAAAATAAATATTTATTCTCATCATATAAATATTTCTTAATGCGACTAATCCTACTCATTCTTGTTAATTAAAATTATATTTTTTATCATTCTAAACATTTAATTCTTTCCTTTTAGTTTGGTATTATGTGTGGAAGATGATTTCAAATAAATTAAATTATTTAAAGGTAACCACATATTATAATTTTAGGTTCTTATTTCCCCGCATAAGAAAGTCTCTTAAAAAGATGACTCATAATATTAGAGTAATTAATATAGGTAACTCTTAATTAACTATACATCATTAGATGATAATGAGATTATTTAGTTTGTGGAATAATATTTATCTATTTGGAAAATTCTTATATGTACTTTATAATGTGTGATAAATTTTAAAAACATGATTATTTGGAAGAATCATTTGCTCCGTATATTCCTTAACATGAAACCCTGAGATTCTGCCCAATTATGATATACCACAAAATTTTTAATATTTAAATGGGACGGTTATAACCTATAGAGTGAATTATATGGTATTAATTGGAATAACCACATTTTTAAATTTATATAAATTATTTACTCAATAAAAAATTATCTATTATTTCATTGGAAATAAGAACTCAATTTTAAGTAAATTCATTTTATTCATTTAATATATTCTTTTACTAAAATGCGATTTAATTTTTTTAGTGTGTATTATAATTGATTTGGAGAACTTTTAGAAATATTATTTTATAATAACTATGTAGTTTTTGGGATTGTCATATCAAAATTATCATAGGGAGATATTGTGATATTTTTCAGAAGTGATTGAATTTTCAATAAACATTGAAAAGTGGTAATTTTTATGAGGAACAATATATTCCATTCAATAAATTACAATCCCAAATTCTATTTTAGATTTTTTAATATTTCATCACATCCCTTTGATTAAATATAATATAATTATTGACATTATAATGTATTTTATATTATAATTTTTCTTGAAACATTTGTATGCATAAAATTAATTTTTATATAAAACTACTTTTTAACGTTTTTTTGATTTAATTTTAAATTAAATTATGGAACTTCTGTGAATTTAAAAAAGAAAAATGAATAAAATATTTGGAATCATGAGGTAAAATTTTGGTAAATATTATAGTATTATTTTATGTCATTATATAAAATAAGCATAGTAAATTGTTGTCACCTTAGTAATAGTAAATTGGGTAATCAAAAATTAAAAACATTATGATAATGACTAAACAATGACCCTAACCCTTAATTTTAATTTATTGAATGAGATAGGAAATACATATGAGGGTGTGTGGCATCAATTCTATTAGCATTAGTGGATGTTAATCGGTGGAAATTGAACTATTCCTGACAATGATAAATAGAGATCATTGGACTATCATGTGTCTCTGGGTGAAAATCGTAGAGATCATTAGATTTCATCCTCATATGGATGTAAGAACTGTCATTATTCATTTAGATAAATTCCCTTAGGAAGGATTTTCAAAATGGTTCAATGTATATTGTTGAGGTGAACCCATAAGTAGTATTGGAATAGATTTTTATGGGTAAGAATTCATATATTTTCAGGTAGTTCTTTAAAAGGAAGAGAAACCGTTGAGATTAAATAAGTTAATTGAGGGGATTTCTATGATTTTTGTCTTTTAAAATTGGATAAGTGTGTTAGTTGGTCATGTATTTTTCCAATATTTGTTTCTATATTATGATTTAAATTAGCGATCATGGACCTTCAACTCCTAATTTTTGAAGCTAGGTAACATTCAATACAATACTGGTTACTTGATTTAAATTATTCAATTTTTAGAAAGTGTTTTCACATGTCTAGTTTTGTAACCAAGGGAAGAATTGGATCATACAGAATACGAAGATACTACATGAACATTCTTCATGGATTTGAGTTCTGATTCAGTTAGAAATATTGAACATGAAGGGTTGATTGAAAAAAATTATAAAAATGTTAGTGGCAGTGTACCTTACTTCCACACTCATTAATCTATAACTCTTTCAACTCATAGTAATGATTTTATTCAGTGTGTTTTATATGAGAAGAACCCTCAATATTATGTTGTTTTATTTTTTATCACACCATTAGGGAATGTCGCTAGGATTAGTATGTGGTACATGCAATGATAATGGTAATGTGGTTAAGGGTTGTATGAGTGCATTCAAATCTGTGTAAGGTGCTGTTGTGTGGGTCCAAAGGGGTGTAACTTCAAGAATACATGTGGCTGAGACTTTATGAACTCGTAAGAAAGTGGAAATCCCCCAATTCAAGAATCGGAAAATCTATAAATTATAAAGGGAATATGAAGGTATTGCATGTAACTGTATCATTTAATGTGGACACTTGTTGAAATGATGATGTTGTTTCCATTAATGAGGCCCATATGAAATTTAAGATCATGAGGTGACTATTCAAGAAGAATTTGATTGTGATATATCAAAAGAAACAATCAACCCCAAGAGGAATGGAAAATTCAATGTTGTTGATATTGAGGGTTTCTATCTGTTAACTCATGGGAAACCAAGGTATCCATCATATAAAAGACAGATATCCGAGTTAAGAACACATGGAAAGGATCCCAATGAGGAATTCCATGAATTTATTCAGGAAGAGATGACTGGGAAGGATATTACATTTACTTCTCTCATTGATGCGACTATACTGGATGACCATAGAATAGAACAACATAACCTCACTACTGGTGGTTCATTGCAATGGATTTTAGTGGTTGATGAGGGAAATAGATTCCCACTTGACTTTGGTACACATAATATTTCTTTTATTGAAATTTTATATTGATCAAGTAGTTTGAAATTCTTCCATGAGGTGTCTTTCATCGTTCTTGATTCTTATTGTGTTGAATAATAGGCTCCTAATATGAATATAACTCATGATTTATAAGATACCGTTTCAAACCATAATGAATAAGGTGTAAACAATCTCATTGGGGGTAATGAACTGATTGAAGAATATGTTGAGCCCTCGAGCATGGAGGATGGATTCCAAGAGCCCCTCTAATGGGAGAGAGGAAGACACCTATGAAGTCAGGGTTCCTCCCATTAGGGAGATGTTAGACATAAAATAAGGATACTATTGACCTTTGTTTTGTGTCGATTATATAGAAATATATTTACATTCTCTCCTCTGCATTCATTGTTAGTGTACTTTTTTTATTAATATTTTTTAGGACCATGTATTTTAATCCATATTTCACATTGTTCATATTATTTCATTGTATGATTCAATATCATACATAGTAATCTGATATTTTAAAATACTACCAATTTTTTATTTTGGCTTAATATGTACCGTTATAATATTTAACTAAAGGATAAAGACAAAAACGTCAAAATATATCTTTTAATATTTATAAAAAATTTTGATAGGTAAAAAAATTATGTTCTTTTATAAATATTTACATAAAATATGAATGATTTTTATTTCATGGTAATATAGTTTTAATTTTTAGGGATGAAATAATTGACTTATATTTTATGAAATGCTGACATAGTATTAATTCATGTAATTGGAAAATTATAGAAACTATTTTAAAAAGATAAAATGTAACAAAATTTGGTGAAATAATTATGTTCCATGATTTTTTATAAATATTTAATATTAGATATGTGCTAAATTACTATTCTCAAATTTTTTCCTATTTTTTTGGATTTCGTATTCAAATAAATTGAATAGTTCAAAAAATGAAATAAATGGTATTTTATAATAAATAATGTTGTATTAAATGATTTGAAATTTTGGAAACTATTTTATGTAGCCATGGGAATTGTAATAAGGTTTTAATTATCGACCAGGTTAAATTTATGGGTCACACTTCCTTTAAAAGTGAATATTAATCCCTAAAGAAAAAAAATATTGATATCACTATAATTGAAAAAGGGCTAACATGGGTTAAAACAAAGAGATAAGAGTAAAAACATAATCTAAACCTGTAAATATTTTATCGGATGAAATTATTTCTACCCATGATCCACATATATTAAAAATACATTATTTTTAATGCATTTTTTCAAGAAAATAATATTATATTAATTTAAAACTCTAAGTAATTCCATGAGTACCCCTCCCCTCACTTATAAAAGGGTATGTCCTATCCTCTTTTATTCACACATAAATAGATTTTTTTTGGGAAATACATTCTCAAATAAATTAATAAAATCCATCCTTACATTATAGTGGACTTATTTTGGTCATAAAATAATCTTTATAGTTGTAAAGGTGGATATTAAATGATGTTTTACTAAGAAGTGGTATAGCTTCTATAATTTTTTTAGTAATATTTATTTTTATTAATATTATTCGAAGATGATGAAATAATAAAAATAGAATCTTTTATATACTAATATTTTTTAATGTTAACTTCATTACCAATATTCATCTCATATTACATAAAGTAGGAAATTGAGCTGTCATTTGTGGGTGCGGAGGACTACCACATATGTGAACTAATGTGTTTTTTCCATCAATGACTCTCACACATGGTTATAATGGTGGGATTATTGAACATATATGATATTTATTAAATATTTATCATTTGTATATAATAAAATATCAATTATTTTCTTACCTTTCCATTAATTGAATGATGATAATGTCGTTCAGGTGTACTTGTGGGTTACAACCTCTAGGAGTGATGTGATTCATATTTCATCACAACATCACATGGATATTATAAATAAGTTCATATAAATAAATAATAATATATTTATTATATAAATATATTTATATAATGATAAAATAATACTTACCTTCTTTCCATCAATAGTTATGAAAATTAAAACATTACTCATGCGTGCAAACAACATACCGTCTCTATGATTATAATCCAATTCATTTTGTAAATAACATATTTTATATTTGATTTTAAGAGTAATATTGTTAAAAATGATAATTATTTCATGGTTATTATTATATAGATAGACTAATAATGACCTACTTGATAATATTCAACAAACCATATTCAATTTAAATATATGAGCCAAATATCATTAATACATATAAAGTGAAATTAATTTAATAATTAATTCATTATAACATTAAAAATGTAATAATAAAAATGAAAATGGTTCTTAATAATATAAATAATTAACATAAAATTATTTTATTAAGAATATAATAGACGTACATGATAAGTTGTACAAGAGGCAAGAGACACCTTAATTTAAAACCACATCATATATTTTTAAATTAATTATATTCTAAATATGTTTCTTCTATATACATATTAATAAAATTATTTTCTAAATGTATTTATAAGTAAATAATTTAATTATAAGAAATATTTTATTTTCCTTTTTTACATTCATTCAATGGTTTAAATAATGAATTTTTATTTTATATGGAATCAATGTATCTTACTATAATTATAAACATTATTTTATGTTCAGATACATTTTCATGAATTCATGTTTTATTAAATGAAAACCAATCCTCCCATTTCTTATGGGTATTTTAAAATGGTGTTTTAATTAGAAGGGATATATCATAATTATGAAATGATTTCTTATGATTAAAGGGAATATTTTTTTGATTGTAGTGATTAAAATTAATATACTTCTTTTTTTATGATAGTATTATAGATCTTAGACATTATATAAGATGATATAGGGTTCTCTTTTAAACCATCAATGTGTGTGTTGATTATCATTTTCTAATTTATTGGGTAATTATTTTATTACCTAGAGAATTATTTTGGAAGTAGACTGTATTAGTTATTCCACATGTAAGAGTGATTCTAAGAGTTATATTAAAATAAGGTCCCAAGTTAAATAAATTAATTATGTACTATTTATTTGAGTTTTTATAGAAATATCATGATTACTAATGGTTTGATAATAAGATTATGTTTAATAGAGAGTATATTTTACTTAATAAGAGTGGAATATATAATTTTTTAAAATCTATTTTTATTATTTTATCATTATTTCAAAGACACATTTATATGTTTTATTATTTTACATTAATATTTCAACGGAATTTTTTTATGAAAATATTTTAGTGAAGAAGTTTATTTCATGGGTGATTTTTCTTATCATTAAGTTTATTTTGATAATGGAAATTTTTAATAAGTTTCCTTAGACAAATGAGTTTCTATCATTATTTTTATGTCACTAATTGATCCTTTTAGGCACATCCCCCATTTAATAATGTTTTTCACTGGGTTTGAAGGATTATTATGGACTATGATGAGGTCAATATGAAAATTATGTTGTTATATCATATAAAATAATTTATCATAAATAAATTTTGTGTTTCTTGTAAAAAATTGATACGATGTTGATGTGTTAAAATTTATTATAATATTTATATATATCAGGGTGTTATCCTAGTTCTCTATAAATCTAAACAATAAAGACTCTAAAATTTAATATAAATATTTCTTGAAATAAAACTCATGATTATGTAATGTTTTAGGTGGGGTCCTTATAGTTTTCATCAGAGGAATGTTTATATAACATTAGAGTGTAGGATTTTTCTAGGTGAGGTTAACATAAGATTTTTGGATAACATCATGAGTTTAAATGTTTATGGTTTATCATAACATTAATGTAATAAATATCCCTTTTATGGTTTTATATAATGGGAACACATTGGGATTCATTTATTTAATTATTATAGGTGTTTTAGGTATATGTAACCCTTTAGTTCACCATGTGTAAAAAATTATTTTGGGATGAATGCCTTTATATTTTATGAAAATATGTTTAAAGGAAGTGATATATTTTATGTTTTATATGATCTTTGTTTTTTTTTAATTATGGATAGTTTGGAAAAAGTGTTATTATATTTATGGAACATATGTTTTATTGATCACTGTGGGATTGGAATGTTATACAGTGACTATTAAATTAATTTTATTTATGATTAATATCACTATATATTCCATTTTTTTATATAATTAAGGTAAATATAATTTTATTGGGATAATATTGGAATTTATTTACGTAATTAATAATGTATTATATTTTTCATGTTTATATGTTTTGTTTAGGATTTTTGATGATTTAGTGTGATGACTCATTTCCTTTCTATTATGTATTTATTAACATCTTCTTTTGGATTACTTTTCACATCAGGCATGTATTTTCATTGATGAATTGGGAGGACACGTATAATGTATAGTTCATATATTTTTATGTTATTAGAATAAACCTAACATTTTTACCATTTTCTAGGTAGTTAGATGATGTGTAATGGGATTACATGATTTATATTGGCCACCAGACAGATCTCATGAACTGAATACACATCGTTAGTTTTTACGAATCATGTAAGGGTTATACATTGTGTAATATGAAAATAAAGTTTTTAATTTAAAATGAGCATTATTTTTATCTTAACATAAAATTAATGGATTTCCTAGAGTGTAAATCATTAAACATAGTGTGATTTCCTGAGGGTCAATTTTTAGGGTGTCGTACGGGTTCTTGAGGTTCCAATATATCTTGATGCATTCTTCCCTTGGATGAAGCTCTTACCCTAGGAAATTTTGAGTGACTTCATTGATTTGGATTGATTTGTTCATTAATTGATTAGCAAGGTTATGTGCTTCGTCTCTCCTGATATACATTCCTCCCATTTTCCTATTATTTTTTTGTTGTATCACCATTTTTTATAGGGATTGGTATTTGGATTGTTTTTTATATCTATCATTTTCAGTATTAGGTCATTCATTGTATTTTTAAGGTAGAACATGTGGTTTCTAGTCCATGTTGTGAAAGACCGACATATTTTCTACGTTTTATGGTTGAGTGATCTATTCAATAATTCAAATTTCATGAATTACTTGTTATTCATATTGATTCCTTGAGGCTCAAAGTGAATTTTTCATGTGATGAAACTAAAAAGGGAAAGGATTATCCTTTGAAAAATTTGTTTTATTTTAAAATATACTTTCCTTGTTTTGAAATAAAAAAATGGAATTTCAAACCCTAATGTATATTAGGTTGTCTTTGAAATTGTTTTAATAAATTTGAGGATGGTTTTCAAAATAGTAACTGACAAACATTGCACAGTGGGAACCATTGGTAAATCAAGATAGAGACACATGTATACTTAGTGTGTGTAACACCACACGGAGGTAAACTCTTGTACATCTATAGTATATAGTATCCATGATGATTGTTCTATCAAACCTTGTTCTTTTTTAGGATTGTGAGTGCATAAAACTGATTGTCTCATATTCTAGAGCCCGACTTGTAGGTGAATTATTGTTTCTAGTTTTTTATTAGAAGATAGTTTAATTCATTTATGTTGGACAAAATGTATATTAAAATGTATGTATCTTAAAAATATTTTTTCTATATTTGGAAATCATGGAATGTAATTTATGAAAAATAAAGGAATTTTTATATAAAACTAATTACAAATTTTTTTTCTAAATATTATATATTTTCATTATTTTTATCTGAACTTGTTCATATCATTTAGTGGTATCCTACTAGGCCCTTTTCCTCACACCCTTATTATTCATGTGGGTGGATGTCGAATTTTTTTGTAGGATTATAGTAAAGGGAAGATAATTATATAGAATCCATGCTTCTATTTATATTTCTATTTCATTTTGGGATAGTTTGTTGGTGGTGTTTGGTCATATGGAGACTTTTTGTCTGCAATTTTATTTTTTATTTCTTTTTTAGACAATTTGTCTCAATTGTATCTCACATTGTTTCTTCTTTATACTATTGTAGTATTCCGTTTTTCCTTATATATGATACATGTTTTGTTATGTTTTTTTTAACCCACCCCATGTTTGGATAACATGGGAGACTAGTGTGGTTGACCTGGGATAACCTATTACATTTTGGTATAAAAGGGGGTTACTCATCCAAAATTTAGTCATCACTACCTAAATTATTTTAGTGTCAAAGTAGGAAATGAATATGATCATAAGAATTCATACAATAGGTTTGGAAAAGGCATCTGGCCATCTCACTGTCATTAATGAATCTGAATTTCCATGGGTGGCCGAAGAAATATTCAATAAGTCCAAAACCAAGTATTTTGGTTTATTTAAATTAATTGTATGGGTTGTTTAGTTAAATTAACCTATCTATAATATCTGAGGACATGGTTCATTTATGTTCATTTGAATAGACTATATGTGGTGTTTATTTAAATTGACCTATTATTTTAAAATAGTGTCACATTTTTTGATATAATTAATTACTAATTTAAATTATTATTTTTTAATGCGTGGTTTTGGATTAATGTTTTCAGTTCAATGATTTAGGAATTTTCTCAGGGAATATTTTTTGTTGTCTTATGTTTTATAGATAATTAATTTTATAAGAGATCATCCAAATACATTAGGGGATGTTGTGAGGTAGGTTCCACAGGTGGATCCTCTATTGGAACTTTATTTATTTGAACTAGTGATCCATACCATTCAGAATCTTGGGTGAGTGGGTGTAGTGAACCCGAGATGGACAGTGGATCATGGTATTGAATTAACCTAAAGTCATCCAACCATCTTCCACAGTTAAAAGGACCACAATTTCCAAATGTTTTTCTTAAATGGATTGATAATACCGTAAACATTTATAATTATCCCATGGATTATCAAGTGTAGTTATATATATATATATATATATATTCTCCAAGGACCAGGAACAACATGGTGTGACTCCATAGTGAAATATATGTTGCACAAAGGTCTTACATGGTTTTGTTTCAAGATAGCTATTTAATCAGATTATTTATCCTATGGATTTACTTTCATGAAAGACTTTAGTGTTTCTCACATTAGAGCAAGGGGAGTAAACCGATCTGGAGTACTCCATCCTATGTTGGAGATAGTGCATCTGGCACCAGATGTTGTCACTAATGATATCCATAAGTCTTGAAAGTTCCAGATCATGATAAGGTACTATGTTTAGTCTATTATAGTAAAATTGGGAATTCCAAACAATTTTTAGGTATTGGATAAGGAATCATTGTATGAGGAAAACTTATCTAGAAGGATAGGCATGGGATAACCTTCAGTGGGTGTAACAGTTAGCCAGGGTGTGCCTTTTAGTCAGAAAATAATTCACAACAGTGGTTAGTTTTCTGAATGAAAATTTTTAGGGAATTTCATAAGGATGAAATAGGTTACTTTTACCAGTGTGGGAGGGGTGCTCATACCTGAATTAAGTTTATGGAGGACCCAAGAATAGGTCATCTTTGGGGGTATTCTGGCCATATAATGCTTTTTTGTGATAAGATATCCCATGAAATTAAAAAGGGATACACATTAACTAAGGGGTTTCAATTTCATGTTAATTCTTATTAGGGTAGTGGGTCTTATTATTCGGACAATTAGGACATCATGTGGAAAAATATGAATGTCTTTATATAGTAAAGTATTTTTTAGTGAAAAATGATGCATGGAAAGCAACTGTAAGAGTTACAATGTCTATTTAATATTCTACGTTTATATATCTGTTTCATATTGGTGATACTCATAATTTTATATCAAAAATATTAGTTAATGTTTTGGGTTTGAATTCAGATATTATTCTGTTCTTATTGGATCATTCCATGGCACAGAAAAAGTGGTCCAAAAAAGGATTCAATTGTAACACATGTTGGATGGTGATCAGAGTATTTGAAAATGTTTTTAACATCATATTGATTGTCATTGAAATAATTTACATGGTCATTAAAAAGGATAATATGATCAGTGTAATGGTCTAGAAATATTTTTTTGCTGGTAGGTAATATTATAATCTACATATGGGGTCAGTCATGTTTTTTAGTGTGAGTGGGGCTCTAGACGGGATGGTTAGGGATGATTGTTCCTTTTGTCAGTTTAGTCTCACGTCTGTTTCTACAAACATTTCTTCATACATCTACCCATTATTTAATGTTCAATAACCTACTGTTGTTTTTTCATATCATGATTTATTTGTGGATTACTTTTTTCTTTCATCAATAGAGATTGGTCAGTTTTTATTTTTGGAATGATACGTCTAATGATGTAATTCTATCGAATGGAACCAATTTTGTTTGTAGACCATAATGTCTTGCATTAGGAACTGGATGTGAAAGGATTTATTCATCCCATTATTTCAATATATTATTCACCTGTAATATTTATAAATAATTAAAGATATATTTATTTTAATTTGAATTGATTATTATAAGATGATTTAGGTGACTATTAAAAACAAGTATCCTCTACACATAATTAATGATCTCTTTGATCAGTTGAGGGGGGCTCAATAGTCTCCTAATATTAAGATGTGGTTGGTGTTACACTAGTTGTGAGTATGAGAGGTCAATATACCAAATATATATTTTTAGTGTCTATAATGGTATTTTTAGTTTTAGGTTATTCCATTCAAAATAACTTACACTCCTACAATATTCATGACATTGATAAACCGAATATCTCATTGGTTCTTGGACTATTTTGTTGTTGGTAGATGATATATTTGTGTGCTTCAAGATAGTGGAGGATAAAAGACAATATTTGGATATCATTCTTCAAACATTGAAGGAACATCGACTGTATGGTACAATTGCAAATTGTGAGTTTTGGATCTGGGAAGTGTTGTTTCTGGGGCATGTGATATCAGATAGGGGAATTTTTAATAATCCTGAAATGTTAGATGAAGTTATGTTTTGGGAGTAGCCCAAAATTATGTTTGAGTCTTAAAGATAGTTTTGTTTGGTAGGATACTATAGATGGGTTGTTCGAGACATGTCTAAGACTACATCTTTGTTGACAACTCTATCTCATAAGGGTGTAATGATTGAATGGAAGAAAAGTCCAAGTTATCATTTGAATATATGAAGATAAGGTGGACATCATTCCTTGTATTTATTATTCCATAACCAGGTTTGGGTTATGATGTTTTATATGATGCTTCTAGTATGGGTTTGGGATGTGTCTAGAAGCATGGAAAACATATTTCAACTTAAGAATCATGCCGATTATTCTCTCGTGATAGGAATCATCCTTCTAATGATCTTGATTTGGCTATTATTATGGTTGAGTTCAAAATGCGACATCACTATCAATTCGGATAGTGTTTTACATTATATTATGATCACAAAATCCGGATGTATATTTTCACTTTGAGAGACTTTAACATTTGAGAGATATGTTGGGTTGAGTATATTAAGAACATTGATTTTAATATCTTATATACCCATGGTGAAGTGAATTTTTTTTCAAATTAATTGTGCATAAAATTACCAATACAATCCATGAATGAATATATTGAACCATGGTCTCTAATGAGTTTGTTTTGTGAGATGAGTTTTTTAGTGGAGGAGGTTGGTGGATAGGTGTTCTGGGTTTTGATAAATTTGACTTGTGTTTTTATGAGAATGATAGACATGAGTAGATGATATAAATTGAGGGACAATGCTTATTATACATACTAAATGGTTGGGAGACATTTTGTCAGTTTTCTTGATCTCCAAATGGAGCTCTGTGCTTCCTTACTAGGTTGGTTGTTCTGTTTTCCTTAAGAAAAGAGTTTCTTGATAATGTAAACTGGTCATGTTGGTCCATGCACCATGGGGATAAAAATATGTACCAAAATTTGAATCATCTATATTGGTGGATAGAGATGAGGTGACTTGTTACAAATTTTTTTTATCATGACGCATCACTTTCCAAGGTGTTAATGTGTAACAATAGATATATGTAGGCTTGTTGTAGCCTTTACCAATTCTGGTATGGATGTGGGATTGAATTTATATGGAGTTTTTTACTAGTAAACAATAAAATGATACTGAGAAGGATGAGATTTGGGTTATTGTTGATAGACTCAATAAATCCCCACACTTCTTTCCAATAATGGAAATAATGAATGTGGAATAACTCAAGGACTTTTTTTCCAAATAGGTTTTGAAGCATCATGGGATACTTCTGAAGTTAATTCTAATAGGGACTCGAGGTTCAAATCCATATTTTGGTAATGTTTTCATGATTCAATGTATTACTAGATTAAATTGATCGCGTCCTTTCATCCATGTTTGGAAGGAAAAAAATAGAGAGGGTTATACATATTCTTGATAATATGTTCCACACTTATGTTCCTGATTTCAATGGATACTGGGATATAAATTTTACATTGGATGAGTTTTTATATAACTATATTTATATGGATTTCATCTTGATGGAACCCTTTGATGCTTTTTATGGGCAGTCAGTTCGATCTTCCTCGTGCTAGCATGAGTTGGGAGAGTTGTCCATAGTTGGGTCAACATTTTTTCAAGTGACATCATAGGTTGTGAAATTGATCAAGAGGTGTTTTATCATAGCATAATGTCATCATAAATATTATGAAGACCATTAGCATTGACAGCTGGAGTTTGAGGTTGGTGATCATGTCATTAATAGAGTTTCACATATCGTGGTATATTGTATATTGGGTAAGAAGGGTAAGTTTCCATTGAGGTTTATGGGACCCATTAGTATCATTTAGTTGCTGGGGAGGTGGCCGATCGGTTTTTGTTACCATATGACATGACCTCTATATATGAAACGTTTCAAGTTTCTTATTTGAGGAGGTTTATAACAAATCCTTCCCATGTGATTATATGGGATGGTGTTGTTCTCATGCTTGATACCACATTGGTGGAGAATCCAATTTAGATTATGGATCGCTAGGATAAGGTATTACATGGAAAAATGACACCCCTATTCTAGGTACTATGGAAGTGTGGACATGATAACAATGTGATGTGTGAATGGGAGTCATTGATGAGGTAGTTAATTCATACACTTCTTTCAGATCCATGATATTGAGATCTTTCTAGGGACAAAATTATTTTATAGAGGGGAGATTGTAACTCCCCATTACATTTCAGTGAGGGATGTTATGATATTTTCATTTGATTTCCCTTTGTCATCTAGTGTTTGTTTTTATCATTGAATTTGGAGGATACCTGTAATGGTAAAGTCAATAATAGTTTTGAGATTTAGCATGAACCTACAGTTTATACTATTTGTTAGGAAGTTACAGGATGTGTAATGGGATTACCTGATGTGGATTAAACACTAGACACATCTAATGAACAGAATACACAACGTGATTTTTTACATATCTTAAAGTGTTACAATTCATTTATGATGAATATATGGTTTTTAATTAAAAAGGTGACATTCTTTTCCGTGTGAAAATGAAAAAAAATCAAGATGTGTAAAATCTTACACGATGATTTATAGTTTTTAGGTTATATAGAGGTGTTTGAGGATATAATATATGTTTCATAATTTGCTTATTAGCTATAGACCTTACCCTAGGTGATTATGGGGGGTCTATGTTCCATCCATATCAATTCATTCAGATATTTATTAGCAGGGTTAGGTGCTCTATTTCTCTAAGAAATCCTTCCTCTCTCTTTCCCTCTCATTTAAGGTTTCATCACCATTTATGGTAGGTATTGGTTATTGGATTTTATTTTCTAGAACTATTTTAAATATTTGGTCATTCCATGTCATTCAAAGGTATATTTGTTTTGTATTTAATCCCTATTTTTAATGAAGTATTGGTTTATAGGCTCTTTAGGTAGGTTGATCTTTTAAATTGATATAATTAATTCTTTTTCCTTTTTTTCATATTGATTCCTTGTTATTTGAAGTCAAATTTTACTTAGTTTAAATTGAAAAAGGAATGGGTTGGTGTTTCAAAATGGCGGTTCTTTTAAAATGGAAATTCCATGATTTAAAATTGAAATATGGACGTTAAGACAATGAAGAATATTTTCTTATTATTGAATTTTGTTTTCCAAAAATGTGAGCATGTTTTTGAAATAGTAATTGATAGTAATTTTGTAGTGGGAAGCATGGGTGTGTCAATATCGAGACATGGGTAGCCTTAGTGTCTGTGACACCACTTGGATGTTACCTCTTGTGGGTTTATGATATATAGCAGGACTAAATGTTATTTGAATCCAACATTATTTCTTATTAGTCTTGTGAGGGTTCAGTACGTATTATCCCATAGGATAAATCCTGGATGGTAGGCGCATTTTGTTTTTTGGTTGTTTATTGTGTGATAGTTTATTTCATGGGTGTTCCTCACATGTATATTTTAATTATGGTATATTTACCAACGTGTTTCTAACATTGGAAGAACATGTCATGAAACTTCATAAAAATTAAGGATTATTTGAAAATGTATTTAAAATGGATTAATATATAAAAGACTTCTAAAAGTATTTGGATTAACAATTAGACATGAAAATTCAGGTTATTATAACTTATATATATTTTGGTGGTATCCTATATAGATTTATTTCTCACACCATACTTATTCCTATGGGTGGATGTAGACCTTGTTTTATTGGACTCATGTAATGGTAAGATAATTCTCTAGCATGAAGACCTCTCTTCACATAGCTATTTAATTTTGGGATATCATGGAGATAAAAATTTTTCACCTAGAGACTTGTTGTCTATAAAAGTATTATTTATAGTTTAGCCAGGTTGTCTTAGTTTTATCTCCCATTTGTTTCCACATTTTACTATGGTTGTATGACTTTTTTTCTTATATAAGAGTCTAAATTTGTTATGTTTTTTTACCCCACAATATGATGGGATGAATTGGTCGATTGGTGTGGTTGACTAGGATTGTCTGTTACATTCAATTTACTTATGGAATTTATTATCATATTTTGGATATTATATGATTATGAAATATATATTTTTGGGTGTATGAATTTATTGGAGATTGATGTTGATGGGGGATAAATGTTAAATTAATCATAGATGAATATTTGATCAAACAATATTGATATTTTGATTTTGAACATGGTGAGGTATATTTTGATGAATTTTATGGATATATGATTAATTTTATCTACTAACCATATATTAATATTAATGATCAATTTTTTATTTCATTATTTGAATGTTTATTCATTTTGGGAGTTATCTTATCTTGTTCTAAATATTTTTTTGTTAATTTCTTAAGACAAGAGGAATAGGTTGTCATCATTTTTTGGATTACATTATTTTATAAAAGTTTTTTTTCTGCTTCATGATAAAAATAACCACCCCAAATACTTATAATTTGGATAATGTGATGATATTATTGTTGAAATTGATTAATAGAAGAAATTATACTTGTGAAGTATGAATATTTTCATAAGTTCTTATTCTGGATTGGAAAGAAATTACCCAAGTCTTGAAAATGTATATTTAAATAAAAATGTTTACTTATAACCTACATTTTAGATAAATTGACTATATTTTCATATCTCTTTATTTTGTGGGTTTTTTTCATTGAAACTATCATGATAATTCACATTCTTCTGATCAATGTACTATATCACACTATATTAGTATTTGGACCTTAATTTTTCGTCAATGCCCAAATATTTACCTCCAACTAATAATCTTCTCTTTCTAAACCTAGTTTGGTGTTATTCCAAATGAACATTGTATTTAAATTTCATTCTTTTAAAAAGGAAATTTAATTAACCCTTTTTACGATGTGGATTTTTATTAAAAGTATTTCCAAATGAAAAACCTTCATTACAATATTCATGTTCAAATTGAGAGGATGATTTTTATTGAAGGGGATAATTTAACACCGAATGTTTTTAGAAAAATAATATGCACAATAATTTTCTTCAAATTCAATATTGAGATTTAAGATAATTCAGATATACTATAATTTTTTTTTGAATTTGATAGTTATAATTTAACCATTGAATTGATGATTTTGAATAAAATTAAACAAATTATAAAATTTATATAAACATAATACTCAATATAAATATACAGATTAATTATATGTAAATAATATCTCAATTTTTAGTAAATTCAACTTATTATTTAGAAATATGTTTTCATTAAAAATGAATTATATAGATTTGTGTGAGAGAATATTAGAAATCAAATCTGCATCATTAAAATTTCTTTTTTAAAACATTTTATAATTTTTTTATCAATATATCAAAATTTTCTTATATTGAATAATTTATATTTTTTTAAAAATATATTTTTTTCATTTACTAATCAAAAATAATCATTTTTATTGAAATTGTATTTTACATTCATTTATTTATAATATAAAATGATATTTTAGATATTTTTTAAATTTAAATTATTCATTTTGAATAAAAATAATAAAATTATATCATTTTTAATGAATTTTATACATTAATTTATAAAAAAAATTTCTTAATAAAATGTAATTTTTATTAACATACATTTTTAATTGCATTTTTTGATTATAAAATTAACTAAAATTTTCCCACTTCTATTAATTGAATTATAAATATTGAAAAAATATATGGAATGAGGAGGACCAAATTTTTAAAATAGGCCTCTATTGTTTTTGGTCATTATGAATAGAAAGCCTAGTATACTTTTTTCACCAAGGTATGAGTTAGTAGGGTAATTATGGATAACAAATTTGGTAAAGAATAAAAAAGACCCTATAATATGACTTTCTTTTTTTGATGATTCTATTTAATCTATAATAATCAATAAATGTAAAATATATGCTTCTTATTCCATTTAGCATTGATATTGACCTTTATAATATTTAACAAGAGTATAATGTCAAAAAATATCACACTCTTGATTTTAAAACATAAAATATTTTATATTGGGTTTATGAAAACCTTTTTTTTATATATTTTTTTGAAAAATTAGAATGGATTTTTTTATCATGGTAATTTACATTTAATTTTTAGATATAAAATAATTACCTTCAATACATACCCAAAATAGACGTGTTATTTAATCAATTAATAGAAATATTAAATAAAGGGATTAACAAATAGTAAAAGTATTATATTTTGAGTGAATTGGGATTTTTATAAATAATTTAGGTAACTATGACATATTAGGGATCTGTGAAAGGAATATATTAAAATCACAATATTTTATTGTTATATTTAATACAAGTTAAATAAATTGTTCCAAAAAATGACATAAATACTATTTTATAAAAATCAATGATTCATTAAATGATATAAAATTCCTCAAAAATTATCATAAAAACATTTAATGTTATATAGATGTAAATATCCACCATAGTCCATTAATGTGTCACATGCCATTTCTTATGGCGTTCCTGATCCGAATAGAGAAAAAATCAATGATATCATGCTAATTTTAAAAAAGATTAATAAGTGGTAAAAATAACGAGATAAGGGTAAAAATGTATCACCAAATTTTCCAATTTTATTGGTTTCAATAATTTAAACCCAAATTCATCTTATGTTCGAAATTTATCATGTCAGATGCACATTTCTAGGAAAATTAAGAGATATCAAATTAATACATTATGTAATTTCAAGAGTGTCTCTCCCCTCCATTATAAAAGTCCACCTGCTCTCTAATTTTATTCACTCTAAAAAATCATTTTGGTTAAGATAATATATACCAAAATACCCTCCTAAAATAACTCCATTTAATATAAAATAATATCATTAGGAAACATTCCAACCTTAGAGTGCTTATCTTGAGAATCAAAGGAAGTTCTCCAAATAAGAGCAATAGATTTTAACCAATTTTTTTAGTTTTATTTCTTATTATACCTAAAAATACTCATCAAACATGATTTAAAAATAAAACATTATCCACTATATAGTAATATGTTTCTATATTAATTAACCTATAACCATCTTTTTCCCCATCAACTAGGAAAATACCATCATTCGTGTGTATGGTGAACCCCCACATCCACAAAGCAATGCGTTTCTTTTTCCATCACTATCTCTAATGTATAGTCATAATGATGGATTTAATTTACATATATGGTATTTCTGAAATATTTATCATTCTGTAAAATTAATATATCATCAATTTTCTTACTATTACATTCATTGAAAAATGACGACGTCAATCATGCATACGTGTGAATTACCTCATCCACAAAACAATGTGAATATTTTTTCATCACCTCATCATATGGATATAATATATAATTATATTTTAATAAATAATAATATGTTTATTATAAAATTATCATTATATAATGATAATTTTATCCTTTCCTTCTTTTTATCATAATTCCTAAATATGAAAATATTACTCAAGCATACATACAGCCTATAGTCTCAACGATTATAACACAGTTTATTATGAATAAACACCATTCATGGTTGGATTTAAAATTAAAATTGATAAAAATGATAAATATTCCATGATTAATATTCTGGATATGGATAAATAATTAACTATTTGACCACCATAATGCCAGCTGATCATTTTTTAAAAATTAGACAAATTTCATCAAAACATTTTACATGAAAGAAATTGATTATGTAAAGGATTATAACATGGTAAAACTATTAATAAAAATTATAACATACCTCAATAATGTAAATAATTAAAAAAATACTAGATGAAGATAAGGAAAAAATGTGATGTGGTGGACTTTTGGTAAGATATACTTTAACTTAAAACCCTATTTTCAATGTTTTACATATTTATTTTCTAAACAATTTTCTTCCATGTCAATATTATTAAAATTATTTTATGAATGGATTTATATTCCTAAATATTAATTATTAAATTAATTTAATGTTTAATTTATTTACTTTCATTAATTTATTTCATAATGAATATTTTTAAATATTTAATACGGAATGTTTGGACTTTCGTTACAAAAGTCAAAAGGAATGTTTCTGATTATTGTATACAACATCAACATATTTTCCCACCACCATAACGATAATTTGATGATTTGATTCCATTTCATTCTTCCATTCTTTCTTCAATAAAAACACTACATCCCTTTTTATATTATTTTTTAATGGTTTTAATGGAACACATATTTCAATATACATAAATGGTTTCATATGTATGAAAAAAATATTTTTATCAATGTAATGGTGAAATTTTTTATCTTTCATGTTTTATGATAAATTTATAATTTTTGTAAATTATTTAAAATGGTGGGTGGTTTCGGTATAAACCAAGAGCTGGTGGGTCTCTTATATCCCTCCAATAAATTGGGTAATTATTATGTTCTCCAGATAATTATCATGGATGTCAAATATAATCATTATTCCACTAGCATGAGTGATTTTTAGTGTGACATGAAAAATATGTCTTAAGATACCTAAATGATTTTTCATATATTTAAATGGATTTTTTATGTAAATATTAGGATTTCACAAGGTAAGACAATTAGCATTTGTTTAAAGGAGTGTATATTCTACTTCTCAAGGGAGAAATGAATAAATTTTCGAAAAAAGTCATTTATGGTTTATCATGATTAAAAAGAAATATTTATGAGTTTTATTTTTTCATTCATGATTTTTTATAAAATGATTTATGAAAATATTTGGGTAGATATTTTTTTTTATTTGGAGAAAAAAAATTCTTTTGAGATTCATATTTATTTTTAAAATGGGAATTTTTTTAATTATTCATGGACAGAAAAGTCCTTTTATTATTTTTATGTCACTTATTTAGATTTGTGTGATCATTTGGTGTTTAAAAAAACCATTCTAGTTTTTAAAGATAATTACAGATAAGTATGTGTTCATGATAAAGATTGTCAAGATATATCCAGAAATTAAAATTATTTATATAATAAAAGTTTGTTTTTTTAGAAAAAATGGATACTAAGAGGAAGTGTATAATTTTTGATGTAATATTAAATTACATAATGATTATGACCTAATTATATATAAATATAAAATAGAAATATTTGCAAATATAAGATATTTAATTCTTGACATAAAAATACATATTATATAATGTTTATGAATAGATCCCTATATAGACCATTTCAAATTTTAAATATAATTATATTAAGGTGAGAATATATAATTCCATAAATAATAACTTATTTTAAATATTGAAATTTATTTATATGAAATAATATGACGATTATTTTTTATTTATAACGTAATATCCTGTAGTTTGTGAAAACCTATATGATATAGGAAAATGGAAAATCTAAATTAGTAACTGAATATTTGATACATAAGTAGTGGTTTTATTTGATTTTTTATTCACATTTTTATGGTTTACTATTCCCCCATTGTCTCATGGGTTGGGAAACTCTATTTCATAATGGAAAACACACTTTCTATAAAGGAACTATTTTATTTAATTTCATCACTTTACCATGCACCTTTGAACCCAATTTCCTTAATCTCATCACTTATAGAATTTATCTTTCCCTTTATGAAAATTTCCCACTTGTTTTTCACAAATTTTTGACATATTGGAATTTAAATCCTATTTACATCATCATCATTATCAGCAAATGTTTTTTGAGAATTATTTCTTTAATTCATTGGTGTGTTTGTAATCTCATCTATAATTAAATATTAAACCAAAATTCTTAAAATATGGTTTGGGATATTCATAATATTTATCACTCTAACCCCTATTCAATAAATATTTTCATTAGGAGATTTTTTCACTGTCCATGGAATCCATTATTAACATGGTTTCTTTATGCATTATCCATTACTAAAACCAAAATAGTTATAATGAGGGAAATTCATTATAAGAGAATTTTTATAAATAGCGATCATAAATTTTATCCTCAAGATATCTCACATTATAACAATATAATTTAAGACTACATTTTATAGAACTCTACATATACCAGATACAATTAATCGTATATCACTATCAATATATCCAACACCATTCATGGTTTAAATTATGTTACATTGAGTTGGTTCTATCATACCTCTTAAAAAATCATAATAATAGAGATATCAAATTAATATGAAAATTAGTAAAATATTATAATCCCAAAAAAATTCAAATATATGCTATCAAAATAAAAAAATTCCTTCATATAAGAAAGAATATATCAATTAATATGTACCATAGATTACAAATCTCTATATTTTATTCTATGAAATCCACACTCACTTCATAATTAGGTTATCAAATAAAAAGATATTTAAATACCTCATAAAAGTTAATATAGAAAATTTTAATCCACTAAATCATATCATTAAATAGTTTCAAACCATGTGTGATGTTTGTACTCATTATCATGCATCATTTGAAGATCGATTTGACACCCAATCCACTCATTTTCATGTTATTACCCATATATACATTTATGCGAGAGGATTTATAAAATAATAGTTTCTAGAAATGGAATAATTTTCTTATAGAAATACACAACATCTACTTTTCCTAAATATAATGATATTAATATGTACATTGAATTCTATATTAGTCATGTCTCATAGATTTTCATTATTTTTCTCTTATCATAATACCTAAATAAAATGTAAATTATTTTGTTATAATTAAATCATGTACTATCCCAATTAGTTATATATAGATTTTATATTATGATAATCCTAAAATTATCTACCTTAATCCATCCTTATTAATCATCATAATATCCCAATTTATCTAAAACCTACTTTGAAAACAAATGTGAAGCTCAGAACCTACACCCCTAATCTAGTTCCTTACACATAAAAATTAGATACTAGCATCGATACTAACTATTATTTCCGAAACTGAACTACCACATAATTTTATGAATTAATGAATATATTTCATTACATACATTTCCATAACATTTATGTATAAAAATTTAGATAATTAATATTAAACAAAAACTAGTAAACCCCGTGAAATAATAAATTAATGGATAATTTTCATCACTATATAAAAATGAATAAAATCTATAAGGAGTCCTCAGAATCATCAAAACATTCTCCACATTGGATAACATGATGGATATATAAAGTGTATAAATTTTAATTATAACCTGGGGAATAAATACATAAAAATGAGTTGAGATCAAAATCTCGGTATTGAAAATATATATATATATATATATAATACAAAATAATGAATAATATTTTCAATTATATGAGAATAAAATAAAAAAATTGGAATTTTTTATACACTATAATAAAAAAAATATGGATATCAATAATACTGATATAATATAGATTGAATGCATCATGTTGTGTATCATGAAAAACTATAAGGCCCTATGACATGACAATATACTAGTATGGTGAGAGTTATAAAACAAAACCACTGATTTATTCCACAATACAAGTAGATTGACTGATGGGAAATATAATTTTTTGCCCTACCATTCACTTGATTATGTCCATGTCATTTATCATATGAGTTTACAAGTCATCTAACACCTTTTCTCTAGGGTACCTCAAGAAGAACAAAAACATTTATACTTGTATAATGAAAAACACATAATGTAAAAACATAATAATTCTATGTCATCCACCAATAACCATAATGGATGAAAATAATTTACCACATGTTAATAAAAGAGATAAAGTGATAATAACTCATTCAGATGAATAAGGTGGATTGTTAAAAAATGTAGTCAACATTCCAATAATCATCCATATAGGAATAATAATATATGGAATTCCCATTAAATTCCCCGTGTAAATAAAATAAATAACCAAATAATAACCCATAATAATTAAGAATGTTTATGGTTTCAATAGAAAATTACCCATACATAATAATGAATACCTAGAAGTATGTTGACATAGATGAAAAAATCCTTGAAAAGGAAGGATGGAAATACACCCACTAAGAAGGAATCATGATTTGTATTGTTTACTATCATGAGTTAATTATAACTAAAAATAATTATAATAGTAATGAAACATTAACCCCATCCGAATTAATAAGTATTCAAATGAAAATTGAATGTAACTGAACACTTAAAATATATTTTAGATTTTTTTAACATTGTTGTAAATGATGATTTTTTTCGGTCACATACACAAGTATTTTTTATGGAGAAGTGAAAAATCATTGAATAAAATTTATTTTGAAATTGTATATTCTATATTAAGGCTTTTAGAAGTCATTTTTTTAGAAATGTTGAGAGGAATATAAATCATAACAATGTGAATGGAAAAACCTTTTTCAATTTCATAAATAGTACCTTTGTTCTAAACTCACATTATAAAAGAGTAAAAAAATTAATTTCTGAGAAAAAATATTCAATTAGAGAAATTTATGAACAATAAAATAATAATGTGGGATAACCCAATAATGTAAGAAATATGTTCATGGGGATAATATAACTTAAGGAAATGAGACTTTAGATATATGTATTTTTTTAAGAAACATACAACTTGATGTAAGAAATATTTCAAAGAAGTGTATTATATCTAAGAATTTTAAATTCATTGGAAAAATAGAATATCACATAATATAATAAATTATTTTAATATAGAAATCTTGTAATTCAAATTGGAAGATCTTAACTCAATGAATGAACATTTAGTCATCAAAAAAATGTACAACTGAGATAACAACTGTTTAAAATCCATTTTATGGAAAGGAACTAATTTGGAACAATATTTCCCATTAATATAAAAAATATATAATATATAAAAATCCATGGTTAGGGAATATAAAATTCAATTAGTAACATGGTTCGTTATATAACCATGTCTCAAATAATTAATGTTTGAGACCAAGAATCTTTGTAGTTTGGGAATCATTTTAATCAATACCGTTGAAAGGGTGGGCATGTAATTGAACATAATAAATCCATTATTAAATTTTAATTCCTAAAATTACATCTAAAAAAGGAAATTTATCCACCATATAAATGAAATTATGCCTATAATACCAAATATGTCACAAAGAGTGAAATTTGAGGTGAAAATTCTTACAACGATCCCGATTAATTACGGGTTTACACCAAACATCCAAAATAGAGAAATTAATTTTATTAAATATATTTCCTATAACATTATTAATAAAAATTACCATAATAATTTTTATATATAATCATTATATAAAAATATATATTAGTTTGTTTTTACTTATTTTTATCATTGGGTGTAATTAATCTTTATCACATTGAAGTTGCTTAAAGAATGTGGTTTAGGTATATATTATTCTTAAAAGTTAAATAATTATGATATCATATATCATAATATTATACATGTTATATTTTTATTATAATGTAATTATTTCATTCCATGTAATTTTTGGTTAAAAATCATGAAGATGATATTGAGGATGGTCATGTTTCAGTGCTTCTTAACAAAAAAAGAGCGATTTCTTAAATAGTGAGTTTAGTGTTGATATAAACATACCATAATGAAAAATATAAAATTATTTATAAATTTATATCATATAATAGCAGTGAATATTTTCTCATATTCATACATGAAATAATATCAGAATATTGTTCTAGTTGGGGGATAAACCGAACAAAACATGAACCTATTAAGATTAATGATTAATTATGAGGTGGTTTATTTATAATATCATTATAACTAATGAATAATAAACTTATCTATTTCTTATTAGTGTTTTATATCATAATTTAAGATATTTAAGAAGATAATATATTTTTTAATGTCTCTAATATAGATTAAGATATCTTTTTCCACTTAGTAAGCTTTTTTAAAAAAGAATGAATAAAGGATAATCATTTTCTAATCATAGTTTTAATTGGTTCTATAATTTCTATACCATATCAATAATAATACCATAGGAATGATATTTATACATTAATCCAAACCTCATTAAAATCAACGTGAGTAATTGACGAAAAGTATAATGGAAGTCATTCTGGACATCGAGACAGTAGTCTGCACATACGCATGGATGATGATTTCAATTTCATTTTAAGGGAGGAAATATTAATGTGGATTATTATTTTAGAATAATAAAAATGATAAAAATAAAATAAATATTTATTAAATAATTCTTCTAGTCTATCCTTTTATGTTGGTCAAGGAATATGAATCACACTGCAGCATGGAGACAGTATTCCGCAAAACACATGAATACTGGATCTGATTTTATAAATGGAAATGAGAAATGGTTATTAAAGATTTGTACCATAGAATAATTAAATTATGTATATAACCACTAATTATTTCATTACATATTTATTTTAAAATTAAAATTGTAATTGAAAAATAGATAATAATGATATAAAGCTAAAATGACTACTCACATCGATCACTTTAAGATTTACTTAAAAGATACCTTGGAAATGGAGGGAAAATGATTATCTACTTTTACTATAATATCAAGTCAGTGAAAAAAAATTGTATATAACAGGACAAAATACGGGTTTTAGGGTGGAATTAATATATTTATATTTTCCTTGAAGGGGGTGGTGATATGCCCCTTTTATAGGTGGTGAAAATATTATTTATTTAAAATTTTCATCTTAATATAAAGAGAGAATCTGTTAAACATGGTAAGTGACTCAAAAAATGGGAAATAGTATAGTGGGTTAGTTATATAGTCGATCAAAACTGAATTTAATTAGTTGTATACATTTTTGTTTATCATTTTTCAACCCTTTTCCCCTTGAATTATTACATTCACCAATTCTTACTTAACCATGTTAACTACTTTTTACCTACTGTTACATAATATTATTTATTAAAAATAATATATTATAATAAGATAATATAGACAAAAGGATTCTTAATATTCAACACATTTAATATTATTCAATTTATAAAAGTGATAAAAAGTAATTTTAAAATAAAAATATACAATGGGCTAAAAACAAATTTTCTGAAAATATTACTCATGTACTAAAATATAAAATATTTGTTTTTAAATGAAAAAAATATTAAAATTATATATTTAATTATTAAATACATATATGGTCTTATAATTTATTTTTAGTAATTTTCATTTCATAATTATATACTAATAATTTAATTAAATCCATGTTATTTGTAAAAAGTGATATTTTTACTAATCACATTAAAATAATTATTTCTAAAAAAGAAAAAAAAATATTAAGAAAATATTACAATGATGATTCCAAATATAATTTTAAATTTTAGAGTTAAAGTTCTAGGTTTTGAAAATTTAACATTAAAATAAAATGTTGAGATATAATGAAAAAATATAAGAAATTTTATTATTTATAATATGAACCATTCTCATTGATATTTTATATTATTGGATAATTAAATTAGTGTTAATTAATAATTTATATAAAATAAACTTTATAATTGTTAATAAAAAATTTATTTAAATATCAATACATATGGTATTCAAATGAAATAATTATAAAAAATACATTTTTATGGAAAAATTGATTGTATTAATCATTTTAACTATACCAATTGATTTTAAATGTTATTAAATATAGAATCTATTATATTTTTTAAAAAAGTTTCTAAAAGTGGTTGCTCGAATTCATTATCACTAATTTAATGACACTGTTTTAATGGTCTAAAAATTAACAGTTTCATTTTAGTTTCATGTTGTGTTTGGAGAAGGCAGTCTAAAACATTAAAATATTTAAAGGAAATCATATATGAAAATTTTTGGGAGTTAAATTCCAATTTATAATGGTTTTAGTGGGTATAGATAAAATAATAACCATTTTATAGAGGGATTTCTGGAGGAATGGTGTTGGTATAAGTCATATATAATATTATCTTTTATCATAGAGAATTAATGAACAGAATAAATTTCTATGTTATACATGAATACATGATTGAAAAATGTTAGGGGTAATTAATTTTTATATTAATATTTAAATGATTAAATTTAGGTGATATCATTATTCAATGTTTTTTCATATACAACAGATGGGGGAATTTGTTGATATGTGTCACTCTATAACAGACTATTAGAAAAGTTAGTACCACCCTATTTAGTACCAGACTGATATTATTAAGTATATGCATGGAAAATAATCTCTCACGGAGTGATGTGAATGTGTTTATGATCAAGAGACATTATTATAAGACTGTGATATATTAAAAACGTATAAGAACTGAGATATTTTCAGGTAGTATCTTGATTTTAGGTGAAAAGTGTTAATGTTATCTTATCATTGAGATATAATGATATTTCATGAATAATTTATGATTTAAGTGAATAAATAATGAATGATTGAACATTAAAAGTGAAAAATAAAATATTTTATTTATAATCAACACTATCTAAAATCCAATTATCCCATAATAGTGTCTTTATTTAATTTTACTAAGATAACAAAATTTACATACATTCTGATAATTGTATGATCATTAGACCTTTAATAATGGTATGTGATATATCTTATTTTCATTAAGGTACAGAAAATTGGAGTGGGATGTTTATGTGGGGGTGAATTCTTATGTGATGTTTAAATGGTTACCAAATGTTATTTTGACTAATATTTAAATTTTATAGAATTTATATTATTGGTTGGTTTACTAAAATCTATGGTTGAATTTTTAGGTAAGGATGCTTGGTAAACCTTGTAATTTTGTTGCATTGTTTAGATAGTGTAGATCAACCGAAAATTGACTTCTTGAGTCTTATTGAGTTGTTGGTTTCGTAAAAATTTTGAAACTATTTTAAAAATAAATTCATCATGATTAGATGTAGTAGTTTGAATGCTATGAATATTATAAATATATGAGAGGAAATATATACTCTTTTTAAATGATTAATAGAGGACTATATAAATATATGAAAGAATATATTAATCATGTCTCACAGTTTCTTATAGTTGGGTTTTTATTAGTTAATAATGATAGAAAATGGTGAAAAATAATGTGTGTTTTATTTCATTTGGTTTTATGGGAGTAAATATTTATACAACTCATAGGGAGAATGTGGGTTTTTATTAAGTTCATTTTTCAATGAAACATGAGTTCTCCTTTCCAATACATATTATAATTTTTTTCCTGGAACAACGGTATTTATGATGAATGTTTTAAATTGGAAATTTTTATATTAATATTTTATTTTATTTTGTTTATAGAACATTTTCATGTTGATTTTATCAATTCAAATGGTTTGGAAACTATATTCTATTCATTGGTTTATAGAAATAATAACATTTTTATTATATTGAGATTATTTTTATTCTGGGAATTGGTGATTCGAACATTGTACCTATGATTCACAATTTTTTTAAAGAGAAAACATTTATTGGTCGGGACAATATAAAAAAATTGGTTCATTTAGAGAACTTCTACTCAGGTACTTGATGTTTTATAGTCAATTTAGTTTCAATATAGTTTTTATAACTCCTTTTAATTAATATAGTTCTTCTAGTGGAATGAAGAAAACATGGAATGATTTTTGTGATAGATTAATTATTTTGATAAGAAGGGTAAAACTGAAATTTTAACATTTTTTAGATATAAAATTGGAAATTATACTTGTTTTTTGAGTCTAGAGTGGGGTGTTTCCATTGGGATGTTAATTTTGAAAAATTTTGGTAGGGTTTGAAATTTTAATATTGATAGAGATATTTTAATCAAGATTTATTTAGATTATATTTTTAAATAAATTTTATCAATAAATTTATATTTAAGATAATATAAATTAGATTTTAGGGTTTAGTAATGCTCTTGACAATGTGGTTTCCCCTAATTGATAAGTATTCACTGATGAATGGGGTATCAATTATGAAAATATATGCTTCATTGATCTCATACAGGTTATATGAAATTGTTCATTTACTTAAAATCTAGTCAATAATTTAACATTTTAACATCAATTCATAACATTGAATTTAAAAATATCAGTATAGGAAATTATATGTTGATAATGAAACCTAAATGACCTAAATCCAAGAAAATGATTTTTTTAATGTCTAATGGGAATTTTCAAAAAATAAATCATCTCTTTAATTTTAATGGAAATAATTAATAATTTAATAAATAATACTATTATATCTATAATCAATGTGTTTAAAAAAATTATTAACATATGGCTTATAGAATTTAGAATTTTACTCTCTTTAATATCAACTAATAATAATTTTTATTGTTCAAAATTCACCACATGATTTAAATACATTAATAACTGAAATAGAATATTATCCTTGATATAGAAACTATTACTTACAATATTAATCTATTGGAACCATAAAAATATTAATTTTATTCACAATTATAAATTTATATTAGAATGAATTTTATGATGTCACAACATCTTACAATGATTTCGATAACATAGTAAAAAAGTATTGAATAATTATTTTAGGTTTTTAAACATATAATTTAATAAAAATGATGATATTAGAATGTAATGAATACATCACACCAATTTTATGAAATTATAGAATAATTATATAACCAATTATTTTCTAAAAAAATAAATCCATAACTTATATGATAATATAATAATATCTACCACAAATAGATAAGAAGACCAAGGTGAGATATATTAATGAGATATTTTTTTTGACTATACTTTTGTATTTTAATTAATTTATGGTCAATTTTTGTACATAATTTATCTTTGACAATGAATATCTCTTAGACCATTGAGAATTTTGGGTTTATAAAGAAGGCAAGGTTAATGAGCTATAAATGAATATTCTTAATTTAAAAATTATTTACATATATATGAATGATTTTTGAGTAGTCTAAAAGATTCAAGGGAAGGGGGACTAATGAACAATGATAGTGTGTGTGTTTAATAATAGAAAAAAATATTGGATAAAAATATTCTATAATAATTTTATAAAATTTTAAGAAATATTTTTCTATGTGAGAAGCTATATAAAATTATTATAAATTATTATTATAATTATAACAATTTAATAACAAAATTAAATAAAGGAATGGGTAATGGACTATAAGAGCCCATAATTAATAATTTATTAATAGAAAGGGGATAAAAATGTACAAGATGTGTTTAGGGATGCTTTAGGTATCACCTTATACATTGTAATGATATATAATTGATAAATCGTCATCCATAAAACATTATGAAGAGTCACATCCCTCTTTATCATTCCCAAAATAGGAATTAATAACAACATTTCCCCCTTATAGATATGTGTAACAAGGTAGTATATATTTCTAAGGGGGAAGAGAGATTCCCACGTATCACTATAAATTTTATAAGGAATAAAATTGGATCAAATCTAAGGATGATAATTACATATTTAGAGTCAAATTAAATTTAGAATTTATCCCATCCAATATACATATCATACCTAACCACATGAATTACA
This sequence comes from Viscum album, assembly GCA_963277665.1. NCBI lineage: Eukaryota > Viridiplantae > Streptophyta > Magnoliopsida > Santalales > Viscaceae > Viscum > Viscum album. The sequence continues at coordinate 1,977,300,988 of OY728119.1, forward strand.
TACCAAATACCAGTTTCAAAGGAAATATAGTTACCCATGGAAATAGAAAAGAATTCTTTGATAAATGCACTAGATGAACTAAAAAACCATCACATAAGAGTGGTATAGGAGAAACCCTTGTCACATTGTCAATATTAACGTTGATCCAGAAGTTAAGAAGAGGTATCGATATAATAAACATATTATGAATTGGTTCCAATTTAATTCCATTGATTCAAAGAATCCTCAAAGAAATAAGGTTCAAAAAATATCTGTGCATACTCTATATTTAAAATTCACATCCATGTAAAATTAAATTTAAATATTAATAATATTACCTTTTCAATAGTTCTGTAGCCTTTAAATATAAAATATTTTATTGAATTATATGTATTATAAATTCTATATTCAGTAGAAATGTTGAGTGAATTCTTCATTTGATCAATAAATTTAATGTAAATAAGTCATTCCTTAGAGTAATTAACATCATAGTCAATGAAAAAGGATTGATGGAAAATATAAGATATATACATCCAAATTATTATATAAAACTCAAATTGAATGAAAATGTCAGGAAAAAAATTATAATTTGAAAAAGATAATAAAATGGATGTAACATGTAAATTATTTTTCTTAAGTGATCATTATTTTCAAAACAAATATGCAAATATTTACAATATACAAAGAAACCTCAATGTATTTATGAATATTTTCAGGAATAATCTCACAGATTTACATAAGATTATATCAATCCCCACTAGATATCTATAATATATTTTATAAAATGGAATACTGAGACATGATAGAAACAATATTGGGTTTCCAATGGGCATCAAGTTGAAATCCTAAATCTTTTGTAATATTCATTAGCTGAGAGTGTATTATAGAATATTTAGATTGTCCATAAAACATTTAATATATAGGCTCCTCATGGTAGGTAAAATATTTATGTTTCAAGGCTTCTTAATATGAAGACATTTATCTTCGCTGAAATGTAATGGATATGATTTTATAGGCATCCACAAAATATTTTTCATGATATCATCATTATACTTCTTAATCACTTGTGAAATAGTTGATCCTATGTATAATTTGTTTCCCATATGAATTTAATCAATAATATTTTGACGTAAAAAAATGCATACCCACTAGTAGGTCATAATAGATTATATGTAATATTGTTCACTAGATTAGAGTTAATGAAAAATAATATGTATGCCACACACATCCATGTCAATGGGTTTTAAAAATTTATTTATTGAAATAATTATTTAATGCCATTAATTTTCTATAGGTAAACTATATGAAATACCAACTTTGAGTATCCAAACACAAAATTAAATGCCTGTATCAATTTTATAGGTGAAAAGTAAAGACAAACATGGATAAAATGACTGAGTTAACTAATAAAATCCTACATACCTATGAATGGAGTTTTCTATAGAAATTTATGGGTAATTATATGATTATATAATGATTCCATTCCAAATAAGAATCATAGACACTTTAAAAAAATAGGGATACACAAATAAATAAATAGAGTAGAATATTATTTCACCTTTATAATGTTATTGATTGAATTTTTTCTATATAATTAGGTAATTTTAAGAGAAAGGCTCTAGGATAACAACTAAAAACAACCATTATAGAGGATTCCTCATAGTTCATGAAAATATAATTAATTAAGGATATTGTTTTTTCATCAACATCAAAGAAGATAATAATTTTGTCAACATAAAATTGATTAGTGGGATCCTTAATGTTTATAGTATATATCATTGGTGTGAACAAACTAATGATGGAAATTTTTTGAATAAAATGAATGATATAATCTTCAAAAATTAGAAAGATTTGGGAAGATAATAAATCCACATTACTCACCCCCCTATTATAGCTAAAGAAACCTCTAGTGGTTTACTAAAAAACAAAATCATCTATGAGTTGATTACAAAATCTTGAATATATTTGAAAAAACTTTCTATGACCCCAAACTAATGAAGGTCATAAAAAATAATATCCCATATGATAATATTAACAGTTTAAGTGAAACCATGCTTATGATAAATGTTACAATATTTAGACATTCACTGATATTGGTTGATTTTGTGTGATGATGTGCAAAGTAATTCCTAAATCTTTTTTCTATGTATAAAACCATATTTTTTAGTGGAGATAATAAGATTATATATTATTTTAAGCCTTATGGAAACAATATTAATTATAATCCAAATATAGATATTTTACACCTTAATGGATCTATAATCTTTCACATACAAAGTTAGATTAGTCTTATGGATAAGGTTTATGAATAGAGAATTGGATCAAATGGGAATGCATTCCCTATAAAAAATTAATTCATACCCTATGTAAACACAAAAAATTATATCCATGAAATTGATAAAGAATTTATTGGAAAAACAATCTAGGCTAGTAGAACGATCAAGGACGAAATATAGAAGAAATTTTTTAATCTATATATCTACTAAAATAGTATTAATGTATATATTTTACATAACACTAATATAAAATGTAATCCCATTATACATCAAAATTTCTTAATATTTGTTAACAACTGTGCTTAAAATAAATGTAATTATTATAACTTGAGACTATTCAATTTCACCATTAAAGTGGAACAGATCACTGTACGATGAGATATATGAAATGGTTTTCATAATATTTAATTCTATGTGCACTATATGGAAGATTCATTAATTTATATCCCATTTGATCATCAAAAAAACAAAATTGATCCTTTAGGACATCCTCTTTTTTGTTTATGACCTAATCAATATTAAACCCCCTTTTATTTTCCTCATTCTGAGGCATGTTTTAGACATATACATATATTTTGGAACTCCCACATATTTGAATCCCTTTTATTAATATCATTATTCAATTTACGGAAATTAACCATAGTCTATTCTCTTATAGAATGAATAGTTATATTCAGATTCTTAGATATCCATTAAAAGTTAAAAAAATCATAATGGATTGATCATTCCCTTTTAAATGTTATCAGCTATCACTAAAAGGGATGCATGAATTATTAAACTTAAAAACTGTATGGATTATAGATACTAGTAAACATAACCAAGACCTGAAGTGGAAAATGGTAAGAGTGAAATATAGAATTATATCTGAAGAAGTTACGAAGAGATGTGGTACAACCCACCATGGAGAAAATGACATGGTCAATTTAGATATGTTTCATGAAATTAATAGGGAATCTGGACTAATTAAAATAATTAAAAACTAATATGTTCTATGTGATGAATAAAATGATAATTAAATTTTGAAAATAAATGGACGTAATTTTCAGAATATTTTCTGAATCCTTTTACCAAGATTTAGTATTCAATTGATATCCCCTAATAAAATCAAGTTATGTCTATCAAAAAAAGATAAATTTAAAATATCCCTATAATGATATAACTTTATATTATAATGATACAGGGAATAAATAAAATGTACCATGAAAATATATTTATCGTGAAGAATTTTAACACAGTCATACCACTATCCAACAGGGAAAATAGGGAAAATAACTTATTTTTTCATAATGAAAAAATGACATTTCTCAAGTGCAGTAGTGATATTAAAAGAAAAAAATTCATGAGAAATACTATAAAAAATGAAAATATTAAAATTATAATATTAAATGATAGAAAAAAACAATATTTACATATATATATATATTCAATGAAAAGCATATTGGGAAAATAAGTATCATTGATGTAATGATCATGGAAATTATATAATAAAAAATCCATTTTGATGAGGTATTTCCCATGGTGCAGGGATTGATATTCTGGTCACCTAAATTATTAACTTATTACACATCCTTTATCATTCTTAGAAATATTTACATTCTTTTTCTTATAACATTATCTATCTCATAAACCACTTTCTTACTGTTGTTGATACCAACATAATTTAGGATGAAAATTTTATTATTACATAATAAGTTAAGAGAAGCATCACAAAAATAAAAATTTTATTGTCTTTTCTATATGAGACCAGAGTGAATGAATCAACACGATTACCAGATTCTATAGTTAAAGGTTTATGAGGCACTTTACGTTTAGTAGAAATAGTTATGAGTCCATAACTAGTTGTATGTACACAAATCATTCCTTGAGCATCACCACCATGATTTGAAGGAATATGTGATGTAGAATATTAAGGAGAAATGTAAAAAAGATTAATCCAATATACAAGGAATAGAACTGAATATCACCAAGTTATATAAATGAATTGCCTCACTAATTGGAGGATTTGATAAATGGTTTAATCATCTTGGTTACGAGAATCAACACTCTAGGGTTTAATAGGAAATTTTTACTTCATAATGGGATCCACTAGGGTACCAGTATCGAGTGATCTAATAAAGTTACTTTAATTTTACACCCCATTTTCTAGTTCATAGGAGACCAATGGAATTGAAGGGATTTCAGAATTTGGTAACATTTATACATTTTCAATGTATATCCACTTTATAAGAGGAAGTTTCAAGGGACTTATCCTTCCATTTCTATTTCCTCTGGTTTAATAAGATCATAATGAACCTTGAAATTATAGAAATTAAAATTCCTTAGTCTTATACAATCAACTAAATCATGTATAATATGTTTACAATAAAAAATATAGTTGGATTAGATTCTCATATTTAATTCTTAGAATCATACTATCTTTAATATTGGTCATAAATCTATCCTCCACAAGAGTTACGCAGAGATCAATCAAAAAATAAATCATAACATTATTGATAAATTCATCCATTTTTGTGCCTCTATCTAGTTTAGTGGGAGTCACTGTTGATGGGTAAATTTCCTATTAGAATCAATTATGCCTATATTTCAGGTTGAGAGTATTGATCTGAACATAAGTCTAAAAAATAGATTTTATTTCATTAAAGGGACAAAAAATCTTATCTCAATCGTGGATACAAAGGATTCCATGATTAAGAAATATTGGAACTTAATAAAATTAATAGTTGTAAATAAAAAAATTTAAATGGAAGTGGTTACCTTAAAAAGAACATGATTACAATATAATAGGTAACCCTATTACATTCCAGTAAACCTTTAAATTATTAGAATAATTCATCCAATGATGACTCTAACCAATATGAAATATACTCCATTTTTTATCATTATGAATTAAATACTCAATGAAAGAGGTAATACTTTCATAGATCTCAATGAAATCCTCAATTTATATATTAATTTCATTAATTATCTGAATTAAGATATGATCTTGAGTATTAATCTATACTAATTTCTCATTGGTGACAAGTTTTATGATTTATTCTATCTTAGTTTGTTATTCTATTGATGATTTAACTATATTACTATTGAAGGAAACACAGAATCCTTCTTATTTAGTTCATCAGATAGAAATTAAAATATAAATTGCTCACTTTAATAAAATTTATCACTAAATACGAAAAACCCAAAATTTAAAAAATGAACATAAAGGGGTCATTAAAATTACATTTAGATTATTCTTGAGGAATAAGAATTAGATGCACGGTGGAAAAAAAGATTTAACTAAATCTCTCAATAATTGAATCCATATTTTTAGAGACTTTACAAATGAAGCCTTTATCAATACTATAGCTTCTAAAACTATTGTCAATGATAAGAGATAATCATCCAATGTTGATATTAATTTTATTTAACAAGGATTTAACCTCGACCTTATCATCTATAACTATGATGGGTTATGAATTCATACGCATAAAATGGTTATAAATATGGAACATATCATTGTTCTATCAAAGTGTAAGATTATCATTGAATCATGAAACCTTTGATCCAATCATAACCTTGATTTCACGATCATCAGGGATGATAAAATTAACGGTAGTATTTAATTAAAAAACTTGAATGTAACAATTTATTTTTGAATAGTTAAATAAATTTTATAATGATTTTAATAGGATATAGAAGAAAAAAATATATTAATAATTATGTTAATAAATACATAAATCAATTGGAACATAATTCTTGTTCAAATAAATTATTTAATGATGATAGTTATAAAAGAATATATTATTAATTTGAATGTAATTCTATGATTATATATATATATATAATTATGTTAACATTATGAATAGAATAATTGAAGTGTAGTGTTTTAAATAATAAAATGCATGAGACCATTATAATAATATGAAAACATGTGAATGTTTAAATATTTATGAAGGTTTGTATTAATTTCATGAGTAAATAAAAATTATTTAGAAAAATTGAAATCATTAAATCATTAATTATTTTATTATGATATTTCGAAAAAATTAAAATGATTATTATATTCATAATGAATAAATTAATTTTATGTGATAAAAATCACTATATGGGACAAATGAAGATGTAAAAAAGGATAGACATTAAAGAATATATTTATAATGATTGATGGAATAAGAAAATAATTACGAGATGTTTAATGGTATTAATAAAGTGAATTAAAATTAAAGGAATAATAATTATATTTAATTTAAATTTTTAATTAAAAAATTATAAACCAATTTTTTTTTTGAATAATATTTATGGAATAGACTATAACGATGACGAATCATTAAAATAGAATGTAATTAATTAATAATTTACAATAAATTATTAGGAAATTTTTTGTTAATTCACATTGACCTGCAAGGTCATGTAATGGGATTCCTCTACCCAGTTAAATGATAGGGTTTATTTAGATTAGTAAAATAGGGTGGATTCCCCTAATATTTAAATAATTGATTATTCATTGAATTTTACAAAATTTATTTAAATCAAGATAATTTATTGAAATTTTGTCTCTATTTTCTCATATAAATTACATTTGATGGAATGAGGAGTTAAAGATGATTAGATGAATTTTTTATAAATTTATAATATTATGATGAATTTATTTACATTTATGTAATTTGGAAAATGATTCGTAGAATGTAGGTATTTAATATAAATAATGTGAGTTACAACTGAGAAGTATAAGATTCTTAATAATGATAAAGGAATGTTGTAAAAATGACGAAGGGATATTATTTATATAGTGAAATATTCCCTCTAAGGGGTAATGAATATTTAATAGTTGACTTGCGATTCTTTGGATGAAAATGAAGAGTGATACTATCATCCCCATTAATTAAATTGGTGAAACCATTTTTTATAAGAAAAAATAAATATGAGACGGATTTGGAATATTATGTTATTATTCATATCTTTTATTCTGATTTAGATAAGAGTATAAAGTGTGGTTATAAAAATTAATATTAATATTATGAGGACATAATGAACTAAAAAATATGATAAATGAATTCAAATACTACTACTGTGAATGGCCCAAAGGACTTCATTTTTATTTTATTATAGATAATCCACCTTTTAAGGGTTGAAGGGGAACCCGTACATGACCCATAGGCCCATGGCACAAGGCCCGACACGACCCGTAATACATAACATGAAGGCCCAGAGGCATACCATGCCAATAAAATGACCTGTAGGCCCAGCCCACTAGAACTACTCCTCCCTAGCTTCTACATCCTTGATCACCTTTAGCTCCCCCCAACATTATTTATCAGCTAGCATTGCCCTGTACAAAGTTGCACGGTGCCTGGTCTAGATGGTGGTTTCCATACCCTCTAATTCTTCCATTCTAGATAGCTATGCTTCTGGTTACTGCTACTGGTGCTCTGATCCTCTTCTGGGGCCTGCTCTGTGTGAACTAGGCTACTTCTTGGTCTTTAATGGCCTGAAGGCCCTATGGCCTGAAGGCCTTTGATGTCCCGAAGCCCCTTGAGACCTGTAGGCCCAAACCAGTGGCCCGAAACCCCAAATCGGATTAACAGTTCTAGCTGCTACAGTACCAAACAATACCTGCTAATGTTCTACTACAGTACCTATTATAGTAATGCTACAGTACCGCAGAAATTCTCCTCCACCCAGTTTTGAACCTGGGTCTCTTGCATGCCAAGCATGAGCCCTTAACACTCGTGTACGAGCTCATTGTCATAAATAAAGTCAAATAGTAATTGAATATTAATGAGATAAGGATATTGTAACTCACGAAGATAGGTGAGATGTTATTAAAGAATATTACAAGGGATGATTATTATAATTGAAAGTGGGTTATTAATTAGGATGTTTAAATTTTTTATTTCTCTTAAATTGATTTGTGATGTAGATAAGTGATTGAAAAATATAAATGGATGTGGTGTACTAATAATATTACTCTCATAATCAACCATTGTCTTGGGTTTGAGTTAGATGATGAAACCTGGAAATTTACTCTCCTCAAAAATTATTATTAGTAAGGAATTATAATGGCCTACATGTGAAAATATTCCAACACACAAATATTTTTTCATTAAGTTTACTGATGAGAACCATGATTGGGATATTTGATTATTAAACATTGTATATACAAACCTTATCTCCCACATAGATATAATCTTTGTAGTTGAAGAATTATATTACTTCTTTTTTACCGTAGAAAGCTCTTGGATGATGAAGGATAGATATTCAACTTTAGTTATCTCACCCGCATCTTCCATATAAGGTATAAAATATTTTAAATTACAACTCTACTATTAAATATACATTGAGGTATTAGATTATCATCATATCAAGATTTTTCGGGGATTATTGATCATGAATAAAATATAATTACATGAATTCAAATTATAATACACATCTGATCTGTTATTTTGTATCATGACAACCATCCACACATTGGGTGGATGAGCTAAAACATTTATATAAGAAATTGTGCTTTTTATTTTTGTATATTATATTTTATAACCATCACATATCTTGTTATAAAATATGGACATGAATTTAAGATAATGCGATTAACATCATGGTTATTAATACAACTTTATAGAAGCCCGTGTTATTTATTATAACATAGTGGGGTTAAAGGATTGATTTTATGGTGTCCTATATTATGGAATAGTTCATGAGGTCCCTTTATATTAATATATTGAAATGATTTGGAAAATAAAAACACACACACACACACAGAGAGATATATATATATATATATTCCGGGATTGTGATGAATGCGATAAATAAATTACATAATAGTTATTTATCATGACATTTTCTCTGATTTATGATGATGTCTTTAGGTGTTATTTTTTCGTACACATTTTTTAATGATGATTATTTCAAACACTAGATATGTGTGGAGTCCACTAATTGATTGGGATGACCATATTAATTATTAATAATGTCACAAACATGAATAAAACCCCATTATTCAATACTTTTTACATAAAAATAATTATAATGAAATGGTGGATTATATTATAGAATTGGGATGAAAAGTGAATTTTTTACTTGATGGTGTGTAGTGTTCTCTTTCATGACTATATTCATATCATATATATTCATTCATTTATTATTTAAGGATATGTTACATTTCTGTGTTTATCCATTTTATTATCCTATATTTTATAAAAGCAGTATTGTTATAGAAAAATTATTTTCTGTTATAATAGGATTATTTTTTTATTTATATAATAGATATTTTTTTGAATAATAGATGATGTTTTATGAAATTTAGTTTTATTTCCTCTGATAATATATGTTGATACCTTGTCTCTTTTTATAACCCCTAACTGATTAGATCAAGGTTTAGTGAGTTTAACCACAAATATATTTGGTATTGAAAAATATGTTATATTCTAAAATATAATAAAAATGGTATTTTACATTATTTTTAAATATAACTAAATGGTCATGATGGTTTATAAAAAGAATCACAAATTTCATTATGAGGAAAAATTTAGTGATGAATTGTCAAACCATTGAAAACATATTTGTGGTTGTTTATTTAATGTGGTTTAAACAAATTCTAAATGATTAGTTGTGGTTTTTTATTTAAATATTATCTAAAATGAATTTTATTTTTTTACTTTTTACTATATATGCATTTATTAATTTATATAATTTTAAATTATATAATAATATTTTATTTTAGAATTTTCATCTATTTATATTAATATTTTTTATACAATGAATTTTAACTTAATGGAGGGTCACATATCTTTACACTAAATTACATTATCAAACTTAGATTTTAAAAGATCACAATGTTCAATTGTGTATACAATATTCAACACCAAGCATAAATGAACCTTGAAATATTATTATCTAAATGTTATTGTTATAATGTACCCATTAAAATTATTGATAAGAAAAATATTAACGACATTATAAAAATTATATAAATTTAATATTCAATAAAAATTTATTTATAAGAGATTATGAAAGAAGAATTCAATTTTTAGGATAATTAATTTATTCTTTAAAAATATCTTTTCATAAAATATTATTTTTATTACCTTTTATTAGAATATAATATAACTATTTTTTGTAAAAAATAAAATATTTATATTTTCAAATGAATTAATATTTTTAAAATAGCATATCAAAATTATCTTACTATGATAATTTGGGATTTTTATAAAATTATTTATTTTTTAGTGAATAGTAAAAATAACTTTTTTATATTTATGTAAATCTATCATTTAATATATTTTTAATTTAAATTTATCATATTAAATTTTAATTAAATTTACATAATTATCCTTTACTTTAAAATAATATAATTAATTACATTTTAATCATTAATTTAATTAACTTTTTTATGTGTTCATATTTGGGTTTAAATAATTTTTTTCTATAAAAACAATTCATTGTGTTTGATGAATTTTTATGAATTTAAATTTATTACATGTATTGGAATTCAATTTAATGAAATAATATTTATTTTTTGATTTATAACCTCATCTTTTACCTTTTCTAATTTGTTTTATAATTTTTGTGAATAAGTTACATTTTTTGTGAATATTAAAAAATCATGTTTTTAGAAATATAGGTATATGATATGATATCTAAAAGATATAAACATGTTAAAAAATCAAATAAATTAAGGGAATGAACAATATAAAAAAATAATACAAATATCATACATAAATAGTTTTAAAACTATAAATTAGAAATAATATGATGAAAATTTTGAAAATCATTTTCAATGTCGACTTAGTTCTTGCACAGTAATGGAAAAGTAAAATTTTGGGTCCTAGAGATATGATTTGAAATATAATAAAGAAATTATTGGGATTTTTACTATATATATATATATTATTATTATTATTTATTTTTATAATTATATTATAATTTTGGAGTTACGTTATAAGTGGAATATCAAAATGCTTATTCAATGCTTACATAAGGCTATAAATTAAAAAAGATTAAATATTTTTTCACAAAAAAATCTATGATTCATAATACATATTTAATTATTATAATATATTACCTTTAAATTAATTAATATTTTTTTATTGTAATTAAATTGTAATTTTTGGATATGAAATCATGACATTAAATTCACATACAATGCTAATTTAATATAACATAAATTTATAAAAACTAAAAAAAATGATTTTTAAAACATTAAAATTAATATAAAATAAAATATTTATCATGTATCAATAGTATTATAGATATATATAACAATTTTAAAGGATTATATTAGAATTATAACTTTTTATTGCTCTTTTAAGACAAATTAAATGAATATTTTCATAATTGACATTAGTGATATTTTATCAAAATAATATATTTTTAAATTATATTAAATTAATAAAAATATTTAATGAGGAAAAGGAGGATTATATATTGAATAATATTTCATCACATGACCATTTATGATCCAATTTTTACAATATATTAAAATTATAACCCATTATAAGTTAATAAGATATTACATTTGTTAATGTTTAAATATGATAACTATGTGGTTAATCAAAAAGTTATGGTTTAAAACACCACATAAAACAATGAAAATTTTATTTTATGATTGGATTTAAATTTGATATTGACATATATTTATATCCCTATCCATCTGGATGATTTTTTCTAGATAAAAACTTATTATATTGTAATCTTTTACGAAATTTCATGAGTGTCTCATCCATGGATTATGAAAGGGAATCCATAATTTCACGTATTCACAAAACATTGAAAAATTTATCTACACTAAACCCTATAAAATTATATTCAATATTCTATTATACAGATTATAAAGGTTTTGGTTCAAAAATCCCGACCCTAGGGTCCATTAGAAGAGATCTAAATTAATTGTTTCAAATAAGAGGTTACTGCCTTAACAATTCACATTCTGTTTAATTATTATTTTATCTACTCTAAATATTTTATTTTTTCCATTAAATAATTAGTTATGTATTGAAAATATAATGAAATATAATTATTATTATGGTAGTATATTATCCACCATTTCCCCATCAAATGGGAAGTGAACGTTTCGCTCATGTGTGCACCCAACTTACCATCTCCACATAGTGATAAAATTCATTTATCCAAAAAATATATTATGGATGAGTATTATTATTGGTTCAAAGATTAAATATGATATAAATTATGTAATTATACTTCTGTAATTATAATATCAGGTGTAACATCTTACTTTCTATGCTATTAGAAAATGATAATGTCTCTCATGAATACACGTGGACAGCTACCTAGGTGAAGTGATGTGATTCATTTCTCAATTAAAAAAAACACATTTATGGATGTAATGAATAATTTTATGAGTATATATGATAAATATGATATATATGATATATTAATTATATCTTAAGTTCAATTATTTTTTATATTTCATTCTTTCCATCTGTTTGAACATGAAGACCATATTCTTGCATATGTACAATCTACCATATCCATGAACTGTGTAATTCATTTTTTCTGTCTATAAATTTGGAAGAGAAATCTATCTATATTTATAATGAATATAAATCAAATTTATATCATTATTATAATTTAAGATATTAAATAACCTTGATCAATTTACATGTGTGAAGATAGTAATACCAAAATGGTGTAAAAAACAAAGTAGTTATCACATAGTATAGTTACACTAGTAACCACTTATTAATAAATGAATGATAATATGTCATAAGTTAATCATAAATGGTATTATGGATATGAGAATGGTTATGTAATACATGTATAATAATAAATATTTATTAAAGAGGATGTTCAAACACATATGATCAAAAGTGATACTTAAATTATGTGATTTATATTGCAATCAGATTTTTAATAAGGATTGTATAAGATTGAATCCCATATGTAGAAAATATATTATCTCTAACTAATAAATCTAATTATTTTTTATAATATTTATTTCAATTAAGAAAAATTCATGATTTTTTTTAATTTTATCACTTTATGTTCTAAAGATATTGAAATAGATTTTTAATGAAAACTGACCGTGTTTTACTATTCTGTCGAAAAACATTTTCAATCCACATCAATTTTTTCCAAAAATGCATTAGATTATTTTAATTTTATCCTATGATTTTTTAAATTAGTTTTCACCCATTATTGAATTTTTAATAAATTATTATATGTATTCTACGTGTATTTTTCTGAATGAGGTACTTTTTTGACTTTTTACCAGAAAGTGAAAGAGATTTTTTTATTTTATCTTAAATAGGCTAAACAAAATTTAATCCATCAAGGGAACTAAATCAATTTATTATTATTTTACATGTTTTTATATTTAATTTATAATAAAATATATTTACAAATATTTGAACCATATTTTTAATTTTAACAAGTTATTTCAAGGTGAAAAGGGTATTTTCCTGAAGAAATATCTAGTGATTATTTTAAATGATTTTTATTCTATAATAACATCATTTGATGTAAATTTTTATTTAATAGGGATATGATCCATTTATAATATACTTATTCTTCATCTTATTGGTTTATTTTTTTTATAATGAGATTATTATGATACCCATTTATTTTCATTGGTTATGCATTGACGAAATGCTTAGGAAAATTATTCTCTTTTCATTGTTTTTGAGATAATGATATAGTTAATGTTTTATGATCATATGCCACACATATGTATGGATTTAATTATGTGACTGGTTGTATTGGAGTTATATATACCTTTAATTAAATTGGTACAATTTTATATCTAATGAGATAACTATGGAAAACAAGTCAATGCAATTAATCCATTATGGGAAATAATAGGATGTTCTAGATACATTATAAGAAATAAGTTGATGTGATTGATATATTTTGGGAAACTAGTTGATGAACTTGATCAATTGTGGAAAACAAGTCGATGTGCTTGATTCGTAAGGTGAAATACGTGGTAAGGCTTAATCTATTATCATTTGACCATCTTGGTAAGTTACATTGAAATATGAAATGGATTTTATACATATAGTGGAGGCACATATTTAAGATATGAACTTATGGTTCATGATTGATTTATGATGCCTTACCACTCTTATAATTAATGTCATTGGAAATGATAATGTCTTATTCTATGACTAATTTTTATGATCTTTGAAAGATTGGGTATTAAATTTGAATATTATGGTAATAATATCCTAAACTAATGATTATATTATGCATTCATATGATCATCGACAAATATATCCCATTTTTACACTTACTGAGCATATACAATTACCCATTCATTTATTTCCTTTTCCTTTGTTGTGATGAATGATATTAAGTAGGGTGTGTTTATGAATAGTACAAAATGGGGTGATCCTTATTGGAGATGATAATAATCTCTCTTTAAATAATAATGTATTCTATCTAGTATCCTTTGAATTTAATACAATATGGTACTCAGGTGTAAAATTTTAAATTATTATTAATATTCATATAATAAAAAGAAATATTTATATAAGAATAGATGTGGTTTCTATGATTAAACATTCTTGCATAACATTCTATGTAATAACATCTCCACTAATTGCACATACTTGTATTAGTATATTAAATAATATTGTTTGACATACTCTTTTCAATGTATTTTTTACATCATACAATAACTTTTCATGTGGTAGACATCCTAACACTACTCTGACCCATTCACACAAAACATTAAATTTACTACTCATTCCACTATATCAATTTTCTTGTAATAATATATCTGGAAGATTATTTTACCAAAATGACAAATGTAATAAATTATATAAATAAAAAGTGAGTAAAATTGAAAATTTATAATGAAATTAAAATTTTTTATCAATATATTATAATTCAATTTTTTAAACAAATTATTTATTATTTATTTATTATTACGAAATTAAATAATAAAAAGTAATTAAAAATTAAAAATTCAATAATAAATAATAATTAATAAAAAATTAATAAAAATATTTAAAAAGTAATAAATATTTTAAGTAACATATAATTCATAATGATAAATATTTTATTCATTATAATTAATAGTTGAGAATACAAAATTAATAATAGATAATTAATAATTAAAAATAAAAAATAATAATTTATGATTATGAATTAGAAATTAATAATTAATTAATAATAACAACTAATTATTAAATAAAAATAATAAATCATAAATCATAAATAATAACTAAGAATTAGTAAATAATTTATAGTTACTGATTACATATAATTAATATTTAATGTTATATTTATTTTCTAAAAAAATAATAACTAATATTTTTAATTAATTATTAATTTAACAAAATTAATTAGTCAATTGAAATTGAAAATAATAAATTTCAAACTTCCAATGATAATTAATTAATTAATAATGAATAATTTTTAATTTTTAATTATTAACATGTTTTAGGATTCTAATTTAATTATTAATAAAAACAACTTATTTTTATTAATTTTAGGTAGGATTTAAAAAGAACCACTAAAAATAAATAATTTATTCCTAAATTTTCGGACAGTTTTACATGCCAACTAATGTTATGTAGTTTTAACAGACTATCATGAAATAGACCCAGTTTTTAAAACCATTACTAAAAAATTAAAAACTAAATATTTGGAAATGGTTTTGAAAACATACACTAAAACCCCTTAGCTAAATTCTCTTTTTTACTAAATAGAGATAAATGTTTTTATATATTCTAGATAAATTCAATATTATTAATTTTTTTATTAATTAATTTATATATATTTTTAATAAGAGTTATTTTTATATAGGTGTTTCACTAGTGATTGAGTAAGCATGGTTTTTTATAAATTAATTCATAATTAAATGGTGTTATGGTTTAGAAAATAAGTATTGAAAAAGTGGATTAATGCATAAAATAATTTATATAGTTTTATCATTTCATGTAAGTTAAAGATATTTGAAAATATGGAAATTGTTTAATTTTTTATTTTTCAATGATCTATGATTTTACATTTGTATGAAGTTTGTAAATATTTTGAAAAATTTTGTTCTATTTTTTTGTGTTATTATTTAATGATTCAAAATTTCATGGGTCGAATAAATAAGAAAGGAATATAGTTTATTTTATAAATTTATAGACAATATCGTATATCAGTATTTTATATCTCATTGTTATTTTTCATTATGTATCGATCATGTTAAATTTTTCATTGTATTAAATGAATAGAAACGATTCCATAAAATATTTTAACAATACCATATTGGTTTTGTGGTTATTTTGATTGTTTTTATTGAATATGTAAATGGTTATGTAATAAGGAAATGAACCTTACTTTATGATTATTATTAAATAATGAGTTGATGTTAAATAAAATGAGGACAATATAGTTACTTTTCATCTCATTTATTATTTTATTTCATCTATAATATCATATTATATAATGGTCATACCATAAATAAATTTATGGAGCATGTGTGTTAACTATTAATTTCATTTACATGGCATATAGAACTGAGCAACTATTTTGTGTCATGTTAAATCAAATAAATACTTATGGTTTGATATATTATAATTTTATTTTTCAATTATAATCTGAGAATTGTAATTCTAAAGTTAATTATTGTTGATTAAATAATGAATCTATATGTTATATGATATTGACAAAAAGGGAAGGATTCTGTTGAAATACCTTTGTTGTTTTATTATTTTATGATTTATTATCAAGAAAATTTTATTTCTTCCAAAAAACATTAATATTTTTTTCATTTAGGATTATTGTATGTTATCTATTTTCAAATTATAATTTTTTTAGATCATTATTATTTTTATTGGAATATTATGTTTTAATTTTCATTTTATTGTCTTGGGTAATTTTATCTTATTAGAATGAAATAGTTGTAGATTAAAAAAGTTAACAAGGTAATTGTTTGTAATTTTTATGACATAAAAAATAGATTTAATAATGATATTTATTATCATTATATCTCATAAACATTTAGTATTTTATTCTAGAAAAATATTTAAATGATTTATTGGTAACTGAATGACTTTCATCCAATGGAAAACAAATTCATTAATGTAGTGTTCAGGACTGAGATATATCTAGAACATCAATAAGAGTGGTGTTATTAAATTTTTTTTATCTTATATAAATGAATTTTTTAATTCCATACAATATTTTTATTTCTAATTTTTTTAAGTGGATTCATAAATAACTTCCCAAGATATTATTCTTCTTTCGATAATTCTTTGAATTGGGATTCAAAGCATCATTAATAGTGGTTATGAAATGAAGTTTTATTTTTTGATTTTTTAAGGTCAGTCTGCATGAATATTTGTATCATAATTAATTGGTTAATTCATGTTAAAATATCTTTTATGTTTCTATAGGAATAATATCCTAGTGTTGGAGTGTATAAAACAACCCATATCTTTATGGATATATTATTTTCATAATTTTATTTTTAGGTTGTAATACGATTTATATAATTTATTAATTAGTTTGTATGATTAATGGGTATTTTATTAAATGAAAAATTATAGAGTGTTTGTATTAATTAGTGTTTTTGAATTTGTATTTTATTATTTATTTTATTCATAGTGGTGATTTTATCTTCTATGAATATATATATATATATATGGTAGGTTACATTGAAATCATATTCTATATGTCCATTAAAATAATGTTTGTGATTTGATAGATATATTTTTTAATGATTATCAGTTATATTATACGGTGGTTCTATACTTGAATGTTGATATAAGCTATTATTGTACTATGAATTTCTAAAATATTATTGATATAAAAAATATTATTTTCTATCTCATACATTCTGTTTTTGATAATTAAATTCCCTCTAAGTGATGATGTATACTTTCTTATTTTCCCTCTAATTTCTGATTTGTTGTTCATGATTCTATTAATGAAAAAAAGATAAGGTAATGGTGTGATTTAAATATTTCCTCTTTATCACATGGAGAATCAATTATACTATTAAATTTACTTGTATTCCTATTTCATATTATAATCAGAATTAATAATTCTTTTAGAATATTATTTTACCAATTATTCTCAACCTCTACATATAATTTTACTTATAGCATTGTGGTTAGGGTTGGTTGGTGACTCATTATGAGGTATTATGTTCTCACTCCTTTTATATATCTCATTGAGTATATATTGGTCTCATATGTGTTCAAGAATGTAGACATATGATAGTATTTTGGATGTATTTGGAGTATAAGGTGTATATATAATGATAAGTTGTTTTTTATGAATATACCTTGACATTATTTTGATTAATTACTACATGGAGTTTTATACACTAATTATGATGAAGTTTTCATTTTCATACAAATAATTTTAAATGTCAAGAAATTTATTTTTCACTATTTATTATTTAATTCATTGATATTATTTATATTTTCATTATTATATTCTAGAAGGAATTTATTAAGGTGAAAATTATTTCCACTTTTTACTCTTATCATTCCAAATTTACACTAACATCATGTAGTCAATAAGCACATACATGGTTTTCAGGAAATTACTATATGACAATGTCAACTACACCGAGTCATTAAAACACACATCTTATTCCACACAAATAAGTTGTAGGAAAAGTCTAATACATGCTCATTAATGACTTATTCCTCTATATTACCCTTCACATATCACCAAATTTTTACATTCGACTTCATGCTGAGCCCTGAAAAAACCATTTATCTTCTTGAAAAGTAACTACAATGACTGTCATTTTGAATCGTATATTATGGAATTTGATGTGTCTAATATATTAACAAATTTAACTCACATGAAAATTAAATTTTTTATTTTCCATCAACATTATCAAGAGAACTTATCCAACCCCTTATACAACTTATAAAGTATTTCTAAATAACTCAAAAATTCATTAAATATTCTTTAAATAGTATTCAGTAGTATAATTTATCAATAACATTCATACAATATATTTAATAACTATATAAGAATAAAATATGGCGTCATTTACCCATAACATTTCAACATACTACTTTATATTTTCTCCCACATTATTTTGTATATTCATTATTACAAAGTAACACTATACTATAATAGAATATATATATATATAAGACATAATATTCCATTGTTCTGTATTTTAAATTTTTTTATATATCCAATATTGTTTGTGATTATTAAATTTAATTTTTCCATAATAATCCCAACTATAATGCTATGATATAAATAATTCATATGCATCATTTAATGAAATTATCATTTTCTTATTTCACATTAGAACATTAATTATGTTATACATTCCATATGATAAAAAAATGTAAAACATGAACATAAATTCAAGTAAATATCCAGATCAGAAGGTGGAAATCTAATGGAACATTACCTCTTAGAAATATCTTAATTATAAAAATAAACAAACTAAGAATGAAATTTTTTTAAATTAGATAGGCTTATTTTAAATTAAATATTGATAACCTTGATAGACAACTAATTGAATGAAGGATATATAAACTAAGGGGGATGTATCATACACTAACATGTAATATAATAGATATAATGTTAGAGACAACTATTGGAAATTTTAATGTTCCAGGAAAAACCATATTTTTTAAGGAGTGAAGTAATTTTTTGTGTTATAATTGAAATAAATGAATTATAAATTCAATATCAAGAATATAAATGGAATATATTTATATAAGTAACTATAAATACTATTTTTGTGTTATTAATATATTTGTTATTTATTCTTACTGTAAAAATTTCTAATGGGATATTTTTTTTTCAAATTGTGATACACCTTCATTAATGAAACACTATTATTTTTATGTTAAATTAAAATGATTAATATGGCTCATTTATAATATTATTTTTCCTTAACTATTTTTCATTTATAAATCCCTTACATCTAAATTAGTTACGAGATATACAATTACATTGTTAATAAATAATGAAATATAATATTAAATAGTGTAATACTATATAAAAACATGTTTATAATTTAATTACATAATGGTTTTTAGTTTTAATGAATTTTTATGAATATTATAATACAATTAATACTATTAAAAAGTAATCCATTTATTATTGAATCAATAACATGATCATTCTTTGGAAAATAATTTTTTATCAATTTTATATTCTAAATTTTTCTTTTCACCAACAAATTACCCCTTCATTAATCATTTCTCTTAATTTCTGAGATACTTTCCTTTTTTAAAATTTTAGAAATATATATTTAAAAATATTTTAACATTTTACGATTTTCTATTCACCATATCCAAAGCCTATAAAAGAATAGTCACATAGGGAATTAAGGGCCATGAGGATAAAGTAACACAATTTTATTCATGATCTATTTATTAATCGATTTCTTGACTCCTAAAAAAAGTAATAATGATTCCCCCAATTTTCAGGAGAGAAGCATTTTAGCCCATGTGTTAGAGAATGGGTGTTTGAGGTAGGAGATTGTATAGGGGTTGGTCGCTACTACGGTAGGTGATGGATGCATGATTGGAAACATCTATAGAGAGTGGTCATTGCGAGGAACTCATCATCTTTGGTGTCTATAGTGGGAGATGGTTATATGAGTTTTGGCATCTACAGTGGTGGGAATGTGTGGGTAAGCAGTAACTATTTCCTGATGGATGCATGAGGGTTAATGGTCCAAGATGTAAAGGAGTTCGGCTATGAGAAGGTTCAAGGTCTTTCAGGCCAACTTCTAGGACTATAGGCTATGGGTTCTTTGAACCCCTCATTAAGGTTGTATGGGTATCTTTTCTCTAAGAATTTATACCATTGGGCCTACATTCCATGTATCAATACAAAAAAACACTAGTTACTGATGTTTTATTAAGGGTGATTATTTTAACCACTGCTTAATAAATTTGATTTTAAATAAAGGCGGTGCTTTGATGAAACCATTGATAGCCAGAAGGTCTAATCCAACCAAGCTTGGACCATAAAATTTATTAATAAAATAAAAATGCAGAGACAACAGAAAGGAAGAGAGCGATATTACATGTCAAAATATTCATCGTCACCACCCCCATACCCAATCGTGTCATCAGCATCAGCCGATTCCCATTCTGATTGAGTCTCGTATTGTTTAAGAATTTTCTTATAAAACTTCCGTTTGTCCAGTTTCTCCTTCGATAGCTTCTCAATCTCCCTCTTGGTAGATGCCCTTGTGGTCACAGTCCTCAGAACTGTAGAGTAGTCCTTCCTTGGGTTCCTTGAAACAGGGGCAGTTCTGAGACCCTCATTTTCAGAGCCTCTTTTCTTTTCTCCTCGGACATTATCACTATATGATATCTTATTCGCATCCATATCTCTTCCCTTGGTCTCAACATGAGAGTCACCCCCTTTGCAGAGGGTTAGGTCCCCAACTACATGAGTGGATTCCTCCGCCCTTCCTTTCTCAGAAGCAGAGGAGGAGGGTTGTGCATTCTGTTCTGGAGGATCAGTCACCATCATAGCGGGGGTTGTACTAAGAGCCTATTCGGAGGGAGGCTCCTGAGTTCTAATATGATCAGAAGATTGAGGCGGAGAAGCATCAATATTATAATATATTTAATTACTTGACTTCATGACATTAAAGGTTGTTTTAGTACATAAAAATTTTTATTGGAAACTCATGACTTCTAATGGTGTGCATGGATTTTTATGTACTAATGTTGGGACAACTTGAATATAGGGTATTTATAAAGATAGAGTATTTTAGTTTTCAATGTAAATTTTTTAAAAATGTATCTCAAATTTTATTCTCTTGTGGCCTCCATCCCTAAAAATTGAATTTTTTTTGTTATAATATACATTATCGGAATCTATTGATTTATCTTGAATTTTTTCACAATAATATTTGGG
Organism: Viscum album; assembly: GCA_963277665.1. Taxonomy (NCBI): domain Eukaryota; kingdom Viridiplantae; phylum Streptophyta; class Magnoliopsida; order Santalales; family Viscaceae; genus Viscum; species Viscum album. The sequence goes on from OY728119.1 coordinate 1,977,323,046, forward strand.
ATAATGAAACATGGATATAGATGTATAATTTAATGTTACTTGTATACACTGAGTGTTATTTGACTCAGTTTTCCTCTTTTCATAACTAATTCTACATAATAATATTGACTGACTCTATTAATTGTGTCATCCTACATTTTTCATCCACAATAAAATCATAATATTGAGACTATAGTTTGAATTTTATTCCCATATTTAAAAACATTATCCTCATTCAAATTTTCATGGATCAAAATTTTATAATAATCAATTCTCATTATATTTATAAAAATCATATAGTGTTAAAATGAAAAAAATGGGGTGGGAAATGAAATTTATAAATATATAAAAAAACATCCACTATGATCACTAGATACCTGATAGAAGTTCAAATAATCTAACTAACCTAAATAATCATTATATATCACATTGGATAAATTTTAGAATTTCGACCATTTTTCATTGCAATCACTAACTAATAAGGTGAAGTACATGTATAGTAAATGTTTCCCCTACATTGAATGTTTTGTAGGAAATTTAGGTACACATATTAAATGACCATAAATAGTAGAATGATGTATAAGAACATTTAACAACCAAAAAATATGTGTTAATTGATTATAGATATCCAATAGTGTGTGATATCTAAATAAATTATACGTTGCATTCATATTTTTAAAGGGGTTCTTTTAGTCTTTGTTAGACAATGTTAAATGGCTATAACATTAATCAATATAGCTAAATTTTCAATGGAATGAACCCTCATTTGTTACAAAATTATGGTAGAATATCCCATTATCACTTTCTCCCATAAAAATAATATTATCTATATATAAAATATCAAATGTTGATACATATTAATCATAATTAATATATAGGTGGTTTTCAACACTTCCATCATTAAATTTTAATTGTTTCAAGAATGTATCTAAATTGAAATACCATGCTCTTAAGTCTCATTGTTACATGTATAGATTCTTATTTAATTTTTATTATACATTCTTTATTAAACATTTATATCTTTCTATTTGAATGTACATGGAGAATAAAATCCAATACCTATAGATAAAAGTTGTTTTAACTGACCTCAAATTTTTTTTTAGTTTGCTAAGGGATTGGAAGAATTTTTACCTAATGAAACTTCGAACTGATCAGTGGATGGTAGAATAAAATGTTTTTTTATGGATTGTGAATCTGGATGATGGTTGAATAGAAACGATGTATATGAGAATTTGACATCGAAATTGTTTCCTTCATTATATATTTTTCATATTTTTTATGGTGAATCAAATTTTATTGAATGAAAAAACAATGAAAATATTGTCATAAAATTAAAAAACAACATGGTAGAGGAGAAATCAATTTCAAATTTTTTTAATGGAGAACGTAGATTTTCATAATACAATTTCCAATATTTCAAATTATCAATAGAAACATTGGTTCATCTTGAATAGTTTAGTCATTCATATATATTTAGTGATGCAAAAATTGATTTTTATGAAATATTTGAATGTGGAGATTAAAAATATGAAGGGTGTGACTTATATTTGTTTCTTTTCGTTCCTAAATGAGTTTTATTATATCTTTTGTCTATTTGGTAGTTCCTTGGAATGAGTTTTCTGGTCAGGAATCACTGCTTCCTGGCGGGTTCCAATGGATTTATTTATGGAAAAGGAAAAATCCAATATATCTTTATCATAATGGGACTTTCTTTCCAAAGGAAGGCATTTGTTGAGTTTGAACAAATGACACATAAGATTATGGATTGGTCGAGATGATGGGTGATCATACTAATCACACCCTATTGGATGGAATTATTTTCTACTCTGGGACTCTGTTATAGATTTGATATATTTTCATAAAACCTTATTAATTCTTCCATTATAACATAGGTTTCCCATAGAATTTGAAATCAATTATTAGAATGTGTAAATGTTAGAATCATCTATATGTATTCTAGGATCTTTATTAATAGTGAAATCTATATGTATTCGAGGTTCTCCATCAATTGTATCCTCTCATATACTATTTAGTGGTTCATTTAGCCGTCATTATGATGATACATGTTTTTAAGACACTCAGTGGGGCACTCTAGAATTTATTATTGTCCAGGGAGAAGAAGGTTTGTTTTGATGTTGGGATCGTACCCATAAATGGGTTATCTATGTATCCTTGTGAAAGGAATCAGAACCCTTATATTTTGATGTTGCATACTTGTACACAACATAACTTTTATTGTCATTTGATAAGGACCTAGCCATAGAGTTTAATTTCATGTGGTAAGTACATCTTTGAAAATGGTGCTTAGTCATGGTTTGGGGTATGACTTATACCTAAGAAACCAAAGGAACTTCGAAAAAATATTTGTTTCCAAGTAAGATTTTACCATGATGGAAAAATGGACCAAGAAAAATAGGGTTGATTTGAAGTGTTGGGTTTGAACTTCAAATAGGCTTCCCATGTATCCCATTTTAATGGGAATAAAAGCCTACATATTTCATGGATTATCATAGGAGAGAATATTCCTTTGAGAGAGTTTAATTTGGGCTTACTTTTTAAAAATGTTTCCTTTTATGGCTGAAATAATATGGAGCTCAGACCGTATGAAGGCTTTCTAGGCATCCCAATTATGGAGGGAATCATAGTTCTCGTAGTGAATGATATGAGAGATTGTGTGGAGGTTTTGATCATCACAAATCTCTAAGTCCACTTGAGTCATACTCAGTGTGAGAAAAAGAAAGGTGTGAATGATTCAATAGAGGCACCCACACTTTTCCCCCTCTGATGGTGGAAGTGGATGCACCTATGACAACGATGGTGGAAGAGGCTGAGGAAACCAAGGAAGATGGTAAGGCAATGATACTTACCTCTATTCAATTTACATTTGAAAATGGTCCAATGTAAGGAAGGAGTGAAGGTGAAGCATGTAGAGAAGAGGAATACAACAACCTCCTACATGAAAGATTAAGGAATGAAAATAGGATGGTTACCCTAAAATTTGTCACAAAAGTGGAGGGAGACAAATCATTTGTTTGAAAGGAAAAGTATGTGTGAACCGTGCCATCCCTAATAGAGAACTGAGGTTCCAGGATTTAGATATTAGAAGGGGATAACTGAACCCAAACCCTAATCCTCCAAACTAGGAACTTCCCAACACTATTACTAGGATAATGGTCCATGTGACTGTTGATATACAAACCTAGAGTCACTCCATGAATCCTAACCCCATTGCAAAACAAATTTGGTAAACCTATGATAGCAGATATACATCCCAAAATAGGATATAATATATTGTGACTTTCCTAAAGGATTGATGAGTCGGGAGTTTTTTGTGGAGGTTTCAACATAATCCCTTTAAGAAATGGGAGCCAATGAAGAAGAATCCTTGCTATGAATGGCTATGAAGAAGGATTGATGAAAGGCATGTAGGTTGAAGGGATTTGGTGAATCAAAGAATGGTTCCCATGTAAGTATTTAGATCATATGTATGGGCATGCAAGTATACTTGGGCGACATGATGTTAACATTAGTGACAACAAAACTGGATGTTTATACATGGGAGAGACTTGACTCATGCCTTTAGGAGTATTCAGAGGTATTCCCAGATCTACGGCACTTAAGTTCCCTTGAGAGTAATTGGTGGCGCGCAAGTGTTTCTGATTTAGGGTGGTTGGGAACTTTAGGCGTGCTAGTGTTATGAATTTCAAAAACAAAAGGAACTCAATTCCTATGATCCACCTTCAATTCATTCTCTCAATGTGTTAAAGAACTACCTTGAAGGTTTCAGAAGACTTGGGCGACACACTAGGGAGACCAAAGTAGCAATTAGGATTCAGGGAAATTATTCCATACAAATGAGTGACCCAAGGGTCTATTTATAATAAAATAAGTGACATTGGGAGAAATGATAGTGGGGTGCACAAGGGGGTTGCATTCTAGAACTGGGTTCACGAGTACCTTGTGCGCCGATGGAACCTTAGTTTGACTTGTGAGATCTAATTTTCAAGCCTTTACAAATTGTGATTTTTTTTCATGTGTTTTCCCCACTTTATTCTAAAGGATTTCCCTTTTTCCATTTTTTGACTCTGTAATGGAACAAAGTGTCAACCAAATCCCCCCCTTAGGATTTGATTCAGAATAAAATAGGGATCTCATAATGAGGTAAAGTTATAAAAAATGAAAAATATTTTGATGTGGCGCGTAAGTGGTTGCATGTGAGGAAATAGGAGTGAAAGGTGATGGAGGACAGGGTAATTTTCATTTCTTATATATAGTGGATTCAATTCAGTGAAAATTACAAATAATTCCATAAATCAAGCTCTTGGGGCGCAAGTATTTTCGCTCAGATGCTCCTATCGATCACTCTTCTTCTATATGTTTTTGATTTGCGCACCAGAATTAAGGCGCCATAATTGGGCGCTAGATTTATACTAGCATGTTAAGTTAATTAATTAACACCCTAAATATTTGGGAAAATTTTCTTAATTCCCTTGAAAAAAACATCCAAAATGAGCATAAATAAAGATGAATTTTGATCTTTTTTGCCGGTACAATGGCTCCCAAAAGAATCAGAAGCGCTAATGAAATAGCTAGTAATATAATAGATGATATGATGAAGATTTTTGGTCATGATTACATTGAATTCTAAGATACTTCTCTCCAAGACATGGAAAAGTATCAGTGGAAATATCACTTCATTTATCCCAGGAGTATTTATTTTCCTTTTTATATTTATGGTCATATCCACGATGTCAACTTACCAGACCCGAAGTATTATATTCCACTTTCTTGGATTCAAGACTATAAATATTTATCATATTTAAATATTTATATTTTATCACATATATCAACACTGGGATAGATGATAAGGCCTATTTCTGGCATCATAGCCAATGTTCTCCATATTTGAAAGCACATACACCCGAACTACAGCCACACTGATATTCATCCTCCTTCAGAGATTCTCAAATAGATAAATCAAAAGGCTATAAGAAAATTTGGTATTTCCTCCTAGGAGGAGGTGTTAAACCGTTATGGATGTGGGTGTTTTCAGTGTGCAAGACATGTGAATATTTTATGGCTGAATTAAAAGGTGTTGGGATTTACGAGTCTGTATGGGTTGGGCAAAACTGTGTATATAGGAATGAAATGTTTTTACCAGAGTTACTAAGTATATGGAGTCCAGAAACTAACACCATTAATTTGGAACATGGAGAAGTTGGAATTAGTTTGTGGGATGTCTACAATGTCTAAGAAGCCCAAATACTTGGAGATAAGTATGATGAGTTTATTCCTCCCAAGTTGACATGGAATGACTCAGAAAATACAGGAGCCTTAGTTCATGAGTTGATGCAGATATTTTATAATATAATTAATATGAACACAAAAAAATCCCAAAAAAGAAGGGATATTCATCGAAAGGAGTGTATGGAAATATTACTGGTAAAGAAGATGGAGAAGGGTCCTAATTTCACTAATCCAACAAGCTGTCCAAAGGCAGAAAATAGTGGTCCGACCGACACATTCTAGCCAACATTAGAGAAAGCACAATTTGACATGTTGGGGTATGATGTCAAATACAAAATTCCTATAAATACATGCCTTTCAGGTTTGTTTTCTATGTGGCTCAGCATGTATCTATTACTGGTTCGATATTCCATGGGAGGCATAAGTTTTGGAACATTACTTATCACGTCCAAGCTGTTAGGGAAGAGGATGGTAGGTTTGGCTACCCTTATTTTGGAAAATATTTATAGGATATTACTGTATATTTATTGAGGGATGACTTCATTTAGAATAGAGGGACCATTCCCGGTGTTATTGGGGTGTATATCCACTCATTTTAGAACTCCTATTGTGAAAAGTGGGGTACAGGTCTTTGGATGTTCTTTCTAACCATCTATTTAGTCTTTCTCTAGTATTTCAACTTTGTCTCTAAATGCTTTTGATAACAAATCTAGGAAGGGTATGTACATGGAATTTCATATTTTCTATTAGGGAATCCACCTACGGGGCGATTTTTTTATGATAGGATGGCCAACATAGAGCTAAGGGTGTATATGGTAGCTTGTAGGGATTGTGTATTGGCCACCATGATTGATGGAGAAATCTTATACAAGCCTAAGTTCACTATATATTCATGTATCAATTTAAACATCTAAAAACAATTACCGTATCTCCTCTCATATATGTCGGATTAGATCAACAAATGATTATAGCCTGACAACTATGGTTGCTAACAAGTATGGAGAAAAGTGTGGAAATATGTAATTTACCATCCGCCGATGCAATAAGCATATTGATGATCTAGTACGCTGAGAATTGGGTTTCATCATACACTGAAGTGGTGTTAAACCATGTTTTCCCTATAGTGGTGATAAATAGAGGGAGTAGGTATAAACCCTTTCATTAGGAAGGTAATTCTTCATCATTAGGGGATGATTCATTATTGTTAGAGGGTGGACGTGATGAGTCTCCATGCTCACAAAAGAGACCTCGTGAAAGATATAATCCACCTGAAAGAGTCAATAGAGACACACCATCAATCAATACTAATGTTGTACCGAGTTGGTCCAGTGACCATCATTCAGAAGAGAAACTATTCCCATTTTTTCATCCCCCATCTGTGACTGTAGGAATTGGGAATAAAATAAAATCCTAAACTATAGGATCCTATTCACAACCCTATGGAATATAATCTAAATATATAAAACTGAATTCTGTTAAAAAATGGAATAGTTTCCATTATGATGACAAAACCAAGTGGATAGATTAATGGGAAGGGTTGCATATTCCAGGGATAGGGGATCTACCATCCCCTTTTGAGATTATTTTTAAGAACAAACCTGATGAAGTGTAAAATTATTCCTGAGAACTGGAAATGCTCATATATGCAACTGATGAATCAATTGCCTCCATAAAGAGGGTAAAAGAAATGAAAGATTATAGTGCCACTAAAGTGATTGACCTTTTATTAGATAAATAATGGCATGATTTTTGTGATCCTAATGATGTATGTTTCCTTTTTCTCACATTATTTTCTACTTTGAAATTTGAATTTAGTCAAAGAATTTTTACCAATAGGATATTTCATTTTAACTTGTAGCTGGATACAGGAAAATAGACTAAACTTCCATCACCAAAATATACCCATGTTTGTACTTCTCTTGGAGTTACTAGACCCCCCGGTGAATTGGGAGAGATATCTCCGGGCCAATAGGCCATATTGGGTGTGATAGAAAGTGTATAGTAGTGTCCTATACCTATTTTTATGATATGATGATGCAATTCCTCTCAAGGAGGGGAAGAAAAAAAAGCTTCAAAGAAATAAAAACGTGGCTATATATTTTCTCAGTAGTGCTAATCATTCCTGAAAACATGAATTTTAGCCTTATTCATTGAAAGTGTTTAAAATTCTTGGAATTATAGGAACTTATTCTATTTAGTCACTTAATGAAATCTTTGATATTCTTTGAGAAACTATGGAGAGTTCCTGTGAACATGAACTAATTCATTCTAACCCTATGATTCCAGAAGGGGTATTTAGGCCAATCGAACCAACATTTGTTCTGTGAATTTTTCCAATTCCAGCTATTAAGAGAGAGGACACCTATGGTAAATTAGCAGTTCTTCATGAAACACTAAATGTAACAACAACTTGCTTTTACCCTGTGATACATTAGGTTCGTCGCTTGCACAAAAAAATATGGAAAAGACTGATGTTGGCCCAATAATTCTTACTGAGGATGTTATTCGGGGTTAATGGTTTTCAGAGGAAGGTGGCGAAACAACCACTTCAAGTGCTCCCATAGTTGAGACTAACATGGGATCTGGGATATCATAGGATTCTATGATGAATATTTTTTTGTATTTTGAAGAAGTATTATATCATGTTATGATACCAAATTCTTTAAAATAATTTTAAGTTCCTAGTATAGAACCAAATGGACGTGAGTTTTCATTATTCTTCCTATTAATTATCTTACGATTAATTTTATAACCATGATTGTTTGAAATATACAGTTCCATCTAAAGAAACTATTGTAGTGATGATGCCTAAAGGAAGAATCAACATCACTATAAATCCTACATTGCAAAAAAATTGGGTTAGGTGAATCTTGGGATTTAAACTCTTCTTGATATTCATTCAGAGGATCCTACCCAAGTTTAATAAATCATTCCTCCCCAAGAGTCATCAACAAAAAACTGTTCAAATTATGAATATTGGGGAGGAGCCTTCTCTTGTTGTCGACCTATTGTTAGGTATGAGATACTGATATTTTGAGTGTTCTCAGTCTTTTTATCCTTTGAAACTAATCGTAATCGTAGTTTTTAATTGACCATATTGGGTTATCAACTTCAACGGCTAGATCTAGAGGTGAAGCCTATGCATCAGCTCAAACAGTATTAGGATATGAAGTAACCATTATCATGGAAGGAGAAGAACATGGTTCTTATTTTAGTGAATTAATCCTAGAATACATTATTCCTTAAGGCGATGATTCTAAATTAGACTTAAAACAAAAAAATTATCTTCTTCTTTCACATCGCAACACATAGAAAAATATATGGAAGATAATATCTGAAATTCCCCTTGGGGAACGTCCCTCACAAATTCCATGAATTTCATCTCTATTCATTATACTGGGATATTTTGGATTTAAATTCCATGAAATTCATATTTCAATGAAATATATTTTCCATAAAATGGTGCAAGAGTAGAGGCTTGTAGAATATCTGATAAAAACTAGACTGTTGATCAACACTGACAAATACAACAAGTGCTCTCCCAAGTTTAATCCAATAAAACTACAATGTTGAAATAACTGAAGAAAACAATTAAGTAAAATATTGTTCAAAAGCTGCGTCTTCAACTACAGTAAGACATTTTCCCATGGGATCTTGACCAGCTTCATGACTAAATAAGATAAGTCTAGAAGGACGGTGAAAAATCCATTGCAGATGGTAAGGAAAAACTTCTCCATGATGAAGGGAAATAAAATAGTCAGCTAACATAAATTAAATAGGGAAATTATGGGGCCCAAGAGACAATTATTCAAATTAAATGTTATATATAAAACCTATTATGTTTTATGAAACAGAGAAACCAGTTTGTGGATGCTCCTCTGTGATTTTTTTACTCGCAAATGAAAATAATTTTGTCTTTAATAATCCGTGTCTTCATCCTTGCAATAATTTTTTACCTATGGAAATGGGCCAAGTAAGTGTAGTTTTATTTTTATTATAGTTATACAGACAACCCCAAAAATATTGTATCTTTTGGGTTTTTTATATATTTTTCTTAAACCATACAAAAAATTTATGTATAGGGTGCTAAGACTCAAATTTTGTCTAGAGTTTCCATTGCGGGTTTTCAATCAAGTGATTACTATGTCTCTTTAGTATTGGAAGTTTAGATTCATTCATGTAAGAATAAAAAGACTAGTGTTTATGTTCGAATAGTTTTGACCATGAATTTTTACATTAGATCCCAAAAAAGGATAAGTGGCTAGGAATTTCTCTAATATTCTTTAAATACATCCCAGCAGAATCATGAGTCATGATTAAATTTTTATGATCACCAAATCTAAAAACATTATGAAAATAAAGTGGTTCCTTTCCATGAATGAGGATTCCATTATTTTTCAAACCCGTTAAGGGGGTTGTATTATGCCGAGCTGACAGGGGAATACACTGCATAACCAAAAGTGGTTTCTTTTTATTGACAGGACTAGTATATAAGAAACATATGCAAGGCCACCTAAGGGCACATATTGCATAGTCATGAAAATGAGATCTTAGGAATTTAACATTTTATTGTTGATATATAAGGAAAAATATGATTTGGGCTACTCAAGAACACAGTGAGTTGTTTTTCCCTGGAAAGGGATTTTAAGAATAAAGGGTTTTCATTGACAACATAGGTTATGGATGGGGAAGCCACTTCTACATGAATTTGGTTTATGAGGATTGGTTATAATTGTTCTGAAAGGGGATTTATAACATCATTTTTTGATGTTTCAAAGTCATACAGTGAATATGTTGTATAATATAGTTTTATGTCATCTAGTGAGTATGTTTTACTATGCAGTTCTACATCATGTAGTTAGGATTTTGAGCTATGTAGTTTTATATCACACAGTGAGGGCGTTGTACTATGGAGTTTTTAGTCATATAGTGAGGATTTTATATTGTGTAGTTTTATGTTATGCAATGAGGATACTAGGTGGATTTAATTTAATGTCTTTAGATTTGACCAAAGGTTTGAGACTCTCCAATTTGGGGAATTTATTTGGAAACATACTACCATATTCAAATATTGAAAGGGAAGAATTAATAACTATGATGTGGGAATTTATGAATTCGATGAATGATATGGGGAAAGGGACAATGTTATTAGAGGAAGTCATTCCTAAGAACAAAGTTACCATTATTTTAAGAAGCAATTATGGGGGTTTTTTTATATAGGGCCAAGTAGGGAATATTCTGCATTTCTAAATAATGAAATCGTATGACTAATAGGCCCGTTGTGTAATAAACTTATTCAAGTCCACCTAGGGATGTATACTGCATATTTAGGTAAAAGAGAACTAAAAAATTTTACATTCTATTTCTAAAATCCAAATAATGTTTATGGAGATTCATATTTTCCATAACACAATGTTTGGTTTATGTAGAAAGTTATGTGGATGAAGAAAGTTTACTTCCAATCATTATTATCAAATAATTAGAGGAATGGGATTTATACAAATGTCTAACCCGAACATATAATGTATAGTGTCTATAGTTTTAGGTCAAACGACTAATATTACAATAAAAAAAATATGTGTTATGTGGTCAGATGATCCTAGGTTTTTTTATATTTCTTTGAACACGTGGAGTGGTAAATGTGTAAACCATGTATTGAAAACATTCAGATCAATAGAAATGTAATGGGACAAATATACATAGATAACTACCTTTAGATACAAATTCATTTATATTTAAATTAATGTTTTATGGGGAAAAAAGACACTTTAACCACGAATAATGTTACCATTATTTTACAAAATCATTATGGTTTTTGTATTATATAGGGCCTACTAGGGAATGTGTTGCATAACTAAATAGTGGTATCTTTTGACTAAGAGGCCTATTATGTAGGAAACTTATGTAAGGCCACCTAGGGGAAGATTCTACATAGTCAAACAAAAGAGTTCTCATATATCATTAACTCTTTCACCAAAAACCAAATTCAGATTCTAAAAATCTAAAAATACTCAAGAATAAGAGTGTGAAATATGAAAGGGGTGATTTCTCAATACACAAGAGAAATATTCGAATCAATATTGGCCATGATTTTGGAGTCCCTTCCATAGATTTTACTCATATGTAAAATGGGGACATATCTTGTTTCCTTGGTGAAATCTACAATGTGAGGACCCAAAATTTAGACATCCCCATAGATTGTTAATTATTAGTGGATGATATATAAAAATTTATCTCATGGCAGGGACTAGGAGCTAAGGACTAACATTCACTACATATCACCATCGGAAGAGAATAAATCCATACGTAGTTCTATGGGAGCTTTGAAATTTAATGTTGTATATTAAGGACATTATGATGTGCAGTATATAATCATGCTATGAGGTCATGATGTGATTCCAATGTAAAAAAAAGAATATTGCAGGTGGACTAGAGGATTTAACCCGGGTTTCACTACGTATCACATATGGATGAGAATCAAGCCACAGATAGTTCTTCAAAACATTCCATATGCAGGTTTAATTCATTCACAGGGAATAAAGTGGTATTTTTTATGATTTGGATGGGCCCAATATTGGGTATCTAGGCATCTCAATGTTATCCAATTGAAATGAGAATCAAGAAAACATATTTATTGAAACTATCATTTCCAACACTAATTGAGTTTGATGTGAGATAAAATGGATTTGAACACATTCCAGAATAAGAATTGTTATAATTAAGACACAAAATGGTATGATTATCAAACATTGTATCTTTAGAGATCAATTTGTGTAGATAGAGTTGACATATAGGAGGCGAAAAGGGAAATAATTTTTTTTGGGTTGTGGCTACACCCATGATTAGAGATCGAGGTGTCTATACATATCTCATTGAAAATGAGAATCAAGCCACAAGTAGTTCTTGAAATAAGGACTTTATGTAGATCTCATTTAGGAATAGGTAGAGACAGAACTCATGTGCCACTAAGGAGTATCAATGATGTCAATGATTCTTGCTTATAGATGCACTTAATGTTAAATAAGGAAAATATTAACCATATAGTTTAATGTCGTGTAATAAGGACAAATGATGTCATGCAGTTTTATATTGTGTGACAATAACAAATCTACTACACATTTTGTTGTCATGTGAAATGGATCCTTATAGTTGTTATAATGTTTAATGTCTTTTAGCCATGACTTTGTGTTGTGAAGTTTAGGGTCATGTAGCAAGGAAATTATATGATGTGCAGTTAGATAATGTACTTCATCAAGAATCGCATATTGGTTAGAGTTTTGGAATGATCTCCATCCATTGATATTATGGAATAAGCTCCAATTGAGTTTCCATTATGCATGGAATAAGGTCCTTAACACTTTTTCTCAAGATTTGGATGCATTTTTCCTAGTATCATTGGTTTCCAGAGGACCAATACCTATTCTTATTGAAGAAATGAGAGGAGGGGAATTTTCATATTAAAATCTCATGTTGTTATATTCTAATAGACTTCTAAATGATGAAAAGTATGAAATATCTTTTTGTGTAATCATTTAGGCTCAACAAATCAGTTTTAGACTGTTCATATGTAGACAATTGATCACATATTGAAACTCAATGTGAAGGAAATTTAATATCAATTTGAAAAAATGATTTTGATTCATACACAAATGAATATGTAGATTCTTTATTGGATGTACGAGTAGTAGTCTGATAATCCCATAACTGATGATAAATTTTATTAGGATAGAATTTTTTATCTTAATCCACCAATTTGTGGAGTATATTTGATAATGTCTTATTTGAAGCCTATATATGTCCATTGGCTGCTATATGATAGTGTGATGATTGGTTGGATTAGATATTGTGATCCTGATATAAAATTTGTACCTCGAAAGAAATAAATTGGTGTGGTTGTCAATTAATATAGTATGTGGAACACCAAATCTGGTGATGATGTTATCATTGAAAAAGCTAACAATTCTTTTTCCCTCTGACATATTTTAGAGGCATTGCCTCAACCCATTTGGAGAAGAAATCAGTAGCAGTAAGAATATACTTAAACTATTTATCTATAGGTAGAGGATAAGGTCTTAATACATCTATCCCCCTTATGGAAAATGGCCTAGAGTATTTAGGTGTATGTAAGAACTCTGGGGGTTGATAATTGAATTTGGAATGCAGTTGATAGGAAGAGAACTTCTTGGTGAAATATATGCAATCATGCATCATTGAATGCCTAAAGTGTCCAAACCATCAGATTAGATCTGAAATCCTATGCCCATACTAGTGAGAACCAGAATCTCCTCTATATACTTCTTTCATAAAAGCTGCAGTTTCTTCTCCATTAATACACCTGAAGAGTATTCCATCAAAGCCTCATTTATAGAGGATCTTCTAGTGATCTAGTCTATCATAAAGAGTAATATTGGCCACTTTTCCTCAGATCTATTTTTTCATCTCTATCAGGTGGAAGTAATCCATTTTGAAGGTATTACATATTGGTTATCATCCATCCCATGGTATGACCATATAGCTCAGAAATCAGAAATAATTTCACTAATTTACTCCATTCTAGTTTGAATGAAAGATTAAACCACATGACGATGGGAAAAACTGATGATTGTTTCATCTCGATTTGGATCTTCCAAGGCTGTGGCAGAATTATCTAGTATATCATCTTGGGAATTTGGAGATCGTGGGACATAAGAAAATTTTTCCTATGAGGGAAATTCATCCATTAACCCTCTAACGTAATCACACAAAGGGAATAACTTTTCTTTTTCGGATATCTTAATCTTCATTGATTTGTTTATTTCCAACTCTCAATCACATTTCACTTTCATGTGGTTCACTTATACCTGGGGTGTTAATTCGAGGCATACAATGAGAGCTTGATATTCTTCCTCATAGTTGGTACCACATTCTAACCAACATGAAGGAATATGGAAACACTACCTCTTCTGGTTAGATAATACAATTCCTAACCCAACTTTTTTGAGTTTAGGGTTTTCCATTCACTTCACAATTTGAATTATAGAAGCACCATCAATGTAAATTTCCCATTTTGGGAATTATCTTGAATAAAGGTGAAATCATCATTAGGAAGTTCAGTATTTTAATAGATATCTTTTGTAGATGGATGCTCATTAAGGAAGTCTGCCAATGTTTGGCCTTTTATTACTTTCTAAGGCACAAACTGGATATTGAACTGTTTCAGAATAACTTCCCAATATGACAAACATCCATTAAGAATTGGAAGACTAAGGATAAATGGGTGTGGGTTATTGTGAGAAACCAATTGGACCTTGTGATGTTGCAGGTTGTGCCATAATTGTTTTTACTAAAAATATTAATGCTAGGAAGAAACTCTCAATACATGAATACCAAGTCTCTGTGTCTTGTATAGTTGAATTGAGATAGTAAAGAATGTTTTCATTCCCAACATAATTCTTTTGGGAAAATAGTCACCCAATGATCGCAATAAATCTATCGCATAGAAAATAAGTGGATTTACTTGAACATTTGGTATTAATAATAGTGGACTCAAGAGATATTTCTTGATGGCATCAAATGCCTTTTGGAAGTCTGTGGTCCATTGATAAGTGACTCTCTTATTCATTAATCTGGGGAAGGGTAAACAATTTCTTACCCAATTGGTGATACATTGCCGAATATAGGAAATGTTTCGTTAAATTCCTCTTAATTCATTAAAATTTCTATAAGGTGATATGCCAATTATTATTTTTCTTATCTGGATCAACTTCATTTCCATGATGGGATACAAAAAACAAAGGAATTTTCCTAAGGTTTCCCTGAAAGCACATTTCAAGGGATTCATCTTCAAATTATGTAGCTCAAGTTTATTGAATATGTTATCCAAACCAGTCGGGAAATTAGAAAATTCTCAACATTTTACTACCAAATCATCCACATAACATTCAACAATCATTCCTATGAAGGGTATGATTATATGGTGCGTGGAATGTTGTTACGTTTCACCAGCATTTATAAGCCAAAGGGAATTACACTATAGAAAAACACACATTGTGTGTCTTGGAAGGTTTAAGACTCTTCATACAATGGGGAAATTCGGTTCTGATTGTACCTAGAGTATCCATCTATGAAGGATAGAGCTTCATAGATGGATATTGCAACAATAAAAGGTTATGTGATTGGAACTAGAAAGTCATCATTGGGGAAATACTTGTTATGATTTTTGACATAAATGAAAACTCCACTTTTCCCATTCCCCTTTTTCACTAAGACAATGTTTCCATCAATTGGGGATATTCCACCTCCCTGAAAAATTTCCTTAATAATCTTTTCAACTTCAACATCAAGTTTAGAGGCATGAGTTGGGTGTATTCTTCGTGCTGCCTGCTTGAATCCTCGATGCTCTTTTGAAAAAATCATGCGATGGTCGAACACATTAGGATTAAGGCTTAGAATTGTTATATTGTTCCAATAAAATATATCTCAATGTTTCTTTAGAAATAAAGTATTAATCTCTTTCTCTTTGGAAGTCATGTCCACAAAAATTACAGTGGAGTGTGAATCTTCTTATGTACCCAGTTTTATTTCTTTGAGCTCATCCACATTGGTGGAGACGCCTTCCTAAAATATTGTATGAGAATTTTTGAGATCTTATTCTTCTTCTTACATATATGACATTTCATTTTTTTATTCATGAATTGTAGGTAATGAAGAAAAACATTCAATTGTAGGGGAGGAGTTTGTATTTGAACATCCTGAAGAAGAGGCATCCATTTCTGACCCTAATGATGATGAAGGTCCTTCCTTGAGTATTGAAGAGGAGATGATGCATTTTGAATCAAAGTCTGTTTATTATTCTAGTATTGTGAAAAAATTTTAAAGTCTTATTGATGAAGAAAGTTTTTTCTGAATTTTGGTGGATGAAATGAACAAAACCTCATTTATGCTTTCACCACTTCCTGGTAAATAAAAAATTTCTCCCATGATTTCAAGCTCAATTTACTAAATTGAAATTATACATGTAATTGGATGAGGGCTCATGTTTGGGTTTATCATTTCAATTGTATTGATAATCAAAAAAATAATCTATACTCAAATGTTTGAATTAGTTTTCTAGTATCATTTCCAAGTCATTCAGTGCATTGATTATGGTTACCTATTTTATCACGTACCACATTCCATTCATGTGATTGGATTTTGATTCAATATACTGACTTTCACACATTTTGAGTAGAGCCTCATCAACATATAATGTACCAACTTGACCATTGAAGTAGTACATGAG
This sequence comes from Viscum album, assembly GCA_963277665.1. Lineage (NCBI taxonomy): Eukaryota > Viridiplantae > Streptophyta > Magnoliopsida > Santalales > Viscaceae > Viscum > Viscum album. Next base: position 1,977,339,532 of record OY728119.1, read on the forward strand.
ACCTTGAGGATATGAAGAAGGAATGGCCAAATGATTAGGTCGCCAAGGCCTTCCAAGCATAATTTTAAAGGTTGTGTCCTGACAGACAACCATAAAATATAAATTAGATACAAGATCTAAAAACTGAGTTCTGAGTGTAATCTTGCACATCAGTTATTTTTCATTCTCTATAATAACCATGAAACATTAAAGTGGAAGGAGATAAGTCAAATTCTATAAGGACTAATCAACGAAGTGCATGGAATGGAATGAGATTGACTCCTGAGCCAATATCAATGATGTCTCATTGGATGTATTTATCATTAACCCTACTAGAAAGATACAAGGGGCTGATATATACATGTACAACATGATCTAAATACTCATCCATAAAATATATAAATGAAGGACTTTTTTCATGCTCATTATCTATACAGTAGAATCCAAAAATAGAAACTTGAATTTCAAACTCTTGAGGACTTGACAAAGCCTCAATAAGTGTTTCTAGAAGATCTTTTGATATATTCAAGGCTTCCAAGATTGAAAACATGGATGGTACATGTGATATTTTTTTCAAAACATCTTATTATTTGTCCAGAAGTCAGTATTTTCTAGAATGGAGATTCTTTTTAAAGGTGCCTTGTAAGTTGATCCTCCCGATGTAGAATTACCCTATATCGGGATAGAAGCTATAAATGCTTCTATTTTTTTGGTACATTACACTATCAAGGTCTATCTACTTACTGAGAGAATGTTGGTGCAACCTCTAATAAGTCCCCCAAGATAATCATGTAAATACTGATCCTGTCATGCATGAGAGAATCTCTTTATTCTTGTTGAGCCCGCTAAAGGGCTCTCCCATGAGTTTCTATCTCGAATACAGTTTGATCAGGGGATGAGTTAAAATAATGGTTTCTAGCATACCCACATCTTTCCATGTATCCTCAAACATGGATTATTCTTCTAGTTTCCCAGATAGGTATAGGGAAATCAGGTTCATCATAACCAGAATCATCATTTTCATAAGGATACATAAAGTGGATAACATTAATGAAACCGAATATCAATCCTACATCTGATGAAGATTCTGCTTTACAAGCCAGTTTTGGTTGTGCGATTTGGAGGGGTGGTGACCGTACTTTTGAAACATATTTCCTGAAATCTTCCAAAGTCATAAAAAACTTTGGCATTTACATGAGATCATTCTCTTATGACTGTTGTTTGTCTTTCTTATCACACCGCTTCATTGAGGATTGAATTTTATAGGATAGATCATTTGATGAAGATATCTTTGGTAAGGAGGATGTGGAAGAAGACATAGTTGGATATTTGAACTGTGTTTTTAGAAAGTCATGACTTCGATAGATCATTTTCCTAACCATCCAATAATCATACTTTTTTTCACTTTTTATTTTGACTTCCTCCCACTCACCTTCTTTCTTTAGGTTAGTAGTAGTGAAACATGCTACATAGAATGATGAACATCTTAGTTTCAATTGTCATGAATCTAAATTTTTTTTAAGGAGGTCTTAAAAAACACTCTTTAATGGGATGCCCCAACATTAGGTGAAAGGGATAATAATTTGGAAGATCTTCATCTCCTTGATTGTTCGGTTTCATTTGCCTTGGTAACTCAACCAAATTTTTTTCCAATAATTAAATGAAGTAACTAGGAACCTTCAAATTATAAAAATAATAAAATGTGTTCTTTAAATCCTCAAATTATATTCACCTTTGTTATTTTTGGTTATCTTGACGAGGTGATCATTGTTGATGACGCTTGGGAGTCAGATCCCTTCGATATTTTGAATGTTTTGATGTAGAAGCTAGTACAGGTTCCAGTATGAGTGTGACTGGAGTAGCCAATGCATTCCATATTCTCCTTCCTAAAGCTGATGGAATTAAAAATGATTTAACATTTCTTTCCACAATGGAATCTTCCACTTGTTGGGGGATTGAAAAAAGGTCTAGAAACCCTCCTGTGTATTTCACAGGGATTAGTGGTTTGTGTAACTCATCACACATATTTTCCACACAAATTGGAAGAAAGTATTCTTATGGGAGTTCTAGATTTAAGTAATCTATTAATCCTTTCCATCGAGTAAAAAATATGAAAATATTTAATTTTCTATATCTCTGTAATTTGTAAGAAAAAAATTGTTGTCTTCAGTAGTGTTGAGCTGAATTGAATGTAGAATTTCTAATGGATGTCTTCCCATCCAGTAATTGATCAAGACTTCAAACTTGTATTCCATACAAATTCTAGTCCCTGTAATGATTTCACAAAGCTTCTGAGGTTTAGTTCTTCTCTTTGTTGAGGGGTCCCCATCGTGGGATCACAATGAGATATAAAATGTGTTATTTGTTTCTCTGGATCTCCCGAACAATAAACGATTGGGAATGTATTATTTAAAAATTGGGGTGTTTGAGGGATCAGATCCACCCATTTGGGTTAATCTATCTTTTTTGTAAGTACTGTTGGACACCATTATTCCATAGATTTCAATCTAGTTTTTAATGTCCAATTTGTATTCATAATCATTTGGGGAATATCTAGAAGAGATGAGACCTAAGAAGGTACAACAGCTGGATCTTGAACTGGTGCAATGACTAGGAAAACCAGTGGTGGTATTTTTTCTATCAATTTTCATGGATAACCAATGGGGATAGTCCAATAAGGATGTGTTTGATATTGAACTAGCTTTGTAACCAATGGATGTAATTGATTATCTAAATCAATAGTTAAAAACAATCCTCTTTTCTTATGAGTTCCTACATGATGTGAAATTTTAGGATCTTCTTGGGGAGAATGTGTAGCAGAAATGTTGTTTCTAAATAACTCTATATAGAGTCTTGTCAACTTCTTCATCTCCTCTTCTTTCTTGTAAAATCTTTCCTTAAGTGGAATAGATTGACCTTCTCTAGTTGAAAAGTGAGATGTGACTTGACTTGTACCTTTCCCTTTATTAGATTCCTTTCGAAGGGGTGGGAGTTGGTTATATGATGGAATACCCAGATTTTGGGAAACCCTCTGATTTCGGGTATGCACACCTCATTCATTTGAATCAGTGTGTTCAGTGTTATGGATAATAACATCATTTTATGACTCCCTAGAACAAGAATATTTCTCTGGAAGATGTTCAGTAATTTTGTTAATGAAATTTACTTACGCATAATGGATTTATGACATTCTATCAGTATCTTTGTAAGATAATTTCCTTTTATATCTTCCTTGAGACTCTGTTCTTTTATTCCCTGAATTATCAGGAACTGTTTGACAAAAAGTAACATGAAGGGAATCCATGGATAGTTCAGTTGTGTGTTCACTTTGTGGAATCTACCCTAATTGGGAGAAAACTATATTCTATTGAGGAGGGGATTATAGATATGAAAAAGCATCCATCCCTGACATCCATTGAGGAAGGGATTGTCGGTGTGAGAAATCCCCCATCCATATAGGATGGCCCTATTCATGTTCTTTTGGTTCAAACCTTAAAACAATATTTATTGTATTCAATGGTTAAATTAATAAAGCCATCAGCCCTACAGGCTTGGGAGGCTTCAGAACTTCTATATATTAGATTCACACAACTTCTCTTCTGATTTTGTGAATTTAGATCGAAAATTCTTTTGGGTGTATTATTCGACAACCACTAAAATCATCTGTTTTGGAAGACCACTGTGATATTTCAGACATTTTCACCATTTTATGGATAAAATCCTATAATTGGGAGGGCTACAAAATATTTTCATATGTTTAATGAAAAATTATATCAATAGCTTTCTCACTATGGGTCTGATCCCGATTAGAGCTAGTTGAGGTCTATTCTTGAGAGAATACATGATCACACACAAAATCTATTGATTTTAACTGGCTGTTGGCAATAACATTGCATGAGACCACTTTTGGATGGCTATGTTGATTTTGGATTGAATTGAAAGGCAATGCTCCATGTGAACCCTATCCAATGATAAGATCACTAGATGGGGTATTAGAAATTAACTACTACAGCCTCCTTAGTACATCATGTCATGCACAATAAAGGCATCTCTCCTGCTTTTCTACATTTGGATGTCGAGAAACATAGAGAGACTCCAAGTATATTTTTTGTTTCAACCCTTCTATTACAATCGCCTGACTTTAATATTCATAATATTTTAATACTTTGTAATTAAAATGATTGTGATTTTTCTATAAGTTTTTATAGATATCATGAATGAAATCCTCTGCTATCAATTATGAAAGGTTGTATTGAGATTTTTCCAAAGGCTAGAACATCTCTGGTACATCACCTTTAGCCAATTGTTTTCTCATGTTCAACATATATCCATCATCATTTTCTATAGGATTCTCCACTTGGTCTGACCAAAGTAGATGTTTCTTGATTTTTTTATTACAAAAATGGAATCAATAACTTTTTCCTCTACTATAATACAAGAAAAATGACCCAAGGGAGGTTCAGAGAATGACCATTTCTTTAGGATGCTTCCTAATTGAGAAATTATTTCACCTATTGTGGATAAAGAATCATATATGACTGGATTTTGTTGGAAAGTGACTCGAGATAAGAGGATTTCCTATTTCGAAAATGTCAATTAGGGAATTATCATGAAAATTTAAAACACTATGATAGAGAGAACATTCGCAGCAAATTTGATCATGGGGAGGACCACCATAGTGGATTAAAGAAAGGGATAAATAATTTTCCTCCTAGATATTCTGGCCACATGGAGGGTTATCATGGCTCTTATATGAAGATTTCATCTCTTTCTTGACTGAATTTTCATGAAGCAAGCCTTCATGGCGATGTTTTCAATGGGGAACTTCAGAATTACTGATATGACTCCCTTAATTTTGTAAGGGTACGGTCGTGATTTTCAACAGGTAAATGCGAGAGAGCCTATAAAAATCCAACATTAAAAGGAACCAGACCACAGATTGGCTCTTAATTTTCCTACTTTGATTGGAGAGACTTCTTCACAAATTATCTTTTACAAATTATTAGGACCACTTGTTGGGAGAATTGGTTATCATGGGAAGGTGTATGTGCCTGCATTGGAGTGGTCCCCAGATTGGGCCTACTATCTCCAATTGTAAAGAGTGTATATTCCCGATCTGTTGTTTTGTATAATATGGGAGATTATGGCCCATAAACATCCTATAATAGAACAGAAGTGTGTATCTACTTCGGGATGGCATACTGATGAGTCATCCTAGGTCTGGGGACAAAATTATATATTTGTTCCCATGTTACTACTAAACTTGCTGTTGTAATATTCTGGAACTCTTCTTTTATATGGGATAGAATTTGTGTTTTCCATTTCACCATTTCAAATATGTGTTTGGCGAATTTAGTGTCTAGAACTAGAATATACATCCATTTTGTATCTGGAGTGGTTGTATGTGTCTTCTCCTGTCGTCCCTTTTTGGTCAGTGGGTACTAACAATACTCATATATGATGGAAGAGATTTGAGTCTTCCCAAGGTTTTTCATTGGAGCATTCTGACTAAATACTCTGTGTGCTTCCAAACGCGACTATTATCATGCTAGATGCATTCTGGTTGGTGTATATTCCTAATAAATATTTGACACCAATAATAGTTGAAGAATTTCTCTCAATGATGTCAGAAAAGATTGCTTGTTGGATTGATGAGTGTAGACAAGTGTATGTTCCTGTTTACCAGTTGCCACAACATTTGATTGGTTGGCTTCTTTGAATTTAGTCAGATTAGCCTACCGACTGAATGATAGATTGTAAACAGGTGTATGTGCTTGTTCATAGTAGTCCACCAGATTTAATTGGAGGGATTAGTTGGTTTCTACCAGAAGACTTTGCAGGCTAGGGGAATTAGGACGGATGGGTATATGTGTACATTCATTGTCTTCCATCATGTTAGGATGATGGAATTCTCAAGAGGTTGGAAAAGGTAAGAAACTCATCAATATTGGATAGAATTTGTCCCCGTATATTAATCTTACATGCATGGGTATTAGGAACATGGGCTGAACAATAAAAGGCAGCACCCCCATCATGTTGGGGGTTCACTACCGCACGATTCTGATGACAAGTATTGTTGGCGGGATCCCACATGAAGGAACCATGCATCATTTAGTTGAATCCATACGTGACCTCTTGATGCACCTCCCTATAGAATCAGAGTTACTGATTGATTCATTTTATGGATAAGGACCTGAAATGCTTAAAGATGATGGTTGGATGCATCTTCTTCTTGACCACTAGTCGCTACTGACTCTAGGACTGGGGGTTATTGTTATAATGGAGAGCATGTCAGCCATCCTACAAGGATGGGATAGTGAAATGTTGATGGTAGTCCCATACCAGTTCATTTGAGACCCTGTGTTGAAGACTCTGAGATGTTGATGTTGGCCTTCAATCAGATGAGGATGTAGCTTGAGTAGGATCTGGGGAATTCATGGATGAAAACTTTAAGGAATCCATTTGGAGTGATGTGAGTTCTGAGAAAACCTGAAAAAATTAACTTCATTAAAGAAAAGATTTTAGATGGATACATGGGTGATTGGTTACTTTTTCTATCCTTTATCAATTGATAGGGTACTGAATGATGGGTAAAACTATCAAATTGTTTAAGGATTCGTGTCGGGTTCTCCGTTTTTTATTTCATAGTTCCTTGGAATGTGTGTTCTCGTTAGGAATATCTGATTCAATGCAGTTTCCATTGGATATATCTATGGAAGCAGAAAAATCCAATAGTTCTTTATCCAAAATCGGCATGCTTTCCAAAGGCCATTGTTTTTTGACTTCAAACTTATGATACTTCTGAAAATGAATTTGGTCAAGATTATGGGAGGTAAAACTCATCAAATCCTTTTGGGGGGAATTATTTTTTTTCTCTAGGATTCTTATATATTTGAGATATTTTCATGAATCCTTATTAATTAACCTTGTATAACATAATTTCCCCAAGATATTTGTAATCAATTATTAATATTTGTGAATTGTAGAATCATCCATATGTATTCAAGGTTCTTCATTAATGGAGACATCCGTATGTATTCTAGGTTCTTCATCAATGATATCATCTCACATACTATTTATAGATTATTTAAACTATTTTTATGATGATATTGGGTTTTAATCCACTTAGTGGGGCACTCTAGAATATATTTTCATCCTAGGAGATGAAGTTTTGTTTTGATATTGGGATGATAACAAAAACCAGGCTACCTATGTATCCTTGTGGATGAAATCAGAACCCTAATAGATTGGTGCCTCTTAATGGGACACATCACACCTTTCATGCTCATGAAATAAGGACCTCTCTATATGGTTTAATGTCATGTGGTAAGGAAATATATCTGAAAGGTTCTTATTAAAAGTTTGGTGTGGAACTTATGGCTATTTAGCCTAAATAACTTGGAAAGAATATGGGTTTCCATGTATGATTAGACACTTTTGGGAATATGGTCCAGGTAAAATATTTTTGATTTGATGTTTTGGGATTGATCCTCAGAGAGGATTCCTATGTATACCGTTTGTATGGGAATCAATGCCCAGGTAGTTCAGCGAGTCTCATAGGAGAGTATAGTCAATTGAGAGAAATGAGTTTTGTCTTACTTAATGAAAAGAAAACATTTTTCTGGATGAAATGAGATGGATCATGGGACATAGGAAGGATTACTATGTATCCTAATTATTGTGGGAATAAGAGTTCTCATAGTTCAAAATATGGGAGATTTTGTGGACATTTTGATCATCACAAATCTCTAAGCCCATGTTAGTCATGCTCAGTGTGAGAAACAAGATGATTTGAATGATTCAACAAAGGCACCCCCACTTTTCCTCCTCCGTAGGTGGAGGAGTACGGGCCTACAATAGTGACAGTGGAAGAGGCAGAGGTGACCAGAGAAGAGGGTGAGGCGATGATCCTTCCATCCATTCACATTAAATTAGAAAAGGGTCTAATGTATGGATGTCGTGAAGGAGAATGATGTAGAGCAGTGCAATACGACAACCTCCTACTTGAATGGTTTGGGGCTTACACTAGGCTGGATTCCCTAAAATTTATCTTTATAGGGGAGGGAGACCTTTCATTTGTTAAATAAGTAATTTAGGTGAGAACCGTACCTTCCCAACAAGGGACCTAAGGTTCAATGTTTTAGAGATGAGAAGTGGACGACATAACCCAAATCCTAATCCTCCAAACTCGGAACATACCAACACTGTTAATGGGAGAATGGTACATGTGACATCTTATATACAAACCCATAAACACTCTATGAATCCTGACCCCACTACAAAACAAATGTGGGAAACCTCTAATAGTGGAAATAAAAACCCAAATAGGAGACGTATTGATGTTCATTTCCCAAAGGTTTTATGAGTCAAGAGGTTTTGGTGGAGGTTTCAACATAATCCCTTTCAAACAATGTAGCTAATGAAGAAGAATCCATATCATTAATGGAATCAATTAAAGCTTTATAAAAGACTTATAGACTGAAGGGATTAGGTGAATCAAATAAGGGAACCCAATTAAGCATCTAGTGAGGTAGTATGGGCATGAAAGTCGAATTGGGAGACCTGATGTTCACTTAAGTGAAGAATTACCTAGATGATAATACTTGGGTGAGACTTGACTCAAGCCTTTAGGGGTATTCACATGTATTTCAAAAAGTGGGGCACTCAAGTTCCTTTGAGAGGAATTTGTGAAACACAAGTGGTTCGGATTTAGGGAGGTTGGGCACTTTAGGTATGCAAGAGTTATGAATTAAAACACCAATGGAACTCAAGTCCTATGATCCTACTTCAATTCATCCACTCTATGTGTTAATGAACTACCTTTATGTTTTTGTATGACTTGGATGAATCACTAGGGTGACCAGAGCAGCAATTAGGCTTCAGGGAAATTCATCAATACAAATGAAGGCCACATAGGTCTATTTATAAGAAAATAAGTGACCTTGTGAGAAATGGTTGTGGGGAGCGCATGTTGGTTGCACTCCCAAACTGGGCGCACAAGTATCATTCCCACCGAAGGATCCTCAGTTAGATTAAGGTGATCCTACTTTCAAGACTTTTCAAATCATGACTTCTTTAATGTGTATTCTCCTCTTTTTTCTATGAAATTTGACTTTGTCATTTTTTAGACTTTTTTATGAAACTATGTCTCAACAGTGTCTCTGTGGAATTACTATCAATAACATATTTATAATTACAGAGTGTATTTATGACACATTTAGTAATTCTACGATCCGTCAATCATTTTTGGAGTTAATGAATGTCATAAAAAATTAGTCTTGATTATACAATGATACATTCATTACCTAATGATTGCATGCTTTACTTTGGAGAAAAGTATGGTAAAGATGAATGCACAAGATTTCATACAAGAAGATTCAAGTCAATGAACAATAGTTAGTGTATTAATTAATGAATACCTAGGAAGAAATAGAAGAATAACCCTCCTACAAAGGTATTGTGTTACTTTCCTCTGAAACCATGCATGCAAATATCATTCATATTTTCTATTACCTCAGATGATTGGAAGTGGCATGCTCAGGGTAGTAACAATGGCCTGATGAGAAATCCAAATGATTCAACAACATGGAAGATGCTTGATTCACTATATCTTGGTTTTTATTTTAATCCAGGGAATTTATTTTCGGATTGTCTTATGATGTTTTGACCTATTTTGTTTCTATAAGTACAAATTATTTCATTTTGATAGTTGGTCTGATCCCCAATAATATACCTATATAGATGTGTATGAATAGGAGTTCTATCATTTTTTCAATGATTTTCCATGAAAACAAAATTCAAGTAAATTACATCTCTCTATATCTTCAACCAATAATAAATGAATTGTATGAATTATGGGATGATGGTGTGGAGACATATAATGATTCAATGAGACAACTATTCAAAATACAAGCATCATTAATGTCAACAATTAATGGCTTTCTTGGATTAGGAAATTTGTCTTTTTGTAACACTCATACTAGTTGTTCTTCCCCAATTTTTAATTCTAATTTTGGACCTTAATAATTACCTAATAGAAGAAAATTTCATTTTATGTGCCATTCTGAATTTCTTAATACATGTCAAAAATTTAGTTTTAACAAGACACAATTAAATAGAGGTATTGAAATTAGAAAACCAATGAATGTGTTATTTGGTCTTGAAATCATATGACAATTAATGAATTTCACTAAAGAATTTGTAAAATTCCATATGATCCATGAATAGGGAAAAGGGTGTGAGTAATAGTATCTGAAGATTATAGAACACAAAAATGGACGAAAAAGGGTATATTTATTTCAAACTGACTTATTTGGAGTTTAATTTTGTATGAAATAATTTGACGTAAATCATATTGGGAATAACATCCATGACAATCTATTTTTTATAGTGCTTAATGGGCAGGGTAAATTGAAGGATCTCTTTAATGCTCGTAAGGATTTGATGTAAATGAATATAAATCATGGTTTGTTGGAAAATGAGAATATAAAGTGTCATTTAGCTATTTTTAAAATGAAAAGTCCTGAGAAATATGTATTACATTTAACATTAAGGAAATTAAATGTACCAGATCAATAATCGAGTATCATATCAAGGTGGATTTACCTGAAACATAAAAAGATATATGGATTCAAAAGTCATGACTCACATAATTTAATGGATCAGTTGTTATTGTTGTATTTTCATAATAAATTATTTGAATGAGTAACTATGGTTATGGTTGTTTTTTGTATCTTTTTCAATAATCATTTTAAGAAAACATTTAATCCAACAGAGATTGATAAACTTTGAGAAATATTTGTTTTGACATTATGTTATTTGAAGATTTTATTTCACCCTTCATAAATTTCAGTCATGATTCATTTTAATATTCATTTTGATGAAGAATCTAAACTTTTTGAACTGATACAATTTCTATGGATGTATCCAATTTAGAGGTACATGGATACTTTTTTTATTTTCAATTGTTAACAATAATTTTTCAAATCATTGTATAATTTTTTTTAATACATTTCTTATGTTATTTTCATTAGGTACATGGGTTATTTTATATCTTATGTGAGTAATAATGCTCAACTAGAAGTCTCTATTGGAGAAGGATACATTGGCAAAGAGTGACTGAACATATGTTCTAGGTATATGGATTGAACTGATACTAGATTCAATCATGTTGTTTGTGATGAAGACAACTCTACTAATTCTAGTTATGCAAATCATTCATTGTATTTCCAAATATTGAATGACCAATTGGAAAGGGTTCAAATTTTACACTGGCTAAATTGCTGTTTGTACAAGAACATAGATATGTTCAACTCAATAGTTTTATTTTATATCCATTTATTGATGAATTATGACTAAAAAAGAGTTGATTAAGGGTTCAAGCTATAAATGAGATTTAATTACCAAATTTTGTTAATAATGAGCATGTAGAATAGTTCACCCATCATGTAAGTATATTATTATAGTCATATTATTGGAATGTCGTTATTTTCCTATGTTAAAAGTAACAACTTATATATTTTCATCTATATAATTAATGATTACAATCAAGATAAAATATGAAATTATTTTATTTTTTTGGATCGAGGTCCTCTAATGAAGGCTAAGATATTGGATGCCTACAAAACCCATGGCCTCATCTTTCGTACAATTTAACCAGAAAAAGACTTGAAAACTCAGAATAGCGGTGTATTTACATTTTCACTAGTGGGATACTTTGTAATATGATTCTTATACATAAATTAAAATGTCATAGTCAATTTTCAGTTATCTTATGTGAATGTTAGTGGATTAAAATGTATAATGATATAAATAAGGATTCATTACATTTTACTTCCTTCTACTTCTCTCGCATGATAGATACCAGTGACTCTGTATAGAAAGATCCATTTATCATGGAATTAGAAGAGAAAATTGTTAATTATGTGGATGACTATGTACATGTATCATGGAGTGTGTTTGTACACTTAAATAAGATAGAATTATATAATATGGGCATTGAATTTAAATTTGTGTTTTGAAATAATGAACCTTATCAACAACAAAATATTGAACAGTTATTTCAAGAAAATATAAAAATTGATTAACATGCAATATAGGGTGAAAAGGAAGGGCTCATTTCCATAGTGGTTTATAATAATGAAGATAATTAATATGAAGATAATTGAATTCATATGTTTGTAATGAAATGATATTACAAGTTCTCATTGATTAGTGTTTTACAAATATATACAATATTCTAGTTTGTCTCTTTTTTTGTAACAATAATTTAGTAAGTCATAAATATATTTTTAATATTTATTAACCATTTGAAATATGGTGGCATCAAGAAAAGATGCTCATGATTCTAGCTGATTAGAATCTCGGAGCATGCAACAACTACAATCATAATATTAAGATTCTGGTGATTCTATTTCACTCAAGACTACTTGAAACCAATCTGTTTCCTCAAATTTCATTGGTATCCAATCACCAAATTCCCCTATAGTGATAGATTATTTGTTCACCCTTCCATATTAGGGATATTGGTGTGTCACCGTTACTTGTATGTATGTCATTTTTCCAAAAAAAATGTCATATTTTATTAATTTTTTATTTCATTTTCCTAATAGATATCGAAAATCGTATAATGGATAAAAATAAGAACAGATTAGATGTATGGGACACTAAGAAATTCATTATAATCATTCCATTTGATGGGTTTGGGGTTCCTTATGGTGATATTTCTGAAATATATCGGTAGATTCTTGGCATCATTCTTTCGATAAATTGATCTTGCAAATTAATTATAATTATTTGAGGCATTCATACAGATTGAAAAAATGAGGTATTTCATACTAAATTAAAGGTAATAATAATTTGATATTCATTGAAAACTAATTTATAATACATTATTAAATTTTATTATATACATATAAAGATTTATTATATTTATTTATAGATTCTTTTTAATTTTGAGGTCCTTGACTCTGTTTCAAACCCATGGAATTTTCTATGAACACATAAAACATGTATAAAATACTAAAATGACACTATTATATAGAAAACAATAATTTTTAGTGACATCAATTAAATATTGTTATGGATTGACATTTGGTTTATTTCTACACATAAACAATAAATGATAGATCATTATCCAGAAGTTTGAAAACAATCGAATCTGGTTTTCTCAGTTTGGACTCAGTAAACTCTTAATAAAATCACAAAATAATTTAAGAAAGTGATGGGGGTAAAAACATGGAAAAAATGTCATAATTATTTAATGTAAGTGAGAATGATCATGGATTTAGTTATGATATTTTGGAACTGATGACATGTCATTTTGAATGATGATTTCCTAATTAAGGTCATAAACATGTTTTTAGTGTTTTAAAACACTAAAATGCATGTCAAATGTAAAAAATAATAAAAATGGTGGAAAATGTATTAAAAATAGGGGGAATGGCCTTATATTTAATTTTCAAATTTTGGAACTGACAACACCTAATTTTGAATGACGGGTTTCCTGTTATGGTTGTAAACATGTTTTTAGTGTTGTAAAACACTGAAACCTGTGTGAAATGGTCAAAACCATAAAAAAATTATATTGTCATGAAATCAATATAAAACACTGATTCCTTGTTTTTGACGTGTTCTCATATACAATAATTATATCTGATTTGTAGTGTGATAAAAATTACTCTATAAACGCTTATGAATGGTACAAAACCATTTAAAAACAAGTGTTGGGGGTTCAAAAACACAAACAAAATCGGATTTTCTTGAATACAAGAGAATATGTTGGAGAATTTAATTATGAAATTTAGAAAATGATGAAACATCATTTTGGAGGATCATTTTAATATTATGCCTATAAATCTGTTTTTAGTTTTTAAAACAATAAAACATGCATTAATGGTGAGAACAATGCATACATTGTATGATTTTCAGGAAATTAGAGGAAAAGGATCGTATATTTGACAACGAAATATTAGAACTGATGAAACATCCTTGTGAATGACAGTTTTCCTATTATGGATATAAATGATTTTTTACAACACTATAACGTGCAAGGAATTCTCAAAACCGGGAAAACTACATCGTATTGTTGTGAAATTATTGGACAAAAACAATAAGTTTAATTGTAAAATTTAGGAGTATAAGATAAAACATTCTGGGTGATTTTTATCTCTTTATTCTTAAAAATTTGTTTTTAGTGTTTTTAAAAAATAAAACATTGTCATCATTCCATTTTATTAAATAAACTATTAATTACATTCCAAAAAACTTTATCTTATAATGATTAGTTTCTCAGAAACAATGTACATAAAACTTGAAGACATAAAATATTTTATATATAGATTTAAAGGATTCTTCAAGGTACAACCTAAGTAAATTTATTGCATCTCATAATTTTTGGACATACATTAAAGGAAAGGATGAGCATAAGGACTGATAAGGGAAAATAAGGGAAACAATTTACTTGTGATCTTGAGGAATATCATTAAGAAGGTGATGAAAATCAAAAAAAGATTATAAAGGTAAAAATTATACATATCATAGTAAAAATAACATCAATAATAGTATTTAAATATGTAATATTAATTTAATTGACTAATTCATAAGTATATCACCAAGGATTATCATTGAGGTGTTATAAATAGTATTAAGGTCATTCACCTAGGTATCGTAATTCTTTCCATCCCTAGAGATTAAATTCATTTCACAATTCATTAGAGAAATATCAAAGTGAACCCATAATTTGTCTTAATTAATCTGATCTACTTGTATCATTGTAAAACAATTCATAAATAACTGATGGGGAATAAAATTAATGGGTTCCATATCATAATCATGGCTTTTAAAAGAAAAGTGCATAAAGACAAATATTTTTTTGTCATTATTAACCCATGAAAAGGATGGTGGGGTTAATGTATATTAATAATAGAATAAGATAGATAATTTTAAAATATCGTTGATTAAAAATTGAAAATAATGAATTTTTGGTATTCACAAAATAAAATAAAATAATTTATTGAGAAAAAGAGAGAAATATTTGGAAGAAAATTTGGCTACATAACATGTATGAAAATGGTTTTCTAAAATTGAAGAAAGGGAATGATATATTGAATAAAATTCATAATAATCTCCTAATATAGTAGATGGATATAATAAAATGTACATAAGAACATTGTTTGTGAATTTTTAAGACATTCCAAATAAAAAAAGTTACGTAAAAAGAAAATAAGAAGTTGAGATTTCCCCTACCTTGAAGTATGACTCCTAAAACAGAAAGATCAGGACATAAGGGGATTAATTAAACCTTGGTAGGACTCCTTTTATGGTTATAATATTAGATATTCATGGATAATTAATTTGAAATTAAATCTAATGGAGAAATTGGTGGTTATTTATAACAAAAGTAAGAGTCTTTTTTATTAATTTACTTGGATGCTTTAGTAGTGGTATTTTCAAAACCATGGGATTTAACAAGGTATTTTCCCATGTTACTGGCCACTTGGGAAACCAATTATAACAATTTTATCCAAAATATTATAAAAATATATTATATTAATTATTAAATAATTATTATGTCATTAAACATATCAATATATCCAAACTGTTCTTTAACTATTCCCAAAAAAATCATGTATTTTTGAAAGGTATCATAAATTCACCCTAAAATAATATTGATTTTCTAATTTTGAAATGACATTTAGATATTCATAATAATTTTCTCAATATTAGAAATTGAAATTTTAATTATAAAAATACTTATTTATAAAAAAAATTATCGGATAGGAAATTCATTGTAAAATGGATAGTAAAATTTCTGACACAGGAAAAAATAAAATAAAATTATTTTACCAATTTTACATAAATATGACTGTTTTAAAAATAATATTTCATTATAGTAAAAATTATTAATAAAATAATATTTTAAAATAAAAAATTATATCTCTCTATGAAGTATAATTTTTACTCCAAAAAATCAATTTATCAAATTTCAATTTCAATTTTTATGCAATACTATATATAAATTTGATATGATGGAATAAATATTTTATTTATAAAAATTAATTACACATTAGGTGACTAATGGATTGACACAAAACCCCTTATAACAACCACATACATAATTTGGGTATGGTTTGGGGTGTTGATAGACTCGTGGGATGTCTCTGATAACATCGCCTAAGGGAAATCTCTACTAAATTGACCTTCCCCTTTAGGTGATTTCATTCAATATTGACTTGTTGAAGCTGAGCTTGGGATTGGTCATGAGCGATGCCTAGTGATGTTAACTCCTTCTTAAGAACTAATAAATGGGATTCATATGACACAACTCTACTGGATGAGGCCATCAACTCTTCATTCTGCCTTAATTAACCATTATCATATCAATTTATAATACTAATTTTAACTTAAAAATTATTATGAAGTGTATTGTTTCCAATGGTTATATTATCTAATGGTCATAATTTATCAATTATCATTTATATCCTGAAACCCAATGGGCACATTTCAATTATTCCCAAATCATTATTAGAAGGATACTGTTTTGTTGACTATAATATAACATGACAAACATTTAAACAAAAAAATTAGCATTTAAAAAGTTTATGTCATTACATTCTTCCCCCTTAAGAAATTTGTCCCTTGAAATTTCAACTAGTGCACATAGAAGAGAAACTTTGACATTACATCTGCCTCATTGCCTTCTATATTTCCCACATTGTTTATTCAGATATGTGGTTCCACCACAACACTTTAATGAGAAGGGTAGTCATATTTCATAGATAGTTGTCTCTCTGGTCCGAGATCTCCACCGGCAACTCCTCATAATTGAGGTCATGTTCTAGTTGTAACACTTCAAGATTCATTAAATATCAAGGGTAATGTGTGAATTTCATCAAGATAGATACATGGAAAACAACATGAACATGAGCTAGGTTCGGTGGAGGTGAAATCCAATAGGCCACTAAGCCTATGAGATCAAGGATCTCATAGGGGTCATTTTATCTGGTTTTGAGATTTTCATTCTTACCAAATCTCATGACTATATTACAAGGTGAAATTGGAAGGAAGACTTTAACTCTAACATCAAACTTTATTTCCCTTCAAGAGATGTAATCATTGTTCCTCTACTAAATCAGAGCATCATTTAGGTTTTGTCAGATATCATGAACCTCTCTTGTCATCTCTTACACAAGATCAGTTTCATGAATCTTTCTCTCACTAGCTTTATCCAAACAAATAGGAGTTCTACATCTCTTCCCATATAGAGATTCATAAGTTTCCAATTGAATACTTTAATGGAATATGTTTTTGTATGAGAACTCATGTAATGAATAGTGATTATCCCATCCACCTTTAAATTATATAGAGCATGTTCTCAAAATTTCATCGAATGTTAGAATATTCTTTTTAGATTGTCCACCAGTTTGTGAGTGATAGGCTGTGCTGAAATTAAACATACTATTTAGAGCATATTGAAAACTTATCAAAAAAAAATTATGTGAACATTAAATTATGAACTGAAGAGATAGAATGTGGTACCCCAGGGAGCCTTAATAATTCCTTCACATAAATAATAGAAATTTCATCAGTAGAAAAATATCTTTGAATTGAGATAAAATCGAAAATCATGGTCAGATGGACCACTATAAAACATATCACATTCTTTACATCGGCTATTTGCAGTAAGTAAATAAAAATTTCAATAGTGATATTGTCCCACATTAATGTTGCTATGGTTAGTGGTTGTAATTCACCTTTTGGATGTTTTCACTCTACCTTAACTTTTTGAAACATGTGGCACCTTTTAGTGTTGTCAGAAATATCCCTTTTTCATATTATCCAACCAATAATGATCACAAAATTCCTAATGCATTTTAGTGCTTCCATGATGTATATAGAATTTAGATCTAAGAGGTTCATCAATCATCTCCTTCTTTATCTCAGGAATAGATGGAACACATAGCCCTGTACAAATTTTCTGTACACATTCCTGATAAATCACGAACTCAGGAAACTTCACATTATTTATATAATATATCTTATTTTAAAACCAATGGTCTCCTCTTTGAGTTTCTTTTGATATTCTCTATTAATGATGTTTGAAGAATAATTTGGGATATGGATGATTATGTCCCTTCCCTTATGAATCCCATTTCCAGTTTTACTAAGACTATGATCAATGGATCTCCATGAATCCTCATCATTTCTAAAACAACTAGGTCCTTCATAAATAATACATTAGTGACTTTGTTTTTTTTTTCAGGGATGATAATGAATTGAACAATCACAGCCTTGAAGAAGTTCTCACCATCTCCTATGTCACATGTTCAATTATTTTTCTGTGAAAATATACTTCCAACATTGATGGTCTATGAATATATTACATTTATCACCATAAATTTAGTTGTTCCATATCATCATTGAAAACCCCAGAGTAAGAATCTCCAAGTCATTTTTAGAATAGTTCTTCTCATTGGGCTTCATATTTTGAGATGCATAAGTAATCACCTTTTAATTTTCCATGAGGATGAAGCCAATCCATTTCAGAGATGAATCACTAAAAATAATGAATCCTTCAGAGATATAGGGCTGATTTAACATGGGTGTAGTAACCGATCTATTATTCAGCTCTTTGGAAATTTCTTCACACTCATTTATCCAGGTATACTTGACCCCTTTTGAGTTAAATTTGATTAAATTTTCTTGAAAATTTATTCGTAATCCTAATAGAATATACTGCATAACCAATGAAACTATGAATCTCTGTTACTATTGTTATATGTTTCTAGTCCTTGATAAACTTTTTATTTGTAGGTTCAATTTAAATTCTTTAATTGGTTACAATGTTCCCGGATAAAGAAATATGTTATAAGAAAAATTTACATTTTCTAATCATTCCAAATATCCTCTCATTATTTACATTTTTCAATATAACCCTTAGATTAACCTTATGATCTTCATGACTTTTGGAATATATCATAATATCATCAAATAAATCTATGAAAAAGTTATCATTATTGTCCTTAAAGAATCTATTAATAAAATCCATAAAAATAGATGGGGAATTAACCAACATGAAGTGAATAAAAATATCATAATTCTATTATCATGATCAGAAGATGGTCTTTGGAATATCTTTTTTATTCACCCATGATTCATGATGACCATATCGAAGATCAATCTTAGAGAAGAATTGATCCCCACAAAGATGGTCATGTAATTCATCAGTTCCTAAAAGAGGGTACCTATTCTATACTGTGATCTCATTATGTTCTCTATAATATATGAATAACATCATTGATTATTCCTTATTATTCAAAAAGATAATAAGATATCCCCATTGAGACACACTCAATTGGATAAACCCCTCTTCTAATAGTTCTTGGAGTTTCTTCTTTAATTCCTCCAGCTGCACATTTTTTATTCAATATGGGGTCTTTGAAATCATCTTGGGACCAGGCATGAGATCAATGGAGAACAATACCACTCTTTCTAGAGGAGGTTCAAGTAACTCTTTAGGAAATACATTAATTGTTTCCTCAAATATTGGAAAATTCTATATTCACGTACTTTCGTTTCCTTATTCATATTCAATAGTAATTTTCATAAAGAATACTACATGTGGTGATTATATACAATGATCCGGCAATGATATCACTCCTTCAAAAAAAATTATAGGTTGTATATTCAAGACTACTTATATTTCCTTGCTTATGTAGTTGTTCATTGAATGATACTTTGAGGTATAGTACATCCCTAGTATAATGAAAAATTCCATAATGGAAAGGACTACTATATTTTTGATGTTATTGTGCTCGCAAAAGTGAATTCTAGATTTTCAATACATTATTGATTCTTGTATAATCCCCCAAAGAGTCTTTACAGGTAACTCTAGTTCTTCAAAGTCATTGATTGATTATATATTATTAGAAAACAAGGAGAAAATAACGAAATGCAAAGACCCGAAATAGAAAAATTATTTTCCAAAATTGAGAAAAGAATGGGAGACCCTACAAATAAATTATTTGGAGTTTTAAATTCATCCTTTGTGATTGTAAAAGCATGACCTGGATCCCTTGTTGTATGTTGTGGTTGATGGTGATTCCACTCAGTTAACTTGATATTTGGATTGTGATTTTTCAAAGTGCATGAGCTATCCACACTTAAAGCATTGGACTTCAGTTAGGGCCTCTACCGTCTTCCCATTGTTATTAGTTTTGAGATGTTGAGGATTCACCTCAGTATCACAGTTCCAAGAAATATGGACATCTCTTTCAGAAATGTAACATTTCCCAATCCCAAGAAAATAGTTCCCCTAATTCTTATTCCCACATTTGTTGCATGTGGAAAGTTCACCCTTCCGTACTCCTCTTCCTTGATCAGAGTTACCCCATACTCATGAATCCAAATATCTCTTCATTTAATTAGATTTGTGACACCACTTCCTCTTAAAAAACTCAATTTAGACCTTTATATCACTTCATAATATTACCTCATATATTTTATAGTCTCTATTAGAAATATTATTCAATAGATGGGGTCATAGTCTACCGAAGAATATATATAACATTCCATTAAGATCCATTGAAAATATAGAGGTGTAACGAGAAAGTCCATTGAAGGTCATATTATATATTCGCATATATTAATTCTTCTTCTACATCAGCTCTAGGAATCCCTTCTCAGTTTTTATTCTCCTCAAATGGGGGAAATAGTATTTGAAAAATGTTCCCCTAAAATTAACCCACACCATTGGTTCAATCTTTGATATTGGCTTCATCTATTTGATCAGAAACAAAAACTGATCTACTTATCCCTATAAATAATAAAAAACCAAGGTGATTTTCTATATTTCTAAATAATAATGTATAGAAAATATATTTCTGATAGAGCTGATGCACTATTCATAAATCAATTTGTCGGGAGATCCATTGAATGAAGGTTGTCGTTGAAACAAAAAGGAATCAACGAAATGTTTTCCCTTTTAGGTGAATCCAATATCTCATAATGATATTTATTATTTCCCATTGTAGGAGTTAGTTGATTCATCATTCTCATGAATATTTCTATCCCGGCATCCATTGGAAGGTCTTTAGATCCTGGTCCATTACACACACCATTTATGTGGTTTCTTCTATTTCCTAACATTTTATAAAAGAAGAAAACCGTAGTGATTAATATGTTTCATTTAATAATATTATGATTCTAATGATATATCATGTCATAAAACAACATTCTTAAATATGTTATTCATTAAAAATAATTACATTTTCGACAAATCCGTCATAGTGGTTTATAAAAATCATGTGATTAGCCAAACATATCATATAGGAGTGTCAAACCAGAAGTCAAGTAATGATTATTTTCATGCACTAGATCACGTTTGAGTCATTATTAATGTGGTGTTTTTGGGTTTTATATCGATATACATCAGTTTCAAAATCCACATCTACTTCTTCATATCCAAACATGGATTTCTTTTCTCAGAAACTACTTACTTAATATTTCACCAAAAATAAAAGGGTGTTTTCCTATATTTTAAGTTGTCTCCATGGTTCTTCCAGATGTTACAAATACTAATTTCCAAAAATTACTATACCATTCTTTGATAACAACTATCATATCCCACCTTTTTATTACATAATCTTTTAAATACATAGTAAAAACAGGGGATATTTTAATGTTTAGTTTCTTGTAATCAAGGTACATAAAACCTAAAAACATAAAATATTATTTTATTTCACTTTATTGTATTAATCAAGGTACATACTATGAACAATTATTTCATCCCATAACTTAGGGACATACATCAAACTAAAGGCTGAGCATAAAAACCATTAATGGAAATCAAGGTAAATAGTTTACTCTTGATCTTGGGGAATATCAATATGAACTTCAAAAATATCACAAAGTCATTAGAAAAGGAAAAAGAGAAATATCATAATAAGAATAACTTGAATCATAACATGTGAATTTGGATAAAACATTTAATTGAGTCCTTCATAATAATATCACCAATTCTTATCACCGTGGTTTCATAAAATTTACCAAAAGTATTTACCAAGGTATTGTAGAACCTTCCCTCTATAGATATTAAATCATTACCCAATATCCTAGAGAGATATTAGGGTGCACCCTTCATATGTATTAATTTATTTCATCCCAATATATTATAATAAACCATTTCACCCATTGAGAATAAATGAAACATTTTCATATCAAAACCATATCTCTTAAAAGAAATGTTCTTAATGATGAGATTTTAATGTGATTTTTAACCCCGAAAAAAGGAACGATGGATTCCTGTATTTTATCCCAAGATATGATAGAATATTTTTAATTATTTTTTAAAACCCATGGGTAAGAAATAGTTTTGGGCATTCACAAAATAAAATAAGTCAATTTTTTTAGAAAAAGTCAGAAATTTTTAAGAATAATATTTGGCAGCATAATGGGTATGAAATGTGGTTTTAGAAAATGGAAAAGGAGAGGGGAAAAAGACTCCCATTCATATGATACTATCAATACAGTAAAGGGTTTGAATAAAATAGATATAATAACATAGTTAGTAAATTTTTAAGACGTAACACATAAGAAAGGAACTTGAAAGCAAATGATAAGTTGATATTTCCTTACCTTGAAGAGTGACTCCTAAAACTCATGGATTGGGACATTGGGGGATTGAGAACACCTTGGGAAGAATACTTGGGAGGTAATAATATTATATATTTTTGGATACTAATTTTTTAATAAATTAAAATGGATAAATGGGTGGGTATTTATTTGAAAAGAGAGGTCATTTTTTATTAATTTCCTTAGAGACCCTAGTTGTGATATTTGAAAACCCATGGGAATTCCCTTGGTGTTTTCCCATGGTATTGGCCCCTTGGGAAACATTTTATCATATTTTAATCCATAGGAGCATAAGAAACTTCGATATTAACTATTACATCATTATGATGTCATTAAACAGATAGAAAAACTCAAATGATATTTTCTATATTCCGTAAAAACTAATGTATTTTAGAAAATTCACATTAATTCACCAAAACCTAATATCAACGTTCGGATATTAAAAATGTAATTTATTTTAGCATAATAATTTTATAAATACAAAGAATTTAATTCTTAACTATAAAAATACATATTTTCTAAAAATAATAGCGGAAATATTATGCACAAAAATGCATAGTACAATGATCGACACGTGAAAAAAATATTTTTTTATTTTTATAAAAAAAATAGTGTTTTTATAATAATATTTCATTATAGTAACCACTATTAATAAAATATTAGTCAAAATAATCTTTTACTCATCTTTAAAAAATATAATTTTTACCCAAAAAATCTATTTATCAAATTCAATCTCATTTTTTTAGCAACACTGAACTTAAAATGAAAATGATTGAATAAAAAATTTATTTTAAAAAAGGGATTACACCTTATGTGACTAATGACTTAAAAAATAAATCATTATAATGTCCAAATATGTCGTATGGGTAAGGTGTGTGATGGTGATAGCCTCTCGGATAGGCTAAGATAACGTTTCCTTAATGGTTATATCCATTAACATGAACTTCTCCTGTAGGTGATTTCATTTATGATAAAAATTTTGAAGTCGTTAGAGATTGGTCAAGAGTGAAGACCATTGACACTACCTTATTCTCAATATCAAAAACTGGGATTTTAAATACATGAATCTAATTGATGAGACCATCAACTCTTCTTTCTGTGTTAATTAACAATTATCATTTCTATTTAAAATAATAATTATAACATAAAAATTATTATTCTTTGAATTTTTTCCAACAGTCATGATGACCAATGATCATATAATGGTTAATACCCAATGGAAACATTTCAATTATTCTACCCTAAATATTAAATGTATATAGGTTTGGGGAGTGTAATATAACATAACATAGATTTTTAAGAAATAG
Organism: Viscum album; assembly: GCA_963277665.1. NCBI lineage: Eukaryota > Viridiplantae > Streptophyta > Magnoliopsida > Santalales > Viscaceae > Viscum > Viscum album. The sequence continues at coordinate 1,977,363,450 of OY728119.1, forward strand.
TTATCATTCAAAAATATTGGGTCGTTAACCAAAAAGTCTGTTAAATGGTCAAAACTAGGAAAACAACATCAAATTATCCTAAAATCAAGTGATAATGAATTTTTATTTGTTTTTAATGTGTTATCATAGAAAAAACGTCAATCTGACATGTTGTGTGGTCAATATTACTCGTTAAACACTTAAGAAAGGTTCAAAAGCCTTTAAAAAAGTGTTGTTGGGTAAAAACTAGGAAAAAGATGTCAGATTATCCATAATTTAGGGGAAAATGATTATAGATTTAATTATGAAATTTAGGAACTAATGAAACATCATTATAAATGCAACTATACCCATTATGTCAATAAACACATTTTTGTGTTTTAAAACACTAAAACATGGGGTAATGGTCAAAACCAAGTATAAGACATTGTATTGTCTTGAAATTAGGGGATAATGATGATAGATTTAATTTTGATATGTAGGAATAAAATACATGTCATTCCAAACTATGAATTTTCTGTTAAGACTGTAAAAGCATTTTTAGTGTTTTAAAACACTAACAAGTGTCTAGAATGGTCAAAACCAGGAAAAAATATTGAATTTTCCTGAAATCAACAGATTACGACCATAGATTTTTTTTGAAATGTAGGAACTGATGTCACATCATTCAGAGTGATAAATTTCTTGTGATAGACATAAATTCATATTTAGAGTTTTAAAAAACAAAAAGTGTGTGGAATAATACAAACATGGAAAACAAAATTATATTTTCTTGAATAAAGGGGAAAATGACAATGAATTTCATTTTGAAATGTAGGAATAAGTGACACATCATTTTGAATTGTGATTTTATAATTATGTCCGCAAACACATTATTTGTTATTTAAAAAACTAAAATGTGTGTGGAATGGTCAAAATCAGAGAAAAAAACTTCAATTTGATGATTAATCATGGGAAAAAAATTTCTTAGTTGTTTTTTAATTATAGTAAATGTTATTATAACAAAATCATTGAGTAAAATTTGTTAAATAAATTTTATGCCCACTGCACGCCACTTTAAAAATATATTTTAATATATAATTATCCATTTTCGGTTACAAATGATTAATATTATCCATAATATGAAGGGTTATATTATCAATGTGTTTTTAACAATATATAAATTTTTTTATTTTAATATGCCTTCTATTTGATTAAAAATTAAAAAAAATTATGCGCAACATTATGAATATATTCTTTGGCATTTATATTTTCCATTTGTTTTCCTAAATTCTATCATTTTCTTTGAAGGTGGAAGATGCCAATAGAATATAGGAGGTTGATCGTTGTGATCCTGAAATTACCCAAATAGTAGTCATGAAGGTTTATAGTTTCCATGGTATGTTAAAATTTTATTAATTATTCTACTATTATTCTAATTTATTATGTTTAGTGTTAATTTTTATTTCAATTTTTTTTATATAATATGAGATGGCATGGACAGTTTTAGTTGATGAGATGATATGGAGGACAAAATTATTGGAGGTTATCATATAGACGTTTATTGGGCCTAGCTTTTCCATGGACATATTATATATATATATATATATATATATATATATTGATGAATGAGGTATTGGTTGATGAGGGGGTGACTCAGAATTAAGTTATGCAGACCCTGGTTGTTTGTATAACCATGTATGTGTGATGTATTAATGATGGGTTGATCATATATTTATGATTGAGTTTATAGAATGTTAGTTTTTTTTTCATATTTGTAGTTTTTTAATAACTATATTTTAAAAATAAAATCTAATTTAGTGGGGGTTTTTTGTAACCACAATTAAATATATATTTTTTGTCTATGTTGAGGTGGTTCATATTAACCACTACTAAAAATAATCCCGACAAAATTATTTGCGGTAGTCAATTTTATTATATATATATTTCATGAAAATTATTATTATTATGAATCTATATCAAATTAAATGAAAAACCACCACTAAATTTTCAAAAAAAAATACATAAAAACTTATGAAATTAAATTAACCACTAATGATTTACTATCGACCATGAAATACATGGAAGTTTTACATACCACCGCTAATCAATTAGGCGGTGGCTTAAACTGCCTCTAGACTAATAAATGACTGCTGATAATCATCTATTTTCTAGTCTATTGTGTTTCGATCAACTCAATAAATAAAAACATGGGTTTCCATTGTTTAATAAAAAAATAATCTTCAACCCCACATTTAAGAAAAGAAATAATTAAATATGTATCCTTCATTCATCATTAAATCTCTCGAAACATTATTAATCCCACATTTTGTTTATATTGTCCCATATGAATGATGTTGTCTCATTTCAATAAACACCCTTAATGTATGAATATAATAATTATTTTATATCTAAATTTACCAAAAAAATGATTTCCTTGATTGGGATTCATTAATTACAAAATTCATATACTAACAATGATGATAAAATAGGTTATTAATGATAATAAAACCTCTGAAATAAATATAACATAGAACACCTAAATTTATGAACATATATTATACATATTATAGATCATTTTTAAATTTTTTTCAACGTATTTACAATCATTTATATGTTACCACATATCCTTCTGATTTTATAGAATATTGGATAGTAAAAAAATTGTGATGCAACAAAATTGATTTAATGTTGAATCTATGAAAGAAAAAAATAGTAATAACATCATTTAACAACATGTATCTTATAAAAATAACAATTTTACAAAAATGATCTATTTTAAATGAAATAATATTAATAATATTATATAATAATAAATTAATAAAAAATTTGATAATATATGATTCTTTAGATGGTTCTAAGTTGAAGTAAGAATTACTTTAAGAATAACTATTCTAATCCACTCTCTCCATTAAATGTTCATATACATTATATATTAATATTATATATATATATATATATACGAAATTTTAAAATTATATTATACTAATTTTCTACAACTTAGTTATATTTATATATGCGCTAATCACATTATAATTAATCTATTATTAGATTATACCAACCAATAAAGGTAAGGGGTTTCAATATGAAGTTGTTATGAATAATTATTATTATTTCATTTCTTTTGATTTGGTATCTATATTCAAGAAATATTTTGTTTTATATTTTTTATCCTGGTATATTAAATATATATATTTTTTGATTTAAATTTTTCTAAATTATATATTTCTTCTTTTTCATATTATTTTAATTTTTTCAAAAATATTGATATGTAACCTATTTATTTCCTACATGTTATCTATTCATGGTTTAATGATTTTTTAATAACCGCATAATATTAATTTATCATTAATAAGAATACATTTTCAATTACATTTTATGATTTCATATGTTTGATCAATAATTATAAACATTGGATTACATAATTATTATATCCCAAGAAATGTTATGCATGGAACATAGGTAGTGATTATAGAACAATTTTCTATGGTTTATTAGAAATAAACATTGATATATTTTTTGGATGTAATGTTTAACATTTATGATAAATATATATAAAATTAACATTATTATTCAGTTTTCTTACATTATTCATAGTATTTATCTTGTGTTATAAAGTCATGATATACTTGATGGTATATTGAACCACTCTATCGATTTGAATCTATATGTTTTACTGTTTATTGTCCAATCACTATGATTTTAACTCTCCAAATCTTTGGATGTATATACTCAAGGATTCATTTTTTAAATATATTATAATATTTTATAGGATAACTAGTTGGATTCCTTAAAAAAATTTAAATTTATTGTATTAAATATAAATATTATATAATTAGTCTCCAATGTAATTTCACCACTTGGTAATGTGATGTGTAATTAATAAATTTTTTTAATTTTTCAATAGATATTTTTAAAAAATGTGTTTATGAGTAACGATTCATTATAGTTGGTATTAGTAAAAAAATTATATTTTTTTATTATATGTTAATTTAATTATTATGATATAAGGAGATCCCTTTGGGGGAGACTCAATATCCCTTTATTATTAGGGTGTAGATGTGTCATGAAAATTAAGATCTTGTGAGAATCAATTTCGTAAAGAGAGAGTCGTGATTTGACCTTAAGTGAGACATGGTCAATGTAAAAATGATATTTTCACCACGAGTTAGAGAATTATAAAAAATATCATTATATTTAATTATTTTATATTTATATAACATTAAAATTTTATTTATTCAATGAATTTTTTCATAGGTAATTTAATTTAGTTTTATTATAGGCGATTTCCAATGGTAATTATTAAAAACAAGATCGTAGATGAGCTGTTGTCCAATTACAACTAAGTGGACTATAATGTAATTCACATTTCTTTAGAGGAATGAAATGTCAGCTTGATTAAAATAGAATTATTCCATGATTGACTAAACTATAAGATATGTATACTATTATGAAAGTGGTCAAACCACAACACATACATGTTTAACCATGAAGACACCTTTAAATAGTCATTGGAACTATGTATATGTAATGATAATGAACCCTAAAAGTGTTTTCAAATGCTAATTATAATAGAAAATGAATTTCATTTCACAAAAATTAGACCATTACATAGTAGAGTATTTCTTATCATAAACCACCAAGCCAGTAAAATTTCCTTGGTTCCTTTTTGAGATAAATTTTCCCTAATCACACTACCTTATGGGACATTTCATAACAGGTGTAATATATGAATGAGAAGATGAAATGATGACAAAAAAATTCATCTTGTCATACTTCAATGTGTCATTTAATTTTTGGGATCCTTTTATAATATGAGAAGAGATAAAAAATGCATTTCTTATATTTGACTATCTTGTTCTAACCTAATGTGTAGTATCATGATGCATGTTAACCATATTAAATAAGGTTTTTTTCTTAGATAATTTTTTTGGGAATCATTTAGATAACCAGTTATAAAGTATAGAGATCATTCCAATGGGGATTTTTCAAGAATGGGGTAATGAACATGGTTTCCCACTTGATCCAAATTTTTAAGGAACATAATGTAGGAAATAATGTTTGATTATAATATTTAAAATATACTATATCTTTCATAAGTAAAGGTATCAAGATAATATTACTTATATATTCATTATTCTAATTGATAATAACATTGAAAACATATACAACAACATTACGTATATTTTAAACCTAGGAATTTTTCCTAAAATATAGTTGGTAAACCTTATGAAACCCTGTTTTCCTTTTATACTATTTTTCATGGTTTCTCATATAATCCCTTTATTTTTTTATTATCATTCACAATAAATATCAATGGTAAAATTTGTGTTAGAGATGGTTTTTTGGTAACCTTTGATTTACCCCCTTTTAGTAGTGGTTTACTCTTACATGATCTTATCATTTGGAATTAGAGCGTGGATAAATATGTATATTGTATTTGCGTGATGGTTGGAATATTTTTATTATTTATAACACATTTTTTCTACAATATCTATGTTAATTAGTAATACCTTAAAATAAAATGGTGATCCAACATTCCATGAGAAAGGATTGCATCAATGGAAGGATATGATTTGTTTGTATCATCATTTCCATAGTGTGGACATACATTATAAAACCATGAATGGTTCCTGTATTCCCAATGTTTTCATAATCTACAACTTTTTTAATAATAAGAATACCTAATCTAATAAAAGATTTTGAAATATATTTCTCTCATCCCATTTAAATTGGGGGTTAACATGTGTAATTGGTAAAACAAAAATGAGGGATATTTAGAGAAAAATCAATGATATCTATATGGGATAAAATAAAGTAAGAGTCACATTTACAAAAAATTAATTTGAAATTTGAATATTTTTGAACATGGGAAGATGTTCTAGTGGATGAATTCATTATTTGGGTAAATAAAATTTGCATCTCCTCCTATAAATTTTTATGAATTTATAAAATTCACATTGATTTTAAATGGGAACAGGAAACAACCATTGACCATAAGAAGTCATCATATAGATACAATATTCCAAAAAATGAGACACTAAGTAAAGTGTTTCAGAAAAACCAATCCAACCCAATCTTATGCCTATAAGGAATCACTATCTATCATGCATTGATTAGGATTCAATGCATCATGTTCTGGGATGGAATGACCAACATTCCATGAAACATATAGTATCTCATTTTCCTAGGTCTCCAATATAGCATGAACTTTCACAAATGAAAATTTCACCCCATCAGTTTTCCTCAGGTAGAAAAATACCATAAAAACCATATGAAATTATTATCCCATGAATAATAAATTTTCATCTTTTACAAAATAAAACATATATATAAACTGATATTTAAATCATTACTAAATACTTCCTTTGAGTCTGGCTCTAAAAACTAATACCAAAATATTATTAACTGACACCACCGTAATGACTATCATTACTTATAAAATCCACTAATTTCTAAAAAAACATGTCATCTTCTAAAAGATCAAGTCAGTTCAATATTGTGAGTAAACAATGGATCATCACATAAGACAAAAAAATAAAACAACTTCACCAACTAATTATGTATATTCAATTAAACTAAACCTTTTTAACAGATCAAACAATGTAATACCATGCTAAGTTTTTCCCTATACAAAACACAAACAAACTATACATGATAAAAAAAAATTGATTATTATTCATTTGTATTTATCTTAAATATATACCAAGGATACATAAAATGAGAAGACTATGAAATGTAACTGATGGAATAATGGCATAATAAGTCCCCAAAGTCAACATCGATTAAAATAGTCTATCTAGTCCACACTATGGAGACCATATAGAAAACATAATTATGAAAGAAAGTACTGGCAAGATAAAAATCCATTGGAATCGATATTGAAATCTCCCACCAACGTAATCCAAAACTACTAAAAACACCATTTCACCTAAAAAATATGGGTCAATGTATAATGGTTCAATAAGAAACATTATCTGATAAGTGAATAATAACCCAAACCATTACATAACAGATAAACAAAAATGACATAATGAATGTATACAACAATAATAAAATGTTAACTAAAAATATCAGAGACATTGATGTCATCACCATTTCATTTCGAATATACTAAACCACTAATATAACATCATGAATGACTAGATATGAGGTTCAGTATGATTACATGGATACAATAGAATAATAATATAGTGGAAATGGACTTTTTTAGTTGTTATGGGACCAAAGTAGAAGATTGAATATAGTGGGAAAACATCTACAATTAATAGAGATGATAAAATATATAGAGAATATAATTAGGAAAGAGGAATGTTAAGTGAAAAAGAATTTCAATACATTATACACAGTGCATTAATTAAGACGTCATGATATGGTAATAATGTTATCCTCATAGAATAACTATGATCCCAATTGAGAGAGATCCACTTAGAGAGTGGGGTGATTTCCAAAAAAATAGAGTTCAATTAAATGTTACAGATAAATTAATAAGGATTAAAGAGTGGTAAGATATTATTATGGATTATCTAGGTTAAATTTTAAAAAATTATTTCTTCCCTTAGGGATCAATAGTTTTATGAATAATCCATTGAAAAGTTAAATATTATCATGATAACCTAGATAAGTCAAGGGTCGGTTTTAAGTAGAAAAGATAAAATATTGGAAGGGTAATATGTTCAAATATATATAAAGATTGAAATATTTTATGCCGAAAAATGTATCACGGGGAATAAAATAATGTTGAACACGATTCTCAAAATTGAACTGAATTTACATCACTCATTGTAAATAAAATATAGCAGTGTATATGTAAAAATAGAGTTAAACACAATTTTATGTTTTTTCAATTGGAATGACATTATACATTTTTTTCCAATTATCCTAAGAGGGATAATTATTACAAAAATGGTGACTAGTCTAAATAATTGTTAAGGGATTGAGAATTTCTATCTGACTTAAGAGGAGGAACATTATTTAAGGGTATGTGCAATGTTAATTCTTCAAAGAATTATATTTTTTCCTAAAAAGAGGATAAAACATCCTGTGATGGTGAAAGAAAATATGGGTGATTTTATAAGGGTACAAATTTCTAGGTTTATTTATAATATAAAATCAATCCAACACACACTCCAATGAAGAATATGTAATCCATGAAGAATAGACTATGGATGTGGAAATTGATGATCAAGAGACACCAAAATAAATCCAAACAAGAAATAATTTTTTTATAATATTAAAAGAAATTAAAAAATTATATATGATAAAGTATATTTTGTAAATGACAATGATTCTCTTATAAAATAATTTAATACCTCAAAATTAAATATTAATAATGAGATGAAAATAGAGTACAAATAGAAATTTTTTGATATTAATGATATCCTTGATGTGTGATGATGAAAATTGAGATCACTATAGAAAATATGATTTACAATAAGGAGGAAGTGAGGTTTTTTAAGATGATTTTCATGGATATTGGGTTTTACATGAAAAAAAATCACAATTTGATAGAAAATTTAATAAATGATGTCTTTAAAGACTATAAATTAGATAAAATGTTTATTGATGATACTAATAAACAAGGAAATTTTATTATCTTTCTATGAATCAATTTTATTGATATAAAAAGTTTAAATTTAAATAGTGGTAAAAATAATATGAATAGGAAGAAGGTGAACAGTTGTAAAAAAAGAAGAAGAAGACTATTTTCAGAAGAAATGGTAGTTATAAAAGTACAATGAATAATTCAGGGAAGAATAACAGTATTAAGGATAATCATAATAGTAAATCGAAATAAAAAAATATATTCTTCTAGGCATGAAGAATTTAAAATAAATAGCTGGATTTTAAATAAAAAAGAATATCAAAAAAATATTTTGATGAACCATATTTCCTACTGAGAATATTTATTTTCGAATAAAGATATTTATATTGAAGAATTTATAGACACAATCCCAATGTGTCCTAGTTTAATAATGAACCTCATAAATCAACGATATGTAATGAATCATAATGGAGTCAACCTGAAGTACCATGAGGCTAAATAAAAAATTGAATCATAAGATATAATTTCATAGTACTTATGATTATATTGAGGAATAATGTATGTGTTATATACTAAAAGACACATTAAACATGTGTGTCACTAAGAAACTAAAGAAAATTATGTGGAATGATAACTCCAAATTTATTAATTGGAGGATTAATTACCAAAAAAAATTGATGATTGAGGGGATTTACAGAGAATCAAAAGGAGGGAATACTAGGATTCATAAAAATGGATGCTAGTCACACATGACATTAAAAAATATAAACTTAAAATATCTCTAATTGTATAATGGATGAGATTTCACTTTTGAAAATGATAGATAAATTAAGGTAAAAATGTTAAAATTATCCAAATTATTCATAATAATCTTCAATTCCTTGATGTTCTATTTGTTGTTGATTTAAGAGTAGTTTCCTGAGTATCTCTAAACTATGTAATAATTTTATTGACATGATATATTATACGAAATAATGTTCCAAAATGTTACCTGAATATGAAATTCCAATCAGGAAGGGATAATAAAAAAGTGGTGACTTATTAAAAATTTCCATCGATCAATCATAACATACCTTTCCTGGACAACCTAAAATTTTACTAGGCATGTATTTAATCATGAGCTCAAGTGGGAATCATGATATGTAGGAAACTAAACACTAGTGGTGAGGGCCAATGATGAAAGCATTTAGACACTATAACCTCAAGTAAAAATATCCATATAATATAGTGAATGTAATATGTAACAATTTATCCTTATATAAACAATATGAAGTTTTCCTAAAAGATAAATTTACAATATTAATAATTAATATATAGTTTTTCATAACATGAAGAAATATATAAAATTTACATGAGTATGAGAGACATTGAAGTTCCCTCATATTTGGAGAATCTTGGATTAAACATTATTTTAATATTACATAACTCAATGTGTGTTACAGGAAGTGAATAATATTCCCACTTATTAAGGGAAAAGAAAATTAATATGGTTTGGTGGAGAGAAATCAACTACATCGTATTATTATAGATATTAAATCTATGGTTATGGAAGTACCATGGTTGCTGAATTAGTTAATAAATTTATTTAAAAGGTGGTTATATGTTTTACAATTTTTTTCTAAATCATTGTAGAAAAACTCATAACAAAAGATTTAGAATGAATAAAATGGGTTCAATGTTATAAGGAAGAGATGATAAATGTTATAAAATCCATACATAAATTTCAAATTGTGATGGAATATGAATATTATATTAAATATCTCAACGTTTATTCATTAATAATATTAAATATTTCATTTGATGCTTTAGAGTTACTCATATTTCCATTGCAGAATTTAGGAATTTCAGTGCTGGAAGTTGAAAATATGGCAAGTTATTGCATTCAATTTATTAGTTCATCATTAGAGAATAAATATATGGAAATAGATTAGTCCAAGAATAATAATAGATATTTCCCTAATATACATATGAGTAATTTTAACATGTCATGTGTTTCATATAATATGAAATATCGAAATATTTAAAGTAATGACCTATGTACAAGTTAACTGAAGTTACATATGTCATTAGGATGAAACATATATTTCATTATGAAGTAATTATGAATCATTTAATCATTAAAATACAAATTTATATGTGATATGGGAGTTCTTCATGAGTATTTTTTCCCAATTTATATTTTGTTTAAGGATATTGTATGTTTCATTCCAGGCAAGAAAAGGTTCAGGTTCTAGGAAGATGGAAACCACGAGTGTTCAAATATAAAATTTGAATATTGAATTTAACTTTTATTATTCATGGAATGATCACAATAGATCAAAAATTCACATAATAAACGTGATATAATATATGAATTATTTTGGAACTAACCATCAACCTTAAAGAAGATGTTAAATGTAAGTAGTGTATTTGATATAATTTTTAATGTCTAAAGTCATGTGTTTCTAGAATTCATAATTCTAATTAAATTTATGTATTATGATAATGATTATGTGATTCAATTTCTTGTAATCGGGATTCTTGATTATCCATGAGTAAATCCTATTTTGATTAAATACCAAGTGGTTAAGATGGTTTATATTGAAGTAAAAACATAATGGGTTTTTATTAAATAATACTAATAAAGTAGTATAAAAACTCAACTTATTCATCAGAGATTATGAAAATAATATAGTGATCAATTTTATGAATACTAATAAGGTGATTACATACTAGATGTTGATTAATGATATGATCCAAAATGTTGTACTTCCTTCATGATATCACTCAAGAAGAAAATGAAATTAATCCACAATGGCATGTTGTTATCCAATATTTTATATAGTTTGGAATTATTATAATGGTGTTATTGTGAGTTAATTTTGACAATAAAGATGAATCTAAGGATGATGTACAAAATTTATTGATTAATTCATCTATGTTTGGTGGATTTTTTAAGTAATTTTTAAAATGATCATTGAATTTAAAGGATTGAATGAAATATTATAGGAACCAAATGATGTATTTTATAATACTAATATTTGGATTGAAAAAAGTACATGAAGTATTATATTACTAGATATTGGAAATGAAAAAAGAATTTTAATATAGTCTCTCCTGCTCTTACGAAGAAGAGAATATAAATTAGGAATATATAGTTGAATATTAAGGAGTCAATAATATGAATTTTTAATTAGAGTGATTATCCAATATAACTAGAGACTCTCAATGAATAATAAGAAAGAGGATTTATTGATGTTATAGTGAGGAATAATAATGATTTTGAACTAGTGATTTTGAGAATATATTTTGGGTTTCAAAGAATAATGGTGTTAATTACTTCTCTTTTAAAGACTATAATATATAAAAATACAATTAAGGATGAATAATGAATAAATTGGAGGTCCCAAATATACAGTTGTGTTAGGTATGATATAATTTATATTCCTAAGATTTTATTGTTGTTCTGTTTTATTAAGAGAAAGGTAGTGAACAGATTCAGATGATCCTCGAACATAGAAATTGAATTTATATTAAGCTTCATGTTATATGAAATAATACATTAATGTAGTCAAGCATTTCATTGATTAAAAAATAATATATATTTTTTACATATATAGACTTCCTTGATCTTATTTAGTGATCCACTACAACATGAGGAGGAAATAATATATATACTAGTTGGTGGGATGTTATCTTGAAGGATAGATGATGGATAAAACTAGATTCACATGGGTAATATTATAAACACATACCTATATAATATTATATGTTTGTTTTAGGATAATAATACCCCACAATCTAATTTAAAATAGATGATTATTTTTTCATCGAGAATCTTATACCAGGACATCCCGTGCATGATAAGGTTTAATATTTTTGGGATTGGTTGAATCTTGTAAAACCGAATCCACTATTTATTATTTTATATTAATTTGATATAGTATTATGTTTTTCTCAAAACACAAGATATATAATTTTAACTAATAGATAGGTTAAAATATAAAGGGGGTTGTAATGGATAAATGAAGAAATTATAATTCTGTAAAATTGGATAACACACAATTGACACCCCTTCTCTTGTGTGTCGATATTATCCACTGGGGCTTTCAATTGTTATCAAATAACTCGTTACCCATTATTTGTATTTACAATTTTTTAAACATGATCTGATAGCTTAAGTATATAATTTATTTGATGTAATTTCCCACCTTGTATTTCTAATAAAAATAAATTATGTGTATATTTTCAATGATTTTAGAAGAACTTTATATAGGATAATTTCTCCCTTGTTCTATATTTAATCAAAATCATTTTTCAACTGGCAATATAACAAAAATTAAAATGAAATGATCAAATAAAAATATGATGAATGATAATTTATATGAGGGAAAAGCATGGATTGAGTATATTCATTCTTATAATACTTCTTATAAGTCTATTTGTTATGTTTCCTCAGGTCAAGAAAGTACAAGCTATGATAATGACCTCATTGAATCCTCTACAATCATATACCATGAGGTTAAGTATTATTTGAATGATTATCTAATTAAATTAGTAAAATATATATGAATACTCATAACGTAACTTTATTATGATATATCAAATCTATAAGATGAAGATGATTCAATAAAAAATTCCTTATTAAAGACACTAAGTTCCTATAACACTCAATCACGACTTGTAAAATCAAATTGAAAATCTTACAAACATAGAAATGATTTTTTTTAATTCTTTGATTAAGAATTTAAATGATTTTACAGAATGAGTGGATTCTTTTAAAAGGAACTCATTAAAATATTCCATACATTGGAGAATCAAGATAATGTATCTTTAAATGATAAAGAATATAAGTTGGAAAATAATGAAAAATTAGGAAAGGAGTTTGTTTTTTTAGAAAACTAAAAGGAATATATATCAAATGATAATGGTGGAAAAATATTTTCCTTATATATATAATTTTGTTGATGTCCATAAATATATTATTAATATTTATTTTATTGAGATTGATGTAAAGATAAAGAAGCAGAAAAAGCTCTATGTTAGATCATCAAAACATGTTGAGAAAGTAAAGTTGCCACAAAAAATTCTATGAAGAGACTTAATTCTAACATGAAATAGAATGTTTTCAATAATGGTTGTGAATAATCTATTGATCATCCCTTAATACGCTTATCGATATAAGTATCTCATAACTCAGATGATTATGTTAGTTCTAAATCTATTTGATTTTATTTATCAAAAAAAATTAAAAACAATACAAAAAATGAAGGTTAATGTGTTAAAAAATCAATCAATAGGTTTAGGGTGGATTTGAGGAATTCTATGAAAAAAAGTTTCCAAAATCATGGAAAAAACATTGGAGTTCCCTCCCAAAATCATTAAGGGTTATAATCTATAGAGAGAACATGAAAATGGAAAATGTCAATAATTATCAGAAGATGTTGGTGTTTTTGGAAATTTTGGAATTGTGGGATTTGAATATTGGAGATAAATTTCAAACTGTGGAGGCTATAGAGGCCCTAATGTGTAGTAATGATAAAATAATAAGTAAGCCAACCATAAGGAAACAGACTTCATAGATGATAACAATCCCCCCAAAGGCAATATATTTGAATATCTTCATAATTTTTATGTGGTTTCCGCAAAGTTAGTTGCTACTCTAATTTTTTTGGCATGCAATATCCCCAAAAAATATCATTATGATTTATGGAAGTGGCCATAACATCAGGATAATAATCAAATAAAATTAAGTATGTCTGGATTTATCCTGAATAAATAATACATAACTAAATTCAGACCTCATAAGAATTCAATGAAATAGGTTGAACATGATTTCTCCACAAATAGATGATTCTTATATGATAGAAATATAATCCATATCATATAAAATTTTAAAATAGATATGAATTTCAATATAAAATATGGAAGGATGGAATCCAAAATTATTCAAAATAAATTGATATTGAGATCTTCATTAGTGCAGGCATCCCCGAAGAATATTGTCGAAGGCATCCCAATACAGTTATGTCAATGGTTATTAAAGAATTATGTGGAAGTTTTAAATATAATTTTTTTGAAACCCATCGCGTTACTAATAAATCCTATTTATATTTTTAAATTTATTGAAGTAAATTCGTTGAGTTCCTGGGTGCCAAGGGTTGATACCGGGCGTTTTTAGATAGGCATAACAAGGCATAAAGTTAGTGAACAGTTTGTCTAACCATTATGTAACCATGTGAGGGGGGTTACTATTTTTTATAGTGTAGTTTTTCTTGATTATAGAAAGGTATATTATATCATGCATTGCCCTATAGGAAATAGTGTAGCCTACATTGTGGTGGAATGTTGAACCAACATGTTTGGTGCCCGAATTACTTAATCATGTGGACAAACTATGTAACCCTGTGAATCATATTAAAAATTTGAAAATTACCCAAAAAACCTATTGGGGTTTTATATTTTTGTGGATACTTATCCTCCCCCATAATTTATATCCCTAATCCCTTTATTGTGGCTCTCTACTTATGTATCCATTGTTGTTTTCACCTAGATTCCTGGTGTGTTGGATCGAGGTAAGTCGATTTTTTAATATTTTATTCTTCCTTTCCCCTTCTCAAGTCTCATTCAATTATTTTAATTGATTTATAGAACACTAATGGTGTATTTGGAAGAATATATGGTATGTAATCAGGATTTAGTTTGTATTTATTGTGTATTTGGTTTCTGATTCTTGGTTTTACCTATTCAAGGTGGTCATCATCAAAGTCAACAAGCTTCGAACTGAATCCATGTTATGAGTATATTTTTAATGGTGTTTTCAATGGTATATTATTATATATATAATAAATTTTTTTAATTAATTAATTTTCTATTTAAATTATGTATTCTATGTTCTTATTCAATGTTTATAGTATTTCATGGATTGGATTGGAAATTATGGGTTTTTTGGGGTTTTCCATATGGGTGTGTCTTTTATGCCCACCAAGTCCTTGATAAAATTTATGAAATGGAATTTTTTATAAATCGATCGATAAGGGAACTTGATTTTTGATGTTATGTAATGGAGTATCACATGGGTTAACCAGGGTGTGAAGGATGGGTTTATACGAGGGACCATGTGAGCCTTTTATGGGAAAAATGTGAGCTACAATATTTGTCTGTATGAGTGGTCATGTGTTCCATCAAAGGGAGGACCATGAGATCCACCAATGTGGATTCCAGGGGAACATGAGCATGACTGGGTAGGAAGACATAGATATCTTCAATTTCATAGCAAGATAATACACTTGTATTCTATCTCCTGATAGGCATGACAGTTAGAGAATTTAGTGAATATTACTTATGTCGTGTTGGTTTATTTGATGATTAGATTTTATTTGTTCCATTTTCAGGTGTTTATATTTATTTTCCCATTTTTGGTATTCTATTTATATGGTAACATGCTAATGATGTTTATAATAACCCTTATTGTTATTTTTTGAAAATTCTAGTTAGGTTGTGATTTATGGAATTGTTTATTTGTTTGATCTTTATTTAAATTTTTTTAGAAAATCATGTTTTGTTTTGAAATGGAAAACCAATGGAATTTCAAAGATTCTTTGAAAAAGGTATATTTTCATTGTTTTTTAATTTTGAGAATGTTTTTAAAGTATTATATTTTATTCAATTGGTAAAATACCTAAATATATTCATGGTGGTATCCATGTGGGATTCATTCCTCCGACCCTACGTAGAACCTCATGGGAATTTTATCATATTTTTTAAGAGACTAGTAAATGAAAGGGAGACATATTCTATGGTATTACTTCATGATTATTGTGGTTCAATTATTTTTGGAGGATTCATGGCCTCAGAGGTATTGGATCATGTGGATTCAATTTTTTTATTTTATACTCATTCGATTGTTCTTCGTAATTGTTTAGAATTTTCAAATTCATTTTATTTTTGGTTGTTTGTTATGTGATCACATATATATCTATATGTCTTGTTATGGATTTTTTATGAAGTGATGTATGTTTTTGTATATAGTATCCGAATATCTTCTATTATTGACACTGATGATAATGGTATTGCTCTCCCGTTTTATGGATGATTCATTTTAGTTTACCTATTCTAAAATCAGTACTAAATGATAATTGGTTTTACATAGTTCTTGACACCGTCTAATGATGATCAGGAAGGATCATAGGGTCATTTAGTAGGCTGGAAAGTTGATATGTTAGGTCAACCTATATTGGTTTGTTCAAAATGAAATCAAAGGAATTTGTTATTTGGGCATTACTGGTAGTAAGATCTATGACCATTGGGATATTATTTGTTGATTTGTGGGAGTTATTAGATACCTCCTCTTCACGTAAAATTGTTAGTATCCATGGGTGGTCTGGGATTGTATTTTTTTATCATGGTTTTGGGATTTTTAATAGTGTTTCAAGGTATTTTCCCATTAGTGGAAAATCACCGGGTATGTTTAATGGCAATTTTGAGTCTTGGTGTTAATCCTAGAGGATTGGATGAGGAAAATAGATAGTTCAAATAGTTAGTAGTTACTGTACATAGCACATGAGACCTTTCATATTACTCCATGTCACCTAAATGGTTAGAGAATGGTTTTATAAACCGTGTAGACAAACCATGTAGTGCCTGGAATGATTGAAATGTTATATGTTTTGTTTCACTTCCAATTTGATGTTTCTTGTGATGTTACTGCTTCTTTTTTAAACAAATATTGAGGGTTTATTTTTTTTACTTTTTATTGGTTTAAACCAATGTTGTGATTAAAACAGAAATGGTTTTTATTTATTGAAAAAATTACTAAATAAAATGACATCATCCATGCATAGGGAGGATGCAATTGAGAGTGACAATGTGGTGAATCTTCCAATTGATCCAAATTTAGTGGAATCATAAATTCATATGAGGAAATCCCTTGATCAAGTGAGTGTTCATGAGTAGACACAGACTGCAGACCATGCTAATGAATTTTTAATGTATAATCCCACAAAATTTCATGGATACAAGGGACCTAATGAGAACATGGAATATTTTGATAGTATTTAAAATATCATCATGTTATTTAAGACCCCTAATACCTCTAATGTTTTATTTACCATGTATGTTCTAGAAGGATGGGGTATATAATGGTTGGAGTTAATGGTGCTCTCTATAATGTAAGAGGATATCACATGGACCACATTAAAAGTAGTGTCAAATCCATAGTTCTACCCAACGAACATAACAGTGGTGAAGGCCCACGATATTCTGAAGTTGGACTAGGGTGATCATTATGTGATGGAGAATACCTCTTGATTCACTAATTTTGTCCTTGTATATCTAAATTTCTTCCGGAATGATGGTCTCATGGATCATCCTTTTGAGATGGGAATTATTATAGAAATCATATCTATGATTGTTATTATTTTTTTATTGACCTATTTATAGGTGGTTGATAAGGAAACGATGGATGTGGATGAACTAACTAGTAATATAGGTATCATTTTAGTTCCATTAGTGGGTGGTAGTAAGATTTACTCTTCCACCTAGAAGTGGATGTGGTATTAGTCACCTAGGGGTAGTGGAAAGAGAGTACAATAGACTTCTGGATTAACTAATGTGGATTATATAGGGAATATACCGGTTAAATATTAATAGTGTGGAAACATGGGGGATACCTAGATTTATTTCTTAGAGACTATGATGAAGTTCCACTTGTGTGGGAATTTTGGGAATATTCATCCATTATGTTAGTTGGATTCACGTGTGAATTGCATATTCTCTAATTTCTTGAAGGGATGTAAGGTGAATTCATAAGCTTCCACGGGTGGAGGATATCATCCTTGAGACTAGGTTAATTCTCACCAGTTGAATAATACTCTAAGAGGAACTCATATAGTGAATCTTCAAGTAGTAGTAATTATTCCAATGGACAAGATTTTGGGCTAGCCACCGTTATAGGTAAGATGTTTATTTGCTTCTTTTATGAACATGGTTTTAATTGACATTGAAACATATAATTATTTCATTACATTTAAGATGGTTTATAGTTTTGGTATAAATCTATGTTTATTATTTATTTAATATATTTTATATCTTCTTTAGGTGGAAATAAGGATAAATGATTCATTTTTCCCTAGTGTCATGTTATGGTAGTTATTGTGGTGGTTGTTTTGGACATCCTGGCCCTAGACTTGATTCTTTTCGACCTCATTGTTGACATGGATTGGGTGATAAAATTTAAGGAATTGACAAACTATTATCACCCCATTATCTTGTAAATTATGCATTATAGAAGCAATCACATCTTCCCGGGTGAGAAAGCTATGTGTTTAGGGATGTTAGGAGATGTTTCTTCAAATTTGGTGTTGATTTTGGGCCAGTTGTCTAGGTTTTTTCATGAGTATGTTGAGAAAAGATAAGTAGGAGAACATATAGTGGTAGAGTATAAGTTCTCATACATGTTCAAGAAGATATATTTGGATATCCTTTAAAGATAGATATCTATTTTATAGTCTGTGTACTCCCCAGGATAAGCCATATTTCCAATTATTTTTATCTGATCAATCTAGCCATGCAGATGGAGTTCAATGTTTAGATCATAGATCTCAAGGGAAAGGGTTTTATTCATTCAAGAATGTCATTTTCGGCTTCATGAGTTATATTTTTTATGAATAAGGATAGTAGAATCATTTTTTTCATAGACTATCAGAATCATAACAAAGTGACAGTAATGAATAAAATGTTGTAACCCTGAATTAAATATTTTTTTTGATCAAGTAGGAGGGGTCTGTTTATTTTTAGAGATCCAACTAAAATTGGGGTACCACTAGTTGATGGAATAGAAATAAAATTTTCCAAAGATGAAGTTTCAAAGTAGGTATGGAAATTTTATGTATCTTGTTCACTTATGTGGGATTTACAATGCTCTTTCTTTCTCCAGGGAAATAATGAACCATATCTTCCATCACGTCATAGAATTATTTCTATCCATGATTGTAGATGAATTGTTGGTATACATCATAATGGAGGAGGATCATTCTGACTATACATAGGTTATTGGGTCTTTTTAGAGATTACTTTCAATATTCCAAGATGTCCAAGTGCCAGTTTTTTATTCAGGAAGTGAAGTATCAAGGACACATGATTTGTGAGGTATGAGTTTTAGTAAATATAAGGAATATATATGATGTCATGTCTTGGGAGAATCCAAAAAAAATCAGCATTAATATTTTTTATGTCTTTGATGGGTATAATTAACATTTTTTGGGTAGTTTTCCAGGATAGAATCTCCATTGGAAACAATTACAAGGAATTTTGTGATGTTTTAGTGAGAAGACAAGTGATATTGTGTTTTTCAGGTGTTATAGACCATGTAAAATCTATATCTATTTTGATTATTCATGATCCTGGGAGATATTATGCAGTGAATTGGAATTCTTATTGTGTGTGTTTGGGGTGTTTGTTAATAGAGGTTGACCATGTGGTGGCCTATGGATTGAAGAAGGTACACCCACATGAGCAGAATCACCCAAACCACAATATGGAATTGGTATCACATGTGCATGTGATAAATGATTGAAGACAATAAGTCTTTGGATATAATTTTATAGTGTATATGTACTATATAATAATGACGTAAATTTTCCATCAAAAAAATTGAACTTTTGGAAGAGGCATTGAGTGGACTACATTCATTAATTTGATTTTTAAGTTAGGGGAACTCCTTTGAAAGTAAATGTCGTAACAAAATCATGAGTAAGAACCTTACATTAAAGATAGTTCGATAATCAGTGTGTGAATGGGGTTAGATATGTTTTTTTCAAATATTGGACTTGTCATGTAGGGGGATGGATGAAAGATATTATTTTCCATTATAAAAATTACACACTAACATCGATTATATATAAAAAATGTGAATTTTAACATAGTTTACATTATATTAACATTTCTTTAAATTGCATATATACCTCGATTTATTTTCCTCAGTATCCCGATAGTTGAATTCTCCTTAAAATTTTGATTGTTTTTCTTTGTAGTTTGAGGTAGGAGTTGATATATGGGCCACATAATTCTTGGTTAGATAATTAACCACAGGGGAATAAGGATCTCTGTACATTGAAATGATGGTATTAGTGGACTACGATGAGACATTTTTTGGTGGACATAATTTCTTTGTACTTGACCTGGTGGAGGATCAATGATGAACTTTATAGACTATATGGGCTATTTATGGACTTCCAATGAAATTTTGGAAGTTGGATGACATATCTATGGATTGTTTGGTCATAGTAGCTTATAATTAGAGTGGGAAAGATTCTCTATTGGTTATTATTGATCATATAACAAAATCAAATGATTTTCTATCCATTTTGTAGTCGATTGTGGTAGAGGAACTCAAATGCCTGTATGTTTGAGTGATTTTTCAGAATTAGAAGTAACCTTGGTGATAGTGTCAGATCAGGATACCCATTTTACCTCTCAATTTTTATAAAGTACTGTAGGAGAATTTGAGAACCCAGATGAGGTTGAGTACCACATATCAATTATAAATGGATAGCCAATCTATGTGGATTACCCTGAATCTTGATGATATGTTATATGAATGAATTCATGATGTAAATTTTTGAGGTAAGGGAAACTAAAATTTTACATGTTTTCATATAATAATAACTTTTGGATTTGATAAGGATGGAACCATTTTAGGTGTTATATAATCATCCATTCAAACACCCTATGTTCTAGAATGGGGTGGCTGAGAATTCTTTAGTTGTACTGAGCCTCATCAAGGAGATGACCAAGATGGTGTGACTAATTGAAAACTGGATAGTGATAGCTAAGTGTTACAAGAATTTTTATTTCAAACATCGTCAACATCTGTTGGAGTTTCATTTTGGTGATTAGGTGTTTGTCCCGGTATGTGTTTATTTGGGTCTCAATCACATAAAAATCTAGGGGAAGTTGGTACAACGATATGTCTTCCATTTTTGGGTTATGGAATATCTTGGGAAGGAAGACTACAAGTTGTAGAATCTATCATGTATTACCGTGATCCATGATATATTTTATGTTTCCAATATAATGAAATACTAACTGGACCCATCTCAATTATTGGATTGGGATGATTATAAGTTATATCATGATGCCACTGTGGTGGATTTTCATGTTCATATCCTAGATTCTCGAAACAAGGTGATACATGATAAGGTTATCATATTGATCCATATATTCTAGTACCATAGTGATTATAGAAATGGGATATTAGAGTTGTATGGTTGTGGTAGGGATCGATGGCTTCATCTTTTTTTCTATTAAAAAACCTAGAAAAATTTCTATGGGGAATAATTTGAATTATTAAATATTTGAAAAATATTTTAGGATTACAGAACAACATATTTTTTTAATTTAAACTGGACTATGTTCATGGAGTTCCTAGGTCCTAGGGGATAAAACTGACAGTTTTTTGGAAGACAATACCATGCCTACAGTTTTTTCATGTTTTACAAATAGTATTGTATCTGTACAAGTGGGGATTCAGTGGTTTAAAGTTTATGTTATAACATGTTGAGAATAGTTCATTAAAATGTGACCCATCCCCATGTATATGGTGTAGAATATTTGGTATGGATAGTGGAACCTTCATGGTTGGTGTCCAATTTTCTTAACCGTGAAACCTAACCTTGAGACCCTGTCTAGATCATTAAATATTGAAGAAATATTAAAATTACCATATCATGTTCTTAATTTTTGTGGATATTTCTCTTTCCCTATCATGTGAAAACCTCCTCCCTTGGTGGTATATTTACACCTCCTTCTTCGATAGTTTTCTATTGGATTTATGGCCTTTTGTCTTGATATTAGTTGATTTCTTAATGTTTATTTCTTCATTTCCCCTTCTCAAGTGTTGTTCTTCCATTTTTGTGGAAGTGTGAAACCCTGGTGGGGGTGTTAGATAAATATATGGTATGTATGATTTTTTTGATATTCATTTGTTATGTATTATGTGTGTGATTCTTAGTTCTATCAATTCTTTATGGACATCGTCATGTGAGATGACATTTCAACAAAATATAAGGTATGTATATTTATTCAAGGGTGTTTTGAATGGAATACCATTAAATTTATAATGTATTTTTGTTTGATTTATTTTAGTTTCAATTTAAATTAATTTATATTGGTTCTTATTCTATTTTTGATGTATTTCTCATATTGGATGGCCAATTTTGGTGTTTAAGGTAGGGATTCCAATTAAGTGTGGCTTGCAATACCATAAAGTGTTTGTAAAAAGGATCATAGATCTATTGTGATTTGGAATGGATTTCAATTTTTTTTTATAAGTGAATTTTTCTTGAAAATATTTGTTTGTTAAATTGGACACAGTTTCTTATGAAATGAAATGATTTAGAGCTTGACTAATATGGTCACTTATTCGTGGTTGTGGTGGAATATAATAGAACAAGGGTTAACCAGTGTGTGAAAATGAGAATGGTTTTATGTACTATGTGATCCTATAGATAGATGGCCATGTTAGCTTCTATATTTGTTTTTATGATTGGTAATGTTTTCCCTCCAGGGGGGATTTTGTTACACTTGAATTTGGATTCTATGGGACCATTAAATCCATTGCGTAGTAAAGCTGAGATAGACTCCATTTCTAATCTATATAGTAGACTTCTATACTCACTCGTGATAGGACCGATGGTTATGTGAGGACCATGTTTTCTTCAGGATGTATTTGTTGTCAAAAGATCAATATAATGATTATGTTGAAGAAAGAAACAAGGTAGTGGTATATATATTGAAGAAGGGTGTGTGTGAAAAGTTTTCAATTAGATCCAGACCACTGGATAGTGGATCAGAATGACCATCATTATGTGAATGAGGTTTTTATTTCTTTTTTTTTCAAGAAAATATCAAGGATGAAAAGTATCATGAAAATCACCTTGAGAATAATAAAATAAGTTCTGATCATAACAAGGAGGAGATTCAATTTTTGAATGGCTATAATGAAAATCTTATAATTATTTGTAGTTTTGTTTCTCAAAAAAGTCCTAAGTTGTCTGAGAAATTATGATGAATGCTTTATGATGGAATTTGGTAGAGTTAGTAATTTAAATCATATTAAGGATTATATTTTAAGGAATGATCAATATGGAATACTGTGAAGTTAAAAAAATTCCATTAAAAGTCCTAAGATGATGAATCCGGTCATAAATGTTCTCAGAAGTCATGAGGAATTCATGCTTAGAAGAAGATTCTTTTGAAGGAAATAAATTTTTGAAGCTGAATCTTTCTAGTTTCGTCTCATTGGTGTGAGATCACTAGATAGAGATTTCCTTGAAGGATAATAAAGTTGATCAGAACATGTGAAGATGTAGATATTGGATTTAGTTATCCCTATAATCCAAAAGAATGAAATCTTCAGAGAATGATGATTGTTTCTATTTTTATTAGAAAATATAAGATGTTTTTGAGGTTGAATATGGTTACACTTGTCCACCGGACATGGTATGCCACCGATCCATTAGAGTCAAAATAGTTTGACGGGGAGTTTTTGAAAAATGTGTAATGTTAAAGAATAAGAAGTCATTGGGACCAATGTATGGAAGAAAATTACAGACTGATCGTCAATATAGTAAAAAAATTTCATAACAATGAAATTTAGGTTGTATTCATGTAGTTCAAGGAAACAGAAATCTACAAACTGTATAATATCAATTCAGTGATGTATATCAGACTGAAGATGAAATCTATTATTGGAGTAATAAATAGACTGATAATCAGATGAAAACTGTTGCTGAAAGCATCATTAGACACAGGTTCATTGGAATCAGGAAAAACAACAAAAGGATAATTTCTTGAAGCTATCAATGTGTTATCAATATGTATCATAAAAGTGACTAAATAAGTATGAAGTATAGTTTTTGGTGTTTATATATTTTCATCCAGTAATTTTTCTCTAGAAACCGATCATAATAATGAGAATTCATTTACTTTAATATGATTCAATTATTGTGGAGCATCATAATCCTAAAATCAGAATGGAAATGGAAATCGAACTAAAGAATGATTTGAAATCATGAATGGAGATGATGTTCTGAGAATATGTAGATGGATCAACGATAATTAAGTACCATTGTTTTTGTGATATATGGAGATGATATTTAAGGTAAAATTGAAATATTTGGAAATTAGTTTTAATGGGAAAATTGTTAAGAATCATGTCCAAACCATATCTAGAATTCCAATAAATGGAGATAGTACATTTTACATTCATAACACTTGTACTATTGATGAAAATAATAGTGAATGCAGAGAGATGATGAATTTTTTAGTGAAGGAGTTTCTAAATTGGGTGTACCTAATGAAGTTTGCTGGATAGAAGAATTAAAGGAGAATGGAGAAGATCGTAATCAGATGATCATTTTATGAGGCTCTATTATTGTAATAGAAATGGAATTTATATTTCTAGACTGAGATAGAAATAGTTCAGTATTATTTTAGTGGTTTCTAGATAGAGAATCATTATCTGATTGATCAATCATTCTGGGATGATATGATAGGTAAATTGGGATGAATATCATTACAAAGTCACATAAGGTCTTACATACTACTGGGTAAGAAAGTGAATAATTATATTGAAGAACATATTTATGAGATATGGAAAGGAATAATATTAACTTTTTTTTAAGAAATAATAGAGGGTTTCTTAATGTGTTAAACAAAATTTATTTCATCATTTGGTGATACTTGAAGAAAATGCCTTATTTTATTGAAAATAGTTCGACACGAGTGTAGCACAATATCCTACTCGATGTATCCATGTGAATATATATTTTTTCTAGTTGATTGTGTGGTAACATATTATTTCTATACAATAATACTTATGTAGCTACACTTTTTTAGTAGTGAACATTGTAAATTATTTTTTTTTATAAGAATGGGTGATTATTTTGAGTTCAACAAGGTACATAATCATTAACAGGAGGTGAAGTTTCTTTAAATGAATGAGAATTTAAAATGAAAAATCTAACACTGATTCTTCTCATATCCAACTAAATGATACAAGGATTCTAGTTTGGAAAATATTTGTGGAATTAGATAAGGTTATATTAATTTACTATTTTTTGATGTTTTGAAAGAAGATATTGTTATAGATAATTTGGGTTGTGTGAACTGTAAGGGGATTACAATCTTAAAAAATTAGAGTTATCATATTGGAAAAAATAGAATGTTTCCATATCTTATGGCTCTTTCCTATGATGTTTTAAGAGCTATTATAGATGGGTTTCCCTCTCTTATTGCAAACAATCGTCTTACAACTAGTACTAATAAGAATATTAAGAATGATAGAAGAGCTAAAAACAATTTACTCTCTTATTTGTATGAATGTGAATTTATTTTAGTTGAGGAGTTTCAAACTCTAAATGTATCTAGGAAAATTTGAAAATCATATATGAATAAAATAAAAAAGGTTGAAATACATGTTACATATCTTGAGGCTGAAGTATGAAGATCTCATGATTCATGGGTATTAATATTTTGGGGACTACTTTAATAGTTTAAATGAATTTTAATGCCCTTTAAGATGTATTGGATAAAATTTGGAAGATTATATTATTGTTGAAAATATCTAGATAATTCTTCCCTAAAATATTGATGAAAATGTTTCCTCATTTGAAGATATAGATACCAAAACATTATCTCAAAATGATTTTCATAGTAATCTCATTACATATGAAATGATAAGGGAGAATGTTATGAAGGGAAATAAAAATTGATCTTGAAACATGTTTCAATGCCATCAAGAAAGAATTGTCTATGAATACTCCTGAAGAAGACCGAGATTCTGATTTTTGAAAATGAGGTATGTAAATATCTTGATAAACCTTTATTAATTTTTTGTCTAAAAATGTAAAAATATAACCAAAAAATATATAAAGATAAACATCCCTTAAAATATTTTGTATTAGCAGCCATGGGGTACTTTTTTCCCAATTTTCTACAAAGAAGTGATGATGATGAAAGAAGACCAAATAATCTTGGAAGAAATTTGGTGATAAGGAAAATATTATTCCACGAAGAAATATTAGAATTTATCCAAATAAAATAGAAGAAGTTGATTTGTATAAGGATAATGATAATGACTTATTTACTAGTTGTGATGAATAAAACAATTTTATTTTCATATATAACGTGGAATATTCTACTAATAGTAAAATTAGTTATTCTAATGAAGAGGGCAGGGATGTCAAATCCAAAAAAAAAAATAATGAACATCCTGAAGTCGTTATTAATGAAAAAGAAGAATATTTATAACTTATCTAGAAAAAACATAATATTGATGAGCATGGGGTCATAAGTTTCAAGAAATATATTTATGTAGTTGGTGAAATCTCTAGAAAGGGTAAACCTGATAAGGATAAAAATTCCTCATCAAAGGATAATAATATATATGAAATTATATATAAGGGGAAGAAATATGATAATTCTATGTATGTGGCCATGAACCAAAATTACGATACGTCAGAAGTTTCTAAAAATCCTAATTCTAAATAAATTTCTATAATATATGGTTAAAATATGCATAATAAGAAATATAATGTGAAAAGGAAAAATCTATGTTATAAGGAAAATGTTGGTGATCAATATTCTTCCAATAATATGGTTTTTGCGAACAATGCTCACAACTCCAGTATTTATGGATGATACAAATATAAAGATCCTATCTATAGGTACTTCAAGTATTTTGGTGGATATATATATATTGAAAATATGTGTTGGTTTAACCAACAACATTACTAATATTTTATAAACTACAGAAGGAAATGTTTTAGGGGGAGACAATCTTCTCAAATTGTGAATTATAAAAATGTTGTTTTAAAATTTTGGAAAATTAAACATGCCTATTCCATTAATAAATATGTCTTATTAATCTATCCTAAATAAGTTTACATTGATATAAATTTATAAGAAGAAAAAAATATCATAAGAAATGGAGTCGAAAAAGATATAATAATAAGTGGGAAAAGTAGATAAAAAGATGCCAGAAGATTCTGATTTATGATTTTAAAAAAGATGCAACAGATGTGATCAAGAAGGTCATGCTAGAAAATTTTGTTGGACTAATTTTCACAATGAAAAGAAAATCATGGAAAAGTTGTTACAAACTCAATGTATCAAAGACGTTACTAAATATATGAAGAATTTGACAGCCTCATGAGAAGATTCTACAAATGATTAAAATGTTGCTACAAAACCTAATAATGATAAACCGAAGGAATAAAACACATCTGATAAAAAATCCAAGAAAAAAATTAAAATTTCAAGACATAGAGAGGACTCTCATTCTAATTGTTTCTTCCAAAGAATAACTAAGATTCCTCCTTAATCTGATTTTTGTATATTTTAACTAAATGGTATGAAATTTAATGAGTTAACATAGAAAAGATAATGTGGTTAAGTACATTAATTATCTTGAAAAATAAGGTAATGTGGTTACAAAATATATTTTTTTTGGAAAGTTGAATTTGTAAACATGAATTGTATGACTTTTCATTTGATATGGTTGGAGGTTTTATTTATCCTAAACCCATAATTTCAAAATATTCCGAAAGATGAGAATGATGAATGAATAATGTTAGTCTAGCACATGAATGTTATGCAATGTTAAATATTGATATCAATGATAATAAACTATTGATTTCTAGACTGGGTTCACCCATGTAGATTCTGTTTTTTAGTTAAAGGATCATGTTTAAGAAACCAATGTGATAATTATATTATTCTTAGAAGGCATTAATGATTTTGAGATTATAAAAATTTATCTTGAGTGGACCATTTGAATTTGGTTTCTAATAAGGGGGAGAGATAAGAAATATGGGGAGAAACAATGGTATGGGTAGAAGAAAAAACTGAGAAATGAAAAGAACAAGGGGTATAGTTTTAAATTGGAATTGAAAAAAACAGAAAGTGGTGGATTGTTAGGACCATGTCATTTTTTGTTTTATTTTTTTAGTTGATGAATATAATGCTTATAATGAAGAAAGAATGATAGTAATGGTATCCATATTAAAGAAGGATGTGTGTGAAAATATTTTAATCAGATCCAGACCTTAATACAAGGTATTAGAATTATAATCATTATTAGAAAGAAGTTTGTGTTGTCTTTTGTTGTCTGGGAAATATCAAAGAAGAAAAGGATCAGCATACTGAACTTATTATAATCATGATCTTAGTTAAAGTATATATAATATTTTTTCCATCTTTTATGAATTTAATTTCTTAAATATGTCTTAATATGGATTCCCATTGGGGTCATGGAGGACTTTAGGGTGTTTGGGGCTAGTCTGTAGCCCATAACCTGAGTATTGGGTTAAAAGAGGATGTTGTATGATCAGTTCAAATGGTATAGGTTGGGTCACACAACAGTTAGGTAGCTCTACAATATTAACAATCTTTGACAGAGGCTTGGGCATGGTTACCACACAGTTAGTGAAAATCATGTGGGGTAATATTCTACTATGGTCCATGTTTATTGGATGCCTTACAGGGTTTTTGCACAGTTAGAGAAACCGTATTGATAAACTGTGTGATCCCTTATGTGTAAGAGTTTTTTAATATATTAAATTTATTTTAGAATCATATATTAACCCGTTTTGGGTTTTCTTTCA
This sequence comes from Viscum album, assembly GCA_963277665.1. Lineage (NCBI taxonomy): Eukaryota > Viridiplantae > Streptophyta > Magnoliopsida > Santalales > Viscaceae > Viscum > Viscum album. The sequence goes on from OY728119.1 coordinate 1,977,392,598, forward strand.
ACATATAGTGTATTTCCCCTTATAAAACCTCTCAAGATCAACCATTCTAGGATTTCAGATCAATAGTTCTTCTATTATCTGATTCGAACGCGACTCATCTCATTGGATATACAATTGTAAGACCTCGATTCATTTTTAGCATTTCTCAATTCTTTTGGATATCAACTGTGCTATTCTGATTTTGGCTCATATTCCCTAATATTAACTTCTTTATATGTTCTTAATATTTCTTCCAAACTGGGATGAATCAGAGATTTATACTAGACAAGATATATGGCATGAGCCTTAGGTAGGTGGTCCAATTCCATTCGCTAATTATTGATCTGCTATATAATTCGGAGTGTCCCACACCAATATTCAGGGTCTCAACTTGTATTATAATTGAACCATGTTGTTTCCTATTTTTATTTATGTAATGGAATAGGTGTTTTGACTCATGTATTAGGTTTTATGCCTTGATTATGGTCCTCCCCATGGGTGAGTTCCCATGGATGACCTTTTATGGCCGGTTTTCCAAGGATACCTATGCGTAATGCCTTGAATTCCCCTTTATGTGTTTTTAAAAAATTAATTTGAAATTTGATATAATTACAATTTTGTTAAGCTATAATTTATTTTCTTGGGAAATGGTATGGTTGACTTTTTTACTTTACCATTGTATTCCTAATATTGTTTAAGCATGTTTAGATTGATTTTATTAATTTATTGACCTGCCCACATTGGTTGAGTAATGTTATATCCATGTAAGTGTTTAATTCTCATGTTATTATTATTATGAGAAATGTTATAATGTTTGTAAATGGAAGGCCAAGCCTTATGAGTTTGGTCCTTTATTAAGACCCCCTTTTAGTGTGTGTTATATTAGATGCTTTTGGGTTTTGACCTTTGCATTCCTAAGGAAATGTTTAGATTAATTGAATGATGAAGCAGTAACTATACATGGTTGAATCATTGATTTAGTTTATAATTCCATGGATAGGATCATAGACTAATGTATCTTTTCCCTTAAGTGAACCTTGGATTCATATTAGAATTCCTGGTATGGGATTAATGGTTATATTATGTCTAATATGTGAGTGAACCATAGTAACCACTGACCAGATCATAGAGGATGTACTTAAATACCGAGTGAATCATTTATCCATTGAGGTATTCTATGGGTGGGCTCAAGAGGCATTGACTATATGTCATGAGTTATAATTGGTGCTTCCTTATAGGACCACCAAGGACAACCTCAGTTGACATTGACTTATACCACACCTGGAGTCATACCAGGTTCCTGAGAGGTTCTTTAGGATGGGTGTGTAGGGTGTTGGTGGTAATTACACCTATAGTGATAATGGAATTCCAATATATGGATTTCATGAATGGGATATGGTTATAAATTGAAAATGGAATTTTAATGATTTATGACACGTCTACTAATCCAAAAAACATGCTTGTATTCAGTCTTCACTCTTACTTCTAAAGATATACTTTTGAGTCATTCTTCGTGCTTATAGTTGTATGGGGGATACCTAGATTGAGATAGATCCCGAGTCTTATGAATTCAATACAAATGAATTGTTAAATGGATGATGAAATGAAATGTAAATGGGAATCATTTCATGTATGTAATTTACTTTTGGGTACATCTTAAATTACTTCATTCTTTATTTCAGAATGACTGATATATATATATATATATTCATTGACTGATTGGCACAATCCATGGGTGGTTGTATACCATGGCATAATCTCACACTCTTTTTGGGTTATGATTTGGACCCAAATAGATTTTATTATTCCAGGCATTGATAAGGGAAAGTTCCCTCCTATAATTACATGAGATCCAACTTTGGAGCACTAGAGCATGGGACAAATCCAAGGATTGTGATGCTTCAGAGTTTCTTGTTTTCCTTTTTTTACTTTTGGTAATTTTATTTTATATGAATATAGTGTAACATATTTTGGCTATTTTCTTGAACAGGTCACATATATCATCATCTTCTATATGATATGACATCTGAATTATTAATACTATCAGTATTCTGTTGTATATTTTTGTTGTATGGTATTAATATTTCAGGTATTCAATTGATAATGTATTCCTCTATGTTACACTCTGATAATGAGGGCATATTATCCCCACTATTAAACATAGGACCTCGCTGATAGTCGGCATTCTCTGGAATCTGGGGAGACGAGCATGAGGTCCTGTGACTAACTGGGCTCAGAGCATTTTTGGGCGGCATCTGGGTTTGGGGTGCTATAAAGTGGTATTATAGAAGGTTCTATTCCAGTTTTTTACTATTTTGAAACAATATTAAGGGATATGAAATAATAGGAATTTGGTAATGTGATGTTCCTGGGCGTAGCTAACACGCATATAGGGAAAAGGCAAATTTCCTCCGATTGAATTGTGATATTTGGATTTTGACATATTACTGTTTATTTGATATCACCATTGGGTGAGATGCCTGTATTTCAATTTTATTTTTGATATTATTGTGGGTTATATATTCATAGAACTTGATGAGATGAGGGTATTTCATCTCATTCAACATATATGAACGTCATAGAAATCACATTCCTTGCATTATTTACTTATCATTTAGAGAGAATTAATGATTTCATGTTGTTGTGATTGATATCATGATAGATATTCCTACTGTTGTGATAGGTATATTGGTAAATTTTACGGAATGAATTGGGTAAATTTCAATAACTTTTCCCAAACCTGTGAGGGCCCTATTGGATTAAATATTGGTGGATCATTTTGCGGTCTTAAATTGGATTGTGTTATGATATTACATAGATAGATTCCATGTTGAGATCCCTGGGGAGTATGAGCCCCCATGAATTGGAATTTGGCGTACCATTGGATTACCCATCAAAAATGGATGTGGTAAACTTGAAATTAGATTCAAATCATTGAATGTGAATGTGAAAATGGTTTGAAATCAAATAAATGTGAAAGAAAGTCAAAACGATGTTGACTTTGATATAGATATAGACTAGAACTGACATTTGTAGTTGGAATTTTGGTAGGGCTATTATTTTTTTGACGCCTAGACCTAACCCATGGGGAATGTGTAGGGGTGAGTTCCTAGATGAATGTTTTGACATTTTCAATATTTTATCTATTCTTTTTGAAATGTGAACCTTAAAAATGATCAGGAACTAAGGTATTTTTTTTTTGGAATTATAGATTCATGCCACCATGATGACATCAAGATGTATGGAAGTAGGGTGGTGACGATCATACCATAGAGGTGTTAGGTCATGTGCTACTAGTGGATCATCCAATCATTTCAGTTTCAGTACCATCTAGTGTACCATATGTCGGTGCAAATGCATAATTCCATGAAATATATATGAGGTTCATGCAAACCTTTACGGGATCACCAAAACCTTCATGTATATGGAAGAGTTGACATGTGTATTATTGTATTATCATCCTCAAACCTTTTGAGGAATGCTATACCAAAGTTGACATCTTCATGTATAGTGGGCATTCGTTCAATCTTTAATCCTTTAGATATGCCTCTTGAGAGGAGGGTAAATCTCATGGTGTATATACTGTGTGATTCCACCAAGATGTGGTGATATCATATCACTCAAGTGGAGAGTAGTCAGGATATAGAATGGGGATTTTTTTCATTTAGTCTTCAATGATTACTAAATTCCTAAAATGTTGAGGAATGATATAGCCTAGGAGTTTATGAATCTAAAGCATGGTGCTTTATCATTTATGGACTACTCAACCCATTTTACTGAGCTCTAGTGAATCACACCTATTTTATGGGTAACAATGTGTCTAAATCATAGAGTTTTGATCAAGGATTCAGGTTTGACATTTGATCACCTGTAAATGTGTTCTGGTTTACTATTTTATCTTCTATTGTTAATCAGGAACTGATTACTAAGCACAATATGAGAGAATATGGAGCTTTGTGCAGGGCAGTTCAGCACTAAGATCAGGTATTATCTTGACCTATTGAATGAAGATTCATCCAAATCATTCTTTCAATGATAAAATTTTTCATAACATATCTTCAAGTATCCAAGTGATGTGTTACTAGTGCGGTAGGATCGAGAATACAAGGCCATAATTTTTAATGGATCATGATGAGTGGCGATCTTGCGGTATGATGGGCCATCAATAGTGCATCTATAGAATGTTTCAACCATAAACTAGTTAGAGAGGATCTAAACTGACTCCACATTCAGAAGCAAGGTTTGAGGATTCTCAGTAGATGGAGAGATGAAGTACATCAGGTTGTTAAGGCCGAGGTGGTGGTCGTGGCTGTGGTAGCCAAACTCCAAGATCACAATGACCGTAGGGTGGATCAGCATAGGGTAGGAAAGAAATTCCATAGGGAATGAATATACATTCAAATAGACCTACCAGAAGAAGGATCCCTGAACTTCTACTATCACAGGTACTATTCTCATAGACTCTATTTTAGCTTCTAACATTTTTTATACATCGACTTTACATATTATCATATATTTCCACATTGTGGAGAGCCTTGGGCTCTGTGATTTTGCTTGTTATGGAATAATGATTCTAGAAACTACATTAGGGATGATAAAAAAGGTCTGTGTTAGTGTTGGGAGTCCCCCTTGAGGTTGGTGGGGGTCACTTTTTATCGGGCCTCTATGTCCTCGAGATGACATGATTTGATATCATTCTCGGGATAGACCCTTGGTTCCCGTTCGAGCCTTTGTTGATTGTTATTGCTACATGGTGAGTTTTACATCACCATACGGTGGAGAGTTTAAAAATAAATCCTAATGGGATGTCTAGGCGAGCCGAGATGGACCCATTATTAGGGTTATGGAGGGATGACAACCCATATTTTGAGTTTGTATCTGGATGATCAGGGAACTCATCAGATGTATTTCCATCAAGTATTTAATAATTTCTGGGACATATTCTTGGATGAAATTTCATGTTTAACTCTAGTGATAGAGGTAGGGTTTTTTGTTGAGCTAGATCCAGGAGTTGTACCGGTATCCATTCCTTTTTACAGGATGGCTACGATAGATTTTCATGATCTCATGGGGAAGCTAGTGGATTTAGAGGAAAAGAGTTCTATCTAACTCAATACTACTCCATGGGGTTCTCTAGTCCTTTTTGTGAACACGGAGTATGGTACCCTTATGATATGTATTTATTATCATAAATTTATCCTATTGACGATTAATAACTAGTATCCTCTATAGTGGATAAATGATCTCTTCGACTAGATCAAATGTTCTTGGGGATTCTCAAAGATTTATGTGAGATCCGATTATCATCATGTGTGTATTAGATCATCAGACATACCCCGAACAACCTTTAAATGTATGTATAGTTTATTTGAGTACCTATCAATACCATTCAATCTCACGAATACCCCTGAAAACATTATGCCATCGATGAACCAAGTGTTCCTGCCTTATCTTGACTCGTTTATTTGTGGTATTCATGGATGATATCTTGGTGTATTCTCACAATCAATACAACCATTAAAAACATCTTGAGATCATTTTTAATAAACTGAGAGAGCATCAGTTATTGCTAATCTCACAACGTGCCACTTCTGGATGGATCAAATTCACTTCATGTGTCACATCATCTCCAAGACAAGAGTATTAGTGGACACAGTGGAGGTGAGAGTAGTGGTTTCCTAGGAGAATCCCAATAATTCCATTGAGGTGTGGAGTTTCTTAGAACTATAAGGTTGCTATACGTGTTTCCTATAGAACATAACACACCTATCAGCACTGTTAACTGGATTGACTAAGAAGGGTGAAAAGTATGAATCGACATATTCCTATGAGATGAACATTCAAGAGATGAAATGGAGATTGACTAAAGTGTTGATACTTATTTTTATAGAGATAGTAAGATGTTACATTTTTTACTTTTATGAATGAGGTATCGGGATTGGAGCAGTTATTATGTATGGGGATGTGTTTATACATATGGTTCACTGTAGTTGAGTCCGCAGGTGAGGGATTACCCGACACACGATCTTTAATATGATATGGATGTCTATGCATTACACTGTTAGAGATATTACTCACTTGGAGATAATTTTTTGGTGTTTACAGACCAAGAATCCCACATGTACATATTTAAACATCATGATATTAATATGAGGTAGTGAAGGATGGTGGAATACCTTTAATACTATAATTAATATCTTGCATACATGCCAGGTAATGGTAATGTAGTGGATAATACACTAAATAGGAGAACTCAAATATAGGGAGTAAAATAGGCCAGAAATGAGTGGAAGCTTATGGAGTTTATCAATATGATGCACTTGTAGGTGAACGATAGTTAGGGGTTGGGGTACATTTCATCATCTATTGTTATCTCTACCCTCTTAAAAAAATTTAGGATGAGGCAGCTATTAGATTTAGAAGGCCTAGTTCTACGAGAGAGTGTGGCATGTGAGGACCCTCCTCCTAGTTGTACCATAGGCGAGGATGAGATCCTATTATCACATGGTCATGTGGGGGCCTCTCCAAACCTACATGAGGATATGATGGAAGACTTCCATGCCTCTTTTTGGGATGTTCATCATGGATTCACCAAGATGTATCCGGATTTACCTCTCTAGTATTGGTGTCCCGGTATGAAAAGAGATGTAGCTGGTTTTGTCACGGGATGTCCCACAAGTTAGGAGGTGAAGGTGGAAAACCATCAACATGCATGTATTTTAAAGTAACTACCCATTCTTGAATGTAAATGGAATGACGCTAAACTAGATTTCGTGACGGGTTGATCGAGTTCTACATAAGGTAAGGATTCTATTTGGGTTGTTGTTGATAGGCTCATTAAGGTGGAACATTTCATGTCGATCAAGGAAACCTTCATTGTTCATGATATTTGGCAGTTTTACATACTTGAGATATTACGACTATACGGGTTCCCCAATCTATCATTTCGGATAAGGATTCCCCATTTAATTTTCATTTCTGGAAAGCGTTATAGAGGGATTTGGGTACATATGTTCTTTTAATCATAGCTTACCAACCCCAAATAGATGGTCAGTCAGAGCACATGATTTAGGTGGTAGAGGATATGATTCAGGAATGAGTCCTAGATTTTTGGGGTTCTGGGGAGAGGCATATACCACTGCATTAGATATCCTACAATAAAATCGTTGTGGATACTATTCAGATTCCACTATATAAGGATTTTTATGGTAGGCCAAGTTGATCCCCACAATGTTGGTTAGAGGAAAGAGAGGTAGCTATGATCGTACTTTTTCTTGTCCAAGGGACCACAAAATAGTTGTTGTTGATACGAAAGAAAATGGATACTATGAAATATCATCATAAATATTATGTCGGTCACCGTAGAATACCTATAGAGTTTGAGGTCATAGATCCGGTATTCGAACATGTTTCATCAGGGTTGGAACATAAGAGGTGTCACATACATGAAATATTTTAAAGGTATTTTTCTTTTAATTTACATCCTTGATTTGTTTTGGGGGTTTTCAATGCATTTTTTGAAGGAAATGGTGGGTTCCTAAAATTTGGGCCAACCCGAGAGCCCATTTCAAGTTTTGAAAGTATATTTTGTTTCTTTAATAACGCCTTTGTTTTTAAACCTCTTTAACCCACTAAACTTCAAAAATTACCTTAATTTAACTATAAAAACCACCAAATAAATTTGAGCCCCTTTAAAATTCATTAGCATCTTGGATTTGGGTTATCAAATTAGGTATTGGGCCAACCTGAATGCCCATTTCCTGTTTTAAAATTGTTTTTTAATTCTTTCATAAAATATTCATTTTTGTCCTCATTCAGGGATTCCACCTCTCACATGTTCCCACTGTACCTGGACGCATCCCCAGCTTCGTTTCCCCCTCTTTGGAGCTCTAGTTAGTCGCGATGTGGTGCCGAACATCATAGGCTTCCTCAAATCGTCCATATTTGAAGAGGTAATGTCATTATTTCATAAATCTCTCAATTCTCAATATGTTTCCTCCATTCCAGTTCCTAAATGACCTAATAAATCTTTTTCGAACGAAACATGAATTTAGGCTCTTTTCAATTTCATCTACAATTTTTTTGGAGTGATTATTTCAAGATACTTCAAGTAAATGAGCCCTTTTCTTTCCTCTTTAAAATTACATTGGGTTTCATTCATTGTTCTTAAGGTTTCTTAGCTTATCATTGAGTTTCCTAATGTCCAAAAACTAGGTTTTATAACCTAGGGTTTAACTTTGGGCATTCTTGTCCAATTCTTCTGGTTTTACGTTTGATCTTGGTCTCTCTTGGTGTGGCGGGGGTGCGATTTGATTTTCACACGGAGATTCCAGGATTTTGTTACATTGGTAGGTGATTCCTTGTTTATGAAATCTTTGTATCTTAGAATGTTGTATTTATCATACATTCAGGTTTATCTCATTTTATTATTGCTGCAAAAAATTAGTTTTATTGGTGTTTTTTGCAAATGAATTTTTAAATGCAAATTTCATGTGAAATTGGGGGGGGGTTCATGGGAATGTTTTATTGGTTTATTAGGGAATCCCCTATTAATACTTAATTGATTTTATTGATCGATAATAGGGCTTCTAATAATGTTTTGAATTTTATCCCCTTTATTTTTTCTATGAAAATGGGTTTTAATAGTGTTTCAGGAACAAGTGAACTTTAAGTCCCTAGTTTGTGTAAAAATGGATGTTTTTCAAAGTTATCATTTCTTGGTTCACAAGGGGATTCCATAAAAAATGATTTTTTGTTTTAATCGAAATTTATTGGTCTGAATTTTCTATTTTGGTAACCTTATGGTGTGCACATAGTGTGCATGTTTGGTTTTTAAGGAGTTTGATGTGTGAAACATTATGGGATTTGGAGGAATTGTTTTATTAAAAATCGTAGTGTTTTGATGTGTGTTTTAAGTGGTATAAATGTGATAGATATTGTATTATTTGTGTGTGACCAGTAGTGGTGTGTTATATGAAAATATATTTATGTTGCATGATGAAATTGAATATGCACAAAAGGGGAACCCTGGGTACCTAGGTGGGGAAGATTAATACTAGTACGGCTGGTGGACCGGTTGGGTTTTGTCCCAATTTCACAGAGAATTTGGATAACAAAAACTCTAACTAAATGATGTGGATGATTATTGGGTAACACTAGGTTATGGGTATGTTCTCTATTAGTGGCTCGTGCGTGAGAATGGATTTTTCTATGGTTACATTAGACCGTGGTACGAGGTACATAGGGCTCGAGACAACCTAGTGCCTCGGGGTGTTCCGATTTTTTTCTCATTAGATTTGTGGTATTTACCCATGCACTAGGGTGTGTTTGTAATTAAATTATAGTAGCTAACATTTTTACTTTAATGTGTCATCATTCTGAAATTCTCAGACTGAAAACCATTTTCATTTGAAATTTGTATTTCTTGATGTTTTAACACTATTTCACCTCGTGTATTTAAATTGCTTGTTTTTTTCACATGGTATTGCATGCTCTTTAGAATAATCTGGTGGTTTCCTATTGGGAATAGGCTCACACCCTAATTACACCCATTGGGTGTATGTAGACCATTTTATGCCTGACTCAGGTAAAGGGAAGGCTAAGGGTGATGGCGGTTCAGGGTGTTAGTCCCCATCGCTGGGGTGTTGTTGTGAAGAAGGCTTGCGGGTGATGACCCCCTTGTCGTGTGGTGTCCATGGGGATGTCTTTATATTGTCATTATTTTTATTTGGACCACTAGTAGTGTCTTTAAAAAAATGTATTCTGATCTGGTTATGTTAAAAAAAATTTGGCATGAAAATTTCATATTCTAATTATTGATAGTTTTTTTTATGTTTTATTCTTTCATACTCGGGTAAATCATTCCCAAATCAGATTTTTTTGATACCCGGGCACTTGTGCCAGCCCGTGGGGATAGGGAACTGCCTTCGGGCCTTGCTACAGGCCGATTTTGGTGCCGTTAATGGTGGCGACCAGATTCGGTTCATGACAAGAGGATAAGGGGACAAGGTAAGATTTCACATACGTTTTTTGGGCCATTCGAGATTCTAGAAAGGGTTAGTTCAGTAGCCCATTGGTTATAGTTTCTTCATACGTACTGAGCTATGAATGGCGCCTTCCATGTTCCTCTACTGAAACATAAACATTCACACATGTCTCATTATTTTCAGCACGAGGAGGTTCAGTTACTAGTAGATGAATCATTTTAGGAGCATCCTATATTAATTTTCGATCATAGTACGATTTTTTTCCATGATCATTCCATTAAATTAGTATGGGTGCTATGTCATCATGACCGAGTACTAGATGAGACCTTGAGAGGGAGGATGATGTAAAACTATAGTAGTCTGATTTGTTCTCAGATTTTTCTTCACCACCCATAGAATGTAAATTTACGGTAGAATTGTTTTAAGTGGAGAAGTTTGTAAGAACCCGGGTCTTCATTAAGGTACGAATCATTTGATTTCAAAATTTTCGTAGTTTATTTTTTTTAATATGGAATAATATAAATTATCGTTGGGTTCATGGAGGTCTTTGGGGTGTTTGGGGCTGGTCTCGATTTTGGAACCCGAGTTTCTATAGAAAATAGGAGCCTATACGGTTAGTGAAAACCATGTGGGTTAGGTCTAATGGATGTGAAGAAGCTCTAAAATTTAAGCAGACATTGACATATGCTTGTTCGAAATTATTTCACGGTTTGTGATAACCATCCAGGGAAACCATGTGTTATGCCCCAGACTTATAGGAATCCTAGAATAGTTTCTACAGGTCTTGACAAAACGTTTGAACCCTGCTACGTAGTATTTTTTGATATTTTAAATTTTAATCAAAATAATATATTAACCAATTTTGGGTTTCATTAATTTGATACTGGATTTCCCCCTTTGGAAATCACTCATGCTCGACTATTCTAGGTTTCATTATCTACTCAATGTCAGTTCTCATATTTGAATGTGATTCGTCTACTTTGATCCACAACAACAAGACCATTATTCCATTATAGCCAATATTGATTCTATTGGATATCAATTTCACTGTTTGGATTTAAGATTATATGCCCTTATATCCAATTATTTGTTAGTTCTTCATATTTCCTCCCAATTGGGATGAATAAAATATTGATACAAGATGAGCTATGTAGTATGAGCCTAAGGTAGGTGGAATCTTGACTTTCGCTAATTTTCGAGCTATTTATATATGTTGGAGTGCCGCACACTCATTTTTAGGATGTCACATTAAATTATAATTCAATCCTATTATTACATACTATTTTTAGGGAATTTTATAGGTGATTTGATACATTTATTAGGTTGTATACCTTTATTAAGGGACAACCCATGGGTGAGATCCCTTAGATGACCTTTTATGGATTTTTAGCATAGGATTCCTATGGAGCATGCCTTGAATTACATTTAATGGGTAGTTAAAAACGAATTTTATTGTTACTGGAATAACAAGTTCGTTAAATTATAATTGAATTGGTTACGTCATGGGATATATTACATGAACCTTGACCCTTATTTATCTACGCTTGCTTAAGCATGATTGGATTGATTTTTTTAATCTATTGACCTGCCCACTTGAGTGGAATAATGTTATATCTATTTAATAATTTAATTTTCATGCGATTCTTATTATATGGAATGTGACCACGTGAGTTAATGTAAGGATAAGCCTTCTAAGGTTAGTCCTGGATTGAGACACCCTATTGTGGTGTGTTATATTATACACTTTTTGGTTTTGACCTTATCATGCCAAATGAAATATTAAAATTAATTTTTTGATGAAATAGTAATTAGACATGGGTGAATCATAGATTCAGTTTATAATTCCACGGATTCGAACATTGACTAACGTAAAATATTCATTGAATTAGACATGGATTCTGATTAGAAAGACTTGGATGAGCTCAAAGGGTTTATTATATTTAAGCCATGAGTGAACCATGGATTCCATGGATGAGCTTATAGATTCTATACTTAAATGCCAAGTGAATCATGGATTCAATGAGGGAATAAATGGATGGGATCAATATTCATTGACTATATGTCTTGAGTGATACATGGGGCTTTCCTATAGTTTTTCTAAGGATGGTCTCCGTTGATATAGATTTATACCACACCTAGAGTGATACCAGGTTCCTGAGAGGTTCTCTAGCAAGGGCTTGTTGGGTGTTAGTAAAAATTGAACCTAGAGTGAAACCTGATTCACAACATAGTAATGCCAATGATTGGATCGATATATAAATTTAATATTTAATTTGAATGATTTATGATTTGTATTCTAATAAAATTAAAAAGATTGGATTCATTCTTCCCTCATACATGTAAAGATTGTCTTCTATGGTATTCATCATTCTTACAATTATACGGGGGTTATCCAGATGGATCCAGATCTTGAGAATTATTAATTTGTGTAATTGAATTATTAAATGGATAATGAATTTAATTGTAAATATAAACCATTCCATGTTGGTAGTTTAATATTGAGTACTTCTTAGATTAATTCTTTTTTATTGCACACTGCCTGTTATATATATTCACCAACATATTCGAAAAGGCCTTGGGTGGTTTCTTACAATGATTTATTCTCAAAAACTGGTTGGTTCTTGTTTTGGACCCAAACAGATTATTCGATTTCAAGTGTCAATAAGGGAATTCACCCTCTTACAGTTATATGAGATGTTGCTTAAGAGTAGGGGAGTATGTGACCAAGAAGATTCTTGTGATGCTTCTATGTTTCTTTTTGGCATATTCTGTACTTTCAGTACTTTTATTGAATTTGACTATATTGAAACATATTTTGGATATATTATAGAAATGTAATATATAAAATCATCTTTTGTATTGTATGATATCTTGATTATTTATACAATCGGTCTTCCTTTGTTTAATTATGTTGTATGGAATTACTAATTACTCTATTGAATTGTTATTGTATTCCAGAATGTTACACTCTTGTAATGATGTAATAGTCTCCCCACAATCACAACTATGACCCATATATAGTCATACACCTCTGGTGTTTGGGGATATGCATTTGGGGCCATGTGGAAAACAGGGCTCAGAGCACTATTGGGTGACATTTGGGATTGGGAGGTTACACACCATGAGTCTGAGAAATGATGTTCTGGCCATAAAGGATAAGATAATCAAAGTCTAAATGGTTACGCTGTAAATATGATTATGCATTACTATTTTGTATTTCAGTAAAGTCATAAGTTGTATGAGATCTTCTGAGGCATGCCTTGTGAATGAATGGGGGATAACTTGTGCTTCCAATCTTATTGATGATTGGATTTGAAAGAAAGAAGATTGTAAAAGAATATGATGTCATATAGATTTATATTGAATGTTGGGTGATTTTTAATCTAATCATAAATGTTATAAAAAGTCTTTAATACATCATTATTACAAGCATATAATATATAAAGAAATAAGTTTATGAAACAAAATATTTTTAATATCATCTAATCGGTGTGAGATCACTAGATGCATATTTTTTTGAATGTTAAAATGGTTAATCAGAACATGTGAAGATGAAGATAAAGGATTTCAATCTGGCCTATATTCCAAATGAATGAAATCATCAAGAAAATAAGTTTTCTTTTATCGTAATCAGAAAAGAGAAGAAGTTGTTGATGTCGAAGACGCTGACATTGGTCCATCAGACTCGGTAAGCCAATGATCCATCATAGGCAGAATAATTTTACATTGGGTTATTAAGACTAGTGAATAGTTAATGAAGAAGAAGTTTTCCGAACCAATTCTTGGAATAAATTTAGAGACCAATCTACTCCATTGTCAACCATTTTCATAACGATGGAATGTAGCTTGTTTTCAACTAGGTCAAGGAAAATGAATGATATGAATTGTTTGGTATCAATTGGGCCAAGTCTACATGACTGGAGATGATATATATTATCAGAGTAATGTAGAGATCAATAATTAGATGCATCCAGAAGCTAGAAATGTCATCAGACACAGTGTCATTGGCCTGAGGAATAATAATAATAAAATAATTTCATGAATCATATCGATGTTTTATCTAAAGGGATCATAAATGTGTTTAAAAATGATTGAATAATAGTTTTCAAGTTTTATATGTTAACAGATGTTATGTTATTAGTAGAAACTAATAATCATAAGGACAATTCATTTCCTTTTATATGTTTCAATTTGTATAGAGCATATTAATGATAAATTTGGAATGCAAATCACAATCATACAAAATAAATATTAGAAAGCCAAAAAAGAAATGAATATTTGTGAATATTCAAGATTTGTTTTGGATAAATAAGAAGAGTTTAAATATTAAAAGATATAACTATAATTTAAAGGTAATTTGTTGTTTTTGTAAATTTGGTTGAGTACGAAAAATTTTCATAAACCCATGAAAACTATATATGGAAGGACTATAAATGGAGAACGTACTTTGTAATTTCTATGAACATGTACCTTTAATGAAAATAAGAGAGAAGGCATAGAACTAGAGAGTATTATAAAGAAGGATTTTCTGGATTAGGCTTACCTAAAAAAGATTGTAGAAAACAAGAAGTAAAGGAGAAGAGAGAAGGTCATATTCAGTTGATAATGAGATGAGGATGGATCAAAGGTCTAGTAATTGGATTTGGATTTCCAAACTGGGAAAAAAATCAAATATTGTTTCATTGTTATTCTAATAAAGTAAAATTATTAGATTGAGCAATCAGACAGAAAACATTAGACTGGGAAATAGGTCTGAACATCATGAAAAATTCTTGGATGTTCATACATGATGCTTAGTAGAAAAGTGAATAATTATTTTGAATAATGTTTTTTTTAATGTTGTTATGGTATAAAAATAACTTATTTTGAAGAATCATTGTAAATTTTCATAACTTGTTACACAAATTATCTTACATCATTTCATGCTACTTGATAAACATACACTACTGTATTGAACATATTGGCACAAAAATGAATAGTAATTACATACTCTTTTTATACACAAAAATGTTTTTTCTAGTGTATTGTTTGGAATAGTATTTTTTCCATACCATACCAAGGACATAACTACACTTATTGAGTTGTGAACATTTTATATTCTTATATTCCTATGCATGTGTGATTATTAATTTTTCAGTGAAGTAAAATCTCTTTAATATGTGAAAAATTTTGTTTCAATGAAAGGAATATTAATAGAAAATTTATCATGAATTCAACCCACCCCCTCTCAGTGATACATAGATCTTTGATAGGAAATTACAAGTTAAATCCCTCTGTGCTCATTACTCATTATAGATTGGTTTATATACATTATGCATTTGATTAGTTCTATTTTAATGTGATGAGATATATTAATGCCATTTTAAATTTTTCATTTATATTCATATGTGATATTTATGTTTTTACCAAACTTATTTTTCAATTTTGAATTTGTTATGGTAGTGAATTGGGGAATTATTTATTTATTTGATCAATGTTTTGAAATTTTTTTGGAAAACATTGTTTTTTTAAATTAAAAACAATTGGATTTCAAACATTCATTGATAATTTTATACTTTTGATGTTGCTTTAATTTTGAAAATATTTTTTATACTAGTTTATTAGAGTGCCTGTGAAGAATGCCTAAAAATATTAAGTGTGATATCCTACCTAGATTTATACCCCATGGCTTTCATAGACCCTATTAGGTTTATTCATATTTTTTATATGGACATAGGTCATGATAAGGAACCCATTATCTAATATGGATCTTCTTAAATACCACTATTTTGTGTTTTATGGAGTGGACATAGTCTGGTATGGATTGGATCATATGGCTTCACTTATGGTAATTTGTACCTGTTGGGTTTTACTTGGAGCATGATTATAATATTCCATTTAATTTCAGTTTGGATTATTTATTTTCAGATTCCATATATATGTATATATCCTGTTATTTGATGCTTATCTAATGATGTAGGTTTTTTATGGTTTCTTCTTATCATTGACTCTTATACATGATGATATAAATGTGTCCTTCATTTTTTATTGGTGGTTCATTCTTCTTTACCTATAGTGAAATATTTCAGAATTGATATTATTTTCTTCCTGATTCTTGTCGTCGTCTCATGTTGATTGTGGAAATGTGTCAATCCATGTATCTGTCTAGCTCAACTGATGAGTTATGTCAACATGGGATGGTTTAATATGATGAAAAAAGGATAAAAAATGTATAATTATTATAATTGTTCAAATGAATAATAATGGAAAACAATAATGATTCTTTCCATCAAGAAAGATAATTTGAAATGGGGGTTGAAACACAAAATGAAATATTAGTGTGAAAAGAAGGGTTGTCTGACCATATGGCTAAATGTTTTGAAAAATGAAAGAAAGATAGAGCAAGAAGAATGTTGTAAAATTACTCTAGTTTCTAAAGTTGAGAACCCTATTTATACTATAGTGAAATATAGTATAAATAATAATTACATGCATACCATGGGGAAATATACAAGAAAAATTAAGGGTGATGAAATCATAAAGTGTTTAATGACTTTAGACCATAACGAAAAGAAGCTAGCAAGATGAGAAACAAGTCTAATCCCTACTCCTCCAAATAAAAAGCTGAAGAAAAAACAATTAATTCTTAAATAATTTTATTTCTTCTAAAATTATAGGAAATTAAGGTGATGATGTTTATAAGTGACACCTTGTGAGGGAGTTATAAAAATAGATATTCCTACTATAGATTTATCAAATTCTACATAATCTAGAAAACTGGAATTCCCATAAAAACATTAAAATATGATGTATTTTTTTCTCTCTACCATAAATGTTTTAATTCATATAGAACATATCTATTGGGGGTGATTATTACTGAAATGGAGAAAAATTATTACACTTGAAATTTGTTATTTTTAATATTTATATTAGCAATATTTCTAAAACCATATTGAAAATATATTTGGACATCCCTAATGAGGTTCTTTTAATTGATTGAATCACATGGTGGTTTATTTATAGACAATATGGTCATAAAATATATTCACTCGTGTTTTCTAAAAAGGGTTAAACCATTGTTGACAATGAATTTTGGATAGCTCCATGAGGGGGAACTTTTGAAGAAACCAAAGGCATATTGCGACTAAATGGATTATTCCACAATGTGAGAGGGAGGTGCGCGCTGGAATGAAGGTGTGCATGAAAAGCTACCCTCAACCTACAAACCCTTCTGCACCCAAGGTGATGTCAAATGTATACTTCTCCGGTGACCCACCGTGAACTCTCCGAGGAACTGGTGCTTAAGAGCCCAGGTGGGAATGAAAGATTTCCCACGGCGTGCAAATCATTGCACGCCTCATGCGATGTCAAAGGGAAACTTTCACGGACACCTTCTCAAAAACATTCCAAGGCAAGGGCCCAAGGAAGAGAGTTTGATGCACATGTTTCTCCTAGGTGCGCAAACCCTTTCACGCCCAATGCTATGTCTAACGGTAGTCTATATAAAACACCTCTTTCTCACTACCTCCCTGGATTTCAGCTATAAAAAGAAGTGTACCCACTCTCTTTGGGGACAGTTACAGAAGATGAAGCGACGTAGTACTACACGAAGGACACCTAATCCGAGACTGTGTGAAAAACACTATGGATTCATGGTATTGGATCTTGCGTGATTGGTCCCCCAGGGGTCCTCCTTTGGGTGGGACCTCTTGATATTGATCCTCGTCCATTTTCTTTTACCAAAATTCCATTGCACACAAATGATCCCTCTTGCATGCATGTTCCCCCTACATCGGGACAATTTCTTCACACATCATTCATCTTTGTACGCTATAATTCCATCATGAGCGCAACCTCTCATCTTTCATGTGACCCTCATTGTATGCTACATGTGTTTTCCTTACCCTGAGGCACCAATTATGAGCCCTTCTAATGTGAAACACAACTATCTCGTGCACCTTTCTCTCGTACGACCCTCCAGGTCTGTACGAAGTGATTTCAAGTCCCATAGGAAGTGCATTACGATGTGGGGCCTAGCCTTATGCTTCTTTTCATAGGCAAGATAATATATGTTGCTTCTTCACATAACCATGCTAAAATGGGCCCCTCGATGGATCAGTCCAAAACACCCCCTCGACATGGTATTTCTGGTGCCTTCCCTTCACCAAGGTTTAATGTGTGCTAGGTATGTAAGTCATAGGGGTTTGGAGTGATCTAGCCTCATCTGAGCTGCAGAACGTTAAAATTCCAAACACCATCATCCCCAACAAATGATTTTCAACTATAGACTCACCCCATGCATCATACATGGGGCGTCCCTTCTCAGACATTCTCTACGCCCTCTAGTATCAGTGGGAGTGATATCCTTCGCACATGGGATTAGATCCTCTCTACTAGAGAAGCACATGTCCCCAGAAAAGGCCAACCATCTTGGTGTAGGCCCCAATCCTTTCTTACAGGAGGAAACACCCATGCTCCTCCTTTCTTCTTTGGCACCAAAGAATAGAGGTGAGAGGGGAACATGAACCTTGGTTATCCTATCCCTCCCCCCTGGGCTTTGCCTCCATTGGCCCTCCATCCTGGATTAAGTCCCAAACTCTATCTCCTTGAGTTTCTAACCACGCATATTCCCCTGTTTCATCTTTGGTCTTCTAACCCTATGTAAGACCCACTCAACCTTCCCTAGGTGCACTTTTCATAAAATGATCATTAGGTCTTTACTGCCACTAGTTTCTCACACCGAGCATGGCTCACGAGTTCATTGAGTAACCATTGACCATGGCATAATTTGTGGGATACCGCAGCATCTAAGCCACATAAAATTACAAACATTGTGGACTTTGATCCTTTCCATGGAATGGTATGTAGGAATCCTCCCTAAGGTTCAATCCCAACATGTACATGTCTTGACCCCTTCATGTCGCTTAATCGTTACCCCACACAATGTTAAATTGTATCCCTCATCCCCAACTATGTGGACTTTGATCGTTGTCTCCAAGGAAAGGTAAGTAGGAAGAATCACTGAATTTCAATCCCAACACCCATCAATCCCAACCACTCCATGTCGGTCCACCCTCGTCCCGCAATACGTTAAACTATACCCATTTGAACTACATGGGATTTGATCCTTGTCTCCCAAACATGGTATGTAGGAAACCTCACTAAGGACCAATCCCAATCGATAGTATGTCATAGTGTTTCCCAATCGATGATAACACGTTGTGTCACCCAATCGACGGTAAGTCGTCTTGTTCCCCAATCGACGGTAAGCCGTTGTATTCCCCAATTAACAGTAAGATTTTGTGAACCCCAACCAGTGATATGCCGTTGTCAGTCCCCATCAAGAGGTAAGCTATTGTAGCCCCATCGAGCAGTAATATAGTGTTGACCTCCATTGATGAGAAGTCATTGTAGTCCACTTTGCTGGGGCCCACATCAATGGTCTTCCCCTCGAGTATAGACCAACCCCATTCTTCTGACCACACATAATCCCCCGGATTCCTTTGTGTTGTTGTCCTCTATTCACACCCCGATTCCAGGCCCCATCATAAACTATGTGTACATTGATTAACTACCATGACAATATGTAGGAAGTCTCTTTGAGCCACAAGCCCAAAATCATTGTCACCCTCACGTCGGTCCACTCACATTCTCCATTTATTTTAGTCAACCATCCATATCCATCATGATTCTTACCCAGGCCGCCACATCCCAGTGAGATCATGTCACCTACATTCTCACTGCTCTTAGTAGAAATCAGGCTACTAAACACACATTAGCTGCAACTAAAATTATCCCTCCAGGGGTTTCACCCATCAGATCCAATCTTTTTAGTTATCTTATCAGTCCGATCTGTCTCTTCTAGATGTCAAACACGTGGTTTACCCTATGATAAACTTGGGAAGCTGGGGAAAAACTAAAAGGCATTCCTATGACATAACATTCCCTACATTCAACGTGGGATGCCTCTGGATTCCATTCCCTCGAGAAGACATATCCCTGTAGCGTAACAATTCCCAGAAATGTTCTTGCCAATTTTGACCCCCCAACTTCAGTGCACTAGAATTAGTTACCCAGGAGGATGTCGCGTGATTTCGCCAAACCCTATGGGGAATGCACTTATGTATCCTTTATCAGTGAGTGTCTTACCAGGAGAGTCAAACACAATTTGAGTACATTGTCCATAAATGTCGTATGGTCGACATGGCTACACTTTGTATGGCCCAGCCCCCAGAGTCACTCGATCGCTACCCGACCCTTAGACAACGATGTGTTCAGAGCTTCAAAGTGCTCCCAAAATTTATCAAGGAGGATTCCTCCCAAATTCAGGTCCAGGGTTGGGGGCTGTATACTGCCCTCCATTTATGTTCTATCCAGCATCAGCCCAATTTTCCATGAGATATTGAAGATATGCCTCCAGGTAGAGTCACAGTTAACATAGCCGACCTACCATGGGGAGATAATGAGGTAGATCTCATCGAGGAGGACATACCACCCCCCTCCCCGAGGGAGTATAACACTAAATGGATCCATTTTAAAGGATCACTCACCAGTAGAGAAATTTACTTGGTATTCCTATACCTAACAAGTCATTAGCCATTGGATGGAATACCAATAAGGGAAAAGGGCACCTTGGAGTCGTCAAACCCTCTAACCAGTCTAGATCAATGTAGAAAATTCCAGATGATCCTGAAAAATCGGTGTTGCATCAACATCACATAGATCTCAAGAAGAAAGTTGATGACCTTTTTTCTGAATGTGTCATTGAGTTCTGGATAGACTACGACGATCCTCGGTCAGGGTAGCATGGGAAGGTACAACTTCCCCCTAGCGAATTGACTCCAGGTGACCATGAACATCCTTCCCATGTAGATAAGATAGAGGCCAAAACATATAGAATGGGGGCATGGTATGTGTCGCCAAATCCACCAGAGTAGTTTGATAATCCCCACAACCCATATGAGGTTCCCCCAGTTGCTCTACAGTTCAGCCAACCAACCGCTACATGAGTCACCAGGTCTGTTTATCATGTTGAAGGACCTACCAACACACTGGTGGTTAGGGATCCTCATCAAGACCAAAACCCCTGCCCAGATTATCTGATGGAGGTACTCATTTCTCTCTTCAATGCAATGAAAACATGACATGTGACAATTGCACCTGATGGAATGTGATATCCAGCAGCGGTCGATGATATGCCGACACCCCTTGGTTTTGAAAACTAAACATTATCCAAATGGGACGAGAGAACCACTATAGCATCTGGACTACTTGATCTCATGGTTTGGACCCATGTTGGGAACTCTAGCGTAGAAGGAGGCCACCAAACTGTAGTGTTTCATAGAGACAATGGAGGTTCCTGCCTTTTTCTGGTACAACCGGCTACCAATCGGGTCAGTCTCTGGTTGGGGAGATCTCTGTAGGATATTTCTCTTCCAATTCAGCTCTACCACCTAGAGGATGAGTATTTCAGACAGCTTCAAGTGTAATCATAGTCCTGACAAGCGTTCCATAGACTATGTCGCCCGGTGTAATGTCCTCACCTAATCCTTGGATATGCCACTAAATCTGAAAAAGCTGCTCACAATATGTGTGGGTAATATCAAGAATGAACTGGTCCCCTCTCTCATTACCAAGAACCCCCTGGAGGATTCCAATACTTCTCTAATAAGGCCCAACATCTTGAGGAAGCCTTGCAGTAGGCCAAGAAGGCACATATGTTGCCTCCTTCCATTCCCGCTAGAAGGCCCTCTAAGGTTGAGCCCGCCACCATGACCCAAATATAGACCTCCAGGAAACCGGATTGGTTACCAGTGGAGCCACATCCATAGCCTCGTAGGGGCCATCCACCTCAGGAGAAGCATCTGCCTAACAGTGCCCACCTCAGAATCAGTAGGCGCCCCCGCCTAACGCGCTTCCACCACCCAGGTGAGATAACCAGGCTCCACCTCCCTGACAGGATCCTCCATGCCCTCTTTAGGGATAGACTCTTAGATCCCCCTTTCAAAATAGAAGAAACTAGACCTACTCATTCAATGAGGATCTGGTCCTCGGTTATTTCTGATTCTCCTTAGAACATGGATGTCTACTTTTTCCTGAATACAGGAGGCCAAAAGAGGCAGATATCACAGATCTCCCCAATTACTACCCCTATCACTAGATCATGGGGAACACCCTAAAAAGGTTCTATGTATTTAAGGACAATCGTAATGACCAGGTTGAGAACAATATAGTTAGAATAGGCACAACTTTGGAAAAGGTGGCATGTGACTTCATGAACCAGACAACAACAGTGATAGTAAAGGTGAGTGGCATCAGGTTTCTAACCACAGATCTTCGATGTATGATGATTGGATGGCTCGTAAAGAAGTCTCACATGAACATGATATTATCTGTGCATGACTGAATCGACCTAATCCTTATGAAGACACTGCATCACCGACATCCAGTGCGTCGATGTCAACGGCTCTACCTTCCACTTCCCAGAATAGCAGGCATCGACGGCGCAGGGGAAAACAATGTCCCCCACTTATGTCATCGTCATCCCATACTATTGGTGATTCCATGCCATCAAAAATGTAAATTCACCCCCAGAATCCATCTAGTAGAGGAGGATTCTTCATGTGATGATAAAGGGTATTCCCTGGTTAACACCATGGAGCCGGTAAACCCCTACATAATTTCTGACGGCGAGGAGCAGCAGAAGAATCCTCCCAATGTTCGTAGCCTTTGCTAGTGATGATGAAGCCATGGCTATATGGGTCATTAGAGTGCCTTGGTTAGTACTTACATCCAGGCTGTGCATGCCAACTAAACCGGATGGCTGGCCTAACTTATATCTCAGCATATACAACCTTCATATCTAGTGTTATCAGGTCTTCCTTCACCAGTGTTTATGTTACTTGCCCAGGTGGAGCCACCTTGACCGCACCATGACCATCCATGCTCTATTACTGACCATACTCATTCATCTAACCCACATCCGGTAGTCACTCCATGAGCATCGACTAGCGAGAAACAGGATATTCCAAGAACTAGTCAGCCAATAGTTCAGCCGGAAGGGCCAGTCATCCCCCTACCACAGAACGGCCCCCAGTATGTAGAAGATTGCACTTGGAACAAAATTCTGATTTACTTAAGCATATTTACAGTATTTCTATGAGGATCTCTATCCATGAGGCCCATTTCTTGTCAGCAGATATGTTTTAATCCCTCACTGAAGCATTAAGAATCCCCCTCCAATTCGAGGTCGAGGTAGTAGCCGTTGAATCATTCCATGCTGAGGCAGTCGACAATGCTGAATATCAGGACATTATCTATTTCTTTGGTGAAGATGAAGGCTCTCCAATAGAGGGAAACATCCTACCACAGTACATCGCTGACCACTTCAATGGAATGGATGTTCGTCACTATCCTTTCAACACATGATCTGGGATCAACCTAATCTCAACCCAGAATCATCAGAAAATGGGGATGTCCGAGGATGGCATGAGTCCCTCAGACATGAAAATTCCTAGTTATGATAGAATGGAATAGAAACTGGTCATCAAGATCAGCCTGAAGTCCCAGTTCTATGGTCTCGTATCCAGAACTGTGTTCTTGGTTGGCTCCCAGGACACCACCTACAATGTGTTCATGGGTAGGCCATGGCTTCACCTGTATGTGACGGTTCCCTCATCATATCACCAGTGCCTTAAGTACTCCCTTAATGGTTTAGTGTTCATACTCTAGGGTGACATGTCTCCATTATCCTCTAGTGAATCCCTCTTCCAGGATGCAGACTATTATAAGAGTGAGGACAAGTAGATTCATGCTAACAAGGTCGAACATGGTATGGCTAAGACCGACCCATGGACAGACATGGATAATGATTAAATCATTCCAATCCACTGAGCTATAACCCAGATATGGGACAATTCATCATTATTTCTGTATCAAGGGGGAAGCACATTCCATAGTATAAGAGACGTCAGGTGATCACCTTGAATTCCAATGAAAATCATGCTCGGGTGATCCCAGATCCCCTACCCACTTAAGGTATCGAGATCTATGCCCTATAGAAATGGAAATATGCTATAATTTATTGTTCTTTCGGGCAGGTACAAACTATCTCAAGAAAACATGTAACTATTTCTTATATATCATCAAGTGTTGCACCTTGGGTAGAAGGTAAGGTTGAATAGAGCTGATAGCTTTTATCGCTATGGTTTCAACCACATAGGAGTCCCCTGAGGTAGTGTCTAACCCCATTCTGGTTGGAACCAGTATCCCATTAGGATCTGTTGACATAGAGAAGACTACTCCCATCAAGGATCTCTCCTCCATAAGTGAATAAGAGGGTTTAGAGGATGTTCCTCTGACATTCGAAGAAGGTGTCTCCTCCACAGTTGATGAATTGGTACAGGTGAACCTCGATAGCAAGGCAGATCTAAAACCCACATTGATCAGTTACACTATTACTATCGAGGAGCAACAACAGTACGTGGAATTCCAGATGAAGCATCGTGATGTATTTTCCTAGAGTTATGTTGAAATTAATGGACTAGATCCTCTGGACACCGTACACCCCATTAGTGTTCCGCAAAATCACAGTGTGTTCAAACAACTTCCCAGAAGGATACACCCTTCTCACGGTGCCATGGTCGAGTCTAATGTTGGTAAGATCATTAGAGAAATTTCACCATGGTGTTCCAGTACCCCAGATGGCTAGCCAACACTATACCCTTCAGGATGAAGAATTGACAAATCAAAGTCTTTATTGACTACTCGGATCTCAACTGTCACTGTCTGAAGGATGATTTTCCCCTCCGAGTGAATGAAATATTGATTGATGCCACCTCTGTGTTCCATTCCCTTTCCTTCATGGATGGGTATTCCAGGTATAACCTGATCCGAATAGCCCATGACAATGATGATTCTACAGCCTTCAGTGAACCACATGGAGCTTTCTGTTACCAGGTATTTCACTTTAGTATAAATAATTCAGGTTCCACCTATCAGCGTTCCATGCATCGTATGTTTATACCGATCCTTATGACCTTGGTGGAATTCTTCATAGGCAATCTGGTGGTCAAATCTTGCCAGCATGGGGACCATTTCAATGAACTTGAGAATTTTTTTGGATTCCACTATTCTTGAAACCTGAAGATGAACCCACTGGTGTTTTCCTTTGGGGTCACCTTCAGAATGTTTCATGTCTTCACTGTCAGATATAGAGGAATAAAGATTGACCTGGATAAGATCATGGCCATCAGTCAGATGTCTCCCCCGAGAAACCTTTGGGATCTTCAAGGATTTCAAGGCCACTTGGACTACATAGGCTGATTCATCGTGAATTTGTCTGGTAGGTGTAAGGCCATTTCTTAGCTCATGAAGAAAGGCAATATCTATCAATGGGACAAACAATTCTAGACTAATTTTGAGGAAATCCAGAATTATCAACTCCAAAATTTGGTCTTGATGCCTCCTATTTCTAGAAAGTCACTATTCCTTTATGTGACTACCCTATAATGTTCTCTCGGTGCCCTTCTTGCCCAGATGAACAATGAGGGAACAGAAAAGAAGTCTCTACTATCACAGTCGTGTGCTCCTTGATACGGACTCCAAATGCTCCCATATCGAGAAGAGATTCCTTGAGCCGTTGTTTATAGTACAAAAATTTCAATATTACATACAACACAATGAGGTATAGCTGGTGTCCCAAGTGGATCTTCTAATGTACATCCTGAACTACCTGATGTTGAGAAGTCTTCTAGCTCAGTGGGCAGTGATCTTCCAGTAGTTTGACATCAGTTTTTTTCCTTCAGAAAGATATCATGGGGAATGCATTTTCAGACTTCCTTTCCTCCCATCCAGATCCCACGGACCAGTCTATCGACCTTAATATTTTTGATGAGAGAATCCTCTCAGTAGACCAATCCATTTGTGTTGGAAAATTCACTTTGATGATGCTTCGTGGAGCCCTACTGGAATAAGGCTCAATGACCCTAGACTCAACATATTTGGCCTTTGTATCATCTTCATTATGCCAGCACTGTCCGTTCTACAATATTCACTACAAATATCAGAATGTTGTACCAAAAATGAGTCGGTGTACTTGGAACCCATCACTGGCTTTGAGCTAACCCTCGATATTAACATTCCCCACATGCATGTGAAAGGGGACTCCGAACTAGTCATCAAGAAAATGAATGGTGTCTATGTCTTCAGAAATCCAAAGCTCATACCATTATTGGAACGTAGCCACCAGTTGATGGCCCAATTCCTGTCTCGGTTAGAGGTTACTCATGTCCCTCGTTCGAAAAATAGTCAAGCCAATGCCTTGGCCAACCTAGTTGAATCTCTAGCGGAGCCTAATTAGGATGATTTGATTATCCATGTAGCACACCGGAGAGTCATCACCACGTCACATCAGACGATGATGATATCCCACTGGTAAGACACATTACTACTGGAAACTCTACATCAGAACACTCAGGTCCCGCTAACGTGGTGTTGGAAGTGACTCCTAAAAGGAGGACTCCTTTTGTCGAGTACCTCCAACATTATAATCTCCAAGTAGATCGAGACGAGCATGAGCGAATCCTAGGTTTCATGTTACAGTTTACCCTCCAGATCAATCCTGGTTTTGTGTAGATCCTCTAAAAGTGTGTGTTTGATTAGGTTCTCCATCGTTTCATTCAATGATTTGGGATTTCTCAATTCGTGTAGGAGGTCCATGCTAGTTCATGTGGGGCTAATCTGACTGGGCCAAAATTATCTCACCAGATCCAGAGGTTGGGTAATTATTGGCCCCCCAAGATCCATGACTATATCGTGTATTACCATAGGTTTCATAAGGTCCAAATTCATGCCATCATTGTACATCAGTGTCCATATCCTCTCCACACTACCTCATAATCTTGGCCCCTAGAGACCTAGGGACTTGAGGTCATGGGACCATATCCATCAGCAACAACTCGACAGTGCAGGTTCATCCATACTCTTACAGATTTATTTTCTATGTTGTAAGAAGATGTTCCACTCAATGATTCAAGGACCATTCTATCATTTAATTTTTGAGATACAATATCATCTATCGATTTGGAGTTCCTCACAACATCCTCACTAATAACGGAACCAACTTCTGGGCAGCCAATTTGAAGAAATGGTATGCCAAGTACAAAATCTGATCTAACCATACCTCCTGCAATCACGAACAATAAAATGGAAGATCAAGGCATTCAACAAAACCCTCTATACAAAATTCAGAAAATGTTTGGACGAAACAAGAATAGTTGGTTGAAAAAAAACCCCAATTCCCTTTGGGCCTATAAGACAACGACTCATAATTCCACCCAGTTTACCTTGTACTACCTAGTGTATGGAACAGATGTTGTCTTGACCATTGAGATTCAATTTCATTCATTATACTTAGTCTTCTATGATTAGAAAGCACCAAATAAGGTAGCTGAAATCCATCTGGATAAATTTGAAGAGCTCGATGAGAACATGTTTCGTTCCCTATACAATCTTGAAAGGTATCGGAATAAGACATCCAGAGAATTCGATACGAGATTTCGCTTCCACTCTTTCTTTCATGGTGACTTGGTGATGGCTCTGAGAGCATCAATTATACCTAGTAGGGAACCACCCAAGATGGAGCCCAAATGAAAAAGACCTTGAATTATTCTAAATGTTTACCCCTATGGAACATACTCTTTGATTACCATGGATGGTGAAAGTATAAATCATCCCACCAATGCCAACATCCTCAAACATTACATTTCCTTTATGGTATGGTCCTACATGACCTTAAATTGTTACATCCTGCATAAAATTAAAAGGGTCTGTCATCCCACATGATGATAAACTACAAAATGTTCTACTATCTATTACCATAAACTATGATCTATATGGTCCCACATTACCTTAAACTGTTCTTTCTTCTCCACCTGATGTTAAAATGTGTTATTAGTCTAGAATGATGGACATAAAACTATTCATCAGTCATCCTCACCGCATAACATTAAACCATGTGGCACCTTCAAGAACTACGTATGGCTGATTTCTATCCTGATGGGATACGTAGGAATGCACAGACACCTCATCATGAGTTCAGCCCCCAAACTCCTATATGAAACCCCCCCCCCTTGGTTATTGTTCCCTTGGAGGATCCCACATGGTGTAGTGTAGGATTCTTTGGATCCACTCATGTCAGGATTATGATAATCACACCATGTTCCCCCCCCCCCTTGTTCTTCTATCCTCCCATGTCCTCACTGCATGACATTAAACTACATGGCCCTTTCAGACCAATGTATGGATAGATTCACATCCTCATGGGATATGTAGGAACACCTGGAAAATTCATCCATAGGACCAACACAATTTCTTAGAAACCTTCTTATTTTCCTGACCCCTTCTCTGAGTTCTTCCAAGAGAGGGGTATACGGTGCGGTATGGGCTTATGTCCTCATTCATGTTGGGTTTTTAACAACCACACCATATACCTCTTTCTCTTGTAAGCTCTTCATCACACTATTCTAAACTCATCATCTCGAGTTGGTTTATCATAATTTGGGTCCCTCGACCCTCTTTGGCAGTTCACCAATTTGTCCAGGAGCACTCTTGTATAGGACGTAGAGTTTTTAATTCCACATAGACATGTTATCATCTATCCTCATGCTTCATTTTCCCTTTCATTTAGTATTTCACTATCTATCACTTTAGAAAGGACCCCCGAATGACATGGATTCATTTCCCATCACACTCCAACCGTCTTGGGCTAACATCCATGAGAATTTTGAATGACAAATTGATACAAATCCCATGTTGTGAATAAGGTCATTGGTCAACACAAATATTGTTTCCCCATTTCAGGTTACGCAATATGGATAAAGTGTTTCGAATATGGTAAAAAATTATCCTCCATCGTAACACCACCCTCATCATGCCTAAAATATTGGTTGCGTGATTTAAATTTTTGTCCACTCCATCATGTCTATGTGAAATTTTGATACTCTTGGTACTATCCCACAGTTCCCATTTGAATGTTAGGAGGAAAAATCCACAGTGGGGCATCATTTGGTACCCCATACTAATTTCCACTTAGCATGTATTCCATGTATTTCTAAAACCTTCTCCTTCATTTTTCCCACATCGAGCATATCACATGTGGGCTTAGGGATTCGATCAAGGTTTGCGCCCGTTTGGAAGAGTACCCTTCCACTATGGTCTAATCTCTAAGACCATAAACTAATATCTCTTTATGTCTTTTCTGCAAGACATAAAACTACATGACATTTCTATAACTACATACTACTTGATTCACATCCTTATGGGATACAAAAGAATGCTCGTGCATCCTGTCATTGGGTCCATCTTAGGTCCCCCCCTAATTACCATTTCTATTCATATTTTTGGCCCTGATATTCATAGGATTGTGTGGTATGGTGTGTATTGGATTATTTCATAACTCATATTAGGATTGACAAACTCCCCTTCAAGGAGCTAGTATCTCCTACCTATTGTCCTGGATGACGTTTAATTGAAATCTCATAACTACCTATGGATTTATTTCCTTTCTAATGGGATACATAGAAACACCTAGAAGTTTCGTCTTCGGGTCCATCCCCATATTACTGGACATTTTCTGACCCCTCGACCTAAGGATTCTTCTCTGGAATCATTCTTGTTGTGGTACAGACTTATTTCCTCATTACCATAGGGTATGTTTCATTATAGCATTCATATTCTGTTATAAACCCCTATTTATTCTGTATGTGTCCATGCCATATGACCTTAAATTGTGATTCCTAGTTCTACATGACTATAAACTTTTGCATCTTAATTGCCCAACATTAAAATTCATCGGTAGGTACAATCATATGACCCTAAAATATGACATAATTGTCTTGGCCACACAACTAAAAATAGAACTACATTCAGATGCCCTCACTCTAGGGGAAATCATGTTTGGAAATGGTTTCCCTCCATAATATTTGTAAATTCTTGTATATGGCATGATTTATATAGCGACACCTAGATTATCCATCCTAGGTCTCTTGCTTCACAAAAAAATTAACTGACATCCATCATAATGAAAAAAATAGATCTATCAAATGCTTCTTCCTTTGGTGTGTGGGCCAGACCCTCACGACAGTATTGTCCCTAGCATTGGAACCCTACCATTTCTTTTCTAGAACTACGTATTGCTTGATCTCCATTATAATGGGGAACATAGGAATTACAAGGTGCTTTTCCTCAGGCCTAGACCAACTTTCATTTTCAGTACCTCGAACTTAAATCCCCCCAGGGAGCACATGGTGTGATATGGACTCCTACTATCCTCATTCACATAGGGGGTTGCAATCAATGAACCATATTTCTTCCTCCCTCCACCCTATATATGGTCTGATCTATAAGGCCATTAAACTAAGATCCAATTTCCCTTGTTTTAGGATACCAAATTGTGTAACATTTTTCATAACTATGTATGGATTGATTCCCATCATCATGGGATACTTAGGAGCACCCAAACATTCAATCTGCAGGTCCAACCCTAGGAATCTTAAATCTTGCCCCCTTTTTTGACCCCTTGGCCTGAACTCCTTTGGTAGTATGTGGCTTGGCGAGTACCACTTGGTCTCTCATTTGTGTCAGGTTTTACGACAACCATACCATGTGCCTCCCTTGTCTCCCCCTATCCAGGTCCGAGTTCTATGACCCTAAACTAAGATCTCACGATGGGAACTATGCATCGAGTTTGACAACTTCTCCACCATATAATCATTTCATAAAACCATGTTCCATTTTAATGGTCCACTCTATGACCTTAATCTAGGAGTATCTGACTCCATGACCCTATTCATTGGAATGGTATTCCACTCCCCCTACCTAATGTGTCTTATTTTCCCATTCAAATGTGTCATGATAGAGCCCAATGTGTGGAATTTTCACATGGGAATTCCCTCATTTCATGTCCAAGCATCATGATCCCTTTATTTGGATCCCCATAATCATCCATGTCTGAAGGTACCCCCTTTACGTCCTCATATCATGCCACATTGGCTCACCTACTGTTTTGGGAAAACACCCCTAAAGAGGTCAGAAAACATTTGCGAAATGTTCTGTGTTTCTCACATGGTTAGTGGTCAACCCTCATTTGTCTGTCCCCATTCCTGGATAATGTGAATAATATACTATGTTTTGATCATGGTGAGAAGTTATCCTCTATAACCTGGCCACCCACATTGTGATCCAGATCTCAGGTGCCATGATTCACATCTTTCCACTCCCTTATGTTCAAGCGGAATTCCACTGCACGGTGTTGCACCTCAGTGCATCTATGTGCATTAATCAGGTGGGTCAATAATTTTGGGATGTCAGTTACCTAGAATTTTGCTTCCCCTAATGTGTGCATTTCTATTCCAGGAAACTATTACCACTCCTCCTTGTTTTCCACATCAACCATGACTCATATGGGATTAATAGATTTGGATGGGCATGTACTGGTGCACAAATGCCACATATTCCTTTTGTCCCGCATGACGTTAAACCGTGATCCCATAACTATCTATGGCTTGATTCCCATCCTAATGGTGTATATAGGAATACCTGGACAATTTTCCTTGGGCCCATCCTAACATTCCATTTTTGTACCTCGACCTACAATAACATTATACACGGATACATGGTGTGGTGTGGACTCTTTATGTCCTAATTCACGTCGAGTTTATTGCTTCCACATTACATAATCCCTATTTGGGATCTCCCATTCCACTCTTTGTCCAACTGTATGACATTAAACAGCACGAGTCCACATGTCCTCACCACATGACATTAAACTGTAGTTCTACATTGAACAAGTTCAGGAATCCCCATTCTAAATATGGGATGTGTCAGCTTCCTCATGAGAGAGGATTCTCCCTTCCATCATTGGCCTCTAACCATTTTGTTCATAAGAACTATGGTTGGATTTATATGCATCCATATGGGATACATAGTGACATACAAGACATTCACCTCGGGCCAGGCCCCAGGGTCTTTAACCCTTTTGGCCCCTCATCCCCGATCATGGTCCTAGAAATGTGACCTTAAAACTATGTGCACCATCATCTCCATGAGACATTTAAACTATGTGTTTATCCTTCTTATTGGTATGACGTAAAACTACAAGGAATTCTATGTCCGTACAACAGAGTTACTATTCAAAAGTAAGTTTGGTCCCTGATCAGACTGATATATCCACCTAATGTGTTTTCACCACCGTGGCATAATTTCAACGGTGTTGGACTCTATTAGAGAAACCAATCAATCCACCCTCAATGCTTTGTGTGTCCTTTATTCAGAACCTCGTCTTATTTCATGTCTAATGGAACCCCCTAATAGTATGGGTACTTGGCCTATGGCTCACCTACTATCCCAAGATAACATTCTGAAAGAATAAAAGATGAAATTTCTGATTCGGCCCCCATGTTTCAAATGTGGTCAGCGGTCGACCCTCATTTGTAATCTCTGTTTTAGGATAAAGCAATAGGGATACAGTGTTTCGAACACAGTCAGCGGTTATCCTAATTGTCAATCCATCCGATAGTGTTCCAAAATTTGGATATCGTGGTTGTCAATTTCCATACACCTATGATTGAATTTATTCTAACACCCCCGGTGGTAATCCACTCCTGCGCAAGAGCACATTGGAAAAAGATAATCCCAACTTTTTAGGGAACTTCTTTCCCGAATCAGGTCTCCCCCATTCTTCCTAGAAGCCCAGATAGGTCATTTACACCCTAGATGCCCGAATATTGGTTGGCACTCTCATGATCAGTCGAAGTAACGATGCATCCATCCATTGTTTCTCACACCAGGCACAATCCACGTGAGCATAGGGATTGGTTTTTAGTTAGTAAAAAATTATTATGGATGTGAGATAATCAAAATTAACCAAAAAGAAGATAATAAGTCTACGCATGAAGTTCGTGTTAATCAAAAAAAGGGAGAAAGATTCATGATTTCGTCCAAAACATAACCCTTAAGGATCCACACTTTGATAGATTTCTCTAGTGTTTCCACTTTCTGGCTTGGGGCCTCCAGGACAGCCTCCCAGCAGTAGAGATACCTCTCTTCATTAGAAGCCGCATAGCGTAACTCATTATCCCGAGCCTGCGCTCGATCTCGTTCAACTTGGAGCTCAATCATTTGGAGGCTCTCCTACACTACCTGTTCCTAGGTGTCATCCAGCTAGGCGCTCAACTATTCAATGCGCTCAAAGTGGGTTGTTATGAATTTCATCCTTTCATTAACCATCTCTTAAAGTTGTCAAACTTCTTTCTCAGCCTTATGGAATTTCTAGGTATTCTCAGACTCTTTCCGGCACTGTGAAATGTAAGAGCATTGGCTATTCTCCTGTATTTTTCAGCCATGTAGTCATAGGTCAATTTATAAAGATGGTGATCCTCCACCCCTAACGCAGAGAAAGTGTATCCAAGTTTGAGGCGAGTCCATCTGGCTTAGCCATTCTGCCTTTGACTGGCTGATAAAATGTTTGATGCACTTCCACGCCTTTCGCTACATCAAATGGCTCTCATCAGCTGTGTTTGGGTCAGAATCGTCTATCTCCTTAGTGACCATGGGTCTATAATCTATAAATATATCAAGGAGTTTAGTGGTAGGGTTCTCTTCTTGAATTACATATTCTTCATCAACTTCACCCTCTCAGTCCTAGAGATCCACCCCGGCTGCATCATTGCCCATTACTATAGCCTCCGACTCTTCGAGCACTACTGTGTGGTAAGCTTGTATGGTTGGTTGTACAGGAGATGGTGTAATATCAAACCTGGCTCCTATAGATGTTCCTGAGTCAATGGACTATCTAGCCTCCAACCTTGAAATTAGTGAAATGGAAATTGATATCATAGTCAGCTGAGCTTCCAGAAAAAATATGATAGCGAACATGGGAAATTACTTAAAAGGGCCAAGTGCGGTGGTCTCCAATGCCTCTGTCATGGTAGGAGTTGCCGCTACATGAGATACCTTAGAACTTTTAATCTGAAAAACCAGAATTGGTTCTTTTTGAATGGAAAAAATAATGGGGAACTCAGAGTCTGCCATTTCATCCCATTCTTCTGGCTCATCGCCACCGACTCCAACCACAGCCGGTTCCCCATCTTGCTCGGTTCCAAGGACATGTTCGTGAGGACTTCCTCTTACCTCATTGGGAATGTCTTCAACACCCGAAGGGTAGGCTTCCTAGGAACCATCATCTGTGTGTTCCTAAAAATTATGATTTTTTGGATAAGTTAGGATTGTGAAAAGGGAAAGTCTGGTAGAGATAAGAGTTAATATCACCTTGATATTCTCATCCAGTTCTATATCGAATCCTAAAATATCGCCACTCTCACGAGGGCATTGTTGATTATAATTTTTTATAATGGTCCTTCACTAGTGGGACCTTCAACCTCTCCAAACTATTCTTCCACTTCTTCTTCATCTACTTATTCTTCTTCTCCTCACTCCTTTGCCTCTTCCTCTTCCTCATCATCTACATCTTCATCCTCAGATGGAAGCTTTTCCAGGCCATGTTCCTCGCTAAGAATCACTATGATAAAGAGATGCGGCTCTCCATACCATCCCCACTAACATTTTTACATAACCATGGTTGTCAGGTATACATGTCGGTGATGAAAGTTCACCATATCTTCCACTTGGATGCACCCTATGTCAGGAAACTTGATCCCAGTATGCACCAGTCTCCACCACAGATCTTTGATTGACACATATTGTCACAGAATCCTCCAGGAGGACCAGTGGGATGAAAATATAGTGTCTGAAGTTGGATTTAGGAGGTGTATGAACTACTTTCTGAGGAGTTCCCTAGTCATTCCACGATGTCCCCCGCTAGACCACCACTCATCAGAAGGCGGATGCGCTCTCTCACCTTGAGGTTCTCCTGCCGATGAAGTCCCATCCAGCATCGTATTATCCACCTAGCCTGTTCTCCATCTCATATCCCCCATAACACTCCATCTAACTCCTAGATATTTGGTGTCTACACTAGCTACTTTTATTTATCATATGTTTTTGTGTAGAATCGTGTTGGAATATGTTTTTGTCCAGTGTTCAGCATAATCTGTTGATAGGCCAGCACATAAATCAGTGGGGGGGGGAGTGATGAGTTCCCCCAGGCCTGAAGTCATGAACATATTCCATAGTGAGCAAAGAATAAAGGGATTTCACTCTTCCTTAAAATTTTTATAAACATTCTTTGGCAACCGTTGCATGCCCTTGAACTGCCTGGATAACCTGGTCAACACGTTTTGTTCGAAAACGATCATTTTTTCGAACTTGGATACCAGCACACGCCCCTATGGATTTGTAGGTATTCCTTATCCTCTAATATGCCCCATAATTCATCTACCATCTGACCAACTGGGATCCAGAATGGGTGATAGTTGAAATGGGTATGGTTGTCGATCTTGATCTTGATTCATTCTTCTCTGATCATCTGTGGGCGGATTCTAGAAATGTTTAAGAGGGATGGACCCATAACGTCACCTATAGGATTAATTGAATTCAAGAAGTCATATCCTCTAAAGTGGGCTGCGACCCAACCATGAAGGATTTGAAATAGTTCGCATATCCTCCTGGGTGTACTTCCCCTCGAGATACACTCTAGAATTCTGAATAGCATGGCCAGTATTGGTACCCCTATGTTAACATTTTTATGCAACTCCATGATTCTGACCATCACTAGCATCGTTGGTCACACCCCCATACTCGTATCCATCACTAGAAATAGCCACCTCTTCAATAATGTAGCAAGGAACCGACATATAATACATTTTGATCCCAAATTTCATTTATGGTGAGGCCTCATGATCACTACTCTCCTGCCTCCAGGACTATCCAATATGATCCCCCCATTTCTCTCAGAAATGTATTTGGGAATTTCGTCCCTAATAATTTCATCTTTGCATCCTTTTCCTATGTCAGAAAAATACTGAACCATCCTGGATAAGGTATGTCCTCCAGAACATATTTTATTTTCAGATCCTCCATAGCTAGCTCAAGTAGATGCCATGATACGATTAGGGTGAACATCTTGTCCCCCCAGACATTTTCTATTTGGAGGAACTCTTCATATTACTACCCCTCTAAGGGGAGTCACTAAATAAAATGAATGTCCCAAAGTCTGATACCTACCACCCCATGGTGGAGGTTGAATGTGTTGGTGTCGGGACACCAATGACTGAACAATTCTGATACCATGTTCTGCTGCTGGTAGAAGTGATATTGGGAAGTCGAAACTGCTTCGAAGAGCCTGATAGACAACAAATCTAGTCCAAACTCCTCCCACGTTTGTCGTACCCAGTACTCCTATGCCAATTCTCTTGGGAAGTTACCTCCAGACATGATATCCCATTCATTCCAACCATTCATCACATCAGCAATACTGATTTGGAAGGTGCTTGCATAAGGAGTCGTAGATTCTTCAGGGACTGAGTTGCTCCCTACGACAGTCCTGGAATTCAGATTCTGGACGTAGATGTATATGTTCTATTTTTCCCTGGCAGGATGGTCGTTGTTCATAATGTTAAACTATGGGAGACTATCCTTGGAGGTAACCCATGACTGCGGAATATCAGTTTCATAGCCATGCATTAGCACCTCTTTCAAAAATCTGAACATCCATATGGGAAATCTATCACTCGAGATGTAATCTTTTTCGGTTTGGGGAGGTATGTAGAAATGAATTTGATTATTATACATGACCATCCATTCATAAAGAATATGGGGGTTTGTGATCATATGAGTCCCCCTTGTAACCACATCCTCTTGTCATCAGTTAGTTGGGAAGCCATTTCGGAAAAATTTCAGAAACCCTAAGGGATGTGCATGAAAGAATAGATATTTAGCATGACAAAATGTTCAGTGGATAGTAGGGATGTGGGTCTATGCGAAAGGGTATGGCAGCGCAAAATTGATCGTAGTGCGTGCAAAACTCAAAATGGACCGTAGAAAATTGCGGGTGGATGGTGACATTTTGCGCGCACGAGAGCCAAATCATTTCGTATGGAAAAATTCAAAGTGGGTACCTAAGGGGGCACCTCAGCGTATTTATAGGAACGAACTGGGTCTCGCGCATGCGTGGAATTGGTTTTCATGCCCAAACACCATTTTTTGTGTGCTCCATCCAGATGCTTCTCTATATTTCGGCATGACCCTCCGAATATGTCCTTATGGTCCTCCTTCATCTTTGATTCTGAGGTGGGCATTTGTTGATGCCAAATTTTGGAAAGGGTCGTGAGTGGGATCTTTTGAAGAAACCAAAGGTGTTTGGAAACTAAAAATATTATTATGTGATTTGAGAGGGAGGTGTGTGCAAGAATGATGGTGTGTGCACAAGATTCCCCTAGGCGCCCAAACCCTTGCACACCCACTGCGACTACAAATGTGGACGTTCGCAGTGACCTGCTGTGAACTCACCAAGGCATTGGCACACAAGATCCCAGGTGGGCGATCTTGATTTCCTATGGTGTGAAAAACCTTCTGCACCCAATGCGACATAAAAAGGGACCCTTTGACAACCACCTTCTAAAAAACCAGCCAAGGGATGGGCAAAACGGAAGAGTGCCTGGCGTGAATTTTCCCCTAGGTGTGAAAACCCTTGCATGCCAAATGAAAAGTCAAACAGTCGTTTGCATTCCGTACCTCATGCACGCTGCCATAGATGATTTCGACAACAAAACGAAGTGTCCCCTCCACTATTCGGGGACTGTTACAGAAGACAAATCGATGCTCTGTTGTGAGAAAGACTCCTCTTTCACGATCGCAAGAAAAACACCATGGGATCAAGGTATTGGATCTTGTGTGAGAGGTCCCCCAAGGGGCCTCCATTGGGGGCCCTAATGGGATTGATCCTCATCCATTTCCTTTTATCCTAAGTCGTTTTCTAACTATAGTTCCCTCTTTCATGCATTCTCTCCTTGCATTAGGCCTATTTTGTGTGCATCCTTCTAGTTTACGCCAACCATTCCATCTTGCGTGCAACTGCTCATCTTGTGTTCAGCCCTCCTTGTGCACTCCATGGGTCTTCCTTACCCTAAGACACCAAGTCTGAGCCCCTATAATGAAAAATATTCCTATCGCACACACCTTTCTCCCATACTACCATCATGGTTTTTACGAAGTGATTTCAAGGTCCCTTGGGTAGTGCTTTATGTTGTGTTTCTTATCCTTATACTTATTTTCATAGGCACACTAAATGTTATTGATTCTTAGCATATACATGCTAACATGGGCCCCCCAATGTATCACTCTACAACACCCACTCACCACGACATTGCCAGTGCCTTCCCTTCACCAAAGGTTAATGTGTGCATGGTATGTATGTCCTAGGGGTGTGGAGTGAACCTGACTCATCCGATCTGCAGGACGTTAAACTGCCAAGCGCCATCATCCTTAGCACATAATGTAAAACTGTGTCCTCGCCTTGTGCATTATATGCAGGGTTCACCATCTCAGACATTCACTACATCTTCTCATCTCCATGGTAGTGATATCTTTCTCACAAGGAATTAGATCCTCTCTACTGGAGCGGTTCTTGTCTGTGGGGAAGGGAAACCATCTTGGTGTAATCTTCAATCATTTCTTACAAGAGGAAGAAAACTTCCTCCTATATTCTTCATCAGTACGAAATACTAGATGTGAGAGGGGAATAGGGACCTTCAATCTGTTGTCCCTCTCCCTCTAAGCTTTTTCAACATTGGGCCTCAATCCTAGAGTAAGTCCCAATCTCCATCTCCATGGGACTCTAACCATGAATAGGCCCTTGTTTACTCTTTGGGCCTCTAATGATGTGTAAGACTCTCTCCACCATCCGCAGATGGACCTTTCACAACATGATTGTTAGGTATTTTATGCCTCTTGGTTCTCACACCGAGCATGACTCACATTGGATTATAGTAATCATTATCCTTGGAATCTTCCTGGGTTTCATTATCATGTATGCCCCAAACAATTCCAAAAAATGTGGACATTGATCCTATCCATGTCAGGGTATATTGGAAGTCCCCCTAAGGACCAAACCCATAATATACATTTCTTGACCCCTTCACATCGGTTCACCATCATCTTGTAGGACCTCGGGACACCCTGGGTGGGGAGGGGTGAATCAGGGTGAACAATTTTTCTTTTAATGTGATGGATAACCACGTTGGTAGGAACATGTAGAACCTCTATGATGAAAAAGGTCAAAAAGAAAACATTCACAAGTATGTAGATAACACATCACTTTTTGCTTGGTTCACCACTAAGGGCTACGTCCAAGGTGCATACACCGACAGGATGTCAGCCATACCATATTCTACTAAACTTCACTAGATGTGTATTACAATGGTTCGGGCACAGTCACTCTGTCCTAGGCTCACTGCCTTTACTATGGTTCGGGGACAGCTCACTGCGTCCCTCAGGTCACTCCCGTTGACTCCTCATAGCTCACTACCATTGGTGAAGTCCCACTCAGTTTATATACGTGGAGGTCTCTTCATCTTCGCTAATGAATACATCATCTTTTGTATGTAGATGCCCTGTGGAAGTAAAACTTTCACCTATAGACTAATCTCACTTTGCACTGAAGGTATCATCCAATGTTCTAGATTTCGTGCAGCTCCAAAGAGAACCAGTGTGCTTCAACAATACCTGGCGCACTTCTCCAAGTTGGCGCGCATGTTTCAATGTCAGCGCGCAAGTCCACCTCCACCACTTGTGCGACTCACACATCTTCAACACCAAACATGAGTGACTCACATTATTTTCCACCCAAAACGATTTTGGCACGCAAAGGTCAACGGTCGCGCTTCTTCAAAAATGGCGTGCATGTGTCACCAAACCACCTTCATGACACCTCCTTCACCAAATCCAAATTTGTGCGACCCACAATTTTTCTAGACCAAACCACTGTGGACGTGAAGGAAATAACTATCATGCAACTTCAACTTGCGCGACCCACCACTACATGCACGACCACAATGCTTGTGTGACGAGAGCCTTGAATTTCTCTAAGTCTGAACTTCTTACCAAATGAGGAGAGGTATGCCAATATTTATAAGCCTTTGGATACCCTGCGCGATGACGTGCATGTCTTCCCTTGGCATGAAAGTTTCAGCAAGCAGGTCTCTGCCGCCCAAGTCACTTGCGTGACCAACCCTAATACTTTGGCACCCCTTATCCCGTTGCCATATTTTGATGTTATGATCATGA
Organism: Viscum album; assembly: GCA_963277665.1. Taxonomy (NCBI): domain Eukaryota; kingdom Viridiplantae; phylum Streptophyta; class Magnoliopsida; order Santalales; family Viscaceae; genus Viscum; species Viscum album. The sequence goes on from OY728119.1 coordinate 1,977,432,782, forward strand.
AAAACATTAGGCATGCAAGTTTCCTCTCCTTTAAGTACACGGCGTGGAAGTCCGTTTTCCAAAAACCACTTTTTCTTCATTTGTCAATTTTGAGGCCCAGAAATTTGGCAACCATTGGGAAACGATGCCACCTTCAATACTGTTATATGCTTGTTCTGTATGACCACTTTGTTAGGACACACTCTGAACTTCCACTGAGGATAGACAAAAAACACAAACCATACTCCAATTATTGCATAGAAGAACCACGGTTCCAACAATCTCCCCCTATGTGTTTGTTGGAAATCAGTAAATAAATTCAATATGGCACCAGCCACAGGAAAACCACAAATGAATGAATCAAGTCAGCCAACACTGTAAGTCTAAGTGAGCAATGAATGGTGTAGAAAATAGTAGACGAAGCTTGAATTGGGTTCCCGTGTTTTGGAATTCTCAATGACGCTGAAGAAACTCTCTTATAGTGTCATAGATGCATTACATGTCCAATGTATTCCTTCTCATCCTTCTCATCCTATCACTGACACCGGGTTCTCATCATTTCACAGAAGCATTACATGCCTAAACATGCCTGAATTTATTCCTTTTAATCTCTCCCTATGATAATAAACCCAAGGACCGGTAATTGTTCCTTGTTCGGCTCACAACACACTCCCCCTATATAGTATCTCCCCCAAAAACCTGAATCACATCCATAAACCGATTAAAAACTGTTAGCATAACTGGGGAGAGGGGTATTGCATAACCTCTTTATGCATTGGGAGGTGGATGAACACCGAGGATCAACTGATGTTTCTCAAACACAGCCGCTGACAGTGGGTTCGTCTGGATATCAGCCAATTGCTTATCAGATCCCGCATGATCGATTCTAATCACACCTTTCTCAACTTATCTATGATAATGTGAAACCTGATTTCAATAAGTTTTGTACGAGAATGATGAACAAGTTTCTTCTTAAGATAAATTGCGCCCTTTTTATCAGAGTAAATTACCATTGGTTGATTCTCCTCAATGCTAATATCTGTTAGTTGTTGCTTCATCCATAGCAGCTGAGTGCATGCCTTTGTGGAAGAGATATACTCAGCTTCAACAGTACTAAGAGTAGTATATTCTTGTTTCTTGCTGAAATAGCAAACACATTTATTCCCAATATATAATTCTCCACCACTGGTGGACTTTCTGTCCACTAAATCGCCAGTCGAGTCAGCATCAGAAAATGATGATAATTCACAGTCTCTTCCTACAGCAAAGTATAATCCACAATTGTGAGCACATTGAATATACCTCTTGATTCTTTTTACATCTTTCATATGTACCTCCTTTGGATTACTCTGAAAGAGGGCCTCTAGACAGGTTGCAAAGACAATATTTGGTCGGGTCGCTATCGGGTACAGTAGGTTCCCAATTATCCTCCTATACATGGTGGGGTCTACAGTTGTCCCATCTTCATGCTCTCCAATTTCTGTTCCAACTGAAATCGGAGTTGATATTGGTTTGGAGTCTTCCATGTTAAACTTCTTTAGCAGCTCTCTTGCATACTTTTCTGGAGAAATGAAAGTGTAATCCTGCCTTTGAATCACCTATAGGCCTAAAAAATATGTGAGCTCCCCAATCAGAGACTTTTCAAATTCTGATTTCATGTGATAGGAAAATTCATCCACTGATTTATGCATGTTGCCACCAAATATGATATCATCAACATAGAATAGAACCAAGAATTGTTCTTTTGGAAAATTATTCACATATAGATTTTGATCTACTCCTCCTCTTTTTAAATCCATCTTCTGGAGATACGAGTCCATTGGGGAATACCATGCTCGTGGTGACTGCTTCAAACAATATAGAGATTTCATCAGTTTGCAGACATTTGTTTCATCAGTACCAAGAACAAAACCCACTGGTTTTTCAATGTAGAATTTTCTTCAAGTACACCATTAAAGAATGTTGTCTTTACATCCATTTGATACACTTTATATTCTCTTTAGAGTTCCATGGAAAGGAAAATCTGTATTGACTCCAGTCTAGACACTGGAGAAAATGTTTCTTCAACATCAACACCTTCAATCTGGGAGTATCCTTTACATACCAGTAGTGCATTGTTTCTAATAACATATCCATGGTCATCAAAATTTTTCTTGATGATCCATTTTTTACTAATCACACTGTATCTTTCGGGTCTCTGAACAAGATCCCATGTCTGATTTTTTTCAATCTGATCTAATTCTTCATTCATGGTTTTCTATCATGATTCATCCTTTGTAGCATCATCAAATAAGGATGGATCCACAGTTGACAAAAAATACAGATTGTGTGTTATTCCTCATCCTCCTTGTATTCGTAGGTGCACTCTTGACCCCAATTATATTAGAAGGATCAATCCCAGCTCTTTGATTTCTTCTGCGAGGTTCAGTTGCATTCTCTCGAGCCATAGTTTCTTCTTCATATTCTTCTTCTGAGTCAACATCATGATGTGACCGCTAAGTGTTTTGTACAAAATCATCTATTTCTGTATTTTTATTTTCTCCACATTTACATTATTCCTCACTTTCTATCACATCAGCATATGACGTCCTTGAAGCATTTTTGGATTTCTCTTCAATTATTTTAACATCACCGGTTTCCACAATACATCCTAATTTCTTGTTGAAACACATGTAGGATTTTCTTTTCATTGAGTATCCGAGGAAGTTTCATCAACTTCATTGGCACCATACTTTCCTTTATTTCCTTATTTGTTTCTGATGAAGCATTTACAACAAAAACATGAAAGTGTTTCAAAGAGTGCTTCCTTCAATGCCACAATTCATATGGTGTCTTCATATCACCCATATAAAGTCATGTTCGATTTTGAATATACACTGCATCTTGAACAGCCTCTTTCTAGTATTTTCGTGGAATATGGCTCTCAATCAGCATAGTTCGTGCCATGTTGTTCACCTATCGATTCCTACGTTCATCAACTCCATTTCGTTGTGATGTTATCACCGTAGTTTCCTCATGTTGTATCCAATGCTTCTCCAGGTAATTTTCAAATACAATGGACATGTATTCTCCTCCATTGTCAGATCACAGCACTTTGATTGTTTGTCCAGTATAATTCTCGGCGATTGGATGATAGGTTTTCATGCAGTCAAGCACTTGTCGTTTCCTGTGAATGACCATAACACATGCCATTCTACTGTAATCATCTATGAAAAGGAAAAAGTACCTATTTCAATGATTTTTGGAAACATTTATCAGCCCGCATACATCTGTATGGATTACATCAAGAAGATGAGATGCGCTTTTCTTCTTTGGCTGACATGAACTATATACCAGCTTTCCACGAATTCAAGAATCACAATAATTTTCACTCTCATGATTTAGATTGGGAATGTCCATGACAATCCTCAATTTTGATATTTTCTCCATGTCTTGTTGTTTGATGTGTCCCAGTCTCGGATGCCATAAATTGTTTTCATCGTCAACAATCATGTAACAAACATTTTCTTTACTATCAACCTGATACAAGTTTCCTTCTATTCTGCATCCCTTCATAATAGAAATGCATGTCTTTCCCTTGATAGTGCAACATGTATGATTATAAGTAACTATAAGTCCCGAGTCACAGAGTTGACTCACACTGAGTAGATTATGACGTAGGCCATATACGTAAAGGACTTCAGTCTTCTTTAGCTCTCCATTAGCTAATTTAGTACTTACGCTGCCTTTGATTTTCAGAGCTCCATCATTACCAAATCATACTGTACCATCAACCTTCCATTTGATATCCATTAATAGGCCAACAATACCTGTCATATGAGGTGAACAACCACTGTCCAAAATCCTTGTACTGTTGCTTTTTGTAGCTTTGAGGGCCACCTCTATAAGGTTAGATTTTTCAATTTTCTTCCTTTATTTCCATGAGACATTGGATTGAGTATATAGCTCTGATTTCCTTTCAATTATCTCATATGTATTCATTGGTTATTCATAGTCGATGTATTCTTTGAGAAGAGAAAACCTATTTGTAAGAGAAACACTATCTTGTTGATGAGGCTTTACTTGTCTTGAACTTCGTTATGAGATGTCCATGTCCCTTATATGCCTGTAATTAACAGTCTTATGAACGAAGTTAGAACAATGAAAACAATATCAGTAGAAATTGTTTCTTCTAAACGAGTTAGGATATAAATTTTTTCTCCTCTGCTGAAATCCTATATCTTCTTCCTTCAGATGGCTTCTTACCTCTTCACAATAAGACATGGTATTCCCCAAATATCCAAAGAACAAACATTTAATGAGAGGAAATTTTTCTCACTTCTATTTAACCTCATTCCTTATTTTTGTGCGATAAAAGTAAGAGGGATCCTTTTTCCATAGGGCTCGAGCGTAATCATCTTTTCTTCATTCAGATTGAATTGGGGGTTTCTATTTCATCTCTTCAGGAGAATTTCCCACATCACCCACTTTCATATTTTCCATTCTTTTGGTCACCTTTATTTGCATCATTTGATGATTCTGCCTCACAAAAAATTCCACTTTTTCCCATGTAGGCTGGTCATTGATCATTTAAAATATTTTTACCTCCAATAGAGCCATGTTTTGCTCTTTCCAATAGATCAGCATATGAGAACCTTCCGAACTGTATTTTCTTCCTTGATACATTTGGAATTGAATCTTTTTCATGTTTACTCCTAATAGTAACAACTTCCTCCTCATGAACCTCAGCAATCTTGGAATTTTCCTCTAGTTTGGAGGTGAGGTCGTTGATGGCCTTTTCCTGCTCTTCTATTCTCATCTTCAGATCCACTAAATCATCATTTCTTTCACGTATTTTAGACTGCACTTTCACCAATTCTTCCAGTCATTCAATTTCATCTTCATGTTGATAAACATATTCTATTGATTCTTCTACAATTGATTTCCACATATATCCACTGTTACATTTAATATTAATCTTACTAACAGCATCCTCAAGTTGCAACTCGGTATCTACACTTGTTTTCAACTGTTTTTCTCCACCAGCATCTTCTGATTTTTCAACTATGGCTATCAGGGATTCATGGTTCACAGTTTTAAATTCTGGTTCTTCTTCATCACATAATTCATTTTCTTCTTCTTCTTCTTCACAGAAAAAACTTTTCTTTGATACTTTCTTTCTTTATTTCAAGTCTCCCATTTTGAAAAATCTTTTTTGAGGCTTCTCAATGTTTTCAAAATCGCTATCCTCATCATCGATCTTTCTAGAACACTGAGAGGCAATGTGACAAACTTTTCCTCAACGAAAGCAAGATAGTGGTAACATCCCTTTGAATTTTCCTTTTCCCTTATGGAACTCCATTTCAATGAGAGAAAGAATTTATTTTTCCTCATCATCTTCACCACTACTATCTTTTTATATTTTCAGTTTCTCAATGGATTTGAATGTCATTTTCTTGCTTACTTGAGTCGTAGCATCTTCTAGTTTGACCCTCATTTCAAATTCCACAAGGCTACTCAAAAGATAGTCCAGAGAAAGTTCAGAAAGTTCTCTTTCCTCAAGGGATAAAACCTTTGCATTGTAAAGGGGTGGAAGTCTTCGTGATATTTTATTCACAATATATACATCTTTTATTTCGTCACCTATACCCTGAATTTCTCCGGCCACTAGTAATTCGATTGAAGAAGAAATCTTCATTATCATCATGATGCATCATTCGATCATCAAACCTATTGTGCAGGACTTATAGTTTCACCTCCTTCACTTTGCTCACTCCTTCATAAATATTTTCATGTTTATTCCCCAGGGACATTGCTGAGGTGCAACTCATCACTTTTAGATAGATCGGATCAGAATGTGATGTGGTGAGATCATTTCTTGATTTAGCATCTGCATCAAGAATTTTTCTATCTGCATCAGTAATTTCCAGGCCAGTGGGATCAGTAACATGTATACCTTTCATAGTGAAAAAAAAAACGTCCATTCAATGGGATCTTAGATGAGATCTTATTCTATTCTTCCAAATCTGGAAATTGCTTCCATCAAAGAGAGGGACTCCCCTGACATTGACTGTATTCTCCATGACGAAAAAGGACAGATTCAACGCAAAAAACCTCTACACTCTGATACCACTTGTAGGACCTTGGGACACCGTGAGAGTGGATAGGTGAATCAGAGTGACAAATTCTTATTTTAATGTGATGGATCTTGTTCCCATGTTAGTAGGAACTTGTTAAACAAATATGATGAAAAAAGATCAGAAAGCAAACATTCATAAGTAGAGAGATGCACAAAACTTTTTACTTGGTTCGCCACTAAGGTCTATGTCCAAGGACTATAAGCCGGCAGGTTGTCTGTCATACCAAATTCCACTAAAATTCACTAGCTTTTTATTACAAAGGTTAGGGCACAGTCACTCTGCCCCAGGCTCACTTCCATTACAATGGTTCAGGGATAGCTCACGGTGTCCCTCAGGTCACTCCCATTGACTCCCCCTGGATCACTACCTTTGGTGAATTCCCACTGAGTTTATATACATGAAGGTATCTTCATATTCTCTAATAAATACATCCTCTGTTGTATGTAGATGCTCTATTGAAGTCCAACTCTCACCTGTAGACTAATCTCACTTTTCACCAAAGGTATCGAGAAATCATCCTGCTTTTGTGCAACTTCAAAGAGGACTAGCATGCTTCAAAAATACCAAGCGCTCTTCTCCAAGACGGCGCACAAGTTTCAAATCCAGAGTGCATGTCCACCTACACCACTTGCGTGACTCACACTTTGTCAACACCAAACTTGCGCGACTCACATTCTTTTCCACCCAAACTGATTTTGGCGCGCAAAGGTCAACTATCACGCTTCTTCAAAACTGGCTTTCCAGTGTCACTAAAAAACCTACATGGACCCTCCTTCACCAACTCCAAACTTGCGTGACTCACACTCTTTCTCTCCTAATCCTCCTTGGATGTGCAACAAAAAAGTATCGTGCAACATCAACTTGCTCGACCCACCACTACTTGTTCAACCCCAACACTTGCATGACGGGAGCTCTAAATTTTTATAAGTCTGAACTTCTTACCGAATGAGGAGGGTTCGATATGTATTTATAGAAATTTGGATACCCTGCACAACGGCGACAAAGTCTTCCCTCGGCGTGCATGTTTCGGCGCGCAGGTCTTTGCCGCCCAATTCACTTGCACGACGAACACTAAAACTTGGGTGCCCCTTATCCCTTTTCCATATTTTGATGTTATGATCTTGAAAAACAATAGGAATTCAAGTTTCTTCTCCTTTAAGTACATGTCATTAAAGTCCCTTTTCCAAAAACCACTTTTTCTTTATTTGTCGATTTTCAGGCTCAGAAATTTGGTAAACACTGGAAAACGATGCCACCTTCAATACTGTTATCTTCTTGTACAGTATGATCACATTACTAGCACACACTCTGAACTTCCACTGAGGATAGACATGAAACACAAACCATACTCCAATTCATGCATAGAATGACCACGGTTCCAACAATCTCCCCCTTTGTGTTTGTTGGAAATTAGTAAAGAAATTCAATAAAGAACCATCCATAGGCAAACCACAAACGCCAGAATCAACTCATCGAACACTCTATGTCTACGTGAGAAAAGATAGGTGTAGAAAACAAGAGAGGAATCTTGAATTGGGTTTCTATGTTTTGGAATTCTCAATGATTCCCAAAAAAATCTCTTATAGTGTCACAGAAGTATTACATGTCCAATGTATTCCTTATCCTCCTTCTTATCCTATCACTGACATAGAATTATCATCGTGTCACAAAAGCATTACATTCCTTAACATACCTGACATTATTCCTTTTATTATCCCCATTTGAATATAAACCCAAAGACCATTAATTGTTCCTTGTTCATCTAAAAGCATACTCCCCCTAGATGGTATCTCCCCCACAAACCTGCATCACATCCATAAACAAATTAAAAACTGTTAACATTACTGGGGAGAGGGGTATTTCATAACCTCCTTATGCACTGGGAGGTGGATGAACATCGAGGTTCAACTGATGCATCTCAAACACAGCCGCTGATAGTGGATTGGTCAGGATATCAGCAACTTGCTTATCAGTTCCCACATGATCCATTCTAATCACACATTTCCCAACATATTCTTTGATAAAGTGATACCTGATTTCAATATGTTTTGTACGAGAATGTTGAACAGGATTCTTCATAAGATAAATTTCCCTCTTGTTATCAGAGTAAATTCCCATTGGATGCTTCACCTCATCACCAATATCTATTAGTTGTTGCTTCATCCATAGCAGCTGAGTGCATGCCTTTGTGGAAAAGATATACTCATCTTCATTAGTAATAATAGAAGTACATTCTTGTTTCTTGCTCAACAAGCCAACAAATGTATTCCCAATATAGAATGATCCACCACTGGTGGACTTTCTATCCACTAAATCGCCAAACCAGTCTGCATCAAGAAAATGATCATAATTCACTATCTCTTCCTGTAGCAAAGTATATGCCAAAATTTTGAGTTCCTGGAATATACCTCATGATTCTTTTTACATCTTTCATACGTACCTCCATTGGATTACTCTGAAAGCGGGCTGCTAGATAGGTTTCCAAGACAATATCTGGTAGTGTCGTTGTCAGGTATAGTAGGCTCCCAATTATCCTCCTGTACATGGTGGGGTCTACAGTTGTCCCACCCTCATGCTTTCCATGTTCAGTTCCAATTGAAATCAGAGTTGATATTGGTTTGGAGTCTTGAATATTAAACTTCATCAGTAGCTCTCTTGCATACTTTTCTTGTGAAATGAATGTGTAATCCTGGCTTTGAATCACCTGCAACACTATGAAATATGTGAGCTCCCAAATCATAAACATTTCAAATTCTGATTTCATGTGGGTGGAAAATTCATCCACTGATTTATGCCTACTGCCACCAAATATGATATCATCAATGTAGACTAGAACCATGAATTGCTCTTTTGGAAAATTCTTCCCATATAGATTGTGATCTACTACTCCTCTGTTGAATTCTAGCTTCGTGAGATATGAGTCCGGCGGGGAATACCATGCTCATGGTGCCTTCCTGAAACCATATAGAGTATTCTTCAGTTTGCAGACCTTTTTTTTCATCAGTACCATGAACAAAACCCACTGGTTGTTCAATGTTGGCTTCTTCTTCGTGTACACCATTCGAGAATGTTGTCTTGACTTCCATTTTATACAATTTATATCCTATTTGGAGTGCCATGTCAAGGAAAAGCCTGATTGACTCAGGTTAGCCATTGGATCAAAGATTTCTTCAACATCGTTGCCTTCAATCTGGGAGTATCCTTTACATACCAGTCATGCCTAGTTTCAAATAACACTTCCATGGTCATCAAAATTGTTCTTCAAGATCCATTTTGTACCAATCACATTGTGACATTTAGGTTCCTGAACAAGAACCCTTGTCTGATTTTTGTCAATCTGATCTAACTCATCATTCATGGGTTTCACCCATGATTTATCCATTGCAGCTTCTTCAAATGAGGAGGGCTCCACAACTTGCAGAAATACAGATTGCATGTTATTACCCATCCTCCTTATTTGTGTAGGTGCACTCCTATCCCCAATTATGTTAGATGGATCAATCACAACACTTTGATTTCTTATGCAAGGTTCAGTTGCATTCTCTCCAGGCAAAGTTTCTTTTTTAAATTCTTCTTTGGGGTCAACATCATGATGTGACTGGGGAGTGTTTTTTAAAACTTCCTCAATTTCTGTATTTTTATTTTCTCCACATTCTCTTTATTCCTCACTTTCTATCACATCATCATATGGCGTCCTTGATGTATTTGTCATTTTCTCTTCAATTATTTTTAAATCACTGCATTCCACAATCCTTCCAAATTGCTTGTTGAAACACTTGTATGCTTTTCTATTCATTAAGTTGCCAAGGAAAATTCCTTCATTTTCATTGTCACTATACTTAACATTATTTCCTTTGTTATTTCTTATGAAGCATTTACTTAAAAAAACACTAAATTATTCCAAAGATGGATTCCTTCCATGACATAATTCATATGGTGTCTTCATCTCACCCATATAAATTAATGTTCGATTTTGAATATACACTGCTACTTGAACAGCCTCTTTCAAGTAATGTCTTGGTACATGACTCTTAATCAGCATAGATCATGCCATGTTGTTCACATGTCTATTCCTACATTCAACAACTCCATTTTGTTGTGATGTTCTCACAATAGCTACCTATTGTTGTATCCCATGATTTTCCAGGTAATTTTAAAAATTCCATGGACGTGTATTCCCCTCCATTTTTAGATCGCAACACTCTGATTGTTCGTCCATTATCATTCTCGGCGATTCGCTAATATGTTTTCATGCAGTCAAGCAATTATCGTTTCCTGTGAATGACCATAACACATTCCATTATACTACAATCATCTATAAAAAGGACAAAATACCTTTTTCCATGAGTTCTGAAAACATTTATCGGCCCGCATGCATATGTATGAATTAGATCAGGAAGATGAGATTCCATTTTCTTCTTTGTCCATTAGGAACTATAGACCAGCTTTCGAAGAATGCAAGCATCACAATACTTTTCAAGCTCACTCTTTATATTGGTAATGTCCAGGACAATCCTCAATTTCGATATTTTCTCCATGTCTTGTTGATTTATGTGTCCCAGTCTCCGATGCCATAAATTGTTTTCTTCTTCAACAGTCATGTAACAAAACAAATTTGTACTATCAACCTGATACAAGTTGCCTTCTGTTCTGCATCCCTTCATTAGTGAATTGCTTGTCTTTCACTTGATAGTAGAACCTTTCTGATTAAAAGTAACTATAAGTCCCGAGTCAGATATTTGACTCACACCGAGTAGATTATGACGCATGCCATCTACGTAACGGACATCAGTGTTCTTTAGCTCTCCATTATCTAATTCAGTAAATTCACTGCCTTTAATTTTCAGAGCTCCATCATTACCAAATCGTTCTGTACCATCAACCTTCCTTTTGATATCAATTAACTGGCCAGCGTTAACTGTCATATGAGATGACCAACCGCTATCCAAAATCCAGGTAATGTTTCTTTTTGTAGCTTTGAGGGCCACCTTTGCAAGGTTGGATTTCTCAATTTCCTTCCTTACTTTCCAAGAGACATTGGATTGAGTATAGAGTAAGGATGTACTTTCAATTATCTCATCTGTTTTCATTGGTTCTTCATAGTCAAAGTCTTCTTCGAAAAGAGAAAACCTATTTGTAAGAGGAACACTATCTTGTTGATGAGGCTTGACTTGTCTTGAACTTCACTATGATATGTACATGTCCCTTATCTTCCTGCAATTAGCAACCATATGACAAAAGTTAGAACAATTAAAAATATATACATAGAAATTGTTTCATCTACAATAATTAGGATATGAATTTTTTCTCCTCTGCTGATCTCCTATAGCTTCTCTATTCAGATAGCTTCATGCCTCTTCACAATAAGACATGGTATGGCCCAAATATCCACAGAACTGACATTTCATTAGAGGAAATGTCTTCTCACTTCTATTTATCCTCATTCCTTCTTCTATGGGATAATAGTAAGAGGGATCCTTTTTCCACGAGGCTCAAGGATAATCTTCTTTTATTCATTTCAGACTGAATTGTGGGTTTTTTTCTTCACTTCGGAAGACTTTCCCAAATCACACACTTTCAACTTTCTTTTTTTTTTGTCACCTTTATTTAGAGAATTTGATGATTCTTCCTCACAATAAAATCCACTATTTCCCATGCAGGAAGGTATTTGATCATTTAAAATATTTTCAGCTCCATTAGAGCCACGTATTTATCTTTCCAATAGCTCAGCCTCTGATAACCTTCCGAACTGTATTTTATTCCTTGATTATTTTGGAATTGAATCTTTTTCATGTTTACTCCAAAGAGTAACAACTTCCTCCTCAAGACGTTGAGCAGTCTTGGACTTTTCCTCGGTTTTTGAGGTTAGGACATTGATGAATTTTTCCATCTCTACAATTCTCAGCATCAGATCCACTACATCACCATTTCTTTAAAGTATTTTAGAATGTACTTTCACCAATTCTCCCAGTAGTTCAATTTCATCTTCATGTTGATCAATATATTCATTTGATTCTTCTACAATTTATTTCCACTTATTGAAACTCTTAAATTTAATCTTAAGCTTACTAAAAACATCCTTATGTTTCAACTCAGGATCTGCACTAGTTTTCAACTGTTTTTCTCCACTAGTATCTTCTGATTTTTCAATTGTGGCCATCATGGAAGCATGGTTCCCAGTTTTAAATTCTGATTCTTCTTCAACACAGAATTCATTATCATCTTCTTCCTCTATGCAGAAAAAACTATTATTTGGTACATTCATTCTTGATTTTAAGTCTCCCCTTTTGAAAAACCTTTTCTATAGCTTCTCAATGTTTTGAGAATCGCTATCCTCATCATAGATCTTTCTCGAACACTGAGAGGAAATATGACCAAAATTTACACAATGAAAGCAAGCTAGAGGTAACTTCCTTTTGAATTTTCCTTTTCCCTTTTGGAACTTCTTTGCAGTGAGAGAAAGAAATTCATTTTACTCATCATCTTTACCACTAATATCTTTTGATATTTTCATTTTCTCAATGGACTTGAATTCCATTTCCTTGCTCACTCAAGTCGTAGCATATTATGGTTTGTCCCTCATTTCATATGCCACGAGGCTTCTTAGTAGATCATTCAGAGAAATTTTGGAAAGATATCCTTCCTCAAGGGCTGAAAATTTTTCATTTTAAAGGGATGAGATTCTACTTAATATTTTCTTCACAATGTATACATATTTAATTTCTTCACCTAGACCCCGAATTGCTCCAACCTGTTCAATAATTTGATTGAATAAGGAATCTACATTCTCATCAGGATGCATCCTCAGATCATCGAACCTATTATGCAGGAATTGTAGTTTTTCCTCCTTCAAATTGATATCTTCTTCATAAAAATTTTCATGTTTATCCCACATGGACTTTGATGAGGTGAAACTCATCCCTTTTAGATATATCTGATCAAAAAGTGTTGTGGTGAGAGAATTCTGTGCTTTAGAATCTGCATCAAGAATTTTTCTATCTGCATCAGTCATAGCCAGCCTAGTGGGATCAGTAACATGTATACCATGAATAGTGGAAAACTGAACATCCATTCAAAGGGATCTTAGAAGATATCTCATTCTATTATTCATGATATAGAAATTACTTCCATATAAGAGAGGGAATTTTCATGACATTGACTGCATTCTCCACGACGACAAAGGAGAGATTCTACACCAGCATCCTCTACCCTCTGATACCACTTGTAGGGCCCTGAGACACCCTGAGAGGGGAGGGGTGAATCAGGGTGACATCTTTTTCTTTTAATGGGTTGTTTCTTGTTCCCACATTGGTAGGAAATTGTTGAACTTGTATGGTGAAAAAGATCTAGAAGAAAACATTCACAGGTAGAGAGATGACACAATAAATTTTACCTGGTTCACCACTAAGGGATACGTCCAAGGAGAATATGCCGATAGGTTTTCGGTCATACAAAATTCCAATATACTTAACTAGCTGTGTATTAGAAAGGTTCGGGCACAGTCACTCAGTCCCAGGCTCACTGCCTTTACGAAGGTTCAGGGATAGCTAACTGCGTCCCTCAGGTCACTCTCATTGACTCCCCCCTGGGTCACTACCTTTTGTGAAGTCCCACTCAGTTTATAGATGTGATGGTCTCTTCATTTTCACTAATGAATACATCCTCTATTGTATTTAAATGATCTATTGATGTCCAACTTTCACATGTAGATTAATATCACTTTGCACCGAAGGTATCAGGCAATATTCCAGCATTCGTGCAACACCAAAGAGGACCAACACGCATTAACAGTACCTGGCATGCTTCCCTAAGCCGGTACGCAAGTTTCAAATCTGGTGCGCAATTCCACCTCCACCACTTGAGAGACTCACACTTATTCAACACCAATCTTCCGTGACTCACATTCGTTTCCACCCAAACTGATTTTGGTACACAAAGGTAAACTGTCACGCTTCTTCAAAACTAGCATGCAAGTTTCACCAAAAAACCTACGTGGAACCTCCTTCGCCGACTCCAAACTTGCGCGACACACACTCTTTCTCTCCCAAACCGGCTTGGATGCACAACAAACAACTATCGCACAAATTCAACTTGTGCGACCCACCACTACTTGTGCGACCACAAAACCTGCGTGACAGGAGCTCTGAATTTATCTATGTTTGAAATTCATACCAAATGAGGAGGGATTGGCCTATATTTATAGGCATTTGGATGCCCTACGCGATGGCACGCAAGTCTTCCCTCAACGTGAAAGTTTCGGCGCGCAAGTCTCTACCGCCCAAGTCACTTGAATGACCAAACCTAAAACTTTGGTTCCCCTTATCACTTTTCCATATTTTGATGTTATGATCATGAAAAAAATTAGGCGCGCAAGTTTCCTCTCCTTTATGTGCACGGCGCGCAAGTCCCTTTCCCAAAAACCACTTTTTCTTCATTTGCCGATTTTCAGGCCCAGAAATTTGGCAAACACTGGAAAACAATGCCACCTTCAATACTGTTATCTGTATGTTCTGTATGATCACCTTGCTGGAACACATTCTGAACATCCACTAAGGATTGACAAAAAACACAAACCATACTCCAATTCATGCATAGAACGATCATGGTTCCAAAACATCTTGCATGATATGAAACTATATCCCTCATCCCAAAGTATGTGGAATTTGATCCTTATCTCCTAGGAAAGGTACGTAGGAAGCTTTATTGAGGTTCAAGACCAACACCCATCAGTCCTAACCACTACATGTCGGTCCACCATCATCCCAAAAAACATTTAACTCTACCCATTTTAACTACTCGTGATTTGATCCTTGTCTCTTAGAAAAGGTACATAGGAAGAGTCCCTACGGACCAATCTCAATTGATGGAAAGCTGTCATGTTTCCCAATTGACAGTAAGTAGCAGTGTTCTCCAATCGAAGTTAATCCCTCATATTCCCCAATAGACAGTAAGGCACTATGTTCCCAAATCCACAATAAGCCATTATGAACCCCAACCAACTGTAATCCATTGACAGTCCCCATCCTATGGTAAGCTGTTTTACCCCCATACAGCAGTAGGTCATTGCAGTCCACAATCGACGGTAAGGCATTATAGTCCCCTTCACAATGACCCAAATCTCTAGTCCTCCCCTCGAGCGTCAGACCAACCTTCGTCTTCTAACCACATGTAATCCTCAACATGCCTTTGTGTCTCTATCCTCTACGCACAACCCAATTCCATGCCCCATCATGAACTATGTGGACTTTTATTCTCTTCCTCGGGGATACGTAGGATATATCATTAAAGCTCAAGTTAAACATAACTGTCTCCCTCATGTCGGTCCCATCACATTCTCCATTCACTTAACCAAACCATCCATGTCCATCCTGATTCTTACCCAGGCTACCACATCCGTGTGGGATCATGTCAACCACTTTCTCAATGCTCTTAGTAGAAATAGGGAATCTATCCATGCATTATCCACATCATCAGTGTTCCCTCCAGGGGTTGTACCCATCTAATCCAATATTTTTAGTGATCTGGTCAGTTTGATCCATCTCATCTAGTTGTTAAACATGCGGCATAGACTGTGTTAAACATGGGAATCTAAGGAAATCCATAGAGACATTCATATGAAATAAAATTCCATGCATTCAACATGAGATGCCTCGATTATCCGCACCCTCGAGAAGCCCAATTATGAGGGGAAGAAACTCAGACACATAAGTGTTCCAGACTCTAGACAAGAGAACGATTTCAAACCTGACAACTCACTCGACCGAAGGATGCAGCAATGACTTGACCCCTTGGAATGTCCTGAAAAAAGAAACATAATTGTAACAGCCCAACCCTAGTTACCCCGAGTCGGTTCATTTTACATAACATTGGCATGATCACAAGGAAATCATGTCTTGAAAGACTGATCAATTTAGTATTATTGGAAACACGATTCTTACATAAGTTGAACTTTACATCTTGAAGAGAAATACAACACAAATATATTTCATTAGAAACATCCAAGCGTCTAATATTATGACTGCAGGTCACGTATAACTAACTTCTTCCCATCCTGGAAAAATGAATCACAAGAAAATGGGTGAGCTCAAATGCTCAGTAAGGGTATGTAATAAAGTGGAAAATTACATAAATATTAAGCATGGTAAATAATTTAAACCACATGCCTTTACCAATAATAAACATGAATACTTTTATGGAAAGAATATGAGCTGAGTAAATAATACCATAATAAAACATAATCATGGGTATTCTACTAGTCAAATGACCACATGAACCATCAATTTTATTTCCATAATGAGGGAATGTATAATGTCAGACATTCTGAAACATTTTGTCAAGGCCTCAGCCAAGACATCTAAAAATGATTAAGGCCTCGGCCAAAACCATAAATCATTTTGGGAATGGGCATTGGACAATTCCACGTCTAGTTGTCTCATGAGACATACCGATGCATTGAGGAGCTATAGCGGGCTCCACCCATCACTTACTAAGTCCAATATATTTCTCATATGAATAGGATTAAACATATCATAAACAATCTTTTTAAAACTAGCATACAAAATGTCGATACTTTAACCATAAACCATGAATTCTATAAAAATAGAACATCCACAGTCAAACGTATCACAAAACCTTGAATACAATATGGAATTTTTGTATCATAATAAATCAACTTGAAATAAACTTAAAATTCATCAAAGGATGTTGATATAGATGAAATCAAACCCCTTTTTAGAGAAATATCTCTTTCTATTCTGAAATCAATTAAGAGTCACATAAATATAAAATAAAACATTTAATTTGAAAATAATCTTAAAATCTTGTAATTGTAGCTTTGATGAGTTTATAATGTTGGAAAATATCCGCACCCACCGTATAAGTTAAAAAAAATACATTCTTACCTTAATTTTGTCGAAAAGGTTAAAAAGGACCTTGTTTGGAAAACGATGGAAGCATTCCTTTATAAACATCCTATAAAAAGTCAACAATGGTATAAATGACTTTAACCCAACGTCTATAAAATATTAATAATGGTTTGAAATACATTTTTAAGAAACATTGATGTGGATGATAAAGAGGTCCTAGTAGATAATTACATATAAACAACCTCAGATAATGAAGAGATTGTAAAATAAACCCTTACCTTGTATGTTTCCATTGTTGATGGTAGGTTAACCTCCAGTATAATGGTGAAATAATTGTTATTAAATTATACAATAATCACATACATTAATATGATATCATATATGATCTTTTAAAATTTCTTTGATAGTATTATCGTTGTTTCGGGTGTTAACTTACTCATTTTCTGTTATATATTTTGTCACATAAACCATGTTTGTTATGGATAGGTTGTATCTTATTCATATCCAGAATGATATCAAGTCCTTAGAAATTATTTTTAATCATCCAATGAGATTTATAATTGCATTGATACGATAGGGATTGAATCTCATCGTGTTCGTGGAGACGGTAGTCCGTACGTACGCACGAGAGACAATATCATTCTTTTAATATTAAAATAATATATAATAGGATGGAATATCATATATAAAGAATAATTATCATTTTATATTTATTATTTACATCCATTACACATAATTATCATACCCATCGAAAATAATAATGTTTTGAATTACAATGCACCAAGACGTGGAGACGGTAAGCCGTACGTACGCACGTATGGTGACATGTCATCCAATGGATGGATAGAATACAAAATATGGTTATACCATATTTATAATAACATAACAGTATATAGAATATATTAGATTTATTATTTTATAAATTAAATAACAAAGGATGAAGAACATTAAGAAGAAAAGAACATGAAAAAGAATGGTGAAAACGATACCTCTTCTTCGGGTTCTTCATATTGATTTGATTAAAAGGGCTCCACAGGTTGGCTTTATAACTAATGTAAGGACTATAGGATGAAGGGAGGATATATTAGAGGGTATTTGGGTAGATTTTGACCGATCCAAAAGGCTTTTATGGTATGAAGAATTGTTTAGAAGTGTTGTCCTTTTATAAGGGGGAGGAGGGGCTCTTTAGGAAAAACTTAAATTATTAATTTATAATAAATTAATATTCAGTTTATAATGGTTCCTAAGTGGATTATTAAAAGTCTAAGGTGGGGATGGGTCTAAATAATTTCAACCAATACATTTTAGACTGGTTTGGGTCATTATATTAAACTTATCTTTTAGCACTAACTCTTAGTTAATTAGGTTGACATTTACCGTGTCACTTTTTATTTTTATATTATATAGTTAATAAACATAATATATACATCCAAACAGCCCCCAAGTAGTCCATTAATTATAAACCTATCATAAGATAAGTCCTTTTTCCTAACCTTATATTTTTAGGAATAGAATATCAATTAATAATATAATACTTGTTTTAAAAACTTATTTATGTCAATTTTGACAATATTTAATAATTGATTTTTGTTAAAGTCTTAACAACTTTATTAATTAGAAACAAATTCATTTATGAAATCCTAAAATATCATATTAACCAATTAAATTCGTAGATGACATAAAAACATTCAAATTATATTTATTTTAACTTTTATAATACAAATTATTTGATTCATTCATTAATTAGGAAAATACTACATCATTATTGTGTCATAAATATATTTAATTATTAAATGTTTAAAAATTATAAATAAAATACCATTATGTAGGAAATCTCTTTAGCTTTCTAATGAATATTTATAGTAGAAAATATAATATATATAACCCTAGGTAAAAATTGTTTTCTAAAATATATATGCTTATGTCATTTTTGTATTTACATTAACTTAATTAATATAAAGTGTCCTTATCACCTACAAGTGGATCCATGGGGTCCAAAAATAGACCCAAAGATGCTAATGGTATGACATGTATCATAAAATAAGGTTAGTATATGTTTTATGGTAATTTATTATTATTATAATATTAATTTTTACCCTTATTTAACGGATTTACCCTTTTACCATGGTAAATAAAATATTTACCAAAGTAATTATTAAAAATGTCTAAAAATAAAGGTTATCAATTAACACAAATTGGACCTCCTGATTCTAAATATGGAATCCATTTTTCTAATTTCAAAACACAGCAGTGGCAGAAATTAATTTTAATTAATTCCCGTTGTTAAAACAAAAAGCGTTTTTTAAGAGATAATAACTATCAAAAGATTGACACTTGTTTATCTCTGATTTAAATGTGAAATTATGTGAAATTACCAAAATTTTATTAACTGGTAACAATATATTATTAATATACTTTAAAACCACTCAAATTCATAATTTATCACTTCTAATTATTTTGATTTAAAAAGTTGTTTTTAATTAAAATTTAGTAATTTTCACTATTCATCAAAATGTAAAAGTTATCCGAAAAGTACCAAAATTTTACCCTGGGCTAATTTCAGAATTCCAAATAAAAAAATGAAGTTCATTTTGGGAGATAAAATTTATATAATTTAAAAAATTGGGTATTACTATTCATAACGGCTACTTTGATTGGTCGCGGTGTGTTAGTATCTCGAAGTTGCGTACAACACATGCTACTGTATTATTCAAAGAGAACCGTACCATAGAAGCATGGGGTGTTAAATTCTCCCCTAATTAAAACAACTTTGTCCTCAAAATTTATAGAAAATTACTGTATAGAAAGACTCGGGTGGTTCTTCATCATAAGTTCCTCAGGATCCCACGTTTCCTCTTCAATCTTATAGTTCCTCCATAGAAATTTTACCAGACGAGTCGTCTGGTTTCTCAGCACTTGTTCACTCGTATCTAGAATCATGATGGGCTCTTCGCAATAATATAGATCGGGTTCCAGTTCTAAATCCTCGTAAGTGAGTACATGCGTTGGGTCAGGCATGTATTTTCTTAGTAGTGATACGTGGAACACATCGTGAACATTGAGAGATTTGGCGGCATTTCCAAACGGTAAGCTACAACCCAAATTTGTTCTATAATTTTGAAAGGTATGATGTTACTGGGACTCTATTTTCCCTTATTTCCAAAATGTATAACTCCCTACCATGGAGACGCCTTCGTGAAAACATGATCTCCTACATGAAATTCCAAATCCTTCCTTCGGTTATCGGCATAGCTCTTCTTCTTACTTTGAAAAGTATTGATGTGTTTTTGGATTAAAGTTACCTTTTCCATCATTTCCTCCACCAGTTTGGGGCCTACATGTTTTCTTTCACCAACGTCATCCTAACAGGTTGGTGTGCGAAATCTCTTTCTGAATAACGCTTCATATGGTGCCATTTTAATACTTGAATGGAAGCTATTATTATAGGAAAATTCCACCAAAGGTAAATATTGATCCCACATACCCTGAAAGTCAAGTGAGAATGATATCAACTTGTCTTATAATTTTAGAATAGTCCGTTCTGATTTTCCATCTGTTTGAGGGTGGTATGTAGTGCTCAAACGAAGTTAAGTATCAAAGGATTTCTGAAGAATTTTCTAGAATCTTGAAGTAAAACGGGTATCACGATCAGAAACAATTGATAGGGGTACTCCATGATGTCTCACAACTTCATTAATATATATTCTTTCTAGACGTTCATGTGGTAAATATACCCTTATAGCAAGAAAATTCACTGACTTGGTAAGACGATCAATAATGACCCATATTGCATCATTCCTTCTAGGAGTCTTTGGTAGTCCCATGACAAAGTCCATCATGATATTATCCCATTTCCACTCAGGTATGGGAAGAGGTTGCAATACTCCACCAGGCTATTGCCTTCTAGCCTTAACTTGTTGAAAAACCATTCATCTTGACACAAAATCAACAATCTCCCTCTTCATGTTGTCCCACCAAAAATGTTCTTTCAAATATCTATTCATTTTGGTGCTCCCAGGGTGTATAGTGAAATTAGAACTATGAGAATCGTCCAACAATTCCCTTTTTAGATCAGGTATATTGAGAACACAAAGTCTCCTCCCAAATTTCAAAATTCCATCTTTATACACAAAGTCACTCAATCTCCGATCATTCACAGCATTAATCTTCTTTTGAAACTCTTCGTCGTCGGTCTGAGAACTCTTTATCCTTTCAAGTAAAGATGGTTTGGTAACCATTCGAAAAATCATTGATGTTTCACCTTCCATGGTGATTCCCATATCCATATTTACTATATCCATGTATATAGGAACATTTTCAACTCTTAAATTTTTCAAAACTCAATGATCATTTCAACTCAGAGCATCTGCCACCGTATTTTCCATCCACGAGTGGTAGTGTATTGTGCAATCATAATCCATTAGTATTTCAAGCCATCTCCTTTGCCTCATGTTGAGTTCATTCTGTGAGAAAATATACATCAAACTCTTGTGACCAGTATATCTCAAATTTTTCACAATAGAGATAGTGTCTCCAAATCTTAAAAGCAATGATTACAGCATCTAACTGAAGATCATGAGTAGGGTAGTTTTTCTCATGAATTTTCAGCTGTCATGATGTATAGGAAATAACTCTATCATTCTTCATAATGACACAACCATGTCCTTTCTTCGCTGCATCACTATAAATAAAAAACTCGTCATTCCATGATGGTTGAGTCAATATAGGATCATTGACTAATATTCTCTTCAGTTCTTCGAAACATTCTTCACGCTATTTTTTCCAAACAAATTTAACCCCTTTACGTGTGAGCTTCATTAATGGGTTAGCCAATCGGGCACAATTCTGGATGAAACGTCGATAACAACCTGCAAAAGCAATAAAATTGCGAACCTCGGTTATACTCATCGGTGATGGCCATTCTTGGATTTCTCTTGTATTAGAAGGATCAACATAGATTCCATCCTTAGTGATAATATGTCCATGAAAAGAAATCTCTTGAAGCCAGAATTCAAACTTGCCAAACTTCCCATATAATTCATGTCTTTTCTGAGTCTTCAATATAATGCCCAAGGGATTTTCATGATCATTTTTGCTTTTGGAGTATACCAAGATATCATCAATAAATACCACAACAATTTCATCAATATGTTCCTTGAAAACTCTTTTCATTAGATCCATGAAACCAGATGGTGCATTAGTCAGCCCAAAAGGCATTACTGTAAACTCATAATGCCCGTACCTGGTTTGAAATGATGTCTTCAGAATGTCTTACATCTTCACACACAACTGATGGTATCCAGATCGAAGGTCAATATTTGAAAAGTATTAAGATCCATGATGTTTTTCAAATAAATCATCAATGCGAGGTAGGGGATTCTTGTTTTTTATTGTTATAACATTGATCTCCATGTAGTCAATGCACAACCTCATAGATCCATCTTTCTTCATAACAAAAAGGACAGGGGCTCCCAATGGAGAAAAACTAGGGAGAATAAATCATGTATTACTAAATTCCTCCAGTTTATTCTTTAGTTTAACTAATTCCATAGTGTTCATTCTATATGGGTTTTTCGATATGGGCCTTGAACCAAGAATTAAATCAATGGAAAACTCAATTTGTCGTTCTGGAGGATGTCCAAGTAAATATTCCGTAAACACATCAACATATTCTATCACAATAGGTAAATCCTCTATTTGAACATTCCTTTCCTCACCCACAGTTATTTCATTCTTTTCCTCCACAATTATTGAATTTAGTTGAGCTACTGGGGGTGGATCTAGATTAAAATCAGGTGGTGACGATTCTTCTCTAATGATAAGGTGTTCTTTATCATCATCATAAAAAATCATAACCTCCTTCTTCTTACAATTAATTTTCACATCATGGTCTGCAAGCCAATCCATAATGAGGATTATATCAAATTCAGTCAAGGGTATGATGATTAGATCAGTAGATAAAGAACATTTATATGTGCTAATGGGGACTGATTGACAAAACATTGTTTCAATGATACTTCCCTTAGGAGTTTTTACTGACAAATCCCTTGTTAAATCAAATTGGAAATATCTAATTTTCTTAGTAAACTTGGAAGATATGAAACAATGTGATGATCGATAATCTAATAAAACATTTTCTAATCTTTAGGAAAAAATTAAACTACCAGCCACCACGTCTTTCAGGGCTTCAACCTCAGTAGTAGTGATTGCATAATCTTGGTATTGATCCCTTGGCATTTTCTGAGGTATGCTTCCCTAATGCTTGGGAAATTCATTTGCACAATGTCCCATCTATATGCAATTGTAGCGTTGAACATTGGTAGCGTCTTTCTTTCCTTTACAATCACCAGCTAGATGACCTTACTGTCCACATTTGAAGAAAACTCCTTTTCCTTTTAAACGACACTAGGGTGCTTCCTTCTGAAATTATGACAGGGTGGAAATTCAATTCTTCCCTTCTTCCCAAATTCCATATTTCCTTTCCTAGAGTGTTCAGAAGATCTCGTCTTCTCTTCATTTGATTTAAAGTCATAATACAGAGAGAATTATTTTTCTGTCTTGATAGAACATGAGACAATATCTTCATATGATGAGAAGGATTGTGATACTAATGCTCAACGGAGAAATGGTTTTAACCCATAAAATAAACGATCAATATTACTTCTTGGGTTATGTATATAATCTACAACATGCCTCTCTAACCTAGTAATGTTAGCCTCATAATTAGCGACATTCTCATCCTCCTTTTGCCTCAGACTCGGAAATTGTCATTCCATATCCGCTCGATGGTCATGAGGAAAGTATTATTCTAAGAAAATCTCTTTGAACTCCATCCATTCCATAATTGATACTTCATCATCTTACTTTGTGTTTTGAATCAACGACCACCATTGATCAACATCTCCAGTGTGGCGGTAAACTGCCATGATAACTATTTCCAATTTCACTACTCCCCAAAGCATGAAATATTTTCTCTATGGAATTTATCTATTTCTCAGACACTAATGGATTTGTACTCCCATTGAATGTCGGTGGTTTCTGCCTCATGAAGAGATCTAACATTGATCCTCCACGTTGTGGATTTGGGTGCTCCATACGGGTAAGGTTATTATTCATAACCTGAGTGAGTTGTCCCAGTATGGTGATTAGCTGATCAGCACCAGTTCCATCACCAGCTCCACTATAATTATCTTAAGCAGGAGGGAAATCCCTACATGGATTGCATGAATTGATACAGTTTCCATTCCTTCCACTAGGCTCAATTTTTTAAACAATGGTATAAACTAGGTCAGTTTATGAATCAAAATACATAATTCCATACATGTAAAACACTTACCATAAATTGAACTATTTATGGATATAATCCATAATCATAAAAAAAAAATTCGTTGAGGAAGTATATACTCATAAACCCTTCATAATGGTTTATAAATAAAATGATAATTATACTAAGAATATCCCCTGTTAGTGTCGTAACCAAAAGTGCAGCAAGGACCGTTGTCGTGCACCAGTTCCTGTTTGAGTCTAGCTCAAAGCGGTGTTTTCAGGTTTTTACCCCTAGGTACATCTGTTCTAGAGCCACCTCTACCTGCTCGTATCCAGATAGGGATGTATTTCTTTGAAAACTCACAAAATATATACAATACAAAAATTCTAAGAAGTTCTTCTATACCAATCCTCAAAGCCTATCTTATGGCTATGTGCTATAATCAAATTTTATCTAAATCTAGTTTACAAGGTTTGTACTAAACTTACTCTGATACCAACTATAATGCCCCGGCCCTAGTCACCCAGAGTCAGTTTATTATTACATAACATTGGCATGATCACAAGGAAATCATGTATCGAACGACAGATCAGTTTAGTATTATGGGAATCAAGATTCATACAGAATTTCAACATTACATATTAAAGAGAAATACAACACAAATATATTTCATTAGAAACATCAAAGCCTCCTAGATTATGCCTATAGGTCACTCATAACTAACTTCTTCATATACTGGTAAAATGAATCATAAGAAAAGGGGTGAGCTCAAACGCTTAGTAAGGGTATGTAATACAGTGGAAAATGACATAAATACTAAGCATGGTAAATAATTGAAACCACATGCCTTTACCAATAATAAACATGAATAATTTTATAGAAAGAATATGAGCTGAGTAAAGAATTCCATAATGAAACATAATCATGGGTATTATACTAGTCGAATGACCACATGAACGATCAATATTATTTCCATAATGAGGGAATGTATAATGTCGGACATTCTAAAACATTCTGTCAAGGCTTAGACCAAGAAATCTAAAAATGATTAAGGCCTGGCCAAAACCATAAATCAAATTGGGAAAGGGCCTTAGCCAATTCCACGTCTAGTTGGCTCATGATACCTACCGATGCATCAAGTATCTATCGAGGGCTCCACCCATCACTTAAAAAGTCCAATACATTCCTCATATGAAAAGGTTTAAACATATCATAAACATTCGTATTAAAACTAGTATACGAAATGTCGATACTTTAACCATAAACCATGAATGGTATAAAAATAGCACATCTATAGTCAATGATATCAAAAAACCTTCAATACAATATGGTAGTTTTGTATCATAATAAATCAACTTCAAATAAACTTAAAATTCTTCAAAGGTTGTTGACATAGATGAAATCAAACCCCATTTTAGAGAAAAATCACTTTCTATTTTGAAATCATTTAAGAGTCACATAATTATAAAATAAAACATTTAATTTGAAAATATTCATAAAACTTTTTAAGGGAAGCTTCAACGTGTTTATAACGGTAGAAAATTGCCACATCCACCATATAAGTTACAAAAAGACATTCTTACATTAATTTTGTCGAAAAGGTTAAAAACGATCTTGTTTGGAAAACAACGGAAACATTCCATTATAAAAATCTTATAAAAAGTCAACAATGGTATAAATGACTTTAATCCATAGTCTATAAAATAGTCAGAATGTTTTGAAATACATTTTTATGAAACATGGATGTAGATGATAAAGAGGCCCTAGTAGATAATTACAAATAAACAACCTCACATAATGAAGAGATTGTAAAATAAACCCTTAACATGTACTTTTCCTTTGTTTATGGTATGTTAACCTACTATATAATGGTGATATAATTGTTATTAAATTATACAAGATTCATATATTTTAATATGATATCATATGTGATCTTCTAACATTGCATTGTTAGTATTATCGTCGTTTCGGGTGTTAACTTACTCATTTTCTATTATATATTTTGTTACATAAATCATTTTTTTTATGGATAGGTTGTATCTTATTCGTATCCAGAATGATATAAAGTCCTTAGAAATTATTTTTAATCATCAAATTACAATTATAATTCCATGGATACGATGGGGAATTAATCTCATCGCGTTCGTGGAGACGGTAGTCCGTACGTACGCACGAGCGACAATATCATTCTTTTGATATTAAAATAACATATAATTAGATGGTATATCATATATAAAAAATCATTATCATATTATATTTATTATTTAAATCAATTACACATCAATATCATACCCATCCAAAATAATAATGTTTTAAAAAACAATTACACCACAACATGGAGACGGTAAGTCATACGTACGCACGTATGGTGACATGTCATTCAAAGGATAGATAAGATACTGAATATGGTTGTAGCATATTTATAATAACATCAAATTATATATATGATACTGGAGTTATTATTTTAGAAAGTAAATAACAAAATAAGAAGAAGTTGATGTCGAAAGGAACTTGAAAAAGGGTGGTGAAAACATTACCTCTTCTTCGAGTTCTTCCTTTTGATTTGATCAAAGGGGCTCCTTAGGTTGGCTTTTTGACTAAATGAAGGCCTCTAGGATGAAGGGAGGATAGTTTTGAGGGTATTTGGGCATATTTTGTCCGAGCTAAAAGTCTTTTAAGGTGTTACTAATTGGGTAGAAGTTGTGTCCTTTTATAAGGGGGAGGAGTGGCTCTTTAGGAAAAACGTAAAGTATAAATTAATAATAAATTCATATTCGGATTCTAATGGCTCCAAAGTGGATTTTTAAAATTATAAGGTGGGTATGGGTCCAAATAATTGCAACAAATATATTTTTGATAGGTTTGGTTCATTATATTAACCTTATCTTTTAGTTTTAACTCTTAGTTAATTAGTTTGACATTTACAATGTCACTTTGTATTTTTATAGTATATAGTAAATAAACATACTATTTACATCCAAGAGACCCACAAGTGGTCAATTAATGATACACCTATCATGATATATGTCTTTTTCTGAACCTTAGATTTTTAGAAATAGAATATCAATTAATAATATAATATCTGTTTTAAAAACTCATTTTTGTCAATTTTGACAATATTTAAAAATTTATTTTTGTTAAAGTCATAAAAAATTTATTAAATCGAAAAAAATAATTTAATCAATCCTAACATGTCATATTAACCAATAAAATTCGTGTATGGAATCAAAAATTTCAAAATTATATTTATTTTAACTTGTATAATACTAATTATATGATTCTTTCATTAATAAGTAAAATACTGCATCATTATTGTGTCATAAATAAATTTAATTATTAAATGTATAAAAACTATAAATAAAAGAAAATTATGTAGAAAATATTTTTATATTTATAATGAATATTTATAGTCGAAAATATAAAATTTATAACCCTATGTAAAAAATTGTTTTTCTAAAACACATATGCTTATATCATTTTTGTATTTACTTTAACTTAATTAATATAAAGTGTATGTATCACCTATAAGTGGATCCATGGGGTCCCAAAATCGACCCAAAGATTTTCATGGTCCGACATGCATCAACCAATAAGGATAGGACACGTTTTAGGGCAATTTATTATTATTATCATATTAATTTTTACCCTTATTTACCGGTTTTACACTTTAACCATGGTAAATAAAATATTTACAGAAGTAATTATTAAAAATATATAAAAATAAAAGTTACCTATTTACACAATTGGGGCCTCCTGATTATAAATATGGAATCCATTTTTTTAAATTCAAAACACAGAAGTGGCATAAATTAATTTAAAATTAATTCCCGTTGTTAAAACAAAAAGCGTGTTTTTAAGAGATAATAACTATCAAAAGATTGACACTTGTTTATGTCCGGTTTAAATGTGAAATTTTGTCCAATGAACATAATTGTATTTATTGAAGAAAATATATTCTAAATATACTTTAGAGCCACTCATATTAATAATTTATCACTACTAATTATTTTGATTAAAA
The DNA here is from genome assembly GCA_963277665.1 of Viscum album. NCBI lineage: Eukaryota > Viridiplantae > Streptophyta > Magnoliopsida > Santalales > Viscaceae > Viscum > Viscum album. The sequence continues at coordinate 1,977,461,030 of OY728119.1, forward strand.
AAGTTTTTTTTAATTAAAATTTAGTAATATTCACTATTCATCAAAGTATAAAAGTTATCCAAAAAGTACCAAAATTTTATCCTAGGCTAATTTTGATATTCCAAATCCAAAAATTAAGTCTATTTTGAGAGTTAAAATTTATAAAATCTCAAAAATTGGGTATTACTATTCATAACGACTACTTTGATTGGTCGCGTTGTGTTGGAATCTCGAAGTTGCGTACAACACACGCTATTGTATTATTCAAAGAGAATCATACCGTGGAAGCTTGGGGTGTTACAATAATTAACTGGAATCTATGAAGACATGATACTAGGAAGAGTTTCACATACAACATCTTAAGTCTTTGAGGGAGACCTGGACTAGGTAATGAGTTCCTAGGAGGAAGCCATGGAAGGATGAATTGACATCCCATCATCCCATTTTGATCAAATAGAAACCATCCCAGAATAAGATAAAGATGTCACTCTCCTTTAAAAAGCTAGAATGTGGGGAAATAACTACTCTTCCTCCAATAGACAGATGTGTTCCCCGGAAGAAGCATCAGAAACAACCATGTAGACATATAGTTGATGGGTAGATGGAACATTTCTAACGGAAAAATCATTCCACCGTTCTATCCCAGAACTCATTGAGACCATCCATAGGGGATGAAATAAATTTTCAGAAGTGGTTCCATAAGAAATGTGGGGGTATTTTTTCTAATGGAGGTCCTCACCAAAAATTACAATAAGAGGAGAAAACATCTTTCAGTATTTATCGTTTCTTATTAATAAGGGGTATATGGACATGGAATTGAATTTTGATATAATATGGTATAGAAAACCAATCCAATGGGGGAGAATCATGTGACCATGGATTTAAAAAATCTTGGAATTAATTTTTATTAATATTATTTAATTTAAAGTTTACTAATGAATTTTAACTGGTTGCTCAAGTATTTTTGATAAGGAAAATGGTAATGGTTTCACGGAGGGTGACCGAGTACAACAAAATATAATAGTGTTGGAATATAAGTATAAGAAAATAATGTAGGATATGGACATACTATTTTCAACATTAGAAAAGTTTGTGTGATGATTGATGTTGTTTTTATATAAATATGGGGAGAAGAAATTATAAATATTGGTTAAAAATGAATAAAATAGATAAATAATTTGAATACGGAGACAGAAAAAGATATGGAATCCACCATTGAATTTCCAAGTAGGAAGGATGATGAATATTATTTTTGATAAATCTTCGAATATTTTTTGGTGGATATTATATTGATCCAGAGATGGTTTAGAGTGAAATTGATTTAAAATAAAGAATTATGGGATTAGAGTGCTGGAAGATAAATTTTATCAATAAATATTATTATTCATATTATTCATTCAAAGATGAAATTTTGAAAAATGGGTATGTCCTAACAGTTTATGATTTGTTTTCCAATAATATGTATGGGTCATATTCACTTAGTATATATTTCATCTCAATGGAAATATGGAAATACGGGAAATATATTTCTTGCATATGAGTGAACTAAAGATTTGTATGTGTCATTACGATGAAAATTTTATGTCATTATGGTGTCTATTAGAGTCATTAACTCATATGAAGATCCAGATTATTTTGAATTTTTTTTTGTATGAGTCAAAATATTATGGTTATGTATTATTTATGAAGTTCTGGGTGCCTTCGGACCCCAGAATTAGTATATTAATAATTTTAATATATATTAAATCATGATAATTTAAATTTTTTGAACAAATATTTTTCCTATTAATCAGGATGTCATATGGGAAATTAGGCACCACTTGTTTTCGAAACATGGGGTACACCCTAGACAAGACATAAAGATGGTAATTGTTAGTTGAGTGGTTGAAGAATATTTATAGAGTGCGAGTGAAGTAGTCAAATTATTTTTTTACATTATATAGTTAATTAACCTAAAAACATAATCCTTTATATTAATATAATTTTATGAAAAATCTATAGGATTAATCTCATATCAATGGATGATTATAGAGGAGGATTAAGATATATCTATCACTGCTGGTGACCTAGGAACATTGATTGATAACAATAATCACGTGGAATCATTATTTGAGTAGACAACATAGATGGATAATCACTCTCAACTTAAGTGAATTTGTTCTTCATAAATGATGGATTTAAACATAAGGTAGGGAACCTTATTTCATGGATTTATCCCCATTCATATATTAATAAGCCTGGATTTTCATTTTTTATCATTATTTTGTGATTAACCATGATTGGAATGAGCTGTATTTTTATATTATATTCTTTAACCAAGTTGTTTTTGTTTGTTTCACCAGTAATTAATCAGTTTTTATTTACTTAAAATTTTAAATTATTTTCAATATTTCATTTGGTGATGATAAATATTACATTTTCAGGTTATTTTTCTTCATTGTTCTTCAAATTTTTTATCTTTGGTCCACATGATTGTGATTCAAAATTTTTGAGTTGAATTCAATCATGATAAAACGCTTATATTCTTGAAGGAGTTAAGAGTGACATTTATATGGGAGATATATGGATAGATCAAGGTGGTTTGCTGGAGGGACATAATTTAATCAGGGATTGACCCCATAAGTGAACAGTGACATGAGGAACAATATCTACTAATTGGGTGAGCATAATTTTAATTTCAACCATCATAGGATAGAAATATAATATCAGAGGAAAAAACATAATTTTAAACCATTTTAGTAGTTTTACACAATGAGGAAAGTATCTAAAAATGAAGATCAAGTATTAGTGTGAAGGGAAGATTAACTATTTATGAAAATAATAACTACACGTAACAGATCAGTGAGGGAAAAATTTCCTGTTGGCTTGGAAATCATGGTGTATTGGGTTTTTTTCACGTTAAATATCACATGTTTTGTGTCCTATTCTATACATCATGTTATTCTACCCATGAAGCAATGCCACATGAATTAGGCACACATATAAGACACTATCTCAATGTATGTTCCATGTCACCCCATCTATATAAATTTTAGAGTCAAATGGTAAATATATCCATGTACAAGGGAGGATAGGCCTAGCAATCCAGATCAAGTCACATTCCATTTGATATAAGGTACATGAAATTTACATTGTATTTCTACGTCGACTATAATGTGGAAACATTTACAGGGTTCCAATTCATTAGCAATTCGATGTACCCAAATAGTACATGTTATGTACTCCAATAAGATTCTTCTATATTGTGTATCTACTTCATCGGCACTCAGAACTCAGACCAGGTGAGGCCTATCATGAAAAGTTTTCCACCAAGACCATGAGGGTGGTCTTAATTATGGAATCAGATATATGACATGATGTCTTATGGGTGGGATGCTTCCTTTAGTGATTCTTATCAATTGACAGTGTCCTTGTGGGATCACTGGGGTGTTACTGAGGCTGATACTCCCATATATCTCTTTAGGTGACCGGTCACAAATTTAAAATATATAGGTAGAGATGGAACTGGCCCACAATAATGATGGTGTGTGTCCTCTATATAAAGAGTGGTCCCTCTGGAATTGTGCTATAGGGGTGTGTGTGTCCCCTATTAGAGTAATGCTCCTTCAATTTTGACACGTACTAGTGATGTATGGGACTTCTAATCTCATTCTAGAGATGTTACATGAGATAATGGAATAATATATAGTTCTCCCACATCTAATATATTTATTTCTAAGGAGAGTACACTCCAATTTTCATCTTAAAATGTTTTTTGGGGTGTTTCGAATTAGTGATGGGACCATTTGATCTATGAGAATACATTTCATTTTGGGATGGTTTTTGTGATAAAGATACCATTTCTGTCTTCACATGTCTTAATTTTGTGTACACTTGATTATGTTTTTCATTGTTCCCTTTCTTTGTGGCCTGAATTGACTATTTTAATTTTTATTTCTCACTTTTTTAGCATGTCCTACCATGAATATATTTACTCATTCATCCATGGGTATCGGTCAAAGATGTTGCATTTTATTCAAATGACATGCAGATCAATGGATATATTTGTGAACCATGTTATGGTGGATCAGAGTTTTCCTTGGAGAATATCATGTTTAATGGCCGGCCTTCGAGGTTGGGAGTTGTGCTCTATTCAGTTTCCCTATTTTCCAATTATTGTAATGTTAGGACCATACATTTGGGTGGGGATATACATTCCCCTATTTTATATCATTATTTACAATATTTTAGTTATATAATTTTCAATATGATGTTTCAGAAATATATTATACTATAAATGTTATTGCAATTTTTTATATCTGTAAAATATTTTGTAGATCTATTTGTGTGTGTTCGAACATTTACTTTAGGATAAGGCCTCACATTTTAGAGTTATGTCTACTTAGGTATTGTATCCATCCCTAGAATAATGGAGTCATATAAGGGGTGTCCTACTCAGCTTATGTATATACCATATATGGACTTGGTCAATTAAGTCATGACATAGTGGTATCCGAGTTTGTTTTCAATTGGGTTGGTGTTTGGAGTCTCACTTTTTGTAATGTATGGTTTGGGAACACGGGAGAATTATTTCAGAGTGTCTCAAGTTTTGATCTCTAGCTAGGGATCCCAATGATAGTGTGATGGATGATTTTCCCATACACTATGACTCTAAATGGATACATGTTGACATATCATTTTATGGAATTAGTTTTAGGGAATCCAATGATACATGACTCATATAGGATTTATAATTTTTGATATTGTGTCCTTCTTATGATAGTTCCAAAAATCATTTCATCTAGCAATGGTATGTATTGGTATATTTCAAGAATTTAGAATATGATAACCAACTATGACAACAATAAAAGTTCATCATGATGACCAATTGGTTGAGGATTCCGTAGTGTTGGGTCCTCGTGACATCCATTATATTATTGAGGCTCCAGTTTAGTATCTTGTTTGTGAGGTGGCTTCTTTGATTAAGTAGTCAAGGGATCCACCCCCAGAGCATTATTTTTATGTTTAAAATCATATGTTACAAATATTTTTTATATATGCAATGAATGATGAAACATAAATACTAATATTTATTCTATAGTTCTACGATCAAGGGAATTCATGATTCTAGTATGATATGGACCCTTAAAATGAGATGCTTGGTTGGAGTATGTTGTTCAAGTTTACTATTTTATAGAAACAGAACATAATATGATAGAAGATCTTGAAAAAAGTATGTATCATGATTTATTGGGAATTTATTGGTCTTTAATTACCTAGATATATGATAAATAGACAATCTATAGGATAGAGTTTGAGAACATGTTCCATATTGAGTTTTCTCTTATAGGAGATCACCAGTTCTTGTTCAAGAGAATCTGGAGTAGGCCCAAGCTATGAAGAGATTCCTAGGAATAACACACTGGTAATCTTGATCTGGAAGTGGAAATTTTGGTTCATATCCATCATCAGTGTCTAGAAGGAGTTAGTCATCATGGTCGCAATGTAGGACGAAGACACATCCTCATACTGAGACATTGGGATCTACATTACATAAATCCAGTGGGGGACTCATTCATCTAGATGTTTAATTATCTAGAATGAGTTTAATAGTATTTCTACATCATGGTAAACATATATTATATTCTTGTGGAGGGAATGGCCATTTATGATTAGGACTTTACAACCCTTCATGTTGGAGTAGAAGGATAGAATGTTGAGGCTTCTAATTCAAAAACACATGACATTTCACACGGTTTAATCTATATCCATGTTTTGGGTTTTCTTTAGATATTTTACTTTATCACTAATTATTTTTCCTATGTGTTATACTTATTTAGTTTATATGTGATACACCCTCAAGGATACATGGGAGAGTGTTACTTCACCAACCAAGAAACGTTATGTTGTGATGATATTTAATGCCATATGGGAATGTTATTATTCCTCAATATAAGTAGTTTAATGGTGTGGGGGAAGCGTTTAATTGGTGTGTATGTTTGAGGAGACCTTGAATATTATATAGTTCTAGTATGGACCCTATTAGTGAGGAACCGGGGGGAAAATGGAAGGGTAGATTCAGAATGTGGAAGATTACAACTCGGAGGCTACATAGTTATTTATGGAAGGAAATGTTACTTATCTACTTTAGCTAGATGATGGAACATGTCACTCCTATCTTAACACATCCCATATTCTTTTCATTTTGATTAAACTAGAGACATTATTTGGAAATTCACATCTAAAGACTCCAACTTAGTGAGTGTCAATGATGGTACTTAACTTATCATATTGTGGATTGAATCATTGAGGAGAGTGCATCATGTGGGATTTTTCTATCATGGAAATGATACTCTACGATGTTTTTACACATTGTATATGTGGTTGGGAGTTTTTATTATATATTTAATTTCAAATTGTGACCACACCAATATCTTTGGTGACATATTAGATAGACCCTATTAAGCTATGGGAGTAGAAGGTGCCGTGGTAAGACCTTCATGAGAATGTTTCTTTCGAACTGTGTGTATTCCACTAGGAATATCTAGAGTTTTCCATGAGAAATACATATCATTTCATAATTATTTTAATAATAAATGATAACCTAAATAGAGAAATTTGCATGAGAAATTACATTTTTTCATGGATTGATGAACTTATTGACCAACTAAAAGGTGCGATTTTGTTTCAAATATAAGTATCAGGTTCATCTTCCATTTGTTTTGTGTTTGAGAGGATGATATTTCAAAAATGGTATTTTGATGACACTAAAGAAATTATGATTTCTAGTGATTCCTTTTCAGTGTGATTAATTCCACCATAGACTTCATGACACTTATGAACTAGACAATCCATACATATATGATCTGATTCATGGTTATCAAAATTTATAACATTATCAGATATTCGTTATTAGAGTAGGATAATGAAGAAAAAATTAGGATTTTCCTAGACTTACCCTGTGTAAAGACCCATAAAATTCAAAGGAAATTTTTTCTTAATTTTCTTTGGGATTTAACAAGAACGCGGTTTCTGACGACACTTGATTCCGAGGCCCGGTGTGCCCGGAATTTCTATCCGAAGTTTAGCTCGAGTACGTTCAGTGAAAGAACGAGTGGGTTTTTCTAACATATGAACCGGTGCTCGGAATTGAATTCCAAGGGCACCTATGGATTCGCAGTGCCAGTAATTGCTTAGGAACACCTTTTCCAGAGTTGCGTTTTCATGAGAGAAGTTGTTAAAAATTTCTGGAAGTTAAAATAAAAATTGAGTTACAATTTTCATTTCTTTTAAGTGGTTTATCCATTGAGTAGAAGTTGGGGTAACCACCCCACATCCCATGGGAGGTTATGAAATTGGTGGGGCCCACACAAACCCCACCCCTTCATCTTCCCTAACCTTCCATAACCCTCCACTAATATGATGTAGGTTATATTAATTTGAATTTCAAACTGAAGACTTGTGTAATAAAATAAGTGGTAGTTTATTTTATTATTGTTGGGGTTTTCTTGTGTTGAGACTTTGGGAGAAAGAGAGAGGTCTGGAAGATCTTCATCGTCTTCGTTGAAGAACGTGAAGAACATGAAGAACTCACTGATCTACGATGAAGAACACCGAATCCTCGGAGGTCGACTACGCGACGCTATGCATCGCGACGTCAACGACCCTCTCCTTCCGCAACGTGCAATTCCGCGACGAACCTCCGTTCAAATATGCTTGAGGTAGGGGAATTATTATTTAGTTTGTTCCTAATTACTTCATCGTTGGCTTATCATCTATTTGGGGATGCCTGTTATCACAATAATGGGAGGAGGTCGGACCTCATGGACACGGAGGACTCTCCTCCCCCTTTGGTTGTTTGATATTGTTGCGGCACGAGCAAGGAAACACGGTGCCGAAGCAACGCGCAAGAATTATTAAGGAAAGGGGGAGAAGTGCAGCGCCGTCGCGTTGTGCCGTTGAAGACGAACCAAAGACGCAGTGCCATCACGCCGCGCCGGAGAACCACAAAGCACCGCGGCTGGAGCGTGGCCGCGGAGGTGGGGCGCGCCGCGCCGGACGGACCAAGGCCGCGGCCGGTTGTGGGCCACGGCGGAGCAGGGGGACCGGCGGCCGGTTCCGGGCCGCCGGCGGTGGAACAAAGGGACCGGCCCCTGCCAGTCCCATGGTGGCAGCAGCCGGCCGGCCGGTGCGGGTCGGCCGGACAGGGGAGGAGCCGAGGGTCGTAACCCCCGGTTGACCGGATAGTAGCCCCCCCCCCCCCCCACGTGGGGGCCACGTTAATTGAGACAGTGGGGGGCAGCGACCCCCCCCCCCCTCGCACCCCTCAACCGCTAGGTCGTTTCGGCCGAGCCACCTAGCCGCTGGTCGCGCCCAGGCCGGGCCGGGCAGCGCCCAAGCAGGCCGGAACTAGACCCGGTTCGGGTCGACCCGGCCAGGGGGTCTCGGGTCGGGTCTGTCCGGGCCCAAAACCCCCACTTTCGGGCCTCTTTCGGTCTTTTGACCATAACTTGGGATTCGTATCTCTGATCGATGCACCGTCAGTGGTGATGCGATCCTTGAAATGATACGGTCATTTTGATATATTACACTCAAGTTTTCGGAGTACCTTGTGATCATCCGGGTTGGTTCGAGCACGAAACCAACCGGGCCCTCGGAGCAGAAACACTTATAACTTGAGCTCTGAACGTCCGATTGACGTGTCGTCGACTTTGATGGATTCCTATAAGTGAGATGGACCTTTTGGCTTACTATGCTTGAGGATTGGACGCAGTTGGTGTATGGTCGGGATGGTTTTGACTTAAAAATGAACCGGGTCCCTGGGACGAAAAAGCAAATAACTCTTAGGCCGGGCGTCCGATTGACGCGCCGTCTGTCAAGTTGAGTTCCTGTTGACGATACAAAACTTTTGGATACATCAACTATGGACTATGTGTCAGTTGATGTATCAGCCCCTCGACTCGTGGAGCGTACCCTCCCGAACGACCATGCTATGTGCGGGAACCCTAGAGCTGGTTGCGACTGCGACGACGATGACGACTGTACAGAAATCCTCCGTGGATTCGACGGTGATGACTACCGCACTCAGCGATCCTACATGGATCAGTTCTACCGATCCCGTGTGGGTAGATCCTATGTGGGTCAGCGCTCAGCGATCCTGTGTGGGCCAGCGCCTACAGATCATGTGTGGGTCCGATCCAATGTGGGTCATTGCTGGGGTTAGTTACCTATCGATCCTTTGTGGGTCATTACAGGGGTTAGTACCTATCGATCCTATGTGGGTCCGACGGCTTAGATGAATCAGTGGCTATATCTGATCATCGCTATCGTCATAATAAGATGTATACGTATGTGAGCTGAATCTTGACATGCTTTCCTATGTGGATTCTATTGTGCAATCCTGTGTGTATGTGATCGAACTTGGGCTCAGATGTTGGAGGGAACTGAAATTGAAGACTTAGGTATATGTATGGGCATATACCTAAGTAGTGTCGGATGTTACTTCGTGATTGTATCTTTCCATTGTGGATTATACTTTGTGGATTCTGGGAGTCCTTCGGGGGTCTTGGGGTCCCTACTGAGTAGCTTATACTCACCCCTGCACGAGCTATTCCCACACTACGTGGTGTTGGTTGCAGACGACGGACATCGCTGATTGTGGTTGAGGCACAAGGAGCAGGTCGGTACCCAGAGGTGGACAACTGGGTGCGACGTACTCGGAGCGGACGGCTGGAACCGAGGATCTGTGGAGTATATCTATACCCACCCTTCAGCTGGTACATCTAGTGGACAGCTCAATGTTGCGGCCTTACTTTTCAGTTGTTGTACTCCCCTTTTTCAGTTGTACTTCACTTTCAGTTTGGGTTTGTATTCTGACCCACTTTCTTTTCCGCACTTATTGTTGTACCCAGTTTTTTCTTAGTGTTTACTTCTACTTACTTGCTCTGTGGTGTTTGTTTACTTTACAAAGACAATGCCTTCCCTTTTTATGGGAAATTATGCCTTGGTGCTAGTTGCCAGCCCCTAGCCTATGGAAGGCGGGTTTGGGGTAGTCAAGGCACGGGCCCCGAAGACGGGTCATGACAAATTGGTATCAGAGGAGTTTGGTTCTACCGAAGAACTCAGGACTCTGATATTTTTCTATGTGAAGAAATAGTGTTAAGAGTATTGAGCGTGGATATCAGTCTAGGGACACCAGTGTTTGTGCAGCGGCTGACGTATCCGTACACCAGGACCCTGACTTCTGATTTCCGACTTAAGGCACGAAAACATTTATTGCATGTGTGTTTCAATTTTTCTTATGATTAATTTGTGTCAGCTCACCAAGTATACTGGTTTGACCATGGCGCACCTATTTCTTTTCAGGATGGCCCCACGATGGCATCCAGCTAGGGTTCCGAGGGTTGTGTGTGATGACAGCCTACCGAGCGACGAGGCCTCAGTACAAGGCCCTTTGACAGCAGAGGCACTGGCGGTACCTCTACCCGCCGAGCCACTTATGCTACCAGCCCCAACCGCTGATGATGCACGTCGCCTTAGTTCACTACATGAGTTTCAGTGCTAGCGACCACCCAGGTTCTGCGGGGAGACGGACCCTCAGGCAGCTGAGGATTGGCTGGAGGCAGTTGTACGAGTTTTCAGGTTAGTGAGGAAACCAGCAGACCTCATGGTGAACCTCGCAGCGAGCCTCCTGCACACGGCAACATGTAGATGGTGGAGCATGATGCTCCAGGTGCAGGATGAGGCATCTCTCCTCTGGACAGATTTTGAGAGCCTCTTTCTCTCGGATTTCGTCCCAGACACCCTCCATGCGGTGTGCATCCATGAGCTTCTTCAGCTGCGGTAGGGCAGCTTAACGGTCGTCCGGTACTCGGCGAGATTTACAGATCTCTCGCGCTATTCAAAGAACATGGTTCGGGTCCCATTCTTCCAGGCCTAGACCATTGAGTAGGGATTGAGGCATGAGATCAGGGCGTCGCTGATCTCCCTCAGCATTCCGACACAGGCATGGGTACTAGAGAGAGCCCTTCTGATCGAGAGATTTCTTGCTGAGACTACATCAGCAGTGAGACGTACCGCAGGGCGGCTCGTATCAGAGTCTTCTACGGCAGGCAGTCGATGGATGACTCATGGGTCCAGGCAGACCAGAACCTCAGGAAGACGACCTCAGGACACTAGATCAGTGTGGGGGGGTACACAACGTGGAGCCAATCTTTTGAGAGGCAAACAGTGCTACACATGCTGTGGGCAGGGCCACATGGCTCGTGACTACCCGACCCGCCATGCAGAGGGACAATAGACAGTTGAGGGACCACCCAGGCAGAGGTAGAGGGTCGACCGTGGCCGTCCGCATGGAGTAGATGGACGAGGAAGAGGAGCTGTCCGAGAAGCAGGTGGTGGGAGATGCTTTGAGGCTCTCCACCACCACCACCAGGAGGTCCACCCCAACCACAAGGAGCTGCCGGGCAGAGACAGGCACAGTTTTAGGCAGTAGAGGCCTATAACCATGGCGCGCCCGAGATGATTCTAGGTACTATCTTTGTCTATTCCACCCTTTCTATAGTTCTTATAGACACAGGAGTGAGTCATTCATTCATAGCCGCTACCCTTTATCAGAGCTCAGATATTCTGACAGATCCGTTGGCTCGATCCTTACGGCTAGAGACTCCTACGGGAGCAGACTCGACGATTACACGCTGGTGTCGACAGTGTGAGCATACTCTAGGAGTTGAGAGCTTCGGCTGGGATCTTCTTGTAGCGGCATCGAGTCCATACGACGTCATCTTGGGCATGGATTGGTTATCTACAGTCCATGATCAGATCTACTGTATTAGGCGCAAGGTGCGATGTGTATGCATCGATGGGAGAAGGTTCACCTTCACCGGTGAGAAGGGAGCCTTCACAGCACAGGATGGACTCACGCAGAGGAGAGAACAACCCATCAGTCATCAGTTGGCTAGACTCATCCTAGGAGCAGTTGACGTGGAGAGTCCTAGTTTTCCTGCAGTGGTGGATCAGTATGCGGACGTTTTCCCCGATGATGTTCCAGGACTACCTCCTTGCAGAGAGGTAGACTTTTATAATGACCTGTACCCCAGGACATCCCCGATATCCACTCCAGCATATCGTATGGCCCCCGTTGAGCTTCTAGAGCTACTGGTACAGTTGGAGGACTTGCAGGGCAAGGGATTCATCCGACCCAGTGTTTAACCCTGGGCTTCCCCGATATTGTTCGCCAAGAAGGTGGACGGGAGACTGCGACTTTGTGTTGACTATCATCGCATAAACCAGGTGACATTGAGGAACAGGTATCCGCTACCTAGGATTGATGACCTCTTCTATCAGCTCAAGGGAGCACGGTGGTTCTCAAAGATAGACCTCAGGTCATGCTATTACCAGCTCAGAGTTCAGGACGAAGACGTGAAAAAGATGGCTATCAGATGTCGGTATGGCCACTATGAGTTTTTGGTTATTCCATTTGGAATAACCAATTCTCTAGTAGTGGTCATGGCCCTCATGAATAGGATCTTTCATCCATACCTCGACGGATTTGTCGTGGTCTTTATCGACGACATTTTGATATACTCGACCACTGAGGAGGAGCACGCCTACCACTTGCGGGTTGTACTAGACACACTCCGAGAGCACCAGATTTATGGAAAGCTCTAGAAGTGTCAGTTCTGGATACGTGAGGTCCACTTCTTTGGACACGTCATCTCTGAGGTGGGTGTTGTGGTGGATCCTGCGAAGATCGAGGTAGTGCTAGCTTGGGAGCCACCTAGGAGCGTGACAGATGTGCGGAGTTTCTTGGGACTTGCTGGGTACTATCGGAGATTTGTGCCAGACTTCTCCAGAGTTGCGGCACCACACTCAGCTTTGACGAATAAGGGGAAACCCATTGTGTGGTCAGAAAATTGTCAGCTGAGCTTCCATGAGCTGAGACAGAGATTGACCAGCGCGCCTATCTTGAGGCTACCGGAGGAGGGAGTTGGGTACGTAGTTTACTGCGATGCATTAGGGACCAGACTCGGATGTGTCCTGATGCAGGAGTGGGCTCTGATCATATATGGATCACGACAGTTGAGGCAGCATGAGCAGAACTACGCTACCCATGCCCTGGAGTTTGAAAAAGTGGTCTTCACTCTGAAGATGTGGCGACACTATCTGATGGGAGAGCACTTTACAGTCTATTCTAACAATCAGAGTCTCAGGTACATATTCTCTCAGAAGGACCTGAACCTGAGACAATGGTGATGGCTCAAGTTCCTCTAGGACAATGACTTTGAGAAAGTCTATATCTTGGGAAGGGGAACATAGTAGTCGATGCTCTCAGTAGGAGGACGGGCATTCAGCTACATGGTGAGGCGACAGAGCAGCAAGCCGCTTTGTAGATATCCTTAGTGGATAGAGATGGAGCAGCCTTTCTTCAGTCACTCACAGTCACTCTTCCAATGCTATAGCGGGTCAGAAAGGCAGAACGTGGGGATGCCGACTTTGAGATGCGTTGTGCGCAGATATCCTCAGGAGAGGCACCTGATGGTGTCTCCTTTGGAGAAGAGCACGAAGTCCTTTTCAGAGGACGTACCTTGGTACCAGTTGCTTTACAGGAGGTGGTGTTGAGGGAGTTTCACACTTCCCCTTTGGCGGTACATCCTGGAGTAGCAAAGATATACTAAGATCTCAGACGACAGTACTGGTGGCTGGGCATGAAGAAGGTTGTGGCCGAGTTCATTTCTCGATGCCTCACCTACAAGCAGGTGAAGGCAGATCACTAGGTACCAGAAGGCTTGGTATAGCCCTTGGAGGTCCCAGCGTGGAAGTGGGAAGGAATATCTATGGACTTCGTGACTGGACTTCCACGCTCTTCCAGATGTCACGAATCCATTTGGGTGATTGTCGACCGACTCCCCAAGTCGGATCACTTATTACCCATCATAGAGCAGGGCTCAGTGGAGAGCTTGGTACACCTCTACGTTTAGGAGATTGTACGGCTTCATGGTGTGCCATCATCTATCGTCTCTGATCGAGATGCTCACTTTACATCCCGGCTTTGGAAGGGGTTGTAGGAGGCATTCAGGACGCAGCTACGTCTGACCACCACCTTTCACCCTCAGACATATGGTCAGATGGAGAGAACCATACAGACTCTCGAGGACATGCTCCGTGGATGTGTCCTCGACTTTGGTCATAGCTAGGAGGACCACCTACCCTTGGTGGAGTTCGCATACATCAATAGCTACCACTCCACCATTGGAATGGCACCATACGAGGTGTTGTACAAACGATAATGCAGATCAACATTGTGCTGGACAGACCCTGGGGAATCAGCACTTGTGGGATCGGAGAGGGTCCAGGCCACGACAGAGAAGGTTCAGATCATCCAGGAGTGGATGAGGACAGCTCAGAGCCGGCATAAGTCTTATGCTGATAGGAGGCGGAGACCACTGGAGTTCGAGGATGGCGACCACATCTTCTTCTGGGTCTCACCTCGACATGGTATACAGAGATTTGGCTGAGGCGGCAAGTTGTCTCCACAATTCATCGGATCATTCCAGGTCCTCAGTAGGATTGGAGAGGTGGCTTATCGCCTCGCTCTACGTCCTCAGTTGCACCGAGTGCACGACTTCTTCCATGTATCTCAGCTGAGAAGATACGTGCACGACCCGACGCATATCATTGACCATGGGGAGCTGGAAATTGATGATGGGGAGACATTTGTGGAGGTCCCAGTGGAGATCTAGGATCGACAGGAAAGGGTACTACATGGATGGTTGATTCCTTTAGTGCGCATCAGATGGTAGCACGGGAACCTCCAAGAGAGTACTTGGGAGCGGGAGGCTCAGATGCGTGCTCAGTACCCACATTTATTTCCCTAGTTTTTGATGTATCTTTACGGATACGTAAAGCCCTGAGGTGGGAGTGATGTAAAGACCCGTAAAATTCAAGGGAATTTTTTTCTTAATTTTCTTTGGGATTTTACAAGAACACTGTTTCTGAAGACACTTGATTCTGTGGCCCGGTGTGCCCGTAATTTCTATCTGAAGTTTTGCTCGGGTACGTTTAGTGAACGAACGAGCGGGTTTTTATAAATTTTTAACCGGTGCTCGAAATTGAATTCTGAGGGCACCGATGGATTCGCAGCACCTGTAATTTCTTAGGAACAACTTTTCTGGAGTTGCGTTTTCACGAGAGTTGTTAAAATTTTGTGGAAGTTAAAATAAAAAATGAGTTACATTTTTTATTTATTTTAAGTGGTTAATCCATTGAGTGGAAGTTGGGGTAACCACCCAACTTCCCATGGGAGGTTATGAGAGTGGTGGGGCCCACACGAACACCACCCCTTCATCTTCCCTAACCTTCCACAACCCTCCATTAATATGACATAGGTTATATTAATTTGAATTTCAAACTTTAGACTTGTGTAATAAAATAAGTGGTAGATTATTTTATTATTGTTGGGGTTTTGTTGTGATGAGACCTTGGGAAAAAGTTAGAGGTCAAGAAGATCTTCATCTTCTACGTCAAATAACGTGAAGAACATGAAGAACGCACCGATCTACGACGAAGAACGCTGAATCCTCAGTGGTCGTCTACGGGACGACATGTACCGCGACGTCAACGACCCTCTCCTTCTGTGACGTGCAATTCCGCGACGAAACTCCATTAAAATACGCTCGAGGAAGGGGAATTATTATTTTGTTTGTTCTTGATTACTTCATCATTGGCTTATCGTCTATATGGGGCCTCCTGTTATCACAATAACGGGAGGAGGTCGGACCGTACGAACACGGCTGACTCTCCTCCCCTTTCGGTTGTTTGATATTGTTGTGGAACGAGGAAGGCAATGCGGTGCCGAAGCACCGCGTGTGAATTATTAAGGAAAGGGGGAGAAGTACAGTGCCGTCGCGCCACGCTGTTGATGACGAACCAAAGACGCGGCGTCGTCGCACCGTGCCGAAGAACTACAATGCACCGCGGCCAGGGCGGGGTCGTGGCGATGGGGCGCAGCGGAGTGGTGTCGCGCCAGACTGACCAAGGAAGCGGCCGGTTCCAGGCCGCAGCGAAGCAGGATGACCGGCGGCCGGTTCCAGGCCGCCGGTGTCGGAACAGAGGGACCAGCCCTTGCCGGTCCCATGGCGGCAGCAGCCGGCCGACCGGAGCGGGCCGGCCGGATAGGGGATGATCCGGGGGTTGTAACCCCCGGTTGGCCGGACAGCAGCGCCCCCCCCCCCCCCCCCACGTGGGGGCCATGTTAATTGAGACAGCAGGGGGCAGCCCCCCCCCCCCCCCCCGCACCCCTCGACCGCTCGGCGGTTTTGGCTGAGTCACCGGGCCACTAGCAGCGCCAGCTCGTCGGGCCGCGCCGCGCCGCGCCCAGGCCGGGCCGGGCCGTGCCCAGGCGGGGTTGCCCCAGCCGGGCTGGACTCGGACCTTGGTCATGTCGACCTGGTTCGGGCCGACCCAGGGGGTCTCTGGTCGGGTCGGTCCTTGCCCGAGACCCCCACTTTCAGACATCTTTTAGTCTTTTTCCCATAACTTGTGATGCAGACCTCTGATCGACGCACCGTCAGTGGCGATGCAATCCATGGAAGAGACGTTCGTTTAGATATATTACACTCAAGGGTTCAGAGTACCTTGTGTTTGGCCAGGTTGGTTCGAGCACGAAACCAACTGGGCCCTCGGAGCGAAAACACTTATAACATGAGCTCCGGACGTCCGATTGACGTGCCATCAACTTTGATTGATTCCTCTAAGTGAGAAGGAACTTTTGGCTTACTCCGATCGAGGTTTAGATGCAGTTGGAGTACTGTCATGTTGGTTTTGACTTAAAAACCAACCGGGCCCCAGGGACGAAAAATCCAATAACTCTCAGACCGGGCATTCGATTGACGCGTCGTCTGTCACGTTGAGTTCCTGTTGACGATACAGAACGTTTGGATACATCAACTCCGGACTATGGGTCAGTTGATGTATCAGCACCTCAGATCATGGAACGGACCCTCCCGAATGAGCTTCCTGTGTGTGGGAACCCTAGATCTGGTTGCGACTGTGACGACGATGACGACTGTACATAAATCCTCCGTGGATTCGACGACGACGACTATAGCACTCAGCAAACCTATGTGGATCAGTGCTATCATTCCTGTGTGGGTCAGATCTTGTGTGGGTCAGCGCTCAGTGGTCTTGTGTGGGCCAGCGCCTACATATCCTATGTGGGTCCGATCCTGTGTGGGTCATTGTGGGGGTTAGTTACCTATCGATCCTTTGTGGGTCATTGCGGGGGTTAGTACTTATCGATCCTGTGTGGGTCCGATGGCTTAGATGAATCAGTGGCTATATCGTATCATCTCTATCATCATACAAAGAAGTATACCTGTGTGAGATGAATCTTGACTTTCTTTCTTATGTGGATTCTATTGTGCTATCCTGTGTGGATGTGATCGAACTTGGGATCAGATGTTGGAGCGAACAGGAATTGAAGACTTAGTTATATGTATGGGAATATACCTAAGTACTGTCAGATGTTAATTCGTGATTGTATCATTCCTTTGTGGATTATCCTTTGTGGATTCTGGGAGACCTTTGGGGGTCTCTGGTCCCTACTGAGTAGCTTATACTCACCCCTACATGGGCTATGCCCGCACTACGTTGTGTTTGTTGCAGACAACAGAGAGTGCTGATCGTGATTGAGGCACGAGGAGCCGGTCGGTACCCGGAGGTGGACCACTAGGCAGGACGTACTTGAAGTGGACGACTGGACCCAAGGTGTTGTGGAGTTATCTGTACCCACCCTTTAGGAGGGACTTCCAGTGGACGGCTCGACACTGCAGCCTTACTTTTCAGTTGTTGTACTCCCCTTTTTCAGTTGTACTTTACATTCAGTTTGGGTTTGTATTATGACCCACTTACTTTTCTGCACTAACTATTGTACCCAGATTTTACTTAGAGTTTACTTCTGCTTACTTGATCTGTGGTGTTTGTTTACTTTACAAAGGCAATGCCTTCACTTTTTACTAGTAATTACGCCTTGGAGCTAGTCGCCAACCCCTGACCTATGGAATAAAGGCTTGGGGTAGTCACGGCACGAGCCTCGAAGACTGGTCGTGACACCCTAGGATAACCATCTATTATTAAAGTGCACGATGTGTTAGTTTTTGATCTAGGGGGTTCACATTTTGGGACATGTCATCTCTAAACAATGTTTAGTTATGTATCTTTTGGTGATTAATGTAGTGATTTCTTGGGAACCACCCATGATCATCTTATATGTATGGATTTTTCACTATTTGGAGGGGTATTGTTGGAGGTTCATGGTATATTCCCCTAGTGGGGAATTCTTTCACAACATAGTGGAGGAGGCATCATAGATGTTTTCCTCTTTGTAGCTAACCTTGGTTGAGGAGAGGTCTTCATCTTATCATTTGTAGATATTGGTGACACAAATTCATATTCAGTTAGAGAGAGTGGCCAAGTTGGGTGAGATCTTATGTGAGATTCCATGAGACCAAATTTCTAAAATAGATACACTATAAGGATTCTCAAAAGTAGGGGTTCACACAAACCATTTCTAGGTAAGGATAATGGATTTGGTCATATTGTGTGAGTCGTTGTTTAGGGAGATTCACACATCACCTATATCTATGAATATATGTGTGGAAAATAAGTAAAGGAACTATTGATTGTAGTATTGGTGGTCATAAATGATGAGGATCATGGTCAATATTGTTTTTCACATCACATTTGTCAGCTAGTAAAGGCAGAACACTAGGTTTAAGAATGTTTTACCTAACCTCTTGACATCCCAATAGGGAAGTGAGATTGAATATTGATGTATTTTATAGTAATCCTTCAATTAATATTGAGAGTCCATAATGCTATCTTAGTGAATATCAACTGATTCACTATGTGGGAACACCTTATAACAAAAAAAGAGCATAGTTAGGTTGTGTGTTTGTAATTGTTGTGCATGCATGAGAAAATATAGCTTCATGTGGGACCCATAATGGACATTTAGGACCATGATGCTCGGTATAATTAATGGTTGTGGAGAGCTCTGTAGGAGGTTTTTAGGACCTAGTTATGGATGATAAATGTTTTTACCTCGAGACGAATGATATGACTAAAAATATTATCTATATTCCATAATATATATTTAGAGCCTATGTGGTAGACATTGGATAAATAAGGGAGGATCACATTCCATTTTATGAGTTATCCATTACTATGGGATACAAAATATTATCAATATGAAACCTTTTGATTCCATGTATGGGAGAACCGGTAGCTCACCAAATATATTTTGTTGAGATTGGGAAGGCATCTCTTGGTGGCATAGGGATGGCACATAAAATGATAGAGATGGTTCAGGTGATATATGAGTGTATTATAACAGCCTAGAGCTGAAAAAAATATTATACAGATTGAAATTTTTGGCCTTCATTGTTCTAGTAGGGAGAAAATAATTTCCATGGAGACTCCCCATAATGAGGATTATGTATATTTGAGAAAAGAAGTAATCTATATCTAAGTTTCATTAGAAAAAAATAGATTTTAATGTGGGTTGTAAAGGTTCTTCACCACCTGACATTACCCCCTTAGTCTGTTCAAATGATGTATGTTTTCCATGCGCCATTGCTAAGGAGACATGTGCATGACCTGTTACACATTAATGACTAAAAATCTAGACATCGAGGAAGAAGGCAATTTATTCATGTTCCTAGTTCTGATCAAGGATCTATACAAGATAATCCAATGTGCATGAACTTTTACTCAAGTTCAATTAATTTCTAAGAATTGGAGAATGTATGAGATATATGGGGAGCCTGGTATCCAGATGTGGGCTTAATATCCAAACCTTTTTGATATGGGTTTATTTTTTGGACTGAAACCCCATTAAGGAGAGGATAATGTTATGATTCATGTTTTTATAGTCTGATCCTTTGAATATAACTATAAAAATCGATGGATTTCACCATAGAGTCTTCTATGTGTTTGGGTGATTTGGAACAACATAATTAATATATTAAAAATATTAATATATTTTAATTCATGCACATTTATTTATTTAGTATAGATCTATTTTCCATGGATTGTGATCTCAAATAGGAAATATAATACTATTATAGTTTCCTGAATGTAGTGTTTACCCTTGGTGCGACATAATGTTGGTTGGAGTCAGGCACATGGTTGAAGGAGAATATTGGTGTGTGTGTTATGTAATTAAATATTTATTTATTTAATTAACATGAAAACCTAATCCTTTATATAAATACATTGTTAACATAAATCTATGAGGAATTCTGTATAACCCTAAGTGATCATAGAGTAGGTGGATGTGTGTTCCTTTGAGATAGTGAAACAGGATCATGGATCGACAAGAATTATCAATGGTAATCATGTGATATATGATGAATATATAAGGGTTAACACCTAAATCACAAGTAAAAAAATTATTCATAAATGATGGATCTAAACCTGAGGTAGGGAAAATTATTTCATGGATTTAAGTTCTTTTATTTATTAATAATCATGTGTTTTTGAATTTAATTTATTATTCTATGTTTATCCATTCATTGATCAATCCTAATATTTATATGGGAATATTGATAAAAAATTATTTATATGCATTGAACCCAAGATGTATCCCTTGGATTTCCAAATAGATTGTTATCATGTCTAGGACAACATCAGTTAATTATAAATCCAACTTTATTCATGTTCACATACCATGTCGTTTATTGCATTTAACAATGTTGTCCCACATGGTCATAAATGGATATATCTATGCTAGATTTTTGTTCAATCGAACCCCCAAATAAATGGTGGATGCATGATCAACCATGATAATGGAGTTTTATGGATGGATTAATGTTATTTCATGTTTCAGAAGATGGAATTAGGAATCAGGACCCCCAACCTGAATGTATATGGAGGTGAAAGAACTACCACAAGGATGAAGGGAGTTTGATTTTTGGAAATTGGATGTCGTAAATCAATGATCAGATGATCCCCTAAGATTTGTCTATTTTGTGTTTGTTAAACCATGGGGAATGTGGTTAAAATCAGGAACATGGAAACAATAAAAATGATGGATTCATTTCTGGTAAAAAATATGACTACACACCATGTATACCATAAGAACACACACTGTGTAGTATGGGTTGTAATAGAGTCTAGGGTTATGGTTTATTTACATTCCGCAAATATTCTGGCTAGTTCCACATAACATTTGATTATTCATGTGTTTCAAGATATGCTTGAAAAGAACAAACCCAAGACCCTGTGCGAATGTACACACCTTGTTATCCTATATACATATTTTTTTGAGTCACATGCTTTTGCAAATAGTGGCCAAAGGAGGAAACACCTGGGTTTCTATACATAGTCACATGCCATGTGACGTTAAGTACATATAGTGTGAATTTTTTACATTGTGATTATAGTGCGAAAACACATGGAAGGATTGGATTCATAGGACACACTGTGTACTCTAGCAGGACACTTTATGTACTCAACCATGTATCATAAATATTGTCTATATACATTTTTGAGACTTTGATTTTGGCCTATGAATTTCATATCATAAGATGTTTTATAAATAGGATGTGATGGTGGTGTTCATTTTGGAATCATTGATTCAATAATAGGTGTTATGAGTGGGATGCTTTATTTAGCGATGCTTATGAGATGGATGATTTGGGGGTGACGATTGGATTGTTACTAAGGTTGGTACTTCCCTATTTGTGACCATGTTGGGTGTACCCAATATCCTTTATATATATTGAGATAGAACTTCCAGATAGTACTGAAGGTGTGTATCCTATATCTATTGAGAGGAATCCCCATCATTGAGCATTGTTTGTGTATGTGTCCTCCATTAGAGTAGTGTTCACATAGTTGTGACATAGTGTGGTGAGGTGTGGGACATCCATATTTATTATAGAGAGGTAACGCAAGATGATGGACTAGGAGGTAGTACTCCTTCAACTTTGATTGATGTCATGATGATGGGGCCCTAAACATTATATAATGTTGTTGTACAATGTGTTTTGATTCATTTATTGGACCATTTGAGCTATGGGAAGTCACTTTTTTCGTGGATGGTTTTGTAGATAGAGATATAATTTACCTTATCTCTTGGGTTTCATTATATAATATTTAATTATAGGTTTATTTTTACCCATTATTTCTATATTGAGTTGTCAGTTTCTATTTTTATACCATGATTTTATGTTTTTGAGGAACTTTACTTGGTATGTTTAAACTTATCCCTATATGGCCTAGGATAGAACATGTTATGTGTGATTAAAATGATTGAAAATTAAGAGGATATATTTGTTGACTTGGTTTTAGTGGAGAATAGTGGTCCTTTCTATTGAACAGGTTTCATGGTCGACCTTGAATATTATGAGTTGGGATCCCATAAGTTTCCCTTTTTCCAATTATTGTCAGGTTGGGACCTCATTTCTAGGTGGGCATGTATTTTACCACTTTTTATATAGTTCATTTATGATAGTTTATGTGATTTTGTTTTCAATGTGGTTCATTAAATACATTTAATAAACTGTAGATATTTTTGTATATTTTATATACTTTCATTATTTAATAGAACTTTCTGTGTGTGTGTCCGTATAGGTACCCAATGGAAGGGCCTCCGATTTTAGTTTTATTCCCACGTTGTTATTATCACCATCCCCTAGTCTATTAGATTTGGTATGGGGGTCACAATCAACATACTTTTAGGATTGGAAATGTCTTAGTGGGCCGGATCATGAAATATTGGATATGATGATGTAATTTAATTGGTAAGATTTGTGGAATATTCATATCCGGTCCAAAAACACCTATAGATGTAACATAAGCTAGTAAATACTAAGGATCTGATAATCAACATTCAACAAAAACATAAATGCAAGAAGAAGAATTTGAGGGAATTTTTGAATTATAAAATAATGAGTTTATAATATTTATAATTCTTTGGAAATTGAACTCTATGGATGCTAATTCTCTGATTCTAGTTCAAATAATCATGATGATTAGTTATACAGGGTTCTTGCAGGATTTTATTAAATTAAATTTGGATGATTCAATTGATAAATAATATTAATATTCATGGGGTATGAAAGAATATATCATATTAAATTATGTCAAATTATGAACAATTATTCATAGATTATGTCATTTATGAAGAAAGTTGTTTCATAAAGTGGATGAGTGTTCTCGGATTTAAGAAGTAGGCTACAAACATGAGCTTGTAGACTATGTTGTTTTCATCGTATCAAAAAAAATGATAGATCTCAACAATATATTTTGAAATATTCTAATGGTGATAGTGTTAGTTGATTATGGGGAAAATATGAATTTTTACAAAAATAAAATTTGGTAGATTAATTCATCCATGCGAGGTACATTTATTTAAGGAATTCTACTATTATTCATTGAGTTGAATTGAGTGCATAAGATATTGTGGGAAGAAAATTTTCGTAATTTATAATGAAAATATTTGGATGTAAATAAAAAAGTAATCCGAGGATTCTTGTTTAGGATATTGGAAAGGATTTAAGATATTTAATGTATCCTATAATGCATATAAAAAAGATAAGAATATATAGTAGGGATAAATAGAAAATCATTTTAAAGCCTCTTCTTATTATTTGAATAAAAGTTATTATATAAGAGGGAAAAACCCTAATGAATATTTATATGAATAAAGATCCACTGAAATTTGTTGTGAGAAATATCCATTCTATTGAACTAGTATTGAACAAAAAAATAATTGGAATTCATTGAAGAAGAAAAAAATAACGTGAGTGTGACAACCCGAACTATTGATCAAATATTGTCAAGGTGGAAGATAAAATAAACCAGTGTTCCTAAATATAAGGTTCAATGAGATGTCATATGTGTAATATAAACAATATTTTAGAGTTGAGAAGTTCCATTTTGATAAAGTTAGTGAACGAATTTAGATGAAAACAGAATCTTGGAAGTTATCAAAGACAAAGACACATGTGTTATGTATGACAATTTGAAGTTAGCATAATTTCTTTTTGATTGATGAAGAAGGTCAACATTTGTGGGTATAGTGATATCACTGTTTAGTATTTATAATATACTTAAAGAGGAGGATGAATGAAATTAATGTCAATTTGTTGGAATGTATTCTTTTTGGATAACATTGGGATGCGTCTTTGTTTACATATGTAATGTTGTGAACCCATAACTATCTAATATGGTACATGTACTTCATGAAAAAAAAATCCCACAATCCACTTGTAAATTTATAAATAGATTATAGTTGAGAATTTGTGACATGGAAATCCCAATCCCGATAAGGATTAAGATACCATGATGGGGCCAAACCATGTAAAAACCCCTGTGATATTTTCTATTTTATTTTCATTGAATATATGTATCTGATATATTAAACAACAAACTATCCAATATTCCTATTAAACATAATATGTTTCTGTTTATAGGGATTATAAAGGATTACAAAAGAAATTAGAAATTTATAAAATTATAGAACACATAATTCACCCCTACTCTCGTGTGTTTCTATGTTGTCCACATGGACTTAGAAACACTAACTATATCTCCCAATAGAATATCATTTAAATAATAGAACAAAATAAAAAAGCTAAAAATAAAAACCTATTCATGAATTACAACCTAATCTCATATTCTCAATCATACCCAACTATATAGCTCACCCAACCCAAATTAGACATCTTCACTACCTATGCATGCGGTCATTTTGTATTCATGAGTACTAGAGTTATAGGTTTTATCAATATGGGTGTGAGAAAAACCTAAGATACCATAGATGATTTCCAAAAAGTAATGTTAATTTATAGTATATGGATAATTTTATATTCTCATGATGATCAAATAAACATGTGTTAAAATAATATTTTCCTTGATGGAAGATGCTACCCAATACACCCATGAGTGGTCATACCAACTCCTGCTAGTGCCCCATTTTCTCACAAAATATCACATTAATTCAAACAATTTGTATGTACAAAGTCATATCACATAATTTAATCTCAAATAAATAATCATCATTATAGGAGGCACTATATCCAAGCCTGATCTCATAGGTACTGAAGATGCATCACAACCTAGCCGCTCTTCACAACCACCTCAAAGTTAATCACATATAACCATATCACACATCCAACACCATACCACAAATCCTTAAGTGGATTCTAGTCCACCCTAGAATGATCTAGAGTCATCTCATCTGAAAAACCATACATTGTTGACATGTTATATAGCATTAATCACATGACAACTAAAAATTCACCCATTTTTAATTGTTTGAATGAATTATAAATCTATAAAACACTTATAGAATAGTTGGAATGATGCCCAATATATCACTCAATCACATACATGGTTGGAATGATCAGGAAAACCATATCAAAACAATTATTCCTTAACCACTCAAACATCCATTTTTGACATCAATTTACAACCCATATCCACATAACCTATTAAATCCCATCACAAATTTCATTATATAATATGAACAAACCAACCATTTCCTCTATTCAAACAAACTAACAAGCCATGTATAAGAAGGAACAAATAAAATTTAATAATTTTCAATATTAATAGAGTCATTGTAATATGTTATAAATATGACAATAATTCCAAATTTCCAATGGTATGGAAACACTCTAAACAACAATCAATAAAAATATCACAATAAATTAGATACCATTCATGTAACAACCCAAAAAAATCATTAATGAAAATTCATCTTGGTATATTTAAATCTCTTCTTATGGTTATGTAAAATATATTCACTTATTTTGATATATCTTAAGGATTTTAAAATACAGTTATAAATTGTAACTGTTACTAATTTAGCCGTTGAACATTGACCACAAGACAAGTAGAAATATAGGGCTTTAACAAATCCAATTTACATAGACAAAAGAAGTGATGGCCTGATACTGTAGACTTTCCCCATAAAAATCCCATTTGTCGGAGCTTGGAATAGAGGCGACACCAATTGGCTTTACTCTTGACGAAGCCTAAGCCGAGCATGACTATGTTAGGCTTTAATGGAACCACCTACAAGAGAAGTCGTTGTTGATAGGGGATTACCACTCGAGAACTGTTATCCAAGACAGCCCAACAGTTTGTCACCATCACGCACCTTACCGTAAGGTATTATGTGGGTGTTTTAAGGGGTTATGTAACAAGACCCTAGTACTACGACTATGTTCATTGTTCTTGTATAGATAATATACATTCTTGTTACTTTGTAATTTTTTTTAAAGCACAAATAATTTTTTAGTCAATATTCAAATAAGAAATATATTTTGATGAATTAATGGATATTTGAATTAAATAATATTTTAATAAAAAATTATTATTATTATTATTAAATTAATTTTTATTAAATATAAATGATCATATAATTTTATGAATGCAATTGTAATTTTTATTATTGTTTGAAAGTGGTTTTTTTCGAAACCAATAAATTTTCGATAAATGTCAGTATTTATTTTTAAATTAAAAAATCACATCTTTAGAAAATTATTTATATAAAATGAATATAATTTTTGGAATCAGGATGTCAAAATTATCCAATGTTAATTTTTCATAATTTTCTGAGACAGTCAAATATTTGGGTAAAAATTAAATACCGTTTAAAAATGTAATGTGTTTTATGACATCATAATGACCCAATAATGAAGTAATAAAATAATATAAATGATATGTTCGGCCAATATATGTTTTATCCTTAAAATAGTGTGATTTTATAATTTTTCGATTAATTTTATGAGGCCTTAGTGGACATTCCATGACTTATAAAACATTTCCTCCTTTTAAATTCTTTTCTTTGAGACTGTGACCCACCTCCACATAAGAAACCCTATTATTTTAAGAAGTTTGGCCATTGGACTTATAAAATATTGGTTTCCACTCCCCTTTGGAAAAACTCATGGGAAAAACAAGTGTCTGGTTTTTGTTTTTGTTTAGTTTAATGTGATGGTTTCTAAGAAGCCTCTCTCAAGCCCCTCCCAAGCCTTTGGTATCACACATCCATATAAGGGATTCCTACCTTTATCTTTTTATACATGTTTCTTAATATTGTAATTTCCTTTTACTTTCAATTATAAATTATTGGGTATGATTTAGAACCTCCACAATACTATCATATTTATGTTTTACTGATTTGAGACCCCTTTCTCTCTCTTTAAATTCCACCCATGCACACCTATTACTATGCCAAAATTCAAAAATGAATTTCCATCTCCTCATTTAAATTCATATTATTATTTTGTATCTTGAATAAAAATTAACTTAAAATTGTTGGTAAATGTATATATATGACCCCTTAATTTCCATTTCACGTACATATGAAGAGACACCGCTTTCTCCATCATCAACCATTTTTATGAATTCTTATGTCACACAGTTATGCTTCTGAAATTGCACCATGTTTTTACATGCCAAAGACATTGTGTAGTGAATACCATGACCATTTATCTATCAATATTATTCACCATTTTTTCACATTTACACAATTATTATAAATTTTCATGTATTAATTAAATATTCCTTTATCATGGAATAAATGATGATGTTTAATAAATCCATGTTTTATGATCCATGTGGCACACTTATGCAAGAAATGAAATGTTTAAGAAAGGGTGTTCCCTGATAGCGCTTCAGTGCATTGGGTAAAGCATGGTATCATGACACATCATGTGCAATTATTTTTGGCTCATGCTAATTCATGTGAAATGAGGGTTTACTCATGCTTCATGTGTACCGAGGGATTACTCATGCTCCATGTGCAATGAGCCTTGGATCTTGCTAATTCCATATTAAGTGTTGTTGCCTCATTTCCATGTTAGGATTATCATGAATTATCCTTCCTTTATGTTCATGTTTCAATTGTTCTCTATTGATATGCCTATTTTCTAACATGTAATGTATTCCTCATGTTATTCCATGTCTATTCCCTTACTATGCTTTATAGCTCACCCTTTTTTATGAATGTCCTCAGGTTATCCTATGAAATAAAAAGTATGAGAGAATGTAGTTGTCATGTAAAGGAAGTTTTCAGTAAGATGTTGTTTTCTATAATTTATGTTGTTATGTAATGTTACTAATCCCAAATTAAACAAGACATATTGATCTTATATTTTATATCAAGGGAAGGTTTTAAATAATATGTCATGTTTAAGTATGTAATAAAGAGTAGGGTTGTTATATTTGGTATCATAGAATTTGTTTAGTTATTTTTCGGATTAGGATTAGAAAACCCAAGTGAAGCCTTAGAGATAAGACTATGTATAAAAAAAACATCCCTATGTTTTGGTGGGTATTGAGTAAGTGGTATATCTTGAAAATAAATCCTTGTCTGGTTAAGAGCAGGTAGAGGCGACTTTGACATAGATGTACCTAGGGGTGAAAAACCAGACAAGGAGTTTTGGGCTTGAACAGGGGTATCCTGGTACATGATAATAGGCCTTTCTACACTATTCATTATGACACTCCTGGGGGGTATGGATTGGTAAATTCACAAGCTTATTATGAACCATTATTAAAGGAATAAAAAATTCCTCTACGAATATATGTTAAAAATTAGATCATGTATAGAATAGATTGAAGCATATAGATTCAGAAATTAAGGAACAAAAGTAATTTAGAAGTCATTCATTTTTTCCTTGGATTACCAATTATGTGTTACCCCTAACATTACTTTTATTCTTGCCAATGGCCGGTAATAGGAGGACTCAGGCTAAAAACAAATGTGAAGATCAGTGTGATGACTGTGCTAATGAGATGCCCAATCCAATGGGAGCGGGAATCATGAACTTTGTCATGATTCACACTCAGTTAACTCATGATTTGAATAGAATCATGTGAGAAGTGGAACATTCAACCCCCCTAAGAATAAAAATTTTGATATCAAGAGATTCATGAGACAAAGGCCTCCTACTTTTAATGGATCATCTGATCACTCAATTTCCGAACAATGGATTAAATATATTGAATAGATCTTATCCCTCCTTCAATGTTCAGAACAAGAAAAGGTTCTTCTGGATGATTATCATATGGAGGGTGAAGTAGATCAATGGTGAACATTGATAAAAAAATACGAAGACTAAAAAGGCGATTGAGGCATTAGAATGGAAGGATTTTCGGAAGATGTTTTTTGAAAAATATTTTTCACGCACCCTCTGACTAAATATGTGTAGGGGATTCCTTTACCTCGAGAAAAAAATGATGAAGAATCTATTAGAGTGTACAAGTAATAAATCACAAGGATTGAATGATACCGTTCTAGCTTTTTCGTTACCCCTGAATGCAAGGTTGACCGCTTCTTTGGTGGGCTAAAACCAAGCCTGCAGAAAGCCATGACAATCCGTGACTTTGATGACAATGAGGAAATTGTCTGATGTGCCATCAAGGTCAAAATGGAGATCAGGGGATCTTAGGGGTATCCAGGGGATACAAAGAATATGGTGGAATTTAATTCTAGAAGTACGATGGATAAATACAATGGTGCTAATAAAATCCAACACCCCACTTGCCAACGGTGCAGAAAGAAGCACCCTAGAAATTGCCTAAAGGGGACGATGAAATGCTTTAGGTGTGGAAGGGAAGGGAACCTGACTATTAACTGTCGACAAGAAAAACATTCGGCTGCGACAAAGGAGAGGAATTATCCATTTGACTCTCAGCGTGATTTTCATTTCTTACACTATAAAGAACCAGGGCACCTTTCAAATATGTTCCCTAATATAAGGGTTTTCGAAGGCAACCAACAACCCCCAAGGCAGCAAGGGAGAGATTTTTCCATCATTACCGCCGAAGTGAACCCCAACAATGAAGTGGTTATAGGTACACTAGATATTCATTCAAGAATAGAAAAAATACTTTTTGATTTAGGTTATATGCATTCTATTATATCCTGAATTTTTTGTAGAACCTTCCCAACCCCCCATAAATAATGGATGTAAAGATGTTGGTGTGTATAGAAAATGGGGAAATCCTTTCATCCAATGTATATAACTCCACCCCTATAATAATAAGTAGATTAAACTTCATGGATAACCTCATCATAATCCAACTTGTGGAATTTTATGCAATTCATGGCTTGGATTGGCTTTCCCTTTATAGATCCAACATAAATTGTTGTGATAGGGAAATCACTCTCTATGTGGAGAATCGACCCCCGATTTTATACATGTTCAAGGAGAGAGATGAATCTTATTTAGATCCATCATGTCAAGTGTGGATATTAAATCCCAATAAGCATGCATATTTGGCTCAGATTATTGAGTCCATGGAGGCAACCATCCTTGAAGACATGCTTATTGTGAGGGAATTCGTTGAAGTGTTTCTTGAGGAATTTCTTGGTCTTCCTCCTAAAAGAGATGTTGAATTCCTAATTGATCTTATACCTAGGGTGTTGACAATACCCAAGACTCCATACAAAATAGTTGTTGTGGATCATGAGGAGATGAAGAAACAACTACAGGAGAATCTTGATAAAGAGTTTATAAGCCCAAGTGCTTCATCATGGGGTGCACCAGTCCTCTTCGTCATGAAGAAAGATGTGTCAATGAACCTTTGCATCGATTATCATGAGCTTATGAAAATCATGATATAGAACAAGTATTCTCTCCCACAAATTGATGACTAGTTCAATAAGATGAATGGAGCAAGATACTTCTCCAAGGGAGATTTTCGGTCGGGATATTATCAAGTAAGGGTGAATAAAGAAGATATCCCCAAGACTGATTTTTGTACAAGATACATGCACTATGAATACATAGTAATGTATTTTGGACTAACTAGTGCTCCATAAATCATCATGGAATTGATGAATAGAGTCTTTAGATATTACCTTGACAAATTTTTGGTAGTCATTATAGATGATATTCTAATATACTCCAAAACCAAGGACGATCAGGAGAAGCATATAAGAAAAATACTAGAGACCTTGAGAAAGGAAAATCTCTTTGTAAAGTACAACAAGTGTGAGCTCAGGTTGAAGGAGGTCTCATTATAGGGCCATATCATCAAAAGAAATGGTATATCTGTGGATACCTGCAAGACATATGAAATTGAGGGATGACCGAGGCCAACGTCGGTAATGGATATCCGTAGCTATTTGCGGTTAGCTAGATATTATCGACAATTTGAAAGAAATTCACTCAATTGTCCAACCTTCATACCAAGATAACTTGGAAGGGAGTAAAGTTTTCTTGTAATGATCAATGAGAAGAAATAATCGAGTTTTTGATATTAAGGCTTATCACTGAACCCATTCTCACATTACCCAACAATGGAGAACTTTTTATAGTATTTAGTGATGCTTAGAAGAAGGGCCTAGGCTGCGTGTTGATGAAAAATGACAATTTCATTGCCTATGCTTCAAGGAAATTGAATGTTCATGAGAATAATTATTCAACACATGATCCGCAGTTGGCTGCAGTGATCTTCAATTTAAAAATTTGGTGGAATTATATCTTTGAGGGAGAAGTTTGAAATTTATACGGATCACAAAAGCCTCAAATATTTATTCACATAAATATTTGAACATGCGCCAATGAAGATGGTTAGAGCTAATCAAAGACTATGACTGCTCAATCCATTACCACCTTGGGAAAGTGAACAATATGGAAGATGCTCAAAGTAGAAAGTAACCAACAATTCAATCGTTGATGAGAATTAGGAAGGAACCAATCTTCTTATATTTGATGAAGATGGACATGGGAATCATAAAGAAGGGAAAATCATCAATCCTTTCACAAATGATTGATCAACTGTCTCTTTTCTATAGGTTAAAGGATTCTCAAAAGGATGATGTGAAAATTCAGAAGAATGTGGAAGCTATCAGAAAAGGAAAATACATAGAGTTCAATATTAATGAAGAAGGAATTGTGAGATTAGGGAAAATACTATGCGGTCCATCATGTTTAGAGAAGAAGAAGAAAATTTTGTATTATGCACATAGTTCAAATTTTTCTACTCACCCAGAAACCACAAATATGTATTGAGACCTTTGAAATCATTATGGGGGGGATAATATGAAGAAGGAGATTGATGGGTATACATCAATGTCCTTGGTGTGTCAACGAGTGAAGGCAGAGAGACAGTAGTCTAACGAGGAAATGCAACCATTTACCATACCAGCAAGAAAATTGGAGAACATCACCATGGACATTGTCACCAGACTTATGAAGACATCCAATGGAAACAATGAAATCTGGGTTGTTGTGGATCGTCTTACAAAGTCTGCACACTTCATTGCAATTCAGGAGGTTTTTTCATCGGATTAAATGGAATAGATATATATCATGGAAGTGGTAAGGCTGCATGTAGTACCACTAACTATTGTATCTGATCGATATCCAAGATTCACCTCTATGTTTTGGAAGAGTCTTCAACATGCCCTGGATACTAAACTAAACTATAGTAAGATCTATCATCCTCATACGGATGGACAATCTTTGAAAACTATTCAGACACTGGAAGATATGTTAATATCATGTTCAATCGACTTTAAAGGATGATGGGATCAACATATTCCTAGGGTTGAATTCTCCTATAATAACAGTTTCCACTCGAGCATCCAAATAGAAACATATGTAGCCCTATATGGGAAGAGTTTAAGAACACCAGCATGTTGGGATGAATTCGGTCAGTGTAAGCTGCTAGGACCACAAATGCTCGAAGAAATGGTGGAGAAGGTGAAAAACATTAAGCAACATATCAAGGGAACCTAGAGTCGATAGAATATTTATGCAGATAACCGTCAATGAATCCTTGAGTTAAAATTTGGAGACATGGTATTTCTACTCATATCTCCATGGAATAAGGTCATGAGCTTCGGAATGAAAGGGATGTTAAGTCCTAGATACATCGACCCCTTCGAAATTTTTGATCCTGTCAAGGTTGTGGCCTCTCGACTAGCACTACCACCTACCATGGACAAGTACATGATGTATTTCATGTATCCCTCTTAATGAATTACAAACCAGACCCTTCACATGCACTCTTTTTAGAGGTAGTACAACTAGGAGATGATATTTCTTATAAATAGAAACCAATGTAGATATTATATTATAGTGAAAAAGTTCTATGAAATTAGACAATACCCCTCATAAAGGTGTTCTGGAAAAACCACAAGTTGGAAGAAGCGATGTGGGAATTAGAGGAAGTGATGAAGCAGTGTTTCCAACATATGTTTTTTTGTTGGAAAAGGAAATTTCGAGGGTGAAATTTATTATGTGGAATGATTTTAACGACCCATAAATTTCATTAATTAAAATTCTTCGTTGTCTATTTAAATTTCTTCTTTTGGTTATGTAAAATGTATAAACTTATTTTGTTATATGTTTTGTATTTTAAAATACAGTTAAGAATTTTGACCATTGCTAATATAGTCATTGAATAGTTATCAGATTATTAGTATAAATATAGGGCTTTATGAAAACCAATTTTATATGCTTTATGTTGTTACATAATGTTCCTAAGACCCAAAGACACGAGACATAACAATATTCTATGATGTATCAGGTGAAGGTTTTATGTAATAAATCATGTTTATGTATGTAATAAAGAGAAGGGTCGTTATAATCCACACAACCCCTTTTCTTAAACCAATACACTTCAAAGGCTATATTCATCATAACACCACATTTTCACCCTTTCTTTACTATGGATATGTGTTAGGCATCCTATTATAGTTCCACAATGTCACATAATACTATAGATACCCCTCATGGATTCTATTTGACTATTTATAAACATTGTAGTCAAGGCCTATCAGTTAACGGATATAATTCCCTTTACATAACCACATTCACATCAATATATAATAAATTTCATCGAAAAAAAATTATAGGAAAATTAATTTAATGAATGTAAAGACATAAATCTCAACCCAAAATTCCCACATGTTAGGTATATAATCCCAAATATTTATATAACTATAACCCTAGGTATACATACCAAAACATATCGATGAATGAGTGGGAGGAACACTCACCGAGAAAGAATTCAACTAGCCATGTGGTTAGAAAAAAATAAAGTATTTAATTTTTTAAATTTTTCATATTTTTGATACGCACATGATCATCATTGGAAATTATATCATGTACAATCACATAGAATACCATACTAGTTCATCGATGTATATATACTTTCAATAGTAAAGGAATATATAGTTGTATAATTTATGACCATATTCTCAAATTTTCGACAATTACATATCACATAAATTATGAAAGTATTTAGAAACTATCTCCAAATAATTAGATACCACCTATCTAAATAGAGTTATCCCCAATTTGTATCCCACTCCAAGATCAAATGGAAATCGTATATCAGAAGGAGACCCTACATTAAAAAAATCTACTTTATAATGAAAAAATTATAAAAAAAATTATAAAATAAATCAATATTAATTCGATAATTAATTCCTTCATTATAACCAAAGAACAACTCACCGAGGACTATCCATTACATAATTACTTATAAAATAATGCATGTATCACTCATCAAATTACTATATACCGAATATTAACAAATTATCAAAAAATAAACCTAAAATAACTAATTAGTATCACCCCTAAAATAGATCAATACCTAAATTAATTCACATAATAGACATTTCAAAAACAAAACAACTCAAAACCTCAAGATATCATCCACTCATGCCAACCTATATTCATAGATAATGGAATACCCATCAATTTGATCGATTCCAAAATGTTCCCATGGAATTAGTATTGAATAACTAACCCTAGTACACAAAATTTAAAAGAAATACATCGATAATAAAATTCATAGTAGGGGATGTTTGAACCCAACCTCAAAAATAATGAAAAAAATGTATAGAGACTCCTAAATTCATCGTTTAGTGGAGAAAATGAGGGTAAATAAGGTATTGATTGACCCATCATTTTTCTTATTAAGAGATAAAACATTGAATGTGATATGAGATAAAGAGTATGTAATGGCCATTCCACCCTTGTTTAAAAAAAGTTCCTTGGAACATTTGGTACTCAATTGATCTTCACCAACCACCTCATTGTCCCATGTAGAGAGTCTATCACCCAGGGACTTCCAATAGATATATTCTACCACTATACTAGGTAACTGGTGTATTAATAGAACCACTATACTACACTATACATCCTTTCGAATCCCAAAGACATGATTTGGGAATCTTCCACATGTGCTAGCACCTCATAATACTATACCTATCATCTCAAATGTTCCCCTAAACTCTAATTATTGATCAAAATATAGACAATTAAAAATATTTTGGTTCCACCCTCTTTGGAATCTAATTGAATAAAGACCCCACTAACCCAAAACAATGTTGGTTGTTACATCCATCCCATGATACTTCTTATCTTCCCTGATGATCATACATAAAAATATTTTATGAAAAATCTAGGTCAATAAACACTAATGGAGAACAAATTAAAAGATTATTACTTGTTGTATTATTTCAAACACTGCACCTGAACCCACTCCACTACTCAAAATCCATGATACTACCTTCTTTTACTCATCAAAACCATTGGTCATCATTCAAATAGTGTGTTCTTACCCTTATCTGATCCATCATTGTTGATTTTTCACATTATGCACAAGATTGTACTCCCATGACACCAACCATCCTTAAAACCCAATGTTCCACGCATCATTTATTTGATTAATTACACCAACTCCATGACATTTACATAATCTCAATGGAAATCATGAATTCCCAAAACCACTTATTTGATAAACCAATAGTCATAATCATAGTTTAATATATGACCATCAATCAATCAGTGTCACACCTAAGTGTTAGATATCCACTCACATTGGGCACAAAGATCCCACTACATAAACCACATTCTTATCATAAAGCTTCAATTTGTTTAATAAACCTTCATAATACCCTTTGAGTACTAACATTCTAAAAACCAATATTTCTTACAAATAAATTAATGAAATTCATACCAGTTATTCCCCAAAATGTATTTCCCTTACCCAACCCACTTTCGTCAGTACCCAAATATTTTAACATTACATTTACTAAATAAAATCAATTCTACTGTATACAGGAATGTATAAGAAATTTTAATGACCTCTAGTTTGGGTATAATAACACATCACCCATATTGATTAATAAAAATATATCCAAATGGGAAAATCACTTCGACTATTTATGATTTTCTACCAATGATATAATTTGCATTATCATAACTCAATGACCATGATCTAATCGGATACCCACCATCAGCTGAACACAAAAACATAATATCCATACTAGTATTTCTCAAATACGTCCAAACCATTATCCCCAATATTGTATAAAATGGTAACATATTTAATGTTAGAACATTTTCCCAACTCTATTGATAATAAATCACTATTACACCATTTATTAATATAAAATAATCTAGAGTCATGGACACTCCCCTCATAATGTGAATCTCTTGTCAAACATACTTCACTCACCTCCCAATCCTCCTAGAATCATGTATCTATATAGTTCCAGACTCACCATAGCTGAATCAGTCTTACAATTCCCTTCACCTAGTTCATCTATTCATCCCCCAAGTGTGTTATTTGGTTATATTATCACCCTAAAATATGTTATATTTTAGAAAGAGAAACAAAATCTCTCTCATATGAGATGATCATTCGGACATAACCACAATTATCTTGACCCATTAGTCATTTAAAAATTTCTCTAGAGATAACTTATCCCACAAGCAATCATATTATGATTAAATTATTTTAATTGGATAATTGAATGTTACCACCCCTCAGTGAGACCAATGATATAATTAACACATGAGATACATGAAATTATAATTCCCTTTTACCAATTTCATAGTTGATAAACGGTGCTCAGTACCTTTCCACTTTTTTTCTAATATCAGATCACCCCAAGAATGATCGGGTAATTGGTCACACTATAATATCATGTTATTTCTAATTGAATTCATATAAATAAGAAGTATAATACCCCACCATAATATATTATCACCCACAATGTTATAAACCCAAACAAGTCTCAAGGCACAAACAGAAAAATCCCAAAGTGGACGAACCCATATACTAGGATGTATTGAACTATATCCACCATGTATTAACATCTATCATTGGGTCCCCATGAACAATTAATTTGTGAAACTAACACATATTCTATTATGGACACTTAAATAACAGAAACCCATTTTCATTACAGGACTAAATATCTTAATTACATATAATAATGTATATGTTTTTTGTTCTTACATGCCAAATATTTTTCTTGAAGGCACACCCACCTCAACATGTAGTAAAGAGAATGACCATTATTCTAGTAAATAAAAATCATAATCATCATAAAAGAGAATCCCAATTGTTATTAAAAAGGGAAAAAATAAATCCTTACTCCCTACATATTTGAACTTCTTCACATATAGGTGTTGGCCGTAGGGAATCCATCCAATTTTCTGAATATCCCTATGTATTAAGTACTATATCTAAAATAGTACGAATAATGAAATGAGTTTCTGATACCCCATTTTTATATCTACTACCTGTCCTACCTAAACAATGAATGATATGGTTCACCATGGGACCCTAGGTGTGCCTCCCTGAATGTCCAAGGATATAGACTAGTAATGAGAGTCTATAGATTATATACGGGAAGACTATACCTTCTAGTAGAGATGATAATTTTATATAGTGAATGTAACATCAAATCCTTAATCACAATATAAATTGTGTAGAGGAAGAATGTTAACATAATTCTCAATAATAAAAAATAACATACCACATTCTATAATTGAATAATCTACATAAAAGACACACATTTTAGATAGATAATAAAAATTTCTTCTAGGGGCATTTCATATATAACCTAGAACATAATAAATAAAATTTAAAATAACTCCAATATAGTCTCATGTAAACAATTGGTACCATATTCTAACTAAAACCCAAATATACAAATCATACAATTAACATAAGTTATCTTCTCTATCTATTACTATAATAATGAGGTCTACTAAGGTACTAGAATATCAGCGACACCCAAGATGGAACTAATTATATCTTACTAGGAATAGGAAAATGGTGTCCTTACCCTAAATAATATGTATAATATATAGACAAAGATACATGATAAAAATAAAAATATCTATAAACATAACACCTATCATGACCACAAGTCTCACTTAAGCCTTCTTGGAGTGACCGTACCTGCATCAACCAATATTGAGGTTTCTATTATCATATCACATGAATGTTTACAAGGTATAATGAATATAACTGTAAACCATTGAATATCATCCATAATAAATGTAACCATCATTATAGTTGGATTAATTTTTTACTCTGCACATTCCAACCCCCTTGAGATATATCACATCCAACATTAAAGATCTAAAATAACCATCACTTATAAACTATCCACGGTTGGAATTTAAGCCACTCTAAAAGACTTATTTTCTCATCCGTCACCCATTTTCCATATTTTTATTAATACCCAACGCAAAAAACATCTGCTGATAGTTATAATGAAACCCAACTCATCCCTAAAACACAACCACATTTTTTATTTTCCCCAAACCCATATCACCACAACAATTTCATAACCACTGACATATCAATCTTTTGAATGATCACCAAACTAATAAATACAAAACATGGTTCAATACCATCAAATATGTATTTTGGTGGAATGAACTCCAAACCCATTTTATATATTCTAACCAATCAATAAAACAATAATAATTGTGGGAAAATAAATTACATTTTTTATATTTTAAATTGAAATAATAAAAGATGTTAACAACCAAACAATATTTCTAAAATCTAAGGGGATGTAATCTCACCCCACACAAATAAATAAAAATCTGTACCAATTCATATTTCCTAATATATATATATCCCCTTTTAGTATACTGGAATTTGATTATGTCTACCGTAATTATATCCAAACATTATCAGACTTATCGAGTTATGTTTTCGGGAAACTATAGTAAGTACAATAGGTAATATCATAATCATGAATCCCCTCATGGGTTCCCTTAGACTATTTATAGACAGCAGGGTCAAAGCCCATCCATTAATGTACATAATTCCTTTTTAATAACCACACTCAAATCATGATGTAATTTATTTTTTAGACTAAAGGATCTAATAAATGTCACATATGGAATGCCATACCATCCATATCTCCCCAAATGATTCACTATGTCGGTACTCTCATTCCCATCCATGACATATATCTATCCCATGATATACCAACTAAAGCATATCCAAGAATTTGAAATAGGACCACAAACATAATAAATAGATCAATTATTTAAGAGTCTATATGAATGTAAGAATCTTCATATTTTATCAACAATAAACTTATTTTATAACACGATTCCTATCATTTTACATGGAAACAAGTTACATCTAATTAAAATACAAAGAATAGTATGAATGTATACATACATTCAAAATTAAAATAATGTATATTAAATTATTTAAGATAATGAACTCATATATTTTGTAATAATAGATCACATAAAGAGTGAAAAAATGAAAAATTAGATGGAAAAAAATTTAGGACACCCACCTCAATGGTTTCCCCCCTTTTTATATGCTTCTATAAGACAAGCTAGCCATCATCTATAAAAAAGAGGTCCTAAATAAATCAATAATCACTATAGTAAATTGTAACTAAAATATTGATTAATTTATACATTAAAATGAAAATAATTTCATAACTAATTCATTAGTAATAAAGAAAAAATAATTCACTAAACTACCTTACAGGGAATAATCAGTCAGGAAACAAGTCGCAGATCAATCATGACACCATTTTGTTTATACATATAGAAAAATATTCTAAAATAAAAATCATTGGATTAATTAATTTCATTCCCAAATTAATGAAAATTCAAAATTAATTCATGGTAATGACATATATGAAATGAAACATCTTGAAACATCGAGTGATAATTCTCCTATTGGACCTCCTATAGACAAGATGAATGCAATATTTGTCATTCAAATTATATTCCACCATGACTCAGTAGAGTCTATATCATAATTGTAATCATAATACACAAAAATCATATGAAGTTTTATGATCATTTATGTTATCGAATTAAACAAAGAGGGGTGGTTAATCAGTGTGGGAAAATATTTACTAATTTAATCCTTTACCTTTCATTAAATTTATACTTCTTTATTTAATAGATCTCACTCACCTTTTTCTACATATATCTGGTTTGCATGATTGCGAAGTAAATAAGAAATCATAACAATAAATACGACTGTAGTTTGAAATGGAGGTTCACCTCCAACATAGAATATTATGTTCTTGTTGTATGGTGGTCGTTATCCCACTCACACATATCTCCTCTTTTATTATCATGAAATTATTGGTCTATAAATATCATAGGACCCATAATACTGATACCAGT
Organism: Viscum album; assembly: GCA_963277665.1. NCBI lineage: Eukaryota > Viridiplantae > Streptophyta > Magnoliopsida > Santalales > Viscaceae > Viscum > Viscum album. Next base: position 1,977,501,454 of record OY728119.1, read on the forward strand.
AAGTTATAATGCAAGGAAATAAATTATATATATATAATATATTTTCATTATCACTAAATTTATATATTCTATTAGGTTTTGGAACATTATTAGTTTATTTGTGAAAGAAAACATATTCACTATAGACACATTAATTGCATCTTCAATAAAATATTTCAATTCTAAATTTTTTTTTAGTTAAACATATTTTTTACCTATGTCTTTGTACTTTTCAAAACCTGATAATTTCATCCCATTGGATGTAGGATTTCCATGAACGTTAGAAATTAACGTGTTCTTCATAGTATATATATCTTTCTACAAACATAATTCATTTCACTAAATAGTAGCAAACGAATCGTGCTATCTTTTATTGAAATCTAATTTAGAGAAAATACAATGATTGAGGTCTTTTTGATCTTATATTATTTATTTTGGATTCAATTTGGGGAAAAATTATTAATTTTTTTCACATTCACCACAAATTTATTGGTGAGTCCCTCATAAATTTTCTTCACCCATTTGTGTTATTTTTTTTGGAAATCTGTATTATACATGAAACTAGAATATGTAAAAACAAATTGGATTGGATGGTGCCTCCAATTTTTATCATTATAGAGAATAATAATTATATGATCATAGAATAATATTTCCATAATATAGATATGTTTTAATTATGTTTCCTATATATAATAATTTTTGGTATAAGCTCCTCTTCTATCTCATTGAGTTGACTCAGCTTAAACTGTTTCTATATTTCCATGCATAATCCTTAATTCAAGATACATCATATTGATGATAATATTATCATACTCTACTAACATAAATTTATTTTTATAATAATTTTTAATCTTTTATAATTGATCTTCATTCATATGATTATATTATTCAATGTAAATAACATGATCTTTAATACTATTACCATTGTTCCCCAACATAGAATCCAGAATCAACAAAAAATATTTTAATTTGGGGGACATTAATTAAAAAAATTATATAATGTTCTCATTCATGTATTTTATTATAACACACATTATCAAATATTATGAATTTAAAATCAAGATCCATTTTTTTGTAACTTATTAATACATCTGTTTTGGAGATCATCAAAATAATATAACCTGTATTTCATAACATTGTATTAATTTTATAAATCCCCTTAAAGATAGATGAAATATACCTAAAATTTTCTATAAGATTTATAATTAAATTACTATATATTTGTGAGAGTTATGAAAGATATAAATTAAATAAAAAATTAATTCATCTTAGGAATCATCCAAAATTTGATCTTCCATAATTGTACTTAAGTGATCTATAAGATTAATTTTATTATAAATTTACATTTCCTATTCTTATAGATGTTATTGTGAACTACATGAGGTATAATTTTGTTCCATATTCTATGTAATTTATTCAATAATGATATAATAATTTCCTTGCATGATCAGTCATTATTAATATTATTTAATGGAAAACTGATCATTCATCAAATTTTCATTAAAGATATTTCATCTCATCACATGTTTCATTAAGAGATAGATTATAAAATTGTATAAATGGATGATCTCCACATTTATATACATAAACTAGTAGAGATTCATTGTTATAATATTTACTTATTGAGGATTTTATCGTCTCCTTGGACTATATATTCTTCATTATTTTTAATGTATTAGTTGAAATTTCATACCTAGTATCATTCAAATTTAATTTACATTCTCCATGAAATATTTAATTTATAATTAATTTAGAAAGATAAACTCAAAAAATAAAAAATATTTTAATTATAGAGATTTTTTAGAATCCCATAATTGGTAAAAATATGCTCTAATATCAAATTTTATGTTTATTTTGTGTTTTAAAACATAGATAGTATGTGAATCTCTGTTTAGGATCTTATTAATCAATTTTTGAATATAACATTTTTTACTCTTGTATGTACTCAGTGAATGGATCCCACTATTTTCGCTCAAAATACATTTTTTTTAACTATATATGGTGTAAAGAGGAATTCCAAAGAACAAATAACATCAGGTATTGATAATGAGGTTTTCCTCTAATGTGGATGACTATGTCACTAGTGTATAATGGTTGTGATCGCACTTTCACATAAATTCTATATTATAATCAAGAAAAAATGAAGAAAGGGGATATGATTGTATCCATAATCACTAAACCAACCAGGTAAAATTACTAAACCCAACCTTTAGATCTTCAAATTCATTATATGGCTTGTATAGACTAGAAGTTGATTTGAATGAAATATAGTGTTAGTAATGGAATAAATTAATCTTATTACCTTATCTAATATTCAATAATCCCTCGATATAACTCAAAAATAGTAATAAACATCTGGCCTGACTCTCAAAATAACCATGGGATTCCACTTATCTGTCTCCAACTCTATAATATAGAGATGTTTAAAGATGGAAATTTTAGTCTTCTTAGTTTTCCATAATGATATCGATAGGAGATAAGATGGTCTATCCCACTTATCTTATTCTTAAACCTAAATGATAAATACTTCAAATTCATATTAGTTATCTGTAATTATTTGAGGAAAAGATGTTGGAACTTTATTGCAGGGATAAAAATCTATATATTCAATACTAAAAGTTTGAAAATAGTTTTCGACGTTGCTTGCTTCTCTTTTTCGTTCAACTCATAGGTTATAGATGGAAATGGCAACATTGTTCTCCCTTCCTTCTGTTATCTATCCCTTATAATATTTTCTATACCTAAACCAAATAATGGAATCAATATTCTATCCATATTGTAATATAGAAATATCTTTGATTTCTAGGAGCATGTCTAATCCATCATTCCCATTTAAATACAAGTCAAATATATTCATTAAAAATAAAAACAAACATGATATTTATTATTCAAGATTATTTCTAGAAAAATAATGGGGTTTTAATTAATATACATTGTAATGAATATCACAATTCACTAAACCTCATGGTGAAACCTCACACCTCTCTTAGTAAATTATTTCTAACCTATATTTTAGTCATTATTATTATGGTGTGAAATTATAAATTATGGAATAAATATACCCCATTAACGTCCCATCAACATGCACCACAACATGGTTCTCATTTGGGAATTTACTACATTTGAACTTGTGGAACATGTTTTATTTTGGTATATCTCTTCTATAGTCATATCATTATAGATATTTCCCTTTTCCCACATTTATCACCTAATAACACAGCTTAAATCATTATCATATAAACAATAATTATATTGTTATCATTTAGGAACAAAACATCATTGAATGATTAAATCCATAATTTTTCTCAAATTTGCCCATATATTAGTTATTATTTAATAAGTTTAAATTCTAATGTATCATTCATGAAATCATAACATTATTATATTTTTAAACATGAAATAGGTTAGTAAGATATTTTTATTTTTTACATATTAAATATGATTTTTTGGTTTTAATATTTTTAGTGATATCCTCATAAAACATTTTACATACTCTCTATAGTTATACTAAAATAAAAAACCCTTCTTTTATATTATTGATTTTGATCCTATACTAAATTTTAGTAATTATGTAGAGTTTTACATGAATCATAAGAAGTATTATTTTTTACATCATTCATTTTTATTCACACATGATATCATATAAAATCTATACAGTGTATTATTGAATATATTTCTATTATTAGGAAGTTAAAAGGGTATTATGAAATATCTTGAACTATATTCTAAAAGGTAAAAAAATCTTATAAAATGGACAGTATTTTCAAATTCTAATTACATTTCCATTTTACATATTATGTATAAATTTTTCAATATTTATTCAATAATGAACCAAATTTATTCATTACTTATCTTGGAATCTCCTTCCACTCAAGATTAACCCTATAAAATTATATACACCATAAATGAAATTGGAAAATATTGAATTCATCACAAGAACAGATTTCAATGTTTATACAACATATAATAACTCATAGTATTTCAATTAGTCTTTAATAACATATCATAGATTATATTTCAATCGTCATCTAAATATATTTACCAAAGAAGGATACGAAAAATGATGGATCTCCTAAAATTTCTCCCAATGATCATTCATCGAGATAAAATAATCACCATTCTTCCAACTCAGTGGAAATCCACTACTATTATAGTTAATGAAGTGTGATTAAATTAATAATTTATATTAAATGTCATGAAGTATTATCCAGACTATTTTATTTCACTTTTAGTGTTTCTCCATGATATCCCATTATGTTTTCTAACAATACTTTTCAGATGATTATTGAATTGATGTTAACTGACATTACAATATAAATAAAGGTGTATCATTAGATTATTATTTTTAATTTATGAAATACATATAATAACCTATACAATCAATCTAATATATATTGAAAACCATATTTTGGAACATAAATATTCTTCTCAGCATGATTGGGAACTACATCTTCCTTCCAATTTTTTATTATTTACCACAAATTGACAACATGCATATATAAGTCATCATAATTTATAAAAAATAAAAAAAAAATTGGTTTAAATAGGTTTTTGGGATAGGATATAAATAAGAGTATCAGAGGATGAAGACCTATCTCAAACACAATTAGAAGAGACCAAAAATCCAAAAATATTGATGAAGAACATGGGGAGAAAAAGTGGGAAATTAGAGTTAGATCTACATTAATTTATTTCATTAGGGGAGAAAACTAGAAATGAAATAGTAAATTAAGTTGGAAAATTTTTCCATTCTTCTACCATTTCAAAAAAGGGTTACTTGTTACACAAGGTATGTAGTTAACATACACTAAAAATATAAAATATATTAGGATAATAAGTTAAATGTAATATCCACCTAGTTACCCTAGGTAGGGATTAGGTCCACCTCGGTCATTAAATGGGTACTCGGTTCCACTCAACTAGGTTTCCAGTGGATCACAATATTCATCAAAATGCACAATCCACCCTCTATATTCCCCGAAAAATGAATCAATTCTCTACTAGATGACATAACACCCTAGAAACTGATATTTAAACATATCAAATGTGTTCCTTAATTCTAATTACAAATCCAAATACTCAAAATTATACCATATAAATTTATATTCTCTTTGGATCCTAGATCATTCAGGAATCTATTAACCTAATCAGGTGCATGTTATTATATAAAAATAGATTCTACTTGAGTATGAAGGAGGGTAATGAAATTTGGAATATAAAAATGAGTCAATTAGTTCAAAATAACATGTTTATGCTTCTTGAATATGATGTTTTGTGGAATATATAGATGTTGTAGAGTGAATCCCACAACCATTAAGACACATTCACCAAGTTATAATATTTAATAATAGTCCATAATGTAAATATGAATATGTGTCAACCACATTAATTAAAATTGATGTATCTGAATAGTTTTATTAGATGGAATTCAACTAATAAATATAATTATATGAATAATTTTTTTGATGATTTTAGTGATATAAATTTTGTTGATTCCCCGACCCGAGTTCCACTCAATGGTTCCCAAAACCTAGTCAGCCACATGTCTTAAAGCGCACCTCCTCGTACGCTGGAGGGTGTCGACTAGTAGTGTGGGCATAGTGTGTCCATGTAGAGACCATTACCACATAACCACAGTGGGACATATAAAATCTATAACAAAATATATGAAAATGAATAATATATAAATAGATTGAACATTGATAATAGACAATATTCAAGAAGGACCAATACCCTGTAGTAGCAGAAGCAGAACTAAATATTCAAGCAATAGATAACAATCAAAGGAAGAACGAAATCATATACATAATGATGATAATTTACGTAATTTCAATATAATTAAGGAAAAAATGGATACAAAATAAAAATAAATACATGCTATACAAATGAATAAAAAAGCATCCAAAAATAGTCCAACATCCCAGTAAATGTCGTTGCCATCAGCCACCAGGATACATCATAAAAAATATATCAAGATCATGGGTCCAATATTGGGAACTTTCCATTATCAACACCTACATACATATAATATTCATGGGTAAAATCAAAATATCAAATAGGGGGTGAGATAAATATCTATTCTACATGACCAATAATGTCTATACCATCTGTTCAGTTAATATAATCAAAACAGTGTGCAGGTATATATAAATATAATGTAGTAAGGAATTGAAAATATCTCAATACCTACTTTAGCCTCAGATGATTTTTGAACATGTAATCATTTCATTAATTAATTAAATTGAATTCAATTTATAAAAATATGTCCCATGAGATATAATAACACTGATAATTTAAATTAATTATAATAATAAATTATCCACGATCTAATAATGAATCATGTAATGATGATAATAATGAACATGATCCACATATGTTACTATGGAATCCTTGGCCTCGGGTATTAAATCTAACTCAGTAATAACATGTATCCTTGAATTAAGTCGTTTGTGTGTAATCTATGGGAAATTTCAAAAGGAATTTCACTGTAAATATTTTGCATTGAGTCCAAGGATCTTGTCTAAATTAAAACGGGTTAATAAATACTGGTTGAAATAGAGTGAATCCATGGATCCACATATCATATGTCCTCAAGATGGATTCAAGTATTGTATCCAAGGAATCCAATCATGAGGAAGATATTGAAGGGATCCTATTACATTATTCTGAGCATCCACTAGTTGACAAGGATAATTCTCTAAAATTGTTGTATCCAATGGAAGCTGGATCGATGCATTGAAATGTCATCTAATGAGTGCTGAAGGAATTCTCTCAGGGTTCCAAGTTATATATCAAGTCCCTCCTATCCAATAAATATTAAAATGGCTATATGAAATTGGCACCTTAAACCCAAGTAATTATTTCATTTATGAAATTTAATACCAATTTAATTTAATAATTTCGATGGTTCACATTATTTTCCTTTCATACTATAAGGAAATGATAGAATTACTTGAAACCATTAATTAATTTGTGTCCTTATTTAGTTATTTGGTTCATTCGATTATACTTTGTACTCCTAAAAATATCGACCAAGGACAATAATCCATATTCAAATCAATTAAAATTAACTTTCCAAAATGATATATAAAATATAATTTCCACATAAAATTGAGTTTCATTTATTATATTAAACAATGAAATCTGTGGGGTTATGTGATACTATAATGAAATATACATTAATAAATAATTCATTTAATTAAAACACTTACCTTTATTATGGAAATTTCAAAGAACCGATAAATAGTGGCTCAAAATATAATAAAAAATACTAATGGATTAAAAAATAGGACACCATAAATGGGGTGAATGAAATTGAGGTTGAATCCTCTAATAATAAAAGAAACTATTATGATCAAGGCTCTATAATAAGATATCATTTTTTTATAGGAATAGAATAAGAATTTCATAGGCAACACTAGATGAAATTGGACTGCGCATAGTCAGAACCCTTTATTAAATAGAGAGACATGAGTGGAGATTCATAGAACATATTCCATAAGACTATAGAAGTATAATTATAAATTTTTAGCCTTTAGTCTTTATTGAATCATAAGAAAACTATATAATAGATCAACATCCTAAAAATATGACATAAGAGACTAAATCAAAATAGCATTAGTAAGGAGATGAAAAATGAAGAATGGGTCCGGATAAATATGGTACATATTGATTTGAATCTAATGAGATGAACGATGATTGAATTAGGCTTTAAATGGATAATCGAGATCAGAATGTAAGAAGATGGATTTGGTAGTTCAAAGTGAGAGATGAAGGGCTCTTATGTCTGCTTGAATGAGAAATATAGGAATATGGTTAAGATATTAGATAATTATGTGAATTTTGGTCATTTTACATAAGAAAAAAGGGGTTTTATGGTTAAGACATACAGTTTTCCAAACCGTGTTCCAACCATGCACAAAGCATTGCCTCAAGGGGGACCCCGCATGGTTAGGCTGCACAGTTTGAGAAACTTATCACCAAACTTGTTATTGGATCCCCTAAAACCCATAGTAATTATTCAACGGTGTGCAGTCCTAGTTTCATAGTTTTTAAACCCTTGATCATCCATATCTTCTATGTTCATCACTGCATGGTGAGAAGTAATTGTGTTGTCCATCCCCCAAGGATTCTACTAACCGCACAACCCATCCTATCATTCTAGAATGTGGTATTCTAGGATCTGAACATTCCCCGAACACCTGAAAGAATCCCATGATCTCTTTAAGAATCCATAAAAGGATTAAAAATAATAATTATATGAATTTTATTAAGTCTTTGACTAATTGAATAATTGGGTTCTTACAGTCATTCCCCTTAAAGGAACTTATCCCCTAGTTCAACTTCAATGGGAATGAATCTTCTTTAGAGGATTATCTGTCCACTGGGAATATACATAGTCCTATCACTCTTATGTATAATTCTATAAATGGCATTTATTCAATAAAAATCATTCTAGATGGATAGTCCATCCTCAGAAAGATTTTATGCTATGATCAATGATGCCTATGGGATAATCCTCAAAGGAAGCATCAACAATCAGCTCATCATCATTGGTATAGAAATTGTTAGATAATTTGTCATGATAATGGATAATTTATGAAGCATGGAAGTCATTGTGTGTGGCATAGTACCTTTGAGGTTATAGTAACTTATTAGATATTTTCCCAACTATATCTATAATATAAAACATCTGAAAAAAATTAGGATAAATGATCCCTTGTCTCTAAATTCATCTATTCCAAAGTATGGCTTATACACATAAGAAAACATGATCCGCAACATCGATCTCCATAGGTCATCAGTGGTGATCGACCTAAAATTTATATATAGAGTGTTATGTTGATATATTATTCATAATCAGTTGTAATTTGTAGGAAATATCATGTATGATACAAGGACCTAGTACCACTACCTCTCCTTATATAAAACAATATAGGGTTAGACGACACAACCTAGCATATAAGGCCTCATATGGATCTGTTTGAATCATATCTAGAAAGATATTATTGTAGAAGAACCTGACGAGTGGTATATGATTACCCCATGAACCACTAAAATTAGGATGAAATCATGGAACATATCCTCTAACACCTAAATCATCCATTAGGATTGACCATCGATCCGAGGGTGGAATGTTGTGATCCGAATAAATAGTGTAAAAATAGTCTTCTGTAATCCAAACCACAATTTCGATGTTAAATGTGGATCCCTATATGAAATGATATAATTAGGGAAGACATGTAGACTTATGTTTCTAGGAACATAAATTCATACCATCTAACCAACTATGAAATTTTCCCAGATAAGAAATAAGTGGATTTCCTTTGTCAGTCGATCCATGAAAACCCAAACTACATCACAACCCGAAGGTGACCTCGGTAAGCGAGAAAAAAATCCATTAAAACATAATAACATTACCATTCTAGTTCTAGTAATGGATATAACAATCCATCATGTTTCTAGTGCTCTAACTATACCAACTAAGAGGTGGAACACCAAGTGGTAAAACCTGCAATCTAACATTTCATCCTAAGCCACCAATACTAGAATCATATATCTCAATACATGTCAGATATTATTAGATGTGATGACCAATAAGAAGAATGTAAATATCACATGAATTCCTCTCACATATCTATATGAACATTTAAATGTCCTTGTATACATAGGAGGTCATATACATTGAAAGACCAATATAGAGGAGGGTCCTCTCCATCAATACACTTCCAGAGAACTAACCTTTTAGGGTCTACAAATTTGAATCTCTTTATAATTTCAAGTAGAGAAGAGGGAACTGTCATGTGTGTAATGCAATACAACTTCTGACTCTCATGAAACTTTATATGTATATTACAAAAAGGTTCTATCATTTTCCCTTCATCACTAGTTTCCTGTACGAATTGTGCCAGAATGTTTTGCTCAGTGCATCAGGCACCACATTCCCCTTTCAAGGGTTATGGAATGCTTAAAATTAAAGTATTGAAGGTACTAGAACCATTTTAATGGTATATAATTAATTTCATGTTGTTTAAATAAATATATTAGTATATTTTGGTCCATTAACATAAAAATGTTTTAGCATATCAAATAGTCTCTCAAGAAAAATAAGGCATAGAAAAAAGATGAAGGTTTGTGGTCATGCACCATGTAATTTCTCTCATGGGGCCAAAACTTCTGATATCATTATGAGATTAATTTAACCACCAGTACAATAAGTTTTGTCAACTTGATTTTAGATGCATCACAGAACACTTGATAACCTCTTCCAAACATTGGATGATTGATAATCTATACTGAAACAAGGCTTCATTAAAGATACTGAAAGGATTTTTCACACACTTCTAACCACATGGAAATCATACCCTTCTTTCCGAGGCCATTATGGGTGAATCAATTTCTGATAAGTATTTTACGAAAGTAATGTATCATCTTGATAGCCCCAAAAAACTCTGTATATCAAACACATTCGTGTTATACTGCTAGGAAACTGTAACACTCACCTTATCTAGGTTAACAAATACTCCTGAATCCGAGATTTTAAAATACAAGAAGTGAACTTTTCTTATCCAAAATTGGAACTTAGATAAGATAGAATAAATATAGTTCCATCATATTTTATAAAAAACAATTTCCATATGCCTTTCATGGTCTCTATGAATATGAGAATACACCAAGATGTCATACAAAAAGACCACAAAAAAATATTCTATATTTCGATGGAAAACAAAATTAATCAAAGTTATATTAATTGAGGGATAATTCATAAGACTGAATGGAATAACATGATTTTCACATACACCACACCTATTATGAGTGGACACTATGGGAATGTGTGAAGTATTGGCTCACACCTTATGATTTCCTGATCTCAATTCAATCATTGAGAATACCCTAGATTATTAGGTCTAGTCATAGAGATAATCTTTTTAAGGTATTGGATACCAATTATTTACTATATTATAGTTCAAACATAGGTCACCCATGCATATAGGAAGGGTCTTATCTAAATTATTGGAGAAAAGCATGGGGAACCCCAAGATGATGTATTGGCTCTGATAATGCCTTTAGATTGAAAATAGTTTCTCAAACTCAGGGATCATAGTGGGTTTCATATGGTACAATGGAATGAACGATGTTTCTTCTTGTGGAGCGATATTGAAGAAAACCTCTAACACTATCAAAGTAGGTAATCCATAAAAATCATCATAAAACACCTCCCTAAACCAATCTACTATGGGAGGAAAATCAATCAAATATATTCTCTTCTCCTAAAAAACTAGATATGGGGGAGGCCACTCTACCAAGCCCCTGATGATCTAGTCTATCTCTACCATACTATACACATCACTCACCCTTTTGTAGATTAATTCTTCCATATATTGATTTAAATAACACCCTATAGTGATAGTACTCCACAAATCCATGGTAGGAAACCAACCAATCCATATTGAGAATGAAATCAAAGATTATTATCTTAAGGACAAAGAGGTCCCATAAGAGGGGATTACTAACTACCTCAATTGGATAGTCCATGAATTGGAATATTCCCTCTGAATGTACTCTCATGGGTGAATGAAGTGTTGTCAAACCAGAATAATACTGAATTTCCATATCAGGATTTCCACGATTGATAAAGAGATAATTTAATTTGAAACAAATTTATCAAATAAAGAAGATACAATATTGGAGGCCACTATAATAGTACCTCATTATATGGATGATCCTAAACTCTGATGCTCATATACCGGCTTTAATTGATGCAACTAAATTAATCCATGAACTAGTGTTGTATCTCAACTACCTTGAGTAGCTTTGATCTGCTGGAGATGATAATCTGAATTCTGGCTACCCCAACCACAACCTCCTCCTCAGAAAGTCCAATAGGTGCTACTCTAACTCCTCTCTTAGTGCAACACAAGACATTCTTCCCTTGAATATGAATATCATGTGGAGCCTAATCCACTAAAAGTCATTGGAATGGTCTAATAAAAATATATATTCCCTATATAGAAGAAATCATGACACTCAATCGGGTCTCTATAACACAGAGGATTCATATTCCCTTTATTTCCACACTGATGGTATATAATAGACCTTCTATCAGGGATACTTTGGTCTCCTATTCTCTAATGAGAATCCTCAAGGGTATGCTTCCTACTACTATAATAACTACTACCCTATCTCCAAAATGATCATCTAATTCCAAAACTATCTCCCTCCCTATGTTTCTCTTAGTTTTAGGAGGCTAATTGATAATCCTGGAAAAGTTAGGTAGGGGATGTAAATTCACCTGAGTATAGATGTATTAGATGAGCCCATCCTAAAATAATCTAGAACATGATATCTCATCACCGAATAGAAGTGCTGGAATGTACTTCAATTTATTAAAACACATGGAATAATTCATGACTGAAATAGCACCCTCATATAGGTGCATGATCTATATATCTCAGTTATCTCTCAACATCTAAGAAAAACATTTATCATAAAAGGTAGTTTGTATGTCCTCATAGACCCAACCATGATGACCAAGAGCTTGGGTGATCACATCCAACTAGAAATTGGTCGAATCATGAAGCATGTTGGGTAAAAGATTTACTCTCCAATGTGGAGGTGGCTCAAGATGCTAAAATATATATAAAGTGTCCTCCATCCATGGATCAATAGCCCATGGAACACTATCCCATACGAATATGGAAGGATTCTGCTGTTGGAACTCACATGTCTTATCAACCGTCATAGTTGTGGGCCAAAGAGAACCCTTCATAGACTACAACAGACATATAAAACTGTCTAAAAGATGATAATTGGTTACATGATTAGTTAGTGTAGGTGGTTCCTCATGCGTAACTCCTAGAGGTAAAATTGTAAGCTCATCTCCCACAATTATTGGATTGTTTTCATCGCCACCTTCATAGTGCATGACAAGAGTATGTCATTGTGTAATATATGTACAAATTAAAATAACATTCATCCAATAAATATTTGAAGCAGATAGTGACACTATTATAAGATGGATGTAATAATATGGTCTCACTACTCAAGGTGGTACCCCAAATACCTGTTGAGAAGGCAATGGTATTGGTAATGTGTAATTTATAATTTACAGGGAGTCCAATATGATAATGTTGAAATTTAACATTCAACTAAATATACTAGAAATCATTTATATATATGTCATGTTTTAATTTTTTTTGTTTTAATTTTCTTATATAAATGTAGAAATGTTTAATTAAAATTGTTTTCCATTACCAGTGGATATAGGTTCATACACCTATCACTGAATGTGACACACATTAAATTTCATTCCACCATACCTACTTTCAGCCTCATAATTTTATGGGTAATATATTTTGTATTGACTCAAAAAATTACCCATTCCTACCAACGATGGATCATACACCTTAGGAATTGAAAATGGATATCGCTCAATCATAGAAAAGAGACTATCATGAAACTAGAGCTACATAGCTAACCAGGTTATATGATATTTGTATCCCAAGAATAAATATGTATATATATATAATAACCATTAATTACTCAACAAAAACATGAAACACAAGAAATTCATGTAGTGAGATTCACATATATGGATTGGCATATATATTTTCTGTTTATTCTTGTTTCTTATAATAATGCATGTCATGATTCTCCTATACCACATCTCATCGGGCAACGAATAAAATGAAATTTTCAATAATGATATTAATAATAACCATCACATAGAAATTGAATCAACCAAATCTGAAATGATATCTACTCTAATATGCAAAAAAATCATTTCGTATTTCCGGAAACTTAGTATTTACCCAAAACATGGGTCATATACACCCAATCACAGCTCCTAATCATGTTCCATGTGTTCAAAATATTTATTATATTATCTCAAAATAATAAATTATTAACATAAAATTTTTATTCGAATTTGTCACATCCGGACCTAGGTTCCAATCAATGGTTCCTTGAATCTAGTAGGCCACAACGCCTTATGAGCACCTTCTTGTATGCAGAGGCTTTTAACTAGCAGTGATGGAAAATAGTATGTCCATAGAGAGAATATTACCACATAACCAGAGTGGATAAGATGGATAATTAGTAATTGACAAGTAGTAGAAGAATATGTAAACAAATAGAACAATGATAAAAGACAATATATCATTAGGAAAAGTACCCCACCATAGTGGAAGGAGAAATAAAAACCCGAGAAACATATGAAAATAAAATCTAGAACCAAATCATAAAACCAATGATGATAATGTATATCATGTATCTCTAAATCATAAAAATAAGGATACAATGTTACATGTAATACATTGTATAAAAAATGAAAACAAACACAAAAACTATCTAGTATCCTGAGTGTCTTCTAGAACATTTACTACAAAGATCCATCCTATGAAAGATATCCTTATTAGATTAACAATGTTGTAAGCTTCCTCTTATCCAAACATACATACATATAATCTTCCCAGGTAACATCATTTACACAATTAGGGTGTGAGATAAATCTCAGTAGGCCTCCAAGTATGATTTATATTCCATTTGATATGTCAGTATAAAAATAATAGTGTGCATACATAATGAAATATAAAGATGTAATGAAATGTTAATATTACAATACCTTTATCAACATCGGTTTGAATTTGAACGATTAATAATTTCATTAATTAATTCATATGAGTTTTATTTATATAAATAAGTCAAATGAGATATAAAATAACTAACAACAATACAAGATAATATTAATAACAAAGGATTTATGTTATAATAAGTAAACCTATGATAATGATAATAATTAAGATGGTCCAATGTAGTAACAAAGGTATCATTTACCTCAGGGGTCGAGCTAACTCAATAATAACATGTAGCCATGCTATATGAGGTCTGACTATAATCTAAGGAACATAACCCAAGACATTGCACTATAAATATTTCTAATTAAATCCAACAATATAATCCATTGTAAAATGGTGTAAACATGACTAGGTCCAATGGTGTGAATCTGTAGTTCCACATATTCCAAAGGAATCATGATTGATCCATGGAGTGTATCCAAGGCATTATTATTTCCAAAATATATGAAGGGATCCTACAGAGTAATGTTGGGAATCCTCTAGTAGACAAGGACCATGATCCAAGGTGGGTGTCTCGCTTGGAAACTAACATCATGAATTCTAAAAGCATCCATAAGTGCTTGAGGAATTCCATTAGTAATCCATGAAATAGTTCATGTATGAACACTCCAATAAATATTAAATGGTCTATATGAAATAGTCACATTATACATAATTCATTATTTGATTTAGGCCTTGCTATTACTCATACAATATAAAAATTTATAAGGTTTTCTCACTTATTCATTATTAATATGTGACAAGGCATGATAAACATGAAACAATCTGTTATAGTACGTCTGTATTTAGTCATATTGTTCATTAATTTACATATAATAATCATGGAATGGTTTTATAATGATATCAAACTATATGAAATTAAATTTGAAATGACAATGTGATGTGATATATATAACATACTTTCCATTTATAATTGAGTTTAATTTATTATATTATACACTTAACATTTGAGTATAAAATGATGAAATAATGTAATAAATATTAAAAAACAATCATTTCATTAAACTGATTAGCTTTATTATTTCCAATTCAATGAACACCCAAATAGTGGAATAGATTATCACAATAACCAATAAGTCAAAATAAAGAGCACACCCTACTTGGGGTGAATGACATTGAGGTTCAAACATACAAGAAAAGAAGAAATAATTATGAACAAGGATATAGAATATGATATCATTCATTATAGTCATAGAATATGAATTTAATAGGGAACACACAATGAAATAGGAATGAACATAATGAATAATGTTTTTAAAATGATGATACATGCGGGATAATTCAAATACTAACAACCTCATCCCTATAGTAATCTATTCATCTATTATCATACATTAGTTTATACTAGATCAAAAAAAATAATAATGAATGGATCAATGCCCAAAAACTAGGGAATATCAGCTAGTATGAAAATAGAATCATCATGGAGAATACAAAGGATGAATGACTCAATATGAATAGATTACTTACTCATTCATATCCAATGAGATGAATGAGAATCAAATTGCAATTCATATGGTGAAACAATATCAGAAACAAAGAAGATGGATTTTGTAGATCAAAATGGTTATACAAGGGATCTAATGTATGATAATACTAGGAAATGATGATTTGGGTTAAGATATTACATCATTATGGGAAATTTGGTCAATTTACCCATGAAAAATAGGGTTTCACGGAATAGTTGCATGATTAGCCAAACCAAGTGCCATTCATGTGCATGTCCTTTCCTCAAGGGGGATCTCACATGGATTGGAAATAGAGGTTTAGAAATAGGGATCAAACCACTCAATTAGGTGTGTTAAAAATTAAAACAACCCCTATTGGTGTGCACCCCTGAAGACACAATTTTATCAAACCATGTGGCCTCCTTCTCTCCTCTGTCCAGTCCCGTAAGGTTAGATGTAACTGTATAGACTATCCCACAATTTTTTTACTAACAATGTGACCCATAATATTTTTTTTCAAAATGGATTTCAATGTTCTCAAAACAATCTCTATAAACTTTTGAGACTCTCATGGCCGCTTTAAGCATCCATAAAAGAGAAAATATAGAATTATACCAAAATTTAAATGAAATATACCTCATAAAAAATAGGGTTCTTATGATCAAAATCCATTGAGGTTTTAATCCTATCAAGATGTATTTTGAAAATCATATAGGATGTGTTATCAAAATATAATGATCTAATAATGAATCAAAATACATAAATAGAGACATTGAGGTATATACTAAGTATTATGGAATGAGGAATAAATATATTTTTTTCACACACACCATATAATTATATTGTATCTATTTATAACAACCATATTGTTGTGTACATTTAATATACCATGTTACTCTAAAAAGGGAATTTCAATGTACATTTGGAGACAATTCATATCTATGTCTATCTACATTCTAAACCGGTGTTTACTGTTATGAAATTTAGTTAACACACCTTATGATATATTGTGTGGAAATAAATCAACCATAATAAGTCTAAAAGAATTATTTCACACATTTTATATTAAAATAAATGTAATTCATTTTAAACTGTTTTATGATATATCCCTGAAGTTGATAGTCCATGGACATTCACCCAATGAAAGGAAATACCAATGATACAATTAAAATAAAAGGAAATTCAATGATATCTAGGATGTTATTTCAAGTGAAAATCCAACTTCATTTTAAATATATATACTAATAGTTGTTGATATTAATTATGTTTTAGTATAAAACATTATATATCCTTTGAATAATATGAATATTATTGTTTTTTTAGAAAATTCCCATCACGATAATGAATTTTACAGTAAAAATATGTCATGTATCATAGAGGATATACATATCAATGAAAAAGAAAATTGTTTTATCCTCAAATTATACATGTATATAGTATCATGGGTGTTAAAACCAGGTGATTTTTGTAAATTTTCAATCACATCATTTTACTTCAACAGATGTTTTAAATTACTACTAAAGATGCATTAGAAATTTATGATTGGCTAAAGGTGATGGATTAAGATATAAATCAAACATAGAAAATTAAAAATGATGAATTGGTTCCATATATTCATTATAATTATGTTAAGTGGTAAAAAAGATACATTATATTATAATTAAATTCTAAAAATAGATTAAATATAAAAAAATTCATGAAATTAATATTGGATCAAAATATATATTTAATGGATATGAGACAAACTCATTAATTATGATAAAATACATAGGGGTAATTTTTTTATTGAAAATATTGTTGAGATGTGCGAAAATATTTCTTCCAAATTTTTAAAAAACAATAATTATTGATGGTTAGTGAGATGAAAATATTCTTAGGATTCCTACTTATGAAAAAATTTATATTTATACCTCTATTATAAAAAAATTATTCTTTTGAGTTAATGATGAAGTTTGTGTCAATCACATGAATGGGTGAAATTACCCAAGAGGGGGGGAGAATCATGTGTTCTTATTACTAATAAGCCATTATTATTTTAAATTTTCACTCATTGTAGTTTCCCTATAAATACATGAAACATAGATATCTGTTAAGATATTAGTGAATCTAATCTACATACCCAAAAAATAAATACCTCATAAAATGATGGAAAAATATATAAGGAATGGAACATGGTATTTTATTTACAGTATGCTGCCCAAAAGTAGTATCTAGTCCTATATATGCTTGTGATTTTCCAACCCAATATTTTTCATCTACAATATTATTATCTGTTAAAATAGTCTAGCCACGAATTATCCTTTAACAATTATAGCTAGTGTTATCATCATCTTATAGTGAATCATTTAATTAACCAACATCAGAATGGATTTTTTACACCGCCTCATGAAAGGGTAACAAATATAATACACTATAATAATATTGTAGTAAACAAATGATTAATAATTTAGTAAATATATCAATAAACTGATTCTTCTCCTCATATATTTTCTCTTACAAGTACCATCATTATCATATTTTTCTACACACATTATAGTAATCACATAATTAGTTATTCATGTTTTATTTTCTCTCTCTGATAAAAATGTTTTCAATGTAGGGAAGTATCAAAAACACATATAAATTCATAAACTTGTCTTCTATTCTTCTCTCCACTGCCCACTATATCAGGGTTTTATGATACTATGTATTATAAGTAGTCCATATAATGTTATCCCCTCTTCTTTCGTTTCCCTTCTTTGATGTATAGCTTCAAACCCTTTAGATATCATCATGCTCTTATTCTTCTTGAATACACTGAAGATATATCTTAAAAAATTAGTATTTTGTTTTTCCATTCACATTATTTTATATAGTAATATTAATGAAAGTCTTCTATTTTCTATAAATCACTAAACTTTATTATACTCATCTTATTCTCTATATATATATCATTGTATTTCATAAATATTATTCTCATAATTTTAATATGAAGAATACATGAACATCATCATTCATTATTAATTTGGATACCTTATTCCTAAAATCCTATACAATTTTAACATAGTTATGAATATTAAATATTATTAATTTATAAGTCTATTTAAAATATTTCAAAAATAATATCCTCCATTTCTAATATTTAAAAAATATTAGAAAAACAATTCTTCAAATTCATCCCTAAAAACCATTATAGTTATTTTTATTAGTCATCCTCTTTTTTAGATGTTAGTATATTGAAACATGAAATAAAACTCCTAATTTTATTATGGAATCCTCAAACACTATCTTGAATTAGAATTTGTTGTTGTGATGTTAGTTTTAATGAAAATCTATTCACATGGAATCTCCTGTTTTTATTCCCCTTTAAAAATCATTTGGGAAATTTTTGATTTTGATTAATTAAAAAAATTATGTAAGTGTTGAGATTTATGTTTAATAACTACTATCATGAACATAATTCCTTTGAAAAAATTGGCGTATATTTTCTCCAAGAATTATCCAAAATATTCCCTTAGATATCCCAAAAAAATAACTTGTCTTATAATCATTACAACCAATATTGTTCTTATAAAAATAATGAAGAAGTATATATAACTTTTCATAAAATATGTTATAAATATCGTCTTAATATTTCATAATATTAAATGGATTAATTAATTATCTCATGTACGAATAAAAATATCATATGATAAAAAAACCTCATAGCTTTTCAGAATTTTCTCTTCCATTGGACGAAATATGTCATGTAGTCCATATGAAATATGATATGAATCACTTTATTCTAGAAAAATACGTTATATATCTTCCAATATTCATACACATCAGAAAATATGTTTATAATTCCTGAAAAAATTGTTATGAATGCAAATATATTTGTTATGTATTTTCTTCCATTGAAAATTATGTTATATAAAATCATTTCTTATATAATGTATCATCTATCTAGAATGCATTTTAAATTTATAGTAATTCTAGAGAGATATATTATTCAGGCATATTACCCTATTAAAAATGTATTACATCAAAACCATTTTCTAATTTCATGTGTATTTTTAACATTATGTCTTTGGTATGAAACAAATATCAAATATGATACATCCATTAAAATACATCCAACTTTGAGTCACATAAAAATATTACATAAGAAAACTATCATATATTGAAACTTATGATTAGATAGATTCAACACTAAAAATAAAAATAATTTTCTAATAAACATGAAACCTTTTACATACATCTCTTGGTATTCTCAAATAGAAAAAATAACCTCAAAACACTTAAGAATAATTTTAGTAATATATCAAACATTTTTAAACCTCTTTAACACCCTTCCCATGATCTTGCACTAAATTTCCTCAATTTATTGTATTTCAATAAACCCACACATCCTCTTAATTACTACTTCAAATTTAATCAACTAAGGCATCCATCAATGTGATTCCCATCACTATATGTATTTACATTCAATATCAAATATTTTTGAATGGTTTCTTCAAAAAAATAATTTTTATCTTTTAAATAATAGCTCTGAATATTTAATGAATATTTTTTTCTACCCTCATAATTTATCATATTTTATAGATATTTTTAAAACATCAATTGTTTAATGGAATTTATTTCAATATAATTATCTCAATAGTCATTTAATTAATGGGATACTCAAAGAGTAGTATTAAAATCTTCAAAATTATTTTTAAAACATAATAAGTTTTATTATTTTTGTGTTCAATGGAAGATGAATATGTTATATTTTACCATAAATGTATTGGAAGAATCAACGCATTAAAAAATCAATGGTTGGAATATTAATTCATCACTAATCTTTCAAATATACTTTCAATTTCCATCACATCTATATTAACTACCAATCGACAATGAATACAACATCTGATCCAATTATATACATAGGATCTTAATTTTGGTATGGAATAATGGAATGTTCTCTCTAAAAAATACAACATGGGACAAAATTTCCCTTGATGAAAAAGGAATTATTTTTTACCAAATAGAATTCATGGGTTTAGATCATAACATACTTTATATGATAATTCCTATAACAGACATCATGTTTGTGGATACTCATTGTGTAAATATTATTACAAAAAAGAGATATTTCCCTTTTTCAATGGGACATTAAATTATGGAAATATGTATAAATTTTATTTTATACTTATTTAACTTATGATAAAACTTGGGTAAGTGACATATTTCATTAGATATCATATTTTAAAGGTTCATTAATTATTTATCGAGGTTTTATTTCTTGTCATAATAGAATAAACAATTTAGTGAAAATAATAAAAATGGAGGGGGATAATATTAAATAATTAGAACAAAAAACACAAAATATATTAATGAAGTTATATCCTAATTTCATGAAGGTGAATATATCATACCCATTAATGTTTTTGTTCCAAAATCAATGTGTAACCAACTTTTCAATGAATAGAATGTAATTTTCATGGCCTAAACATATTCAAATAAAGTTCCACTTCATCAACGAGAATATCAAATATTGAGTTATTTAGTTAGAATATTATTTAATAAGAGATAAATAGGTTTATATCTATTCATGTACTACAAAAAACTGATTCTATCTAGTATTTGAGAGTGTTTATGGTAATCCATTATATTCAAAATTCTTTATAAGTTTTATAATTTATTTTCATGTTTTCATTAGGTTTAATTTTTTAAAAACATGGTGGAAGATAAAATATAACTTATAGAGAAGGGGGAGAGGGTATATTTCATATATAGGTGATATTAAAGGGGTAGAAGTGAAATTTTTTTTATTAGGGGAGACATGAGAACGTTTTAGTCGGATATTGGAGAAAAGTGCATGTGTTATTTCAAAAAATTTCAATATATAGTAAGATAAATAATAAATACCACTTGGGGGTATTTAAGATCATTTTATGATTTTGGTGTTGATGAGTCGCAATTTTAGATATCCCTCATGAGTTTAATAGATGATGAGTGAGCTATATATAGATGAAATTTAATACATGTTTTATAATTCAATAATAGATTCACAGAGAGTAAGGTAATTCTCCAACAAATTCATCAATATAATGATGTAGTGTTTAAAAGACATACATATTAAAATAATTGTTTATTAATGTATTTAAATAATGTTTTTGAAGGTGATTTAAAGTTATATTTATTAAAAACCATGTCATGAAGGAGTTAATGGATAATTATAGTTCAGTGGAATGAACAGGAACAAATATTTCTTGACTGGAAGGAAATACCATAACAAATCAATTATTACTATTATTGATTGAACTATAGGATTGATAAACAATATTTCAAAGGATAACACCATATAAAACACATATTATTAATCAGAGAAGCTTCAATGGAATCATTGATTATGAGCATCATTATGATGATGGATCCATAAAATTATTTTATTGGGATATCTAGGGGATTTATGTTCAATCACACTACCGTCTTGAGTACACTCCAGAATAATGGTGCTCAGAGAAAGAAATAATGAATCTATGTACTTTTAATAGGGTAAATTTTGTGGGAAGAGATCCCTCACATAGAATCGCATGATCTTATGGTGAAACCACTCTATATTAGATACAATGATATATAAAATACTGTACAAAATGTTCTAACTTATGTTACAATGGTGTGGATGGTTTTTGGATCATTCAAAATATTTTAATGTGATATAGGCTTATTTTATCAAATCGACATATATGGATGCATCACATGGTCTAATTCCATGATGCCAATTATGCTTATAAATATAATGGCACTCACCCAAAGAAAGTCTTGATGAAACATTCAAATAAATGACTATATATTCAAGATTTTATTCCATGCTCTATATTTATATGACTGAGGAAAATATAATTGGTTCCCACATAGTCCAAAATAAGTAGGATCTTGAGATTGGAAGAAATGAATGATAGAAATATTGATTCTCATAAATATTGTTCACATACATATAGTTCAGGACCCTTTTCCATCTATATAATATGTTTTGATTTATAATAAGGTTGGAATGTGTATTGTATAATCAAAACTTCAATTCAACATCGATTATCCACCTGATAAAAATACTGAGTGATCCTTTTTAAATGAAATGTATAGTGTATGTTCTAATCTATCTATCTCACACAATTGATTTTTTTTTTTCATTTTTTATCTTCCTCACTAAAGGATGATTAGAAAATGAGTTTGAAAATTTGTATTTTTCTAAAAACTATTTCACCCTCTCTCAAGGGTTGTATACCATATTGCAGGACAATAAAAATATCATAGAAATTACATAGGATAAGAATAAAGTGTTATTAGTTATGATATATTACTGATGTAATAATAAAATATTTTAATTCTATAATACTACATATAAATAACATTTAATTTAATTTATTCAATTATTTTCCTTACAAACAATGATTTTTTATGTAAATAGAAAAATGCAGAGTTATTAAAATAATCAATGTTGTTGAAAATAAAATAATAATCTAACTTAGATTGGAAAAATAATGGGAGATATATTTATGAAATATTTTAGGAATATTAGATTAATATAATTTTTTTATTATTAAATATGATAATTATATTGAGTTTTATTTACTCAATAAATAAAATAATTCATATAGGGTTCTTTTTATTAAAAATGAAACCATTAGTTAGTGTCCCTCTATATATGTTAATGGTTTCTAAAAAGTTTAAATCCACTGATAATTTATTTTATATTATTTAATGTCTAGATCAAGAAAGTTCTATGTTTTGTATCTTTTATTTGTAAGGAGATGATGATCGGTAGGGGTATCAATAAGGAACACAAAATTTAATGATCAAATCATGTCTATTGAATGCGAATAATTCATGATTATGTAAATAAATATTTTCAATATTCTCATTCCATAAATTTCTGGGATATTTCACTAAAATTAGCTATATGGAGGATGATTCAATTATGTAATTTCTACATAATCTTAAAAATAAATTAAATTTATATTAATTTATTTTTATTAGTCTCTAAAATAATAATAAATTGATTATTTTTTCAAACAATTCATTTAAAATTATAAAAATTCATGAATTTTACATATATAAATAAATTATTAAAATTCATCTAAAATTATAAATGGATATTAAATTATATTATTTTTATAAATGATCTAGATATTAGTTAATAATTATTGAGTTCAACAGCTGGGGTGTAAATAAAAATGGGGAAAATAATTAGATCAAATTAAATATATAAAAAAAATTGGGGAGATGCACATAGGAAACATATGGAATTGAGAAATGATCACTGTGAGTAAAATGAGGTATCCCTGATAAATGTTATTTAAGGAAATTGATTATCCTATATAATATATAAAAACATTAGATTCAATTGAACGCACCACCCTTGGGATAATTTTGGGACTATGAGGTACATGACTATTATGTTCGTTAATGCATTAATAAAAAGGATTTTTTTTAAAATTTTTTCTAAAAAAAAATATAGAAGGTATGGGATGAGATTAAATGATCAGAACCACTATTTTTGATATGAAATTTAATGGTGGTTGGTATAACAATTATTCACTCAAGATTATGGACTATTTTTTATGAAATTGGATTAATGGATTCATTTATTTCATTTAAGTTCTATTAATGTGTTTAATCACAACAATATGACATTAAGGTTTGAGTTAGTAGTGAAAATATTAAGAATTTTAATGACTATATATACAATATGAATTAATATTTATGGATATATTCTCTTATAAAAGAAATTATTTCTTAATTTTTGGAAATTCCATACTCTACCAATCATGGACTTAAAATACATATAAAACATAATATCAATGTTATAGAGAGTAAAATATCATTATTCCATCTATAATATCATTAAAAAATATAAATAGTCAAAGGAAAATAATTTATTTTATGGAAAATATTTCATGAGTATGGGTTTTGTTACCTAATGAAGAAGTATACAAGTCCTAAATGCTTACAATTAAGGGAAATGTAACCAATTAGAAGACACCTACCCAGAGTTTATATATTGACATATTATCAACAGTGAATACCAGTCTTCCCCATGGTCTTGATTTTGGGTTCCTAAGATAACGTTATCCTGGGGAGATGCCTATATCTAAGAGACCCTATAAAATACACCTATAAGAATTGAAGTAATTATAATTAATGTTTATATAGGATCAAAATAAGAGTATTTTTACTAAGTGAATTATCATTGAGATTATTTATCTACATTCTTCTGAAAAAGGATGTCTCAATATGGATTTTCATTAAATGTCATGATATTTGGAAAATAATTATAAATAACAAGTTTCATAAAAATTATATATATTAATTATTTTATTAACACCACATAGATAGGTATTTCAATAAATATAATCATCAATTAAGACATCATCAAAAATATGTGAAAATAGAATATAATCTACGGATGTCATTTTTTCAATATATGGGAATTATAAGTCATATTAGTGCTATATTAACTAC
The DNA here is from genome assembly GCA_963277665.1 of Viscum album. NCBI lineage: Eukaryota > Viridiplantae > Streptophyta > Magnoliopsida > Santalales > Viscaceae > Viscum > Viscum album. The sequence goes on from OY728119.1 coordinate 1,977,526,985, forward strand.
AAAAATGACCAAATATTAATCATTTATTTGATAAATAGAGTTTATAGAGATTACATAGATACTTTTATTATATTAAAAACAGATGATATTTTGATATATTATAAAATTCAACATGAACATGATGAATATATCAAGATTATATCAAAGTCTCTGAGATGGAAAAACGTTTTTTTAATTATTAAAATTATGAATTTTTGAGGAAAAAAGTTTTATTCCTAAATTGAACAAATTATAATAATGAATATTTCTATATATAAATAAAAATAAATTTTTTTAACAGTGACTTAAAACATATATTATTATAGATATATATAGTTTTTAAAAAATTTATGACTACTATTGATTCTCAGTTAGGGATCTCTCATAACTTTAATATAAGATATCAATTTTATATCAAATGATATTAATATGAATTTATATTAAATAAGGTAAATAATTATTTAACATACATATTTAGAGTGTTTTTATTGTACCTATACTCATAATATCATCCAATATATATGATTATATATATAGTGATGCATCAAAAAAGTTCTTGGGTTTTGTTATAGTGAGAAAATATAAGGTCATATATGTTATTTCATGACCATCACTCTATAGGTAACCTCATGGGATGGCATTTAAGGAAGAGAGATATTGACCAAAAAATCCCTTCTTCAATAGGCCCTGTGTTGAAGACTAAAAATGATGGTATATAAATCCCACATGTGGATGGAATTACCATCATTAGAAAAATAAGGAGGAATTGATAGGATAACAACCACTATGAAACTCAACCAAATCATATTAAAAGAGAAACCAAACAATCCAACAATGTATGAACAATTTCAAAAAAATATATAAATAATTTGATCAAGCATGTAACAAAAGTTATCCCCTATTGAAGAACCTCAATGGAAGCTCCAACATAAAAGCTATTATTGCCCATGTGGGCCCCCAAATTCATCCTAGAATCAGGAAAAATTGTTTATATAAATTTAAAAGTATCATAACATGTATATCAGGGTTGAAGTGTACCGGTAATGTAACCAGGGTAGTAGTGAACCCAGAATGTAGATGAATAAACCACATTCCCATCTCCTAACATAAATAAACCCCACAAACCATCACACTTCCATAATCATTGGGTATCTCCAACACTATTCTTCATTAGTAGAAATCCCCACCAACTGATCCATCAATGTTCGGTACTGACCATCACATATGTAACACAATCCATTTACATTTGTAGAAGAAATATTATGTAAATTGGGGAATTCATCCATCAATTTAAACAATAACATAAATACTGGATAAATACACTATAAGATAGAATTTTTTGTGAAAATTTATGGTTATTAAAATAGAGTGGGATGTGTATAAAAATAATATATAAATACAAGATAGATATATATCTCACAAGACCAACCTATGAATTGAAATAAAACATCATTAACATTACTCAAGATATACCCTCATCACTCTGGATATCTTCCATCAACAACTTCCAATACTAATGCAACATTAAAATAAACCAACCGCACACATTCCACAACTCATATTCCAATTTAAATTTAATTAATTTTTATGAGTATTAATTAGCATAAAATTTATTCATTAACATATTTTATTACATATATATTGATATTAAATAGTTTAAAAAAATTATCAAAATTTAATGGCATCATAGACAAATTTAATAACCAACCCATTCTATTTCAATTTCATTATAGTTTAATTATTCTATTATACCTAATAAGCTTCCACACATCCTACTATATACAGTAACACAATATATCATTCATCTTACCAGAAAAATTCAACAAAATTATCCACACTCGAACTTGTTACCACAACCACTGCATAACTCCCAATAACGTTCACATGGATATAACAGATTCAAAACATATAAATCATTATATATAATTTTATTTCATCTCTCACTTCATCCATAATTCTGATTTCTAGGGTCCTACAATTCATTACATCATCTATTACATAGTTTTTATCTCATAAATCTAGATGTATATGTGAAACTAATTTATTATATATATATATATAATTAATGAATATTTAAAAAATGGTGAGAAAAAAATCAACATAGTGAGGTTCACAATTTGGATCAAATAAAAAATAGAAGATTCTACAATATAGTGATTCTCTTCAAGAATAAAAATCATACACAACCTTATAAAAACTATCATAGAAACCATAAAACACAAAAAATTACTCACATCCCAATCCTTTCTATGTTAAGAAAATTATTTATCTTTTTAGGTCGACCCATTATAACTACGAAATTGAATATAACAAAATGAAATTCAAATAGCTTAAAAAAGGAGATAACAAGGGCCCCCAACATTAATCATATGTTTTCCAATATCTTGGAAAGAAAGGGAGATATGGATCTACCAACACTAAATGAAGATCCATAAATAATAATTGATGAACCAATGTATTTTATTCACCACAAGGAATCATCAATCATTTCTTAATATTTATACCATAAAAAATGATATTTTCCAAAATGATTCACTGTAAGGGTGAGAAAATAAATAGAATGAAGAAGTGGGAAAAATCTATTGTGTGTAAGTTAATGATCATTAATACGAACAAACCATGTTATTGAAAATACTATTAATTTTGGGTGGAGGCTAATGAGATTTAAATGGGTTAACTAATACTCTAGATAATAATAAAAACAAACCAAGGAATCTAGGATTGAAATTTCAATAGAGGATGTTTCAAAATCCTTCACCATAGTGTGGTCACTAAACAAACAATGGTAGTGAGCACTGGTAAAAGGGAGATGGGAAATTAAAGCCTCTTAACCCTAAATTAATTTGTGTTTTTTTTGTAATGACTCATATTTTCTATGTATTATTTTTGAGACATTGTGTGGAATATTTTTGAGACCACATTCTTTGATAGTGTGAGATTCGGAGTTCCAGAATTCCCAGAATAAATGTTTGAAATATATTAATTATATTAAACAACACAAGAATTTTTTTTCTAAACCAGTGTAATTAATTTTAAATAGAGTCTCGAATCATAAATCATAGGGTATAGTTGAGATCAAAATGTGGGTTTACCTTAGTCGAGACAAAACCTTGATTGGTGTTGGGTATTTGTAGAAAATTCATTGCATTCCTAAAAAATGAATAAAATAATTTATTAAATTATTTCATTTTTTTATGTGTGAACTGATGCGTCACTAACTATATTATTATGATGAAATTCTATGGTCATCCATAGTACCCTTTATCCAATAGAGAGAGGGTTGGAGGATATCTCTAAGATGAAGGACAACCAGATCATAGATCCATGATTGATAGAAAATAGGTTTCAAGATCATTCTAATGAATATAAAGCACGATCGTTCTTCATCAGTGATCAGTAAAACTCGAGGTAGTAATTTTTTTTTATTTCTCTCCACGTTTTAGCCCATGTGGTGATCAAAAATCTCATAGCAAACAGATTTATCTATATAACATGAGTATTGTGGGATTGATCTATTATAGGGATTTTATTTTAATAGCTTCATTGGGATTTTTGATTCATATAATATCATTATAATGGAAATTAATGGAATTCAACACAAACACTGATTGAGGTTTATTCCTCATGATTGTTCTTTTGAATTTTTCTCCTGATTCTTCATTCATCACGAGTGAAAATTGGTTGGATTAGGGTTCAACATACCATAATTAATCAATTATTTCACACACATTTCTTAGCATAATTATTTTATTTTATAGATCCTTGATTGAAACAACTCAATAATGGTGAAACGATTGAAACAATGGTGGGTCATATAGGTTTCTGTACCCGATTTCTTGTTCTTTTGTGTGAAAAAATAACAAGGATTTATGGTGCTTTCTAAAAGGATTTGATTACCAGAACACACATTTATTTGAAAGAGTCAATCACCCAACACGAATCCAAGATTTTCTGCTGGGACACATGGTTAGATCAGTGATTGGAGGTATGAGAAGGAATGTCGAATCTTGATTTTATATTTTATAATTTTACACACTAAATGGAATGTAACATTGGGCCACATTCCACATAGGACCCTCTCAGTGGTAGCTAGGGTTTTAGTAAGGAAATAATTATCACGTGGCGTCTGAACTTGTCACATGGCATGTGGTCCCCTTTGGTACTCTCAACGTATACCTCAAAGCGTACACAAACACGAGTTAGAGTACACGAGCATAGGCATGTTGTGTACTCCCACATGGACACGGCTTTGCCTGATGAACATCAGAATAACCATGTTCTGGAACATGTAAAAAGTACATGGGTAGCCAAAAGACAGTGTACTAATACAAAAACATGGGAATGGGACACAAGTTGTTTTGATAGGAAGGACCTATGGTCAAAGGGACATGATAAATAACCCTAAAACATTCCATGTACTTCATTAATATTGGTTTGAATCCATTTTCCTATATATCATGGACATGTTTTGTTAGGGTGTGTTCCCCTATCCATTCAATGAGAGTTAGTTTGGAATTTTTTACTACTCATAGTATATGAATCACTTCATTATGACTTCTTATATATTATTGTTGGAATACTTATTTGATTCCTCGAGGGAGATCCTATATTTCAAATTCATTCCCTAGGTAGACATATTAGGTTATTTTTTGCAAAAAATACAAAGAATCTGATCATATATATAGTAGGTTAATCCAGATTGAGTTTTGGGAATACCCCATAACCATGGGAGTGATCCTCATAAGTGTATTGTATCTCCTATGACTATCAGTGTATACTTTTAATGGCTATAACCAATGAGAATTACCTATTCAATTGATGTCATCTGTACTTTTAGACTCAAGAGTGTGTTATCCTGGATATGTTCAATGTGGAAACATTGATCTAGAATCATAGGTCGGTATTACGTTTGTGAAATTACTTTAGACTGTGTATATATTTTTTATTTTATATGGATATTCTTTCTATATGTGTGGTAGATATATAAATCCATGGAGATGAATGTATTCATTTTTATGCATTTTGGTTTCCTGGTTTCCTAATGGTTATTTTTGTACTCAATCATTCAAGGTCTTTTCCTACATGTGTCATGTATTGTGCACATGTTTAACCTTTTGACAGAGTCCTAGACAGGTCATGACCTGAGAGTGCTTAGTGAAACCAGACAGACCATGGCGTGTTCCCACTATATCTTGACAGTAATCCCCTATATTAATTTCTTGATAGACTTGTTTTCTGACACTCTGAGGCCGGTATTTATTTAACCATTTTTACTGTTATTAACTTCTTGTCATACTCTGGTTGTGGGATTTAGTTCCATGCATGCATGGTTGTTCTGCTATATAACATTTCAGTGTTATATAGGATTAGATATGTGTTTTTTGGGTATTGTTACTAGGGATATTGGCTCCCATGAAAGTGATATGGATACTCCTCGGTAGTTGGTATCACCCGGCCTATTCGATTAGTGATTGGGGAGTTAAGGAATGCACTCCACTGGGATGGGTGGTCACATAGTGGTATTAGGGGATTCTATTCCACCTTAGGACCAGAGTCCCTGAGATTAATTTGGTGAAATAGTGTTAAGTGTTTTTTGTTTGTATTTCAGGTCAGTGAATCTATTATTATTGTACTACATGATGCAACCATACACCAAGACTCTGATCACCTGACTTGTCACTCAGTGCGTGATAAAATTGGATACAAGGAAAACAATGGTACTTGCATCATATTTCAATGTTTTTTGGATTTTTTCAATGATGGAATGGGTCATGGGTTCACATTAAATAATGAGCCAACTCTCCAAATATAATCATTGACTATTGTATATGTTTTTTAATTTTATGATACCTCTACGGCGTATGTGTAACGTCCTGATATTTTTTGAATCGTTTATTTTTGAATTAATTTAATCATTTTTATATTTTTAATTTCAGAGAAAACTAAATATAAATTATATTATACCAATGCACTAATTTATTCATTATTTATACGCAACAACAATTCTAGGTTTTACTACACACAACACATAGAGTAGATTATGCTACATGCAACAATATATTTTTATTATGGAGCACCCAATGTTGAGTTCTTTTTATAACTAGTGTTTCATATAAAATTGTGTTTCATAGAACTATAATATAATATTAATATTGTTAATAAAATATTAGTATACTTACAACATATCTAGTGGAATTGAAATTACCATAAATATTAATTAAATTATGAAAATATTATTTAAACAAGTATATAAAATGAATCATTTGTGTTGGACACCTCATGTATTAATAATGTTTTATTGATCACGAAACCTATACATTCAATAAATCATGTTAATCATGTTTAATCTATCTAATTTTATGTGTAAACATGATTAGTTTCTAAATTCCTTAAATAACTGGTGTCAAATATTTAGTTTCTAATGAAATTATTTTATGAATGATTATGTTTAATTCATTCTATTAATATCACTATTTTTGTTTACATATATTTGGATAAGTCTGAGAAATTGTAACCATCCAGACTCTGTAACCATCCTGACACTATAACCATCCTGACACTCTAACCATCCAGACTCCATGATAATCCAGTCACTGTGACCATCCACACATTGTGACCATCCAGACACCGTGACCATCAAAACATTGTGACCATCCAGACCCCATGACCAGACACTGTGATCCTAACACCACATATGTGCTTCTATTTCCTGATCTTTATATAACTATTCCATCATAGGTATCAACCACTCAAACAAAAAGAATAATACACCATTTCAAGGAGACATCGTTTCATGGAGACACCGTTTGTAGACATACTGTGACACTGTTTCTTAATCTATTGGGTCATTTTTTATTTAATTTATCATACTCATATTTTAAACTTTTAAATGCACTGACATTATTAAGGTTTTTTTGGAATTTTACCTGATAGTACGAGGTACGAGGTGTAGATTACATGCATATTGTCATCTCCAACACATGCATTCCAATAATAAAAAGAAAAAAACGGACATAACAAAAGTGTGTGATCATGGTGACTGTAGTGACAACAGTGTAAACGAAAAACAAGTGTATGCATGATAACGAAGAAACATCGGATTTCATGAAACTTTACACAGTGGAAGAACACATGAAGCACACTCGAATCTCAAAGTCACGAAAATATTTTCATTATGAACTCCACAAAAACATGATCCAGATCGAGCTAACTTACAATAATCTATTTTTTGTGAGTGGACTCGATTTATGAATCTGATTCATTCCAAAAGTCTAGAGATGCATAGACTGACACTCAGAGCACTTCGAACCTTATCACATCATTTCTGATCAATTGTGTATTATATATTATATTTCGAGCAGTGTGTGTGTCTGTACTAAACATGCATTGTCTCCCGTATCAAAATGAATGATACAAGATATCCTTTATCTTGTATAATTTTACACTTCTGCATTCCCATTGATAAGTGTGGAAGAGGTCTTTGTGTGACCAATTAGTTCATACCCACAAAGAACTGTGGAAGAGGTCATGTGACCTGGACAATGTTGTGTACTATTATTAAACCTGATCTAGGGTGTGGATAAAGTTTATTTATATATTCTTCTTGGTGCTAAGTGATCACCAAGTGGAGTGGATTAGGTCTCAGATTGAGACTGAACCACTTGTTTCATATCTGTTGTGTTGTTTACATTAGTTTTCATGGTTTTACTATTTAATTATGAAATTACTAAATTTACTTTGATAGTTAATCTTGGAACAAAGATATAATTTTTTCCTTATTATAATTCCTTAAAAAGTAATGTTAATAACTGTTATTAGGATTAGTGAGAATTAATCAATCATCTATGAATTTATTTAAACATTCCGACATTCATAACTATATAACCTCGATTGACTAGGCTATATTTAAATTTATCGGAGAACCTTTTGAATAAAACTTTTTAAACAGAAATATTTATTAGATACTCAATTCACCCCTGCTAAGTACTTTACTTCGACCAACATTTGGTATCAGAGGATGTTTAGTAAGACCCTGTGTTTGAATCTATTTAACTGTGATTGTAGTTTTACATTAATGATCTGTTAATTTATGTTAATTCTAAATTTCTAGTTATTTTAAAGTATTTCTGTATTATGGATAATAGATTGGATGTTTCTGTAACAAAAAAACTACCATTATTTAATTGAACCAATTATGCTCAATGGAAAATTAAAATGAAAATGCATTTATAAAGAATGATCTTTGAAATATGGTCATAAATTTAGGATACAAATAAGATTCATGATACTGATAGAATCAATTGGGATGATCCTATCAAACTAGACTACCATAATAATTTCAAATCTATGAATGCTTTATACTTCTCTTTAGGAGGTGAGGAATTTAACAGAATCTCTACATGTAAAACTATTCATGAAATTCAGGATACCATGTCAGTTTCACATGAAGGAACTTCTAGTGTGAAAGAAATGAGACTTAATACTTATACTATTAAAAATGATAACATTAAAATGAAACCATATGAGCCTATTTATAATATGTTTCTTATGTTAAAAAAAATGTCAACAAAATGAATTCTCTTAGTAGAGAAGTCACTGCTAAAGAAAAAATCGTGAGGATTCCTATATTCCTACTAGATAGATAGAGTGGAACCTATGTCTCTATTAGAGAGTCAGGTGACATTGTCAACCTACCTGTAAAAAATTCATTGTAAAACTGATTATGTATGAAGAGGAGCTAAAATTCAACATGTTAGAGGAGGATGAAACCAAAATAAAATCAGTCGGGTTTAAGACCAGCACCTCTAAACACAAAGAAAAATGGAAAATGGAAGTTTTTGTAGAAAGGTCAAGCAGTGAACAATCCTCACATGACAGTGATGAGGAGATGGATCTACTAGCAAAAAGGTTTAGGAGATTTTTAAAAAATAATAACTTTTACAAAAATCCTAACTTCAAGGGAAGATATGATTGAAAAGGAAGTTGGAAGAAAGATTGGAATAGAAGTGACAAGTCTGATTAGATTTTATGCTATGAAGGTAGGAATAAAGGACATATTAAAGATGACTATCCCATGATCAAGTACAAAAAGATATATGAAGAGAAATATAGAATGTATAAAAAGGAAATGAGAGCAACATGGAGTGATTCTGAGGACAGTTCAAGTGACTCAAAATCTTCACATGATGAACAGGCTAACAAAACAGATATGTCTTTTATGACTAAATCATCTAATGTAACAGTAGAATCTCTTGTATACAAATCTTATTATTATGGAGATGAGAGTGACTCTGAAAATATGTCTAATGAAGAAATATTTGAGTATTGTAATATGATTGAAGAGAAATGAAATTAACTAATAGATAAATACATGTCTTTAAAGAAACACCATGCTCTTACCTCGACTGTTAAAATAGAACTCCGTGTAGTAAGGGAAAAAAATGCTCAATTAATCCAAGAGGATAATGAACTAAAACTACCAAATGAGAAATTGAAAAGGGATCTTTAATGGTTTACTAATGGTAAATATACCTTGATACAAATTCTATGTAAACATAATTCTCCTAAATATACTACTGGCATTGGATATAAATTTTTTAAAAGAAATTTCAGAAGAACTAATTTTGTTTCTAAATCTCTGTTATACAACTTTACTCCTAGTTCTGGAAAACATTCAGCTACTTCATGTTATGACATAGTCTTTAATGTTTCAATCTTTTATGATTCAAATAGAGTTCAATTTTCAAATACATTATTGCTTATAGGAATCCAATGAGGGGAATGCGCATTCTTAATGCAATAGTCACTAAAATTACTGGACCCAAACAAGTATGGGTACCAAAATCTGTTTTAATTTGAGTATTTTGTAGGAATGATTCTTAAGGAGTTCCTATAAAATCATATGGTACTTGGATAGTGGGTGTTCGAGACACATGGAAGGATACTATTCATGATTCAAAGACTTAATAAAATTAATGGAGGATGTGTCACCTTTGGTGAAATTTCAAAGGAAAAATTGTTGGCCTTGGTCAAATCGGTAACTCTAACTCAATTTTTATTTCCAATGTACTTTTTTGTTGATTGACTGAAATATAATCTACATAGTATTTCTCAACTATGTGATGATGGATTTCATGTTAAATTTGAAAATGATGATTGTAATATTTTTAATTATAAAAATGAAATAGTGTATTCTGCATTAAGAAATGAATATGTATATTATTTTAACTTACACTCTTTTTCTTCTCAAAATGATTCATGTTTAAGTGTATTTCACAAAGACTCTTGGATTTGGCATAGGAGACTAGGACACTATAAAAATAAACCCCTTAGAAAGTTATCTTGAAAAATCTTAGTCAATGACCTACCAAAACATGAGTTTCCAGATGATAAAGTGTGTTATCCTTGTCAGAAAGGAAAGAAACACAAAATTTCCTTCAAACTAAAGAAAGTAGTGTCAACTTATCATCCACTCTAATTGGTTTTCATGGATTCATTTAGACCATATTGTGTTTCTAGTTTAGATGGGAAGCACTATGTTAATGTTATTGTAGATGACATTTCTAGATATACATAGACTTTATTTTTGGATCATAAAAGTGAAGCCTACCCCCATTTTACAAAATATTCCGAAACTATATAAAATATTAGTGAAAACATAATTAAATCCATAAGAAGTGATCATGAACATGAGATAGAAAAAAAATATTTTAAAAACTTTTTCTCACAAAATGTTTGTAGTCGTATTTTTTCTACCCCAAGAAAACCTCAACAGAATGGAGTTGTCAAAAGAAGAAATGGAAACCTACAAAAGATTGCTAGGACCATTATTAGTGAATATGACTTACCTATTTACTTTTTAGCTGATGTTGTAAATACAACATGCTACATAATCAAAAGAGTATTGATTCGACATATTTTTAAAAGACCTATGTATGAGTTGTTGAACAATGGAAATATAAATGTTATCTATTTCAATTATTTTGGTTGTAATGTATATATCCTTAATAGTAAGGAAAATCTTGAAAAATTCACATCCAATAGTGATGAAGGAATATTCATAGGATATTCAATTTTTTTCAAATACTTTAGAGAGTTTAACAAAAGAACTAAATGTGTGGAAGAATATTTCCATGTCTAATTTGATGAAATAGATCCACATGAGCCTAAGAAAAATCTAGGGAATATGGGGGATGATGTATCAAATTTAGACATTAATTCAAAATCCTATAACCATCCTATAAAGGAATCTGTGAAAACATCCACTTCTGGAAATTCCTTTGATTCTGGTCACAATGAACCAGATCCAGTTGAAGAACCTGAAATCCCCAGTTCTTCTTTTTCTAGAGCTATTAGAAATCTTAGGAACCATCCTTTAGATGTTGTTGTAGGAGACATAGGAATTGGAACTCAAACTAGAGCTTCACATAGAAATCAGGTTGAACATCAAGTCTTTTTGTTACAACTTGAACCTAAAAACATTAATGATTCTATCAGTGATAAGTTTTGGGTGATGTATATGCAAGAAGAACATAATCAGTTTTAAAGGAAAAATGTTTGGAAACTATTTGACAGACCCCAAATACTCATTCATCATCGGAAAAAAATGGGTGTTTAGAAATAAGGTAGATAAAGCTATTAATATAGTTAGAAACAAGGCTATATTGGTTGTACAAGGCTATAGTCCAAAATAAGTAATTGACAATGAAGAGACATTTTAACCAATAGTAGGACTTGAAGCCATCAAAATATTACATGCTTATGTTCCATATCTTAATTTCAAACTATATCAAATGGATGTTAAGAGTGTATTTCTAAATGGGCATATAGCTCAGGATGTAATTGTTGAGAAATCCCCTGGTTTTACAAACCCTCATTTTCCAACTAATATTTTTAAGTTAACAAAAGCTCTATATGGATTAAAACAAGATCAACAGAATGGTATGATAGATTATGCATTTTTCTTATTTCCAATGTTTTTACAAAAGGAATAAGTGAACTAACCCTTTTTATAAAACAAATTTCTAATGTTGTTTTAGTAGTTCAAATCAATGTAGATGACATTATCTTTGGATATTCAAAAAATTCATTATGTATTGAATTGTTTAAAATGATGAAAAATGGATTCGAAATGTGTTTAATGGGCGAAGTCAAATTCTTTCTTGGATTTGAAGTCATTAAAAATAATGATGGTATTATTTAAAATCAATGTAAATAATCTAGATATATTTTTAAACGTTTTGAATTGGATAGTAGTAAATGTAGTGGGACCCCAATGAGTACATCTTGTAATATGGATCTTGATGAAGATGGAAAAATTATTGATCAATCCACTTACAGATGAATGATTGTATTTTTAGTGTACTTAACTACTAGTTGACCTGAAATTAGGTTTAGTTTGATTATGTGTGATCGTTTTCAATAAAATCCTAAGGGATCTCATTTAAATGATGTTAATAGAATTTTACAATACCTCAAGAATAAACCTGATCTAGAACTGTTCTATCCCAGAGGATAATCATTTGAGTTAGTTAGTTATTCTGATGCCGACTTTATAGGTTGTAAGATATATAGAAAAAGAACCTCCAGAACATGTCACATTTTCAGCAAGTCACTATTATCATGGTGTAGTGATAAGAAAAACTCTGTTGAATTATATATTGCCAAATATTAATACATTGCTACTGGAAATTTTTGTGCACAAATTTTGTGTATGAAACATAGATTACTAGATCATGGATATCAAATTACGGATGTACCTATAAATTATGACAATAAATGTTTTATTAACATCTCAAAAAATATTATTTCACACTCTAGGACAAAACAAATTGATGTAAGACATCACTTTTTGAGAGATCATTATAAAAAAGGTTTTATAAATTTGGAATTAATTGGTACTAAATATCATCTTCTTGATATAATTCCCAAAACACTAAATTCCAAAAGAATAGATTACATTATATATGAATCGGGAATGATAAATCTTAAGAAGTATGTATACTATCACACAGATTACGGTTTCAAAAGTCATTGTAATGAAACAACTGTTTAACTCTAACAGTTCTACAGTTTTACTATCTTAAGAGTTACTGTTTCATGTTTACAGTCTCATAGTTAATATTTTCTAGTTACTCTTTGGAACTTACTTTCTCAAACAATCCAGTCGTATTTAGAAATCACACGGTTACGGTCTCACCATGAAGGATTGTTATTGTCTCACTAGGAATAACTATTACTCTCTCACCATAATGACTAGTTACGACCTCACCATAAAGATAATTTAATGTTTTTAATACAATATAACTTGTATAATGGTAATTAATTGTTTTATTCATTTTACATTCCCTTTCTTTTAAATCTACGACACTTGATATCCATAAATGATAAAATAAAATAAGTTTCACTGGTTCTTCACTTGAGCTCGCTTCTCTCAAACTGTAACCCTTCTTTCAACCCTTCTCTCTCTCTCTCTCTCTCTCAAACCATTGTTTAATTCCTAAGATGATACGACCTTCGCCATCAACTCCTGAGAAGTGCAGTTCAAAGAAGAATGAGAAAATCACCCTGAAGTTACCACCTAAAGGCCCTTTGAATCTAAATCTAATGAACAAAGTATTGGTTCCTAATAAAGAGATATTCCCTAAGTGTATTATGTCTAGTATGTATTTTGTGTTGAATGTGCTAATAGAGCATGGATGGCATGATTTGTTCACAATGGAGGATGGGCCTATTTACCCGAAGCTAGTTGCATAGTTTTACCAATATGTACAATTCTATTTTGATTCATAAGATGGGTATGTTGTGAAATGTTGGATCAATGTCCAGATTTGTACCTTTTTCATTAAGGATATGGGATGCATGCCTTAGGATACCTCACGAGGGTATTTTTAAGTATATACATAGATTTCTTCCACCTATGAGTGAGTTCATTGTTTTGGTAGAAGCTTTGAGATGTTTAACTGGAAATGAAACTAAGATGAGGGCCATACCTGCCGAGCTAGATGGTGAATCTAAACTCTTGTTTATGTTTTTTCAGAATTTGATTAGCCCCAAAAATGTTATTTTTCTGTACTCAAGTACCATGATGTATTTTTGATACATCTCTTGAAAAATGGAGATAATATCCACCCATCCATGTATGTCATACACCATATGAGTGAGTTGATCAAAAAACCACCAAGTCAACCTACCTATTTTATTCAAGGCTTATCTATGCTATGCATCATGCAAAAGGATTGGTTGGACCATATGAAGAAGACATAAAGGATAAATAGTTCTATCTTTCGATCGTTATACTAATGAGAATGAAAATAAGTTGGAATCCATGGAAGAAAGCCTGGGTGGAAGATAATGATATAGTTTGTGAAAAGTTTAATCCGGTTGAACACCATTCAATACCAAAGGATATTTCTAATCCTGGTTTGGAACCAGATGATATTTTTGAGTATTATTATGAGGAAGAAGAGGAAGAGGATGTTGTACCCTCAAAATAAACTGTTCTTGATAAGGATGAAAGTACACATGGTCCTCAAAAATTAATTGAGAAGGAAAAGCCTATTCCTGGTGAAGTTAATGAAATGGAAGAAAAACATGCTTCAAAAGAAGAATCTATTTCTAAGCTACGTGGAAAGAATGTTGTAGAAGAACATATAGAAGAAGGTCATCATGTTGTTCAAGAAGCTGACCTTGAGGAACACCCAGAGGAACAAGATATTACTGAAGTCATTCCTTCTACTGATGAGATAACAGAGCAATCATTTTAGTAGGCTAGAAATGAAATTGTTGAGGAAATTAGGGATGAATTCATGGAACTAGATCAAGGATCTAAATCTCTTAGTCTGGAGAATCATCCACCTATTTAGGGGGAGAAGCCACCCAATCTGGAACATGTTGAATTCCCTAATTCGATTGATCCAAGATCAGTATATAGATTTTTTATATTCCTCAGTTATATTGATGTGACTGATTCCTTGGAAGTATCAGTTAAATGAATTGATCTTTTTACTATGTTTCATTTGAAAC
Source organism: Viscum album (assembly GCA_963277665.1). Lineage (NCBI taxonomy): Eukaryota > Viridiplantae > Streptophyta > Magnoliopsida > Santalales > Viscaceae > Viscum > Viscum album. Next base: position 1,977,541,988 of record OY728119.1, read on the forward strand.
TGGAACCTTCACCTGAAGCTATCCCTACCAAGGAACTGGAGCCTATATTATCTTCTATTATAGAACCCTCACAAGAATCTCCAAACTTGGTGAATAAGAATGATCTAAAAGCATTTGGAGCTACCCAATTGGATGGAGTAGAGAAACTCATGAATACCTAACCGGATCATATAACCAATCTGAGTGAATGAGATACTACCCAGTTGTTGGAAAAAGGTCATATGGAAGATTCATACAAAGATGCTTCATCAGATTCATGAAGTTAGAGTTGAGAATAAACTTCTTAGAGATAAAGAAAAAACTCTAAGAGGTATGGTTGACAAAATGTAGAGTGTGGTTACCTCAAGATCAGAACCTATTTTTTATCGTATTGAGGATATTGTTAGTCAGAGCCCACAAGAAATTACCTCACTGATTCAACCTCATATAATATCTTTAGCTGACTAAGTAGCTGTAAGAAAAAAGAATATTGTTAATGAGATGTCTGAGCCTATTAATGGTATTAATATGTTTAATGAAGAGTATAAGGGTTGTCTCTAGAATGTTCTAAATCAACTGATATCCCTTAACATAGCTATCACTGCTTCTTGTACTTCTGAAAAATCATCTCAACCTAATTTTGGCAGTGATATTCTCAGAATAGTTGTCAAAGAAGAACTTCAGGCAGGGCTCCGTGGATTTGATATATAATCTCTATCTGAGGTTATCATGAATAGTGATAGAGTTCTTGATTTGGTGGGAATCCATTTCTTGATTTCCAATGATTCTCCACAAGAAATTGTTAAGAAGGTGGACTTCTACATCAATCGGATCTTCATAAGGATTGATATGACAAACAACTTCATGTACCTTGTGGTGAATCTGAGGATCCCTCCTATAATTCACGATTTCAAAACTCAAGTCCAAAATATCAAATATTTAACTCTTATATTGGATAAATTTATTGAGAACAGGCATGGCTTTGAGAAAGTTATGTAGTATGGTAGTGATATCATTGCTGACTTCATCAAACTTTTGAGGAATTATCTTCATATTCAGAGTACTGCCATTGTTTCTCCTCTAGCTGCACCCCTAAGATCTGATTTTCCTACCTTCTCATCCTCTACCGTAGCTTCCAAATCTATGTCTGTCTCTCAGGCTCTGAGTTAGATCAGGAATATAATCCTTGACCAACACTTCGCTCATTCTTCCACTTCACGTACCTTGGCCCCTTTTGTTTTTGATGGACTCCCATTACCAACTCTGTCCAGTGGTTCATTCCATTCTTCAACTTCTCCCTCTGCTATTATGGCTTCATCCTCTGATAATACATCCAAGGGAAAAGAGAATACATTCGAGTGCTAAAGAACTGTGTTTACTATCTTTTGATGGGGATGTTTTATGTATTCATTTTACATAATTTTTGTACTAACCCTTTTTATCAATCTACGACATTGTGAACTTTTATTATATACTTCTTATTTAGTTTTTTTGATAATTAAAAATGGGGAGAAATATGTATTCTATATGCACTAATGACTATTAAAGAAGAGACACGTTGCCAAAGAATAAATCTCTCACTCACATTATTTGTGATCATAAAAAAGGTACAGATTGTTGGACTCCCCAAGTATTAATCATTTTTAAATGAACAAAAGTCATATACATTTTTAAAAGCTTTTCAATACTATTTAACATATCAAAAATTATGTGTACAGTTGATTAGTTTCATTATGCCAGAAATAATTATTTTCAACTATTTTTTTCTAATGAAATTATTTTATGAATGATTAGGCTTAATTTATTATATGAATATCACTGTTTATGTTTGTATATAAATATTAGGCTATGTCTGAGACACAGTAACAATCCACACATTGTAACTATCTAGACACTGTAATGATCTAGACACCTTAACCATCCAGGAACCATGACTATCCAGACACCATGACCATCTAGACATCATGAACATCCAGAAACCGTGACCATCCAGACACCGTGACCATCCAGACACCATGACTATCCAGACACCGTGACCATCAAAACACCCTGACCATTCAGACACCATGACCAGACACTATGATCCTAAAACCATATTCGTGCTACCGGTTCATGGGGTCTATACAAATATTCCATAATAGATTTATCAATTCTCAAAGACAATAAAGGAGACTCCATTTAAAGGAGACACTATTTGATGAAGACACCATTTACAGTCAAATTGTGACACTTTTTCTTAATCTGTTTTTACATTTTTCAATTTAATTTCTAATAGTAATATTTGAAAATTAGAAATTTTATGCCATAATTAATGTTTTTTGCAGACATTTTTCCTGACATTACGAGGTAGAAGGTGCAGATTTCATGAATCTTGTCGACTCCAACATATGCATTCCCCAAATATAATGAAAAATGTGTCTCGAAGAAAAGTGTGTGATCTTGGTGACTATAGTTAAAAAAGTGTAACAGAAAGACATGTGTATGTATGATAATGATGAAGAAAATGATTTCAGGAAACTCGAAACTATTGAAGAACACAAAAATCATACTCAAATCTATTAGTCAAGAACATTTCTATACAATAAACTCCATGAAGAACACATGCCTAATCGAGATAACTTACGATACACTGTTTTCTATGAGAGGACTCAATTTCTGCATCTATATTATCCATGAAGTCCAGAGTTTCATAGACTATCACCCAGAGCACTTTTAACCTTATCTCATCAGTTCTGCTCTATTGTTTATTATTTTTTCTCTATCAAGTAGATTGTTTGTTTGTATACAACATGCACTGTCTCCTATATCAAACTTAAGGATGCTAGATATCCTTTCTCTTATATTTTTTTACACCTTCGAATTCCCACAGATAAGTGTGGATAGTCTTGTGTACTATTGTTAACCCCAATCCAAGGTGTGGATCCTGATTGTTTATATAAACTACTTGGTGGGAGGTGATTACCAAGTAGAGTGGATTAGGTCCCAGCTAGATACTGAACCACTTGCTTCATATCCATTGTGTTATTTACTTTAGCTTTTTCTCTTTTACTGTTTAATTCAGAAACCACTAAATTTACATTGATAGTTAATCTTGGAAAGAAGTTATAATTGTTCTTCCTTTTTAGAATATCTTCAAATGTAATTTTAATAACTGTTATTAAGATTACAATGAATTAATCAATCTTCTAAGAAGTTTTTTAAAACAGTCAAACTTTCATAACCGTATATCCTTGATTAACTAGGCTGTATTTAAATTTATTGGGGAACCTTTTTGATAATAATATTTGAATAGAAATTTTTAATAGATACTCAATTTATCCCCCCCCCCCCACATTATTACTCTACTCCGACCAACAATTTTGTCATCAATTAGCTAGAAATGAATTTAAGATATATTTGATATTCCTTTTCTATGAAAATATTTTTCTATGTACAAACACAATTTAGACTCAATAAATTAAGCAAACCAACATTGGGGAATTTTTATAATAAAATTTATATATCACATATTAAATCAATGTTCTGAAACTCTTTCAATGTATTTTATAGGAAAAATATTAGAAAAAAAATTCCCTTTTTGTGAATAAAAAGATGTATTTTTTCAAAAGAGATTTTTACCCCATTTTAATGAAACCCCAATTTTAAATATAAATTTTAAAACTATTACATTTTTTTATGATAATATAATCATATTATTTTAATGAGGGATATCTAAATTTCATTGGATTAAATTTTTGTTATTTTTCAAAAAAAGTCATGTTTGGATGATTGGTTAATAAATACTTAATTTTATTTAAAAAATGTTTTTCGTCTACATAATTTATATAGTTAAATTATATTTTCATTTGGTTTTAATGTATAATTAGTAAAATTTTACATCAATTAATTTAATTTATGTCAATGTAATGATTTTTACATTGGAATTGGATATAAAAACATTTCAAACATTTAGATTTTTTCACATTAAAAACATGTTTTCTCATTCTTCAATGAGCATAATTTGAAATTAATTTTTGAAATTTTTTTATTATAATTGTGTAAAATTGATTCAATATTTGGAATAACTTAGTCAAAATTTATAAATTAATCCCCTTATATTTTTTCACAATATGAATATTAACGAGTAATTTTTATTACTACATTAAAGGATAAAATCCGATAAATATGGGTAAAAATAGTATTTTAAATATTATAAAACTACCATAAAAATGATCAAGTGTTATTTGGTGAATTTAATTTGAAAATTACCCCTAATATTCTAAATTTAGTTTTCTAATAGATACTAATTAGGAGAAATGACTATGATATTATTAAAATCAACGAGAGTGAGAAAATGTAACACTGTTACATTTAATAAGTATACTATTTTTAATATTTTTATAAAGAGAATATATTCCAGAATATATATTATTAAGAAATATAAATGTTTTATCAACATCCAAGTATTTTATTTTTAAATTTTAATAATGATATGAGTTTCATAAATAATTACACATTGATGATGCATTAATTATTCAATTCACGAAACAATTAATTAAATGATATATGAAATATTAAATGAAATATAATTTGACTTAATTAAGGTTGGAAAAAAATTTATTGGTGAATATAAAATGTCAGGCTTGTATGCAATATTTTTTCAAGAAGATATCCTTTTGTATTTATTTTCTTAATGAAATTGAAAGGAACATTTTCAAAATTGACACTTATGATATATTATGAAAATAATATTTTATTTAATTATATATAAATCATAAAAATATTAAATAGGAAAAAATTGTAAGAGATATGGTATTGAATAAAATTAATATTCTATTTATGTTCTAATTTACACTTTATAAGTAGTAATTACATTATCAACAATTGTGAAATTGGTTACCATAATTAAAATAGGAATGGTTAAATTAATGGTTAATCAAAATGTTAAGGTTTAAAATAAAAAAATTGTAAACGGGATGATGATATGACATCATTAGAATATCATATATTTTAATAAATTTTTTTTTGAATTATTTTAATTTATATTAATTTATTATAAATTAATCATTTGAGAAATTTCAAAAGTGCATCTTCACTCTCTTAAATAAAGCCACCTACTCATCTATTTTCATCACACTTAATAATCTATTTGGTTCATCGAAAATCTATCAAAATCGCATCCCATATTACTGAAATTAATTCTATAATTAATAATTAGGGAATAAATCCAAAACCAATATTTCATTTTGTGAAAATAAAAATGAGATAACAAAAGAAGAGGTAACATCCATCGACAGTCTTTTTTGATTTCTTTATTCATTAAACCAATTAATTTTTTTAGTAAGTGTTTATATAAAAGAATATTTATCATAATTTTATTTATATATTTTTATATTAAGTTTTCTACTTAATATCACACACATTTCCATCAATTGGGATACACAATCATCGTTCATGTGTACGACGGGCTACTACCTTACAAACCGATGTCATTCGTTCATACATCACAACATTTTAAGTATGAGAATAATGATTTAATTTATATTTTTATATAATATAAATGATATTTATGTTTTATTTATACTTATTTAATTAATATATAACTCATACATCCATTCCATCCATTTTTTGTCAATGAAATAACTTCATTTCTGGATGTGTGGATTATCGCCTCCTCAATGCGATGTGATTGTTTCACACTTTTACATGGAATGTATTAAAGATGATTTTATTATAATTATATGATATATATTTAATAATAACCCAACTTTAAATATATTATATATATTTCATTTACCATATTTTTTAAATATGAAAATAAAATGGAAACAACGTTCATGTGTACGTATGGCGTACATCCTCCATGGACGGTGTATTTCATTTTCTAATTATATATGTTATATATTATTATATATAAATATATAATAAATGTTTTTGATATTTATATAGTTTTTATCATTATTTATATAATTATATAATGATATAATTCTGATTCTAAAAAATATAACATATCAAAACACATGATAAAAACAAATCTGATATTACCTGAAGTGTAATAAAAACATGGAATTTTTAATAAATGGGTAATATAAATTAACATAAAAAATATATGGTATTAGATATAATAATATGGTTATTTAATGTTTTTAAAATTAATTTTTATATAATATATTGTATTTTTGTATGAGTATGAGGTGATTCTGGTCATAAGGTAAGGGATTCATGTCTTACTTTTACTTCATCAGGACACATGCCTTGTAAAATACTTGTTTCTTCTATGTGTTTTATACACCCTGAATGAATGTATTTTTTGTGTATTATTTTAAATATTACTATATCTAAATATCCATGTAATTTTATTTATTTCATGGTAATATGATTCTACTAATTATAAATTGATTAGTATATGTTACACAATCTCATCAATATTCATGACAGATTCGTTTTGAATATCCATTGGGGATATTTATCCTACACAACCATTTTTTATTAAACTGTCTTCAAAAATGGTTTCACTATAATCCTATAAATATTTATATTTATTTTAACCCAATTTATGAATTTTTACAAAATGGTTTAAAGTGAATTTATTTTTCAGGTTTCCCGATGATGTAATTTGTGACATTTTCCGGAAAAGTATGAAAGAAATATTTTTTAAATTATATGGAATGAATATATTTTTACTCTATAAAAATTAATTTTTACCTTTGTTCTTATGTTATATTATTCCAAATTTATTTTCAAGTAAATTTATTTCTTTTAATATTCCTCATAATTTAAGAAGGATATTTTTTTAAAAAAAATGATATTTTCCTCAAGAATGATATCAAGTGATCTCTCAAAATTGTTTTACATATAAGATAATTTTTTTTATGTTATTTATGTTTTGCTGGTGATTTGATCCAATGATACTATTATTATTAATTCTATAAATAGTTTTTGTTTATGATGGATTGATGTTTATGAATTATGTATATTTTCCACGAGTTATGTTATATAGAGATGTTTACAAAACACATTTTTTATGTTTTCTGATATTATTTCTATTTATATGGTACACATATGTATAGTTTTAAATATTTTATGGGTGCGACTTAAATCAACCTCCATTAAATTGGGTAAATATGGAAAAATAATGAGGTATATATATGTTATGTGTGAACCTGATTTCTTGTTCACAATTCTATACATGGACTTAGTTTTCATGTCCATACTTTACGTGTGAATCAAGTTTTCATCTCCATATATTTATTAAAGGGAATGATTTTAGTTCATTTACGTAATGAGTGAACCTATTAATTTTTATAAATTTCAATAAATATACTATCTAAATTATATGCCACAATTTCTTGTCTTTTGTCAATGTTATGATCTCATGGATTATGTTATTTGATTCCCTTATGATTCTTGGTTTATAAACAACCAATACATATGACAGGATTCATTTTTATGATATTTTATATGAATGTTATCATATTATAACGTTATGATCCTGTTATATTACAATTTATTTTCATGTGTATTTTTACATATCATCTGTGTGTACCTTTAATGATCATATGATCTCACCCTTTAATTTTCCCCCCAGAAAATGAAAAATTGATTTATGTATGATATGACAAAAAGGGTATTAGATATGAAAAAATATGTGAAAAAATATGTAGATATATTATGAACCAGTTGTTTATGGTTCAAAGAATCCAATGTCAATAAAATAAAATGATATTTGGGGATTTGTTTTTGTGCATTTTATGAAATATTCAGCAAGAATGATGTAATTTCAATGTATGAAAAACCTGGGTCATTATAGTTGGTATCATAGAATGTTTTTATTTAACATTTATAAATTAGGATTTGGAATGTTTAGTGAGATACCAATGGATATTTATAAGGATATTTCAATGAATATATATAAGGATAAGCATATGGTGTAACAGATTTTAAAGTAAGTTCTATAATTTTGGTATCCTTTATGTAATTATTCATTATTATGTGTTTTTCTTCAATGAGAAGTGTTTCTCACACTATGATTTCTAGTATTTTTCAATATTAGTAACTTGAAGGAACAAAGATAAAATTGAATTTTTGATATGCGGAAAGTATGATCATTAATCAAATATATGTCCTTTTTTGGAATCTTATAAAGAGAATCCAGAAGGTTGTATGAGTGTTGGTTATATTGATGAGTATGAGGAGAATGCAAATGACAAGTCAAATGTGTGAGATATTCTAACAGTATTTTTTCATTAAATGTTTGAAGCAAGATTAGATTGAGGTTGAGGAACTTTAATACATGATTCATATTTCATATTTTATTTATGAATAAGGTAATGAAGAATGATTAATGGTTTAAGTATAATGATGGATAATTGAAGTGTATATTTTATGGAATTAAAAGATTATATTGGAATAATCATGAAATATATATGTATTTTTAGAATATGTTATTCATTAAGGATTGAAAAGGAAATGTTTTATAGTGCCGAATACATAGAAAAGTTAAATAAAGGCTTGGTGATATTCATGGAAAAAACAGGATTAAGGGAAAGTTATACCTTTATATGTTCATAATGTTTAGATAATGACGTTTGGATACAGATATATTAGATATGAATTAATAAATTAGGCGGTACAGATTACCATGGAATTGATTAAGAATTTTCAAAAAAGTGTTTTATGTTATTAAAAATGGAGTTTACGACAATTTGTTTCACTTTAAGTAGATGTCTGATAATCATTGTAATAAGAAATAATGCATATTTTCAATAATTATATATAGTATTTACCATGTTCTAAGAGAATTCCAGATGATGGAATACACAAGATCGATTTGTGACAAATAAGAGCTACCTTATGATATTAGGGGGATCAATGGTATGGTATTTTTTAGAAATATATCGTCATTATTTCTAATAATTTATACTTTCCTCTTTCTTATGGGTTATGAGGTTAACTATTCATGGAATGGTTCATGTTAAACTTGGTTGAGGTTTTAAAGATTAATATATCATCTCTCAGAATGATGATTTATTCATTATGGATAACATGTGATAACATTGTTTATTTTATAAAGATATATGGATGAAAAATACTTCTATTTATAGAACTCATGATATGCTAATGCTTTAGGAATGAAAAAGTCACCTTCATTTCTTAGACTAAGAAATTATGGGAAAAATTAACCAATGCATAACAATGATTGAGGTTGTCCTAAAATCAAGTAAGTATATTTTCTCTTGAAATTTCTTTAACAATAGAAAAAATGTTCTTATTATTTATTGTTATCCTATTGTCATCATTATTGATGATATTAAAGACATTTTCTAAGACTCTTTGGGATATGGAATTTTTAAGAGTAACTTTCCCTTATATATGTTCCCTATCACTCCCCAGCAGAATTTGATTGTTATATTTCTATTGTATTTCCATGTTTTAAATTTCCAAATATGTTTTCCAATGTGGAAACCTAGTTATGAATTATTTTGGGTAACCACTATATTTCTAACGTTCATTTTTAAAATGATGTTTTAGTATTGATTTTTACTATGTTTGATTATAAGAAAAGAAAAATTGAAGTATTAAAACATTAATAACCCAAAATAATTTAGAGTGTGTAATTAATATCAGAGGGGTAGAGTACATCACCCCATGATTTTTTGAAATATATAAAATTTTAATTATCTTAATCTTTTCAATATTTTACATTTCAGACACCACTCAATATAACTTGTGTTATATTAAAGAACTGCGCAATTAATGTTTTGTTTGCAACACCATGAAAAAATCTCAGTACAAATAACACTTGGATTAGATTGTAGTAAATGAGACTATATTTGTCTTATGTTACATATAATTCCATGTTATTTTGATTTCTTATGATACATGGAAGAATGAGTTTCAGCAAACTAAAATAGGCTATTAATATTGTTATTAAAATATTATAATAGTTACCATATAACAATTGGAATTAAAATTAAATATAATATTATTTAAATTATATTGCTATTTTATAAAACAAATTATATAAAATTAATCCATTGGTCACAAATTAAATAGAAATGAATGTAAGAATTATTTGTAATTCCTTTTGTGAGAAAACTAAGTTTCTATGTATAAACACCATCTTATCCGAATAAGTTAAATATTCCACTATTAGTTATTATTTTTTACACAATATTTATATTAAACTTTAAATAAATACTTTTAACACACTTTCAATAGATTTTATAGGAAGAAGATAATAAAAAATCCAATTTAATGAAAAAAGATGTATTTTTTCAAAAAGGAGATGGACCACCATTTAATGGGGAACCAATTTTAAATAAATTTTTTGAATATTTTATAAATTTTTTATGACCAAATAATCTTCTTATTTGAATTTGGGATATTAAAATTTACTTCGGTTACATTTTTGTAAATTTTTGTATGTTTCATATTTTGATGAATAGTGAAAAATACTGAACTGTAATTGAAATCATTTTTTTCATCTAACTTATCAGAATAGTTAAAATATGTTTTGAATTTATTTTAAAGTATAATAAGTATAATTTTACATCATGTAATCCAATTTAGATAATTGGAACCAATTTCCCATTGAAATTGAATATTAAAACATTTCAAGCTTTTTGACTTTTTGACTTTTAAAACAAATTTTTTCATTCCATCCACATGAATAATTTTAAATTAATTTTATCCAAATATATTTATTCAATTTTGAAAAATGGATTCCATATTTTGAATGATAAGGTCAAAAATTTAGTGATCAGTTAAATGTTTTTGAAAATATGAACTGTATCATTAATAAATTTTATTACCACAGTTAATGGTAATTTGGGTAATTAAGGGTCAAAAAAATAATTTAATTTTAGAAAATGAATGTAACATAATATAAAAAATTATTTTATGGATTTAATTATACTCATATCACCTAATTTTTGAAATCTAATTATTTAATGGTCACATTTCCATAAAAATGACTTACATATTATTAAAATCAATGAGAGTGGAAAAATGTCAGACTCTAACATTTAATAAGTATAACTTTTTTACGATGGGGTAAAAAAGAAAATATTCTTGAATATATATATATATATATAATAAATTTTTTTAATATAAATCATGGAATTTAATTTTTAAATTTCAGTGAATAAATGTTTTTTAAAAATAATTACACATTGATGATGCAATAATTATTAAATTAATGAAACATAAATTAAATTATTTCAGAAATATGAAAATAAATGTAATTTTACTTAATTAAAGTGATCCACTAATTTTATAATTGAATATGAAATTATTGGGGTGTATAAAATGAATTTATTTGAATATTTATTTCAATGTTGAGTTTCATAAAGTCATTTCAATAAATAGTCACAAAACTGACACTTATTATATTTTATGAATACAATATTTTATTAAATGATTTATAAATAATAAAAATATTCAATAATTGAAACGGTTAAGATAAATTTTTTAATGTATAATTAATTTTATATTCATGGTCCAATTGAAAAATTTTAATTTAACAATTACGTCCTCTTAATATAAAAAATTGGTTACTGTAGTTAAAATTAAAATGGGTTAATTATGGGTGAATCAAAATGATATGGATAAAAACAACACCGAAAAATGTATAACATCTTTTGGTTGATGATAATAAAATATTTTAATATATTATATTCAAATAATTTACCATTTTATGTGTTTTTATGTAGAATTAATATATTATATATTATTATTTAGTGGAACACCAAAAGTACCGCCTCCATCTCTTATATTAGGGAACTGCTTCTTCTATTTTCATCACACATCAGGTCCTATTTCATTCAGAAGAACTCTATAAAAATATCATAAAAAATTTTCTTACTTCATCTTAAAAGAGATTTGGGGAAAAGTCCACCCAATTGTGTACTTTTGTGAAAATCAAAAAGAGATACTCAAAAAATAGGCAATGTTCATCAAAGAACGTTTTTGTGTTATTTCTTCTTCAAAAAAATATTATTATTATTATTTTATTTTTATATAATAATGTAATTATCCTAAATATAATTACATGTAGTTAGAATAAGGTTTCTACCTACACTCACACACATTTCCATCAACTGGGCATGCGATCAACATTCATGTGTACGACGGACTACCGACTTACGAACTGATGTCGTTTGTTCTTCCATTAACTCCATTAATAGTTGAGAATTAGAATTTAATTACTATATTTACATGATAAATATTTAATTTAGATTATATTTAAGATTCTTTAATTATTATATAACTCATACCTCTATTCATTCCATTTTCATAAATACGATAACTTTGTTTATGGATATGTTGACTACCACCTCCTCAATGTGATATGATTCCTTCGCACTTTACATGGACTATATTATAGATACGTTTAGTAAACATATATGATATAGATTCAATAATAATTCTACTATAATGATATTATATATATGTAAATTACCTTATTTATTTCAATATGACAAGAAAATGGAAGTAGAGTTCCTGTGTACGAACGACCTACAGTCTCCCAGAACTTTTCATTTAATTTTCAAATTCAATATTTTGTATACTGTTATCAATAAATATATAATGAATATACTTTATATTTATATAATTTTTATCATTATTGTGAAAATTTAACCATGATATAAGTAATAGGACCAGAAATATTACAAATCAAAACACATGCGAAAAACAAAGGGGATACTACCCGGAGAGTATAATCGACCCGAAATTATTAAGAAATTGGTAAAATAAAGTCATAATAAAATAATATACGGTATTATATATATGAATATGGTTCTTTAAAATATTAATAATATACTTATACAAATTTTTATGCATTTTTTGTACGAGTATGTGGATATTCAAGAAATAATGTAAGAGATCATTATCTCACATTTATTTCTATGGGACACATTCCATAAACAATACTTTTTTATTTTGAGTTGATTATATACCGCCCATGAATTTATTTAATGATTATTACTATAATGATCCTGGTATTTTAATATCAATATAATTCTATTTCTTTCACGGGCATGAATTTATATTAATTATAAAGTGATAGCTATTTATTCTATAATCGCTTCAATATTCGAGATTATTTCATTTTAAATAGTTGTTGGGTATATTTATCCCCCACAACATTTTTTCTAATTTTTTTTTTAAAAAATGTATTTTATATTCTAATATTAATATTTAATATTAAATTAATGAATTTTTAATTTTAACTAAATGTTTTGAAAGGAATATTTTTTCTACAAATAATGTACTTTGCGACATTTAATGACAAAGTATGAATGAATGTTTTTTGAAAATTATAAGATAGCTATGGTCTATTGTGATATCATGATGCCTTATTTTCTTGAATATTCCATTACAATTTTACAATGTTATTTTCAAAATAAATGTTATCTTATAATGTTTTGTGATTTCTTAAAATGATAATGTTATAAAATATAAATTATATATTTCATAAAGAATGATTACAAGTGATCACTCAAAATTACTTTCCATATAAGATAATGTTTTTTTGATGTAACATATCTATTAATAGGGATATTATACAATGATACAATTTATATTCTTCATCTTAATAGTTTATTTTGATAATGAATTGATGTTTCGGTATTATGTTTCTTTTCCATGAGTTATGTTATGATTAATAGTCTTTGAAAGTGATTTCATTTTATGGGTTCTAATATGATTTAGGTTATTATGAAACAGATATGTATGGATTTAGTTTTGTGATGGGTGGGACCTATATCTCCCTCAATGTCATTGGGTATAAATTTATAACTCTAGAGGTGTATATGTTATGCATGAACCTGATTTCTTGTTCACAAAACTAGGCATGAACCTAATTTTCATGTCCATAATTTTATGTGTGGTCCTACTTTTCATGGATATATGATTATGAAAGGTCATAATTTATATTCCTTAAATTAATCATTAAACATGTTACTATTTATACATGATTACAAAGTAACAAGTTTATGTGCATGAAATAATTTCATGTGATATGTCAATGTTATAATCTCATGGATTATGTTCTTTTATTACCATATGATTCTTAAATTATGGAATACTAATATTTATTCAATGATTAATGTTTATGATATTTGGTATGCAGGGTATTATATTCTAATGTAATGATGAAATTCTCATACCCTTTAAGCTAATGTTTATGCTTTCATACCTCCCTTGTTTACCCTCACGGAGCCTCTGAGGTCACCCTTTTCTTATATTTTCTTTGCCAAAGAATTGAATAATATTTTTACATATAATATTTCAAAAATGGTTCTATATTTGAAGACATAGGTGGGAAATGATGTAGGTATATTATGTAACATTAGTTTAGGCATCCAACTTTACAAATACACTAAAATAATATGATCATTTCTCGTGTGTTTGTGCAATGTATGAAATATGATGAAAAAATGTATTATTTTTATTGTATGAAAGGACATGGACATTATATTATTCTAGCTAGGATTCATTATCAGGATCACAAATATGATCCCCTCGTTGATGAGGTGTTCATACAAAGGCTGGTTCGGGAGTTTCTACCTCATTGTGGTGCACCGGCTATACAACCAGTTATAGAGAAGATGATGGTTTCCACATTTCTAGTGGATAGGTGTGTAGGATGCATTCACTATATGAGTTTCAATGATAGATAATTCATTGATTCTGAGGTTATCTCATCCCTTAGGTGGATAAGGACAGACTAAAGGTGGTAAAATGATTTTTTCTTCGGGTTATGATATTAGTAGATCATATGGTGGTCCTAGTGGAGAGTCATCTCGTTATCTCAACAAGATGATGGAATGTTTTGGTGACTTGGTATTATGAAGAGGTTACTAAACCATGGTCAGGATTTGAGCACCTATTCAGAGAGGACTTTTATATAGCTACTTTGTGGTATATATATATCCAGTTTCTTCTCAAGCTCCAGTATGGCTTCATGACTGTAGTTGTGTGTTCTTCAAGGTATACCAACCTCTATTAGTAATTGATGGATATGGTTCATCACCAGATCATCATGAATCAAACCTTTGAGTGAGGGATTCATAGGGTAGTACAAGATTGTTTTATCTCCCTATTCATTCTTACCTATGAATGAGTGTTATAGTGAGATATGTCGGGTGGGAGTTTGTTGGTTGAGCAGACCCAACTAGTGGTTTCTGGTAATGGGCATGAAGGAGATGAGAACTATGTAATAGGGACACAAAACTAGTCTTGAGGACATGGACATGTGATAAATTTTTGGAGGAGGTCCATTAATAGTGGGTATGTCGTACAAGGATCACAATATGGGATCAGTCAAACCAGAGAGAGGTGGTCGTACTCAAGTGATTGAAGGGGACATCTTGCACACGATTGTTTGGCCCCCATACTTTTGGAAGAGAAACCATGGATTTTCTACTAAGGAATAGGTAATGGAAGGATAAGGTAGGATCTCATGGTATCTATTGTGGAAGAGGAGCCAGGAGAGCAGTGGGAGGTGGTCGAAGAATTTGACATGTTACCACCACCACCAAAGGTGGTTCACACCAAGCTTAGGGAGCTGGAAGAAAATGGTGGGTAAAACTACAGGTGGTCAAAGATTATGATCCTAAGGCTCCAGGAATGATTAGAGTTATGATATCTTTCATTATTAACTTATCATAGATACTGATACAAATGGGTTCTAGTTATTATTTCCATATCACATTACTTGTTCGATCCTAAGATATTCTAGTTGATCCCATGGATCGATGCTAGTTCTTGGAGACACATATTGGAAATGAATCACCAATAGCATAATTGTTCAGATAGAATGAACAGAATTGTTGTGGAAATGTTTTAAATTGGGATATATTTGTTTCATATATGAGGCCTTATTACATCATCTTAGGCAATGACTGGTTTTATGTAGTTCATTCCATGGTTTACTATTTTAGGTGGAGGATGTTGTGTGTCCATAGTAATGGGAATAAGTTTTCCTTTTTCATTGAAAAGGAAACCCATGTAGTAGATAATGGACTCATGCATAGGAGTGTGAAACCTATTACACATTAGTTGTCTAGAATAACCCTTAAAGTGGTGGGTTTTATGAGTTTAAATTTTCTTGTAGTGGCGGTAGAGCACGAGTATGTATTCCATAAGGGTGTTCGATGCTTACCTCTCCACCGTGGGACATCCTTATTCATTGATCTACACATTTGGATGGATCTAATATATGTGACAATATATTAGATGGCCCTAGTAGAGATTCATGAGCTAATGGTGCAATTGGGGGACTTACAGTGGAAGGTATTTGTTAGACCCAACGTTTCACCGAGGGCAGCCCTACTTCTATTCTCCAATAAGGAGGTCAAAATCCTGATGTTATGTACGGACTAGAAGTTCATGAACTAGGTGAAAATGAAAAACAAGTATCCACTATCTCAAATTTGTTACCTCTTTGATCCATTGAGAGGGGAAGGATGATTCTCAATGGTTGACCTTACATCAGGATATCACCATTTGTGAGTAAGGGATGATGATATATCAATGACTACATTCAGATGTTTAATTGGTGACTATGACAGCATGGTGATTATATTTTATGGGGAAAAAACCCCATCAGTGTCCAAATGACTCATGAACCGAATATTCAATACTTTTATAGACAGTTCCATGGTAGTCTTCATCGATAATATCTTAATGTACTCATTGTCCAAGGTTGAGCATACAAGACAGTTGAGGATTTTTTCATTACGTACTTCGAGAGAACTCAATTTATGGGATTCCCAAAAAGCTTCAATTCTATATTTCGGTTATACAATTTTTGGGGCATTTTATCTCATCATATGGAGTGGTAGTGGACCCATCCATGGTCGAGGCTGTGTTCTCTTGGGAGGAACTACAGAGTTTGATGGAGGTGAAAAGCTTCATTGGGTTGGGATGATATTACTTGAGATTCATTCCATATTTCTCCACTATATCATCACCCATGATAGATTTTTCATGAAATTGGAAGCATTTCTTGTCTATAAAGAGGTTCGACCAATATTTTCAAATGTTGTGGTTGAGTTTGATGAGTTATAACTTTATGATATTTCTAGAGTAGGGTGTTGAATATGTAGTGTTCTAAGATGCATTAGGAACTGAGCTTATTTGTGATATTATATTGAGGAAGGATGTGATTACCTATGGTTCAAGTCATTTGAAAAAACATGATAATTACAACACTATCCATGATCTTGTGTTTCCAGAATTAGTATTTTCAATAATTATATGGTGGAACTATCAGATGGGAGATCAGTTTATCCTCTATTCTGACCACAAGAGTCTCAAGAATATCTTCTATTTGAATGATTATAACATGAGATAGAGAAGATGTCTAGAGTTCCTCCATGATTATGACACTGATATTTTTTATAATCATGGTAAGGGGAAAATGGTGGAAGATTCTCTCCTCAGTAGATCTTGTTCATAGTTTGTGAACAAGGCATGAGAAGATTTAAACGATTTTCAGTTATCCTTTATGGATGGAGATAGAGAAGGTCCCCTCCTGTCTATGGTTTTCACCCAAATTGTTTTAGATTGATTTATAGAGGCCCAACATGGGAATATTGATTGCAGGATCCTAAATATGGTGATATATATTGGGCATACTCTTGATGGGTTTTATAATGGTGGGGATGATGTCATTCTTTCAGGGGATTCACAGTGGTATTGAGAATATTGCAGTATAATGTTATGAGAGGGTTTCATACATCTCATTTAGTAGTACATCTTTATGTTGAAATAATGTATTAGGACCTATTACATCTATTTATTTGGACATGTGTGTATAAATGAGTATCAATGTTCTTCTCTTGATGTCTTACTTTCTAGAAAGTGGATGATGAGAAATAAGTTCTCTAGAGTTTAGCTCAACCCCTTGAGGATCCAGACTGTAACTGTGATGCAATATCCACTGACATTGGGATGATCATACCACATAAATCTAGGGGAAATGATTCCATATGGTATATTAAAGATTTACTCACAATGTCAGACCACTTATTATCTATTCGGGTGAATGTTTAAAAGAGATAACGTAATGTCCATATGTGCAGGAGATAGTCTGACGCCATACTGTTCTGTTTCCAATATATTCATTCAATGATTCTCAATTAACATCATGTCTATGGAATGTATTGTAGGATGATTTTTTTAATCAGTTACACTAGATCACAACATATCACTCCTATACTAATTTCCAAAGAGTGTGGACCATTATTGTTTTGGAGGGCATGTAGTTACCATGAATGTTATACATTGGGCATTGTGGGGAGGATCACCTAATAATTTTTGAGTTTTCATACTACAATATCTACCATTCAATCAAAAATAGGGAACCATTTAAGTCTTTTTAAGGTCAACCTGCAGGTTACCACTTTGTTGTATAGACCCATTAGAGTTGGCACTCTTGTGCCGAGAGTTGATGTGATGAACTATAGAGAATGTGTAAATATTATAGGAGTGTATGGGGATAATAAAGACATATCAGAAGTCTTATATGGATATAAAAAAGTGGCATTTGGTGTTTTAGGAGAGAGGCCATGTGTTCCCTATAGTCTCGCCATAATGTGGATTATGAATATTGGGTTGGGGTGGAATGATATCATTGAGAATAATTAAAATATTCCAGATACTACGAAGAGATTTCTTGGTGGAGTACTACTTTGATCTACAACTATTGATAGACCTCTTCAGGATGTCTTCAATGTGTCTCAGCTGATGAGGTACGTTCATGACCCCACACAAGTTATTAACTAGGGAAACTAGAAATTGGTGATGGAGATACCATTGTTGTGTATGTGGTAGAGATCAAAGATAGACAAGAAAGGATCCTTCTTGGGTGACCAATGCCTTTTGTTCATATCTAGTGAAAGCATGATAATATTTTTAGGTGAATGTAGGTGTGAGATGATCAGCTTCATGATCAAAACTCACATCTATTTATGTATCCCTTCATGTGTATTTTCAAGATGTAAATCCCCAATATGGATAGATTTTAATGACATAGATTTTCCATATATTTTTCAGATATTTTATATATTATTATTGAGACCAAGAACTAAGACAACGTACGATTCCAAGTCCCTGTTAATCATGAATAAATGATTGAATTTTATTAAATATATTATATAGAACGTGTGTGATGTTTTTCTAAAAAAGATTAATAAAATATAAATAGGGTCCCCTATTAGAAATATGAGCGAACTATTGAGTTCAGAACAAAGGTTTTACCCTGGGTGCAACATAACCCTGGTAAGTGCAGTGAATTTTTAGAAAAGATTCCATGAGAGTAAAAATGAATAAAATAATAATTAATTTATTTAATTTTTTATCAGTGATTTAGTGACTCATGATTCATTATTTTGACTGTTATAAAAAAATTCTAGGTTTATCTTCATAACCCTAGATCCATTTGGGGGAGTGTTAAAGGATATCTCTCGTACGAATGGAAACCACATTGTAGATCAGCGATTGAAAGGAAATGAGATTCACGATCTCTCCATTGAAAAAAATACATGATCATTCTTCTTCAATGATTGATCCAAATTGAGGTAGGGAATTTTGTGTGATTGATTTCTCCAATCATTCATAACTCCTATGACAATAATGGATCAATAAACCAATATATTGTTATGTGGACAGTACTTATTGCATGATGGATAAATTTCAAGGATTTTATTTGGATAATTTCTATATGATTATTGATTCTCTGCTAATAGTTATAACAAAAATGAATTTGGTTCGACACAAACTTTTATCATGGACCATTCCTATAGATTATTCTTATGACCCCCACCCAATTCTCTTTTCATCACATGAATTCTTTGTTTGGTCTGTGGTTCAACATGGCTAGATTAATCTATCATTGTGTACTCCATTAATGGTGAAATGATATGATATCATAGATCTAGTATCAACATGAAATGATAGTGGTGTTATGAAGGAATAGGTCAAAAATAATATGGTTTGAGATACTAAATTTCAAGTTCATCATCGTGGAATGATGAAAGGGGGTTAATAATGTTTTCTGGATGGATTTTATGGGCCAAAACGTTTTTCGTCGATGTCAAGACTTAGAATACATGAATCAACGATTTTACGGTGAAGCGTAGGACCTGATGAAGGGTTGATGGAATAAAAATCAACCTAGAATCCAAATCAATGATTTTGGGACATTCCACACTACACAAAATGTAACAAGGACCCATACACCATGTGAGACCCTCTCAGTGGATTATAGGGTTTTAGGATTGAGATAAGGATCACATGGCATGTGACCATGTCACATGTTGTGTATACCCCTTTGGTGTGATCAGTTTGTACCTCAGACGGTACATGGACACATGTTGGAGTATATGAGAATCAGAACACTGTTTACTCCCACACAGACATAAATAATCCCAATGTATGTGGGAATACCCACGTATTTGTAGATAGAAATAGTACATGGGCAACTGAGATTCCACGTACTGTTACACAAACATATACATGGGAAATGGGCCATTTACATAGAAGAACCAATAGTCAAAAGGAAATGATATCTAATCATACTGTATGTCGTGTTCTTATTAAAATATTGCTTTAATCATATTTCCACTTTATGTTGGACATGTTTTATTATGGTTTGTTCCCCTATCCATTCCAAGAGGGTTATAATGGAATCACATCCTACTCATAAGACAAAAACCCATTGAGCATGAATCCAAAGATAGAGTTGTTGGAATCCTTCCATGATTTAGGGAGTGAGATCCCATATTCATTATTCAATCGAAGGTGTAATACTTTGTATCACCGTTACCAACACTACATGGGTGAATATTCTTTACATAGAGGGTTAATCCATATTGAGCTGTTGGTATACCCCATGGACTTAGAAATGATCATTATTTGTGTATCGTGCCTTTTTTAACTATCAGTGGGAACATATAATTGAGAGAGACAACAAGAATGTGCTCTTCAGAATTCTTAATAAATTATTTTACACTCAGTAGTGTGTTCTATCAGACGAGTGCTTTGTGGAACCTTCGAGCTAGATTCCTAGTATTGAATTATAGTTGTGACTTACTGTTAGACGATGTGTCTTTATCGAGTATATCTGGATATCCTTTCGATATTTTTTTTTGAAATATACTTGTATAGAGATGATTATATTCTTTTTTGGTTTGATTTGTGGTTTTAGAGCGTCATATTTGGTATTGTTATACTCACCACTACATGATATTTTACAGCTTATGTTTTCCCTTGTGAATAGGCTAGAACTTTTGACAGAGTTGTAGATAGACAAGGACGAGATAATTATTTATGATACTATAAAGAACAAGGTGTGTTCCTATGGTATAATGATAGTATCCCTTAGTTTTACTTTCAGGTTGGACTTATTTTCAAATTTTATTTTGTGGCCTTATATATGGACCTTTTTACTTTTCAGTAATTCATGTCATACTTTTATTGGAGGATTTAGATGTATAAATTCCAGGTTGTTCAATTGTTTTTTAATTTCCACATTACAAATGATCTTAGATGTGTACATTTGTATAGGTACATAGGCCAAGCCCACACCTGTTAGTGATATTACAGCCCAACAACAGTCGCCAGCCCTTGACTGTTGAAGGTGATCCTGGGGAGTTGTAGCACAGACCCCACTTTTACATGTCATGGAATTTTTAAATATTAATTTAATCATATTGAACACCACAAAAACATATACCATGGTGTGAATTTTTTTGTTTCATCCATAGAAACCGACAATGACAATCAAGTATAGTGTAGTTCCAAGCACTCCATCCTTAAAACATTAGAAGACCCAACCCCACAATATTTTGGTATATATATTGGATGTTTCTCATTGGGTTTCTATCCAAGAGCCCCACCCAATATATTGAGATCCCCATGATATTTCCTCGGTTTAATTATTATAGGTGGTCAAACATACAAATAATTCCCTCTATAATGGCTAGCCAATCCATTTCTCTCACCGTGGTGATGGAAAAATTCACAACTATCCTCCAAATACCCAATTCCAAAACAACCTCCACCATGCTCATTACCTTAATATAAATTCAAAATGACCAAAACCAAGCCTACCACCATCTTATGGGGAAATTAAAAATAGATATAAATCTTGTGTTTCCACTAAAATATCACTAAACAATCCCTTGACACCACCAAACCCAAGAAAGTATAAATAACATGTCTTTTAAATCTAGGCTCTCACATTTTTCCCGATTTTAGTTAATTATCTATTTTAAGCATTACATGACTTGTAATTTAGAGTTTTTATTAGTAACATTACCAATAATGGTTTTTTAAAATTGTCTATATTAAGATTATTGTGATATATATATATTTAAATATAGATGGTAATAGAGATAGAGGGAGATCGAACAATTTATATATATATATTCATTTATATTGAATCAAACTTGAACCAATGTAGTTTATGATATACAATCAGGGATTATGAAGACATAGTTAGTTATAAATAAAAAATATTGACAAGGTAAAAAATTATATTAATTTAATGAATTCTATATCCAAATAATGGTCGTAAATGTAAATTGGAATAAATATTTATGAATTTTTAAATGATCATCATAGAAATCAAAAAGGAAAAGATGATATGTAACACCCAAGGTCATCATAGAAAAATTATTTTTCATATTTATTGATATATATGAATTATATAGTAATTTTACCTCAAAATGGACCCTACATCAAATAACATACTCAATAAATTATAATGTGCTCTTCAAAATCTTGAATTTCACTCAAGACTGGGTTATACCTAACACTAATATATTGTTAATACTATTTGATTGTGAAAACTATCACCTAGAAATTATATTGATTTGATTTAATAGAACAATATATATTATTTCTAACCATTTTATTAAAATATTATACATTCATTCAATACATTTTAAAGGAAAAATATCAGAATAAATATAGTTTTAGGCTTAAAACACAATCATTTCTAAAAAAAAGTTTTAACTAATTTTGTTGCAAATCATATTTGAAAACTAAATTTTGACACCTTTATAATATTTATATGAAATATTGAAATTATTTTTTGAAATCATGATAAAAAAATTTACTTTGATTCTTTGTAATTTTTTTAGAACAATTATATTTTTATTAATAATAAATAATAATGAATTGTAATTGAATACTAATTTTTCAAATAATTAAATTAGATATATAAATATAATTATTAATTTGTTTTAAATTAAAACAATATCACTTTTATATCAGTTAAAATAATTTATTAAAATGATATAAATTTCACATTGAATTTATATATAAAAACCACGTAAACAATTAAATATATTTTACATTAAAAAACCTCTTTATTGTCCGATCTGTGGGATTAATTTAAAATTTATTTCATCCATTTCTATAATTGGAATGCAGAATAATGGATTCCGTAATTTTAATCAAAATAATTTTTAATTTCATATGAGGTCAAAATAGTTGTTGAAAAAAGTATTTGTGAAAGTAATTAAAATTAATTACCTTAATTAATGTAAAAATAAGTTTACTTTGTGGTTAATATTTAATATTAAGAATCTAAATGACCTAAAAACTTGTCCAAACCCAATTAGATTGAAATTATTCCACTATATCCCCAACTTGATATAGTTGTTTTCATTATTGTAGTCACCTTATTTATGGAAGACCCCACAATAGTGTTTACGTTTTTAAATCTACTAGAATCTCAATCCCCCTCCACTATAAAATGGAACTCACCCACTAACTTATTCACACCTATCAAGGCCCTTTGGATCATCCATAAAATGCTAAAATAATCTCCCAAAAACCATACCCTAACCATAGAGGCCTCTCATTTGGATAAATCCAACCAATAATTCCATTAGCGCAAACCAAAATGAGTTACCCTGAATATGAGGTAACTTTCATTAACATATATTTATTAATTTTTTTCCTACTCCAATCAACTAATTTCACATTATATCATCATTATATAATTAATAAATTATCATAAATACATTTAGATGTTTTTATGTTAAGGTTTAGACCTACACCTACCCACACGTCTATCAAATGGGTAATGAACTTAGAGTTCGTTTGTACATAGAACTACCGCCTCATGAAACATTGTCGTTTCCTTCACCTTTAATGCCACTCATGGTTGGACATTATGTTGGAAACACTACTTTTATATAATATATATTACATATATGATTTCTAAATACCTCTAGATTTTTCATTTAACACATACTTTCATGTTTTCTATTTTATGGGAATACAATAATATTGTTTATGGATGTGTGGAATAATATCTCTTCATAGCTATATGATACGTTTACACTAAAATGGAATGTATTATGTATGTAATAAAATGAATATATTTTAGAAACATTAAATACATATGATATTAATGAAATAAATACATTTCAAAAAATAAAATATATATTTTTATTTAATATCTGTTCAGATAGTAAAAAAATTGATAGAATCGTACGTGGGCTAGTGGACTACAGCCTCCTCAGAGAAGTGAGAATCCTTTTACATAAAAATAAATAAATAAATAGAAGTATATATTATAAAAATGCATATTATTATTGATATAATGATGATTGTTTAAAGATTATTTTTACATAACATAGTTCATTAATGATCGTTGAAAAATGGGAATGTTATTTATGCGTACCTATGACCTACCATCTCCATGACTGTATCGTTAGTTAAATTTCCATAACCATATATATTGATTTGTTTTAAAATTTTAATTAAATAATAAATATGATAATTATTTCATTATTATTATTTATTGTTTGTTTATTTAATGACACATTTGAACATAGTTGACCTACTCTTGATGTTTTGGACATAGAAACTAAATATGGTCAAAACAACCGATGTAAATTTAATTGTTTAAGTAGTTTTTTACAAAATTGTAAAATTTTAAATAAAAATAATGATAAACATAAAAAAATTCCAATGAAATTTAATTATTAACATTATTTTATTATTCATGAAAATAAAGATACACATGAAAATTCGGACTTAATTTATTGGATTTAATCTCAATATCCATTCATTGAGGCATTACATGATGTTATACACCTTTATTATTTTATATGGTGTATATAAATCTCCACTGACAGGTTATATATTGAATTTTCTCTATTATTGCTATATTTAATATTTTTTAATGTTATTAGTTACTGAGTTTTATGATTCAAATATTTCAATTTTTTATGTGACACATTATTTTTTTTAAAAAAAAATTTTCAATTGATTTGGGAATGAATTTAAAAATATTTTCGTATTAATCAATATTATAGTCGGTATTTTATGTGTTTATTGATATAATCGAATTATAAATGAAATTTTATATTTTTTTTAAATTTCATTCATATATGTTCAAAAATTAATCATGTTACAAAATATATATGGAATGTTTGGCAAACAAAAAAATAATGTTATATTCTTAATATACATGGTGACAATAAATTTTACAACTCCATGACCAATATTTTATTTTTGGATTCCTTTTACAGATTTCATGTTTTCATACATAAAAAATATTCTTTTTTAAATTTTAGTATTGAAAATGGGTTTTCAAAATAATGGTGTATTTTGTATTGAAAATGGTATTTTTTAAAGATAATAGTATTATAGTATCTGAAAGTGATTTTAAAATGAGTATAAAAGTGTATTTCCAATGATGAAATGATTTTTTAATATTTTGGTTCTTGGAAAACAATAATTATTGGTTCAATGAAACTACATTGGGTGATCCCCTCAATGATTAAATGATGTGTGAAACTATATTGCGCTCCAATGTATATGTAAATGATTATATTATCCAGAAAATTATGTTGAATTTTGGCCATCTGGGTTTTCCAATATGTAATGGTTTAGTGTGATGATGTCACAAGGTACCTACATGAATTTATTGAATTTTTTATTGGGTTTTCCTGGAAATATTTTTTTAAGGTAATGTAAATGATATTTATTAAAGAAGGATATTCCCCATTTTGGGTAAAGTGTTCCGTTTTCAGGATAGGATTCTCATGATTTTTAATGTTCTTTAATGGATTAATGGTTTCATTCATTTTATATACCTTACTGATATTTTTTTACTCATCCCATACTTCTAAATATCTTTCACAATACTTAAGGAATATTTAGGGAATGAAATAGGTCTTGTTTAATTACATGAATTTTTTTTCAAAAAATATATCATGATCTATTTTTAAAAAAATTATAAGGTGTAAAAATGGACACCTTTCATATGATTTCACATTTTTTATATGGATTTTAATGTATTAGATATGTCATGATTACCGAAAACTCTTAACCTAAAATGATCCTTTGTTGGAGGGAATGTATATTCATAAGTACTACTCAAGATTACTTAATTTCTATGTATGTGGAATTATAGTTGTTATCAAAGGTCAGTTTAGTTAACATTAGAGTCGTGGGTAATGTTAATAAGTTTCCATTGGAATGTTTTACATTATGGTTGAGTTAAAATGTTATATCATTTGAACATTACCATGCATCTTTTTCTAAAATATTTCTATATAAAATTATTTTTTATATAGGAAAAGAGAAGTGGTACTGGGATGGAACTGAGAGGAACATATCCTTCCAAATCAGTATCAAGAGATGCTCAAAATTGGAATATAACTATTTTTTGTAGCAATGGATAAGTTAACCCAAGAGATAAATGGTGACGGTATCCATGCTATAGTGGAACCTAATATATCCCAAAGGGACATTTATTTTTTGAAGTATAGAAGGAGGCATCATACCCTATAATTTAGTGGATCATCTGGCCAGGTGTTAGCTGAAGGATGGATCAGGGAAATGGAAAATATATTTGATGTTATGGGATTTTTGGAACATCAATAGGTAACCCTTAACGTTTATAGTTTTGAAGTTGAAGCTGATCTATGGTCACATTTTTATGAGAATACAAGAGATAAAGATAATATTAAATAAAAAAAATTGGTAAATATTGAAGGAAATTTTATTTTACAAATAATTCAAATAGGTTGATTGAATCTAAATGGAATAAACATTCCTAGAATTGCGGAAAAAAGATGAAGATTCTGTAAATATATATTAAAGAAATTGCACATGATTGGCCAGGTCTATGCTTAATTTTTTTAGGACACTGATAGAGAAATTTATATTTTTTAATTTGGATTGAAACCATGTATATATATATATATATTACCACATGAGAATTTAAACTATTTGAGAGAGTATTTAGTTGTGTTGAAAACGTTAATATAGAGTATACTAACTCTTATGTGCCTCATAATGAAGAATCTAAGAAGTTCACTGGATGGATGGAGTTAGGTAAAAATAAAAAATGTTATGGAAATTTAGTTCAAATAATATAGTAATTTTTGTAGAAATATCCATGTTGAACATCTCATGTAGATACAGTAGTGTTACCAATGATGAAAATTTTAAAAAGTTTCCCATGTGTGAAAGAAAAATAATCTTGAGGAGTCAAAGAATGTTATAACTAATAGATATCCTATAGTAAGATGTTTTACCTTAAATGTGATTATTCATTATGAAGTTTCATGTTTAATATTAGTTACACATGATGAAAATGTTCATGATCAGAAGTAGAAATGTATAGTGAGGTCAATTTATACTACTATAGTTGATGTTAGGCCATCAAATGATGTTCTGGTAGGTATATTACATATATATTAGAATAATTAAAATACCTTGTTTGATTATTAAACTTAAAATTTATTCTTTTATAACAAATTTTCAATTAAATTGTAAATATCACCTAATCAATATAAGATAGAAAATTTTTCAATATAATAAGTGCAAGTGTTAATAAAATCATGATTTATTGGAATCTTCCTATCTTCACTAGTAGGACGGTCTTTCCTACAAATATTGTTGTACTAGCCATAGTTTAGTTTTATGTCATTATTATTATGGATTGAATTTTTTTCATGATATGATATATTGAATTGCAATGAATTTTGTGTTCAATTATTTCATGCCTTTGATAATGTAACATGAAGCTGATAATTTGATTAGATATTGAAATGAATGTTTCATAGCTATTATTTTTGAAAAAAAATAAACAATTCAAATTTTTGTATTGCTAGTAGTAAACGATAACTAGAATGTTATTAGGGATTTTTATATAGTGTTATATATAATTAACAGGTTGAGTTTATGATATACTTAATACCCGATGATAAACCTATTTCTTACCCCTTATTGAACTGATCAAGTAGAATTTTTATAGTTGAAAAAACAGTTAAAGGAGTTATAAGATAAAGGTTTCATCTGACCAAGAACTTCACTATGTGGTACTCATCTATTTTTTGTTAAAAATAAATATATAACACTAAGACATTTTATTGATTATAGATATTTTAACGTCTTCATTATTAAGTAAAAGTATTGTTTTCATCAAATCTATGATTTTTTTATCATCTCTTGGAAGCACAATATTTTTCAATGGACTGCCTAAGGTTGAGGTACCATCAGTTGAAAGAGACAAAAAATGACATTACGAAGGCTACATGTCTTACATTATATGGAAAAATTAAAATTTATGTTATTCATTTTGGGTTATATAAACCACTTGATTTATTCATGGATCTTATGAATATAATTTCTCATGAGTTATTGGATAAGTTTTTGGGAGGGTATATTCATGTTATTTTTGTCATTTTTAAAAGGAAATAAAAACATTAATGGAATCTAGGGGTTTATTAAAAACCATAATCAAACGAAAATATATGGGAAATTTTGAAAATGTGATTATCAGTGGAAAAATTTTCATCCAATGGTCACATTATTTCTAAATATGGAATATCATTTGATCCATAAAAAATGATTGTTGTTGATGTATCTCCAAGAGCCAAAAATGTCATTGAGATTCATAGTCTTTTTGTATTAGAGGGTTACTACTTTATATTTATTGAAAAAATTTATTGGTCATCTAGATCACTGTCTAAGTTAACTCCAAAAGGAATTGTTTTCCTCTGAAAAAAATAATTTGATGATTGCTTTCATAAACTGAAATTATTTTTGCGGAATGGACCAATTTTTTCATTACCTTCAAAAAATGGTGAATTAATCATCTAAATTGATTACTCATTGGAGGGAAATGGTTGGGTCCCAATTATGAATGATCATATATTTTCTTATGCTGACATCTGTTGAAATCTAATGGGTTAAATTAAACTGAATAATTGTAGAATTAGTTGTAGCTATATTTTATTAAACAAATTTGGGGAAACTTTTTATGGGGTAAAGGATGAAATGTATACTGATCATAAATGTTTAAAGTATATATTCACTCAAAATAAAATGACCACGAGACATATAATATGGATCAAAATAATCACGAATTATTATTTTCCAATTCGCTATCATCTGAGAAATAAAAACTAAGTGACTAATAATTTAGGATGAAAAACTAATGTTGCATTAACCAGGACACATCTATAACACGAAGATTTAGTTAATATATTGATGAATTTTGGCCATGAATTTTGGGATATAAATACGTCCTCTATTTTTTTATGATTTTTGTAGTTGAATTTGTTAGAGAGAATAAATATGGCTAAGTGAGTGGATCCATATTTTCATGAAAATGTATAATACATTTATAATAGGATGTTTTTGAATTTTAATATTGCTTAGAAAGGCGTTTTAAGATTTCTAAAATGAATATGTGTTCCTTTTGATTCATATTTTACAAATTAGATGTAAACTAAAGATAATAGTTATCATTTTTCACTCTTTTGGGAAGCACGAAGATGTATAGAGACAATCAGGAGCATTACTTGTTGGATGGAATGGAAAGATACATTGTCAAATTTACTGTGATGTGTTTGACCTATCAATAGGTTAATGTAGAATGACCATTACCTATTGGGATGCTTCAATAATTTCCAGTTCCAATGTTGAAATGATATAATATATCAATGGATTTCAGTGTAGGATTTCCAATGGATTATGAAGGTAATAATTCAATTTGGTTAATTGTATTTCGATTAAAAAAATATGCAAATTTTCTTCCCCATAGAGAAATGTTGAATTTGGAAAATCATTATAGAATGTATCTAAATGATAATATTAATATTCATGGAGTTCCACTCTTTATTGTATAAAACCATGCTTCTAGATTCACATCCAATTTTTGGAAAGGACCTAAGTGTCTTTGGGTACTGAACTATATTTGAGTATAACTTTTCATCCTCAATTCGATGAATAGTATGAGTGGATGATTTAAATCTATGAAGATAATATTGTGTCTTGGTAAATGGATTCTCATAGAATTTATGATCAACAAATTTATTTTTTTTGTTATCCATTAATAACAATTTTCAAACAAGTATACAGATGGAACCATTTGAGTTATTATATTGAAAGCATTTTTGGACACCTGCTTTTAGCGATGATGTATGATAAACGAAGATGATGGAGCCAGAGTTGGTAGGGGAAATAGAATACAAAATTCTAGTGATTTAGTTACTTAAAAGGGAATCTCAGAGTATTCCAAAAAGTTATTTGGATAACCGGAAGAAATATCTTTCATATTATGTAGGTGATCATGTAATTCTCATAGTTTTTCTATGGAAAAGCCTAATGTGTTTTGTTAGGAAAGAGAAGATGAGTCCATGGTTCATTAGACCATATGAAGTCATAGATAATGTTGGATCTGTTTTCTATTGAGTGAATATTCCTCCGAGGTTATCTTAAGTACAAAATATATTACATGTTTCAATGTTAAGGATGTACGTACCAAATTCATCTCAAGTTTTTACCCCTGATGTAGTTTAGCGGGAAGAGAAAATTTATTATGAGGAACAACTAGTTTATGTTCTTGAATATACAGAGAAAATATTTTAGAATATAATGATTCATCATGTTATTGTTTTATGGAAAAACCATATGGTGAAAGTGAAAAAATGGGAATATGAAAACGCTATGAGGGAAAAATATTACTAGTTATTTTATAAGTGAATAAAATTATGAGGATATAATTTCCAACAGGGGGAAGGATGTAACATACCAGGTAATGATAGAAAATATAGTATCCATATTTAGGAATATTTATGAATTAGATAGTATTTTTAGCTTAAAAGGTATGTTGTGTCCAATAGTGTACCCGACATACAATAATGAGTTTTTTAAAATATTTCTTTTTAGACAACATTGTGTTTAAAAAAATAGTAATATACTATTAATATTATTATTTTATGTGGATGTTATCGCCTAACCATTAAATTAGAGGGTGTGAATTGAAAAAACTATATTGTGTTTGATCTTTTTTAAGTGTTTTTACCTTAATCCAATAATGAGTATAGGCATAAGATAAGAATAAAACACGTTTTACACTTAAAAAATCAATTTTCTCTAAAAACATATTTTATAGCCTTTTATTCACCTATATTAAAAAAAATCCAAATTCATAATTATTTTATATGAAATATTTAGCTTCATTTTTGAATGTAGGTTATAAAAAATTACTTTGGCTATAGATGATGAATTTTTCTAACAACTTTCATACTTTGGTGAATTGTAAATAATACATAATTTAAATAGAAAACTACTTTTTATATATAAATAATTTAAATATTTAAATTATAATTTTATTTGTTTTTAAAGTATATTTAAATAAATATTATATCATTTAAATCCATTTAGGTCATTGAAAACAATTTCACATTGAATTTATATATAATAAAATAACAAATTATTGAGCATTTTTAATTAAAAAGCCCACATTGTTGTCTTGTTTGTTAGATTAATTTTAAATTAATTTTTTCCACTCTTGTAATGTGATTTCTGAAAAATGGATTCAATAGTTTCAATAAAAATAATTTATAGTTTCTAATATTTTCATTTTTTAGGTAAAAAATATATGTGAATGTAATTAAAATTAATTATAGTCATTAATGCAAAAATGTGTTAATTTAGTGGGAAAACATTAATCTTAAGAGTCCAAATGACCCATAAATATGTAACAAACAATTGTTATGGCCATTATTAGACCATATACACTCTTTTATATAATTTTCTTCTGTATTTTATGCATATTTTATATGGTAGAC
Source organism: Viscum album (assembly GCA_963277665.1). Lineage (NCBI taxonomy): Eukaryota > Viridiplantae > Streptophyta > Magnoliopsida > Santalales > Viscaceae > Viscum > Viscum album. Next base: position 1,977,574,075 of record OY728119.1, read on the forward strand.
CTCCTAAAATTGTTTACATTTTAATATTTAAATGAATTCAACTACCCATCCACTATAAAAAGGCACTCAACCCCCACCCCCCCTCAATACTTTATCTTCTCATTCCCCATTGTCTCATCCAAAGCCTCAAAAATAATATCCCATAATCCCTTTCCAAAATCTCAGGGGCTCTAATTTTATATAAATCAATCCAAGAAGTACTTTTGTGCAAACCAAAAGGTGTTAGCCGAAGAAGAGGTAACTTTCTTCAACATGCATTTTTTAAATTGATTCCTTATTCACTCAATTAATTTCAATTTATAACATTATTATTTAATAAAATCTATATCTTTAATTTACTGATATATTTTATGGTTCTACCAAAACCTACATAGAATTCCAAAAAATGGGTAACGAACTTACCGTTCGTGTGTACGGAGAACTACTACATCCCAAAACAACGTCATTCATTTTTCCATTACTGCCTCTCATGGATGGAAATTATGATGGAAAAAGTATTTTTATGTTATATATATATTAAATATATTATTTTTTTATAATTATTAGGTTTTATATAAGACATAACTTCATGCATTCCATTTTTTGGGAATAGGATACCATCTTTTCTGAATGTGTGGACTACCGCCACCTCAAAGTGACATGATGCGTTGACACTTTACATGAATTGTTTTAGGGATGTATTTAATTAAAAGTATGTTATATATATTTAATAAATATTATATTCATAACAAAATTTACTTTTTTGAAATAAAATATATCATTTTATTTAACATTGTTTCAAAAACAAAAAAAATTGATAACGTCAATTATGGACGTGTGGAGTACCACCTCCTCCAAGAGACGTGATTCCTTTTACATAAAAGGAATTATACACACATGTATATTAGATTAAATAAAATTTTATTTATGATATTATTAACATTCATTAATGATAAATTTTTCTTAAATTATTTCCATAATGATTTTTTAAACTATGAATGTTAATTTGGATATGTTCATAAAATTACTGTTTGACCATAGCTTACATACCAAAGTAATTTTTGAAACATAAACAAAATATGGTCAAAACACATCATGTAAACCTAATTGATTAAATATATATTTTAAACATTGTGATATGTTAAATAAAATTAATTGTAAACTCAAAAAATATTCTTATTTAAGTAAATAATTAACATTATTTTACACTTAAGGGATATAATGAAACACGTGACAAACCAAACTCGAGGAAAGGGACTGGCCTCAATCTCCTTCCATTAAGGCATATCCTGATGTTATTTACCTTTATTCATTTATAAGGTGTATAAAAAGACCATTATAGATGTTTTATCTTGATGTTTATCTATTATCATTATATTAAACATTTTTTAATTTTATTCTTTAATTATTTTTTGTTATTCAATTATTTTAAGGTGTAATGGGATACTTTCATTTAAAAAAAACAATTATTAAATGTTTTTATGATTTAATTTGTACATATTTTACACGAACTCAATATTATTAATATTATTTCATATAATTATTTTTATAAATTGATTATAAGGATTATTTGTTTTTAATTTTACTAAATTATTTCCACAAGGAATCTTTTTATGTGTTTCATATGAACGTTTTGACAAATGAAAGAAGGAATGTTCTATTGTTAATATACATAAAGAAAATGAATTATCTACCACCATGAGCATTATTTTATTTTTGGATTCCTTTATAATATTTATTTATCTAATAAATTAAAAAAAATCATTATTTTTGAGTTTTTTAGTGTTGGAAATTGTTTTTCCAAAGAAATGTTCATTTTTAATGAAATTGGTAATTTTTAAATTAAATGGTATTTTAATATATGAAACTGTGTTTTATTTTAGTTCATAAGAGTTTTTAAAATTATGAATTGATTTATTTCATGTTTTAGTTATTGAAAATTATAAATTATGGGTACACCAAATAGTATCAGGTGATACCATTAGAGCATAAATGACTGGGGTGCCCAGATTGCACACCAATGCATTGGATGATGATTATATTCTCTAGATAATTATATTTGAAGTTGGTCATATGGTTTTTACAACCGGTAAGGGTACTATAAGTGTTTCATTTAATGATGTACCATGTCACTTACATTTAATTTTCTATTTTCTTAATGAGTTTTTATGCAATAAATTTGGTTTGAAAAATCTATACTAAATAACAATTATTAAAGAATGATATTTTCATTTTTGGGTAAAATGTTATGTTTTCATGAAATAGATTTTCATAATTTAAATTTTTTTCAATAGAATAAAAGTTCCGTTATTTTTATATCCCATAATTAGATTTATATTTTCATCCCATATATTTGAATGTTTTTCACATGATTTAATGGAATGTAAGTGATTGGATGATGTTACGTTGAAAGTAGAGAAGATTTTTCAAAAAAAGATATTATGCTTTAGTTTTTAAAAGTTTTTTTATGGGGGAAAATGGATACTATTTTAAGAGTCAAATTTGTATTTTATTGTTTTGTTTTGTACTAGATATATCACATTTCAATAAAATCAAAACCTAAAATGATACTCAATGTGAATAAATGTATATTATTGACTAAAATTCAAAAATATATAATGTTTATTGATATGGTCCTATATGATATTCTTATATAATAGATAATAATGAGGTGTCCAAAATGGATTATTTAATGATGTAAAATAGTTTAAATTAAGTAAATAAACGTGGAGCCAAAGAATTTAATATCAATATGGAGTCATAATATTTTGGACTTGATTGTATGTGTAATTAGTTTTGTACATAAATAATAGTTTATTGGTGGAATTATATAGGACATCCTTAATTATAAACCCACAAACAATGTAAATATATATATATATATCAAAGATAACTTATAATGGGATAATATGAAGAATGAAACAATATAATATTTACCAGGGTGCTTGGTATGCCCCAAATATAAGTGAAAATAATAAAATTTAATGGGGATGATGAAATAATAACCCATGCCAACAAGGAAATGATAAAATATAAACATGTATTTAATTATGGGTATTTTGAAGACAATATATGGTAAAAATTTTATATTTTCTATAGAGAAATCATAGATAAATTCATATTATTTCATATATATATATTTATATTTCTTTATAGAGTATCATGAAATATATATATATATATATTTATATTTCTTTATAGAGTATCATGAAATATATATATATATATAACAAAGTAGAAGTACTCTTCTACTGTGGTCCAATTGTGATTGAATTTAACTATGATCCAAGAATTAGAATAATTATCAAGAAGACTATTAATAGTAATTGAACACAGATGTAAACATTTATATTACTAATATTCCTTTATCATACGGGTTTATTTTAATATACATTTAATGATATATAAGGAATTTTTAGTACATAATTTATGAACATAAAATGATGTTTGGATTAATAACATTCATTGGTTTCATTCTCATATAATAATATATTTTCATTATAATCATTAATCAGACAATATAAATAATTATATTTCATGGTATTCAAAAGAATATATTTTTTGGAATGTTTTAGAGAGTAGTATTTTTTGGTCCATAAAATTAAAATGACATCATATTAATCCACTTCCTAGATGAAATTATATTTTTACTTATAAATATTAAAATGAATTGGTGGTTAAAAAAGTGAATAATGTACTCCATACAATCTAATAATAAACATGGGTTTAAATATCTTGAATAATAAAAATATAAACCTTATTTACATCATATTAGAATTTATTCTTAATATAATTAGTTTCTATGAGATATTTACTAGCACTTATATGAGTTCATTCATAGTAACATAATTTATTCCATTTTTATATCACAAGAAATTACATTCCATATCCCTTATATGTTCCATATAAAGAGGTAGTTTAATTTCATATCCCAAAATTTAGTTTGAATTTCCATTCCTTATCTCACTTGTTTTATTAATTCTATTGAATTAAAACACTAGTATTTGGTAAATCTTATTAGATATAAATTAAATTAAAGACACATTATTCCGTAATAGTGGAATATTATAACAATGTGAAATGAAACGAATTGTAAATTACCATGGACTACTTCATATCACTAATGATTAATTCCCTTAAAATACCTTAATTTTTTTTTGAAAATGAATCCAATAGAATAAAAAGAAATTAATTCTTATGAGGGAAGGCCATTGATTCTAAACCGATTGTCTTTATGAATTACTGATTACTAATATTACATTAAAATTATTATATCCATAAAATGTATTTATAAAATTCTTGTAATGTTTGGTAAAAAAAATAAATAAAATATAATAAATAATTTAAGAACTATAATAAATGATAAGTTCATTATTCGGGTGAAAGGAAATTTGTTTTATCTGACTAAAAATTAACATTTTATTATTCAATGGAATTTTGAGGAAAAAGTGGGGAACTAATCCATATGAAGATAATAAATTAACCAATATTAAGAGAAATTACCAAATAATTAATGTCGTGTTCAAGCCTATTAGAAACCTTACCTCTATATAGACTCCATTCCAGTGTAGATGCCCCTATGTTTGGGTCATCCATGATGAGGTCTTCAAAATTATTTTCAATATTATACACTGCATTAATTAAATAATCCACCTAAATATTCTTTTTGTTGAATCCATGAGCCAAAATGTGAGTTTTATTATTGATACAAACACAGAAATCCATGTTGTTTCCATAAAAAGTTGCCTCTCAAACATCCTACTATATTCTTCCTATATGGATTTGACATCAAATTAGTCATATAACATATCTACCTTGGAATTAATTATGAGATCTCAATCGTCCCTTCCTACATGGACAACTAAAATAGTTGTTCTGACCATAGCCTTGGCTCCCACCATCTCCTTAGATGGAACCTCCATCTTGTATGCACCATGTTTTGTTACCATGATTTCACCACAATCCATATTGTGGTGATTATTATATATAATATATCCCTCCATGTAAACCTGAAAATGAGCCTTCAGATCCCATTCCACGACCTTATTCTTTTTTATAGAACTAGATTCCATCAGCATCATTAAATGAAAATATTCGTTACAAACTTTTCGATTCTTTCCCTTTAGAATAATTAGGTCCCTTCAACCCTTTATAAATTATACCCTTTTATCATCCTAGTGATTTGAATACCACTTCAATGTTCTTCAACCAATCTATATAATGAGTATTGTCTCAAAAAGGCATCCTCAGATACAGTCCCATAAAAGATGTGATCATCTTAGAGGATATTCATTGTCATTGTGGTTTGGATTTATTCTAAAATCTCATCTCATTGATCTTGTTGTAAATATTCAACCAATATGATCCATAAATGGTATCCTACCTTAATATTTAGGCTTATCCCTCTTGACCTCGCCCTAATTTTAAACTTCACCCACTATGTGATTCCACTAGGAGAAACAGATATGGAAGAATTTCCCTTAACTTATTCCAAAGACACCACCTTGACTATAGAACTATCTATTAATTCCACTGACTTCTTAATGCTATCAATTGAAGTTGAATTTGTGGTATCCACTAATCCAGTATCACCCAGTCTATTTAATTCATGGTTCAATCATACATTGACTTTTCCACCTTCTGATCTAGTGGTAACAGATGTACATACTCTATTAGTATAATATACATTTCTACAATTGAAATATCATCTTCAACTAAAATCCCCAAATGAAATATTATTCCTTAAGGATCTCCATCCATGAGTTATCCAACTCACATAGACTCTGTTTTCTTTATTTTTTCATAATTGTCAACGATATGAGCTAGCTCCATTGAACATTCACTAGAAGTAGGCACCCCTCTTTCCAGTCTTGTACCCGGCTATTTCATACCCCCACACCTACATACACCCATTGGGTGACCCAATTTCTTACAAGATGTGTAAAAATGAACCCATGAATCAATGAAAATTGGTTTCATATGTCAGAATGCTTATCTAATAGAAATACACACAAAACTAGTCATCAATCTATACAAATCAATTGCAACATAGACTATTGGTGAAATTGGATGTCTAACCGAACGAGTTCAAATATTCGACCACTGGTATTCTCCCATGAAATTACATAACATATGAATTATTTATTGGTTTTAACTGTTTATAATTTATTTTATGAATTTTCATATTATTATTTTTACGATATTATATTACATTAAAAATAAGTGATCTATAGTTTTTTTTTAATTTTATCATCCTAGGAAATATAATATCTTATTAAGACACAAGTCATAAAAGGCTATTATTAAAGGGAATCCATTTTTTATCTTACTAAATTTCAGTGTGATATGTGATTTCATATCTTAAAACCCTTTCTCATCATATGAAAATTTGTATCACATAAGATGTCTTATATTATAGAAACTTATATCTTATTAATGGTTCCTATCTTAAGGGCTGTCGTATTATATCGTATTTTCTGTGATAAGAAATTATAACCTGAAGTGTTTTCTGTCACATGACATTTTATTATATATTACGCATTGATTATACCATTCAAAGATAATATATCCCGGAAATCAAATATTATCCTATGAAATTTTTTTATATCATGTATAATTTTTTATCATATAATTAACTATATAGTATGGAGTTTTATTTCTTATGTGGAAATGTATCATTCGAGATTTCTTATTTTAATACAATTTATTAGTTTGGTTATAAAATAATTTTAGATATGATGAATTTTCCCATATTTTTTAATTTCATTCTACTAAAGATACATATTTCTTGTTATATTTGATTTATATTAATAATAATTACTTATTAAATATTTAATTTATATGAAATTTATATTTGATGAATTTTTTGAAGAATTAAATGATGATCAGGAAGAATGAAGAATTTTTTAATATTTATACCTCATACTAAATTTCGTAAATTCAAAATTATATTTTTCTTCATATTTTTGAAAGATTTTATGTGTGATTATCTTGGAACTATAAAAATTATTTAATAATGATTATTGAGATATATTTAAGGGAGGTACTATTTATTCATTCATTTACTCAAACAGTTTTCTCTATACCTCTATTTATATTTTATAATATATCTATGATAGTGAAATAGTCAAGACACATGTATACTATTGTTTTCATTTATTAAATATCATATGATGAATTTGTGAAATCACCATGTAATCACTATTAATAATTGAATATCTCTAAATTAGTTCATTTTATATACCCACTTTATTATTAATTCAGGGAAGGAATTAAAATAGTTAGAATATTTTAAGAGTATGTTATTGTAATTAATGTTTAATGAAGATTGAATTCATAAATAAGATATATAATTACTTATTGACAATTCTAGTGTAAATTTTTAGAGATACAATAGCTATATAATGTGAAATATAGAGGTATGACACTACAAAGAGAGCCTTCCTAACCATTCATATGATCAAAACTGTTATAATGATTTTTTGGACTTTATCATGATTCACTCTACTTCTCAATGAATGATCTGGATTCCTTAACATTAATAAAATCACTGTATACTCTGGTTTCATTTAAACTATATTTTTCCATCTTACATGGATGTGTGTAAATTTTTTTCAATTAATTTAATTTTATAGAATGATTATTTGGATGATACAATCACATGAACATGAATTATTAGTTGTAAAATCATGTTAGCACATTTCAGGTAATGGGGTTTCCTTTATGTAAAAATGGTAAGGTTATTTGGCAAGAATGTCTCACTTTTGGAAATTAAGTTTTAATAAGTTTTGATTCCCCATTTAACGTCATCTTGTGTTGGTTCTTCCTGTACTAGAAAATTATGTCGTAATTGGGTTTTGAATCCACTTCAAATGTAAATATTTAATGGTTTTCATTTCTCTCCTGGATTGAGTGATATGAATAGTATATATAGGAAAATTTTAATATGAACTAATATAAGAATTCATGTTCTCATATATTAAATTTTCTACCACTTAATTATTGAATCACTTATTAACCTATACAATATTATTAGTTTTTACAATTAACTCCCCATATAAAATTATACTATTTAACTATCTAGGAAAAAAATTGAATCATAGTAGGATCTTATTACAATTAAATTTTTATTAATTATTTACCCTCATATATATTTTTGGATAACATTTATCCTATTAGTTAATAAGAGTAATCAAAAACACAATTAATATTTATGGAAGATGTTCAAATCACTGTTCATTTCCAATGATACCACATTATTTTATTGAGATTTTTATGGTAATTAGAATGATTTAATTGAGTATTTTTTTTTAAATATTTGCATTTATTACTAGATTTCAATGGTATAACCATAAAAATAATATGAATATGACATGTATACTCTTACTTGTAATAATGGATGTATGTATACACATAATTATAAGATCATGAATATAATTTATTTATTTATTTTTATAAATTTTTTAGAAATCATTTTGAATGTAAATATTATTATAATGATTAAAAAAATTAGTATGTTACTCGTTATGGATTAGAAAAGTTGAAAAGAAAAAATACTGGAATTTTTTAAGATGAATATGACATTTTTATCACAGAATAAAATGAAACTATAGGCCAAATGTATAATATGTTCACAAGAAATGTGATGCGAATTAATACTCTTAATGAATCATTAAATTAAACTACAATGGAAGATATAATGTTGATTTCACTACCCAAAAAGAATCAAATAATGAGAATTTCAATGGATGAATGGAATAGGTTCATAGAATACCCTTTTGAAATTATTAATGGTTCAATATTTCAATATGATCATGATTTCAAAATTATTGAGAATGAATCTAATGAAAAAAGTTAGTTATTGCACATAAATATTTCATTACATCATATAGATATTCATATGATTATAGTTTATTACCCAATGGAAATAATAGGATATCCAGTCCTATAAAACGGATTTACAAAGAAATGAAGCAGAATAAATGAATAAGGGAATGAAAAAATTAGTAGGAATGTAGTAATTTTTTAAATCTAAATAATTATGATCTTTATTTTTGCGATTTAATGATGAAATAATTCATCAAACTCTATATTACATTACTCAAAACATAAATTAACTTCTAGAAGATAGAGAATTAATATTTTGAAACATGAATTAAATCAGAAAATATTGATTCATGTAACAAATCTAAATGTGAATACTAAAATATGAATATATTGTTTATTTTGAGTTCTAATAATATTTCATTTTCATCATCTAACTCATATTCAAAAATTAATTTATATGAGTATACAAAAAATATAGAAATTTACCTTTCCTTTGTATCATGGATGACAATTCTAATTATAATTAAATTTATCATTATGATTTTATTTCTAATTATAAATATATTGAGCCTAGTATTAATTAATTAATTGAAATTTTTAATTAATTTATTGAAATAATAGAAGAGATGATTTCACTACATGTATCACACCATAGAAAATATATTAATGTTAATAAAGATTTAAATAATTTTTCATTTAATATTGGTATATTAAGTAACATTGATTAAAAAATATTGACACATAATAATAATAATAAAAACCTGTGAAACACTACAAATAGTTCAAATGAAAATGTTTTTAATTATTTCAATGTTATTACAATGGAAAATGGCATATTATAGTGTAATATTTAAGGTAATAAATATATTCTATCAACTATTGTTCAATGAGATTAATTATATAAAAATTGTTCCCTTAGATTAAAATAACCAAAAATAATGATGGATTTGGTTGTGATTTTTAGCATAGGTATTAACGAAATAAAAATTAAAATAGTTAAATCTATTGGTTTTACGTCTATTCATTTTTTGTTTAAATATAGTTATTTGTTTTATTTTTAATTTGATAGTCCCCAAATATTTTTTCACTATCTCGGACTAAGAAAAACTTTTTTTCTAATATTCTTATAAACATAAATATATAAACATTCATCTTATTAGGATATTAAACGTCCACATTAAAATACGATAAGACCAATTCTTGTCAGGGTTCCATTGAAATAAATGTTTATAATAATTTTTTCTATTATACATAAAAGTTTATTATTTTGATCATTGTGTATATTGGCATTGATTTAATCAATTTTTTTTAAATATGGAATGTGAGCGTGGAAAATATCTTTACATTCTGTTTATTTGGAATTTTCATTCACTATTGGTAACTATTCTATACATTTTATATCAATTTTGAATTCCCCCAATACATTAACAGGTTTTCATGTCTCCTTGTGGCATTAAAATTAATATTCCAGTTGGGTTATAACTATTTTATAATAGAAGCTTTTAAAAAACAAATACATTATTTTTCAAATTTCAATTTTTTTTATGGTTGTTATAATTTTAAGAAGTAAAATTAGATGCATTTAATAGGGGTACATAACATTTCTTTTATCCAACAGATTAAAATAAATTTTTTACTTAAATTAATATTTAGTATCTATTTTATGGACTTATTAACTTTTGGTATGTTATATATTATTATGTTTATAAGTATTTAAAAGTAAAAACTTCTATGAATCTATTTTAATAAAACGATCATATTATTTAGGATTTAGTTCTATCATTGATTAGAATATTTTGGGGATATCTTTCCTATAATTAGAGAGAAAAAATTTTTTTAAAAAAAAATTGGTTTAAAAAATAATGGGATGGTATGTTTTTATAAATAATTATTTTTTCTATTTGATCATTTCAAAAAACAGAGAGAATGTTTTGAAATTATATTTATTTTTTAGTTATCAAAACTTGGGAGAATTTTGTGCAACACCTCGCAACAGTATTATTTTTTGTATTGATAATTAAAAATTCCTTATAACATGGTTAAATAACTATTTTGGATGATTAGACTACGTTTAGGGAAAAAATAATGATTCTCAACTTATTTTTTATTTCATGATTAATTATTTATTTGTTGTTTTTTATTTATAATATAATAATAATAATTATTATTATTACTGTTAATTTGTTATATTTTGTTCAAATGGGGTGTACAATAGTTTTTTAATTTTTCTAATACACTATCATTTGTATTCATTTGATACATTATAAATATACACGTCTTTCATGAGTTTGTATCATATAATTTTTATTTTTTTATATCTTACATAATTAATATTTCATATGGGATATATTATGTTACAAACTGTCTCTTATTTAAAAATATATATCATGTGAAATTTTATATATATGGTAATCAATATCTTACAAACCCATCCCATATTTGGGATTTTGTATCACTGATTATTTATATCATATAAAATTCATATCTTATGTGTTTGGAATCATATGTGATTTATATATATTTTACAACTTTAGTGTATCTTATGATGTCAATATATGCAATGAAATAAATTTCTATCAGATACAATTTTTATCTATCATGAATTTTTTATATTATAGAAGACATTATATCTTACAATGTATTATTTCCAATGAAAAACTACTTCATACTTGGCTTCTTTATTTTAGTATGATCCAATTGTTTATTTTTTGATAACTAAAAATATGCTATATTTTCCATTATTTTTGTATTTCAATATATCTAATACATATATTTATTAATATACATTATTTATATGTTTTATAGTAACTTATTAATTATTTTGAATCTATAAAAAGTATATCGGAAATGTTTTATAATGAATTAAATAAATATATCACGGAATGAAGTGTGATTTAATATTCATGCTTCATATTTATTGTACCAAATTATATATTAAAATTTTATTACAATTTTTGACATATATTTTTAATTATTATCATAAAAATATAAAAATTATTTCAAGATGATGATTATTCTATATTTAATGAATTATTAAATATTCATTCATTTATTCTAACAGTTTTATTTAGGAAACAATTTATATTTTATAGAGTAAAAATGATAAATAGTGATTCATGAGATGTGTACATTATATTTTTCAATAATGAAAAAATAACATTCAAATCATATAGGGAATCAAAATGTATTCACAATAGAGATATGAAAATCGGTAAATTTGATTGTTGTATTCAGCACCATGGCTGATGATTTGGATAATGAACTACAAAATCTATAAAATATGTTGTTGATGCGCATGTGGATATTATTTTATGAATAAGTAATTCATAATGAAACTCTAAAAATAGGGTTTCATAGAATTAGTGAAATGTTTATAGAGATACAGAATATATACAATGTAAATAACATAGGTTTTTTCTACATGTTGATCTACCCTACACCTTTTTCAATCAATTCTACTATGAAATTTTTATAGAATCTATGGTAATCTAGTGAACTTCTCAATGTTTCATATAGTAATCATTGGGTTCCATATCATCAATGTTTTTTGGTTTCCATGGTTCTATATTGTATTATATTATTTCAATGTTTCATAATGTTATTTGATACTTTTTGATTGAGAAGTATGAATGGTTTGGTTATACTACCTGAATGATAGGTACTCTGGGTTGTGACTCTAAATAAGAAAATGTAATGTATTTAGTTGTGACACTTTTTAGAAAAACCAATGTTGTTTGGGATGTGACTCATAGTGTGAATAAGTTAGTGGTAACATGCTATGACTCCCAAATAGTAGTCAGATTATATTGGTTGAGCATCAACTAGAGAAGGCAATTGTACTTGGGTAATGAAATCCATTCAATCAATATTAAATAGTGAATTCCATTTCTATTGGGTATATACATAATTGTATAATAGATGTAGTATATCATGGAAACTAACTAGTATAAAACTAATTGTACTCAAATTTTTAATTTTCTACAACATCAATATTTTCACTTGGATTAATCAGTAAAATTTAATTAATTCGCCGATTTCCCACAATTTACCATTAAGAAACCGAATTTTCAAAAAAACATAAAATATTATATATATTTATAGATTTAATAAATATTAACCTTCCTTCTATACAATAATTTTATTTTTGGAATCATATAAAACCATAATACAATTACACAAGAAGGTATGAGTTTTTTCATAATTGTTACTCCTCATAAATTATAATAGGATCCCTCCCCAAACCATTATAAAACCACACCTAAAACTATAATTCCTCTATATACTCTATCATATTTCCTTTACTATGATCTTATCTTATGTTTTTTCCATTATCTTAGTAGAATTCCACAGTTACATCAAAACCAAGAAGTCTCCCAACATATGAACAATTTCTTCTTTGAAAGTAAGGAATTATAATAATTTTTTAATTATATTATTCCTTTAACTATTCCTAATAAAATTTTATCATAATTCATAAAATAAAAATAATATATATATAAATATGTAATAATTATATTATAAAAAATCAATTCATAATCATACTCACCTACTGATTATAAATGTTCTTGTTTGGGTCAGTTCAACCCCGTACATGGGTGACACTATTAATAATTATTCACTATGGGAATTAAATAATAAATAATATTTTTACATTATATTAATATGGAATGAAAAATTATTTATGGTCCCGTTTAAAATATATTAATATTTTATGAATGATTAATATAACACCTTATATATGTAACAATTTAGAAAAAATAGCTTGTTATAGATTTCACTATGAAAAATAATACAGAAAGATCATGTGAAATATAAGTGAAAAATCATAACTTTTTATAGAAATTATATATTAGTACCTTAAATATTATATACATATTTAACTCATTAACAAGGAATCCTGATAGAGGTCACTATATCAAAATATAATAGAAACAAATGGTTTTATTAAAAAATGATTAAGTATATAAATTAAAAAAATTGATAACTATGTAATGAAGGAATATGATATAGTAATATAAAAATTAATATATACTAATATGGTTATTTAAAATTTGATTAATGACTGGATAATTTTTAGAGAGTAATTTATTGTGTTCCCAAAGATGTGGGAATCCATGGAATGTGTTTTTGTTTACTCAATTTCATTTCATTGATATATAATATTTCTTTTTAAAAATAATTATTATTAGTTTTTTAATATATAAATTATGAATTTATTCCCGCTTAATTAAAATTTTTATGGATTTTCATTAATTTCTTATAATCTACTTTTCATTAGAATCCTAGATCCTGAAATATGTTATTTTTATAGTATTTTTTAACTCATTATTATTTCAATGAGTCATGCATATTTTTGAATATGTTCGCTATATTTGGTTTATTATATCCTAATATTATATTATATTTTAATTATACTATTTTCATATATGGTTTAAAATATATTTCATATTAAATCATTTTCAAATTAATCTTAGTTCACAAATTAAAATGTTCGTATGGGGTTCTTAATCTCAATTATCATTCCAGATGAGATTTTATAATGTACACATGAATTCTATTTTATATAGAGTAATTATTGACCCATTCAAATATATTTTCAAAATTAACAATTTATTCTTGGTATTTACAGTTACATTTATAGTTCTCTATGTCATTGGCTTTTTATTAGATTGTTACAAAAGTCATAATGGAGTTTGATGACTATAAAATCATCCATTGAGTCATAATCATTCCACATTGAATATGTTATTATATGTTTGAGATATATATAATATTATATATCTAATAGTGAATTTTATTTTCTAATATATGGAAAATAATCATTACTGTAAAAATCCTTTCTTTGGTAGATTTCATTATTCATGTAGTATGATGCTGTGAATTATAATTCTCATCCATTCAATCAGTAATTTATCCTCCATGTCCAACTAATTTTTAATACAGTTTCATTATATTATTATATATAAATCAAAATATTCATTATCTTTTATACCAATCATATATTATTTATCTCTATTCTTTTATAGTTTTTACAAAATTTTCATTAATGTGTGTTTTTTTAAAACAACATAAATAATTTAAAAATGTATCAATTTCCACTTTAATATATTTTATATTTTCTTAATAAATATTTATTTTATGATATCTTTTTATTTCTTTATGATTATTTATTGAGACTTATAGTCAAATTAATGTTTTCAAATTCTATATTTCACCTTTTAAAAACTTATTTTCAATGTGTTGTATCACTTTGTTGTTATGATAATGTAAATAAATTGAAAACTCTTATCATGAGTTATATAATAATTTCCTCTTCATCTTATTTTGGTTTATTCTTATTGAATGTTTATATGTGTTATGTTTTAAAAAAACTATTTATAGTAATACATACATTTAATTCTATTGTAAATTTTTTATATCTTGTTCATTCCTTATTTTACGCTATTTCAATTTTTTTGAAAGAGATAAGGAATTGCATATTAAAAATTCAATATCTCTTATTTTTATTAAGAATGAATTTTTACCTATGTTGATACACTTATATTTCACTAATTTAATATTAATTTTGGTATTTTACTATCATTATATCTTTTTTCAAGAATCTTATAATTTGAGATAATCCTTGGATTCATCATCCATGCTTCCGGTTTTAATTAGTGATCTCTAGGAGTGGTTAGATCCATAATTTATTTTTTTACTTCTATATCAACATTTTTATTTAATGATAACAATTATTCTAATTAATTTATATTATATGTACCCAATACATTATATATGATTATGTATCTAATATCTAATTGAACTTAATCTTTGGGTATTATGTATGTGTTATTATATTGATACAATATGTGAAATGATGTATTGGTTGTTTGGACATCCCTATTGGTATCATTGTCATCATTAAATGTTATTATTTTAGAACTAGATATAGGATCACTATTTTGCAACATGATTCAATTGTAATTGGTGTGGGGTTTAAGTATTTTTTGTGGTTTTATTATTGATATTATGGGTATATAAATTACAAAAACCTATGTTGAACTAAAATTGGAAAATTTTGAATAGATAATATCTTAAAAGTGTATCGAACTCCCTTGATACGTGAACTCGATCTGTCCTGTGACATACCTATGGTTCCCCATGTAATTACATGTGATATTTTTGGAAATCAATTTCCAAAATGAATAATAATATACATATAGATTCAAACCAAAATTCACTTATGACCAATAAATTCTTTATAAATCTATTCCAATCAAAAGATAAATATATTTAAAATAACAAAACTGGATTAAATATAAGAAAAAAAATTCCAAAAAATAAAATAAAATATCTAACTATTATGGGGAAAAAATAAAACCTGCATAAATATGCAATACATGGATGATAAATAAAATATCAATAATGAAAAAACAAAACCTAATATATTATATATGTTTTATTTTTGTCACTAACCATCCATAAAACCACTTCATTATATAATTGATCAATAACTGAGATTGAATAAGAAAAATATGTTTGGATCAACCGATATAGAGTTACACAGGTATCTTATGAGCACAACATCATAGTATAGAATAAAAAAAATACATAAATAATTTTGAATTCTAAAAAAACATCAAATGAATGTTTTAAATATTGGTAGAAAATAGTATCTGTATCCTTTGATAAAAAATCAAACATAGGAACTCTCCTGAAAGAAATGTTCAATCCAGAAACATTTTCAAATAAGCATTTAAAACCATTCACAAAATAAACCCTTTTAGAACATCCAATGATAACTCATTCCTAAAATAACCATTTAAATCCACTCAATTACCTCACAATTAACCATTTTAAAATATTACTTTAAAAACATTATAGTTCAAATTCAAGGAAAATAATAAAATGATAATTTTTTTTTGTAAATAGGGCATGTAATATAAAAAAAGAACATAAAAGAGAAACCAATGAATCATATCTTGAAGGAATAGTAATAGATACATTTTTATTAAATATTTAACAATAATTTATAGATAATAATGGGTAATTCCTAGACATCTTAGGAGGAAATATTTGATTTAATTGAATGGATCCATCTATCTGCCTATTATTTTAATCCTATTATATAAAAAAGCATCTCTAATCTTGAATCGTTGGTGGAACATTCCCATGGAACCTAATACCACAGAATATTCAGAATGCATCTTCAAGTGTATAAATAGATGTTATATCTATCCCCAAAAGAGTTTTATTAGATTCCCATGAGTAATTTTAGTTGGATGCCAGGTAATATTTTAAAAATCTCTTGCATGATAAACATTTATAATGAAATATTCATCACAACGCCTTACAATGGACAATATTAAATCCTAATATATCTATCCTTGTATCATCATAATCACAGAAAAATTCATTGGGATTCCATTGGGGGGTTTCCAATTTTATTACAAATATTCCAACGGTGCTAATCTAGCCTCTTTTTCATGATTTATAAGCATATCTTTATAATACTATTGAAAAACCTAACAAATTCAACATCATTAGAGAACCCCAATATAATTTCAAAAATGTATATAGAGTTATATTGAATTAATATTCATTCAAATTTCCATTTTGAAAATCGCTTTCAGAACCATGAATCCTGTTTTGGAATGTGTAAACTAAGAATTAAATCATCACACCATTCATATAACACATATTGAAACAATACATCATGATATGTAAAGTGAGAATTCATCAGCCTATGACATAGATAAAAAACCTATCAATCACAAGAATACCCTATTATAAATCCACATACCATAATAACATAGACCAAACAACAACCTAAGGCCTTAAATCAAGTAATATAGGACTTTTAACAAGCCATAAAAATTAATTAGAATAATCATTTCACATAAAACCCCATTTTAACATTTTATCAAACAATAAACTAACATTTTCATTAAAAACATAATAATATAATCCTATAATTTAAAAATAACATCAAAAATCATCATAAAACATTATATAAACGTAATTTTAGAGAAAGAAACATTAGAAAACTCATCCATATATAGTGTTAAATGAATGGTAAATTTAATATAATTACCTACATAAAATTGAGTATATATAAAATTAAGCTCTTGAATATGGGAAGGGGGATCTTGATACATGATCATTAGATCATAAAATCAAAACAGACAATGAATTTCATCAAACAGTTACCCTAGGGTGGGACAAAGAAGCGACCATGGTAGGAGGATAATGAAAAATAATAATTAATGGAAGTTAATAAATTTAATGATCATTACCATTTATGAAACACCATGAAATCAATGAGAGATAGGCTCAAGTCTAATAACATTAGTTGATTTAGGAATTTGTAACAACTTTTGGGTTTTTATTTAGGATTTTTGGGATTTTTATTTGAAATTTCTATGAACTTCAGTAATTCTCATGTTTTGGATTCATAGCTTTCCAAACCATTTGTAAAATTTCATGGATTCTCTATAAATTATTTTTTTAATATTATATGGATTATTTTCTCGACTAGGAGATGAGACATCCTGTGATACTAAGGACTGATTTTCATAGAATAAATATTTTAAATATTTTAAATATTCTAAGCAGGACACACACACTTTTTTACTAAAAAACAAGAATACATGTAGAATGGGGATTGAATCATAAATTATAGGGCATTGTGGAGTTCATAATACATGGTTTCCTTAGGCTTGTCATAACCTTTTTCGCCAAGAGATGATTGTGAAAAAATCATCATGGGAATAATTAAATTTAATAAATTTAATTATAAATTTATTTTTTTTAATTTTGACACTATTTTGGTTTTTCATTTGTCATACAGCTATAGAAATTGTACCAGGGTTCAATGCAAAACTATAGAGACCTAGGAGTAGTTGGAGAAGATATTACTTGGCGAACGATGGAATATGGGGTCCAGATCATGGATCACTACAACAATAATGTTCATGGATTTCATGAATGATGTAAATACAACAGTTATTCATCAATGATCTATCCAAACTCTAGGAAGGACATTTTTTTCATTTTCCATATCATTTTCTAATCCTAAATGAACATAGTTTTTTTCCAAAAACATAATTTATAAGTGCATCATTTGTAGAATTACTTTGATGGAAATGATTATTTTTTTGTTGATTTCTTCCATTGTATTAATCATTTTTATATGATAATGAATCGAGGCCAAACAATCACTGGATGAGGTTCATTCCTCACTACTAGGGATTACAGATGTCTTCCTCCTCTATTTTCATATTCATCATGAGCATTTTATTAAGGACCACTATTTTAATTATACATGATATTTGATTGTTTCATGTTTTTTATTTATGACCACAGATCAATGTTGTGGGTGTAATTCACAACCTATAGTATGATAAATGTGTGTCGATGGTGATGGATGATCAGAAGCATAATAATTTTTCTTTTGGTTCCAATATTTCTTATTTTTGATTAATGGTGATGGTTTTTCTAAAAGTATCATTTTATGATTAGATTCAAAACCTATTATCCCAAGATCTGGTGACTGGAGGCCCAAAACCCCTGATCTACGTGTTCTAGTAGGGTAAGAGGCTCTAGTGAAGAAGTTAATGATGTTGAAGTGGATCTGGAAATAATTGGAAATATGCACTGTAATATAGCGTTACATTTCGTGTGGTCCACAAGGCAACAAAACAAGGGTTCCATCTAGGTTTAAGGACCCTGTGGAGTGTAACCCCTCTCACATGGTGTGTGAGACATTTTGTGAGGCTTAGATTTTACTTCAAAGAGTACACAGACTCGGGAAAAATGACATGGCCTAAGGGAATGTAGTGTACATTGACATTAACATGATGTGGCATACATAGGCTGGTACAAGGACTTCACCACCATACATAGATGTGATCAGAAGACATGGGAAGGTTTCCATGTGTCTAGACACACTGTGAACTTATTCAATATTTTTTGTATATGGAGGCTCTATGTCATGTGAGGCTCTTCCACAATACCAATCATGGGGATAGCTAGACACATCATGTACCACATGGTGCACTCCATGTCCCCACATCAAGAATTCATGTTGATATTCTTTTACATAGTTTGGAAAAGTAAAGGTTGAGTGTATTCCCTTGTTCCTTTCCCAGAAGGATAAATTGTGTCAATACATCCACATCATAGGATTGTAATCCCATCTAGTGGTCGAGTCTTTGATAGACTTATGGATTCCCTACATGGGACTGGGGTGAAATCCTTTATCACATTTGTTCCCAAGATGGGGATTGTGGAATCATAGTGAACTCCCTCTATAGGGCATCAACTATCTATCTATAATTTCCTATCAGTTTGGTTTTTGGAATCATTTCTATACTATCCCCTACGTAGTGGGATAATCCAGATTTTTTTCATGGTTTCCCCTAGTAGTTCAGGGGTGACCGCTATCTATGTATCTAAGTCTTATTAGAATAGTGGACTTTTGTTGGATAGGTCCAAATGGGATGGACCTATTCATTGAGTGCATCTGATGATAACATGGATCATAGAGAAAATTCTCTCCAAAAAAATTACTTCAAGTGGAATCATGTGGTTGGAAGTTTGTTATGCCCACATGGTGGTGTGGTATCCTTTTTGGGTATATCTGGCCAACATTGATAAACATCATTTGTTTTGTCTTTTATTTATCTGACTATATCAGTTTCTTAGTGTGTAGAGTATTTGGGTTGTCTTATTGAGTATTATTATACTCACCCCTACATGTGTTTCTTCTATATGTGTCAGGAATTCTATAGTGGAAGACCATTTTCATGGTGTCCTAGGAGGACTAGGAGTGAGTGTAGAAATGCTGGTGCTTTTCAAAATTAGGTGTTTACCCAGAGCATTCATTTTACGTATCCCTCACCCATGGAGTGGGTTAGACTCGTTACTATTTTTTGTAGGTGACTCTTTCTCTACATTCAATAATTTAACTATGGTATATTTTTATAGGATCATAGATGTATGCATGCATTGTTTCAGCTATTTTACATATCATCATTTTGTGGTCTTCGATATATGTGTGTGTGTACATTTAATATATTTTAATCCCTCTAATTTTGGGGATATGCCTACTCAATGCTGGTCTCCAACCTCTATCATATTACTTGTGGGGTTTGGGTAGTCACATGATGGACCTCGGTGGGTCGGATCATGAAAAAGTGGTATTAGAGGTGTCAAATTTTCCATAGGATCAGATTCAGTGAGATTGGTATGGTTAAATCTGGTTAACTATTTCGAGTTTTTTCATTCAGGACATTTACTCTAGTGTTTGTGTAGTTGTTGATGTATCCATAATCCAAGAGTTTGATCGCCTTCCTTTCGACTCATATCATGTAAGAATTGGTTGTAGGGGATTTTTTTATAATATTCATCACATAGGGATGATTGTGTTTTCCATTTCCTTATTGAGTAATCCTCCTAGATATACTATTTTGACCATGGTACATCTTATTCTATTTCAGGATGAATCCACGTAGTGATCTAGCTTGGATTCAACTACCTGATCTTGAGAATGATCCTCCTAGCGATGAGGCATCGGTACATGGGCATGTACTAGAGATAGATCCTCTAAGAGGTTTACCAGCTATACAACCACCCATTGAGAAAATGTTAGCACTAATAGTACCATATGGGTATGTACACAGTTTGAGTCTGTTGTATGAGTTCTAGAGGTAGCGACCACAATGGTTTCAAAGTTATCTAGATCCCATGTGGCTGAGGAATGATTATAGGTATTCGCTCAAAATTTTTTCCTAGTGAGAACATGTGATGACCGTATGGAAATCCTCACGAAAAGTCACTCCATGTGTATAATGGGAGATGGTGGATCATGGTGACTCAGTCACATGACTAGTCATGTATCTCCCGATCAGACATTGAGTGTCTCTTCATGGAAGAGTTCCATGAATCCACATTGTTATCGATATATATACAAGAGCTTCTCCTTCTTTTGGGGGATAGCATGACTATGGAAAAGTAACCTATAAGGTTTATAGATCACTCATGTATCTCCTTGTTTATGGTGTGAGATTATGTTTTTTGAGAATAGAGCGTTGAGAATGGCATGACCCAGGACATCAAGGCTATAGAGGTATCCCTTTTCATTCCCACAAATGTTGGGGTTCTTGATTGACCCTTATCATTGGTTATATTTCTAGAAGAGTATAAACTATTAGTAGGATTCACTAGTGGAACCCAGTATTTGAGACCTCGGTAGAAGGTACCCAATACTAGTACCATTGATCCAAGTGTGATTGAAATTTCAAATGGTGATCCTAGGACTCAGGGACCACTGTGCAAGGATCTCCGGGTGGCTAGAATCAACTGAGAGAGTTGCAGTGTTTTTCCTACGATGACTAGGGACACATGGCTTGATATTGTCTGGCCCATTGTATAAATGATCATGATATGGTATATGGAATTCCAAGGTAGGGAATGAAGAAAAAAGTGGTATTTCTATAGGGCAGCATATGTGGAAGATAGGAAAAAATGGCATCATGAGGTGGTTGGAGGTTCTACCTATTATCCAAACTACCCAAGGTGGTCCTCTCCAGGCTTAAGGAGCTAGTGGACAAGGATGTGGTCATCTGTAGGTAGTGGAGGCATATGATCACAGTGATATAAGGATAAATCTATGTATGTTTTTTGTATTTTTTTAATTTATTTTTATTATTGGTAAACCCATGAGATAGATATTCCATCCATGCCACATCTATAGATCAAGATTTAGAGATTCTGGTTGAACCATTGGCACGACCATTGGTCTGGGACTCTGACAGGAAGTGACTCTGTGATTGTGCACTTGTTCCAATAGTGATTTTTGATTCTTGGAGGTGGAAGTTTATCTAGGGATATATTTATAGAATAAAATAGGCCATACAAAGTCATCTTAGGTATATAATTTATATCCATAGGCCATTCCAAGATTGACTATTTTAGGTAGAGGATGTGGTCTGTCAGTAACGATGGCATGGGGGTTTACCTTGTATTTAAAATAGAAACCTTGGAGGAGTAAGATGCAATGATGAATAGAAGATTGAATCTGATTACTCCCCAGTTGGATATAATGTCCCTTGGATTAGTGTATTGTTGTATACATCAATTTCCTAAAGTGGTGGTGGTGTATGAGGAAGTGATTACTGAGGATGCACCAGGTTTACCTCCACACTGATATATTGACTTCTGTAATGAATTTCATTCAAATATGCTACTGATTTCTATACCATCATATCAAATGGTTCTAAAAGATATTTGATATCTAATGATGGAGTTGTAAAATTTAAATGGAAACGGCATTGTAAGACCCAGTGTTTCCCTTTGGCGTTCACCAGAATTTCTTTCTAAGAAAGTGGATAGGTGAATGATGATATCTATATATTGATGTCACATAAATAAAGTGACCATGAATAATTCGTATCCACTACCAAGCATCAATGATCTCTTTGATCAGTTGATATGGGAGTGACGGTTCTCGAAGATCGACCTCAGATCAGGCTATCACCTACTTTGAGTATGGGATGAGAATATACAGCAAAAAATCATCATTTTTTATTATAGTCACTATGAGTTCATGGTGATTTCGTTCCACATAAATAACACCCCAAAATAATACATGAGTCACATGATCCAGATCATCCATCTCTTATTAGACAATTTGATAGTAGTGTTGATCAATGAAATCCTAGCGTACTCAACATCTGAGAAGGAGCATGTGATACACCTGAGGATGCTCATATATAGACATTGAGAGAACTATATTAACAAGAAGCTCTTGAAGGGCCAGTTTTGGATTCAATAAGTTCACTTTATAGGACATGTCATCTCAGAGGATGGAGTTGTAGAGGATCCATTAAAGGTTGAGGTAGTGATTGATTGGGAGACACCCAAAAGTGTTATTGAGGTGTATAGTTTTCTTGGGTTGGTAGTGTACAATCCAATGATTATATAAGATTTCTCTAAATTGGATGAACCCTTGATATATTTGACATGGAATGTGAATCCTTTCATGTGGATGGAAAGGTTCCAACATTTCTTTCTCTTTCTAAGACAAAGGTTGATGAGGGTTTCTATATTGAGGTTTTTGGATGAGGGTGTCGAGTATTTAGTGCACAGTGATTCATTTGAGACCAGACATGGTTGTCATATAATGAAGAGGAAATATGTTATCTCTTATGGTTCATCCCAGTTGGGACCACATGATAGGAACAAAAAGAGCAAAAATATTCAGTTCTGAGTGGTGGTATTCTCATTGAAGGTATGGTGGCACTACATAATGGGAGAGCAATTAATCATACACTCTGAAAAAAAAGTCTAATGTATATCTTATCACATAATAATCATTACTTATGATAGAGGTTATGGCTGGTGTTCCTCTTGTTACATGAAATTGATATTTTCTATTGCACTAGAAATGGGAACGTGGTGGAAGATTCTCTCAGATGGAGAAATTGTTCTTAGTTGTTGGTTGAGGTGTCAGAGCAGTTATCCTCATTGTTGTTGTCCATATTATAATGGGATACTGCTTCATATATTTAGTCAATGGTTGATACCCCATTTATATTATAGTGTTTCAGGGATTATAAGCATGTAGATACTGAATATGATACCCTGTGTACTTAGATATCCCCTATATAGACTCATGATGTAGATTTTAAAGGTGGGGAGAATGTTGTCCTTTTCAGAGTGTGGAAGATAGTACTTTTGATGTTGTGGGAGGTGGTTTCACAATAGTTTCATAAATACCCTTTGGAAATGCTTTCAGGTGTGAAAAATATATTACATGACATCTAATGTCAGTTTTCCTGGCTAGGTATGAATAAGGGAGATACATAGGTTTTCTATCGATGCCTCACATGCCAACAGGTGATGGAAGAGAAATATGTCCCATTGGGTTTAG
This sequence comes from Viscum album, assembly GCA_963277665.1. Lineage (NCBI taxonomy): Eukaryota > Viridiplantae > Streptophyta > Magnoliopsida > Santalales > Viscaceae > Viscum > Viscum album. Next base: position 1,977,598,793 of record OY728119.1, read on the forward strand.
TTAAACACCTTGAGGTTCCAATGTAGAAGTTGGGTTGGATATCACTTGAATTCATGATGGGATTACCATTTATATCCTCGGGGACATGATTCCATCTATGTTATCATAGACTGACTAACAAAGTATTCTCACATTCTAGCTAAACTAGAGAAGAGTTCATTAAAGGTAATGGGACAACACTATGTGTATAAAATATTCTGACTCCATGGAGTTACCTCGATCAACATCTCTGAACATGATGCCCACAACACATCTAGTTTTCTGTATAAAAGTATAGGATTACATTAGGAATCAATTACTCTTGATAATTTTGATTCACAAATAGGATGACATCCAGATAGACAAGGCCATTCACGTCCATGAGGAAATGTTAAGAGATTGCATGTTATAAATGGGATATAGGTGGGAGTATCAACTACCCTAGTTGTATTTTTCATAAAATAATAGCTTCTATTATACCATTGGTATGGCACCATTGGGGGATTTTTATGGGTGACCATGAAGGTCCCCAATTTATTGGACTGATCCAAGAGATTCAGTACTTATGTAATCCTAGTTGGATCGATCTACTACAAAGAAGGATCAGATCATCCAGGAGTAGATGAGGACTGTACAGAGCAGTTCGATGTATTATGAGTACTAATGATGAAGAACTACAGAGTTATATTAATGAAACAATGTGTTTGTGAGATCATCACCTTGAAATGGAGCCAGGAGATATGGCCATAGAGGAAGTAATCTACGAGATTCATTTTCCCCTTCTAGATACTACATAATGATGGGGAGGTGGAATACCAATTATCTTTACTACTATAGTCAGAACTGGTACACGAAGTATTCCATGTGTCCTAGATGAGGAGGTACATTCATAGCCCATCACACATTTTCCATTGGGACAAGTGGATATTGAGGATGGAGACACTATCGTAGAGTACCAGATATAGATTGAGTATCGACATTAGAGGATCCTTCATTGGCCTTTGATTCCCCTTTTTCATTTCTATTAGTAGTACAAGAATAATCATGAGGTAACTCGGGAGTGGGAGACCCAAATGAGCGCCTTGTACCACAATTATGTTGTGTAGGTTTTTCTATTTACAGGGAAAAAATCATTCGGGTGGGGAGAATGTAATGTCTGGGATTTTCTAGGTAATGTTTATGAATATTATATGGATTATTTCGGAGAGTAAGGAATGATATGACATTCTATTTAAAGGGTGAGTGTACTTAAAGTATGTGTTTGAAATATATTAAATAGATCAAATGCACAATTTCCCAGAAAAAGTGGAATAACTCCTGAAGGAGGGCCCAAATCAAAAATATAGGGGAACCATTGAGTTCATAATGTAATGCCCCGACCCTAGATACCCAGAGTCGGTGCATTATTACATATCATTGGCATGACCACAAATAAATCATATCTCGAAAGACCGATCAGTTTTGAGTTATTGGAAATAATATTCACTCATAAGTTCAACCTTATAGGTTGAAAAGAAATACAACATGAATAAAATCATTTAGAAACATCCAGTCCTCCTTGGTTGTTCGTTCAAGTCAATCATAACGAACTTCTTCATATCCTGGGAAAATGAAACATAAAAAAGAGATGAGCTCAAAAGCTAAGTAAGGGAAAGCAATACAGTAGAGGATAACATAAATATTAATCATGGTGAATAATTTAAACCACATGCATTTACCAAAAATAAACATGAATACATTTATTGAAGGAATATGAGATGAGTAAATAAATCCATAATAAAACATAATCATGGGTATTATACTAGTCTAATGACGACATGAACCACAAAAATTAGTTTCATAATGAAGGAATGTATAATGCCATACATTCTGAAACATTTTGTCCGGGCCTCAGCCAAGGCATCTAAAAATGATTATGGCCTTGGCCAAAATCATATATCAAATTGGGAAAGGCCTCGACCAATTCCTCTTCTAGTTGTCTCATGAGACCTACTGATGCATCGAGGAGCTATAGTGGGGTCCACCTGTCACTTACTAAGACCAATACATACCTCATATGAAAAGGTTGAAATATAACATAAACATTAGTATTAAAACTAGCATACGAAGTGTCAATACATTAACCATAAAACATGAATGGTTTAAAAATAGCACATCCACAGTCAAACTTATCAGAAAACCCTCAATACAATATGGAAGTTCTGTATCATAATATATCAACTTCAAATAAACTTAAAATCCATCAATGGATGTTGACATAGTTGAAATCAAAATTTTTTTTATAGAAATATATCGTTCTATTTGGAAATCATATAAAAGTCACATAATAATAAAGAAAACGTTTATTTTGAAAATATTCTTATAATCTTGTAAGGGAATCTATAACGACGTAATATAGCTGCACCTGCCGTATAAGATAAAAAACATTCTTACCTTAATTTTGTCGAAAAGGTCATAAAGTTCCTTATTTGGAAAATGACAGAAAGATTAATTTATAAACATCTTATAAAAGTCAAAAAAAGGGTATAAATGAATTTAACCCATAATCTATAAAATAGTAATAACGTCTTGAAATACGTTTTTATGAAACATGGATGTGGATGATAAAGAGGTCCCAGTAGATAATTACGTATAAACAACCTTGGATAATAAAGAGATTTTGAAATTAACCATTACCATGTACTTTCCTTGGTTGAGAGTAGGTTAACCTACTTTATAATGGTGAAATAATTGTTATTAAATTATCGAATAATCATATACATTAATATGATATCTTATATGATCTTTTAATATTTCATTGTTAATAATATCATAGTATTATCATCATTTCGGGTGTTAACTGATTCATTTTACTTTAAATTCTTTGTTACGTAAGTAATGTTTTTTATGGATAGGATGTTTCATATTCATATTCAGAATGATATTATGTCTTTAAACATTATTTTTAATCATCTAATGAAAATTATTCTTGAATGGATAAGATGGGGAATGAATCTCAGCGCGTTCGTGGAGACGGTAACTTTTACGTATGCATGAGAGACAATAATATATAATTGGATGGTATATCATATATACAGAATCATTATCATGATATATTTATTATTTATATCAATTAAATATAATTATTATACCCATCCAAATAATAATGTATTGAATAACAATTACACCACGTTGTGGAGACGATATGTTGTACGTACGCACATATGGTGAAATGTCATTCAATGGATTGATAGAATAATGAATTTTCTTGTACCATATTTATAATAACGTCATTGTATATAGAAGATACTAGAGTTATTGTTTTAGAATAGAAACAAAAAAGAAAAATGAAGTGGAAGAAGAATGGAACTTGAAAGTGGTGGTGAGATATTTACCTCTTCTTCTAGTTCTATCTTTTGATTTGATCAAAAGGGGTTTTTAGGATGGCTTTCTGTCTAAAGGATGGCCTCTAGGATGAAGTGAGGACAGTTTAGAGTGTATTTGGGCAGGGTTTTGCCTAGAAAAATGGCTTTGAAGGTGTAAATTAGAGGGAAGGGTGAGATCCCTTTTATAAGAGGGGTGAGGAGCACCAAATGAAAAGCACAAAATATTATTTTAAAATAAAATTATTTTCAATTTATAATGTCTCCAAAATATATTATATAAAGTGTAAGGGGGTTATGGGTCAAAAACCACTCAACTAATAGTTTTTAGACAGGTTTGGGTCATTATAATAACTTTATCTTTTAGATTTAACTCTTAGTAAAATAGTATGACATTTATCATGTCTTTTTGTATTTTTAAATTATATGGTTAATAAACATACTATATACTTCCAAGAGAACCTAAAGTGGTTCATTAATTATACACCTATCATTATATAATTAATTTGGCTGAGCCTTATATTTTTAGGAATATAATATAAATTAATAATATAATATTTATTTTAAAATCTCTTTTATGTAAATTTTGACACTATTTGGTATTTTGTTTTTTGTGAATTCATAACAGCATTATTACTTCGAAAACAACTCATCTAACCAAACCTAACATATCATATTAATCTAGAAAATTAGTGAAATTCATAAAAAGTATCAAATTAAATTTATTTTCATATTTATAACATGAATTATTTTAATATTTCATTAATTAGGTAATTACTCCATCATCATTGCGTCTTAAATAAATTAAATTATTTAAAGACATAAAAATATAAATAAAATACCATTATGTAGTAATTATTTTTATCTTTCTAATGAATATTTATTGGCTAATTTATCTTATGTATAACACTATATTAAAAATGTTTTATTTATTAAAAATTTATTTTAACTCTTCTAACTCCTCTTTAAATAAAATAATAATAAGTGTCCTAATCTAATCCATGTGGACCAAAGAGGTTAATATTTTATTTTTAAGGTTTTTTTGTTTAATTATACTTATCCCATAGAATTAGGACTCGTGTTAGGGTAAGAATAATATCATTTTTACACTTAATTATCGTATTTACTTTCAATCGGGGTAAATAAAAGTAAAAAATTACTATTCACCAAAAATTATTTTCATCTTATTGAACCACATTTTACTTATTGATATCAACCATGTCTCTCAGATTTTTGAATTTCCACTCACAGAAGTGGTAAAATTATGTTTTATGTGAATTTGCAAATTCTCTTAGGAGGTGGTTAAAAGACGGTGAAAAGTTCAATAAAACAGATATATATATATATATATATAATTATTATAAACTGACTCCAATGAATTAAATTGAACTTATATAGGTATTAAGTATCACTTTTGACCTAAAATAAATTTATATGAAATAAATAATTATTTAAATAAAAAATAGGTTTTAAACTATAACTTAGTGTTTTTCACTATTCATCAAAAATTGATAGTTTTCATAAAAATTCAAAAAATTCACCCTAAGCTAATTTCAATATTCTGAATCCAAAAATTAAGTTCATTTTGAATGAAAAAATTTAAAAAAATTTGAAAAGTGGGTATTACTATTCATAACGGCTACTTTGTTTGGTCGCGGTGTGATAGAATCTCGAAGATGCATACAATGCCAGTCATTGCATTATTCAAAGGGGTACATATCATGGAAGCTTGGGGTGTCACATTCTCCCATCCTTGAAATGATTTTGTCCTTGAAATTTATAGAATAATACCACTTGAAAAGACTCGGGTGGTTCTTCATCAAAAGTTCTTCGGGTTCTCACGTTGCATCTTCCATCTTATGGTTTCTCCATAAAACATTTACAAGACGAGTCGTCCACTTTCTCAGCACTTGTTCACTTATATCATGAATCTTGATAGGATCTTCTCAATAAGACTTATTGGGTTCTAGTTCTAATTCATTATAGAGGAGTACTTGCATTGGGTCAGGCATGTATTTTCTCAATAGTGATACATGGAACACATCGCGAACTTTGGAGAGACTTAGCGGCGTTTCCAAATGGTAAGCTACATCCCCAATTCGTTCAAGAATTTCAAAAGGTCCGATGTACCTGGGACATAATATTTCCCCTTTTACTGAAACACATAACACCCTTCCATGGAGATACCTTCAATAAAAAATGATCTCCTTCCTGAAATTACAAATCCTTCATTCGGTTATCCATATAGCTCTTCTGCCTACTTTGTGTTTCTTTGATGTGGTTTTGTATTACCTTTATCTTTTCCAACGTTTCCTCTAGAATTTCTCGACCTACGAGTTCTCTTTCACCAACATCATCCCAACAGGTTGTTGTTAGACTTCTCTTTCCGTATAATGCTTCATATGGTGCCATCTGAATATTTGAATGGAAGTTATTATTATAGGAGAATTATACAAGAGGTAAATATTGATCCCACATACCTTGAAAATCTTGTGAGAATGATCTCAACATGTCTTCTAAGGTTTGAATAGTCTGTTCTAGTTGTCCATCAGTTTGGGGGAGTTAGGCAGTGCTCAAACGAAGCATAGTATCTAGGGATTTCAGAATACTTTTCATGAAACTTGATGTAAAATGGGTACCACGATCAGAAACAATTGATAGTGGTACTCCATGAAGTCTTACAACTTCATTAATATATATTCTTTCTAATCGTTCACGTGATAAATATTCTCTTATAGCAAGAAAATGTGCTGAATTGGTAAGACGACCAACAATTACCTATATTGCATTGTTCCATATAGGAGTATTTGGTATTCCAATGAAAAAATCCATCTTAATATTATACCATTTCCACTCAGGTACAGGAAGAGGTTTCAAGACTCCTCCAGGTAGGTGCCTTCCAACTTTCACTTGTTGAAAAACCATTCATCTTGACACAAAATCAGCAATCTCCCTCTTCATGTTGTCCCACCAAAAATGGTCCTTCAAATCTCTATACATTTTGGTGCTACCAGGGTGTATAGAGAAATTGGAACTATGAGTATCCTCTAAAAATTCCCTTTTTAGATTAGGAATTTTGGGTTCACCATGTCTCTTCCCAAATTTCAAAATTCCATCTTCATACTCAAAGTAACTCAATCTCCCATCATTCACAGATTTTATCTTCTTTTGAAACTCTTCATCATTGGTTTGATAACTCTTTATACATTCTATTAAAGATGGTTTGGATAACATTTGGAAATGTATTGATGTTTCAACTTCCATGGTTATTACCTTATCCATCTTTACTAGATCCATGTATATAGGCTCCTTTTCAACTCTCATTTTGTTAAAAACTCCATGATTCTTTCTGATCAAAGAATCTGCCACCTTATATTCCTTCCTCGGGTGTTAGTGTATCATGGAATCATAATCCTTGAGTAGTTCAAGCCATCTCCTTTGCCTCATGTTGAGTTCTTTCTGTGAGAAAATATACTTCAAACTCTTGTGATCAATATAAATCTCACAATTTTCACTATAGATATAGTGTCCCGAAATCATCAAAGCAATAAATACAGCTTCTAAATCAAGATCATGAGTAGGATAGTTTTTCCCATGAATTTTCAGCTGTTGTGATACATATGAAAATAACTATCTCATTCAACATAAAGACACAACCATGTCCTTTCTTCGATGTATCCCTATAAATAATAAACCCATCATTCCTCGATGGTAGATTCAAGATAGGAGCATTGCCTAATTTTCTCTTCAGTTAATCAAAACATTCTCCACACTCTTTTGTCCAAACAAATTTAACCCATTAAAGAAATGGTCAATATTACTTCAGGGGTTACGTATATAATATGTTTCATTCCATTATAACCATGTAACTTTAGCTACATACTTTGCGACATTATCATCCTCCTTATGTCTCTAACTCAGAAATTGTATTTCCATATCTTCCTGATGGCCATGAGGAAAGTATATTTCAAATAAAATTTGTTTAAACTTTCTCCATTCCATATTTGATACATCATCATCTTCCTTAGTGTTTTGAATCAATGACCACCATTGATCAGCATCTCTTGTGAGGCGGTAAACTGCCATGAAAACTTTTTCCCTTTCGCTACTCCCCAAAGCATAGAATATTTTTTCAAAGGAATTTATCCATTCATCAGCTACTAATGGATTTGTACCCCCATTTAATATTGGTGGTTGTTTCCTCATTAAGTGGTCTAAAATTGATCCTCCGAGATGTGGATCAGGGTGCTCTATATGGGTAAGGTTTTTATTCATAACCTTTGTGAGTTGCCCCAATATGGTGATAAGCTAATCACCACCAGTTGTATCACCAAATCCACTATAATTATCTTCAACAGGGGAAATCCCTAAATGGAGTCTGTGAATTGATACAGTTTCCATTCCTTCCACTATGCCTCATTTCTAATCAATGGCATACACTAGATTAGTTTATGAATCACAATACATAAATCCAATCTTGTAAAACACCTAACAGAAATTGAACAGTTTTTGGATGTAATCCATAATCATAAAAATGTTTTCTTTGAGGATGTATATACTCATAAACCCTTCATAATGGTTTGTAAAGAAAATGAGAATTATCCTAAGTATATCCCCTGGGAGTGTCGTAACCAAGAGTGCAGCAAGGCCCGTTGTCATGCACCTGTTCCCGTTCGAGTCTAGCTCAAAGTGGTGTTTTTGGGTTTTACCCCTATGTACATCTTTTTCGGACCCACCTCTACCTTCTTGTATCGATACAGGGATATATTTCACGGAATACTCAAAAAATCGATACAATACCAAAATTATAGGAAGTTCTTCTATACTAATTCTCAATTTCTATATTAGGGTAATGTTCTCTAATCAAATTTTATCTAAATCTAGTATCCATGGTTTGTACTAAACATCATCTGATACCAACTGTAACACCCTGACCCTAGATACCCAGAGTCGGTGCATTATTAAATAACATTTTCATGATAACAAGTAAATAATTTCTCAAAAGACTGATCAGTTTAGTATTATTGGAAAGAAGATTCATATATAAGTTCAAATTTACAGCTTGAAAAGAAATACAACATGAATAAATTCCATTAGAAATGTCCAAGCCTCCAAGATTATGCATGCAAGTCACTAATAAAAAACATCTTCATATCTGGGGAAAATGACTCATAATAAATGGGAGAGCTCAAACACTTAGTAAGGGGAAGCAATACATCAGATGATAATAAAAATATTAAGCATTGTGAATAATTGAAACCAGATGCCTTTACCAATAATAAACATGAATACATTTATGGTAGGAATATGAGCTGAGTAAATAATTCCATAATAAAACATAATCATGGGTATTCTACTACTCTAATGACCACATGAACCATTAATATTATTTTCATAATGAGGGAATGTATAATGCTGGACATTCTAAAACATTTTGTCAGGGCCTCGGCCAAGACATATAAAAATGATTAAGGCCTAGGCCAAATCCATATATCAAATTGGGAAATCCCATGCCAAATTCCACATCTAGTTGTCTCATGAGACCTACCGATGCATCGAGGAGCTATAGTGGGCTCCACCCATCACTTACTAAGTCCAATACATTCATCATATGAAATGGTTAAAATATAACATAAGCATTCGTATTAAATCTAGCATACAAAATGTCAATACTTTAACCACAAACCATGAATGGTGTACAAATAGCACATCCATAGTCAAACATATCACAAAACTCTCAATACAATATTATAGTTTTGTATCATAATAAATCAACATCAAATAAACTTAAAACCCATCAAAGGATGTTCACATAGATGAAATCGTAACCTTTTTTAAAGAAATATCTCTTTATATTTTGAAATAATTTAAGAGTCACATAATTATAAAGAAAACATTTATTTTTAAAATATTCTCATAAGCTTGTAAGGGAAGCTATAATGACGAAATATAGCTGCACCCGCCGTATATGTTAAGAAAAAAAATTCTTACCTTAATTTTGTTGAAAAGGTCATAAACTACATTGTTTGGAAAAAAATGGAAAAATTCCCTTATAAAAATCATATAAAATTAAAAAAAGGGTATAAATGACTTTATTCCATAGTCTATAAAATAATAAGAATGTTTTGAAATATGTTTTTAAGAATCCTGTATGTGGATGATAAAGAGGTCCTAGTAGATAATTACGTATAAACAACCTCAGATAATAAAGAGATTATGAAATTAACCCTTACCTTGTACATTTCCTTGGTCAGGTGTAGGTTAAACTCATATATAATGATTAAATAATTGTTATTAAATTATCGAAGAACCATATAAATTAATATGATATCATATATGATATTTTAATATCGCATTGTTAATAATATCTTAGTATTATCGTCGTTTCAGGTGTTAATTGTTTCGTTTTCCTTTATATGATTTGTTACATAAGTAATGTTTGTTATGTATAGGATTAATATTATTCATATTCAGAATGATATTATGTCTTTAAACATTATTTTTAATCATCTAATGAAAAGTAGTCTTGAATGGATAAAATGTGGAATGAATGTTATCGTGTTCGTGGAGACGGTAATCTGTACGTACGCACGAGCGACGATAAAATATAATTGGATGGTATATCATATATACAAAATCATTATCATGTTATATTTATTTTTTACAGCAATTATACATCATTATTATACCCATCCAAATAATAATTTCTTGAATAACAATTACACCACGATGTGGAGACTGTATGTCGTACGCACACACGTATGGTGACATGTCATTGAAAGGATGGATAGAATAATGAATTTTGTTGTACCATATTTATAATAACATCACAGTATATAGAAGATACATGATTTATTATTTTAGAATGGACACAAAAAACGAAGTGGAAGATGAAAGGAACTTCAAAGAGGTGGCGAGATATTTACCTCTTCTTCGGGTTCTTCCTTTTGATTTGACCAAAAGGGCTCCCTAGGTTGGCTTACTGACTAAAGGAAGGCCTAAAAAATTAAGGGAGGATAGTTGAGAGTGTATTTGGGTAGGGTTTGGGGGAGCCAAATGGCTTTGAAGTTGTGAATTAGAGAGAAGGGAATGTGCCCTTTTATAAGAGGGGTGCAAGGAACCTTAGGAAAAGCTAGAAATATTATTTTCTAATAAAATTATTTTCGGTTTCTAATGGCTCCAGAATAGATTATTTAAATCCTACGGTGTGGATTGGTCTAAAACCACTCATCCAAAAGGTTTTAGATAGTTTTGGGTCATTATATTAACTTTATCTTTTAGATTTAACTCTTAGTTAAATTGTTTGACATTTACCATGTCTCTTTGTATTTTTATATTATATGGTTAATAAACATACTATATAGTTAAAATAGAACCTAAAGTGGTTCATTAATTATACACCTATTTTTATATAAGTCCTTTGGCCGAACCATAGTTTTTTAGGAATAGAATATCAATAAATAATATAATATATTTTTTAATGCTCTTTTATGTCAATTTGACACTATTTGGTATTTTTTTAAATTCATAACATCATTATTAATTCAAAGAAAATTCATATAACTAACCCTAAAATGACATATTAACCTATAAAATTAGTGTAATTCATAAGAAGTCTCAAATTACCTTTATTTGTATATTTATAATATCAATTATTTTAATATTTCATTAATTAGGTAATTACGACATCATCATTGTGTCTTGAATAAATTAAAATATATAATGTCTAAAAATTATAAATAAAATACCATTATTTATGAAATCTTTTTAGATTTCTAATGAATATTTATAGTCTAATTTATCTTATGTATAACCATATATTAAAAATGTTTTAGTAATTAAACATTGATTTTAACTCTTTTAACTCTACTTTAAATAAGATAATAATAAGTGTTATAATCTAATACAAGTAGACCAAAAATGTTCATATTATATTTATAAGGTTGTTTTTGGTCGCATTATACATATCCAATAGAATTCGGACATGTTTTAGGGTAATAATAATATCATTTTTACCCTTAATTACCCTATTTACTTTTAACTGTGGTAAATAAAAGTAAAATGTAACTATTTTCCAAAAATTATTTTCATCTTATTGAACAACATTTTACTTACTAATATCAACCATTTCTCTCAGATTTTTGAAATTCCACTCACAGAAGTGGTAAAATTATGTTTTATGTGAATTTAAAAATTCTCCTAGGAGGTGGGTAAAAGATGGGGAAAAGTTCAATAAAATTTTTATATATCTAAAATTATTATAATCTGACTCCAACGAATTATATTGTACATATATAAGTATTATTTATATATATTGATGAAAAATAAATTTAAATAAAATAAATAATTATTTAAATAAAAATTTGGTTTTAAACTATAACTTAGTGTTTTTCACTATTCATAAAAAATTGAATGTTTTCAGAAAAATACCAAAAATTCACCCTAAGATAATTTCTATATTGAAAATCCAAAAATTAAGTCCATTTTGAACTGTAAAATTTATAAATTTTCAAAATGTGGGTATTACTATTTATAACGTCTACATTGATTGGTCGCAGTGTGTTAGAATCTAAATGTTGCGTACAATGAAAGCCATAGAATTATTCAAAGTGAAACATACCATGGAAGATTGGGGTCTTACACATAATGTGGGATTTACCAATTTATAACAACCCATTTTCTAGAATTCTCTGTTTGGGAAACATTCATCAGCGACATAATGAAATGAAATAAAATAAATATTTTTTTTTAGTTTTTGAGATAAAAACTTTATCTCCTCTATATGAATGACTATGGAAATTGTCTTAGGGTTAGTTGGTAAACCATGGATACCTTGGGTCCATTAAAGGAATTATTTCTTGGAGAAAAAAGATGGATTGGGACTTGATCATGAATAATTTCACGAATGAAGTTAGTTGAACTTTTCAATGATGACAACATAATATATTTTTCATCAACGATTTATCCAAAATTTGGGAATGAAATGTTTCTTGGTGATTTAAATCCTTTTTCCTATTCATGGATGAAGAAGGAACAATTCCAAGAATATAATTGATGCGGATAATGTTTGTAGATTTAGTTTGATAGAATTGATTATTTTTTTAGTGAATTAAACCTTTTAAATCATACTTGTTATGATAATGAATCGGGGAAAAATTACAAATATCTATGGTTCATTATTCACTATTATATATTGTGAATTTCTTTATTTGTTCTTTAGACGTTAATATGGGAATTTTTTTGGTCCATAGTTTGAGGAATACCTGGTATTCAATATTTACATGGTCTTTCTGTAGTACAACGGATCAATAACATGGGTTTGATTTGTGATTTATGGTGAAATAAAGGTGAAATGAATATGGTTGATTATAGGGAGTCAAACTGATGGATTTTTTGTTCATTTTCATCCATGTTTTCATGAACATTGATGGTTCATCTCAAAAAATCTTATTCCGATCAGATTCAAAACATGGAATCCCATGATTCGGGGATTGAAGGCATGACCAAACCCCAATCAATATGTTGAATTAAGGGATGAAACGTCGATGATGTGTTATATGTTAAGAAAGTTGATCTAAAAACCACAAGCAACATGGAGTGTAATCTGACATTACACATCTTGTGGGATTCTTTGATATGGTTCTAGGGTTCTAGATAGAGTAAAGGATCCCACCACATGTGAACCCTATCACATGGTGTGTGAACAATTACATGAGGCACAATGTGTACACAAAATAATACACTAACAAGGGAAAATGTATAAGGCCTATGGTAACAGTATATACTTTGAAAGAGGAATGACATGTCATATCTGGACTAGTACACAGACCCAACCACCATAAATGGAAAATGACTAGTTTACACAGGATGGATAACAGGAGTCTCTACATGTCCGGTACATATTCTACATACAATTTATATGGAGACTACATGTTGTGTGAGGTTATTCCATACAAGAATACATGAGGATATGTAACCACACTACGTACCACTGGTTACACATTGTGAACCACCATTAAGAGTGTTTGTGGCTCTTGGTTTTCTTATTTTGGAATATTATTTGTTGAGTTTGTTCCCTTGGTCCTTTCTCATTTAGGTACAGTGTGACATAACATCCACATAATAGGATTATGATCCCCTATATATTTTGAGTCTCAAATAGAGATATGGAGTCCCTCCATGAGAATGGAGTGTGATCCTCTATCTCTTTTGTTCGGTATGTGGGGTTTTTAGGAATCATTGTGGCCTCCGTAAGCGTGACATTGATCCTCCATCTATATGAGAAAATCAGTAAGGTTTTAGGTTCCATTGGTATATGATCCCCAACATATAAGGTTGATCTCTATTGGTTTAATGGTTTCCCATTACAGTTTTGAGTGTGACCACCTATATGTGTATTAGAGATTTCATAGGATAGTGGGATTTCATTGGGCCTGGCCTAATGATCTTGACCTATTCGCTAACCATCTATAACAAGCATTTTATTAAGCATAATATTGTGAGTGACAGTTGGTTATGGCCACCTAGTGTTGTTTTATCCTTCTGGAGTATATCTAAGTGATTATGTTATACATTGATTTTTATATCTTGTATTTATCTGAATATTCTTCAGGCATCGTGTTTACTATTTTCAGGGTAAACTATTGTTTTTTTACTCACCCATGAATGGGATTTTCCCACATGTGCCATTACTTATTTTAGGCGAAGACCCTTTTGATGGTGTCCAGGGAGGACAGGGAGTGGGTGGAGTATAGATGAAGCTATTATGATTGAGGGGTTTACCAGGAGCAGGAATTTGACATAGTACTCTACCTTAGTGTATGTTTGACACTTTAGAGTATTTTTTCTTGTATTTGGAACCATTTTCTACTTTTAGTACTTTTTTTATTGTATTACGTAGTGGGATCTTAGATATTTAGATGAATTGTTTTAGTTTTTTTACATTTCATCATTTTATTGTCTTGGAGATGTGTTCATACATAGAATTACTTTAGGCTAATTCCTCCCATTTGTGCATATGCCTACTCAAAACAATTCTCAATCACCTATCCTATTTGAGGAAGGTGTGGGGTAGTCATGGGTTGGACCTTGGTTTTTCGGGTTATGATATTTTTCTTAACCATGCACTACGCATTCACACTAATCATTAATGATCAAAACAAACTAAAATACATTTTCTATAAGGGTACCCATACTATTTATGTTGAACCTTTTTCACTAAACAAGTCACCATGGGGAACCCTAGTAAAATTTATCCATACAATTTTATAAAATGTATGATGACCATGAAAAGAACATGTAACTGTTTAAAAATTAATTAAAGGTAATACTTTTATTAAAAAAATCAAGATAATTTTCAAAACCAAATTATAAATAATATATTAAAGAAAATCAAGGATGGGTCCGAACATTTCAACTATGATGACACTCCCCCCCAAAGTAACCTACTTCCTTTGTTAAATAAAAAACAAGCCCAAATTTCTCACTATAAGGAATGAGATACTTCAAACAAGGTCCCAAAATTCTACTAATACCTACTAAATACTTCATACATATACCTATATCCAATTAAAAACACAAACATGACTACCTCAACATAGGGATTAAGAAACAAGGACCCATACTGGGTATCTCCAATATTTAACAACTCACAATCATGTCAAATAATAAAAAAACAATGTGTGGAAATATATAACTGATAGTAACAATAATATTACAAAAAACCACATATTAACCAATTGGAAGTAACACACAAAAAATACAAAATTAATTTCCATAGATAAAAATGTATTGATACATAGAAAAGAAGAATACCAAGTTAAAGGAATATAAAAAATATAAAAATAGATTTATAAAAACATTCTATGTTGGATAAACTTTCGGTCCATAAGATATTCTTCATGTTATAGAATTTTTGGAGGTGACCCAACTGACAAAAATTGTGGAAGGTCCATAGAAAACTATTGTGGGAGGGTTTAGAATTATTAAATTTAACACATTGAAAGAAAAAAAAGGAGAAACATTCCATTAGAGGAAAAAACAAGAATGTAAGTATATCCTCTCAAAATAGGTCTATTTGGATTCCACTCATCACTAGATGGAGAACCCTCACTAGCTAATGAAGTGATATGGCCCCCACCGATCTCTTTTCTCCATATAAAAACTAACTTCACAATACATCAATTATCAAACAAAACTTTAAATGAGACTGATATAGATGACATAACATTTAAATTGATATCCAATTGAAGACCCTTATCAATCAGGTGAGAGTTTAGGAAATAACTCGATATGATCTCATATAAAGATGGAACTGTCCCACTGATTCAGTCAATGTAATCCTTATTCATCTATTGACTATGTTATAGACTAGTAATCACTTCCACATTTTCCTCTTAAAACTCAAACTGAAGGACTCATTGAAAAAACATTATCTCTAACAACTCCCATTACATACAATGTTGCAATTGGGATAAAACTATTAACATTCATCAATATAGAATAGAAAATTTTAAAACCCAAGACACCACTAACCCTCAAGGATACACGAGTTCATAGATATTCTAAGATCTCTTCAACCTTTCCAAACTACTCTACTACCTCTTGAATACCTTGATCACCTTAAAAAACAAGAAAACACTGAGACAAGAAAAGATGTTCCAATCCATCATGATTCTGGGTAGTGTCATCCAATAAAAATGAAACACTCGAACCTAGACATTCTATTAAAAGTCTTCCAAGATACCTACAATATATAAAATAATGGATAAAAGAAAAAAACACAAATGAGAATTAAATAATAAACAATACCAATATAATAATAAATAGAACTTATAAATAATTTCCTTTTAATGATCAATCAATATAAATAGGAAACATAAAAATATTCTCATATTATGTCATCTGAAAACATTTCAATTTAATTTCAAAATATTAAAACTCCTCTTCAAATCCATTTTAAATATCACCCATTAATTTGAAATTTTATTTTCCCACTCAAAAATATTTTGGAACCTCACATGCATAATATTGTAAACATTAACAAATATATTCTCATTGAGTAAATTTTGTTTATTTTTATGAGGCTTAATTATTTAATTATAAAAAAAATCACATTGTAAAAACCATGATATATTAAAAAAATCCATAGAATTGAATTCATATAACCCCAAAAAACCATGTAAATATCTTTTATCTCAACTCAAATAACATCTACACGTGACCTTAAAATATTAGGATTAAAGGTAGATAAAAAAGGCTACTGGATGTGAATATATTGGATATATTATTTGGAAGACCGTGTGACAAAAATGATTCTATAATGAAAATTAAAATTTGTCTAATCACACGATATTCTCAATAACTTATAAATTAGGTAAACTAACTATGTTCCTCGATATCTTCCTCCCTTTTCACCCCCAAACTCAGGAAAACATTCTATTTCCCAAAAAACATGAAAATAGTAAAATATATCACCATACTAGATCAAAACATAAAAAATGAAAACTCAAAATTCAAGATTTAAAAAATTAAATCCCATGGAGTATTGAGGTTTCAAATGAGAACTATATCATAAGGATCTCCTAGCATGTAAATATAGAGTTATGAAAATCTTAACACCAGTATACCAACACACCCAAATAACATAGAGTGATCTGAGAACATAATTATCTGAAAAAACCTAGCTCTAAAACCAATTTTTGAAAAACTAGTTTCATCCACCAATGAAATGTTCACCAAGCATAGTCCATGACGCACCTGAGGATAATTCTCAATAATACCATATTAGAAATAATTCCTAGGGTATTACATATGAGTTCTTTAGAAATAGTTGACCCAATAACTAAGATGAAAAATATATATTCCACTTAGAAGTCCAAAATCACCATTATGATCCTCAATGGTACATTCATATTATATGATTAAATAATTCGAAGTAAACAAATATAGTTGAAATATAGGTTGGAAAATAATCAATAACATCATAGAATAAAATATATAAAAACTATGGGAATGAATGAGTACTATTATATAGAATACCATCATTGATGATATATCAGAGATACAAGAATAAAACCCAAAATACCAAACATAAAAACAATTTGACCTCTTATACCGCATCCATTAAAAAACCCTACCAATGAGTGAATATTAACTAGGAATGAAAATAACACTACAGTCTACTAAATTTGAGTGCAACATGAATGTTGTGAGAATCAAAAACTTATTTGAAATCACAATTGACTATAACATTACATTACAAAACAACACCCATATGATAGTTTGAAATAAGTAATGAAAATAGGTCTTTCATCCATTGAATTAAAACATAAATAAATAAATATTCTCCGACATTTTTTAAGGATAAAACGTGTTTAATGTGTCATTTATAACCATTCTTAAAATAAAACATTTTCATACACCCTTTTAAACTCCACTTTTAAAATTTCCTTTTATAATTACATGGGGAGATTAAAAATTACCATTGGAAAATAGATATTCAATAATAGTGGAGGTAAAATGATATGAAATAATTAAATGAAGAAAAAATTTGTAAAGGGTTAAAGTAAGAGAGTAATATAACATAAAATAGAAACTAGTGAAACATATCATGAAAATAAAGTAATAAAACCAAGTTATGTAACATGTGAATAGTAATGTCTATATAATCAAGTGAAATTTTTAGGAAATCCATTTGGTGATCCTATACATACTCATGTCGAAATATCTTGTGAAATATCGATGCATTCTTATTATATAACCAACTAGCTACTATAACCAATCATCACAAGTGGCACTCCTCCCCATCCATGAATATCATAGGTGATCTTATCCATCTTATGAGGACTATATAACAACAATATATTAGTCCCTCATTAACATTCCTAGTATCCCAAAGATTAATATTAATAGTATGTGTGGTAACATTAATAAAATATCACTCATGGTTAACACATACAACCACACCCTAATTCAACATCTATAAAAATACCAATGTGAAACCCCATTAAATATTTCTCATGAAATAATAATAATGCAAACATACTTGTTTCTTCTATTTTCGTGTGAAACATTTGAGAATAAATTCAAGAATGTTTGAAATGGACCATTGATTTATGAATTGGTAACTTATTCAAACAATGATTTTATAACCATTTCAAATTCAAGGTCATTTTTTGACCCCCTATAAAAGTGTTAAACTAGAAATAGAATTATATTTATAAAAACACTATTTGAAAGATGATTATTAAAATCACTTTTTAAACCAAGTATCCTACTTTTATTTTTATCAAATGATATTTGTATCATAAGACCACAAATGTTTCATAAATAGTATCAACACATTAATTAAAATTAGTTCACATGACCATGTCACAAAAAAACCATTACCTCATAATAAAAACCCAATATAATCCACAAACTATATTAATATGAATAAAAAACACCCCAATTCCTTAAAAAATACACAACGATGAGAAATAGAGGTTTGATATCGATACCCCAATAGCACAAGAGAAAAAAAATTTCAACAAACACCCACATTAGGTTTTATTAAAAAATTTATTGAGATAGGATGATAAATAAATATATAGATAAAGGAAGATATGTGAATTATTGAACTTTATATTAGAAAAAACTCGAAGAAATTGGAATGAAGTGGCTTAAATCAATGGAAAATTGATATTGGGTATATTTTAATGTGATCCATAGAGAGGGATGATCATGTTTGTAAGATAAAACCCACTATGTTTTGTAATATATTAAGGTTAGAATAATAATTTATTAATTTTTAGAGTTCGGGAAATTCACAAGGTTTACTGCATAGTATACAAAACTATGCAAAAACAATTCCCCTCACACTTATCTCACCAAGAGGGTTTTGTGGTTTGATGACATGGTTTTGGAAACCATGAACCATTCTTGAAATAATGACTGTTAAAATGTATAGGTCTTTATATCCTATTGCACAATTTCTAAAAACCATTCTCAAGCCATGCATTAGTCAATCCAAAATTCTAGTTAATTTGGGCTATTTCCATTGAAACCTATATGTTTTTCCCCAAATAATGCACCAAATATTGAAACTAACAAATTATGTAACACAAAAATGATTTATGAATTACTTTCTTTTTAATAAATATTTTTTTATATCTTATATTACACACAACACTGAGTTTATCTTCCATAACACATGACATAATGTTTTAACAAACATTGATATATTATAAATGTTATTGTTTAATTACGACCATTATAACCTAATCATTAAATATAGTGAAATGAATAATAATAAATAATTTTTTAATATTAATTATAATGATTTTATATGAATAAAATATGTTGATAAAAAGTACATAATTATTAGAATAGTCCTTATATGTTTCAAAAATAGTATTTTCTAAAAAAATTGTTTTTGAGAAACAATTATAAAACTACCTTTTAGAAATTTTAGAAAATTGATTTTAAAAGATAAAATTCATTTTTCAAATCTAAATTTTATGATTCTCTTTGGATAAAATTTTTATAATTTTCTAAAAAGATATGTCTTTCAACGATTAGTGAAAATCACAGTTTTTATTAAGAGTATCCATTTATATTAAAGAATTAAAAAAATATGCATTTTTTAAGATTGTATTAAATTTATTTTTAATTCAATAAAAAAATTATTAATCATACTTTTTAATTTTAATTATTTTAATGTCAAATTTTTATATTGTTTGTTTAACCTTTTAATCATTTTTTTTTTCTGAAAACTACTTTCCTATCGTGCCTATGGGTTTAATTTTTTTTAGAATTATCCAAATTGTGATTTAAATTTTAAAAAATGAATTAAATATTTTTAATGATCATACTTTAAATTATCTAATAAGGTTATATTTATTTATTACCATAAGAAATTGTAAAAATTGAAAAAACAATTACTGCCATTATTTTAATATATGTTTACAAAAGGATGAATTAAAATATTAAGTGTTGAAAATGATAAAAAATGATTAAAAAAATTTTTATAGACATATTTAGACCATATTATGTATCATTATATATAATGCTCCATTTTGGAGCATTTTAACTTGTGGAAAACAAGGGTTCACCTTTTTATTTTCAAAAAATTACGAGTGTTTTACCCACCATACTTATAATTTCCATCTATTCTCCTCTCATTTTCACAAATCCAATTTCATTTACTTCATAAAATTCCAAACAATAAATTTCACTTAATTACTTACCTACATTACGTATTATATAATTTGGATTTTAATTCCTCTTATTGAGCCTTTTGGTATAAACCTAATGAGTTTGTCTGAAGATGTTGTAAATTGTTAGAATGCATTTTTTATTTCTTATTCAACCTCCTTTAAAAAATTATATTCCGATGATATAAAAAACCCATTATCTACCATATATTGAGATGTTATTATATTAATTACATAACCTATATTCATATCCTTTTCAATCAAATGAGATACGAAATAATCATTCTTGTGTAAGGTGAATTACCACCTCACGAATAAATGTTATTCATCTTCCATCACCAACTCTCAAGGATGGATGTAGTGATAGATTACATATTTATATATTTTATATATGTTTTATTATTATAATTATGGAATTATAATATAGTATATTGTAAGAACCCATATCTTCTTTTCAGGTATGTTTTTCCTTTTCTAGTATATTTTGAGTAAAAGAGGAAAATCTGGAAAATCTGGAAATTTTCAAAGTACACACCATATACTTTATGAGTACACGCCGTGTACTTTGATGCCGCTAGAAATTGTGTGTTGGTCGTGTCTTGGCCACACACATGACCGTGTAAGGGTGACTAGGAGGCTGCATAAAGCGGAGTATGGAAAATGCAAGTACAAGCCATGTACTCCAGAAGTACACACCGTGTACTTTCTTTTTTATTTCGTTAAATGGATCGGGGCCGCATCTAACCATTATTTCCATCTTATTCTTCACCTAATTCCACCCAGAACATCCAAGGAGGCCGAATCATATCTGAGCCGCCGATCTGTCACCGGTTCTCCGAATCGAACACCGTCGGTTGGAATAGAATCGCAGCGGTGAGCTCTTGGTTCTTCTTGGGCCACATTTCATGATTCCTTATCTCGGGTGAGTTATCTAAGGTTGAATGTTTTAGAATTGTTTTCTAATCTACTCCATTATAGGAAAATTCACGTGCCTAGGATCATGTATATCAATCTATGAGGATCGAGGTAGGTGGTTTGATGCCTTGTGTTGAACGTCTTTGAGTTTTTGTGAAAAAGTGTCGGATACCCATGTATCGAGTATCTCGGGTTAGGGTTTTGATCCTGTATTATTATCTACCTTATATTCAATGTGTGCTTGAGGCAATTAAATAAATACTGATTTGTTGATAGCATGTTTGAGGACTGACCCATGGGTGTTTCCCTTGTTTTGGTTGTTTATCTCCCTTTGGATTAGGTTGATTGTGAGGTAGACATGGTTGCATTGATTGCCTACCTTGATATAAATTTTCACATGTATTTCCGACTGTTTATATTATTTTGATGCATTGTAGCTATTATCAATGTAGTTGTTAAACATACATAGGGCTACTGGCAGTCGATTACGCATGACTAGACCGCTCAGGTCTGTGTGAA
The DNA here is from genome assembly GCA_963277665.1 of Viscum album. Classification (NCBI taxonomy): domain Eukaryota; kingdom Viridiplantae; phylum Streptophyta; class Magnoliopsida; order Santalales; family Viscaceae; genus Viscum; species Viscum album. The sequence continues at coordinate 1,977,620,763 of OY728119.1, forward strand.
CATGGTGCCATAGACTAAAGAGGGAACTGGCAATTAAGGGATTCTCTTGAGAGTCAGTTATAATTTAGTATCATTCACAGGACCTACAGGAAATGGAAAATGTGCTTTTTTAGAGTTTCCTTAGTTACGTATCGATACTACTGGGTGAATTAGGCATAAGTTCTTCCTCAGAGAGTCTATTTATATCGTTACCAGACCTCAAGGGAATTGACGGTGGGAGCTTCCCAGAGTGTTTGTTCCTTTGTATGATTACTTGACTAGAGGGGTCTGCTATAATTATCCACCCAGAGAGTCAGTGTGAATAGTCTTTGGTTGGTTGTGATGAGTCCACCAAGTCAATGAATAAGATTGGGTTTTGTACTGCTTATTATTTCGGTAGTCTGCTGACTTACCTGTTGTGTTACAAGCTATGCTTTGGGAATATGGAGCTATTTGCTAGATTCCTTGGTTGATAATTAAATGATTAAATTAAATTAATAAATAAATGTGTATGGATATTTTTTGGATTGTTTTCTTTTGTGTACTCCTATTTTCTACTGCATTTATTTCTATTACTTTTTCTATATTGCTTACTAACAGTAGGGCACAAATCATGGGTCACGACCCATCCTCGGGGCCCATGTCGTGACTACCCCAAGCCTGCCTTCCATAGGCCAGGGGTAGGAGACTATCAAGAAAGGCCTAAATCCCAATAATTGGGAAGGCATTGCCTTTATAAAAGTAACAAAACACCACAGAGTACAATCGGAAGTAAAACACTAAGTACAAAAAAAAGAGGTGATGAAATGTAAATGGGCCAGAATACAAACCCAATCAAAAGTACAACATCTACTTAAAGAAAGTACAACAAGGACAAGTAGCTGGAAGTAGATAGAAGTAGCTCCTGGGACTTCCTCCTCAGATCCTACCTGAAGGGTAGGTACAGATAGCGTAGTTCCTGAATCGTCCACCACGGATCCTACCTGAAGGGTAGGTACAGATAGCCTCCACAACGCTCTCACCCGTCAACCACCTCCGAGTGTTGCCTCATCGTGAATTGCACCACTAGATACTGTCTCGTCGTGAGTTCCACATCCGGGTACCGTCAAGTCCTCGAACACTCATCCTCTGTCTGCACTGCCCATCGTATTCAACCAACACAATGAGGTGTGGGCATAGCCCGTGCAGGGTTGATTATAACGATACTCAGTAGGGACCCCGAGACCCTCAAGGTCTCACTAAATCAAATAAGGATAACCACAAAGAAGATCTCAATATATAACCTCTACTTAGGTAAATGCCCATACATATACCAAAGTTATCATGTAACCCATCTCAATCATGAGGAAACACAAGGATTATGAAATCAACGGATAACCTCTACCCAGGTATATGCCCATAAGTATACCTAAGTTATCAAGTAACACATCTCAACCATGAGGAAACAAAATGATTACAGACTCAGCTCAACTGGGATTTTATTCATGAAGTCGAATCCACAGCTGCTGGAGAACTCCTCCTCCGTCGAGTACAGTGGGCCTGCCGCTATAACCAAGCACGCCGAACTCCTCCTCTGTCGAGTACAGAGGGCCTGCCGCTACAACCAAGTGCGCCGGACTCCTTGGATTTATGTAGTACTGCACCTCTCAAGTATTGTAGGCCTGCTGCTACAACCAAGCATTTCCCACCATGGGTCTGCCACTACAACCAAGCGCTCCCCCTCATAGGTTCCATAGGTACTCCTTCTGTTGAGTACTGCAGGTCTGCCGCTACTACCAAGTGCTCCTCCGCCGTGGGTCTTCCGCTACAACCAAGAGCTCCCCCTCATAGCCTCCAGAGGTACTCCTTCTGTTGAGTACCGCGGGTCTGCCGCTACTACCAAGTGCTCCTCTGCCGTGGGTCTGCTGCTACAACCAAACGCTCCCCACTGGGCTATCCTAAACACACCAAGTCGATAGATCAGTAGTCACCAAGTCTCATCCAGCTACTATGTCTCTGCACTCTGCTATCTCGTCACTGAGAGGGTCTGCTCCACGAGCTACTGATCGATACTCCAAGTATCAAAAAGATCCACGAAGAAGAATCTCAATGTACCGCCTCGTCATGGGGGTCTCAACGCACCAAACAGCGCGTCAGTTGGACGCCCGGTCTGTGAGTTACTAGCCTTTTCGTCCTAAGGGCCGGGTTGGATTTCGGGTACAATCCAACTCTCCCATTATCCAACTTCAACCAAAACACAGGTGAAGCATTCCAAATGTTTCGTCTCATCAAGAGGAAACCAACAAAGTTGACAACAGGTCAATCGGACGTCCGGAGCTCGAGATATAAGCATTTCTGCTCCGAGGTCCCGGTTGGTTTTGTATCCAAACCAACCCGGCTGTACTCAAGGTTCTACGAAACCTTGAGTGTAAGATACTGAAACGACCGTCTCTATCCAAGGATCTCTACGCAACTGACAGTGCGTCGATCGGAGGTCCGTAGCCAATGTTATTGGAAACAGACCGAAAAAGTCCAGTATTAGGGGGTTCGAGCCCGGTCCGACCCAGCTCGATACGCCCAGGGTCAGCCCGAACCATGGAGACCCAAAACGGGTCCGGGTCCGGCCCGGCCCGGCGTGCTGGCGTGGCCAGCGGCCAGGCGGCTCGGCCGTAACGGCCGAGCGGTGAAGGGGGGGGGCGTGCTGCCCCCGCGTTGAGATCCTGCAGCCCCCATTTGGGGGGCCACACCTACTGGCCGACCGGGGGTTACGAACCCCCGATTTTCCCCTGACCGGCTAGCCCACTCTGGCCAGCCGGCTGCTGCCACCATAGGACCGGCGCTAGCTAGTCCCCCTACTCCGACGCCGGTGGCCCTGAACCGGCCGCCTATCTCCCTGCTCCGCCGCGGCCTCAGCCGCGGCCCCGCTCCGGCCGCAACGCTTTTGTATTTCTCTGGCATGGCACGACCGTGCTGCGTCTTTGGTTCTTCATCAATGGCACGGCGCGACAGTACCACTTCTCCTCCTTTCTTTAATATTTCTGTGTGGTGCTTCGGCACCGCGTTGCCTTATTCATGCCGCAAACAACATCAAACAACCAAAGGGAAGAGGAGGGTCAGCCGTGTTCATGCTGTCCGACCCCCTCCCGTTATTGCTGTATCAGGCAGCTCCAATAGAAATGAAGAAAGGAAAAAAAAGAATTCACGAACAACAATTAAAATAAATCCCTACCTCAAGCGTCATCGAGAAGGGGTTCGTCGTGGAAAAAGGCATCGTGGAAGGGGGATCTCCGTGTCGCGGAGAAAGGATTCGTTGGCGTTGCGTCATCGATCCCCAAGGATTTGGCGTTTTTGTCGACCTTCGTCGAAGGTCGGCATTATTCGCGTTCTTCACATTCTTCGCGTTCTTCGTTGAGGATGAAGAACTTCATGAACCTGGGCGAATTCTCCCTCTCCTCTCAAGACAACGAGTCTAAAATAAAATAAGTGGTGTATTATTTTATTTACACACAAACCAACATTTAAAATTCAAAAAGAAAAGAAACAGTCAATTAATGAATTAATTGATGCATTTAAAACTACCCAATTAAGGAGGTGTTTATTATCCATAATAAACGCAAGAGTTGACTTCATTAAAAATGGGGTGTAGGTGTGTTACTTAATTAAAGGAGGGGGTTGAAAAAGGTGAAAGAAACGGTGGGGCTCGTGTGGGACCCACCTCTCAAATATCCTACAAATTGGGTAGAATATTGTGGGTCCCACATCATCCACTTATCTTAAGTTAATCAAAATAAAATAATTGGTCGCACCATTTTATTTTATTCAATTACTTAACCCGACAATTTTAAAACCACACCCAAGAAAGAGCAACTCCAGAAAAGGTGTTTCTAAGAAATTATCGGTGCTGCGATTCCATCGGTGCCCTCAGAATTCCATTCTGAGCACTGGTTCAAAAGTTAGAAAAACCCTCTCGTTCGTTCATTGAATGTGCCCAAGCTAATCTTTGGAAAAAGATTCCGGGCACATCGGGCCTCAGAATTAGGTTCCGTCAAAAAGTGAGTTCTTGTAAAATCCCAAAAACAAATTTAAAAAAATTTCCCATGAATTTTTATAGGCCTTTAAATTACTCCCACCTCAGGGCTTTATGTCCCCATAAATATTTAACACAAACTAGGGATACAAAAGCGGTACTGAGCACGCATCTGAGCCTTCCTCTCACATGTGCTCACCTGGAGGTTCTTGTACTGCCAGTGAAAGTGCACCCGAGGAATCGACCGTCCTCATAGGATCCACTCCTGTCATTCCTCAATCCCCACTGGAACCTCCCTGAGGGTCACCCCATCTCCCAAGTCCATCTCCTCATGGTCGATGAAAAGTGAAGGGTCGAGCTCGTATCTGCTCAGTTGAGATACATGGAAGTCGTCGTGCACCGGGTGCAACAGAGGTGGGTGGGCCGAGCGGTAAACCACCTCGCCTACCCTGCTGAGGACCTAGAAAGGTCCGCTGAACCTCTGAGATAACTTGTCGCCTTGGCCACAACTCTGTAATTCATGTCAAGGTGAGACCCATAGGGAAACGTGGTCGCCAACCTCGAACTCTAGTGGTCTCTTCCCCCTGTCAGCACAAGACTTTTGCCAGCTCTGATTTGTCCTCATTTGCTCTTGGATGACTTAGACCTTTGTGGTCCTATAAGAGCTGTTGTGATTTCTTCTTTGCGGATAAGAGAAATCATGTATCATCCCTTGGATGATCCATGTTCTTCGCCTAATACAGTCAATCCCAACATGGATTATACTAACCCATACAATGGATGATGTCGTAAGGACTCAACGCTACTACCAAGAGATCCAACCATTACTATTGCCTCCAAGGGTTGAGTCACACTATCGGCATCAGTGTGTGGTCACTGGGTCTCCTCTAGTAGGTATCTCAAATTGAGGGTCAGGTCAATGGTTTTTAAACCAGAACCTCTTAGTAACAACATAGATAGAGGACAAGAAGGTAAACGCCACCAGAAAGGTGTCTTTTATTACTGCAGCTCAAAGTAAAAAGACACAGAACATCAACAAACAAACATCAACAGAGTTAGAAGAAACATGAACAAAAGTCTCCAGGTCAGGAGCTAGTCCCGCTCCTATCCATATTCTCCCGGAGCTCCATGATCGTATGCCTCAGTTTCCTGCAGGTGAGCTCTCCCACGTCCACATGTTCCCTACGGTCGGGGTGGACCTCCTAGTGGTGGTGGTGGAAACACCTCGAAGCATCGTCCACCTCCAGCTGCACAGCCAACTCCCCTGCCACGGTCTCCTGCTCCATGTTGTCTGCCTCGATCAAACCTCGGCCTCTTCCTGGAAGGTCCTTCGTTTATCTACTGGTCATCTGTATGGCGGGTCGGACAATCACGATCCATGTGACCAAACCCACAGTATGAGTAACACTGTCCGCACATGGTAATTCATTCTCCACCCCGGGTGCCTCACACAAACGATCATGTGTCATGCGGTCGACCACCTGTAGGTCTTGTCCTCTTTGACCTCTGCATCATCTGTCTACTGCCTGCTGCAGAAGAATCTGTCGCATGCCGGATAGTGGTGGGTCCTACTGCTGGAGACTGCTCATCAGGGAAACTCTCCACTAAGAGGGCTCTCTCCGAAACCCATGTCTCTGTCAGAATGTTGTGAGAAATAACTGAAGATCTGATCTCTCGCTTGATCCCCTGCTTGAAGGTTCGGGCCTTGAAGAATGGGTCTCGTACCATGTCTGTGGAATAGAGTGAGAGATCGGTAAACCTCACCGCGTACTTGGCTACGGTCATGCTGCCCTGCCGCAGCTGTAGTAGCTCCTGGATGCGCACCGCACGGAGGGTGGCTGGGACGAACTCTGAGCGGAAAAGGACCTCATAGTCCATCCAATGGAGAGATGCCTCGTCATGCAACTGGAGCATCAAGGTCCACCATCTGCCTGCTGCCGCGTGCAGGAGGCTTGCTGCAAGGACCAACATAAGGTCAGCTGGTGTCCCTGCCAAACGGAAAACTCAGAAAACAGCCTCCAACCAATCCTCGGCTGCCTGAGGGTCCGTCTCCCCACGGAACCTGGGCGGTTGCTAACGTTGAAACTCAAGCAGTGCACTAAGGCGACGTGCACCGTCAGCGGCTAGGGCTGGTAGCATCGGTGGCTCGGCGGGTAGAGGTACCGCCGGTGCCTCTGCTGTCAAAGGGCCCTATACCGAGGCGTCATGGCTCGGTGGCCTGTCGTCATGCACAGAACTCAGAACCCTAGATGGCTACCATCGTGGGGCCATCCAGAAAAGAAATTGGTGCATCACGGTCCAAGAGTATACCTGGGGAGCTGACAGAAAGTAATCACAGAGAAAACTTGAAACACACACGCAATTAATGTTTTCGTGCATTAAGTCGGAAATCAGAAGTTAGGGTCCTGGTGTACGGATATGTCGGCCGCCGCACCAACAATGGACTCCCTGGACTGATAACCACACTCAATACTCTCATCACTATTGCTTTACATTGAAAAAGATCAGAGTCCTGAGTTCTACGGTAGAACCGAACTCCTTTGATACCAATTTGTCACGACCCATCCTTGGGTCCCGTGTCGTGACTACCCCAAGCCCACCTTCCATAGGCCAGGGGTTAGCGACTAGAACCAAAGGCATAAATCCCGATAACTGGGAAGGAATTTCCTTTATAAAAGTAACAAAACACCATAGTGTACTAGCGGAAGTAAAACACTAAGTACAAAAAATAGAGGTGCTGAAAAGTAAATGGGCCAGAATACAAACTCAATCAAAAGTACAGCTAGAAATGAATGATAGTACAACAAGGACAAGTAGCTGGAAGAAGATAGAAGCAGCTCATGGTTCGTCCTCCTCGGATCCTACCTGAAGGGTAGGTACAGATAGTGTAACTCCTGAATCGTCCCCCACAGATCCTACCTGAAGGGTAGGAACATATAGCCTCCACAACGCTCTTGCCCATCAACCACCTCTGAGTGTCAGCTCGTCGTGAAGTCCGCCACTGGATACTGTCTCATCGTGAGGTCCACCTCCGGGTACCATCTAGTACTCGAAAACTCGGCCTCTGTCTGCGCTGCCCGTCGTCTACAACTAACACAATGAGGTGCGGGCATAGCCCGTGCAGGGGTGAGTATAACGATACTCAGTAGGGACCCCGAGACCCTTAAGGTCTCACTAAATCCAACAAGGATAACCACAGACAAGATCTCAACAGATAACCTCTACATAGGTACATGCCCATACATATACCCAAGTTATCTTGTAACCAATCTCAATCACGAGGAAACACAAGGATTATGAAATCAACGGATAACCTCTATCCAGATATATGCCCATACATATACCTAAGTTATCAAGTAACCCATCTCAATCATGATGAAACAAAAAGATTACAAACTCAGATCAACCAGGATTTTATTCATGAAGTCGAAACCACGGGTGCTGGAGAAATCCTCCTCCGTCGAGTACAGTGGGCCTGCCGCTACAACCAAGCGCGCCGAACTCCTCCTCTGTCGAGTACAGAGGGACTGCCGCAACAACCAAGTGCACCAGACTCCTTGGACTACTGTAGTACTCCACCTGTTGAGTACTGTGGGCCTGCTGCTACAACCAAGAGCTTCCCACCATGGGTCTGCCGCTACAACCAAGCGCTCCCCCTCATAGGTTCAAGAGGTACTCCTTCTGTTGAGTACCGCGGGTCTGCCGCTACAACCAAGCCCTCCTCCGCCATGGGACTGCCGCTACAACCAAGTGCTCCCCCTCATAGACTCCAGAGGTAATCCTTCTGTTGAGTATCGCGGGTCTGCCACTACTACCAAGTGCTCCTCCACCATGGGTCTGCTGCTAAAACCAAGTGCTCCCCACTGGGCTATCTGAAACACACCGAGTTGATAGATCAGCAGTTGCCAAGTCTCAGCTAGATACTAGGTCTCTGCACTCTTCTAGCTCATCACCGGGAGGGTCCAATCCACGAGATACCGGTCGATACTCCAAGTGTCACAAAGTTCAATGAAGATGTATCTCAAAGTACCGCCTCATCATGGGGGTCTCAACGCAACAGACGGTGCGTCAGTCGGACGCCTGGTCTGTGAGTTACTAGCCTTTTCGTCCTAGGGGCCCGGTTGGATTTCAGGTACAATCCAACCTGACCATTATCCAAATACATCTAAAACTCGGCCGAAGCATGCCAAAAGTTCTGTATCATCAAGAGGAAACCAACAAATTTTACGGCACGTCAATTAGACGTCCGGAGCTCGAGATATAAGTGCTTCCGCTCCAAGGGCCCGGTTGGTTTCGTATCCTAACCAACCTAGCCATACTCAAGGTTCTCTGAAACCTTGAGAGTAAGATCCAAAATCTACCGTCTCGATCCGAGGATCACTACGCAACTGACTGTGTGTCGATCGGAGGTCTGTAGCCCATGTTATGGGCAACATACCGAAAACGTCCGGTATTAGGGGGTTCAGGCCCGGTCCGACCCGACCCGATACCCCCAGGTTCGGCCCGACCTTGGTCGACCTGAACCAGGTCCGGGTCCGGCCCACTTGGGCGTTGTCCGGCCTGGCTGGCATGGCCCAGCCTGACGTGCTAGCATGGCCAGCTGCCAGGCGGATCAGCCGTAATGGTCGAGCAGTGAAGGGGGGGGGGGGCGCTGCCCCCTACGTTGAGATCCTGCGAACCCCATGGGGGGCCGCATCTGCTGGCCGACCAGGGGTTACGAACCCCCGGTTTTACCCTGACCGGCCGGCCCGCTCTGGCCGGCCGAATGCTTCCACCACAGGACCGGCGCTGGCTGGTCCCCCTGCTCCAACGCCGGTGGCCCGGAACCGGTCGCCGGTCTCCCCGCTCCGCCGCGGCCTCAGCTGCGGCCTTGGTCCGTCTGGTGTGGCACGACGGTGCCACGCCCCTCCATCACGGCCCCGCTCCGGCCGTGGCACTTTTGTAGTTCTCCGGCATGGTGCGACCATGCCACGTCTTTGGTTCGTCATCAACGGCGCAACACGACGGCGCCGCTTCTCCTCCTTTCTTTAATATTTCTGCGCGGTGCTTTGGCACCGCGTTGCCTTGTTCATGCCACAAACAACATCAAACAACCAAAGGGAAGAGGAGGGTCGGCTATGTTCGTGCGTTCTGACCCCCTCCCGTTATTGCGGTATCAGGCGGCTCCAATAGAAATGAAGAAAGACAACTGAAGAATTCAAGAACAATAATTAAAATAAATCCCAACCTCCAGCATCGTCGAGCGAGGGTTCGTCGCAGAAAAAGGCGTCACGGAAGGGGGATCATCACGTCGCGGAGAAAGGATTTGTTGGTGTCGCATCGTCGATCTCCAAGGATTCAGCGTTCTTTTTGACCTTCGTCAGAGGTCGGCGTTCTTCGCGTTCTTCGCATTCATTGCGTTCTTCGTCGAGGAGGAAGAACTTCAAGAACCTGGGCGAATTCTCCCTCACCTCTCAACACAACAAGACTAAAATAAAATAAGTGGTGTCTTATTTTATTTACACACAAACCAACGTTTGAAATTAAAAATAAAATGAAACACCCAATTAATGAATTAATTGAGGCGTTTAAAACGGCCAAATTAATAAGACGTTTATTATCCAGAATAAACGCAAGAGTTTACTTTATTAAAAAGGGGGTGCAGTTGCTTTACTTAATTAAAGGAGGGGGTTGAAAAAGATGAAAGAAACGGTGGGGCTCGTGTGGGACCCACATCACAAATACCCTAACAAGTGGGTAGGATATTGTGGGACCCACATCATCCACTTATCTTAAGTTAAGTAAAATAAAATAATTGGTCGCACCATTTTATTTTATTCAATTACATAACCCATAAATTTTAAAACCACACCCAAGAAAACGCAACTTCGGAAAAGGTGTTTCTAAGAAATTATCAGCGCTGCGATTCCATCGATGCCCTCAGAATTCGATTCCGAGCATCGGTTCAAAAGTTATAATGACCCGCTCGTTCGTTCACTGAACATACCTGAGATAAACTTCGAAAAAATATTCCGGGCACACCGGGCCTCTGAATTAGGTGCCGTCAGAAATTGTGTTCTTGTAAAATCCCAAAGAAAATTAATAAAAAAATTTCTTTGAATTTCTATGGGTATTTACATCTTGTGGTGGTTTCCAACTGCAATTATTCTCACACATTGTTTGGGTCCTAATTTTTGGACCAAATAGGTTATATGATTTCATGTGTGGATATGGATTGTGGCCCTTCTACATCAAGTACATGATTTCTGGAAGGAGATGTGGAGAATATGACTGAGCATAGGCTTGCGATGCTACTGGAGTTGTTGTTTACCATTCTCACTTTGTTTCTCATTTGTATTTCAGAACGTTTTTGTGTTTCCTACTTTCCATAGATACATGTACCGTGCTTCATCATTGTTATATGATACATTACTTCCGGTGTTTAGTTTCTGTTGTTGTAAGTTTTTAGTGCTTCCGCTAATGTTTATGTTTATCCTTCCATTGTATACTTTAACAAATGAGGGAATATTTTCCCCAATGACTCACCATGTCCCTCACTACTAGTCGGCAGCCTCTTGCGATTGGTGAAATGCACTTGAGGTCATGTGGCGAACCAGGAACGGTGCACCAGTTGAGCGGCTCCAAATTCAGGTCATTACAAAGTGGTATCACAGGAGGTTCTTTTCATTTCGTTTCTTTTGGATTACTGTTTAGTGCCATTAGATAGGGATATGATGGAATAGGTAAATGTTAAATAGTTGTACCCAGGAGTTCTAGAACCCGTGTACTTGGAAAAATCCATGTTACCACGAATATTTCAATTTTTGAGTTTTACAAATGTTGTAGTTTAATTGATTTCACCGTTGGGTGGTGCACTTGTGCTATGTTATTATTGTTTATATGATTGTGTTTCTATTTTGTTGCAACCCGATGAGATGAGGGTATTCCATCTCATGCATCAAATAGGCACTTATTTCAAAATCAAATGTTATGCATTTTTCCATGCCATCTAAATTGCATTAGAAAATACATGTTGTTGTGATAGAATTTTTGATAGATTATGCATGCGGTTGTGATAGCTGATGTGATAGAATACCTACTATGTTGATAGGGTATTGTTTGTTTAGATATTTTTTATCATGCATGCCATACTTTGGTCATAGAGGTGTTATGGGCCCTCGAGGATCGGAATTTCGTGGATCGTGATTTTGTAATACTGTTTACTTTTTATATGCCTTGTTATGATGCCAGTATTTGATTTGTGGGGAGTATGGGCCTCCACATATCGGAATTTGGCACCTTTACACTTTTTTTCTGTGTTTTCTTGGATACAATGCAGTTTTGAGGAAACTGTGTGGAAAAAACCTGAATATACGGCGTGTACATTATGAATACACGTAGTGTAGTTTTCAAACCGTGTCGCTGACTGTGTGGGCCGGGACACGGTGTTGTGAAAGTTCTTATAGGAACATGTCGTGTACTATTTTACATGCCGTGTAGTATGACTTGGGTATCCGGATGTGTCATGAACAACACAGGCCAGGAATTTCCTTCATGTGCATGTCGTGTCCCTCTGGAACATGTTGTGTATAGTTAACTATGGAGTCCTCCATGTAGCTAACAACACGGGTCGATGTTACATTTCTCTTACATTTTTTGTCCGTCGTGAACATGCCACGTAGTGTCGGCCATGTGTCAGGCCGTGTCGCTAACAACACAGGCCAGGTAAGGCATGTCTAGTACACGACGTGTCTCCTTTTAACATGCTGTGTAGTTTTGCCTTAGAGAAGCCGTGTGACCTAGTCATGTAGTTGAATAAATGGCTTGGGAAATCTGCAGGACAACACACCGTGTACCATGTTGACACGCTGGGTAGTAGTGGTCTCTGTACCAGTCTGTGTGACTAAGGACACAGACTGTGGAAAAATCTTAAGGACATGACGTGTAGTGAAAAAACACGCCGTGTAGTTTCTTGCTGGGACAGTCCGTGTTCCTAGCCGTGTAGGAGTAACATGGCATGGAAAAAAAGGGTTAGTACATGCCGTCTAGTTTGAGAACACGCCGTGTATCCGGGCGGTTTACATAGCCAAGTATGGCCAAGGTACATTCCCATGGTAAAATATCAGGAAACCCACCGTGTAGTGGTACTACACGCCGTGTAGTCATGTTTTCTCCTAATTTCAGAGTTTTTATCTCTTGTTCTGTTTTACTCTCTTAAGTTAAAACTGTGTATATCGTTAATGAATGTGTGGTTATGACCTTGAAGACTCATGCCTCCAAGACGTCCTCCTGTTGCATGTCAGGAATTAGGTAGTGACCGTACGCCTGGTACGATAGAACAGGGACTACTAGTAGTTCCGCCTATCATTCCGGCATGGCAACTGTAGTGATTCCAGACACTGGTACCGAATCTCCGTTCATAGAGAGTTTCATGAGATTCATGCAGACCTTCTAAGGAGCTCCGAATCCTGCCCCATCTGTGGCAGAGCTGACATAGGTTTTTCAGTAGTAGCGTCCTCCCACGTTCACAGGGGATGGAGGACCTTAGGCGGGGGAGTCATGGATAGTATCCATTATATCCATCATCAAGCACCTGGAGATTCCCCCAGATAGGAGAGTGAAGCTTTCAACATATATGCTATGAGGCTCCACCATGATATGGTTGGTTGTGGTTTCGCAGGCAAGGCGCCAACAGGCAATGGCTTAGGATGAGTTTCAGCCTATGTACTATGACTACTTCTACCCGAAGATGCTGAGGGTGGAAAGAGCCAGAGAGTTCATGAACCTGCAGAAGGGTACTCTCACAGTTATGGTGTATTCCTCTCGCTTCACAGAGTTACAACATTTTACTCTCGTTAAGGGGAATGATAACCTGTTTTTAGCAAGGAAGTTTCGGGACGGACTTAGACCTCAAATCAGGTCCCATGTGAATGACATTAAACAGAATTCTATTACTCTAATAGTCAACCACGTGCTTATCATGGAGAGAAATTTGAGGGAGACTGTAGCTTTGGACCAGGATGGTTTAGCATCTAGGGAAGATTCATTTCAGATAAATAGAAGGAAGTGCCAACGAGATTCTACATGAGGTGACTCGAGGAAGTGAGGTATCCCTTCTGGTTGACAAGATCTTCCATTTGGTAACCTTCTGGTGTTATACCAGTGTGGAAGAAACGAGAATAAGAAGACTCAGTGCATGAAAGAACAAGTGTAGTGCCGATCTTACGTCAAGATGGGTCATCTGCTGCGTTTCTACAAGGTTCTCCTTCCATCAGCTAGTGAAGGAAGATCAGTTTCGACTCTGCGTACAGGAGCAGGATTACCAGTCCCGCAGAAGACTGGGGGATGGAGTTCAAGAGATCGTTCAGGCTAGGGTAGAGGTCATGGATGTAGTGGTCAGGCTCAAGGAGGGTTGGCTCAAGGATCTTAGGCTACTACACAGGGCTGCGGTGTAAGACAGACTTTTCCAGTACATCAGATTCATCAGGAGCAGAACCCTGGACCTCCTACAGTTCGAGGTATGATTCTAGTAGTCTATGTTTTATACTCTGCACTTTTCAATACAGGAGCTTCTCATAGCTTTATTTATGTGCATACTATAGAAATCCTTAGACTTAATTTTTATTCTTCTGAGGATATGATGATCATAATCACTCCCTTCGGAATAAGAACTGCTAGCGTGCGTCAGTGCTTAGACTGCCCCCATGAGGTTGGTGGGTGTCATTTTTCATGGAGGCTCTATGTCCTAGAGAAGAAAGTCGATGATTTCATTCTTGAGATGGACTGGTTAGTTAAATTCTAGGCCTTTGTCGATTTTATCACCGTAAGGTGAGTTTTACATCACCAGATGGAAGATATATTCATCACAAGGGGAAATGGGATGTCCAGGAAAGTAGAGCTGGACCAGAGCATCATGGGTTGGGCGGTGTTATAGCCTTGATTTCTAGCTTATATCTAGATGATCGGGGAACTTCATAGTTATATTTTCCTACAGTGGTTGATCGCTTTCCAGATGTCTTTTCAGAAGACTTTTCTTGTTTGCCTCCAGAATGAGAGATATAATTATCTATTCAACTTGTTCTAGGAGTATCACAGGTATCTATACCTCCTTTTAAGATGGCTACACCCGAGTTATAGGAGCTCAAGAAGTAGTTGGAGGAGTTGCAGGCAAAGGGTTTCGTCCGACCCAATACATCTCCTTAGGGTTCGCCTGTCTTGTTTGTGATGATGGTAGATGACACCCTTAGGCTTTGTGTGGATTATTGGAAGATAAACAAGTTGATGGTTATGAATTGATATCCCTTGGCTAGGATTGATTACCTCTTTGATCAGCTTCGAGGAGCCAACATGTTCTCAAAGATCGACTTGATATCTGGCTATCATCAGTTGCGTGTCATTCCATCTGATATACCTCTTACAACCATCTGGAGCAGGTATGGTCTGTATGATTATTTGGTTATTTCGTTTAGTCTCACGAATGTGCCAGCAGTTTTCATGGCACTAATGAACATAGTTTTCCGTCCTTACATGGATTCATTTTGGTGGTTTTCATAGAAGATATCTTGGTGTACTCTCACACTCGACATGACCATGCTTCCCATCTTGAGATCATTTTGAGTATACTGAGGGTGCATCATTTATATTCTAAGCTCTCAGAGTGCCACTTTTGGATGCACAAGATTCACATCCTGGGTCATGTCATCTCAGAGATAGGATTATCAGTAGACCCAGAAAAGGTTAGAGTAGTAGTTACCTAGGATCATCCAGAAAATGTCTTTGAGGTACGAAGATTCTTAGGGATGTTTAGTTACTACAGGCGGTTTATACAGGACTTCTCATGCTTTGCAGCACCGTTTACTGGATTGACTAAGAAGGGGGTGAAGTATGTCTGGTCAAAAGGATGTTTTTCATCCTTTCAAGAGATGAAGGGGATATTGACTTCAACACTGATTCTAGATTTATCGGAATCAGGAAAGAGTTATACATTTTTCTATGATGAATCTGGCATCAGGCTTGGAGTAGTGCTTATGCAGGAGGATTGTGTTTTTGCATATGGATCTCGGTATTTGAGGCCACATGAGAGGAACTATCCTACACATGACATAGAGTTGGCTGCAGCTATTCATGATTTGCATTGTTGGAGACATTATCTACTGGGAGAGCATTTTTTTGGTATATACTGACCATAAGAGAATAAAGTATATCTTCATGCAGCGTGACTTGAATTTAAGACAACAGAGGTTGTTTGAGTACCTACAATCTTTCGATTTTGAGCTTGCTTATATGCCTGGAAAAGGCAACGACGTGGGAGACGCACTGAGTAGGAGGGCTAAAATACAGGTAGTTCAGGAGGCCAGTAGAGAGTGGAATCTTATGCCTCTCTATTCTCTGAAATGAATTTGAAGGTGCACGACAGACATGGTCAGACATTTCTATCTTCTATAAGTGTTACCTATACTGTTATTGACCGAGTTTGAATGAGGGAGCTATCAGATTTTGAATGCCTAGTCCTACAGAAAATCATGTCATGAGAGGAACCTCTTCCTAGATAGACCATAGGAGAGGTTGATATCTTTCATTTCCAAAGACACTTATGGGTTCCAGCAGATATGCACGTGGAGCTGATGTGGTACTTTCATTCCTCAGTTTGGGCAGTTCATCCTGGTGTCACCAAGATGTATCATGATCTACACTGCTAGTATAGGTGTCCAGGAATGAAGAGAGATGTTGCTGGTTTTGTCATGAGGTGTTCCACCTGCTAGTTGGTGAAGGTGGAGCCCCAGTGACCAGCATGGATTTTTCAACAGCTACCCATTCCCGAGTGGAAGTGGAACGATGTCACGATGGACTTCAAGATAGGGTTAATAAGATAGCCGTGAAGGAATGACATGGTTTTGGTTGTCATTGACAGGCTCACGAAGGTTTCCCACTTCTTGTCGATTAAAGAGCCCTTCAGTGTTGATGATCTTGGAAGGTTGTACATCCGTGAGATTGTACGCTTGGCTGGAGTTCCGAGTACTATAATTTAAGATAGGGACACCAGATTCATGATGCATTACTGGAAAGGGTTACAGAGGGATTTGGGTACATATGTACTTCTAAGTACATATTAGCATCCCCATACAGATGGCCAGTCAGTGCACATGAATCATGTACTAGAGGACATGCTACGAGCATGTGTCCTATATTTTAGAGGTTCCTGGGAGAGACTTATACCTCTAGTGGAGTTTTCCTACAATAATAGTTTTCATGAAACTATTCAGATGGAACCATATGGGGCTTCATACGGTAGGTTGTTCCGATCACTATTGAGTTGGCTGGAGGAAGGAGAGGCAGCTATGCTGGGACCTCGTCTTGTTCAGGAGACCACAGAACAGGTGGAGTTTATTCGGAAAAGTATAGCTACTACACAGTCTTGGCAGAAATCTTATGTTGATCAGTGGAGCTGACCATTGGAGGTCAATGTCGGAGATTAGATTTTCCTACCTGTTACCCAAAGGATGGGACACAAGAGGATCAGGGAACAGGACAAGCTTTCACCGAGATATGTTACGTTGTTTGAGGTTCTGGAGGGAGTCAGGCTGGTTTCTTATAGGTTGCAGTTAACTTAGAGGTACCAGGATTAGCATGACGCCTTCCATATTTCTTAGCTTCGATGCTATTTCCTAGACCCTTCTCATGTTTTTCATCCCAAGGAGGTTATGCTAGAGTAGGATGCATCTTTCGAGGGCATCCTATCAGGATTGTTGATCGTAGTGCAAAGGTACTCTGTGCCCTGTATGTTCCTTTGGTACGGGTGCTATGGCAACCTGACCGTGAATAGGATGAGACTTGGGAGAGGGAGACCGATATGCGGTCATCATGGCCAGAGTTTTTCGAGGTTTCTTCTTTTCCACCTTGTTATGGAAATTCCTGGACGAACTTCTTTAAGGGAGGATGTTTGTAAGAACCCAGATCATTTTTTCAGGTATGTTTTTTTCTCTAGTATTTTTTGTGAAAATATGGAAAATCTGGAAATTTTCAACGTACACACCGTGCACTTTATGAGTACATGCTGTGTAATTTGATGCCACTCTAATTCATGTGATGGTTATGTCACGACCACACACATAGCCGTGTAAGGTTGACTTAGAGGCTGCCTAAAGCGGAGTACAGAAAGGGAAAGTACATGTCGTGAATATTATTTTTTATTTCCTTAAACGAACCGGGGTCATGTCTATTCCTTATTTCCATCTTATTCTTCACCTATTTACGTCCAGAGAATCTATGGAGGCCAAACCTTCTCTGATCCACTGATCCATCACCGGTTATGAGAATCTAACACCGTTGGTTGCAAGAGAATCTCAGCAGTGAGTTCATGGATCTTCTTTGGCCACGTTTCATGATTCCTTCTCTCGTGTGAGTTATCTGAGGTTGATCATTTTAGAAATTTTTGCATATCTTCTCCATTTTAGGCTAATTCATGGGCCTAGGATCAAGTATATCGATCTCCTAGGATCAAAGTAGGTGGTTTGATGCCTTACGTTGAACGTCTTTGAGTTTTTGTACAAAAGTGTCGGATACCCATGTATCGGGTGTATCGGGTTAGGTTTTGGATACCTTATTAATATATGCCTTATATTTCATGTGTGCTTGAGGCTATTAGATAAGTAATGATTTCTTTTTAGCAAGTTTGAGGATCACTCCATGGGTGTTTCCCTTGTTTTGGATGTTTATCGCCGTTTGGATAAGGTTGCATGTGAGGAAAACCTTGTTTCATTGATTGTCTACCTAGATATAATTGTTTTCTTCTATTGCCTACTATTTTTATGCTTTTGATGCATTGTAGATATTAGCCAAGTAGTTGTTGAACTTACTTAGGGCTGCTGACAGTCGATTACGCATGACTAGACTGCTTAGGGTTGTGTGAACCTGGTGTGGTAGACAAAAGAGTGAATTAACGATTAAGGGCTTCCATAGAGAGTCAGTTATAATTTAGTATCACTCGCAAGACCTACGAGAATTGGAATTTATGCTTCCATAGAGTTTCCTTAGTTATATATCAATACTACATGGGGAATTAAACTTAAGTGCTTCCTCAGAGAGTCTATAGCTGTTGTTACCAGACTATAGGGGAATTGATGGTGAGAGCTTCCAAGAGTGTCTGTGCCTTTGTATGATTACTTTACTAGAGGGTTATGCCAATATGAGCCACCCAAAGAGTCAATGTGAATATTTTTTGGTTGGTTTTGATATTTCCACCATGAAAAAGAACAAGATTGGGCTTTTTACAGCTTTTTGTTTAGGTAGTCTACTAAGTTACCAGTTTTGTTACTTGCTATGCCTTGGGAATCTGGAGCTATTTTCCAGATTCCTTGGTTGATATTTAAATGATTAAATTAAATTAATAAATAAATGTTAATGGAGATTTGTAGGATTGTTTTATTTAGTGTACTACTTTTCTCTGCTGCATTTACTTCCATTACTTTTTCTATATCGCTCACTGATAGTAGGGCACAAATATTGCGGTGGTTTCATACTAGGATTAGTCTCACACCCTGTTTGGGTCCAACTTTTCAACCCAAATAGGTTATATGGTAGCAGGTGTGGATAGGGATTTTGTACCTTATACTTCAGGTACATTATTACTAGATGGAGCTGGAGAGCATAGGACCGAGCTTAGGCTTGCAATGCTGCTAGAGTTGCTGTTTACCTTTCGTACATTGTTTCTCAGTTATATTTCACCACGTTGTTGTGTCTGCTACTTTCCATAGACACATGTACCATGCTGCATCGTTATTATATTATAAATTTATTCTACTGTTTAGTTTAGGGTTTTGTATGTTGTTTATTGCTTCTGCTATTGTTTATGTTTATCCTTCCGTTGTATACATTACCAAATGAGGGCTTAGTTTCCCTAATGACTCACCGGGGCCCTCAATGCTAGTCGGCAGACTCTAGCATTTGGAGAAATGTGCTGGATGTCATGTGGTGAAATGGGTATGGGGAACCAGGTGAGTGGCTCCAGATTCGGGCCGTTACACATATACCTTCTTATCTTCCATTTCATGGGAATACAATAACTCCACTCATGTGTATAGAGGAGTACCACCTCATTTTGTAATAGAATTTATTCATGATTTAAATAGAAGTTAGTGGAAGTTGGTGTAATGAAAATGTGTGATATATATATAAAGATTAATTTTCAATGGTAATATAATATTTAATATTATATCTTTCAAACCATTGGTAAAATGGGAACTGTGTTCAAGCGTATGTGTGGCCTACCGTCTCCATGTTCAATGTATTTCATTTTTTATCTATATAATTTTTATATTAAAAAAAATGCATATATAATAAATATATATGATATTTATATCATGTTTAAAATTCAAAATATTATGTAACCAAGCTCATATTAATGGGACCAAAAATAATAAATTAAAACATACATGAAAAAAATGCAGTTATTTCCAAAAGCACAAATTTAACAAGGAATTACTAAATACGAGGAAATAATTAGTCTTACATAAAACATATATGGTCTTATATGAATAATTATTTTTCTATAATATATTTTTAATAAATTTATATTTATTATATTGGAGTATATCGTGAGTACAATGTATGTCAAGACTCCAGGTAAAAGATTTCCATCTCAAATTTATTTTCTAGGAGACACATGCCATATTCATAAAAAATTTCATTTATGTGAAGTATATACTACTAATGAATGTATTTTATGATGACTATACTAATAATTATTGGTATTTACGTATCCATTTGAGTATCTCTTCCACATATGATTTATATTTCAAAATAACCTAAAGCCATAATGGATATCTATCTCAATTTATCTTCTCTGGGACATATATTTTGTTCTGAACCTATCTTATTTTAGGAGGAGAGTATAAATACCCTTTGACATGTATTATAATTATTTTTTACTATCATTATATTTTAGGTTTAATTTAATGTCAGTCATTCATAGGTATTATTATTCACTATTAGTAAATAGTTAAGGGTTTTATTATACAATTATTCATTTATCAGGATTCTTTATATTTTTTTCTATTGATAATGAAATTTTATAATCCATCCCCAAAAAACACATGAGTTTTATTTTATTATTTTTATGTATTTATAATACATTTTTTACTTCATTATCCTATCATTATGTAATCAACACCTCCAAATAATGTTTTAGGAAAAATAATCTTTACTTCTCTCTTCAGTCGAAATATGTTTTCATCCAAACGATGATTTTTAAATAGGTTTTAAGAAATATTTTTAAATTATAAAAATTAATTATAAAAAAAAATTTTAGCCATATAATAAATTGAAATATTTTTAAATTAATCTTAATGCCATTTCCCAATTAGGCTTATTATCTTCCATTTTTAAAAATGTGAAAGTAATGTTCTTTTAACTTGTATAGAATGGAATATATTTACTATTTCCATGACTGATGAATGATTTAACGCATCCCACTTTGATTCCAAATTTTTTTTCAAATGAATTTATATGGTTATTTCTTTATAAATTTTTATTTTTTAAATGATATTTTCTATGTGAAAAGGGGATTTCACCAACGAAATGTTCCATTTATTTTCCTTAAAAATTTATTTTCCTTATTTGATTTAATACTTTGTTGTTACTTATTATTTACTAAGGATTTATCACAAGGATTACATCTTTATTTGATCTTTGAATGGTTTCTGGTTATGAATAAAATATTTTTATGAATCGTTTATTTTCAATGGGTTATACAATGATATAATACTTATTCAACCTGCTTATTTTTCCACAAGTTTTGTTTTGATGAAATGATGAAATGATTATGAAAACTATTTCTTTTCCATAGGTGATGTTATAATGATATTTTTATGAAAACCATTTATTTTCATTAGTTCTAATATGATGAATTCATTATGATTTTGTGTCACATAAATTTATGGATCATGTGTTGAGTGACACTTATATCTCCCTCCGATGAATTGGGTATTGATCGATATCTCATGAGATAAGTAAGACTTGAATAGTGAGTGAACCTTGTTCAGTAACGGAATCCATCCAATATTATTGTCTTAGGAGTGAATTTTTATTAGAATTATGTGTTAGGGAGTAAACCCATTCCACTAGGATATATCTGGAGATGAATCATGAACTATAAATGACATTATTTTCTATTCTTATGTGTATAAAACAAATTTATTCCATAATCCAATGTTATGTTCTCATTGTTCATGTTATTTGACTTCATTATGAGTAATTTCTTATGAAATGGAAATATTTATTCCATGAAACAATTTTGTGATATATGCCTTTCATTGAATTGTTTTCAAATGTAGTTCTTATGTTATTATAAAATCATGCCCATTATATATTGATATATCCCTTTTTTACCATTTTTTAGTATATGAGCTTACCATTTTTTTATGTTTCCTTTCTGTATTTTATGATGAGCAAGATTATGTATGATATGTATATAGAAGGTTTCCATACATAATGGTCATAGTAGCAGATGATATAGCTTAACTTATGAACCTTGTTTTTTTGTTTCAATGTTTTCAAAGGCACTAGACATAAATGTTTTTTTTGGAATGGGTTCTTATATTATGAAATTAATATCCATCTATTATGATGTAATATTTATTTATTCGATGTTTTAGTTACTAATATTTGTATAAAATAAAAATACAATTAACCAACGGAATCTAAGGTGATAAAAATTATATAATATCACTAAAGATACGTCTAATAAGTGTAAATTGTATTGGAAAATGGAATGAAATTTTGGAGAAGGATTGGGTGAGAGGTTTACCTGAAATTAAATCCCACACTAAATACTATATTCAGACATAGATCATTCCTAGATGCTCATAGGGTAACAAATCTGAAATTGTAATATAGATAAAGACATGATTGTGACATAGTGTATGAAAATAGACCTGGATTCACACCTGGTTTGACACTCTTGGGGGATATGATTTGGAAATTCAAATACTCTTTTCAATTAAGCATAATAGATTTAAATATATGAATAATATGAAAGACTGAGGATGAAAGTAATTTGACATAGATTAAAATGTATGAGTCTTGATTTATAAATACTATATGTGATTTTTCCTGAATAAGTGGTTTTAAAAAGTGATTATTTCTTCTTACACTATGATTATTTATTTTAGTTGGTGACTAGAACTCAAAGGAACCATATTAATGATGATTAGGATGTATAATTCAAAAAGTATCATTTTGAGTAGACAAATGAAATAGTAACTAGAATAAAAAATATAATTTCTCTTCTCCAAAAAATTTCCCAACCATGAATCATTCCTTACATAAAAGCAAGTAATGTAGGGAACAACATTCTGTCGCATCCCTCATGTGGTAGTATCCACTATCCTTTAGTAGATCTACTGGTCTACTAGTTTTTGAGAAATGGTTCAGTGGAACTGAAATTATATTTTTCCATTCTATAGTTTTCATGACATAAAGAATCATTTTGGATGTTTAAAATTTGCAAAGTGTTCGGATAAATGGTAAAAACTCATCAAGACAATAAAGGAACATGTTGAAAGATAATCAATGGTGTGGAATGAATTTAGGCTATTCTTTTTCACTATGCACGTCCTATATATTTTTCATACATAAATGAAGAACAAAATACATTAGATAAAGAAAAGGGATGATTAATGTATTGGTACCTACGAGTAAAATATTACAAGAATTATGAGGTACGTTTTGGTAATTATCATCTCACATAAATATCAGGGTTATCAACAATTCAATGTATTAAATCTATGTTTATAAAGGGAGTTAGAAATGTTTGAATTCTGTAGATATGAATAAATCATTTGGTTTTATCTGATTGTAGAGGTGGGGATCAGAGTTACCCAAAAATCTCATGATATTGAAAAGAAATGATGATATAGTTTAATAGAAACTCTAAAATCCATGGAGATAAGATTATGATTTTTCATGCATGATTAAAGTGTGATTAGAAACATAAAAAAATAACCATTAAAGGATGTGGAGATGTTTTATGTGTTGTAGGGATGTTTATTAGGTAATCGAATTATAAATTGACTCGATGAAGTTAGATAGTGATGCAAATATATAGAAATATCTACTTAATAAACCTTGACAAACTATAGTGTTTCAATTTCATGGAGTTTGGGAATTATTCTATATTGTTTCCAAATATAAAGGATAATGATAATGATTGATGATTTATTCCTATTAAACAATGATTGAATGTGAAATATAATGTGATCACTATTTTTAAGGAGGGTTTTGATAATATCATGGTGAAAGCTAAACATACCATCCACTCGAGAATAGGTATTGTGTTGTTTCATTCTAGATCTACCAATTATTTCATATCTAAAAAATGTTTTAAGGGTATCATGATTCCTCCCAAATTATTAGATGTATATTTATAATTGAAACCCCTCCAATGATATTATAATCACACATTAAGTATATGTTTCCTATTTAGTTTAATTTTGTGACAATTCACTTCCTAAAAAACTAGTAATTATTCAATCGTTTGAATTTGATGTTATCATATCAATGGAACTTATTTCAATATAAAATCACCACATTAATTTCCCATGAACTAAATGAATATTTGGTATTCCAACCCATCTTTTGATCACCAGTCCATGGAACTCTAAATATGATCTTTTGATAGATACCACATCCATTGTATGATTTTGGATTTCTATTCATGAGGGGTATTTTTATCTTATGGTTGGGGTGAAATTCAACATCAATGATGTGCCTATTTTGTTTGAGTTTTATAATTTCATTATAGAAAAGCTTCCAAGACAGCAATAAAAACATGTTGTTGAGTTCTCAATTTAACTTATACAATGTGTGACACATAACTTAAAGGATCTCTAAAAAGGTCCTAGATTGAGTTGTATGAATTGACGAAGCAACCCTCGGAGTACCCTAACAAGGGATTCATTCAACCAACATTTTCACCATGGGGTGAGCATATTCTTTTTTTAAAATAAATATCGGAAAATGTTAATTAGTGTGGATTATTAGAATGTAATAAAGATCAGAATAGAGAATATATGTTCTCTATCCATATTTTATGACCTATTTTATCAAATCTACATGTTCAATAATTTTCCAATATTGGACTTCATTCTAGATAACATAAATTTATGGTGAATAATGTGGATAAACCCAATTCACTATTCTACAAAATGTATGGGCATTATAAATATATAGTGATGTCATTATGTTTTACTAATTCTCCCACTATCTTCATAGATTTACTATAAAGTGAATTTAAAAATTTCATTGAATATATTTTGGTAGTCTTTATAAATGATATTATTTTATATTAAATGATTAAAAAAGACCATAATGAAAACATGAGAATTTTACCAAGGACCCTAGGTAAGAAGAAACTGTATCTACATTTTTGTGTGTGATTTTTTTACAAGTATTTATTTTTAGGTTATATAATATCAAATGATGGTATATTGGTAGATCAATAAAATATGGAGGAAATTGAATGATGGTCCAGGAACTACTATAAAACATGGTTTATTCAGTGCAACGGTTTTCGAAGCGCATGCTAAATGTGCTGTTAAAAACATTCATCCTATATGCTATAAAAAGTAATGTTAAGGTGGTCTTTAACAGTGATTTTTTTAATATCTATTAAATGTGGTCTTTGAAAATAATAAAAAACAATGTTAATGGGTTCCCATTATCATCACTTCTAGAAATGTCTGGATAAAGTCACAACAATTATCAGCACTAGAAAAAAAGTGTTTATAAAAAATGCATTTATCAGTGCTTCTAAAAAATAACTGATAAAGGGGATCATAAAAAAAATTCTACAAAAAATAATGGTAAACACCACCTTTATCAGCTATTTGTTATAGTGATGATAAAATGTATATTACAATGAAATATACTTTTCATTAACTGACACCCGTAGTAGATGTTATCCCCGTTTGGAGGACTTATATGCCTTTTGGCCATAATAGAGGTTATCTAGGGTTCTTGTGGGTCTTTTTGGTGTAGATCTCATCATAAGAATTGATTTTTATTTTTGGTATAGGAAAAACATATGCTTGTTTCATAAGTTATGTCCATAAAATGAAGAAAACCCATAACCCCCCAAAAAACCCTAAAAACACTAAATTCCCAAAAAGGATCATAAACTTCAAGGTTGGAGTCCATTTATGATACAAAACCAATCAAATAGAAGATTATGTAACAATATAAAACCTAATGATATTTTAATTTTGTGATAATCAAAGGAAGAAAATATATAATAGTTTCAAAAATGTCAAAAAAACAAACTTGAACATCAAATAGTCATAACTTTTGATACGGGTATCCATTGGGGCTCTACAACATATAAAATATAAGCATGTGTTGACAGATTTTATATATAGGGGATCATAATTAAGTCAAATGTATTTTTATTATTTAAAAATACAAATATTCCTGGATAGACTCTAAAACTGGGTTTATTGTCGCCAACCCTGATTTCTTAAAATTCAAATGATAATAACTTTTAATCCGGGTGTCTTTTCGAACTACACCGCATATCATATCAAATATTATATCATGATATTTGAGATTTTTAGTCTTTTAGATTAAACAATGTCATGGATTAGAAGTTACAGTCATTCCATGGATTTTAGGGGATATAGGGTTTTCGTAGTTTCTTAATGTTTTAAGTAGTTTTAAGGGGTTTTAGAGTTAATATACATTGAAAAAAATATAACTGATGATTTATTTAAATAGATATATATATAATCCCATATATTAAAATATATAAATATATGGATAAAAATATGATGAAATACATATAAATTTATAGATATATCAGAAAATATAAAACGAAATAGTATAAGGGAGTGGAAAAAGTGTTGGTGTATAAGCAAGAGGTCTTAGGTTCAAATCTTTTTAGAGGCTGGGGTGCATGCAGGGGTACATGCAGGGGTTTGGATTATCCAAATCACTGATAATATGTGTGGGGGGCTTTGGTATAGGAAAAATATTTATACCCATTATCAGTGGTCCCTTTATCAATGCTTTTTATTAGTGTTGTTAAAGATAATCATTTAACATCACCTATAATATTAGCACTTCTATAACACTAATAAAGCCCATTTAATATCACTGTTAATAGACTGATTTTTTGTAGTGATACTTACCATGGGTAATAGGATCTATAGTTTTTGTGGTTCAGTTGGGTGTTGTGAATGTTTTGTTGGGATTGGCACATGACTATCTGATCCACTAACCATGATAACATGGAAGGGATCCAAGTTACTTTGTAAAGATGAATATGGGTAAAATTTCACGGAACTAAGGATAATATTACTCATAGTACCTATCCTAAGATGACCCAATGGTAGATAAGGGTTTTAAATAAATAATTAAGCATATGTGAATGGATTGGGATGTTTTATTATGAAAAATGATATGGTCATAGATTATTCCTCCTGAAAATTGAAGGTCAATTAGAGAAATTGACAAACTCATGATTGGGAGTTAGTTGCGGTAATTTTTTATTATAAATATAGTGTCATTTTATTAACATATAAATGTATGAAAGATGTATAAAAAATATTAATGTGTACATTAATATAGAAGTAGTTGATTTGTGCTAGAAATATGGCATGATTTCATTGTAAATTATGACAACTCAATACATTACCACACTAGGAAAGTGAAAAAGATGATCAATACTTGGAGTCAAAAGGACCATTTTATACTATCTATGATTTCTATCAAAAAATATCTATTATTTATTTATTTTCATGGAATGGATCTTCAATTCAGGATGGAAGTGGATAAATATTATATTTTTTAATTGAACGCTCAGCCATCCATCCATGTGAAGATTATGTATGTGTGGATGAAAGATGTAGAATTGAAATAGAAGGTAAAAAATGTTCCTAATATTAACCATGATCATGATGGAATGATAAAATTAAGGAACCATGTATAGGTTTCATCAATTACATATTTTAATGAGTTGTTAGAGGATAGTCACTGTTCATTATTCATTATTTATCCCAAAAGTATGAAAATGTATAGATATTTGAAAGAGTATTTATATTGCGATGAGATTAAAAGATGTATAATATATTTTTAATATTTTATCACAGTATGTTAATAAGTTTAGGATAATTGAGAAAATTATATAAGGATGTTATGTTTGTTACCCATACAAAAATGGAAATGGGAAAACATCACCATGAATTTTAACATATGACTCCCCAAAAAATCTAAAGTTAATAATGTTATATAGGTTATAGTCAATCACCATAAAATTTCCTCAAACCTCAAAATATTTATATATGATTTATATTTTCAGGAGACCACCATGATATATATTGTGGATGTGGTGATTTTGTTAGTGAAACATAGTCCATTATGTCGGACCAAGATTCAAGGATTACCGCTTGGTTATGGTGAAGTCTTTCGGAAGCTCTTGATATAGAGTAGAGTTTTAGAACTATGTATCATACATAAATTGATAATAAAACTAAGAAAACAATTAATTCCCTAAAGGAAATGTTGATATATTTTTCTTTTTATTCTAAATGTATATGGGATCAATGCCTTACACTAGTTGTGTTTTCATCCTTTAATAAAAATCACATTAGCATTAAGATGGACCCTTATAAATACCTCTATAAAAAGAAGTATAACTTATAAAACACTGGAACGAAGTTGGAGAATAAAATCAATTGGATTATGAGATAAGTGAAGAAATGGAATAGAATTTTATATTCAATCATCAAAATATAAAAACATAACAATGTTAGCAGAAATTCTATGGTGAATATAATTGACGTGATCTAGTATTTTATTTTTATAAAAATGGGTTTATAAGAATATATACATAGATGAAGGTTATGTGATTCAAGACGAAATGAAAAATAAGACCTATGTAAATTACTCCATTTAAAATTTTTGATCTTATCGGGATTATAGCGTACCACATTGTGCTTCCACAAAATCACTCTCAAACACATGATGAGTTCCATGTATCTCTTCATAAAATAAAAATACCCAAACATAGAATGTGTATAAATAAATCATTATATCACTGGATATTGATATTTCTCATTAAGAATAACCTAATGATATTCTAGATCAAATTGAGAATCTTATAAAAAGATGTACATTCTCATGGACAATGTTTTGTGAAAAAAACCACCTATTTTAAGAAGCTATGTTAGAGACCGATGAAATTATGAGGAAAATGTGTTTGCATTTTTTTTTGTAATAGATTAATGAAATTTATGGAAAATTATTTTTAAGGGTGTATAATGTAACTCCCAAAGTTTTTGAAATTTATTTATTTCAAATAAATTAAATTTCAGTTATAGTGTCTGTTACACCCAACATTGAGTGAAGCGTTTGTTACACGTGTAAATGTGTTTTAAAGAAACTTGATATATTATTAATAATATTATTTAAATGTGAGCACAATAAACTAGCCATTAAACATAGTAATATGAATAGTAATAAAAAGTTTTTAAATTCTATATATACATTATATATATATATAAATAATATATAAAAAACAAATTAATTTTTTGAACATTTTTTATATGTTTAAAAAATACTATTTTCTCAAAAAATGTTTTTATTAATATGTGAGAATAAATAATAAATTTTTTGTAACATCAATAAATTTAATTTTAATGAAATTTAATTTTCAAATCATCATTTCAAAATTATCTTGTGGTAAAATTTTGATAATTTTCAGAAAAGTAAAATTTTTTGATGAATAATTAAAATTCTAGTTTTAATTTTAAAATTTTATTTCTATTAGAGAATTTATTAAAATAAAAAAACATTTATTATGGTTTAAAAAAATAATTCAAATAAATATTTATTAATCCAATTTTAGTAATATTAATCATATTCATATTTGATTTGGATACAAATTCATTTTAAAATATTGGTCATTTTCACTTGGGAAAACTCATTTGTTATGGCGCAAGTGGGATTACTGTTAAATTAATATTTTCCTCAAATGTGATTTGGGTTTTTTTAAAATGAATGTATCATTTTAAATCTGTATAATTTATATTTTATAATATGGTTAGATTAATTTTTTAACATAATTAATAAAAAAGAAGTAAAAATTATTTACCGTGGTTATTATAAAAATTTGTTTATATGGGGTTAAACTAAAATGATAAGTGCATGATTTTTAAAAACACATGTAAAAAACCATTTTATTTCCATATTTAAACCTTATCATGGATAATTATTTTTAATGGTCCATTTTTTCCCCTTGTCTTTTGAAAAACATGGTTACAATTTCTTTGATTCAAAAAATTACACATTCACTACTCACCCTACTTATAAAAGGCCACCCATTCGCCTCTTCTATTTCACATCCAAAACGATTTAGTTAGGCCATTCACTACCCAAATATCTTCCCTATTTCCCTTAAAACATACCAGAGGCCTTATTTTGGTTATTAATCTTTCCAATGAAGGACTTAGGTATACACCAACCCAGTCTCTCCAAAGAAGAGGTAAATTCTCAAACATGTGTTTTTGATTTATTTCATCTCACACCACATTAAAAACCTACTTTATAATGATGAAGTATATACAAAAATATTTCACATATATGGATATGATATTATTTTTACTCCAGAACTTATATTTATCTCGTATTTAATCAAATGTGATCTGAAATCATCATTCATTTGTACGGAAGACTACGACCTCGTGAACCGATGATATCCTTTTCCAATCACCACCTTTCACAGGTTGATATGATGATGTATTAAATGTTTATTTACTATATGTATATATATATATATTATTAGACATATATAATTAATATATTACATTTACATTCTTACATTACATTTCATGGGAATACACTAACCTCACTCATGTGTATAGAGGACTACTGCCTAACGAAGCGATGTGATTAGTTCATGATCTAAATGGTACATAATAAGGTTGGGATTAATGATAATCTGTGATATATATGACATAAATGTATTACATAATTCAAATATATTATTTAATTTCTTTTATTCAATCCATCAAAAAGAGGAAACAATGTTCATGTGTTTGTATGTCCTATCGTATTCTTGGCTAGTTTTTTTCATTTTCTCTCTCTAAAGAATATATATTATTATAAATACAAATATACTGGAGACATTTGAAATTCATATCATGTTTATCATTCTAAATATTTTTTAACCATGTTCATATAAAGTAAATAATTAAATCATACATGAAAAAATATGTTATTCCATCTAACATGACATTATAATAGAATTATTAATAAATGATTAAAAAAATACATAAGTAAATCATATATGGTTTGATATATATGATTATGGTTCTAGAATATAATTATAATAAACTAATATTATTTATAATGGATATTGTATTGTGTGCGATGGAATTTGTTACTCATGGAAAGAGTTTTTTTCGCACATTTATTTTATGTGAACCCGTTCCATATTTAGTGTGTGTTTCTTTTATGAGGTCTATATAATTCCCCTGAATTCATAATTTTATTTTTTCCTGAAATTAGTTGGGATTTACATAACCATTTTATTATTTCACTTTCATGGGGATGATGGTATAAATGATACCAATGAGGTAATATATTCTCATCTCAATTTGTATTTTTTTGGGACACATGTTATATTATGAACATTATATCATTTATAAGGTATTTACAAAGACCCTAAAAATATTAATATATTTAATTAAGTTATTATAATTATATTTTATGATATATCTAATATAACTCTTTTAGGGGGCTTAGGATTCAATGTTACCAAAGTGGTAAGGGTTTTATAATATGATCAATTTGTTTATCATCATTGTTTATATTTATTCTTCTAAAAATGAAATGTTATTATCCATCTATAAATAAACTCTGTAATTTTATTCTCCTCTACATATTTAAAAAATATAAGCGTATTATTTAATTTTCCTTCATTATTATATCATGATCTCAGAATAGTTTTTATTAAAAATTCGGTTTATTTATCTCTTAGATCAAAAGACCATTTTCTTCCAAAAAATGTTTTCTAAAAAAGTTTTCATAAATGTATTTAAAATTATTCAAATGATTTACTTAATATTGTTCTTAACATTAATGAGTTTTTATAAATATTTTTCAAATGAATCTTGGTGTCATTTTCCAAACAAGTCTCACTTAACATTTACTAAATATGTGAAAGGAATGTTAGTTTTTTTAATTGTACAAAATGAACAATATTTACTACTTCCAAGAATGATAAATGAAATTAATAAACCGTCATGACTTTAAAAATATTTTTTAAAATTATATTATTTAGATATTTTTTTATTAATTTTTAATTTAAAATCATTTTTAAAGAGAAAATTGTATTTTTCCTTTGGAAATGATCCAAGTGATTTTTTTCGTTCAAAATTATTTTCCGATTATGATAAAATACTTTGATGTTACTTATTATTTAATTGGGATATTATATAAGGAATCTAATATTATTAATTCTAAATGTGATTTATGTTTATGATTACTTGATGTTTAGGAAAATGTTTCTTTTTCATGGGTTATACCACGAATAGATTCTTATTAAACCCTCTTCCTTTTCTAGAGGTTTTTCTTTTATAAAATTTTATAATCTTTAAGAAACATGTTATTTTCAACATGTAATTTTATTATGAAATTATTATCAAATCAATTTATTCTCATGGGTTATTATATAATTAATATTTTATGATATCGTCTCACAAAAAAGAATCGAATATGAGATAGGCTTGACCAATATCTCCCACCAATACATTAGTTAATTATTAATATCTAATAAGATACAAATAATTGGAATGTGGAGTGAACCCAGATGATTAAGGGATATTTTACACTATGATTTTCTTGGTATTGAATATTGGAAACTATTTTGGTTTGGGTAGTGAACCCATTATAATATAATATTCCTGGAAATAATCCTTGAACTAATAAATAAATTATTTTTTATTCTTATTTCTACTGCTCATATTTTTTTCTTATTCCAATGTTATATTCTTATTGTTCATGTTCCTTAATAAATTTGTTATTCATTTATTCTGATCATAAATTATTTATTCATGGAAACAAAATTTTATTCTATATCATGTAGGTTATGGTTTTCATGTGATATTTTAATTCTCTCATACCCTTATGCTTGTGATATATTGATATCTCCATTGTTTCCCCTTACTAAGAATACATGACTGCCTTTATTATTTTTTCTTTTTCCAACTTATGATTAAAGGTATTTTGTATGATATTTTTACTATTGTTTATAATTATAATTTTTATTTTTGTAGATGATGTGGATTTATTATGGACCAATTGTTAATGAGTCCATGTTTCCAAAGGTAGTAGACAAAAATGATTTTGGTTTGGATAATATTGTTATGAAATTAAAACAAATCTATTATGATATTATATTTATGTTTGATAATTTTATTTCACTAAAATATACATTAATAATGAACTAAAAACCATTATATTTATGGTTTCCCTAATAGTTTATATTAATCAATGCCCACAAAATCAATCACTAGGGGGAAACTATATAAGGGTCATCCACAAAGTTTTCTAAACTATACAATAACCCTATATTGATTGTAAAATAAGAATAATATTCATAAAAAATTAACTCATTATACCCAAACAATTAGAAAATAAAAAAACCAATTATGTAAAAGAAACCAAAACGGAATGACAAGGTCATTGTGTGATTGATAGTTCCATAGTTAAATTGATTGTTTAATGGGATGAAGTCAAGTTTCTATTTGATAAAAAATCTCATCTTTAAAAAATAAAACTCATTTAAAGATTTAATTTTATAATAGGATATTATCATGATTTTAAATAGTGAATAATGTTGTAAATTTATGTTAGAATCATGAAAGTGAAAATTAATTTATGAAATGATTTCTATAGAAACATTGTTGTATTATAAAAAACTAAGTACTACAATTTGAAAAAATAGTTTACATAAAGAAATATCTCAAAATATGTCTATTATTGTAGAAATTATTAGATTCATAGTCTTACCCTAAAAATTTTAGTTCATATCTCATTAAAAATTATATATTTATTCATGTATAACTTATACACACCCTCAACTATTTTCATCAGGGAGAGAAAAAAATTAAAATGATGAATGTTTTTAGGGGGATATTACATAATATATTTATGTATACATTTCAATTCACTATTATATATTTTGTATTCTTCCTGATGAATGTATAAAATAAATCATACAAAATATTAATAAATTAAAAACACATTATTAATTTCAAATTGATAATTATACAAACTATACCCAAAACATGGTAAAATGATAGACTATTGCTTTCCATGGATGAATACATCCCTTAAATGTGAAAAAGTTCAAAGAAGACAACAAATATAATATAATAAATGTTATTATTTTACATTGATAATTACCTTGGACACTAAATAATTTATTTATGAAGTATATATTTTCATTAAATTTAATTCTACTAAAAATTATATAATTTAAATCTAATATTATAATTAATGGAGAAAATATTTAAATAAATGGATAACACCTATAAAATAAAATAGGGAATAAAAAAATTAAAATTTAATTTCTGATGGACAATAAAATAAATTTTATTTAAAAAAACTAAATTATTTTTTGGCATCAAAAAATTCATGCCATGGACTTTTACACATAATCATGATTATGATACTCTTTTATGAAACCCATGCTGTGTTTTTGTAGATATATATGCCTATTACAAATGAATATGAAAAGATGATATCCATGTGTCATAGGATTTCTCACATACCAGGTAACAAAGATTCCAAAAAAAATGTTACTTGCTCTAGTGATGTTTTCATGATAACCCTCTATTGGGAGTATGCGATTAATTCCAAAAATATATAAAAACCTAAATTGAAGCCTAAAACCCATTTGAGGGTTTTTTTGGCGTTTTTGGCCTCTAAATCATTATCTTTAGGGCGATTATAGAATAAAATGGTGAATTTTACGAAATATAATTTTATATGACTTTTCATAGGGAAAAAATAGACTTAAGATCAAATGTTATTACCATTATAAGTCTGGATTCATATCCGAATGAATCAAAATTAGAAAATTACAAACTTATAAAAAAAATATTTCTCATATTTTATTGGACTTACATATTTTTGAGAACCCATTATTGTATGTGACATGGAGGATATTATTTTCTATCTAACACATGAAATTTTCTCTTATCTCAGAACCTGTCATTCATTATGGGAACCCTATATAATTTTTGGCATGAAGGAGGTAATTTTTTTACCACAACATATCCTTTTTCCTGGATTTCAAAAAACATCAATTTTTATGAGAAAAATTTGTTTATGTAGCTTAATATATGTAATTTCATTCCCATCACATATAAAAATTTCTCCATTTTTATAATAATTAAATAATTACATGAACCCTTTTTCATTTTTGGCTATGAGATTTTAATTTTTTTCCCAATGATGTAAAACTTTTTATCTATTCACATACCACATTAATAATTATTAATAATTATATTTTGGGAATGTATTTACCTTCACATACGTATAAATACTATAAACTACTTTTAGGACTATTAATGGACACACAAATATATTTTCAATGTCACAACTTAGACACAGAGGTAAAATTAATGAGAAACAATTTTTGGAGGGACTTTGTGATGTAATTATACAATGGCCCTCTAGAAATTAATCCATCTAAAATGTAAAATCTTCATAAAAAATCATTACGTATAATTCTATAGGCGACCAATTCCTTGTATCCATCTCCATGAAAATTCGCAATAAAGCTAGTCCTATGAAGAGATTCTATACAGACCTCCTATTATGAATCAAAATGTGGCCATCCCTATTGTATATATCACAAGTGAATTAGGTACTACTTCATATAAATTAAGAATTCCAAATGAAATAGAATAAATTTAATTTTCAACCTTAGCCCCCCAGTTTTTAGGGAGGAGGCTATGCCCACTCCCCCATTCTGTATTTGTACCACTCTACAGTCATGAGCCTTCAACTCTATCCACTCACTTCCTTAACTAACAATCATGAAAAATAAATGGTAACACCATGATCATTTTGTGGTTGTTCATAGAAATTTTGGTATTACAATTCCATTGGCCCCATCATGGATCCAAGAGTGTTTCTTCAGTCGAGATACTCCTCCTAGATTTTGAGAACACCTTGATCCAACATATTCCTCTTTGTTTCAAAAACACCATGATTTGATAACTTTTTTACGGTATCATATTATTTGTTCATCTTTATAGGAGTAACCCATATCTCTCCCATCATTCACCTAAGTCACTAAACATTATGGTTATTTTGGGATGTACCAGTCTATAAGAACTATATATTCATTATTACTCGATATACTCATCCTAGTTATCATTATTCACTACTAGTTGATACAGTCTTCTTGGTACTTATTATAAACCTAATGTATCCATACTCATCCTAGTTTCTTTACACACCTCTATTTGTTATATTAGTCATAGTAACCAAATATGTCATCCCCCATGGTGTAAGACCATAAATATACCTTCACCTAACACATCCACTAGGTAATTTATCTTAGGATAGTTAATTCATATGCCCAATTATTTTCCTATTGTAGCACCTACTACGGAACAACAATCTACAATATATGAGCCTTATATCTATTTTAAGACCCAGTCATATGTTCATATGAGTCACTGGAAAAGTAAGGCCGTTCAGAGATTAAAACATGTATAATCCCCAAATAATCACCTTAAGTTGATATAATACTCCTAGTTATCATATTTTGGAATCCTCGTTTGTTTAATACCAACCATACCTTAATGGGAAGCACTAGAATAATCCCGGCTT
Organism: Viscum album; assembly: GCA_963277665.1. Lineage (NCBI taxonomy): Eukaryota > Viridiplantae > Streptophyta > Magnoliopsida > Santalales > Viscaceae > Viscum > Viscum album. Next base: position 1,977,656,626 of record OY728119.1, read on the forward strand.
AATATTCTATTTTCATTTGATTTATAGAACATGTGTTTGTATATGTTCCTCCTATATTATATAATAACTAATCTTCCATTTACTCACCTAAAAAACATATCAGTTTAGTCTCTGAAAATGTAAATTCATGTGTAAGACCCAATCAATACATTATTATGTGATCTAATGATTTATGGATTTAATTTTATCTCTTGTTTCTCACATTGTTCATGACATCGAGAGTCTTAGATGAAAATTTGATTTTTATTGCGTCCCATAAATTTCATACAGAGATATTACATTTAAATAGATTAATTTTAATTATATTCTACAAATAAAATCATAAGGACAATAATGTTTTAGCATCTTCACATATTAGATTAAAAAATATTCTTATTCCAAGAAATAACTTTAACATATTCTATAACAATCTTCCAACATATTAATCTTCTTAGACATACCCTACATAAAATATTTACCCACAACATGGGGAAATGATATATATAAACGTGTGAGCTCAAATTCTCTTTAACGTTAAACAATGGATATATGAAACATCACATAAACATAACATGACAATAAGGGTATGAAAACATGACCATAACATTTGTAAAAAAATTACCAAACATATGATAGATCACAATCTTAATTTATGGAATAATTCATGTAAGTTCATTGGAAATGAATAATAAAAAATAAATGAACATTATCTATAAGATAGTAAAATTTTCATAATACATAAGTTTGTGACATACACATAAGAATATAAAATAACTTACTTATAAGACAAGGATCAACCATAAGATTATCATAGTTTATTAGGTACACTTACCAATCCATCATATCCTTTGTTATGGTTCACTCTCAAGACCATCATAGTGGAAAATATAACATACTAAACTATGTTCACACCACATTCAAGTCCTTATTATCTCATGACATACCAATATTTGTCCAATGCATTGGATAACTATATAATTTTCGTCCCTCCCATAAGATAATTAAAAGCATACATATATGTTCCAAAATAACATAAAACATTCGTCATAGAATAAACCATTGTATGGAAATGGGTTTTATAAAAAAACAATTTCATCAAATAATAACCCAAGGAAATGAAATGGTATTTATAATGGTTTTATCAAAATTTAATTAACCCAGGGAATTGAAACAAGTTTCATAGAATCATTATTAAAACATTATCAATATATAAATACCAAAAAACTAACATTCATTGTATCATTGAATCAAATTCCATGTGAATCATAATTAAAATAAAAGTATGTCATTATAGATGAGAAATACCTTTAGGAAATCACCAGAACATTTCAAGAAAATATAACCTTTTTCTCTTTAAAAATACATAAATGAAATATATAATTTTCCATATTATTATGGAAAAAAATTTCAATGAAAATAAAAATGAAAACATGTAAATGAAATTTAATATAATGTATTGTCCATGGAGACAAGAAATTCTATTCATGTTGTGTACATTAAAACCATGATTCCACTCACTTTTTCTTTTAAAATCACAACTACCATTATCATAAAAAATCAAGAAGTTTCATTTGAAAATAATTTATAAAAATAAATCATGTCAGAAATTTAATTTACAAAATAATAGGATAATATAAAAAAAGGTTATTGTATGCATATTTAGGAAACAATTACGTCGTAAAAAATGTTTTTTGAATGAAGAAATAACACATGTAGGTTTTTAAAAAAACATTTCAATCCATTTAGTTCACAAAAAGATTAAAATTAATGAAATTATTGTATTATCCATAATCAAATCAATGAAAATTAATTGAATTTAGGAGAGATAGTTAATAAAATTTCACTTCGTAAAAAAAACATTATATCGTCATGATAAAAAATTAGATCCTAACATAATTATTTTACCATCATTTTGACATTATTTTAAATCACGTTTAACCACCTATGTAAATTTTTTCACTAATTTAACTTCTATAACACCTTCATTTACATATTTATGAAAACATATATGATCCACTTATAGTATTACAAAATCCATTTATTAATAATTCCTTATTATACTCGTCATTTCTGTGGGTTCACTTTTTCAATTGTCATGAGAATTTTGGTTTGGTAGTTAAGATCCATAAAATAGAATAATGGTTCCATAATGCCAAATTTTTTAATCATTATATAAATATCATATAAATTCAATGATAACATAAATATTCAACATTAAAAGGTGTATAATGAAAAATTTATGACACCATTAATAGAGATAGTTGGTCATGCATATTAATGAACACTAAATTCACATTTTAAAAGATGGAATAAAATAATGGAAAATAATAAATCACATTTTTATAATAATTAATATATAAAATATATCATAAATATTTATATCAGGAATCCATAGTATAAAAAAAATACATCGCTCCGTAAAGGATGTTTCCCACAGGTATGCATGAGCGAGGTTATCTTTTTTAAAATCTTTTAGATAGTAAGAAGAAAGTTATTAAATTATATTTCAAGAAAAATAATTATATCATAAATATTATATATATAAAATAATACCATCATAATAACCAAATGTGAAATATGGTGATATAAAATGATTTGTATCACTAGATGGAGGAGGAAGGCCATTCATATTCATATGCTATACTTTTACTTCCCATTTATTAGAAAATAGGTAGGATACATGTGGTTACATATTCACAATAAAATATCATTGCGTTTGTTATACCGAAATTACTATTTTATGATAAATACCACATATTTGGAAGAGGTATAATAATAAATTAATTAAATGATTTCAGGTAGGATGATTTCTTCTTAATAGATATAACTCCTTTAAATCCATTCCTATGGACCCTTGGAATGGGATTTTAAGAAGAATATATCCTCTAATTAATAAATATATAATTTATGATGAAAATTGGGATGGTATTTCTTGATATAGATGTTTGAATGTGTCGTAATATAGAGAAAGGATGTGACTTCATTTTTAAGTGGGGGAAAAGCACAAAAATAAAATTTCCTAAAATACTAATATTTAATAGGCATTATCAATACAGACACTTAACATGGACTAATGTTTATAAGGTGGTATAGGATAAGGAAACATTGTTTATTTCAAATAGAATTTTTACATTTTTAATGGGAAAACATACCCTTATATATTTGTTTAACCCCCTCACCCAGTAATCCAATATTAACTTTAACAAAAATGAATTTTTTTCCTATTTTTTCAATTCTTTATGATCAATAATGAATTTGGGATCACACAAAAAAATTAAATTCATATTAAATATATTTATTCCATTTTTTCAAATTATAATTATAAAATTGGAAGAATTTAATTAAAAATTTAACAGAAAAAATGTTATGAAAAATATGATTTCTATAACAAAGTTTACTTAAGTATAAATGTTTTTTATAAAAAAAATATAATTTATTACGAGGAAAATAATTTTATTATATCTAAATTATGTGAACTATTTTTCTTCTAATAAATTATGTAAAAAAATATAACTATTTACAATGCTTTAAAGGAAAAGAAATTCTCAATAAAAATCATTACATATCACTATTCATCGAATATCAATCTGTTAAAACATTCTAAAAAATTCACTCTATGATAATTTTGACCTGATTATTTAAAAAATGAAGTTAATTTTTCTAAATTAATTTAATACATTTTGAAAAAATTAACTATAATAAATTCTCTCAAAATGGAACAAACACAATTTTTGGGGAAGAACATATTTTTGAAGAATATAATGACTTTAAAAAATTGAGTACTTACTAGTCAATATATTTGTTATATATAAAACAATAAACCAAATTTAAAAAAATTATTCCTACTCACTCGGACAATTTAACATCAATGATTTTATGGTATACTATATTATATTTTATTTAGACTCAGGTTTGATTGTATCTTAGGAAATACAAGAAATAAAATTTAATCAAAAATACATAATAAAATATTATGGTGTTCCATTATACCCAATTAAAATTAATTTTATCCCCATAATTTTATGACTATGATATTAAAAATAAGGATATCATTATTAGTTCACATTCTCAGGCTCCTATGTAGCTTCTCCAAATTTCTGATTCCTCGAGATAACATTAACCAAGTTACTAGTGTTGTTCTATAGAACATTATATTTTTGATCCATGATTAATAATAGTTATGATTAATAAGAAAGATCATGATCTAAGAGAAAACCCTTATTTCTGTATATGTGTAGGATATGGTACATACATCCTCAAGATATATATAATGAAAACATCATGAACGTGAAAGAGGTACATTGGAAGTATAAGTGATAAGATTCTATCTAGATTTGGTCAATAAGCTCGAATGTGAAAATTTACTTAAGGCTCAACAATCATTTATTTTTTAAAATTAAAGCCTTATATCATGTGTAATTTCACATATATACTCTTTTAACAAATTATAATTCAATATTTCACTAATTATTATTAGCATAAATTTTCTATTGACTATAAGATACCTTATTGTACTACTGAATAAACCCAATATTCTCTTTTATTTCCTCCTCTAACTCAGACTCAATAGGTTAAATTCCTAAATATCATACTTTTATTTTAGATTTTGTCCCTTATTACTATAGAGGGATACATAAGAATCTATCTAAATGCTAATGTGAAAGATATTTTTATACGAAAACATAACCAGTTGAAAGTGTTGAACCCAACAACCTTTAGAAAAGATAGAATAAGAATTCAAAATACAAACAATGATTTGAATTGATTGATTAAAATGACCATATATATTATGATAATTTGTATTATTAAATCATAACATAGAATCAGAATACTGCTAATTAATTTTCAAGAATATCGAGGCAAAACATAGATCCCAATCAGATACAATAATATATGGAAATACCTAAAACCTAACTACTTATTTGGTAATCTTGAAAGATGATAAATAGATTAATTTTCATTGATAGAAATTATTTTGGATTACATATCCAGATGATATTGTATAAAAAATAGATTTATATAGTTTTGATATTATGGGTAGTCAAATTATACAATCCATGTTGGTGTTTTTCCAATTCTATTTTAGTATGGGTGACAGTTCTGAAATCTCCTTATACTTATATCTCTTAGTCTTAATAGATTGTTATACCATGAACTGATATACATACTCTATAATATCTCTCATCATGTTTTCCCAACATGAATACATTTTCTCATTTTTATACATCTTCTTACTTGTAGGATGAATAGATAATGATGAATTATAAACATCATCCAATATATCCATTACAATTGACATGGATGGGAGAATTAATTATTGTTGGAAACATATCATTCCATATAGATAATATTTTAGCTTAGAAATATTAATTACCATTTTTTCTAAGACCACATTATCCTTTTGTGATTCTTTAATATTCACATAGGTATATGGTTGAACATAGAATTGAATGTGATAATATTTCTACCCCTTTTTCATTATATACAAATCTATTCCTTGAAATTCCAAAAAATATTGGATCCCCTTTTGTCCTCCTCATAGACTAACCAAAAATATTCAATTCGACTTAGAAAATCTAAATCCTTTTTTTCCTTCCCATGGTGGTAGTTTATTAAGCAGTCATAATCTCTAATCAACATCAACCATCTTTTCTTTCATATATTATACTCTTTCTAAGTGAATATATACATTAAAATATTTTGATATATATTTATATAACCTTTCTATATAAAGAAAGTGAATCCATATTTCTATCAAAAAATTTCAATATCTAAATTAAAATCCAAATTTAGTAAATTTTTAATGGAACCATTAATTTGGTTGAGGAATATGTTATCACCATATCATTATTCTTAGTGGTTCATCCCAGTACCTTATTTGATGTATCTCTATAGATCCCAAATCATTATTTACTATAGGGTAGTGTATGTATTGGTGCTCTAACAAACCATATCTTTAGTTTTATGAAATTTTCATCACATTATGTATCCGATGAACTTACTCCCACTTCTGCGTCACATTTTTGAGTGGATTACATAGTCATGAGAAATTCTCAACAAAGAATTAATATTTTCAAGCCAAAACATGAAAACTAAAGGTCTCCATCACCGTGGATGGTTTAGACAAATTCTATATATCAACTTTATTTTTTGGATCCACTATTATAACCACACAAGAGATTTTATATTGAATTAATGAATGATTATATAGTAGAAGTTGACAGTTGATTAATTTTTAATACATAATCTCAATCCATATGGTCTTCAGTAAAATTTTGATGTTATTTTATGGCTCTTATTTTCTCTTGGAATAAATTATAATTTATCTATAATTACTAATACAATATGAACAAGGAAATATAATAGTACTCAATTTGTTATGTCCATGAAGATTATAGGGGTGTAGTAAGGCCAAATAGTATCACTATAAGTTTAGAGTGTCTATACCTTCAATGGAAGGTTATATTTTTTATGTATTCATTATTGACCCTTAACTGATAGTATGAGAATCAATGTTAGAACATGTAAAATTATTTTTCTCTTCATTGTTTTTAAAAAAATCATTAATACAGGACAAAGCATTTTTATTCCTATTTTGGATCTTGTTCACATCCTAATAGTCAATGTAGAGAACAATGATACATATTTCATAATAAAAAAATACTTTCTCTGAAAGGTGATGCACTTAAAAAAATTATTCCTTTACCAGGAATCTATTGAATATTCTTCTTCAATTACCAAACCTCATTGGGGTCTATTAAATAAAGATACATTTAATTATGTGTAGCATTATGTCTGATTTATATTTAAATTTCATATTCATGATTTGTTTCATGACTATATATCTCTTTGGAAAAAAAATCAAAACACTACATTTAAAATTGAATATCATTTATTTTTAGATTCTCCCCAACCATCTATTATTAACAATACATTTTAATAGGAATCATGATTTATTTAATAGTATAAATAATGAATAAAAATATATATTTATCTTATAATTGATATGCTATCTATGGTTGGTTCATAATATCAAACATGACTACCTTTCCAGTGTAATTTATGTGGGATTTAGGTTATTAAATCCAATACTTTCCTAACAGAACATAAAATCCAACTGGAGAGATAAAAACAAAAAAAATTGGAATAAAATTCCCAAACAAATAAATTAGAGAAGAATCGTATACTTGAGATATGTCAACAAGTTATGGTGCATAAATATGTTAACTATCAGGACCTATATTTTGGAGGCGGGATGACAGATGGGAATCCTCTCTCTAAACAAGCAGTGATCTAGTGTTTCATGGCGTTGAAGCATGGATTTGTGATGGAGTTCGAGATTGACGGTTGTAATATTATCGGTGTTGCTGCGAATAGCGGAGCACTGGCATCGCAGGTCGCGCGGCGTGTTGCAACATTGACGGTGGTCGCTGGTCTTTCTGAAGTCAGGGATCATGATGCTGGTGGTGGTGATGCGAAGACCGTTGGAGTGTCAGCATTGTAAGTTGTGCTAAGTATTGAAGTGATGTTCGATGGATCCATCTCTACGGTGGCCGGGGGAACTTCCCAGACAGTCGTTGAGACTAAAACCATGACATCGTCCGAGGGTGTGGACTGTGAATTTAATGGTTCATCTGCGAGAATCAGTGGAGTTTTGGAGTAGGATGTTGAGAGGATTTCTGCCCCCGGTGGAAGTAAAGTGACATATCAAGAGACCCGTTTTTCTTGGGATTCTACTGATGTTTAGAAATCTCCCTTTGATCCAAAAATGGATGCTCTTCAATAGAGGGTTCCGTGTGAAGGATCCCCCCCCCAACTTCTCATTTTCCGACATTAAAGGTACGTCTTATTCTACAATTATAAGGAATGGGAACATTTCTCATATAAAATCTGATCCTCATGTTGTTTCAAAAAGACACAAAATGGGAGAATTTTCCAACATAGCTCGAATTATTTTACCCAAAGGCTCTCAGGCTATGAAAATCGAGGATCTTAATGACTGAAATTCATCTTCTTGGGGATTCTCTTCACGGAAATGTATTTCGCTGGGAAAAGGGTATTTCTATATGCTTTTCCCATAGAGGAACTTATACTTTGAGATTGGAGTTTTGGTTCTATTGCAGTTAAACCCGGAATTATTCATCTTTGTGAATTGAATAATAAGTTCTATCATTTTGAAGAGGGAATCACTACTACTCATGTTTGGGATAGAGTTTATGTCTTAAAAAGGAATTTGTGGCATCCCAAAATTTTATATGAAATTGTGATGTGTATTTGAATTCCAATTACAATTTACAAAGAAATGGAAGTTACTTTCTTTGGAAACGTTTCTAGATTCTTTGTTGAAGTTAAATAGGGTTCTAATCTTGTGGACAAGGTAATGCTTGACATGGAAGTTGAAATCATTGGGTAGATGATCATTTATAAAAAAATGCCAAAATTTTGCAAGGATTGTATTGTGATTAGTCATGATCAATATACATGTAGGCGCTTCATTGTTGGTAGCTTCTTCGCTCTACAGGGACATGATGCAAATTTTTTTTTTAAGAAACAGAAAACCGCACAGTTGAAAAAGGCTATTGAGAACAACTAACAATTGGAAGAAATGAATTATTCCATACCTAAGGAATTGAAAATATCTATAGGTGATGAGAAGGGAGGCAACTCATTCAGGAAATCCTGGACTGGCATCTTTTCTATAGAGATGAATGCTAGCAATGAAAAAATTGTATTAAGTAGTGCTGATAATTTGACGGCTGAGAAAATGGTTGAAGATAATCATCAAAAAGATATTTAGCATCAACTCTCACAGGAAATGATGGTAACTTCAGGCAACCGCAAGGGAAATCAAAATTTAGACTCTGACTCTATTTTCATTTTAATAAATTTTCATGCATCCCCAAAGCAGTTTGTGGATAAATATGGATTTCACCTTGTTTATTCTAAAAAGGAAAAGGCTCTGATTGTTCCCCCAATGGTAGATAACAAGATTACTTCCAGTAATCCTTCTCCCACATCTGACCAAAATTTCAATGGTGTCGATAAGTTAGAGGTCTCTATCCTAGGAAAAACTGAGGAGTTCATGTAGAAAACGATTATTTCTCCACCTTCGAAGCAATTAAAGATAATAAGGATATGGATCTAGTTTCACATGGAGTCTCTCTTCAGCAAAGTAAAGATGACAGCTCTGATGATAACATTGATTCTGAAACATTACTAGAAAGACTTCAGTCTCTAACCTCAAATAGGGGGAGAGCACGAGGTCGGGGGAACGGTCGAGGGAGAGCGCGATGGTTTTTTCTTCAAGAGGAGGAAAGAAAAATCACTAACAGATTGATGAAAAAGATAGTCTGGTAATTTTTGGTTGTGGAATGTGTTTATTTTGATTATTTTTCTCTCTTAGACATGTACATAACTTGTTTTTTTAATAAAAGAGACACATCCTCTAACCTTTTCCAAAAAAAAAACAATATACTTGAGATATGATCATCATAAAATTCGCTAATTTCTCTAATAAATCTAATTTTTATCTTTTATTTTTTATTATGAAAACCTTATAAAAATATTTAAATATAAATGATTTGGTAGATCAAGATTAAAATAAGATATTAGTAGTTTTGGAGTTGATGATAATTGTACCTAACATCAATAAATTATCATACACCATATTAGAAATAGTGATCACATGAGATTTATATTTTTCTATAGGTTAGAGTGTTTCCTGATATAGATCAATGTCTTTAAACATAATATTTAAGCATTGGATAGCATAATGTTCATGCTTATTGAATTTTAAACACTAGCATGTCGGTGGTGAATTTTTTTCTATACTCTCTTCATCCTTATATACATTATTCTTCCCATCTATTCATAATTCAATTTCATGATGAAATTATGATCAACACTAAAATAATTTATGAGTGGAATTAAGAAATTTCCCTCTACTTTTCCTTTCACACTTTAATCATAAATATACACTCTTATTAATTTATCAAATATTTTGTTATTAATATTTACTTTGAGATCTATCATTATTTTCTTATCAAAAAATTGATATTGATGGGTAACTCAAATATACATATCCCCCATGTTATGAAATTTTAATATTTATTAATTGTTTTCAATATATCTTATGTCCAATTCCCTTTGGATATATGGGATTAATCCCTTGAGGAATCATTGAATCATATTTTTTGGTTGGGTGATAATACCATAAGCATATCTAAAAATTCAAAAAAAAATCTTCATAACTACTAATGGATTCATAATAATTATACACCATATCATGTAATTCATACTACAGTTTATTATGATGAATTTGAGGAAATTTTTTATCGAAAAATATTCTAATAAACTCATCTCACTATATGTAGTAAATTTATTCATGTTACCTCTTGTTCTCGACAAGAGTCTATCATTGATTTGTATCGCCTTCGAAATGATAAACATCATAATGTATTTTTTTCATGTTTTTAAACTAGATATAGAAAATATCATTTCATATGTACAAATAAAATTCTAAGAAACTACTGTATTGGTGATCCCACTAAAAATTATAGGATTCACCTCCATGCGGCAATCAAAAGAATGTTATTCTACCCTTTTCTCACGTGGACGCTTTGTCTGATTTATAGCTTGAAAAATGTTTGTAAGAAAGGGATTAAGATTTTTCATTTCATCTCTAATAAAATAAGTTTACCTAGAGGAGAAAGCATTTAATTTTAAATCATATGAGTCATCATCTTGTTTCCTTTGGGTTTTTTCTATTGAATAAAACCAAAAATCATATTTTTATCAATGGTATTTATAGTCGAAAACCCCATAATTATGAAAAAAAATATATGATGTCAAAATATTTAAAAATGATATACAATATATGAAACCATATATTAATCCAATGTCAATCAATGGAATTTTCTTTTGAAATCCTTAAAAACTGTTCATAAATAAATTGTGACTTACCCTAAGAATATCCCCCATACATTTCAAACCATGTCCCCAATAAGTACACACTCACCTTGTACAAAAATTATGGATGAGATATACTCAACCAACCATTTTACATTTATTATCCCCAGATACATCTATTCTAAAACAAAATACACATGTTTTATTTAGAAAGGGATATATTTATAGGAAACCACATAATTACTTAACAAATATTTAAGTTTTTATCTTATACATTGACATATCCCCATGTATTTTTTCAAATTTATCTAACACTAATACACATATAATGACCAAACCTATTAATTGATACCAAATATAGTGGCCCTTAATTTATATATATATATATATATATATATATATATATTAATTCTTAATATATAAATATTCATTACATTTTACAAATATTTTCATGGGGAGTTTAAATGTTCACTTTATTTTGAGCACACATACATCAAATTTTTATTTAATTAAATACATTCATCATCACTCATAAAAATAATCTCAAATTTTACTCTTGTTTTACACACACTACATTAGTCATATCAATCATCACATGATGATAAAATGAAAATAATTGTGTGAGGTCTTCATATTATCATTCAAATGTCATACCCATCATATCAGAGATTATTATCATGATTCATGAAATAATTTATATTCGATATTAAGATATTAATCACAAAGTAATCAAATAAAATGAGCCATTAGAGCATAAAATTAGTAGAAGGAATAACTTTTTGGAATACACATAGTCATGAAAAATCATTTCCTTTGATGTCTAGGATAATTAACAAGACTATCAAAGTGGATTGGGTTTACTACCAATTGAAACCTATCTTTATTCAATGTTCACTCCCATGAATATAAATGTGAAATGAGTCCCATAATAAACTACTACTATTTCCAATTATATTCTTTATTATCTCATGAGATTTCCATCATTACCCAATGCATTTTAGGGATATATAATTTCAAGACCACATATATCATAATGAAAATCATATATAAGTGCAAAAAAATATTATATAATATTTATCATTAAATAATAAATGTAAATTAAATAGATTTCATAAATATTTCATCACTGAATTATATATTGAATTGAAATGGGATTTATAATAGTTTTATCCGACCTTAATTAACTAGTGGGAATTAAAAGGGTCTTATTTAATCATTATTGAATTACCATCATTATAATACATCTATAGAATAAAAGTGTATGGTATCATTGGATCATATCCCCAATAAATCATAATTAACATCAAAGGATGTTATCACAGATGGAAAATGTATTTAAATGATCTTTAGAACATTTCATTATTTGAATATCTTCTTTACATCGAAATTGATTATTTTAAATCTGACAAGTCCTCAAATATTGGGGAAATTTTTTATTTTAAAAAAAATTGGAAACATAAAAATAATGATTAATTTAATTAATAAATATTTAGGATTGGAAATTTCATTCATACTTCATATGATATAACAAATATTCATGTAATATTTTCCTTAAAAAGGAAAATGTAACTCGATTGGAAAATGATAAGAATTTTCCTATAAATTATTTTCAAAAAAAATCATTGGAAAAAATGTATAAAAAATAATACAATATTATTAATAAAATTCATGAAAATAGTTTTTGAAAACATGGACATGGAAGAAAAAGTATTTTCTACTAAAGAGTGAAATAAAGATAGTTTTCCTAAAAAACATTCATTCGGTATCATGAATAATTAGAAAAAAGTTCTTAAAAATAAAACATGAAATAAAAATACAAATATATATATATATATGAGAATAAAATTCATGGTAATATTAATATAATGGTCATAAAATTTCATCACCAGAAACATAATGATTAATAATCTCGATAACCAATGAGATTGTAACATAAATCACTTATTTTATGTTCAACATGATTCAAAAGTAATTTTATCCCTTGGTATAATAATTTTAAATTTAATATAATTTTATACAAAAATTAATTTACATAATTATAACAGCATATATGATATAATTAATTCATTTCAACACCTATTTCACATTTCCGTATTAAAATTTAAATTTGTAGTTGTTATGTGTTTTAATTTTCATGAGAATTTATTTTTTTAAATTTCTTGTACTTGTATTTTGATGAAGGTTACATCATATATATAATATTAATCCGGATATATATCATAAATATTCATAATATATATATTATAATTCATCATTAAATTTTAGATATTGAAAAATAAATTACACAATTAGTGGAGACAGCAAACTGTATTTACACATTATTGTAGTTTTCACATTTGGAAAGATGGAATGACAGAAAGGTAAAAAATAATTAACCATTATAGAATATATATTATATATTATATATTGAAATAAAAACTATACTTATTAATATCTATGTACATAAGAAACAAAAAAATGAATCACATCACATTGTGGTGGTTCTAGTCCACACGTGCGAACGAGTAACATTATCATTATCCAATGAATGGAAAGGTAAAGTAAGACGTAAAAAAATGATATTAAAACACCAGAATAATAATTATATATTCAAAGTCATATGTAAAAAATAAACCCATCATAGTAACTGTCCATTAAAGGTGATGATTGGAAATAAATTGTATCGTAGCATGGAGGCGGTAGTCAACATGTATGCATGATTCGTACTTTCGATTATCATTTGATGGGAAAGAGGGAAGATAATGGTTGCTTAATATTTATATATTTTTTCATATTTTTTTTAATAATGAAGTTATTATTTTATTATATATAAATTATATTTGGATGAGGTATAATAATAAATAAATTGAAACAAATCTGGTAGGATGATCACCTCTTTTTCGGTAGGCCACCATTAGATCCTTTCATAATTATCTTGGAATGGTCACTAAAGATTAAAAGAACCACTAAACTATGGATAGGTAATTTTAAAAGATAATTTCTCAGGTTTTTTATCAATATTTCTTAATGTAGTGAAACAATGATAAAGGAATGATTTCCTTTAATAAGTGGGGGGGAGGATAAAAGTGAATTTCTTATAATATTAAAATATAATAATTTTATTTTTTGAGAAAAATGATTCCAAATTGATACAGGAATAGTAGTTGGATAGTATGAGGTCAAAATAAATCCAAAAACATAAATTACAATATTTTATTTGTAAAAATAACCTCATCACATAGACAACCTTTAATGATATACCTTTTTAAACCTTAACCACACTAATTTTTTTTTTTTACTTTTCTTTATGATAAAAATGAAGTTTCCCATATTAATTTTTTTACAATGTGATTCCAAATATTTAAATAATTTTATCAATTTGAAATCATATTATATTTATAATTTGATCTAAAATTAATCTTTCAAAATGCGATGATAATTAGTTTTCCTTAAATTTGTTTTATTAGGTGTAAATATTTAAATCTAACATAAAATCCATTTTAATGATTTTAATTTCATTATTTAATATATTAATGAAAAAATATTAGTTTTAAAAAAATTTAAAAAAATGATGCTTTTAAATTCTGTAATGATCAAGTATTATTCAATAAATTTATTATATTTACTATTCATCAAGAAAAACAATTCTTTCAAAAAGAATTGAAATTTCATTTATATATTATTTTATCATGATAATGTCAAAACAGAAGTCCATTTTTTTAAATAATATTTTTATATTTGAGAATAATTATTTACATTATTTTCTAAAAAATGAATAAAAACAAATTTTTGGAAAATTTTATTTTTGAGGAATACAAAGAATTCCATAAAAAATGTGTACATATTTAGAAATACATTTGTTTTATTTAAAAAACATAATAATAATTTTAAATATGTTTTAATCCACATTCACTGAAATATTTTAATGGTTGTGTTATAATGTCATATAATATTAAAGTTCATTTTTTACTCAGGTTTGCATGTATCAAAATCTGTCAAAGGAAAAAATTATTTAACATTAAATATATCCAAAAATCATATGGTGTTATAATATTTCAGTTAGAAAAATATATAGGTATGGTATAAATAACCTTGAAGTCCAAAATATAAGACATTAAACTCTATAGCACACATCCATACAACATAATGTTAAAATGAACAGATAAGTCATCACATGTGACCTTATACAATATCACCTAAACTACATGGCCTTTGATTCTAGAAACCCCATATATGTAGGTTGCCTCTATAAAGGTCATTTGTAATATTAAAAAAATATTCCTTTTCTATTAATTTTAATAACAAGATGAATTTTCTATCACATATTCGAAATACTCTTCTTCATTATAAAATATGGGTGTCATATTCAATGTATGCCCAAACCTGAGTTAAATACCACCTATGTGATGAGTATATGGACATATAATGATGATTTGTATAATGGGAATCATCCTAATCTTGTGATTAGTGAGGGATTCCTCTAATAATGATCCAATTATGATCAATACCATATATTTTTTATTTTTTTATATAGAGGATAAATTAGAAAAGGTCATTCATGTATAAGTCAAAAAATTTAAGGCACCTTTCACCAAATATTCAATACCAAATTACTTTATAGAACATTTATAATTCCTTTTTAAATTTCTTTAACACATATGATATACCCCATTATGTTTCATTGAACTACATGGTTTCCGATTCCTTTTTTGGGGATACATAGTAACCCATTTCATGGTCTTGATCATAAATCCACAATTCCCACTTTCTCTTTGAATGATGATAAACATCAGAGAGAACAACCATTTAGATTTGAAAAATATAATTATGAACTAATAATTGAATTATCAAAAACCTCTACTACATATAGGGGTTTTAATATCCACATGGTTTTCATCAGATCATTGATATATGGGTAATCGAACCCACAATTATATTTAGGAAGGATTCATGAAAACAAGTTAACAGAATAAGAGGGTCCGAGGATAGGAAATAATACCCTTTAAAAGGTGTGACAAGTCTAACCTCCGAGCCACTTAATGAACAGTCAGTCCAAATAATAACTGATATAACTACTTCAATTATTTCCTTCCTTTGGAATGTCGGTTTGCACCAATTTTCAAATCGAACCATCGTTGATGCTGGAGACATATGAGTTTACAATAAAAAAATTATATAAATATATATTTTTAGAAAATCTTATTGTAATTAAATTATGTGGTTTAATGAAATTTAATGTTTATAAAGATAAAAAATTAAAAAAAATTATTTAATGATTATTAATTGGTTATAATAATTATAAAATAATTGAATTATAAAAGGTATATTTTACAAAATAAAATAATATATGTTGAGTATTTTTATCATAATAAATTAAACCGATCACTATTAAGGAATTATTTTAACGGTATATGTTTTATATAGATATATTTGAATAAAATTACAATAATATATTTAATATTACTTTTATTGGAATAATAAAAAAATAATTTTTATTTTTAAAAATATATTGTACTAAACATTTTTTTCAATATGATATGAATTTTAATTTTAAAATAAATTTTACAACTATATTTAAATAATGAAAATAAAATGGAATTAATATTTTTAATTACCATTATAAATTTAGATAATATGGCCTATTTAATGCTTAATTAAAAAAATAAGTTTGATAGGTAAAATATAGTTACCACTAAAAAGATAATATCGGGTATATTGTAAACGAATTGATTTTTATTTAAAAAAAATATACTTAACAGATAACATAAATATATGGATGTTAGAAATCTGGATATTCGTTCATCGAAAATATTATTCTATCATCCAATTAAAAATTAGATGTCATACCCAAAAAAGATAAAGTATTTATGAATATTTGACTTATTTTAACATATAAAAGGACCCCTTAAACACCCTTCCTAAATCACACCCTATTTTACATCTTGGATATTAAGGTATTCTATTTTTATGATGAAGTGTGTGTGTGTGTGTCGAGCTCAATGGGAATCAAGAATGTTTTAGGGACTATTTCTGTAGAACATGGGTAGGTTTTAGCATAGTGGATGTGTTTACACAATAATATTGTAGATTACAATGTATTTAATTAATGGGTAAAACAATATGAAATCAGTTTATGTTGTAAATTAATTTACACAATATAACCTTTTTTATGTCATATATATGTTTCCTTGTATTTTAAACCCTAGGTGACATGTTTTTTAGAACACATGAGTTATTGTGATTTTACATAGAAAAACCTTGGTTTATGATATAAACCCATAATCCTATATGGTATTTATGAACTAAAATCATAAATTATAATTCATTCAAATTTTGTCTACCGACCTTGGACCATTAGAGTAATACCATTTGATTTAGGGTGTTTCCACTCTATTTAGATTACTTTGTTATATGCTTGATCCCCATGGTTGTTTCAATGAAACCCTATTAGTAAGCATTCTTTATATTTATTTTTATTCATTTGTAATTATATCGTCATTAGGTTACATTTAAAAGATATATTATTCATGTATTTATTGCATATAGATTATTCAATATTTTTTTTGTGATCTTCTTTAGTGTGATGGACGTTTCCTTGGTTTTGGTGTGGTGTGTTTGTTTCTTGAGGTATGTGTGACCTACCATCTATGTCAACCCTTATTATTATAGATTTTCATTCTATTTTGTAGTAATCTATTCTAGGGCCGCATTTTTTGTTCTAAATTCCTTATGAGGTCAGTGGATCCTGTTGCGGGTGGTTTGCGACTCGAGATTGAGGTGGTTGGTTCTATCTCTAACCTATGTTATGTAATCCGTGAATTCCACATGTTTTTTAAGTAGTTTACTAAATGAAATGGAATGATTTAATTCTTATGTGTGTTAAAATGGTTTTAGAAAAAGATGGGTATCCCCTTTTTTGTAAAATAAATATATTTTTCATAGCATTGTTAAATGAATTATGAAATGGGGTTTCAATTTAGCTTTTTATTAGAATAGGGTGTTTTAAATTGTTTTCATAAATGCAGATGAATTTTTAAATTATTTGATATTACACACATAGGAATCTGGGGTTTATAGGTGAGAGGTTTAATATTGTGTTTAGGGTTTTGATATTGTTGGGAAGGTCTATTTTTTGGGGTTTTTTATTCATAGTTAAATATGAATATAGAACTAGTACATGAGAAGAAATTGTAGGGTGTTTCCCATTCTAGGTTGTTCCTACATTCCCTAAACCTTTACCCATGGTTACCTGGTACATATATTTATCACTAGTCATAAATGACATAAAATTGAACTATCTTACTTGGATGGGAGTTATCCCTATCATGTTTATCATTTATGTTCATTCTTTGTACTACTGTTACTTGATGTAACTATTTTTTATGTAATGGAAACTGATTTCAGGATTCATGTTTTGAAAATATTTTTACTATATTGTTTTGGAACTATGGAAAAAGGGGAAATTATTTAAAAAAAATTTATATAAAAATCCTTTACTTATTAACATTTTGTGTTTTAAAATTGAATATATGAGATTTTTGTAACGATGCATGATATTGTACACCAGGGTGTGATTCCATTGATTCTATTTAGCTCATACAAGGCACATCCTAATAGTGGTGTGTATATATGGTATTTTAATTCAATATTTGAATTTTTTAGCCTCTATATTGTTGTGTGAAGGTCTATCCCATCAAGGTATGTTAAGAAGGTAGTGATGTGGTTGGGCATTTCCCCCTTATCATATGGTGTATCTCATTTTTTTTATTATCCATTATTGTTGTACATATACCCTGGAGTTTTGTTTAACATATTTTAATTTTATTTTTATCAATTTTTCATTATGTTTATGTAATATATTTATTTTCGTTATATTTCAATGAATCGTTATAATTTTGATATACATGACATGATTTTTTATTACATGTTGTGTAAAAAAATTTCCTATATTATTGATTGATGTTTGGGTACTAGTTGTTAACCCATGGGGATCGAGAAGGCCATTCAAGTATGTGGATGATCAGTTTTCACACCACTCTTAATGGAATCCTTAGTTGGTTAGTTACAATTTAGTATCATATCATGTTTATGCTCATTATTGGAAATTTGGTAGATAAGAGATAATATTTTTAGTACTTGACTATTATGTTTCAGTGAGTTCATAGACATATAATAATTTTAAATTCTTCGGGAGACTATAGGACATTGGGATGTGTGTCTATTTTGTTGATTTTTAACCCAAATTTCAGTTTGTTATTTTTTTATCGAGTTAAACTAAGAATTTTCCTATATTTGTATCATTTTTCTCTATAATTTTTTTTTCATATTTATGCCTCTGATATGACATTTGTAGGATCCTCATGAGGCTGAAATATGGGACTCTCCTCAGGGGAATCTACCATTGGTTTATAATATTATATATTCTATCATGTGAGTAGTATGTGTCATAGAATAGAATGCACCATAAGTCCATAACCTTATTATTGAGGCACAACCAGTAGTTGTGAAAGAAAGAGACTGATCACCAGTGTAATTACATTAGAGTCCCAAATAATTTAGATGTAATAACTAACCTCAATTAGTGAAGAATAAAATGGAAAAGACCAGTTGGATCATTAACGTATTGGATACACCTGAGTCTATCAAGGTAAATTAAGGAATGTTATCACACAAGGATCTAGGAAAGTGGTTCTGGTATTCCATCATACAAGGAAAGAGGTATGTGGTTTAGGATTGGAAGGATTTCTATACCTTATTCATATAACAGTTTTCCCCAGAATATAACATGATAGTGATTTATATGGAGTACCTTTCAATGCCACCTATAGTGAATTCAGTGTTAGAGTAATCTAGCTGGTTTGTAGTGATTGTACATTTCCACCCAGAGATGGTGATGAGTGAACATTTTAATGATCAAAATACATTCAAGGATTGTGATTGAACATTTAATCACTATTGTATATGTGTTATATTTTTACTAAAACTGACATACTAGATAAGTATTTGATAAAATATATGGATATAATAGGTATGATTGGTACTTTTTCTCATTTTGTTACACCTTGTCTTAGCTTCACTGGAACTCAAGGAATGAATAGGATGTTTCAAGATCAACCAAGGTATGTTGGCGGTATTTAATTTTCATACGATTCCAATGTACCATCGGAAACTACTAGAAATGTGAATCTAAATTTCTATAACTTTAATAATCTAGGTCACACCCGACTTAATTTTCTAACACCCCTATAATATTTTCATTTCATGTGGATTTCAAGGCCATATATTGAGTCTCTTCTAGGTTATTTTCGTGCCTAGTTATAGGAAGGGTTATTTAGTTACAATGGTCAATGTAGTTTTTTCATATTCTTATAATACTATAGGGTTCTTTCCAAAATCCATTGGATTGAAGCATCTTAACATAGTGGATTAGTGTTTGGTGGAGTTTTACATGGGACCTATGATTGTGAGTGGTAACATTTAAATAGAATCGTATATAGAAACACCATTATTTGATATTGGAACAACCCATTCATTTAAATATTCTTATATTGGTAATTTTCTAAAACATCCAACATATTTCATATACTCTTTATAGAGATGGTAAAACTTCATGGATATAGGAAGGAGTATGGATTTCATTTTTGTTTTAATTTTCTCTCAATATATGATGTGTAATTAGTTTTGGATTTCTATGTTCTTTATCTGGATCTATTATACATCATCATCCTCATTTACTTCTATATTCTTCAGCAGGATAATATTGATTATTATCAAATATTACTATATTTATTTTCTTTATATGGGTTCCTTCAAGTGTTTTAGGGAGAGTGGGATCTAACGTATAGTCACATCGGACCTTCCCACCCTATGCTTGGGAATTTGTTATCTTCCATTTTAATTGAGACCTACGATGATACCTCTATTGGATATGTTCCCATTAGTGTTAGTGACATTCCTACTATCTTCTAAGATTTTTTTTGTCTTCGTCCCATGATGGTGGTATAATTGTTTGTTCATTTGGGGCTAGGTACCTTGTTGATCTTTATATCATCTTGTCATATTGAACTATATAAGCTATAAGTTCTCATGATTTAGTTGGATGATCTGATAGTAAAAGCTTTTGTTTACAATAGTTTATCTTTGTGGAAATCCACAACAACCATTTACAATATGGTGAATAGTTAACGTTGATTGTGTGTGTATTATAGAATGTTGAACTGAATGCAGGTTAAGAATATGCTTCATTTTCCCTAGTGCATGAGCAGTTTGTTCAGTTAAATGGGGTGAGGTGTTTTTTTTGAAGTTTGGCTATCATTAAAGAAATCATATTCATAAGGATTTGTAGTGAAACATACAAAATATAGATTTCAATAGTAGGCCTGGTCAGTATGAATATATTATGAATCCTTTTGGTTGAATTAATGATTCAACGGTTTTTATTTTTTTTTTTGAAATGAATATTCCATCTATATCTCGATAACATTTTTATTTTTTGTGGATTTTGCCTTAGTTTAATAGATATTTAAGCATGAGCACATGAACCATTTGAATTAATTTTTATAAAAATTGATTAACCACTTACTTTATTAGAGTATTTTGAAATTCATTTTTTGGATCCAATAAGTAATATTTGGGGGACACATGATCTTTCAATGGGGATTATAATTCAATCGTGAGAAGGTGAAGGCCCTATAATAATGGAACAGACTTTATAATGTCTTTGAAATATACATATTAATATTCCATTAAGGATTATATAAGATGTTTGACTCGAATTTCTATATGTTTTCATTGTATTTGACTAATATCTCCCAAAAAGGATTGAAATTAATATGGGATTGTAAGTTCTAGAATTCTTTTGATGAGTTGAAATGAAATATGGCATCAACAAATATTTTGATCTTACATGATCGTGGTAAGGGGTATGTGGTATTATTTGATTCTTCTGGAGTTTTTTGGATTTTATTCATATGCATGTAGATCATATGGTGGAATATGGCTCTCCAAAGCAACTTCCACAAGAGAATAATATCCCAACTCGTGATTTGAAGAATGTCACGATTATGCATGAGCTTAAGTGTTGTTTAATTATATTTTTCAGGTGGTTCACAATATTTTCATACCATTATATCATGATATATATACTTTATTTGATGTACATGACTATTAAATAGAGGATTTGGATGGAGTACCTTTAGTAATTATATTTTCACATCACCTACATCATGAGGAAGGGGAATCTCTATATGAAATCTCTTAGTTGGGAAGTGTCAACAAAGTCTGTCATCGAATCAATCGTAGAGTACAAATTTATGGTACAAATCACTAATTTTTCTACAGATTATAAATTGGATTACTTGTGAATGGGTTTATATAGTGTTTTGATATCATCATCTCCCTTTAAGTGTACTAGTTAGGGGGGCAGTTGGATGAATTGTTTAGAAGAATCAAGGAAACCATTTATAATGGGGAGACCATTTTATGTTTGTATCTCTCTTCTATTTATGTTAAAAAATATGGGGATCAATGTTTCATCCATATTTGTGTTAGAATTTTAGTTTTATCTAAATGAACTCATTTGTCTTAGTTCATTCATCCATGTTCCCTAAATATGCATTATAAAATAATATGGTGATACTAGTGGTCGGGTATGAAACATGACACTGCTAATTTCATGCCTCGTTGATAGACCATAAAATAGTTAAAACAAAAGGATTTGAAATCTTCTATTATACTCAATCATTTTCATGATCTAGTATAGATTTGTGACAAGCTATCAATGGAAATCATTTTTAGATTGCCAAATACTCAATGAGATAATAATTCTATCTGGGTGGTCATTGATCAGTTTACCAAATCAACCCATTATATTATGGGAAATGAAAAAAATATAGTTAATGAGATGGGTTATCTATACATTCCAGTGATTTTGATGTTACCTGGGGTGACCTATACCATTTTATAATATATGGACCCAAGGTAAATTTTAGGATTCTAGAAGAGCCTCCTTGAGTCGATGAAGATATAAGTACAATTCTGTGCAACTTATCATCCATAGATGGGTTGTTATATAGAGTATTCTATTTTATTCATGGATTATATTCTATATTCTAATGTGCTATATTTTTTTGGATTTTGTGATAGCTATCATGAAGTAGTGTAGTTATTTGATAGTAATATATATCTGTTATCAATCAGAACAGAAAAAATTAAGGATTTGTACGGACACCAGTGATGGTCTCTTCATTATAGCATATATGTGGGAGAAGATTCATTCATGGGAATAATTATGATTATAGACACATTGGGGACGATTATGAATTTACTAGGACATATGGTTATAATGTACAGATAGAAAAATTTTATGTAGATCATCAACATCATCCTTTAGAGTTTTATATATGTGAACTTGTTTTCTGGGATTTTTCTACTCGGTTAGGTAACTATCAACATGAAAAATATTGAAAAGATGTTTATGAGATATTTTTTACCATTAAATGACATTTATTATCTTGGGTTTGATTATTATTGGCTAGGATATCAAAACTAATTAATGGGTATACATGAATTTTTCCACATATCTCAACCCAATAAGTACTATCCTGGTCCGTCTCTTCATTTGAGTTGGGAAGAGAATGAGTTAGACCCATATGTTTAAATTATTGGGAAACAAGTGGTGATCATTAATTATCATGTGATTGTATTTTTTGGGATGTCTATTCCATTGGAAAGTGTGGTATGGTGGAATATATCATATTTTTCGTGAGACATGGGGGTATGAAATGTTATGAAGGGAGTCATGTCGTTACCTTTTTCCATAGAACCTTCATAACCTACTCAGGATGGAAAGTCCCAGGATGGATATATTTTCCTTATTATATTCTAATATTTGCACTATATATATAGGAGTGTGTTTATTAGTTTTTTAGTCCCTCATGAATGGTTTTGGTCGTCATTATACAAAACATGTACTAATTGCAGCATATAGGACATTTTTATGTCACAAGACTGAACCTTATAGTGTAAATATGTAATGGGGTTCAATCTATGAAAATACATTGATTCATAGATCCATTTTTCTAAAACGTAATTTTAAATGAAAAATATTTCACATTAAAATGTTAACGTGCGGCGTTTTATTAGTGTACATTAATTATGTGTTTTTACACCATTAAATCCATAGTTAATGAAATAATCCCCCCATAACCTATATATTTTATTCTATGAATTCCAAAATAATAATTCATTCATATTTTTTCTCCCTTACTCGAACCGTAGGAATTATATTTGATGATTTTGGTTGATTACTCTCTTTCGGGATCGCTTTGTTTGGAACTGAATCCCTATAGTGGTTGTGTTCTATCTCCCTCAGAAAGAGACTATTGTGATTAATTTTTTTCATTGCTCATGAAAGAGTTGTTTGGATGATCATATTATATCCATTTATTAAATTTTTAAATATTTTCATATAGATCCATTTTGTTATCTCTTTCTGGGGGTTGGTATTTAGTTTGGTTCTAGTGCAACAGTAATGGTTCTCAAGGTATGTGTGACCTAACCTCTCCACTAAGCATGTCTATAATTCAATTTGATTCTAAGATGTGATAATTGATTATAGGACCTTTTTGTCTTCATTATATTCAATTTATTGGATCATATTCATTGTAGTTTACAAAATAAATTTTTGGTGAGTGATTCCCTATATTAACAATGTTATGTGTACCTATAATTACTCTTATTATGGTTAAAGGTATTCAAAAAGAATGGTAATTCCATATTTATTTCTTGTGTGAAATGGGTATTCATAAAAACACGGTTTTCCCCATTTTTTGTTTTGGAATTTTTATTTTCAAAGCATTTTGAAATGGATTTTCAAAGAATGTTTCGATAAAATAATGATTGTTTGAAATTGGTTTGTGACGTTTGTATTCCATTTGAAATTATATGATATTATGAACATGAGATCCCATGGTACTTATATTATAGTATTAGTATTGGGGAATTTATTTTAACATGGTATGGAAGATTCAATTTTTAGGGTTTTCTTCCATTCATATATTTATATGAATTTGTATCTAGGACATTACATGGATTTGTAGCAGAGATTAATTTCTGGTGTGTTCCTCTATTCAATATACATTATTGCAGGGGTATATGGGAATTGGTATATTCAAAAGTCATGACTGATGTATGAGGTAGCATGAAAAACTGACTGTAAATTATCCATCTTGGGTTTATCCTCTTTTTATTGGCATTGAATTTGATTGACATGATTTATGTTTTTGATCAAACATAAATCGATTTCTTAATTTGTTCACTGAAAATATTTTTCATATATTTTTTGAAAAGTGGAATAATGGAAAATGATTTAACATGTTTTATATAAAACTATTTTAATATTTTTCATTCCATATTTTATATATTGACTATATAGAATGTAGTGATATATACATGATAAGAACACCTAGGTGGGATCGCATTGAGACTGTTTATCTCATGCCCTACAAACCCCTTAAAAAGGGTATAGACCTGGTACAATCATTAGATGTTGTAGAATTAGTGGAATAATAATGAGGTGTTGAGGTTCATGTCTGATGGTTATGAGAACTTGGTGGTTATATGGTGGGATATTTCCCACTTATCGAATTTAAGGGATAGTTTCTGTTTTACTTTTTAATTATTATCGAAAATATACCTTAGAGTTTGGTTTTGTTTCCATGATTTGTATTGATACCCCTATTTCTCTATGGGTATGATATATATTCATATTAGTTATATTACATTGTCTATTTTAATTGGTTATATATATTCCATTTATTTTTTCAGCCTCAAGAAATTGTTCTATGTTGATGTTTGTTACATGTTTTCTAGTTTCCATATTTTGGGGATTTGGAAGGCCATTCAGGTTTGTAGAAGATCAGTTCAGGTATAAGTTTTGAGGGTATAGTATATCAGTTCATGGACACATTAAATATAATTAATCAATATAAATAACCCAATTCCTTTCCAAAAAAAATCAATCACATATTTTTTATCATCTGGTATCAAGATAATTTTCCAATACATTCAAAACATATATTGATTCAAAGAGATGATATGATTTATCTATTGTAAGTAATGACATCACATAGTTTTCTTATATTTTATAATTTATCAAGATCTTACAAATTTTTATTTATCACAATTATAAGATATCAATAATATCATTATACTTTTCAAACAATTATTTTTTGAGAAAATCACCTAATAATCATTCCCATTTAATGATTATAACAACTTCCTGTTTTGGCCAGTTTAACCGCCATCCTGGATGATGTCAATTTATTTTATAAGTGGTTATTAAAACAAAAATACTATTATGATATGATATTTTTAACAATATAGTATTTCCCCTGTGACAATGAATACAAACGAATAATAAATGACTCATTTTTAGTATAAAAAGTCATTTTCATTACATAATATGTCAATAAGCACATTTGGGATTTCAACATTTCAAAAAATAAAAAAAATAATAAATGAAACAAGAAATTCATAAAAAAGAATATTGTAATGATAAATAATTAACACTAGTCATTTGTAAAATTTGAACTCAATAACATTGAAAAGTTTCTCAGATCTCCATATCAAAATAAACAATGAATAATGGAAATAATGAAGAATGAATGATCAATATAAACAAATAATAAGTAATTATTAAGAAATAAATAAATATTATAGAACAATTTATATATTATTATAAACAAACAATATTTTTAGAGATATTATTTTTGAATCACTATTATTTATATAATAATTTAGAAAACATCTTAGTAAGTGTTGCTCGGAGTGGTTTACTCAAGAGGGGGGTGAATTGAGTACCAATTAAAATTTCTGTATTTAAAAACAGTGTCTAAAAGAACCCCAAATAAAATAATAAATTAAACTGTAGTGAATTTATATTAAAGTAGAGGTTCTGTCAGATTCTCAAGGGATTGATTAATTCCCAGTTAATCAACACAGGAGTGTGTGATTATCTTTTGAATCTAACTTACTAATCTACACTTAACATAAACACTTGATAATTTAATTATCAAAGTAACTTTAAAAACAGTATTGGTTTTAAAGTGATTAGCAGCGGAATAAAACTTTGAAAGAGATGGCACAACAGATGTAACCAAGAGGTTCAGTCTCAAGCCGAGACTTAGTCCTCTCAAAAGTTTATATAAAAATGATCCACACCCTAGATTTGGGTTCAACAGTTTACAACTGTCCAGGTCCAAGACCTCTACCACTGTTCTTCGTGGGAAACAGTACAACAGCAACCAGCTGTCCAGGTCACACACGACCTCTACCACTATTATTCGTGGGAAAGAAGGAATGAAAGAGTTTGGTAAGGATTTAAAAATCCTTCAGTTTGAGTACAGGAGACAGTGTATGTGTTAGATACAGCAGATAACACACACTGCTCGAAATGAATGATAATAAATCACAGAACAAGAGATGTAGAGTTTAGAAGTGGTTCTGGTGATTTCAGTGTAGCTCTGGACTCCTTTGGATTCGACCAGAAGTGAGTCTGAGTCCTCTTCTCGTTTCTGTTTGAGAAACAGAGTGTCGTATGCTCTAGGTTCACAGACAGTGATAATGTAGTAGTTGAAGTTCTTCGGTGATCTTCTTGTATGCACAAAACACTTCTCGAGTATGATTGATTGTCTATGAGCTTCTCTGTGTTCTTGATGGAACTTGATCTTCTCTTCTTGTGTTTCTGGTATATTTCATCCACCACACTTCTCTTTTCATTTTGTTGTTGTTCGTTGATGTGTATCTTGGGCAGTGTAGTCTTCTCGTATTTATCTCCCAACAGGGGACAGAAAAGATTTCCTTTCTGCAGGTACGAGGTACGGGTTCCTGACATCCGAAAACCTTTATCAGATATTTGACAAATCATTAAAATGTACATGATATGACCGTTAGATAGATTAAATATAGGAACTAAAGAAATTCAAACAGTGAGTCGAGTGATCGGTAGGTAATCAGCATCGGTAGCTTGGACATCGGTAGCTTGAACATCGTTAGCTTGAACATCGGTAGCTTGAACATCGGTAGCTCAATTTCATTAGTTGCTTTGACTCTATCGGTGCCTCTATGCGTCGGTTGGTACATGCTTGTATCGGTGACTTTGTTTATCGGTAGCTCCATGCGTCGGTAGCTCCATGCATCGGTAGCTCCATGCGTCGGTAGCTCCATGCGTCGGTAGCTGTGAGTCTGTCAGTATCTTCGTCCATCGGTGACTCTTATTCCATCGGTAGCTATTTATACTTACACCAGTAGCTCTATATTGTATCGGTAGCTGTCAGTAAGTCAGTAGCTTATATTTATAAGCACATCGGTATCTCTGTGTTAAGTCTATCGGTAGCTGTCTGTCGGTAGACTAAGTCTATTGGTAGACTGGTTACCGGTAGCTCTTTATTAGTAACTATAGACAGATTACTTATCTGTTTTATGCAGAACACATCCGATTGTGTTAGAATCAATTTATAACTTGTATGAACATGAATAAAAGAGGATTAACATATTCCAAAGACTATTTTAAAAATTATTATTGGTTTGATCACAGATTTGAAAGAATTAAAGTATAGATAAATGATACTTAACAATATCATAGAGAATGAAAACATAATTGGGATTTTCAACACATATGAATACACGATTGAGATTATCAAAACAGGTGAGGTCAACAGTAAGTAACAATATAAGGTAAGGGTTTTAGTAAACTAAATCTAATTCCATTGATTTATAATCAATATTTTTGAAAATAATTTTTCAATGATAGTTAAATTATATAGTATGATTTTATTATATTTTAATTCTTTATATTGTGTTTTGAGATGTTAATTTTTTTCTTATAATTCCATTTTTGACCGATTCTTACATCATAATATATTACATTGTCAGGATTGATATTATATTGAACTACCCTTGGTACGTCAGAACTCTAATACTCGTGCCTACATTTTAATTACCCAAAAATAATGCCTAATCCCCATGTGTTGGAGACTATCACCTGGAATCATATAATATAAATGTAGGAAAGAATTTTCCTAAAATACATGAGAAGAAACAAATAAATTATTATGTTCAAATACTCCAAAGGGAAGTACTATGAGAAACCAAAAAGGAATATCAAATACCCAATAAGAGCATAATAAAAGTACCAGAAGTCTAACAAGAAAGCTCCACATAACCAAAGACATGTCACCCAAATCCCCAAGTGATCGTGAACATCCACCACCTCTATTAGGGACCATCTCTTTACTCAGAGATGGTAGGAGAAAATATAAAAATCCCCAATGGAAATTTAAAGGCATGAGCTAAAAATAACATCATGTATAACTAATTTTTCCATAATAAGATTCCAAAATAATAAATCAAATAATGATTAAAATTTAAATCAAATGGGAATGGTAGTACATTTATCATATTTAAATCAAAAAATGTTTTGTTTCACAATCATGGAAAAAATTTAAAACCATTCTTAAATAATCAATTTATATAAAATAGATTATATAAATTACAAGGAATGAGTAATATAGTTTCAATGTAAATGAAATTTATAATCAAAGTAGTCGCAATAGGCTCAATGGTCATTTGACATAAATTAAAATAGTTTAATGTTATGCAATCCTCACACATCTCATATCTGTTATCATGACATGTATTTGTTAATATAGACTTATTGATCACTTTGAATTATACCACCAACATCAAGTTAGGGATATTGTATTCCAAATTTTGTTATTTAGAGTTGGGAAACATTAATATGTTTCTAGGTAATTACCATACAATCGTGTTTATCCCAAATAACCCATTGGATACCCAATCACACATGTGATCAATAAATCATTAGAAAAAGGTCAAATCATTTTACATAAAAATAAATCACAATCTCCAACTATTCCATTTTAAAATTCAAATTCTTATTCACATCCAAAACCATGATTTTTCATCATTTCATTCCATTTCAATTTAAAACCAGTAACAGGTTTTTATGAAATAAATTTTTCTATTTTTTCAAATAAATATATATATTCTATAAATATCAAAACACACCGCAAATCCAAATTCCATTGTAATTGGTGATTTTACTAACAATTCCATTCAAAGTGAAATAAATTATCGGATTCACATCAAATAGGTTTTTCACAAATAAATAGAAATATTTCTCATATACATTCTAGTCAAGGATTAATCAATTGGAAAATCATGAACGGAACCAAAAAACATTCTCAAGGATTCCAATTTCCCTCAAAGGGACTCTCCAATAATGAATAATGGAGAATAATTTCATAGAAATCATCTTAGAATCAAGATTTAATTACATGAAGATTAGATCCATAAATTCCATGTTCATCAATCAATCACTACGAAGAAAAGAGAGGTTGATGAAAGAGATAGGGAGACCACTTACACGAAGAGATGAACCTCAACCTATATGATAATCAATCACCGAAATGATGATATAGAGGAATCATAATAGTAAAAAAAATCAAAAAATTACCAATGGATGGATCTAGTTTTCAAGAGGAAGGGCTTCAAGTTGAGTGAAAAAAATATTAAAGGATACAAATTTAAATTTTTTGTTCTATGCATCATACATTGAATTTAAGCTCGATACACATCATATAAATTATCATATTCCATATACACTAAAAAAGAATTGAATTTTATTAAAATTATAGTTGTAATATGTTCACAATGTATAGACTATACATGTAGTGTTACCTTGAAAATTGTGTATCCATTTCAAAAAATATGCCATATGATGATTACACATCATGTAACCCCAATACATGGTGTGTAAATCCCAAAACGACTACCCAAAAACCTGTTCAATCTGAAAATTACAACAAATCCCTAACTACACCATTATATGTGTCCTTGCATTTCCTTCTCAAGCATACTCATCCAAAGATAAATGGAAACCCACATCCAAGGATTATAACATACCAGATGGAAAGGTAATAGAATTTAACAACCAACCCACAATAAAAACATTCAATCCTGGAATGCTTATTGTGAAGTTTATGTATAAAAATGGTGATTCCAAAACTCCCTCATGAGTTCCACAAACTCCCATATCTCATTAGAATTAAAATCATGCCACAATAATACCTGAAATAATTCTATATTACTCTTATGAAGCACCTTGGACTCAGAATAAACAATGATGACTTGATTTTCAGTTACACTTAAATTATTCTAATCATTATGAAAAAACCATCTCAAAACATGAGATGGACCTTAAAGATACTTTTGTAGCTATGATTTGTGGAAAACATCATGTATAAACCACAACATTGGAATAATATCTAGCTGGTAAGCCACATTCCTGACCATCTCATTAAATAATACATCTTCTAAATTACAAAGAGAAACAATTCATTTCCTCAAAAGTTGATGACAACCAAAAAGAGGTGAGACATTCAGAAAAAATATATCATCCACAAAAATTTCTAATGTATTATGATGAAAATATAAAAAATAATTACACAGTCTCTATTCTGTCAACATCCTCTACCGAATCAACTGAATCACGTTTTTATCTCTTAAAAGAATATTGGACAAACCTTGTAATTTTCAATAATCTTCAACCCACATAGTCGATATTTTCATGTTTTGACTTACAAGGCCTCAAAAGGAGTCGTACTAACAAAACACGGGTAACTATTATTATGAGAAAACTCTTCCATCACTAAATGGTTTTTCCAATATAGATCAACATATAATATGCCTGCACAAAGTATTTCATTATTAATTTTTATAGCCCTCTATGTCTGGCCATCCATCTATAGATGTTATGGAAAAATCAAATGAACCAGAGATCCCTGTGTATATAGATGGCCTCTCCCAAAGAAATAAGTAAAATAAGGATCACTATCTGAGACTAAAAAAGTGGGTGCTATAGTAAAATAATCAATACATCTCAAATATATATTTATAAGATCCTAAACGTTGGTTTCTTCATGAATGTGTATAATGGGATCTGATTTGGTCAACTAGTTGATCAAAACCCATATCAGGTTCTTCATTATTTGTGTATACGAGAACCCTAAAAAAGTACATATATTTTTCATCGCACATCCATGTAGGAACTAGAATTGGTTGAACTAAACACAAAGGTCTCTAATGCAAAGACATTACCAGTTTGCAGTTATAGTAGAGTGAAAAACTTAGTTGTGTCTCATATCATACGCGTCCACTGGAATCATTGTCATATGTTATAAGAAATATTTGTGGTTCGTGGGTATATTTTCCATTAGTAATTATAGAAATCCACCATCACATATTTTGACACAAGTAAAGACACACCATAAAATTTCAGAAAACATAGAACAACCTTTGTAGAGAATCACCACCCAACAATGACATCCCCCCATAAGGTGAGTCACTAATTAAATGAAATTATTAATCTAGAAAATGTTCCTACAGAATCATCTTGAGAGGAAAGAAGGTCAAAAATACATGGCCAATATAACTTCATCCCCTGTTATAAGAACTCTAATTTGAAACTATGATAAAATATCCATCATGGTTCACTCTTTATATTATTATTTCAATACCAGGGTCATAATTTTATTACTCATGGAATATGTGATAAAATATCATTCCCTCAGGGTAATGGAAATATCAAAATAAAATTATTTCAGTACTCTACTTAATTCTACTTGAGGGGATTAAAATATTTTTGAAAAAAGATATAACTCATGATCTTGTTGTCAGAAAGCATGGTAATCCTTTCTCTTAAATTTTAATGCTACCAACTTTTAAGATAATGCATGAAGACTATGAGTTCAATGTAATGCTTTATATTTTTCATCTCGTGTGGTCTAGACTATTGAGAGAAATAGGAAATGTCATGATTATCCTGTATAATAAAACAATAAAATACCAAACCCCATTCCTCATAGAATATAACATCACCATGGATGAGCTTTAGAGGATTCAACACTTTTGTATATGTAAAAATATGTATCATATCAGCATAATATCTCTAAAATTACTCATCCTATGAAATCTTCTCTCCATATTAAGTTAGAACAGTCATTATAGAATCTATTTTTGAGAAATACTTTACGAACTACTGATATTATTTAGATAAACCCGTGAATATCTGCCTGAAAGTAACCATTTTATTGATTTTAAAACATACAAGGAATGGTCTGAACAAAACACAGAATTAAGGTGGTCTAATGTAATGGAGAAAAATGGCATAATTTAACACAAATTTCACACCCTCAAGGGGAAAAGAACCCATGCTCTGGAAGAATGAAATGCTACTGTTCGAGGGAGCCTTAGAGGCCAAGAAGTCCGCCGCCATATTCTCCTCCTGCCATGTGTGAGAGATACCTGCCCTGTTTCCCTGAAGAAAATTGCAGTTCCTGATGTAGTTTGTGATGTTCCATGGACACTTGGTCTTCATTAAGAGAGAATTAAAAGAGTAAGGGAGTCAGTCTCCACCTCTTCAAGATTAAATCATCTTTCCTTATAGAGATCCAACCCAGTGACCATCACAAATATCTCAGCCTGCAAAGCATAATATACACCAAAACTGGCTGAGAAGTCTGCTATAATAGACCCCCTTTGATCCTGAACAACACCTCCTCCTAACATCATTCCGTTAAAAAGATATCCATTCATATTGATCTTGAAGCCCTTCATTGGAGAATGCCGCCACACCCATTTCACCTGCCCTCACCCTCCACCCTGTAATGGAGACCCTAGAGCGGAACTGAACCTTATTATTGAGGGAGCACCAAGCATTCCTTGTACAAACCAACTAGATCCATAAGATTGTTCCTCATCTTGAAAGTGATGCTCATGCGTGTGCAGGGAGTGTTATCGTGGGGAGCCTCATTTCTATCCTTCCATAGTGTCCTGCAACTGGCCAGAATAATCTGCACCCGGCCACATTGTTCCTCCCCTTGAACACCCATCTCCATGAGCAATGTGGAAAGGGAATTCACTACCACAGTATCACTGAACCCCTATCCATGTGGAAAACCTAATGTATTCGAAATCCTTTGAGCCTAGTCACTACGCATAAACAGATGGCTAATCATTTCTTATTGAGGATGGGTGTAGCACCAGCACCTTGAGGCCATACTAATGCCAAGACTATTGACCCTATCGTTTGTGGGAAGGGAATTCTTTCACACATGCCAAAGAAGGAAGTTAAATTTCAAGGGAACTTCCTTACACCACAACATTTCCCCCCATAGGTCGCTCCTTTTTGTAGTCATCCTCACCCACCGATACCCCTTTGTAGAAAACGCACCTAAAGAAGAGGTTGTGATGATCAGAGCATCCGACTCCTCACTGGGCACAATATCACTATTGACCTCCCGCTGGTTCTCATTCAGAGTCTCCAATAGAAAACTGGGGTGTTGACATGCCTTATGAAAAGACATGGAAGGAACCAAACAACCTCGAAAATAGAGATAGCCAGTGCCCCATTCGTGAAGCCAGAAATTCAGGTCGCCCCTGCCCACCATCAAATTCAAATGATGTCTCAACATATCAACGTGGGGATGGATCTTCTTCCATGACATGGAAGGATGTGTTCTCTTCAATCCCATGTCAAGGACATATCTTCCTTGCATGGACCTTCCCCATAACGTGCGGACCTCCAAAACCTCTAATGAATGTTTGGCCTGATGCCCCCGCATCATATCATTGATGCTCCCCAAGTTGATGCCACCTTCCAGGTTTGGCCTTGACATGCGCTCACGGGAATCCCAATGACACCTTCCTTCCATTTTCCCATCCTAGAAAAAAGAAATCATAATCCTTTCCAAATTGATGATTACGGATTTAGGTACCTTCAATGTAGAAAGCACATGCATGGGAAAGGAAACTAAAACATTATTTACAAGCGCGATGAGGCCTCCAAATGAGAGAAGGTGATTCTTCCAGTTGAGGATCCGCCCCATGATCATGTTATCTATTTTATCAAAATGATGGACTCTGGGTGAGTAAGGGATGGTAGGAGCTCCAAGATACTCGATGGAAAACTGCCCTCTCCGCATATTCAGACTAACATCCAGACATCGTACCCTTCTCTCACAGGTCTTCATGGCGACAAGTAAATACATTTCACCCTATTATGAAACTACCCACTCCACATACAATATTCACCAGGAATACCACAAACGCCTTTCACTGATCTCCCACTACCATTGTAGAACAAAATGGAGTCGTCAGCAAATATCAATTGTAAAATACTCAAAGGATTATAGGTTATGACCAAGGTGACACACATGGGGATATAAATCCTCTCTCTAATAGATAAATCCAAATGAGTCTTAAAAATATTTATTTCTTCTAGTGAAAGGGGGTAATAAGGAATAGAAATTGGTTGAGTACTAGAAATATAATGAATATGAAATTGTACCTCCCTTACCAGTGAAAAAAATATAATTTAGTATAAATTTTTTTATGAAACTTGAAGAAAACATTAAAAAGATCACCTATCATGTGTTCCCACTCTAGATAAAAAACCAAAATATTAATTTTCATGACATTAGAAAAGGAGTTTCATATCTACTCTACCATAGGTCCCTTCATCCCAAAAAGATACGGCAGAACCCATCAGGTGTATTAATGGAGGGATGTGGTTGATGAAAATAAATTAGGTAATATTCAGCAATGAAGAAATAAATCCCAAAAATAGAGTTTAGAGGATTCATGTTGAGAACTAAAAAATCCCAAGTGAGCTCCAAATTTTTAAACGATAAAAAAGGAATCTAGAAAAAAAAGACACTACTCTCTCTTAATTTTGATTGGTGTGGTAATATCAATTACATAAGATAAAATCCACATAGGATTATTTAATAGATTCAAAATACGAGTATAAATGAACGTGTTAGATACACCAGTATTAGATAAAGAATTAATTAATGATGAATATATAGTGAATGTACCTCTCATAGTCATTAGACCAATATTTTATTCCTCTAGAGACTATTCAACTGTATAATAATGCTTCATTATGGATTTATGGGAATAGAACCCCTTGGATCTTGAAGCCTTAGATTACACCACATTAATGTTTTGTGCTACTGATATAGTTCCACTATGTTGAGATGATAGGTTAAAACATAGTTTCTACAAGTGTCTAAAATGGAGACATGAACCACATATCATAGGTGCCTTAGTGAAAACCCATATCAAATTCCCAGGTTTTCTACACCGGTAGAAAGGAAAAGGAAAACTTCTAGGCACTACATGATGTCTAAAAGTACCCTACTATTGAAATAAACTATGAGACTCATCAAACATTCTATTTTTATTATGAAAATCATATAACATCCACTAGGAGAAAATAGAACTCTAGTCAGACAAAAATTATCATCCATATCACGATCGATCATCAATGACCTACCCTGCATGTTAACCTAAGAATATAGATTCGTCATTAAGAAATATAAATTATTAATAGATAAAAGTCACATATCGAACCACCAAGAATTCATTTTATCAATCAATAAGAACTCATGTTTGAAATTCACAAGATTTGGGAATATGTTCACATATTCTTCCAAGGCCCTGACAGCCTTCTCGAGTAGGAAAGACATCATATCCATTTCCATCTTCCTAGATTCTGGAGTTAACTAGTGAGTGAAGAGAACCGCCGAGTAAATTAAATACAAACCCTCATTCTTATTCGTCATAACCATGAAATACCACCATATACTCCTATATCCCTCTAGCCTTAAGCTATCACACATTAACTTAACAGCTTATGTAGATTCCCAGAAATAAAATATAACTCAATAATTCAAAAAAACCATGTCCTATTGAGGATTATTGGATCCTTAGAAAGTAGATGGTTTCTAATGAATGAACTCATGATCTTGATTCTGTGATTTGTTCCACTATGGTTCCAAAAATAGTTCATATGTGGGAAAAAGTGTAGTCTCATAAACTAGAAGTTGGACAACATGCATAACAACCTCAACCAAATTTTGGTATACAAGAGGATTTTATAACCATGATTCATTGGTATATTCCTCATGGATCCTATTCACATTTCATCTCAATGTCTTAATGCTATAAAATATTAGAAAACAACACTTCTAAAATTATAATATTATGAAGATAAATAATCAAACACTAGAAACAATGTAAATTAATCCAATTATATGTATAAAATTTGTTTTTATTTCAAACTATCTAAAAAATAAATAAAAACACTAGAAATAATGATAATTATGACTTTCCCAAACATCCAGTAGTGAATTAAGGCTTATTATGATGAGATGTGGCCATGAAATCATTCAAAACCAACTCCTATGCACTGAAAATAATTATAAGATGAATAATTACATTATTTAATGTTTCTAAACATGAACTTATGATTACACTTTTTCCAGAATCATCATGGATACCCTTTAAATTATTACCTAAGCTAATGTCAACTTACCCCAACGTTCCCAATGCCCATGTGTTGGTGACTAAAACATGTAATAATAAAAAATAATAATGAGAATAGATTATTTTGAAACACTATGGAAGAAACATATCCATATGATTATGCTGAGAAAATACAGTGGATGATAGTACCAGAAACGAAATAGGTATTCTAAAAACCCAAGTAATAGATCATCAATGTACCAGAAGCCTAATAACTCAAACTCCATGACCCAAAGGAAATGACACTCCATGCCCTAAGGGATCAAGAACATATGCCTCCTCCAAGAGGTACCGTACCTTTACTCAAAAATTTAAGGATAAAATCTACAAGCACATGAATAAAAAGGATGAGTGTAAGATACAAATACCTGTAGAACCTCATTAAATGTTTTATAATATGATTCCGAATTAAAAATAAAAATCATTCATTAAATTTTAATCTAAAGTGGCATGGTAGTAAACTTTTCATATTTAAATCAAAACATTATTCATTTAAAAATGACGGAAAACATTTCCAACATGGATTAAATAATCAGTTTATATAAAACAATTTATATAAATCGACAATCATTCGTAAAAAAGTTAAAAAAAAGAAATATATAATCAAAGGATACACAATATGAACTATGTTCATATTCCCTAATGCTTTATTGTTCTAGGTTAATGTATCTCAAAAATCTCATATGAGTAATTATCGAACACATGTGTACACAGGTCCCTCATGATCATGCTGAATAGGAACCATCAACAGCACATCATGGATAAGATATTCAAAAATGTAGTTTTGTGAGAGTTATAAATCACAAATAATTTTCAATGGAATTTACATCCTTTCATGTTATCCAAAATAACATAATAACTACACATTAGTTCTCATTCTGAATAAATAAATAATAATATGTGGAAATCATTCTATTTCAAAATATTTCACAATCACCAACATTTCCATTTCAAAATGCCAATTCACATTCCAAACAAAAACATTGGGTTTTTATCATTTAATTACAATTCAATTGAATACCCGTTATAGTTTTCTATCAAATAAATTTAATAAATTTCGAAAAATCAATTCTCAAAGGAAATTACAAATTACATCAATTTAAAATTACACCCTAAATTCCAATTCCATCGGAATTGGAGGTTTTTTTCCAAAATTCAATGTCATGTTAAATCCATGTTCCAATTCGAATATTATTTTTTTCAAAAATAAATTGAATAAAATTTCATAAATATTCTATTAAAGGTTTTTTCAATTGGAAATTATTATACATAACCACCATCCTTTTTCACTGAATAACAACACCAACAATGGGAATCACCAAAAAATAACAAAGGTGAATAAGATATAGGAACTCAATCAAAAATAAATATTAAATGATAAAGATATTAGATGAATGAATTCATATATGATCTATAAAACTCAAAGATTTATATATAGGGAGGAAAAAGATACATGTGGGACACATACCTTGAGAGAATAACCACAACTAATCTGATGATCAATAACTGAATAGATGATCTAGTGGAAGAAGATGACTCCTAAAATTTTCTAAATCACCTAAGAAGAGCTATGGGTGGGTAAATTATGTTCATTATGTCTAGGGGAAAAGAAATTAGTTATATAAAACATTAAAAAATTTCCCCACATTATACTTACATGATGTTTAAGATCAGTTCAAATTGGTTAAATTCCTGGATTCCATATATGTTAAAAAAGTAAACAGATTTTCGTAAATTCAATTATTTAATATATATAGGGCATGAAATCTGTACACATTATGTATCCTTGATTGTTGTGTACCCACTTCATATAATACCCATGTCAATGATAAGATGTCATGTAACCCCATTACACAACATACAAATCCCTTGAAGAATGCATATAGAATCACCTAATTATTAAAATTATAATAAATCTCTGATTTCACCATTATAGGTATCCTCCCAATTACTTATCTACCTAACTAAACCAATGTAAATGTTAGAAAACATCAAAGGATTAAAAAGAACCTAACAGAATGGTAATTGGGTGTTATAATTGTTCATTTGCCATTATTTCATTAGTTTATACAATTTTTCATTTAATATGTTATTTAATTTTTGTATCCATATATCTTATTAATTTATAAGAATTTATATCCTATTTTATTTATGAGGATCTACACATTATTCACATAACATCATTTAAAAATTATTCTTACATAATGAATTATGATGCTTGTAAGGGTTTACCTGCCTCAATTATAATTACTCAAAACATGTTTCACTTTATGAACCAAATCAATTATATATGGTCTACATAACACACTATTAATATGTCATACCAAAAACCACATATAATTCATGATGTATAAAATTATATATCATCTTCTATATTTATTTATAATTTTATTGAAACATTACATAATTTATAAGGTGTTTTCTTAAATAAAAAATATTAATTAGTGTCAGAATCATCCATATTTAACCTTGCTATTATATGCTTGATACATAATTACTATTTCATTTTTATTTTTTTCATTTACTTCTAACGATATTATAAATTTACTTCAAAATATTCTTCTTTGATGAGTTTATTTCTTTATAAAATATTACATTGTTAAGAATTATTTTCATCATCTCTATTGAATCTTTTTCTTCCATGGACTCAATTTCTCCATAAATTGTTTTAGTAGTTTATTTTTATCCAAGTAACTATTAAATTTTGTACCATTAATATTTATATTTTTCTCAATTTAAAATTAAATTTAATGACTCATTCATAGATGTGTGTTTCATTTATACTTTATATAATGTTGAACATTCAATTTTTCCACCTTTATAAATTATTTATCTTACTCTCAATGTTTATTTTAATTTAATAATTATGTATTTTTCAAGGATCTATTGTTGATACATTTTATCAAAATAATGTTTTAAATTTATTATTTTCAATTAATAAAAAAATTTTATGAAATATATATATATATATATATATATATATATTAGGAAAAAAATTCAAAAAAATAAATGAATACCCTTTTCATGACATCACATAAATTTTCCAATAATTCTTATTAGGGTTCCTTTTTCATGAACATATATAAATATTATATTTAAAAAAACATTTTATAGTAATTTCCTTGTCTTTATTATATTTAATAAAAACAATTAATCAAGTTCATTATTATTTTCCATTATTTCAATGTTATATAATATCTAAGGAAGTAGATACATACATATTTGAAAATTTATAATCATCATATGAAGGATTATTCAACTATGTTTATACCCTCTCATATTCCATCCTTTTAATGTTCATTATTGAATTTGATGCCTCATTATATCTTTTTTCAAATGAATCGTAATTTTTATAATCCTTTGATACATCATCATTGTATTCATGAATTAATCTTGATGTCTATGAGAGGATTCATTAATCAAAACATTGGTATTAAATTATCAATATCATTGTGTAATGAAACTAATTATACCAATTCCTTTGAATGATGATTACCCTTTAGTTTTTTCTTCTTATTGAAGGTTATTCAACAAGATAACCATAAATTTTATGTTTTCTAGATAAAATAATTGATCTGACTTTATATTAGTTTAATTTATATGTGAAACATCAAAATATAATCATTTATTGATAATATATGTATTGTTATATATATTTTTATTCATGATACCATCATCATTTTTTAATTTGATTGATCATATAAAACATTACTGCTTATGTATAACCGATTTTTTAATGTGATAATCATGATATGACTCTTGATTGATTCTTCTGGGACACATATGTATCTCTACTTATTTTTTGATGTGTAGTCCAATAATTATATATCACTTACACATTTTCATAAATTTTCAATATCTCATGAAATTGGGATGCAATCCTAGGGGTTAACACCTGTTTTCTATGTTTTGGGACATAATTGGTTACCAAATTATAACAATATTATGGGAAATGGGTGGTTATCTCATGTTAATAGGTTATGAGACACATGTGGTTCTCACAAGTCAACTATGATATGGTAATGTAGTTAGCCTAGTCCAATACTTCATAAATGTACTCATGGTTAACCTTGAAATATGATATAATTTTCTTATCTATTTTACATTCCATTGTTTTAGATGTCACATAATTCCCACAATGTTTTTGGTTGGTGTGGTCCTTATTTACAAAGGGAGTTGATCATTGCTACAAATTAGCATCACATTGGGTAATTAATTACAAAATATGATGGGATTTGGATAATATGATTGGGGTTTTGATACCTCATTTGGTTGTCTCTAATTAATTTAACACATATCATGAATCCTTATAAGTAAAAATTAATTTTAATTTAATGAAATATATTGTATAAAAACAATGATTTAAGATGGAAATACCCATGGGAATGATACAACCTCTCCTTTGATCTAGGTATTTGGACACTCTATAACATAAATGTTTTTAGGTAGGATCCCAAGATTTTAATTTCATTTAGTGACACATTGAGACCCAATGAAAGGAGGTATAAGATGTTATCTAATTGGGATCCAAATTGCCAAAGGTGTTTCTTATTAATCCATGTGAATCTAATTGAAATAGATATAGTGATATTCCATTTAATGATACATTTTTATCATTTTTAGTTTATAAAAAAAATTATATAGTTTTTCCTTTAATATTTCTGTTTCCATGATAGCTTTCCAGTAGTATACATCCATGAAAAACTATCTACTAGATTGTTGGTTCCATTAAATGTATTGGTGTAGGATTCATAACAAATTATCCCTTCCTAGTTCATCATGTATTTTAGTAATAAGAAATTAGAGGGTATAATTTCATATTACAAAATGTAAGAAGCCATTTTATATACCTAATTTCATGCCATAAGGGAATCCTTTTCTGATCAAATAATGAATTTGGGGATGGGTAATAATATTTTCATCACATAAAAAATGATATTTCATACTTTTCACATCATAAAGGAAAACATATTTTTATCATATAAGGAATGATGAGTTATTTTATTCTTATCACATATGGAATCTCATTTTCAGTACATCTAGTTTTTTTCTTATTCTAGTCACATAAGAAATAATTTAATGTTTATAATTTACATCCTTTGGATGAGTAGATAATATATTAATGGTTTTTGGAATGAACCAAAGGTATATGTATTATTTATCCTTTTTGAACATGAATAAAAAACCATAGAGTTCAATTCGAATAGTTTAATTCACATGATAGGACTGCTCAATGAAGCATATCATCATGTAGTAAGGAAATTTGTGATTTTAATGGGATGTAAAAATAATATTTTGTGAGGCATATGACATTTATCATCTCGGTTGGGATCAATATGGTAGAGTATATAGATGATGTTATTTTTTGAAAAAATTATGAGGACTTAAAATCATGTAATTTAATTGAACCTAGAGTATTATATTAATTGAAGCAATATGATAAATCAAATAGAACCCTCTTGAACTAAGGTATTCTGGGGATCAATGTTGGGGATTTAGGTGTTGTAACCAAAATTAGTTATGACATGTCCTAAAAATATCATAATGTTAATTTCAGTTATTCTTGGGGTCTGGTGATTAATGTCATGGGATCATGTTGAAGGCTCAAGACAATATCCCATCAGGAATCTCAATTGGGGTGTTGGAGATGTAACCCCATGATATGGACTAACATGGTAGGTTCTAGATCCATGTTTGGTGACATGAGTAAATGGGAACATAGGTGACAGACCAAGGAATATTGGAAAACATGTATGAATCCATGGTTAAAGTGGTTCCAATGTCATTGGATTAGGA
Organism: Viscum album; assembly: GCA_963277665.1. Classification (NCBI taxonomy): domain Eukaryota; kingdom Viridiplantae; phylum Streptophyta; class Magnoliopsida; order Santalales; family Viscaceae; genus Viscum; species Viscum album. The sequence continues at coordinate 1,977,699,739 of OY728119.1, forward strand.
TATTTTTGGACTAATATGTATGAATTTGGTTACGATCCACTATACTAGGGGGATTGATGTAATTTTAACCCTAGTGAGGGGGAATTATGGTGAATCAGTGTATAGGAATCCCAATGAATAGGAGGTTTGGAACACATCTTTATACATGTAGGTAGTTTGGTGACCATGTTTGAGTACTGATGTTGTATATTTCCCATGTTAAGGAGATATATTAGTTAGACGCCCTATATCATGAACACAGGTGGTTAGATTCCAATTTTCAGGCATTTAGATATTTTGGTACCAAGGTGGTAAGAACCCAAGAAATAACACAAATATATTTGGGTGGTATTGTGGTCTGGCATCCAAGGAGTAGATCCAATTATGTGAGGTTGGGTGCAGTTTTTCTATCCCACACTCCCTTCGTTTTTTATTTAAAATTTGTTTCAAAAAAGTGTAATGTGGGTGAATATGGAACATATTTATAAAATAACTTTCATTTATTCTCCCCACCCTTATTTTGTGTTGATATATAAGGAAATGGATTCCTTTTATAGTCAACCCCTATAATACATGCCATAATATGGGGATAAAAGACATAGAAGCATGGGTAAGGGTCTAGCCATGCGATGATGGGTACATATCAATGAGTGTGACCATGATAGGGTGTTTATAGTGTGGAACATGAGGAATTGAACACATTCATTTCTATATTTTGTTGATCAAAACTAGGGCATGTGAAAATAGGGTTCATGAAGTATGGAACATGTCGTAGGCTACACGAGTGGGAGCACATGTGGAGTATATTAAACACAGACTACACGTGGGGATAATCATTAAAGAAACATCATCAGAAAATCATAATTTTAGGAAGTGAAAACTATTTCTTTTGTTCCCTTTTTGGATTAATATAATTTCATATAGAATATTGTGAGAATAAATATTATCTTATCAAAGGATTTCCCTAATGAAATGTTTTTAATATTCATAAAGCTGTTGATAATACCATCAAATTATTTTTCTATTATTGGAACCCTTTGGGTTCGTGGTGGATTAAATAAATGACATACTCCTTGTGGGAGGATATATCCACCATATCCTGAAAATGTGACAAATTTTTATGAATATATATTCCTTAGTGAGTTGGAAATCATGTGTATCATGGAGACACTTTCAATTTATTTCAAATAAAAAAAATAGACTTATTTTCTAAAAAATTGGATATTATTATCTAATTGAGGGATGTATCATGACTTGAAATATGAAAATTTTTTATGAATCTCCATTTTTATGTCTTTCCAAATTTCTATTCCATTCAAAATTTATGTGTTATTCCACATTACTATGTTATGAACATTAACTCACAATTATTTCCTCACATTTTCACATTTATTAACAATAAAATATATTATGAATTAATATGGTTTTGTTGTTGTTATATATCATTATTTCAATACCTATGATATTATATAACCTCTTATGATATGCTCTTCAGAATCATTGATATTTTTAATTAGGTATTTTTCCCTTGTTCATTTTTTCTAATACGCGGATGATTTAACCGCTATATGACTCATTGATATGCATTTAATATAACTGAGTATTTGAGATTACTCATTTATTATGTCTCACCATTTCCAAAGAAAATATATAAAGGAGTATCATTAGAAGAGAATATGTGGATATAATTTTATGGGATACAATGACTGATCGTACCACGATTCACTGCTTTATTCCACCCTTACACCAATATTTTAAAAAGGTTTTGTAATGAATATTCCAAATATAATAATAAATGTCACATAATATTTGATTTAATGAATTAATTTTTATTACTATTTAATCGGTCAATTTTACTTGTTTAACTGTTTAAATTGTAGGAGGAGGGGATTTGGAGGGCCCACAATTGAAATCATGAAAAACGGGCCAAACTGCCAAGGGCCCAAGCATTTATGTGGACATAAATATATATTGCGGACACTCTGAGCATTAAATTGGGAAAAAATTGGTATATGAATTTAAAATTTTTGGACTACATTTCTTTAGAAGAACATGGATCCCAATTTTCCCATTTAAAGGCACATAATAGGCCCACAATGTGAAAAAATTCTGGGCGAGCCAGATTAGACCACCTTTCTGTATTTGGGCCATACCTTGGGCCTCGGAGATCCAATTGTGCGGATTCCACATCCCATGAACAGATAACTTCAATACCCACCTTGCAACCGAATTTCAAGTCATTTTCACTCGTTTTGGTAAGTAAACCATCCATATTAATATGGATAAAAAATTATTCCCTTAATAGTGACCTAGTCTCTTAGGCACTTGACTTCTTTTGTGGAAAGTGTGATGTGTATGTCTATAAAAACACCTCTCACCCAATTCACTAATGTTTCAAGACCAAGGGTGAAGGTGAGTTGAATTGGAGAGCTTCTTTCACCCATTTTAGTTATATTATCCCTCATGTACTTCTAAGATTCTTAGTGATCAACATAGGGGGTGTCCATTGTTTAATCTCAAGCTCCACATTTTTTATCTTCATATTTTAATTTGTTTTCCAGGATTGTTGTCTATTGTTTATAATTTTTACCTTCTGAATTTGTGTTTATTATTGTAAGATCAAATCCAAATCAAAGGAACATGAATCCTCCTGCTTCCATGCATAGCCCGAATCTTGTGATGATTTGAGTTCATTTCCCTCTTTTCTCACATCTTCTCTTTCATGAGATTGCTTTTTTTACAGACATGTTTGATGATATCCAGAAGATATAACCCATTGATAGAGAAATTATATTCAATTAATTTATATTGAATATCATTGTTTTAAACCCAGAAAAGTGTTCCTTTAAGATGAATTGTTTCATTTTAATGATTTAGGGGTTATTTTGAGCAGAATAGTAAGAATGGGCCATTTTGTATTTTTAACAGTTTTATCTTATTTATGTAGTTTGACCATAAAAATATCTAAATTAATAAAAATTTAAAAATTCTTTCTTTTCCATATTTTAAATATCCAGGTATTCATTTACTATTTTTGGACTAAAAGTTGAATCGGCCATATGGAAGCTCAAAAGAAGCTCATAAGTGGGAGAAAGAAGACTGTTTTCAGATATGCTTTGTTTTGGTGTGGGATCCATACCTTATTCATGGTGGGCCCCAATGTTGTGATATTCGGTGGGTGGACGAGAAATGAGCATTAGAACATCTTTTATGAAGGAATAACCTCGGGATTTGGCCGTTTGGTGGTCCATTAAAGCTTCCTAATCCGGGGGTTGGTGTTTTGGAGATTCTTTCTGGATAGAATAAATGCTCAGAGTCAAATGGCCATAACTCTCGAAATACAAGTCCAAATCTGCTGAGAGTTTGAGGGGAAACGACCAAGAAAATTATGAACAACATCAAAGAAGGGATCAATGCGTGAAGTGGTCATTTATTGGGTCCTCAACGTGACAACATTCAGAGGAAAAAAATCTTTCTATAAAAGGAGGAGAGATCCTCCTCCTCAAAGCATCCCATATTCCATCCCATTCGTTCTCGGACACCATAATCTAAGATGAGAGGAAGCCAAGGGACACTCGGGGAAATTCTTCTTCCGCATCATTCTGTTTCTTTCTTTTTTTTCTTTACTTTAAAATGCCTCTCCTCTCCCGCATCATCTCGCTTACCCCATCCATGGAGGGGTAGTTTCATTTGAGTGATTGGAAAGAGGGGAGGTTGGACCTATGTGTTGTGTTTGAGTTATTATGCTTGAAATGAATAAAATTTCTTCTTCTTTCATTTTTTGGATTCAATTCTTAATTCAGTATTAAATTCCGAATGCGGTAGTGTTGTGTTTTTTATTCTGAAATTATAAATTGATTTGTTCGATGATCACATCTCCCTCCACCCAATTCTAATTTGTATACGGTGGAACAAGTTTAGGGTTGGGTGGTGATTGCTTAGTGGTTGTCAAGAACTTGTGTAGGATTTTATGTCGAAATATTGGTTTATTAGGGAACAAAAATTCTTGGTCTGTGATTGCTCTAATTAATCAAGAGATGTTCTACAACCCTAAGCACATTGGAAGGAGGATATACCAATCTAAGGTTTTAGAATGTAAAATTCTCATCACATCTATTTGAATAAGGGAGAGAGAGGACTCGGTAGATGAATATCTCTCTTACCAGTTTAATGAAGAAGAAGAGATAAAATTTGGAAACCATAATGGATCATCACTAGGTCTAGCTGAACCTAATCCGATCATTGTCTTTATCATTTGTTAAAATCAATCAATTTTTATTGTTTTTTTCTCTCATAGTCATTCAAATTAAGTAAAAGCAATATTTTTATGAAACCCATCAAAATGTGACAACCTTGTTTTGTGTGCACTCCTCTTCGGGATACTACCTAGGATCAACTGCTATACTATACCTAGGTAAATAAAATATTTTTTTTCCGTGCCCCATGACAGGCGTGTGTCACCCATGAATATGCATGTTTTTGTATTGAGATCAATTTTGATAAACACCCAAATCTGTACATCTCATCACATTGTTGATGTGTTTCCTTGATTGAGTTCGGTTCTTACATCGACATAGTTTTATTGATTATGAGCGGCCGCTGATAATCAATATTGTTGATCGATGAAATCCTAGGTGGTAACCTAGTAAGAACTCACATAATACAAGTATCATTGGGAATAAATTGAAGGAATCAATGATCCTTCCTATTCCCTTGAGAGTGATGACTGATTGAGCATCAAGGGACACTTAACCAAGTTGATCACGATTTCCCCAACCAGTTTCTCTCACTTAGTAGTATAGTTTCAATTGAAATTTTAAAATCATATAACCACCAACCACTTAATTTAATTTCAATTTTGTTAAAATAATTAGAACCGTCTTTTGTAATTAGTGATTTAAGGCTCCGTTGAGAGACGACCTAGGGTTCCTGCTATACAGCAGAAATTCTAGTAAAACCTTAACCTCTAATTTCACACGCTCGACAACATGATAAAATTTTGGCACCGTTTCCAGGGAGCCAAGATAATTTATTTCATTTTATTTATATATTTTACTTCTTAATTAGTACCCTATTCAATATAACCCCCATTTGATTGTTTTTGTTTTTTTGTGTGTTCTCTCTCTCTCTCTATCTCTCTCTATCTTCTTCTTCTTTCTCTATCTCTCTAATTCTGTAGTATAACAATATATTTTATATAGTCCTTTCATTTCTTAAGAATTTTTTTAATTTTATTCACATTCGATAAAATAAACAAAATTAAAAAGAAAATAATCAATCAAATTGGACATTGTTGTTGCATGACAAGATCTGGAAAAGAAACACTAATCAAATTTGACCTTGAAATTGAGAAGTCACGCCACTCACAAATCAGGTCATATAGAGTAGGACAATCAAGTAAAACTATGGAACCCCATTTGGAACCTCAAGTGGTCTTAAATGAATCAAAAATTGAACCAAATAAAACCCCATATATCATTGTTGCAAATAATAGAACATTAAAAGAACTGACCACCCTGGGTATGGAGTACCAACCTACGTACATCCAATATCCTGAGGACGGGGCCAATTCTTAGCTAAGATCTGGCCTTATCCTCCTCCTTCCAAAATTCAATTTTCTTCCCAGTGAGGACCCTCACAAACATCTAATGGAGTTTCACATAGTGTGTTCCACCATGAAACCCCAAAATGTGTCTGAGGACCTCATTCTGTTTAGGGCCTTCCCTTTCTCCCTTGATGGTGTAACCAAAGACTGACTATACTATATGTCTACCACAATTGGGGGCTGGAATGACCTTAAATGACTCTTTCTATGAAATTTTTTCCCTACCTCTTGAACTGCATCAATTAGGAATGAAATTTTTGGCATTAGGAAGTTGTAAGGAGAGACTCTTCATGACTTCTAGAAGATATTCAAAAGACTTTGTTCAAGTTTCCCCCACCACCAGATTAGTGAACAAATTTTAATTCAATACTTCTTTGAGGGACTTATCTCTATGTATTGTGGAATGATTGATGTTGCAGCTGGTGTTTCCCTAGTTGGAAAAACTCCCTGTACATCTCGTGATATAATAGCCAACATGGCACAAAATGAACAACAATTTGGTACGTGAGCTATAGCACCAACCCGAGGAGTTCATGAGGTAATTAATTAATCCCTAGAACAAAAAGTAGACAATAAACATGATGAGATACATACCATTATAAGGTAATTGTCTCAAGTATAAGGTAACTCTAACTCCCCTCCCGTCCCATTACATTGTGGTATTTGTTCTGATAATACTCATTTTTCTGACCAATTCCCACTACATCAGGATTCATCTGAGTCTTGTGTTGTAGTGTTCCTTAGGCGTCAATACCAACCAGCACCACTATTTAAAAATGAACAATTCAGGCCAAATCCAAACCCTGGGTGGAAATCACAAACACAATAACGACCAGGGGGAAACTCAATCTACCCCATGCAGAACTAGTATCAACAAGGCCATGGTATGAAACCATCTTATCCTTCAACATCTCAAAAAATCCTCCTCCTCCCACGTATGAACCAAGCCTTGAGGATATGGTGATGAAAATGGAATCCCAGAACAACCATTTCCAACAAACCTTACAATCATCTATTCAAGACAAGCGAACTCAACTGAGACAATTGGAAAACACCATCGGTGAGCTTAAGATGCAAGGTTCTGGACAACTACCATCCCAACCCATTTCCAATCCGAAGGGCAAAGGTAATTTATGTGAAGTTACACTTCGTAGTGGTAAAGAAGTTTCTCCTTCTACTGATTCTGAATAATAGGTATATCCCCTCATGAAAACTCTTTTTCCCAACCATCAAAAATTTCATGTAAAGAAAAACATGAAAATAATGGTAATAGAATTGTCATTGATGATTCAAATGAACAATCCATTCCTCTTCCTTTCCCTCAAATACTATCTAAATCTAAGAAGAATTTTGATAATGAGATTAATAAAGAAATAATGGATACATTTAAAAAGGTTCAAGATAACATTCCTTTACTGGATGTAGTTAATAAAATTCCTCGATATGCCAAATTTCATAAAGATCTTTGCACCCATAGAAGGAGGCTGAAGGGGAATGAGAGAGTCAACCTAGGAAGGAATGTCTCGGCCTTGATTCAACCAGCAATGCCAACCAAATTCAAGGATCTGGGCACATTCACGATACCTTGTACCATTGGGGAGACCTTCTTTTATGAAGTTATGCTAGATTTAGGTGCTTCAATTAATGTAATTCCCCACTCCGTGTATACTTATTTGCAGTTTGGAGAGCTTCAAGCAACAGTAATTGTCGTGAAACCTTCCAACCTAAGCACAACACACCTATCAGGAGTGGTCGAGGATGTCCTCTTAAAAGTTATGAATCTCATTTTCCCTGCAGAATTTTACATTCTTGAGAAGGAAGATACCCAAACCCAAGGACATTCCCCTCTCATACATGGGAGGACATTCCTCAAAAAACATCAAATACGATCATCAGTGTTCACAATGGTACAATGTCCATGGAGTTTAGTGGAGAAAAGGTATGTTTTAACATCCTTGAGGCTATGAAACACCCCATTGATGAGCACTCCACTCTTCATATCTATTTGACGGAGGTTCTCTCTAATGAAAAACACACACAAAATTCTATCCTCAAACCATCCACTTATTTATTTTCCTCTTCTTCACCCATGGATGATTTGAGTTTTGGTTCTTCTTTTGAATATTGTGAGGCTTCAGAAAAATGTAAATTTTGTGCTTTAATTGATGAGTGTGTTTATCCTGAGATACCCATGACTATTGATGATTCTAAAAATCTCATTTTAATAGATTCTCTTTCCTCTGAGAATAAACATGAGCACATAGATAGTTTCATAGACCTCAATCCCCCTAAATCCACTCTCTCAATCAAAAAACCCCCAGTGTTTGAATTAAAAATAGTTCCACCAAATTTAAAATATTCCATTCGTGAGGGTATTAACCAATTGCCCATCATTATTTCCAATAAACTCTCTCAAAACCAGGAATCAAAGCTGCTTGATCATTTTAGAGAGTATAAAAAGGCAATAGGATGGACATTGGCTGATATTCCTAGGATTAGACTACTATTTTTATGCACCATATAATTTTGGATGATGAGGCTAATCCTGTAAGGTAGGATCAACACCGGTTGAATACCACTCTCCTTGAAGTGGTAAAATTGGAAGTCAATAAATTACTTACTGCTAGGATCATTTATCCTATATCTGATAGTAAATGGGTTATCCCAGTTCAAATTGTTCCTAAAAATAGTAATAACAGTTGTGTCAAATAAAAGGAATGAATTGGTTCCAATGTGTGTGAAAAACAGTTGGTGAGTTTGTGTTGACTACCATTGACTGAATCCAGCCATGCGGAAGAACCACATTCCTTTTCCATTCATTGACCAAATGTTAGAACAAATTTCTGGTAAGTCCCATTATTATTTCCTTGATGGCTATTCTTGTTTTATCCAAATCCATATTGCCCCGGAGGATCTAGAAAAGACCACATTTACCTGTCCATTCGGCACATTTTCATACCGAAGAATGCCTTTTAGCCTATGTAATACTCCTGGTACTTTTTAGTGATGTATGATGAGTATTTTTTCTAAGTACCTTGAGAGTTGTATAGAAGTCTTTATGGATGATTTCACGGTTTACGGTTCTTCTTTTGATGATTGTTTGGAAAACCTAGGTTCGGTCCTCTGCCACGGCATTGAAAAAGTTCTTGTTTTAAATTATGCAGAATTTTATTTCATGGTTGAAAGGGGGATAGTTCTTGGGAATATCATTTAAAATAAGGTAATTAAAGTTGATAAATCTAAAATTGAATTAATTTCATCCCTTACATTTCCATAATGTGTTCATGAGGTGCGGTCCTTCTTGGGTCATGCTGGGTTTTACCGTCGATTCATTAATGACTTTATTAAGATCGCAATTCCCTTATATCGGTTATTAAAAAATGATTCTGAAATGGTTTTTTATAAAAATTTTGATCAAGCATTCAATTACCTAAAAAATGAGTCTCACATCACCTACCATCATTCAACCACCAAGGTGGGATCTACCCTTCGAACTTATGTGTGATGCCTATAACATTGCAATTGGGGAAGTTTTATCACAAAGGGTTGAGAAGTCCATCATGTCATCATAACGACACATACATTACATACATTGTTATTACTTCAAAATTGAACCACACTTATTACAACATATAACAAAACCAGGAGAGGGCCATATAGGTATAGTGTCTTTAGAAACTGGGAAACATAAACAACTGGTTCATAAAGCGTCTACATTGTCTCCCATTTATTTCATCATATCTATAGTCACTTTTGTCATACCTTACTTAATAACCTTCTTTCTGACCTGGGGAAAGAAAACATACAAAAGGGTGAGCTCAAATTCTCAGTAAGGGTAAACAAAAGAAATATCAATCACATCATATTCATAAGAACATAACTTTTGGAAATCATAACCTGCAAAAGAGATCATAATTTCATAACATGGGAAAAATCATAGTAGTGAAATGTATTCCCAATAATCATAACTTAAAACATGAAACTTTGTGGCATACATACATAATCATAGAGAATCATTTCATATTAGTCAGGACTCATTTCCAAGAGTATCTTAGTGGACAATGTCCATTTCTGAACCGAGTTCACTCCTCGTTTCAGTCCTGTTTCACTGAACCGGTTTAACCTGCCGTTCCAGCCATGTATATCTCATGAGATATAAAATCATTACCCAATGAATTGGAGGGATATATAGGTCCCAACCATCTCATAATGATATCATTCTTATGTGTGCCACAAAATCATAAATCATACATCATTGCATAACCTAGGTAATAAAAATGGGATTCTTAAACAACATGACATCATAAAACAATTCATATAAGATAAAGGAATTCATAAATATAATTCCATCACAACATAATCAAATCAATGTAACAATAGGGATATAAACATAACCCTATATTATCTTAGATGGAAAATAATTTTGATAAAACACTTGAACTCCATTCTTGAAGAAAATATCATTTCTACTTCAAAAACGTTTTCATTTCTTAACATGTCATACAATTTTAAAATAAAATAATTTGATTAAAAATAAAATTGAAAACTTGCAAAAGAAGCTTCTTGTAAATAATGTTTTAAAAATCCATTCATGCTGTATAAGTTAAAAAAACATTCTTCTCGTACTTTTGTCAGAAAAGTCAAAAAGTACCTTGTACTAAAAACGACAAAATATTCCTTTCATATCCATTACTAAAAACTCACCGAAGGGTAAAATTGGATTCAAAAAATTGTAGGTGGATGGAAATAATATTATATATTTAGGGAACATGGATTTGGATGATAAAATACACCCCAGTAAATACCAACGTATAAACAATCTTGGATAAAATGAGATTGTGATATTTTCCTTTACCTTAGGTCCAATTTTCTTCGTAAGTGTCCGGACCTCCAGTATAATGACTTAAATAATGTTATTTACTTATTCCAGAATCATACATATTTTTATGATATCATATATGGTCATATTCTTAGCTTATTATTAGTAATATTTCATTTCTACTTGTTATTCGGGTGTTTATTAATTTTTTTTCTTATGTGTGTTTTGTCGAATAAATTATTATTATTCTTTTTATGTTATAGATTCCACATTTATATAATTTTATTAGTGTAATATATATCATATTCATTTATTCAATTCATTTATATAATCATTATGCAATGTAGAACGAGTCGCATCACATCGTGGAGACGGTATTCCGTACGTACGCACGAGCGATGATATCATTCCCATGATCGTGGAATTGTATTGGAGTGTATATATACTATTTCATAATCAATATCACTTTACAATAATCATATATAGTCATTATTTACACCATCTTACCAATCCAAGTAAGGTGGTGGTGGAAAATAGATTACACCACGGCGTGGAGACGGTATTCCGTATGTATGCACGCGTGGTGATTTTGTTTTCCGAAGGATGGATAAGAGGTAAATTAGGGTTGTTTCATATTTATAATAACATATCAGTATATGACTGATACTGATGTTATTACCTCATAATGAAACAACTAAACAAGAGGGAGTGGAAGAATAATGGAACTTGAAGAAAACGGTAGAAGGTATTACCTCTTTCTCGAAGTGCCTCCTTTAATCTTTCTCTGAAAGCACTAGAGTTAGTCTTTTGATAAGACCAGTACCACTAGTAGGTTTCTAAGGAAGTGGGGAAGTGAAATAGGCATGGGTTGTCCGAGCTTGAAGGCTCAAATTGGTGTGAGGAAGATAGGGAGGAGGTGCCCTTTTATAATGGAGGAGAAGGGCACCTTTGGAAAGTATGGATATATTATTTAATTATAAACTTATCTTCGGTTTCAAAAGGTCCAAAAATCATTAAATATGAAGATAAGATGACTCATGGTCGAAATAAAATCATCCAATCAGAATTGTAAATGTTTTGGAAAATATTATAATCATTATAATCTTATTTACTTAAATCATTTATTAATGAGGTAAATATTTCATCATTATTGTGTCATACATAATTTAATTTATTTGGTGTCTAAAAATTATAAAAAAAATATATTTATGTAGGAAATATTTTTAGATTTATAAATAATATTTATAGTCGAAAATATAATTTATATAACCCCTTATAAAAATTAATCACTAAAAGATTTTTGTTAATGTCAATTTTGTCTTTACATTAAATTAATTAATCCAAATTGTCATTGTCACTACCAAGTGGCTCAATGGGGTCCCAAAATAGAACCAAGGATGCCCATGGTCAGCCAATACTCATCCAATAAGGTTAGGACAAGTGTCAAGGTAATTTTGAATTATTATATTATTCTTTTAACCTTGAATTACCCTATTTACCTTTAACCGTAGTAAATAAAAAAATTACTGTATTTACTATTCATAATATCAAAAAATAAAAGTAACCGATTAACATAATTTGGACCCACTGATTCAAAATATGCAATCCATTCTTCAAAATTCAAAACACAGAAGTTGCAGTAATTAATTTAAAATTAATCCTGTTGTTAATAAAATGGGTTTTAAAAGTTAAAACATTGCCAAAGATTGAAATGTTTTACATATGAATTCAATGTAAAATTAATGCAAATGACATACATTATATTAAATGGTAAAAATATATTCTATTTATACTTTAAAAACAATAAATATTATAATTTAAACATATAATGTTTTGCGATGAAAAAAGTTGTTTTTAATTAAAATATAGTGTGTTTTTAAGAGATAATAACTATCAAAAGATTTACACTTGTTTATGTCTGGTTTAAATGTGAAATTACATCCAATGAACAAAATTGTATTAAATTGAAAATATATATTCTAAATATACTTTAAAACCACTCAAATTAATAATTTATCACTATTAATTATTTCAATTAAAAAAGTTGTTTTTAATTAAAATTTAGTAATTTTCATTATTCATCAGAATATGAAAGTTATCCGAAAAGTACCAAAATTTCATCCTAAGCTAATTTCGATATTCCGAATCCAAAAATGATGTCCATTTTAAAAAATAAAATTTAAAAAATTTCAAAAAGTGGTTATTACTATTCATAACGGCTAGTTTTAAAAATATTTTAGTAGCATATTGTTGTTTAGGGAAACTCGGTATTGCATACGATGCAAGCTATCGAGGAAGGCCGCGGTTGCGTATAAAGAAAATCAAGCTAGTGTTGTGTGTAGTGAAAGATTCCTTTGATGATTTATATTACATAAAAACAAAATATTTCTCATAAAAGTCTCGGGTGTAACATTCTACCCCCCTTAAAATGAATTTCTCCATTGAAATTCGTCACTTTGTAACAAAATGATGAGGATACCTCTCCCTCATCATATCCTCAAGCTCCCACATAACTTCTTCTAATTGGTGGTTCCTCCATAAAACCTTCACCAAGCGAGTGGTCTTGTTCCGTAGCACTTTTTTGCTACGATCCAGAATCTCTATCGGTTGTTCTTCATAAGAAAGATCTTGCTCCATCGGTATAACTTCTGAGCTGAGTACATGTGAAGGATCGGGTATATAATTTCTCTGGAGAGATACATGGAACACATTGTGAACTTGAGAGAGATTCGGTGGAAGTGCCCATTGGTAAGATACCTTCCCAACACTATCCAGTATTTTGAAAGGACCGATATACCTAGGGGTCAGCTTTCCCTTCTTTCCAAATCTCATTACTCTCTTCCAGGGGGATATTCGTAAAAACACTTTATCACCCACTTAAAACTCTAGGTCTTTTCTTCAGTTGTCGTCATAACTTTTCTGTCGACTCTGAGCTGCTCTTATGTGATGTTGAATAAATCAGACCTTTTCTACCATCTCATAAACAAGATCAGGTCCTAATAGCATTCTTTCCCCAACTTCATCCCAACAAGTTGGAGTCCTGCATTTATTTCCATAGAGAGCTTCATAAGGAGCCATCTGAATACTGGAGTGAAAGCTATTATTATAAGAAAATTCCACCAAAGGTAGGTTTTGATCCCAACCACCTTTGAAATCCATAGAGCAAGCTCTCAACATATCTTCTAGAGTTTGAATTGTTCTCTCAGATTGACCGTCTGTTTGAGGATGATAAGCAGTGCTTAAACTCAACTCTGTATCCAGAGTATGCTGAAGACTTCGCCAGAACTTCGAGGTAAATCTAGGATCCCGATCAGATATAATAGAAAGTGGTACTCCATGCATTCTTACCACTTCCTTCACATATATCCTGGCAAGATGGTCCAGATAGAAATACTCTCTAATATAAATGAAGTGTGCAAGCTTTGTAAGACGATCAATTATGACCTAGATAGCATTATTGCCTTTGGATGTTTTAGGAAGTCATGTGACAAAGTCCATAGTGATGTTTTCCCATTTCCATTCGGGAAAGGGTAATGGTTGTAACATCCCCTTAGACATCTGTCTCCCAGCTTTAACTTGCTGACAAACCAAGCATCGAGAGACATATTCAGCAACATATCTTTTCATTCCATCCCACCAGAAGTACTCTTTCAGGTCCCTATACATCTTCGTGCTTCCAGGATGAATAGAGAATGAAGAACTATGAGCCTCATCCAGCAGCTCCATCTTTAATTAGGGGATGGAAGGAACAGAAACCTGATTCCTGAACTTTATTATCCCATCACAATCAAGGTTGAATTCAGGAATATTTCCCACCTTCTTTTGTAACTCTATATCTTCTTTCTGCGCCTCTTTAATCTTCACATGTATAGACGATTTAACATTCATTTGAGAAAGATATGATTTCCCCCCTTCCATTATAATTACAAGATCCATCCTTTGTAAATCCATAAATATTGGATCTTTCGTGATCCTCATCATGGATAAACTGGCATGGTCTTGTCGACTTAATGCATCTTCCACCTTGTTTGCTTTCCCAGGGTGGTAATAAATTGAGCAGTCGTAATCATTTATCAGCTCTAACCATCTTCTTTGGGACATATTCAGCTCCTTTTGTGTGAAAATATACTTTAAACTTTTATGATCAGAATAAATGTCACACCTTTCTCCATAAAGAAAATGTCTCCAAATCTTTAATGCAATGATTACCACAGTTAACTCCAAATCATGTGTTGGGTAATTTTCCTCATGGATTTTCAACTTTCGTGAGGCATAATCTATCAACATATCATTTTTCATAAAAACAAACCCCATCCCCTTCTTGGATGCATCACTGTAGATCACAAACCTTTCACCACTACAAGGCAGTGTGAGCACAGGTGCACTGGATAACCTTCTTTTCAACTCCTTGAAATTCTCTTCACATTCCTCCATCCAAACAAACTTAAATCCTTTCCGAGTCAACCTGGTGAGTGGATTAGATAATCGTGAAAAATCTTTTAGAAAACGTCAATAATATCTAGCCAAACCAAGAAAAATTCGGATCTCAGTTATTGTTGTTGGTCTCAACCATCTTTCGATAACCTCCGTTTTTGCTGGATCGACAGATATCCCCTCTTTTGAGATTATGTGACCCAAAAATGCAACCCTTTGAAGCCAAAATTAAAACTTGGTAAATTTGGAATAAAGCTTCTCCTTTCTCAGGGTCTTCAATATAATTCTCAAGTGATCTTCATGTTCTTCCTTGCTATTTGAATAGACAAGAATATCGTCTATAAAGACTACCACAAATTGATCAAAATAGTCTCTAAAGAATATATTCATCAGATACATGAAGATAACAGGGGCCATAGTAAGACCAACTGGCATCACTATAAATTCATAGTGTCCATACCTTGTACGGAAAGCCGTCTTTTCTATATCCTCCCTTTTGACCCTTAACTGATGATACCCTGAACGAAGATCAATCTTGGAAAAGTATTGATCTCTCCTTAGTTGGTCAAATAAGTCATCAATGCGTGGGAGAGGATATTTGTTCTTGATAGTGATCTTGTTAAGTTCTCGATAATCAATGCAGAGTCTCATTGATCCATCTTTCTCCTTATCAAATTGAACTGGTGCTCCCCAAGGCGACGCACTAGGGCGTATGAATCCCTTATCAATATTCTCTGGGAGTTGCTTCTTCAATTCCTGCAACTCAATTGGGGCCATTCTATAAGGTGTCTTTGAAATAGGTAAAGCACCTGGTACGAATTCTATTGAAAACCCAACTTCACGATTTGGTGGAAGACCCATCAATTCCTCCAGAAATACATCATCAAACTCCCATACAATGGGAATATTCTTAATCGTGAGTTTCTCACCAACCATTTGAGATAAATAACCTTCATTTAGTGGAATCAAGACCCATAAGATGGAAGAAATTTCCACTGGAAGGTTATGTTCATCCTTGCATCGATAGATGATCATAGATTGATCTGGAATATGAAATGTGACTTCCCGTCTTTGGAAATTGATATGAGCTCCATATAAAGAAAGCCAATCCATACCAAGAATCACATCAATTTCCACTATAGTAAGGATCACAAGATTTGCAGGAAGCACTTTCCCACAAATTTCAATCAGGGAAGAATTATAAACTTTTGATGTGACTGTCTTGCCATTAGGAGTTGTGACAGCCAACTCAACATCCAATTGTTGAGGTAATATGGTAATACCCTTAGAAAATTCTTCAGAAATAAAAGAGTGGGTGGATCCAGAATCAAATAAAACATTTTCTACTTTATGGTGGATGGTACGTGTACATTTCACCACATCATTATCATACTCCACATCGTTGATAGAAATCGCATGTGATTTTCCTTTGTCTTTAGCCTTAAGAGTTTTTTGAAATCACCCATCATCATCAACCCTTGGATTTGGGAATTGATTGGAATAATTCCCCATCTCCTTGAACTCGAAACATTGAAGTGTAGTAGGTTCATTCTGTGCATCCCTTCCTTTGTTTTCATCATTAGACATCTTCATCCCATCATTGCGGCATTCAAATGCTCGATGACCTTCCTTTCCACATTTGAAACATTTACATGTCCCATTAAGAAAACTCCCTCCATGTTTTGTTCCACACTTTGAGCATAAGGGAAAGCTCATCTTCATTTTAGTGTGCTCTTTAGATTTTCCTTTAAATTCCATTTTCCTCTTCTTATCAAACCCATATGACTGATGGGTTACTCCAATCTCCATCTCAACTTTGAGAGCACATCGAATGATTTCCTCATAGCTATTGAAGTCCCTTATGGCTAAGACCCTTCGAAGACTTGGTTTTAAGCCCTAAAGAATCAATCGATATTACTCTCAGGTTGGATAATAATACCAGAAGCGTACCTTGCAAGTCTTGTAAAATTTTCTTCATAGGTACCAACAGATTCATCATCCTTTTTCTTTAGTTCAAGAAACTCCTTCTCCATCTTGGTTCGGAGAATACGAGGTAAGTACTTATTGAAAAATAAGTTATTGAACTCGTACCATTCCATGGACTCAATTTCATCCCTTTTCCTCATATTCTTAATAAGATTCCACCATTGATCAGAATCTCCTTCCAAATGATACACTGCTAGGATGACTTTATCATGTTCAGAACATTGATGAACTGAAAATATCTTTCTAGTAGTACTAATCCACTGTTCAGAAACTAATGGATCAGTAGACCCGCTGAATGAAGGTGGAGGCTACCTCATGAAGGATTCAACAGAATGTTGCTCCTTCCTTTGCTCGTTTGGAAGTCCTGCATGATTCATAGCTTGAGAAAGTTGTGTGAGCATGGATACATGATTTTGCATTCCATCTCCCATAACATTTGGTTGCTCATGGGGACAATCATTGCATTGCCCGTCGCATTCCGCATTAACACAGTTCCTTCGGGTTCCAGCCATTTACCAAAACCAAGAAGAATAGTGTGAGCAACACTAATTATAATAGGAAAACCACATAATCAAGAATAAAATTTCACACTTAAGGTCTTATCCTAGGTTATTCATGGCCATTTCTAAAACACTAAGATTGTGTTCTATGCTTAGACATATCCTTAGGTTTCTTACTAAGGCATTCACATCCTAGTTTCCAAAGGTTGATTATACCTTTCCTCTGATACCATCTATAACAACCCTTACTTTACATACATTGTTATTACTTCAAAATTGAATCACACTTATTACAACATATAACAAAACCAGGAAAGGACCGTATAGGTATAGTGTCTTCAGAAACTGGGAAACATAAACAACTGGTTCATAAAGCGTCTACACTGTCTCCCATTTATTTCATCATATCTTAGTCCCTTTTGGCATTTCTTACTTAATAACCTTCTTCCTGACATGGGGAAAGAAAACATACAAAAGGGTGAGCTCAAATACTCAGTAATGGTAAACAAAATAAATATCAATCACATCATATTCATAAGAACATATCTTTTGGAAATCTTAACCTGCAAAAGAGATCATAATTTCATAACATGGGATAAATCATAGTAGTGAAATGTAATCCCAATAATCATAACTTAAAACATGAAACTTTCTGTAAAACACACATAATCATAGAGAATCATTTCTTATTAGTCAAGACTCATTTCCAAGACTATCTTAGGGGACAAAGTCCATTTCTGAACCGAGATCACTCCTCATTTCAGTTCTGTTTCACTGAACCGGTTTAACCTGCCGTTCCAGCCATGTCTATCTCATGAGATATAAAATCTTTACCCAATGAATTGGAGGGAGATATAGGTCCCACCCATCTCATAATGATACCATTCTTATGTGTGCCTCAAAATCATAAATCATACATCATTGCATATCCCATGTAATAAAAATGTGATTCTTAAACAACATGACATCATAAAACAATTCATATAATATAAAGGAATTCATAAAAATAATTCCATCACAACATAATCAAATCAATTTAACAATAGGGTTAGAAACAGAACCCTATATTATCTTAGATAGAAAATAATTTTGATAAAACACTTGAACTCCATTCTTGAGGAAAATATCCTTTCTACTTCAAAAACATTTTCCTTTCTTAACATGTCATACAATTTTAAACTAAAAGAAGTTGATTAAAAATAAACTTGAAAACTTGTAAAGGAAGCATCTTGGAAATAATGTTTTAAAAATCCATTCATGCCGTATAAGTTAAAAAAACATTCTTCTCGTACTTTTGTCGGGAAAGTCAAAAAGTACCTCGTACGAAAAACGACAAAAGATTCCATTCATATCCTTTACTAAAAACTAACCGAAGGGTGAAATTGGCTTAAAACAATTGTAGGTGGATGGAAATAATATTAAATATTTAGGGAACATGGATTTGGATGATAAAATACACCACAGTAAATACCAACGTATAAAAAATATTGGATAAAATGAGATTGTGATATTTTCCCTCACCTTAGGTCCAATTGGATTCATAAGTGTCAAAAACTCCGGTATAATGATTTAAATAATGTTATTGACTTATTAAAGAATCATATTATTTTTATGATATCATATATGGTCATATTCTTAGATTATTATTAGTAATATTTCATTGTTTCTTGTTATTCGGGTGTTTATTACTTTTTGTTCTTATGCGTGTTTTGTCGAATAAATTCTTATTATTCTTTTTAGGTTATAGATATCTAATTTCCAGAATGGTATTATTGTAATATATATCATATTAATTCATTCAATTCATTTATATAATCATTATGCAATGTAGAACAAGTCACAACATATCGCAGAGATGGTATTCTGTTCGTACGCACGAGCGATGATATCGATCACATGATCGTGGAATTGTATTGGAGTGTATATATACTATTTCACAATAAATATCACTTTAAAATAATCATATATAGTCATTATTTACACCATTATACCCATCCAAGTAAGGTGGTGTTGGAAAATAGATTACACCACGGCGTGGAGACGGTATTTCGTACGTACGCATGCGCGGTGATTTCATTTTCCGTAGGATGGATAATAGGTGAATTAGGGTTGTTTCATATTTATAATAACATATTAGTATATTAGGGATAATGATGTTATTACCTCATAATGAAAAAACTAAAGAAGAGGGAGTAGAAGAAGAATGGAACTTGAAGAAAATGGTAGAAGGTATTACCACTTTCTCGAAGTGCCTCCTTTAATCTTTCTCTTAAGGCACTAGAGTTGGACTTTTGATAAGACCAGTACCTCTAGTAGGTTTCTAAGGAAGTGGGGAAGTTAAATAGGCAGGGGTTGTCCGAGATTGAAGGCTAAAATTGGTTTGAGGAAGAGAGGGAGGAGGTGCCCTTTTATAAGGGAGGAGAGGGGCATCTTTGGAAAGTGTGGAAATATTATGTTATTATAAACTTATCTTCGGTTTCAAAAGGTCCCAAAATCATTAAATATGATGATAAGATGACTCATGGTCGATATAAAATCATCCAATCAGAATTGGAAATGTTTTGGAAAATATTTTAATCATTATAATCTTATTTATTTAAATCATTTATTAATGAGGTAAATATTTCATCATTATTGTGTCATAAATAATTTAATTTATTTGGTGTCTAAAAATTATAAAACAAATATCATTATGTAGGAAATCTTTTTATCTTTCTAAATAATTTTTATAGTCGAAAATATAATTTATATAACCCCTTATAAAAATTACTTACTAAAAGATTTTCATTAATGTCAATTTTTTCTTAACGTTAAATTAATTAATCCAAATTGTCATTGTCACTACCAAGTGGCTCAATCGGGTCCCAAAATCTACCCAAGGATGCCCATGGTCGGCCAAGACTCATCCAGTAAGGTTAGGACAAGTTTCATGGTAATTTTGAATTATTATAATATTCTTTTAACCTTGAATTACAATATTTACCTTTAACCGTAGTAAATAAAAAAAATTACCGTAGTTACAATTCATAATATCAAAAAATAAAATTAACCTATTAACATAATTTGGACCCACTGATTCCAAATGTGGAATCCATTCTTCAAAATTCAAAACACAGAAGTTGCAGTAATTAATTTAAAATTAATTATGTTGTTAAGAAAACGGGTTTTAAAAGTTAAAACATTGCCAAAGATTGAAATGTTTTTACCTATGATTTCAATGTAAAATTAATGCTAATGGCATAAATAATATTAAATGGTAAAAATATATTCTATTTATACATTAAAAACAATCAATATTATAATTTAAACATATAATGTATTGCAATGAAAAAAGTTGTTTTTAATTAAAATATATCGTGTTTTTAAGAGATAATAACTATCAAAAGATTGACACTTGTTTATGTCTGGTTTAAATGTGAAATTACATAAAATGAACAAAATTATATTAAATTGTAAAAA
The DNA here is from genome assembly GCA_963277665.1 of Viscum album. Classification (NCBI taxonomy): domain Eukaryota; kingdom Viridiplantae; phylum Streptophyta; class Magnoliopsida; order Santalales; family Viscaceae; genus Viscum; species Viscum album. The sequence goes on from OY728119.1 coordinate 1,977,720,521, forward strand.
TATATTCTAAATATACTTTAAAACCACTCAAATTAATAATTTATCACTATTAATTATTTCGATAAAAAAGTTTGTTTTTAATTAAAATTTAGTAATTTTCACTATTCATCCGAATATGAAAGTTATCCGAAAAGTTCCAAAATTTCATTCTAAGCTAATTTCGATATTCCGAATCCAAAAATGAAGTCCATTTTGAAAAATAAAATTTACAAAATTTCAAAAAGTGGTTATTACTATTCATAACGGCTAGTTTTAATAATATTTTAATAGCATATCGTTGTTTAGTGAAACTCGGTATTGCGTACGACACAAGCTATCGAGGAAGGCCGTGGTTGCGTGTAAAGAAAACCAAGAAAGTGTTGTGTGTAGTGAAAGATTCCTTTGATGATTTATATAACATAAAAACAAAATATTTCTCATAAAAGTCTTGGGTGTTACAGTCATTGTGTATGCCTCACGTACCCTTGACCCTGCAAAGGAGAACTATGCAACCACGGAAAAATAACTTATTTATATTGTGTTTTCCTTTGAAATGTTCCATTCTTATCTCATTGGGTCAAAAAACATTGTCTTTTCGGATCATGATGCCCTTCAGTTTCTCCTTAAGAAACCTGAAGATATGCCCCACCACATTCAGTGGATGCTCCTCCTCCAAGAGTTTGAACTTGAGATTAGAGATAAGAGAGGAGTGGAAAATTTGGTAGCTGACCACATTAGTAGGATTTCCCAACCATTGGACCATCATTTTGACTAACCTCTCCCCATTAGAGATTTTTCCCTCATGAGAACCTTTATGATGTTGTGGAACTTACACCCTAGTATGCAGACATTGTGAATTTTCTAGAATCATCTATGGTCCCCACAGATTTTAGCACTTCACAATCCTAGAGACATAAACATGATTCTCGATGGTACATTTGAAATGACCCTTATTTGTGGAGGATCTGTAGTGACCAGGTTGTTCGTAGGTGTGTCCATGACCATGAGTTCAACTCAGTTTTTAGCATCTCCCACACATTGGCTTGTGGGGGCCACTATGGCTCTCAACGTACTGTTCAAAAGGAAATTGACTCAGGATTATATTGGCCAATAGTATATATAGATTCCCATAGGTTTTTTAAATCATTTACTCGATGTCAATTCACAGGGAATATATCCATGAGGAATGAAATGCACCAACAACCCATGTTATTTTGTGAAATCTTTAATGCATGGGGCATTGACTTTATGGGGCCATTTCCAAATTCATTTGGCATTATGTACATATTACTAGCTATTGGATATGATTCTAAATGGGTGGAAGCAAAGGCTACTAGGACTAATAACTCTCGAGTAGTTGATTTTGTGAGGTCCCAGATTTTCAGTTGGTTTGGCATACCATGATTCATCATTAGTGATCAGGGTTCACATTTTTTGCAATCGTATCATGAAAAACATGATTCGTAAGTATGGGGTTGTTCATAAAGTCTCCACTACATATCATCCCCAAACTAATGGACAACACGAAATTTCTAATTGGGAAGATAAGCGAATCTTGGAGAAAACGGTACAACCCAATAGGAAAGATTGGAGTTTGTGCTTGGATGATGCACTTTGCACATAACGTACTTCTTTTAAAACCCCAATCGGAATGTCACCATATAGGATTGTGTTTGGAAAGTATTTTCACCACCCGGTGGAGGTACAACACTGTGCATATTGGGCCGTTAAGAAATGTAATATGAATCTCTCAGATGCATGTGAGCATTGAAAGTTGCAGATTCAGGAGTTGGAGGAAATTCGGCATAATGCATATGAGAACACACGAATCTGCAAAGAGAAGAAAAAGGAAATCCATGATGGGATGAATCATCGGAGGAAATTTCATATTGTTGAGAAGGTACTCATGTATAATTCTAGGCTAAAGCTCAACCCAGGTAAGCTTCGATCCCAATAGCTCGGTCCTTATTGTATTACTGATGTTTACCCTTTCGGTGCTATACATGTTTTGCATGAGAAGACTGGATAGAGGTTTACTGTCAATGGCCATAGGCTCAAACACTACTATGAGGATTTTCCCCAGCATCATGTGGAGGAAATCCAACTGATGGATGCCACATATGACACCACTTAGCAGGTTTTCCCTTCTCTTTAACTTTATTTACTTGTCTATTTATTTAAATACATGCATTGAGGACAATATAATGTTTAGGTGTGGTGAAGGGTGACATGTCATATTAAGGATTTTAAAAAATAGGAAAAATACATATAATTGAAAAACAAAAAACAAAAAAAAAACTGAAAAAATATATATAATATAAAAACACAAAAACACAAAAAAAGACAAAAAAAATGCATTTTCATTTATTTTTATTTATTTTTTGCCTTTAGATAAATATTATTATCAAAAGAATATCAGAATTTTTTTTTTCATTTTTGAGTCAATTGTGTGAAAAAATTTATTTATTTTTGAAAAAATATTTTTCCAATGAATGTAGTTATTACATCTTTTTCTAGAATTTGTATTTTCAAATCATTCATAGGTGTTTAAGGTATTTTTGAAACCCATTCCTTATTAGCACTGACCAATATTTCTATCTGTTACCAAAGAGATATTCTAAGACCTTGATTGCATATTCTTCCTTTTAATCACTTTTGTGAGAGTCTCGGGTCATGTAGAGAAACTAGAACTTGCCTTAATCTTGTTTAAAGAAATATGTTTCTAGTGTGATACATTCATGATAGAGGCCATCGTGCATTGAAAAGCCCTTTGTACAATTTACCTCTATTTTGGCCACCATGACATTTTACCCTTCTTATGCCTTAGAGACCATGAAATTCCTATCAGGGATCCACAATACAAGATATTTATCCCTACCTACCCATCACTTGTGTACATTCTTGTTTTAATTTTTAAGCAAGTGTGGGGGAGAGCGTGTTTCCATTGGAATTTTTGGGAATGATCATTGTTATGGGTTGATAGAAAGGGTGCCTACATTTTACATGGGTAGTGGGTTCACATTTTATATTATATCATTATATTACATATGTTTCCCACTTTATCTCCAATGAAAATTGTAAAAAAACAATAGTAATGTACATTGAAAAAAAACAGAACAAAAGAAAAAAATGGAGAAAAGAGGAAGATTATTCATTATTATTCATTGATTGTCTATGACGTACACAAACAGACAATGGGGATAGTGAGTTAGAAGTGATTCATTTTTTGAGGGGATGAGTGTGTACATTAATTGTGAACACTTGATGAATTTTGACATGTTTTGTACTTAAGAGATTAAACACTCCTCTTCTACCTCAGATTTTTTTATACATTAAATTCTACCAACCCTTGATCCTCAGAACAACCTTTTGGAAGTCTTCTTAAGTAACACACTAGTTTCTTCCAGTAGAGAACTTAGAATCTTGGCATGAATATGGTAAGATCTCATGAACTCGGGGAAAAGAGAATAACTCCATTTTCATATGTTCCTTGAGTGTAGTTAAAATTTTCTATATGAGGTAGGTTGCGAAATGTTGCATGGATGAACAAATGAAGTTGACCTCATTCAAATGTGAGAAAAGAAAAATGATTGGAAAATTGATTCCAGAAAAGAGACATGATGAATTCCATTTCATAAAAATTTTGTATATTTTACCGCCTCTTATTTTTGAATGATATTTTATTAGGATTATTTTCTTTTCCCATGAGTGAGAATTTTTAGGTGTGAGGGTGTGACAGTACCCCGATTCACTGCTTTATTTCAGCTGTACACCACTATTTTAAACTGGTTTTGTAATGAATATTTCAAATATAATAACAAATTTCACCTACAGTTCGATTTAATTAATTAATGTTTATTACTATTTAATAGGGAAATTTTACTTTTTTATGTGTTTACATTGTAGGAGAAGATGATTCGGAGGGCCCACGATGGAAATCAAGAAAAACGGCCCAAACTGTGCAAGGGCCCATGCGTTTATGTGGACAGAATTATATACGGTGGATACTCCGTGCATTACATTGGCCTATATATTGTTTAATGAATGTAAAATTATGTGTTCTACATTTATATAGAAGACCATGAAGCCCAATTAGCCCATTTAAAGGCACATAATAGTCCCACAATGTAAAACAATTCTGGGCGAGCCAGATTAGAAGACCTTTCTGTATTTGGGCCATACCTCGGGCCTCAGAGATCCAATAGGATTATTCTACCTCCCATGGACAGATAACTGGAAGGACCACCTCTCCACATAATTTCAAGTCATTTTCACGTGTTTTGTTCAGTCAACCAGCCAGATAAATATGTAGTAAAAAGTCTTTCATGAATAGTGACCGTGTCTCTTAGGCACTTGATTTCTTTTGTGTAAAGTGTGATGTGTATGTCCATAAAAACACCTCTCACCCCCATTCTATAATGTTTCACGACCAGGGGTGATGGTGAGTCAAATTTGAGAGCTTCTTTCACCCATTGTAGTTCACTTGTCCCTCATGTACTTATATGTTTCTTAGTGATCAACTTGGGGGGTGTCTATTGTTGTAATCCCGAGCTCCACATTTGTAATATTCGTAAGGTAATTTAATTTCCATGTTTGTTGTCTATTGTTCTTAATTTTTCCCTTCTGATTTTTTTTATTCTGGTATAACCAAATACAAATCAAATGAACCATAATCCTCATGCTTCCATTCTTAACATGAATCTTGTGATTATTTGAGTGTGTTTTCCACTTTTCTCACCTCTTCTCTTTCATGAGTTTGCATTTGGATTGGCTTGTTTGATGATATCCAGAATTTATAACCCATTAATATGCATTTTTTTTGTATTGAGATAAATTTTTATATAAACCCAAATCTGGACATCTCATCACGTTGTTGATGTGAAGCCTTGATTGAGTTCAATTCTTACATAGACATAGTTTTATTGATTATGAGTGGTCCCTGATAATCAATATCATTGCTTGATCAAATCCAAGGTGTTAACCTAGTATAAACTCACATACTACTGGTTTTAATGGGTATAAAATCAAGGAATCAATGATCCTTCCCGATCCCTTGAGAGCGATGACGGATTGAGTATCAAGGGACACTTACCCAGGTTGATCGCGATTTCTCCAACCGGTTTCTCTCATTTAGTAGTATAGTTTAAATTTCTATTTTAAAATCATAAAACCCCCAAAATCATAATTTAATTTAAATATTGTAAACTTAATCCGAACCTTCTTTTGAAATTAGTGGTCTAAGGATCCGTTGAGAGATGACCTAGGTTTCCTGCTATACTGCTGAAATTCTAGTAAAAATATTTTCCTCTAATTTGACGTGCTCGACTACGTGATCAATGACACAGTAATGTGTAATGACATGCAGATGTAGCTAATTTTCATGGACGCTAAACCTTCAAATACTTGGTGTGAATATTAATATTTATATGATATATAAATTTTATATGTGTTATTGGGTAATATTAGTTGGTATTAGAGTATGCATGAAAAATAATTTAGTAGTGGAACTGGGAGAGAAGGTTTTGGGTGCACATTAAGAAAATAGAGAATAATCTCAATAAAACAGAGAAATAGGAAATGATTTTTTATTGTAAAGATAATGTGATATAAATTAATAACACTCCCCACATGAAATTTCAATAAATTGATTGTTATTTTTGAATAATAATAATAATATAATGAGGTTTTCATGAAATTAAATTACAATTATTAATTATAATATAAAAATTTGAAATGAAATTTCATGGATAAAATTCTTAATTGTTGAATAATATAAAAACCCATGATGTTTTAATGATATTTATTCCGTAATAATATATGACTGTCATTATTATATGGATTATTTTGTAATAATTCCATAGTATAAATTGTATTAATTAATGAAAATTTACATTGTTCTAGAAAAATCATCCAATATTATAACAACTTGTTCGTGATTTCAATAGTTTGACTTATGTCTCCTGAATAAAGTATGAATTATTAATAATTTATAATGGCTATAATACAATGTAAAAAATACATATATTGTTATCAGATGTAATTTTACCACATTTTGAGATAATCTGTGTTATTTAGTATCACTTGGAAAATTTGTATTGACCTATCAATAAATTGATCATTCCATGAATCGAAAATGTGACATCCAATGGAATGAATTTTAAAAAAATTAAATTGGGTAGTAGAAGTGGAATCCAGATGTCATGTATGTGAAAATAATACTAAAATTAATATGATATAAAATGGAAATTTTAATTAAATCTAATCATGTATATTAAAATATAATTTCCCACATGTAAGATATCCGACCCAATTATATCATTCAAAAAGGTATAAAATTAGCACTAATCATCTTCACTTGATCCATCAACAACAAGATCCTGAAAGTCCACCAGATATCACATGTATACTTTCTAGGAATCCATATGTTCTTGGGAAATTATCTTATTTTGATCACACACAATAATAACTAGACGTATTAAAAGGGGATATGTGTAGGGTGTGAGAATATAATATAAATTATGTGAAAAAAAACGAAACCATAAAAACCTACCATAAGGACATGTAAATAAATAAACATAATTAAGTAGTAATGTAAAAAAAATATATACATAATCATCTTCTTATTTTAGCGGAAAAATTAAATAACGTAATAGAACATGGATGTTGGTTATAATTATCTAACCAAGACACCATAGAAACAAACCATATATACATTGAGTCCTCCATGAAATCCCTGATTGATGAATGAGGGAAAAAATAATTTGTTAAATGTATATTAATATAAGTAAACAATGAAATTAATCATGTTCTATAGGGAAAACTATTTAGAATAAGCGGAAAATGAATCATGTTCTTTAATCATAAAAATATATCAACAAACCCCATTATCAATGACCTAAGGTATTTAAATAAGAACATTATATCAAAACCTATTCTCCATGGAAAAAGGTATATATATATGAAATTTATAACAATATATAAAAACCAATAACCTGAGAAAAATAATATATTGACATTATCATTGAATATAAAAAATGAAAACCTATCTAAATTATTTTGGTTTCTCAATCCATAAAAAGTAAAAATATGGGAATTCATAATAATAAATAAAAATAACATGGAAATAAAAAAACTTAATAAGAATCTTGTATTATTAATATATAATTTATATAAGCATTTATTTATACTATAAAACTATTTTAGGGGTCTTCACACCCTATCCCTTATTTCAACTAAATATTATATTGTTTAAATTTTTTATGGTGTTGGGGTCACCCACCTTATACCATGTGTAATTCAACACCTTGGGATTGTGGAAGAAAGTATTACACTAACACCAAGGATATTTGAAATATAAGATGATGATATATAGGGATTTACATTTCTAAACTAATAATAAACATGAAAATTTGCATGTGGGTTGACTGTATCACCTTATATTTCATAAAGAAAGTCACCCATAGAAACATGGAGGAAGACCAAGTCCTCTACCATGTTTGGATCGCCACTAAGTGAAGAGGTAATGAGGGGATAATACATTAGAGAGATCATAAAAACATATATAATTAAATAATAATACATGGGTTTATCATTTGATGTATTATTATGTTAAATGAAATATTTTTCATTAAATTAAAAAGACACACCTTGGAACTAGAAGTAAATTGTTGTGGGTCGATTGGAATTATAATAGTAATTAGGTATCTAATTTTTACCTATTGGGTAACAATTTCATTTTCCATTTGTACCCAGTTCCATTATTAAATGAAAAAACCATACAACATTCTCATCCACTAACCTTATAATAAAACTTAAAAACTCATAAAACAATAGATTAAATAGATTAAAAATTAAATAAGAAAAATTAAAATTGAATGGTAATATAAATGAGGACGTTGAATAAAAACTCCTAACTAACATGATCATTATCATCATAAAACACAACTAAAACGTGATTAAGAAATTAATACATCCATTTAAATTTATCCTCATCCTATTATTCAAATGATTCGTCAAGATTGCTTCCCGATTTCCATAACACCTGTACTAGAGAAATTTTTTTCCACCATAAGACATTATCATGTTTCTCAATGATGAATTGTTTTCATGATATATTAACCATGACCTTCAATACGTATATCAACAAAAAAATTCACATAAAATTTTATTAAGTATGTATCTCAAATGTTGGGATACTTGAAAAATATTTTTTACTACAGTGTAAAAAGGATGTAAAAATAAAATTAAGGACGTTACCCAAATAAAATTACAGATTCCATATCGTCCAGAAAACTGATGAGTCCTAATTCCTCACATATCAGTTATTCTATATCCTAATTATGAAAAATCATGGAGAAATATATTATCATCAAACCAAAGTTAATATGTTCATCATCAATAATAATGGTTTTATTTTGGTGACTTAGTCTAGGGAAAAATCCACTTCTAAATAAATTTCAACAAATTAGTCATCTATGAAACTTTTTATGGACCTATAAATGATGATTCATTATTATTTTTACTACACACTATAGAAAATCATGTATTTCCCTGGAGAAAATTAAAATAATCTATCTATGTAGACGAATAACTGTTAATTTTATTATAAAAAACTACTAGTGATCGAAAATTTTCAAAAAAACTGAAAAATAAATGATACATTCACACAAAATATGTTATAGAATGTGAATAATAATGTTATATTTACCTATAGTCAAATACATAAATGTTGTGATTTATTTTACCATTTCACTAGGAGATCTCATTATTCCCTTAAAAAATCTACAAGTACATTTTAGGTTATAATAAGTTATAATTATCATGGGAACCTCATCAATTATCCATATATCTTGGATATATAACGTCTGTAAATCATTCATGTATTTAATTTATATTCTATGCATTTAGTGATCCTTCTATGTCTAATGGTCCATATCAACAAGTCTATATCCCAACACCTCAGGTATCATGACAAGCATGCCACAAAATTTATAAATATTTCATCCCATTTTTTATTATATATAAATTGAATAAAATTTTTCATTATACATTTTTGTGTTTCACTTTCAGATATTTTCATGTGAGATTGAACAAAACAAAACCCTTAATTTCCTATCATATATGTGTCCAGTATAATTTCAATTTAGTATCATGAAACACCATTGATACTCAAAGGTGAATTACAATCCTATAATATTGATAATCATTCATGGACTCTTCCATCCGGTTGGTTGTAACATGGGTCATTAATAGAAAAAAATTATTTCTGGATATTGTTGATAAAATCCTTCAAGAATCACCACTCTATTTTTATTTTCATGAATTATATTACTATCATGGTCAATTATTTGGAAATCCATAAACCATTACAAAATGAAATATATTATCTGATTATAGAAAATAAAACATATCCAAATATGATATATAATTCTATCCAAAATATTCTTATCCAAAAGATACATCAATCAATACTATTCAATTTCCTCTTGAACCATTAGTGGTAGATGTTTTCTACATAGAGAATTTAATAAAATTCTTAATTTTATTTTTATATAATGGATTCTATAAAAAAATTGTTTCAGTAAGTCTTCCAACCATTTTTTATTATAATTATATAATTAAAATATATAAATGATTGTTTTAGGATCAATCAAAATAATTAACAACTACCCAATGAGATAATACATATATAACCATAGGATATAATTTATTATTTACAATTCTTCATTGGATTATATGTAATTATTATCTTTCATTGATAGTTATTGAGAACCATAGAAAACTAGATGATTACTCTATATAATGACAAATCCAAGTTGAATCAATGTATACCTAAAACCATTAACCAACACAAGATATAATAAAAATGGTATTTGTTATAATCATTCTCTATATATAATTGAATGATTTCAGACATTTTTTAGAAGAAAACATTAAAACACTATTGTTCAAATCCATCAGGGGATAATATATCTGATATAAATGATAAATTACTTGCTGGAAATGTACGATAATTTATAACAAATTTAATGTGTAAAATATACTTATGGTAAATTTAAATAAAATATCCACCAATACATCTATCATATATTTTAAAAATATAATCTATAATTCCTTATGACCAATGAATTTACTTATCATGTCTATAAGAATAATTTCAGAATTATAGAATAAATTTGGTGTTATAAAATTCCTCAAATAATTTCTAGAAATTATTGAAATAATATTCCTAGGATCATTAGTATATGGGTATGATGTCTATAAAGATCACTATATGTTAGTCTAAAAATAGATGGAAGATCGTATAAATTATTTACATGAAGAAAGTAGGTAAATTGGTTAATCAAAACTAAATAACCATATACTCAATATGAAAATAACCTCTTCAAATACCTATGTTCAAAATGTCCTCTCATGTAACTGGAAGTTGATGAGGACGAAAATTTAATAAAACACTATTAATCCCTCAAACCCATATTATTGGATAAAACATATCATAAATACATGTAAATATATTTAAAATAATATCATTCAACTCATTTGGATTATAATATTATACTATCAAAATCACTCATTACTATGGATGGTGGATCAATTAAAGAACCATGTAAAGATTTTCTGTTATGGAAAATTTCTTTATCATTAATATCCATGAGTATAATTATGTACTTCAATTATGTAATTGGGTTAACATGACAATTTGGAATTTAAATCATTTTCAATCCCTGAAACAAAACTATTGAGATATCAAGCACACATTTTGGAGAAAATACAAAAATCTATATTGGAAAAAAAGTCAAAATGGATTCTAACACTAGGGTTAATAAACTATATTTAACAACTATAGTTTTTTTAGCATCAATAATGGAATTTTTCTAATGATAGATACAACTTGAACTTACTATATCTATATTAGTACATGATACTATTTTCATGCTCAAATTAGATTATAATAAATACCAGTAGATGAAGATAAATAATAATATTATCAATAATAGTATATAAATCCACAAAATTGAGTTAACTAGACAATACCATATATAACATATAAGCTCTTCATTTGAAGGATGTCAAAATTCTAAATATTACAAAACATTTTCCCTAGAATTGCACAATATAGAAATTTAATACTCCACCTCTCAAATTACTAAAAGGGAAAAATCAATTCATCATTCCGGTTACTACCACTATCAATCCAAGAGATTAAAATTTTGCATAAATAATGGAATTATAAATCAATGTGTAAAATAATGAGAATTATAGAGTATTTAATAGAAATTGTAGTACCGATAATCCTGATGGAATATTCTATTTCATCATTTATAGTATACTTAGCAACATAATGCCTTCATGGGTCCCCAAAATGTCCCCATAGATTAAGTCCCCACTATAAAGAACATGTTTTATAGAGAATGGTGTGACACACCGTCTTAATTTCCAAAATATGTCTACATTCTTGTTATCAATAACCCAATTAACTATCCACCCATATGTGTGTGGAATACATGCGAATATTGATGCTACTAATTAATTATCTTCTATGTATTTACCTGTAAAAGTATGTAATGTTAGCAAACTAAATATGCCACTTCAAACCTGGATCACTCATAATAATAAATCGATCGAGGGACAATGGAACTCTTGAATGTCTCCTCAATCAATATAGGTTACAGTCCTCTAATGAGGTTATATGAAGTGATTGTGGAGAGACTATAAATTCATTTCAGAAATTAAATAATATATAAAAGTAAACTAAAAAAATCCTTACCATTTAACATCCATCAGAGTGAAAAATAAATTGGTGGAAACATTCTATAATAATGGAATGTGTTCATATAGGAAAAAAATCTACTAGTATCCCACTGGATGATAGCATATAATATATAATAATAATAAATAAAACACATCGCATGCTATGTTACCACACCCTAGAACCACACCTCAACCCATTATGAGGACTCCGTCCCAGATATTTAGAGAAATGATCAAATCATGTCCCTTAACCCAACATAATCCTACAAACAGTGAGAGTTATGGTCTGGTACAAAAGCATCATGGATTCCCTTTTATGGTATAATTATAACTCAGTAGGGAAAAACCAATTTGGTGTCATAAATAATTGGTAAATGAAGTGTGAGTGAACATGAAACACTCAGATAAATATATACTTTTTTGAACATAACATAGTAAATCACTATCATCCATCAGGTTCTGTAATAACAACATTTGTAATCCAAACATGCTTCATCCAATGATACTGTTTCTCCGACCATTTTTCATAGTCATGTCAACCAATGTAATCACCCAGTGGTCTGAATCACCTTAGTATAAATGAGGTAAAAAACTGAGTTATGGCTCACCCCAATATATATGGGATAAAAATATGGGTGTTTACTCACCCTGGAAGACAATCCCAATAGTTAATTCTTAATTTTTGGAAGTCTAAATTATCTAAATCAATGTGAATGATTTCATCTTTTACTAATAGATCTAAGGGGAATGTACAAGGAATTCCAAGTTATACAAAAGGTAGAATCCCCAACCCAAAAATATATAGTATACTGTACTGATTCTCAATCCCCAAATTATATATCCGTCCTCTAGAAGGATCTCATCCCCTAACTATAATTGACTTGTGACACGAACCTATTGGAATCCACCATCCCTAGAGAAATGTACGAGGCATCTATTACTTATGGAATCATACAGTCCACAACAACAAACCCCACATACCCTTAACAAAAAAACACATAGTGGTTTGTCCAGCCATTATCACAACATATAGTAAATAGAAAACAAGAAATAATATATTCACTAATGGTATTCTATCAATCATTCATAATGTAAAATAAATAAATGTGTTGTAATGGTGAATCAACGATCTACATGCCCTCATATACATATATCTTGTTTTAATTGGAATTAAATTAATCTCACATTACAAGAACTTACTATTCAATTTATCATTTTGATCATGACAATAACATTTTATTAAATTAAAGGTCAAGCCTAACTCTGACATCCTAGATCACCTACACTAATACACTCTATGTACAACAACAATTGGGTTGCTATCCAGGTTACCTATGTCATTGAACACATGTGACACCTACCTAGGGTAATCTAATATATTTAAAATCTATGGTATAATATATCCTATGTATTCTGATAATGGGTTGTTGGGGAGCACTCGATGTAAGTCATTTATAATACATCGACAATCCTATTCAAAGGCAAAACCACTAGGAAAACTATGAATAGGTCCTCTTAGCCTTGATCATATAATTTCTTACAATCAAAAACACTATCTGTTATATAGATTTAAAAAGGAACATACAAGTCATAATAATTTCCCGGAACATCTATATCAAATGAATTAAGTTAGTTTATAGGGGTTTAACATAGAAATTGGCACTTATTTTCAATCAAACCGTGGTGTTCACTTTTTATTAGAAAAATTAAATGATAAATTGGTCATTCCACCATAGTTAACTGACCAATATATCATACTACACAATAAAACATTCTTATAACATTTGGATTCACAAGAACCACATACCTCATAAAAATCATTTTCCCTTGTTAATTTCATTGTCCAACCGCTCTACCGGAGATTTTCCATGAGCAATAAGTCATTTTATTTCATGGTGAGTCCCTAACTAAAATACATGCATACAATAATTAATCATAAAAATTTATAATTTATTTTTAACCCATTTATAATGATGATAATAAAATAAAAATCTAAAACTAAAATATTTAGGATTCTTGAAAACTCACTGGGCAACCATTGCTTGTCGAAACAATGACCAGCCATGCTTGGAATGTCTTCAACAGTCCCATAACACTATTCCTTAAAATTTAACCACCATAAAACAACATGTTATGAGAAAATATAAATAAATTTAAATAAAATCACTGTAAAATCAAATAGTAATGTACATTCAACATAAAATTTCAAAACAATGGGAAGCTATTGTCAAGGGACCTCCTCCATATGAGCTAGGAAAAGGCTCTTTCATATTCTGTAAATTCCATATTCTTCTAGTGGAATCCATATAAAATTAGTAATTTAATATGATCCATAATTTTATAATATTGTGGAGGAAAACTAATGAGTATAAAAAAGGGAGTCTGTCTACTTGAATGACTAAAAAAATGAAAAAATGCCTTAGAATAAAGTGGTCAAAGGGGGAAGAGAGGGGAGGGATCTTTATAAAATGTATCTCCCAAGACATACAATTTTCCCAAATCCTATATGGTGGGAAGGTATAATATCCAGACCTATATTGTAAAAATCCCTAAACAACCCCATATGTGATATTATGAAGCTCTTGGGGTAATACCTAGCCCACTGGCTAGCGGTGGTGGGCTACTAGGTGGCGAGTTGTTGATTTAGAATCCCCACCACTCTAAACTCAACTCCAATGCTATCCCACACTGTTAATAACGTATTCATGATATATTTTATGTATTAATCCATTATCTACATGTGAAGAAGTTTGATTTATAAAATTTTCTTGTTCAAATCTAATTCTATCCTTCAAACATGCCAATGATCCAAATTTCTTCTAATATGTTCACACCCATAACGCCACATGGTATTAAATTTTCTAAAACAAATCGATTCTTGTACTTTTGAAGTATCATCAATATAGAACCCATCAATATCAAACTACTTCATTCATCGACACATAATTATTCATCCAAATTCCATAAAAAAATTGAAAATGTGCCCATGGAGTGTATATCAAAAAATAGCACACTCAACTCACCAAATCTGACAAAAAATTTCAATACCATCCCCAGCAACTAATAATATTCTCTAAAACAATATTCAATCCCATGACATGATAATTTCAGCAATTAAATAATCAACTACCCCAAGGGATCCCAAACATATTCTTATTCTATAAATGAGCAATTTCAATAAAAGGTTCTCCCTAACCATCAGAATCTCTCATTAATGTACCTTACTAATGGTCAACCAATTAACTCAGTTTCATTCCCAAATCACTACACATAATAACATGTATATCACTATTTAAAAACCAGTATCAATCATCTTTTGAGATAAAAAAATAAGCAGATGAGACTCCATCTTATATGAAATAATCCCTAACAAAACATGTGTTCCTCATAAAGTACTAGATTGTTCTAAAAACTCACCATTCATCTCTAAAGATATTTATATGTTCTTGTTTAGGTCCCAAGACATTAAATATCATGAAAAGGTTTTTATAAGAACACCTTTGATTGAACTCTCTCTAAAGCACATGGCGTCAACCACTTATGTGTGATGAGACACATATTTCTAATGCCTAAACTACTAAAGGAATCCCAATATCATTAAACATGAAAATCATATACCGAACTTGACTCACATAGAAATTTCATGGTCAAATACTCATCCAAAAAATAGTCAATGCACTACACACTGATAATCGATGAATCTTTGATAATAATAATCATTATATATTATCAAATTCAACCCTTTTTTGAATCCACCCTCGAAAAATGATCTATTATAAAACCAAATTTAAAAGTTTATCTTCATCATGGATTTATATTAATATTATTTATCACACATTTACATCTCAATAAAAGGTGAATCATCTAACAACTATTTAGATGGCATCAATTACTCATAAAACATTAGGGTCATATGAATATGTCCAATATGATTATCTGCACTACTTTAACTAATCCATTTTCACTCATCTAAATCAAAATATTGATCACCCTAACCTACACACAATCTTTTACAAGAAAAATGACTAGATGTGGTCAACTCATTCAAATTAGAGGGCCAACATGAAGCATAAATTTATGAAAATTCCCAGATCATGTGAATTTCAATAATGAAATCCACCAAATTTCTTCAAGGACAAGGTTCACACCATCCAAATACAAATGGTTCACTCTCCACCATTTGGAATCCATTATAGTGATCCATTTGCACCGAGCCTCACATTTTTTCAATCATGATCACATGTGTGATGCTTATATAGATTCACATTCACCAATTATATCACCCCCTCTATTTTTTTTATTTTCAACCAAGATTCATCGTACCTCCACACCTATTTCAACCTATGTAATTTCCCTCCCCATTGGGACATGAAGATTAAAATCAAAAACCATCAACCTATGATGCCATCTACCATCACAACAGCCACATCAACAAGATCCCTTGAAGTGTGACACGTCATCTAAATTTCACCACAACGCCATAAATATTATACTATTATTCATAAACTATAATTTTCTATCCTACCATTTCTACTACATCAATAGGGCTCCTCCAACACACAAAATGTTTTCGAGATGACTCTTACATGCCCCATACATTAATCAAGTAATAGATTGGGACCACACATCACTAATGCCCATATTTTCTCATGCATCATAACTCTCCCGAAAAAACCTTTTAATCCCCGCAAATTCCTCTTTATTATGTAGTGATAATCCAAGAAGCTACACCAGTTCATATCAACCAATAATTCAGAACTCATCAAAAACAGATGGGAGAACACTCCAATAAAACATTATTATAGAACATGACTCACGATCCCATGAGTTTCACATAATTAAAACATATATCATATGCCAAAATTACTAACCAAAATCCATACGATGTCAATTCAATCTTGCTAATAAACCCAAAGCAGTCATGTTCAAAACCAGTCATCCAAAAATAAAAATGTTTACTACACAACCACCAACCACCCAAGCATCATTCCATATTCTATATCATCTAACCATTTCCCTCCACTATATATTATACCATCTAGGGAACTATCAACTATTCTATAGAAAAACAAAATTAAATAGGGTAATCCATCTAAATGGTCATACAATCAAAATAAGCCTTGATTCTAAAGTCACTTTAAGTATCTCTCATCTAAAAAGCACTAGTCATCCTTTATGTCTATCCTTATGCCCTATAGGATATATGAACACTAAGGAGATACCATTCTGGATCCACATCACATCCACCGATCCTACTATTTATGTTATTAGAATCCACCGAGGAACATTCCTTCTTAAGAAATATATTCAGTAGCACCTATTAGGGAAACAAATCAAAAAAAATTATCAATCCATATTTTACACGTCAAAGGAACTCAGAGACTATGGAAAACCCCACAGGTTTCGACCAAACATATCTATCACACTAGAACTTCCACCATTCCATAAGTCTTATTTCCTGAGAATCAAATCCCATGGGATGTCTCGACTCCCATCTTAACATCACATAGAAAACGATGTACCAGAATGACAAATCTAGGGTATTTAGTCATATTGATATATCAAGAAACTTTTTCCACACCTACTCATGTGTTCTCACAAAAAAATACATCACCGAGGTAATGGGGCCACTCATTATGATACTCATGGAGCTAATTCCCACTGATAATCTTCACAAGGTATATCCCCTTGAGAATCATTATATCATATAACGTACATAAAATAAACTGACCATCACTAGAAATTTTCATATGGAATTGTGTCCTTAAGGATAAAAATATCATCCCCATGTATATATATACTGATAGAGGAAATGACCCAAATGATATATGTAAATCATGTCATAGTCACATGGTTCAGTTAAGTAGAATGTCACAATGAAATTTTATGGGAAAACATCACATAGATTGTTTCTAAAACTTTAAATAATGGAAAATATTTTTCATTAAAGAAACATAATCAAGGAAACATGTGCAGATTCCATCCTACTAGGGGTTATCATACATCCCTTAAACTAATTGACTTCATACATGTCACCAGGGTTCACATTGAAATGTAATTTACATGAATAGTCATCAGAAGGAAATATGATTCATTTCCGATTTGATTATAATTCTAAAAATAATATATATGTGAATACATTAAAGATGGTATTATTGACACTTTAAATAGTTTAACCATATCATTAGTAAAACCGTAGACAACTAGAAAACATATAATGTGAATCCCAATGTTCTAAGTATGATTCAAGGATATGCCTCAATCCACTATAATCCACGATCCAGAATCTATAAATATAGAAATAATAAAAACTCATGTCAATTAAATGAGTTGAAATAATATGACTAAGAAATTAAATAAAAAGAACTGAAATCTCCATCCCCTAGTAACATGGACTCCAGTCCTATATCCAACACAAGAACTGACACATCTCTATATCACATGTATATAATCTACCCCAAATAGTATGAGATAAATAATTTTATTAGATAAACTTGTGATTTCATCCACATAAATTAACATATACCATAAGGTCATGTCCTTTGAAAAATATTTCTAAATAGTGACTAGTTCATGGGTGTCTTTAACATAGGCCCACCTGCCTGTTATCCAGATACTACAACCTATAAATAAGATATTAAGGTGTGATCATGTGGATACTGTACCCTCGTATAAAATTAGAAATAATAGAAAAAAAGGAACATCATATAAAATAGTTAAAACACGTCAGTTCATTCAAAAATAAATATGTGCTAATATTCTATAATAATGGAATGAAGCAATGTTGGAAAAAAAATATTGGTCGCCTAATAGAAAGATCACATATACAAGATAATTAAAAAAAATAAATCATAATGGAGGCTCCATTACCAAACCCCCAATACCCAGCTCATCCTAGTCTCCAAACATCATCTAGGATTTAAAGTGGAATGATAATATCCTATGCCTTGGCCTAACCTGTGCTGAATACTAGTGAGATATCTTCTCAAATGCCAAATTTCCATGGATTCATGAGTTGGGTGAGAGTACAACTTCATAGGTCACCACCAATTTTTTCAAGTACATAAATGTCATATATAATTTATCTATTCAGGATATTTCCAAATAAATAAAAAACTATTGAAAATATATAAATAACTCTCTTTTAGAACATGTGTTTTGTTGTGATAGTCAAGTCTTGTCATATCTACTTCATCCAATTTTAATGTGTCTCTAATCGCATCACAAAACCATTCCAATTGATTTAATCACATGGATGGATTGACTCGCCATGATATACATGAGATAAAAACATGGGGTCTGACTCAAACAAATATATATAGGATAAAAACCTATGGTCTGAATAAGACCATTAAATTGAATCAAAAGATGAAAACAAATAAGGGATTTATATAAAATCTAAATCTAGATGGGGGATCAAATCCATAAACTATAGATCCATGGATCCTATATAAGGTATCTAAATCATTGAGGGGGATTTCATCCCCTACCCACGAATCCATGGTACACCCATGAGCATCCTTCGTCCTCGAAACATATATCGATACCTCCAATGGGTCTAATCACCTAACTTGAACTAACCCATCGTATGCACCATAGGAAAACCACACTATTTTGAAACGTGTATCATGCCTCCATTGACCATGTTTATATACCTACCTTGTCTCCTAAACCCATGTTCTCATAACACAAAATCCCCTATGGTCTATCCACCCTTGAAGAGAATCATAATATAAAAAGATAAAAACAAAAAATAAATTCATGTGGTGGTATCTATCATCCCTCGATCAGGTATAATAAATAAAAAAGAACCCAATGGAATAAAACAATCTCAAGGAATCATAGAAACACATCATATTATCATTAAACATAAATTATGACCACTATGAACATGTTTACAATTCCATTTATCATTTCATTTTAGGTTTACTCTTTTAACAATGAAAAGGTTGAGACAATATCTAACAGTCTAGCCCCCTTTCACTATCCCTCGATGGGGTCTACATAAACTAGGAACACACCAAGGATCCCTACATCATCTCACACAAGGGAATCACAACATGGGGACATCTAGTCCATTTCAAATAGAAGTTACAAGACTATCAGTTATGAGTGAAAATTCTCTTGAGGTTCCCCAAGACAGGTTAAAGCCTCCATGGACTTCACAAGTCTCACATAGTCTGATCAAGAGTTACAAGGTGATACCCGAGGTCAACCATATCTGACAAATTAGCCCGCTAACCCAAGGGAATACTAATAGGTAATTAATACTTAGGTAATCTTAGACTCTCTAATCTAATATAATTTTAAAAATTCCCCTCTTATGTTTTTAAATCTAATAAGGAAAAATAATGTCATAATTGTTGCCATAACCACCAGCCGCTAAAGTATCCAGCATGTCGAAAATGGTCAAACATGTCCATTAGCATGATCATCATTCAAATATTGGATATCATATTTATTATACATTTTATCTAATCAAATATTCAACCAAATATGGATTTGGGACCAATATATAATGATACTCATAAATACGTGCACAAAAAATATGGAATTCACTAGGATCACCTAAATTATATGAAGATGATTCCAAAATTATATTTCATATCCTCAATTCTCTTTCCAATACTATCTATGATCAACTAGAAAACATATTTAAAGGTTAATCTCTAAGTCATTACAAACATCCCATAATAAATCTTATTAAATTATAATTAATTATTAAATCATTTTGGAATTAGGTTAATAAACTAAATAATATAAATTTAAATGTTCAGAATAATATGAAATTAACTAAGTGAGATTCACTAGTAGAAGCTATGACCATGCACACTCATAGGGTCCATCATACACCCCTACCTCTGTCCTGAAAAAATAACACATCACACAAAACTCTGTTACATAGTTATTTATGTTAATTGAAAATAAAACCCTTGAAAATTCATACAATGACGTTCCTTAATCAAATAACCTAAAAATGGAATGCACATGCTATTAACGTGCCTCCTCTACAATAATAGGGAAAAGTATCGATCATTATTATATGATTATATCATTATCCAATGAAATCCTCATAGAAAACATTATAGATTAAAAAAAGATATAGAATAAAAAGGAACAATATGAATAAATATCAATGAATCGTGAGACTCTCCTTGACATACTAAGAAATTTCATTCAAAATACCTTGGAACAATGCGAACTGAATTGGAATGGGAGGGGAAGTGCACCTGAAAAAATTCGCATTCAAATAACTCTAGATTACAAAAATCATAAAGATGAGGGATGGTTACCTTATTAGACTTCCCCTTATAAAAATCGCAAATATCCCCACCAACCAACATATCTAAGCTCACTATCAATCTTATGGCTAACTGATGGGATAATGAACCCGAGAAGCCTTTAATGTTATAGTCCAACCCACCATCTAGTTGGTGGATACTGAAATAACCCCACCACCCTATATTATACAATGAGTCTCTATCATGATATTGGGTACCCTTATATATCACATTCCTTGTCAAAAACCATATTCTATAGGCGTTCAAATTATAATAATTAATTTATGTTATCCAATTAGAAATATTACCCCTCAATGGGAAAAACAATATATTTTACCTTTGACTTTTTCATATTTATATGGAAATGGTATATTTAAAAATATATAAATGGAAATAATTCACCATAAAGGGGAGGTTATAATTAATTTTTTTGGGGAATCAAAACTATAATATCAATTTAATGGTCACCAGGATCATGGAGTTGAAGAAGAAAATTCCCCATGATTATCCTAACAGGATACAGAACAACTCAACTCTTACTAATTCGTTTTCCTTCTTATAAAACAACCTGTACATCTTCTTTGAAAATTATGTGAACCAATAGTACCTGAAAAATCCATTTTTACTCATGTTATCTTACATTGATTATATACCAAACATTTAGAAGCAAGAAGTATTGAGTAATATCCAAAGAGTTTTAAAAACTTCATTCAATCCAAAATACAAAAGCAATGTTTGAATTACTCATCCTCTAATCTAGTAGAGAGAAAATTGAAACCGGTTTATAAATTTAGCAGTATACTACATCATTTTAGTTTCCTCTTATATGATCTATATAAATTATGGTGGGTTTATTCTACCAAGTTTATGTGGTGGAATTTCTTCTAAAATAACTATTATAGGTCATTCCGATCAATCTAGTTTTTATCTTCAATTTGTTATGAAATCCAATCAAATATGAGTTTTTCATTGCAATATCGTGATTATTAATCCCTATTTATGATTAAAAGGGTTTTAAACTCATTCACTGATATGAGGGATATATAAACTAACTCCATTGAATTCCATTTTTAACATATCCCATAAATATTAGGGGTGTAAAAACCTAAATTCCGGTATAAAATCTCTAGATAGGAATTATAATCAATAATATACATTACAAACTACTTGTAATAACAGAGGAATACCCTCTAGGACATCTAGATCAATGAATGAACATACAGGTGGAGCATGAACATCAGCATAATTATTTTTGGAATTCAGTGGTCATTTAGGTGGAATAGTTTACTAATATGGAATGAAAATCATTATGTTATATTTCTATGGATGTTTAATTATATATTAATTCAATAGTACTAATTCATAGTTTATACCCCTACCCCCATCTCTCATTATCCCATTTATAGATTTCTTTTACATTTTTGTACCATTGATGAATTTATTTATATTCAGTATTTCTATTTATAAGCCTTGATCAATTAGGACCCCAACTAGGCCCATAGTACACCGATTGTACCCCCCAGTCCGTATTCAATATGGTAAGGGATGTTACCTAGAATTGAGAAGGCATGTCACAAATTATGAGAGACATTATTCTAATACATCATCATACCACACTTATCACTAAATAGGATATAAAAATGAAGCCTAGGAAAAAACCAACTATAATATATATAACATTTTTGAAGAATGAAATTATCCAAAAAGGGGTAAAAATACAAAAACCAGATTGTAAATTGTTAAAATACATGCCCAATTAAACCAAACTATGAAAAAAATAATGAAATCGATGTTAATGTATTCCAAATATGAAGTATCACCAAATATGAAATCCATATTGTATGGTTACATTCAGTAACCACTATATTCACATTGTTCCCAAAATATGTCCATAGAAGTCTCCACCAAAAATTATTCCACATGAAAAAGACAAAACCCTTGTATGTGAAATGCCTATGGAGTAGTAGTTATAAGAATACATAGTAAGATCCCAAAATACTATAATAGAAAGAATAAAGGCTTCATAAAATATGAACCATAAGGGTAAATGATAACCCACATTAGGAAAAAGAACACAAATATTGATGAGAAACCTAGATATGAATTCATGATAGAAAATAGGTTCCATAGATTCCCACTCAATAACACCCCTTCTTCACCATAAAAATCTGTCACCATGAGCATCCCATTAATCCACACTACCCAATGAAAACATACCCACATTACCTCTTAGAGTTAACAACATGGTACCTATATGACACTGCGGTAAATATTTTATTCGGTTGAGAAACAAACTTTGATGGAGAACATGTCCCACACTGAGTATTATATGTAAGATTAATATGTATCAAACTCCATAGACAAATGACTTCCTCATCACGAATGTATAGGGGACTGCCAAACTACCAAAGTAATGTATGAATGATTGACATCATTTTGATACCAATGAAGTAAAAAACTCATGTGGTTCAAGAGTATTGACACACTAAGATGCGGGGGAGTACAAAATTTTCGGAATAATATGGGTTACCCATTCCCTTTTTCATATTCTATTAGAAGAGAACATAACATTATGTATACTCAAACCATATATCTATAACCTATTCGATGACCATACAATTATAGACCCTAAACCTACCAATAAAATTAATGAAAATGGATTTCAGTTGTCTAAAGGATCACGCCATCACACTCTATACAATAAAATCTCATGATATTCCATCTCGATACAAAAATAAAAAATACCACGTAAAATATATGTAAATACACATAAAGAACACATGTGGAGTCATTCACTCTAGGTGTAATCAAGGTTGTGATGGGGGTTGTGTTTTCATTCCAAAATTAATAACATGTTGGTTTCACGTCATAATAGAATCTCCCCACGACATAGTGGTCAGTTAATATCATCTTCCTCCCAGTGAAATGCATAGTTTTAGGAATCATCTATCACTAACAAAACACAACCAAAAACATCTTTCTGCAGGATACCCTGCATAGGATTAAAATAAAAATTTAAATACTATATATAATAATGAGATTGAAATAATTTGGGCACCACTAATAAGGGGTGTTCATTGGGAAATACATTTTTTTGTTATCCTTTATAGGACCCGAGAATCATTGTTTAATAATTCTTTCGACGTTCCAATGAGACACCATAGAGAACAGGATCACTATTCTCATTTATTATATCTTGTGTTATCATCTCTATACTACACCTTCACTTCCAAAAATCAATAAAATTACTCATAAACATAAAGGTTGGTTTATTTTTTCTCAATTAATCCATAAGAATAAGAATAATGGATTTGATATAAAAATTTGAAAAATTAATATAATAGAGGAATATTTTAAATAAGGTCTCATCAATAAATATAATAAATGATCATATATATTAAATAGGATTAAAAACCATAAAATAAAAATAACCAATTTTAACAGTTTGACGGATCCCAATAATATAATGGGATAATTGTTCTTGAGATTATGAAAGAGTAAAACCTTATATATAATTCATGTATTCCACTCAACCCCATGCATTTAATGGGAAAAAATATCACCATGAACTATTCAACCATTTTAGGATGATCAGAGGAATCAAGTCCTCCAAAAACTAACCAAAAGACACTAATAGGTAGAAGAAAGGATTGGGTATTTGAGAGAGAGGGAGAGGTATTTACCATTATTTATAACAAAAAAACTCAGTTGACCCCATAGAGGTAAAATTATAATATTTGGTGAAGAATTTTTGAATTCCGAACAATAATCCAGAAAAAACATGATCCTTTATTCCAAAGGTCCCCTCACCGCACTTGATAACTAAAAATATCAACATGATAAAAATCCATTTATAACTTATAATACTACTCAATCAAAAAATATAACTACATGTTACTCGATCCCACTTGGACAGATGGTTCCATAAAAAAATAAAATATAATAGTAAAATACAAACCATCGCAACACAAAACCTCCCATATTTGAAGAAAAAAAGTCTACCAATCCACACACGTGTCTCACATGAGATTAACTATAGGGTACCACACTCATAATACCACAATATATAGACGTTGTAATAAAGAAAAAATAACATTAAAACCAACATGCCATTCCACAAGGAACAATCTATCTAAAAAATTAATAAATAGGTCAAGAGAAGAATACATATCATTACATCTCCCTAATCTACAATAGATTTCATATAAAAAAGCATGACCTACCTAAGAATTTGAGATTAATAATCCTCTATATAACTATAATATTCGGAAAATATCTCTCAAATATCCATTTGATTCCATAGAAAACACATCAGCGATGTTTCTCCAACTCAAATAATTTTATAATGTTTATCCTTAGTCTTAATAAAAAACATAGAGAACATTTCAGCTTCCCTGAGGTAAATATATCCTCTCTCGATGATTTGCAACGATTATTTTTAGGTATCTCACAATATTTGACACATAAAAGACATTTTTATCCTTAAATAATATTGGGGTTAGTTCCATAAGGTATTTAATTTCTATCGCCTTATGTATTTTTAGAAATATATTAATGATTCTTGGTTTAACACCCCTGATCATGTAACCTATATTATGTGGCAACATTATTACATTGGTAAAAAAAATAAAAGGATCAAATCATAAATTAAAAAAATAGTTTATAAGTCATGGGAGACCAAAAAAAATTATTTCAATATAAAATAATAATACAATATAAATAATTCTTGAATAATTGTTATTTTTTATTAGATTGCTAAATTTATTCACAGACTACGTCTTGTTTCCATAGCGAAACGTGTTACACCCTGATTTTTAAAAATAGAAATATCATGATTGATATATTACATTACACGAAACACCAATAATATAATATAATATTACATGAAAATAGTTTAGGATATATTTTTTAAATTATGTCACTGTGATAGTCTCTGATGCTCGTATTACAAGGGATAAATGAAACATGATAGTTTATTAAAATATTGTTATTAAAAAAAGACACTTATAACATATCCATTAAGTTATAGAGTATGAATATGATTAAACAAATTATAAAATATTTATATTATTTTTATAGGTATAAAATAAAGTCTCTAGTTATCTATTTATTATAAATAAAATAAGACCCTTTTTAAAGGAAAATAAATTTTATCTAAAAAATAGTATTTTTCAAAAAATGTAGCATAACTGAAATTTAAAATCATAATTTAAAATTAAAATTTACCCATTTATGATTTTTTTGGGAAAAGATATACTTCACTTTTCAAATATGCATTTCAATATTATATTTTCAAGATTTTTTTTTGAATTATCAAAAAATATTAATTTTTTAGGGAGTAATGAAAAATATTTATTTTTATTGAAAACTACATTTATATTTAAATAATTTACATATCTAAATTATATATTAAATTGTTTTTAATGTAAAATTATTTCAATCACAACACTATTTAAGTAATTTATGTTATTGGAATAAATTTTATATTGAATTTAGATATAAATAATTTCTAAACATTGAACATTTTTTCATTGGAAAACCATTTTTTGACACATCCATATGATTAATTTTAAATTAAATTAGACCCCATAGTTTAATTGAATTTTAATAAAATGAATTAAATATTTAGAATAATAATAATTTATATAAAATATAAATTAAAACTAATTATTTACGTTAATAAATGTTAAAAAAAAATTTACAACGGAGAAGGTGAAAATGGATTTATTGGGGCTAAAAAAATAGGATTACAGTTATAAATGAAATACCACATGAAAAATAGTTTTTTGATGGAAATATCTCTACACAACATTTTAATTGGGTCAATAATGACATTTTTAGGCCTATGACAATATAAAAAAAGAGGTTATCAATTTTCTTATTCAAAACATTCAACGGTGTCTACTTCTCCACATATAAAAGGCCACACGATCACCTCTCCTATTCAAACATCCAAATAAATATATTTAATCTAATAAATGACTGTAAATATTTAAAAAATTTATAATCACATCCCATATCCCTTATTTTTATTAGGAATCTCTAATATGAAAGCTTTAGGTATAACCATAAATGGGTTCTTCGACGAAGAGGTAATATACTGAACATGCATATTTGTTATATTTCATCTTCTGTATACATATAATATTATTAAAATATGATAAAATATTAAATAATTTTTATAATATATTTGAATATTTAATATGTTTAATTTTTTAACCATAATCCATCTCCATATCCATTAAATAGAATATGAAACTATCGATCGTGTGTACAACAAACTACCACTTCATGAAGCAATGTAATTTTCTTCCATCAACACCAATCAAAGATGGGTAAAATTTGGGATTTAGAATATTTATATTGTATTATGACACTATTATATTTATATTATAATGATTTCACACATCCATTCATAATTTACACTCTTTTGGGGGATACGATAAGGTCATTCGTCTGTACGAAGGACAACTTCCCTGTGAGGCGATGTGATTCATTTTTCTCCTATGATTTACATGGATGGTACTAAAGATAATGTTATTTTATTTATTTTATATTATTAAAATAACCATACATATTGTAATATAATTTCATATATAATAATTTACCTTCGAAAACATGGTAAAACAGAAACGCCTCTTGTGCGTATATGTTGACTAAAGCCTCTATATGGAGATGTGAGATTTGTTTTATTTTAATTTTAATTTGATGGTATTAAATATGGAGTTGATTTATATAAATTTTATATATTATAATAATGACTCAGTAAAGGTTATGTAAAAATTATTTTCCTTTGGTTCCCTTATTTAAGAAAATGGATAGAGTGTTCATTCATATGTAGGGCCTAACATCTCCATGAACAGTGTAACACCTTTTATATCATTAATGATTATTTATTACACTAAAAAGTATAATTAATATATATGATATTATTATTTTATTTTATATTTCAATATAAATAATCTATTATAAATTAAAAGGTAGTGACATTATCAAATCAAAATAAACATGAAAAAAATAGATGTAATTTCCCAAAATATGATTTTTAAAATTAATTTATATTAAAAGTGGCATAAAAGTACCTTTGTAAATAATATATGGTATGGTATATATATGTCTATTTCTGGAAAAGATTTATAATAAAACTAAATTTTATGACTATTTATCAAATGTATACATTAGAAGTAAAAGATGAGCCAAGGGTTTATCACCTCACTTTTACTTCTATGAGACATATTCATTATTATACACTTAGTTCTTTTGTGTGGTGTATATTATGACCATTTTGATAATTTAGGTCACTGATTTCATTTTCTATATGGAATTTAATGATTACATTGAAGTTATTTCTTTCACGGGGCATATGATTAAAAAATTACCGAATTGGAAAAGATTTATGTTACAATTTCATTGTTTATTATATTTTTATTATTATAATGATTCCTATGATAAAATAATATGATCAATATCTCAATAAAATATTTATTTTTCTTCTCCATTTTTAGTCATATAATTTAAATGTAATAGTCCCATTTTCATCTATTTGGTATTTATAATGATTAAGGTAATTTATTTTAATAAAATCGAACATTATTTATCTATTTAGTAAAAAAAAATATTAAATATAACACCATTTTTTATAAAAAAAAATCAAGTTATTTTTTAAAACTATAAAAAAATTATTAATTTATTTTCCACCAATGACTGGGTTTTCGAAAAATAATTTCAATGTAAACTTCCTATTTTTTCCAAATACTGTACTTTTTTACTTTTCAATTTAAATGGTGAAGGATTATTTTTTATCTTACATAAAAAATACATAGTTTTCAACCAATATGATCAATAAATGTTTTAATGAATCCAATATAATTTTCAATGTTTATTTTAAAAGAAAAATATTTTTAAAATATTGTAGATGCCGAAAAGTGCATAATTGCTGGAGAATGTTTCGAAATGACAAAGCGAAGTCATATTTGGACCAGGATGCCTGGTCCGGAGGACCTGAAAGTGTTGCGCGGAAAAAAGGGTGAGGTGCGCGAAAAAAAGTTTTTCCACGTGGAATGCACTAGGATTCACGAAGAGTGCTGAAGCCGGTGCAAAATAATTTCGTACTCGTATCTCGCGCTGTTGACCTTTGGTATCGTCGCTTCCAGAGAACAAAATATTTCACGTAGCCCTAAATTTCGCACAGCCAGATGCCTATAAATAGAAGACGACCCCCTTCCTTTTCAGGGCCGAAGAATTCGAACCGCCTGTCGTGCGCAATATTCACATTCCGCGCGCGCACAATTTGGACTTGAGGTATCGTTCTTTTTTGCGCTAGGTCGCCCCTGGATCCCCCTTCACGTGAGATCCCCATGGCATAGACTAAACTCCAACCCCTTAAGGGTCTGCCCCTTCTTCACAATTCCTTCCTTTGCGCACAGGCCGGCCAATTGCATGCAATCCCCTTCGTTTGCGTGCAATCTCCTTCCTTTGCATGCACTCCACTTCAATTGAGAGCAGTCCCTTTGTGTTGCGTGCAAAAGCCTTGGCTTCAGTTCCGTGCCAAATCTATCTATATTACTCTCTAACCCAGCGTTATTCGCGCAACAGCCTCAATTGCGTGCACGACTACCCTATTACGCGTAGGCCTCCCTTATTACATGCAGGCCTGCCCTATTACATGTAATCCTTTCTTATTGTGTATAGGCCTTTCTTATTGAGAGTCGCACCATGAAATTTTTGGGCCAGGAGGTTAGGATTTTCAATTGCACCCTAATGCGCTCCCACCTTCCACCTATGGAATACCATGATTTGGGATACTCCTCTGCACATCATGATACACCTTGAGTTGAAATATTCCTCATGGTTCGTCTCCTATGTCGTGAGTTGACGTACACCCTATGGATGTATCTTGCTTCTAACAAGAGAAGCCTTATACTCCAAGCATGAGATTCCAGTATTCCTATCTACATGAATTTAAACTATAGTAATCCCTATCATTCATTAATAGGATGCCTCTTGTTCCAAATAAGAGATTCCTTATGTGACAAGCATAAGATGCATAATTCCATGATTAAAGGGGCGTAATATCAAGAGCGTAGGAATCCGTTCAAACATTCCATAACTTCACCTCACGCTTTGCGTGTCCTTCATTCAGATCTGCATACACTTCCTTGTCTAAAGGGACCACCAAACGTCCTGGTCCCATGCCGCATCGGGTCACCTACCGTCCTTGGCCAATGCCCCGAAATACTTTGGGAAACACTTTGAGTTAGGTCCTGTGTTTCAAACTTAGTCAGCAGTCGACCCTCATTTGTTTGTCCCCATTTCAGGATCATGCGATATGGATACTGTGTTTCGAACATGGTTAATAGTTATCCTCTATCGCCACGCCACTCTCATTGCATTTCGAATGTCGGACATGTGATTCACACTTTTCATCACCCTTTTTTGGGCCGATTCCAACGCCCTTGCCATTATCCCGCATGCGCACTAGCACATAGGTGTAGGCCTCCATCATATTCCTCAACCCACCAGTGAGTTGAGATGTCCTCATGGCCATACATGAGGAAGACATTACGGGAGGCTTCCACGCGTAATCCCCATCCATCGTTTCCACTCCTTAGTGGCACCTGGGAAGCTTTCTTGCGTAAGCCCCATTCACCATTGCCGCTCCATAACACCCCTTAGTACAGAGTTTTCGGTGCCTTCCCTCCCACAATGAGATGATGGTACCTGTTATGTATGTCCTAGGGGTGCAGAGAAAACCCACCTCGTCCAAGATACATGACGTCAAACTGCCAAGCACTTCGTCCTCAACACATGGTGTTAAATTGTGAATCGGCCCCCTGCCTCGCATACAGGGTCCCCCAACCTTGGGCATCCTGCATGCATGCTCATCTCCATGGGGATGGAATCAACTCTCACAGGGGATGATATCCTCTTTATCGGAGAGGCATTTGTTCGAGGGGAAGGGAAACCACTTTGGTGTAAGCCCTTATCTTTTCTTGTAGGAGGCAGCACCCCTGCTCCTCCTCACATGCACAGTGCCAGGGACAGTGGAGGGAAAAATAGGGAATGTGACACCTCCTCTCACCCTGGGTGCCAAATCCCTATCCCGCTGTGCTTTTTCGCCCTCAGGCCTCCATCCTGGAGTAAGTCCCGACACCATGGGCTGATCAACGTGTAAGCCCCGCTCCATTTCCCACAGACGCACCCTTCGCGATGTGATCGTCAGGTCTCTGATGCCTCTTGTTTCTCACACTGAGCATGACTTCTATGAGCTTAGAGTGAGAACCATCCATGACACACCTTAGGTCGCCTCAGAGCATAAGCCCCAAATGCCCTCGTCCGAGCTGCAGGACGTCAAACTGCCAAGCACCCCCATCCCGCATGACGTTAAAATGTACACCCGAACTACGGGGAATTTGATCCGTGCTAAGGCATGGTATATTGGAAGCCTCCATGAGGTTCAAGCCCCATCACCTTGGGTCATCTCTGATCATAATCCCCAACCAACCTGTACAACGGGGACTTTGATCCGTGCTAAGGCATGTTATGTAGGAAGCCTCCATGAGGTTAATGCCCCATCACCTTGGGTCGTCTCATAGCGTAAGCCCCAAACAACCCGAAGTATGGGTACTTTGATATGTGATAAGGCATGGTGCGTAGGAAGCCTCCACGAGGTTCAAGACCCATAACCTTGGTCTATCTCAAAGAGTAAGCCCCAAAAAAACCAAACTACGGTGACATTGATCTGTGATAAGCCATGGTACGTAAGAAGCCTCTGCGAGGTTCCAGCCCGACATTCCACTGGCCTTGACCATCTCTGTGTCTGTGTGTCAGGCCCTATTTCCACCTTGGGATGCCTTAGAGCATAAGCCCCAATCTATCTGGACCCTATCACCCTATTCATGTCGGTTCACCAACTCCAACATTGGGTCACCTCATAGAGTAAGCCCCAAATACCCCCCGTCCCGCATGATGTTATACTGCAATCCATCCCGAACTGCGTGGAATTTTATCTATGCTAAGTCATGGTACATAGGAAGTCTCCATGAGGTTCAAGACCACAACTTGGTCATTCCGAACCAATTCACGTCAGTTCTCCATCACCATGGTCTGCCTCTGGGTGTAAGCCCCCATACTCATCCTGCATGATGTTAAACTGTATTCTCCATCTAAACTATGTGGTCTTTGATTTCCCACCACAGAGATACATAGGAAGACTCCACGATGTTCAAAACCATCACCCATGACTCATCCTGATCTCTCCCTCGAGCCCACGTGTCTTAGGAAGCTCATTCCCTAACCCGTAGGTTCCACTTCCTCTAGGTCCTATCCATGTGTCCATTTTCAAGGGTCGCCACTTCAGGTGTCCCATCGATCCATAAAACTATGCGGACTTTGATTCTCGGCCAAAGGGAAACATAAGAAGTCTCTTTGAGGTTCAAGCCCAAAGCCACCATTCATCCTGATTCTTTCAATGGATGCCACATCTAGCTAGGATCATGGAAATTCATTCCTCATTTCCCTCCACAACATTCGGGAAGCCGCCCACATTCTGGCCCCAACATCGGTGTTCCCTCCAAGGGGTTCTTTATTCTGAACCACTCTAGCTAGTGTTCTGATCTGTCCAATCTATCTCTGATGGACGTTAAAATCGTGGCATACCCTGTGTTAAACATGGAAAGCTTAGGAAAACCTCATATATATGCCTATGTAATTCAATTCCCCGCGTTTTATGTGGGATTCCTTGGGCTTCTGCGTCCTCGAGAATCCCTATTATAAGGGACAATAGGAAGATATGCCAATCCCCAATGTCAAGACATGCCAGTGATGCCCGAATGTGACTTCTCTCCTAACCGAAGGATTCTTCCTTGACCATACCCATTGGAAGGTCCTGAAAAAAGCGGCGTAATTAGCTAGAGTCCATGATGTTATGGAATCAGGAAGAGCTTCACAAACTACAGTTTAAATCTATGAGGAAGACCCGGACTAGGTTAAGTGTTCTGAGGAGGAATCCACGGAAGTAAGAACCGACATCACATCATTCCATTTCGATCAAGGATTAGACGTCCCTGAATAAAGAGAGGATGTCGCCCACCTTTGGAAAGCGTGAATGCGGGGTAACATTAGCGCGTCCTTTGAGTGACATATGCACGCGTCCCCGACAAAGCATCAGAAACAAATACTATATAATTTTTTATAATTTTGTTTTCAAATTTGTAAGTTTATATTATTGAATAATTTTCTTAATAATAATATTATGAAAAACTATACATAAAAAAAGAAAAAATTATATAATTATTCCATTCTGGGGATACTTTGTAACGGTATCATCATTTTTATGTCTAATATTTTTTATGATCAGTTTCACTAGGGGTGTTCCAGTTCAATACCATTCACATTACCTTTTGATGGTTTATGATTATAATTATTTATTGGGATAATTTTAAACATATCAGATGATATTTTTTCAATATTAATTGTTTTGTTGATTGTGTTTCACCCCATTCATATAATGAATGCATTAAAATTAATGTGATGTGTGGGGCCCTCTATTTCCATTGATGCATCATTATGATTCATGAGACATTTCACATGGCTATTTGGCTGATGGGATACAGATTTATATAAAATGTCTTGGAACGAGGACCTGATGATATAGTTATGATGTTCAGAATAATGAATTCTATCATTATAAATTTTTATATTTATGTTCATGTGATTATTCAATTAGTTAGGATTGACATGAAAGAATTTCAAACTCGTGTGATTTTATATGTGGAATTATTTGATAATTTTTTTATTACTTACATATTATAATTCATGATTATATAATTTACTAAATAGAATTTTATTCAGTTATTAACCATTCTTAATTGATTATACCTCATTTATTCATTATATTGTTTATTTTACCCTTAACTGTACTGAGAATTTGAGAACACCCCTTTCTTTAGTTTTATTTTTCCCGTGATACAAAAAAGAGTATTATTATTAGTATTTCAGGATATGATCCGGGGAATAATAGAATTGGAAATGAAAAAACAATTTTTATATTGAGTTTCAAAGTGTAATGTGTTTTCAAAATATATATCTAGTTTACCAATAAAATATTTATTTGGTCTACAATGAGGTGATTACATATATCTATTACCAACATAATAATTTCACCATAAACTATAGGATACAAGTGTTGAGGACATTATAATTGGTGTCTGATAACATTTAGTATAAAACATGGGAGTAATATTTTAGAAAACATAAAAAATGGAATATAAATCTATGAATTATTTTATAAGAATGATTAATCATAAGATAAAATCATAAGCTTTTATTAATGTTGATATTATGTGGTCTTCCTAGATAAAAATTCATGAATCGATAATAAAAGAGGATGTGTGTCTGGAATAGATTTACCTAGGGGATATAACTCTAAAAATGAACATTGGCATGGAATCGAGCATTACGTGGTACATGGAAATAGGTCTGACTGTGCACCTTGTTTGACACTCCCATTGGATATGTTTTGGATTTTTTGTATTTTATTTGAAAAAAATAATGAAAAATTGGAATATATGATGACAATGAATGACCTAGGACAATCTTAAGGTATCATAGATTAAAAAGTGGGTTTCATGATTCAGATATCCAATAAATGCTCAATCTAGATTATTTGATTCCACACTGTGATTATCATTTCTAAAAATATGATTTTTGATTTTATTAAATAGTGGGAACTAGAATGAATGGGGTTACTAATGAATATCATAGAAAATATGTTAATTAGAAACCAAACTGTATGATTACTAGAGAAATGTATATTGTGATTATGAAACATTAGTTATCAAATTATAAAATAAAAAACATTAACCTTAACCAACACTTTGAATCACTAAATATGACAATGAAATATATTTATATGATCTCAGATGGTGGATAATAGTGAGGAAATTTTAATCAGCTTCATATGTGGGGAGTTTTTGGATAATCACCAATGTGAATTTATTATAGGAACATGAATATATTTTGAATTTATAAAATAAGGACACGAAGTATGTAATATAAAAGGAAAAATTAAAACTTTTGGTAGATGAAATTGATTAGAATAATGGTCTACCTAAGGTATGATTAATAATTGATTATTTTAAAGGTGGAATGTATGGAGATTATTAGAATATATTTCCTAGGGAGAAGATCATAAATAAAATCTATAAGGTTTCAGAAGTGGTGTTTTATTTTTCACAGTGAAGAGATTTGGTAGGAAATATCAAAGAATAGAGTTATTATGGAACGATATGATGAATCCTAATTACTGGTTCAATAATGATGTGTAATTATAGATATTTTTATGCATTGGAAGTGGATTTTTTTTTAAATTGATAATTAAATATATAATTAAATTTATATAGATGGTTGGCATTTTAGATTTTCAGGAATATATTGAATGGTGTTGTGATCTAGAAAAGTGATTAAATGGTAAGGTTATATTTTGTAAAAAACAATTGATTATCATAATATAACACATAATAATATCCTAATGTGTAAAAAGATGAGTTTTGTTTGCAAAAAGTTATGAATGATATGGAAAATGTAAATTCAAAAGTATTTATGGCCTTCGAATTGATTAAATATTATTTTTGACAAAGTGTATTACATTGAAATTGATAAAGTTTGCTTCATTTTTATATTTGAGGAATATATTTAGTAATATGTGGTTTTATTTAAGGAATTATTATATATGTATGTTTTCATTTTTGTATTGTGGTTGTTATAGTTATTTCCATGTATTAGGAGAGTATATGAACAAGGTATTCAAATAAATGTTATGTTAAAATTAAGACCTACTATATGTCATTTGGGTAATCTAATGTTTAGTTGTTTTTGTTAAATTATCACCCTTCTAAATTTGTGGACATTTATTTTGGTAATACATATTTTAGAGGATCCTAATTTTAATTGTTAATGTATTTGATTAATTATAAAATCATATTTGACTTTTAGGTTCTAGGTATTAATGTATTTTATTGGAAAAATTGTGAAAATTGTTTTGGCCTTGGTAAAAATTAATAAACATATAAAAAGAATTTCACTATTTTATAGATCACATGATCATTTAAAAATTAATTTTTGTACATAAATAATAATAAAACAATTCGTCAAAAATTATTTCATAGAGTAAGAAATGATGTAGACTTTGATAATATCATAATAGAATAATGAAATAGTTGTTATTAAATAAACATAAATCAAGTATAATTTTTTGTGTTCTCTATCACAGTAATAAGACAATTCATCAACATTATGACAAGAATCCCGAAATAAAAATATCAACCTATAAAATTATTTTTGATCATTGATTTATGGTTTTGGAGTCATTATATTTCTCTTGATTATTAATTTTTTTAACAACGATCTTAATCAGTCACTATAATCATTTGTACTTTTTTTCCATGTCTATAACATCATGTCCAACCAATGTTAACATACTTGGAAACCATGTTATGTGTTATTATAGATGACCTATGTACTACAATTTTCCTCATATCTGGATTATGGTTTATTAACTCCTTTTAATTTTTGGTTTCCAATAAAGGTATCTTAAAATTTGAAATCCTTGATTACCGAGATCTAGATTAAATTATGATGAAATAATTTATTTAATGGTGGAGAATATAACACCAAAATATTTTAAAGAGGAACATCATTTTGATATGTTGTATTACAAAAAATACATGATTAGAAGAGAATTATATACCACAAGCCTTTATAATATTTATTTTAATTCTAGTCTCTTCGATTTCTTATGATGAACGCAACACGGTGTTTAAATGAAACACAATTCTATATTAAAATATTTTTATTTATACATGACCATTATAAACTATTCATTAAGATTGATTGTATGAATAATTATTAACAAATTATAAAAATTATATGGAAAAACATGTATAAAATATAATCCATTGTCAAAAATTTATTATATATATAAGGCCCCAGCCTTAAACCTCACTTAATCATGAGTTATTACAAGATTACACATTGAGGATATTTTCAGGTTTAGAGTTTTAGAGAATTAGATCATAAAACTGAAATTACATACCACATTTAAACAAAGTGGTTACATAAAAGATAATA
Source organism: Viscum album (assembly GCA_963277665.1). Taxonomy (NCBI): domain Eukaryota; kingdom Viridiplantae; phylum Streptophyta; class Magnoliopsida; order Santalales; family Viscaceae; genus Viscum; species Viscum album. The sequence goes on from OY728119.1 coordinate 1,977,757,660, forward strand.
TTCATTTTCCCCGTCAACGGAAACATATTTAAAATAAAACATGGATTCTTTCTTGACAATTCCTTGACACTATCATCATATCATTTACCCTTCCCTTGACCTATGAAAAACATTTCAAAAACACGGGATGAGCATAAAAAGCTCAGTAATGGATATAAAAATATGGAAAGGAAACATGAGTACATGTATACATAAGAATGAAATAATATTGTACCCATAAAACATAAGCACTTTAACATACCTCATAAAATCATGAATAAATCATAGAAATCATAAGACATCAAAGGTAACTTGAGGCATTCATAACATTCTTACATAGGGAGTAACCCTCTTGGTAACGTTTGGAATATCCACCACAGTATATTCCCTAAATCTCTTCGGAGAAACCTTCACGTTTCACTCCTTTGCATTACCCAATGCATTGGAGAGCTATATCGGGCTCACCCGCCCTTAGTTTATCACGGAACCACCCGTTTCCATAATAATGCCCAAGAACAATAACATAAACGTATCACATAAAACATGCATAAAGGAAACATAACATTTCCACATTTCAATCACAATATAACATTTTAGTATATTGAAATAATGAATCCATTCAAAAAGAAACCATTTCCAAACCAATTAAAATATTTAATAAAGGGATTTTTGAATCAAAGTGTCCCATACCACCTTGAAAAATTTAAAATTTTAAACCATTAATATCCATATAAATAAATCTTTAAAACCATTTTGAAAACATGGATATTAATAAGAACAAATAATTGAAACATTTTAAGCGATATTTTGGTTAAAGGGGTTCTACCAAAATTAGAGACACTTGAATATAATAATTGAGGAATAACATTTAGTCAGAACTTTATAATATCATGAGAATAAATGGATTCATGATATAATATTCCAAATGAAAGTATATACACCATATAAGAGTGAATTGGTGCATAACAACAATGAAGTCTCAATAAAAATGTCAAATGTGATGAATTCCCTTATAAAGAAGGTGTCCTTAAATTAAGGATAAATCAATCTCAAAATTATGTGTGACAAATATAAATACGCCCAATATAAGTGGATATTAAGTGTAAAACAATAAAAGGTCATTCACACATATTCAAAATATGACATATTCAATAACTACATGTTGAACCCAAAGAAATCGAAATTGGGGTAAAAAGTTCCCTTGGTAAAATTCGACAGCCTAACGACATCACTTCAAAATTTAGAAAATGAGTTGATGAGAGATAAAAATGGAATATTATCACATGGACATAAAATTTAAATCAATATGGATATAGAATATCATATCCCAAAATAATATTATGTGAATTAAAAGACGTAACAAAAGAAGTCTTTTAAAAAGAGGAGGGTGAAAGGTTCCCTTACCGATTTGGGTATCTTTCGAAACATACACCATGTGAAAGAAGGAAAATAAAACATTGATGTAAATACTCATAAATGAAAGTATATTACACAATGAGTAAAATAATGGGCATTACATACACCACTCAAAGGAAATTTTGGCAAATGTAGCATAAATCTCAAGGAAATAAAAGTTAGACGAAAAATCCCTTACGAAAACTTGTCAGCCTAACGGTGCCATTTAAGACTTCCAAAATGGATTGATGAGAGAAAATATAGTCTATGATCATATTCATATAATGTTTACAGAAATAGGAATATAAAAGAACATCCCCCAACATAACAAAGAGGATCTTAAAAGAAGTGACATAAAGGAGAGTACTTAAAAAGAATGAGAGAGGTTGGATCTCTTATGAAAAATTCGGCAGCCTAACAGCGCCACTAAAAACATCCAAAATGGATTGATGAGAGATAATAGGGTATCTCATCATATGAACATAAAAATTACCGTAAGAGTAATATAAAATAACATCCCAATAACAATAATGAAAAGCTTAAAAGGAATGACATAAAAGAGTGTACTTAAAAAGAAAGACAGGAGTAGGATCCCTTACCTCGGGTCCGACTTGACTCGATCGTTCTTTAATCTCCTGAATAATAAACTTGTGTTAATTTTTAAATCCTTATTAACCTTTTTCAATTTCATTATTCCTTTTATATCACTTATTACCATGTCATGAACACTATGTAATTATTTCATTTTATAACGGTCGTTTAAACGATCATTGGTACTTGAGTCAAAATATGCTCTTTATAATTACAAGTTGTTCATGTATCCATTATATCCATAGTTATAATAATGATGTATATATCATATATATCATATATATCCAGAACATATTTATTTAATACTATTCCATATCATTTAGAGATAAAAACGAAAAGCACCATTCATGGAGACGGTAGGCCGTACGTACGCATGAATGCTACTTTCATTTTATTCTTTTTCATATTAATGGAATTAAAAATAAATGATATATATATATATATATATTATGATTCCAGTATAATATATATGTTATATAGGTCACATATTTTCATCAATTTCATTCTTTATACATTTCATGTATTGCATGTACGAGTCACATCACATGAGGGGGCCGTAGTCCGCACTTCCTCATATGAAATTATCGCATTTACACAACATGAAAAGAATAAAGTTATGGTTTAAATATAAAATACAGAAGCATATAGTAAAAATAAATACCATATATATCATATATAAAATACAGTTACATCATAATGGCCACCTTTAAAGGTGTTAAAAGAATATTGAACAATCATCGTTTCGTGAGGCAGAAAATCGCCAACCACAGAAACAGTATGTTCTTTAGCCATTAGATGAAGGTGTGTGTAAGTGTATCTAGAATAATCCTTATAAAAAAATCCTAGTATATTTAAGACACGGGAGTTGTTACAAAATAAATGAATAAAAAGTGTTTAGGGGGTTGGAGATGCAAAATAAGTGAAGACATTACCTTAAAATCGGGTAACTCCCTTTGGATTGAGCTCAATGGCTTCCATGGGAAGACTTATGCCCAATGTGAGGCTTCAAGGAGTTAGATAGGGATCATGAGAGAAAAAATTGGCAGGTTTTGGCCGAGCCAAAGGCTTTGGAAGTGTGGGTAAGGAGGTAGGGGTGGGGGCCTTTTATAAGAGGAGAGGAAGGGCACTCTTGCAAAGGTATGAAATGTAACTTAATTTTCAAATGAGTTTCGGATTTTAATGGTCCCACATTGATGTGTTTCTAGTATAAGGTGATAAGGGTTCAAAATCCATCCATACAATACGTTTTGGACATGTTTAGGTCATATATTTTACATTATGTTTCCATTTTATTTAAATCGTTAAATAATGAGGTCATCGATGCATTATCATGATGTCATAAATAATTTAATTTATATAATGTCTAAAAATTATAAAAAAATACTATGATGTAGGAAATAGTTTTAGCTTTACAATGAATATTTATAGTCCAAAATATCATTTATGGATACAAAATTAAAAATATTTTACTTAGGTGATACATTCTTTGTTACTTTAACATTTTTTTTAAAAAAAAGATTAAAAGTCACTTTCTCACAAAAGTGATTCCATGGGGCCCCCAAGTTTGGCACAAGGCATCCCATGGTCGGCCATGAGACAACCAGTAGCCTTAGGACACATTTTTGGTTATTTTTTATTATTATAATGTTATATTATTATCTTTAACTACCCAATTACTCATTGATCAAGATAATTAGAGATAATTACAGTCATTACTATTCATAAAGTCCAAAAACAAAAGAGTCTTAATTACATAATTTGGAACTTCTTATTCCAAATATGTAATCCATTTTACCAAATTCCAAACACATAAATTTCAATAATTAATTTAAAAAAAAACTTCCCGTTGTCAAAACAAATAGAGGGGTTTTTTAGAAACAATATTTATGAAAAGTTTGGCACTCGTTTATGCCTAATTACAATGTGAAATACATCCCAATGACCATCATTGAATTACATGGTAAAAATATATTCTAATTACACTTTAAAACAAATTAAAAAGATATTATGACCATATAATTAAATTAAATGAAAAAGCAGTTTTGATGTAAAATGGAGTATTTTTCACTATTCATTAAAAAATGAACATTGTTAGAAAAATACCAAAAATTAACCCAAGGTAAATTTCAATGTCCCAATCATAAATAATATGTTTATTTTGAAAAATATATCTTATAAAATTTTCAAAAAGTGGATTTAAAAGAGGCTCGCCATTAAAAGGCTGTTAATCGACCTTTTAAAGAATATTGGAATGTTTACACTTAAAAACTGGATTCATTTGCATTTTTAATCCCCTAACATTTATTGAAAAAAAAAATATTTGACAAACATATATAATCATTTTTTAGTTAGTTCTATTCATTCCCACCATTACAATGGCTAGGCGTTAACTACCATTTAATATAATATTTTTTTACTATTAGAGTGCAACATAAGATTTCAAAGAAACATGTTGTTGCATAGTGGGTACGCCATCGAGCATAGAATTCCCTTCAAAGTAATATTAATATTTTATTCACAATTATGGATAAATGTGAAAATGTCATACTCTTTATTTACCTGGGGTGTTACATCCTTCCTCCCTTTTGGAAATTGCATCCTCGCAATTTTAAAATTGAGCTTGAAACATCCTTGAACATCCCACATCAGAACAAGAGTCGGTAAAAAAACACTTTAATATAAAGAAAGATAAGTACAGAGGTCACCCGAGTTAACCCATACTAGGATTCCATGTAGGAAAACATGGACTTGGAGGAGAAATCATATGGTCATGTTCTGATGGAGAGTGATAGTAAACATGTCTAGGAGAAAGTTAACCACAAGAAAATTACAAACTTGTGATGTGTTAAATGGTATTCGATTCCTCCATTGGAAAAGTAAATAGACAACATTTTTGTTTTAAGTTACTTTTTATTGAGGAATTTGTTCACAAGGAAACATAATCACTTATCCTGTTGACTTTCAACTTTTATTAGATTCCTTATACAAACTCATATTTTCTCCAAAAGACGAGTATTTAGGATGACTTTTTTCGCATTAAGAGTACTATAATCAACTTCTAGATAATCACCGAATCCAAAAAAGTGAACTATATACTTCCCATGTCTTTATACATTAACCAAAACCAAAACCAAAAAGGTTAGTACAAGATCAGATAATCCAAAAAAGGATAACCCTTTAAAAAAAGAAAATCTATTCTTAATCTCCAAAATTTGTCCAACAAAACCCAAGGTTCAACGAGGACCATTTGATAAACAATTTGTCCATAAAATTATTCAAAGTAAACCAAACTAAGATTGAAACCCAAATATTTGAAGGATTTAGTCACATAGTCTTCAATGTTAAATCATAACATTTATCTCCAAACAACATCTGTTTCTCCTAATGTCTCGTATTGAAAAGTAATTAACCTAATCACATATCCTCCATGATAGGTTAATAAATTTCCATAGATAACCCAAAATCAACATACTCTTAATTCATAAAATCATCTAACTAAAAGGAATCAGTCAAACTAACCAGGGACTTCACGTAGTCCAGTGGTAGGCGATAAATACCAGTTGCACTTTGGGTGTGGGTTCGATTCCTGCAGCTTTGTCCGATGCGACGGGTTGTCACACGGTCTGCATGTTGTCCTTTTTATAAAACTCCAAAAATAACCCTAACATGTTTTAACCTCAATAGTTTCCTTATACCTATAATTTTCATCCAAATTCGTTATGATCTCAACATCTTAATTCATGAAGTCTTATTTCACCCCCATAAGATAAAATAAAACGATTCAAAAAATGAATAACATCGTACCTTGATCATGGCTTCCACTCGGTTTCATCGTCATCTTGCTCACGTAGGTAGAAGTCCCATGAATTATAATAATGATTTAGAGATACTTCAAAATCATTTGCTTTCTCCATCCAAATACACCTTGTACAACATGGGTCATATGGGTGTTCACAGAAAAACAGTTTTGGAAAATAATCATGTATGACATATTATTCCAAAACATCTGATAAAACATGATTTCTATAAAATAGTTGGACAGAATTTGAGTTGAAACTTTCTATTATTGGTAATTTTAAAATACCATAAGTGTGTGCTGAGAGACTATATTTTAAAATAAAATATGAATAGGTTGCGCAAGGGTCTCCTTCCTCAGCACCATTTTTAAAGTCATAATATGCTTTAAATTCTTGTGATAAGGTAAAATATTTGAAAATACCTTGATAATATTTACCTTTCTTGAAAATATTAGAATATTGTGAAAATAGTATTTGTCTAAAAACAACCCACGATCCACGATGATAATGAGGTATAGTGGAGGTGTTTGATATCTCAAACAACTGCTTGCAAGTGAGTTGTATACTAGAAAAAGATTCACAATCATCCGAACGTGACTTTGAAATAATTATTGCAAGCATGTCATCAAGAAAAGATTGGAATGTCATTTGAGATCCTTCTCCTTCCATTTGTATCCGACTTTACTTGTCTATAAAAAAAGTTATAAAACAAGGATTTAACTGAAATAATAGATATAGGGACTAATCATGGGTCTAACAAAAACTCATAATCTCTAAAGTTGTCGAAACCGACCTCTGATACCAACTATAAGGCCCCAGCCTTAAACCTCACTTAATCTTGAGTTATTATAAGATTACACATTGAGGATATTTTCAGGTTTAGAGTTTTAGATAATTAGATCATACAACTTTCATTACATCCCACATTTAAACAAAGTGGTTACATAAAAGATAGTATTCATTTTTTCCATCAACGGAAACATATTTAAAATAAAACATGGATTCTTTCTTGACACTTCCTTGACATTATCATCATATCTTGTACCATTCCCTTGACCTGTGAAAAACATTTCAAAAACTTGGGATGAGCATAAAAAGCTCAGTAAGGGATATAAAAATATGGAAAGGAAACCTGAGTACATTTATACATAAGAATGAAATCATACATTACCCATAAAACATAAGCATTTTAACATACCTCATAAAATCATGAATAAATCATAGAAATCATAAGACATAAAAGGTAACTTGAGGTATTCATAACATTCTTACATAGGGAGTAACCCTCTTGGTTACGTTTGGAATACCCACCACAGTATATTCCCTAAATCTCTTTGGAGAAACCTTAACGTTTCACTCCTTCGCGTTTCCCAATGCATTGGAGAGCTATATTGGGCTCACCCGCCCTTAGTTTATCACGGAACCACCCATTTCCATAATAATTCCCATGAACCATAACATAAACATATCACATAAAACATGCATAAAGGAAACATAACATTTCCACATTTCAATCACAATATAACATTTTAGTATATTGAAATAATGAATCCATTCAAGAAGAATCCATTTCCAAAACCATTTAAAATATTTAATAAAGAGATTTTTGAATCAAAGTGTCCCATACCACCTTTAATATTTTAAAATTTTAAACCATTAATATCCATATAAATAAATCCTTAAAACCATTTTGAAAACATGGATATGAATATGAACAAATAATTATAACATTTAAAGTGATATTTTGGTTAAAGGGGTTCTACCAAAATTAGAGACACTTGAATAAAATAATTGAGGAATAACATTTAGTCAGAACTTTATAATATCATGAGAATAAATGGATTCATGATATAATATTAAAAAGGACAGTATATACACCATATAAGAGTGAATTGGTGCATAACAACAATGAAGTCTCAATAAAAATGTCAAATGTGATGAATTCCCTTATAATGAATGCATCCTTAAATTAAGGATAAATCAATCTCAAAATTATGTGTGAAAAATATAAATAAATCAAATATAAGTGGATATTAATTGTAAAACAATAAAATTTCATTAACACATATTCAAAAGATGACATATTCAATAACTACATGTTGAACCCAAAGAAATCGAAATTGGGTTAAAAAGTTCCCTCGGTAAAATTCGACAGCCTAGTGGCATCACTTCAAAATTCAGAAAATGAGTTGATGAGAGATAAAAAGGGAATCTCATCAAATGTACATAAAATTTAAACCAATAAGTATATAGAATAACATATCCCAAAATAATATTATGTGAATTAAAAGACGTAACAAAAGAAGTCTTTTAAAAAGAGGAGGGTGAAAGGTTCCCTTACCGATTTGGGTATCTTTCGAAACATACACCCCATGAAAGAAGGACAATATAACATTGATGTAAATACTCATAAATGAAATTATATTACACAATGAGTAAAATAATGGGCAGTAAATACACCACTCAAAGGAAATTGTGGCAAATGTAGCATAAATCTCACGGAAATAAAAGTGAGATGAAAAATCCCTTACGAAAACTCGGCAGCCTAACGTCGCCACATAAGACTTACAAAATGGATTGATGAGAGGAAATAGGGTCTCTAATCATATTAACTTAATGTTTACATAAATATGAATATAAAAGAACATCCCCCAACATAACAAATAGGAGCTTAAAAGAAGTGACATAAAGGAGAGTACTTAAAAAGAAAGAGAGAGGTTGGATCTCTTAGGAAAAATTCGGCAGCCTAACGGCGCCACTCAAAACATCCAAAATGGATTGATGAGAGAGAATAGGTTCTCTAATAATATGAATATAAAAATTACAGTAATATTAATATAAAATAACATCCCAATCATAAGAAAGATGAGCGTAAAAAGAATGACATAAAAGAGTGTACTTAAAAAAGAGAGAGGAGTAGGATCCCTTACCTCGGGTCCGACATGACTCGACCATTATTTAATCTCATGAATAATAAACTTGAGTTGATTTCTACTTCCTTATGAACCATTTTCAAGTTCATTATTCCTTTTATATCACTTATTACCATGTCATAAACACTATGTAATTATTTTAGTTAATAACGGTTGTTTAAACGATCATTGGTACTTGAGTCAAAATATGGTCTTTATAATTACAAGTTGTTCATGTATCAATTATATCCATAGTTATAATCAAGATGTATATATCATATATATCATATATATCCAGTACATATTCATTTTATACTATTCCATATCATTTGGAGATAAAAACGAAAAGCACCGTTCATGGAGACGGTAGGTCGAACGTACGCATGAATGCTACTTTCATTTAATTATTTTTCATATTAATGGAATTAAAAATAAGTGATATATATATATATATATTATAATTCCAGTATAATATATATGTTATATAATTCACGTATGTTCATTAATTTAATTCTTTATACATTCCATGTATTGCTTGCACGAGTCACATCACTTGAGGGGGCGGTAGTCCGCACTTCCTCATATGAAATTATCGCATTTACACAACATGAAAAGAATAAAGTTATGGTTTAAATATAAAATACAGAAGCATATAGTAAACATAAATACCATATATATCATATATAAAATACAGTGACATCATAATGGCCACCTTTAAAGGTTTTAAAAGAATATTGAACAATCATCGTTTCGTGAGGCAGAAAATCACCAACCACAAAAACAGTATGTTCTTTTTCCATTAGACGGAGTTGTGTTCAAGTGTATCTCGAATAATTATTATAACAACATCTTATTATATTGAAGATACTGGATTTGTTACAAAATAAATTAATAAAAAGAGTTTAGGGGGTTGGAGAAGCAAAATAAGTGAAGACAATAACTTAAAATCGGGTAACTCCCTTTGGATTGAGCTCAAAGGCTTCCTTGGGAAGGCTTCTACCCAATGTGAGGCTTAAAGGAGTTAGATATGGATGTTAAGAGACAAAATGGGAAGGGGTTGGCCGATCCTAAGGCTTTGGAAGTGTGGGTAAGGAGGTAGGGGTGGGGGCCTTTTATAAGAGGAGAGGAGGGGCACTCTTGGAAAGGTATAAAATGTAACTTTATTTTCAAATGAGTTTCGGATTTTAATGGCCCCACATTGATTTGATTCGACGATAAGGTGATAAGGGTTCGACATCCATCCATACAATAGGTTTTGGACATGTTTAGGTCTTATATTTTACATTATCTTTCCATTTTATTTAAATCATTAAATAATGTTGTCATCGCGGCATCATCCTGACGTCATAAATAATTTAATTTATTTAATTTATAAAAATTATAAAAAAATACTATGATGTTGTAAATAGTTTTAGCTTTCCAATGAATATTTATAGTCCAAAATATCATTTATGTAGACAAAATTAAAAATATTTTACTTAGGTGATACATTCTTTGTTACATTTAACATTCTTTAAAAATAAAAAGATAAAAAGTCACTTTCTCACAAAAGTGATTCCATGGGGCCCTCAAGTTTGGCACAAGGAATACCTTGTTCGGCCATGAGACAACTAGTAGCCTTAGGAAACATTTTTTGGTCATTTTTTATTATTATGATATTATCTTATTATCTTTAACAACCCGATTACTTATTAATCAAGATAATTAGAGATAATTACCTTCATTACTATTCATAATGTCCAAAAACAAAAGAGTCTTAATTACATAATTTGGACCTTATGATTCCAAATATGTAATCCATTTTACCAAATTCCAAACACATAAATTTCAATAATTAATTTTAAAAAAATTCTCGTTGTCAAAACAAATAGCTGGCTTTTTTAGAAACAATATTTATGAAAAGTTTGGCACTCGTTTATGCCTAATTCCAAAGTGAAATTCATCCCAATTACCATAATTGAATTACATGGTAAAAATATATTATAATTACACTTTAAAACAAATTAAAAAGATAATATAACCATATAATTAAATTATATGAAAAAGCAGTTTTGATGTAAAATGCAGTTTTTTCACTATTCATTGAAAAATGAACATTGTTAGAAAATAACCAAAAATTAACCCAATGTAAATTTCAATGTCCCAATCATAAATAATATGTTTATTTTGAAAAATAGATCTTATAAAATTTTCAAAACATTGATTTAAAATAGGTTCGCCATTAAAAGGCGGTTAATCGACCTTTTAAAGAATATTGGAATGTTTACGCTTAAAAAGTGGATTCATTTGCATTTTTAATCCCCTAAAATTTATTGAAAAAAAAAATATTTGAAAAACATATATAATCATTTTGTAGTTAGTTCTGTTCATTCCCACCATTACAACGGCTAGGCGTTAACTACCATTTAAAATAATATTATTTTACTATTAGAGTGCAACGTAAGATTTAAAAGAAACTTGTTGTTGCATATTGGGTACGCCATCGAGCATAGAATTCCCTTTAAAGTAATATTAATATTTTATTCACAAATATGGATAAATGTGAAAATGCCAAACTCTTTATTTACCTGGGGTGTTACAATATATAAAATAAGAACCATTTGAAAGTATGAAAAAATATATTCTAAAAACTATGTCTTTCTAAAAATGCAGTTTAGTTATTATGTTCATAAATTATTTATTATATATTTTTTTCAAATATTAGACATTAAATTGATATAAATATCATCATTTTTAAAAATATATATATATTTTATCTTTTGTGCAATTTTTTTTAATTTTCATAAAATAATTATTTTTTGAGGAATTGTGAAATGTTACGATTATTATTTAAAACAATTTTTGTTTAAATTATTTATAATATTAACTATTATTTTATACATGTTTAAACTTAAAATTAATGACATCTTATTAAAATTTAACTATATTATTTTATTAAATTATTTTCTATATTGAATTCAGATAAAAACACTTTTTCAACTTTTAATGATTGTATTTGAGAAAACCATAATTTCAAAAATATTTGGGTTTAATTTCAATTTTAAATATTCAACTTATGTGAAATAAATTAGAAAAAGTATTTTAATATTTTAAATAATAATAATTTCAATTATGTAATATGTTCTGCATAATTATTGACCATAATGAATTGTCAAAATTAGTTTAAATTAAATTCCATTATTAAAGTGAAAGAGGGTGTATTGCGGGTTAAGATAATAATATAACTTTTATGAATGAAAATAAACCTATAAAATAATTATTGGATAGGAATACTATGAAATAATCTCTTATAGGGTTCGATAATGACCCATTTGGAGGATTTTCCTCAAAACATCCATATATGTCGTCGCCTCTTGTTATAAAATGCCACTCACAATCCTAACCTATTAAAATATACAAAAACAATTTATTAAAAAAATCATACTAATTTATATTCCATTATTCATTCATCAAATCCTATAGTTTTTTTAATTATAATCACATCCTTAGATGCCATTAGGTATAAATTTAAAGGGGTTCTCTAACGAAGAAGTAAAAATCATAACACATGTATTTGTTTTATTTCATTTTCCACCTATATTAACTATTATTCAAATATGATAATATTATAACACTAGAAAATAATATATTATCATATGTAATTATGCTATTTTAATATCATATATTCATCTTTACTGCCAATAAATGAAAAAAAACCATCAATCGTGTGTATGGAAGACTACTACATCATTAGTTGATGTAATTCATTTACCATCACTATATCTTAAGATAGATTTAATTATTTATATAAAATAATTATTAAATATATGAAATTATTCTTCTTCTTTAATTATGATATCACATATACCTTCTCACTTTCCTTCCTGTGGGTGGATACAATAACGTTGCTTGTGTGTAGTGTGGACTATCAGCTTACGAAGCGATGTGATTCATTTTTCACATAAGATTTAAATGGAAGGTAATAAAGATATATACAATGAATATATGATATTTTAAGGAAATAAATTTACATATATAATTATAATATCACATCTAAATTATTATAATCCAAATCTTATTAAAATAATAATTTCGCTCCTGCGTACATGTGGACAACTGACTTCACATAGCGATGTGAAATGTTTTCATTTATTTACATGGGTGGAAATTTAAATGATTTTTTAAATATAATATATATATATACAACATAATAATTGTACTTTAATGATTAATTAATATTTATTTTACTTTTACTTGATCAATCGAAAAAATGGAAACAACATTCATGTGTACGTATGACATACCATCTAAATGAACAATGTAATGCATTTTATACACATAATATTTATGGAGTACTCTAAATATATATATAACAAATATATATGATATTTATGTCATTTTTTATATTATGTATATTTTTTTCAATGATTAATTTAAATGAACCAAAAATACTGAATCCAAATATACATGAAAAGCAATGTTCATATTAAACAAAATGTGATTTTAACAAGGAAATGACAATAAATTGGTCATCATTGGTCATAAGTAAATAATATATTGTATGATATATATTATTATGGTTTTTCTAAATATTTTTAATAAACAAATAATAATTATATATGACGTTCAAACTTATATGAATGATATTGAACATGAGTTAATGGTTTCTCACCTCACTTTTCCTTCCATGATATGTATGCCATATTCAGCACTTATTTATTTTGTGGTAAGTATATTCTAATAATTTTAATGATTAATATAAAAAATCAATTTATCTTCATGGTATTCAATTTTTTACACAAATTTATTTCATTCATGGGTCTTATGATTAGGAAATTATTATAGTTGTAACGATTTATTTTATAAACTCATTGTTTATCAAGATTATTTATGATTATGTTTCATATAAATAAATATCATGACATACCTATAAATAAAGTAATCAATATTTTTTAATAATATGATTATTCTTAATGATTTCAATTAATGGTACCATTTTCCACTATTTAATAATTAATGTTTTTAGAATATTATTATCAAGAAAAAAATACTTTATTTATCCCTTCGATAAAAAATAATTTTTATTCAAAAACAATTTTACGTTAAAAATGTTTTCAAAAAATGATTTTATAATTTCCAAATTTTTTATTAAAGAAAAATATTACACCTAATTTGATTTTCAAAAAATTTACTTAATGGAATATTCTATTCATTTACTAAACAATGTACATTTTCACTTATATTACAATAATACGATAGGAATATTTTTTATTAATTATAGGGAATTTACAGAATATTTCATCATCATGACCACTATATATATTAAAGTTTCTAGAAAAATATTCAAATGATATTTTCAATGATATTAATTTTTTCATTAAATTATTAAAATAATGTTTTAAAAATTGATTTTGAAAGTGTAATATTAATTTCCCTCATCAATGTTTTTAAAATTATCTTCACAGAAATTAATTTCATAAATGAAAAAAAAATATTTTACTTATTCACCACTAGGGATGTGTTTTAATGATATCGATTTAATAATTTCTCCAAATGGTTTGTTATTAGTTTTACTCATGATATACAAAACTAGGGATATATCCCCTCATTATGAATTCAGTTTTTGATGTCTAAGTGATTATTATATTTTTTATAATTTCCATGGAAATGATTCTACCCCATTTCCTTCTGTATATGGAATTATTTATTTTATATTAATTCAGTACATAAAATTCATCATGTTCAAGGAAGTTATTAAGTGGAATGTGTTTTAGTTATTTTAATTTCCATACTAATTATGCCTTAGTAATTCCTAATAGATTCTGATGTATGCATACCCATACCGAGAATCTAATATCACCCCATCGGTATGTTTTATTTTCCCCATGATACAGGGAAGTGTTTTGAGATTAATATATACCGATATGCTAATGGGTATGTTGGTTTTCTAACATAAAACACTTTATGGAGTTCATTCTTGAATATGTAATTACAATTTCATGCATGTGTCCCATTTATCAAGAATAAAAATCTATTTAGGTCCTTTGGGATGTGATTTGTTATACCTAGTTCTAATGAAATAAATTAACCACTAGCTCTGGGCTACTAGGGATTGGGAAATTATAAAATGGAAAAATAATATGGGTGATCTCAAATTCTCATAAATGGTATAAGTATAATGAATTTTATCTTAATAGGTATAAAGATGATTTCATAGTGAATAATCAAAAGAAATTTAATATAATAAAAAAATTCGTCATAGAACATTATCTATGGATAATCTAGAAAAAAATAATAACTTGGAGATTAATAATTGAATTCATCGTGATGGAGTACATAGTGTCATAATTTATAATCTTTAATATCAAAGAATTTTCGAGGAAATTATTCTTATAATAAATTTTGTAACCAAGAAACAGTTTTTGGTATCAGGGATGCATCCAATACCTCATGCTTTTATTAGGTCGGAATACACAATGGAGAAAAAAAATCATATGAGACCAATCGATGCATCTATGGGATATATAATACATGGAATCATCTTTCACTTAAATTAGTCCAATTAATTCACTGTATATAAGATATGAATATCAATACAATTAATTATCATCAAGAGTTTGAAATAAATAAAAAACAAAATTGATATAAAAAATATGGTAAGCCAATAAATTCCTATTCAGTAGTGGGATAACATTGATATACTACATATAAGAAAATAATTTAGATATTTAACCAATATGTACACAATATTGAAGATAAGATATACTATCAATGTAATTGGATATTCCTAGTCCAATTTTCAAATATAAGGCAGTGGATAAGGTTACATTTAATGTGTTGGGTTGTAAATAAAATATAGTAATAGCGTTAATTTTTTTAATTTATAGGAGACTAAACAAATGGTAGGAAATCAATAATAATTGTCTATACAGGGCATGTGAATTATCAAAATCATATAATCTAGGTGCATTTATCTAATTATGATGTCTTTGGCCCAGTCATCATGTTCTAATGTGAAGATTTAGTTGAAACTCATTTTTTCTTTTTGAGGGTGATTACCTCTCTACTTCATTTTGTCCACAACCACATCCCCATGATATTCTATAGACATGGTTTTCATTTCTAGGAAAACCACAGACACCATACTTTCTCAAATGTAGGATATTTGGGAATTATGATAGAATATGAAAAGTAATTAATGAGAGTAATATAAATTTCAATATATTCAGTTATTTCTAATTCTAAAGAATTATAATTATGTTGACATTACAATAATGGTTTTTAATTGAAAATGGATGGGGTGGAAGGAGAACGCTTTTCTAAACATAATATTGACAAGTTAAAAGAACTATAATGAGAAATGGTAATTATTATATCATTAAAAACATTTAAAATTTGTGATAATAAAATTAAATTATAATAAATTCAGTATTTTGTTATGATATTATAATAAAATTGTTTCAACTCAAAAGGAATGAGAATGATTAGAAACACTTACCTTTATAAATATATTCATAATTCCTGGAAGGAATCAATAAACTTTTTGAAAACCATGGGAGGGATTTATAGAGGTATAAGGGAGATAAATTCTTAATAAATTCCTTTGGGGTGGAGTGGTGTGAGATAATGGTTGGGAGTGAGAATCTTTTATAGGTGAAAAAGATAGTATTTTACATGGAAATTGATGCTAGGTATGGTATGTGAATGGGATCAAGTATGAGATAGGTTAGAGTGGTTAGTTAGTATATATAGATGGATATATATGGGAGATACGTGTAGGTTTGACCATCATATATAAATATATCATTTGATAAGGTCTATGTTTCAAATTGATCTTATATAATTATATAAACCTTTGATTACCAAGTTTAACAAATATTAATATTTAACAAATATTAACCGTTTTTGTTATTGTATACTTAAAACTATAATAAAAACCTTCATATAAAATTTATATATGATGAATTCAATGATTTCTTCCATTTACCATTTTTAAATTTCTAAATATAAGAAAATTATATTTCAAATTAGAATATTTATTATGTATATGAACTATTTTGTAGAAAGATGGTGATTTTGTTTTTAGGTGTTCATTGTCTTTTTAAACATTTCATATAAATTAAAATTGTCTTAATTTATTTTATCATAATTATAAAATTTATTTTGGAGAGTTATGTTTTTAAATATTTCCCTTTAATAAGCATAATATTTAGAAAATTATTGTTCATTAAAAAATAATGGTTTTAATATGGTAACTATTATTTAACATTGAAAAATAATTTTATGCTAGAAAATTAAGAATGTCCTTATTAGGAAATTTTAAAAATATTATTATAAATTTTAGAATAATTTTATTTTACTCAATTTCAAAATGTGATTAAAATGTTGTTTTAATATTTGTGCATGTACCACATAAAACCCCTATTTTTAGAAAAATATGAATTTAGATTAAAATTTATTTTCTTTATAAAATTATAAATGGTTGTCATTTTCATGGAATAAATTATTATATTATAAATAAATGAAAATTAATTTTGAATTAAATTAAATAAGAAACTAAATTGTACCTAAATAATATTTAATTATATCAAAAGTAAAAAATATTTATAATGAAAATTATGACATATGTTCTTAAAATAGATATCAATGGTTTTATATGTTCATTATTGTTTTTTACAATACATAGATTTATTTATTTATTTATTTTAAAAAATGTATTATTACTATTGGTGTTGAATTACACTTGAGGCCACAAAGAGGATTCTTTTGGAAACTTAATGCTCAAATTTGACTCATCGAACAATTTGAAGAACACCAATGGATAAACATATAAGATTTAACAGTGGATCACAAGGTTTAAATATTTGTGAATGGTCCTTATGTGCCCAATGTGACATCAATTGCATTCTTCAACCAAAATCTTTCAAAAAATGGCTAAGTCTGGTGCGCGACAGAAGAGTGTTTGACGTGTAAAATGCAGGCCCATATATTAGTATCTTACATTCCCAATGAGACTTCAACATACCATATCTATGTCATAGCTCTTATGTGATATTAAAACTATTTTTTCCTGTAAATAGAAGGGAACCGCTCCATTTTCAGGGAATGGTGTGGAAATAAAACTGCCCCTCCCAAGCACGCAAGACAACCTCTTATGTAACCCCATGACTGTCTTTGCTTCAAGGTACATGGTATTTCATGATAGGTCCACGTTGAGGTGGTCCAACAAGGAATTTACTATCTCCCATTTCATTTTATACTAAGTATGGTTAATGAAAAAGACCCTTCTTGTGTGCGCAGAAATTTCCTAAAGTCATTACACACAAAATATCCTTCTGGAACACACCAAAGATCCTTGTGTAGTACCTCTTTCACTCAGACCCCTCCATTTTATGTGAAAGTTTCCAATCTTTCATGTACCCAATCCATTAGGCTCCATTTAATGTCTTCACTCCTAAACCCCATGTTCGAGCCCCTCTTGCACCCAACACCCCCATCGTGCAATAACCTCCTCCTTCCATCCCTTGAGGCTTGTGTGTTCAGATTTTCAGATCTCTTATGTGGTGTCACATGTTATGTTGATCTACCAAATTATTCTCCACATATGTATGCTAATATATATTTATTATTTGTATAGTTATGATAACATGGAACCCTTGACCAACCACTCCTCCACACGGTTGTATCTGGAAAATTATGATGCATTCCCTTCCCCATATGTGGATTGGGAATTGTGATGTAAGATATAGGGGTAAGGAGAAAGTCCTCAATGTTCGAGCTGCTAGACATTAAACATCAATGTTTCATCATCCTTAGAACATGATTTTAATCTATAGTATCACCCCATGCAATATAATTGGGGTGAAACACCTCAGTAATTCTATATTCCCACTCATCACCACGAGAGTGTAATATCCTTCCCCATCATGGAAAGGAATGAAATCATCCTCACATGGAATAATATCTTGTAAGATATTCCCACATGGATTAATTGTAATGACTCGACCCTAGTTACCCAGTTCTGGTGTGTTATTTTAATACATTGGCATGATTAGAAGGAATCAAGTCACGAAGGACCAATCAGTTTAACAGTCTTGGAAATAGGATTAATACATAAGTTCAACTTTACAACATGAAAAAAATTCAATACGAATTTATTCCATTAGAAACATCCAAGCCTTGTCGATTATTCCTGCAAGTCACACATAACTAAATTCTTCATATCATGGGAAAATGAAACATAAGAAAGGGGTGAGCTCAAATGCTCAGTAAGGGTATGAAATACAATAGAAGATAATATAAATATTATGCATGGCGAGTAATTGAAACCACATGCATTTACCAATAATAAACATGAATAAATTTATGACAGGAATATGAGACGAGTAAATAATTCCATAATAAAACATAATCATTGGTATTCTACTATTCGAATGACCACATGAACCATCAATATTATTTTCATAATGAGGGAATTTATAATACCGAACATTCTGAAACATTTTTTCAAGACCTCGGCCAAGATGTCTAAAAATGATTAAGACCTCAGCCAAAACTGTGTATCAAATTGGGAAAGGCCCCATCCAATCCCACGTCTAGTTGTCTCATGATACCTACCGATTCATCAAGGAGAAATAGCGGGCTCCACCAGTTAATTACTATGTCCAATACATTCCTTATATGAAAAGGATGAAATATAACATAAATATTCGTATTAAAACTGGCACATGAAATGTCAATACCTTAACAATAAACCATGAATGGTATAAATATAACACATCCACAGTCATAAAAATCAGAAAACATTCAATACAATATGGATGATTTGTATCATAATAAATCAACTTCAATCAAATTTAAAATCCATTAATAGATTTTGACATAGATGAAAATGATTTGTAAAACTCTTTGAGAGAAATATTGATTTTTTATGAAAACATTTAAATTTCAAATAATTAAGAAAGGAATAAATTAAAAGGAAATTTTTATTCAAAGTGTGTCATACCACTTTGAAACTTTTGAATGTAATTATCATTTTGAAACATTCATGTCCTTTTAAAAAAAAATCCTTAAAACCATATGGAAAACATGGACACTAATGAGAATGGTTTAGAAGAATAAATCTTTAAAACGTTTAACATGATGTTTTAGTAAAATGTCCCTTAAAAATAATCCCTTTAAAAACTATTTTATGAAACATGGAGATGGATAATAAATATTTCCCTGTAGATACTTACGAAAAAACAACCTCGTATAATAATGAGATTTTGAAATCAACCCTTACCTCGTAGTAATCAATCGAGTCGTACCAACAAATTAATCATAGAATATCAAGAATATAAATAAATTCATGATAATATGTATCAAATGGAAGTACACAATACACCACATGAAATAAATAAGTGGTGAATAATGGAAATCACATGGAATTATAAGTGAGATAAGAAACCCATTACCTTGCACTTTCCTTTATTCAAGGGTTAGTTTAAACACCTGTATAAGGACCATTGTATGCTATTTGATTATACAAGGACCATATTCATATTTATTATATCATAAATGATTCATTTATGAATTTATACTAACTATTTAATAATTATTTTCAGGATAAATTAACATTTCGGGTAATAATCGCTTTCTTTATCGTACGTATTTTAACATGATATTCTTGACCGTATCATTTAGGTAACGATTTAAATACATCAAGAATATAAAACATGATTAATATATCATATATATTTAGAATATATATATTTATAATAGATAGATATTTGAAATGGAAAACACCATTTATGGAGACGGTAGGTCGTACGCACGCATAAATGTTGTTTCTGTTTTCATATCATATTGAACGGAAGTAAGTGAAAATGATATATGTAAGTTCATAAATAAATAAATATATATATATATATATATCTAGTATCATTATTATTTTATATATTAAATACTTATTAGTAATATAAATTTTTATAATTGTCGATTAATGGTGAACGTGTAAATGAATCTAATCGCATCGTGGAGACGGTAATCTGTATGTACACATGAGCGACAATATCATTTCCCTAAATATGTCGAATTGAATGGTATATTAATTTGACAGAGAAATTATAATGTTATTTTAATTATTTATATACATATTACCCATCATTATATCCATCCATATAACATAGTGTTGAATAACAAATAACAACACAGCGTGGAGACGGTAAGCCGTACGAACACACGCATGGTGACATTATCATTCATAAGATGGATAGAATAATGAATATAGTTGTGACATATTTATAATAACATAACACTATATTGAAGATGCTGGAGTTATTATTTTAGAATGTAAACAACGAAGAAAGAGTAAGCGGAAGAATAAGAGAACTTGGAAGAGGGTGGTGAAATAATTACCTCTTCTTCAGGTTCTTCCTTTTGATTAGACCAGAAGTGCTCCATAGGGTGTCTTTCTGACCAAAGGAAGGCATCTAGGATGAAGGGATGATAGTTGGGAGTAAATTTGGGCAGGGTTTGGCCGAGACAAATTTCTTGGAGGTGTGAAATTTAGAGAAGGGGAAGTTCCCTTTTCCAAGAGGGGTAAAGGGCACCTTAGGAAAAACATAAAATATTATTTTATAATGAATTTATATTCAGTTTATAATTGCTCAAAAATGAATTCATTAAATTCTAATGTATGTTTGGGTTGAAAACCAGTCAACCAATTAGTTTTAGATAGTTTTAGGTCACCATATTAACCTTAACTTTTAGATTTTACTATTAGTTAAATAGTTGGACATTTTCCATGTCTCTTTGTATTTTTATATTATATGGTTAATAAACTTACTATAAAATTAAAATATAACCCCAATTGGTTAATTAATGTCATATATATTATTATATAAGTCTTTTGGCTGAACCTTATATTTTTAGGACTATTATATCAATTAATATTATAATATTAGTTTTAAAAACTATTTTATGTCAGTTTTGACACTATTTGGTATTGTTTTTTTTAAAATAATAACAGCATGATTACTTTGAAAACAATTGATCTAAACCACCCTAAAATGTCATATTATCCTATAAAATTATTGAAATTTACAAAAAGGGTCACATTACATTTATTTGGATATTTATAATGTCAATTATTATAATCGTTCATTAATATGGTAATTACTGCATCATCATTGTGTCACAAATAAATTTAATTATTTAATGTCTAAATAATATAAATAAAACACAAATATGTTAGTAATATTTATATATTTTTAATGAATATTTATATTCTAATTTATCTTATGTATAACCCTATATTACAAATGTTGTAGTTATTAAACATTGATTTTTACTCTTTTAACTCTTCTTTGAATTAAATAATAATTAATGTCCTAAGGTAATCCGAGTTGACCTAAAGGATCATAGTTTATTAATAAGGTTTTCCTGTTCGAATTACATTTATCTAATAGAATTAGGACATGTGTTAGGGTAAGAATAATATCATTTTTACCCTTAATTAACCTATTTACATTTAACTGTGGTAAATAAAAGTAAAAAGTTTCTATTCACCAAAAATTATTTTTATCTTATTGAACCACACTTTTATTACAAATATCAACAATTTCTCTTAGATTTTTCAAATTCCACTCACAAAAATGGTAAATTTTAGTTTTATGAAAATTTGCAAATTCTCATAGGAAGTGGGTAAATGATGGGGAAAAGTTTTATAAAATTTTTTATATATAATATTATTAAAAAAATGACTCCAATGAATTAGATTGAACATATATATGTATTATGTATCTATTTGAACTAAAATATATTTAAATAAAATAAATAATTATTTAAATAAAAAGTCAGTTTAAAACAATAACTCTGTGTTTTTCACTATTCGTCAAAAATTGAATGTTTTCAGAAAAATACAAAAAATTCACCCTAAGATAATTTTGATATTCCGAATTAAAAAATGATGTAGATTTTACCAAATTCAATACATTGAGGTTGAATTTATTAAATTAAAAATAATTCCCGTTGTCAATACCAAAAGGCATATTTTTAAGAAACAACAACTATCAAAATATTGATACTTGTTTATGTCCAATTTCAAAGTGAAATTACTTACAATGACCAAAATTGGATTAAATGGTGAAAATATAATCTATTTTTACTTCCAAACCATTAATATTTATAATTTATCACTGTAAAGTATTTTGATTAAAATGCTATTTTCAGTTAAAATATAGTATTTTTCACTATTCATCCAAATATAAAGGTTATCAGAAAAACACCAAAACATTATTGAAAATAAATTCTTATTTCCCGATTCTAAGGAAGAAGTTTATTTTTTCAAATTAAATATAGAATATATATTCAAATATTTGATTTAAAAAGGCTTCACCATTAAAAGGAGTTAAAAGTGCATTTTTTTTAAAAATACTTCTTTTATCAGAAAAAAATTAATTAGTTCTTACATTATGTCTAAGAAACTCAAAATATGGATTCTAAAATTAAAAAAATTATATATATTGTTCAAAATTAAATGAATACTATTAATAATCGCTTTTTAACGGATAGTTTGGTAAGTCGTGGTGCGCTTGAACTCGGTGTTGTGTATAGTGCAAGTTATTTAATTACTTTGAAGAAATAACATACTATGAAATCTTGGGGTGTTACATTTTTACCTCCTTCAATAAATTGCTTCCTCGAAATATGAAATTTTTCTTCGAAAATAAATGGTTGAAAATAGAAAATACCTTTGTGGGAAAACCGACATCGGAAATTGGGTTAATAAAATTTAGTCTTAATAAGAAGAAAAAGGAAATGAAAGGATCACCCCCAAATTATGATATGGATTAGGTGAACATTGGTGGAAATTAGAGACACATAAATGGAGGAAAAATTTAAATATTTATAGGGAGTTATTGAGTTCATCATTCACAAAAAGTGTATAATTGAGCGCCTCAAATCCATCATTCTATGATCATTTAAATTACCATCGTTTCAACAAAACATAAGGTATTAGGATAACAAATTTTTTTGTTTTAATATCCCTTCCCTAAATTTTAAGAATATATTTACCCATAAAATAAGAGTGAAAAAATTATATATATATATATATACGCACACACTTGACAAGTAGAGTTTCATCATTCAACTAATTTCTACAACAAACTCATCTTTTACTACAAAATATTTCAAAAAAAATATTCTATTTATCCTATTATTGTAGGGTACCAAAAAATGAATTTATAATTCACCTATCAGGCCCTTTAAAAAAACTACATTATACAATCCATGGACATTACGTAGTCTAGTGGTAGGCGATAAATCCCCATCACACTATGGTTGTGGGTCCGATTCCCACAGCTTTGTCTGACGTGACGGGTTGTCACATTGTCTGTATGTTGTCCTTTTTACATAAATCTTAAAATAAACTCATCAATCGTAACAAATTTCAAACATAATCTATTCCATCCTTTATACTTATCCAAAATAATATTGTCCAAACTCATAGTCTAAAATTTATAAGGAAGTTAAACCCAATGAAGATCCTTTTTTCCACATAAAAACATGTGAAATCGGTCATCATGTATTATTTTAATACATAAAACCATATTGATTAAATTAATGCTCCCTTATCCTTTATATAATACTAGATATTTTCCTTATGTCCAAAAATAATGAATATTACAACAATGATGAAATAAAAAAACTATTAATCAATTCCAAGGAAGTCAAGAATATCCAATATAATTTACCCAAATCAACCATCTCTTATTCCAAAATCACTACCTCATGATCAGGACCATATTAAGGATTGCATTTCCTTCAACCATGTATTTTTCCAAAAAGTGTAGCTTACTATTAAGTAACTTTTCATAGAACCATATAATCTCAAATCCTTAAAAAATTAGAACTGCAGTACAGTCTTTATTTATCTCCATAATTAATTAAACCAGTATATTGTTGATACAACACTCAAATGAAATAATTATATAAAAACAAAATAAGAACACTAGTCATTCCTCTTCATCTGTGGTAGTATTATAACTTGATAATTTCCTAATATCATCATTTGGGGAATACTCGGATGATTTGGACATTAATTCACATAGTGACCCAACTCCTTCCAGATGAAGCATTGTACACAAGAAACGTTTTTCATATCCGTGAAATCACATATTTGGTTTCCATTTTTTCCACACTCATAAAAAACTTTCATTTCTTTCAAGAATTTACCAAGGTGATTCTCTCAACAATTATCACAAATGTGAATATACTTCTTTCCCTTCTTCCCTTTGTCCATCTATCTCTCTACCATCCTTTTCTTCTCTGACTTCCCTTAAAAACCATAGGACTCAGAGAATTCTATACATATCTTATTAAAACATGATAATATTTCTTCATATGTTGAGAACACATGGGAGACTATATAACTTCTAAATTTTGGCTTAATACTGCGAAAGATATGATCCTTTTTACTCTTTGGATCATACATATTTCTAGAGTTCACATTACGTATACTGGGCTCCATTTCTATACAATATCATAAACTAAGTCAGTTTATGAATTGCAATGAATATTTCCAAACTTGTAAAATACCTAACATAAATTGAACAGTTTATGGATATAATCTATAATCATAAAAATATTTTCTATCATAATTTATATACTCATAAATCCATCAAAATGATTTATAAAGAAAAAGATAATTATCTAAAGAAAATACCCCATGAGTGTCGTAACCAAGAGTGAAGCAAAGCCCGTTTTCATGCACCAGTTCCCGTTCGAGTCTCGCTCAAAGTGGTGTTTTCAGGTTTTACCCCTAGGTACATATGTGCCAGAGCTTCCTCTACCTGCTCGTATCGAGATAGGGATGTATTTTTTGGAAAAATCATAATTTCTCTACAATACCATAATTCTGGTAAGTTATTCTATACTAATCCTCAGAGTCTATATTAGGGCTATGTTCTCTAATCAGATTTTATCTAAATCTTGTTTCCATAGTTTGTACTAAACTTCTTCTGATACCAATTGTAATGCCCCGACCCTAGTTACCTAGAGCCGATGCGTTATTATAAAACAATGGCATGATTACAAGGAATAGTGTCCCGAAGGACCGATCAGTTTAGCAGTCTTGGAAACAATATTCATTCATAAGTTAAACATTACAACTTGAAAAGAATAACTACATGAATTTATTCCATTAGAAAAATTCAAGACTCCTAGATTATGCTTGCAAGTCACTCATAACTAACTTCTTGATATCCTGGGAAAATGAAGCATAATAAATTGGTGAGATGAAATGATCGGTAAGGGTAAGAAATATAGTGGAAGATAACCTAAATATTATGCATGGTAAATAATTTAAACCACATGAAGTTACCAACAATAAACTAGAATACTTTTATGGCAAGAATATGTGGTCAGTAAATAATTCCATAATAAAACATAATCATGGGTATTCTACTAGTATAATGGACACATGATCCATCAATATTATTTTCATAATGAGGGAACCTATAATGCCGGACATTCTGAAACATTTTATCAAGTCCTCGACCGAGACGTCTAAAAATGATTAAGGCCTCGACCAAAAACATATATCAAATTGGGAAAAGGCATCCTCCAATCCCACGTCTAGTTGTCTCATGAGACCTACCAATCTATCGAGTTGGTATAGTGGCTCCACCTGTCACTTACTAAGTCTAATACATTACTCATATTAAAACGTTGAAATATAACATAATCATTCATATTAAAACTAGCATACGAAATGTCAACACTTTAATAATAAAACATGAATGGTATAAAAATAAAACATTTATAGTCAAAAATATCACAAAACCTTCAATACAAAATAGAATCTTTCTGTCATAATAAATCAACATCAAACAAGATTAAAATCCATTAATGGATTTTGATATAGGTGAAAATGATTTGTAAAAATATTTGAGAGAAATATTCCTTTTTCCTGAAAAAAATTCAATGTCACACAATTTAGAAAGGATGCAATTTAAGGAATTTTTTAATCAAAGTTTCCCATACCACTTTGAAACTTTTGAATGTAATTAACATTTTAATGCATTCATATCCATTTAAATAAATCCATAAAACCATTTTGAAAACATGGACATTAATGATAATGGATTTGAAGAATAAATTTTTAAAACATTTAAAATGATTATTGAGTAAAAATTACCTAAAAAACAATCCATTTGAAAACTTTTTTATAAAACACGGACATGGATAATAAATATATCCCAGTAGATACTTACGTAAAAACAACCTCGGATAATAATGAAATTGTGAAATTAACCTTTACCTAATTGTAATCAATCAAGTCGTACCACAAAATGAATCACAGAAAATCATGAATATAATGAGAATAATGATAATATATATCTAATTTTATTATAAAATACACCACATGAAATAAATTTGTGGTGAACAATGGAAATCTCAATGAATTAAAAGTGTAATAAGAAACCCATTACCTTTCACTTTCCTTTGGTCGAGGGTATGTTTATACTCCTGTATAATGACTATTGTATGTTATTAGATTATACAAGGACCATATTAATATTTATTATATCATACATGAATCATTTATGACTTTATACTACCAATTTAATAATGATATTCTTGTCAAATTAACATTTCGTGTAATAATAGCTTTCTTTATCGTACATATTTTAACTTGTTGTTATTGACCGTATCATTTAGGTCATGACTTAAAAAATCCAGAATATAATCCTTTATTCATATATCATATATGTTTAGAATATAAATATTTATAATAGATAGATATGTGAAATGGATAACACCGTTTATGGAGATGGTAGGCTGTACGTACGCATAAACGATGTTTCTGTTTTCATATTATATAGAATGCATGTAAGTGAAAAAAATAATTGAAAGTACATAAATAAATAAATAAATATATATGTATATATCTAGTAGAATTATTATGTCATTTATTACATACTTATTAGTAATATATATTTCTATAATCATCAATGAATGGTGAATGTGGAAATGAATCACATCGCGTCTTGGAGATGGTAATCTGTACGTACGCAAGAGCAACAATATCATTTCCCTAAAGGTGTGGAATTGGATGGTATATTAATTTTACAGAGACATTGGAATTTTATTTTCATTATTTATATACATATTACTCATCATTATATCCATCCAAATAACATAGTGTTGAATAACAAAGTACACCACAACATAAAGATGGTAAGCCGTACGCACGCACGCATGGTGACATTATCATTCATAATATGGATCGAATAACGAATATAGTTGTTCCATATTTATAATAACCTCACTATTTAAAGATTATACTGGATTTATTATTTTAGAATGGAAAAAACAAAGAAAGAATAAGTGGGAGAATAAGAGAACTTGAAAGAGGGTGGTGAAATCATTACCTCTTCTCCGGGTTCTTCCTTTTGATTTGATAAAAAGGTATCATTAGGTTGGATTTATGTCCAATGGAAGGCCTCTAGGATGAAGTTATGATAGATGGGAGGATATTTTGGTAGGGGATGGCAGAGCCAAATGGATTTGGAGGTCTGAATTTGAGAGAAGGGAAAGCGCCTTTTTATAAGAGGGGTGAGGGGAACCTTAGAAAAAACATAAAATATTATTTTATAATCAATTTATTTTAGGTTTATAATGGCTCCAAAATGAATTATTTAAATAATAAGGCGGGGATGGGTCTAAAACCACTCAACCAATAGGTTTTAGATAGTTTTAAGTCACCATATTAACATTAACATTGAGATTTAACTCTTAGTTAAATAGTTTGACATTTACCAGGTCTCTTTGTATTTTTATATTATATGCTTAATAAACATACTATAAAATGACAATAAAACCCCAATGGTACATTAATGTCATATATATTATTATAAAAGTTATTTGGCTGATCATTATATTTTTAGGACTATAATATCAATTAATAATATAATATTTGTTTTTAAAACTATTTTATGTCAATTTTGACACTATTTGGTATTTGTTTTTTTGTTAAAATCATTACAGCATGATTACATCGAAAAAAATTGGTCTAAAAAACCCAAAAATGTCATATTAACATTGAAAATTAGTGTAATTTATAAAAATGATCAAATTACATTTATTTGGATATTTAGAATGTTAATTATTCTAATCATTTATTAATACGGTAATTACTGCATCATCAGTGTGTCATAAATAAAATTACTAATTTAATGTCTAAATATTATAAATAAAATACCATTATATATGAAAACATTTTATCTTTCTAATGAATATTTATAGTCTAATTTATCTTATGTATAACAATATATTAAAAATGTTTTAGTTATTAAACATTGATTTTTACTCTTTTAACTCTTCTTTGAATTAAATAATAATAAATGTCCTAATCTAATCCCAGTGTACCTAAAGGATCATATATTATTCCTAAGGTTGTTTTTCGTCGAATTACACTTATCCAATAGAATTATTACATGTTTTAGGGTATGAATAATATCATTTTTACCCTTAATTACCCTATTTACTTTTAACCGTTGTAAATAAATGTAAAAAGTTACTATTCAAAAAAAATTATTTTTATCTTATTGAAACACATTTTTCTTAATAATATCAACCGTGTCTCTCTGATTTTTCAAATTCCACTCACTGAAATGGTAAAATTATGTTTTATGAGAATTTTCAAATTCTCCTAGGAGGTGGGTAAAAGACGGTGAAAGGTTCAATAAAATTTTATATATTTAATATTATTACAAAATGACAACAATGAATTACACTGAACGTATAACGGTATAATGTATCTATATTGAAATGTAATAAATTTAAATAGAATAAATAATTATATAAAAAAAGTTGGTTTTAAACAATAACTCATCTTTTTTCCACTATTCATAAAAAATTGAACGTTTTCAGAGAAATACCAAAAATTCACTCGAAGCAAATTTTGATATTCCGAATTCAAAAATGAAGAATATTTTAACAAATTAAAAACATAGAAGTTACATTTCATAATTTAAAATTTATTTCCGTTGTCAAAACCAAAAGGCGTATTTTTAAGAAACAATAACTATCAAAAGATTGACACTTGTTTATGTCCAATTACAAAGTGAAATTACGTACAATGACCAGAATTGGATTAAATGGTAAAAATATAATCTATTTTTACTTAAAAAAAATTAAAATGTATAATTTAACACTATAAATTATTTTGATTAAAAAATTTGTTTTCAGTTAAAATATAGTATTTTTCACTATTCATCCAAATATAAAAGTTATCAGAAAAACACAAAAAAATTATTGAAACTAAATTATTATGTCCCGATTCTAAATAATATGTTTGTTTTGTCAAATTGAATATATAAAAGTTTCTAATATTGGATTTAAAAATGGTTCACCATTAAAAGGCATTAAAAGTGATTTTTTTTTAAAAATACATCTTTTCTCTGGAAAAAAATTAATTAGTTATTAAATTATGTCTATGAAACTGATAATATGGATTCTAAAATTATAAGGATTATATATATAGTTCTAAATTCAGTTAATACTATTCATAACCACTTTTGAGTTGCTTGTTTGTTAAGTTATGGTGCGTTTGAACTTGGTGTTGCGTGTAGTGAAAGTTATTGAATTACTTAGAAGAAATAATGTACTATGAAATCATAGGGTGTTACAGTAATCCCAAATCCCCATATCCCTGGACCACCTCAGTGAATATTCCCCTCATGAATTCATGTGGCTGACACATTTTAACTCGATCGTCAGGTCTGCTACAACATATAGATTGACACACATAGCATGAATCTCACGAGCTTAGAGTTTAATAGTGATTATGAATCCGTATGAGACACCTCGGTGTGTAATCCTTAATAAATGACAAACTACACAGGTTTTTATCCATTTCATCTTTATATTGTATGTAGGATTCCTCCTTGAGGGTCAATCCCAATCAATTGTGAAGTCTTGTGTTCCCTCATAAGGATATACCCTCGTGATGTGACATCAACCCTTTTTTGCACAATATTCATGGATCCACATCCCTAAGGCATTTTTATTCATATACTCGGGAAGCTGTCCATGTGTAATACCTGATTCCTTCTAGAACTACATGGAATTTGATCCATGTTTTCGACATATGGTATGTAGGTAGCCTCCATGTGGTTTAAACCCAACACAATCATATTTACATCTATTATCCCTTGTCCTTGTCGCCTAAAAATATATTTCATGGGATGCCTAAAAGATGGGGTCGCTTCTCCATGTCTCCTATATATTCTATAAAATAATCCTTAGAGAGTTTCAGGCCCATCACCCACAGCTATATTTGTCCTTCCCTCGAGTCCTTATGTCTTATGAGGATCATTCCCTTGCCCAAAAGTTACATTTCTTTCGAGTCCCCATCCATGTATTCTATTCTCATGAGTCACCACCTTTGGTGTCTAATCAACCCATCCCAAACATCATGGATTGATTCCTATCCATTGGGGGTACATAGGTGGCCTCCATGAGGTTCAATCCCACCATCATCTATAATCCATCCATTCCATTATCTTTTCTTCCATTTTTTATTGATTCTTACCCAAGAAGCCACATCTCATTGAGATCATTCCATTAATATTTTTGTTTCATCCATAAACACATAGGATTCTAACCATGAATAAGCCTAAAATAATCCTCATTCATCCAACCAAATAAATCCTCATTCGACCGACAACTAGATATGTGTAAGCCCTACACCATCCCCTCTCGAACTATGTGGGTTGTGATCCATGTATTCTAGAAATGGTACGTATGATGCCTATCCTACGTTCAATCCCAGTCGATGGTAAATTTTTCTGTCATACATATTGGGTTCCACATTCTCGAATCCACCCTCAGTAGTGTCCACATCATCCTTCATGGCACTTTATGGGATACACCACTCTTGGGTATATACTCATTGGTTATTCTGATCCATCCATCTAGCAAAATTTACAGGTGAACCCTTCTAGTGATGTGTCTATTTAGTCAACATTTATTAATATTTTGGATTAGTCTTATCTATCTATAGTGGATTTTAAACTCATGGGATACCCCATGTTAACATGGGATGTTGAGGAAAAGCTCAAAAAAATGCATCAGGCATAGGATACCCCCTGATATATGAATGAAGCCTTGGGCTTTTTCACCCTTGAAAAGTCCTCTAATGGGGAATAATGTAAGAATTTTAATGTTTCAGCATATATATTTTCTCAGTGATGCCCAATGTAACTAAAATAATAATTATTGTTAGCTACCATGGATTGAACCATTGTAATCTCATGAAAGAAGTAGAATAATTAACTGGTGACCACAAATATACAACACTTGGCATAAGTATCATGAACAACGACATAATATATATGGGAGACCCGGACAATGTGATGAATTCTGAGGAGGAATCTAGGGAAGGAGGAACCAATATCTAATAATCCTGTACTGATCAAGGAGAAGAAACCACTAAAGATGTGATGAAATTCCCCACCATTAGAAAGTCGGAATGTGGGCCAAAAGCTAGTGCATCACCACGACAGCGAAACAGAAATTGTTTACGTGATGTGGAATTATCTTGTTAAAAAATAGGGATAGGTCATGTAGTTCATAAGATCAGGAATTTTACTCTAACACTACTAGTTTTTCTCCACCAATTTTAATGGTGAACCTGATGTGAACATATCCCATTCAACCATGGGGTTTAGTCTTGTAGGTCATCAAATCAAGCATTGTACTCTAACAATGCTAGAATTTGGACACTAATAGAAATGATGAAACTGACATGAAGTAGTTATTTATAATCATTGGGGATTATTAATTCTTGAGAAATTTATTGATGAGTGTGACCTCATGTCCATCTATACAACTCTATGTACTACCATGAAAATTATGGGAATGGCATGGAACTCAAATTAATTTTGGGAAGTTGATTGTTGGGAATCCCTATCAATTGAATTTTCAATGTAGATCTATCTATCCAACAAATAAGGATTGAACAATGATAGATAACTGGGTATTACTTTCCTAATATCCATATGGATGGTCAAAATTACATGCTTTGCAAGGAAAAATGTATAGAAAACCAATCACCCCCACCAACAGATGTAGGGCCTGAAGGAATAATAATGTGTAAATACCATATAGATTTACCTTTCCTATAACATAATCCATTACCACAACAACTGAGAACCCACTCCATATCTCACCATCTTAAATGGTTTGGTGGAGGGTGATTGAAATTCTACTATTATGATACGAGAAGAAGAGGGTCATTCCCATGATGAATATCGCTCCCCAGGACCTATATAATTTTGTTCCTCACCATAAAAACATCACACAAGGACCCCATTGGTTGTTGCTACTCCCCATTCAAACATTCAACAATTTACGGAGCCTATCCCTAGAATGTTCCTATGACTCATTCCCCTATGCTAATGAGTTTATGGACATACGATTCATCTCAAGTATGAATACTTACTGATCTATGAATATGAGGTCTCCCACTGGGCAACATCAATGCCACCTACTACCGGTCCCTCATGCCAAATAACATGAAGTCTACACCCCTATTCAAATGGCCAGGTCTGGATGACCTGACTCCAATATCGGGTGTAATCTCATGAAGATTTGTATTATGGGGAATTATGTTATATAGATCCAGTTTCTCATGCCACCCCTGGGGAATTGAAATAGTTCCCTAATATTATAGTGAATGTACCCATATATTCCAAATTAGGATCAAGATATCAGCCATCCCACTTGTAGGTTCAGTTGACACTTTTGATCACCAGCCTGATCCAAAGCCCTCATGACCTGACATTTGACAATGAGATCTTGCACGGAGTCCCTCTGCATACCATGTATAGGTAGAATGTATGTACACCACACTATCACACTCATCATTATGTTCCTCCCCATGCCCATGATTTAAGATATTGAGGTCATCCTCATGTCTCTAATCATCAACAAGAAGTTCATCATCACATCAATCCCCTCTCAAGTGGAGGAACTCACCACAACAACATCGATAGAGAAAATTTCATCCCTACTCCATCACTAGAAAAAATGGAGGTCCACTCTCTTTAGTAACTATCCCTACAGTGGTCCTCCCTGCTTCATCGATGGTTGAAATAGAGGTCCTCCACATATGTAGGTCGATTAGTACGAAGGTCCTTATCATGGTACAATCGCCAGTTGATAGAATGGAATTCCCCATGTTCTCACCAACTCTAGTGGAGTTCCTCCACACTCTAGCACACCCAACCACATAGTTCCTCCTTGGGAATCTGTCGATAAACCCAAAAGTCTTCCCCTTGTTAAATTTTACATATTCTCAGGTGCTCCTCAAAACTCAAATCACCAAATAGGAGTTCCTCCCTTCACTAATTATACTAATATAAAGGACTACCATGGGTCCCAATTTTCACAATATGATGCACCCCATGATCCATCACAAACCCTCATGTGGGTCATCTTCATTCCAAAGATCGTTCCTACACTGAAGAACAATCATAGGGAAGAGGGGTAGACCATCCACAGAAAAGGAAGAATTCTAAGAAGCACCAAATCATTTTCAAGGCAGTTCATTTCTCAGATTCTAAAGTGGAATGTTACTCGATGATGGAGATTTCAACCCGATCATATATATCAGAGTCTGGTGTAGGAACTCAACATGTGAGTTTCATCATACCATAATGTAAGATCTTCTAGATCACCAAAACCATATATAGGTACATGAATGAGGATGAATATTTGGCTCCCTTCCAGGTTCTTACCATGTAGTCTTCTCTACCAACACCAAAATAAATCTCTACCTCAACATCAGATC
The DNA here is from genome assembly GCA_963277665.1 of Viscum album. Lineage (NCBI taxonomy): Eukaryota > Viridiplantae > Streptophyta > Magnoliopsida > Santalales > Viscaceae > Viscum > Viscum album. The sequence goes on from OY728119.1 coordinate 1,977,792,159, forward strand.
ACAAAGAGTAATTTTGGGGCATCGTAGATGAAGATAAACAACTGGAATCATCACCAATGTCCTCAACAAAAAAACATGAAGCATTTTTTGACACCCCTTATTATAAGGACATGATGATGTGGTCAATACCACCTCCGAGATATGACCAATTTAGCTATGGGATGTCATCTCCTACACCATTATCTCCACTAATCATTCCACAACATCAAAAATATCACACATTTCTTCTACAATTTCCACATCCAACCCTACTCAAATAATGGTGAAACCGAGTGTCAAATCATGATTCTGAGTAATGATTGTTTGGAACACCCTCAAAGGGGGGAAGATATTTGAGATGTTCTGGCCGATCATGAATCCAAACATGACATTCTAAAGTCCCTTACCCAATACAAAGTCATGTAATTCTGCCAAATCCTCTAGGAAATGAATTTTCACCTACAAAATCTTCATTTGGATTATTTAAAAATCTAGGAAGATCATGAAAATATGATTTTTTTAGTGTCGCATGGTAAACCCGACAACACTTCCAGTGGATTAGAAACCTACATCACCCAGATGTCACGTGAATCATTAAAACAGATGCGTTCAAATTATTCCAATTCTCCACATAATTTTGAAAGAGGTTTCTTCGTACATGCAGGTCTTAGGTTAGGGGCAGTATGATAATCTTTATTTCAGCCCAATCCTCAGATAGCTAAACCTACTCAGTGATATTGAGGATATTCCTCTGACCACCTTCGTGGTATATATGGTATTTATCAATATATACCTAGATAAATGTGTTGTTATGGAGTCCGAAGAGGATGACCCACCCCCTGGGGAATCAGAACACCAACAGGACCCTCCATGTGTCCACACGCATCAGTAGAGAAAGATTATTAGCCTTGGATTCCCCTATGCATCATTTTCACATCAATCATAAGACCACGAAGGGAAAATGATCGACTGGGGACTTTAAACCATATGACCCATCCAGTTCAGTGCAGAAGATGGAGGTTTAATCTGATAGGGTCGGTTATGGTTGCTTAAAGTGTAGAAAAATATTTTTTCATGACCTCCTCACCAAGTTCCATCCAGAATGACATACAAACTATAGTCATTCATGGTACATTCAAATCTTTCCTCCACTAGGGATGTGGGGACATCAATATGTCCTTCTCGACGAGTTTCCTCTAATTAATATCGAAAATCATTTTCACCCAAATAGGGTAGATATTATATCTTATGACAAGAGACTACAATATATAAAACTCAATCCACCCATGTTGGGTGAGTATCATGTTTGGGAAACGACTCCATAGGGCTTTCCGTCAGCGGATCAACAGGTCATTCCTCTAGCAGTTCCACTGGCTACTCCATGAGCCTCTGAGAGTTCCTAAAATGTTGAAGAAACTGTTAATGCACTGGTGGTAAGGAATCCTTTCAAATATAGTAATCCCCTTATAGAGGATCTAATGGTTTCTCTCCTCACCTACCTTGTGGACCTTGTGATGTAGAATGTTGGAATATTTCCTAATGAAAAGTCATATCCGGCATAGGTGGATGATATTTTTCCACCCCAATATTTCCAGAAGCCTAACTCCCCCCCTGAAATAAGATGGGATACCCATTTTAGAATCTGACAAAATATATTTCAAGGTTTATGTGTAACGCCCCGACCCCAGTTACCCAGAGAAGGTGCATTATTTTAATACATTGTCATGATTAAAAAGAATCATGTCCCAAAAGACGGATGAGTTTAGTAGTCTTGGAAAATATATTGCATACATGAAAATTACATTATACATTATAAAATAAAACACAACACAAATGATATTTTGAGAATGCAATTAATCCCCAAGCTTAACCCTTATAATCAATCAAAATACACTTCTTGGAATCCTGGGAAATTTAAAACACAGAAAGGGGTGAGATCATATGCTTATTAAGGATAAAAATATAGTAGAAACATTCATAAATAAGAATAAACATTTAAAGAAATGTATAAGACTAAAACAAAATCCTTTGAAACTTATACTTCAGCATAATATGGAAAAGATACAATAATATAATTCCATTTACTTATTCACATGGATATTCTACATGTCGAATAATCACATGAAATATCAATATCCACATTCATAATGATGTAATTCAATTTTCCAGACATTCATAACCACATTGCCAAGGCCTTGTTCCAATACTACAAATAAGATGCTGTAAAGGCCTTGTGCCAAGACACTAGTTTTTCTAATGAGACATACCGAGGAATCGAGGAGCTATAGAGGGATCCACCCATCACTTACTTAGTCCAATGCATTCCTCATATGAAAAGGCTTAAACAAAACATACACATTCGTATTAAAACTGGCATAAGAAATGTGAATACTTTACCCACAAACCATAAATGGTATTAAAATAACACATCCACAGTCAAAAATATCCCAAAACCTTCCTTACAATTTTGAATATTTGTTTCATAATAAGTCAACTTCAAACAATTTTAAAATCAATTTTAGGATTTTGACATAGAAGATAATGATTTGTAAAAGATTTTGAGGGAAATATCCCTTTTTCATGAAAACATTTAAAAGTCACACAATTTAAAGAGGAAGACATTTAAATTGAATTTTGAATCAATGTGTCCCATACCACTTTGAAACTTTTGAATGTAATTAACTTTTTAAAAAATTCATGTCTATTTAAATAAATCATTAAAACCATTTTGAAAACATGGACATTAATGAGAATGGTTTAGATGAAAAAATCAATAGAAAATTTGAAATGATGTTATAGTGAAAATTCTTTTTTAAAATAATCCCTTTGAAAACTATTTTATGAAACAAGTACATGGATAAAAAAATATGATCCAGTAGATACTTACGTAAAAACAACATCATCTACTAAAGAGATTGTAAAATTAACCCTTACCATGCAGATTCCTTTGGTCGAGGGTACGTTTAACATCATGTATGATGACCATAGTATGATATTAAATTATACCACAACCATATTCATATTTATTATATCATACATGATTAATTTATGACTTTATAATACCCATTTAATAATGATTTCCATGTTAAATTAACATTTTGGGTAATAATCGTTTTCTTTATCCTATGTGTTTTAACTTGTTATTCTTTATCGTATCATTTAGACCATGATTTAAATGATTACAAAATATAAACCATGATTTATATATCATATACATTTAGAATATATATATTTATAATAGATGTATATATGAAATGGAAGGCACCGTTTATGGAGATGGTAGGCTGTACTTATGCATAAACGTTATTTGTGTTTTCATATCGTATTGAACTGAAGTAAGTGAATAAGATATATGTATGTACATACATATATACACAAACACACACACACATATCTCCAGAATAATCATAATGTCATATATTTCATATTTATTAATAATACATATTTTTATAATCATCATTGAATGGTGAACATTGAAACGAATCTCATCGCACCATAGAGACGATAATCTGTATGTACGCACGAGCAATAATATCAATCTTTTAATTTAAAATCATATGTAAATAGAATTTATATCATATATACATAATCATTAACATGTTATATTTATTATTTACATCAATTATAAATCATTATTATACCCATCCAAATAATAATGTATTCAATAACAATTACACCACGACATGGAGACGGTAAGCCGTACGTACGCACGTATGGTGACATGTCATTCAAAGGATAGATTGAATAATGAATATGGATGTACCATATATATAAAAAAATCACAGTTTATATAAGATACTAATTCTATTATTTTAAAATGGAAACAACAATAAAATAGGAAGTGGAAGAAGAAAGGAACTTGAAAGAGGTGATGAAATATTTACCTCTTCTTCGGGTTCTTCCTTTTGATTTGATCAGAAGGGCTCGTTAAGTTGGATTTTGTTTTAACGGAAGTCCTATAGGATGAAGTTAGGACAGTTGAGAGGGTATATGGGTAGGGGTTGGCCGATCCAAATGACTTTTATGGTGTGAATTATCGAGAATGTTGAGTTCTCTTTTATAAGAGGGGTGAGGGTCACTTTAGGAAAACCGTGAAATATTATTTTATAATAAAATCATTTTCTGATTATAATGGCTCCAAAATGATTTATTTAGAGGATATGGTGGGGATGGGTTGAAAACCTCTCAACCAATAGGTTTTATATTGGTTTGGGTTACCATATTATCCTTAATTTTTAGATTTCACTCTTAGTTAAATAGTGTGGAATTTACTATGCCTCTTTGTATTTTTATAATATATGGTAAATAAACATTCTATAAAATGAAAATAGAACCCCAATTGGTTCATTAATGACATATATATTATTCTATAACTCTTTTTTCAGATCCATATATTTTTAGTACCATTATATCAATTAATAATAAAATATTGTTTTAAAAAACTATTTTATGTTAATTTTAACACTATTTGGTATTTGTTTTTTTGTTAAAATCCTATCAGCATGATCTCGCCAAAAAAAATTGATTGAATAAACCCTAACTTGTCATATTAACCTATAAAATTTGATTAATTCATCAAAAGTCTCAAATTAAATTTATTTAGGTATTTAGAATATCGATTATTTTAATCTTTTATTAATAAGGTAATTACTGCATCATCATTGTGTCCTAAATAAATTTAAATATATAATATCTAAAAATTATAAATACAATACCATAATGTAGGAAATTGTTTTATATTTATAATTAATATTTATAGTCAAGTTTTTCTTATGTATAATCCTATATTAAAAAAAATTAGTTCTGAAAACATGAATTTAGCACTTTTAACCATTCTTTAAATTAAAAAATAATAAATGTTCTAATCTAATACAAGTGGACCTAAAGGATCATATTTTATTCATAAGGTTTTTTTGTCTGAAATACACTAATCAAATAGAATTATGACATGTGTTAGGGTGCGAATAATATCATTTTTACCCTTAATTACCCTATTTATTTTTAACCGTAGTAAATAAAAGTAAAAAATTACTTTTCCCCAGAAATTATTTTTATTTTATTGTACCACATTTTATTTATATATATCAACTTTTTCTATCCGATTTTTGAAATTCAATCCACAGAAGCGGTAATATTATGTTTTATACAAATTTCCAAATGCTCCTAGGAGGTGGGTAAAAGACGGTAAAAAGTTCAATAAAATTTTTATATATCTAAAATTATTATAATATGAATCGAATGAATTAAATTGAAATTATATAGGTATTATGTGTATATTTTTTCATAAAATAAATTTAAATAAAATAAAAAATTATTTAAATAAAAAGTCAGTTTAAAACAATAACTCAGTGATTTTCACTATTCATCAAAAATTGAAAGTTTTCAGAAAAATACCAAAAATTCACCCTAAGAAAATTTAGATATTATTAATTAAAAAATGAATTCTATTTTACCAAATTCAAAACATATAATTTTCATTTATTAATTCAAAATCTATTCCCTTTGTCAAAACCAATGGTGTATTTTTAGTAAATAATAACTATCAAAAGATTGACACTTGTTTATGTTTAATTTCAAAATGAAATTACTTAAAATGACCAGAATTGGGTTAAAGATTAATAATATATTATATTTATTCTTCCAAACCATAAGAACGTATAAATTAACACTATAAATTATTTTGATTAAAAACGTTTTTTTCAGTTAAAATATAGTATTTTTTACTATTCACCCATATATGAACGTTATCAGAAAAAATCCAAAAATTTATTGAAACTAAATTCATATGTCCCTATTCTAAATAAGAAGTTTATTTTTTCAAATTTAATATTTAAAATTTTCAAATATTTTATTTAAAAAGGGTTTACAACTAAAAGGCGGTAAAAGTGCATTATTTGAAAAATACTTCTTTTATCTAAAAAAATGAATTAGTTCTTAAATTATGTCTAAGAAACACATAATATGGATTCTATAATTATAAGGATTATATTATGATCAAAATTCATTTAATACTATTCATAACTGCTTTTGAACGGGTAGTTTGGTATGTCGTGGTCCGCTTAAACTCAGTGTTGCGTGTAGTGAAAGTTATCAAATTACTTTGAAGAAATAGTGTACTATGAAATATTGGGATGTTACATTCATACTTCATTCAATAAATTGAATCTTCACAATTTGAAATTGTTCTTCAAAAATTAATGGTTGAAAATAGAAAATACCTTTGTAGAAAAACCCACATCGGAAATTGGGTTAATAAAATTTAGTCCTAATAATAGGAAAATAGGATTGAAAAAGTCACAATCAAATTATGATCTCAATTAGGAGAACATTGGTGGAAATTACAAACTCATAATTGGAGGAAAAACCTGAATATTAATAGGGAGTTATTGATGTCATTAGTCACAAACAATTGTATAATTGAGGGCCTCAAATCCATCAATATATGATGATTTAAAATATCATCGGTTCAACAAAACATAAGGTATTAGGATACCACATTTTTAGTTTAAAGATTTCTTACATAATGTTTAAGAAATAATTTATTCATAGAATAAGAGAAGAAAAAAACATATACATGACATGTAGACTTCCACCCTTTAACTAATTTCTACCACAAAATAATCTTTCACTCTAAAAGATAATAGAACTTAAAAACATATTCTATTTATCTTATTCGTATAGGGTTTCAAAAAAAAGTGAATTTATAATTCATTAACCGGACTCTTTAAAAAAACTACATTATTAAATCCAAGATATCACGTGGGTCCGTGATAGGTGATACACACTTGTTGCCCTTCGGTTTCATGTTCAAGTCTCGCGGCCTTTCCGGATGCAAGGGGTTGCCGCGCGACCTCCGTTTTTTCCTTTTTATGGAAATCCAAAAATAATCTGAAAATATATTTATCCAAAATAATTCTGTCCAAACTCACAATCCGAAATTTATTAGGAAGGTAAACACAATGAATATCCTTTTTCCACGTTATAACATGTGAATACCTTCATCATGTATTCTTTTAAAACACTACAACATCATGAATTACCATAAAACCTTATTGATTATATTCATGCTCCCTTATTCCTTATAGAGTACTGGATATACTCCTTCTATCCAAGAATGTTTTAAACTCCAACAATGATGGAATATACAAATCATTAATCAGTTTCAAGGTAGTCAAGAATATCTAATATAATTTATCCAAATCAATCATCTCTTATTCCAAAATTAATACCTCGGTGTCAAGACCACATTAAAGTTTTGTCTTTCCTTCAACCATTTATTTTCCAAAAAAAATTAACTTACCATTGTGTCACTTTTATCGGTTCCACACAATCTCAAGCCCTTAATGTAATAGTACTATAGTACAATCCTTATATACCATGTAATTCCTATATCAGGTATATAATTAATACAATACTCAAATGAAACAATACTTTAATAACAACATAAGAAATCTAATCATTCCTCTTCATCTTCATTAGTATCATAACATTATTATTATCTAATAGTATCATTTGGGGTATACTCTGATGATTTGGACATAGATTCACATAGTGTCCCAAACTCCTTGCAGATGAAGCATTGTACATTTGAAACTTTTTTCTTACCCTTGCAATCACGTACTTGGTGTCCTTTTTCTCCACACTTATAACAAACTATTATTTCCTTCATGCATTTACCAAGGTGATTCTTTCCACATTTATCACAGATGGGTATATCCTTCTATTCCCTCTAAACATTATCAATCTTTATATCTTCCATCATTTTCTTAACTCTCTTCTCTTCAAAGCCACCAGACTCAAAGAATTCGTTACTTATCTTATAAACACGTGATATTATTTCTTCTTATTTTGAGAATACATGGGAGACAATTTCCCTTCTAAATTTTGGATTATTTTTGTGAAAGATATGTCTAATCTTACTCTTTGGATCATATGTATTGTAGGAGTTCACATTCCTTATATTGGGTGCCAATTATATACAATGGCATACACTTGGTCAGTTTATGAATTTCAATGAATAATTCAAAACATGTAAATTACCTAACCTAGATTGGACAATTTATTGATATAATCCACAGTAATAAAAAAAATTCATTGAGGAAATATATACTCATAAACCCTTCTTAATGGTTTGTAATGAAAATGATAATTATCCTAAACATACCCCCATGTAGTGTTGTAACCAAGAGTGAGGCAAGGCCCGTTGTTGTGCACTAGTTCCCATTTGAGTCTAGATCAAAGCGATGTTTTTGGGTTTTACCCCAAGGTGCATCTATGCCAGAGCCACCTCTACCTGCTCGTATCCAGACTAAGATTTATTTTCATGAAAAAATAACAAAATCTCTACATTAAAAAAATTCTAGGATGTTCTTCAATACTAATCCTCAAAGACTATCTTAGGGTAATGTTCTCTAATCCGAGTTTCTCTAAATCTAGTTTCCATGTTTATTTCTAAACTTACTATGATATCAACTATAACGCCCCAAACACTATTACCCAGAGCCGGTGCATTATTTTAATACATTGGCATGATTACAATAAATCAAGTCCCGAAAGACCAATCAGTTTAGCAGTCATGGAAAATAGATTACATACATGAACGTTAAATTACACATTAGAAAATAAAACAAATCATAAATTAACCATTGATAATTACATTAATCCCCTATCTTAACCATGCTTATCAATCATAATACATATCTTGGAATCCTGGGAAATTTAAAACATATAAAGGGGTGAGCTCAGATGCTCAGTAAGGATAACAATATAGCGGAAACATTCATAAATAATCATGAACATTTAAGGCAATGTATAAGACTAAAACAAAATCCATTGAAACATAAACATCAGCATAATATGGAAAAGATACAATAAAATAATTCCATTTACTTATTCAAATGGATATTCTATAAGTCAAATAATTACATACAATATCAATAGCCACATTCATAATGATGGAATGCATAATGCTACACTTTCATAACCACATAGTCAAGGCCTTGTGCCAAGAATACAAATTGGATTTTGTCAAGGACTTGTGCCAAGACACTAGCTTGTCTCATTAGACCTACCGATGCATCGATGAGCTATAGTGGGATCCACCCATCACTTACTAATTCCAATTCATTCCTCATATGAAAAGGTTTAAACATAACATAAACATTCGTATTAAAATTGGCATACAAAATGTCAATTCATTACCCATAAACCATGAATGGTATAAAAATAACACATCCATAGTCAAACAAATCACAAAACCTTCAATACAACATGGAAGATTTGTATCATAATAAATCAACTTCAATATGTTTAAAATCCATTATTTTATTTTGACAGAGATGAAAATGATATGTAAAACTCTTTGAGAGAAATATCACTTTTTTATGAAAACTATAAAAAGTCACAAAATTTTGAAAGGAATACATTTAAAGAAATTTTTGAATCAATGTGTCCCATACCACTTTTAAACCTTTGAATGTAATTAACATATTAAAACATTCATGTCATTTTAAATAAATCCTGAAAACCATTTTGAAAACATGGACATTAATGAGAATGGTTTAGAAGAATAAATCATTAAAAAATTTAAAATGAAGTTTTAGTAAATATTCCCTTAAAAATCCCATTGAAAACAATTTTATGTAACATGGATGTGGATAATAAATAATTCACAGTAGATACTTATATAATATCAACCTCGGATAATAATGATATTGTGAAATTAACCCTTACCTTGCAATTTCCTTTGGTCGAGGGTACATTTAACCTCCAGTATGATGACCATAGTATGTTATTAAATTATAACAGAAACATATTCATATTTATTATATCATTCACGATTCATTTATGACTTTATACTACACATTTAATAATTATTTCAATGTTAAATTATCATTTTGGGTAATAATATCTTTCTTTATCGTATGTGTTTAACTTATTATTATTGACCGTATCATTTAGATCATGATTTAAAGGATTCCAGAATATAAAACTTGATTTATTTATCTTATATATTTAGAATATAAATATTTATAATATATGTATATATGAAATGGAAGGCACCGTTTATGGAGACAGAAGGTTGTACGTACGCATAAATGATGTTTCTGTTTTCATATCATATTGAACAGATGTAAGTGAATAGTATATATGTAAGTACGTGTATATATATATATATGTATATATATATATCTCCAGTAGAGTAATTATGACATATATTACATACTTATTAATAATATATATTTTTATAAACATCGTTGAATGGTGAACATGGAAATGAATATCATCACGTCATGGAGATGGTAATTCGTATGTATGCACGAGCGATAATATAATTATTTTGATTTAAAATAGTATTTAAATAGATGTTATATAATATATAAATAATATTTAACATGTTATATTTATTATTTACATCAATTATAGATCATTATTATAACCATCCAAATAATAGTGTATTGAATAACAATTACACCACGATGTGCAGACGATAAGTCGTACATACGCACGTATGTTAACATTTCATTCAAAGGACGGATAGAATAATGAATATGGTTGTAACATATTTATAATAACATCACAGTATATAGAAGATACTGGAGTTATTATTTTATAATGGAAACAACAAAGAAAGAGGAAGTGTAAGAATAAAGGATCCTGAAAGAGGTGATGAAATATTTTACCTCATCTTTGGGTTCTTCCTTTTGATTTGATGAAAAGGGCCCCATAGGATGGCTTTATGACTAAATTAAGACCTCTAGGATGAAGGGAGGATAATTTAGAGGGTACTTGGGTATGTTTTTACCGATAAAAATGGCATTGAAGGTGTGAATTAGAGAGAAGGGGGAGTTCCCTTTTATAAGAGGGGTGGGGGTCACTTTAGGAAAATCTTGAAATATTATTTTATAATAAAATCATTTTAGGTTTATAATGGCTCCAAAATGATTTATTTAGAGGATATAGTGGGTATGGGTCTAAAAACACTCAACAAATAGGTTTTATAAAGGTTTATGTCACCATATTAACCTTAACTTTTATATTTAACTCTTTGTTAAATTGTTTGACATTTACCATGTCTGTTTGTAATTTTATGTTATATGGTTAATAAACATACAATAAAATCAAAATAGAACCCCAATTGGTTTAATAATGTCATATATATTATTACATAAGTCTTTTGGCCAACCCTTATATTTTTCGGATCTTTATATCAATTAATAATATAATAATTTAAAAAAACCTATTAAATGTCAATTTTGACACTATTTGGTATTTGTTTTTAATTAAAATAATAACAGCATGATTACTTCGAAAAAAATTATTGAATCACCCATAACATGTCTTATTAACCTATAAAATTAGTTTAACTCATCTGATGTCTGAAATTACATTTATCTGGGTATTTATAATATCAATTATTTTAATCTTTTATTAATAAGGTAATTGCGGCATCATCATTGTGTCATAAATAAATTTAATTATTTAATTTCTAAAAATTATGAATAAAATTCCATTAAGTGGAAAATATTTTTTGATTTATAATGAATATTTATAGTCTAATTTATATTTTTTATAACCCTATATTAAAAATATTTTATTTATGAAAACTTGATTTTAACACTTCTAACACTTTTTTGAAATTAAATAATAATAAATGTCCTAATCAAATAAAAGTGTACCTAGATGAGCATATCTTATTCCTAATGTTGTAAGTGGTAGAATTAAACTTATCCTATAATATTATGACATGTTTTAGGGTAAGAATAATTTCATTTTTACGCTTAATTACACTATTTACTTTTAACTGTGGTAAATAAATTAATAATTTTCTATTAAAAAAATTATTTTTATCTTATTGAAAAACATTTTACTTAATGATATCAACCATGTCTCTCTGATTTTTGAAATTAAATTCACAGTAGAGGTAAATTATGTTTTATTCAAATTTGCAAATACTTCTATGAGGTGGGTAATAGACGGTAAAAAGTTCAATAAAATTTTTATATATCTAATCTTTTTATAAAATGAATCCAATGAATTATATTGAAAGTATATAGATATTATGTATATATCTTGACCTAAATTGAATTTAAATAAAAATAAATAATTAATTTAATAAAAAGTTGGTTTTAAACAATAACTCAATGTTTTTCACTATTCATCAAAAATTGATAGTTTTCAGAAAAATACCAAAATTTACCCTAAGCTGATTTTGATATTTTGAATTCAAAAATGAAGTTTATTTTACCAACTTAGTAACATATAAGTTTCATTTATTAATTTAAAATTAATTCTCATTGTCAAAACCAAAAGGAATATTTTTACGAAACAATAACTATCAAAAGATTGGCACTTGTTTATGTCTAATTCAAAGTGAAACTACATACAATGACGTGCATCAGATTAAATGGTAAAAATATATTCTATTTTTACTTCCAAACCATTAAAATGTATAATTTAACATTATAAATAATTTTTATTAAAAAGTTGTTTTCAGTTAAAATATTGTATTTTTAACTATTCACCAAAATATGAAAGTTATCAGAAAAACAAAAAAAATTATTGAAACTAAATTCTTATATATCGATTCTAAAGAAAATGTTTATTTGGTCAAATTAAATATATAGATGTTTCAAATATTTTGTTTACCAAGGGTTCACCAATAAAAGGCGGTAAAAGTTCATTTTTTTTGAAAAATACTTCTTTTATTTGAAAAAAACAAATTAGTTATTGCATTATGTCCATGAAACTCATAATATGGATTCTAAAATTATAAGGTTGATATAAAGATCATTATTCAGTTAATACTATTCAAATCCGCTATTGAACGGCTAGTTTGGTAAGTCATGGTGCTTTGAACTCGGTGTAGAGTTTAGTGAAAGTTATTGAATTACATTGAAGAAATAACATACTATGAAATCATGGGGTGTTACATTAGACCCATTTTGGGAACTCCATCACGGATGGAAGCCTCCATGATCTAGTGTTTTTGTGAAGATGATGCAAGGCCTCACGTTTTTATTGTACAAATAGTCACCCATCATGTCCATAGCTAGTTTCGAAGTACTTATCAAACATTTTTATTAACATATCATCTACAATAAATGAAAGAAACATATTTACAACCTCTTCTATGAAGAAAAAGACCAGATGAGTGAGTTTTATACCTTTTGACAATGTGGAAGGTCCTTACATATTCACTCAACATCCTACTGACGCAAGAATTGCAACTCATGATGTATATGGGGAATGTTAAGATTTAATTGGTCCCATATTATATCATATAGAATATCCTAGGTGGATACTGATATTTCCCTAAATGGATCAACAACTAGAGGTGGCATTAAAGCTAGCTGAAGAGGCACACTCGTTGCCTCCCATAACAATGGCAAGAAGATCCCCCAAGGAAAATACTACTACTGTTGCATAGGTAGAGGGCCCCAGGTCATTTGAATTTCTTCGAGAAGATAATCTTCCATAGAATATCTAAGGAATAAATCCTTAGTCTTAGAATCTAGCTAAGAATCACCTGTCACAGAATCGGCCGGTACCACCACATCAAGAATCACCACATAGGTAAGGCAATCAGGCTCTTCCCATCATCAGGCTTTATCCCCTCATCAGGTCTAGGCTCCCAGAGTCCCTTTCATGGAATGTTTAAAGTGACCTACTCGTTTGATGTGGATCGGGTACTCTTTTTTGTCCTAAGTTCCTTATATGAGTGGATCATGATGTTTTTAGAATACTAGAATCCTCATGAGGATGATCTAACTGATCGCCACGAATACAACCCTTATCATCGACTCCATAGACACACCATCAAGAAATTCTATGTATTTAAGAATTAGATATGGGACCAGGATGATATCAATGTGGTAAGATTGGGTCCTTCCCCGACATAGGTGGAATGTATCTCTTTAAATGTGGACATCGCCACCAAAAGTGAATGGAAGATGGTTTCCAAATGTGGGTCTCAGAGATATGATGATTGGTTTGATCTCTGGGTAGTTGGTCGCACCCATGGTTTTATTTGTGCTCATTGGAATCTTCATGAGCCTCATAAAGATATCATGTATCCTCTTTCTACTGCTCCTTCATCAATGTATGGTCCTTCTACTTCTAAAATGAGCCAGTGTAGATGGCTGAAGGGAATGTAAAGTCCCCCACCAGTGTCAATCCCTTCCCACATACACAACGTTTATATTCCCCCAAATATAGGAGTCACACCCAAAATTCTACATGTATTGCAGAATTCATCATGATATTATCATAATTATTACTTAGTGAATATCATCGAGCTAGTGGACCCCTACATGGTTTCAGCAAACAAGGAGCACCATATAGATCCTCCCAATGTTATTGGTCGTCGCTATCATCAATTAGGTTGTTGATATATGAATAATAGAAATAATCAATGTAGTGCTTCTAGCCAAGCGATGCATGACATCAAGACTAGGCATCATGATAATAAATGAGATGAGAATGCAAAGTCATATCATCCATTCTCATTAGATGCCTAGCTAACACCATTTTTACTACTCGACCATGTAGAGTATCTGAAATTGAGTCATGACCAGTCGCATTCTGCTATAGAATGAACTCAGTCATCCGATTATCATCCAGTAAAAATTTTGTATGGATCAACTAGTGGGAAATGTGATATCACCATAACCACATAGAATATTCTAGTTTGAATAATAGATCCCATCATACCTTCTACCAATGAGATACTTTTTTTCGGAAGAATGTTATTCATGGAATGGTAGTAGGATGTGATTAAAAATCTTTTCAACATTAACAAAATGTTATCAATCCATAAAACCCTCCACATGTTAGAAGAAACTTGTGAGGCCCACATAGAGGCTTTGATAAGAGCCTCCAATTTGAGACAGAGGTCATAGATACTGAGGCCATCCATGCTGAGGATGTTGAGTGATGAGAGTGCCATGATATCATCTCATTCTTAAGAGATGTTGAAGGGGCCACATTCTTCCACTATACATCATAGGTAAACTCAATGGTGTGTAATGCTAATATTCTCACATTAAAATAGTTTATGGGATCAATCTCATCCTCACATAGATGTTTCACAAGTTAGGATTGATTTAGGCATATCTGAGTCCCTCTCACCTGATGATTCAGGGTTTTGGTAGGACTGATCAAAGATCTTGCAGAAAGATTCACCTGGAGACCTAGTTCAGTGGCCTGATTTCCATTACATAATTCATGGTGGTATCACATGACACTACCTAAAACACACTAATGTATAGACCATACATCCATCTGTACGTAGTAGTTACATCCTCATATCATCGATACCTCATGTACTACCCCAATGGTATACTGGGGGTTCTACAAGGTGATTAATATCCTTTTAACTAATCTAAATCCTCCTATTTTTTTGCTGACTATTACAAGATAATGGAAATGGGTTCATTCCATTATGGTTGAGCACACTACTATTGTGGCCGACCTATGTGTAGATTCAGATGATGCTTTCATCCACTCGATTCACCGATTCGAGGCATCATTTCCAGACTTGGGGAATGCTTCATCATTTATAATATTAGGGGATTACACATTACATGGTATAAGGAACATTATTATATTACATATTACACCTATAAAGGTCATGATTAGGTGATACCAGAACCCTTACCCATGTTAGGTATCGAGGTATTCACCCCTTGGACACAATATTATTCCATACCTACTTGTCACACTAGGTCAGGCTATGTCAACAAAGTGAGGCCCATCACCACTACTATGAAATCATCGAGAATGGCCTCATTGGTTGAAGGCCTTTTGGAATTGGTTTGATGGATTTTTTCCCATGATTTAAAAATTCATGATTCTCGAGTTGAAAGTTTCACCACTGCTCATGCTGGTACTAGTATTACTCCAGATTTAGTTGAATTAGAAGAATTTACTCCTCTCAATGTTCTTCTAACCATAGTCTATGAAGATTATTTTTAATATGCTCCTTCCGTATTTTAATAGGGTGTCCCGACCACCGCAGATGAGTTTCTACAAGTTAAACATAGCACTAAGACAGATATGATGGCATAAATAATGAGTGCGTCTACGCCTTTAAGAGGAACAAGTGAAGCATATGGACTTCGGGAAAAAATATTGTGACCTGTTTTCCTTGAGTTATGATGAGATTCTAGGACTATAACCTCATATCACTATCAACCATCATGGTCACCATGTAAGTCATCCTGAGTTCAAAAAGACTCCCATGAAGATGCTATATTCCCATGGTGCCATGGTAGAGGATAAAGTTGATAAGATAATTAATGTAATATTTGTTATGGAATTCTGATAACAAAGCTTATTTGAAAACATCTATCTTGTTAGGATGATGAATATCCATATTAGAATCTTCATCGACTTTCGGGATCACAAATTCCACTTCCCAAAGGACAATTTTCCCCTTACAGTGAAAGAGCTATAGATTGATTCCCACAATGGGTTCCAAGCCCTCTCCTTTATGGATAGATATTCATGATATAATTAGATCCATATATCCCATGAATATGAGGATTCCACCAACTTTATCATGATGTAGGGTACCATATTATATCATGTAATTCCCTTCTGCTTAATGAATGAAGGATCCACTTATGATCATTCCACACACCACATATTCAAACTAATCCTCTGGAAGATAGTGAAAATCCTTTTGAATGATTTTTGGTCAAATACCACTAGTGTATAGACCATATTATGGATATTGAGAAAGTGTTTGGATTCCTCCACTCCAACTATCTAAAGATAAACCCCTTGAAATGTGCTTTCAGGTTGACCTATGGGAACATTCTTAGGTTTGTCATCAGATAAGGTGGGATTGATATCAATCTAGGGAGGTTTAGTGCCATCAATTAGATTCCTCCTCCGATAGACCTCTAAGAGCTCTATCTCTTTCAAGGTCACTTATCCTATATAATCCAATTAATTGAAAATATGGTTGAAAAGTGTGTTAATTTATTCGAGTGTCATGATGAAAGGATAGTTATACCAGTGGGATGAAGAGTGTTAGGATTGTTTTGATGATATCAAGTGGTATCTTCTATAGCCTCTTTTTCTAATGTCACCTATTTTTGGAAGGACATTGGACCTATAAGTGACCACCCTAGAATGTTCCATTATTTCCCTTATCACCCATAAGTACAAATAATGAACAAATAACAGTTTGTACTATCTATATTTTATGATCCAGGACACATATACCAGTTATAATTCAATCGAGAAGAGATTCCTCATGATATATTACATAGTGAAAATTGTATAACATTATCTAAAAACTCATGAGACATAGTTGGTAACCCATATGGATCAGATAAAGTGTATTCTAAAATGCACAATGTTGACCGACCATCTTGCTCGATGGGATGTGATCCTTCGGTAGTTCTATATCATGTTCATTTCATAGAAGTCCATCATGGGTCAGGCACTATATGAATTTCTAGTAGCCCGTCCAGCCCCCACAGAGCATTCAATGGAACTTTATCTTCCATATTTGGTCCCAATCTTAGTAGATCAAGAAATTCTATGTTGTAAGATATATTTCTATAGTTCCTGCTAAATCCTAGTCGGTAGAAGGCACAATAATACCATGCTCAACTGGGTAGTTCTAGGAATCATTTTCACCATTCCTACACATGCTATCTTACCTTATTCATTATTATTGTCAGATGGATGCACCAAAAATGAGGTGGAGTATTTTTCTCTCATTACTGTTCTTGAGTTGGCTCTAGATATTGGTGATCGTGACCTACATGTGAAGGGGGAATCATAATTAGTCAACAACCAGATCAACGGTGACTACGTCGTCACGAAGACAAAGGTCATTCCCCTATTAGGTTGTTCTTACCTACTGAAGGGCTAGTTCACATCTCAACCATAGGTCCCTCATGTTCCTTGTTCACAGAATGGTCGAGATAATTCCCTAGATGGTTTACCAACTTCTCTCACAAATCCTTACTAGAAAGATCTATTCATTGATGTGGCCTACTAAAGGTTCATTGTCCATGATAGTGCGGATGATGTAGACTACCATCTGGTAAGCAACCTTTAAACCGGTGCCTCAAAATCAGGACATCTCGACCCCCTAGCATAGTAGAATAAAAATTTTAGTGGACAATTTATTTCATTGAGTACATCCATCATGGTAATCTCTCGACCGACAGAGCCGAGAATGAGCGTGTTCACTGGTATGCATTGATGTTTACCCTCAAGAGTGGTCAGATCCTTGAGAAGGAAAACTAAAAATTTGGGTTTGATGAAATTTGACACTTTTTCATTCATGGAGATGAGATTCCTCATGTTATATAGGAAGTTCATGTCAGATCATGTGTACCAATCAGGTGGGGTCGAAACACTATCACCATATTCGAAGGTCGGGTTACTTTTTTCCCCACCATGGTCCATGACTATATTGAGTTATCTAATAGATTCCATGCATGCCAGATCAGTGAAAACATTATACATTAGCACATGGAGACCCCCCATGATACTAATTATTATTCTCCCATTGAATTCTTGGGTCTTGATGTTGTGGGACCTTATCCACAAGAAATATCACACCGGTGTAGGTATATTCTGACTATGACGGAATTGTTTCCATGTGGGTTGAGGAAATACCAATCAAGGAGGTTATGGCATGTTTTATTGTTGGATTAATGGGCTAAAACATCATCCATTAATTTGTAGTCCCTCACTCTATTTTTACTGATATCAACACCAACATATGAGTGGTTCAACTGAATAAATTGTACACCGAGAACAACGTCTTGTCTAACTAATATTTCCATTATCAAGAATAAGAAAATGAATAGATTGAGTATTTTAAAAAGTTATATATAACATCAAGGAGAATATAGTGGAAAAAAAAGAAAATTCATCCTGAAAATATCCACAATTATCTATGGGATTAGAAGAAGAAAACATGAAATTCAACATTGGGGATCCCATATTCCATAGAGTATATAACGAAAGCTATCCTCCCCATCAAGATTCAGTTTCCATCACTTTGTACACTTTTATACAACCATGTTATATCATAAAGTGTAAAATAATTCAATCTATGTACGAAAGAAAACCTCTTTGGGAATAGGCTCTAGGCCTTCCACAATCTAGGGAGGCACCATAACATAATAGCCAGTTCATTCACAAGAAATTTCATCTCTGATCCTTCCTACTAGGTGACATGGCACTGGCTCTGAGTATTAAAATGAGACCTAGTAGGAAGCCACTGATGTTTGAGGCAAAATGTAAAGGTGATTATAACATCAATAATGTTTATCCCAATGGTGCAAACTCTTTGGTCACAATAGATGGTGAGTGAGTCACTCCTCCCACAAACACCAAGTTCCATAAATTTTTCTTTTCATAATAATGATCTATATCGTCCAACATAAATTTAAATTGATCCTTTATACTTGACATTAAACTATTTCATCCCGTATGATGTTAAATATCATGGAACTTCCTGAATGTATAACATGACGATAAACTACACAGTGTTTCCTATGGTCCTAGACCTACAACATTAAACTAAAATAAATTTTTTCTGAGAATGAAGTCATAAAACTTTGTTGCCCCAACCCACATGATATTAAAATAATACATCCTATATATATGATGTTAAACTATATTTCATTTATGTTTATTTCGGTATGAATGTAATGGCACGTTCCCCATTATTCTAAATGATGAAAAAGTACCCCATCCCACATGATGTTAAGATAATACTTTTTCATATTTTCATGATGTAAAATTGTGAAATACCTTCTGTCCTAGATACATGATGATAAAATGAACTACACCCCGATGTCCTTTTATGGGAGGGGGTTACCTTTGACATTGGTTACCTACAAACCCATCTCTAGAACTATGTGTGGCTTGATTCCCATTCCTATTGAATACATTGAATATCCATAACTTTTTCTATATGGTCCAGACATAATTTCCTTCAAAACATTCACCATAGGATTCTTCATGGAATATTTGGTATAGAGATGAGCCTCCATTGTCATCATTAAAAATGGGTTATAATATTCACTCCATGTACCTCCCCTAGGTATATTCTAGTCAACCTTCATATTTACCACATGATATTAAACTGCAAGGAATTTAGGAATTACATATGGATTGATTCCCATACTTATGTAATATGTAGGAACCCCATGAAATTTCATCATTGGGACTAACAATAATTTCATCCATTCATCCCCTTGTTCTGATATCTCTCTTTGTAGTGTGTGGTGTGGTGTGGATTTCCACGGTCCTCATTAATGCCAAGAAAATACCCTTTGGGATACCTTCCCATAATATCCTATCCACATTATAATAAACTAAATCATGAACATAATCTTGACTGCATTATGTAAAACTGAACAAAACCCAGAACTACGTATGTCTTCATTCCCATCCTTATGGGATATGTTGGAATTCCAAGATATTTGGTCTTCATGTCCAACCCAGGCTCATGAAACCTTTTCTTGGAATATGTGTTATGGATATGAACACACTTGGTCCTCATTCATGATAGGTTCTTCATCTCACAATTCCGCATATATAAATTATAAATGCCTCATCATATGGTAAAAGATCTATGACCATAAACTAAGAGCTCTAGCGTCTCTATTTCATGATGATAAACTACATAATAACCCTCTTGTTTATCATATGATGTTAAACTATTTATCCTACATAAGAGCTATATTTTTATAAACAACATAGTTCAATGATTTATTTACATGAAAATACATCTCCCCAAGGCATTGGCCATATGACATGCCATATTAATGAATTATGGGTGTCTTAATTACTTCCCTTGTATGTTACATACTGACGCCAAGATATCATGTCCCCAGGAACATCCAGAGTATCGTAATCTCATACCATAGGCCCCTTGTCCTGATTAGTATTTAGGAGTGTGTCGTACGCTGTAAAAAACATATTTCCCTACTCACATTGTCTTGGACTATGGTTCCACACTTCACATCTCCTTCCTTTAGGTCCATACTTTACAACGTTAAATTATTATTTTGAATTTTCCAATAACATGAAAATAAACTACATAATAATCCTGATATTTTCATTTGAGAGGGAACCCCCATTTTTGGGACATTCAATCTCCCATTCTGTATTTTAGAACTACATGTGGCCTGATTCATGCCCTTGCAGGATACCTAGAGACGCCCAGACATAATGGCCCCAGGCCCAACCATAGAAACAAGAAACCATTTTCCATTTCTTGGTATGAGATCAATTCCTGGGAATGTGTAGTGTGGATCTCTTTGATCCCCATTCATACCAAGTAATGTTCCATGAAACACACTAAACATTGTGACACTTTCATTTTCACCGCATGACATTAAACTGCATAGTTACGTCCTATGCACACGACGTAATTCTCAACACAAATAGTCCACAATGATTGTCCTTAAACTGGGGATTTTGGTTTGTCCATCATGACCTTCCAAATGTTCACAACACCCTTCAGAAACTTATTCCCCAAGGAAATATTTGATCCCTCCCACATATTTTCCACTTTGGCACATTTGAGTGCATGGTGGAATAATTTCAAGAGTGTCAAATACTTTCAATCATTCCATCACTCCACACTCACGCTTCACACATCTCCTTATTTGGATATCCATAATCATCCACATATTTTGGGACCCCCAATTGGAAGGGTGTCTGGATATATGGATAATCTACAATCCAAGGACAACATTTCAGAAGATTGTGAATGACATTTTGAGGCTGGTCCTACATTTAAAATTTGGTAAGTATCCAATCCCCTTTGGTCAGTTCCCATCTAAGGTTAGAAAATATGGATATTTTATTTTAGAAAAGGTCATATGTTGTCATCCATAAATATTCCATCCTCATTTTATTCTAGATATCAAGCATTGTGACTAACATTTTCCAACCCCCCATGTTCTTATGGATCTCCAGTAACCATGGTATTGTTCCTCTATGCATCCACACATGTCAATTATGAATGTAGGTGTGGTTGGGATTTTTCTACCTAACTTTTCATTTCCATTGTTTTGATCTCCCTTATTATGTTGAGTGATGACACCACACCCTATTTCACACAATGAGTATAGATCACATGGACTTAGAAGTCTTGAAAGGGTTATACCCACATAGAGAAGGTGAAAAACCTTATGATCTGAGTTCAGGAACTTAAAATAATATATAATTCGTCCATGAAACAAAACGGTAAACTATGCTTCTCTATACCACAAGAAATTAGACTATTTCATCCTTATCGCATGATTCTAAACTACACAGGATTCCATAATAATTAATTGGCTGATTCCCCACCTTACAAGATACATAGTAACACAAATACACTTTTTCTTCATCCCTATCCACAAACACTATGGTTTGAACTCTACGGACATAAACTAAGAACACGTCCTCCTAAATTCCAGATGATAAACTCCAATAATGCCTTAAGCATTCTCAGGATTCAACATGATAATTTCATGATGTATTTTCTTCTTCTCAAGAGAGGACTTTCCAACCAGCATTGTTATCTAAATACACTATCTTCATGATCTAAGTGTGGCATGATTCTCCTCATTACCGATATATAGTGACGCCCGGACACTTTTTTGAAGTTCAAAAAATATGTTAACTATCATTTTAATCCTTTGGCCATGATTATAGGCCAAAATATATAACCATATAACAGGGGAAAGATTTGGATATGTGGTGTGGCATTTGGTCTCCTTGTCCATCATTCATGTCCAGTTTTTCCCTCAACACATATACCTCATTTCCATCCATTCTGTGGAATTTTTATGGTGTAAACCCCTCCTTTAGATTGTTCATGTCAGGTTCGTCTCCTCCATTCCATGAATACATTATATGAATATACTTCATAGTCTGTGAAACACGACATTAAACTATTATAAAGTGTAAAAATTATAAAACCAAAAAATATTTATAAAATACCCTATTTATATGATGTTTAACTATTGGATGCCCTAATCACAAGAAATATAGAATTATCATGTATCATCTTCTTTTTCATGACATAAAACTACAAATAATAGAAGGCCCTCAGTTGTCACTTTTCATCACATATGGTGCCTCCTTGAATGTAGGTTTGATCTTTTTCAGACCAATGAACCTACACCAATGTGCTCCAAGACATAAATAAATAATTTTGAAAGTGTTGGAATCTTGTAGAATATTATATCAATTCACATCCATGATTTTTGTTCCCCTTATTCGGATCCTCATCCTCTATTGCATATGAGGGGAAACCCTAATGGTCTAGTCCTATGCCGAATCGACTCACCTACCATTTCGACCCATTTACCTAGATGACATTGGATGGAATTTAGAGCTTCGTCCCATGATTCATATATAGTTAGTGGTCATCCCACGTTTTCCACCATTTGAGCCTAGTATTATATATACTATTTTACTAATATGCCCAAAAATTATCTTGTATCGACATGCCATCATCATTGTGTTCCAAATTTTTGGCTGTGTGATTCACACTTTTCATTCCCCTTTTTCATGTATTGATTCTAATTCCCCTAACAGTATCTCATTCCTTCACTAATTCACATCGTGAAATGTGAATTGGATGCTCTAGGATCACTACTCTCTTGTCATAGCCTATCTTTGACAAAATACTCTAGGTGTCCAGTCAACAATAGTTGACATAGAGTTTTTGTTGATTGGATGGAACTCTCAAAAAATTAAATGTCAATGTGGTAGTCCCCTGATTTCACACCAGGCATGACACATGTGAGATTAGGGATTAATAAACAGTTGATTCACATATATTATTAAACTACAATGATTGATGTAATCCAAAAATAAGAACATGCTCACAGTTAAAACCATGCAGTCCAAATAAATTATATTTCATACGTTTTTCAAAAAAACATCCCTTAGAATTTTCCACTTCCATGTAATGATTCAATACTTCCACATTCTGGCATGTGGATTCCAGAGTCTCTTGCTACCTCGAGAGCTCCATCTCACAATTGATATAAATAAATTGAAGCTCATTAGCCATGATTTTCATTCGGTTCTGTTCGGATCTGAGCTCAGCCAGTTGGTGACTCGCCTATTATAGCCGCTTCTAGGATTCCTCTAAGTAGAACATTATACATTCAATGTGTTCCAACTGATTTGTGATGAATGTGGGGTCCACATTCATTTAATCATCATGGTTCCAGTTTTTTTTGGTATCATGGAAGTTATGGATATTTTTAGATTTATTTTCGCATCAGTATTCATATAGGTGTTGGCTACTCTCATACATCTTTCCAAAAATATAATCATGGATTATCACATGAAGATGATGAGAAACAACCCCTCAAGCATATATAAAACACATAAAAGTGAGGAGGGATACTATCCAAATTCATCATTCTCCCATAGGGTAATTAAGGAATCATTTCATACGCATTTGTGCCTTACACTCTACCATGAGGATCACCTGAGATGCATCTAAATCAATGTTTTCCACCCCGTCATGCTCTGCGGGTCTATATTCTGAAAAGATAGAAAAAAACTCAAAAAGAAGATCATCCTACAGCATCTTATCTTAGGCACTAGGCTATAGGAAAAATGGGATATCATCTTCAATCATTTATTCTTCAAAAGATTCATATTTTCCAGTTTCCGTCTCCTCTAGGGTAGTTGTGTCACACATAGACCCAACTTCCAGTTTAGTGGGTTCCATGGTCGTACCTACTCGTGAGGTCATCTGCTCACCGAAAGGATCACATTTTATGATATCCCCCATAGATATCTCAGAATATTGGATTTTTTGGTCATGTTTTATTATGAGAACTTCATGGAATTGACACCTTGGTTAGCAATCATTTTAGATAAAAAATGTGGGTTTATAAAAAATAGAAATTTATTATAAGAGTTATGTCCAACTGAATCATGTAACTATGTCACCACATGAAATTCCCTCATGGGAGAAACCATAGTGCTTGTTATCGCGATGATTGGAGTGGGATCATTATTAACAATATGGAAATCCTATAATTTTTTGTTCATCACTTTGACCCCATCAACTGGATCACCTCTTGCCGCTTTGGCCATGACAGGTCCACCTCCTTAATCAACCGCATATTTAAATTCATGGAAACACCCCATGTCCATTAACACATTTTCCCACTATGTAGTGGGATCCCACTTACCATAAAAAATGTGTACCAGAATTCGACAAATTTTTTTTAGTAGATCTGAGTTATGGAAAGAGAATGAACTAGGACTAAAACAAGGGAAGAAATTCTTTGGGATGTACAGATAGTTACTAATTTGATCATGTAATCTCACTACTACCCCGTGGACCCCATAATGAGCCACTTCCCCCAATGATTCCTCACCGACTATCTCTTTACCATCGGCTTCACCTTGTTCTAATTCTACTTCCTCCTCCACATATTCTTAATCTTTATTGTATCCATCATTCTAGGGGGTAGTTCTTCTGGATCGTATTCTGAGATGAGGATCACTTTTACCGAAATATGTGAAAATTAAAATTCCCCCACTTTTCAGGAATATACGTCCATGGCCATCATATACCCATGTCACCGATGAAAATTCACCCTATCTGCAACCCGGATAATTCAATATTTTTGCTGATGGATCCCATTTCGCATCATTTTTTCGACAAGATTTCTGAATATATCAATTTCTGTTGTGTTGTCCAAGAAAATAATATTGTGGGGAAGATTTAATTAGTTGTGGGTTAAATCCGATATCTATATTTCTTCCCAATGGATTCTTTATCTTGTCCCAATGCTCACCACCAGGACTACTCCTCTACAAGAAGTTTGGGGTGTGGCCACACCATGTTATGATTCTTATGTTGAGGTTCCAACTTATTATTCCTGACCCACCTTATAACAACCCGGAATTTTGATTAAATCTTGTTTCCTAATATTGTGTATTATATTATTTTTGATACTCAACAAAACTGTTTCATTTGATAACATGAGTATAATTAAAATGTGACCATTGGGTTTTGACTGTTATATGACCATTGGTCAATATGACCACTGGGAACTAAAAGTTTTGATTATTGTCTCTAAATAAAAGTAATCTTGGTTAATTAATATAGAAAGAAGATTTTATGGCCTAACCCAGTAGTCTTGGACCGATCGAAGCCCATCTAACAGAACTTGGGAATGAGGTAGCACCATTGGGCTTTTCTCTAGAACAAACCCAAGCCGAACTTCATCATGTGAAGCTAGAACAGAATTGCCTTTGCGAGAAGTTCAAACTGATAGAAATTACTACTTGTGCGATGTTGGCCGAGCCTCCCTCAGATTCTCTCACATTATCACACCTTACACTTAGGTCCTATGCTGGTGTGATAAGGGGCTATGTAAGGAGACTGTAACTGCCTTGTGTAACCCTTTGTTTTAAATAAAAATTTTGATTTCATCTTATGATGAAGTTTATGAATTTTAAAATGTCCGGATAAATATAGTATGCATATTTTTGATGAATTTTAGAGAAAGGATATTTTAAATATGTTTATTTAAACCATAAATAAAAAAAATATGTAATGCTTTTCAAAAAATGGTCTTCTACAATTATGTTCTGTACGAAATTTAGAGTCTAATAAGATCAACTTTATTTTTGATGAATAGTAAATTATGAATAGTTATTTTATTATTAGGATTAGTAATGTGTCTAAAAGAATAAGTAATCTCACTTAAAGAACGTTTTAATATAATTTAGACACCTTGATTAAGTAATGAGATTCAATAAATTGGGTAAATAACGGTTTCATAATTTATTAGTCAAGTAATAGTTTTTTCAGGTGAATAGTTTTTTTAATTAAAAATTTAATTAAAAATAATTATAAAATTATTTTTATAAAATGGACTTTATTTTTGAACTCAGAGCATCAATATTATGTTATGGTAATTTTTGTGGATTTTTCTGAAAAAGATGAATTCTCGAGGAATAGTGTTTTTATTTAAAAATTAAATTAAAAATAGTTAGAATTTTTTTTTATAAAATGGAGTTCATAAATGTAATTAGAGCATTGATATTTGGTTAAGGTGAAATTTTGGGATTTTTCTGAGAAATATGAATTTTTCAGCGAATAGAAAAAATGCAGTTTTAGGGTTTTGGTATGTTTAATGACATCATAAATGTGTCATGATGATTTCATTGGATATTTTAAGGGTTTTCCAGCCAAAGGTGATGAATTATTGTATTAGGGGCCCCATGTAGGCTAAATACATGGTATATTCCATGGGAGAGCACATGGTTTTGAGAAAAGCACTTGTGAGGTGTCCTTTGGCCATTAATGCCTTGTCCCCTCAATGTCCCTATAAATACCCACACTTTCCTCCTTTATTTTTCACTCCCAACTCTCCCCAAACGAAGTTATGGTCTCCTTACCTCCCTAGGAGTCCTCCCAAGGTTCCCCCAAGCCCTCAAGGTCCAAACCTTTGAGTTTTAAGAGTTACATTTTAAGGTAAGGGATCTGACCTCTCTCTTTCTTTTCAAGAAATCTCATTTATGTAATTTCTTTTATGCTACATGTTCATATCTTAAAGGATGTTCTTTTATACTCCTAATACTTCCCTTTTCATGTTAATATAATGAGATATCCCCTCTTACTCCCATTATTTCGTTTTATGATGTTTTGAGTGGTGCTGTTAGGCTGCCGAATTTTTAAGTGGTTCTTTCACCTTTCTCCCTTTTCAATATTCTAATTCCATGTCAAGTCTTGAAAGTTACTTTTTATTATGTTGGGTAATGATATCTAAATCAATCATACAGATCTTTTATGTTCATATTATGAGAGACCCTATTTTATCTCATCAATTCATTTTTGTTGAAGTTTAAGTGGCACTGTTAGGTTACCGAATTTCTAAGGGGTTCTTTCACCCTTCTCGTTTTCAAGATCTACTTTCATGTCAAGTCTTTCACATTAATTTTTATTATGTTGGGGTATGATCTCTATATCTATCATACTGATAGTTTATGTTCATATTATGAGAGACCCTATTTGATCTCGTCAATTCATTTTTTTTTAAGTTTATGTGACGCCGTTAGGTTGACGAATTTTCATTAGAGAAATCTTATTTTTGTCTTCCTTTCATGTTCTTCATTTCATATGGTACATCATTCAAATTTCATTACCATGTTCATATATATTTCATATTCTATCCCTATATTGTTTTATGGATCATTTATGAGTGGGTGACCCATGTACCTTCTCTTTTCAATGTTTTCTAAAACCTTGTAACATAGCCGTTATACTGCAAAATTTTTGTCTCAAAAGGCCTCTCCCTTTTTCTCAAAATTATTTTATGTTATTATGTTAATACTCAAAGATCTTATTTAAATAGGGGAATTCACATATATATCAAAATTTTCTATTTTAAATTATGGGATTTACATACATGAAACCCTCTTTCCCTTTCGGTGGGTTTAAAGTGACATAATGATCATGTCATTAAAGCAGTTTTTAAAACGTTATGATTATGAAATGAAACCCATTTATTTTATGCTATATGGGTTGTTTATGAAATGTTTCATGATGATATATGTGGCTCACATGATAATAAAGACATGTCAAGGGTTCGCCCAGATATCGCTCCAATGCATTGGATAAAGATTTAATCTCTAGAGATGACTTTTTAGACTGATACCTTGGTGAATAACCTTGGTAATTTTTAATGACACCTTGGGGATGGACCTTGGTGAAACAAAATGATTTTCAATACTAAATGTTCTAGCCACATATTAAAGTTATAAAAAAGGTCATTTTTATTATGATATGCCTCATGATTTCTTTCTCATGCCTTAAATATCTTTTCATGACCTTATTGAAGTATCTCAAGATCACATGTAAAATGTTTCTCTTATTTCCCTTACTGGGCCTTCTGCTCACCCTTTCTTTTGATGTATGTCCCCAGGTTATGAGATGAAGTAATGAACCTAGGATGGACATGAGGATAAGCCTTTCAAGTGTTTATGAAGAATGTATTATGTTTTCATGTTTTAGGTTCCTGGTCTCCAAGACATTATACCTTAAAGATCCTCGGTTTTGTAAAATCTAATGAAAGTTTATGTGATAAAAAGGAGGGATTCTATAGTAGGTATCAAAGGATGGTTTAGTTATTTTTGTAAATTAGGATATGAAAACTTTAGGAAGAAGCCTATAGAAAAGTTTATATATAGGGAATCTTCTTGGTATTTTGGTGAGTATTGAGTAATGGGTTTCCAAGCAAATACATCCATGTCTGGATACGAGCAGGTAGAGGTGGCTCTGGCATAGATGTACATAGGGGTAAAACTCGAAAACACCGCTTTGAGCTAGACTCAAACGGGAACTGGTACACAACAATGGGCCTTGCTGCACTCTTGGTTACGACACTCCCAGGGGATATGATTTGGTAAATTCATAAGCTTAGTATGAACCATTGTTAAAAGAACAAAGATAAAATAAAATCAAGATTCACATAAGAATATATGATCATGGATAACCTTGATGGGGACCTAGGGGGTCAAAATTTAGGGTATAATTTTCTTCTACAAGTTATCCTTATATGCTTTAAGTTCCTTTTCATGATTATTGGCTAAGTATTTAATCCCCTAATTATACTTTCTCTTCATAGTTAATGATGAGAAATGGAAGAACATGTCCCAACAACCAATGTGATAGGAAATGAAATGATTGTCGTATTAATATGACAGAGATGATTAGGGTATTAAAAGATGATTATTATTTTGGAAGACGTTCACTATTTTGGGGACCCTATTTGATCAAGGTAAATATATTACTATGGTATTTTCATTAAGGAGTAAGGTTGAATTATATTTTGAAGAATCTATGAATTTAAGGTGGACTTATAGTAATTTAGGTTACTTATGGGAATTATTAACCTATCTTGGGTAAAATATTTTTAGGTTAGCTACTTTTGTTATAAGATGTTAGGAGTGGTTGATGTTGTTTGGAGATGAACAATGAGGTTTATTTTGGAAGACTATGTTATCAAGTCCTTCTTGTATTTGGGTTTGAATCTTAGTTTGGTTTATTTTGAGGAATTTTAAGGACCGTTATTTATGGAATGGTCTATGGTGAACTTTGGGTAGTACCATGGAACTTTTAAGATTTAAAAGTATTTTCCATTCCTATGGGATTCTTTCTTTTTGAATAGTTGATTTATCTTACCCTTTCTGTTTTTGGGAGTAATGTTTAAAGATAGATAGTTTTTCTTTTGTGGAATATGTGATTCTCTAGAAGATCATTATTGTGTTTTGATGAGACCAAGTGTTTTCTAATTATCATCATTTGGTGAAAAGAATAGTTTTTGTAGAGACTTATTAAAGGATGAAACTCTACTTGAATGTAGGTATATTTTCTTATGATTTTGTTCTATATAGTAAATGAAATCTTTAAAATTATGAAAAGGAATGTAAAACAAAAACATTGTTGGTTTATGTTTCCTACTAGGTAATCAATGACCGTTTACACACATCATATGTTTTGGATTTTCTTATAATTAAATTTCTCTTAATCACGTTTTCTATCAATCTCCCCTATAACTTGACCCTTTGTTTTTTCTTCCATATCCATGTTTTCCTCCACGGAATCCTAGTATGGGTTAACTCGGGTGTCCTTTGTACTTACCTTTCTTTCTTTTAATGTAATAGTTTTTCTGACTCCTTTTCCGATGTGGGACTTTCAATTAAATTTCAAAACACAATTTTAAAAAAATTGTGAGGACGCAATTTCTCAAGGGGGGAAGATTGTAACGACCCAAAACTTTGAATAAATCTTGTTTCCTAATTTTGTGTGTTATTTTATTTTTAATACTCAACAAAACTGTTTCATTTGATAACATGAGTATAATTAAAATGAGACTGTTGGGTTTTGACTGTTATATGACTATTGGTCAATATGACCACTGGGAACTAAAATATTTGATTATTGTCTCTGAATACAAGTAATCTTGGTTAATTAATATAGAAAGAAGATTCGATGGCCTCACCCAGTATTCTTGGACCGATCGAAGCCCATCTAACAGAACATTGGAAGGAGGTAGCACCATTGTGCTTTTCTCTGGACCAAACCCAAGCTGAACTTTATCGTGTGAAGCTAGAACAGAATCGCCTTTACGAGAAGTTCAAAATAATAGAAATTACTACTCGTGCGATGTTGGCTGAGCCTCCCTCATATTCTCTCACCTTAGCACTCCTTACACTTAGGTCATATGCTGGTGTGATAAGGGGCTATGTAAGGAGACTGTAACTGCCTTGTGTAACCCTTTATTTTAAATAAAATTTTTGATTTTTTCTTATGATGATGTTTATGAATTTTCAAATGTCCGGATAAATATAGTATGCATATTTTTGATGAATTTTAGAGAAAGTATATTTTAAAAATGTTTATGTAAACCTTAAATAAATAAAAATGTGTAATGATTTTCCAAAAATGGTCTTCTACAATTATGTTCAGTACGAAATTTAGAGTCTAATAAGATCAACTTAATTTTTGATGAATAGTAAATTATGAATAGTGATTTTATGATTAGGATTAGTAATGTGTCCAAATGAATTAGTAATCTCACTTAAATAAAGTTTTAATATAATTTAGACACCTTGATTAAGTAATGAGATTCAATAAAATGGGTAAATAACGGTTTCATAAATTAGTAGTCAAGTATTAGTTTTTTCGGGTGAATAGTGTTTTTTAATTAAAATTTTAATAAAAAATAATTATAAAATTATTTTAATAAAACGGACTTTATTTTTGAACTCAGAGCATCGATATTATGTTATGGTAATTTTTGTGGATTTTTCTGAAAAAGATGAATTCTCGATGAATAGTGTTTTTATTTAAAAATTAAATTAAAAATAGTTAGAAAATTATTTTTATAAAATTGAGTTCATAAATGTAATTAGAGAATCGATATTTTGTTAAGGTGATATTTTGGGATTTTTCTGAGAAAGATGAATTTTTCAGTGAATAGTAAAAATGTTGTTTTAGGGTTTCGATATGTTTAATGACATCATAACTATGTCGAGATGATTTCATGAGATATTTAAGGGCTGGATGGCCAAAGGTGATTAATGATTGTATTGGGGGCCCCATGTGGCCTAACTCCATGGTAAATGACATGGGAGAGCACATGGTTTTGAGAAAAGCACTTGTGAGGTGTCCCTTGGCCATTAATGCCTTGTCCCCTCACTTTCCCTATAAATACCCACCCTATCATACTTTAGTTTTCACTTCCAACTCTCCTCCAACGATGTTATGGTATCCTGACCTCCCAAGGAGTCCTCCCAAGGTGCCCCCAAGCCCTCAAGGTCCATACCATTGAGTTTTAAGAGTTACGTTTCAATGTAAGGGATCCGACCTCTCTCTTTCTTTTCAAGAAATCTTTTTTATGTAATTTATTTTATGATCCATGTTCTTATGTTAAAGGATGTTCTTTTATACTCCTCTTACTTCCATTTTAATTTTCATATAATTATATATCCCCTCTTACTCTCATTATTTCGTTTTATGATGTTTTAAGTGGCGCTATTAGGCTGTCGAATGTTTAAGTGGTTCTTTCACCCTTCTCGTTTTCAAGTTCTACTTTCATGTCAATACTTTCAAGTTACTTTTTATTTTTTGGGGTATGATATCTATATATATAATACTGATCTTTTATGATCATATTATGAGAGAACCCATTTGATCTCTTTAATTCAGTATTTTGAAGTTTTAAGTGGCGTCGTTAGAATGCCGAATTTTTAAGTGGTTCTTTCACCTTTCTCCCTTTTCAAAGTTCTAATTCCATGTCAAGTCTTGCAAGTTAATTTTTATTATGTTGGGTTATGATCTCTAAATATATCATACTGATATTTTATTTTAATATGATTAGAGACCCCATTTGATCTCATCAATTCATTTTTGTTGAAGTTTAAGTGGCGTCGTTAGGCTGTCGAATTTCTAAGGGGTTCTTTCACCCTTCTCGTTTTCAAGATCTACTTTCATGTCAAGTCTTTCAAGTTCCTTTTTATTATGTTGGGGTATGATCTCTATATCTATCATACTGATCTTTTATGTTCATCGGATGAGAGACCCTATTTGATCTCGTCAATTCATTTTTTTGAAGTTTAAGTGACACCGTTAGGCTGCCGAATTTTCATAAGAGAAATCTTATTTTTGTCTTCCTTTCATGTTCTTCATTTCACATGGTACATCATTCAAATTTCATTAACATGTTCATATATCCTTCATATTCTGTCCCTCTACTATTTTATGGATCATTTATGAGTGGGTGACCCATGTCTCCTCTCTTTTCAATGTTTTCTAAAACCTTGTAACATAGCCGTTATGCTGCAGAATTTTCATCTCAAAAGGCCTCTCTCTATTTCTCAAAATTATTTTATGTTATTATGTGAATACTCAAAGCTCTTATTTATATAGGGGTATTCAAATATATATCAAAATTTTCTATTTTAAATTCTGGGATTTACATACATGAAACCTTCTTTCCCTTTTCGTGTGTTTAAAGTGACATAATGATCATGTCATTAAAGCAGTTTTTAAAACGTTATGATTATGAAATGAAACCAATTTATTTTATTCTATATGGGTTTTTTATGAAATGATTGATAATGATATATGTGTCTCACATGATAATAAAGACATTTCAAGGGTGCGCCTAGATAGCGCTCCAATGCATTGGGTAAAGACTTAATCACTAGAGATGACTTTTTAGGTTGATACCTTGGTGAATAACCTTGGTAATTTTTAATGACACCTTGGGGATGGACCTTGGTGAAATGAAATGATTGTCAATATTAAATGTTGCAGCCACATCTTAAAGTTATGAAAAATGTTATTTTTATTATGATATGCCTCATGATTTCTTTCTAATTCCTTAAAGTTTTTTTCATGACCTTATTGAAGTATCACAAGTTCGCATGTAAAATGTTTCTCTTGTTTCCCTTACTGGAACTTCTGCTCACCCTTTCTTTTGATGTATGTTACCAGGTTCTGAGATGCAGTAATGAACCTAGGATGAACATGAGGAGAAGCCTTTCAAGTGTTTAAGAGGAATTTTTTATGTTTTCATATTTTAAGTTCCTGGTTTCCAAGACACTAAACCTTAAAGATCCTCAGTTCTGTAAAATGTAATGAATGTTTATGTGATAAAAAGGCGGGATGCTAAACACATAGCATACCACTAATCTTTCTCCCCATTGAGCATCTCTCATGCTTTATAACCACCATGACATTACTCGTCATGCCAGGATTATACAAATTCTATTTCATAGAATTACTTCTAAATATGCCTCAACCAAGTGATCAACATATTCCGTTGATATGAAGACATAAGAATTAGTGGTGGTAGTATGAATATTTCACCATAGTAAGATGTTTTAAACATTATCCACAATTGGAAAATGATACAAGGGGTCTGCTCCTATTTAACTTTTGTACATACATTCTTAAGAATTTACCACATGAACCCAAACTATCTAGCAAAGCATGATGGCACATATGTCTCACAAATGATATTTCCATTGATCCAGGATACTATAATACCACCCTTGACACTAGATAGATATTCCCTATGCTCCAGTGGACCTCACAGGTCATCCACAATATATCTGACTTGGGTGAAGAATGGGTGGAAATTGAAAATTTCATGATTATTGATCTGGAGTTTGATCCCTTACTTGTTGAACATCTGTGGGAAAACCCCTATAATGTTCAAAAAATATGGTCACATTATATCTCCTCGAGGAAGGATGGAATTTGGGAAGTCCTATCCATTGATGTGAGTTTAAATCGAGCCATAGAGGATATAGAAAGATATCAAAATTATCCTTGGCCTTACTCCCATTTAAATGTGGCCTAGATTACTATTCAACCTTTCTAATAGAAGCACTCCAAGGTTAACATTATTGTGAGCTTCCCTAATCCCATTCATCACTACTATCCTCAAATAGACCTTGATCCTTGTGTCCCCCATAGGTAGCATCCACCCTCTCTAGATAGATGCAAGGAAATTTTCATATATCACATGAGGATCCTGAATCTCATTCACATTAAGGCCCCATGATTCATATTCACCTTCTTCCCAAATCACCAAATATTTTTCACCCTTTCCCCTTTGCAATACAGTCGAGCACTTCCTCCCCTAGACTAGAAGCCTCACATTCTCTCCCTCTTAAGGAATAGGGTTAACCATGCCATGTATGTGATATCATTTAGAATGTATTTGATCCCCAACCTTTCGTTTTATATGTACAATATAAGTCATTTTAGGATGGGGGTCCATGCTCCCAATCCCCTAATATCCAATGTTGGTAGGAACTCATAATACCAAATTTCCTCTAATGTAATTCCACTAATGAAATTTATTCCATAATTACTAATAATGACCTCCCCATGTTGGAGGAGGAAAATGATTGTTCCATGGGACCACCAAATGAAAAACTTTGGTTCCAATTTTTATTGGTGAGGGATATGAAATTATAATGTCCACATAGCATTAAATAGCATGATGCATTGAATCTCTTCCACAAATTCCTCATATGTTAGGTTGAACCAGTATGCCCATGCCCATTCTATTATGAAATTCCCCTTGAACCTCAATTCTCAATCTTGTTTCCATCCCTTTCTCTCACCAGTAATGCTGATCCAAAAGGTGATTGTATAGTGGGTGAATAAGTCATTGTCCACCAGTTCACTCCACTTTTCTATCCAAGTTTTCATATTCATTACATAGACGATTGTATTCCATGTATCCATGGCATGGTGGAAAATATTTTAAGTTGTTCCATTGAAGGCTATATTCACGCGTGACCCAAGACTGCAGAATGTTAGTCTCAAAGCCCACAATGAACAATCCCTTTGGAATGATAATGTTCTATAGGGGAGCCTATCATTCAGGATATAATCCTTATAAAGTTGTTTCATCATTCCCAATATCATTTAATTGTCTAATAGTACAGTACTATCAGGAAGAATTTTGGGGTTTTCAATCACCTCAGCCCTTTGTGGAGAATTGGAATCCTCCCTTTCAGCAGTGGTCTATTCACTAGCCATTTTGGAAATGATGTGAATGAAAATTGGACTTGGAACAAAAGATTGATGTTATGATGGATAAAAAGATAGTTTTACGCAAGATATAATGATAGCCATGAAACATTCAGCTAATTCCGAAGTACAAATGATCCAAAAGATTTCACAAAGCTGTGAAAAAACATTGGGTCTTTCACCCAGGAATGAGCAACCAACACGTATTAGAGAGACATCTTGTCATAATTAAAGTCAATGTACTATACCTCAGTCCCCTCTATGCATTTACAGTTGTGCACCAGGTCTTCCACACATTCAAAATGTTCCTTAATCATTGGTCATTAGGTTTTTTGCACACCTCTCCAAACAAATCTACCCCTTCAGTGTTTACCACATCATTAGACCTTCTAGTCCACATTCATCTCAGATTCATAGGGAGGGAATTTTTTTTATGAAATACAATTGAGGCCACAAATAAGAATCTTTGAGAAATATCATGCCACAAATTGACATAGCATACAATTCTGAGAACTGTAATGAAGTTGTGCATATGTTTTGGGACTTGTTCAGAAGACAAAAATCTACGTGTAAGGCCCTAATATGCCTAATGCTACCTCAAAGGCATTATTGCACCCCAATCACCATAAAATGGCATTCAAAGGTTCATTAAATAAGAAATTCCAACCTTAAAAATGCTGTCCATGCATAAGGAACATATGTTACCAATGTGAGGTTAACTGGCCACATTCGTGATGTAGTTATTACATGATGTCGCCACTAATTTCACCTATAAATAGAAGGTAACCTTTCCCTATTTGGGGTAATTTTGTGGATGTTGAACCATTTCTCCCGATCATGGAAGAAAACCATTTCCATGACTACATGAATGTCATGGATTCAAGGTATAGGATCTTGCATGATAGTTCCCCCATAGGTCCAGCATTGGGTGGGCCTACAAGGGAATGACCCTCTCCCATTTCCATTTCTCTCAAGGTAGGTTCACAAAAAACCCTTATTTCACACATCAATCACCTAAGGCCGGTGCATGGAAAATATACTTCTTCCATGCAACATATACCCTAGTGTAATACCTCTCTTGATTACACCGCTCCATTTCGTGTGAAGTCTTCAATATTGCGTGAACCCCTTCCATTAGGCACTATGTATTTTTTTCACTCTGAAATCCCATGTTCTAGTCCATATTGTGTGCAACACCAACATCTTGCACACTCCTCCTATATTGGGACCTCCAGACATGTGTGTTGTGATATCTGATTCCCTCGTGTGGTGTTTAATTTTGTGTTGATCTTACTAACTATTCTACACATAGGTATTCTAATAGTTATTTATTTTTCACATAGCTACACTAACATGGACCCCAAAACTAACCATTCCTCCACCCTGTTGTATATTGACATTTCTAATGCCTCCACACTATCATGTGTGGTTATGAATCTATTTTTCATGTCAAACGGATAAGTAGAAATTACTCCTCATCTAAGCTACATGTTGTTAAAATACCAACTACCATAGTGCTCAAAACATGGGGAGCCATGTCATGGGAATTATATATGACCACTTGTCTCCACGAGAGTGTGATATCCTTCACCCTCATTACTGGGAATGATATCCTTCTCATGTTTAATGAGATCCCCATTATGAGTACCTCTTGGAGTAATCTCCAATATCCATCTCCCTAGGCCAGCTCAGTGTGTAATCCCCACATAACTTCTCATGGATGCGCCTTTTGAGACACAATAGTTTTGTCTTCCAATTCCTCTTGTTTCTCACACTGAGCATGTCTCACATGGGAATAGAGGATAATAGTGACTATAACTCAATATCGAATGATATAGTGTGTAATCCCCAAACAATGCCGAACTATGTTTGTTTTAATCCCTATTCTATATACAGGGCATATAAGAAGCCTCCTCAAAGTTCAATCCCAACCATTGGTAAACTATGGTATTCCCTTATAGGGATGTAACCTAGTGATGTGACATCATTATTTTGGAGAATCATCCCCCAAAATCCACCACTCGAGGCATTCTGATCCATCCACATGGGAAGATAGCCATGTGTAAGCCCAAATTCCTTTCAGAGCTACATGGAATTTGATCCCTATCATCTACACAAGGTATATTGGATGCCTCCATGAGTTTTAAGCATGACACCATCATATTCCATTTGGTTCTCCCATATCCTTACTTCATGATGCTATACTACATGGGATAGCTAAACTACATGGAATTTGATACATGTATTCTACACAGTGTATGTAGGAAGCCCCTCATGGTTCAATCCCATCATCCACTCCCATATTGGTCTTTACCTCAAGTACTTATACCCTAGGATAATCATTACCCATCACATTGGTTACATTTCATTCGAGTCCCTATACATGAACTCCATTATCATTAGTCTACTACTTAGGTGTCTTGTCTACCCATCCTAAACTATGTGGACATTTATTACCAGCAACTGGGGTTCATAAAAAACCTCATTGAGGTTCAATCCCATCACTATCCAAACTCCATCCATTCCATTATCATTTCCTCATTTAACATCCTAATTCATACATGACCCACTACATTTCCATTAGATCATACTTTCTATATCATTTCTTCTTCCAATAGCACCCAAGAACCTTATAGGCACAAGCCCCACATAATCCTTATTCATCAAACAATGAGTAATCCCCTTGAAATGGGAAGCTGGCCATGTGTAATCCAAACACCATTCCTACTCTAAATACATAGATTTTGATCCCTATCTTCTATAAAAGGTACATATGAAGCCTCCCCATGTTTCAATCCCAACTGATGGTATATATTTTTACCCTATTAAATGGGGCCAACCTTCTCTAATCCACCCTCAGTAGTTTCCATATCATCCCTCATAGTGTGAAACCTTCCCATTATGGGACACACCACTCCTGGGTCCATCCTCATTGAGAGTTTTGATGCACTAATCTAGTAAATTTTCCAAGTTCTCCCTCCTAGTGAGTTGCCTATCTAATCCACCATTTTAAATGTTTAGATTGGTCCGATCCATCTATACATGATGTTAAACTCGTGAAATACCCTATGTTAAACATTTGATAAAATTTAATACCTTAGAGACATTATTATGGTATATGATACCTCACGATTGATGAGGGATACCTCCTGTTGCCATTCCCTTGAGAATATCTATGATGACGAATAATATAGGTGTTCCAATATTTCAGCACCCACTCATGCTCAACAATTCCCAGCATGACTACTCTCTCGACCAATGGTTGCATCCATAACATGACCCTTCTAAATTTCCTATTGAAGTAGTAGAATTTACATGTGTCTACAATGAGATGGCACTGCGAACGAGTTTCACAATAAAAAATATTAATATATACACACCAAAAATACTATGAAATGAATTCTGTGGGGGAATCCATTGAAGTAAGAACTGAAATTCAATCATCCCATTTCAATCAAGGAGTATAAATCTCGGAATAAGTGATTAAATATTACCACCTTTGGAAAGTAGGAATATGGAGCAAAAACCAATGCATCATTTCCGAGATGTCAGCCCCGACAAAAAAACATTATAAAATCTTAACATTAATACATGTGTTAATGAAATTATTATTTTTGGGAAAAACTACATTTTCACAATTCAAAAAAACCATTATTTCATAAAAATCCTAAAACCCCACTCTAATATAATTTTGAGCTAATTAATCAACATGAGAATTAATTTTTATAAAACAAAAATAATAGAATTTTGAGAAAAAAATTAAATATAACCATGAATAATGAATTTGTAGGATGTTTGACGTGAAATTGTTTTCAAGATGTTGCATCTAACATCTTGAGTAAGGTCTTAGTTATTAAAATCGATCCCATTATATAATTTCATCCCCAAAATTTTGATACTTTCATAATACTAATGATCTTTGGGTAATCATTGATTTTTCTTCTTTAGGCTTCCATATTGAATCATCTATTTTTTTTAATTATATAATGGACTTTAACCACCTATGTTGGATGATTCTTGAACACATTAACTCTTATGTCTAGAATCGTGATATTTTATTTATTATAAGAAAATTAAATTTCTAACATTATTCTGTCACATGGTAGTTCATTCATTGAATCCTATATTTACTTCGTCAGTCATGAAACATGGAAGATATTATTTACATAAGTATGTTTATGTTTCATTTCAAAATAGTAGGTTATATCTCCAATTAACTCTATAATATAAATAGGCCAGATATATATTGGTGTTAAATTTCACTTTTAATGGAATCTGAAAAATCCCTTCCCTAGGGTCACATTAATTATTACATGATCTACCACATTAAATTCCACGTCATTAAATTCATTACCAATATATCATTCCTCCATGATTCTTTGATTTGATTGTGAATAGTCCATACATTCACACATTACTCCTCTATAATTTTTTGGCCTAATGAGTTCCTTCATCGAAATTATTTTCATAAAGACGGCGTACAACATCTCTTCCAATACAATGCATTATATGGTCACATATGGATGCTCAATTAAGAAAATTGTGTAATATGATTTACAAAATATATATATACTAATCCAATGCATATTGGAAGTCAACAGAACACGATCTAAACATGTCATCTAATATCCGAGTTTTCAATTTATACTTCCAATCATTTTGGGGATGATAGGTAGCTCTTAATGTTTTGTCGGTCTTGATAGCCTCCTGATGCCCCTCCAAAATATTGATGCAAAATAATGGCCATGATATAATCCAATTTTTAGGGTTGAATCATAAAATTTAAATATTTCTCGGATATAGAGTCATGCAAAAATTTTAAGAGGTATGTCATCCAATATTGTTACGAAATTATCAGACTTGGTAATGATATCCACCATGATGCATATAGAATTATTTATATTAGGAGTAACCATATGTCCAGTGAAAGAGTACATTAGAACATTGCTCCATTTCCACATAGGTATATGGAGAGATATCATGACTCATTTAGTATTTTTTCACATATCCTTTACTGAATTACGTACTTAGAATCTAGAAACATGGTCTGTAATTTCCCACATGATACCATCTACAAGAAAATGGTATATTAAATCTATGTACATATTTATGCAACTAGGTTGTATAGAGAAGTTTGAGTTATGAACATAATTTAGTAATTCCCATTTTACCTCATTTTTGGTTGGAAAACAAAATTTATTTCCCATCATTAACCAACTATATTCACCAGTGATGCTTTTTAATCTCATATTTTTCATTGAATTATTTATCATCTATAATACCTTATCATAATGTTATAATTTCATTATATTTTCTGTTAAAGATTTATTTGAAATTATAATCAAATGGAGTAATGCATCACATCTATTTAATATTAAAATATAATACCTTTCCAAATCTAGTAATATAGGATCTATTTTTTAATCACTATGAGTTTTAATGATTTTTTTAAAAAAAATTAAAATTTCGTCGATGGATTTCATTACACACAACACCAACGGTTTCTCTTTTTTTTAACACTACCCAAAGTTAAGTGTGAAGTAAAAAAACACACATATTACATTTTTATATATAAAAATAATAATTTCATATGTCACAAATATTTTTGAGTTCCTTTGATAGGTAACATTACAAGCAAGACATAGTTTTATTGAAAAATGATACACTATTAATAATATTATTAAAATATTAATAAAGTTATCACCTAGCCATCTGAATAGTGGTTATGAATATTATTAATTAAATTTGGAAAATATGTATTACACACATATATAGGATGAAAGATTTAGTGTCCAATTAACTATTAATAAAAATAAATCCCTTTTAAAATTAAGGAAATATTTTGCTGGAAAACATTTTTTATAAAATCAAACATGTTTTTTAATAATAAATTAAAAAACCAATTTCAAAAAAACTATTTTAATGAAAAAAAATATGTATTATATTTATTATAAAATATTAAACTTAACTTATGTGTTTTATAGATATGTGATAAGAATTAATCTAATTTTACGCATGAAGATAAATATAAATTTTTAAATGGTAATTTTGATGCCTTTTAATGACACACAAATTTGAACTATATTTTTTGATATTTTTAAAATTTTATTTGATAAAATAAACCTAATTTATTGAAACATAATATCAAAATTTCATTTGGATTACATTTTGGTTCATTTTTGAGATGTTCCATTTTTTTAGGAATAGTGAAAAATAGAATTTCAATTGGAAATTTCATTTTCATCTAATTTGTTCATATGGTAAAATTATATTTTAAATTTGATTTAATGAGTTTTTAGTACCATTATTCATGTATCATTCCAATTTTTTAATAGAATCAATTTTACATTTAAATTGAATATAAAAATATTAAAAACATTTCATTATTTTACATTAAAACTCGCTCTTTCATCCTGTATGTGGGATTAATTTTAAAAGAATTTATTCAAACACTAAGAATTATATTTGAAAAAAATGGATTCCATATTTGAAATTAGAATAATTTATAATTTAATATATTCTAAACGTAATTTTTTTTTAAAAACAACGAAACAAAATAAAATTAAATACAACAATTAATGCAAAAGCAACATTACTTAGTGGTTAAACACAAACCATAAGGTGTAAAAATTGTTGTAATGTTTCCCAAAAAACTTTTTGGTGACATATATGGACCTTAATCATTCAGTTAAAATATTTTTTAAGTAATCCTCTGGGTTTGTAAAAATGTAGGGTGAACACAATTCTTTTCCAAAATTCCAAGTGTGTCTTCTCCCCCACTTATAAAAGGCACCCCCTCTCCCGATTCATTACACCTCTTAAAAAAAATTATTTTATATAATACCCACCAATATAATATCAAAAAATAACTCTTATAATCCATGAATCAAAATTTTTTGAAGAAATCAATCCATGTAATTCTTTCTGTATAAACTATAAAGTGTTAACCAAAGAAAATGTATCATCTTGCAACATGATTTTTTTATTTATTTGACTCTAAACTACTATATTATTACCTTTAAATTAATATATAAAATAATTTGTATCCTAAATGTTATTATATATGATTATTATAAGGTAATTATATTGACTTCCACATGCTTCATACAATTGGGATACAGAATCGTCGTTTGTGTGTACGATGAATTATCATCTTACAAACCGATGTTGTTTGTTCTTCCATTACCACCTTTGATGGTTGGTAGTAATGATATAAAAACAATTTTCATATAATATATATGATATATATTATTTATTTATTCCTCTTTAATTTTTTATATCATACATATCATCATTCTTTCCATTTTTCTAGAATACGGTAACATTGTTTGTAGACGTTTGGACAACCACCTCCTCAAAGGGATGTGATTCATTAAAAAATTATATTGAGTGTATTTTGAATTGGACTAGTATATTTTAATGAACTAAATTTTCTAATAATTCTAATTTAATTATAATATATATATATACATATTTTTCATTTACTTTCTTTGATTAAAATGATAATAAAATAAAAACATCGTTTATGTGTACGTACAACATACGATTTCCATGAACGGTGTAATTCTTTTCATATATGTATATTATATAAATATTTATAAATAACTATATATATAGTATATATGATATTTATATAATTATTTACATTATTTGAATAATTAAATCCAGATCAAATTAAGAGGAACCAGAATAACAAGTCCAAACATATACAAAAATCAAAGTGGATATTACCTGAAACGTAACAATAACATAGAAATAAAAAAAGTTAATATATTGTAATAAAAAATCATATATTTTATGAGATATAGGTATATGGTTATAATCTATATTTATATTAAACTTATTTTTAATATACATGAGGTTAGAACTCTTATAAATAATGTGAAGACTTAAGTTAGGTTTTTTCTCATCTCACATTTATATCTTTGGGATATATGCTATATTCATGACTTATTCATGTTTTTGGTGGATACACATACCTATAAAATTTTGTATCATGATATTTCCTTTATCTTGTGATATTAATAGTTTATATAGATGTTATAATTTCATGGATCTCATGATTTAAATGTTACTGAAGTAGTAGGGGGGATTAGTTTCAATTTTATTTATATGAGAATTATTCCTTATTAACCACTCATTTATTTTATTTGGATTATATACCACCCATTAATGTATTATAAGAAAATTATACATAAATTCATTTTTATATAAATATCTATTTTTTAACAATCATTCATGGGTTTTATAGTTCAAAAGTTACCAAATCGGAAAATATATTTTTTCTCAATTTTCTTAATTTGAGACAAAATTCATTTTATGTACCTATATTATTTTTCAAGGTGTATATAATTCCATTAAACATGTTATTTCATTAATATACTTATTTAAATGATATTATATTCCTAATTTTACATTATTATTTCATGGATAAAATTGATTCAATGTTACTCATGTTATTGGGGTTTACTAAAATCTCATCATTTATAAAGATTAGTTATGATTATACTTTCATTGATGAAATATTATGATCCATATATCATG
Source organism: Viscum album (assembly GCA_963277665.1). Classification (NCBI taxonomy): domain Eukaryota; kingdom Viridiplantae; phylum Streptophyta; class Magnoliopsida; order Santalales; family Viscaceae; genus Viscum; species Viscum album. The sequence continues at coordinate 1,977,836,767 of OY728119.1, forward strand.
AAATCAAATAAATTTTATTCCCATATATTTATTCACGATATCATCATGTAATGTTAACATTTTACACAATATGGTTCATATTATTATTAAAAATACAGTTTCAATAAAATCCATCTATTTTTCTATCTATGGTCAGAAATATGTTTTAATCAAAAAAACTAGGTCAATAGAAAATGTTTTCAAAAAATATTTTTTAATTATATTTTAAAATAATTTTCATGGAAAAATGCTTAAACAATATTTTATAGCTTTCAATTTATCATTTTTCATTAATAAATGTTTTTTTAAATAAGAATTGTTTTCAAAGAGTTTTATGTTTTAAAACATGTATTTCATAGAAGAAATGATATTTTACTCAACTAATGTTTTAATTGGTATTTAAATATGATTTTACATCTATGATTAAATTTTTTACCTATGACTTCATGGGGTTCTGATCCAACGGAACAATTCTTATTCTATCTTTGAATAATTTATGATGTTGATGATGAGTTGTTTATTAGAATCGTTTCTATTACCTGGGTTATACAATGAAAAATGATTGTGAAACCCTCTTCTTTTCAGAAGTTATTATATGTTGATGTGATATTGATAATTTTCTCTTTTACATAGTTGGTGAAATGAACAAAACGTTATGATACCAATTTCATTTTTCATTTTATGATAAGATGTTTAGGAAAACAATTTTTCAATGGGATATGATATGATGTTTATTTTATTATCTTATGGTACATGTATATATGATTTCATTATGAGATGGTTTGAACCTATATATAATTCTAATTAATTGGGTAATGATTTATATCTCATTTGATATATGTGGTTATAATAGGGATTAAACTCAGTTCAGTAACGTACTTTTTCTGATAATATGGTATTTGGAGTGGTCCATGACTTATACGAAGGTATTGGGATTGAACCCTGACTAATATGATTTTATTATGAGAAAAAATGGCTACTAATACAGTTTTGGGAGTGAGTCAATTCAACTATAAATAAGGGCTTGTTATTGGGGATGGTGGTGTGTCCCTCTTAGTATGTGAAACACCGATTAAGTTCCATGATATGTTTTTGAAATGACCATAGACAAGTAGGAAATGATTTATTATTATTCTGTATATTTCCCATATTTTTTATTATTCAGAAGATATGATCTCTTGAATCTTGTTATTTATTTTCTTATGATTCATGTCTTATAAATTACCAATAATTATTCCATGAATCATGATTATGATCTTTGATATAAAGGATATGTTCAAAAAATGATATGATCGTGTTGTTATACCATTATGTTCATATTTATATATCTTCTTTATTTTTACCCATATAGAGAACCTAACATCGTGATTTCTTATGTTTATTTTCCTATGGATATGAAGAATGTTTTTATATAGGATTACTAAAGGGGATGATTTTTATGAGATATGTTGAAGATCTTTTACCAAATTAAAATAATTTTTCCATGATTCCAAAAACCTTAAACTGTTATGGTTGTTTGGAATGTACTTGTATAGTGTGATGAATATAATTATTAAATGATGTAATATCAGTGGATGATAATCATGGGTCACCATAGCTGGTATCAAATGAAATTTTTGTAAACCATTGGAAAATTGGATTAGTGGAATTTTGTGAGATCCTTATGGGTATTTATAAGGATAGGTTTATCGATATCTATAATTATAAGTCCGAAGAGTCCTAGAATTAAAATTAAGTGTTATTATTTAGGAATCATATAAATACTTTTTCATGATTATGTGGTATTCTTCTATGTTATGTATTTCTCAAACTAATTCAAGGTCTTAATTAGAAGTGGGAACTAGATGGAATTTTGTTAACATTAAATGTTTCAGATGTGGAATGTATGGGAATTGAATAATTTTATGTATAATGTGGATATCTAATGACTAGAATAAGAAAAGAGGATATATTATTCGTTATAATTATTTTGAAAAAAACCGGGAACGAAATGTGAAAGGCGTGGGATGTTCTAAAAGTACTGTTTACATTATGCATAAAAAGAAAGATTAAATTGGGATTGAATAACCATATCAACTGATTCATATTTCATTTTCTAGAAAGGGGTATTAAGTAATAAGATAATTCACCATAAGACATGGTTTAATAATAATGTTAGATGATTGATGTGTATATCTATAGAAATTCATGAATTATTTTTCAACAAATAAATATTATTGGATGGATTGTATAGAACGCAACATGATGTTTTGATTTATTTATATGCAACACCAATTTAATAATTTAGAACATAAAACATTTATATTATCTTTATGTACACAAAAAATTATGTTCTGATACTATTACACAAAATCATGAGTTCCTTTATAGCTTGCGTTATGCATAATATTGAGGTTTACTAAACATCAATATTCTATTAATAATATTATTAAAATATTATAATTGTAAAAACCTATAAATTGGAATGCTGGTTATGAATAATATTATTTAAATTATGAATATTTTGTTTAAACATGAAAATAATAATAATTACTTGGTTTCCAATTATCGAAAATTTAAAATAAAATCCTTTTAAAACATAAGAAATCATTTACTCAAAAACATTTATAGAGAAATATATAACGTTTTACCTCAATTAATTATGTAAAAAACCTTCAATAAATTATTTTAATGATATATATATATATATATATATATATATATATTATTCATCAAACTATTTTATGTTCATCTTAAGTTTTTTATTCAGAAGGGATAAGAAAAAATTTATTTTTGTGCCTAAAGATATAAATATTTTGTAAAATGTAATTTTTCCACAGTTTAATGGAGCACCTATTTACAATAAAATTTTAAATTTTTTTATAAATTGTATTTAAAATTTTTTAATGTTTATTATAAAAATTTAATTTTTGGTGAAATTTTGTTAATTTTTTCCGATGTTTCATTTTTTGATGAATAATGAAAAAACACATATTTTTAATTGAAAACAATTTTAGCAAATTTTTTTATATAGTTAATTTATATTTTAATGAAGTATATTTAGTTCAATTATACATCATTAAATCCCACATAGGTCATTGGATAAAATTTAACATTGAAAATGGATTTAGAAACATTTCAATCTTTTGAACTTTTTTACTTTAAAAACTCGTTGATTCATCCCATAAGATGGATTAATGTTAAAATAATTTCTACCACTAATATAATTAGAATTTAGAAAAATGGATTCCATTTTTAGATTCATAATTATTTATAGTTTCTAATAAGTTCAACTTAAATTTGTACAAAATGTATTAGTGAAATCAATTGTAGTTAATTATAAAAATTAAGGTAAAAAAGTTTTCATAGTGGTTAAAATTAAATCATAAGATATGAAAATTACCCTAAACAAGTATTAAACCCATTATACAGAAATAGTTATACTACACCCATTTATTTTTATAATTTGGTGTATTATTCAAGCAAATTTCTTGGTAAAAACTTGTGGAGTACACAATTATTTTAAAAAAATTTAGGCGTGTAATTTCCCCCACTTATAAAAGGCCCCCACCTCTCCCCATTCATCACACATAACAAACTAAAATGGATTAGAAAATAAATTCACAAATAAGATACAAAAATCTATCCTATAATCCTAGAAGTGTCAATATGGGTTGAAATCAAAACAGTGAATGATTTTGGTATAGACCATATGTTGTTACCCAATGGATAGACAACATCAATCAAAAAGAACATCTATTTTATTTATTTATCCACCAAATTAATTCATATTATTCCATTATTCTTTAAAACTTTATTTTAATCAGTATAATGATATGTTATTAGGAATATTTTATGACCTCAACCATCACATAGATCCATAAAATGGGACATGAAATCATTATTTGTGTGTACAAAGGACTACCACCTTGAAAATAAATGTTGTTCATTCTTACATTACCACCATTAATGATTGGTATCAGGGATGGAAATAATATTTTTATATAATATTTATGATTAATATATTATTATTTAATTATTAAATGACACGTACCTTCACCATTTCAATTATTTTGACAATGAGATTGTTTTATTTGTGGGCGTGTGGACTATCACATCCATAAAGTGATGCAATTCATACACACATTAGAGGGAATTCATTAATGATAGGTTTCCTAAATGTATATGAAATGTATCAAAAAATAATTCTATAGGAATCATTATATATATATATATTTATAAATACTCAAATAATTTTCATTTTATTTATTTCGTTTAAATAATAAGGAAATTGAAACATCATTCAGGCATTAGTATAGCCCACTATTTCCATGAAAAATGTATTCCCTTTCATATTTATAAATTGTACAGATTATTACAAATAAAAATATACTTAATATATATGATATTGATATTATTTTTTAATTTATTTAAATAATTAAATCTCAATTAAATATATTGGATCCATAATACCATGTAAGAACATATTTGAAATTTTTTTGGATATTACCCAAAATGAAACATGAACAAAGAATCTTTAATAAATGATTATTATAAAGTCATTGTAAAATAATATATTTTTTAGGAGAAAGAATATTATTCTTTTTTTGATGTATAGAAAATCTCATATTATTTATATAGGAGGCTTGAATGTTTATGAATAAATTAAATGCTTATGTTTATTGTTTGCTCATCTATCATTTATTTATGTGAGATATATGCTTTATTCCCAAATTATAATTATTGTGCGGTGTATATAATGTCATATTAAATGATTAATCCTGAATATTATTTATTTGATGATACTTAATATTTCAATTTATGTCATTATTTCTCAAATATCATGATTCAAAAGTTACTCATGTAATAAGGGGGTTTCTTATCTCACTTTTATTTAAGCGAGACTTGTGCCTTTTTCACCACTCAATTTTTTTGTGGGGTATATTATCACCTCGAATTTATTATATAATCCTTATCCATAAATTTATGGGTTCTTTAATATGAATTTTATGATCTCTAATTCTTGTGGTTTTTGGTTCAATAGTTACCTGTAATTTTGTTTTAATTTTTCTTATTTCAGACACATGTCAAGTACTAAAGAAATATTATTTTATGTGGGTCATATACATCCCATTGAAATTTAATATACCAAATATAATTAATTTAATGGTATTATAATATCCAATAATGTTATCATTTCATTGTTATTATGATTCATAGTTACAAAATTGGAAAGAGTTGATTGCTATAATCATATTGTTTATCGGGATTGAGTACATTTATGCTTCCATTATTGAAAAATTAGGATCTGACTCTCAAGAAATATTTTGAATTTTCATCAAATATGGTTATTTTTTATATTTTAATTAAATGTTTCCATTTTTACACTATTTGGTAATTATGATAATTAATAAAATGTTTTAAGGAAATATGACATTATTTCTATCATTGTTCAAAATTCTGTTTTACTCAAATACCATTTTTTCTACAAATGTACTCAAAAAAATGTTTTTATATGATAGTTTAAGATAATTTTAAAGTAATAGGATTTTATTATTTTTTTATTATAAATTCATCATTAATATTTTTTTAATGTTATATTCAAATATAATGTTATTCAAACATTTTTATGTTTAAAAAACATATTTCAATGAGGAAAAAATATTTTCCCAAATTAATATTTTGAATGATGTATAAAAATTATTTTCTATCTAATATGATATATGTTTATGTTATATGTTATTTAATATTTTTATCATCTAAATGCACGATTCTTATTATTTCATTTAATGGTTTATGATTTTGATGACATGGTGTTTGTGAGACCTTTTTCTATACTAGAAGTTATAACATAATAAATGTTTATAAAATCCACTTGTTTTAATTGGTTATTTTATTTTGAAACTAGTAATGACCCTGAAATTCCAGGGAAAATGTTTTCATAAATCCATGGGATTTTTACATGTCCGCTAAAATTTACGGTGCTTGATTCTGATTCCTAGTGTGCCTGGAATCAATTTATAATGTTTTTTTTTCGGGTACATTTAGTAAATGTGTGAGAGGGATTTTGTATCCTTTGAACTGGTGCTCGGAATTAAAATCTGAGGGCACCGTTAAACTCACAGCGTCAGTTATTACTTCATGATATCTTCACTGCAGTTGCGTTCTAATGAGAATGGAAGTTAGTTTTGGGGGTTTTAAATTATAATTGAATAAAAATAAAGTGTTGGCTTCATTTTTATTTTTAGTGGTTAATGCTCCAAGAGGAGGTTAATGGTGGGGGACCCCACACCATAACCTCCCATGAGCGGTTATGGTGGTGGTGCCCACCCACACATAACCGCCCTAGGGAGGATATTTTTGGTGGGGCCCTCACGAGCTTTAAACCCCCCCTTAACTCCCTATAAAAGAGGATCAAACTCTTCACCTTACCCCAGAAACTAATTGAGCCTCCACCCTCATTAATTAAATGGGGTTTCTCTTTTAATGATCCACAACTCTTCAAATTATGGTGCTAACAAATAATAGACATCATTTACATATATTATATGGTTGTCATGCCTCTTTCTTTTTTTTGGGAGATATAAGGAGTGGAGAACCCTGGGAGAAATATCCTCCAACGAAGAAAAAATTTAGAACAAAGAATGAGAATGATGCTCGAGCCAGTATTGAGAGCATCTGGCAGGGGTGCTGAACGTAGACGACACCACCACCATCGACTTCGTCTTCTTCCACGCACTACCTCCATCGACGATCGAGGTAGGGGATTTTACATTTAATTTTTTTTCTTCGTTCAATGTCATTCAACCTTGGGTATTTGTTTCGCCAAATGTTATCAACGTAACGTGAAGGGATCGTAACCCATGAACACGAGCCTACCCTCTCCCTTTGATTGATCATGTTTGTTAACGACGGAAAAAATGCCACAGTTCCAACGGAAAGAAGAACCGCGGTAGAGCAACGCGACCGGTAACGAGCCGGCTGTGGAAGAAGTCAGCGGCACAATGGCCGCCGGACCACCAGAGGGGCGGGGCATTGTCACGCCGCACATAAAACTGAGCTGCGTGCCGTGGTTGTTGGAGGAGGCACGGTGCGCCGGTGACGCACAAAGGAACTGGAGCTGCGGTCAGGTCGGGACGTGGTGGAGGATGCGCAGCGCCGTCGCGCTGTGCAGAGGAGCTGGAGGTCGCGGCCAGGCCGGGCCTCAACGGAGGAGGCGTGGCGCCAGTGCGCTGCGTGGAGCATGGGAGCCGCGACCAGGGTATGTCGCCACTAGGGGGGCAGACGGCATCCCCCCTAGACGCTGCTAGGTGGACCTGTGAGCCGCTGGGCCGCAAGCTGGGCTACCGGGCCCGGTTGTCCTTAGGTCTGGCCACCCACATCTGGCTGGGACACCACATTGGGCTGAGCGGCAACATCGGGCCAAGCCACCCCATTGGACAGGGCTGCCCCCTTTGGCTGGGACTCTCCCTCAGACTGGGTCGGACCCGCGGACTGGGTCAGGCAGGGTCGGTCTGATTGGGTGGTACCGGACCCAGACACGTTTGGTCAGTTTACACCTTTTCACCCATATCTTGGGATACAGGTGTCTGATCGATGAATCAAATACAGCAACATAGAGCTTAGAGTGAGACAGGCCTTTTGGAATACCCCCTATGTGGTTTGTACACAATTGGGGTATGGTTGGGTTTGTTTGAACCTAAAAACCAATTGAGCCCATTGAACAGAAATGCCAATAACTCACAGACCAGGCGTCCGATTGATGCAACATCTGTTGCGTAGATAACCCTTTAAAGATGCAGACCATTGAGATATTTTTTGCGTGGATCTTCATGATAGTTGGAGTATTGACCTATAGCTAATGGAGCGGATCATCCATGAGACGAACGAGTTGAGTACAGAGACCTAGTAGCGGGTTGAGACCTGACAACTACTGACCTTTCGACTCGGAGTGTTTCAACTAGCCCAATGGGAAGAGCATCTGTGGGAGAGCGGCAGACCCATGGTGGGGATCACCTCTGTCTGAGCGCGGCAGACCAATGGTACTCAACACGTGGAGTACCTGAGAAGGCTTCCATGGGAGCGCCTCTGTGTGAGCGCAGTAGACCCACGGTGGAGAGCGCCTCTGTGTGAGCACAGTAGATCCACGGTACTCGACCGGAGGACTACCTCAGCACTCCAAGGATAGTGGGAAGTTACTCTGTGTGATGCGGCAGACCCACTGTACTCAATAACGGAGGAGTACACCTTCAGCTGAGGTTTTGACAGTATGTCTGGGGTAGTTACTTGATAATTCCCCTTAGAATAAAATCCTGTTATGATTTGAGTCAATTACTTTTGTGTTTACAACACAAATGAGATGGGTTAATAGATAAATTTGGTGTAATTATGGGCATATTCCTAAGTGATGGGTATCCACTGATTTCATACTTTGTGGTTTATCCTTGAAATATTTTTAGAGACCATGACGGTATTGGGGTCCCTACTGAGTATCGTTATACTCACCCCTGCAAGGGCTATGCCCGCACCTCATTGTGTTGGTTTCCGATGACAGACAGCACTGATCGTGGCAGAGTGTATCAGGATTGGACGGTACCCTGAGGTGGACCACTCGGCGAGATGTACACAGAGCGGATGGACAAACGCGGAGTGTTGAGGAGGCCATCTATACCTGCCTTTCAGGTAGGGACCCCAGAGGATGACCCAGTAGTTTCTATACTTCTTTTCATCCGTTTTACTAGAATTTCATTTGTATCGTACATTACTGTTGGGATTGTATTTCTGTCCCCTTTACATTCAACACACACTTTTGTATACAATTTTACTTCTCATTTTACTCCAGTTGCATACTCTATTGTGTCTATTTGTTGTTACAAAGTAAATGTCTTCCCAGTTAATGGATTTACGCCTTTGGTGCTAGTCTCCAGCCCATGGAAAATGGAAGGAGTGCTTGGGGTAGTCACGATATGGGCCCCGGGGGACGGGTCGTGAAAAATTAGTATTAGAGAAGACGGTTCTACTGTTGAACATAGGACTCTGATCTTTTTTCTGTGAATCAATAGTGTTAAGGGTACTGAATGTGGTTCTCAGTTCAAGGAATACAGTGTGGGTGTGGTGGCCAACGTATCCATACACCATGACCCTGACTACTCATTTCCGACTCAGTGCATGAAAATATTGATAGCTTCTATGTTTTCAAAAGTTTTATTAAGTCCGCTCAACCAGGTCAGCTCACTAGGTATAATCATTTGACCGTGTCTCATTTGTTTCTTTCAGGATGCATCCCTGCATAGCCTCGAGTGTCAAACACTCTGACAGCCCACTGAACGATGATGCTATGTTTCAGGTCCCCTTTCCAGCTGAGGCACCAGTAGAGGCACCAACGGTACCACTCACCGTTGGGCCACCGATGCCACCAGCCCTAGCAGCAGTCGATGCACACCGATTTAGCATGTTGCATGATTTCCCGCGCCAAGGGCCACCCAGTTTCCGCGAAGAGATGAACCCACAGGAGGATGAGGATTGGGTGGAGGTTGTGGTGAGGGTCTGCAGGCTATTAGGGACACTAACAGATTACATGGAGATCCTTGATGTGAGTCTCCTTCAGGCTGCCGCAGGCAGATGGTGGAGCCTAATGCTCCAGGTACATGTTGAGGCTACACATCTATGGGCAGACATCGAGAGCCTATTCCAGGTAGTGTTTGTACCAGCCACCCTTTGTGCAGTGCAGATGTAGGAGCTACTACATTTACCACAGTGTAGCGTGAATGTAGCTCAGTATCCAGCAAGGTTCACCGACCTCTTGCACAACTCCACATATATGGTGCAAGATCCATTCTTCAGGGCATGTACCATCGAGTAGGTTCTCATGAGAGAGATCAGAGCCTCGATGATCTCCCTCAGTATCCCTATACAGGCGATGGTGTTAGAGAGAGGCCGACTAGTAGAGAGTTTCATTGCTGACCGGTCACCAGCAGCGAGCCCCACTACTGGTCGACAGGAAGCGGAGTCTTCTGTAGCTGGAAGTAGTCAGATGATGCATAGGTCCTAGAGGACCAGACCCATGGGTGGATGACCGAAGGACATAGTATTTTTTGTGTGGGGTACCCGAGGCAGTGACTTACCAGCCAGGAGCAGGTAGTGTTACTCATGTGACCGGCAGGGTGACATGGCTCGTGACTCTCCGACCCACCGTTTAGATGATCAACAAACAATTGATGGACCTCCCAGGCAGAGGCATATGTTCAATCAAGGTAGCCCGGAGGGAGTAGGAAAACGTGGTAGAGGAGTTGGTGGTGGACGACATTTTGAGGTTCTACCGCCACCACCACCAGGAGGTCCACCCTGACCGTAGGGAGCGGGTGGACAGGGGAGATCTCAGTTTCAAGAAGCTGAGGCCTATGACCATGGTGCTTCAGAGATGATTTGAAGTATGATATGTGTCTAATCCACTTTATCTATAGTTCTTATAGACATAGGCTCCAGTCACACTTTAATAGCCACTGCCCTCGCTCGGAGCTCGGAGATTCTGAAGGAGTCATTGGCTTGATCCTTACTTCTAGAGACTCCTATGAGAGCAGACTCGATGATTACGCACCGGTGCCGGCAGTTTAAGATTATTATAGGAGTCGAGAGCTTCGACTGGGATTTCCTCGTAGCAGCGTCAAGGCCTTACGACGTCATCATGGGTATGGAATGGTTATCTACAGTCCATGCTCAAATCGACTGTATTAGGCTAAAGGTGCGGTGTGTCTGCACGGATGGGATGAAGATCACCTTCACCGGCGAGAAAGGAACCATTGTAGTGTAGGATAGACATAATCGGGGGAGGGTACAACTAATCACTAAACAGCTGTCTTGAATTACCCTCGGAGCAGTTGATGTGGAGAGTCCAACTTATCCTATAGTGGTGAACCAGTATGCAGATGTTTTCTATAACAATGTTCTAGGACTACCTCCTCACAGAGAGGTGGACTTATACATTTTCCTATACCATGGTACAACATCGATAACTACTTCAGCATATCGGATGGCTCCCGCTGGGCTTCGTGAGCTGCAGGTATAGCTGGAGGACTTGTAGGGGAAGGGATTCATCTGGCCCAGTGTTTCTCCCTGGGCTGCCCCAATTCTGTTTTCCATGAAGGCGGACGAGAGCTTCAGAATTTGTGTTGACTACCATCTCCTGAACCTGGTGACCGTGAAAAACAATTACCCACTTCCAAGGATTGATGAACACTTTGATCAGCTCAATGGAGCACGATGGTTCTCGAAGATAGACCTCAGATCAGGCTATCACCATCTCAGAGTTCGAGACGAGGATGTGCATAAGACGACCTTCAGGTGTTTGTACGACCATTATGACTTCATGGTTATGACCTTCGGCATAAACAATGTTGCAGCAGGGTTCATGTGTCTCATAAACTTGATATTCCCGCCATACCTCAATCACATTGTCATAGTCTTCATCGACGGCATTTTGATCTATTCGACGACTGAGGTGGAGCATGTCTATCATTTGCAGGTGGTACTGGACACACTCCGAGAGCACCAGCAGTGTTCATGTGTCTCATTAGAGTCATTCAATTATTGGGACACATCAGCTCATAGGCTTGAGTTGTAGTGGATCCAATGAAGATTGAGTTGGTACATTCTTGGGAGCCACACAGGAGTTTGACGGAGGTATGTACATTCATGGGCTTGGACGGGTACTACCGGAGGTTCGTTCCAGACTTCTCTAGAGTTTCAGCACCACAATAATATTTGAAAAAAAGGGGAAAACCTTCATGTGGTTGGAGAGATGCCATCAGAGCTTTCAAGAGCTAAGAAAGAGGCTGACTAGTGCTCCCATCTTGAGGCTTCCAGAGGAGGGCGTAGGGTATGTAGTTTACTGCGATGCATCAGGGACCAGACTCGGGAGTGTCTTGATGCAGAAATGAGCTATGATCGCATATGGTTCTCGATAGCTGATACCGCATGAGAAGAACTACACTACCCATGACCTAGAGTTAGCAGCATTGGTATCCATCTTGATGATATGGCGGCACTATCTCATAGGCGAACGTTTTATAGTGTACTTTGACCACAAGAGTCTCAGTTATATCTTCTCTCAGAAGGACCTGAACCTAAGACAGCTGTGATGGCCTGAGTTCCTCCAGGACAAGGACTTAGAGATAGTCTATACTCCTGGAAATGGGAACATTGTTGCGGATGCACTCAGTAGGAGGACTGGTATTCAGTTGCTTGGAGAGGTGATAGTGCAGTTGGCTGACTTGCAGATATCCTTTATTTATAGGGATGGAGTAGCCTTTCTATAGTCTCTCACAGTCACTCCTCAACTTCATTAGCGAGTTAGGGAGGCACAACATGGAGAAGATGACTATGAGACGCGACATGGTCATATATCCGCTGAGGAGGCACTTGATGGATTTTTTGAATGTGGGGAGCACATCATCTTTTTTAGAGGAAGTAATATGGTACTAGTTGCACATCAAGAGGAAGTGTCAAGTGATTTACACACTTCCTCTCTAGAGATACATCCATATGTGGTGAAGATATACCAGGGCCTTTGATGATAACACTGGAGGCTAGGTATCAAGCAGGCAGTAGCGGATTTTTTCTCATGGTGCCGCACTTTTCAGCAAGTGGAGTCAGAGCACCAGGTACTAGTAGGAATGGTTCTTCCCTTAAAGGTCCAAGAGTGGAAGTGGGATGGTATATCCATGGACTTAGTGATGGGACTTCCATGTAAATCTAGGAGTCACGATTTGATATGGGTGATCATTGACAAACTCACGAAGTCAGCCCACTTATTACCGATAAGAGAGCATGGATCAGTAGAGATCTTGGGACACCTCTATGTGTAGGAGATTTTGTGTTTTCATGGAGTACCTTATTCTATTGTCCCTGACTATGACACATGGTTTACTTCCCAGCTATGGAAGGGGTTGTAGGAGGCTTTGGGGACGTAGCTACGTCTGAGCACCGCCTTCCATCCTCAAACGGATGGCTAGACTGAGAAGACCATTTAAACTCTCAAGGACATGCTCCGTGCATGTGTCCTTGAATTAGGTTGTATCTGGGAGGACCACTTACCTTTGGTGGATTTTGCCTACAACAACATCTATCACTCCACCATCGGTATGGAACCTTTTGAGGCCTTTTATGGTCGACCATGCAGATTGCCACTGTGCTGGACAGACCCAAGGGAGTCAACACTAGGGGGACCAGAGATGGTATGGGCTACCACGGAGAAGGTATAGATAATCCAGGAGCAGATAAAGACCTCACAGTTTATGCCGAAGTCATATTCCAACAGGAGACGATGGCCTCTTGAGTTCTAGGATGGCGACCACATCTTTCTACGGGTCTCACTTCGACGAGGACTATGGAGATTTCGTCGAGGCAGAAAATTATCTCCATGATTAATCAGACCTTTCCAGGTCCTCCGCAGAGTAGGCGATGTGGCATACCGCTTAGCTCTTCCAGCTCAGTTGCACCGGGTGCACAACATCTTCCACGTATCTCAGCGGAGAAGATACGTGCACGACCCTTCCCACATCATCAACCATTGGGAGATGGACATTGATGATTGGGTGAATTTCACAGAGGTTCTAGTGGATATTGAGGATCGAATGGAGCGGGTCCTATGTGGATGGTCGATACCTCTGGTGCGCATTTGATGGCAGCACGAGAACCTCTAGGAGAGTACATGGGAGGGGGAGTCTCAGATGCGTGCTCAGTACCCCCATTTGTTCCCTTAGTTTGATTTGTAGCATACATGGATGTAAAACCCTGAGGTGGGGAGAATGTATAGACATGAAAATTCCATGGATTTTTTTTTCATAAATTCATGGGATTTGAACAAGTCCGTGAAAATTTACGGCACTTGATTCTGAGGGTCGGTGTTCCCAGAATCGATTTCTGAAGTTTTTTTCTGGTACATTCAGTAAACGTGTGAGTGGGATTTTTTAACTTTTGAACCTCTGCTCAGAATTGAAATCCAAGGGCACCATTGAACATGCAGAGTCAGTGATTTCTTAGTGAGACCTTCACCGCAGTTGCGTTCTAATAAGAATGGATGTTAGTTTTTGTGGTTTTAAATTAAAATTGAAAAAAAGTGTTAGTTTTATTTTTAATTTTAGTTGTTAAATCTCCAAGAGGAGGTCAGTTGTGGGGGCCACCACACCATAAATTCCCATGAGAGGTTATGGTAGTGTGGCCCACCCACACATAACCTCCCTTGGGAGGATATTCATGGTGGGGCCCGCATGACCATTAATCCACCATTAACTCCCCATAAAGGAGGAAGAAACTCTTCACCTTCCACAGTGATTAATTGAGCATCCAACCTCATTAATTAAATGGGTTGTCCCTTTCAATTGACCACAAATTTTCAAATTGTGTGCCAAAAAATAATATAAAACATTTCTATCTATTATTTGGTTGGCATGCTTATTTATTTTTGTTGGGAGAATTAAGGAGAGGAGAACCCTAAGAGATATACCCTCCAACGAAGAACAAAATTCGAAAAAAGAATGATGATGATCCTCGAGCCTGGATTGGGAGAATATTTCGGGGGTAACGAAAATTGACGACACCACCATCATCGACATCGTCTTCTTCCATGTACCACCTCCATCAATGATAGAGGTAGGGGACTTTGCGATTAATTTTTTTTTCTTCGTTCAACGTTGTTCAACCTTGTGTATTTGTTCCACCAAATGTTATCCACATAACATGGATGGATCATACTGCACAAACACGGCCCGAACCTCCCCCTTGGATTGATCATGTTTGTTGATGAAGGTGATGGCACAATGACGCCGCCAGAAGGGAGAACCATGGCGGAGCAACACATTCGGCAACGATCCGGCCGTGGAAGAATCCCACGATGCAAGGTCCACTGGGTCGCTGGAGGGGCGCGGCGCAGTCGCGCCATGCAAAATACTGAGCCGCAGAAGGTGGGCCGTGGTGGTGCTAGAAGGGAGCTGAGCTGTCACACCGTGCTAGAGATGAACCGCGAAAACGTAGGCAGTGAAGGTCAGAGGAGTCGAGGGACTGTTGCGCCACACGGAGGAGCTGGAGGCCGGGATCAGGATGGGCCGTGGTGGAGGAGGCGGGGCACCGACACGCCGCGCAGAGTAGCTGGATGTCAAGGCCAGACCGGGCCGCGGCGGAGCCGCTCCACTAGCCGGGAGCAGCGAGGCCCTGTTGGGTCATGCGTGTACTGGACCAGTGCCACCTGGAACCACTTGGCACCGGTTTCATCTCACACCCGATTGGTAGAGCCATTCGGGAGCCAGGGGCACGTGACTTCCCCCTGGATGTAGCTAGGTGGACCCAAAAGCCACCGTGCCGGTAGCCAGCTGGGCTTCCAGCCGGCTAGGCCGCCGGGCCACCAGCCAACAGCGCTTTCGGGCCAGGCTGCTCTAAGGTTGTGCCGCCCTGAGGCCGGGCCACCCACCCAAGTCGCCCAGCCATCAGGTGGGGCTGCCTCATCGGGTTGGGCCGCCCTTTCTGACTGGGCCGCCCCCTCGGGCCGGGCCGCTCCCGTAGACAGGTTCAGACCCACAGATGAGGTCGGACCCCGGTCTGTACCGGGTCAGGCCTTGTCGGTCTGACTGGGTCGGATCGGACCCGGACCCGTTTGGTCAGTTTAAACCTTTTCTCCCATATCTTGGGCTACGGGTGTCTGATTGACAAACCGTCTACAGTGACATAGATATTTGAGGGAGACTGTTCTTTTGGAACACCCACATTGAGGTATGTATTCGGTTAGGGTATGGTTGGGTTGGTTTGAACCTAAAAACCGAAGGTTCTGGGTGCAGCGGAAGTGCATTGGTGGATGTGAACACTTGGCATTTTGTCATTAACAATGATCAATCTGGGATCAATATGATGATAAACGCCAGTCTCCACGGATCGAATCACAGAAATAGACAAAAAAAAGGAACTTCCCAGAACCACAACGTAGGATCGTTATAGGTTTATTATAATTAATTTAATCAATTTAAAAGAATTACCTTTTGGGTGTTCTTTCTTCATTGATATTATTAATCTCGTTCTGATGTGATTTGTCATTGCATCGCAGAAGCCAAGTGTAGACTTCATCTAGCGGTGATCTACACATGAACCTTGTATCTCTGGACATCGCCAAAGGAGTCTCTGGGTGCTAGCACAGAGAAACCGTTGCTTGTGTTGTCCGCCTTAGATCATCTTGATCCGATGGAAGAAGATCTCTCTCAGTCGTGAGAGCGTTCTTGGAGGAAGAGGTTATTTCAGCCTTGAAATAATTCTCCAAATTTTTTTGCACACCGATTCACTTATATGAAAAGAGTTGGGATTGTGAAGATATTTATAATCATGTTTGAGGTTGTAGATTTATGACAATAAATATGCACGTTATTTGTTTTATTTATTTCATTGACTTTTTAAAAAACCCCATGTCAAATAATTAATTCCTTGACATGCACCCACGTTGATTATAATAAATATCATTTAATAAAACAATATTATATCCTCAAAATCCGGACTGCAAAACTACATGGCGTGTAATCATTAATACACGGCATTGACATGTTTTCCATAAAACTACAAAGCGGGTGATCATTAATACACAATGTTTACTTGTTTTTCATTCCCTTCTTCCTCCATCATTAAAATGATTTAAGATTCATTGAATAATTAGTAATCCACATATAGGAATACTCATTATTCTACTTGAGATATTTGAATAGACATAGTGTGTGACCCTCTAGGCCTCTTTCTCGTAGGCATTAGGTGGGATTGCCTAAATCCCAAGATTACTGTCTAGCAACGGGTCAAGGAACCCAAGAGAATGAAGTTAACGCCACATTGACGTATCACCTAACACGAATGCTTACTGTGTAACATAATCCCCTTGTCTCAATATCTCATCAAGCAGGTTTCATGGTAATGAAATAAACCTATATGCCTGATCTGTCATTCTTTGAATTCCAGAAATAAACTCGTCATGTCACCATGGCCATGGAATTTGTTTGACAGTTCTATTTCAATCACAGGGCCCGAGATATCTACTTCCATAAATATTGAAGGGAAAATCTTTACTCGACTTATCCATTAAAAACATGTCATTCGTGACGCAACCAATATACCCTACTTCACGCCAACTGTCTTCATGATAGTTTTCATCAGAAAATATAAGTTTGCAACTCATGACATGAGTTAATGATAATCTTCCAATCTGTGGACCATTACACACCCTCATAGATAGTAATATCCGACGACACCAAAAGTTGAAAAATTACTACTGGAGGGTCTATTCTTATAATCTCCCATCTTGGAGATTACCAAGTGTGAACTACATGAGAGAGAGTCTCGTCTTCTTATGAGTACTTGCACATGACAGTCTATATACTATGTGTCCTATCGTAGTATTTCATCATACTGTAGAACTTTATTAAATAATAATGTTATAGCATTTCAATGTTCTCATCATAGTTGGGATCTTCCATGAACTTATCAATGCAAAAAATATTCCAGGACATTATTATATTATAGTCATGCAGAATAATGAACAATATATAATAAGTGAACATTCATGTAATCAAATTACAAAATAGTTGGTTCCGAATACACCAACCCTAACAAACTCCCACATGGACTAGAGCCAACTGCCTATGACTTTTATTCCTCTAGACCTCACATGATGATCATGTTTCTGCTAAGTCAAGGCTTTATTCAAGGGGTTAGCCACGTTGTCTTCCGTGGAAATACTGCTCACTGCAACATCACCTCTCTGAGAAAAATCCCTTAAGAGATGATAATTCTGAAATATATGCTTTGTCCACTGATGTGACCTTGGATCTTTTTCAAGTGACACATCTGCAGTATTATCACAATGGAGTGTGATAGGATCATTACTACAGGGTACTACATCCTGATCTAGGATGAAGCTATGCATCTGTACTGCTTCTTTAGCTACCTCAGACGCTGTGATATACTCAGACTCTACTGCATAATCTGCCACCACACTTTTCATTGAGCTCTTCCAGCTCATTTCACCTCCATTCAAACTAAAGATGTATCCAGTATGTGACTTCATGTCATCTTGATCAGTATGGAAACTCTCATCTACATGTCCTCTGATTATTAGTTCCTCATCTACCCCATAAAAAAGGAACATATCCTTAGTACGCCCCAGATACTTAAGGATAGTCTTGACTACCATCCATTAGCAGTCTCCTAGATCAACTTGATATCTTCCTATCTCACTTAATGTGTATGCAACATCTATCCTTGTACATAGCATAGCATAAATGACTGAACCAATTGCAGATGCGTAAGGGATCCTTGCCATTTTCCCTCTTTCCTCATGTTTCAGAGGAAACATAATCTTGGAAATATGAACGCCATGTGACACTAGAAACAATACCCTCTTGGACTATTCCATACTGAATCTCTTCCGTATCTTGTCAATGTATGTACTTTGACTTAGGCCCAGAATTCTCTTGGATCTATCATGATGGATCATGATCCCATGAATATATGCTACCTCTCCCAAAACATTCATGGAGAAGCATTTATCTAACCATGCCTTAACTGACTATAAGACAGGTACATCATTTCCAATTAGTAATATTTCATCAAGATATACTATTATGAAAATTACTACACTTCTATTAATCCTCTTGTAGACACAAGGCTCACATTCATTCTTAATAATGCCAAATTCCATTACAGCTTCATCAAAATGAATGTCCATGACCATGATGATTTCTTTAATCCATTAATATATTTCTGTAACTTTCATACCTTGTTGGAATCCTTTGGAGTCCCAAAGCCTTCAGGTTGTGTCATGTAGACATATTCCTGGAGCATCTCGTTAAGGAATGATATTTTGACATCTATTTGCCAAATTTCATAGTCATGGTAAGTGGAAATGTCCAATAGGATTCTGATGGATTTCATCATCGTAACCAGTGAAAAGGTTTCATCTTAGTCAATTCCTTGACCATGTCTAAAACCATTTGCAACTAGTCATGCTTTATAGGTTCTGTATTGCCCCTCCATGTCCAGTTTCATCTTGAATAACCATTTATTACCAAAAAGATTTACATTAACTAGAGGATATACCAAAATCCATACCTTGTTTTGGTTCATATAATCCATTTCAGAATTCATGGATTCTTTCCACTTGATAGTGTCTGTGCCTTCAACTACTTCCTGGAAGGTAATAGGATCATCATTTTCAACCATTAATGAGTCACCATCCATGGTGACAATAAAACCATATCGTTCTGGTTCTCTCACCTCTCTCGTGCTCTTACACGGTTCTTGTGTCTCTGGAACAATTTGTTCTTCCACAGGGCTTTGTGGAATCTGTTCTTGTACAAAATCTTTTGTATCTTAACCCACGAGTTCATCGAATTCTGTCTCTCTCCCACTATCTCTTTTGGATATGTTCTTTCTGTCAAGGAATATATCATGTCTTTCCACTATTACCTTTTTATCTGAGGGGGTTTATAGGTAATATCCCCTTTTTCCTTGGGATATCCTATAAAGATACACTTTCTGCCTCGGGGTGAATACTTGTTACCAGAAGAGGCCTTAACACATCCTTCACTAAACCACACATGTAAATTCGATAACATGGCTTTGCGTCCACTCCAAAACACCTATGGAATACCATTTATCAATTTAGATGGTACTTGGTTTAGTATGTGTGCTGCTGTTGGTAATGCATATCCACAAAACGATAACGAAAGACTCGCATGACTCATCATTGACCTCACCATGTCCTACAGGGTGTGGTTCCTCCTTTCACATACACCATTCCACTGAGGTGTTTAAGGAGGAGTGAGGTGAGAAAGAATCCCAAACTCCCATAAGAAATCAATGATGTCCTGATTAAGATATTCTCCTCCCCTATCTGAGTGGAGTTTCTTAATCTTCATACCAAGCTTGTTATCAACTTCATTCTTGTATTCTTTGAACTGATAAAAAGAATATGACTTATACCTCATTAAGAAAATATATCCATATCTACTAAAATCATCAGTAAATGTTATAAATTACGAGAACCCACCCCTTGATTCAATAGGAAATGGTCTACAAACATCTGTGTGAACTAATTATAGAAGATCTTTAGCCATTTTACCTTTCCCACTAAATGGGGATTTGGAGATTTTGCCTTGTAGATGCGCATGACATACACCATGTGGTTTTAGTAGGAGAGAATCTAAATACCCATCTTGATGTAATTTGGTCAAACGTTTCTCATTGACATGACCTAGTCGGTGATGCCAAATTTGGTTGTGGTATGAGTGATGTGAATTAACTTTGTCGTCGATTAACATTACTTGGTTTGTGTAGTCTAACACATAAAGCCCGTTATATAAATGTGCCTTACCAAAAAATGCTATCGTTATAAAAGTATCAACATTCACTTCCAAACTTGATGATGAATCCATAAATATATAATCTGGATACTAAAAGATTGTTTTTGGTTACAGAGGGTATATAATAACATCATTTTAAAACCAAGACCATCCTAGTAGGAAATGTGAGATGGTAGTCTCCGACAGCTACAACAGCTAGTCTGACTCCGTTGGCTCCTCGTAGATCCACCTCACCTCGTTCAATCTTTCTGAATCTACATGGTTATTGTATTTGGACATAAATGTGAGCACCACAAGTAGTATCTAATACCAAATTAGTAGAAATAGATATATTTCATTCGATAACAAAGGCACCTGAAGCTTCCCCTTGTTTCTTTGGTTGGGTGCTGTTTTTCTTGCAGTGGACCTTCTTTCCACATGCGAAACAAACAACATCATGTTCCCTTGCCTCCCCTTTGATCTTCCTTTTCTTATTCTCGGAAGGCCTTGAAGAAGCTTTGGGCTTAAAGCTCTTCTCCTTCCATTTCCATTTATTTATTATAAGGACAAAAGATTTTTCATGCTTCATGTCATTATCCACTTGGAGAATGAGGATAATAAGATTAGAAAAAGGATTCTTAATGTTGTTCATGTTGAAGTTCACAACAATGTATGAGATGCTCTGGGGGAGTGGTAAAAGAATGAGATCGGTACCCAGTTCTATGGGGAGTTTAAACCCTAGAACCTCCAAGCGCTCAATGTATCCAATGAGCTTGACTACATGAGGCCTGGCTGGGGTACCCTCTCCAAGCTTTCTCTAAAATAGATCCTTGGTGATTTCAAACCATTCATGTCTTTATCTCTACTGGTATAGACCACAGAGGTGCTCGAGCAAGCTGTAGGAATCCATGTCATCAAGAGACTTCATGAGCACACTAGATATTTGTAACACGCGTCTTTATATATATATATATATATATATATATATTATTTATTTTGGGCATCAGATAATTCGGGTCAAGGTCGAACTAAAAATTTCTGAGTTTTATTTTGAAACGCACTTTTTGGCATTTTCGGCGTTCAGCGTGCCGCTGTCAAAGCCGCGGGACCTCGCTTGGGTCGTCACACGACCTCGCTCGGCTCTATGCATGCCTTCTTGACGTGCAACCAATTAAATAAATAAGTTACTAACAAACAAATAATTTTTAAGAGGGATAAAACGATAATTGAGACCGCACAGCCTCAAGCGAGGAACGATTTTGAAATCGCACGGCCTCTTCGGTTACACCTGGTGACCTACCGATGGTCAAGTGATAAAATAAAATAAATTATTATGGAAGATATAAAATTAAATAAGATGAAAAGGTAATAGAGAAATAAAATTAGAAGATTGTCAAAGTAAAGATGAGTTTAATAATAAAAGTTTTAAAATAAAATTAATGATGTTCGTTTTTGTAACATCCCGAGATTTTATGAAAAATATTCTTTTTAATTTTATTAATGTCTTGGGTTGTATGCTACACCAAAAGGAGCTTTCACAACATGCATCCTTGACTTGCCTTGCATTATACGCAATCGCAACCTTCCTCGATAGCGTGTGTAGTACGCAATACTGAGTTTCACGAAACAACGATATGCTATTAAAATATTATTAAAACTAGCCGTTATGAATAGTAATAACCACTTTTTGAAATTTTGTAATTTTTTTTTTCAAAATGGAATTCATTTTTAGATTCGGAGTATCGAATTTAGCCTAAGGTGAAATTTTGGTACTTTTCGGATAACTTTCATATTCTGATGAATAGTGAAAATTACTAAATTATAATTAAAAACAACTTTTTTAATAGAAATAATTAATAGTGATAAGTTATTAATTTGAGTGGTTTTAAAGTATATTTAGAATATATTTTTACAATTTAATACAATGTTGGTCATTGGTTGTAATTTCAGATTTAAACCAGACATAAACAAATGTCAATCTTTTGATAGATATTGTTTCTTAAAAACACGCTATTTGTTTTAACAGCGGGATTTAATTATAAAATTAATTAATGCAAATTCTATGATATGAATTTGGTAAAATAGACTTCATTTTTGAATTCGGAATATGAAATATAGCTTAGGATGAGATTTTGGCATTTTTCTGAAAACCTTCAATTTTTGATGAATAGTGAAACTACTAAGTGGTAGTTAAAAAACTGAATTTTTCATAAAACTTAATTTTACCGCTTCTGTGAATGGAATTTCAAAAATCCGAGAGACACGGTTGATATCAGTAAGTAAAATGTGGTTCAATGAGATAAAAATAATTTTTTGGTGAATAGTAACTTTTTACTTTTTTTTACCGCGGTTAATAGTAAATAGGGTAACTAAGGGTAAATATGATATTAATATTACCCTAACACATGTCCTAATTCTATTGGACAAGTGTAATTCGACCAAAAACAAACTTAGGAATAAAATATGACCATTTAGGCCCACTTGGATTAGATTAGGACATTTATTATTAATTTATTTAAAGAAGGGTTAAAATAGTTAAAATCAAAGTTTAATAAGTAAATCATTTATAATATGGGGTTATACATAAGATAAATTTGATTGTAAATATTCATTAGAAATCTAAAAAGATATAATACATGATGGTATTTTATTTGTAATTTTTAGACATCAAATAATTTAATTTATTTATGACACAAAGATGATGCAGTAATTATCTTATTAATGAAATGTTGACATAATTGATATTATAAATACCAAAATAAATGTAATTTTAGACTTTTTATGAATTCCACTAATTTTCTAGGTTCCTATGAAATATTATTGTTGATTTAAGCAACTTGGTTCGAACATATAATTCTGTTATGACTTTCACAAAAATCATATATCAAATAGTGTCAAAATTGACACAAAATAGTTTTTAAATCAAATATTATATTATTAATTGTTATTTTATTCCTAAAAATCTAAGGTTCGGCCAAATGAATTATATAAGGATATATATATTAATAATAAACAATTTGGGGTTCGTTTGGCATGTTATAGTAAGTGTATTAACCATATAGTGAAAGAAAACAAAAAGACACGGTAAAAGTTAAATTATTTAACTTAGAGTTAAATCTAATTGATAAGGTTAAAATAATACCCTAAACTTGTCTAAATTCTATTTGATGAGATGATTTCGACCCATACCCACCTTAGCCTCGAAATAAATCAGTTTGGATCTATTTAAAACCGAACTTGACTTTATAATAAAATAATATTTTTAGTTATTCCAAAGGTGCCCCTCTCCTCCCTTATAAAAGGGCACCTCCTCCCTCTCTTCTTCACACAACTTTGAGCCTTCAATCTCGGCCAACCCCTGCCAAAATATCTTCTCCACTTCCCTAGAAACATCCTAGAGGTTCTGGTCTTCCTCAAAGGCCAATTTTAGTGCCCTAAGAGGAGGTCTGAAATAGGCGCTTCAAAGAAGAGGTAATTACCGTTACCAATTCTTTCATCTTTATTTCTTCTTCCACTTCTTCTTCTTAGGTTGTTTCATTATGAAGTAATAACATCAGTATCACTCATATACTGATATGTTATTATAAGTATGAAACAACCCTATTTCACCATCTATCCATCCTACGGAAAAAGAGATCACCGCGCGTGCGTACGTACGGAATACCGTCTCCACGCCGTGGTGTAATCTATTTTCCACCACCACCTTACATGGATGGGTATAATGGTGTAAAGAATAACTATAAATAGTTATTACAACATCATATTGATTCTGATATATTGTATAATCCACTCCAATTCAGTTCAATATTAATGGAAATGATATCATCGCTCGTGCGTACGTACGGAATACCGTCTCCACGACGCGATGAGATTCATTCTCCATGTTAACCAATTTAAGAATGATTATAAAGTATATATAAGAAATAATAATGAAATATATGACATTATAAAGCTACTGGATTTATGTATATATATATGTATGTCATCTACTTACTTCCATTTCAAGACAATAAGGAAAGTCAAACAGCGCTCATGCGTACGTACGGACTACCGTCTCCATGAGCGGTGTTTTTCATTTCATTTATCTATCTATTATATATATATATACTGAATATATATGATATATAAATCATATTTTATATTCTGGAAGTAAGTAAATCATGATATAAGTAATAATAATGTCAAGAACAACAAGTCAAAACACCTACGACAAATGAAACGATTTTACCCAAAACGCTTCTTTAACATAGAATTTACAAAAGAACGGGTAATATAAAGTCATAAGTGAACCATATCTGATATCATAAAAATGAATATGATTCTGTAATAAGTCAATGACTTTATTTAAATCATTATATAGGAGGTTCGGACACATACGAAGCAAATCGGACCTAAGGTAAGGGAAATGTCACAATCTCATTTTTATCCGAGATTGTTTATTCATAAGTATTTACTGGGGTGTATTTTATCATCCACATCCATGTTTACTCAATATGTAATATTATTTCCATCCACCTACAATTTTTTAAATCAATTTTTACCCTTCAGTGGGTTTTTAGTAAAAGAAATGAAAGGAATCTTTTGTCGTTTTTCGTACGAGGTACTTTTTGACTTTTCCGGCAAAAGTACGAAGAATGTTTTTTTAACTTATACGGCATGAACGGATTTCTACTGTTTTATAAAGCCTTATTTTCATGAAGCTTCCTCTAAAATATTTCATTACTATTTTCAATAAAATCTCTTTCTTTTAAAATTGCATGATGTTTTGTGAAAAGAAATTGATTTTGAAGAAGAAAGGATATTTTCCTCAAGAATTCAATTCAAGTGTTTTATCAAAATTATTTTCCATATAAGATAATAAAGGGTTCTGTTTCTATCCATATTTTTACATTGATTTGACTATGTTGTGATGGAATTATGTTTATGAATTCCTTTATCTTATATGAATTGATTTATGATGTCATGAAGTTTCAAGAATCCCATTTTTGTTACATGTGTTATGCGATGATGTATGTTTTATGATTATGTGGCACACATAAGAAAGGATTCATTATAAGATGGGTGGGACCTATATCTCCCTCCAATGCATTTGGTAAAGATTTTATATCTCATGAGATATACATGGCTGGAATGGTAGGTTATACCGGTTCAGTGAAACAGGACTGAAACGAGGGTTACTCGATTCAGAAAGGGACTTTGTCCACTAAGATAGTCTTGGCAATTAGTCTTGACTAACAAGAAATGATTCTCTATGATTATGTGTGTATGCCACAAAGTTTCATGTTTTAAGTTATGATTATTGGGATTACATTTTCACTGCCATGATTTATCCCATGATTATGAAATTATGCTCTCTTTTGCAGGTTATGATTTCCAAAATGCTATGTTCTTATGAATATGATGTGATTGATATTTATTTTGTTTACCCTTACTGAGCATTTGAGCTCACCCTTTTATGTTTTCTTTTCCCCAGGATATAAAGAAAGGTTTTAGGTAAAAAAAAGGGAAGATCTTTATAGGAGATGAAGATCTTTCACCACGATTAGAAGATTACGTTCCGAGTTTCCAAAGACACTAAACTATTACGATCCTTGTGTGTGCGTTTTTGTAATGTACTAAGTATTCCACAAAAGTAATGTAATGTCAATGTACGTCAAGATACGGGTCTCTACAGTTTTAATGATGATTATATTATTATTATTATTATTATAATTTTGAGGATATTATTAGTTATTAATGGGTATTTTTATTATTTCTATTATTGATGAAAATTATGTTATTTTATTTATTATTATTAGTTTTATACTAGTTTATTGTTTATCTTATTATTATACTTATTATCTTTTTATTTTCATTTCATTTATTGTTTTTTTCTTCCTTCCTCCCTCTTTTTTGTTAGGGTTTCCTTTTTTTTGGGTTTCTCGCCCCCCCCCTTCCCCCCGATCGGCCAGCCGCACCCCCCCACCCCTCAGTACTCCGCTGCACCGCACCTCCCTGCCTGGTGCGCTGAAGCCGCGACGTCCTTCCCCATTGATTTCCCCCCTGCTCCTCTGTTCGGCCACCCTCCTTCCCTTCTCCCCCTCTGTTTTTTTCTATCCTTCACGCTGCATCTCCCCCCCCCCCCCCCCGCTCATTTCTTCTTGCGCTGCCTTCCTCTCCCCTTGTCTGGTGGCCTCCCCCTCTTGGCCTGGTGGAAGCGCGACCCCCCTACCGGCCTACCTTCCATGGCCTAAACCCACAGCCTCCCTCGCTCGAAACTACAGCTCGCCCCTGCTTTGTCCAACGAATCACCGAGTAGCCCACTGATCCTCTGTCCGGTGACCGCCTCGCATCCTTCCTCCCTCGCACAATGACCACCCGACGACACCTCCACCATCCACGACTCATAATCCATCCGCCGGACCTGTCGACCTGCTGTCGTTGCCCGAAACCCCCCTGGTGGACCGCCCTCCCCTCCGGCACTGCACACCACTCTGACGAAGCCCAAAGCCCCCTGTTCCTGCTCCGTTCGGCCATTTCTCACCCCCATCTCCCTCCTCTCGTCTCTTTTATTTTTCTTTATTTATTTATTTTCTCTTCTATTCTCTCCCTCTTTCCTCATCTCCTTCTGTCCTTCCCTCTTCACCTTACCTCCTCCTAATAGCTGGTCAGCCGCCCTTCCCGTACCCCCCCTCGGCTGCCAGACATCCCCCTGCAACCCGGCTCGTGCTCATCGGACAGCCGCTACGCGCCCCTCAGTTGGATCATGACAATTCCGCGATAAGGGTTTGGTTTTATTTTATTTAAAAATTATTGTTTTGTTTAGTTGTTAATTAATATATTTATTTATTATCATATGTGTTTAAAATTTTTAATCAAATTATTTTATTATTATTAAATTGGTTAATCATTTTATTTAATCTGTTTAATTTTTTATCAATTTAGTTATTTGAATTTGTTTAATTTTTAATCTATTTGTTTAATTACTATTAGATTTTCTTATTCATTATTCAATTTATTTAATTATTATTGAATTTTTTTATCGTTAGTTAAATTATTAAATCACTGATGTTGTGATGGGTTGGCGATGAGAATTTTTGTTCTACTATTTTAGGACCTTTTTGACGGTTCCATGCAGTGCGACCTTTGCACAGCGGGAGTATTGCGCCATATCATTTTTTCATTCGTTCCTACATTGAGGTAGGTGGTTCCACGCCTTTGCGTCCTTTAGATAATTTAATTTGTTTGTTTAGTTTAATTTAATATGTTCTATGAATTAGTTTCATGGTGCGATCTATGTTTATAATGTTTTGGCGTGTTCGTTTGATGAAAATTGGGTTTCTGAAATAGTATGCTTTTGTTTTCTATATGCGTGTTGTTGTATAAATGATTTGTTGTGTTTAATAGTGTAGAGACCTGAAGCCTGACGTACATGGACATTACATTACTTTTTTGGAAAACTTAGTACATAACAAAAACAGAACCACAAGGACCGTAATAGTTTAGTGTCTTTGGAAACTCGGAATATAATCTTCTAATCGTGGTGAAAGATCTTCAAAATCTCCCATAAAGATCTTCCACTTTTTGTTTCCTTACATAAAACAATTATTTTAATCCTGGGGGAAAATAAAACATAAAAAGGGTGAGATCAAATGCTCAGTAAGGGTGAGCATGGATAAAATAGAACATACCATATAAATTTTAACTTAAAAACATGAACATAATGTTTAAACATCAAAATCTTGAGCAACGACGTAAAACATGGAAGTAAATAAGGCATAGATCATAATGGAACATATACCATGATAATATATCATGGGAATAAAATATGTAACCGTGGCATCCATTAAGCACATGTAATGATATCCATAGTAGCCAAGGCATTGCTGCGAAGACCATTTTAGTTGACAAGGTCCCATTCTGAATCGAGTTCACTCCTCGTTTCAGTCCTGTAACACTGAACCAGATTAACTTACCGTTCTAGACATGTATATCTCATGATATATAAAATATTTACCCAATTAATTGGAGGGAGATATAGGTCTTACCCATCTCATAATGAAATCATTCTTTCGTGTACCACAAAATCATAAATCCTACATCATAGCATAACCCATGTAATAAAATGAGATTCTTAAACATCATGCCATCATAACATAATCCATAATAGTTTGATATCATTTCATCATAAGAAAATTTAAACCGTTTAAATCATAGGGACATATTACTTGAAACATACACATATGAAATAATGTCATCTTAGATGGAAAATAGTTTTGGAAAAACACTTGAAATGAATTCTTGAGGAAAATATCCTTTCTTCTTTAAAATCATTTTCTTTTCACAAAATTCCATGAAATTTTAAAAGATAATGGTTTTTTTGAAAATAATCATGCTATCTTGTAGAGAATGCTTCTTGAAAATGAGGCGTTATGAAACCGTAAAAATCTGTTCACACCGTATAAGTTAAAAATAACATTCTCCTCGTACTTTTGTCGAAAAAGTCAAAAAGTATCTCGTAAAAGAAAGATTCCATACATACCATGTAGTAAAATTAAAAAATGGGTAAAAAGGACATTAAACATACATGAATACAGTTTTATAAAACATGGACATGGATGATATCAATGACCCCAGTAATTACTTACGAATAAGAAATCTCGGATAAAAATGAGATTTGAAAAATTATCCCTTACCTTAGGTCCGATATGCTTTGTATGTATCTGAACCTCCCGTATAATGATTTAAATAATGTCATTGACTTATTACAGAATCATATTCATTGTTATTATATCATATATGGTTCACTTATGACTTTATATTACCCGTTCTTTTGTAAATTCCATGTTAAAGAGTGTGTTGGCTAAAATATTTTCATCTGTCGTCCGGGTTTTGACTTGTAATTATTCATATGATTATTTAGTTCATGATTACTTAATTCCGGAATATAAAACATGATTTATATATAATATATATTCAGAATATACATATATATAATAGATCTATAAATGGAAAGAAATACACCGTTCATGGAGACGGTAGGTCGTACATACGCATGAACGTTGTTTTCGTTTCCTCATTGAATTGAACGGAATTAATTGGATGACATACATATATATATATATACATAAATACAGTATCATTATTATGTCATATATTTCATGATTACTTATTATATATACTTTATAGTCATTTATGAATGGTTAATCATTGAGAATGAATCTCAACGCATCGTGGAGACGGTATTTCGTACATACGCACGAGTGATGATATTGTTCCCATGATCATGGAATTTTATTGGAGTGTATGTATTATATTACAGAATCAATATCACTTTACAATAATCATATATAGTTATTATTTACACCATTATACCCTTCCAAGTAAGGTGGTGGTGGAAAATAGATTACACCACAGCGTGGAGAGGGTATTCCGTACGTACGCACGCGCGGTGATTTCGTTTTCCGTAGGTTAGATAGATGGAGAAATAGGGTTGTTTCATAATTATAATAAAATATCAGTATATGAGTGATACTGATGTTATTACTTCATAATGAAAGAACCTAAATAACTGTGAAAGAATCGGTAACAGACATTACCTCTTCTTTGAAGCGCCTCTTTGAGACCTCCCCTTAGGTCACTAAAAGTGGTCTTTGAAGAAGACCAGGACCTCTAGGATGTTTCTAGGGAAGTGGAGAAGAGAATTTGGCAGGGGTGGCCGATCGTGAAGGCTCAATGTGGTGTGAGGAAGAGAGGGAGGAGGTGCCCTTTTATAAGGGAGGAGAGGGGCACCTTTAGAATATCTAAAAATATTATTTTTTTATAAAGTCAAATTTGGTTTTAAATAGCTCCAAATTGATATATTTAGAAGATAAGGTGGGTATGGGTTGAAATACTATCATCCAATAGAATTTATACAAATTTAGGTCATTATATTAACCTTATCTTTTAGTTTTAACTCTTAGTTACTTAGATTGACATTTACCATGTCACATTGTATTTTTAAATTATATAGTTAATAAACTTACCATATACATCCATGCGACCCCCAAGTGGTCCATTAATGATACACCTATAATGATATAATTATATTGACTGAACCATAGATTTTTAGGAATATAATAAATTTTTTTAATATAATATTTGTTTTAAAAACTATTTTATGTCAATTTTGACACTATTTGGTAATTGATTTATGTGAAAATCATAACAGAATGATTAGTTCTAAACATGTTAATTAAATCAATAATAACATTTCCTATTAACATATAAAATTATTTTAATTCATAAAAAGCCTCAAATTACATTTATTTGGGTATTTATAACATCTATTATGTCAATATTTCATTAATAAGATAATTAATGAATCATCATTGTGTCATAAATAAATTAACTTATTTTAAGTGTAAAAATTAAAAATAAAATACCATTATGTAGGAAATATTTTTATCTTTCTAAATAATATTTATAGTCAAATTTATCTTTTGTATAACCCTTTATTAAAAATTATTTAGTTATTAAACTTTGATTTTAACTATTTTTACCCTTCTTTAAATAAATTAATAATAAATGCCCTAATCTAATCCAAGTGGGCCTAAATTGTCATATTTTATTCCTAAGGTTGTTTTTGGTCGAATTACACTTATCCAATAGAATTAGTACATGTTTTAGGGTAATAATAATAACCCTTTTATCCTCAATTACCCTATTTACTTTTAACCATGGTAAAAAAAGTAAAAAGTTACTATTCACCAAAAATTATTTTCATAGCATAGAACCACATTTTAGTCCGTGATATTAACCGTGTCTCTCGGATTTTCGAAATTCCACTCACAGAAGTAGTAAAATTTAGTTTTCTGAAAAATTCTGTTTTTTAACTACCACTTAGTGGTTTCACTATTCATCAAAAAATGAAACTTTCCAGAAAATTACCAAAAATTAGGCCTAAGATATATTTGATATTATGAATTAAAAAATGATGTCTATTTTATCATATCAAAAACATATCAATTACATAAACTAATTAAAAAATTAATTCCCGTCGTCATAACAAATAGCGTGTTTTTAAGAGATAATAACTATCAAAAGATTGACACTTTTTTATATCTGGTTTAAATGTGAAATTACATCCAATGACCAAAATTGTATGAAATTGTAAAAATATATTCTAAATATACTTTAAAACCACTCAAATTAATAATTTATCACTATTAATTATTTTGATTAAAAAAGTTTTTTTAATTAAAATCTAGTAATTTTCACTATTCATTAGAATATGAAAGTTATCCAAAAAGTACCAAAATTTCACCCGAAGATAATTTCGATATTCCGAATCAAAAAATGAAGTCTGTTTTAAAAGATAAAATTTATAAAATTTCAAAAAGTGGGTATTACTATTCATAACGGCTAGTTCATAATAATATTATAATAATATCTCATTTAGTGAAACTCGGTATTGCGTACTACACATGCTATCGAGGAAGGTCGTGATTACATGTAATGAAAGGAAAGTCAGGGATGCATGTTGTGCAAGCTCATTTTGGTTTAGCGTACAAAACAAGACATTAATGAAATTAAAAAGAATATTTTCATAAAATCTCAGGGTGATACATTCTACCCCCCTTAAAATGAATTTCACCCTCGAAATTCGCCGGGGTTATAAATTGTTTACTACTCGAAAGATTATTTAATAGAAACCCACATCGTAAAAAGGAATACCAAAACTTGGTTTTAAAAACTAAAGTATGAAACGTAAAGGTAACCCAAATTAACTAATCACTGGGTTTCTACATAGGAGAACATATGTGAAAATATTGATATGGAAGAGAAATCTAACTGTCATGTTCTGATAGAGAGTGGTAGATAACATGGCTATGATAAAAACAACAATCACAAAGCCATAAATTTGTGATGATCTAGGGTACCATCTGATTCATCAGATATAAGAGCACTAGGACTACTTTTTTCGTTTTCAAGATCATTTCCCTAAAGTTGAAGAATTTGAATTAGAATAAATACTTAATTTATTTTGGTACAATATCACTGTTGTTCGTGCCTTGAACAATTTCCACTTCATATTTTAAAGAAACAAAGTTGAATTTGTTATTCATGAAGTGTTAGCAGATCATGTGATAGAATGACGGGTCATTCCATCTGTCTCAAACAAAAGGTTAGAAAAAGTTATTAAAAATACATAAGTTGATATATAGTGAGATTAATCATATATGGTTCTTAAAATGGACTTATACTTCATATATCATACTTATTAATATAATAAAACTAGTTTCTACTAAACAGGGACTTCCTGTAGGCCAGTGGTTGGCGATAAAGGCTAGTCACACTTCAGTTGTGGGTTCGATTCCCATAGCCTTGTCCGACGCGATGGGCTGTCGCCCGTCCTGCCGGTTGCCCTTTTTATAAAACTACATTACTATAACATCCTGTCAATAATATCAAAAAAAGTTCTATCCTTAAACAATACTATCTTATGTCTAACATAATCCATTCCAATATTTATCTAAAATACTTCAGTCCAAGCTCATAGTATAAAGAAAAATATTACATGAAATGTCATCAACCAACCATCATTTATTCCCCATTATCTTGTTGGTCACATTCCAATCATGTGAATACCTTAATCATGTATTCTCTTGAAAACTGAATACACATTGAACCTTAGTGAAAACATGAATAATGTCATATGTTAACTCTTTACACATACCAAAATCCTCAAAATTATATATACTCAAACCATGATATCACTTAGTCCTTATATCAATCATAAGCTCATGAATACAATCAAACATCTCATTATCTTCTTATTCCTTCATTATGGGCATATCATCTACTTTACAAAAATATTTGTATAACCTTCCATGGTTACTAGTACCATTCAACATATACTTTCAAATACTTTTAGGAAAAACAATAGTGTAACAATCCTTAGATGATTCTTTATTCCATAGTACCATTAACTATAAAACATAACTCTCGATAATCATACAATCATTCCACTACCTTCTAAAACAACTGACTCAGCTTCAACACTTCTTTCAGCTCATATATCATTTGTAGTCTCCTCATCATTATCCACATAAATACTACCCATATGACCATGCTGAATATCTTCATGAGATTTTCCATTAGGGCATTGGTTTGCATAATGCCCGTACATTCCACATTTAAAACATCTAATCATTTTTGATTTCATAGAAATACCATTATCCTTGTCTGTGGTGTTAACTGATCCTTTTCCTTTGCACTTACTGGCTTTGTGTCCTTCTTTTCCACACCCAAAGAATCTTCTAGTTCCTTTGAAACAATCTCCCTGATGCCTCTTACCACATGATTTACATGAGGGAAATTGAACATTCATTCCTCTATGATCATCATGAAACTCCATCTTTCTCTTATTATCTGAGTCGAGAAACTTACCAAAGTTGAGATTATTGATCATATTATGAGATTGCTGATTAGGCATAATAACGATGTTTGGACTTCCAGATCCCGTTTCATTTGGTTTCTCATGAAGAATATCATTCCATTGTCTGGCATATCCTCCATTATCGTGAATCGTCCTATTTCCAGCAATTTTCTAAAACCCAAAAAGAATAGTGTGAGAGGAAAAAATCATGCTAGGGAAAACAACATAGTAATGGGGGAGTTCCCTCAATATCTAACATCTTAGGTTGAATTCTAAGATCGTTACCATAGTTCTAGGACTATATCCTATACGTATACTTATCCTTAGCGACATCCCTAGACATACCTTAGAAATATCTCTAGGGATCTCACTAACGTTTTCTCATCCTAGTTTCCAATGGTTGAGTAAACCATTCCTCTGATACCAACTGTAGAGACCCGAAGACTAAAGTACATGGACATTACATTACATTTGTGGAAAACTTAGTTCATAACAAAAACAGACACACAAGGACCGTAATAGTTTAGTGTCTTTGGAAACTCGGAATATAATCTTCTAATCGTGGTGAAAGATCTTCAACATCTCCCATAAAGATCTTCCAATTTTTTTCCTTACCTAAAACCTTTCTTTTAATCCTGGGGAACATAAAACATAAAAAGGGTGAGATCAAATGCTCAGTAAGGGTGACCATGGATAAAATAAAACATACCATATACCTTTGAACTTAAAAACAAGAACATAATGTTTAAACATCAAAATCTTAAGCAACGACATAAAACATGGAAGTACATAAGGCATAGATCATAATGGAACATAAACCCTGATAAAATAGAATGGGAATAAAACATGTAACTGTGGAATCCATTAATCACATGTAATTTTTTCCATAGTATCCAAGGCATTGCTTCCAAGACCATCGTAGTGGACAAAGTCCCATTCTGAATCGAGTTCACTCCTCATCTCAGTCCTGTAACACTAAACCAGATTAAATTACCATTCCAGCCATGTCTATCTCATGAGATATAAAATCTTTACCCAATGCATTTGAGGGATATATATGTCCCAACTATATCATAATGAAATCATTCTTTTGTATGCGACAAAATCATAAATCATACATCATAGCATAACCCATGTAATAAAATAGGATTCTAAAACATCATGCCATCATAACATAATCAATAAAACTTTGATGTCATTTCCTCATAAGAAAATTGAAACCATTTAAATCATAGAGACATATTAATTGAAACATACACATATGAAATAATGTCATCTTAGATGGAAATCAATTTTGGGAAAACACTTGAAATGAATTCTTGAAGAAAATATCCTTTCTTCTTTAAAATCATTTTCTTTTCACAAAATTCCATGAAATTTTAAAAGAAAAGGGTTTTGTTGAAAATAATCATGCAATCCTGTAGAGGAAGATTCTTGAAAATGAGGTGTTATGAAACTGTAAAAATCCGTTCACGCCGTATAAGTTAAAAATAACATTCTCCTCGTACTTTTGTCGAAAAAGTCAAAAAGTGCCTCGTAAAAGAATGATTCCATACATACCATGTAGTAAAAGTAAAAAATGGGTAAAAATAACTTTAAACATACATGAATAAAATTTTATAAAACATGGACATGGATGATATCAATGACCCTAGTAATTACTTACGAATAATAAATCTCAGATAAAAATGAGATTTGAAATATTATCCCTTACCTTAGGTCTGATATGCTTCGTACGTATCCGATCCTCCTGTATAATGATTTGAATAATGTCATTGACTCATTACAGAATCATATTCATTGTTATGATATCATATATGTTTCACTTATGACTTTATATTACCGGTTCTTTTGTAAATTCCATGTTAAAGAGCGTTTTGGGTAAAATCGTTTCATTTGTCGTCCGTGTTTTGACTTGTAATTATTCATACGATTACTTAGATCATGATTACTCAATTCCAGAATATAAAACATTATTTATATATAATATATATTCAGAATATACATATATATAATAGATCGATAAATGGAATGAAATACACCGTTCATGGAGATGGTAGGCCGTACGTACGCATGAACGCTGTTTTCGTTTCCTCATTGAATTGAATGGAATTATCTGGATAAAATGCATATATATATATATATATATACATAAATCCATTATAATTATTTTGTCATATATTTCATTATTACTTATTATATATACTTTATAATCATTTATGAATGGTTAATCATTGAGAATGAATCTCATCGCGTCGTGGAGACGGTATTCCGTACGTACGCACAAGCGATGATATCGTTCCCATGATCATGGAATTTTATTGGAGTGTATGTATACTATTATAGAATCAATATCACTTTAAAAATATCATATATAGTTATTATTTACACCATTATACCCATCCAAGTAAGGTGGTGGTGGAAAATAGATTACACCACGGCATGGAGACGGTATTCCGTACGTACGCACACGCGGTGATTTCGTTTTCCGTAGGATGGATAGATGGTGAAATAGGGTTGTTTCATACTTATAATAACATATCAGTATATGAGTTATAGTGATGTTATTACTTCATAATGAAAAAACCTAAGAAGAATAAGTGGAAGAAGAAATAAAGGTGAAAGAATCGGTAACGGACATTACCTCTTCCTTGAAGCGCCTCTTGAAGACCTCCTCTTAGGGAACTAAAATTGGTCTTTGAAGAAGTCCAGGAGCTATAGGATGTTTCTAGGGAAGTGGAGAAGATAATTTGGTAGGGTTTGTCCGATCTTGAAAGCTCAATGTGGTGTGAGGAAGAGAGTGAGGAGGTGCCCTTTTATAAGGGAGGAGAGGGGCACCTTTGGAATAACAAAAAATATTATTTTATTATAAAGTCAAATTCGGTTTTTAATAGCTGAAAATAGATATATTTCTACGATAAGGTGGGTATGGGTAGTAATCCTCTCATCAAATAGAATTTATACAAATTTAGGTCATTATATTAACCTTATCTTTTAGTTTTAACTCTTAGTTAATTAGATTGACATTTACCATGTCACTTTGTATTTTTATATTATATAGTAAATAAAATTATCATATACATCCAAGAGACCCCAAAGTGGTCCATTAATGATACACCTATTATGATATAATTATATTGACCGATCCTTAGATTTTTAGGAATATAATAACAATTTTTAATATAATATTTGATTTAAAAACTATTTTATGTCAATGTTGACACTATTTGGTAATTGATTTTTGTGAAACTCATAACAGAATGATTAGTTCGAAAAAAGTTACTTAAATCAATACTAACATGTCATATTAACATAAAAAATTATTTTAATTCATAAAAATCTCAAATTACATTTATTTGGGTACTTATAACATCAATTTTGTCAATATTTCATTAATAAGATAATTACTGCATCATCATTGTGTCATAAATAAATTAACTTATTTTAAGTCTAAAAATTACAAATAAAATACCATTATGTAGAAAATCTTTTTATCTTTCTAATTAATATTTATAGTCGAATATATCTTATGTATAACCCTATATTAAAAATGATTTAGTTATTAAACTTTGATTTTAACTATTTTAAACCTTCTTTAAATAAATTAATAATAAATGTCCTAATCAAATACAAGTGGGCCTAAATGGTCATATTTTATTCCTAAGGTTGTTTTTGGTCTAATTTCACTTATCCAATAGAATTAGGAAAAGTGTTAGGGTAATAATAATAAAACTTTTACCCTTAATTACCCAATTTACTTTTAACCGTGGTAAAAAAAGTAAAAAGTTACTATTCACCAAAAATTATTTTCATCCCATTGAACCACATTTTAGTCCTTGATATTAACCGTGTCTCTCGAATTTTTGAAATTCCACTCACAGAAGTGGTAAAATTATGTTTTATGAAAAATTCAGTTTTTTAACTACTACTTAGTGGTTTCACTATTCATCAAAAAATGAAAGTTTCCATAAAAATACCAAAAATTAAGCCTAAGCTATATTTAATATTATGAATTAAAAAATGATGCATTTTTATCAAATTCACAACATATCAGTTACATTAACTAATTTAAAAATTAAATCCCGTCGTCAAAACTAATAGCGTGTTTTTAAGAGATAATAACTATCAAAAGATTGACACTTTTTTATATCTGGTTTAAATGTGAAATTACATCCAATGACCAACATTGTATTAAATTGTAAAAATATATTATAAATATACTTTAAAACCACCCAAATTAATAATTTATCTCTATTAATTATTTCGATTAAAAAAGTTGTTTTTAATTAAAATTTAGTAATTTTCACAATTCATCAGAATATGAAAGTTATCCGAAAAGTACCAAAATTTCACCTTAAGTTAATTTCGATATTCCGAATCCAAAAATGAAGTCTGTTTTGAAAGATAAAATTTATAAAATTTCAAAAATTGGGTATTACTATTCATAATGGCTAGTTCATAATAATATTATAATAATATCTCGTTTAGTGAAACTCGGTATTGCGTACTAAACACGCTATCGAGGAAGGTCGTGATTGCGTGTAATGCAAGGCAATTCAGGGATGCGTGTTGTGCAAGCTCCTTTTGGTGTAGTTTACAACACATGATATTAATGAAATTAAAAAGAATATTTTTCATAAAATCTCGGGGTGTTACAAATAGGTTGTGCGAAAAGTGTTTTAAAAATCGTTTGACATGTGTGCGTGATGAAAATTGCACTCTATTTTGAAATGGTTATGTTATTTTCCATTTTGATCCTGTTGAGGAAAATTTTAGAAGTGTTTAATAATTGTTTATAGAGTTCCAATGACGTTTTAGAAGGGTCAATTTGTGAAATTGATTTTGTAATGGTTTCTTTTGAATGCGATATGTTTTATAAATTGAGGAATTTTTATTTGAGTGGTGTTTTGAGTGTGAATCATGGTTGAAAGGTTTTTGAGGGTTGTTTGGCAGGTGTGAAAGGTGTTTTCAAGTCACTTTAGGTGTTTGTGTTTTTAAATAGACGTTCTCAAAGTATATGAATAACTTTTAGTGTGTTTTCCTTGTTGTGTACTTTTGAATTTGGAATGAAAAATTGTTTGAATAATGGAAAACAAGTTTTGACATGGTTACCTCATGTATCAAGATTTAATGTGATGCCTCTATATAAAATCACGCTGTTTTTGGTGTAAAGTCTTCTTGGTTTTTTCTTGAAATGATTTCAATAATATCTCAAATGATTTATCGGTACATTTATATGACGCTAAAATGGTGCTTTGTAGGAGTTGAATACGCGTTCATTTTTGAAGTGGTGAATTTTTTTATAAAATGAGACATGTCGTGTGCGTGTGTCTTTAAAATAGTGCCTTGGTATGAAAATGGTGACTTTTGTGTGCAATAACTTGTTTGGTCTGCAATATGAGAAAGAAATATACTATGTGAATGTGAAACTTGATTGAGCACATGGGAAAACCCTGGGTATATAGGTGGGCGGACTAGAACTAGTGCGCCATTGAACCGGATGGGTGTCGTCCCTGTTTCACTTAGCTGGTTTGACGATTGCAACACTAACTAAACATATGATATCTGAGGGTCGTGGCCTTCTAAGCCACGTCTTCTGAGGGTCGTGGCCTTCTAAGCCATGCTTTTTGAGGGCCGTGGCCTTCTAAGCCACGTTTCACCGAGACACGAGGTTCTAGGGTCCCACTCGAGCTAGATGATCCTTAGGGGATTTACCCATAGTGCTCTACCATCGATGGCGTGGTGATTTCCGTCAGTATATGGAGGACCACTTGTGTGTGTGTGTGTGCCTGTATATACATGTGTGTGTGTGTGTCGGTATGTGTGTATTTGTGAGTATGTGTGTGTGTGTGTGTGTTCCCATAATGAACTTTCCTCTTCCTCTTTAATATCGTGTTTGTGAAATGAGTTCTTTTTAGTGTTTTCCTTTAGAATTTGGTTTGTAAATGTTTTCTTTAAAAGAATTTCGAATGTATAACTTTAATAAGCACATAAAAGTGTCCTTTTGATGTTGTGTCATGGAACACTTTTATTGGATGACGTCCTACTGGGCCTTTCGCTCACACCCTGCATACACCTTCGGGTGTATGTAGACTTTGTTTCTTGTGTATTCCAGGTTGTGACTTCGTGCTCAGTGATGGTGGTTGGTCGTTGGTGGTCTTCTCGTGCAGGTTAACGTTGTGACGTGTGGATGTCGAACCTCTCCTGTTTCTTTGAGGTTTGAGTAAGAGTTTTAGTTTCCGCTATTATCTTTTCTTTTTAGTTATTTGTTGGAGTTGTAGACTTTAAACATGTTCATAGTATAATGGCGTGTTTGGTTGTCTATTTCAATTTTTAGTTTATTTATCTGGTAAGTTTTTTTTCTATCTTTTATTTTGGGTAAAATCGTTCCCATGTGTTAGTTTTGATACTCGGTCACTTGTGCCATCCCGTGGGGATTGTGAACGCCCTTCGGGCCATGTCGTGGACCGGTTCGGGCACCAGGTCAGATGGTGATCCGACCTAGTACATGACAAAATGGTATCAGAGGGAAAGGTTTGGTCTCCTAGGATGTTTTCTTATGAGATAGAGTCATGGTAGACTTGAGTTAAGGTTATCGGGACTTGATGTCTTGGCTACGAGTAAGGTGCCTGGCCAGTACACCTCATGGCGGGACTCATGTTACCAATGTTGTTGAGGTTTGTGCGAGTTTTTGGTCCATGTGGATAATATTTTCTAAGGGAAATAAAAAGGGGTAAGGTCAGTGGTCCTAGTGAGCTCTCAGGGTTTGGAAAGCCATGTGGAGTCAGAGACACTGTCCTAAAATACCTTTTATGGAAGTGGCGTGATTGGCATATGGCCGCCAACCATATGCTCCAATCACCCGCTGACACTAGCTTCCTCCTGCATTGTTTCTCGCCTCTCTATTTTGGATTCGTGGAAATTTGGTATTTATGTAAAAATGTTTTGGTCATGGAATTTTTTTTCAAATGAAGCACTTTAAAAATTAAATGGAGTGTGAGGTTTGAAAAGTGTGGGTTGGATGTATTGGTTTTGAAAAACAGAAAGCTTTGGTTTTGACCCTTGGTGTTCTCATGGGAAACCAACTGCATGGGTGTATATGGGAAAAAGAAACGGTTAATTGAACGAGTGAATGAGTTACTGGATGGACATGAGGTGGGTGCCGGTGCAGCACGAGAACATGCATGTGTTTGGCCCATGAGACACCATTGGTGTTTTTGCAACCCACGAACTTTTCATATTTCCAAAAAGTTTTGTTAAATGAAAACAATTGGTGTTTTTTTACGTAACCGGTGTTTGCGTGACGTGTCCTTGTGTTTTGGAAATGTCGGCTATGTGGCTTTTTGGGCCGAGGATCCTTTCTG
This sequence comes from Viscum album, assembly GCA_963277665.1. Lineage (NCBI taxonomy): Eukaryota > Viridiplantae > Streptophyta > Magnoliopsida > Santalales > Viscaceae > Viscum > Viscum album. Next base: position 1,977,877,851 of record OY728119.1, read on the forward strand.
AATGACTTATGTCCTGAGTTTGAATTCTTATTTGTAAGTTGGTATGCAAGCGTGTAGCTAGTTAATTATTTTGAAAAGTACATCAGGGAGCCCTTGCAGTGGTTCCCCCCTGCACATTTGCTGTTTTCTTGTGGTATGTCTTGACCATCGGACCTATTTGATTGGGTCCACGGTTCTCCTTCTTGGCTAGTATACTCCCCCAATAAAGAGTTAATGTGCGAATGACGTGCGGCCACCGGTAATTCACCGTTGGCCAACCCTCCAGTTGATTAAGGTAAGGACTCTCCCTTTTTGGTGGCAGTGCTATGTCAATCTCTTTTTATCTTTCGGTTAAGTAGGTCCTCTCGCAGCGAGATGATATATGCAAAGGGAACTAAAGGGAGTTTCGGTCTCTTTGAGTGTCTCGACCTGTTGGGTATGAAGTTTGACATCGTCATTTTTGAAGATTTCCCCTGGAAATGATGAAAGGAAATCTAGCGGGGAAGGGTGAAGGCGGTTCAGAATTTTTAGTGTTGACCAGTGTCTTGAAGGGATTTGTAGTATTTACATCGGATGCAAGGTTCATGTTTGGTGACGTCTTGCACTGAGGTCCCTTTGATAGTCAACGGTGGTTTGGAAGCGGTAAAGGAGACTCCAGTTAGAAAAAGGTGGAAGCAAACCTAAGTTGGTGCGGTCTATCATTCTAAATGACCTCTGGTCTTTGGTTTATTTCATTTAAGGAAACTTTCATGTTAGGATACTAGTTTGGCAGGCCTAGTCATATGAGGCTGTTATGGTCGTTTGTAGGAATCGCGTGTTGTTCAAGACGCGGTTTAAAGTATTTCTCAGTGTAAAGTTCCTCTCAACAACAACGGTCATGTTCAGGTGATGATTGGTGGTGTCGTGTTCTCGTTCAGTATGATAAAGGGTGATGCGCATGCACTATTTCAACTCTGGTGTTGGTGAATGTTCCGCGAATGATCATTCAGATGCTGTAACGTGTTGTGTTTGGTGGTGTTGCCTTGGGAGCAATATGATTGCGTGTGGCACCAAAATGAGAAGCTCTGCTTGGGAGACTTCAATGCTTGACTGCGAGGCAGAATATGCTTCAAACATCAGGGCTCCAGCCATAGGTCTCGGAGTGAAGCTGGCACGTGGTCAAGAACCCCAGGAGTGTATGAGACCCCAACATTATTTCTGTCACCAGTGTTAAAACCAGAGGAAGTTTAAATTGTTTCTATGGTTCTTCCGCTCTGAATGAGCAGTCTGGTTGCATAAGGTTTTCGCGACCATGTGGAGGCGTGTTCATCTCGTTGCCTTCAAAGTCTTCGGGATTGCGTCCCACTGGATACAATCAATTTAGTGGTCCTTATGGGAGTCTGTTGGGTAAATTTCTCTCAAACATGAATAATGTTCATCCAGGAATGTGTAAATGCTAGTTTGTCTTGGGTCATGCTTTTGACGCCCCGATAGTCGGGCCCCTCCCTCCCCGCCCCTTGTGGTGGGGTGTTTGGTCACCATGAAGAATTTTTCAATGTTCTGTATCCTATTTTCGTTCTAATGGTAGTGAGACCCATGACAGGTCTCGCACAAAGGTCTCTATAATAAATCGTTGTTGGCATTCCCTTAATGGCCTGGAGTCCGCCCGGACCTCCCCATGTTGGTTTTCTAGTGTCGCTTTGGGTGTTGGTAGGTTCTTAATGGTGGGGAGACCCGCATTGGGACTCACACAAATTTCTCTAGAATGAATCAGTGATGGACTTTTCTTTAATGGTGGGGAGTCTTCTCGAACCCCTCCGTGTCGGTTTTCCAATCTCGTTTTGAGCGTCAGTGACTTCCTAATGGTGGGGAGCCCCTTTGGCCTCCCAATGTTGATATTTTGATTCTATTTTTAGATATGGTTTGGTGATAAGTGATATGAGTGCCCCTTGGACGTGGTCTGACCTTGTCTGCTGATTATAGCCAAATGGTGTGGTTTTCGTTTAATAGTGCTTGAGGAATTTCGGCTTGTAAAGTTGATTTTCATAGGTGCGAGGGATCATCTTCTAGAAAAAAAATCAACTAGAGGTTTTTTAGCACTTTGGGGTGGGTGAAACATATCAGAGTCTTTTTACGCATGTCTTGATGTTGTCTTTGAGTCACTTTCTCTGATCACGATACTTTTTTCTCTCATTACTTGGTTTTTTGGGAATCCCCATTGAACCTTAAGAGAGGGTGGTCTTCTGCTTTGGGGTTTGGATCTGGTTGTGGCTTTCCGAGGACGGAAAGCTTCATGGTGGGGAGATTTTTCACACCCATATTATATATATATTTATATATATTATTTCTGTTGGGCATCAGATAATTCGGGTCAAGGTCGAACTTAAAATTTCTGAGTTTTATTTTGAAACGCACTTTTTGTCCCTTTCGGCGTTCAGCGCGCCGCTGTCAAAGTCGTGCGACCTCGCTTGGGTCGTCGTGCGACCTCACTCGGCTCTCCGCATGCCTTCTTGACGTGCAACCAATTAAATAAAGAAGTTATTAATAAATAAATATAGTTTAAGAGGGATAAAACGATAATTGAGACCTCGCAGCCTCAGGCGAGGCACGATTTTGAAATCGCACCGCCTCTCCTGGTACACCTGGTGACCTGCCGATGGTCAAGTGATAAAATAAAATAAATTAATAAAAATGATATAAAATTAAATAAGATGAAATGGTAATAAAGAAATAAAATTAGAAGAGTGTCAATGTAAAGATAAATTTAATAATAAAAGTTTTAAAAGAAAATTAATGAGGTTCGTTTTAATGATGATTATATTATTATTTTTATTATTATAATTTTGAGGATATTAATAATTATTAATGGTTATTTTTATTATTTCTATTAATGATGAAAATTATGTTATTTTATTTATTATTATTAGTTTTATTCTAGTTTATTTTTTATCTTATTATTATACCTATTATCTTTTTCTTTTCTTTTATTTTATTGTTTTTTTATTCTTTCCTCCCTCTTTGTGTGTTAGGGTTTCCTTTTTTGGGATTCCCCACTTCCTCCCGATCGGCCAACCGCACCCACTATCCTCGGTACTCCACCGCACCGCACCTCCCTTCCTAGTGTGCTGATGTCGCGGCTTCCTTCCCCCTTGATTTCCCCCCTGCTCCTCTGTTCGGCCACCATCCTTCTCTTCTCCCCCTTTTGTTCCTATCCTTAACGTTGCATCACCTCCCCCCCCCCCCTCATTTCTTCTTGCGCCGCCTCCCTCTCCCCCTGTCTGGCGGCCTCCCCCTCTCGGCCCGGTCGAAGCGCGACCCCCCTACTGGCCTGCCATCCAAGGACTAAACCCCCAACCTCCCTCGCTCGAAACCGCAGCTCGCCCCTGCTTTGTCCGACGAATCTCCGAACAGCTCGCCGCTCCTCTGTCCGACGACCACCTCGCGTCCTGCCTCCCTCGCACAATGACCACCCGACGGCAACTCCACCATCCACGGCTCATAAGCCGTTCGCCGGACCTGCCGACCTACTGTTGTTGCCCGAAACCCCCCCTGGTGGACCGACCTCCCCTCCGGCGCTGCGCACCACTCAAACGAAGCCCGACACCCCCCCTGCTCCTACTCTGTTCGGCCATTTCTCACCCCCATCTCCCTCCTCTCTTCTCTTTTAATTTATTTATTTATTTATTTTCTATTCTATTCTCTCCTTCTTTCCTCCTCTCCTTCTCTCCTTCTCTCTTCACCTTACCTCCTCCTAATAGATGGTCAGCCGCCCTTCCCGCACCCCCGCTCGGCTGCAGGACATCCCCCAGCAACCCGGCTCACGCTCACTGGAGAGCCGCTGCGCGCCCCACGGTTGGATCCTAACAATTCCGCAATAAGGGTTTGGTTTTATTTTATTTAATTATTATTGTTTTTTTAGTTGTTAATTAATATATTCAGTTACTATCGTCTGTGTTTAAAATTGTTAATCAAATTATTTAATTATTATAAAATTGGTTAACCAATTTATTTAATCTGTTTAATTGTTTATCAATTTAGTTATTTGATTTTGTTTAATTGTTAATATATTTGTTTAAATACTATTTGATTTGCTTATTCATTATTCAATTTAATTAATTATTATTGAATTTTTTTTATTGTTAGTTAAAATTTTAAATCGATGATGTTGTGATGGGTTAGCGATGAGAATTTTTGGTCTACTGTTTTAGGACCTTTTTGACGGGTCCGTGCAGTGTGACCTTTACGCAGTGGGAGTATTGTGCCGTATCATTTTTTCTTTCATTCCTGCATTGAGGAAGGTGGTTCCATGCCTTTAAATCCTTTAGATAATTTAATTTTATTGTTTAGTTTAATTTAATATGTTCTATGAATTAGTTTCATGGTGTGATCTATGTTTATAATGTTTTGGCATGTTCGTTTAATGAAAATTGGGTTTCCGAAATAGTATGCTTTTGTTGTCTATATGCGTGTTGTTGTATAAATGATTTTTTGTGTTTACTAGGTTGTGAGAAAGGCGTTTTAACAATTTTTTGACATGTGTGCATGATGAAAATTGCACTCTCTTTAGAAATGGTTATGATATTTTCTATTTCGATCCTGTTGTGGAAAATTTTAGAAGTGTTTAATAATTGTTTATAGAGTGCCAATGAGGTTTTAGAAGGGTCAATTTGTTGAATTGATTTTTTAATGGTTTCTTTTGAATGCGATATGTTTTATAAATTGAGGAATTGTTTATTTGAGTGGTGTTTTGAGTGAAAAAAATGGTTAAAAGGTTTTTGAGTGTTGTTTGGCAGGTGCGAAAGGTGTTTTCAAGTCACTTTAGGTGTTTGAGTTTTTAAATAGACATTTCCAAAGTATATGAATCACTTTTAGTGTGTTTTCCTTGTTGTGTACTTTTGATGTTCGAATGCAAAATTGTTTGAATAATGGAAAACATGTTTTGACATGGTTACCTCGTGTATCAAGTTTTAAAGTGAGGCCTCTATATAAAATCTAGCTATTTTTGGTGTAAAGTCTTCTTGGTTTTTCTTGAAATGATTTCAATAATAACTCAAATGACTTATTGGTACATTTATATGACACTATAATGGTGCTTTGTAGGAGTTGAATACTCGTTCATTTTTAAAGTGGTGTATTTTTTAATAAAATTAGACATGTCGTGTGCGTGTGTCTTTAAAATAGTGCCTTGGTATGCAAATGGTGACTTTTGTTTTCAATATCTTGTTTGGTCTGCGATATGAGAAGGAAATATACTATGTGAATGTGAAACTTGATTGAGCACATGGGAAAACCATGGGTATCTAGGTGGGCGGACTAGAACTAGTGCGCTAGTGAACTGGATGGGTGTCGTCCCTGTTTCACATAGCTGGTTTGACGATTGCAACACTAACTAAACATATTATATCTGAGGGTCGTGGCCTTCTAAGCCACGTGTTCTGAGGGTCGTGGCCTTCTAAACCACGTTTTCTGAGGGTTGTGGCCTTCTAATCCGCGTTTCACCGAGACACGAGGGTCTAGGATCCCACTCGAGCAAGACGATCCTTAGGGGATTTAATCATAGTGCTATACCATCGATGGCGTGGTGCTTTCCATCGGCATACGGAGGACCACTTGTGTGTGTGTGTGTGTGTGTTTGCCCCTAATGAACCTTCTTCTTCCTCTTTAAAATTTTGTTTGTGAAATGAGTTCTTTTTAGTGTTTTCCATTAGCATTTGGTTTGTAAATGTTTTCTTAAAAATCATTTCGATAGTATAACTTGAATAAGAAAATTAAATTGTCCTTTTGATGTTGTGGCATGGATCCTTTTTATTGGGTGACGTCCTATTGGGCCTTTTGCTCACACCCTGCATACACTTTCGGGTGTATGTAGACTTTGTTTCTTGTGTATTCCAGGTTGTGACTTCGTGCTCAGTGATGGTGGTTGGTCGTTGGTGGTCTTCTCGTGTAGGTTAACGTTGTGGCGTGTGGATGTCGCACCTCTCCTGTTGCTTTGTGGTTTGAGTAAGAGTTTTAGTTTCTCATGTCATCATTTCTTTTTTAGTTATTGGTTAGAGTTGTAGACTTTAAACATGTTCATAGTTTAATGGCGTGTTTGGTTTTCTATTTATAGTTTCATTTTATTTATCTAGTTAGTTGTTTTTCTGTCTTTTATTTTGGGTAAAATCTTTCCCATGTGTTAGTTTTGATACCCGGGCACTTGTGCCAGCTCGTGGGGATCGGGAACGCCCTTCGGGCCATGTCGTGGACCGGGTCGGGCACCGGGTCGGATGGCAATCCGGCCTGGTTCGTGACAATATTGATGACAACATCAAACATTGAACGTCGAGTGCATTGCTCAAATGTTGATCATAGACCAGGAAATTTTCATCCCTCACACCTTGGGAAGGCGGATCAGGAAGTGAGGGCTCCAGCATGTAAAAATTTCATTCATGGTGCAGGATAACCTGAAGGCACCTAATCCATTACTGAAAGTTACTGCCAGTGAGGATTTTGTCTTTATCCAGAATTGATATTAGAGAGAATGTGGTCGACAAGTTTTTCATTTAGGTTCTACAAATTAAAAGAGCGTATTTATCAGTACCTTTTGATTACATTTTATGAAAAATAATAAATGAATTTATTAATTCTCCCACTATTTTAACTTGTCCCAGTGGCCCTCACCAATGAACTCAGAATGTCTAGTTGCTTTGACATTCTAGTGTCAAGTATCCATATTCCCCTTCGCATAACCCCATCAAGGGATGGTGAAGCTATTTTATAGAATTTAAGAAGGTATGTCTTTTCCAGCTATGAGCTTACAGTTCCTTGATCTTTTGAGTGGACTCCCCAGTCCTGAAATCCCGACTTCTATTTTCTTAGATCTTGCCTCCAATATTTCATCAAGTCTAGAAAGGGCTACTCCTCTTGATGCAATATGGTTAAGTCATACTGAATTCTTTCATAATGGATTCCTTTATAAAAGTCGGTGTCCCAACAATGGTTGGTAAAACACATAGTTTTGTTGAGTCTTTCCCTTAATCAAGTAACGGAAGGCATGGTCTGACTTAATATGGTATTTTAGGGAGTTTTATATTTATGCATAGTTTTTCATTATTACATGCTTGTCAATATTAAGTGATGCTTGCTTAAGTTATTAACCATGTTAGAATAATGTTTACGTATAGTCCAATTTTTATTTTATTCCAACTTTGCATGCTTGTTTATTAATTATGTGATCACGACAACACATACATAATAAAAAACCCATGCAATTAGACAGAATTAAAATAAAATGGCAAGATCATGAGAATCTATTGGTTAGATTATCTAGAAGTTTTGATAAGCTAACCCTAACCTAGGGAAAACACATTGAACCTGATGTTTTGTGTTTTACAGCTCCCAACTGTCCACATTTGTATCTTCTTGGGTTGGTTTCACCTCAGTTTCGGATTTCGAACCATCTTTTCTTACTTGGGAGATCCTCCATTACATGGGGTTTACATTAAAGAAACGATGGGCACATATGCCCTAAATATTATTGGAAGAAGGCTCACAGGCCATCAAATTTAAATTAAACAAATTTAAATGAAACCATACACACATTCAAAGGGTCTTTGGTCTAGCTCATGATAATCTATAGAATGTAACGACATTTATGAATATTTTGAATTCAAATTCATTTAATCATTATATTATTCAAGATAAGTAGCGCTAGAATTCAATTAATTATGACTTTATAGTTAATCAATTCTTCATTTTAAATTCCTTTCTGAATTTCCTTGAGATTCTTTTAATACATATTCCTTGTACGATGTCTTTGTACATTTGGAGGAAACCTGGTGAAATTCAATTTTCGTAAAGTATATGGTGCGTAGTTTATATTTACATGGAATGTATTTCATTCACCTTTTATCCAATGTACATGCCGAGGGTTTTGTCATGTTTTTTGTACTTTGGAAATTTTGGAGTACACATCGTGTAGATAAATAATATATGGCGTGTACTTCCTTGTTACATGCTAACCGACCTGGAAATCCTGTGTACGTGGTACACAACTTCTCCTTTGTACATGGTTTCAATTGGGCCGGATCGGACTACACAAAGTGTTGCTCCAACATACTCATCATGTATTCTGGTTTCGACATGCCGTTTAATTCTTGTCAACACGGTGTAATAAATACTTAGGCATACTCAATTCACACGGCATGGTTGGGCGGACTAGTGTCTGTTTGTTGAACCTATGTACATGGCGTGTAGTTTTCAATTCACGTGATGTATTCCCATGTTGTATAGAAAGAAATAGTGGCTCCTCCAGATGAGTTCATCATTTTTTTATTTTAATCAATATTTAAATAAAAAAGGTCACTTCTATGATATGAATCGAGAAATGAATGATGATGACCCGATCTTGTTTATTCAGATTTATAGAATGTTTTATTCCGAAATGAGTCAAATATAAATGCGTAAATTATCAACGAAAATTAAATAACTATAATCATCATTGTAACCTCCCTTTGATATCATTTAAAGGTTTAGGATGTAGCGGAAGCGCGTGGGTGGATGTGTCCACATGGATTTTTGTTATTAACAATGATCAATCCAGGATCAAAATGACGATAAACGCCAGTCTCCGTGGATCGAATAACAGAAATAGAAAATAAAGGAATATCCTGGAACCAGAAAGTAGGATCGTTACAGATAGATTATAATTAATTTAATCAATTTAAAAGAAGTACATTCTGGGTGTTATTTCATCGGTGATATTATTCATTAGGTTCTGATGTGATATGTCATTGCGTCACATGAGCCAACTGTATACTTCCTCTAGCAGTGATCCACACATGGACCTTGTATCTCTGGACGTCGCCAATGGAGTCTCCAGGTGCTAACACAGAGAATCCTTTGCTTGTATTGTCTGCCTTAGATCGTCTTGATCATATGGAAGAGGATCTCACTCGGTCTTGAGAGCGTCCTTGGACGAAGAGGTTCATTCGGCCTTGAAAGAATTTTCCAGAATTCTTGTGCAGAATGATTCTTCTGTAGGAAAAGAGTTGGGGTTGTGAGGATATTTATAATCGGGTTTGAGGTTGTAGAGTTATGACAATAAATAAGCGCGTTACACGTTTTATTTCTTTCATTGACTAAATTGAAAATCCCCATGTTGAATAATTAATTTCATAACATGTGCCCACGCTAATTATAATAAATATATTTTAATAAATCAATATTATATCATCAAAATCCTGACTAGAAAACTACACATCATGTAATCATTAATACACGACGTGTACTTGTTTTCCATAAAACTACACGACATGTAATCATTTATACATGACATGTAACTGTTTTTCATTTCCTTCTTCCTCTAGCATTAAAACGATATAGGCTTCCGTGAATAATTATTAAACCAAATACAGGAATAATCTTTATTCTACCTGAGATACTTGAATATACATATTTTGTGACCCTCTAGGCCTCTTTCTCATGGGGATTAGGCGGGATTTACTAAAGTCTATGATTACTGTCTTGGAATGGGTCAAGGCACCCAATAGAAAGAATTTGATGCCGCATTGTTGATTCACCTCATATGAACGCTTACTGTGTAATTTATTCCCTTTCTCTTAATATCTCATCAATCAGGTTTCATGGAAGTGTCAAAATCATATATGCTTGATCTCTCATTCATTGACTTCCAGAAATAAACTCGTCGTGTAACCATGACCCTGGAATTTGTTCGATAGTTATATTTCAATCAAAGGGGCCGAGATATCTACTTCCATAAATATGGATGGGAAAAATCCTTCGAAACTTATCCCTTAACAACATGTCATTTGTGGCGCACCCAACGTACCCTAATTCCTGCCAAATGTCTTCGTGATGGTTTTCATCAGCAAATCTAAGTGTTCGAGTCATGACATGAGTTAATGATAATCTTCCAGTCTATGGACCATTACACATGCTCGCAAATAGCAGTATATGATGACACCAAAACATGTGGAATTACTACTGGTGGGTCTGTTATCATAATCTCCCATCTTGAAGACTATCATGTGCGAACTCAATGAGAGAGAGTCTTGTCTTCTTACGTGTACTCGCACATGACGACCTGTATAATATGTTTCCTATCATAGTATGTCATCTAACTGTAGAACATTATTTAAGAATATTATTACAAAATTTTAAGGTTCTCATCATAGAGGGAATCTGTCATGACCTTATCAATGCAACAAATATTCCAGGAAATTTTTATATTATAGTCACGCATAACAATGAAAAATATATAATAAGTGAACATTCATGTAATCCAAGTACAAAACAGTTGGTTCTCAGGACACCAACCCTAAAAAAACCAACCAGGCCCCTGAAACGGATATGCCAATACTTCACAGACCGGGCGTCCGATTGACACGTCGTCTGTTGCATTGAGATCCCTATGAAGAGGAAGACCTTTGAGATACTTTTGTGTGGATATTCGTGAAAATTGGAGTATCGACCTATGGCCCGTGGATCAGATCCTCTCGGAGATGAGCAAGCGAAGTAAAAAAGACCTAGTGGCTGGCTGAGACCTGACGACTGCTGACCTTTCGACTATGAGTGTTTCGACTAGCCCCATGGGAAAGCCTCTGTGTGAGAGTGGTAGAATCCCAGTGGGGATCGCCTCTGTGTGAGCACAACAGACCCACAGTACTCGACACGTGGAGTACCTCAGCTGGCTTCGAAGGGAGCTCCTCTATGTGAGTGCAGGAGACCCATGGTGGAGAGCGCCTCTGTGAGAGCGCAACAGATCCACGATACTTGATAGAATGAGTACCTTAGTAGTCCAAAGATAGTGGGAAGCGCCCTTGTGTGATGCGGTTGGCCCACTGTACTCGATAGAGGAGGTGTACACCTTCAGCCGAGGTTCTGACAGTGTGACTGGGGTTGTTACTTGAAACTACCCCTGAGAATAAAATCCGTGTATGAGATGAGTCAATGACTTTTGTGTTTACCACATGGATGATATTGGTTATTAGATAACAAAGGTATATGTATGAGCATATACCTAAGTGATGTGTATCCATTGATTTCATACTTTTTGGTTTATCCTTGTTAGATTTTGAGAGACCTTGAGGGTCTCAGGGTCCCTACTGAGTATCTTTATACTCACCCTTGCACGGGCTATTCCCTCACATCGTTGTGTTGGTTGAAGACGATGTACAACGCTGATCAGGGAAGAGAGTAGCAGGAGTGGACGATACTCTAAGGTAGAACAGTCAGAGAGACATACACGGAGTGGACGGACAGACAAGGAGTGTTGAGGAAGCCATCTGTACCAACCCTTCAGGTAGGAACCCCAGAGGACGGACCAGTATCTGCTTTACTTCTTTTCTTCAGTTGTACTAGCATTTCAGTTGTATCGTAATTTACTGTTGGGCTTGTATTTCTGGCCCCTTTACATTCAACACACTCATTTGTATATAGTTTTACTTAGAATTTTAATTCTAGTTGCATACTCTGTTGTGTTTTATTACTGTTACAAAGTCAATGCCTTCCCAGTTTAGGGATTTATGCCTTTGGTGCAAGTCTCCAGCCCCTGGCCTATGGATGGTGGGCTTGGGGTAGTAACGATATGGGAACCAGGGGGCGGTTTGTGACAAATTTATTATGTATCTTTTATATTTTCCATAGGTTATGATATGAAAAAAAATTTATTATAACCATTAATTTTAATGGGCTAGGATATGATGTTTATGAATCCCATTTTTATATGGGTGATTATATTTGAAATGATATGTTATCTTTTTGATCGTGAAAAAAAGAATTCATTGTATGAGGGGTGGGTAAAATATCTACCTCAAATTCCTTTGGTTATCATGTTTATCTCTTGAGATATATATGTCCTGAATGGCGAGTGAACTTGATTTGGTAACTTACTTTTTCACTATGTTAGTCTCGAGAGTGAACCTTGTATAGATTAACGGTCTTGGAAGCGAACCTTGACAACTAACATGGTATTAAGACTACTACAAGAATACTTATATGGTTTGGGAAGTGAACCAATTACACTATAAAGGAATGGATCTATCATTGGATGGTGGTGTGTCCCATCATGTAGGTTCAATCCCTATGAAGTTTCCTAATAATGTTTTTCTAATGAGCCCTGAATTAAGGGGATGATTTTATATACTTTTGTGCATGACAAAAGTACATGTATTATTCCAATGATATTCTCTCTTGACTCATTTTTATTCATTTTCTTACAAATCAAGTGTGATGAACTATTAATATTTATTCCACTACCCATTATTATGTTATTTGATATTCAGGGAATGATCTTAAAATGACATGCTCATGTTCTCATACACTTATCTCTATGTTTACATATATCTTTTATTTTTTACCCTTACCGAACATATGACATCATCCTTTCTTATGTTTCATTTCCCGATTCTGGAAATACGTGTTGTTATGTATGATTACTAAAGGGGAAGATATTTATTGGAGATGAAGATGAACATTCACCATATTAGAAGAATGTTCTCCATGTTTTCAAAGACACTAAAAAATCATGGCCCTCGAGAATGAAATTTTTTAATGTGATGAAAATTAATATAAAATGATATAATACCTCGGTATGTTAATCTTGTGATTATATATTTTCTATCATCTTCTTGATCAAAACTCAATGATCCTTCCTGCTTTAAGTAATATTCACTCCTTTTTTAGTACCTTGATTGTAGTGTTTTAAAAAATCATAGGTCTTGAGTAGTTATAACCAACATCAATTTCTCATGATGAGATAATTTTCTATGAAAATTTATCTAAAAATATTTGTAATCGTATATATCAGACATATATCACTATAGATATAGTGCCTCTTGATCATCCAGTATAAATTAAAAAAAAATTCATTATTATGTGTTTAATAGATAAATTCATGGTAAATTACATTCCCTCACACATAAGAAACCACTCTCTTTTTTAATAATGATGCAACCCAATCATTTCATCAATGAATCACTATATTTAATAAATTAATCATTTTTAATGGTTCATTCAAAACTGGTGCATTGATAAATCTCATTTTTAGATCCTCAATAAATTCAAAAAAATTATTTAACGGAGTTAATTTTACCTCTTTGTGAGAATACACGTATAAAGGGTTGGTTAATCAAGTAACACTTTGAAATTTACTTCTATAGTAACATTTTATGATAAGCTAACATGGTGTATTAGTTATATTTTTCTATGTCATGTATTCCTTAAAAACATTAATATATGAAGGATAATCCATATTCCACCCTTAGGGACAATATTTCATTGAAAAGAAACATCATAGATAAAAAATTTAGACCTACAATATTTTTCTTACATTTCCTCATCAATAATAGTCTCAAGAACTATTAACAAATGATTTTCATACTCCTTGTATATTTGGAGTATATAAAGATATAATCAATTTATTCTGATTCAATATAATAAATAGAATCCTTACATACTTAGTTCATAAGGTAGATAAACATAAATGGATCAGTATTCAATCTAATGGGACTTATTATAAACACATAATTTCAATTCCTCACACATAAAAATATATTTACTATATCACCTTTATTCAACTTTAATAAGTGATTACCAGAGAAAATATTAACCTTTTAGAAATATTACTCTCCCTAAATTTTATCAAATAAAAAATAAATGTGTAGGAAGAGATAATTATTCTCTATTGTAATTGAATTTAAATCATTTTAATCAATGTATAAAATCATAGACCCATCTTTTTCTTGAAAAATTAATTGGATCCCTAAGGTGTAACATTAGGGATAAAGAATAAGAAATTACAAAACTCAGATTGTAGTTTCGTCATGTTTTATTAATTCTACTAGGGCTATTCTTTAGGGATCCTTAGGTATAGGTTTTCTTTTTAGATGACACAAGTAGGACAAAATAATTCACACTCAAGTGGATGTCAATGTAATTATGCAAGAAACATATCATTGTATTCATGTATCAAAGGTACAACCTCCCATATTATGTTTCAATATCCAACCAAAAGTTTCATATTCTTTTCATCTATAATTATTTCTTTATGGTGGGATACTAGAACATGTTCCATGTATGACTTGTATAATGAATTATTACCTCAAAATACAAATAACATCACTCCCCCTTATTAAATTATAATCTTCTTCCCCTAGAAGTATATTTTTCCATTATAATTTAAACCCAATCCATACCTAGAATTATTTCGAAGTCAAAAATATGTACTATAATCATATTTTGATGTATGATGTGTCTCAAATAAGAATAAATATTCGTTGAAATACCCCCATTGTAATTATATTTTGCATTTTTTGGAATGATTAAAAGATCATTTCACAGGTTAATAAGAAGTTTTTAATATTATATAAAAATTATCGATATAAAAGATAGTGAAGAACTATAATTGAATAAATAATTATATAGATTTCATTTTATGATTAGTGTAATTTATTTCGAAAATATTGGATGTATAACTTCATATATGCTTATCAAAAAATCTTGGAATTTATTCTAAAAACCATTCTAATGTGGATTCCCTTGACTCTGGGAGAATTAGATTGAGTAATTTACCGTCTCAATACCGTTGAAAAAATAATAATTAGTGGAAAATTCATTCTCTTGAAATCATGATAATGATATACCTTCTCAGAAAAAATTGTAACAAACTCTTATTCCATTCAAAAAAGGTATGATGTTGTTTCATTATGAATTTATCACTTTTTGGATGTCCTATCATTCCCTTCATCTTGATCATTGTATTTATTTGACTATGGTAATCAATAATTTTCTTCTTATCTTGAATTCCATTGAAAAATATAGATTAGATTATTATAATTCAATTACGGTGGTTCTTTAATATATATAATTGTATAAGAAAACATTTTAAGACAATACATACCTTTGGAGGTTAATATTAAGCCCATCAAAAATGGTTGATCTTACTTTCCATTTTACATAATTACTACCAAATATTAATAGAAATTGTTATAAACATATATCTATACTCAACAACACTCCCCCCCTTAATTATTTAATATATTAAGGAATTTATGTTCCATGTAAACATTGTTTCTATCAATGTATGTATTTTTCAATCAATATCACCTTAAAAGTCATCAAATAATTATTTTATATATGATACTCCTCTATAGTATTTTGAATTAATGGATACTATTGATTAGAATCAGTGAATTGAAAATAAAACATAACGAAAAAATACCTTTTATTACATACCAATGTATTGAATATATTCTCTATGGAAGCAGTCAATTGTTTCACTACTAATAGATTAATTGTCTCGTTCGATGATAGAGATTGTTTTCATGTAACGTAGTACAACATAATTAAACCAATTCATGTATTTGTAGTTTTCTCCCTTCTAGAAAAGTAATTTTTAATAAACAATGTTATATTCAAAAATATTAACATAATATACTAAAATTAAATACCATCTGTTTTGAATTTCACAAGAAAGGAATACCAACACTGATTATGTGATGATTTAATTTCCCTTCCTAAATTTTTTTCATCAATAAAAGGAATAGAATCAATTAGATCATAAAATTATTAATCTTGATCCTTTAAAATTCCTGATGGATGTAAGAGTTCTTCCCCATCATAATGGTTTATTTTAATGATTTTCATAGTAAAATTCTTGTATAATTAGTTTTCTACGATTCGTATTAATCCTCCCTCTAATAATAATTATAATTCCCTATATTTAGTAACCTTGAGTTAGTAATTAGTTTATTACAATGGTAAAAAAACTAAAATGATCATATCATTATACCAAAATGTTTATTATTACAAGGATAACCAATATATATAATCTCACTATTTGCATAGTGTGAAAATGGAATGATAAGAAGTGTGATCTAAAACACTCAATAAGGGAAAAATTACAAAAGAAACTATCATAATAGGCTTGAAAATTATATCAAAATTAATAATAAATCAAAATTGCATCAAAAGAATAATTTGGTAATTATATGAATAATAATGGATTGAATAATAATGAATTTAATCACATTGATAACAATAACGAAATTCAAGGGACAAAATGCATAATTCCATAAATTATAATCATTGCCTTCATGGACATAGACAAGTCATTATTCTCGACTTCAATGTTAAAACAAGGATAAAATTTATATCCTCATGTCCACATCTATTAAATAATTCTTTCATTTTGTAAATTTACACAAAATACCCAAACCTCATATCTCATGATACTAACCAATGAGTCATGGGATTTTATAATATCGGGCCACCCCGATAAATTCTATGCACACATTGTATCCACAACATAAAATATATGAATGTCAATTTCAAAATACGAGAAAATTATCATCGAAATTAAAGATTATATTTTTTAGAAAAAACATTTTTTGTACAAAGAAGATATTTTAATTTCTTAGGTGTTTATAATATTATATCAAATTAATCAATTAATAAGTGTCAACTTATTTTAATGTATTTATAAAAATCAAATTAGAGTCTTAATTTTAATATGCGTAATTTAACAAATAGAAAACATTTAGAAAACTATATTTTGAAAAAAAAATTCACTTTCTTATGTAATATTATCCATCGTAACATAATTTTATTCCAAAAAATGAAATTATAATTAGTTAACAAGTTTAAAATTATGATTATTATTATTTTTTTATCTAATTTGTAATAGTGATAAAGAAATAAATTTTAATATTATCATTTATAACTTGTAAGAAACTCAATTTTAGAAAATAATGTATTTTTAGATTAATATTAATGTATAGAATACAATTACAAAGAAATTAGTTTTTCATGAAATAATTTTTTTTATTAATAATTTTTTTTTATGTTTCAGCCATATAAATTTGAAACCAAATATTACCAAAATAAAATATCTTTAAAAGAAAATACCAAAAATAATTTTTATTGGAAATTATTACTTGAGTCCATAATTTTTAATCATGGGATTTCAAAATATAACATAGTGTATTCAAAATATCTGATATTAATTGTTATTTAAATTGATCAATTAAAATGTATTATAAATTTTTTGTTTTTTCTAATATAAGTTTAATGTTTTGTTAAAAAATCTATTTTTATGTATTCAAATTAAAAATCTACAATTTCAAGAAAATTCTTAAAAATCAGCCTAATATAATTTTTTCATAATTAATTTAATATGAGTTTGTTAATCAAAAATAAATTCCAAAATATATAAATTTAACATTTAAATATTTTCCTGAATAATGGGTATTTAAAGTATTCCAATTGTAATAGAATTTGATTTATAATGTTCAGGTGATTCAATAAGGTCTCAGGTATTGCATTCATGGGTAGCTTGATTCTATAAATGATTATCCAAAAAATAATGACATTACCAGAGGATTAGAAACATAGGGTATATCCTCTTAAACAAAAATATCCTTTGTCTTTTGTCTGTGTTTGACTTCTAATGACTATGGGTTATCCGTATCTACTCTTGGATAACATGAACATTTTATTTCATATATTTTACCAACATCATCTCTATTAGTGATGACAATCCAATATCTATAAAACAAAATTTGACTAGTGTCATATCCATTATAGGACCTCAAAAATTATCTTATAAAAAAGTTGATTGGCAGGTATTGTTATATACAAACTCCACTAATGATTAGTTATCCTTATAGGTCTTTCCAAAGTACCACATAAAATTTCTCCATATAACATATATAACCTAAATAGTTCTATCCATCATCCCATCTATCAATGTGTGCACTGTCATACTCAAAAAAATCATAACCTGATTGAAAACTATAAGATCCTTCATGGAAAGTATTTTAATTGATCACAATGGTCAGAAGTAATCAGCAATGGTATGTTGTTTAGATTCACAATCACCTCTATATAAAATTCAACCAAAATATCCTCAAAACACCACTCTTAAATATAATGGATCTTGGATTACTTGTTCATTTGTTTATTAATAATGAAAATTGTGTCTTCAACCATTATTTAACATTGAATCCCTTTCACTAAGACCTTTGATATACCATCTCACAACAACTTTGGAAACACTAGGGATTCATATCATCCAAAAGAAACATGGTTCTCTATATTCATTTGTTAATATGTTATGCACCATGTGAAAAAATAAACAACACCACTCTTCATACCATTCCACCAAAACTTTTACTCTAGTTCTTTGTAAATCATTATCACTCCTGGATATTTCATTAATGGGGGATGTATGGAACTAAACACATCCTTGAACAACATGACACGTTCCACATTACATCAGTGAAAGTGTGTAAATTTATCCCCACATTTTTGAAATAAATCATGGGGAGTGCTTGAGGAAATATACTCATGTTTGACCTCACTAGCATCAATTAGAAAAATAAATGTAATCCCCTTTTGATAAAGTGTAGTATGAGGTGATACCATCATATATAATTAGAAAAAGAATATTCTATATTTTCCTATGAATCTAATGAATATCCACACCAAATTTATGATATTCAATGGATCCTAGGAAAACACATTATAGATTTTTCACTAGGTCTATATCCTCTTTGTCCTATGACATTTTATACCAAAATTTTTAACCCTATTGAAACTATAACTGGATCATCAATATAATGATGTAAAACTGGTTCCATCGAAGAATGTCTGGGAAAATCATGAACTTGTCTACATTCTCATCAAATAACACTAAATCATTAAATATTTCACATATGGAGACCCATAAAATTTGTTCCATGATGGGACAGAATATCATAATCATGAAGAATATGAAAAAAATATACCATAGAAAACAATAATGGAAGTTTTAAAAAAAACTCAAAATAACCATATCAACATTTGAATATCAACTTTTAGATATCCTCCCCATGATCTACAAAATATCGTATAACCCAAAAATATGATTGATCTCTAGGAACAAATTCACTCCATTCTATAAGACAACGTATTTTCTGATCCATGATATATAGAATTTATTATTTACAGTCAATTGGTTAAGGTGGTGATATTTAATTAAAAATATCTATATAACATCTCTCTCCTTGAAAAATAAATAAATACTTTTTAATGGATAGCCTATGTTAGATAATTTTTTTTCTATAAAGTTTTCTATATGTTCCATCAACTCAATCTATTTTTAGAGTGCCATCTGATATACCAAATAGAAAATCTGAGTGGTCATATAGAGAAAATAAATAGATAATTAAATATCTTTATAAATAATAATTACATGAACATTCCTTGGTAATATTATCACATAGTCACCCATGAAAATAGTAATCTAACCCTTTTAAGATTCTATTAAACATATAACCAAATGTTTTAACTGATTTTTTGTTGGATTTAACATCCCATTCACATTCCCTACACATCTTGACTAAAGGTACTATTAGAAATGTGAATCATATATCATGTTTTTATAACATTATAGGAACATGATCCTTTGGATTCATTAAATATTTATGGTTAGATAATGGAATGAGAAAACTAATATTATGAATCTAGTTTTGATTATATATTTTTAAACTAGGCATTCAAATGTTATGTTCTAGTTGAGATGTGTATGTGGCCAATTCAACAAATAATGTGTTTATAAGATAAAATATATGTATTTTTTGAAAGGGTTATATATTATTTTCTTCATGGATTTGAAAAAAATAAATTCATATTTCTTTCATAATATTATATGTTTGTAAAATTTTATATTTTATCAGAAGTAAAAATTTTGGGGTATATTGGTACATGAAATTTCCCGTAACAATTCTCAATGGTTAGATGTCTAGAAACAACAGAGGTTAGTAAAAATTGAAGAAAATTTGGAACCCAATATAATCATTTGAAAAAAAATTAAACATGTTTATGATAAACATAAATAAATAGTTGTAATTATGAATCTAATTTTATTATTATCCCAATGTGATTTTAATTCTTATAACATATTATTTTCAATAAACTTAATTATTTCTATCTTGTTTATACATGAAATAATGTTTGAATGGAATAAATCCATGGAATTATTTATATTTAATTTAATTCATAATTTTTTATTCCATATTATTCTTGACAATTTGTCTTGTTCAGCATAATTTAATGATTTATGGAAAGGAATTTTCTTCGTAGGTTCTAATATGATAAATTATTAGTGGGTACTGTTTAGTAAAGATGTTCAAGAACTTGTAAAATTGTCCCATGAATTCTGAATGGTGTATCGTCCAATGATCTATGATTATACCATAGAAATTTTTATAAATAATTAATTTAGGCCTCAAAAATCAACCCTGAATAGTAGAATCATGTATCATCGATCTGTTTGAATGATGTTATTTTTATAGAATTTAATGTAATTGGATGTTATGGATTCCGATGAAGGAAATTACAGGATATTAAAATTTAATGGGACATATTCTATATTCTATAGAATAAATAAAGAGAAATATCTCATTAAGAATTTCATCGAAGCTTGATTGATAGGGTTCATAAATAATAATGTGGATAAAATGCAATATGATAACTCAATTAAGTGTAACTGTGATTAATTGAGAAACCTTTCACTTGGAACAATTCATTTATTATATATGTAAGTTGAATATTATGGTTGATATGATGACAGAAACAATAGAGTTTTATATTAATTAGATATATTTGTATAACGTGTCCATAATAAAAATTCTTTAGGTTTTTCTATTTTCATAGGGAAAATCTATAAGAGATTATGTAGATGAAATTATCAATTTTTAACTAGTGGGGGTAGAAATCCTTTTTATTATGGAATAATTTTTTTTAAAACTAGGCTTTAGAGGTAATCATTACATTAATTGAAGAAATATTTTCATTATATACATTTAAAATTTTATAGATCTATGTAAATTTTTCTGAGAAGAAAAATTAGGTGACCGGAAGGCCCAGAAAGAAAAACTAAAGTTCATATAAGGGTATTTATCTTCTCTACAAAAAACACACATTCAAATTGGTTTAGAATTTCACTACCCCACTATTAATTCATGGAAGTTTACCCCTCTTTAAACCCATATATGGGTAGAGGGCTAGAGGATAAGCTAAAAATTACCCAAGACAGTGTCTATTTTACCACCCAATAATTCATTGATGTCTCCGTACCACATGACCATGTATGATACATCACATCATCAATATGATTTTCACCATTCACAAAATACATCAATAAATATACCAAAAACCATAACATTATGTTTTATTTAAAATACATTGGAATAATACCCTGATTTCCCTAGTGGTTAGATGACTAGTTCATAAGAATCAACACACCTATAGCACTTTTAAGCTAACTTCCTGAAAATGATTCCTAAATAAAAGCAGGTCATCCTACCAGATTCAATACACTAATATACTAGTTAATCTCTATCACCTACTACTCTATGGTATCCTAGAGTCCTTATAGACTTGAAGAAATTGGTTTCCCTAAGTCCCTCTTTCATTAAGGACATTTTTGTGGCTCATGGGTCCAATTTTCGCGAATAATTCATCTACTACTGTAACTTCTTTGGTAATTATAAAATAATAATATTTTAGGTTCTTAACAAAGGTCATTTAAAATATAATTCTGAGTCTTTACCACTATTATATATTCTATTTTTCATTTTAATTACCTTAAAATCATTTGTAGGGATATTAAATCAGTTAATTTATTATTCACAATTATTTTTTACGAATTTCAATTTTTATAACTGCTACCAACATCTTATCATTCGATGGTTTGTGTCGTGAGAAACTCTTTTCATTATATTGACTTGGTGCATGGAGATTTAAAAAATTTATTTTTAATGAAGATATTAGGTGGATGGATGTTCAATAACATACCATAACTATAAATAACAAAAAAGTTACAGGACTATAATGTTTTATGTACTTATTTTTGGGGAAATCTGAAGACATGTCTATAGAGATGTGTTTAAGTGATTAAACTAATCCAAGACATATATAATAAAATTGTTAGATGATAATTCATCTCAATAAAAACTATATCGATTTAAGGGTTTACTTTTGAAGGAAATATTCTAAATGAAAATTTTATATAATTGTTTTATTTTATGCAGATGTAATATTATTAATGATTATTAACATTCAAATGGAATAATCAATCCTTAATTTTGGAGAATAATTCCATTCTATGAAATTTAAAATATTTACGGTGAATAATGTATCAGGATGTTTAGAAAAATTTCATTTGGATAATGATAATTCCATGGATGTTTTAGGGAAATGATATGTTAACATTTGGATATAATAAGGTACATTCATTAATAAAAGAAGTTTGAAACATACCATGTATAAATTAGAAACTAACTAACATTGTCCAATTTAATGAAATAGTATTTGGAATATGATTTGTAAATTTAGTATTGAATTTCACTAAATGAACCATTATTTTGGGGAAAAAATTAATGGATGGAACCCTGTATATAACTCAAAGATTATATGGAGAAATAATTTTTAGAATAATGAAATACAAAATTCTTGAAAACAGGAATATCTATATCTGGCACCATAGTGACAAATATAATAATATTCTAATGGTAATAGCTTTACTAAATATATATCACAACAAAATAAGATGTTGTGAAATTGTTTTTGTTCAAAATAATATAGTGGTATTTTTCAACTTGAATGGAAATAAAGATGGATATTATATGGTTGAAATATTTCCAACATGCATTTTAGGAATCCCTCAAGTATATACTCATAGTGGGTCATATTAAATTGTTAATTTCATAGATTATTTAATGAGGAATTAATGGATATTCTTCAAAAATCCCGAATATTAGGTTTTTTGGAATGATTATTCAATACAAAGAAACCATGGAAATAAATAATGTTATAAATATAAAATTCATAATATTGAATATTAGCAGGGAGTAAAATAGAATATATTTACCTGAATGATGAAATAATAAAAGAATTTTGATAGGGGAGTTTTTATCTATGACAACAAATCATAATGTAGTGGATGAGATAATAAGATAGATGTGAACAAAAAGTCTATGATGAATGATGATAAATTCTTGAATGTCTATGGGGATTTAGGCCGGACTAGTCAATTGTTTTTTCTACTTTATTAAAATAATACTATCAAGAAACATGTATAACCGATTTCAGTGAAATTATAGTCCAAAAAACCAATATAATTTATCCTCAAGGTGGTTTTTGAAAGTAAATCCTATATTTTTATATATTCCATGTAAAGGGAGAAATTGAACAACTAATCCCATGCATGTTCTATTGTGGGATAACATTTTATTTTTTACTTCATCATTTTCATGATGACATCTGACAAGTCATCATAAAAAAACTATAATCTTCAAGGAGAATGTATTATAGAATGACTAGAATAATGAAGAAACATAAGTTTATAAGATGGAATCAACTGGCCATTTCTAGGTTGAACAAAATGGGGGTTCTAGGAGGAATCATGTTCCATAGAGTATAGGGAGAACTGATAATATGGAATCTAGGCTAGCAAGATATATATGGGATTTCTCAAGGACTAATAAAGATCTCATCAATGTAGTTGAAGGTTGTGTTTGTAAATTTTAGTATTAAAAATAGTATAGATATAAAAAAAATTATTCGTCAACCAATTTTAGATGAATAATATAATGAATTTGATATGATATAAAATTCATTGTTTTAATTGATATAGGAAAACCTGAGTTCTTAGAATTGGTGAAAGTTATTATTGATTTTAGCTAGTGATAATTATATATAAAATACTAGTATGATTAATTTCATATCATAAGAACAAGTCAGCTAACAAAAATAACACATTGGATGAAATTAATTTATATAAAATTATAATTCTACTTTTAATATGAATATAAAAGTATAATTTTGTATAAAGTAAGGGTAATTGTGGAATTCATTAAAAATAATTATGTAGTGTCAATATCTGATACATTTTTAGTATAACTTAATAAAAATTCCATTTGAAATGTGATGATAATGGATTTTAATGATAACATACTCTAATATTAAAGGAATGCAAAAATATTATTCCCTTAGAGATATCTAATGGTATAAATTTAAAAGAATGATTACACTCATTTCATGGATCTATAGGATAATTTCCCAAAATTAAACAATACATAATATTGAGTTAAATATATAATTCGATGTTGAGGTTATTTTCAGGTTTAGAGGTTTAGTGAATTAGGACATAACTCTTATATTAATTCAAAAAAAAAAAATTACAATATAGACACTTCTACTCTATCGAATTTTTTTTCGTAGTAATAAAACTCCTTAAATAAAACAGCAGTTATTTTCATGATAAAAATTATCCTGAATTCTTCCATTCTCTTATCCATCCAAATACCCTTTGAAAATCATTTGAAATACTTGGTACGGGAATAAAAATCTCAGTAAGGGATATAAAATATAGAAAAAAAACATTAGTCCATGAATATATACAGATAAAATAAATCATACTTTTTAATCATAAAACATAATCACTTTAGCATACCTCATGAAATCATAAGATTTATGAATAACACATAGAAATCATAAATCATAAAGGTAACTTGTGGCATCCATGTCATACGTAGATTGTAGCATTAATTTGTACATAGGGAGTTACGTTTGGAAAACCCATCATAGTATAATTCCTAAATATCTTATGATAAACATTAATGTTTACCTCTATCATGTTACCCAATGCATTGAAGAGCTATCTTAGGCTCACCCACCCTTGGTTAATCTTCGATCCACCTGTATATGTATATAATTTCAAAGAACCATAACATAATAATAACACATAAAATAATAAAAACGTTAAGATAAAATTTACACACTGCAATCACAATATATCTTTTCACGATATTTATATAATCAATTAATATAAAACATTCAAAAATAACAGTTTTGAATAAATGTGACCCATAAAACATTGATGCTATTGAATGTAATTTACCCTTTAAAACCCTCATTTCCATATAAATTAATCCTAAAAATAATTTAAAAAACATGGACATGAAAGCGAAGTATTTATAAGATTAAATATTAAAAACAGTTAAAATGATGTTTTAGTTAAATAATCCCATACCACTTGAGAAATAGTTGAATAAAAATAATTAACGAATAAAGACAAAGGAAATGATAAATAACTAGAGAATATAGAAATTAATGACATAAAATGCCAAAAGGGTAGCTATATACACGTTATAGGATAAAAACGGTGAACAATATCAATATATGCCTCAATGAAAGGATATTTAGATGTAGTCCCTTATAAAGATTGTATAAACACCGTAAGAATTTATAAATTGAGTGATTATGTGTAGAAATAGAATATACACAAAAAGAGAAGTGGAAATTAAAACCTAAATATATAAAAAGTGATTCCACACATAATATTGGGATAACATAATCAATGAATTGTGCGTAGAACCCAATGAGAGGAAATTGAGTTTATAAATTCCCATATGAAAATCCAGCAGCCTAACAAGATCACAAAAATATTTAGAAAATGAGTTGATTAGAGAAAAAAGGGACTCTCCTCATTTTTCCATAAAATTTACAGAAAAAAGGATATAGAAAACATACCCCAACATAAGAAAATTGAAATATAATGATATAACCTAAAATATGACTTTTACCAAAAGAGAACGGTGAAGGGTTCCCTTACCTTGAGTCCGACTTGTCTTGTTCATTATCTATCTCCATGAATAATAAAATTAATTTAATTTCAACATTTTTCCTAACATTTTTCTAGTTTTCTATTTCTTTAATATAAATATTTACCAAATTATAAACATTACATAATTATTATGTTAATACTTGTCATTTTGTCGATATTTGTTACTTGAGTCAATAATGAAATTGTTATAATTACAAAATGTTCATGTTGTAAAAATTACATTATATAATGAATTATATGAATGATATAAATATCATAAAAATATAGTATATATATTTATTTATAGTAGTAAATAAAATTTTGAAATATTAAATGGAATGCACAGTTCAAGGAGACTGTAAGATGTACGTATGCATGAACGCTACATTCATTTCTTTTTCATATTTAATCAAATTGAAACTAAATGATACATAAGTATATTTTATTTATAGTATAATATCATATTTTATATCATCTATATAAGTTTATTAATTTCATCGATTATACGGTCCATATATGGCATTAACGAGTCATATCACTATTAGGTTGTCATAGTCCGACCTTTCTCAAATGAAATTATCATATTTATAAATTATGGAAACCATAAAGGTATGATATAAATGAAAAATTAAGAAGAATATAGACAATATAAATAGAATATATATCACATATACATACAGTTCTATCATAATGGACACCATGAGAGGTGGTAGAAAAAAATATAACAATCATCGTTTCATGACCTATTAGTTCATCGTACACAAAAACAGTATGTTTGCTTCCATTAGATGCAGGTGTGTGAATGTGTAGTTATAATCATTCACATAACAAGACACAAATATATTTAAGACACTGGTGTTGTTATGTATTGAAATAATAATAATAGAATATATATTAAAGATGTAAAATAATGGAAAGGAATTTTAGAGAAGACACTACATCTTAAAACTTATAACAACCATGGAATTTAGTCATCATGATTTCATAAATTTCCTTATATATAAGTTAAGGATTAAATGTGGAAGATAGATATTTTTGGATTTTATTGATTCATAGGTTGGATGAGCCATGGGGAATGAGAGGTGTTAGAATGGGGTTAGAGGTGATTCCCTTTTATAAGAGGGGGGATGGGTACTTTAGGAATGAATTGAAATATTATTTTATTATAAAATTATTATTGGTTTCAATAGGTCCAAAAATCATTTAATTCGAATATAAGTTGATTATTGTTCTAAATACTCTCAACCAATAACTTTATACAAGTTTTTCTCCCATATTTATCCTTATCCTTTTGCTTTAACCCTTAGTTAACTAATTTAACTCTTACCATGTCTTCTTGTGTATTCATACTATATGTTTAACATAGTTAAAATAAAAGGCCAATCCATCCTCATGTTTTAAATTAATTATATGTTCAAAAGTTTGTAAATCATTTTTCTGAATCTTATATTTTTAGACCTAGTACGTCTTTTAATAAAATTATATTTGTTTTAAAAACTGATTCTCTCAATTTATATAATATTCAAATCATGAATTAAAAAAAATATATAACAACTTGATTATTTCAAAAAAAACTTCATTAATTTAAATACAACATGTCAGACTCATCCTTAAAATCCATGGATGGAATAAATTGATATAAAAGGAATTTATATTCATATTTATAATCTCATTTATTTAAATTATTTATTAATATGGAAACCACTACATCATCAATATGTCTTACATAAATTTATTAATATGATGTCTAAAATTTATAAATAAAATACCATGAGGTTGGAAATCATTTTTTCATTCTATGTAATTATTATCGTCGAAGTTATCAATTTTATAACCCCATATAAAAATTGTGTTAGTAAAGGATACATGTTTAGGTTATATTTTCTTTAACAATAAATTAAAAGTAATTAAATGTCATTTTCACACACAAGTGGCTCCATGGGGTCCAAAAATTAACTCAAGAATTCCCATGGTATAAAATATCTCATCCAATAGGATTATGAATCATTTTAGGGAAATTTAATATTATTATAATATTAATTTTTACCCTTATTTACAAGATTGACCCTTTGGCCATGATAAATAAAATAATTACAGAAGTTACTATTCATAATGTCTAAAAATAAAAGGTACCTATTTACTGATTTTTAACCTCCTAATTCCAAATATGGAATCCATTTTTTCAAATTCAAAACATATAATTCTCAGAAAATAATATAAAATTAATTCTCGTTGTCAAAACCAAAAAGCGTGTTTTTAAGAAGTAAAAACTACCAAAATAATAATATGTGTTTATGTCCAATTTCATTGTGAATTTCCATAAATTAACCAAAATTGTATTAAATTATAAAAATATAATCCAATTTCACATTAAAAACAATTACAAGGACAATATGACTACATAAGTAAATTAAATGAAAAGAATGTTTTGATTTAAAATGCAGTATTTTTCCCTATTCATTAAAAAAACGATCTTTAACAGAAAAATACAAAAGAAGTACACAAATTATATTTTGATGTCGCATTTATAAATAAGATGTTTTTCTGTCAAATGGATCATTTAAAAGTGACCAAATATAGATTTAAAATGGTTTCACCATCAAAATATTGTAAAAATACATTTAAAAATATTAAAGTATTTATACTTAAAATTGGATTTCATTATCATTTTAATAATCTAAATATTATTGGATAAACTAAAAAACATTTAACAGACATATTTAATCATAATATAGTCTTTCTGTTCATTCCCTTCATTACAACAACTTAGTGTTAACTACCAATTAAAATAATAATATAATATTATCAGTTTTTACTATGACTTAGCATTGTGTGCAACATAAGATTTAAGAGAAACCCATTGTTGTGTGTTGGGTAAGAAATAAAACATAGAATCCACATTAAATTAAAATTGACATTTAATTCATAGATGTTAATAAATATGAAAATTTCATATTCATCATTTACCTTTGATGTTACATCCTTCTACCCTTTGGGAAATTACATCCTTATAATTTTATTCACTTATCAAATAAGTGGGTATATATATCCCTCATAGAACTCTTATATTCCCATGATGGCTCTTCCACCATAATGTTTTTCCATAAATCCTTTAACTGATGAATTTACTAATTCTATAAAAATTTCTCTCTTCAGTCAAGAATCCAGACTGGGTGCTCCTCATGAGAAAGATTCTCTTCCAACTAAACTACCTCTATACTCAAAACATGAGATGGATCCAACATTTACGTCTTCATAATTGAAACATGAAAAACACTATATAACTGGGATAAACATGGTGGTAATTCCACTCTGTAAGAAACTAGTCAAATTTCTCTAGGATTTCATAGGGTCCAATTAACCTCAGACTCAGCTTTCCATTTTTACTGATACGCGTCAAACTTCTCCATGGAGAAACATCGAGAAAGACACGATCACCTACCTAGAAAGAATTATCCTTCCTCCAGTTATCCATATATCATTTTTGACTTCTCAAATTTATTATCATGTGCTTCTGAATCAACTGTAATTTTTTTCCATCTTTTATAACAATTCTAGTCCCATGAACCTCCATTCACCTACTTCATTTAAAAAATCTAGGGTTTTGGCACAACTTTCCTTAAAATGATTCAAATGGTGTCGTCTGTATACTAGAATAAAAAAATGTCATTATATGAAAACTCAACCAAAAAATGTTATTTCTCCCAAATTCTCTGGTAATCCATTTAACAGGCATGTAGAATATCTTCCAATGTTTTAATTGTTTATTCTGACTACCAATCTGATTACAGACGAAAAGATGTATGAAAATTTAATTCAGTACCCAATTACTTCTTAAGGCCCATCCTAAAGTTATAAGTGAACATGTGATCAGGATCAGATATAATGGAGAGGTTAAGTCCATGTAACATGAAAATATTTTTAATATTCAATCATGGAAGTTGATCTAGAGATAGAGTATCTTGAATATGAATTGAATGGGAGGATTTATTTTATCAGTCAATAATTACCTAGATTGCATTGTTTACTAGAGAATTCTTTCATAATTGGACTAAAAAATCCATGGAAACATTTATCCATTTTAACACTAGCACTAGAAATGGTTGAAGCATCCATTTCAGTAACTTTCATTCGACTTTACCATGTAGACATGTCAAACACTTCACAATAAAGTCTGCAGTATCTCTTTTCATTCCTTCCCACTAGTAATACTCCAGAAGATCTCTATGCATCTTAGTAATTCCATGATATACTGAAAAAAAGAACTATGAGCATCACATAATTACTCTTTCTTCAATTGGAAATCACAATAAGCACATAATCTTTTTCCAAGCCACAAAACAATGTCTTTATCAATGTTAAATATAGGTAACTTACCCTTTCGAACCAAATTTCCCTTCTTCTTCAACTCACTGGTTTCTTTTTGCATGTTATTTATTATGTCTACTAGAGTTGATTTCACTTCAACTTAAAAGAAAAAAGTGTAATTCTCTTCACCAACAACTTCCAATAAAAAATTCATCATATCAAAAACCAAAGGATCTCATTCCAAATATATCATGGTTAATGAAGAATTACTCTTTTGGATCACAACATCCACAATATTATTTTCAATTCTGGGATGGTAATGGATTATGTTATCATAATCCTTGATTAATTATAGCCATCTCATATGTCTCAGGTTTAATTCCTTCTGAGTGAATATATACTTCAATGTTTTGGGATCAGTATATAATTCACAGATTAGGCCATACAAATGATGCCTTATAATTTATGATGAAAAACAACAATCGCTAATTCCAAATCAGGTGTAGGGTAATTTAACTCATGATATTTTAAATGAAGTGAAGAATAATCAATTACTTGATAATTCTACATTAGAAAAAAATCACATTATTTCAACAAAGCTTCACTATAGATAACTAACTCACCATTTCTCAAAGTAAATGCCAATATTGGATCATTCACCAATCTTCTATTCAATTCCTTAAAACAATCCTCACTATATTTTGTCTAGATATATTTAACAACATTTCGAGTTAACTTAGTTAGTGGTCTAGATAATAATGAAAAATTTCCACACACCTTCTATAATAACCTTCTAAAACTAGAAAACAAGGAAACTTAGTTATATTGTTGGGTCTTATCCATTCATTAAAAACATTTTATTTAAAAATGTGTTTGATTATTCCATATTTTGAAACAATATAACAATTGAATGTAATTTTCTGAAACCTAAACTAACACTTTCAAAATTTCCTATAAAATTTCATTTATTTTAGGTTTTCATGAAAACTATAAAATGAATTTCATGTTCCTCTTTACTTTTCTATTATACCAAAATTTCATCAATAAAAACAACCAAAAACTTATCCAAGAGCTCATAGAAATCTCTATTCATAAGTTCCATGAATACAACATGTGCATTGGTTAATCCAAAAGGCATAACTACAAATTCATAATGGCCATATCTAGTAAAAAAATGGTCTTCAAAATGTTTTTTTCCTTTACATTGAACTGATGGTACCCTGAACACAAGTTAATCTCCAAAAAATATTGAGCTCCCTGGAGCTGATCAAAAAAATCATCAATATGATGAAACAGATACTTATTTTTAATAGTTATGTTATTCACGGCTTTATATTCAATGAAAAGTCTCATTTTACCATTTAACATTTTAACAAATAAGAGAAGATCACCCCATGGTGATGTGCTAGGTCGAATGAAAAGTTTATGATATAACTCAATAAATTGCTTCCTTAACTCTAAAATTTCAATTAGATCCATTCGATAAGGGGGTTTTGAAATTCTCTTAGCATCAAGAACTATGTAAACTATAAATTACACATCACATTCTGGTATTATACCAGGAAACTCAGCAGAAAAAACACCATGATACTCATTTACCACTAGAGAATCATTAATCTGAATAGTTAATTTGCTTCCATTAATATGTTCAAGGTAACATTCATTTGCATCTTCCACTAGTTTCTCAGCTACCAGATATGTTGTCAACATTCAGGGTTCAATCTTGAATACAAACTAAAAATCTTTCCAAAAATAATCCTATTTATCTCTATAGTTAATGTTATCAGGATAAACATAAAGACAATCCATACCCAAAAAAACATTAGACTCTACAAGAGGAAAAAATTAAGGTTTGTAGGTTGATTATTTATGCACACAAGTACAATAATGTTCTTATAATTTCTTATTATCTCAACCTTTCTTCCAGGTGTTTTTATTACAAGTTCAGGATTCATATCTTGAGATGGAACTCCAAATTTACTAGAAAATTTTTCATAAATGATTGAGTTTGTAGACCCTGAATCAAAAAACACATTGGCATAATCTAAATAAAGAAATATTGTACTTGGTACTAATTCATATGATGGACCAACATCGGTTGAAGTAGATGCCAAGGATTTCACCCCACCATTGTTGTTGTTGTCATGCTGCTTTCCATCATTTGAGTTCTTAGTTGGACACACATTTTCATAATTTCCCATTTCATTTCACTTATAGCATTTTATGGATTGTAAATCATAATTTTTCATAACATTACCCTAATATTTTTTAGTGAAATTACGGACCATATTCCCCATTTTACCACATCAGCTGCACTTACCAGAATTCAAAAGGTATTCCCTAATGCGCATCTTACAAAAAATTTCACAAACTTTAAACATAATTTTCTTACCATCAAACATTTTTTTTTGTTTTATTACCTTTCATCTCCCACCTCGACCTCTTATTCTTTTGTTTGTAAAAGAGAACCTAATCAATGAAAAACTCCATTTCCACCTTCTCCACACATCAAAAACGTTTATCATAACTTTTAAACTCACATGAATCTAATTCCCTTAGATACATTGGATTTAATACTGAGTAAAAATTATATATTTTACTATCAATATCTCACATGAAATTTGGATCCTTCCTTGCTAGTCGAGTGAATTTGGCTTCATAAGCATCCTCTGTGTCATCCTCCTCCCCCAATTCCATGAATTGTTTTTCCATCCTATGTTGAATCGCCTAAGAAAAATATTTCTAAAGAAACATACCTTTGAATTCATCCCAATAAAGAGCATCAATATACTCACTATAACTGATATTTTTAACCTTCGACCACTACTAATCGGCTTCACCATCAAAATGGTAAACAATAAGACTAATATTTGGATGTTCTGAACACCCCATGACATCTAAATTTTTTTCCAGTACTTGAATCCACCATTCAACTATAACATGTTAAGATGAAACTATAAATGAATGGGGATGTTGCCTCATGAAATGTTCCACAATTGACATGTTGCTCTATTTTGTATTTGGTTGATCTCATGCATATATACCACCGCCATTTATAGCCTATGTCTGTTATGCCATCACTGTAAAAAACTATTTCATTCTGATTTTGACCATCACTGCATGCTGATTTGGAAGGTTGTTTTCCTCTTGATTTCTTCCCATAATAGTTTTCGTGTTTCCTCTATGGAAAACCATTCCGAACATATATATATATATTAAGAAACTCTACTTGGTAATATTCAAATTCTATATCATTTCAATCCTACCATAATGTAAAATAATTTATTGATATAATATAACAATATCCTATATTCCAATGTTTTCTAAACCGTCCATTGATACCAACTATAAGGCATCAACCTTAAACATTGCATAATATAGACTTGAGTCATAAATTTGAAATTGAGGTTCTTTTTATGTTCTGAGTTTTAGAGAAATAGTCCATAACTCTTATATTAAATCTAAAAAAATACAAAGCAGACAGTTCCACTCTTTCCAATTTTTTCACAATAATAAAACTCCAAAAATAAAACAAGAATAATTTTCTTGATAAAAATCTTATTGATTATTTCCTTTCTCTTATCGTTTCTTATACCCTGTGATTAACATTTCGAAAACATTGGATGAGCATAATAATATATGTAAGGGATTATAAATAACGAATGAATATATTAGTCTAGGAACACATACAAATCTATGAAATTATATTCTTCAACCATAAAACATAATTTGTTTGACATGCCATATTAAATCATAATATTTATGAATAACACATTGAACAGAAAAAATAAAAAAGGTAACATGTGGAATCCATCACAATCATACATTTTAGCCTCTACAGCTACATATGGAGTTGTGTTTGGAATGACCATAATAGTATATTCCCTAAATATCTTAGGAGAAAAAATAACGCCTACCTCTATCACATTACCCAATTCATTAGAGAGACATATCGGGCTCACCCTCACCTAGTTTATCATGGAACCACATGTATACGTATATAATTCCCCAGAACCATTACATAATCATATCACATAATACATTCATATGGGAAACAAAAAATTTCTGCTTTGCAATCACATGATATCTTTTCTAGATATTGATATAATCAAATCATATAAATCTTTCAGAAAGAAGAGTTCTGAATCGATGTTTCCCATACCACATTGAAACTAAATGGTTTTACACTTTAAAACACTGATGTACATATTAATTAATCCTTAAAGACATTTCTAAAATGTGTCCATGAAAGAGATGGATTTACAATATTAAATCTTTTAAAAATTTAAATTGATTATTTAGATAAATAATCCCTTACCACTTGAGAAATATTTGAATAAAAATCATTAAAGAATAACATAAAAGGAAACAATAAGTATAATGAGAACATATATATTCATGATATAAAATGTTTAAAGGGTTGGTATATACACTTTATAGGATAATAATGGTTCACAATATCCAGATATGCCTTAATAAAAGGAGATTGTGATGTAAGCCCCTATAAAGTTTGTATAAACGACATAAGAATTTATTAGTGGGGTGATTATGTGTAGAAAAAATATACCCACACAATGAGAATTGTAAATTAAAACACAAATATGTAAAAATTGATTCCACGCCTAATCATGGAATATTATTATCAAGGAAGTGTGTGAAAACCCCAATGAGAGGAAATTGAGTTTAGAAATTCCCTTATGAAAATTCAGCAGCCTATTAGCGTCACATAAATATTCAAAAAATGATTAGATTAGAGAAAAAACGTTCTATCATCATTTTTCCATAAAACTGATAGAAATGAAGATATATAATAACATACCCCAACATAAGAAAATGTAAATTAGTAGACATAACATAAAATAAATCTTTGACAAAAAGAGGATGGTGAATGGTTCCCTTACCTTGACACTGACTTTTCATGTTCATTATTTATCTCTCTGAATAATAAACATAAGTTAATTTCTAATTTATTCAGAAACATTTTCATGTTACTTATTCCTTTTATATCACTTATTACCATGTTATAAGCATTACATAATTATTTAGGTCTATATATGTCATTTTGTTGATATTTTGTACTTGAATAAAAAAATGAACGTGTTATAATAACAAATTAACAATGTGGCCTAAAGTCCATTATCTCCAAAATGATATTAGTTATTTAAATATAATATAAATCAAGTGTTTATATGTATTTATAATATTTCCAAACATTTGGAGATAAGAAATGAAATTCCCCGTTCACAGAGATGGTAAGCCATATGTATGCATGAACACAACTGTCATTTATTTTTCATAATTAATTGAATGCGAACTAAATGATGCAATGAAAAATTATAATTCTAGTATAATATAGTATTTTATATAATTTACTTAAATTTATTATTTCCATCCTTTATACGTTCCATTTCTGGAAAGAACGAGTTATCTCAATTTCAGGGGGTGGTACTCTGCACTTTCTCAAATGAAATTATCGTATTAACCCATTAT
Source organism: Viscum album (assembly GCA_963277665.1). Classification (NCBI taxonomy): domain Eukaryota; kingdom Viridiplantae; phylum Streptophyta; class Magnoliopsida; order Santalales; family Viscaceae; genus Viscum; species Viscum album. Next base: position 1,977,913,255 of record OY728119.1, read on the forward strand.
GGAAACAAGAAAGTTCTTAAATAAAAAAATACAGAATCATAGATACAATATAAATATAATATACATCACATATAAATATAGTTCCATCATAATGGCCATCATGATTGGTGGTCTTTAAAAATAAAAAAATCATGGTTTTGGGAGGCAGTATTTCTCCGTACACAGAAACAGTATATTTGTATCCATTAGATGGAGGTCTGGGTATGTGTGATATAATACTTCTCATAAAAAATTCCAAGTATTTTTAGGATACCGGTGTTGTTATTGAATAAAAAAATTAATAGAACTGGGAGGGAAGAAGTAAAATAATGGAAAGGAAAATTAGAGATGATGCTACCTCTTAAACTGTGTAACTCCCTTTGATTTGAGCCAAAATGATTTCTTGAATTTCATTTTACCAAAGGTAATGCTTATAGGAGATATATAGGGATTATGGGAGATTAATGGATTACATTATGGGTGATAAATGTGGTTATATATGTGTAAATACGGGGTTATAGGTGATTCCCTTTTATAAGAGGGAGTATGAGTACTTTAGGAAGGCTTTGAAATATTATTTTATTATAAATTTATACAATGCTTGAAATGGATAAAAACAAATTTGATTTAATGATATATTGATTATTGTTCTAAATAATATCAACCAATAGGTTTTATACACGTTTGGGTCCCAAATTTATCCTTATCTTTTATTTTTAACCCTTAGATAACAAATTAAACTCCCACCATGTCTTCTTATGTATTCATACTATACGGTTAATATAGTTACTATAAAATGACAATATAACCTCAAGTGATTCATTAATTACATGTTAAACATTATATAAGTCATTTGGCATAATCTATGATTTTTAGGACTATTAATTTTTTTAATAAATATGTATTTGTTTTAAAAAATCATTAATGTAAATTTATATAATTTTCATGTCATGACTTTTATAAAATATTATAACTTGATTATTTCTAAAAACCATAAATAATTAAAATATATCAAGTTATAATAATCACTAATATTCTTGGATGAAATTAAAAGTTTTAAAAAAAATTATTTTATTATTTATAATCTCATTTATTTAAATCATTCCTTAATATGGAAATCACTACATCATCATTATGTCATAAAACATTTATTTATTTGTTGTCATAAAATTATAAATAAAATTCCATGATGTATTTAATATATTTATAATTATAATTATTATTAATAGTTAAATAGATCAATTATATAACCCCATATAAAAATTGTTTTAGTAAAATAGACATGTTTAGGTTATATTTTCCTTAAATTTAAATCAAAAGTAATTAAATGACATTTTCACACTGAAGTGGATCCATGGGGTCCTAAAATAGACCCAAGTAAAACCATAATCATAAATATATCATGTAATATGATTAGGACAAATGTTAGGGTAATTTAATATTATTATAATATTATTTTTTACTTTTATTTACATGATTTACCTTTTAGACATGGTAAATAAAATAACTACCGGAGTTACTATTCATAATGTCTGAAAATAGAAGGTGCATATTTACACATTTTTCACCTAATGATTCTAAACATGGAATCTAATTTTCCAAATTCAAAATACAAAATTTATTGAAATTAATTAAATATTGATTCCCATTGTCAAATCCAATAAGCGTGTTTTTATGAAATAAAAACTACCAAAAGATTGACATGTGTTTATCTCCAATTTAAATGTAAAATTACATCAAATAACCAACATTGGATTAAATGATAAAAATATAATCCAATTAAACTTTAAAACAAATTTAATGGAAAATCTAACTATTTAAATAAAGTAGGTGAAAAAGCAGCTTTGACTTAAAATGATGTATTTTTCACAATTCATTAAAAAATGAACATTTTCAGAAAAATACCTGAAATTTATGAAAAGTAAATTTTGATGTCCAATTTCAAAATAATAAATTTATTATTTAAAATGGATCATATTAACGTGATAAACACTAGATTTAAAAAGGCTTCTCCCTCCAAAGGCAGCAAAGAAACCTTTTAAAAATATTTGAGTATTTATTCTTAAAATTATATTTCATTATCATTTTAAGACCCTAAATTTTATTGGATAAGATAAACAAATTAACAAACATATTTAATCATAATATCATTAGTTCTATTCATTACCTCTATTGGATTGACAATGAGTTAAGTACCATTTAAAATAATAATAACATATTATTGTTTATTCAATATGACTCAGCATTGTGTGAAACATAAGATTTCAGAGAAACACAGTGTTTCCTATAGGGTACGCCATCAAACATAGAATCCCCATTAAATTAAAATTAATATTTAATTCATAAAAATTAATAAATATGAATTTTTTATTCTTTATTTAACTAAGATGTTAGAAGCATAGTATAAACATATTTAGGAAGATTAATATAAGTTAACATGGCTTGAAAAAAATAATATGTAATTGAACAACAATTTTGACTCTCATTAACCCTCTTTTTGAGGTATATAGCCTTTTATATACCTTTTTACATGTTTATGGTTCTTCGGATGAGTTGGGAAGAGGTTGGGCGAGTTTGAAAAGGTTTTGAATATGTTTGGAGGCTTTTCTATGGGAACATGGTTTGAGAATGGTTAGGAACAACCGTACGGGTTATCTAAGAAACCATGAAGGAGAGACAGTGGGCTTCACATAGCCTGCACATGGTTTTCCAAACCATGTTATCAAACAGTGTGTACCCTTCTCTTGAGGAAGTGGTGTGCGCACGATTAGCGCAATGTTTTCAGAACAGTGTAGAGTAATAGTGTGACAACTTAAAAAGAGGGGTTTTAAATCCGAGCTCCATTGGGCTTGACCCATATCACACCAAATATCCTTCCACTCAAACCTCACTTGATATTTTTTTTTCTAAAGGGCATTTGGGGCTCTCAAACTCGGTTTGGAATTAAATGAAAGGGTTTTCTTGGTGTGGTTGAGCTGATTCTTATCTAGTACGTCTCCTTGCTTAGTTCTTTGTGATTCTCTATAGATATAATTTTCCCTCTATCTAATTTTTCTAGATATACATATGTTGTGTGTAGATCTAGTGTTTTTTTCCTTGTGTTTTATTTTATGTCTTGTTTATGATAGGGATGGATGTCTAGAGTGTTTTTATTAGGGCGTTTTCCCGGATTGGGGTGTGGAAGTGTGTGTGTTGAATTCACCAGAACCCTAAAGGTATGTTGTATATATCTCAACCACACTTGGTTAGAACTAGTTTTTTTCACAATTAATATTTATTTCTAGAATCGAATTGTGATAATGATGTGCAATTCTTGTTGGGAATCCATTTGGTAATGATTTGGGGGTTTTGGGGGGAAATGGGTTATTGTTTCTAAATGAATTTTTTGTGTTATTTTAAAATATTGATTTTAACATTACAAATTATTTATTATGAAATTTTTTTTTGTGAAAGGTGGTTTTAAATAAAGATTTTATTTATTGAAATTTGGTAGGGCATGGAATATTTGTTAAATTCTGTTTTCATTAAATGGGTGATTTATTGAAGTGAATTGGAAAGTATTGGAAATTGTTATGTGCTTATTGTGAAACCTTGGTGGTTTGTGATTGTTGGAAGATTAAGTGTTAAGTCTAGTGTTGGTTGAGTGTAAGTGGGCAGGAAGTCTCACAATAATAATTTATGGATAGTGGTATGATGAACAACAATTATGGATTGTGGTCGGGAATCCCCTCTAGTTAAGAATGGGTTGAATGGGATGGGTGGAAGTCCCACTAAAATTCTTTTTTTGTTGGGTGTTTTTTTATCAAAGATGGAATTTGATGTGATAATGTGTGATTGGGATATTTCTTATGACATGGTTGTGTATTTCCCTTGTTTGACCTGGCTTGGTAAGGGTATGTTTGTCTTGTGGTAAATGTTGATCTACTTAGTGGTTTATATAAATTGTTTTAAATAAATGTGCTAGTAGTTTAATCCTAGTGGCGTGTGTAGGGAAGTAATTTGGGGGAAAACATACTGAGTATTTGTTCTCACCACCTGCTTTGGAACTGTGGTGCTTTTTTAGATTTTTTATTCCAGGACAATGGTAAGAGTAAAGCATCTCATTTTACTAGTGGTTCGACATGATGCTTTGATGCTGTGGTGGTGCATGGATCATGGAGCATGGTGAGGAGCTATAGATGGTGTCTAAGTTCTGTCAGAGTTTTGTTGTCATCTTTTTCATGGTACTATTATTTGTGATTGGTTGTATTTGGAATGTAGGATTTTTATAGATATGTTGGTTTACTTTTGGTAAATCATGGGTTTGTTTGTTAGGTCGACATGCATCATGTAGTTGTTGATAACGAAATTCATGTTTGGATTGTTTTATCTAATTAGTAAATTGTTCGCCAATTTCTCCTCTAAGCACTCAGAATTTATTTCCAGCCTTTTATCCCTCAAGAATGTCGCTTAAGGCTGAGTTTCATTCCTACGCCCTCTCAACCCAATGGGGTGGGGCACGATCTTACAGATGCATTTAGGGATAAGAAATGTTTTCATGATGATAAGCATAGAAAACTATTTCTATAAGAAAAATATATGAAGATAGATGTTTCATCATTATAATATTGTATGTGGATTTCATTTTTATAGATTTATCAGAAATTAATTTGTATCAAATGTTGAAGAATACATTTTTCATAATATTTGAGATTAAATAACTCAAGGAGGCCAAAAAAATATTGGGAATGGTAAATGTGAAAAATATGACTGTTGGGAATGAAGAGTTGTTTTAAAAACTAAATCTTCCTGATAAATGAATGGCTTTCAATGTCTATATATAAGATATTCGAAACTCAAATTTTTCAAAACCTAATATTATACAAGGCACAATAATAGAAATATGAAGTTAAGGAAATGTTTATGTTGATGGTTTTCATTACATCATCGGTATTTAGAATGACATTTTCATGTTTTTTACTCACCTTTACATTTAATTTCAATTAGGTTTCATATAAACTTAAATGATTAATTCAATGAATGAATGTTGGGAGGCCATGTATTGGATCATCTGGTATTTAAAATGACAAAAACATACAACCTTATATTTCATGAATAATGATCTTTTAAATAGATATATGGATGAAATATGTTATTGAGTTTATGATACTCAAAAATTAAAACCTAGATACATGTTCAAATTTAGAGTAATGTTTGTTTGTTGGATATAATGCTGGAGATGGTGGTTTCACTATGAATAATTGTAGTGGAATATGTAGTTAAAATGCATGTTGGGAATTATTTAAGGTGTTTAGTGTTTTTATTTAAAGAACTAGGTAATATTTAGGAATGTGTATTTCCCAACTATGAAATTTTTAGTGTAATAATTTTTTTTTAGAATACAATATTTTTTGATCAGTTCAAACTGATAGATCTAAATTATAATTTCATCAATTAGATTTATAAGGAAAGGATGCTAGAGCTAATGATGATATCTAGAATACATAATTTAATTAACATGTTCACCTAGGAGCTATTCTATGATAATATGTGGACACATTTTGGAAGAAAAAGACTAGGGTAGTCCCATGGTGGTTTAGAAAATTTTTTCTATTAATTTGGAGGACTGGTTTTCCCCCTATGTGTTGGAGTTTTCAATGTTTTCGTGAATAAGTATGTAAGTGTATTATTTTTTGGAATGTAATTCCTAATAGATGTTGTTGAAATGATTCTAGAAATAGAATATCTAGATTCAATGAGTGTCCCTAATAATATTGTGATATCAAAAAAAAATAGAACATGTAATAATTACATAGTATGTGTTATATAATATGGTATCCAACATTAATGTTTTTGATGTTATGTGTGCGTGGTTTGACCAACATAATATGTTAGAGTAAATAAATACACATGTTTATCTATATCCAAAACATATGTTTTTACCCATGATTTTATGGAAAAGTAAACGTGTGAGGATGTTATAATGTAACGTATTGTGAAAATTTATGGTTCTTATTTACATCAATGATTAGGGTTAGATTGAAAGAGGTAGTCTATTGTCACAATGCCATATGGTGGAATATCTATAAATATGAGGGGTTCGTTATATTTGATGATTAGAAAAGAAAAATTATAATTTTTTTGGACTATTGGTACATGTTTTATGATTTTATTAATATACTAAATATATTTATGTATCTAATTAGCTATTTTTAAAATGTAATTGTATTTTTTTAAAACATATAATTTTATGGAATGTGTTATTTATTTTGGTTTTATTTATAATTATTTATTTCTTATGATATTTTTTGAGTATGTGTAAGGTATGACCTATTGAGATGAATTAGAGAGAGGTATTTTGTTTATATGTTCTGGTACACAAAACATTGGGATTTTTTCTCACGGTCGAGGTAGTTTTGAGCCATTTCCACTTATATATGGGTTTAAAATGAGGTATATTTTATTGATTAGTAGTTCTCTCCAAATATTCCCCCACCCACACAAGGGAAATTACCTCGATCCATCTGCTCATCAACACAACAATTCTCAACTATTGTAGAATATCTAGGAATAGACTAAGGAAATTTATTTAGTGATAAGAATGATTTATCAAGGATTTATATAAATTTATAAAAAGTATGATGAGATACTTACTCCACTAAGAAAAACCCTTTACGATGATTATATGTGGATGAGAATGGGATATCATCCAATAAGAGTGTCTAGTTGTATTGGTTATACCCGGATCTCTACTATGATTTCTACCTCAAAAAATATATGAAATAGAAAAATAATTTTTAAACATAGTATTTAAAAATTAAATTTCTATTATTGAATATAAATTTATTATACCTCGAACCATTGTGGTAATTTCCAAACAATAACTATCCTTTGACTATAACATGATGCTCCCCTACCCTCCTGCTCTCTAAATTTATTTTATATCACATAGGGGTATTAGTTCCAAAATTTGATCACAATATCATCTACTTCTAGATTCTCTAGAGTAGAAAACTCCATTAGTGGATAATTTTCAACCTCAATGTGGTCACTAATTGTGTTGGTACTTCTAACACAGAGTTTAATAAATTTCCTTACTTCCTTTGAAGACATGTTTGGTTGGGAAGTCTTTCACCATATGGATTATTGCTCCATATGTTTTGAAAAGTTTATCCTACGACTAACTAGAACCTCCACGTGACTCTTTCATTGTTGAACCACATGGTTGGGAGTGTTTGTGAGTATTACAATGTCTATATAACCCTTATACATGTTGATAAAAATCCATAGCTAATGATTACTCTTCTAGGTAATTACCTCTATCTCCATCAACCTTCAACACTTATACTGAAATATAACAATCACTAATTCCCTATATAAAACATGTACTTGTGTAAGAATTTATATGGAATCAATTTTGGCTCAAACCTATAATCTATGATGACTCTCAATCATCTATAGATAAAGGAATATATGATAAACCATCTCAAGGGAGTTCCTGGAGAGGTCAGTGAAACTCAAATCAAAATACAAAATAGTCATTCTACCATAATATACATGTTACTACATTTTTATATGAAAAAACATCAACATAAACTGATAGCAATTCTAATGAAAGATAAAATCAAACAATATCTCTTGGAGGCTGACCTATTCATCTGACTAAAATATAAGACTCCACAACTAACTATCCCTAACACTGATGAGGTTGAATTACAGTACCACTAATTGATTAGAGGGTTTCTAGACTTGGTAAGTCACCTGGATCAACACCTATGTACAATCCCTCCCTTCTAGAGGGTCGCCCTACCACTTATAATGGACGATCACTAAAATTGAAATTCATGAATAACTTTAAAAGTACATTCATACTTATCTTTCCCTAATGGAACCATCTACTACATAAAACTTGGATGGATATATTCATAGAATATGAGTTAGTGGTATGATCTATGCTCTATGGGTGGAGAAAATAATATATAAAAGCCTAACGGGGATATATCAAAGTCCAGTGACTTGATAGAATCCACTTTACTCACATGGACAATGAGAAGGGTCTCATAAACTAAAATAGTCATGTCTGGACCTTCCCTAGGGATCCAAGATGGTGGATTATCCGAATATAACCTAGGGTTTGGAATGATATAGCATTATGATTCAGGAATATCTAGGGAGATGGATCATTATGAGAATAGAAAACATTAATTATTCCATATGTGAGAATGAAATATTTATTTTTTCCCTATAATAGTTCATTTAGAGCTATGAGTTGATCCAGATGTCAATTGAATCCTTGGAAATTGATACAATAGTGGTCACATCACCACTAGGTTCCTTAGATTTCTTATCGAACTAAAAAACATGTGAAAATATTTCGCTAAGGCCCAAAAAATCAACATAGGCACCTAAAAATATCCATCTATAAGGAAAACCTAGGATCCAATAAAACTCTAACATGTCCCATCCCATCGAGAACACACATGGGCCAATAGATGGTAGAGTGTGACTCCCCGATCATACCTAAAAAAACTCAAAATCTAGGAACTAGCATTGAGCATATATGACCAACAGTATTGGAGGTATTTTCCAATTTTCTCTATAAACAATGCACATCTCTATTAATTATATAATAATTGATGTTAAACATAAAAACCAACTACAATATTTATAATTCCAGTGAGTAGTGAAAAGTTTCAAAATAGTGTGGAAATGCCTAAACTATAAAATAATGTGTAAAAATACATCCCAATAAACCCAAAGAAATAATAGCCTAAAAACCCACAGGTGAAGGTATATATTCCATTATCTACTACAATAAAGTGACATCATTTTCAACTATAACATTAGAGAACCACTAATCTCCTGATGTGCCTACCCCATATCCACCACATTATCCACCAAACTATTTGTTTTTTTCATATAAGATGAAACATATAGATTATATTATGACTCATAGTTTAGTGTAAAAATTCGTTTTAGGACAAAAATAATGCCAATACAGAAATAATAAAGGCACATACTACTTAGAACCAGTTTTGGAAAATATGTCCCGTATAGGGAATAATATCATGATGATGTCAGACATCCCTAATTAAGCATTCAAGATACAAAACCAAGGATACAAATTTCAAATCAACAATAAACCATGTCTGTATAGAAACCCTATAATATTATATATCCATGTAAACCATATCAATGCCGCCTAGTACACTACATTACATAATGCACACTTTTCAATAAGGTAAATATTATAGTAGATGGATTTCCAAACATTGATGGTCTGATTGAGCCTCAAAAGGAAATATGTGTTGGATGAGGGAGTATAAAACATACGTGGTAGTTGAATCATGCCCCAAGTATATATAGTAGAGTATCATACTCTCTCAAATTTCTATGGGGCCATGTGCCTTGATGGGTTCAATGTAATATAGGTATAATTCTAATGTTTAGGTCCCATTATTCATGTATGTGAGGGAATAATAAATTCGATGAGGAATATAGGGGACCCATACCCACTATTAGATGCTACTAAGAGTGTAACTAAGCCTGTTTATACTCTAATCATCTCTCCCAATACCAGTAATCATCTCTTTGGTTCTATAAAAAAATACAACCTTAAACATGATGAAAATGATATTAGGTGGTCGAAAGGATCACACCATTGTCCACTCCATTATAAAATATCAATAGAGGTCATCTCATTTCTAAAATATAACATATATATGAAAGGAATCATAAACAACCCTGAAGTTCATACACCAAGTAATCCTCTATATTGATCACCACCGTCTTGTTGTGAGATATATAATCTCACAATTGTTCATATCCAATTGGTTTTATGCAGTTATATAATTTCCTCATGTTGTGTTTATTGGATACCCACATCCTCCTCACACCCAATCCAAAAATTTATATTGAATAAACCTACTTCACATAATATCTAGAACCATTATTACCCAACTCACATAACAAAAGATTTAATTCCAAATTTATTTCCTCCATGTAATAATAATTGCAGTCTATTATTTTATGCCACATGAATGGGTGGAAAATACACAACATATAGTGTGGTGTCATGATCTTTTGTGAGACACCTGAATCACAACATGAAAAATTTCACCACACTGTATTGCTAAATCACATTTTATAATCTAACCCCTATCATCACTTCCATCCCACACTATCATTATCACACTATTCTTCTTCTACTGATCCCAAATTCCATATTCAATTATTGTAATTGTCAATTGATTTTTTTCAAAAAACCTATATTAATAAAAATATTACAGTTGATATAAATATTTAGAAATAAAATAATGTTCAAATAGAACTATAAATGATAAAGGAAACCCTCATTAGATCATATTAATAAACAATTGTAAAATTATTTCTCTAGAAAAACCAAGAGATCCTCCCACATTAATCATTGGTTGAAGGATCAACCAAGGATTCTGGGGAAAAATTAACTCAATATTTAATGTTGGGGGTCAAGGGGTATTTAAAATTCAATATATAGAGTAAGAGGGAGTTAACACAATTTATAATAAATATCAGGGTCATCCCCTTCATGGTGCAATGATAATGGATATAGTACAATTCCCCAAAGACGTACTATAATCATGGTGCAACATGAACCATCATGCTCTAATGTCCCATGTTTAATTTGAAATTAAAAAATCATTGTGTGATGAAACAACCTTAATACCTCCTTGAAATACTATTTCAAACCATTTAAATATAGATGAATCTAACTCACTCTCGTGCAATAAAAGGTGACATAACAGAAATCAGCCTTCATTGTGAAACATAATCCATCAATGTGAAATTCCTCCCACATAATAAAAAAAAAGAGCACCACTCCCCTCATGATATTCACTTGTTATTATGTCGGTTGAACTGCACTCATCACACTAAAACATATAAAGAATATTATTAATGAATAATCATGAAAAATGATAAAACATCATGTCACAATAAACAATCCAACTAAAAAACTAAAAAAGGGGTTAAGGAAATAATCACAGTCATTATAATAACTATAAGAATAAAATATAATTTAAATAGTAATAAAAACAATTTTTGATTCCAAGGAATGGTATGATAATTTATATTAATAAAATTTTTTGTAATATCAATGTAGAAAAATAATATTAATTTATTATTTTTAATTAATTGAATAATTGTTTTTAATTAATTCCAAAAATTATTTAATAATGAATACCCATGAATTCATTTAATATATCCCCTCCATATATTTATTACACATGTATATTACTCCATTTTAATAAATATAAATCCAAAATTAATAATAACTGAACATTTCCCTCCCTAGTAACTCAATATATTACAATTATTATACAGTTATACATATTTATTCTTTACATTGTTTATATTGCGAATCATTTTCATGGTTATCCATTGCCCAATTATCCTTTCCAATATACAATAAAAAAGTTTAAATAAACTAATATAGATTTCCATGGTCTAGCCTAAATAATCATACATTATAATGAATATATTATATTTCCATTGTCCAACATGAATCATCAAAATTCTTGGAAAATTCATGAGGATCTCCAGATATTGGAGTAAATGATGTAATATAGATATGTTTTTTTAATAATAAATTTTACCTATTTTAGAGAAAATACAATTTATTAAATGATTTTGGTTAGTTATGGAACAAATATTTTCTATATAATAAATTCCAAGAGTCAAAAATTTTAATAATAGTGAATGAAAATTGGGAATAAAAAATAAATGTCCATAGTATGATCTCATTAACTGGTATATGGAAATAATGTTTTTTAATAGAATGATGACCCAATACAAGACAACAATCCAAACATATAAAATATTGCATAAAAATACACCAATTACACAACCTACATGTATTTAAAATATGAAAATGAAAAAAAACAAATTTTAGACCTACCTACTCAATCCATTAACAATAAAAGTCATTCGTAGGTTCTACATCCGAATACAAGCAACCCTCTATAGTTGGGGAATTTCTGTAACCATGATCATTAATAAAACCTATAATTGACCATGTGTATGTATTTAGTGCATAATAACCAATATGTAGTCACCAAAAAACCCCTACCAACCTTCCACATAACCATTTTCATGTAATATAAACATAATAAAGGAAACGGAAAAATTATATTTCCATTCAATTAATCTTGTAAGTCATAAAATTATATAAAACAATATATAGAGGGTATTGGTTTTTTGAATTATCTATGATACCACAAATATATAATTACCTACGTAATCCTTTCTATGTATCTGTTATTGTATACATAAGGATATCAATTATTGTTATATAGTCAAGTCATTATAGAGATAAAAGTAAAACATTCATAAACATTGTCAAACCCATATTAGGGAAGGGGAAAATATTTTGTGTTATTTATACAAACTCATATAAATCCATTTCCCCAATACTAAATAACATGCAGTGCCGATATATGTAATATAATAAAACAAATTCATCATGGAATTAGGTTACCAAATTTGAAATTTATAACAATATTTACCAACCAATTACTTGTTTAGAATATTTTTACATTATTTTAATATAACATAAATAAAAGAGATAATATAATGTATTTTTATATCTTAAGATAAAAAAGAATAACTAGTTCCATTAAACATTAAAAATATTTATTCGTATCATATGAAAATATAACTAATCCAAAATAAATGTTTTTATGAAATTAAATTGAGAAAAAAATTATTTTATTTAGAAAATTATTTTTATGATTACACTCAATCTACAACATGAAATTTGAAACCCTTAAACTATAATAATATGTGATATATAATTTTTTCCCAACTAATGCCATATTGAATAAATTTATTTTTCTAGTTGAATAATGTTTGACATTTACAATGGTCAGGTCCAAATTTATTTCGTTTGAAACCAAAATAAAAAATTAATATGCACTTGTTAAGAATTTCTACGGTTGGACCCAGATTACTAAAAGACCACAAGTGCACATCTCAATTAGAAGTAGAAGGAGTAAAGAAGTAGGTATATATAAGTTGTTTTGGGAAATAATTTTACATCTTTAAAAGATAATCAATCTCATTACTATATTTTTTAAACAATTATCAATGTCTAGTTTCTATGTCATGAATATGAAGAATCCTGAAACTATCCGCTAATTTAAATAAACATTTGAAAATAAAATGAAAATACATATGTGGCATCTATAAGGCCAATATTTAAAAACAAAATAATTAATGTTTTTATATGGATATAAACAAATATTACTCAAGAAATAAAAAATGCAGATGTGTAACACACATAAAACACAAAAAAATATCATTTACCTAATCTAAAAAAATTAGAAATAAAACTAGCTATCTTTAGTCTGACCATTCTCCAAAAACAACAAGTATTCCACCATATATCTTATCCTAAAATCCTAGAAACCTTAATCCATTAATTAAATTCCTTTCCTAGGATCATATAATTAAAAATATATACACATCTTATGTGAAATGATGATAAAAGATTTGTCATATTTTCTTAGTCAATATTTTATTAATCTATGTAATAAATACATCATACACACCATGGATCGATCTCTCTATGACCCCACACACCACAAAAAATCTTACTATTTACACTACAATAATCCAATTTATTTAAACATAAATTTTATTCTAAAATAAATGACTGTATTTTTTCTGAAAATACCATGACATCTCAAACCTGGATACCACAAAAGATTCCTTGAGCCTAGTTGTGCACATGGCCTCAATCACATCTCCTCGAATGCCAATGACTGATGACTATAAGTTAGGGATTAGGGTGTTTCTATGGGAATAATATGACATCATTAAAAGATTGTATCACAATATATCAATATCAAGCATATAGTAAATAAAAAATAAATTTAATAGAACAAATATCACAAAATAAGAATGAAAGAATGGTAGACTATAGATGAAATAGATATAGATAAACAAAATTTGGGGATGATATATTATATCACCATAATGATAGAAGAAAATAAACAATTTAGTATAGAATAATTCTATACTAGAGTAGAAAAAAGGAACCAAAAACTACCCCCATCAAAATGAGCTCCTGCTTGGTCATCTTTTACTAGCTCCATCATAATAGAGTATGAAATCATGTTTCTGAAGAAATACACATCCCTTTATCAACACATGCATTCATATAGTCTACCCGGGTACTATATACGCCCAAATAGTATGTGAGTTAAATTTCAGTAGGCCACCACCAATAGTGTCCATAATAGCCTATCAATGTTGTATAAACTGAAATAGTGTGAAATCATTCATATATTCATGTAAGAAGTATAGTAATAAAAATACACAAGTACATACATCATCACTCATCTAGTGTAGGATCTTGTAATTAGTTATTTAATTATTTAAGTTCTAGTTTTTATAATTATGTCATGTAAGTCATATCGAGCACTAACACCACCACTTGATGCTAATAGTGAATGATCTATGATGTAATAAAGAAACATATTGATAATAATAAGTTATGGTTCCAAGGTAGTAACTATGGAAAACTAAACATCAATGGTTACCAACTCAGTAGTAACAACATCTCGGATATAAGTGTAAGAGTGTAATTCTAGGAGCTTAATACGGGGTATTCCACAATAAATGATCTAACTGATTCCATAGAAAACATCCATGGTAATATTTTATAAGAAATGACTAGGCCCAAATATGTAACAAAGGAACCCAATTTCTATAGAAGACATACTGGATCCAAGGAGTGTTTAGAAGGAATCATGTAATTGTAATGGAGGGATCATACTGTTTTTGAATGGGAATCCACTAATACATGAGGATCGGGTTCCATGGTGGCTCTCAACCGAGGAAACCAGAATCCATTAACCCAAATGGTGTCCATTAGTGCTCAAGGAATTCCCTCAGGAATGGAGATGCTAACTTGATTCATACCAGTCCTATAAAGATATCATTGTCAATATGTATTATTAGACACCATACATATAATAATTTTAATTATTTAGTTCATGTATTAATTATTCGAATTAATACACCATGGTTCATTCAATTAATTTTATACATGTGAAAGTCATATCATGACATGAACCCATTTACATTCCATTAATTTAAGTCATATTAAAATAATAATTTTCACTCCAGTGCCTTCTATATACACGAAAATCTGTACTATGGACATGAAATTTGGAATTCATTCAATTAGGCCAAGTCATATAAATACCACACTTTCAATTTCATTTTAGATTTATATAAAAATTTGTAGCATTACTATAGGTGGATCATGTATAGAAAAACATGGTCTTTTCCATTCGTCAATTAAAAATTTATTTGAAATTTTATTAGGAAGGATTACCATAGGTAGGGTAAATCTAAATAAAACCCTACTTGGGGTGGTCCAAGTTGTCGAATTAACAACCAAAAAATATTTACATATATTGGAATGGTATTATTACATGGTTATAATGACAATAAGAAAGAAATAAAAATTTAATCGATGACGCATCACACCCATGACATTTTAGGAAATCAAGAAACAAAAAAGGATAACTTATATACCACCTACGTAATAATCATATGTCTCTCATCATCTAGTATCTACCTCTAATTCCACATAAATAAGAGTAGATAGGAAGAATGGACCTATTCCCCAAAAATAGGGCATATGAACCAGAATATAAATATCATCCTTGATTGGAATAATAATGAGGAATGATTAAATTAGAATCAATTACTTACTAGTGTAGATCCAACGAGATGAATAATGGTCTAATTAGACTCTGGATAGAAGCATGGTCTCACATCATATTTCAGGCTTGAATAATGATTCAAAAAAGAGAGGAAGTTGATTCCAAAAATTGGATAGAAATATAGTGTATAGGTTTTGATTTAAAATATATTTTAAGGGGAAATGGGCATTTCACAAAAAATTAACCTTTACATTGTTTGGATGCTTGGTTATCCAAACCGTGCACAAACCATGCATATATTTATGTATGGAGGGGTACCTACATGGTTAAGCTGCGAAGTTAGGGAAATCATCTTCCAATAAGGATAAACTATAGCCAATTTTTTTTACACATTCTCTCATGGACATGAGGACAATTTCATACAGTTAATACTAATTTCATGGCCTATCTCGCATCATTTACTCTAACCGAGAGATAGGCTAAAAACAAACACCAGTTCGGGGTTTTGAGATATAAAAAAGCCCCAAACACCCATGAAACCCTAAATAACTCATTTGGAATCCATTTTAGGTCCATGAAAGTAAATTATTCATAAATTTGAAGGTTCCATAACTAATTGAAAAACTGTATTCTTAACGTCTTCCCCCTTAACAGAACTCATCTCCGAGTTCACTATCCAATGGTAGAAAAACACTATATGAGAAAAATATCCACTGGGAACATATTCTAACCACTCACTCCATATATCATCATATTCACAGTCATTCTTCCATAAAACCTCCACTAAATGGACAGACCAGCCTCTCTGAACTTTATTTCTCTGATAAATAATGAGTTTAGGATAAAGCTAAAAAAATGAATCCAAATCATTCTGAACATCCTCTATAACAAATGTGTGATATGGGGTGACATAAAATAGTAAAATATATAAAATGTGTATGATGGAGTGCATAACACAATATCTATGAGGTAGTATCAACCGATAGGCTATTGGACCAACTCTTTCCATCATATTTGATTGCCTGGAAAAGCACCAAACCATCATCCCATTCATCTGTAACCATCTCTTCCCCAACACGGGACACACCCATATAAAAACATCATCCCCCATCATGAACTCCATAGGTCATTGGTGGTGATCGAAGAATGAATCTTGTCTAGACAAAGTAGTATACATACCATCCCAAATTAGATGAACATACTCTGAAGTCTCCAGGATGAGATGAGGACATTGTAGGGATGCCTCTCCTGCCTCTAGCTTGCATAGAGGGGAACAAAATGACATGTTTCATATGGAAATAAAAGGGTCCATATGAATCATTTCATGAAATATATTAGTATAGATGAACATTATGGGAGGGATATTCTTCCCCCAATTACCACCAAAATCAAGGACACATACATGGAGAATGTATTGTAGAAACAATATATCCCATTATTAATATCCATTCGTATAAGGGAGAAAATCTATGAACATAACCACCTATATACCCATATCTCTATGTAATCCCTACAAAAACTATGATGAGAAAAAAGCATCCCAATTTAAAATGATAATTTGATGGACCACATGTAGTTGGATGATCTCATAGACATACAATCATACCTAATCATAAAAAAAGAATGTATCTTGTATAGTAATGAAGTGGACTACCATAATCATCTGCTCAATAAATACACATAAAACACCACTTCTTTTAGGCCACCAAGGCAATCTAACTACAAAATCCTTGTAAAAATATCACGATTTACATTTAAGGAATGAAATAATGTGTAACAAGACTTCATCGCTCGGGTTCTCCAACATCGCCTACTGAAATGTGAAAAACCCTATAGTTAAATTTTCTATCTGAAATTTCATCCAAGGAAACCAATACTAGAATCACATATGTCTATAAATTTTGGAGATTCAAGGATGAACTACCTTCTAATAAGCATGGCATTATCGTATCCTCTCCACTATCAATTCTCTATGAAGCCAAAAACATCCATGTATATGTAAGATGTCATCTCTACACACAAACAAATCTCGATGAGGGTCATATCCTTAAATACTCTCATGGGGAAGCAATCCCTTGATATCTAAAAATTACATACTCTTTAACTTTTCATGGAGAGAAAAGGTAGCCGTAAAGGCCGAGATATTGGAATATTCATGATTGTCTTGAAACTCTGGATGTAGTTCCTAAAAGGGCCATTAATTTCTATTCATCCCGTGATTCCTGAATGGCTTGTGCCTATGTTTTTCGTCTTAGTGAATCAACTACTACATTTCCATTTCCAGGCCTAGGAAAGGAGAAAATCAAACGAATGAAGATATTTCACCCAAATCAACTATTTGAAATTCATGTAACTCTATAGAAAAATATATTTAAGTATATTTTGGTCAATATAAACCAAAAAATATCTCACCCATCAAATTGACTCTCTATCAACATAAGGTATAGAAAAATTCTACTAGATAAAGGTCGTGTATCATGTAGTTTCTTTGATGAGGCCTCAAATAATAAGATCCACACACAACGACATAATTCTCACCCATCATCATTTCTCTGGGGATAATGCTTCATGAAACACATAACACTATATAACCTATTCCAAGATCTATAAGAATCAGAATAGGTTGCAAAAAAAAATCATCCCTTTAATCATCTAAACGAATTTCTCAAACAAGTTTGACCATAGTAACATAACACCCTTCCTTTTCAGAATAGTAAGAGGTGAATAAAGGAATGAAAAGTAGTGTATTAAATGCCTATAATATCAAGCCATCCTATGGAATATTTCATATTTAAACACATTTCTGGGATGCCCTTAGGAAAACACAACACTAAGATTCTCTAGGACAACATATACTACTAATTCCTATATCATATAACCCAAGAAGTGATGTTTTTTTATTGAAAAGTAGAACTTATTATGCTTTTAGTAACATTGATACTATCTCAGTGTACTCAAAATATTCTCAAGGTTCTTAGCATGGCCGCTATGAGTGTTCGAATACTCCATGATGGCTTCCAAAAATACTAAAAAATTAAATCTAGTTAAGGGTGAATCTACCTATTCAACAAATCCATGAAAAAATAAGTTGTTTTCATATGACTCAAATACATAATAAGGTACTCATATAGATCCTACATTCTACATAAATCAATATAAGGTATGTATGGTTTCCTGAATCACATTTGATGATAGCTCGATCATAGGTCAATATTAAAAAACAACCTAGTTCATTGGATACGTTCAAATAAATAATCTATTCGCGTTAGTGGATATGGATTCTTAATCATAATATGGTTCAACTATCTATATTAAAAGCATGGATGAAGGGTTCCATTCTATTTCTGGGTTAAAAGCCTATGTGAACCCTAATAGGATGTATTGGGCTGTATAAAACCACTGGCCACCATTTCCTCTAACTACCACATTAGCTCTTGGAGCATAGTTTGTGCCATCCTGTATGGAGTAATGGACTTTGGAGATACTCCTTGAACAAGATCAATAAAAAACTCTAACTCTCTCTCAAGATGCAATATAGAAAAATCATTAAGAAAGATTCCAATCAGACGATATTATAATAGATTAAATTCAACATGATATTAACCCTGATTCTCCATGAATGGATTGGAAATATGGATGGTCACTTCAATTGGCCCATGATTCTCATGACTAGATTTGGTATCATAGAAAAACCAGTCACCAATATGTAGAAAATTACCTCCCTCCAGTGATGTCCATGATACCCAATAAAGATTTCATCCTAAAATTCCTAACACAGAACCGACCAATCAATCCTAATAATGATGTCGAATCCCATCATATTAAGAACAAAAAGGTTCCATAATAAAAGCTAATTTCCTACCCCAAGGGGAGAGTCCCTATATTGGATTATTCCCACTAATTCCACTCCAAATAGTGTATATAGGGTCATTACATCATAGTAATACTATATTTACATCCAAAGACTTTACATGATTAATAAGAAGATTAATGAGTGCGAAGAAACTATATCATATAAATATGATACTAGAGTAGAGTATAATAGAATATTAACATATCTTGTAGATTGTCCCGCAACATGATCCTTATGTATTGGTAATAATGCATGTAACTGACCTTATCCACAACCATATTCAATAGTTGGACTATGATGATCAAAACTACTATACATGTGCTACAATTCATTAGGAGTCTAGCTATAATGGCCTTGAACTACTCCTCATCTAGCACTACCGGTTCTACTCTAACTCCATTCCTGAGGTGGTGTAAAATAATTTCCTCGAAGGTGGAGCTGGTGAAGAAACTCACCCCTAGAAGATGATGGAATGGTCTAAAATTTGATGAATATCCCCCATTTTTCTATAACAATTGACCTGTATACAATCTCTATTACACTATGTATTTAGGTTCCCATATAATCCACACTACTATCACCCCATGGAATTATCAGCACATGTACTATGTCTAGCACCGCTTTGTCGAGAAACTTCAAGGGAAAACTTCCTACCTCAGTGGGGAACTATAGGTATACCTCAGCACTGGTCCTTTGTTCCCGGTACTATCACCGTCCCTTAGGGTTCACTATGTCATAATAAAAAGACATAATATTTAATAAAACATTGGTAGGAAAAACACATTCACCTAAGTACATATGGAATACATGACACCATCCTCAAGACATATAGGATGAAAAATTAAATCACTAGAGAGATACAATGAAAATAACTCCATATTAGTGAATCTAAATGAATATCTCGTACCTAATATAGAATATTATTCGAGATTCATGAACTCGGAGTATCTATTAGCTCTCAGAGTTTTGGGAATGAAATTATCATTGAATAATGTATGGAAATTAGCCAATTCAATTACATTAGAGTGACCTACCTAGGTAATTACATCCCACCATTTTTTAGCCGAATCAAGCAGAATTTACACAACAATCTTGGAACCTAGCTCTCAAGGATTATTTAAATTCATGAAGATTGAAAATGGGTCCTCTAGCCAAGATGTAGTAGCCTATAGACTATCGTCCCCCGAAAAGGCAAGAGGATACAAATCATGGAACTCAGGGTTTGGACCAACCATTGAATTTATAACCCACAGAGAACCATTCACAGACTACATCATATATACGAATCTATCTAGGACTTGAGCATCTATTCCAAAACCAGGTGTAGTAGGCAGTGCATTTTGTGGAACTCCTGGAGGTAAGACTGGAAGTTTAGGGGCCACTGCATCTAGAGAATGATCGTCACAATCCTATTGTTTAATGACACAAGGACTTCATGGATTCATTGGTCTACAGATTTTGAGAACACACAACAGGAAAAATTAAAAGTAGAACGATAACAACATTAAAAGATGATAAACTCATTAAATAGCTCACTACTCATTAAAATCTTACCCAATTACCCACATAGGATATGAGTTATTTGTTATCTCTAAAGTATTATTTTTAGGGATTATAGTACATGAAGTTTCAATAGAAGTGTTCCACATCATTTACTTGAAAAAATTCATAAAATTCATATTTATTTTCTAGGTCCACTACCTTAACTATCATAAAAAAGGAAAGAAAGGATAAGGACATGCATCAATTTTTATTTTGGATCCATTTCATACTTTTATGATTGAATTTTATTATAACTCTATGGACCCAAGGTTAAAGTACATGGACATTAAATTTCATTTGTGGAATAATTAATTAATTACAAAAATATACACACAATGAATATATTATATTTCTTGCTTTAGAAACTCAGAACACATTCCTCTAGCCTAGTGAAATATCCTCAACATCTCTCATATAGATAATCCCCATTATATTTCCTAACTAAATAGTTGTTTAAATCATGAGGAAAAGAATGCATAAAAAGGGTGTGTTCAAATTCTCAGTAAGGTTAAACGTGAATAACATCAAACAAAACATGATCATTAGAATGTAAAAACATGAAGTTATGTTTCGAATATCAAAATAGTGACACATGAAAATAATCATGGATGTTCATAAGGCATAAATCATAAATGAACACGCACTATTATCAAATAACATGGAAGTAAAACATAAAATTGTGGCATATAAATAAGAGCATAATATAATTTCCATAGTATCTAATGAATATCTTACAAGACCATCATATTGGACAAAGTCCATTACTAAACTGGGATTACATGTCATTCCAACCATGTATTAATGAACCTATGTTGCTTGTCATTCTAGACCTATACTACTGAACTCCATGTACATGTCGTTCGTGCAATGTTTTACAGAAATTGATTTCCTTGTTGTTCTAGTCATATATCTCTGAGAAACATTCCATTCCAACACTGTATAGCTGAACATGATTTACTTGTTCTTCCAGACCTATATTACTGAACAATATTTTGTTGTTGTTCTAGTCATATATTTATCATGGGATATAAATAATTACCTAATGCATTGGAGGGAGAAATATGTCCCACCCATCTCATAATGAAATCATTCTTACAAGTTCCAAAAAACCATAAATCATTCATCATAGAATAACCCAAGAAATAAAATGGGTTTCATAAGCATCATTCTATATCAACATAATCCACAAAAAATGGATTTCATAAATAGCATTCCCTCATAAGAATAATAGAATCATCGTATTAATTGAAATGTAAACATAATCCTATTTAAATAATTTCAATATCGATGGAATGTAATTTTATATAACACATGAAATGAATTCTTGAGGAAAATATCATTTCTTATTCTAATATGATGTCCTTTCTCCAAAATCAAGGATATTTTAGAAGAAAATAATTTATTTGAAAGTAACCATGAAATCTAACAAAGGAAGATTTAAGGAAATAATGAATTATAAAAATTTAAAAATCCATTCACTCCATATAATCTTAAGAAAAATTCTTCTCATACTTTTACCAAAAAGTCAAATATTACATTATACCAAAAATGTAAAAAGATTCCTTTCATACCATTTAACAAAAATTCACCAATTGGTAAAGTTGACTTTAATAAATTGTATAAGAATAAAAAAATATTACATATTTAAAAAATATGTACATGGATGATAAATATACCACTATAAACACTTATGTATAAAAAAATCACGTATAATAATGAGATGGTGAAATTATCCTTTACCATAGGTCTGATTTACTCTGTATGTGTCTTAAACTCCCCTTTTTATGAGTATCTCCTTTTGATTTGAACAAATGGTCTCCTTAGGATGTCTGTATGCCCAATGTCTAGACTCTAAAAATAATTAACGGAATTTGGGAGGAGTTTTGGGTAGGTGTTGGGCGAGGAAAAGGGCTATGAAGGTGTGTATAAAAGTGAAGAACACGTTCCCTTTTAAAGGAGAGGTGATTGTTACTTTAGGAATGTCATGAAAAAATAAATTATTACAAATTCAGATTCATATTCTAATGGATCAAACGTAATTTATTTTTAGGATAAGATGAGGATTAGTCAAAATACTCTAAAACAATAGGTTTTAGACAGGTTTAGTTCGAAAAATTTACTTTATATTTTAGTTTTAACCTTAAGTAAAAAAAAACTCTTACCATGTCTTCTTGTATTTTCATAATATATGGTTACTATAGTTACATTAAAATTTCATGAAAACCCAAAGTGGATTTTTAATTGAATGTGTAACATTATAAAATTCAGTGGGCCAAATCAAATATTTTCAGGACTACTATATCATTTAATAAAATAGAATTTGTTTAAAACCCCATTTCTGTCTATTTACACTATTTATTAATTAATTTTTATTAAAATCATAATAACTTGATTCTATCTAACCAAAGGCATTAACACATCCCTCACATATCAATATCATCCAAAATATTGGTGGATGGATTCTAAATGTTCAAATTACATTTCTTTTAATACTTATAAAATCATTTATTTGAATATTTCATTAATAAGTTAATAACTATATCATCGTTGTGTCATAAAAAAATTATTTATTTAATGTCTAAAAATTATTATTAAAATATGATGTTATTTTAAATATTTTTATATTTCAAATGAATATTTATTCTTCAAGATATTATTTATATAATGAAAATAAATTTTTTTTACTAAAAAGATACATGTGTACGTTATATTTCCCATCACTTTAAATTAATTATTATAATATGTCTTTTTCAAACCCAGGTTGTTCTCAGATACCAAAATATAAGCCTATGGATTTTACTGGTCGTCCATCACTGAACCAAAAGGATTAGTACATGTATTAGGGTAGTTTTATATTATTATAATATTATTTTTTACCCTTATTTACCATATTTACCCGTTAACCTTGGTAAATAAAAATAATTACTAAAATTTCTATTCATAATGTCCAAAAATAATAGGGAAATATTTACATGATTTGGATGTTCTTATTCCAAAAATAGAATCCATTTTTAAAAATTCAAAAAACAGAATTTAAAGAAATTAATTTAAAATTAATTCTCAATTTTAAAACCAGAAAGTGGATTTTTAAGAAGTAAAAACTATCAAATGATTAACATGTGTTTATATCAAATTTTAATGTGATATTACATCCAATGGAAGAAATTTTATTAAATGATTAAAACATCATCCAATTACACTATAAAACCTATTAAAAGGACAAACTAAACATATAAATAAATTAGATGAATGGGCAGTTTTGAATTAAAATGTAGTATTGTTCACTATTCATTAAAATATGAAGTTTATCAGAAATAATACACAAAATTAAAAAAAGAAGTAAATTTTGATGTCCCACATCCAAATAGGATTCTTATTTTATCAAAAATAATATATTAAAGTATTAAAAACTAGATTTTAAATGGGTTATCCATTAAAAGGTGGACAAACAACATTTTTTTTACAAATACTTCATTTATTCGAAAAATTGAAATTTTTATTATATCATGTCTGGGAAATAATTATGATGACTATTAATATCACATAAAATTAAAAATATTGTTAATAATTTTAATAATGTGTTGTTTATATCCCATTAAATAATAATATTTTAATAGTATATCATTGTTTAGTGAAACTTGGAATTGCATAAAATGAAAGCTATCGAGGAATGTCGGTCTTGCATGTAATGAAATGAGAGTTGGTGTTTTGTGTAGTGAATGATTAATTTTTTGTTTCATATAACATAATACAAACTTACTTCTTCTATACATTGAACAATATCTATACTCTATGTTTCATGTACTGTACACTAAATCAGTGTTGCATGTAACATACAACAATTCTGTTTAGTGTGAAAGGAATGTTTGAATTCGTGTATTATAATATATAAATGAAAATTTTAAATTATTCAGAGAAAATGGTCCATAAATACTTGGGGTGTTACATTATACCCCCCAATAAAATTAATTTCTTCAACAAAATTCTTCCAGGATAAAAAATGACTACTATTTTAATGTTTCTTTCAAGGAAACCCACATCTTAAAAGGAATACTAATATTTTATTTAAAAAAATTTAAAAACATAATAGATAAACAAATTAACTAGTCACTAGGTCTCCACAAAGGATAACAGATGTGGAAAGTGATAAAATTTATATGGTAGAAAACTGTAACCATCATGTTTTGAAAGATAGTGATAGGGAATAAGGTCTGTAGAATGTTAACAACCAAGAATCCATAAATATGTGATGATTCAATGGAACATAAGATTCATCTGATACGAATGTACTATGACAAAAAAATTTCTTTTCAAGATCATTTTCTTATAGTTTAAGAACATGATAAGAAATACATATATGATTTCATTAAAATCTCTTCATTGGTTGTGCATTGAAATATTTCCACATCATCTCTTATTCAAAGAAATGAAGTTGAATTTTTCTTTCCTAAAGTGTAAGAAAATCATGTGGCCCAAAAATTTAATGATTTGACATTATATCTGGATGTATTAAAAAAATTTAACACAAGTTATCAAACATACATTAGTCCATATATGGTGAGACAATACTTTATTCTAAAAAAAATTATCTCATGTTTAATCATTACAAAAATTTGAAAGCATTACCATAATTCTGAAATATGAAAATCCTAAACTATAGGAAAAGTTTCACAAAATCATCATAAACTTTAATCCCATTATATCAAAATATAAATATCATTGGTCACATTCTAAAAATGTGAACACCTTTATTTTGTATTCTCTTGAGTCATTGTAACAACCTCAATTATGAGATATTGTTAGTGAAAACATGCATGTTTCATTATTCCAAGACATATTGAGTATATTCCATAAGTCCATAAAATATTATATATCATCCACTATAGTATAAACCCCTTTCCAATGACCCCATAATCAGTTCTCAAGAAACAATCATCATCCAATTTACTTATTCAAATCCACAATATATTTAGCCAAGAAGCATTATATTAACATAAGGTACATGTTAAGGGTTATCATCCTCTTAATCTTGTGTTATACAAGTATATCAACATACCCTTAAATAACTTTTTTGTCTCCATTGAACTATTCTATATATCCATTCCAATCATTAATTAAAAATATATATTGACAATAGTTACAAATTTCGTTATTCATATAATATCATCTTGTAAATCCAAAACATATACACCCTAATCATAAAACAATATTATTAAAACATTGTTCATGATCCATCATCTTCATCTTTCCTAAAATATGAATTAGGTGTTAAGGTTTTTCAACCCCAAATCTTCTTAGGATTAATATTAAAAATAATGGAAGAACATCACATACCTTTCACATGTCATTTAAAATCTCTTTATCCTTAGTATTATGACCAATACTCATACCATAATCATGATTCTCATCATTATATTTCCACTTAGGAAATAAAATTTAATTATTCAAATAATTTCCACATATGAAACATTCAATGTTTAGCAGTGTTCTAGGTAATTCTAGCTGTTGACTAAGACCAGAATGAAAAGTGTGAAAATCAAATATCATAGATTAAAAACACAAGTAAGGTAAATTACTCATAATATTTCAATTTATAATATCATTGGATTAATCACAGGTTATTCATGATTATAAAAAAAAACACTAAGAATATATCATATACTTGATTTATCCTTTATAAATCCCTATAAATATCCTTATAAATATTTATAGGGATCTCAGTAATGTTTTCACATCCTAGTTTCCAATGGTTAACTAGACCTTTGTTTTGATACCAACTCTAACGAACCAAGCATGATGTAAATGGAAATTAATTTTTTTTTGAAGAATAATTTATACATTATAGAAATATAAACTCAAAGACTCTATTAGTTTAGTGCCTCTAGAAACTCTGAACACACTCCTCTTTCTTGGGGAAAGATCTTGAACATATCCCATAATGATCTGGCCATTAGTTTTCTTATGTAAAACTGTTCATTATATCCAAGTGAAAATAAAACAAAAACTGGTGAGCTAAAATTCCAAATTATATTAAACATGAAGAACATTAAATAAAACATAAACATTAGAATGTAAAAACACGAACATAAATTTTTAATATCAAAATCGTGAGTCATGAAATAAATCTTTGTGCTTTGTAAGGAACAGATCCAAACTTAACATGAACCATAATAAAATAACATTTACATAAAAAATGTACTTGGGGAAAGAAAATAATCACATAATATGATTTCTTTAGTATCTAATGAATTTCTTCAACGACCATCATTGTGGAAAATGTCCATTAATGAACTTGTTTTACTTTCTGTTGAAACCATGTGTTACTAAACTAGATTTACATGACGTTATAGCCCTGTAATACTGAACAAGATTAACATTCCATTCTTACCCTGTATTACTGAACCTGATTTTAATGCCATTTAATTCATGTATTAGTGAACTATATTTACATGTCATTCTAACCCTATATTGTTGAATAAGATTTACTTGTCATTCCAACCCTATATTACTAAACATGATTTTCAATCCGTTCTAGTCATGTCTATCTCATGAGATATAAATATTTACCCAATGAGTTTGCAGGATATATAGGTCCCACCCATCTCATAATGAAATAATTCTTACATGTTCCACAAAAACCTAAATCATTCATCATATCGTAACCCATGAAATATAATGGGTTCCTCAGACATCCTTCTATCATAACATAATCCATATTAAAAATGAAATTCATAAATATAATTTCATCATAAACATAATCAAATAATAGTATCAATTGGAATACAATCATAACCTGATTTGAAAAATATCATAATGGATATAAAGTAATTTTGACATAACACATGAAATTAATTCTTGTGTAAAATATCATTTCATCTTCAAATACATTATAAATTCTCAAAACTCCACGAAAATTTAAAAAGAAAAAATTTATCTGAAAATAAACATGAAAAATTGTATAGTAAGAATCATGGAAATAAGGAATCATGAAAAAGAAAAAATCCATTCATGTCATATAATTTAAAAATCATTCTTCTAATACTTTTTTAAGAATGTAAAAAAGTACATTATAATGAAACTGATAAAATATTCATTTCATAGCGTTTAATAAAAATTCCCAAATGGTTAAAATTAATAATAAAAATAGTATAAGAACTGAAATAATGTTTCATATCTATGAAAAATGGACATTGATGATAAATATACACCAATAATTACTTATGTATAAACAATCACAGTTAATAATGAGATTGTGATATTATTTCATACCTATGGTTCGATTTCTTCCCTATTTGTCTAAAACTACAATTTTTCAAGTATCACCTTTTTATTTTTAACAAAACGTCTCCCTGGGATGGATTTCTACCCAATTTGTGACCTCTAGGATTATTTGTGGGATGTTGGAATTATATTTTGGTAGGGTTTGGATGAGCTAAAGGGCTTGGGAGGTGTCTGTAAAGTAGAAGGAGAAGTTCCCTTTTATAGGAGAAGTGATGGGAACATTATTAATGTCTTGAAATATTAATTAATTATAATTTTATTTTAGGTTTATAATGGATAATAAGTTATTCAGTTTGTGGATAAGATGTAGATAGGTCAATATTGTCTCAACTAATAGGTCTTTGACATGTTTGGGCTAGAAAATTAACTTTATATTTTATCTTTAACCCTTAGTTAAAAACATTAACTCTTTCCATGTATTCTTATATTTTCATAATATATAGATAGTATAGATACTATAAAAATCTAAGAGAACAAAAAGCCGACTATTAATGACATTTATGAAAATATATAATTCTTTTGGTTTAATCATAGATTACGATAACAATTATATCATTTAATATAATAGTATTTGTTTTAGAAACTAATTTATTCCAATTTTGACACTATTTAGTATTTTTTTTATAAAAGTCATAAAAACGTTATTAATTATAACCAATTGGATTAAATATTCCCGCACATTTCAATTTATCCAAAATGATTTTTGGATGGCATTAAAATGATCAAATTACATTTATTTTGTTATTTATTATATAATTTATTTGTATATTTCATTAATAAGGCAATCACTACATTATCATTGTGTCATAAATAAATTTATTAATTTAATGTATAAATATTATTAATAAAATTCCATAATTTAAGAAATCATTTTTATCTTTATAATGAATTCTTTTAATTGAAGAGATCATTTATATAAACCCAAATAAAATTGTTTTTAGTAAAAATATACATGTTTATGTTATCTTTCCCTTCACATTGAATTTAGTATTATAACATGTCATTTTAACAACTAAGTTGTTTTCAAATGCCACAATTTCATCATAAGATTTTATTTGTCTCCCATGAATAGTCCAATTGGATTAGGACACATATTAGTTATTTATTATATTATTATAATATTATTTTCTACCCTAATTTAAATGATTTAACATTTTAGCTATGGTAAATAGAAATAATTACTGAATTTAGTATTCATAATGTCTAAACATAAAAGGGACTTATTTATATAATATGGACATTATAATTGAAAATATTGAATACATTTTTATCAATTCGAAACACAAAATTTTTATAAATTAATTTAAAATTAATTCATATTTTCAAAACTAGAAATATGGTCTTTAAGATGTAAAAACAATCAAAAGATTAAAATGTTTTTATGTCTAATATAAATGTGAAATTACTTCTAATGACCAAAATTGTATTAAATGATTAAAACATAGTCCAAATTAACCTTAAAACCAATTATTAATACAATATATGTATATAATAAAATTAGATGAAAAGTTAGTTTTGATTTAAAAAACAGAATTATTCATTATTCATTAAAAGATGAATTTTATCAGAAAAATACATAATATTCAACAAAATTAAATTCTGATATCTCTTTTTCCAATGAAGAATTTTTTTTGTCAAATATAATATATAAAAGTGTTAAAAAATTAAATTTAAAATTGGTGCACCATCAAATGGCAGAATATTGCATTTTTTTGAAAAATAAATCATTTATCAAAAAAATTGAATTCGTTCTTATGTCATGTCTAGAAAATACATAAAATGAATTTTATTGTTATCAGAAATTCAAAATTTGGTAAATAATATTCTTAATGGCTAGTTTATATCCCATTAAATTATACTTTTTTAGTAATATAGTGTAGTTTATGAAACATTGTATTGTGTACAATACAAAATATTAAGTAAGGTTTCTCTTTCTTGTAAAGAAAGCCAAGTATTTGTTCTGTGTTGTTGATGTTTCCTTTAGTGTTTCATATAACATAATCCAAACATATTTTTTTTATACATTGAAAAAAATCTAAACTCAGTGTTGTGTGTATCGTACTCCAACTCGGTGTTTCGTGTAACATACGACGTGTCAAGTAAGTATGAATGGATTGTTTTACTTAGTGCATTACAAGATATAAATGGAAATTTTAATTTATTTGAAAAAATGGTCCATAAAATCTCGTGGTGTTATAATATAATATATCTATGTTCATTTAAAATGGCTCATCATTCATAGTGAATCAAGGCCCATACACCTTAAATCTAAAAAATAAAACCATTTTAATTTAATCTAAGAGATAAACTTATAAAATTACCATTTACAACACACGAAGGCACATAAAAACTCATGAATTAAAACTAGTTATCACTGTACAATATAAAATTCAAACACATGTATATCTATAAAACATCACTAAAAATCACAATCTTGTTAAGAAATTCAATGTGAAATTTCACCTTGGTGGAATGTAAATATGCATGAAATGTTATTTCTAAGGATCCTGTGATGATGCAAGTAACAATTCTCCTTGACCTCAAATCATAATTCCAAGGATGAAAATGAATTATCAATCAGAATATTAAAAAATAACACCACATAAAATGTGTGTCACCAAATGGTGAAATGATATGAACTGTAATCGGAAGAAATAGGAACAATTATAATTCATGAAACTCGGTTTTTACTCCAAACATGGGTGCACAATGAATAAGAATGACTTATAAAAACATTACATGAATTCATAATCTATAATATATTATCTCTAAATATAAATTAAAGAATAATAAACAATATGATACATCTTTGTGACATCATAAACTTGAATGCCACTAAAGGTTCCCCAAGACCAGTTGGCCACATGGCCTTAAGCTCATCTACCTGAACGCCAAAGGATTCTGAATAGTAGTATGGGACAAGGGTATATTTTTTAGGGGAATAATTCCCCCATTAATATAGTATATAATAATTGATCAATATGAAACATATATTAAGTGGTGGAAGAAATATAAGTAAACAAATAGCAGAAAAAAGTAGACAAGAATAATAAAATACATATGAAACTGATATAAATATACATAAATGTTGATTATATTTAATGTAACTATAAATATATTAAACATGGATAGAAATAAAAATACTAGAATAGTACTCCAGATATGAAAAAGGGAACAAAAACTATTCAAAATATCCCAATCTCAAACTCGGTCATTTGCTACCAGCTCCACCCAAATACAACAAACAATCATGTTTCTAAAGTGATACACTTCCCTTTATCAAATCCAGTATATATATAGTCTTCTCAAGTAAAATTGGAACAAGAATAGTGTGTGAGATAAATCTTAGTAGGCCAAGAATAATGGTTTTTATAACACCATGACATTGTAATATTATATGATAATATGTGAAAGCGTGAATATATAAAAGTAAGAAGTACAATAATGTAAATGCTGAAGTATCTTCTGGATCCATCGGTATGTGTCTTAACATTTAATCAGTTCATTAATTATATATGTCGATTTTATATATTTGTGTCATACGAGGCCTATCAATCACTGGAATCTCCTCGTGATGGTAATATTGTAGGTTCCGTTATGTAATAAAAACATGTTGATAATAATAATGAAAGGTTCCATTATATTAACCATGGAATCCTAGAAATCCATAGTAACCGAATATATAGTAAATGAATCTTTTATATTTGGTTAAGAGTGTAATCCAAGGAGATTCATCCATGGAATTCCCCAAAAAGTTATCAAATTGATCCATGGAACACATCCATATTAAAAATGGATAAAAAATGGATAACAGCAAGGATGTAACAAAGGAACCTCATTTCTATAGAATCCATGATGGACACAAAGATTGTATCCAAGGAATCCTGTAATAGTAAAAGGAAGGATATTATTTTGTGATACTAGGCAACCAATAATAGGTGAGGATTGGGATCCAAGTTGGATCTCAACCAAGGCAACTGACATCCTTGAATCAGAATGACGTCCACAAGTGATCAAGGAATTTATTCAAGAATCTTGAATCTAACTCAAGTATGAAGTCCCATATAAATATTTCTGGGTCGATATGAATAATTATAAATCCTAAAATTAATTCATTTAATTATTTAGTCCAAATTTTAATTATTCCAATTAATATGCCATGTTTCATTCCATGCCTTTTATAAAAATAGGAAGGAATCTTAAGACCTGAAAAAATTTACATTCCAATCATTTAAGATATATTCAACTAATAAGGTTATCCCTGATGCCTTCAATAATCATGGAATAAATTGGTATATACGTCCAACCAAAAATTAATTCAATTATTCCAAGCCATATCAATAATATATTATTTCCATTCATTTTTGGATTGATATAACAATTCATAGTACATAACTTAGGGAGGTCAAGTTGAAAACAACCTTATCCAGTCAATTTTATAATTCACAATTCAAAAGATATTTAATTATGATTTATTACCATTAGAAGGTTCATGTCAAATCACAGCTGAATTGTGGCTCAATTGAACATGTCAAACACTTGAAAACCTTAATATGAACAACACACTACATGGGGTGGTAGATGTTATGGACATAACAACCAATAATGATTTATACATTGTTTTTGGGACATATAAAACTACTTCTAATGAATATAAGAATTATTTATAAATTTAAATAATTGTTTCTAAGGAAATATGTTTGTGACCACAACATTTTCCAAAATAATGAATCTCATAGGATGAGTTATAGACCACCTACCTCATACTCGTACGAATCTCATCATCAATTATAAATATATAATTTGGAATGTATTGGATTAGATATAAAGAATGGATCCTTTTCCTAAAAAAAGGATATATGAGCCTACATATAAATAAAATATTTTATAGGAAGAAGAATGAAAAAATATTAAAAATGATTCAAGTACATACTGATGCAGATCCAATAAGATGGACAACGGAGGAATCAAACATCCGAATTTTTCCCAATCACAAATCCTCATTTTGAAATGAAAATGGATTTAAAATAGTCTAAGAAGTGTATGTTATCCACTATTTAGGAATAGATAGGTGAGGTATTTATTGAAAAATTATATTAATGGAAAATAATCAATTTACCTAAAATTATACTTCATACGGTTTGGACCCGGGTTTGCCAAATAGTGTGAAAACCTAGAATGGTCTTATATAGTTTGGGGGAAACTAAATGGTTAGGCCAGGTTGTTTAAGGAACCATGTATCAATTATGAAAAAAATACTATAAAAATGTAGACATTCAAACATGATGGTGCTACCCATTTCACATGATTATATCAAAGTGTGAGCCCTCGTGTTGGTCATTATCTTGCCTTAGACAGTTAAAACTAACCTTGTGAACTTCCTCACACAATTTACTCTTATCATAAAATAGGCTAGAAACATTAACCGGTCGATGTTTTGAGCTTGGAACATGCTCTGGACACCAACAAAACCATCACTTAATAATTAGGCACCCATTTTCGGTCCATAAAAGAAAATTAGACCAAAATTTAATGGGTACATACCTTAGTGAAGAATTACCTTCCAATAAATACATTTCATAATATATATAGTAACTAAAATATAAATTATAAATGAAATGAAATAACATAAAAAATGAAACTAGTAAGAGAATATTGGTTTTCTCAATGATTCATGGGGATGTTATTATTGTTATTAAAAAATTATTCATCTTAATTTTATTCAACACCGAGATGAAGAAAATTCATTATCCACCCTCTCATATTAATTGAAATACCCTAAAACAGCACCACATCATGTAGGATAATTATTTTCCACATCAACACCTTAAATAATTTCTACTGTTAGAATGGATTAGATATTAACTAGAAGTAAAATTTAAAAAAGAGGAATGAAACATTAATAAATAAATTCGGATTAGTAGTCACCATAATAATTTTAGCTACTATTGAAATCATTTAATAATATATGATAAATCTATATTGAAAAATGAACAAAAATACCACCACTTCCTCGCTCGAACAATAGTGAAGGTCATCTCTCCACAATCATGTAGACAAAATAAATATGGTGAGAGACAAACAATTAAAAAAGTATAGAATTTAAGAAGAAACATTCTACACTAATATTTATATTAATTTTAGAAAATATATTAAAAGCAAAATACTACACCTTAACCACAAAAAATGTACATCCATTGGTATAAGAGAGGAGGAGAATATTTATAGAGAAAAGGGTTGAAGAATTTTCACTCCAAAATTTTACCTTTGAAATATTTGAAATGTGTGACCCATTAAATAGAATAATTTGGGAAAGTGGTTTGTTAAATGTTTTTTATATATTTATTTATCATTTAGAATAATTTTTTTTATTTATTGGTCTGTATATGCATGATTTATGTGTATTTTACCCATCAAAATTTTTCATGATAGGAAGACTCTTCATATTCCCCAAATCCTATTTTCCATGAAATTATTCCCTTGATAGAAGAAACATGAGGAATGGAAAACATAATGAAAAGTGTTCATTGATATCTAATATAGATCCATTTAAGTGGTAAGAATATTTGGGATTTCAGTTCTTGAGATATGGGTCTATAAATAAATGTATTTAGACATGTACACAGATTTTGAGGCTTGACGTGTGAGCCGGTTTTGAGCATTTATATTATGTATTATGCTTTGGGTCCTATTAAATGAAATTAATTAAAAAATTTATGAAATTTTGAAAAATGTAATTTAATAATATAATTGATTTTAGAAATTATTATTCCTGAAATATATAATAAAAAAATAGTTAACTTAAAAAATAAGTTCATTTTTATAATTAAGTTCAAATTACTTCAAAAATATAAAATTTTAAAAATTTCCTACAAAATAATACTTCTGTGAGATTAATAAAATTGAATTAGAGGTTAAAATTTATAATAGTTTTAGCTTCCTAACTCCACCACATGAAACCATTTCATTCCACTGAAATCTTCAGATATCCAAATACAATTCCAGATAGTTATATGAAATTTGAAAAAACCCATGATAATTTCTAAAATAAAATTTATCATTTATAATATATGAAACAATTCCTATAATTTTCATCCCTAAAAAATAAATTCATTAAACCTAATAAATACCTCTAATACCTATGTACAACCAAACACAACATGAATTTTATGTCTCTCTTCACTCAATAGAAATTTAATATGGAGTTATACTCACACATGGAAAATGAATTTATCACCATAGTAATGTCACAAATATCATTTCTCTAAATTGAAATTCACATAAATAATTTAATTATTGATACATTTTTTAATAAGAATTATATTTCTTATAGTTTTTGGGATAAAATTTCTGTATTATTTTGACTAAAAGGTCCTGTTTTGACCCTTAAGTGAAATGCATGAATATTCAAGCGAGAGAGAGGAAATTCCTCCCTAAAGTTCACTTTTACATTTGAAAAAACCACACCACCTGATTTTTTAGTCATTGTATATTAGGAACCCATTTATTATAATGAATTATATCATCCATGTTCTCCCACCATTTTTTAATTTTTTAAACCTCTTGAAAGGCACAACATAATTATTAATTGTTTGATTTTTTTCATAGTGGATGAGTTTAAAATTGAATACTGTGAATGAATGAAAATTAATTTCATTTATTTTAGAATGATAAATAAGATAAAAAATAATGTACAGTGATAAATTCAACCCTCTCAATTTTTTTAATTTTCTAATTTTTTTTCTTTTCATTTAATTCATTTTTTGAAGGAGAACTAGATAAAACAAATAAAAAACAATTAAATGAAAACCAGGAACAATTATATCATTATCTACATAGAAAAAAATTTAAACACACCACAATCATATCAAAAACGAAATTCACCCAAAAGAGATGACATGAAATACCCTTCCCCCGTACTCAAACATGAAATATCTATTAAAAATACCAATATTACAAGTAGGTAAGAAAAAAATGCATTGTAATTTGACATAAACCTATAATTAAATTCATGGAATATATGGGATTACAATTGATAGACATAATAATAGGGCATACGTAAATGTGCCACTAGAAAAAAAAATCCCTCACTCTTAATAATAACATTCCATGTAGTCCAAATCACCGAATGGGAAAAATCATAATTTCTTGTTCTCACAAAAAATCCACGTTTCTATCAAGAAATTTTGGGTATTAAAAATAATATATAAAAATGGATTACAATACATTATAGTACAATAAGAATATTTTTATTCAGTTTTCATTGGAATGGATTTATGATTTTCTCCAAACACATAAAAATTATTGAAAATACAATTCAAGGAAAAAGTTTTCACATCATTAGTCATTTAATGTACCTTTATTTAAAAATCATATCAATAATATAAAAATAATTTGAACTTAATGATTTTATATGAAAATTAATTTCAGTTGAATCAACCAAAAAATATTAAAAAATAACATAAAATTACCTAGGATGTTTGACATTCCCCCAAACATAAATTAACTTCACCTTATTTTACCTCAATAAATAAGAAAAATGAGGGTGTAGAAACTATAGAGAAACAAAGATACACATTGAAATTATTTTTCATTGGAAGCCTTGAGTGAAGATCCTAGATACTGCCAATTATTCTTATAAATTATTAAATAAATAAAAACAGAAAATAAATGTAGAAATATAACTAGAAAATAAAAACAAGATAGAACATTGTTTGGACCCCCATGTGTGTGGTATGTTTTTTCAGCCCCTAGTTAGGATGTTGTAGTGTCTTAGTTTTATTTTAAGTATGGATAGATTTATTTCATAAAAAAAATGTTTAATATTAATATATATTCATAGATGAAAAGAATCATAACCCCCAGATAACTGAAAAGATTCATCGAAACCCATTAGAGAAGAATATACAATTTTATGTTTAGAGGGAGATGGAAAATAAAAATTTGGTGCAACCAAATTTGTTTAGATGGAGGACAGGTGTCCATGGGTGCTGTAAATTGTAAACTAGGTTATAAATTCACTTATAGATTGTTTTCAAAAAAGTATTCATCAATTATTTATTTTTCTGTTTCACCATCCTCATATGCATAAGTTTACATCTTGACTGTCACCTTCATTTACTCTTAACACAAACAACATAATTATATTCATCATCATGGGAATTTAGTATTAGTTCTAAATTTAAAAAATATGAATAAGGGATACCATTTCTAAACTCAAATTTAATAATTTATTAAAGTAAAAATATGTAAAAAAATTGCACTCCCTTAAAAAGTTCAGCTTTAATCACATTTTACTTAAGTAGGGCTACTAGAATGTTTTTTGTTATAGCGGGAAATGGATGCAAAATTATTTATTTAACCTCACAAATTACATGGGGAAATATAGGTAAAATATAAATTTCATTCTACTTATGATTTTTTTGGTTTCCATTCCTTATATACAATTTTATCATCATCATCTTTCAGGGAAAGAGATTCTAGAATCATGTTCACTTTTTCGAATATTTTGTAATTCTCTTAAATCAGAAAGGAATCCTAATCTTTTTGAATCATCAAAAAAATTTTATCCATTTAAATTTTAAAATTTTTCCCTTCTATTGCCTCCTAATAATTTACTAATATACCAATAATTTAATTAATCCCCCTAAAAACCATCATGACATTTGAAATGAATGATATTAAATAATACACATATTTAGTTTTTGATTATGTTTTGGGGGTTTAATGAAAAAATCTTGTGTAATATATAGAAATCAATGAAAATAGAACCCAATTATGAATGAAGGTTTATTCATTATACCTTAGTGAATATTATATTTACCTATGTACATAGTATATTTTTTCACACCTAGGGTTGATCTATTGAGGATGTCTCTCACAATGCACTATCATCCTATGCTTCACTATTATAAAATAACTAATATAAGGATAACATATATACTAATATAAATGGGATTTTTAATTCTGAAAGTATATTTAATATTATATATAACAATTAAAATATAATATATAATGTATATTATATAAATTATGCAATTAAATAATTTAAATTAAATTATTGATATCGTGGTTTAATAGTGATGTTATCATTATGATTAAAAATACAGTTCTAAATATTTAATTCAATATAAATATACATACATTACACTATAAACTATATCATTTTAATGAAATTACACTACACATAAACCATTATCTGTATGAGTAATCTCTTACACAACAATAATTTTGAATAACTCTACTGTTTGAATGACTCTGATATTGACATGATGTAAAATGATTAAATGAGGATGAAGAGAACAGTAATATAGAATGTGGAGAGGCATATCACCCAAATAAATTTAAACACTACTAAAATATTATAATAAAACATTTGAAATAAATATATCATAGAATACTTAAAAACCATCACTCCCCCCTCCTAGAACAACAATGATGGTTAGCGTTCCACAAACACAAAGATAAAATCTATTGTGTATAAAGAACAAGAAACAAAAAGAAGTAGAAATGAATAGAATAATAAAATAGATAAAATAATATATATTGAAATTATAAAGAACTATTATAACAAAAATTATTTATGATAGATCCCTAAAATTAATATAATTTGGTATAATATAAAAGGATAGAGTTTTTAGAGAAAAGTGGAAAATAAATATTGCTCCAAAATTAGACCTCCAATATATTTCATGTGTTTTACCCATTAAATTTTAGAATTGTGGACCATTGTCTTATTAATTTTTTTTAAAAAATTTCATTCATGGGTTCCCAAAAATATTCTTCTTGATTTCTCATCAGATGTAGGAGTTATAGCAATTTTACTATGTAAAATGATTCTGATCTAGAAGAATCTTCATATTCCCAAAATAAACTATCCCCTAAATTATGGCCTTGAAATAAGAAGAATTATTGGTGGATTTTTTTATAATCCTTCATTAATATATTATCTAGTCGCATGACTAATTTTATCTTCTTTGTGATTTTAGTTCAAGAGATATGGGTTCATCCTTACAATATCATAATCTGTGCATAGTTTTTGAGGGCCAAATCATGAGACATTTTTGGGATATTAAATTAGGGATTGACCTTTAAATATAGTTGAAAAAATTAATAACACCATTTATTGAAGCCTAAAAAATGAATTTCAAAATTTAATCATTTTAGAAAATATTATTCGGGAAATACAGAAAATAATAATAATTGTAAATCCAAATATTAGGCCTTTTATCATGTAATCTCAACTTATATTTGATAAATAAAAATGTGAAATTTCCAATAAAATAACACTATTTTTGGATTTTAAAATTTGAAATACTGTATAAAATTTGAGGAAATACTAACTTCATCAAGGAAAAATATAGGGTGTTAAAATATTTTACACAGTTTGAAGAGACCATATGATGCCTCCTTATATATGATACGACCATGTGCATGATAATATATCTTAATGAATGATACTAAAAAATGTATATCCATAATTTTTTTATATTTTTTTTATTTTAAATCAACTAGTATACCATGGAAGTTTGATTATTAGAGATCACAAATCCAATATTGAAATGGAACATACCACCATAGATCAATGCTCAAAATCTATGATGGTGTATTAGGGAAAAAATAATTTTCTACAGTAATTATTATATTATTATTTGTGTATATTAATTTAGTGTGACAATCACACCCATATATGGGAAAGAAAAAAATATTTTTCCCCAAAAGAACTCTATCGTAAATCTATTTTCACCTTAATTTGTGCAGTGATATACATACATAAGTAATTCATAAAAATTCATGTGATCCAAGAATTGGCATACATTTATAAGAAATATATAAAAAATATTTCTTTAGAATACCGAATTATAAAATTATGAAATCATGTTTATATAAAAATAAAAATAACAATTAACTTAAATTATATTATTATATCGATCCAATTAATGTACAAAAATTTGAATAGGGAACTCTAAAGAATAAGTAGTAATATAGGATAAACAAATAAACACAAATCAAATTCCTTCATCATTTTTTTAAAAAAATTTTTCAAGGGGATATCAATTTCAAATTTAGTCTCTCAATTCAAAATGTCACTACTGACCACTTCACTCCAATATTTTATGACAAAACTGGGTTCACGTACTTAATAAATTTTTTAATTAAATCACTATGCCTAATGGAATAATGAATCTTGTCACCATATAATTTTTTTGAAGTATTATAAGAAGAGAATTATATATTTTACATTATACTCACTGTGCGGATATAAATATTGCAGAGGTGTGATGATCTTCCAAAATACATTCTAATATAGGGATCCAAAACTGTCTTAGGGGAATATGGGATAGGCCATAATGATAAGATCACTAGAAAGAGGGGATAGATAGAGGATATAATTAAAGGTATAGTCTAGTACATGGTATTATAATAATACATCAAGGGATCATTTAATTTGGTTTTTTATTATTAGGTTAATAGAATATATTTCCAATAATATTAAACAATTATAAAAAAGATAAGTTCATAATACATGAGCTTCTAATGGACCCCCATATATATGGTTCACAATATGTAACAACCCATTAATTTTTATTTTATATTAAATGTGTGTTATATTATATTATAATATTAACATAACAAATTTAGTGGAACTAGAAAAACCATATATATTTAATAATTAACTTTAAAATATTCAGGTAAAAAACAATTAAAAATCCAAACATTAAAACAAGAAATTAAATTATAAAATATAAAATCTATAATTGGAAAATATGGATCACCCATATATACTTGAGTCACATCCCCCACAACCAACACTATATAAATAAAAATGTAATATTAAACAGGTTACAATTATATTTAAATAAAAATATAACCATCTTAGTAATTTTTGGGAATATTGAGGGAAATAATGAAGTGATATTTATAGGTTATAATGGAAATATAACTATTGATATTTAACTACTATATGACCCTTGTTCAAATATGTTTTTTGTCAATATATCAATTGGTAAATTTTAATGTTGGGTATTAAACCCTTTGAAAATAATTTTATCATTATAATTATTGATTATAAGTAGTAATGAGAAGGGAAAATTGAGGTAGAATGGAGAAATTATGATCTTAACTAGTAGAGTCATAACATTTGAATCCCATTTTTTAGAATCTGGGAGGTAGGTAGAGTCACTGGGGTTTTGCCTTGACCAATCCCTTGCTTAGCCTCAACTAGTGAATGTTGAATGAAATTTCCAAGTAGAGAAGTTCAATTTAGTTTAGATTACCACTCAATTAGAGTCATTAGAACCACCCATGAAAAAAACCACCATCACACACATTACCCAAAAGTCATATGAGAGTCTTATAAGGGGTTATGTGTCCATAATTTTTTTAATTAACATGTAGTTTATATTGAATAAATAAAATATTTATTCCATCAATTCCATTTTATGAATAAATTTTCAAAACAAAATATATGTTTCATCGTATATAATGTTATAAATCGATTTCTAGAAATAAATATAATTTTAGTTTATTTTTTAGAAAATAAATACATTTTTATAGTAGTCTATGTTATTCTGATTTATATTTTTATTAATTACATTTTATTTAAAAAAATCACTAATTTAAATTCAAATCATATTATAATTTTATACATGTCAAAAATTTGATCATTCCATAAAAAGTATTATTTTTTATTAAATATGATTCTTATATTTAAATGTGAAAAGTATCATATTTATGAAAATATTATTTTAAAATAAAAATAATATTTGAAATTTTCTTTTTCAAAATAGGTTATAGTGACTTTATGGGAATTTTCTATCAAAATTAATTTTTCAGTGAATAATAAAAATATAGTTTTTGGTTTTTGTTATTTTTTATGACATAATATTTATGAAATAATGATGAAATAATTAATTAACACAAATACATGACACAAAATATGTTATTGTATTTCTATTGTTTATTTAAATGAGATTTAAACATATTACATACATATAAGTGACCTTGTAATGTCTAGAAAGGAAGAAAAAATTAGAAAAGGATTATTTTATGGTGAATTAAACTATCCATCTCCAAAGAATTATTTAGAAATGGTTCATTGTTATTGTGGATTACAATTTCATATAATGTGACTCAAATGATAAAAATCCTAACAAATAACTATGGGTAAGCTATATTTTTGTATTTTCCACAACCAAGATTTCAAATACGTGTCTTAAGAATTTGTTAAACTATTCCTACCCTTTTCTATAAATACCCTCTGTTTCAACCTTACACATATCACTAAATCCATTATCCTTGATTTTCTTGTGATTCTTCCTCCCATGGAGTCCCCTATGGTTTCCCAAATCCCCCAACGATCCAATAATCATGATTTAGGAGTGACTCTTCATGGTATGTAGATTCTTATCATGTCCTTTTCCATTAGATAAATTATTTTTGTGTACGTATTATAAAGAGTATGTTACATTATTTTATTATTATTTTTATCAAACCTACATCTATGATAATGTTGGAAAAATCATTTTCCTTCATTATCACTTATTTTAACCATTTCTAAATCAAAATTTATAACTATCATGTTGGAGAATTTACTTATCATGTATATGTCTTTTATATAAGAAATTATTATATTTTTAATATAATTTTTTTTTATTTATCCAATATAATTAATCATGTTGTTAATATAATTCATGATTCATTGAGTTATACATATATAATCCAACTTCACATTAAATTTGTTAAAAATGTGGTTGTGGTCAAGAATCTAAGAAAATATGCACTTAATGATTTTATAT
Organism: Viscum album; assembly: GCA_963277665.1. Taxonomy (NCBI): domain Eukaryota; kingdom Viridiplantae; phylum Streptophyta; class Magnoliopsida; order Santalales; family Viscaceae; genus Viscum; species Viscum album. Next base: position 1,977,956,400 of record OY728119.1, read on the forward strand.
GAAACCTCTGATTTATTATCCTTATGTTCTAGAAAAAAAAATTAATGATCTATGTGGCTCAAATGAAATTTAATTATATGAAGGGTACACCCTGATATATCTCTAATGAATTGGAAAACGAATTTAGCCTAAATACATGGCATATTTTATGAATCCATGGTGAATAACCCAGGTAAATTTAACTTGTCACACCTTATTGATAAACCATGATGATATGATTATGAATTCCTCATTCTTATTTTAAAGACACATTTCCTTATTATGATTCATGTTCTTATTATTTTGATATTTTTTTTCATTACTTATTTTCATTCCTCATTTTATAAATTATATATCTCAAAATATCCTGCCATATATATCTCTTTCATATTCCCTTGTTGGGATTTATGGGGACCACTCTCCTAGGATGCTTGTCCCTAGGATTGAGATGCAGTGAAATTAAACTAGTTTGAACCCATGAAATTTTCTTTCAACTGTATTAGAATAATTATTAATATTTTTATGTACTATGCACATAATTTCCAAGAAATTAATAATTATTAGATCCATTTTTTTGTTCCATATAAATAAATGATTATGTATTAAAAGGGATGAATTCCATAATTGTTAACATATTATGGATTTGTGTTTTTTGGAAATTAGCACATGAAAACAATAGTAAGAACCAAAGGGAGAAGTGTAATTATTGGAAAACACATAGTTATTTTGGTGATTTTTAATTAAGTGTTTTCAAAAATATCACATTAATATCTAGATATTGAAATTTTATGTGGGTCTAGTAAGGACATACCAAGTTATAACACCCTAACATACAAAATTCAACTATAAAAAATCAGGAACTAGTTCACAACAACAAGCATTGTTGAACACATCATTTGACACTCCCATGGGATTTTTTTGGTCAATCATAAGATTTTTTGACCATTTATGAAGTATAAATATAAAATTTAATTATTATTTGAGGTGATTAAAAACATATATATTCCTGATTTTGTAAGACCTAAAATAAATTTAGAGTTATAAAATTCATGAAAGTAACACATTCCTCATAAAGGAATTATTTTATTAAAAAGTTTTTGGAAATTAAAAGAACCACATAAATGATGAGTTAAAAATGATACACTAAAGACCTCTAGATGTATGCTAGAATTGAATACTTCATTGGGATAAAGAATCATCTAATTAAGGTTATAAATAATATCTTGGATCGTATTGAGAGACCAAATTCACCACGAATAGAAAACGTTCTCATCCAGTCATTCAAGAGATAATTACATCTATCTTTTTTGGGATATACTTAACCATTGACTTCAAAAAATTGGATTATGAAAATAGAAAATATATTTTTTGTACTCCATTATTTAGATATAGATAATGTCATCATTAATGTATACCTCACAGAAGGGGAAGTTAATCATTAGTGGGAACTGATAAAAAAATATAGTCATAAAGGGATATTGATTCTAGGGATTTGGAAGAGTTTAATAGAATCTTTTAAAATAAATATTTTCCCATTTCATGAGAAACAATGGAAAATTAATTCATATATCTTAAGTAGAAGGAAAATGAAACAACCTGATTATATGAAATGATAGTCATAATACATGCTCAATACACCTCTAAATTTTTCATGGATCATATGGGAATGTTTAATAGATTCATCTATGTAATTAGAACCAAACAGTAGAGGAATATATAAAATTGAGACTATAAAATCAATGAGGATATACTTTAGACTGATATGAAGGTTTAATTATTGTTTGGAGGGATTCATTGGTTACATATTTCGATAAACAAATTAGAGAGAAATGGATCCAAACTCAAGGAATAACCTTGGTAATGGATGAGGGGGATAGAAAGTGAAACAATCCAAATCAAAAAAATGTAAGAATAATCACTTGGTGAAATGATTTCTTGGTAGTGGGAAGTGAAACATATGATTAAGTGATAGCCATTTTTCTCATCAGTATCATGGTGAGATGAAGCCTCAACTTCTAAACACTAATGATAAATGGATAATGGTGAAAACCAAATACAAAATTCAATGATAAATTAGTGGGATTCTTAGACACATTTCCAATAAATGTCTAAATAATAAGATAATTGATGGAAACCACCATCAACCTCATTATAAGAAAAATATGTAAAGTAAAGAGTTTTTTTCACAATAGTTGAAGTAGATTTTCCAAATGACGTAGTGGAAGGTACAATCATTTTTGTCTAAAAATAGAATGTACTTTTCTTGATTTTAGTTCTTTTAATTAAATTACATCATTCACAATTTGAAATAATATAGAATAAATCCCCGATATTATAGAAGTAGTAATTTCATTCCAAACTCTTAAATGGATTATCCTCGCATCAACCATTTATAGAAACTTTTGTATAAACTATGTAAAGTACAATCTGATAAAAGTCTAGTAGACATTCCCATGGTGTAATTTACCACAATACAAAGGTTGGATTTCATCTCAAATTATAATGATATGTTTAGGTCTATGAAAAATTAAATTTTCGTATTCTAAAATGGATAACATATAGATATTTTCATCATAGATATATCGTAGCACGATCAATGTCTAAATGAATCTCAGGTAGCCTTATTTATAGAGATGATCAGTGAATAGAGGGAAGTAAATTAAAGGATAAGGGAAAAAAAATTTCCCCATCATTTAGGAATACACTTATGTATTTCCAAAAGAGTTACAAATACCTCCACCCAAAAGAGAGGTAGATTTATCCATTTAACTCATAATTAGATTGGAGATGATATTGATGAACCTATATATAATAGAAAATGTTGAGTTAGTGAAATTAATGAAAAATTCAAAGATCTTATAGAAAAGGGAATTATCCAACCATGTTCACCTCCTTTGGGAGTTTCTATTCTATTTATTATGTAAAGGGATAGATATATATGGGAATTCATTGATTATTGGGGACTCTACGGGATCATAATGAATAACATGCACCCTCTCCCAAGGATTGATGTTTTACATGACTAAATTTATGGGGATGAATTCATCTATATGATTTTCCTCCCCTATGGGTATCATAAATTATGGTCAAAGAAAAAAGTTATTCCAAACTCTACATTACAAACTATATATGGGAATTATGAGTCTATTTTCATGTCCTTTATCATGACTAATGATCTTACATTATTAGTGGATTTGGTGAATAAATTATTTAAGAAATACATAGAATTTTTATAAAATATGAATTCAATTTACAATAAGTTTCATTCGTGGGGAATATTATAACCCATGAAGGAATCTATGTTAGACCTGTCAGGACAACAGTTATAGAGGAGTGGCCGCATCAAATAATAGTAACTGAGACTCAATGATTCCTTGGGATAGAAGGATATTATAGAAGGTTCATTAATTATTCATATAAATTTATAATCAATACACATTTTTGAACTGAAGTGAACTATGTTAATTTTTAAAATAAGGTGTGAAAATGTTTCAGTGAATTGAATAAAAAATCCATTACCTCACCTGTGTAAAATCTACCCTCTATTAGAGAAGTATGTTTTATTTATATAGGTTCATATTTTAATAGTATTTGGTGTTTTCACATAAATAATTACATGTTTAACACTTTTGAATCTTTAATGATATAGCTTCATGAGATGAATTATCTTACTCATCTCTTGGACATATCTGTAGTAACTTTTTCTTTGAAGATATGGATGAAATAACATTATTGGGTGAGATGTGATATATACACAGACTACATATGTTTGAAGTATATATTCACATAAATTGAATTAAATATGAGACCAAGGATGTGTTTGGAACTTCTTAAAGACTGTGACTTTTCAATTAATTATCACCATATAATTTAAAAACAAGTCACTGATTCCTTGAGTAGGAAACACATTATTATACTAGAAATTATGAGGATCCATGGAGATATACTTATAAAGGACATAGTAGGGTTGTACATGGAAATCATGAAGGAAGGTACATAATTAATCCTACCCCAAATGATATGTTAACCATTTTTACTAGATAAGATAAGGAGATCCCAACATATAATATTATTTATTATGAAAAAAGATATAGTCTATTTTGAATGGAATGATTCCTAAATTAAATTTTAATTTATAATATTTACTAAAATGTCATACAATGCTATGTGTCTTCTCAATCCCAGAGATAAAAAAGGAGGTGACGTATAAAGACCTTAGAACTACATTATCTACACTACCTCGAAAAACTAATATGTATAGGTGAAATCATGATCAATTTTGGTGGGATAATATGAAATTGGAGATTTCAAAATACACTACATGTTTCTTGTAATGTCAAAAAGGTAAGGAATTGATAATCATTCAAAATGGGTTATTTCAACCACTACCCATACCGACATGAATGGAGGATAATATCACTATGTACATTGTAACTAGACTACCATGAATATCCCAAGGAAACAATACAACATGAATTATAGTGGATCTACTTACTAAGATAGTCGATTTTATTGTTGTTTAGGAATATTTATATCTTGACCACCTTTCTATGATATATTTAAAGTGGTGACTATATATGGAGTACCACTTTCAATCATTCCAGATCGTGATAGATGGTTTACGTCTAAATTCAAAAAAATCATGAAGATGATCTGAATACTGAATTGGATTTCTTTATGACCTATCATTTCCAAACTGACATAGACATCTCGTCCATGGGGCTACTGAATGGTTTCCTAAATCAGAATGTCTACAAGGGCTCAAGTGTTCCCCCCAATACACCAGTGGCTTCCCACATGTAGTGGGGGCCTATAGTGTATCTGTTGGGAGAATATTCTATCATAACAATAGTGAATCACAGTGGATAGGTAATATCTAATAAATAGCCGATGAATATGTAAAAATAAGGAATAATAGAAAAATACATAATAGAAACACAATGATGAACATGTTGTTGTGGAAGAATCCATAAAAACCCTGAAATAGATAATAATCAAAAGCTTAAAACAGTATCATATAAAAAATTAGGTTAATGTATTTTATGTCTATAGAAGTATGAAAATTTGGTATACATTAAAGAATTTAACACATCCTATATAAATTATTAAAAAATATAAAATAATACTTTCTTTTATACCAATCACTTACAAATACATTTAGTTCCAAAAGACATCATAATAAAGAAAATAAGTGAGAGTTTCCAAATATGGACACTTCCCCTTAATAAAACCTTCATACATGTAATAAGCTCATGTACCATCTGTGGCTTAGATAGTGTGTGAAATAAATTAAATTATGCCACCAAAATGTTTCTTATACAATCTATTAGGTCCATGATGTCTTAAATAGTTTAAGGTATATAAATTTAATGTAAATCAATAATAAAAATACCATCAAACCTACTTCATCCACATCTTGTTTGTCGTCAAACACCAAATCATTAATTTAATTCGTTTGAGTTCAATTTATAAAAACAATTCAGATAAGGTAAGACAATACATACATTGAATGATGATGATGATAATAATAATAATAATAATAATAACCTACCAATGTTGTAACAAATCATTATATAATGATGGTAATAATGAAGATGAATAATTTTAATATATAATTAATCATTGATGATTATAATATTATTGTGGATTCAATGTAATAACCAAGAAATCATTGACCATAGTGGTTAGGCAACATCAGGGATGAAATAAAGCCTAGCTATACCATTTTTGAGTGTAATTCATGGGGTAGAACCCAAGGAATTACACTATAAATAAATTCTAACTTATTCCAACAATCTCACCCATGGTAAATATGGCTAATCATGTTTGGGACCAATAAGGAGTAACCATGGCACAACGTATATGGAGAAATCATGTTGGATCCTAGTAGTTTGTCCAAGGAATCCAGATATTCAAAATATTGTGAAGGTATCCTATGACGTCATGATGGGAATCTTTTTATTGATAAGGAATGTGTTCTGAGGTGGATATCTCCCTCATAAATCTGTTCCTTGAATCAGAATGGTGTCCTCTATGTTATCATGGTATTCCTTTAGTAATCCATGAAATATCTCAAGTCATGTCACACCTTTAAAAGTGAAATGTTCAATATGTAAGGGGAAACATATACATAACTAATTATTCATTTAATTCCATGTAATACTAACACATATTTAATTATTTAGAAGGTCAACCCCCTTCTCATTTCTTACAAAGTGTTATGGATTGAAGGAAATGAAACAATTTATTACATTATGTTTTTGTTTAATTATTTGGTTCATTAAATTATCTTTCATATGCATGAAATGTAGGTCTACGTACAAACATACATATGAACATCATTTACAATTAAATATGACAAGTGATACACATAATATACTTTTCATTTACACCTGTGTTTCATTAATTTTATATTAATCATAACTTATTAGGGTCAAGTGATACTATAATGTAATATAAATTTAAAATCTTTCATTTATGTAAATCCATTTCCTTAATTTGGACCAACTAAAAGCACTCAGAAATAGTGGTGTAGAATATTACAACAAACCACAAAAGGTGTAATAAAGAGAATACATGACTGGGATAGAATTCAGTTGATATTTCTACCTCAAACAACAAAAGGAATAATTATTAGAAATGATATAGAATATAAGCATGATGATTATAAGAATGAAATATGTTGATAATATAAATGGACTAATGAATCTAGTATGTTCACAATGAAATAAGTTTATAAAATGGAGAGACATGGATGAATCATATACCACTTACCGCAACCCTATATCTCTCTAATAATCCAGAAAAATCTTTTAGTTTGGTCCGGATTGGAGGAAACTCAAAGAACGTATAAATACATTGAAAATAGGGTGTTTGAGAAAATATAAAAATATGGCCATCGAGGGAATTAATAATGATGAATGTATCAAGTTTAATAGAGTAGTTATTGAGATTCACACAATGAGATTAACTAGGATCAAATCAGACTATAGATGAAGGATCATATACAAATGATTTAGAAGAATGTTTTGGGAGCTCAAAATGGGAAGTGAAGGCCTTTGACTACTAGAATGTGAAATGTTTTAGGATTGTTCTGTTTATAATTAATTAAGGAAATGCTTCCTAATTTTACACAAAACATTAGTTTTATCATGTTTTATCTTGTTGGTTAGACAATCATGCACCAATCGTGTGCACCCCACCACCCAAGGATGGACATAACATGGTTATGATACATAGTTTGAGTAGCCATGCACCCCATCTACCTTCTTGATCTAATAAAAGTTTATAAACACCCATGTAGTTGTGCTATAATGTACAGATAGTTCCCTAAAACCATGTGTCATACTACTCCCCTATTAAATTCCCTAGATGATTAGGGATAACCAAATTTCATTACACACATAGATTCTACTAATATTTTAGCTTGAATTTTTATCCCAAAGATGTTTACTATGGTCTCCAAAAAATCACAGGACACACATGAAATATCAATTAACTCATTAGGAATCCATATAGGTTATATAGAAAATAATTATATTGAAACTAAAAGGATATGTATCGCATTGAAATACCGTGTTCATACACTCTTCCCTACTCAAAGTAACTTGTCCCTGTGTTCACCTTCCAAGGGTTGTTAATAACTCTCTCAGAACAGATCTTCCCAATAGGAATGTTGTTGGCCTCCCAATCCAAAGTAACATCTTGTTCATGGTCATACTATCATAGAACATGTACTAATGGGAAAACCCATCCTCAAAGAGTCTTAATGTCCTATTCATGGATGTGAATAGGAAACTCCTCACAAGAAGCATATGTATCATGTTTAACATCCTCTGGATCAAAAGTATGAAATAGGTTTTCATGATACGAGTGAAGCTTTGAATCATGGAAGATATTGTGAATGTAACCGTACCTCTAATGTTGTAGAAATAGATTGGCTACCAACCCGACTAAATATAAGATCTTAGATGGACTAATATAATATGGTGATGTATTTCCTTCCCCCTATATTCATCAATTCCTATCTCTAGGTAATACGTTTATGATAAAATGATCCATGACCACTAACTCCATAGTTCATTTAAAACATTTGGTATAAAATTTATATCTAGAATTACTAGTAGATATACAATTTCTAATCAACTGAACTTACTCCAAAGTATCCAAACCATAACTAGGACATAGTAGCGCTGCCTCTCCTACCTCTAACTAGAATAGGGTTGAACAAAACGACATAAAAGTCAAGGCCTCATAGGGATCTATATGAATCATCACCGAAAATATATTATTTTGGTTCAATGTGATGTGGGTGATTTTATTCTCCCAATAACAACTAATATCAAGAAAACATACCCATATCATGTTCTCTAACACCTGTGTTATCCATTCTACCTTATATCTATGGGATAAATTATGTTCTAAGAAGCACCAATGTACCTATATCTCTATAGATCCCCTACTAGAATGTATATGTGAGATGAGTGTCCTTATCTGAAATGATACTACATTAGACTATATGTAGCGGCCTGATATCACATGTATATAGTCAACCCATCACATCATCTGATATTTTCTCCTAGATGGGAAGGAAGTGAGATTTATTTTTTACTCTGTAAATAGCCAAATATTGTATATGAATCTATAATTCCTTAGTATGAAGACTATAAAATCCACAGAAAAATGATCCCCTTTTTTATTCTGTGGCATAAAATGGTTGTAAAAATCCAGCAGATCACTGATGTTTATACATCACCTATAGAAAGGTGTAATACCTAATGGAACCCCCCAATATATGAAATTTTATCCTAGTCCACTAATACAAAAATCTCATATCATGCTATTTCTTAGATATTCCATGATAAAATACATAATGATATGTGTGGGAGTCTTGCATTAGTTCCTCTCTCATATCTGTAGTAACATAGAAAAAACCATGTATATTTGGGATAACATATCCATCAAAAGACTAATAGAGAGGTATTCCCTCACCAAAAATACTGTCTAGGAGTACTAACCACATCAGGATCTGAAAATATCATTCCCTTTACCCTCTCATGGAGTGAAGATAAAACTACCATGTATATAAGAGAATACTGATTGTCACCCACATGAAGCTCTAGATGCATATTATAATGAAGGGACCTTGATTTAAATTCATCTCTTGCTTATTGTATGGATTCAGATTGTGTTCCACCTCTTAGTGCATCTACTACAGCAGTGACTTCTCTCGTTGTACAGAAAATCTCAATATTGAGGGATTATAGATATTTGAACCATCTTCAATATCTATGATTCATGTCACACTATGTAAATTTATATCAGTGGCTCTTTTTTCTGTATCCACGATAATGTGCTCACACATGAGGTATTATATCCCCATGAAATTGGCATGGAAAACTATATCTAGATTGAGGTCATGTGTTAGTTTACACCTCTCATGAGTCCAAAACTATTGAGATCTCTACAAAAAAACTGATCATCCAACATTATCACAATAACAAACCTGATTCTTGATGCATCATAGAACACCATATATCCTCTTCTTTGATTTGAAAGATTCAGATTACCTGTAAAAAGAATCCATTGTTTTAGTATATGGAAGGAATTTTTGAACACTTTAAACCAAATTACCATAACACCGTTATTTTTAAGAATAATAATAGGAAAAGAAAGGAAATATATTTTCTATATGAAACACCTGTAATATCAATCCATCCCAAAAGAAAATTCATATGTCAAACATGTATTTTGAATGCTCCCAAGAAACCATATCAATAACCTCCTCTAGGTCAAAAGATAATCGTGGTTGTGAGATAATATTATTGTGGAAGTGAAATTTTCTGATCTAGAACGGTTGATTTTCAGTATTGGAAAAAAAATTCGTGTCTTCATAGTGTATTCAAAATGATTTCTGTATATCTAAAATAGTATCCGTGAATATGAAAATACAATAAGTAGTTTTCATTGAATAACAGGAAAAATGATTCTAGATTGAGGTGAAGGACCCTATTAACCAAATCCCTGAAAATGGATGGATCTATCATAAGACTAGAGGACATAATAATATTCTCATAAAGACCATTCCTAATACAGATGGTCGTATGAGGTAATTCTCAAGGTTAAAATCACACATGATGATGGCCCGAACATAGGAAGGTCACCATGAATATTATATATCATTGAATTTGGACAAATAAATCATTTATTCAAAGCAGTAGATATCAGGTCTTACCTATAAGTTAGTTTAACTATTGGAAATCAATGCATAAATGAAGGGTCACATCCACCTTCTCGGAATGAATGCATGGACAAACCCTAATAATATTTACTATGTTGGATAATACCTTTAGACATCAGGACTTTGAAGAGTCTCTTGAGATCATGGATCTTAGTATGTGTCATTTTTCATGGAGGAATTGACACTAGATCTACATTAGGAATTAGTTTGATAATTATGTCTACAGATGAGCCTAGTAAATACTCTAAGATGATTTCCTAGAAATGAGCTACTACTAGTGGAAAATATTTCCCAGGAAATCCATGATCCTTCATAAGAATTATGAAATTATGTTAAGTTACTCCATATATCCCATGATTCCCTTGTCCATCTCTAATGGCCGAGACATTCCACTCACCCTTGTATAGATAACTATTGTCCTATTGTAATGTAAAAAACCTTATTGTTATTGCAGTCAATTAAGTCACTATAGGGAACCAACCAACCTATAAAGATAATGACATTGATTCCCATAATCTCAAGGATGAAGAGATCCATAAGAATTGATGACTTCCTATTTTGAGGGGAAAGACCCTGAATTGGTGTAAACCATCTAATGGTACTTATAATGGAGTATTCATGGTCCTCAAAACACTTGACTACCAAATTTACACCCCAATAAATTCCAGAGATAATATATATATAATGGATGTTGATGAACCTATATCAAATAAAAAATATACAATAATTTATGTAATACAATAGTACATCATACTGTAGATGGACCTCCACTGTGATCCTTAGGTATGGGATGTAATGCATGTAACTAAACTGGTCCATAACACTATATAAAGATGAAATACCCAAATTAGGTCTTCTCTACTGGAACTTATACTAGGAAGTCTTGCTTCCATGAACATGACCACATTATCTTCCAGTTATTCTATTGATTCATAGATTCCACACTAGATATGGCACAACTGATCCTACCGTTGATAGTGGAGATGGTGCCGATATTCATCCTCAAAATTCCTATGGAATGGTCAGACTGGGTCTCTAATGATTCCCTATATAGCCTAAATCATGCCACTCCATCTATTATCTATCTCACTGAGGCATTAAATAAACCTATCATCAATACATGTGGAATAAAATTGAGCATCCAATGTGGATACTCTGACATTCACTTTATTAAAGAGGTAACTAAAGGGAATACTTCATGCTACTAGAATAACTACTTCCCTATCTCAACACTAAACCTATTTACCTGAATGTATCACCTTCCCTTCAGTTTTACTCAGTTAGAAGGTCCTTGTTCATCATATTGGAAAATACAGGTATGTGAAATACATCCAACTAAGTACAAATGGCTTACATAAACCCATCCTCAAATATTCTATCACGTGATATCTCATTACCATCTAGAAAGGGGGTAAATAAATGTAACTCAGGAAAACACACTGAATTAAACATGAATTACATAGAACCCTTCTCTATGTGTATGAAATTTTTTGTTCATTCATCTCTCAACATATGAAGAAAGAATATGTCATATAATGTAGTCTACAAATCTATCCATACCATTCCATAATGATAAAAATCATGGGTAATCAGCACCCTCCAACATTGGGACAAATCAAGTGTCATGTACATGTCGTTATTAACCCTCCCTCTATGGGGTATCTTTAGGTGCTTGAAGATAGAAGGAATTTCCTTTAGCTAAGAATAACTAGTCTATTGACCACCATACCCTGAAAATAGTGGAGGATACTGATGTTTAAACATGAAAGTGAGATCATCCATAATATTTGTTAGTCACTGAACACCCATACTGGATTGGATCAAACATAAAAAACTATATTGAATGTGAGTTACAATGCCTAGATTAGGTAGATCATGTTGTTTCTCAAGAAGCAGTCCTAGCGGTAAGACAAGTGGACTAGGGCCTAACATCTCTAGAGTGTGTTTATCGCCACCATCAGAGTGCATGAAACAATTAATTTGTGGTGGAATAGATTAATTAATTCCAATAACATTCCTTATAATAAGATTTTTTGATGATATAGGAACTAGAAAATGAGGAATGGTCAACTAAATTTACCATCTGTATTCACTGGAAATCATTTAATATTTATAATTAATGTTTTCCCATTTATATTTTCATTTTATTATACACATGTATCAAGGTTCAATTAAAATTGACCACCATTCCCAATGAATATGGTCCCATACACATTATCACTAAAACAGACAACCATTTAATTTTTATTAATCCTCATCTATATTCGGTCTCAGAATATAATGGGTAATATAATATTGATTGACATTGTAGTTTTAAAATTCTAATCAATCAGGGACCATACACCTCATGAATTGAAACCATAAATCACTCAATCACATCAAAATAATTTCTCATGCATATATAAAATAGCAATGGATTACTCAACAATCACATGAAACACAATCAATGAAAGTTGTACAATTCAACTATATGGTATACCATATGCTTGGAATGTAAATTTTAGGTTCATATAATGATGAAAGTGAAAATTACCATTTCCCACTTATAGTTGGGAAAAATGTAAAATTCAATTCTCAATGATAATAATAATAATATTAACCATTAAATGGAATTCACATCACAGAAGGGTTAAATGATATTTACTGTAATTTGAAAAAATAATAACAACAATATATATTTCAAGAATATATAATTTACCAAAAATATGGGTTTATTATTACCAACAATGACTTATAAACAATTTAAAAAGTGTTCATAATTAGTTTTTCTATTTTATAAATCAGAGAGAGAAAAATCGAATACCACTTCGTGACATCCAAACCCTGGTGTCAGTCAAAGGTTACTCAAATCCACTTGTAGACATGGCCTCAATTTTCCCCTATATGCCAGAGGCTACCAACTAGAAATTATGGTTTTCAGTGTGTCTATGGGGAGAATATTACCGCAAAACCAAATTGTATCATAGCTGATAAGTAATATAAAAAATAAAAGAAGGAAATGTAAAAATATAGCACAACAGAAACATGAACTATATCAACATGATCAGTAATGTACCATAGAAGATTAAAATATAAACATTCCTGAAATAAATAATAATTAAAATCCCTAATTTGAATTGTATAAAAATGATTATAATGTATGTCATGTCTCGAGAACTGGTAAAAATAGGTATAAATTGTTACATGAAATACATTCTAAACAAAAGAATCAAAACATGTTCAAAAAATATCTACCATACTGAGGACTATCCCAATAATCTAATAACAATATCCAACCATAATAGTAAAACATGATCTGGTGTCGAAAGGACACTTAACATTTTTAGCAACTTCATACATGTAATATGTTAGGGGATTATCAATAGACAGGATAGGGTGTGAGATAAATATCAATAAGGCACCACCAAAAATGTATATACCATCTAGTATATATATATAAACTAAAACAGTGTGCATGTATATTAATATATTGTAGTGCATTAATGTAAATTCTCTAATACATTTTTCACCCTCAACTAGTATGTCTATGATCATTTAATAAATTAATTAATTCATTTGGGTTCAATTTATATTAATATGTAATGTGAGGTAAACCTAATCTAAATTTTTATAATGACCATTATTTTAATAATTAAGGATCTGAGGTGTATCATTACATAATTTAATGATGATAATAATGAATTGGATCCATGTAAATAACCATGTTATCGTTGAAGATGATAATAATAAATAAGATGCATTGTAATAACAAAGGAAACCTCAACCATAGTGGTTGATCCAACATAGTAGTATCCTAAATCATGGCTATAAGGGGTATGAGTGTAATAAATAGGGAATATTACAAGTAATTAGTGTATAAATAAATTCTAACTGATTTTGAGGATCCCAACCATGGTAAATTGAGATTATGATGACTGGATCCAAAGTGTTGTATCCATTGTTCCTCATGTCTGAATCCATTATGCTCAATCCATCGATTCTATCCATTGAAAAATAATATCTAAAAGATGGTGAAAAGATCCTATAGAATCATTTTTACCTTGTTCAATTATTCAATAACCATGTTCCATGGTGGGTAACTTCCACTGAAACTGGTTCCTCGCATTTGAGTGGTATCTTATGATTGATGAATGAATTCCCCAGGGAATACAAGGAATATCTCAAGACTAAACAATCGTGTAATATTGAAAATGTATATATATAATTGTCACCTTATACCTAATACATTATTTATGTATGTACATGTAATACTAAAACCTTATAAATATTTTTATAGTTCACTCCCATTTCTATACATACTATTTTAAAGGGCTGGAAAGACATGAATCAATTTATAACATTATTTACATAATTAATTCATTAGTATATTACATTACCTTTCATAATAAGGATAAGGAATACTAATGACTTGAAACCATATTTAATTCATTTATAACTAACTATGGAATTTGATACACAAAATATACTTGTCATTACAATTTATTTGAATTTATAGTATTAAAAACACACCATAGGAGGTCCAAGTAATACTATAACGTAATAGAAATTGTAAAACCATTAATTTACATAAAACACTGAATATAATTATGGAAATGTCAAATAACACCTGAATGATGGCACAAATGATCACAAAAAATCACTAAAAGTATAATAATGAGAAAACCCTACTTGCGATGAAGGGATTTGAGGATGAAACCACCAACAAAACTAAGAAAAATTATTGAAAAATATCTATAATATGATAACGATGATTATAATCCTAGTATATTAATTTAAGAAAAAACTACCAATTAAATTAGTGTTCATGCAATTATATACACTTAAAAAATGGTGAGACATAACTGATGAGTCATATAACACCTACCTCAAGTCTATTACAATATTCTCATCTAGTCTCAGCCTTAACTTTGGAATGTATTGGAAGAAATATGAAGAACAAATCAATACCCTGGAATTATGTTTTATGATTCTACATCAAAATAGTGCTGTGGAAATAAATAATAATGATGAATGTATATAGATGAATAGAGTACTTATCGATGCACATCCATTTTGATGAACACATATCAAATCCGAATTCATTAACAGGAAGAAGATCAAAATATATGGAAGAGGGATTTAGGATATCCTCATGTGTGAAGAGAAGGCCTCACTCCACTATAATGATAAATGTAGTATGTGGGTTATGTTTACAATTCATTAAGGTAATTCTAGTAATTTTACCCTAAAAATTAGGGGTAAGAAGGTTAAGCTGCACGTTTTCCCAAACCCTGTGCCATCCATGTGAACCTCACTACCAAGGATTGACCGCACATGGTTTGGAAACATCGTCTAATAATTGGTGTTCCAAACATTATATGTGGCTCTATTAAATGTTTCCAACCACACTCATATGTATTCACCCCCTAGCGGTATGTTTTCTTCAATCTATACAAAAACATTCCCCCAAACGTCAAGCCGCACACGATTACAGGTAACCATGTTGCCTACCCCCCCCCAGTTTCATCTAACAATGTGTCCCATTATGTTTTCAAAAAATATGGGATCTTAAAATTACCAAAAAACCCCTAAAAAACGTTTAGGACATCATTAAGAATACTTAATAGTTCCATAGTAAATAATTAGTCTCAATTGATGAGGATCAATACCATAGTGAAAAACCAGGTTCTTACACTAATGGCCAATATAAGTGGACTATTCAGACACTTTATTACATTATGAGAAAATTCCCAATAGAATTTAAAGGTGGATAGAATCACCAACTCTCATAATGTGAGATCTTACACAGAAATAAATTCCCCCTAATAATTAAAATGGGACCTTATGAATATCTTTATGGGAAGTTATGTAAAACTAAAATTTGTTGTGATGATATTGCTAAGTGAAAGGTACTTGGGCCAAATATTGTGAAAGATATGACATATTATGTTTATTCCATCAAAGAACATAAAAAGGCTACTAAGATTTGACCGAAGAGAAATGATGATAACCATTTAAGGGAACAAGAGTTTGATTTTGGACCAAATGTTTTCCTTCAGATATCACTATGGAAAAGAGTCGTGTGATTTTGAAATATTGCGATATTCATGAATAAGTACGTCGAACCCTTTTAAATAAATTACTTTATAAGGCCAATATCCTATTAGACAACATTTTTGCAAAATCTGGATCATGTTAATAATGTATTCAATGAGTCTTTATTGAGCCAGTGCATACATAGTGTGTCACATGTATTAGATCTGGAGGTGGTACGTCTAGAACTTGACCTATCATATAAAGAGATAAAAGTGGAGATATTAGGAAAAATAAAGAAATTTATATAATAAAGTCTAATGAACTAGTCAAAGGATTATTTAAAAACCATAAGTATTCAGAAGAAACATTTCAAATCGTGGAGACAATGAGATAAAACATCAATCACATTCTCTCATCCAATAGAATGAGATGAAATTTCCTAGATGAAATTTATTAATGGGAGAATAATGTAACGGCCCGAAATTAATTAAATTATAGTTTTTCCAATGAAAATGTGTTTTATATAACATTATTTTATACATATACAAAATATAGAGGAACCAGATAAAAGTTTCTCATTAATAATGATCATTACATTATTTACCTTGGTAAACAATAAAATTGATAAAAATAATAACTAGAAAAATAATATAAAATAGAAAATATAAAATGGGAAAATATAGATCACCCAATAAAACTAGAGTCATCACCCCCATGGCCAAAAATATTGAAATAAAACATGATACTAGTAAACCAATCAGCATCCGTAAAAAATTATTATGTAACCTTAAGAGAAAATGTTGTGAACATTGAGAGAATTAATGAAGAGGTATATATAGGGTATGTGGGGAATGTGACCATTTGGATTTGAAAATGACATTTACATTGGTTAAATATTACTTTTTTTTCAAAATGAACATGGGTAATTAATATAATTAGAAACTATACCCTTTGGTAAAAGTATTTATGTTATAACAAGTATTTAAAAGTAGTAATGAAGAGGGAGAACTGATATAGAAAGGAGAAATGAGGAAAAAACCTATTAGTTATGCCATTTTAATACCACCTAAGAGGGATGGAAAGGGAGTTAGAATCAATTGGTTCTGACATTGATAAATCTCAATTTTAAGATTAATAAGTCAATCATTAATGAAATCACCAATAAGATATGATCATGTTAATGAATATTACCACTCAGTTGATGCTGGACGATCCAAATAGGGAAACAAACACCATCACACACCTTATGCATAGGGAATACAAAGGTGTTATAATGTATTATGTACCAAAGATTTAACAATAAAATTTTTAATTTCCCTTCTTTAAATAAAATTTCTATTTCATAATTTTTATTTTAAGAATCCTTTTTTCTTAATAAAATATATATTTATTTGGGGAAAATGTTGATAAATTGATTTCTAGAAACAAATAAAATATAATTTTTATTTTAAGATAAGAAGTTAATTAATAATATACGGTATTCTAAATTTTATTTTTTTGATTAGATATTATCTATAAAATACTTATTTAAATATAAAGGGTAAAACAATTTTTTAATTGTTAAATGTTTGGTTGTGCCATAAAAAATAGAATTGATCAATAAATAAGATATTTATATTTTAAAGTGAAAATAATTTAATTTAGGTATTTATGATGATAAAATAAAAAAAAATATTTTAAATAAAAATGTTGCAAATATGTTGGGACGAAGTTTTGATAATTTTCTAACATAATTTAATTTTCATATGGATAGTAAAAAAATACCATTTTTGGATTTCAGTATGTTTTATGACATCATAATAAATTAAAAATCATTTAATAATTAATTAACCAAAAAATATGACATAAAATATGTTATTTTATTAAAATTAATTATTTTTATGCATTTTAATCAATTTACAGTCTTGTAAGTGACATTGAAGCATATAAAATGTAAGATTTAATTTTAAATGTAATATTTTGCGGAAAAGTGATATTTTTTATAAATGAGTGTTAAAAATTGGTTTTCAGTATGAGTGGATTATAATATTATAAAATTTTACTCAAATTTTAAAAACCACGAGAAAAAACTCTGGGTATGATAATGGTTTTCCATTTTCCACAACCTTGAATTCCAAGACATATATTTTAAAATTATTATACCATTCATCCTCTTTTTCAAAAAATACCCACCAATATCACCCTTATCGTTTACTAAAAATTTATAATCCATGATGTTATTTTTATATTTCCATCAAATTAATCCCCCCCAATGTGTCCTATATGCCACAAGGTTCCAATCCTAGGGATTTAGGAGTAACTCATCAAGGTAATGAAATTATCATCATCTTCTTTTCCCTTGATGAAATTTTTTGATTACATCTTTTAAATGTTATGTTATATTATATTCTTATTCGTTTAATAATAATCTTAAATTTAAAATAATTTTTTATAAATGGTATACCTTCATTCTCTACCATTTATCACTTTTTTAAATGCATATTTTATTTTCATCATGCTTCCAAGTATCTCTTTAAAATTTCTCTCTTATATTTTAGAAATTATTATATTGTGAATACCCAATATAATTTATTATCCATGGTTATAAACAAGCATTATAATATAATTTATTGATTAATGGATTTATATAGAAACCCCACATTCCCTTAATGTTGTTTAAATATTATGTTATGGTCATGAAATTATGGAGTTACTTACTCAATTCTTTAATATGAGACCAATACATTATTTTCCTCAGGTTTTTAACAAAATGATTTATAATGAACAATGTGGATCACATGAAATGAATTCATATGATAGATTTCACTAATATACATCAAATGAATTTGGCTAAAAATGTAAAATCTATATATGAAATTATTTATGGCACCATGGGGAATAACATAAGTAATTTTTAAATATGAATCCTTATGGATAAAAAATGGTGATATTCTTATAAATTCCATATTTTTATAGTGTATCTACATTTCCATCTTATGAACAATGTTCATATTAATTTGATATTTTTATTTTTCATTCCTAATTTTTATGTGTCATGTTCTTATGGATAAGTCTCAAAATAATATTATATATATCTCCATTTATTATTCCCTTATTGGGAATTATACTAACCACTTCAATTGATGTTGGTCTCTAGGATTTGAGTTCAATAAATGTAGCCTAGCTTAATCCCATGAATAAGTATTTTTAGTGGAATTCATTTTTTTATGTTTTCATGTATTATGTAGATAATTTCCATGAAAATAAACATTAAAATATCACTTGTTCTTACCATGTAATGGGAATCTAATGTAACAAAAAGATGAGTTTCCATTCAATAACTATGATGTTCAAATAGGCCCACACTCTCATTTATAGTTTTGAAGATATATTATTTAAACACTACTAAGATACCCATTAATATGATCTAAAGATACGAAATTATTTTTAAATATTATCTAAATGTTTAGACACACTCCATGGACTCAATGGTTTAATATACCTGGGGATTATATACATAAATGTATTATTACACTATAATAATACATCATCTCTGATAGAATTATACATAGATGATTTCTAGTTAAAAATTTCATTAATCTAATATCCTAGGTAAATTTTAAACATAATAAAGGAGTGAGATAAAATTCATGACAAGGGGTAAATTAGGATGATGAGTCATTAAGAAAATGATCACTAAAATATTGGAAAATCAGAACATGGTAGAAATAATTGATTAGAAATGAGATAATAATAGTTGATTATATGTGAAGAAAAATTCAGATATACCATTTAATAACAATATATAAAAATAAAAAATCACATGGAAATAAAAATATATGACATGGAATTGGATTGTTGAAATGTGATTTAACAATCCCGATACTTGAAATCATAGAAAGAGTGTATAGAATTATATAGAAATATATATTTACCTAATAGTATTTCACATACATAAGAATTTAAAATAAAAAAAATGTGAACATGGCTATCCAAAATAATTTTGATGAATATTTTTATTAACATATGTTACTATAATCATGTTTATACATAATGTAGAGAACATAACTTCCTACATTCATGACCATGAAAAAATTTCTGAACATGGAAAGATGTAATGATTTCTATATAGATGTTTTTATAAATAGTTAAAATAAATAATAGCAATACCAAATAAGTGATCATATAATACCGTTATCATTACAGAATAGAAAGTTCTAAATACAGATAATCTTAAACAATCAACAACACCACAGCATCATCTCATGAGATGTAACCATTTACCCAATGCATTGGAGAAATATATATTTTTGGGTCCTCCAATAAGATAATGATAAACCGTACTATTATATAACACATTAATTCAATCATAAGTCAAATCATTATTAAATGATTGATGCATTATGGGTTACATAACATCTCTAAATGGTATTTCATAAGACGAAATCATTAGTTGTTTCGATTGAGTGCAAAAATTTAAAAAATCTAAAATGTGTATATCATAAGGGAATATACATGGTGATTCATGAAAGATAAAACCGCATGATATATATCATTTAGGTATGAATAATTAAATGAATTCAAAATCAAAAAAAAATTGAAACCATTAGTAATTTTTGGTAAAAAATTTATTATAACTCACTTTCATAATTTATTTAAAAAAATGTGAAATGAATAATCCTTAATATATTTTTTAAATGGAATCCAAAATATTCAACCATTGAAAAATATATCAATCTTGCATATAAAAATATGGGGTGTAAGTCATTAAATATATAAAAGTGGGAATAATTACATTTAATGATTTTAGAATAGTTTTAACAAAACCCACATAGATAAAAGAATTATAAAATAACATTTTGAATATTGATATAAAGAAATATGAATTTTTAGGAACAAAATTGACATTTCTAATTAGAAATAAGGAAATAATTTTTTTTTGTATGAATGGACATGAATAAGGAATATAAATCACCAATATATAGGATAAAAATTAATCTTAACAATAAAACATTTTTATACTATAAAAAAGTAATCAAATAATATGTTCATTATATGAAAATTTAATTTTCCATGAGAAAACAGAAAATAAAATATGAGATATTTAATATATGAATATATCAAACATTGAAAATCATATCCAATTTATAGATTATGTAACTCAACTACAATTTTATTGTGTCTATGTAGAACCACTCTATATTTTGTAACATCGTGATACTGTATTTATTGTAATTTCCATCTCCTTACATATTTTCCCCATTAATTGGCAATATATTGGGACAACCGAGGATGTGGAGTATTTTTTTGGGAAAATAACCTAATGAAAATGAATGTATATTTGTATGAGTAAATGGAGTTTCAATAAAAAAATTTAATGGATTGCGGGGGTTATACCAGAATTTGGAGGACACTAGAGGTGTTTTGGAGTTTTCTACTAAAATCCACTATTTCCACTATCTTTTGGGGAACAACAAGATGCGTAGAGGGATTAAATTACATATATTATATATATATATATTCTTTGATCATGGAACATATCATGGATGGTTATATGTTTTTTAATGATTATCTATCATCTAACATTAAAGATATGGTTATTAATAAAAAGGAAATGAGGTTTTCAGTGTATATAGAACCCGTGAATTACACGAAATGTAAAGGGCCTACATTCCATGTTATCATAATGAGTTTTGACTTTAGATTTTTTTGTGGGTCATTATTATTTCATTCATATGCATCCTCCTTTTGCTCGTCATAGTAGAATACTATGGTGATTTTGGGAAACACCTCCCCATGAAGATCATTTCATTTAGCATTTGACCATCATGGTTGTGTGTAGTGCATGTCCGGGGGTTAATTGTTTTCAATTAATTGTTGTATTTTATCTTATATTTGACATTTCACATATTTGTATGGTCCATTAACACATTTCTATGATTCTTCATGTTTCTTTAAAGATTTTTTTATGATCCTCTTCCATGGGTTGTTCCATTATTGGTTGTGGTGCAACAATTTAACAATAATGTGGTATGTGTTGTTTCCTAATCACTCTATATATTTTTTTTAAATTGAATCGACTATGATATGTGATAATTCGACTCAAAAGAATATATTTGCATTATTATGCTCTTCACTATCGATTGATCCCATTATGGTTGTGTGCGGCCCATTTTTTAAGGTTGGTGGTTCATTCTTTATCTTTTGTAGTTGAAATAAATATCTACTATTTTGATAAATGGTTTTAAAAATTAAATTGAATGAATTAATGATTTTATTTATGAGTTTATAAATTGGGTTTTGATAAAAGTTGGTTTTACCCTAGTTATGTTAAATACAACCCTATTTTCAATGTTTGTGAAATGTATTTTATGTAGTGGTTTCCAAAACATGGTTTTGATGGAAATGTATTGATGTAATTGTTTGGGAAATACAAAAATTTGAAATTATTGTGAACTTATGTGGATGGTGTAGTAATAGGCCTCATCTACTTTCAGGGGGTTCACACATGGGGTTTTCCTTTTCTCTTTAGGACTTTTGTTTAAAGAAGTTATTAGAACTATTGGGGGGATCTCTTTTTTGGGATGTTTGTCTTATCTATATACTTCATACATATTTATAGAGGCTTGAGGTGCACAAGATTTTCTATGTTTAGCTACAAGTGTCTTATTTCTCTTGACATTGTGTGATTCTTGGATCGATGTTACATTTTTTTTTGATGATTTTGGATGTTTTTGATTTTATTATTTTGATAAACATGTCATGGTTTTGATATGATATGTTATAACTTATTTGGGTTGATTTGATATATCTATTTTTTACATGTGTATTAAATACTTTAAAATTGATCTACGTGATTTATTTAGAAAAGTAGAAAAATGGGATGTTTAATTGTATTCCATGATTTTGATATAAAACTCTTAAATTTTATATCATGCTATTTTTTCATTAATGGTGAGAATACATAGATAATTTATTGGTGAATAGATATTAAACACATAGGTGGGATCCTTCTGAGCCTGTTACCTCATAATATGTGCACCCATTTGTTGGTTCGTTGACCGTGTTGTGTATTTCTGTGAGGGAAAGGAAAGGAACCATAGTGAGGTAGTGAAGCTTTATATCAGCTAGTTTTGGTAGTAGGCAGTGAGATAGGGGTAATTTTACGAGGATATAACATGGATAATATTGGAGTATTTTTTGGTTGTGTCTTTATTTAATGTTGGACGTGTCTCTTTGATATTATTTTTCTAACACTTCTTTTGTATAAATAAAATGATTTTATTTTTGTTATGGAATATATATTAATGTTTTATTACAATTTTTATTCATTTTTATGTACATATGTCACGATTCCTACTTCAGGTAGGGGAAAATAGTGTCCTCAATTATTTTTGATGCTAGGGTTCTAGAAGGTAGCTTTTGGCAATCAGGAACACCCTTTGGGTATGTAGAAATTATGGTTGGGTACAAGTTTGAGAGGGTAACTAGTCCAGATTTTTAAATATTTGGTTTCAAGGGAGGTAAGTACTCAAGATTCATTATATTATTATTTTTTATATAATAGAGATAGGAATATGGGGACATTATACGTATATTGTGGCTGGTGCCTTGCTATCTCCTTTTGTGAAAAGACTAATGTTACCATTTGAATTTGTGATGTGTGTCTCGTGTTTGGGGTTTTGGATATTAATCATGATTTTTTATATTACTTTTCTGTTTTTAACTGATATTAATTTATTTTTCTAATCATTCCATATATTTTTATGTGAAACTATATGCCTCAAATACATGTTTTGTGGGTTCCATAGGATATTGTAGCTGATTCTCCATTAGGGAATCCACCCCTCGATAAGAATTAATCGAGGATATCAGCAATAGTATTCATGAAGAATACCATAATCTACCTCAATTCGAGAATGCAGTCATTGAGGTACATTTAGGAGCTATAGGAGTCAAAGATCAATAACATGAGTTCTTTCATGAAAATACACTATCTATTAAGGATACGAATGATTATCAAGAGGTGGAGGTCATGAATTACCAAATATATTATATATTCATGTAATTTAATAGACTTAACAGTATCAAGGTGTAGTGAGTAACTTTCATAGATAAGAATCCAAACATGTGATGGGGGGATTCCTTGGTATTGGAGGATATACATGTGTGATTGGATTGAAAGGGTTTCAAAACTCTCTTATTAAAAATTTTTCCATAGTTTTTAATGATTGTGAAGTATCTAGTTTTCATTTCTTTATAGATGAATGAATAGTATCAGTTTAAGATGATATGGTTTTTTTTTCACTAGATTGTGTAAGGAATGACAAGATGAAAATTTGGAAGTACTTACAGGGTATCATACTAGATCTCAGCTTGCAGGTATGTATGTAGAAATTTATAACTAATGTAGAGATAGTGGAAGGGGTATAATTTCATATATGAGTATTATATGAATGGGTGTTTATTCATTCCCATATATTTCACCTACTTGATGCTTCAATGGGATGCTAGGTAAAACCATGAAATGGAAAGATCACCTCATGATTGGTGGAGGTGGGTCAATGTAGAAGGCATCTTCATCCCCTCCAGTTTCATCTAGTTGTGTGCCTATGAACTAATGTCCCTGTGGAGTGATTTGAAACACATGGGGTTCTTATTCATCACCTAAAAAAGATGTAAATTGGTTGCAGATGTTATGGTTATCAATAGATTTTCCATCTGGAAATGTCTACGCCTCAATATGGTCAAGGACAATCATCTATGGTGGCTACGTCAATGTATAAGATTATTCAAACACTATTGGTGTTCAATAATATGAATGAATAGTGAAGCACCTTCACATATTAGGCGAGTTTATGAGAGAGTTAAATGCAGGTCCAATGAATAAATAGTATCCTAGGAAAAAACTCATCCCAAATCAATTTCATCATGAATTTATCTTTTTGAAAAATCATATTTGAAGCGGAAATGTATTTTTTTTGTCTAAATCTAGAGAAATACAAATATGGCATTTTCACTCCAATAAATTATGAGAATACTGGACTCACCTATTTAATATGATATAATCACTATGCCTAAATGAATAATGAATCCCGCAACCAATTCGTTCTTACACATATAAGAAGAAGATAATTATAGATTTTACAATCTACATTAAGGGGGAATATAAATATAACATAGGTGTGATAATATCACAAAATATATTCCAATAGAGGAATCCTAACATGTCTTCATTGAAGAGGGGATCAACCGTGACGGCCGGGTCACTATAAATAGGGGATAAAAAGAGGAGATAATTAAAGGTAGATTCTTATACATGATATAGGTTAATTTTTCTAGGGTGTGATTTATTTAGATTATGATTATTTCAGTAATGGACCACATTTCATATAATTTTAAAAAATTAAACCAAGGAAAGTCCATGGGATTCTAATGCCCAAGCAAGTATACATTCGTCAACATGTAAAAACCCTAGTTATTTTTAATAATTTATTTCCTTAGCAAATGTGTATTATATTATATTATATTATTAACATAAAAAATATTCAGGAACCTAAAAACCATATATGAATAATAACGATCAATACATTATCCAATTATGTATCCAATTGAAATTCCAAATATCACTCTATAAAATTAATGTACAATAAAAAATTAAAATGGGGAAACTGGACCCTAATTTTCTAGAGTCATTTCCCCCATATCCAAAACAATAAAAAAATTAATGTTAGTAAACTAATCAATATCTCAAGAAAATAAAAATATAAACTTATGATGAATTTTAGTCAATATTGAGTGAAATAATTAAGTGGAATTTATAAGTTACAAGGAAACTGTGACAAATAAAATTTCATTATTATATAAATTTTTTTAAAATATGAGTATTGAGAAATATATCCATTGATATATTTTACTGATTTGAAATATACCCTTTGGTAAAAATATATACCATTATAGTTAGTGTTTACAATTATTAATGAAAAGGTAAATTATAGGACTAAATGAGAAATTGTGCCCTCAACTAGTAGATTCATACCATTTGAAGACTAAATATCAAAACATAGGAGGGAGGTATTTTCATTGGGGTTCACCATTAACCAATTCCAAGCGTATCTTCAACAAATGAAGCTTGAACAAAATCACATAAGGGAGAAGTTCAACATAGTCGATATTACTACTAAATTGATCTTAGGTAGGCATCCCCGTGAAACTACCACCAACATTAAACAAACAATTAAGACAAACATGGGTGTTATAAGGGTTTGTGTGTCTAGGAAGTCGTTTCATAGAGTTTTATTTAGCTTATATAAATAAATAATTTTCCCCCATGAATTCCATGTTAAAAATAGTTTAGCTTAATACAATATAAGTCTAATTGATAATAATTTTATTAACAGATAATATCATATATAAAAAATATAATTTAATTTTTCATGATAAATAAAAAAAATTATAATAAACTAATGTAATATGAATCATTTTTTTAATTAAATTGTCTATAAAAGCTCTTATGTAATTATAAATGATAAAAAATTAAATGGTTCAAAAATAGGATTATCACATAAAAAGTTTTATTTTTCAATAAGTTAGGATCTTTTTTAATTTTAAATGTAATGTTATCAATATTTGAGTATTATTATAAAAAAAATAATCATTTTAATTTAATTCATCATATAAATATTTGGTTAGGGAGAATTTACTAGAATTTTCTAAAAAATGATAATTTTACTATGAATAATAAAAATATATTTATGGGTTATCATTATGTTTTATGACATAATATTTATGTCATAAGGATAAATAATGATTTAAAAATACAAAAGACCTATAATATGTGATTTTATTACTATTTTTTTAATTCCTTATTTTGAACTTCAAAACTTATAATTTACTTTCTAAATTCTTAGATAGAATATCTAATTTTAAAACCCTTAAATTATGGAGAATTTATCATTCCATACAAAAATAAGTGTTAGAAAATTTTGTTCCACAATTGTGGATTAAAATATTATAAAATATTACTCATATTTTCAAAACCATGATAAAAAATTTTGGTATGCGAATTTAATTTCCTTTTTGTCAACCTAAACTTCCAAGACCTGTATTTTGAATTTATTAAACAATTTCTCCACTTTTAAGATAAATACCTACCCATATCACCATTCCCATTCCCTCAAAATCTAGTATCCACGATGTTCTTCTGATTTTACCTACCACAGATTCAACCAAATGTGTCCATAAGCTCCCAAGGATCCATTCCTCGAGATTTAGAAGTAATTCTTCCATGTAAATTGATTCTCATCTTCTTATTTTCCATTAAAGAAATTACTTTTTAATTTGTCTACTAAAGGGTATTTTACATTACCATCTTATTATTTTAATCAAACCATTAATTTAATAATATTTCATTTTGAGACACTCATTATCTTTCATTTTACCCTATCCTAAAACCACATCTTATAACCATCATGCCACCCAATTTATTTCTAATGTATCACTATTTTACATTAGAAATTATTATATTGTGAATACCATAACCATTTAATTATCCATTGGTTATAAATTATATGTTAGTATAATTAATTAATATGGTGATTTACATAAATGAATCCCTTTTTCTTATTTTATCGGTTAAAAAATTATTTTGCGGTGAATCATTTAAGCACCTATGTACTTATTTGATTTATACGAAACATATACTTTATTATCCTTGGGTTATTGAAAAAACGATTTATATTAATTATTTTTTCTCACATGAAATTAATACATATGAAGGGTTCTCTATGGTAGATCCCTAATGAATCGGTTAAATACTTTATCCTCTATAGATGACATGTTTTATGATACCTTGGTAAATAACCATGGTGATATTACTATGAATGCCTCAATTTAATATTGTAGAAACATTTAGTTTTTATAATGCATGTTATTATTGTTTTGATATTCCACTTTTTCATTCCTTATTGTTATGCCTCTTATTCTTAAGTATATTTTTTATAATTACACTCTCCATATATAACTTTATTATTCCCTTTCTAGCCTTCATTTTCACCATTTTCCTTTCATATGTATACCCATTATTTTAGATATAGTGAAATTAACCTAGGTTGAACCCATGTATATTTCATTCAAGTGGATTAGAATAATTTTTTATAATTTTATTTATTCAGTATGTAATTTAAAAATAAATTAATTAAACGATCCATCATTTTGTCTTATGTAATGAAATGTTTATGTAATAAAAATGCGAGAAGTCATAGGAGGTATCAGAGAACGATTTATTTATTTTGGGAAATATGGACTTGAAAAAATTATTAGGATCCTTAGGGAATATTATATGTATTGTAAAAAATCTATGTAATTTGGTTATTATTAAGTATGTGGTATCAAGGAAAATACATTCATGTCTAGATACAATATGTGGATGTGGATATGGAACTGATATACCTAGGGATATCCTCTAAATACACAAAATTGAGATGGGATCTATTGGGAACTGGGGAACAACATGGTGCCTTGTAGTACCCCAATTTTAACCCTCCTATGGTATATGTGTGGTTAGTCCCAAAATTTATATTTACAATTTTGAAGGATCTATAAAAAACCATATTGTTATTAGAAGAGACTAATAACATATATAAAAATCATTTTTTAAGACAAAAAACAAATTTATAATTATCATATTCCTTAGAGTACCATGTTTCTCAATATGGTTTTATTATTTTAGAAAAGTGTTAGGAAATATGAAGAACAACATAAATGATGGGTGAGGAAAATGATGAACTAGAAGCATGTCGATGGAATCATGATTAGAAAACATCAGGACGATGGTGAATCAACTAACTAAAGTTATGAATAATAATTTCTATAAAGTTGTGATACCTGATTCACCTCAAAGAGAATAAATTTTCCCTAATTCCTTAATGTGTTAATGAATATAATCAATTTTTGGATCTACTAAACCATTTATTACTGAATTTTTTTATCTCTCTATAAATTATATTTTTTACTATGTTTTTTATATAGAAATTGTCATCATATAGGTATACCACTTAGAAGTTAATGCTGATCAGTGATTGACCTTGATTGAAATCTCATAGCTATGAAATGAGATTGATTCTATGGAGTTGGATGATTGTATGGGAACATTTTTCAATAAATACTAAACCAATTACATATGAAAAAATATAGAAGGAATTCTTAGAGATGATGAATAAGGAAAATAAAGTAGTGGGAATCTATGAAATGAACATTACAAGAATTTTTTGATAATCAAATATATTTTTTATGGATCATAAGTGAAATGCGTATTGATTATTCTGTTGAACGAAACCACATCTGTAGAAGAATTTGTCCAATTCAGACTATGAAATCATTGAAGAGATATATTGGAATTAAATGAAGTCTAAATTAGTGTCTTGAGATATGAAATAGTAACATATGTCAAATGAAATGTAAAGTGAAATTAAGAAAGAATCATGGAAGAACATCGATCATGGATGAAGTGGAACGAAATTGAAACATCCCATAAACAAGAAATGTGTGAATATTAATATATAGAATAACATTATTAGGAATGTAAAGTGTTCATGTTTCGATGAGATGACCATACTAATTTATATATTCATAGTGTGGTGATGCCTAAACTTCTCAAGACTAACAAAAAATGGGAAGATGGTGCATTCCCATCAGGATGTTCAAAGCTTCAAGTGTGGGAATTACTGGTTATTTTTCTAATAAAATTTAAAATGAGAAGATAATGGGGGGAAATCACCATCATAATCCACATAGGACTATTTAGTAAGGCTCTGAATATTATATAATGATGGCTAAAGTATGTGATCTAAATTTTGTGGTGGGATGTACACTCATTATGCTTTCAAATATAGTAAGTAAATTTTGATTTACTTATATAAATTAATATATTTCATTAAATTTTTAAAAGAATATAGGATCAATACATATGTTGTTTCGATTGGAATTATCAGTCAACAATACTAGAGATATTATCCTAACATCAATTATGCATATAAACTCCAGTATTTCATTTGGAGAGTAAATTATTTTCATAAATAAAATTGTCATTCCCTTGGTAGAATTTGAAACTATTATTCAGATGGAATATCTCTTAATGTATAATTATGTAGTCAACTAAATAGGAAAGTAAATTTCAGTATTGTTGAATGAGTAACCAATAGATATTTTCAAAGGATATATACCGTCACATAAAAATTATCAATAAAAACCATCCGTAGAATTTTATGTTGTGATGAGTGGTCAATATATAGAATGAAATTAAAGTACAATAACAGAAGATGTCCCCCACATCCTAGAATATATTGATGCATTTCATAAATAGTTACATGGAAATCCCCCTAAAAGAGAGGTTGAGTTATTTATTAAATTTTTTCTTGGATCCAAGAAGATATCGAAGACCCTATATTGAATGGTAAATTATTAGTTAGAGGATGTAATGAAACAATATCATAATCCTTTGGAGAAGGTATTAACATGTCCAATGTTTCTATCCCTATGGATAAACTGTTTTATTTTTGAAGAATAATGATAAAACAATGTAGATAATCATTGCTTATAGAGAACTCAAGGGAATCAAAGTGAAGAAAAAGTACCCTCTCATAAGGATTAATATTTTGTTTGGCCATCCTCATGGGGCATAATGTTTCTCAAAGATTGACCTCAGATCAGGGTATCATTAATTAGGTGTGAAGAATGAATATATTCCAATGTATTCCTTCCAAATATGATATGGGAATTACGATTTTTTATTCCCTTCAACTTGACTATTCATCCTAAAAAATTTATCGATTTCATTAAAAGTCTATTTATGCACTGCCATGATAAATTCAAGAAGATTATATTGATGATATTCATTTATATTCCAAGATTCATGAGGATAATGGGGATCGTCTAATTATTATATTAAAGGCTTTGAGGAAGAAAATCTATTAGGAATGTTAAAAAATAGAATTATGGTTAAAAAAGTTATATTCATTAGGAACATTGTAACCAATAAACAAATATAATTTGACCATGTTAAGATGAATTATACAAAGGAGTTGCATCATAATACATTATTAACTATGAATCATAGTTTCCATTTTTTAGAAGGATAATATTAGAGGTTTGTGAATAAAATTTCATAAAATTTTAATCCTCTAACTCTATTGACATGAAGAGGGGAAATGTTATTCTGGAAATAGGTGATTGAAGAAACTTTCCAAGAATGGAGGAAGAGATTTTTTAACACACCTATGTATACTCAGAAAACATTAGGAGAAGAATTTTTTTTTCGTATAGTGATGCATCTATGAAAACGTTTTGGTGAATCACCATGAAAATGAAAAGGTAATCACTTATGCATATCAAATGTCAAATCCTCATGTGATGAATAATCCGACTTATGAATTTAACAAAGCTCCAATCATTTTTTCAAAGAAGATATATTGTCCCTGCATTTATGGGGTTAAATGTGATATATTCACAGACCACCAATGATTGAGGTATATATTCACACTAAATGAATTGAACATGAGAAAAAGGATATGATTGTATCTTCTTAAAGACCATGACTTATCAATTCATTATCAACCTATAAGGGAAAATAATTTTAGTGATTCACTAAGAAGGGAAGGCCCTAATGTGCTGTAAATGATGAGGATTTATAGAGATCCATTGATCTAGAACTTACTATGGCTAGACATGGGAATCATGAAGGAAGTGACATCATCTGTCCTATAAAAAATGATATCTCAACCATCACTTCTAGATAAAATCAAAGGAGCTCAATATGAATATTCTTTATTAGAAAAAATGATATATGATCAGATGAATGATATGTTTCTAGTGTTAAATATTTTTCATTAATATATAAAAAATTTTAATATGAGGATATGTTTCTCATCTATCCTAGAGATAAATATAGATCTGATGGATGAAGAACATAGAAAATCATTCTATATAAATCCATGAATTAGTAAAATGTAATGGGACATTTATGAATATTATTGATGAGATAATATGAAAATAGAGATTTCTAAGTATACTAAAATGAAAAATTTGTATCTGTATGTGGAACCGGAGTGAAAAATTCCTTAAGGGGTATTGCAACCAAAAACAATACCGAAATAGATGTGGGATGATATCACTATGTATATCCTCACTAGTATCCCATTAACATATAGGGGAAATAATGTGATATGATTTATTTTTCATTCACTCACCATGATATTCAATTTCATCACAATATATTATGATTTCTCTCTTAAACTACTTTCCATGATATATGAAATGGAAGTGGTGAGGCTAAATGGGGCACCAAATTCAATAATTTATAATCGCGATCCATGGTTGACATAAAATTTAGGGATAATTTTTCATTATTCTCTAAATAATCAACTGAATTTCACAATGACCATTCACGTGCAAATTAATTTCCAATCTAAAAATACAATTTTGAAACCTGAGGATATGTTGAAATCACACTCAATGGAATTTAACGGTGGATGGGATCAACATATACCATTAGTGGATTTATAATATAACAAAATATTATACTCAATAATTCAAATAGAACCCTATATAGATCGATATGGGAAGTGATGTAGAAGTTATTCTTTTTTGGATGAAGCTGGTGAGAGAATTATACTTGTGCCTGATATTATGAAGTAGATGACATAAAAGTTCCATGCCAACCCAAAATATAAAATCGTTTCAAAGAGTTGATAGAAGAGAAATGTTTAAAATAGTCAAATGAACATGGATTTTGATGTTGTAGAAAAACATTTTTTCATATATCACCATGGAAGAGTGTCATGTGATTTTGAATGATTGGTAATTTTATCCCTATGTACATTGGACACTTTGAAATTCATGATGACATATTAATACTGGACTATAGGCTAGGATATCCACCATATGTATCCCATTTTCATTAGGTTTTACATGTATCTCTCATGAAAAAAATACATACATGACCCCACACATGTAAAAAATCTGCAGGTGGTATAGTACGAAAATGACCTCTCTTATAAGGAGTAGCTGGTGATGATCTTAGACAGTAAAAAAGGTTATTCTCAATAATACAAACCACATATTAAAATTTTGGGGGAGGAAACATAAATACATAGAAGACATTTAGGAAAAAATGTAGAAAATTATGTATAAGTAACATTACAATTTTTCAACTGAGTGAATGAGTAGAAATTTTAGGGATGAAATTTCATATGGGAGGATAACGTAATGACCAATGATTTTTTAAATGATATTTGTTTCTTGAGAAAATTGGCGTTATATTATATTATATTAATAATTTATTAAATACTGTCGATTCAAAAAACCCTTATCTCTTTAAAAAATATCATTACATTAGATACATTCTTAAACTATTAAAATTCCAATCATTAAAACGGGGAAAAAACATAAAATTGAAAATCTAAAATGGGAAAATATGGTTTTCTCCAATATTCTAGAGTCATAACCCCCATAATGAATACTATATGAATAAATAAAAATATTATTAAATAAAATAATTATGAAGTTGAAAATTTTATCTTTGAATAATTTTAGTGTTTTCTATGAATTATGGAAGTAGAATTTGTATGTTATTTGGGAAATATGACCATTGGGATTTTACTGTTATATTACCATTAGTAAAATATGAACATCGGACAATATAAACATTGGAAAATTTGACCGTTAGGAACTCTACCATTTGTTAAAAAATTTACAATAATAATTATGGTTTGTATTTAGTAATGGAAACAGAAATTTGATTTCAAAAAGATAAATGATGGCCTCAACCTGTTGAGTCATGTAGTTTGAATACAATTTGGAAAAACAATAGAGGGATGCATAATCATTGGGGGTTTTCATTTACCAATACAAACATAGGGTTCAATAATTTATTCTTTAACGAAATCATGTCCGTAGGAGGTTTATGTTATTAGATATTACCACTTTGTTGATGTCCGCCGAACCACCCTTTGATATTACCACCATCGGACAACGTACCCTTAAGGAGCTGGTGGGTGTATTAAAGGGATATGTGTCTAGTCTATAGATACATAATGATTAATTAACCTTGTATATAATTATTTTATACTGTAAATTCCATTCTAAGAATATTTTTCTTTAATAAAACATATATACAATATAGGCTAATTCGATAAATTATTTTTGGGACACAAATGAAATATAATTGTATTTTTTTGAAAATATGAACATTTTTATAATTAACTATGTTATTCATAGTAATATGTTTTTAATTAATGTATTTTTATAAAATATTTTTCAGATATATATGATAAAATAATTGTATAAGTGTCAAAAATTTAGCCTTGCCTTAAAAATGTCTAACTATGAAAAATTAAGTATTTTATATTTAAAAATAAAAATAATCATATTTATATAATTCTTATGATAAAATGAATATATTATTTCAAATCAAAACAAAAAAATCGCATCATTGTAAATTTTGGAGATTTATCAAAAATACTTTATTTTTTTCCATAAAAAGTAAAAATACAGTTTTGGTTTTACAATATGTTTTAGGACAAAATATTTATTTCTTGATGATATGATAATTAATTAAAAAAATCCACAATAAAATATATTTTTTTTGTTAAAATTATATATTTTAATGGCTTTTAATCAATTTCCAAACCTATAAGCGACGTTCTAATGTCAAAAAATGATGATGTAATTTTAAAAGAGTGATTTTGTTGGAAAATTTATCAATCCATTTTTAATGTGTATTGAAAAAATGTTGTGTTTTGGTTGATTGAAATATCATAAAATGTGTCTCAAATTATGAAAACCATGAGTAAGCCTATTTTTTCTTTTTCCACATCCTAGATTTTCAATAAATAAATTTTGATATTATTAAACAATTCGAACACTTTTTCAATAAATACCCTCCCATTTCCAACAAACCATACACAAAAAATCCATCCTCCATGATTTTCATGTTAATTTTCCTCCCATGGAGTCCCCCAAATGATTCTTCAGTCCCTAAAATTTCAAATCCACATGTATCAGGAGAAACTGTTCAATATAATGTGGTTATACACATCTTCATTTCCCTTAAAGAAATTATATTTTGTATACATATTCTAAAGGGAATGTGAAATTATTTTATTATGCTTTTTTTGTTACACTTACTGTTAAAAAAATGATTTAACACTAGGATCTATTCATTCTCTCTCATTTTTACCTTTTATAAAATAACATATTATACCCATCATGCTACAAAATTTATTTCACAAATTTCTCCCATTAATATAATAAATTATTATACTGTGAATAGAGAAGACATTTATTTATACATGGGTATCCACATTGATGTTAATATAATTTAATTCTTTTCAGATATACATATTCAAAACTATACTTCCCTTTCCTTGGGTTCAAAATGATGTTACAGTCAAGCCTTAAATAATATTCATACTCCATGGTTTTATATGAATCTCGTACATTATTTTCATCATATTATTAGAAAAATAATTTTTATTTATAAATGTGGATCACAGGAAATTATGAAATATGATGTGTTTTCCCTGATAAGACTATAACGCATTAATTAATGAATTTAGTCTCTATTGAAGAAATGATTTAGAATATGATCCTTAGCCATCTTGGTGATACTCTCTAGGTGAATCCATGAGACTAGGTTTGTATCTAGGTAAAAGAATAATTCCAGGATACTATAGCATTATTGAAGTAGTACTATAGTAGTCACTTTAGCAGGTAATATAGAAAGATTTGTTCGATATTGTAACTTCCAGAACCATTCACCGTTGGGCCACTTGTTTTGGAATTGAGTTTTTATTCCCCCTGGGATCCCCGACCATTAACTCTGTAATTATTTTAGGGAACCTTAAGGCTTTATTTCCACCTCAAGACCTTTAGGACACTTGATGTAAAGATGAAAAACAAATAGATTCTACATGGATCAAGAACCAAAAGAGGATTTAGAGCAAGGATGATTAAAAAAATACGATCTAATGGATTTGGAAGAACATGATGGTATTTCATTTTCCATTGGTACCAGTCCTATGAACCTATGCATATGACTGATATCCAAATATCAATGCAAATGTGGAGAGCTAATCACGATTCCGACACTAGGGAGGTGAAGTTTCATGTAGTCACTGTCTTTCATGATTTCCTTTAATACCTTTTGGTCCTGTAATGTCTTGAAACCTATAGGCCATTTAAGGAGTCCCCTTCAACCCTTAAAGGGGGATTTTTAAAAAATAAAAGTAATGTAGGCCTTCCATATATTCAGGTATATAATTGAGGTTTTACCATACCTTTGAGAATAACATTGGTAACATTATGTTATGAAATTGTGGTGATATTGATATGAATACCTCATTTTATGTTTCTTTCCACTTATAAAGGTTCTGATTCATGTTCTAGTTTATCCAAAATTCACCAACTTCATGCCTTATTGGTATGTTTCATGTTCTTATGGATATGTATCAAAATCACATTATATATATCTCTATTTTATATTCTCTTACTGAGATTATTTTTAGCCCCAATATTTTGATATATTCCTCAAATATATGATATTAAATAATATTACCCTTGGGAGAAACCATGAATTTGTTATTGAATTGGATTAGAATAATGTTTTTATGTTTTCCTAAAATATGAACATAATTTCCATGAAACTAATCTTTTGAAAATCAATTTTCCCATGTAATTAAATGTTTGTGTAATACAAATCCTGGATACAATACAAAAACTTTGAAGTACCCATATAACAGAACTTTAATTTCTAGCTTTGGAAATATATTATACACACATATACTTTAGTACTAATTAAGATGATATAAAATCATTCACATGGTTTTACATATCACCTCAATATCAAACCATACTCCTTAGACCCAACGGTTTACGATCATTGGGGATTATTAACATAAAATACTTATTACTCTATAAAAAACATCATTGCAAATAAAATTATCCACACATGATTTTTGGATATAATAAATTCTTTCATATAATATCCTTGGTAAATGGGAAATATTAGAAAGGTTTCATATAAAATTCTTGACAAGGGGGAAAATAAGTCAACAAGTCATACAATAAAAGATCATAAACATGTGAGAAATGATGATCAAAGTCGAAATAAATAA
This sequence comes from Viscum album, assembly GCA_963277665.1. NCBI lineage: Eukaryota > Viridiplantae > Streptophyta > Magnoliopsida > Santalales > Viscaceae > Viscum > Viscum album. The sequence goes on from OY728119.1 coordinate 1,977,993,783, forward strand.
TAACAATTGGGATTTTATTAGTTGATTATATTAGAATATTAAATATGAATATCATAGTAGAAGAACCTTTAACCAAAAAACATAGATGGATCGAATTCAAAAATGGGATAATAATCCTGAACCATGAAAGAATTGCATGAGTCAATGAAATGATATATAAATATATATTTACATAGTATTACAACACATACATAAGAATAGAATATCCATAACATTGTGATCATTTCAAAAAAACATTCCTATTAACAATGCCATTAATATAGATACTTATTATCATGGTTATACAAAAATATCAGAACCTAGATAACCACATTCAAAACCTTGCAAAAAGTTTTGCACATATATAATTATAATCATTTAAACAAGTACGGATAAAAACATAGTGTGAATAAATAAATACCTTACATAAATTTTATATAATAACATTATTTCATAATTTCTATATATAGGGTTCTAAATATTGATAAATGTAATAAATCTGACACAAAAAATCATCATCTCATCAGATATATGGATTTATCCAATGAGGTAGGGTAATATATAATTCCAATTCCTCCCATCAATAAATTATAAACTATAAGAATTTTCACCACATTAAATCCAACACTAATCAAATCTTTATTAAAAAGTTGAAGCAAAATGGGTTACTTAACATCATTAAATGGTATCTCATAAGATGAAATCAACAATTGTTTCAATTAATTAAAAAATTTAAATGACCCAAAATTAGAATATAATAAATTAATTTACATGGTTATTGGTGGAAAATATTTCCACAAGATATAGATGTTTTATGCATAGGGAGTAAAATGGTTGGAAAATCATTTAAATAATTTTCATAAACCTTTTAATTTTTTTCACAAATAAAATATTACAATTACCTTTAAATATTATTTCCAAAAAACATTAAAATAATTATTTATAATATTATTTTATAAAGAAAAATCTATAAAAAATGATCGATTTAAAAATACATAAATTTTAAATATATGAAAGCTTTATTGGAATTCATAAAATATACATAAGGGGGAAAGAATAATTTTTTAATATTTAAAAATACTTTTATTAAATCCTATATTGACAAAATAATTATTAAACATCATTTTGAATGTAAATTATGAAACATAAGAATTTTTTTGTAGAGAATATATATTTATCATTATAATTAAAAAATTAAAACTATTTTTTAAGGTGTATAAAATAAAAGGGAAAAAAATTTACTAATATAACGGATGTGAATTATTGTTAACAAATTCAAATTTTTATGAATTTAAATGTGAATCAATGATGATGATCATGATATGAAATTGTACTTTACATAATGAAAATAAAACAAATATGATATATTTTATGTAATAAAATATCGAACATAGTAAATCATAGTTAATGAAGAGATGAAACCCCTCAATAATATGATATTGTGTCAAGATGATTCCATTATATCTTTCATAACATTTTACTACTATATTTCAAGTAATTACCATCTCAATACTTTTTTACTATATTATTGTGTGCATATTGGTAATCCTGATGATGAATAGAATTTTCTATTAAAATTGACATATTGTTCAGTGATACATATATATTTTAATTATTTTATTTTTGTATAATTTTGTAATGTCTTAGTGGGGTTATGACCGAGTTCAGAGGGCATGTTAGGTGTTATAGAGTTTTCTGCTGAAATATTTTATTTTATCTATCTATGGGGAGGTTAGATGCCGCATAAATGGATTAAAATGACATGTATTTTTTTCATGGAAGTATCCATGTTCATGGTATATATCATAGATGGTTACAAACTTTTTAAGGGTTACATGTAATCCATTGTGAACGATATGGTTTTTAATAATAGGGAAATAAGGTTTTAGCCTATGTAGACCACATGGATTGCATGGAATGTAAATGGATTACACACCAATTAATCACCATGAGTTTGTATTTTAGAGTGTTGTGTACATAATTATTATTCCATTCATCCAAAGCTTCCTTATTCTCAACTTATAAAAAATCATTAAAAATTATGTGAACCTCCTAATCTTCTCGATCAAATAATTCAACATTTTATCATCATGGGTTTCCGTGGTGTCTCTCTAGATGATTATATTTTTTTAAGATTCTTCATTTATATTCAGTGTAGTTTCACATTTTCATTACATTATTAGATCCTTTTGACACACGGTGATGACTCTTCATGCTTCATTCAAGATGTATTATGTCAACTTGTTTCAAGGGAATACCCTTTGATTATTGTGGTGTGATTGTTTTGTAATATTGAGGTACATTTGGTTTCTTATTCTATTCCAACTCAACCAATATAATTTTTTTATTTCAAGGATCTCTTTTAAAAAAGGAGTATGAAGGAACCCCAATAGAAGTCAACCAATCGAAAAAATCACATCACATAATAAATTACTAGGAAATTCCAATAAAATTTAAAAGAGGTAAAACCCCTTACCCTGTAAAGGATCCAATCAATGTAAGAAAAATAATTATATTGATCATCCTATATGAGGTCCTAGAAATGATACTACATCTTGTTCTTGGTCTGAATGTAATCCACAAAAATTAGTTTCCCCAATGGATTCGGTGATGTATGATCATATCTTGTTTATTGAACCAAAATCATTGATCTGCATTGAGGGAAATTTTGATCTCCCTATCACAAATATTTTAGGCCTCAACATTGATTTTTATGGACTTATCTAACATATCCTCCTTAGAGTGTTGACCAACGACAATCTATTTGGGTTTATTACCACCTCCTCCTTGGATCCACCAGAGTATCATCATTTCTCACCCATCCCACTATATATTCTTGGTCATTTATCATGTAATATTTAGCCTCCCCTATCTCATCCATCAAAGTAGATATTATCACACCCATCTTGAATAGCTCTTGAATAAATACTATTTCAATTATCAATGCCACCAACTTTGTATCAACCTCAATATACATAATTTTTCTTGGATATCTGGTGACAATAAGATTCAATATATTTTATTATAATTTTTATTGTTTTGATTTTACAAATTTTTAATATAAAAAAACTAATAAATGATATTAACTTGCCTTCTATTCCTTGAGACACACCCCATGGTTAATCTCCCATAGTGTTCTTGTTCACATTCTGGATCAGTTTGGGAGTCCATATCACAATCTCTTTACACATGATTATCTTATGTCCTAGACATGATTTGCATCATCTTCCTTCCTGGAAAGACATGATACCACCCTTCCAGATCAACATCATCCACTTCGTTACCATTCAAGGCTAAGAACTGGTTTTGATGTTTGGTTATCCATGGCAGATCCCTCAGACTAAAGTCCTCTTATTCTGAGAAGAACCGACAAACTGATTGGGAGTAGCCAGAAGGCGTGAAGTAAAACATGAATAAGAATTATTCATATGATAGTGGGCCCAAATATATTTTTTTCATCATGAAGTAATAAAGCCTCAAGATATTTTCCCTTTTCATTGGCACTATATAAATCATCATGTGAAAAAGAAGGACCATCAATATAAAAATTTAGACCAACTACATCTGAAACCTGCACAACCTACAGGGGACCTTCTAGGTCATGACTATGCTTAGAAGATTGTATAGATACCCTCGATTCTGGATTTATATTCCTCACCACTATCAGAGTAGAGTTGGAAGATCTGGAACAATGGATCTATATTGAAACATTCAATGATCTATTTGAGGGAAACACTTAACCCATTTATGAAATTTGGTTGAAAAATGACCTATCCATCTACACACCACATAAAAGCCAACCCCAGAATCATAGAAAACATTCTCAATCCAAGTAATTTATCCATAAATCTCGATGAAAATGAACTCTAATGGAGCCTTGGAGATTTCTACCTCAAAACAAATATGATGAGAGATGTGATGACATGGGGCACGAGTGCAGAAATTGGAACATAATAATCTACCCACCATATTTCAAATAATCCTAAGGATTGATGGATTTGGGAATGAAATAGGATGTATGAAAAGGGAAATCCAAAAATAAGTGGGGGAGGATAGGACCATTTCCCGATGATAATCGAACAACCAACAAAACAAGAAGAAGAAATAACTGGAAAAGTCTCTCTAAGTGTTTTACCATGCAGATATTAGATTGTCATATACCAAAAATAAGACAAAAAATGAGGTCGATACAAAAGAACAACAACTACTCGATCAAGAAAACTCCATAATTCATTGACATACATGCCAAAATATCTAATCAAATTTGGGCACTTTCAGAAATGATCCACAAATAAGAAATCCAGTAAATAAGAAGCTTTTGAGAACTGCTAGAAAAATATCATGAGATAATGATTTGGTTTTATAAATTATGTTTTCAAACTAGATTTGGTAAATAAAGAGTGGTTTTAAAAGCATTGTCAAATTATTATTTTTTAAATTATATTCAAAGAATGGGTTTGATAAAAACTTATTGATGGAATTGTTTGGAAAATAAAGAATATGTGTTGGTTAAGGAAATAGGTTGAACTTGAAGTAATATTCCTCATCCTCTATCATGGTTTTCACCCATGGGGTGTTCTTTTTCCTCATAGAATAGTTATTCTAGTTAATTTTTAGACCATTTGGGGATTCACTTTCTCTGGTGTTCCACTAGTCCCTATAATTGATACATATTTCTAGAGGAATAATATTCACATTATTCTATATTTTTTGGTAAACAGAGTCTAAGATATCCTGAACAAGTGTGATCCTTGTTGCGATCTTACCTATGATTCTATCAGATTTTGGATTATTTGTCTTATATTGTTTCAATTTTTACTATTAAAAGTTTTAATAAGATATATGATACCTAAATTTTTATGATTTGATATATCTATTTTATATATGTATAATAAATTCTGTGATATGTATTTAACTGGTTTATTTGAAAATTTGGAAAATGATAAATTATATTATTTTACATGCTTTTTATATAAAACCCTTACACTATATATCGTACCTCATTTTAATTAAATGTTAAAATAATTAGATTAGATTTCATAGGACTGATATATAATTTCATGGTCGGATCCATGTGAGTCTTTTATCTCACACGCTATAGAACCCATCCATGGTTCATCGGCATTGTTATGAAATTTTTTACATGGAAAGGAAATGAATTTTATTAAGGAACTAATGTTTTCAATCAGGTAGGTTTTGGATACTAGAGGTGATATGGTATTAGTTTTTCCATGCTATCACAATGTCACCATTGTAATATTTGTTTGGTTTTGTCTTCCTTGGTATTAGGACTTGTCTATTTGAGAATTTTCTTCAATTATTTTAGTGGTGTCACTATGGTTGTTGTTTTTCTATAATGATATATATTTATTCTTGTTTTCTTCAACCTTTTCATCCAATTTATGTATATTTATCACGTTTTCTTCTTTTGGTTGGGAAAAATCATTCCATTTATTTTTTTATGCGTGGGTGCTATAGGAAGGCCTGTAGGGATCAGGAACACCCTTTGGGTTTGTGAAAATTTAGGTTGGGTATTAGTTTGAGATGCTATCTTGGTTGGGTTTGTCACTATTTGGTACCAGAGGAGGTCATTACTCAAGATTCATTTTGTTAATATGGTTAGTATAATGTATAGGGTAATATTCAAATGTCATATGTATATTGTGGTGAATTCATTATAATTACCAAAATTTTATAATGGGGAATTCCCTTCTTATAATTATTTCATATATTATAATCAACTAAAGTCACTTAGAGAACAAAATAAATACATATTAAATGAATAATGAATTAAACAAAGGTATTGATTGAAATTGAGGAACCTATCCTAATGGAATAATAATTTGACCTTTTTAATAGTATTGTGACCATTAGGAAAAATAAATTGTCCAATAGAATATTAACCTCAACTATGAAATTATTTATATAATTTATGGATCTTATAAATGATTAAATGATATAATTATATCATAGTACGTGTTAACAAAAGTTAAAAATGTTATTAATTAATTTTTGGTGTTTTTTTAAGTCATAAATATTGATTAAAATTTTATATTTAAAAAAATTACATAAAATAATGTTCATTTTCATAATATAGATTAATAAATTATCATTTTTCCATAAAATTACAAGATAATTTTATGAGGCCTTACATAACCTTCCAAAGTCTTTAAAAAATAGAATTTTAAAATGAGAATTTTCCAAGTAACGATGATACATAATAAAAATTAAATTTATGATATCTAAAAAATTGATGTCATTAAATGGTATACATTATTGATTTATACAAATCAAAAATTTGTTTGGGTGAATTTATGTTTTGTTTTTCTAAAATATTAAAATATCTTGTGAATAGAATATTTGATGATTTATAATAAAGGATAAATACATGAATTATTAAGTTATTGATGATGTAATGATAATCTAACCCCAAAATATCATATAATTCTTCATTATTTTAAAATAATTTATGATAACCATCAAAATATTTATAGTCATTAACTAAAAAAATAAATAAATGAATCAAATAATTTGAATCACCCCTCTCCTCCACAATAAATACCACCACTCACCACCTATTATCCTCAAACCTTCCAAGCATTCATACATTTCCATGTTCTACCCAATATGCTTAAAAAGCCCCTCCTCCACATCCTAGAGCTCTTGGTATCTTCAATATACCAAACCCATTTCCCAAAAGAGGTTATCAAGGAGGATAAATTCAAGATGTAAAACCCAAAATCTCTTCCATTTAATTTCTTTCCAATTCAATTTATTTTATCATCCCTCCTCACTTATTCATATTAAAGAGGAATGATATTTTATTTTTATTAATTGAAAAAATCATCTTGAAAAATCATCAATTTTTTTTCTAATATATAAATTAATGTATGTGTTATGTCGATTTACTGCAACTATGGAGGATGTTTTTAGATTTTTCACTACCATATTTAAATATCGTTATAAAAACAGAATTATGATTGAATAATATTTTTAAAACCTATTAAAAGATTCATAATGTTCTGGAACCAAAATATAACCCTGATTATAAATAAAATGATACAAGCTCATAATGGTCGTAAAATATTCCATAAAAATTAAATAGTTTTCCCTAACTATTTATCTAATGATTCCCCCTCATAACTTATATCCAAATGAAATATAATACAAAATACATTATTATATGTTTATTAATAACATATAATTTCAATTATAGACAACCATTATAATTTTACAAGAACTTCCATACTCATATATAAGATAACATATAAAGAAAAAAAGAAAAAGAACACTCCCGAACACAGAAATTTAACAATAAAACTCTTAGAAGAGACCATAAATTTAATTAATTAAATGAAAATTAATCAAATACAAGTATAGATGATTATGAATCATTAAATTAATGAATTTAATTTTTTTACCCTTGAAATTAATTGGAATAAATCATTTAAACATAAAGCAAAGAGATTCTCAAACCCAACTATTTTGCATAGGATTTTCCGTTATTACCTCCATTTTCAAAATAGATGTTCCTTAAATGTAATTCAAAAATAATTTATTAATCGGTACCATATATTTTATAGTATATAAATGTTTTAAATATTAATTTATGACAAATTCATTGATTTTTCAAAATGAATCTTTCATAAAAAATTATATTCTTCATTTCTCAAGAGTTTTTCTCTTGTTCACTCATGACTGAGGTTTCTTTTACAATATATGTTACTCCGTATTTATTTTCGGAACCCTAATGAATTATTCATTAATTAATTATTTAATAAATTAAACCTATTCCATTATATTGGTTAATTTATGTCCATGATTGATATATTCTCTATGAGTTATTCGTGATATTTTAAATGTTTTGATGTAACAGGTGCACCCAGAATTATATAGAACATGTAAATGTTATGATGTGACGTTTGTGCCTGGAATTATATATGACTTTAATTTAATGATTATTGTGATGAATCTAATGAGATAAATTGTAATAATAAATAACATGATTCTATATTTTTTCATAAATATTTTTTGTATTTTACCACTAAGACATGATGTTTCATTTCTACGCATGGCCACATTCTATGCCATTATCGAATTGTTCCTCACGTGATTATGTTTACGATCATTTTATTTTATGATGTTGATGATTTTCATTACCACCCTTGTTTCATGTTTATTATTCATCCTTTTTGTTTAATTTTATCACATCCATTATTTTTATGTATATCCAATGATAATAATTATACAAAGGAGAACGAGAGGGCCATGAAGAATCTAGATAAGAAGTAATTAAATATTTTTTTTCAATTTGACTAGGCAATTTTTATGTATTATCCCAATTTTTTAAATACACTAAAACTTTGGATCGTATTTGTGTAATGATTTTATGATGTTTATCTTTAAAATGACTAACTAATCATGTAAGAAAAAGTAGGGTCACTGAAGTTGGTATCAAATCCAAATATTAGAAAATTTGTGAATTTGGTTTAGTGAACATTAGTGCAAACCCTTACTATGAGACTACGTTAATGTTAGAAAACAAGAAGATTTTATAAGTAATGGGATCCCATAAAATTTCATTTGGAATGAATTGAAAAAGGGAATAATTTGTTTTCAGGGATTTTTTACGTAGGATTTGTTCAAAACATTCCTCTTTTATAATTTAATGGGAATTAGAGGAACCAATGAAAGGGATTTTTCCTCAGTTGTTTTCACCATTGTATTTAAAATGAAATTTCTTGTGACAAATTTCATAGGGGTAGAATAATGTAACAATCCAAAAAAATTTCAATGGAATTTCGTTTCATATAATAATTTTATATAGAATAATCACCATATATATCTTAGAGGTCTCACTATATACTTTTTAAATGATTAATGAATGAAATCAGGTATACTTTCAGATACTAAGGAACATTACCCAATAGAATAGTAACTTTACCTTTGACATAGTATTTTGATCATTAGTAAAAGTATATTGGCCAATTGAATTAATACCTCACCTAGGAATGTAAGGATTAAATTTAGGCATCTTATAAATGGTAATATGATATAATTATATCATATTATAAGTAAATAAATGATTCAGAAAATATTAATTAAGTGTTGGTATTTTTGAATGAAATAAATATTTAAATAAAATTTTATGATTAATATAATGATATAAAATGAAATTTACATTCATAAAAAAGTTTCATAAATTATATTTTATTTTTCATATAATTATAAGATAATTTTATGAGAAGATTCTTAAATTACCAAATTGTTGTAAAATCATTCATAATTTTAAAATCAGTATTTTCCAGGTAAATGAATATTTCAGTTAAAAATAAAATTTATCATATTTAGAAAATTATCTTCATAAAATGGATTTCATTTTTTAATTTGACATGTCAATAAATGGTTATAATATATTTTTTGGATTTTTCAAATAATATTGATTTTTTGTGAATAGTGAAATATAATGATTTACGATAAAAACTGAAAACGTGGAATTATTGAGTCATAGATGATGTAAGGATGATTTAAGCCCAAAATAAAGAAATTTAATTAATTATTTTATTATATTTAGTTATAATTTTCAATCTATTCATAATATTTTTTAAGAATAATAAATTAACTAATAAAATAATTAGAAGACCCCCCTCCTCCCCTAAAAATACCACCCCTCACCTCCTCTTCTCCTCACACTTGTCATGATTTTATACTTATCCAATTTATTCAAAATACCAATCCAATTCCCTTCCACCATATAAAGTATATCCTAGTCTCATCAAAAGAGAAAACCATTTTCCCTATGGAGGTTCTCAATGAAGAGAAATTATTGAGATTAAACCATATTTCATCTCCTTTAAATTTATTTTTAATTTCTCTTGTTTTATTATATTATACTAACCTCCACCTATCCAAGATGAATTATAACTATATTATATTATATAAAATTTAATTTTATTATGTTAATGGAAAAAATACATCATCTAATTTCTTCCCATTTACATTTATTCTAAAGGTGAATATACCATTCGAGGTGTGTCGATTTACAGCCACTATGGAAGATGCATTTTTATTATTAACTACCGACATCAAGGTTGATTATAACACCATAATTATAATTTAATAAGACATTATTATAAATTTTATTATTTAAATAATGTTTTGGAACCAATATATAATAATGATGTAATATAAAACTATACAAGCTCATAATAGTCATAAAATGAGCCAAATAAATTAAATCATTTTCATTAACTATTCAAAATAATAACATATAACCAAGTGACATATAATACAAAATACACTTATTTATGTAAATTGATAACATTAATTTCATTTTTGGAGAATAATTCCTATTTTACATGAACTTACATACTCATATACAGGTAATCTAATCATGAAATATTAAAAAATAAACCCACCAAAATGATGAAATCGTGCTCTAGAACATATTGAAAATCCCATAAATGTGGTTAATAAAGCAATGATAAAAAAATTCACGAATTAAATGTTATTATTTTTTAAAAAAACGAATTTAATTTCATTTTCCACGATATTAATGATAATAATTTATTTAGACATAAGGAAAGTTGATTCTCAAACCCATCTTTCTTCCTTTGGGTTTTACATCATTCTTTAACGCCTCGATAATAGTTACCCAGAGTAGGTGAATAATTACATAACATTGGAATTATCACAAGAAAAATTATGTCTCAAAAGGCCGATCAGTTTAGTATTACTTGAAACAAGATGCATACATAAGTTCAACTTTACATCTTGAAAAGAAATACAACACGATTAAATTCCATTAGAAACATCCAAGCCTCCTAGATTATGCCATAATGTCACACATAACTAACTTATTCATATCCTGGGAAAATGAAACATAAGAAAGGGGTGAGGTCAAATGCTTAGAAGGGTAAGCAATACAGCGGAAGATAACATAAATATTAAGCATGGGTAATAATTGAAACCACATCCCTTGACCAATAATAAAAATGAATACTCTTAGGGAAGGAATATGAGCTGAGTAAATAATGCCATAATAAAACATAATCATGGGTATTCTACTTGTCGAATGACCACATGAACCATCAATATTATTTTCATAATGAAGGAATGTATAATGTCGGACATTCTGAAACATTTTTTCAAGGCCTCAGCCAAGACATTTAAAAATGATTAAGTCCTCAGTGTAATCTATATATCAAATTTGAAAAGGCCTCGGAAAATTACACCTATAGTTGTCTCATGATACCTACTGATGCATCGAGGAGCTACAGTGGGGTCCACCCATCACATACTAAGTCCAATACATTTCTCATATGAAAAGGATGAAATATAACATAAACATTCGTATTAAAACTAGCAAACAAAATGTCAATACGTTGACCATAAACCATGTATGTTATACAAATATCATATCCATAGTCACACATATCAAAAAACAATCAATACAATATGGATGTTCTGTATCCTAATAAATCAACTTCAAATAAACTTAAAATTCATCAAACGATGTTGACATAGATGAAATAAAATCCTTTTTTAGAGAAATAACACTTTCTATTTTGAAATAATATAAGAGTACTATAATTATAATGAAGGCATTTATTTTTAAAATATTCTTATATTCTTTTATGGGAATCTATAATGACATAATATAGCTGTACCCGCCGTAGAAGATAAAAAACATTCTTACATTAATTTTGTCGAAAAGGTCATAAATTACCTTGTTTGGAAAATGGTGGAAAAATTCCTTTATAACATAATATAAAAGTCAAACAAGGGTATATATTACTTTAAAACATAGTATATAAAAAATTAAGTATGTTTTGAAATACGTTTTTTAAGAAGCATGGATGTGGATGATAAAATGGTCCAGATAGATAACTACGTATAAATGACCTCAGATAATAAAAAGACTGTGAAATTAACTCTTACCTTGTAATTTTCCTTGGATGAGGGTAGGTAAACCTATTGTATAATGGTGAAATAATTGTTATTAAATTATACAATAATAATATACCTTAATATGATATCATATATGATCTTTTAATATTGTTATGTTAATATGATCTTAGTATTATCGTCGTTTTGGGTGTTAACTGCTTCATTTTCCATTATATGATTTGTTACATAAGTAATTTTTGTTATGGATAGGATGTATATTATTCATATCCAAAATGATATTAAGTATTTAAACATTAATTTTAATCATCTAATAGAAATTAGTCTTGAATGGATACGATGTGGAATGAATCTCATCACGTTCGTGGAGACGGTAATCCGTACGTACGCACGAGTGACAATATCATTCTTTTGATATTAAAATAATAAATAATTGGATGGTATATAATATATACAGATAAGGTATAATGTTTTATTTATTATTTACATCAATTTCACATCATTATTATATCCATCCAAATAATAATGTATTTAATAACAATTAGACCCCGGCTTGGAGATGGTATGTCGTACAAACGCACGTATGGTGACATGTCATTCAAAAGATGGATAGAATAATTAATTTGGATGTACCATATTTATAATAACATCATATTATATAGAATATACTGGATTTATTATTTTATAATGGTAACAACAATGAAAAAGTAAGTGGATGAAGAAAGGAACTCAAAAGAGGTTGTGAGATATTTACCTCTTCTTCGGGTTCTTCCTTTTGATTTGATCAAAAGGGATCCATATGTTGGATTTAAGACTAAATTAAGGCCTCTAGGATTAAGGGAGGACAGTTTAGAGGGTATTTGGTTTGGGGATGGCCGAGCCAAATGGATTTGAAGGTGTGAATAAGAGAGAAGGCAGAGTGCCATTTTATAAAAGGGGTGAGAGGAACCTTAGGAAAAGCTAGGAATATTATTTAATAATAAACATTTTTCGGTTTCTAATCCCTAAAAAATGAATTATTTAAAGGTTAATGTGGGTATGGGTCAAAAACCACTCAACCAATATGTTTTAGATAGGTCTGGGTCATTATATTAACATTATCTCTTACATTTAACTCCTAGTTAAATAGTTTGACATTAACCATGTCTCTTTGTATTTTTATATTAGATGGTTAATAAATTTACATTATACATCCAAGAGAACCTCAAGTGTTTCATTAATGATACACCAATCATTATATATGTCCTTTGTCCAATCCTTATATTTTTAGGAATATAATATCAATTAATAATATAATATTTATTTTAAAAACTCTTTTATGTCAATTTTGATAATATTTGGTATTTTGTTTTCTCTAAATTCATAACAGTGTTATTACTTCAACAGATTTCTTCTAAAAAACCCAAATATGTCATATTAACCTATAAAATTATAACTTAATACATAAAAAGTCTCAATTTATATTTTTTTTTATTTTTATAATATCAATTATTTTAATATTTCATTAATTAGGTAATTAATTCATCATCATTCTGTCTTAAATAAATTAAATTATTTAATGTCTAAAAAATATAAATAAAATAACATTATCTATGAAATAATTTTATATTTATAATGAATATTTATAGTCTAATTTATCATAAGTATAACCCTATATACATTTTTTTATTTATTAAACGTTGATTTTAACTCTTATAACTCTTCTTTAAATGAAATAATAATAAGTGTCCTTACCTAATCCATGTGGACCAAAGAGGTTCATATTATATTCCTAAGGTTGTTTCTAGTTGAATTATACTTCTCCAATATCATTATTACATCTGTTAGTGTAATAATAATATCATTTTTACCCTTAATCACCCTATTTACTTCTAATCGTGGTAAATAAAGTAAAAATTTATTATTCACAAAAAAAATATTTTCATCTATGTGAACCTCATTTTTAATAACTGATATCAACTGTGTCTATAGGAATTTTTAAATTCCCCTCATAGAAGTAGAAAAATTATGTTTTATGTGAATTTGCAAACTCTCCTAGGAGGTGGGTAAAAAACTTTGAAAAGTTCAGTCAAATTTTTATATATATAAAATTATTATAAACTGACTCAAATGAATTACATTGAACATATATAGGAATTATGTATCTATTTTGACCTAAAATAAAATTAAATAAAATAACTAATTATTTAAATAAAATTCGTTTTTAAACTATAAATTAGTGTTTTTCACTATTCATAAAAAATGAATATTTTCAGAAAAATACCAAAAATTACACCTAAGCTAATTTCGATATTCCGAATCAAAAAATGAAGACCATTTTGAAGGATAAAATTTAAAAAAATTTATAAAGTGTGTATTACTATTCATAACGGCTACTTTGATTGGTCGTAGTGTGTTAGAATCTTGAAGTTTCCTACAATGCAAGCCATTGCATTATTCAAAGGGAAACACACCATGGAAGATTCGGTTTTTACATTATCCCCTCATTCATATAATTTTGTCCTTGATATTTCTAGAATACTACCGCATGAAAAGACTTGGGTGGTTCTATAACATATGTTCCTCGGGTTCCCACGTTGTCTCTTCCAACTTATGATTTCTCCATAGAACTATAACCAGATGAGTCATCCGATTTCTCAGTACTTTTTCCCTTGTATCAAGAATCCTGAAAGGTACTTCGCAATAAGATAGATCAGGTTCCAGTTCTAATTCCTCATTAGTGAGTACATGCGTTGGGTCAGGCATGTATTTTCTCAATAGTGATATGTGGGACACATCGAGAACTTTTGAATGACTTGGCGGCATTGACAAAGGGTAAGCTACAACCCCAATTTGTTCTAGATTTTCAAAAGGTCTGATGGACCTGGGACTTAATTTTCCCTTCTTAACGAAACATATAACACCCTTCCATGGAGGTATCTTCAAGAATACATGATCTCCTACCTGAAATTACAAATCCTTCATTCAGTTATCAGCATAGATTTTATGCCTAATTTGAGCTACTTTGATGTGGTTCTGGATTACCTTCAACTTTTCCATCATGTCCTCTACTAGTTCTGAGCCTACGCGTTTTCTTTCGCCATCAAGATCCCAACAGGTTGGTGTGTGACATCTCTTTCCGTATAACGCTTCATATGGTGCCTTCTGAATACATGAATAGAAGCTATTGTTGTATGAGAATTCTACCAGAGGTAAATATTGATCCCACAAACCTTGAAAGTCAAGTGAGCATGATCTCAACATGTCTTCTATGGTTTGAATCGTCCGTTCTGATTTTCTGTCAGTTTGGGGGTGGTAGGCAGGGCTCAAACAAATATTAGTATGCAGGGCATTCTAAAGACTTTTCCAGAATCTTGATTTAATACGGGGATCACGATTAGAAACAATCGATAGTGGTACTCCATGAAGTCTTACAGCTTCATTAATAAACAGTATTTCTAACTGTTCATGTGGTAAATCTTCTCTTATAGCAATAAAATGGGCGGACATGGTAAGATGATCAACAGTGACCCATATTACATTGTTCCTCCTAGGATTCTTTGGTAGTGCCATGACATAGTCCATCATAATATTATCCCATTTCCACTCATGTATGGGATGAGGTTGCAAGACTCCTGCATGCTATTTCCTTCCAACAATCACTTTTTGAAAGACCATACATCTTGACACAAAATAAGCATTCTCCCCCTTCATGTTGTCCCACAAAAGATGTTCCTTCAAATATTTATACATTTTTGTGCTACTAGGGTGTAGAGAGAAATTGGAACTATGAGAATCGTCCAAGAATTCCCTTTTTAGATCAGGTATATCAATAACACAATTTCTCTTCCCAAATTTCAAAATTCCATCTTCATACACAAATTCACTCAATCTCCCATCATTCATAGATTTAATCTTCTTTTGAAACTCTTCATCATTGGTCTGAGAACACTTTATCCTTTCTAGTAAATATGGTTTGGAAACCATTTGAAAAAGTATTGATGTTTCACCTTAAATGGTGATTCCCATGTCCATCTTTACTAGATCCATTTGTATAGGATCTTTTTCAACTCGCATCTTGTTTGAAACTCCATGATCCTTTCTGCTCAAAGAATCTACCACCTTATTTTCCTTCCCTGTTTGGTAGTTTATTTTGCAATCATAATCCTTGAGTAGATCAAGCCATCTCATTTGCCTCATGTTGAGTTCTTTCTGTGAAAAAATATACTTCAAATTCTTGTGATCTATATAAATGTCACATTTTTCACCATAGAGATAGTGTCTCCAAATCTTCAAAAGAAATATTACATCTGCTAACTCAAGATCACGAGTAGAATAGTTTTTCTCATGGATTTTTAGCTGTCATTATGCATAGGCAACAACTCTATCATTTTTTGTAATGACACAACCAAGTCCTTTCTTCGATGCATCACTATAAATAACAAAGCCATCCTTCCCCGATGGTATAGTCACGATAGGAGAATGGACTAATCTTCTCTTCTATTCTTCAAAACATTCTTCAAACTCTTTTGTCCAAAAAAATTTAACCCCTTTTACCGTGAGCTTTGTTAATGGGTTATCCAAACGTGCAAAATTCTGGACGAAACGTTGATAATGACCAGCTAAACCAATAAAACAGCATACCTCAGTTATACTCGTCGGTGCTGGACATTCATGGATTGCCTTGGTCTTAGAAGGATCAATAGAGATTCCATCATTGGAGAAAATATGTCCAAGAAAATAAATATCCTAAAGCCATAATTCACACTTGCTAAACATACCATATAATTCAAGTATTCTCAGAGTCTTCAGGATAATGAAAAACTGATTTTCATTATCATAATAGATTTTTGAGTATACCAAGATATCATCATTAAATACCACTATAAAATCATCAAGATATTCCTTGAAAACACTATTCACTAGATCCATGAAGACATATGGTAAACAAGTCAATCAAAAAGGCATTACTCTAAACTCATAATGCCCGTACCTGGTTCGATGTTCTGTTTTCGGACTATCTTAATTCTTCACCCACAACTAATTATATCTAGATCAAAGTTCAATCTTCGAAAATTATTGAGATCATTGAAATTTTTCCAATAAATCATTAATGTGATGTAGGGGATACTTGTTATTTATGGTTATAGCATTGATCTCCCTGTAGTCAATGCACAACCTCATAGATCCATCTTTATTCTTAACAAAAAGGGCAAGGGACCCCATGTAGAAACACTGGGGAGAATAAATCCATTATTACTAAATTCCTCTAGTTGTTTCTTTAGTTCATATAATTACACAGTGGCCATTCTATAAGGGTTCTTCGATATAGGCCTTGAACCAGGAATTAAATCAATGGTAAACTCAATTTATCATTCTAAAGGATGTCCAGGTAAATACTCTTGAAATACATCAACATACTCTTTCAAATTAAGTACATCCTCTATTCGAAAATTCTTTTCCTCACCCACAGTTATTTCATTCTCTTCCTCCCAAATAATTTAATTTATTTTAGCAACTGGGGGTGGATCTAAATAAGAATTAGGTGGTCACGATTCCGCTCTAAAGGTAAGGTGTTCTTTATCATCGTCATAAAAAATAGTTACCTCCATCTTTTTACAATAAATTATTGCATCATGGTCCGAAATCTAATCCATAATGATGATTATATAAAATTCAATCATGGGTATGATTATGATATCAGTAGATAAAGAACATTTATATGCCCTAATGGGGACTGATTCAAAAAACATTATTTCAATGATACTTCCCTTATGAGTTTTGACTGAAATCTCCCTTGTTAAATCAAATGGGAAATATCTAATTTTCATAGAAAACTGGTAAGATATGAAACAATGAGATAATCTAGAATCAAATAAATCATTGGCTAAACTTGAGGAAACCATTAAATTACATGCCACCACGTCTTTCGGGGCTTTAACCTCAGTAGTAGTGATCGCATAAGCTTTGACTTGATCCCTTGGCATTTTTTGAGGTATGTTTTCTTAACTATAAGGAAATTCATTTTCATAATGTCCCATCTCTATGAAATTGTAGCATTGAACATTGGTAGAGTATTTCGTTCCCTTTCAATCACTAGGAAGATGGCATTTTTCCACATTTTCAGCATACTCCTTTTCCTTTTAGACATGCACCAGCATGAATCCTTCCACAATTTTCACAGGGTGGAAATTCAATTCTTCCCTTCTTCCCCGTTTTTTATTTCCTTTCCCATAGTGTTCATCAGATCTCTTCTTCTCCTGCTTTTTTTTAATGTCATAAGACATAGATAATTATTTTTCTGTTTTGATATAACACGAGACAATATCTTCATATGATGAGAAGAATTGTGATACTAATGCTCGAAGGATAAATGGTTTTAACCCACCAATGAAATGTTCAATCTTACTTATTGGGTTATGTATAAAATTTGTTGCATTCCATGCTAACCTTGTAATGTTAGATTTATACTTTGCGGCATTATCATCCTACTTTTTCCTCAGACTAAAAAATTTCCTTTCCATATATGCTTGATGGTCATAAGAGAAGTATTTTTCTAAGAAAATTTCTTTAAACTCCCTCCATTCCATATTTGATACTTCATCATCATTCTTTGTGTTTTGAATCAATGAGCACCATTGATCAACATCTCTAGTGAGGCAGTAAATTTCCATGAAAACTTTTTCCCTTTCACTACTCCCCAAGGCATGGAGTATTTTTTCTAATGAATTTATCCATTGCTCAGCTACTAATGGATTTGTACCCCCATTGAATGTTGGTGATTTTTTTCTAATGAAGAACTATAACATTGATCCTATGAGATGTGGATCAGGGTGCTCTGTATGGGTAAGGTTATTATTCATAACATATGTGAGTTTTCCAAGTATGGTGATAAGTTGATCAGCACTAGTTGTATCACATGATCTACTATAATTATGATGAATAGGAGGGAAATCCCTGCATGGAGTTCATGCATTGATACAATTTCCCCTCATTACACTAGGTTCCATTCTATACAATGGGATACACTAGATTAGTTTATGAATCTAAATACATAAATCCAAACATGTAAAACACTTAACATATAATGAACGTTTATGGATAAAATCCATAATCATAAAAAAAATTCTTTGAGGAAGTATATACTCATAAACCCTTTAAAATGGTTTTTAATGAAAATGAGAATTATCCTATGCAGATCCCCCAGGAGTGTCGTAGCCAAGAGTTCATCAAGGCCTATTGTCATGCACCCGTTTCCGTTCAAGTCAAGCTCAAAGCAGTGTTATTGGGTTTTACACCTACGTACATATGTGCCATAGCCACCTCTACCTTCTTGTATAGAGACAGCGATGTATTTCATGGAAAACTCACAAAATATCTACAATACCAAAATTCTAGGAAGTTCTTATATACTAATCCTCGTAGACTATCTTATGGTAATGTGCACTAATATGAGTTTATCTAAATCTAGTTTCCAAAGTTTGTACTAAACCTTCTCTGATACCAACTATAACGCCTCGACCCTGGTTACTGAGAGTTGGTGAATTATTACATAACATTGGCATGATCACAAGGAAATAATGTCTCGAAATATGGATAAGCTTATTATTTTTGGAAACAAGATTCATACATAAGTTCAACTATACATCTTGAAAAGAAATATTGCACAATTAAATTCCATTAGAAACATTCACGCCTCTATGATTATGCCTACAAGTCACCCATAAATAACTTCTTAATATCCTTGGAAAATGAAACATAAGAAAGGGGAGAGCTCAAATTCTCAGTAATGGTATGCAATACAGCGGAATATTACATAAATATTAAGCATGTTAAATAATTGAAACCACATGCCTTTTCTAATAATAAACATGCATAATTTTATGGAAGGAATATGATATGAGTAAATAATGCCATTATAAAACATAACCATGGGTATTCTACCTGTTGAATGTCCACATGAACCATCAATATTATTTTCATAATGAGGGAATGTTTAATGCTATACATTTGGAAACTTTTTGTCAAGGCCTTGGCCAAGGCATCTAAAAACGATTAAGGCCTCGACCAAAACCATATATCAAATTGGAAATAGCCATGGAAAGTTCCACGTCTAGTTGTCTCATGAGACCTACCGATGTATCAAGGAGCTATAGCGGGCTCCACCTGTCACTTAGTAAGTCCAATACATTTCTCATATAAAAAAGGATGAAATATAACATAAAAAGTAGTATTAAAACTAGAATACGAAATGTCAATACATTAACCATAAACAATGAATGGTATACAAATAGCACATCAAAAGTCAACAATATCACACAACCCTCAATACAACATGGATGTTTTGTATCATAACAAATCAAATTCAAATAAACATAAAATCCATCAAAGGATGTTGACATAGATGAGATCAAAACCTTTTTTAGATAAATATCGCTTTCTATTTGGAAATCATTTAAGAGTCACATAATTATAAAGAAAAATTTTATTATGAAAATATTTTTATAAGCTTGTAAGGGAATCTATAATGAAGTAACATAGCCGTACCCAACTTATAAGTTAAAAAACATTCTTACCTTAATTTTGTGGAAAAGGTCTTAATGTACCATTTTTGGAAAATGATAGAAACATTCCTTTATAAACATCTTAAAAATTTCAAAAAAGGATATATATGAATTTAACTCATAGTCAATAAAATATTAATAATTTTTTGAAATACGTTTTTTAGAAACATTGATGTGGATGATAATGAGTTCCCTATAGATAATTACATATAAAAAACCTCAAATAATAAAGTGATTGTGAAATTAACCCTTACCATGTACTTTTCCTTGGTCGATGGTAGGTTAACCTCCTTTATAATGGTGAAATAGTTGTTCTTAAATTATACAAGAATCATATACATCAATATTATATCACATATTATCTTTTAATATTTCTTTGTTAATAATATCTTAATATTATCGTCATTTCATCTGTTAACTAATTCATCTTCCATTATATGCTTTCTTACATAAGTAATATTTATTATGGATAGAATATATCGTATTCATATTTAGAATGATATTAAGTGTTTAAAAATTATTTTTAATCATCTAATAAAATGTAGTCTTGAATGGATACGATGGCGAATGAATCTCATTGCGTTTGTGGAGACAATAATTCATATGTACGTACGAGGGACAATATCATAATTTTGATGTTAAAATAATATATAATTGGATGGTATATCATATATACGGATTAATTATCATGTTATATTTATTATTGAAATCAATTACAGATCATCATTATACCCATCCATATAATAATGTATTGAATAACAATTACACCACGATGTGGAGACGGTAATCCGTATGTACACACGTATGGTGACATGTCATTCAATGGATGGATAGAATAATAAATTTGGTAGTAACATGTATATAATAACATCATAGTATGTATAAAATACTGGATTTTTAATTTTAAAATGGAAAAAAAATTAAAAGGAAGTGGAAGAAGAAAGGAACTTGAAAGAAGTGGTGAGATATTTACCGCTTCTTCAGGTTCATTCTTTTGATTTGATCAAAAGGGATCCATAGGTTGGATTTAGACTAAAGGAAGGCCTCTAGGTTGAATGGAGTATAGTTTAAAGGGTATTTGGGCAGGGGATGGCCAACCAAATGGTTTTGATGGTGTGAATTAGAGAGAAGGGAGAGTGCCCTTTTATAGGAGGGGTGATGGGAAACTTAGGAAAATCTAGAAATATTATTTTATAATAAAATAAATTTCGGTTTCTAATGGCTAAAAATGGATTATTTAAAGACTAAGGTGGGGATTGGTCGAAAACCACTCAACCAATTGGTTTTAGACAGGTTTGGGTCATTATATAAACTTGATATTTTAGATTAAACTCTTAGTAAAATAGTTTGACATTTACCATGTCTCTTTGTATTTTTATATTATATGGTTAATAAACATACTATATACTTCCAAGAGAACACAAGTTGTTAATTAATGACAAAAATTTCATTATTTAAGTCCTTTGGCGGAACCTTAGATTTTTAGTAATAGAATATCAATTAATAATATAATATTTGTTTTAAAACCTCTTTTATGTCAATTTTGACACTATTTGTTATTTTGTTTTTTCTAAATTCATAACAGAATTATTACTTCGAAAACAATTTACTAACCTACCCTAACATGTAATATTAACCTATAAAATTAGTTTATTTCCTAAAAAGTCTCAAATTACATTTTTTTGGATATTTATAATATTAGTTATTTTAATATATCATTAATTAGGTAATTATTACATCATCATTGTGTCTTAAAAAAATTAAATTATTTAATGTATATTTTTTTAAATAAATTTCAATTATGTAAGAAATATTTATAGCTTTGTAATTAATATTTATTGTCGACTGTATCTTATGTATAACCATATATTAAAAAAAAATTAGATATTAAACATTGATTTTAACTCTTTTAACTCTTCATTAAAAAATAATAATAAGTGTCCTAATCTAATCCAAGTGGACCAAAGTGGTTCATATTTTATTCCTAATGTTTTTTTGGTTGAATAGTATTTATCCCATAGAAATTGTACATGTTTTAGGGTAATAATAATATATGTTTTCCCCGTAATTACAATATTTACTTTTAACCCTGGTAAATAAAAGAAAAAATGTACTATTCAACCAAAAAAAATTTCATATTGAACCAAATTTTACATAATTATATAATCAATTTCTCTCGTATTTTTGAAATTCCGATCACATAAGCGGTAAAATTATGTTTTATGTAAATTAGGAAATTCTTTAGGAGGTGGGTAAAAGACGGTGAAACGTTCAATAACATTATATATATATATATATTTATTATAAACTGACTCCAATTAATTAAATTGAACTTATATAGGTATTATGTATCTATTTTGACCTAAAATAAATTTAAATAAAATAAATTATTATTTAAAAATTATTGTTTTAAACTATAACTCAGGGGTTTTTTACTATTTATCAAAAATTGAATGTTTTCAGAAAAATACCAAAAATTCAACCTAAGCTAATTTTGATATTCCGAATCCAAAAATGGTCACCATTTTTAATGATAAAATTTTTAAAATTTCAAAAAGTCGGTATTACTATTCATAACTGCTACTTTGATTGGTCGCGGTGTGTTAGAATCTCGATGTTGCGTACAATGCAAGCCATTTCATTATTCAAAGGGAAACATATCGTGGAAGCTTGGGTTGTTACCATTTCACACCAATTTATGTTTGGATGTTCAATAAATTATTCATAAATATCATTTATTTATCCTCGAAAAATTAGTTATTGGATATATTTGTTTCAAATCTTATTTTTTTACAAACACAAATAATTTTCCAAAATAACTCTTCCTTCAAAAATTATATCTTTTACTTCTCATGAGATTGTCTCTTCTTTAGTCAATAATGATGTTTATTTTATCAATATTGTTATTCACGTATAATTTTATGAACCAATATTCTATTAATAAATCAATGCTTTATGAAATTTAATACATTCCATTACATGGGTTACAGTATTTACAATATTTATATACATTTTATGTAGCATTCTGAATAATGAAAATATTATGATGTGACAGGTGCACCAAGAATTATGTAGTCCATGTAAATGTTCTAATGTGATGGGTTAATAGAGAATTATATTAAACTCCAATGTATTGGTTTATTTGATAAATATCATTAGATAATGTGAAATATGAATGAATATGATGATAGATTTGTTCAAAACTGTGTGTGGTATTTGACCACTTAGACATAATGTTTCCTTTTTATGAATTTCCACACTCCATGCCTCTATATAATGTTTACTATCCTGATTATAGTTATGATATATATCTTTTATGATTATGATGATTATTATAACCCCTTGTCCTATGTCTAATAATCATCCTCTTATTTGGATTTTTGGTTCGAGAATCATTTTTATATATCCATTAGGGATTACTTCTACTAAGAAGAATATACTGGCCAATAAAAAGATATAAAAGAAATAATTAAATAAATACTTATGTTTTATTATATAAATGTTTTGTATTTATGTAATTATCTCGAGACACTAAACCATTGGATCTACGTAGTGTAACTCTTTTTTTGAAGTTTATCTTTAAAATGATGTATTAATCATGTAAGAAATGGTAGGGGTACTATATGCAAGACTAGCTCTTCCTTGGATGAGACATAAGTAGTTATTGGATGTTGAAATGTGTCTCTCCTTTTAGGTGTTATTTATCTTAATCATAATTTTTCACTTATTATTTTTTTGAACTGAGGTCAATCTATTATTTAATCAATTATTCTATTTTTGTGTACAATATTTTTCCCCTAAGATGTGTTCTATAGGATCCATGGGATGGTTCTACTAGTTATACTCATTTGTTTATAACCATTGACCCTAATTTTATCGAGGCTAACAAACTTGATGATTATCCAATCTACCAAAATTTACCACAAGTATAGAAGATAGTCATTGAGTTAAATCTTGATGATGCATGAGAAAGATATGGATAACAAGAGTTATTGTGTGAAACACCACCATCCATTAATGGTAAAAATTTTCTTCTAGATGAATTGTACTATCTTGAAAAAATTAATTTTTTTGACTTCATAGAATAACATGACTGTATCAAGGTGATTTTTTTAGAATTCGTACATGAGGTTCTAAGAAGGAACGGTCGAGATCCCATAGTATAGTCGAATAGACTCACGGTCATGGATTGGGTGGTATTTAGGACTTTATTTATTTAACAATTTTATACCAAGACCATGTTGATGGGGATGTTAATAGATTTCCCTTCTTTATAGAAGGAAGACATCTCGATGTCGGCATACACAAATCCATTTACTCAGATGGTTTATTTTTTACAACATTTTATAATGAATTACTAGCTTAAATCTCTGAAGAACCAACATGTTTTATAACCAAATATCCTCCCAAAGGTATATATACTAAATCATTCTAACTATTCAGAGAAAGTGTATAGAAATATTATGGAAGAGATGATTATAAAAGAAACTGTTGGATATAATTCTCATTCTATTACACCTAGTTGTATATATAGTAGAAATATAAGGAAAACTGGGAGGTGGAAAGATCATTTTAGTAGTAGTGGAATTGCTTCATAGTAGTAGGCCTATTAGGGACATTTATTTGTTGCTAGTGTTGTTCCTCTTACTTCTTATTGGTGTCGTAAGGTTAGGAAAACACAAAAGTATTCCCCATTACATGCAAATTTGTGCAATATTTGTAGATGTTATGGTCATCTAGAGATTTTTTATCATGATATGTATATAAATATATAAGGTAAACGATACTTGTCTCCACAGGATACTGTGACACAATCATATTTTTCTAAGACTATAGGGCTATAGACACTTCAATCAAGAGTAAATAACCTTCACACAAAACGTGACTTTCTTATGGTGATAGATGCAAGTCCAGTGATCGTGAGAGGTACAATATTTTTTTCATCATTCATATAGATTATAATATTTGATATTGGTGATTCATACTCATATTTATCTATCCATTTTTTGTTATTTTTTAACATAAAATAGAGCTAATGTATATTTTCATGGAGTTATAAACGCCTATTGGGAAGAGGAAGGACTATGGGTATCAGTTTCCGTTTTCACTATCGATAAATACAGTATAGTTAGTCTATGATATTATTATTTTTAATATAGATCTATTGGATATCATCATCAGGATGTATTGGGTTGTTGCGTGACATTTTTAATTTTAATTTTATCATCGGTGTTGTTTAATTATTCTTGTTTATTGGAAGTATATGTTTGTTTAGGGATAGTGGGATATGAATACTAGTTGGGTAGTACCTTCCCAACAAGTGCATAAGATTTTATTTTATACTATTATAGATGATCCAGATTATGTTTCTTTGACTTTTTTGATCTTCCTGTTATTGATTAGGATTTTCCAGTTGTTTTACTTGATGATTTATCGATTCTTCCACTAGATAAAAAGGTATTATTTATGATTGAACTATTTCCATGTACATAGTCATTTTTGATTCATTCCTCTCCTACGGAATGAGAGGAACTTCGATATATAATGTTTTAATAAGAGTTCTGATTGATAATGGTTTTTTACAACATATTTTCTCCTTGGGGGGACCCCATGATCTTTTCCAATATGGGAGATGGTTCATACCAATATTTTGAGGACAATCAGAAGTCAAACTGAGTAACAGATAAAAATATGTGTCATTTTCTTGGATTGGATTATTTTTTCGATCAATTTAGTGTGGAAAATAGGTTTTTAGAGATCTTTATTCTATCTAGCAATCATCAGCTAAAGTTTGAGAAGTTTTATATACCAAAGATATATTTCTAGAGAAGGTATGATCATTATTAATATATTTTTATGATGCATATTCTTATTATTTATCCTACAGTTTTTTTAAAATAATAAATCATATATTTAACGAGTATCTCAATAGATTTTTAGTATTGCTTGTGGAGGATATTTGGGTTTTTTTGAGATCCAAACATGATCATGATTTCAATTTGGATTTTGTTATATAAATATTTAAACAGAAACATTTTCATGGAAAACATTGGAAATGAAATTCGTGGATTAAACAAGTGTTTTCATTGTGGTAGGTGGTTTTTGGGAATGGATTATCCATTGATCCATGGAAGGTTGTGGTGATATTTTCATGGGAAAATATTTTGAAAATCCATGTAATTCATCGCTTCCATAGTCTTCCAATATATTATCAACTGGTTTTAATGGATTCCTCAATATTAGCAACACATTTGTATTATTATACAAAGAAATGTATTAAATTCACATGAGATAGGTAGTTCCTGAAATCATTTGAATAAAATAAATTATTACTAAAATATCCATTTAGTTTGATCACAACTATTGCTAATAATAGATTTTTGGGTTTATATGTTGATTCTAAATCATGTTTGGAATGTCTGGTCATGAAATATGATCATATTTTAGCTTAAAATTTTCATTAACTTTGACCACATGAATAGAGTAACCTCGCTCATTTTTAGTGATTCATATAGTTATTCAGGAACCTAAATGTCTGATGTAATATCTTTTTGTGGAGATGTTCATGGTTTCTTCTAACCATAAGAGTATTTGGTATATTTTATATCTGAATGACTTGAATCTTAGATAAAGAAAATAGGTGGAATACCGTAAAATGATTTTATTCAATATATAGAATTTCTAGGAGAAGTGGAATGTAGTTATATATTCTCTTATAAGGAATGAGTCATCACAAGCTATTCTAGAGTTGAAGAAAGAGTGGAATCTTATTGTGATTTTTATCTTCATTGTATTCAAATTTTTTTGAGGATGTTTGAGGTATAGTTATGGTTAGTGGTTAGTTATCATCATCTCTATTTGAGTCTATTATACAGATTCTGAAGAAGAAGGAAGATTTTATAGGATTTAGAGAAACACATTATGCTAGAGACATTGTGTCTTTTTGGTCTCACTCCCCATGTTATATTCTTGGATTTCTGGATAGATTTCTAATCCCTACATTATAGTGGAGCTAAGTCTTATTTTGTTTTCTTATTTCTTCATGTTTCATTAATTTGAACACTATTAAGATGCATTGTGACCTGTGAAAATGATTTTATTGGTTAGTAATAAAACATGGAATTTCTAATTATATGTCCAACTATTACACCTTCCAGTTAAAAACATGTATAATTTCAATCCTTTTGTGTTTCTTCAGCCTATTCTAGTGATAGTGTGGAAATTTGAAGAGGTACAATGGATTTTGTTGTAGGATTATCAGTGAGTCCTTATAGGATGAATTCTATATGGGTATTGGTTTATCGTTTTAAAATTAGCTCATTTTATTCAAATCGGGGATATCTCTAAAGTTTTTTATCTGGTTAAGCAGTATGTACATGAGAATTTGTGGTTAAATGGGGTTTATTATGTTATTGTTTCAGATATGGTTCATATAATTACATAATTGATCATGAGGTGTATCTAGTAGGATATGGTGACTGAGGTCGGGTTGATTATAGATTACCATCCATAGAAATATGGTCAGACAAAGAATGTGATCCTGATTGGGGAGGATATGCTTCATGCATGTGTCTTGGATTTTGGATGATCATGGGATATCAATATTTGACTATTTGAGTTTTCCAATAACAAAAATTACGATCCTTAAATCAAAATGGATCCATTTAGAAATTAATATAGATTTCCTTACTGATCACCTCTTTTACACGCATAGGTGGGTAAAGATTCCTTAGTGGTAGTAAGTTTTTTTCAGGAGATGTTTATGGGAATTTTGGATATATCCCAACATTTTTTTATACCAAATAGTTTATTAGAATCCTATGTAGATTATAAGAATTATCCATTGATGATTTCTATATGTGGTTGGGTTTTCCTTAATATTTATCATTTTTGGGTCAATGTTTGTTTGGAAAACCTGGAATGTAGTCTCAGAGATATGTCAGAACATTTTAGATCATTGAATAAGTTGGTATGGTTTATTATCAGTTATAATTTACAATTAATTATATTCCATCAATCCAACAGCCCGAAAGAAATTCATTTTATATAAATTCATGATATTTGCCACATATTTTAGCTTAGGAAATGGCATGAAAATCCCTCTAACGTTCTAATTTGGGAAGATATATAGTTATAGTTAAATATGTTTTTTTGGATCGTCCAAATGATATTGTTGACTTTCATGTGAAATTACTCGATGGGAATTTGATTAGATTGTTTAGTGTTTTATAGAATCACAAATAATATTTTCATCTGACTTGGGAGTACAAGGAATTGATGAGGGAGTAGTGGAATATCCTCTTTTCCAAACATCACTCTTCAATAATTTTTACCTATTATATAATTTCTAAGGTTCATTTGTCTGTAACATACCATTATAATATTTCTTGAAAATCTAATCTCTATACTTGTTTTCCTATTTCATTTGGTACTTTATGGGAATCTAGAGGATATAAATATTTTTTTGGGGTATGTGATCTAGTGTATAGCGATGCATTGTCCTTTTAGTTAATGGAGTTTAGGTATTAACATGAAATCGATTAAAGGGGTCATGCTAGATTTTATAGGACAGTCAATGTGTTTTTGAGTATCTGCTGAAGATTTCTATTTTTGTTCTCTACTAGAAGATTACCTTCCATGTTAAGGAATTAAAATGGAATAGTTTTTACAAGGCAAAATCCATGATCATGGTAGACAACATAAATAGTTACATGCCATGTAATTGTAAATATTTTCTTTAAAAAAGGTTATGGGTTTTTCCACTTATAATGACATTATTGATTACATGATGTAAAAAGCGATTACATGCAATGTAATCTTCATGTGTTTGGATTTTTTGGTGATGTGTGGATTATTCTTCTTTCATTCATCCAAATCCTACATGCTCATGTTATAGAATCATTATACAGGGATTTTATGAATATCTTCCCCTTCCACATTGAATAGTCGAGTGAATGATAAAAAAAGTTGTATAATGTGTCTTTCTGGGTGAGGGATCATTCCTGCATCATTATATCCTCTGATCAGGGTAGTATCATTGAGTTGTGTTATCTTATTATTTAATTGGTGGTAATGATTATTCTTATTTCTTTACAGATCAATGGTATGATATTGTTCATTTTTTGATCTTTTATTGGTTGGGGTGTGGAATGAGTGCAATCTCGATGTATGTGTTATTTCAACTTCTTTGATAGAACTTTTGATAAATTGAATCAATTATGAAATGTGATTATTTTATTCTATGTCCTTAGTGGTTTTTTTCTTTCCTTGGAGATGGATCCCATTTCGTGCATCTGTGACCTAAATTTGGATGTATGTGGTTTTATCTTAAGCCTATGTTGGTGAATTCAATTGATCCAGTTAGGATAAAAAAATTATAAATTTAATTAAAAGATTTAATAATTTTATTTTCATTAGTATAATATGGTTTTTGATAAATGATGGTTTCCCTTTGTTTTGGTAAATGAATATGGGCTATAAAATTATTATGAAATGGCTTTTGGGAAATAGTTTACAAATAATGGTTTTGATGAAAATGGATTAATGTAATGGTTTGGAAGATAGAGTGCATGGTAATCCTTGGTTATATAGGTGGAAGATGTATTATTAGGCCTCATCCACTATCAATTTGTTCACTGAAGTGGTGTTCCTCTATTCTCTTGTCCTTTTGTTCGAGGGACATGTTAGAACTTATGTGGGGGTGGACTTTTAATTGGTTGCTCCTCTTCTATTTATACTCAATGCATATATATAGAGGCCTGATGCATATATGATTTTCTATATTATGTTTTGAGTTTCCTAGATATCCCAATCTATTGTTATCATTGGTTTGTTGTTACCTATGATTTTGGATGATTTGGGTAGTTTTTTTATTATTCAATTTTGATTCTACTATTATGGATTTGATATTATTTGGGACACCAACATTGAATTTATTTGATATTTTTTTAATATATATATGCCAAATTATTTGAAACTAATCTACCTAAATTATTTGGAAATATAGAAAAAGTGTGAATTAAATATTTTTCTATGATTTTTATATAAACCATCTAGACTAAATATCATGACATGTTTACAATATAGTTTAGAATGAATGTATTATTGTTTATAGAAATGGTATAGAACACATGGTGGGATCCTATAGAGCCTATCAGCTTATATCCTAAACTACTTATTGTTAGGGTGTAGAACATCTTATATATTTTGATGTGGGGATATTCAAGGAACCATAATGATGTGGTGAATTTTTCTATAATATGGTGGTGAGATGGTGGGAGTTTTATCACGTTGTCCCATGGAGTCTATTGGGTTAGTTATATAGTTTTGTCATGTTCTTCAGTTAGACTTGTTTATTTGAGGTTTTTTGACAATATTTCTCTTATATCACTTCCATTATTCTATTTTTGTATTGAAATATTTTTTCATGTTTTATTCCAATGATTCGTTATTTTTTATGTATAAATGCTATTTTGTTTGCCCATGATTGAGAGAAATTATTCCCACTATTTACTGATACAATAATAGTAGACACCAACCCATGGGGATGAGGAGAACCCTTCTTGTGTGTGGATATTCAGGATGTGTAATAGTTTGAGAGGGTATCTGGGTAAGGTTCCTCATTTCTTTGGTGATAAATTAATCAATTTATAATAGAATAGAAGGATTAAAATATAATTCTAAATCCCACGAGTAAAAATCTATTTATATTAAACAAGAAAATGTGTTCTATATAAATTATATTATGGGAAAATATGTTCATAATATGAAAACATTTCTCAATTAATAGAAATTAAAATGAAAACCCTTACTTACATCGTAATTTATAAAGTATAAATCATTATAAAAGCTGAATATGTGAGGTTAAATCAATTTCTATGCATTTCAAACATGATGTAAGAGATTTAATATCAATTTCAACTCTTTTGATACCCATTTAATATTAAGATAATGAAAAATAAAAATAATATATTAAAATATATAATTATCTATATCCTTGATAACTTATTCAATTGTCTTGTATTTCATATCCTATAGAAAGGAATCAAATACAAGGTGAGTTCGAATTCAAAATATGTGTTAGTAAAACTAATGTAATTATGAATCATTAGGAATAAAGAAACATAGAAAGGTAAATAACTGAGAACTAATTCCATTCAAATAACTAGATAAGGCATAATTAATGTAGAAATATATATAACTGAAACACATTTCATTTAATAAATAAACTAGAAATTAAATTCATCATTATATTTTATCCTATGAAAATATCATGGATAATAATAATAATAATTATTATTATTATATTATTGAAGGCAATTATTTTTTTGGTTTTCATGAATAAGACACCTGAAAAACAATACCATCAATAAATTTCACATGACAATTTAAATCTACAGGTAGAAACCCCTTTAAATTGGCCATATTATTTGGCTCATGATAACCAGTCGATGAATCGAGGGGCTATATATTTTACAAGCCCCACAAATCACTTCCAGGATGAATTATTCCCCACATTAAATTATTTATTTAACTAATAAACAATATTTCTTATCAAATATCATTATTGAATAAATAATACTGATTTATCATTATTTCTTTAGATAATCAAATATCTGTCAAACTATACAACGTATGTAAACATGGGGTATTTTAAAAAAAATATTTATATCCATCAAAAAATAATTTTTATATTTTATGAAATTTAAATTAAAATATTATTACAAAAATTTTATTGGTTCTAGATAAATTTAATAATCAGAAAAGAAAGTGATTTTGTGAAGATAACTTTATTCCATTTGGTAATTTTCAAGCTAAACTCCTTGCGTGATATAATATATTGGGAAACATTAAATAAAATTAATTATGAGTAAATCATGATATTAAATTGAAATGGTATTGTATATACAGCACATTAATGTGAATTTGTGTAATGAAACAAATAAGTCTCAATGTAATATAAATTGGGACAAAATACCTTACCTAATGCCTATTTTTTTATGAACTCTCTTAATCATTGTGTAAAATGATCTTAAAAATGTTATTTATGTACGATATATCTGTGATCATATTTATAATGTCATATATTATCATATTATAATGAACCGAATTACATAATTTAATCCCTGATTTCAATACTATATATTATCTTATTTATGTACATGTTTTTATGGAATAATATAAATACATACAAAATGAAGAATTTTTTGTTATTCTTTATTTGTTGATAAATTCATAATCTCAATAATTTAATATAGGATTTAAATACCATATATATAATCACTAGTTATGTATTTATATTAATCCATAAAAACATGGATTGGGGAAGTGATATGCACTATTAATGGAGACCGTAGGTCATACGTACACAAGGACGCAATTTCAATTTCATTTATATATATAAAAAGTATGAGATATATTTATATTTATTTATATTATAATTACTATATAATATTAATTTATTATATTTCACATATTTTTTTAATTAAAAACCTCCGTAATAAAGTCCATGTATCGAAAGAATAAACCAGATCACCTTGTGTAGGTGGTAATCTAAATGTCCACAAACAATATAATCATTTCCCCAAAAAAAGGAAATCATGAATTTATTTTTTATATAATAATTATATAAGAATAAAGAAATTATAAATTTCATATATATATTTTATAAATTATAAATCCACCATTTCTTTTAACCATGAAAAGTTATAACGGAAGAACGAAGAACATCAGTTTACAGGACAGTAGTCCATCGTACACTAGCATTATGATTGTGTATCCCATTTGGTTGATGTGATTAAAATTTTAAATCAAAATATTAACATATAAATATATTATTATATGTAATATATTTATGTTATTATATAGTAATGTTATAAATATAATTGATGGGGTGAAGAAGTAAGTGAAACAAAAGTGATCCTTGAATAACGTTACCTCTTATTCAGGTGACTCAATTTGGTTTAGACCGAAAGACTAATTTGGATGGATTTCATCCCAAATTTAGGATTATAGGATATGTTTTGGGTATTTTGAAGCTTACATAGAATGAATTTATTTGAGACAATTGTTTTTGAGTTGTTAATATGTGGGAGGGGTGAATGCCTTTTTCTAGTATAGGAGGAGTGGTACTCCTATAAATATAAAAAGTAAAACACTATGAATAGTTCTCCCATAGAACATTTTCCACCAATAATGAACCTATTTAAATAAAATGGAGGTTATAGTCGAAATATTGACATAAAATGGTTTGGGTACTTGTGTATATGTCATTTTGGACATTAAGATTAAGGGTTATACACTCATTATTAAATGTTTTATCTTAATGACTGTTCTAAATTTAAAATAATTTCACTAATATTTTCATTGAAATAGTAAGTGAAAAATAATTTAATATATAAATTATTATTTTGAATAATACAGAATCTGTTTTCCCTAATTCAAATAACACGATTGGTATAAATTAATTTATTAATAATCCTAAAGACAGGGTGACAAAGCAGGGTTTAAAGTGAAAATGATCAAAATATTACTATGTTATTTCAATCCAATATATATCTTAAATTAAATAAAATTAAATAAAATTGATTAATTTATGTATAATTTATAAAATGTGGGTTGAAACACCATGAAATAAATTGTAAAACCATTTAAATAGTTGATATAAAAGGAATTTTTCAATTAATATCTTGTATTTTTCACTATTTGTCAAAAAATTGAAACTTTTCAGAAAAATACAAAAATTTAACAGGAAAATAATTTTGAAGTGTTTATTTTAAAAAAAAAATTCTGAGAAAATATATATTTAGGTTTCAAAATTTAATTTTAAAATAGATTATCCATTAATCTTTGGAAAATATTCATTTTTATAGAAAACATAATTTGTAAGCATCAATGGATTTATTCTTTTCTTATCCCTAAAAAATAAACTATATGAATATAAAATTAATTATATTTACTATGAAATAAATATATTTCATTAATATCATTAACTACTAGTAAATAATTAAATTTATTAAAATAATATTCTTTTGATGAATAAAAATAGTTTTCTCATAAAATAATTCCATTTATATTCATTTTATTTTTAAAATCATTTAAAATTAATTTCTAACAAATAAATTATAATATATATTTTCATGTGTTATTTTACACTATTCATAACATTAAATTTCACAAATAATATATATTTTATGATATTAAAAAATAATATTTTTAAGAATATATTATTAATAAACCACTATCTTTTGTGTTACGCTAACCAATAATGAATGTCATTATTAAGTGTAATGCAATATATCCTCATTATTCCATGAAGATAAAGCTATATTTTTTTTATTTAACATAATCATTACATGGTGTTTCAGAAAAATAAATATAGGAACAAATATTTTCTAAAATGATAATAATGTAATGTCTTGGCATGTTACACCTACATTATGAACATGTAAACCACCATGAATAAACCAATTATCCCAAGACCAATCATCCTTATACATGATATAAATCTTAGGTGTCTTCCAAAATACACATTCACCAATTCATCTGGAATGGTAAAAAATCCGAAAATAGTTGAAAAAAAATCCTTTTTATAGTACATAGATAGAGTGAATCTCAATGATATGTAATAATTTCATATATCCTGTAATGAGCGAATGATCATTATGTTCGAGAACATTTTAGCTGTTTCAACTGACTGAACAACCGTCCATACAAATTATACATCATGTGATGAATTTCAAATAATCACCTGTATGAGAGAAAAAGGAGGAAACAAAATTATACAGTTATTTAGGAAAATTGGTAATACTATTGAGAGAGTTCCAAATGAACATGGAAAAATTATCCTCAACAAAATGATAAAATATGGATTCAGATTTGGGTGTTGTATTAAAAAAATTTGGATACTAATTGATGATATTTTTTATAGAAATTTTCACTGATTGAGATATATTTTAATTAAGGTTCTAAAATTGAAAATTTATGTAGATGGATATTATTTTTAAATGGAGAACCACTCTCTGGGAGATGCTTGGATGAGATTAATGAATATCATCATGGATTGTTGAAAAATTAAAATATCATAAATAAGAGAGAGTTAAGGTTAGATAATTTAGAGTTCCATATAGATCAAGAATATTTAATATATATTTATCATTATCTTTGAGAAAATATTCTTCAAAATGATGAAATGATCAATACTCCATGATGTTGAGGTCCAAAACTGAACTAGAAAGAAATAGAAGACGTTGTTAAATGATGTTTTTAAATAAAAATGTAATATCACCATGAATAATGAACCACTAGTATTTTATAGAAAACTTATAATGATGTTATAGAGTATACACAATATTTATGATCTTGAGGTTCCCTACAACCATTAGAAATGAAAATTCTTGTATTTTTGTTTGATAAATTTGGACCATAGAGAATGGACTGATAAGGACTCCCAATAAGGATTATGTTTGATGGAATTTATTATTTCATAGATTCTTTAGAGATTAATTCCCCCTTTACGAGATATAACAGTCATCATACACCAACATGTCGTCCAAATTCAACATTCAAGAAGTGAATCCTATATATAATTTGTGATATTTTTCTAAATCATTATTATTACATCAATTTATGGATTAAAAACTAATAAAACATTAAATGGATTTTATTACATGATTCTATTAACTAAATAAATTCACCCCTTAAAAGAGAGAAATGTGTTTTTATAGTTATTTGGTATTCATATGGTTCTATTAAAAATTCCATAAAATTGATGGATATGAATTATACCATCATAAAATGGGGCTCCATGATAGTGTTTTGACAAATAAATTTTGGGAATCCAAGCATATCCACATTATGTTTAGAATTCCTTCTATTACAAGATTAAAAAATGTATAATCTACTTTTGGGTAGAATAAATTGATGTACATTGTTTTTATTATATTTATTCAATAAAGAGTTGGAATTGAGAATATAATTAATTATACCATTCAAAATTAAGGCTATTATATTGGTAAAAAGTAAATGTTAAATTCCCAAAAAACCATACTACCATCTAAAGGGGTGAACAAGACTGTTGAAGATTCAATTATTAATAATTCTATTAAGGGAATCTTAGTCTATAATAAATAATATCCAAAAAATGGGGATCAAATTTCGAAATGATCTTGATGTATTTTAAAAATCCACATCCCCTTTGCATTAAGGATATAGGGAACCATGGAGAAGAAAGGAATATGAATAATATATCACATTCCCATTTTGAGAATCTACATTGTCATAGTATATATAATATGACGATATATTCTATCCTTCCAAAATACTTTTAAATATCAATATTAATGATGATATTGGATCAAATCACCCATATATGAAGGGAAAATATTATATTTTAAAACAATCCAATTGCTCGAATAATATTACATTTGATAAATCCTTGATTTCAATCATACATTTTAAATCTATAGTCTTAAAAGACTATTCTAGTGAATTTTAATTCGATAATTATCAATCCATTCAATTATCCCTCCTTTTTTCTTTTTTTATCCATTTATCCCCATTTATTCTTCCTTAGATTAGTAACTTCATCCAACTCATCAGTGGTAGCAGGAACCTATAATAATAGTCAAATTCATTTCTCAAAATCCT
This sequence comes from Viscum album, assembly GCA_963277665.1. Lineage (NCBI taxonomy): Eukaryota > Viridiplantae > Streptophyta > Magnoliopsida > Santalales > Viscaceae > Viscum > Viscum album. The sequence goes on from OY728119.1 coordinate 1,978,030,859, forward strand.
ATCTTTATCATTAAATTATCTCACCACCTCATTAACAAGAATCAATAAATTCACACCCTCAACTCTCAAACATAAATAGAAACTCAAATAATAAATTAATTTACATATAATTACAAAAAATGATCTTTTTTATTTGATGGTTGTTTCTACTCATTCATATAATGTACAAGAAAATCATTTAGAATGAAAAGTATCTACATTAACAATAAAACCATAATTCAAACCTCATGGATATCTCATCATGGTAGAAATAATATATAGGGAATCAAAAATACTATTCAACTCCAATATTACCTGTATTTTTATAATTATATATGTTAACATGTTCACACTCATACGATGATCAAATAAATCTTTTCAAAACACTAAATATTAAATATTAATAGGAATTAAAAAAATGTAGATCATTTTTTTCATTGGTCTCTATTATCAACCCCATGGATGAAAGCCCAACTATAATTTTCATTACTCCCCTCATTTCATGTTTATTTTTGTTCAAAATAAATATATTCCTAATCATTCCATGAATATGAATATTAATTAATGCATCCACATAATGATTTATATTGTGATGTTTATTTAAAATTTAATGAAATTCCCCATATTTTCACAATTAACCCACATATAATCATTCATATAAATTATAATTTTCTATATTAATGTGGAAAAACATCTTACAATTATTTCCTTTCTACTTTCATTTTTATTTTCTTATTCTTTTCCTCTTATTTTCTCACCTTTCCATGTGATTATGTTGTTTTATCTTAATTTTTAATAACTTTTCTCATGTGTATCCCACTCTTATGTGTGATTGTTTTCAATTATCAAATAATATTATTCTCTATGTAATATTTAAGTATTATATTTTTCATCAAGGAGATATAATTTTGAATAAATCTAATATTGAATTCCATATTTCTTATTATTACATCAGTGTCCATTGTGAATATCTCCAATGTCTCTTCATACACAGGAATTCAACATTAATATGAGAGTCACTATTATTGTTGTTTTTTGTTGGATACTGTTTATTCTATTCATTATTGAAAAACTATATTTTCATATAGCCTATATCATTGAAATTTATCTTTTGGATTAAAATCATATTCTTTGTTGTGTATTCCTTAGGATTTTCCCATTCCATCATTGTATATATATTATTTTTTGTGACACATTTACACATCAATTATTAAATTTATGTATACCATTTTGGCTCCTTATCATTGAATTCATTTAATTTAACATTAGAAAATAATAGTAGACTTCTTCCAACACATTTTAATCTTATACTGAGAAATTATTTACCAACACCCTATAGTAGTAAATTTTTTGTGACATACGTATTTGATGAAAACCGTCAAAAAATTGATTCATTAGAGACTAGATGATAAATAAAATATGGGAACTCATTCACAACAAGACAAATTTCCTATACTAACTAGTATTGACACATTCGTCCCTAAATTTATTTAAATTTAGTATTTGTACTTGAAATATTATTTAATTTTATGATGGAGTGAATCATGTATGGATGCCTGTTTACATTTATTCCCATGTTCTTATTGAATATGGTGAAAATATATTTATTCATAATCTATATTTTCATATAATGGAAATATATTTTATTATACTATTTTAATAATTATAAATAATACTAAATTAAAAGGTATTAAACTTTTTAATAAAACATTACATGTGTGTGTTTGGATATTTATGTTTTATCCTCAATAATTGAATTAAATTTCACTCCAAAAACACTACAAACATTTATCTCACATAAGTTTTCTATAATTTCATGAATAAATAAAGAATAAAATTAATCATTACTTTATTTAATTAATAATATATATGAAATATTATATGGATATTTCAAGTCACAAACTCAATGATAAGTGGTCCCTATTAAGAAAACCACGTTCAAAATTGAGCATACTAAATAAAAATGATTTGAAATGAAACTAAGATAATTTTATAGATATATAAACCAAGTGGGTGAATGGAGAATTTATAAATTAAACACCATGAAAGATAGAAAATCCAAATATCTTGAATTGGTAGTCATGTATATATTGAAATTGAATCTAATCAAATCCTAGCTTTATAATTCTTGTTGATTTATAAAATTAATTGTTTTACGGATAAATATTTTTTTCATTTGGTTACATTATTTTTTTTTAAAAATTTAATAATTTAACTTAAAAAACATTCCATGATTTAGAAATATTTCATTTGACTTTTTGACGCATAACATAGAAATTACATAAACAATTGTGTAGGGAAAATGTATATAAAAATATAAAATGTAAAGAGAAATTATTAAATGAAAACCCAAAAACAAACAAACGTTTAGAAATCAAATAACTACATTACTCAATAACCCATTTTTATAAATAATTAAAATAAATTTTTACACCCTTATACATCAAAATATCCAAATGATTAATACATTTGATGCATGATATAGTTAATGAAATATAAAATTATAAAATATATTAACAACCATCATGTTAATGGAACCTTCAACCTATGTCATTCATATTGATGTCGATGTATCCCCTTTTACTAAAAAATCACCGTTTTAAAATATAAAATACATCCAAATATTACATTATATATACATTATCTATTTACTTATATTTTCATTCAAATAAGACTCAAATTAGTCCATAAAGTTCAAGTAAAAAATCGTAAATAACTCCATAAAATATATCGATATTATTCAAAAATCATAGATATAGAACAATATTAAATCACTCACAAATTTTATAATAAAAAAACTGACTTGTTTCATTGCATGATTTATGTACATAAAAAATATACATAACAACTAATGAATTGTTCACATAATAATTTGAATTGTATATCTCTACACTATAATTATAATATTTAATATTTCTTGAATTTTTCAAAAATGGGGATTATGACTATAAATTATTCATTTTCAATTTTTTTAAAGTAAATATTTCATTATAAAAATAATTAAATTTATAAAAGTACTATCACATTTAAATGTTTTATCCATCTAATAATTCTCATTACTTGGCCGAGCTATAATATCTTCTGAGAATCCCAACTATTAATGCATACACATATTCCAATGGTAAATAATTCTCGGCTAAGAAAAATGTTATCCAAAAAATTGCAACATTTATCACTCAATTATAATAAAATGAAGGTATATTTATGGTTCAATGATTTTTAACATCATATTTATATAAAATACAAACTATAATAATGTTACCGTCAAGAAATTTACTAAACAAATGGAATTGGAATTATTCATTCCTAAAATCAACTGAAATACTTCCATTAATTTTGGATATCACCCAATATACTTTTTGTTGTTATATGGTTAAAAATAAACATAATTTATATATAATAAATAATTCTATAATTATAAATAATGACTTACAAATTATGTAAAAATCAATAAATGTAGACCCTATAAATTATTTTTTTAAAAATAATCTTTAAATAATGTTAAAATGTTTTGAAAATGATCTCATTCAAATAAAAATATTCATCCTCAGGTTTTGGATGTCTCAAAAATTGATATTGGGTGAATAGAATATAGTTTATAAATTGAATTGAGTGATATTTGTTTTTAAAAACACACATTTTGGGAAATTTTGAGGGACATGATCATATGGAACAAACATTTGTAACATGATTAATAAATAATTAATTTGTTTCATGAAGTTCATTAGAGAATGACCATTTTCCCTGACTGTGGAAAGGAGGAATAATGTATCCCCATACCCAATAATATGTAGGATGATGAAACCTACAGTAATGATCAGGGTGTGTTTTTTTAATTGTCTTACATATAATTCACGTTTTTCCATGCAGGACCCAATCCCTTATGTGAGATGGCTATCCAAGGGTCATATTGAAATCCATGATGTGGTTCCTCAATTTTTATTCAGTATTGAAAAGAGATTATTTTTTAATGATACTAATTAGAAGGATATTTATGAGGAAAATCAAGGGAACAACTCATAGAGTTCTTTGGTCCCAGATAGTTTCTCGTGATCATTTTATAGGGATACATGGAATGTGGTTTGGAATGATATGGTGATGTTTGTGAAAGAATAATTTATAGCAAGACACCACCCCTAGGTGGCCGCAACTACTACCCTGGTTCTTACTCCTATTATTAAGGATCCTTTGTACCTCTTGTATTATAGGCCATTGATAATGTGTAATAATTTATACAAGGTACTTTCCAATGTTATCAATATAAGGCTCTACATTCATATTCAACATTATTTTGTTAGAAGAGAGACATGTGTCTGTTAAAGGGAGGAAATTTTATAGAGCTATAGTATTGGTCCAAAAAGTGGATAGTGATATTAACCATGTGGTTTGGAGGTCTAAAATGGTTATCAAAATTGATATGGGAAAATATCGGGACAGTGATTAATGTTATCTTATCAAATCTGTATTGTCATGGATGGGTTCCTCCACATGGCATTCTTAATTAATTTTCAGTTGTTGTGGTTCTTCATGGGTTTAAATCATTTTCATTAGAAAAAATAATTGGGGTTTCAATAAAAATCTTGGACATAGTATATGATATATATTATCCCAAATAATTTTCATTCTCACTGGACATATTCTTAGCGAACACATCAACAAGGGAAATTTAATGGGTAATATTCTTCCATATTGTTGTATGATTAACCCTTATTAAATCTCCAATAAAATACTTAGATATGACAACATCATCATTATGAAACCCAGAAATAGATCAATCATAAATACTAATTAGATACATGAATATTATTACAAATGTTGTTGTAAATCATCAACCATTTAAATAGAACTATAAATATCTCATGTAAGTGCCAGGATGGGAATGTTTTCTATTTGGGTTCTAGTTCATACAAGAAACATGATGGTTTCCCTATAGATTATATAGGCACCCCATTCTCCCCATGAATACTAAAAATTAACCAATTTTATTATATTTCTAGAAGGATGGTGGGATTTATTTTGAACTATAAATACTTATACCTATCTTTTGAGGCACAAATTCATTGGTAAAGATCATTCATTCATCAAAAACAAATATTTCACTATAAACTATCAATTTTCAAATAAGTGTAATCTCAGACATTTATTACATACTATAATCTTTTATTGGGGATGTACAAATAGAATTAAAGCATAACATGGATTCATAGAAAAGGATGGATTGGTCTATGAATGAAGGAGAATTACTATGAGAAAAATATACAAAATGATGCAATGAGTTCATGAGAATCTATCATGGGATGATATTTAGGAATGATACCAATGGGGAATCTTTATGGTTGAAAAATTTAAGGTGATATTAATAATATAATAGGAAACTATTTTTCATTAAGGTCCGTGATTTATCACTATATTCAAACTCTTTTATTTTGTACCCAATGGTTTGTGGGGAGGGGTGATATATCATGTTGGAATCAAAAATGGGTAATCTCCAAGATTAAATTTCCTATATTTATTCCTATGTAAATTACCATCATTCATGAAATCCTACACCCAATATTCATAAATGTCTTAATGATTATGAACTAGGATGATATTTTCTATCTTATTAAATTGAACAATGATCCAGATGAGTATGTAGTAACTGAATCTATATCAGGTTCCTTCTCTGTGAAGGATCATTGAGGGGTGTTGTTCCCCCTAACCACATTTATTTATAGGGAGAGTAGATTTGGTGTAAGGTAATTTTTGATAAGTATAACTTCATCATATGGAGTATTTAAAACTGAGTTCTACCAACTTATATGAACATCAAATTAATATGAATAAAATAGGGTTATAGGTGATCTTAATGAAAGGAACATCCAGAGGATAACTTGAATCATCTATTTTTTGAAAGGGAGTCTCCTTGAAAGATATAGATCTTATCCATAGATTTTATGGTTTTCCCCTTCGAAATATATGGTTCTTATATATTATTGATTGATACATCCCTGGAGAACTTATCATTTTCCCTGAGAAGAAGACTCAGGTCATATTGATGATAGGTTTTCACTAGTGTATATGGTAGGGGGAATATAACACTTTTTTATGGGGTTATCTACTCTGGGAATACACTAGTTTCTAGAATAAAGAACAACTTAGTTTACATGGTTGTACTATTCAAGAATATATACGATTCCCCCACCATTATTTTTCTCAAGGATGGTTTCTCATCCAACCTTGCCATCTATAGAGGAAAACAAGGCCATTGGGTTCACAGTTTCCGCTATTTTTTAGGATACAAAATCAATTCAAATTATCAATGTAGATTTTATACCACTAAGAGAGGTGGTGTGGTTATTGATTCTAGGGGATCTATAATATTTTATATTAATACACTATTTGGTTGTGGTCAGACGATACAAGAGGAATACATTGAAATGTTTATAGCTGTTACCCTATACAAACAAAGAAACATTAGTCTCATGGTGATGGAAATAGACTATAGTATTCTTCATGGATCATTTCATTAAATAGGTTCCAACCCATTGTCAATATTTTCTATCATTATGTGGTTAAAATAATATCATTGACAGTCATATAAATTTCATCCATACATTTCATTAGTGTTAAAGGTTGTAGATTATCCGGCCTCCATTGTGGTCACAAGGGGTAGTATTACTTGCATCCCAAGAAATAACTAATTTCCTCTAAAGTGGTTGAACCTAGTTAATGGGGGGGAATATGCGCTAAATTATTTTAGACCATCATGATTCATTTTTTCATTTTTTCCTACAATTTATTACATTCAATTAATAATCTACATAATATTCTAAAATAATAAATAAATGATGATGATGATCAAAACACACCCAATTATCAAAGCACGACAAAAAAAACAATTATATATTTGTCACAATCCATATTACATTATATATGAAAATAATTTCAGAAAAAACCTTTAATTATTGTACATATCTCAAGTTTATTTGTATTCACTATTCTAAAATTGGATATTCTCAAACATAAGTTCTACTCAACTTTTTAAATAGTCACATATCTATCTACAATAACCAAAATAATAATAATTATAAAAAAATTCTATTATTAAAAATTGTGAACAGACTATAGTGTTCACTCATACTATTTTATTTCATAATGTATCACCAAACAATGTGTATCTGTGAACATGCATTGACTACTCTTGAAAAAAAAATAGGAGAATGATTTATTACCATTATCAATATAATAACAGTGAGACAAATCATCATGAAATAAAATAGTATGAGTTAACATTATAGAAATGCTCATCACATAATGATACATTAATGGTTCATTAACATAACAAAAAATAATGATAATAGATTATAAATATAATCTATATTATGGGAAATTGGTTATCACCATAATATATGGCACAATGAATACTTCGTTTCCAACGAAATCAATTGTGTATGGGTTAATGGTTCATCCCTATATGTAACCATCCATGGTGAACAAAATATCAAAATAATCACAATGAATCGGTGAATTTCTAGATTATATAATCAAGAATCGGTGAATGAATAATCATCAATAAACATAATATAAGATTAGGTAAATGGTTAATCACTGATAATCATTAAATTGGAATGGATGAATGAATTATTTACAATAAACATAAAAATAGAATTGGTTGATGAATAATTACAAATAATTATAACCTAATTTACGATGAAAATTTATTCAATAATTAAAATATCATAGGAAATGTTTAATTTATAATCACTAATAAACATAATATAAGAATGAATAAATAAAGAATCACCCCATTAATTTTTCAATGTAATTCATATTAATCACATTCCTACCAAAAAAATGATTATATAACCCTTATATAGATATTTCATTCCTAACCTACACTTAGAGTGTTATACAATCCCAAATACACACAAATTGAAAATGTTCAGAATATAGTGGGTACTAACAATTACATGTACCATATAAATGATAAATCAAATATATCCTAGACCTTATATAAGAATCATGTCATCATGGAACACTCAAAGATCCTTTCAAGATTCTTTAACCCAGATAATATAAAAATAACACACTCTTGTGTACCAATTTCATGGATACAACCCACATTTATGATATAACATGGAAATTTATAACAATGGATATAATGTAAAATTCATTTACGGTCAATATTATCATAGGTACTCATTAATAATCCCTCATGAACCTATTTAACCACCTTTGAGTTCATTACATGTAATTCTACTACAATATGATACACATGTAGAACATATATCTTATAAAACTCATATAAATGGATGAGTACCTTTGGGAGAAGCTACATCTAACATTTATATTCCTAATTGTTAATATTAGTCATGAAACATGACCAGCAATAGATTAATTCCCTAAAATATAGAAGATAACCACAAATTATTTATTTTATACATATAATAGGTCATTAGTGATAGAACCTTATACACTACTCTAACAAATTGATTTCATATATTTTACTTCAATTTGATTTTAAATAAGAGAGTTATACAGTATTGTTAAAGAATATTTTGGCAAAAGGAAGTTTCGAAATAATATATTCTCCATGGGAGAAGAAGTTTTTTACAAAATTTTTAATGTAAAATATAAATTAATATTGTATTTTATAACGAAGTAGGAAGGAAATTGGGAACCCCTAAATCCACCACTTGGTACATAAATAAGGTATTCAAGATGTTTTTTTCCCACAAGGACCATGGTCCTTTTCAAGATATTCAGAAGGTAATAAGAATATAGAGATTGGGTACCATAGAATGTTTTTGAAGAATAAATATTTTCAACCACCAACCTGTTGTTGTGAATTCCTTCTACGAGGATCCACACAAAACTGTAATGGTATAGAAACAGTAACATATATGAGTATTGATAAAAATTGATGAAATAAATACCTAAACATATCACAGTGAGTAATATAGATTTATATAGATAATTTATTATCAACATTTATGTATTAAAATTGTTAGGATTCGAAATCAACATTAATCATGTTTATGTAAGCACCTTCATCCCAAAAATCAATATAGAAAATATGGGGGTTAATTTAGTAATTTTCCATTAATTAAATCCACAAAATAATTAAAATATTTCAATATTAAATATATTTTGGATATAAATATTTGATTAACTATGAAAATGGAAAAAATAAATAGATATATAATAGTAACAATGAAAGAAATAATTTATATTTTATATAAACGTGTAATTCATATAAAGGACAATATTTCTAATAAAAATTCACAAAAAATTTGACCAATTAATATAAAAGTGTTTCTCTCACTAAATAGTATAATTTTTTTTGTGATGGATCAAAATATTAATACACCAATATTGATGTTTATAGGAACAACAAAAAATGAACTATTCTATAAAAACATCCATCACTAAACAACTATTTACATTATCTTAATACTTGTGTCCAAAACATGACTCATTCGTCATAGGAATATCCAAATTAGAGTCAAACCGAGTTCTACTAGTTCCCTTAAAATAAAAACATTAGACATTAAAAATTACTTTTATTCACTGAAATCCCCTCATATTTAGTACCAATAAATTTTTTTATAATTCCACCATATGAGATCAACCCATGTATAAAAATACAACTCTTATTTTCAATATATAATATAAAAATTTGATGTACATTAACATTACAAATTTTCACTATGATCCCATAAAATTAATTAATAAATCCCATAACCTTTGAAATACATCATTATTTATTCTAGAGGTAATTAAATATTTTTTTATAACATCATTTTTTTGTAAGCAATAATATTTTTAATGGTGTTGTATATTTCTTATTATCCATTAATTCGAAGATATTAATCCATAGATTATATTTTTTTATGGTACACAATAATGTTAATAATAATTAAATATATATAAATTTTCTTCTTGGAGTAGTATGTTCGTGAATGAAAAACACCAAAAACATTGTACAGGTTCTTGATAAATAATCATCCACCTATATGAATTGTTTCAATGTAATTAGTGAAAAATATTGAAAAATAAAATATTCATGCAAAATATACAAGCATATTCATTCATTATGAATTATGATATTATAAATTTGGATATGTTTACCCCTCCAATCAAAACTACCTATATGATTTTGTAACTGTTTTTTATATATTGAGAATTTATAGTATATCATATCACCTTATATAAAAAAATGGTCTCCAAATGATCATGCATCCTGACCTTTTGTGATATCATAAATTGTAAATGAAAATTAAATCATATACATTGGATGAATATATTTATTTTACAAATATCAATATTAACTGTTAATTATTGTATTCCAATCTATATGATATTAAAATACACCTCATGTAACTATTATATATATGTAAAATTCAACTATATATTAAAATTTCAGAACCATAGACTAATTATGATATCATCATATAATAAACTATAATTTCATCATATATTCTGATATCTTATATAACATTCTATGAAAACATGAAATTCATTAACACTTTCAATCACCCATGTAAAAAAATTGATGTAATTTTCTATGATATAAAAAAATCCATAACACAAAAAAGAAATAAACTAATGTCATTGCTTATCAGATGAAACATCCAGTAATGTTATATATATAAAAAAATTATTTACTAATGTTCTGATTTATTTATGAAAAAAATATTTAACAAATAAACTTATTTTAACATGTCATTATATTAAATATAAATGTTCCTAGACCATATTCCACCCCCTCGAGTTTGTTCACAAAAACATATTTCATATATCATAATGAATGGAAAATATATTTTTAACCATAACATCATTAAAATATAAAACATTATTGACATATATCATAGGTATTTAAAAAAACAAATAAAATACATTTGACCCCTTATATTTTAATAATTTTTTCCATTATATTTGTCTAAAACCTAATATCTCTCATCAATATTTATCATTTCCATAATGTGATTTAACTAATGAAAACCCCTCCATCCATTAAAAATCCACATCCCTATTAATAATAATTAAAAAATATTTTTTAATACCCTTAATCATAACATATATATCTATGAAATTCTATATATATATTCAATAAAAGGTTGTTAAATCATCAAAAAAAATTATAGTATAAAACAATTATCCAACAAGATTTTACAAAGAATGTGATATAAATGAGAATTAAATAAATGTTTTTATAATATTATAATGTACATATATAAACTGGATATTACCTTATCATAATTATGATAAATTTTGTTGTTTAATTACTATGGTTTATCATATGCATTTCAAATGAAATGGAGTGGCATGTTTTTGGATTGTGGGAGGTTGACTGTAATTTCATTATCTTTACATAAGTCAATATTTTCATTTTATATGCTTTATAGTGGGGTTTTTTGTGTAACTATATACACCTAATGAATTTATAATATATTATAGTATATTTCACTATGAAATTACTTTTGAATGGATGGTGGTCAATTTTTGCCTGATTCTTCTGAAGGTGTATTGGTCGAGAGGATGGTAGGTAAGACTCATGCCACTTATTATGGTCGAATTATTTAAAAATTCAATACCCACTTATAGATTAATGTTAGGTTCATGATTCATTCAATTATTACCAAGACTGAACTAGTTGATCAAATTATTACAAGATACTCAAACCAGGAATAAACATGTACATATCTATTTATTGGAGGTTCATTATTTAATTCTCTTTATAAAATAGTGATACATTATCAGCGGTTTTAAGTATTTAATATTCAAAATATATTACTCTATTTTATTATTAAAAAATGTTTGATTTGTTGTTGTGGATTATAGATCACACATTGAGTTGGAATGCCAATATTCCTTCATGGATGAAATAACTACTCATGTACTTTGGTGCCTCATTTTAGGGCACATCATTACATTTATGGAAATGAGACATGGATTATCCTGTGATATATAAATTAATGGGGTATGGAACATAAGATTAAACGTTCTTATAGATGGTTTGTTTCAGACTTATGTATGATCATACCATTCATGTTGTTCTCAAAGTTAATATAAAATGTAGGGGATTTTCTTGATTGGTTAGTGAGAATATATATCACTAAATACATCATTGTTTTATTAGTAATATTGACTAGGGATTCATGTATAGTGATTCCAAAAATTTATATGTCTCTCCAGGGGGTGGAGTATCAAATGGTGTATATAAGTAACTTTTGAGTGTCCCCTAAAGTCTCTATGACTACAGGGAGTGAAAATTCTTGTAGAATGGTTGATGTTACTCTGGATATGGATAAATGGAAAGTGTCAGGTGAATCTATTGGAGATGAACTTCCAAATTCGAAGGGTGGTTTTATCCCAACATCATGAACCTATTCTATGTTTGTGTGTGGAGGATGTAGTAACAGAACTGATAAGGTAATGCATCTGAATGGTTTGGGAAATTATATGGAGGGTCATGAGTTGGTGTATCTATCACATGGTGAATGACGGAAATGGAATACCGAACATGGAACCAATATGAGGGGGACCATGTCCTTTATTAACTCAAACAATTGATTATATTGTTGGATTAATGATGAAGGGATTGATGACAAAAAAATTCCACTCTAAAGTGGAGTATGATGGAATGGGATAGCCCTCATATTAAAATACTACAGTGGGTGGGCCTGTAATGTCCTTTATAGTACAAAGAGGAAAAATGGAAAAAAAGGAAAATTTGTAACCAAGGAGTTTCATCTTTAACGAGAAGTAGAAACCAAAAGGTTGAAAAGACTATCCATATATTCCTCGGCCAATGGAGACACTATTATCCAAAAAGGTTGTAAATATGTGACACTAATGGTATAAATAGTTGAAGGGTTGGTTAGTATGTAGGAGACACAGGGTCCACATAACTCGACAAGGACGTTACAATGACAAAGGGTACCCTGGAAGGCTTTGCAAACCCAACAGGGATGCAATAAAGATGTTAGAGGCTCTACAAGGGGAGGCGCTACAAAAATCTGAGGATGTGGTTCTATTGAAGGATGATGCTCTCCCCCATGGCCAAAAATGTGAGATAGAAAAAAGTAATATGATTACATGCTCAAATGTCCTTTAGAATTTCTTATGAGAACGAAAGAGGTAATGGTAAAAAATATCATAACAATTAATTATCCCAATATAGAGGATAAATGAATGATGGAAATAGATCTAAGAGTTCCTACCAATGAAGAGAAAAGAACCTAGATAGAGAGAAGGATATGATTTTAATATGAGGCATCAAGAAATATACGATAACCATAGAATAGTATATCAAATCCTAGAACATGCTAGCATTAAGGTTCAAAGATCATCTGATAGTGGAACCCGAAAGATAGGCAAACACCATCTCATGGAATCTTTTTGGGAGATATAATTTGGTAGGAGTGGATTTTATTTTTATTTATTAGTGTTCAATTTTTTAAATGGAACTTTAGGTTTCTCACATTTACTAAAATGTATTTGATTATACAAATTTGTATTTGAGTGATATAGAACAATGAGTATCACTTATGGAGTATTAACCAAAATAAATGATCTAAAATAGTAAGGGAATGTATCCCAATAATTTGGGGGTGTTATAATTGGGAATATATCCCATGTACGAGAGTTTTCTAGGGGATACATGCCTTGAGAACAGGATGAATGAGTGGATAGGAATAAGGTTGTGTTATGGAGTATTTTTTTTAATCTTATGAGGGTTGTTCACCCATGAAGATAGACATAAGTGAATGCTGATGTTGGATTTGAACATCGTAGAGTTATCCTACATGTTACATTGAAAAAGAAATCATAGGTTACATAGTTCATATAACACAATTTATGGCCTTATTATAGGGACAAACCAAGAATAATTACAAAATGCGGTATGTAAATTTTCATTTACAGTTATGTCATGTGATAGGGATTCATATACTATGATAGATGTTATAGAATATGATTGATTGGGTCTTATTAATATATGGTATTTAATGATGTGGCTCTTCATTAAATCACTGGAATAAAATTTTATTGGAGGAAAAATGTATTTTAACATAAACCAAGATATGAGGCTTGAATTTGATGATTTTTAAAAAATAGAATTACTAACCAAGAACTATAATAAAATGGGAGACTTGATCATTATGAGAAACTATAGATTTAATATTGATCAAATTATATACAAGAGAAACATTGTATTTGGATTGGTCTTATGATTAAAATGGGAAGCCATTATGGTTATCCCAAGCCCATCGTTGTAAAATAGGAACCATCCTAGGTATTCTAATTCTGATGGATTCAATCCTAAGGTTTTCTTGTCAGTAGATTTGTGGCATAGGTTATAGAGGATGGATGAGTATAGAATCTTATATGAAAATCTAGGGGTTTTAACTATGAGGAATTCATTATTTGTCCTATTTGATTGATTGGAGGATAATACCATCACCATGTGAGGAGAGACCACTCTAGCTTCTTCATAAAAATAACCACTAATTACATGTAAATTTATTACTATGATTCCACTAATTGATATAAAATTCTCGTATCGAAATATGATATAAAATTTTATCAATGTAATTATAAAAAAATGTGGTTTATACTCGAGTAAATTCAATTATCATGTGTATTGGGTGGTGTCAAGGGAGGATTCAATAATTGGTTTCCAAAATGGGGGACTTGGGAAAATGGGTAATTTTCTATGAAAGCTATTGTATACATGGTTACGTATTCTGGGACTTTGGAAAATGGTTTCTCCCAACTATAAGTCCATAAAAATAATTCTCCCTTCATCATATATTTTTCCCTAAACACTAACAAGAGTATATGAAATAGTGTATATGTTTTCTCAATAGAGTACCCTAGGTTATGGGTCATTTATTTAAAATGGTTTGGGTGATGTCAAACCCATGTTAATATCCTTTGGAAATATTTTCCAAAAGTGAATTGATTTGAATGAATAGTCTCCCATGGGATTGGATTTGGTTGAGGTGTTTCCCATGTTACTATCCTCAGGTTTGTTTTCTCACACATTTACATACATGGGAATGGTGTAACCAATTTGAATATCCTTGGGAGATGTTATATCGAAGTGATTTACATTATGATATGGTTATCAAATGTTAATTTAATTGGGTGAGGTGTCTCCCATGATTTTCTAATGATTTATGACATTCTCCCAATTATATGTGGAATGTGGAAGAAGTGATCATATCACAAATTTTATTTCCCTCAGATGAGATAATTACTATTCATTAAATTTAGGCCACTATGATAATAGGAATAAAAGATCTACATTAGAGAGTGGTTAGACCTATTTTACGGGGCTTTATGTCTCTCTCTATATTTTTAATGCGTGGACACACATTCCCATGTAAATAAATAAGGGGTCTATTAAAAGTAAAAGATAGTGTCCATAGAGAAGTAGGATCTATGAGTGAGTCGATTGGTGATGGTGGATCGACTGGAGTGGCATTTTCAATAAATCCATAGAAAATTAGCATGTGTGATACATCTTAGGAGACCATTGTAGAACCATTTTTTAATTCACATATGTTGAAACTAAGGGCATGGATAAAATTATAGGTCCTATTTATTAGGACATTTGGGACTCCAATTATTTACCATTCTTTGGAAAAAGAATGAAACAATAAAATTCCCATCTTGATAGGATCTGACTAGAACAATTAGGGTTGTATCCTAAGGGAAATAATCCTCTACTGTGACCATGAACTATAGAAGACATGATATTTTCAGAACGAACGTTTTAGTGAGTCATACTAGTAAAACATGTAAGAGGATCGAGAGTTTCATATAGTTGAATCCTTGAGAACCATAGTACATGGACTGGAAAAATAGTTTTAATCCACTATATATAGGGGTAACCGCCATTATATCTTAGTTCATCCACAACATATGATTTATCTCTCTATCCCACTATAATTATTTTGGTTCAACTAGTTGAATAATGAAACCATCCACCCATTAAATTTAATTCCTAAGGAGGCCCCTTATAAAGGAAATCATGGAGAGTAGGATTAGTGAGGTCCTGTTTCATATGGTCTTGAGTGGGGATAGTTTATTAGGGGCATAGTGGGGAAAACCTATGATGGTCCATCATATGGAACCTTGACCTAGGGTCATTGTGGGACATCCTGAGATGGTGGTGAGAATGGGAACCAAGTGGAATTATTTTTATTTTTAAAATTTGATCACATCTTATTTTCTTTCCAACTCCCCCATATTTATATACTTTTATATTTCATTTTTTCATAAAGATGTTGTTTTGAATCCTTTTTATGGTTTGTTTATTTGAATCTCTTTAAATGTTTTCTATAATTCTATATTCACTACCCAAATCATTGAAATTTTTTTGTGAATAGTCTAAGGGTTTATATATATCGTCATACTACATCCACATTCCTTAGAAAAAATTATGGTTCCTAAAACACATGATAATTAATTATCAAATAAGAATCTCCCTATATGAGTTTTTCATGCTGATTGATATGCCACTCCAAAAACCTCACACAAATTTCCCCATAATAAAATTTCTATCATCCTATGGTCTTTCCAATGAGAAAATAACTCATGATGGAAATATAACTCGAGAGACTATCAGTGGGGTTTCATAATGTTTTTTTACAATTCAATAGTGGTGATCAAGGAATTTGAGACATATATAACCACTCAGGGGTCAACTATATTAGGTTAAAGAGAAGGAAATAGCCTTCCCTAGAATCTCTATCCCAAATGGATATTATATTAGTAGTGCTCATGAGCCTATTTAGCGATTCAAAGTTGTTCTATGCGTACTGACTGACTAAGGGATAAAATTATATATGAACCCTTTTGGGATTCTTGGTTTTCACTTACCAAAACCCTGGCCTCATGTAATAGCTGTTTACTTGGTGGTGTTTTGAGACCAACAAATTTCACATGTCACATAGAGAATTAAGAATATATCTATGGGATAATTAAGAAAAGAGATTCATCCACCCAAAATCATTACCTTTTATTAGTGTAAGAATATGATCTATCACCCATATGGGTAACAACTATGGGTTAAATGATTAGTTCATTCCCCTACCATTGTACCAACAGATCCCCAAATGTAAATTAGTACATCCTAAATGTTGGAAATTACTGTATATGTGGTTACCATACCAAGATTAATCTTGTTTATAATCTTCAGTTGGTCTAAATCTTATACATTTTTATCAGTGGGTGATTATTATGAACCCATGATCCATAATGTAGTTAGGGTGAATAATATTATGATGTAACCTTTTGTAGAAATACTTGAAAGGTTATATCAGGTTCTTGGTGAGTTCCAATGCAACATGTCCCTCAAAGGGCCTATATCCGAATATTGTTTTTAGAAGGATGGAAATCAACACACCATGGAATATATATTCTGATAAACCATAATTTATCAATATAATTCACCAATACACCCCAACTATTTGACATTACAGGATCCCAACAAATGAGTATAAAAATACAATGGATTACATCATTGGGATCAATTTTAAATTCTTTTTTAGAAACTATGATGCTTATACTGATTCACTCGTATGAGGTATCTCTAACTAATATATCCTCTATTTACACATGAGAATTCTCTATGATATAGATCTCACAGAAAGAGTGGATTAGAATGTTATTTGTGAACCATAACATCTTTCATGGTTTTCATTATTGTTTTGGATTATTCTAGATGTGAACTCTAATCAATTCAATAGAGTGTGTAGTTGGAAGCATCTAGTGATATTTAATCAATTCTATCGAATATCGATTTAAAATAATGTTATACCTCTAATTTACCTATTAGAATCAAATTCTCCTATTGGTCCAAGTATTTGGTTTTTAGGGATATGGGTTAAAAATAATAATCGTTATTTTATAAGTGCATATACTCCAAAAAAATATGATTTAGAATTTAATATAATTTAAAAGATAGATAGTGGTTCCTAGGTCAATACAAGGTGAACATATGATTTCGTAGAGATATATTCACCAACAAATGTCTAGACTCTGAAACAAGTGTTCTATTGTGGATCAATATTCTTTAAATAAAAACGATCTTAATGATTATCTATGTTAATTCATGAAAATGTATTTATACGATTCTATAAAAATCTATATTTCTTATTAAGACCTTATTTAATTTAGAGTATTATACCTAGCCTAGGTTTTATTGTCATCAGCTACCTGACTCATCCCATCCTACAACCTTATCCCTTTGTTTTTTATAGTGGATTAGGAATCTTTTAGAGTAGAGTATTCCACTATAATCCTTTACATATTAGATGGAGTGTCATATAAAGTATGTGACCTATTAATAAACACCCTACAATGAAAATGGGGAGAAATGTGGATTAGTTCTATCTTTTATTCTTGGGCCTTAGATGTGGAATATTCAACGATGGGGATTTTTATTCATAGTTTCATGAAATCTAGACAACCAATGATCAATTGGCGATTTAGGAGAGCAGTCTCCATCTATTTTGCATCATGCATAACCAAAACAAATCCCTAGAGTAGGATACACAGAAATTGAAATATAAAATTTCATAATAAGCTATCATGAAAGATGTGTAGGATTCATTTATAATTTATATTAATGAGATTGATTGAAATTTTTCTAAACCATCATATCACTTATCTTTGGAGAAAATTTCTTAGAGACATCCCAACGATGAATACATGAGCAATATGTGATTATCACAGCTACGAGTCCATAATATAATGTGAAATTAGTTTAGTGTATGGATCATACATTGTATATTGATAATTTCCATTAGGAATCGGTATACACTAAATGCATTTATTACTATCTTATTTTGTAATTAGATCCCCCATATTCATTGAAGGCAGTCTCCAACATGTGGATGTTCCTCTACCAATAATTTTTTTATGAAAGGATGAAACACATTTTCCATCATATTATAAACTCTCTTCTTATTAATTAAATTTTTTAATTTAGTAATAATATAATAAATTTTATTTCACGATTTAAATTTAATCTATATATTAATTAATTATGTGTTTAACATAGATACCATCGTTTGTTGTTTCCGAAAAAATTGATTCCATAGTACATCATAATGCAAAGATTCATAGATGGACATAAGAAAAAATGTCTTCAACGTATAGTAGAGTTAGTATACATTTATTATTGACACATAGGAATGTAAAAAATGGATATAGGTTGAAATTAGTTCACAATTTAGTATAGTTATTCTATTTATATGAGTGATTTGACTTGACAAGATGAGGATCATAAATTGAAATTTTGAAGGGTTTTTCCAATTTTCAAGTGGCTCTGGTTGCTTAAAATCAATATCATATGAGATTAATAATAATTAAAATCTGATGTGTTATTAGAATCTGAGTGCTCAAACTATTTCCTGAGCTATGGGACCTGAAGTGGATAACATGACTTTTTTAGGGGCCATTTAGGGTCCGCACAAGTCTTGAGTCGTGCATTATTTGACCCGAAATTTTTTCTAACAACTATATTGTAAAAATTTAGTTTCTAATAACATATATGTTTAGTAGTTATCACATTATGGTATTTAGAATAAACTAACTTTTCTCTCACCTTTTTTGAATGATCATTTTTTTCATATCACGCGAGAAGCATATTGAGTAAGCGAAAAATTTACATATGTGATGGTTTCCCTCTATATGTTTCAAAACCAATGAACATGGTGCCTCAATGTTTTTGTATTTTATGGTCCTTAATTTCATACATCCATATGAAATGTTTAAGGTAAATAATATTTGAAAAGTAATAATTATTAATTTAGGTCATTCAAATTAGACTAATGCACACTGATGCTGAATATAATTCAATATAGTTTCTAAATTCTGAACAAGAATTTGTGAATTTTGATACAATGGATAGAAAAACTAAAATATTAGGGAAATTTAGATTTCATTCAAAAATGTAAAACCATTAATCCATTAGGTTTCGGGTATTGTTATATAGACTATCCAACTATTCAATAATGAGGTGTCAAATCGACTCATTGAAAATGGGTATATTATATGACGGTGTGACATCAAGGATATTGAATCCAAATTAATTGATGGATTATATATAGGGTAATTCATAAATAAATGTGATCAAATCAGGGATAATGATTTGGGTAATAGTAGGAAGGGATGAATATTTACCATATTTGAGTGCCAAATTTTCCTCAAATGGTGAAATGGTGTAAATATATTTTGGGACTTTCACTTTGTAATAATGATTCCACTGGTTTAGATGATAGATTTTCAGTGCATAGGAATGTTCCATATGGGATCATGTATACATATCTATGGATATGTGTTACTAGGATTTGAGAACATTCAATATTGATAACCATGAAATGTTATAGGGGAATCAAAAGCTTGTTGAATGATGTATGTTTTTAAAGGTATGGGTATTCAAGAAGATATAAAATATAATAATGATAAAATCATGATTTATTTAATAAATTATAGAGGTTAAGGGATTTGTAACATCATTAATATGACCTTTCCCTAAAAATTGTGGGTTTGAAAGCACATAATAACTACTTTTTGGGACATATTGTGGTAAGCAAGATATTTATGTATTTTATTTATGATATAACCTTTTATTAAACCCTATTAATGGGATTATAAAAAGAAAATTCATTAATTTTTATTAGTCTTCACATTATTTTGTTGGATTAAAAAAAATTTATGCCCCCTATAGAAGCAGTTTAAGGTATTACAGTCTAGCTCATCCAAAGATGGAGTATATATACTTATTGATTTTAATTATAAGTTGAGATAACTTATCAAATGCATTCTTGAAAAAATATACTCTAATTTATATAATTACTTTCTGTACATTATTCTTAATGGAATAGAAGACATGATTTATGGTCACTTAACATGGAATCTATGAATGTAAAGGGTGAGATAATGCACCCATGAAGGTAAACAATTATTCCAACATGATTTAGGAACCCAATTATTCAATATTTTATCTCAAGGGAAGTTCAACAAGTATATGATAATTTTAACGAGACCATGGAAATTTAATGGGATGGATGAAAATGTAGATCAATTGGGCTTCTAAGGGAAAGAATAATTTAAAACCCTTTTAATGTAAAATATTTATATTATTGGTCACACCTTAAGGTTTATATATTTGTTGGGATTATATGAGATACACACGCTAGGGTAGGCCATTAAAAATTTTCAATTGATGGGTTATTTAGTGTTTCCATTGGGGAAGATGAAGATTATAGGAAATGTTTCTCATCATGAAGATGCCTCTACATGGAAGGCTAGATTTGGGGTGAATATGAAGATGTGAAATTAGGGAATGTATGAACTGAAAACTAGATGTGTTCATTGATTAGGAATTAAATTCATCATATATAGTAAGAGATGATTTTTTGGAAATCCCGGACACAAAATGTGTGATGTGCAGCTTATGGAAATGCATGTATTGAAAATGTAATGGGGGCATACCAGAACATAGTTGGTAATGGAGAAGGTGTTATATTTGATTAGAAAGGAGTGATATTTTAGGTTGATCAATGATGTATAATGTCATCCAATAAAGAATATAGTTTCATGAAGTTCAATGGCCTCTAATAAGGACCTAGCTTTTGTGTAGTTTCAGTTCATGAAATAAGGATCATGTGTCATGTATTTTAGTATCAAAAGATAAGGACTAATGTGTTGTGAATATTTACGTTATACATCCTGGAGTATGGTATTTTATAGTTTATCATCCTTCGATAAGGACTTATAAAAAATATATTATTGTTTTTTGAAAGGGACATTCATATATGAAACATTACACAATATTGACTCATGTGTAGGATGAAGTGGCCTAATATTTGTGGAAGGTCTAATGGGGGATAAATATATAAAAACCTATACATTTTACCCTATAGTAGGTGTAAAAAATTCAACCATATGCTAGAATACCACTTTTTGGAATAGATCATTCTAGAGGTTACAATTATTCTCCAACACCATGTTTGGAATGAAATCCACAAATCTAAAGAAAATGTGGGATGATGTGTTTGTGAAATTCATAGAAAAGCCTATGATAGAGGGACCATGAATCACCAAAAATCCTATAATAGAAGGAATTAACCTATATGTAATTCATTTGTCATGAATAACCCTTAAACATCCCATGGAGAAGTGAATGGTAGGGTTATTGAATATAATAATATATGGTCAAACACCCTTGTAAAATCATGGCTACTTCCATGGTTGTGTGCCATTTTTTTTCAAATGTTAATGTGCGGAACCCATGCAATACGAACCTATGAGGAAAAAATGGGTATTTTCTCCTCACTTAGGGTAGAAATATCACATCATCTTTTATGGATCTGTAAATTTCTAAAGGAAGTTGAGTTGTGTAATTTGAACCTCTATAAGATTTTCATAGTCATACATGTTGACCCATATGTTGTGTATTCTATTTTCGTACAATAAAAACTCTAGTTCACTAACATTAAGTAATGGGGGGTTACTACTAAACCCTATAAATATGAATAAGCATTTTTATGTGGTATTTTTTTGAAGATTACATTATTGAAATTGGGTAGTGACTACATTAACTTTGAGTATAATCTACCTTAATTTATTAATTAATAGTGATTCACTAGAACCACTATGATCAAAGAAGTCATGCTTAATGTGAGAAGTAAGAGATGACTAGGGGACCTTCAATATTGTTTTATAGTATGTTGAAAGTGTTAAATAAGAATACATTGTTAGTTTGAAATCATAAAATTCACGTATATTATAGTCATTTTGTAGTCCTTTTTATCTTATTGTAGACAAAAAAATATTTTTGGAACACAAAAAAATAGTTTGTATATGAATAGAACTCTCATATAATTTATTCCAGACAAAAAATAAAGGTTCTATTGGTTTGTCTATGTTTTTTCAAGGTGGGATAAAATACAAGTATTATAATCACCTTCTACTAAGTTGTTTTCTGGCTGTTTAATGTAAAATTATGTGGATATAAATCCACTAATAATAGTTCGGTGTGCCTATGATTGCGGTGCTCCAGAATGAGGTGATTAGTGCATGGGGTGAGTTTCGATATATTGGGTAACATGTCGTAGGGTCATCTGAACTATGGGAGGTAGATAAATTGACATAAATAATAAAAAAATTTCTAGGTCACAGATATATAATCACTAAATTCATTATATGTTCTAATAGAGAATGAGTCAAGCCATACATATTTCTTAACTTTTCACTAAAAAGATCAATCTCATATTTTGGTGAAATATGAAATTTAGTTTTCATATGTTTCTGGATAATGAATGATACAGAAAATGATCCTATTTAGATCTAACTCATATAGGATAGAGGTGTATTTTCATTCCATTGGAACAACCACAATAATAGATTAATGTTATAGGGTGTATCCTCAGTATCAAAATGGTTTCAACACTAGTGAAATTTTAGCTATGACTATGGAATGGAGACATAGAATCAATAAATATCCTACTATATAAGGAAAAAAAATGAAATTCATGAAGAATCCATTTATAGGGAATGTTTATGTGTTTGGAAAAAAATAATTGTGTCCCACATTAGGGAATTTCCATAAGGAAGTTAATATATTTATGAAAAGGTCTTTAAAAAGGTAACTGAGTGATTTTATTTATTATTTTTAGATAGTTATTGAATAGGGGATCCAATAATCACTATGTATCCTATCAATGTAGGAATCAATACATATGTATTTCTTATATGTGGTTTTCTCCACATGGATAAGGCTCAAATTATGGGGTATTATTTTTTGATTAAATTTTTGGCTTTGAAAGGATATGATATATTTATGTTTCTATGTTTTCTAAAGTAATATGAATTGAGTGACACAAAGTCCTCTAAAAAAATTATTCATATATTTCTAACTAATATTTTTGGAAATGGGTATTTTTATATTCATATTTATTGTGCAACATGATGTCATATCCTACTAATATATAAATATAAGTTGAGTTAAATGCTATGTAGACCATGCCATTATATTGGTGTTGAATTTTTTTTATATTCCATGGGTGAGAAAAGAATATAAAATTTATAAATAAATACTTATAATATAAGGTGATGAACAAAAACACATAAAGTTATTGATCAACGATTCCTTACAATGGTCAAGCTCATATGTTAGGAAATGGGGCATTAATCTCCTTTGTAATAAACTTATTAGGCTCCAAGGACTCCAACATGAATTTGGAACATATTGAAAAAATTATTTACAGTTGTAGATAGTAAAATACCAAAAATTTTGGATATTCTACGATAGAACTATTATTGAATTTAATTTATGGTTATAATGAATGGAACAACATGGGTTGTAATATATGGAAATCTGAGGAGGACCTCTAGTGTGTAGTTTATCATCATGTAGTTGGGATTTTATTCCATGATGTTTCATGTCATTTTACCGGGAATAAGACAATATAGTTTAATGTTAATTATTTTGGATATTATTAAATGGCGTGGAATTAGGAAAAATATTTCTTGGGAAATATTTCATTAATATGGTCATGATGAATTTTATTACATCTGTGGATAGGTATTAGGCTCCAATGGAATAGACCATAGGTAAAACGTATGGTAAATATGACATAGGTTCCATAAATAGAGGATTATTCCCTATTATCATTAGGGTTTTCAGAACCAATATCATCTCTCTATTGAGGGGATTTTTATATTTAAAATTCATACTAGAGCGTCAAAAAATCTGATTTTGATTGAATTTATGGTTTCACATTATATTATACCACTATTTATCTTTCCATTATAAATCAAAAAGATATATATTATAGTTTCATCATTTTGAGATATTTAAATGATTATAAATTTGTAGGGAGGTAAATTGAGCATTAATAGGTATTCCTGAATCTATTCAATAGGAACGAAAATATTTATTCACAAGCCTAAAGTACGAGTTGTGGAGTGGTAAGATCACAAGAAATATAGAAGAATTTATGGAATTTATCTCATTACATTATCATAAAAATTTTAAAATATTTTATATATTTCTATGAATTTACATTATATATCCATTTACCATTGTATTGCACTGTGATGAGTTCTTATTCTCAATGTTTTTATACTGATACAACATTTTCACATATAAATAGATTAAATTCATTCACTTTTATATCTATATGGTGTGAGTAAGAACAATATTTAGATTTTATATGTATTTATGTAGATATTGATATTCATTATCACAAATTACTTGATGTGTATAACCTTATCCCATTTTTAGAGGATGTTAGTGGGAGTGATAATTTACACGCTCTAATTTGTTGTAGTTGAAGGATAAGTCCCAATAAAATCCACTCCACATAAACCAAAGGAACATGTTTTTTTGGGTAAATAGAAATAAATCATGGGTCTGATCCATTAAGTTCCCTATTATTTGAATATAATGTCATTTCCTAGTGAATTTCATGTATTTAAGTGTCATGGTGGCTAGAAATAACTACCCTTCTTGGTTTGATTGGATATATTGTTTTTATACTGAATATGTTTGCAATAAACAATTTTTACATCCATCAAGACGTTGATAGTTTATCCATCATTAATTAATCTATGATTTAATGTAATGAAAAATTGTTATAGATGAAATCTTTCCCATAAGTTCTACCATGATGTATTAAATTTACTACCCTATGGATGATTTTTCCTTAATTCCATGGTCCAATTGAAGAACCATGCCATTAAGATAGTCCAGTATTGGGATCATCCATCATCGAGACGAATCAAATAGATAGAATGTTTTTTCTTTTTGATAGGGGGATTTATTCATTGAACTAATTTCATCAATATCATTGATATTTATAGATGATAACAAAATTAATTGAAATATTTTGAGAATAACATAATCCTAATTAGGTCTCAAAATATCCATGGCTGCATTGGCCAGTGTAATAGAATGGGAATTAAAAAATTGAGGAATGATTTTTAATTGGATCATAGTGTAAATTTTCAATATTTCCCTTATATAACTGAAGATGTGGGAAAACCAACCCTTTTAAATGTCAAGATAATCATTAGATTACTTGATTACCATCCATAAGTCACCCATAACATTTACATGGGATATAATCAGATGAAAGGATAACTCTATGACATTAATTAGATTTTGGAACTCCACCTCATTAATAATATTGAATTTCAATAGAAGTAAAATATAGGGTAGATCCACCTTTGCTACAGTGATGAATACATTCCCCAAAAAACAATATTTATCATTAAATTTTCCATTATTTTTTCATTCACAGTTTAAGAGGCTCTATTGAAATACATCTTCCATTTCATGGGTTTGTTAGGGAAAGATAATAATATTGATTTAATAAGGGTTCCATATAAATTATCCATTCATCGTTGT
The DNA here is from genome assembly GCA_963277665.1 of Viscum album. Classification (NCBI taxonomy): domain Eukaryota; kingdom Viridiplantae; phylum Streptophyta; class Magnoliopsida; order Santalales; family Viscaceae; genus Viscum; species Viscum album. The sequence goes on from OY728119.1 coordinate 1,978,057,257, forward strand.
TTTGAAATTCACAAACAAATTTTCCTATGAAAAATTATATTTCTTTAAAAAAAAATTCTTATGGAAAATTTTCATTCTCTATGAAAAAATTTATCCTTACCTTGGTTTTTAATTTAATAATCAATGCATTATCACAACCATGTCTAAACATTTTTTATTATGTTCGAAATTCGGGTCCTTATAGAAAACCATGGAATCATATAGTTCCTTAGCTATTGAGTCTTACTGGTTTTAGACTCTGAATTCTATAATATTCAAATGCCAAATTCGTTATAATTTATACTTTGAAATCCATAAAAGTTTGACTCTAAATTCCTTAGAATTTAGTCTCTGAATTCATCATAATTCAGACTCTGAATTCCCAAAAATTCAGACACTGAATTCCATAGAATTTAGATTCTGGATTCCATATAATTCAGACTCCATATTCCTGAGAATTCAGCCTCTGAATTCATCATAATTTAGACTCGGAATTCAATAATTCCTAGATTCTGATTATTTTCTACTTTAAGATAAATTATTTTCATTACATATTATTATTTCATAAGAATGATAATGTTTCCCCAGTTTTGTTACATAAAACGATGTTGTAAAATTGGCTTCTATCAAACTGTTGGTTGAGTTACATGTCTACGGGTCTCGCTGAAATTCAAAGAAAATTATTACCATTGGATGAGGGAGCCTATTGTTGGAACGTTTCCAATAAATATGTGCTCATTTGAATGAGATCATTATCCATTAATTATGTTAGAGATTACATTCTGTGAAGTGATTTCTAGAGAGAGAAAGACTCTTAGGCCATGTGTGATTTAAGAACATCTTGTTCAACTGTGAACATCCTATTCAGCTTTCTTTGTGAGACACCGATTGTGGCTGAGTACAATAGAGGGCTTCCGGGGATATGAAAATAGTGGTTCCAACTACATTAATATTCCAGGGATTACCTAGAAAGCAAGAAAGACTCCAATATTCTTATTGAGGGCTTACCGTGGTGTGGGTAAGACATAGTTTGTTAAATTTATAAATCAAGGTACCTTTATCCAGTGTTATTGGATACACTTCACTTTGAGTTAAATGATTTCCTACATATTTACTTGTTTATTTTTACAATATTAATTTCCAATGTGTTTTGTTAAATAAATAAAGTATAACATTCTTATACATTCTTATACATGTTTAACTCTGATATAAATTAGATTATAAACACTTTATGGTAGAATCATTATCTAAGTAAAACATGTTCATGTTTCCTCAAGTTAAACATGAATACTTTTAGGTTTCCTCTAATTATACATGGGGCTTCCAATTAACCTTCTAAGTAAGAACAAAAGAGGGTTTGTGAATTTACCTTGTTTGACTTTTTGAAACATAGATTTCATTTAGTTTAAAAAGTATTTTTTTTAAATCATATAATTCACCCCCTCTTATAATTGAGCATCTACATATTTTATTACGATCATATAATTGTTATCAAAGAATAGTCTCTGAAATACTTGTTCTTATATATATGTTTTCCTGCTCAATTTTTTTTCATGTTCTGTATTTTATTTCTTATCATTTCTTGCTCAATATTTCCTCATACTTTTTAATTTTTTTTATAAATTTTACTATTAACAAGTTTTGGTGAAAAGTCATATTCGTAGAGAATGATAAGTATGAATAATGGTTCTATACACAACCTTAATCCTACCAGACTGTTAATCATTGATGGTAATGATTATGAGTACTAGAGAGATAGTATGAGGAATTTTTTCATTAACACCGATGTATAACACATTTTCATGCTCACTGGAGATTACTAAATTGTAGACAAGGAAAGAAAAACCACCAAAAACTAAGAAAAAATATAATATAAATTAAACTAAATGTTAAAAAATAATTCTTTGTGTTCTATGAATATGAATATATATAGTCAAATATCTTCTTGTGAAAATGATAACATTATTTAGAGGAAACATGGAGTTACAGATTTTGGAACTTCTAATGTGATAGAAATTAGAAAAGAAATTATAAGAGTGGAAGATCAGAGATTCTTATTTACATATGGATAACCTTTTTACATAGTAAAAAAAATATTTTTATGACCATTTTCAATAGTCTTTAATATATGGGAGAGAAAGGTCTTGAGGATGACTTTCTTATGGACAAGATGATTGACGCCATTCAAAATGAGTGGGAATATTAAAGGAAAAATGTTTTTGAAAATAGGAATGTATTTAACATTAGTCTAGATGATCTATTTTGAACTCATAATCAGAATGAAATGAGAATGAAGAGAGATTTTGATTTATAAAAGAATAAAAAATGGTAATGTATGGGTAGCATTCACTACTACATATAAATCTAAGTCTCCTGCAATGGGTAACAACATCTAAAAGTAATAAAGGCATTCTTATATATGAATCAAGTGAAAGTGATATTTTGGAGAATGAAATAACCAATATTTCTCTATAGATGATTAATATTGTGGGAAAGAATGATTTTCAGTACATATATAAGAAGAATGGTAGAATGGAAATGAAATCTTCTGAAGATACCCATTATGAATGTAAAAGGGCTAGTCATATCAGACCAAATTGTCATATGATAATGAGAAAATACGAAGATGAAAATAATCTTGAAAGGGATATGAAACATTACTAAAAATCTATGTCTAAGAAAGTCTTGAATGAAAATTACACCTGGAGTTCTAGTGGTGGTGACTCTTCAGATGAATGTTCAGAATGTGATCCTTCTGGTCAAAAGAATACTGGAATTATAGAGCGAGTACCTATTGAAAATAATTGTATTATAGATATGGTACAAAATGATTAATCCTTAAACAATTTTAATTTAAATTCTAATTTTACTAATGATGAATATTATGAATCTTTCAATTAAGAGTCTACTTCATCAGAAGATAATACCATACCTTTATTTTATGAAGTTTCTAGATAGTTCAAATTACTTGAGAATGAGAACTGTAAAATAAATAAGAAGTTAACGGAAGAAGATTCTAGAATTTATATTTTAACAAATGAAGTATAAGATTATTCTAAATATGTCGATAAAAAAACTATTAATTTTGAATATTTTTCTAAAAACCTTAAGATAGTAAATTATGAGAAGGAAAAACATTCTAAGGATCTTGAAAATGTTTTTCTAAGAAAAATATTTTAGTGGAATACATATGTTCTAAGACTAAGGAAATTGATTATAAGAATTGGGTTATCATACTAAATTATGAAATTGTTTCCTTAATGAAAAATTTATCAAATTTAACTTCTAGATGGATGAAATTCGATAAAATGTATTCATAACATCATCCTCTTAGGAATTGTTCTGGATTTGGTTATACTCACTCAAAAGCAGTTTTTGGTATTAATTATTTAGTTCCCCACATTGCTCCCTTTTTCACTAAGTGTTAATATAGTGGAGAATGCAAGAAAAAAAATTTCATTAAATAAAAATCAATACACAGTTTTCCATAAAGATTATCTTTTAAAAAAATGGGGATTCCTATAATTTTACTTTTTGGAATTTTCAAATCCAAGAATGATTGGATTCTGAAATTATAACTCTTTTCTTTTAAGTAAAATAAATGAAGTACCAACAACAATACATGTTACATATATAGTGGATGTTTTTGGCACATTACAGGTAACAAAAACACCATTTAAAATATTATCAAGATGAAAGGAGGATATTTTAATTTTCAATATAATTCTTAGAGAGTTGTAGTTGGTATATGAAAACATTGGACATATTGGAAAAGCTTTAATTACAAATGTTTTATTTGTTAAATGTCTTATGATCAACCTAATTTTCATAATCCAATTACGTGATGAAGGTTACCTTGTGAATTAGAGGAAGGATAAATTCATAGTACATAATTTGAAGGAAGAGTTCATTCTTTCTACACATAGGAATGAGAATTTTTACAAAAGATAATTAGAAGACCATATGAGCCAAGAAATACCTTTCCTTAGTGCAATGGATGATCAATCATGGTTATGACATAGAAGACAAGGACACTGTATCCTCAAGAACTTAGTAAAAATCTCAAATAAAAGACTTTTTGTAGATCTATCAAAGCTTAGATATGATTATTCAAAAGTTTTTTATCCATGTCAATATAGAAATAAAAAAAAGTCACGATTTACACAATCAGTTATGTTTCAACATCTAAAGCATTATATCTAGTGCATATAGACCTTTACGTACCAACCCAAATTAGAAGTATTACTGGAAAATACAATGTATTTGTTTGAGTTGATGATTACACCATATTTAGGTGGGACTATTTTCTAGAAAATTTATCTAAATCAATTTCTTATTTTAAAAAATTTAGAACACAAGTTAAAATTGATAAAAACCATCCATTTATTACTATTCATAGTGATCATGGGGGAGAATTTGAAAATTCATATTTTGAAACTTTTTGTAGTAAAAAAGAATTACGCATAACTTCTCAGCCTTAAAAACTAATCAAGATAATGGTTTTTTTTAAATAAGAAACTAAATCCTCAATAGATAACTAAAACCATGATGAGTGAATATTCAATTTCTAACCATTTATGGGATGAAGCTGTAAGTACTCCTTTTTACACTATTAATTGAGTTTTAATCCGATTGTTTCTTAATAAAACACCTTATGAATTGTGGACTGGTCGAAAACCTAGACTTTATAACTTAAATTTATTTGGATATAATGTATTCATCTTGAATAATAATGATAAAGACATAAATACACAACCAAATCCAAAGAAAGTATTTTTCATAGGCTATTCCATTACTTGTATGACCTATAGAGTTTAAAAAAAATTCATGAACATTTGAAGAAACAATACATGTTAAATTTGATGAAACAAATCCTTTTGTTTTTTATAAACCCTAAACTAGATCCTCAAATGTGTTTTCAAAAGATGATATATACCTATGTTGGAAAATTATTCTAATTTGGAAAATACTCTCGAAATTGTTTCTGATATATTTACCCTGGATGACATTCTACCATATGTTGATGAACATATTTTACAAATCCCTAATCAGTAGTTTCTTAATAATCATCCGAGTGATTGAATCATTGGTGATGTAAATCAACCAACAAGGACCGATGATCTTTAATAAATTAAGTTGAACATCCAAAATTTCATTCTTAATTAGAACCAAAAATCAATAATGATGCTTTATTAGATGACTATTGGGTTAAAGCAATGTAGGATTAACTAAAATAATTCAAACAAAACAATGTCTGGACCTTGGTTGAAAGAACAGAGGAAAAATTTGTAATTTGAGTCAAATGGGTGTTCCGAAATAAATGTGACCAAAATGTAATCATTGTAATAAATAAAGATATATTAGTTTCTAAAGGATATAATCAACAAGAAAGAATAAACTATGAAAAAACCTATGAACCATTTGATAGACATCAATATCATCAAATTTTACTTGCATTTCCATCATTCATTAATTTCAATCTTTTTAAAATAGATGTGAAGTGACCTTTATTTAATGGACATTATCAAGAGGAAGTATACGTTGAACAACCTCTTGTTTTTGAAGAAAAATAAAATACTAAACATGGTTTCAAACTTATTAAATCATTATATGAATTAAACAAGCCCCTAGATCCAGGTATGATAGACATACAGATTTTTTGTTAGTAAATAATTATGTAAAGGGACCGTCTAATTCAACTCTTTTTATAAAAAATGACAAGACAAATGTTTGATTGTTCAAATATATGTTAATACCTTTATATTCAGATCATCTCAGCAATATTTAACTAATTTATTTGTGAATATTATGAAATATTAGTATGAAATTAGTATGATGGGTGAGTTAACATTTTTTTTGGATTTAAAATATCTCAATAACTAGAAGGAACTTATATATCTCAACATAAGTATAATAAATATATTCTTAAAAAGTATGGATATGACAATACTAAAAGTACACGAACTCCAATCGGATCCTAAAATTCTCTTGATATTGATAATGCTGGGAAACCTATAGATCAAACAATGTTTAGAGGTACGATAGGAAGTTTACAACACTAAACAACTATTTATATAGAAATAATGTTTTCAATATTCTTATGTGCACGATATCAATATATTCCAAATGAATTTCATTTAAAAGTAGTGAATTCTTTTTTTTCTATTTAAATGGAACCATGGATTTATGACTTTTTATTCTTCCTGAAAAGACAGTGTTTTAAAACGTTTTTGAGATGTTGATTTGGGTGGATGTATAATGGATTGGATAAGTACAACGTGAAATTTTCATTTCATAGGAGATTCATTAGTTTCTTTGTCTTGAAATAAGAAACACTCTGTAGCACTTTCCACTGCTGAAGCTGAATACGTGGAAGCTGGAAGTTGTTGTGCTCATGTGTTGTGGATACAACACACACTCATAGACTATGGCATGAGTTTTAAAAAATCATAGATATTGTGTGATAATATTAGTGCAATTTCTCTACTGAAAACCCATGCACATAACTATCATGCTATAAACATAGATATTAGGCATCAATTTATTAGGTATCACATAATTAAAGGAGATATCATTCATCAATTTATCGGAATTCAAGATCAACTTGTTGATATTTTTATTAAATCCATACCCTCTTATGGATTTCAATAGCTTAGAAACAGTTATAAATGATAACCATAAGGTAATATTCAATATGAATTTTTATCAAAAACTTTTCTCCTTACCATAAGAAACATATTAACATAGGGGTAGTACATTTTTTGTTTCTTTAAAATAACTTCCATTACAAAAATTTTCAGAACCTAAATTTTTTTCCTTTCTTTAACAAATTTCTTCAGAACCTAATATTTTTCCATTCCAAATCAAAAATTTCTAGAATATATGAATAACCATGCCAATACTAAAAATTCCTTATTTGAAATTCAGAAGGTATACTTGTTTTTCATAAATCATCATAATTGTATGTGTTGGTATTTATATCTTGATTTATGAAAAATCTATTAGATTCACTTTCCATAATTATGATTATTTTCTTAAAACCACAAAAAATCCGAACATACCAAATCCGTTATAAACAATTTTCTCAACTCTTAGATCAGATCATTCTTATATCAACTAGTGGATTTATTTGGGGATTCGAACTATCATCTCGAAGCCTACATAAAGGCCCCCTTTATATGTGTCTGACGTCAGGATTTTCAGAGATTTTACATCGAAGATCTTCTCCTCTACAAATTAGCAGATCATTTTTCATAGTTTCCTTACATTTCATATTTCATTCGAAGTTTCCTCATTGAATCAGATAAATTCAAACAAGGAAATCAAGGATTGGAAAATTTAAAGACAATGGTGGGTTATCCCAAATTTCGTGTCTAAGTATAGTTATTTGATTACAATTAATATCAACATGAATGGATGTGAATGTTTATGTGTAGATATGTCACCATTATAGGATCTATTTTATCCTAACCTTTTCATATAATTTTATGATACACAATGTTTTTATAAAAAAGAATGAAGGGAAACCTATTTTTATATTCTATAAAATGACCTATTCAATATCCATCAACATATCTGAAATTATTATTGGTATTCCTTATCTTGTTGAACCAATATCTTTATTTCACAAGTTTCCAGATAATATATGGTTTTTTGAGAAGGTAAGGGAAATTGAGTGTCTTAGACTGATGTAATTGAAGTCACCAAAAATCAACTTTATTTCATTAATCATTAGGTTGGTAGATTTTTGGATATAGGGTTTTCATATTCAGAGAATGGGAGACAAGGAACCTCATAAAAAGAGTGATATCATTATGATATACTTTTTTTTAATCTAAAAATTTAAACTGTATCAAGTATATTCTCCATAAAGGAAGAAATATATATAATGACACTGTGAAATTAGATATTACAATGTATCTTGAAATCTTGTCAAAGATAATCATTCTCTATTTAGAATCTTTTAGTATTCCCTGCAGTTCAAAACCCATAACCATTAAGATCATGTTTTTTAGTGATGACACTCTAAGGAGGATAAAAGTTGGATTTAGTACCATATATGGAGTGTTTTCTCAGCTTTTATGAAAGTGATATTAATGTTTTTATCAATAAAGGATATGTATGAGAAACTTACTAGAAAACCCAAAATAAGAGAATGGATAATTAATAGGAATCCAATGAAAAAACCATTCCAGAAACCCAGTCAGCTCCACTAAATCCAAAAAAAAACACTTTTTTATGAAGTAGTTGAAAAGGGTATATAGAAGAAGTAGAAAAAGAATAGGAGGGTGATGCTTTCATTCGTTTATATCCTACTGAGGAAATGTCTATACTGATTCAGGTAAAAAAAGAGCATGAGAAACAAGCAAAAATAGATGAAAATTAAGAAGAAAATTTCAGAATCCAAAATCATTCATGCTCTACTAAAAGAATCTAAGAATGATTCTGAACATATCCAAGTACTAGGATCCTTACATCAATATTCAGTTCCATTAGATACCTCTGGAATGAAATTTTCAATATCACAACCAACTATGGGAGAAGAAATATCTCAGCAATAAAATGATGTACATTAAGAAGATATGGAAGAAGAAGACGAAATTGATGATTTAATCAAATAGGTGGAAGAATACCATCAGAACGATTGTCCATTAGGGAATTTATCGATTAAAACATCCCATGTTGAATAAAAAAATAATTTCTCAAAGGAAAGATGATGGTGCATAGGATGAGGATGAAAACCCTACTGATGATGAGAGAAGTTACCATGATTATATTTACCCTAATGATATTAATGGAGATGCTGAGAATGAAGAAGTAGATGAAGATAAAATAATCCAAGTGTCAGATAATTTACATGAGACTCTGAAATATGGGATGAAAAAATATAGATATGATAATGAAAAATAGGTGGTTGTTGACTTTCCAAGAATGGTTTTTGGTGAAAAATATAAGAAAGATATCAGTGGATCATCCCAATGGAATGCTGAAGAGCTAGATAAATACAACTCACTAGAAAAAGAATCAAATTCTGAATCTTCATCTTCATTGGGTTTGGATTTCATTGCTCAATCTTTGAAGATGTTAGTGAACACAATTACTTTTTTACCAACTACATATTCATGATGTTAGTTGCATCAACATTCTTTCAATCGGTAGTAAAAATCATTAAGTATGCTCATGGAAAAGTTTGTCAAACTTGAAACCGAGTTCAAGAAATTCAATATTGGTTTTGATGATCATAGGAGGTCATGTAAGGAAATAACCAAATAGTCTAAGAGAATGATTAATGATATTAAAATCATGGTTGAATTACAAGATTCACTAAAATAAGTGTTTGATAAGATAGAGGACACAATAAAAAACAATACAATCTGTTTTTTAGCGAAACCGAATCTCCCGAAAACTAACCAGTTGCAAGAGTATAGAGATCTGAATGGAAAGATGAATTTAGTATCCTAAATTTCATGAGATAAAGGGGAAATAACGATGATTTGGAAGAAATGTTAAACAAAAACAATATTTTGTAATGCCCAACACAGAAATTCTAAATTCTCAGGAACAAAAAATCAAGGCTCTTGAAAAGAATAATCAAGATCAGGATCAGTTGTTGAAGAGGATTGAGGATGATCACAATGAGCGGATGAAATCAAAGGCTACCTCAAGAAAGATCATTCCCAAGGAGAAGAAGGATACATGATTTTCTTGACAATCTATTCTTCTATTTTATCTTTTCCATGTAACAATTTATGTCAAATAATAATAAAAGTTATTTTAATTATATTTTCTTTCATATTTCTTATCATTTAGGAAATATTTTGATTCCCTCCATTCATATTTGAAAATCAAAAACAGGATAAACTAATTATCAAATTAATATTATTAAAAAGAAGATAATTCCCTAATAATGGGGGAGATTATGTAAGGGGGAGTCTACCTAATGATGAATTTTCTTATGTAAGAAAATGAAACTCCTGTATAAAAAACAAGAACATGATCCTAAGGGATTTCAAAACATATGTAGGATTTAGTCATATTCATCATTGTTCATAAATAAAGGGAGATAAATTTTTCATTAATATTAATGAAATCATTATTCCTTATATTCATTTTCGAACGTTTTTTTGTGGTTTCAATAAATGGGTACATTGTTGACTCAATAAGGTTTCCTTATAACTTTTCCATTTCTATATGTTTTGTAAAACAAAAAAAACTTCTATTATGGAAAATTATCTTTCTTTATTAATTTTTTTCGTAAGTAAAATGTACATTCTGTACGAAAAGATTTATCATTACAATGGTTTTTAATATCTTATTTAATGACTTCACAAAACACAGGTATACCTATTTATAAGTAAAATTTTTTCAACCTTATCAAAACCTATGAATCATATAGTTCATTATCTACTGAGTCTTATTATTTTTAGACACCGAATTCTTGGAAATTCAGACTCTAAGTTCTCTGAAATTTAGACTCTGAATTCTCTGATATTGAGAGTCTAGATTCTCTGAAATTAGGACTCTAAATTCTATGAAATTCTGAATCTAAATTCCCAAGAATACAGAATCTAAATTCATAATAATTAAACTCATATTTCCTCTGAATTCAAACTCCCAATTCATTATAATTTAGACTCTTAATTCCTCAGAGTTCATACTCAGAATTCCCTTGAATTAATACTCACAATTCCTTAGAATTCTAACCCCAAATTCATAAGAATTTACTATCTGAATTATATAATTCCTTAATTATAATTATTTAGTTTTTTTATGCTACATTATTTTCCATAAATATTATCATTACATATGAATGATAATGTTTCTGACATTTTTACTACATAGAACAATGTCATACAATTTGTTTCTAACTAACCGTTTGTGGAGTGACACGTTTACATATCCATCAAAGATTCATGAAAAAATATGACTATTGAAGGATGGAGCCGACCATTAATTTTTTTTTAAATAATTAGGAGCTCATTTGAACATTATCATTATCAATTGATGATCTTAAAGATTACATGAAGTGAAGAGAATTCTAGAGAGATAAAGACTCTTATTCCATGTGTGATTTATGAACATCTTGTTCAACCGTGAACATCTTGTTAATCATTATTTGTGTGACCCCGACCATTGTGGAGTACAATTGGGGGCTTCTGGGGATAGGAAGATTGAGGTTCCAACTACCTTAATGTTTGAGGTGTTGCAATGATAGAAAAATAGAACTGGATATTTTTATCGAGGTATTACCCTACTGTGGGTAAGACAAACTTTCTTGAATATATAAATCAAGGGACCTTTATCCAAAGTTGTTTGATACCCTTCTCTTTGGGATAAAATATTTTTTACTAGTTTAATTTTTGTTGTTACAAGTTTTATTTCCATTGTGTTTTGTTAAATAAGAATGTATAACATTCTTACACATTCTAATACATGATTTACTCTTATATGAATAATATTCTATACACATTAAGGTATAATACTTCTATAAGTAAAATATTCTCAATTTTCATTAAGATTAATTTTATTAAGCTTAAGTTTCATATAATTGGATCTGGGCCCTTCCAATTATCCCTTTAAGTAAGAACCAAATAGTATTAGTGAATTTACCTTGTTTAACATTGTTAAACATATACTTCCACAAGGTTAAAAGAGAATGTTTTTAAACATACAATTCACCCCTCTTGAAATTGAAAATCTAAATATCCTTTTTCTATCATAAAAAACTTCATAAAAAATTTGATCAGTATTCACTACAATGATATAATTTTAAATTTATTGGGAATGAAAATCATATGATATCACCTCCCCTATGATTTCATTCAAAAACATAAATCATATTCAATTTTTTCAAAATTAATGACTCATCTAGCTAGATACCAAGTCAAAATTAGAGTGTTTAGGATTTACATGAGTATATAAATGTGAATGAACAAGTGGACCTAATGGTTATGTATGTTGTACCAAAATATTTTATAGTGAAAATAATTTAAACATAGATCTTTTAAATGTTCAAATATAATTTCTCACTAAATATCCTTATTTTGTTGAGTTATTATTGGCTTATTATTTAACTAATTTATTTTTCAATTTGATCATGGTACCATGTGAGCACTCCATATTTTCCACATATAGGATGAGTTGTCTACTCTCTACTTGTATAATCAAGATAGGTGGGTTCAATAGATATCCATTATGATATTTAAGGCTTCTTGATATTCATCAAATGCATTTATTTGTCCTGAAATATTTTTAACAATTTTATTGTGATTTTAGATATTTTTTAAAAAAATTCAATGAATTTATTAATTTACTAATATATTTTTTATGTTAAATTAAATTATTAATTTGGATTAAAATAGAGTAAAATCATAATTGGGAAGTTTGAAAGATGTTTCTAATATTTGGGTTATCACTGTACATCACCTTAGGTCTATGTAAGGGTAAAAGGGTTTTACCATTTTATAGGGGAAATTTTAGGACCAATGTAATGGTTATGAAGGATTCATAATGTAAAAGGTTTTCATCCATAAATGTATATCCTCTACACCATGCATCACATAAAGGTTGCACTTTAGTATAATGGTAGTTCTCGCCCCATGTCTAAATGTAGTTAAAGATTTAAATGATGAATAATTGTACCATAACCATATATAATTATGGGTTCTGAATTGTTTAATGGAAAAAAATGTAGCATATTGGTAGTTAAAATTTCATTAATTTTGGTAATATGATTATTTCAACGGTTTGATAAAGGCACGTCATCACTGTTTAAGGGTAACATAATACTATGTAAGAGTACTCGAGTATTAAACATACAATAAAATGGTAGCGATGTGTTTCAAAATTATCTATAAATTATTGTAAGCGCCTTAATTATGGTATCCCATTATTTTAAAATGTTAAATAAGTGTGGATAATAGACACATAAAGGTAACCATATTTTTCTTAAAATTACACAATGGTGACAAATATGGATCTATATTGAAATGTAATGGTAAAACCTTGTATACATAAGGGTAACACAAGGAATAAAAAGGTTACATTTGGGTCACCAACAAAAAAATAAGTGTATAATCATTTTATCTAAATATTTTCAAGGGACTCCCATCCACTGTGCATTTCCATTTCATCTTCTAGGGAAGTTCCTGCTCGTGCCATAACTCCACCATAAAGACACATATCACTATGGATCACTATAGTATCTATCATTCATGTTGATTATAAATAATTAATTCTTGTTTGAGAAAATGGACATGCCTCAACATCCAAATCTTATATTATTTGATATAAACCCAAGTTGTTCGCAATGGCGAGAGTTTGAAGACAAATTCAACTGTGAATGTTTACTTATCATTGAATGTTATGATTATGATTATAAAGGAACTCAGTAACTATAGCAGTGTAATGAAAATTATTAATATGAAATTTGTAGATATTCACCTATATGTAGGGAATATAACTATGTAAAACATTGTCTTCATTGAATTCATTTATTGGATAAATGGATATGTGAACCCGTATTTGAAAAAAATTGTCTACATGAATATGAATCCTAAAAAATAGATACACTAAAACAATGGGATGATGGTTTAAATTTAAAATAAATATGAAGGCAGATATCAATTGACATGTATTCATGGATGAATATATGACAATTGAAGATTAAAAAATATAATATTCTAAATCATCGATTAAAATAATTTACATTATGGAATGAATGGAAGGAATAATTTGATATAATCAAAGGGAGAAATATTTAATGATCTGGTGATTTATTTAAATATTACAATATTTGAAATTTGAATACTAATGATGATAAATACCAGACATGATATAGTGCAAGGAAGATCGAAGGATATCGAGGAAGTCCCATAGAAAAGAAGAATTTCCACGTTTCTACACGAGATTAATTCGTTCATTTTCATTTTCTTATTAATATGTTATTAACTAAACCATTATTCTATAAATTATTTTTAATGGAGGTGTAAAATATATATGTGATTGTATAATGAGATGGGAATTTTTTTTATGATTTAGTTTCAGGGATTTCTAAAATATCATTACATATATTTTATGGTTACAAGGTTTCAAATTATAAAGTTGTGTTTAATTTTGAATTAGGTTTTCTTTAAATAAAATTTTCATTTGTTATGTCCTATTTGAGGACTAACTGACTCCCCTAATTTGTTCTTATTCCATCTTGATTAAATTATTTAAGTATATTTAGAAATTTTTTATTGAATACTGAACCACAATGAAATAAAAACATTTATACTTATTTTCCTAGGTATATGAACATCAAATTGGGTGTATCATAATACTATTAGGGTTGATTTACGATATCATTCATACATAAGATGGAAATATATCTGAAAAATGGGAATTTTTAGGTCTATTTTCACTAATATAAATCAATAAAATGTGGAATCGTGAAGCAATTGGGGAACCAATCATTAAGAAATTAATAAGTAAAATGTACATAATTGTCAAGTTCTTCATTTAATTAAATTTTGAATGAAACAGTTTATTTGATCACTTATTTATCATCATGGATTCTTATTTCTATATTTAAATTTTACTGTTCATAGATAAAATAAATATTCCTAATTGACGTTGGACATGTAAAAATAAGATTTCAACATTACTTATTAAAGATAAAAATGGTTACGACTAATACCATATCCCTTAGAGAATTAAATTAACCTTTCCACATGCCATATACGGTATCTGCTAAAATATTTCACTATTTTTTTCTAGTATGTTCCAATAATATATAGATTATGTTTTAATATGAACAATAAGGATGAAGTATTTCCATTGAATGGTGAGATAGAAACAACGTTGAAAAATTGATTTAGGACCATTAATGTGAAAAAAATTAATGAAGAACTAAATATGTTGGACTTGAGTGAAACTTTTAATTCCCACAATGTGCCCAAAATAATGGAAATAAAACCACAGTAGACTCTAATTGACTTGTGTTCCCAATAATATTTCAATCAATAAAATAAAAATATTGTTCATGATGTAAATTTTTTGTAATTTCTTTTTAGAATAATTATATTATCCCTTAAATTCAATTTTCTTACAGGTGAAGATCCAAACCAAGATATTGATAAATTTTAAATTTCATTCAAGTGTCAGTCCAAGTGGACTGGAGGAGAATCATATCGTATGGAGAAAATTACACTTTTCACAAGAAGGATATACCAATGGTTCATTGTATGGATTATAACCCAGATAGATTTATGTCATTTATTGCCTCAAAATAATATTTACAAACAAACTATTCCTGATAAAATAGAGAATATTGACAATAATGGATATCTTTTCCATTTTAAAATCATATACATAAACTATTTATGATTACTGGGGTTGATAAAATATGATTTATATTTCATACAGTCATCGATCCATGTAATAACATCACATTCTAGTCTACTTGTTCTAAAAACAACATGTTAATATTAGATGCATCTTCCATATTATATTGGTTTTAAAAATCACCAACAGAATCTTCGATATTGATAAGAAGATATCACATACATCTTAGAAACTCCAAATTATAAGTATATTTACAAGATGGATTCGTAATGTAATAAATTATAATTCATTAATATTTATTTAAAAAATACTAAAATAACTAACTTGTTGGGTGATGAATATTATTATGAAGGAAGTGAACAAAAAAATTACCTACCTCCGAGATATGGTTTATAACCATCACCCAACAACTTTATTAATTAAATTACTTAAGTAAAAAGTATATAGATCAATAATAAAAAATTCCATATATGGAAATTTTTGAAAAATTAACCATTGAGACGAGGATTAGAAGTCCATGCAATATTTGGAAGAAAACAATAACAGTTTAGAACCCCTATTGGGAAGCACTACACTTATCAACCCACATACTCACAATATTATAATAATGTAACCCTTTCAAATAAACTTAAAAGTAAATATACTAGATGAAATTTTTAAAAAAATACAATATCAAAATGAATCCTAATTAACAACCCCTAACAAGTGCACCATCATCTAATAACTGATAGCTATGGTTTTTGGTTGAAAAAATGAAGACAATTTTGAATGATTTATCATGAATATTGGAATGTTTTATGAACATTACATCAAGAAACCCAAGAAAATAATAGAAATCCACAATACTCTATAATCAATATAAGTGTGTAGGAATGATAATGTAATGGATTGGTATGACGATACCACAATTGGATCATCACGAAGTTTAACAATATCCTAATAGATCTAATAGATAAAACTGTAATCATATTCTTAATGTCTATCCCAGTCAATAATTAGAATAAAATAATAAATAATACATGGGAAAAAGGTTTCAGATTGAAATGTCTGAAATTTACATGAAAAAAATAATGTTATAAGAAGTTAAATTCGATAATATTTCATTATATGTTTAGCGAGTTAATAAAATTGGACGAAGTGAAACTTTTATAAGAGAATAAAGAATAATTTTAAAATAATGAAATCAAAATCACTCTAATTGAATAAATTTGACAATTTACCCTAATATAAAAATTATATAATGAATATTTCTTAAAAAAGAAGTATCTCTATGGGAATGAGAGTATCTATATAGGGTAGAGTGTCTCATCGATGATCGCACCGTTGATTCGAAAAAAGATTCCTGATCCTGTGATGTTTCTAATTATATCCCCCATTGGTTTCATAATTTTTTTATTATTTAGGTGATCATGGTTCCTCAATATTTGAAATTAAAAACACTATCATTTCAAATTTTGTAAATGGAGAGTTTATTCCCTCAATATTTTTGGTCTAATTAGAAAAGAGATCCATTAATTTTCCATTTGGGCTCTAAAGATATGTTAGATAGACTGAAAGGACTGAGTTTTTTAAAGATAGTAATACTCGTATCATGGAGGATTACAATTCTCCATTCGATTAACCCATTATAAGGGGAATTCCATTTATGAGGACATAAAATAAAATCATCAACATACAAAATGAAACAATTAATAAGAAACTCATATAATGATACATGAAAATCAAAATTCGTAACTCCATGAAGCACCAGTTATGAAATCTTTCACTCATTTAAATTACCAATTAATAAGGTATTAAACAGTCAAAATATTTTGGTATTTTTGATGAATTCCTATAAATAAAGGAAAATTATATGTTACAAATTCTATTTAGTAGTTGGGTTTTCATAGATATGGAAATTCTAGTTTCAAGCCTAATGAAAAAACTACATCTGATTTCGATGATAAAATATTAGGTCATCATGATTATTATATTATTCCATATACATGTTAGATTCATGATTTTGAATCGGGATACTTAATTCAAAATAACCTTTTGAAAACCCTAGAATCTATAATTCAAATATATCCTAAATTATTTGGTTCACTAATATAATAGGATAGAAAAAACATTATGATTAACAATTTTAGATAACATGTGCAAAATCTGAGAACAAAATAAACATTAAATTCAAGAAATAAAAATCACATATATGGGCTTGATCATTAGAGATATCCCTGGATGTTAATGAATAATCTTCTAATATAGATTCTATTATTGAGGGATTTTTACCTATTAGGTATCACTAGATGAGGTAAAATCCATCAATATAGATGTATTTGAAGAGGATATAGAGATGTTACTAGTAGCTAACCTCATTTACTGAATACCTAAATCATAATGGGTTATCATAATTTATATAGATTCTATGAATCCAATTTGAATAGTATAATGAATTAGCTTAATGGATTGATCCCTATGAATGTTCGGAATAGATTGAGGGTGTGTAGTGATTATAGGATGACCACATAGGTCATTAGAAAAATTTACTTCCTCATATATTTAATTTATCAAATACAAGAATAATTTTCAATATGATAGAATCAATATTTATTGGATATATTTTCATGTTATATTTATGCACCAATTTCTCTAAACAACCAAGAGATGACAACAAGCACATGTATTTACAAAACAATAAATTACAAAAGATTCATTTTGGATTATCCAATTCCTAAGGTAAATTTCAAATGTGTATGGAAAGTATATTTTCACTACATATTGTTGATTACATATAGGTTTTTCTCAATGGAATTACGGTTTTTAATTCCATTGTACATTTCATGGGAAAGAAGGAATATTTCTTAAAAACTATCATTCAAAACTATAATCTTTCATGTTTTGAAAATTTTATCTATATAGTTTCAAAAGTTATGGTATTAATAAAAAACATTTTAAAAAATATATTGATGTAGATAACTAAAATATTAATGTGAAAATTCACTAATACAAATGTTCTCTATACCCAATCCCTTATACAAATGTTTTTCCCAAACCATTTTTATATGGTGTTTTTTTGAAGTCCATCCTAATAGTTTTTTAAAAAATTGTTGTGATATATTTTATATTCCAATGGTTTTTTCAAAAACCATTGGTATAGTTCTTCCTCAAATACATGCATAAGTTCTCCTCTACTTCACTCTTCCTAATATGATCTTGAGTTCTCCTATCCTCCCTCCCTGAGTGCTCCCCTCATCTAATCCAGATTCCATACCGTGAACTCCCCTCTTCCCGATAGGATACCATCTCATGTGCTCCCCTCTTCCCTACCACATCCCTCAGGATAACTCCCCTCCTTCATGCCATATCCCATCCCAAGTGGCCCCCTACTCCCTTACATATTACATCCTTATCCCATG
Source organism: Viscum album (assembly GCA_963277665.1). Lineage (NCBI taxonomy): Eukaryota > Viridiplantae > Streptophyta > Magnoliopsida > Santalales > Viscaceae > Viscum > Viscum album. The sequence continues at coordinate 1,978,075,961 of OY728119.1, forward strand.
CATCACTCCCCTCCTCCCATCCCATGATCTCACCTCATATCTATTCTATCCTTCCATCCTCATATCTCCCCTTATCATTAAATGTTCCCCACCCCTCTGATATCTCCCAAAAATGATCCATATGATTCTGTGAACATCATACCAAGCCTTAAAGACCCATCAATGAGGTTCTATTTTCATATGGTTTTCTTTAGTATCAAATCAATATTTCTAGATCTATAATTTAAAATTTTTCTTCGATATGTTCAGTTTATTTGTTTGTGGTTTTAATGAAAATAATATGTCTATATTTGCATATTGGTGATGAAATTGTTTTCCTATGATTTCTTGTGAAACAGTATAATATATGTTTTTTTTTGAGATGTTATGAGTAGAGTTTGGTTCTAGTGACTCATCTATTTTTGGGACTTCTTATCAGTTTGTGTCTCATCATGTACCAAGATCACCAATTATCCTTATACCGAACATTATTCTTCAGAGAAACATGGAATATTTACTAATAAAATAAATTAATAATTTTTTTTTACTGATGCCAAATTGTGTCCAATACTATTTGTGAAGCTTTTATTTGAAACCCTTAGTTATTTATATCAATTCCCAATCAAATTTATAGTAGATAATGATCTAAAAATATACACTTTTGGGTGTATCAAATATTTTTGAAGTCTAAATGATTGTTTAATAGCATTGTGTCGTTGAATTATATTTATGAGACACATAGTCGTTGTGATATAGACTATAAACCCATTATCAAGGATATTTATATACATTGTTTTTAGATTCTCATTTTTATAAATAGATTTTTTATTTCATCCATTAATTGTTATCAGCATCATTTTGAGAAAATAAGATCTGATATTAAAATAAAATTTTAAATCAGAACCCAACTATCCATCCCCATTTTTAATATCCTCTAAGGAAAATTTAGTTTATTAATAAATTGTTATAGATTCATCCTTATAATTATATTCATTAGTTTAGTTCCATCAAACAGTTAATTCCCTTTTATTTTAAATATTTACCATTGTATACTATCATTAACTATTTAGTATTTGGGGCATCCAATTTGACATGGCCTTTATTTCAATACTCAAAAATTGTGTGATATGGTTTATAAAAAGAAGGATGATAATTAATCTTCAAGTATCCTTTATGAATATCATTTTCCAAGTAGCATTTATATTTTTTTGAAACCTTTCGTGATTTCATTTTTAGATGATAACAAATTAACCTGAATTGGTATTTATTGTAACTAGAACTGGTATCAATATTTGATTAGTAATTCATTTGAATACATTGATATTATTATTAACAGTGAATGGTTGTAGTGAATTTCACTCTAACATAGAAATTGTATACTCTTAAGCATGACCAGCCACATCATTTTAATACTCTTATGTAATGGATTAGGTTGAATTATAGCATGATGTGTCAAAGTACCCAACATTGATACCAATTATATGATTAACTAATATAAATAATCTTATTTATAAATTAATATTTTCATTTAAACATTCCATTTATAATATTTAAATGTATTTTTTATGATGAAAAATTTGTTAAAAAATTATCAGTATGTATTTTAATTTGTATTTTTTAGAGTGAATTTAATTTTTTAAGTAAATTAAAAATATTTTTTAAAAGTCTATATTATTAATTATGTGTGAATTTACCATAGGTTTTCCCCATTCCCCAACTCGTGTAAGGCCTCACATAGTATCCCCAAGTGGTCTTTGTGCCTTATTTCTCAATGTGCCTTTGAACACAATAATTTGAAATACTATATTAATTTATAATATAACATTTTCTAATTATATTATGAATATATCTATAAGAAGATTGTTGAAGATGATCATTAATAGGTATAAATGTTGTTAAATAATGTTATATGTAATTATTTTGACATGAAAACTATGGAATTCATATTCCCCTAAACTTATTCTCAAGCCAATGAGAAATAAATTAAATAAAATGGGATTGAACACTCCCTTCCCTATATAATGGTTTGGGTATTGTTGATTGAATCATTTATTTTTTATGTTCTAATATTTAATGTGTTTGTTCATTGAAGGAAATAGTTTTCTAGACCATAATTAATTTCCAAGATACAGGTCACCAATAAAAAAATGTTCCAATATTTTTGATTAAAAATACTAAAAATATTTGTTTCTACTTATATATATCTATATTTATTCTACTAAAATATTATATTATAATGTTTATTATAAGGTTGGGTGGTGACTTCTTAATAGGTATATTATAGTCAAATTATTCGTTTGTATATCTATTATGTGAAAAAAAAAATTATTTGAGTACCAGGTAATGGAAATGTCCTAGAGAAGGAGAGGGATGTAGAGTCAAGAGTTTTTTCATAAAATTTGGTTCTTTTGATGGATTTTCTAGTCCTTTTAGTGGGGGTTATCAGTAAATGAATTGATATATTTTCTTATAAATAGAACATATAATTTAAATAACAACCCTATGAATTTATATTCCATAATAAAAAAAATCATAATTAATGCCATGAACCTCGAAGGATTTGGCACATTATTACTCGTTAGTGTAATAAAATTCAATATCATGCTTTTATATTTCTTTTATTCAATTATATATATATTTTTTTTATCTTTTGTAATATGATTTTCATATAGACATGTATGTCAGTTATGGTTTCATATAAATTAATGAGTTCCCATTTTCATCAATATTTTTTCAATTAAACATAAATATTATTTAATAGATCTTATGAAAGGACATATAAAAATTTATTGCAGAATGGCTAGAAGTTGGATATATGAATTTTTTTTTTATATCGAGCTATTTTAAATACAAGTTTGAGAGATAATTATATTTTTCATTCGACAATGCTTCACATAGTGGCAATGCACATTAGAAATGATATATTTGTGTTGTAAAACCATGCTGATCCATAATGAAGTCTGCTACCATATTATTGGATATGGATTTCAGACAAACTACCATGTGTTGTATCATAATGGGGAGAGAATGAAAGCTCAATATTATCTTAATCCAAATGAGAGTATTGTTTTGGAGAATTTAGGTAGATGGATTATTCCCATTTATTTTTTTCCATGATATGAAAGGGTTACCAACCCAATATGACTTAGATAAGAGTACACATGATGTTTATAATGAAAATGATGATCTTAAAAGGATTAAAAAATGAAGGATCATGCAAATACACAAACATATCAACAATGTTGTAAAATATAGAATATAGAATGTTTAATCTGATTGTTTCATGGGTAAACAATATATAAGATTTATAATAATTCTATCCATTAAATTATTACCTTTTTGAAGGACTCGATTCCATATAATGTATATATTACCTCAAAACATTATATGGCATGGATGTTATTTGAGGAATATGGATTTCTAAAAAACAAAATTCATGATTTCTCGAACAATTGTAGCTTATTCTTGGATGAAAATACCCGACAAGAAGATTTTATAATGTTTGGGACATCCTAATAGAAGATAAATGGTGATGCAACACCATCGTGACTGCTATAAAAATTAATTTTGAACTTTCCATTGATCCCTATAATTGAAAATCCAGTCATGCCTGATTAAATATAAATATAATTGTGATAGAATAATACCGAGGGAAAGAATAATAATAATGAGTTTTTTCACTCTGAATATTTATTTTCATGGAATTTATTTGATGATATATATCCTAATTTCACATATTACTTTCATAATGGATGGTACGGGCTTTCAGGTGACAGTTTTAATCTGTTTGGGATGTTATTTAATTCATGCAATTCATGGCTAGTTTTTATACACATTTATAACCTTCCTCCATCGATGTGAATTAAAAACATTTCACTTTTAGTAGTATACTCATATTTCGACCGAATGATCGCATAAATTATATATGTGTGTACATGAAACCATTAATAAATTATTTGAAACATCATTAAAATGTAGGTGTGCACAGATAAGATGCATGTTCAAATGATATATTTTCATATGAGTGATGAACCTTTATAGAACATCATTGAATTTCTAGCTTACAAAATTATTTATTTTTGTATAATGAATATAAAACTATATTTTCTTGTTTTTATGAAGAATACATGATTCATATGACTTCTGTAACACCCCATTCTTCCACGGTATATTTCCCTTTGAATAATGCAATTGCTTACATTGTACGCAACTTTAAGATTCTAACACACCGCGACCAATCAAACTAGCCATTATAAATAGTAATACTGAATTTTTGAAATTTTATAAATTTTATCTTTCAAAATGGATATCATTTTTGGATTCAGAATATCAATATTAGATTATGGTTAATTTTTGGTATTTTTCTGAAAACATTCCACTTTTGAAGAATTGTGAAAAAAAACATTGTTATTGGTTAAAACCGAACTTTTAATTAAATAACTAGTTATTTTAATTTAAATAATTTTAGGTAAAAATATATACATAATACATATATATGTTCAATGAAATTCATTGGTGTCATTTTATAATAAATTTAGATATATAAATTTTTATCGAACTATTTACCTTCTTTTACATACCTCTTCGGGGCATTTGCATATTTGTATAAAACATAATTTTACCACTTCAATGATATAAATTTTAAAAATTTGAGAGACGCGGCTAATATTAGTAAGTAATATGATGTTAAATAAGATGAAAATAAGTTTTTTTGAATAGTAACGTTTTACTTTTATTTATCACGGTAAAAAGTAAATAGGGTAATTAAGGGTGAAAATAATATTAGAACTATCCTTACACATGTCCAAATTCTATTGGATAAGTGTAATTTGACCAAAAAAAATCTTATGAATAAAATATGATCCCATTTTATTTACTTGGATTAGAGCAGGACATTTGTTATTATTTATTTAAAGTGGAGTTAAAAAAGTTAAAATCATAGTTTAATAACTAAACCATTTTTAATATAGGGTTATACATAAGATAAATTTGACTATAAATATTCATTATAAAGATAAAACTATTTATTACATAATGGTATTTTATTTATAATTTCTAAACATTATATAAATTAATTTATTTATGACACATTGATGATGCAGTAATTACCTTATTAATGAATAATTAAAATAATTAATATTATAAATATATAAGTAAATTTAATTTGAGACTTTTAATGAATTAAATTAATTTTATAGGTCAATATAACATTATAGGGTTGATTAAATGAATTATTTTCTAAGTAATAATGCTTTCATGAATTTAACAAAAAGATAATACACAATGGTGTCAAAATTGACATTAAAGTGTTTTTATAACAAATATTATACTATTAATTGGTATTCTATTCCTAAAAATATATATGGTTCAGCCAATGGGATTAAATAATATTATATATTTCATTAAAGAACCACTCTAGGTTCTATTGGATGTTTATTGTATGTTAATTAACCATATAATATAAAAATACAGAGAGACATGGTAAATGTCAAACTATTTAACCAAGAGTTAAATCTAAAAGATAAGGTTAATATGATGACCTAAACCTGTCTAAAACCTATTGGTTGTGAGGTTTTCGACGCATCCCCCCCCTTATCCTTAAAATAATTCATTTTAAAGCCATTAAAAACCCAATGTTATTTTATTATAAATAATATTTCAAGCTTTTCCCTAAAGTGACCCTCACCACTCTTATAAAAGGGAACCTCCCCTTCTCTCAAATTCATAGCATCAACGCCATTTGGATCAGACAAACCTGGACCAAATAACCTCTCAACTATCCTCCGTTTATCCTAGAGGCCTTACATTAGTATGAATTCCAACCTAAGGATCCCTTTTTATCAAATCAAAAGGAAGAACCCGAAGAAGAGGTAAATATTTTATCCCCTCTTTCAAGTTCTTTTCTTATTCCAATTCCACTTTTTTGTTTCCATTATAAAATAATAAATCCAACATATTATATATATTATGATGTTATTATAAAAATGGTACATACATATTCATTATTATATCCATCCTATAAATGACAAAGTCACCATATGTGTGTATGTACAGATATCTGTCGCCAAGTCGTGGTGTAGTTTGTTATTCTAACACTTCAACATTTTAATAGCTATAATAATGTGTATAAAATATGTAAATAAAAAAGTGACATGATAATGATTCTGTATATATGATATACCATCCTATTATATATGTTTTTAATATCAAAATAATGATATCTTCCCTCGTGCGTATATCCAAATTATTGTCTCCACGAACGTGATGTGATTCATTACCCATCATAATCACTTGGAATAATTTTAATTTTATGATTAAAAATAATTTTTCTGAACATAATATAATTATGTGTATGAATCAAATACATCCTATCCATAACAAAAATGGCTTACATAATGAAGCATGTAAAGGAAATAGATTCATTTTACACCCGAAACGATGATACTACAGAAATATCATTAAGAAAGAAATATTAGAAGATCATATATGATATCATATTAATATATACGGTTCTTGTATAATTTAATAATAATTATTTCACCATTATACAAGAGGTTAACAAACCCTCGACCAAGGAAATGTACAAGGTAAGGTTTAATTGCACAATCTCTTTATTATCCGTGGTTGTTTTACGTAAGTATCAACTAGGACATATTTATCATCCACATCCACGTTTCATAAAAATGTACTCCAAATTGTTTTTACTATTTCATAGACTATGGTTTAAATTCATTTATATCCTTGTTTTAATTTTTATAAAATGGTTTTAAATGAATATTTTCGTCGTTTTCCAATCAAGGTACCTTATTACATTTTCGACAAAATAAAGGTAAGAATGCATTTTTAACATATACAATAGTTGTGGATATTTTCCTCCATTATAACATCGTCGAAGATTCCCTTACAATATTATAATAATATTTTCAAAATAATTATTTTCTATTATAATTATATGACTTTTAAATGATTTCAAAATAGAAACTAATATTTCACTAAAAAAAGTTTTTATTTCATCTATGTTAACATCCTTTGATGGATTGTAAGCTTATTTGAAGTTGATCTTTTATGATACAAAAAGTACATATTTTATTGAATGTTATGTGATATGTTTGACGAATGTTTTATTTTTACACCATTCGTGGTTTATGGATAATGTATTGACATTTCTTACACTAGATTTAATACGAATTTATATGTTATGGTTAAACCATTTCATATGAGGAATCCATTGGACTTACTAAGTGATAGGTGGAGCCTACTATAGCTCCTCGATGCATCGGTAGGTTTCATGAGACAAACTAGTTCTTGGAACAAGGCCTAGACAAAATATAATTTGTAGTCTTGGCACAAGGCCTTGACAATGTGGTTATGAAGTTTGGCTTTATGAATTACATCATTATGAAAGTGTCTATTGATATTTCATGTGATTATTCGAATATTAGAATATCCATGTAAATAAGTTAATGGAATTATTTTATCTTATCTTTTTCATATTATTTTTAATTTCAAGTTTAAAAGGCGTTTGTTTTAGTCTTACATTTCCATAAATGTTTTTGCTTATTTATGAAATATTTCGCTATATTGTTATACTTACTAATCATCTGAGCTCACCCCTTTCTATGTTTTATTTTTCTGATAATGCGAATAAGTATATTATGGATGAAATGCAGGGATAGTATAAGGGATATGAGTGTGGCGTATGGAGACAAATTTGTTGTAGTATTTCATTTTATAATGTTATGTAAAAATTATGAATGTATCTAGTATTTCGAAGGCTACTACAATATTCGATCTTTCGGGACGTGATATTTTGTGATCATTCTTATGTTATGTAATAATGAACCAACTCTAGGTAACTATGTTCGTGGAATTAATGTTGGTATCCGATGAAGTTTAGTACAATCCATGTAAGCTAGATTTTGAAAAACACTGATTAGAGAACATTACCCTATGATAAAATTTGAAGATTAGTATAGAAGAACATCCAAGAATTTTTGTAATGTAGACATTTTGATAGTTTTCCATGAAATAAATCACTTTCTGGATATGATCAGGTAGAGGTGGCTCTGGCACAATTGTACGAAGGGGTAACCCCGAAAACATTGCTTTGAGCTAGACTCAAACGAGAAATGTTGCACGACAATGAGCCTTGTTGCACTCTTGGATACGACACTTCTAGAGGATATGATTAGGATAATTCTCATTTTCATTAAAACCCATAATGAAATAATTATGAGTATATACCTCCTCAATGAAAGAATTTTTATTATTATGGATTTCATCCATAAACTATTAAATTTATGCTATGTGTTTTCCAAGCTCAGAATTATGTATTGTGATTCATAAACTAATCTATTGTATGCCATTGTTTAGAAATGGCGCTTAGTGGATGGAATGGAAACCATATAAATGCACATAATCCATGTAGGGATTTCCCTCCCACTCTAGATTATTATAATGGAAAAGGTGTTGCAACTGTGGATGATCTTCTTATCACCATACTGGGATAACTCACTCAGGTTATGAATATTAACATTACCTATATGGAGCACCATGATCCATAAAGCGGAGGATCAATGTTTGACCGTTTCATGAGGCAACAACGACCAGCATTCAATGGGGTTACAAATCCATTAGTAGCTAAGAAATGGATAAATTCTTCAGAGAAAATATTTCATTCTTTGGGAAGTAGTGAAAGGGAAGAAATTGTCATGGCAGTTTATCGCCTCACGGGATATGCATATCAATGGTGGTCATTGATTAAAAACACAATAGAAGATGATGAAGTATCAAATGTGGAATTGAGGAAGTTTAAATATATTTTCATTTAATAATACATTCTTTGTGACCATCAAGAGGATATTGAAAGACAATTTCAGTGTCTGAGGAAAAAAGAGGATGATAATGTCGCAAAATATGAGGCTAACATTAAAAGGTTAGAAATCCATGAAAAATATTCTCTACGTAACCCAAGGAGTAATATTGATCGATATTTTGAAGGGTTAAATCCATTTCTTCGTCCAGAATTAGTCTCACAATCTTTCTCGTCATATGAAGATATTATCTCATGTGCTATCAAGAGAGAAAAATAATTCTCTATGTCTTACGACTGTAAAGGAAAGCGAGAGAATACGATATCTATTGAACACTCTAGAAAAAGAAATAAGGGGAAGAAAAGAAAATTTGAATTTCCATAAAACAGTTAATGTGGGAAGAAACACCCTGGTACTTGCCTGAAATAAATGGGAGTCTATTAAAAGTGTGGTGAAAATGGCCACCATGCTCGTGATTACAAGGGGAATAAAGAGGCTTCCAATGTTGAATGCTACAATTGTAAAGAAAAGGGGAATTATGAAAATTAATTTCCTAAGAACCAAGGGATCTTACCTCAGAAAAGTCCAACGTAGCAATGTCATGTTTATTCGCTCACTATTGCTGAGGTCGAAGCTATGAAAGTCACGGTGGAAGTAAATTTAATGGTTTCCTCAAGTTTAGACACTACTTTTTTTGATTCTGGATCATTGAATTATTTCATATATTCCCAATTTTCTAGGAAAATTAGATAATATTAATTTTAATTAACAACGGAGTTGGCAGTCAAAACATCTAAGGGATGTATCAACACAACAAAGTTTTGTGAATCAGTTCCCATTAGGGCATATACATGTTCTTTATTTATTGATCTCGTCGACATACCCTTGATTGTATTTGATATAATCATCGAAATGGATTGGCATTAGGACCATGATGTGAAAATATATTGTAAGAAGAAGGAGGTTACAATTTTCGATGATGATAAGGAGTACCTTATATTAAAGCAGAAATGTCACCGCCTGATTTTTATCTAGATCCACCCCCAGTAGCTCTACTATATTCAATTATTGGGGAGGATGATAATTAAATAATTATGTGAGAAAAATGGAATGTTTGAATAGAGTATGTACCTATTGTACAAGAATATGTTGATGTGTTTCCATAGGATTTACCTAGACATCCTCCAGAATGAGAAATTGAGTTTTTCATTGATGTAATTTCTCGATCAAGGCACATATCGAAGACCCCTTATAGAATGGAAACTATAGAATTAGTGGAACTAAAGAAACTACTAGTGGAATTGAGTAATAAGGGATTTATTATCCGTAGTGTTTCTCTGTGGGGAGCCCCTTTCCTTTTTGTTAAGAATGAAGACTGATCTATGAGGTTGTGCATTGACTACAGGGATATCAAAGCTATAATAATAAAGAACATATATCCCCTACATTGCATTGATGATTTATTCGACCAAATTCATGAAGCTCAATATTTTTCAATGATTGACCTTTGATTTGGATATCATCATTTTTGTGTGACGAAAGAAGACATTCCAAAAACTGAATTTTGAACCAGGTATAGGAATTATGAGTTTACAGTAATGTCTTTTGGGATGACTAATGAACCATCTATTTTCAGGGATCTAATGAATAGATTCTTTAAGGAATATCTTGATGAATTTGTGGTTGTATTTATTGATGATATCCTGGTTTACTCCAAAATCTAGGAAGATCATGAAAATAACTTGTGCACCATTATGAAAACCCGCAGAAGAAATGAATTATACAGGAGGTGTAGCAAGTGTGAATTCTAGCTTCAAGGGATTTCTTTTCCTGGGCATATTGTCTCTACGGATGGAATATCTGTTTATCCTTAAAAGACCAAGGCAATCCAAGAATGGCCAGCACTGACGAGTATAACTGAGGTACATAGTTTTATTAGATTAGCAGGTTATTATAAGTATTTTGTCCATAATTTTTCCTGAATGGATAACCCATTAACCAATATCACATGTAATGGGGTTAAATTATTTTGGAGAAAAGAGTGTGAAATTTTTTTGAAGAACTGATGAGAATATTAGTCAATGCTCCTATAATGAATCTACCATCAGGTAATGATGGTTCTATTATTTATAGCGATGCTTCATAGAAAGGACATGATTGTGTCCTTATGTAGAATAATAGAGTTATTGCCTATGCATCCGGACAACTAAAAATTCATGAAAAAAACTATCATACTCACGATCTTGAGTTAGAATCTATAATATTTTCTATAAAAATATAGAGACACTATCTCAATGGTGAAAATTGTGATATTTATACTGATCACAAGTGTTTGATTTATATTTTCTCACAAAAAGAACTCAACATGAGGAAAATGAGATGACTTGAACTACTCAGGGATTATGATTTCACAATACACTACCACATGGGGAAGTAAAATAAGGTGAAATATGATATGAGCAGAAAGGATCATGGAGTTTTGAACAATATGAGAGTTTAATAGGATCCTATTTTCATGGATCTAGTGAAAATGGATATGGGAATAATCATGAAAGGCGAAACATCAATAATTTTTCAAATGGGTACCAAAACTTCTTTACTATAATGGATAAAAATCTCTCAAAATGAGGATGAGGAGTTTCAAAAAATGATTGAAGCTGTGAATTATGGGAGATTGATTGGCTTCACATATGATGATTGGATTTTGATATTTGGGAAGATACATTGTGTTACTGATATACCAGATCTAAAAAGGTAATTGTTAGATGATTTTCATAGATCTAATTTCTCTATACACGCTGGTCGCTCCCGGATGTATAGAGATTTGAAGAGACATTTTTGGTACGACAACATGAAGAGGGAGACTGCTGATTTTGTGTCAAGATGTATGGTTCTTCAACAAAGTAAATCTGGAAGGGAAGATCTCGGAGGAGTCATAAAACCTCTTCCTATACCTAAGAGAAAATGGGATAATATTACAAAGGACTTTTTCATGGGGAAAACAACAACTCCTAGAAGGATTGATGCAATATGGGTCATTGTTGATCGTCTTACCAAGTCAGCACATTTTCATGCTATAAGAGAAAAATAACCAATTGAACGACTATCATGATTATATATTAATGATGTTTTATGACATCATGGAGTACACTTATAGATTATTTCTGATCGTGATATCCATTTTACATCAAGATTCCGGAAAAGTCTATTGTAATCCCTAGATACTAATCTTGGTTTGAGCACTGCCTACCACCCTCTAGTCGATGGACAATCAGAACAGACTATTCACACCTTAGAAGACATGTAGAGATCTTTCTCACATGACTTTGAAGGTATGTGGGAACAATATTTACCTCTGGTTGAATTTTCCAATAACAATAACATTCATTCATTTATTTGGATGACACCATATGAAGGATTATATAGAAATAGATGTCTAACACTAACTTTTTGGGATGATGTTAGTGGAAGGAAACTCGTAGGACCAAAACTTATTGAGGAAACAATGGAAAATGAGAAGGTTATCTAAACCCACATCAAAGTAGTCCAATGTAGGAAAAAGAGATATACCGATAACTGAAGGAAGGTTTTTGAATTTCAAGTATGAGATGATTTTTTCATGAATGTATCTTCATGTACATTTGTTATAGGTTTCTGTAATAAGTGTAAATTGAGTCCCAGGTACATAGAAACTTTCAAAATTCTACAATGAATTGGAGTTGTAGATTATCATTTGGAAATGCCTCTATGTCTATCCAAAGTTCATGATGTGTTCCACGTATCACTATTGGGAAAGTTCATGCCTGACACAATTCATGTACTCACCTATGAGGAAATTGAACTAGAACATGACATATCTTATTGTGAAGAGCCTGTCAAAATTCTTGATACAAGAGAAATAGTGATGAGAAAACGGATGACTCATCTGGTAAAATTTCTATGGAGAAACCATAAGATGGAAGAGGCAACATGGGATCCCGATAAACTTATGATGAAGAACCACCAAAATATTTTTTTGTGATGGTATTATAGAAATTTAGAGGATGAAATTATTTGAAGGTGGGAATAATGTAACACCCCAAACATCCACGATATGTTTTCCTTTGAATAATGAAACAGATTGCATTGTACGCAACATCGAGATTTTAAGACACCGTGACCAATCAAACTAGCCATTATGAAAATTAAAACCCACTTTTTGAAATTTTATAAATTTTATCTTTCAAAATGGACATCATCATTGGATTAGGAACATCGAAATTAGTTTAGGGTGAGTTTTTGGTATTTTTCTAAAAACACTAATTTTTCTTTGAATAGTGAAAAAAACATTATTGGTTTAAACTGAAATTTTATTTATATAATTAGTTATTTTATTTTAATTTCTATTAGTTAAAGATAGATAAATAGTACATATATATGTTCAATGTAATTTACCAGGAATGTTCGGGACTTGAACTATTTACCATCTCTTACCCACCTCCTAGGAGAATTTGAAAATTTGTATAAAAGATAATTTTACCTCTTCTGTGAGTTGAATTTAAAAACTCCAAGAGACATGGTAAATTTCAGTAAGTAAAATTTAGTTCAATAAGAATAAAATAATTATTGGTGAATAGTAACTATGTATTTTTACATACGACTGTAAAAAGTAAATAGGGCAATTAAGGGTAAAAATGATATTATAATTACGCTAACACATGTCCTAATTCTATTGGATAAGTTTAATTCAACCAAAAATAACCTTAGGAATAAAATATTATCTCCTTTGGTCCACATTGATTTTATTAGGACATTTATTTTAATTTTATTTAAAGATTATTTAAAAGAGTTAATGTCAATGTTTAATAACTAAACCAGTTTTAGTATAGGGTTAACTATAAGATAAATTCTACTACAAATATTCATTAAAGAGATAAAATTATTTCCTACATAATGTAATTTTATTTATAAATTTTATAGATTATATAATTAAATTTATTTATGATACAATAATGATGAGGTAATTACCTTATTAATGAAAGATTAAAATAACTGATATAATAAATATCTAAATAAATCTAATTTGATAATGTTAATGAATTACATTAATTTTATAGGTTATTATGAAAATTTAGGGTTGATAAAATGATTCATTTCGATGTTATAAACTTTTTATGAATTTAACGAATACAAAATACCAAATAGTGTCAAAATTGACATATAAGTGTTTTAAAACAAATATTGTATTATTAATTGGTATTGTTTTCCTACAAATAGAAAGATAAGTCAAAAGGATTAGATAATATTATATATGTCATTAATTAACCACATTAGGTTCTCTTGGATGTTTATAGTATGTTTATTAACCATACTATATAAATATACAAAGAGATATGGTAAATGTCAAACTATTTAACTAAGAGTTAAATCTAAAAGATAAGGTTAATATGATGAACTAATCCTATCTAAATCCTATTGGTTGAGAGGATTTCGACACATCCCCACCATATCATTTAAATAATTCATTTTTGAGCTATTAGAAAATGTAAATTTTATTATTATAAATTAAAATTTCTAACTTTTCCTAAAGTAACCCTCATCTCTATTATAAAAGGGCACCTCCCCTTCTCCCCAATTTACACCTTCAATGCCATTTTTACCGGCCATCCCCTTACCAAATATCCCCTCAATTGTCCTCCATTCATCCTAGAGGCGTTAATTTATTCAATAATCCAACCTAAGGTCCCCGTTAGATCAAATCAAAAGGAATAACCTGAAGAAGAGGTAAATATTTCATCATCTCTTTCAAGTTATTTTCATCTTCCACTTCAACATTCATTATTGTTTCCTTTCTAAATTAATAAATCAAGTATCTTCTTTATACATTGAGGTTATTATAGGAATGGTACGACCATATTCAGTATTTAATCTATCCTATTAATGATAAAGTCACCATACGTGCATACGTACGGATTACCTTCTCCACGTCATGGTGTAGTTTGTTATTCAAACACTTCTTCATTTTAATGGTTATAATAATGAGTATGATAGATGTAAATAATAAATATAACATGAAAAATTATTCTATATATATATTATATAACATCCAATTATATATGATTTTAATATCAATAGAATGATGTTGATGCACAAACCTACGTCCAGATTACCATCTCATAGAACGCGATGAGATTAATTCCCCATCATAATCAAGCAAGAATAAATTTCATTTTTTGATTAAAAATAATGGTTATGAACATAATATAATTATGTGTATGAATCAAATACATCCTATCCATAACAATCATGGCTAACGTAACCAAACATATAAAGGAAAACAAACCAGTTTACACCCGAAACGATTATACTACTAAAATATCATTAACAAAGTAATATTATAAGATCATATATGATATCATATTAATGTATACGGTACTTGTACAATTTTATAGCAATTATTTCACCAGTATATAGGAGGTTAAACTACCCTCGACCAAGGAAAAGTAAAAGGTAAGGGTTAATTTAACAATCCCTTTATTATTCGAGGTTGTTTTTACGTAAGTATATTCTGGGACCTCTTTATCATCAACATCCATGTTTCTAAAAAAATTATTCCAAATTTTTTTACTATCTACAAGACTATGGTTTAATTTAATTTATACCCTTGTTTTACATTTTATAATTTTTTTTGAAAGGAATCATTCCGTCATTTATCTAACAAGTTACCATACGACCTTTTTGACAAAATTAAGGTAAGAATGTTTTTTAACATAGACGGAGGGTGAAGCTATTTTTCATGATTATAACATCATTTAAGCTTCACATATATGATTTTAAGAATATTTTACAAATAATTTTTTTAATTTATAATTTTATTACTTTTAAATGATTTCAAAACAGAAAGTGATATTTCCTTAAAAAAAATTTATTTTATCTATGTCAACATCCATTGATGGATTGTAATCTTATTTGATGTTGATTTTTTATGATACAAAACATCTATATTATATTGAATGTATTGTGATATGTTTGACTGTTGATGTGATATTTTTACACCATTCAAGGATTATGGATAATGCAATGACATTTTGTATTCTAGTTTTAATAAAAATGTTTATGTTATGTTTAAATGTTTTCATATGAGGAATGAAATAGACTTAGTAAGTGATGGGTGGAACCCGATATAGATACTTGATGCATAGGTATGTCTCATGATACAATTTAGTGTCTTGGTAAAAGGCCTTGAAAAAATCTTATTTGTAGTCTTGGAACAAGGCCTTGATTATGTGGTTAGAAAGTCTGGCATTAGGCATTCCATCATTATGAAACTGGCTATTAGCATTGCATGTGATCATTTGACTAGTAGAATATCCATATGAATAAGTAAATGGAATTATTTTATTTTATCTTTTCCATATTATACTGAAGTTCATTTATAAAAGTCTTTTGTTTTAGTGTTACCTTTCCATAATTGTTTATTCTTATTTATGAATGTTTCCACTATATTGTTATCCTTACTGAGCATCTGAGATCACCCCTTCCTATGTTTTATTTTTCACAGGATGTGAAGAAGTTTTTCATAACTAAAATAAAGGGATAGTATAAGGGATATGAGTGTGGCCTATGGAGACTCTGTTATTGTAGTTTTTCATTTTATAATGTAATGTAAATCTTATGAATATATCTAGTATTTCCATGGCTACTACACTAATCGGTCTTTCGAGACATGATATTTGGTGATAATTCCAATGTTATGTAATAATGCACTGACTCTAGGTTACTAGAGTTGGATAATTGCATTTGGTATCAGAGGAAGTTAATAAAAAACCATTTAATCTATATTTAGAAAACCTATGATTAGAGAACATTAAACTGTGATAGAATTTGAGGATCAGTATGGAAGAACATCTATGAATTTTGGTACTGTAGAAATTTTGTGAGTTTTCCAAGAAATACATTCATTTCTAGATATGAGTAGGTAGAGGCAGCTCTGGAACAATTGTACCTAGGTGTAAAACCCAAAAACACCACTTTGAGCTAGTCTCGAATGAGAACTGGTGCATGACAACTGTCCTTGCCACAATATTGGTAACGAAACTCTCAGGGGATATACTTAGGATAATTCTCATTTTCATTAAAAACCATTATGAAGGATTTTTGAGTGTATACCATTTCAATGAAAAAATTCTTATGATTATGTATTATATCTATAAATTTTTCAATTTATGTTAAGTGTTTTACAAGTTCAGAATTATGTATTCTGATTCAAAAACTTATCTATTGTTTGATAGTGTTTAGAAATTGTGCCTAGTGGATGGAATGGAAGCCGTATCAACACACATAATCCATTTAGGGATTTACCTCATACTCAAGATAATTATAGTGGAGCTGGTGAAGCTACTGGTGCGGATCAACTATTCACCATACTGGGACAACTCACTCTAGTTATGAATAATAACCTTACCCGTATGGAGCACCCTGGTCCACAACGCAAAGGATCAATGATAGACAGCTTCATGAGGTAACAACCACCATCATTCAATGGGAGTAAAAATCCATTAGTAGCTAAGAAATTGATAAATTCCTTAGAGAAAATATTTCATGCTTTGGGAAGTAGCAAAATTGAAAAAGTTTTCATGGGAGTTTATCCACTCACGGGAGATGTCGATCAATAGTGGTGATTGATTCAAAATAAAAAGGAATATTATGAAGAATAAAATATGTAATTGAGAGAGTTTAAAGAGATTTTTTTAGAAAAATACTTTCCTCGTGACCATCTAGTGGATATGGATAGACAATTTCTGAATCTGGGTCAAAAAGTGGATGAGAATGTTGCAAAATATGAGGCTAACCTAACAGGGTTAGAAAGGCATGCAGAAGATTATATAAGTAACACAAGGATTAATATTTATCAATTATTTGATCTGTTAAAACCATTTAATCATTGAGAAGTAGTCTCACAGTCCTTCTTATCAAACGAAGATATTGCTTCATGTGGTATTAAGATAGGAAAATAATTCTCTAAGTCTTATGACTTTAAAGCAAAGCAGGAGAAGAATAGATCCACTGAACACTCTGGAAGTGGAAATAAGGGGAAGAATAGAAAAGTAGAATATCTATCGTACAATAAATGTGGGAAGAAACACCCCAGTACTTGCCTGAAGAGAATGGGAGTCTGTTAAATGTATGATGAAAAGGTCCACCATGATCATGATTTCAATGGAAAGAAAGAGTCTTTCAATATTCAATGTTACAATTCTAGAAAAAACAGGCATTTTGAAAGGAATATCCTAAGAACCAAGGGAACTTATCTCCGAAAAGTCCAAGGGAGAATGTCCAGGCTTATGTGATCACTACTACTGAGGTTGAAGCTCCAAAAGATGTGGTGGAAAGTAATTTAGTAGTTTCCTCAAGTTTACCCAATACTTTATTTGATTCTAGATCATATCATTGTTTCATATCTTCCCAGTTTTATATAAAAATAGATATTTTTAATTTTACTAAACAAGGGAGTTTTAAGTCAAAACACCTAGGGGAAGTATCATCACAACCAAGTTTTGTGAATTAGTTCCCATTAGGGCATATAAATGTTCTTTATCTACTGGTCTCATCATCATACACATGATTGAAATTGATATAATCCTTGGTATGTATTATCATTCATACCTTGGTTCAATAATCTATTCTAAGAAAAAGGATGTTACAATTTTCGATGATGATAAGGAGTACCTTATCTTTAGAGTAGAAACATCACCAAACGATTCTTATCTAGATCTACCCACAATAGCTCTACTAAATTCAATTATTGGGGAGGATGAGAATGAAATAATTATGAAAGAGGAAAAAAATGTTCGAATAGATGACATAACTACTGTGCAAGAATATGTTGATGTGTTTCCAGAAGATTTACCTGGACATCCTTCAAGATGAGAAATTTAGTTTTCCATTGATTTATTTCTGGGTTTGAGGCCCATATAGAAGACCCCTTATAGACTGACCACTATGGAATTAGTGGAAATAATGAATCAACTAGAGGAATTGAGTAACAATGGATTTAGTTTCCATTGTGTTTCTCCATGGGGAGACCTTGTCCTTTTTGTAAAGTAGAAAGACAGATCTATGAGGTTGTGTATTGACTACAGGGAGATCAATGCTGTAAAAATAAAGAACAAGTATCCCCTACCTTGAATTTATGATTTATTCATCGAACTTCATGGAGATAAATATTTTTTAAAAGATTGACCTTCGATATGGATATCATCAGTTCTGTGTGACGAGAGAAGACATTCCGAAAACAGCATTTCGAACTAGGTACGACCATTATGAATTTACTGTAATGCCTTTTGGGCTGACTAATGAACCCTCTATTTTCAAGGATCTAATGAACAATTTTTTCAATTATGATCTTGATGAATTTTTAGTGGTATTTATTGATTATATCCTAGTATACTCCAAAAGCAAGGAAGATCATGAAAATCAATTGCACACTATTCTGAAAACCCTATAAAAAATGAATTATACTGGTGGTTTAGAAAGTGTGAATTCTAGCTTCAAGATATTTCTTTTATTTCCCATATTTTCTATATGGATGGAATATCAGTTGACCCATAAAAGACAATGGAAATCCATGAATGACCATCAGTGATGAGTATAACTAATGTATGTAGTTTTATTGGTTTAGTTGGTTATTATCGACGTTTTGTCCAAAATTTAGCCCAATTGGCTATCCTAATAACCAAGCTCACACGTAAAGGGGTTAAATATTTTTGGACAAAAGAGTATGAAGATTGTTTTGAACAACTGAAGAGAAGATATCCAATGCATCTATAATGACTCTACCATCAAGGAATGATGGGTTTGTTATTTATAGTGATTCTTCAAAGAAAGGAATTAGTTGTGTCCTTATGTATAATGATAGATTTATTTCTAATGCATCATGATTTCTAAAAATTCATGAGAATAACTATCATACTCACAATATTGAGATAGATGCTATAATCATTGCTCTAAAAATATGGAGACAAGATCTCTATGGTGAAACATGTGAGAAAAATACTGATCACAAGAGTTGGAAGTATATTTTGTCACAAAAAGAACTCAACATGAGGCAAAGGAGATGGCTTTAACTACTTAAGTATTATGATTTCACAAAACACTACCACCTAGGGAAGGAAAATAAGGTGGCAGATGCTTTAATCAGAAAGGATCATGGAGTTTTGAACAAGATGAGAGTTGAAAGGGATCCTATTTTCAAGGATCTAGTGAAAATAGATATGGGAATAATCATGGAAGGTGAAAAATCAATAATTTTTTAAATGTTTCCCAAATGATAATTATTATAATGGTTAAAAAGTTATCAAGATAATGATGAGGAGTTTCAAAAGAAGATTGAAGCTATGAATGATGGGATATTGAGTGACTTCGTATATGAAGATGTGATTTTGAAATTTGGGAAGAGAATTTGTGTTCCCGATATACCAGATCTAAAATGGGAATTGTTAGATGATTCCCATAGCTCAAATTTGTCTATACACCGTGGTTTCACCAAGATGTATATAGATTTGAAGGATCATTTTGGGTGGGACAACATGAAGAGGGAGATTTCTGATTTTGTGTCAAGATGTATGGTTTGTCAACATGGGAAACTTGGAAGGCAACAGCCTAGAAGTGTCATGCAACCCCTTCCCATACCTGAGTGTAAACGAGGTAATATTATGATGTACATTGTCATGGGGATACCGAAGATTCCTAGAAGTAAGGATGCAATATGTGTCATTGTTGATCATCTTACCAAGTCAACACATTTTCTTTCTATAAAAGATGATTTACCTCTTGAAAGACTAGAAAGACTATATATTAATGAAGTTTTAAGACTTCATAGAGTACCCTTATCGATTGATTCTGATCATGATCCCCATTTTACATCAAGATTCAAGAAAAGTCTATAGAAATCCCTGGATATTGAACTTCATTTGAAAACTCCCTACCACCCTCAAACTGATGGACAATCAGAACAGACTATTCAAACTATAGAAGACATGTTGAGATCTTTCTCACTTTACATTCGAGGTATGTTCGATCAATATTTACCTCTGGTAGAATTTTCCTATAATAGTATCTTCCATTCAAGAATTCTGATGACACCATATGACACTTTATATGGAAAGTGATGTCGCACACCAACATGTTGGGATGCTGTTGGTGAATGAAAACTCGTAGGTCCATAACTTGTTGAGGAAACAATTGAAAAGGTTAAGGTTATCCAAACCCACATCAAAGCAGCCCAATGTATGCAAAAGAGCAATGCCGATAACCGATGTAAGGATTTGGAATATCAAGTAGGAGACCTTGTTTTCCTAAAGGTATCTCCAAGGAAGGTTGTTATACATTTCACTAAGAATGGTAAATTGAGTTCCAGGTACATCAGACCTTTCAAAATTCTATAATGAATTGGATTTGTACCTTATCATTGGGAAATGCCTCCATGTCTCTCCAAAGTTCATGAGGTGTTCCACATATTACTATTGATAATATACACGCCTAACCCAACACATGTACTCACCTATGAGGAAATTGAATAAGAACCTGATCTAACTTATGGAGAAGATCCTGTCAAAATTCTTGATACACGAGAACAAGTGCTTAGAAAACAGACGACTCGTCTGGTAAAAGTTTTATGGGGAGACAATAAGATGGAAAACGCAATGTGGGAACCAGATGAACATATGATGAAGAACCACCCGAATCTTTTTGTGCGGTAGTATTATAGAAATTTCGAGGAAGAAATTATTTGAATGAGGGAAGAATGTAACACCCCAAGCTTCCATGTTATGTTTCCCTTTGAATAATTAAATATCATGCATTGTACGCAAATAAAGGATTATAACAATACACGTCCAACAAAACTAGTCATTATGAATATTAATTCCCACTTATTGAAATTTTATAAATTTTATCATTTAAAATTGAATTCCTTTTTGGATTTGGATTATCGAAATTAGATTTGGGTGATTTTTTTTATTTTTATGAAAACTTTCAATTTTTGTTGAATAATGAAAAACACTGAGTTATAGTTTAAAACAGAATTTTTAATTAAATAAATATTTATTTTATTTAATTTTTTTTAGTTAAAAATTGTTACATAATATATATATAAGTTCAATTTAATTCATTGGAGTCGGTTTATAATAATTTTAGTTATGTAAAATTTTTATTGAACTTTTCGCCGTCTTTTACTCACCTCCTAGGAGAATTTAAGAATTCACATAGTACATAATTTAAATGCTTCTGTGAGGGGAATTTAAAAAATCTGAGATACATGGTTTATATATGTAATTAAAATGGTGTCCAATAAAATGAAAATAATTTTTGGCGAATAGTAACTTTTTACTTTTATTTACCATGGTAAAAAGTATATATGGTAATTAAGGGTACAAATGATATTATAATTACCCTAACACATGTGCAATTATATTGGATAAGTATAATTTGACCAAAAACAACATTAGGAATAAAATATGACCCCCTTCGGTCTACATGGATTATATTAGGAAATTTATTATTATTTTATTTAATGAATTTTTAAAAGAGTAAATATCAATGTTTAATAACTATATAATTTTTAATATAAGGATATACGTAAGAGAAATTCTAATATAAATAATAAATAGAAATAATTAAATATTTCCTACATAATAGTATTTTATTTATAATTTTTAGACATTAAATAGTTAAATTTATTTATGACACAATGGTGATATAGTAACTACCTTATTAATGAATGATTAAAATAATTGATATTATAAATATCTAAATAAATATAATTTGAGTCATTTAATGAATTAAATTAATTTTCTAAGTTAATATGACATGTTATGGATGATTAAATGATTTTTTTGAAGTAATAATTCTGTTATGAATTTTACAAAAACAAAAAACCAAATAGTGTCTTAATTGACATAAAAGAGTTTTTAAAACAAATATTATATTATTAATTCGTATTATATTTATCAAAATCTAAGGATTGGATAAAGGGCTTAAATAATATTATATATGTCATTAATGAACCACTTTGGGTTCTATTAGATGTTAATAACAATTTTATTATCCATATAATATAATAATAAAAGAGGCATGGTAAATGTCAAACTATTTAACTAAGGTTTAAATCTAAATGATACGGCTAATATCGTGACCTAAACCTGTCTAAAACCTATTGGTTGAGATTTTTTCGACCCATACCCACATTACCCTTTAAATAATTATATTTGGAGCCATTAGAAACCGAAAATTATTTTATTATAAAATTATATTTCATGATTTTCGTAAAATGACCTTCACTTTTCCTATAAAAGGGATCCTCCCCTTCTATCAAATTCACACTTTCATATCCATTTTGGGGCAGAAAAACCCTACCCAAATAACCTCTTAGTTTTCCTCCCTTCATCCTTGAGGCCGTCCTTTAATCAAAAAGTCATCCTATGGATCCCTTTTGATCAAATCAATAGGAAGAACCCAAAGAAGAGGTAAATATTTTATCACCTCGTTCAAGTTCTTTTCCTCTTCCACTTCCTTATTCATTGCTGTTTCCATTTTAAAAAAATAACTCCAGTATCTTATATATACTTTTATTTTATTATAAAAGTTGTAAAACCATATTCATTATTCAATCCACCATATAAATGAAAAATTCACCATAGGTGCGTACGTACGGAAAGCCGTCTCCACATTGTGGTGTAGTTAGTTATTCAAACACATCATCATTTGGATGGGTATAACAGTGAGTATTAGTGATGTAAATAATAAATATAACTTGATAATTAATATGTATATATTATATACCAACCAATTATATATGATTTTTATATCAAAACAATGATATTTTCAATCGTTCATACGTCCAGATTACCGTCTCCACGAACACGATGAGATTTAGTACCCATCATAATCCTTAAAGTATAATTTTCATTTTTTGATTAAAAATATTTTTTATTAACATAATGTAATATTTTGTATAAATCAAATACATCCTATCCATAACAAACATGAATTATGTAACCAATCATATAAGGGAAAACAAATCAGTTAACTCCTGAAACAATGATACTTCTAAAATATCATTAACAACACAATTTTAGAAGATCATATATGATATCATATTAATGTATATGGATCTTGTATAATTTAAAAACAATTATTTCACCATTATACAAGAGGTTAACCTACCCTTATGCAAGGAAAAGTACAAGGTAAGGGTTAATTTCAAAATCTCTTTATTATCTGAGGTTGTTTTTACATAAGTATCTACCGGGACCTCTTTATCATCCACCTCCATGTTTATTAAAAATGTATTCCAAATTTTATTTAATATTTACTAGACTATAGGTTATAGTCATTTATACCCTTCATTGACTTTTTATAAAATGGTTTGAAAGGAATCACTCTATCGTTTTCCAAACAAGGTACCTTGGGACCTTTTCGACAAAATTACGTTAAGAATGTTTTTTAACTTATACGGTGGGTGCATGTATTTTTCACCATTATATCATTTTCAAAGATTCTATTAATATCTTATAAGAATATTTTTAAAATAAATTTTCTCTTTAATAATTATATGACTTTTAAATGATTTCAAAATACTAAGAGATATTTCTCTAAAACAAATTTGGATATCATCTATGTCAACATCTTTTGAAGGATTATAAGCTTATTCGAAATTTATTTATTATAATAAAAAACATTCATAATATATTGAATGTTTTGTGAAATGTTTGTCTATGGATGTGTTGTTTTTACACCATTCATGGTATATGGATAAATTATTGACATTTGGTATGCTATTTTTAATAAGAATGTTTATATTATGATTAAACCTTTTCATATGAGGAATGAATTGGACATAGTAATTGACGGGTGGAGCCCGATATACCTCCTAGATGCATCGGTAGGTCTCATTAGACAATCTAGTGTCTTGGCATAAGGACTGGACAAAATCTTATTTTTAGTGTTGGTACAAGGCCTTGACTATGTGGTTATGATGTCTGGAATTATGCATTATATCATTATGAAAGTGGCTATTGATATTGCATGTGATTATTCGACAAGTAAAATATCCATGTGAATAAGTAAATAGAATTATTTGATTTTATCTTTGATATATTATAATGAATTTCAAGTTTAAAAGTATTTTGTTTTTTTCTTACATTGCCTTAAATGTTTGTGGTAATTTATGAAGGATTCTGCTATATTTTTATCCTTACTGATCATCTGAGCTCACCCCTTTCTATGTTTTATTTAACCACGGAAGGGAAGAAGTACATTATGACTAAATTGGAGGGATATTATATGATTGTGATCTATAAAGACTATTTTTATTGTAGTTATTAATTTTATAATCTAATGTAAAACTTATGAATGTATCTAGTATTTCTTGGGATACTAAACTAATCGGTCAGTCGAGACATTATCTTTTGTGATCTTAGCAATGTTATGTAATAATGCATCGACTCTAAGTAACTAGGGTCGGGGAATTACTACTTAAATATCATTGATTTTTCAGTTTTATAGTACATCCAAAATTTAGGACAATGGACTATCCAAAATGGAATAATCATGGAAGATTTGACAATACTGTGGAGACCGACAATCCACCTCATTGTAGGTTTGGAGATGATGTGATGAATGATTTATTTTATTAAATTTTCATTCGGGAAGGGTCAAATGAAATCTATAATGATGAAGAATGTATCAATTTAAACCAGTTACAATTGGAATAAGGGGAGTATCTTATTTGAGTTTCCATATTGGTCATCCAATTTGTTATGTCATTGCTTAGATGTAATACACATTTAAATAAATATATATGAAATTTAGAAATAAATTATTCCAAATTTAAAGGTAAATACAAAACATGATTTATGATCTTAGAATGACATGATCTATTTGAGAATTATATTAGAATTTCATCTTGTGAGTACCACTGATAATAAATGGAATGTTCTTTGTGAGTCATATACGATGACCCCTACAGGGAAAAATCAATGTATAGATGTACTAAGGACAATTGAAGTTCATTTTATCTACTCAAGAATCATAACAGAATTAGTGAAAATAATATATTTGAAGCTAATATCTTTGAAGACTCATGATTATCATATCATTCTACATGATTTTATTCAAATATGAAGTTTTTATCTTTAATCCAATAATGTAAGGGTGTTAGTTATTCAGTTGTTATATTTATTTATTTATCATTGGGTTAAAATTTTCTTTAAGTATCTCTTGAAAAAAATAATGTAGGAGGAACCATTAAGGTTTTGTGAGTTAGTGAAAAAATATCCTCCATCATTTTTCACATGAATCTACATCTAAATATTCATTTTCCATATGAAACAATTTTGGGGGGACTATATCTTTTTTGGATGTATCCAACAGAATTAAACATGTTTACATTGAATTATTATGCCTAGAATAGATATCTTCATGAATGTTTGATCATCAAAAGATACATGGATCAATAATTTATTTTTATATATTTGATGTATTTTCCTGATTTGACTATGAGACAGAACATACCAACAAGAAATGAAGATGAATAAAATTAGTAAATTGAACCCAGTTTTCCATCACATCCCCAAACCGGGGGAATTCCAGATTTATATACATTGATGTCATTATGTCTTGAAGTGTGGGAGATGGAGAAATGAATTGTTTTGTTTAACAGTGATTTATTTGATCACTACATGAAGTAAGTAAGATGAACATTTATATCTTATTTCATCTTATGTAATTTTACATATACATTATAATATTTCAATTTTTTAGTAGGTAATATAAAAAATGATAAATAGAACAGATCCTTATTTATCATAAAGACGGAGAGAGAGTGTTTTCATAAAAAGAGTATTCTTATTGAATAAAATAAAAAAGTAAAATATATAATTATAATAGATTAATAAAATCAACATTTAATTAAAATTAATATTCAGTTTTATATAAGTTATTGAAATTTTCAGTTGGATTTCTCTCTGAGGAAATGAGATATTTGGATTTTGGACATAACTATGTGGGTTCTGGATGCAAATAAATTATGATCAAGGGGTACATATTTATAATCAATGAATGGAAAAAATAACACATGAAAAAAACATGATGGTGTTATGTTTACTTCAAAAATAGACTATTTTTCAGGTGTATTAGTTAGTAGACATTGATTTGAAAATTTATCATATCGTAGAGTCAATTATTAAATACTAAAATTTGACAATTACTCTCATTTTCAAGTCAATATGATGAAATTATAGTGGTTCTATTAAATGATGAGGCATGCCACCTTTATTGATGAAATTTCATTTCGTGTTATTGGCATGACTTACAATCTTCCTATCGACAAACCATATGTATTTCCATTAATATAGGAACATTTTTTATATCAAATATCATCTTCGACCTGAATGTGGTGTCATTATTTATATATTTCCATGAAATATTTTTTATGATGGAATTGACACCATCCATACCAATATTGTCCCCAATCCATTTATTATTTATGATTACTCATATACATTAATTTTCAGAGTCGATTATTAACCTAAAGTTGTGGTGGAAAATATATATTATCATCTATATATTTTCTCAGTTAATTTAGTTTAGAATGACTCGGGTTGTTGAGGTTGGTGTCATATAAATTAGATAACTATTTGTTACAAATATTTTTAATCCAAACAGACCCTCTTGTGCGTTTTCAATATTTACTGGTCATTGTTTTCTTTGAGTCACAATTTCTAATATTGAATTGAAATGTATTCAAACTTACCTAACCAAAAAACCGATATAGGTAAAATATAACCAAAAATATAAATTTAATATGGAATATCAAACTAATTGTTATGAATATCAAAACCAATGAATGTTATTGAATAATAAAAACACCGAAAATGAACTAACCCAAAAAATGAACCCACAGACGCAGGATAAATAAAAGTTGAGAAATGACCTCATAAATTGAAACTGATGAACCAAATGACTGAAGAAAAATAAAAATGGACAATTGAACTAATAAATTGGCGATAATCAACCAAATTAACTAACAAAAATATAAATGGATCAAATTGAAATTATAATAAAACTATATCATATAAATGTTAAACATGATAATTTGAACTTATTATTTTTTCAATGTCATGTCTTATGTTTTAATATTATTCCAACTATATATTAAATGTTATTGTGGTATCACATTGTATCCATTATTTGTTTTGAAAATTAATATTACTTAATTAATACATGTCACAAATTTGTTCTTATTTATGTTACATAGTAGTGGTGAATTTATAATTAATTCCTCATTTCATTCAAAAATAGGAAATGATAAACATTCAGGAAGAATGATAAAAAAGAATAAAAAAACAATTTAACAATGAATGAGATGGGATTCCATCCTATAGTTCCTATATTGTGAATTGTATTTCAAAAATATATATCAATAACATATAATGTCCTATGGTTAATTATATTTTTAAATTTTAATCAGGATCCGCCACTGAGGTGACAATTATTCCCTTACCAGCTTAGGGGTTCTATGTCCCTTGTTTTATATTCTATGAGGATGTACTACTACTAGGATCTTCAATCGGCATAAACGATCAAACCATGTCCCTCCCCTAGACATACCTTTAACCACACTTTTTGATCCCACAATTTTGTTACATACCCCAATGATATTTATGTCCCCCATGTTTGATCCTCCATTTTCATCCGAGTTTCCTCAAATTTTCTCCCAAATCTGATGATGATTCCTAATCCTTATCATTATTATGATTTTTCACAACCATCTATGTCATCTTGTTTTCCTTATACTTCCTTCTCCCTAGGAAACATCATTCCTTCTTCTTTGACTTGTGTTGCAAGACATTTTGAGCCTATATAGTATATATAAGAACCCACTCCATATATATTGGTTGATGACTCTTCAATGCTTGAGAATCTAGTGGTGCCCATACCTTAAAATATATGGATATATTTATTGAACCCTAGAGAATATTTTTTCAAAATATTTATTTTATATATAAAATTTATTCATATAATATATATATATTATTTAATAGGAGGATCTACTGAAAAGTGGCACGGTTGTACATGTATGCATGCAGTTTGAAACAACCACACAGTAATGATGGAGGAGTACAATGAAAACAAAAAAATATTGGTAAACAAGAAAAAAAAATGTTTTATTTTATTGGAAATTCATACCAAATACTCAGACAACATTATCATCTATCCACTGTCTTGGGGAAACATTCCAAATGATGTAAAAGATAACCATTTGCTAAAAATAGATCTAAATTGTTTTTTCATATTTAATGCTATATTAATTTTTTATTTATAACTTCATTGTTTTGATTTTTTTATGGTGATACTATAAGGAGAAAATGACATATTGAATTAGGTGAGATTTTGAAAGGATAAAAACATGTGTTTTTTGTGTCAGGCATGTAATAGTTTGAATGTATTTTGATGCCTCACTTGTCATAGATGACTTCCCAATAGAATATTATTCAGAAATTACTTCTAATTGGATGAGTATATAGTTCATTATATTAATAAAATGTTAGGTTTATAAAGGAAAATATGCTTGACTATCATTAATACTGAATTTTGTATTAATAAATAATTTTAGGAATCACTGAGAAATAAAAAAAATGATTATATAGCATACTTCTCCACATTGGGGTGGAGTACGATGTCAGAACATGAGAGGAAGATAATACTGAACTAATTAACATAGATAAAATTAATTTTTTATACCTCATTAAAATATTTGGTTCAATAAGTATATAAATTTCCTTCCCAAAAATGATGATCTTTTTGGATTTGTTCTAATGGTAGACCATAAATCAGAGAATTGATGAAACGATTCTTCATAGAAACATATGAAAAGTGATGAAGGTAGAGATCCAGTTTAATATTCAATACAACGAAATAAAGTTAAGCTAGATTTTTATAGTTAATATAATAATGGATATATTGTTAATGAATTTAAATGTTCACCAGATTTAGAAATTCTAAAGCTCATTATAATGAAGAATTAATCCTTTAGAGGGTGATAATATTGATTGACTAAATCAGTGTTTTACATCACATGGATGTTGTTTTTAGTCTGTCTTAACTGATATCATAATATTAAATCCAGTGGATGTGTTTCAAAGAGTCACATTTTAGTTTTTAATACAGATCATGATATTGGTAATGGATCCCAACCAATTAATCATAGTTGATCATCTATATGTTTTGTGGCTAATTAGTAATTATTATGAATTTCTTAAGAATAAGTAAATATGATTTGATCATATGTAAAGTTTGAAGTGGTATTATATAAGGGTGACCCTATTATTTTATTTTGTATATAAAAATTGATATAAATTTCAAATGGATATGTAATTGTAAATTTTAATTCATTTAAAGTTAAATAAAATTTATAATATCTTATATAATGCTAAATTAATACCTGTGTGTAGGTCATCCGAGATATCTATGAACTAAAATTGTACGTATTATTTTCTAAAGGTTAAATAGATCTATATTTAAATGGATAGAACATGGTTGAAGATATTTGGTAAAATGTTGAACGACTCAAGATAAATCATTGATAACTTATTTATAAATATGACTACTAGATTTAGTGATAAATATAATTTGGTTGTAGGATTTTAATTAATGAATGGAGTTTAGAAATATGA
The DNA here is from genome assembly GCA_963277665.1 of Viscum album. Lineage (NCBI taxonomy): Eukaryota > Viridiplantae > Streptophyta > Magnoliopsida > Santalales > Viscaceae > Viscum > Viscum album. The sequence continues at coordinate 1,978,106,469 of OY728119.1, forward strand.
ATGAAGTTCAGTTTATTGAAATAATCTAGTTTAGTATTTAAAATTTTCAAAGTAAATTATAAATGATCTAGATTTTTATATAATTTTTTGGATAATTCATTGATTATTTGATGTTATTCTATGGTGATTCTAAGTGATTTAAGAGGACTATATAAATTTTTTTGTGACCGTTGTATTATTTTTAAGAAATAATGGAATCTCAAGGTCAATATGTGGGACAATTTATGTATTTATTTGCGTGTGAGTCCTTTTTTTCTACATATGAGACATTCCTCACTCCGTATGAGAAATTTTTACTAAATTTCCTGAACCATGTATGAGTTATTTCAATATATATATTAGTCATTTTAAAAATAGTTTAAGTAATTATGATCATTTAATGAGTAATTTGGAACCATGAACAAGTCTTCTATCATTTCAAATATGTTATATCATTCAATGAATGAGTAACATGGACATCCATATGATTCATTTGAGAAATAAAAAATTTTATTTTTTATATTAAAAAATGTGATTCTTTGAACAAAATTCTAAACAACAATTCATCAATTATGATTCCAAATATATCCATTAACATTATAAACATAAAATCAAGAAAAATAGTATTACATTCAAGATCGAAATTTAAAAGAAACTAATCATCAATTATAGAACATAATATTAAAGCATTATTTTGTTTGTGATATTTCTTCTTGTATAAAGACAGATATTTGATAATTGTTTATTTTGATGTAAAATATATATAATTTTGTTAATGTTTTAATTTAATGTTTAATACATCATGCTTCATTAATAATACATGATTAAATAATTTCATGATGAATGATAGGAAGATGAATTATATAAAATACAATTAAACAAAAATAATCAATGAAACTGTATAGAATATGGATTGTAAACAATACATTGAAAAATCTACCTAAACAAAAATAAATAGCATCACTTTACTAGACTCACTAAATGGAATAAAACCAAATCAAACTTTACAAATAATAAATATTGAAACTAGACAAATATATATAATTTAATACAATTGTATCAACTAAAATATAATCAAATTGTAAAAAAATAGTCAATCAAATTGTACATAAATAGAACTTGGCCTAAAAAATATTACCAAATATTTTAGATTGAATCATTAAAAACCTGTATGGTAATATAAAAACATTAATCATGAAAAATAATGAAATTAAATGGAAAATGGAAATTCGATTGTAATGGGATATTGATTATATATCTATTTTCTCAAATTCACAAATATATATATATTAAAAGATTGAATTTCATATACATGTAATGTATTAAAAGTTAATCATATAAGGTAAAAATTATTATTTATTTGACATTTAAGACATTATTTTCTTTGGAATGGGAGAAATATTAAACATTTCTATGATTATAATGAGTCATTATTTTTTAATAATATTTTTTCTCCTCTAAACAAATCTGAACATAGTCAAAAACATAAATGAAAAAGACCAATAAAGTATGAGATAACTTAGAATAAATAAAAGAAAACCAAATAAATCTAAATAAGATTGAACTTAATATATATAAATAAAATTCAATAAAAGGGAAGAAAATTTTCTAACCGAAATTAATTATATTATAATATAAATGAACTAATCTAAGATAAACAAAATCTAACGGTGATAAAATTATTTAAATAAAATTTAAATGACCTGATCCAACAATACAAATTAAATTAAACTAAATAAAACCATTATAAATAATATGGAATCAAATATATGAGAAGATAATAAATTAGAATAAATAAAAGTGAGATATACCTTACTATAATATATTATTATATAACTAAATGAAAATTAAAAGACATAGCATGGCTTGATGTAATAAAATTGAAAAATAACTCACTACAACAAAATTAAACGAGGCCATATACAACATATTTCAAATAAATTTATCTTTTTAAAATTAAATAAATTATAACAAAATCAAATAAAACATTACAAAACATAAGCATGCTTTTAACTTATAGGGTTGAAATCATCTGAATGAAATCTCAATTATTCATTTTAAACAAAACTAAATTAAATCATTTTAAAAACCCAAAAAAAAATAAAAATTAAAAAAATATATTATATAATATACTAATGACATATAAAAAAAATATAATTTAACAAAATTAAATAAACCTTCCCAATATAAAATAAAAATGAACTAAACTAAGTTAAATAAAATGAAATAAAATAATGTAAATATCAAATAAGCTAACTATATGATAAATAAATTAAATTGAAAGAAAAAAATATAAAATTAAACCAAATAAATATGAATTAACCATACTGTAAATGTTATAACCCATCTAAAATAATTTCCAACCACCAAAACATTTCATTGATCTAATTATAACATATCAAATTAGTTAAACAATAATGAAGTGATGTGAGCCAAATTAACATAACGCAAAAAATTATCTAACCCAAAAATGATCCACATCCATTCATATAATAGCAGTTAAAATAAGATATCTAAGTTTCAATGTCACCGATTTTAAGAAAACACTAATTTAAAAAAAAATCTTGATTGTTTTATTGAATTTTAGTTAGAGTAATTTTCTTACAATATGAAATTTCAATAGCTATTACCTGAAGTTCATATTTAATCATGTATTGATTTATTTTTCAAAATATAATGGGTTATTCAACCTATAATATCACTTCATGAACATCTTGAAAAATTATTTCTTCAATAAAATTTGCATTCATATAAGTGATGTCCATGAAACATTATATTGGATGAATTTTAGATATTATTTTCATTTTATGTTGACTCCACTAATTGGGCATTTTTATTACATAATATTTTATTAATTTAGTCCATTTTATGAACATGGGTTCCAGTCCTTAATGTCATTGCAAAGGGAGGTTTTAAATATTGATGGACATGTGCCTCAAGAAAAAATTATTGTCTCGAGGAGAAAGAATAATTTGAATCATGGTAAATGAAACAACACCACATCAAATTGAATTTCTTAACTTATTGATTTCAATTTTAATATCAATTTATTAAAATAATATTCTATTTATATTTGTATTAGTATTTTTTGGAGGATCATGATGCATAAGGACCTGGAAACAGTGACCCAAACAATATCTTACATAATGTTAGGGTGATGAGAACCATAGTAGAGTCTGTTGTCAACTAGGGAATATTATTGTCCCGAGGAATTATTGGACCACATCAGGTGCATATACTAGTTACACAGAGTTATAATAGTTATTAAAGGCTCATTATATGGTAGAAAAGGTAGAAAAAAGGGCGATACATGCAGAAGAACAAGATGAATGTGAAAATGTTAAATTTAGGAATCTGATAGATGTTTTTTGTGAAACACTTACACATGTTACCTACAAAACTTGTGATGCATATATTTTGATGATTCATATGTTATATAGTTCACCAAGTATTATTCATAGTCACGGTCAGTGTAACTCCCTGGCCCTAGATGCCTTAGGTTAGTACATTATCTTATTACATTATAAGTTTATAAGGAATCACATCTCAAAGGACCAGTCATTTTACCAGTAATTAATATTCATATTAAATTCATGAAACCATAATAAATTGGAAAATTGTAAATAAACACAAGATACAAAATAAAATGAAAAAAATAGCATCCTTGAAGCTCATTAAAATGATTCATCTCTATAATTGAGGAAATAAAAGATAATAAGGGTAAGATCAAATGCTCAGTAAGGGTAAGTAAAGTGGATGTAATAATGAAAAAATGAGAATAAATAAATGGAAATTTAAATAAATTATAACACATGTAATGAAAATAACAAGATAATAAAAAATTATTATGGAAGTTTAAGATTGTGAAACACATTCCACATTATTAATAAACTGAAAATAGGATACATCCATATATATGTCATCATAAAATATCATGGATAAATAATAAATGAAATAACTATGAAGGAATTTCATAAATATTTATATCTATAGCATAACACCAAGTCATATTGCCATTAATCTATTACATTAAAGACTTCATGTTAGGAATCTATTAAATTCAAGGCATCATGCCAAGAATCTAATACATTGAAGGATTCATTCAAATAAACTAATACTTTAAAGTCTCTATTCCAGGAATCTAATACTATAAAGGCTTCATACCAAGAGACTAATAATTTCAAGGCTTCATTATAAGAATTTAATTCTCTTGAATATTCATTCTATGAATCTAATACTTTTAAGGATACATGTGATGAATCTAATACATTTAAAGATAAGACCATATGAAAAATGTTATATGTTTTAGGAAATGATCATATCCATAAATATTATAGCTATATTTATTTACATTTCTAATTAAAAATGATTAAATTAATGTAATTATTTCATGATCATTTTAACAATATAAATATTAAGTGAGATTGAAAAGATATCCATTAAGATCATTCTTTAAGAGAAGAGTCCTTAAATATTCCAAATGTATCATACCACATTAAAAAATTTGAATAATAATATACAAGAATGATATGAAATTAAATGAAATATATAATATAATGATTATTGGTTTCATTATATTAGTTGAAAATGTAGTATATACACCACATTAAATTTAATTTCCACAAAATGAAAAATAAGCCTTCATTGAATGTAAATTGAGATAAAATTCCCTTACATGAACCTTCCTTTTGTTTTGTTGTATTTAAACACATATATAGTGTATTAAAATGTATAAATAACATATAATAGAACCATAATAATATTTATAGTATCATATATTAACTTCTTATTATATCTTATTACATGTTTGTTAACAACATTAACTGATTTCACTATTTGGGGGGTTAATTGACTAGTTTGCTCAAGTGAGTTCTAACATGTTATTTGCTGTTATCATTAATTAGATCAAAGTTTCATGAACTAAAAATTTTTAACCATGACATAATTATAATATATAATCATTATATATTTATTTATAATATTCCATTGTATTTTTATATTAGAAATGTAGTGCATCATTCATTGAGATGGTAAGTCGTATGTATGCATGAAGGCCACATTTATTTCATTGTTCTATTAAAATAATGAAAAATATATCATACATATGAATATATTATTCTAGAATAATATATATTTCATATATTCTACATATTTTACATCGGTTTATTAAAATCATCCTTCATGTGTTTCATGTATAGTGTGAATGAATCACATCGCTTCTAGGGGACGGTAGTCCAAACTTCCTCAAATGACGTTATCATATTAATGAAAAAAATGATACGTGCTAAATGTATTTATTAGAAAAGGATTCAACAATTATAAATACATAATAAATACCATATATATCATAAATAAACTTATTTTTCACCTGAATGGCTATTATGATAGATGGTGAAGTAAAATAGAACAATCATCGTTTTGTGAGGTAGTAGTTCACCATACAAAGAAATAGTATGTTCATTTCCCCATAGATGGTACGGTGTTTAATTTTAGGAATATATATTAACAAAAAACATCATATTATAGTTATTATTATATATTTATCTATATAATCATAGAATAAATAGATTTTAGGTGGTGTTTATTGGCAATAAAAATAAAAAGATTAAGGATGTTTGTCACCTCTTAATGGGTAATCCATTTTGGATTCTTCCAAAAGGCTTCCTTGGATGGATTCAATTCCAAATGGAAGATTCAATGACAATTTGAGGGATTTTTTGTGACTATGTTTTCATAGTTTGGATTAGAAAATGTGTCCTGAGAAGTTTTAGGAATGGGTTGAGAACATTCCTTTTTATAGTTGGGGAGTGGAACTCTTTTAAATACCAAAATATATTTATTAATGGGAGGCCTAAATTATCTAAACTGACTCATAAATGGAAATAAAATGTTTTAAATAGGATTAGGTTTCTATTAAAATGTCCACCACACAAAAATATTTTCATTTTATGAATTTTTTTCCTTAGCTTCAATGATTACAAATTTTTATCATTTTGATTTTCATTAAATCATATAGTTTTCAAATAAAATTATTTTAAAACATAAAACTAAAATAAAGTGAGACTAATTATAAAATATATATCTTATTGAATATTAATATTATATCTTATTTGTAAAATAAAATTTCTATCAGTATCTATAAAATAATTTTAAAACAAGCATATGTGATGCTTTAAAACCCTACATAAAGTCGGACATTGATAATAACATTTTTCTAATATATGGGACAACATGTTAATTATGAACGATTAATTGGACCATTAAAATATTTTTTAAATAATTTATTAAAACATAAAAATAATTTGGTAGAATAAATGTTTTTAATTAATTTTATATCATTTAATAAAATTACATATATTTTAAAATAAAAATAACATCAATTTTAAAAAAACATATTTGATGTTAATTTTAAAATATAAATATAAAATTGGAATTAAAAAATATTAGGTTTTAGATATGTATTATTATAAATTCATCATAAAAAATATTTAATTGAAAAACTTCAGTCAATTAACATCACTTTTAAGATTTATAGTATCATTTTTTAATTAATAACTAAATAATCACTACATTGGAATTTCTTAAACAATTTAAGTAACTAAAACAACTCTAAAAATTATTCATATATTTTTAAAATAAAAAAAAACTCATACATGTTTTAGAATTATTTTTCCATATAATAAAATGAATATTTTTATATTTATCAATGTATTATAAATGTTCATGTTAAGGAAAATATATTTTTTATTTATTTTTCCATACATAAAATTTTATTAAGAGGACATCCATTTAGTAATTTCCCAATAACTCAGAAATTTCAGCATAAGATTGGATATGGTCTTATTTTTTCATCCAATGGATTTTATATGGGTTTCTAGGTAATTGTTTTCTTAGTAATACGGTTTAGTCCCTTATTACGCCAATTTATACATTAATCACCATAATTATAATTAAACACAATTAATTATATTTATGGTAAATAATTTAGTTGTCCATTTTAGACCAAAAATATTGTACTGATTACAACCATGTATGTAAAGTTTTCCATACTTTAAATCATAGATGTTGGAAAGTTAAGATTAATTCCAATCCAACCAATGTTTGGAAAATGTGGATTTTTAATATAAAAATGTTTAAAAGTTCAATAACTTTTTATATCAAATTTAAATAGAAAACTGATTCCACAGTCATAAATTAAATTATTATATTAATAATTTATATATTTTTACATTAAAAGACAATGTAAAATATAATTTTACACGAATCTCTATTTAAAAGAAAAGGTTATTTTTAACTAAATTTTGGTAATTTTCACTATTGATCAAAAAATGATGAATCATAAAAAATCCAAAAAATGAACATATGCTAATTTATCCATTTTGAATTAAAAATATATGTTTATATTTAATAATATTATTAATTAAATTATCAAAATTTAGTTTTAAAATAGGTTCCCCATTAAATGGAAGTAAAAATCGTTCTTGTGTATCAGAGTTTTGGGTAGCGTAAGATTAACATTGTGTTGCGTATAAAGATAGGAAAATTAATTTTTAATAGAAATTGAAAATAATATAATTTCTTCTGATGTAACGTTCTCCTCAAATTATTTTAATTTTTCCTCATAATTTAGATTTTATCTCAGTAATAATTGGATTGATATTTGACAGTAAACAATTTTCGAAAAAACCACATCATAAATAAGGTTAATAACATATCTTACTAATAATAGGGAGTGGAAATTATATTCTTCATGTAAAATGGATACCTAGATAGAGAACATAGGTGGGAAATGGAAACATGTATGTAGTGGAAAACCCCAATAATTATGTTCTGATAGAGAGTTTTATTGAACACGGTTAGGAGAAAGTTAAAAATCAGAAGACCATAAATCCCAGATGATCTATGGGGCCATTTGATTCATTTTAAAAGATGGTAATAGGGAAACAAATTATTACAAACTATTTTTACAGAGTTTAGTAATTCATTCAATCTCTATAAATATATTTTATTATAATTTCCTATTTTATAAAAACAATATTATCCATTGGTTGTGCCTTGAACTATTATTACTTTGTATCTTTTCACAAGATTATTAGTATAGTGAAGTAATATGTTTCCTTCAAAAATATAATCCAATGAAACACCATTTAATAAATTGAAAAATTTCTGAAATGTTATAATATTATAATTTAAAAAGGTGGTCATTTAATTTCCAAAATGAATTTATAATTTTCATTTAATCGATATGTAGTATCTCTGCATTTTTATATTCTAAAAACATGAATATCTTCTTCATGTATTCTCTAAAAATATAGTATCAACTCCAAAAACCATAAATAAATATTTAAAACAAGCATTATTTCTTATTCTTTATTTTTTACAAATGTTATTGGATATATTCCATTGATCCAAATGTTTTTTAATGTCAAACAATGGTTGCATAGACCACATGTCGACAAGTCATTAATCTATTCCAAGGTAGTCATATATCGACCCAAAATTTTACTAATGAGAATTCCACATGATTTGATTAAATGTATTATTACAAAAAATGGTTATATAAAAATTATTCACTTATTTGGTTTTATGATTTTGGATTTTAAAATACCATTAATAATTGTTACCATTGCTAATTTAGTTGTTAAATAGTGATCACATGATTAATATAAACAAAGCTCTTTAACAAATCCAATTTACATAGAAAAAGGCAGTGATGTCCTCATCTAGTAGAATTTCTACATTCGAATCCCATTTTTTGGATCTCAAAAACTAGGTGGCATCACCGAGATTCTCTCTTGACCAATCCCATGTCTTTCTTCAACACATTAATATTGAATAGAACCACCTACATGGGAAGTGAAAGATAATATAGATTACCACCCGAGTGGTGTTTTCTAATTTGTCCCAAGTTTCCTTCATCATCACACAACTTACCCTAAGGTCTTATGCCAAAGTTATAAGGGGTTATGTAATAATACCCCATCCCTATTATTATGTGCATTATTTTTTTATAAATAATATATCTTAATTTTTTACATTTACTTTGTAAATGGTTTTTAAAGAACAAATCGTATTATTATTTAATATTCAATTACAAATCTATTTTGATGAATTGATATATTATTTAATTAAATAATTGTTTAATTAAATATTATTACAATATTACATCTTATTATATATAAATTATCTTATACCTTATATGAATACAATTGTAATTTTTATTACAGTTTTAAAGCAGTTTTTTTCAAAACACAAGAATATTTTATAAATGTCATTTTTTATTTTGAAAATTGAATCTCCACATATTTAAGAAATTATTTATTTAAAATTAATATTATTTTTGGATTCAAGACATTGAATATATCTAAATTTTATTTTTTCAAAATTTTCTGAGATAATCAAATTTTTGGGTGAAAAGTAAATACAGTTTAAATATATAATGGGTTTTATGTCATCATAATGACCCAATAGTGATGTTTTAAAATAATATAAAAGGGATATTCCACCAATATATGTTTTACCATTAAAATAATTTCATTTTAAATCTCATTATTAATTTTATGGTGCTTTAGTGGACCCTCAAAGACTTATAAAATATTTTAACTTTTCCAAATGATTTCCATCAGAGCGTAACTCACTTACGCATAAGCAAGCCCAACATTTTATTAGGTTCAACCATTTTCCATATAAAATATTTTTTTCTACTCCCCTTAGGTAAAAACACTGGACAAAAAAATGGGTTGGTTTGTGGTTTTGATTAGTTTAATGTGTAGTTGTCAAAACCAAAATAATAAAGAATTTTCTATCCTTTCCTATATTAACCCACACAGGTACCCACTTCTATTCACCAAAAAACCTTGTAGAACGTCCCTACTCTTCCCTAATCCATCTGTAATCATCCCATTGTGCCCCTATCTTCCATGAATCCCCTCCCAAGCCTCTCCAAAGCCTTTGGGATCAGACATCCAAATAAAGCATTTTTTCCTTTCTCATTTTTGTTAAAATTTATTTATATTGTTATGAGATTTTATTTTCAATTAAAAATGTTGGGGTATGATTTCTAACCTCCCCTACACTTCCCTATTTAGTTTTAAAATAAGAGACACCCCTTTCTATCTCATAAATTCCTCCCATGTAAACCGGTCACTATGTCAAAAATATGTCAGTGATTTCTCTCTCCTCAATTACATTCAAAAAATTAATTTATATTATGCATCTAAATTCCATTACATATATTGGGAAATGTATCTATATGACCCCCTTAATTTCCATTTCACATAAATATTATTTGATACCACTTTATCTCTCATGAACCGTTTTATGAATTCTTATGTCACGCCATTATGCTGCCGAATTTGCACCGCGATTTTCCATGCCAAAGTCATTGTGTGGTGAATACCTTGCCCATTTTTATATCAAGGGTATTCACCATTATAGAAATTTACTTAGTTATTATATACTATCATTTTAACACTCCACGTTCCTTTATCATGGAATAAATGATGATGTTGAATGATAACATGAATTATGATCCATGTGGCACTCTTATGCATGAAATGGAATGATTAAGAGTGTTGTGAACTAATAGAACTCCAATGCCTTAGGTAATGATTCGTATCATTATACGTCAAGTTAATTGAAGGTTTACACATTATAATTGTAGTGAAATGATGTTTTCTCATGCGCCATTTGTAATGAGCCATGGCTCATAATAATATTAAGTTAAATGTAGTTTCCACATTTATATGTTATTATAATGCTGCTCTATCATGCATTTATGTTTATGTTTCTTGGGGGCTCTATCAATATTCCTAAAGACAAAACTGTACTCTATTATTTATATTATTCCTTGTTCACTACCTTAATGGGAATTATACCTCACCATTTTCTTATGCATGTCCTCTATTTATCCCATGCAATGCTAAGTATGATGGAATGTAGTCATGTAAAATATGTGTTCGACAATGTGGTTTGAATTTATATTCTAAGTTGTTATGTAATGTTCCTAATTTCAGAAGACACTAGACATATCGATCCTTATAGTTGTCTTATGTTCTTGTTTAAGAAATAAATAATGTTTAACTATGTAATAAAGAGAACGGTTGTTATAGTTGGAATCAGAGGATAGGTTTAGTAAATTTGGGATTAGGATTACAAATACCTAGTGAATGACTTATGGGAAAGACTATGTCTAATAACATCATTCCTAAATTTTGGTGAGTATTGCGTAAGTGTTTTATAAATCTAATACACTGCTGACTAGATATGAGCTGGTAGAGGTGGCTCTGGCATATATGCATCTAGGGGAAAAAAATCCAAAAACACTACTTTGAGCTTGACTCGAACTGTAAATGGGGAAAGATAACATGCCTTAATGAAATATTGGTTACGACACTACCATGGGATATTCTTTGGAAATTTCTTAATCTTATTATGAACCATTATTCAGGGAATTATGAAAAATTCACTAGAAATATATGATGGGATGTAGATCATTGATAAAATAGATATGTTAAGGAAATAAATTTCATTTTTATGCTATCCCTTTTGACATTGGATTCCCCTTTATGTGTTACCCCTAAATTCCATTTGTTTCATCCAATGTTTAGTAATAGGATGGCTGAGGATAACGACCAATATGATGACCATTCAAATGAGATTCCAATTCCGATGGGAGCGGGAATCACAATCTTTGTCACGATACTCTCTTTGTTAACTCAATCTTTGAATAGAAACATGGGTCAAGAGAAAAATCCACCCCCCCCCCCCATAAAAAAAAAGCTGCAATCAAGAGCTTCATGAGACAATGGAATCCTACATTTAATGGATCATCTGACCCCTCAATCACCAAACCATGGATCAACTCCATTGAGAAGATCTTCTGCATCATTCAATGTTCTGAACAAGAGAAGGTACATCTGGATGCCTATCATATGGAAGGTAAAGTTGATCAATAGAGGACATTGATCAAAAATATGAATCCTAATGAGGATATAAAGGAATTGGAATGGAATAATTTTGAGAAAAAAACTGATAAAAATTTTTCTTGCACCTTCCAACTTAAGATAGAAAGGGAATTCCTTTACCTCAAGCAAAAAACACAACAAATCCATCTGAGCGTATGATAAAAACTAAACAAGACTTGAACGATATGCCTCCATCATTGTCGTTACCCCAAAATACAATGTTGAAATCTTCTTTTTATGGCATAAAACCTAACCTACAAAAATCCCTAGAGATCTATGACTTCGATAGTTATGAGTAAATTTACCGATATTCCATCAAAGTAGAAATTGAGATCAGTGAATCTCAAGGGTATCATTGGGATAATAAGTGTAAGGTGCAATTTAATTCTGTTGGTATGATGGATAAATCCAATGGTGCTATGAAATTATAGCACCCCACTTTCCATTGGTTTTGAAAGAAGCACCCTGGAAATGTCCTAAAGGGGATGAAGAAATGCTGTAGTTGTAGAAGAGAAGGGAACCTAGTTATTAAATGCCGACAAGAAAAACCCATTGCTACGATATATGAGAGAAATAATCCATTATACCCTTAGTGAATTTTTAATTGCATCAACTAAAAAAACAAGGTAACTTTTCAAACCAGTTCCCTATGAAAAGGGTTTTCATACGCAACCAAAAACTTCCAAGTTAGTAATAGAGATATTTTTCCCCCACTACAACTGAAGAGAACCCTGATAATGAAGTAGTTATAGGTATGCTAGTTATTCATTCGATAATAGATATCATAATTTTTTATTTTGGTTCTATGCATTGTTTTATATCCCAAAAGATTAGTAGAAAAATCCCAACACCACCACAAATCATGTTAGTAAATATGTCGTTTAGAATGTAAATTGGGGAATCATTTCATCCCATGAATATAACTAAACCCCTGTCACAATTTGTGGGTTGAACTTCCCGAAAAACCTCATCATACTCACTCTTGTTTAAATTTATGCAATTATTAGATTGGAATGGATTTCCCTATATAGAGACAATATAAATATCCAAGAGAGGTAGATAACTCTCCATATGGAGAATCAACCCCCCAATTCTATTCAAGTGCAAGGAGGAGGATGAATATTCCTTAGCACCATCATCTTAAGTGTGGATTTTACTACCTTATGAGAATACATATATTTCTAAGATGATTTAGTCTAAGGAGGAAACCATCATTTAATAGAAGAATAATGTGAGGGAATTTGATGGTGTTTCCAGAAGAATTTAATAGTATTCCTCCTAGAAGAGATGTTGAATACTAAATTGATCTTATACCATGGGAATTGAAAATATTCAATAATCTGTATAGAAATGAGGTTGAGGAGATAAAGAAACAACTACATGAGAATCTAGATAATGGTTTTATACACCCTATTGCTTCACCATGGGGTTCTCCAGTCCTCTTCATCAAGAAGAATGATGGGTCAATGCTCTTTTGCATTGATTATCGTGAGCTCAACCAAACCATAATAATGAACAAGTATCCTCTTCCCCAAATGGATGACTTGTTCGATCAGCTACATTGAGGAAAATACTTATCTTATTTGGATTTTCGATTAGGATAGTATCAGTTAATAGTGATGAAGGAAGATATCCCCATGGCTACTATTCATACAAGGTACAATCACTATAAATTTATAATAATTACTTTAGGACTCATTAATTCTTCAGAAATCTTAATGGACATTCTTAATAGAGTTTTTACAGATTACCTCAAAAAATTTGTGGTAGTATTTATAGATGATATTCACATATAATCCAAAAGCAAGGAGAATCATGAGGATCATCTAAGCACTGTACTAGATACCAAGTGATAGGAGAGGATCTAGGCCAAGTACAGAAGGTGTGACATATGTTTGATGGATGTCTAATTCATGGGTCATATCATCACATGCAATGGGATATTTTTTGAACCGTCCAAGACAATTGTAATAGAGGGATGGACAAGGCTAACATCGGTGTTGAATATTCATATCTTTCTAGGGTCAGTTGGATATTATCGCTGATTTGTGAGAAATTTCTAACAATTGTAAAACCTAATTACCATGCTAACTTTGAAGGGAGTCATGTTTTCTTTGAGTGATTATTGTGAATAGAGATTAAAAATATTTAAATGGGGATTATCCCTATGCTCGTGCTCACACTACCCATTAGGGGAGAACAGTTTTTGGTGTTCAGTGATGCTTTAGAGAATGGAATGGGCTGTTTTTTGATGAAAAATGACAATTTCATTGCCTAATATTCAAGGTAATTTACTGGTAATTAGAAGAACAATCAAACATGTGATCTAGAGTTGGCTGTATTAATCTTCTCTTTGAAAATTTGGTGACATTACCTCTTTAGGGAGATGATAAAAATATACACGGATCAAAAAAGAATGAATTATATATTCACACACAAAGAGTTGCTCATGCATCAATGAAGAATGTTAGATATGATAAATGTCTATGACTTCTTAATGAATTATGTCCCTAGGAAAACAATCACGAGGGAAGATGCTCTAAGTAGAAAGGACCCAGTGATTATATCATTGATAAGAATTGAAAAGGATCCAATCATCATAGATTTGATGAAGATGGACATGTGAATCAAAAAGAATGGAACATCATCAATCCTTTCACAAATGATTCTCAACCATCCGTTTTGGAAGATTTAAGGACGATCAAAATTATGATGTGGGAATTCATAAGATAGTAGAAAATATCTGAAAATGGAAATCCTTGGAGTTTACTATTCCTGAAGAAGGAAATGTGAGATTTGGGTCACAAATATGCGTTCCATCAAATCCAGAGTTAAAGAATGAACTTATGTATGATGCATATAGTTATAACTTTTCTATTCACCCAGGAAACACAAATCTGTAGTGAGATCTTAGAGATAATTACCGATGGGATAATATGAAGAAGGATATTGTTGAGTATACATCCAAATGCCTGGAATGTTAGCAGGTGAAGGCTGAGAGGCAGATTTATAATGGGATGATGCAACAATTACTCAAACAGACATGGAAATGGTAGAACATCACTATGTACATTGTCACTGGACATTCTAAGAAATCCAAAGGAAACAATGAAATCTTGGTTGTTGTGGATCATCTTAAAAAGACTGATAACTTTATTTTTGTTCAAGAGGATTTCTCATTGGATCAACTTGCACAAATATATGTCATGGAATTGGTAAGTTTGTATGGATTCCACTACTTATTTAATCCGATCAAGATCAAAGATTCACCTCTATATTATAAAAGTTTATTAAACATGCATTGAATACTGAGCTAAACATCAGTATGACTTATCATCCTCAAACTGATGGCCAATTAGAGAAGACTATCCAAACAGTTGAGACATGTCGAGTGCATGCGCATTGAATGATAATGGAGGATGGGATCAACCTCTTCCTCTTGTTGAGTTCACTTACAATAATAGTTTCCACTAGACAATCCATATGGATCTTTATGGAGCCCTTTATTGGAGGAGGTCAACAACATCAACAAATTGGGACGATGTTGGTGACCAAAATCTCCTTGGTCTAGAAATAGTGGATGAAATGGTGGAAAGGCTAAGACTATCCAACAACATAACAAAGCTTCTCAGAGTCAAAAAAGGAGTTATGTTAATAATTGTTGACAAGACCTAGATATTTATACTGGAGACAAGTTTAACCTTATAATATCACTATAGAATAGAGTTATGATATTTGGGATGAAGGGAAATATTAGTCCAAGGTTTATCATCCCTTTTGAGATCATTGCTCGCCTTAGAGTAGTGCCCTATCGATAACACTCCCACTGAACCTATCTAAAATACATTATGTATTCAATGTATCACCTTTGAGGAAGTACATACCAGACCCATTGCATGTAACCAATCTAGAGGTGGTACCATTATAGAATGACCTCTCTTATAAATATAAGTCGGTGAAGACCTTTGATCGTAGAGATAATGTTCCACAAAATAAGACAATGCCCCTAGATTAGGTGTTGTGGAGAAACCACTTATTTGATGAAGAATCCTAGGAATTAGAGGAAGTGATGAAGCAAAGTTACTGTCATATATTTTTGTGTGGGAAAATAAAATTTCATGGATGAAATTTCTAATGGGGGGAATATTGTAACGACCCAAACATTTAATAATGAAAATTACTCTTGATCTGATTAAATGTATTCTTCCTTAAAATAGATATAAAAATGTATCCACTTAATAGGTTTTATGTTTTTTTATTTTAAAATACCATTATGAATTGTTAATGTTGCTATTATAGTCATTGAAATGTGATCACATGATTAATATAAATATAAGTCTTTAACAAATCCAATTAATTCAGACAAAGGATTTGATGGCCTAATCCTGTAGAATTGCTCAATACGAAGCCAATTTTTCGAAGCTCAGAAAGGAGGTGGCTTCACTGGGAAACACACTTGACCGTGCCCAGGCTGAGCATCCACACATTAAGATTGAATAGAACTGCCTATTGGAGAAGTGGCTGTTAACAATGATTACCACCCATGTGATGTTATCTGAGCCACCCGAAGAGTCTATCACCATCACACACCATACCATTAGGTCTTATGAGAGTGGTATAATGTGTTAAGTAATAACACCCTATAACTATGATTATGTGATTTATATTTAGTATAAAGAATATACATTCAAATTATTATCTTTACATTGTAAATTGTTTATATTAATCAAATAGTATTTTAGTTAATATTCAATTAAAAAATCTATTTTGATAAATTAATGGATTTTTTAATTAAAAAATATTTTAATAAAATATTATTATTAAATTACCTTTTTATTATATATATATATATTATCATATATTTTTTATGAATACAATTGTAATTTTTATCAAGGTTTGAAAGAATTTTTTTTAAAAACCCATGAATTTTCAATAAATGTCAATTATATTTTTAAAAGTAAAGCATCACATGTTTAGAAAATTATTTCTATAAAATGAATAATATTTTTGTATTTAGCATATTAAAATTATCTAATAGTTTATTTTTCATAACATTCTAAGACAACAAAAATTTGGGTAAAAATTAATTGTCGTTTAAATATACAATCTGTTTTAAGACAACATAATGTCCCAATAGTGATTTAATAAAATACTATAATAGAGTTATTAGGAAAATATATGTTTTAGCTTTAAAATAACGTGATCTTAATTTTGTTTTGATTAATTTTATGGTTCTTTAGTGGACCCTCCTAGACATATATATTATTTTTTTTAAATTATTTCATTGAGAGTGTGACACAACTCCACATAAGAAATACTAATATTTTATAATGTTAGTCCATTGGCCTTATAAAATAATTTTTACACTCTAATTGGGAATAAACCATCGACATTACCCAATGGTTGGATTTTTGTATTTATTAGTTTAATGTGTAATGTAAAAAATCTAGAAAATATATAATTTCCTCTCCTTCTATATATAAACCCACCCAATATACAACATCTCTTCCCTCAAAACAATTCTATCACATACCTACTATGCACTTAGATCTATATAATCATCCCATGGTGACCCAAGCTACCATGAATCCCCTCTAAATCCTCTCAAATTCCTTTGGGATCACACTTCCAAGTAACTGATTTCTTCCATTCTCATTTTGTCCAAATTTCTTTATCTTTTTATTCCATTTTATTTGAAATTTAAAATATTGGTGTATGATTTATAACCTCCACTTATAATTCCCTCCATATTTTTGAATGATGATATACCACTTTATCTATTATTAATGCCTTCCATGTAGACTCGTTTCCATACAGAAATTCCATAAGGGATTTCACCCTCCCCATTTACATTCAAGAAATTATTTTATATTATGCAACTAAATTCCATTAAATATGTTGGTGAATTTATCTATATGACCCGTTACTATAACTTTCTGGTACATATGATGAGATACACATTTCTTTCTCATCAACCATTTTCATTAATTCACATGTCTTGTTGTTATGCTGCCAGATTTGCACTGTGATTTTCCAAGCCAATGTCACTATGTAGTGAATACCATGCCTATTTCTCAATCAAGGGAATTAACATTTACACAAATTTACTTATCAATTATATATTTCCATATGTGTTTTCCACATTTTATTATTGTTGAATAAATTATGATTTTGAATGATTACATGTTGTATGATCCATGTGGCACACTTATGCATGCAATGAAATGATTAAGAAGGGTGCTCCCTGACTGTACACCAATGCATTTGGTTACGATCAGTACCATGATACGTCAAGTGAAATGGGGCAATTAATCAAGGTAATTCAAGTTCAATTAGGATTTAATCTTTATCCATGTGCAATTATCCTTGCCTCATGCTAATGTCATGTTAAATGATGTTGCCACATTTCCAGGTCATGATAATCATGGTATATCATGACTTTATGTTCATGTTTCTCTTGTGATCAATTGATATGCCAATTTCCAAACATGTATTATATTTTTCATGTTATTACTTGATTACTCCCTCTCTGGTCTTCATAAATCATCCATTTCTTATGCAAGTCCACAATTATCCAACGCAATGCTATGTAAGAAGGAATTTTTTCATGTAAAATAAATTTTTAATCAAGATATTGTGTTTTATGTTCTATGTTGTTATGTAATGTTTCTAAATTATCAATACACTATACCTCTTAATCCTCAGAGTTATTTTTAGTGAATGTTTATGTAAGAAATCATGATTAAGTGGGTAATAAAGACCACAATTGTTATAAGCCATCACTTTTCCAAAAAAATCATTTCTTCATCAGTATCATAACATTCAGAACACATTAAAGGTTTTATTTCCATAAATCATCTATTTTATAAGTTTTTTTTTCATTCTACTGAATCACATTTCTTTATACCATTCCGCATATGACAAACAATCCTTAAATAAAATTTACTTCCGCTCAATCCTCATATAATTAATAATTAATAAATGTTGAACATAACGGATAAAATATTCGAATGACATTATTAGTCAATAGGAATCTTAGTCTTTATAATTTATATGTGGTATTAGAATAACTTCACTATTATCTAATAGCACCATTTGGGGTATAATCCATTGAATCATGAGACATTGATTTTCATAGTATCCCATATCTATGTAGTGGAAGAATTTAACATTAGAATATTATTTTTTTCTCTTGAAATCATAGTCTAGGTGTCATTTTTCAAAAAAATTATAAAAAATTTGTCATTAGCATTAATTAAATACTGGATTTTATCTTTCCAAAATTAGAAAATGTGAGAAAATCTTTTTTCCCTTTATCTTCTTTTACTCAATCCGTTTTTCATAGTGCATAGATGACCTCTTCTTATCTATCTTTCAATAGAAGAAATAGTACATATGTAATTATTTACCTATATCATTTTAAGATGATATAATGTAATCATACGATGATAATTTTTGGTAGACTATTTCACATTGAAATAATGGATTAAGACAATGAACTATATGATCATTCTTACTCTTTGGATCAAGTTTATCAGTGAGGATAAAATTCCTTACACTATGATCTATTTCTAAAAAATTTCATATATATGATGAAATAATAACATAATTTATAATTCTAAATATGGTATATCACATAAATTTATGTATCGTGAATCATAGAATCATAAAACGTGTCTACATTAGTGAAATCCTTACGTTTAAATACATTATAATGGTATCCAAAGAAAATGGTAATTATCCTATGTTTATACCCTTGAAGTGTCAAACTAGATGAGTAGTAAATCCCATTTTCATGTACCAGGTTACCCCAAGACATTCCTAGAACACATTGTTGGAGTTGTTACTACTAGGTATGTCATGACCCATCCCCCGGGGCTTGTGCTGTGACGACCCCAAGCCCGCCTTCCATAGGCCATGGGCTGGTGACTAGCACCAAAGCTGTAATTCCCTAAGACATGGAAGACATTTCCTTTATGACCTATAGACACAGACTTCTAGATATAGACACTTGGTAAACTGTATAAATAAGAGTTCTGAAAAGTAAAGGGGCTGGAAATACAAGTCCAACTATAAAGTACATTTACAACGTAAAAGGAAAAACATATGAAAGGTGAAAAAGAGCTCCTGGATCGTCCACCATGGATCATACATGAAGGGTAGGTAAAAATATCCTACTCAGAACTCTACGTCTATCATTCTCCTCCGTGTAGTGAAATGTCTTATGGTCCACCTCTAGTTACTGTCCAGTCCTGGTACTCTCAGCCTTAGTTAGTGATGTCTGTCGTTTGCATCCAACACAACGAGGTGCGGGCATAACCCATGTAGAGGTGAGTATAATGTTACTTAGTAGGGACCCCTAGACCCTCAATGTCTCTATAAATCCACTGAGGATAAACCCTATAGTGTGAAATAAATGGATAACCATTACTTAGGAATATTCCCATACATATACCTAGGTTATCAAGTAACCCATCTCAATCATGAGGAAAAAAAACAGAAGTCAATAAATCAGCTCAAAGAGGTATACAACTTATGTAGAGAGTTAGAGTTGATTAGTTGTAGCAACTAAATAATATATTCTATTGAACCCACGTAGGATCCATGAATAATAGTCAGAGCTGTCGAACCCAAGCAGGATCCAGGAACAATCGTCAGAGCAATCCGACCCACATAGGATCCATGAATAGTATTTGGGGATGTCAAACCCACACATGATCCAGGAATAGTCGTCAGAGCTGTCGAACCCACACAGGATCCAGGAATAGTAGCTACAGCTGTGGAACCCACACTAGATCTAGGAACAACAGTCGGAGTTATCAAAACTACACAGGATCTAGGAATAGTCGTCAGAGCACATCCGACCACAAGGTTCCACACAAAGTATGCTTGATTTCGGGAGGTTCCACTTCTCAAGACACGTTTCGATACATCAACATACACTATTTCCCACGAAGAAGTATCACAAAGGTCCGCCTAATCATAAAGGTTTCAACGTAACAGACGACAGGTCAATCGAATGTCCGGTCGGTGAGTTATTAGCCTTTTAGTTCGAGGGGCCTTGTTGGATTTGGGCAAGATCCAACCAAAAAATAACACAACTATACCCCGAATATTAGTGGGGTATAATCAAAGGGACTTTCACACTCCATGATTACTAGAGACATAGACGGTTCATCAAACGGACCTCGGGTGCCAAAGATATGGCCAAAAGAAAGTAAAGGGGTCGCAGGGGCCCGGTTCTGGTCCGAACCGGTCAGACCGACCCTACTCGACTTAGTCTGGGCGGAACCGTTGCGTTCGGTCGAACCCACTGGGCCCGACCCAGCAGGACACGAAGTCCACATGGTTGTGGAATGGTCGAGAGGGCACGAACCGACCGAGGTTCAGTGTAAGGGCAGTTCGGCCCAGAGGCGTCGTGAGGGGCACGGGAGGCCGGTACAACCAGGTGCGCATGGGGCGCGGCTCGGCGGCTTGGCCCGAATGGCTGGGGCCAGTTTGGCCAGCATCGCGAGGGGCACAACTCAGCGGCTCAGCCCGAATGGCCGAGGCCGATTCAAAAAGCACCGCGAGGGGAACGCATGGCGCGCAGGGCATTGGGTTCAGACGGGTGCACTGGAGGGAGCCGGGAAGGCCGGTAGGCTGCTAGGAAGACCGTCGGCAGGCATGCGCGCGGTCAGGAGGCAGCTGGGCAGGCCCACAACGCGCAGGCAGGCCGGTGTGTTGGTCGGTATGACACGGGGGTTGTGCGAGTCACAGAGGCCGCATGAATTGCGGCCTTTTTCTTCACCGCCTTCGTCACCTCATCGTTTTGTCTCCACACAGAAGAACGTCACAAAAGTGAGATATAAGGAGGGAGTCAGGCCAGGTTAGGTTAGCCCGCACCCTCCGCGTTTAGGGTGATAGAAACTAGTCCATCAAGGAAGGTGAACAATGAACATCAAATTTTACAACCTCGGCAACGATTCCTTTCCAACAGAAGAAGAAAATAAAGAATGTAACAATACACAACTAAACCACCAACCTTTGTTCGTTGTTCGTTGATGATGTCGCAGGAAGAAGACGGTGGTTATCATCATTCGTCGTGTCTGCCCCACACTTCCAATCCTGTGCCTGTGCGTCAGCTCGTTGAAGATGATGTGGAGGGAAGGTCAGTTGAAGATGTCCCACGTCGGTAGGATCCAAGGATGAAGGCCGAAGAAGATCATTGTCGGCGTTCTTCGTTGGAAGAACACGTACTTCGTTCTTCGTTCTTCGTTCGTGAGAGCTTTTCTCTCTTCTCCCAAGTTCCACCAAAACACCAATGCCGACCCAAAATAATTGATTGATATTATCTATTATTTAGTTGTTGAAAAAAAAAATTAAAAAGGGTTAATTAATTATTTTAGCTCCAATTAATTAATTCAAGAGGTTGTCACAATTAAAATGTGAGAGTTGACATAATTTAACGTGGAGGAGTTGACGAGGCTTCCCTAACATTTTTAGGGAGTTGAGAGGATTCTCCCAATTAATGGGGGTTCCAATGGGTTTAACCCTCAGTGGTCCACACCACCATAAACAAGAAAAGGTGGTTTAGACATCGGGTGGGCCCCACCTCCATAACCTTTCATGGGAGGTTAAGGTGTGGTGGTCTCCACCTCTAACCATCACATGGAGGTTTTAAAAAAATATTAAAAATAATGTTTACACAACATTATTTTTATTTAATCCATTCACTAAAAACAGAATAACTAACTTTTATTATCAACCAACTGTCGTTGAGGTGTTAGTCTTCTTATGAAAATAATGGCGCTGCAAGTTCAACGGTGCCCTCAAATTTCAATTCCAAGCACCGGTTCAAAAGTTATAAAAGCCTACTCGTACGTTTACTAAATGTACCAAAAAAACATCAGTAATTGATTCCGGGGACACTAGGCCTCAGAATCATGTGTCTTAAATTTTTGCAGGCTCGTAAAAATACCATGTATTTAAGAAAAAAATTTCAACGGAATATCTGATTCTTTACATTCTCCCCACCTCATGGCTTTATGTCCTTGTAAGCATTAACTCAAACTAAGGGAACAAGTGGGTGTACTGAGCACTCATTTGAGCCTCCCGCTCCCATGTGATCTCATGGAGGTCCCCATGCTGCTAATGAATGCGCACCAGAAGGTGAATATAACCTTAATTTCCTTCCACTCTAACCCACATTATTTATTTTCTATCACAATAGCATCCCACCCTCTTCTTCTCAGTCCTTCGAGCATGATGTTGGAACACATCAATTTATTCTCATCGGGTGTGTATAAGAACTATAATGCATTCCAAACTATGAAGCCCTTCCATAGCCCCTTGATGAGAATTTGAGACATTAAACAATGTTGGATTCTTATGAAAGAACTCTTGATAAATATCTTTGAGAACATCCCTCTTATGTTCCACAGCTGGATCCTAAAAGGTAATTGGAGGTGGTGCATACCCTATAGCTTAGACAGTGCAAACAATCACCTCATCCAGATTTGGTTCAACAAAAAGATTTTCTCTCTATGTTATTTAAACATATTACTCCTATATCTTATTCCCACGTCATCATGGAGGCATGATGCTACAAAACATCAAAAGATAACAATGAATAAATAAAATAACATTTATATAGTGTAACGAGTGAAATTAATTACAATTAATATAACAAAAAATATTACAATCTCACTATATCAAAATAATAATAGGGAAAACACTATAACTAATCCACAAGATGAATCTTCCTAAAACCCCTCGTTACATAAGTTTCTTTACGGTGATAGATGAGTAGGAAATCAATCGCAACTACATCATATGTCCCGAATAGATTTCATAAATTCACAATAATTTCAAGAAAAATATTAACCGCCCTTTGATACCACAAGGTCATGGCCCAACCCAGGTAACATAGAAACTAGATAACTGAGACGATCCTAACATTGCTCGAAAGGTGTTCCCGATCACTAGGTTCCATCAACTAGCATCTGGCTTCATAATAATTTATTATTGGAATATTTTTTCCTCAAAAATTATAGAAGTAAAAGAGAAAACATAGTATGCATTTCAAAAGAAACTCCAATGGGTGTAATGTACAAGCAGTCAATCAAGAATTAATATAAGGACCCAGCCTTAAACATTACATAATATTGAATTAAATGAATAATTCACATTAAGGATCTTTTTATGTTTAGAGTTTTAGAGACTTATGCCATAAATATTACATTACATCTCAAAAATTACAAGTTATACACTTCTATTAAGTTTCCATAAAATAAAAACTCTCGAAAAAAAGAGTCATGTCTAGTTCAATATTTTAGACAACATGACATTTCCATGATCCCATCCTTGACGCTACACCACTTTATGTCCCGTGAAAAAAATTTCAAAAACATGGGATGAGCATAAAATGCTGAGTAAGGGATACAAAAAGTAGGAAAACTATTATTTTTTCAAAACATCATGTAAACCATGAATACCTTATCATAAGTAATAATTTTCACCTTTAAGAAGAAGTAAATAATCTTCATTGAA
This sequence comes from Viscum album, assembly GCA_963277665.1. Classification (NCBI taxonomy): domain Eukaryota; kingdom Viridiplantae; phylum Streptophyta; class Magnoliopsida; order Santalales; family Viscaceae; genus Viscum; species Viscum album. Next base: position 1,978,130,945 of record OY728119.1, read on the forward strand.
TAAAAGATAATTACTTACCATTTTTTAACTAAAAGATTACCATAAAACCCATATAAAGAACACATAACATATAAATGTAACTTGGGACTTAAACATTCTTATGTGGAATAACTGTATGATCGACTTCTACACACATAACTAAATGGAATAGACATAAGGCCATCTTCCATACCCAATGCATTGGGGGTTATAACATAACCACTTGTCCTAGTTTATCATGGCACAACCAATCATATAGTTTATCATGTATCCACATTTAAAATGTCCAAGTACCATCATAACACATAAAATATTGAAAATTAAATATTTCACTAATAACATTCCATTTGAAATCACAAGAATTTATTTCAATATATTGAAACAATCTTTCCATTTTTATAATCCATTTAAAAAGATATTTTTGTGTCAAAGTGTATCATACCACTTTGAATCTTTTAGTGGAATTATAATTTTTAAAAATTAATTTCCATATAAATAAATACTCAAAACCATTTTTAAAAAATGTACATTAATGATAAATATTTAGATTAATAAATCTTTCTATCATTTAAAATGATATTTTATTTAAAGTGGTTTTAACAAAATAAGACACTCTTGAATACAAATAATTGAGGAATAAAATTTAATCAGAACATTATAATATCATGAGAATAAAGGTATTCGTGATATAATATGACAAAAGATAGTATATACACAAAATAATAGTGAATTGGTGAATAACAACAATGATGTCTCAATGGAAATGTAAATTGAGATGAAATCCCTTATAAAGACGATATCCTTAAATTAAAGATAAATAAACCAAAAAATTATGTGTCAAAAATATTAATACACCCAATATAAATGTATATTAAATGTAAAACAATCAGATGTCATTCACACATATTCAAAGGATGACATATTCTAGATGTACAGGTTGAACCCAAAGAATTGAAATTGGGTTAAGAAGTTCCCTTGAAAAATTCAACAGCCTAACGACGTCACATTAAAATTCATAAAAATGAGTTGATGAGATAAAAAGGGCATCTTGTCACTTGGAAATAATGTTTACATCAATAAGGATATCTAAGAACATATCCCAACGTAATAAGATTTAAATTAATATACATAACAAAAAGATGTCTTTCAAAAAGAGGAGGGTGAAGGGTTCACTTACCAATTTGGTAACATACGAAACATACGCCACAAGAAATAATGATCATACAAAGAAGATTTAAATACACAAAAAAGAAATTATATTACAGAAATAGTAAAATCGTGGCCATTACATAGACCACACAAAAAGAAATAATAGCAAATATAGCATGAATCTCACGGGAATAAAAAGTGAGATGAAACCCATTACCACGTTTTAATCAACTGAGTCGTATGAACAAAAGTTAGTAACCACCAAATGAATCCATTAATACCATGAATATAATTTGAATCTTGTTAATAAATATCAAATGAAAGTACACAATACACCACGTGCAATGAATAAGTGGCGAACACTGGAAATCTCACAGAATTAAAAATGAGATAAGAAAATCTCTTACCTCGTTGTCCGACTTGACCCGTTCGTTATTTAATATCCTGAATAATAAAATAAAGTTAATTTCAACTTTCATAAGAACCTTTTTCAAATTTTTTATTCCTTTATATAAGTTATTACCATGTTATAAACAATACGTAATCATTTTTGTTAATAATGTTTGTTTTGTCGATATTTGGTACTTGAGTAAAAAATGAAGACCTTATATTTACAAGTTGTCCATGTTGTTAATATTCCATTATATGTAGAATGATATTAATTATTTATTTTTAATATATATAATATATATCTAGTATATATATATATATAATAGAACATATCATTTGGAGTTAAGAAATGAAATGCACCGTTCATGGAGATGGTAAGCCGTACGTTCGCATGAACGCTACTTTCATTTCAATTACTTATTTTAATGGAATTAAAACATAATGATACGTAGGTATATTATAATTCCATTATAATATCATATATTATATCATTAACTCCATTTTATATATATCGCACATAAGGCATTAACGAGTCATATCACTTTGAGGGTCGGTATTCCGCACTTCCTCAAATGATATTATCGCGTTTACCCATAATGGAAACCATAAAGGTATGATATAAATGGAAAATACAGAAGAATAAAGAAGTCATAAAAATAATATATATCATATATAAATACAGTTCCATAATAATGGCCCCCATGAGAGGCGGTGGCAGATAATTTTACAATAATCGTTTCGTGAGGTGTTAGTTTGCCTTCCACAAAATCATTTTTTTCTTCACCCATTAGATGATGGTGTGTGTATTTGTAGTTTGAATAATTCTCATAAAAACATCCTAGTATATTTTTGATACATTTTATGTCATAAAAAAGGTAATAAAATAAGTTTAGATGTTGGAGAAGTAAAATAAATGAAAAGAAGTCAAGGGAAACGGTTACCTTTAATTTGGGTAACTTCCTTTGGTTTGAACGAAAATGACTTATTGATGTTCCTTATGCCTAAGGTAAGGCTTCAATGAGGAGTATAGGGATGTAGGTAGCATAATTTCGTAGAGTTTGGATGGGTCTAAATGCTTGAGATGTGTGTGGAATTGGTTAGAAGTGGGGGCTTTTTATAAGTGGGAGGAGGGGCTCTTTAGGAAAGTGTGATAGTATAATTTTATTATATAATTATTTTAGGTTTATAAAGGTCCAAAAATCATTAGAGTAGAATATAATATTACTCATGGTCTAAATAAATTTATCCAATAAGAATAGGATAGTTTTAGAAGTTATTTTAATATTTATAATCTTATTTATTTAAATCATTTATTAATGAGGTATATACTGCATCAATAATGAGTCATAATTAATTTAATTTATTTTCTATCTAAAAATTATAAAAAAAATACCATGGTGTATGAAATCTTTTTATCTTTACAATTAATATTTATAGTCAAAATTATTACTTATATAACACCATAAAAATTAATTTACTAAAATATTTCTGTTTATGTCATTTTGGCCTTTACTTTAAATTAATTAATCTAAAGTGCTATTATCACTATTAAGTGGCTCCATGGGGTCCCTAAATCGACCCAAATATTCCCATGGTCATAAATGAGTCATCTAATAAGGGTAGGACATGTGTTAAGGTAATTTTGTATTATTTTGATATTATTTTTACCTTGAATTACCCTATTTACCTTTAACCGCGACAAATAAAAGTCAAAAGTTACTATTCATTAAAATTTATTTTCATCTTATTGAACAACACTTTACTTACTAATAACAACCATGTATGTAATATTTTATAAATTCAAATCACAAAAGCAGTAAATTTTCATTTTTGTGAAAAAGTAAATTTTTTTACTACTACTAAGTGGATTCACTATTAATAAAAAATTGATGTTTTTCAGAAAAATTCCAAAAATTCAGAATAAGATATATTTGATATTACAAATTCAAAAACGATGTCTATTTTACCAAATTCGAAACACATAATTCTCATTTTCAAAACAAATAGAATGTTTTTAAGAAACAATAACTATCAAAAGATTGATATTCGTTTATGATCAATTTCAAAGTGAAATTATTTACAATAACCAACATTAGATTAAATGGTAAAAATATATTCTAATTAAACATTAAAATAAATTACAAATATAACCTAACTATATAAATAAATTATATTAAAAGGCACAATTGAATTAAAATACAGCATTTTTCACTATTCATTAAAAAATGAGTTTTATTAGAAAAATACCAAAAATTTAACCAAAGTAAATTTTGATGCCCCGGTTATAAATAAGAATTTTATTTTTTCAAATGGAACCTATAAAAGTGACCAAAACTATATTTAATTAGGGTTCATTATCAAAAGGTGGTAATTTGGCCTTTTAAAGAATATTAGTGTATTTAGGGTTAAATTAGGATACTTTCTTATTTTAACCCTCTAAAATTTATTGGATAAATGTAAATATATTTAACAAACATTTATAATCATATTTTAGTTAGTTTCGTTCATTCCCGCCAGTACAACGACTATGAATTAACTACCATTTAAAATAATATTATTATATTATTAGTGTGCAACGTAAGATTTCAAAGAAACTCGTTGTTGCATATCGGGTAAGCTACCGAACATAGAAACCCCTTTATAGTAAAATTAATATTTAATTCACAGATATTAATAAATATGAAAACTTCATATTCTTTATTTACCTGGGATGTTACATCCTTCCCCCTTTTGGGAATTTCATCTTCTCTATTTCAAAATTAGGCTTGGAAACTTCATTGAAAGTCCCACATTGAAAAAGAGTCAATAAAACTATCACATTAAAATAAAGGAAGAGAAGTACAAAGGTCACCCGAGATAAGCCTTAATAGGATTACATGTAGGAAATAATCGATATGGAATAGAGAAGAGATGGTCAAATTCTGATGTTGAGTGATTGAAAACATGATTAGGATAAAGTTAACCACCAGAAAAATCACAAACATGTAATGGGTTCAACGGTCCTTGATTCCCCCGTAGGAAAAGTTAAGAGAAAAAGTTTTTGTTTTGAGTTACTTGTCATAATGATGAGGGATTTATTTACGAGCATAACTAAAAACATAAGGAAACATACATTCATGTCATATAGACATTCATCCTTTACTAAATTTCTAACACAAACTCATATTTCCCCCCTAATGCTGAGTATTCATGATGACTTGTTCACATTAAAAGTGCTATAATCAACTTCGAGAGAATCACATAATCCAAAAATGATGAACTATATATTTCCCTTGTCTTTAGATATTAACTAAAACCAAAATGGCTAGTACGAGATCATATAATCATCCAATAGGATAATCCTTTATAAAAAGAAATATTACTATTAATCTCCAAAATTCATCAAAACATATATAATGTTCAACAAAGAACATTAAATACACAATTGTCCTTAAAATTCATCAAAATAGTCAATATTATTGTTGAAACACAATACTCACAAGGATTTAAATCACATAGTCTTCCACAAAAAAATATAAATATTTATCCCCAAAAATATTGACTACTCTTAAAGTCTCATACTGATGCGTAATTAACCTAATCACATCTTATCTATGATAGGTTAAACATTTCCATAAATAACCCTGATCACCTTATGTCCACAATAAATACATATATTCTTCCAAAATAATATTTCATCCATTACTCCATAATTTAAATCCCAAGGCATTCTATTTCCCTTAAGCATATAGTATTCCCGAAAGAGATAACGTTTTACAAAATAACTTTTGTCACATAATCACCAAAACATTTTCCCATACTAAGAATTTCCATTTGATAAAACATATAATCCAAAATGAACATATTAATGATCAATAAAATCATTTAACTAAAATTAATTAGTCATAATAACCAGGGACTTCATGTAGTCTAGTGGTAGGCGATAAATCCCAATCACACTTTGGTTTTCGGTTCGATTCCCATAGTTTTGTCCGACGCGATGGGTTGTCACACGGTATGTGTGTTTTCCTTTTTCAAAAGCTATACAATTTCAAAAAAGTTAGAAATTTCTCAAAAATAACCATAACATAATTTGTCCTCAAAATTTATCTAATACCTTTCATTTTGCACCCCAAAATGTAATAACAATTTATTACTTCTAAAATAACTGTGGCTATTTCTAAAATCCTAACCATTATGGTAATGTCACTTATGCTTAAAGAACACCCCAACCTCTAAAGTTCTCTCAATCGACAACTGATAACAACTTTAAGGAACCGACCTTAAACATTACATAATATTGAATTAAATGAATAATTCACATTTAGGATATTTTTAGGTTTAGAGTTTTAGAGGATTATACCATAAATATTACATTACATCTCAAAAATTACATGGTAGACACTTCTAATAAGTTTAATTAAATTAAAAAATCTTGAAGAAAGGGTCATGTCTAGTTCTATGTTTTTTACAACATGAAATTTCCTTGATCCCATCCTTGACCCTAATCCACTTTATGTACTGTGAAAAACATTTCATAAAATTGGGATGAGCATAAAAAGCTCAGTAAGGGATACACAAATAAGGAAAACTACCAGTTTTTCAAAACCTCAAGTAAACCATGAATACTTTATCATAGTTAATACTTTTCACCTTTATGAAGTAGTAAATACTCTACACTGAATAAAAGATCGTTACTTACCCTTTTGTATCCAAAAGATTACCATAAAACCCATATAAATAACACATAACATATAAAGGTAACTTGGGACATAAACATTCTTAAGTGAAATAACCATACAATTGACTTCCATACACATTACTAAATGGAATAGCCATATGGCCTACATCCATACCCAAGGCATTGGAGGTTATAGTGTAACCACCCTTCCTGGTTTATCACGACACCAGCTGTTATTTGGTTTATCAAGTAACCACCAATAAAATTTCAAAGTACCATCATAACACATAAAATATTTTTCAAATATAAACATTTTACTAATTACATTTCATTTTAAATCACATGAAGTAATTTCATGATATTGAAATAATCATTCCATTTTCATAAACCATTTAAAAAGTTATTTTTGAATCAATGTCTCCCATACCACTTTGATGCTTTTAATGGAATTATAATTTTAAAACATTAATTTCCATATAAATAAATACTCAGAACCATTTTTAAAACATGTACATTGAAGATAATTATTTACAATAAAAAATCATTAAAACATTAAAAATGATATTTTAGTTAAAGAGTTTTTAACAAAATGGGAGACTCTTGAATACAAATAATTGAGAAATAACAGTTAATCATAACTTTATAATATCATGAGAATAATGTTATTCATGGTATAATATGAAAAATGATAGTATATACACCATATAAGAGTGAATTGGTGCATAACAACAATTATGTCTCAATGGAAATATAAATTGAGATGAAATCCCTTATAAAGATGGTATCCTTAAATTAAGGATAAATCAATCAAATAATTATGTGTGAAAAATATAAATACACCCAATATAAGTAGATATTACTTTTAAAACAATAATAGGTCATTCACACATATTTATAGGACTACATATTCAAGAAGTACAAGTTGAACCCAAATAATTGAAATTGGGTTAAGAAGTTCCCTTGTAAAAACTCGACAGCCTAAAGACGTCACTTTAAAATTTATAAAATGATTTGATGAGATAAAAATGGAATATCATCACTTGTAAATAATTTTTACATCAATATGGATATATAATAACATATCCCAACAATAGAAGATGTAAATTAAAAGGCATAACAAAAAGAAGTTTTTTAAAAAGAGGAGGGTGAAAGGTTCTCCTAACGATTTGGTAACTTACAAAACATATGCCACATGAAAGAAGGATAATACAATGAATATGTAAATACTAATAAAAGAAATTATATTACACAAATATTACAATCATGGGTTGTACATACACCACACAAAAGGAAAAAGTGGCAAATATAACATTAATCTCACGGGAATAAAATGTGAGATGAAACCCTTTACCACATTGTAATCAACTAAGTCGTATGACCATAATTTAAGAACCAAAAATTTAATAACCAATAATACCTTGAATATAATAGGAATGATGATAATATATATCAAATGGTACTAAAAAATACACCACATGTAATGAATACGTGGCGAACAATGGAAATATTAAAGAATTATAAGTTAGATAAGAAATTCCCTAACCTTGTTGTCAAACATGACCTGTTCATTATTTAATATCCTGAATAATAAACTAATGTTAATTTATACATGCTTAAGAACATTTTTTATGTCCTTTATTAATTTTATATCACTTATTACCATGTTATAAACATTATGTATTCATTTATGTTAATAATGTCCGTTTTGTTGATATTTGGCACTGGAGTAAAAAATGAACACATTATATTTACAAGTTGTCCAAGTTTTCAATAGTCCATTTTATCCAGAATTATATTCATTATTTATATATCATATATATAATATATCTCCATTATATATATATATATATATATTTATATATTTATATATTTATGATAGTACATGTCATTCGGAGGTAAGAAATGAAATGCACCGTTCATGGAGACGGTAAGCCGTACGTATGCATGAATGCTACTTTCATTTATATTTCTTATTTTAATTGAATTAAAACATAAAAATAAATAGGTATATTATATTTCCAGTATAATATCATATATAATATCATTAAATCCATCCTTTATACATCCCACATAAGGCATTAATGAGCCATATCACTTTGAGGGGGCGGTTGTCCGCACTTCCTCATATAAAATTATGGCGTTTACCCATAATGGTAACCATAAGAGTAAGGAAATCTAAAAAATAATATATATCATATATAAACAAAGTCCTGTCATAATGGCCACCATGAGAGGTGATAGGAGGTAATAGAACAATCATCGTTAGTGAGGCGTTAGTTTTCCATCCACAGAAACATTATGTTCTTCACCCATTAAATAGATGTGTGTGTAAGTGTAGTTAAAATCCTTCTCATAAAAACATCCTAGTATATTTAGGATACTGGTGTTGTTATAAAATAATTTAATAAAAAGATTTTAGGGGTTGGAGGAGTAAAATAAAATAAAAGAAGTTAAGAGAAACTGTTACCTTTATTTGGGGTAACATCCTTTGGTTTGAATCAAATGGAATTCTTGAAGTGCCTTTTGCCTATGGTATGGCTTCTAGAAGGAGGATAGAGATGTAGGGAGATTAACTGGTCATATTTTGGTCGATCCTAAAGGCTTTAGAGGTGTTGTAATTGGTTAGAAGTGTGGTCTTTTTTTAAGGGGGGGGAGGGGCTCTTTAAGAAAGTGTGATAATATTATTTTATTATATAATGATATTCGATTTCAAAAGATCCAAAAATCATTAGAGTCGATGATAAGATGACTAATGGTACAAATAAATTCATCCAATAAGAATTGGACAGGTATTGGATGTTATTTTAATATTTTTAATCGTATTTAATTAAATCATTTTTTAAAGAGGTATATACTGCATCATTATGGTGTCATAAATAATTTAATTTATTTTTTGTCTAAAAATAATAAAAAAATACCATGATATAGGAAATATTTTTTTATTTCCAATTAATATTTATAGTAAAAAATATTACTTATATAACACCATATAAATATTATATTACTAAACGATTGTTGTTTATGTCATTTTGGGCTTTATATTAAATTAATTAATCTAATGTGTAATTATCACTTTTAAGTTACTCCATGGGGTCCCAATATATAACCAAAGATTCCCATGGGAGGCCATGACTCATACAATAAGTTTAGGATAGGTTTTAAGTTAACTTTTCATTATTATGATATTCTTTTTACCTTGAATTGCCATATTTACCTTTAACCGCGGTAAATAAAAATCAAAAGATACTATTCAGCTAAAATTATTTTCATCTTATTAAACGACATTTTACTTAATAATAACAAACATTTATGTCAGATATTTGAAATTCAATTCACATAAGTAGTAAAATTTCATTTAAATGAAAAATTCGGGTTTTAACTACTATTAAATGGATTCCCTATTCATCAACAATTGATGTTTTTCAGAAAAATATCAAAAATACAGCATAAGCTATATTTGATAATCCAAATTCAATTTTTTTTACCAAATTCAAAACATAGATGTTGTATTAATTAATTTAAAATTAATTCTCATTGTCAAAACAAATAGCATGTTTTTAAGAAACAATAATTATCCAATGATTGATACTCGTTTATGTCCAATTTCAAAATGAAATTTTTTCCAATGACCAAAATTAGATTAAATTTTAAAAATATATTCTAATTACACTTTAAAAAAAATTAAAAAGATAATCTAACCATATAAATAAATTATATTAAAAGGGGCTTTTCAATTAAAAAACAGAATTTTTCACTATTCATTTAAAAATAAACATTATTAGAAAAATACCTAATATTTACCCAAAGTAAATATTGATGTCCCGGTTCTAAATAAGAATTTTATTTTCTCAAATGGAACATATAAAAGTGATCAAAACTATATTTAATGAGGGTTAATCATCAAAAGGAGGTAAATCAACATTTTAAAGAATATTAGATTATTTATGCTTAAAATCATATTCTTTCACTTTTAAGCCTCAAAAATTTATTGGATAAATGTAAATACACATAACAAACATTTATAATCATATTTTAGTTAGGTTCGTTCATTCCTGCCAATACCACGGCTAGGATATAACTACCATTTAAAATGATAATGTTATATTATTATTTTGTAACATAAGATTTCAAAAAAAACTCATTATTGCGTATCGGGTACGCTACCGAACATAGAAACCCCTTTAAAGTAAAATTAATATTTAATTAACAAATATTAATAAATATGAAAAAATCATATTCTTTATTTACCTGGGATGTTACATCCTTCTCCTTTTTGGGAATTGTGTCCTCGAAATTTTAAAATTGGTCTTAGAAATTTTTTTGAAAGTCCCTCATCGCAAAAGTGTCAATAAAACTATCACATTAAAATAGAGATAAGTACATAGGTCACCCGATATAACCCCAACTAGGATTACATGTTGGAAAAAATGGATATAGAAAATAGAAAAAACAGTAAAATTCTAATGGAGAGTGATAGAAATCATGATTAAGAGAATGTTAACCACTAGAAAAATCACAAGCATGTGATGGGTTCAATGGTCCTTGATTCCCCAGTTGGAAAACATAATAGGAAGAGGTTTTGTTTTAATTAACTTTTCATAAATTTGATGAATTTATTTATGATCTTAACTAAAAACATATGGAAGCATACATAATTTTCATGTAGACTTTTATCCTTTATTAAATTTCTAACACAAACTCATATTTCCACCAAGCGATGAGTATTCAGGATGAAGTGTTCACATTAAAAGTGCTATAATCAAATTCTAGAGAATCACACAATCCACAAAGGATAAATTATATATTTCCCTTATCTTTATATATTAACTAAAACCCAAATGTCTAGTGCGACATCATATAATCCCCCAAAAGGATAATCATTTATAAAAAGAAATACTACAATTAATCTCCAAAATTCAACAAAAAGTACCCAAAGATCAAGAAAGACAATTCAATACACAATTGTCCTTAAAATTCATCAAAATAATCAAAACTAATATAGAATCCCAAAGCTCAAAAGTTTTTATATCACACAGTCTTCCACATAAAATCTAAATATTTATCCCCAAAAATATCGAATACTCTTAAAGTCTCATACTGAAGTATAATTACCCTATTCACAAATTATCTATGATAGGTTAAACATTTCTAGTAATAACCCAAATCAACTTATGTCCAAATTAAAAACATATATTCTTCAAAAATAATATTTCAACCATAACATCACAATTTAAATACCAAGGTATTCTATTTTCCTTAATAATATAGTGTTCTTAAAAGAGATAATGTCTTACAAAATAACCTTTATCACATAATCACCAAATCATTTTCCCATACAATGAATTTCCATTTGATAAAACATATAATCCCAAATATACTTATTAATGATCAATAAAATCATTTAACTAAAAATAATTAGTCATACTAACCAGGGACTTCGTGTAGTCCAGTGGTAGGGGATAAATCCCAGTCGCACTTTAGATTGCGGGTTCGATTCTCGTAGCTTTTTCCTACGTGGTGGGTTGTCAAATGGTGTGCGTGTTGTTTGTTTTCAAAAACTATAAAATTCAAAAAAGGAGAAAAATTCATTAAAAATAACCATAGAATTATTTATCCTCAAAGGTTATCTAATACCTTTAATTTTTAACCCCAAAATGTAATAACCATTTATCACTTCAAAAATAACTATGACTATTTATAAAATCCTAACCATTATGGTAATGTCACTTATGATTAAAGAACACCTTTACCTCTAAAGTTATCTAATCTGAACTCTGATACCAACTATAAGGACCCAACCTTAATCATTACATAATATTGAATTAAATAAATAATTCATATTGAGGATCTTTTAATGTTTTGAGTTTTAGAGAATTTTTCCATAAATATTAAATTACATCCTAGAAATTACAAGGTAGAAACTTCTACTCAGTTTCCATAAAATAAATAAACTTGAAAAAAGATTAATGTCTAGTTCCATGTTTTAGATAGCATTACATTTCCTCGATCCCATCAATGACCCTACTCAACTTTATGTCTTGTGAAAAACATTTCAAAAACATGGGATGAGCATAAAAAACCTAGTAAGGGGTACACAAAGAAGGAAAACTATTAGTTTTTCAAAGAAACAAGTAAAACATGAATACTTTATCATAAGTAATAATTTTCACCTTTAATAAGTAGTAAAAACTCTTCACTAAATAAAAGATCATTACATACCCTTTTATAACAAAAATATTACCATAGAACCCATATAAAGAACACATAACATATAAAGGTAACTTGGGACATAAACATTATTAAGTTTAATAACCCTACGGTTGACTTCCATACACATAACTATATGCAATATCCCTACGACCGACATCCATTCCCAAGGCATTGGAGGTTATAACGTAACCACCCGTCCTGGTTTATCATGACACCACCTGTCATATGTTGTATCACCTAACCACCTGTAAAATGTCCATGTTCCATCATAACACATAAAATATTGAAAATATAAACATTTCACTAATTACATTTCAGTTTAAATAACATGATGTAATTTCATGATATTGAAATAGTCATTCCATTTTCATGAACTATTTAAAAATAGATTTTTGAATCAACGTGTCCCATAGAACTTTGACGATTTTAATGGAATTATAATTTTAAAACATTTATTTCCATATAAATAAATACTCAACCCATTCTTAAAACAAGTTAAATAAATATTAATATTCATAATAATAAATCTTTAAAGCATTAAAAATGATCTTTCAGTTAAAGAGTTTTTAACAAAATGAGAGACTCTTGAATACAAGTAATTGAGAAATAAAATTTAATCATAAATTTTTAATATAATAAGAATAATGTGATTCATGATATAATATGACAATGGATATTATATACACCATATAAGAGTGAATTGGTTCATAACAACAATAAAGTCTCAATGGAAATGTAAATTGAGATGAAATCCCTTATAAAGATGGTATCCTTAAATTAAAGATAAATCAATAACATAATAATGTGTCAAAAATATAAATACACCCAATATAAGTGGATATTAAGTGTAAAACAATCAGAGTTCATTCACAAATATTCATAAGATGACATAATCAAGAAGTACAAGTTGAACCCAAATAATTTAAATTGGGTAAAAAATCTCCCATGTAAAAATTTGACTGCCTAACGGTGTCACTATAAAATTCAGAAAATGCGTTGATGAGATAAAAAGGGTATATCATCACATGGACATAATTTTAACATAAATAATGATATATAAGAACATATCCCAACATAATAAGATGTAAATTAAAAGTCATAACAAAAAGATGTCTTTTAAAATGAGGAGGGTGAAAGGTTCCCTTAAAGATTTGGTAACTTACAAAACATACACCACAAGAAATAAGGATCTTACAATGAAGATTTAAATACTCATAAAATAAAGTATGTTACAAAAAGTGTACAATCATGGGAAGTACATACACCACACAAAAGTAAATAGTTGAAATATAGCATGAATCTCATGGGAATAAAAAGGGAGATGAAACCATTTACCACGTTTTAATCAACTGAGTCTAATGACCAAAATTTAAAAACCACCAAATGAATCACCGAATACCATTAATATAATGATAATAATACTAATATATATCAAATTTCCATACACAATACACCACATGCAATTAATAAGTGGAAAATAATGGAAATCTCACGGAATTAAAAGTGAGATAAGAAAATCCCTTACCTCATTGTCTGACATGACCCGTTCTTTCTTTAACCTCTTGAATAATAAACTAAAGATAATTTATAATAGCTTAACAAACTTTTTCAAGATTAATATTCCTTTTATATCACTTTTTAACATGTTATAAACATTATGTAATCATTTAAGATAAGAATGTTCGTTTTGTCGGTATTTGGTACTTGAGTAAAAAATGAACACCTTATATTTACAGGTTTTCCATGTAGTCAATAGTACACTATATCCACAATGATATTAATTATTTAGATATAATATATATCATATATATCCAGTATATATATATATATATATAAATTTATAATAGTACATATCATTTGGATGTAAGAAAGGAAATGCATCGTTCATGGAGATGGTATGTCGTGCGTACACATGAACACTACTTTCATTTCTATTTATTATTATAATGGAATTAAAACATAATGATACATAGGTATATTATAATTCCATTATAATAACATATATAATAACTCTAACTTCATTATTTATACATCCCACATAAGGCATTAACGAGTCTTATCACTTTGAGGGGGCGGTAGCCCGCACTTCCTCAAATGAAATTATTGCAATTACCCATAATGGAAACCAAAAAGGTATGATATAAATAAAAAATTCAGAATAATAAGGATGAAATTAACATAATATATATCATATATAAAAAATGTTCCATCGTAATGGCCACCATGCGAGGCAGTAGGAGATAATTGAACAATCTTTGTTTCGTGTGGCGTTAGTTTTTCATCCACTGAAACATTATGTTCATCACCCAGTAGATGGAGGTGTGTGTAAGTGTAGTTCGAATCCTTCTCATAACAACATAAAATTATACTTAGGATACTAGATTTGTTATAAAATAATGTAATAAATGGAGTTTAGGGGTAGGATATGTAAAATGATATAAATGAAGTTAAGAGAAACTGTTACCTTTAATTTGGGTAACTTCCTTTCATTTGAACCAAAAGGACTTCTTGAAGTGCCTTCTCCCAAAGTTAAGTATTCTAGGAGGTGGAGAGGGACGTAGGGAGATTAATTGGGCATATTTGGTATGATCCTAAATGCTTGATAGGTTTTTGGAATTGGATAGAAGTGAAGGCTTTTCATAAGGGGGAGGAGGGGCTCTTTAGGAAAGTATGATAATATTATTTTTTTATATAATGATATTCGGTTTCTAAAAGACCAAAAATAATTATAGTCGAAGATATGATAACGTATTGTCGAAATAAATTCATCCAATAATAATTGGACAGGTTTTGGATGTTATTTTAATATTTATAATCTTATTTATTTGAATCATTTATTAATGAGGTATATACAACATCATTTATGTGTCATAAATAATTTAATTTATTTTTTGTATAAGAATTATAAAAAAATACCATGATGTATGAAATATTTGTATCTTTCCAATGAATATTCATATTCAAAAATATTACTTATATAACACCATATAAAAACAACTTTACTAAAAGATTTTTGTTTATGTCATTTTGGCCTTTACTTTAAATTAATTAATCTAAAGAGTCATTGTCACTTTAAAGTGGATCCATGGGGTCCCAAAATCGACCCAAAGATGCCCATGGTCGGACATGACTCATAAAATATTATTAGGACAAGTGTAAAGGTAATTTTCTATTATTATGATATTCTTTTAACCCATAATTACCCTATTTACCTTTAACCGCCGTAAATAAAAGTCAAAAGTTTCTATTCACCAAAAACAATTTTCATCTTATTGAACCAAATTTTACATTATAATAACAACCATGTATGTTAGATTTTCTAAAATCAATTCACAGAAGCAATAAAATTTTATTTAAATGAAAAACTCAGTTTTTTTAACTACTACTAAGTGTTTCACTATTCATCAAAAATTGATGTTTTTCTAAAAAATACCAAACATGAAGCATAAGATAGATTTAATATTACAAATTAAAAAATGATTTCTATTTTACCAAATTTAAAACATAGAAGTCGCATTAATTAATTTAAAATTAATTCTCGCTGTCAAAACAAATAGCGTGTTTATAAGAAATAATAACTATCAAAATATTGATACTCGTTTATTTCCAATTTCAAAGTGAAATTATTTCCAATGACCAACATTATATTAAATGGAAAAAAATATTCTAATTATAAATTATAACCAATTGAAAAGGTAATCTAACCATATAAATAAATTAGATGAAAAGGAACATTTGAATTAAAATACAGTATTTTTCAATATTCATTAAAAAATGAACTTTATTAGAAAAAAACAAAAAATTTACACAAAGTAAATTTTGATGTCCCGATTTTAAAGAAGAAATTTTTTTGTTAAATGGAACATAGAAAAGTGACCAAAACTAGATTTAAATAGGGTTCATCATCAAATGTCAGTAAATCAATGTTTCAAAGAATGTTAGAGTATTTATGCTTAAAATAAGATTCTTTCTTATTTTAAGCCTCATAAATTTATTGGATAAATGTAAATAAATTGAAAAATCATTTATTATAATATTGTAGTTAGTTTTGTTCATTCCCTCCAATACAATGTCTAGGATTTAACTACCATATAAAATAATAATATTATATTATTAGTGTGCAAAGTAAGATTTTAAAGAAACATGTTATTGCATATCTGGTACACTACTGAACATAGAAACACCTTTAAAGTAAAATTAATATTTAATTCAAAAATATTAATAAATATTAAAACATCACATTATTTATTTACCTATGATGTTACGATTAATTCCCAATTTAATACAACGGTTATAACTAAATAGGGAAAAAAACCCCTATCCCAAAATGAAACAACTCACCTTGTCTATGGTTCAGTAGTTGGATTCTCCTCTAAAATATCCCTTTTTATATGTTTGAAAAGGGGTGGGGATAATTAAAAGAAACATTAAGGCCCAAATAGTGTGTAATCCAAATCCCAATACTATTTTACCAACTATTCCATAATAAAATTCAAATATAAAATAAACCATGTAAATGATTTCAATTTTTAAACAAAACTGGGTTGGCCTTTAAAAATCATATTTATGAAAATCATGCTTACATTTTAATATGTTTATATACATTAAAAAGTCATAATTCAAATTTCATATTGTGGATATACATTTCCAATGATGCAATTTGTCTCAACTCAAATTTTTTATTAAAAAAATTGAACTTTTCCCAATATATATATAAAATAAACATATTCATATAAAATAGTTTATATAAATTTTCCTGGAATGTAATTTTTAAATAATTCTATATACATTATCAATACAAAAAAGAGATTAACATGTCTATATTACAAATAAGCACAAATACTTTGGTGCTATAGGGACTAGACCCCATGAAATCAAATGTATGAACATATGCCCCTTTGGGCATAAATAAAAGGGGACTCACAACCACCACATAAGGAATAATGATGTTCTTATATGTTGTTTTAGGAAATTGTATGTCATAAAGTGTTTTCCAAAACAACATAGTAATTACCTAAGGCTTTCATGCTCTCATATAAAAAAAATGATGGGAAATTTATTTCAAGGTTGCGTAAAAAACCAATTAGATCCAATACCGCATTGAAAATATTCCAATTATATTTTTAAAAGACATATTTTGTTTTAATAAAAAACATGACGTTTGACTATGATGAATCACTATAATTTCCATAAAAATATTGTAAACTATTATTTCAAAAATAATGATTTGAAACTAATTCAATCAATTTCACAATCTATTTCAGAATTAAATCCAATAATTAAATTTTCATATAATTCCAATAATTTCATCACAAACCCATAATAAACATGGATTGGATTTTTCACAATTTTCCATCAAAAATATTGCAAAATTAAATTAAACAAATTTATTGATTCAATTTCCATCGAAATGAAAATTTATATTAATAGTTTAAATCTCACTAATTTCAAATTCCATTACAAAAAATCGGTTTCTCAAAAACCCAAATTCATTTGAATTTTATTTTTCCAGGAACCAATATAAATTCATAAATTTAAAAAAATAGAATTAAAATTCACATAATTGATATTTAATAAAATTATTATGGTTAATATAAATTGGGAATCGTAATAGTACATCCTACCTCAGGATTAGCAGATCTCGAATCAACAAAACCTAGCTAAGATTTGTCGATAAAGATTTATGATAAAGGATTCGAGGAAAAAATGATCAAACATAAGATAACTGACCCAATTGGAAGGTCATTAGATCCATAAATGAACACATAGATCCATGGAACCCTAAATAGTATGATAGAGATTGTAGAAAAAGAATATCGGGACAAGGGAACTAAATGGATAAGGATTGACAGATGTTCACATAGCTTCAGATCAATTCAGGGAGGGGTTCTAGGGAAAAATAACCCTCCATGGGAGCTCTATGGTAGGGAGAAATATATTCAGGTTGAAGGATGTCCTTCTTGGACCTGTAGTAGGGGTTTTATATTTTTTAATAAAAGTTTGGACATTGTAAAATCTCATATTCAGGGTTTCCTAGGCAGGCCAGCATGGTTAGACTAAGGTATGTAGTCTAGAAATGCGGACACATTAAATGAGATTCACTATTTCTACTAAGAGGGTGCACATATTTACTATCCAATAACCAACCATAAAAAATATTCCTGCCTTTTGTCTCATGGTCTACACTAATAGGGTGCACGATTTGGGCAAACTATGCCCCAACCATGCACTAGGCTAGAATATTCAGTTCTTTTAAAATTTAAACAAGGAAAACCACAAAAAACCCAACCATATCCTGTTAAAATAGGTCTTTATGAATACATGAATGTAGTAACATAATTTTATTTCCTAAAACAGAAACAAGAATGCACCTCCATGAATTCTGCGAACATACAGTCTTCAGCATCTCTAGGTTATACCCCGAAGAATAAGTTACAATATTTTTGTACCTTCTGGTCTGCATCATGAATTGTATGCACGTCTATCTCAATAAAATCATTTTCCATTAGAGGATTCCATTGAGTGAAACTGGTTTCTCCCCCTAAGGAACTCCTATAACATGTCTCAATGGCATATTGTTTCACACTAAAACAAAAGAAATGATCATACATATAATATCCTCAGTTCTAACTAGAAATACCAGAATCAAAAAATGATATTAAGGTAAAACATACAAACATGAGATACACACCCAATCTCCCATGAATCTTGAGTCTCATGAGGACATGTTCTATCCATGAACTCACTGTGATACACATATCAGTTCCAAAAAAGTTATATCTCTAATATACCCAATGTCTCATGAAAAAGAAACATGAGAATATACATCCATTGGTACCACATGGAAATAAATCATACCAAACACCATTTAAATACAAGAAAACAACCACATCCTACATACATCTAAAGCTCCTTTCAAATCCCCATGAGCTCGCGACTAGCACCCAGGCATCAAATAACAACCATAGGGAACGATTCATCCTGACCTGAAGTAATATCATGACATATATACACATGTATAGAGTAAGAAAACCAATGAAAAACAATATATATATATATATATATATCCTAATTGTAATATAAAAAAATAATTGATACAATAGAAATAGATGTAAAACAATATCTAAAAGAAAATTACAATAGTAAAGGAGGGAAAAACAACAATATCTAATCCAACAGTATCCATGTGATAGTGTGTGAAAATATGCACCATATCACTATCCAGTTACCCTATCCTATATGACAGAAAAACACACCTCTTCACTATAGTTCCTGGCCTTTCCATGCATCAAAAGACATACCCAAGTTGATGCACTGCTAAAGGGCTACATAGGTTGTGAGGTAATAAGCCATGTAGGGTCTAACTCAAGTGATTCATATCGAGTCTCTGAAAAATAATCCCGGGTTGATGAACATTAATTAAAATAAAGAATGTTATATAATTTAGCAATTTTTATGTAAAATAAAGGAAGAGAATTTAATTTCCCTTTACCCAAATTTTCTAATAAAAAGGTAAATTTGTTTCAAAATTTTTTTATAAATATATCAAAAAAGATATATCAAATTGAACTAGATCAAGAATCACATATCATATAAAATCCATAGAATAAAAATCAAAATTATAAAAACCGAAATATCTCAAATCATCCAAGAAGAAGATGTTACAACATGCCAAGGATAAAAACATTTCTGTATACCTAGGAAAATCATACATAAAATAGAAAATCATGCATATAACGTACCTAAACATATGCATCGAGTTTAGAGAGGAGAGGAACACCACATAATGTGAACTCCCTAATATTTCGGACATGTCCCTTGAGCATTAGGGCAAGGGATAAGATGAAAGAATCCTGTGAAAACCCCCAAAAAGTGGTTGATATACATTGTTATACCTTTTAGCTAAGTACCTTGTTCTCCATATGTTCTATAATTTACAAAATAATTATCAAACCATTTCTTCACACCGTGATTTCAAAACCATTTCACAAAAATGTTTTACAATGCATTGTTACCCATTTTCATTTACAAAAACATGGGGAAATAATATTTTATCAAAAACCATGTTCCATACACACAAACAATATCATTCAATAATTCCATTTCATTTAATAAAAAATATTATAAAAAATATAATCAATTCATTTCAATAACACAGTCTTGAGATGGAACAACATACATTAAAACTCCATTCACACATGCATGTAAGGTAATCCACCAGAAGAATAAATCCAAAAATGAAAAAAGTCGCTAAAATCAATCTGAACATATCATAATTGATTCAATTTAACAAAAGGGTTGTTGTAGAGGAAATATTACAACGTACTTGAATAACGCATCGCCATCGCACCACATTCTACAAGGAATTGACCCCCCATAATTAGAGAACACAACATATATAGAGTGGTTTAAAGATAAAAATCACAAAATATCATAAAATATAATAGAACGACACCAAAAAATTCATCAATCATAAAAAAAAGAAGCACAAAGGATTTCCAACTCAAAGAGATGTAACACAAATTCCCTGATGATCCAAATTTGAATGAATCAATCCAGAATAAACTAAGGCTCCCAAAATCAATAAAAAAGGGATGAAGGTCAAGATAAATGATGTTTTTGGAAGAATGAAATAATAGTCAAATTATGACAAACCCAAAAATCCATGTCTATTTCATTCACATGGAAAGTAACCCATTTACCAATTGTGTAATACTCGATGTCCTTATATGTCAAAAAACTTATCACTATTTTATTAAAAACGATCTATAATCGTTATGTGATGTATAAAAATTACACATAATGTAATTATTCAGGATATGTACATAGCTCATGACTTCATGTTGCTATGAATTACACATCCTGTACTCCTTATATTATTTTTAAATTTCTTGAAGACAATAAAACTACAGATAAAAAAAACTCAAATCATGTCGAGTTTTCTCCATGAATTGGAAGAAACCTGGAAATAAATTACCACAATTATAGATGGAATGCATTAATTTAGAAAAATATGTATCCCAAAACTTTTTTTCATTTTTATTATCAAATGGTCTCTATCCCAGGATTCCCACGACACACACAATTAAAGATAAGAACAAGAAAAGGGAAATACCTGAAAGTATGTAATTGGATGTTACCCATTCCATTTTAAGGTATCATGGATTTCACAAACTATTCAATAGAAAAATTAGACTCATTAATACAAAAAAACCAATTTAAAACTACCTAAATCCGGTGGAAAAAAGTAACTAATAAAAATATAAAACTAAAAGAAAACGAGAGGTTAGGGGTTGACTTCAAAAATTATAGTTTCATTCATATTTTGTGGAAAAGGATGAGTACTAATTCATTGAATATATTATACATTGATAAATTATTCTCAAGACAGATGATAGAGAATGCCCCAATATTAAAAACATTTATAATGTTAATAGTGGACATGTTACTTTGGAGATAATGCACAATGGAAAATCATGAGAGTTGAGGATATTTATTTTCATTGTAAGGTTTTCATTTCAAATTTTAATGATGTTATAGGACAAAATAAAATTGTTATTTAAATAATTAAATTATTTAATTTGGAGTACTATATGAGCTTTTTGAATGAATGATATAAAATCACACATTCAAAAAAAGTTCATATACTATCAGACAATAGGAATCATAATTATTTCACTTTTAACCAACATGTCCTTAATTTCATTAACATTGCTTTCTCATTAAAGAAGATATAAATTATGAGTTTTTCATAAGTAGATATTGAATCATGATGGGGAATTTATATGTACTTCCATTTAAATATTATTATGGTATTTGATAGCTTTACAGGAACACAACCTCATGTCTAAATGATTTGTGATAAAAATAAAATTATCACATATTCATTATATTCATGGGTATGAATTTTATTATCCAAATGATAAAATATATAAAATTTTTCCAGAATGGAAAATTATTGATTAAATCTATGAAAAAATCATTCATTATTTTAACAAAATCAATTAGCGATTAAAATACTATTTTCAATGAAATTTATTTTTATACATATTTTATATTTTTATCTAGACAAAGTCTATTGATTACTATATAAAAATATCATTGATATATATTCATATTTTATATAAATAAATTAATATTCACCCTTACATTAGATATATAATGTTTTCGAATAGTGATTAATCAATTTAAATATAAAATGATTTATTTTTAATAGAACAATATTTTGTGTTTGTATTGTTTTCTTATAATACAAAATTAAATAAATAATTAATTGAAATTTTTTAATGAAATTTATATATTTTATAAGAAATAATATATTTAATATTAATATGTTATTTTTACAAAGCTTTAAATGAAGTAAAAATCTTTATTTTATATAAAAAATATATTTATTGAAAAAAAATAATTGCATTTTGTGTTCTTAATTAAATATTTCTTTTTTTATATATGTAAATTGAATTTACAAAATATACGTTAATATTTTTTTTATCATAATTTACATATTTTTTAATATATCCAATTTAATTTTTTGGATAATATATTGGAAAAAACTCTATCATTTTACAATAGTTAATCTTGAAACATGTTTACTAGTTTGAGGTGGTTAAACTAGGGGATATTAGTAATATTGAAAAATAAACATTACTGATTAAATTTGATTGAATATGTTTTCACACTAAAGTATCTTATATTAAATTAAATTTCAATATGTAGTCATTATATTTAACACCCCAACCCAATAATCCTAGATCCGAGGCATTATTTTAATAAATTGGAATGATTACAAGGAATCATATCCTGAATGACCAATCAGTTTACCAGTCATGGAAAATAGATTACATATGTGATCTTCACATTATAATTTCAATCATAAATTAAAATATAGATAATACTTTGTAAATTCCATTATTCCCCTTTCATAACACTACATATCAATTATAAAACACTTCATGGCATCGAAAAATAAAACATAAGAAAGGGGTGAGCTCAGATGCTCAGTAAGGGTAAACAATTTAGTGGAGACTGTAAACATTTTTGTAATGATATCTAATAAAAACAACATCCATTTAAACACAAAATTGAACATAATAGGGAATAAATTAATCATACATTACCATATAAAAAATCACATTGATATTCTACTAGTCGAATAATTATATGTAATAACTGATTTTATAATGAGGGAATGCATAATTTCAGACATAATAACTACTAAATGAAGGCATTTTTCCAAGACCACTCACACTTATTTTGCCAAGGACTTGTTCTAAGACACTAGTTTGTCTCATGAGACCTACCAATGTAACAAGGGGTAATAGCAGGCCCTACCAGTCACATACTATGTACAATGCATTCCTTGAAAGAAAAGGGAGAAACATGACATAAACATTTGTATTAAAAATAACACAAGAAATGTTAATAATTTATCTATAAACCATGAATGGTATAAAACTACCACATCCATAGTCAATCATTACAAAACTAATTTAATAAAATATATAATAATATATTATAATAAATAAACCTCGATCATGAAAAATTTCTAGAAAAGGAAGATGACCTTGTTGAAAATTATCATTAAAACACATTGAGAGAAATACCCATTTTTATGTAAAGTCATTTAAAGTCCTTATAATTTATAAAGGAATACATTTAAAATATATTTTTCAATAAATTTGTCCCATACCACTTTGAAACTTTTGAAACGAAGTAACATTTTAAAACATTATTGTCCTTGTAAATAAATCCTTAAGACCATTTTGAAGACATGGAAATTAATGTGAAAGATTTAGAATAATAAATATTTAAAATATTTAAAATTATGTTTTAGATAATGAGTCCATTAAAATGAATCGTTTTGAAAAAACATTTATGAAACATAGACATGGATGATAAATATGTCCCAGTAAATACATACACATAAACAATCTTAGATAATAATGAGATTGAGAAATCAACTTTTACCTTGTACTTTCGTTTATTTGAGGTTACGTTTAACCTTTTGTATAATGACCATAGTATGTTATTAATTTATAATAGAAACATATTCATATTTATGATATCATATATTATTAATTTATGGATTTATACTTCCCATATAACAATAATTCCCATGTTAAGTATCTTTTTGGGTAATAATCATTTTCTTTATCGTACGAGTTTTAACATGTTATTCCTGGTCATGTCAATTAGATCAGGATTTCTATACATCCAGAATTTAAAACAGGATTTATATATCATATATATTCATAATATAATATGTATATTAGATAGATATATGAATTTGAAACACCATTCAAGGAGATGGTAGTCCGTACATAAGCAATAACGTTGTTTCCATTTTCATATCATATAGTATGGAAGTAAATAATCATTATATATTTATCTACATAAATATATATTATTAGATTAGATATATTATTACATATGTCTCATACTTAATCAATATATGTATATTTTAATAAAAATTCCAGAATTTTTATCATTGAAGATGAATCTCATCGCGTCGTGGAGATAGTAAGTCTTACGTATGCATGAGCGACAACATCATTCAATTGATGGTGAATCAGTATTTAATCGCATGGTATGTTATATATACAGAATAATTAACATGTTATATTCATTATTTTCATTAATTATACTCATTATTATAACAATCCAAATAATGTAGTGTTGAATAACAAACTACACCACGACGTGGATAAGGTAAGCCCTATGTACGCATGCCTAGTGACTCAATAATACATAGGATGGATAGAATAATTAATATGGTTGTTACATATTTGTACTAGAATATAACTATGTATATGGAACTGAAGTTATTAATTTAGTATGGTAACCACAAGGGAAGTGTAATTATAATAAGAACCAAACAGTGAAAGAGGTGATAAAATAATTACCTCTTCTTTGGGTGTTTCCTTTTTATTTGAACAAAAGGGCTCACTGGGATAGATTTTTGCTCAAGTTAATTCCTCTAGGTTGAATTTAGGGTAGTTGGGGTTGGATATGGGGAGGTTTTTGGTTATGAAAATGGATTTTTAGGGGTTATTTAAAAATAAACTGAGGTGTCGTTATAAAAGAGAGGTAAGGGGATTTTGGAAAAAATGTTGAAATATTAATTTATTATAAAACACTTCTCTATTTTTAATAGCTCCATATTGATTTATTTATACGATAAGATGAAGATGGGTTGAAATAATCTCTACCAATTGGTCTTATACATGTTTAGTTCATCATATTATCCTTATCTTTCAGATTTGACCGTTAGTTAAATAGTTTAACTCTTACCATGTCTTCTTGTGTTTTTATACTACATTGTTAATATGGTTAATATATGATTCCAAAGAACATAAAGTGGATAATTTATGAAATTATAATACTATCAAAGTTAGTTGGAAGATCATTTTATTTTTATGATTTTTATATTAGTTAATAAAATTGTATTTATTTTAAAATATCATTTATGTCAATTCTATTACTATTAAATACATTATTTTTTTTAAATATATAAAACCGGATTAATTAAAAAAAATCATTTCATCAATAATAACAAGTCAAAGTCACCTTCCAAATTATTTAATGATATAAATGGTTTCAAATCACGTTTATTTTAAAATTTATAATAGAATTTATTTTAATTTTCATTTATAAGACAATCACTACATCATCATTGTGTCATAAATAAATTTAACAATTTAATGTCTAAAAATTATAAATAAAATACCATAATATAGGAAATTTTGTTATATTTACAATGAATATTTATAGTTGAATTTATCTTATGTATAACCCTCTATTAAAAACATGATTAGTTATTAATATTTGAATTTGACACCTTTAACAATTCTTTGAATAAAATATAATAAAATCCATAATCTAACCCAAGTGAATTAAAAAGAATCATAATTTTTAATAATGTTCATTTTGGTCGAAATAAAATTATCCAATAGAATTATTACCTTTTATAGTGTAGATTTATGTTACTAAAATTTTATTTTTAACTTTAATTATCCTATTAACTTTTGATTGTGGTAAATACAAATTCAAATGTTTCTATTCACCAAAAAGTATTTTTATCCTATAGACCCAAATTTTACATATTGATGAACACCATGTATGTTTAATTATTGAAATTAAATTCACATAAGAAGTAAATAATATGTTTTATGCCAATTTGAAAATGTTCCAAGAAGGTGGGTATATGTTCCTAGAAGGTGGGAAAAATATGTTAAAGAAGTTCAATGAATTTTTATATATAATTCTATTATAAAATGACTCAAATGACGTAAATTGGAATAATATATGTATTATGTCTATATTTTTCCATTAAGATAAATATTAATTAAAAATAATTATTTAAAAGAATATGTCGTTTTTTATGTACTGGGAAGTATTTTTCACTATTCATCAAAATTTGAATATTTTTAGGAAAATACCAAAAATTCACTCTAAGCTAATTTTGATATTCCGAATTCAAAAATCAAGTCTATTTTTCCCAATTCAATTTTTAGGAGTGTCTAAAATTAATTTTATTATTGTTCAAAAAAGGACACAAAAAGTAGTTCTTTTATGAAAATAGTTTTTCTAAATATATAACTATTTTAATAAAACAATTAAATTTCATTATAAATATGTTTTAATTATGTTAAAACATTATATATAACATTTAAAATTTATTTTTTCCTATTCATATTTAATTATTTAATTTGTAAACAAATATATATTTTAAATAATTATATTACTAATTTGTTGATTGGCAGAAATGAAATCTTGCATATAACGCAAGACATGTCAGTGTTGCATCCAATATAAGATATTAAATTACATTAACGATATAATGTATTACGAAATATTAGGCTGTTACATACTCACCTACTTCAATAAATTATGTCTCCGAAATTTAAAATTATTATTTGAAAATAAAAAGATGAAAATAGAAAATACCCTTGTGGAAAACCCACATCGGAAATAGGGTTTATAAAATTTACTCTTAATAAAAGGGAAATGGAAATGATAATGTCACCAAAAAATAGGACATAGAATAAGAGAATATTATTGGAA
This sequence comes from Viscum album, assembly GCA_963277665.1. Lineage (NCBI taxonomy): Eukaryota > Viridiplantae > Streptophyta > Magnoliopsida > Santalales > Viscaceae > Viscum > Viscum album. The sequence continues at coordinate 1,978,158,396 of OY728119.1, forward strand.
ACTACAGATACATAATTTGAGGAATAATGTAAATATTTATAGGTATTTATTGAGGTCTTCATTCACAAACAATTGAAAAATAAATGAAGAATTGAGGGCCTAAAATCCACAAATCAATTATGATTTAAAGTATAATCAGTTAAATAATACATAATTTATTATGATAAAACATTTTTTAGATAAATTTTTCTAAGAGGTTTGGTTAATTTACTATAAATACAAGAACTCAGAAAACATAATTTATATAACTACCTTCCATAATCATAATCTCATCATTTGGTTGTACTTTGATCTATTTTCATTTCATCCAATAAACTATGAAATTAATGTTGAGAATTTATTAAGTTAATGCATGAAGGGAATTTTATAAATCATAAGGTCCACAAGTATTTCCTTAATTCTATATATGTTTTCTTAAATCCCAAAGGACAGGTCAAAGTATCCAATAAACTATAATTTAACCTCGAACAAAATTACAAGTGCTCAACATACTCAATTCCAACCTTTAAACTTGCCCAAAATACTTATGTGCAAACTCACTGCCCAAAAACATATATGGGAGGTAAACATAATGAGGATCTCTTTTCCCCATATAATAACATGTGAATACCTTCATCATTTATTCTCTTAAAACATGGTAACACCCTAAATTAGTATAAAACATTATTTAATACATTCATGCTCCCTTATTACTTATAGAATACTGGATATACTCCTTAAATACAAAATTGTTGTAAACTCCAACAATGGTGGAATAAAAATACAATTAATTAGTTCCACATTAGCCAAGAATATCCGATATAATTTATCCAAATAACTCATCTATTATTTCAAAATAACTACCTCAGTGTCAGGACCATATTATAGTTTATCATTACCTCAACCATGTTTTTTCAAAAAAGCTTAACAGTCTATTTTGTCACTTTTCATAGTACCGTACAATCTCAAATCCTCATTGAAATATTACAACAGTTTAATATTTATTTATTTCAATAATTCATATAACTAGTACAACATTGATACAACACTCAAATGACATAATTCCTCAATCCAGAAACAGTAATACATTTATTAATCCATTTTGACTGTATTAACAGCTTTTTCATGAACTTGATCCCTTTGATTCTTATGAGCTATATTTCCTTGATGCATAGGAAATTTATTTTAATAATTCCCTATTTCACTAAATATGAAACACTAAATATTTGTCCTTTGATTCATCTCTTTACATTATTTTTCCTTATGACCCTTTTATCCACACTTTTGACAAACAACTAGTCCTTTTGAGCACTTCCATGGGTAATTCTTCCCACAGTTATCACATGTGGGAAAATCCTTCTTTCCAATATTCCCATTATCTATATTTCTCTCTGCCACTATCTTCTTCTCTAAATTTCCTTCAAATCCAAAGGACACATAGAATTCATTTTTTATCTTCATTACACATGTTAATATTCCCTCATTTGATGAGAATACATGGGTGGATATTTCTCTTCGAAATATATTGCTTATGACCACAAAAGATAAGATCCATCTTCATATTTAGAAAAAGTGCATTGGTGGGGTAGTCATTCCTGCTACTAGGTGCCATTTCTAAAGAATGTCACACACTATATTACTTTATGAATCACAATACATAATTCGAAACTAGTGAATTAATTAACATAAATTGAAAAATTTAGCCATATATAATCTCATAATCATAAAAATGGACTATTGGTATACATATTTAATCATAAACACTTAATATGGTTTTTATGTAAAATTTGAATTATCCTAATCATATCCCCCAGGAGTGTCACAATAGGTGGGCAGTAAGGAAGGTTTTCATGTACTATGTTAACCAGAGTCAGGCCCAGCGCAACTTTTCATAGTTTTCACCCCTCGGTACATCTATTCTATAACAACATCCACTTATAATATCTAAACAGGGATGCATTTCTGGAAAGACCCACATAATCTCTACATTAAAAAATTCTAGGAAGTTCTTTTATACTAATCTTCAATGTATATATTAGGGAAATATTCTATAGTCATAGTGGTTCTAAATATATTTTCCAAGGTTATTGATAAAATTCATATGATACCAACTATAACGCCCTGGCCCAAGAATCCTAGATCTGGTGCAACATTTTAATAAATTAGCAAGATTATAAGGAATCATGTCCTGAAGGAACGATCCATTTAACAGTCATGGAAGATACATTACAAACACGAAATTCACATTAAAAATTATAAGATAAATGAAATCATTAATAATACATTGATAAATACATTATTAAACTTTCTTAACACTCCATATCAATCATAAAACACTTCTTGGCATCTTGGGAAAATAAAACATAAGAATTGGGTGAGCTCAGATGCACAATAAGGGTTAATAATTAAGCGGAAAATATAAAACATTAATGAAAGATGAATAATAAAAATAGAATACTTATAATCATTAACTCGAACATAATATAAAAAAAATCCAACATTACCATATAAACATGCTCAGGGATATTCTACTAGTTGAATAATCACATGTAAAAAATAATTTCCTAATGATGGAATACATAATGTTGGACATAATAACTACTATGTCAAGTACTTGTTCTAAGACCATTCCCAAATATTCTATCAAGGCCTTATTACAAAACACTATTTTGTCTCATAATACCTTCTGATGCATCGAGGAGATATGGAAGTCCTTACACATCACTTATTAAGTCCAATGCATTCCTCAGATGAAAAGTGTGAAACATAACCTAATCATTCATATTAAAACTAAAATACGAAATGTCAAAACTTTAACCATAAACCCTGAATGGTATAAAACTAGTACATCCATATTCAAACATATCATAACTCAATCAATAAAATATAGATTGTTGTATTATAATAAATCAACCACAATCAAGAATAATATTCATTAATGGATGTTGACATAGTTGAAAATGATCCATAAAACACTTTGAGTGAAATATCCTTTTTTCATGAAATCCTTTAAATGACCCACAATTTATAAAGGAAGTCATTTAAAAGATATGTTTGAATCAATTATTTACATTCATATTTGAAACATTTGAATGTAATTAACATATTAAAACATCGATGTCCATAGAAATACATCCATAAGACCATTTTGAAAACATTGACATTAATGAGAAAGATTTAGAAGAATAAATATTTAAAACATTTAAAATGATGTTGTAGTTAAAGAGACCCTTAATAATAATCATTTTGAAAACTATTTTTCTGAAACATGGACATTTATAATAAATATTTCCTAGTAAAAACATACACATAAACAATCTCAGGTAATAAGGAGATTGAGGAATTAACCCTTACCTTCAACATTCCCTTAGTCGAGGGTATTTTTATCCTCATGTATAATGACCATAACATGTTATTAAATTATAATAGAACGATATTAATATTTATGATTTCTTATGTGATTCGTTTTTTAATTTATACTACCCATATAATAGTAATTTCCATGTTAATGTAACATTTCGGGTAATAATCGCTTTCTTTATCATTTGTGTTTTAACTTGTTATTATTGATCATATCACTTATATCATGATTTAAAGACATAAAATATTTAAAAATGGATTTATATATCTTATATATTCATTATATAAATATTTATCATAGATAGATATATGAAATGGAAACATCGTTCATGGAGATGGTAGTCTATACATACGCATGAACGTTGTTTCCATTTTCTTCTTGTATAATATGGAAGTAAGTAAATGACATATATTTATCCAAATAAATATATATTATTCCAGTAGAAATATAATTTCATATATCTCAAACATAATATATATATATATATATATATTTAAAAATCTTGAATGGTGATCATTGAAGATGAAACTCATCACATCATGGAGACGGTAAGTCGTACGTATGAGTCATTGACAATATCATTCTATTGATAGTGGAACAATATTTAATTGGATGGTATATTAGATATATAGAATCATTACCATTGTATATGAACTATTTAACTTAATTTTACTCTTTATTATACCCTTCCAAATTTTTACTGTTGAATAATAAACTACATCACGACGTGGAGACGGTAAGTCGTACGTACGAATGCATGTTGACTTTGTCATTCATAGGATCTATAGAATAATTAATATGGTTTTATCATATTTATAATAACATATCAACATTAATAAGTCACTTTAGGTGTTATTTTAGTATGACAACATCAATTAAATACGATGTAGAAGAATAAAAGAACATTGAAACAGGTAATAAAATAATTATCTCTTCTACGAGTGTTTTTTTTATTTGAACAAAAGGGATCCATAGGTTGTCTTAATGCTCAATTTAATTCCTATATGTTGAATTTAGGGTATTTTTTATGGTATTTGGTTTGGGTTTGGCTGATTCAAATGGATTTGGAGGTGTGAGTTGAAAAGAAAGGGAGTTTCCCTTTCATAAGAGAGGTGAGTGACACTTTAGGAAAAATGTTGAAATATTAAATTATAATAAAATAAATTCCCATTGATAATATCATAAAATTTATTTATTTAAATGATAATAGGAGTATGGGTCAAACATTTCTCAACCAATAATTTTTAGACATGTTTAGGTCATCATATTAACCTTATCTTTTAGATTTGACCCTTAGTTAAATAGTTTAACACTTACCATGTCTTCCTTTATTTTTATACTACAATGTTAATATAATTTATATAAGATTCTAAGTGAATCAAAAGATGATCATTTAAGAAAATTTGACACTTTCCATGTTATTTGTAAGAACCATATATTTTTTTGACTTTGATAATATTTAATAAAAGAGTATTTATTTTAAAATATCATTTATGTCAATTCTGTTACTATTTAATACTTGATTTTTTTAAAAGCCATAAAAAAGTGATTAAATCGAAAATAATACATTTATGGAATCATAAAATTTATTTGTAAACAAATAAATAAATTTATGGCATCAATTTTTTCAAATAATTTTTTTAATATTTATAATATCATTTATTTTAGTCATTAATTCATAAGGAAATCACAACATCATCGTTCTGTCGTAAAGAAATTTAATTATTTATCGCCTAAAAATTATATATAAAATACTTTGATGTAGGAAATATTTTTATATTTCTTATTAATATTTATATTCAAATTTATCGTATGTACAAACCTATATTAAATTTTTTTTAATTATTAATAATTGAATTTGACACTTTTAACTCTTCTTTAAATAAAATATAGTAAATTTCATAATCAAAAGAAAGTGGATTAAAAGGGATAATATTTTTTTACTATTGTTGATTTAATTCAAAATAAATTTATAAAATATAATTATTTCATGTTTTAGGGTAACTTTATATTATTATAATATTACTTTACCTATAATTACCATATTTACTTTTAATAGTGGTGAATAAAATTCAATAGTTACTACTCAAAAAAATTATTTTAATCTTATTGAAACAAATTTAAATTACTGATGACCACAATGTATGTTATATTATCTATGTTTAATAAACATAACTATTCAATTATGTTTTATTCTAATTTGCAAATGTGCCAAAGGGGTGGGCAAAAAGATGTTAAAAATGTTCAAGGAAGTTTTATATGTATTTCTATTATAAAATGATTCAAATGACTCAAATTGATCTAATATATGTATTATTTATCTATTTTAACATTAAGATATATATTAATTAAAAATAATTAGTTAAATGAAATAGTCGGTTTTTATATACTATGTAGTATTTTTCACTATTCATCTTAAATTGAATGTTTTCAGAAAAATACCAAAAATTCACCCTAAGATAATTTGGATATTCTGAAGTCAAAAATTAACTCTATTTTACCAAATTACATTTTAGGAGTGTTTAAAATTAATTTTATTATAGTTCACAAAAGGACATAAATATTAGTCCTTTTAAGAAAATAGATTTTCTAAATATATAACTATTTTAACAAAACATATACATTCTATTATAAATATTTTTATTATAGGTGAAAAAATTGTAATAAAATTTGAAATTGATTTTTTTACTATCCATATTATAATATTTAATTGATAAAGAAATATATCGTTTAAATAATTATAATAATAATGTGTTGATTCGTAGAAACTCAATCTTGTGTATAACACAATCCATGTTGGTGTTACATTCAATATAATATATTAAATTGCGTTAATAAGATAAATTACTAAAAAATCATTGGAAGTTATATTATAAATGAAAGATTCACTGTAAAGACCCGTAAAATTCAAGGGAAATTTTTTCTTAATTTTGTTTAAAATTTTTCAAGAACACGGTTTCTGACGGCACCTGATTCCGAGACCCGGAGTGCCCGGAATAAATTTCCGAAGTTTGGCTCGGGTAAGTTCAGTGAACGAATGAGCGGGAATTTCTAACTTTTTATCCGGTGCTCGGAATTGAAATCCGAGGACACCGATGAACTTGCAGTGCCGATTTTCGCTTAAGGAGACCTTTTCCGAGGTTGCGTTTTATGCGGGATGAAAGTTAGTTTTGGGAGAAATTATAAGAAGTTAAATAAAAATGTGGAATCACTTTTTATTTTAACTTGTTGGTTATTTTCTCCCAAAGGGAGTTGGAGGTGGGACCCACATCCACATAACCTCCCTTGGGAGGATTAAGTGTGGTGGGTCCCACACGAAGCATAACTCTTCACCTTATTTTTTTTAAACTCCCTTAAACTCCTCTTTTAATGAACATGAAAACTTGGTTAATTAATGGAGTTGAGTTGTTTGAATTTCAAACCTTTGAAATTCAAATTGATAATTGTGTGAATAAAATAAGCCCTAGCTTATTTTATTTGGGTTGGTCTCCTTAGCCATCTTGAGAGGTTTTGAAGAATTCTCTCCTTCTTCTTCAGACTTTGGCAAAGAACGCGAAGAACATTCAGACTTCGACGAAGAATGCCACGTTCTCGAGAACCGTCTTCTGCGACGTCATACCCGCGACACCGACGATGTCTCCTTCCGCGTCATTTCTTCCGCGACGGTTTCCTGCGACGAAATCGCCATCAAAGAGCTTCGAATCCTCGCTTCACGACATCGACGTCCTTTTTCCGTGACAACGACCACTGCGAGGCTTGTCTTCCGCGGGTCATTGACGAACATCGTTCTTGAAACCGAGGTAGGGGTTTGTTGTTGTTTATTTATTTATTCCCGTTCTTGGTTCTAGCATGACAATCTTGAGAATAAATGATTATGTGCTATCGTCTAACGAGAGGGGGGGGGGGGGGGTCGGACCGCACAAACACGGCCTAACCCCCCTCCTTTGTTCTTGAATGTTTCGTGCGGATGAAACGTGATGGCATGGTGCCGTCGCACCACGCAGATATCATTCGACAATTATTGCGCGGCGCCATCGCGCCGCGCCGTGGAAAGATTATCATGAACGTGACGCCGTCGCGCCGCGTCGAAGGAAACCGAAGGCGCAGTGGCCGGAGCGGGGCTGCAGCAGAGGGGCGCGGTTCCGTCGCACCACACCGGACGATGAAGGCCGCGGCCGGTTCCGGGCCGCGGCGGAATGTGATGACTGGCGGCCAGCCGGGCCGCCGGTGTCGGATGACGGAAGAGGACCGGCCCTTGCCGGTCCTGTTGAGAAGAAGTCGGCCGGCCAAGTCAGGCCGGCCGGAATGGTGAAAACCGGGGGAATTAAATTCCCCGGGCTACTTCTTTGGCCCCCCATGAAGGGAGGGGGCCACAGTTACAAAGGGGGGGTCGGGCCGGGTCGGCCCGGACCCGGACCCCCCGTTTTCGAATCGACTTCGGTCTTTTGCCCATAACATGAGTTACGGACCTCCGTTTGACGAACCGTCAGCGGCGATGGGATCCTTGGATCGAGAAGGTCGTTTTGGTATATCACACTCAAGGTTTAGGAATACATTGAGTTCAGCCAGGTTGGATCGTACACGAAACCAACCGGGCCCTCGGAGCGGAAACAGTCATATCTTGAGCTTCAGACGTCCGATTGATGTGTTGTCAGCTTTGTTGAGTTCCTCTTAGTGAGACAGATCTTATGGCATATTCTGCCCGAGGTTTGGACATAGGTGGAGTACGGTCGGGTTGGTTTTCCCTTAAAAACCAACCGGGCCCCTGGGAAGAAAAGGCGAATAACTCTCAGACTGGGCGTCCGATTGACGCGTCGTCTGGTACGTTGAGTTCTTGTTGGCGATACAGAACATCTGGATACATCAACTCTGGACTTTTTGAAAGTTGATGTATCAGCCTCTCGGTTCGTGGAGTGGACCCTCCCGAACGAGCTTGCTGTGTACAGGAACCCTAGTGCTGGCTGCAACTGCTACTGTGACGACGATTGTGCAGGGATCCTCAGTGGACTGCGACGATGAAGACAGCTGGTCTTGTATCCTATGTGGGTCCTAGATGTGCTGGTCTTGTATCCTATGTGGGTCCCAACTTAAATGATTCAATACTGGTCTTGTATCCTATGTGGGTCCCAGTATAGATGAATCGATGAAGACAATTGGTTTTGTATCCTATGTGGGTCCTAGCTGTGTTGGTCTCGTATCCTATGTGGGTCCCAGCTTAAATGATTCAATACTGGTCTTGTATCCTATGTGGGTCCCAGTATAGATGAATCAATGAAGACAGTTGGTCTTGTATCCTATGTGGTTCCTAGTAGTGCTGGTCTTGTATCCTATGTGGGTCCCAGCTTAAATGATTCAATACTGGTCTTGTATCCTATGTGGGTCCCAGTATAGATGAATCGATGAAGACAGTTGGTCTTGTATCCTATGTGGGTCCTAGCTATGCTGGTCTTGTATCCTATGTGGGTCCCAGCTTAGATGATTCAACACTGGTCTTGTATCATATGTGGGTCCCAGTATAGATGTATCGATGAAGACAGCTGGTCTTGTATCCTATGTGGGTCCCAGCTTAGATGATTTAGTATCTATGTCTGATCATCTCTTTCACCTTATCGATGATGTATACCTGTGTGAGCTGAATCCTGTTGCTTTCCTATGTGGATTGTGTTGTGCTATCCTGTGTGGATTTCATTTTGCTTTCCTGTGTGGAATACGTATACTTTCCTGTGTGGACTGAGTTGTACTTGGGCTCGGAGGTTGGAGCGTATTTGGAATTGATGACTTAGTTATATGTATGGGAATATACCTAAGCTGTGTCGGTTGTTACTTCGTGATTGTATCTTTCTTTGTGGTTTATCCTTTGTGGATTTTGGGAGACCTTCAGGGGTCTCAGGGTCCCTACTGAGTAGCTTATACTCACCCCTGCACGGGCTATGCCCGCACTACGTTGTGTTGGTTGCAGACGACGGAAAAAGTTGAACGTAGTTGAGGCTTGCTGAGCAGGACGGTACCAGGAGATGGACCACTGGGCGAGACGTGCTCGGAGCGGACGGCTGGACCTGAGGAGCAGTGGAGCTATCTGTACCCACCCTTCAGGTGGGATTTCCAGTGGACAGCTCGGTGTAGCGGCTTTTACTTTACAGTTGATGTTTTCCCTTTCGAGTTGTACTTTACTTTCAGTTTGGGTTTGTATACTGGCCCATTTACTTTTCCGCACTTTTAGTTGTACTCTGTTTTTACTTAGTGTTTACTTTTCCTCTTGCTTACTCTGTGGAGCTTGTTTACTTTACAAAGGCAATGCCTTCCCTTTTTACCAGAATTTACGCCTTGGTGCTAGTCGCCAGCCCCTTGCCTATGGAAGGTGGGATTGGGGTAGTCACGGCACGGGCCCCGAGGGCGGGTCGTGACAAATTGGTATCAGAGGAGTTCGGTTCTACCGCGAACTCTGATCCTTTCTATGTGAAGCAATAATGTTTAACGTATTGAGTGTGGTTATCAGTCCAGGGAGTCCAGTGTTGGTGCGGCGGCCGACGTATCCGTACACCAGGACCCTGACTACTGATTTACGACTTAATGAACGAAAAAATAGATTGCGTGTGTGTTACAATGTTTTCTTTGTGATTACATTATATCAGCTCACCGGGTATATTGTTCTGACCGTGGCGCGCCTCTTTCCTTTTCAGGATGGCCCCACGACGGCAGCCAGCTAGGGTTCCGAGAGTCGAGCGTGACGACAGCCCACCGAGCGTCGAGGCCTCGCTGTAGGGCCCTTTGTCAGCAGTGGCACCGGCGGTAGCTCTACCCGCCGAGCCACCGATGCTTCCAGCACCAGCCGCTGACGATGCACGTCGCCTTGGAGCTTTGCACGAGTTCCAGCGCTAGCGACCGCCTAGGATCCGTGGGGAGACGGACCCCCAGGCAGCAGAGGAATGGCTGGAGGCAGTGGTATGAATTTTTAGGCTAGTGAGGACACCTGCAGACCTCATGGTGATCCTCGCTACGAGCCTACTGCACGCAGTAGCGGGCCGATGGTGGAGCATGATGCTCCAGGTGAACGATGAGGCATCTCTACTTTGGACAGACTTCGAGAGCCTCATCCGCTTGGAGTTTGTCCCGCCACCCTTCGTGTGGTGCGTATGCAGGAGCTTCTTCAGATGCGGCAGGGAAACATGACAGTAGCCCAGTACTCGGTGAGATTTACTGATCTCTCGCGCTACTCCATAGATATGGTATGGGACCCGTTCTTCCGGGGTCGGACCTTTGAGCAGGGACTGAGGCATGAGATCAGGGCTTCGATGATCTCCCTCAACATTCCGACGCAGGCAGAGGTGTTGGAGAGAGACCTTCTAGTGGAGTGTTTTCTCACCGAGCAGGCTCCAGTGACAGGGCCCTCCGCAGGATGGCCCATAGTACGGTCTTCTGCAGTTGGCAGTAGACATGTGATGCAGAGGTCCAAACGGGACAGACCATCAGATGGGCAGACACTGGATGATGATTCGGTTGTGCGGGGAACACGAAGGAGAGCTAGCTACACGAGGGGCAGGCATTGCTACGCATGTGGCGGGCAAGGTCACATGGCGCGAGACATCCTGACTCGTCCTACAGATGAGAAACAGGTGGTAGAGGGACCTCCCAGACAGAGGTTTGGCCATGGAGGACCGCAAAGTGCAGGCGGACGAGGCAGAGAAGTCGGCCGAGCAGCAGATGGTGGGAGACACTTCGAGGTGTTGCCACCACCACCACTAGGAGGTCCGCCCCGACCGCAGAGAGTTAGTGGACATGGGAGAGCTCAGCTTCAGGCAGCTGAGGCCTTCGATCATGGAGCTCTAGGAGCAAATGGACAGGAGAGGAACTAGTGGATACGTCTTTTGTACTTCTAGTTCCTTGTTGCTATTGTGTAGCGTCTTTGTATTATGAGCTGCAATAATAAAAGACGCATACCTTTGTGATGTTTTCATTCCTGTCCTCTTTTGTGTTGTTACTAAGAGGTTCCTGTTTTTACTGTTGACTTGACCCTCACTTGTGAGACATATACTGGAGGAGACCCAGTTATCACACACTGAAGCCGACAGTGTGACTCAACCCTTGGAGGCAAGAGTAACGGTTGGATCTCTTGGTAGTAGCTTCGAGGCCTTACGATGTCATCCTTGGTATGGATTAGTATCATCCATGTCAGGATTGACTGTATTAGGCAAAGAACGTGGTTCATCCAAGGGATGAGACCGGATTTCTCTTAGTCGGCAAAGAAGAAATCCTAGCTACTCTTGTGGGACCAGAGGTGGTCCAGACCACGACAGAGAAGGTCCAGGTCATCCAAGAGCGGATGAGGACAGCTCAGAGCCGGCAGAAGTCATACGCTGACAGGAGGCGGAGGCCACTAGAGTTCGAGGATGGTGACCACGTCTTCTTGTGGGTCTCACCTCGACGTAGTATACAGATATTTGGCCGAGGCGGCAAGTTATCTCCGCGCTTCATCGGACCCTTCCAGGTCCTCAGCAGGATTGATGAGGTGGCTTATCGCCTGGCTCTACCACCTCAGTTGCACCGGGTGCACGACGTCTTCCACGTTTCTCAGTTGAGGAGATACGTGCACGACCCGACACACATCATTGACCATGGAGAGCTTGACATTGACGATGGGGAGACTTTTACGGAAGTTCCAGTGGAGATAGATGATCGACAGGAGCGGGTCCTACGTGGACGGTCGATTCCTCTAGTGCACATCAGATGGAAGCACGGAAATATCCAGGAGAGCACTCGGGAGCGGGAGGCTCAGATGCGTGCTCAGTACCCTCATTTGTTTCCCTAGTTTTTGATGTATCCTTATGGGGACGTAAAGCCCTGAGGTGGGAGTAATGTAAAGACCCGTAAAATTCAAGGGAAATTTTTTCTTAATTTTCTTTGGAATTTTACAATAATGCGGTTTCTGACAGCACCTGATTCCGAGACCCGGAGTGCCCAGAATAAATTTCCGATGTTTGGCTCGGGTATGTTCAATGAACGAACGGGCGGGAATTTCTAACTTTTGATCCGGTGCTTGGAATTGAAATCCGAGGACACCGATGAACTCGAAGCGCCGATTTTCGCTTAAGGAGACCTTTTCCGAGGTTGCATTTTATGCGGGATGAAAGTTAGTTTTGGGAGAAATTTTAAGAAGTTAAATAAAAATGTGGAAACACTTTTTATTTTAACGTGTTGGTTATTTTCTCCCAAAGGGAGTTAGAGGTGGGACCCACATCCACTTAACCTCCCTTGGGAGGATTAAGTGTAGTGGGGCCCACACGAAGTATAACTCTTCACCTTCTTTTTTTTAAACTCCCTTAAACTCCTCTTTTAATGAACATGACAACTTGGTTAATTAATGGAGTTGAGTTGTTTGAATTTCAAACCTTTGAAATTCAAATTGATAATTATGTGAATAAAATAAGCCTTAGCTTATTTTATTTGGGTTGGTCTCCTTATCCATGTTGATAGGTTTTGATGAATTCTCTCCTTCTTCTTCAGACATTGGCAAAGAATGCGAAGAACAATCAGACTTCGATGAAGAATGCCACATTCTCGAGAACCGTCTTCCGCGACGCCATACCCGCGACACCGACGACGTCTCCTTCGGCGTCATCCCTTCCGCGACGGTTTCCTGCGACGAAATCGCCGTCAAAAAGCTTTGAATCCTCGCTTCACGACATCGACGTCCTTTTTCCCTGACACCGACCACCGCGACGCGTGTCTTCCACGGGTCGTTGACAAACATCGTTCTTGAAACCGAGGTAGGGGTTTGATGTTGTTTATTTATTTATTCTCGTTCTTGGTTCTAGCATGACAATCCTGAGAATAAATGATTATGTGCTATAATCTAACAAGAGGGGGGGGGGGGACCGCACAAACATGGCCGAACCCCCCTCCTTTGTTCTTGAAGGTTTCTTGCGGATGAAACATGATGGCGTGGTGTCGTCGCACCACGCAGATATCATTCGACAATTATTGCGTGGCGCCGTAGTGCCGCGCTGTAGAAAGATTATCATGAACGCGACGCCGTTGCACCACGTCGAAGGAAACCGAAGGCGCCGCGGCCGGAGCGGGGCCGCGGCGGAGGGGCGCGGTGCCATCGCATCGCGCCGGACCACGAAGGTCGTGGCCAATTCTGGGCCGCGGCAGAATGTGATGACCGGCGGCCAGCCGGGTCGCCGGTGTCGGATGACGGAAGAGGACCGGCCCTTGCCGGTCCTGTTGAGAAGAAGCCGTCAGGCCAAGTCAGGCCGGCCGAAATGGTGAATACCGGGGGAATTAAATTCCCCCGGGCTGCTTCTTTGTCCCCCCATGAAGGGAGGGGGCCACGGTTACAAGGGGCGGGGGGGGGGGGGGTCGGGTCGGGTCAGCCCGGACCCGGAACCCCCGTTTTCGAATCGACTTCGGTCTTTTGCCAATAACTTGAGTTACGGACCTCAGTTTGACGAACCGTCACGGGATATGCGATCCTTGGATCGAGACGGTCATTTCGGTATATCGTACTCAAGGTTTCGGAATACATTGAGTTCGGCCGGGTTTGATCGTACACGAAACCAACCGGGCCCTCAGAGCGGACACGCTCATATCTTGAGCTACGGACGTCCGATTGACGTGCCGTCATCTTTGTTGAGTTCCTCTTACTGTGAAGGATATTTTGGCATACTCTGCCTGAGGTTTGGACGTAGGTGGAGTACGGTCGGGTTGGTTTTGCCTTAAAAACCAACCGGGCCCCTGGGACGAAAAAGCCAATAACTCTCAGACCGGGCGTCCGATTGACGCGCCGTCTGTTACATTGAGTTTTTGTTGGTGATACGGAACATTTGGATACATCAACTCTGGACTTTGTGACAGTTGATGAATCAGCCTCTCGGTTCGTGGAGTGGACCCTCCCGAACGAGCTTGCTGTGTACGGGACCCTAGTGCTGGCTGCGACTACTACTGTGACGACGATTGTGCAGGGATCCTCAGTGGACTGCGACGATGAAGACAGCTGGTCTTGTATCCTATGTGGGTCCTAGCTGTGCTGGTCTTGTATCCTATGTGGGTCCCAGCTTAAATGATTCAATACTGGTCTTGTATCCTATGTGGGTCCCAGTATAGATGAATCGATGTAGAGAGTTGGTCTTGTATCCTATGTGGGTCCTAGCTGTGCTGGTCTCGTATCCTATGTGGGTCCCAGCTTAAATGATTCAATACTGGTCGTGTATCCTATGTGGGTCCCAGTATAGATGAATCAATGAAGACAGTTGGTCTTGTATCCTATGTGGGTCCTAGCTGTGCTGGTCTTGTATCCTATGTGGGTCCCAACTTAAATGATTCAATACTGGTCTTGTATCCTATGTGGGTCCCAGTATAGATGAATCGATGAAGACAGTTGGTCTTGTATCCTATGTGGGTCCTAGATGTGCTGGTCTTGTATCCCATGTGGGTCCCAGCATAGATGATTCAATACTTGTCTTGTATCCAATGTGGGTCCCAGTATAGATGTATCGATGAAGACAACTGGTCTTGTATCCTATGTGAGTCCCAGCTTAGATGATTTAGTATCTATGTCTGATCATCTCTTTCACCTTATCGAAGATGTATACCTGTATGAGCTGAATCCTGTTGCTTTCCTGTGGGGATTTTGTTGTGCTATCCTGTGTGGATTTCTTTTTGCTTTCCTGTGTGGAATACGTATACTTTCCTGTGTGGACTGAGTTGTACTTGGGCTCGAAGGTTGGAGCATATTTGGAATTGATGACTTAGGTATATGTATGGGCATATACCTAAGCTGTGTCGGTTGTTACTTCGTGATTGTATCTTTCCTTTGTGGTTTATCCTTTGTGGATTTTGGGAGACCTTCAGGGGTCTCGGGGTCCCTACTGAGTAGATTATACTCACCCCTGCACGGGCTATGCCCACACTACGTTGTGTTGGTTGCAGACGATGGACAGCGTTGAACGTAGTTGAGGCTTGCTGAGCCGGACTGTACGAGGTGGTGGACCACTGGGCGAGACGTGCTCGGAGCGGATGGCGGGACCCGAGGAATAGTGGAGCTATCTGTACCCACCCTTCAGGTGGGATTTCCAGTGGACAGCTCGGTGTAGCGGCTTTTACTTTACAGTTGTTGTTTTCCCTTTCGAGTTATACTTTACTTTCAGTTTGGGTTTGTATACTGGCCCATTTACTTTTCCGCACTTTCAGTTGTACTCTGTTTTTACTTAGTGTTTACTTTTCCGCTTGCTTACTCTGTGGATCTTGTTTACTTTACAAAGGCAATGCCTTCCCTTTTTACCGGAATTTACGCCTTGGTGCTAGTCGCCAGCCCCTGGCCTATGGAAGGCGGGCTTGGGGTAGTCACGACACGGGCCCCGAGGCCGGGTCGTGACATTCACTGCTTATATATAGATATTTAATGTAATTCTATGTTTTCCCTCTTCCTCACTTATAAGAGGAAACATCTTATCTACCCATATTCATGTTTTTTTAAATTTTATCACACCCAATAACATTCTTATAACATTACATGATTTCATTCATTCATCATAGAGTCCCATTTCATATACTAATACAAATATTTCAAAGTTAAAGGTGTAATCCAATGGTGTTTTCTCAATAATGTGGTATAAATTATAACAGAGCTCTTTTAAATTTATTGCCCCTTAAAAATTTAATAAAACATATTATATCCACCAAAAAATGATTATTATAATATTAAAAATGGATTTAGATATTATTAAGATATGGAGTAACCATTGTCCATGTATTTTCAATCAAATGGGGATTAAATGTATATATTTTACATTGGTGTCGACTACCACCTCCATGCAACAAAATGATTCATTTTCCACCAACACCTCAAAATGAAGTTTATAGTAATTGATGTTTTTTTATATATCAATATATTATTTTTATGATATTAATATTATTATTTAATGATAATATATTAATTCTATATTTTTTAGTCAGATAATGAAAACCATATCCATCTGTATTTATGGACTACCATCACCATGAACAATTTAATTTAATTTTTTATCATTAAATATTATAGATGATTCTAAATATGTATATTATAATTATAAATGATATTTATTTCATTATTTAAATTCTCTAGATGATAAAACCATAATCAAAGTATAAGGATCATAACTGTGGAACCGAAACATACAAGAAAAATTATACAGTTATCAATAGAAAGAATGATTTTAATAAATAATTGATAATAAATAGGTGATAAGATTCTATTTGTAAAAAATGTATGGTATTAAAATTATTAAAAAAATTAATAATGAAATATAATAAAATTTAATTTATTATATTGGAGTTTAGAGTGAGTATGATGCAAGTCTAATTTTAGGTAAGGGATTTATTTCACAACCTCATTTTTTGCGGGATTATTTATTTTTAGATTATTGATGATGGAATTATATGATCAATTTACAAACAAATATAATTAAATTTATTATCAAATGGTTATATATGAATATTATATGTAACACATTCATTCCCCAAACTATAAGTATTCTAGATATCAAAATAACATTTTTCCGGAAAACATACAGTATTTCTCTATTGAATTAGGAATATTTTTTATATATATCCATATTTTCCATTAAAAATCCATGAGTATGTTTAGTAGTCAAAAATGATTTAATACATCTTATATATCCATTTATTTATATTATGTATGAAAAAATAGACTGGAATCATCTCTCCATTTTCTATATGATGTAATTTTCACTTTTTACCAAAGTTGAAAAAAAATATTAGTCTTAATGTATACATAACAAATAGATTTTCCCACCATCATGAACACTAATTTTTTTTAATATTTCCTTTGAAATATTCAAATGTTTTTCTAAAATAAATATTTATCCTAAATATTTCGGATGTTTCTTTATTTTAAACTAGTAATTTCAAAATAAAATGGGTACTTTCCTAAAGAAATACTATTGTGACATTTTAGATCATTTTTTTATATATGATATAATCCTTTACAGTTAGTTGTGGTTCACTGGGGATATGATTCCATGACACCATATTGGTTACTTATCCTTATATTAATGAATATTATGAGAAAATATTGGTGAATGTCATGTTTCCCATGGGTTATGTTATGATGAAATGATAAATATTTTAAACATATTATGGCATTAAAATGAATGTATTATGATAATTATATGGATGGTTTCCATATATGAATCCAATTCATTGCGTAAATATTAATTTTTTGGGGGTCAAGTTGTAAAATTGAGGTTATTCCAAGTCTGGAATAGGATATACGAGAGGTTATCTCATGTCCAATGCATGTACTCGGGTGGTTACCCAATGCCAAACATGTGATGAACCTCTTGGTGGGTATACTTTTCATAATATTTTTATGATTTTGATAAGGCCACTCATTTTTCCTCAATTTTATAACAAGATATTTTGATAATTTTATGTTCTCATGACTGATGTTATCTGATTTATTTATGATTCATATTTAATAGATTGCCAATATTTATTTCATGATTCATGATTATGATCTATGAATTACAGGGTTTGGTTTATAAATGTTGTTCTCATGTTATCATAATTTTATATGCATGTAATGATAAATTGATACTATATATCACCATTGGATACCCGTAATGAGTATCTAAGATCCCTGATTATAATGGTTTATTTAATATAGGATATGATGAAATATTTTATGAATGATATATAAAGTAAGGGTGTCAGTTGTGAAGCGAATTGTAGGATATGATTGAGATATTATGTATTAGTTTTTTATATATCCACATTTCCAAAGATACCATGACATTATGGATCTTGTGTGGTTTATAGGGATATTTAATGAATACTCATCTAATAAGATATAATATTGTTATATCAAATGTTTGGTTCACCATGGTTTGTATTAAAGAATGTTTTATTTGTTTTTGAAACTATGTTGACAAAACATTAGTTAGAACACTTTGAATAATCCGAATTACATGAGAAAATCCTATGTTATGGTAAATAAATAAGTGTGGTTTCATAGAAAATATATACATTTATAGATAGTAGAATGTTAATGTAGATATGGTATATATGAAATGAGGGACAAAAACTATGAAAGGATTGAATTGGGTATTAACTCGATCGTCCATAGTTCAAGATGAGTGGAGAATAGGACACGCTCCTAGATAAACACTCTTAGGGGATATGGTTGTTTAAATTTTTATTTTATTTACAGTATCCCATGGTTTTTAGTGGGTTAACATTTCTAGTAATATTTGAACACTTATTTTTATGGATGGGGAAACAGTTGAATTGGGATTCAAGGATTAATTTCATTACTTTTAATATGTTATTATTTTTATTTTAGATAGGGGTTATGGATGAGTGACTGAATTTAGAATTTAGAAGACTCTCAAAGGTATTTGGCACTCAGAGACTCATTTCCAAATAGTGCAGGTAGTAGTGCATGGTTTTTTCAAATCGTGCATCCCAAAAGGAGAATCAACGCAGAATATTTTATTTTATACACACTTTTTCAAACCATGTGAGGTAAGATTAATGACCATGTGATAAGTATAGAGTTAATTTCAGAGGCTATTTTCATGGGTTGTGCATGTTTTTAATAACCATACACTTAACCATTCGAGGTGGTGGTTCCTCTGGATAGTGGAACATGGATAACCAAACAATATCGCTAAAACATTTGGATCATTAATGTTCCTAAATTTATAAATATACCACAACCTTCTTATCTAATTATTACCCCTTTTTCATACCTTATTCATGTACCTCCTCGAGTAATTTTTTCATCCCTTCTTTTTCTCTAGCATTTTTCATATCTCACTTGTTTGATCTTCAATTTTAGTATCATTAGGTTCATTTTATTATTAATTTTCAGGATACTACTACACTTATATATTTTTTTATTTTATATCTATATTTTGAGTGTTAATCCCACGAGACCTAATTTTCCTTACTTCTAGTGTGTTTTGATAGAATATCAATTTCTCTCATATCATATTGTATTAGAATCTTGTAATCGAAGAGTGAGGGCCTACAAGAATAAGGTAGATGGTTCCGGGATTTCTCCATGCAAATATGTGTGAGATGGGATGCATATTTTAATTAGGGTGTGTGGTGGTTTTATGGGTGAGACCCGTATTAGTTAAATCATGGAATTGAATCATTTAATTAATGTTATAACATAGTGGTTGTAATGATCTTGTCTATTTAAATGTGTTATGGCGAGTTTCTATATTTTGGTTCGTTTGGGTGGATATAACAGTTAATCATTTTTTAAAATAAATTATTCTATGATATGACTAAATTTGTTCAATTGTAATATATTGGTCATAAACTAGAATAATTGGGGTGATAAGAACATAAATATTGAGTTAATGTGGTTTGTTATGTTGATGGAATAGCCAGTGATATGTCAGATGGTGTTGACCATCAGAACTATGGGGGTGTGATCGTTGGGTTTAAGTGGATGGGGACAACCATGATGTTGATAAGGAAAGAGGTTTTCATGTGCCAAAATGGTTTCTAGTTGTTCTGTATTAGGTATGTTTGGTGATTTCCAATCCCCTTGATTGACTGATAGTGTTTTTTGAATAATATGGGCATAAATGTAGGCTCGGTTGAGGTGGTGTTGAACACTTTTTGGGGGGAACATTCATATATATAGTTAATAAAAGGATAGTGTTTACCATTAGGTATGGGGAGATTCTAACTTTTTAAATCAATATTTCAAGGTGAGTGACACCATATGATGGGGAATGTGGCTCATCGCGACATAGTTGGATGATGGAATGGGATGAAGGGACGATAGATCTCATCATGGATAGGGAGGTCATCTTATTTAGTATACAATGATTTTTTATTCATTAATGGATTAATATCATCAATCCTTGGAGGGTTATGATATTGAGAGAAAAAAAATATTCATGGGGAAGTTTGAAGGGCATGGGATTTATTTTCAGACATCGGGTTATTTATCCATTGGAGATTTTTCATGTGTAAAATCATGGGAGTAATGAAGGATTTATGGGGTTGGATTATGGGATTATATTATTACCTGATATATGATGTATTTAGTATTAGATGGAATGAGGTTCCCGGGGGAAAAGTACATGGATGTGATTCCAAGGGTCTCTTAGTATTATAGATTTATGGATACATCATTCCAATATTAATTTTTACAATGCAGGTAAACTTTTCATCATACCTATTGAGCATGAGAAAAGTTTGATTCATATGTTTAGATGTATTTGTAATTTGTTGGCATATGCATAAAATTTTATAAAATGGATGTAGGATAGGAACATGTTGGTTGTGGCCTACTGTGTTTATACCTAAAACCTACAAGATCCCTCATGACGCATGTAGATTTTATGAATTTGAGATCAGATAACGAATCAGAATCAGGAGCTGGACCTATGTGGTCAGGGATGAATAGGTGAAGGGGTCAGATTGAATATGGAACATCGATGTTATTTGCATCAAGTTAGAGATTCCCTTTTGGATTTTTCGGGCATACTAATTTTACCGTTAATAGGATATCATGTAGGCCTATTATTGTATGATATACAGACATGTATATATTATTTAATATGTATGGATGGTTTGTTTTGGTTTTTTATTTCCATTATTTATTTCTACATCCACAAAAAACTATATTTCTTCTATAGTTATAGTATTATATAGCCATTGTTATTATTGTATCACTAGAGGGTATAATATCCCAAATATAAATCAACTATGACCTCACTATTATTCGATAACCCTGGAATATGTGGTGGAACGCCTAATGTCCAATGGTCCTCCTCCTGGGTGCACTAAAGAAGTGGCTCCTAGTTTGAGGAACTACAAATGGAATCAATGGTTTTTATTTTTATTTTGTTATATAATTTTATTTTTTGTAGTCCATAAAAATAAATGTAGTTAGAAAGGAGTAATTATATTCTATTTGTGTATGTATCCCCATTCACGGGGGATGGAACATGTCTTCAGGGGTGTAAAATGATTTTAATATATAAAAATTTAGTATTTATTTAATTTCACCTCATTTGGTGCACTTGTTTGTAATGTAATTGGATTATTATATGTTGATCCATAGCCTTGTAGAGAAAGGGAGGTGTATTTATTCATCATCATAGGAACATAGCATCATATGATATGTTTATTTTTTTTATTTTTTTCTCTAACGTAGAATATATTAAAATTGTTAGGCTATTTTATATTCCTATTTAAATATATGGATAACATTACTAGAGATATTTTTGGTGGAATCCTACTTATCTACCCCAGGTATGTCGTTCCTGATGATTCAGATATGGGATGATATGTGTATATGGTTTATATATGGGACAAAATCTTATTTGGGTATATTGGAATAAAGGAATTTGATGAGAATTTGAATGTGTCAACAAAAAGATTAATAACAATTTACTACATGGATTCTATGTGGCATTTCACTCAGCCACTATTAGGATGGTGTGACTAAGTATGATATACTCTATAATAAAAAACGTTTGATCGAAATAATAATGATATTCTCAGATACAAGAGGGTGGGGGGGTAACTTGTACCTTTTAAAAATTCCCTATGTAAAATTTTAAGATGATTATGTTTAAAAAAGTTAAACAAGATAATTCAAAAGTCCTCTATAAGTTCTAAAGACATGCAAGATTCTGGAAAATAATTCCAAAAATGAAACCTAACAAAAGTTACAAAGATTAAGATTCTACCTTAAAGAATATATAATATAACTATATTAGAGTACACGGATGAGTAATTATAAGATAGTATACTTTCTTCAACAATACAAAATGTAGCAGAAAAACTTATAACAAAAACAAGTAACAAATAATAAGTCTTTTAACCCAAAGAGAAGGGTATACAAAAACATTGGATAATGGTCCCTTGATTTATACTTTCAAGAAATTCTATCATACCCACACCAGGATAATCCCTTGATGCGAAGATCAGAGTCTATCTTACTATCCTCGCAAGCCCTAAAATATCAGGTAGTCGGAACCTCAGTCTTCTTCAGCAAGGAAGCCATCAACTTCAAGGTGTTGGAAACTCTATCATCATATCCCCATAATCCCTCGATTGTACACAGCAACAATCAGAGTCGCACGAAGAAAATCTGTACATGGAAATGTTTGAACAAGCCGTTCAAACTTTCTGCACAAAGCTTGAGAGTTGATAAAAGCCTCTTTCTCTAGAAATCACTTCAGGATGTTCTGATCACCAAAATTCCGAAAGACCCAAAAGTCTCGAACACTTTTAAATGAGCTCCTATTTATAGGTGAAGCTCCAACAGTCGACTCCCTCTTCCAATGGTCGTATTTTTTCTTGAATTTCATAGGGACCTATACATGTGTCACACAAACAACAGTTAGTCAATAACTGAAATCACGACAACATTTTGTAATTGAAAAAGTGTAAGCATAACTAAATTGATATTCAGAATGGAGAAAATGAATTTTTGGAATGTAGAAAATAAAATCTCAGAATGTAAGTAAAATATGAATTGGGAGTCTGTAGTACAAAGATATTTAGATTATGTTTTGTAGGAATTCGGAACCTAAATATTTTAGAAATCCAGAGTCTGAATTTCAAGGAAATTCGGAGTCTAGTTTCACTAGAATTCCGAACCAGAACGTACAAAATTCGAAGTCAGAGTTTCAAGATCCATCCTAGTGGGTCCCGAGCCGCAAATCTCCAAGCCCCCCTCTAATAGGCCAGGGGCTGGTGGCTAGCACCGAGTAGGAATGCTACTAAAATTGGGGGAATTGCCTATAAACATGTACACATGCACACACATCTCCAAGCCCACAAAGCGGAAAAGTAAAAACTACTAAAAGGAAAAGATGCATGCATACACTAAAACCCAACCACAGAGTCAGATAGGGAAGTAAAGTACAAGAAAGTAAAACCCTGGGACAAATGCACAAGCCCACTAAAAATAGGGTTCGTAACAAAGTCCAACTGGTAAAGAAAGGTGTTGGGACTGCAGTCTATAGCTGTCGGAACACACCTCATCCTGTCTTCTCTCACTCAGTACCGTCCGATCCTGGTCCGCCTAGAATCCTAACAATGGCTCACTCATCTGCACAAGACACGACACGTGTGGGCAAAGCCCGTACCGGGGTGTGTATAATAATACCCATTAGGACACCCTGAAACCACAAAGGAATACAACAAAGGAAATACCACAACATAAAGGTACATTCAGATCTACACAGTATATGTCTGACGAACATATAACAAGAACATCCAGATATACTCATGCACAACCGTCTATCGTGAATACCACAACTAGGATCTAGCACGAAGATTCCACTATGCATGAAACCAGGAGAACACACTTCTAGGTCTGAAGAGATAGATACAAATTACTAATTCTGGGAGAACACACTCCATAAGTACCTTGATAACATTATCCTCAGATGAGGATCACAACCAAGTCATGGGGTGATTCCAACAACTCAGTCTGAGCTAATCCGCTAAGCAGAGGATCGGCACCCGGGTATAGTTAGTCACATCGATACCAAGAACTCTACCTAGGGTTCCAGGGATGAATAGAGTATCTGGCTCTAAGTCTCACAGAGGGGATTCCAACAAATCTATTCAAGAAGTTTTGCTGAAGGGATCATACTCCTTGTAAAGGAAATGATACCAGAACCTTTAGGGAAAACACCAAGGGTACAAACCCGAAGAAAACTAGTCAATGTCATAGAATACAAGTGGCTCCAGTCATTTAAGACAGGTTACACGGCGTGTAGTATGGTTACACACCGTGTTCCTTGACCCCGGGTACTGACCATATAAACGGCCCATGTCATTCGTTCAAGACATGTAAAACCAAACTACACGGCATGTAGAAAAAGTACACACCGTGTTCCTTGACCCCAGGTACTGCCCGTGTAACCGGATCGTGTCATCCGGCTTGTCAGATAGAAAGAAACTACACATCTTGTAGAGGAATCACACGCCGTGTCTGAGCACCAGGGGCTCGCTCCATGTATGCCGGCCATGTGCCCATACATGGTCTCTGCTCGTGTCTGTATCACCTGCATGTGCACCAGTACACGGGGTATCACGTGTATCTGGCAAGTCTGGCTGGGGAGGGGTGTACAAGGCGTGTCCTTGGCCGTGTACCCCGTGTACCAGTACATGGGGGTAACTCATGTATCTGGCCCGGTCTGGGCGGGGAGGGGAATACACGACGTGTCCATGGCCATGTAACATGCCCGTGTCCGTGTACTCCTAGAGTACACGCCATGTAATCTCGACGACGAACACACACCGTGTATCCCATACTACACGGCGTGTAGTCAGGAAATTTCTAAAATGCCTTCTTCTTCTTCGCGCTTCGGCCGATCATTCGGATCCACGATCTCTCGTCAGTTTTTCCTAAATCTCCAGGGGTTGGTTCGTTTCATCATACGAACACCATAACAGGTGTTTTCGACTCTTAAATTGGATCAAAAACCTCAAACGATCCATCCGAATAAAAACTCTGGAAACTCGTAACTCTCGATCCACTACGATTCGTCCGCCGAAACCACCGTCGCACCTCCGTGACATCGCTCCGGAGTTGGATCTACAATCTTAGATCGTTGTGCCAACAAATGAATGTGAAACGATCTATTTCTTCCAAGAACGTGTAGAACACAACGAAGAACGCGAGGGAGAAAAACAAGAATCAATCAAGAGGGACGAACCTCGATTTTTGTTCATGAGGATATGGGTATGTCGCCATTAGATCGAAATCTCAACAAAAAACAGATTATAAAACCTCGAGTATTTGATTTCCCGATAATACCCCAAATTACACCCTCCCGCAAAACGATTGATCTGTGGGTTAATTGTTTAACATATTAGTCCGTGTTCATCATAGGAATCAAGAATGGGGAATGGAAAATCAAAAGAAAAACATCCTTACTCCATTCCGCGACGTTCGTCAGTGATGATCCGGTCACTGTGTCATTGTCTCCATCGAAGATCGTCAAGAACACCATCACCGCATTGGGAGGTTTCCTCCAGAGTTCTCCGGGGAGATTCGGGGTTATGAGAAAAGTAACCTTTTCCCCTACAAAATCTCTTTTAAAAAGGAAAATAGATATTTCACTGCAACAAAAATTTGAATGAAATATTTGAATTAAATATTTTATTTCGATTTCGTCCAAATACCAGATTTTACCACCTACCTGCATCGGCCGATGTTTGGCCTCGACTAAGGTAAAATCGTTTTTCTGAATGCAACGGTACCCTCAGATTTCTGATCTAAGCACCCGTTCAGGGGTTATTCCACTTTTTCAGGAAAAATGCACGCGTGCGTAATTTAATTATTAAATTAAATTCAAACAGTTGTTTCGGGCTCACTGGGCCTCGGAACTCTACGCCTTCTCAAAGTATGGTCTCGAATGAATTCCCATATAATTTTAAAATAATACATGGAAAAATCAGGGACATTAAATCACACCCACCTTAGGGATTTTACGTCCCCGAAAAGCCAAAACAAGGGCTACTCAAAAAAAATTGTGGGTAATCCATGCAAATGTGAGCCTCCTGCTCCCACCTGCTCTCCTATAGATCCCTGTGCTGCCACTGGACACGTACCAAGGGAATATCTCACCCAGGAATGATCTTCTCCTGCTTATCCTTGATCTCCACTAGGTACTCTACAAAGGTCACTCCATCATCGATGTCCAGATCTCCCCAGTCGATAACGTGCGATGGATCATGCACGTACCTCCGTCGCTGCGAAACATGGAAGACATTGTGTACCCGGTCCATCTGAGTAGGTAGAGCCAAGAGATATGACACCTCACCAACTCAACATAGAATCTGAAAAGGTCCAATGAACCTTGGAGATAGTTTTTCACCTCGGCCAAATCTCTGCAATCCCCGTTGAGGTGAGACCCGAAGGAACACTTGGTCTCTCTCCTTGAACTCCAAAGGCCTCCGCCTCCTATCGGCATATGACTTCTGCCGACTCTGTGGAGTCTTCATCCACTCCTGGATGACCTGCACCTTCTCTGTAGTAGCTCTCACCAACTCTGGGCCCATGAGTGCCTACTCTCCCAGGTCATTCCAGAAATGTGGTGACCTGCATGGTCGCCCGTACAGAGCCTCGAATGGTGCCATACCAATAGTGGAATGGTAATTGTTGTTATAAGAAAATTCTACCAGTGTTAGGTGATCCTCCCAGCTACGACCGAAGTCAAGTATGCAAGATGGAAGCATATCCTCCAGGATATAGATGGTCCACTCTGTCTGACCATCAGTATGGGGATGAAACGCTATTCTCAAGCGTAACTTAGTCCCAAGATCTTCCTGCAATCCCTTCCACAACTAAGATGTGAAACGAGCATCACTATATAAGATGATCGTGGATGGCACTCAATGAAGTCGAACTATCTCCTGCATGTAAAGGCGTCCCAAGCTCTCTACTAAACTCTGCTCTTGTATGGCTAGGAATTGGGCCGACATGGTGAGTTGATCAACGATCACCCAAATGTCATCATGTCCCTTGGACGTATGTGGTAAAACCATCAAGAAGACCATGGATATCCCATCAGACTTCCACTCTGGCACCTCAAGGGGCTGAGTCAAACTTGCTGGAACCTGGTGCTCAGCCTCTAATTGCTGACAAATAGGGCATTGAGAGACAAACTATGCCACACCCTTCTTCATTCTGGGCCACCAGAACTAACGTCAGAGATCCAGATACATCTTTGATACGCCTGGATGCACTGCCAAAGGGGATGTATGGAACTACCTCATCACCTCCTCCAGAAACGTCATCAGAACTACCCTGCGACCTATGAAAAGAACAACATGCTCCCCACCTTCTAAATATCCATATACAGCATCTACTGTGGATATCTGAGCATGTAGAGTCTCACAGATTTCATCCTCATGCTGTTCTTAATTGACTCCCTGTAAGAGTTGAGGGGTAACAACCACCGACTGAAGGTAAGCACCCTCATCTCCATCCACGAAGGATAAATGTAACGAGGCCAATTGCCTCATCGCCTCATCCAGCAACTGCGAACTGGATTTCCTACTAAGAGCATCTGCCACCACGTTCCCCTTCCCAGGAGTATAAACGATCTCAAAGTCGTAATACTGGAGGAACTCAAGCCATTTCCTCTATCTCAAATTCAGATCCTTCTTAGAAAAGATACATCTGAGACGCTTGTGATCAGAGTAGATGGTAAACTGGTCACCCATCAGGTAGTGCTACCACATATTCAATGCGAAGACTACCGCTACCAACTCAAGATCATGGGACGTGTAGTTCTGCTCGTGTGGCCTCAACCGACGTGAGCTATAAGAAATCACCACTTTCCTCTGCATCAGGACACAACCAAGCCCGATTCCTGATGCATCGCAGGACACTACGTACTCATCACCCTCCTTTGGTAATCTCAATATTGGGGTGCTCATCAAACTCTGTCTCAACTGCTAGAAAGCCTGCTGGCATCTATCGGTCCACATGAAAGGCTACCCCTTTCGGGTCAAGGCTTTCATGGGTGATGCAATCCTGGAGAAGTCATGGATGAATCTCTGATAGTAGCCATCCAACCCAAGGAAACTCCGCACCTCCATCATGCTCCGGGGTGGCTCCCATGCTAGCACTGCCACCACCATGGTTGGGTCCAATGCTACACCATCTTCCAAGATAACGTGTCCCTGAAAGTGGACCTCCTATAACCAGAACTGACAGTTCGAGAGTTTCCCATACAACTGGTTCTCTCAGAGTGTTTCCAGAAACATCCTTAGGTGTCTCGCGTGCTCCTCCTCAGATGCAGAGTACTCGAGGATATCATTGATGAAGACCACTACAAACCACTCTAGATAGGGCCGAAAGATCTGGTTCATGAGTCCCATGAACACTGTCGGGGCGTTTGTCACGCCGAAGGGCATCACCATGTACTCATAGTGACCGTAGCGACATCTGAAAGCCGTCTTTGGTATATCCTCATCCCGTACTCGCAACTGGTGATATCCTGATCGTAGATCAACCTTCAAGAAACTTAACGCCCCTCTCAACTGGTCGAAGAGGTCATCGATCCTCGATAGTGGATACTGGTTCTTCAGGGTCACCTGATTCAAGCGCCGGTAGGCCACACATAGCCTCAAGCGCCCATCCGCCTTCATGGAAAATAGAACTGGGGCCGCCCAGGGTGAAACACTGGGTCTCAAAAAGCCCTTCTTCTACAAGTCATCCAGTTGCACCCTCATCTCACGAAGCTCTACAGGAGCCATCCAATATGATTATGCTGAGATCAGTGTCGTCCCGGGTTGCAACTCAATGCAGAAATCTATCTCCCGACGGGGAGGTAGCCCGGGGACAACCTCCGAAAAGGCATCCTCATACTCAGCCACTGCTACTAGAAACTGGAAACTCGTAACATCTGCTGCGCCAATGAATAGGCTATCCAACTGATGTGAAATTGGTTGTTCCCTCCTATGCACGATTCCATCATGCGCTACCTAGGAATCTTTTTCACCGAAAAAAGACAACCTCGTTCCATCACTACGGAAACAACACACCCTTCGCCTAAAATAGTCAATATGGGCATGAACTGTGGATAGCCAATCCATACCAAGAATGACATTGTAAGGCCTCGATGTTTCCACCAAGAGGTTCCAACTGAAACTCTCACCTCCAAGGGTCAGCTCACACTGTCTACAGTGGTGTGTGATCTCTGAATCTTCTCTAGTTGGAGTTTCTAAGCGTAAGGGTCGAGGAAATGGCTTAACTGGAATCTCAATGCCTTGAACAAGATATGTATCCAGAAATAAATGACTAGCTCCTGTGTCTATCAATACGGCATCCAAAGTAGAAAAGAAACAGATAGTACCTCTAATCATTCTGGGAGTACCTGGGTCATAAGCCTCTGCCACCTGCAGCTGTCCCTGCCTCTGTCCACTAGCTCCCTGTGCCAGGGGTGGACCTCTTGGGGGTGGTGGTGGTAAAATGTCAAAACGCTGACCACCTCCATCTTTTCTCCCAGCTCCCTACCACGTCTGCCGCCCCATGGATCTGTCTGCTCCACACGTTTCCTCTACCTCGGTGGTCCATCCACTGCTCCCATGTTAGTAGTACGGCGGGCCGGACAATATTGATTGAGATGTCCCCTACCATCACATGAGTAGCATCGCCTCTCTTGAGGCTGGCTGGATGCACCCTGCGAACCCTGTACGGTAGATCCCCTGTCCTGGGATCTCCTCTGGAAACATCTCCCATGCCTGGGTCCATAACGTCGGCTCCCTGCTGCCGAGGTCTCTACTCCAACTCACCCACTACAGACAACCACCGGCTGTCTCGGATTTTCCAAGAAGCTCTCGACCACCAAATCCCGCTCGAACACCCCAAAATAAGTAGGAATGCTCATAGGGATGATTCTAGCTCAGATATATCTGCACAAGCCCCGTTCAAAAGTCCGAGATCTAAAGTACTGATCTCTGACCATATTCATAGAGTACTGTGAGAGGTTGGTAAACCTCAACGAATAGTCAACCATCGTCATGGTCCCCTAATGGAGATGAAGAAGCTCATGTATACGTACTTCTCTCAGGGTAACTAGTGATAACTCCTCTCTAAGGAGATGCTCAAACTATGACCATGAAAGTGTCTCCTCGTCGTGAGTCTGGATAAACAAACTCCACCATCATCCTCCCGAGCCCTGCTGAAGGCTCGCTGCCAGGATCACCATCTAGTCTGCTGGTGTCCTGAACAAACGAAATACTCTGGCCACTGCCACAAGCCAGTCCTCTACAACCTGAGGGTCAGGCTCTCCTCGAAACCTGAGGGGTCTCTGTCTCTGGAACATGTGGAGTGCGCTCAACCTGTGCTCCTCTTCCACTGGAAAAACAGGCACAAAACACTTCTCCACAGGTGGCGGGACAACTCGCACACCACCTGGGGGCAAAACTGGGGGATCGGTCCCTATATCGAGGCTTCATAACTGAGGGGGTCACCCTCCTGATAGAGCTGCTGGATCATAGCGGGTGCGCGTCACAGAGGACTCCTGTTAAAGAAACAAGATGTATCTCAGTAAATGAGTATCTCTGGAGAGATGACTCAAGAAGGACATGGAAACCACAACCCATTCTTATATGATGCAAGTCCCATTATATTTCCCATGCAACTAGTGTTCTCATGTTCAGAGTCGAAAAGAAAGTTATTAGAGTCCTAGTATATGGATACATCGGCTGCCTGCCCCAACACTGGGGTCCTTGGCCTGAAAGTCAAACTCAAAACACATAACACTTTTGCCCCAAAACAACTCACAAACTCTCAGTCCTAAGGTAGAACCAAAAACCTCTTATACAACTCTGTCACGACCCGTCCCAGTGGGGCCCGTGCCGAAACTCCCTATGCAGGCCTCCAATTGGCTAGGGGCTGGTGACTAGAACCGAGTAGTCATGCTACTAACATGGGATGCATTTCCTATAAACCTGTACAAACGCACACACATCTCCACGCCCAAAAATCTGAAAAGTAAAAACTACTAAAAGGAAAAGATGCATCCATACACTAAAACCCATCCATAGAGTATGAAAAGTATGTAAAGTACACGAAAGTAAAACCTTGGGCCAACAGTATAAGCCCACCTAATAGAGAGTCTGTAACAAGCTCCAACCTGTAAAGAAAGGTGGTGGGACTGCAGCTGGTATCCATAGGAACACACCTTAGCCTGTCTGATCTCACTGAGTACCGTCTGGTCTGAGTCCGCCAAGAATCCGGGAAAAGGCTCGCTCGTCTGCAAATGACACGACACGTGCGGGAAAATCCCATGAAGGGGTGAGTATAACAATACCCAGTAGGACACGTTGACACCACAAAGGAATGCAACAAAGGAAATACCACAACATAAAGGTATAGTCGGCTCTACAAAGTATATTTCTACAGAACATATAACAAGAACATCCACATATACTCATGCACGACCGTCTATCGTGAATACCACCACTAGGATCAGCTCAAAGATTCCACTAAGCATGAAATTGGGAGAACACACTCCTAGGTCTGAAGAGAGAGATACGAAGTACTCGTTCCGAGAGAACACACTCCAGAAGTACCTTGAGAACATGTTGCTCTGATGAGGATCACAACCAAGTCATGGGGTGATTCCTACAACTCAGTCTGATCTAATCCGCTAAGAAGAGGATCATCCCCTGGTTAATGTTGGTCACGTCGATACCAAGAACTCTAACTAGGGTTCCATGGATGAATAGAGGATTCAGCTAATGTCTAACAGAGGGGATTCCAACAAATCTATTCAGGAAGTTCTGCTGAAGGGATCATATTCATGTGTAAAGGAAATGATACCAGAACCTTCATAGAAAAGACCAAGGGTACGATCCTTAAGAAAACTAGTCCAAGTCACAGAAGACAAGGGGATCCATTCATTTAAGACAGGTTACAAGACGTTTAGTATTGTTGCACGCCATGTTCTTTGACCCCAAGTACTGCCCGTGTAAACGTACCATGTCATTCGTTCAAGCCGTGAAAAACCAAACTACATGGCGTGTAGAAAAAGTACAAGACATGTTCCTTGACCCTGGGTACTGCTCATGTAACCGGCATGTGTCATTCAGATTGTAAGATTGAAAGTAACTACATGGAATGTAGAAGAATCACAAGCCGTGTCCGAGCACCCGGGGCTCGCTCCTTGTACGCTGGCCATGAGCCCATACGTGGTCTCTGCTCGTGTCCGTGTCACCTTCCCGTGTACCATTACATGGGGTATCCCATGTATCTGTCCGGGTCTAGCCAGGGAGGGGTGTACATGGCGTGTCCTTGGCCATCTACCCTACCCGTGTACCTGTACTCGATGTAACCCGTGTATCTGGCTGGGTCTATCCGGGGAAGGGTATACATGGCATGTCCTTGGCGGTGTACCCTGCCCGTGTCCATGTACTCCCGGAGTACATGCCATGTAATCCCACTGATGAACACACGCCGTGTATCCCATACTACACTGCGTGTAGTCAGGAAATTTCCAGAACGCTGTCTTCTTCCTCACGCTTCAGCCGATCTTCTGGATCCACGATCTCTCACCCGTTCATCCCGATACTCTAGGGGTGGGTTCATTTCATCATACTAACACTGTAATAGTTGTTTTTCGGATTTTCAATCAGATCATAAACCTCGAACGATCCATCCGAAGAAAAACGCTTAAGAACTCACAACTCTCGACCCTCTTTGAATCGTCCACCGAAACCGTTGTCGCACCTCCATGACATCGCTCTGGGGTTGGATCTACAATCACGGATTGTTGTGCAAAAAAATGAATGTGCAGCGATCGGTTTCCTCCAAGAATGCGCAGAACGCAACGAAGAACGCGAGGGAGAAAAACAAGAATCAAAAAAGAGGGATGAATCTCGATAATTTTTCATTACGATCCAGGTTCATCGCCGTTATATCTAAATCTCAACAAACAACAGATTTTAAAACCTCAAGTAATTGATTTCCCGATAAAACCCCAAATTACGCCCACCCGCAAAACGATCGATCTTTGGGCAAATCGGTTCACAGATTAGTTCGCGTTCATCGTAGAAATAAATAACGGGGAAAGGAAAATCAAAAGAAAAAAATACTACCTGGATTCCACGACGTTCAACGGTGATGATCCGGTCGCTGCGTCATCATCGCCGGTGAAGCTCGTCAAGAACATAGTCGCCGCATTGGGAGGTTTCCTCCAGCGCTCTCCAGGGACATTCAGGGTTATGAAAAACGTAACCTTGATCCCATGTAAAATCACTTTTAAAAAGGGAAAGAAATATTTTGCTACTACAATTATTTAAATAAAATATTTTAATTAAATATTTTATTACAGTTGTGTCCAAAAACCCGATTTCACCACCGATCTGCGACATCGGATGTTAGGCCTCTCCTAAGGTAAAATCGTTATTATGAACAAAACGGTGCCCTCATATTTCTGATCTGAGTACGCGTTCGGGTGTTATTCCACTTTTATAGGAAAACTGCACGCGTGCGTAATTTAATAATTAAATTAAATTCTAAAATTTGTTCGGGGCTCACCGGGCCTCAGAACATCACGCCGTCTTAGAGTCTGGTCTCGAACTAATTCCAATATAATATTAATATAATACCTAGAAAAATCCAAGAAAATTACACAGAGTCCAGGGAATTAGGAGTCGGAACTCATAAGTGTTCGGAGTCTGAATTCAGAGAACTCAGAGTCAGAACTTAGACATGTTCATAATCAAAATTTGTAATGAGAATTCATAATCAGAATTCATCAGTAGATTTCATAATGAGAATTCGTAATCAGAATTCATCATCAGAATTTGTATTGAGAATTCATAATCATAATTCATCATCAGAATTCATAGTTAGGAATTTATACAAGTTCATAATCAGAATTCAGATTTGAACTTCATAATAGTTCGTAACAGGGAATTCGGAGTAGAACTTCATAAAAGTTTGTAACAGGAATTCAGATTCTAAAACAGAATTCATCATGTTTAAAAATTATATGGTTCCGAGGATTTTGGTTTCAATCCGATTTTTAAACATAGAAAAATTTATGATATGAATAATGAAATCTAAGAAAGGGAAAATTTCCTTGGGGAAGTAAATTTTCCTTATAGAAGTAAATAGGGGTAAAATGAAATTTCCCTTAATTTAATGTGTTTGTGATTTTCAAAACAAGACGAATGATAAAGTCATAATGATACATTAATGACTTAAAAATCTCCCCCATGAATGATGGAATGGAAAAAGTCATAAGGAAAACCTTATTGATTCATCAACCACCACATATCAGGGATTTTTAAGGAATCCTCCATTCATAGGACTCACCATGCTTACACCTATGCACCTAAAAATTCACCCAATTCTATGATGCGGAGATGGGTTCACTAGCACCCTCATTATGTGGTTTTTATTATGAACATAAATGGTTCATGATGCATGGATTTTATACAGGGTGTCATGTGCACAAGTTGATCTATTTCAATAGCACAATATTTTGAGAATTTGTTTCCAATATAATTAATATTTTCAATATTCTTCATATCATGCAACACTGGATATTTTTTTATTGTTATGGAATCACTATGTTTGGTTTTTGTATGAAAAAATTGGATTGGGTTTCATAAAATGAAACATATTGATTATATTTCAGTACATGAAACAAAATATTTTGATTACATTATACACAATGATGAGTTCTTTCAATTTCTTGTTTTACACACATGGCCATGTTTTATTATACTATAATATACAATTAATATTAATAGTAATATATTATTATAGTTTCCACATATTTTTTGGAATGGTAGTTACCAATATTAATATCTTGTGTATACACATATTATTTTCACTTGTATATAAAATTATTCCTCTCCCGATCAATTAGATAGAAATCAGTGTATGAAATATTTCAAAAATAATGTAATTCCTTTTATATGAAATCTATTTCTCCTCATAAAAACCCTATTTTATCATAATAAATTAATCAAACGAATTGTATTGATTTATTTATAAAATTTATATAATACATATTCAATAAAACTTATTTAACTCATCTAATTGATTTTATAGGATTTTGATTAGAATAGATCTATTTTTATGAATAAAACTATGTATGTTTCAGAAAACTAATTTTGTCACAATTAAATTGAGAGCCAATTTTAAATGTAGTTTAAACAATTTAATTTTTCTTAAAAAATATTGTTTATTTTGGAAAAAAAATTCAAAATTCAAATATTCTAAATATATGGTTTTTTCGGAGAAGTTTCATTTTTGTATGAGTAATGAAAAATACTGATGTTTAATTCAAACTAGTATTTTCATCTAATTTAATTACATAGTTATACTATATTTTTAATTGACTTTATAGTTAATTTAGATCAATTTTAAAAAATTTAATCCAATTTAGGTCATTGGAATCAGTTTCACAATGAAATTGGATAATTAAATATTTCAAATTTTTTAACATTTTCATATTAAAAAAACTCATAGTTTTACAAAGTCCATGGGATTAATTATTAATTAATTTCATTCAATTTTGAGATGTGATTTTGGAATTATTGATTCTATATTTTTAATATGATTGTTATATAATGTTTAGATAGGTTACTATTGTTTTTATAAAAAAATATTATTGAATGTAATAATAATTAATTACTGCAATTAATGTAAAAACACGATTACATAGTGGTTAAACTTAAATTTAAGGTGAAAAATAACGTAGAAACAACTCAGAAAGACATTAGAATGAAGTATTTCAGACTAGTACCAACACTATTCAAATAATCAACAATTATTAGAGGCATTTTATTTAATGGAGACAACTCAATAGTGTTTAACTTTAATTACAAACAATATTTTTACTCCTCCTCCAATATAAAACGACATTCACCCCCACACCCCTCACATACAGACACCAATAAAGCCTTTTTTCATTGAAAAAACCTTCCCAAATCTCCTAAAAACATCCCTAACATAATCCTATTAGACTATCTTCAAGAAAAAATACATCCAAAGAATCCATTTTCTGAAAACCAAAAGGATTTATCCAAAATGGACGTAACATCCCTGAGCTCTATTGTTATATTATTATTCTCCACATGTCAATGATTTTTATTACACGATTATATAATAAAATAAATGTAATTAAAATAATGATTTGTTTTTTTGTTTAGTTTTTTACCCAAACTCACACACACATTCATCAAATGCGATACAAAATCATTATTTTTATGTAAGGCAAAATACCACCTCGTGAACAGATGTCGCACAGTCATCCATTTCCACATATAATGGATGGAGATAATGATTTAATTTGTGTTTTCATATGATATTTAGGATATTTATGATTTATTAATGATTATTTATTTATTATTTAACACAAAATGGAATGCATTCCATTTTTTTTGAGAAATGATAACTTTGTTTGTGGACGTGTGGTTTACCTCCTCCTCAAACCGTTGTGATTCATTCACACATTGCATTGAATTTATTAGTGATCATTTATAAATTATATATTATAAATATGAAATAATAATTATAATTTAATAATATATATATATATATATATAAATCATTTACTTTCTTCCTTTCAATACATTATGTTAATAGAATCAACATTAATGCATACATATATACTATAATTTCATGAATGGTGTATTCCATTTCATATTTATATATTTTATAGATTATTATAAATATTTATATACAAAATATATTTTATATTTATATGATTTTTTACATCATGAAAATATTTCAATCATTATCTATGTAAGAGGATCAATAATAATAAGGAAAAATATATACTAAAAATAAAGAGATATTTACCGAAATGTATCATTAACATGTAATTTTTAATAAATGTGTTATATAAAGTCATAATCATATAGTATATGGTATTATATATAATAATATTGGGGTTTTTTAGATTTATAATAAACATATATTTAATATACATGATTTTTAAAAGTGTACAAATAAATTCAATAAGTAAGGTAAGGGTTTTCTCATCTCACTTTTATTTTTTAGTGAGATAGAAGTTGTATTCTCCACCTATTTCTTATATGTTGTGTGTATAATTACCCTAGATGTATTTTATTATTATTATAAATATAATTATTTATATTTAAATAACCATTTTATTAGAAATATATGATGGGGTTTATGGGTCAAATGTTACAAAATCGGTCAAGTAATTTTGTCTCAATTTGCCTTTTTGGAGACTCATTCCATTTTATAAACCTATTTTATTAAATAAGGTGTATATACTTCCCTTATACATGTTATTTAATTAAATAATTCATATAATAATATTCCAATATAAATTTACTATTTATATTTCTTAGGGATTATGATTCAAATTTACCAAATTGGTAAGAGTTTATTACTTCAATCTAATCGTTTACCTATATTATTTATATTTATGGTTCCATTGAGGAAATATTACGATCCAAATATAAATAATTCTCATAAATTTTCTTATCCTATAGTCATAAATTATACAATAAATTATTTATACAATTTTTACTCTTTGGTACTTCAGATAATTATGAATGTGTTTTTAAGAAAATCCGACATTATATTTCCCTTCTTTTAGAAATATATATTCATTGAAAACAAATATTTAAAAAGAAGTTTTAAAAAATTAAATACTATTATACTAAGATATTTAAATACATTAATAACCATGTTTTACCTTTTATACAAATGGTTTTTCAAAATGAATCCTATGGTCATTTTCTGCTCGATGATCTTTTATTGACATTTAACGGCACAAAAGGATTCATTGGAATGTACAAATTTATCTACCATAATAAATGTATTGTCTTTGATTCTACCCTTTCAAGATTACTAGATTAATATTTTGAATAAATTAATTTTCTCCAATATTTTAACCATTCAGTGTTTTTAAAATTTATTTCATAAGGAAAGGTTTTCAAAAATGTATTATGATCATGAAATGATTTAAAAAATTATCAATGCCCCTTTAAATGTATGGAAATCTATTTTTAATGAATTTTTTTTTCCAAAAGGTGTTATGTCAAAAACGTTATTTGAAATTTTTCAATATTCCTATATAAAATTTAATGGAACATAATTTAAAAAAATCATGTTTCTTTTATATGTATTCATGGAAAATGTTATTCCGAATGTTTTGAAAAATCCTTTATAAGTTATTATGGATAAATTTTATTTTTGAATAAAAAAGTTTTCAAAATGTTTTATGTTTAAAAAACCAATTTTAAAAATATAAAATCATTTTTTCTTCAAGAAATGATTTTAAAATATTTTTAATAAATTTTGTTCCATCTAAAATGAAATCTGTTGGTGTTACTCATGCATTACTTGGGATA
The DNA here is from genome assembly GCA_963277665.1 of Viscum album. Lineage (NCBI taxonomy): Eukaryota > Viridiplantae > Streptophyta > Magnoliopsida > Santalales > Viscaceae > Viscum > Viscum album. The sequence goes on from OY728119.1 coordinate 1,978,196,596, forward strand.
TGATCGATGTTTTCCACTTATAGTTTCTCTCTGAATTGTTTATTTTTTTATGACACGATGTTTATAGAACTCATTTTTATTTCAAGGTTTATATGTTTGTGAAATTAATTTCACTTTCTTGGGTTATATTTTTTATGAAACATGTTTCTCTTTGATGGTTTATGTGTCTATAGGACCTAATTCTCATTCTTGTGTTATATTCATATGAAACTGACTTCTTTTCATAAGTTATTCTGTGATGAAATAGGTTTTAAGCCTATCTCCTTTCAAATGTTTATCATATGATAACATGTTTAGGATACTGATTTCACTTTCGGGGGTTATGATAATATTGTTTTTGATTTTTTGGATCATGTAAGTATGATTTCATATTGATATGGGTGGGGCCTATATACAAATTCAATTCATTGGGTAAATATTTATATCTCATGATATAGACATTGATGGAAATGGAAGTAAACTCTATTCAGTAAATGACTTTGCCTTATAATATGTTATTAGAAGTGAACCTTGACTACTAAGATGGTCATGTGAGTGATCTATGACTACTAATACAGTTTTTGGAGTGAACCCATTCCACTAAGATGTTTTTTCATTATGTATTCACCAATATGGAAGTAATTTTTATATACTTATTTGAATGTGATGAATTCAATGTCATATTCCTATGTTATGGTCTTACGGAATATGATCTTGATTATCTTATGATTCTTGTATTATAAGATTCCAATATTTATCCAATGACTCATGTTTATGAAATTTCATAAGCAAGGTATGATATTACAATGTTATGATCATTTTGGAATACCCTTATATTCATGTTATGCTTACATATCTCCCTTGATTATCCATACAAAAATCTAAGATCACTCATTACTTATGTTGCGTTTCCATTTGTAATGAAATAATGGTATATGTATAATAACTTAAGGGGAATATCATTGTGGGAAATATTGATTATCTTTCATTATATTAGACGATTTTGTTCCATTCTTCCAATGTAACTAAACTTTTATAATACTCTGGAATGTTTTTTAATGAGATGAATATTCATCTATAGTGATGTAATATCCATTTACGTCAATACAAGGTCACTATAGTTGGAATAAATGGAATTGTTTATTAAACAATTGTAATGTGTGATAAGAAAACATTAATGATATCCTTAGGGATATATCTACTGATATGTATAAGGATTTTTCTAAGGATAAGCCTATGTAGTCATAAATTCAAAAGAAGGTGTCAGAGTTAAGATATTCAATATATGATTTGTCATGATTATTTTCCATTACACTATGATAAGTGATTATGACACTATTATATTTGGTTTTATAAAATCATTGGAGACCAAAAGATCTATGTTAATGTTGAATGTGATATAAAATTTTCTAATGAGAAGTAGCATTAGATTACCACATGAGTGAAGGATGTTGTGGTCATGTCGAATCTGTTTTCAAGAAACATGATTATAAATTTGGAACTTAACCAACTATCAGATTCCCCAAAAAAAATTTGTAAATAGTTTTTTTACATATTGCATAATAGAGACCTTCAATATAAGAAGATTCAGTTTCCTTTTTGTCAATAATGTGGAGAAAAACACAAAATTGAATTTCATAGAAAAAGAGAATGATTATTTGACTATAGAAAAGAATGAAATAATGAAATTAACTACAAATTAAAAATGAAGAGTTAAGAGAACACAATGGATAGAAATATTGGCCTCCATAAGACATCATCAACGAGTAAATGATTTAAGTGTGGAATGAATGGTCATTTTCTAAATCGATTTACCATGTCGAAATCTACCAATGAGAATCAACAAGGATGTAAGATTACCAGTTATATTACAACTGATGAAGATAATAAAAATAAAATTTGAAAGAAAAGAGGTATTAAGTAATTATATAAGGTATTCTTATTATGAATTAATGATTATATAAAATAATATAAGTATTTATGTATTTGGATTTAGAAATTTTCAATGGTGAATTATGTACAGATAGTTCAGTATATGATTTTTTCTATGGATTTACAAGAATATTTTGAATGGTTCTGATGGAAATGAAAATTAATTTAATAGAAAGGTGACATTTTTAATAAGGGTAGATGACCCTTAATATGTTACTTATGTAACGATAATGATGTTTGGATAATGATTTGTTCGATATAAATAGGTAAATTGGACGTTACTAATTACCATTGAACTAATTAAGGATTTGTTGAAAAGTGGTTTATGCTATCATTGATGAAGCTTAAAATATTTTTCGATGCAAAAAATATATCCAAACGTCTATTGAATAAGGAAACAATCATTTTTTCAATAAGGATTTGTTTTAATTTGGGTAATTATAATGTTCCAACAGAATACATGATGAATATATTAACATATTTGGTATGTGACAACCAAGAGATAATTCTCATAAAAGGGGGATCAATGCTATGTTGTTTTTGAGAAATTTAGTGATCAATTGAAGAAATTATTGGGATTTCATCTTTAATAAAGGTTACATGGTAAAATATTTTTGGGGTTATTTAAGTTAAACATTAAATTAGGTTTTATAGATTCATGTATTATCTCACCATATGAGGATTAAATAATATTGGACAAAATTATTCTATCATTTTTGTTGTGATAATTACAAATGTCAAATGGAATTACATATCATTCTACCATATTATCTATTATTACTTCAGGAATGATAATATTTTATTTCCTTTAATTGAGTATGAGATTAATAGAAATTTGTTAAGGAAAAATAAAGTGTATTGTTTCCCTTAAATCATGTATGTATATCTTATAATGAAAATTTTTCAATATTAGGAAAACATTTCTTGAATTTTTTTTCTCTTTAAAATATTTTATATGATATCAATTAGATTTTCCAAGCCTATTTGGTATATGGATTTGGGATCATTATCTTTTTTCCAACAATTTTCTCTATCACACTCTATCAGATAGTTTGATTTATATTTCATGTTCAAGTTTTCACTTTCCTCCTCTTTATCCTGTGTGGAAACATAGTTATGAGTTACATAGGGTATCCATTATGTTTCAAACATATATTTTTTAAATAATGTTTTGTAAATTATTTTTATGAGGTGGGTTTCTAATAAAATAAAATTCATGTACTAAAACATTCATGAATTAGATGAATTTCACGGTATAAATTCATTTAAGGGTGGTAGGATGAAATAACTCTATATTTTGTTACATTTTATTTTCAATTTAATTTAATCTTTTTAATATTTAAAATTTCATGAAACAGATAATATAACATGTGTTATACGAAACCATTATGTTCGGTTTTCATTTCTCAAAACACTAAGATAATATTTCATTATATTAAACACATTGATTACGTTTCAATGGACATGACATTTAAATTATCATTTGATACAGACAATGCGATATTTGGCTTATGTTACACACAATATCTAGTTACATAGATATATTTCATTACACATAAAGATGAGTTTTACCATACTACAAAATACCATTAATATTTTTATTAAAATGTTATTATAGTTACCAACTAGATGATGGAATAGAAGTTATGAATATGATTAACTAAATTGTGAAAATATTATATAAAAATGTATCTAAAATGATTCCTTTATTCATAAATTAGTTATAAATAAATTTGTGATCTATTTTAAAATAATCAAATTTCTTTTCATAGAAAACAATTCCCCGACATACAAATACCATTTTTCTAAATAAATTTAAAGTACTACATTGGAAAAATGATTTTAATAGAATTTTCATATTACATATTCTATAATTTATTTTGACACTCATACAATATATTTAATATGATTATGATAAAATTAATCCTATTTTATGAATAAAAAGATATATTTTTTTAAAAGAAAATATTACCTCCTTTTAATGGAAAACCCATATTAGATCGGATTTCTTAAATTTCTTTCAATTTTTATTTGAATTTATAAAAATTATTTTATAATGAATAATATCAAAATTTACCCAAATGGCTCTTAGAGTGAGTAAAACACATGCTACCTAAATTTTATTAAACAAAAATATAAAGGTTAGGTGATTACACAAGGTACAATGTGTTTGTACCAGCAATATAATAAATGAAAATAATATTTTTGGATAAGGAAAACCACAAATCTATCACTACAATTACATGGGAGAGATCATATTGAATAGATAAATGTTTTTAGAATGTTTCTACCCCCCAATACCCATGTATTCATTGAAATAATCATATAGAAACAAAAATTATCAATCAAGCTTATGATTTAATATACAAGCATGGACTAGCATCTCAAAAACACAAGGTAAATAAAACAATCACAACATTTTAAGGTTCATCATACAATCAAAAAACACATGCACACTACCCATGGATCGATATCCCTCCCCAAGGCCTCTAGACTCCTCCAATTCACTAATGACCTAGTAAGGAAACTTCCCTCAAATCCCATGTCTTCATAAAAGACAACATGTATAAATTGAATGTATATAATCACACTTGGGCTACATTACATAGGTATGGATAGAATCATCCTAGCGGTAACATCAAACAAGGAAAAGAACAAGAGAAAGATGAAAAAATTTCACTACCAGAATTCTATTTCATGATACACCCGCGCGTTAGAAAATAAGAAGGCACAACTGATTGCACACAATACATACAATGTTGTATTATCCCCCTATATCTTTTGAAATTCTTGATAAATTCATCATTTCCAATGAAACACCAGAAGAGGTCAATAAAATTTATGTCCCTACTAAGGAGATACTTTAGAAACACAAACAACTAACATTTAATTGATAATCATTCTTCAGAAAAATCCCATTATCCTAAACAGAAATGTTGGGGACAATATTAACAATTTATCCTCAAAAGTAATGAATTTTAATTGAAAAAATGCTTATTTTATAAACCAATAATATTTATATATTATAGTTAAAATTGTTTTTAATGTAAATTTATATCAAATTTAAATTATTTAGTCAAATATAGTCTATTTTAATAAATTTTACATTGATGTAAGACTTAACAAAATAAAATTTTTAAACATTTTCAAAGTAAAAATCCAAGTAGTTTCATCTCGGCTACATGAATAATTTTAAATTCATTTCCTATTAATTATGTTATTAGAATTAAAAAAATTGAATCCATAATTTTAATAAAATAAATTTATAATTTATACTATGTTATACATAGTTTTTTTATAATAAATATTAATGAAAGTAATTAAAATTAATTACAACAATTAAATTAATGACAAGATTACGTAGTTGCTAAACCGAAATTTTAGAGGCCAATTAACCTATAGAAAGTTTAAAAATCCATTTCATAGACATATTTTGACCATGTTGATATTTTATTGAAAATGAAAAATTATTTTTGGAAAATAATGTACATTACATCTCGAAATAGTGTTTACCTTTTTATATTTATCAAAATGTCACTCCTTCACCACTATAAAATTGAACTCACCCCCTTAACTTATTCACACCTCTAAGAAAACATGGATCAAATAAGACTACCCGATATATACTGAATATTTCCCCCACTATATTCAATAGGAATTAATTTTGGCATAAATCCAACTAATGAATCCTTTTGGTGAAAACCAAAAGTAGTTTCCCAAAGAAGAAGTAACATATTTCAAAAATATATTTTATTTTATTTTCATTGTCCACCCCTAAAATAATATTATTACATTATTATATAATAACATACGTATCCTAATATTATGTATATTTCATTATGTTAGGGGTTATACCTAAACTGACAAAAAATTCCATAAAATGGGATATACAATCATCATTCTTGTGTAAGGAATATTATTGCCTCACGAAACAATGTCATTCTTTCTTCCACAACCACATTTAATGGTTGCTAATATTTATATAATTTTAAATATTATGTTATATTTAGTATATTCATTATTATTTATTATTATTTATTTATTTTATAACAAATACCATTACAATTTTCATTTTTTTTTGAAATATGATAACTTCGTTTATGGACATGTGTACTACTCAAAGTGATGTGATTAATTCAATCATTTCATGGAATGTATTATTGATGGTCATAGTAATGTTATATGATATTTATTGAATAAAAATGAATCTATATATATACATATACTTCATTTATTTTTTTAATATGAAAATAAAATTGAATCGGCATTCGACCATACGTACGACCAACCGTCCCCATGAATGATGTATTCCATATTGTATTTCTATCCTTTAAATATTATTATATATATTTATATAATGAATATATATGTTATTTATATCATGTTTTAAATGACTTAAAAAATTAAATAATGATATATGTAAGAGGATCATAAACAATGAGTCAAAATATATATGAAAAACAAAGTTGATATTACCTGAAACATAACATTAAACTAGAATTATTAATAAATTGTTAATATAAAGTAATAATGAAATAATATATGGTATTATATATAATAATATATGGTATTATATATAATAATATACTCATGTGATATATTTATAGTAAAATTATATTTATTATATTAGAGGTTTGGACAGATATGAATAATGTCAAGACTTAATGTAAGGGTTTTCTCATCTCACTTTTTTTTAATGTGACAAAAGCCATATTCTAGAACTATTTTTTTATGTGGTGTATATAAAACACATGGATTCATTTTATGATTATTATAAATCTATTTAATTGGATTTATATATCTATTTTAGTATTTATCATTCGTGTGGTTTATGATTGAAAAGTATCCAGATCGGTTAAGTAATTATTTTTCCCAATTTTTCATCTTCGAGACACATGCCATGTTTTGTACCTATAATATTCAAAGAGGGGTATATAATGATATTTTACATTTTATATCATTAATAACATTACTTTTATTATATTAAGAGTTTAATTTACTTTTATACTTTCATACGTAATATTAATCAATGTTATGAAAGTGGAAACCGTTTATTTCTATAATCTCATCGTTTAACGAGATTGTTTATGATTATGCTTCAAGTGATAAAATTTAATGATCTAGTACTCAATATTTTTCTTATACTTTTTTATTCATGAAATATTAAAGTAATTGTACCATTGGCCCATATTTTTAAATTAAAATAATTATGAACGTTTTTTTTTAAAATATGACTTTATTTGTCTCTTTGATTAGAAATCTATATTATTTCAAAACCATGTTTTATAAAATGATATAATTTACTCATATAAAATTTCAAGGAAATGGTTACTTTTTTTTTACCTTGTAACTAAAAGGGTTTTAAAAAATTAATAATTTTGTCATTTTCCAATTAATGATCTTTTCAAAACTTTTTTACAGCACAAATGAAAGGTTCAGTATGTATGGATTTTTACATTGTCATAAATGTCATTTATTGGAAGCTGCCTATCAAATTTAAAATATTAAATTTTTTCAGAAAAGAAGTTTCCCCATTATTCTATAAAATCATTTTTAAAATTTTTGTTTCACTGATAAAGTCTTTCAAAAATATTTTATGTTAAAGAAGTGTTTTACATGATTTTAAAGCTTCCTTTACATGTTTCCGAATATATATAGAATGAAAATGGTTTTCAAAAATGTATTATGTCATAAATGTTTATAAATTTTTTTCAATCATCATTAATAAGTATTTAAGACAAAGTTTATTTTGAAATTTTTTCATGCTTCAATTATATGTTTTCATTGAAAATGGTTTTTGAAATGTTTTAAAGCTTCCACCATAAGTTTTTAAGAATACGTAATTTTGAAAGAAAATGGTTTTAAAAATGTTTAATGCTATTAAATGTATTTTTTAAATTAAAAAATGATATTTTCATTAAAATTTATTTTAAGATATTAATAAAAAATTATATTCCATCTAATATAACCAACATTGTTGTCACTCATGACTTATTGGGGATATGATCCAAGGGTAACATTCATACTATTTTTTAGAATGGTTTATGTCTTTATGGCATTATGTTTTTGAAGATTTATTCTCTTGCATTGGTTATATTTTTATGAAAAATTTATCCCTTTCATTAGGTATTTGTTTAAGAAACTCTTTTCTTATTTCTTGGGTAATATTCTTATGAAATACACTTGTTTTCACAGGTTATGATTTTATGAATTGGTTATAAAACCTGTGTCCTTTCTATAGGATATGATGTGATGACATGTTTCTGATACATAATTTATTTCTGGGGTTATGAAATTTATTTATGATATTCTGGCACACATAATTTACATCTTGTTGTAATATGGTATTTGGAGTGAATTGTGACTATTATGATGGTCAGGGGGTGAAATATGACTACCAAAATGGTTTGGGAAGGGAACCCATTCTAATGAATTGTATGTGGAATTAATCCTTGATTACAATGGAAATCATATTTTTATTCTTATATTTTACCCAAAATTCTATACCTTATTCCTATGTTATCATTTCATGGATTATGATTCTGATTCCATTATGATTCAAGATTTTTTAACATCTAATATTTATTCCATGATTCAAGTTCCTAAACATTGATATGCTGGGTATGATCATAAAATGTTACTATCTTTTATCATAACCTTATTCTCATGATGTTATTGTAGATATCCATTTTTAACCTTATTTAGCATATTAGATCACTCATTCTTTATGTCTCCTTTTCCAAAGCTATGCATAATATCTACATGTAAGAACAAAAGCGGAAGATCTTTGTGGGAAATACTTATGATCTTTTACAAAGTTAGAATATATTCATCAATTTATATGATGACAATAAACTAATATGGTCCTCATGATGGTATTGTTGTAATGTGATGAATACTCATATATAATGATGTAATATTCATATATGTTAATTCAGGGTCACTATATCAATTTTTCAAGATTCTTGTTCTTTATGGGGTAGATGTTATTCCCTTGATGAGGACGATCAAAAAATTCTCCCTGGTCTCCAATTGTGTAGTCAGTGTAATATCCATCTTGTAGATATTGAAACTAATTCTCCAATATTATAAAATTCACTATGTTTCCTTGTAATTATCAACTGGTCTATTTGAAATATAATTTGATGGTTTAATGGTCTCATGAACAATTATATAGATGTTTTTTATACTTGGTGTGAAGGGAATGTTGTCTCTGATAATATCTCTTCCAATAAAATTCATTGTGTGTAGACTTTTTCTTAGCTATAAAGTCCTTATATCCAGACGGATTTAAACTATGTTTTGTTTATTCCCTTGGTCTCTATTACATCAGACCCCCGTCACCTATTCTATATTTTCAGCCAACCAATTTTTTTCTGTTGTACTGTCTTAAAAATAAAATAAATAAATATTTTATGATTTATTGGATATGTGATACCTAAATATGACATGGTTATGTATAGGTCCTTAAGGTCATATTATATTTGATATGGTTCTTATTAGGATTTTTAAGGGAGTATATAATCACTATTCATTATTGCTTTCACTATTTTCAATATATATATATATATATTGTTGTTGTTTTCATTGAACATGGTATTATGTCTTCAGTATGATGCCACCTAGATAGGATTATGTGGAGCATCACGAGGTTGGAGTTGTGGAGATTATAGAAAATGAAAAATATGAGACCCCTGTGGGTCAGGATAAGGCCCTTGATGGTATTTATGATCATTATATATAGTTAATGGCTTTGAGACCAGAAGGGAAGAAATAATATATGCAAGAGTTTTGGGAATGACTAGATGTGAATCATAGGGGAATATTTGTATGAATCATAAATTGTATTCATATGGGGATCAAGGATATGAGACATCTATTGATTATCAAACTTGGGTATTCCAATATCAACACCTACAATTGTTTTGGGGTTATGGAGAATTTTATGTAGCAAAGAATTGGATCGAGTATGTTTAGATGCAATTTGACCATCTTGAGACACCCCCAAGTTAGAGGGTGAAGCTGGATACATATTTTCATAAATGTAGGGAAATGTAATGGATGTATATACAATTATGCGATAGTAGACATGATGGATTGAAAAAGAAGTATTTCAAGGCCAGTTTCATTAAATATTTCATTCCAGAGATGTTGTGGGAGAGAGTCTCTGAGTTCATGAATTTGTATGAGGGGGATTTAACCATTATTGATTATTCAATGAGTTAAAAATACCTTTCCTAATTTATTTTTTCTTATTGATAGAGATGAAATCAACAGAGTGGGATGATTGAAGGTTATAATGATAAATTCTAATAGAGTAAAGGTTAATATTTTCAAGTATACCACGTTCTCAATGGTGGTCATATAGGCTTTGATCTCCTAGGGGAATCTAATAGAAAAAACCTATTTAATCAGTGTGATAGAACTAATTGATCTAGGAAGTGATGAATTGGGTATCTAAATTTGTTTATATGAGGGGAATCAGAATAAAATTAAAAATATAAATTAATGAAGTCCACTTAGTAGTGGGTCATTGACAGTATTCTTCAATTACGGGTGGTCTGGCCATGTTCAAACCCAATGTGGGTGACATCTGATGGTGTTCCAAGAATGCATCTAGAAGCAAGACTAAGAGAGGTTATACATGAATACTTTATAAGAAGTATAGAATCATGTAATTGATTAGAATCAAAGAAATTTTTGTATGAAATGGTGTTGTACTAGGAGAGAGTAGTTTGGATAATACTACCAGTGTAGGTAATGGAAGAGAGAGAGAGAGAGATAGAGAGAGGAACAATAGTTTGGTTAGAGGAAAGTAGATGGTGAGAGTCCAAAGGGATACAAGACCTTGGATAGTCATCCTTTGGACCATATACATTATGTAGAGATGGAAGGGTCAGAGCATGTAGGGGTGTCAGAGATGGGTAGAGGTACACCATGAATAATTGATAAATCATTATTTTTTTGTGATGAGTGATATGGGTGCATGTGGTGCACACATTGTAATTTAACTAACCATGTGACAATTAGTAATTATTATGATATTCATACGATTTAGGAAATTTTATGGTCATGAATATATAAATAAATGATCTGATGACACTTTTATGCATCAGTGTGATACATGACTTTTCGGAATTGGTTATGATGTGTGACTGATGTGTTCTATATGTGATATAGGAACAGAATGGGAACCTAATGTATTGTATGAATGAAATTAATTCATATGGTGATTTTTATTCATGGATGTAGGTCTAATGATCCTTTGTAATGTTGAGTTAGTTTGGGAAGTGAACAAGTACATAGTTAATAAGGTGTGGAGCCACAAAAAGAATTGAATTGTGACTAAGTGATCTGGTTAACCTAGCCTAATGATTACTCGATGGTTATATTTGGTACTATATTAGTGTGAAACCAGATATCATGGGTATAATATATCATAAAATGGAGATGTTATAACATTATAGTTTTTAGGGGGTGTTATTTCTGGGTAAATTTATATTTTTAGTTTGGGGGATGGGCAAAAATTATAATTGGGATTTAGAGAAAAACTCATAGAATTAGAACATGATATATTTTATTTATATCGAGTAGAAGTCCAAGATAGTTCCATAGGGGCTCAGATGAGTTGTAGGATTGTCAGACCTTGAAAAAAACATTTTCAAAAGGTTCGGGAATAGCTTTGTGATTCCATCAAAGCTTATAGAACTATTGGAGAATGCATTGTGCCAATTTGTTTCTATAACATGGTTATTTAAACTAGGAAGGGTTATCCACAAGGCTATGTAATAATTGTTTTATTAATTAAATAGTTTTTTATCATGGGATGTTCATTATTTGAAAAAACATTCACCTTGCCATGTGAGGTGGATGAGATATTGGAAAGTGGCACGACATGATTAGAATAATGTTAGCCAAACAATGCTACCTAATTCTATGGTTCGCTAAAGGCGGTAAATTTTACATAATTCCCCAACAACCTTATTTCCTTGCTCTCCATCCCCCCCCTTCACGTGCCACCTCCAAGCATGGGTTTCTCCGTTCTCCCCTATAGGATTTTGCTTATCTCCCTCATTTGAGCTCTAAATTAAGAATTTTTAGATGAAATTGATTTATAGTGTTAAGGATATGATTACTCATTTTTTCTTTTTTTGAATCTACTTTTCAATTTTAAAATACAGATGATCTCAATTTTCCCAATTTTGAAGGTGTTTTTCTAGAATTCTGATTTCTATCATTCCATCACGGAATAGAGGCCAATATTTATCTAGTGAGAACCTATGATCATAAGTTAGTTGGTTACTATATTTATCCAGGTATATAAAAGTTCTATGTTAAGTTTATTTTAATACATGTGGGTGGGGTTTTTCCCGGTGAATCCCATATTAATTAAATATTAAATATTAATTTTTTTTATTGGAATTGTCTAATGATGATGGGAATGCTCTTATCTCTTCAAATGTGTTAAGATTGACTGGGAATTTTGGTCAATTTCTATGGTTGGGTTTGTATATAAATTTTGTTAAATTAATTAATTTTTGATATGATAAAATTTATTCCCAGAGAAAATGTCGGTTATAGTCCAAAAAAACATACAGTGATGTGATCACTGGGATATAATTGGCAATGTTAATTAGGATAAGGTCATGGACCGATATATGTGGGATGGTGTTGAACATTATAATTGTGGTTATTTGATCATTAGGGTGAGGTGGATGGTGATATACATTCATTATAAGAAAAATTAAGTTCACATGTTGTAAATAGGTTGTTGGTTATTGTTTCTTTGGTATGGTTTGTTATTTCCTATTGGCGTTATTGGTCAATTAATTCCTTCTAATACTGTTTACAGAGATTAGGCCTCAATTGAGGTTCCATTGATATATCATTGTGGGTGGAGGGCGATGTTCATTTAGTGTTATGGGGGATTTATTTTAACATTATTAATGGGTAGGTGATCACCATATAAGACCATAGTTCATGGCGAGTGAGATAATAACATGAGGCTAAGAATCCCTATGAAATTGATGGATGATGGGACATGATGATGTGGGAATGTATATCTCCATACCATAGGTCATTATAATATTCATATAATGGTGATTTATAATTCATCAAAGGATGGATATCATCATGGAATAGGATTTTTATTGTTTACTCAACCGATGTTGTTCAGGAAGAAGTTTTAAGGAAATAAGAATGATTTAAGGATGTCTAGATATTGATGGGAAAAATAATCTTAAATTGGAAATTATAGGGACACATAACACATTTATTGGGTAAGATTATGGGATGTGGTATTTCTCAATATGTGTAATATGTTGTATCACATAGCATGAGGTTCATTTTAAATTGTATGTGGAAGATATAGGGACCCATACTTTACATACATTTTTATTACTTCAAAATTGAAGCATACTTATTACAACATATAACAAAACCCTGAAAGGACCGTATAGGTATAGTGTCTTTAGAAACTGTGAAACATAAACAACTGGTTCATAAAGCATCTACACCATCTCCCATTTATTTCATCATATCTATAGTTCCTTTTGGCATATCTTACTTAATAACCTTCTTCCTAACCGGGGGAAATAAAACATACAAAAGGGTGAGCTCAAATTCTTAGTAATGGTAAAAAAAAAATAAATATCAATCACATCATATACATAAGAACATAACTTTAGGAAATCTTATCCTGCAAAAAAAATCATAATTTTAATAACATGGGATAAATCATTGTAGTGAAATGTAATCCCAATAATCATAACATAAAACATAAAACATTGTGGCATACACACATAATCATAGAGAATCATTTCAAATTAGTCAAGACTCATTTCCAGGACAATCTTAGTGTACAAAGTCCATTTCTGAACCGAGTTCACTCCTAGTTTCAACCTGTTTTAATGAACCGGTTTAACTTGTCGTTCCATCCATGTCTATCTCATGAGATATAAAATCTTTACCCAATGCATTGGAGGGAGATATAGGTCCCATCCATCTCATAATGATACCATTATTTTGTGTTCCACAAAATCATAAATCATACATCATTGCATAACCCATGTAATAAAAATGGGATTCTTAGACAACATGACATCATAAAAAAATTCATATAAGATAAAGGAATTCATAAAGATTATTCCATCAAAACATAATAAAATCAATGTAATAATAGGGATAGAAACAAAACCCTATATTATCTTAGATGGAAAATAATTTTTATAAAACACTTGAACTCCATTCTTGAGGAAAATATCCTTTCTACTTCAAAAACATTTTCGGTTCATAACATGTCATACAATTTTAAACTAAAAGAAGTTGATTAAAAATAAACTTGAAAAATTATAAAGGAATATTCTTGGAAATAAGGTTTTAAAAAAATCCATTCATGCGATATAAGTTAAAAAAATATTCGTCTCGTACTTTTGTCAGGAAAGCCAAAAAGTACCTCATACGAAAAACGACAAAAGATTCCTTTCATATCTTTTACTAAAAACTCACCAAAGGGTAAAATTGGATTTAAACAATTGTAGTTGGATGGAATCAATATTACATATTGAGGAAACATGGATGTGGATGATAAAATACACCCCATTAAATACCAAAGTATAAACAATCTTGGATAAAATGAGATTGTGATATTTTCCCTTACCTTAGGTCTGATTTGCTTCATATGTGTCCGAACCTCCTGTATAATGATTTAAATAATTTTATTGAATTATTCCAGAATCATACTTATTTTTATGATATCATATATGGTCATATTATTAGCTTATTATTAGTAATATTTCATTTCTACTTGTTATTCGGGTGTTTATTACTTTTTGTTCTTATGCGTGTTTTGTCGAATAAATTCTTATTCTTCCCTTTAGGTTATAGATACCTCAATTCTAGAATGGTATTAGTGTAATATATATCATATTAATTCATTAATTTCATTTATATAATCATTATTCAATGAAGATCATGTATAACGAGTCGCATCACATTGTGGAGACGGTATTCCGTACGTACGCACGAGCGATGATATCGTTCCCATGATCGTGGTATTGTATTGGATTGTATTTTTACTATTTCAGAATTAATATCACTTTAAAATAATAATATATAGTTATTATTTACACAATTATACCCATCCATGTATGGTGGTGGTGGAAAATAGATTACACCATGGCGTGGAGACGGTATTCCGTACGTACGCACGCGCGGTGATTTCGTTTTCCGTAGGATGGATAGATGGGGAAATTGGGTTGTTTCATACTTATAATATAAAATCAGTATATGAGTGATACTGATGTTTTTACTTAATAATGAAACAACAAAAGAATAAGAAGTGGAAGAAGAAATAAAGATGAAAGAATCGTTAACGGGCATTACCTCTTCTTTGAAGCGCCTCTTTGAGACCTCCTCTTAGGGAACTAAAATTGGTCTTTGAAAAAGACCAGGTCCTCTAGGATGTTTCTAGGGAATTGGAGAGGAGATATTGTCAGGGGTTGGCCGAGATTTAAGGCTCAATGTGGTGTGAGGAAGAGAGGTATGAGGTGCCCTTTTATAAGGGAGGAGAGGGGCACCTTTGGAATAACTAAAAATATTATTTATTATAAAGTCAAATTCGGTTTTTAATAGCTCAAAATTGATATATTTCTAATCTAAGGTGGGTATGGGTAGAAATACTCTCATAAAATATAATTTAGTCAATTTTAGGTATCAATTTTAACCTTATCATTTAGATTTATCTTTAAGATAGATAATTTAACTTTTATTGTGTCTTCTTGTTATCTTACACTATAAGGTTAATAAACATACTATATCAAGACAAACGATCCCCAAGTTGTTTATTATTAATATATATAACCTTATCTATGTCCTTTGGCCGAAACATAGATTTTTAGGAATAAATTAACAATTAATAATATAGTATTTGTTTTAAAAACTATTTTATGTCAATTTTGACACTCTTTGGTAATTGATTTTTGTGAAAATCATAATTGATTGATTAGTTCAAATAAAATTAATTATATTAATACTAACATGTCATATTAACATATAAAATTATTGTAATTCATAAAATGTTTCAAATTAAATTTATTTTGTTATTTATAACATCAATTATGTCAATATTTCATTAATAAGATAATTACAGCATCATCTTTGTGTCATAAATAAATTAAATTATTTTAAGTTAAAAAATTACAAATAAAATACAATTATGAAGGAACACTTTTTAGCTTTCTAATGAATATTTATAGTCGAATTTTTCTTATGTATAAACCTATATTAAAAATTCTTTAGTTATTAAACATTGATTTTAACTATTTTAACCCTTCTTTAAATAAATTGATAATAAATGTCCTATTCTAATAAAAGTGGGCCTAAATGGTCATATTTTATTCCTAAGGTTGTTTTTTGTCAAATTACACTTATACATTAGAATTAGGACTTGTGTTAGGGTAATAATAATATCATTTTTACCCTTAACTACCCTATTTACATTTAACCATGGTAAATAAAAGTAAAAAGTTACTATTCACCAAAAAATATTTTCATCTCATTGAACCACATTTTACTTACTGACATCAACTGTGTATCTCGGATTTTTGAAATTCCACTCAAAGAAGTGGTAAAATTAAGTTTTATGAAAAAATTTAGTTTTTTAACTACCACTTAGTGGTTTCACTATTCATCAAAAAATGAAAGTTTCCAGAAAAATACCAAAAATTAGGCCTAAGATATATTTGATATTATGAATTTAAAAATGATGTTTATTTTACCAAATTCAAAACATATCAGTTACATTAACTAATTTAAAAATTAATTCCCGTCATCAAAACAAATAGCGTGTTTTTAAGAGATAATAACTATCAAAAGATGGACCCTTGTTTATGTCTGGATTAAATGTGAAATTACATCCAATGATCAACATTGTATTAATTTGTAAAAATATATTCTAAATATACTTTAAAACCACTCAAATTAATAATTTATCACTATTAATTATTTTGATTAAAAAAGATGTTTTTAATTAAAATTTAAGAATTTTCACTATTCATCATAATATTAATGTTATCCGAAAAATACCAAAATTTCACCCTAAGATAATTTTGATATTCCGAATCCAAAAGTGATGTCCATTTTGAAAAATAAAATTTACAAAATTTCAAAAAGTGGTTATTACTATTCATTACGGCTAGATTTAATAATATTTTAATAGCATATCATTGTTTAGTGAAACTCGGTATTACGTACGATGCAAGCTATCGAGGAAGGCCACGGTTGCGTTTAAAGCAAGCCAAGCTAGTGTTGTGTGTTGTGAAATATTCCTTTTATGATTTATATAACATAAAAACAAAATATTTCTCATAAAAGTCTCGGGTGTTACATTCTACCCCCCTTAAAATGAATTTCACCCTCGAAATTCGTCACTTTGTAATAAACAGATGAAGATATCTCTCCCTAATCATATCCTCAAGCTCCCATGTAGCTTTATCTAATTGATGGTTCCTCCATAAAACATTCACCAAGAGAGTGGTCTTGTTTTGTAGGACTTTTTCGCCACGATCCAGAATCTCTATTGGTTGTTCTTCATAAGAAAGATCTTTGTCTAGCGGTACAAATTCTGTGTTGAGTACATGTGAAGGATCAGTTATGTACTTTCTCAGGAGAGATACATGGAACACATCATGAACTTGAGAGAGATTCGGTGGAAGCTCCAATCGGTAAGCTACCTTTCCAACACGATCCAGTAGTTCGAAAGGACTGATATATCTAGGGCTCAACTTCCCCTTCTTTCTAAATCTCGCGACCCTCTTCCAGGGAGATATTCGTAAGAACACTTTATCACCCACTTCAAAATCTAGGTCTTTTCTTCGGTTGTCGGTAGAAATTTTATGTCGACTCTGAGCTGCTCTTATTTGTTGTTGAATAGATCAGACCTTTTCTGCCATCTCATCAACAAGATCAGTTCCTAATAGCTTTCTTTCCCCAACTTCATCCCAACAAGTTGGAGTCCTGCATTTCTTTCCATAGAGAGCTTCATAATGAGGCATCTGAATACTGGAGTGAAAGTTATTATTATAATAAAATTCCACCAAAGGTAGGTGTTGATCCCAACCACCTTTGAAATCCATAGAGCAATCTCTCAACATATCTTCTAGAGTTTGAATTGTTCTCACAGACTGACTGTCTGTCTGAAGATGATAAGCAGTGCTGAAACTCAACTCTGTATCCAGAGTATGCTGAAGAATTAGCAAGAAATTCGAGGTAAATCTCGGATCCTGATCAGATATAATACAAAGTGGTACTCCGTGAAATCTTACCACTTCCTTTACATATATCCTGGCAAGCTGATCCAGAGAGAAATCCTCTCTAATAGCAATGAAATGTGCAGACTTTGTAAGACGATCAACTATGACCTGGATAGAATTATTTCCTTTGGATGTTTTAGGAAGTCCTATGACAAAGTCCATAGTGATGTTTTACCATTTCCATTCGGGTATGGGTAATGGTTGTAACATCCCCTTAGACTTCTGTCTCTCAGCTTTAACTTGCTGACAAACCAAGCATCGAGAGACATATTCAGCAACATCTCTTTTCATGCCATCCCACCATAAGTACTCTTTCAGGTCCCTATACATCTTTGTGCTTCCAGGATGAATAGAGAATGAAGAACTATGAGCCTCATCCAACAGCTCCTTCTTTAATTCTGGAATGGGAGGAACACAAACCTGATTCCTAAACTTTATTATCCCATCACAATCAAGGTTGAATTCAGGAATATTTCTCACCTTCTTTTTTAACTCTACATCTTCTTTCGGTGCCTCTTTAATATTCACATGTATATATGTTTGAACATTCATTTGGGAAAGATACGATTTTCTCCCTTCCATTATAATTCCAAGATCCATCCTTTGTAAATCCATAAATATTGGATCTTTTGTGATCCTCATCATGGATAAAATGGAATGGTCTTGTCAACTTAATGGATCTGCCACCTTGTTTTTTTTCCTAGGGTGGTAATGAATTGAGCATTCATAATCCATAATCAGCTCCAACCATCTTCTTTGGCGCATATTCAGCTCCTTTTGTGTGAAAATATACTTTAAACTTTTATGATCAGTATAAATATCACACTTTTCTCCATAAAGATAATGCCTCCAAATATTTAATGCAAACATTACCATAGCTAACTCCAAATCATGAGTTGGGTAATTTTGCTCATGGATTTTCAACTGTCGTGAGGCATAAGCTATCACCATATCATTTTGCATAAGAACACACCCCAATCCCTTCATGGATGCTTCACTGTAGATCAAAAACCTTTCTCCACTATAAGGTAGTGTGAGCACAGGTGCACTGGATAACCTTCTTTTCAACTCCTTGAAATTATATCCACATTCCTATATCCAAACAAACATAACTCCTTTCTGAGTCAACCTGGTGAGTGGATTATATAATCGTGAAAAATCATTCACAAAACGTCGATAATATCCAGCCAAACCAAGAAAACATCGGATCTCAGTTACTGTTGTTGGTCTCGACCATCTTTCGATAACCTTTATTTTTGCTGGATCCACAGATATCCCATCTTTTTAGATTATGTGACCAAAAAATGAAACTTTTTGAAGCCAAAATTCCCACTTGGTAAATTTGGCATAAATCTTCTCCTTTCTCAGGGTATTCAATATAATTCTCAAGTGATCTTCATGTTATTCCTTGCTCTTTGAATAGACAGGAATATCATCTATAAAGACTACCAAAAACTGATCAAGATAGTCTCTAAAGACTCTATTCATAACATCCATGAAGATAGTAGGGGCATTAGTAAGACCAAATGGCATCAATATAAATTCATAGTGTCTATAACTTGTACGGAAATCCGTATTTTGTATATTATCCCTTTTGACCCTTAATTGATGATACCCTGAACGAAGATAAATCTTGGAAAAGTATTGAGCTCTACGTAGTTGGTCAAATAAGTCATCAATGCGTGGGAGAGGATATTTGTTCTTGATAGTGATCTTGTTATGTTCTCGATAATCAATGAAGAGTCTCATTGATCCATCTTTCTTCTTAACAAATAGAACAGGTGCTCCCCAAGGTGACTAACTAGGGCGTATGAATCCCTTATCAAGATTCTCTTGGAGTTGCTTCTTCAATTCCTGAAAATCAATTGGGGTCATTCAATAAGGTGTCTTTGAAATAGGCAAAGCACCCAGTACGAGTTCTATTGAAAACTCAACTTCACGATTTGGTGGAATACCCGTCAATTCCTCTAGAAAGACATCATCAAACACCCGTACAATGGAAATATTATTAATCGTGAGTTTCTCACCAACCATTTGATATAATTAACCTTCATTCAGTGGAATCAGGACCCATGAGATGGAAGAAATTGCCACTCGAAGGTTATGTTCATCCTTGCCTCGATAGACGATCATAAATTGATCTGGAATATGAAATGTGACTTCCCTTCTTTGGCAATTGATATGAGCCGCATATAAAGAAACCCAATCCATGCCAAGAATCACATAAAATTTCACTATAGGACGGATCACAAGATTTGCAGGAAGCACTTTCCCAAAAACTTCAATCGGGGAAGAATTATAAACTTTTGATGCGATTGTTGTTCCATTAGGTGTTGTCACAGCTAACTCAACATCTAATTATTGAGGTAATACGGTGCTACCCTTAGAAAAATCTTCAGAAATAAAAGAGTGGGTGGATCTAGAATCAAATAAAACATTTTCTACTTCAGAGTAGATGGTAACTGTACCTTTCACCACATCATTATCGTACTCCACATTGCTGATAGAAATTTCATGTGACTTTACTTTGTCTTTAGCCTTAATATTTTGTTGATGTTTATCATCATCATCAACCCTTGGATTAGGGCATTTATTGGCATAATGCCCCATCTCCTTGAACTTGAAACATTGAAGTGTAGTAGGTTCATTCTGTGTGTCCCTTACTTTGTTTGCATCATTAGACATCTTCTTCCCATCATTGCGGCATTCAGATGCCCGATGACCTTCCTTTCCACATTTGAAACATTCACATGTCCCTTTAAGACAACTCCCTCCATGTTTCTTTCCACACTTTGAGCATTAGGGATAGCTAATCTTCTTTTCAGTGTGCTCTTTAGATTTTCCTTTGAATTCCATTTTCCTCTTCTTATCAAACCCATCTGACTTATGGGTTACTCCAATCTCCATCTCAACTTTGAGAGCACATAGAACGATTTCCACATAGATATTGAAGTCCCTTATGGCTAAGGCCCTTCTAAGACTTGGTTTTAAGCCACTAAAGAATTGATCGATGTTACTCTCAGGTTGGATAATAATACCGAAAGCATACCTTTCATGTTTTGTAAAATTTTCTTCATAGGTACCAACAGATTCATCATCCTTTTGCTTCAGTTCAAGAAACTCTTTCTCCATCTTTGTTCGGAGAATATGAGGGAAGTACTTATTGAAAAATAAGTTCTTGAACTCATCCCATTCCATGGACTCAATTTCATTCCTTTGCCTCATATTCTTAATAAGATTCCGCCATTGATCATCATATCCTTCCAAACGATACACTGCTAGGATGACTTTATCATGTTTAGAACATTGAAGAACTGAAAATATCTTTTCTGTAGTACAAATCCATTGTTAAGCAACTAATGGATCAGTAGACCCGCTGAAAGAAGGTGGACGCTGCCTCATGAAGCATTCAACAGAATATTGCTCCTTCCTTTGCTCGTTTGGAAGTCATACATGATTCATAGCTTGAGAAAGTTGTGTGAGCATGGCTATAAGATTTTGCATTCCATCTCCCATAACTTTTGGTTGCTCAGGGGGACAATCATTGCATTTCCCATCGCATTCCGCATTAACACGGTTCCTTCAGGTTCCAACCATTGACTAAAACCAAGAAGAATAGTGTGAGAAACAGTAATTATAATAAGAAAACCATATAATCAAGAATAAACTTTCACACTTAAGGTCTTATCCTAGGTTATTCATGGTCATTTCTAAAACACTAAGATTGTGTTCTTTTCTTAGAATTATCCTTAGGGTTCTTACTAAGGCTTTCACATCCTGGTATCCAAAGGTTGACTATACCTTTCCTATGATACCAACTATAGCGACCCATACTTTACAAACATTGTTATTACTTCACAATTGAAGCATAATTATTACAACATATAACAAAACCATGAAAGTACTGTATAGGTATAGTGTCTTTAGAAACTGGGAAACATAAACAACTGGTTCATAATGCGTCTACACTGTCTCCCATTTATTTCATCATATCTATAGTCCATTTTTCTATATCTTACTTAATAACCTTCTTCCTCACCTGGGGAAATAAAACATAAAAAAGTGTTAGCTCAAATGCTCAGTAAGGGTAAACAAAATAAATATCAATCACATCATATACATAAGAACATAACTTTTGGAAATCTTATCCTTCAAAAGAGATCATAATATCATAACATGGGATAAATCATAGTAGTGAAATGTAATCCCAATAATCATAACTTAAAACATAAAACTTTGTGGCGTACACACATATTCATAGAGAATCATTTCTTATTAGTCAAGACTCATTGCCAATACTATCTTAGTGGACAAAGTCCATTTCTGAACCGAGTTCACTCCTCGTTTAAGTCATGTTTTACTGAACCGGTTTAACCTGCCGTTCTAGCCATGTCTATCTCATGAGATATAAAATCGTTACCCAATGCATTGGAGGGAGATATAGGTCCCACCCATCCATAATGATACCATTCTTATGTGTGCCACAAAATCATAAATCATACATCATTGCATAACCCATGTAATAAAAATGGCATTCTTAAACAACATGACATCATAAAACAATTCATATAAGATTAAAGAATTCATAAAAATAATTCCATCACGACATAATCAAATCAATGTAATAATTGGGATAGAAACAGAACCCTATATTATCTTATATGGAAAATAATTTTGATAAAACACTTGAACTCCATTCTTGAGGAAAATATCCTTTCTACCTCAAAAATGTTTTCCTTTCTTAACATGTCATACAATTTTAAACTAAAAGAAGTTGACTAAAAATAAACTTGAAAACTTATAAAGGATGCTTCTTGGAAATAATGTTTTAAAAAAAACCATTCAGGCCGTATAATTTAAAAAAACATTCTTCTCGTACTTTTGTCGGAAAAGCAAAAAGTACCTCGTACGAAAAACGACAAAAGATTCCTTTCATATCTTTAACTAAAAACTCACCGAAGGGTAAAATTGGATTTAAACAATTGTAGGTGGATGGAAACAATATTACATATTGAGGAAACATAGATGTGGATGATAAAATACACCCCATTAAATACCAAAGTATAAACAATCTTGGATAAAATGAGATTGTGATATTTTCCCTTAACTTAGGTCTGATTTGCTTCGTATGTGTCTGAAACTCCTGTAAAATGATTTAAATAATGTTATTGACTTATTCTAGAATCATAATTATTTTTATGATATCATATATGGTCATATTATTTTCTTATTATTAGTAATATTTCATTGCTACTTGTTACCGGGTGTTTATTACTTTTTGTTCTTATACGTGTTTTGTCGAATAAATTCTTATTCTTCTCTTTAGGTTATAGATACCTCAATTAAAGAATGTTATTAGTGTAATATATATCATATTCATTCATTCAATTCATTTATATAATCATTATGCAGTGAAGATCATGTATAACGAGTCGCATCACATCGTGGAGACGGTATTCCGTACGTACGCACAAGCGATGATATTGTTCCCATGATCGTGGACTTGTATTGGATTGTATGTATACTATTTTAGAATTAATATCACTTTAAAATAATCATATATAGTAATTATTTACACCATTATACCCATCCAAGTATGGTGGTGGTGGAAAATAGATTACAGTACGGCGTGGAGACGCTATTCCGTACGTACGCACGCGCGGTGATTTCGTTTTCTGTAGGATGGATAGATGGTGAAATTGGGTTGTTTCATACTTATAATAACATATAAGTATATTATTGATACTTATGTTATTACTTTATACTGAAAAAACTAAAGAAGAAGAAGTGGAAGAAGAAATAAAGATGAAAGAATCGGTAACGGGCATTACCTCTTCTTTGAAGCACCTCTTTGAGACCTCCTCTTAGGGCACTAAAATTGGTATTTGAAGAAGACCAAGACCTCTGGGATGTTTCTAGGGAATTTTAGAGGACATATTTGCAGGTTTTTCCCATTCATGAAGGATCAATGTGGTGTGAGGAAGAGAGGGAGGAGGTTCCCTTTTATAAGGGAGGAGAGGGGCACCTTTGGAATAACAAAAAATATTATTTTATTATAAAGTCAAATTCTGTTTTTTAATAGATCCAAATTGATATATTTCGAATCTAAGGTGGGGATTGGTCGAAATCTGCTCTTACAATAGAATTTAGATAAGTTTAGGTATCAATTTTTATCTTATCATTTAGATTTTACTTTAAGTTAGATAATTTAACTTTTACCGTGTCTTCTTGTTTTCTTATACTATAAGGTTAATAAACATACTATATCAAGCCAAAAGAACCCCAAGTTTTTTATTAAAAATATATATAACCTTATCTAAGTCCTTTTTCCAAACCATAGATTTTTAGGATTAAAATAACAATTAATAATATAGTATTTGTTTTAAAAACTATTTAATGTCAATTTTGACAAAATTTGGTAATTGTTTTTTGTGAAAATCATTACAGAATAATTAGTTCCAAATCATTTAATTAAATCAGTACTAACATGTCATATTAACATATAAAATTATTGGAATTCATAAAGAGTCTCAAATTGCATTTATTTTGGTATTTATAACATCAATCATGTCAATATTTCATTAATAAGATAATTAAAGAATCATCTTTTATAATAAATAACATAAATTATATTAAGTCTAAAAATTACAAATAAAATACAATTATGTAGAAAATCTTTTTATCTTTCTAATGAATATTTATAGTCGAATTTATCTTATGTATAACCCTATATTAAAAATGCATTAGTTATTAAACTTTGATTTTAACTATTTTAACCCTTCTTTAAATAAAATGGTAATAAATGTCCTAATCTAATCCAAGTGGGCCTAAATAGTCATATTTTACTCCTAAGGTTGTTTTTGGTCGAATTACACATATCCAATAGAATTAGGACATGTGTTAGGGTAATAATAATATCATTTTTACCCTTAACTACCCTATTTACTTTTAACAGTGGTAAATAAAAGTAAAAAGTTACTATTCACCAAAAAATATTTTCATCTCATTGAACCATATTTTACTTACTTACATCAACTGTGTCTCTCGAATTTTTGAAATTCCACTCACAGAAGCGGTAAAATTAAGTTTTATGAAAAAATTCAGTTTTTTAACTACCACTTAGTGGTTTCACTATTCATCAAAAAATGAAAGTTTCCAGAAAAATACCAAAAATTAGGCCTAAGATATATTTGATATTATGAATTTAAAAATGATGTTTATTTTACCAAATTCAAAACATATTAGTTACATTAACTAATTTATAAATTAATTCCTGTCGTCAACACAAATAGCGTGTTTTGAAGAGATAATAACTATAAAAGATTGACCCTTTTTTATGTGTGGTTTAAATGTAAAATTACATAAAATGATCAACATTGTATTAAATTGTAAAATTATATTCTAAATATACTTTAAAACCACTCAAATTAATAATTTATCACTATTAATTATTTCGATTAAAAAAGTTGTTTTTAATTAAAATTTAATAATTATCACTATTCATCAGAATATGAAAGTTATCCGAAAAGTACCAAAATTTCTCCCTAAGCTAATTTTGATATTCCGAATCCAAAAATGAAGTCCATTTTGAAAAATAAAATTTACAAAATTTCAAAAAGTGGTTTTTACTATTCATAACGGCTAGTTTTAATAATATTTTAATAGCATAACGTTGTTTAGTGAAACTCGGTATTGCGTACGACGCAAGCTATTGAGGAAGGCCGCAGTTGCGTGTAAGGAAATCCAAGATAGTGTTGTGTGTAGTGAGAGATTCCTCTGATGATTTATATAACATAAAAACAAAATATTTATCATAAAAGTCTCAGGTGTTACAGAAGAGATATCGAGGTTCTCCCTATATAATAGTAGGCCGATTCATTATTCCACTAAATCAAGGTAAAAAAGAAAGAAAACTATTACAATTGTCAATTGGGAATGAATAAATATGTTTAGGTAAATTTATTTTGTAGTTTCAATTAAGTTGTGTCTGAATATAATTTTATAAATTGGATTAAATATAGTAACATGTTGGTGGGGGCCTAGTGTGTTTATACTGACACCCTACATGGGACCCATTTTGTGCCTACATGTTTTCTGTCTTTTATATTTGTTTAGGGATTAGACTATGGGGTTGTAACATAGTGATAATGGATTCATATATTATTTTTATGGACTGAAGATGGATCATTGAGGGTCTTTTCAACGAATTGGAGTTTATTTATTTGATTTTCATGCATTCTTATATGATGTCCAATGGGTGATCCTGCATGTCTATTTTTATATTGATTTCTGACAAGTAAACATAATTTGATATGTATGGTTGTTATGTTTTATCTTTTTATTTCCACTACCTATTTTTTATGCTTGATATTTATTACATTTTGTTGGTTTTATATGAATATTATTGTTATATAATCGCCATAGGGTACAATAAACCCGATATTACCTTATTAGACCCTCATCACATATTGGATTCCATTAGAGTATAGGGAGGCATACAGATGTCCTAATTCCCCCCGGTCCTGAGTACACAATTAGTTGCCTAAGTGATAGGGAACTATTATATTAAAAACAATATAAAGTATTAGAATATATGATGAAAATTTATGACCTCAGTTAAACATATGGGTTCATTTATTAGAATGTTTTTTTTCATGATTTATAGATAATTTAATTTATTTTCATGATTTTATGTAATCTAACTATGATTATTATTTAAAAATACAATTTTTTTTGTAAATTTCTAGAACCTGTATGAACCATGTTAATTAAAAATGTGATGTAATATATATTTATTTTCCTCCTATGTAGCTGAATTTTATCATATTTTGATTAAAATATATCATTGTTATGCACACATAACGTTCTCAAGCTAAAAATTATGGTCATCCTCCAAGAATAAAATAAGGAAGAAATTCACTATCGAGTCCATCATGAGGAAACATCCACCATGTTTTAGTCGGTCCTATGGTATAAAAATTTATGAGAAATGGATCGATACCACAAAAAATATATTCTTCATTCTCTTGTCCTTAGATCATGAATAATTTATTGTAATTGTTTATTATTGAGAAGGCAAAGAAGATCAATTGTAGACTCTTATCATGAATAAGAGGCAACATGACGAAATGGGATCTATAGAGTGGGATAATACATGGAGGTTATTTTTCAAAATGTATTTATCTCATATTATTAATATGAAAATAGTGAAGGAAGTACTTAAGTTAACATTGAAGCATGATGAATCCATTAGCATAAATGAGGAAAATTTTAATGGAATTCTAAGATATGATTTTCGTATTGTCATCCATCCTAAATAATATTTATCAGTTATTCATTTGTATAAAACAATTTATATGATGTCTAGTATCCATATGAGACATTACTATTGATTAAGAATAATTTTAATGTGAAGTCATTTTAGATGTGGTCTTTACACATAGATCTCATCTTTTTATTTGTCAATGAATGATGGGATTTAAAAGAATATAAAATAATAAAACTCATGGATTGAATTATAGGAATCATAAATTATTATAGAAGTATGGAATGCATAATGGATGGAATAGTCTTATGGGGACCAATAAATTATTTAAATGTAAAAACGAAGGTCATCTGGATATTGATTACTAAACTGATGGGATAAAGTTTTCTAGTGATTCAAATTTAGTGATAAATCTATAGAATACATAACTCACTTTCTAATGTTTCAAATCCTAGGAGTTCAAGAATTATGAAAATATGTTCCTTAATCCAAGTTTTAGTGAAGAAGATCAAAATAAAAAACATGTTATGCAGATATAAAAATGGTTATATCAAGTGATAACTTCTACTGATGTAGGGTGGGATATCAAATTAATGAAAGGTATACTTACAACGAACTCTAGAATTGAAAATGTCATATATGATTATTGATCTACCCACACATTGTATCAAATAATTTTTTAAGGGTGTCACATTAAAACTCTATAATTAGATATTTAATTATCATTGAAAAATCCTAATGTGTTTATGATAACATCTCAAGTGTAAAATTCTTCTCAAAATATTGTTTACGGGAATATGTTTTACATAAATCAAAATATTCTCCCTTTATCTGAATTTGATGTTATTTTTTCATGTATTTTTTTATAAAGACTCTATATATTTTTTAAAAATTGAAGTAACATTTTTTATTCTGGACTAACTTATTATTTTTAGTCGTTGTGAGGATAAATATGACCTTCCAATGGAAATTCCATATATTTTATGGATCTTGATTCCTATTTGAATAGGTTATTTATCATCGATGGATTGGGATAAAATCTCCATCTCTGAGATCCCTATTGTATGAAATTTTGTTGATATCATTTTTTGAAATATTACATGTTTTAAACTTAATCATGATGTTGAATTTTCATTAGAACTCATACATATTGGTACACCAATTTAATAGGCTCCAAATAGAATTTACTAAATTGTTATTGATGAATTTATGAAGAATCACCAAGATAATATTGCTAAGGGATGAATTCTTCCATTTACATCACCTTTTATTGAACCTCTTTGTTGGACTCACCTGTTTTGAGAATCCCATCTCATGTTTTGATAATGCAAAATCATGTTTTTCATTTAAATGAAACCCATGTTTTTATTTTATGCTAATTATGTTTCTTTAATGTTTCCTATTTCATTATAGTAATATTAATATACTCTCAATCTCACTACTAGATTGGTTAAGCTTACAGTGCAGAATGTATCTAAGTACAAAGGTCACCGGTACAAAGGTCACTGATACAAGGTCATCATTACAAAGGTCACTGATATAATGTCACTAGTACAAAGGTCATTGAAACAAGGTCACTGATACAAAGGTCACATATAAAATGTCAACAGTACAAAGTCTATCGATTCAAGTTCACTGATACAAGGGTCACTAATACAATGTCACCGGTGAAAAGGTCCCTGAAACAAGGTTACTGATGCATGGTCATCATTACAAGGTCACCGATGCCAGCCTACTGTTGAAGGTCACCGCTGAAGGTTACTGATGGAAGGATATAGTTGAAGGTTGTGGATGTGCACCTACAGTTGAAGCCTACTGATGCAAAGGTTGCCATTCCTAGTCTACCAATACCCTTACTTTTTCAGATTCCTGATATTTTTCAAACGGTCATATTTGATAACATTAATGCTTCTGACATAATTAATATTTGTTGCAGACATATATGGAGACCATATATTGACATTACGTGGTGCGAGAAAGATTTCACGTGATGTATTTACACCTATTGTCGAACCTCAAATATGAAATAAAAAAGACCGAAGAAAATGAAGATATATATAGAGGCGCATGGAAAATCAAAAACAAGAAGTGAAGTTCAAAAGTAGAATGCATAAGTATGAAACTACGGAAGAACACAGAAGAACATTTTTCTAGCACCTTCACTATGAAACCCTGGAACTACAAGATGATCATTTCATGAAAAACAACTTGAGGCTGTCGTATGTGTTTCCTAAACATTCAATCAACTCAAGATGCAGAACACTAAATTTCTGAAATCCCATACCTGGAGTTGCGACATTCTGTTTTGAAGACAACTTCCAAAGATAGAATCAAGATTCTAATTCTTCAAGGAGTCAATAGATGAACTGCAAACATATAGAGCCTTCTAAACTCTATCACATCATAATTTCCCTATTGTGTTTCTTTCTTTCTTTTACATTTATGAGAAGTGTGTCTATGTGCTTCACACTATTTCTCCTATTATAGAACAAGAGGATATTGAATATCCTTACATCAAACCTCACTTATATTTTTGTTCCCATATAATACTATGGAAGAGACCATGTGTGGTCTATGTTGTATGTCTTTCCCACGAAGAATAGTGGTTGAGGGTGTAAACCCTGGACAGTTTGTGAAAACTGTTGAAAAGGCCAATATAGACTGTCTATCAAGTATATTGATAATTTAAACTACTAGGTGGTAGGTGATCATCAAGTGGAGAGGATTAGGTCTCATATTGAACATGAACCTCTTGTTTATATTGTTGTGATAATCCTCATATACTCTGTTCTATTTTATCCGCTGCTTATATTTTTCAAAGACATAAATTTTTTTCACATTCACTATGAAAGATAGTTTTGGTTATTGTTTATATAAGCTTTATTAAGTAAAACTATTTCAAAAGATGAAATAGTGATTTCATTGATTCAACTGAGGACTAATCAACCATTGACAAACTTATTGAGCAATTAAACTTTTATATCTCTACTACCTTAATTGACATGGATATTTTGAATTGGGGAATTTTTAAAATAAATTTTTTAACAGAAATTTTAATTGGAACTCAATTCACCCCCTCCCTCTTGAGTATCCACTCCGACCAACCATTGGTATTAGATGATTTTATTTTCATGTGTTCAAATTCTTTTCAACTACGATTTATGTTTTATCATAATGATCATAAAATTTCTGTCATATCTAAATTTTCAGTTCTTTAAATTCTATGTAACTATTGAAACTAGAGTTGTGGGTGATACTACTAACATGCCACCTTTCTTTAATGGTAATAACTTTGCTTGGTGGAAATAAAAAACGAAAATGTTTCTAGAGAGAATGTGACCTCAAATCTGGGATATAATTGAAGAACAACATGTATTACTTGCTAATTCTAGGGAAACATGGTCTCAGTTGACAAAATCTACATATAATAATAACGGTAAAGAAATGAAATACTTGTACTGTTCTCTAGGATATGATGAATTCAATAGAATATATTCTTTTAAAACTGCATATGAAATTTGTGATACATTAGCTATTTCTTACGAGGGAAGAACCAATGATAAAGAAATGAGATTAAATACAAACACTATTAAATATGATAATTTTAAATTGATGTCTGATGAACCTATCTCTGAAATTTATCTCAGGTTCAGTGAAATTTTGAACACCATGAGTCTTCTTGGAAGACCGGTGGACAACAAGGACCAAATCATGAGACTGCATCGATTCCTACCTAACAGATTGAGAGGAACTTCTGTTTCTATACGAGAATCTTGTGACATAGGCAAACATCCAGTGAACAAACTAATTGGAATAATTATAATGTATGAATAAGAACATAAAGTGAATCATGAAGTAGGAGAAGAACCAAGGAAGAATACAATAGCATTCAAGACTTCATCCTCAAAGAGCGAAGACACCGAAAAATTTCATGTTCCTGTAGTCTATTCCACTAGTGAAGAGTCAGATTTATACAATGATGAGGAGATGTCTCATCTTACTAGAAGGTTCTAAAAAACAACCAAAAGAAAAAGTTCATTAGGAATTCAAACTACAAGGGAAATTTTGATAGTAAAGGACAATGTAAGAACGTCATAAAATGGAATGGAAACTCAAATAAAATAATCTACTATGAGTGAAAATGAAATGTTCATGTGAAGGCAGACTGCCCCAAGCTGAAATTTATGAAAAAATATGAAGATAAGGGCAAGAGTTATAAAAAGGATATGAAAGCAACATGACGGGCTTCAGAAGATATCTACAGTGGATCTGATGCCTCTGATAGTGAACAGAACAATCATGCCAACATATGATTCATGATAGAACCATTTGAGGTAACACTTAATTCTCCTATACATAATGCCTATTATTATGAGAATAAGGGTGAGTCACATAATGATGAATTTACGACTATGGAAGAATAATTTTAATAATGTGATATTCTTGAGGATACCTTTAATGGGATCAAGGATAAATTTAAAACATTAAAGATGCATCATGATTTATTTGTAGATCATAAGTATGATTTGGATATTGAAAAATAAAAATGTGCCAAGGTGTTAAAAGAAAACACAGAACTAAAAATATCAAATGAGCCATTAAATAGTGATCTTGAGAGGTTTACTACCTATAGAGGCACCTTGACTCAGTTTCTTGTAAAATAGATTGCCCCAAAATACACAACTGGTCAAGGATATCAACCAGGACAGATAATGATCATTAAAACTAAATTTATTCCAAAGTCAGGACAATTCACAGCTAGTTCATGTTCTATACCATTTCATGATAAAAAATTATCTAAATGGCCAAATAAAGTGTCTATGTCTCAAAATATATTTGTTGATGTTAGGAATATTATAATGCAAATATGGGTTCCCAATGTTTTACTTGCTAACCTCTCTGGACCCAAGACAATCTGGGTTCCAAAGTTACCCCATGCCTAATCTGTTTTGTAGGGATGTGCCTAAAGAGTTCCTATATGTCCTTGTGATAATTGTACAGTGGATGTTGAAGACATATGACAAGAGATTATTCTTTCTTCAAGAGTCTAATCAATGTTTATGGTGGACAAGTAACTTTTGGTGACAATGCAAAGGGAAATGTTTTTGGCTTATGCTAGATTGTTAACCCTTATAAAATATTAATTTCCAAAGTACATTTTGTTGATGGATTAGATTACAATTTACATAGAATATGTTAGTTGTGTGATGATGGTTTTAATTTCATGTTCAAAAATGATGCTTGTAATTTGTTTAATTCCAAAAATGATTTAGTATTTACTACTCATAGAAATGAGAATTTTTATGCTATTGATTTAAATTTCTTGTCCAAGAAAAATGTTTCTTGCTTAAATGTGTTTCATAAGGAAACATGGTTGTGGCCCAGAAGATTGAGCCACTACAATGTGTGCTCACTTAAGAAACTAATTACGAAAGGTTTAGTTAGATACCTAGCAAAATTGGAATTTCCTCTTAGAAAAGTGTGTAATCCTTGTCAGAAGGGAAAGCAACACAAAATTTCTTTCAAACCAACGAAAGACATTTCTACTTCTCAACCGCATTATGAGGTTCATATAGACTTGTTTGGACCATCATGTGTTTCATGATTAAATGGGATGCACTATGTTTATGTTCTTGTAGATCATTTTTCAGGGTACAATTGGGTATAATTTTTTTCTCACAAAAGTAACGCTTGTTCTTAATTTATCAAATACTCATAGTCTATAGAAAATCATAGTGGACTTAAAATTAAGACATTGAGAAGTGATCATGGAAGTGAGTTTAAAAATCAGGAGTTTGAATCTTATTTATCAAACAATGGATAAGTCACAATTTTTCTTCTCTTAGAACACCTCAACGAAATGGAGTCGTAGAATAAAGAAAGAGGACACTTCAAGAGATTTCCCGAACAATGCTTACTGAGTATAATCTACCTATTTATTTTTGGCTGATGCTGTAAATACAGCTTTTTATACCATAAATAGAGTCATTATTATAACTATTATTAATAATACCCCTTATGAACTTTGGAACAATATGAATCCTAAGGTTAACTACTTCTGAATTTTTGCTGTAAAGTCTTTATTCTTAACACTAAGGACAATCTGGATAATTTTTCTTACAAAAGTGATGAAGGAATTTTCCTAGGTTAATAAATCATGAGTAAATCCTATAGAGTATTCAATAAGAAAACCAAATGTGTTGAAGAGTCCTTTCATGTCAAATTTGATGAGACTGATCCACATGAACCCAAAACCATTCATGAATATCCTGAGGAAGATATGTCAAATCTTGACCATATTGATAATGATAGTGAACACCTTGTAAAAGTAACCAGTTCTAGGAATCCTCCAGAATATGAACCTATTGAGTCTGAACCTATAAACAAACATGAGGAGTCTAATTCAACTCATTCTAGAGGTATTATAACTCTCAAAAATCATCCTTTAGATATTGTATTAGGTGATTTAAATAGAGGGACCCAAACTATAGCATATCTGAGAAACCAGTTTGAACATCAAGTTTTCTTTCACTGCATGAACCCAAAAATATTAATGATGCTATCAATGATGAGTTTTTGGAGATGTCTAGGCTAGAAGAAATAAATTAATTTTAAAGAAACAATGTATGGGAACAAGTTGAAAGACCAAAGGACACTTTGACAATAGGAACTAAATGGGTTTTTAGAAACAATGTTGATGAGTCTGAAAATATAGTTAGAAACAAATCTAGGTTTGTTGCACAAGGATATAGTCAAGAGTAAGGAATAGAATATGAGGAGACCTTTTCACATGTAGCTAGGTTTGAGTCCATTAGGACACAACTTTATTATGCCGCTCATCTGAAATTTAAACTTTATCAAATGGATGTTTAATGTTATTTTCTAAATGGGTACATAGTTTAGGAGGTGTTTGTTGAACAACCCCCTGGTTTTAGAAATCCCCATTTTCCAAATCATTTTTTTGACATTAAAAAGCTTTATACAGTTTAAATTAAGATCCAAGATCTTGGTATGATAGCTTAAACTATTTTCATATTTCAAAAAGTATTACTAAAGGAATAGATGATCCTACACTCTTCATTAAACGAATTTCAAATGATGTTTTGATAGTACAAATTTATTTAGATGATATAATTTTTGGATCTTCAAAAAAAAATTTATGTACTAATTTTTCAAAAATAATTCAAAATGAATTTGAAATGAGTTTAATGGGAGAACTTAAAATTTTCCTTGGATTTCAGATTTTTCAAAATAAATATGGTATTGTTATAAATCAAATTAAATATGTTAAGGATATTTTGAAACATTTTGGTTTGAATTTTAGTAAATGTATTGATACACCTATGAGTAACTCATGCAAGTTAGATGCTGATTAAAATTGTGAATTAGTGGACCAAACCAATTACCGTGGTTTGATTGGAAGTCTGCACTATCTTACGGCTAGTAGACCGGAAATTATTTTCAGTGTATGCATGTGTTCTCATTTTAAATACAATCCCAAAGAGTCTCATTTAAATGATATTAAATGGATTTTTAAATATCTCAAGTATACAAAATATTTAGGACTACTTTATCCAAGAGGATAGCCGTTTGATTTAATAATTTATTCGGATGCTGACATTACTGGTATCAATTTAGACATAAAAAGCACCTCTGGAACATGTCACATTTTTGGCAAGTCACTAGTATCATGGTGTAGTAAGAAACAAAATTTTATTTCATTACCTACCGCCAAATCTGAATATATAGCTACTGGTAGTTTCTCTGATCAAATTCTATAGATAAACACACTTTACTAGACTATGCACATCATCTCAAACATGTCTCTATAAACTGTGGAAACACATGTTCTATTATAATTTCTAAAAATCTAGTATCTCATGCTATGAAAAAGCATATTTTTGTAAGACATCACTTCTTAAGAGATCATTATGAATGAGGTGATATCACTATTGAATTCATTGGAACTGAACACCAACTGGAAAATATATATTCACAAAGCCTTTGAATTATGAGAGGTTAAACTAAATCAAAAATAAATTAGGTATGATTAATTTTAGTATAGAGAACATCACCGTTGAACCTAAATCTTTGAACCTCACCATTGAACCTCACTGTTTGGACCTCACCATTGAACCTCACGGTTAGGGCCTCACCGTTAGACCTTACTAGTAGCAACTCACCGCCAGACCTTACCGATAGGTCCTCGTCATTAGAAATTACTGATAGGACCTCACCATTTTACCTTATGGATATGAAATCACTGTTAGATATTACCGATAACTCCAAAACAATAGACGACTTTAATCTGAGACATTAGGTTTTTGTGCTCTCAACTAGAATCTGAAACGTTTTCTGCACATTACATAACCATTTTTTTTGTTTTATTTTTCGATCCCTAAATGTTAAAATAAAAAAACGGACCACTTCTCAATCCACATCAATCCCTCTCATGAACTGTTTCTCCACAATATTAGAACCTAAACATCCACTGAAACCTTGAACCTCTCCATATCGATTGAAAGAGTTAAAAGGTTGTCTGTTTCTGATGAAGGAGACGCTCCTAATTTTATTATACCTAGATTCGAGTCGAGTAGCGAAAGCCAGACAGTGACCAAGGTGTTGAACCTACATTTATCTAAGAGGGAAATAGTAGTTAAGAAGGAGTTATGTTCAGTGTGGCTGTTCTTGAGCCAGTCATTAGTACTTATGGAACTGGAAGCTCAAGGCTTGTTTGAAAGTTTTTCAAACAACGATAGACCCTATTACACGAATATAGTGATTGAATTTTATGAGTACCTCAAGTTTGAGAAGTCTGTGGATGAGTATCAAATGATTTCCAGTGTAATTTGAGTAAGTTTGATCTTCTCCTCTACTGAATGGGTTGAATGTTTGAGGGTTCCACATGAATGGATTTTTTATTTTTACTCAAAAGTTGTGCCTCCCACTAGTGAGTTCTTCTACTATGAAGAAGAATTAGGTGAATTTATATTCAATGGAATTCCTAGTAAAGTCATTACTTATGAAATGGTAGGAGGAGATAAGCTTCTTTTCAGGTTTATTGAACATGTTTTATGTCCCAGGAGAGGAGACTTTGCAACATTAATGTATCAGGATGTCTTTCTCTTATATCAATTAAAGTAAGAACGGAAGATCAACTTATGTAGGATGTTGATGATTCAACGAGAATATATGACCAAGCCTAACTCCATATCCAATTACCTATTTCATGCTAAGATGATATACCTTATGTTTAAATTGAAAGGAGTTTCTAGAGATAAGAGGGAAACTGTTGTTGTGCAAGATAACCATTGCATCACCAAAGTGATATTCAACCTGATGAAGATTAACTGGAATCCATGGCTAAGGATATGGTTGAATGATGAGGCTATGCTGTGTGAAGATTTTAATCCTCTGACTCATCCTAAAGGGCCTAAGAATAAGAGAGACCCCAGTCTTAAGCATGATGAGGTAGAGGCTACTTATTCAGATGAAGAAGGAGAAGAAGATGTTGTTGTGGAAGAAAGGGAGGATTATCATATAGATGAGAGGAGTGACCCTAACCTTCTCTCCAATCCTTGTGTGAATATTGTATCCTTTAGTGATCCTATCCTACCAAAGAGATTTCCTAGAAGGGAGGCTATCCTAATGGACAATTATAAGGAAACCAGTGAAGAAGAAGTGGATAAAATTGTCTAAAGATATGTTAGAGATACCTCAGATGTGGATGAGGCCTCTAAATCAAGTCATGCTTATTTTGAGATAGCTACTACTAAAATTGAAGAGGAATGTCTATGTCTTAGTCCATTAATAAGACATACATAAAGGGTAGAAAGTAGAGATAATGAAGTTGCTATTTCAGTCAAATCTGGACATGTTCTGGATGTTGTTGATGATTCTGTGGAGGAAGTGGCAGCGAACCTTCCTATTGATGAAGTTGATCAAAGAGGTCAGATAAAGATATATTTGGTTGTTCTGGAGAATGCTCCAAGTGAGGGGGAGGAACATGTTGATACATGATTAGTTGATGTTTATCGTGAGATAGAGGACTGGATAGAATCTCAACGATTTTTATTTTTAGGACTAGATTTTTGAGACTTTGAAGATAACCAGCCTATCAGAAGCCCTCCAATTCAAACTGTCTTAGAAACTACCATTGTGCATCCAGTGGTTTTGTTACATCGAGACTATGTAAAGAAGGATGAATTGGATTCTTTGAAATCAGAACTGAAGAGGTATATTGACGATAAAAACACTAAGATAGTGAGAACAAGAACTCACAATCAAGAACTCATGACATCTATAGCAGAAAGGATAGTCTCTACCTCTCACTCGGCTATGTCACATGTGGTCAAGGAATGTTAGAATTACGTAAGAGATTTGGAAGAGTCTATGGAATCAATGAAATAGTCTATTGCCAGTATAGATGCATAAATGGATTCTAGAGCTCATGTGGATAGAGTCCTTAGATATGTTAAAAGTGGGGTTTATAAAATTTTCACTGTGTTTGAGGATTTTAATAATTCTTTAGAAAGACAAGTGAAGGGCCATGATGATGATGTAAAAAGGCTGATCAGTGGGCTGTTCAAATCATTTAAGGAGATTGTATCTTTCTCTATGTCTCCTCTGGGTGCATCTGCTTCCACTTCAGCCTCTCCACTTGTTGATAGTGATTCTTTCAAGACTGTTGTTAGAGAATAAGTGGAAACATTCACCAGTGCTATATACCTCAGACTCTCGGGTCATTTCCATCTCCAGTGAAATTTATAACCTTGATGGAAATTATTTAAGGTAAGCTTATAAAGATCAGAAGTCCATAATGGATCATGTTGAAATCTATTACAAATGAGTTTACAGTATGGATCTTATAGATGGACACTTCATGATTCTATTGGAAAACAAGAGGATTCCACATGTCACTCAGGAATTTAAAGATCAAGTGAGCAAGCATCGGGAGCGGACTCCTGCTCTGAAAAAATTCAGGGAGAATAGGGATGATTTTATTTCTTCTATGGAATTAGGGGGAAGCATTATTATAGACATCAGATGTCTTCTCTTGCCTTTCCTCCATGTTTACTGCACTCCCATGATTTTTCATCCTTCTTTTCTTGCTTCTTCAGTTTCCTCAGGTTCCACCGGTACTGCTTCGTTGATGACTCCTACCCAGGCCATCAGAAGTTTGGTACCAATGATTCCATATAGATCTACTCACTAAAGGTCTACTGATGCCTCTATGGATGATCCTCCTACACTACTTCCTGTAATCCCTCAACCTATCCCTCCTCCATTAGAACTTGGCTCCTCAGTTTCCATGACCAAGGATCCAATGGATATCTCTGATGTGGATTTAGTGTCCACTATCTTGCCTGATTGGGATTGGTGTATCACTTTTTGTATAGTGTACTCTTGTTTTATTATTAAAGACCCTCTAATCTCACTAATTTCGTTCTGCACGATTTTTGTTAATGACAAAGGGGTAGAATATATTCAAGGGGAAGACAATATTAAAAACATGAATTCTCTCAGGGAAAGAAGTGTTTATATGTGTTTGTATAAGTTATGACCTAAATGTATTTTTTTCCATAATATTTGTGTCTGATCACATCACTGTTGACAATAGAATATGTGTTTAACCTTGATTCAAAACTCTTAAATCTAATGATTCAATGACATAATTTTGGATTATCAAAAAGGGTGATATTGTTGGAATCACATGTTTTGATAATCCTATATCATGTTTTGATAATCCCAAATAATGTTTTTCATTTATGTGAGAAAAAATGTTTTCATTCTATGTTAATTATGTTTCATTAATTTTTCCTCTTTCTATAGAGTAATATTCATATACTATTTATATCATTTCTTGATTCGTAAAGCTTACAGTGCTGGATTTATCTAATTACTATGTTCACTGGTACAAAGGTCACTAATACAAGGTCACTAATTGAGAGGTCACAGATTAAATGTCATCGGTACAATGGTCACTGATACAAGGTCACCAATATAATGTTCACCGATACAAGGTCACTGGTACAAAGGCCACCAACACAAGGACACCGTTACAAAGGTCACACATACAATGTCACCGAGTCAAAGGTCACTAATACAGGGTTTCTAATACATGGTCATCGTTACAATGTCACCGATGTAGACCTACTATTTAAGGTCACCACTGAAGGTTTCCAATGGAGTGTTACAGTTGTAGGTTGCCAATGTGCACCTATTATTGAAGCCCACAGATGTGAAGGCTACAATTACCAGTCTACTGATAGCCTTACTATGTCAAATTCCTGATATTTTTGTAACAGTCATATTTTCTAACTTCAATGATTCTGACATAATTAATATTTGTTGTAGACCTATTTGGACACCATATCTTGACAGTACGAGGTACTAGAATGATTTCACATGATGTACGTAATCCTATGGTCAGACCTCAAATACGAAAGAATAAGACCGAAGAAAATGAAGAAATATATAGAGGCATAGAGAAAAACAAAAACAAGAAGTGAATTTCACAAGTCGAATGCATAAGGAATAAGCTACTAAAGAACATGGAAGAACCTTTTTTGAGAACCTTCATTGAGAACCAATGGAACTACAAGACGATCATTTTTGGAAAACAACTTGAGGTTGCCTTCTGTGTTTCATAAAATTTCAATAAACTGAAGAAGCAGAACACACTATTTCTGAAAGCCAGTATATAGAGTTGTGACATTCTATTTTAAAGAAAACATACAGACATAAACTCGAGCTTCAAATTCATCATGGTGCCAAGAGTTGAACTGCAGTCACATAGATCCTTCTAAACTCTATCTCATAATAATTTCTCTATTGTGTTTCTCTATTTCTTTATTTTACATTTCTGAGAAGTGTGTCTGCGTGTTTCACACACTGTCTCTTCTGCTAGAACTGGATGATATTGAATATCCTTATATCAAACCTCACTTAATTTTTGTTCCCATGAAAAATTGTGGAAGATATCGTGTGTGGTCTGTGTTGTTTGTCTTTCCCAGGAAGAATAGTGGTAGAGGGTGTGAACCCTGGACAGTTTGTGAAAACTGATGGATATCCCGATACAGGCTGTGTATCACGTTTATTGCTAATATAAAATTCTTGGTTGAAAGTGATTACAAAGTGGAGAGGATAGGGTCTCGTCTTGAGACTGAACCTGTTGATTATATTGTTGTGCTAATCCTCTTATACTCTATTTTATTTTATCTGCTTCTTATATTTTTCAATGAGAAGAAACTGTTTTCACATTCACTCTGATAGTTAGTTTTGGTTATTGGGTATATATGCTTAATTTAGTAAACCTATTTCAAAAGTTGAATTAGTGATTTCAGTGATTCAACTGAGGACTAATCAACAATTGGGAAAATTTTTGAGCAATTAAACATTTATATCTCTACTACCTTAATTGACTGTGCTATTTTGAATTGGGGGATTTTTATCCTAATGTTTTTAACATAAATTTTAATTGTAACTCAATTCACCCCCACCCTCTTGAGTATCCACTCTGATAAACACTCTTAATTTTGTTTAGAATAAATATGGATCAATATGTCCCTTAATTTATTATAGAGAACATAATGCGATCAAAAATATTATTAATTATCATTTAAATAGTATTTATGATATTTTTGATCAATTGAAATGAGGTCACTATTTTTCAAATATTGAAATTTTATTTTCATCTTATCAACTATGGGTAAAAATTGGAAAATACCTAGAAGAAATATATATAAGATTTATGGACTCAATGAATTTATTGTGATTCCATTTGGTATTTCTAATACCCAAAACAATAATGGAATTAGTGTATAGAGTCTTGAAGGATTACCTTTATAGCATTATGGTAGTCTTTATAAATGATATTCATATATATTAAAAAAGTAATGAACAATACGAATATCACATGGAGATTCTAATAAAGACCCTATGTGTAAGGATAATTTTTTGAGGCATTTACCATGTTTGAATTTTGGATATAAAAATATTCATTTTTTATTCATATAATATCATGTGAGGATATATTTATGGATTCATACAAGATCAATGTCATTGAACAATGGACAAGACCAATCACTATGAATGAGATCCATGGTTTTAATGTTTTGGATGGATAATATTGAAGCACTAGGAAACATTTCTCACAGATATGTAATCCAACAACATAGTTAACTCACAAGGGATTAAAGTTATGTTGGACCAATGAATGTGAATATAATTTCGTGGAATTATATAGATGGTTGTTGAGTGAATTTATTCTCACAAAACCATATATTAGTGAAGGTATTGTGATTTTCAGTAATGAATCCAATATGGTTTTTGAATTTTTCAATATAACAAATGACATGATGAGAACTTATGTCACCTATAAATGGATGTATCATAAGAACAAATACAAGAATCATGATTTGGAGTTAGCTGTAATACTTTTTTCATTAATGTTATGGAGGAATTTTAATTACTGTTAATGTTTTGACATATATAAAATAATAATTTCATAAACTATCTATCCACCTTGACAGATAAAAATATACACCATATAAGATAATTGAAGTTGGATAAATATTAAATCGAGTCATTACATTATCACTACAGGAAAGAGAATAAGGTGGGTTTAGCTTTATATATAAATGAATATTATAACATATCAATATTGAGTATTAGAAAATATCTAATACTTCTAGATTTCAATGTATGGAAGTTGATTTTTTTATGTTCATGGATAAATATTATCTTTCACAATTGAGTGTTTAACCATTTACTAATATAAATATTAAATAGGAATGTAATGATTATTTAAAGACATAAGTGAAGTTGAAAAATTATCTTATGATCAACATTGATTATTAAGTAATGATAATGATTTTTAATTGACTATGAGTCATGTAAATACCATAAATGAGGAATAATATATTGGTAAAGTCTTATATATCAATATTTTCTATTCATATTAGATGTATGTTGGGTTAATGATATCTAAATGTGTATTTATTGTGGGTCTACATCATGAATGATATTGAAGAGTTTATATCTTGGTACATGGTTTTTCAGTAGATGACGTCTTGTATAATGAATTTGAATTATATTTTACAAACATTACCCATACTAGAATGGAAATGGGGAACCATTACAATGGATTTCGTCATTAGACTCCCCAAACATATTAAGGTCATAATTCTGTATGCATTGTAGTTGATTAACATATAATTTTTTGAAAATTTATTTACTATAAAAAAAATATTTCTCTC
Source organism: Viscum album (assembly GCA_963277665.1). Classification (NCBI taxonomy): domain Eukaryota; kingdom Viridiplantae; phylum Streptophyta; class Magnoliopsida; order Santalales; family Viscaceae; genus Viscum; species Viscum album. The sequence continues at coordinate 1,978,239,342 of OY728119.1, forward strand.
ATGATCAAAATTTTAGAATATATATTATTGAATTTTTTAGATTTCATGTGTTACGACATTATATTTTATTAGATAGAGATCTATAGTTTAAGAAAATGTTCCTGTGATGTATTCATCATGATCATGATATATAGTGGTTATTATATATAACAGATTATCCTTAGAAAATGGCCAATATTTTTTAAATATTAAAACCTTATAGTATATTATAAGATCATATTCTCAATATTTAATGTGTGGTTGTGATCAACACCTTCTTCTTGTAAAATTCTCTTATAAAAATAGCTTTACGTCAACAATTTAGATGGATTCATATGAAGAAATATATAGACTTATGTGAAAAAAGATGAATTATTGTAATGAAGTTGAATAATGAACGATATTGAGAACTATGATAACTGATTAAATGGTAGAGAAGGTTATTTTTATTTTGCAGTACGTTAAGGTATCATAGAGTCAACTGAATTTTTATACTGAAAATCACCATTGATATCTAGGATTTAGCATTTTGGAGATGGAATTCCTTTGATTTTTTCCATGGAATAAGGATAATATATTAAAAATTAATTTATATATAATTCCCATATATGACGGCCCTTTTGAGATTACTAATGATATTAGGAAGCTTTATAATCTCGTAGCACTTCCCCTGAATACCTCTTCAAATCATGATGTGTTATATGTTTCTTTCCCAAGAAAGAGAATAACAGATTCTTTACATATACATAACTTAGTGGTAATATTATAGGATTATTTTATTTCCTATAAATAACAGCTACTATAAATTTTGGATTACATGGATAATGTCTTATGGAACAATACTACTCCCCATGTTAATGTTTTATGGATGAAACAAAAATTTAAGGTATAATGGAACACAAGGATGTGATGATGTCCAAGTTTAATAATTTTATTGGTAGGATAGAAATTTTTTGTATTAAATTCACTTTATGGGGGAATTTATGTAACTCCACATGATTTTATACATATTCAATGTGAAATAAACATGTATAATTTGGCAGCATTTGTTACACTAAACCTTAGGACTAAACAATCTTTAATATAATATAACATTACAACCTAGCCATTGTATTGGGGGGTATGAATTTTTTTAGTCACATAATAAAATATAGGATCAATTTCCAAATTGTAAATGTAATTATGTTTCCTAGTAAAAAAATTAGTACTTTTTTAATAGAATCATTTATTGATTAAAAGAACTATTTTGCGAAGCAATTTATTTTCTACATGTTATGTATTTTTATATAAACAATGTATATTTATCACTATTTTAATAATAATTAAGTTAAATACATTGATAATTTATATTAATATATGAGTATTCATCCTCGGTATAGTTTTCTAATGGTTAGAAATGGAGATAAAATCATTTAAATGTAAATTGAGTTATTTTTTAGAAAATTATTTCTTTGTGTGCAATGTGTTTTTATTAAAATAAAGTAATGAAGAAATTAATTAATATTTTTTTATATATTATAATATATTATATTATAATTATATTATTCCAACATTATTTATATTTTTTTCTATGTGAAAAATGAAATGAAATTCAAATTTATACTTAATATTCCTTTTTGTAAAACATGTTTTCTTCGCATTTTAGAGGCTTTAATTAAAATTAATTTATAAATAATATATGAAAATTATATTAGAAAATTTATTCCAAATGTTAATCATAATTTTAAATTTTATTAATGATTATACTTTAATTTTGGTCCTCATGAATAGTAATTATAGTAATTTTTTACCACCGATTATGTTAAAACTATTTTACTAGTGGATCTGAACTAAGAGATATGGGGATGAATTCCACATAAAATTCTATAATTATTATTTATAGTATAATTATCAATCCTATATTATCATAAAATTTATTACTTTTCCATTTTAATCATTATACTTTAGAGAATATTTAATTATAAATATAAATATTATGTAATTCAAAGTGTGTATTCTTCATCACTTATAAAAGGGAACCCTTTCTCCATATTAAATAAAACATATTAAACATTTTTTATCAGAAAATACCTTCCGCAAAACCATCCAATGTTAATTCTATAAATCTTATATCCCCTAGTACTCCCCCAAGACAAATATTGTATGGCTGAATGCATAAGACAATCACAGTCCCACAAAGAAGATGTATAAGTCTCAAATGAGATCATTCAATTTTTATTCTTCTTCATGCTTCTCTAAAACTATATTTTACAATATAAAATTTTCAATTTTTTTCAATAAATAAACTCCTATATTAATATAATGATGCTTCAAAAATTAAACAAATCCATTCGATCATATGGGAGATGAAATCATCACTTGTATAATCATATGTTCTACCACCTCAATGTAGAGACAAATCATTTTCCATAACCACCTCACATAGTTTTTATAATGAAGGAATTACAAAAAAATACTATATATATATGGTATAATTATTATTCGAAAATTATAAAGTATTATTTTCCATTCATTCTATCTTTTCCTTAGAAAATAGAGACAATGTCCATGCATATAAATAATCTACCATCTCCTTGAATGGTGTAATTTATTTTTCGATATAAAAAGTATATGAAGGGTTATAAATTTTTATATAATGAATATATAATATATTTATATTCTTGTTATATTTTAAAATTTGATATAACCATGATTAATTTTCAAGGAATGGAACAGTAGAATTGAAACATACAGGAAAAGGAATCGATTATCACTCAGAATAGCGAGTTTTGTAAAGGATTGATACAGATCTGGTGATAATATGTTATATTTAAAACATTTATGGTATTATAAGTGTTATTGTGGTTCAAGAACATACTGATAATAAATTTTATTTTCTATTAAGGAGTTTATAACACTTATGGTGAACATTAAAATCAGGGAGACTGTTTTTAAATACAATCTCATTTTTATAAGGATTTGTTTTGATTAATTTTAAGAGGATGAAATTATATATTATATATCTAAAAAACAAAATGAATTTTATTTAATGTTTTATTTTTAAATAGATTAAATAATTTCCATTAATTATCCACTATTTATTTATAGAAGATACAAAACAATTATTTTTAAGGGAAAAGAATTTTTTTATATCATCATGCAGGATTCATTCTCATCCATTTCATTATTTTCATTTAAATTAATTCATTAATTTTTTTTAATATTCCAATATGATTTTTATATTATTGACTCTAAATAATGCAATTATCTATGTGTGGATGAACTAGGGTCGAATAGATATTAAAACTTGAATATGTTGGTCATATTCTCATTCAATCGATACGAGGGGCCCTCCTTTTCTCTTCCTTAATTTCTATTATCATGTAAATAATGAATGAAGTATAAAATATATAATTTTAATTATATAAACCAATCTAGGATGGTCTGATGAGAATATAATCAATGAATTTTTTGTGTCTCAAATTAATAATGAGAATTTATTTCTTTGGATTATACAATTTAGTGTTATCAGTAACTCTCTAAACACAATGTTTTAAAAAAAATTCTCACTAACACTCATCACAAATATTTAATTAATTATTCCTTAATGAAAAATTTTATCTTCTTAGGAAGATATGGTTTGGAATAATAAATCTAACATTGTGTGTCTCTTCTTCACACATTTATCATTTTACATTGAGATGATGATCCTTGAATCTCATCCTTCTTCTATTCTCAAAAACATCCAATGAATCTAGAAAGATCCTTATTATATTTTAAGAGTTTGTCCTATATTTTTTCCCTTTTAATAAAATGGGTTTTATTTTATACTGATTTTTTTAGATTATTCCATGAAAAATGTTTTATTAATGAGACCATAATGTGCCATAAATTTTTAAATATAAACCTTGAAATATGAGATATAAGACAAACATTCTATTTCTGGATGAAACTACTAGCTAACTAAAACTATATAGATTCATTATGGTTTTATGTTTTGTCATATGCTCTATATTGTTTCATGAACTACTTCATGGTTAACTATTTCATAGTAACAACTTCACTTTATATATATATCCTCACATTTCATAGATTAATATTACATAATTTTTTAAAAATACTTAACAGATTATAAAAATGAATGGCCAAAGATCGTACTCATCTAGTGCCTCTGTAAACATGGAAACATAAACACTAGTACATAATGGAGCTACATCATCTCCCATTAGTTTCTTCTAGAATAGCACCCTTCATAGACAATTCAGATATAATACATATCTTCATAACCTATTGGGTAAAAATCATAAAAATGGGCCAGATCAGAAGCAATGTAAGGGTAGAAAAAGGGAGATACATAATAATAATAATGAGCACTGGGGTATGAGAAAGTTATAATGAAAATACATAGTCTCACCCTGTATATAAATGATGACAAATATGATTAATGGTATAATTCTTGGTAGTACATGATATGAATCGTAACCAAATAAAGAACATATGATATGAAATCATAACATAGGAATTAAACAAGGAATTATAGGATACACATAATCATATATAATAATTTACATAGCAGTAAAAGAATTTCTACCGAGACATTATTAATGAAAATAGTCCTTTACTGAACCAAGTTCACACCTTGTTCTGAACCAGTATTACCGAACTCTATTCACCCCTCATTCTAACCATGTAATACTGAAATGTGTTCATTTCAAATTATCACCTTATATTTCTAAATAGACGTAAATTCCCATTACATCCATTTCTATCACATGAGATATAAATCCTTACCCAATGCATTAGAGAAATATAATGGTCTCTCCCAGCTAATAATGAAATCATGAATACATATTCCACAATATCATAAATAATCATGTTAGAAACCATGAAATGAAATAGGTATTATAAACATGTAATCACATCATAACTTATGGAAAATAATAGTTTACAAAATAATTTCATCACTAAAATAACTCGTGAAAATAAGCGGGTTTGAAAATAATATAACTCATGATAGAGAAAATGGCTCCATAAAGATTATTCCTTTGAAACATAATCTAAATAATGAAAATTATATTATTAGAAGAAAATTAACAATTTACAATTAAATCACTTAGTAACCCCAATAGATGTTCTCTTAGATGGGAAATAAATTTCAAATATCTTTTGAAAACATTTCTTAAATAAAATATCCATTATTCATTGAAAAATTAATTTTAAAATAGAAAACCTTTTGAAACAATATTTCCTAAATAATAGATTAGGAAAAAATAAAGAATTATTTCAAAATAATAATAATAATTTAATATTATTTTTAATTGAAATGTAACTTCAATGATAATTTGAAAATATTTTTGAAAATATTATTGAAGATGTTGTTTTTATTTAAAAAAGACTTCCAACCTATGAGAGAAATATTGTAGAATTTTCTTAAAAAATATTTTATTAATTATATTATATAACATATTGTGGTCAATGGTTGTAGTAAAATTATATATCCTAAATAAACCAAGGTTAAGTAAACTAATAAGTTTTCTTGAGATAACTTTCATAATATTTTATCATTGGAATCATTAACGAAACAATCTCAAAAAACAATGAGATTGTTTCATTAAACTCTTATTACTTGGTAATTTGGGATCATAATTTCCATGTAAGAGAAATAAATTTCGTGAAGCATATAATATAATTAAGAAATAAATAAATAAATTATAATAAATGTAAAATGGATTTATATACACATTGGAAATGAATTTAGGTTCTTAACAATACATGAGTCTCAATGATGACAAAATGAGACCAAACTATTTTACCGATTTGGTAACATTGAAAAAATAAAACTCCTGATGAAATATCATAAAATAGGTATATAAATACACATCAATTTATTTATAATAATAACTTTATACATCTATGGGAATTAGACAGACCACACAAAATTAATTGGTTTTTAATAAAGAATTTATCTCACAAAAATAAAAAATGATATGAAATCAACTTATCTTATGTTTCGACTTTAATTATACTCATACAAAAAAACTGTATAATAAAGATAATTTTATTATATATCACTTATAGAAACATATTATAATATATATAATACAATATATGGGTTGATTATGACTTTATATTACCAACTTGTTAACAATCCTACGTTAAGGCCTCACCTTGGGTAATATTCTCTTTTTTCCTTCGCATGTGTCTTAATTTATTATAACATTGGTAATTATATATATATCATAATTATAGAAAGTAAATAATGATTTAAATATCATATATAGTTTTTATATTTTTATTTTAATGATCTATATAATCTAGAACTATAAAATAGAATACACTGTTCATTGAGACAGTAAGCCGTATATACGAATGAACGATGTTTTCATTTTTATTATCGATTAAAATAAATATGGTAAATAATATATGTAAATATATTATTATTTTATTAGATTTATTATATCATATATATAATATATGTTCAGTAAAATCATCCTCAATACATTCTATGTAGTGTGTGGATGAATCAATTTCCATTGAGGGGGAAGTAGTCCACACTTCCTCAAACAAAATTCTTCTATTTACACCAAATGGAATGTAAAAAGATATGTGTTGAAACATGAATAAATATTCTTAAATAAAAAAATATATAATATTTGATATATGAAAACCTATTTTCCATCATAATTTCCATCATGAGAGGTGGTAAATGAAAAATGAACAATCATCGTTTCATGAGGCGATAGATCATCATACACGTACATAACATGATCGTTAACCATTAGATGGAGGGTTTTGTATGTTTTGGTAGAAACAATAGAAAAAATTAATACTCGTATATTGAGGATAATTTTTATGTTATACAATCATAGAATAAAGATACTTGATGGTGTGGAGAATGAAAATAAAATAATGGAGTTTGAGAGAAGATGTGGCCTCTTAATCTGGTATCTACTTTTGTTTTATGCCAAAAGGCTTCCAGTGATTTATTTCATATCAATGGGGGATTATAAGAGAAAGTTTGGGATGTTGGGAAGTGTATTGGGAATATATTATCCAGGGCAATGCGGGTTCATAGGTGTTAAGAGTAGGTAGATTTGGTGACATTTTGTATGGATGGTAAAGAAAACACTTGGCATTTCTGAAAACAAGTAAGGTGTACCCACGTTTTTACCCAATAAAATTCATAACAAAGAATAAAAAATATTAATGGAAGTTAATTTTCAAATAATGTCAATCAAATGGGTATGGGAGGAGTTTCTAAGTCGTTTTGGGTCTTAAATTTATGGTCTAAAACAATGTTAAACATAATTTTTATTCAATTGATTTAAATTTTTTTAATTACATTCAATAATATTTATGGTCAAAAAATGTTTACGTTATTATAAATTCAAAACTATTATTATTAAAAATATAGAATCTATTTTAATAAATTATAAAAACATAAGTGGTAGAAATTAAATTAAAATCAATTCTATATTTGGGTTGACAATGATGGTTTTTAAAGTAAAAACATTCAAATGTTTTCTAGGTTTTTATATCGAATTTCAATGTGGAAATGATCTCAATGAACAAAATAATATTAATTTATAGATATATTATATAATTAAAATTTGGAACCAATTTTAAATATAATTTTATCTTATAAATAAATTATATGAAAAAGTGGATTTTAATTAAAATAGTGTATTTTTAACTATTGATCTATAAATGATGCTTCTTAGAAAAATCCAAAAAAGATTCTACCTAAGTTAATTTTGAAATTATAAATTTAAAAATGAAGTTAATTTTATCAAATTAAATTTCTAAATGTTTCTAAACCTAATTTTGTTTTCAAAGGACATTAGAAGTAGTTCATTTGAGAAAATTGAATTTTCAACCATATACAAACATTACTAAATTTTTATATTTCATTATAAATATGTTTTAATTATATTTAACCATTATAAAAAGAACATTTTAGAAGTATTTACTACCTTTCATAGTAATAATATTAACGACTATGTTATCATTATCTAATTTAAATAATTATTACAGTAAATGATGTTTTGTAGAAACATTTATGTTTCGTGTAATGTACACCAATCTGATGTTCCACATATCGTGAATAGAGTAGATGTTTAGTGTAATGTACTCAAATTATGTGTCGTGTGATATAAATATGATAATTAGTTCATTGAATTAAAAAAAATGAAAATTCAATTTATTTGAAATAAGGTCCAAAAAACTTAGGGTGTTACATTCTCCCCCATAAAATGAATTACACCCTCTAAATTCGTCACTTAAGTAAAAAAAATGATGATACATAACCTTCATAATATCTTAAAGATACAAGGTAGATTCCTATAACTAGTTATTTATCTATAAAATATTGAAAATTTGAGTGGTCTTGTTTCATAAAACTTTCTCTGATCGGTCCTAAATTTCTATAAGTTGTTACACATAATAAATATATGACTCTTACAATATGCCCTTTAAGTCCAATACATGTGAAGGGTCATGTATTTACTTCCTCAAGAGTGATACATGGAACCCATCATGGAATTGATAGATATTTATGGGAAGTAATAAGTGATAGGCTACCATCCCTATGAAATCAATAATTTCAAAGGGACTGATAGACTCTTGGATTATTTTCCCTTTATTCCTGAATCTCATAACCCTCTTATTGGGAAACATTAATATAAAAAACATTTCACAAAAATAATATTATATATCATAGTAATGGTTATCACCATAAATTTTCACCTGAAATTGAGCTTCATTGATATGTTGTTGAATGGTTATAACCTTCAGGACAATTTCTTCAGCAATCCCAGGTCGCAATATCAATCTTTCTCTAAACTCATACCATCACGTAGCAGCTCTATATTACTTCTTGTACTAGTTTTCACAAGGGTCCATCTAAATGCTTGAGGGACAATAATTTTTGTAAGAAAATGCACCCAATGGAAGGTGTTGATCCAAGCCACCTTTTAAATCTGGAGAACAGGATCTCAACATATCTTCTATGGTTTGAATGGATCTTATAGTTTAACCATTTGTCTTAGGATGATAATAAGTTTTGAAACTCAATTCTATGTCATGTTCTTATTGAAAACTTCTCAAAAACAAATAGTTGATCCTATGATCTGTGTATGATATAATGGAATGTGATGCTCTATGGAACCTTAAAACTTCCATAATGTTTATCATGGAAATCTAATGAAAATAGAATTATTCACTTATAGAAATGATGTGTGATAACATAATAATGTGATTCACTACCAACTATAAATATTTAAACCCTTTAGAGTTTTTGGGTAGTCCATCTAGAAATTCCATAGTGATGTTCATCAATTTCCATTCTAGTATGGGTAATGGATTCATCATCCCTTTAGACTTTTTCATTAATCTATAACATGTTAGAATACCAAGCACTGATATACATATTCCACGATATACATCTTCATCTAATCCCATCTGAAGTATTATTTCATGTCCCTATATATCTTCATACTTCTATTATGAATAGAGAATTACTATCTATTACCTTCCTCTAATTGATCCTTCATAAAATATGGTTTGGAACAAACATTTACACAGTTCCAGAAACTCATCATTCAATCCTTATCAAGGATAAACTTAGGATAATTTCTACCCTTTTTTCATCTCTACATCTTCCTTTTGTGCCTCCATAATATTCATTTGGGTAGAGGGTTGAACATTTTTTTAGAAAGATATTATCCTTCCACTTACTTCATGATTTCAATATCCATCATTTTGAAATCTAGAAATATTAGTCATTATTCATCCTTGTAATGGATATACTAGAATGATCTTTTCAACTTAAAGCATCCACCACCCTATTTACTTTCCCAGGGTGGTAATCTATTAACCAGTCATAATACATTATCAAATCACACCATATTCTAAGGAGCATGTTCAAATCCTTCATTGTGAATATCTATTATAGACTATTAGGGTTGGTATATATATCACACTTTTATCTATGAAGATAATTTCACCATATATTTAAACACAAAAATACAGCTACTATCTCCAAATCATGAGTTGGATATTTTTTATCATTAATCTTCATCTTATGTGAGGCTAAATATATAACCCTGTAATTCAATATAAGAACACATCCCAATACCATATTGGATAATAATTATATATTAAAAACCCTTCTCTTCATCATTGTAATGTAATCATAGATGCTCTAACTAACCTTGTCTTATGTTCTATGAATTTTCCTCTCATTCAACTACAAAGTTGAACATGACACTGTTAAGAGTTACCTTTGTCAGAGGATTAGATGACCTTGAGAATTTCTACACAAAAAATCAATAAAATCAAGATAAATAAATAATTGTACAGATCTCAGTAAAGAATATTGGTCTAGGATAATATTCAACATGATCCTTCTTTGATAGATCAACTACTATACCATCTGTAAATATTATGTGAAGAAAAATTGAAATCATTTTAAGCTAAAATTCACACTATTTTAAATTTTCATTTTTCTTCTCCTTCCTTAGGGTTTTTCGTAAAATTAACAAGTTATCTTTATTATCTTATATTCACATGGAATATATAATAATATCATATATAATGACCACCAAAAACGGATCTATGTAATATCTAAACAATTTATTCATAAAATCGATGAATATAATAGTGGAATTAGTAAGACCAAAAGGAATAACAATATATTCAAAGTGTCCATAACTTGTATGATGTGTCTTCTTGGTTATATCCTCTTTCATGAACCTAAATTGACAATAAAAAGAATGAAGGTCAATTATAGAAAAGCATTGAGCTCCACATTGTTGATAAAACAAGTTACAAATATGGGGGATAAGATACTTTTTGTAGATTGTGATCATGTTCATGTCTGGATAATCAATTAATATATTCATTGACCAGTCTTTTTGTTTCCCAAAAAGAATAGGTGCACCCCAAGGTGACATATTTCTTTGATTGATTACACTATCAAGGTTTTCATGGAGTTCGTCTTCAATTCCTGCAACTCAATTATGGCCATTCTATAATGATTCATTGAAAATTTCATGGAACCAGTTATGAGTTCTATTGAGAAACCAAATTCAAGTCTTCTTTGAGAGCTAGGAAACTCTTCCGGAAAGGCATCCTAAATTTCATAAACAATGGGAATACCATGGATGCCAATTTTATCCCTCATACATTTTAGATAAACAAACATTCTGAATGGGAATTAAAACCCATTAAATAAATATAATATCTATATAATGTTCATGATTATCGTCACATGGATGGATGATCATAACAGAGTTTAAAATATCAAATATAACTCCCCTTAATTGAAAACCATTGTGGTTTTATGTAGAGAAAGTCATCCCATGCCTATGATGACCATAGATTCAACCAAAACAAGATTAATAAGATTTCCAGGGCGCACATTGCCCCAATCATCAATTGGAGAGGAATCATAGACTTGAGATGAAATCATCATAAAATTAGGGGTTTTCACTAAAAATTCCACAACTAATCAGACTTGTAGAATCTTAACACCCTTATAAAATTATTTAGATATGAAATATTTTGTAGATCAAGACTAAAATATGAAATTAGTCGGTCCAGGGTGGATGGTATGTGTACCTATCATCGCATCATTATACCACCCCAAATTATAAATAGTGATTCCCTGAGATTTGACCATGTACCTCAACTTAAGATGTTTATGAACTATATCATCCCCACAATCCCATCGGTTTGGGTAGTGGTTAGCATAATATCCATTCTCCTTACACATGTAGCACTAAATTGGGGGAGGTTCATTTTGAGTAGATTTATCCACATTATCATTTTGATTTAACTTATTCCCATCATTTCATCAATCAATTTCCTGGGGACCTTATTTTTGGTAGTTATAACATATAATAGACCACTTAAGGAAAATTATTCAATGAATATTCTGACATTTATATCATTAAAGAAACTGTTATTCATTTCAAACAAGGTTTTAAGTGATTCATTTTAACTCTATATTCCTTTTATTGTCAAAACCATGGGGTTGAAATTTGTCTCCTCCCTCAATTTCAAACTTGATTTCACAATGTAGAATCTATTCATAACTACAAAAGTATCTTATGTCCATCAACATTTGGAGACATGACATTAATACACTAAAGAACATATAAACATTAAATTTGGGTTGGATGATAATAGTTGAATCTTACCTCTCAGGTATCATGAAATATTCCTCATAGGTACGAACAAATTCATCATCCCTATGAATCAACTCAAGGAGCTATTTTTATATCATGGCATGAAGAATCCAATGAAAGTACTTATTTTGAAATAATTTTTTAAACTCATCCAATTTCATGGATTCAATCTCATCTTGCTACCTCATATTCATTATTTGAGTCCACCACTAGTCTGATTCACCTTCTAAATGATAAAACTTTATACTAAATTTCTGATACTACAATCACTAGAGAATAGGGAATATCTTTTCAGTAGTACTGATCCATTGATCAAATAAAAGTGGATCAGAAGACCCTCTAATATAAGGTATATGTTTCTTCATGAAACATAAAAATGAAGGTTAATACCTCCCCTTATTTTTATGTCCACCATGACTCATAGAATAGGAAATTTTGGCGAGCAAAGTAATATTTATTTTCATTCTAGATCTCATTGCATTCGGTTTCTTAGGAAGAAAATCATTGCATTTTCCATCGTAATCACCATTAATGTGATTCCTTTGGGTTTTATCCTTTGAATAAAACTGAAACATAGAGTAAGAAACATGTATTGTAATGCCCGAGACTTTTATGAGAAATATTTTGTTTTTATCAAAGGAATATTTCACTACACACAACACTATCTTGGCTTGCTTTACACGCAACCGTGGCCTTCCTCAATAGCTTGCGTTGTACGCAATACCGAGTTTCACTAAACAACGATATGCTATTAAAATATTAATAAAACTAGCTGTTATGAATAGTAATAGAAACTTTTTGAAATTTTTGAAATTTTATTTTTCAAAATGGACTTAATTTTTTGATTCAGAATATCGAAATTAGCCTGAGGTGAAATTTTGGTATTTTTCTAAAAACTTTCAATTTTTGATGAATAGTGAAACTACTAAGTGGTAGTTAAAAAACTGAATTTTTCATAAAACTTAATTTTACCGCTTCTGTGAGTGGAATTTTGAAAATCTGAGAGACACGGTTAATATCAAGGACTAAAATGTGGTTTAATGAGATGAAAATAATTTTTGGTTAATAGAAACTTTTTACTATTTTTTAACCACGGTTAAAAGTAAATAGTGTAATTAAGGGTAAAAGTGTTATTATTATTACCCTAACACATGCAATAATTCTATTTGATAAGAGTCATTCGACCCAAAACAACCTTAGGAATAAAATATGACCATTTAGGCCCACTTGGATTAGATTAGGACATTTATTATTAATTTATTTAAAGAAGGGTTAAAATAGTTAAAATCAAAGTATAATAAGTAAATAATTTTTAATATGGGTTTATACATAATATAAATTCGACTATAAATATTCATTATAAATCTAAAAAATGTTCCTACATAATGGTATTTTTTTTGTAATTTTTAGACATTAAATAATTTACTTTATTTATGACACAACGATGATGCAATAATTATCTTATTAATGAAATATTGACATAATTGATGTTATAAATACCAAAATAAATGTAATTTGAGACTTTTTATGAATTAAACTAATTTTATAGGTTAATATGACATGTTATTATTGATTTAAGTAACTTGTTTAGAACTAATAATTCTGTTATGATTTTAACAAAAATCAATTACTAAATAGTGTCAAAATTGACATAAAATCGTTTTTAAAACAAATATTATATTATTAATTGTTATTTTATTCCTAAAAATCTATGGTTCGGCCAAATGACTTAGATAAGGTTATATATATTAATAATAAACAACTCTGGGTTCGTTTGGCTAGATATAGTATGTTTATTAACCTTATAGTGTAAGAAAACAAGAATACACGGTAAAAGTTAAATTATCTAACTTAAAGTTAAATCTAACTGATAAGGTTAAAATTTAAACCTAAAATTATATAAATTCTATTTTATGAGAGTCTTGCGACCCATACCCCCCTTATCTTCGAAATATATCAATTTGGATCTATTAAAAACGAAATTTGACTTTATAATAACATAATATCTTTAGTTATTCCAAAGGTGCCCCTCCCCTCCCTTATAAAAGGGAACCTCCTCCTTCTCTTCCTCACACCACGTTGAGCCTTCATGCTCAGCCAACCCATGAAAATTTCTTCTCTCCACTTCCCTAGAGACATACTAGAGGTCCTGTTCTTCTTCAAAGACCAATTTTTGTGCCCTAAAAGGAGGTCTCAAAGAAGCGCTTCAAAGAAGAGGTAATATCCGTAACCGATTCTTTCATCTTTATTTCTTCTTCCACTTATTCTTATTTATTTGTATCATTATGAAGTAATAACATCAGTATCACTCATATTCTGACATGTTATTATAAGTATGAAACAACCCTATTTCACCATCTATCCATCCTACGGAAAACGAAATCACTGCGCGTGCGTACGTACGGAATACCGTCTCCACGCCGTGGTGTAATCTATTTTCCACCACCACCTTACTTGGATGGGTATAATGGTGTAAATAATGACTATATATGATTATTGTAAAGTGATATTGATTCTTAAATAGTATATATACACTCCAATACAATTCCACAATCATGGGAATGATATCATCGCTTGTGCATACGTACGGAATACCGTCCCCACGATGTGATGCGACTCATTATACATGATCTTCATTTCATAATGATTTTATAAATGAATTGAATGAATGAATATGATATATATTACACTAATACCATTCTGTAAATGAGGTATCTATAACCTAAAAAGGAAAATAAGAATTTATTCGACAAAACACGCATAAGAACAAAAAGTAATAAACACCCTAATAACAAGTAGTAATGAAATATTACTAATAAGAAGCTATGAATATGACCATATATGATATCATACAAATAAGTATGATTCTTTAATAAGTCAATAACATTATTTAAATCATTAAACAGGAGGTTCGGACACTTACGAAGCAAATTGGACCTATGTTAAGGGAAATATCACAATCTCATTTTTATCCGAGATTGTTTATACTTTGGTATTTACTAGGATGTATTTTATCATCCACATCCATGTTTCCTCAATATGTAATATTATTTCCATCCACATACAATTTTTTAAATCCTTTTTTACCCTTTGTTGAGTTTATAGTAAAAGATATGAAAGGAATCTTTTGTCGTTTTTCGTACGAGGTACATTTTGACTTTTCCGAAAAAAAGTACAAGAAGAAGGTTTTTTTTAACTTATACGGCATGAATGGATTTTTAAAACAATATTTCCAAGAATCTTCCTTTACAAGTTTTCAAGATTATTTTTAATCAACTTCTTTTAGTTTAAAATTGTATGACATGTTAAGAAAGGAAAATGTTTTTGGAGTAGAAATGATATTTTCCTCAAGAATGGAGTTCAAGTGTTTTAACAAAATTATCTTCCATCTAAGATAATATAAGGTTCTTTTTCTATCCCTATTATTACATTGATTTGATTATGTTGTGATGGAATTATTTTTATGAATTCCTTTATCTTATATGAATTGTTTTATGATGTCATGTTGTTTAAGAATCCCATTTTTATTACATGGGTTATGCAATGATGTATGATTTATGATTTTGTGGAACAAATAAGAATGATATCATTATGAGATGGGTGGGACCTATATCACCCTCCAATGCATTGGGTAAATATTTTAGTTCTCATGAGATAGACATGGCTGGAACGATAGGTCAAACCGGTTCAGTTCAACAGGACTGGAACGAGGAATGAACTCGGTTCAGAAATGGATTTTTTCCACTAAGATAGTCTTGGCCATGAGTCTTGACTAATAGGAAATGATTTTATATGATTATGTGTGTATTCCAAAAAGTTTCATGTTTTAATTTATGATTATTGGGATTTCATTTCACTACTATGATTTATCCCATTTTATGAAATTATGCACTCTTTTGCAGGATAAGATTTACAAAATGTTATGGTCTTATGAATATGATGTGATTGATATTTATTTTTTTTACCCTTACTGAGAATTTGAGCTCACCCTTTTGTATGTTTTATTTCCCTAGGACAGGAAGAAGGTTATTAAGTAAGATATGCCAAAAGGGACTATAGATATGATGAAATAAATGGGAGACAGTGTAGACGCTTTATGAACCAGTTGTTTTTGATTCCCAGTTTCTAAAGACACTATACCTATACAATCCTTTCGTGGTTTTGTTATATGTTGTAATAAGTATGCATCAATTTTTATGTATTAACAATGTATGTAAAGTATGGGTCGTTATATTTGGTATCATTGGAAAGGTATAGTCAACCTTTGGAAACTAGGATTTGAAAGCATTAGTAAGAACCCTAAGGATAAGTCTAAGCATAGAACACAATATTAGTGTTTTAGAAATGGCCATGAATAACCTAGGATAAGACCTTACGTGTGAAATATCATTCTTGATTATGTGGTTTTCCTATTATAATTAGTGTTTCTCACACTATTCTTCTTTGTTTTAGTCAATGGATGGAACCCGAAGGAACCGTGTTAATGCGGAATGTGACGGGAAATGCAATGATTGTCCCCTCGAGCAACCAAACGTTATGGGAGCTGGAATGCAAATTTTTTTAGCCATGATCACACAACTTTCTCAAGCTATGAATCATGCGGGACTTCCAAACGTGCAAAGGAAGGAGCAAAATTCTGTTGAATCCTTCACGTGGAAGCGTCCACCTTCATTTAGTGGGTCTACTGATCCATTAATTGCTGAACAATGGATTAGTACTACTGAAAATATATTTTCAGTTCATCAATGTTCTGAACATGATAAAGTCGTCTTAGCAGTGTATCGTTTGGAAGGTGATGCTGATCAATGGTGGAATATTATCAATAATACGAGGCAAAGAGATGAAATTGAGTCCATGGAATGGGACGAGTTCAAGAACTTATATTTCAATAAGTACTTCCCTTGTATTCTCCGAAAAAATATGGAGAAAGAGTTTCTTGAACTAAAGAAAAAGGATGATGAATCTATTGGTACCTATGATGAAAATTTTACAAGACTTGCAAGGTATTCTTCTGGTATTATTATCCCACCTGAGAGTAAGATCGATCGATTCTTTAGTGGATTAAAACCAAGTCTTCGAAGGGCCTTAGCCATAAGGGAATTCAATAGATATGAGGAAATCGTTCAATGTGCTCTCAAAGTTGAGATGGAGATTGGAGTAACCCATCAGTCATATGGGTTTGATAAGAAGAGGAAAATGGAATACAAAGGAAAATCTAAAGAGCACACTGAAAAGAAAATGAGCTGTCTCTTATGCTCAAAGTGTGGAAAGAAACATGGAGGGAGTTATCTTAAAGGGACAAGTAAATGTTTCAAATGTGGAAAGGAAGGTCATCGGGCATTTGAATGCCGCAATGATGGGAAGAATATGTCTAATGATGCAAACAATGGAAGGGACACACAAAATGAAGCTAATACACTTCAGTGTTTCAAGTGAAAATAGATGTGTCATTATGCCAATAAATTCCCTAATCCAAGGTTTGTTGATGATGATCGACATAAACAAAATCATAAGGCTAAAGACAAAGGAAAGTCACATGTAATTTCTATCAGCAATGTGGAGTACGATAACGATGTGGTGAAAGGTACACTTACCATCCACCCTAATGTAGAAAATGTTTTATTTGATTCTGGATCCACCCACTCTTTTATTTCTGATGATTTTTCTAAGGGTATCACTGTATTACCTCAACAAATAGATGTTGAGTTAGCTGTGAAAACACCTAATGTCACAACAGTCACATCAAAAGTTTATAATTCTTCCCCTATTGAAGTTTTTGGGAAAGTGCTTCCTGCAAATCTTGTGATCCTTCCTATAGTGGAATTTGATGTGATTCATGGCATGGATTGTCTTTCTTTATATGGAGATCATATCAATTTCCAATGAAGGGAAGTCACATTTCATATTCCAGATCAATCTATGATCGTCTATCGATGCAAGGATGAACATAACCTTCCAGTGGAAATTTCGTCCATCTAATGAGTCTTGATTCCACCAAATGGGGGTTATTTATCTCAAATGGTTGGTGATAAACTCACGATTAATAATATTCCCATTGTACGGGAGTTTGATAATTCCTTTCTGGAGGAATTTCCGGGTCTTCCACCAAATCGTGAAGTTGTGTTTTCAGTAGAACTCGTACCGGGTTCTTTGCCTATTTCAAAGACACCATATAGAATGGCCCCAATTGAGTTGCAGGAATTGAAGAAGCAACTCCAAGAGAATCTTGATAAGGGATTCATACTCCCTAGTGCGTCACCTTGGGGAGCACCTATTCTATTTTTTAAGAAGAAAGATGGATCAATGAGACTCTGCATTGATTATCATGAACTTAACAAGATCACTATCAAGAACAAATATCCTCTCCCGCACATTGATGACTTATTTGACCAACTACGTGGAGCACAATACTTTTCCAAGATTGATCTTCGTTCAGGGTATCATAAATTGGGGGTCAAAAGGGAGGCTATACAAAAGACAGCTTTCCGTACAAGGTATGGACACTATGAATTTATAGTGATGCCATTTGGTCTTACTAATTCCCCTGCTATCTTCATGGATCTGATGAATAGAGTCTTTAGAGACTGTCTTGATCAATTTGTGGTAGTCTTTATAGACGATATTCTTGTCTATTCAAATAGCAAGAAGAACCTAAAGATCACTTGAGAATTATATTGAAGACCCTGAGAAAGGAGAAGCTTTATGCCAAATTTATCAAGTGTGAATTTTGGCTTCAAAGAGATTCATTTTTGGGTCACATAATCTCAAAATAGGGGATATCCGTGGATCCAGCAAAAACAGAGGTTATCGAAAGATGGTCGAGACCAACAACAGTAACTGAGATCCGAAGTTTTCTTGGTTTGGCTGGATATTATCGACGTTTTGTGAAAAAAAATTCACGATTATCTAATCCACTCAAAAGGTTGACTCGAAAAGGAGTTATGTTCGTGTGGACGGATGAATGTGAAGAGAATTTCAAGGAGTTGATAAGAGGGTTATCTAGTGCACCTGTACTCACACTTCCTTGTAGTGGAGAAAGGTTTGTGATCTACAGTGGTGCATCCAAGAAAGGACTGGGATGTGTTCTCATGCAAAATGATATGGTGATAGCTTATGCCTCACGACAGTTGAAATTCCATGAGAAAAATTAACCAACACATGATTTGGAGTTAGCCGCGGTAATCTTTGCATTTATGATTTGGAGGCATTATCTTTATGGAGAAAGGTGTGACATTTATACTGATCATAAAAGTTTAAAGTATATTTTCACACAAAAGGAGATGAATACGTGCCAAAGAAGATGGTTAGAGATGATTAAGGATTACGACTGCTCAATTCATTACCACCATGGGAAAGAAAACAAGGTGGGAGATGCATTAAGTCGACAAGACCTTGCCAGTTTATCCATGATGAGGATCACAAAAGATCCAATATTTATGGATTTTCAAAGGATGGATCTTGGAATTATAATGGAAGGGGGAAAATCGTATCTTTCTCAAATGAATGTTCAACCATATAAACATGTGAAGATTAATGAGGCGTAGAAAGATGATGTAGAGTTACAAAATATGGTGAGAAAAATTCCTAAATTCAACCTTGATTGTGATGGGATAATAATGTTCAGGAATCGGGATTGTGTTCCTCCCATCCGCGAATTAAAGAAGTAGCTGCTGGATGAGGATCATAGTTCTTCATTCTCTATTCATCCTGGAAGCACAAAGATGTATAGGGACCTGAAAGAGTACTTCTGGTGGGATGGCATGAAAAGCGATGTTGCTGAATATGTCTCTCGATGCTTGGTTTGTCAGCAAGTTAAAGATGAGATACAGAAGTCTAAGGGGATGTTACAACCATTACCAATACACAAATGGAAATGGGAAAACATCACTATGGACTTTGTCACAAGACTTCCTAAAATATCCAAAGGCAATAATGTTATCTGGGTCGTAGTTGATCGTCTTACAAAGTCTGAACACTTCATTACTATTAGAGAGGATTTCTCTCTGGATCAGCTTGCCAGGATATATGTAAAGGAAGTGGTAAGATTGCATGGAGTACCACTTTCTATTATATCTGATCGGGATCCGAGATTTACCTCGAATTTCTGGCGAAGTCTTCAGCATTCTTTGGATACAGAGTTGAGTTTCAGCACTGCTTATCATCCTCAGACAGACGGTCAGTCTTAGAGGACAATTCAAACTCTAGAAGATATATTGAGAGCTTTCTCTATGGATTTCAAAGGTTGTTGGGATCAACACCTACCTTTGGCGGAATTTTCATATAATAATAGCTTTCACTCTAGTATTCAGATGGCTCCTTATGAATCTCTCTATGGAAAGAAATGCGGGACTCTAACTTGCTGGGATGAAGTTGGGGAATGAAAGCTATTAGGACCTGATATCGTTGATGAAATGGCAGAAAAGGTCAGATCTATTCAACAACACATAAGAGCAGCTCAAAGTCGACAGAAAATTTATGCCGATAAACGAAGAAAAGACCTAGAGTATAAAGTGGGTGATAAAGTGTTCTTATGAATATCTCCTTGGAAGAGGGTCATGAGATTTGGAAGGAAGGGGAAGTTGAGCCCTAGATATATCGGTCCTTTCGAAATACTGCATCGTGTTGGAAAGGTAGCTTACCGGTTGGAGCTTCCACCGAATCTCTCTCAAGTTCATGATGTGTTCCATGTATCTCTCCTGAGAAAGTACATTCCCGATCCTTCACATGTACTCAGCTCAGAAGTTGCACCACTGGAGCAAGATCTTTCTTATGAAGAACAATCGATAGAGATTCTGGATCGTAGCGAAAAATTCTTACAGAACAAGACCACTCACTTGGTGAAAGTTTTATGGAGGAACCACCATTTAGAAGAAGCTACATGGGAGCTTGAGGATATGATGAGGGAGAGTTATCCTCATCTTTTTGTTACAAAGTGACGAATTTCACGGGCGAAATTCATTTTAAGGGGGGTAGAATGTAACGCCCGAGACTTTTATGAGAAATATTTTGTTTTTATCAAAGGAATATTTCACTGCACACAACACTAGCTTGGCATGCTTTACACGCAACCGCGGCCTTCCTCAATATCTTGCGTCGTACACAATACCGAGTTTCACTAAATAACGATATGCTATTAAAATATTAATAAAACTAGACGTTAGGAATAGTAATAACAACTTTTTGAAATTTTAAAAATTTTATTTTTCAAAATGGACTTCATTTTTGGATTTAGAAAATCGAAATTAGCCTAGGGTGAAATTTTGGTATTTTTCTGAAAACATTCAATTTTTGATGAATAGTGAAACCACTAAGTGGTAGTTAAAAAAACTGAATTTTTCATAAAACATAATTTTACCGCTTCTGTGAGTGGAATTTCAAAAATACTAGAGACACGGTTAATATCAAGGACTAAAATTTGGTTCAATGAGATGAAAATAATTTTTGGTGAATAGTGACTTTTTACTTTTTTTTACCACGGTTAAAAGTAAATAGGGTAATTAAGGGTACAAGTGTTATTATTATTACCCTAAAACATGATATAATTCTATTGGATAAGTGTAATTCGACCAAAAACAACCTTAGGAATAAAATATGACCATTTAGGCCCACTTGGATTAGATTAGGACATTTATTATTAATTTATTTAAAGAAGGGTTAAAATAGTTAAAATCAATGTTTAATAAGTAAATCATTTTTAATATGGGGTTATACATAAGATAAATTCGACTATAAACATTCATTAGAAATATAAACAAATTTCCTACATAATGGTATTTTATTTTTAATTTTAGGACATTAAATAATTTACATTATTTATGACAAAACGACGATGCAGTAATTATCTTATTAATGAAATATTGACATAATTGATGTTATAAATACCCAAATAAATGTAATTTGTGACTTTTTATGAAATACACTAATTTTATAGGTTAAAATGAAATGTTATTATTGATTTAATTAACTTTGTTAGAACTAATCATTCTATTATGATTTTAACAAAAATCAATTACTAAATAGTGTCAAAATTGACATAAAATAGTTTTTAAAACAAATATTATGTTATTAATTGTTATTTTATTCCTAAAAATCTACGGTTCGGTAAATTGACTTAGATTAGGTTTTATATATTAATAATGAACAACTTGGGGTTCGTTTGGCTTGATATAGTAAGTTTATTAACCTTATAGTGTATGAAAACTAGAAGACACGGTAAAAGATAAATTATCTAACTTAAAGTTAAATCTAAATGATAAGGTTAAAATTGATACCTAAACTTGTCTAAATTCTATTGGATGATAGTATTTCGACCCATACCCACCTTATCTTGTAAATATATCATTTTGGAGCTATTAAAAACCGAATTTGACTTTATGATAAAATAATATTTTTAGTTATTCCAAAGGTGCCCCCTCCTCCCTTATAAAAGGGCACATCCTCCCTCTCTTCCTCACACCACTTTGAGCCTTCAATCTCGGCTAAAACCTGCCAATTTCTTCTCTCCACTTCCCTAGAGACATCCTATAGGTCCTGGTCTTTTTCAAAGACCAATTTTTGTGCCCTAAAAGGAGGTCTCAAAGAAGCGCTTCAAAGAAGATGTAATGTCTGTTACCGATTCTTTCATCTTTATTTATTCTTCCACTTCTTCTTCATTAGTTTTTTCATTATGAAGTAATAACATCAGTATCACTCATATAATGAAATTTTATTATATGTATGAAACAACCCAATTTCACCATCTATCTATCCTACGAAAAACGAAATCATCGCCCGTGCGTACGTACGGAATACCGTCTCCACGCCGTGGTGTAATCTATTTTCCACAACCACCTTACTTGGATGGGTATAATGGTGTAAATAATGACTATATATGATTATTGTAAAGTGATATTGATTATGAAATAGTATATATACACTCCAATAGAATTCCACAATCATGGGAATGATATCATCGCTCATGTGTACGTACAGAATACCATCTCCACGATGTGATGCGACTCATTCTACAGGATCTTCATTGCATAATGATTATATAAATGAATTGAATTAATGAATATGATATATAATACACTAATACCATTCTGGAAATGAGGTATCTATAACCTAAAAATAAAAATAAGAATTTATTCGACAAAACACGCATAAGAACAAAAAGTAATAAACACCCGAATAACAAGTAGTAAAGAAATATTACTAATAAGAAGCACAGAATATGACCATATATGATATCATTAAAATATGTATGATTATGGAATAATTCAATAACATTATTTAAATCATTATACAGGAGGTTCGGACACTTAAGATGAAAATTGGACCTAAGGTAAGGAAAAATATCACAATCTCATTTTTATCCGAGATTTTTTATACTTTGGTATTTACTGGGATGTATTTAATCATCCACATCCATGTTTCCTCAATATGTAATATTATTTACATCCATCTACAATTGTTTAAATCCATTTTTACCCTTTGTTGAGTTTATTGTAAAAGATATGAATGGAATCTTTTGTCGTTTTTCGTACAAGGTACTTTTTGACTTTTCCGACAAAAGTACGAGAAGAATGATTTTTTTAACTTATACGACATTAATGGATTTTTAAATCATTATTTCCAAGAAGCTTCATTTACAAGTTTTCATCTTTATTTTTAATCAACTTCTTTTGGTTTAAAATTGTATGACATGTTATGAAAGGAAAATGTTTTTGGAGTAGAAAGGATATTTTCTTCAAGAATGGAGTTTAAGTGTTTTATCAAAATTATTTTCCATCTAAGATAATATAGGGTTCTGTTTCTATCCCTATTATTACATTGATTTGATTATGTTGTGATGGAATTATTTTTATGAATTCCATTATCTTATATGAATTGTTTTATGATTTCATGTTGTTTAAGAATCCCATTTTTTTTACATGGGTTATGCAATGATGTATGATTTATGATTTTGTGGAACACATAAGAATGGTATCATTATGATATGGGTGAGACCTATATCTACCACCAATTCATTGGGTAAAGATTTTATATCTCATGAGATAGACATGGCTGGAACGACATGTTAAACCGGTTCAGTGAAACAGGACTGGAACGAGGAATGAACTCGGTTTAGAAATGGACTTTGTCCAATAAGATAGTCTTAGCCATGAGTCTTGACTAATAAGAAATGATTCTCTATGATTATGTGGGTATGCCACAAAGTTTCATGTTTTAAGTTATGATTATTGGGATTTCATTTCACTACTATGATTTATCCCATGTTATGAAATTATGTTCTCTTTTGCAGGTTAAGATTTACAAAATGTTATGTTCTTATGAATATGATGTGATTGATATTTCTTTTGTTTACCCTTACTAAGCATTCGAGCTCACACTTTTGTATGTATTCTTTCCCCAGGTCAGGAAGAAGGTTATTGAGTAAGATATTCCAAAAGGGACTATAGATATGATGAAATAAATGGGAGACAGTGTAGACACTTTATGAACAAGTTGTTTATGTTTCCCAGTTTCAAAAGACACTATACCTATACGGTCATTTCGTGGTTTTGTTATATGTTGCAATAATTATGCTTCAATTTTGAAGTATTAACAATGTATGTAAAGTATGGGTCGTTATATGTATCATAACGATGAACCATATAATCATGAAAATTTACTTATAGGATGTCAAAATTATCACACCTTACATAATATATGACATCATAGGTTTATCTTAGGTTATTTATTGACCATATCTATTTAAATCTTTTATGATGGTTTATGAAGTGGTTGTGAGTTTCTAAATAATACCCTCGTAGTGTGTCAAACATGGTGTGGAGAAAGGCCCATTATTATGTACAAGATTACCCTGAGTCAAGCCTAGAAATCATGATAGAGTTTTTACCCTTAGGTACATCTATTCTAGAGACATATCTACATGTAGTATCTAGGAAGGGATGCATTTTTGGGAATCCACTCACTCTATCCTCTTCCAAAATTACTGGTTATTTTTATATGATTTTAAATATCCTTAGACATGTCCTTAGACATGTTCATGGGGTTATATATATCATTTTCTCATCCAACCATCCAAATTTTGATTAAAACTTTTCTCTAACAACATCTATATTGACCATCGATTTTCAAACATTAACATTACTAAACATTTAAGAAATACTAAAAACATTATACAAACAAATTCCAAAAGTCTGTATCATTATAGTTCATTTAGAAACATGGAAACATAAACACTAGTACATAAATGAGCTAAATAATCCCCTACTAGGTTCTTATTAACTAGAACCCCTCTTAGACACATTAAAAAAAATACATATCATCAAAATATTGGGGAAGGAAAAATAAAAAGGGGTGAGCTCAGATGCACACTATGGGTAAACAAGGGAGATATATAAGCATAATCATGAGGATAAGGTTATGAGAAAGTGTTAATGAAAATAGAAGATCATACCCCATATCCCAATGACTATAAACCGGAATCTTGGAATAACACATGGCAGTTCATAATATGAAAATCATAATAAAATGAAGAACATAAAAATAAATTCATCACGTTTTTATAAAACATGGCATATTGTTAGAAATATATGAATATATAATTATTTTCATAGCCGTTATAGAATTTATAATGAGACCATTATAGTGAAAAATTTCCATTACTAAACTGGATTCACACCCCATTCTATCCTTGTCTTATTGGACTAAATTTGCTTCTCATTCTGGCACGTGAATACTAAACCATGTTCATTTTTTTTCCAGTCCATTATTACAAAACCAAGTTAATTTCCCATTACAGCCATGTATATATCATGATATATAAATCTTTACCCAATACATTGGTGGGATACATAGATCTCTCCTATCTTATAATTAAATAATACATACAAGTGTAACATTATCATAAAGAATCATACCATAAACATAGAAATTAAATGGGTATTACAAACATGTATTCAAATCATTACATGTGGAAGAAGACATATATCAAAATCATTTATCCATAATAATAAACCATGTAATGAAGTAGGATTCCAAATCATATAACATGTGAAAGAGAAGAATGTTTCATAAACATCATGTCAGCAAAACATTATCCATTTAGAAATAATTATATAAATGGAAATCGTTAAATATATTCCATTAATAATTATGATTAGTACCAATAGATTTTATCTTAAATGGGAAATAATTTTTTAATAACTTTTGGAAACTTTTCGTGTGTAAAATATCGTATCTTATTTCAAAAATTATTTTTAAAACTAAACACTTTTGAAGAAATTTTTTTGTTGAAAATATATATGAAAACATATAATGTAATCATTAAAAAAATTAAACATTTTTAAAATAATTTTTCAATGAAAATTATCTTCTTGGATCATTTTAAATTATTTGGAAAAATTCTGTTTGGAATTTTTTTTGGAGTAAAATAGATTTCTAAACAAATAGATAAATACATTCAAATTTTATTAGAAATATTTTCATAATAATGTCATGTTCAATAGATTGTAAAAATGGTAATAATACAATGATATATCATGAGTAAATATAAGATAAATAAAATCATGATAGTTTTTGAGAGATGTAATATCTGTTTTCATCAAAGTAAGCATAAATTTAAACAATATCGAAAAAATATGAGATTGTTTCAATAAACTCTTATTACATGATAACATGGGATCATAATATCCATATAGGGAAATGAAATTAAATAAAGCTTAAAATATCGAGATAATATATGAATTCATGACATAACATGTAAAATGGATGTATATACACCTCAAAAAATAATTATTGTGAATAAAAAACATGATTCTCAAAGAAGGAAAATTGAGACAAAAGTATTTTACTCATTTGGTAACTTTTGAAACATAATCCCCATAAAATAAATTACATAAAATGGATATTTAAATTCCCATAAATTTATTTATAATAATCATTTATTAAATCCATGGGTAGTATACAGACCATACAAAACGAATGGGTTGTGAATTAGGCATGTTTGAAATGGAAAAAAGTGAGATATCCCCTTACCTTAGGTCTTGAATATCGTTGTATTATTTTAAACCACTTATATAAGAAATATAAATATATTATAAATATTTTAAAGAACCATATCATTCTATTTTATTCCATATATGGTTTGATCATGACCTTATATTACCCTCTTGTTATCAATCCTATGTTGAGATTTCCCTTCAGGTAATATTCAAATTGTTCTTCGCATGTTTTTTAATTCGGTATATATTTGGTCCTTATAAACATATCAAAACTAATGAATGTAAACCGAGATATGAATATAATTTATATTAATATTTTTTTTATTATAATAATTTATACAATATAGACGTATGAGTTAGAATACATCGTTAATATAGATGGTAATCCATACATATGCATTAATGATGTTTCTTTGTTTTTTGTTGTATTGAACGAATGAAGATAAACGACATATGTCTGAATATATTTATATATTTAATTACTGAATTAGAATTAATATATCATAGATATATCATATAATTTCTCTAAAACCATCCTTAATACATTTTATGCAGTGCGTGAATGAATCACGTCGCTTTGAGGGGCAGTAGTCCACACTGTCTGAAACGAAATTATCGTATTTATGCCAAAAGGAAAGTAATCATATATTTGTTTTAAAAGAAATAAATAATTTTAAATATATAATAAATATAATATAAAATATATAAAAATATTTTTTTCAATCATAATATTCACCATGAGAGGCGGTAAATGAAAATTGAACAATTATCGTTTCATGAGGTGGTAGTTCGTCATGCACGTAAACAACTTGTTTCTTTACCAATTAAATTGAGGTGGCGTAAGTGTTGGTACAAATAATTGCATAAAAAATTATTGTATGTTGAGGATACTTTTGTTTTTATTCAATCATATAATAAATAGATCATAGGGGTGGATAAATAAAATAAACTAAATAATCTCTAGAGAAGACGTTGCCTCTTAATTTGGTAACTCTTTTTGGTTTGTTCCAAAAAGAATCCTTGGATTTAATATATCCCAAGGGCATGAATCCAAGAGTATACAAGGGATTTTGGGAAGATTATAGGTAATATATTTTCTAAAACAAAGTGGTTAGATAGTTGGGAAGGAGAGGTAGATGTGGGGTCTTTTATAGGGAAGGGAACATGCACATTTTTCATTTTTGAAAACAAGTTAGGTGTACCCATGTTGTTACCATAAAAAAGTAATACCAAACTAAAAAACACAATAATGAAATGTTATTGGTTGGATTATGTCCCACTAATTGGTTTTGGAAGAGTTTATAAGTCATTTTGGGACTTAAATTTATTTTTTATTACTTAGTTTATATTAATTTTATTTCAATTGATGTAAGTAATTTTAATTAATTAAACTAATTATTTTGGTAAAGAAAAAAAGGTAAACATATTAGATATTATAGATTATAAGGATTCCAAATATGATTCTATTTTTCCAAATTCTAATCCCATAATTGGAATAAATTAATTTAAAATTAATCTCATAGTCGGGTCAACTATGTGTGTTTTTCATGTGAAAACATTCAAAAGTTTGTTATTTTTTTATGTCCAATTTCAATATGAAATTTATATAAATGAAATAAATTGTATTAATTGGTAAGAAATTATTTAATTAAAAATAGAATCAAATTTAAAATATAATATATCCTTATAAATAAATTATATGAAAGGATTTTTTGAATTAAAATATAGTAATTTTCACTATTCATCCTAAAATGCAGTATCTTTGAAAAATCCTAAAAATTTACCCTTTGATAATTTTAAAATTATAAATTCAAAAATGATGTCAAATTTTTCAAATTAAATTTATAAATTGTTCTATTATTAATTTTATTTTTTTCACATAAAGACATTAAAAAAAATTTATTTTAGAAGATGACATTTTAAAATATATAAGGTCTTTACCAAAGTATATTTTATTAATTATAAATATGTATTATTTATATATAAAAAATATTTTTAAAAAATATTTTTTGCTATTCATATTACTATTTTTAAAGTCCTCTTTATCATTATCTCATTTAAAAAATTATAACTGTAAAATTAAGTTTAGTAGAAACATATGTGTTGCATGTAACACATGCCAAGTTATTCTTCCATGTAATGTATGCCAAGTCCATGTTCCATGTAATGAACCTCAAGTAGATGTTACATGTAAAAAAATACAGGTAAATGTTTTGTGAAAGGAATTTTTGACTTAGTTTATTTCATGATATAATTGAAAATTTAATTAACATGAAAAATGGAACATAAAAACTTTCGGTGTTATACATCCTTAGGTTTTACTAGAATATGGCATATTATACTATGGAATGGGAACCAATACATGACTAGATCAACACTTCCAACACATTAACTCCTACATTACCTTCATGTGTTCTCCCAAAATGGTCTCGTCTAAGTATGTAGAAATTTAAAATTTTACAACAAAATGAACCATTATTGGGTAAGTGATAACCAAAATAAGTAAACAGTGTTTCCCAAATTAAAAAACAAAATATATTACCTCACCATTATTGTGTAATTTAAAATTGGTTGTATCATTCACCTTATGTATTCTCCAATTGATAGTGGTAAAATCATTTTCTATATCATCCTTGATGAGATCCTCAGAGTGATAGGCCATCATGTCCAAGATTCCAATTTACTCATCCTGATTTATTTTACTCTCCTCAATTCTTCCTAAAATGATACAACCATGTTTTTTCATCTAATATATTTTCTTATTATTCATATTAACATCTAGATCTCTCAGATACATTCTATCAACCTCTTATTTATACTATTTTACATTGATGGACTCCTCCAACGTCCCTTCCGTTGAATTAATTAAATGAACTTTGTAAGATTATTTTTTAGCATCCTCTAATTCTCTATTCTCTCAGACACTATCTATTTCTTCTTCTATATAATATATTATAGGTTGGATATCCAATACCCTTGATCACACAGTACTCATCAAATGGAACTGATATTTACTTTATTATCTGAAAATATTCCTTGATAAAATACTATTTCACTTATACTTCCTTGTCAAATGTTGTTATTTATTTCCGTATAGACAACTCAAAAACCAAAAATCAATTGTATTTAGGATCTTAATCCAAATGAAATACTTATTTCTCAATATTATTTGGATTACTAGAGGATATAGTTACCTTTAGCTTCATTAATTTTGGGAATCCCTTATGTTTTATAAATAAATTCCCTTTACTAACATGGTAATCACTATATTATTAAATATACTTTATTTAGTTCCTTTACATAAACCCAATGTAAAATTCAAATAGATTACCCTGAATAATATCATACATATTTTGGTGATCTTCTTATTCATTAGCTAAGGCCATTTCATCATGGGTCTTGGAATGAACTTCCTCCTCCTAATAATTACCATCTTTGACCCCACATAATCAGAATAACTTTCCACGGATTCATCCAAAGATGTGAAATTATAATCAGGTTTGATGGATTTTAGTTGATCGATTTTTTCAAGATGCACATGGATTATTTCAAGAAACTAAGATGATAGAGTGGAATTACCCTTATCACCACTTCCAAATTTATTGCATGAGTACACCCCATGAGTAATAATATTTATTTTACACACAAAATAATTAAATGCATGGGCATAATAAAAAACATATAAGAGGATATCGTACCATCCTCCTCCACAACCTCCACACATGGATTCACACCTCCTATGTCGCACAAAAAATGAGAAATATTGATAGCATCCTTTGGATTAGATGCACTGACATCCCCACTATCCAATGAGACACATCCATAGTGTTACCATTATTAAACATTAATATTTTTCAAATACTCAAACGAGGATCATTCAACCCTAACTAGAAGAAATACATATCAGGGATTAATTTATTGGAAGTCGAATTTCAATCAACATTGTATTCAAAACATAACTAATACTTCCATGGGAGCTCCAATTCTATTTAAATTTTAATTAAATTCTTATTATCCTTGTATATTTCAACTTCATAATAGATTAATGGTGAAAAGGGGTAGAAAATTCATAATTTTGTTCTGTAAAAAGGAAATGAACAACCTTATTTTGGATAGGCCTTAGAATCCAAAAATTTTGTAAATGAAGAGAAACGTTTAGAAGAAGAATCCAAATTACCACTAATGGAGTGTAATTACTCTGGAGGAAGTTGAATGAACAATGAAATACTAAAAATTATATTAAATTTATAGTGTGTGAATGGTTATACATAGAACATATTTTATCATCTACAGATGAAAAATAAATCCTAAAATGTCATGGTTCTAGAATCCTTACCACTAACCAATCCAATACACCCCTGATTTAAAAAATAATCTCTCTAATGACTCCACTATGGTATTTCCCTTGACTAAAGGATACACCAATGTATGAATCAACAATAAATATTCCTTTACCTGTTCTTACTGGGAAATCAAAATCCATTGAACCCCTTAAACGTTTGACATAATGTTAGGGTAGAAATTGATTTTAGGAATGCTAGTTAAGATTATATGGATAAAGAATAAAGTGAATGGATGATGTAGAGCTATATGATATGGTATTTATTACCCCATAAATAGGGAGGGGGAATCACAGGAAGTACCATAGTTCGAATGCTATCATTGGAGAATAGCTTGAGAGGAAGCACCCCAATAATATTATCTAACTTTTTACCTCAATGAAAACACTACAACATTGAAAATTACTCTATGGAGTGGCCACAATATGTTTTTGAAATATTAATTCAACCGAATTTCCATTTTCACTTCTTCGTGTTACTACTTATATTTTTCTACATGGATTCCTATGGATTTTTATTATGAAATGAGTAGTTTAGGAAAGGTCGTATATCATCCAATATGGTTCTGGCATAGCATACTATCAATTTTTGGACATAGAAAAATTTACTGGTGCACAAAAAACTCATAAAATATTCTTATGGATAGCCCCAATGAAATTTTTAATCCAATTTTTATAATTCATAAAAACACTTAATCCTATATAAAAAATTCCTCAAGACAGTCAACACTTAAAATATGAATTGTCATCTTTAATATCTCATTCATTCCAGAATGGAAAAAAATTGCCTCTTATATCCTTCCATTTCAACCCACATGTGAGTGGATAAGAACCACTCTCACAATATGATGTCCATGCTGGTATCCATTGATAAAAGGGGATAAATTGAAGGTCACATGGCCTTAATAATGCCTCTGTGTATGCCAGAAGCTGCTGACTACATGAAAGTGTTTGTAAGAGGACGGTGGGGAAAATATACCGTTATGAATGGAGTGTGGAAAATTGTAATCATGATATAAATAAAAAAGGGATTATAATAAATAACATTAAAATAATAATTAAAATTTTGGATAAGAATATTATAATGTAAAATATATATATGCACTGTGTACAAAATGATTTCAATGTCGTAATGCGATAAAAAAATTAAAATGAATACATAGGAAAGTAACATGTAATATATATTATATTAGGAGGGAAAAGTTAAAATCTATATCCAATAGAATCATAAGACTATGCTTGGTCTTATTCCCCATGAATAAATTCTATATAAAAATCTGGCATCCTTGATCCGGTGGTTAACCTTGTCTCTACCAATATCAATAAGGTCTTTTTGTGTACCAACCAGTGGATTAAATAGGGTATGCGATATACTCTTCAGGCCACCACCATTGGTGTATAATTCCATCAATATCATTAGTATAGATTAATGTAGTGTACAAGTAATAATTAATTCCATAAAAAAATATAATACCTATGTCGGTCTGAGTTCCCAAAGGGGAACTCAATCAATAGGACAAACATCGACCAATAATGGAATGTATCTAAAAGATTACCATGTAATGAGTATATTTATAAAAATTGATTATGATTTGTATAATATCCATGGAATCCCCCATGGATCATATCAATATAATTTTTGAACACATCCCAAGACATTACACGTGACAAAAAGAAGTATAACAAATTCAACTAATATAAAAACATTATTGAACGAATAAAATTATATTTTTAAATTATAAGACATGTAATTTAGATTAATTAATCGATTTACATGGTATTAAACTAGTCCTTTCCAAGTAATTATTCATGAAAAACCCATGTATATCTCTAGGTGTAGAATTAATCCATCTCCCAACATGCCCTAACATGCATTTTCTAAATGAAACCACGGTATTTCTCTTTGTTTTGTATAAATTCATTTTCATATGATTCCTCAAACAAAATTACTCATTGGATATTCATGTTTTTTACATGTTATATAATAAACATATACCTTAGATTCCGTCATTTTAATTACATGCAAATATCCCAAGTATCAGTCCTTAAATATAGTAAATCTATCTATCCATGAGTTTTTAGAAATGGAATTCATATGAGAAACCTTGTGTCACTCATGACATGATGTAAATCCCTTAAAAATTAATTTCTTATACAATAACCATGATGAGTCTATACATGTAATTTCGAGTCGAAACCCTTGAATCACTCTCTGTATGGACTGAAGGATTGAACTAGTTTCTCAGTGTTACCATAACATTTATCATCACTTTTGATTTTTTTGAGCCATATCATTTATAATGGATAAATATGACTCACACCATAAGGTATTTCAAATTTATAATCAGCACATGGTTGTTTTTTATAGTTCTGATATATACCCAAGTGATGGTTTCATATTTGTCACCTCATTCCTCATTGGTGATTTTGATTCCCATGAGGCATATAAATAGAGTGCCACAAATATAATTTAAAAAAAATTAATTTTTGGAGATGATTCTTAGGATGTCCAAAACGTGATACAATGACACAATATATAGATAACTAAAATTTTTTGGAATATGCTGGGACCACATACTTATACTTGGTAGTGGTCTCCCTGATTGATATCATCTTCTAATTTAGTCTAGAATGGGAGAAATTGAATAAATAGATGAATTACATTAATATAGATCAATTTTCAAATGGATTTATCATATCTTATTGAAAGAAAAATAATTAAATAAGAAAGAGGATTATATATTATACAAGTAAACATAAAAAATTTCTAAAAAATAATGTTTATATGATCAAACTAATAATTTTTCCAAATAATGGGTGGATAAGAACAAGGGTGCTCCCTATGAGGAGGATGATGTGCATGGGGAGGAAAAGAAAAGTGGTGATAAAATATAATAAAATTTGGGTAAAATATTTTTTACCTATTTTTAATGTAGGTGTAAATTTTGGCCACAGACCTTAGCCAAACCATGCACCAACCATGTGAGGTGACTACCTAAGTAGGACTACTTGTATGGACTATGAGAATGATTCAACAAACAATGCAATGACCATGTGGATACCCTCTGTAATGTTTTGGCTACACCTCACATGGCCACATAGCCTACACTTTTAAAAAAACCATTCTCCACCCCTTTCAATGCTCCATGGTTATGCCTCATGGTTACTAGGAACAATGCACCAATCATGCACCACTTCATACACCGCACTAAACCATAAATATGGTCACCGAATTAGCCCCTGATGCTCCTAAACCCATCATAAAAATCATTAGATAATTTATTTTGATAAATAATAATATTTATTTATAGAATTATAGGGTTAATACCTCATTTTAAATGTCCTCATTTAACAGTATCCCCCCATAAAATATATCATCTCTAAATTTCCCTCCTTGGGGTGGTAAAGAATAATATAATAATAACTATAGACTATGAGTACCTAAATCATCATCATAGTTCAAGGTATTTTCAATCAAATTCCAATGATTCCATATCACTCATATAATAGGAACAATCATGCTTCACAATCCTTCATGATACAATCAATGACATGTATGCAATTCTTCATAAACAGTGGATCTACTTCTAACTCATTGTCCATTACGCAGAAGAATATGAGACTTGTTTGATTAAAAATTATGTAACTAAAGAACATCGAAGACATCATTCCCTTCTTGGTACCTCTAAGGTTACCACAACGTATATTTTACCATCCATACAATCCATAATCTAAAAAGTCCTAACATAATGGGGTGAAATATTATCCCACATATGAATATATCTATCCACCATTCTAGAAGAAATATTCCAGAAAACATGATCCCACATGTCTAACTCTAGTGATTCGTGATGAAAATTAGTGAAGACATAATACTAGACTGATCTATAGTCCGGAATATATGATAATATGTACATACCCTAACATATCCTGGATGTGATGAGGTCACAGTAGTACAACAATTCCTACCTATAACCTCACAAGGATGAATGAAATAACCAACCTTATAAATCCCCATATGGATCCATTTGTATATAATATGGGAATACGTTGTTGTAAGTGAACTCAGTGAGAGGTATGGTTTTCCCAAAAGAACCTCCAAAATCACAAAAACATTCTCAAGACATGTCTTAGATAATCATTATTATATGATCAGAAATTCAATTATTCTATGTTTGATAGGATTTACATAGTAATACCTATCAACCAATTTCTACATCAAACCTTTTGATAAATAAAAAATTGGAATATCTATCATAGAATATAATATATATAATTGGGTGAAGGAATTTGGTTATTCTTAACTATACCCATCCTTGATCATCCACTGAAAGGGAATCTCAATTACCTAGGAAGTGAGAAACATTTTGGAATCTATCTAAAATTTTTCATAATACATAATATCCTTGAAGTGAACTCAGTTATCTCTTAAAATATTTATCATTATGTTATCCCACTTGGATTTGTGAATGTTTAATGACTATAAAAATTGTATTGGCCACTAGTGTTCCACCTTCACATTCTAACATGTGGAACAACGGTTAATTAAACAAGCTACTTGACCTTTCATTAATGGACATGAATAATAAGATTATAATTCACGATGAATCATAATAATTTCATAATATACTCCCCAAATAGAGGTGGGAGACTATCAAATAAATTCTTCTTGTATGTCTATAGGAATCTAGATTCATCCATGAATGTGTATTCCTTTAACCTCATCAATTATTGGATGTGGAACTCTATCATTTCATAAAATACTCTCCCATGGGATCCATCCCATGGGATTATAAATCCTCTTCCACTACAATATATCCTTAAATGAAGCGGTTACTATCAATGAGGAATAAAAATACAACCCCTTATGCTCAAGTTCCTCTATGTTCATCTTAAAAAATATGTCCATCATCATCCATTCACTTCTAGACTTCTGAACTACCTATGTCTGAGTCTTCTAACTAATAGTATCATTAATATAATCTCTATTACTAGTAACATAATCATACTCAATGTTGAATGACTATATGTTTAGAAACCAAATTCATTTCCTAATACTTCTAGAATGTTTTTGATACCAAAAGACAATAAATTCTTCTGATATAATCCATATCTACTATAGAATGTTGTACATGGTATATATGATGGGATAAAAAACATGGTGATATCCCAACCACAAATAGATCATTGAGAAGACCCTTGATCCTCAGAGATTTTCATAGATGTTATCAATAATTTGTTGTTGGTACTTATTACTAACCATAATATAGATGAACCTACTATTATCAACAAGAATCCTAGTGGTACAATCTTCTTTTTTGGAAGAAAGGACAGGTGAACCCCATAGAAAATTATTATTCCCTATATAACCCTATCTTCCATGTCTTATGGCTCCCTTTGGATCTCCAAGAACTCTGTAGTGGACATCCTATAATGGGGAATGGATACTATTATTTCTATTCTACTAGATCAATAATAAACTATAAATATCTCTTCAAAGGTAGTCCAAAGAAGTCATTGGGGAATAATTCCCTTAAATGATTTACTATAGGATCCAAATCAACTGGAATTATTCCATGATCACTAATATAAAGGCTATAAATCTGGGTTGTCACCCAACCCAGCCCATAATGGTAAGGTTCTTATTTACTTTCCAAGACATCCCATTCCACATTTTAAAATTAAATGTCACCTTATTTTGATTTTAATCACACCCTCTACCGATTGAATTCAATATAATCATATTATGGACCCAAATGGTTCATCAAATGAATGATGTCGAAACTTTCATATCAAGGGAAATGTTGTCCTATATGAAAAGAAACTTTCATGTCTTTAGGGGGATATCAGTTAATTGGTATACACCATGTAATTTAATTTTGAATGGGGTATAAATTATCATTACACCACATAAATACCAAATCCTGAGCCCATGGTTCTCTAGAATAGCATAAGATAAGGAGTTGGATCTTCCTATATCAAAAAAAAAAGAATGAAGTCACTTATGAGCATACCAATAACCATGTATGGTCAAAAAATTTGATCCTAACATACTGGTTTCATTGAATATATCCATTTATATTGTGTCCCTGAGATATGACCAATCTTCCTAGGGAATGCCCTCTCTGACAGGAACTATAAATCTGGTGTCTGGAACCCTATGCCACGACTACCTACATGACATGATCATCTGGTAGTACTCCAAGTACCTACCAAATGAGAGGTTGATGACCCTAATACTAAATTTAGAGTCAATGAAGTTCTTATCTCACTATCAACTAGAGAAAAATAACTATAATAGAGTTGAATATGAACTATCCATCTACAAGACTGACACTGAAATGCATCCTTCTTACACTTCGAATTATTATATCCCAGCCTACTCCATCAATGTTATAAAATCAAGGTACTTTAGTTCTCAATATGGATACTACTCCTCCCACTGGAAACCCCTATGAAACAATTACATCAGTTTGTCAATGTTATTTTGTTTCTTGGGGATTAAATGCCTTGGTTCACACATTTAATATCTCTATTATTAATGAATGTATATAATTGTTTAAATTTTGTTTAAACGTTATTAATATGGATAATTACGTGGTTATATGGTGAATTGGATATTTTGGGTGTGTTTTGGGGTTTCAGGTCATGTAAGGAAGAGAAAAGAGTCCAAATAGTGTTCAATGTACTATTGGTGCACAATTAGTACAAACTGTGTGCCTGTCCAGGGGAAGCGACGTAGCCAATAATCATTTTTTACAAAGTCTAGCACATGATCTCTACATAATTTTACATTAAATTCATGTGATCCCAAGAAACTATGAGTCATAGATCCTTTTAGATATTCAGGAGCCACATGATTGGTGCATGATTTTTCCAACCATGTGGCCAAACCATGAATCCAATAAAAAGTTGGAAATTATAGTTTTTTATAATCATTATTCAATGTTTAAAAAATTAATTTCTTCCTTATTGATCCTCCAAAATCTTTAGTGATGAATCAAACTCTTCTAGATATCCATGTGATGATTCTCCATTGATTCATGGTCGTTTGGGCATCATTTTCATGAGAATTGATGATCTGGGTGAGTAAAATGATCATCTCCATTCCTTTATCTGGATTAGGGAATTGAGAATCATTATAATTCTTTTAAAACCATAAAACCTTCACTTTTACTATATATTATATTATGGGGCCTTAATTGGTGTTTGTGTTTGAATCAAGAGCAGAAGTTATGAAAAATTTCTTCAATGAACATGAGTTAGGTGGACTTAAATTTTTTCCCATTGTCTTTATGTGTTTTATTTATATGTAGTGGGGTTAATTTACTTCATTTTTTCTAATGTACTTGATATTGAATGTGATTGTTTCATTATATTGAGGTGTGATAGTATTCCTGGACATCATTTGGTTTGTAGATAATGTGATACTGGTCCAAGGGCCAACCAAAGGGTTTTACAAACCCTTTATAATAGTGACACTAATTGGTTAACATTCAGATATGGGAAATATGATATTAAATGTGGGGTGAATTGTAATCAGACATGTGGGTGTCATTAAAAGGTGAATTGGATGATTAAATGTCAGATTTTTTGAAATGTATAAAGTGGTTCGAATCTTTTTATACAATTAATATTGGATTTTCATTTGATTATGGGGTTTAAATGAATAAATGTTGTTTAAAAGTGGGAAATGTTTTAAAAGGAGGTGTTAGACTCATAGTTAATTGGAAATTAGTTTTTGTTATATATTTTAAATGATGGTTTGAAATTAGGATGTTGTTTCTATATTTGTGACTATGCTTTGTGATTATTTAAAATGGTAGGAAATGGTAATGAAATACATAGGGTATGAATTTGTTTTTAAAAAAAATTCCCATTTTTTAAAGGGTGACTTCATGATGATTATAAAATGGGGGTTTTGAAATTTTATTTATCATGGATTATGAAAAAAAATTGGTTGATTGGTTCCCAATTTAATATAGCATACGGGGTTGTTTGGAATAATGGTATATGTCTTAATGGTTTATACATTATTAGTGGGATGTGTAAATGAATTATAATTATAAATGAAGATTGGGATTAATAGTTACGGTTAATGTTTCATAAATGTGTTATGGTAAAAGATGAATGTGAATACGTCTTGGTGGTATTTAGTGTATTGGACTGAGGATCCTCCTACAGGTCTGGTTGGACAGAGGCTTTAAACCCCACCCCTATAATGCACAATTTAGAGAGTTGGAAAAATCATCTAGAATCCAAACTGTTGCATTTATTTAGACTAAATGGGCTATGGATCTAAGGTTAGTGTGATGTAATATATGGTTCGGATGTCGAAATGAGGATCTATGCTCCCTACATATTGAAATTTTATGGGTTAGAATGTCGGACTGGCACTCTATGCTTCCCAAACCCAGGGACATGGCCTGATTACCAAAATGAGGATATGGGGTATGTTGATAATTTGTGATTAGTGATTTTCACCTTAAGATTAAATGTGTGTGAAATCACTTATTAAATGGATACGTCTCATGGTGAAATAATGGATTGTTTAGTCGATTGTTTGACCCTAAATAACATGATGGGTAAATGGATAATTATTTCCCCATTAAAGTTAAAACCCGTTTCCTGATAAAATTTGTTATAATGTGTAGTTTTTAAGTTTAAAACATGTTTCCTCATTCCATATTTATTTATTATACTTGATTCACAACCTAAGCTATGATAAAAAATAGATATTTATTTACACGCTTTTGGTGGTGGCCTACGGAGTTTTATTCACACCATGCTCGGGCTCCCATGAAACATTGGCACTTGACCAGATGGTAATTATTTTATGAAATAGAAGACCATGACCCAGTGTTAAATTATACATGGGATGATGTGTTGCATCATGGGATTTTACGACTGGGTTGGGACTTGAGTCTATGTTGTGTGTTATTTGGAGGATTTTGTTTTGGATTTTGTTTTTATTAATACCTTAGATATATAGTGTACATACCTTTTAATATCTAGTCATCCTTTATTATAGATGGATTGTGTCACATGAAATCCTTTTATTTGTTCATAATGGATATTTTATATGATAATATTATTTTTGTTGTGGCATCACTCTGATAACCAGGTATTGTCTCCCAAATGTTTTCCCATAGTCCCAAACTGCTATTCAGTAGCCTCAGGAATAATGTAAGGCATGCCTGAGGTTATGTGATGACCAATCTTGTGACACCAGATATATTGGCAATCAGACAGGGGAAATTACAAAGTGGTATCATAGGGAGGTTTTGATCCTTCGACCTATGAAAAATAGGACCACATGTCCGTGGATGGAAACATACCTTTGATATGAAATTATATGGTAACTAACATAGTGTCCACAAAATCAGGTACTAAGTGAGGGGTGGTCAATTAAACTCTGGAATGCCTCCCTATATACCAAAGGCTACAGACTAGCAGCTCAAGCCTATAGAAAAATAATGGGGAGAATATACTAGCTTATTAGTGTAATGCCATAACAGAATGAATATCAAAAGATAAAATAACCAATAAGAAATAATAAATGGACAGTGTGAAACACATGATAGCTCTAACAGAGGATGACATGATATAGAAACGACATGTATACTCAATATGTCAGGAAGGAATACAGATGACATACATAACCAAAACATCTATAAGACATAGAGCATAGACCTGAGTCCCTACCTGGTCCTGACCACCCAAGCTCCATCTCATCACCCCATGAACAACCGAACACCAAGTCTCTATCATAAAATTATATATGTAAATGTGTATAATTTTTATGGGACCCAATCCCATTGTCGACCTGTGGAGGGTGTGAGGAAAACTCAATAGTCCACCACCAAAAGTTTCTAAAGAAATTACCAGTTTGTCGAATAGTGTAGTCAAGGAAAAAAGAGAAATAAAAAAACCACGAAAGAAGGAACAAGTTTCACATTTATCAATTACCAATTTAAGAAAATTATATCAATAATCA
The DNA here is from genome assembly GCA_963277665.1 of Viscum album. NCBI lineage: Eukaryota > Viridiplantae > Streptophyta > Magnoliopsida > Santalales > Viscaceae > Viscum > Viscum album. The sequence goes on from OY728119.1 coordinate 1,978,280,814, forward strand.
AGAATCACTTATAATGAATTACTATTTAATGATTTTATCCAACATGCTCTTTAGGGTGAACCAACCAACTAAACTAGATTTGATCTTGTCGAGAGTTTAATTGATGTCATAAGGGGTTCCAAAAACATTTAATCACAAGGGGGAATTCACTAATAACAACTTGTCAACATAATCTAGAGCCTCAATCCGGTAATCAATAAATTCCATGTGTTTGGGAAGAGTAGAGCCTCAGTATAAAATCCCAACCCACACCATGAAAATATATTTTGAAGCAGAGATCCTTAGTCTGACATCCCATCAATACATTACGTAACACTTACCTTGGAGCCTCGTTCTATATAGTCTCAACAAATGCAATCTTTGGGGTCCTAGAGCCTCAATCAGACCCCTTAATCAATGCATTATACAGACAAGGTTTAGAGCCTCAGTTCAACCTGACCTTTTGGAGGAACCTCAATCCAATACCCTGCATACCACTGTTCCATGTAAAAATAATTTTTTACCAATTCAAAATTTACCAATTAAACATGATTACCATTAAACACATTCATCATTTAAACTTATAATTATAAATGATGAATATTTTTTGTGGTTTCTGTTTGGTAAAGGTTTTTCTAGGAAGTATGTTGACATGGATTGGTTGTATGTGGGGTATTTGAATAAGGCACCTCCCGTGGGTTCAGTTTGAATTAGGCTCTAAACCATGCCCCTATAATACATGGTTTTTGTAGTTGTTTTGAGGCTCTAGGCCACTAATGGGATCACTTGGTGATACTACCTGGAATGAGGCACCAAGTTATGTGTTATGTAATGTATGGGTGGGATGTCGACGTATGGATATATGAATCTCAACATATGTTCGCGGTGAGGGTTGGGGTGTTGTAATGATTCTATATACTTTCCAATCACATACACAACGCCTGATTAACAAACCAAGGCTCCAATGTATGTTAATAAGTTATGATTATTGAATACCCCATTCCAATTGAAAGTATTTTTAACACTTTATTCAATGGATTATGATCTATACTTTACTGGAGAATGTTTATATGGTTGGTTGACCCTAATGAACATGACTGATAAAATGATTAAGTAGTAATTTCTTAAAAGTGAGACATGTTTCTTGAAAATAGTTTTTTAAATTGATAGTTATTAAATTTTAATGATATACCTAATTTACATGTTAATTTTTCATACATATTTACCTACATACATTATTCTATAGATTGATTATTTCATTAAACACAATTGGTGGGGTCCCACTAATCATTACTCACACCCTACTCGTGCTGCAATGGAAATTCGGTACCTGAGTAGATGAAACTTATTTTTCGAATATAAGATCAGTATAGGGTGTCGGTTTCCATATGTTCATGGGGTGACATGTTGGGGAATGGGAGTTTAGGATAGGGTTGAGACTCTGGTTCATATTTTGTGTATTTTGGTATTTTTTTTCTTTTTAAGATATGCCTAACATGTAGAGTATTCATTTAATTTCTATATTCAGAATTATTCTGTTATAGTTTTCTTGAGTCACCTTAAATCCTTTTATTTTTTTCAATTGTTGTTATTTTTTTCGTGATATTATTTATTATGTTGAATTACTCATATAAGTGGGTGTTGTATCCCCAAACTTTCTCCATAGACCCGTGCTTCTTATTGGTGGCCTCTAGTTTATGGTGAGGGGATATTGTGGTCATGTGATAGCCCAGCCTAGGGAGCCGAATATAGTGGACACCTATTAATGGATGTTTCTATCTAGATCTTATTATAAAGAATACTAAAATATTTCGGGGGCCTTGTGATGATCTCTTTCCTAGGTTCATACAGTCCCACATTTGAGGAAAAATAAATGTATTTATTGGTGGGAATTATGTTTTGGTTTTTAACTTTTTTTTTGTGGATTATTACATCCACCAAGAGTGGTGAACTTGGATGTGATATTACTAATTTATGAGGCTATATCTCTTGGATCAGTATGGAAACCGAAGGCATGTTAGTACATGCATCGTTCTAGGAAAATATGATTGATAGGTCAGTCATACATTGCATGTTATTGATAGTTCCATGGGATTAATATACTGGTATTGTACTTTCCTTCTTTAGGATTTTTACTAGTTATCATTCCCAGAAAAAAATTATGAAGGAAATTTTTTTAAATGTAGATTTGAGTAAATATGGTATGTTTGTAATATTTGGTTAATAAATATGTTTTTAAAAATTTAAATTCAAGGGCCCTGAAAAGCAATTTCTATTTTTTTTTGAAATGGGAATCCTCGGGTTTTAAATGTAAATGTTTAGTTAAGAATGGAACTGGTGAGATGATGAGAAATGGGGAAATATATGGCGTTTATCCCTTGTGTTGGCTGTTTATGCGATGTTTGGGTGGTCTGGGTAGTGAGAGTGCCATAGTTTTGAGACCACAAGTTTCAGGATGTGATACATTATTGGGTTTGGATGATCCAGTTGATGGAATGTTACTTGTTGTCTATTTGGTCAGGTTTTGACATATTAATTTTTAAATGACATATTTTAATGAGGTTTTTGGGACCCTTGAGGTTTGACACCTTCTGAGTTGTGTTATGGACACTAGAGTGTGTGTTTGGATCATAGTGTTGATGTACGTCTGCAAGTATCTTTGATGTGAATCCTAGAGTAATTGGTTTCTTGGTGTGTTAGATGCATTATATTTTCGGTGGGGGTGGATTAATTCCAATGAGAGGAATGTTTTTTTTGAGGTTTGGCGTGCATGGAATAGAGGTAGATCCAATGACGCTTGTTATGTGTGGCACCAGTTAGTGGAGTTTGTGTCATTTGACATTCATGGTGACCTGTGAGAGGGGTAGGTTGAGGAATCTAGTTATTTTTTCCCAATGATATAAATGGATGTTTTGGAAATTGGGAGTGAAACACATAATGTGTTTCCTATTGCTAATTTATAATATTGTTCTATGAGGTAATTTTAATGGTGCAGGGGAGGTAACACGAGATATTGTTATGAGTTGAACATCATTGACAATCTAGGGTATCCACGAGGGAGTTCAACCTGGTTTTGTAGGTGCCTTGCAATGTGATGCACTAGTGGTTGCAATAGAGGCAGAATCAATTCACGGTTGGTAAGTCGAGTTTGCTAAATGTGCATGTGTATACCTTGGTTTCTTCCTAAGGGAGGTATCTTAGTGATTTTGGATGGTTGTATGGTCAGTTTTGGGATGAGTCTAGGTCATTTGGGGATATGAACAATGTATTTGATGTTGTAAGATGATGTAATTAATGTTGGTTTTGGGTGAGGAATAATAGGGTGACCAATGCGTGGAAAAACAATTTTGGTACGGAAATGACACCCGGGTGGTGGCAGCCATATATTTGGGCTGGTTTTTACAACTGTATTGGTTGTTTGTTCTGATAATTAGAAAAAATTGAGTCTGATAAGGATAATGGATCAAGTTGCATGGTCAGTTGGGTGAGACGGTGTCATTCTTATATCAAGTAATGTATGACTTAGATGACATTGAGTCAGGTCTAGTGTATATTCACAAGATTATGTGGGACATTAATGTATTTTTGGAGGTCCATATGTTGGAACATGATGGAAAGGAAAAATTACATATAGGATGGATGAACATATGTCTTAGGAGAAGTGTTTGTCATAATTCGGTGTGATCATGGGGGTAGCACAGGTTAGGTGTGAGAGAGTTGGGATGTTAATCCATTGTGACCCTCACTTTTCAAACATTAACATTTCACAACTTTTACGCAATAATTGAAACATCATACAATCATACGCCCTATAATTATACTATCCTACTACATTAGGGATCATGGAAATGTAAACACTGATATATACGAGAGCTATATTATCTTCCACTAGGTTTTATCTTAGCTAGAATACTTCTTTGATACATCAAACATAATACATAATTTAAAAACCTGGGGAATGAAACATAAAAAAAGGGTGAGATCAAATGCTCATTTAGGGTAAAAATTTGAGATATATAAGCATAATCATAAGCATAAGCATGTGATCACATGATCATGAGAATAAAAGATCATACCTTGCATCTCAAAATCATATACATGAATAATGTAATAATTCATAAAAGTTCACAAGAGATAAATCATAAGGATATTAAGAAAATGATGCAATAAATAATAACATATGAATAAAAACGGAATTATGGAAAACACCTAATCTTATATAATTATTTCCATATTAGTCCAAGAATTTCTACCAAGACTATCATAGTGGGAAAATTCTTTAAATGGACCATGTTCATGCCCCATTGATGACCTGTAATACCGAATCGAGTTCCCACCCCATTCCCACCCTATAATAATGAACTAAGTTCAAATCACATTACATCCTTGTAATAATGACGTAACTTCATTTCACATTATAGCCATGTCTATCTCAGGAGATATAAATAATTATCCAAATCAATAAAAAAATATATAGGTCCCACCATTCTCATAATGAAATAATTTATACATATTATAAATGATCATAAATAATCATATCAAAACCAATGAAATTATATTGGTATTGTAAACATTTAATCATATCCTAACATGTGTAAAAATAATGGTTTCAAAAATGATTTCATCATATTAATAACCCGTTAAAAGATGTGGGTTTCAAAATAATATAACATTTGAAAGGGAGAAGGTTTCAAAAACATCATTGCCTCAAAACATAATCCATTTCGAGAAATAATATTAATGGATACATTTAATTTTTCCAAAAAATAATAATGTCTAACCCCAATGGATGTTATCATAGATGGTAAAAAATTATGAACGATCTTTTAGAAAACATCTTGATTAATATATCCTTTGATTATTGAAAAAAACTTTTTAAACATAAAATATTTTGGAAAATATTTCACTTTTCTAAGTAGATATGAAATCTTTTAAAAGATGATTTGATATTCATAAATTTTTTTAAAATCATTTTTCCTAGAAAGTTGGATTTAAATGTCTTTAAAAACACTTTTTCATGACATGGTTTTTGAATATAATAGATTTCTGACCAGATAGAGAGACAATCATATTTTACATAAAAATATTATCGTATATACCAAAGGATTAAAAACAATAAAAATACGTGGATATATATTTAAGACACATTTTTTAATGACACGCATTATTTTTCATTATTTATAGATAAAAATCATTCTTAAAATTAATCATAAACCTAAAAAATCTCTCAAAATGATGGTATTGTTTCAATAAACACTAATAACATGGGATCATATAGTCAATTTAATGAAAGGAAATTACATGAAGCTTAAAATATCATTAATTAAATGAAATTACTGATTTAACATGTTAAATTTAATTATATACACCGTGGAAGTGAATTTAGGTGCATAACAAAATATGAGTCTCAAAGAAGGAAAGTTGAGACAAAACTATTTTACTGATTTTGTATCTTTTGAAAAAGAAACCCACATGAATGAAAGATCACAGAATAGATATTTTAATACCCTCAAATATATGTATATGATACATATAATACAATCATAGAAAATATATACACCGCACAAATGGAAATAATGGAGAACATAACATGTTTATCATGGAAAAAAATATAGATTAAATCCCCTTACATTGTTTCTTGACACTCTTCATACTCGCTGAAAACATAATTATAATAAATAAATTTTTTAAAAATCATTTAGAGAAAAATTTTGTACATCTAGTACCAAATGATATTTTATTATGACCTTATATTATCAACATTTTAACCATCCTATGGTATGGTTTCACTTCGGGTGATATTCATTTTATTCTTCACATGTGTCTTAGTTTGTTATATCTCTGGTATTTATACTTTATATAATGATTTAATGAATGAAAAAATGATATAAATATCATTTATATATATTATATTTTTATTTATAATAATCTATGTAATATATAAATATGAAATAAAATACATTTTTCTTGGAGATGGTAGGCTGTACGTACAAATGAACGCAATTTCCGGTTATTTTTGTCATATTGAATAAATGTAAGAAAAGGACTTATATGTATAAATTTATATCTTTTTTAAAGTGAAATTATGATATCATATATATATTATATAATCACTAAACATTTCCTTAATGAATTCTGTGTTGTTTATGTGCGAAGCATATCGTTTTGAGGGGGTGGTAGTCCACACCTCCTCAAAACAAATTTTCTTATTAACACACAATAGACAGTAAAAAATATATCAACATAAAAAAGAATATATAACCTTAAATAAATAATAAATATAATATATAAAATATTTAAATATAGTTTCCATCATAATTTTCATTTTGATAGGTAGTAAGTACAATTGAACAATCATCGCTTAGTGAGTTCATTGTACATTGCACACAAAAATAATATGTTCGTTATCCATTAGATGGAGATTTTTGTAATTTTATGTTGAAACCGTAGAATAAAATCAACGTATTATTTATTAGTTTTTTTATTTATATACATGAATGAAAAAAAATTTATAGGGGTTGGAGAAAGAAACTAAAAGAAAGGACTTGAGAGAAGACACTACCTCTTATTCAGGTAATACCTTTTGGTTTGGCCCAAAAGGCTTCCATGGATTGCCTTCTGAATAAGGTATTTCATATAATATTAAGGTATTATTTCTGGGATTTTTTTTGGGCATGTGGTTTCTAGAATTAATATATTTTATAGGTGTTAGGAAGTGGGAGAGGTGGTGGCCTTTTATAAGTGATGAGAAGGAATCACATGGAATTTTTGAAAACAAGTTAGATGTACACGTGTTCTTACCTATAAATAGTCATAAAACCAACCAAAATCAGTAATATAAGGTTTTTGGAATAATAATGTCTATAAAATGGGGTTTTGACAAGGGTATAGGTCATCTGGGTCCGAAATATTATGGTTTAGTCCCAAATTAATATTAATTTGACCTTAATCAATGTGATTAATTTTAATCACTCTTACTAATCATGTTGGACAATAATCAACATAATATAATTAGACTCTAAATATTTTACAGATTAAAATGGATTATTTTTGTTTTTTTTTAATTCAATTCACAGAAATAAAATATTTGAGATTAATTATAATCTTTCAGAATGGTGGAAATTAATGGTTTTAAATGTAGAAATATGTTCAAATGTTTATTAATTTTTTATATTCAATTTCATACTAAAAATGATTATATTGACCTAAATTGTATTCATATAAATATAATTGTACAATTTTGAACATAAAATAAAAATTAAAAATGAAATTTAACAATAATAAATATTTAAATGAATAGGGACTTTTTTAACCTAAAAGAGTTATTTTTCACTATTTATTAACTATAAATCCATGAGTATTGGGAATTTTGAAATACCCATAATGGATATAATAGCATTGTATATCCTACCAAGAGAATCATCCACCTTATTCAACTTCCCAATGTTCTAATGAATAGGGTAGTAATAATATTTTATTCATTCTAACCACCATAATTTCAACATATTAAATTTTTTATGTGTGAATATATATATATATATATATATATATCCATTTATTCTAATCATTATATATATCACAATTATAATAAGGAGTTAATGTCACCAAATCAACAATAAAAAGGTCACTATGGCAAGATATAAATCATCCATCGTGTATTTTTAATAAATTTACATAAATATTTCTATTTTATATGAAATTAAAGTATCATTCTGTATAAGGAGGCAACCCAAACCCTTTATGTGATCTATCAATACATACTACAAACCAATTCCCCAATATGGGATATTTTGCGTCATGGATTAGTGGAAAAAAACTTTTTTAGTTCCATGAAACATTATTTCCATTATTCTTTCCAATTAAGAATTAATCCCTTCAAAATTAATATGGTTAGTGGATTTAATAGTGATAGTAAAAATCCCAACAATTTTTACTAATATCCTACTAACCCAAAATAACAATGGATCATTGTAAAAATGGTCATTTTGGACCCTTTAAAGGTAAATTATATTTTTGAGTTATTTATAGAGATTCCCTTACATATGATTACATGACCCAAGAATGATTCATTTTTATGTAGAATTCCCACAAGCTATATTTTCAACATAGTTGATCCATTATCAAGATGTTTAAAAAAATATAAATGAACATCTAAATATTCCTTATACATTGAATATATAAGAAAATTTTATATAAATACAACCAAATATTTATCTTGGTAGTTCAAAAATAGTAGATTCATTAGATCAATAATGATATCAGAAAAATTCATTAGTTCAAATGGAATCACTATAAATTCATAGTTTATATACATAGTATGTAAAGATATTTTAGAAATACCCTCATATTTTACCATTAAATAATTTAATCAAAAATATAAGTTATTTCTTAAAGAATTATTAATCCCATAAGGAATTATTTAATATGATATTGGGCAGTTCATACATGTTCATGATCACTCTCTAATTATTATTATGTTAATAAATGAAAATACAAATTGTTCAATAATTAATTTTTATAAAGAGGACACTTGAACCCCACTGAAGCACTCAGGAATATAAAATCATTATGTAGATTTACATTTAATTTATTCTTTAATTCATTCAATGTAATTAGTTTCATTATATGTAGACCATTTTAGATAGTTTTGGATCATGGAATGAGTTTAATTAAAAAAATCAACACCATGTTGTAGGGGAAGGAAATGTAGTTCATAATTAAATAATTCAGCATATTACCATTTAACATAAAAGTAATTATTTTTGTCTCATTCCCATATACTTTCATTCAAGAGTCCCTTAGGATTGGGTTTTATGACCCATTTTATTGATGTTTCTTACAATGTATGTTCTTAATCATCCTTGTAATTATTCATGACACTAATATGTGATAGGATTTAAATTGAGTTTTACTTGGGATTATAATTGATATGAAATTTATGTGTAGAGAGATAATCTATACATAATATTATATCAAACTCTACCAAGTGATATTTAACAATATTCCCATGGTGTATCTTCCTCAGAGGTCACCTAATGTAGTACTACTATAATCGAAGCACGATTAACTATGGAGATGAAATTAAATCTATTAGATTAATGATGTCGTAATTTCACCCATAGTTAACATGGTTCTTCTAGGATCCCACTGTTTACATGAATAAGGGAATGCTGGGAAATATTATTGAGAAATTAATGAATATATATATAATGAAAAAATAATATTAGATGAACGATTTGTTAAATGACAAGAATAAGTTATACAATGATTTATTATGTTTAAAACATGAATATCCATGGTTAGTTATTGAAAAAAATAGTTATTTATATTAAAATTAAAATTAAATAATGAATACCCCCAAGTGTGTTAAAATTTGTGTATAATCATTTCTCTTTTTCATGCCCAAATGAAATATTTAATTAATACTAAATGAAAACTTTCTGAGAATTACCTTTAGGTATACATGTTACATATAATGCACCAATATGTACTATCAATATGCATATATATATTCTAGGTGAACCATAAATTCATTAAATTACCAAAATTTATGGATGTTATCTGATACTGTGAAATTTCATGATGTAATTTTATAAATAGAATCATCCCTTAAACATATTCCCTGGATTATTTATAATTTTTTACAGTAATCAGAAAAAATAAATAAACCCTTATATGCTACCAAAAAAAATACTTCGATGAAAGAAACAAAAAAAATATATTTTTTCATGATTTATATAATACATATTACAATCATTCACTCAATCCATTGATAGAATGTTTTGTGTATTAGAGATTAACTAAATAAAAATATTTTTTACCAAATTTTTATCCATAACTCCATAATCAATCTCCTCAATAACATTTTATCGATATATCACATGATATAATCATCTTACTAACATGGGGAATTGAAACATAAGAACTGGGTGAGATTAAATTCCCAGAAATGCAAAACAAATCCTAATGTATCAAATCAATAAGATGAAGGGGAACACAAAAAAAATAAATACTATAATAAAAGATCATATGGCGATTTATGATAATAACAACACTTTTTATATAGACATAATATCATAAAAATCATTAAAAATCATAAATGTTATGAAACAGGTCAATATATATATCGATTATCATATATCTTGTTACAATGACACAAAAGTTTGGATTATAAAAAATGTAACCAATAATTATGAAAACATGGAATTTTATTGAAATAAAATTCATCTTGAAAATGTTCCAGAACTTTTTCGACAACATGGTAATGTAGAAAAACTCTAACCAATTTAATACCATTATGAGTAGACCCATTATGCCTATTCCATTGATAATAAACTCATTATGTCTATGATAGAAAATTTGAGAAAATTTATTTTTCCATTGCATTCGTAAAGAAAGTTATTATGTCCATGCATGACCATATGATTATATATAAAAATAAACTAATGAATTGGACATAAATAAAACACCCCACCCATCATTATATATATATATTCATGTTCTAGTAAAAATAAAACAAAATCATATCTAAAAAATCCGTGGTGAAAATTGGGATTTTAAAACATTTCAAAATCAACACATAACATGAATTTAATTAAACAATTTTTATAAAAAATCATATATTAAAAATTTATTCATATCAAACTAATTAATGTAGGATGGTTAAAACACCACTTCATGAGTGATAAACCATGGCATAAAATATAAGATAAAATTACAAATGATTCCCAAAATCATCTAATCAATGTTATAAATAATGAAGATACAATTACATAAAAAAACTATAAGTAAAAAAAGAAAACATTTGAACATTACAATGTTTCACAGATATAAAATCTAATTAAAAATAAACAACAATCTAATAAATTTTATGTGGTAAATAATCAAATGAAATTCCTTTATTAATCCTTTTTAGAATGTTTTAATGAAAAACCCATATCAAAGAAATATTAAATCACTTTTATATCATAAATTATATAAATTAATATATAAGTAATATAATGAAATAAAAATTCATATTTCATTAAATAATTCAATTATCATAATAAAAACATGGTGGTGGAAGAATAGATTTGTTGGTTATAATGACAGTTATTCTTACAAATGATATAATTTTACTTCAAAAACAATTCTATCAAAGGAGTGGTTATTAATGATTAAAAATAATTTATACAAAAAAAATAAAAAATTTACCAAACATAATTTTGTAATTTTAGGATATAATATACGATTAATATTATATCAATGTTGGATAGACAAGGGTTTAATGAATCAAAAAGTAAATTGTTGATAACCATTCTTTTAATCTTGATTCCCAAGAATGTTCTTCAACATCATATATCATAAAGATAATCCTACAAATTAATTGTTTATGAAATTTATTCATATAAATTTCCTCTTACACATTAAATTATTAAAAATTATTTTAATTTATTATATTTTTATAGTCTCTTTTCAACATCGTGTGTCAATAAAGTTAACAATTTTCAATGAGGTTTGTAAAATATTTATCTGTCTAATTTATTTTCCAAAAGATAGTCCCTTAAAACCCATTAATGGTTCTATAATCCATGTTTCTTAAATATATATATTTTTTAATTCTATTACATTGTATTTTTTTTAAAATTTCATGAAGATGGAAATGGGGATGAATTAGTTTTAGGTTCTGCACAGATATTAATAGATTAAATCATAATGAATGATAATTTTTGTTCTATCAGTGAAGAATGATATTAGTGATATATATTACATAAATATATCCTAAATAAACAACAATTATAATCTAAAACTATCAGTAATATATGTAGTAATAAAATATAATGCATCATTCTGTGCATGCAGTAGTCTGTGTGTATTCATAGACAATGATTTCATTTATCAATGATGGAATGAAAGAAGTAACATGGTTTATATTTTTAATAATTAAAATATTAATTATATATAATATACAATTAGTTAATTTTTATTTTTTATATTATGGTCTAGGAGATATGGAAAATGAAATTTGTTTTTTGGAGGTAATAGTACATATACACGCACGATTCACGATATTTTTTTTCAAAAAGAGAAGCATGGTTAATTCTAATACCATAATCATAATAACATAAAATTATAAAAGAGTTTTTTTATTTTATAATTATAATATAGATTAATATTTTTTATGAATAATATTTTCACATGCAGAAATATAAATGGGGGAGGAGATTTTATAAATTTATAGTCCACTATTTTGAATACCTCCTTTAAAAATGGTGTTAGTCCATTGAGATATGATATTTTTAGAGGAGAAGAATCCAATTAAGTGGGATTTAACTTTCAAAGAAGGGTTTGGGAAGTGACTAGGCTGATTATATGGTGTTTTATTGTGAGGGTAGGTAACGATAGAAGCGCCCCTTTCATAAATGTAAATGGATGAATTTTTTAAAATTCCCAATTCTTTTCAGTAATTGGAATTCAAATTCTTGTAATGTGGTGTGAAAATAATGATATAATAAATTGGGAAAGATATAATGTCAAAAATATGTCAATTACTCAACTAGACACATATTTTTAACATTCTTGGCATGTTATCAATAAATATACTCACTTTTACAATTTTGGTTTTAACCACTATATGCATTTTTTCATATTTAATGTATCTAGTATTCACAAAAAAATAAAAAGGAAACTATTATATGATTTCTAAGAAATGATGATAAAATATAAATCTAAATTTTTTATTATATTTTTAATGGTAATAAAAGTAATTTTTAATAAGTAAATGTAAATGTATTAAAAAATCATCAAAATATATATAATTTTGTAAAATATAAAATATGGGGTTGTAAATTAAAAAAAATTAAAAATTAAAATGGCTTATAAATTACAAATTTATTATTATAAAACGGTTTCATGAATTTAATATTATTACCTAAATAATAATAATACTTCAAAAGTCATGTTATTAATAAAAATGATATTTTGAAATACTTTCCAAAAATTAATTTCTTTCTAAAAAAATCCTAAAATTTACTATTATTATAATACTTCCACTTTAAATTGAGAAATTAAGATATCATTTTTAAAAATAAATGACTAAATTTGAAATGTTTTATTTTAAATTATAAATATAAAACATAGTGAATAATCATTTTATATGAATATGACTTTAGATATATTTACTATTATGCTTCCCATTTCCTATAAATCAGTAATAAATATAATGAAAATACTTTATTCATATAAAAATAATTTATACATGGAATGATATAAATTTTATTAAAAGATATATTAATAGTTTCTTAACATCATTAGTTAAGTCAATATTGAATGTGAACTTTATTTTATTTGGTTCCCCTTTTTTATTTATATTTCATAATTTCATTTCCACTGTTTAATATTGTTTATTATATAGATACATTAAATTTCTCGATAATTTTGTGGATTTTGTGTTGTGTGTGGAAAAATGTATTGAACATGGTATCTAAGGAATAATATAATAATAAAACACTGGTCGGTAAAATGTGTTTCAAATCATTTGGTTCAGAATCAGCATCTTGCCTACGTAATATTCCCAAACCTTTTTGAAAATGAACTATGAAATTCCTAAATTTCTCTCTAAATTCCTATAAATATTAGTGATCAAAAAATTAATATTTTCTTAGTTTGTGTCTTCTCTTTCGTCATTAATATTATTTATTTATTTTTATATCTTTGGATGATTCTTTGGAACCATTACTCCAGATATTGTTGTATGGTTTCTCATCTTCATCAAATTGAGAAAGTAATTCCTTCATCAAAAGATAATTAAATGAAATGTTTCATAATTAAATACATTTTCATCAATAATTATTAAACATTAAATTTCAATTTTTTCCTACATGAATGTATCATCGCCATTTTTGAGACACTTGAATCTTCATTATCAATATGTTCTCTAGTTTTAAACATTATCCTAGAGTCACAAGCCATTTCAACTTTATCCTTTTTGGACTTATTTAATTTTTATGATATTATAGGTTTAAAATTTTATGAAACTCATATAATAAATGATGACCTATGTATTCAATAGTAGGTACATTAAGAGGATAACTATAATGAAAATACCTAAATGTATTCATAATAGTTGTATAGTATTCTAGATTTTTCACTAAACCCCTAGATATTTCTAACATCATTTAACTAAGTAAATTAATCATTAATGTTATATTACTATAATTTTTATTATTTTTATTCATTGTTATACAAATATGTAATTTTGATTCCATGATGTTCAAATTACCTTCCGTGATAATTTCAATCTTACCATGTATTTAATTAGACAATTTATATCTCATAACTTATGTTAATCCATTCATTCTTAAGGACATTATAATTTCCATTTTTTGCCTTAACAAAATTTTCCATATTACTTTTAATTGATTTTTTTAACCTTGAATTCCATTCACTGGGTCTAAAATCCACATCTACATTGTTTACAACCTCTAGATATAGGATGAAAATTAATGGAAAAATTCTATTATTTTAGTCATTATAATTTATTTCCAACAATTTTAAGAACATGTAATGACTATAGTCTCAATATTTTGGTCTAATGAATATTTGTAAATATATCTTGGTATTTTTGTCAGATTTGTTTAATGTTTTTTGTGACTGAGGACCCCTGAATATGTATATTAAAAATATTAACATATAAAAAAACACATGTAAACATATTATCTGAATAAATATTTTACCCATTAATCCGAACCATAGATGATAAATGTGGGAGATTGAATATTTCCAAAACATGGGTTTTACCCTAGGTGTGACAATTTTTTGTTCTGAAATAGGAATTTTGTTGATGGAATACATTGGATGGTGTATTAAATAGATTAAATTATTTATTTATATGATTTATTTAATCACCTAAAACAAAATACCCCGCAATAAATATTTCCTTATGATGAATTTCCAATGATAACCACATAAAAATGGGAGATAAAATTCATGGAATCATTCTTCAAATTCCTTGGAAACTGGGGATCGTGGATCCATGATGAATGATCAATTATATTTGTGAGATGAATTGAAACTTTTGTGGGATCCACATTACCATCTCTAGAAGGAGTGACCTTCAAAAGTGATCAATCAATTCATGAGGCAAGAATCATTATATGATGGATTTACTCATATTTTGATTTAATATTCATGTTGGTATATTTTATCTTCATATGATTTGTTGCTTTTATAAATTACCCTAATCTAGTTATAATCAGATTTTGAGAGTCAATTTTTTTTTGTTATGACCATTTTTTAATCATTGTGTATTCATAGATTTGTGATCATTTTCCAATATATCAATGTCCATAATTACCTAACATTGTTCTATAACATTTCATAGCTTTTTTCTCATCACGTTCATTATCAATGACATTTCGTTTTGGTGATTTGACATTACAGAATTAGTTTTGAGTTAGATTGAACTTATATAAACATGGTGGTTATGTGAAATGTAATTGATTGAGAGGATGTGGAATGATCATGATGAAATATGGGTTTTTGGGAGATGGAATTGGGTAATTAATCCCCATTTTGGAAATTTGTTGTTTGGTTAGTCATGCATCGGTGAATGCAATCCTAACTAACAGCCACTAGAATATTGGAACCATGACTAGGATATGCGAATTTCTCATGGAAGCATCAATAACGATCTGGAGAAGGAATGTGTGTTGTAGTTATTAATTACTAGGCAATCTAGTGTTTTGGGATAACAATTATCGATGTTTTCTAGTTAACAGATGGGTGGATATAGCTGTCATCAATATTGCATTCTCAGCCAGCATAGATATGATCTTCATTGTAGGTTTCATATCTGGAGATGGGGAGGAGGAGGCAATATAGGTAGTACATATGGATACAATGTTATTCTGATTAAAACCTAATATAAGTGGTGTGTACATTAAAAGAAAACATGTCTTATATACTCCTCTTTATGGTGGCTATAACTCAGTCTACTATAAATATCACCCACCCTATATAGGACCCACACATTATGTAGCCGTAGTTGGGTCTCCCAAGCATGTACTAAATACACATCAAAGGAAGCATGTGTGGCCTTGATACCATTTACCTTAGAGTACACCCTATATACTCTTACTCAGTTAGAGAACCCATTATTAATGAGTAACAGAGCTTGGACACGATGTGGTCCACAAACAATTTAAATCCATATACAACATGTGTAACCATTCTCAGAAAGAGAAACCCTTATTTTGTAAGGATCATGTCTTTGACCATGTGTAGATTGATAATCAATGTTAATAGTAAGATACAAAATTCTCTATTATACATTAACACCGGGTGAAGCAATGTGGAATGGTATTATTTCACCCTCCTATGAAATTCTATCTACCCTCATTGAAACACTAGGTACTTCACATAGAACCTTCTACCTTAAGAATCTTCTTATAAAGGAATCATATTTTGTCTCATGAGTAGACTCTAATAATTAAATATTTGGGGATTATGTGATGGTGGCCTTTTTTAGAATGTGAGATATGATGTGTGGTATTGAGAGGGATACATATGTTCCAATGATGTTTTCCCAATGGAATTTTAGGTTGGGATATCTATAGTGTTACTAGGGTCATTACCCCTTTATATCTTCGAGTGTATGGAACCCCATCAGCATTATTTACGTAGTGACCTAACTCCTCCATAAATACGAGGGTGTGGGTCCACTATCAATGGATTAGAATTACTGGGGCTAGTACTCCCATGTATCTCCAAGTGGAGAATCACCCATACCATTTATACATGTAGGGAATTAAGACCACCACATCTGAGAGGGTTTGATTCCTATATATATGGAGGGTTATTCCACATCAGTAAAAATGGATAGAAATTTGTTCCATCATTGGAGTAGTTTTCCCCTGGATGTGACATGCATAGGTGAGGTACATGCCCCCCATTCTAAATCGTGATAGGTTTATCATAATGCTTTGCATGGATATGGGACCATTGGAGTTGTGGACAGAATCTTCATTTACAGATAGATAAGGAGATATATATACCCTTTATCACATTTTTTGGGGTTCATTTGAGCATATTTTGTTTTTGTTTTTTACCCTATTTCGTTATAGTTGAGTTGAATGGGTTTTTTTCTATTTCATCCGACATGGTTTTCATTGTGTCTTACATGATACGTTTATAGTCACCCATTCATGGGATTTTCTAACATGTGTTCTCAGTTTTACATATGATATATAGATTGTAAGTGGACTTGGTGGACCTTTTTATGAAGGATCATAGTAGTACATGTAATTTCAGGCTATTTTTGAAGGTCATACATGGATATTGGTATCCTATATATCCTCATCTTCCCCTTTCCTAGTATTTTTCAGGATGGTAAATCATTTTTCTAGGGGATGTATTTTTTCCATTATATCATTAATATTATCTTATTATAAATTGATGTATTTATTAGTGTATTTTTAAGAATTTATTTAACTCCAGATTTATTATTTAACTCATATATCTCTAGACTATTTCATGGGGATTGATGTGTATATTCTTATAGATACTTTAGACATCGGAAACCCATTTCAATGATATGCCTACTCTATTGTAGTCAAAATTCCTAGGTGTTTTTATGGTGATCTTGAGTTGCCACACCACAATTACTGTCATCCCTAGAGGGGCCCAAGGGGTTAAATTTTTTAAGTGGTATCACTGGTGGTTTTTCAAAATTTTTATTTTTAGAGTTTGATGTGTCATGAGGATTGGTTTTGGAACTTAGTTAAATTATATTAGACTGTCTCAATATTATTTCTCAAACCAGGGAACCCAATAATGGTATATTGGATTATTTATTTATATAATAAGACTCTGATTAAAAACATAAAGAATTGAAATATTGAGGTATCGGTTACAATAATCCAATGGTGTGTAAATATTATAGGAATTGGTCTTTTGAATTTCATGTCCATCTAGAGTTATCACCCAAGGCATGTTCTTTGAATATAGAAAATATTAATATGTTAATATATAATTACCTAAATGATATACCATCAAATATTTTAAGATGGTATCATGATGATGACCAATATAAATATAAGGCCTTAGTGCATATATATATTCATGAGGTTTTATTTATTACTCATCTTAGAGTAGTGCATCTTACTGATGAGATATGGATTGAACCACCAGCAGAGTTCCATTTGGAAAATCATATTCCAGAAAGGAAATCGAAATCTCTAGCTGTATAGGATGATGATGCACAATGTTTTAGTGTGATATAGGAGTTATATTTATATAGATGAATCTGGATTCATGGAATACAATTCTATATGTTAGATTCTAATTTTCTCAATTCATATTTCCAGTTATTTATGTATATAGACAATGAATGATCCAATGGTTTTTCTCCAAACCAGTATTCTAATTGAGTTGCAGGGCATTGGTTCAGTCTAGAAATCTATATCAATGATGTGGTCATCCTATATTAAGAATGATAAAGGAATCTATTCATACAGTATTACATTCCCTCAACCCCATAAGTAACAATGTTTTAACTAGAAACTATGGCTTCAGATTTCTACCATTAGTGTGGAACCTCATAGTGAGATGGTGGTCAAAATATCTATACATTTTATTTAAATAATAGGTCCTTGATTTAACATTGTGTTCATTGTTTATGAATATTTAATTGAGCATGAGTGTTAATGGGATTATTCCCTGTAAAGAAACATTCTCTTATGATAGTTCCTCCCAACGATGAAAATTTCAAGGTGTTGTGGTGGAGTTACTTTTAATTTTATGTTATAGATAGTCTTATTTTTTCTAAGAGGTCATATGTAAACCAAGGATGGGGAAACTACTATATAAAGTTTAAGAATATCTTTTGGAATGGGAGGATTATGAACTATACAAATGAGAGTGATCCATGGTATTCCCTTTGACTTTTCTACCTTAGCTACAATTTTACCAGACACATGCACATGTCACACATTTCTTATTTCTTCCCTCGAACGAGACATTGAAATTCTAGTGGAAATTTTAGCATTCCACATGCATATAGACAATCATACTAAGTAAATGTCAATGATTTCGCTTTAATTATGGCTTTATATGATGACTCTTATAAGGGAGATCTTCTTGTCAGATCTCTCTATTGTGGTAATTTGACCTATGGTAAAATTACCTATTTCTAAGTGGTCCTGATGTTTTTTTTATTTCCAAATTTAAAGTTAGATAGAGTATCAGGATGATTTGGATAGGGTCCTTTATTTATAGATATTTTTAAAATCCCCATTTACTTTGGATAATATGACCCATGTATTGGTAAACTATATGAGATGTCTTCTTTTGGACATGGTGAATTTTCTTTTGTAGCTATGAAGTAGATTATGAAAAAAGGAATTTAAGACATTAATGGTTTTAATTATTTAAAATCCCCTAATTCAAGTGATGATCAAAGAAAATAATATTTTCCAAAATATTAAACTCCTCCTAAAAAAATTTAATGGTGTTATATGGTTCTCAATGTTTCATCTATGGTCTAGCTACTACATGTCAAAGATTCTTGAAGATGGTTTACCAAAGGCAATATCATGATGTCACTAAAAGCATGATCAATTTCCAATGGTTCCATTTGGTGTGATGAGTGTTCCAATATTAGTTAGAGTAACATGAAGTGATAGCTATTGATTCGAGAGGTTCAAATTTTTTGTGAAAATCAACTTGAAAAATGGGGTAGTCGTTAACCCATTAATAGTCTATATAGTGAGTTATTGGGAGCCACCTATGATTGTTGGGTAGGTTCATAGTTTCATTGATTTGGAGGGTCACTGTTATGGCTTTGGGATTGAATTATAAATTATTTTATCCCCTTTTAGTACTATAATTTATATAGGGAAACCAATTTCATTACCCGAGAAGGTTCTCTTAGTTCAAGGAGATGTGATATACCATTATTAGTTCTCCTATATCGACACTTTCTATAGTGGTATTCTAGTGGATATTGTTTTCTAAAGTCTTAGGTGGTAGGCTTGAATAAAAATTCAGGTTGAGGTTGTCAACAATTTCATATCTATTGAGGAATTTGTGAAACCATGAACTGAAGTATGCGACACATAACATGGTTTTTATAATGGTAGTTTTTTCATGAGGAAGTGAAGGTGTTTTCTTCTCATTAAGTGTATTACTGTTTTCTCTGACCACTAGTTTCTCATGAACATTTTCTACTAGAGATCTTCCAAAAATGAGATAGAGGTATTGAATCGAGTAACTATGAAAATAAAACTTGAAGGTAGTCTATAATATATGGAATTAAATCATGGAGGAAGATTCCCTTTTAAGGAAATCTTGATATCTTTGGGAAGAGGAGGAAATAGTGAAGTTGGCCCCATGAATTAGACACTAGTGGAAAAAATTGGTTCTACATATCATTTGTTTATGGTTTTAAATACACTAATATATCAATGTGTGTGAGAGGTTCAATATGGAGACAAAAATGACGAAGTTACACATGTCTATATAACCTTATAAGATTCTATCTCTAGCTTTAACAAAGATGGGGAACATGTCATCCATTTCCCAAAAAAATGGAAGTTCTGTCACATTTTTTGAGGTGGTGTTAAGGGAGTATATATACATTATCCATAGATGTACATATAGTATAGGTAAATATGTACATGGACCAGGAGTATCTGTTTTTTTGGGATGCAATAGGGTAGTGTGTTATTGAGTTTGTTTCTCGATTCCTCACATGTCATTAGGTAAAGGATAAACATTATACTACATTTTTTCAGAATCGACCCTTGAATTTTTCAAAGTGGTATTATTAATAGATATATATGTATTTTTTATGTTGATTCAAGGACTATAGAGAGGCCACAATATTATCGGGGTGGTTATAAAACAACTTACCTAGTAGAAACAATTTATTATTGTATGGGATTGCAATTTAGTTGATAGTTTGTGGAGGTTTTACAAGAATGTGATCTTCAAAATTCATTGGTAAACTATTATGATTATCACTTACTATGATTCTTATTTATCATAATTTTTCTAGAAACATTAATAGGATAATTTTGGTGCCCAGTTATGGATGATGACAACATTCCAACCCATATTGGATAGTGAGTTCAAGCTAAAATTCTAGGTTTGGGGAAATGTGGCTTGATCTAGTGTATTTTATTTTAAACTAAATTTTTTTGATCACATAATATTGGTGGAGAAAACATTCATGTGAATATATCAATCCACTCTCATCATGTAATCATGTGAATAATTTTATGATATAACCTATAGGTTACACTTTCGAAGAATGAGAATGGAATAGAACATCTTAATGAGCTATAGTTGGTGTATTCAATGATATATAAGGTTCAGGGGATTTGAGTGCTTATAAGGATTGATCAATGTTTATTTAACTCTTTCATGGATTTCTGTTGTAGGACTTTAGAGTACAATCCAGTAGACTTTTATTCTTGAGATCCTCCCTATGGAGAGGATGCAATGATTTTTCCATTGAAGGATGTAATCCCCGAAATACATTGGTCAATTATAGATAATATAGAGGGTCATAGAGTATTATTACCTCATGTACCTAAATATTATTGGGATAAATCATGAGATATCTTTTTTATTTTGCAGATGAGGATATACATGCATGATATATCTCAATTTATTGACTAATGGAGGATGACATTAAAGTATGAAGACACTTTCTCAGAGTACCAAATGATAATAGATGAATAACATGACACAATCATGTTTTAGTGGATAATTCCATTGGATTAATGACTTTTGTGGTATGAGATCATGTTGGAGATATTCTAGTATCATGAGAACCTAATTCGGGCTCAATACACCCACCTTTTCAACTTGATTTCCATTTTTAGGGTGAAAATCCTTGAATGATGGGAGATTGAAACAACTCAAGATTGTATAGAGTGATAGTCTAAATAGTAATAAATATTTATAAAGTTTTTCCCTCAGTGATGGTCCTTTGTTTTTTATGTCCCGATACCACAAAATTAATATATTAAAATAATAATATTGATTAATACACTTGCATGAATTATATTAAAATAAATAGTTTCCCCATTGTTGGAGGTATCAAAAATGAAATTTGAGACCATGGATGTTTTCAAATCATGGGGTTTATCCTAAGAGTTACATAATGTTGGCCATTTTAAAGTATTTAGTCAAGGTTTTCCAGTGGAAGGTGCATTAAATAAATTAAATAATTATTTTTGGATATATGTAATATCATATATTATAATATCCCTATGTAAGTACATCATTTTGATGAATTACCATTGATATTAGAATAACCATGTTAGATTAGAGTGTATGAAATGAGCTTCATTAGTATTAGAAACTCGTAAATGGGTATCGCCGACTAATGATCTGGGATATCTTGAGAATAAACAAAAAACACAATATGAGGTTTCTTATCACTTCTAGACAATAAATCCTTCACTAAAATCAATTTATTCATCTGGTGGGTATCATTTCCCAGTATCCATAGACTATTTTTGACTTAATTTTTGGTCATTTATCTTTTACCTTATTAGTCTTTCATAGTTTCTAATATTCTCCTGATCTAGTTTTATTTAGTATTTTTTATTATAATTATTTTTTATTTTTCACCAGTGCACCATCCATTTCCACCCTTAAATTTTTTATCATTACATTATCTTTGAATGAAAAAAAGTGATCTCATATTTTTCTTATTGATATGTCTCCCATGTTCTTCATATTCTTCATCTTCAGCCTATTGGGTTATCAGTTAATCATTTCCTGAGTAGTTTCAATAGCGATCAAACCTCTTGATTTGTGGGTTTTTGTGTAAAAAAATAGTGAATAGAATGTTATGAAAGTATCATGATGAAATATCGATTTGGGGTGATGGATTTTAGTATCATTTAAATATTTTGGAGATGGGTGGTGTGATAGATCATGAGCTTATTACCAAAATCCAGATGTCTAGCCACTTGTGGCTGAGAATTGATGTTAGGAAACATGAAATTGGTGTGGAAGCACATACAACAATTTGATTATGAAATGAGATGTTTAGTTCCTAATGATAGGTACATGCCACATTATAGTCTGATGATGATATATATATTTTTTAAAATGTGGATGACCGAAATCAAACCATCGCAAATAGCCCATTCTCAATCATCATAGATCCATGATTCATAATGATTTTTGCATCTAGAGCAGAGGAGGAGGAGGCGATGTAGGACGTACATATTAAGATAATGGGTTTCTATAAAATCATTATATTCATGGAATTTTCTATGGAATAACACATGGGGTTTTCACACAATTATGTGGTTGATAGGGTTCATTCATCTACAAATATCATGAAACCTGCGTAAGACTAACACATCAAGTGATCTGAGTTGGGTAGATCAAACGTGTATTGAGGGAACACGACCAAGAACCCAATGTGGTCAACATATTTTGTACCTTAGTGTACAAACCATTTACCCATATACTATTAGAGGACCCATTTTAATCAAGAACCAAATCATGGACACTTAGGGGTCTAACATGTAGTTTACATCCGAGTACACCCCATTTTCACATGCCCAATAAGAAGATCCTACATTTAGTGAGGGGCATGAAATAGACCTAGAGTATTTACCTATGTCATTTCACTATGATGACACTTCGTGAACTTTTTATTTTTACATTTATTATGGTGGGGTGGTACATGACTAGGTTTTGGTCTCATGAGACATGTCGTCTACCCTAGTGGACACAACATGTACTACACACAAAACCATCAACCTTATGTATATCCTTATATGGGAATCAGATTTTTATACTATGAGTATCATATCCTATGTTGTATTCTATATAGTATGAGATGAAAAATTCATTTGGGAATTAATGATATGATACGTGGTGTTATGATTGAGATGCTACATCAAGAGGAACCTTCCATTATGTAGTTTTTAGGTGTGATCATTTTATTGTTTCTGGGGTTGGAACTCCACTATATCTATAGATCGTTGGTCCGACATATCCTTTATAAATTAAAAAATATAAATATCCCACATTACAGTGTATTATATAATTTTTATAGAGATTTCAACTCATGTGGTGGGTACTTTCGTGTCCCTATAGGTGACATGGCCCTTGTGTCCTTTATAAAGGTTGAGATGGAACTCAAACACATTACATCAGGTTCATGTTCAATATATATGTTGTGTTAATCAACATCATTTTTCTCTATAAGTGTTTGGATAAATCAAAAAAGATGTTCTCCTTCGGTTACATCACACAGTGAGGAGGTACGGGTCCTCCATATTCATTCTTGAGAGGTTACATGTGATGCATAGATAGGATATGTGACATTTGGAGTTCCAATCATAATATTGAATCTTAGTTTGTTGTGGAGATTGGGATCCCATTTTCTCTTACTTTATTTATTTTGAAAATGGTTGATGTTAGGTATCATTACACTCTTTCCTTATGGGATGATCCAACTCTTGTTGTTTCGATTAATTACATAATTATTGTCATTTTTTCTTCTGGTAATATATATAAATATAAGTATATAGGTTTTTATATCACACGCTTTGACTTATGTAAAAGATAGAAATATTTTTTGTGACATTGGTGGGTCCATTTTTTTAGGTGCATTGTGGCACATAGAGGTACTGATATTGTTCAATGGTTGGTCTTACAGATTGGGTGTCTTGATCTTTTTAGTTCTCCCATTTCCCATTGGTTTTTAGGGTGGGGTTTCAAATATATTTGTGCATGTATTTTCCCCTTATATCATGTTAATTACAATTATAAAAATTGATTTATTTCCTAGAGGATGTTTCAAGAATTGTGTAAACCCTATATTTTTTTAGTTTATTTTTTATATCATTAAATTGTATCGTGGATCTAGTTGTGTCTATTGAAACATGTACTTTAATATGTGGCCTTCCATTTCAGTGATATGTCTACTCTGTGATATTCACCATAACATGGCCAATTAGATTAGGGCATGGGTTGGAACACAAGTATAGTGTATAAACATTGGGGGTCCATGTTAGTTGAGTAATTAAAATAGTCCCTGGTTGTTCACCAAATTTTTATTTTCCATCCAAAAAAACTGATTGAATCAAATTGAGGGACATTGATTTTATACCAATTGATGTTATTATGAAATTTTAACTCTAATGTGAAGAGGGTAATAACAAATGGATGCTATTTTTTCTTATTTATATACAATTTAAATAAGTTTATAATTTATTTTAATATCTAGATTCAATAAAATATCAACTATCAGCCTCAATCAAGAATGATGATAATAGGATAGATATATAATCTTTTGTTTTTTAATTATTAGGTCTCGTTATGGGAAACCTAATAATTATATTGGTTGGTTACTCCCCCAATCACAAACTATTCAACATAATTGAAATATATTAAATTATTACAATGATTGCATAGAGTTGCACCATTCTAGTATAGAGTCATGCTGAAATATGTTTTTTCACACATACTCTATACAAGAATTAGTATATAGAATGTGAAATATGATTTTTTAGGTTTAGTTTCCTAGAAAAATATATAATCATGCCTCATTTGATGGTACATAATTAATATAACTAAATATCATCTCACTTCATGAAGATCTGATGTGGAACTATATTTTAATCATAGACACAAATGATTTCACTGGATTCTAAAACACAACCTGATGTAGAAGATAATCTCTATACTATGGCTTTAGTCTCACTCTCAATATCACTATATTCTTCAAAATTTCATCAATACGTAAGAAGATATATTCTTTTTCAAAAAAGATCCCCATAATAAGGAATATCATAATATAATAATTAATTTGATTCCATTAATGCATTTTTTGGACCTTTATTACATATTATCATCTCAATGAAATTACAAAAATGATCTCCATTATTTACATATTCATTTATGATCTAAAAGAAGAACCATGATCCCCTCAATATTTTTTAAATTCAATAACATCACATATACAACAAAATAAAACATTCACAATTCTTATTTCTAATAAACCCAATAAAAGATAATCTAGAACAATATTCATTATTTATAAATATATGGAGTAATCCCCCAATTAATTAATTATTGAATTATAATAATAAAAATTAATTTTTTCATACAAATTTATTATAGTGTTCTACCATTTTGTATTTTTTCATAAAGAAATATTGATTTTTAATGTAACATAATAGGGGAAATACTCAACCATTCATAACACATAAAGAATCACCATAAATGTTGTCACCGGTTATTATTTTGACTAAAAATAATATTACAATAATCATAATACATTAATTATTTCATATCTATAGGTTATTCCAAAAATATTTATTAGTTCAATCAAAAAAATCATTGATCAATGATATTTTATAACATTTCAGATGTTATGTTTTACACATTTGTTAATAACTAGAGTATTATTTAATTCTAATTTCAGCATACACATTATAATGTTGAAACATTGAGAATCACCACAAGGTGTAACACTAAAGTTTCCCATGTTTTTGATCACCCATGAGTTGGATCAACCATGTGAAGCTGCCAAATAGTTATGATTTTCCATGTTGATCGACCACATAAATAATTAACTAATAGTATTGATCACCTATAATACTTTGGATCAATCGACAGAATAGTGAATGATCATGGGTGGATAGAACTCATTAAATTTTTTTCACATTATGGATAAATATAAAATTGTATTCATGATAAACTGATTGACTAAATGAATTGTTGATCAACCGGTTAACTAAATAATCTATTGAATGACCAACTAATTGATCGCATGAGAATGTAATTGAAATATTACCAATTGATTAACCATATAAAAACATAACTAGAATTATTGATTTTTAAATGAAACCATAAAATTTACTCACAATCCTTTTTATCCTACTATAATCATCTCAAAAGACTTAATTAACCTTAATAAAAATATCTAAATCTTCATGTATGTTGAAAGCATGTGAAAAATATTAAACAAATCATCCTAGACAGCATGGGTACATTAGTTTAGTTATAGATGAAAAACATGTGGAGAAAAATAAGTCTTGTGATATGATATATTGTAGTTGTGAAAAATAGTGAGAAAGAAATAATCTATAAGATGAGTTGAGGATGGATAATATTTTCATTGCCTAATGTTTTATAAATAAAATTCCCCTACAAATTTAATGTCTAATTATGTATTATGGTTATAGAAAATTCATGAACTTATTTGGTTTTATTATATCATACTAGATTTAAAAGACCATTAATCATTATAACCAATGATAATATAGTATTTTAGTATGAATAATTTGATTAGTATAAATATTGGGTTTTAGAAAATCCAACTGACACAATCAAAGGAAGAGATTAGATAAACTTTTAGGAAAATACCCTATGAATCCCATTTATCATAGCTTCTGAGGGAGATATCAAACATTGCATTTCCCATGAAGAATCCCAGGATGAGATCCAATAACATAATAATGTGTGGAACCATTTACTAATGAAGTTCAGGATTATTGAGATCAAAACCGAAACCATATACGTCGAACCAACCATTGAATGTTTCACCATCGTGAACCTTACCCTCAGGGAAATTTATGGTGTCTTAAAAGGATATATGTCAAGAACCTAGTAATATGAAAATGTATATATTATATAATAATGAATATATTTTCATATTATTATTACTTTATAAATTATTTTTTATTTTGATACAATAAAATAGAAATTATATTAATGGGGTAATATTAATATTCAAGTAATGAAATTATTTTGACGAATTAATTTATTTTTCAAATTTATAATATTTTTATTGAATTATTACTAATAAATAATTTTTATTAAATATATATTGTCATATAATTTTTATAATGTCAAATGTACTTTTCTAAGGGTTTGATAATTGTTTTAAAAAACCAGTCATTTTTCAATAAATGTCAATTCTTATTTGAAATTTTATAATACAAAAATATGAAATGTTATTTCAACAAAATGAATATTATTAATTGGAATCAGAGTGTTGAAATTATCAAATAATGAATTTCTCAAAATATTTAGATGGAGTCTAATTTTTGGGTAAAAATAAAATATCGTCTACATATAGTACATATTATGGCACTATAATTACCAAAAAGTGATGTAATAAATACTATAAATGGTATCCATGAAAAAAATTGAATTTTATATTTAATAAAATTGAATTTATATTTATTTTATTAATTTTATAACTGATTTATAAATCCTCCAAATCCTATAATAAATTTTGTGGTTTTAAAATTATTTCTATAGGATTATGACTCACTTCCACCTAAAAAATTGTATTATTTTATTAATTTGGTCATTTTCATTATAAAATAATGGATTCTACCACTCTTTTGTAGAAATAATGGGAAAATCTGGGTAAGGATTTTGTTTTTGGTTATTTTATTATAAAGTCTCCAAAACATAATCCTGATAAATAGGAAAAAATTTCCAACTTTTTTACTATATAATCTCACCCATGATTCCATTTCTATTCTATAAAAATCAATATAGGCGCCCTTACTCTCCCATCCCTTCTCTATTTCCCCCCCAAGGTTCCCCCAATCTCCCAAGAAGCACCTCCCAATCATTTAGAGTGACACTCTCTAGGTAATGGATTTATCTCTTCTCATTTACATCCAATCACATCATTTATGTTATGCTTTTTAGATTCAATTTTATGGTTGTTTGGGTATGTTTTTCTACAACCCCCTTACTATAGATTTATTGTATAAATAATTATATACTACTTTCACTCTCATTAATCCCTCCCATAAACCTTTATACTCACCCGTTACCATCTCGAATTGGAAAATAGTATCTTTATATTAACTTCCTTATCTTTGGCCTCTAATAAAAATTTTCTAATGTAGGTATATGTTGTAACGTATACACCATATCTCCCTTATTATGTCTAAATAATGATACCACCATTTATCTCTAATTATATCCACACCATGAATAATTATATTCCTCCATTATGCTTGTGAAAAATCATCATGACATTCCATACCAAAATAATGTGTAGTGAATACCCATATCCATTTCTTATGAATGGTGTACATATTTATGAAATTATACTAATTTTATTTGGGAATTACATGTAATTATTACACAATAATTGTTTTGTAATAAAATTTTATGATAAATAATTCCATGTATTGTGATCTATGTGGCACACTTATGCATGTGAAAAAAATGGAAGGGAAGGGTGCTTCTGGATTTAAATTGTACTCCAATGCAATGGGTAATTCTTCTGTATTATGAGATATCATAAATGTGGTTAGAGAGTGAACCTAATCCAAAATGATATTTTCTCAAATCATAATGTCTTGGCTGTTAGCCTTTAACTATAATTACGATGCGTTTATTTATGTTGCTGCAACATTTCCCATGTTTTCATTTTGATTATCTTGTTATATATTGACTTATTATTCATGTTTATGATTATCACCCCTGTATACACCATTGATATGAAAATTGTGTAACATTTATTACATTATTTTGGTTATTCCATGTTTATTCTCATATTGGGCTTTATATCACACAAATTTCATTGGTATGTCCTCAGGATATTGCGTACTATTTTCTGTACGACAATATCAAGGATGTTTTCAATAATGTTTATGTTTTACTTGTTTTATTTTTAATGTATTTTATCCAATTACCAAATATTTTTAACCACCTGATCATATAATATATATTATATGTACTTTTATATAATAAACCATGAATTAATAAGTAATAAAGAGAAGGTTCATCATTTTTTGTATCTAAAGATAAAATTAGTGTTTTTTTGATAAGGATTATATAACTCTTGTGAATGTTTTTGGGATAAAACATAGTATAAGAAAACATCCCTAAATTTTGATAAATTATAAAGTAAGTGGTTTATCAAGAAAATAAATCCATTTCTAGATAATAAAAGTGAATGTTCCTCCAGAATAGATGTACATTGAGATTAAACCTAAAAGCGCCACATTGAGATAGAATTGACCAGGAACTAGTACACAACAATGGGCATTGTTGCACACCTGATTTGATACTCCCATGGGATAGGCTTTGATAAATTCAAATTCCCATTACAAATAATTATTGATGGATCAAAAATCCCATAATAGTATATGTTTCGATATAGGTAATATATAACATAGATTGAATCATCAAAATTCATAAGTTAAGAAATAAATTTCTTTTATATGTTATCCCTTTAAATTTCCTAAATCTGTGATTATGTATTTATTAGTTTAAAAATATTTATCCCTAATTTTCTATTTATTCTATACAATTTAATGAAATATGATGAATCACGTAAAGAACCAATGGGAATAGAAATTTGATGACTCGACCAACAAGATTACCAACCCTATTGGAGTATGAATCATAAAAATGGGTGAGATACACTCTAAATTGGATCAAGATCTATATAAGATTATTGATTAGAAGGAGAACTGAAACCCCCTAAAAAAATAAAACTATAATTGTGACCATTATCTGAATAAAGCCTCAGAAATTCAATGGATCATTTAACCCCTAAATCATGGGAAATGTATAAACTCTATTAAAAGAAATTTATTCATCCATTAATTTTTTGAGAAAGATAATGTTATATTGTATTTTTAACATATAGAGGGAGAAACTAATCAGGGGTGGACATTGGTTAAGAAAATATAGATTGAGGAATAGATCAATGTGTTAGGGTGAAAGGGATTCCAAAAAATGTTTTCTGATACATTTTTTCTTCTCCCTCTCTGGCCAAAAATGGAAAGGTATTTCGTTGAACTCAAGAAAATAGATGTAGAATATATTAATGTATTTGAGGAAAACATCAAAATTTATTCATGATATGCCATTATATTTTTTATAACCCCTGAATGAAAAGTAAATTGATTCTTTGGTATTCTAAATCATAGTCTTCAAAAAGTCTCTTTGCACTGATACTAAGATAGATATGAGGAAATTATCTGTTGTTCCCTCTATGTAAAAATGGGGATGGGAAATTATCAAGTGTATCTCGGGGGATAAGAACAGGAATTTGGTGCTTAATTTGGTGGTCTGTTGGAGAAATCGAATGGTGATAATAAATTTCCACATCCCACTTATCAAAAATGACAAATAAAGAACCATTGAAATTACTTATGTTGGATGAAGAAATGATTTACATGTATCAAGGAAGGGAATCTAGCTAGTGATTTCTATGGGGAGAACACCAGTAATGCGATTTGGGAAAGGAATTCTCTGCTAAACAGTCAATGCATTGTCTATTTATTCAACTATAAGGAGAAAGGGGACATTTAAAACCAATGCACTAAGACATGGGTTTTCAATTTCATCCAACAACCTCTAATGTAGAAATGGAGAGATTCTTCAATAACAACCACTAATGGGGATTGTAGACGCCGGAAAAGTCCGTTGTTCCCAAACAAAGCTCCGGATGCGGAAAGAGAGGTCGTATTTGGAGTCAGAAGCACGTTTCGGAGGGCCCAGAGGCCTTGCGCAGAATTTTGGAGACCCGCGCGCAAAGTTGTAGTGCCGCGCGCAAACCTCCTGGGATGCGCGCAATGCGCTGGGCCGGCGCGCAATTTTGCGCGCCCGTGGCCCGCGCGACTCCCTTGCGCGCCGGGCCCGATTCCGCGCCCGCGAAGGAAATTGCGCGCCCGTGGACCAGATTCCGCGCCCGGGGTTGCCTATAAATATAAGGCGACCCCCGACGTTTTGGAGGTGGCCGGAATTCTAAGAGTCGCTCGTTCGTGCAATCCGACCCCCTCTGCGTGCAATGCCGATCTTCAGGTAACCTCCTTTCTTTCGCGCTAGAAAGCCTCGGGGTTCGCCTTCGCGCGCAATCCCTTTGGCTCCTTTCCTTTGAATAACCCTTCACCCAAAGGCATTCGCACGCAAAAGAAGCCTCTTGCGCGCAATTGCCCCCAGGTGCGCGCAATCCAGCCCGATTGCGCGCACCCCCCATTTTCAAAGTGGCCATTCGTTAAAGAATGAGCTGTTGCCCCCGTGCGCTATCCGAAGCCCGGTGTGCGCAATCTCAATCATCTGCGCGCAAAGTGCTGGCCCAATTACGCGCCAGCCCGCCCATTTGCGTGCCGACCCGCGGTATTGCGCACCAAGTCCCTCTTTTGCGCGCAAACCGCCAGCGTCGCCCCCTTTGACCCCATGAGGGTACCCGCCTGCGTGGCGCTCGATGATCTTCATCTCGGGTGCCCGCACCATGCGTTGTCTTCCCGTGCAGCCCTCCAGGTTCGCGCGAAGTGACACTGACCCATTGGCGGCACCACCTCGTCCGCGCTGCAAGACGTTAAACTGCCAAGCATCTTCGTCCAACATGACGTTAAACTGTACTTCGTCCGAGCTACAAGACGTTAAACTGTTCAGCATTCATCCTGCATGATGCTAAACTACACCACGTCCGCGCTGCAAGACGTTAAACTGCCAAGCACCTTCATCCTCGACACACGCCGTTAAACTGTACTTCGTCCGGCAAGACGTTAAACCGTCCGCTTCGTCCTCGACACACGACGTTAAACTGTACTTCGTCCAGCAAGACGTTAAACCGTCCGCTTCGTCCTCAACACACGACTTTAAACTGTACTTTGTCCGGCAAGACGTTAAACCGTCCGCGTCGCCCGATCACGTGCCTCGCACGCATGGTCCCCCTCCCGGTTTGGATGTCGCCCCCACCCGCTCATCTCTGCAGGGGTGTTGGGACTGGAGTGGCCTTCGCCCACGGGGGTAGAGTATTACAGACAGAACGAACTACGTGGACTTTGATCCCTGTCTCCTAAACAGGGTACGTAGGAAGCCTCTCCGAGGTTCAAGCCCACCACCTGGTCGTCCCAGTCGTATTCACGTCGGTTCGTCCATCAGGGGACCCCTCCCGGGTTCACACTTGCGTCGATTCACCTATGAATCCGCCCTTGTGGGAGACTGCACATGTGTATCTCCATTGTGCTTCCCCACTGCCCTTTTCTCCTTTCAGCGTCCAGCATGTCGTGAAACTGTGATCCACCCGGCCGTTCCATCCCCCTCTGTGCGAGGTGGTTCGGTTCAATCCTCCGCCCGGCGGCCTCGACCTCTTCGTGAGTCGGCTTGCCGACGTCCATCATGACGTTAAACTGTATATCCGAACTACGCTGACTTTGATCCGCGCCAACGCGCGGTACATAGGAAGCCCCTACGGGGTCCAAGCTCTTCACTCCATCATCCATCCTGATCCTTACCCGGGCCGCCACATCCCGGTGGGGTCATGCCATTTCATTCCACTCCACTTCACTTGGGAAGCCTCCCATGTGCTGACCCCAGCATCGGAGGTTCCCCGCAAGGGGTTCTGTCATCTGATCCACTTCTCGTGTTGATCAGTCTGATGCCGTCCTCGCTGGACGTTAAACTCGCGGCATACCACGTGTTAAACATGGGAAGCTGAGGAAAACCTCAGGTAACACAGTTCCCCACACCCAGCGCGGGATACCTCAGGCCATCACGCCTTCGAGAAGCCCTATTAGGGACGGAAGGCAGACATGCAGAGCCGCAGTGTTAAGACACGCCCCCAACACCCAGAGCTACCCGGTCTCCTAACTGCAGGTTGCTGCCCCGACCAGACTCCTTGGAGCGTCCGGACGGAAGCAGCGTAATTAACCGGTGTCCATGGAGACATGGCGCCGGGAACGAGATTCACGAGCACGTCTTAAATCTATGAGGGAGACCCGGATTAGGCAACGAGTTCCGAGGAGACGTCCACGGAAGGAGGAGCCGACATCCCATCATCCCGGTTTCGATCAAGGAGAAGACGCCCCTGAATAAGGGACGGATGCCGCCCGCCTTTGGAAAGCGGGACTGCGGGGCCACAAGCTGCGCGCCCATCCCCTCGGGTCGACGGGCGCACGCGCGAACGCGTCCTGGCGGAACAGCGTCAGAACAGAAACCCGACACACATCCGCACCGTAACAGAAAAATGGTGAACCCGACGTGAATCTCTTCTCCTAAATACGAAGACCGATTGCTTTCAGAGGTGTTGGATGACCAGCATGTTGCCCGGCCAAGCATTCA
This sequence comes from Viscum album, assembly GCA_963277665.1. Lineage (NCBI taxonomy): Eukaryota > Viridiplantae > Streptophyta > Magnoliopsida > Santalales > Viscaceae > Viscum > Viscum album. The sequence continues at coordinate 1,978,314,867 of OY728119.1, forward strand.
ACACTGGGGCACGGAACCCTCCAGGGGCTGGGGAAGGGAAATCGGGCACTCCGTCTCACGACGTCGATGGCCTGGGTTCCCCCCACGGAAGGCGTCGTGGCACTAATGGTTGGTTGTCGATTCCTTTTCCTGTCAGTGTTAATGGGTTTTTCTCCCTGCTTTCAGGAATCATGTCGCCCAATCCAGTGCCCGATCGCCACCTGCCCACTGGCGCAGGGGTAGAGGAAACACCGACGCGGCTACTCCGCGCGGTCCCGCCCGTTCCACAGCCGTCCCAGCAGCCGCAGCTGCGGGGCAACCACGCCCTCTCTCCCCCTCGGAGGTCATCCAGAGAAGGGTGATCAATAACTTGGTGCAGAGATAGGAGGAAGAGGGAGTCATCCCCAACAGGGACATGGCTCGCCTAGACCTCGAGGAAGCTGCACCTCGCCACCAACGCCGCCCCCGAGGGCCGCGCAGGGAGGCACCGCTGCATACCTCGACGTCCAACCGCTTCGGGATTTTATCCCCGGAACGCTCCGACAGCTCCTTCCCCTATGCGGATGAGGTGGAGGATGTCCGGGACCACCCTATCCGAGATTCGCTCCTGGGATCCGCGATAAGGGCTCCTGTCAGGCCACGGCGACACCGCCGCCAGGCTTTTCAAGTCGAAGAACGGGCTCTCCACCTGCCCGCGCCGCTGATCCCGACTCGTTTGTACCGACGCCAACGTCGGGCACGAGCGGAAGAGGATGCCCACCTTGGGACCCTAGCAACAGCGGCCGCATTGGCTCAAGCCACTACTGGCTCCAGTCACCAGGCCCCTGCGCATCCTGAGCAGGGGCACTTCTTATGCCCGACCTGGATGGAGGCCCCGACCGCCCCAAAGGCAGGTTGGGTTGACTCTCCCAGTTGCTGGTACAGGCAATAGCCACCGCGGACCACCTCGCGGTAGCACTATTCACCCACAGGGGCTACTCCGTGTGGCCGATCCAAGAGGCATGGGTCATCCCACCTTCCGATCCCGGCCCGGAGGCCCGCCCAGAATCATCTCTCCTCGCGTCCCCTTTGATATCTGTCCCGGTGCTCCTCGCACCTTGGTTTCCAGTCCTCTTGGACCCAACACCGGTGTGGCTGGAGGACGCCAGGATAGAGATCAGCCATGCCCTGAAGAACCACCCAGGGGCAGGAAGGCGAGGCGTCGACATCGAGGGAAGAATGTTACGGAATTCCGGACAGAGATCCGACCGGTTCGTTTCTCTGATACAGAGGCAGAGTATGATTCGGCGACGGAGCCCTCCCCCCGATCCCGCCAGCTAGGGGAAGGGGTAGGAATGCGGCACGTCAGCCTCGTACTTCCCGAGAGCGAGATCGATACGATCCCCGCTTCTCTCCGAAGGTATATCCGGAGTAGTGAGGGCCTGGTAGACCCCCAAGGATCAAGCTTGCGGTTGGTACCGGCCCCTCTGGAAGCGCCTTCTGCCTCGATCGAAGAAGCCGGAGACTTTTTCTGGGGACCGACGGTTGAACCACGATCTAGTGCACCCTCGGCGAGCACCGACGGTACGGCAGGATGTTCGCTCGCCGGCCCGTCCTATCGTGATGTGGTAGCTAGGGCACCGCCACCCTCAGAGGGCGGCCCGGGATATGGAGGCCAATCGGCCTGCTCACCGTATTCACCGTCAGCCAGCCCGTCGGCCCGGCGGCCCGCCTCGGCACCACTATTGGTTCCTCGTCCATTCCTTGTCATTGAAGAGGACCAAGGAGACCTGGGTACCGAGTTTGAGTCGTGGAGCTTCTGGACCGTCCTTGCAGAGGGCCACTTCCCTGAGAAGTTTTGGCCAGTCGCAGGACCGGACTTTGATGCACCCGAATCACTCACCCCGGATGAGTTCGAATGCTTTCGCCGAACTCTCTGGGAGACTCACTCCCGTCTTCACCTCCTACAAATGCCATATCCCGGGACTCAAGCACACCTGGAGGATATTGGTGAGCAGTGCCGTCAAATTGACCTAGCCACGCTCCCCGCGGTTCGGCACCCCGGGTCATTTCGTCACCACGAGGCCCTCCAACAACGACGCGTTGAGTGTTTTCAAGTACTCCGCAAGGTTATCGAGGAATCCACCCCCCACGTGTATATCCGTGGATGGGGGCAGTACGCTGACCTACGCTTCAGTGCGATTCGCCGATAGCCTGATTCACTGGGTGGCCCAGAGGGTACATCCCCAAGGACAGAAACAGTCAATATGGCTGACCTGTCGGGGGAGGGGAAGGGCTTGGAACTTCTCGACGGGGGCTCTCCCCCCGAAGACAAGCCATTTTTGGATCCATCGGTGAGAGTTACTCGTCCCCAGAGGAACCTCCTGGGTCTCCCCACACCCACTGAAGCACTGACGTCGAGCCGAAACGTCAGCAAAGGTAAAGAGCACAGCAGGGCTATGAAGCCCGCCGACCCATCTGCCTCCATGCAGAGGGCGGATGAGGATCCCGAGAAGGCTATGCTACGTCAACAGCTCGCCAAGAAGAAGAAGCTAGTTGACCAGCTCCTCGCCGAGCGCGCTGCAGAGCAGCGGCCTGACTACGGTGATCCTAGGCCAGGACAGCAGGGACAGGAACAACCACCCCTCGATGAGGCTCTCCCGGGAAACCGTGATTATGTCGTGTTTGCCGACAGGGGAGAGGCCATTGCCTATGGCAAGAGGGCGCGATATGTTTCACCGCACCCTCCCGAGCGGCGTGACTACCTGAGAGACCCCGCTCGGCTTCCTCCCGGTGCCCCAAGGGCCGCTCCGCCCGCCATCCCACGAGCTGCCGAGTGCGACGACCCGGTCGACGACCCGATTGAAGGGCCATGCAATGCGCTCGTGGTTAGAGATCCTCGCCAGGACTGGAACCCATGTCCGGACGATCCGATGGCGGCACTCATCGCCCGCTTGGAAGCCTTGGAGACTCGGCAAGTGGCGATCCCACCGGACGGCAAGACATACCCAGCATGGGAGGATGACATGCCGGCGCCTCCGGGATTCGGGAATCCCACTTTCGCCCCCTTCAACGGGACTGGAGATCCGCCACAACATTTGGCCCATTTCAACTCGAGGTGCGGGCCTATGTTGGGAACTCCGGCGCAGCAAGAGGCCGCTAAGCTTCGCTGCTTTGTCCAGACACTAGAAGGGCCAACATTTGTCTGGTATAGCCATCTCCCCGTCGGGTCGATAACTAGCTGGGAGGACCTTCGTAGACAGTACCTCTACCAGTTCAGTTCCACGACCCGGAAGACGAGTATCGCAGACCTCTTCAAGTGCAAGCAGAGACCTGATGAGCGAGTCGCGGATTTCGTCGCCCGATGGAAGGGTCTCACGTATTCCCTTGACATGCCATTGACTCAGGAGCAGTTGCTGACAATGTGTGTCAGGAACGTCAAGACCGAGCTGGTCCCTTCCTTGATCACTCAAAATTACCCCGGAGGGTTCAGGGACTTTTCAGACAAAGCTCAACGTCTTGAGGAAGCCCTACAACAGGCCAGTCAGGAACACCCGCTGCCTCCTATGATTCCTGCATGGAGAGTCAGCAGGGCTGAGCCCGCTGCTGTTTCTCAGGTAGAGGCCCCCAGGCAGTTGGAGCTGCTGCCGGTGAGGCCAGCTCCACAGCCTCATAGGAACCCGCCTCCATGGGCCCAGTTCCCGGCCCAGCAGCGGCAGCCCCCGAACCGGCCGGCCCCTCCGCGTAATGTACCGCCACAACCCAGGCGAGATAATCAGGGTCCAACTCCTCGGCAGGCCCCTCTAGCCCCTCGTCAAGACCACGCTCCCAGGGGCCCGCGATACCTGACTTACTCATTCCACGAGGATCAGGTCCCCGGTTATTTCCGGAGCGCCCTGGAGCAGAGGATTGTGCGACTGCCTGAGTGTTGGAGGCCAGAGGAGGCACATCTCACGGATAACCCCCGCTACTGCCCTTACCATCGGGCCCTTGGGCACACCATCCGGCGGTGCTACGTGTTTAAGGACTGGCTCCAAGACCAGATTAACAACAATGTAATCAGTTTGGGCCCAGCTCCAGCACAAGTGGCGGGCGTGTTCGTGGGATCAGATGACGATAGTGGCAATGAGGACGAATGGCAGCTGGTCTCCGACCGCGGATCCCAGAAGTATAATAACTGGATGGCCCGCAAGACGATCATTCGCGCCCATGGAATCATCCGTACACGCTTGAATCAGCCTGGGCCCCCAGAATCTACGTGTGCTGCTTCGGCATCGTCATCCCAGCCTGCCTCTTCCGAGAAGAGCAAACGGCGGCGGCGCAAGAAGGAAGAGCGCGCCCCGCCAATTCCGCCACTATCCCGCACTCTCGGCGATTTCATGCCCCCGAAGATGGGGGTCCCTCCTCAGATCCGCCCGGCGATGGATGATGCATCCGATGAAAGTGTTGGGTACGCTTCGTTTAATACCGTCGAGCTGGTAAATCCCTTTTCGGTTACCGACGTTGAAGAACACTAGGTGGACCTCCGTAGTGTCCTCGGTCGTCGCCACCATCGGAGGAACCGCAACAACAGGATTCGCCGGGGCACAGCAGTTGGTACCTCCAGCCAGGACGTGCACGCCACTGAGACTAGGCAGCATGCTGAAAACCGAGCTCAGTGTGCGCAGCCCCCCCATCCGGGGATGACGGATTTGCCTCCGCCACTGTTTGTGGTGTGGGACCAGGCAGAACCGCCTCAGCCGCGTCGCGATCAGCTCCGCCCTGCCGCAAGTCCATCCCGGCCTCCTGACCCCAGTACGGTGACTACTTCCCTGGCTTCAACCAATGAACAACGAGATGCGCCAAGTACCAGTCGGCCGCCGGTCCAACCGGCAAGGCCCGTCATGCCTCCAACCGCAGAGCAACCTCCTGCAACCAGGGGCTCGCGCTTGGCCAAAAAGTATGATGTCCTGAAGCACTTGGCCGACATCCCAGCAAGGCTCTCCATCCTTGAGGCTCTGCGCATGTCATCTGAGATGCGTGAGGAACTCGCTGAAGCCCTGAAGAGCCCCCTCCAGTTTGAGACAGAGGTTGCGGCTGCAGAGGCCTTTCACGCCGAAATGGTTGAGGACACCGAATGTCTGGCAGTTATCTCGTTCTCTGGTAAGGATGAAGACCCTCCTATACAGGGGCACACTCGTCCGCTGTATGTCACTGGCCAGTTAAATGGTCTTGAAGTCCGGCGCTGTCTTGTCGACACGGGGTCCGGGATTAACTTGATTCCCACTCGGACGCTCCAGAGATTGGGATTGTCTGAGGATGACTTGATTCCCTCTGACCTCAGGATCCAGGGGTACGACCGCACCGAGCAAACTCCGGTCGGCAAGATACGTTTGAAGACCCAGTTCGGTGACCTGGTTGCCAACACCGAATTCATGGTAGTCTCTCAAGACACTGCGTACAACGCATTGATGGGCAGGCCATGGCTCCACCTTCATGCGGCGGTTCCCTCATCATACCACCAATGCCTGAAATACTCCCTTAACGGTCGAGTAGGCGTGCTTCAGGGGGATGCCTCTCCTTTTGCTTCATGTGAAGCCCGCTATCTAGACGCGGACTATTACAAGAGCAAGGATAAGCAGATCCTGGCAGGTGAGGTTGAGCCTGTCGCCGTTGCAGGTGATCCCTGGGCAAGTTTGGATGATGCTTACATCCTCCCGATCTATCGGTTGGACGTAGCCATGGTCTCGACGGCCTGTGAGTCTCCTGATGAGATGACCGCGACCGCCCGTGCCAGCACCAGCGGCCCAATAGGATCTGGTAGCCCCAATGCAGTTCCCAGCGTAGTCTCTCCCGTGTACGATCCCTCCCTGAGTGGAGAGGACGTGGAAGATGCACCCCCAGCCTTTGAGGAGGGCGTCTCTGCCACGGTCGATGAGTTAGTACAGGTGAACCTTGGAACCGAGGCAGATCCAAGACCCACATAGGTCAGTGCCGCCATGCCCTCTGAAGAGCAGCAGCAGTACGTGGACTTCCTCAGACAGCACCGTGATGTGTTCGCTTGGGGCTATGACGAGATGCCGGGGCTAGATCCTCAGGTATCCGTCCACCGCCTTGGTCTCCCGGCGATCCATCGCGGGTTCAAGCAGCCTCCCAGGAAGATGCACCCATTCCATGGTGCCATGGTTGAGGCCGAAGTTGACAAGCTTATCAAATCCAACTTCGTGAGGGAAGTTCAGTACCCCAAATGGCTGGCCAACATTGTGCCGGTCAGGAAGAAGAACGAGCAGATCAGAGTCTTCATCGACTTCCGCGATCTCAGCTGCCACTGTCCGAAGGATGATTTTCCCCTTCCGGTGACAGAGCTTTTGATTGACGCCACGGAAGGGTTCCAAGCCCTCTCCTTCATGGATGGATACTCCGGATACAACCAAATCCGGATGGCCCCTGAGGATGAGGAGTTCACTGCCTTCAGGGCCCCCCAAGGTATCTTTTGTTACCAGGTCATGCCCTTCGGCCTGAAGAATGCAGGTGACACCTACCAACGGGCGATGCACCACATATTCAAGCCAATCCTCAGCACACTGGTGGAATGCTACGTCGACGACTTGGTGGTCAAATCGCGCCAGCGTCAGGACCATCTCAATGATCTTGAGAAAGTGTTTGGCTTCCTCCGGTCTCGCTGCTTGAAGATGAATCCGTTGAAGTGTGCCATTGGGGTCACCTCCGGGAAGTTTATTGGATTTGTGGTAAGGTACCGGGGTATTCAGATCGACCCGGAGTAGATCAGGGCGATTAGCCAGATGCCTCCCCCAGGTAACATCCGGGAACTGCAAGGGTTCCAAGGCCACTTAGCCTATATACGCCGATTCATCGCGAATCTGGCCGGCAAGTGTAAGCCCTTCTCTCGGCTCATGAAGAAAGGTGCCACCTATGTATGGGATAAAGAGTGTCAGACCGCTTTCGAGGAAATCAAGCAGTACCTGCTTCAACCTCCGGTTCTGATGCCGCCTGTATCCGGGAAGCCGCTGGTCCTTTATGTGACCGCCCTGGAACGGTCCCTTGGTGCCCTTATCGCCCAGAAGAACAACGAGGGAACAAAGAATAGCCTCTATTACCTCAGTCGCATGCTCCTCGATGCGGAAGTTTGGTATTCCCCTATCGAGAAGAGCTTCCTGGCGATCGTATTTTCCGTACAGAAATTACAGCACTACTTGCAGCACCACGAGGTACAGTTGGTTTCTCGGGTAGACCCGTTGAAGTATATCCTGAGCCGGACTATGTTGACTGGCCGTCTAGCGCGGTGGGCTGTGCTTCTCCAGCAGTTCGACATCAGGTATGTGTCTCAGAAGGCCATCAAAGGGAAAGCATTGGCAGACTTTCTGGCTGCTCACCCGACCTCCGCAGATCAGCCGCTGGATCTAGGCTTTCCTGATGAGGCCATTCTCTCGGTCGATCATGCCGATCTGTGCTGGCAGATGCAATTTGACGGTGCCTCCCGGAGCCCCACCGGTAGAAGGCTCGATAATCCCAAGCTCAATAGAGTGGGCTTGGGTACCGTCTTCATTACCCCGGAGCAAGCCGTGATGCCATACTCTTTCCTGTTGTCAGAGGGCTATACCAACAATGAGGCAGAATACCATGCCCTCATCACTGGCCTCGAGTTAGCTCTCGAGATCGACGTGCCCCATCTGTGTGTGAAAGGGGACTCCGAGCTGGTCGTTAAGCAGATCAATGGAGACTATGTTGTCAGGAAGCCAAAACTTGTGCCATTGCTGGAGTGCACCCTCCTTCTGATGGCCCAGTTCCCTTCTCGGCCGGAAATTTTCCATATTCCCCGGTCGCAGAACGGTCGAGCAGATGCTTTGGCCAGCCTTGCTGCGTCACTCGCAAAGCCTGAACAGGACAACCTGATCATCCGCGTGACGCACCGGAGGCTCATCGCTCCCGTTACCCCGGATGGAGATCGCGGCCCGTCGGTATGTAATCTCACCACGGTTGCCCCGGTGCCCGGAGCCCCGAGTACCCCAGATATGGCAGTCGAATCAGCCCCTGATTGGAGGGCGCCTTTGGTTGAGTACCTCCAACATGGCATTCTCCCGTCAGATCGGGCCGAGCTCGAGCGAGTTCGACGCCACGCATCGCAGTTTGTCCTCCAGAGCAGTCCCGACCTGGAGCAGATCCTCTATAGGCGCGGATTTGATGGTGTTCTCCTCCGTTGCCTTCAAGGAGTTGAGATCCCACGAGTCATGCAAGAGGTTCATGCTGGTTCATGTGGTGACCACCAGACTGGGCCGAAGCTGTCCCACCAGATTCGGAGGTTGGGATACTTCTGGCCCTCCATGATCCATGACTGCATCGAGTATGCCAGGAGGTGCCATGCGTTCCAGGTTCATGCGAACTTTGTGCATCAGCCGCCGGAGCCGCTCCATACCACTAGGTATTCCTGGCCCTTTGCAGTCTGGGGTCTGCACGTTGTGGGACCTTACCCGCCGGCGACGGCTCGCCAGTGCCGGTTCATTCTGACCGCCACAGACTTCTTCTCCAAATGGGCAGAGGCAATTCCGCCCATAGAGGTCAAATCCTGTTCGATCGCTGACTTCGTGACCTCCAACATCATTTATCGATTTGGAGTGCCTCACGCTATCCCCACGGATAACGGAGCCAATTTCCGAGCAGCCGAGTTGAAGAAGTTGTACGCCAAGTACAACATTCGCTCGAACCATACATCTCGCTATCATGCGCAGGCTAATGGACAGATTGAGGCATTTAACAAGACCCTCTCTAACATTCTGCAAAAGATGGTTGGTCCGAACAAAAATAGTTGGCCGGACAAGCTCCCCAACGCCCTCTGGGCTTATCGGACGACGACTCACAATTCCACCCAGATGACACCTTATTCCCTGGTGTATGGAGCTGAGGCCGTCCTGCCCATCGAGATCCAGTTACCGTCCTTGCGCACCGCGGTCTACGACCAGCAAGCGCCGGACAGAGCTGCTGAAGCCCGTCTAGTCGAGTTGGAAGCACTGGATGAGAATAGACTTCGCGCTTTGCACAAATTGGAGAGGCATCAAAGCAGAATGGATTGAGATTTCAATAAGAAGGTTCTCCTCCGCTCCTTCCTGCAGGGTGACCTAGTATTAGCCCTAAGAGCACCAATGATCCCCGGAAGGAAGCCGCCCAAGTTGGAGCCCAAGTGGGAGGGACCTTTTGTTGTCCACAAGGTCTATCCCAATGGTGCGTACTCCCTAGAAACTATGGATGGTGAGCGTGTCACTCCTCCCACCAATGCTAGGTTCCTCAAGCAGTACTTTTCCTGAGTGCACTTCATCCGCGCGACAAGACGTTAAACTGCCAAGCATCTTCGTCCAACATGACGTTAAACTGTACTTCGTCCAAGCTACAAGACGTTAAACTATTCACCATTCGTCCAACATGACGTTAAACTGTACCGCGTCCGCGCTGCAAGACGTTAAACTGCCAAGCATCTTCGTCCTGCATGACATTAAACTGCCCCTCAAGAACTACGTGCGGCTTGATTCCCATCCTTATGGGATACGTATGACCGCCTGAACATTCATGTTTCAGGCCCAGCCCCATCCTTCGGGAATTTCCATCCCATCTCGGGCCCTTGGCCCGATGCCTCTGGGTATGCGGCGTATGGTGTGAATGCGGGGCTATGCCCTCATGCACGTCGGTTTGCTCGCCACGCTGTACGCCCTCCACGTTTGGGGATGCCTTCCGCTCCCCCCTTTTTCTTTTTTCGTCCTGCATGACGTTAAACTGCCTCTCGAGAACTATGTACGGCTTGATTCCCATCCTTATGGGATACGTAGGACCGCCTGGACGCTTGTGTTTCAGGTCCAGCCCCGTCTCTTGGTTGATCACGGGGATCTGCCGTCTTTTGGTTGCTCTCAGGGTGAGTCCTCCGACCCTTTCCGGTGTTCTGTTAACATGTTTTGGGTACTTCGGTCTATGACCCGTAGTGTCGGATTCAATACCGACAAGTCCTGTGTTGCTTGTCGGGCCTCGCACTTCCTCTTGTTCGAGCCTTCACTCAAAGGGATCCTCGTTAGCGGTTTGGGTACGATGCCTCAGTGCTCTCCTACCGCTCCGGGTCGATTTACCGGTGGGTCCTGGGCTGCAAATCGATATGAATCCTGCGCTTGAGCGGTTGATGCTCGTTTGCTTTCCCCATCCTAGGCTGACGTGATCGGATGTTGTGTTGCGAATATGGTCAGCGACATCCTTGATCGCCATGTCGGCTCTTTCAGGCTCTGAACATTGGTTGCGCAGTCCTCATCACACTCCTCCTTTGTGCGTTGTAGTGGAATCTCGACACTCTTCATACTGACCTTCAGTACACCTTTACACGTTAGGCAGGCCAACCAGGGTAATGGTGTCTTTCGAGGATCCCATGATCTGAACACCAAGGATATATGTTGATGTCCTCCCTAAGGGCCATGTGTAGCTGGACCCTCATTTCCATAAGGAGGAAGGAGTCGCCCGAACAATCGCGCTCTGGGCCTAGTATAGCTGGAGGCTAGCATCTCTACCCCTCGGGTGATGGACACACGTAGGCCCCTATCCCAGGATCCATCTCCAGGAATCGTGCGTGACCGCAGGGCTGGGTATGTTCCCACCTCCGCTGGGTCCGCCATATCGCAATAAGCGGATTCCTCCATGGTCCGAACCACACGACCTTAAACTGTGTTGTCTGGTCCTACCACACGACCGTAAACTGTGATCGTCTTGGTCGCCCGATGAGAAACGGCACTGCATCGTGATGTTCTTCTCAGGGGACACTCACGTTGGGCGCTGGTTAATAACCACACCATTTATCAATGACTTTCATGGCTTGATTATTGTGGCGACGCCAGGGATTTCTTAATCACAGGCATGTCACTGCACAAAGAAAAACCATCCACCTTTAAGGACAAACAAGAAATATCAAATACCGCTTCTTCTGTGTGCGAGGGTCAGACCCGCACCCCTCCCCGCGCTGGTGCACGATTGTGTTGCACCGCGCTTCAAGAACTACGTGTGGCTTGATTCCCATCCTTATGGGATACGTAGGAACACCCGGATGATTGAAACTTCGGGTCCATCCCCCCACCTCTTAAAAATTCCCCCTTCTCTGGGGAATCCGCCGCCTTCAGGTCACCCTCAAGGCGTGTCCCTCGACCCCTTGCAGTGGTCCACCGGTGTCAAGAGTACTCTGGTTTATTTCCAGGAGGGTCAGTTTCATCTTGGTCAGGTTCCTTCCACTTTTCAGGCTTCATGCTCCCTTTCATTCGGACCCATTGCCTATGCCCTGGATGGATCCCCCATGAGCGGTTTGGACACAATGCCTCAGTGCTCTCCCACCGACTCGGGCTGGTTCCCCCAAGGGCCTCGGGCAGCAAATCGATATGAATCCTGCGCTTGAGCGGTTGATGCTCGTTTGCTGCCTCATTCCATCAACGGCCAGTGCGATATTGATGCTGCTTTTCCGCCACGGTCGGAAGTACTCTTATATCGTTACGCCGGTGCCCCCAGTCCTTGAGTGAATGGCCGCATGATTCACATTAAATTCTCCACCTCCCATTCTGACCAGGCGAAACCTCGACACTCTTGACACTATCCCTCAGTGCATCTTCGCATATCCATGGGATAGGACCACGATGTGGCGTACTTTGAGGTTCTTATGGTCCGAGCTCTAAGACCTTAAACTAAGATCTGCCCCTTTGGTCCAAGCTCTACGACCTTAAACTAAGATCTCCCCAAACGGGGTTTTACGTCCTGCATGACGTTAAAACTGCACTTTCAGAACAACGTGTGGCTTGATCTCCAGCCTGATGGAGTACGTAGGAACGCCCGGGCATATCGACTCGGGTCCAGCCTCAGGGATCGCTAAGTCCCGCCCCTCCTCGTCGCCGGTCGTTTGGCCTGGCTTCTGGTAGAGTGGTGTGATTGTGATATTCTCCCCGATTCAGCTCGGGATGCCCCATTGTAATGATGGGAAGCGACAGTTTCCTCGTCAGAGAGGTTCTGTCTGAGAATTGGGGTGATTCACGGCCAGATTAGTGCATCCGCCTAATACACTTTCCCCACGGTGGCGCAATTTTGAGAGCGTTAGATTTTGTCCGAACAAATCGTCACTTCGCCCCACGCTTTGCATGCCCTGTAGATCTGGATTTCCACCCTTGTGCCTGAAGGAACCCCCAAAGCGGCATTGATGATGACATGTGATCCGCCTCCTGCAATATGAATGATGACCTTCGGTCCGTCTATCGCAGTAGTATGGTCGATTGATCCATTGTCCGCTTGCCGTCTTGGGCATTTCCTGGAAGGCCGACCGTCGTGGATTTCTGAATTCGGGACACGCGATTCACCCTTTCTCATTTCCCTATGTTCGGATAAAATCTCAACGCCCCTAGCGTTGTCCCGCTCGTGTGTCGGAACAAGTTGGGGGGATGATACATTGATTAGGTCTGAGGTCTCCTTTCCTAGGAATGATCTCCCTCTTTTCTTTTGAAATCCAGGCCCAATTACGGATGCCTGAAGCTTGGTTAACGCTCCCGCGAGACAATGAATTGTGGTTGAGCATGTTAAGCCAAAAGATGCAGATAAATATATTGGTTCATACAAGTGGATCGAAGTATTGAGTAGCGGAAGTAAAATGTTCTGGGAATGGAAAAAACAAATCCCCTAGGGATTAGCATGCTGAATGAGTCTTTCCAACGCCGCTACCCTTTGGCTGGCGGCCTCCAGAGCTGCTTCTCGCTCTCTACGCACCCTCTCTTCGTCGGCGGTCGCAACACGCAGCTCGCCGATCCTGGCCTGTGCACGCTCCCTCTCGACATGAAGTGTGACCATATGTGTGCCCGCCTCCGTCAGCTGTACCTGGGCGTCAACCAGCTGGGCCGTTAGTTGTTCCACAAGCTCAGTGCACGCTGCGACGAAGGCCTCCTTCTCTTCCGCCTGCCCTTCGAGGCGCCGGACATCCTGCTCCACCACGAGGAGCGCCCGCGTGTTCTCCGACACGTCCCGACATTGTGCGACGTCGGCATGCCAGCGGCTCTCACGCATCTTTTCGGCCATGAAATCACGGACCGTCAGATGGAGGCGTTGAGCATCAGCTCCCCCGGCACACAGGAAGCACAGCCAGGTTTGAAGGGATCCCACGCGCCCCAGCCACTCCGATGGGTCTCTCTTGAGGAAGCGCTGGATGCACTTCCACCCCCTGCGGCGCGTTATCCGGCTCTCCTCGACCGCCTCTGCGTCCGAGTCGTCCATCTCCTCGGGGTCGGCAGGCCGGTAGGCAGGGAAGGCAGCCAGCAGGTCTGCTGCAGGGTCCGCCCCTGGGATGTCCTCACGGGGGATAGGTTCCCCAACATCTGGGCGACCTTCTTCTCTCGCCCCAGCGGCGTTGACACCCTCGTCAGCCCCCGACCTCTCTCCAATGGCAGCACCGCCGGCGTCCGCAGCCCCTTGATCAACAGTTGGTGGGGACGGCTCGATGTGGGAAGTCTGTTCCGGAGCAGGCGGCATGTCTTCCACTGGTTCACTCGTGGATGGCCCGGGTTCGGCAGCCCGACGAGCCTCCAGTATTGAGATCACTGCGCAGGGCATGCCGTGGTTAGTCACGGATCGTCAACGGCAAGCACCGACAGTAAGGTAAGGAGACTTACGGGAATCCAAAGCGTCATCTTCCGCTATCCAGGCCACCGCAGGAGCAATTTCAGCAGGGGACCCCTCCGCGCTTGTCAATTCGATGATGGGCGTCTGGCCCCCACCTTGTCCTGCTGGCGCCTCTCCTACTCCTACTGAGGATGCCTGACCAACATCCATGCACTCCTGAGGAAGGTGAAGAAATGGGTTAGAAGCTGCATAAGAGAATGGATGAAGCAGGTTGAGTAGGGATAGAAGCGGACCTCGAGGAGCTCAGTGATATCAATGTTTCCAGAGCCGGCCACCTCACCGCTCTCTAGTGGGCTCCCCTGATGGGACCTTCCCTCGGAGCCTTCATCCTCCCCCGTCTCCTCCTCTTCCTCGGAGTCGTCGTTACTATCATATTCCTCCGGCGACATCTGTTCTGGAGCAGGCTCTAGACCGAGCCTCACCTTCACCAGAAGGGACGGCTCCGCACGCTGACCACGTTGGCGCGCGTACTCGTCCATGGCCGTCAGATACGCATACCGCCGGTGGAAGTTCACCCTGTTGGCGACCTGAAGGCGCCCAACCTCTGGCAGATGGATTCCTTCGCTGGTTATCTTCTGCCAGATGATTTCGGTCCCCAGCGACTGCCGCAGGGTCATCCAGGCCGACCATAGCGCTGGGAAGACTGCATCGTGGGAGGGTTCGAGCAGACGCCTTACCTGCTTCCCGGGCCGCTCTTCGACCACCGCACGTGCCCCCTCTCTGGGCGCCGAGGTCGTAGCGGCAGCCTGCGATGTGCCCGCCGCCGAAGTCCCTGCTCGCGCCGGCTCCACTGCTTGGCGCGCCTCTGTTCTCCCCCGCGTAACGGCGCCTCGCCTCCTTCCTTGACGCCCGGTCTCCACACGGGTGACCTCGAGCCGCTGAACTAGTTTCCGTAGAAGCCCCTCGGGGTACGCGATGGCCCAGTGTTCAGCGTACTCGGTTGCCAAGCCTGCGTCGACCCCGGTAGGAGGGAGAGTGATGACCTCGCCAGAGCCGAAAGCGGCGAACATTAGCCACATCTGGCGAAGGACGCCAGGGTTCGTCTCCTCCCGAACAGCAGTGAATACCCTCTTCGGCATCCGTTGAAGGCACCCGAACTGCCTGGCGAACCGGGTTGGCACGTAGGGCTCGCAGATCACCTTCCCGTCGATCCGAGCCACGAGCACCCCGCCCCGCATGTTCAGGAAGTATTCATGCTGCTCCAGCGGACCCTGCCCATTGTCGATCATCTGGCCAACGGGAGAGGGGAACGGGCTGAAGTTGAAATTGGCGTGATTGCCAACCCGAATCCTCACGCCCTCCTCATTTAGGGTCATCGGAGCGACCCTCACGATGTTCAGCAGGGAGGGTCGCAGGCCGTTGCCTGGAAGAATGATGGCGTTTGGAAACGTGTACCCACCAAGGTGAGAAGCCACCCAGCCGTGGAAGAATTGAAAGGGCCCACCGATCCTTCGTGGCGACCCCCTCGCGGGATGCATCCCAGGATGGCGTACAGCTTAGCCAGCACCGGGACCCCGAGGTTATATCTTTTATTGGCGGCCATGGCGCCCGCCATCGCCAGTGTCGCTGGGCGGATGCCCATTCTCGCATCCCGCACTGGCAGGAGCCACCCACTCAGAAAGGTGGCCAGGAACGCCGCGTACCGGACATTTGGGTCCTGGGCCTCGATGACGCGGTACCCCCCATGAGCGGTAGTCGCCCGTCTCCAGGACCCGCCAGCACGACCCGTTCCGGCTCCTCTGAGCCGCGGTCGGGCTCTGCTTCCCCCTGCCTAGAATCTTGACCGCTGGGTCATGCTCCAAGAACTGGCCGAACCACTCCTTGTAGGCTATTTCCTTGTGGAAGTCCTTGATCCCGAGCCGATGCGTAGCCAGGTCCAGTAGATGCCATGTCAGAATGGGAGTCTGTGACCTGTCGTCCCAGGTGTTCTTCGAAGGCAGGAACTCATCGTATTGGTAACCCTCCAGTGGGATACCTCCGATGCAGTGGATGTCCTAGAGACCGATGCTAACCTCCCCATGGTGAATATGGAAGGTGTTGGTATCCGGGGACCAGCGGGTGAACAGCTCCGGCCCGATCTCGGACTGCTGGTAGAAGTGGAACTGCGACGTCCACACCGCCTCAAATAGGCCGATGTACCGCAGCTCCTCCACGAAGTGATCACAGGTGTGGCGTACCCAGAACGCCCAGGCCCACTCATTGGTGAAATTGCCCCCAGACGGCAAGTCCCAGTCCTTCAGCCAGCCCTTGGTGTCGTCGGTGACACTCTGGCGATATGTGCTCGAGTAGAGGGCTGGAGAGTTCTCTACAGTAGGCTCACTTCCGACGATGGTTCGCGTCCTCGGGTTCAGGACATAGACATCTATGTTCCTGGTCTCCCTGGCAGGATGCCCATTGTTGGTGATGTTATAGCGGGGAAGCTCATCCTCCCGAGTCACCCAGGTCCGTGGCGCATCAACCTCGAACCCTGGCACCAGAACCTCATCTAGGATGCCAAAGATCCAGAGCGGCAGGTTGTCCGATAGCGGATATGTCTTCTGGGCCGGCGTCAGCAAGTCGAACAAGGATTGATTGTTGGAAACAATCTCCTTGGCTTCGTAGACCTCCTCGTTCGCTGCCATCTCAGCTCTGCGAATGGCGGCATCCCCCGCATTCCCTTGATTCGAGGCCATCTCAGAAGCTCTGGGAGTCGTGTGGGTTAAGGGATGAGGCGTGCGGAATCGGAAGAGGCTGGTAGAGATGTTTGAGAGTTGGCACGCAATCCTAGTGGACGGAGCGCAATTGTGAAGTCTGTCGCGTAAAACCCCGAGTGTTCGCGCAAAAACAGGCCGAAATCCGGAAAGGTTTATGCGACGAATGGGTGAATTCCGCGCCGGAAAGGGAAATTTCGCGCACGAGAGCTTGAAAGCTTGTCGCGCAGAAGGCCTGTGTACGGTGCGGGGGACCCAGGTCCCCTATTTATAGGCGAGGCCAGGTGTCCGCGCTGCGCGGAAAGCGCTTTGCGTGACCGAGACAGTGAATTTCGCGCCCGACGCCCTTTTTGCGCGCCTCAGTCCCATGCCACCCAGGAATTCGGCATTCCGGCGTCTCCCTCGGAACCTGATCGTTGCGACCTCTCGCCGATCAGATTCCGAGGGGGGGGCTTTTGTAGACGCCGCAAAAGTCCGTTTTTCCCAAACAAGGCTCCGGATGCGGAAAGCGAGGTCGTATTTGGAGTCAGAAGCACGTTTCGGAGGGCCCGGAGGCCTTGTGCGGAATTTTGGAGACCCGCGTGCAAAGTTGTAGTGCCGCGCGCAAACCTCCCGGGAAGCGCGCAATGCGCTGGGCCGGCGCGCAATTTTGCGCGCCCGTGGCCCGCGCGACTCCCTTGGGCGCCGGGTCCGATTCCGTGCCCGCGAAGGAAATTGCGCGCCCGCGGACCAGATTCCGCGCCCGGGGTTGCCTATAAATATAAGGCGACCCCCGACGTTTTGGAGGTGGCCGGAATTCGAAGAGTTGCTCGTTCGCGCAATCCGATCCCCTCCGCGCGCAATGCCGATCTTCAGGTAACCTCCTTTCTTTCGCGCAAGAAAGCATCGGGGTTCGCCTTCGCGCGCAATCCCTTTGGCTCTTTTCCTTTGAATAACCCCTCACCCAAAGGCATTCGCGCGCAAAAGAAGCCTCTTGCGTGCAATTTCCCCCCGGGTGCGCGCAATCCAGCCCGATTGCGCGCACCCCCCATTTTCAAAGTGGCCATTCCTTAAAGAATGAGCTATTGCCCCCGAGCGCTATCCGAAGCCCGGTGTGCACAATCTCAATCATCTGCGCGCAAAGTGCTGGCCCAATTACGCGCCAGCCCGCCCATTTGCGCGCCGACCCGCGGTATTGCGCGCCAAGTCCCTCTTTTGCGCGCAAACCGCCAGGGTCGCCCCTTTTGACCCCCTGAGGGTACCCGCCTGCGTGGCGCCCGATGATCTTCATCCCGGGTGCCCGCACCGTGTGTTGTCTTCTCGTGCGGCCCTCCAGGTTCGTGCGAAGTGACACAGACCCATTGGCAGCACCACCTCGTCCGCGCTGCAAGACGTTAAACTGCCAAGCATCTTCGTCCAACATGACGTTAAACTGTACTTCGTCCGAGCTAAAAGATGTTAAACTGTTCAGCATTCGTCCTGCATGACGCTAAACTGCACCACGTCTGCGCTGCAAGACGTTAAACTGCCAAGAACCTTCGTCCTCGACACACGACGTTAAACTGTACTTCGTCCGGCACGACGTTAAACCGTCCGCTTCGTCCTCGACACACGACGTTAAACTGTACTTCGTCCGGCAAGACGTTAAATCGTCCGCTTCGTCCTCAATGCACGACGTTAAACTGTACTTCGTCCGGCAAGACGTTAAACCGTCCGCGTCGCCCGATCCCGTGCCTCGCACGCAAGGTCCCCCTCCCGGTTTGGATGTGGCCCCCACCCGCTCGTCTCTGGAGGGGTGTCAAGACTGGAGTGGCCTTCGCCCATGGGGGTAGAGTATTACAGACAGAACGAACTACGCGGACTTTGATCCCTGTCTCCTAAAAAGGGTACATAGGAAGCCTCTCCGATGTTCAAGCCCACCACCTGGTCGTCCCGGTCGTATTCACGTCGGTTCGTCCATCAGTGGACCCCTCCCGGGTTCACACTTGCGTCGATTCACCTATGAATCCGCCCTTGTGGGAGACTGCACATGTGTATCTCCATTGTGCTTCCCCACTGCCCTTTTCTCCTTTCAGCGTCCAGCATGACGTGAAACTGTGATCCACCCGGCCGTTCCATCCCCCTCTGTGCGAGGTGGTTCGGTTCAATCCTCCACCCGGCGGCCTCGACCTCTTTGTGAGTCGGCTTGCCGACGTCCAGCATGACGTTAAACTGTATATCCGAACTACGCTGACTTTGATCCGCGCCAACACGCGGTACGTAGGAAGCCCCTACAGGGTCTAAGCTCTTCTCTCCATCATCCATCCTGATCCTTACCCGGGCCGCCACATACCGGTGGGGTCATGCCATTTCATTCCACTCCACTTCACTCGGGAAGCCGCCCATGTGATGACCCCAGCATCGGAGGTTCCCCGCAAGGGCTTCTATCATCTGATCCACTTCTCGTGTTGATCAGTCCGATGCCGTCCCCGCTGGACGTTAAACTCGTGGCATACCCCGTGTTAAACATGGGAAGCTGAGGAAAACATCAGGTAACACAGTTCCCCGCACCCAGTGCGGGATGCCTCAGGCCATCACGCCTTCGAGAAGCCCTATTAGGGACGGAAGGCAGACATGCAGAGCCGCAGTGTTAAGACACGCCCCCAACACCCAGAGCTACCCGGTCTCCTCACCGCAGGTTGCTGCCCCGACCAGACTCCTTGGAGCGTCCGGGCGGAAGCAACGTAATTAACCGGTGTCCATGGAGACATGGCACTGGGAACGAGATTCACGAGCACGTCTTAAATCTATGAGGGAGACCCAGATTAGGCAACGAGTTCCGAGGAGACGTCCACGGAAGGAGGAGCCGACATCCCATCATCCCGGTTTTGATCAAGGAGCAGACGCCCCTGAATAAGGGACGGATGCCGCCCGCCTTTGGAAAACGGGACTGCGGGGCCACAAGCCGCGCGCCCATCCCCTCGGGTCGACGGGCGCACACGCGAACGCGTCCTGGCGGAACAGCGTCGGAACAGAAACCCGACGCACATCCGCACCGAAATAGGGATCCCAATAATGAAGTGGTGAAAGGTGTTCTAGTTATTAATTTATGAATAGTGGACATACTTTTTTATTTTGGTTATATAGATTACATCAAATCATGATAGTTTTGAATAACTAATAAAACACCACAACAAATCCTTGAATTAGAGTAGTTAGTGAAAAAATAAAATGGGGAAATTATTTCATCCAAAGTATATAACTCATCCCCTATAAAAACATTTATGTTGAACTTCATAATGAAACTTCTGATACTGCATTATGTGTAATTTTATTCACTTATGGGTATGTATAATAATTCCCTATATATATAAAAAATATATTTCCATGAGAGGGAAATCACTCTTTCTATCATGAATTGACCCCTTATTTTTTACAACTGCTAGGAAGATGATGAATGTTATTTAGCACCAAATTATAAAGAATGGAAATTATTTCCCACTATGAAATAGTATCTAGATAAAATACTTGTGTTTAAGGAAAATACCATCTTTGAAGAAATTCTCAATGTGGGGAAATAAATCGATGTGTTTCTAGATGAATTTTCAGATCTTCCTTCTAACCGAGTGGTTGAATGTCCAATTGAGCTTATAAATTCATCCTTACCATTATAAAAGAATCCATATAGAATGGAAATTGCGGTAGATGATGAGATGAATAAATAAATAATAATGAATATGGATAAATGGATCACACACCAAACTACTTTATATTTGGGTTCACCTATCCTCTTCTTTGAGAAGAAGGATAAGTCAAGGCACCTTAGCATTTATTATCATGATCTCAACAACATAAATATTAAGAAAAAGTATCCTATAACAAAGATTGATGAGTTGTATCATTAGAAACGTAGAGAAAAATACCTCTCCAAATTGTATCTGATGTCATGATATTATCATATAAGTATTAATAAGAATGATATCCCCAAGTTACATGCACAATGAGTTCATAGTAATGTCATTTAGACTCACTAATACTCTATAAATATTCATAAAGAAAATTAATAGGTTCTTTAGAGAATACCTCAACAAATGTTTTGTAGTATTTATATATTATATTAAAATATACTCCAAAAGAATGGAGGAGCATGTGGAGAATCTGAGAACTATTCTAAAGACCTTAGGAGAGGGGAATATTTATGAAAAATATAGATATTTTGATTTTTATAAGGGAGTCTCGTTCTTGTGGTCAATTATAATAATAAATGGGACATTTATAAACCCTTAAATTATACAGGAAATTTAAATATATATAAGGAAAAAATCTATTAAATATATCAATAGTTTCCTTGGATCATCTAGGTTCTATCATCGATTCATGAGAAATTATTCCCCATTGTCAAACCCTCTAAAAACTAACTGAGTTGTCACGTTTTCTAAGAATTTTGAATTTTACAAAAGCTTCATGGTGTTGAAAATATAATCTTATAATTTCACCTATACTCAAACTACCCATAAGTGGAGATATTTTCAGGGTCGATAGTGATTCTTAGAAGAATGTATTGGGATTTGTATTAATTCATAATGATAATGTGATGTGCTATTATTAAATTTAATTGAAGGTTCACAAATAAAAATACCCATTGTATGATCTAGAGTTCGTTTCAATGAACATCATGTTAAAAATATTATGGCATTATCTATTTTTTGAGAAGTGAGAAATATATAATGATCATAAGGGCCTTAAGTATATATTGATATATAATTACCTGAATATCAGCCAAAAATTACGGTTAGAGATGATCAAGGATTATGATTGTTCAATCCAGTATCATATAGGAAATAGATTGAACTGGTAGATGCTCTTTGTAGAAAGGATTGATGAATTTAATCATTGATGATATTTGAGAAGAATCTGATCATCGTTGAATTGAAAAGGATTGACATGACAATCATAATGGAAGAAACATCATCAATCACTTCAAAAATTATTGCTCAACCATATCTTATGGATATGATAATTGATTCTAAAAGAGATGGTCTTGGAATTCATAAAAATGTGGAATATTTATGAAAAGGTAAATAATCAGAGATCAGTATTAATGAAATAGTTGTGAGAGCTGGGTTGCAACTACATGTACCATAAATTCCATAGTAATGGGTGGAGAGGTTAGATGATGGACACAGTTCGATATTCTTCATCCATTTAAGAAGATGAATGATATATCGAGATCTCTATGATCACAATTTTTGACACTATGAAGAAGGATATCATAGAATATACATAAATATATCTTGTAAGACAGCAATTTAAGGTCCAATGGATAAAATTCAAGGATACGATGCAACAATTACCGATATGTGCATAGAAATTGGAAAATATAACCACGGACTTTGTCACTGGTCATCCAAATACATCAGTGAGATGTAATTATATAAAAATTATTGTGTATCATCTTATAAATACTTATTATATAATTTCAATTTGAGAGGAATTATCACTTCATCAGTATGAAGGGATATACATTATAAAAATGGTTTTTTCGCATGGAACACAACTATCGAATATATCTGATCGAGATGCAAGATTTACCTCCTACATCTGGAAGATTTTATAACATGTACTAAGTAATGAGTTGAACATCATAAAGACTTATCACCCCCAAAATAATGGAAATTTTGTGTAGACTATCCGAACACCTTAGTAAATACTAATAAATTTCTCTACTGACTTCAATGGTGGATGTAATCAATAACTACCAATGGCTGAGTTCCCCTAAAATAACCGTTTCAAATCAAGAATTTAAATTTATCCCTATGAAGCCCTTTATGAGAAGACGTGTTGATCACCATCATGCTAGGATGATGTTGGTGAATGAAAACTATTAGTTCCTAAAATGGTCAAGGAAGCAGTGGAATAGGTTAAGAGCATTCACATGCACATCAAGGAATCTTGGAGTCAGAATTAGATCTATATTGAAAATTTTCTATGAGACCAACAGTTTGAAATTAGAGACATGATACTCTTCCATATATCACCATGGAATAAGTTTATGAGATTTGGGAAGAAGGGAAATCGTATTTCAATATTCATCTATCGCATTGAGGTCCTTGATATCATTAGAGTGGTGGCATATTGACTATCACTCCCTCCCAACATATCTCATCTATAAGATGTATTCCATGTATCACTATTTTGGAAGTACATACCATACATCTCACATGTCCTCAATCCATATGTTGTACCATTTGGGAATTATCATTTCTATTAATATCAGCTGGTGAAAATCAAGGATCATAGGGATAATGTTCTATGAAATAAGACAATTCACCTGGTAAAAGTGTTGGGTAAAAACGAAAAATTTGAAGAAGATATGTGGGAACCAGAGTAGGTGATGAAATAAAATTTCCCTCATCAGTATTATTGTGTGAAAAGAAAATTTCTATGGTGAAATTTTGGAGGGGGTAATATTGTAACTACCCCATGTTTTATAAATAAAACTCCCTTTCTATTTAATTAAATTTATTATCATAGATTGTGGTTATATAAATCATATTCACATATTTGGATTAATTATATCCAACTAGATTTAAAAGTACATTAAGAATCATAACATTATTTAATATAGAATTCATACAATGATCATATGATTAGTATAAAAATAGTGTTTTAACAAATCCAGTTGACATAGAAGAAGATTTTGTTGGCCTCAACCAGAAGGATCGTACCCTATAAATCCAAATTATCAGAGTTTACAATGGTCATAGCATCTTTGAGATTTTTCCTTGACCATGCCCAAGCTGATATCCAACTACTTAAGAATGAATGAAACCATTTGCAGGAGAAGTTTAATCTTATCGAGATACTGAACAAAACCATGTTAGATGAAACACCAGCATGAATGGCCCCTATCATGTAGCTTAACATTAGGAAATTTGTTTTGTATGAAATTGATATGTATACAGACCCTAGTAATTTAAATATGTATATTTTATATAATAATGAATATATTTTCATATTATTGTTACTTCATAATTTATATTTTATTTGCATACAATATAACAGAAATTATATTTTAGGGATAATATTATATTTCTACTATGGAATTTATTTTGATGATCTATTTTATTTTTGAAATAAATAATATTTTATTAAACTATTATTATTAAATTTAAATGATTATAAAATTTTTATGATGTACAACTCAATTATTATAGGGATTTGAAATATATTATCGTTAAAAAACCAAGAATTTATGAATAAATGTCTATTATTTTAATAGTTAAATTAGTCATATTCAAAAAAATTATTTTGGTAAAATTATTATAATTTCTGGAATCGTAATGTAGAATGTATGCAATGGGTAATTTTTCATAATTTTTTCAGCCAGTTAATTATTTTTGTAAAAATTAAATATTGTATAAATACATAGTATGTATTAGGACATTTTAATGACCAAAAAGAGATGTAATATATACTATAAAAGTATATATGATGAAAATTAAGTTTTAAATTTAAAATAATGAGATTTTATGTTAATTTTATTAATTATATAAATCTTTATGGAATCCTCCAAAACATATAATCTACTATATGGTTTTAAAAACATTTCATTAAGAGTATGACTCACTTACACATAAGAAAGTGTACTATTATAATAATTTTATACCATTGACATATAAAATAATGAAAAATGACCATCTTTTTCAGAAAAAATTATCAAAAACCACAGGAAGATTTTTTGTTTTGGCCATTTTGTTATATTGATTCAAAAACCTATGATTGGGAAATAATAAAAAACTCCCCCATATTTTCTTTTATAAACCAACCCAAGCTCCCATTTCTCTTAAAAAAATAAATTTGGCATGCCCTTACTCTATCCTACACTCTCTAGAGTCCTCCCATTTTTCACCGATGCTGTCAATATGTTGATTCTATGAATTTTGAGTCTCACTCTCAAGGAAATGGATTTATCTCTTCTCATTTCCATTCAGGATCCTATTTCAAGTTATGCTTCATAGTTTAATTTTGTGGTTTTTTGGGTATGATTTCACACAACCTAATTACTTTAAATTAAATGTATAAATTATGATAGGAAAATTTCACTCTCATTAATCCATCCCACGAACTTGTGTGCACATTTGTTACCTTGCCGAAATTTAGTAATGGATCTTGGCCTTCTCCCCGTTATTCAACAATCTTCATTATTTTATGCCTCTTATCCCCATTTTAAAATGTTTCAATATTTTCTTCCATATACCTATTAAATAATTTATTATTTATAAATAATTTATTACCCATTTCTCTCTCATTATGGCCATCCCATGAACAATTATATTCCCCCACAGTGCTGCCAAAATTTCATTATAAGTTTCCATGCAAAACATGTGTGTAGTGAATACCCATTCACATATATTACCAAAACTAATCACCATTATACACATATAATTATATTGTTTTGGGACTTTTTGTATGTTTGTAAAACTCCAAGAATTTTGAATAACATATTATAATGAATGGTTCCATCATTTATGATTTATGTGGCACATTTAAACCTGAAAATGAAATTAAAGTGACAGGTGCACCCATTATTTTATTTTCTCTAATTCATTGGGTAATGTTTTAGTCTCATGAGAAAAAATTCAAAGGATTAGGAAGTAACCGAAATACATCATGAGACATTTTCAATCATGATGTCTTGCAAATAATACATGACTTATATTTATGATGAATTGTTTTATGTTTTTTTTTTCACATTTCCCATTTTACCTTGATGATTAAAATGTTATATCATGCCTCATTTTTCATGTTTATGATTCACCCCCTATTATTCCCCATTGTTATGCATATTTCAAAAATTCATTACTTTATTCATGTTATTCCATGATTATTACTTTATGGGATTTATATCTCACCCATTTCTTATGTATGCCACCATGTTATCCCGGGAAGTTTTAAGTATGAACATGTTAAGGTAGTTTTCAATAAAGATAATGGATCCCCTATTTTAATTTTTTATGTACTGTACCTAATTCCAAGATACACTATAATTATAAATCTCCTAGAATATATTACGTATACTTTTATATAATAAATCATCAATTAAAATGTAATAAATAGATGGATTGTAGTAAACATGATTTATGTACTATTATTTATCCATCTATAGTTGGGATCCTTAAATAATAATTTGTGAGTATCTAATGATAAGGTCTATCAATGAAATGATAAAATGTATACTTATAGAGACTAAGTTACATTTTTGTTCTTCTTGAAGGCATTTAATATTTCTACGAATCTATTGATGGAGGGCTCCTAGTATGCATATAAACCCTATAGTATGAAAAAAATATTATTATTTAAGTAGAATGAAATTTTATAATAATAGTTTAGAGATTGAAGAATGCTGGTTATATTATAAATCTATCAAGATACGGGGAAGTATAGTGGAATGTTTTGTAATTATGGGATGAACTATGGGTGTTTGATGACATATTCCCTTTTGCAAACACATGTATTTATATTTTATAATCTATTACCTGGATAGAATAACTAATTACAATAATTATTAGGCATCCCATGATATGGAAAGTCCTTATTAAAAACTAGATGTTGTACCTTGAATTACATTCTATATTTAATTTGGTAGTTATATGTTAGGTAAAAGATAAAAATATTCATTCATAAATCCTAGTATATAAGAATGGATCAACAACCAATGGGGTTAAAAGATTTAAATTATATTTATAATTTAGTATAAATTATACATAATTAATTCCACCGTTGATCTTAAGAGAATTTATAATTGTATTACAGAAAATGATTCCCTAATGTAGGATATATCATTTTCTAAATAATGTTTTTATCATATTTATATGATTGTGAATTTCAATAATTTTCAAAAGTTCTTCATATGGAAAAATTTATTTCTAATTAATCTGATCATGTAGTTGATTCGAATAAGATTCTAAAATATATATATAAAAAATGGAAATGAATTTAAGATCAATTTTAACACTGAAAGTGTAATCCCAAATAAATTATGGCAATATGAATTGTAATATATTCAGTTAATCCATGAAAATTGAATCATCTTATGAGTCATGTTCTACCTACGATTAATATGTGCTTAATTAATCATTATATTTGTATTAACAATTCATTTACTTATTTAACTACTTCATATTTTAATTACAATGACATATTTTATTTTATCAGGGTACTACTCGAGGATAAGTCATAGTTATAGTTAGACTACGACATAATAAAAGAATCATATACTGTAAAAGAAAGAAAATGTAACACTCTCATAGAACAAGTTTTATATAAATTAAATTATATTATATATTTTAGTGAATTATTTTCACCAGTTGAAGAATATTATCAAATGATTATTTATGATAAATTAATGCTTGAAAATTTTTCTACAAAACTGATACAAGAATTCAAAAAACGAGACCAAATATCTATGATTTTCAATGACACATATAATAAAGTTTATGAAAATAAATTAAGAAATATCAATAATTTGAATCTAGGGGAAATGCAGATGCATGAGAATTATATAATGATTTTGAAAGGGGGATGTGTAGATATTGTGAAATAACATGATGGATATATGTCCAATTTGAATTTTAAATGTGTTGTGATGAATGTGAAGCTACAATATCTAGAAAACACCAACGAAGAATCACAGAATTATTGTGAAAGTAGATGTTTTGCCACAAAATTTATTAATAAGAGTCATGCATCTAAAAAGGCTCATATTAATGGATAAATTATCTTGATACCCTTTGTAGATATATACATTATAATATATCATAGAATAGTAATCAATGATATAGTTAATTATTTTGTACATATATATCTTCAATTTATTTTCTAGGAAAAATTTAAAATAAGAAGATATGTGGGTGGCTAAATATTAATAAGACCGAGAAAATCCTCAATGTGTATATTTTATAATGTCTAAGAAGATAAAATCAGCTAATACATCCCAAAATAATGGGGTTTCTATTAAAAAATATAATATTTCTAAATTTAACAATACTACTACTAATGTGAACTAGAACATAATTATAAGCCACTATCGGTGTTGAATAATTGAAAAAAGTGATATTGAATATCTTTACAACATGAAAAAGAAATAAGAGAAGAAATAAAACTATTGGGGGAAAAGATGATGTAAATAAAATACCTGTTAGACTAATACATAATATTTTGGACAATATAAATCAATATAAACAAAATATAATTGGTATCATGGAAGATTTTATTGATTAATGAAACAAAGTTTGACACCATGAATAAGTGAACTGATAAAAACTAACTCATCAAAAATAATATATTGATTTTATGAAATGGATATAAAAAACATGAATGTAAGAATAAAAAATATTATAATATACCTTGTCTGTAAAAAATAAGAATAGATTTTTTAAGAAAACTATCTCTAAGAAGTTATATAATAAATCCATTTATGAATTAAAACCAACAAGGAGTACTCACTTATTTTGTTTTATAAAGGGACACACCATTAATAAATGTATGAAATCTTTGAAGTAAAATGACAAAGGAAGAAATATAAAACCCAAAATTGAGAAAATGGAAAAAACTATTGTAGAAATAAATTAGTGGTTTTCATCATTGATGAATTATATACAATGATTCTAGAAATAAGAAATTATAAAACTACTGAAAATGTGTGTAAATGGTGATAAATATTAATTAATATTACTAAAAATTCATGATTTTTTTTAATATGATTATATATTAAAAAATAAGTGTCAAGAACGAATGTATCCATTTAGAGAAATTATAACTGAAAAGGTACATATACACAATATTATGGATGATAATAATCTAATATAATGTTTAACAATTTGTCTATACTAGGTGTAAATAGTCAAGAAGATAAATCATGCTAAAAATAATTAATATTCGATGCATGATAATGATATTTTTTTGTTTTAAATAAGATTAATTTTCTAAATGAAAATAAATTCATGATTTCCAATGATTCATAGATTTGAAAAATAAACAATGATGTAAAATAATGTATTATGAAAATATTAATCCACAATAAGGAGATATTGGGTTCAAATTCAATTCTATGTTCTATTTATTTCATTTATGATATGATGGAGACCCTAAAGAATCTCAGACATTACTATTTGAGCAACATTGTCCTGGAAATTAATAAAAAAGAATTAAAACTATGAACTAATTAAATTTTTTTGTTATTATAGTACATGTAGATTCATACATTAAGGAATACGATAACTAAATTCATGTTGTATCCTAGTGAAAAATAATATTTTATACCTCAATAGACATAAAACATTAACTAGTATCGTAAATTCATTAATCCTAGAAATAATAAAACAATTCATGATGGAGATAATTGAAAGAATCCCTTGAGTGGGAAATAAGAATGTGAATATGAATGGATAATAAAATTTATGTTAATATAAAAATATAGAGAACAATTTCAAAAATAAGTTCTTGATGTATTTTATCACATTCCCATTTCATTATTGGTTTATGATGAATTTAGTTTCTAAGGGGGTGAGTGTGAAAACCAAAGGCGGAATAATAAAACATTCACTCATTTGGTTTTTATGTATATATTAATGTTTAGTGAATAGTTTTTAAAATGAATAAAAATCTATTTGTAATTATCCTAAGAAGTGAATTTATTTTTGATGTCACCACATGGATAGGGTGTGATGATATTTTGAGTCTAATTTGATTAGTATTATTTTATATATAGAACATGGACATTTAGTCTAATATTTGATTAATTTATGGAATGTTTCTATGAAAATTATGGTTTCCAACATTGCTAATGTGAAATTTATTAGATAATATAAATATGTTGGCGAACAAACAAATGGGAGAACACAGATAGAGGATATTTTTTTAAAATCATGGAAATTATTTAGACAAAATGAATTTTACTTTGCACAATGTTGTTTATATTGATAGTCAATTGGAAGGAGAAGGAAAATATCATGGGGAAAATATGAAAATATTGAAATTAGATTATATGAAGTAGTAATTGGTGTTGAAAAAATTTCCAAAGGTGATTATTAAAGAGAAAAATGGTGTTTATTTTTTGGGTTTCAATTCTGATGTCAATATGTTATGATGTCTTTAGCCATAGAATAAGATCCTAAAATTTTTGAATATGATGCCCTGATATTAATGGGTACCTATGTTAGTGTTTATTATCTAATAATACATGGATTTACTGATTCTTGGTAGAAAATTCATAAATCAGATAGTTGGATAGTTGGTTTTAAAAAAATAAATGTTTGGATTTTTTTGACCATGAATTATCATGTTATTATTTTTTGAATGTACATAGTGTTCTGGTTGATTAATAACTGGTGGTTCTCTTATTAAATTAATAGAAAAATTGGTATGTAACACTAAGAGATCATAAGTGGAGTGTTTATCATGAAGGATATTTAATATATTTATTTTTATCTCTTGGATAATAATTTTGGAAGGAGTATTTTAGTGTGGAACTAACTTGGAATTGATGGTTGTTTATGTAAGTAATAAAATTCATAAAATACATTGTAGTTTTATTTAAGATCATTGGAAGTATTATAATATTCCCCTTTGTTATTTAAATCTATTTGATCTGTATTGGAGTGTTTATGAACCCCAAAGGTGAATTGAAGAATCTTTAATCTAGTTTGAACAATTCAAAAATTTGTAATTATTGTTGATATTTCAATGAGTAAATTACAGTAAGATTTGTTGATTTATCACCAAAGGACTTTCACCTCTAGAGTGAACTAGATGAAAATTAATGACGAATCATGTCATTGTAAGTTTCATTTTTATTCCATGATAGGGTCATATAGTTATGTTTATATGGATAATATGGAAAATTCATGAATTCATAATATTCAATGTTGACATTAAAAGACTAATTTCGAAACATTATATGATTAATTTTCCACTTTGAAAGAGTCATTTGTGTCTTTAGAAGACATGATTCCCACATTTTATTATTCATATTTGAAATAATATGAGTTATTCTAGAGGATATTATATTATTGTTTTGCTATTATGTTTACCATTTTGAATTGAAATATCTACACAATAAGAGATAAATAAAGTGGTCCTTGTAAGATCCATTAATTCATAAAAAGTACAACTGTATAGATGAAAATTTTTCTTTTTCATGGAATAACTCTAAATATCAAAAGGATG
Organism: Viscum album; assembly: GCA_963277665.1. Classification (NCBI taxonomy): domain Eukaryota; kingdom Viridiplantae; phylum Streptophyta; class Magnoliopsida; order Santalales; family Viscaceae; genus Viscum; species Viscum album. The sequence continues at coordinate 1,978,345,364 of OY728119.1, forward strand.
ATTAATATAATTCATAAGATTCATCTCATGTCCAATAGAAAGAAAATATATTGAAAAACCAAAAAATTATAATATAGTATCAATTTATTCAATATCGTTCGCAACCTAGAACACAGAGCTTAAACAACCCATTAAATATATTTCATCAAATTTATTCTCTTGGATTTCTTGAAAAGAAATCTAATCATAAGTCAAAATGAACCGTAATATAATATTCCATTATAATCTATCCATTTATTTATCAATTATTCATAGATAAAAATAAATTATAAATATTATGGTTATATATGGATTATAAATAAAATAATATTCATTTAAAAAAGAAATGGTTTCAGTAAAATTTTATTTTTTTATAAAATATAGTTCAGTCACATTTTTCATATAATATATCAATAAAATTTACCATAAAAGAAAAATTTATTTAAAATAATAATTTTATTCACTAAAACTATCGTATAAAAATTATTTATTAGAAATTTTTTTTTCTGAAAAGAATCAGTTTTGATGAATATTGTAAAATACTAATTTTTGATTGAAATATACATTTTCAATTTAAATATTTATAAGGAAAATTTTTTCTAAATTTTTCATAAATAAATTTTTTGAAATTTTTAAATCTAATAGTTCAATTTAGATAATCAGAATCTTTTCCTTGTTTAATATTGATATAAAATCTTGGTAAAATTTTAAACATTTTATCTTGTAAAACCTACATCCTCATAGAATTAATGGGATTAATTTTAATTTAAATTAGGCCACTTATTTTAATGGAAATGTGATCAAATTGAAATTTTTTTTTTAACTATAATATATATTATATAATAATTTTTTCATAATTGTTAGAAAAATTTAATAATGAAAATAGTAAAAATTATTTTTTGAGGCTTAGGCCAAAATTGTTTTACCATGGGCAAAAATAAATGTATATTGATAGAATGACAAAAAATACCAGTCCATAATATATTATCATGGAATAGTTATAACTTATCTTATATCAAGATTTAGAATAATTCATTTTTCCCATTTTAATCCTAAAAACATGGACGAACCTATGACAATTTATAAATTACATGAATGATAATCCACTCACATATAAAAGTCCACCCCATCTCCACTCCTATTCGCACCATCAAAACATTTTTTTACAATACCTACCAAAATATATTTCATTATTATATCCCATCATCAAAAAGTATTTTTTTCATAATACCATTCTAGGAGTACATTAGGTATAATACTACTGACGTGGTCTAAGAAAATGCAAAATTCCTAACTATGAGTGTTGGTATTATTTTTCCCCCGCATCCATAAAATTTTATTAATTTATTAATATATAATAAAAATGAATATAAAATATACTATGATGTTATTATTTTATCAATATGACATATACCCGTCTAATATTCCCTCAAATGGGAAACAATGACATCGCTTGTGCGTATGTAGGACAACTACCTCAAGAACCAATCTGACACATTTTCCATCAAGAACTATAAGGGTTGGGTATGATTATGGATATAAATATTATATATATAATATATATAAATAATCATTATACGAATGAATTTATTGTATTATATATTACATTTTTCATTCCATTCCGTATGGGATATGATAACGTCGCTCATGTGAATGGCGGTCCTCTGCCTTGTGTAGCGATGTTATTAGTTTTTCTATAATGCTCTACATGTATGGTAATAAGGATAATGTTAAGTAATATATGTTATATGCATGACATAATTATAAAATTAATGAAATATTTATCAATATTAAATGATAATATATCATTTTCAATCATGTCATTTCTCTCATTGAATGATGATAACATCGTTCATATATATGTGGACTATGCCATCATGATGCAATGTGACTATTTATTTTCATCACTAAATGAAAAGGTATGATATGTGTAAGTATAATTAAATAAATAACATGATATTTCTATAATTATATTGTGATCAAATATTCTTAAATAATATCCATAATGATATTTTAAAATTTTAAATGATACTCATGCATACATTCAACATATCGTTTCCATGATTATTATGTACTTAATTTCTCAAAACCATCATTCATGATTTATCTACAAAGTATAAATTATGTATAAATATTATAAATATTTCCTTATTGATATTTATATGTTGAAACAATATAATATTCTTAAGAATGATGATATTCATGGAAAATCAAAAATGAAAAAGTAATTCAATAAACAACTAAAACAATAAAAATAATGAAATATTATTAAGGAATTGGTAAAAAGATGTTATAAAAGCTTAATATATGATATAATAAATATGAATATGGTTCTTGAATAAAATATTAACATTATTAAACACATTACAGAGGAGGATAATGCATTTTCAATAAAAAAGAAGAAAGTAGTAAAGTACGTCATCTCAATTTCCCATCATTGAGGCATATTATATTATTGTAAGCCTAGTTTCATTAATATTATATACATACTAAAACATTTAAATATAATATCATTAATATATCATCCAATATGTTATTTTTTTTAATTTCAATTATTCCCTGAAATGACATTTTATGTGAATGTTACCTTGTTGAAAACATTTCACAACTGAATTACTTTCCTTTTGGTTATATTACTTTTTCATTTTCCTTTTTTATTAAAATATTATGTGAATAATGATTTTTTTATTATAATATGTTGTATATATACTTTTTATATTATGATTTACATTTGATTCAAATAATTTAATCAAATAATAATTCTCCATTCATTGTTTTGATCATTGTCAGGGACTTCATCTCAATTTCCCTTTATTGATTAATGTTTAATAGTTTTTCAACTAAAATCCTTTATATATTGTAAATAATTCCACTTTAATCTATTATAACATTAATACATCATACATAATGGTTATTTACATTATAATTTGAATTTTAAAATCCACAAGGACTTCAAAGGAATGTTACCAAGTGGGAAACAATTTCATAACTCAATCTATTTTCATTAGGTTATATTACATGTTCATTTTCCTTTGATAATATATGATTATGTTTTAAATGAATTTTATATTATGTTTTATTTAATATTTATATATGTGGATATTAATTTTATTTTTGTAATTTATTAATTGATTACTTCTCACATCAATGTTCTGATCATTGTAATGTGCTTCGTCTCAATTTCCCTACATTGAGGAATATTTTTTTATTTTGTAGGAAATATAATTTTTATGACTCATATACTTACCATTTTTACATGTAGTATCATTAATATTTCATATATTTTATGTTTTTTGTTATTCAATTTTAATTATTAAATATGAGGGGATATGACTTCAAAATTAGTAAGTGTTAAATGTTATTATACAATCTCACTTTCATTTATGATTGTTAACATTCTCTTGAAAAAAAATTAAATTTTATATTATACTTTTCATTGTAAATTAAAATTATATTAAATGTAAATGTTCATAATTTATGTGTAAGATTGTATCAAAAATAATGTAAATTATAACATATGGTGATTAATGATGGTGTTATTTTCTTATGTGGGAAAATATTGATAAATCTGTATCCATTATTCAATAAATATATTTTTTGAAATGGATTATTATTCATGAAAGAAATTTATAATTTGATATATGCGGATGGATTTGGACATCATGTGATGGGTGGTGACTATAATTATATAGCCCTTCGATGCATCAACATGTCTCTTGAGAAAAATAATTATTAAAAATTATATGAGTTTCTACATATAGGTTTAAATTTTCTTTTAAATGGTATTGATTGTATACTTATCATGATTCCTTAGATCATGATTTGTAATAATTAATAATTTCCATAATTAATAATTTATATATTATTATTCATGATATTTTCAAAATTATATTATATTGGGATTCCTTTCATTCCAATTGTATCAACTAAATGAAATATGATTTTAGTTATTTACTTTTCCATATTTATTGTGACTTAGGTCTTTATAATAACAATGTTATTGATGAAATGTATTGAATGTTTAATTATTTACCTTTCCATATTTATTATTCTTTTTTGATTAATGATATATTATAGTTCACTTAACTCTTAATGAGTGTTTGATCTCACCCTTATTATTTTTCCTTTCTGAGGAATCCATAATGTGTAATATTATTCATATGAGATGATATACAGGAGAGAATGTTGTTATTCTCAATTTTTTTCAAATTTATTATGGGAATAATTTGTCTATCTTGTTGATAATGTCTAAATAATAATTTATTACTTTGGGGTGTGATTCCTTATATATTATTCCAATGTAATAAAATAGTACACTAGCCCCTCGTTAATAGGTTGGGTTGATTATAGGTGGTACGGTAGGAATTTTAGTAGAAACCTTGAGAACTATATTTTTTAAAACATATATTAGGGATAATACCCCTTTGGTAGATTTTATGTGTTACACTATAATAATATCTTAAAGATTTAATATGGTTTAGAATTTGTGGATTTTACTATAAATTCATTACTATATGGATAAAATAGGTGGACATAGTTCTAGAATAATTTTCTCTAGTGGGCAATAAATCCCAAAAGGGAACATTGAGGTTGACCTGGTTGTCACCTAGTAAATGGAAATTAGACTTATTGTTGTCCTATTTTGACACACCCATGTGATATTCTTCGGGAAATTGGCATTCTCATTACAAAAAATTATTTAGAATTTGAGTAGATAAGGATAATGATTAACCTGGGATAGTCCTAAGGAGTCTAATATTGAAAACATTTGTCTCAAAGGAAATGTAAAATTCTTTATGTGTGGATAATAATGGAATAATGAAAATAATTTCCTAGTAAAAATAAAGAATATGATGGAAGAAAATTAATCTAAAATTAGGTATATATTTTTTACCTTGTAGTGTTAAATTTGGGAAAATATATAATTATCTAATTTGACTCCCTCCTATAATGGTTAATAAAAAAACTACCGAATGAACTATGATAAAAAAACAGATGAAGTATTTTTCTATAGGGAGTCAATAATTATTTAAAGAAGTATTTTTTATCAATGTTATTTTATTTATAAGTGTTATGAATAATATAAGGATTGGGTAAAATATAAGAATAATAAACTCCATCATTAATTTAGGAATTATGGATGTCATCATGGTATTATGTATTTAATATTTATAATACATTTAAATTAACAAAAACCTCTTTAACGATTTAATGGGACGTGAGTTTAAATATATTAAGGTTATTCATTGAAAATATTTACATCAATAAAACCATTTGATTTATTATATGTTATAGTGAAAATGTTATTAAAGTAAGAATACACTAAAATATTGTATGAATAAGTTAAATGGTCTTGGTAACTAATAGGTTTTATCTAGTAATTGATGTTGATATCATTATAGGCTTTTAATCATTGGGAATATTATAGGAATTATATTAATATTGTATTAGAAAAATTAAAACCCACATAACGGGTAAAAACCCATTGAGTCTAGCATGTATAAGGGGCTCGAACCCACCACTGATGGACTGTAAGGGTTTAGAGCCTTCCACTAGCCTATATGATGTCTTCATTAAAATTTAATTGTGTTTAGTTAATTTATTTGATAGAAAAATATTACTTTTAACCTTTTTTGTAACTTTTGTGGGGTTGTGATTAATTTATTTGATATCTTGTGCAAACCATATTTGTTTTATAAAATATATATAGACATATAGAATTAATTTTTACTCTTTTATGGATATTATGATATGTTAAATATGATTTTTAGTGTTTCAAACCTAAAAATGTAATTTTTGGAAATTCATTTCTTGAAGTAAGTGATGAATTGGAAATTTATGGAGGCACAATTAAAGGATCAAATTATTCCTATAAAATAGATTGATATCAAGAAAATAAATATAAAATACTATTAGAGAGTAAAATAGTTATTCATAATTTTGAAAATGAACATGAAATTTTTTTCCCTATTATATTCATCTCTGATGAATCATGTGGACTTTCAATAATCACAGATTTATAGTTTTTAGGCCCTTAACTTTCCAATGATCATTTAAATCATTGTGATCAATGGAAACTATCACCCACTATAATTATTAATATTTTATTCCATATATTAATTAGTCAATAATTTTATTCACTATAGAAATATATTTATGTTTTTTCACATATAACCTTTCTCTTATCGATTATCTCTTATTAAAATTAAAATTTATTATCTCTTTTTATAATGATTGTTGTTCACAAAGGAATTTTTGAATATGACACCCTTGATTATAAATATTAAGTTAAAATTATGAGGATGATATTTATTTATTTTTGGGAGAATTTAACACCCTAATAATATAAAATAAGAATAATATATTCAATAAATCATGTGGGACACATCAATAAGTTTAAATAGCTCATGAAATATATTTCATTATATTTAATCACATTAATAGCATAAAAACATGCAACCCTGAGTCCAAATGAACCATAATATTATATACCATTATAACATATCCACCTAACCAGTGGGTATGAAAAATAATAAATAATTTCTGAAAATTTTGGTTATTTATTGACTATAAATAAAATAAGAAACATCTAGATGAATAAAAGAAAACTTTTCTGAAAAAAACTGTACTTCTTAAAAGACAGTGTAGTAATAAATTTAATAAAAATTGAAATTATTTTTTATTAATTTTAGAAAATGTATTTAAAAAATAATAATTTCAAAAAAATATCAATATTAGGATAGGGTGATTATTTTTCTAAAATGTTTTACTTTTTTGAATATTGAAAAATACTAACATTTTAATTGATATTTTCCTTTTATTTTTAATTATCTATCCGAATAATTAATATTCCAAATTGGTTATAAAGTAAAATTAGTTAAAATATAAATATATTAATCAAATATTTCTCATTGGAATAATTTTAAATTTTAATTTAAATATAATTTTTAAAAACTTTTGTACATTTTCTCTCTCAAAACCCTTTTTCAAGTCATGTATAGAGGATTAATTTTAAATTAAATGATTCCACTTTATGACTATAATTTTTCGAAATGGATTTCATAGTTGGATTAATAATTATTTATATTATCTAATATGTTGAAATTAATTTTTTACTAAAATGATTAGTGAAAAATGTAAAAACAATTTAATGCGATTAAGGTAAAAATGTGTTTACTAGGGGGGTGGGGTAAACTAAAGGGATAATGGTTAAAATAACATAAATACTTATCACAAATAAATTTTCCAAACATATTATTTCCTTAAAATCTCTAATCTTAAATAATAATAACTTTTGGTTCAATGTGAGGATAATGTCCTGAAAATTCAGTATAATTATTTTTAATTATATGGGATTATTCCAAGTCTGTGAAATCTAACGGCGTGCGATTCCGAGTCCCGGAGATCCAGGATTGATTTTTCGAAGTTTTGTTAAGATTTAATTAGCACGCATATGGAGTTTTCCTGAAATAGTAGAATCACTCTTAAGTTGTTACTTGAATCAGAAATCGGAGGGCATCATTGCACTTATGATGGCGGGTTTATCCTAGGCGTGACATAATTTTAGTCAGCACAGGCCTCCAATGAGAAAAACCTACAATGGAATACCGGTAAATAAAATAATTAAATAAAGTTATTTTATTTTCCAAAACCTTATAACTCACAAATTGTAACTTAGATTAAAAATATGAGTCCACCGCTGAACCCATGAGGGTATTCAGTCATTAGGTAGATACTAACATTATCCTGATCCAGCCACCAGTGAAAGTAAGTTTTTGGCCATAAATAAAATAATAAAGTGAAAATTATTTAAAATCCATAACATTTAAATTGTAACTTGGATACAAAATCTGAGATTACTATTGGTTTTTTAGGGTGTGCTTTACATTGGTAGAGCATATCCTCGACTGGAGCGGGTCAAGGGTGACTATTACTTATTTTCTGAAATTTATGTCTTTTACATTTAGTAAACACATGAGTATGGTTTGGTACCTTTTGAACCAATGCTATGAAGTGAAATATAAGGACACTGTTGAACTCGCAGCACTGATATTCACATAAATAGACATTCACCTCTACCAGGTAGGTTGAGGGTGAAAATTAGTTTTTAGAGTTTTTGTGGAAGAAAATAAAATAAACATTCTTTATTATATTTTTGTAATTGAAAGCTCCTTTTTGATTTTTGGGGGTGGGGACCACATGAGGATGTTCAAGTATTTATGGATGGGCATTAAATCCTAGATTACACAAATTATGTAACCACCAGAACCCTGCTAATTTAATGTGAAGTATCCCTTAGAAATTCCACAAATTCATCTGCCAAAATTAATTTACATAACTTAATTAATATTAGTTCCTCATTTACTTGTTGTAAATCATTGGTAAAGGGGAATTGGGGGAGCCTTGGAGAATTGGGAACCACTTTTTCCAATGAGGAACCGCCCCCCAACGAAGAACGAGGATCCGACATCGAGCCCAGATGAAAAGCGTCTTGCAGGAGTGACGAACGACAACGTCCCCTTCAACAACTTCATATTCTTCCTCATGATATCTCCAATGAACATCAAGGTAGGGGATTTATATATGATTGAATTTATTTATTGATTCACCATGTTCTATATTCACAACGATGATGGAAAAACTAACATGGCCATTGTCTCATGCATAATCCTTGCCACTTATCTTTTGATTGTTCATGAATTTTTTATGGGTTCTTCAACACAAAATATTTAATGACACTAGAGACAAAATATTTTGTTGAGAGTAACATATGGACACAAAGCCCCCAACCCAAGGATCTCTAATATGGGATTGATTTATTTTTCAGGCATGGAATGAAGCCGTAAGGGATCGCGGAAGAAGGTGGTGCCCAACACCCGTCTGGCCACGAGGAAGGAAGGGCGGCGCACATCCGTGCTGCTGGATGATTAGGAAGCTGCGGCCCGTCAGCTGCGGCAGAGCTGGGGTGGAGGCTGAAATCTGGTCGGCCACATGGAAGTGCGGCGGTGCGTGTCCGTGCCACCAGTGGAGCAGGAGGTCACGACCACTCGACATTGGCAGAGGCTGAAGAGCGGTCTGTCCTGGTGGCCTCAATAAAGCTGTGGCATGCGACCGCACCTCTGGGAGGAGGACCGGTCCGAACACCGTCCAGCCATTGTGGTTCTTCGGGACCCACTCCGGTCCCGTGGTGGATTGGCAACGCCTAAAATCGAACCCCCTTTGTAGTTCTGAACAGAAGGGGGTCTGGTCCCCCTTTGATGCCATCTCGGGCGAACCGCACCACCGTGCTGCGCCACCAGGTCGGGCCGCTATTCTACTCGGGATGGGCCCACCAAGGCCCAAGCCATCCGGGTTGGACCCGGGTTAGTCCGATAGGTTCGGACCAAGATGGTCATTTTGGTATACTCCACCTGAGTTTTGGATAAGGTTGGAGTACAGCCGGGTTTGATCGGTCCCCGAATCCAACTGGGCCATCAGAGAGGAAACACTAATAAATTACTGAACAAGCGTCTGATTGATGCGCTGTCTACTGTTTTGGGTCCCTTATGATGTGAATTTTTTTTGATACTACTTAGTGGGACTTCGTGGTGGTTGAGGTATAATCGATGGCTTGGGGAGCAGTTTTCCCAAGTGCGCTACATATGGAACCCTACGACTGGCTGAGACTTCACGAAGACAGATCGTTTCGACTCAGAGTGACTCCACAGGCCCAGTGGGGAGCACCACTATGTGCCTCAGGCGACCCATGATACTCTACAGCAAGATTAAATCTACAGGCCATGAGGGGGAGCGCCACTGTGTGACACGGTAGTCTCACGACACTCGGGAGGAGGAGTACTTTAGCAGTCCATGGTTAGTGGGAAGCGCCTCTATGTGACGCGGTAGGCCCAATAAACTCCATAGAGGAAGAGTTCTCCAGCAACTGTGGTGTTCACTATTGTGACTATGGATGTTACTTGTTATTATCCCTAGAGAATGTTGTTGTTGGATATCAACATTCATAGTCTTCATGTGTGGGTCAACATTATAATTCTATTTCTCAGAGTTGTATACCAAGTTTGAGCTGAGTCTTATATCATCATGGTGTACCTATGTGGTACTTTATCAACGTGGTTATACCTATGTGGTACTCTTAACATAATGGTATTACCTCTGTGGTATTCATTTCTCCTGTGTGAGATGGGTATATTTGGATAACTTAGGTATATGAATGGGAATATACCTAAGTAGGGTGAACTGTTGTTTTTATGTTTTTTAGTTTATCCTTTGTGGTTTTGATAGACCTTTGGGGGTCTTGGGGTCCCTACTGAGATTTGTTATACTCACCCCTGAATGGGCTCTGCCTGCACCCTGTTGTGTCTAGTGCAGATGACGGACAACGCTGACTGATGATGAGGGTACCTGGACTGGAGACTGCTCCGAGGATCCAATATAGGTGTTCACAAGAGTGGTACTCAGTTTTACTTGTATATTGTAGTTTTTCTAGTAATTTTCGATTTGGGCTTGTATTCTATCTCATTTTCATTATGTACACACCTTGTTTACTATATAGTTTACTTTTTCCTTGTATCTGGTTGTGTTCTAGGTTTACGTGAGTTTACAGGTTATAAAGGTAATGCCTTCCAGTTTTAGGGAATATCCCTTTTGGTGCTTGTCTCCTGCCCCAGGACTAAGGAAGGTGGGTTTGGGGAAGTCAAGACACAAGACCAGGGGGATGGGTCTTGAAAAAGTGGTATCAGAGAAGTTTCGTTCTACTGAATAACTAAGAGTCTGATATTTTATAAGCAGCAACAGTGTTACGTGTTAGGAGTTTGGTTATCAGTTTAGGGAGTCCAGTGTTGGGGAAGCGGCCGACATATCCATACACTAAGACCCTGAATTCATATTTCCAACTCATCACACGAAAACACTAATTGAGTGTGTATTTTAAATGATTTTCTTTTAATTTCATTGGAGTCATCTCACCAGGTATAACATAATGACCGTGGTGCACATGTTCCTTATCTGGATGCCACGGTGTAGACAACCATCTAGGATTCTCATTAGAGTATGTGATGACAGTCCACCGTGTGACGAGTCTTCGGTGCATGGCCCTCCTAATGTGTTGGCACTTTTATGTGGAGTACCAGTAGCACCACCACCTATAGGGAAGCAGTTACAGCGTGCGGTAATGGTAGGGGAAACATTTAGGCTTAGTGCCTTACACAAGTTTCAGCATCAAATACCCCTCAGGTTCTGACACGAACCCTACTCATAGGTGGCTGAGGATTGGCTTGAGGAGGTGGCTAAGAGTTCTTTAGATCTTGTACAGCTTTGGTTGGACGACATGTCGGTATCTGAGTATTCATTGCGGCAAACAGACCATTCCTGGTACCCGATGAATATGATACGTTCAGTGCTTCGGGGCTTGAACTTCGGAGCGCAGAGTGTTTAAGGATTAATGAGCCCACACTATTACTCTATGAATTCCTAACTATGTTAGGGTTCTATAGGGAACCTTGGTGGTTGAAAGTTATTTGGATGAATGGATACAGCCAGTGAATGTTAGTTTTGGGAATGTAAGAAACTGGCACCAGTCTCAGAGACTTGGGTGTGTAGCATGAGGTGGTGAAAATTTCATCATGTTATAAGCACCCTCCTTTTTGGTCCCTAGCAGGCTCAAGGAGCTAGAGGGAAGGGGAATGGAGTAGCTGCATACGTTCAAGGAGTGTGACCCAAGGGCTCCAGGAATTGGATAGAGGTACGATCTGTGTCTACTACTAGCTTCCGTATTAATATACATAGAAACTAATCATTCCTTCAACGAATCTTGTCCCAGACCTAGAGTTTCTGGTTAAGCTAATGACCTAACCCAATCATTTTGAGATACTATTGTGAAGAGACTTGATAATCCCTCTAACGCCGATGGTGTGATCTAACCCTTGAGGTGAGAGTTTCGGTTAGAACCTCTTGGTGGCAGCGTCGAGGCCAGACGACGTTAGTTTGGGTATGGACTGGACATCCACAGTTCATACTCTGATTGACTGTATTAGTAAAAATAGTTGTGTTTTACCTACAATGATGTAATTGAATTTTACTTGGATGGTGTAAAAGGAAACTCAGGAATCATAGGATAAACTCATGATAAAGAGGGTGCAATTGGTCACTCTTGAGTCGTCCATCCCTACCCTCATGGCAGCAGGAGTTTTGAGTTTTCTGTTCCCAACAGAAGCTAATAAGTGTGCGGGACATCCTTGCAGATATCCTTTGTAGATAGAGATAGTGCAGCATACCTCAAGTCTATCCCAATCATTCCCCCACTTCTTTAGCATGTTCGAGAGGCACAACATGGGGACACTAACTGTGAGGCTCGACGTGATTAGATATCATCAGGGCTGGAACCTGATTGATTTCATGAAGGTGGGGAGCACGTCATCCTCTTCAGAGGACGTACCATGGTGCCAATAGCGCTATAAGAGGAGGTGAAGAGGGATTTCCATATGTCCCGACTGGCATAAAATCCTAGAGTGGCAAAGATGTACCCGGACCTCCAACGTAAGTACTGATGGCTCGGGATGAAGGAATTAATGACAGAGTTTTTATCATGATGTCTCACTTATCACCTAGTGAAGACTACATAGAGTTAGCATAATTCTTATGTTGAAGGGATACCAAGACAGATAGATTTCCAAGAGGGGGACCACATATTCTTGCGAGTCTCTCCTTGACGGGGACTATAGAGGTTTGACCGAGGAGGCCAGTTATCACAGAGTCTTATTTGACCATTTCTGATACTTCGTAGGATCAGCAAGGTGGCATACCACTTGGCACTACCACCACAGTTGGAGTGGGTGCACAACGTATTCCACGTTTCCAAGCTGTGGAGATACGTGCCTGACTCTTATCAAGTCATCGACCATGGAATGTTGAAGTAAGACGATGGGGTGGCCTTTAAGGAGGTTCCAATAGAGATTGAGGATATATTAGAGAAGGTCCTTTTTGGGTAGTCGATGCCTCTGGTGCGCATTCACTAGCTTCACAGAATCCTCCAGGAGCACAAATGGGGCAGGAGGCTCTAATCCATGCTCAGTACCCCCATTTTATTCCATATTCAATGTTGTGGATTTTTGGGATGTAAATCCCTATGGTGGGGAGAATCTAATGTCCCTAAAATTGGGTATTTTTTTAATTATATGGGATTATTTCAAGATTGCAAAATCTAACAGCGTGTGATTCAGAGGCCCAGAGTGCCCAGAATAATCAGTCAAATATTTTTTGAGCTTGAATTTGTGAGTGTAAGTATTTTTCTTCAGAAAGTGGAATGAAACTTAAATGATTACATGGATCTTAAATCTAAGGGCACCGTTGCGGTCATGATGTAGGGTTTACCCTAGGCTCGACTTATGTATAATCAGCATGGGCCTCATGTGAGAAAACCCAAAATGACATAACTGTAAATAGAATAATTTAATAAAGTTATGTTATTTTTAAATTACTATAACTCACAAACGGTAACTCTATATAAAAATATGAGACCACCACTAAACTAGTGGGGGTATGCTTTCTTTAGGTCGATACTAACATTGGATGTTGTGGTCCACCATGGAATATTAGATTTTGGCTATAAATAAAATTATAAAGTGAAAATTATTTTATTTTAAAATCCATAACATTTAAATGGCACCCCGGTTTGGAACTCTGAGAGCATTGTTGGGTTTATTGGGTCATGTTTCACATAGAAAGTGCCTTACCTCGACCGGTGTTGGTTGACGGTGACTGTTTATTATTTTCTGAACTTTGTTTGGGTATGTTTAGTAAATGTGCGCATGGCATTTTTTAAATTTTGAAACAGTGCTTGGAATTGAAATCTGAGGACACTGTTGAACTCAAAGCACTGCTATTCTCTTATGCAGACCTCCATATCGACCGTAGTAGGTCGAGGGTGGAAATTAGGTTTCATTAATTTTGTGGGAGAAAATAAAATAATCATTCTTTATTTTATTTTTGAAATTAAAACATCCTTTTTGAGTTTTGGGGTTGGGGACCAGACGAGGATGGTCGGGAATTTATGGTTGGTCATTAAATGCCTGGTCACACAAATTATAAAACCACCCAAACCCCTCTACTTTAATGTTATGTAACCCTTAGAATTTCCCCAAATTGATGTGCCAAAATTAATTAACATAACTTAATTAGTATTGGTTCCTCATTTCCTTGTTGGAAATAATTGGGAAAGGAGAATTGGGAGAGCCATGGAAAACCGGGAACAACTTGTTCCAATGACGAAACACCCCCAAATGAAAAATGAGGAACCAATGCTGAGCCTGGATTGGAAGTGTCTTGCGGGAGTGACAAATACCTGCATCCCCTTAAACAACTTCATCTTCTTCCTCGTGACCTCACCAATGAACGTCAATGTAGGGGATTTATATATGGTTGAATTTATTTATCTATTCTTCATATTTTAGTTTCACAATGAAGGTGGACAACTAACGTGGCCATCGCCCCGTGCATATACCTTTCCTCTTAACTTTTGATTATTCACGTGTTCTTTGTGCATTATTCAACGCCAAATATTTAATGATGCTGGAAACAAAAATTTTTGTTGAGCGCGACATATGGACGCGGATCCATCGACCCAAGGATCTTGAATATGGGAGCGACTTATTTTTTGGGCTTGGAATGAAGCCGAAATGACTCATGGAAATGGCGGTGGTCTGCACCTGGCTGGCCATGTGGAAGGAAGGGTGGCACGCTCCCGTGCCGCTGAATGATGAGGAAGCCCCATACCGGTGGTTGTGGCTGAGGAGGAGGCCATGTCGGAGGACGAAGAGTGGCCAGTAGTGCCGCCCGCAATGGTGCAGCGGCACGCGACCGCGCCACTGTGAGGAGGACCCTCAATAACACTGGCATGCCATTAAGGTTCGTCGAAACTTGCTCGGGGCGGCATTGCCCCTTTGCAGTTTCGAACGGAAGGGGGTCCACTCCCCCTTCAGCGTGAGCTCGGGCGAACCACACAACCGAGTCGTGCCCAGTGCAGGCCGACCACAACCTGCGTGGTGGGCGTGGATGCCCCACTATGTGGGCCTGGCCTATGATGGCCCATGGAATCCAGGCCAGACACGGGTTGGTCTGGGTCAGTCCGACTTGGTCAGACCGAACAGGGCCCAGCCGGACCCAATTTCACCTTTTGGGACATAACATTTGAACTGGGTTTCCATTTAATGAACCGTCTACAGCACCGAAATCCTTGGATCAAGATTTTCATATTGGTTTACTCAACTTGAGTTTTCATTATGGTTGGATTATGGCTTTGTTGGATCTGAACCCGAATCCAACCGAGACCTCATAGTGGAAGCTCTAATAACTTACAGACCAAATGTCTCATTGACGCACCAGATGTTGCGTTGGGTCTCGTATGTTGCTAAAAACCTTTTAGATACTTCTTCATGGGATTTCGAGGTGGTTGAGGTATGATGGATGTATTGTGGAGTGGTTCTCCCAAGCCTTCTACATAAGGAACTGTACTACGGGCTGAGACTTGATGACTACTGACTGGTTCGACACGGAGTGACATGAGAGGCCCAGTGTGGAGCACCTCTGTGTGACGTGGCACGCCCATGGAGGGGAGCGCCTCTGGGTGACGTGGAAGACCCACAGTTGATAGCACCCATGTTTAACATGGCAGTCCCATGGTACTCGACAGGAGGAGAACCTTAGCCGTCCATGGGTAGTGGGAAGCACCTTTGTGTGACATGACAGGCCCACTGTACTCGATATGGGATGATTTATCCAGCAGTCGAGGTGTTTCGATGTTGTGACTAGGGATGTTATTTGTTATTATCCCTAGAGAATCATGTGGCTAGCTATCAGCATTCATGGTGATCTTACGTGGGTCATCATCATAATCCTATTTCTCAGAGTTGTATACCTGGTTTGAGCTAATTCTTATATCTTCATGGTGTACCTCTGTGGTACTTTATCTATGTGGTGATACATGTGTTTTACTTCTACCTTCGTGGTATTAACTGTGTTGTATTCTTCCCTACTGTGTGAGGTCGGTATATTTTGATAACTGAGTTATATGTATGGGAATATACCCATGTTTGTTTGACTCTTGTTTCTATGTTTTTTTGTTCATCCTTTGTGGATTTGAGAGACCATTGGGGGTCTCGGTGTACCAAATGAATATTGTTATACTCACCTCTTCACGGTCAATGACCACACCCCGTTGTGACTGGTGCATATAACAGACATCGTTGATTGAGGACGAGGGTACTTGGACTAGAGACTACTCAGAGGTGGACTTTTGATGAAGTGACCCGCAGAGATGATCAATAAATAGTAGTACATACCCTTCAGGTAGGATCCTTGGCGGGTTTTCACATGATTTGTACTCAGTTTAACATTTACATTCCATTTTTTATTGTACATTATAGTTGGGATTGTATTCTGGCCCCTATACATTTTATACACACCATTTTTACTATATAGTTTACTTTTTTCTTGTATCTAGTTGTGTCCTTAGTTTGTGTGAGTTTACAGTTTATAAAGGCATCACCATCCCGTTTTTGGGAATACGCATTTCAGTGATTTTTTCCAGCGCCAAACCTATGGAAGGAAGGTTTGGGGTAGTCATGGCACGTGCCCCGGGGGACAGGTGATGATAGTTAGATTCTAAAATTTTGGGTTGAACTATTTCTTTTCAAAAAATACATTTGTTCTTCTCACCTCACTTATAAAAGTCACCACCATTCCCCTCTTATTCACACCATCAAAATATTTTGGTTTGACGAATACCTACAAAACAAATTAACAACTTCACGATTCTCATCTTACTATCCTTTTTTGTTCAAAAATTTATTCTCCAAAAACAATAGGTATAATCATAAATATGTAGTCCGAGAATGGGTAAAATTTCTAAATACGCATTTTTGTTCTATTTCACCCTCCACCTTCTTAAAATGTTTTTATTTTATGATTATATAATAAAGATTATATATATAATATACAGAAATGTAATTATGTTTTATAAAATACCTATATCAATCTTCTCATCCATCAAATGGTAAATTACAATGTCGATCATGTATACGGTTGAATATCGTATCGTGAACTGATGTGGGAAGTTTTCCATCAATACCTCTCAAGGTTATGTATTATGTTGTATATATTATGTATATATTATATTTGAAAAATAATTATTCTAATATATTCATTATATAATATATAACCTCTTTAAATTCCATTCCATAGGGGATATGATAATGTCACTTGTGTGTATGGAAGAACACCCACTCACGATGGAATGTGATTTAGTTTTCACTAACAGTTTACTTAGAAGGTAATAAGGATAAATTGAATTAATATATCATATATAAATAAAATAATTAGGGTAATAATGAAATATTTATCATTATTAGAATACTGAATATAATTTTATTTCTTACATATACACTCAATGAATGATGCTAACAGCCTTCATGTCTGTGCGGACTACCACTATCACGAAACGTTGTGACTCTCATTCTTCGTACGCAAACCACATAAATGATATTTATAAGTATATTTAATTAACTACTATTATATTATTATAATTATGGAAATATAAAATTTTACCTACCACCTTTCCACAATGATCATTGAAAAATAAGAACATTACATTGGCTTCCATACAACATACCATTTTCATGATTATAAAATACAGAATATCCCAAAAATTTATTCATGATTGCTATATAAAGTATATTTGACATTTAATTAAGAAAATTATGTCATGAGTATTATTTTTTATATTATGAAACTATATAATATTCAAAATATTCATAACATCTAGGATAAAGTAACAAGGAGAAAACAAGGAAATTAACACATGAAACAATAAAAATAATGAAAGATTATTACCAAACTACTGATAAGATGTTATAGAAGGATAATATATGATATTATACACATGAATTTGATTCAGGTATAAAATAATAACATTTTTAAAACCATTATACATTTTTTTAAATCATGTTCAACAAAAACTTAGCTTGAGAAATAGAACTTCATTTCAATTTCCGTTCATTCACAAATATTCTGTTGTTGTGAACCTAATTTAATTTATATGGTGTAAATACCACATATTTTACATATAATATCATGAATACTATATAACTCTTGGTATTTTATGTTTTAATTTGAATCATTCCATCCATATGGTTTTGACACGCTAGTTACCATGTGGTAAACAATTGCATAACTCAATTTCATTACCTTGAGTTATATTTATTATTAATTTCAATTTTATATTAAAAGATTGTGATTATAATGAATTATTATTTAAATATCCTTCGTTTAAAAAATTTATATGTGTATTTAAATTTGGTACACTAAATTTATTCATAAATTGTTTCCCACATCATTGTGATGAAAGTTATAAGGGACTTCATCTCAATTTCGCTTCATTAAGGAATATTATATTATTGTGAACATAATTTAATTTATATTGATTATATACAACCCCTATTGAAATTAGTATCCTGAATTATTTATAGAAGTTATTTATTTATTTATTTATTCTCACTTCAATGTTATGATAATTTTAATGGACTTCGTTTAAATCTCCATTCATTAGGGAATATATCATTGTTGAGTCCGTTATTATTTTTCAATGGTGTATATAGTGTCTAGTTGAAATATAATATCTTGAGTCATTCATACATCATGGAATTTTATGTTTCAGTTATAATTTTTCCATCCAGATGAATTTTAATTGAAAATTAGAAAGTGGTAAAAGGTATTGTACAATCTCACTTTATTGTGTGATTGGTTAACTTTCTCTCGAAACAACCACCTTATTGTGACAAAATTTCACTATAAATTTCATTTATTATCAGTATAAATCTTATTATATTATATATATGACTATTTCAAAATATGTATCCATTTTTAAATATGTTGTATATTTTGAATGTTATTTTATTATCCAGGAAAATATTTATTAATTTGTAACATTTAATCAATACATATTTTTGTTGATTAGTAATATCATTCACGAATTAAATTGAATAGTAATATATGTATAATTATTTGGACATGAAATGATGGGTGGGGACATGAATTATGTACCCCTTGATGAATTAGAATGTCTCATTAGACAAAATAATTAGCCAAATTAAATAGGCTTCTACCATTCGTTTTATGTCTCCTTGTGAAAGGTATTGACACTATAGGTAACAAGTTTCCTAAGATAATGAGGGCTAAAAATAAATCATTATTATCATTATGAATTCATTTATTATTATCCATGGTTTTTTCAAAATGATATTATCTAGGAATTCTAATTCATTCTATGTTTATTGATAATATTACTTGGGATTTTAGTTATTTACCTTGGTATATTGATTATGCCTTGTCAAATTATGATATAAAGGTAATTGATTAAATGGAATGTTTTTTATTTATTTTATTTTCTATAAAAATTATTTTTGATTGATTTATGATAGCTTCTGTTGTACTTAACACTTACATTGTATTTTAGCTCACCCGCATTATTTTCATTTCCAAGGAATCCATGAACTGCACTATTATTGTTACTAAAGGAAATTCTAGAGAGAATAATTTCATTATTGAAAATAATAATTTTTATTTTTATTCAAATTTTATATGGGAATAATGCATATATCATGCATACAAATACTACTAAAATATTAATTCATCCAGGATACAATTCGATGTAACTAATTCCAATCTTATACAATAAGAAACAAAATCTGGGATACTAGGGTTTGGGTAATTACATTTATAATGAATGAATAATATGTGGATTATATGAATAAATTCTCTAGAGAAGAAAGAAATATGAGATAATGTTAATGTTTTTATTCCTCATCAAAATATAATTATTATTTTTTAATCAATGATTCATGAAATTATTTGTAAAATATGATATTATTATAAATATTAGGATATCAATACTATTTTTTGTGATTTTAAAACATTTGAATTTGAAAATAAATATGGGTGATAAAAGTAGGAGGATTTTTTGTTATGAAATCAGTTAATGCTAGAACAAAAATAAAGTGGATCAAATATTATATAATATATTTTTATTAAATACGACATGGAATCTATGATTTAGAGATTCAATAAAAAAACTACTAATATATAAGATGATCTCATGTTCAGATGAAATGTTTCACATTACAACAGAAGTATGGATTCCTGATATATATATATATATATATATATGATGTGATTATTTATTAGTGGGGTTAATGGAAATGTATTCTATGGAAGTATCACAAGCCTCTATATAATAAATAAACGACACTTCATTTAATAGGGATCTGATGAGAATTGTTTTGTCACGCCTAAGATTAAATTTCCCTTTTGACATGACTCGGGTCAGGTTGTGTGTGAGCTTTGTTTAAAACATTGAATTTTTTTTTGAGACAAGCGTGTATATGTGTTTGGTCGTGTCTGCGCTCGAGTAGAACTTGGTCGAGGGACAATATCGCGGCACCTAGGTCACCGCGCGACCTTCATGACGTGCGGGGAAAACAAAATGTTTTATGAGTAATGGAATTGGTGGTTAAAAAAATATTTCACAGTAATGGTCTAAAAAGAAAAAAAATTATTATTATTAAATAAATTTCTTTTATTAAAAGGATTATTTTTATCATTACTTTATTTGTATTTAAGTTATTATTATTATTATTATTATTATTATTGCAATAATATTATTATTATAAGAAAGAAAAAAACTCTAACCCTAATCCAGAAACCTTCTCCCTCTCTTTGTGTGCCCCCTACAAGATCTCTCTAATAGCCCTTCTTCGGTTGACCCCTATTAACTCACCACCTCCCCTTGTCGGTCGACCCGTCACCGCTACCAGCCGCCACAACCTCCGGCGTCGCCTACTCCAGGCCGGCATGGCATCACCGTCGCCACCCCCATTCGACTGACCCTTCCACGATCATGTAGCCCCCTTCTAGAAACCTGTTATGGTGGCTGACCTTCTCATTGGCACATCTCCCTCACTGGAACACCTCTCCTCATGTGTTGATCATCCTTCTCCCTCCTCCTCATGTGTTTCCAGTTCTCCTTCTCCCTACTTCAAACCTGCGCTGCCCCTTCGGCCACCTTACCAACTGGCATTGCCTTGCCGAAACACTCACTAGCTAGTGTCGGCGTAGCAGCGGCGTCCATCCTCTCTGTCGGCCTCAACCGGCCACTCTCCAGTCCGACCACCTCCCTCCCGGCCGAGCACCTGCATGGTGAGTGAGAACCGTCCATCCATTCCGATGATAGCGACCACACCTAGCCAACATCCATTTTCACTTTCACATGGGTCTCCACTTCAGGTAGACCCTCCTCCTTCTTTTGTATGGTTTCTGTCTTCGTTTTTTGGGGTTTTATTTTGGGTTTTTGATTTTTTTGGAGGTCCGATATTGATAATTTTGGTCCGGTCTGTTGTTTTAGGGTTTATTTTTGTTTATTTTCTGTGTGATTGATGTGATTTTTTCTTTCACATAGAGATATTGATGTTTTCTACCACAAGGTAGGTGGTTCCATACCCTTGCATCAATTTAATAATTTAATATGTTATTTTGTTTTATAAATATGTTTTTCAGTCACATTTTGAGGTGCAGAAAGTATTTTTGGTGTGTTTTGACATGCATTCAAGTGGAAAATTATTATATTTCTATTTTTTCCTTGTTGTGCACCCATAAAATTAATTTTAAATTATATTCATAATGTAAAACATCTATTGATAAGGTTATCTTGCACTTTTGGTTTAGAGTGATGTTTTGTATGGAAAAAAATTGTGTTTTTGATATAAACCATTGGTGATAATTTGATGTATTTCAGAACCGGTTTAACTATTTTTATTCACTCAAATGTGATGTTTGAATGGTATATTTGGTAGGGTGAAAGTTTTTTTAAATCTCAAAATGAAATTTTTATGTGAGAACCCTGAGTGTGGTATTTAATATTGTTCCTTGAGCTGTCTAAATAATTTATCAAGTCATTCCTATGATGCATATTTGGGTGTGAAATCGTTCGAGGATTATGTTTGGTTTCCAAATGGGGATTTTATGTGTATTTTGGTGTGAAGTCATTTTGGTTCTTCCTTGAATGATCTTATAAATAGTTTAATAATTTATTGAATTTTTTAGATGGCACGAATGTGTTATTTTGAATGCATTGAATACGCGTTTGTTTTTAATGCAGTGTGTTTATATAAAACGAGACATGTTTTTCATGTAAACCCTTTTTGCGTCACTTGGTTGTGTTTTATAAATGGTTAAAATAGTTCATTAAATATTGTAGATAATGTGATCTCTATTTTAAAAAACATGAGTAGGTGGTTCCTCTATACTGGTTGTTTGTTTGGATTGTTTTGGGTCAGTGTTTATGTACCTTTGTTGTTGTGTGTTTATTGCAGTGTGTGGGCCGGGTATCCTTGCATTACCACGATCATCGGTTTGCACTTTATTGTGCACCTGTGTGAGCCATGTCGTGTTATCGTGTTCAAGCTGTGAGTAGAGGTAGGTCCCCCAATGCACTCACCTTTAAATTCGGAATTTTTTAATTTCTTTATATTTTATTAATTTTAATGAATGGTAAATTATATATGATAATAAAATTTTAAATTATTACTTGGTGTAAAAATATTTTTTTATTTTATACACGAAACTAGAATTATTTTCAAGATGAACGAACTCCCAGTAATGAAAGAATGCACATTTGGCCTTCAAACATAATTCACAAAGTTACAATTGTAGTTCTGGTTTATTGATAAATGCATTATTTTGATGAATGAATAAGTTTTTTGGTTATCTGGAGAAAGCAGGATTTTCATTAAAATTTTTGAAGGAATGTTTGGCACTTTAATAAAATAAATTATTTTGGAAAACTGTCTTCGGGGTTACTCAGGGGTGATATTTGGTGTACGCGGACTGCATGATTTGTGTGTGATGTTTGTGCTACATGATTGACTTTGTAGACTCACCCCTTTCCTTTTTATTATACCTGTTGACATTGGAACTTGGCATAGTGAGTGAATCTTCAAAGAACGATTGTTGCCCTAGTTGAGATTACGCACTGTCTAGTGGCCCTCAGTACAGATTATGCTCTACTAAGGGATTGGGCCCCTCGGTTAGGCCATGTAGGGAAACAGTTGGTGTTAGGGAATTATGATGTCATAGAGTGGGGAATGCCTTCAGGATGAGTAACGAGTATAGTACGTATTGGATTATTCATGAGCTCCTAGGTTCGACCCATGTTTTCCTTTATTGCTTATTTTTAAGTGGTAGATGATTGAGATGTCTAGTTTTGTTGTTGGCCCATATGTTCAACTTTTTCAATTTCCCTTAGTGTGTGTTGTGTGTTCTGTGTGGTTTTACTTTTGAGTAACAACCAAAATTTTAATTTCGAAATTGGTCACAAGAATGATTTAAAATGCAATGCACCTGTTTCATTCAGACATTAGACATGTTTATAAATTAAAGAGGGTAATGTAATGTTACTTGATTTAGAAATGAAATTTTTCATGGAAACCAATATTTAATATAATTTAATTCAAACCTAAAATTGATAAAATCTATATTTAATTTTAAGTGCATTGGGAATAGAATTTGTTGGGACTACCTACTGAGTTTTAATAATCACGCTTATAGTGTTTTCCTGTTTTTTATTTCTGTTGTAGTTTGACTCGAGCTTTCTCGCCATTGGTGAGAGTTTTTTGTGGTTTGGTGAGTGATTCCCAGTGTCGCGAGGGCTTTTTTTCGTGGTGAGGTTAGTTTGTTGTTGTTGGTCATTATTACTTTTCATGTTTCTTATTTACATTGTGTTGTTCTATTTTCTTTCTGCTTCTTAGTTTAATTTCATTGGGAAAAATCATTCCCGCTTGCTCTATTTTGATGGCCCGACGCTTGTCGCCAGCCCAGGATGATCGAGAACACCTCTCGGGCCATGTCGCGGACCGACCCGGCCCGATTGATCTGTTCCTGGTCGACCCGGGTAGGTTCGTGACAAAATGGTATCAGAGCAGGTTGTCTCCTTAGCGGACCTTGTTTTTCAGAGAGCACATCGTTATATGGGGTAGTCATGGTAGAAGAAGTAGAATTGTCGGGACTCAAGGCATACAAATGAGAAGGACCTCATGATCCCTTGCTCGTTTTGAACCTCGGGATAGCAAGGGATGTTTGGTTTGTTGTTGTCTTCGGATTCACAAGAATTGATTTATGTTGGGAAATGAAATGGATTCTAGGCAAGTGACCTCTCTGAGTTCGCATGTTGTAGAAAACCATGTGGAGTTGCGGACATTCCCCTAGAGTGCTCCTTGTGATAGTGGCGTGATGGCTGTAAGGCTTCTAACCATATATCCATGTCACCCACTGACACTTGTTTCCCCTTGTGAATTGTTTGGTTCATTCTCATTTATGAAAATTATTTTGTAAAGCTTTGTTTTAGAATTCTAAAAAGTGGAAATTTAATGACCTTGTTTTGATCAAGCTTTTTATTTTTTGTTTCTTAGTGTATACCCCTGGAAGATCATATGGATTCCCATGGTGCAGCTTCGGGTGGTGCACCTTTGAAAAGCACTCCAGTTGATCCTCCTATAGACTATGTTATAGAATTTCGAATGTTGATTCCTCCACTATTTTATGATCAAGCAGATCCTCTTGAGGCAGAGGTGTGGATAAAGAATATTGAGTGGAAGTTTAGCTTCATTGGGTTTCCTGAGTCATTAAGGATGAAGTGGGATACCATTATTCATGAAGGTCCATCCTAGAAATGGTGGAAGTCCGTGTCTCAGAATTAACCTCATAATGTTCTAACATGGGAGTTTTTCAAGTCATCATTAATCAAACAACACTTCTCTGAGATGACAAAGATGAGGAAGAGGATGATGTTGTGTTTTCATCAATAGGACATTGAATCGGTCTTATAAATCTATTGACATTTCACAGACCTAGTTCCATATGACTGAAGGTTTGTTGTAAACGATCCCATAAAGGCTCAACAATTTGAGTCTGGACTCCGACCTGAACTGCGTTCGAAAGTGGAAGAGCTCGACCTAACCACCTTCTCAGATGTTGTGAGGCAAGCCTTTCATGCTTAAGATGATCTAGCAAGAGGAATTGAGGTGTAGAGTCCTCCCATGACCATTGGAGGTAGACGAGAGGATGTCGATAGGAAGAATAGGAATTGAACCGATGCTGGTGTCATTTATAGAGGAATCAAGAGGCCTTCAGGCCTTTAGTCATCATCCTCACAGTGCAATTCCTTGATCTGTCATCGGTGTGGTAAGTTGGGACATAAGAGGCCGACATTCCTGAGTGATTCGAGACCCATCCACACCTGTGGACGTCTAGCTAACTTGTAGTTATTCTGTAGAGGAGTTTTCAAGATGAGCGCTAATGGTAGACCTAGTTCGTCGATGGTCACCTTAGCTTGTCAGTAGAAGTAGGGAAATGTTTGGGAATTGGTTTGATGTTTTCTATTTGTAGTGTTCCTTGGATGTTGTGGTAATCTTTTGTAGTGTTTCGTGGTGTCTATTTTCCTTTAGTTGTAAGAATGGTTACTGTTTAACCTCCTTGAAGACATAATTTTGAATAGAAGTGTGTTTGGTAAAAATCTGGTTCGTGTGTGGTGTTTGGGGGTTTCTAAAGCCTGACAATGATGTAGGGGATGCTTCAATCATCAGAGCTCAACCAATATGTCCTGGAGTGAAGCTAGCGTTTAGTAAGGAGAAATATAGCGGTGTAAAAATATCATGATTTAATACCTATATTGAGTGCATCATGGTTTGTGTTCTTATGAGGGTATGAAGTTGTTGGTGTATCATTTGTGATAGTTTTGACAATCTATCAGTTAGTCCATCTGTTTCCTGCCCCTCCCATTATGGCGGGGTTTCTAGCCCATTAGGATGTCTCTGAGTTCGATTAATCTAAATAGTCATTATGCCAGGGAGACCCATCACGGGTCTCACTAAATTTAGTTGGGCTTGTTTCCTATGGTGGGGAGTCTATTCGGACCTCTAATGTCAATATCCAGTTTTTGTTCTAGGTTTTCGTTCGGTGGTGGGTGGTCTCGGGCGAAGCCACATAATTCTATGATCTCTTTTTTAGTAAAGAGTTGGCATTTGAGAGTTCCAGTGTTAGATTGGAGTATGGTTTTTACAATGTACTCATTGGAGGTGGTTTTAATTTGTTGGTTGGTTTCAAGAGGGTCGTTGTGTTTTTATTGGTGTTGTTTTGGATGTTATGTTTTATAGGTTAATTGAGGATGGATGAAATGGTTGAGTTACACTTGATTTTGTTTAAGGTGTGTGTATGTTGGGCCCAGATTTACCCTCATGAACGTTCTATTTCCTTTGAACCGATTAACTGTAGGTGGTCACAATTTTGGGGGTGGGTGGCACCAAGCGTGAAATTCATTTATGTCTCATGAGTTCTTATTATTTACCTATCCCTTTTGGGGGGTGTTTTGGGATCTCTTTGTTGTTGTTCCTTAGATATCACTTTGAATTATAATGAAATACTGGATTCAATTTTGGGTTTTGGCATTGTTATGGAATTCTGGGGGCGGAAAGCGTTATGGTGGGGAGAATTGTCACGCGAGAGTTTAAATTTCTCTTTGTTCATGTCTTAGGTCAGGTTATGGGTTTGATGTGTTTCCAACATTGAGTCTTTGTTTAGACAAGCGTGTATACGTGTTTGGCAGTGTCTGCGCTCGAGTAGAACTCAGTCGAGGGACAGTGCCGCGGAAAATGGGTCACTGCACGACCTTCCCGGCATGCGGGGAAAAATAAATGTTTTTTGAGTAATGGATATGGTGGTTAAAAAAAATATTTTATAGTAATTTTCCAAAAATAAAACCAAATATTATTATTATTATTATTAAATAAATATATTTTATTAAAATTATTTTTTGTATCATTATTTTATTTTTATTGAAGTTATTATTAATATTAATTTTATTATGATTATTGTAATAATATTAATATTATAAGAATGAAAAAAATCTCATCTAACCCTAATCCTGCAACATTCCCCCTCTTTTTGTGTGCCCCCTACTGGATCTCTCTACTAGCCCTTCTTTGGTTGACCCCTATCGACTCGCCACCTCCCCTTGATGGTCGACTCACTGACAAAACCAGCCACCGCAACATCCATCTTCACCTACTACAGGCCAGCGTGACATCACCGGCACCACCCCCCTTATGCCAACCCTTCCCAGGTCATGCATCCCCCTTCTGGAGAACTGCTATGTTACCCGACCTTCTCATCGGCACCTCTCCCATGATGGAATGCCTCTCCTCTAGCACCAATCTTCGGTCTCCCCCACACCTCATGTGTTGTCGGTTCACCTTCTCCCTACTTCAAACCGGCGCTGCCCTGTCGGCCACCTTACCAACGGGTGCTGCCTCACAGACAACCTGACTAGCTGGGGCCCTCGTAGCAGCGACATCCTTCTTCTCTTCTGTCCTCTACCGGTCGTGCTCCGGTCCGACCACCTCCCTCTCGAACGTGCACCTTTCCAGTGAGTGATAACCGACCATCCCCGTTGACGACCACGACCTCCCCCAACAACTGTCCCTCTTCTCTTTCGCGTGTGGCTCTAATTCGGGTAGACACTCCTCCTTCCTTTCTAGTGTTTTTTTCTTTGTTATTAGGGTTTTGATTTTGGTTTTTTGAGTTGTTTGAGGTCCGATCATGATAATTTAGGTTCGGTCCATTGTTTTACGGTTTATTCGTGTTTTCTTGTGGTGCAATTGACATGTTTATTTGGTTTTGCACCAAGATATTGATGTTTTCTACCCCGAGGTAGGTGTTTCCATACCCTTGCATCAATTTATTAATATAATATTTTATTTGGTTTTAAAAATGTGTTTTAGGATCAAATTTAGTGGTGTGAAATGTATTTTTGGAGTGTTTTGACATGCGTTCAAGTGGAAAATTATTATTTTGGTGTGTTCGCCTAGTTTTTCACCCATGATATAATAATCGAAAACATGTTTTAATAAGGTTATTTTTCACTTTTGGTTTAGTGTGATTTTCTGTATGGAAAAAAATTGTGTTTTGGTATAAAACCTTGGTGCTAATTTTTTGTATTTCATACACTGTTTAACCAGATTTATTCACTCAAATGTGATGTGTTAAAGTGGTGTTTGGTAGGGTGAAACTTTTGTTAAATCTAAAAATGACATTTTTATGTGAGAACACTGAGTGTACTATTTATTAATGTTTTTTGACCTTTTTAAATAATTTATCAGGTCATTCATGTGATGTAGATTCAGGTGTGAAATGGTTCTTAGTGTACGTTTTCATTCAAAGGGGGGATTTTATCTATATTTTGGGGTTTTGACTTTTGTGTTTTTATAGAAATGATCTAATAAATAGTTAAATCATTTATTGAATTATTTAGATGGCACAAAAGTGATATTTTTGAAGTGTTGAATATGTGTTTGTTTTTAAAGTAGTGTGTTTATATAAAATAAGGAATTTTTTTCGTGTAAGCCCTTTTTTCATCACCTGGTGGTGTTTTATAAATGGTGCAAACAATTCATTAAATAGTGCAGATGGTGCAAAATGTGATTTGAAAAACATGCCTAGGTGGTTATTTTGCGTTGGTTGTTCATTTGGATTGTTTTTGTCCATGCTTATGTACCTTTTTTTTGTAGGTTTATTGAATCACGTTGGTGGGGTAACCCCTCCTTACCGTGATCATCAGTTTGCGCTTGTTTGTGCGCATGTGCCAGGCATGTTGTGTTGTCGTGTTCGGGCTGCGAGTTATGGTACGTCCCAAAATGCACTCACCATTAAATTCAGAATTTATTAATTTCCTGATATTTTATTAATTTTAATTTATGGGAAATAATATAAAATAAATAATTTTTAAATTAATACATAGTCTAAAAAGAGCCGTTTATTTTAAACATGCCACCTGAAATATTTTCTAGACAACAGACACCCAATATTGAAAGTAAGCTCTTTTTTCCCTTAAGAATAATTCATGGGATTTAAACTGTATTTCTGGTTTATTGATAAATTATTTATTTGGAGGCGTGAACACATGTTTTGTTTCTCTTGAGAAATGAGTATTTTCTTAAAAATTGATGATGGCCCTTTTGGCACATTAATAAAATAAAATATTTTGGAAAAATCTCTTTAGGGAGACTCAGGGGTGATATTTGGTGTATGTTGACTGCATGATTTTGTGTGTGATGTTTGTGCTACATGATTGACTTCTTTGACTCGACACATTCCCTTATATTATACGTGTCTACATGTGAACATGGCATAGTAAGTGAATCTTATGAGAACGATTGTTGCACTAGTTTAGATTACACACCAGCTAGTGGCTCATAATATAGATTATGATCTGCTAATGGATTGGGACCATCGATTAGGACATGTAGGGAAACACCAGGTGTCAGGGAATTATGACA
Source organism: Viscum album (assembly GCA_963277665.1). NCBI lineage: Eukaryota > Viridiplantae > Streptophyta > Magnoliopsida > Santalales > Viscaceae > Viscum > Viscum album. The sequence goes on from OY728119.1 coordinate 1,978,374,772, forward strand.
TCATTGAGTTGGGCATGCCTTCAGGATGATTCACATGTATAGTTCGTTCTGGATTTTTCACGAGCTCCTGGGTTCAACCCATGTTTTCTTTTATTGCTTATTTGTATATGGCGGACGATTGAGAGGTCTAGTTCGATTTCTTGCACCTGTGTGCCACTTTTCCCATTGCCCTTAGTTTTTGATGTGTGTTGTGTGTGGTTTTCATTTTGATTAACAACCAAAATTTGAATTTCGAAATTGTTCACAATTTTTTTTAAAATGCAATGCACCTCTTTATTCAATTATTAAACTTGTTTATAAATTAAAAAGGGAAATGGACTGTTACTTGTTTTAGAAATGAATTTGTTTTTGGAAACCAATATTTTATATAATTTAGTTCAATCCTAGAATTGATAAATTATTTCTTTAATGGTACGTGCATTGGGAATAGAATTATTCGAGCCTACCTACAAGGTTTTGATACTCATGCCTATAGTGTTTTCCTGTTTTTAGTTTCAGTTGCAGGTTGGCTCGAGTTTGCTCATTGTGGGTGAGAGCTGGTTGTGGTTTGGTGAGTGATTCACGGGGTCGTGAGGAGTTTTGGTCATGGTTAGGTTAGTTGGTTGTTTTTGTTCGTTCTTTCTTTTCGTGTTGTTTATTTTCTATGTGTTATTATATTTTTTTTCCACTCTATTATTTATTTCATTGGGTGAAATCGTTCCCTATTTCTTTCTTTTGAAGCCCTGGAACATTTCACCAGCTCGAGATGATCGTGAATGCCTCCCGAGCCATGTTTTGGACAAGCCCGGCCTAGGTGATATGTCCAGGGTCGACTCGGGTTGGTTCATGACAAATTTAAAAATATAAATTACGTCTTTACTTACATAATTTGTATAAAATTAGAATAAGCTAGATTTTAGGTATACCCTATAATTTAGTTGAGATATGTGGTTGATGAAAAAGGAATATTTTGAGAATCTAGTAACAATCCCATGTAATGATGACACAGAACAAAGATATCAGATCGATGCATTATGATTGTATACTTTTTTCTATATCAAATATATAAAAATTACAATTCTATGATATGAAAGTATTAGAAAGAATAGAATAATAAAGTGAGGATAGATTGGTCTCTGATAAAAGAAGAGAAACCAATACATGCATATTATTTTAATATCCTTCTTATTATTAAGGATAATTAAGAAGATGACCTGATTTTTTTGATCTGATTAAGGCTGTTATACAAAAAGAATAAGTTAAAGAAGATAAATAAAGATTTTAATTATATATATTGCAGATATGAGAAAAAATTGAAATATAAATAAAGAATTTTTTTAATGGTATATGAATATGAAGTAAAACTATTTATACCTTAGATGTTGAGATGGTTGATGATTGTGTTTTGAAAATTGTGTGATCGGATTTTATAAAATATCGAAAATATCTTCTATTTATATAGAAAAAAATTTATTTTATTATTCTTGAATATCTAGAGGTATCAGAGAACATTTTTGGGTAAAAGGTAAGTACATTCAATTACTTATTCGTTGTTTAATTGAATCTTATTAATTATATTGAAAGTCCATTTTTCAAACATATCGATAGACTTAGGAGTATGTGATTTTGTATACACCTTACGAAATTCATGGAAAAATAGTTTGATATTGATTTTATTTCTGATGCATCATGGTTTGAGAATAATCCCTACCCGATTATAACAAATTTCATTTAGAATAAGGAATTGTTCACTCTTGGTGAATAAGAAATCACATAATGGAGTATGGTTAGCATTATGTGGAGAAACACTATAAATTAAATTGATGATGTTCTTTACGTTTCATTATACATTTAATGTTTTTAATGAGTTTGGTAAGAAACAAAATCATTCGTCAATATCCAAAAATATAATATATATTCAAATAAAAAAGTGGAAGAATATAAGAATATTTGGTGATTGGTAAAAAAATAGAAACAACTTATTTACCCACCAAACTAACTATGTGCGATACTATGGGAATTTCAATAAGAATCAGAGAACATGCTTCAATTTAGTTTGATTTAATATTTTATAATAATGGTTTTTTATTTAGATAATATAATGTAATGATTTAATTATTTTTAATGAGGTACATAGATGGAAAATTTCATTTTTAATTTTTCCCATATGTAATGGTAACTTCCAAGACTCTACAAAATTGAAAAAAAGGATGAGAAGATAATGAAAAATTTAAAAGTGAATGTGGTATCCACATCTCCAGAAGGTAATTAGAGTGTTATTTATATTGATGAATATTTTGAATTTGATTCATTTAATTAATCAACTATTTGAATTATACTAAATATATATGAATATAATTTATATAGTATAAGTATCCAATGGAGACAACATATCATTAAGAATTATCAAGTGGTTATGTTGGGGTAAATATAGCCAAGATTATTTTGATGTATCCCAACAACATTGTTGCCTTTAAATATCACCTACACGTCATACATGCATTTCATACCCTCATTACTAATCCATAAAATGGTTCGGTTAATGTTTCACACATCAATTAAACTATCTAATGAATAATAATCCTATAATAATTAAAATAAAATAATTTCATCAATGCTCTTCATTCATTAAATATAGTCAATCACTTCCAATAAAATGAATTTTGTTCCCTTGTATTTTTGTGTGGATAATAGTGTCGGTATTTCTTAGGTTTATTAAATAATTATAATGTCTATCTTATGCCCATTAGGATGTTCATCACTTCATAGAGGATGTTAGAACACACATTCTATAATACTGGAATACTCAGGTTGTGATTAGGATCCAAAAGATGTGGATTACCATCAACGGTCATGAAACCTGTAGTCTTCATTAGTTGTTATTATTGATCTTACCCAATCAAATCTGGAGGATATTTCATGATAATTTTAGGCATCCACTATTTTTTATTTTCTTTTTTTATTCATGAATGTTTGGTTCTGTCAGTATATATTGGGATATGATCTGTGTTTTTTCACATTTCTTAGTATCATAAGATGATCCTGTATTATATTTCATTGGTATCAACGAATTTAATGAAAATTCATGTCTTCATTTCTAATAAATTCTCAGGAATGCGGTGTCAGGATATTCACCATATCTTGTGGTCAATGGAAACAGTTCCTTATGTGTTATCTTGGTACTCCAATCTCTTGTGTCCACATTATGAAGTATTTCATCGATAAAATCATTAATAGAATGTTGGATATAATTTTTTACCAGAAAAAAATTTATTTCATTTGTAGGGAGAGTTTCATTGATCAATAATATGCTTTCGTGTATCCCAATGAATAAATTATCGATTATACAACCTCCTAAGAGGACCATTATGAAGATAGAGGAATGAAAGAAATCCTTTCTCTATGATTCTAATCAAGTGGTCCATTGAAATCGGGTCTCTAAGAATCCTTTAGTGAAGCATGTTAAGGATGGTGAATTTGATTTAAGTGAAATAAGATATTCCATATAGGGAATTAAAGCATTGATTTCTTGGGATATTATTGTTGGAGACACTCTTTTGGATTCCTTAATTAGAGAATAGTATGGTGACCACTGATAGGATATGGATAATTGGCGTTCAAGTCGCTCCTACCCGGAAAGGTTCATGTTCACACAGCTGGCAGACCTTCATGAATGAAATCAGTGGATTATTGGGAAATAAGATATTAATTATTGGAAGGAGAAATTCATGGGAGACGCTTTTATTCCATGTTTTCACAACCCATGAATTTCTTTCAAGGAGGTGGGCAGACACTCTTCAATCATTTAGTCAGTTCTCATTTAGGAACAAATGGAGGTGTTTAAAGGTGTTATCATGAATAATGAGGCGGACAGGTGCTACTTCACGAGGTCAATCTCGAGTAGGTTTTCCATTTTTGGATTTTATGAGGTTGATCCATGTAGATAATGTTCATAAGGAGTAGTATATGATGATTTGGAATAATGAGATTCTCCTAAAAATGAATTTTCTTATTTATATAATCAGAAACAAGGCATTATTGATGGACGAGAATATCCAAAGAAAGGTAATCCCTTGGGATTCAAATAGTTTCTACTAAGAATGTCCACTAAATGAATCAACATATAATCACTTTTTTAGAGTGATTTGGAATCCAGTCATTGTACCTTATTTAAACATCATCCCTACTTCAATTATGACCATTTCCCCATTCATGGGTTCATTTCATTTTAGTTTCGTGGTTCATAGAACAGGGAATTGAACAGAAAGGTTCATTCTATTATTCTATCATCCATTTACTGGACCCTTTGTGAGGCTCAAAACCATGCAAGATTGTGTTCCCCCTGCTCATTTATGTATCATTAGATGATAATGAAGGATTTAATCTTTGATTTGGTATTGGTGATGAAATGAGGTTAATATTCACCAATGTTATGTAACTTTTACAACTAATCTTACGTACATGGCAGACCAAGTTTTTGATGGATCATAAAGAGTAATCCTATCAAAAGTTTGAAGCTAAATGTGGATGGATCCTTTATGATAGGTTTTATGAGAGGTTTTGGGAACCACTATGACTTTAGTGGTTCACTCTTCATGGGTTTCAATGTGTTTTTAGACTAGAAAACTCATTGTGTGTGGAGTTAAGATCCCTTCATATAGGTATCATGACTTGTAAGAGGTTTTGATTTCATGTGTCCAAGGTTCAGTCGAACACCGATGTTCTGGTGAGAATAGTTCACAGGAAATTTGAACTGTCATGTGATTTGATTTACATGATAATTTGATTCTCATTGGAGATCAACCGTGCCTGATTTCTCAACATATTTGAAGAGAGTCTAACATTATAGCAAATGCGCTTTCCTGCATTAGATGCTTGGGCAAGGCTCTATCTACTTATGATAGTATGGGTTATGTTTCCATTAGAGTGAATGGTTTTTAGCAGAGGTATGCCCTTTCCCTACATCATTTTCATCCCCATTAAGGTTTCACTCTATTTATCTAGGGGGTTTTCAGATCACCTTAATTTTAATAAAAAAATAAACTTTTTGTTAATGTATCAGTTTTAATATTTCGTGGTTAAGTGAAAAACTTTTGATATGAATCATTACTAGTATGGATTCATAAAATATCACATTTTTTGATAATGTAATGAAGGATTATCATACTGCATCTGTGATGTAGTATTATTATTTTAACTTAACTGGGAGGTTCACCTGAAACATGCTATATTAGATAAAAATAGTTTCATTATATTCCCTATAAGAAATATCATAATTTTTTTCAAATTGACATTACATTGAAGGTCAATGTGATATCCGGAAGGGTTTGAATGTGAATTGATACATGTAGAGGTATAGTCAGTATATGGAGACTGGAATGTTCATGAAACTATTGTTCGAAATGTGATGCGAAACATGAATTTTATGCATGACATGAAGTGTACATGGGGTGACCACTGTAGTATCAAATTATTTCATCATTAAACGTCATTTTAGGGGGGAAATTTTTCATTTCCATGAACACAGTAACAATGTTTATTTAGATCCTATGGAACCACCCCATTCTAGAGGACTATGGTGAGGAAACACAACATGTATTTTCCCTATAAATTCACTAAACTAATTCTACATATAAAAACCCAGACTCACACCATTTTTGAGCAGCTATTTTCATTGAGAGGGAATAAAATCCAAGAGATTAGTTCCTTCTCTGGTGATCAAGAATAATGGTACCACATATTTAGAAAAAAAATAAAGTGTTTATTTATGTAAAATCATATATAAATATTATTATAGTTTATAAATTTTGTATAAATGAGATGTTAATATTTATAAATTTTAATTATAGTGTAGTTATTTTATTTATTAATTACAGAATTATTATATGTAAATTTATTAGAGGTTGATGAGATTATAAGAATGTAAACATACACACACTAAGTAACCACAGTGGTCAAGCCTCATCCATAACCCAAAAGAATTAATGTCATAAAATAGTCCGATTTTATTAGAATAATTGGATCAATGTGCAAAAGGTAATAAATCTCAAGAAGGTGGGTGTCCTAAACGGTGAATACATTGTTTCCCCTTGAACAAGAATTGGGAATCATTCCATGAAACTAGTTATTATCCATGATACCCATATTCTAGAGACATTTTAGATGTTGTTACATCCAAGAGTTATGTATGCCCCTTTTAAATATGATTCCTTATTTTGTTTGGATAACCCATTATCAGGAACCCCTAAATCATAAAATGGAATGTGATGTTTGATGATAGGTTATAATACACCTATCACTATTTCATGTCCCAATATTACATGCGTGTCACCCCTTTGCACCGATATTATTTTACACTAATCCATTATAATATTCCCATTTTATTAAGGGCTACTTGGCTGGGAACCCAACCATCCCATATTGGAGGAAAAATGGCTGGTTGATATGTGTCACCACACCTATCCCATTATCAAGTCACCACATAAGAATGTGCAACATACAGACATGGGTTCTACAATCTAGAGGCTATTTCTAGTATTCTATTTTGCCTTTGTCATCCTTACCTATATTCCTTAGGCTACCAACTAGCAACAATGGATTAATATATAACATTGGGGGTGAAAATATCGTATTTATAAATGCAACTGAATAGCATATACAAATAAAAAAAAATCCAATAGAAAATAAACAATAACCAAAATGACACTATAAAAATAAAGATAAAAAAAATATTAATCCACAAAATGGATAAATTTCCATTGCTAAAATAGTAGATATTTCATTCTATATATGCTTCAAGTGTTAAATGAAATCCGAAAAGTAAATAATCATTGAAAACTTCCCAAGAGGGAATTTAAGTCGTTTATTGTTACCTCATATATGTTCCATCCCTACTCATCCATCTAACATAAGTCTATTTCCAATATTGTTTCCAGAAAACAAGAAATACATTTGGGTACCAATTAGGTTTCATAATAAGGGTGTGGTTACAACTCATTAGTCCACGAAAAATGGATTTTAAAATAACATCTACTCTATAAAAATGCTCTTATTTTTATAATGAATAAATTAAAATAGAAAAATTAAATAGTTTTCACGTTAAATTATTATTTAATGATAAAAAATCCTAATGTTCCTAACAACACATGAACCATAAATACTTTCATTAGCCCATGCCAGAGTCTGAACCATACCCAAAAGGGAAATTACATTTAATTTCATCATCGGATACATTAATCTAATCATTCCAATTCCACATTCTTACAATGGGTCCTAGGGTTGTAATCTATGCCCTTATGAGTGTTTGGAAAAAATTAAAAATCCCACAACAGAGTGATAATAATTAATACAAAAATAAAATTTGGCCTATAGTCACATTATGTAACCCCATGGGTATTTGGAGCAGTATTTAGTGTCTCACAACTCAGTCACAAAAATCACTCGACTTCATTCCATGTTTACAACCATTCCCCAATCACTACCCTAATAAATTATTTAACCCATTTTGATAATTTATCTAACATCCAAGAATAAATAATAAATCAACATGTCAATCATTTTAGAACACCCCTTGGGTAGATATTTATTTCACAATTTCATTATTCATCAATTTCATAATCCTTATTATTCGTCAATTTCATTATCACATGTTAGATCAATTTCATAAACACATGTGAAATTAAATAATTAATTAAAATTTTAATTATATTGACCAATTAGGTAATTGAAATTTCATAATTTCATAAATGAAATTATCATAAATTATTGGGGAATTGAGAATTATACCACCAACCTCGATGTTGTTGATGGTTCTATAAAAAAAATCCTCAAACTGATGTGGGTTGATCATGTTCACAATGGTGGGTAAAATATAACACCAAAAAATAAGATCATGATCCAATGGTTTGATAACTATTAAAATGAAGATGTAAACCATAAAAAATGAAATAAAATCATTACAATTCATATAGAAAGAATTATGATATTGATATATAACTGCACATGGAAGAATTCGCATACTGTAGAGGATACCAAACTTCAGTTAGATCATAGATTCATCAAGAATGGGGTAACCTATGAAATGGAATCCACCAATGTGATATCAAAAATGAATGAAATTGTTTAGGGATGATAATGGGTGATTAAGGGTTAAAACATCATAGTTTTGTAATTTTTTAGATTTTTTAAATAATTAAATCTTACTCACATTGTTTCTTTTGATGAGATTAATGGTTTTCCAAACCATGAGACCTATTAATAAACCACTTTATAGGGTTCACATGGTATATCCTAAGTGGCACACTATTTGAAGAACCATGTGCTAACCATATAAATTCCCTATGTTATTTGGTGCATGGTTTCGGAGGGAGGATGCATGGCTTGTCATAACAGTGCACCACCTCATATCTCACCAAAACACTGCAAAAGGTTTCCTAGGGCAGAGTTCAGGGTTTTTTTCTAACCAATATACCACTTTGAATGTCCCCTTATGATTAAGAAGATCTTCTATTTCACTTAAAACAACCTGAAACAAAAACCAAACCATGGTATAATAAATAAAACTGAAAAAGATTAGCGGAAAATGAGAAAGATAAATATCTAGAAAGTGATGGATCATACAAAACCCCTAAATGTATTCATGCTAGTGGAAAAAATATATAATGTGTCATAAGAAATATTAGTCTTATCAGTTTCCTTCTTACTATACTATTCATCGACTAGTGTCTAAAGGGACCAGATGGACCCAGAAATGGCATGAATTCCAATAGATTAATAGTGAATTGGTTTCAAAAAAAATTATATTGTACATTGAAACAATACTACAATAGTAGCCACATCAATAGTGGGTTGAACCATAAAAATGTGGAAGATAATAATGATCTTATACCACTTATGTATAAAATCATTGTATTATAAGTTAATATAACTAAAATTATCTATAATTAATTATGCATATGTTTGATAAATAATATTAATATTTTTTAATCATGAGAGCTAATATTAGATAACTTATTTGATATTAGGTGGAGTACATTTAATTTGGAAAAAATTTATTTATATTGAATTTATATGTTAGATTTAGAAGTATTTTACAGATTACATAATTTTGATAAAATATAATGTTTTTATATTTAGGGATTTTGAATTGTTCATAATACATAATTCGTAATTTTAAAAGATAAGTTTATAGTTAAGATATTAGTTAATCATCATCTAAATATATTTCAATGAATGATATGATAATGAATTATGTAATTTTATGTATATGATAATTACATTATTTTAAATGTATATATAATATAAATTAGAAAATAATATTTTTTATTATTCATAAAATATCATATATTTAATAAAAATTCCATAAAATTTAAATGGAAAAGGTGTTTATATCATTAATTGAATATATAGTTTTCGTATTCAGTATTATTGAATTTCTAGGATGATTGACTACTTTATACAATTTTATTTTTACCTTGGGATTACTAATTGTTCATAAATATTTATTTCATTTAAAAATATTTGAAGAGTTTATTAATTTAATTATTATACAAAACATTGTTAATAGTTATAAAGAGTATGGATTATTATTATTTTAAATGATTTACTTATATATTAAATTGATTCTAGGTGATAGTTCTGTGCATTATATTCTAGCTTCAATAAGTATTGATTTAATTCTCATCTACCATAACATTAGATTGTTTTATTGTTATAAGAATGAAATTATTTAGTGAATATATTATATAAGTATTTGGTGTGTGGGATATTATGAATTTAATTACCGATTTATTTAATTATTCTATGCAATAAGGAGTTTGAGCTGGACTACCCACCTTCTTAGAGTCTTATTCTTTGTTCTAGAAAGGTGATTGTTTACCTATAATTCCATTTTTGCGTATACGTGTATATATTATCAATAACATATTAATTTTCTCCATTACATGAAAAGTTCATGTACCTTCTTCATGAGATAGAATTATATATATTTATATATTGTTGGATTCAATCTATTCGTGTATAACAGAATCATTAGTTTTTGTAATGAGTGGAAAATCAGTGTTGTGTGAATGCATTGATTTGGTGGATGTAATAGGGTTCCAAAACTAAATCGTTAGAAGCATGAATACAAGAAGGACAAAAATAATATATGGAAACAACTACATATTATATTATTATTAATAACATAACAAGAAAATAATTTATATCATGTTTGTGAGACTTTTATGAAAAACAATTAATATATTTTGTGTAATATTACTTTGAAATAAGAACTTTTCATGACAACAATAATTTAATAAGGGTGAACCAAACCATTATGTTTCTATGAATTTTCTTGTGTATGTAACACATAATAAGGTCATCCTAAATATATTGTGCCTAGTTTTTTTATATTTGTTATTGTAAAATAGATGGGATACCCTACTTGCTATGATAATAGGGGAATATAGTTGAGTAAATCATTATAATGGATTTAGATAAAGAAGTTTTTTGGCCGACATTGATAAGAATAATATATGATATTATTGAGAAGGTAGTTATCTACTAGTTATATCCATGGATTATTTATTGATGAAATATGGATAATGGATTAGTAAATGGAAATTGTGTATGGGGTCACCATTTATAGAAGGAGTATATTCAATTATATTCCATGGTTGGAAGATAGATGTCCTGATACTTATATATTAAATATTTTTTCTATAGATAAAATTTACCAACATCCTTAAAAATAACATTGAGATTAACACTGTAAAATAGAATTTTAATGTAAAGAATATCTATGACTAGTAATGTAGGAGAATTTGATTTGTAAAATAAAATCATCTTGTAGAGAAAAACTATTTCTGAATCTTCTTGTTGGGGTATGCCACTGTGTGCGTGTTGATTCTCACTAGCAGTCACATTGTACGCCTATTCCTAATTTCCAATGTCAGAAGGAATCCGTCAAAACTTCAGGGATGTTTTTTCCTTAATAAATACAGTATGATGGGATGTAGGTTTCCCCTTCCATGGATTCCTCCTCAGAATTCATCACCTAATATAGGTCTCCCTCATAGATGAATATTTTGATCATGATACTAGTTTCATGTGTCATCTCTTCGTGGTCTTCAAATAATTATGCTACTTCCCTATGGACCCTATACTGGGTCACATGGGAGAAGAAACATTCAGTTAGGAGAGTATTCATGGTGACTCATCTGAGGAATGTCTCGATGATGGAACATTGTAACACCTATATTCACCGTTTTCAGAGGGCTTCTCAAGGGTACTGAAACCCGATGCATCCCACAGTGATCATACAGAATCTTATTCCCGAGGAATTTTTATGAGGTTCTCCTAAACATCACATTTTATTCATGGGAAAGTCAGTGATTTTAACATCTAGAAGAGACAGATCAGACGAATTATAATACTGATAAAAGTGAACCATATGGAGATGCGCATAGGAGGGAGCACCTAGAGGGTTTATCAGATGGATGGATAAAAACTCCGAATGGGGATGGTTGTTGGTGTAGTGTCACAAAGAGGGAAGATTTCACACCGTGAAGGCTGAACTCAACACCACTATTGGTATATCGAGGTGGTGGACCCCAATGAGGGGGACACCATGGTTTACCTTTGATTGTGAATACACCTCAATAAGGCTTCCTACGTATCATGCCTATGATATAAGGATAAAACCCCACATAGTTAAGATGGATTATTTGGATAATTCTCCCTAAGACTACAGTGTTGCTGCTAGATGTAACAATCATATTTATGAATAGGTATTATGCACTAAGATGGACCAGGAGTTTCCAGTGGAAATGATCATATGGATGAATGGGGATTAAAAACATAGATGGACCAGGTGCGTATAGAAGAAGTAATAATTGGAATGAATGGGGTATACGCACAGAGATGTCCTAGGTGCTACTAGAAGAAATAATCATATGGATGAATAGGGATTATGCACTATGATTTCCAATGTGCAAGACATGGACCCACCGTGATAAGGGTGTGGGATGGTGTAGATAGTTGCGTCTTATGAATGGTTAGATACCCATATGAATGGTGTGATCCGACCAAGATCTGGCGGCTCATGTAAGAATCGGGATGGATGATAGATGATTTAATGATGTGGATAAGATTAATGGGGTGAAACCAATGTAAATATGATGTTGTTGTGATTAAACCTCATTGAGGCTTCCTACGTACCCAACATTGGTGGTATTGATTAAATTCAACGTAGTTCTAAGATGGGAGATGACTCACATGAGGAGGCTTCTTGTGAGAATTGACACATTGGTGGGACCTGATGGAAATGGAACCTTAGGTTGAAGCGTGATATTCCCGAAACATATAGGCTCAAGTGAGAGACCAGGTTGAGACATGAATGATATGATTGAAACATAGAAAGGCTTCATACTTTTCCTCGTGGTAGGGAATATAATTTTATGTCGTTCAGGATGGTGCATGTAATCAGGGTTTACAAAATGGACAATGACCCAGAGACATGACAGGTATTACACATGGTTAGAATCAGACCTCAAGAGGGATACTCCTATTTTTGAGGAGTATGGATTGGGAATATGGATTATGCGTGGTTAGCTACCCTGATGGATCATAACACCTCATGGAGGAGGATCCAGGATATGTGTCCCATAAAGGGATGATATCACATTAGTAGGTTACATCAATAAGAGGGTGCACCATAGTTTACCACTGTTCGAGGTTGAACCAGGAGGAGGCTCCCTATATAACTTGTATAGAATACAGGGATCAAAATCCATGTATTTTGGAAATATAATTTGATGTCATGTGGGATTAGGGAGAACCAAAATGATATGCATGGGGGAGATGGTTGAGGAGCATGAACATCAAGATGGATTCTTACATACCCTTCCTCGAAGACAGGGATCAAGGTCCACATATTTCATCATAAATGGGAATATGGATTATGCATGATTTGTGTCCTAGAGATGATTTTAGGATCGATACATACTATAAGATCGTGTGATTAATTATCTGTGCAAGAAAAAAGTGGTAGTATCAGACCTGGATATCATGCCATGAGAGGGGTGACCACGAAGGATATTGTTTGGTGCATAAGCACTCAGGTGTACCAAGGAGATGAAGATTCTGACTTACTTCTGGAGGGAATCCCAAGGAGGTTTTCCATATGTACGAGATGGATATGTCTATTTTATTAGGTTCACCCTATAAATCTATGTGTTGGGACTTTTGTGGAGATTTCCAAAGGTGAACATGTAGAAAAAACCCATTGGGAGAGAGAAGTCTATTTGTAATGGAAGAAAGAAAATATATCCTACTCCCATCCTCTCTCTGATACACTCAAGCCTTCCATGAATTTGGAAACTCACAATTTAAGACCATTTGTTGTAGACAAAAATTATTGGCTATATAACATCCTGCAACTCAGATGATGAAAACTAACTCATCATCCCGGGGACATACATATCTTATATCGACCCACACTTGGGGAAGGGAAGGCACAAGAAAATCATTATGGGAGTGAGATAGAGGAGTATTCAATCTAGGGGTCCATGTTAGTGTGGCTATGGAAGGAGAAATATTAATTACTTTTCCTATGAAAAGAATCCTGAGGTAGGGAAATTCTATACGGAACATCACTCAAGGAACCACGAAGTCACTTCATACGTACCTGGAGGGCCGCACATGAGAATGGTACATGAGGTAGAAGGCTTCTCATAGAGGTGAATTTCAATGATCTGGTGCTTCAAAAAGAAGAGGGACTTCATGAAGGAAGGTTCTTCATGAAGAATAGAAAAATGGTTTTACACAAAGGGAAGAGCTTCATGAAGCATGATGACCCAAATGAGGCATTGAGTCAATATGTGATCAGAGGGTGTTTTGGGAAGTATTAATGCTCCATGAATAACAAGTTCCCAATATAGATTCATTACTTCTCAATGGAAATTGGGATTCATTATGGGAATCCCCACATAAAGAGAAGAAAATGTCAAGCAAAGGGAATGTTGGTTCACAATGATCAGGTTCCCAGGCTTATACATTTTCTGGATGGTACATGGAATAAGGGGGGATTTACAAAATGAGATATAGAATGGGGAATTTTTAGAGTGTCGATACATAGGGATAGAGGTCATGCACTTATTGATAAGAACCTACTTCTGCGATGCTCTGATGGCGTGCTATGGAGGAAATTGTGGATCGTGATCGGAGACAGCTCTGTCTTAATCACAAATGATTCCATCACTCTTCTCCATAGTGGTCATGGTGCTTGTGATATTCATAGAGGTTTCCATCCTGGTATTGTACAACCATTACAAAAGTATTTTTCCGATCACATAGGCTTCCATTTGGGAGATCTGTGGTGGTCATGAAGTAGTCGGTTCTATAGGATTTGCAACATTGATATTGGTGAGTGGGATTCATAAAAGAGCTTCTTGAGGCAATCACATTTGATTATTTCCATGCCTCATGATGGGGAAAATGTCATCCCACCTGTTTCAACCACTATTCATCCATATTATGAAAAACATTTGAGGATAACAAATTCCCCTATCAGAATGGGAGATGAGGACATAATGAGTGTATGATTCTGATGGTAGATTTCCAAAAAATATGCACATTGTGTACCTACATTAGTATAAGAGCGTATAAAGGCACTGGGATAAATCACCTTAATGATCAGGGTTGCCGAGGGTGAATCTTGATGCTCACGAGGTATCCACTTAAAAATATGGAACAAGGCCCCCTATTATTTCATGTTCTGTCTCGGTGAACTTGTGATCGAGGTATCTAATTCTGTAGATCTGTAACCTATTACAAATGCCCTATGTGAACTGAATTCCTTAGATTGGTGTGCCATGAATTCTGCTCAGAGAACTAGTGCGTCGTGATATTGTCTTGATCTTAAGAACACGTTGAGTCCTTCAAGGATTTGTGACTGTGTTCTACACGAGTCATTTATTTGAAAAAGTTCTTTGACAATGATCTTTGAAAATAGGGAAGGAAATTAAAAATTTCCTGGAAAAGAAGGGTCATCCATTAAGACTCATGGGAGGGAAATGCAGATTTTGCTCGAAGGGAAGAGATGGAGAAAAATCTTGAGTTTTGCGAATACGTGCAGATTCATTCCAACAATAATTCCTAAGTGGAGTTGGTTTTCTAAGGGAAAAACAAATACCATCTATGAAAAAGTATTTCTCTATACATATTCAGTATGAGGGACGATGTTCTATTCCCAGATGAATGTAGGCATAAACCAAAAAACTAGTTTAGTGTCACATCCTTCCCATATCAGTGGTTTAGGATACTGACGACCATACTCGGATGGACCGTACGAATGTGACTGTTTAATTCCATTACAACCATATCAATAATTTTGATGGGAATGAACTGAAAAATATACTTATCTCAATCGCAATATCACACCATCCTTAATGAGGGAATATGGAACTCAAATAAGGGGTGGACCTACATCTTGGATATCTGCATGGGCGACAACATCATTGGAGAATGTGCCAGGGCCTACAAAGTCTATGTATTCTGTGATGAGTTCAGTGTTGATATGAGGCTGGTGGGCCTATATAAAGATACGTAGGGTTCTAAATTCCACGCATAACCTCTGAAAGACATGATTAAAAAACTACTAAGTAGGTGTTCATCGAGGACCAAAACATTTCATCATCATCGTGTCCATTATGACATGAGCCTCTAGGACCTCCAGCAGATCATGGGGTTTCTCATTATGGTGGTGATTTATGATGTGTTACTCGAGGCATAAAGCACTAGGGTGGTTCCAGAGAAGATTCCATGATTAGAAAACATTTCAATGGACAAGGTGTAGGCCAAGGAAATGAAATTAGTATGGGAATTCCATTTCATGTGTTGGTTTGGACATTTTCTGAATTTCCCACCAAAGAACCCTAAGAGGGGGAGGAGGCACCATGGATACTAATAATGAGTCCCACACCTTTCCAAGGGGATATAATCATAGAAAAGATGGTTCTTACTCATTAATATGAGTGGATAACCAATGGAGGCTATGGGGCTACAACATCCACACTTTGTAGTAACAAGTGGTTAGGTTTTATGGGTTTATCTCGGTGGTCATTTTCAGGTGGATGTTTCCAGTATGGGATGTTCACATAGGTGTATGGATGATCACATTTATCATGGAGTCCCTGATGTTGATGGTGGTATAGCATCCACCATGGGATTGCAGTTTTGGAAAAACTATTCAAGGTACTATGGGACCTTAGTGAGGGTAACAAGACACAATGGGTGTGTAGGATTCTCCACTTCATGTACTGCTAGATTGCAGAGTACATAAGGGCTTCTGAACATCCAAACCCAGTATCCCATCTTGAGCCAGACATCCGATCATCCATTATGAACTTATTGGGAATCTTCTTTATCATGCTAACTTCAATGGTGGCATTACTCAAAATATGGAGGGTAGATGAATTCAAAATCCATCCATTGCTGCAAAAAATGGGTATATTCACTGATGAATGTTTGGGTGTTGAGGAACATCGATCATACATCCTGGACTTACAACGCATAATCATAGTGGCACTGGTAGATATTGAGATTATCTAAGAACTATATACCCCGCACTGTTTGATGAGGTTGTTCGGGTGAATGTTGAGGTTAACCCCACATATCTCCCAGGGGTACTCCGTGAAGACCACCCATGTCAGTTGAGGTAGATGTGGCTCTTGTTCACATGGGATGAAGAAAAAATACTGAATGAGTTTCCTCCATTTGTCGCCACCTATAGGCTATTTGAGGAGTACTCAAAGAGCTAGAAGATAGCCTACCCAGGGGATATACTGAATTAATGGTCTATACATTATAATGATGGATTTTATTCTCAACCCCATGGTAGGGGATGTACAATATCAAGAACACATTGTGGGAGAAGAGATAATGTACATCATGGTAGTTGAGAATCTACAAGGACAGTGCCAGAAATTTTGATGTGTGAAGTAGAAATAAGTGGATGAGTAGTGGTGGTAGATCATGTATCTCAAAATTTGTAGAGTTAGGGGTAAGTATGTACACCAAGTTGGTTTCATAGGATATCTACCCATGATCATGTGAAGTGGCAGCACTGCATAGACTTTCTTGTGGATGATGTCCATCCAAAGGCTTGTGAAACCTGAGACTTTAACAGGAAATTCCTTAGTCCCTCCTAATAATTGTATCACCATAACGATCTTGGGATGGATATGTCAGATATAGACTATTCCAATGGTGGAATTCGGTTATCTTATGTTTAGGGGGAGAAACACGTAGCTGAGATGGAGAATTTAGTACATTCCCAGGGAACCCCACTTCCAATGAATGATCTTGTGAAAGTTATTCTATATTGAACAACCCCACCATAACAATATACTATTGAGATGAGGGAGCAATTCTATTTTCATAAAGAATCAGAAGAATTCTAGGGAGAAGATGTAAAAAGGTAAAGCCCTTTGGAGGATGGAAGGGTCACGACCTCAAAGATTGAGGACCTTCCTGAGACTATTGAGGTAAACCCCAAAACATTCCACTATGTCACGACCTTATCCATGTCATCTAGACCTCTCAATTGTCATTTGTATTATGTAGTAGAGCCACATACGATGTACCCCTTCTTTCACAACAACAAATATTGCTTCTGGATGTGTGACTGGGATGATGGTGAGTGGAGTGTTCAGCATGGTTGTGACGACCAAGGTGACCTTTACCGACTCTTCAGAGATTCCAACCATATACAGGGTGTAACGTTACATAATTTCTATAGTGGAGACTCATGGGTGAAATTAGATATTCTCCCTGGGAATTTATTCTTCCATGCAGAGTCATATCCTTTGTCTATAGGACCTGGCCAACTAACACAAACTTTGTATAAATACGCCTTCAAGTAACATGTGCAATGCTCATGATGATAGTCCGGGCCCCAATAGCTCCAATCCCAAGGGGAATGCCGATTATCATCAAATAAAATGCCCACGATGACCATACCAATGAGATTACAGTTGTGGGTAGAGCCACTAGCATGGATAAAATGGAACATATCGAAGTGGGATCCAGTGACGAAGATCAACCACACGATGAGGAACTAAGCTCATTTGACGGGATATCACAGGAAGATCAAACTACCAAGATTTTGGAAGTGTTCCCAAAATATGAAATTGCAAACCCAGAGGATCTGGATGAGATCACTTTTGATGAAGAGGATGGATGGGATATCCATCACAAATATTTAAATTGATCAAGCACTTCATTTTGGACACTCTGAAATTAGAGTTGATACATCATATGGGAATCGATCATCATCAGCTAAGAAACCTATGAGATGGATGGGTATATGAGAAAAATCGACATATGATCATTTGGTGCTATCATATGGAGAAGACATAGTTGTATGACCAGGGCCTCAGTGTCAGATGGTAATGAAGGAAGTATATCAATATAGAGAAGCAATAGGAGGATGAAAAAGAGATCTAATTCTTGGAAACATGGATGAATGATCTATCTCCTTTCACCCCTACACTAATGAAACTCACATCATGTTTATGGGATCAATTGGTAGAAGCACGGGAATACTAAGGAAATCATCCTACAAGGTGGTCAACATTCGGGATAAACAAGATCGATCACAGATTAGGGATGACTAACAATTTCTTGCAATCAATGAGGAAGGAAGGGAGCTCAGAAGATGAAAACAACTCCTTGATTCTACACACCAAAGGGTGGTGGATATGAGATGCTCCATCAAAGGGTCCAATCCATAGGGTCTATGTTATGTTGAACTCATAAACATATCATCTGATTTCATGATTATTCTGACTATGTGCATAGTAATATTGTTACATCTATGATTATTGCACCCCAACAATAGTGAAAAAACTAATAATCGATACTTAAACTCATGTGGGTTATTCCTGGTGTGAGAAACAAGCTTTGAACCAAAGATTCCTCACCTCAGGTATATGAGTGTCATCCAAAAAAAGAACACTCAGGGTCAAATTGACATCTTAGAGTTTCATAATGAGAGAGGGGGAGAGGACTTAGAGGTCCGAATTCTCATAGTAGCCAAACCACCTTTCCTAATGATCTCTGATGCATGAGAAGGATAACACCAGGGGCCTTGGAATCAACCTGATCAACGCGGAATGAGAAGTGTGAATCATGATACACAAAATTCGAAACACAGTGGTGGTGTCATGTTAATGGTGCATAAATATTGGAAACGTTTGAAAAACATTACCCATAACATGTTAGCATAAAATGAGAAAAAAAATATTGAGGATCAATCACTGACTATATTTGAAACATAAGACATGTATCAAGTTGGAATTAAAGATCCTTCAAGAGGTTGGCCCATAATGGTAGGTGAGCCAAAGATGCATGAGGCCCGACAATTAATGGGTCACTTCAGACATTAGAAAGGATGAGGATATGAAATAAAGGGCATGCAAACCATGGTGATGGAGTGATGGGATATTGATTAGTCACTGAAAGTGTCCAATATTCATTGTTAAGATCATAATATTAATGTGTTTAAATGTTCATAAACATAAATTTTAGTCCAATGTAGAAATTGATCTTCATTTCCAATCATTGTGAAATTCATGCATAAAGTGTTAATTTGGGCCCACTCAATAATTTTCTTGTGGAAATTACAATATTCAACATTTTAATTTGATATTTTGGTATATAATTTATCACTTTATATGGAACATTTTTTCTTTTTGGTATGATGGATAAATCATAAGTTAAGATGTATATTTTTTCACCTGAAGTCAGAAACTTTCTGGAAAAAGCATAATGGGCCTAAGGCCCATCAAACAAATGGATTTGATGTTGAGATTTAAATGGTGGACCCGACATTAATGCATAGAAATCCGTCCAACAATTTCGACCATAAAATCCAAACGGCTAAAAAAAATTTCTGAAAATTTTAAAGCTCATAGAGGACAGATGGAAGAAGATATTTCTCTTATACAACCCCTCCGGATTCGGCCTTATTCAATTACAAATTCACATGTAAATATGGCGGACGAATCTGGACAGTTTTCCGGGTCAAATTTGAAACGTCAGTTTCCTTTTGATTATTCACCCTCCTTTTGACTCTATTAATTGTTGGAGGGTGAATTAATTGTTGGGGTATGGACCTAAGGCTCCTAATATGCCTATATAAGGAGATAGTGGTTAAGGGAATAGGGGTGGATATTTTTCATATCATCTTTTGTTGCATGTTTCATTGTAAGGTTATTCTTCCAAATTTCCTTTGTAATGTTTTCCATTTCCATGTAAGTTTCTTTTTGGTATATTTATGTTATTAATCAAAATCTTTCTCTTATATATTTCCATTTCATTTATTAAAACTTTATGATCACAAAACACAGTGATATATATGTGTTTTTGTGAATTAGTTCACACATAGGTGTGAATTTCATTCACACACACGGAGGAGTGCTCCATATTTCCGCGGTTTTAATTTCTTCAATCCAATTCATGTTAGCCATCTTCCACTATCCATTGAGAGTATACCATCAATGGAGGGCTAACCCTTTAATGGGTTGATCTTAGGAGGATGAAAAGGCTGGATTGAATCTTAATTTATGAAAGAATTGTTGTTAATTGCATAAATAATTTAAAACATCCATTCATCTGTTATTTCTACTCTTCGTATTTACTGTGTTTGAGCAAACTAAATTCAATTACTAAATGAACATATACCTCAGAGAGATCATGAATTTTGTTCTCTAAGTGTATAGTTTATTAGTAATTGTGTTTAGAAAGCACCAAACATGAAAATGAGGAAGGTATAATTATTTTTGAAGAACGGATTCATCAAAAATTAATAAAACCAAAATTGTCTAAAGAAATAAAATTCATTCAATCCACCCTGAGCATAATCCTAAGATCAACCCATTTTCTTTGAATTTAATTCACTTAGGTTTCTTAGTGTTCTTTAAACCATCCAAAATCAAACCCAAAGTTGGCTACTTCATAGCACATCCTTCACCAAATCATGGTGTCTCAAGGTTACTTTTCGGTCCCTGTGGATTCGACCCCTACTTGTACTTCAACGACCGCTTTTACCAGTAGGGTAAATTTGGGTGAAACCAAATTTTTGCGCCCTTTTCGGGGTCCAAGTAAGTTCCTTAGACCTAAAACCTTCTTTTCTTACCCTCATTCTTCTATTCTCATCCCAATTCTCTTATCTTTTCCCTTTCTCGCTTTTTTTTCTTTTGGAAGATGTCCGCCTACACCTGCGATAACTCAAATAAATTAGTTAGGGTGGATACTCCTAGGGATGGGGAGTCTAGCACTAAAAGAGATCTATTTCGTTTAGATCCAAATCTTCCTAATACTCCAAATTCAGACGTTTTGTTCGATACAATGGAGAATCTCCCACAAAACCAAAACATAAACTGGGGAGGGAACCAAAATAATGGGCAATACCCTAACATGGGAATTCTTGCAGACCCGACCATGAATGAATACCCCACACTCGATAACATGAACGAAATTTGTAATGATGAATGTTTAAATGATCAATTTCCATACCTATCATGAATTATTGAAAAAATGAATAATGAGGAAGTCCATGATGTCCAAATATGAATCAATCCTAATCTTGAATCAATTCTTCAAAAATTGTGTGAACAAATGGAAAAAATGAATTCAGAGGTATCATGTTTTAGACTAGAACTACAATGCATTAAAACTTGTGTGGACCCAATTCCCACTCAAACCATCCCTTCATCAATATTTATAGAACAATCTTGTAACACACAAACCCCTCATCCCATTATTGAAGAACCAACCTTAGAATTTGGGATAATTAGAGAGGATCGAGGAGTTTTTGAATGGCCTTTAAATCAGGAGGACATTGATTTTTTTGATTCAAAAGTGAAAAATTTGACATCATGGATTTAGTTTCTTGAATATAACTCCATTGATAAATTTTTAGAAGTGCCAATAATTGAACCACTAGGATAGATAAAAAACAATGAGTCCATACCCATTCCTAACATTCAACTGTACAATTTTCAGGAGTAATCACAATTTCAAAATGAAGCAATTATTTCTAAATTTTTTGAAGAAGAAAGTTATTTTTCAAATTTTCAATCTTTTTTAGGAAAATTCAATCAACCCAACCTCAAAATTGTGAACATTTCATCCCCACTAAATTATCCCTTTATAGGGTAAAAACAAGAACTTTCAGTTTTCATTCATCCATCTCATGAAACCATTAATATATGAATGATCCTTGGTGTCTTAGGAAAGACTATAGAAGAAACTAGATCAACCATTTCAGATATTCAATGGATTTCACCAATCATTTTAGAAAATAGGATTTTACACAAAAAAAATTTCAAAAAAATGATCAACCTCAATCTTATTGAAGTGGAACAAGATGTTTTAATTAAAATGTTGAAAGTTGGAATTGGATAAGTTGGGGGGTTCAAGTTGAGCTAACGACGTTAAAAAAAAGCGATGCATGGGAGGCAACCCATGGTTTTAAGGTTTCTAATCATTTTGAATCATTTTCTTTTTCATATAATAAATTACCAAAGATTGTTGACATGTTATTCTTTTATAAGTAATGATGGGTATGAAAGGGGAGCGCCATATTCATCTGTGTCACGTGGCATGATCTCTGAGTAATACCTTACGCAGAAATCTAAAAAGAAGACAATTTATCATCATTTTATTTTGTTATGCTTATTTTTATCTTTTTATAGGTTATAATAAACAATTAAAAGGACACATCTTGAGTCGTAAGGAAAATCCATTCACCACCATCCAAGACGCTAAGACTTGAACCCAGGATTGAGGGGAGTTTGTGGAACGAACTTCAACTTCAAAAACGAGGTGAATTTGTTCCATGTTTATCATTTTCAATTTACTCTTTTAACTCCTCTCCTACTCCCCTTCTAACCTTTCTTTTCTTTAAACATTGGGGAAAGTGTTATTCTTTGTTGGGGGGAGATGAAATAAAAAATGATTTTTTTCTCAATAAGAACATGCATAGAAGGAAAATTTTCATTAACTTTGAACATGATAACACACATTGCAAACATTGAAATTGGATATCGAAAAATTTGGATGCCTTGATTATGATTTTAATGCAAGTTTAAGTTCATGAGCATAGTTTTTGGAAAGTGCTGTTGTCTAATGTGATTTTTCAATGTTTGCATTTTCATCCTCTTAATAAAAATTCCACAATGCGCGTCTATTGGATCATGGGTGTAAATTTGAGTTCTTGAGTCCCTTTAATTATAACACAGGGTTCTAGGGTCACTTTTATTTTAATTTGGGTATCCAAAAACAAAAAAAACAAAAAAATTGAAACAAAAAATATTACCACATAGAGAAATGTTTTCTCCAAATGCGTGGCGTCCGACACTTGGGGATCGCGACTCTGTAGTTTTCTTGCCCAGAGTTTGGCATTATATCTCTATTGTAGAGCATGTAATTGACAATATGTGTGGTGTCCGACACATGGGTATTGTGAATCCATAGTTGTTTTTCCCAGAGTTAGTCTTTTTATAACTATTGTGGTTAAAAAAACTAAAAAAAATAAAAAAAATAAAAAAATGGATACTCATATTAAGGTTTAATGTGATTCCCACCTAGCGCTTCCATTTTTTTTCATGTGAACAATAAAATGTTCCCCATATATTTTATGATTCACAACACTTTATCATGCTTTATTGAAATTGGATAAAATGTGGCGATGAATTTGAACAATAGAATGGGTTTGGGCTTGGGATATGCTTATTGACCTAGCTTGTTTTAAATTATTATGATGGGTTTCATAATTTTTTTGGTATGAGATATTTGGGTGAGTAATGTGTATTAAAATGTTTTTCGAAAAGGGGATTTGAATTTCATATTTGTAATATATTTTTGTCGGGACTTGAAAAACTCAAGTTGGGGGGTGTGATTAGTCACTGAAAGTGGCTAATATTCATTGTTAATATCTTCATATTAATGTGTTTAAATGATCATAAACATCAATTTTAGTCCAATTCCGAAATTGAACTTCATTTCCCATCATTGTGAAATTCATGCTTAAAGTGTCAATTTGGGACCACTCAATAATTTGCTTGTGGAAATTACAATATTCATCATTTTAATTTGATATTTTGGTATATGATTCATCTTTTTATTTGGAATATTTTTTCTTTTAGCTCTAATGGATGAATCACAAGTGAAGATGGGGATTTTTTCAACTGAAGGTAGAAAAATGCTGGAAAAAGCATAATGGGCCTAAGGCCCATCAAACAAATGGATCGTATGTTGAGATTTAAATGGTGGACCTGACATTAATGCACAAAAATCCCTCCCACCATTTCTACCATAACTTCCAAACGGATGAGGAATATTTTCTGAAATATATACAGCTCATATAGGACATATGGATGAAGATATTTCTCTTCTAGAACCCCTCCCGATTCGGCCTTCTTCAATTACAAATTCACACGTCAATATGGTGGATGAATATGGATAGTTTTCCAGGTCAAATTCGAAACGTCAATTTCCTTTTGGTTATTCACCCTCCTTTTGACTCTAAAAATTTTTGGGGGTGAATTAATTGTTGGAGTATGGAACTAAGGCTCCTAATATGCCTATATAAGGAGATAGTGGTGAAGGGAATATTGGTGGATATTTTTCTTATCATCTTTTGTTGCTTGTTTCATTATAAGGTTATGCTTCCAAATTTCCTTTGTAATGTTTTCCATTTCCATTTAAGTTTCTTTTCTATATCTTAATGTTATTAATCTACTTATTTCTCTTCTATATTTTCCTTTTCATTTATTAGAACATTATTATCACAAAACACAGTGATATCTCTGTGTTGTTGTTAATTAGTTCACACATAGGTGTGAATTTCATTCACACACACGGAGGAGTGCTCACTATTTCCATGGTTTTAATTTCTTTAATCCAATTATTGTTAGCCATATTCCACCCACCACTGATATTATACCATAAATTTAGGGAGAACCCTTTAATGGGTTGATCTTAGGAGGATGCAAAAGCTGTATTGAATGTTATTTTATGAACTAATTGTTGTTAATTGGATAATTAATTTAAGACATCCATTCTTCAGTAATTTCTACTCTTCATCTTTACTATGTTTTAGAAAACTAAATTCAATCACAAAATGATCATATACATCATAGAGATCATGAATTTGGTTCTCTATGAGTTTATGGGATTACCAAACCAGAAAATGATGAAGGTAGTGATATTTTTGAAGAATGGATTCATCAAAATTTAAAAAAACCAAAATTGTCTAATGAAGTAAAATTCATTCAATCCACCCCAGAATAATCCTAAGATCAACCCATTTTCATAGAATTGAATTTACTTAGGTTTCTTACTATTCTTTAAACCATCCAAAATCAAACCCAACGTTGGCTACTTCATAGCCCATCCTTCACCAAATCATAGCGTCTCAAGGTTACTTCTTCAATCCCTGTAGATTCGACACATACTTGTACTTCAACGACCGCTTTTACCAGTAGGGTAAATTTGGGCGCAACCAGATATTCAAAAGAAATCCAAAAATATTTAAATTATTCAACCTTGAAGAAAGTGCATAGGGTGGGCGTATCAGTATAAATAAAAAAACCTACTCTAGATAGTACTTCTCGAGTTAGGTCCTAGAATTGGTAACAGTTTTAGATCATGAAAATATATATTATAGGAATGAATTTTAACATCATATATTGTGGATTACTCATGTAATTGATTAAAATCATATGACTAGGAAATTGCACATAGTTTAAGGTCATACACCATTTCCCTACGCAAAAGTTTAAATCCATGTTACATAGACTAGGGGCTCTTATTTTAGGGTCATAGAGTTCATACCATGGTCGGGGCCAATGGGATGAAGAGGTTAATGAACCTGCGGTCAAACCAATGATAGAATGTCTAGGTATTCCTATGTATCCTGCAAGGACAGGAATCACACCATACATTATTCTTGATATTTCATATAGTTTACCATCATTTAAGATAAATTTACCGATGTGTTTTATTATTATATGACTAGGACATGGGTTCCTTAAAAGTGAATTGTGTGGTTTGGTACACAATATGACATGAATGCCAAAAAAAGAATTCCAAAACATACCACATATTTTCAAAAGGGGAGATGAGGAAAAAATTATTATGGGGAGCATAAAATCCTATGGATGAATCTAAAGAAGAGATATTCGGGCGTCTCTATGTATCCTTATTGGGAAGTAATTATGTTCCTTGTAGTTCGTAAGATGCCATGTAGATTAACATCATGTGGATAAGGATGATAGAAGAGGGGTATCCCCATGTGAAGTACATGGAACGACTACTATAACCCAACATGAATGAGTACCAAGGAAGTCCAAAATAAACCACATATATATGGAAGATACCTTGAATAATAAGGTGCTGAATGTGGTCCCAAACTCTAATATTAGACCGAGGGATGATATTTTCAAGAGTCACTATGTATCCTATAAGGGTAGGAATCAATCCACACTAAGTTATATAGGGTGGTGTGAAAAATGGCTGACGCCAAAGGGGAAATGATTCTTAGGTGAAATAATTTCTATTCCTATTATTTTTTCATCACACCACACTGATGTAGAAGGCATAGTTTGACGCCATACGGTATGGAAGATACAGAAAAAGATATCTCTGTTTATGGACATAGTGATTCAAATATAGACATGAAACATTTCCATGTGGGTACAAACCATATTCAAATCTCTAAGCCCACATGAGATATTATCAATTTAGGATACAAGGGGAAGAGAATATCTCTACAATACATGTAAACACATGATGAGGGAACGATTGTATGGGGCCATGGATGACCGCATGGGGTTTGTCTACCAAACGTTCAATGTTGTGTGGAAGAATTATAGTAAGGATATCAAGATTATGTCCAGACATAATGAAGTGAGAAGGAATGTGAATAAAAAAATAGATTTTGGGATGTGACCAAGATGGTGAGAATTATGGAGGATAAATGATAACCATGATCGGAACATAGTATCCATATCATGTGACCAAAAATGGTAATAAAGAACTTATGGTCGACCACTGACCATGTTTGCAATGTATGACATGTATCAAGCTGTCATTCGAGATCCTCTATGATGTTTCCCCAGAATGGTAGCTGCGACAAGGCGGCATGGGACCAGGTCATCTGGGGGTCCATTCAAATGTGACATTTGCTAGAGACCAAATTGAAGGGAATGTGTGAAGCGTGGTGGATGGTTGATAGAATTTCCATGAAGAATCCAACACACTATATACCATACCAAGATGCATCTTATCATGTGGATATGTAGAGGTAGAGATCCAGGGATTCAACAGAGCGAAGAAGACTCAAAAATATCAGTATGGAAAAGGGAAAAAGGTTGATCAACCTCGAGCTTGACATAAAGACCAAATGTCTGGGTATTCCAATATATCCTATAAGGATAGGAATTAATCCCAATGTAGTTCCTTAGTCTCCATGTGGTTTAGCATCATATGGTAAGGATGAAATAGGATAAGGTCCCAAAGAAGGGGTTTTCAGGGTGTGATAAAGAAAACCTGACATGAATGAACACCAAAGAGGAATCATCCCACAACATGCATCCCTAAGAGGGGACTCAGATGAAGTTTTCAGGAGAAAATATAGGATTTGTGATACCTAGTAAAAGTCCTAATGTCCTAATTTACAAGCAATCCTATGTACCATGCAAGGGTACGAATCAAGCCACATTTAGTTCTTGAGATTCTGAGCAATTTCGCTTCATATGCTATGGATGAAAGTAGGTTGGGAGGTAATCCATATGGGGGAGCACATGATGCAGGTATTGTAAACCCAACATGAATGAATAATTAAAGGAATCACAACCACAACATGTGATCCCAATATGGGTCTTACGCCATGGGGTGAAATGAAATAGAATGATTTTGGATCCTAGGGATGGACCCGAATAAACAATTAATGGGCATTCCTCTCTTTCGTGCATGGGTTGGAATGAAACGATACATTGTTCTTGGAATTTAATATTGTTTAACATCATGCAGTAAGGATGTAGGCAAGGGGAGGTTCGTATATGTGTTGGAAAATAAATGGATTATTGAAACCCCAAAGTGAATCAGGAAAAAAAGAATCACACAACACACTATGTACTTCGAGGAGAATTCATAGGACAGGAGACCAAAGTCGGAGAAACATGGGTATAGACCTGAAGAAAAAATGTCCGAGTGTCCCATCATATCCTATGAGAGAATAAATAAATCCATACAAAGTTATTGAGATTTCATTCAGTTTATTGTCATATGGTAAGTAGAAAAGAGTTATTATTTTGAGGTTATAGATCTTAGACTACTGGATGTTGTATAGTTTAACGTCATGCTGTAAGGATGAAAGTGTTCTTGGTTTAACGTCATAATTCTTGGAATTTATGTTATATTTACCATTTTTTGTTTATCATCATGCAGAAAAAATACTAAGTAGATTTAAATATTTTGGCCTAGATGGATCACACAGTTTAACATCATGCAGTATGATCACTATAGGTATTCTTTAGAGAAATACTGCATGAGGAATTTGGACTTGGTGAGAGAAGTAATATGATCACCATCTTTGGTGACTAGAGAGTATGCACCATTGGGATAAACCTTGTGGATGATATAAGGTCACTTTCATTTTCGATCCACATTTGGTGGATTCCAACTGGGTGTCTTTGATGTCTTCTAGGTTAAACACATGTCACCCTGAAGGAAAGAGCAAAGACAATCCTTCTTATTAAAGACACTAGTGTGTTTATTGTGTTGCATCCATAGATTGTGCAAGACCTGAAGAATATTCTCATAGAGGGAATCTAGATCGACAAGATAGACTTCTACAATATTTTCTGAATTCTATTACTGTGAAGTATTTGTGACATTATCTACACCACCACGATATACAACTGGTGTCCTTGGGGGACCCAATAAAGTATATTCTGCATCTCCCTATTTGGACAGGCTGTCTATCTCAGTGGGAAATGATTTTTAGTAGTCCGACATCATGTTCATACTATATAAATATATCAAGGTCCAGGGAATATGGGTTCAACTGGGAGGAATTACAAGTTTTTATCTGGTAAGCTGATAGATCATTGGAGAGCTTGTTCAACTAAACATTCTTGTTATGACCAACCATCTTCTACAAAACATTGGTGATGGATTTTTCATAATTTCATAATATTCCCATCTCCATGTGAATGATATTTGGATGTATGGTTAAAGAAGATATTGTACATGACGTATAATTTTTTTCAGTTTAGCTTCTTGAAAGTTGGTTACATTATCAGGGGGATAGAATAAAGAACTCCAAATATATGGGTGATGTTGGAGATCAAAAAATATATGATAGAACATGATTGGACTTCCTTGAGTAGGATCACATATCCCCACTTGGAAAAGAAATATTTGGCGGTCGAGATAAACCTTCATTGGGGAGCTGTTTCTGGTGGATATAGTCTGATGTCATCATGTCCCCAAACTATAATGGGTCATGAGTACTTAGTAGTATTGAGAGTCTCTGGCGGTTGTTGAAAAAAATTATAATATATTTGAAACATAAGGAAAAACGTGTAGAACTCAATATAGGCATAGATTAGGGTAGGAAAATGGTATCCCAACCTTCAAATCTGGTGGGAAAGATTCAGCCCATCCTTATGACCAATATAGGAACTGATATGAAAATCAAGCATCACCTAGGAAATATCATTTCATTGAATACAATTATTTATGACTCCATGAAAACATTATCTATATAGTATATTCTCAATGATGGGACAACTATTGATGATGAACTAGACTACAGGATGACAGATTCATTAATGTTCCGCTCTGTCCATTGGGATATTTCCATGTTGGAGTTAATAATGAAAAGGAGTTGTCCAATCAAGGGTCTCTTCCACTATGGAAAAGGGACTGTGAGGTCCCAACGTGGAGGTCAGAGTGGGGAGATGACTCCCATGATGTCCATCATCATCATAGGG
Organism: Viscum album; assembly: GCA_963277665.1. Lineage (NCBI taxonomy): Eukaryota > Viridiplantae > Streptophyta > Magnoliopsida > Santalales > Viscaceae > Viscum > Viscum album. The sequence goes on from OY728119.1 coordinate 1,978,404,798, forward strand.
GGTAACATGAGTGGTGAATCTTTGATAAGCCTCATGGATGATAAAATCTCCATGTTTAGGCTCCGTAAGAGATGTGGAAAGACTAGCCAAAGCATTAGCTCAACCATCATGTGATTGAAGAACTTGAATTACCTCATGAAATGAAGGAAATTGGGCTATAATCTAGAGAGTGGGATCTAATAAAAGGTACGAGCTCAGAAATTATGATAATGTAGTCACCATTAATCCCTTTAAGGACAAGTTCACAGTCCACCATCACATGTAGGAAACTGACATCAATTTTGAGAACCAGCTCGAGGCCTATGATGAGGGCTTGATTCTCCACCTCATTGTTGGTGCATCCTTCTAACAAAAATAATGAGTATGGAAATATATCCTTTGTAGGTGTGATGAAAATGATACCTAAACCTACTCTATTGAGTTTGGGATCGTTATTCCTTTTTCCTGTTGGGATTTGGAAAGCACCATGAATGTGAATCTTACCACATGTCATGGTTTGGTCAACTAAGAGGATGGCCTCATCTAGTAATTCATGATCTATAGATTTCTCTATAGGGACCAGATGGGAATAATGGATGTCTTCCAGTTCCTGACCCTTGATAGATATATACAGTATGAACCTAATGTCAAACTACTGAAAAATCATTTCTCGCTGAGATATACGGTCTATCCGAATATGGATATGCAGAATATAATTTAGTGGGTCCCCCATGGACACCAGTTTTATCTCGTGGTGGTGTAGATAATGTCACAAATACTTCACAGCAAAAACCAGTGTGAGTCATCTCCTCTCAAAAGTGTAATATTTGATATCTGTCTCTAGGATCATGCAGCTGAGATATAATAAACTATTCTCCATCACTTTGTTGTTCTTCTGGGAAGGAAGGGAGTCGAGGGACCATTATACGGTGATCACATAATGGACTTTTGGATTTCTGAATACATATTTCATTAAAATCAATGGTTGCAATAGGTACTACTTGATATTTTCAAAGGCGGTCCCACACTCTTACTCCCAATGGTAGATGACACCTTTCTTCATATTTTGAGAAAAGGGATTACACAATCGAGACATATTATAAATGAATCGGTGTATGTAAAATAAATGGCCATGAAAAACATGGAGCTCCTATAGTTTCCTAAGAGGAGGAATCTGATTGATAGCCTTGATCATATCAAAATCGATCTTAATTTCTTTGTATATGATAATGATTCCAAGGAACTTCCTAGAAGAAACTCCAATAGATCACATCAACGGGATCATCTTTAGATGGGGTATGGTGAGGTTAATCACTTTCTCATGGTCTCAGACATGGTCTTGGCAATGGTAGGACTTGAACACTAAATCATCCATGTACCATTCCACCAATGTACCAAGGATCAGTTTGAAGATGCGCTAGATGGCACACTAATAACTGGATCGAACATTCTGTAATCCAATGGGAATTACCTGATAATAGAATGTACCCTACAATTCTCTGAAGGTGGTGGATTCTTCATCATCAGGGGCCATCCAGATCTGATTATACCCAAAATACACATCTGTTAATGAAAATCCTCAAATTCAGTATTGGTGTCGTTCAACATCTTTGTCACAGAAAGGTGGAAATAATCCTTCAGACAGTGACGATTAAGATCCCACAAGTTGATAGGAACCCTGATATGTTTTTCATTCTTCCTGGTGGGGATAATGTTAGCTAACCACCTTTGTTTCTAGACATCCATGAATTTTTTTTATTTTTTCATCTCATTAACATCGGCCTTGACCATGTTACTATGAGAAATGTGCATCATTGGGGAGACTGCTTTAAACCTTGATGACTTACAGGAAGACCAAGATGATGAATGAAAATATGAGGATCTATCCAATTTATCTCATCATAGCTCCAATAAAATACATCACTATAGAATCCAACATTTTTGTCACTTAAAATTTCATTACATTACACCAAACCGAGGGTCTTTAAGGTTTATTGACATGGAAACCAGGAACATAAAACACGACAACATAAAACATTCTTCATAAACACTTGAAAGGATTATTCATACTTTTTCAACCTAAGTTCATTATTCCATCTCAAAACCTGGTGACATATATCAAAGGAAAGGGTGAGCAGAAGGCCCAGTAAGGGAAGCAAGGGAAACATTTTACATGTGAACTTGAAAAACATCAATAAAGTATTGATAAATAATGTTAAGGCATGGTAAAGAGATCATGAGGCATATCATAATAAAAAAAACGTGTTTCATAATAGGAAGATGTGGCTATTAGATTTAACTTATACAATCATTTCTGTATCACCAAGGTCCATCCCCAAGGTTTCATTAAAAAAATTACCAATGTAATTCGACATGGTATCGTTAAAATGTTTATCTCAAGAGATTAAGTATTTACCCAATGCATTGGAGTGATATCAGGGTGCACCATTAATTTGTCTTCATTTTCATGTCATCCACATATATCATCATCAATCATTTCATAAATAACCCATATATCATAAAATAAATGGGGTTCATTTCATAATCATAACGCTTTAAAAACATCATTAAAGACATGATCTTTATGTCACTTTAAACCCACGGAAAAGGAAAGAGGGTTTCATGTTTGTAAATCCCAGAATTAAAATAGAAAATTTTGATATATATGTGAATACCCCTGTAGAGGAATGATCACTGAGTATTCACTAAATAAAATAAAATAATTTGAGAAAAATAGAATGACATTTTGAGATGAAAATTCTGCAGCTAAACAACTATGTTACAAGGTTTTAGAAAACATTGAAAAGAGAGGGGATATTGGTCACCCACTCATAAATAATCCATAAAACAGTAGGGGGATAGAATATAATGGATATAAGAACATGGGAATTAAATTTTAAGGACAAACCATATGAAATGAAAAACATGAAAGGAAGACAAAAATAAGATTTCTCTTATAAAAAATTCGACAGCATAACTATTTCACTTAAAACATCAAAAAAATGAGTTGATGAGATTAAATAGGATCTCTCATCATGTGAACATAAAAGGGAACTATGATGAATATAGATATCATACTAAAACATGTAAATAGGGAAATTTAAAGACTTGACAAGAAAGTAAAACTTTTTAAATGGGAAGAGTGAAAGAATCCCTTAAAAGTATTCGACAGCCTAACGACGCCACATAAAAATTCTAAAATGGAATTAATGAGAGTAATAGGGGGTCTATCATCATATGAAAATACAAATTACAGTATGTTGATTATAAAAGAACATCCTCCAACATAAGAACATAGTGCATAAAAGAAATGACATAAAAGAGAGTACCTGAAACGAAAGAGAGAGGTAAGATCCCTTACCTTAAAACACAACTCCTAAAACATGTTAGTAGGGAACTTGGAGGCTTTAGGGAACCTTTGTAGGACTACTTGGGAGGTAAAAAGACCATAACTTAGTTGGGGAGGATTAGGAAATTAAAATAATTAGGGAAATTCTTGGTATTTATAGGAGAAGTGAGAGGACAAAGCATTAATTGCCAAGAGAAACCTCATCGGTGGTATTGGGAAAACCATGGGATTTCCCATGGTATTTTCCCATTGTATTGGACACATGGGACACCTCATACATTATCTTAAAATTCATAAGTCTACAATAATTATTGCAATGTGATTACATCCATAATGATGTCATTAAACACCCGAAACTCAAAACGGTATTTTCAATATTCACCAAAAATTAAACTTTCTCAGAAAAATCCCAAATATTCACCTTAACCAAATATCGATGCTCAGAATTCAAAAATTAACTCCTTTTTATAAAATTATTTTTCGAAATATTTTTAATTTAATTAGTCATTAAAAAACACTAATCACCAAAATTCATTTTTTTTCAGAAAAATCCCCAAAAATCACCATAACCGAAAATCGATGCATTAAATTAAAAAGTGAACACCATTTTATTACAATAATTTTCTAAATATTTTTAATTAAACTTTTATTTAAAAAACTATATTCATCTGAAAAAACTAATACATGACTAATAATTTCTGAAACAGTTATTTACCTATTTTATGGAATCACATTACTTAATCAAGGTGCCTAAATTTTATTAATACTTTCTTTAAGTGATATTACTAATCCATTTGTTCAAATTACTTATCCTAAGCATAAAATCCCTATTAATAATTTAATATTCATCAAAAATTATGTTGATATTATTAGACTCTAAATTTCATACTGAACACAACTATAAAATACCATTTTTTTTAAAATCATTACACATTTTTAATTATTTATGGTTTACATAAATATTTAAAAATATCCTTTTTCAAAAATTCATCAACAATATATATATTATATTTATCCGGACACTTGACATTCAAAAACTTCACCATAAGAAGAAGTCACAATTTTTATTTAAATCAAAGGAATCCACAAGGCAGTTACAGTTTCGTTACATAACCCCTTATAACACCAGAATATGACCTAAGAGTAAGGTGTGCCAGTGTGATAGAATCTTGGGGTGGCTCACCCAACATTTCCCGAGTAGTGATTTCTATCATCTCGAACTTCTTGCGAAGGAGATTCGGTTCTAGCTTCATATGAGGATATTCGACACCGATTTGGTCCAGAGAAAATCCCAAAGGTGACACCTCCTTCCCGAGTTCTGTCATATGGGCTTCGATCGGCCCGAGACTACTGGATGGGGCCATCGAATATTCTTTCTATATTAATTAATCAATATAACTTGTATTAATATAAATTAATTATAAAATTTAGTTCCCAACAGTTATATTGACCATTGGTCATATAACAGTTGAAACCCAATGGTCTCATTTTAATTATACACATTTTATTAAATGAAAAAAATTACCCACAAAAAAAAATTGGTTCCAAAATTTACTCAAATTTTTTTTGGGTCTTTATAATCTTCCCCCTTTAAGAAATTTCATCCTCGAAATTTCGAAATTGTGCTTGGAAATTTCATGTAATGTCCCACATTGAAAAAATAGTAAGTGAAACTATTACATTAAAAATGAAAGGGAAGTACAAAGGCCACCCGAGTTAACCCATTCTAGGATTCCAAGTAGGAAAACATGAATATGGAAGAGAAAAAAAAGGGTCAAGTTCTGATGGAGAGTGATATAAAACTTGATTAATAGAAAATTAACAACAATAAGATCAAAAAGTTAAGTTGTGTTAAACAGTCTTTGATTACCCAGTAGGAAACGTAAACGAACAACGTTTTTGTTTTACATTCCTTTTCATCATTTTGAGGAATTCATTTACTACCGAGAATAAAAACATAATGAAATATACTTAACTTCAAGTATATTTTCATTATTTAATATGTTTCTACCATGAATAATCTTTTCTGCAAACAATGATCGTTTCAAAAGACATGGTCTCTTCAAAAGCACAAGAATCATCTTCTAGTGAATCACATAATCCACAAAATAATAACTATATATTTCCCTTGTGTTTAGTCATCAACTAAAACTAAAATGGTTTTTACGAGATCATATAATCCCCAAAAGGGTAATACATTATAAAAAGAAATATGACTATTAATCTCTAAAATTAAACAAAAGTACCCAAAGTTCCAGAAATACCATTCATTGCACAATCATCCTTAAAATTATTTATAATAATCCAAACTAATATTGGAACCCAAAACTCATAAGGATTTAATCACATAGTCTTCCACAATAAATCTTGACATTAATCTCCAAATAAAATCGAATACTATTAAAGTCTAATACTAAAGTGTAATTAACCTATTCACAAATTCTCCAAGCTAGGTTCAACATTTTCTAGAAATAACCCAAATCACCATATTTCCACAAAAAATACATAAAAACAACCATTCCTCCTCAATTTAAATCCTTTTTTATTTTATTTCCCTTAGGCATATAGTACTCGAAAAGAGGAAACATCATCCAAAATAACATTTATCATTTAATCACCAAATCATTTTCCTATACAAATGATATCCATTTTATAAAATATATGTTTCCAAAATCAACTTATTCTTGATCCATAAAAATCGCAGGTGCATTAGTCAGTCTGATGGGTATAACAAAAAACTCATAATTCCCATATCTTGATTGAAATGTAGTTTTTGGAATATCATCATTCTTCACCCTCAATTGATGATAACCAGAACAAAGATCAATCTTAGAGAATAATTGAGTCCCATGAAGTTGTAAAATAAGTCATCAATTCATGGAAGAGAGTATTTTTTATTCATTGTGATCCCATTCAGTTCCCTATAATCAATGCATATCTGCATTGATCTATCCTTCTTCTTTATAAGGAGAATTGGTGCTCCCCAAGGAGAATCACTTGGTCGGGTAAACCCATTCTGCAAAAGATCTCGGAGTTGTTTCTTTAACTCCTCTAGCTTCACATTTTCCATCCTATAGTGGGTCATTAAAATAAGATGGGATCCAGGTACGAGTTCAATGGAGAACTCTACATCTCTTTCTAGAGGAGGTCCAGGTAACTCTTCAGAAAATACACCAACATATTCCTTGGTGATGGGGACATTTTCCAAAATAATAAATCCTTCGTGAGAATCTTATTTCATTTACGAATCGTTGAACTAAAAATGATTTTATGTCTTAAAATTTCATACTTATAAAATTAAATTTTTCTATAATTCCTTCATAATGATTCATAAAAAGTATGTGATTAACCAAACATATCCCTCGGGAGTGTCGTAACCAAGAGTGCAGCAAGGCGCGTTGTCGTGTACCAGTTCCCGTTCAAGTCTAGATCAAAGCGGTGTTTTAAGGTTTTAACCCGATGTACATATGTGATAGAGCCACCTCTACTTTTTTGTATCCAAACAAGGATTTATATGTTTTGAAACCACTTTCTCAATACGTCAACAAAACACCAGGAGTTTTCATTTATTTAATATTGTCATTAATAAACCTTTTAATGTTTTCAAATCCAAATTTCCTAAAATAACTAAACTATCATTTGATACCAACTGTAGCATCCCGCGTTTTTATCACATAAAATATCATTACATTATACAATATCGTGGATCTTTAAGGTTTAGTGTCTTCGAAACCAGAAACTTAAAACATGACAACCTAAAAAATTCTTCTTCAACACATGAAAGGATTCTTCATACTTGTTCATCCTAAGTTCATTAAAATATCTCATATCCTAGGGACATACATCAATGTAAAGGGTGAGCAGAAGGGACAGTATGGGAAACATGGGAAACATTTTACATGTGATCTTGAGAAACATCAATAAAGCCATGATAAATAACATTAAGGCATGGGAAAGTGATCATGAGGCATATCATAATAAAAATAAAATGTTTTATAAAATGAAGATTTGGATAAAAAATTTAACGTATACTGTCATTTCTTTATGACCATGGTCCATCCCCAAGGCGTCATTAAAAAAATTAACAAGGTTATTCACCAGGGTATCGTTAAAATGGTCATCTCTAGAGATTAATTCTTTACCCAATGCATTGGAGTGATATCAGGGTGTAACCATATTTTTTATTTATTATCATGAGATCCAAATATATCATCATCATTAATTTCATAAATAACCCATATAGCATAAAATAAATGTGTTTCATTTCATAATCATAACATTTTAAAAACCTCTTTAAAGACATGATCTTTATGTCACATTAAAACCACGAAAAAGGAAAGTGAGTTTCATGTATGTAAATACCAGAAGTAAAATATAAAATTCTGATATATATGTGAATAAACTTATATAAGAATGATCTTTTAGTATCAACTTAACAAAATAAAAGAATTTGAGAAAAAGAGAAAGACATTTTGAGAAGAAAATTCGGCAGCATAACAACTATGTTATAGGGTTATATAAAACATTGAAAAGAGAGGGGACATGGGTCACCCACTCATAAATGATCCATAAAATAGTAGGGGGACATAATTTAAAGGATATAAGAACATGGTAATTAAATTTGAAGGATATACTTTATGAAATGAAAAACATGATAGGATGACAAAAATATGATTTTTTATGAAAAAATTGGCAGCCTAACTACGTCACATAAAACATCAAAAAAATGAATTGATGAGATTAATTAGGGTCTCTAATAATGTGAAAATAAAGGGAAAGTATGATTAATATAGATATCATACCCCAACATGGAAATAGGGAACTTGAATGACTTGACCTGAAAGTAGAACTTTGAAAATGGGAAGAGTGAAAGAATCACATAGAAAAATTAGGCAGCCTAAAGGATCCACATAATCATTCATTAAATGAATTAAAGAGAATAATAGGGGGTCTCTCATCATATGAAAATAAAAATTACACTAAGGTGATTATAAAATAAATTCCTTCAACATAAGAACATTTTTCATAAAAGAAATTTCATAAAAGCGAGTATTTGAAAAGAAAGAGAGAGGTAGGACCCCTTACCTTAAAACGCAACTCCTAAAACACGTAGGTTGGGACCATGGGGGCTTGAGGGAACCATTAGAGGACTCCTTGGTAGTTAAAGATACCATAACGTCATTGGAGAGGATTTGTAAATGAAAAAAACGAGGGAAAGGCTTGGTATTTATAGGAGAAGGGAGGGGACAAAGCATTAATTTCCATGGGACACCTCATCGGTGGTATTAGCAACACCATGGGCATTCCCATGTTATTTTCCAATGGTATTCACCACTTTGGAAACCACATACCTTATCTTACTATTCATATGTCGACTAGAATTATTGCATAATGATCACATCCTTAATGATGTCGTTAAACACCCGAAACTCAAAACTGTATTTTCAATATTCACAGAAAATTCAAATTTCTGAGAATAATTCCAAAAATTCACCTTAACCAAATATCGATTCTATGATTTCAAAAAATGAACACCATTTTATAAAAATAGTTTTTAAAATATTTTTAATGAAATTTTAATTTAAAAAAAACTATTCAGTGAAAATTCATTTTTTCAGAAAAATCCCCAAAATTTACCATAACCTAATATCGATGCGTTGAATTCAAAAATGAACTCAATTTTATAAAAATATTTTTCTAAATAATTTTAATTTAATTTTTAATTAAAAAAAATTATTCACCTGAAAAAACTAATACATGACTAATAATTTTTGAAACATTTATTTACCTATTTTATTGAATCACATTACATAATCAAGTTGCCTAAATTTTATTAATACTTTATTTAAGTGAGATTAATAATACATTGGGTCACATTACTAATCCTAAGCGTAAAATCACTATTCATAATTTACTATTCATCAAAATTTATGTTGATCTTATTAAACTCTAAATTTCATACTGATGAAAACTGTAGAAGACCATTTTTTGAAAATCATTACAAATTTTTAATTATTTAAGGTTTACATAAATAATTTAAGTTATCATTTTTCAAAAATTCATCACTAATATAAATTCTATGTTTATCTATACTTTTGAGATTCACAAACATCACCATAAAAAAAGTCACAATTTTTATTTAAATCAACGGATTACACAAGGCAGTTAAAGTCTTGTTACATAACCCCTTATAACACCAGCATATGACCTAAGAGTATGGTGAGCTAGGGTGATAGAATATTGGGGTGGCTCGACTATCATTGCCCGAGTAGTGATTTCTATCAGCTTGAACTTCTCACGAATTTGATTCTGTTCCAGCTTCACACGATGATGTTCGTCTTGGGTTTGGTCTATTGCAAATCCCAAATATAGTACCTCTTTCCTGTGTTCCATTAGATGGGATTCGATCGGCCCGAGACTACTGGATGGGGCCATCAAATCTTCTTTCTACATTAATTAATCAAGATCACTTGTATTTATAGAAAATAATTATATCATTTATTTCCCAATGGTAATATTGACCATCAGTCATATAATAGTTGAAACCCAAAGATCTCGTTTTAATTATACTAATTTTTTCAAATGAAAAAATAGCCCACATAAAAATTAGGGAGAAAAATTTACTAAAAAAAATTTTGGGTTGTTATAATCATGGTGTTGTTTCATAAAATCCACTTACCACTTGTATTCCCAAGTGGGCATCGCTACACTGATTAGAAAGGGATTTAGGTCTTCCTCGGTAGCAAGGTCCACCTGCACCAATTCATCGACAATCGTGGAGACTCTTTATTCAAATTTAGAAGGAGAATCCTCCAAATCATCTTCGTCATCTAATATAAGAGGAGCATTAGTAGTGTTTAGTTATTTTGATTCTAGACTAGGAGGGTTGATGGTGTTGGCCTGAGTGGTGGCAGAACCTTTATCGGGAGACTTTGGTATTATCACGAACATGTCCACAAAAGCTGTCAAACCAAATCCATCAGTCCTCATATTAAGGGACACTCTTTTTGTATTGTCAAAGTAGTAGTTTAATGTTTTCTTCTGTTGTATTATCTCAGCATGGCAGAATAAGAATGTGTGATGTACTATTGTGGCCATGGGGCAAACATCTAGATAACTAATAGGGGTAAGGGGATCTAGGATCACCTGCACCTATCCTTTATTGTAATAAGTGGTAATATTAGAAAACTACTTGTATCTAGGAACATTTCTTTCCCTTGATTCATAGATAATGAAGATGTGTACCATGCTGGGGTCGTGGCCTCCAATCGACGAATCAGGAGAATAACGGAATCATCCAAATCTTCCCACAGATCAGCTAATGGAAAAGCATGCTCAACTTCATTACTCTTTACCTTCTCTTCATTTCTATTGTAATAGTCAGAACCTAGATAGAGGAATTCACAATTTGTGATTGGAGAGTCATCACCCAAGAGAATTCCCACTCAACCATTAAAGGAGTACATAGGGCACTGATGATATAAAGAGGGAATTGTTGCATTAAAAAAAAGCTATGGTCTACCCATCAGTGCAATGTATATAGTATCCTATGAGACAACCATGAATTCAGTGTTGGCATCTAGTCCATCGAATTGAGTGTTCAGGTAAATGTTTCCCCACACCCTCTACTTGGTCTGATCATGACCTTGAATGTTTTGGTCAGAGGGAATTAGATATACTTCATTGAGTCCAATCGTACAGAGTGTAAGTGTCAGAATGTGATTAATCCCATAACCAATATCGACAAGGTAATGTAGAAAATCCACACCATTGAGATGGAATGTGATGTACAGTGGGTGGATGTGCCCTTTTATGTGGGAACAATCATATTATCCTAAGAATGAGATGATATCGTGTTATTTTTCATGCTCTATTTCCTTAGCATTAAAGGAAAATGAAGATGCTACCTCTATTTCAAGCTGGAGGGGGATTTTGAAAAGCCTCTATGAGGTATTCACACATTTATTCTGATATAAGGAGTGCTTCAAGAATCAAGAGCTTCAATGGACTACTGGTATGGTGTCTATACACATCATACATTAGTGAGGGGTACTCACTTTTACTGATATTAGGTATCTCTATAGCGGATTGAACGATGAAAATCATTAATTCCTCTAGAAGATTCTATCTAGTGCTTGGTATAAATAATTTTCACTAGTATAACCATAGAAAATGACTACTAGCTGACAACCATGTGACTATGGGTGGTCCAAAACTAAATGTTGTTGATCATAGCATGATTGCAGTGACCCTGCCTGATCGTTCAGCACAAATGGCAGTGTCAAAGAGACTAGAGGAATCGGATGAGAGGACTATAGATGCATTAATTTTCATTGGTCCTGCTATCTGGTCTCATTGGAATTCATATCTTGGCATTAATCATTGTACAATGCATCATATTTATTCACATATATAATATTTCATTGATGATGGCATTGAATGGGAAAATTAAGAGGAGGTGTCTAGCGTTCCACATCTTCGACAACCATGTAAGGGTCAACCAGTAGGAGGAGGCACAGATGCCTCATAATTCTCTTTCTAATTCAAACAGGCATATATTATTCCATGAGAGAGAGTTACTTCCTTATGAGCCATCCAATAATCATTCTTTTGAACTTCACGACTAGAGATCTACAGCCATTCACCCTCACTATCTCTATCGGGCTCTGCAGACACACATGCCTATAGTGTCGGGGATGGTCCTATTCAGACTATATTGTAATCAACCTAGTCTTGGTTCTAATAAATGAACACATAACTCTACTTGAGAGTGTTTCCAAAGATCTGGTGATTGGGTAAATAGTTGGTGGGATCAGTGAGATTAGCCACATAGGGAATGTTGCATGCTAACAACCCCAAGATTCGCTAATCCATAGCGTGTCGGAAATAAATAGGAACACGACCCTCTTCAAAATAGAAGATCTGGTTTTATTTGTCTAGTAATGGGACCATAGGATCCTAGACGTGACGAGGGGTTGGAGGCTGATGAGGATGCGACAATTGAATATCTTTCTCGATATGTGGTTGTTGGTGGGGTGGTTCTGACCAATTCTGAGGCTAGAGATACTATCCCAGAGGCTGAGCTAGAGGCTCTTGTCCTTCACAAGTTGTGGAGGAAGATTTTGTGGTAACAAAGCTAGAGGCTTGGGGACCCAACCTATGCAATGGTTGTCACCTCAGCCTTGGATTCTATTCTCATATGTGAATAAGGACGTAACAGATGTGCCTGCTTGGCATTTTGAAAGGATTCCTCATTGTGATGATCCCTACTAGAGATGTCCACGAATAAATTGAAGAAATTATGAGTGATGAGGGAGGGAACCAATTCATTATTATCCTTACCCATTCACATCATTAGCATCTTCTCTTAGGTTAGTGTAATGTCATTTTAATATGTGAGGCCTTTCCACTCGGCCACAATGTCTGTGACTTCCTCATCTGGTTTTTTGTACACTTGAATAGGTCAGTAATACTAGTCTTTTGAGTGGTGGAACTAAATTAGTTCAAGAAATTCCTACGGATATCCTCCCAACCAGCAATACACTTAATCGGTATCTGGTTGTACAAAAAAACCCAAACCCATCCAGTGTCTGTTTGAACAACCAGAGCTTGGAATCTTCCTTATATTATAGTGAACTTATAATAGGTAGACTCTAATAGTTGATGTGGTCCATGTGCTGTAGTGGGTTTCTTATTCTATTTCTGGGGGTGAATGCGGGGATAGTGAAATCTAGGGGGTATCGAAATGTCGTCTACCAATGAGGGATACATCATCATATTGAGAAATATTGTCACCTGTCGCATTTTGAGAGCCTGGAGACTGGAAATGAGGGAAGCCAGTAGATTGATTGACGAGGTATTCATATCCTGGTAAGGATTCCTAGAAACTAGTGCATTGTATGGCTCTTCAACATGTTAGGAGAGACCAGTGACCCATGGAGCGACTAGTGGAACAACTTGGGGTGATGGTAAAGCGTTGGCCAATGGAGAAGCTGAAGGAAGTACCTATAGATCCACCAAAATGGATACTAGGGGAACATCCTGTAGCACCTGATCCTGATCATGGGTCTTGCATAGCTAAGATGGATTCAGCAATGCATATCAGGCTCTCTTACCGAAATATGTAACCTCTGCTCGGTCTAGATAAGAGGGGTTGTAGAGATCACCAGGTGAAACTCATTGGTTATGATTTTTACCTACCCCTACTACCCAGTTATAGGATGAAAAATATCATAAAAAGGATCACAATAGTCTGGATGGAATTCTTTAGGATTCGTGACAAGGATTTCATTAATGGTCATTTTCAACTCTATATGTTGCTAGCACAATGCATCCTTCACGGGATCATCTTCTGTCTTCTTCTTTGATCCAAACAGGTCATAATGCATCATATTTATAGGGTGTCCATGTCACATTTTAGGTTCCCTACCAAAAGTCAATGAATCTCTGTGCACAGAGAGGCCAAGAAAATGACTTTGTTGGTGAGTGACAATGCACGGGGGATCCAACAGAGTTTCCACTACCCCTAGGAGATACATTCTCCTCAATGAATCCAATCACAGTTTTATTCTCTTGGAGTTTATCCATGTTAATTATGATTATTCTTTACGTAATATCCATGATCTCATCAAGAATTTCTAACCTTTGAAGGATTCGGATAAAATAGAGAGATTCATACTTTCCCCACCCTCACATCTGAATGTGTGGGTATAACTCAACAGTAATCATGTGGATCATAGTGAATCTCAGGATGCATCATTGTTGGATGATCTGGTGGTAACTGATTGTTAAAATATGTTGAGTGATAGAATTTAAGAGAACATGACTATGAAACATTACTAACTAATATCATTATAGTCCTCCTAGAACAATGGATAAGCCAGCTGACGATGGTAGAGGAATAAATGTGCTGCCTAGAGTATTCATCAGAATCACGTATATCATCCAAGTGAGGGACTCTATAATGCTGGTGTTTGGAGTCACAGTCAACCATAACATTTCGATAAATTGATCTACAGTGAGAATGTCCCATATGATACTTCACTTAGTTGTGAGATCCAGCGTCTGATCGCTGAATTCATCACCTAGGGGATGTTGGGGAACCAAAAATGGAATTGATACAGATTGTTGGGGAAATGGTATTGTCGGGGTGGGGGGGGGGGGAGTATGTCATGCTAGTTGAAAAACCACTACACACTGGACTATCCCCATATGACCATACTGACTACATCAACACTTCCCTATAAGATGTGGAGATGACCGTTTCTTCCTGTGTAGGGGTGGCTATCATTAGTAGTGGACCAGACTGGGTTTCATCATCTACCAAACCCATGAACAACACTTTGTGATCTCGTGTTGAGGTGGAGAGTGAATCCAGAAATAGTAGAAAAGAATGAACAGTGATCCCCTAGATAGGACTCAAATCCTCCTTCTTCTATATGTATATATTGAGGGATTTTGGGATCTTGTGTATATTTATTTATGTGAGGATGAATATTAAATGATGAATTCCTACCATAGACCCTAATATAGAGGATTGGGATGAAGGCTCCACCATTGATTCACACTATTCTTCAAACCCTGAGAATCAGATGCGATGGATGTCGATTTGGAACTTCATGGGGATCATCCTTCGGAAGCGATGGTTCAACATCCTACCCCAGGATGGTTCTTCAGGACAGTGGACATATTTTACATGGTGAGGGACTTATTTTCGGTTGGTTATAGAGTGGGGAGGAACTCCTAAAAAGCTAGTTGTGATGTGAGTTGGACCTTCGCACCTATTGTCGTTAGAGCATGTAGGGCATCTGTACTGGTGGGTCGGGGTGTGTCGAGCACACAGGAATATGTCAAATGAAAAATGGGGAGTACATCCATGTATTTCACTTATTTCATGGGGAGGTCATGTGTGTTATGTAATAAAAGAGAGTGGAGGACCTCCGCTGGAGCTGGTGATATCAGGGGTAGGGCACGCATGCTGATAGTTGGTGGAGTGAAGTGGACCTTCACCCTGGTTGGTGCTGCTGAGGGGAGTGCCTATGCTTGATTTGGTGATGATGTGAAGTCTGCCTCCATGTTATTGCCATGAAATATGGAAAAACAAATCCATACCTTTGATCATGGGCATGAGGAGGACCTCTGTGATGGGCATCAAAAAGGTTGGGAGGACCTATGCTTGGACATGATATTGCAGCATGTGGAGAACCTCCAAGATGAAAGCCATTGTCATTGGTCATCTTGTAATGTCTACATCTCATTCCAGGGACTAGAAGAGTGAACATAGAAATCCTAAGGGGTGTCTAGGGCCTTAATCCTAATCAGGTGTAGAAGTGAACCCACTCTGTAGTGTTATTGGAAAGATAGTATGCGTTTGTTGTGGCATGGGACAGAAATGTTCTCGAATATTCCACCCCCTGATGGGATTCCTCCTATGCCTATACCAAATGTTGATGCCAGGTTAGCCAAACTACAGTAGGCTGGGTAGGGGTGTCTACCACCTTCTCTTCAATCCATGGGACTGGATGGTGGCATTGATTCGGCTTAGTGGGAAAACTTCGTGGAAGATTCCTGGATGAAGTAAGTGGGATAACTCAAACATACCTTACCTCATCTACATAAGGGAGTGAATAATAGTACGGTTCCATTGAGAGGCTCTAGAAATAGTTGGATGTCATAGTAGGGAGTAGTAGCTCCCTATGCAACACTTGGGGGTGGTGATGAAGAGGAATGAACGCCTCTAGATCGTGGAAGTCCACTTCCTTAATTTGGATGACCCCATCCAATTCAGATATAAAAATAAGAGTATTTATCACCCTAAAAAGAAAGAAATCAAGGGTGAGATGGGGTGTGGGTGTCAAGTAGTTGTAGCTGGGGAAGTTGTCGTGGTAGAGGAGGAGCCATTAGGGAATGTTGCAGTGTTGTTGCTCTCACCCCTACATCCATGGGTGGGGAGTGGTTGGTTCCCTGTAACTGTATCATGGGACCTACAAAGAAGGAAGATTCATCCATCAGTACCAATATGGGGGAAGAAATACTTGCTTTCCTATCATCGTTCAGACTTCATATGACAGAGAGAAAGATCAATGATGAAAATTCCATTGATCGGAATTCCCATCGATTAACTTCCCCAAATTCTTTTGAGTTCCTCACCAGACCAACTATTTTCTTCGTGGGACCTAGTTCTCTATATCTTAATCTAGTGAATTTTTCTCTACAAATGTATAAAACAATAATAATATCCATTTTGAGGATATAAGTATCACATTAGGTTCACCAATTCTATTTCTGATGCTTTCCGCTAGGGTGCGCTATTGTGCTAGTGTTGAAACTCGCTAATGGCCTCATTGTACACTACATTTCGGCTTTCCAATGGTGGGTGGAATATATCACCTCATTGTATAGGTTTTCTCCTTGATTAAAATGGGATTATGGGATTTCAGTTACTCATGTTGTGGATTCCTCTTTAGAATTCGTCGCCTAGTCCAGGTCTCCCTCATAGATTTATACATTGTTCATAAAACTCATTCCCAATGAAATCTCTTTGTGGAGTCCTGTTAATTATGCTACATCATCTAGGAAATTTCAAAGGGTCATGTTGGGGTAGGAACCTTCAGTCAGGAGAGTTTTCATGCTGAGGCATCTTTGGTATGTCTTGATGCTGGAATATTGAAACACTTGTACTCTTCCTCATCATAGGGCTTCTCAAGGGCATGTAAAATTGAGTCTTCCCCTACATATCAAAGGATATCTCAATCCAAATGCATATCTATTAGGTTTTACTCAACTTACCATGTTTAACAAGGTGCATACCATGAGTTAAACATCCAGAGGAAATGAATCAGACTGATCATAACACTAATAATAGTGGACCATATGGGTACGTCCCTAGGAGGGAGCACTTAGTGGGTATACGAGATGGATGGATCAAAATGGACATTAAGGATGGACCTTGGGTGGAATGTCACAAAGAGGGAAGATATCACACCATGAAGGATGATCAGAACAACCATAAAGGTGAATATGGGAGGTGGACCCCAATGAGGGGGACATAAAGGTTTACCATTGGCTAGGATTGAACCTCACATAGGTTTACTATATAACATGCCTAGGAGAAAAGGGTCAAATCCCATTTAGTTAAAATGGGTGATTTGGGTATTATGGACGGAGACTGCCTGATTGATGCTAGATGCAGAAACCATATGGATGAATGGGGATGATGAAGTAATATGTCCTAGGTGATTCAAGAAGAAAAAATTATACGGATGAATAGGAATTATGCACTGATATTGCCTAGGTGATGCTAGAAGTATAAATCATATGGATGAATGGCTCTTATGCACTAAGATGGATTAGGTTATTCTAGAAGCATAAATCATATGGATGGATGGGGCATACACACTAAGACAGACCAAGTGCTGTTATAAGAAACAATCATATGGATGAATGGGGCATACACACTAAGATGGATAATGTGTTTCTAGATGAACTAATCATAAGGATGAATGTGTCTTAAACTCTAAGATAGCCTTGATGCATGATCTGTCCCCCCCAATGATAAGGGTGGGGTGATGGAGTAAATATATGTGGATTAGGCAAGGTTAGATTCTCTTATGAAAGGCATGATCCCACAATGATTTGATAGCCTGGGTAAGAATCATAATGGATGATGGATGATTTAATGTAGAGGATGAGATGAATGGGATGAAACCAATGTGAAGATGACAGTGTTAGGACTGAACATCAGGGTGGCTTCCTATATACCATACCTAGGAGGCTGAAATCATAGTCATGATTGTTTTGTGATGGGTGATGAGTCACCTAGGGAGGTGGCTCGTGGAAATGGATGCATGGATGTGACCCAAAGGAAATTGAACCTTGGGTTATAAAATGATCTTCCTAAAAAATAGAGGATCAAGGGAGATACCAAGATATGACATGAATGATGATATTGAAACGTATAAATGCTTCCTACTTATCCTCGTGGTATGGAATCAATGTCCACATAGTCCGGGATGGGGCATTGAATTGTGGTGTACACAAAGGACCGCAACCCAGAGATAAATTGGGGATTATGTGTGGTTAGAATACCATTTCAAGAGGGACAATCTCTATTGGAGGAGTATGGATTGAGTTAGGGGATTATGCATGGTTAAATACCCAGATGAATCAGAACACCTCATAGAGGCAGAACTAGTAGATGTGTCCATTAATGGGAATATATCACATCATGGGGGTATGTCCCTAGGAGGGGACAACTATGTTTACAATTTGTCATGGTTGAACGTCGTAGAGGTTTCCTACATACCCTATATAGAAGAAAGAGATGAAAACCCATGTAGTTTTGAATGAATTTTTAACATCACACAGGACGAGGGTGAACAAACATGAAGAGGTCACTACCAATGGTTGATGGACTTGAACATCTATGATGCTTCTTACATACACTTCCTAGAAGACAGAGATCTAAGTAGATGTCATTCATTATAAATGGGAATTGGGATTACACATGGCTAGCTGCCTATAGTTGATTTCATGGTCATATTTACTCGTTTCCCATGGGATTCATGCTTAATGAGAGAAATAAGAGGTAGCATCAGACTTGCCGATTGTGTCATGAGAGGCATGACCATGAGGGATATTGTGTGGGTATTACTTACTAAGGAAACACAAGGAGAAGGTTATTGGGACTTACCCATGCTGGTATGCCTAAGGAAGGTGTCATGATGTACAAGGAGGTTATGTACATCATACTAGGAGCACCCTATCGAGGTGTGTATCGAGGCTTAGACAGAGACTGCTTGAGGCGCACATGGAAACAAAACCCAATGGGAGATAGAATTTGGATTTTAATGGAGGTAAGTAAACTACTTTCAGTCCCATTCTCTCTCTAATCCACTCAAGCCTGCCACACATGTGTCCACTCATATTTTAACATCATGTGTTGGGAATGAATTTTCCTGGTAGTTTAATGTCATGCAGCTTGGATGAAGAGGACTCACTCCTCACCCATATTACTTACATAATTGGTACAAACTCGCATGTGGGGAAGGGATGGCACATGAAATACTATCTAGGAGTGAGATGTAGGATTGGTCAGTCTAGGGGTCCATGTTTGAGTGTAAATGCGAAGAAGTAGTAGTCATTAATGTGCCAAAGTGAAGAATCATGAATGAGGGTGACGCTCTACAAAACACCACTGAATGAACCGTGATGTAAATTTTTACGATCCAGGAGGAAAGCATGTGAAAAGGGTTCATGAAGAATTATTCTTCATATAGAAAGAATTTGGAAAGCATTGGTTATTTTTAAAGATGATGGGATTCTCCAAGGATGTTTCTCTATGAATCATGGAGAAATGTCTCTCTGTGAAGGCAGGAGCTTCACGAATCTTGAAGTCTCATCCAAGGCATGGAGTAAAAAATTTATTGAATTGTTATTTTCGAAGGCTAAATGCTCCAGGAAGTCCTATATTCACAAAATGGAATATTACCTTCACGATGGCCATTGGGCTTCATGATAGTTTTCCCCACTTGATGAAATTGAAAAAAGGAACATTGGGATTTTTTGTTCATAATGTTCATGTACCTAGGATGATACGTTTTCTATATAGTTCATAGATTATAGGA
The DNA here is from genome assembly GCA_963277665.1 of Viscum album. Lineage (NCBI taxonomy): Eukaryota > Viridiplantae > Streptophyta > Magnoliopsida > Santalales > Viscaceae > Viscum > Viscum album. Next base: position 1,978,424,751 of record OY728119.1, read on the forward strand.
GGATTCATGAAATAAAAGAACTGATGGAGAAATGACCCGGTGTTGATCCTTCGGGATCGGGGTGAGCCACCTATTTGTAGGCACTCGACATCGCAATGCTCTGAGGGTGAACCCTGGGGGAAATTGAACTTCTGGATCAGAGATGGCTCTTTCGTAATTGAGAAGGATTCTAGTACACATCTCATTGGTGGTATCAGTGCTTATTGTACTCACAGAGCCTTCCATCCTAGATCTCTATGACATTGAGAAAAATATTTTGGGATCGCAGATACTTCCATTTGGTTACTCTGTATTGTATGTGAAGGAGTCAGTTCTACTGTATTTTCACCATTCACGATGGTGAGGGGGCTTCACAATGGAGACTCACAAGGAATTTCCCATTGATGATTTCCATGCCTCTTGGTGAGGAAAATGTAATCCCACCTACTTCAACCACTCGTTGTTCCTCTTGCGGCCAAATTTCAGCACCAACAATCACATACCTAAGTAACCATTATTTTGAAGATATTCAGAAGATTAACTTGGGATAAATATATAAATCCTTAAGTGATTATTTATATGTTTAAAATAATTTTATGAAAAAATATACTAATTAAATTTATTCTTTACTTATATAATAAATGATATTTTGTATACAAATGGGTGACTAACAGTTTCTTTAATGACTATTATGGTTAGGGAAATAATTCTATTATCAAATTATGAAATATTTTTAAAAAGTGAATTACCACATGGAAATATAACCCCTATATATGGATGTATCGATAATTAATGATCAGGATATATTACATCAAGGTTCATGTATAATAAATACTGTTATTGTTGGTTAAACATTAAAAAATATATATGAAATATAGGTTGTAAAATCCTATTAGTTTCTTTTTTTATATTTCTATGGTCATTGAATCCTGGAGTTATCTTGGATAATATGGACTATTAAATTTCATATTAATTGTTTTTCGAGAATACTAGAGTGGTTTTATAAAACCCTCATAAATGACAAAATGGTGTATCTGTGTTAAATTTTTATAAAATAAATTTTTTATTGGTATCTATTACCAAATTTATATATTCAGGGAGTTATAAATATAATTAAATTAAAAAAAGTACAATTGATATTGAAAATGGTTTAAAATTATGTGATGAAGTAAAGAACGATATTAAATAAATGATGTGAATGTATAAGAATAAAATAATCTTTGATGAGTCTATGTAAATTATATGTATCATTAAAAAATTTATGTTATATGATTTATGGTTTTGTTAGAAAAAAAATTTCTATTATGGAAGACATGAGATTATTAATTGAACACACATGATTTATGAATCATCAGTTACTGTAACTTGTTTTGAGAATAAGATATGGATATATGTTTCATATCGAGTATAATGAGTATTTCTAGATATTTTTTAAAATATGAGGTAAGGTGTTCCCACAACCATTCATCAATGATATATTTTAAATAATAATCATATTTTCTTGAAAATAATATATACACATAGATTAATATATATGATGATGAAATAATAGTTTATTTTTAAGTAATCCATATATAGTGATATTATTGTTCATTCCAAACACAATGTTATTATCATATCATGTAATGATATTCTTTAAATAATATAATATTAAAGAGGATTGTGGGAATGTGGATTTATGTAATAATTTCAATGTTAAGAAACAAAATATCTTCCCAATTTAAAATATTTTTTTATTTAATTAATATACGAATAAGTATAAGAAATGTAATCAAATTTTACTTTTTTATATTTAGTTATTATAAATAAGTTACTTTTACTTTATACTATATTATTACTATGATGTTAAGGTAAGAAATAATGTAAATATTTAAAATATTAAGGAGTTGTTTTCATATAGATTATAAATATAAAGGGATCCAATTTGACGATGATGTTTATAGAATGAGTGTTATATAGGCAAAAAAATTATTAATATATGTAATGTCATGATGTAAAAGAGTTTTAATATTCTTATATTGTTGAATTTTGGAATGAGATTCATATGTCTAAAGATTGATTAAACTAGTTTAATTAAAATATGAAAAATAATAAAGGTATTATTGAGATACTTTTAACAGATATCTAAACAATTATTTCATTGGAATTACATATGATGTAATGAGTTAAAAAATCTCTATAAAATTTTTAAAAACAAATGGCTTATCTAGATGTATATCATATATGATGTTAGGTATTTTATTAAATAGTGTATTTTATGAAAAATAAAATTATCTTTAGGGTGCAATGAAAAGGTGTGATATTTTAAAATATGGAAATTTATTAGATAGTGTGTGTGACACCCAAAACCGATCTTAAACGACCCACAAAATATATTATTTAATTATAATAATTGTTACAAAAATGTTGAATTGGAGCCCATTAAAAGGATTAACCGAACTATAATATGCATGTATGCAGGTAATAATAAATAAAAATTTATTCATAAATTCTTATTGAGTAATCACTCAATTTTTTTATAATGTAATATTATTCTTTAAAATTCATTTTTCTTGAGAAATTATTTTATTTAGCAACATTGTTTTATAAATTTTAAGTAATTATTCAAATTTTAAATATTTTATTTAATAAAAATAATATACTTATTTATATAATTATATAAAATATATCTAATGGTGAAATTTTAGTACTTTTCTGAAATGAATGATTTAACACTGAATAGTGAAACATACCATTTTTTGTAAAATTATATATATTTTCAATAAATTAGGTAATTTAAATTACCCATTACTACTAAATATTATTTCAATATAGAAATGTAATATTACTTAATATTTTAAATAATTAATTTAATTTGAATCATATTTGTAACCAATTTTCGTATGTGTTTTTTAGGATTAATGATGCTTTTTTTAAAATTTATTTTCAATGGCACGTTTTCCCCAATTTTAATTATTTCAAATATCCACTAATGATAAAATATATAAATAAAATGTATATATTGTATATTAAACTACATGTATTTATATCCATAAATGTGTTAATAGTTGTCATACAGTCAATGTAATATCATCTTATCCCTCAAAATATTTTTATTGAAAAACTATTTTTTCAACATTATTTGCTGGTTAATTATTAATTTATATTCTATCACATATTTGAATAAAATTTCACAAATTATATTAAATACTTTTAATCTATTTAATTATTATTTTATTAAATTTTCAACTTAATTATTGGTCATAATGATTAATAAATATAGCGGTATTTATTTAACACGTTTAAGGTTATGGGGGGGGGGTTCACGTTACATGCACATGTGTGAAAGTTAATTCTACATAAATATGTAATTTTTATTTTATATATTTTATTAAAATTATAAAAAAATGGGTAAAAATTATTTAATAATTATTCTTTTATACTTGAATCAAATGATAATGTACCTTGATTAAATATAAATATTACTATGTTGAAAAATAAAGTGGTAAAAGTAACTAAACATAGAGGATGAATAACAATATGATTAAATTTTTTGTTTGTGTAGAGGCTTGTCTACTTATTTCGTTAGATACACTCCATTATTTGTAAAAATTTTAGGAACATGGGATCAGAGTGACTTCCCCTTAAAAAATATGTTTATGAATATACAAAAATGCAACTCATGCTAAATTATATATGTTCACTCACCTATAATATCTTCACACCTAAGAGACATTTTAAACAAAAAATATTGATTATTTATCTCCATAATATCATTAGAAATATTTTAAATATTTTTTCACTCCTAAAATACCATCCTTATGGTACATAATAGGATATACAAAGGTGATTATTTTATGAAAACATAATTTCCTTCACTGCGTTACTAATTTGTATTTACTATTCCTCCACTATCAATTATTTCGTAAAACATTCAATATAATAATCACCATACTCTTATATTCTAATATTTTATTATATCCATGTCATAATATTATTAAATATTCTCCCCTATGAAATTTGAAACAATGTCATTGCTCGCGTGTAAGGTAGACTACTTCCACACAAACTGATGTATTTTTTCTTCTGTCACCAACTTACATGGATAGACATAAATATAAAAATAATTCATATATATGATAAATATGAATTGAAATTATTACAATAAAATTAATATATCATCTTCTTCATTAGAATTCCTCCCATTGATGTAATGATATTGTCGCTTGTGCATATCTACCACCTACCATTTCTATGGAGTGATGTAATCAATATTCATTATTCAACTATAAGTAATGGTTATAAATGTGTATTGACAGAATAAATATGAAATTTATAACACTAATTTCATTCTATATTTTATGTATCTATATACTATGAAATATTATCAGAACATTCATGACAAAAAATGCATGAGATAATGAAGCTATAAACACCCGAAAAATGGTAATAATGAAATATTTTTAACAAATGGGTGATAAGTTATTGTAATAAGATCATATATGACATTGTAATTATGAAAAAAAATTACTTTTAAGTTAATAAAATTCTTAAATTAGTTATGATGGTGGTTAAAAAACTCTTAATCAAAGGGAAGTGTGGGGTAAGGGTTTTTTTCCTCAATTTCCTTTTATTAAGGCATATTATAATGTTAGGAACATAATTTTGTTTACATGGTGTAACTACATCCCCGTGTAGATGTAATATAATTAATATATCAAATTTCATGGAATTTTATGTTTTAATTTTAATTATTTAAACCAATAATGTTTTACATGAATGCTTCCAATTGTTAAGGAATTTCATAACTCGATTTCTTTTCATTGGTCGCTTTTTGTTATTAATTGTATTTGATATTCTATAATTATATTTGTAATGAATTTTGATTAATAAATATTTTAATTTAATTTTTATGTGTATTTACATTTTAATATAATAATAAAATCACTGATTAGTTCTCACATCAATAAGATTGTATGTATTAGTAATATCATCTCAATTTCCACTCCATTGAGAAATATTTTGTTTTACACATATATCTATTAAATATAATGTGTATATAAGTTCCAATTTTTATTTAATATCATTAATATATATTTAATTCATGGTATCTAATATTTAATTTTAACTCATTTCTTTCCTGGGGATTATGTCTCAAACGATACCAAAAATGTAAGGGTTTATTCTTCAATGTCCATTTTACTGTAATTTTTTATTATTGTATTTCAATTTAACATAATTATTTAATTATAATATAACAAACCAATTAAATTGTTTCAAAAATATATGTTATCTAATCTTCCATGATAATTTTAAAATAAAATGGTTTCCAAAATATTTTAGAAATTATTAATTTTTACAAGTTATTTTCAATGCTAAACAAATATTTTTCTCAAGATTTATTTTCATGTTCTTATTATGGTTGGTATATTCATCAACATAAAAAAATTATTTAAATTCTAATCATCTATGGATATTTTTTAACTATAACATCCATATTCCATTATTTCCTATTTTATGATCATCTTGATTAGAAAATTTATTTAAATTCTCTTAATTAATTATTTTTTGTACTCATAAACCTTATCTTGAAACATTAACTTAATTTTGATCATTTAAAACCATATTTTTCATAAATATCCATATTATTTATTATTATTATGATTATTCCTTAAAAAATATTTTGTTTCTACATATGGGGTCTTACTTTTAATGTAATTTGATTGATTAAAAAAATATTCATAACCCCATATTAATTATTAAATTCAAATTTTTATTGATCAGTCATGATTCTTAACAATTTAAATTATCATTAAACATATTAATAATTTATTAGACATTACATGATGTGTGGGGATCATAATCATACAACCCCATGATGCATTGAGAATCTCATGTGGAAAATTAGTAAACTTTCATTAAATGTTTTTTGGATTATACCTACCCATCAATTAAACTATCTTGACAAAAAGATATGATAGTATAAATATCATGATGTCTAATATCATGATGTCTAATACTATTAATTTCCATCATTAATAATTTTGTAATAATTTTACATGAGATCATTACATAAAGATTATCAATGTATGTATTTTTTTCACTGTTATTAATTAAATTTCTTGTTTGTTCATGTATTTACCATTCCATATTGATTAATCCTTAATTATTAAATATAATAAATTATTGATTTAATGTAATGTATATATAATTATTTACATTATCATGATGATTTGCCTTATCAAATCATTATAACCGTGTATTTCTTAATGGTATGTGTGTTTGATTATTTTACTTTCCATTTTGATTATTCATTATTTATTCATGATAGCTTCCACTATAAAAAACCCATACTGAGAATTTGATCCCACTATTATTTTGTCTTCCTTTTATTTAAAATGTAGAAAGAATAATTGAATGAGTTAATGGGTGTAGAATATTTTGTTTCAATATGTTTTCAATTAAATTTTTCAAATGCAATGTGATAACCAAGTATGTATATAGTTTACAAAGACTATAAAACAATTAGTTCCTTTGAGATGTGATCATTTTCATCTAGAACTAATATAATAATGTATTCACTGACTCTAGGCTACTAGGGTTGGGGTCTTTGTTTTTTATTACAGTGAAATTTTATTGGAAACATTTGAAATATATTTTTTGGAAAAACTATATTATGGAACATAACACTATGTTAGAAATTTATGATATGTATTAAAGAACATCCTAATGTTTCTGTAAGGAATATATTTTGTGGGTTTTCTAAAGATACATAATTATTTGGATATTAAAACTGCATTTGGTTGTAGAATTGATATACCTTGGGTTAAATACCCCAAAATCTTTGCATTTGGATTTGTGTATGGACACAACCTTAAACATCATATATTCTAGTTATTTTCACCATGTACATTAAGAATAAAAAATTCTTTTTGTTGTTTGTGAAAATGTTCCCTATATGAATGGTAAAATGATTCCTTTTAGAAAACATTTTGATGAAATTAAAAATAGGCCTAAAATTACAATTATACAAAATAATATCAAGAATATTGATATGGAAGAAAATATTTTAAAATTAAATCATAAATTATTTAAAATTATATTTTTAAATCAAAGAGTCTCATACAGAGTTGAAACATTTGAATTATAAAAATCATTAATGAATAACATTAAAAAACATTAAATATCATGATAAAAGAAAAAATTCAAGATATAACATGTAAAATATGTTGTATATTCCCTTTATAAAATAATAGTTCATAACATCATGATATGGATCAAGGAAAAGAGATTGGGATGAATTCCTTGACCATGAGTCCAACTCATCAAATACAATATTTATAATCATGAATATTTAAAATAGTTTCATTATTTAATTTCATTAGATTATTTTTAATTTTTATTATTCGTTTAATATCAATTATTATAATTTTTTAACAATTACTTAAATATTTAATTTCATATCAGACGTTGTGATGATATTCAGTACATGAATCCAAAATTACTTGGTATGATGTAAATATTCAAAATTAGTCATTAGTATATGATCTGTAAAATAATATCCATGAAATAATATTATCTGTTATATTTAAATTATATTTTTCAATCTATCCATTACATATTGATATGATAAATGAACAACACTACAATCATTATGATAGTATTTATTATGTATGCATGAATAATGTTTCCATTTTACATTAATCAATATAGAAAGAGGGTATTTATTTTTTTTAAATTTACATAATTATCCTAATATAAAAAATATTAAATAAATTATTTAAATATAGTATATATATTATATATGTGATGTGGTGTTCATAAACAAATCACATTACTTTATGGAGGTGACTGTTCACACCTACGCACAAACGAAGTTATCGATTTCTTTTGCATGGGAAAGTATGTATTTAAATGATATTTTATTTTTATATAACTATAAATAAGTCATTAATATAGTATATAAAAATTAATTCAATCATTATAACCATTCTTTATAGATACTAATGGAAAATTAATTATATCATTTTCTGATGTGGTAATCTACTGTACAAAGTATTGATTAATTATTTTCCCATTTGATGGAAATTGAGATGCAATTAGGTGATGATATTAAAATAATAAATATTAGAATATTTATGATTATATATATTATTTCATCTTTTTTTATTAATATTATAATGATGAGGAAGAATAAATAAAATAGAAACGTTTTATTTAAAAAGATACACCTTCTTCGAATGATCACCATTGATTAACACATTAAAACATATAAGTAAGATGTTATTCACAATATAATTCCTCTATAATATGGGGGTACTCTAGGAATGTATTTGGTATGATAATATCTGAACAAAATTTTATTTTAATTGTAATGAATAGAGAAGAAGTGGAGGGATTTATGGGAGAGGGAGGGGAACATTTTGAAATCTTCAAAATACTAAATTAATATAAATTTATTTTATAATGAAAATGTATCAAAACAAACTAAATTATAAAATAGTATGATTTTGGGTCTAAAATCATTAATAAATTTTTTTTTTGTTTCTACTTTTTAACACGTATTATTTCACATTAACCCTTATTTATCCTTTTTAATTATTTCCATGATATCATGTAATTTACACATTGAGGGTTAAAATATTTACAACAATATTAAATATAAATAAAATTAAAGAGTTATTGATGAAAGTTTAAGACATATTCCTATCATTTTTAATTAAAATATATTTTTAAAATTTTAATATCAATTGATAAAATATTATTTATTTTAAAATGCCAATAATGTAACATTTCAAACTATTATGTACTTGACTTTTTAAAAATATCATATCAACAATTTACATTCCAAAAAATAATTATAAACCATTACTAAAATGTAAAAGGAATATAAAAAATTTTTGGATGAAAATAATTATCTCAAATTTAAATTTTTAAATATTTTTAATAAAATATATATTGTATTCCCTTTAATTAAACAATTATTATATCATCATTGTGAAAGAAATTAATTTTTTTATTTCCTTCATAAAAATTATGAATAAAATATCATGATAAATATGAACTCAGAAACTTTAAAAATAATATTTATATTTTTTCATATCTCATATATAACCCCATATTAAGAATATTTCAGTTGTTAAAAATATGTAATTGGATAACAATTGACTTTTCTTTTAATATGATATTATAAATGTTATATTGTCATTGAACTGGATTAAAAATTTATAATTTATGGAAAATGAATATTTTAGTTAAAAAGAAATTATAAAATTAAATTAGAATATGTTTTAGGGTAATTTTATAATATATTTAGTATTGTTTTCCCTTAATTACCATATTTACTCTTAACCTTGGTAAAAAAATAAACATTGTTAATATTCATATTTGGTCCAAAATTAAAAGTAGGATATTTATTAAATTTGGAAACTATGATTCCAAATATGTAATTAAATTTTTAAAATAAAAAAACACATAATATTTAGAAATTAATTAAACATCAATCTGAGTGACAGATCGAGAAAACGAGATTTTAAAGTAAAAATGTCTGAATGATTGAAATTTTTTTATATATAAATTAGAAGTGAAATTGATTAAAATGGAATATACTGTATGAAATGAGAAAACAATGATCAAATTATAATTCAAAACCATTAAAATATTTAATTTTTCAATATAAATAAAATTTATGAAAAACTGATTTTCTTTTAAAATGGTTTATTTTTCTATATTCAATAAAAATTGATTTTTATTAGAAAAAAATTTAACCAATGTAAATTTTGAATCAATTCATTCAAATAATAATATTATTTGTTCATATAAAAATTATAAATGAGTCAAAACTCAATTTAAAAAAATTGATCCACCAAAAGGCACCCAAATTATCCTTTTAGTTTAATACTACATTCATATTTAAAATTGAATTCATTCTTATATAATCTCTTAAAAACACATAATATTAATGTTAATATTAGATTTAATATATTAAATTTATGTTTCATTAATAGAATCCAAAAAAATTAATTTATTTATTTACTGGTATATTACACAATTGTGCAGATTAAAATATTTTCTCAGAAAAACCATTCTATTTTTTTTAAAAATGATTAATATAAATTTAAAAGTAAATTTTCAAATAATTATACATAAATGTGTAAAAAAATATTTAAATTTATCATTTAATCATTTTCATACACATTATTCTAACACCTAGTACATAACTATAACCTATAAATAATTTTATTTAATTGTTCATTTAAGATTTATGTGGCATATCAGGTACACAATCGAATGTAGTTTATCCTTTTAAAAAATTTCGGTGTTACATCCCCCCGCAATTTTATAAATTTCAACCTCTTAAATTGAAATTCTTATAAAAACTATAGTTTTTAATTTTCAAAATATCATTCTTCAAATCCCATATAAAAAAGGAATAATTAAAATAATACTTTAAAATAATGAATGAAAAGTACAATGGTCACCTGAGATAACACATATTGTGTTTCCACGTAGGATGACATAGAAAAGGAAGATAAAACTAACTATCATGTTCTTATTTATTGTGACAGATAACATATTTGTGAGAAAGTAAACAATCACAAAACAAAAAATCAATGGTGGTTTAAAAGGTCCATCGATTTATGAGTAAGAAATGTATGTAGATATATTTTTTATTTAGATTTCATTTTCAAAGAGTTTTGGAATTAATTTTTTACCTATGCTAATAAAACAAGTAAATAAACTTACATGAAAAGTAGAGTATCAAACTATAATCAAATTCAACCACAAACTCATCTTATTATATAAATAATCAATATTCAAGATGATGTTTTCATACCTGAATCACTAGAATTTACTTATATAGAATCAGATAATATGGAAAATATTAATTATATATTTATCCTATCTTTAGACACTATAAAAATTAAAAATGGTTAATGTAATTTTAGATAATTAAATAAAAATAATAAACCTTATATGATGAAAAACTACATTAATAAATTAAATTCTACAGTAATACCCAAAATATCAACATAGACTATTCAACAAAGAAATGTCCTTAAAATTTCTCAAAATATTCCAGAATATATTGAAAAAGATTATTTAGAAGGATTTAATCACATAATCTTCCAAACAAAATTTTAAGAATTATCTCCAAATAACATCAATCACTCTTAATATCTCATAAAAGAAATTAATTACCTTGATCCAAAATTCTCTAAGAGAGGTCAATTATTTCCATGAATCACTATAAGTCTATAGTAAAATCATAGATTATTCTAAAAAATAATTCTACCTTTATATCTAAAATAAAATCACATATTATTATATTTACCTTAATTATATAGGGTTCCCAAAATAGAGAACATATAAAATTAATCACATAATCACTAAATCATTTTCCAATTTAATCATTACTTATTTAATAAAGGATATGTTCCCAAAATAAACTTAATCTTCATCCTTCAAAATTTTTCAATAATAAGAAAAACTCATACTAACTGGGATATCATGTGGTATAGTGAAAGGTGATGAACCTTTTCCGACCTTCAGTTTCAGGTTTGATTACCATGGATTTGTCAAATATGATGGGTTATTGACCATCCTAGGGGTTTTCCTTTTTATAAAACTATATATTTATTATAACACTATAAAAATAAGACAAATTCCTCAAAAATTACCATTACGCTTTTTAACATCACGTATTATCTCATACCATTCATTTTACATCCCAAAAGTAAAAAACCAATAATTTACGAAAAAATAAATGTCTTAAAAAATATCGATCATCACATTAATATTTCACAACTAAATGCATCAATAAATTTTCTATGGAATTAATATTATGATAAAAATGAAAATTATAATCTTGTGATGATATCCCTAACTCTTAAGAAAACCTCATAATCTCGAATGTTGACTAAACCCTTATCTGATATAGACTATTAGGATCCAGCCTAAAGAATCACCTATTCTAGTTATATTAATTGTATAAATCAAATTCTTTTCCCAAAGATATTGTAGGTCTACAGTTTTGGAGAATTAGAACAAAATTGTAAATAGTAAACAAGCACAATACTAGTGGAAACATATACTAAGTATCCATTTTTTATCAAATGAAAACCTTTTAAAATAATTCATGATTTATTTTCAAGAAACATAATCAATAATTTCATCATGACATATTCATTGTGCCTAAAAATATTAAGACCTATGAAAAAAAATTATAACATGGGATGGGACCAAAAGAGATCAATAGAGGACTATAAAGAAAGTAAATCATTCATTATGTAAAAACATCAAAAACCATGAAAAAAACATTCCATGAAAAAATTATAATTTTACTCATAATGTTAAATATAATTTATTTAGAAATATATTATATTTTACCATTTAAAATAAATTATTACCATAAAAACACAATAGTAAAAATAGGAAATTCATGTGGGTTCCTTGGGAAATCATCACAAAGAACCCTTAATAATATAATAACCACATCGTAGAATTTTATCACCATAGAACCCAATGCATTGGAGTACTATCTGGATTCACCCATTGTATATGCTATAATGGAATCACCTAATGATACCGAGGTTCACAAATCATTTATAATGTATGATAACCACAATATGTTTAAAAAAAATCAATATTTAAATAATGTGTTTAAACTCATATACAAATAATTTTACTTAAAAATATCTATCAAAAGACATTTTTTTCACAAAAAATACAATATTATTTTAATACCCATTTACAAATCCAAAATACCCAAAAATATATAGTGGGTTTTTCATTTTATGGAAAATTAATTCTTAAAAAGGAATTTAAAAATAAAATAACTGAAATGGAGACTAAAAATTCATTATCTCTATATACATTAATAACATGACATTCCATTTTTTGTTTGTGAAAATATTCCATATCAAACAAATAAAATGATTCATTCTGATGAAAATCGAATGAAATTGAAAGTATAAATATAATTTACTTTATATAAACATATATCACGAATATTGATACATAGGAAAATATTTTTAAATTAAGACTTAAAAAATTAAAAAATAGAAATTTAAATCTATGTGTCCCATACCACTTTGGAATATTTGAATCATAAAAATAATTTAACAATAAAATAAAAAAAACATTAAATATAATGATTTTATAGGTAATTAATGATATAACATATCGAAGGGCCTGCATATACACATTAGAAAAGAATAAAGTGCATAACATCTATATACATCTTAATGAAAAGATATTGAGACGAAGTCCCTTACATTTAGTTTAACTCATCACGTAACATCTACATTTCAAAATATTAATTAAGTGTATTTATTTACTTAAATTATAACGTTTTTAAATATTATTTTTCCATTTATATCACTTACTATAAAGTTAACAAAAATTCTTAAATAATTTCTTTCATGTCAGATGTTTTGATTGTATTCGGTACATGATCCCAAAATGTCAGGGAATGGTGTCTATAGTCAAAATTGATCATTAGTAAATCAACTATAAAATAATAATAATTACATAACAATAATAATTAAATATCAAATATACCTTTAAATCCATAAATTACATATGGCTATGGAAAATGAATTATGTTACAATCTTGGAGATGGTAGACTGTACATACGCATGAGTAAATTTTCCATTTTTCAATGATTATTATGGAAAGAGGGAAAGTATTATTTTAACATTATAAAATGATAAAAATAAAATTAATATGATATTAATAATTTAAATATACTTATATATATAAAATCATGTGATTTGGTGATGAATAATAAATCATGTTACATCATATAGGTGATAGTTCACATGCACATATACAAATTACGATATCTTTTTCATGTGTAAGGAAAGGTAAGAAAAAAATAAATTTATTATGATTAAATAATGATAAATATGTGATGAATATAATATATAAATATTAATTCTATCATTAAAACTAGTCTTTAGGGATGCTTATGAAAAAAAAGTTATTTCATCGTGAGGTGGAAATGTGTCCTATACACGAATGATTATTTCTTTTTCCCATTTAATGGAAGTGGAAATTTATTTAGGTAGTGATATTAAAAAATTAAAATCTAATTATATTGAGTATATTGTAGTTATTATTTCATCATGGTGGATTAATATTTTAAGGAAGATGAATAATAAATAAAATATAAACACTAAACTAAATATCATAATCTTCATTAAATGAATTCCTTTGATTTAAACCTTAACAGCTCTAATAATAATGTTATATTTAAACTAAGGCCTATTTAATGTGGGTAGGCACTCTTGTAATATATTTGAGAATATTTTTTCTTCAAAAATGTATTTTAATTATGAGTAATAGAGAAGAAGAGTAGGACTTTAATAAGAGTGGTTGAAAAACTCTTGGAAATCTCCAAAATATTAAATTAATATAAATTAAATCATAAATAATTATGTATAAAAGAATATTAATTTTTATTATATGATGTTTTTTGGTAAAAATAACTTCATATAAATAAATTATACAACTTATGACTATTTATTTTATCCCGTATCTTCTATCTTAAACCGTTATTTAACCTTTTCAATTATACCGTTGTATCATGTAATATATACATTTAGGGTTAATATAATAACAATAAAATTACAAAAAAATGTATTATTGAATATTTAATAAAATTTTATGTCTTATTAATATAATCATTCATAAAATTAGATTTTTATAGATTTTATATCTTTCAATAAAATCTTTTTTATTTTGTAATATCAATAATGTCAATATTGACAATATTCATTACATGACTATTTGAAAATACTATTACAACCAAATAAAATAGAGCCAATACTTATAAAACATTACTAACATGTTTTAGTACTATAAAAAATATTGGATAAAATTATTCATCTTAAATTTATTTATTTTAGAAATTTTAATAAAATTTATCTGATATTCCCTTTAATTAAACACTTTCTATATCATTATTGCGAAAGTATTTAAATTAATTTAATTTGTTCTCTAAAAATTAAAAATAAAACATCATGATAATGTTAAATGTTTTATATTATAAAATATTATTTATTTTCTAATTGTTCCCCTTTAATACCCTTTTTAAAAACATATCAATTATTTAAACAAAAAATGTATCAAAATTGACTTTTCATTGAATATAATATCATTAATGTCATAATCCCACCCACATAGTGTAAAAAGGTTAAAATTTAATAAAAATGTAATATTTTAGTTGAAAAACTCATCCAATGAAATTAGTAAACGTTTTAGTTTAATTTTAAAATATTTACAATATTATTTTTACAGTTAATTACCTGATTTAACTATAACAGTGGTAATAAAAATTATAAATGTTACTATTCATATTATGTATAAAATAAAATGGAAATTTTTATTAGGTATGGAAATGTTTATTACAAATATGAAATCAATTTTTTAATATTCTATATTCAAGGGGTTTAGATATTAATTAAAAATTAATCCTATTGGAGGAACGAGAAAACGAGTTTCAAATTATACAATCCGAAAGATTGAAATGTTTGTATATCCAAATTCATTTTGGGGATGGATTCAATGAGGTAAGTTGGATTAAATAAAAATAAAACAAAATCTATTTATACTTTAAATCCATTCAAATATATAATTTAACCCTTTAAATATATTTTATGAAAAAACATTTTTCAATTAAAATGATATAAAATTTTAACTATTAATAAAAAATGAATCACATCAGAAAAATGCAAAAAAAAAAATAAACCAATGTAAAATTGGATACTCATATTTCAAAGAATATGATTATTTTTTTCAAATATATTATTTTAAAATTTCAAATACAATATTTATAAAAAATGCACCATCAAAAGGCTGTATAGCTACCTTTTAGGAAAATAATTCTTTTTTAATTAAAATTAAATATTTTCTTATATCATTTAATGAAACACATAATATGATTTTAAAAAAAATTATTGAATATATTTCATATATATTTAATTAATATAATATAACATTATTGATTTTTTTATTGGTATAAAACATTGTTGTGCACATATAAATATTTTTTAAAAAAAACATGTCCTTGTATTTAAAAAAAATGTTTTATATTAATTTATATTTAATTGGTAAATTAATTATATATACATTTGTAAACCTTATTTTCATAATTTTATTAATCATTTCCATTCCCACTACTCTAAAATCTATGTTATAATGATAACATTTGAATAATAATATTTTGTAATTCATTTATCCATGAAGTGGTGTATCATGTAAGCTATCAAACATAGTGATTCCTTTTAAAAAATCTTGATGTTACACTTTTACACAATCATAAATTGGTTTATCATAATTATACTTATTGTATACATGGTTTTAACCTCCCTGTGGATATACTTTAGACAATTCATATTTTCATTATAAATCGTCATGTAGGATTTGAATAGATGATATCAAAAAATGACCTTAGTTAGAATGCAATAGACATAGATTTAATATAAGGGGTAAATATTTAGACATCATATAAATTTTTATATGATTTTCTCAACATGATTATTATTTATGACATAATTGTTTTCTGTTTTATTCAATGGATGGAACCTGAAGTAATCTTGATAATATGGTTTATGATAGAAATTATAGTGATTATAAGAGACCAAATCAGATGATAACTGTAGTGAGAAATATTATTATTATCTCAAATAATTTATTATGATAAATGTTAAACACCCTAAATATCAACCAACTCTCAAACATACCAAACAACATAAGGGTGATGTATGATAAGTTCTCGAGATGTGGAGACCAGGAGGAAATAACAATTTATTTTCTTCATGTCATAAATATTGAAAGAGAACCAATGGATAATTTATCAAATGAACATAAACATTTTTTATGAGTGTATGTGATGTTTATAGAAAAACAAATTGGCACGAAAAAGTGATGAGTTCATGGGAGGGAAATAAATTTCATCCTTGAAATCCTTTTATATTTATTTTTATTTTAATTTTTGAACTTTAGTGTTATCTTATTAAATGACTAATTGTAATGGTTAACACCTATACCATGTAAGGAACTATGATATATCTATGATGAATTACAATGGTTAAAGTATTTATGTTTTGAAATTTATGAATCATGTTCTATAAGTATTTTTATCAATGAAATTATTTTTATAAGAGTCATCAAACATTTTTGGAATGGGTAGATTTGTTTTATTCATATACAAGTCATATAATTTCTTCTAAGTAATTATGGGTTTATGTGTTCATGGTTGATCATATAGACAATTTACTAGATACCCATTGGATATTTTATGTGATGTTATTTTCTTATGATTAGTGAAATTTTGGGAGATGTTTCATTGTGATGAGGTATATGTAACACTTAGGTAAAAGTTGATTTATTATTTGAGGAATAATTTTACCTTCGTATGATTAAATATGTTGATTACCTTGTGGGTTAATATTTTAATTGATAAGAATTTATTTACGATTATTTAATTTTCTGAACTAAATAATAAGTTGTTGGGAAACCCACAATAGTGCAAAAGTGATTTGGTCATTAGTTTTATTTTTGAGCACATCCACCATATTTCATGTAATTTTATAAGAGTTATATTATTATTGTTTTAAAAAATGGATACCCTACATGTCAAGTGAAAACCGGCCACATTCGAAAAATCCACTGGGTTGAATCAAAAAACAATGGATTATAAGGATGTGAAAATAACCACTGGACTACATGATATTCTAGTTAACATGATATTTTTACATGAATTATTTAATAGTTGGAAAATATATTGAACTTTATTTATTACTGTTTTGGATTTTAAGACTAATGTATTTTACCGGACAACTTCTTATAATAACTTTTTCCTCTATATTTAGATACTGAAGAAGATAGTTGTCACAATTTCATGGATATTATGCTATATTGAAAGGAAATTTTATTGATTTATAAATAACAAGTTCATATTGTACATTAATTCCTTACAGTAAGAAGTGATGTTTTAATTGATCAAATAAAATCTAAATGATGAAATTATGTATATGAAAATTAAATATATCAACTATCAATATTTCCTTATCTTCTCAGACATTAAGGGAATTACTCAACATTTGTAAAATTATCTTGGATAAAAGATGAAATTTTATTACCTTCATATCCAACGAATCAATATCCCTTTTACTCATTATACATTTATGATTTTGTTTTAGTTGACTTTATATTGATCATTGAATTTCTTGTGGTCTGTGTATATATAACTCTCCATATTTTTTATACATTTTTCTCTATGTCTATACATTCACATCCCTCAAATTCTCCCCAATAATGAAATTGGGTTATATGTTATTCAATATGACCTTGGTATTTTAGTTTCCCTCTTTTAAAAGGATGTTTTATTTACCCTTTTTACAATGCGGATTTTATAATGTAAAATTCATGTATGAAGATCTCGATTTCCAAACAAGAAATAAAATTTCAAGGATTATCTTTTTTGAATGTGTGGAGAACTTAATTGCCAAATATTTTAAATGAAGTGCATAGTGTTTTATATATTATATGACACCAAAAATTAGAATAAATGAATAAAAAACATATTATTTAAATATGACTATCATAACCTAAATGGGTATTTTTCATGTATGAATAAAATTAATAAAATTATGAAATATATTTAAAGAGGTCCTAATAAATAAAAATATATTGATATTTTTTAGTAAATAATCACTCAATGATTTAGTAAATTCATTTTATTCTACAAAATACATTTATAAAAAATGGTTTTATTTTTCATCTTGAGTTTTAGAAATATTATTAATTTATAAAAAATATAGGAATGGTATTTAAAACAATGTATTATATTTATGAAAAAAAATCATACATGCTTTATTTTATGGTGGATGTTTTGGATATTTATAAAAATAATGATTTCTTAGTGAATAGACAAAATTTCTGGTTTTTCTAAAAACATCCATTCTTATTCATAAATATTGGAGATTTAAAAGACCCATTTTCTTAATGATTATTTCAAAGTGGTTCAAATTTTATTTAGTTAGAATTAAAATAAAAAATTGTCTTTGAATAATATATCTTCAATATTTTTTGATATGTTTTTTTGTAGGTTTTAAAAAATTTACTTAAAAATTATTTTTAAATACAAAATTTCCTAAAATTTTATTTAATTAAACTAACATTTAATTAAGAATTATTTAAATGAAATTTATATAATATATATTATTTATATGAATATAAATACATATAATTAAAAATACATGTCATATAATTTATTTAATATCATATTATTCAGGAAAAATTAATTTCTTGAAAACTCATTTTTTGAAACAATTTGTGGGATTTTTTTTTCAATTAAATTCTCTATATTATATTTTTTAAATTTCAAAAAATGAACTCCACATTTGTAAACATAATAATAAATATTATATATATTATGTTCAACATGAATTTTGATCATAATGATCAGTAAATATAGAAAAAAATTATTTTTAAGATTGATGTTTAAATGAGGTTTTGTGCATAACATGGATTTCTAATAAAATTAATTTTCCATGTATTAGAAATTTTTAATTGATAAATTTAATTTCATTTTAATAATATTTTTATCCAAATTACCTAATTATTTTCATTAAATGTTACACTTAAAGGATAATTCACTATGTATAAAAAAAACTAAATAACAGAGTGAAAAATAAATTTTTAAATGTGAGTTAAGTTAGATGATAAAAAGTAACATGTTTAAAATGGTTTATTACAATTTGGTGGAAGTTTTTATGAACCATAAATTCACTCTAATCCATTATTTATTATTTTCTATAATGTTGGGGTGATATTAACATCCTATTATTTAATATTTTTAGTTATTTAAAAAAAATCACACATATCACCAATTATTAAGTGGTACCTCGTCCCCTCAATTATTGTGAATATAAATCCATTTTTTCCAAAAACAATATGTAAAAAATATCTCCAAACAACTATTAGAAACAATATAGAGTAGTTTTTATTCCGAAAATTTGAACCATGTGGTCCTTATTAAGATATCCAAAGAGGGTATTCAAAGTGAATGTACTCATCTTCACTAAGTTCCTTTTTTATTTATTCCATTTACAGATTCAATTATGTCTTAAAAATAAAAATATAATTACCCCATCATAACCCATTTATTTATATCTTGTTCGTTTTATGGAATAATATTTATCCAACTTCTCCCCCATGATATTGGAAATAAATCAATTTTTTTTCTATAATGTATTAACACGTGATTAACTGATATAAGTTTGTTTCCATCACCGACTCACATGGAAATTCAAAATTCTCAAGATAATGAATATATATGACACACATGTCATGATATATACTAATTAAAATTAATATTTCCATATCTTAATTACCCTTACACCAATTAATGGAATGGTATCATCGCTCAGGCATACTTATGGGTTACCATCTCCACGAAGCAATGATATTCATTTTCTATATACCCATTCCACGATCCATTATAAATATGTATCCATTTAGTAAATATTATTTTTTAATATTATTATCATTATGTATCATTTATATTTATATCCTCTATCATGGAATCATATTACCCATGATAAAACATGCATGAGAAAATAATGTCATTAACACCTGAAAAAATGGTAAAAATGATGTATTCATCCATTTAGACATTCGACCCCTTGGTCTGGGCCTATGGGCCACATGGTCCTTTTGGAGATCATAAGGGGATGTGCCACATATATTATGGGAAGGTGTAGATGCTGGTGAAATGCACGTTGTATTATCAGGCCATCTAATGGTTGGATTATGGGCTATTTAATGGGAATCGTGCCAAATGGGCCTTCGGGTAAAAAATAAAACATGTTATAAAGCAGCTGGTTGGGTTGGTTATCCTTGGGGGGGGGGGGGCTTTGAACTACCAATTTAGTCTATGTGTGTGTGGTGTGTATTTTTTTATTTTAATTGTACCCCTATAAACCTCATATAACAAAAATTAATAACACTCATAAATCCATTGTACTGAATGTAAATGTACATTCAACTAACCAGTGGTATGGGGAAGGAGATTTTGTCTCAATTTCCTTTCATTAAGGTATAAGGTACTGATATAATCATAATTCTATTAATATGGTTTATTTAATTCCCTTTTGAAATTTATTAACATAAATCCATGAAATTTCCTGGAATTTAGTCTCATTTTCAATTATTTAATCAATGGTCATTTTAAATGAAAATTTTCAAGAGGTAAGGAATTTCATAAATCAATAAATATTTATTGGGTTATTTTATATCTTAATAGTTATATATATTGTAATATTATTTCTATATTGTATCAATATTCTTTCGGGTTTTATATTCAAATTGTTTTATGGATTGAAATAAGAAACACATAATCAATTCATTGACTAGTCTGTATATTAAAGATAATTTCTTTGTGAGAGATTTTATTTTAATTTTCAATCCATTGAGCCATACTTGGTATATGAAACTATTTATTTATATGACTTTTAAGTATGTACACTTATATATTTTATATAAATAATATATTTATATTCATTTTATTTATTTTAAACTATTATGTTGTTTATTTATTTGTGGATATGAATCAAAAGTCACCACGGCAGTAATCGATTATTGTTAAATATCTTTTTTATTATGGTTGATTATTATTTAATTTATATATAATTAAATTACATGACCAATATCAAATAAACAGATTTAATTTTATTCTCCTCCCATCACTCATGTTGTTTTCATGTAATAGTTTCATTTTAGCTTTGTTGGGTACTAAAAATTATGGCGGAAATTATATCAAGAAAATCCATCATTATTTCTCTTTTCGATTAAAAATAGTTTTCTTCTATATAAATGATTCATATATATTTTTTCAATAATATTAATAATATTATATTATGATTATTTAAATTCATTTTACCCATGATTTATTTTTACCTAAAAAATTATAATTATTTTTTTCAATGTTTTCTAAACAATGTTCTTTTTTTCATATAAAAATGATAAAGAAATAATTTTTTAAACATAATTTTAAAGAATGAATCCTTACTTCCATCATGACCACTCATTTCACTGAATATTCCTCCAAATTTCCTATGAATCTTTTTAGAGAAAATTTATTCCTAATATTCTATAATTATTTAGTTTTCAAAGAGTTTTTAAATGTGGAAATAATATTTTCTATAAATATTTTTATAGTGATCCTCTTATTTAGAATATATTAATCAATGTCCCCTTAGTTTTATTTCATTCGTAACACTCTGGTAATATTTTATAATAATTAAATGATAATTTATTCTATTGATGGTTTATGATTAATTTCCCCAGGGAAATTATTTACATTATCTTTCTTGATAAATTTTTTATTCACTAACTTTTCCCTGAAATAGTCAAATTCTTGTGATTATTTTACAATATATTTCTCTTAAATATCAATATTATTTATCTTGAATATTCTTATTTCATTAAAAAAATATAATTTTAACATAAATTGTGTTATATTAACTGTAATTTTATTTGTTGATGAAATATAAATAAATTCATATTCTTTTCTCAAGATAGATATTTTTATACAAAAGATTGTTCTAATATAAAATCAAGCATTTGATAAATTAGAAATGCATTGGAAATGCATTGATGGGTGGTACCTAGCCTTATATATTCCCAAGATGTATTGATGGTGTCATGATTGTAATCAATAATTATATGTGTTTCTAGTGTATACCTCCCCATTGATTAAAGTGTCTTATGGAAAGGTTATAACAATATAGATATCATGTCATTTGAGATCATGGAATCCCATATTAATCATTTACATTAATAAAAATCAATTTTTTATAATCCATGAGGATATCGAATTAATATTATCCATGAATTCATTTTTTTTCTTGTAAATGATTTAATTTTATGTATCCTCATTTATTTATATTTCTATATTGATTATTCCTTATCTAATCATTATTGTAATATATTAATTAAAACGAATTTCTGTTCAGTTATATATATTTCAATATTTATCATTCATTATTGATTCATGATATCTTCTATTGTATATAACCCATAAAAAACATTTTAGTTCACCCTTATTTTCAACATTCTTTAGGATATGAATATGTTCTCATCTAATGATTCTAATGATGTATAATATTTACATTCATTGTGCTGTAAATTATTTTTTCAAATATAATGTGATATTTTTGTATGTATCTAATTTACAAAGACTACGAAACTATTTAGTCCCTGGGGATTTATATTCTTATATTATACACCAAGGTAATAAATTAACCATTTTCTCTATGATGCAAGGTCCATTATCATTATAATGAAAATATATCACATTATACAAAATTCAATATTCATAATATCATTATTTAATGTTTTCTATATATTTTTCATGATGAGAAATAATAATTACCCATCCTCAATATATGGATTTGGGTCCTCCCAAATCAAATATGACCATATAAGATTTCAGGCATTGATTATATTGTAATTTCTTCATGAATAGAATTTCATAATCAAAAAAATATTTTTATTGAAGATAATATGAATAGGCTACTGAGGAAAAAATTTGGAAATTTTATCATGGATTGACCATCCAATGTATATATCATGGAATTTTATTTTTCATAATCATAAAATGAATTTATACTTAAAATAATTCCTTATTACTAGTGATTTTAAATATTCAAATCAAATGATACATTTATGTCCTTGTAAGATAATCTATTGTGACATATTTATTCTAGGGGTGGGTAGATATAATGTTAAACATGTCACCAGTTAGACAAAAACTATGTTAATATTTGTATACATCTACGACAATTAAAGGCACATGGATCATGTGTTAATTATAATAAATAGATGAAAATACATGCTTATTTATGTCTTATATGACGTCTTCAACTACTTTGGGAGGACATGTAATATACTCATATGTTTGATAAATGTTATGTGATGTATTAATAGAAATATTCAATCTAGATTATAGGTTCAATAATATATGATATTCACAACACTGTATTGAAAATTTTCCTAATATATTTTAAAATTTAATTCCAGGGGAAAATTAATTATACATGCATGATTGTGATTGTATATGATACATATTGGAGTGTAAATTTCTTAATATGTATATGAGTTTATTTGACAGAGACCACACATATCTAATTAATATATTTAGTAGGACCAATAATTCCATAGATGTAGTAATTTCTTATACCAATGTAACATATATTTAATGTTTTTGGTCAATTCTATTGAGTCATGCAGGGTTACACAGTTCGTTAACTGAATAAAGGATATGTTGATGAAAATTAATTGTTATATAATAGAGAGATCAAAATAAATTATTATTTCACTAGTGTTTTGGATGGATTCATCAAGATTTTTTACATTTTTGAAAGTATTTTTTATTTTTAGAGTACTAGGGGGATTATTTTAAGTGATCTAATACTATATGCATGAAATTAATATATATTAATGACAAATTGTCTTTAATATATACATATGAATTATCCTAAGGCAACATTGGTGTCAATTTAATATGGTTTCATTTGATGAAACATGGAAACACTATTTCATTTTGTTTCCCTTTCTAATTAACATATTCACATTTTCCTATAGTTACTAATCAATGTGATGATATAGTTAATGTATACATAGATTCATTGAAGGGTTAAAAAATAACACTCAAATAGGTAGTAATGTATGAGTTCAATTCCAATTCACTTCATTATGTAACGATGGTTGATAAGTTTCAAATAATACAAGTGAGTTTCTTAATTTGTGTGAGTGAAAATTGTATATATGATCTGCTTTTTCATTCAAATATTATAGAAATTATCATCTCCATAATATGTTTTTCATCTCTTCAATGTGAAGGAACTTAAACCCCTTCAAGAATACATGAATCATCAAGTTTAAAATAAGAACACAAATCTTATTAAATTAACTATAGTAGTAAGAAACCTACTTTTTTTAGTTGTCACATTCAATATCACTCAATCTATATGGAATATATTTCATTGGGGTTTTAGATATTCTATTTTTGGGGTTTATTACTTCACAAATGTTTGGTTTTATCTGGACATATTTGGATATCTTTTGGTATTTCATTCGTTGTCAAAGACCATGGAATGATCCAATAATAACCACCATGAACATTTAGTTGTAATGAATATGAGTTTAATAAAAAAATAAATTATTTTTATTCTTATGTAAATCATTATATAATGATAGTTATTATATAAGATTATAGTCATATTTTTTTATTTATCAAGTGGAAAAATGAAAAAAAATAGTTACAGTTGGAAGATTGTGAAATGGATTATTCATTTGATAAAATGGTAATATTTTTTAACACACTTATAAAACATATTGAAGAAAAACAATAATATTTTTTACATTAAAATGGATTATATTCCCTTTCCTAAGAATGATTAAAATTGGTTGTTTTTAGAATATTTTGTTTTTATTATATTACTACAGAAATGATCAATCAATTTGAAAAACTATATCAATTATCTATTAAATTTTTGTAATATCATATATAATTTAGATAAATGAAAATAAAATATCTTGAAAATACTCAGCTTTTGGAAATAATAATTCAAAAGGATTGGATGAAGAATATGAAAACATATGTGAAGATTTGTTAAGTAACCGGAATTTTAGAGGTAGATATTTAATCTAAAATGTCTTATGTTTGATGAAATGTTGAGAAATATATAAAACACCCATTAATTATCTTCACAATCTAGTGGAAAAAGTGTTTCCCTTATCTTTCAAATAAAATACATGATTTTTAACAATATCATATTAGTGGAAAAAATATCTTCATACAATTTTGAGATCCATCCAACATATACTCTAGAATAAAGGTAACCCACAATGATGTGACATTTTCTATACATATAAGGAATTATATTCTCTTTTAGTTATAAATATAAAATCTAACGTTATTTTAGAGGAGATAAACATCTAAAAATCCAACCATATTTTTTGGGTGGATGGTAACATATCTATGAAGATAAAATCCTCAAAAATATCATGTGGTACTGATGTTTCTATTAAAAAAATAAAATGTTGAAAACCCATTATAGTTTACTACTGAATTAATAAAATAACGATGTTTTATGATATTATTTTTTCTTTTTGAGATTCAGAAACAAGGCCCTTATTTTTCTACAAAACATGTCAACTCATAGGAAATGATATAAGATATACATTTTGGGGGATCATAATTTAGGTCAACATAAGGTCTGTTGATCAAATTTAGAATTCATAGAATAATAAAAATATACTTACCAATAATATGTTTGGTTTATTCGAATATTTTTATGACTACTATAACAATGGAGGCCATCGTAATGATGTTTGTGGGACCAAATATAAATAGTATAAATCATATAATCTTTCTATGGAATGGAAATAACAAAAAAATAAATTATGTGACAAAAGAAGATATATTATCCTTAGGGGTTTAAATCCGTGTGTTAATAAATCTACACTGAATAAGATAATAATTATTGATAATGATGATTCCCCACCTACAAGGAAAATATTATTATTTTTGGGTAATGAAGGCCACATGATAGATCATTGAATGTAATCTATGATGATTAACGTTAACAAAATTAATCAAAAATCATATAGGGAATCATTAAACGAGATGGATTGTATAATTTGTTTAGTTTATGACATCTATAATGAATGATTTTAAAATTATTCAATTGATAAAAACTCTAAATATATCAGAAATTCTTGCATTGTATGTAGAATATTAGGTTATACAATTTCCAAATAAATTCAATGAATTTTCAGATATGTTGGGCTATCAAAAATTGTGTGTAAAGAAATAGTGACTCCAATTACTAACAAGTGATACTATTAAAAGTGGTATTACAAAATAGTATATGGTTAAAATGCTATAAAATAATCATTAACAATTTTTTCATCTTAGAATGAATTGTAAAGAAAATATAACATGATTAAATATTTAATTTTTATTACTTGGAAATTTATTACTCCCATTCCAACTAATAAGAATTCTTAACCGGACATGAAATATATTCTATCTAAATATGAACGGATTTATAAAATCAATGATAAAGTAATCATGAAGAGTTATCTTTGTTTTAGAGATATATTGAATGAATTTTCAATGTTGGTATTAAATTATTTTCAATGATGCTCTCAATATAGAGCTGATAGAATGTCACCTTATTCCCATAATTGATGTTTTGTGCCTTATTATTTTGGGAGTTTATAGTGAATATTTAAAAAGGATAACTAATTAAAATTCATGATTATTCTATAACTAATAGATTTATGAACCATGTAATAATTTAACTTTTATGAGGTGGTCTCCATGAAACACATCATTAAGTATATATCAATTGATATCCTACATTAACTAGTATCATATATTATTGGTTCTTATCTCGAAAAAAAAATACCCAAGATGATGATAGTTGGATAGAAATCATTAAGTTAGGATAAAAAGGTTAATATTATAGGATATAATGACTGTATTTAAATATATATATTTTATAATTTATAGAAAGTACAGATCTAATCATATTAACCACATTAGTATTTTTTATTATTATTAAAAGAATTCTTACAAATGGGGTGTTACTGTTAAACTAAATAGGGAACTAATAAACCTTGAAATTTAATTTTTATTTTATTTTTTCAATGACATTTAATGATGATTTATATAATTTATTGAAAATATTTTTACAGATACCCTAATATGTGAATTCATATATGGTATCACATTGTGGATAGTCTATGGATAACATTGTTTTCAAAATCGACCACTCTTTTCTTACAAATTGATAATGGATCACGTAGAATTAGAGTTGATTTTTTGGTGACACGTTTTTTAGAAAATAATAGTGCAACCAATCTTTCAAAAGGATTTGATTTGTTTTATCCATAAGGGATAGAATAAACAATGGTATATTTATAGTGGATATTATGATTTTTCAATTCCTTAAATTTTTTAAATCAGAATAGATTCTCCCATTCTCAAAGAAGATTATATTTTTTGTTAATAGGGCAGGGGAAGAAAATTATAATTGAAAAAATATGATAATTTTGAAATTAGTTTATATGAAATGGTTAGTGGTATTCAGAAAAATCCCTATGGGTGATTGATGGACTAAATTGTGTTTTTTTTTTATTTTTTTCAATTAAAATTAAAATATATCATGGATCCTTGAGAGGTGGATGTAGATATAAAACAATGTGAATATCCTACCATTAAATTGATGGTTATAGAAGAGTTAAAATATAATATAACAAAACTATGAAGGATATATTATATTATATATCTATATAAACAAAATGATTAGAGAACTAGTTTTTAATTAATTTTTTCTAGGAAAAAATGGGAGAATAATGTGATGACCACAAATGTTTTGGAATGATTTTAAAGTGATGGTTTATTATAACATCTAAATATAAGATCATAAGAAGAATAAAAGCTATACAAGGTTATGAGAGATAATAGAAGTAATTTTTAACATGATTTCTATTGAATAATTTGATTAAGATATCATTTACGAATACATCAGAAAGAAATTTTTTTTAATGCAATTAAATTGGTAAAAAAATTCATTTAGTCACTTTAGTTGGTGTAGTTAACTACTTTAGAAGAAATTATAGTTATGTTAGGATCCTTAATAAATTCACTATATTTCCATATGCTAATTAAATTCATTCGATACAATTTGTGATGATTCATGATGCTCAAAGTGAAAAAGAATGTTGTCTTGTAAAAAATCATGTATTTTGGACTTTGGAGTTTTATATCAAATTTATAAAATTACATTACCGTAAATGTCATTGATAGATTTGAAGAGTCATTTTATATTTGGATTAGAACTTTAGAAAATGAATGAATACTCTTAACATCATAAGAGTCATTGATATTCCCTTTTTCAGTCTTCAAATGAAGATGATATTTAAAATATAATAAGGGAATGACGTGGTCAGAGTCATTAAAAAATTTGGTTGAATAATTTCTGGACATCATAAAAATAATTGACCACGTCATAAGAGTCAGTGAAGACATAAAAAGTGTAATTTTAAAATTGATAAAATTTATATAGGACTTTTTAAGAATCATTATAGAGGACTTTTTAAGAGTAATTTACTCGAAAAAAGATAACATTTTAGTGAAAAGTTTTCAAATGTAACTGAATATTGTAAACTACCTAAGAGTAATTTATTCAAAATATGTACTCCTTATTGATTATCAATTGTAATAAATAATATATACAATACAGAGATAATATGGTTGAATATTCATCTTCATAAAAGTCATCTCGAGGCCAATAGTTCAAAAATTTATTAATGACAAATAACTAATAATATATAAAATAAATATTATAAAAAATTAACCATTATTAAAAGTTGTTGAATTTTTTATTCAAACTAAAAATATATTAATTACCTATTAATCCATAGTTAAATCTATTTTTTGAAATATTAAATTAGCTCAAAAATTAACAGATTAATATTTATATACTGTGTTATTTTCACATTGATAAATTTCAAAATTATAAATATTGATCAAAGGATATAAAAATATATAAATAAAACAAGGTAGTTTATAAACTAATCATTATTCTATAAAACAGAAACATGTGATTTTGGTTTTTCAAGATGAAATGAAATATAATAATCCATGATTAAGCTAAATACAGCTGATATTTCAAGTCCACTAATTCTATAATGAAATTAGTGATATAATAATTATTTATAGATTTATTTCATTCATGCAGACTGGGATAATTTTATGTAGGGATTGTGGAAATATTATTAGAAGAGAAATATTTAGATAATTTACAATAAATAAATGAATGTTAATTTAAATGTGATTAAGTGAGAAAAATGGTATTCTAATTAATTAGTTAGACTCCTTTTTAGCAGGGATAATATGATATTAAATTATAATAAGGGTATTATGGGAGATGTAGTGGACACATGCAATTTATTGAAAGATAATATTTAATGATGGTGGGTACACAACCATGCAATCATGTTGATAAAAATAATAAATGATTATTTCACCATGATTATAAAAAGTTTTCAATATTATATAAATAGAATACATTATCATTTGATATAAGAAACAAATTATGAAAAATAGAGAGAGATTGTAGAAATATCAATATGGTATCATAAATGTATCAGATAAAGTTTTTTAAAGGTGTAATATTATATATATAATGGGATAAAAAAAGGAATTGATTTATTTTAATTGAATAAGATAATTGATATGAAGGAGGATAATTGAATGTCAATAAGAATAATACCATAAATACTTTGTATTATAGAATTAATAAAAAAATTATAAATTAATAAATAAGAATAAAACAAGAATATGGTTAACATGCATGATGTAATAATGTTTATTAATAGGTAGTCGAGGTCCTTGAAGACTGCACTGTGAGAATCCATCAAACCGATTCTATGAATGATATGAGATCATAGATATTTATAATGAATGGGATTCATGTTTTTATTCTTGAATATTTACAGGTATTTAAATAATATATTTTGGAAGAGTATATCATTAATATATGTATATATGTCCGGAATATTGAAGAATATTTGATTCATTGATTTGAAAAAATATTTTATAATACTATTTGAGAAACTAAAGAATGCAGGATACAACATAAATCTAGTAAGATATTTAGGAGAATAGTATGATTATATGAAAAAAAATATATGTAACATGGGTTCAAGATAATATATAACCTATTATAACATGTTTTTATAGGTACAAATCTATGTGTCATGGTGAATAACAAATTATCATAAAGAGAATGTTTCCAATGATCAGGATGAACCATGTCAAAACATTGTGTTTTATCCTTCACAATAAATTGTAAATTTGATGAGATTATTGGGTGTTAGTAATTAGTTTCAAGTATTCCTTTATATCATAATATTTAAAAAATTATCCAGTATGAAAGAAGAAAGAAGAATATAAATATTCAGAATTTGTTAAGAAGTAGTCATAAATAGTTCACCACTAGGAAACATCAAATGATCAAAGGGAATTTAAATATGAAAGAGTCATTTTTTTGTCGAATTGAATATTTTATATTCATTCTAATGTTGATGGTCTTAAAATTTTAAAATCAAAAAGAATATAGAGTTAACTAAAGAGTTATAAATAAGATCTCCAGACATTGTAAAAATTTAAGGGTTGTAAAAGACTCTTGGGAAATTAAAAATAATTACATTCATATGTAATAATAGTTGAAAGGTATGATATATTTATCCTGTACTAATTGTTATGATATTTCAATGTTTGAATATTTTTAGAGATTTAACATGAAGATGTTGAATAATATCATTCATGGCTTAAATATCATGAATTGAAATCATAAAAAATTTATTTTTAGGTATGGGGTTTCTTCAGAAATGTCTTGGAGTACACTCCCATATGTGTTAACAACGATAAATTCCTGTAGTGTTGGTTTCAGGGGGCTAACGGCTGAGGAATGGAAACAGTAACACGACATATCATCTTCAAAGCGGGATGCAGGGTTTTATGGATAGCAAGCAACCGAGCCTGGTTCGAGGGTATGCTGGCCTCTGGTAGATCTTTTGTGCCCAGAACAAGGTGCCACATGAATGAATTTATTGATCTTGATGGCATCAGGATGGAGGAACCATCCCTTTTGTGCTATTTATGGATCGCGGAGTGCAGCTATACACAACACTTCTAGTTTACCAGTGGTTACCTCCACGAGACAACCTCAAACTCAACACCGACGGTTCCTGTGGTATGGGCATGATGCGAGGAGGAAGGGTCCTCCAGGACTCTTGAGGGACTGTGTTTCTGGATTTCTCGGCTTATTATGGGAGTGTTACCCCTATTCGGGTGGAGCCTAACGTGGTACTCACTGGCCTCTCCATTTGCAGCGAGAGGGACATTATCATTAATCAAGTAGAAACTGACTCCATGATTATTCATGATGTCTTAAAAGGTTAAATAACCATTCCTAGGTCTATCATCTACACCATGAGAAAATGAAAGCTTCTTCTTAACAATAATGCTAGAGTCACCCATCAGTGGAGTGAGGGGAACATTGTGGCGGACTATCTAGCCCCTCTTGCACTTCCAGGTTCCTCAGTTTGTTTCTTTTCTAATGTTTCTCATTTTAAATCGTAGGGGGTGAACCTAATCTGGGGTGATGCCTTTGGGATACATTAATTATATCCCCCCATGGACTGGTAACCTTTTTGTATTGGTTTGGTTTGTCTCTTTAAATAAAAATCGTAACGTTCGATGGAGGTATGTGGTCACTCTAGGAAGATAATATCATACAATGATCATGAAAAACATGAAGAATTTATTAGAGGGGTTTCACTATGAATAGTATTTTCATTCTAAGAGGTAATAAGCTGTTACTGATGTAGTTATAATCATGTTATATCAATTTCATTACATGCATTAATTCCATGATGTATTGGAGCATTAAAGAAATAGATGAAGAAGTGGTAGAAGGCGAAGAGGAAGTGAAATATAGAAGATATAATTTTTTAGTTTGAGTTTTGAATTTGAAATTTATATATAAATATGGATAATGTGATAGTTATATGTACTATACAATAAAATTGGGACCGTTCATAGTTTGTTAAGAAAATAAAATTTTGCAGTATTTTATAGGAGGAGTGAAAATGTGTCTTTGGATGTGTGCAGAAAAGAGTAAAAATAAGGAGAATTTTACATGAAGGAATATAATTTGTAGAGTAATATAAATAGAAAGAACACATAATTGTTTTTATTTTTGTGATCATCACACATTTAATGTGTATATAGTATAAAATAAATCTCACATGTAATACACTATAAGAATGTGTGGTGTAAATTTATTATTTTCTATAAAAATACTAAAAGAAAATGGGTAATCCCTATATCAATAAAGTAAAAGATAGTAGTGCCACATTTCATTATAATTTTCTAGATATAATATTTATATAATACATTTTTATAAATAAATGATATTCCCTACCTATTTATATCCACTATTGTGATTCTAATATAGTTTAGGGTCTTATGTGATTCTAAAGTAATTCAATAATTAACAATTATTTTTTATTAGTAAACCATCTACATTCAGTTTCTTTAAAATTTTCCTTCACATTATGTGATACTTATATAATGATATATCCTAATATAATAAGTTGAGGAGGATAAATTTTACATAAATAATAGAAGAAAAAAGAGGCTATTTTTTCATCGATTTATCCCCCTCCCCTAACACTTAACTACCACTATTCTTTTCAAAGTAGTCTCTGTTTCCTCCAAATATCAGGATGTTTGATGATTTTTGATGTGATGTTTTTTTAAATCAATTGAAATTTGAGTTTCAATCTGGTTTTAGAATCTTTAATTTATTCCATTGAAGATAAAAAAAATTCCATTGAATTTATATTTTAAAATTTTATAAAATTAATTCTGTGAACTATAACAAAATTTCCTCATTCAATTGGAATAATTATATCTTCTCTAAATACAAATTACTTTCATATTATTTTCTATTAGTCAAAAATTATTTGATATTCACACCAAGGGTTTTTTTCTTCATGTTTATGGTAATATGATGAAGAAAGTGAATAAGATGAATATATTAAATTTGTTCATGATCATAATTTCATCACAACATCTCATTTATAGATGGTGTTTCTCAAGTATTAATGGTTCATGATATCAAAAGTTATTTAGGTAAAATTATAAAATATTTATGAAGGATATGAGAAAATGAAGAGTTCTAAGACACAATTTTGAATTATGGAATATTAGATATCACGATGAAAAATGATGATACCCATGATGAACTCTTCACTAGAGTAAACAAAATTATGATCACTATGAAATATTTTTTTGATATGTTATATGATTTTTTTTATTATTGAAATGATTTCGTATATCCTTCCAAAAATATTTTATGCAATGATTTTTTCATTCAACGATTGTGATCTAGTAACATGTAGAAACATTGGTTTCTTTATGTAAGAATTTGTAATATTTTTATGAGTATTTAAAAATTAATGCACTATGTCGGTGTGGATTTACAAGGGTTAGAGAGCCTTAGTTATTTGATATTAAAAATAATAAATATTTTATCATATTTAGATATTTTTTCACATAAAATATAGTAACTACCAAAAAATTATGGGATCCCAAATCCAAGAATGTGGTTGAGTCCAAAACATGTTCTTTACCCAATGAGAGACATAAATATTTTCAACATTGAGTGCTATGATGAGGGAGTGTTATTCAGGTGTTAAATAGAGGGTATTTAATTTTGTGAAATTAAATTAATATACTCTTCCCCCATATCAATTGGGGTCTCACACATGGAATAATTGAGGATCACCCTAGTGGAATGTATGAACTATGGTGGATCCGAGTTGAAGAGGATATATCGATCTTCAATCTGTATTAAATTCACTCCCAGATCAGTCCGTAGAAACTTTGGAGCATTGAACTTCACCTGAAGCATTAAAGATTCACAAAGAGGTTGGAGGATTTAGAATTTTTGCATACCAATCGCATTTTATGTATTTTTTTATTGTTTCAGAGCCCTATTAAGAATGATATAGATCCCTTGGGAGTATATCTTTGGGTTTCGATGGAAACCCTAGAGTGTCTCACATATCGTAGGGAATTCTCATCCGTAATTTCTAATCACATGGAATGTATTGTTGGAGTGCAGGTTGTATGTTCTTCACATTCGGGAAATATGTTATTGGTGTACCACACACCATGTGAAATGTGTACACTCTACGTAGGGAGTCCAAGCCAGGTGGCCAGAGACATGGGTAGGCAAGCCATGTACAGGATAATGGCTATGTTTAAGTACATGGACAAGTACATGGGCCAGATGTTCTAGAAATGGGTATGAGATTAGGACATGTCCATGTGGTTGGATAGCCAGGAAATGTTGTTTACTGAGGATACACACCATGTGTAGTGACCAGGAAAACATGCCATGTATGGGAATAGACATTCCCTAATGAATGGACATGGTCACTCACAATGGGACATGAGGTACATGTTGTGTATAAACCCAAACACACTCTAAGTAACATGAGTGGACATGATCTAGGGAAAAATCTGAGAAACACATCTTGTACTATGGGTCCATGACTTGTAATCCCCATTGGGTTTTCTCCATCACAATGCTCTTTATCCCGGACAAGGATGGTGGCCCAAGAGTTTCTGACCATGAGTAGTTTTTCATATTAGACATGATTGTGGACATTGATTAGGTGACAAAGATGAAAAGCATGATCAAATATGGGGACCTATTCTTTTAGATATGTATAGTCAAATATCATTTGAGTGGATCCCCTTAATCTACCTTTGCAAGGGTATAGTGTTGTATTACATCATCATCATAGGATTTTGATCCCATGGAAAGGATGATCTTGGATAGGGTCAGTGTATCCCTCTAGGAGGCCTATGTAAGATCATATATCATATTTTCTTCCTTATATGGGGTTCATGGTATCTTCATGACCTTAATATATAGGGAATCGATCCTTTATCATGCAATATAGCCAAGTAGCATTTGAGGATTCATAAGATATATGATCCCATAAAAGGTGGGAAATTTCTATTGGGATTTTGGAATTATCATGAGTACAATCCTCAATTCATTGGTTGGTTTTTGTATTGTTCGTGCTATATTAAATAGTAAAATCTCGTACCTAGTAGTTTTATCCGGATTTGGGTTTTTAGTATCTCTCAGTGGTCAAAGGCATGATCCCCTATAAGTGTATCATGAATTTGAGACTCTATAGGGTTCGTGGAATCCACAAACAGTCATTTGAGTGATATATTATCTAATTAATATGATATCTAGAGGTAAAAATTAGGTTAGTGGAATGCCCCATCAATCCTATATGTGACCCCTATCTATGAGATGAAATATTCAGTGATTCTAGTAGGGTTTAGGGAACCACCCATCTAGGATGGGTGTGATCCCCTATCTGAGTATCCAGATCTTCTGAGTGAAAGAGTGAATTTATTATTGGATAGACCATCTAAGAATGTTATCTTGGGTGTATTCCACATAATATAGAATTGACTCTCTATCGGCCTATTTTACCTGATGGATAGTGATCTCTCAAATGGGAACTATTAGGGATAAAAGAGTTGTTCTTGATGGAGTGATATATCTTGAATGAGCCATCAGGGATTGAAGGGTTATTTCTAATGAGTTATACTTTTAGATGAGTTCCATTTATGATGGTATGTTTCTTTAAGTGTTCCCTCCTATATGATAATTTCCTTTGATTATTGAGTATAATACAGTTGTGGGTTGTGAGTACAGGACCTCATGACACATGGAGTCTGAGATGAGTATATTTGCGTGATTCTAAAAGTCATTCTAGTGATCCAGTATATCTTTTTCAAGACTCCATATGGTTTGAGGTATAAATTCATGTATGACATAGGAGTAGTCAATATATATTTTAATTCTCTCTCTTAATTGGGTTCCCTAAGGATCTAAATTATTAAACTATTTCCTTTTAGGTTAAGTATGTTATATTAGTTCTTGTTGAGCCTACTAGGTATATTAAATTGTTTCCATGCATCGTCATTTTTCAAAAATGTTGTGTCTTTTGAAGATGATGGCCCTATTGATGGAGTCCCAAGAATACCAACCATAAGAATTACTGAGTGATCTAGTCAACCCAATATGTATATCATTGTTTGACCGATAGAATGTTTACTTCAATTTGTGTGATATTTCTACACATTATTGGTCATTATCCCCTATCCTATTAGAGGTAGGCCTGGTTCGGTCGAGGATTGCTCCACGATAGGTAGGGTCATGATATAGTGGTATCATAGGATTCAGTTCAACCTTAGTACCTCTGAGTTTTTCTTAGGATTTACGATGATATTGTTATGTGTCTCATGTTTCTATACCAGAGCATGAACTCTATTGTTTATGTGGTGGTTGTTGTGTCCATTCATTAAGACTCTCATAAACTGTATGTTGTCTTGGAATATCATGTCAATGGTTTCATGGAAATGTTAGGATATGAATCCTATAGGAATGGATTGTGGCTTTCATGTCCTTATTGAGTCATCTCCTATAATAAACTCACTGATCATGGTGCATCATGATTCTGTTTTTGGATTCATCTTTCTTGACATTTATACATGGTTCTAAGGTGTTATTTTTATGAAAATTTCCATAGTTATATGGATTCAGTGTAGGGAATTGGTCTTTTGTTAGAGTGTTTGGGTGGTCTTCCAATCAATCATCCTACCATTGAATAAAAGGGGTTTCCAGTTGTTCAAGTTGGGGATGCATGCATGACGACTACACTGCAGGAGTTATAGAGGAAGTAGCCTCTAAGGAATCAATGTGAGATTGACCCCTAGGTAGATAATGACTAAATATAGGTAGTCACACTAGTTTATTTCTTGTGGAGAAACCTCCTAGTTTGATGGTGGTCCTAGAAGCGATTCTTCAGTAGGCTCTGGCAGGGTGATGGTGGATTTTAATGATGCAATACCTCAATGTCATTATTCCTACATAGAAATATTTTTATCGGCTCTAATATGAATATTTTTATGCATTCACATTGAGATCAGTTCATATACAGGTGCATCAGAATCATTAAAAAACATAATGTTAAAAGTGTATTTAGATAGGTTCAAATACCATTCATGATACTCTTTAGATATGTTTTAAGATATTTTTTTTCAGAACATTGAACATCGAGCATAAAATACAGTTGGATATATATTATTTACTGATATTGTTATTTATCAATATCTATATCAGGGTGCTTGAACAAGCTCTTGTATTGGAATTATTTATGGCCGAGTAGACACCAATGTGTTAGTGTTGAGAAAACTGGAGATGATACCTTAGAATGAGGTAACTGAAAGAAAGATCAGGGATCTAGGCAAGACAGTTGCTTCCAGAAACGATCTCAGGATGGGGGATATGTGGATCAAGACTCTTAGTGTGGATCTATTATTCTATAGGAGAGGCATTTTTTCTCTTATAATGGTTGGGTACATCACACGAGAGATTTTCTGACTCTTTTTTCAAATGATGAGGAGACAATATGATGATATAGTTATAGGTGCATGGAGTTCCCAGTGATTTTGGGCATGGAAGTGGTGTGAGGAGAGTATTAAGAGGTGGAATATGGTTTGATCTATTCCCCTAACCACCCCTGGGTGGTCCATTACAAGAATCGGGATCCAAAGGATGGGTGGGAGGATAAGTGTATGATGAAAAGGTGTACGACCTATAAGATTCAAGGATTTATAGAGGAAATATTTTTATATTTTCTACGTTTATAGTATTATTGTCAGAAACTATTTTAAGGTACTCAATTCATTCACTTCTTACTTGAGGTTTATCTATGGTGGTGTGAGGCATCACTATATCCATGCAATGGTGTTATTTTTGGTAGCATTAGAATCATGAGGAAGAATGATAATTCCCCCATCGAGACACATTTTTTTTGTTATTCTCATAACATCATTTGGGTGAGTAACATCCACTAAAAAAGAATAGTTTCATGGTTTGGAATATGAGTTCTTTTGACATTTATGCTTAGGTAGGGGTTTCATACCAAAGTTTTGTAGTAGGACCTAGTGATACCAGCGGATCCTTTATGATCGAACCCTATATTGGAGGAACATAAATAAAGGATAAATGACTACAAACTTAAATATTTATTATGTTGTAACATTAGGTGGATATCTCCTCTCATAGAATATTTTTTTAGTGTTATGGAGGCACTATATTGATATTTCATACAATGGATTAGTTTCATACGATCCATACTCAGGTGGTTACAACAAGTGAATTTTTTTTGTACATTTATCTTGTGGGATTGAATTTTCATCTATTGAGGCATGATCCCAATATGTTAAGGAAGAGATAATGTGTAGGATGTAACATGTGAATTTTATCAGATGGTTAGTATGACCCATTGAGTAGTAGTGCTTTGAGATTTTAGTTTCATACTATTGTGGTGGAGTAGAGGTTGTATAAAATAGGACAATGTTCCTTTACCTCTATAATGAGATTTAGTTTTTGTATACCGCACCCCAATAGATTACCTTGGTGTTTTTGTTATCATAATGGTCTACTATCATCGTCCATTATGAGATGTGATGTAGGTTGGAGGATTTTTGAAGGAGGTCTAAGTAAGAACCATTGTGGGAGATTGGACATCTGAATGATGTTCATTGGTAAACTAATTTTCTCTGTGTCTTAGTTACATGTGAGACACATGATGGTGATGAGACATATCTCTATTTGGTGATGGTTACCCATATACTCTTACAATGAAGAAAGTAAGCACAACTATGATATTTTTTTATCAAGGTCTTTCATTTCCAAATATAGTTAGGAGATGTTCTTGGTGGGTTCTCTCTTTGTTGGGGTGTACGTAGACTATCTGGGGATTGATTATGATTATAGAAAAAATATTATATAGGGTGATGAAGAGATCACATTACCTTATTAATATAACCATGAGTGGGGTGGTTTTTCCAAGAAGTGATAACTCATCAGCTTCATGATAACATGCTTCATGTTTGAGTGTTGGTGTATTGAATGTGTACTCCACAATGTGACCTTTGTACTTTCCATTATCTATATATTATAGGATGACTTATAAACCCTTCTAACGATGTGGGATTTCAAACATAATAGGTATCAAACAATATATAACTGTGATCGAGTTTAATGTTTGATGATTCATTTTAAAAAGTAGTGGAGAATGTGATTAATTGAAAATATGAAGTAAGAACATTGTTTTTGATAGAGTGTATGACATGTGACACCAAGCATGTGTGGTAATATAATATCTGGAAACAATATAGTATATTTACTTTTTAAAATAGATTATATAGAATTTAATTCATAGAACAAAGAATTATCTTGAGTTACATGCAAGAGTGACCTTCCTCGATATATTGTGTTGCACACAAGAGCGACCTACCATGATATCTTGTGTTACAAGCAAGAATAAGTCTCACAAAATTACAATTTATTATTAAAATAATATCATTTAAAATAAATGATATAACCGAGCCATAATGATAATAGTTATGAATAGTAATAACTAGAATATTAATATTTATGGTTTATATAAATATAATTTGAATTCATTTGTTAACAGTTAATGATTAATGAAAATGAGAACTTATTGAATATAAAAAGTAATATTATTATATCTATGCTTCTAAATTAGTATTGTCTTAAAAAAATTATTACATAAAAATATTAAATAAATTTAAATTAAATATATATGTTATATATTAAAAAAATTATTTTTTATATTCATCCATTAGGGTAGATTGTAATAAAAGAAGAACAAACTCTATTTTACTTATAAAAACCCATATTTTTATAAATAAAATTTTACTATTTTTTAATAGATAAATGATATTAAATAATTAGATTTTCACTATAATATATTTATTATTTCAAAATGAACTTCATATTTGATGTATAATCACAAGAATTAGGTTATCATGAAATTTATATACATTTTTGACAAATTTCATTTTTTATGAATAGTTAGAAATACTATACTTTAGTTCAAAACAGCTTTTTCATATAATTTATTTATATAGTAAAATTATAATTTTAATAGTTTTTAATGTTTAATTTCATAATATTTTTATCAATTAATACAATTTATGTCATTGGAATAAATTTAACATTGAAATTGTTTATAAAAACCTAGCTATCATTCACATGTCTTTACTTTAAAATGTTGAAAAGTTATCCCACCTGTGGGATAATTTTTATATTAATTTCATCCACTTATGTGATTAGAATTTGAAAAATGGATTCCATATTTGGAATATTAA
This sequence comes from Viscum album, assembly GCA_963277665.1. Classification (NCBI taxonomy): domain Eukaryota; kingdom Viridiplantae; phylum Streptophyta; class Magnoliopsida; order Santalales; family Viscaceae; genus Viscum; species Viscum album. The sequence goes on from OY728119.1 coordinate 1,978,465,652, forward strand.
TAATTTGTAATGTATAATAATACCAACATTTTTTTGACGAAAAAAATTAGTGAAAGTAATTGAAATTAATTAAAATAATTAAGGTAATGTTTAATAATAAAGGAATGAATCTTTAACATAAGATCCCAAATTACCATGCCACTTGTCAAAAACACATTTTATGGTCATAATATGGATATTAACCTTCCTTTGATGAGTTTTTTTTTTGTTTTTTAGGACTTTGTTTATGTACGAACATGTGTATACATAACTTGTTTCCAAAAATTTCAAATGAGTCCAGTTCCTCCCTTATAAAATGCCACCACCTCTCTACATTCTTAACACATCTCAAACCACATAGGATCTTCCAGGGAAAGCTAATATATATGACTAGAATACCTATCCTTGACCTTTAATCCTCATATTACGTATAAATCCTTCCATGGAATCATTTTTGTTAAAACCAAAATTAATTACCCAATAAAGAGATAAAGTATTCTCTCATGATTTTTTGTTTAATTATTTTTATCCAAACCCTCATATCTGTATATAAAATTATTTTATAAAAATACATGTATCCTAAATATAAGTTTATTTTTTTATTACATGGATTACCTTACACATTCACTAATCATTGCCTAATGGGTAAAAAATATACTGTTTCTATGTATGATGAACTACGGTCTCACAAAATGATTATTGGTCATTTTTTTCATTACCTCCCCTATGCTGTCTATTATGAGGGAAACTATGTTTAGTTATGATATAGGTTATATTTATTATTTCTTAATAATTATCTAATACTTTTATTAATCATTTCTTTAAAAAAATTATTTATGTTAACATAATTACGTTGTTTGAGGATGTGTGGACTACCACCCACTCAAAGCGATTTTATTCACTCACACTATACAAGGATCGTATAAAGCATGGTGTTAATAAAAAGTGTGTGACATAAAAAACTATATATTTTATTCATGAAAAAATTCCCTTTATGTAAATATACTATATATATAAATATACTATATATATAAATATCATTTTCTTTTTTATAGTTTCACACAATTAAAAAGTGATAATGTTATTCATGGATGTGTGGACTACCACCTCCCCAACAGGAAGTTATGACTTTTTAATCATAGAAATAATATATTTGTGTATATTAGATTAAATTTCATTATATTACAAATACAAATTCCATTATGGAATGATATGGTGTTACATACCTTTTTTCCAATACTATCATTGAAAAATAAGATTGTTACCCATTCGTACGTATGGCCTATCATCTCCATGATCATATTGTTGATCCATTTTTCATAAACACATGTAATTATTATTAATAAAATATTAATTTCTGTATTAATATGATAATTGTGTCAAGATTATTATTTTTTAGATGATATTGGATGAACACTTTAACCGTAATTGTCCTAGAAAATTTTTTTGACATAAAAATTAGAATTTTGTTGAATAACCTTACATAAAATTAATTATATATTTTGTTGAATACAAAATTATAAAAATATAAATAAATTTAAGAAAAAATGTAATTTTATCTTAAGAATGTATATAACTAACATAATTTTGTTACATAGGAAGTTAAAGGGCATTCATCTGAAAGGAAACTCATGTTAAAGGATACTAATCTCGATTTTGACATTCATGGGTTAAACTTAATTTTCACCCCTTACATATTTTTAGTGGTTTATATACTTCCCATTTTTGTATCTTATATCATGAGTTACATCATATTAATGGTATTTAATATTTTTATATAATATTATTACTTTATAAATATTTTCATTTAAAATGTTTCAAAGTGTTATTATATACTTTGGAATTTTTTTTAAATTATTTACTTTAATAATGTTATTAATAATATTTAAATGGTATTTTCTTTCAAGGAAATTATATTACCATTTTTTAATAAAATAATTAATTTTCCTCTCCTCTAGTAATTTTTTTACATTTTCAAGAATTATTAACATTTTCCTTCCTTTAGTACACAAAATGTTTTAAAAATTCTTTTACGAAAACCCGAATTCATTTCCTTAATTATTCGGAGAAACTAATTTCTTCTAAAAACCCATTTTTTATTAAAATGTTTTCATTTTTTAAAATTATTTGGTAAAGAATGGTTTACCATTTTTCCATTTACCAATTTCTTCAATGGAATATTCTTGTCAGTTTTTCAATAGGGTATTTTACTGGCATTTAACTATGTAAAATTAATGTTCTTTTTACCTGATATGTTTTTCACAGACATACATTATTCCATTTCATTGAATCTTCCTATGAATTTTTAAAATTTTACATTAATAAAATAGTTTCAAAAGTGATTTAAAATGAAATTTGTTTTCAATATGGTTTTTCAAAACAAAATGTCATTTTCCTCAAGAATTATTTTAAATTTTCTTTTTATAATATTTCAATTCATCAAAGACAACTACAATTTATTATACTACACTTGGGATATTTTTTATTGACACTATTCTTAATATTACATTGGATGGTTTATGATTTATTTGGCCAAGGAAAGTATTCACATTAACTTCCTTGATTCCTTTTTCCCATAAAATATTCAATATCATGTGATCATTAAACATTGAATTTCCCATAATTTAATATATACATTATCATGAATATATTAATTCATGAATAAATATACCATATTAACATGGTATTTAAATTAAATATTTTTTGAATATTTGGGTCAATATTGATAAATCAGTATATCTTACTCTATACTAATATTTGATACAACACATTTCGAAATCAATTATTTGATATAAGAGGACATTTTGGTAGTAGTACGACACATGTAGTCCCTATTATAGATAGCATCCCAATGCATTTTTTGTCTTATGGGATGAGTCATATTACTTCTAGCCTTAGAAGGGGTTCTACTCGATATTTTTTAAACCGTCTTGTGAAAGGTATTGATAGTAAAAGTACCATGTACCTAGGAAATATGAAATCTAATAATCATGAATTTCCCTATTACTAGATTCAATTATCTTCTATCCATGATATTTTTCATCGACATATCTATGGATACATTTAATTTTCAGTTATTCATATGGAACGTGATTCAATTTATTACCTTTCCATATTTATTTTTCCTTATCTAGTTAATACAATGGAATTCATTTCAATTAATTACCTTTCAATATTTCTAATAGACATCCTATTAGTTTATTGATTACATGGATATTTTTTTCTGTCATTTACCTTTCCAAATTGAATATTCACATTGATTCACATTTTATTCTGAAATATTTCTCCCTAACTGAGAATCGGTGGCAACCCTTATTACATTTCCAACCATAATAATCCAAAAAATAGAACTATGAATGATATGAAGAAATTTACAAGATGGAATAATGTTATTCTAAATGTAATTTATTTTCAGAGATTAAAATTATGAAATTAGTGTTTTTATTTGTAATAAAAGTCACATTAATGTATCATATTAACCAGGACTACTAAACTGATTGGACCATCAGGATATGATTCCTTATAATAATACAGATGTAATAGTAGAAGACACCATCTACAGGATTTCTGGGGTTGGGTCAATGTAATTTGTAATGAATGACATTTAGTATTATCCTTAGGAACTAGACATAGGAAAACATAGATTAATTAACATAACTCTAATGTCCAATTTCATGATAAGTATAGAATAACACCATATAATTTTGGTAAGTTAGATATTTTTTTGGTATTACTTGCTACACATCATTTTATAAATACTATAAGTGGATGTGGTTCTGGAACAATGTACCTATGAATAATAAAACTGGAAAGGTGTTTCGAGCTTGAATCGGGTAACCTATTATTTTAAAATTGGCCTTACTGCACACCTAGTTTGACACTCTAGGGGGATTTGTTTTGGATAATTCATATTTTCATTACAACCCATTATAAATGATTTGAATAGATAATGAAAATAAAAATTTTACGTTAAACCTAAGGTTTTTTAGATTTAAAAATATGTTTTTATTGTTAATAACTCATTGAAATGATATTTTCAATCAACCATAGACCAAGGATATACCTATGTGGAATAATGCGGTAGAAGTATTAATATATTGAGGTTGTATTGAAAATCATAGTTAAATGGATATTTAGTGATTAACCACATTTCAAGGATGTACATCATATTTATTTTTAGATTTATATTAATATTGTTTTAAAAAAGGAAATGTTGTATGCTGGGTGAAAACCAATAAAATCTAAAAAGGTCATTGGTATTACACCAATGATCAATGTGTGATTAGGGTTTCACACCCATCATAGACCTATATAATATCCTGGTTAATTTTTCACTATTTTTAGATAAAAAATTTAATAAACATATATTAATGATGAAATAGTAGTATCACATTTGTGTATTGTAGATTAATCTATTAACAATATAGGTTTTGAATGATATTTAATGATGAATTGTTATACCATTTACTATTTTATAGACCTTTCGATCTTTTAAAAGTTTTTTTGTGCTCCAAGAATTATAAAAATCGTAAATATTAATTAAATATTCTTAATAACTGAATGAATTATAATTTTATTAGAGAAAAACAAAAATCATGGACTGTTAACATGAAAATTAAACCTATATGTTATTAATATTTTCTTATATTAAAGGTTTGTAAAATAATTACACAACATTTGGAAATTGACATAGAAATAAAATGTTTTCCTAATACCTTAATTTTTGTTGAACTGATAGTCTCTTAAATCATCGTGGATATATGGATTTTTGATCCTCAAAATTCTATTAATAATTCACTTTTTTGTGATTAATAACCTAATTAACTCCCTATAAATATTAACTTATTTTATCTATTTACATATATCTACTTGCTACTATTGTTCTCTTAATTACATACCTAGATACATGGTAGTCCAAGTGACACTTTTTACTTACTATTCAGTATTTTTTAAGGATGAATTATGAACCCTTCTCATGATGGGGTATTTGAAAAATAGGATGTATCAAAAAATATAACCCTATGATGATGTTATATTTGTTTGGAAATATTTTAAATAAGGTGATGAGAATTTGATTTCCTGAAAATCTAAAGTAAGAACCTTCTATTCGATAGCATGAATGACCCGTGACAGCAAGCGTGTGAGGTAATATAATAACATGATTCTTTATAATATATTTCAAATTTAAACTATTTTCTATAAATTTTAATGCACCCATAACTAAGTCATCTTTCGTTGCATGAAAGATATACCTTCCTAAATAGATTATGTCTCATGCAAGAGAATCCTTCCATGAAAGGTTGTGTTACATTCAAGATAGTGTCTCATCAAATAACAATATATTATTAAAATATTATTATTTAATAAAATATGATTTAACATAACCATCATGTTAGAAGATATAAATATTATTAACTATATTCTGATAATTTATGGTTTATATAAATATAAAATTAAATCATTTGTTACCAATTAATAAAAAATGAAAATTATAAGCAATTGGATATAAATTTTAATATTAATATATTTATGCCTACAAATGATTTTTTTCTTAATAAAAATAATAAATAATAAAATAATTACTTATATTAAGGAAATATATATATTTAATATATTCAATCAATATTTTTTAAAATTAATCCATTTGGTTATATTATATTAATATAAGAACAAACTCTATTTTTCATTTAAAACAGTATATTTTTATTAATACTAATTTACCGCATTTTAGTGGATAACCCAATTTATATTTTAATTATGAAACATTTTTTTTGTATAAAAATAAAAATCATATTTTATGTAGAAACTTAAAATTAGGTTAAGGTGAAATTTTTATATTCTTATGAAACATTTCATTTTTAATGAATAGTTAGAAATACTGAATTTTAGTTCAAAACTGCTTTTCCATTTAAATTATTCATAAGGTTAAATTATAATTATAATTTTTTTGAAGATTAATTATATAATATTTTTATAAATTTATAAAATTTATTTCATTATAATCAATTTTACAATTGAAATGAGTATACAGACATTAAAATCCTTTCGACATTTTTACTTTAAAACCCTGTATTTCCATCCCACATATGAGAAAAATATTATATTAATTTCCTCCCCTTAAATGATTAAAATTTTGAAAAATGTATTTCATATTTGGAATAAGAGTTATTTATAATTTTTAATAAGGATAATTTCACTTTTTAACAAAAATACTAGTGAAATTAATTAAAATTAATTACAATTATTCTGGTAAAATTAAGCTTAATAAAGGACTAAATCACTAACATAAGGTCCCAAATGACCTAGAAAACTTTACAAACCAGATTTTATAGTCAAAATATGTCAATTATCCATCCATTATTTAGTTAGGTTATTTTTACATTTGATAGCTAATAACATGTGTACACCAAACATGTTACCAAATATTCTATGCAAGTCCTTTTCCTCCCTAATAAAAGGCCACCACCTCTCCCCATTTCTCAAACCTATCAAAAAAATTTGTATCAGCCATGATCTACCCATATATAATCCCAAAATACCATCATTATACCTTTAACCATCAATTTTGGCATAAATACGTTCATGGAATCATTTTTCTATAAACCATAAGTAGTTACCCAATTTATGGGTAACATCTTCACTCAAAATTTTTAGTTTTAATATGGTTATCCAACCCTTAATATCTTATTATTATATTCTTGTATGAAAACATAATTATCATTAAAATACTATTATTTTTCTAATCTAATGTTAATAACTACACTTAAACAGACCTCCTTCTAATGGGTAATGAACAAACAATTTCTATGTATAGTGAACTACACCCTCATGAAAAGATGATTGTTCATATTTCCTTTATCACCTCTCATGGTGGCCATTATGATAGGAAATCGGTTTATATATGATATATATGGTATTTATTAATTCTGTATATTTATTTAATGATATTTTACACATACCTTTAAAAACTGCTATATTATGTTAATACAGAAACATCGTTTGAGGAAGTGTAGACATCCGCCCCCTTAAAGCGATATGATTCATTAACACTAAACAGGGATAAAATAAATGATGGGTTTGATTAAAAATATATGACATAGAAAACTTTATATGACATTCATGACATAATTACCTTTATGTAAATAATCTATATCTCTGTCATTTTTTGAATTACCCTTTCACAGATATAAAAAGTGATAGTGTTATTTGTGGACATATGTAATACTGCCTCCTCGACATGATGTGATTGATTTTTCATAGAAAAAATTTCATATATAAATATATATTAATATATAAAATGTTAGATGTGATATAATGATATTTTTTATATATATGGTGTTACTTACTTTCATTCTTAAATTATCATTGAAAAATAATATTGTTACTTATGCGTACGTACGACCAATCGACTCTATGATTGTAATGATAATTAATTTCACATAATTGCATGTAATTATTGTTTTTAAAATTATAATTTATGTATAATTATGATAATTATGACATTATTATTATTATGGATATGTTATATAATGATTCCATTGACCATAGTTGACCTATGAATGTCATTTTTGACACAAAAACAAAATTTAGTCAAAAACCACTATTTAAACAAATTTATTTAAGTATTTGTATAGAACATAGTAGAAATTTAAATAAAGGAAATGATAAAAATTAATAATTTTATCATGAAAATAAAAAATTTACAAAATTTTATCATACATGATGTTAAAGGACGTACACCATAAAGGAAAATCAAAGGTAAGGGATTCACATCTCACTTTTTACATCCATGGGATAAATTTCATTTTCACCACTTATATCATTTATGTGTTGTACCTACTGCCAATTGATATATAATATATCCTGAATTCAGTTATCATTATGGTATTCAATATTTTCATCTAATATTATTCCTTTTTGAGGTTTATGATTTAAAATGTTTGAAAATAGCGTGGGACACTTTTGAATGATTAAATATTATTTTCCCCAATAAAAAAATTATTTATTTTTTAATGGTATTTACATTTTAAGAAATTATACTATAATTGTTAAATAAAACCTTCTGTTTTCCTCTAATGTGCAAATTCATTACTTTTTTAAATATTGGTTCAATATTACCTCACTTTTATACAAATAATGATTTATAAATTATTTAAAAAAACCCAACATAATTTTCCTCTTTAGTTGGAGAACCAATTATCTATTGAAAAACATGATATATTAAAAATTATACAAATATGATTTTAAAACTTCTCTGAAATGAAAATTATACCATTTATACCATTTACCAATGTTTCCAAATGAGTATTCTTCTCTATTTCGAAGAAAATAATTTTAATATCCTTTAAAAATAAAAAAGGAATATTCTTTTTACCTCGTATGGATTATACAAACTTACCCTCCATCGTTTCTTTGATTCTTACTTGGAATGTCTAAATGGTTACTTTTTATTGAATTTTTTTCAAAATTTATTTTCAAAGAGAAGTTTTTTCAAAAGAAAAGTACTTTTTCTTCACAAATGATTTTAAAAGTAATTATTATAATATATATATTCATCATTAAAAAACCCTTTATTTTAGTCTAATTGGAATATTTTGTATTTATACCAATGTTAAACATTTTAGGGGTGAATTGTGATTGATTTTTTCAAAGATAATATTCAAATTCACTTCGTGGATTTCATTTTTACATTGAAATATTAAATTACATATGATCATTGAACATTGAATTTCCCCTAATTTACCAAATCCTTTTTCATCGATATTTTTAATGCCTAAATCATATATCATTTTAATATGGTGATTACACTAAATGTTATTTGAATTGGGTAAATATTTATAAATTTTTTTATCTTACTTCATAAATATATTTGATAAGGCACATTTTTAAATCAATTATTCGATATATGTGGAATAATTTTGAATGGAATAACATAAGTGGGGCCTGATAATAGATATCCTCTCATTGCATCAGTAGTCTCATGGGACTAGTCATTTGTCTAGCCACAATATAAGGGGTTTTACCAAATAATTTTTAAACCGTCTTAGGAATGTTTATGATGGTAAAGGTCCCATGTACAATGGAAAAGTGGTGTACAATAACCATGTACTTATCTAAAATTAATTTCAGTTATTATTCATATATGAGTTTTTTCATCAACATATATATGGATTAATACCATTTTTTATTATTTATATTGAATGTGTTTCTGTTTCATATATTTTCATAGTCATTTTTCCATATCTAGTCATTTCAGTGGTATGTATTTCTAGTTATTATATTTACATAATATTTATTCACATCTAAGCTATTTATTTATTACATGAAATGTGTGTTTAGTTATTTTCCATTCTAGATTGACTATTCTCATTGATTAATTATTTAATTTTCTATAATTTTTCCTTGTTGAGTATTTGAGCTCATGCTTATTATGTTTCTTTCCCAAGGAATATGAGAAGTGTACTATGAACGATATTTAATGTTTTAGTATGTAGAATAAATTTATTATTGAATTTAATTATTTGATGTGAAAAAATATGATGCAATTAATGTATTAATTTGTAACAGAAGTATCATTAATGTATATGTTTTACCAATACTACTAAAATGATTAGTCCTTCAAGATTTAATACCATATAATAATGAAAACATAATAGTATCAGACACCGTCTCTTGGATTAATTGTGTCGGGTCAATATAGATGTTCATTATTGGATTAGGGTGAGAATCAGGTACTTTTTCCTCAATTTAAACCAAGAATGGTCAATGATGAATTAGGTGAATAAATATCTAGAATTTATATAAAGGATGATAATATTAAATTTTAATGAAATGAGTATTAGATTATGGTTGATGATCCTAGAAATATTTTGATTATGTTTGATAAGTTAAACTTTTAAGTAATATTTATGATAATATAATCCATGTTATAAATAAGGACAAACTCATTACAAGGGGTTATAATAAAGAATATGCAATAAAAATTAATAGAACTTTTCATTTTTAGATATCCTAGAATCTATCCAAATTATATTAATAAATTTTTATCCTATAATGATTAATATATTTAAAAGGGATGTAAAGATCACCGTCATAATCTGTTATGCTCAGGTGGATTTCATTGTATTAAAACCTCATGGTTTTGAAAATTATAATCTTCTAGAACATTATAATTTTATTTCTAATGTCATTTATAGAAATAATAAGCTCCCATGAATGATGAATTATAAATTTTAATGATTTTTTCAATAAAATGAATATATTCAAAGAAAGTAGGATACTACAATTTTTAACTATAATACTTATAAACAAATTTATTCAAAAAAATAGAAATTAACAATATTATTTTGAATCCACCTAAAAATACATAAAAAAGTTTTTTAAAAACAAAATTAAGTTGAAATTGTAATGAGTATGATTCTTAAACTTAACTATATTCAATTCAACCAAATTACTCAAAACATGAAAGAAAATATATTAACCCAACCATAGTATATAAAATATTTATATAAATTTTTGGGTTTGTATAATACCTACAATATTATTAATTTTCACAACGTTCATATAATAATGTTAATATTGATTCTAAGAAAACAAAATATCATAATTATTATGGAGCTCTAATTAGATTATTACATAAAATGATGGCTAGTCAGCCCAAAATTATAAACTCAGTATTATTGTGTTATATATTCCAAGAAATCATTGTAGAGTCTCATGAAAAATAATTAAAACATATCATTTATTAATTTAAAGGATCATTGGAACATGAAATATATTATTCTTCTAGACATTATTTTTTACATACGAGTTCTTTAGATGTTGAATTTAGAGGGAGTTGAATGGATTTTAAAATTACATCAAGAACCTATTATTTATTTTGTAAATCATTAGTCACATGGTTATGAAATAAGAATCACGATTATTTATTTTAAATTGTTGATGTTGGTTATGCAATAGTTGGATAGGGATCCACCTAATTAATTTCGATGAAACACACTACCAATAAATTTGGAATGTGTTTTACTAAAGAAATAATTATTTATGATAGTTCTCTCATTATTCCTTTATCTAGAAATATAGAAAAATAGTCATAGTCTAAAAAAATACTTATAATACACCTTTTTCTTTTAGTGACAAAAAAAATGATATTTTTTATAAAATTTATTAGAATGAAAATACATCTAGTAGATTGTTTTTATAAAAATGACATTTTTATATATAAAATTACATTAATTATAGTATTGGTGTAAACCGTGTTAGTTGTCATTTTTTTAATATTATCTATTTTCTAGAAATTAAAATACTCCACAAGAAAGGGGGTGTAAATCTATTATTTTATTTATAATTGTGCTAAATATTTATCTAGAAACATTATATATTTCAGAAGAACATTAAACAGAAGATATGGATATATATATATATTTGTAATAAATATGGTGAGATTACACTTTAACAAATAATTTTATTAGTTTTAAAAAAAATTAAATCAATTCTAAAGTGTTACTATTACATCATAAGTTAATCTTACATAACACATCATGATAGAACCCTCACTATGGTTTTTTATTCCAATATAAAATAATTTTTAGAGTCATTTTTATGTAAGTCATATTATATTAAATATATTATAATTTAATGTCTATTTTATTATTTTGATATTCATTTTGATGTTATAAATACTAAAAAATTATAAATTTTATTATTTTTTACACAATACCAAGTTATTCCATCATGGATTTTACACATGGGACTTATAGGAATATTATACTTGTTGAAATCTTATCGTTTTTTTTATAATCTCAATGGGGGATAAGTGTGTGGAATTAAGAATGACATAATGTTTTAAAGGGACAAAAATGTTTCTATGTTTTTGAATGATTTGTTTGTATCAGTAGATTTAGTAATGGGATAAATTTTCTATCATTTATTACAATTATAATGGGAATGAATTTTTTCAAGTGAAAAATGATTTGTATTATATTTTCTCATATCATATATATTTTTATATTATATTTATTATAAAATGTGGAGAGTCTACTGTGTTATTTTCTTAAATTGCCAACTTTAATATTTTTTTCTAATAAATCAAAACAAATTATTTTTTAATAGGAAACAACATGTTATTTTCTTAGTTCTATTTTATTTTATTGATTTAAAATTTGAATCACATGTTTTAAATAATTTTATTTTGAACCAAAACCATTTGAATCATTTTTATTTCACTGGAAAAAAATCAATTGGATGACATAGTGAGATCCATATATTTTGTAAGAAAGTAACACATGTTCCAAAAGCCTATGGATTTTACAATTTTTGAGTTTTTTATATTAAATCCTAAAAATAATATACCATTACATTTAATAATTAAAATTAACACCCAATAATTTTACATCAGTGCAACAAATTTGTACTTGAGTTAATTTTTGTTATGATATTTTTCATATTGATATAAGAGATTCCATGTTTTTAGATAGTCAATGTAGAATATATATGGTTCTTATTATAATTTAATTCTTATGACCAAGGTTGATCCAATAGATTCTATGGATAAAAAAATTATGTTATGAATATGTAAATCCATGTAGATTGTATATAGATAATTTCATTCATTTTGTGATCAATGTGGAGATTAGACATTGAACGTGATATTGTGGATATTTGTACAAGTGGTCTAGGTATAAGATAAAAATTCTGACATTTTAGATTTAGGATGTTATGTAGTTTCAAATTTTCATTTTTATTTGACAATGGATCATCCTACTACATTGGATAAAAATTTTAGTGTTCCAATGAGTATAATTTTTGTATCATTTAAAAATATATTTTAGATATGTTTTGAAATTTTCATCTGAAACACAATTTTATTGTTTCATTCATTATGTATATTAATATATTTACATTATTTATTTGGTTATGTCATATATAATAAATGATATAATATCTACAATTTTTTTATTTTTATTATTACTCTACTATATCAAGATGACTACTTCCACATTGGATAGTTTTGAATATTTTTAAATAGTGGGATACATTATATGTTTGTTTAAAAATTAATTCATTTCCCTCCTCAAATAATCATTTTATTTGAAAAAATATATCACTTATGATATTTTGAACTCCACACTAGATGTAAATGGAGAGAATGTGTATAAAACATCTGATAAACTCATCCTCTAATATAATTTTCTTTTCCTGACATGTAATTTACCTAATAGAATTGATACCACATTCTAAAAAATTGATTAATTTTTTTTTATTAAATGATAAATCAAACTATATAATACCGAATATTTTAGTTAATGAAATAGATTAATCGAATCCCATTTATATGTTATAGGAGTGTAGAAAAGCATTACATTAGACCATAGATGTCTTATCAAATAAAAATCAATCCATTGACATGTTTCATATATATATCTACATCATACATATAATCTGTAACATCCTCAAATAGGTCTGTCTAAACATTTCTTATAGGAGATATCGTGTATACATCTTGCATGACCATCTAAATGATAGAGGTTTCAAACTAGTGGTGAGGGTTTTATTAATATATTAGGGATCATATAATATTGGTAACACTTCCATCGAAAAAATAAAAATTCATTAAATAAATTCCCACATATCATTTCATAAATATAAGACTATAATTTAATGTTTCCCATATTTAAAAAAACAATTCAATATTAAAATCAAACTCATAGTGAACTTTTTAAAAAATCAAAATAAACTATGTTACCATCTATAATATAATGATATACATCGTATGAAACAATTTGAATTAAAAAAACCGACCTCATAATAATTTCACCAATCATGTCCTCTACAAAGTATCAGAACAACTAACTCATCCACGATAAGGTTCCATGTCGAAATACCTTCAATTGGCCACATACCATAGTCAACGTAAGATGTATAAGTCTAATATCTTCACTTAGGTGCATGTACCAGTTGTGATTATGATACTCAATATGTCATAAAAAATAAGTCCCATAAATATTTTATAATTTATATTTGTATAAGTATTCCCAAGGATAAATGAACATTCATAGAACCCATCATGAAATAAACATGTTGGGATTTCAGGTGATAACAGTTATACTATAATTCTCTACCCTACATGTTTATTATAATGATAATATACCATACTAATCATACTATATATTTTCTATGATGGGACCTCATTTACCAAACTATATCATCCAACTAAAAAATTTTATTTGAATCATAGGAGTATTATAAAAAATATAGTATCTAGAGAAATACCACACCATAGGGTACCACCATCATTAGTAGTCTGTTGATTTCTAATCAAAGTATAATGGTTTATTCAAATGATAGAATGTGTGTACAATGATTAATTTACAATGAAATTCAGCATGAGTTATGGAACCACAATTAATTAACAGCCCAATTTTATCTATATATTGTAATGAAGTGGATCTGAATCACAGAATGGTTGTATAAAACCAACACACATGAGAAAAATCCAAACTGAATGGTATTATGAAAAACGAACTCACGTCCACTAACATACAAATTATTCAGTAATATTCCACACTATGGAGACCCATGGTATCACCATTATACAATAATATCAAGGAATAATCATAAAAGAAACCTTAATAGTACCATGAAATCCCATAAGAGTAACTAACAACTAACTATCGATGAGAGAAATAATAGAAACCAATTCATCATGTTATCTCCAAATTGGCCTTGATCACACCTATATTTATCACTCACATAGGACAACTTAATATATTCTCCTAGTATATATTTAATAACCTATGTATCTTATGAATATTATATATTAATCATATATATAATTCATGATCAATATAGATATTAAAAAATATCAAAAACATCAATGAGTTAAATTCCCCAATCATAGTCCATAACTCATAATTTATACACATCGATTATCATGATGATCTAAAATAAAAATTTTTCCTACTAAATGCATCCATAACTAGGCATAACACTTATTTCACACCATAATTATATGACTAAATAACAGAAAACATATCTCTATCTTCACTACATACATGTTAATCCCCTTATAAAATTACAAATAAGGATATAAACATGTGGTCCACTCCATCAGGACACTCCCACTTGTAGAATCCAAACTCATTTGTTTCTATTGTCTATTCCATATACCCATCTTTGGTTATAAATTTCCTATTAAAATATAAATTGATTCGAGATATCTAGACACCCATATTTCAACATATAAAGTCCCAATACAATATAATGTTTTATATATGAAAATTACCTCTTGAAATATTAAGAACATAACCTGCTCCCAGAGGAAACCTCTTATGTAGCCATAGGAGACTAACCACATATCATAATTTTAACAAAACCCTCTAATATCCCTTGCATGAAATCAATTTATTTATTTCATTAGAATCACTAAGTTACATTATTCGATCGATATCATTCAATCATTTAATTTTAGGAGAAATATTATTATTTTTACTTATATTCCACCTAATTATTGTACACACTCAAGCCCTCTTGGGGACCACTTGAGATACCATGAATCTTTTAACAACAATTATATATTATAATGAACCTAAATATATATAAATCTATTACATTATAGTTTGGGACCAAACACATCCTTGGGATTCAACACTTAACATGTGAGAATCCAATTACCCTTAATCTCATGAAATTTTTAACCAAGACACCGTCCCATATTTAATTTACCAAACATAATGTAATAGAATAAAAACATTTATAATTAATTAGAAGAAAAGTTTTATAAAAGGGATGTACCCTGGGAGATCAACTGTACATCCCCAAAATAATTCACACATAAGTATTTTATCATGTTAGAAGTATATTTATTAAATATCTCTCTGATCTATGCATAAATAATGATGTTTTAGTTTTATTGGAAAACCTAAAATATAAAAAAATGTAATTTAAAGGATCTACATAATTTCCCATTAAGATTTTTATGTCTCAAACCCTTATTAAACATATATCACATAAAAAATTCTTCATGACATGGGTAAAATATAAATAAGAAATGGCATGTTTAGAATCTCAATATGTGTAATCATAAGAGATAGAAATCAATGATCATAATTGAGAATAATATACGCATAAGAGTATGATAACATTATCATAACCTAAAATAATCTATCTCAATCGGTGAAATATAATTATTCATTAATCATAGTATAATTCTTTGTCAAAACAATATATATAGGTGTGTGGAATTCCCAAAAATCAATAACGATCCTTGGGAATTCATTGTAAGTATATAAAATATGTTTCTGGAATACAAATATGAATAGAAAATCAGTTCCTCAATCATGGTTCACATTAATGTTTATCATTATTAACAAAATCTAATAATAGATATTCCTACACAGTCATTTCCAACATTATCATTGGTGTAAATTCCATATATTTGAGTCCTTCATGTATGTAGTGTTTATTAAAAGGATCATTTTTTAAGAGTATATGAATTTCGTAAAAAATACCTAATTAATTAAAGCGTTATAACGGATCCCCCAATCATCATGTTCTCTATTGGAAAGTCATGTCAGATCATTATAATATATTCATATGAGGTCCACATGATACATTCATGATATTATCATACAATGAGATTTGGAAAGAGAATAGTTTTTATAAAAATTTCATCATAATACTCATAAACCATCTTCACAAAGAATAAATATTATTCAATTGAATCATATCCCAATTAATTAATAGTAAAAATTGTAGAATGTTATTATTTGAGAAAATTCCATTAAAAGATAACTATAAAATTTCTTGAGAAAAATACTATTTTAAATTTGAAATCTATATAAAGGGAAAAATTAATTTAAAATAACTAGGGACACATTCTTGGAATACATTATAATAAAAGTGTGGTCCAGATAGTGGGAAAGCATTTCACTAAATTTATAGAAAAGGAAGGATTCCTTTCCCATTTTCAGTAAAATTATAATGTTATACATTTGGATAATGGAACGAAGAATTAATTAATTTTTTTTGAAAATATAAAATAGTTAATACATTATTTAATAAATATTTTTATAATACATAAACCATTATTTTACATAACATATAGAAAATATGTGCATCGAATTTAGGATTCGAGGATGAAGAGAGAAATATTGTCATGACTCCTTAAAAACAATATTCCAGTATCTTGAGTACTAATTAGTGTAAAATAAAATGAAAACATGTAATATCCTGAGGTATCTGTATGATAAGAAAGTAAATAATATTTTTAAGTGATATATCATATATTTACATTATTCTAAGCCTATGAATCAAAAATCCCTACAAAAAAGATTATAACATAGAACCATTAATGTTTTAATATCTTCTAATTCGTTTGTCTAATGATTGAGAAATCCTAAAATGAAACATTAAATACCATGAAAATAAGGATATAAATGGTACAATATATAAAATTTTCAATAGATACACCTCATAAAATAATATATTTTCAAATTAGAATATATGTCTTAGAGAAGTAAAGTTGAGATAATACGCCACTAAAAGTTTAGTAACATTTGAATTAAATAAACTTAGATAATACATTTTAAATTATAACATTAAATAAAATTAATTACGATTTATAAGTTATATAATATGTAAATGTTTTATTATATACACCACTTAAATGGAAATATGCGTGTAAAATTATGCATGTCGCAATGAAATAAAATTGAGACGAACAACTGTTAGCATATATATGACATGATTTCTAACTAATGTAAACTATTATATAATAAATTAAATTTTTTTAAATTATATAATATAAAAAATATAAATGTTAAAATATAATATTTTTTCCATTTATTTTGCTTCAAAATCCATTTATTATCAAATCTCTACAAAAGTTGTCATTTTATTTGTTCACTACTTCGTTCCTCACGTATGTTTTGGCTCGGTAGTTCTGGTCCATGTAATTGAATCATGGTTCCATAATTTCAATAATTTTATAGATGATATATATATATATATAAAGATTATATATTATATTAATATGTATATGAATTCATATAAAGAAATGATAAAAATTGAATTACATTACTACATCGAGATTGTAGTTCGTATGTATGCACAAGTGATGTTTCTAATTTTTGATGGATGAAACAAAATAAATTTTACTGATAATTAATAGAAATTAATTATTATTATATAATATATATAATATATATTAATAAAATAACACCTCATTACACAACATGTAAATTTGAAATGAAAACCAAATCATATGGATTTTGGGAGGTGGCAGTCTACACGTACCAACATGAAACGTTATGTTTTTGAAGAGATAGTGTTTTAATAAATATGATTATATATTATATTCCCAAAATAAAAAAATATATATCATAAATATATTATATAAAAAATTAAATCTATCATTAAAACCAACCATTAAATATGGTAATGGAAAATGAATAATATAACTACATGGAGGCAGTAATCCACAAATTAGTACCAGAAATACATTAATTTCCTATTTGATAGAGAAAGGTTGAAATTGGATTTTTAAAAATGTTAAAAAAATATAAATATATGTACTATTTATTTATTATAATTTTATTGAGGATACAACTATTTTTTATTAGGTGGAAGAAGAAATAAAATTGAAAGACCGTGGTTTATTTTTAGACATATTATTTGAGAAACCTCCAATTCCATTCACATTAATAATTGAATGATTTGAATTAGAAGAAGATCATAAGGTCTAGGATACAAAGAATAAATATTAATTTTTTGGATAATATATTTTATAACATAGAATGATGAAATTGTCTGACTAATTTAGGTGAAAAGGATAACTTTTATAAGTTAGGGGACGTGATCACTTGGAATTTTCTAAATGATTTAAATAAAATAATGTTAATTTCAAGTTAATGTTTCTCTAAATGTGATAAAAATAAAACATAGGATAATATAAAGTTTTTATATTATAAAAAATAATAATTTGAAATGTTTAGGAGGAAAATGTACACTTAAACTCTTTTTTAACCCCACGTAAAATAGTTTTACCATTAACTGTAGTAACAAAATTGTAATGTTTTTAATATTACATATCATTAATAGTTATTTTTACCCAATTATATTAAATTATTTACAATTATCCATTATAAGGAATCCAGTTTAATATATTAAATTTAAATAATTGTCAGTAGTAGATTTTAAAGTAGAACAAAAACTGCAGTGAAAACACGTTTTCCAATAATCGATTTTTAGCTATAAAATAACATTTCAATCCATTCAATTACATATAAAGTAATAAAATAAAATATAAAATTTTCAATTAATATATAATCATCATGTTTTATTAAAGCCATTAATCAATAACTAATAATTTAATTAATTATCAAAAAACACATAATGCACAAAAAAAACTATTTTTAGAAAAATGTGTTTTAGACCAAAAAATGAACTTATAAAAAAATCAAGAACAATGATGATTAGTATGTAATTAATTATTTTTTTTATAATTGTTTTTTTTATTTTAATCTATGGTCATATAAATAACATAATGATACTTTTACATGAAAATAAAGGATAGATTTTTAAAAAATAGTTTTTTTCACCATTCAATGAAAAATAAAATTGATTATAAATATTCTAAAAATTCACACTATGATAATATTTAAATAAATAATTAAAAAATGATACTTATTTTCTTATAAATTAATTTTAAAAATATAATAAATTAATTATAATTTTTCTAAATAATATTTAATTTTTTTATCAAAACACATTTTCGATGAAAAAGTTGACATTAATGAAAATTGCATAATTATTTTTTATTAATAAATAAAAATAGTTTCATTATTTAATAAATATATATATTCATAATGTCTTCATTACTCTTCATACCTAAAAATTTAATAGATATGTTATAAATATTTCTTTTAAATAATATTATTTTTATATCATATCAAAATTAGATTAATGCTACGTTTTTTATTTTAAGAGCTCTATCAAGCATAGTATTATATTAAAGATAAATTTAAGGGTATTAAAATTTCCAATCCTTATAGAAATATCATCCTCACAATCTTATATTTGTAATAAATATTTAAATATTTTTAAATAACTATGTCAAAAACTCGTTTCATTTAAAAGTCTAAAAAACATCATTTGAAAAGGAAAAGTGGGAAACATAAAGGTTACACAAAATAATAGACAATTAAGTTAAAATAAAATGATAAAATTATAATTATGGGTAGATAGGGAGATTTATGATAAATATAATTTCTAAAGATTAATTTACAGTGATATAAAACATTGTTATGTGAATGTTAATTACCACAAAATTATAAATTAGGGATGGGGTAAAACGATAAACAATTCCGCGTAAATAATTGTAAAACGAAAAATATTTTCGTATTTGACATCATCTTTTGTATATATGGGGAATTATATTATCATAAAATATAAGAATATATAATTTCATTATATAATTAAATCTAGAAACATTATTTCTTATTTTGGATTTTCTTTGAGAAATTTCCAGTTTTATCTCAACTCTTACCCTATGAAATGAATATACAAGATGTTTTTTTGCATTATTTAAGGACTAATACTAACTTTTAATGGATTTAAGGATATATAAATTACATAAAATGAATTCCTTATATTTAAATACTTCTACTAAAATAAAATTGATTATCATAAATTAACCAATATGGATAAAACTACACACAATGAAATAATAAATTAATATATAAAACCATAACAATAAAACAATGTTCAATAAAACCAAAAATTTAATAGTTAACTATAATTATACTCTAGATATATATTTGAATAAGTTCAAAAAACTGAAAAATAAGAAAACAAATTACATTATATTTCCAAAAATATACATAACATTATGTCACAAATAACATAAATTATCTTTTAGAGTCGCATAACAAGCTTGTGAGATCAATGATCATGTATTCTATTAAACCAAGCTTATCCATTCACAAAGTAACCTAATTTATCATAACAACTCAATGATGAAATATATTATTTCAAAAATAACTACACATATATTCATTAAATTAAATAACATACTATCATATATATTCCATAAATCCAAAAATGCAATAGAATTTTTAAAGACAACATAAATCACTTCATCATCAAATTATAAAATCTTTTCATGGTCCCAAATACTATCCAACTGTCTTTGAATTAATAATTCATCTATTTATCATAACTAAATTATTATCATCTGATCATTAGATATATATTAAGTGGGTTATATCCCTTAGTCATGTATTTGATAAAAATATACAATTCATATTAAATAATTTTACTAGGTTCCTAGTACCAAACATCATATTCAAAAAAAATTAAAGAAAAATGCAACTGAAAAATCCTCATATTTTTCACAGTTATTTCAAAAATAATAGCATTAGTAAAACAATTATTTAATAATAATACATAAACAATTTAATCATTTCACATTCTTGTTAAACAATTTTCTTGGCTTCATGACCCTACTCATTAATAAATCCTTACAAAAATATGAAATATTAATATATTATTAAGATTTTTCAATTTAAGTGTAATCTTGATTCTTATTTTTAACATAATAAATAAATAAAACCTTTAATATTTCATTTTTAATCTCTTCATTATCAATAGTACAAAAAAATGTCGTATAAACATCAGGATCCTATTCTCGATACTTCTTACACAGGACATCGATTTAAATATTTCATACAATATAATCATTTAAATAATTATACTATAGATTTTACCTTATAGAATATATATTTAATATAAAATTACATAACTAAAAATATCAGTTCAGCTTAAAATTTATAAGAACTGTATCATTATTTTTAAAATTTAAAACTTTTTCCTATTCCTTTACAAAATTTCCCAGTTTAATACTACCCACATTCTCAACATTTCTAATGGTAAAAATTTGTTACACTATTGTATTCATGGAAAAATATTTTTTATTTGATTGGTTTAACTGAATATTTACTTTTTTCAAGTTTTATATCTAATGTTGAGTTAGCTGGTAATAAATAACAATAGTCTTTTTCATTATATCTCCCATTAAATGTGGTTTCTCATGTGGAAATTCACTTATTAGTTATTTAAAATTTTAATTAAATGAATTCTTCCTTGTTAAATCCAATAACTAAAACCAAAAAACATTATTTGAGAGAAAAATTATCATAGTCATTATTCATATAATTTGGAAAATTATTTCATATGATGTTTATATTAAGCCACATTCGTTTTCATTTATCACACAATTTTTTTACCAAGGTAATCCATATTTATTAATTTTTTCAAATAATTTATATAGATCATAATGAAAATTTTAATTAATATATGAATATCCCTCGAGAGTTTCTATCAAGGTGTTCAAGCTTAGGCCCATTCATCATTATCTAATGGTAATCGAGTTAATACCCGATCCACCCAAGTCGGAGTTTTTAAACATGGTTAATATGGTCCCATTCATTCTCCATATTCACGTACCCACATAGGTTTGTATATTCAATAGGAACCATAATACATTGTTTAAAATAATATTGTATTTTCTCCTATCCATAGGCTAATCATATGATGTCTCACTAATTATTTGTCATCCTATTTCCCTAAAATAACCTAACCCTACTCCAATACATATTATATTCACCAAAATAAATTATATGTAAATAAAAAAACATTTATAAGGAATATTAATTTTATATCAATATAATCCACACCAAAACTAAAATGGTTTCGTATATTAGGATACATAGATACATAAAAAACATGTACAAAAAATTTTCAAATTTTTCTATTATGTTCTTCACAACTATCACACATACTAAACATGAAAAAGATTAAATCCTTATTATATACACGAGAAAAGGAAAAATAACAATGGATGAGATATAATTCTTTGTATGGGAAACTATATGAGATATCAATAAATTATAACAAGTAGAAATAAGGTAAGAATAAATATATGGGAATTTAATCATAACATTGAATATTCATACCCAATCAGTAAAAAATTATTAATCATCTGTCATGGATTAAGGATTTGGCATGAAATAGTTCATATTTATATAGAGTAAATAATAATAAATCAAGATCCATGAGAATGTATAATAATAATAATAATAAGTCATACACATCAGTATATAAAATCACATATATAGCCATGGTTCAAAACTAAGACTCTCATAATGGACATGCCCCATAAATTAAATATCCACCCGGACATTTTCAATAATCTTTTAGTAGAAAAAAAATAACTTTATCTCCGTAAATTATTATTATTTTATTATCTCTTTCATCTATTCAGAAATTTGAAACCCAATTAGTAGACCATACATTAGAGATAAATTATAGACCCCCTCATCCTAATTATTTACATTGAGCTCACCTGTATCATATTAATTGTCCATAGATATGAATTCCACATTGAAATTTCACCACTTATTTATATAATAACCTATTGTTTGATAATAAGTTTCTAAAAAATTAAATTATAATAATAAATTTTTTTCAAAATGAATGATAAAATTTGTAACATTGGATCATATTCCCAATAAATTAAAAGAAAAATTTGATTATTTTGTTATATATAGATATAAATTTTAATATCAATTGAAATTTTAATCAGGAAAATTATATTTTAATTATTAAAAATATGTTATAAAAATAGTTTATTCGAAAATAACCATGGAATTATATAGGGGATGTAATAAAAAATTGTTTTAATGACAGTGTGGAAATACATTCTGCTGATTTATGTAAAAACGTGGAGAGCTTTTTAAATTTATTGAAAAAAGTAAAATATACCACATTTGGAAAAGGATATGAATATTGCTTTATGAATTTTATAAATTCAACCATTGAAAAAAATTATTTTACTATGTTTTTTGATAGTAGTGAAAGCATTGTTGAAATAATTTTAAAGAGAATATAGACATGGTTAGGGATATTCTCGATTGAATAGGGATATAAATGAAATTTTTCTTTAAAAAACATTTACTATATTGATTAAATAATGTGTTGAAAATGAATGTAATACATGTAATCTCATGAAATAACTAGAGGATAGTAAAATACATAATATTTTGGAGAGGGATACGGAATAAATTCATTAAAATAAATATAAGTATAAATAATCCTCAAAAAACAAAAGTGTATAACAACAACAACACAACTTTTTGAAATTTTTAATCATATATCTCGTGAGATAAATTATATAAAATGAAACATTAAATACCACTTAAATAAGGATATTAATGATAAAAATTGAATGGTTGGTTTATGAAACTCATAAAATAATATATGTGTGTAACAAAAAACAGTTGTTCCAAAGATGTCAATTTGAAATGATAAACCCTCTCCACTTTTGTAACATTTTAATTAAATATCATTAGATGAAAAATTTTGATTTATAAATATTAGTAACATGAAAAAAGGATGAAAAATTATATAAATTTTCAATAGTTCATTATATACACAACATAATCATAAATTGGATCATAGAATCAAACATGTCTCCATGAAATAAAATTATGATGATGAACTCAATCCTTTTCTAAAAATTCAGAAGCAAGAACTCTATCCTCCCAATACAATACGTTAATATTTATTATAATTCTATATTAGTATAACTTTAAAATTTTTAATTTCAAATATGAAATAATTATAACATTTTGATACCTCTTTATTAAATTTCTTTATTAATATCATCATTTAAGATGATAACGGCTTCATTTCTCATGATTGTTTTGTTTCTATAGTTTTTACCCTTTTAAATTTATCAGTATTACTACTAATATGTTATTTTAATACTGATATAAATATAATATACTTTCATCATAATAATATTTATAAACATTAATATAAACATTTGATGAAAAATGAACTGCGTCACTATGTGGAGACGATAGTCCATATATAAACACTAGTAATGCTTCCAATTTATGATATATGGAATGAAAGGATTGTAAATTTTAAACACATATATATAATCATTATTATGTCATAAATATTTTTTATATCTATTTAATATATCCATATAAAAATCTAAGTGATATACAAATGATAAATTAATCACATCTATTTGGGGATGTGGTTGTCCACATGTGTATATAGGTGCGACATTATCATTTTTCAGTGGATTGGGTAGTAAGAAGGTTGATATTGTATAATAATTACATAAGAATAATTATTTAACAAATAATTTATATAAAAATTAATCCAATCATTAAATGAACCATGAAATAAGCTTAGGGGTAATGAGTCATATCACTGTGTGGATATGATATTCCACATCTACACAATATCGATACATTCATTTCCGATTTTATGGAGAATAATTAGTTAATTGTTATGACATAATTAGATTAAAATATAAGAAGATTTATTGTAATTAATTTATCATTTTTATGGATAAAATTGGGTTATATATGGAAAATTATGAAATTAACTTGATGGAACCCAGTGAAGATTTATACCTACTTTTTAGATACCTCATGTGGATTACCCATTATGCCATAAAATGTCTTTATAGTGGAATAATAAATTTTATATAATATATTGAGGGAATATTTTATGTTTTTGGACCAATTATTTTATGATATAAAAGCCTATCATTGTTTGAATTAGGTTGCTGAGAAGTTTCCCTTTATATGTGAGTTTAGGGGCACACATGGAATTTATTAAAAGACCTCATTAATATTGGGTCACATTAATGTGAAATTTGATAAAAATGGATTTTAAATAAATTTTATAATAATACATGGTTTAATTATGTTAATCCAATAATATTTTGCATATTTTAGGTGGAAATCATATACATATCTCATTGTTTAACACAATGGTAGTCGATTTATAATCATAACCATAGTAACAGAATTTTGACGACTTTACTATTAATTATGTAAAAAATTAATTAGAACATAATAAATTATATTAATGATGATTATTATAAATATGGAATAAATTTAGATAGTTTTAATTTCTATATAATTCATAATTCTGTTTGAAATAAGCTCACGAACCAAAAATAATAACTCAATTTAGAATATTACATTTTTATGAAAAAAATGTAATTTACAGCCATTTAATAACTTTTAAAACTCATAAAATGAATGTTAACATATTTCAATGTATAAAGTTTTGATATATTTTATTGAAAAAAAATATAGATTAATTTAATTCAATAATATAAAAACACATTTTGAATATGAAAACTACTTTGAAAAAATTTGGTTTCAAGCCCAAAAATGATCTTATAATAATATTAATTATAATGATAACTACTCTGAATCTAAATATATTATTCATAATAAATGGGTAATTATTAATCATTATGATAAAATTATTAAAATAATGATAATTTTACTAAAAAATAAATTACATTTTTGAAAAAATAGATATATTTTAACTATTTGGTGAAAAATAAATCATTTATAAAAAAATTATAAAAATTCACTATAGGTTAATATTGAAATCATAAATTCAATAATTATTTTAAATAAAAAAATAAAATTTCTAAAATTTTGTCTAATTATTTATTATTTATTCTAAAAAAATATATTTATGTCATAGGTCGACCCACTATGAATCATCCCACAACTACCCCATGCTCCCCTCCAATATGTGAGAGGATAGAGACTTGTGTTGAGTGGGAATATCCTCCAAGTGGTAGGAATTGGACATAAGTACATATACACAAGCACACATCTCTAAGCCCATATAATTATGGAATTTAAAACAACTAAAATAAATGGATTCAAACATATATGATCCCATAGCAGAGTACAATTGTAAGGCGTTGAATATAGAAAAATGGGTCAAATACAAGCCAATCAAAAAAATGTAGAGTTCATCATGCTCCAATAGAGATTGATAAGTCAATTTCAATCTCCTGGTAAACATATCAGTCTTTCAGGCTCTAGAAATACTCCACCACCTCTTTATCCTCATAGGACAGCAACAAAATGGTTCTTCATCATCATAAGACACAACATGTGTGGGAAAATCCCATTCATGGGTGAGTATAAAAAACATATTTTGACACCTAGAAAACAATAAACATGATGAAACTTGTATATTCGACTCAATATAATATATAACAATAAATATATATCAAAAAATCTCAGATATACTCAGGAAATCCACAAAACACCATGTAGTGATAATCAACATCTGGCCACAAGATTCGGCTTGAAGCAATGATCATTATCCGAGAATAAAATCCATGAGGTATGTGATCATCACATACATTCTAGTAGGAGGTATATATCATTGATTCCCACCAATGAAAGTTCTCTAGTTGAAGAAGACTATAATTGACAGACAATGGGTCACACCCAATACTTTTGGGGGACAATACGAAGCCGATATATATCAACCCACAATATAGGGGAACCAATTTCATTAATACCACAAATGGAACCAATACATCATGATTGATTAAGGATAAATACCTTGATCATGCAGGTCATACCAATTCTGAAAATCCCACCATGGGAATAAATTATGATATAGAATCACACTCTAGTCTCATAGAGGGACACTATATCTATATCTAAGACTCAGCCTCTAGAGGGGATCGCAATCCAGTGATGCATATGTAATGTTACACTATACCATCGAGGAAAATGAACAAGGAAAAACACTCAAACTATTCTAGTCTAACTATGGAAATTATTTTCTAATAACACTTCTAAAGGGGTGACATGGCATGTCATAGTGGGTATACAACATGTGAAACTATCCCCAGGCATGCCCATGTGGAAGAGACTCACATGGAATGTAAGTCACCATATACATTTTGTGCAGAATAAGTACACATAGTGAAAAGACAAATGGTATCCTACCCATGTTACATGCATGTGTGGGCATACCATGGCCTTGTTCGTGTATTGTCCCATGTTCACCATGTCTTATCAGATTTCATGTACACGACTTGACATCGGGACGTGTACTTTTTTCTCATGTCAATGTACTTCATTATGTATAATGCGTGCCCAGTGAAAGGGTCACAGAGAATGTGAAACATACAAATAGTGTGAGAAAATTAACAATGATTGGAGCCCTATATTCATATTGAGGGGCACAATCCATGTTACCCAAAATACACGTCGTATTTATGATGATTTTCAGATCAACTTCTATGTCATCCTGCACTGCTCTAGAGCCACCGCCATTCCCATAACCTATAGATTAGGTTCTTCAATGCCTCTATTTTCATGATATATGGAATCTAGGTACCAAATTCTCTTAGATGATGATCTGTTAAGAAACAATATACATGTTTTTTATAATAGGGAAGAATAAGAATTATAACACTTTTTATTCCGGTCATGATAATCCACCATAATCCTAGCACATTGACTTCATCAATCATGAACTGTATCCATGGTGTTGAACTGTTGCAATGAATAATGGTCACACAATTATCAAAAATCAGGTATTTTGTTGAACCACTATCCAAAATAAAATGTACATGATGAACATGCAAAAAACAGGGGAAGAAATCTATATAACATAATGGTAATGAATAAAACTAATTTTTATTTTTCCTCGATTCTTTATCAAAGAAAAGAAGAACGTAGAGGGATAAATCAATGAATAAATAAAAAATTATATCAAATTAAGTCCAATTATGATTCTCTTATTAAATTCTATTGATATAATTGTTATGTGTTATCTTTGATTATGAAACTAGTTAGAAATATTAAATAAAAATATACAACCTTGGGTTTGGATCAATCATTAATGAAGGAAATTGTTTTTCTCATCATTGATGAAATCGATGAACTCCATTGGCATTGTGATCCATGATCAAATCTCGATCCATCATTGTTTACCATGAAATACCACCAGTGTTTGGATAAAATATCATAGGTTTGAGTGGAAAACCCTATATAATGTATATAGAAGTATACTTAATGGAGAAATTATGTCTCTAGATCAGAAAAATAAATAAATAGATTATTTAATTGTATTTATTCATTTCTGTCTGCAATGAATTATTCAAAAACATCCTGAACCAAGAAATATTATGTCTCATATTAGGTAAACCTCATATTATGAACTGAACAGTGCCCTCATATTTTTGATTTGGGAATGAATTCAAGAGTTATTACACATTGTTGAGGAAAACTATTTTCATGTGAAATTTAATATATTTATTATATTTCAAACTTTTATTCCCGGCACATCAGGCCTCAAAATCATACCCCATAATAGCACCACATACCGAATATAATTCATATAATATCAAAAAGATCTACAAGAAAAATCTGATCCATTATAATATCCTCACCTTATTGATTTTCTTCCAACAGAAAGAATAACCTTAGAAAACAATGGGGGTACTGGTCTCACATTTAAGTCTCCTACTCCAAGGTGCTCTACTAAATATTCATATTATGCCACAATATATTCACTAGGGGAATCAATCACCCACAAAGGAATATATATTTCCAATCCTCGATCACTACCAGGTTCTCTACAATGGTAGATCTATCCTCAATTTTCATCTCTCCCTAGATGATAACTTGTGATAAATATTTCATTTACTTCTTAATCTATGACATGTAGAATATGTCATGTACCTAGAACAACTCCACAAGTATTTCCAAGTGGTATGCCACCTCTCAAACACTACAACATATCTGGAAGGGACCAATTAATCTCATAGATAACTTTTCACCATGACAAAATATCCTCATCCCACATTCAGATTAGAGCCTTAAGAACACATGATATGCCTCCTCCAACTCTATTTTTCATCTTCATTGGTAATCATGAGACTTATAATTGATTTTTGTAGTCCTCCTCCTCTACTAGATGATATATTCCTTCTCTATAGTCTTTTTCCCCAAATCCAAGCCCATGACTGTTGACTTTCCTAGATCAATCCATCAATGTGTTGACCATCGGTTTTGACCGTACAATGCCTGGAATTATTCGATATTATTGGTGGAATGGTATCTGTAGTTTAATTAAATCTCCACCAAGTGTATGTGACCCTCCAAACTATGTAAACATTATTACTGGATATCCCAAAGCATGTCTTCCAAGACCTTAATGGCCTGCTCTGTCTACACAAATGTCTGAGGGTGAAATAATTTTCTCAAGAGTAATTAACTACCAAAGGCCTCCTATAATCCTCTCCATAACTGAAAAATGAATCTAGCATCATGGTCAGAGATTATTTTGGAGGTCACTCTATGGAGTTTTACATTCCCCATCACATATAAGTGTCCGAAGAAATATACTGAACAATTGTATTGAATAAATAGGAAGTGGGTTGACATGGTGAGGTGGTTTATGATCACTCAGATTAAATCATGTCCCCTAGACATGTGTGGTAATAACATCATGATGTCCATGGAAATCCCATCCCACTTCTACTCTGGCACCTCAAGGGGTTCATTAAGACCCATTGGAACCTTGTACTCTCCCCTCACCTGATGAAATGTGTGGCATTAGGAGACAAACAACCCAACTCCCTTTTTCATCCCTAGACACCAAAATAGAAATTGGTTGTCCTTGTACATATTTTGAGCACCTGGATGTTCCACCAATGTGGATGTATGAAACTCCCACGACAACTCCTTCCACAATAATGTTACCATAATCCATCCTCTAAAAAATATAAGGTGCTCCCACATTTATAATATCCATAGGAAGAATCATAGGGGATATCAATGTTTGTAGGGCCTGACAGTTGGTATATCCACAATGATAATCCCAAGAATAATGTAAAATTGGTGGGGTAATAACTATCAATTGAAGATATGAAGAACTATCATTGTTTACAAAGGTCAACTATAATGAGGCTAACTTCCATGACTACTCGGTCATAACTAAGAACAATATATCCTCCTAAGAGTTTCAACCACCATGTTCCCCTTCCCAAGAGAATTGAAAATATTAAGGTCAGAATCCTGGAGTTTCTCTATCCACCCAAATATTTAGAGTTAAGAAACATTTTTGAGAAAATATAATTCAGACTCTTGTTGCCAAATAAAATGACAATCTTCACACCCATCTGGAAGTTCCACCACATCTTCAATTCAAAAACTACCACAACTAACTCAAGATTAGGTGACACATAGTTTTCCTCATGTGTTGTAAACTAGAATGAACCACATGCACTAATTATATACCTATTCATTATAAAACAACCAATTACGATACCCAATACATCATAGAACTCTATGTACTCGATACCCTCATCTAGAAATATCATGATTGGAGGGCTCTTCAATATCTACCTCATCTCCTTAAATCACTACCAGAACCTTTAATTCCACACCAAAGGCTACCCATTATGAGTATAAGTCGTCAAGGGTGCTTCCACTCTATATAAATTAGGTTCAATCCTTCGATAGTACCCTTATTTCTCAAGGAAACTCCTAACCTTAGTAATACTCATAGGTGGCTCCCATGAAAGCCCCTCCTAAACCGATTCTAGATCCACAACATCTATAGACATTGAGATGACATGTCCCTAAAATATGACCTCCAAAATTCAAAACTAACATTCCCAGGACTTGTTTTAAAGAATGTTCTAATAATGTGTGTCCATGACTATCCTCAAGTGTGTCGTGTGCTCCTCCTCAGAGTCAAAATATAATATAATTTCATCGATCAAGGACACCGTTAACTTAACAATGAATGGTTGAATGATTCATTTTATGAGAACCATTTACATGGATGGGGTGTCGTCATGCCAAAAAATATCACCAATAGCTCATATCTACCATAGTGACATAAAAATTTCATTTTAAGTGTATTCTCATCTAATACTCATAGCTGGTGACATCCTAATATACTGTCAATATTCTAAAAACATTATTCCCCTCTCAATAGATCAATGTGGTCTTTGATCCTTGTTATTGTATACTTATTCTTCATGATCACCAAATTGAATCAACAATATTCCACCCATAACATCAATCTCCATTCCCAATTCAATGTGAACTACCCTAGGGGTGCTGATTGGAAGAACTGGGTCTCACAGAACCCTTAACTTACAAATGATTCAACTACACCCTAAGCTCTAAAATCTATGTGGGATCCATCTGTTATGATGGTCCATATTTCCGCATATTCCTGGGATGAATGTTGATGCAATAGTCTATCTCTTAGTGGGGAGGTAACACTGGAATATTCCCATGAATGATTTCATCATACTATGCTACCATTTCATAAAATTGATTTCTAAACGCATTCAATCCTCTTAGATTAATTCTGGACTATTGGTGAGTAATCAGTTACACTCTCTTATACTAAAGCTCATCCATCTCTACCAATGATTCCATTTCATCTAAAATGAAAAACATCATTTTGTCAATGTGGAAACACCACATCCTCCAACAAAAACAGTCAATATGGGCATAAACTATGGATAACTAACCCCTACCCAAGATTACTTTATAAGTCCACATTACTATAATAAAGAGATCACATAATAAATATTACCTCTATTCATCAAATTTCACTTTCGGTGTAAGTGTTTGATCACTAAGTCACTACATTTTGGAGTCTCTAGTACGAAGGGCCAAGATAGTGGCTAAAAAAACTTCTATGTATCAAACTAGATAATTGGAAATGACAGAATAACTCACACATATGTCTATAAATTCTAAAAATAAAGTATAAATGACCCAAATCGTAAAATGTATCATCACTTGAGCCTCGAGGTCATAGACCTCTATAGACTACAACTGACCTTGTCCTTATCAACTAGCTCCATAATACAAGTACAGATCAGCCGATGGTGGTTTTGGTAATAGTTCATACCTAAGACCGCCTCATTATTCCCTAGTAGACCATCTTCAATTTCTTCCTCCCAATGAACCACCCTCCATCTTACTTTTTATCTATCTCGATAGTCCCTCAACCATATCAGGATATGTTTTACAAAGAGATGGAAATCCTTGAGCCAGTTGTCCCTAACCATTGTGGGAGTACCACTGCCTCTACAGAGTTTGAATTGAGCCACCTTGAGATCCCAGAACAACAGGACATGAGTCTTATGATTGACTCTTGAATTTTCAGACATGATTTCATCCCTATGTCTGTCATATACTATCTTATATTGTGGTCTCATCTACTGTATACTCACTACCAACACTAAATGTCAGTGCATTCTCTTTTGGGAAAATATCCACCAGAAAGGCTCTCTCAATAACACCATCATGGGTGGTAATCCAAATTAATGACATTATAGCACTGATGTCCTTCCACATGCCCTTCTCAAAGGTCTGGTCTCTGATGAATAATTCTCTTTCCATATTAAAAGAGTGATGTGAGAGATCAGTAAACCGTGATGGTTACTCCACCATAGAATTATAGCCTTACTACCGATGTAGAAGATTCTATATGCATACCGATCATAATGTGGCTGGATAGAACTCCTCTTTGTGGATATGTTCAATGTATGACCAAGAGATTGTTGTCTTGTGGGGTTAATGAGTCACTTTGATTCACCATCGCACAGAAGATCTATGAATAATTCTCACTGTGTGGACCACCATATGATCTAAATGAATTCTCACAATTTAGAAAATGCGACTGACTGCCTCTATCAAGTCATATGCCACCTGGGGTCTAGCTCAAACTAAAATTTTTTATGTTTCTACCTCTAAAACATGTTCAATGACCTAATCCTATAAGATCACTTGACTAGTACTTTAAAAACTAGATGCTTCTCAATGAGTTATTATATAACTGTTAAACCAACCGGAGCTTGATGTCATGTACATTACACTATAATGATGCATCTTCAATAGGAGGATATTCCTCATCATCCCAAATTCAAATCATATATTACATTCAACATGGAGGCGTCCTAAAATAAAAAATTACTACCATGTTCAATGATTGTATTTGGAGATCTGACATTATAATGGAAGGAAAATACATCCATTCATATATGATTCATGCACCAATAATTTCCCCTACAACCATTTTTTACATGTTATGAGTCTAAAGGAAGGTTAGTAGAGTCCTAGTGTATGGATATGTCGGTTGTCACACCAAAATTAGAGTCCATGGAAAAAAACCTGAACATCAAACAATAAACAATGTTTCTCTAATCCAATAACATTGAGACCCGTCCTAATGTAGTACTAACCACCACTGATACCACTCTTTCATAACTCATCCCATCGATGTCCAACCCAGGAAAACCCCAATCCAACCTCTAATAGGCCAGGGGATTTAGACCAGTGCTGAGTAGGAATATCCCAAAATTGGGAGTCATTATTCTTAAGTACCTGTACACATGCACACATCTCGAATCCCACACAATGATGAAATGTAAAACAAAAAAAATTCGCACATACATGTATGTTACCAAAAACTGTATGATAATAGAGTACTGAAAGTGGAAAAAGGGTCTAATTACAAGCCCAAGAAAATTATAAATACACCAACTATATCCAATGGAGAGGACTAAGTCATATGAAATATCTAATTAAAAATCATTATTTAATTCTCTATATACACTCAAACATCTCTCTATCATCCTAGGACACTTTCACAAAGTTCTTCATTTGCTTAAGATATGACTGATATGCGAAATCACATGAAAGAGTGAGTATTAAAATACTTAGTTGGACACCCCAAAAACAAAATACACAATGAACCAAGTATAGTTATACCAAAAAAGATATAAAAATAAATTTATATCATAAAACCAATATATACTCACGAAATACACAATTCCACTTGGAGGTCATAACAAACAACCATCCAAATGAGTCTTCTAAAGAAACAGTTGTTTTTAGAGAATCCACTCCATTTGATAATTCTTTATTGAAGATAGACCTTAAATAGGTCTTGATCATTGAACCCTACCGATGAAATCTCACTAGTCTATGAAGACCCTGATACGCAAGTAAGGGGTCATGCCCAGAACCACTAGGGGACAACATGAACCAAATCTAGATCAACCTGTTAAATATGGTATCATATTTCAACGATAACAAAAAACTAATGATATAGAATTCTATATGGAGGATCCAAACCCTGATTATGGTGTTCATTCCAATAATAGAAACTCCACCTAGGGAACAAATGATAATATAGGATCACACTCCCATCTTATGGAGGGTCACCATAACTCTATCTTAGACACAACCCCATGTGGAGATCATAATCTTGTGATTTGGATGAAACGACACTGTGTACCATCATGGGAAAGGAACAAGGGAATAAACTCAACCTATATTGGTCTTGACTAAGGAAATGAAGATGTATGAACACTCGAGAAGGGGGAAAACTACGTGTCCCAGTGTGTAAACGACATGCTCAACTATCCCCATTCATGTCTGTGTTGAAGATCCTGACACAGAATATAAGTGTCAATATTAAAAACATGTACAATTATTACATCACATATTAAGACACATGTTCTCTTACCCAGGGCATCTAGATGTGTTCATGTGTCATGGTTTTGTCCATGTATGACCTGTGAATGCCAAGCTGTTTCTGCGTCCATGTACGTGGTGTGCCACTAGGCCATGTCCTTTCTCCCATGTTTGTGTACTTCCCAAAGTACACACTAAGCCTCATGGAAGGGGTCATGTGGTGTGTCAAACATTCACATTCCATGTTATATTTAACTTCTTCTAAACTTTTATTTCCTCAACTAGGGGCCCACGTGACAATTTTCCAAAAATGAATGTCATGGAGATTATGATTTCTAGATCCACTTATATGTCGTCCTACTCTTCACTGATGCTTCTTCCATTGCCAGAACATGTATTCCACTGTTCTTATGGGCCTCCAATTAATCGATTATAGGATTAGAAGCTCTGAATTCTATTTCATGGTGATCCATTTAGAAACCCCATCATAATTTGTTAAAATTAGGAGGAACGGGAACCACAAGTCTATCTCTTGTACTCCAAATAATCCACCATCATTTAAAAACATTGAATTCGTCATTAATCATGAACCGCACCCATGGTATTGATCATTTTCACTTAATAATGGTCATACAATGATCGACTAGTTTGTATTTCTTCAAACCACATTCCAAATGAAAATGATTAGGGTAAACATGTGAAGAAAGGTGGTAACAAAATATACACAATAAATGAGAAGAACTAACCTTAGAAGTTGTTCATATGGCCTTGATTCATTATCGTAGAATATATGAATGAATATGGTTAAATAAATGAACAATATAATAATTATATATAATTAAATATACTGAGTATGTTCATATCAATTATGTTAATGTAATTGTCCTATCTTTATCTGGGATTAAGAAATAGAATAGAAATATCAAATAAAAACATGATATACAGGGTTTGGACCGATTTTTGATGATGAATGCTTTTATTTCTATGGTTGACGAGATCCACATACTCTATTGGAACAATGATGCACAATCGGATTTTGATCGTTCACTGTTCTCCATAAAATATTTCAAGTGGATGTATTAAAATCCAGGGATTGTGTGGCCAACCCTATGGAATTTCTATAATAATATAGGTAAAGGATAAATAATGTCACTACATAAAAAAAATAAAATAAATTAATTTTTTAATTTTTTAATTCATTTACACCAGTGATGACGTTTCCAAAAATAGGTCGTGTCGATAAAGATAATATCATGCCTAGGATAAAACACATATTCTGAGCTCAACACTGATATCATATTTATAATAAAATCCCCCCATTATATATATATTATTTAATTTCAAGAAAACTACTTGAGAATTTTTTTAATAATTTTAAAATATTTAAATCTTGTATTATGGGCACACCAATCCTTGGAATTTCACACCATCTCAGCTACTGGTCTCTAAAGTAATCTATATAATAACGAAAAATACTACAGAGAAAATATGATTCATTAAAATTTAAAAAGTTTATACATATTTTTTATAATGTAGTTATTATCATTAATAACATTAAATTTAACATCTATGTTATAATGGTCATATTTTAATAAATATTTATACTTTAATGAAGATTTTTTGATTCTCGCTGATGTGTGTCATGTATTTTAATGAGAATAGGATATTTTAAAAATAAATTATTGGCGTTCTTCCTCAAAAAATTTAATTTATTCACAAAAACAAAAAAATTTCTTGAATGCTATCCCAACCTGGTTGCAAACATTTATATATGGAAAATTGCTAATTTTAAAAAATAAATAATTAATCAATTTCTCACATAATTGATGTATTTCTATTAAAAATACATTAGTAAAATTACTACTAGTAAACCATATAGAAATAGGTCAAAATCATTCTTCCCCTTCATCTTATTGGTTCCATAATAAAAACCTCATTTATCTTGGTCATATGTCATCATTAGCAAATAAAATAGACTATAAATCAATAATTTTAATAACTGAAAATATTAATAAATATAAAAACAATAGACATGAAAGAGATGATATATTCTTACCTAAAGAGTGTAATGTTACACACTTAAACAATCCAAGTCAATAAAAAAGTGGGGAGGGGTTGAAGGGGAAGTGGGTAACCTCCACAACCAAGACATAGAATGGAAATAAGGATAAAATGTTAGGGTTTTTTTAATAAATACAAATACTCAATCCACCGATTAAAAAATCACATATGGCACCATCAAGTACTAGGTGGAAGGCTATAATGTACCTAGGACCTATCCATGTAATTCCCTACACCCATATATAATAATGGGTACCCAATGATCCTACACCAGTTACCTATTTATATCTAATATATATAATATAGAAAAACAACATCGGGTACATAGTACAAATCTACTTGGTATTTGATGGTGTTTATTATTCTTTATATCCCCAAAACCACTTTCCCCTCCTTAGTCACCCATTTAATATTTATTAAAATGAAAAAAATATGTATTTAAAACTATATTATTTTTAATAAATAGATTACTTGAATTCACATCAAATCTAAAATAACAATTAGTTTGTTGATCTGATCCCACATGTGCCAGAATTATTCCAATTTAACATTCTTTTAAGGATTTTTGTCATTGAGAACTCCTTTCTATTTGGATTCCCATCCATATGATAAATTATTGATAATCCCATAGGAACAACCATCTCTATTGAGACATGTTTCATGTCTCCTTATAATAATTTCATACAATATGGACAATTTCATCCCAAAATTTGATTTAGAAGCACTAAATTTTTTATGAAATGTTTTTTACATTTTTTTATAGGTTATGCCTATAATTTCACAAATGATGCACCTAAATATGAATCCATGTCACTATAAACAATTATGTGATAAATAACCGTTCAATACACTACTAAGACAAATACACAAAAATTCTCCCAATCCATATTTCATGGAACCAACCATTGATACCTACTAAATGACCAATGTCCCCACATTAGTGGCTCCCATTGATTTATGGTACATGATAAAGAAAATATTTACAATATTTTATGTATCAATTTTAAGGATTTAAACCCCAATAAATTGTCAATTTATTTCAAATTGCATTGTTTTTAGAGTTTATGAATGTTCTGAGTATGAAATGGGAAATTGAACAATTCATGAATATTAAGAATTTTCAAATAGATTGTGTATTTCATGATATATATAAAAGACACTTTGAGCCATGATCATCACTCGTAGTGTGACAACAGATTGTGGAAAAAATAATTGGAGTTGGAAAAATGGAGTAACACAGTTACACATCCTATAACTCCATTACATGAACTGAATTTTACAAAAAGGATTTTTGGCGTAACAAATTTCATGGCATCATTACATTTCGTGAAGGACAAATACATTTCATTTAACTTCATTATATGATGGGACTTTTTTCAAGACATGTTTTTGGAGAAGATCATTCCTAGATTCGCAAAGAATGTCCTTCATAAAATAAAATGTTGTGTAAGTCCATTAAACATCATGTAAAGGTAAACACACACAAAAATAAAGAATAACAGGCCAAAGTTTTGATGGGAATTCATATAAATGTTACCCTTCGGCCACTACTTTGGGAAAATGTGAAATAGCTGGAGAAGCACTACACCAAAGGACATCATCCAAAAAATGAAGGAGAATCAAAAGACATGCTTCTCCATAGTGGAGATTTAGATCATGTTGAGGATTCAAACAATATATTCTAAAATGGGGATAATGGAGGCTGCTCAAGTGATATGTGGATATACACCATGTGGTTTCATACGGTGACACCCAACATGCGCATTCTTCTGAGTTGTGTGCTTATCATGTAATCTCTTTGATGAATGTCTCATGAACATGTGTTTTTGAAAGAATTCATTTTTTTACATCTAAAATATATTTTTATCAAACAGGATTGGATCATTGATCCGTCTATGAAGTAAACTAATTGATTTCACTATTTAACAATATTCGGTGTGGTCTTTCCATTGGGAAAAGAGATTTCAATTTAGATTGATTTATTGTAGTTCTTCAAGAAGTTTAGTCACTTCTCTAGGTGATTCAAAAATCATGTCAGGGTCTCAATATGATGTCTATTTGAACTTTAGTTTTCACCTTGGAGTCCTTGCAGGTTCATTTAGAAATTCAATTGAGAAATGTTTTTTTACAAGGAAGAGGGGAGTGTCCGAGAGGTTCAATATTTTCCCTAACAACTGATTTAATTTGGATTTCAAAATCATTTTATATTATATCAATTTTATTTTATCCCTTTAAATTTAATTGTACATTATTTTTTAATAATATTTATTAATAATTTTAATCAAATCACAATTTTTCTATTATTTATTAATCAAACCAAACAAAAGTGACTTTTTATCAACTCAAATTGAAACCTCCTCAAGAGACAACTAGGTGGTCAGCGTTGTACTATATTATAAGTTAAAGAATATGAGTTAAGGTTTTCGTGAAAAAACCATCACATCAAAACCAAAAAAAATTGAATTCTATTAATATATATTATGATTAGTAAAAAAAAATTAAAAAAATTTAACCTAAATCCCATACATTCTATATAGTTATTTGTAACTAAATATTTTGATTATAATACATTGTATATTATAATAAATATCAAACTAGTATGTCCATATCCTACACACAAAACTAGTAATAAACTACTTTATATTGGGTTCATAATCAAACCATTCTACAAAATAAATATTTTTTAGGAATCACATGCATTGTCAAACCATAATATGTGGGTAAATTTAAATATTCAGTGTTTATAGAAACCAAGGATTAACATAAATTTATATTACATCATTTTTTACGAATATTTATCGCATTAAAAAATAAATTCCTGAGGATAGTAATATATGTGTTTCTTTAAAAACATGGAACAAAATATTCTAACTTGTTTAAAGATCTTATATGATTACAATAAAAATATTCTACTATAAAACATTATATTAAAACATTTCTTCATAAAATAGAGAAAAGAAACATAATAATGGGGTGATCTATGATACTTAGTATGGGTAAACAACTTATATATGTAAAAATAACATGAGAAAAAATGTTTGAGAAGATGATCATAACATTAGAAGATCATACCATGCATATCAAACATCACAAACATGAATCATTGAATAAATATAGGTAGTTTATAATACATGAATCATAAGGGAATCAATATCATAATCCATGAAATAATAACATTTGAATAATACATAGAATTAGTGTTAGACACATAATCATATAAATGATCTCCATAGTAGTCAAGGAATAATTCCATGACCATAATAGTGGAATGGATTCACTCCCCAAACCATCATGGATTTCATGGTTCAGTCTACCAAACATAATAATAGTCACGGTTAACTCCCAATACAGTCTTCACTGAAAAGGGATATTACTGAAACGATGTTAATCCCTATTCCATCCATGCATATTTCATGACATATAAATCAATACCCATTTCATTTTAGGGACGTATTGGTCCTCGCATATCATAAATAAATCATACATACATTCACCAAAATATAATTAATAATCATATCATAAACCCTAAAATGAAATGGGTATCATAAAAATGCCATCATATTATTACCTTTATAAAAGGGACATGTTTCATAAAAATATCATCAAATAATAACTCATTAAAATAAGTGAGTATGATAAGAATATAACCTATGAAATATAAATTTGATTCATTAACATATTAATCGTGAAATAGAAATGGGGTTTATAAACATATAACCCATGAATGATAATTAGGTTTCATAAACATATAACCAGTCAAGGAGAAATGTGTTTTATAAACATCATGACATAAAAACATAATCCATTCATTGAATGAATATGAATGAAACCCTTGGATAATATCCCAATTAAGGAATATTTAAAACCAATGGATTTCATATTATATAGAACATAACTTTTAAGAAATAATTTTAAATAATTTATTAATAAAAATATAATTTCTTTATTAAAAAAATATCATATAACATAAAAAATTTTGAAAACCATTTTCATTGAAAATACTTATTTTCCATGAAAACTTGTAATGGAATATTGAAAACATTTTAACACACATGTTCCATAAATACATATAAAAAATAATGACAATTTTATGAAAACATTTCCATAAAAAGTATAGTGGAGTATTAAAATCATTTAAAATTCATTTTAAACATAATAAATTTTTGAAAACATTTTTCTATGAAATTAATTTTCAAATAATTTAATGTATTATTTGAAAATAATTTAAAATAATTTATGCGAATAAACTACTTTTGAATACATTTAACTTTGAGAAACACTTTAAAAATAATTAATGTTAGAGAAATTATGGTCATGATAAGAAATAAATCTGTGCATGCCAAACATTTCATTTTCATAGTAAAAAGTTATGAAACTGGCCTCGATCAAGAAAATTCCATTTAAAAAAATTAAAACATAAAACATGGGTAAAAATTTATATTCATTTAATAGGATAATAGTTGAACATTTGTTAAAATTTGTTTAGAAAATATAGTCTTTAAATGATAAAGATTTGTGACCTAAGATAGAGATAAGTTAGATTTTCTTAAAAACACTTTCCCTATTATATTGATTACCAAATAGTGGAATAATGGAAGTATTAAATTAAGATATAATGAATTAAAATAGGATAATAAAATAATTACTATTCTAGAAATATGTATCATTATATTTCATCAATGTAAATATAATCATAAACTATGCTGATAAACAATGAGATTGTATGAATAGACTATTACGAATTTTGAAACATTAAATCATAACCCCCCCCCTAAATAAATAAAAAGAAATGATTCATGAAATATAATTAATATAATTAGATTAATTATATAACAACTTAATGGGATGTATATAAACCTCGTAGAATAATATAGTTTCATAACATGGAAACTGAATCAAAGAAGGACAATTGAGACAAAATTACATTACTGGTTTGGTAACATTGGAACCCTATAAACAATGAATGATATATAATAAAATTGATATGTAAGTATAAATAATTATAATAATACTAGACATAAAAAACATTCAGTGTCATTTTAAACACAACATATAATATATAGGTGGTGAACATGGATTTTGCCTCTCAAAAAATTGTAGAGCGATGAGAAAACTCTTACGTTAAGTCTTGACATTTTTCTTCATGTTAAAGCCTCGCATATAATCAATACAAGTTTATTTCACATCTAAAACGTGATAATATTATTATATAAAATAACATATATGATTTTTATGACTTTTTGTTACAAAATTTTTATCACATCCATTTTGATGTAACATTTCAAGTAATATCAGCTTTATTTTTTGTATATGTTTTGACTTGTTGTTCATGATCCTCTTAAATAGATAATTATTTCTTATTAAAAAAAGTTAAAAAATGATATAAATATCATATATATTCATCATATATTTATTTATAATAATATATAAATTAAATAAATCTTAAATGAAAGACACCAATCCTGGAGATGGAATGTCGTGTGGACACATGTAGGTTGGGTCTGTTTTGTAATAGAATTGATAAGATAATATAAATTACATATATATATATATATATATTAATACAGTGAAAACTTATTTCATACATATCATAAAAATTTACTAAACCTATCCTTAATAAATTCTATGA
Source organism: Viscum album (assembly GCA_963277665.1). NCBI lineage: Eukaryota > Viridiplantae > Streptophyta > Magnoliopsida > Santalales > Viscaceae > Viscum > Viscum album. The sequence continues at coordinate 1,978,508,696 of OY728119.1, forward strand.
AATCTATGAAAAAATCACATTGCTTTGAGGAGGCGGTAGTCCACATGTCCACAAACAAAGTTATCTGATTTTTAACAAAATGGAAAACAAGAAGTTATGTATTATATAATAAGACCATAATCATAAATAAATCATAAATATCACATATATCATATTAAAATATAAATTCCATCACTATTTTCAACATTTAATGGGTGAAATGGAGGAATGAACAACATCGCTTCTCGAGGGAGTATTTCGACATACCCATGAACGATGATTTCGTATCCCATATAATGGATTTATGTCTGGGTGTATGTTTAAACCTTAACAAAAAAATAATATTGTATATTTTATACTGATATAATTATATAATATTTTTATAATAAGAGTGGTGTGGTGGAGAATGAATATAAAATAATAGAACTTATGAAAGGATGTTATATCTTTTTTGGGTAACTCGTTTTGTTTAGCACCAATGGGATTCCCTAGTTGGATTTCATACCAATATGAGTCTTCTTGGATGATGTTGGGGGGGGGGGGGTTAATTTTAGAGGATACTTGTCCAGGGTTTTCTTATAATAAGTTATTGAGTGGTGTGGATAAGTGCAGGGGTGATTTACATTATATAATGGAGGAGTAGTGACATTCATGTAAATATTAAATGTAAACACTATTGAGAGGTATCCATAACTCACATTCCTCCAATTATTTTCCATTTTTGATAAATATTTCAAAAAAATGGTTTTTGGACATGTTTTTAGTTTATTAGGCCCCTTAAATTAATGTTTAACCATTAAGTAATCTTCTTTTTACCTTAATTGTTGTAACTAATTTGAATTACATTCACTAATATTACACGTCCAAAAATATAATGACCATATTATAAATTATTACTTTTTGTGATTCCAAATATGGAATGTATTTTATGAATTTATAATACCATAAGTGGAATAAATTAATTTAAAATTAATCCCACAGACGGGATGAAACAATGTGGTTTATTAAAGTGCAAATGTTTAAAAGATTGAATTGTTTTTATGTCATATTTAAATTTAATATTGAGTATAATTACATAAATTGGATTATATTATTCACAAGTGATATAAAATAACTTTAAAACAAATTCATGATATAATTTAACTATATAATTAAATAAGAGGAATATGCAGTTTTTAATTAAATTACAATATTTTTACTATTCATTAAAACATTAATCTTTTCAGAAATATACCAAAAAAATATCCAATTTAAATTTTGCTATAATTATTCAAAGAATAAAGTTTATTTTTTCAAATAAAAAACAGAAAATTGTCAAAAATTATATTAAAAATGGGGTCCATTAAAAGGTTTTAAAATATCCTTTTTGAAAAATACTCATTTTATACATAAAATTGGATTTATTCCTATCTTAGTCATATCAAATAAATTTGGATGGGTATCATAAAATTTTGATTGAATATTTAATATATAACTTTTGTTAAAAAAAATTCATAAAATAGAATTTATTATTTCTTAGAGATAAAATGGTTTGGGTATATAGACAAATAGTTTTCTAAGAAAAGTAATTTCATTATTTTCAATTAATTATTACTTTTATTTCTAACTAATTGATAAAAAGGGATCAATTCATATAGATGTGTCAATAATATTTTCACACTTCGGTTAATCTTATTCATAACATCCATTCCAATTGATAGGTGGTATCTATTATAATATTTTAATAAAAATATTAATTTTTTTAGTTCCGTAAAACTTAGACCTACGTATAACATAATCTAATCAAAGAACATGGGATTATGTGTAATAAAAAATGAATATGGAATTTTATATACTGAAATATAATAAAAATTTTCTTTGTATAAAATTCTAATGAAATTGTTGCATGTAACATATGATTAACTTGGTCTTCCTCGCAACACAAACCAAACATAGTGCTCTCATTTACCACAATTGATACATAGTGTTTTGTTTAATGAAGATAATTAAACAGATTAAATTATTTTGAAACAAAATCACCGAATCTTAGGGTGTTATATTCTATCCCCCATAAAATTAATTTCCCCCTTGAAACTCATCTGTTTTATAAAATTTTAATACTTAAAATTGCATTTATTAAAATCCCCCATCACAAAAAATAAATATTAAAACATTATTTATAAATGGATATTGTGAAACATAATTGTAACACAAATTAACTCATTACTAGGTTTCCACATATGAGAACATATGCGGGATGTTAAAAAATGGGCACGGAAGATAAATATAACTATTAGGGTATGATGAATGGTGATACAGAACTTAGTTAAGAGACAAATATTCATCACAAATCGATTGCAAAAAATTATTTGAAAAAAGTCATTGATATCATCCCATATAATGATAACCAAATTTTTTTTATTTCAAGACCATATTAATAATTTTGATTAATAATCCTAAAATGGTATAATTATATGGTTTTGTGGAAATGAAACCCTATGGTTTTACATAATTGATCCCATATTTATCTTTTTCTCGAAGAAATAATGGTGAATTTTTCATTCTTTAATTACTAATTTGTCATGAGGTATAATGATAATTCATTTCATATGTCTATATTTAGAATAACAATAACAAATCTAGCACCAGTTATCTGATATGAATAAATCCTCATATGGTGAGATAATAGTTTAATATCTAAAACCTCATCTTTAGATTAACATAACATATTCCACAAATGGATAAGCATATAACCCTTATGAAATATAAATGTCCCAAACATTAGTAATAATGTCACTAAATTTCGCAAAAAAAGCATGGTATTGATCCCCTGTATATCATAATGTATCTTTTAGTTGTCGTATAACTTGTATGTGGATAGCTTAATCATGTATTCTACTAAAACACGGTAATAACCTAAATTACCACAACTTCTTTTCGAAAACATTAATTTTTTCTTATTCCAATGTGTATTGGATATATTCAATAAATCAAAATTTATTTACACATCACCAATGATTTCATAATACACTTTTCAATAAATCCATAATTAGATCATAGGCAATATATACTATAAAATTTACTTTTTCAGTTCCAACATTTCATTATCCAAACACAATTATGATAACATAAGGTAAATATTAAGCGTTATCTTACCTTATTATTAATGTTACATTTCCATTAAAACAATTTTCTACTCCATCACAACCAATAAAAATATTATTTTATAACCCTTAGTGAGATAACATAAAATGAAAAATCCTTACATAACTTATCATTCATAATTCTTCAATCCAAATACAAAAATACCTAAATTATTCTACTTCACCCTTATCCTATAACAAGGATACCTTATCAAATTAAATAATTTCACTTTCCTTTCACATTTATTCTTTTGTATCCTCATAATCATCATCAATAAAACCATTACTCATACCACTTAGATAATTCTATTTAGGAGCATTCCACATAAGACATCGATTTGAAAAATGACCATTTATTCAACACTAAAATCATTTAACTGTAAAAAATGTTATATGGAGGCCAATATTCCCTCGATATTTACTTAACTGAAAACATTATTTTTCATTTTTATTTACATTATTTGTGTATTTATTTTCTACATTCAAAACATATTCTTCTTCCACTAGGACAGTCACTTGGGTGCCACTTTCCAAATTTGCCACACAATGGAAACTGAATATTCATTCCTCGATGGAATCTATTTCCTGAATTGTCCTCTAACCCTTTCCTTATTTTCATTGATAAGTTTTATTGTTGGTTAAGGTACAAATTTTTAATCATTTTCAACAAAAAATGATTTGGAATTATCACAAAATCCTTTACTCCAGTGTCATCCCATTTAATTACTCACCATCAAATAGTTTGTCACATTCAACGTTAACCATGTTCATTCTGGTACCAACCATTGAATAAAGCTAGAAATAATAGTGAGATCATCACTAATCATTGTTTAAAACCATAATATCACGAAAAATAACTTATATTATCTCTAAATAATGACACCTTAATTAAAATTAGTGACACCATAGGTGTGTCCATAAATACTTCCCAAAACATATACTTATAATTATCCATAGGGATCACACTAATGTTTTCCCATCCTACATTCCAATGGATGACAAAAACTTTCCTTTTCATACCAAATATAGTTTCCAAAGATTAAAATACATTGATATTACATCCTTTAGGATTAATGTTCGAAACATAACCATAATACATTCCTGAGGACAGTAATTGTTTAGTGTATTCAGATACCAGGAAAAAATATTCTAACATTGCGAAATATCATCAATGATTCAAAAAAGGATACTCCGATTTATTACGTTTACATAAAACCAGTATTCATAAACATGGGAATGTAAACATAATAAATTGTTGATATCATATTCTCTGTAAGTGTAATCAAGGGAGATATGTAAGCCTAACATTAACAAAAAGTTATGAGACGATGATCATAACGTTATAGGAATATACACTATATATCAAATATCATAAACATGAATTATTGAATCCATATTTGTAGTTACTAAGACATACATCATAATTAAATCAATATGATAAACCGTTATTTCATAACACTGGAATAAGAAATAGAATTTATAGAAAACACATAAACATATAAAATTTATTTCTATAGTATTCAAGGCTTGATTACAAGTACATTAATGTGGAATTGTTCTACACGCCAAAACATCTTTTTAGTCATGGTTCACTAATATTACTATCTTAGTCATCATAGTATACTTCCATGAACATTTCATAATATAATATCCTTCAATGAACCAATTTCACTCCACATAACATCCATGTGTATCTCATTAGATATAAATATTTAATCGATGCATTGTAGAGAAACATAGGTACTGCCTGTGAAAGATAATGCGTTTTAGAAACATATAACACAAGAAGCGGATTTCAAAACCATATAACCCATAAAAAATAAATTAAACTCATTAACATATTAATCAGGAAATAAAAATAGTGTTCATAAACATATTACCCATCAAATAGAAATGGGTTTCAGAATCATATAACCCTTGAAAGGGAATTGGGTTTCATAAACATCATGCCAACAAAATATAAAACATTCAAAGAAATAATATGAATACAACCCAAGGATCATATCCCTAATAGAGAATGAGTAACAAAAATTGATACCATCTTATATGGAACATAATTTTTGAGAAATATTTTAGAATTATTTCTTGGGGAAAATATCTTTTATTCTATAAAAAACATTTTAAAACTGAAAACATTTTGAAAACAATTTCCCTTGAAAACAAAATTCTTCAATGAAAGCTTATAAATGAATCTAGAAAACATTTTAAAACCATTTTCATTAAAAATTATAAAATAATCATGAAAAAAAATTGAACCATTTTTTCCTAATTACTTATAAATGATTCTTGTTAAAATTTAAAACACTTTTTAAATATAAAAAAATTTAATACACTTTTGTTTAAAAATAACATTCATAAAATTTAAAGTAATTGTTGAAGATATTTTTAAACACTTATTGAATATAAAACATTTTTCAAGTCCTTTTTCTCTAAAGGATAGATAAAATAAATTATTTTCAAGAATGTAGATAAATCCATACATGGTGTACATTTTTTTCCCTGTAAAAAGAATAGAGATGTGCCTCAATCAGAAAAAAAGAGTACTTTTGAAAACAAACATTCATTTAAAAGGTTAAACATTGGTAAAAAATTATTTTAATGATAATAGGAGAATATTTGAAAAAATTATAAATCTTTTGACAAAACATGGTATTGAAATGATGAAAATTTCTGACCAAATAGAGTGATAAAGTAAGATTTTATTATAAAATCATTAATAATTATCATAAGTAATAAAGAGTGGAAAAATGGAACCACTACGTTATAATAGAATTAATATCCATCATAGAATAAAATTCCCGATAAATCATGGGAGATAGATCATAATATTTCATCAATACAAGCATAATTATAACAAATCATAATAAAATATCAGATTATTGCAATAAACACTTACCACTTTTGTAATATTGAACTATAATACCCATGGGAGATTAAAAATAAATGATGATTTAAATATAATTAAAATAATTCCATTCATTATATAAAATTTAAAAGGAGATTATGTACACCTATTACTATAATATAGGTGCATAACAAGACATGTTTCTCAATGAAGTAAAATTGAGACAAAATTACTTCACCAATTTGGTAGCTTTTAAACCCTAAACCCCATTAAAAATAAGTACTAAAATAGACATGTAAATCAAAATAATTCTAATTATAATAATAATTTAATAAATACATGGCCATTATAAACACCATATATATGATAATTATTGTGAATATGGCTTGTGAGTCATAGAAAGTAAAAGTGAGATAAGGAAACCCTTACCTTAAGTCTTGAATTTCATGGTACATGTTTAAAACATAAATTTAAAAAATACAAGCTTATTATACATATATAACATACCAATAATCCTATATTATAAACCATATATTATTTTATCATGTCTTTATATTACATTTTTATTATCAATTCAATGTTTATGTTACGTTTTAGGTAATATTCAATTTCCTTTTCTTATACGTTTTGACTTGTTATTCTTGATCCTGTTACATAGATAATTATTAAATTATTTACTAAATGTAAAAAAAGATATAAATATAATATATATTCATAATATAAATATTTACAATTATATATAAAATATAGAAATATTTAAAGAAATAGACTATTCAAGTAGATAATGGGCCATACGTATGCATAAATGTTGATTCTGTTTTCTTATCATATTGAAAAAATACAAGTAAATGAAATATATTTGGGTGTATATATATATATATATATTATTTTTATTTAATTATAATTCAATAAAAATTATACACAATTATAAAAAAAATATTTAAGACATTCCAGCAAAAGTATGAATGAATCACATTGCTTTGAGGAGGCAGTAGTCCACACGTCCACAGGTGAAGTTATATGTTTTCCACAAAATTGAAATCATGAAGGTATATGTTATATAATAATTAAATAATCCGAAATAAATCGTAAATAATATATATATATATATAATATAAAAATGTAAATTCCATCATTATTTTCTACCACGTAATGTGGAAATGGATGTACTAGCGACATCAGTTTGTGGGGAGGTAGTTTGTTGTACACACGAAAGAACATAATGTATCCAATTTTATGGATGTGTGTATGTGTGTGTGTGTAGGAAAACTCCAAAAAAATTAACAACATATCGGTATATTAAGGATTTTTACCATGTTATATAATTATTTAATAATATTTTTTAGGGGTTGATAATGAAAATAAAACAAAAGAGAATGTGGAAGGATGTTACCACTTCCTCCGGTAGCTCCTTTTGGTTTACACCAAAGGCCTTACAAAGATAAATGATTTTCAAAGTGAGGCATCTATTGTGAGGTTATGGATTTTTTGAGGATATTTGGGTATGTTTTTTCTATTAAAATGGCATTATGAGTGTGAATAAGTGAGGGGGAGGGGTGAGCGCCATTTTACATTAGAGAAAGAGTGTGATTAATGTTAATAATAAAATTTTAACCCTATTTAGAGTTCTCCCTTACATAATGTGCCAAAAATAATTTTCCATACTCTATAATAGAAGGTACATGATAAAAAATAGGTCTATAAAATTGATTTTGGTCATTTTCTAGGTTTTTTTACCAATAAATTAATTTTTAAGTACAAAGTAATATTTTTTTACCTTAATCATTGAAATTAATAGTGATGACATTAAACAATACATTTGTTAAAAAATTATGTTTACCTTGTTGGATAATATAATTTATTATAATTAATAATATAGAATTCATTTTTCCAAATTCCAATCATAAAAGTGGTCGGAATAATTTAAAATTAATACTAGAGACTGGAGGATACAACGAGGTTTTGTAAAGTAAAAATGTTCAACTGTTTGATTTGTTTTTATATCCAATTTCAATGTGAAATTTATTCAAATTTTTTAAATTGGATTAATTCATATAATATTAATATAATTTAACATTAAAAAATCAAAATATAATTTAACTATATAATTAATTTAGTGGAAAATACAGTTTTCAATTAAAAATCAATTTTTAAATATTCATTGAAAAACGAAACTACATAGAAAAATTCAAAAAATGATGCCAAAGTCAATTTTGATATTATGATTTCAAAATTGATGTTTTTTTCAAATAAAAATTATAAAATTATAAAAAATATAAATATTTAAAATGGGTATACCATTAAAAGTAGGTAAAATTACCTTTTCTGAAAATAAATCATTTAATTCATAAAATTGGATTTCTTCTCTATAGGATTTATCATATTATTTTCAAAATAAAAAAACTCAATCTACATTAGTCATACTTAAAGGAATATAGATCATAATACTCACACATCAAAATCCTAATGACCAATCCCTCATTCCCTACCCTATAGAAAGAAAACATAATGAATATTAATGATACTACTTACCCCCAATATTCAATTACCTTTTATCCATAACCCAGCCTATATAGAAAGAATTAAAACATCATGAAAATGAAAAATCTGCAATACCAACCATATCTACTTTAATAATTTGAACATCAATATATTCTTATTAATGTTTCCTAATAGGGGGACCTCGGTTAACTATCACTCATTACATGACTTCAGTCCCTATATAAAATTTTCACCTGATTAATAAAAGAATTTGAAAACATTTTAGAAATGAATTGTAAAATCCCAACATTACCTATTTTAATTATACATTTTAACTACCAATTACATTTCTATGGTCCTTACATTATAATTAAATCTTAATTTTTTTGGCTCCAAATAGCCCATATATCCATATTTTCTACGAAGAACCCAACTGTCACAACCATAAATTAAATATTTCAATATATTAATAAGATTACAAAATCATTACATTGAATTTTATATTATTATTATGGAAATCATGGCCAATACTAGCAATAAACACACCCCATTTTAATCCTTTTATATTTATTTCTAGTGAATAACAATATAAAAATTACCAAGGTATTTTGATAATGGTAATATCCATTAAAGACTCTACAAATTCTCACCAAATGGACCATAGGTATCATCTTCTTAGAAACAAATTTTCTTTCCATATGCTACAAAAATAAAATTTATTTACCAATTATTCATATATCACAATTATTTTATTCATTCATTACCATTTGTTACTACATTAACACTATTTAAAAATTCAATTTAGAACCTTCCTTTTAAATCTAATTATAGGAAAACCATGCTCATATAGCATGTGAACACCCTTCATCACATTCAAATTAAAAAATAATAATCCCATAAATAATCATTCTTCTCAATAATCATTCATCGTATAAATTTCGGTTCAACAGAACATACATATATTTTTCAACCCATGTCATATTAATAGGCTTCAGAAGCCATTCTGATGTATAAAACATGCTTTCATGACTTTATCCACACTATAAACCAATATAATATAACCTTATCACACATTAATTATATCCACTATCAGTCACTAATTATACCATTAAATTTTCATGCTCAAAATGTAACACACCATGTACCCCCTCAGTTTCAAAACATCATAATCTCCCTTACCTTCTATGGAAATGACAACATAAACATCCCATTTCTCAAACCATCCCAAAAAATAACAGTGTGCCTAATATAATAGAAGAATACTTATACACATATCTCCATATTTATTGAGAAACCAGAGGTACAAAGTTTCATTACAACTGATAATTATCCCTCAAATCATACTGTTCACTTGAATATACATTTACATTCTTCCATAGAAGTTTAATATCATCTAACCCAAACCAAGACCACATCCTCTAGACACAAATCCAATGGAGTACCCATTCATTATAAAAAATATTATCACCCCAATACATACATCCCGTAATCTATTCATTCTTTATCTAGGACCTCTCACCAAACCATCATTGTGAGGTCCCAACCAGCCCAAACATCCACATACATCATCCATATCCACAAATCAATATTAATGCTATCATTCCAACATATTTCCAAGAAATAATATAAATAAAATGTTACACACACATGGGGTTTCAATGAATATAGGCTTCTTATTCATATATTATTCCATAAAAATGATCTAAATTTTCCAATTGAACCAAATTCAAAGAATGGACAATATGTGAAAATCCATTACTATGAAATATCTTCTATCCACTATAACAGAACCAAAATATACAAATATTTTCTTATACATTTCAATGTTTTCATTAGGTAATATGTGAAACCAATTTTCATCATCGAGAAGAAGAATAAATAATATAATAATTTATAATTTTATTAATTTACATTCATATAGTGTATTCTTTGGGATAACACTGAATAATTTATTTATGACTATTAATTTACCAACCTAGTAATTCAAAACCGTATCAAAATTATTTTAATTTTAAAATATTTTTAAAATATATTATCCAAAAACCTTTTTTATAAATCCCATTTCCAAGAAGTTCCCTATTATTTTTCCCCATGCTAATCTATATGCATATTATAGTGTATAAAGAGATGTAAATTTACAACGTAGAACAAGAGTAAAAAAAATCAAATCATAAACTTCATAGTATTATAAATGAAAGTAAAATGTATTAAAAATAGTCATTATAAATCACACAACCCCAATAATGTGGGATTCAATTGTAAAAGTGTTTGGTTGGCACAATGATATTTTTTTACCAAATTTTAAATCAACCATGACATTATATTCCACTTTCTAATATCATGGAATATAAGAAAAAAAGGTTTATGATCCCATTTATAACATCCACTAACTAGTCAACCCAAATAGTACTAAGGTAAGAATTCAACGATTCATTATTAGTGCCTTTCTATATACCATAGAGATCTATCTAGATGTGGTTAGATAATCAATATATTTAGGAAACTATATCATTTGAATCACAACCATCCAAAACATAATAAAAAACATAAAAAATAACCATTAATTACGCAAAAAATAAGGAAATATAATATAATACTATCGAATGGAAAATTCTATCCAATTTTATATCCAAATGAAACACATGCTAACACATAGAATAATAAATGAACACAATTATATTCTCTACGGTCAATCATATAATATGTATGTTATATAGATTCAAAAAAACATGGAATCATAATAACTAGAAAAATTCTAAACCTATACTCAAAAGAATTACCCCATCCCCACTATAATTCCTCACTCATATCCATCTCATCACACTATTCACCTGACGTATATCTGAAACATAATATTCTCAAGTCTATAGTAGTTTCTGTGTATTTTTTATTATAAAACATACAAATTCTCCACAAATATAGCCCTTAAATATTACAAAATATACATATGTCTCTTTGTGTGTGTTTCTATGTATAATAATTAAAAAACCATAAAAATAAATATAAAGTACAATAGTTGTGTTTTCATCTACTATTCTAGCCATCACCATTCTTGATCATACGTACATCAGTCAATACTAGAAAACTATACTCAGTATAAAATAATTTTACTATAGTTGTACCTTAGAATCCTAACAATTCCAAAAAACCTAGGATTATCATCCGAATCATATAATGGGAGTATATTATCAGATGAATTTGAGAAAAAAATTAATAGTTCCATAGCTCACTACCGATCACCTAGAAATTGAAAATCATCATGAAGTGAATATATTAATGGAATGGAATATAATGACCCACTTCCTTGAGAAAACCCTATACAATAGGGTGTGAAAAATCTCTATCAGTTCCCTAAAATATAAAAATAGTAATCAAGTGTATCAAAATAATTATAGGTCCATATAAGAATCCAATTACATATAAGGAAACTACATTGATGGGTGTAATTTGAATACCAATTTTTTACCATAAAATCTAAAACAATCAAGTTTTGTTTATAAAATGTGGAACTTGGGACTCACCCACAAACCCTAGTATCATTGACCACTCTGGATGAAAACCTCAACAACACCACAAAATACATGTTAGTCCCATAACAACTGAACACAACTAGGGTAATAAAAAGTAACCCAATCCTCACACCCTCTATACTGATCCATTTACTACACTCTAATTTATCACACATGTCTTACAACACAATATACAAATATATTACTCATCTATTCACCTACCCATTTTTATCTTAGATTCTAACCTTCTGTGTACAATAGTATGTATTCGTAGAATAAATTTTCACATTCTACAATCATCTCTCACATAAAAAAAAGTCCATAGGACGAAATCTATTATTCAAATTCCTAGATACTTAGTTTGAACCATGCATCCGAATTAAAAAAACTGAAACACTCTAAATTTGATTTCATACTCAGATTAAACCTCCAAGATACTCCTCAAATATCAATGATTCATACCTTTCTCTAAATAAAATAGTTTAATACCATTGTAAATTACCAGTCTAGTGATAACCATATGGACAACACAATATGGACAACTATAACTAGTTGATTCATAGCCTAGTCCAATCCTTAGACTATTCATTATGAAAAAAAATTACCTACAAAGTAATATTGTAATTCGACATGATACATGATGCAAAATAACTTTCAAGGTAACTGGAATGGTCATAAAAACATACCATTTTTCTTAAACCATAATTTTCTCATTGATGAATTACTTATGTAACTCAATAATAATTGAAATGATATAAAATATTATAAGTGACCAACAATTTCCCCTAGTTTAAACACCAAAAACATACCCTCATTGGATTATTTCATTCTTAAACCTACACGAACATCAACAACTGATGTAATTTAAATGATATCCAAATGGTAATTCTTTTTAGGCGAATTTTCATTCTTTTCCAAATAGGTTCTTCAAAAAGATTATACACATCTAATCTATATCAATTCACACTATATTCACTATAAATAAAATACCCATGTACAAATATCAAAATTCTAAAAAAACATAAATGAATGGATTTATTGTTATAGACCACCAACTTCATTCATAAGAGATACCCTAAGAGTTATACCTATACCATTTCATTAAATCTTGTATTTATCTACATCGATCACAGAATTACCAAAATCAATCTGGAATAGGTAACATAATTAAATATAATAAAATTTGTAATTAAATATTCATAATTAATAAGAATTTATGAAACAGAAAAAAATCACAGAATAAAACTATATTGTTGGAATTTAAATTATCAGTCCAAAATAAATCCATGGTCTTCTACCATCACTCCTATAAAAAATACCATATTTTTCTTTATAAATTTATCATTAAATTTATCATAGAATTTTTTAATTTAAATTAAAAAATCCATAAGGTAACATAAATCATGATAAATAGAATAAAATGGCATGGATTCAATTTTTTCCAACCTCTTTGGGATATAAAAAGATAATTACCCATCATTCGATAATCATTAACCATTATCTATTGAAATCATTAATAATTATAAAATTAGAAGAATTTGAAATCATAATAAATAGAGGATTAATAAAAACTGAAGGATAACAATTCCTACGATAAAGAAAAATGTTCTAATCCCAAGACAGATGGATCAAGGGTAAATTTGGACAGTTAATTAAGGGTAAGGGTTTCATATCCCCTCTATAGTGATTGATCAAATTATTGAATCTCTTAGGGTTCTTTTTTTAATAAAATATATTCCAACATTTAACCCTGTTTAATAAAATCACCTTGTGTACCACTGGGTACCCCATAGACAGCCACCAGGTACCTAGTTTCCATTATGGTAATTTAATTCCACTTAGACATACTAAGTATTATTCAATGATCCTCCAATTTGTAATTGGTTCCATATGATTCATTTTTTACATACCATGTAACACGTCAGGTATTCAGTATAAAAACATTTGGTAGAAGATGGTGTAATGTTTCTTATAAAACACAAACTCATTAACTTTATTATATATATCTATATTTTTATGGAAGTACAATAAATTTATACAAAAAATATTATATTTAATATCCAAAATCTAGTAAATAACTGTGAAAACAATAATTAATAAACCCTCAACTATCATCTCGATGGAATATGGTTTTGAAACCTTTGGAACTCTAAAAACCAAGAACTAGTAGTTATATTACATTATTGGTATAAAATCATAGAGTTAATAAAGGATAAAACTATTTTTTAGTCATGGGATACTATATAAATTCAAAAATTATATTTAAAAATATAATATACAATATATACACATTATGATTTCATTTTTATCATTTCAATCATATCAATGAAAAGTAAAAATATTCCTCCTCCAGCGTCATTTTGCAAGGAAAAAAACTAGGGTCTTTGAAGATGCGCTGTAAATAGTATCATGTGGTAGAAGCTATCATAAAAAACAGTGGATAAATGATATCATATTAATAAATAAATAAATAGGAATCTATAATCAACTAAAACTGGTGGAATGTTATATCCATTAAAATAAATGAAAAATTGGATGACAATAATCATTTAATATGATACAGGTGAACATAATAATATATGAAATCTAAAAAAGTAGTCATGTACTTGTTACAAGATAGTATACTTACATAGGGAGACATATTATCCATAACCCAAGTTTTCATGTCTCCTAATACATGTTGGTTTATCATGGGGATATATAATTTCATGTCCCACCATTGTCCATATTAATTATGATGCATAGATCATTAGAGTCATAAATATTATTCAGAAAAATACCTAAGAAAACTATAGCTGAATAAAAACATGGTTATCTATACAATGTGAAATAATGAAATCAAATAAATCAACACTTATTAGAATAATGTTCTTTTCTATATCGATATCCTTTGATTAAATTTTATATTATGGGGTATAACAATATTAATAGGAAGTATCCTTAGGAATAAAATATATTGGTAAGGTTACATTGAATTATTGGGTTGTCCATATAAGAAAATAATAATGGTTAATAGTTTTCATTGGTTAGAGTAAGAGGAAACTATTGGAAAATATGTCATTATTTTTTTTGAAGTGTGTATGCATATTTCAAATCATATCCCATGAAGTGTCTATCTTGGTTTGAAGTCATATACCTATAATTTGTGCAATAATGTGATTATTGATCCAATGTAAAACCAATATATTTTGGGGTGATTACCTATCATTTCATCTTCATCATATCATTATCCACTTTTTATTATCATGGAAAGAATGAAAAATTTTGGAATCTAACCAACAATTTATTTTCCAAATCATTGATTGTT
Organism: Viscum album; assembly: GCA_963277665.1. Classification (NCBI taxonomy): domain Eukaryota; kingdom Viridiplantae; phylum Streptophyta; class Magnoliopsida; order Santalales; family Viscaceae; genus Viscum; species Viscum album. Next base: position 1,978,523,939 of record OY728119.1, read on the forward strand.
TTCCAAAAAAATGAATGTTCTGAGTTTTACAAAAGTTTTGGTTACTGATGAAAAAAAAAGAATATATCATAGGGATTTTAATATATAAACTAAAATCCAAAAAATTTCATTTATATTATGGTAAAATGTCTTATGTGAAAATATTTTACCCACAAAAATGTTATACGTAGTAGATATAACATGAGTCCCCACAAATAAAAATTGAGATGGAATGATCCTCTTATAGATTGGGTAGAAATTCAATCTTAACATCTAGAAATATGGGTCCTCAATTGGATATTTAAATTCCATGAATAAAAGGTATTAAGAGATATTATATATAAAATAGAAACTATGCACCCCACAAAAAATAAATTGGGGGCATAATTCAAAACATATTTCAAAAGGAAGAATTTGAGATGGAAAGACATTATCTCTTGTTATGACTTCTACAAACGTACAATAACCACTTATATCAAAAATAATTATCACTTATCAGATAATCGTAACTATAATCATATGATTATTAATTTATATTCTTCATAAACAGTTATTATATATAATAATTATTTATATTTCTACTAGATGTACTTATTGTTTTGATTATTTCTAGTATTTTCATAGTAGTAGTGTTATCATTCAATATTCTTCAAATTTTAATCATTATAAGGTCATAAAATTTATTAATATGGATATTTAATAGTTTTATATGATGTTTCTAATTCCTTTTGTCATTTGTTTACATTTATTACTTCAAGAATAAGTAAATAAAAAACATGTTTTGGTGATTCTTAACATTCAGATGACGTTTTATTAATTAATTATTAATATTTCATCACTAAAATAAAAATTGATTATTTAAAATTTATAATATTTTATATTAGTAATTATGTTTCTGTATTCATTAAGGATAAAAATTAATATTATTGATCATATAGGTTGTTTAAACAGCCCCAACATTAACACACCTTGAATTAATGAATGATTATGAGGTGGTTTTGAGGTTCTATCTTAAGAATAGAAGTATAATTATATTATTAAGTTCATTTGGTTTTGATATTAAAATTTATAATCTATTTATAATAAGAATTAATTAATTTTAAATTTATTAGATAATTTAAATAAAATGGGTTCACCATAGCACGGTAGTTTAAAAAAACGAAATTAACGACAATAGTTTATTGAAAATATCATTAATTAGTTATCATTTTTTGCATACCAGATCATTAATGATGTCTTAAAAATAATATTCCTTCTTTAAAAAGTCAATAAATTATTAGTTTTTTGTGGCTATTAAAAATTAATTTCATTTTTCATATTGGTGTTAGTGTACTACTATGCACGACCAAATTTTCATTTTTCTTATTGGATGATATAGATGAATATGAAATAATAATACTCCTAATAATTTTAAATTTTGTTATATAAATGATAATAATATCATTATATTATTATTTATTTAATAAATTTGAATGAATATATATAAAATGAACATCTATGTGGTTGATAACACTAACATCAAGAACATCAATTTTCCTTGTAAGATTCCCAAAAAATGAATACCATACGATAAATAACGATTAAAAACGTTTTTGAATGTTGGAAAGTACTATAGGAGTAGGATATTATCAATGTTTCATGTAAAATAAGAATTTGTAGTTAGTATTTATATGGTAGAGATGTTACTCTTTCATATGTGAGGTGAAGTGTACTTTTTATTGCAGCCCTTATATTTTATATAATGTAAGGATACAATTCATGGGTAAATATCCCCAAAATCGACAAAATAGGATAAAATTGTTATTTTTGGTAAACAAAATAACATCATTGACTTATTTTTTGGAAAAATTGAATGTTTCATGGCTTTTTATTATCACTTTGTAACTTTTAACCTACTCCACATTTACCGTGATAATTATTTTCTAAAAAAAGTAATTATTTTTAATGAAATAGAATAATATTTATCCTTTTAATCATTTTGATATATATGAATTCAAATTTTAAAATCAGTTTATTAAATAGAATTTCAACTTCTCTGAAATTTTAATTATAGAATAAATAGACTTAATAATAGAAGCATATTTTTCAGAAAAATAATCATTTAATATTTAACAGTCATATAAGAAAAAAATAATCTTGGATACTAATTCTAATGAAATTAATATAATTATTATAAACCAAATAAATTTTACGAGCATTTTAGGGAATTCCAAAACTAAATATCTCCTTGAAAATACTTGATTCAATTAATATTACACAAAATTTTTATGTATTTGTGAGGTATTTTAATTGGATAAAATTTTCCCATTATATGTTTTCAATTTTATTGAAATATATTAAAATTCATAATGTCATTTAAAAAAATTAATATTGGATTACTTACAGTTTTTTTTTATTCCTATAGTTCATTCCAATATAATGAAAATGTAATATAAATTATAAGTTTTGTGAAATATGTATTGTTACACAAAAAACCACATCTCTTGAAAAGGGAAAAAATTAAACTAATATTATTTGGATATTTCTAAATAAAAAATTAATTGGTTTTGATCAATTTAAAATTTTCATATTTACACTAGAAATAATTTTACGAATAAAGGATATTTACTATAATGTCTTGTTAATTCAATGTAATTTTTTTAATTATATGGAATTCTTCTAAGACTACATGCTTTGACGACACATGATTCTGATGCATAGTGATCCTTGAACAGAATTTTGAACTTTTTTTATTGTATGTTCAGTAAACACATGAGTGGGGTTTTCTAACTTTTGAACTAGTGCTCGAATCATTGATCGGAGGGTGCTGTTGAACATAGAATGCCAGGATTCACCTTGGAAGGGAATAACTTCGTCCGGCAAGGGCGGAATGGAGATGTTAATTTTCGGACTTATCAGAAAATAAAAAATTAACTTTAAGAAGTTGTTTTATTGACTTCTCTAATTTATTGGGCGGTGAACGGTGACAGTACATTGCAATGATGTGGCGCATTGACGAGTCTCATTAATGGCTTGTTAACTCGAAGTGTAACAATACTTTAATGATGCATATCGACATGAAATTTCATCATAACAGAAACATTGTGACTTATTTTGCTTTTATTTTGGTTGACGAATTTTTGGAATGAGGAATTAATCTACGAGGATTCTAAAATGAACTTATGACAAAAATACTCTCAAATGAAGAATGATAAACATCGACGGACATCAAACATCATCGACGCACCTCGAAGAATGGAGTTCGAATCCAAAGACAACATCGATGTTTTGAGACCTCAAGAACATAACGTTGTGGAAAAGGATGTCAAAGAGGTAGTGATTAATTTATTCAAGTTCATTACTATTATTATTCTAGAAATGAAGAACGTGGATCAAACCACAAACAGGTTGATCCGCGAATCATGCGATTATGCAGGAGGGTAACTTTCTTATAAGATTTTCTTTATTCTGGAAATTAAATTATACTTGGTCGATTTAATTGGAATCCCCAGACCAACCAGGTATATAAACAACTTACGTGGAGGGCGTGGGCTGAAAAGAACTAGGACAGAGCAAATATTCCATGCGCATTCATGATGGTTGCACCCTCGATGTGGTGGAAAGATGATTTCGAGACCATTTAGGGGAAGAGGGTGTTCCCCCGAGAGAACAAGTGTTGGTAGTGAAATGAACGGACCATTAGAGCCCATTCGGTGGTCCGCAGAACATTTGTCGGTGGGGGCGGTGGTGGTGGCCCACAGCAACGGCCGCAGACGGATGTGGCAGCGCGCTCGTCAGTGCACCACGATGTCAGTGGCGAGACATGGTGCCCAACTGGCACTGAATGGAAAGATTTCCTGCATTTGGGCCATCTTGGTGGCTCGGCAATCCGCGGTTGCACGATCGTGGCAGGAGGACCATATGCATCTGCTGGGCCAGTGGAAGATGAATGTGGAATCCGGCTACCTCTCGTCCATGTGACGCCCCACCGACCCACACCTCACAGGCTGGGATTCGGGTTGGTGGGCCATGCCCCAAGCCAATGGGAAAGACCTACGGCCAAGCGGTCCGGTCCTGCACCCTTTGGGTGGGTATAGACTAGACCATATCGTCTGGCGACCCGGTAGGCTGGAACTTTGGGCAAACCGAGTAGGGCCCAGCGAAGCCCATTAGGCATGGCCCACTATCCAGGATATACCAGACTGACCCAGACCAAAATTGGGTCTGCTAAAGTCATTCGGAACTGAACAATGGTATGTGGGACCCCGGGCTGGGACGGTCATGTTGGTTTGACCGAGATGGACTAGAACGAGATGCAACAATCCCTTGTTTACTAAAACGCATGTATCTTGGAAACTGAGCACATGATGTACAATTCATTTATGTCGTTGGGGCCCTCTTGATGGGGCATACCTTTTGGAATGCATAGGGGAGGCTTTCATCGATGTATAGACGCAATTATGGCATAAAAATCATTTATAAAAGGTGTGTTATGTATGGAACCCTACGGTTGGAAGAGACATGATGACTGCGGACTTTGGACTCAATATGACTTGACTATGGCACAATGGGAAGCATTTCTATGTGAATTTCCAGGACCATGGTGGGAAGCAATTCTATTTGAATTTTCTGGCCCATGGTACATGACTAAGAGGGGTACCTTGGTTGGGTATGATTATTGTGAAGGACTTCTGTGTGACATTTCCGGCCCACAGTACATGATATTGAGGTGTACCTAAGTAGTCTATGATTAGTGGGAAGCACTACTGTGTGACTTTGCAGGCCCATGGTACCTGATGAGGTTGTGTACCTATGATGTCCAAGGGTAGTGGGAAGCACTTATATGTGATTTGGCAGGACCATTGTACTTGAGAGGGGAGGATTTCACCAATATCTGAGGTGTTCGATGATGTGACTGATGATTCATCTATCACTACCCTAAATGTTCATCTGGTTCGAGTTATCTTGTGTTTCTTGATTTACTTTGAGGATTGATGTCTGGTCTTTCCTTTTTTTTGGGTGTCCATATTGAGTATTTTGTTACTCACCCCTGCATGATCTTCCCCCTCATGTGTAGTCTCTGGTGCAGAGGATTGACGATTCGATAGAAACTTTAGTGGACCAGGACCCAAAGGTGCTTAGATAAAACATATCGAAAGATGCTACAATAGTGGACCAGGTGGCCTTGGACCAGGAGGGGCCTAGTAGAATCAGGTGGAATGAATGTTCATCATCAGCTTCCACTAGCTGCACTACTCTCATGATTAGGTGGGGTTTTCCATTGATGGCCATCTGAGTTCCTTTTTGTACATTTTTGTTCTTTTTTCTTTTGTTGAATTTTTATTATGGCCCACTTATACAAGTTTTAATCATGCTAATCATTGTTTTAGTGATGCTTTTTTCATTTTTAGTGTGTGGCACTTGGTTGGGTGTGTGTGTGCATACAACTACCTAGGAAAATGCCTCCCACATGTTGGTTGACACCATTGGCACTAGTCTCCAGCCCCTGGGCTTTGGGAGGCAGGCATGGGGTAGTCACGTCATGGGCCCTGGTGGACGGGTCATGAAAACATTGTATCAAAAGGAGGATTGTCCTACCAAAAATATCGGGACTCTGTGTTCTTTTTTGGGAAACAATTTTATGTTTTTTGTGTCCCACTTCCAATTTCGGGGAGTCCAGTGGTGGTTCCACGGTCGACATATTAGTACAACAGTACATTGAATTATATGATTTATCTCAATACATGAAAACATGGCTTGCATAAGTGTCTCCATATGTTCATTTGAATAAAATTAATATCACCTTGTATAAAATATTAACTGTTGTACATCATGATATATCTTAGGATGCCACCAAATAGATTAACAACCAGGATCATGATACGACGTCATGAGGATAACCTACCAAGTGGCAAGGCATCCATTAAGGGATTAGTTCTAGAGATGACCCCACCGGGTGGAGCACCAGTGCTACCACAAACCGATGGTCAGTATCTACTTCTAGTTGTTCTATTAGAGGATATGTGTATACTGAGTGCCCTATATGAGTTTCAGAGATAAATCCCTCTCAGGTTCATGGGAGACATAGATTCTCAGGTCGTTGAGGGCTGGCTAGAGGTAGTGATGTGGTTCTTCCTCTTAGTGAGGAAACTGCATAACCAGAATGCAATCATGGCAGTTAGCCTTATGTAGGGTTCGGTAGGGAGATGGTAGAGCTTTAACACCTATATGCATGATGGGTCGACCCTCGCCTGGGAAGACTTCGAGTAGCTTTTCCGAGAGGTTTTTTTCCCTGTGACCTTGCGCTCTATGCGTATTCAGGAGCTACTTCACCTATATTGGAGTAGGATGATAGTGGCTGAGTACTCCACGGGGTTCAACATCTTTTTCTCTACATGATAAATATGGTACGAGACCCTTTCATCAGGGCTCGAGCCTTTGAGAAGGTATTTGATCTATTTTTCTGGGCATCAGTGTCATATATCAGCATCCCAACTCAGGATGGGGTGCTTAAGAGAGCCCTTCTGGCCGAGAACATCATAGCGGAGCAGGCACCCATAGCTAGAGCTATGAGCATACCATGGGTGGAAGATTCTATGGAAGGAAACAGATAATATATGGGAGATCACTAGAAGACCATGTCCTTCATAGGATGACACTAAAACTCATGGTTAGAAATGCGGGGCTCTAGGACCATAGGGAGACTGTCGAGAACCAGGATTTTCTTCTCATGTGGCATGTAGGGAAATATGGCTCATGACTGCCAGACCTGCTATATAGATGACCTGCAGATAGTCGAGGGTCTGCCAAGGCAGACGTAGTGTTTCATGCAAGGAGGTCCATAGGGTGGAGGACGTGGTAGGGGAGCTGGTCGAGCAGTAGGTGGTGGGTGACAGTTTGAGGTGATACTGCCATCACCCCTAGGAGGTCCACCCCGACCACATAGAGCAGGTTAATAGGGACGACCACAGCTTTAGGAAATAGAGACATATGACCATGGTGATCTATAAATGATCTAATGTATAATATGTTTCTTCTACACCCTATATACAATTCTTATAGACATAGGTTCTAGTCACTCCTTCTATACCATGACTCTCGTTCAGAGCATAGAGATTCGAGTGGAGTCGTTGGCTCCATCCGTAAGACTAGAGACTCTTATGAGGGGGATTCGACGATTACACACTGGTGTCGGTAGTGTGAGATTACTCTAGGAGGTGAGATCTTTGGCTGGAATCTCACAGTAGAGACATCAAGGCCTTATGATGTCATCTTGGGTATGAACTGGTTATCCACAGTCCATGCTCAGATCTACTATTTTATGCATATAGTGATGTGTGTCGATAGAAATGGGTCTGGGTTTTTCTTTCACCAATTAGAATGAAACCCTTGTTTCATAGTATGGAATTTATTACAGGAGGTTGCATCCAGTCCCTCACAAGTTTTATAGCCTGCCCCTTAGTATAATGGATGAGAGGAGTCCAAGATTTTCTATAGTGGTGGAAATGAATGAGGATGTTTTCCAGAGGATGTTCTAGTACTGCCTCCTCATAGGGAGGTATCATTTTTCATCGACCTATACCGAGGGACGTCATCGATATCCACATAGTAATATTGGATGGATCCCATAGAGCTTTTTGAGCTTATGGTACCACTTGAGGACTTACAAGAGACGGGGTTCCTAAGGCCCAACATTTCACCATCAGTTCTTTTTTTCCTAGAATGCAGATGAGAGTATGAGGTTGTGCATGTACTTATGGTTCCTGAATGAGGTGTCCATAAAGAAAATGTTTCAACTATCCTGAATCGATGATCTCTTCAATGTGCTGGAGGGGGTGAAGTGGTTCGAAAAGATAGACCTCATATTAGGCTATCCCCATATTCTAGTACGATACTAGGATGTACCGAACACAGCTTTCATGTGCTGAAACGACCACTATGAGTTATTGGTGATGCCCTTCGGCATGTCCAATGCCCCAATAGTGTTCATGGGACTCAATAATAGGATCTTATTGCCTTACATTGGCCATTTTTGTCTTCATTGATGACATCTTGGTGTACTCGGCGTCAGAGGAGGAGCAAGCTATGCACTAATGTGTAGTCCCAGATACACTCCGAGAGAAAAAACATTCAGTTAATCTATTAATGTGTCAGTTTTGTATGCCAGAGGTACAATTTTTAGGACACATCATCTCATATGCTCCAGTTTCAGTGGATCAGGTGAATATAGAGGCAGTTCCTGCTTGGGAGCCACCCAGGAGCGTGATTGAGGTGCAGAGCTTCTTGGGGTTGGCTGGATACTATCAGAGGTATGTGTCTAACATTTCCAGAGTGGTATCACCCTTATCGTGTTTGAAAATGAAGGGAAAACACTTCTTGTAGACATGAAATGTCAGTAAGATTTCAATGATCTGAGGTAGAGACTAACTTGTGCGCCCATCTTGAGAATACCAGAGGATGTAATAGGGAATGCAATTTTCTGAGATGTATCAGGGATCAGAATGGGTTGTGTCTTGATTAATGAGAGAGAAGTGATCACCAATGGGTCTTGATAGTTGTGACATCATGATAAGAACTATGCATCCCATGACTTGGAGTTAGGAGCAGTATTATTTTCCTTGAATATGTGTCAACACTACTTGATGGGTGAAAATTTTAACATTTACTCTGACCATAATAGTCTTAGGTGTATGTTCTCATAGAAGGACATGAACCTAAGATAGTGGCAATAGCTAGAGTTCCTCTATGAATATAACGTTGAGATAGTATATAATCATGGAAAGGGGAACGTTGTGGAAGATGAACTCAGAAGGAGGACAGGTTTGCAGCTATTGAGGGTGGAAACAGAGTAGTTGTCCACTATGTAGATATCCATTGGTGAACATGGTGAATCTACATACTTTCAGTTGATGATTGTTACTCACCCAATCTTATAGTAGGTCTGGGAGGCACATCTGGTGGATGTTGACTACGAGGCCTGATGTGCTCACTTACCCTTAGGATGCGCTCTTGATACATTTTTGACAGGTGGGGAGCATGTCATCCTCTTAATAGGGAACCCCGTAGTCCCAGGGATGTTGCAGAAGGGATTGTTGAGGGAGTTCCATACATCCTCTTTGGAGGTACATCCTAGAGTGGTGAAGATATACCAGGACCTCTGATGCAAGTATTAGTGGCTAGGGATTAAGAATGATGTGGCTGAGTTCGTCTCGTGATTCCTTAATTTCCATCAAGTGAATGTTGAGCATCAGGTTCCCTGAGGCTTGGCCCAGCCACACGAGGTAGCAGAGGGGAAATGGGACATTATCTCAAAAGAAATTGTGACAGGCTTACCACGTACATCCAAGGGCCACGACTCTATTTGGTTGATCGTTGATCAACTCACTAAGTCATCTCACTTCCCACCAATCCAAGAGCGGGGACCAATATAGGGATTGGGATACCTCTACGTCCAGGAGATTGTGCAGCATCATGGGGTTACTTCAATGATCATATCAGATCGTGATGCTCGCTTTACACCCGAGCTGTGGTGGGGATTACAGGAGGCATTCAGGATGCAGCTGCGCTTGATCACAACTGTTCACCACAAGATGGATATTCAGACGTTGGGGACCATATAGACCATGTAGGATATGATACATGCTTGCGTCCTAGGTTTTGGTCGTATTTGGGAGGACAACTTTCCACTGGTTGAGTTTTCATAAATCAACACCTATCACTCAATCATTGGCATTACATCATTGAGTCCTTGTATGGGCGACCCTGCAGATCACCCCTTTGCTGGACAGATGCAGGGGAGTCACCACTCATGGGTCCAATGTTGGTACGGGCGACCATCGAGAAGATGCACATCATCCATGATGAGATCATGACTACATTGAGAAGGCAGAAGTCTTATTCTAACAAGATACAGAGACCCATGAAGTTTGAGGATGGTGATCATGTATTCTTTCATGTCTCACCGAGAAGATGATTATGGAGATTTGTTAGGGCCAACAAGCTATCTATAAGGTTCATCAAACCTTTTCAGATCCTGTGATGAATTGGCGAGGTGGAATACAACATAGATATTCCCCCAAAGATTCACCAGAGTCTTATTGCTGATAGAATTCCCCTTTCAAGAACACAGATGAATCCCCTCCTGCGGAAGAACTCCTCGTGAGTACATTCATTCCACTACCTCAACCATATTCTAAACCTCTATCTATGTCAGTAGGCTGAAAGGAGTAACCACATACTGAATAGAAGGGTGAAGTGCCTCCTCTAAGAACCACTCCAGAGAATCTTAATCTAGGAGGAGATCTAGAGAAAATTGTAATAGATCATTGATATTTATACCCAATTCACTCAATAACATAATTCCCTGCTATGGGGTGATTAACACCTTCCAATTCATAGATTTAATCATGGAAGAAAGGAATTATACCTGTAACACCTTCTGAATGTCATCACATAAAACATCAGTCTCCTTCCTCTCCCTAAGGTAAGGCATCCACCATGGACATGCTTCTCCTCTCATCTGGATCACTACTAGAGAAACCCAATACTCTATCGGATCCCAAATCTAGATAAAAGTGATCACAAACTCGTCGAGCCAACTCTCTGTCTCCACATTCTAGACACTGCCCTTGTACTTTCCTAGAGTCAGTTGCTGGAAGAAATGAAGCATCTTTAACCATTTATTATCCTCCTGCAATAGGTTGACCCTCCATCGGTCAACTACGTCATCATGTTAACCCTCCATTGCTCATACCACCTGTGGTTAACTTTTTGGAGCCATTTATGAAAGGAAAACAGGGAACTCCTATGCCTGGTAACTATGGAAGTTTATCTTAAGATTCATTTTTACTCTTTATTAATTTTATTTTTTTGAAAATTCCCCAAAAAACAAAAACACAAGTAAACATGATGCATGAACCATTACTAGGGTCTCTACCCGACAAATGGTGTAGCCTCACTTGGTCATTCGATAATCTCATAGTTCTTGCCTCAGATCGTGGGGACCCCTAAAATTCTATGTCCTAGTTAGTATTCCTTGGCATATGTCGCGCACCAATATCACCAAACACTATTTTCCCTACAAAATGATGAACTTTTTACTATTCCTAACTCCAAACTATTTCCATTATCTTAACCACCACCCATGATACCATTCTATCATGACCATCATTCTTCATGATAAGGTAAGGGAAAACAAGATGTCGATATCATCCTCAAGATGATGGCGAGATAATGACCCCTGAGTCCCAACTCTAGTAGGCCCAAGGGTGGAGACCAGCACAATTGGTATAGATATATCACAAAAATTTGAGGAACTACCAATTTTATAGTAACCATGATTCATAGATAATATGTATCAACCTCAAAAAACTGCAATAAACGTATATATATATATATAATGAAACCAAAATCCATCCCACATTCATGTTTAATGTAAAACTACGAGAAATATAATGAAAAAACAAATTATGTAACAAAATGAATATAAGAAGTGACACCACAACTTTCCCCACTGTAAGTTCTAGTAAATCCCATCACGGTCCATATAATCTCGTTGGAAACCTGAAAACTGTTTTATATACATAGGGTGTGCATATAAGTATACTCAGTAGAGAAAAACTAAAGTCACCTATGTACAAGTTTGAGAACATACTAATTACCCTATAATCAAACAAGATTAACTCCAAATAAGCTAGAAAGGTATACTATCCACCCCAACCCCATCAAGGAACACTTACCAAATAACACAAGTAAAGTTATATAATGTATTACGCACATCGATATTTGGGTACCCCACACCAGTTCCCATTGGTTAACTACTCATCCTTAATAGATATCATCCTAACAATAACATGATCTTCAACAAGACACAATATCATAACCCACCCACATAATCTTATTCCTCGCACCCCTTGACATCCTGCCCATAGATATCTTGGACACAACCCCTACACCTCCTTCCTGAAAAAACTCGGGCCTCATCCAAATTTAATCTAGGAAAAAAACAACCTCTCACATAGCAAATACCATATGTATTGTATTAAACCTCAACATATTACATTGATTCTAATATTTTGTTATCGAAATAATAATCATAGATAATGCTAATAAACTATGAGTTTTTTACATCATACCATTACCAATATGGTATCTTTTTAACTATAGGCCCCATATGTGAATAAAAAAAATAAAACCATTAATATCATGAAAATAATTTTATAAATGATATAAAATGTTAATGAGAAAGTATATACACCTCTTATAATAAGATACATAGATAATATAACTTTATCTACAAAGCAATTCTGGGACAAAAATTCATTACGGATTTGGAAAATTTGTAATGTAAAACCCTAGAAAGAGAGATCAAAAATGGATATGTAACTCAAAATAACTATCAGGAAAATCATCATAAAATGAATTCAAGGGAATTATATATGTAAATACATGACCATAAATGATACATATTCTAGTTATTTTGAACTAGAATTCACAGTCACTGATCTTTTCAGTTTAGAGTTTTAGAGAATTTGGAAAAACAAATACAAATTAAAACCATACATTATATGTTTTCACTTATACTTAGTATCCATTTTTTCTTCAAAGGATAACCTTTTAAAAATAGAACTATTTTTCATTTCACAAATCATTTTCAACATTTTTATGAAGATATCTTAATTTTCCTTACAAATATTATGTTTGGTGAAAAATATTTTAAAACATTAGCTTAGAACAAAAATCACAATAACTTACATAAAATAAAATAAATTATTTTTCCTATGAAAACATGAATGACCATTAAAAAAACATTTCATAAAACTCATTAGAAAGAATAGAAAAATAATTTAGATTCCTTGGGATGTCATTAAAATATCACCCTATAATTCACCCTTACAAATGGAATAACTTTACAGTTAACTTCTATCTATATAACGTGAAATTCATTATATATCTATAATGGTGCTCATCCTTTTATATAAGCTAAATCATGCTCAAATATGATCTATATTGGGATATATACTCTTTATATAGTGACCAAGGACCAAATAATTAAATAACACATTGAAAACTCTTTTAAACCCATTTGTAAAACACTTTTAGATATAAAAATACCCTTTAATTTAAAAAAACTAATTTAAAATCATAATAATAAGTGAATATAATTAACAAACCACCTTATATGAACAAAACTATTAAAACATATAACTAAATCCTTAAATATTTAATTTTTTATGAACATGGTGAATTATTCTCATTCCACATATGTTAAAAAACATCCCAATAGGCTTCTGTATAAATAGATGAAACAATATCATTAAAAGTGATTTTTAAAAGATATTAATTTAAATAAAACCTTAAAAAAATTTCTTTTTATAACAGATGATAGAAATTAGAAAATTAAAATTCTAAAATATTCATATCCTTATGAATACATTCATAAAAATAATATTAAAAAAATTTACACTAAATCGATTGATTTAAAAAAATAATTCATTAAAACATGTACATGAAATTGAATGATTTAATAAATAAATTCTTTAAACATATACATGAAATATAATGATTTTAAAAATAATTTTTTAAATCATTTAAAATAATGTTTATTTAGTTAAAAAGTACCGTACCCTGAGTCTGACTCATCAGCAACGTTATATGTCATCTAAAGTAATTAATGTATGTTAATTATTTATTTTATTGATAACATTTACTATTTTTGTTATTCCTTTTATATCAGTTAATAAAATTTTATAACAATTACATAATTTTATATGTTAACTTCAGACATTTTGTTGATTTTTCATTCTTAAGTCCAAAATGTCCTTGGTATGATTTCTATATTCATAGTTATCCTTAGTCCATCATATATAGAATAATATTAATTAAATAATAGTTACTTTGATATATACATTATAATTTTAAATCTATCCCTTAAATATGGATATAAAAATATTAAATATGATAAAATCATACAGATGGTAAGGCGTATATACACATGAGTAACGATTCAGTTTATAAATTATCATTACATAATGAATGTAAGTATTATTTTATCTTTATATAATGTTAATAATAACATGAATATAATATTACAAATTTTTAAATACTTATATATATAATTCATGTGATGTTGTGAGGAAAAGGGAATTGCATCGCTTCGTATAGGTGATAGTTCACATATACACACGAACAACGTTATCATTTTTATGTGCATCAAAAATTAAGAACATAACTGATATATTATACATTAATAAATATAAATATTTAATGATTATAATATATTTACCATAATTTCTTCATTATAACCATTCATTAGATATGGTTATTTAAAATTAATTATATCGGATTGTGAGGTGGTAGTCTTCTGTACACATTAATAATTAGTTCCTTTCCCATTTTATTTATGTGGAGGTGTATTTGGGTGGTAAAGTAAAGATAATAAAATATAATTAAATTTTAGATACTGGATTTTTTATTTAATCTTGTTTTAAAAATATTTCAATAATTTGGAAGAATAAACAAAACAAAAAAATTGATTAAAAATGTTACATTTTCTTTTAACAGTGTTTTTTTCTTAAAAAGGTAAGACCACTTAGTGTGGTTTTCATCATAAACAAATAGATCTTGAATGTTAGTAGGGATTATATGAAGTTATTTGAGTAGATCTATGATGAAATAAATATGTTATTATGTAACATATCTGAATTTCTATGTAAATGTCTTTTATATGGAATTATTTCGACACCCAGAAATACGATTGCACATAATTCCGAGTTCCAGAGAGCCCAAAACCGAATTTTGAACTTTTTTTAATGTACGTATTGTAAACATGCGAGCAGGATTTTCTATCATTTTAACTATCACACGGATCTAAAATCTGAGGGAACCATTGAATTCAGAACATCGGGATTAGCCTAAAATTTACTTACCATTGGCCAGCTAGGGCATAGCTGAAATGTTATTTATCTGACATTTTGAGAAAAGTAATAAAAACATTTAAATGAATTATTTTCTTTTCTTTATCACTTTGGAGTGGTGAATCATGATGATTTGGGGTAGGGAAAGGGCGGAAATGATTCACATCAATGAGGCTCATTAATGGATTATTAAACTTGCATCGTAATGGCGCTTTAATAACGCGTCACCACGATACTGTTTCTTAAATAAAACAGCACAATGATGCAACAACACATCATAATAGGAACGATGTGACATGCCTATATTTATAATTTGTTGCACTGGGGAAATATGGATTAATGAAATTGGAGGATTCATTATCGATACTTTGTTGGACTTCCACCCCTGTAAAGAATGAAGAACGCTGGCAGACCTCCATCTTCGTTATTCTTTTGGATGATCAGAACCATGAAGCGACGTTGGCGTCTTAACCCCTCAAGGAAAAATGCGAAACAATGAACTTCAAATAAGTATGTGTTTTTGAATCAATGTTATTTCCCATCCATTTATAAATGAATAACTCGGATTATCCTATGAACAGGATAATCCGCCAACCGTGTGTTCTTGCAGGAGGGTGACTTCTTTGGGGTTTCATTATCCAAGAGTTAATTATCTATATTAATCAAACTAAAATCCTCACACCTCCCTTGTTTTGTAAACTTCTATCTTGTAGGGCATGCGCTGACAAAAATAAGGCTCGATCCCCACCTTTGTGGATTTTCTTCATGGACAAACTTTTTAATAGACAGAAAGGAAATTTTGATACCATAGTAGTGGAGAGTACGATTCTTGAAAAATGTAGATGCAAGCTGCCCAAAGAACGGACCTTCGGTGCCGACCCGGTTTTCTGTCGAAGACTTCTCAGGTGTGCTGCCACTAGAGGTTTCACCAAAGACTACAAGAAGTGGCCCACAACTATGGCCGCGAGTGGGTGGTGGAACGCCATGACGGCATGTCTGATGAATGGTCGCGGGTGAACTAGGCCACAACGTAGCTGGAGAAGCCGCTAGAAGATCTGATAGCTAGAGACAGCAGACGCGGTCTCTTGACCATGTCAGAGGGCAGCCAACACAACACCGAACTGTATCCCATGCGACAGGCCGCGGTCGCTTGACCATGGTGGAGGAGGCGACCCGTGGGGCGGTTTCAGGGCACAGATGTGGCTCCTGGCCTCATCCAGTGTAGAGGAATTGTCAGTCTCTAGAGGACCAGACAGGGCGCGAACCCCCAGGGTGCTAGACCGAACCTAGTGGGCCGAACCCACACTAGAGGGATGGACCCTCTCCCTCTTCGGGCCAGGATAGATTGGCCTGGGTCCCTGGCTAACTCAGCGGGTTGGATCCGCGACCAACTGAGTCAGGTCTAGCGAGGCCTATTGGGCCAATCCCATTGGCCAAGCCAGACCCTACCATCACTAACCCACACCATTTCAGGTCAGGTTCATCCGAATAAACTAGGTAATGTGGAACCCCCAAGCCGGGTGGGTCGGGTCGGTCCGACCATGTTGAATCAGGCCCCATCATAATCGGTCAGCTGGTTACAAAAACGCTCTGATCATGAAAACTGAAAATATGATTGATGCGCCAATTGTGGGGTTGAGAACATCTTGAGGAGTTGTATCTTTCTACATTCTTTGTGGTGACAATCATGGACGCTGAGAAGTGATGAATTTCTTGGGAAGTGGTTCTCCCAAGCACACTACTTGTGGAACCCTGTGGTTGGCTGAGACCTGATGAGTGATCAAGGATGGCCCAGTGGGTAGCTGGTCTGTGTGACCCAGTTGGCCCATGGTGGGGAGTGGCTCTATGTGAACCAGAAGACCCATGAAACTGGACAGGAGGAGTACCACAGTTTGACCAAGTTGGGAAGTGGTTCTATGTGGCCCAGTTGGCCCATGATGGGGAGTAGCACTATATGTCCCAGCAAATCCACGGTACTCATTAGGGATGAGTACCACAATAGTTCAAGGATAGTGGGAAGTGGCTCTGTGTGACCCGGTATTCCTACTGTACTCCCTAGAGGAGAACTTCTCCAACGATAGAGGAGTTCGACTTTTTTGAATGACGATGAAACTGTTACTACCCTAGAATATAACTAGTGTGATATGCCTTGTGTTTTGTGATTTACTTTTAGGAATTGATGTTTTTTCATCATTTTTTTGGGTCCCTACTGAGTACTGTGTTACTCAACCCTACAGAGGCTCCACCTACATGTGTTGTATCTAGTGCAGACAACCGACGATTCAACAGGGGTGCTTAGGGAGACAGGAAGGAAGGATGCTACGATGTTGGGATTAGTGTCCAAGGACCCAGCAGGGATCAATAAGACAAGGAGGACATGAAGTAATACTTTGTATTTTAGTCGCTTCACTACTCCCGTGATCAGGTGGGGTTTACTATAGATGGACATCAATGTTTCCATTTTGTACTAGCTGTTTGCAGTTCCTTGTTGGGTTTGTATTCTGGCCCACTATGTTTCAGTTGTAATTATAATCAACATTGTTTAATTGGTACTTGTTTCCACTTTTAAGTTTGTTGGTATGTCGTTGGGTTTGTGTGTGTGCACATACAGTTACTTATGATAATTCCTCACACTTGCAGGTTGATTCCTTAAGCGCTAGTCGCAACCTATGGCCATTGGGAGGTATGATTTTAGTAGTCATGGAATGGGCCTTGGGGGACCGGTCATGAAAAAGTGGTATCATAGGGTGGTCGGTTCCCCCAAAAGACCATGAGTCTGATGTTTTTTTGGGGAAACAATGATATGTGTATTGAGTTTGACATTCAGATATGGGGAGTCTAGTAATGGTTTGGTGGCCGACACATCCATACACAAGGACAATTAATTATGTTTTCCTATAAATACATGTAAACACATGGTTCTTAATTGTCTCCTTAATTTTGAATAAGAGTAAACTCATGAGGTGTAACCTTCTAACCGTGGTATGTCGTGATCTATCTCAGGATACCTCCATGTAGACGACTAGCCAGAAACCTGATATGAGGTCATAAAGATATCACAGCTAGTGATGAGGTGTCCATTCGGGGGCTAATTATAGAGATGGCCCCACTAGGTGGTGCACTAGTGATACCACCACCCATTGGTCAGAATCTACAACTGGTGGTTCCGTCAGAGGAGGTTCATAGGCTTAGTTCCCTACATGACTTTCAGAGATAGAGAGCTCCCAGGTTTAGGGGACAGATGGATCCTCAGGTCGCTGAAGACTGGCTGGAGGCTACGAAACGAGACTACCACTTAGTGGGGACACCACCAAAAAAGATGGTGATTCTGGCAGTGATCTTTCTATAGATCTCAGTAGGGACATGGTGGTGTTTGTCTATACAAAATCACGCTGAGGGGACCCTAACATGGGTTTAATTCTAGAGTCTTTCCGTGGAGAAGTTTTCTCCCATGACCATGCAATCTGTGGGCATCCAAGAGTTGATTCACCTAAAGAATGACATCATGATGATGCCCGAGTACTCGGCGAGGTTCACAAAGATTTCCTAATACTCCACAGATATGGTGAGAGACCATTTATTTAGGGCTTAAGCCTTTGAGTAGGGACTTGGGTTGGAGATAAGAGCTTTTGTGTTGTCTCTCAGCATCCCTACCCAGCTCAGGATGTTGGAGAGACCCCTTCTGATGGAGAGTTTCATGGCATAGTAGGCACCTGAATCTTGAGCTACCAGCAGACCCCATGTTATGGAGCCATTAGTAAGCAACAGAGAGCATACACATGGGCCCAAGATGTCAGTTAATTTCAGAGGATGACCCCAGGACATAGGTTCCGTGGTGTGGGGTCCCAATACATAGGGAATAGGCAGGGATCCATGTTGTTCTATGAGTGTAGTATGTAGGGACACATATCATGTGACAACCAGACATGCCATATAGATGACTGGCAGACGTTTGAGGGGCCACTAAGGTAGGGACATTGGATCATGGGAGGTAGTATGCAGGGCAGCGAACATTTTTGGGGACCTAACCAAGCAGCAGGAAGTGGGAGACGGGTTGATATATTACCGCCACCACCACCAGGTTGTCCACCCCGACCTGAGGGAGCCGGCAGATAGGGGCGAGCTCAGCTCCAGGAAGTAAAGGCTGATGACCACGGTGCTCTAGAGATGATATGATGTAATATCTATTTATTCTCCACCCTAGATTAAGTACCTATAGACACAAGGGCTTGTCACTCCTTCTTTGCCACTACTCACATTCGGAGCTCAGAGATTCTGGAGGAGCCGTTGGATCGATCGTTATGGCTAGAGAATCCAGCGGGAGACGATTCTATGATTAAAAACCGATGCCGATAGTGTGAGCTTACTTTAGGAGGTGAGAGATTCAGCTGGGATCTATTGGTTTCAGTGTTGTGTCCTTTTGAGGTATTCTTGGGCATGTAATGGTTATCCATAGTTTAGGCTTAAATTAACTATTTTAGGTGTAAGGTGTGGTGTGTATGCACAGATGGGACCAGGTTTTCCATCACTGGATAAAATGAAAACCTTGCAGTGCAGGACACACTCTCTTGGAGGAGGGTGTAGCTGATCACGCACATCTTGGATAGCCTCACCCTTGGTTTCATGGAGGAGAGGTGTCCATGTTTTCAAATAGTGGGTATGTGTACAAGGATGTTTTTTCTGAAATGTTTTGAGGACGACCTCCTCGTAGAGAGGAAGACATCTGTATCGACCAGTACCCCGAGATGGCATCGATATCCACGACGGCGTATGCAATTCCTCTCGTATAGCTTCACAAACTGAGGATACAACTGGAGGACTTACAATATATGGTCTTTGTGAGACCCAATGTTTCACAATGTGAAGTCCCGATGCTTTTTTCCAAGAAGGAAGATAGTAGTTTGAGGTTGTGTGTGGACTTCCGGCACCTGAACTAGGGGACCATGAAGAACATGTACCCACTACCGAGAATTGATGACCTCTTTGATAAGATGAAGGGGGAGAAGTGGTTCTCAAAGATAGACCACATATTAGGCTACCACAAGCGTTTGTTTCGGGATGATGGGGTACTGAAGACGGCCATTAGGTGTCGGTATGGCCACTATGAGTCCCTAGTGATTCCATTTGGTGTGAAAAACGCCCCAGTAGTGTTCATGGGCCTCATGAATAGGATCTTCTAGCCCTACCCTGATAGGTTGTCTGGGTCTTCATCGATGTCATCTTGGTGAATTCAGCATCGGAGTAGCAATATGTTATATATCTATGGAAAGTCCTGGATACACTCTGAGAGCACCAGTTTATGGTAAGTTCTCATAGTTTTAGTTCTGGGTATGGAGGTCCACTTTCTAGGATACGTTGTCTTTGAAGATGGAGTGGTAGTGGATCAGGTGAAGATAGAGGAGATGCATGCTTGGGTGCTGCCCAGGATCATGAATGAGGTGTGGAGATTCTTAGGGATGGATGGTTTCTATCGAAGGTTCATGCCTAGATTTTCTAAGGTAGTATCACCCTTATCGGCATTGACATAGAAGGGATATCATTTCCTGTGGTCGGAAAAAAGCCCGAAGATTTTCCAAGAGTAGATGTGGAGACATACTGCTGCATCCATCTTGACACTACCAGAGGAGGGCATTGGGTATCTAGTTTAACGTGACGCTTAAGGAACTAAGCATAGTTGTGTCTTAATGCAGGATAAAGCAATGATTTCCTATGGCTCACAATAGTTGAGCCAGGATAAGCAGAATAATGTGATCCATGACCTGGAGTTGGAAATAGTAGTATTTGCGTTGAAGATGTGGAAGCACTACTTGATGGGTGAGCAGATTACAGTTTACCCCGACCAAAATAGTCTCAGGTATATATTCTCCCAGAAGGACTGAACCTGAGACTGCAGGATGGATAAAGATCCTCCAATACTATGATTTTTGGATAGTCAATACTCTTGTAAAGGGGAATCTGGTGGCAGATGCGCCCAGTAGGAGGACCAGGATGCAGTTGCTGAGTAAGGTGACATATCATTTTTTCACGATTCAAGTATCCCTCATTGACGATGGTGATGTTTTTTTACCTCTAGTCGACGGATTTTACTCCCCCACTCATAAAGTGAGTCAGGGTGGTGCAACTATGGGATGTTGACTACGAGGACCAACATGATTATATTTCCTCAGAACAGGCTCCTAATGGAATTCCGATAGGTGGGTAGCACATATTCATTTTTAGAGGGAGCACCTTAGTAATATTGGTTTTTTGAGAAGAGTTGTTGAGGGAGTTCCATATATCCCCTCTGGTGGAACATCATGGAGTTGAAAAATATGTACCATGACCTCCAGTGTTTGTACTGGTGGCTTGGGATGAAAAAATTAGCGTCTGGGTTCAACATAAGATGCATCACTTGTCAGCAAGTGATGTTCAAGCATCAGGTTCTAGCAAGATTGATTCTACCACTTGAGGTATCAGAGTGGAAATGGGATTGTATCTTGATGGACATCATGATAGGGTTACTACATACGTCTAGAGTTCATTAATATATTTGGGTGATCGTTGATGAACTTAACATGTTTTCTCACTTCCTACCCATCTAGGAGAAGGGCACAATAGGGGGCTTGGGATGCCTCTACATACAAGAGATAGTGTGGCTTCACATGGTTCCTTCGACTATCATCTCAAATTGTGACACCCTCATTAAATCCCAATTTTGGAAGGGGTTAAAAGAGGCATTCGGGATCCAGAAAAACTTGAGAGCCACATTTCATCCGCAAATGGATGGTCAGACGGAGCGGACCACATAGTTCATGGATGACATGATTCGTGCTTGCGCCCTTGACATTGGTCATGTTTGGGAGGACCACCTGCCACTGGTGGTATTTTCATAAAAAATATCTATCACTCTACCACTGTAATGGAACCATTTTAGGCCTTGTATGGGCGGCATTATAGCTCACCCATATGCTGGAAAGACAGTAGGGAGTCAGCACTCGGGGGTCTAGAGTTGGTAAGGGCTACCACCGAGAAGGTGATGATCATTGAGGAGTGTATGAGAAATGCATAGAACAATAATAATTCATATGATTCATGGAGATGAAGGAGTTTGGATTTCGAGAAGTGATATCACATGTTCCTTCGAGTCTCATCCCAATAAGGATTGCAGAGATTTGGTTGTGGCTGTAAGATATCTCTCAGGTTCATCAACCTTTTTCAGATCCTGAGCAGAGTTAGCGAGGTGGAGTACTGACTAGCTCTTCCCCCATAGACATGTTGGGTGAATGATGTTTTCTAAGTGTTGTAGCAGAGGAGGTACGTGCATAATCCCTCACACGTCATCATCTTGGAGAGTTGGACATTGATGATGGGGTGACATTTGGGTAGTTTATAGAGGAGATAGAGGATCAACATGATCGATTCCTCTACAGATGGTTGATTCCTCTAGTGTGTATCTGATGCCAACATGAGAATCTATAGGAGGTATATGGGAGTAGGAGGATCATATTAATGCTTAGTACCCCCATCTTTTTGTTTAGTTGTTGTTTGGATTTCATGAACGCAAATTCCAATGGTGGGGAGAATGTAACATCTCAAGACTTCTGTGTAATATTTTTATTTATATGAAAATATTTAGAGACTATAAATTTCGACGACAAACAATTTTGTGGTCTGGACTGCCCAGAACAGAATTTTGAAAATGTTTAAGGTACGTTCATTAAACATGCGAGCATAATTTTCTATATTTTTAACCGCTTCACGGATCAAAAATTTCAGGGCATCGTTGAATTTAGAATGCCTGGATTAACCTAGATATGACTTATCTTTGGCCATCAAGGGCTTATTGGAAATCCTAATTTCCAGAATATTAGAGAAAAATAATAAAATAATTTAAATGAATTGTTTTATTTTATTTCTCACATTGGAGTGGTGGATGGATACGCTATGGGGCAGCGATAGGGAGATGAAGATGCACATCAATGAGGCTTATTAATGGCTCTTTAAACATATAGTGTACAAATTCCTCAATGATGTGTAATAGTGATACTATTTCATAAATAAATTAGTGTAACAACGGTACATCACATCAAAATTGGATTGTTGCGCCGTGATCCTATTTAAAATTCGATGCGATGGGGAAATACATATTAATAAATTTAGAGGATTCAATGCCATGCCATTAAATTAGGTCCACCACAGAAAAGAACGAAGAGTTCCAGAGGATCTTCATATTCATTGTCACACCTTTTTATGATCAGAATAGAGAAGCGACATCAGCGTCTTAACCCCTCAAGGAAAAACATGTGGCAATGAACTTTAAAGAGGTAGGAGTTTTGATTTGTTTTTCTTTCAAGTCGATTTCTAAACAATGAATGTAGATTAACCCATTAAAAGGGTAATCTGAAGACTATGCGTTCTTGTGGGAGGGTGACTTATTTGGGGTTTCTTCATTTATCATTTAATTATCTTTGTTGTTCAAATTAAAATCCCCATATCTCAGTTGATTGTAAACTTCTAATGCAGGGGGCCTGGGCCGACATGAAAAAGGGATGTGCCCCTATGCTATGGGAGTTCATTGTGGGAAAAATTTTGACTCACCAACAAGGTAGTTTTGAGACCGTTTTGGAGGAGAGGACGATCCCTAGAAAATGAAGATGCAAGAAGCACGAGAATGGACCACCGGTGTGGTCCGGGTGGCCCGCAGAAGAATCTAACGGCGCGTAAGTGCCAATGGTGGAACAAGTGACTACCAGAAGTGGCCCGTAGCGGTGGCCATGGGTGGGAGGAGGCATTCCACTATGGCGCTTTGGATGAAAGGTTGTGGCCGGACCGGGCCGCAGTGCAGTAGGAGAAGCCGTCGGCCGAGCCGGTGGTTGGAGGCAGCGGACGCAGTCTATTGACCATGTTGGAGGGTAACAAATGCATCACCGAGCCACGTCCCATGTGATGGGCCACGACCGCCTGACTGTGGTGGAGGTGGTACCCCGTAGTGACCTGTGGGGTAATGGTGGGGCACAATAGTGGCTCCCACCCGGGTCCCACATTGCGGACCGGTCCACGTATTTCAGACCAAACGGGTTGCGAACCCCTAGTGGGCCGGACCCACACCAATGGGTTAGACCCGTGCCCTCTTCTGGCTAGGCCAGATTAGGCCGGGTCACTGGGAAACTATGTAGGCTAGACCCTGGGCCAACCCGGATGGGTCGGCGAGTCCTCTTGGGCCTGGCCCAATGGGCTGGTCGGACCCGACCCGCCCCAACCCACACCAGGATATGTCGGGTCCATTCGAATAAACAATTTACATGGAAGGCCCGAGATATGCTGGTTGGGTCGGTCTATTCGGGTCAGACATTTCCCACTCGTAATCATTCCCATGGTTAATAAAACACCCATCTATTGAAAACTACACGTCCGATTGACGGGTCGTTTGAGGCATTTGGACCCTTCCGAAGAAATGGATCATTCAACATGAGTTGTGGTGCCGAGAAGTGATGTATTGATTGAAGAGTTGTTCTCCCAAGGGCGCAACGTATGAAACTCTATGGTTGGATGTGTTATAAAGACTAATCAAGGATGGCTCAGTGGGAAGTGGCTCTATGTGATCCACCAGGACCATGCTGGGGAGTGGCTCTATGAGACTCGGTAGACCCATGATACATTATAGGAGGAGTACCTTAGTTCATACAAGTTGGGAAGTGGCTCTGTGTGACTTGGCTGGACCACAGTGGGAACAACTCTGTGTGACCCAGTATACCCATGGTACTCATCAAGGATGAGTACCACAACATTTCAAAGATAGTTGGATGTAGATCTGTGTGACCCAGTATGCCCATTGTACTCAATAGAGGATGAGTTCTCCAACAATGGAGGAGTTCAACGTTTTTGGAAGACGATGCTACTATTACTACCCTATAATATAAATGGAGTGAGGTGACTTGGGTTTCGTGATTTACATTGGTGAACTTATCATTATTATTTCTATTTGTTTTCAAGTCCCTACTGAGTACTATATCACTCACCCATACACAGGATCTACTCGCACGTGTTGTGTTCGGTGTAGATGACTAATGTTTCGACAGCGGTGCTCTAGGAGACAGGACGGGTGGACACTATGGTGGTGGACTTGGTGGACTAGGACCAAGCAGGGCTCAATAGGACCAGGTGGACAGGATGTACTACTTCGGCTTCTAGTAGCTTCACTACTATCGTGATCAAGTGGGGTTTAATACAGATGTACATAAGAGTTTCCATTTTGTACATGTTGTTTTATGTTTGTTGTCGGATATGTATTTTGACCTATATAAATTTAGTTGTACTTGCACTCAGCTTTTTTTAGTGGTACTTGCTTCACATTTTTAGTGTTTTGGGGTGTGGTTGGGTGTGTGTGTGTGCGTACAAGTACTTGGGAAATGCCACTCTCTTGCCAGTTAACGCCTCCATCAATATTCATGAGCCCCTGGCCTATGGTAGGCTGGCTTGGGGTAGTCACAGCATAGGCCCTGGGTGATGTTTCGTGGCATATAATGTGTTCATAATAGAGAATAATATGTTCCCTTTTATATTATATGGTAGGTCCACTTTTGGAATTTTTCAAAATATAAAAATTATAAAAATTAATTTTATATTCCAAATACATCTAAACATATTTATTTACAATTTAGTATGATTATTGTTAAAATAAATAATCCAATCAAAATTGGAAATGTTATTATTGTTTTTTAATCCTTATCATTTTGGTTTACCCATTATTTAACACCTTTACCTCTTATGGTGTTTACATGTGTTTTTACTCATTAAGGATAAATATAGTTAATATAAAATTCCAAAAGTCCAATAAATGAGTCATTGATGAATTTTTTGAGACCATGAAAAATCATTTGGATGAACATTATATTTTAATTTATTTGATATCATTTAATAAAAATTATTTATTTTAAAAAATCATTTATGTAAATTTGAGACTAATTATTACTTTGGTTTTTAAAAAGGTCATAATAACATGATATATTCAATAAAACTCTTTAAAATACTCATTAAAATGTCAATATACTCTATAAGATTCATGAATGAAATTACTTATGTATTATATTATTTATTTTAACATTCGTAAAAATATTTATTTTATATTTTCATTAAATATAAATTTATAACATCATTATTGTGGAAGCCTTTAATATAATTATTTTATTTCTGAGAATTATAATTAAATTACCATGATGGATATAAACATATCATATTTAAATATAATATATATAATCAAACATATCTTCTATATATCCCCATATTAAAAATTTTATAGTAATCAAAAACATGAGTGTGACATCATTGATTTTTCTTTAAATAATATATTCAAAATTTCATACTCTCATCCAAGTGGACTTTGAAGATTACAATTTTGGACTAAGGATTATTTTGGTCGAATGAAACTAAAAAAATTCAATTATGAAATTTTTTAGGGTAATTTTATAATATTTATAATATTATTTGTTTCACGTAATTACTGATTTACCTTTAACAGTGTCAATTGAAAATTACTAAAGTTACTATTAATAATGTAAAAAAATAAAAGGAACCAATTTAATGAATTTTGAAATTCTTATTGAAAATATAGAATCCATTTTAAATTTTTTTAAACAAATTAAATTTATATAATAAATTAAAAACTAATCCCATTGACAGAATCAGAAAATGAGTTTATAAAGAGAAATCCTTCAAAATATTGAAATGGTTTTATATCAAAATTCAATGTGAAATTGATTATAATGACTTATATTGGATTAAATGATAAAAAATTTATCTAAATATAATTTCATAACATTTTTAATGTTTAGATATCACTATAAATATTTTTTTAAAAAAATCAATTAAAATACAATACATTAAACTATTCATCAAAAAATGAAACTTATTAGAAAAATACCAAATTTTTTTCCAATTAATATAGTGATATTAAAAATTCCTAGAAGAGTTTTACATTGTAATATAGAATTTATAAAAGTGTTAAAATGTATATTTAATGAATTTTCTCTATGAAAATGCGTCAAAAAATATATTTATATAAAATACAACATTTATGCATAAAAATGAATTTTTTATTTTATCATGTATAGAAAAAATATAAGATGAAATTATATATATAAATATCTTTAATATATTCCAAAAAATAGTTATTTTTTTATTTTTTTTATTTAACTTCTTTGAATTTAAATATTTTTTTAGAAAATGATTTCCTTTTATTTTCAAAAGTGGTTTCTTTTTTGTAAAAACTATTTTAATAATCTTGTTCATCCTATTTATACCATAAATTATAATATGTTGGTTATAATGAGAATATTTGAAAAAAAATTATTTATGTGTTTGTTTAAGACCGAGCATATCATGTACATAATCAAATATTGAATTACATTTTTTAAAAAAAAATTGTGATGTCACATTCTCACTCCTTTTGGAAATATCATCCTCAAAATTTTGATTTCGAGTTCAATAACTAATGTTTTAATTTTAGAAATACATTTATTAAATTCCCACATTTGAAAAAGGATTAATGAGAATTACACTTTAAAATAAAGAAAACAGTGTACGATGGTCTCCTGAGAATACATTTAATAGGTTCCCATTTAGGAAAACGTCGACATGGAAGAAAATAAATACTATCATGTTTTAACAATATTGATAGAAAATATGGTCCTATGAAATTTTATTATCACTAAACCATAAATATTTTATCATTTTAAAATTACATTGATTTCTAAGTTAGAAATGTCATCAGATTATGATTTGGTTTCAAAATCCATTTACATAGAGTTGAGTAATTATTTTTATAATTTTACTAAGAAAATTTATTCATTGGCTAAGCATATTAGCTTAATGTTTCCCCTTTGTGGCACCCACACCCCATGCTCAGATGGTGGGGATTAACCATCCATCTCTTCAAATGATGTGGGGTTCACTAGTACCATCCTTCCATAGATTCCTCATGATAGTTGACCCATATTCCTGTCGTGGTTGTATTTGGAAGAAAACACACCATTCTCCCCATTATCAGGGTGAATTACATATTTTTGATAATGAAAAAACACATAAACTACAGACTTTATGTTCTTACCAGAGTTGGATAAAAACCATCTGACGGGGTCATGGCATTA
The DNA here is from genome assembly GCA_963277665.1 of Viscum album. Taxonomy (NCBI): domain Eukaryota; kingdom Viridiplantae; phylum Streptophyta; class Magnoliopsida; order Santalales; family Viscaceae; genus Viscum; species Viscum album. Next base: position 1,978,551,936 of record OY728119.1, read on the forward strand.
TCCCACTACAATTCCATACACCCGCATGTATGCATGATTTTGGCCTTGTGTGTGTCTAAGAAATAGTCTGCTTCCAACAAAATAGTTTCCTTGTGTGAAAAAAGGGGATTCTATTTCATTTTATTTAGCTTTGTGGCCCAACCAGTCTATCTAGGCTTCAAACAACCATATGCCTCCCACTATCTCTTGAAAAAAAAAACATGCTCCAAACCCACCAATCATAGGGGCATTCATATATTTGAAATTATATTGAGTTGGACCATATATGTCATTTCACAAAAGGTCCAGAACCCTTGGAATATACTCCCACAATCATTGTCTAACAGCAAACATTCCACAAAAAACAGAAAGCACATATCCTCTAATACCACTTTTCCATAGTTTAGGGTCTCAGCCCAATGGTTCACCCATGTATCACCCTATCCCACTCCTCTTTGGGTATGGTTTAGCTTTATAACTCTACAAATGATGTTAGTTTCAATAGTTTCATCTTTCCAAGGACTCATTAGGTGAGTGGCCCCTACTTCCAACCAGGGTGGTGTCAGGACTAACATGAACCATCCTCTACATTTTGGGGGTGACATCCATATCATTAATAAGGAAAAACCACATGATCCACAACCATAATGTTCATGGTAGAGTGGGGGTAGACCTTCATGATTGGATCATAACAATATGAAAACATACATACATGAATAGTATAGTTTCACCCACTAATCAATTTCATCCACAGTCTTATCTTTTTCTCCAAATGATAAGAATTCAAGATGAATTTTCCATGCCTAAAGTACTAGAATCTGAATCTAGAGAATCACATAATCCAAAATATATTTATTATATATTTATATTGTATTTATAAATTAACCAAAACCAAAAAAATAGTACATGATAAGATAATTCCCCAAAATGAAAAAACATTATATGATGAAAAACTACTTCAATACACAAAATTCAATAGTAATACCCAATGTTAAAAATAGACCATTAAACCAATAAATTTCCATAAAATTAAATAAAATAATACAAACTAATATTGGACCAAAAAATATAAAAGGATTCGATAACATATTCTTCTATGTTAAATTTTAACTTTTATCTCCAAATAACATAAATCTCTAATAATGTATCATACCAAAAATTAAATTTCCAAAATAACATAATCACCTTGATATTGTTACTATTTTTATATATAAACTATGTCACCATATTTCCACATTAATATCATATATTATTACAAATTATAATTCAAACATTACTTCTCAAAATAAATCTCTATATATTATGTTTACATTGATCATATAGGTTTCTAAAAATCATGAACGTCTTCTGAAATTAAATTAATCACTTAATAACCAAATCATTCTCCAACCAAATGGTCTTCTATTAAATATAAAAAATATTACCCAAATGAAATTATTTTTCCTCCATAAAATAATGTAATTAAAAATAAAACGTACAATAAATTATGACTTCACGTAAAACACCAGTATGTGATGCACCCTTCTCGACCTTCAGTTATGAGTTCGATTCCCACAGCCTTGTGAGAGGTGATTGGTTTTCACTCATCCAATATGTTTTCTTTTATATAAAACTATATAATGCATAAATATTTAAAAAAAATTATAATTTTTTATAAAAAACCATAACAATGTTTTACCTGAAATTTTATGTGGTACCTTTAATTTTTTATCAAAAAAGTAATAACCCATAATTTCATCAAAAAAATGAATTCCCAGAAAATATTATATTCTTTATTGTAAAATTTTATAAATTAAATCCTTAAAATTGGATTATAATACTCATAACACATGATCAAACTAATATTTATAAACCCATGTTGATATCCACAACTCATAATAAATCATCATAATCTGTAATGTTTCATAAACCCAACATTGATAAAAACATTAAGCACCCATCCTAAATCATTACATATACTAGTGTTTTTGAATAATAATTCACATTATATGATTTTTCTAGTTTATATATTTATATTGTTATGGAAAAAACTCTTAAAAAACAAATACATTACAAGTGGTCACTTATGACTAGTATTAAATTTCTTCCCCCCCGTAAACCCTTTTAAAAATAAAACATGTTTTATTTTCATGAAATATGTTCTACACATTAATCAGGATATTGTTTTTTTCATTAATAATCTTAAAATCTATGAATAAAATTTAAAAATTGTTATATGCAAAAATATCTTAGTAAGATATATAAAAGAATGGAAATTATTAGCTTATTGAAAAACATGAATACCCATTAAAATGTTTTTCTTAAAAATCAATACCAAGAAAATAAAAATAATGTAGGATTGTTTGGAGATAATTAACATATAATTATTAACTCACACCTAAAAATGGAATAACTATATGTTTTATTTCCATCAATGGAGAGTACAATGAATTATATCGGTCTAATTAGCCTCACCCTTTATATACGTTATATTGGTCTCACCCTTCGTATAAGCTGTATTGGTATCACCTCCACACATAATAAAAAAACAATTATATTTGTAAATAAAAATGATTTATAATAAAGGAATCATTAAATAATTAATGTATCAGGACTTTGGGAAATTTCATTCATGTCATATGTGTTATTAATACATTCTATTTGGCTTATGTAAAAATATTCGATATGGTAACATTAAAATTTATTTTTAAAAGGATATACTATACATAAAATCTTAAAGATAATCACTTTTAATAAATCTCGATATAAATAATAAAATTATCATTTTAATACATACTTTTAAAATGACTAAATTCTAAAATTTTATTTAAAAACATGAAAATGAAAGGGAATGATTTTTTAAAATAAATCTGTAAACATTTACATTTTTTATTACTTAGAAGAAAATCCCATTACCATGAGTCTAACTTGTTACTTACATTCATTAACTTCATGAATAATAAAATAATTATTATTATTTACATGAATTATATCCCTTTTCGTATTAATTATTCCACTAATATAATTTATTAACATGTTATTATAATTAACTAATTATTTAAGTTCACATTGGGTGTTAACGATATTTGGTACTTGAGTATAAAAAGAATTTGGTATGACACTTATAGTCAAAGTGGTCATTATTACATCAAATAAATATTAATATTCATTAACTAATAATAAATTTTAAACCTAAATTTTAATTTTGAATCTATACATTAAACATGTCTATTAAAAATAAAATATTTACAATAATGGAGACGGTAAGTCGTATGTCCACATAAGTAAGGTTTCCATTTTTCAATGATCCTTATGGAAAGAAGGTAGGTATTATTTTATATTTCATGAATTATATTAATATAATTAATATCAAATTTATAGTTTTAATATACTAATATATATAATTCGTGAGATTTGGTGAGGAAAAACAAATCACATCACTTCGTGGATGTGATATTTCACACATACCCAAGAACAATGTCATCAATTTTACGTGCATGGAAAAATAAGAATGTAAATGATATATTATTATTAAATAAAGATAAATATTTTGTTAATATAAAATATATAAAAATAAATTCCATCATTATAAAACTCATTGATAGATGGTGATGGAAAACAAATTATATCGGGTTGTGAGGTGGCACTATGTTGTACACGAGAAACATTAATTATTTTCAAATTTGAATGAAATTGAAATGGATTTGGATGATGTTGTTGACATAATAAAATCACTGTACATTTATGATAATTGATGTATTATGTTATCATGTTTTACTAGACTTTTAGGGATTTGGAAACGAAATAAACAGAAATACTTGACTAAAAATGACACCTATTCTTCAGACCATCTCCTTTTCATAACACCTCAAGACAACTAAGGGTGGATTTATGCCTAAAATAATAGTTATATGATGTGTTTATGGATTATAATATGTTATTTGGGAAGATATTGGATGAATTTTGTTTTTTAAATTTACATAAAATCAATGAGGATGTTTTGTTTTATAAGGGTAGGGAGGGGGTGTTTTTGGAATTTGTCAAAATATTAAATTAATAAAAATTAATATTATTTTATAAATGGTTGAAAACTAATTTATTTTGAATATAATATTATTATTGATCTATATTAACTCATATGTTTAAAATTTGATTTTTTTTTATTTTTTTAATCATTACCTTTTTGGTTTAACCCTTATTTAACCCCTTGAACTCTTACCATGACAACATTTGTTAAAACACTTTAAGTGTTAATATAGTTACAATAAAATGCAAAAATAAATATATATGAGTCATTTCTGACATTTTGAGACATTTGAAAAATATTTCAATGAATTTTATATTTCTATAAATTTTATATCATTTAATAAATTTGTTTATTTTAAAATATCATTGATGTCAATTTTGATATTATTCATTACAGAACTTTTAAGAAATATCATAATAGAATTAAATCTTCATACCAAATGTTATAACATATCATTATAATGGATAAAAATAAAGGAATTTTGGTTATGAAATTATATATATAAATTATATTTATTTCCATATTTATATTAATATTTATTGGAAATTTCTATTAATTAAACCATGAGTACATCATCATTTTGTAAGACCTGCATTTAATTATTTCTTCCCTAAAATTTAAAAATAAATTACCATGAATAATATGAACATTTTAGATTTAAAAATACTATATATATTCTAATATATCCCCAATATATCCCCATATTATTAATTTTATTGTTATGAAAAACATGAATGTGATATCTTTTTATTTTCTTTTAATAAGATATTATAAATGTAATACTGTCATCCAAGTGGATTCAAAATGTTATAATTTCAGAAAAAGAATGATTTTGGCCGAAAAAAACCCCTCCAGTTAAATTAGTATAATTTTAGGGTAATTTATACTATTTATAATATTATTTTGACCCTTAATTTCTAAATGTGTCTTTAATCATGTTTAAAAAAATTAATAAGGTAATTATTCATACGATCCAAAAATAATAGTGGCCAATTAAATAAATTTATAAATTCTTATTTCAAATATAGATTCCATTATTAAAAATAAATAACCCAGAAATTGTGTGATGTAATTAAAAAGTAGTCTCATTGATGGAATAAGATACTATTTTTCTAAACTCAAAACCGTCAAAAGATTGAAATGTTTTTATATCCAAATTATATATGAAATTGATACCAATGAAAAAAATGGTATTAAATTATAAATAAATAATCTAATTATTTTTTATAAACCATCAAAAATATTATTTAACACACTAAATAAATTTGATGAACAAACAGTTTTCAATTAAAATGAATTATTTTCACTATTCATCAACAAATAAAACTAACCATCAAAATACCCAAAATTATACCAATGTATATTTTGATATTACTATATAATATAAGATTTTTATTTTTCCAAATATAATTTATAAAACTATTAAAAATTATATTTAAAAAATGTGCCAACAAAAGGCAGTAAAACAGTCTTTTTTGATATTTTCTATGTATATATTTTAATTTGTTATTATATAATGTCTATAAAATATATAGGTTGAATGTTTAAAAAACTATTTAATAATATATATATATATATCAAAAATAGAATCCATAAAGGGATTTGATTATTTTATAAACACACATGTTTTCATTTAAATAGTTATTCATAAAATGATTTCCATTTTTTAAATGGGTTTTATTTTAATTTATAATTATTTAGTCTCCAAATAATTAAATATATAATCTTTTTTAATATTTATTTTTATAACTTATTTTATGTTTTTTATACCTTCCATTCTTACATCTATGTTATAATGGTAAAATTTACATAATATTATTTAGTTGATTATTTATGCTTGATGTGGCGTATCATGTACCATAAAAACATTGTGATTATTTTATTAATAATATATTTATGTTAAAATATACACCTTATAAAATAGATAGGTTGTGAATATGGAATGTATCAAAAATTATTAAAACAGTGAGATGAAAATCCTTTTCCATAAGCCTCTACATCCATTGTAAACATTAGAACCTCTGTTATAATAAATATAATTTTATTATAAATCAATTAAAAACCCATATTTATATATATCAAACATTATATGATTTACTTATGACATATTATTAAATTTTTATTAAAAATTCCTTGTTAAAATAATATTTCGGGTAATAGATGCTTGGGTTTTCAGGTATGTTTTTTATTTGGTATTTTTTGTCCTCATATATTGATCAAATATCAATAGTAAACCTAACTTCCACAATGACATAAATCTCTTATATATTCCTTATATTTTTTTATTTTATTCAATAAAATTCGGGGATAGAAATTAAAATACACCATTCCTGGATATGCTAGGCCATACGTACACATGAACGTTGTTTCTATTTTCTAGATAGATGAAAAAAACTTCATAAATAATATATTACATTTATTTATTAATTTTGAGGTAATATATAACACACATATTCATTAAATTTAAGATAATTACCTCTTATGAAATTTGTTAATGTAAAACTACTTACATCACTTTGTGAGGTGATTGTATGATATTCACATGAACAATGTTATGATATTTTCTATGGATTGTAAATTAGGAATATATATTTGATATTATAATACAATAATTATAATTATATCATAAATATCATATATAATTATTAGGTACTTCATTTTATCCATCAGTGAGAAGAGGTAATGTAAAATAAATTATATCAGTTCATGAGGTGGTAGTTCACCATACACATGATCAATGCCATCATTTTACATTGAAGGATGGATATATATTTTTAGGTAACAACCGTAACATAATAATTTATATGTATACAAATGATTCAAAGGATATTATATCTTAATGTTTTAAAAATAATTCAAGGATGTGTGGGAAGAAATAAAATAGATCGCTTGGCTAGGGATGTTACCTCTTCTTCTGAAAACCACTTTTTATTTCCCCCAATCCCTTACTAGGATTGTTTAATGAGAAAAATAAAAACTCTAGACAAATAAAAGGGGTTTAAGAAAGAAAATTTAGTAGTTCATGGGTGAAAAAGGGTCTTTAATATTTTAAGAGAAGAGGATAGGGGTGGCCTTTTATAGGTGTGGTGAGTGGCACACTTGTAATTATTTAATATAAAAAGGTAAAACCATGTTTTTATCATGAAAAAGGGTTCAAAATGGGTTATTCTCAATACATAAAGGTGATAAGGTAAACATAGTGGCATAAAATACATTTTTCACATTAATATTTCCCATTTTTCCATTGATATGTTTATTTTAACTCCTACTAAACCCATTTCCATTAAAACCACATAATATTATTTTTACTCATATTACTATTTATAATGGTGAAAAATTATGTTTCCCATATTAGATAACATTTATTATTAAGGTTTCAAATATGAAATAAATTTTTCTAAATTCCATTTACAAAAATTAGAAATATTTAATTTCAAATTTAGCATTGATATGCGATGAAAAAGCTGTATTAAAACGAGAAATATTTCAAAAGTTTAAAATAATTACAACATATTTTAGTGAAACAATTATAACAAAAATCTAAATTTTTGATATATATAATTGAGAGAATTATTCTTTTAAAAAAATTATAATTATTTGGGTATTTTTTAATTCTTTAACGAAAATGAAAATTGTTTATAAAAACAAGTATTTTTCACTATTCATATAATATTTTATCGATTTAAAAATTTATCCAAAAATATCTTAGATAAAAATGTCAAAGATTATTTTTTAAAATGAAGAATATATTTTTAAAATAATTTTTTTTACAATTTCTAAAATCTAATTTTTAAATATGAGTGGAAAATATGAAAAATACTAATATTTATAATGTAATGTTGTTTAGCATAATGTGGGATATATATTCATAACATTTCTAGAAAAAAACTAAAAATTAATTTTAAAAATTTAATTAATATATAAAATAAAAATATTATTAATATTATTCAAAAAAAAATTATTTTTAAAATTTATTGATGTTAAACAAGATTATGTGCATAAAAATAGTTTTTTATAGAATTATTTTATTTAATTTCAAATAGTTTTTATTTTAATATACAGTTTTTGTCACTAAATAATTGAATTTATATAGATGATTGATCATTATATTTGTATAATTTATTTAATATTATTCAAAACCACCATTATAATGTCCAGTTGAGACCTATCATATTAAATATTAATATTTTTTTAGCTGACCATGTTTTTTTTAAAATTGGCGTTGCATGTGACATAAAGTAAACTCAATGTTGCATTTAATGCAAGATAAAATAATTGTTTATGTATAAAATGATAAACATAATGTAGTGTGAAACACTAAATATCCAAAATATTTATTTTTTTGGAAATAATTTATCAAAAAATCTATCATTGTTACAAAATTACATCCATTTTGTGGGTTTTAATTCAAATTCTATGTTGGTATTTATCTTATATTGTTTTGGAGAAAATCAACTTAAATGATATTTCTATTATATTTTTTTTATTTCAATCCAGAATTTTTTCATAGTCTAACTCTATATTTTAATGTTGAGTTTTCAGTAGAACTCATGAATGGAGCTACTCCTATTTGAAATAATCTATATTTAATAAAACTAATTGAGTTTTAGGAATTGAGGGAAAAAATGATAGTATTGATAAGAGATTCATTTGGCCATGTGAATGACCACTAGGAGAAACGGTTCATTTTGATAAGGATAATAACTAATTAAAGTGGCTCTAAATTAATTTCTTGTAATTTAACATGATCATTATTAGGACGAATTAACCATTAGTTCATATTGATCATTTTTTAATCAATTAAGATGAGCTAAATATTTATTCAATATGGATCTTAGATCATAATACAATAAATTGTAGGTAATAAAGATAATGCATACCTATGAGATTCATTAATATGATGTATGATCACAATCAATTAATACTTATTCATTTTTCCCTTATTAGTGTGTCATCTATCTTGAAGGATTTAAAGAATGGAATCTTTCGGGATTACTATGATCAGTTTGTTATAGTATCTATAGATGATATTATTATATTTTATAATTGAAATTAAAGTCATGATGATAAATTAAGGATTGTACTGATTACCCTAAATATGTATAATCATTATGAAAAATATACCATGATTGAATTTTTGGTATATAATGTGTCTTTATTTTTTATATAATATCAATAGAGAGTATATAAATTTACCCTTAATAATTGATTTTATTTATAATTATCACAGACCAACCACCAAGACAGAGATCTATAGTTTTTAAGAATTGTGTGGATATTATCATGGATTTTTGAGGATTTTATCATGAATATATAGTCCAATATCCATGTTAACATAGAAAGGATACATGTTCATTTCCAATAAAAAAATGTGAATAACATAACATTGAATTGATAGGAGATTGGTAAGTTCCCTAGTTAACACACTTCATTTCAATAGATACCCGTGTATGATTTATAGTGATGCATCAAATTAGGCGATGTGAAAATTTCTTATGCAGAATGATAAGGAGATTATGTATGTCCTGAATCAAATAAAAATTAATGGGGTCTATTACCAAACTCATTATTTGGAGTTAGATGGTATTATATATTCTATAACATTTTGAGTCATTATCATTATGATGAAAGGTGTTTCATATATTCAAATCATTAATTTTTAAAGGATATTTCTTACAAGGAATAGTTGAATATGAATCCAAGAATATGTATTGACATTTGTAAGGATTACAAATTCAGAACACATTACAAACCTATGAATTTTAATAATGTGGATGATTGTTTTGGTCGAATGGATTATTCTAGTTAACCTATAATGGTAATAAAATATCTATAATATTTATAGTTTTATAAATGATGGACCTTTAATTATTGAATGAAAGGGAAAACATTTATCAATCCCAAATGATTTTTCAACCATCTACCAATGTGAAGAATAAATAGGAACACAAAGATGATTTATATATGAAAAAATATGGTGAGAAATATACCAAAATTAATATTTTTTTTGTGATGGATTGTTATGTTTTTTGAACTAGTTTTGTGTCCCATAAATACTAGAATTGAATATGGTGTTATTGGAATAACAAAATACCTCATCATTCCCTATTTATACTGAATGTATGAATATTTATAGAGTTCTAAAATATTATTTCTTATAGGAAAACATAAACATGGATATTATGAAGTAATTATCTCAGTGACTGGTATTTAAAAAAGTTACAGATAAGTGATATAACTCTATGTGGCTATTACAACCATTTACCATACCAAAATGAATATGGGAAAACAACCAAATGGATTTCATTTTTAGACTCCTGAAAATACGTGAAATCCATAATGAAATTTAGTTTATAGTCAATCAGTATGTAAGGTTTGAATATTTCATTGCTATCAGATGATATTTCCGTCATGATCATATTTTTAGGATAAAAATTATGGTTGTAATAATGATTAATGTGTTAATAGATTCCATTTTATCTAATCGTGATCTAATGTTTACAAACAATTTATATTGTTGTATATATAATGTTCTAGATAAAATTTTGGGTTTTAGTACTTCTTATAATCTTATGAATTATGGTTAATCTAAGAGAACTATTTAAATAATATAAGATATTCTATGATCGTATCCTTTATATTTTAAAGGTTTTTGCGATAATAACATTATTCTTATCGAATTATCTTTAAATAATTTCATTCACACAATTATTCTAATAGATCATTATGAGGGATTATGGAAGGAAGTGAACTACTCTATTTCATGGGATGAATTTAGCGAAATAAGGCCATTGGTACCTAATATATATGATGAATTATAAGATAATTTTATATCCATTCAATAATATATAAAGTCATGTATTATTAGATATATTATTTATGATGAAAATCATTAATGAGATATAAAATTAGAATTAATTTAGATGGTGTTCATGGGAATTTATTCATAAAAGAGGGTAATGAGATTTAGAAATAATAGAATACCCAATCATAGATATAGTTTATGTTTAGATATTCTTGATTAAATAGGGATGTTTTCTTATCTCATGGTCCTTCCACCATCATCTATCAGGTTCAAAATATGTTATTTTTATCTCTCCTAATGAATTTTATACCTGATCCTACACGTGTAACAAACTCAGAGGGCATATCAATAAAGCACAATATTTTCAATGAATAACATTATGTGGAAATATTTTATCATATATATAAATCTCTATGATACAACTCTATTCATTTGGTTCATGTTCTCTGCAGGAATAAACATTACAAGGAGGCTACCAAATAACACGATGATGTAATGTAGTAAAGGAATCCTCATTCATTTATATCGAAGTTATGGAATTTTAAGGGGGGGTTAATTTTTTGGGGTGGGGGTATAATGTAACACCACATCATTAGATACATATTTACATTGAAATTTTAATAAGGTATTCGATGGCATGGTTTACACATAACCCCATCTTTAAATGACATGTGATATAATATACCATTACAACCTATCCATTTGATTTGAATGTGTGAATTGGTTTTACAACCTTATCCAATATATATATATTTTTCTCTTAAATTCATATGTATTTATTAATTATTAATAATTAATAATTAAATTCTTTATATAATAATTAAATGGTTAAAAGACATATTTTTTAAGAAATGAATTTTTCTAAATGTTATGAATTTTTATTTAAAAATGTATATTAATTATTATTGATAATTAATTTAATGAATTATATTGAAAATTTATATAACTGAATTATTATTCATTAATAAATTATTTATTTAAAGGTAAGGGACTAATATAAAATCATTTAAAGGTAAATTGATATTTTCTTCCATAGAACAGTTGTATTTACACAAAGAGTTTTTATCAAAATAAATTAAATAAAAATTTATTCATTTATTTTTTTTTGATATTTATATGTTGTATGTTCAAATAATTACTATAACATTCATCTTATATATATTACTATTTATGTGATGAATGTAAATTCACATATATGTTTAAAATGAATTTTTCCAAAATAAACAGGATTTCATTGTGTTTAGTGGGGTCATTTCAAAACTAAATCTAACCACATATTGAAATAAGATATGATAAAATATATTTAATATTTGGAATATTAATTTTCCAAAAAAATTAATTCTTCCACATTCATTTTTGGTCCTATTGAATAGTAAAATAGTTAAAAATTGATTCCATAGTTATGGTTAAAGCTAGTTTACCATGGGGCTTAACCTATGATATAAGTGTATGAATGAAAAATAATTTTTTTTAATTCCTATTGTATGAATTTATTTCAAACATATCTTATCATACTGTTAATTATATGTCTCTTTGGAGGCCTTTTAATTAATAAGGACAATAATTATATTAAATTCATTTAATTAATTTCAGTGTTGTATTATCACTCACTTATAAAAGGGAACTAACTCCCCACCATTATTTATGAATTTTGAGCCTTATATATATGAAAAGACTTCCCCCAAAACCAAAATATATTTGTTACCATCATCCTAGAACCGATTTACCTCCCCTAAGATCAATTTTAATGTGTAATGGTTTCATAAAATATGTGCTCTCTCATTAAATAGGTATAAATATTAACCGAGATATTTTATTTCTATTTCATCACACACATTATTTAATCCAATTTTATTGTTAATTAATTATTAATCCTCTATGATAAATAATTAATATGATATTATTATGACTGAAGAACTATTATCCACCTATTTTCCATCAAATTTGAATTGAAATTATTGCTTGGGCATACCTAGAGACAACTACCTCCATGTAGTGATATAATTCATTTTTTTTACCCTAAACAATTTATGGATATAATGATGCAACAATTAAATATATATTATATTTGTGTATAACTAATATTTTTTAATGATAAAATATTATTTATCTTTCCTTCCTTATTTTCTATAAATAATGGGAACAACATTCATCTGTATATAAGGCAATGCATCTGGACATGATCCCCGAGCGACATCTGTTTTGGGAAAGCCAGTTGAATTTTCAAATCCTCTGGTGTCTGTGGTGCTAAATAGACTAATGTAGGACATGCAACAGGTGAATGTTTCCAAGGGAGCTACAGAAAGATGTGATGCTACTACTAGAATGGTAGAAATCACACCAGTGGTTGTAGGGGAGAGGTAGGAAGATCCATGGTTCACTATTTATGGCATGTATCCTTTCCTCAATAAAGAAGTTATCTTGTTAGAGGGAGCTGCTGATGTGATGAAGGAGTGTGGCAGTGACAAGATGAGTAATGGGAAGCATGGGACATCGATTGAGCCAAGGATGGAAGGCTTGCTTTTACAGTGGTGGAATGTGGTATTAGTCTACCTGTGGGGGAGCCATGAGTCTGTGAACATGCTATTGAGGATGATGGTGTGATGCTCCTAGTGTCTATGAGGAACCGCTTTCAAGACCTGGAGTCTATGAGAGTGGATGCCAGCATGCAGGCTCAGATTGAGGATGTAGTGATTGGAGAAGTGGAGAATGTGTTAAGTGCAGGATAGGATGACGATGTAGTGCATGAGGAAGTGGTAAATGTGTCTTTTGTAGATCAGAAGGTGTTGGGACAACCACATTTTATTGTAATGATTGACAAAGGTTACCAGAATCAGCAAATTCCGCTGGAGAAACATCAGCAGATGTGGGTCCCTGGGAGATGGGGGGATGTGTCTGATAGTGAAAACGAAAATGTGGGCTCTGTGAGACCCTCATACAGTGATGCTGCTCGGGGAGGGAAAAATATTTTTTCTAGAAATCAGGAGGAGACGCATGTCTCTCCATGAAGATGGTTGAGGAAGGACTACTCCTATTTGCCGAAGCCAATGACAACTAGATCCTCTATCTGTATTGATGGTATACCAGTATCTAGCTAGTTTAAAAATGAATTTGTTTCGTTGGAGCGGTTGAACCTTAGAAGGAAGTATGCCAAATATTTGAGCACTATGACATCTCAATGTGGGAATCAACGAATGCAGAGGAGGCTTTTTTTCATGGAGAAGGTGATGGGGTTGTTTTTTATATGTTTTAGTGATTGTGTATGGCATGTGGTTCTTTTGTACTGAACTTTTCATTTTTTAATAAATGGTCGGAGGTTTTTCCTCTATCTACGATTTTTGGGTTATAATTTTTTATTACTAAAACAATGTGTTTTATTATAATTATGAATATTGTTTTATAATATATTCACAATAAATTTAAAATTATTACAACAGAGGCTAGAGTTGTTACAATGAATGTTTTACTTGAGGTATGGTTTTTACATCATTGTCTTATTTTTATGGTATTATTTATGCCTAACTTTTCTATGATTAATTATTATGATATCTTTCTTAAAAATGTAATTTTTTAACTCTCCAATCATGAATTTTTGAGATTATATTATTTCATTTAATCATTATTTTTTCAATAAGTCAGTATATGATGGAAATGTTTTTATGAAAATCATACTTTAATTATCTCTTTTGTCAAGAATCCTTTTTCCCCATGACTATTTTTTATATAAAATGTATTCAAGATGGTTTTTAATATTAAAAAATAATGGTATAATTTCATTTCTATCCATTTTTTCATTTTTATAAATGTTTTTTGGAATTAATCAAATTTTTTAGATTGCGGATGTTTGTATTTTTTTCATAAATGGTGTGAAATGAAACATTGTTTTAACATATAATACAAAAAAAGCATGAACAACCACCATGACCACTAAAATTTATTTATCATCCCTTATTTTCATCCATGATCCATAAATATAAAATTATTTCAATAATATTTTTTATTTTGATACATTTTAAATAATATTATTCAAAATGAAAAAAAAATCCTCAATAATCATTCTGCTGATTATTTCATGAAATTTGTTCACTGGGGATAACATCCTTTATTGTTAATTATGTTTTTCTAAGGATATGGTACTGTGGTAGTATAATTCCCCGACCCCAGTTACCCAGAGTTGGTGCATTATTTTAATACATTGGCATGATTACAACGAATCAAGTCCATAAAGACGGATCAATTAACAGTCTCGGAAAATATATTACATACCTGAACGTTACATTACACATTATAAAATTAAACAAAACATAAATTATCCTTGATAGTGACATTAATACCCTTGCTTAACCCTTATTATCAATCATAATACACTTCTTAGAATCCTAGGAAAATAAAATATAAGAAGGCGGCGAGCTCAGATTCTCAGTAAAGATAACAATATAGTGGAAACTTTCATAAATAAGTATAAAAATTTAAGGCATTGTATAAGACTAAATAAAAAGCCTTATAAAAATAAACTTCAGCATACTATGTAAAAGATAAGATCAAATAAATCCATTTACTTATTCACATGGATATTCTACTTGTCAAATAATCACATGCAATATCAATATCCACTTTCATAAAGATGGAATGTATAATGCCAGACTTTATAAT
This sequence comes from Viscum album, assembly GCA_963277665.1. Lineage (NCBI taxonomy): Eukaryota > Viridiplantae > Streptophyta > Magnoliopsida > Santalales > Viscaceae > Viscum > Viscum album. Next base: position 1,978,567,379 of record OY728119.1, read on the forward strand.
GACATAGTCTAGGGCTTGTGCCATTACTACAAATAATATTTTATCAAGGCCCTGTGCCAAGACACTTTTCTATCTAAATAGTCCTACCGATGCATCGAGGAGCTATAAAGAGCTCCACCCATCACATACTATGTCCAATGAATTCCTCATAAGAATAGGATTAAACATACCATAAATATTCGTATTAAAGTTCTCATACTAAATGTAAATACATTATCTATAAACCATGAATGATATAAAAATAACACATCCATAGTCAAACAAATCACAAAACCATTAAAACAACATGGAATATTTTTATCATAATAAATCAACAGCGATCAAGAATAATAGCCTATAAAGGATGTTGAAATAGATGAAAATGGTCAGTAAAAATCATGGAGAGAAATATCAATTTTTCATGAAATCATTTAAAAGTCACATAATCTATAAAGGAATTAATTTAAAATATAGTTTTTAATCAAAGTTTCCCATACCACATTGAAACTATTTAAAGGAATTAACATTTTAAAACATTCATGTAACTATAAATAAATCCTTAAAACCATTTTGAAAACATGGACATTAATGAGAAAGGATTAGAATAATAAATATTTAAAACTTTTAAAATGATATTTTAGTAAAAATTATCATAAAAATATTCCCTTTGAAAACTATTTTATGATCTATGGACATGGATAATAAATATGTCCAAGTAGATACTTACGTAAAACAACCTCGGATAATAATGAGATTCTGAAATTCCCCCTTACCTTGAACTTTTCCTTTGCCGAGGGTATGTTAATCTCATGTATAATAGTTAAATAATTGTTATTAAATTATACAAGAACTATATACTTAAATATGATATCATATATTATCCTCAAATATTTCTTTTTGAATAATATATAGTAGTATCATCGTTTCAGGTGTTAACTGGTCTGTTTTCCTTTATATGCCTGGTTTCATTAGCCTTTTTTGTTATTGATATGATGTATTTTATTCATATACATAATGATATTATGTTCTTATACATTATTTTTAATCATAAATTAAAAATTATTCTTGAATGATTATGATGGGGAATGAATTTCATCATGTTCATAGAGATGGTAATCTGTACGTACGCACGAGCGACAATGTCATTAAATAGATGGTAAAATCATATTTAATTGGATTTTATATCATATATACTGAATAATTAACATTTTATATTTATTATTTACATCACTTATACTCATTATTATACCCAACCAAATAATTATCTATTTGAATAAGAAACTACACCCCAATGTGAAGACGGTAAGTCGTACGTACGCATGCACGCGAGGTGACTATGTCATTCGTATGATAGATAAAATAATGAATATGGTTGTAAAATATTTATAATAACATCACATTATATAGAAGATAATGGATTTATTATTTTATAATGGAAACAATAAAGAAAGAGGATGTGGAAGAAGAAATGAAGTTGAAAGAGGTGAGAAATATTTACCTCTTCTTCAGGTTCTTCCTTTTGATTTGATCAAAATGGATCATTAGGATGAATTTATGACCCAAGGAAGGCCTCTAAGATGAAGGTAGGATAGTTGGGAGGATATTTGGGTAGGTTTCTTTCGATCCAAAAGGCTTTGTAGGTGTGATATTAAGAGAAGGGGAAGTGGCCTTTTATAAGAGAGGTGAGGGTTACTTTAGGATATGCTTGAAATATTATTTTATAATAAAATAAATTTCCATTTCTAATGGTTAAAAAATGAATTATTTAGATGATAAGGTGGGGTTGGGTCGAAAAACTCTCAACTAATAGGTTTTACATAGGTTTAGGTCATCATAATAACCGTTTATTTTAGATTTAACTCTTAGTTAAATAGTTAGACATTTTAACAAGTCCTTTTGTATTTTTATATTATATGGTTAATAAACTTAATATAACAGGCCAATAGAACCCCATGTCATTCATTATTAATATATATAACCTCATATATGTCTTTTTTTCGAACCATATATTTTTAGGAATATAATATCATTTAATAATATAGTATTTTCTTTTAAAAACTAAATTATGTCAATTTTGAAACTATTTAGTATTTGATATTTTTGAAAGCCATAAAAACATTATCACTTCAAATAAAATTTATATAACCAATTGTAACATGACATATTGACCTATAAAAATAGTGTAGTTAATCATGAGTCTCGATTTACATTTATTTGGATATTTATAATATAAATTATATTAATATTTCATTAATAAATTAATTTCTACATCATCATTGTACCATAATTAAATTAAATTATCTAATGTCCAAAAATTAAAAATTATATACCATTATATAGGAAATAATTTTATATTTCTAAATAATATTTATATTCGAATATATATTTCAAGTAACCCTGTATTAAAAATGTTTTAGTTATTAAAAATTGAATTTAACTCTTTTAACCCTTATTTAAATAAAATAATAACAAATTTCCTAATATAATCCAAAGAGACCAAATACAGTCATATTTAATTACTAAGGTTGTTTTTGGTCGAATTATACTTATCCAATAGAATTTGGATAAGGGTTAGGTTAATTATTTTATCATTCTTACCCTTAATTACCCTATTTACTTTTAACCATGGTAAATAAAAGTCAAAAATTACTATTCACCAAAAATTTGTTTCATATTATTGAACAACATTTTAATTACTAATATTAACCTTGTCTTTCTGATTTTTTAAATTAAACTCATAGAAGAGGTAAAATTATGTTTTACGCAAATTTGCAAATGCTCCTAGAAGGTGGGTAAAAAACATTAAAATGATCAACAAAATTTTATAACTCTAATTTTATTATAAAATGACTCCAATGAATTATATTGAAATTATATAGGTATTATATATCTATTTTGACTTAAACTAAATTTAAACTAAATAATAATTATTTACATAAAAATTCCATTTTCAATAACAACACAGTGTTTTTCACTATTCATCAAAAATTGAATGTTTTCAGAAAGATATCAAGAAATAACCCAAATATAATTTTGATATTTAGAATTCAAAAATAAAGTCTATTTTACCAAATTCAGAACATAATTTTTTCATTTATTAAATAAAAATAATTCTCATTTTCAAAACCAAAATGCATGTTTTTAAAAAGTAAAAGCTATTAAAAGATTGACATGTGTTTATGTATGATTTTAGTGTGAAATTACATAAAAAGACATAAATTTTATTAAATGATAAAAATATAATCTAATTTTACATCCAAACAATTCAAATCTAAATTATTTCGACAAAAAATATTTGTTTTCAATTAAAATTTAGTGTTTTTCAGAATTCATCATAAGTTATCCAAAAAGTACCCAAAATTTATCCAAACTAAATTTTTATGTTATGATTCTAAAGAAGAATTCAATTTCATTAAATTTAATATAAAAAAGTGTCAAATATATGTTTTGAAAATCATTCTCCATTAAATAAACGGTAAAATTGAATTTTTTGTAAAATAATTCTTTTATCTGAAAAATTGAATTTGTCCTTATATTATCTCTATGAAACAAAAAATTAGAATGTTAAAATTATATATATTACATATGATTTAAAATGAAATTTTTTCTATTCATAACCTCTTTTTGAATGGCTAGTTTGGTAAGTTGTGGTACACTCAAACTCGGTGTTGCGTGTAGCACCATCTATTGAATTACATTAATGAGATAACATACTATAAATTTTTGGGGTGTGATGTTCTCCCCTCATTAAATAAATTGAATCCTCACAATTTGATAAAAAAATCGAAAATAAAAGGTTCAAAATAGAAAAATACCTTTGTGGAAAACCCAATCAGAAATTGGGTAAATAAAATTTCATCTTAATTAGAGGGAAAGGGAATGAGAAAGTTTCCACCAAATTATGATTTCGATTTGGAGAACATTGGTCGGAGTTAGAGACACATAATTGGAGGGAAAACATAAATATTTATAGGGAGTGATTGAGGTCATCAATCACAAACAAGTGTTAAATTGAGGGCCATAAAGCCATCAATCTATGATGATTTCAAATAACATTAGTTCAACAAAAAATAATGTATTAGGATAACACATTTTTTGGTTTTAATATCCCTTCCCTAATGTTTACGAATTAATTTATTCATTGTATAAGTGGACAAAATATATATAACAGGAAGAGTTTCATCCTTCAACTAATTCCTACCAGAAACTCGTCTTTTATTTATAAATATAATAGAATTAAAAAAAATATTCTATTTTTCCTAATTGTATAGGGTTCTAAAAAAATAAATTTATAATTCATTTGTATGACTATTTAAAAAGTTATATATTTTACCAACTAGGACATCACATATGCTAGTGGTAAGTGATCCACCTTTGTCTCCCTTCGGTTGAGAGTTCAAGTCTCACGGCCTTACTGGACAAGACAGGTTGTCACCCGACCTCCAGGTTGTACTTTTTACGAGAATCCAAAAATAATATCTATAAATGATTTAACCTTAAAAAACAATATTGATTCCAACCTTTAGACTTATCCAAAAAACTTCTTTCCAAACTCATGGTCCAAAAGTTATAAGGAAGGTGAACAAAATGAAGATCCTTTTCTATGCAAAAACATGTGAATACCTACATCATTTAATCTTTTAAAACACTATAACACCCCGAATTACCATGAAACCTTATTGATTAAATTCATTCTCCCTTGTTCTTTATAGAATAATGGATATACTCTTTTTATCCAAAATTTTGTAATCTCCAACAACTATGGAATATACAAATCATTAATCAGTTTCAAGGTAGTCCTGAATATCCGATATATTTTATCCAAATCAATCATATATTATTCGAAAATTACTAATCAGTATCAGAACCATATTATGGTTCATCTTTTTCCCAACCATATATTTTCCAAAAAATGTAACCTGCTATTGAGTCAATTTTCTTGGATCCACACAATCTCTAGTCCTTAAGGAAATTATACTGTAGTACAATCCATATATACACTATAATTATTATAACATGTACCTCATTAATACAATACTCAAATGAGACAATACTTTAACAACAACATAAGAACTCTAATCATAATTCATCATCATCTATAGTATCATAACTTGATTATTATCCAATAATATCATTTCTTGTATACTTTGATGATTTGGACATTGATTTGCATAGTGTCCCAACCCTTTAGAGATGAATCACTGTACATTTCAAACCTTTTACTTACCCTTGAAATCACTAACATGGTGTCATTTTTCTCCACACTTATAAAAAACTTCCATTCCCTTCAAGCATTTACCAAGGTGATTCTTTCCACAGTTATCTCATGTAGGAAAATCCTTCTCTACCTTCTTGCCTTTATCCATCTGTCTCTCTTCTATCACTTTGTTCTCATGCATACCTTCAAAACCATAACACTCAATGAATTAATTAATTATATTATTAACACATGATACTAGTTTTTCATATAATAAGAATAAATGGGAGACTATTTCTCTTTTAAATGTTGGAATAATACCATGAAATATATTAGAATTCTTAATAATTCAATCATGAATATTGATGGTATTCTCATTCCTACTATTAGGAACCATTTCAAAACAATGTAATACACTTGGTTAGTTTATGAATTGCAAATCAAAATTACAAACATGTAAAATACAAAATGTAAATTGAAATAATTATGCATATAATATATAATCATAAAATGTTTTATTTGAGGAAATATTTACTCCTAAATCCTTCTTAATTTCTTGTAATGAAACTGTAAATTATCTTAAGAATATCCCCCAAGTGTGTCACAATCAAGAGTGCATCAAGGCACGTTGTAGTGTACTAGGATACCCCAGGTTAAGCCTGAAACTCTTTGTCAGAGTTTTCACTCCTTGGTAAATTTGTGCCAGAGCCACCTCTACCTGCTCATATCCAAAAAAAGGATGTATTTCTTAGAAAATAACCCAAATATCTACATTACCAAAATTATAGGAAGGTCTTATATACTAAACCTCAAATTTTATCTTAGGGTAATGTTCTCTAATAAGTTTTTATATAAATCTATTTCCAAGATTGTTGCTAAAATGCCTCTAATACCAACTGTAACACCCTGACCCCAGTTTCCCAAAGTCCGTGAATTATTTTAATACATTGGAATGATTATAAGGAACCATGTCCCAAAATTCTGATCAATTTATCGGTCTTGGAAAATAGATTACATACATGAACATTACATTAAACATTAGAAAATAAAACACAACATAAATTATCCTTTGAGAACTCCATTTATTCCTTAGCTTAACCCTTCATATCAATCATAATACACTTCTTGGAATCCTAGGAAAATAAATCATAAGAAAGGGGTGAGCATATATGCACATTACGGATAACAATATATAGGAAACTTTCATAAATAATCATAAACATTTAAGGCATTGTATAAGACTAAAACAAAAGCCTTTTAAACTTAATCTTAAGCATAATATAGCAATGATAAGATCAAATAATTCCATTTATGTGTTCACATTGATATTCTACTTGTTGAATAATCACATGTAATATCAATAGACACTTTCATAATGATGGAAGGTATATTTCCATACTTCATAATAGCATTGTAAAGGCCTTGTTCCATGACTACAAATATGATTTTTTCAAGGCCTTGTGCCAAGACACTAGTTTGTATCATGAGACCTACTGATGCATCAAGGAGATATAGCTGGTTCCACCCGTCACTTAGAAAGTCCAATGCATTCCTCATATGAAAATGCTTAAACATAACATAACCAATTGTATTAAAACATGCATCTGAAATGTCAATAATTTATCTATAAACCATAGATGTTATATAAATAACACATCCATAGTTAAACATTTCAAAAAACGATCAATAAAATATTTAATATTTGTATCATAATAAATCAACCTCGATTTAGAATAATATCCTGTAAAGAATGTTGAAATAATTAAAAATTATTAGTAAAAATCATGGAGAGAAATATAACTTTTTCACGAAATCATTTAAAATTCGTATAATTAATAATGGAATTCATTTAAAATATTTTTTTGAATTAAACTGTCCCACAACACTTGGAAACTTTTGAAAGGAATTAATATTTTAAAACATTAACATCCATATAAATAAATACTTAAAACCATTTTGAAAACATGGAAATTAATGAGAATGGTTTAGAAAAATAAATATTTAAATCATGTAAAATGATGTTTTGGTTAATAGTACCTTAAAAAATCATGCTGAAAACTCTTTTATGGAACATGGATTTGGATAATAAATTTGTCACAAATGATACTTACGTAAAACCAACCTCGGATAATAATGAGATTCTGAAATTAACCATTACCTTGTACTTTTCCATGGTAGATGGTAGGTTAAACTCCTATATAATAGTTAAATAATTATAATTAAATTTTACAAGAACTATATACATAAATATTATATCATATATTATCCTCTAATATTTCTTTGTTAATAATATTTTAGTAGTATCATTGTTTTAGGGGTTAACTGGTATGTTTTCCTTTATATGATCGGTTAGGTAAGCCATGTTTTTATGCATAGGATTTATTTTATTCATATTCATAATTATATTAAGTTCTTAAACATTATTTTTAATCCCAAAATGAAAATTATTTTTGAATGATTACGATGGGGTTTGAATCTCATCGTGTTCATGGAGACGGTAATCCGTACATACGCACGAGCTAGAATAACATTATATTGATGGTGAAATAGTATGTAATTGGATGTTATATCATATATAAAGAATAATTAACATGTTATGTTTATTATTTATATTAGTTATACACCTTATTATACCCATCAAAATAATGAAGTGTTTGAAAATCAAAATACACCACGATAAAGAGACGGTAAGCTTTACGTACACACGTATGGTGACACTGTCCTTCATATGGTTGATAGAATATTGATTATGGTTTTAAAATTATTATAATAACATCAAATTATATATAGGATACGGGATTTATTATTTTTTATTGGAAACAACAATGAAATCGGAAGTGCGGGAAGAAAATAACTTGAAAGGGGTGATGAAATATTTACCTCTTTTTTGGGTTCTCCCTTTTGATTTGATCGAAATGGATATATAGGTTGTATTTCTGACCAATGTAAGGCCTCTATGATGATGGTAGTACAGTTGGGAGGATATTTGGGAAGAGTTTGGCCGATCCAAATGGATTTGGAGGTGTCAAATTATGATAAGGTGAAGTGGCCTTTTATAAGATAGGTGAGCATCACTTCAGGAAAAGATAGAAATATTATTTTATAATAAAATAATTTATTATTTTTAATGGTTACATAATGAATAATTTTGATAATAAGGTGGGTAAGGGTCGTAAACCTCTCCACCAATAGGTTTTATATAGGGTTAGGTCATAATATTAACCTTTTCATTTAGATTTAACTCTTAGTTAAATAGTTTTACATTTACTATGTCTCTTTGTATTTTTATATTATATGGTTACTAAACTTACTATAACAAAAAAAGATAACCCCATGTGGTTAATTATTAATATATATAACTTCATCTATGAACTTTGGCTGAACCTTAGATTTTAGTAATATTATATAATTTAAAAATATAGTATTTGTTTTAAAAACTCAATTAATTAAATGTTGACATTATTTAGTATTATATTTTTTTGAAAGCCATAATAATATTATCACATCGAATAAAACTTATTTACAGAACCATAACATGAAATATTAACCTATAAAATTAGTTTAATTTATCATAAGTCTCAATTGACATTTATTTTTATATTTATAATATCAATTATTTTAATATTTCTTTAATAACGTAATTACTACATCATCAATGTGTCATAATTAAATAAAATTATACAATGTCTAAAAATTATAAATAAAATACCATTACTTATGAAATATTTTTATCTTTCTCATAAATATTTATATTCTAGTTTATATTGTGTCTAACCTTATATTAAAAATGGTTGACTAATTAAACGTTAAATTTAACACTTTTGACTCTTCTTTAAATAAAATAATAATAAATGTCCAAATCTAATACAAGTGGGCCAAACAGGATCATATTTTATTGCTACGGTGTTTTTGTACGAATTATACTTATCAAATAGAATTAGTATATGAGTTATGATAATTATGATATCATTTTACCTTTAATTACCCTATTTACTTTTAACTGTGGTAAATAAAATTCAAAAGTTATAATTCACCAAAAATTATTTTCATCTTATTGAACTGAGTTTCACTTACTGATACTAACCATTTCTCTGATATTTTTAAAATTCAACTCATAGAACTGGTAAAATTATGTTTTATACAAATTTGCAAAAGCTCCAAGAAGGTGAGTAAAAAATGTTAACAAGTTCAACAAAATTTTATAGATCAAATTTTTTTATAAAATGACTCCAATGAATTACATTGAACTTATATAGGTATTATATATCTATTTTTAGATTAAAATAATTTAAATAAAATAAATAATTATTTATATAAAAGTCGGATTTAAATAATAACGATGTTTTTTTCACTATTCCTCAAAAAATTGAATGTTTTCATAAAAATATCAAAATTTCATCCTATGATAATTTTGATAATATGAATTAAAAAATGAAATATGTTTTACCAAATTAAAAATATATATGTTCCATTTATTTATTTATACTTAATTCCCATATTCTAAACCCAAAAGCGGGTTTTTAAAAAGTAAAAACTATAAAAATATTGACATGTGTTTTTGTCATATTTCAATATGAAATTACTTATAATGATCTACATTGTATTAAATGATAAAAATATAATCTAATTATACATAATAACCTTTCAAATGTATAATTTTACACTATAAATTATTTCAATTAAAAAAGGTTTTTTTCAATTAAAATTTATTATTTTTCAGTATTCATCAATATATGAAAGTTATTAGAAATGTACGAAAATTTTATCCAAACTAGATTTTTTATGTCCCCATTCTAAATAAGAATTTAATATCATTAAATTTAATATATAAACATGTCAAATATTTTTTTTAAAAGTATTCTCCATTAATGATGCAATAAAATTGCATTTTTTTAAAAATAATTCGTTTATCTAAAAAATTTAATTTATCCTTATATTATGTATAAGAATAAAAAAATATGTATGTTAAAATTATATATAATATATTATATACAAAGTGTAGTAAATACTATTCAAAACAGCTTTTTGAACGGCTAGTTTGGTATGTTTTGGTGCCCTTAAACTCGGTGTTGCGTGTAGAACAAGCTATTTAATTACTTTAATGAGATAACATACTATGAAATTTTGGGGTGTTACAGATACCATCGAGTTCTTTCTTTGTATGGTTTATTATTATGATTGGAAAATATTTATATAAACTTTTTTATTAAAGGCATTTGTTATATTTAAATTTTTATATTTCATACATATGAATAGATTATGATAACTCAACAGTTGGATCTATTATATCCCTCAAATGCATAAGGAAAATATTATTGTTTTTATTATCTCAAAAGGTACAAAAGATATTATCTCATGCCTAAAAAGGGCTATATGTGAGGTTATATGAAGCATATATATGGAATATATATACTCTGACAACCCAGAATCCTTGAACCTACATCCTATAGTTTATTTATTATATTAGAATAGGATTGAAGGGATAACATAAAAAATAATTAATAAATTTAATTATCTTCAAGAATTAGATACATATGTGACTTCCATTTTTTAGAATGCAAAAAAAATATAAAACCAAGTAATTGAAGACATTTTGAATCCTATAACTCATTTAATGAATTATTTTTTATATTCTAGGGAATGCAAAAAAAATGGGTTTCCCAAAATGTTCATTTAGTGTTACATACAATGAAAGATATAAATATAAAATAATCCATAATAAATATTTAATGGTAAATAACTTAAAACACATTACATTTAATAAATAAATTATGTTTGAAATGAATCCATGTATTAAATCCATTCGATGATCTCATGGATAATAATAATAATAAATTCTAATATAGTCAATGCAGAATATTGGAAATGATGATATCATAATTCTTGGAACTTATACTATCAAATATTTTTATAATGAAAGTTTAATTGAGTAATTGGTATACCCCAAAAACATATTTAATATGGTTGACTTGTTTTTATCGTGAGACCTATCGAGAGATCGATAGGAAATAAACCACTAGGCCACACCTATTACTTCATTTACAATGAAATATCTATTTTTAATGATCAATTAATTTAATTAATAAAATCTCTTCTCAATAAATAAACACATTTAGTAAATGATATGAATTTATTAGGATTTTCCCAAGTCTATCAAATTACATTAATATAAAAACCCCATATTTAAAAATTATATAAGATTAGTGAAACAATAATATCCATTATAAAAATAATTTGGATATTAAATATAAATGTATTTTCCAATGATATGAGGAATTTGAAATCTTCAATATAATTTTAATAGCCAAAGAATTAATAAGAGATAAGAGGTGACCATCGGTTCAGTAGAAATCTGGGTATTGGAGTAGCATCATGTAATTTGTTAAAATAAATAAAATGGAGGTGAAATGTAAAAATAAAAATTAATTAATTTTTTAAAATTAAAAAACATTTTAAATGTTTCAAAAAGACATAATTTCCTAAAATTCTAACAACTATAGGTATATCTGTAAACATTGTATATGTCAAAAAAACATTACTTTTGGATTTTTATAAATAATGATGAAAAAAAATGTTATGGAAACATTAAAATATTTCATCAAAATCACATTAAAAATTTTATTGGAATGTAAAATATAATTAATTAATTATTTGAGTAATATAAAACGATTTTAATAAACGATTTTTAAAAATATTGATATGAAAAAAATGTATATCATTAAAAGGGAAATAATTTTTTTTCTTTTAAACATTTTTTTATTGATTAATGTTACCAAGGGAGGAATATAAATATTTACATATTTAAACATTATAAACAGTCCTATAAAATAAAATAGATATATTTTATGAATGATGAATTATTATATTTCTAAAATGAGAATTAAGTCAATCCAAAATCAGTGAGACTGTAAAATAAACAATTAAGTATTAAACAAATTCAATTGAAACACCTTAAAAAAGTATAATTTAATTGAAAATTTAATCACAAAGAATAAATATTTTTTCATGAAAAATAATTAAAATTAAAATTATATACACCACATAAATTTAAATACATGTATGATACTAAATAAGTCTTGATAGAGAAGAAATTGAGATGAAATCCCTAACATCACACATCCCTTTAGTTGAATGTGAAATAAAATCCTATATAATAGTTTTAAAAATTTTATTTATTTATAATAGAACCATTTTAATATTTATAATTTCACATAAGATCCACTTATAACATTTTTTCACTCATTCATTAATTATATTTCATTCTTACAATTGTTTCGAGTGTTTACTGTCTCTTTTTATCAAGCATTTTTTATCATGAAATTATCAGTTATTGTACATAGTATATAGTTCCATAATATAAATAATGGTATTAATGTCATAAATATATTATTTATGCATTAGATATATATTTATAATCATTATTTTTTATTTGGACACGGAAAGTGAATAACATCACTTCATTGAGATAGTTGGTTGTACATACACACATGCAGTGTTATCATTTCCTTAATGAATGAAAGGATAAGGAACTGTTTGATATAATAACATTATAGAATACATATATTTTCATAAATCTTGTTGGGCAAAAATCCCTCAAGGTAACATTGCAGCATTTTTGGGTTGATTGTGTTTGTTGACAAAGTAGGTTTCCATGGAGAATTGTCGAGTTCCTGAGAAGTTTTTGACATTACATGTTGACAAAGAACTATGACAAAGGAAAGGACGATCTAGAGGCGGTACAAAAGAGCAGTATAAGGTGGCGCCGTTTTCCAGTGTTTGCCAAATTTTTGGGGTCCAAAATTTAGAGTTTTGTGAGCATTGCGAAAAGTGGATTTCCATGAAGAGCATAATTTCATATGGAAATGGCATGAATTTCACGAAGATAGGATGCATGGTTTGGAAATCGCGAAGACTAGAAGAATGGAGGCGGTGATGCTTCGCGATTACGTCAAGCTTCGCGAACGGCAGAGGCTGAAGCGCATCACGGCGGTGAAGGGCTTTACGATGGAGCTTCGCGGCGAAGGCGCGAAGGAATGTTGGGATTCGCGAGGGATCTTCGCGGCGAAGTCGCGAAGGTATATTGACGGTGATTCTTCGCGACTACTTCAAGCTCCGCGAACGGAAAATTTCCATGGAGCTTCGCGATTTGGACAGAATTCCTGCAGAAACTTTGGAGCTTTGTGATTTGAGATGACGTGGCGTTGACTTCGCGTGGAAGGGACGAGGGTCGGTGGAATTTCCTAAAAATAGAGTCCGACCCCTTCGAACGAAGCAGAGAGATTTTTCAGAGAAGATCATTTTCTCTCGTTTTGCGAAGGTGGTTCGCGGAGCCAGTGTGCTTCGTGAAAGAGGTGCTACGCGGTGGCTATTGTAGCTCCACGAAATTTGTGTGCTCCGCGCTGGCTCAGTGAGCTTCGCGAGAGAAGTTTCTTTGCAACGAGGTGAGCTTGGCGAGTTGAGCTTCGCGAGAGAGCTTCCCGAAAAGGCAGGAGCTTCGCGAAGGCTTGTTGAGCTTTGCGAAATTGGGAGCCCAGTGAAGTTGAGTGTTTTGCGAAGGTGTTTCCAAAGGTAGTTTGCCCAGTGTTCAGAGGCAAAAAGATATTCATCAGTGGATGAAAGTTGGACTATAACAGAGCATCCATCAACACTTAAGGATGCATGTATTCATGCAAATGAAGAGACCTACAGGTCTATAAACTGTGATTGGATTCCCTTCCAAGAGCAGTGAGCTTAGGAAGAGCAAGAAGGTGATCCTCTCCACCGACAGTGAGACAGAGAGAGATAAACAGGGAGTGACCCTTGGGAAAGTAGTGAGCTGACCCTAAACCTTGTATAGGCAGTGAGCTTGGGCATAGAAGTGATATAGCCCGAACATTGTAATCCATAGCTAGTGAAGTCTAGTGGAATTTGGTACGAACCGACAACTTGTCGGCGTATGCTCCTTCGACGTAGCCCTTAGTGGTGAACCAAGTAAAAATCTATGTGTCTACCTGCTTACTTCCCTGCATTGCATTCAAAGCATCATCATCAGGTAAAGCAGACAAGTGATGACAGTAACCACACAAGTGCAAACAACGTGACCCTTGTAACAAAGAGGTCAAGATCCAGTGGGGCAGAAAGAACATTGAAAAAGAATATCCATACCCTGATTCACCCCCCCTCTCAGGGTATATAGGCCCCTATTGGTCCTAAAAAATCTCATATATATTCATTATTTACATCATTATGACTCTCCATGTGATTCGGTGATGGAAACCAACATGCACTGGTTTCACAAGGTGCTAGAAAATCGTACACATGAGCGATGATTTTGATTACCATTTTATGGGGAAGGATATAGAAAAATAATATTCCTTAAACATAATAATATCATATAATATTCCATATATATGTGTTATTATATTTTAAGTATTAATACATAAATTTTTGTGGTAAAATAAAAAGTAAAAAAAGAATAATCCTTGTGAATACAATTACCTTATGTTATAAAAACATCGATGGGATCTCTAATTAATAACTCTATATTGGTATTTTAGAATACCAGTAGATCTTTAATCTGGATATGGATATTTTGGAGCTAATTTTAGGTATTTATGTTATAAATGTCCTTAAATATGTGAATTGGTTAGGGGAGTAGTTTCCATATTATAATTGAGGTGAGTAGAACATTTGTTATCATTCAATGATTTAAATTAATTTATATTTAATGTAAAGAACCAAAAATTCCATGTAATTTTTTTAAAATTTTTTGGGATTATTATGAGTCTTCCAAAATTGAAAGTATGTTCTTTTGACGCTCGGTGTGCACGGAATGGAATTTTTATCTTTTTTGAAGGTACGTTCAATACACGTACGAGCGGCAATTTCTAAATTTTGAACTGCTGCTCCTAATTGAAATTTGAGAGAACCATTGAATTCACAGCATGTGGATTCACATAAATAAGGTTTCAAATCAACTATAGTAGGTTGAGAGAAACAGATAAATTTGGCCTTAACAATAATAATAATAAAATAACAAGACAAAGTTATTTTATTTTTCTCCAGCGGTTGAGCGGCATTGGCGGTTTTGCTGTGTTGTTAATCCATTAATGGCTTGACACATTTTTTCCGTCACCTCTCCATTGAGAGATGAAGGAGAAATAATTAACATATTAATGAAACTCATTAAATATTCATTACGTTAAACTCTCATCCACCATCTATTTATGTGAGGCTCGGGATATATTTTTGACACGACTTCATCAAGCGAGAAACCTCTGATTGAGTGACGCGATGTCATCCACCAACGACAAATGGATGCTTGTACATCATTGGAGGGATTGACGATGAACATCAACAACTTTAAATAATAGGGATTCTTCATCCACCACCGTGACGTTCCCAATGAATCTTGAGGTGGGGTTTTTATTTAATTCACGAAACAACCATTATTATTTTCCTCGTTCTTGAATTTGCGAGTGAATGTTGTGGGGGATTTGTACAGGGCTTGTTATTAATGTTATCGTTGATGAATAAAAATTCATTGCTCTTGTTATGAAGTTAAATTGGTGGGACCAGGCCAAACAAACAAGGCACAAACCCTCCACCGCTTTATTTCATGATGCGTTATTCATGGGAAGATTTTTAACTCTACAGAAAGTTGAAATTGGGAGGAATATAATGACGATGACAAACCAGGAGACCCGTAGGTGTGTCCGGAAGGGATAACAGACCACCATAGCTCACCCGATGGACCACGGAAGCTCTGCCGGCGCGACACCAGTGTCTTGCACTAGCGGCAATGGTGATGGCCGATTCTTTCCGGACGTAGAAGGGGGGGATGCTTGGTGCTATAGCAGACAATCTGGCGGCCGACACATGGCCGACCACAAAGGAGGGAGGTGACACCCCATCATGCACCGTGGTGAGCAGGTTGCAGCTACAAAGCCGTAGTGAAGGTGGGGACCCACTCCCTTCAAGTCCTTTAGGTGATGAGGCAGCACCACCTCGTGCCACCATCTATTGAACAAAATGGCTTTTTGATCTGTTTAGGAGGCGGACGGGGGGCTATGGTCGTTGATGCCCGGCCCTGCCAGTGTAGGTCAGGCCATTCCATATCCCCACCAAACCGTGTCGAGTTGGAGCCCGACCGGTTCTAGTTGACCTGAACTGGGTCAGGCCATCCCAGACCGGGTTGGTATGACTGAGGCAGACCTGACTCAGACCCATTGGTAAAAGTTTAACTTAGAGAGTTGTATCTTGCGAACTAGTTGTCGGTATGACGAACCATCTCTGGTGCTGGGATACATGGAGAGAGACAGTCCTTTTGAGATAATTCACCTACGTTTTGGAGAATTTTGGAATATGACTGGGTTGGATCGATCCAAAATCCAACTGGGTCCCTGCTACTTAAATGCCAATAACTTATAGACTGGGCGTCAGGTGGACGCGCCGTCTCTTGCATTGGAACCACTATAAAGTGACAAATCTTTGGTTAACATCTTCATGGGACTTCATTCTGGTTAAAAAACAACCAATGGCTTGAGGATTAGTTTCTCCTAGCATCAAGCATCTTTTGAGTGGGAATCGTGTTTCTGGCTAAGAGATAGAGGTTGGTGACAGATCATACAGAGGATAGTGTTGAGCGATCCTGTGTGGGTCAGCACCTAGTGA
Source organism: Viscum album (assembly GCA_963277665.1). Lineage (NCBI taxonomy): Eukaryota > Viridiplantae > Streptophyta > Magnoliopsida > Santalales > Viscaceae > Viscum > Viscum album. The sequence goes on from OY728119.1 coordinate 1,978,584,207, forward strand.
TCTTGTGTTATAAACACCTAGTGAGCATGTGTGCATCATCACCTAGAGACACTTTCTGTAATATCAGTCTAGTGACCCTTTGTGGATGAGAATTCTAGAGACCCTATGTGGATCAACATTATAGTGACCCTACGTACATCAGCATTCTAGAGACCCTATGTGGATCTGCAGTGCACCACCTAATAAGGACCATCCTTTGAGCGGCCCATCATGGATTGGTGAAATACTGATCTTTTGGGGGTATGATCTTATGTGGGTATTGAGGGGGTTAATACCTATCAATCATGGGTGGGTCGATCTTGTGTGGGTCAGCGGGGGATAGTGCATATCGATCCTGGGCGGATCGGATCCTATGTGCATCCATGGGGGTGAGAACATATCGATCATGTGTGGGTTTTACTCCACATGGTCAGTATAAGTTCCTCTAAACAGAATAAGATTATCAATCATTTCGACTAATCATATGTACTTATGTACATTAGTTATACTTGGTTTTTGAAATGAGAATTTGGATTTGTGTTTTTTGATTGAGATCATGCTTTGTGGGTTTACTCTCTGAATTCTGGGAGACCTTCAGGGGTCTCAGTGACCCTACTGGGTATTTTTATACTCATACCTACGTGGGAAAAGCCTATGACTTGTTTTTTCATATACAGAAGGCGGTCAGCCTTGACTAAGTCTCGGGGATCTAGGACCTGGTGGTGGTCTATAGTGATGGTTGGTGTGGAGTGTTGTGGAGATGATCTATACTTACCTTTCAGGTAGGATCCTCAGTGGAACATATCAAGAACTATTTTTTTTATTTCATTTGTAGTTGTGAGTTTTCAGTTGGGCTTATATTCCAGAACCCTTTACCTTCATTACACACATATACTGTTACAGTTTTACTTCGTGGTTAGATCTTGTTGTGTTCTTGGACATATTTTTTTGTATAGGTATAAAGGTAATGACTTCATGTTTTTAGGGATATTCCTTTCTAGTGATAGTTTCCAACCACTGGCCTATGGAAGGCAGGGATGGGGTAGTCATGGCTCGGGCCCCGGGGGACATGTCGTGAAAAAGTGGTATTATAGGAATCAGTTCTACCGAGGAACTAGGAATCTGATATTTTTAGTAGAGAATTATTGTTAAGAGTTTTGAGTGTGGTGTTTATTTCAAAGATTCCACTATTGGTGCGGGGGGTGGCGTATCCATACACCAGGACCCTGAATTATGATTTACTACTCAATCCAGAACAACAGTAATTGCATGTGTGTTTATGAAATGTTTTACTTTTGGTCTCTTTTGAGTCAGCTCACCAGGTATAACAAGTTGACCATGGTGCACCTGTTTGTTTTTAGGATTCCACCAGGTAGATACCCAGCTAGGATTCCTGAGAGAGTACAAGATGATGGCCCACTAAGAAATTGATATTTGGTGTCGGGCCCTCGTATTGTGTTAGCACCTTCGGGTGGTGCACCGGTAGTACCCCCTCCCGTTGGAAAGCACTTGCATCCAGGACCACCGACGGATGGTGCACGCTGACTGTGCGCATTTCATGAGTTCCTGTAGAATAGGCCTCCAAGGATTCGACGCAAGATAGATCCCCAGGCAATTGGGCACTGACTGGAGGCTGTGGCATGAGTTTTCCGCCTAGTTGGGACACCAGCAAAGCAGATGGTGATCCTAGCAGCTAGTCTTTTCCTGGTATTGTTCGGAAGATAGAGGATCCTGATGCCACTGATACATGACAAGGTGATGATCACCTATAAAAATGGTGAGAGCCTCTTCAACGAGGATTTTATCCCAGCAACACTATGTTCTGTGCATATTCAGGAGCTCCTGCACTTATAGCATGACAGCCTGACAATAGGTTAGTACTTGGTGAGATTCAGTGATCTATCATGCGACTCCAATAACATGGTATGTGACCCATTCTATAGGGGTTATACCTTTGAGTAGTGTCTCCAGCGAGATATTTGATCATCGATGATATCGCTGAATATCCCAACACATGATGGAGTGGTCGAGCGAGCATTGTTGGTTAAGATCTTCTTAGCTGAGCAGGCACCGAAGATGAGAGCCACCACCAAATGATAGGAAGATAAGTCATCTACAGGAGGTATTAGGCATATGATGTGATGTTCTAAGAAGGACAGACCCTCCGATGGATGACCCCGAGACGTAGGTTAGGAGGTAAGGAGCTCATGAGTAAGAGGAGGTCAGCTTGGAGGAAAAGTGTGCTTCATGTGAGGTAGGCAGGGCCACATGGCTCGTGACTTCCCAAAACATCCTACCGACGATCAAAATATGGTCTAGGGAATGTCGAGGTAGAGGCAGATATTCTAGTGAGGAGGTATGCTTGGCGGCAGACGTGGCAATGGAGCAGGTCGTGCAGTGGGAGGGGGGAAGTGATTTGAGGTTCTACCACCACCACCACCAGGTTGTCCACCCTGACAATAGGGAGTAGGTGGACAGGGGATAACACAACAACAGGTAGTTGAGGCCTATGAACACGATGCTCCAGAGATGATTGGAGGTATGATATGTGTTAATTTCACCTTAGATGCAGTACTTATAGACATAGGTTCCAATCACTCATTCATTTCCACAACACTCATTCAGATCTTAGAGATTCTGATGGAGTCGTTGGCTCGATCCTTATTATTAGAGACTCCTACGAGAGAATATTCGACAATTACACACTAGGTTATGTATAGTGAGTTCACTCTAATAGGTGATAGTTTCATCTGGGATCTTCTAGTAGAAGAATCGAGGACTTACAACGTCATCTTGGGTGTGAACTGGGTATCCATAGTCCTTGTTCAGATCGAGTACTTATGTCGCAATGTGCGTTGTGTCCACGAGTATTGGATCATGTGTTACCATTACTGGTGAGGAGGAAACCATTGCAGAAGAGGATGGAATATCTCGTAAGACAGTGCAACCGATTACTCATCAGTTGGATAGCCTCACCCTCAGAGCAGTTGACGTGAGGAGTCCGAGTTATCCTTTAATTGTGGACCAGTATGTTGATGTCTTCCCTGATGATGTTCCAGGACAATGTCCTTACATAGAGGTAGCATTTCCCATTGACTTGTAAACTAGGGAGGAACTGATATCTACACCAAAATATTGGATGGATCTAGTGGAGCTTCATGAGATGAGGGTACAATTGGAGGAATTGTAAAGAAAGGGGTTCGCAAGGCCCAATGTTTCTCCATGGGCATCCCCTATCTTGTTCACCATTAAGACACATTGGTGTCTACGGCATTGTGTGGAAAATCAGCGCTGGAACTAGGTGAAAATGAGGAACATGTATCCTCTTCCAAGGATCAATGATCTCTTTGACCAGCTAAAAGGGAGCTCGTTGGTTTTCGAAGATAGAACATTGATCAGGCTATCACCAGCTCAGGGTAAGGCACTAGGAAGTTCTAAAGACAACCTTCAGATGTCAGTATGGCCATTACAGGTTCATGGTGATACCTTTCAGCTTGACCAACTCTCCAGAAGTGTTAATAGGGCTCACGAACAGGATCTTCTAGCCATACCTCAATCACTTCGTGGTAGTCCTCATTGACAACACCATGATATAATCGGCGTCGGATGAGGAGCATGCAACGCACTTGTAGATTGTTCTGGATACACTCTTAGAGCACCATATTTATGGAAAACAATATATGTTCCCGTTTGAGATATGGGGAGTCCACATTTAGGGGAAATTTATCTCAGAGGCTAGAATTGCAGTGGATCTAGAAAAGATAAAAGCAGTGCTTGCTTGGGAGACACCTAGGAGTGTGACCAAGGTGCAAAGTTTCCTGGGATTTACTGGATACTACCAGAGCACTGTGCCTGACTTCTCCAGGGTGGAGACACCCTTGTTAGCCTTGAAAAATAAGTGGAAACCTTTCTTATGGATGAATAACTGGTAGCAGGGATTCAAAATAAGAGGCAGAGACTGAAGAGTGCCCCATCTTGAGGCTACCAGAAGTGTTCGTTGGTTATGTAGTCTACTGAAATACATTAGGGACCGAACAAGGTTTTTTCTAGATTTAAGAGCGAGTGGTTATCACTAGAGTCTCACGAGATTTGAGTCAACCAGAACATAACTACGCTAACCTTGGCTTTGAGTTAGTAGTAGTGGTCTTTTCATTGAAGAAGTGGCAACAAAACTTGACGGGTGAACAATTTACTATTTACTCTGATCACAATAGTCTCAGGTATATCTTCTCAAAAAAGGGCATGAACCTAAGACATTGATGGTGGCTAGAGTTCCTCCATGACTATAAAATTAAAATATTTTATACTAATGGGAAGTGGAAGGTAGTAGCAGACATACATAGTAGGTGGTCTGGTCTAGAGCTGTTGAGTGAGGCAACAGAGCAGCTAGCCATGTTGCAGATATCCTCTGTGGATAGAGATGGAGGAGCTTACCTCTAGTCTATAATTGTCACTCCCCCACTTCTATAATGATCTAGGGAGGAAAAACTTGCGGATGTTTACTATGATGCTCGACGTGCTCAGATATCTTGAGGATAGGCTCCTGAAGTATTTTATGAAGTTGGGAAGCACATCGTCCTCTTCAGAGGACGCACCATGGTAGCAGTGATGATACAAGGTGTGGTGTTGAGAGAGTTCCATACATACCCTTTAGATGTACATCATGGTGTGGAGAAGATGTACTAGGACATTCAGCGTCAGTAATAGTGGCTAAGGATCACGAAAATAAGAGATAGAGTTTCTATCTCGATGCCTCACATGTCATCAAGTGAAGGCTAAGAATCAGGTACCATTGGGAATAGCTAAACCACATGAGGTAATTGAGTGGAAGTGGGATGGTATATCCATGGAATTCATGAAGAGGAAACCACATATGTCCATGGTCCATGATTCCATTTCAGTGATCATTGACCGACTCACCAAGCCATCCCACTTCTTACCCATCTAAGAGCAGGTATCAGTAAAGGGATTGTGATACCTCTACATGAATGAGATTGTGTAAATACATCGAGAGATAATGATGATCATCTCAGATCATGACAGAAATTTTACATCCAACTTGTGGAAGGGATTGTAGGGGGAATTCGGGACTCAGCTACACTTGAGCACCACCTTCCATCCTCAGACATATGGTCGGACGAAGCAGACCATACATAAAATCGAGGGAATACTTTGTTCTTGTAATCTTGATTTTGTCCATGGTTGGGAGGACCACCTGACCCTAGTGGAGTTCTCATACAATAACAGTTACCACTCCACCATTTGCATGGCTCCGTATGAGGCCTTATATGGATGACCATGAAGATCACCTCTTTGGTGGACCAACCCAGAGGAGTCAGCACATATGAGTCCAGAGTTGGTACCGACAACCATAGAGAACATGCAGATCATCAATGAGTGGATGAATATTGAAAAATGGTGGCAGAAGTCTTATGATAATAGTAGATGGAAACCCATGGACATTGAGGAGGGAGACCATGACTTCCTACGTGTATCACCCTGATGAGGATTACAGAGGTTTGGTTGGGGTGACAAGCTACCTCTGAGGTTCATCAGAACTTTCCAGATCCTCAACAGAGTATGTGAGGTGGCGTATCATCTAGAACATCCCCCATAGATGAACCAAGTGCATAATAAATTCCATGTGTCGTAGCTGAGGAGATATGTGTATGATCCATCACATGTTATTGACTGGGGCGAGGTGGACATAGACGATGGGGAAATATTTGCAGAGTTTTTGGTGGAGATAGAGGATCAACAAAAGTGGGTCATTCACGGGCAGTCGATTTCTCTAGTGCGAGTTCGTTGGTAGGATGAGAATCATCATAAGATCCCCTGGGAGTGGGAGGCTCAGATATGTGCTCAGTATCCACATTTTCTTCCCTATTTTTGTTGTATCATTAGAGGATGCAAATCCATAAGGTTGGGGGAATGTAAAGTCACACAAATTACATGTAATTTTTTACAAATTATTTTGGATTATTATGTGTCTATGAAAATTTACGGTACATGCTTCAAAGACCCAGTTTACAAGGAATGGAATTTTGAAACTTTTCAAGGCACGTTCAGTAAATGTATCGGTGGAATTTTCTAATATTTGAACCAGTACTCAGAATTGAAATCTAAGAGCACCATTGAATCTGTCGCCCTAGGATTCTATTAAGGGAGGCTTCACTTCAACCGCAATAGGTCAAGAGAAAAAGATAAATTTTTGACATAGAAAAGAAATAATAACTTAACAATGTTATTTTTTTCTCCAGCAGTTCAGCGGCCGTGGAGGGGCCACTGATTGGTTAAGACATTAATGGATTGACCCTTTGTTTTCATAACCACTATATTGAGAGATGAGAGGTTCATTAATTAACATATTAATGAACATAATTAAAGAAACATTGCATTTAACTGTCATCCTATTTCTATTTAATTGATGCTCGTGTTGGAGTTTTGACATGACTTCATCAAATGAGGAACCATTGATGAAGCTATGCGATGTCTTCTACAGACGAGGAACATATGCTTGGACATCATTGGAGGGATCAAGAATGAATATCAGTGGCTTCCCCGAACAAGGATTCTTCATCCACCACTACGAAATCCCCAAAAAATCTTGAGGTAGGGGTTGTTATTTAATTCATGAAATTCCCAAAAAAAAAATCATTGTTCATGAATTTGCGGGTGCTTTTTGCAACGGATTTGTACGGGGTGTGGTTATTAAATATATCTTTGATTAATTAAAATTTCTATTATTTTTTATGATGTTAACACGAAAGGTGCAGGCCAAATGAGCAAGGCCTGAACCATCTACTACTTCGTTTCATGATGCGTTCTTTGAGGGAATATTTTCAACTCGACAGAAAGCAGAAACGGGGAGGTACTCAACGATGGAGGCATCCTGGGAGGCCCATATGCCTATCTAGAATGAAGAACGATCCACCAATTCTCACTCGGTGGCACGTAGAAGCTCCGCCGGCATGGAACCAGGGACCTGCATCGGCAACGATGGCACAGGATGGTTCTCACCAAGCATGTAAGAGGGTGTCACCGCACAACACCACAGTAGATGAGATGGCGGCCACCACATTACCTGCCGTAGATGAGGGAGGAGTAATGTCATCGTGCACCGTAGTGAGAAGGTTGAGGCTATAAAGCCATCACGAAGGCGGGGACCAGCTCCCTATGAGTCCCATGGTTGTTGAGGAGTTGAGGAGGTGCCACCAGGCACCAAAATTTGTCAAACCGGAAGTCTCTTTGAGCCATTCGGGAGGCAGACTGTGCGACCCCCATATGGGTCACACTAGTAGGCGGGCAAAGCCGCTGCGACCCGGTGGGTCAAGCCCACTATGGCCTAGACCAACTGGGACGTATGTGGACGGTTCGGGCCATGCCGGGTTGGTCCCATACAGGATCTAGTCAGGCCGGGTCAGTCCTACCCGGATAGGACCGGACCAGGACCCATTTGGGACCAATTTCACTTAAAGAGTCATATCATGTGAACCAGATGCCCTTTTGACAAACCGTCTATGACACTAGTATCCTTGGAGTGAGTCGGTCCTTTTGAGATACTCCACATCAGTTTTTGAGAATGATAGAGTATGGCCAGGTTGGATCGACCCAAAATCCAACTAGGCCATTAGCACTAAAATGAAAATAGCTTAGAGACTAGCATCCAGTTGAAGCGCCATCTGATTCTTTGGAACCCTTATAACATGACATATCATTGAGTAACTTCTTCTCCGGACATCATGCTAGTCGAAAAAAATTGATATCATGAGGTGCGATTTCTCAAGGAATCAATCTTGAATTGAGCGGGAATCCAGTTGCTGGCATAGGGATAGTGGTTAGAGAAAGATCATATGAAGCTTAGTACCGAGATATCTTGTATGGGCCAGTATCTAGCAATCCTATGTCGATAAGAACCTAGTGATCAGGGGTGGATCATCACCTAGCGACCCTGTGTGGATCAGCCCCAAACGAACTTGTGTGGAACAACATTCTAGTAACCCTTTGTGGATCAGGAGTGTATGACTGAACAAGGACCGACCTTAGAGCTTCCCTTCATGGATTAATGACATGCCAAAACTGTGTGGGTCAGATCCTGTGTGGGTCTTTCCATGGGTTAGTACCTATCGATCCTGGGAAATTCGGATCCTGTGTGGGTCAGTAGGGGTTAGTAACTATTGATCCTGGGAAGGTCAGAACTTCTCTGGGTCAGTAGGGGTAAGAATCTATCGATCATATATTGGTCAGACTTTGTATGGTCAGCAGCACTGCCCCTTGACAGTATAAGATGATCAATATTTATGACTATTAAAATTTACTTTTTTACTTTAGTAATATGATGTTATTGTGCTGAGATATTTTCTTTGTGATTTGTGATTGATATCATGATTTTTGGTTTTACTTAGTATAATTCTGAGAGATCATTGGGGGACTCTTGGTCCCTACTGGGTATTGGTATACTCACCCCTGTACGAAAATTTCCCATACCTTTTTGTGTCTTGTGTAGATGATGGGAAACCATGTCTATGACTCGGGGAGCTAGGACCTCATGGTGGATGGTGGTGACGGTTGATATGGATAAATCTTGAGATGAACTGTACCTTCCCTTCAGGTAGGATCTTCAGTGGACGATCTTAGGAGCTATTTTATGTTTTCAATTGTAGTTGTCTTTTTTCAGTTGTGCAAGTATTCCAACCCCCTTTACATTCATCACACACTTTTAATACTGATGTTTTACTTTGTGGTTACATCTTTGTGGGGTTATTCGACATGCGTGTTTGTACAGGTTTAAAGGAAATGTCATCCCATTTTTAGGGATATTTCTTTCCGGTGCTAGTCCCCAACCCCTGTCATGTGGAAGGCGGTCTTGGGTTAGTCGGGGCTCGTCCCCCTGGGGACTGGTCTTGAGATTCCCATTCTTAATGAAATGGATAAAAGTTTCTCAAATTAGTAGGAGAATAAGGTATAGGAAAAACAAATTCAACCAATAGGATTTTTAATGATTTTAGGCCATATTAACTCATATTATTTCAGTTCAACATCCAATAAACCTGTTTTAACATTAACCAAGTTTATATTTCACTATTTTTATTATTAATCAATGAATAAATTAAAGTGAATTTTTTCCAAATTGTAAATGATATTTCAACATATGGAATCCAATTTATCAAATTCAATTACAGAAGTGAAATAATTTATCTCAAAAATAAATAGGAAAAATGTATCACATAAAGGGTTCCCAAGGGAAGCATTTTCAAAAATATAATGATAATAAATTAACTATATGACTGGTAATAATATTGATATGAAACTAAATTCATATATTATCATATATAATATATATATTTTATTTAAAAAAAATAATTAAATTTTATTTTCATTAAAAAATATGAAAAACAATATTATTTTTCCAAAAAAATTGAAAAATATTTCATTTTTACATCCAAATTCTCTTTTGATTATATCTGTAAAACTAGTAGTCAATAAATGGTTGATTCTATATATTTTAACATGTTGTTAAAAATAAATTGAGAAATATATTAACAATACATTCTCAATTATTCAGAATTTTTATTTCTACGGTAAAAATTCAAATACTCATTCATGGATTATTTTGGAAATGTATGATTAAAATAGATATTCATCAGATTATATTATAATTTTGAATATGAAATATTGATATGTTATTTGTTTTTTTGTGAAGATACAGTGTCCACCTACTATAAATTATTCTCCTGTGTCACATTCTTCACTCCTACAATAATTTCAAACTTGAAATTTTCATAGAAAACACTATCTAAATAAATGAGGTTGTTTCTTCATCATAACATCCCCAAATTACCATGATTCTTCATCTATTTTGTGAATTTCACATTACCATTACTAGTAATGTAATATGATCACTCTATACTTTCAATATAGTTTCTATTATCTGGAGGGGATCATCATAATAATATAGATTTGGTTCAAATGTTATTTTTATATAATTGAGGGCATGATTTAGGTCTATCAAATACTTATTTTACAATTATAAATGGAAGAAATCAATTAATTTAGATATACATGTTGTAATTTCCAATTATTATGCCATATTTTCAAGTATTTATTTAATTTCCCATGTTGAAAAGTGAATGGATCTCTGTTTTCATTTCTCACCAAAACATATATCTCTATTCAATGGTCATAAATTCAAGAAAACATGTTCTCCCACATGTAATTTAAAATTATTCCTTTGATTATTGGTATAACTCTTTTTATTGATTTTAGCTACATTAATTTGATTATGAATATTATTTTCCTTTTTTCTCTCCCCAACAAGTTTTTGTCCTTCAACCATCCATTAACTATCTTTATCCCAACATGTTGGATCAAAACATCTCTTTCCAAACAATAAATTGTATAACACCATTTGAATACTTTAATGGAAGTAGTTTCCATAGAAAAACTCAACCCAAGATCAATAATGATCCCAAAAACCATTAATTTCAGGTGATCATGATCTCAATACTTCTTATGATGTTTTGAATAATACTGTCATAATTTCCATCAGAATGAGGATGATATGTGTTTCTCGAATAAATCTCTGATTCAAGATCCTTCTAATGAATTTCCATGAAATTTTATGTAAATAATAATCATGATTAGACACAATTTAATCAGGTGTTCTATTAATTATTATAAATTAATTAATTTAGAGATTTATAAGGCTTGCAATTGAAAAATATTCTTTTAAACATAGAAATGTGCATATTTGTTTTGGAGATCATCAATAATTCATATTGAATTATAATTTCCATGATTATTTTATAATCTAGAGACATATTCCATATTAATTTCTTCTCAACGCGACGTTAGAATAGGTAGAGGTTTCTGAATCCTTTATTTGTTTTCTGTCATCCTTCACTAGTTAAAAACACAAGGGTCAAGATACAAAATCTGAAATTTTGATCTTTATATAATCCCACAAAAAATACTTCATCGAATCTATATATGTTTTGGTGCTACAATGGTTGTATAGGGAATTTAGAGTAGCGAGAATCATCCTATATTTCACATTGTATATCATGTATACTTGGAACACAAAGACTCTTTCCAAATTTCATAATACTATATTTATATAAGAATTCATCCAATTTCAAATTATTCAATAATTTATTTTTCATTTCAAAATTCCCATTATCTTGTTTAGAACATTTTAACATTACCAATAATGATTGTTTGTAAATAATTTTAATGAAGTGTGATTTTTTCCAATTCTTTTATAATTCTAATATCCATTATTACTAGATCAAGGAACATAAGATTCCTACATTTCCCTATATTTTTCAAAAATCTATGTTATAATCTATTGAATTCATCTACAACCATATTTAACTTACCATGGTGGTAGTGTATTAAAAAGTAATAATTATTAAGTATATTGACTTATCTCCATTTCCATATATTGTTCTCATTCAATGAAAATAGTTAATTTTATCACTTATGTACTTTTTTTATCTCATATTTTTACTTTATAGATAATATCTCCATATAATCAAATTAAATATTACACCTGAAAACTCAATATCACGAGTTATATAGTTCTTTTCCTGAGTATTCAACTTCCATTATGCATAGGTAATAAATTTTACATTAATTAAAAGGACACAACCAAGTCCCTTATTCGATGCATCACTTTTAATCGAAAATCATACAACTCGTGATTTTAGAGTCAAAATTGGAAAATTAAGAATAATCCCATAAAATATTTGAAAAAATCATTACATTAATTTTATTATATACTCTTAATCCCATTACAATAATTTATGGTTAATGGGAAAACCACTATGAGTAATTTTTGAAAAAATCATTTATAATATCCTTCTGAATAAATTGAACTGCATACCTTGATTATTTTCATTGGTGAATGAAATTATTTCACATCACTTATCCTCATAAAATCAATCAAGATTCCATTGTTGGAGACTATATAGATAATAAAATAAACAATATGAAGGAATAATTCACTCTCACTAAATTTACAATATTACTATTTTTCAAAAGAGTTTCAAAAATAATTTTCAATTGATTCTCTTAGTCCTAAAATTATATTAGAATAAACCCTATTTTTATCAATAAACACAACAAAAAATCTAGACATTCCTTGAATACTCTATTAATTATATACATAAAAAGAGGGTTCATTAGTCAATATAAATATAATTATTGTAAACATTTAATTTCCATACATCATTCAAAATAGAATATTTGGAATATCATCATTCATTAGTCACAACTTCTGATTCCCTGATTGAATATAAATCTTTGAAAAATATCGGTGTCTATGATGATTATATAATTATTCATTATTTCAATGTAGAAGAGACATATTATTTATTTAAATATAATTGACTTAACTATAATCATTGAAACACTTCATAGATCCATCTTTTTTCTTCATTAAAAGAATATTTCCTCCCTATAGTGAAACCCTAGGGAATATAAATCCCATATCAAAAAAAATAATATAGTTGTCTCTTTATTTAATTTAATTACATAATTCCCAATATATTGGGATTATTTTATATTAGTATTACATTAAGGAATAAATCAATTTAATAATCAACCTCAATCTATTGTGGATGTCTAGGAAATTAAAAATGAAATACATTACTGTATTCTTATACAACTGATTCATCCTAAATTTGTGGATTACATTTTCCTTATGTAGGTTGTGTATGCGATTCTTGCATAATATTCTCATTTATATGAGATTATTGATGTAGATTTATAATTGATTTATAGGATGATTTCTACCCTCTAATGATAATGAATTACACATAATCATCTCAAATAACAATATCCTTTCATTTTAAATAAATTCTGGCATCATATTTTGAATTCTAGTGCATACCATATATTATAGAAAATTTAACCATATTATTAAAAATAATATATGAAAATTTGTAATATATATGTGAAATAATGGGAACTATGTAAAACATACTTGATATAAATAGATTTCAACTATGAATTTTTATTGAAATCTCTCTTCATAATGTGATAGGGAAATATCTCATCTTTCTTTCAATCATGGAATATATAAAAGCGTTATAGGATCCCAAATCTAATAAATCAATAGTCATGTTTGAATATATGATTAAATCACCTGCTTTCACATCCTATATAACATCATACTCAACTATAATGATACTATAATATTGTCCTTTTCCCTTAAGATTCTTCTATAGTATGTTCCCTTAATTCATGGGACAATGATTTGATTAATTTCTTTTTTTATTACATATGAAACACTTGATATCCATGAAATCTTTCTTTCCCCAAAATTCATTATCCATATGACCCTTAAATATGCAGTTTTGATAAACTCCAATTCCATTTAATAATTTTTAGGATGTTTATTTCCATAATTTTCCCATGTTAAACGTTAATTATTATTATTATTATTATTTGATGGATTCAATTTTTAATTGAATTCTCTTGAAAAATTACTCAACTAAATTCACTTGACTTTATGGAATATATAAAAAGTTTTCTATATATTTATGGAGTATAAAACTATTTATCAAATGATGAAAAACTATGAGAATCTAATGACATTTAGAGGATTTTCTTATTCCCTTCAATGAAATAGTCTATATTCCATTCTGTATTATATATATAATCAATAGCATACATGTATAGCCTTTTAATGGTATTATTACACTATATAAAACTATTTTCTTTCTTTTTTTAATATGAGGTTATTTCTTCAAATTAGTTCATTACTTATGTGGAACGTATTTATCAAAGAATATTATATAAAAAAATAAATTCCATGTTTTCTATTCCATCTTCCTTATAAGTATTCTATATCTGTTACCACTATTTATTTTCACCACATTTGAGAAAATATATTACGACTATAATTTTTTAATTTTCATCAAATCCTAAGGCCATTAATATATTTTCAAGGGACTGAATACATTGCTCAGTTACAACTAGATTAATTTTTCCACTAAATGATGTGGGATCTCATCAAATTATACAATATAATTGTATGTTTATTATAAGGACCTGACCATAAAACATTACATAATCTTGAATTAAATTAATAATTCACCTTGAAGATCTTTTCAGTTTTAGAATTTTAGTGGATTAGTCCATAACTATTACATATCAACTTGAAAATTACATGTAGAGACTACGACTCAGTATCCATTTTTTCATAAAATAAAAACTATTAAAAATATTCATGTCTAGTTCCAAATTTTAGACAACATGGCTTTTCCTTCACCCCATCCTTGACCATATTCATCTTTACATACTACAGAAAACATTTCAAAAACATGGGATGAGAATAAAAAGCTCAATAAGGATTATAAAATAAGGAAAGGAAATATTACCTAATCAATAAATACAAATAAATGAAACCATACTTTTCGATCATAACATACCTCATGAAATCATAATATTTATGATTAACAGAAAGAAATCATATATCATAAAGGTAACATGGGGAACCTGTATCATACTTACAATGTAGCTATCACAATTACATAGAGAGTTATGTTTGAATACCCATCACCAAATATTCCCTAAATCTCTTAGGAGAAACATTAAATTTTACGTCTATCACGTGACCCAATGCATTAGAGAGATATCTCGGGCTCACCTGCCCTAGGTTTATCATAGAACCACCCATATATGTAAACAGTTCGCAATAACCATAACATAATCATAACACATAACCCAAGCATAATGTAATGTTAACATTTAAACATTATAATCACAATATATCATTTCAATATATTGAAATAAATATCCCTTTATCCAATCATTTTTATAACCATTTAAAACATTTGATTAAGAGGTTTTTGGAATCAAAGTGTCCCATACCATTTTGAAACATTTAAAGTAATTAAAATTTTAAAACATCAATTTCCATATAAATAAATCATTAAGACCATTTTTAAAACATGGACATTTTTTGTGGAATATTTACAAGAATAAATCGTTAAAACAATATTTTATTTAAGGAGTTATTAATCAAATGAGTGATTCATGAATATAAATAGTTGTGAAAAAACATTTAATTAAAACGTTATAATATCATGAGAATAATGGTATTCATTATATAATATTCCAAAGGATAGAATATACACCTTATAAAATTTAATTGGTTCACAACTTCAATGATGTCTCAATTGAAATTGAATTGAGAAGAAATCCCTTATAAAGATGTTATCCTTAGATTATGGATAAATCAATGACATAATTATGAGGGAAAATTATAAATACACCAAATTTAAGTGGATATTATTTTTAAAACAATAATAGGTTATTCACAAATATTCATAGCATGACATAATCAAGAAGTAGACGTTTAACCCAATGAATTGAAATTGGGTGAATATGTTTCCTTACAGAAATTTGACAGCCTAACGACCTCACATTAAAATTCAGAAAATCCGTTGACAAGTGAAAAATGGTATATCATAACATGGACTTAATATTTACATAAATAATGATATAGAAAAACATATCCCAACATAATAAGATTTAAATTAAAAGACATAATAAAAATAAGTCTTTTAAAAAGAGGAGTGTGAAATGTTCCCTTACCAATACGGTTACATATGATAAATAAACCCCATGAAAGAAGGATAATTAAATGAAGATATAAATACCCATAAATTCATGTATATTACACAAAAAATACAATCTTGGGCAGTACATACACCACACAAAAGTAAATAGTTGGAAATCTAGCATGAATCTCCCAGGAATAAAAAGTGAGATGAAAACCCCTTACCACATTGTAATTAATTGAGTTGTATGATGAAAAGATAATAACCAACAAATGAATTATAGAATTACATGAATATAAAGATAATCTGGATAATATATATCAAATGGTAGTACACAGTACACCACATTCAATAAATAAGTGATGAATAATGGAAATCTCATGGAATTAAAAGTGAGATAAGAAACCCCTTACCTCTTGTCCGACTTGACAAGTTCGTTCTTTAATCTCCTGAATAAAAAGTTAAAGTAAATTTCAGATTTCATTAGAAACTTTTTAAAGTTTAATATTCATTTTATATCACTTATTACCAAGTTATAAACATTACTCAATCATTTACGTTAATAATGGTCAATTTTTCAATATTTGGTACTTGAGTCCAAAATGAACTTCTTGTAATTACAAGTTGATCATGTGGTAAAAAGTCCTTTATCTCCATAATTATATTCATGATTTAGATATCATATATATAATATATATCTTAAATATGTAGGTAATTATAGTATTACATAACATGTGGAGATAAGAAATTAAATGCACTATTCATGGATATGGTAAGTTGTACGTACGTATGAACATTCGTTTCATTTCTATTTCATATTTAATGGAATGGAAACATAATTATTCAAATATATATTATAATTATTTTATAATATCATATGATATCTATGTTTCAAAATTTCAATAACTTCATCCTTTATATGTTCCATGTATGTCATGAACGAATCATATCACATGGAGGGGGTGGTTGTCCACACTTCCTCAAATGAAATTATCGTATTTACACATATTGGAAATCATAAAGGAATGATCGTAAATAAAAATTACATAAGAAAAGAGAAAACATAAACATAATATATATAATATATAAATACATTTCCATCATAATGGTCACCATGATAGGTGGTAGGAGAATATTGAACAATCATCATTTCGTGAGGCAGTAGTTCACCGTTCACAGAATTAGTATGTTCCTTACCCATTCGATGGAGGTGTGTGTATGTGTAGTTTGAATAATTCTCATAAAAAATCCTACTATATTTATTATACTAGTTTTTTTATAGAATAATGGAATAGAAATATTTTATGTGGTTGGAGATGTAAAATAATACAAAAGAACTAAGGAGAATACATTACCTTTAAATAGGGTTTCCCCGACTGGTTTGAACCAAAAGGTTTACTTGAATTTCATTATTCCTTGTGTAAGGATTATATGATGAATATAAGGATGTAGGGAGCTTAATTGGGTGGGGTTTGGCTGATACATGGGGTTTGATATGTGTGTGGAATAGTTTAGAAGTGAGGACTTTTTATAAGGGGGAGAAGGGGATCTTTAGGAAAGTTTAAAAATCTTATTTTAATATATAATGATTTTCAGTTTCTAAATGTCCAAAACATATTAATTTCTAATATAGGATGACTCATGTTTGAAATAAAATTATCCAATAACAATTGGAAAGGTTTTGGATGTTTTTTTAATCATAAAATCATATTTATTTGAGTCATTCATTTATTAGGTAAACACTACATCATTATTGTGTCATAAATAATTTTATTTATATGATTTCTAAAAATTATAAACAAATACCATGATTTAGGAAATATTTTTAGATTTATAATTAATATTTATAGTCGAAGTGATAACATATATAACCCCATGTAATATTTGATTTACTAAAAGATATATGTTTAAGTCATATTTGACCTCATTTTAAATTAATTAATATAAAGTGTCATTATAACTCCCATGTGGCTCCATGGGGTCCCAAAATAGACCCATGGAGGCCCATGGTCGGATATGTATCATCCAATAGGATTTGGACACATGATACGATAATTTTAATATTTTTATAAAAATATTTTGTTCCCCTTATTTATCATATTTACCCTTTAACCATGGTAAATAAAAATTTTACAGAAGTAAATATTCATAATTTATTAAAATAATAGATAACTATTTACACACATTGGACCTCCTGATTCCAAATATGGTATCCATTTTTTAATATTCAAAACACATAAGTGGAAGAAATTAATTTAAAATAAATTCCCGCTATCTAAAATAAATAAGTGTTTTTAAGAAATAATAATTATCAAAAGATTGACACTGATTTATGATCAATTTCAAAGTGAAATTATTTCCATTTACCAAAATTGGATTAAATATTAAAAACATGATATAATTACACATTAAAACCAATAAATAAAATCTAACCTTATAAATAAATTAGATTAAAAAGTTGTTTTGAATTAAAATACTATATTATTCACTATTCATTAAAAATGAGTTTCATCAGAAAAATACAAAAAAAATTCACAATGTAAATTTTTATGTCCCAATTCTATAGAAGTATTTTATTTTTCCAGATATAACATATAAATGTGACCAAAACTAGATTCAAAGAGGGTTCTCCATCAAAAGGAAATAAATCTAGCATTTAAAAAATATAAGAGTATTTATGCTTAAAATTGGATTCATTCTCATATTAAGACTCAAACATTTTTTTGGATAAATGAAAACACATTTAAAAAACATGTATATTCATATTGTAGTTTTTTATGTCCATTCCCACCAATACAATGTATAGGCATTAACTACCATTTAAAATAATATTATATTATTATTTTTCAGTATGACTCATCATTTGGTGCAACATAACATTTCAATGAAACTTGTTGTTGCGTTTCAGGTATTCCACCGAACATAGCATCACCATTAAAATAATATTAATATTTAATTCACAACTCATAATAAATATGAAAATGTTATATTCTTTATTTACCTAGGATGTCACATCCTTCCCCCTTTTGGGAATTGCGTCCTCACAATTTTAAAATTGGGCTTGGAAACATCATTGAAAGTCTAACATCTGAAAAAGTGATAATAAAAATATCACTTCAAAATAAAGGAAGAGAAGTACCAAGGTCAGACGAGACAACAAATTCTAGGATTCCATAAAGACATGGATGTGGAATAGAAACTAAATCTTATAGATTAATAGAGATTGACAGAGAACATGATCACAAAAAGTTAACCACTACTATACCATAAATTTTTGGATCGGTACAAGTATGATGATAAAAGAGAGTTCATATCATTTTTGCCTCAAGATCAATTTCATAGAGTTGAAAAATTTTATTAATAACTAGACTAAGATCGTACGGAAATATACTTAATTGTCATGTAGAGTTTCATACTTTAATAAAATTTTACCACAAACTCATCGTTTCTCCAAACCATATGTATTCAAGATGACTTCGTCAATCCTAAAGTGCTAGAATAAACTTATATAGTATCACATAATCTAAAAATGATGAAATATATATTTTCCCTATCTTTAGACGTCATCCAAAACCAAAATTGGTTATTATAGGATCAGATATTCCCCAAAATGATTATCCTTTATAAAAAAAATACAACTCTTAATCTCAAAAACTCAACAAAATTAACCCAAACATCATGAAAGACCATTCAATTTACACTTGTCCTTAAAATTATTCAAATTAAACCAAACTATGATTGAAACCCAAAACTCAAAAAGATTTAATCACATAGTCTTCCACTGTAAATATTATCATTTATCTTCAAAACATCGACTACTCTTAGAGTCTCATTCGGAAAACTAATTAACCTAATCACATATTCTCTATGATAGGTTAGTTATTGCCATTAATAAACCAAATAATCATATATCTACAATAAAAACATATATTCTTCCAAAATAAAATTTCATCCATTACTTCACAAATGAGATCCCATAGTATTCTATTTCCCTTATGAAAATAATGTTTCCAAAAGAGCAAACATATTCTAAAAAACCATTATCACTTAATAAATAAATCATTTTCCAATATTAATGATATCCATTTGATAAAACATAAGTTCCAAAAATAAACTTATTCATGCTCCATTAAATAATTTAACATAAATAAATAAGTCATACTAACCAGGAACTTCATGTTGGATAATGGTAGGTGATGCTCCCTTGTCGCCTTTCGGTTGAGGGATTGACACCTATGGCCTTTCCATATATAACAGGTTGTCACCAATATTATAGGTTATCCTATTTATAAAACTAAAAAATAACCCTAATATATTTTAACCTCAATGGTTTTCTTATACATTTAATTTTCATCCCAATACAATAAGACCTCAACATCTTATATATTGTCATTTGTTTCACCTCTATATGATAAAATAAAACTATTCCCAATAGAAAGAACATCATACATTGATCATGGTTTCCATATAGTTTCATCGTCATTGTGTTCACGAAGGTAGAAGTTACATGCATTGAAACAAGTATTTAGAGATCTTTTATAATCATTTTCTTCCTTCATCCAAATACCCCTTGTACACCATGGGTCATATGGGTGTTTGCGGAAAAATAGTTTTTGAAAATAATCATATATGATATATAATTTCAAAACTTCTGATAAAACATGACTTTTATAAAACAGTCGGACCGAATATGAGTTGAAAGATTCAATCAAATTTACTTTTAAAATACCATAAGTATTTTCTGAAATACTATATCTTAAAAGAAAATATAAATAGGTTATTCAAGGGTCTCCTTCTTCAGCACCTTTATCAAAATCCTATAATTATTCAAAATCATTTTATAAGGTAAAATATCTGAAAATTCCTTGATAATATTTAACTTTCTGAAAAATATGAGAATTTTGAGAAAATATGATTTGATTAAATACAATCCATGATCCAAAATGATATCGAGGTATTTTGGAAGTGTTAGATATCTCAAACAACTTCTTTCAAGTGAGTTTCATGCTAGAAAATGTATCACAATAATCTGAACATGACTTTGAAATAGTTATTTCAAGCATGTTATCAGGAAGAGAAAAGAATGTTGTCTGAGATCCTCCTCCTTCCATTTGTAACTAACATTCCTTGATCCGAAAATTTTATAAAACAAGGATTTAACTAATATAATAGACATAGGAACTATCCTTGTGTTTAACTAAAACGCCTAATACCTAAAGTTGTCTAAACCAACCATTGATTCCAACAATATGGTCCCAACCATAAAACATTAAATAATATTGAATTAAATTAATAATTCACATTCAGTATCTTTTCTAGTGTTTAGTTTTTGATAATTAGGCCAAACTTTTACTTATCACCTTGAAAATTGCATGTAGACACTACTGCTCTGTATCAATTTATTTTCATAAAATAAAAACTCTTATAAAGATACATGCCTAGTCCCAAGTTTTAGACAACATGACTTTTCCTCGATCCCATCCCTGGCCATATTCATCTTTATTTCTAGTGGAAATCAATTCAAAAACATGGAATTAGCATAAAAAGATCATTAAGGGTTATAAAATAACGGAAAGAAACATTAACTCAGCAAAAAAATATAAATCAATGAAACCATACATTTCGATCATAACATACCTCATGATATCATAATATTTATGAATAACATATAAAAATCATAAATCATAATTGTAACTTTTGGAATCCATGTCAAAATTACAATTTTGCTATCAAATCTACGTAGGTACATTGGAATACCCATCACAGTATATTTCGTAAGTCACTTAGGAGAAACATTAATGTTTACCTCTGTCACATTACCCATTACATTGGAGAGCTATCTCGGGATCACTCGTCGTAGGTTTATCACAGAATCACCTATATACGTAATAAATTCCCAATAACCAGGACAAAATCCTAACACATAACACAAACATAAAGGAAATAAAACATTTCTACATTCCAATCACAAAATATCTATTCATGGTATTGAAATAAACATTTATTTATCAAACCATTTAAAACATTTAATAAAGACATTTTTAGAATCAAAGTGTCCCATATGACTTTGAAACTATTAATGGAATTATCATTTAAAAAAAGTAATGTCCATATAAATAAATCCTTAAAACCATTTTTAAAACATGTAAATTAATGAGATATATTAAAAAGAATAAATCATTCAAACAATATTTTAGGTAAGGGGTTCTTAACCCAATGGGAGATTCTTGAATACAAAAAATTGAGGAATAAAATTTAATAAAAACATTATAATATCATGATAATAAATCTATTAATTATATAATATGCCAAAGGATAGTATATACACCATATTATTAAAGTGAATTTGTGCACAACCACAATGAAGTCTCTAAGGAATGTAAATTCTGACGAAATCCCTTACAAAGATTGTATACATAGATTAAGGATAAATAATTGACATAATTATGTGTGAAAAGTATAAATAAACCCAATATAGGTGGATATTAAGTGTATAAAAATCAGATTTTATTCACACATATTCATATCATGACAAAATCAAGAAGTAGAATTTTAACCCAAAGAAGTGAAATTGGGTGATGAAGTTCCCTTACCGATGTTTGAAAACCTAACGACATCACATTAAAATTTAGAAAATGAGTTGAAGAGAGAAAAAATGGTATCTAAATACTTGGACATAAAATTTATAGAAATAAGGATATAGATGAACGTATCCCAACATAATAAGATTGAAATTAAAAGACGTAACAAAAAAAGTCTTTTAAAAATGGAGGTTGAAATGTTCCCATACCGATTTGGTAACATACAAAACATACACCCCATGAAAGAAGGATAATTAGATGAAGATGTAAATAAAAATAAATTGAATTATATTATACAAATAATGCAAAAATGTTAAGTAAACACACCACCCAAATGGAAATAGTGGAACATATATCAAGAATCTCAAGGGAATAAAAAGTGAGATGAAAACACATTACTACATTGTAATTAACCGAGTCATATGGACAAAATATAATCACCACCATATGAATCATAGAATACCATGAATATAATGATAATAATGATAATATATATCAAATTTCAGATCACAATACAACACATTCAATAAATAGGTGGCGAACAATGGAATCTCAGAGAAGATAATGTGAGATAAGAAACCCCTTACATAGTGTCTCACTAGACCCGTTCTTTCTTTAATCTAATAAATAATAATCTAGTGTTAATTTATACTTGATTAAGATACTTTTAGAAGTTTATTATTCATTTTATATCACTTATTACCATGTTATAACATTATTCAATCATTTTAGTTAATAATGGTTGTTCTGTCGATATTTGGTACTTGAGTAAAAAATGATCTTCTCATAATTGCAAGTTGTTCATGTGGTCAAAAATACATTATCTCTAGAATTATATTCATGATTTAGATATCATATATATCATATATATCCATTATATGTTTGTATTTATAATATTACATAACATTTGGATATAAGAAATGAAATACACTGTTCATGGGGACGGTAAGCTGTACGTACGCATGAACGCTACTTTCATTTATTTTTCATAGGAATGAAAACATAATGATACATTAAAATATTATAATTAAATTATATTATAATATGATATATATGATACATAATTTCATTAATTCCATCCTTTATACATTCCATGCATGTCATTAACGAATCATATAACCTTGAGAGGGCGGTAGCTCGCATTTCCTTAAATGAAATTATCGTATTTACACATATCGAAAAACATAAATTTATGTTTGTAAATAAAAATTATGGAATAATATAGAAACAATAAACATAATATATGGCATATATAAATACAATTCAATCATAATGTCCACCATTAGAGGTGGTAGGATAATATTGAACAATCATCATTTCATGAGACAGTAGTTTGTCGTCCACAAAAACAGTATGTTCTTTATCCATTAGATTGAGGTCTACGTAATTTTAGATCGAATACATCTCATACAAACAACCTATTATATTTATGATACTATTTTTGTTATAAAATAAAGGAATAAATAGAGTTTATGGGGTTGGAGAAGTAAAATAAAACAAAGTAACTTAAGAGAAGATGTTCCCTTTAAATCAGTTATCTCCCTTTGGTTGGAACCGAAAGGTTTGATTGAATTTTTTTATGCCTAGAAGAAGGATTATTGGAGGAGGAGGTTCATGTAGGGAGAATAATTGGGCAGAGTTTGGATGAGGCAAGGGGATTGAGAAGTGTGAGGAATGGGTTAGAAGTGAGGGATTTTTATAAGGGGGGGAGGGGCTCTTTAGGAATGTTTAAAACTATTATTTTATTATATAATTGTTTTCAGGTTATAAAGGTCAAAAACTTATTGAAGACAAATATAGGAAGACTCATTTTCGATATAAAATCATAAAATAAAAATTTTACAGGTTTTGGATATTTTTTTAATCATTAAAGTCTTATTTATTTAAATCATTCATTAAGGCGAATAACACTACATCAATATTGTTTCATAAATAATTTTATTTATTTGATATCTAAAAATTATAAAAAAATACCATGATGTATGAAATAAGTTTAGTTTTCAAATTAATATTTATAGTCTAAGATATAACTTATATTACCCCATGTAAAAAATATGTTTACCAAAACATATATTTTTAAGTAATTTTTCCTTCACTTTAAATTAATTAATAAAAAGTGTCATTATCACTTTAATGTGGCTCCATGGGGTCCCCAAATAGACCCAAGGACTCCCATGGTTGGAAATGTTTCAACCAATAGAATTAGGACACATTTTAGGGTAATTATAATATTATTATAATAATATTTTTTTACCCTCATTTACCAGATTAAACATTTAACCATGGTAAATAAAATTTTTACTGAAGAAAATATTCATAATGCTTAAAAATAAAAGTTATCTATTTACACAATTTGGACCTCCTCATTAAAAATATGCAATATATTTTTCAAAATTAAAAACACAGAAGTGGATGAAATTAATATTAATATAATTACCACTGTCAAAACAAAAAGTGCACTTTTAAGAAATAATAACTATCAAAATATTGACACCAATTTATGTCCAATTTCAAAGTGAAATTATTTCCAATTACAAAAATTTTATTAAATAGTAAAATCGTAATATAATTAAACAATAAATCAAATAAAACAGATAATATATCCTTATAAATAAATTAGATTAAAAATAAATCTTGAATTAAAATACATTATTTTTCAGTATTCATTAAAAAATGAATTTTATCAGAAAAATACCAAAAATTTACCAAAAGAAAATTATTTTGTCCCGATTTTAAAGAAGAATTTTATTTTTCCAAATAGAACTAATAAAAGTGACCAAAACTAGATTTAAAGAGGGTTCTCCATCAAAAGGGGGTAAATCAATCATTTAATGAATATTATAGTATTTTTTATTAAAATTGGATTCATTCACATTTTAAGACTTTAAATTTTATTAGATAAATGTAAAAAAAATTTACAAACAAGAATATTCATATTGTAGTTAGTTCTGTCCATTCCTGCCAATACAATGGCTAGGCATTAAAATCCATTTAAATTAATATTGTATTATTATTTTTCAGTGTGACTAATCATTGTGTGTAGCGTATGATTTCAAAGAAACCTGCTGTTTCATATCGGGTACAACATTGAACATAGAAACATATTTAATGTTACATTAATATTTAATTCACAAATTTTAATAAATATGAAAATGATATGTTCAATATTTACTTGGGATGCTACATTTATCATGCCATGTAACATCTTTTTTCTCTATACATATAATTCCATTATTAAAAACATAGGCCAACTACACTAATATGGTTATGAACTGCTTAGGTCTAACACCAGTTGTATTGGGTTTCACAGTAGGTAAATTTTTAACATTGCCTTTGAGTAATGATAACATTAATTGTTCCATGAGACATTTATATACAATTTCATATACTGAATTAGTCCTTAATATTATAAATATATAATCAGAACATAAAATTTTAATTTTTTTAATACATACCATCAATTTAGAAATTTTGCATTTTTAATATGAGAATCATATACATAGTTCTTTTGGGAATACATTTAAATCATAAAATTATTTTCAAATACTTAATAATGTATTTATTTATAATTTCTAAATAAACTAAATAACATATAAAAAGTTTTTTTGGAATCGATTTGTAATAAAGGAAGAGTCGTTATGTACATGATTCATAAATGTGATATTCTTGCCATTACTTTTCATAGTTATGACACCTTGGTGAATCTGATCCAAAACCAAATCTACTTGTAGTTTCAAGAGACGAATTTATTTCTCGGTAAAATCACATAATCTCATCCTTAAAAAAATTTCAATGATATTATTATATATTTAGACAAATTCTCAATGTCTTACATAGGTCCATGTTCCCTAATATATTTTTTCTTAAATCTAATTATTATGGTTTTTAATGCACGTCCATTGATACCAGCAGTAACAACATTGACTTTAGTAACCCAAATATTGTGGTTAATTTATTAAATTTTCATCATGTCAAAAGGGATCAAATAATAAATGAATGATCCATTTAGAAGTGTAGAAGAACTAGATACACATGTGATTCCCATTTAATATATTTAAATTGAAATAAAAAAATAGTAATTGATAACATTCGTAATCCAAGAAATCATTCTAATAATTTATCATCATATCATGGGGAAAAAATAAGTGTAATCTCAAATTCTCAATAAGGGTTATGTATAGTGGAATCTATCATGACTAAATAAGGAATAATCAATATGGAAAAGTACTTAAATAAAAATACACTACATTTAGTCAACAACTTGAGTAATAAATAAATCCATGGGTAATATAAATGTAGTAATATTATGGATAGTATTAAAAAAATTATAAATGAAGTAAATACATAATATTGTTTATCATGATCTAATACATCTTGATATATATACCATAAAATCTTTGGAAAAAGATTGTTTTATCTTTGAAAAGCTATAACACATGGGGACATTCGAAATAATCTATCATCAAATATATATGTTTTAAAAAAAATTAAATGAGTAAATGAATGTAAATATATTAAAAAGACTACAAATACGGTGAAGTATGTTAACGCCATATATTCTAACAAAAAGGCCTTTTGGATTTTTGTAACCATTGTCATAAATGACCTTTTTAAAACACTAATAAACATTTTGACATTAAAATTTTTATATAGTCATGTTTTCATTAATATTTCATTAAAAAATATTTTACTAATAATTTTTTAAAAACACTTTTTAAAATTGTGTATGTTAAAAAAAAAATCTAATCCAAAGAGAAAAAATATATTTTTCTCATTTATGAATTTATTTGATCGATTAAAGTTCCATTGAGAGGAAAAGATAGATGATAATATTGAAACTCATTAAATATAAAAAGTATTATAACATAAATAGATATTATGATGGTGGAATTATAACATTTTTCAGTGAAAAGTAAGGAATTCACAAATAATGCAATTATAAAATTAATACATATGTATTTGGTATATTTTAAATTAGAACCCCTTGTAAATATATACCTGAATTTGAACATTAAGAATCATGAATATTAATGTATTTATATTAAATATATCCATGGTTATTTATATACACCATATAAAATTTAATAGTTGAATAATGCTAAATATTTCTCATTGGAGTGGATGTTGTGACAAAATCCCTTACATCTTTCTTATCTGTTGTGGAACATGATTTATGATCCATTATTATTTTTAGAGACATGTTATTAATTTATAATAAATGTTTATTCACATTTATAATGTCATATATAAACCATCAATATCATTTTATCAATTTTCATTAATAATATTTCATTATTACAATTGTTTAATGTGTCAGCTGCTTCATTTCCTCCAATATGTTTTCCCATTTATGTTAGAATTATTATATATAAGATATATTTCCATTATATCTATAATTATTCTAGTATTTTAAATATAATAGTTATTTATTAGATATATGTTTATAATCATTCTTGATTTTATGACCTGAAAAATGAATCAAATCGCTTTATATGGATGACAGACCGTACATAAACAATAGTGATGTTATCATTTAAGTTATTATAGAATGTGTAAGAGATTGAAAAATATAATAATTTTTTAGAATAAATATTATTTAATTGTTAACCTTAATATTCAACATTTATATTATTTTGAATATTCATTTCAGTTAGTTATGGAAAACCATTACATTAGGTCATGAGATAGTAGTCCTTCGTACTCACAAGAGATGGTTTTATTACCCATATGATGGGGAAATATAATTATAAATTTTATAACATTAGAAAAATAACATATAATTATATTCTCGTTATTTTTTATTATATATTTATTCTTAATTCATAATTTCAGTTGATAAAAGAATAATTAAGAAATAATGATCTTGGAGAAGATGATTACCTTTACATAGATAAACCACCTGTGGATATCTTTTAATAAACCCCAAGATGGTATTTTGAGAAGAAAAGTAGCTCAATAACATGTATAAGAAAATTAGAGTGTTATTTTATTAGTTTTGTGCTCATGCTAAATATATTTATGTGTGTGAAAACATCAGGTGAGTGGGTTCCCATTTATATCTCTGGTGAGCAGCACACTAGTAATTTTTCAACATTTCAAGATAAGTTGAAGTACCATTAATTGAAAAATATCCTAAAAAATGGATCATATTATATGGATTCAAGGTTATGGTCCAAATACATGCATGAAATTTTATTTCATAATGTTTTAGTTCATTTTAACTCTTACATGATTAGGTTAACCCACCTTGTAACCATGTTTTAACTGTAATGGTGGCGAAAACATATTACTATATTCAATATTAATTATAACCAAAATTTAATTTTCCTTTATTTATAAATTTGATAATTTTTATTGCAAATATTTATTCCATTTAATCAATATTAACATAAAAATTTTACATAATTTATTATAAAAATAATACAACAAAATAAGTCATAAAACATTATTTCCAAAAATTAATTTTTCAATAATAAGATGGTATTACATTCACAATATGACATTTTGTCATTATATTATGGATTAAAATTAAAATGAAATGATATATAGTAAAAAAACTAAAATCAATCATAATAAAATTTTATTTTAATTAAATATCCTGGAATGCCTTTAATTTGTTTAAATAGTTATTTGAATAATATATATTTTTACCTCCAATTGATTTTATTTTTAATAATATAAAATTATTATTTACTACATGGATAATTATAAACATTAAAAAAAGTAATTATAAATAAAACAAGGATTTTTAATATTATTATTTCAATTATTCATAGTATCTTACTTTTAATGGAAGTTTTCTAAAAACCCATTATAGACTTATTTTAACAAAATATGTAAAATGTTGATATTCATCATATAAAACTAGAAATTTTGATCCATGAAATATTTAAATTTTTATTTTGTTATATATTTACTAAAATAAAATTTGTAAATACTGTAATTCAATCTGATGTGTTACAAATTCTGAAAAATGGATAAATTACACTCGAGAAATAACATTCATTTTCAAGTCCATAAACAATTAAAAAATTATTTTGGTTGTTTATCATTTTTAAGTTAAAAAATATAAATTGTGGAAACCTATCAAGAACAATATTCGTTAAGAACAAATTGAATTTATAGAGTGTGATGAGTCTATATGGTTATTTCTCACTAAGTACATTCATTGTATCCTGTATATGAAAATGGAGATATAATTATTTAGCTAATGACGATGGATGATTGATCCATTAATATCTATATGGAAATATTACAAGCCATATTTGATTCACTTATAATAATATAATAAAACATGAATGAAATATTTATTGATACAGTAGTGGATAAAAAACAATAATCTAAAGGGAATTAGGAATAATAATATTCAATATTAACCAATAAATAATTTGATGTGATATTAATATACAAATAGATATTAGGCTCACATATCAGTCTCATGATTGTAAAATTAAAAAATATTGAATTTAAATAAATTTCGAATAATAAAAATCATGGAATGAATAGGATGTGTCTTTATTAATTCCAAATGAATATACAGAAACATGGAGGACATTTTCATAAGTGGACTATTTAATTCCCTAAGTGTTGAAAGGATGGAAATCATGTAACCAAATACTGATGTGAGGGGAAGAAGTTATGTAAAGATATAAATGGAGAAAAATCCCAATATAATGCCCCATACTCCCTAGTGTTTCAAATGTGATGAGTATGGGAATTATAGTGACATGTTATTTAAACTAAGGGTTAATTATAATGATAGATGTTATTAACCTATTAAGCCGAGAGATACGGGGAAATATCATATGGTCAATATTACTGATGTGGGTTCAACGAATAAAGTTGTATAAGGTAAACATATTATTCACTCTATAACTATTAAGGCCTTATTGGATACATTTTACTCCGGACATTAATACCTGAATAATTTTACAAGTGTATTATACTACCATCTTAATGAATCTATAATAAATTAAAAGTGAAAAAAAACTATTAGTATAGTGACTGCATCTTAAGTTTTCAATTCTTATATTATTGATGTGTATGGGAATGTGAATCCAAAAATTCATATTATTCCCCCTCTTTTTGAATTAGATTTTATTTTGGTCATGGATTTGAATTCATTATATGGTTCCAAAATATATAAAAAAGGAAGGGCTGTAACATTTAATATTATCAACCAACCGATGATTGTTTATCGATTTGAAAATAAATATGAACTTCCAATAAAAATTATATCTATAGTAAGGGACTTAATTACTATTCAAAATGGTATTTTTTTAATTGTTTTATGAGAAAAAACATCTAAGATATGAATATTTTATGAGAGTTTATCTAATGATGAAGTCGAGTTTATATATAACCCATTCATGGGGCTACATATATTCGAAATACTCTAAATATAATGGCCCTAATTGAGATGAATGAATTGTATATGAAACTCTTGGATAAAAATAATATGTGATTCATTCTTCCATGTGAATCAGTGTGGGGTGAAATTGTTATTTAGAAGAAATATGGTGTTGGAGTTGGTGTTCTATAATCAAATATTTTTTTCATTTATTATATTAATTTTTCAATATTTTTATATTAATACATCATTTTATTATTCAAGATGAATTTAATGTAATAATGAATAATTCGTCTGTCACATTGATGAGGTCATATAAGCTCTCTACTATAATGAGGACCTTCATGTTCAATGATCATATTCTTAAATATTTTGTTGTTGTTAGATAACATTATATGAAGGGAAAATTGTACATTTAACGTTACGTTAATGTACTCATTAGTGGATTAGAATTCATATTTGGATGTTTACACATGGTAATCTCCATGATGGGAGATTATGAAAAAATTTATGCTAGTAGGAATTCTATATGCTTATGTGTCATTGGATATTACTATCTGGGAGCATGTGTAATGGCCCTTGGACAATAAAATTATCATTATTGCATGTGATGTCTCATGATCATAATTTTACTTACCAAAAAATAGAAGAAAACTGTTCATGGGAAGAAGGGTATGATATGTGAATCATGAATGAAATGTTATTAAAGGATAATTTGAGGAAGGATTTTTCCATTTCACAATTATAAGTGTAGATATCTCAACCCTTTGATTGGATTGTAAATGTCTCCAAAAAAATTATTGTGATGGTGTAATGATGTGTTTAATAATGATAGTCAAATATATACATATCAATAATATAGGGTGAAGGAATGTATGTGAAACTAGTATGATGATATGTTGTGATAAATGGATTGTATTAACTAACAAGGGTTTTTATGTGGTTGTAAAAATTGTGAAATTATATACAGACTCTTGGATGAATTGGAATGTTACTAGAAAATAAAGATGAAATTTATTGAAGATCTCCACCTGCCAATGGGAAGGAATCCAATAGGGTCATAGAATATTTTTTCAATGAACTTGTTTCAAGTTTATTTAAATTTAATTAATATAATAATTATTTTTTCTAAGAAGAATTATATATTTAATTCGTGAATTATAAATTGAAAAAGATTATTTAATATTTAATAGAAATTTATATTCTTTTTTAAGGATGGATTATTTTTTTGAATAAATTATAATTCACGTATTCAGTACATGTTGTGAATTTTGAGGAGAATTTGATCTTTTCTTCTCATAAATATAAATTATCATTCTTGTAAAATAATATTTATCATTTCTCCAACTAGAATACTGAATTAAATAATGACAATAATATTATTATTATATACCAAGAGGTTTGATAATGAAGATAATATTATTTAAGTACCTTTATGACACTAAAGAATATTTTCACTCAACCCCTAACTCTATAAATAGATGGTCATGTCTATTTAGTAGGGTTGATATGGATTTGTGAATCATTACCGACTACAGACTTATGTCTCCATTACCCATTCTATTTTCTTTTCAATAATGTGATGAATTATAAATAATTATTAATTATTTAAAGAAGAATAATTTATCCTAAGAAACAACATAATTTTATATATCAAAACATCTTAAAGGTCATAGCAGTATGTTTGGATGACATCAATATGGATTTTACACTAGGATCCTTCCAGTGAAATGATAGTAATATGAAAATGGTATTCATACAATTATAAATACCTTATAATAAATATCCTATGATTGAGTATCATTTTAACCAATAAATATAAAAATAATTTTAATTTTGATATGAAAAGATACTCTATTGGGTTTTAGTTTATATTTTGTCAATATTTGGTTGAAAAGTTTCTTTCGATAGTATGGTTATTTATTTTAATTATTGATTTTTGAATAATCCAAATAATATAATAAAATCATATTGCCTTTTTCTACCCATTTCTTCGAATATTACTAGAAAATAAAAGTTTTATTAATGTGGTAACATTTACATTTATAAATATTTATATGATTTTTGATCGATTATGTGCAATAATGGTTAGATTTATTAATTATAGAATACACATTCATCAATCCATTTTCATTATCAAGTTTTTATATAATAATTATCATTGTTTAGTGATTTATTTTGTTAAAGGAATAATGAATAGATCAAGAAGAACTATAGATTCTATAGGGGTTCCCTGAATTCTAGATGGTTAGATTTGGTGACATAGTGTGTAGTTCGAGTACACATGATGTAGTCAAGTGCAC
The DNA here is from genome assembly GCA_963277665.1 of Viscum album. Classification (NCBI taxonomy): domain Eukaryota; kingdom Viridiplantae; phylum Streptophyta; class Magnoliopsida; order Santalales; family Viscaceae; genus Viscum; species Viscum album. Next base: position 1,978,616,989 of record OY728119.1, read on the forward strand.
TACACCTAAATGCGTATAGGGAAACATGAAACACAGATATATAGTTACATGTAGTGAATTTATTAAACATTGCATGTATAATGGATGGATAGGGAACACAAATTATTTTATTATGTACTGTAATATTAGCATACATGTCGTGTAGTAGTCATGGTTCTACAAAACAATATGTTCCAACCATGTAATATAATACATAGTTGAACCCTTTTTTGGAGTGGAAGATCTATAACATTAATGAAACCCATTAAATATTTCTAGAATGCATGTTTTGTAGTTCAATATTTACTACAATATAAATACATAGTGAGTTATTTTACAGGTTATGAGGACATATAAAAAGTGAGATGTAGGACATCTTTTGTTAAGTACATAGTGTGTAGTCCCATTTCTTTTGTACTTATCTTGTAATTCCATATCTTATATAGACACATGGAAAGCCTGATTCATATTGTGAAGATGGTTAGTAAAAAATAATTAGTCCAGTAAAGGTACATACCAATGACTAATCTTTCCATCCTATGTAAATTACATAGGAGGAACATAAAATATTGCTCATAAGTACACTCATTGTAGTCTCCAAATAATGGAAATAGTTAAATTACATTGAATAAAAAATTGAAATATTAAAACACAATTTTAGTGAATGGAAGTTGGTGTGTATGAAAATTTAATAATGTTTTTAATTGTAAAAAATGATCAATTAGTTCCCCTTCAAAATCTATAATTAATAGTGAAACATTTTTTTCAATGAATTCATTTATGGTGGTTATCTCCAAAATAATATTGGTGGTCTCTAAGATAAAAGGGAGTAAAATAAATAATTATTTAATTAATAAAATCATGATTATCATAATAATAAGGAATGATGTGAAATGATAGTTAACTAGTTCTTGTTTTCAAATTCATTTCATTTGTATGACCATTAATGAGAATCATTAATCATATGTTTGTTTTGGTTTTATTTGCCTAAATTTAAAACATGATTATTAAATAATAAAATATAAAATTATAATATAATGGCCTATATGGGATCTATCTATAAGGACCCGACAATAAAATGTAACTTAAACATAAATACTGTTGAATAATAAATAGTTTTACACATTGAGAATATTTTAGTGTTTATAGTTCTAGATAATTTGTATACCTTAAACACATAACATACCACAATCATAGAAGAGGATAATACTAAAAATTGTTTCCATTTTTTTCAAAATATAAAACATTAAAACATAAATCATGATTTCTTTGACAACACTCCTTGTCAAACATCATGAATACCTTATTTCTCTTAACTATCCTTATATACTACGAAAAACATTTTAAAAACACTGGATGTGTATAAAACACGTTAATGGATATAGAGATAGAAAGCGTTAGTCATTTGATAACTTAAAAACAACTAAAACCATATCATAAAAACATAAATGCATATAATACTCATGTTGTTGCCATGGGAAATATTTACTATATTAATCTTACATTTACCCATACACAAGAAATAAAATTTTGGTCAACTTCCATCTCTGGTGTACCCGAGGCATTGGAGAGCTATAATGGGGCTCACCCGTCAAATATTGAGCTATAATGGGCTCAACCCAACATATCATGAGCTATAATGGGCCTAAACCCACATATCAAGAGCTATAATGGGATCAAAAAAACATAAATAATTTCCAAGTAACATATCATGGTAATAATGTATCAATGAATTAGGAGAAACTTCTCATTTTATACATATAAAAAACAATCCTTTTGAAATTTATTAATGAGTGTTTTAAAAGTATTTTTAAAGGATAGTCAATTAAATTATAAATGGAGGGAAAATTAATAGAATGGATATGTGTATACATGATAAATACACATAGTTAACCATAATGATCATAAAAATTTATCACACCAATAATATTAATACCAAATAATGAATAATGAAGAAATTTAACCCATAGAAAAGAAATTGGTTTAAGAATTCCCATACCTCGAGTTTTCAAACATTAAACTTGTTTAAAACTCCAATATAATTGTTAAAAGAGTGTTATTAATAACTTAACGAATCATATTAATCATTATAATATCTTATATGACCATTTCATTTCATCATGACACCCTTTAATTGTTAGTATTTTTTTCCTTCCATTGTTTGGGGTGCTATCATTACATGTTTTCCATGATCGGTTTATCAAGGATGCCCATGTCAATTGGAAGTGAAACTCTACATTTGGAATGGATTAGTATTTAAATATTTCAATAACATTGAATTATAACATTTTTAATTTTGATTTCTAAAATTAGAATAATTCCTGTATTAAAACATTAATGAGGTTCATTTAGATCATTTTAGCGGTTCTTGGATAATAACGACCACATCATGTCTTATAAATTAAAACCATGAGTAAAAAATACATAAAGAACCATGGATGAGAAATAATAAATATATTATAACATGGTTCAACCATAAAAATAGTTTCATTACTAGACATGAAAGTATTCATGAAAATTGAAATCACATTGTCCATGATGTCAGTAATTCGAGACATCACAGACAATGTTTTTATTCCCTGAATAAGTGGGAGAGGATAAGAATAATGATGATAAATTTTCACTGAACATTATAACATCCATAATATACATGATTTCTATATATTTCATTCCTCTTGGGTAATAATAGATGAGGAAATATTATTAATTGAATGAAACTCAAAATAAAAGAATAATTGAGAAATCCCTTACATAAATTCGGCAGCCTAACGGCTATGCAACATGGTTTTAGAAAATATTAAAAAGGGAGGGTAAAAGAGTTCAACATTGAGAAAATAATAATAATACAGAATATATCATTAATAAAAAAGTAAATAATAACATAATATGGAAATTTCAATGTTATACCACATAAAAGTAAACATCAATAGAAAAAGAATGAAATTTAGAATTTTCTTACCTTGTAGAGTAACTCCTAGAAAATGATGTTTGGACCTTGGGTCCTGAGGAAACCATGGGAGGATTACAAGGGAGGTAATTAAGGAATATAATCGTTTATGAGGTATTTGGAATGAATTTAATGATGGAATGGGTTGGTAATTATAGAAAAAGTGAATGAATATTTTAATAATTTCCAAGGGACACTTCATTAGTGGTATTTGCAAAACAATGGGCTTGACCATGGAATTTGCCCAATGTATTAGTCCCTTGGGACACCTCACATCATAGTTTACTATACACACATCTACCTGATTTATTACATCATTATAACATCATTAATGATGTCATTAACACACAGAAACTCAAAACTGGATTATTTACTATTCACCGAAAAATAGATTGTTTTAGAAAAATCCCAAAAATTTACCCCTACCATTTTTTAATGTGTATAATTAAAAAAAGAACTCCATTTTTTGTAATTAATTTTCTAAATATTGTTAATTTAATGTTTTTAAAAAATCATACTTAATTAAAAAATTAACAATTTCAAAATTATAACTGCTTTTATATCACATTGAGAAATGAACCAAGAGGTCACTATCTTAAATAATTAAGAAAATATAATAAAAATACAATTTACTATTCATGAGAGTCATTTTACTATTCATATTACTATTTATAAGGGAATGTTACTATTCACCAAAAAGAAGTTGGTTCCATCAGACTCAGAATAACTTATTGAACACAATTGTAGATGACTATTTTTCAAAATTCAAAACATAGAAGCTGCAAAAATATGTTTAAAGGATAGTTATAAATATCTAATTTAAAAAATGTTTCATGCATTTCATTTTTTTTAAACCATGGGGTGTTACATTATCACCACCTTCTATAAATTGCATCCTTGAAATTTTATTAACTTATTAAACAAGTGAGGGTACCTTCCCCTCAATGAATTTTCAGCCTCCCATGTTTCTTCTTCAACCATGTGGTCCCTCCAAAAAACCATTATATGGTGGATTACCTTATTTAGTAATACTTGTTCCCTTAGATAAAGAATCTGAACTGGTTTCGCTTCATAAGAATGGTTCTTTTCCAGCATAACTGCTTCAGGACTCAAGACATGTGATTAATTTGGCACATACATTCTCAACATGGAGACATGAAAAACATTATGTTCCTTACATAAAATGGGAGGAAAGATACTCTATAGGCAACTGATCCAACTTTCTATGGGATTTCAAATGGACCGATGAACAGCAAACATTGCTTCCCATTCTTACCAAAATGTGTCACACCTTTCCAAGGAGATATTTTATGGAAAATATGGTCACCTATATCGAGAGAGAAGTCTTTAATTATGTTGTATTCATAACTTTTCTGCCTACTCTGAGTTGTCCTCATGTGTTTCTAGATCATCATCACAATCCCAGCCACTTTCTATACTATTTTTGGACCCAACAATTTCCTTTCCTCAACATCATCCCAAAAAGTTATATTTTGACATTGATTCCAAAAAATGCCTCAAAAAGTTCCCTATGTATACTGGAAAAAAATTTGTTATTATAAGAAAACACAACTAAAGAAAGATGATGATCCCAACATCCCTAGTAGTTCATTGAACTGTCTTGAAGTATATACTCCTAGGTCTGAATTGATCATTCTTACTAGCAATATGATTGAGGATGAAAAGGTGTAAGGAAATATAATTATGTTCCCAGTGACTTCTAAAATCCTTTCCAAAATACAGAAGTGAACATGTGATGCATGTCAGATACAATAGAAAGAGGAACTCCATGTAACGTGAAAATCTCTCTGAGGTACAGTCAAGAAAGATGATCCAAATACATTGTATCTCGAATAGAAATAAAACGTGCATATTTTGTTATCCGATCGACAATAACCCAAATTGCATTGTTACCTCGAAAATTCGTAGGTAGTCCCACCATGAATTCCATGGAAATATTCTCTCATTTACACTCTTGTACAGGAAAAGGATAAAGTATCCCCTTCGGTAATTGCTGCTCTGCTTTAACCTGTGGACATGTCAAACATTTCACATTAAATTATGCAATATCCATTTTTATTCCATCCCGCAAGTAATATTCCCAAAGTCCTATGTATATCTTAGTACAAACAAGATGAATAGAAAATGGAGAAATATGAGCTTTACACAAAAAAATATTTCTTCAACTAGGAATCACAAGGCACACACCACCTTTTTCCAAATCATAATACACAATCTTTATCAAGGTTAAATTATGGAAGCTAACCCATTTAAACCTATTCTACCATTTTCTATAGCTCATGGTCTTTTTGTGCTCATTAATTATATCTGATAATGATGAATTCACTAAAAACTGAAATAAAACAGACATATTCCCTACACTGACAACTTCTAAGCCAAAATTCATCAAATTATTAATCAGTAGATCATGTTACAAATGTAACAAGATTAATGATGTATTATTTTTTTGACTCAAGGCATCTACCACTTTGTTTTCTTTTCTTGGATGATAATTGATCATGTAATAATAATCCTTTATTAGTTAAATCCATCTTATCTGCCTCATTTTTAATCCATTTTGAGTAAATATATACTTCATACTTTTATGGTTGGTATATATTTGACATTTTCTCCATATAAATGGTGTGTCCAATTTTTAAAAGCAATAACCACAACATCCAATTCCATATTAGGTTTGGGATAATTTAACTCAAGTGGTTTTAGTTGTCTTGGTGAATAATTGATTACATGATCCTTCTGTATCAGAACACAACCTTGTCCCTTTAAGGAAGCATAACCATTGACGACAAAATCACAATTTTAGGAAGGAAATGAAAAAACTGGTGAATTCACTAATCTCGGCTTTAGTTACTGATAATAAAGATCATATTCCTCTATCCAAACAAAATTAACCCATTTTCCTATTAACAAAGTCAGTTGTCTACATAACCATGAAATGTTTTTAAGAAACTATTGGTAATAACCTGTTAATCAATGAAAACAAAGAATCCATGTAACATTTGTAGGTCTTGTCCATTAAATAACCAAATTTTTTTGGTAGGATAAACTATTATTCCATCCTTATTTAGAATGTTCTAAATAAAATATATCCTTTGAAACCGAAAATCTCACATTCTGAAATTATCATATAGTTTCTTTTCTTTTAAGTTTTACAAAACTACCTATAGAGGTTTTTCATGCTCCTCTTTACTTCTATAATATAATATAATGTCATTAATAAAGACAACGACAAAAGTATATAAGAACCCATGAAATATTCTATTCATAAGATTCATGAATATAACAGCTTCATTAGTTAACCCAAATGGTATAAATAAAAGTTCATAATGACCATATCTAGTACAGAACGCAGTCTTCAGGATGTCTTCATCTGTTACTTTCAACTGATGGTACCCTGAAATCAATTCATCCTTCTAAAGATATTATGCTCTTTGGAGCTAATAGAATGAATCATTGATATGAGGAAAATAATACTTTTTTAATAGTAATGTTATTCATGGCTCAATAATCGAAGCAAAGTCTCATTGAACCATCTTTTTTCTTAATAAACAAGACAAGAGCACCCCATGGTTAAGTGCTGGGTCAGATGTGGACTTTTTTAATAATTCGTGAAATCACTTTATTAATTCTAGAAGCTCCATTTGGGCCATTCGATAAGAAGGTTTTATAATTGGGTTAGCATTAGGAACTAAGTAAATTTTAATCGCATCCTCTTCATTAGGAATAACACCTGGAAAATAAATTGTAAAAACATCCAGTTATTCATTAACCACTGGAACATCATTAATCTTGATAGTTTCTTTATCTTCAAAAATATATACAATATAACATTCATTTCCATCCTTAATTAGCTTCATAGATTCATTATAAGTTATTAATTGTATGGGTTCATTCATGTACACAAAATAAAATTCGTTCGGAAAATAACTACTTTTTCTCTGCAATATATCTTAGCATGATAAAAAAGAAAGATTATTGATACCCAGAATAACATAAAACACTACTAGAGGTAAAACAACAAGGTTTTTTGGTATATTATTTCCACATAAAATGATAAGAAGATTATTATCATTTTATTTTGCCACAATATTTCATCCAGGTGTTTTCAACATGAGATCTGGTTTCATTTCATGATGTTGAATTCCCAATTTTTGTAAAAATTTATCAGAAATGAAGGAATGTGTGGACCCTGAATTAAATAACACATTTTTGAAATATGTAAAAACATGAAATGTACCTAATACCACCTCATTTGATGGAACAATATCTACTGTAGTGGATTCAAATTCCAAACCCTTCTATTTCATATCCTGCTAATTCCCTTCTTGAGTAACTAGCTTTGGACAAACATTAGCAAAATCACCCATTTCATTAAAGTTAATGCTTCTCAACGTCAGATCCTCATTAATTATTGGATCATTTTCCTTGAACTCACGAGACATGTGTCCAATATTTCCACATTAGTAGCATTTCCAATAATTTACAATATATTCACCAGGATGCCTTTTACCACACTTTTCAAAAGAAAGAAAATTCATTTTATTACCTCTAGACTTCTTTGACGAGTTCTCCCCCATTTACCACCAACCTGATCTCTTCTTATTCCTTTAATATCACGGAACATATGTTTCAGAAAACTCCATCTCAACTTTTTCATCTCAACAACAAGCTTCTCTTTTCTTTTAAATAATCGCGAGGCCAATGCTCTTCGCAAAAACAGTTTATAACCAGAGGAAAAGCTATTAATTTTAGTTTCAAAATCACGAGTAAAATCCAGTACATACCTGGATAGTCATCTAAAATTGTCTTCATATGCTACCACATAATCCTCATCATTCAACTTAATTTCCAAAAAATCTTTTCTCCAATCTAATTCAAATAGTTTTGGGAAAAAAATTCCTAGAAAGACTCTTGAAATCATCCAATTCCAAATCACCAAGATCTTCTCTTTCTCTCATATTCATAAACATAGACCAAATTTGATCAAGTTAACCTTCAAAATGATAAATTTATATTATTAATTTTTGACATTATTAACATCCCATACATCAAATATCTTATCTACAGCATTGATTCATCATTCATCTATCACGGGAACTGTGGTTCCACTGAATGCTAGAAGTTGTTGCCTCATAAAATGCTCCCAAAAAGACATGTTTCTTCATTGTTGATCATGTTTCTCTATATCTTGGATATCATACCCATTAATTGCTTGATTAAAATGATCCATTTCTATCACAAACTGCTCAGTTCTGATTCCCAACATTTCTGGCAGTAGATTTAGACATACGTCAACCTCTTGGTGCCTTCCAACTTATGCTTCCCTGTTTCTTATATAGAAAACCATTATGAACCAACATAAAATAGATTAAGTGAAATGGAAATCTTTAAATTATATAACCTTTCAAATTAATAATAGTGTAAAAATCATTTATGTTATTCTTCAAATATCATCCAAACCCTTAATGCTATCTAGACCATACTCTAATACCAACTATAAGGACCCGACCTTAAAAAGTTACCTATTCTTAAATATTAGTCAAGAATATACATATATACACATTGAGGATCATTATGAGTTTATATTTCTATATAATTAGTACACATTACATACATAACATACCATAATCATACAAGAAGATACTAATAAAAATAGTTTCCATTTATTTCAAAATACAGAACATTAAATCATAAATCATGATTTCTTTCTCAAAACTCTATACCAAACATCATGAATCCCTTATCTCTCTTACCCATACTTATATACTGTGAAAAAACTTTTTAAAGCATGCGATGAGTATAAAACTCAGTAAGTTATATAAATATAGAAATCATTAGTCAACTGATAACATAAAAACTAATAAATCCCACATCATAAAAACTCCAATGCATAGAATGCTCATGTTGTGGCCTTGGGACATATTTACCATATAAATCATATATTCTCCCTTACACAAGTAATATCCTTTTGGTCAACTTCCATCTCCAGAGTACCCAATGCATTTGAGATCTAAAATGTGTCGCACCCGTCATATCTTGAACTGTAATGGGATGAACCCAAAATATCCTAAGTTATAATGGGCCCAAACCAACATATCAAGAGCTATAATGGGCTCAAAAAAACATAAGTAATGTTAAATGAACATATCATGGTAATAATGTATCTTGAAATTAGGATAAACTTCTCAACCCATACATATAAAAAACAATCCTTTTGAAATTTATTAAAGAGTGTTTTAAATGTATTTTAAAGGTAATGTCCCTTAAAATATAAATGGAGTGAGAATTATTAGAATAGATATGTGTATACACTGTATAAGAACATGAGCCTTAGCACGGTTTGTAAGGACTCTGCAAGTGAATCCAAGCAAACAGGGATCATGTCCAGGAGGAGGCAGAATTTCCGGGTACTATAGCAGGTACTGTAGTGGGGACTGTGCAGTACTCTAGCAGGTACTGTAGCAGGAACTGTTTGGAACTATATCAGCTAGGAATATGCCCCTGTTTGGGCCTTCGGGACACCAATTTGGTCCCTGGGTCCTGTAAGGACTTTGGGCCACCCATGCCTTCTGGTCAGTAAGGCCTTTGAGCTACCTCAAGGCCTTCAGGCAACCTTAAATGCAGATGCAAACTGACAACCTACAAGGAAAAACCTCTACAAAGAGGATGAGATAGGAGATTTCACCACAGTAGAAGGTAAATGGATTTCAAGAATTAGAGGGTATGGCTCGTGCAATTGGGACAAGCCTGTGCCCGCACGGAAATGGCTAGCCGAACAGCCATGCGATGATGGAGAGTTGATTTCATGGTGAAGATGCTGGGGGGGACCAGTTCCAAGTAGTTAGTCTGGGTTGTATGTAATGTTTGGAGCCTACGAGAAATTAATTCCTCTAAGGCCTGTGGGCCAGGTAATACTTACGCCTACGGGCCATGTAAGGCTTCCACCTCACCCCTTAAAATGTGTATTATCAAAAATAAATAAAAAAATGATGGCCTTCGGGCCATTGGATGGTGTATACACTGTATAAACAAATAGTGAACCAGAATATAAACAAAAATTCATCACACAGATAATCTTAATACCACATATTTAATAAAGAAGAATGTTATCCAAAAGAATGGAAATTGGTTTAAGAATTCCCTTACCTTGGGTTTTTCATACTTAAAATATGTTTAAAAATCATGTATAATGGTTAATATAGTGTTATTAATATCTTGACTAAACATATTCATCGTTATAATATATTATAAGATCATTTCATTACATTATTTCACCATATAATGGTTTGAATTTTGTTCCTTCCATTGTTTTGGGTGCTTTCTTTACATTTTTTCCATGATCAGGTCATGATGGATGCTCTTGTCGATTGGAAGTAAAACTCCAGAGTTGGAATGGATTAGTATTTAAATATTTCAAAAACCATAAATTATAACATTTATCATTTTTAATTCTATAATTAGGAAGAATCATAAGTTAAAAAATTAAGGATGTTTGTTTCGATGATTTTAGAGGTTCTTTGATAATAAAGACCACATCTTGTCTTAGAAATTAAAACCATGGGTAAAAAAGAATTAAAGAACCATGGATTAGAAATAATACATATATTATAACCCTGTTCAACAATAAAAATGGTTTCATCACCAGACATGAAATAATTAATGCCAACTAAAATCACATCATCCACGATGTCGGTAATTCGACACATCGCAGACAATGTTTTTATTGCTTGAATAAAATAGAGAGGAGAAGAATAATTATGATTAATTTTACATGTACATGAGAATATAAATAATATAAATTATTTCTTTAGATTTCATGCCTCATGTGTAAAATGATTTTATGAAAGAATAATAAAATATATAAACTCAAAATAAAAGAAAATTGAGAAATCCCTTACAAATATTCAGCAGCCTAATGGCTCTGCCATATGGTTTTAGAAAATATTAAAATGAGATTGGAAAAGGGTCCCCCATATAAAAAAGAATCATAATAAATAATATTACAATAATAATAATGAAATTATAACATTGTTTGGAAACTTAAAATTTATTCTACAAAAAAGAAAAAATAAAACTTTAATAGAAAAAGAACGAAATTTAGAATTTTCTATATTTGTTGACTGACTCCTAAAAAATGAAGGTTGGGACATTGGGGGCCTGAAGAAACCATGGGATAATTAATAGGGAGGTAAGGAGTCTTGATATTCATTGATGAGGTATTTATAATTAATTTAATGAATGAATGGGTTGGTATTAATAGCAAAAGTGACGGAAAAGTTTAATAATTTTTAAGGGACATCTCATTATTGGTATTTGCCAAACCATGGAATTTCCCATGGTATTTTACCAATTTATTAGAAACATGGGACACATCCCATATTTTTTTACTGTATATAATTATACCAGATCTATTATATCTTTATTACAAAATTAATGATGTTATTAACACACACAAACTCAAAACTGTATATTTAACTGTTCACTGCAAAATCAACAGTTTCCGAAAAATCCAAAAAATTCACCCTTACCATTTTTCGATTCATATAATTACAAAAAGGACTCCTTTTTTTCAAAATAATTTTCTAAATATTATTAATTTAATTTTTAAATAATATGACACTTAATTCAAAAATTAACAATTTTAAAACTATAACAACTTTTATATCACATTGAAAAATTAACCAGGTGTCATTATTTAAAGCCTTATAAAAAAATAATAATAATTCAATTTAATATTCATTAGGTTCATATTATAATTCATATTAATATTCATAAGGGTGTGTTACTATTAAAAAAATTTGTTCCATTATACTCCAAATAACTTATTGAACACAATTATAGTTGATTGTTTTTCAAAATTCAAAACATTGAAGCTGCAAAACTATGCTTAAAGGGTAGTTATAAAAATCTATAATAAACAACGTTTCATTGATTTCATTTATTTTTGTTAAAACATTGGGGTGTTACACTATCCCACCACTATTATGTAGATCCTACATATACATGGTTATTTGTTTAATTCACCATAACAAATAATTTTGATCCTTTCACCCTAATGGGTGTTATAAATAGATCTAATAAAAGGATTATCCCCAAACACATGGATGTAGGTATAGATGGAACCAATGTTATAAAAACCCAGGTGATACATAGGTGGAAATGAGGAATGTTGTAACATATGAAAGGATATGAAAAAAAAATTTCTACCACGTAATAAATCATCTATTTGATAATATCATTATCGGGTAATTTATTTATTTATTAATGTATATCTTATTCATTATTTATTTTATAGATATAATAAAATTATAAAATAAATAATGGATTATATAATAATTATAGAATTTAAATATATATATTACGCATAAATAATATTTCAAAATATAGTTAATCACAGAAGTGAAATCCACTAAATTTTATCATTACATGTAGAATATGAAATAATAAATATTTTACACATAATAACAAAAATCATAAAATATAATATCATGTACTACATTGAATACTATTTATTGATTTGGAAAGAAATTCTTGGAACAAAATGACTGACCAACCCTTTTTTGGACACTTAAATTTATCATTGTCTTATTATAAAAGTTATGGGTTTAATTAACATTTATACATCAAGAGAAATAGCCATTACTTGACATGGTTAAACAAGGAGGCTTGTTTTGAGGAAACAGAATTATGGATTTCTGGATTGGAGAATCTTATAAATGGACCATTGAGTAGATAAATAATAATTGTAAAATACATACCAACTTATGTATCTTATAGTATCTTGTACAAACCTTGTTGGGGTTATGAGATGGGCCATGTTAATCTTTTACACATTAAATAATAAGTAACTAGACATTTTTCTTTCAATGTTGAGGGATGTTGGGATTTGGTACAATACTAGGAGAATTAATAACATAAAAATTACTCTTATGAAAATAAGAATTTATAATCAAGGAAATTTCTTTTAATATTCTCTTTAATAATTTTAGAGTAATATAAATTATGTCATCCATAATATCCCTTGGATCAATATTAGATAATGAACGTGCCTTTATTTTTAGTAACATCAGGGAATTTTTTAGATGCCTTGTGGATGTGTTTTTCTATGAATATTCTTATTTTTTACTATAATCATCATTACATGATCCTCCTATTAAAGAGGAGAGTGATGAAGTGTTCATTGTCTAAGACAACAACTTCAAAAATTATGTCAATGATCAATTTATAATTATTTCATCAATGTCCATTGAACTCGTAATGTTTTATAATGAAATAGATTTATATATAATCCTTTAACATCTCATGGTTTATTATAGGAGTGATCTAGAATGAAACAATTTCAAATATACATGTTTCTTTTTAGGTTTCTTTTGTAAAGTGTATCATAGTTATGAATCATTTAGTGAAACTCACTTCCTAAATTGAGCACCAAGAGGTTCTAGGTTTTGAACTCCTTACAGAACAACACACGAGCATAATTCTTACATCTCTCTCTAAATATATTTATATATATGTTATTAATTTTAAAATTATAAATAAATAATTTATATACTTGACCTCCTAACCATTCTTATCCATGTTGATATTAAATAATGTTACAAAAACACAAATATTCTAATGAAGGAAAAATGGAAATCAAAGAAACCATATCTAATTATGAACATTATTAAAATTACCTTACAAAAATAGAAATATCAAGGGGAATAAACAGGAGAAGGAATTATCTATTTCTCATATAGAAATAAGGGTCACTAGAAGAAAAAACATAACTAAAAATGAAGTAAGATGAATTTTCAGGTGTGTTTTTATCCAGTGAAATTTATCTATTTCAACATATTGGTTATTAGATATGGCATGTTGTTCCCCCATATGTATTTAAATATTAGATCTAATTATAATTCCAATGATTGTCTAAGGAGATTTAAATATATGTGCATCCTTTATATAATAACTTATTTTTATGGATATTATGTACTACCACATCACATTTCTGAATAGACTACTATTTGATTTAAATGTTTTTTACTTTGTACCGCCTACTATCAAAAAGTGATTTTTCTTATATGAATGTGATATAGAAGGATTTAATTTAATATTTAGGAATAAATATTTCTTCTTTTATGAAAAACATAATTTTTTAATTTTAAATAATATTAAATAATGATCATTAGGTTTTAGATTACATGAACCATTTGATAGAAATCAATAATGGAATATGTTCACATGACTCATAAAAAATCAACTTTTGCATCAGAAGATGGGTCATGTAAATGAAAAAACAATAGAATGAATTATTGAAAGATCGATATTAAGATTCATAAGAACTATTAATAATTAGTGTATGTCACCCATGTTTATAATATAAATTAATAAATCCTAATTTAGTTGGATTTGGGAATGAAACAAATAGATTCTTGAATTAGTTCTAAAGGACATTGGTGGAATATTTCTAGAGAAAAAAGGATTAGTTACACATACTTAATATCTTTTATGGATGATTTTAGTATAAATATATATATGTATAAATAATGCTTTATAAATTGAGTTTCATTAGTAGATTGACAGAATACCAAAATTAATTTGAGGACATGCTTGACAAGATGATTAAGAAACACTATTGAGACTGTGGTGGAGAATATATTAATCAATACATTATTGATTATTTATTGTGATTTGGTATATTATCAACACTAACTTCTCCTTATACATCTCATTGGAATAATGAAAGAGAAAGGTGGAAATTAAACTTGTTAGATATGGTGATATTATTGATTAATCATACAATTATTCCACTATAATCTTGGGGATACATGTTACATACAAACAAATACTAACCCAAGTGACAACTAAATTGGATGATATTATAAAATAAATGATTTGGGAATATAATGGAAACTTTTATGTTTTATATACATTTGTGGAGTTTTGAATAGATTTTTAAGGCCTGCTATGGAAACGAACATTCACTCTAATGCAGAAAGTGTATCTTTCTAGGATAACAAATGGAAACAAGGGGTTGTAAACTATACATCCCCTTATAAAAAGTAAATTGTATAATGACAAACCATATTCTTTGAGAGGAAGAACATATCCAAATGATGTATTTGGAGTGAGATAAACTTCGATGAAGCTCAGGGTCAACGTATATATGAGTTGGAATAGGTACATATTTAACAAATCATCATTGATGAAATTGATCCAAAGACACAAGTAATTCATACGAGTGAGGGAGAGGATATTTTTTTTGAGAATTATGCGGGTTTCAAGTCACAAAGTATGGGTATTCATTATTAATTGATAATAATGATCATATAATCTACATGGAAGTAATAATTGGCATACATGATTCCAAGTGGAATGAAGCTATGATTAGTAATATACGTTCCATGTTCTAAAACCTTGTTAGGATTTTCGTATATCCACTAGTGGATATAAATAATGATTTGATTTTAATTCATATTCATGAGTAAAGTGGACATGGATAGTCAATTTAGTACAAATATGGAATGACTAGCTGCAAAAGGGTTCAAATAGTGTTAAGGAATCTAATATGATGAAACATTTACACCAATTGTAATTATAAAATCGAATTTAATTCTACATTCCATTATAGATTACTATGAAAATGTGATTTTGATGTTAAATGTAGAAAATAGATTTCATTATCGGGATCCTTCGGGAAGATTTCAATATGAGACAAACTGAATGGTCTGTGACTCAAAAGGATGATATACATGTATAAAAATTTTAATGATCTATTCATGGAACATTATTCTTCATGATTCCATAACAAAATTTGGATTCATATATAACAATTTTGAGACTTCATAATATAAAATGATTACTAGGAGTGAGGTTTTGTTCTTAAAAGTACATGTTAATGAAATATTACTTATTATAAATGAAATACTTATTTTTAGTCTATAAAGACCTGTTCAAAAAGAAATAGGAGAAATTGAATATATTATTAGGATCTAGATATATCATTATATATCCAATAGCCATATTGGTGAATTCCAATGTATATATATAGAAAAGATAGCGAAGAGAATAAATAAGGAACAATTAAAGAGGGTATTTTTTACAATGTTACATAGAGATTACCATTGTAATATTTTTTTCATAGAATCATAATGATAAAAATTTATGGAAAAGAATCTATAAAGATATATTTTTGGGATGGTGATGTATTTAATGCAATGTACAAGGTTATATGTTTCCTACACCATATGTGCAGAGGGTAAATTCCATGATGAACTAGGAGACCACCACTAGATAGATGTCAAGGCTATCATTGTGTATCTAAGTTGTAATAATAATATATTTCATGTCTATAGATGATACTAAGAATAAGTAAATAGAGGTTATAATGATTCTATTTTCATAGTAGATAATGATTATTTGAAATCATTGATAGGATACATCATCAATCTCGATAGAGGTTTGTGACCGAGAAGACATCAACCTGGGCTATGGACATAGATTATTCAAAAAATTAGAGTATATTTATAATTCTGAGGAAGATAAAAAATAAAGTTAGATATGAAACTTAATCCATGCGATGAAATGATACCCAAAAGTAAGTATACTATCACACTCTATTTTGATAATATTGTAGTATTTTCCCTACCATAGATTCAAGTTAACTTTAGTGGAAAAAGCGCTTACATGAATACTATGATCTTATGAGGAATTTTTCACAAATATTTGAGGTTACAATGAGTAGAATATTCTCATAAAAAATGTGGCAGGCCAATTGAACCCAGACTTGACAAAGCTCAAACATGATCGTCATATGAGTTTTTACTTGTTAAAATTCATACATATTTTTCATAATTCCAGGTGGGGTATTTTGGAGTTGGTGTGTTGTAATGAACTATTTGTAAATTTATTACATGTATATTAAAATATTTTAATATTATTTAATAAGTTTATTATATATTGGTCATTTTTAAAAATAATTTTTTTAATAATGTCCAATGGTATCTATTATGTTGAAAATGTTGTAAAATTTCCCTTCTATGATGAGGACCATGAAATTCATGAAGATATTCATAAATAATGTTATATGGTTTTATTAAATTATATAATGGGGAACATAGTATGTTGGAATTGAGGTTTGATTATTCAATAGAAGATGATACATGATCTTACAATGTTCTCATAGTGTAATCTTCATGATGGGTGGCTATGAGAAATTACCCACGAGTTGTAATTCCATATGTTTATGTGTGATCAGATATTCGTGTATTTGAGTCTCTATAATGGTCCATAGATATTAATATTATCATTAATGCATGTCATTACTTACACTCATACACTTAATAACCCAAACGATGATGAAAAATTCTTTTTGTAAGTTAGTTACTTTGGTTGAGTCATGTATGACTTGTTATTAATGTATAATTTGGAGACTTACATTTCCCTTCAATATTTAAAGAACATTATATCTCAAAATTTTAGTTGGAATCAATACATCTCCTTAACATCCAAGGACATTATGTGAGAACGTGATTATCGTAGATAGTCAAAGAATATTTCATCAAGAATATCGGTTGATGACACATATGTTTAACCATATTGAGGAGATATTGTTAAAAATATATTGTATTACACATGGAAAATTCATATGTGGTTATAAAATTGTGAAATTATTTTTTTTTCTCTTTGATACATTAACCCATTTCTAGATAGTAAAATTTCACATTAGGGAACCTCTTTATTTTTAAAATTAAATGAATCCTAAATGATCACCCACTATGTGTTTCCAAATATCTCGATTAAATACTTTTAGAAATTAATTAATTGATTTATTATTATTATCAAGATCAATAAATAATTTTAGTTATGTTTTATTGATAACAAATAGATATTTTTTAGTTAGTTGATAATGTATTTATTTATGAATAAAATATATATTTTGTTATTTAATAAATATTGATGATTTTGAGTCAACCATGATTGTGTCTAGTGATAAATATAACATTTCCATCAAGTAAAATATTTTTTTTAAATTTCACTGGTATTTCAACACCATAAAATGATTTGTAAATATTATTGTTATATGGAATTGGGATTGATAAGCGTTATAATATTATATTGGGGTTGTATTATAGTTAAATAATATTTTATCATAAACCCAAACCCTATAAATATATGGTTATGTCTATTGTGTATGATTTCATTATATTTTAGAATTGTTGTGCACAATGAAAATTTATATCCATTCCTCCTCAAATGATCATCTATATAACAATCATCACTATAGTTTTTTAATCATGGTTGATGGAACTATAAGTGATCAAGACAAATTACAAAAGATTATATATCTTCCCAAATATCACCTGATGATATATTAGTATTTCATTGAGATCAAAACATCATGTGTGGATCACTACAAGATGTATTATCATCATGGATCCTACAAAACCAATGATGGAAATCTGAAAATGGACTTTAGATGACCAAAAAAACCATAAAAAATATCCTAATTTGAGGTATCATTTATTATGATGACATTTAAATTAATTATAAATTTATGTTTCAATGATCATATCTCAATGTTTTGGGTTCCCTTATACCAATATTTGGTGGAAAAATTCATTTTCCATGACATTTAAATCTTGTAAAATTTATGAATGATCCATAGAATCTGAAAAAATATATATATATATATATTGATTTTCACCTAATTTGTGCATAAATTGTTCCCATAACCTACTGATTGATCAATGAGATTGTACATTGTATATCTAAAACATTAAAATAAATTAATAACAAATAAGTATATGTTTCACCATATTGATGATTATTTTTTCAAATTTGGAGGGATAAATATCTTCCATTGATTGATATTGTTCCAGATAATATAAATTCATGTTAAAAAGTGAATGCATACCTAAGAAAAACAATTTCAGGATTTATATGGACTATTAATTTATAATTATTTAATTTTTATATCAAAATGACCTTATTATCATCATGTATTTAATGAATATGTTTCTTATAAATTAACATGATAAATTTTTTGTGGATATTATAGATAATAATATTATATATTTATATTGGAAGGATGATCATGAGGATCACTTGAAGATTCACATGAAGAACCAAATGAATGTGAAGTTGAATTCAAAATTTACCAAGTGTTAATTTTGGTCATAAATAGTCTGATTTTTTAACTTGTGACTATGGAAATAAATTCATTGAACTTGAAAAAAAATTGTAGGTGCCCCAATACTCTGAAAACCCTAATGTAGATATAGGCTTGTGATGTATAGTGACATATGAAAGAAGGTGTGTTAATTTATACTTATGAATAATGACATGGGGATATAATATCACTATAAAAAATTATAGATTCATGATAAATATAATATGAATCGGGATTTGGAGTTAGCCGAAGAACATTTTGTGCTAAATTTATAAAAGTATTACATTTATAGGGAATGATGGTTACACAAGTTTATTATATATTTTCTCCTAGAATGTGTGGAAAATGGAATAGAGAATATGGTTGATGATAATAAAATATTACAATAGCTCAACAAATTTCCATCCTTTGAATGAGAATAAGGTCACTGATACTTTTAGTTAAGAGGATCATTCTAGAACATATATGATGATGATTAAAAAAGCTCCAATATTTCTATATCAGAAATAGATGGACCTCATAATTGAGATGGAAAGGGATAAATATTATCATTCTCAAATGAGTGTTGAACAATCTGTCCATGTGAACATTAAAGAGGAAAAAAAGAATATGATGATATATAAGAGGGTGAGAAATTTTTCTGAGTTAAACATTGACTATTATTGGATGATAGAATTTATTATCTTAGTATGCATCCCATTAATACAACATGTTAATAATGATCTATTGGAATAATCTCATATATTATCATTATCTATTCATCCTAAAATAATGAATATGTGTATATATCTGGAAGAAAATTTATAGTGGGAAAACAATAAGATATATATTTTAGAGTATGTATTTGGGTGCTTTGTTTGATAGTTAAATATGTATTAGAGAAAAAAAATCTAAGAGAATGTTTCAATAATTACCCATAGAATGATGGAAATAGGGAATCATCATAATGGATTTCATTATCAGACTCCCTAAAGCAAAAAAAGGCCGAAATTTTATTTCATTTATAGTAAATATCTATATTAATACATAATATTTCATTTATATTAGAGAATATTTATCTCTTGTTAAAATTTCTAGAAGATATATTAAATTTGTGTTAATGTTTCATGGGTTAGAACATTAAATTGTATCTTATCTAGATTTGAGGATTACATCAATGTTCTGGATAAGTCTTCAACGTGATCTAGATATAGAGTTTTGTTTTAATGATTCATATCATCATCATATAGATGATTAGAATGAGAGAACCGTTAAAACCTAGGAGGATATACTATGATCTTGTTTATTTATTTTTATAATGTGAATGGGATCAACATTATCCTCCTATAAAATCATTTTATAAAATTATATTTCACTAGAGATTTCAGATGGATCCTAAAAAATCTCTCTATAGAAGGACATATAGAACTCCATAATTTTTTTATAATGTTGAAGAATGTAATTTATTGTTATTAGTTCTTTCAAAATATATATTATTGATATTTAGATCCATTTAACAACTCATATTTAGAGTCAGCATATGATTCATGTATATAATCATCAATAAGATATGGAATTTATATTTTTAGAGAATATATTCCTTCAAATTTAATAATGGAAGAGTGTTATGATATTAATAAATAAATGAATTCCCATCAATATTTATATATTTTCTTTTAATAAAAAAGATCATATGAAGGTTTTTTCCTACCACCTGGCCCTTCTGTTTAACCTCTCTCAAGTTCACAATGTGGTCCATATATCTCATTTTATGAAGTATATAGTAGATCAATCATATGTAATGAACATAGAGGTATTACAATATAATCATGATTATTACTATAAATGAAAACCAATATAAATATTGAATCATACAGGTAATGTAATACAGAACAATACTACATACATAGTTGTAGTAATTTTTTTGAATAAAAAATTTGGGATTCTATATATGAACCTGAGGATTTGATGAAGAAACAGTCATCTAAATTGATTTTATTAATGTAATGTAAATTTTTGATTGAAATTTAATTTATGGTATTTCAAATATAATAAATCAGTAATTTGTATGTATTTCCTTTTAATTAAATATGAGGTATTTGATATCTTTATTTACACACAACACTGAGACTAAATGAACTATGTTATTGTTTAAATTTATATGTAAGTTGTTGGTTTTGATAGTATGAATTGGATTAAAAAAATATTGAAACATATGTAATAATATTTCCTAAATTCAGATGAATTAATTAATTCCTATGACATAATAATTATGTTTTTAATAAATCCATTTTATGATTAAAATACCTATTTTTGGGAATGAAGCTATTTTTATACATGTTATGTATGTTTATCAAAATAAAATATATGGATCATTTTATAAAAATTGAATTAACGAAATATATTTATAATTTATATGAATAATTGAATTATCATCCATCAATTATTTACATAATGGTTTCAAATGAAGATAATATTATTTAGAGGAATAAGGAGTTAGATTTTCATAAAACTACTTTAAATGAAAAATTATTATTTTTTCATAATAAATTATATTAATAATAATGTTTTAATTTTATTAAGAAAATGATTTGATTATATATTCAATAAAATATTTTTTCATTACTGTGATATTTTTTGCAAAGAAATGAATAACTATAAATTCTCTTTTATTCATATAACGACATTTTTCTAAAAATGAGTTTTTATTCCATTTTCGGAAATTATATTAAAATTAATTTATTATGCATAGAAATGTTTATTTTTATAAGATTATTTTCATAATTTGGGAAATTTTTAAAATTTATCTTAATGAGGTCGTATTTATATTTTTAAAAAGACTTGTAAAAACATTAACAAAATATTCACCACAACTAAGGTTAAAACATGTCTACCAGGGGTTAAAAAAGGGATAAGCGAAATAATTCCATGTAAACATATCAATTTATAAATTTTTTAAGATATTTAGAATAAATATTATCATATATTAAAATCCTTGAAAATATTCTTGAATAATAATTGAAAAATAAATATATTAAATTAAAATAGTTTATGTAATTCCATGTGTATCCCCTCCCTCACTTATAAAAGAGAACCAACTACCAATCCTTATTAATGAATTTAGTGCCTTCCAATTAAAAAATTACATTAAAAAAATATCCCAGATTCATTCCATTATTGATATAACCATTGTGATTCTCATAAGACCAATCATTCAAAGAACAAGATTTATGTGTAAGGAGGTCTATAAATAAAGCGGGATAAATCATAACTGATATCTTTTAGTTTTATTTATTATTACACTTCCTATAATGTATTAGTATAAACAATAACATAATTAATATAAAATCATAACTATTATAATATGGTACTATTATGATTTCACTACCTATTTTACCTCATTTCCTTCAAATGAAATTTGAAAGTGTCACTCATGTGTACGTGTGGACTACCACCTCTTTGTAGAGATATAATTCAAATTCAATCATATCCTCACATTATTGTTTATATTTATTGATTTATGAAATATGATTATATGAAATGTAAGATAAAATTATGAAACTACAATAATAATATATTTTTTGTCTTCCTTTATTTATTTTCCTTAGACAATTAAAATACAGTAATGTGTTAGTATGAAATTATATATCCAGGAATGGAATAATAAATTTTTCAAGAAAAAACATTTATATATAGTTATAAATAATAAAATAAAAAATATATATTAAATTAATACCATTATTAACATTTTATAGGTGATTCATCTATGAAAGAAACTGCAGGGCAGAAATAGTTGAATAAAAACTAACATTAAAAATGAAATAGTTATAACCCTGAACAACACATTTAAATATGAAATTTTAATGATTGGTTATTTATATGTCACAAATAATAATTGTAAACTATTATATGTAATGAAATGGTTTTTTTATAAAATTATAAAAAAATATATGTATTATTCAATTGGTAAATGTTATTATGAAGAAAGTTCTATTTAAGGTTTGGGTTTAAAATTATAATCTCATTTTTACTAGTATTTTTTCTACATAAATTTATGATAATGAAATTATATGATATTTATATAAAACATTATAATGAATATTCATCTATTTTTTTTTATTCCTTGATATTTTCTTTTTTCACTTCCTCTATCTATTTTTCATGATCTATGGGGACTGAATGATTATTTTTTTGAAAACCTAACAGTATTTACCCTGTCAAACTAACATATTTTTCCTAAATATTTCTATTTAAATTTAAATTAATTCATGAATGTTTATAACATTCCACAATGATTTTAAAAAATTATTTTTACCATTGTTTTACAATATATTAAAATTTTAAAAAATGATTTTCTTGTAATTTTTTGAAGGGGTTACCTTTATTTTTTTAACATGTGTTTTCAAAGGAATATTAATTCTAAAGTGTACCACACAAAGAGATTTTCCTTATATAATAAACACTTAATGTTTTGAATAATAAATTATATGGTTCCATTTTTATTTTCAAACAAAATTACTTCCTTTTAATATTTGTATTTTTTTAAAATGCGATTTCGAAAAAAATTGGATTTTATTCAAGAAATGTAATGGTGATATTTTAAGGAATATTACATATTTGGTCAAATTATATGATATTATATATTGTTTATTAATGATATGATTCAATTATTATATCCTTATTCTTTCTCAAGATGTTTTATGACTATGATGATGAAATATTGTGGAGATAATTTTTTTAAGGGGTTATGTTTGGATGAAATGATAAATGTTTTGATTAAATTGTTTTGTACATATGAATATATTATGATTATTGTCGATTAAATAAGGTTTCCTTATGACTTTTCTAATCTTTCATGTTTTTAATGTCACAAACACTCTATCTTAAGGAAAATTTCATTTCCCATAAGATTATCTTTTTTGGGAAATTTTTCTTCCCATGGAAATTTTCTCCCTATCTTTGTTTTCATTATTCGGGATTTAGTTTCACAAAATCTATATATTTTTATTACTATGTGTAAAATTATTTTTCATTTATAAAACCTCATAATCCTATAAATACATTGATATAATGTGTTCTGTTTTCAGGTTCTGAATTTAGATTCTAAATTCTCCGAAATTCAGATTCCAAGTTCTTCGAAAATTTAGAATTAGAATTCTCGGAAATCCATACTCTAAATTCTTCTGAATTCCGATTCAAAATTCTCTGAAATTCAGATTCTAAATTCCCTGAAATTCAGATTCTTAATTCTTTGAAATTCAGATTCCAAATTCTCTAAAATTCAGATTCCGAATTCTCTGAAATTTAGATTCCAAATTATCATAAAATCAGATTCTGAATTCCTTAGAATTCATTATCCGAATTCCATAGAATTCAAGTTCCTAATTCCATAGAATTCAAGTTACAAATTCCATAGAATTTAGGTTCTTAATTCCATATAATTCCAGTTCCAAATTCCTTAGAATTGTGACTCCTAATTCAATAAAATTGAGGTTCCGAATTTGTTAGAATTCAGACTCCATAGTCTATAGATTTCTAATTCTGAATTCCTTGAATAACAGAATCTGAATATTCATGTAATATTGACTCCGAATGATTTTCTCTTAGATTCTAGATTTTATTTTTTTATTAGACTCCAAAAAATTGAATTGGTTGAGAAAACATATTTTACATACCTTTGTTATAGTTATGAAACGATTTCATGCATTCTGTTTCTAACTAACCATTGTTTGAGTGACACATGTACATATACCTTTGAGATTCAAGGAAAAATATGATCGTTGGTGGAGGAAGCTGGCCATTGATAAAATTCCTATAAATAGGATCTCATTTGAACGAGCTCAAGACACTGAATATTCTACAACTCTAGTGATTACATACTGCTGAAGTGATTTCTAGAGAGAGAGAGACTCTCATGCTTGTTTTATTCTAAACATATTGTTCCTCTTGCTTCGTGTTACTCTGATTGTTACTATTTACAATCATGGGCTTCCAGGGATTTGAAGACAGAGGTTCTGACTACAATAATATTAAAGGACATCCTTGATAAGGAAAAAAAGGTTCCAACTACATTGAAGTTCAAGGTCATGTGGGGATAGAAAGATAGAAATCGATATTCCTATCGAGGTCTTACCCGGGTGTGGGTACGACTGACTTTTTTAAAAGTATAAATCAAGGTAACATTACCCAAATATGTTGGATACCCTACTTATTGTGTAAAAAGATTTCATACTTGTTACTAGTATTGTTTCATGTTTATTTTCCACTGAATTTTGATTAATAATTAAAGTATACTGATCTTATACTTTCTAGAACTTGTATACTCTGATTAGTAAGATTCTATACACATTAAGGTAGAATATTTTTAATAGTAAACTTTTCTTAAGTTTAATTCCTATAACCTTATTTCCGGAATCTAGAAAGTTTTTAGAACTATGTGGTTTTGTGAATTTAACTTGTTCAACATTGTTAAATATAATTCTCCTTAAGGTTGAAAATGAATGTTTTTAAACAACATTAGAGGTTCCAAATGAATTTTTAAAGTATACAATTCACCCCCTCTAGTATATTGATCATCTATATCATTATTTAGATCATACAATTAGTATCAGAGAAGTTCACTGAAATACATATATTCACATATATGTTTTCTTGCTCATGTTTTCATTGTTCTATATTTTCCATGATTAGAATTTTTATCCTTGTTTATAAACATTTACTATTAACAAGTTTCTGTGGAAATATATTTTCTTCAAGATGGCTGGAATGAATGTCAGTTAGATTGAGAATATTAATCATACTAGACCACCTATATTTGATGGGAATGATTATGAATATTAGAGAGATCATATGAAGACATTTTTTTAAATACTGGAGTGGACAACTTTGTTATGCATAATGGATATTACAAAATTCTTGATAAGGAAGTCAAAACTTTTACTAATCAAGAAACGTCAGAATATCAACTAAACTATAAGGTACACAAGACATTGTTGTGTTCCAGGACCAGGAATATATATAGCCAGATTTCTTCTTGTGATGATTCAAAATTTATTTGGATGAAATTGGAGGTTACTCGTTTTTGTACATTCAAAGTTATAGAAACTAGAAGAGATATACTTAGTGAAGAATGTAAGGGATTTTTATTTCCATATAGAGAACCAGTGTGTAAGGTACGACCATGGTTTAATAAAATTGTTAATAGTTAAAAATCCATGGGTGAAAAAGAATTATTTGATGATGCACATTTGTAAAAGATTATAGATATCATTCTTAATGAGTGGGAATCTAATAAAATAACTATTGATGAGAATTTGAAAGTATCTTAGATTACTATTGATGAGATTTTTGGAAATCTTCTTCAACATGATACAATAATGAAAAGAGATGTTGGTCTAAATAAAAAAAATTAATCGCAATGGATGTGTAGCCTTTATAACTAATAAAGAAAAGACTATGGAAAGGATTGCATGATTGATACATAAAAGGTTACTATTTTATCCGAATCTAGTGAAATTGAAAATTCTGAGAATGAACTAGCTAATCTTGCTAAAAGTATGAATTAGATAGTTGGGAAGAAAGAATTTTAGTATATATATAGGAAGAATAAATGGAAGGACAAGAAATAATCTGAAGATGCATGTTATGAATGCAATAGATCAGGGCACAGAAGACCAGATTGTCCTATGCTTAAAAGAAATTATAGAATGGAAAATCATTCTGAGGGGAATTGAAAGAAGTACTACAAATATAAAGCTTAAATTTTTTGAAAGATAATGACACCTAGGCTACTAGTAGTGGGGACTCTTCTGATGAATCCTCAATGTATGAATCTTCTAGTCAGAGGAATCATGGTTTACCTCGCATGTTACCTATTAAAAATTAGTTTTTAATGGCCAAGGTACATAATTTTGAATCATTAACCAATGTATCCTTGAATGATAATTATAGTGATAGAAATTTTTTTGAATCATTGTATGAAGAATATTCTTATCATGAAGTTAATAATTTACCTACTTATGGAGAAGTGTCTAGTTTTGCTAAGCACCATGAGAATTAAATTTCTATAGTCAAGAAAAAACATGATAAGGAAAATTCTAGGATTTCTATTCCTACTAATAAAGTATCATATCTTTCTATAGATCTGGAAAAGAAGATTTATTATTTTGAAAGTGTCTCAAAAACCATAGAGGAAGTTAATTCTAAGAAGGAAAATATTTCAATGGATCTAGATAAAGTGATTTCTAACAAAATGTTTTAGATACGAACTCTAGTGCTAAAACTAATGTATTTTATAATAAAAACATATTTATTAGACTGTAGTCAGAATTATTTTCCATGTGGAAGTGTTTTTCAAACATTTCCTTGGGTAAGGAAAACATTGACAAGTTGTTTTCCAAAATTCATCCTTTATGGAATAATTCTAGATTTGTTTATACTCATTAAAACCTGATTCTTAGTAATAATTATTTGGAACCTCAATGTGATCCATTCTGCACTAAGTGTCAGTGTGGTAGGAAATGGGAAAAAAATTGTTCCCTAAACAAAAATAAGACTTTAAGATTTCATAAATCATATTTATAAAAGAAAATGTGGATTCATAAAATTTTGATTTCTGATTTTTCTGGATCCAAGAAAGTTTGGGTTCCAAATGTCTAACACTTTTATTTTCAGGAAAGTAAAGACAGTACCAACAGCAATACATGGTACATAGATTGTGGATATTCCTGGCACATGACTGATAACAAAATCATTTTTGGAATTATTATCACAATGAAGGGATAAAAATTAACATTCATAAATAATGAATAGGAAAAAATTATTTGTATATGTAAAATTGTTCTTCTGGGAAAACATTGATTTCAAATGTTTTATTTGTTAAGGGTCTTACGAACAACATTTTTAGGATAAGTCAATTATGTGATGAATTTTAAATTATGAATTTTAGGAATGACAATTGATAATACACAATTCCAAGGAAGAGTTTATTCATTATTCTCATAGGCAAGAGAATGTTTATGCGCTAAACATAGGAGACCATAGTAGCCAAGATCTACCTAGTCTTAGTGTAATGAAAGATCATTCTTGGTTATGGAATATAAGGTAAGGAACCTTTAGCCTTAGGAATATGTGAAAAAACTCTATGAAAACACTAGTTAATGATCTACTGGATCTTAGATTTGATTTTTCAAAAGATTGTGATCCTTGTCAATATGGAAATCAATATAAATAAAGTTATAAATTAGTCGGTGAAGTCTCATCCATTGATGTATAATAGTTGGTACATATAAATATTTTTGGTCCAACAAAAACTGGAATCATTGGAGGAAAATATTATATATTTTTCTCAGTTGTTGATTACACTATATTTAAATGAGTCTATTTTCTAGAAAAGAAATCTAAAGATTTTTCATATTTCAATATTTTTAGAGAACAAGTTAAAATGAGAAAAACCTTCAATTGATAACTATTCATAGTGATCATGGAGGAGAATTTAAAAATTCTAATTTTGAAACATTTTTTAGTAGAAAATACATTACTCATAACTCCTCATCAGTAATAACTCCACAACAAAATGGTGTTGTTGAAAGAATGAACAAAATTATTCATGAGATAACAAGAACCATGTTGATTGAATATTCGGTAGCCAAACATTGTTGGGCTGAAACTTTAAGTACTTTTTGTTATACTATAAATGAAGTTTTTATTAGACGGTTTCTTAATAAAACTCTTTATGAGTTATAAAATGGTAGAAAATATAGAATTTCCTACGTTAAGGATTTTTTTTAGATTATTCATACAGAATAATAATGATAATCTACACAAATTTCCCCAAAAATATAATTAAAGAATTTTCATAGGCTACTCCAAAATTTCTAAGGATTGTAGAGTTTTCAATAAAAATACTTGTACTGTTGAAGAATCAATTCATGTTAAATTAGAGGAAACTAATCCCTTTGATTTAAAAAAACCTCCACATACATATTTCGATGTGTTTTAAAAAATTGGTTATCATCCCTTTATAGAATATCCTTCTGATATGTAAAACGTTCAAGAAAATGTTTCTGAACCATTTACCCCAGAATATTTCTTTCTATATGTCGATGGGTAGGTTTTACAAAACCGAAATCAGTTGTTTCTTAAGAATCATCCCAGTGATAGTAACATAGGTGAGGTAAATCAACCTGGAAGGACTAGAAGTTCCATAATAAATGAAGTAAAGCATCTTTAATTCCATTCCTAATTAGAACAAAAAATAACTGATGAAGATTTAGGTGATGATGATTTGATAAATGCTATTCAAGAAGAGTAAAATGAATTCAAAAGGAATAAATTCTAGACCATTTTTGAAAAATTTAAGGAATCTTCTTTTTTTGGAGTAAGATGGGTTTTTAGAAAAAAGTATGATGAAAATGGAATCATAGTAAGAAATAAAGCTAGATTAGATGATAAAGGCTATGATCCACAAGAACGAATAGACTATGAAGAAACCAATTCTCTAGTAGCCATACTTGAATCTATTCGTATTCTACTATCCTTTGCAGCATTCTTTAACATCAAATTGTTTCAAATGGATGTTAAATGTTATTTCCATAATGGTTATATTCAAGAGGATATTTTTGTTGAACATCCTTTTATTATTGAAGATAAGAAACATCTGAAACATGATTTCAAACTTACCAAGGCTTTATATGTACTTAAAAAAGCTCCTAGAGCTTGTTATGATAGACTTACAGGGTTTTTACTTCAATAAACATTTATTGAGGGAAATGTAGATGAAATTATTTTTGTTAAGAAAGATAAGAAAAATGTTTTGATTTTTCAAATTTATTTTTAAGACGTTATATTTGGTTAAACTCAGCAATTTTTAACTAATTCCTTTGCAGATCTACTGAAATCTGATTTTGAAATGAGTATGATGGATGGGTTAACATTTTCCCTTGGTTTTCAAATTTTTCAGTAACTAGAAGGAATCTATATATCTCAACATAATTATATTAAATATCTTCTTAAAAAGTATTAATATGATAACACAAAGAGTATAAGTACTCCCATTGGTACCTCAAATTCATTTGATCATAATGAAGCTGGGAAACCAGTAGATCAAACATCTTTTAGGCGTATGATTGGAAGTCTCCTTTACTTGAAAAAATAGTCATCCATACACTATATTTTCAGTATGCTTATGTGCAAGGTATCAATCCAATATTAAGGAATATCCTTTAAATGCAGTGAAAAGGATTTTTTGCTACATAATGGGAACCATGGATTTAGGACTATTTTATACTTCTAAAAATGATTTTGTTTTAAAATGTTTTTCAGATGTTGACATTGGTGGATGTAGAACGGATAGTAAAAGTACATATAGTACTAGATATTTATTAGGAGATTCATTAGTTTTATGGTCATGAAAAAAGAAACACTCAGTATCACTTTCAACTGCTATAGCAGAATATGTTACAACTGGATGTTGTTGTGCGCAGGTGTTGTGGATGTAACACACACTCACAGACTATAGATTGAATTTTACCAAAACACCAATATTGTGTGATAATACTAGTTCCAATGAACTATGTAAAAACTGTAGACATCATTCTCTTGAAAAACAAATAGAAATTAGGCATCACATTCTTAGGGATCACACACTAAAAGAGGATATCATTCATCAATTTATCGTAATGCAAGATCAACATGCTGATATTTTAAAAAATTCATTACCCTATGATAGATTTGAATATAATAAATAGAATTTAGGAATGATATCCATAATTTAATCTTCTATATTAACTTCTTGTTAAAACCTATCTTCTAATAGTATGAAACTCCTTTTCATAGGGAGAGCACATTTACTCATTAGTTTCAAAAAATTTCATAATTAAAATTTTTCATAATAAAAAAAAATCTTATTTAAAAAAAATTCATAATCAAAATTTTTCATAATAAAATTTTATTATAATCATGTTTTGTTTCGTACTCAATTATTTGGAATCAATTTTTTTTCCCAAATTTGTTTCAAAATATTTTTATGGAATATAATGTTCTCCATGAAGTATTTTCCTCATTATGAATAATCATCCTATAAATTCAAAAGCTATGTTTTCACTCCTATTTTTTCATTATAATTTTTTACTTGTTGGTATTTATATCTATTTTAAGAATCTATTTCAGATTCACTTTTTCTTATATCTGAATGTCTATCTTAATAAAAACATCAAATGATTAGAACCTATCAAAACCCTTCTTCCGTTTTCTTCTCAACAGTCTGATTTGACCGGATGTTTTTAACCGTTGGATCAACCATGGAAGTTGAACAGTTTCCTAAATCACATATATAAGGCCCTCATGATGGTTTTCACTCTTCGTTTTTTCAATATTTTTCATGTTGAAGCTCTGCCTCTATATTTTAAGGTCATTCCAAATCATCAAAAAAGTTCCTCATTTATGGATGTCTGTTGAAGCCTCTCCTAAAAAAAACATTGACTGTTAAGGAAATTTATGAGTGGAAGATATACTGAGAGAGGTTAGTTAATTGAATATTATTCAAAAAATATGATTCTATCATCTCTATGAATGTTAAGATAAATGGATGGGAGAGCCTTTTTTTTCAAAACCGAAGGCACCCGATCCGGTGTATCCAGAGTTGATGGTGGAGTTCTATGAAACAGTTAGTTATTTCAATGAAGGAGGAAGATATAAATTTTCATTCAAGAGTTTTGGAAAGACCTACTCTCTTTCATACAACAAGGCATCCAGTCATATAGGAATTCTTTATAAAGGGGAAGACAAGTTTTGTACTCACAAAGTACATGATGTATCAGGATCCTTTGATAAGGAAAATGCAATAGAGGGTCTTGGCTTGGAAGGATTGAAGATTCTTAAGATCATTAATCTCTCTAATATTTTGCAAATTCTTGAATTGTGGGTTCAAGGTATTATAATTCCAAAGAAATGGGATAATGATACATAAATAAAAGTGATATCTATATATTGGATTTCTTTCTAGACCTTAAGAATATGAAATTTGTTAAGTATATCATGGTGACGATTTAGAATATCAATAATGGGAATATGATGTCTTAGATTATCATATATCCAGCAATTCTTTCAATGATTTTTGTTCTTTTCCTTCATTCATTTAAAATACCATGAAGTTCGAAGCTGAGAAGTCACAAAGTGATTTTGTTAAGTGATGGAACCCTTTGTATAATGAAAATTGGTGTTTTAAATGAATCCAGAGAATTTTATGAACTTTCTATGGAAGAAATAGAATCCCTGTTAAAGAAGCCAAGAGTGGATGAAACCTCTAAGAAAGGTGGGAGGAATATAATGGATAAATAACGGGAATAGAAAAGAAAAAATCTTGGGGCTAAGAAAACTCAGTCAACACCTCCAAAGCCAAAGAAGGAAAAAGGCTGGTGAGAATATTGAAAATGATGAAAAAGAAAACAAGCAAAAGAATAAATTGTTCCAAGTAGAAGTTGTTCAGTCTCTTCTCATGGCTACTAGAAAATCCTCTGAGAAAATTCTGGTACTAGAAACATTTTTGATAGAACCATTACCACAGACTCTGGGAAAGAATTTTGTGATTCTAGAATCACATCATAAAGTAAAAATAGTTGTATAAGAATAACTGGAAGTGGAAATAGAAGAACTAGAAGAATAGGTGGAAGAATAATGGAATGATACTGATGATATTATAAAGCAAGTTGAAGAATACTAGGAGATGGAAAGACAATCTATAAAATTACCAATCTGCACTTCTAAAGATGAATCCAAAAAAAATTAATACACCAAGAAAAGTTGAGGTAGGTGAAGAAGAATGGAATAATCCAATAGATGATGAATGTTGTAATCATGATTTCAATCATCCGGATGATCTAGTGGATCATGTATAGAAAGAGGAAGTTGAGGAAGATAAAATTGATCTGCGATCTGACAGTGATCCTTAGTCTTCCAAATAATAAGAAATAATTATTAGAGCTGATAAAGGCAAACATGTGGAAGTAGATACACCTAGTAAATCTATGGTGAAGAAGAAATATTCGGGTACTCGTCAAAGAGGAAAGTTGAGGATATAGAAAAATAATCCTCACCAACTGAACAGTCAGATTCAAGATCATCATCCCTCAGACAATATTTCATTGTTCAGTCATTGAAAATGGTAGTTGGTACTATTTCTTTTTTTACATGAAAATATTCAAGATGCTAGATGCTTCAGCATATAATAAATCAGAAATCAGATTTAGTTTCCATGGTGATGGAAAAATTTGTTGCACTAGATGGAAATTTCAAGACCTTCCTCATTGATTATGAGGCTCATAAATGATTGTTCAAGAGGATTACCAGCTGGTCAAAGAAGAAAATTGAAGAAATGATAATCTTTGATGAATTACATGATAATTTCAAGGATCCATATGATACCGAAGATGAGAAGATCAAATATCGTACAAATAGTTTTGAGGAAATGTTAACTCTATAACAGAATACTCGGAAGCAAGAACATAAGGATATGAGTGGAAAGATTAACACAGTGGCCATGAATTTGAAGAGGGAAAGAGATATTAGAATAGATATCAAAGAGAATATTGTTAAGCAAGAAGAACTGTTGAATGCTCATACATACATTATTAAGGCTTAGCAATGGAAAATTCAAGCCTTAGAGAAGAAAAGTGAAGACCACGATCAATTTCTTAGGCGAGCAGAAGAGGATCACAAGGAGCTCAAGAAGCTAAAAACCATTGTGATGAAGCTATTGTTGAAGGTGAAAGAAGGATAATTTCATTACATTCCTATCTTTTGTGTAATATTATTTACTGTAAAAATTTATTCAACATTAATAAAGATTTGGATATTCTTTACATGTTTCTTTGTTTAGTACTAATGTTTCATGTACCAATTTTTTCCCTTCTCTTTTGTTCATTTTTGAAAATAACAAATGGGAACAGAGGAATGATAAAATGAATAAAAAGTAAAGAATATTTTTCCCTAAGTAAGGGGGAGTTTATCTAGAGGAATGTTCCTATCAATTCTGTTTTTTTAATGCATGAAAATGAAGAATCTCACTCGGGAAAACAGTAATTCAATCCATAGTGATTCCAAAGCCCAAGGGGGAGTTTGTCGTATTAATTGTGATCCATATGTAATGGGAGATATTTTTTTATTTTCATGTCCATAAAATATCTATGTCTATATATTCCTTTTAGTAAGGATGCATGTGCGTTCCAAAAAGGCGGACATTGTTGTGTCAATAAGGTTTCTTTATGACTTTTCTATTCCCTTATGTTTTAAAAAACACAAACACATTATCTCAAAGATAAATTTCATTTCCCATAAGAGTTATCTTATTAATGAAATTTGTCTTCCCAATGAAATTTTCTCTTTATCATTGTTTTCATTGTTCTTGATTTAGTTTCACTAAATTGACCTATTTTTATTTCTTGGTGTATAATTCCGTTTCATTTCTAAAAACTTGGAATCATATAAATAATTAAATATCAAGGGTTTGTTTTTAGGTTCTGAATTCATATTCTGAATTCTCAAAAATCAGATTCCAAATTCTTCTGAATTCAGATTCTGAATTCATCTGAATTCAGATTTTGGATTCTTCTACAATTTAGATTCTGAATTCTCTGAAATTCGGATTCTGAATTCTTCTTAATTCATATTCTGAGTTTTCTAAAATTCAGATTCTGAATTCTGTGAAATTCATATTCTGAATTTTCTAAAATTCATATTCTCAATTCTCTGAAATTCAGATTCCGAATTCTTTGAAATTCAGATTCAGAATTCTCACAAATTCATATTACAAATTCATTAGAATTCAGGTTCTGAATTCCTTAGAATCAGGGTTCAAAATTCATTAGAATTTTGGTTCTGAATTCCTTTGAATTCACGTTTTTAATTCCTTAGAATATTGGTTCTTAATTCCTTAGAATTCAAGTTCCAAATTCCTTATAATTTAGACTCCGAATTCCTTAGAAGTCAGGATCCAAATTCATTATAATTCAGACTCCCAAGTCTATATAATTTTGATTCCGAATTCATTGAAAAAAATAATTCTAATATTCATGTAATATGGACTCCGCATGATTTTCTCTTAGACTTTGAATTTTATTTTTCCATAGACTCTGGAAAATTGAATTGGTTGAGAAACCATATATTACAAACCCTTGTTATAGTTATGAAACGATGTCATGAATTCTGTTTCTAACTAACAGTTGTATAAGTGACGCATGTATAGGTCCCTCATAGATTTAGGAAATAATATGATCATTGGAAGATGGATTTGAACATTTAGAAAATGCCTATAAATAAGATCTCATTTGAATGATCTCAAGACACTAACTATTCTACAACTCATGAGAAAACATGCTGCTAAAGTGACTTATAGAGGGAGAGACTCTCATTCTTTTTGCATACTAAACATCTTGTTGAGCCTGATTCATGCGACTCCAATTGTTGTGGTGTAAAATCGAGGGCATCCAGGGATAGGAAGATAGAGGTGTCCACTACCTTAAATTTAGAGGACTTCCATGATAAAGAAGACAGAGGTGATAACTATCTTGAAGTTCGATGGATTGCGGGGATAACAAGATGGCCTCTGATATTCCCATCGTGGGCTTACCCTGGTGTGGGTAAGATTGACTTTCTTGAAAGTATAAATCAAGGGAACTTTATATAAAGTTGTTGGATACCCTAATCTTTGGGTTCATAGATTTCATACTTGTTACTAGTATTGTTTCACATTTATTTTCCTCTGCATTTTGATTAATAACGAAAGTAGAATTATATTAAAAATTTTTATACTTGTAAAATCTGATTATTATGATTCTATACACTTTCTGGAAGAATCATTTTCCTTTTAAATTTTTCTTAAGTTTCATTTTTGGAACCATATTTCTAGAATCTATCAAGTTTGTAGAACTAAATGGTTTGGTGAATTTACATTTTTAACCTTGTTAAAAATTGTTTTCCTTAAGGTTGAAAATGAATATTTTATAACCAAAAATAAAGGTTCCAAATGAATTTTTAATGTATATAATTAACCCCCTCTAGTATATTGAGCATCTGCATCATTAATTCGATCCTACAATTATGTGACCCTTGGCTCTGTTATATGTCAACAATTCATTGGTTGAAATTAATGTTTTAATGTCCAAATTTTTTAAATGTTAGGTTATCCCAATCAAAAAATATGGTATATGAGAGGTTATCCCAAGCCTAGAGTAAGTACATATGTGTTTATCCCATGACTTACTTGTGAATAATGTCTTAGTCGGTATCCTCTACTTATGACATCAATGAGTTTTATTATGATCCACATTATTCCACTCCATAATGACAGTATCAGCTACTAATGTTATTCTTTAATGGTTTGTTTTCTGTTATTCATTTATGACTCATATATTATAAACATCCATTCTTTATACAGTGACTCATGTTTATGATCGACGATTCTATGGGTATGGTTTTCATATATTAACCTCATTTTATTATATTCTTATACATGTTTAATTGTTAAAAAATAATTGGTATCTCCCTTGTTTACCATTACCAGGTATATGATCCAACCCTTTATTATATTTCCCTTTCACCAAGATATGAATAAATATTTAATTTTTACTATATCTAAGAAGGTATCCTATTGTGAATTACATAGTTGGAGATGTTGTATAACTTTTATGTCACATTTTTTTGTATCCAATTATATAAAGAATCTAAACCATAAAAATCTTGGATTAGATCATAATTATATTTAATTAATATTCATTTAATTATATGTAATATTTATGAACATAATTCTCGGGTCCCCTCAGGAATCTTCCTCTTATCAAATTCACTTATAAAAGTATCTTTAAATCATGAATTTAGATGGCTCCTTGTGAATCTATCTATAGGTGTAGGTAGAGAACATAAATATGTTGTGATGAAGTAGAAACAATAAAGTTATATTGTCAATATATATTATATGAAATG
Organism: Viscum album; assembly: GCA_963277665.1. Taxonomy (NCBI): domain Eukaryota; kingdom Viridiplantae; phylum Streptophyta; class Magnoliopsida; order Santalales; family Viscaceae; genus Viscum; species Viscum album. Next base: position 1,978,654,044 of record OY728119.1, read on the forward strand.
GAAGATAACATTAAATCCATTCAAAAAATACATCAAGATAGTTTATAGTTGAGAAAAGATTTATGCTGAAAATCATTTGAGGGAACTAGAATCCAATGATAGTGATAAATTTTTCCTAAAAATTTATCTATGGATGCTTTTTATGATATTAAAAAATAATAATTGAAATATAATACCCAGATATTTAGGTCAAAAGAAATATGTTTTCTTTTTCTTCATATCCATTGAATATCTCTTATGTCTATGATGTGCCACATGTATCCCTTTTAATGAAGTACATTCATGATTCTTTACATGTACTATACTCATATATTATATGTATATGTAATGATTTTTATATGATTGAAAACAAGTATAAATCATTTAATTGTAGTGATAATGTGTTGTATAATAAGGCTACTCACATTGATAATATTCTCTGAATTAAATAGAAATTTGACAAATTTTTATTGGAAGTCGAGGATGTGATGACGTATATATATCCAAAATTATCTGTACAATATTGGTTTTTTATGAGAAAAATAATTTTAATTTGGTTATAATTTAATACCCCAAATGTTATATCTATATTCTTTGAAATAAACATTATGTGTTCCACAAGATTTATTTACATGAAGCGATGAATTTAAATAACCTCACGATGTAGTATAATTTTATAACCAAGACATTGGATGGAGGGTATGAATAATATTAACTAAACCATGAAATATAAATATATTAATGTGCTTAAAATTTGTATGTATAGATTAATGTCTATGTATTAATCATTAATTTTTTAATAAAATAATTTAATTATTAAAAAACATAATTTCAATGAAATGAGTTTTTCTACATATTTTTTATTATTATCTCAAAAATATAAATTGAAATATAATAAAAGGTTATTTTAGTTACATTTATAAATATTGTACTAATATACACCCACGTTATTTTTATGTAAAAGATAGTTAAGAAGACATGTTCATTTAAAGTAAAAAAATATTTGTTTTTCACAAAAGTGTATTTATGATCACATTAATATTTTATCATAATAAGTTTAATAATTAAATACTGATTAATAATTTTAATGTAATGTATTGATTAAATATTCAATAAATTTTTTAACATTAATTTTATAATTTCTATTATTTATTTAATGAAATTCAATTTACTTCTTTACTTATTAATACATTTATCTAAAAATTGGGTTTCAGTTTGTCTCACCTATTTAATTGAAAACAAATTTATAACAATTATATAAATTAAAATTAATAAAAATTATTGAATTTATTGAATCAAAATTTCAAAAGAAAAATGATTCCACGTTTATTTTTTTATCATAATGAATGTTAAAAATAGTATAAATTTGTTACTATGATTAATGATAAAATAATATTTCATGGGGGTAGGAAAACTAATAAATAAGGGTAATATATCTATATAAACATGTATGGTTATTATATATTAAAAATATTTATTCCCTATATTAAAAAATAAAATAATGATAGTTTCATTGGAATAATTATACTTGAGAATGACACCAATATTATGTAAATCTAATAAGTAATTACATGTGTGTCTTTTCCCCCACTTATTAAAGGAAACCTCATATCCAACTATATTCCTGAATTTTAAGACATATATATTATTTATGAACTATCCCAAAACCTTAATTTCTTCAATTAGATTATCCTATATCCCTTGGTATCTTCTTAATAATTTACATTCAATGTGTATGTTGGGTGCCAAAAGCGGTCTATTATGTAAGATGTATACATCTTAATCAATCCCTTACAATTTTGTTTCACTTATAGCTTATCGAAGACTATTGTATTCATAATAAAATCATTAATTTGATTCATAAAAATGATAATATGTAATTATGATGATGATACAACATTTTTTCACCTATTTTAATTCAAATGAAAAAGGAATCTACTGGTCGTGCGTACATGTGGACTACCACATCCACACAACGATTTGATTCAATTTCCATAACCACCTCAAATTCATAGATATAATAATGATTTTGATAAATATGTATTAAATATATGATATAATTATGATTTTCAATGACAATATATTATTTTTCATTCCATCATTATTTTTATTAAAAAATTAAAATACGATTATTGATTATGTGTAGGCTACCGTTTCCATGATAATTGTGAATCATTTTTTAAATACTGATTTTATGGAATTTAATAAATATTTATTTAATTAATATATTTGTTTTTATATAATTTTTAACATTATTTAGATGATTTAACCCTAAAAATATGGATGTACCATAACCGCCAAATCGAAACATTATTGAAAAATGAAATATTTATCACACCAAACTATGATTTTAATAAACATTTATTAACAAATGGGTTTTGAATTGATATAATTAGATCAATTATGATATTATACATATGTATATGGGAATATAATATAAGTATTAAAAAATTTAATTGTTTACACAATATTCTTGGGCACATATTAAGAAAGGAAGACATCATGTAAGGGATTTATATTAAAATTTCATTTTTAACTAGATTGTTTATGCATCAATTTGTGATGAAATATTTTATGATATATATCTAATAATCGATATTTATTTTATTAATATTTTTTATTTTCTATAAATTTCAGTCATTTATATCATTTTCTTCTATCTCATTAAAAAAATGTATGAAATAATGTATTTAAAGCAAACTGGATTTGTTGTTCTATTCAATCATGAATCATTCTCATCCATGTCTATATTTTTTAAAAAAGTTATTCAATATTGTTTTTTATATTATAAAATGGAATTATTATGTAATTTTAATCATGTATTACTTTCAATAAAATAAATTAAATGTATTATTCTTGTCGTAATCCAAAATAAGGTTGTTTTTACCGATACTGTGATTGAAATCATTTCTTTAACATAAAATGCTTAAACTATATTTTCTTCCATCATGAATCCACTTTAATTTTAATATTAATTTATATTATTTAATTTGTCATTGAAAATAAACTTTTTCAATAATATTTTGGAAAATTTTCGATTTATTGTTTGTTATTTCAAAATGAGGATGTTATATTCCTGCAAAAACATTGTAGTGGTCTATTAATGGAATTTTTAAACTATGATAACATTATTTTATGATACTTTTTATTAAATAGTTATATTATTCAATGAAACAATCCTTGTTCGTTTTTTAATTCCAATTTATTATAGTTATTTTTTTTAAACTGGTTTTCTTCTCCACATTTTAAACTATGATTAAATAATAATTATTTTCAGTATCTAGTGGAATACATAAGAATAGATTATGATAATGGGATTAGTGGATCTATTATATCCTTAAAAACTATTGGGTAAATGTATATGATATAAGAGCTCTAAGGATATATATGTGGTTTTCAGAAGATAATATTTTTGGTATATAGATTGTTTTCTTGAGACCAACAGAGGATAAATATTAAGTTATACCAAGACCAAGAAATTAAATGAGTGGTTATCCTAAGAGTTACATAGTATTAATGTCTTGGTGTGTGGATATGAAATAATATTTTAATGATTTGGTTTATTCCAATATTTCATGACATGATCTTATGGAAATTTAATTCCCATATGGCTCATATTATTTGATTCATTTATATTTCATGTCTTATAAACTACTACGAATAATTACATGACTCATGATTATGATATAATAATTACTAGGAATGATTTTAAAATGTTATGTCATGTCCAAGTAACATTATTATAATGTTATTTTTAAATTATAATTGAAATCTCCCATTTTTACCATTATTCTTCATCTGAGATTACCCTTTATTATGACTCATATTCCCCATGATATGAAGAATGGTTGTAATTATGATATTCCTAATAAGAAACATAGTTATGAAAAATTAGTAGTAGATGGTTTATTTCTTTTATGTGCGAATTTTTTATGTGTTGAAGATTCAAAATACACTAAAACTTAATAGTTCCTGCATGGATCGAAATGATATTGTCTAAATATTTATATAATTTGAATGAATTTTTATGTGTGTAATATTTAAGACTCCTTAGATAGCCTACAGAATAAACCCAATCCAACTGTAACCTCTTTTAGTTCCATAATAAATAAAGAAAATCATTAGTCCAAATTATGAAGGGGGTTATGGTCCACTGTTAACACACACCCAGATCTAAATATCAAAAAAATACTTAATTAAAAAACTGATGGCTGGAAAAAAAAATAATTAATCAATAAAAAATACCTTTGGAAACATAGATTATATAGAATGATGAACTACTGCATTATTATCCCTTTTTGGTCTATCCTTTAAAATTCACACAATAAATCCCAAAGAAGTATAATTATTCTACCATGTATTGGTGGGATAAGCACCCAAAAATCCATAACTTTGTAAAAAAATATGAATAAAAAAATATATAAACATTGGTATGTAGATGAAAAATCAAACCTAGAGTCTAATGAAACCCTACTAAATGAACCAAATATAATAGAGATTAGTGTGGGATTAGTGGAGATTCAATTAGGGAACTACCCACTTGTTTGATAAACCCACACCATGGGATCGTGGGGGGATTCAAATGGTCCCACTCTGAAATTACCAAAAGGTATATTAAAATCACCCAGTACCTTGGTTTTAGTGTATAAACATTAGGTTTTTATGTGAACACCCCCGAATGAGGGGTTGAACCCCATCTAGGAATCATCATGTCATGACCCATATAGTTCATGATTTATCCAATTCCATGTATAGGGCCTAGTCTGAGACCATATACCTTCATTGCCTGACACAATGGGATCACTACATGATATCCCCCAACCAAAATTCCATGCACTCGGACCAAGTACTATTGAGGCATAACCATGTTTCATCATGGTGTGACCGCTTTATATTGTAGAAATCATAAACTAACTCCATAAGACTCACAAAAGTCTCTATTTAACTAAAAAAACACACCAATTACTATCAAAGAACTATTTTAAACCACGACAAGTCTCCTGGTACCCAAAAAACCCCAAAATATTAAATTTCCCTAGGCTTCTCCAACCTATAATGACACAGTTCATTATATTAATATCTTATTAAGTCCCCTTAATGGTAATTATTATGTTAATGATGTTAAATTGATTGATAAAAAAATCACCTAATCATTATTATATTAACATTATGTTCCTCTATCAAATGAATCTAGAAATATTTACATATTATATATTATTTTGAGTATTCATGAATTAATATATACAGTTACCCATAGGTTTTTATTAAATATTTAACCATTTATAAATGACATGTGTGGACTTATGGAAGCACATTTATAGTATCTGATTATTACTAAAACCCAATATAAATTTTATCCTACACATAATGTGTTATAAATATTAATTTATCATACTACATTTTGTGTTCATAATGAATTAATGATATTAATCTCGATATATTATTACTCACCGTGATCCATATATAACATTATCATTCAATTTAATTTCACATCTCATTTAATGTTATCCATGAAAAGATAAAACTCAATTTTCAATAACACAAAGAATTAAGACATTCATATTATTTAGCTTTATAATTGAGGATGTGACCTAGCATAATCTGTATATGTTATGATAAATATTCATATATTCAAATATTAGTAATTGAATGTTAAAAACGCATGAGTGATTAATGTAAGGGTATGGGATAAACTATCTCTCTAATAGAAATCAATTAATCGCCTTTATAAATGTTCCTACAAAATATATTATTTGGTCAAGAATGATTTCTTAACTCATATTTCACATTATTTATTCCATCCTCAAACCTATACTCATTCATGAATGTTTTTGGATGATTCTTGTTCATAAAAAAATACTCTACCAATAATAATATTTATTATCATGGTCATTTGAATAAGTAAAAGTAAGTTTCTCCAAAATATAGGGTTTTTAATTGAAGGGGTGGTTATGAAAATCTTTACGTAGACTAATGAGTAACATGATTACAATTTACATCATTTCCAAAATTTAAAAATTCCATCTCATAAATAAATACACAAACAAAAATCACAATGACTTTGTGCCATTGGAGATTATCTACATTATATTTTTCTTTATAATTATTTCTTCAACATCTCCAACAAAATAGTTTCTCAAAATATTCACTTCTTGGAAGAAAATACATAATACCCTAATTCATTACTTTGGGAATGGAAACATAATGACTGAACTCAAACACTAAGGAAAAAACTTATCAATTTGTCTAAAATGGCTAATTCAAAATAATAAGATAAAACATGAACAAGGGTTAAATAATCAATTAAAATATATCAAATAATAATAATAATTATCCATAACAAATGATATAAGTACATATATTCTTAATGGAATCATAATCTAATTATAACATATTGGGGACCAGGACTGTCATAAAAATTATTAAATCATTTTAGAATAATATTCCATAAAATTCATTATGATCTGTGCTTGAACAATAGATATTTACATTCATTGGGTACTAGATACATGAAAATATTAAATAATTAAATTATTTATAATCTCTAAAACAATATAGTACTATTTTTTGAGCACCATACATCAAAACTTTCTTCATATAGAAGGAAAAAAAAGGGTGAGATGAAATTATCAGTAACGATAAATATGAGAGATATCAATAAATTATTCACATGAATGAGTAAGATCAAAATCAGTGTATGATATTGTGAACATAATTTAAAAAATTGATACATCAACTATCATTTTTTGTATACATGGTTCATGGTTTGAATCATGTTCATTAAGAAGACATGATTCATAAGAGTGAGAAAACATCATAATAAATTATTAAATATAATTTAAAACTAAAATAATGTTCTAAAAGTTTCACACCATCACTGTAATATAAAATATTATATAATCCATTTTTAACTATCAATAGGAGAAAATCATAGTGGATTAGGAATCATTAGATTTTCGTATTTCATAAACGACCAGGCATCACCCCTTAATTCTAAGAGTGCAATAAGCACATCGATTTGTTTCCCATCGTGAGTAAAACACATCGACATAATTTCCAAAGTTGTTAAATTACATAAATTTTTGTCCCATAGTTATCTCATGAAGTATAATATTTATTATATTCATTGGAGGGATATAATATTCTATTCCCACATTTCTTAGAAGGAGAACCATATATGTGTGTGAAAAAAGGACATAAAACAATCACCATAACATCATTAGATAACCTATGGAAAGAAAATAAGTGTCTTAAATATCTCATCAACATAATAATTAATCATTCAGTGAATGAATAAGGATGGTTGCATCATATCAATTTTCACCCAAAAGGCATATTTAAATCATTCTAGCATTGATCAAATTAGATTTTTTTATGAACCTATACTAACTATGATGGTTCAATATAGCAAAGTTGTGATATCGATCTCACATGAAATCAGGAATGATATGATGAAAACTCTAGAATAATGTTCAGGTACCTTAAATTTCAGTTTTTATTAATTACACTAAGGATTTAAATTATATAAATTAATTAAAATAAAAAATTATAAGATAGGGTAATCATTTTACATGGGCAGGTTTTCTAAAAAATCCTCACTTCACTTGAAATATTATAATAATAATTGTATATGAAATCAATAATATTTAGTTGATAAAATATATAATAAAAACAATAAATCAACCATTTAATCTCAATTAATTTTAGAGTGATATCTAAAATAACTAGGGTGAATAAATATCTAATTTAAATTGAAGAAGAATATTCTCATTCAATGGTCATGAATTAATTATCTGGATCATGTTGGGTTTCATCTTATACGAATCACAAATGGTCCATTATTTATTAAACTAGATGATTAATGTTAGTCTCAACATAATAACAATTTAATAAAATCATTGGAAAATTCAATAAAGGTAAAAAAATTAGTACGCACCCAGTTTATCTGATTCTTCTCCCACTGATAATTTTAGCCAAAAAATCATCAGGTGGTCACTAATGAAAAATAATCCAAATAACTAGGGTACACAATAGATATTGTATAATGTAAAAAATATAATGAAACTAAATTATAAATCATCAAACTTTACACGAAATTATTGAAACAGAAAAAAAAATTAAAAAAAGGAAATCTTAACTACACGAAACACTATGTCAGAACCCTATAGTAGCTACTCGGTGATCAAGCCTTGCACTGGGATGGAATTACTGAATCACTAGGAAATAATCATTATTTTAATACTCTAGGTTATCTTTTTTCTTACCTAGGAAAAAATAGTTTTTAATGGAAATTTTTGGTTCAAATGTAATTACTCTATTGAAGGATTCATTAAAATATATGTTTTTCTATAGTATCAAGAATTACACGATTTAATTTTTCACCATCTAAATAAAACTCATAACATATAAAAATTGATGAAATAATACTCATCTTTCATTATGTGACACATATATTTAATGGAGTGAAACATGTAATCGTAATTTCAATTTGATTTTATCCACTTATATCCTTGTAGTTCTTCTATAACTATCCAAATTTCATTATGAGTAATGATTAATAGACAAGTATAGTCATTTTTCTACTCTAAAATTCTCGTTTTCCCTCGGTTAGTCAATTATTTTACTTGGAACCAAACCAATATCTTCCCCAAAAATATTTTTTCATGAAGCTTCACATCAATCATGTTGCGAACATAAATTTTATTCCTCAATTTCCATCTATTCCATAATATTATTCAAATGTTGTTCCAAAATAAGATAGAAAAATTAATAAAATATAGAAAAAGAATCTTATATTTAATAAATTAATATCAAATGAATTTATAAAAAAAATTCACAAATAAATAAATTCAAAATACATATATCAAATCATCTCCCCAGTAAATCACAAGTATCATTATATATGTTATCTGTGACGAAATTTCTTAAAAAACAAGACTTATATAATTCTTATTAAAAATGACCTTTATATTTTGAAATATAATATTTTAAATATAAAAATAATGAAAGTATCATGGAAAAAATTCTTATTGAAAGAGAAATAAGAAAACAAATAATGCAAGATTCAAATCATTGTAAATTCATGATTTAAGTAAATTATATTCATTCCATATATGTTAAAATAATTATTCCATTCACAATTTTGGTAAAAATTATAATTTAGCTAATTAAAAAAGGAGCGGAATAATAATTTAAAAAAATTATAAAAATTAAATAGTTGTTAAAAAATAATTGAACCATTCATAGGGAAATAGTAAAACATTATAGAAAATATTTTACCAAAAAAAAGACATGGAGGAAAATTATTTCTTACCGAATTTTTGAACATTCTATATTTTCATTAAAACAATTATTTCAATCACAATAGTTATTAAAGTGAGGAAAATGAAATTAAAAAACATTTTATATATAAATAATTATAGTAGAATAAAAAATTAAATGGATTTATCAAATGGGGATCGTATATTATCCTCAATTGAAATTCAATCATAAATAATCTAGAATAAAATTGGATTGAGACATAAATCCTTTAGCTTGGGTCATTTTTTATCATACACATTGAAAATTAATATATCATAAATATATATTTACTTTAATCATATTAATAAAATATATTCATATATAAAAATAATATATTTTTTAATTATAATATCATATCACTGGTTTGTTAAAAACGTGTTAAACAATTGTTTCATTTGATTATTGTTTCTATTGTAATCTATAATTGGATTTATAAACCCAGTCATTTTATAAAGATCATTGTTCCTTCATCTCTAGAATAGTAACTATGATAAAATCATCATACATATTCATTATTTATATATATATATTTAGATTTACTCATAGTGGATTGTGATAGAAAAAACAGTAACAACATTCATGGTAATAGAACATCATACATACACATGGTCATAATTTTCACATTTATATGGATCAAACAAAATAAAGCTAAATAATAATTTACAATTATTTAATCATTATTATATAATCTATATCAAATATGTTCATTGAATATACCCAAATTTCCAAACATATTAATAATAATTGAAAAAAAATCACATCACTTCATCAAGGGGAAGTTTACACATTAGAAAGATTGAAATTATCATTTTATAATATTATATAAGTTAAGAAGGTAGATAATATATTTTAATTATAGAAGAATTATTATTTAATAATTATGAAATAAAAATATTATTATCATTATGATAACCATCCATTAATTATATTGATGGAAAATGAATTGTATATCAACATTGTGGCAGTAGTCCACATGTACGCACGAGCGATACATTTATTTCCCATTTGAAGGAATAATGGGGTTTTGTGGTGGTTCCATAATAATAATAACATTTTGTTGTATTTAGGATATTGATTCTATTATTTCAAGATGAATAATATTGATTTAGAGAATGTAGGAGAACAAATAATTTTAATGAGTTCATTTAAGATGATTACCTCTCCTTTGGTAAGACTCTATTGATCATTCATTAAAGATGCTTCGATTGATGTTTTAAGATTAGTAGAACTCACAATGCATGGATAGGGAAGTTTATAATAGAATTTGGTATAGGATGATAAAAATATATGGATCAAATTTGTTTAAGAAAAATATAGACTATGGGTCCTTTTATATAGGAGGGAAAGAAAAAAAGTTCAATTAAAAAAAGACTGAAAAATTACTAATTAATTCATATAAAATATCACAAATTGATATATATATGAAAAAAATGAATAAGATTAAAAAATACATTATGAATAATATTTAGATAGGATATGGTTTCATTTTAACCTTAATATTTTTATTATCCTCTTTGTTGTCCATTATTATCCTTAAGCATGGTACAATCAATTTGAAACATAAAGGGTTCATATTTTTGTTGTACAATAAAAAATGGAAAAAAAATATCCAGGAGATGAAATATTTGACCATATATTATCCACGTTATCTTCTTTCAAGATTATTATTATTGTAAAATTATTCCATAAAATATCATTAAATCACATTTGGCAATATTCATTTAATTTCACATTTATGAAACCAAGAAAAAAATGGAATTCTAATGTTAGACTTTAACACATCCATAATAACACATAATTAATTAAATAATTTTTGGATCACAATAATCCATCGAAATACTTTAATTCATTTTTATTATTTTTATATTAATCTAATAAATATTGTGTTCGTATTGCATGAAAATGTAATATAATTAAATAATTAATAATCATAAAAAATTAATTACCATCAAAATAATAATTCATTCATGTTTATGAAAAGGTATAATCAAAAATAAGTTTTTTTATTCCTATAAAAAAAAATTATCGATATTAGAAACAAGAAAGCATCTTGTCACCTTTATCTTTTACGTAATTATTTTATGGAAATATATATTAAAAATAGAATGAAAATTTCATATTTCAATGTTTGGATTATTATTGATGAAATAGTCTCATCCAATGGAATAAATGAATCTGTTTGAAAGAAAAATATTTCCTTATCCCAATAGTTTTATACATATTTATCCCATTATAACATTACCATGGAAATCAAAATTTATTGTGGTTACTATTCAGATTGAAAAAAAAGGAAAATATTTAAAAAAACATTGACTGAATTATTTAAAATAAGGAATCCATTTATAATTATTCAATTTATAGTAGTGATAGAAATTAATTAAATATATAATCCCTAAATTCAAGGTAAACCCCCTTTTCATGAAAACTTATTTCTATGTATAAATGATTTCTTATACTAAATTCAAACATAAAATTTATTCCAAAAATAATTATTGGTTTGCTAATAATATTAATTCTAATTTAAACCTACATTAAAATAAAATGTAACTTTGTAAATACATGAAATAATGATAAAATTTAACTAAAAATCACTATTTTTTACTATTCACTTGAATATTTATCAGCTCATAAAATCATCAAAAATTTACTCTAATATAATTTTAATATTCAAATTTAAAAAAAAAACATCCATTTCATTCAAATTATTTTTCTCAATTTGTTAGGAATTAATGGTATTATTTTTTAAAAAATTGAATAAAAATTATTTTTTAGTGAAAATATATTTTTAATATATATAATTAATTCACCAAAATATATTTTCCTTTTCTAAAAATATTTTACATTTTTTTTAAAATGATGTTATTCCTAATTATTCCATTATTTTAATAAAACATTTATAATGTTAAATTATATTACAATTCTTTTAGTCTCACGGTTGTGTGGATAACAAGATATCAAGGAAATTATATTTAATAATATATTATAAAATATATAGTTATTAATTTCTAAACAGTTATTATTATTTCACTGATGAAACTTCATCAATCTTATAAAAAATTTGTATAACTCTATCTTATCACATCCTTTGGTTTCTCCATGTAATCTTTTAATTTAATATTTATCCATAAAACTATGATAAGTTTAGTAGCCTTATTTTATAATCATATTTCTATATGATCCAAATTATCCACCAGTTGTTCTTTAAAAGATAGATATTACTGTAGTGGTATGTCCATTGAGTTTTGTAAATTTTAAGGATCATTTATATACTTTCTCTGGATAGATACATAGTACATATGATGAATGTGAGGGAGATTTAGAAGAAGTTATTAAAAATAAGCTACTATCCAAAAATAGTAAATAATGCTAGAGGTACTGATATATATCAGGCTCAAAATTAGTTTTTCTAATGCACATAAATATATTCCATGGAGATATTTATAGGAATAACTTTTCACCAACTTTTAAATCTAGATATCACTATGTACTTTCAGCTTAAATTTTCTATTGACGTTTAGGTACACTTTTGTAAAGTTCAATGGGTAAAACACCTCTTCCATATCATTATATATATCCACCATAAAGAGGTTTCTTTCTCCATCTTAGTCTAGGTATGTAGGATTTATTCACTTCATAAAATAAATATCTTTATAAGGAGATATATGAATTCTAATGTGAAATATATTGTTCTAAATAACTTCCACCAAATAACGGATTTGATCCCAAAAACCTTTGAAATATATAGTGCAATATCTCAACATGTTTTATTGAGTTTTGATGGAATTATCAGATAGAATATCTATGTGAGGATGATATCTAATATTTATTGTCAACAAAATATCTAGGTCATATGAAATAATTATATAGAACATTGAGGTAAACCTTGGATCCCGGTCAGATACAATAGAATTTGGTAATCCATGAAATCTCACAACATGCATAAATTATAACCTATGTCGTTGATCAAGAGATATATCATCCCTTATAGAAATGAAGTTTGCAGAATTCATATTGTGATTGACTACAACAAAAATAGACTTTTTTCCTATAGATGGTATGTGGAGTCCCACAATGAAATCCATGGTAATGTCTTTCCATTTCCATTAAGGTGTGTGTATTTTTTGTAACAAAAACATTGATATATATCTCATACAATTAACATTCAAAAATACCCAGAATTATGAAACATACATTGCAATATCCCTCTAAATATTTTCCCACTAGAAATATTCTCTCAAATTTATATAAATATTTGTACTAATATGATAAATAAAGGGAGATGATCTATGATATTCATGCAAGTAATAGTTATTTAAATTTTGTATGGATGGGAAAACATAGTTCTTATTCCTAATTATTCAACCACAATCATGTTTTAACATAGGAACACTTCTCACATTCCTGTGCGGTTTTGTATCATCATTCTACACCTCATTCATTTTCACAAATATAAATGGTTCAAAAATAATCTATGAAAGATAGGATATTTCCCCCTTTCTAAGTAATTTAAGATTCATATTCATTAAATCCATAAGTATTGGATATCTTTCAATCCTTATCATAGAAAAACATGCATGACCTTTTGGACTAAATGCCTGACCCATGTTGTTCAGTTTCTTATTTTGGTAGTATATTGAGAAGTCTTAATCTTAAATCAATTACAACAGTCTTCCCTTGTTTAAATTTAACTCTATATGTATTAAGATATGCTTCAACCTTTTATGTTCCATATATATGTTACACCATTCCCAATAATGATATTTACTCTAATATCGTAAATGGAAAAATTATTATTTCTAACTATAATATAGGATGCATGTAATTATTCTAATGCATTTTCAATGGGCATGAGGTATATTGTAATTGATCGGACATTTATGGTCCATTACATTGTCAAATTATGGTGTTTGGGGTGTCTCAGACACCATCGTTGAGCTGGAAGGGAATCATGGCTAGTGGGAGGGTGTGTTCTTGGTGTCTTCTATCAGTACCACCGATCGGTCTCACAGATGAGTGTCACACCCAAACAGTGAAATTGTGGGGTGTCGTGTTTCATAACCCTATTTTCTCATAATTCCTCTATAAATCATCAAACCCATTATAAAGTGACTAAATTTCATTTTTAATCACATAAATGATAGCTTTATTCCTCTAAGAGTTGGGAGACCATTGATTAATAGAATGTGTGGCATTTTTCCTCAGAGTCACACCCTTTCCTGTGTTTCTAGTTTTTCCCCAGTTATGTGTTCTTTTTTCTCTTTTTTCAGGAATCCTATTAACTCACACACATTATCTCCACCATCTCCAAGGTGAATTATTATATCTCAATAAATTTTGATGTGTGCAACTGCCCAACCGTGTGATCAAACAGTGATCCAATTTGTATGCACTTTGAGAATTCACATCCCGTAACTCTATGATCGGTACATTATCACCAATATCTTCTTTATTTTCCTCTTTTATTCCATATGGATGTGGTTTAAGCCATTCCTCAGGATAAGAATTGTGTGCCCATGCTAGACCCATTCCCGATCAGCCTTCATGGAGTTTTTACTACTGCTGGAAGGACTACAGTTCTGGGGATGTGGGGGAAATTTCGATCCATGATCATCAATGTAGGGGTTTTCCCTTCGTCTCCCTTTATCTATGCATCATGCAGGGTGGTTATGCTAATGATTCATTAGTATGGAGATGAAACCAACTTTAATAAAGTTAATGAACGAACCTTTTATGAGAATTAATGGGTGGGAATGATGACATTGACATTCATTTTTTACCTATTTTTATTTGTTTGGAATTGTATTGGATTATGTCCACTGAAAATTTTAGTCGTTGGTGGTATTTTATTACTCAATAATGAAGATCTGTATTCTAGATGATCTCGTTTCTAAATGGATGTAACATGGAAACTGTTTAATCACATAAACATGGTTGTTTAAATGGATTCATGATTGACATGATCCTCAGTGTGACCACCTCGGTTTACCAAAAAAAGAACGAACGTAATGAATGTTACTGGGTAATTTTTGGGATCCTCTTACTTCATTCTTGTGATATGTATAGTTTCTCTATATCATGCTTTATGGGATGACATGTTTTGGGATGGGATCTATGGTTGTCCATTTTTTGGTTTGTGAATCAAAGGTCATGTGGATCTAGTATGTTGGGGCTTGGTTTTGTTCCTGTACTTATAGGAATCTCAGGGATCCTTTTTTGTGGTGACATTATAAGAGAACCATATGTGAATGCTTAAAATCCTTCTTGGTCATTTTTCATTTAGTTTTTGTTTTTGCTTGTGGTTATGCCTTTTAGTATCCCAGTAGTGGAGGAATGTTTTAAATGGAATCACTTGAACATGATAACGAAAAATTCAACAATGGAGTATTTGTTTTCCAGAAATATGTTGTTTTCTTGTTGTTTTTGTGTCATATTTGTTAATGTAGTGATATTAGTGAGAGTGATGGTGTATGGTCATGTTGTCTATTTCTGAACCCATAGGTAAGGATGAGAGCTTGATTACCTATATATATAATATTTATTTCTTTTGATTCGTATATGCACCACAACCATGTTGATCACTTCTTGTCAAAATCCCCCATTTCATGGGGGTGTTTTTTCCAACATTTTTATGAGTGGTAGGTTATTATCTCCTCTTTTCTCCCTCTCCAAGGTAGCCCATAACTCTTTGGGAAGGTTGTGATGGCCTAAGGTTCATTATGAACCAAGAATCTTCAGGAAAAGAGTGTTGTAGTGGTTGGTCCAAGTGTTTGTGGGCAGGTTTGTTTCTGAAGTGTCTTTTGGAAGAGACACAGTTATCTTCAGGCATGGTAGTAGTGGTTCTAGCCTAGTTTCCTTCAGGCATTGCATTGTTTGTGTGGCCCATGTGTCATTGATCATGGAGTGTTGTTGTTGTTTCCCATATAGTAGTGGTTGTGGGTGGGAGAGACATGTGATTGAGATGGCCCATATGGTTGTAGTTTGGGACAACAGTGGGACTACTGTGGAGTTTTTGGGGGAGGTCAGATGTGTAGTATTTCCAAAATAACCAGTGGGAAAGCGGTGTGGGGTTCCAAAATATCAATATTTAATTATTATTAATTTACCTAACTTTTGTTATTTGGGGAGTGTGTCTTGGTGAGGCTAGTTGTATAGTTTCCTTCAAAGGTGTTTTGGTAACATCTTTTTTCATGGGGCATTAGAATGTATCCCCACTTGTCTACCAGAGATTTTGGTTTCCGTACTAAGTATACCTATACACTCCCCCTACTTCTATAAAAATAAATTCAGGTTTGTATGGGGATATTGAGGACCATTCTATACCTTACTAGCTTGAGCACTGGGAGTGGTAATTTCTGGTTTTCTTTTAATTTGATAAATTTCTTCAGAGTTATCTTGAAGATGTATCAGTTTATGTTTATCATGCATATCAGAATGGATTTATGGAATCAATTTTACATTCAACTTTTGTCGTTTTTTGGGTTTTACCATATTATATCACAATATTGTTTTAAAAAAATGGAAATTCATTCCATACTATGTAAGATTCTTTACCCTGGGTTCTAGTCGCAACTATGAGCCCTATTCAAGGCAAGAAACGGGGTGTATTATCTCTCCTTCAACATGAAGAAGGAAGGTTTTGTATTTTTTTGTCCCATACCTCATCTTGGTGATGCCATTTCCTGATATAAGGGTAATAAAGGATGATGGTTGAGATATAGGATGGAGTTCGGGGTTAGGCACAGTGATGATAGCATGTGATTATTGGGAAACAATGTAAGGCAATCATGGTGAGTGAAATAGGTTGTGGAATACTATCTTGGCCATGATATTTTATGGCCCCATGTGATTTGATGCAAGGACTCTGGACCTACTGAATGACCAGTGATGCTACACTGATTTTAGGGTAGAGACCCTATAAAAGGTACACACATCATTATTACTTGAGTTCTATTGTGTCTTGGGTGTTTTGGGGAATTTAAAATATATTAAATATTTAAAAAATTTAAAGAGTAATCTTCTACACTACTCAGCATTATGCATGATTTGTCTATCCTTTCAACTATAGCACATGGACGACATCCACAAGTAGTGTGTGAATTCGAGGCCCACCATATCGATCTGGTCGATTAGTAGGGGATTCACTGAGAGGAATAGAATGATAGGTGGTAGAATATTCAACGTACATTCTAGCAATAGAGGATTTTTGGATCCTATTCAAGGATCTCATTCACTTCACTCTCGAACCATTTCTAGGTGAGGAGTCTTGGGAGAGAGGTTTAAAGGAGGCACTCTGACCTTTACCATATTATACTATTACTCCCTTCACTCTATCGACGTACATGGAGGTTTTGAAGAAGTGTGAGTTAGTATATAGGATGCACGCGATGGGAGGTGTTCTGTGAGAGGTGATCCAATTGAACTCGTCAAAGGGGAAGAGTGTCAGCAGCATGCCTTTAGCAGCAGGGCCTACCATGTTTTGGTCGGTGGGGAGCAATCCCCAACAGTTACAACTTTGATCTCTCGGACCTCACCCTAACACCATGGGTTTGGATCCAATGTTCTTTTCCTTGGATGTTTTTGGGCACAACCAATGTCAGTGCCCAATTCAAGCTTAGTACAGTGGGGGTGGGCAGGTTTAGTTCCCACATGAGCAGCAGCAGTTTCCAGATAGACCTTTTTAGCAGCAGCAGCAGCAATGGATGCAAGATCCCACTCCACTGATAGAACATGTTATAGGAGGAGGCCAACCATAGGGAGCTCCTCAGGGACTATAACCAGGGGGTGGTCGAGGAGGCAGTCGTCAGTCGAGGGGAAAAAGAGATTGGAACGGATAGTTGCACACCGTAGAGGCATCTGTTCTAGTAGGGACAGAGGTTGTTCGAGGTACAATAATCTTGTTTGTTACTCTTGATTATTCCTTGTTTGAATCAAGTGCTTCTCAATCCTTCGTTACACCCAGTCTAGCCCAGTCTCATAGTATTAATGCAGAGAGACTTCACAAGCCCGTGCTGTTGAGTATGCCTGTCGGAGGTCAGACCAGTTTGACTTATGTTTTTTAGGGATGCATACAGATGTTGGGTCCATATCATTCCAGTGGGGACTTTCTTTTGCTACATATTCATCCATATGATGTCATTTTAGGAATCACATGGATGTTATATGTGTTTTCCTTTATCGAATACATCTGTAGAATTGTCATGTTCTCCGATGAGGACGGACGAAATGTGGATTTTGTCGTCAAACATAGTTATCAAGTGGGTAGATGGTGTGTAGAGCTACTTTTATCTAAATTGTCCAAGCTGTCAGCAAAATCAGGGGATGCTGAGATGATGCATGTTCCAAGGGTTTTTGTAGACTTGCTGGATGTTTTTCATGATGAGGTTGTGACTCTACCCCCTCGAAGTGATGTTGAGTTCATGATAGATATACAACCCTATGACAATATGATTTGATGGGTCTTTATTAGATGGTTCTTTCAGAGTTTCAGGAGATGTGCATTCAGATTGACGATCTGATGAAGAATGGGATTGTCTGACCCAACGTGTCACCATGGGGTGCTCTAGTATTTTTAACGAAGAAGGTAGATGGTGGTCTCAGGTTGTGCATAGACTACCAGATACTGAACCAAGTAACATTCAAGAAATGTTACCCACTCCCAAGGATAAAAGATCTATTTTAATAGATGAGGGGAGAAAGTTGGTTTTCTATGATTGATATGTGGTCTGGGTCTCACCAGTTAAGGGTAAAATATGGTGACATCCCAAAGACCGATTTAAGGTGTATGTATGGGAACATGGATTTCTTATTCATGTCATTTGGTGTTACAAATTCACATGGTGTGTTCATGGGGCTCATGAACTCTGTTTTCAATGAGTTTCGGGATCAGTCCATTGTTGTGTTCATTGGTGACATCATGATCTACTCAATATCATAGGAGGAGCATACTGATCACCTTAGGATGGTCTTGGAGATCCTTTGGAACCACCATTTCCATTTGACTTTGTCCAAGTTCATGTTCTTGACATGAGAAGTGCACATTATTCTACATTTGGTGTCTCATCATGGGGTAGTAGTCGATCCATCAATTGTTGAAGCGTTTGTTTTTTGGGATGAACGCAGGAACGTGACAAAGGTTCATAGTATCCAAGGTTTGGTAGGATGTTATCAGAAGATCAAATCGGACTTCTCTCAAGTTGCGGATCCTTTAACATCTTTTTCCAGAATGGACAACGAATTCGTGGGGAGTGAGCAATATCGGGCAGCATTCAGCTATCTCAAGGAAGAGTTGGTCACTGCTCTAGTGCCCATGTTTCTAGAGGAATGGGGGTTGTTTGAGGTGTTTGGTGATGCATCTAGTCTTGGGTTGTGGTGTATGATGATTCTACAGCAGGGATTGATCTCTTATGGGCCTTGGAAGTTATGTCCTCATGAGCGTAACTACACCACCCATGACCTATATCATGAAGAAGTAGTGTTTTCATTGATGTTTTGGTCGTATTACCTCATCGTGGATCACTTTTTGGTCTTCAGAGATGACAAGAGCTTGAGGCATAATGTTACCCAGTGGGACCTGAACTTCCGACTGTGAAGGTGGGTGGAGATTCTTCAGGACTAAGACATCGATATCTCTTGCACTAGATTTAAGGTGAACGTTGTGACTGATGACTTGAGAAGGATGTCGTAGAGGGAAGATGTTAGGGAATATATGGATGCTTGGAAGGTGGTGGAGGATTTGGCTTCATTACACCTGGATGCAAGGACAGATGGTGGTAGATGTTTTCTATTACAAATGACAGTGCATTCCTCTCTTTTGTGGAAGGTGGATGAGTCTCAGTGGGGAGGCTTAGGGAGTGAAGTGATGTGTGATTGGGTTGACCAGGGCAATACTATGGAAGGGTGGTCAGAGGATGGTCAGAACCAGAAGGTTTTTTGCGGGAAGCTTTTTTCCTACGAGGATGTGTGAGGGAGTTATCTATGTGTTCCATAACTCACCACTAGTTTTACACCTAGGAGTGTCCAAGATTTATCGAGGCCTGAGGGAATTGTTTTGGGGGATCATGGTAAAATGGGTAGTGGTAGTGTATGTGGCAAGGTTCTAGTGTGTCAGTAGGTGAAGGCTATACAATGAATCCTAGGAGGTGTGATGCATCCTTTTGATATCCCTGATTTTATGTTGGAAGTCATCTCGATGTATTTCATCACAAGACTAACCAGGGTTCAAGGAGGGTGTGATTCTATCTAGGTATTGGTAGACCAGCTGACGAAATCAGCCAACATCTCGGTGTCCAAGGAGTCATGTGTTATTGATGCCTTGACACAGAGATATGTGGATGTGGTGGTGTGGTTGGATGGAGTTATAAGGTCCATAGTCCCATATCAGGACGCATAGTTTACCTCATGAGTCTAGAGGGGATTGCAATAGACTTTTGGCACCCAACTACACCTTATCACCACTTTCCACCCCCAGACAAATAGGAGGATAGATCAGAGCATCCAGACGTTGTAGGATATGCTATGTACATTATTTTGGACATCATAGGATCATGGTTACATCATTTTCCTTTAGTAGAGTTTTCTTAAAATAATATCTAACAATATAATATTTTAACGATACTATTTGATGTCTTGTATAGTAGGTCGTGTCGTTCACTTCTGTGATGGACCGAGGATAGGGCGGCATTTGTTCTTGGCCCTGTGGTAGTGAAGAGAACAACAGAGAAGATTCATCTTGTGCGTCAGAGGATAAAGGCTGACTCAGACTACTAGAAGACAAATGTTGATCGTAGGAGGTGGCCCTTGGAGGTCGAGGTTAGAGACCCAGTCTTCTTGAAGGTTACCCCTCAATGAGGGATTTGAAGGTTCAACAAGGGGCAAAATCTCTCTCCTAGTTTTATTAATCCTTTTCAATGTTTTGGGGTGAGTTGGTGAGGGGGAATATCAGCTAGTGTTTCAAAATTAGTTGAAAGGTCTCCACAACGATTTCCATATCTCCCAACTTCTTCAATATCAACATGATGATTCCCCTGTTATTGATTGGGGAGATTTGGATATAGGTGATGATGCTATGTTCATGGAGAGACTAGTATGGGTGGGGTATCAAAAGGAGAAGGTGATTCATGGATGGACCATCCCTTTGTTTCTTTTGTTATAGAGGAACGGTGGCCTCGAGGAGAGTACGTGGGAGTGAGAAGATCATATATGCACCCAGTACCAAGAGTTGTTCTGAGTTGATGTTCTGATCCTTCCTTGATGTTATTATTTTTGAGACTTTTTTTGATGTAATGAAGACCTTTTTTGGTTATGAGATGAGTTTTTTCTTTTACTTTGTGAATGTATGTGAAAATTCCTGACTGTGAGGAGGGGAGAACCTGATCCATAAGAAAGATTCATTAATGTGGATGTGATTAAACTCGTGCGGGCGAGTCTGTGCCACCCAAAGTGGATAGTTTCTTGACATGGAGGATGGAACTCCCTAATACATCTATCTGGATGGTGTGGATTTATTGGTGCGGTAACTAGGTGTTTCCACAGTTTTTTAGTAGATAGATAATAGAGGTGTTCTTGGATGTAGCGGGTTGTTCTTGGTTTCAAACAACACTTTGGTGGTTTTTCACTAAGATGTATCTTAGGAGGTGGTTGTTCAGACCGCTCTCATTTCATTGGGTTTGGTCTTGATTATCAGGGATGAAAATTTGTTGAGAGGTATATAATATAATGGTCTGGAACTTCTTTGTCCATTAGCTTGTCAAATCATGGTGTTTGAGGTGTCTCGGACACCATCGGTGAGCGAGAATGGTGTCAGTGTTGGTGGAATGGAGTCATTGTGGGGTCATCAATTGGTGCCTCTGATCGGTCTCATCGATTAGTGCTGCACCCAATCGGTGTGACAGTGGGGTGTTGGGTTTCATTCCCCAGTTTTTCTATAATGCCTTTATTAAGTCTTCATACCCTTTTAGAGTGTTTTAAGACCATTTTAAATCCCATAAATGATAACATAAATCACCTAAGAGTGGGGGAACTATCGATTACCAAACCATGTATCCTTTTTCCTCAGTTTCACACCCTTTCCAATGTTTCCAGTTTATCTCGTGTTATATGTTATTTTTTTCTCCTTTTTAAGGATACCTATTAACTCACACATATTAACTACAATGTCTCTGAGGAGAATTATTAAATCTAAATAAATTCTAATATGTGAAACTGCCCAGCCGCATGATCAAACCATTATCATCTTTTTATTAACATAGATATTTCATATCCCATAACTCTATGATTGGACCTATATCTTTAAGATATTCTTCCTTGGTTTCTATTTTTCCCTCTGGATGTGCTTGAAGTCCATTCTCATGAGATGATTCATGTGCCTTTGTTGGAGCCCTTTGTGCTCAGACATTGTGGCATTATTCCTGCTACTCGTGTGACCATGGATCTTGGTACGAGGAGGAAACGCCGATCCTTGATCATCAAAACATGGGTTTTTTTGTTCGTATCTCTTTAACTCTACTTCATCTGAGGTTGGTGTGATGATGATCCTTCAGGATGTAGATAAACCAACTTTAATGAATATAATGAACATGCCTCTTTAATGAATAATGGGGTGTGAAGGATGATGTTGACGTTGATGTGTTACATTTGTTTTTATGCTTTTAATTGTATGGGCTTATGTCCACTGAACATCATGGTCGTTGGTGGTCCTTTATTGAACACTAATGAAGCTCTTTTTTCTGGATGATCATGTGTATAAATGGTTGTAACATAGAAACTGGTTAATCATGTAAACTTGGATGATAAAGGGGAATAGCCATGGATAAGTTCCCCTATGTGATCATCCCAGTTAACCAAATAGAAAGAAGGAACTTAATGAATGGTGTTGGATAATTTTTGGAAACATCATTCTTCGTTCTAGTGATATGAATGGTTACTCAGTCAGATGCTTTGTGGGGTGACATGAATGAGTATGGGACCTCTTGTTGTCCAGTTGTTGGTTTGTGAATCAAATTCCATGTGGAGCTAGTTTGTTGGGGCTTGTTTTGGTTTCAATAATTTGAGGGATCTCACAGATCCCATTTGCTACTGTGAATTTACAAGAGAACCGGGTGTGAATGCATAAATTTATGCTCGGTCATTCTTCCTTTAGTTGTTGTTTTTTATTGGGGTTATGCATGTTAATAGCCCGATAGTGGGGGTATGTTTTAAAAGGAATCAATTGAATGTGATATTGATAACGGGTACTATGGGGGATTTGTTTTCTATAAATTGGTTTTGTTCTGGTGGTGGCTATTTCGTTTTCAGGCATGTATTGATAGTAGCAATAGTGGTGGTGTACGTAATGGTTTTTTGTTTCAGAACCCTTAGGCATGGATGAGTTATTGATTACCTATATGTATAAGATTTTGTTCTCATGTTTCTTATACGCACAACGCCCATGTTGATCACTTCATACCGAACACCCCTATTTCATGGGGGAGGGTGTTTTTTACAACATTCTTATTAGTGGGGGTTATTTTCTCCTATATAGTCCCTCTCAAATGTTACCCAACACTCTCCGAAAAGGTTGTTATGGTATATGGTTCAATATGTCCTAAGACTCTTCAGGCAGGGTGTGTTGTGGCGGTTGGCCCCAGTGTATGATGTACGGTTTGTTTCCCAAGTGTCTTTGGTATGAGGTCCAGGTGTCTTCAGGTGTGGTAGTGGTGGTTCTGGCCTATGTTTCATCAGGTGTGGTGGTGGTGGTTGTGTGTCCCAGGTGTCTATGGGTGGGGGTGTGGTTGTGGTGGCCCATACAGTTGTGGCTGGGGGTGGGGCATACATGTGATTATGATGGCCCATATAGATATAGTTGGAGGTGGCAGTGGGAATGCAGTGGAGTTTGTGGGGGATGTATGATGCATAGGATGTCCTAAATAAACAATGGGAAAGTTGTGCGGGCTACCCAAATATTGATATGCTATTATTATTACTATTCCTGATTTGAATGATTTGGGTAGTGTTCCTCAGTGAGGTTGGGTGGATAGTTTCCTTACATGGTGTTTTGGTTACCTCTTTTATCACAGGGAATGGGAATATCTCTCCACTTGTGCACATGAGATTTTTTTGATTCCCTATTGTGTATACTTCTATACTCACCCTACGTATATAAAACTGCTATAAGGTTTCCAAGGGTACTTTGACGGTCGTGTTGGACATTACTAGCTTGACCACCGGGAGTAGTCGTTGCTGCGTTTATTTTCTTTTGTTATTTTTTTCATAGTTTTCTTGTACTTTTATCAGTTTATTTTGAACACGCATATGGGAATGGAGTTTTGGATTTAGTTTTGCCTAATATTTTGGAGTTGTTTGGGTTATTCCATATTATCTCCCAATCTTGTTTTGGAAAAAGGGTAATGCCTTCCATACTTCATGTGATTCTATACACTTGGTGCTAGTCATAACTCTGGGGCCTATTGAAGGTGGGACTCTGGGTCATTATCTCTCCTTTTACATAATGAAGGATGGGTCTGGGAGTTTTCTACCCCTTCCCTCATCATGGTGAAGGCATATAATTACATATATGAAATCACCATACTATTCTTCAGGATGAAAGATACCAATACATTTTTCCATGCATCACCATTGATTAGAAAATATTATCCACAATATTGATGTGTTAGAATAGGTTCACTAATCATCCTTATCATCAGTTCCATTAAATTACCTTCACATTCATCTATCCACAATAATTAAACCCCCTTCTAAGTCAATGTTTTGTGTGAATTTTATTTGTGATAAATTTCTCAATAACATTAGTAGTATCTATAAAACTTAATAAAACCTCATTTGTGACTCTTTGACTCATGAATGAAACGTTTTCAACCTAAAAATCACAAATTGTAATTTTTTGATAAAAAATTTCATTCCTCATTATCTTTAGCACATTCATAATGATATTCATAATATTACATTATCATTGACTATATAAGAATATCATCTAAAAAACAAAAAAAAAGTAATAAATAAAGAGTATATTCATTAAATTCATTAATATAGAAGGGGAATTAGTAAAAAAAATTACTTCACAATAAATATATTGTGTCTATACCTTGAACGGAATCATGTCTTGGGTACATCACTATTCATGAATCATAATTAATGATATCCATAATGATATTAAATCTTCATAAAATATTTTCCTCTAAATTATTAATCAAGAATGTCATCAATACAGGGTAGAAGATTATTTTTCTTGATAGTTATCATGTTGAGTTCCCAAAAATCATTTAAAAGACACACACATCCATCATTTTAATATTACAAGTACATGTAAAACCTATGGTGACACACTAGGTCATGTGAATACCTTATTAATATTATCATTGAGTTTCATCATACAATACTATGACTCGATAAGGTGCATTCTATAAGGAGTCTTGGAAATATGTGAAGAACTATGAATGAGTTCAATTAAAAACTCAATATTATAATGTACAGGAAGACAAGGAATTTATTATGGAAATACATAAACAAAATCCCATTGAATAAGAATATCCTCAATATTATGTTTCTCCTCCAAAACAATGAGATAAATAACCATCATATAAAAAAGGTAGTATTGAGATGATATAGGTGACTGCCATTTTATTTATTATTCATCCACATAGAGATAAATTATCCTTGGATCATATGGAATATTAAATGTGACTTCTCATCCTTAGAAACTAATATAGGATCTATATAAATAAATCCAATCCTTTCCTAGAATCACATAAAATATAACTATTAGGAGAATCAAGAGATTTCAATGAAAAAAATTCCCACTAATATAAATTGGAGGGTGACTATAGGTTTGGGATTCCACAATCATAACATATGGTTTTTTAACAGATAACTCAAAGTATATTAATTTATTTGAAAATTTTATATGACTATAAAATTCCATAAAAATAAAAAAAATTATTATTCCATAATCAAGTAAGACAATAATTTTTTAGATCATGTGATATGTTTAATGTTCTCCATGTAATTCTTGTAACTCACATTGGCAGTCATGATATAATGAGATTTCACTTTGTCTTTTGGAATAGAAGGTTGTTGTTGATGATCAACATCAAAAAACTTTATATTATTACACAGGTTGACATAATTATCATCTTCCTTCTATGTTAAGGATTGATAAATTATTGGATAATTAATTGGACACTTTGATTACCCATTATATAATCTATAATAATCAACATATGTTTCAATATTATGATTTAAAACCAACATTTAAACATTTAAATAACCTCTATATTCCATTAATGAAATTCAATTTATATTTCTTCCAAAATTTCCATAATTTATATGGATAGAATTTCACTCAAATTTGTGATATATTTTAGTTCTTAATGAGTTTCAATCTTCATTTTATTTTCAACCCCACGGGATACTAGAAATAACAAATTTCTATTTATAAATTGAGATAACAGTGAACAGTTTCTTTATAACTTCTAATGTTTCTAATATATAAAACCTTTCATAGACATGTTCTTAGGCCACTAATGAATCAAAAAAAATTTATTTTAATGTTCATGTATAATCTAGAAACATACCTTGAAATATTTTATGTCCAAAAGGGGAAAATATACATTGAGAGGGGGATGAATTTGGGTTTTTATATTGTTTTTGGAATTCTTATAGCCCCACTGGATCATGACTTATTAATGAAAACCATTACATTTTTTTCTCTTTAGTGTTTCTATTTTCGTTTTATTTTATATATGTATATGATGATAATGAATAGAAATTAAATAAATTAATTAATAATAATCACACACATATTTTCCTTGGTTCACCATCACATGGATACTTCCAAGGTGTATACAACATCAATGTTCCAATATACCTAATCCCCTAAGGATCACTACCAAAATACAAGGTTCCAGATAGATCACTTATATTCCGAACCTCAATTACATTACGATGTTTTGGGATAATTAAATACTATCCCAAGGGAAACTCCCTGAATATCGTTTTATGGCTCACTTCCAGTTGAATGGATCAATTTTTTCCTCTTCCTTTAGTTAAAAATCTAGAAGGTGTTCACTAATTTATTATGCACGCATAGGTCCCTTCATTATCAATAATTAATACATACTCAATTATAGATAGATTCATTTTTAAATCCCTAGTTTCATCAAATTGATTAATACCACATTACCATATATTTTCTAGGATTTATTTTCTAAACACTTTAGTAATGCTCAATACCTTTATTATGTTCCCATTGCCTTCACAAAGCATCCCATTTATTCACAAGTATAAAATTCTTTCTCAAACCCCACATCATTCAGAAAACTCAACTCTATTTATAATCTCACATATTCTTCATGAATAGACCTCCTTTTTGTGAATCTCACCATTTTTTTAAGATTATATTGCCTTCATGAACCATCTTGATTTTTGCAAAGATCACCTCTTTCAGTCATATTTTTATTTCATTCGTGAACTTACTTTGTTCTAGAACTATTAGGAAAGAACCACCATAGTGAATCCCCTTCACGAATCTAAATCCATATAATATTCGTTAAGTATTATTGTCCTTTTATGAAGTGGGAAGAGACCTATTTATTTGAGTTTCCTTTGACTCCAGAAGATTCCATCTACATCATCATGGTTTCGAAAAATTTCTATTGTCTTGTTCGTGGTGCTCCCTATTTTCGCGAAGCACCGTGGAAATTTCACATTTTAAAATATTTTCATAGTCATAGATACTACTATCAAACCTTTTCACAATTATGATTACCTACTTATAATGATGATATACTTCATGAAATTCCCTTCGTAAAGAAAAATCTTTTCCAAAACTCATACCATTACTATATTAATATAATAACTTAATGGAAATAAAATTTCATGATGATAATAATCCTCCAAATTTGGGTACAAAACATTTGGGAAAACACTTTGAAATGAAATCACATTGTGTACACAATATTCTATACCACTTCTAGAGAATCCATTATTTTGTCTTGGATGTTTTTCAAAATATAGCGACAAATGTCTGTCATGATATCTATAACTGACCTTGGAAAACCACTTTATCAACAAACACATTGAATCCAAAAATAATACAATGCAACTTTGAGTGATTTTTCCACTAAAATACCCCCCCCCCTTTAGATTTGTTGAAAATTCATTACATTTTAATACCTGATTATCTGTTCTTCCATCTTCATCCAACATTCCCTTATAGAGATTCAGATAGTGATCATAGATTTAGTCATCACATAATCTGAGTCCATGTACACATGATCAGTACGATAAATATGATTTTCATTCAATTTTCTTTAATTAAACATAACAATCCAAACCCTTCATCTTCTTTAACATTGAACTCTGTCTTTCGTGATATATATCCTTCGATCGATCACCTTTGAAAAAATTAGATTTAAAAATCCCCCTTAATTCACTACTCCCCATACATCACTACTCTCTCTATCACCTTCTACCCATTTATTTATTAAGACTTTTTCTCCCATTTTATATCAACAATTTATCCACCTTTTTCAGCGAGCATAAATGTCACTTCGTTATTGTCTACACTAGGGTAAAGAACACAAATCAAAAAATTTGGAAAAAAACAAACAATACCTTGGAAAAAGGGGGTCTCATATCCACATTTTTCACAAATTGGGAGTTGATTGAACACCAATATCCAATTGATTCCACTCAAACACTTATTCTGTTAGGCATTCATCTAAAAGTCTCAACCTATTGTTCTGTAGGCACATACACCAACTTCACAAACTTGTGACCCACCTTTTACATGATAAAATTATACCTAATTTCAATATTTTTTTCCTTGAGTGTTGTGTTGGATTTTTTATAGGGTTTATACAACTTTAATTATATCAATGGATTCTGATTATAGAGTTCACTTCAACTACCATTTCATCATGTTGTTGCTTCATCCACAATAACTATATGCACTCTTGTGTAACAACAATATATTTATCTTCTACAGTGCATAAAAAATGCAATATTTTTTCTTAATTAGAAAATAAATACATCGTATTCCAAGATATAATGCACCACCTGACATTGATTTTCTATCATCAGTTGATCGGGACCAATCTGCATCTGTATATCCTAATAACTTTTTCAATGATTTTACATTTTACAACAAAAAAAATTCACTATCCACTTCATATACCAATGTATTAATTTCATTATAAGAATTTGTATTTACATGGTATTTCATTGATTCAGTGGAGGGTGAAATGTGGAAAAATACATTTGGTCATGTAATTGTAAAGTACAACAAACGTCCAATGATCTTACTATATTCAATATCATCAACTTCTTTTCATTCATCCTCCCATGATAGTTTCATCCATGTATCCATTGATTTTTTCATCCCATTGTAATTATCCATTCAAAATATTCTAAAAATAATCATGGAATAATTATATTGAGAACGGAATGTGACATTCTTTCCTTGCATCATCTGTAAGCCAAGGAAAATTGTATGTTCTCTAATGATTAACATTTAAAACTAACTTTTCATGAATTATGCGATCTATTTTCACTAATATTAATCAAATAAACCAAAAATTATGTCATTTACATACACTAGAATTATAATAATTTGATGATGATCATTTTTAAGATAAATATTGTAATCAACTCCTCCACGTTGAAAACCATGCTACATAAAAAAACTGATATATCCTTGAATTTCATGCTCTTGGTGCTTGCTTCAACTCAAATATTGCCTTCTTCAGATGAAAAACTATGTTCTCATCTTCGTGACTGAGAAAACAATATGGCTGCCCAATATAAACCTCTTCTTCTAGAAACACATTAGGAAAGGATTATATAACAACCCTTCTCTTTAATAAACAATTAAACATGATTTATTACATAATATATTCACTTGATACAAAAAAGAATATCGAGAGGTGTAGTTTCTTTGGGGTTAAGGGACATTAAATTATATGTTAAAACATGAAACATGACATCTTTATTGAAAACATCCTTTACATGACCGTTACATTCCGTCATACATAGCATTACATTGGGTAACCTGAGGACATGCATAAGAAAAGGGTGAGCTATAAAGCCAGGTAAGGGAGTAAAAAAAGAATAACATTAAGAATACGATACATGTTAGGGAATCTACATATCAAGGGATAATAAAAGAAACATGACCATGAAGGAAGGATATAGCATGATTATCATGACTTGGAAGTGTGGCAATAACACTTAACATGGTTTCAGCATGAGCCAATTCTCATTGCACCTGGAGCATTAGTAAACCCTCATTTCACTTCAATTAGCATGATTCCTCCCTCATTTAACTTGACAAATCATTATAATAATTGTTTCAGAATGCATTGGAGCACTATTAGGGAACACCCTTCTTAAAACATTTAATTTCATGCATAAGTGTGCCACTTGGATCATACAACATGGAATCATTAAAGATCATTATTTATTCCAAGATAAAGGAATATGGAATTAATACATGAATCTATATAATCAATAAGTAAACTTTCATAATGGTTAATACCCTTGATAGTGGAATGGGCATGGTATTCAAGTCACAATGACTTTGTCGGGGAAAATTGTTGTGTAATTTTGGCAGCATAACGATATGACATAAAAATTCCTAAAAATGGTTGATGAGATTGAAATGGGAGTCCCATCATATTTAAATTAAATGGAAACTAAGGGGTCATAGAGATACATGTCCTAACATATGTAATAGAATTTTAGATTTATAATACAATATAATTTTGTGAATGTAAATTATGAGAGAGAAATTCCTTACGGAATTATGGCATAGTAACAGGGGTACATGGGAGGCGTGAATGAGAGAGAAAGGGTTCTATAACCATTAAAAAATAATTAGGGGGTATGGGGGATGTTCTAAATCATTCCACATTATTTTTAATTGAATATAAATGGGCTTACCGACTTAATGAAAATTGGGCAAAAATGAAAAAGGAAGAAATACCTTACTAGGAAGTGTGATCCCAATGGCTTGGGAGGGGATTGAGAGAGGATTATTGGGAGCCTGGATTACCTTGGGAGGACATAGAGAGAGTAGGGTAGGGGGTGGATAAACTCCAAAGGATTTGAGTAAAAAGGAAGTGGGTGTTTGGGTGGGATTATATATGAATGGAGAGAGAATTCTTTGTTAATTAGGTTTGGGACACCGCACATTAAACTATTCAAAACCACAAACCAATCTATGGGTTTTTCCAATTTTTTTGGCAAAAGGGGAGTGAAAAAAAAATATTTTACAAGTCCAATAGCCTAACTTCTTAAAATATTAGGCTTTATTATGGGCAGGTGATTCATACTCTTAAGGAAATCATTTTAAAAATATAAACTTTTTTATAAGTCTTGGAGGGTCCCCTAAGGATTTGGTAAATAAATAAAATAAATCGAAATCGCTTTATTTTAATGGTAAAACATATATTTGCCGAAAATAATGTTTATATTATTTTATAACACAACTATTGGGATATTATGATGTCAAAAAACACATTATATAACTAAAGGGTATTTAATTTTTACCCAAACATTTGATCGTCTCATAAAATTATGAAAAATTGGCCGTTTGGTAATTTTGACATATGTATTCCAAAAATAATATTAATTTAA
Source organism: Viscum album (assembly GCA_963277665.1). NCBI lineage: Eukaryota > Viridiplantae > Streptophyta > Magnoliopsida > Santalales > Viscaceae > Viscum > Viscum album. Next base: position 1,978,685,952 of record OY728119.1, read on the forward strand.
TAAAAATGGTTTTATAAATATTTTAATTTGTTACTTTTAATATAAAAACTAATATTTATTGAAAATTCATGGGTTTTGACAAAAATTACATTCAAACCATAATAAAAATGACAATTGTATTCATAATAATTATAAAATAATTTATATTCAATAAAAAGAAATTTTTTATTAATATTTTATTGAATTATTATTGAATTAATAAATCCATCAACTCATCAAAATAGATTTCATAATTTAATATTAACTAAAAAATAATTTTTTTCCATTAAAAACAATATACAAAGTAACAATAATAAAATGAATGTATCTTAATTATTATATTCAAAAATAATGCACATAATCATAGTGATAAGGTCTTGTTACATAACCCCTTATAACACTCGTATAATACCAATGGGTAAGGTGTGTGATTTTAAGAGACTCTTGGGTGGCTCGGATAACATCCCTCTAGTGGTAATCTCTATCAACATCCACATCTATCGTAGGCGGTTCTATTCATAATTAACATGTTGAAACTCACCTTGGGATTGGTTCATAGAGAAGACTAATGATGCCACCTCCTTTACAAGCTTCGAAAAATGGGCTTCATATAGGGAAAGTCTATAGGATGAGGCCATCACTTCCTTTTACTATGTAAATTGGATTTGTTAAATTCCAATATTTATATTAATCACGTGATCACAATTCAATAGCTATATTAACAACTATCAAAATTATTAACAGTATTTTAAAATTCAAAATCATAAATCTAAGGAAGTGCATATGTTATATAGCCATCTTTAATAATAATATATTTAATTAGATCAAGAGGAATTTTCAATTATAAAAGTTTGGGTCGTTACAATCTTTCCCCCTTATGAAATTTCACCCTCGAAATTTCCTTTTCCCACACAAAAACAAATATGGGTAACTCTGTTTCATTGCTTCCATTAATTCCCATGTTGCTTCATCAAACTTGTGGTTTCTCTACAACACCTTGACAAGGGGAATTGTCTTATTTCGTAGATCCTTTTCCCTGCAATTTTAGATCTTAATTGGCTTCTCTTTATAGGAGAGTCCATTCTCTAATGTTACCACCTCTTTGTTGAATATATGTGATGGGTCAGGTAATTACTTCCTCAAGAGTGATACATAGAATACATCATGTACATGAGATAGGTTTTGTGGGAGTTCTAGTTGAAAGGACAATACTTCAATGCGATCGAGGATCTCAAAAGGGCCAATGTAACTTGAACTATTCATTCCCTTCTTCCCAAATCACATAACTCTCGTACACAGTGATATGCCAAGGAATACCATATCTCCGACATCATACTCTAGGTCTCGCCGATGGTGATAATCATCGATCATTTTTCAACTCTGAGCATCTTTAATTTATTTTTCGATGATCTTAACCTTATCCAAAATTTCTTCAACCATTACTAGACCTAGGAGTTTCATATCCCCAACATTATCCAAACATGTCGGTGTGTTTCACCTCTTCCCATAAAGGGCTTCATAAGGAGCCATTTGGTTGCTTGAGTGAAAACTATTTTTGTAAGATAACTCAACTATGGGAAGATGTTGACCACATCCTCCTTTGGAGTACATTGAGCATGCTCTCAAAATTTCCTCATGTGTTTGGATAGTCTGCTCAAATTGGACATCAGTTTGAGGATGATAAGTCGTACTGAAGTTGAGCTAGGTATTCAGAGCATGTTGAATACTCTTCCAGCACATAGAGGTGAGTCTTGGATCACGATCGGATTCAATCGATAGTGTTACTCCATGCACACTTACCATGTATCTGATGTATATCCATTCTAATTGATCAAATGAGAAATTATCATGAATATCAATGAAGTGTACAACCTTTATAAGATAATCCACAACAACCCAAATAGCATTATTTCCTTTGGATGACTTTGAAAGTCAGGCGACAACGTCCATGGTGATTTCTCCAATTCCATTCTTATCTAGGTAATGATTGCATCATCCCCTTAGACTTCTGCTTCTCAGCCTTTAGTTGCTGACATACTAGGCACATTGATGTATATTCAGTGATCTCCTTCTTCATGTTATCCCAACAACAATTCTCTCAGAGATCTCGATACATCTTTGTGTTTCCTGTGTGAATAATGAAATTTGAACTATGTGCATCATCCAAATGATCCTTCTTTAGCTCCGGATTCAATGGAACATGTATCCTTGACCCAAATCTCACAATTTCATCTTCATTGATAGTGAAATCCTATGATTTACCTTTTCTAATAGTTACCACTATCTTCTGAATTCCCACATCATCCTTTTACCAACCTTTATCCTCTCCAAAAGATATGGTTGAGAAATAATTTCTGATAGTATTGATGATGTTCCCTTCTTTATGATTCCCATGTCCATCTTCATCAAATCTAAGAAGATTGGATCCTATTCAATACTCATCAATGATAGAATTGATGGGTCCTTTCTACATAGATTATCCTCCACCTTGTTCACTTTCCCTGGGTGGTTATGGATTGAGTATTCGTTGTCTTTGATCATCTCCGACCATCTTCATTAGCGCATGTTAGACTCCTTATGTGTGAATATATAATTGAGGATGTTGTGGTCTGTATATATTTAACACTTCTCCCATAAAGAGATAATTCCACAAAAGTTTTAAAGCTAAGATCACTATAGCCAACCCCAGATCTAGTTTTGGATAGTTTTTCTTATGATCCTTCAATTGCCTTGAGTCATATGCAATGAATTTTTCATTTTTCTTAAACACACAGCCCATGACCTTCATCGAAGCATCACTGAATACCACCAAAAGTTCTCCACTTGTGGGTAAAGTGAGCACATGTGCAGTTATAATCCTCCTTTTCATCTCCATGAAGAACTCTTAACATTCATCAATCCATGAAAATGGTACTCCCTTATGAGTTACCTCGGTAATCAGGTTTGACAATCAAGATAAATTTCTCACAAATCAGCAATAATATCCAACTAACCCCAAGATGCTATGGATATCCATTACTGATGTTAGACCGACCATCCCTCCATTACAATTGTCATCGAGGGATACAAATATATCCCATTTCTTATGGGGATATGACCCAAGAATGATACCTCCTTCAACCAAAACTCACACTTTCTATACATTGGAGAAAGCTTCTACTTTCTCAAGGTCTCTAGTACAGTTCATAGATTCTCCTCACTATCCCCATGGTTTGGGAGTAGATTACAATATCATCTATAAAAACTTCCAAAAAAATTTCAAGGTAACCTCTAAAGACTCTATTCAACAAGTCCATGAATATTTCTGGAGCATTAGTGAGTCTAAAAGTCATTACTATGAATTCATAGTGCCAGTGTCTTGTATGAAATGTAGTCTTGGGGATATCTTCCTTCTTCATCCTTACTTGATAATATCCAGAATGTAAATACACCATAGAGAAGTATTTTCATTCATGCTTCTAATCGAACAAGTCATCAATTTGTGGAAGATGATACTTTTTCTTTATCTTTATTTTGTTAAGATCACGATAATTGATGCAAAGGCGCATTGAACCATCCATAGTCTAAATGAAAAGGACTGGTTTACCATAAGGTGATTCCCTTGGGCATATAAATCCTTTATCCAGATTCTCCTGTAGTTGTTTCTTCTGATCCTCATACTCCACAACATTCATTCTATACATAATCTTGGATATAAGAAATTCCCTTGGTATAAAGTCAATTGATAATTCAACATCTCTTCTAGGAGGAAGACCAGAAAATTCCTCAGGAAATACTTTAACAAATTCCATCCCAAGAGGTGTGTCTTCGTTGATGGGTCCTTCCTTGGACTTAATCATTTGATCAAGATACGTGTGCTCATAGGGTATTAATATTCACTTTTGAGATGATAGTGTTAAGGAAGATAAATCCCCATCATTTCACTTGTACAGAATCAGGGGTCGATACTCTATATGGAGAGTGATTTCCCTCCCATGGAAATTTATGTTGCCTCTATATAATGAATGCCAATCCATGCAGAAATTTACATAAAATTCCAACAAAGGGAGTATGGAGAGTTTCACCAGGACTTTAAATCCACAAATTATGATAGGGGAGGAGTTATATTTATCGGATTCAGTGATTTCCCCGTTCGATGTTCTTAACGACATATTTACTTCCATGAATTGTGGTGGTGTTGGGATTTTTCTACTAAACTATCAGGATATAAATGAATCCATAGAAATGGAATCAAAAATTACATTCTCTAGTCATGAATGATAACCTATCATACTTTTCACCACTTCATTTTAGGGTTCATTTTTATAGTAGTAGTTGCAAAATCTCTCCCTTGTTTCCTTGGAGGTTATGGGTTGCCTCTGAAAACCCTTGTCTTATGAAACTGATTTTCATGGTTCCTCGGATCTTTGTAGTTGAAGCAATAAACAATGTGTTGAGGGTAAAATAGATCTTTTCTATCCTCTGTTACATCCTCGGTTTTTTCTTGTTGAATTGATAGGTGCCCTTATCTTCCACACCTAAATCATTTCCTCTTTCACTTCAGGCAATTTCTAGGGTGCTTTTTTCTGCACCTTTGCCATGTGGGGTGCTTGATTTTCATAGCACCATTGGATTTAACCATCGGACCGCAAGATTTAAAGTCCACCTTACGCTTATTATCCCCATGATATATATGAGATTATCCGATATCCATTTCGACCTTGAGGGAAAATCAGACAATTTCCTCATTGCAATCGAAGTCACAGATTGTTAGGGATTTCGGTAGGCTTGGTTTAAGCCCACCAAAGAAATGGTGAACCTTGCATTCAGGGGTAATGACTATGCCAAAGTAATATCATTAAATCATTTTGGTGATTGCCTCGTACACTCCAATGGATTCGTCATCTTTTTACTTGAAGGAAAAAATACCATTTCGATCTTATGTTATAGGGTGTGAGGAAACTGTTTGTCAAAAAACGTTTTCTGGAAATCCTTCCATTCTAATGCCTTGATATACTCCTCAATATTCATAATTTCGATCAATGTACACCATTGATCGACTTCATCCTCCACAAAATAATCTACCAGAAGATCCTTCTCTTGTTCGGAACATTGATGGATTGAGAAGATCATTTCAATGTAGTTGATCCATTGTTTGGCGATTGAGGGATCAGATGATCCATTAAAAGTAGGAGGTTGTTGTTTAATAAATCTCTTGATTCCGACTTGTTCTTTCTTATGGGGGTTCAACATTCCTCTTGACCCATATTTCTATTTAAATATTGAGTTAACTAAGGGATTATCATGATAATGTTCTTGATTCCCTCTCAGATCAAATTTGACATATCATTATAATAGTCATCACAATGATCATTGCATCGGTTGTTAGCCCGAGTCCTCCTATTAGTGACCATTGGCTGGAATAAAAGGAATGTTAGGGGTAACACATAAAGGGTTACCAAAAGAAATAAATGGATGACTTATAAATTTATATTATTTCCTTATCTTATGAATATATAGGCTTCAATCTATGTTATCCATGATCTACTTCCAAACATATATTATTATGGGCCTTTTTTTATTCCCTTAATAATATTTCACAAAAAGCCTATGGAATTACCAAAGCAAATCCCTTGGAAGTTTCATAACCAAGAGTGCAGCAAGGCCCATTGTCGTGTACCATTATACCATAGTTCAAGCCCAAAACTCTTTGTCAGAGTTTTTACTCCATGGTACATCTGTGTTGTTCCCACCTATACCTACTTGTATTTAGACATGGATGCATTTTCTTGATAAACCACTTACTCAATACTCACAAACACTTCCGGATATTTTTATTACACTTATTCTTATACATAAATCTCCCACTAGGGTTTTCTAATACATGTCCCAAAAATAACTAAATCTCTCCTCTAATAGAAACTATAACAACCCTGCTCTTTATTACACACTTAAACATGATTTATTACATAAAATCATCTTTTGATACAACAAAGAAAATCAATAGGTCTATTGTATTTTTGGATTAGGAACATTACATAATGACTAAAAACATAAAACAAGACATATTTATTTAAAATATTCATTACATGACCACTACATTCCATCATTCATAGCACTACATGGGGTAACCTGAGGACATGCATAATAAAAGGTAGTTCTATAAATCCCGGTAAGGGAGTAAACAAGGAATGACATGAAGAATACAATATAAGTTCGGTAATAGGAATATCAATGCGGAATAAAATAAACATGAACATAAAATCTTGTTGTAGCCTGATTATAATTACATGGAAATGTGGCAACAACACTTAACATGGTTTTAGAGTGATCTGAGGCCCTTTAAACATGGATCATTAGTAAACCCTCATTATACATGAATTATCATTAGTAAACACTCATTGAACATGAATAATAAAGATACTAATCTTTACCCAATGCATTAAAGTGCAACCAAGGTTCACCCTTCTTAAAAAATATCATTTCATGCATAAGTGTGCCACATGGATCATGCAACCTGGAATCATTAATGATTATCATTTATTCCATGATAAAGGAATGTAAAAATCATACATGAAACTGTATAATCAATATGTAATGGTTCATAAAGTTTAATACCCTTGATAGAGAAATAATAATGATATTCACATCACAATAACATTCAGTTGGAAAATAATTGTGAAATTTCAGTAGCTTAATAGTGTGACATAATAATTCATAAAAATGGTTTATGAGAGAGAAAGTGGTGTCTCATAAAATGTAAATGAAATGGAATGTATGGGGGTCATATAGATACATGTCCCATCATAATTTATGGTATTTTAGATTCATATACAAAAGAATTTGTTGAATGTAAATGTGGAGCAAGAAATTCCTTACCGAATTTCGGCATGGTAATAGGTGTATATTGGAGGCACTAATGAGAGATAAATGGGTCTATCATCATTCAAACCTAAACAGGGTGGTAAGGGGGAGGATAGAAATCATACCACAATGTTTTTAATAGATAATAAATGGTAATAACAACTTAAATAAAATTAGATAAAAATGAGAAAGGAAGAAATCCCTTACTTGGATGTGTGATCCAAAAGGCTTTGGAGGGGCTTGAGAAAGGCATATTGGGATCTTGGGGTGCCTTGGGAGGATTCAAGATTGAGGATGGTAGAGGATGGGTGATCTCCAAAGGCTTTGATTGAATAGGATGTGGGTGCTTGGGTGGGTTAAATAGAAAATGTGAGGAAATTCATTATTATTTAGGTTTGGGACACCACACATTAAACTAATCAAAACCACAACTCAGACCATGGATTCTGAAAAAGGGGAGTGGAAAATATTATTTTAGAAGTCCAATGGCCTAAATTTTTAAAATATTAGTATTTCTTATGTGGAGTTAAGTCATACTCTTAAAGAAATCATTTTAAAAAGATAAAATGTTTTATAAGTCTTGGAGGGTCCACTAAGGCTTTGTAAAATAAATAAAATAAAACTAAAATAACATTATATTAATGTTAAAACAGATATTGGCTGAAAATAATATTTATATAATTTTATTAAATCACTATTGGGACATTATAATGTCATAAAACACATTTTATAATTAAACGGTATTTAATTTTTAGCCAAAAATTCGATTGCCTCGGAAAATTATAAAAAATTAAACGTTGGGTAATTTTGACATAATGATTCCAAAAATAATATTAATTTTATCTAAATAATTTTCTATATATGTAAATATTTTACTTTTAAAATAAAAACCAACATTTATCGAAAATTCATGGGTTTGGACTAAAATAGCTTTCATATAACGCCCCGACCCCAGTTACCCAGAGTCGGTGAATTATAACATAACATTGGAATGATAAAAGGAAATAATTTCATGAAAGACCAATTATTTTAGTTGCCTTGGGAATACTAGATACATTCATAAGTTTTACATTACATTATAAAAATAAAAACTACAACTAAATTGTTTCCATAGACCACAATCGTATCTCCTCAAACTATCCCTATAGGTCAGTCATAAAATACATCATCGCATCCTGGGAAAAATAAAACACAGAAAGTGGTGAGCTCAGTTGCTCGGCAAGGATAACAATATAGAAGAGACATTAAAATATAAGAACAAACATTTAATGAAATCTATAAGATATAAACAAAATCATTTAAAACATGAACATTAGAATAATATGGAAAATATAATATCAAATAATGACATTTACTTATTCACATGGATATTCTACTATTCAAATAATCAAATGCAATATTAATTGCAACTTTCATAATGATGGAATGCATAATTCCAGACTTCATAACCACATAGTCAAGGACTTGTGCCAAGACTAAAAGTAATATTTTTTCAAGGCCTTGTGCCAAGACACTAGTTTGTCTCATGAGACCTACCGATGCATCGAGGATCTATAGTTGGCTCCACCCATCACTTACTAAGTCCAATACATTCCTCATATGAAAAGGTTTATACCAAACATAAACATTCGTATTAATATTAGCATACGAAATGTCAATACTTTATCCATAATCCCTGAATAGTATAAAAATAACACATCCAGAGTCACACATATCCCAAAAACTTCTATAAAATATGGAATATTTGAATCATAATAAATCAACTTCAAAAAGTTGAAAATCTATCAAAGGATGTTGACATAGAGGAAATGAAACTATTTGAAAGAAATGCCACTATATATTTTGTAACCATTTCAAAGAAAACATTTATTTTGGAAATATTCTTATAATCCTGTAAGGGAAGCTTCGAAGGTGTTATAACGGTGGAAAATAGCCACACCCGTCGTATAAGATAAAAAAAACATTCTTACCTTAATTTTGTCAAAAAGGTCCTAAGGTACCTTGTTTGGAAAATGAAGGAATGATTCCTTTCAATCCATTTTATAAAATGTCAAAAAATGGTATGAATGACTTTATCACATAGTCTAGTAAATAGTAAAAATGTTTTGGATTACATTTTTAAAAATCATGGATGTCGATGATAAAGAGGTCCCAGTAGATACACACGTAAAAAAATCTCAGAGAATAAAGAGATTGAGAAATTAACCATTACCTTATTTTTTTCCATGGTCGCGGGTAGGTTAACCTTCGATATAATGGTAAAATCACTGTTATTAATGTATGAAAGAACCATATACATTAATATGATATCATATATGATCTTCAAATATTGCTTTGGTAATGATATTTCAGTTGTATCATTGTTTCGGGTGTTAACTGGTTTGTTTTCCTTTATATGATTTGTTACGTAAATAATATTTTTTGTGGATATGATGAATCTTATTCATATTCAGAATTCTATTAACTCATTAAACATTATTTTTAATCATCAAATGAAAATTAGTATTGAATGGATACGATGGGGAATGAATCTCATCGTGTTTGTGGAGACGGTAATCCGTAGGTACGCACGAACGAATATCATTCTTTTGATATTAAAATCGTATAAAATTGAATGGAATATCATATATAATGAATAATAATGATGTTATATTAATTATGTTCATCATTTATACTCATTATTATACCCATCCAAATGATGAAGTGTTTGAATTACAAACTACACCACGACATGGAGACGGTAGGCCATACGTACGCACGTATGGTGACATGTCATTCATATGATGGATAAAATAATTAATTTTTTTGTACAATTTTTATATTAACATCAGAGTATATAGAATATACGTGTGTTATTATTTTAGAATGGAAACAACAAAGAAAGAGGAAGCAGAAGAAGAAAAGAATTTGAAAGAGGGGATGAAATATTTACCTCTTCTTCATTTTGATTTGATCAAAAGGGCTCCATAAGTTTGCTTTATGACAAAGGTAAGGCCTCCAGGATGAAGGGAGGACAGTTTAGAGCATATTTGGGCAGGGTTTGTCCGAGCCAAATGGCTTTGAAGGTATGGATTTGAGAGAATAGGAAGTGCCCTTTTATAAGTGGGGTGACGGGCACCACAGGAAAAGATTGAAATATTATTTTATAATAAAATAATTTTCAGATTATAATGCCTCCAAAATGAATTATTTAAAGTATACGGCGGGGATAGGTCGAAAAGAATTCAAAACATAGGTTTTATACAGGTTTGAGTTACCATATTAACCTTATCATTTAGATTTAACTCTTAGTTAATTAGTTTGACATTTACCAAGTCTCTTTGTATTTTAATATTATATGGTTTATAAACATACTATAAACTTCCAAGAGAACATCAAGTGGTTCATTATTGACATATATAATAATATTAAATAACTTTTTCCAAACCGTAGATTTTTAGGAATATTATATCATTTAATAATATAATATTAGTTTTGAAAACAATTTTATTTCAATTTTGACACTATTTTTTATTTTGTTTTTTTAAATTTTATAATACTATTATTAATAAGAAAAAAATTCATTTAGTCAATCATAACATTTCACATTAACCTATAAAAAATGGGGATGTCATAACAACATTCAAATTATATTTATTTTAAGATCTATAATACCATTTATTTGATTCATTCATTAATAAGGAAAATATTGCATTATAATTATGTCATTAATAAATTAAATTATTCAATGTCAAAAAATTATAAATAAAAAACAATTATGTGGGAAACTGTTTCATCTTTCTAATGAATATTTATATTTGAAAAGATAACATATATAACTGTATGTAAAAATTTGTTTACTAAAAGATATATGATTTCGTCATTTTTGTATTTACATCAACTTAATTAATATAATGTGTTATTATCACTTACAAGTAGATCCATTGAGTCCCAAAATTGACCCAAGGAAGCCCATGTTCAGACATGTATCATCCAATAGGGTTATAAAATGTGTTAGGGTTATTTAATATTATAATAATATTATTATTTTTACCCTTATTTATTTGATTTACCATTTAACCATGGTTAATAAAATATTTACCGAAGTAGTTATTCAAAATTTCTAAAAACGAAAGATACCTATTTACCAAATTTTTACCTCCGGATTCTAAATATGGAATCCATTTTTCTAAATTCAAAACAGAGAAGTGGAATATATTAATTTAATATTAATTCCTGTTGTCAAAACAAAAAGCGCGTTTTTAAGAAATAATAACTTTTAAAAGATTGCCACTTGCTTATGTCCAGTTAAAATGTGAAATAATGTCCAATGACCAACAATGGATTAAATGTTAAAAATATAATATAATTATACTTAAAAACCACTCAATTGTATAATTTTTCACTATTAATTATTTTGACTAAAAAAGTTGTTTTTGATTAAAATTTAGTATTTTTCACAATTCATCAAAAAATGAATTTTTTCAGAAAAATACCAAAAATTCACCCTAAGCTAATTTTGATATTCCAAGCACAAAAATGAAGTCCATTTTGAATGAAAAAATTGATAAAATTTCAAAAAGTGGGTATTACTATTCATACCGGCTAGATTGATTGGTCGTGATGTGTTATAATCTTGAAGTTGCGTACAACACAAGCTATTACATTATTCGAAGGGAAATGTACCATGGAATCTTGGGGTGTAACATACTACCCTCACTCAAATAATTTCATCTTTGAAATTTCTAGAATATTAATGCATAAAACAATTCGGGTGGTTCTTCATCATAAGTTTCTCGGGACCTCCCGTTGCCTCTTACATCTTATGGTTTCTCCGTAGAACTTTTACCAAATGAGTCATCCGGTTTTTCAACAGTTGTTATCTAGTATCATGAACCTTGACTTTCTCTTCACAATAAGACAGATCGGGTACTAGTTCTAATTCCTCATAGGTCATTAAATTCTTTGGGTCAGGCATGTATTTTCTTAATAGTGATACGTGGAACACATCATGAACATTGGAGAGGCTTGGCGGCATTGCAAAATGGTAAGTTACAACCCCAATTCGTTCTAGGATTTCGAAAGTTTTCATGTACCTGGGACACAATTTACACTTCATACCAAAACGTATAACACTCTTCCATAGAGATACCTTCAAGAAAACATGATCTCCTACCTGAAATTACAAATCCTTCCATTAGTTATCGGCATAGCTCTTCTTCCTACAATGAGCTGCTTTGCTGTGGCTTTGGATTGCCTTCACCTTTTCCATCGTTTCCTCAAAAAGTTCTAAGCCTACAAGTTTTATTTCACAAACATCATCCCAAAATGTTGGTGTACGACATCTATTTCTGTATAACGCTTTATATGGTTCCATCTGAATACTTGAATGGAAGCTATTATTATAGGAAAATTTTACTAGAGGTAAATATTGATCCCACATACCTTGAAAGTCAAGTGAGAAAGATCTGAAATGTGCTTACATGGTAATACAATCAACAATGACCCATATTGCATCATTACTTCTAGGAGTATTTGGTAGTCCCATGAAAAGGTCCATCGTAATATTATCCAATTTCCACTCAGGTATGGGAAGAGGTTGCATGAATCCTCCAGGTTGTTGCCTTCCAGCTTTCACTTGTTGACAAACCATACTTCTTGACACAAAATCAGAAATATCCCACTTTTTTGCCCAACCAAAAATGTTCCTTCAAATCTCTATATATTTGGGTTCTCCCATGGTGTATAGAGAAAATGGGGCTATGAGCTTCATCCAAAAATTCTCTTTTTAGATCATGTATATCGGGAACACAAAGTCTCTTCCCAAATATCAAAATTCCATTTTCATATACGAAGCCACTCAATCTCCCATTATTCACAGCTTTAATCTTATTTTGAAACTCCTCATCATCATCCTGAGATCTTTTTATCCTTTCTAGTAAATATGGTTTTTCAACCATTTGAAAATGCATTGATGTTTCACCTTCCATGGTAATTCCCATGTCCATCTTTACTAGATCCATGCATATAGGATCCTTTTAAACTCTCATCTTATTAAAAACTACATGGTCCTTTCTACTTAATGCATCTTCCACCTTATTTTCCTTCCCTGGGGGGTAATGTATAGTTCAATCATAATCCTTGAGTAGTTCAAGCCATCACCTTTTCCTCATTTTCAGTTCTTTTTGTGAGAAAATATACTTCAAACTCTTGTGATCAGTTTAAATCTCACAATTTTCACCATATAGAGAGTGTCTCCATATCTTAAAAGCAATGATTACAACTGCTAACTCAAAATCATGAGTATGATCGTTTTGATCATAAATTTTTATTTGTCCTGATTCATAGGCAATATCACTATCATTTTGTATAATGACACAACCACATTATTTCATTGAAGCATCGCTATAAATAAAAAACATATCATTCACCAATGGTAGAGTCAATATAAGATCATTGAATAATTTTATCTTCAATTCTTCGAAACATTATTCAAACCCTCTTGTCCAAAAAAATTTAACCCCTTTACATGTGAGCTTAGTTAATGGGATTTCCAATCGGGAAAACTTCAGGATGAAATGTCAATAATAACCTGCTAAACCAATAAAACTGCGTACCTTAGTTATAATCATCGGTGATGGACATTCTTGGATTGCCTTGGTCTTTGAAGGATCAATATGTATTCTATCTTTAGAGATGATATGGACAAGAAAATAAATCTCATAATTATGGAATTCACACTTGATAGACTTCCCATATAATTCATTTCTTCTCAAAGTCATCAGGATAATGTGAATGTGATTTTCATGATATTAGTATATTTTGGAGTATACCAAGATATCATAGATAAATACCACTAAAATTCATCAACATATTCCTTGAAAACCTTATTAATTAGATCCATGAAGACATAGGGAGCATTAGTCAATCCAAAAGGAATTACTGTAAACTCATAATGTCTGTACCGGGTTCGAAAAGCTGTCTTCAGAATTTCTTCCTTCTTCATGCACAACTGATGGAATCTAGATTGAATGTCAATATTTGATAAATATTGAGCTTCATGAAGTTGGTCAAATAAATATTCAATGTGAGGTAGGGGATACTTGTTCTTTATTGTTATAGTATTGATCTCCCTATAGTCAATGCACAACCTCATATATCCATATTTCTTCCTAAAAATGATAGGGGCTCCCCATGGAGAAACACTAGGGAAAATAAATCCCTTATTACTCAATTCCTCAAGTTTTTTAGTTAGTTACACTAATTCCATAGTGGCCATTATATAAGGGGTCTTGGATATAGGCCTTGAACCTGAAATTAAATCAATAGAAAACTCAATTTCTCGCTCTGGAGGAAGTCTATGTAAATCCAATGGAAATACATCAACATACTCTTGCACAATAGGTACATATAATATTTGAACATTCATTTCCTCACCTACAATCATTTCATTCTCTTCCTCTGTGATAATTAAATTTAGTTGAGCTACTAGGGTGGATCTAGAGAAGAATCACATGGTGAAGTTTCTTCTATAATGATAAGGTGTTCTTTATCATCGTCATCAAAAAAAACTATAACCTCCATCTTCTTACAATAAATTTTTTCATCATAGTCTGAAAGCCAATCCATACCGATAATTATATTAAATTAAATCATGGATATGAAAATGAGATCAGTAGATAAATAAAATTTATGTGCCTTAATGGGAACTAATTCACAAAACATAGTTACAGTGATACTTCCCTTAAAAGTATTGACTGACAACTCTTTTTTTATATCAAACTGAAAATATCTAATTTTCATAGAAAAATAGGATGATATGAAACAATTTGATGATCAAGAATCAAATAAATCGTTTTCTAAAATTTAGGAAACCATTAAATTACCTGCCACCACATCTTTCGGGGCTTCAAACTCAGTATTAATGATCACAAAATCTTTTCCTTGATACCTTGCCTTTTTTGAGGTATGTTTCCTTGGTGCTTAGGAAATTCATTTGCGTAATTCCCCCTTTTTCTAAAATTTCAAAATTCAACATTGATAGCCCCATTCATCCCTTTACAATCACGAGCGTGGTGGGCTTTTTCACCACACTTATAACAGACTCTCCATCCCCTCTGGCATGTACCGGGGTGTTTCTTCCCACATTTACTACAGGATGGATATTCAACTTTTCCCTTATTCCCCTTATTTCCATTTAAAGATTTTTTGGTATATCTCTTCTTCTCTTTCTTTTCTTTAAAGTCGTAAAACATATAGAGTTACTTTTCTATCTTGATAGCACATGACACAATGTCTTTGTATGCCAAGATGGATTATGAAACTAATGATCAATGGAGAAACAGTTTTAACCCATAAAAAATGTTCAATATTACTTCTTGGGTTATGTATATAATCTTCCACATTGCTCTCTAACATTGTAATGTTATTTTCATACTTTGTGATGTTCTCATCCTCCTTTTTTCCTCAGGATCTAAATTTTCCTTTCTATATCTGCTCTATGGTCACGAGGAAAGTATTTTTCCATGAAAATATATTTAAACTCCCTCCATTATATATTTGATACTTCATCATCTTCCTTTGTGTTTTTTATCAATGACCACCATTGATTAGCATCTCCAGTGAGGCAGTAAACTGCCAGGGCAACTTTTTCCCTTTCACTGCTCCCCATGGCATGGAATATTTTCTCCAAATAATTTATACATTGCTCAGTTACTAATGGATTTGTAATCCCATTTAATGTTGGTGGTTTTTTCCTCATGAAGGAATCTAAAATTGATCCTCCATGCTTTGTATCAGGGTGCTCTATACGGGTATGGTTATTATTCATAACCTGAGTGAGTTGTCCTAGTATGGTGATAAGTTGATTAGCACCAGTTGCATCACCAGTTCCACTATAATTATCTTTACTGGGAGGGAAATCCCTACATCGATTATGTGTGTTTATAAGGTTTAACTTCTTTCCACTAGGTTCCATTTCTAAACAATGGATTAAACTAGATTAGTTTATGAATAAAAATACATAATTCCAATATTGTAAAAAACATAACATAAACTGAACAATTTATGGATATAATTCATAATGAAAAAATGTTTTCTTTGAGGTCTTATACACTCATTAACCCTTCATAATGGTTTTTAAATAAAATGAGATTAATCTAAGCCTATCCTCCAAGAGTTTCGTAACCAATAGTGCATCAAGCCCCATTGTCGTGCACCAATTCCCATTAAAGTCTAGCTCAAAGTGGTTTTTTTCTGCTTTACCCCTAGGTACATCTGTTCCAGAGCTATCTCTACCTGCTCTTATACAGACAAAAATGTATTTCATGGAAAACACAAAAAATCACTACAATACAAAAATTCTAGATGTTCTTCTATACTAATCCTCAATGTTTGTCTTAGGGTAAGGTGCTCTAATCATAGTTTATCTAAATGTAGATTCCAAAGTTTGTACTAAACATCCTATGATACCAACTATAACGCCCCATCCCCAGTTACCCAGAGTCTGTGCATTATTACATATAATTGGCATGATATAAGGAAATCATGTCCCAAAAGGCCGATCAGTTTAGTAGTCTTGGAAATACTACATAAATTGATAAGTTTTACATTACATTACAAAATGTTAAACTAAAACAACATTGTTTCCATAGACCACACTCATATCACCTCTGACTATCCCTGCAGGTCAGTCATAAAGTACTTCTTCACATCTTGGGAAAAATAAAACATAGAAAGGTGTGAGCTCAAATGCTCAGTAAGGATAACAATATAGACTAAACATTCATAAATAAGAATAAACATTTAAGGAAATGTATACGACTAAAACAAAAGTATTTTAAACATTAACTTCATCATAATATCGAAATGATAAAATCAAATAATGTCATTTACTTATTCACAAGGATATTCTACTAGTCGAATAATCCCATGCAATATCAATAGGAACTTGCATAATGACGGAATGCATAATCCAGACTTCATAACCACATAGTTAAGGCCTTGTCCATTGTACACAATTATAATGTTAATAACCCCATAATTGTCCGAACATATTTTTGCAGATAATATATAAAGTTAATAACCCCATAATTTTCCATTGTATATAATTACTTTCATGCATCTCAAAAATCCATTAACTATTAACCACTTTTATAGAATTTTTCTAGATTAATTATTCTAATTTAATAACTAATTTACATCAGTTGACATTCTAGAGTACATCACATCACTAATTTTAATATTTTGATGAAACATACCATTGGAATGTATCTATCCTAAAACATGAAAAAATGAACATAAATTAACCTAATTTCAATACCCAGGGAGAGGGTTAAATCTGAAATCCTCAACAGGAGGATTTTAGTTGATCTTGGTCGAACAACCCTTTGATAATTTTAGGTAAATAATTGTACTATTTTTCTACATGTTACAATTTCTCTTCCCAATTTACTTCTCTATCTATATACTAATACATTCTTAACCCACATTCATGGTATTATTATTGTATGAATATCCTACAGGCTTGGTATTCTTGACAATGTGGGTTTGAATCCTAATAATTAAAATTCCTTTCTTTAATGATCCGTCAAGGATCACTTATTTATGAGTATTTATTTGGGAAGTAATCTCTCAACTATTCATCTCCTCCTTACAATTCATCCATTTTAGGGATCATTCACATGATTTCACATCTCTCCATGTGGAATTATATGTGAGTTTGTCAAGATAATATTTATTCATTCTTCTATTGTCATTTAATCAAGATAGCAGAATATTTTGTATTGGTGGTTGGTCCTGCTGAACAAACATTCATCATACTGTCAATTGGAGTAGCGACTCCATTTTCATCTAGGATCATTCAAATTCATTGAAAGATACATTTTTTGAATGTAAAAACGAGGTATTTGATACACCTTTTATTAATCTCATTGTTTTTATCTAGAAGCTATAAAAATATTTTTCATCTTTTAATGTTGCCTTATATTAGGGTCTTTTTCCTCATACATTACTGGAGATACATGTCCTATTTCAGGTTCCATTTCCCTCCAAAATTTAATAAGCTACAACTTCTTGTGAAATTCCTTTTATTAGAACATATTAAATATCTCCCATCAAAATAATACCTCTCAACATCATTTGTTGATTTAGATTATGTTTCTACTATAGTTATTCTATTGAAATTTAATTCAAGGGATTCTTAACACATACCCATGGTGTGTCGTAGTGTTCCAAAATAGTATCATTTCATGTATACAATATTCTAAAATAATATTATTTTATATTTTTTTAAAAGAGTCTCCTCATTCCCATATTTATAATTATTCCAATCTTCACATCATGTAATATATTGTAAATTCTCAAAACAAAAACCAGAACAATGTCCATATATCCCATATAAATTAAACATGTTATCAATACTTCAGATAAAAACATTTTTAGGTCTATCCCCAGCACCTAAATGATTTTTATTATTTCTATAACTGTTCATTGTACTCTACTTATCATTCATTAAATGGGTTAATCATATGTGATACTAGATTTACGAAATCTTGATGGCCTTTAGGAAGAGACAATCATTTAATGTTTTTCATCTAAAATATATTATTATCTATCCATTTCATTCTTACCTTCCAAAGGATAGTCATATAATAAATTTGTGACATCCATTAATTTGGGATAACCATTGGCATTAAATTTTTTCACTTAATTAATCACCAATTCTAGCTCCTCACCCAATTTTGTAATCACTATATCCTTTTATTCATGTTGATAATTATTTTTTGTCTTAATATACTAAACACTACTCATATAAACTTCTAATTCGTGGGTGATCTTATCCACCATGTCACTTTTCTCATAAGAAACATAATCAGTACAAAATGCATTCTTCTATTGTAGCCTTTGGTTCTCTTGAAGTAGTTTAGACAGTGGTTTAAAGATCATCATTTATTGATTTTAAATTCATAAGGTAATCTTAGTTCATTTTCATTCCCTTTTCATAATCATTGAGTATTTCATTATATATAGAAATATTTTGTTGATATTTATATTTTCAATCATTCTCCACCCTCAGATCAGTAGCCACATGAATATGAAATTTATTTAATCCTTTTAGATTGTTGCTCTCAATTTGCAGTACTTGCATATGACTAAATTTAGATTTAGTTTCTTTATCAATTTTGTAATAAAATTCCTTTGTTTTATGGGAAATGTTTACATTTTTTCTTCATGAAATTTCATCATTGTATACAGTTCCAACATCAATTATAATATAAAGTCATTTACTCATTCTATCACCACTATCAAATGAGTAAATATTTTCATTGTTTGATTCATCAAAACCATTCTTCTGTAAAATGTTTATTTACTTCACCTAAATAACACACATTCTATAGAAAAATCCACAATAATGAATACCAGAAGACTTTGACTTCTTCTTTGACGTTTTACCATTTCCCATGGTGCTATGAGATAAGATAAATCATAATATTTAATTTCAACACTCAACATAACAATGTCAAAGAACATAAATACAATAAAAGAAGCCAATTCTATGATACCATCTATTATGATCAAAAGGGGATAGATAACCTTAGAGGGGGTGAATCATGGTAGGGAAATTATTTTTTAGATTATTCTTTTCCCCATTGGATATTGACCACTTTATTAAATAGGGTTGTTTTTTATCATTTTCATGTTTATATTGCTCTTTTATTTTCCATATTTATCTTATGATGATTAATAAAAAGTTAATAAGGAAAGTACACACATGCATAAACATATTTTATGTGGTTAACCACCACTGGGCTACATCCAAGGATAATACAATGACAATGTGATGTTATACAAAATTCTCTAAGTATCACTTCCAAAATAAAAGGTCTTTGATAGATCACATATATTCTCAAGATAACTTATAAAATAAATTTCTTGGGAGAGAAGAAATCTATTTTCTTGCTCAATTCATTTACAAGGTTTAGGAATAACTCACCACATTCCCTAGGGCCACTACCTGAGTCTCTTTTGATGACTCAGTAATAGTGGAAGGGATCATCTTTTTTCAATTCTATTTCTGACAGCCCTAGAAGGGATTGACCCATAGTTTATGGACATGTGGGCTGCTTAATTTTAAATAACGAATACATCCTCCATTGTTGATAGATTCTATTTTAAATTCCATCTATCATAAAATTGATGAAAACCCATTAACAAAATATTTTTATAAAATAAATTCTGATCTCTTTTAGGATGATCACTTCCTTTGTGATGCTCTCACATACATCGTTAGGCAGTTTAATTCTTCACGTGTATAAACTGAACTCATGAACCCCACAACATTAACATATCTCACATCTTTCATCATGGACACATAGAATCTACCAAGACACATCCATTTGTGAAGCTCACCACTTTCATTAAAATCACTTAGCAATTATGAAGTAACCTCCTTTTGAAAAGATCCCCCCTTTCAGTCAGATTTTTGTAGCCTTCACAAACATCATTTCTTCATTAATGTTATCATAAGGACCACCTTTGTTAATCACCTTCATGAATCTGAATCCTTAAAATCAAATGTATGTATTTCTCTCATTTTATTAATAGGGTAGAGGCCTATTTATATTATTATCCTCTAATTATAGATGTTCCAATCTAAATCATCATCATTTCGTGAATCTCTCCCAACTCATTCAAAAGGATCCTAATTTTCATAAAGCAGCATGGAAATTTCCCATTCACAAATTTTCTTAGAGTTGAATAGATTATTTTCAATACTTTTCTCATTCATGGTGCTACACTCAAGAAGATCCCCACCTTCCAAAAATTCCTTTCTCAAAGCCCATTCTTAAAAAAACTCATGGATTTAAAATATTTATATAAGGCCTTGTAGGAAAATATAACATTCATGATGAATTAAATCCTCCAAATTTGGACCCCAAAATTTTAGTAAACACTGTGAAACAACATCACCTAGTTTATGCAATTTTCTGTACACCTTGTAGGGAATCCATTATTTGTCTTGAATCATTTGAAAAATACTATTACAAAAAATCTTCATGGAACACCACAAATAATCATAGAAACCATCTTTGTAAACAAAAAAAATAAACATAAAAATACTACAATGATACCTTGAGATATTTTTTCTAAACACAGGTATTGTAAAATTTTCATAGTATATACTAACAAATTCAGCATCCCTCTATTTAAGAATGTGGAATTCCTTCACAATTTTTTGAGTGAAAAATACATGGGAATTAATTACTTATAAATATTCTCTTTAAATAACACCATCCCATGGATTTAATTTCATCCACTTCACATGTATTATTAATTACATTAATCCAGTGATTTTATTCACATTCACACCATAAATTACCCATATCATTCATATATATATATAAATTAAAGAATATTATATTTATAATTTTTATATATAAAATTGATTCTTTAAAGAATCATACAGGGATAGAATCATTAGAAACATGGTAACGTAATCAACTAGTTGAAAACAGATATACATCATTTGCTAAAAAATTATTCATAAATAGAATTATACATATTAATATCATACAAAATATTATTCTTTATAACATATGGAAAAAATATTAAAGGATGAGCTAAAATTTTTGGTAAGGGTAAACATGGGATATATCAATGGTCACCTAAACATAAAATGGGAATTATAGTATAATAACATGAGAATAATGTCTATGAAAATTACCCTACATATCGTAGGTCAAAAAAATTTGTCAAGGAATAAAACATGGATGTTTACAAGAGAAGAATAATAAATAAATAAAACAACATGGTCCATGATAGTATAACTTTGGATTGAATTTTTCAAATACACATAAGCGTAGAAAATAAATTCTGATGTAGTAATATATCATTGTGAAAACTATCATATTGTATTTTGTTCTCTCCCCCAATCATCATAGTTGTTAGGGCATACACCAGTGTTGACAAAGTGGATTTGGTTCACTCCCAAAACCATAGCAGTAGTAATGGTTCCCTTCCATGACTATCATAGTGGATAAAGTCCCATATTGAACTACGTTTACTTCCAATTATAGTCCTATTTAACTAATGTTATATCATTATATACTCAATTCATTTGAGAGATATATAATTTTGGTACCACTAATCACATAATTAAAATCATACATATGTTTTACATAAGATCCTAAAAAATTTATCATATCAAAACATCTTAAAAGAAAATTGTTTCAATAACATTTCATCATAGTATAACACATGGAAAAGAAATGACTTTCCTAAATATCTTGGTATAATTAACATAAACCATCCATATAATGAAAATTATTGTATCCTTCAATAATATCCCCAATAAACCATATTTAACATCAATAGATGTCATATTTGATGAGATATTCTTTTAAATATCACATGAAACATTTCTTGAGGGAAATATCATTTTTCACTTTAATATATCTTATTTAAAATATATTATTTTCCCAAATCTAAATGAAAACAAGTTAAATTATTATAACATTAAAAATTTAAAATTGATACTTCAAATTATTGAGTTTTCATGATAGTGGTAAAATAAACTCATTCCATATGTGATAAAAAATGCTATATTTCAATGAAAATGATTTATAAAATATATTTTTATTTTTAAATTTTAGAGAAATTATTTTAAAATAATTTATATTTAACATATGAATCCTTCCATATAGTTTTTAATTAAAATTATTTTCCCTTAAAATGGATTCTTTTGATGTTTATTAGGATTTAGAGGGGATATGATCCAAGGATAATGTTATTATTCATTCTCTGAATAGTATGTGTTTATGATGAAAATATTTTTACCAAACACATTTCCCTTCCATGGGTTATACCTAGATTAAATTCTTATGAAACCTATTTATCTTCTATGGGTTATACAATGATAAATTACATATGAATCCCATTTATCTTCCATGGGTTTTACATTTATAAAATTATTATTAAAGCAACCTCTTTTTCCATGGGATATTCTATTATGAAATGATGAAATGATAATTAATCATTTTTTATTTCCAAAGCCTATGTTATGAAGAAATTATAATGAAATCCATATCATTTAATTGGTTATGATATGTTGAAATTTTAATGATCTTATGGCACACATATATATCCTTTTGATTATGTGATGGGGTGGACCTACATATCTCTCCAATGAATAGAGTAATGATTGGCATCTCAAGAGATAAATTGTATTGGAATGGGTAGTGAACATAGTTCAAGAATGTACATTATCTTCTATTATATTCTTGGGAATGGAATATGACAACATTGTTTTTTTGGGAGTGATACCATCATGTTATAATGGTCTTGGAAATGAGGCTTGATTTTCTATGGAAATGATTTTTTATGCTTATGTGTATTCCAAAAATCAATTTCATTCATTAATTTTATATTATCATGGATCATGTTCATTGAGTAAGTTATGATTCATGTCTTATGAACTATCATGATTTATTCCACAGAACATGTTTATGATTTATGATATGGATGTTATGGTTTTTAAATGTTATTTTCATGTTCACATTCCTATGTTATCATGACCTTTTTATATCTCCCTTATTTTATTTAACTTAGAATTTGAGCTCACCCATTATTGCATTTTTGTTCCCTTGGTTATGATAAAATTTATTATGGATGATATGTCTATGAAGGGTGATTGTTAAGAAGAACATTATGGTAGATGATGTACATCACTTACGGACCAATCTTTTAGGTGTCCATGTTTCTAGAGGCCATATCCCATTACGATCCCCATTCTTGGGTTTGTGTAATATAGTGAATATTATTATAGATTGATGTAATACCAATATAAGATAAGTTCATGCCTTTACAGTTTGTATCAGATATTAGGTTTTGTTGTCTTTAGGAAACTAGGATATAAATACATTTGTGGGATCTATAAGGATATATGTATGGATATTAATGAGGATAAGTCTATGTATGAGTCAATGTTTTGGAAAATGTACACTAAGATTGGTAAAGGATAGAGCGACTGTTTTCCAATAAATTACATCCCTTTATGGATACTACATGTTTATTATGGTTGGGAACATAGGTACCTAGGGTTAATTAAACTTAAAAGGGAACATTGGAATGGGATTTATTATTTCCTCGTGCATGAAAATTAGACGTGTGACACACCATGTTAGACACATCGGGGGGTGGGGGAGGGGTATGCTTTAGATATTAATAAACACTTAAGGAAATATCATGAATGTTTTAACTTTATGTTTCATAGAAATAAATTAGGATAAATATAAGGTTTAGTATATTAAAAATAAGGATCTATGGATTGTACATCATATAAGGGATTTTTCCGGATTATATGGTTCCCCACTATGAATTTTTTTCTTACACTTTGATGATTGGATTTAATCAATTGACGCAACCTAATAGAATCAAGTTAATAGGGATTTTGTCAAAAATTTAAATGATTTTACTCCTAGACAAAAAATTTATGGGAGCTATAATTAGAAATTCAGTTGTTATTTTCAAATTACTTTCTTAAGATATGAATCATGTCAAACATATAAGTGAGAAAAAGAAGGGAACAATGTTGAATTGAGACCTTCATAAGGAAGCATATACGAACATTTTTTAGTTCTACTACTCCACTGGTTTTATAAAACTGGATTAATACCATTAAAATAATATTTTCCATTATCTAGTGTTTGGATCATTAAAAATTCATTTTTTGAATTTATCATTTGAAAGGTGAAGCAGATCACTGGTGTATTCTCCTCAAGTATAAAATGGATCATTATAAAATTTACTATTAGGAGTGGTGTGAGTTTATGTTCTTATTTTTCAATATGTACATCCCTTGTACCCTTTGTTCAAAAGTGGAAAATGAACTATTTGAGATATAGTATAATAATGATGAATATGATGGTGCATATAAGGTAAATTTTATTAGACATATGAGGTATGTTTCTAGAATTATTGTTCTACCTGAATATAAGATTGATCAATTTTGAGAATCCAAAACTATGTCTCGTAAATATATTTTCCATTAGGGACATCAATAGTTATGAAGAAATTATTTGATTTTACAGGATTGTGGAAATGGATTTAGTGTTACCCATCAATCTCATAGGTTTGACATAAAATGGCAGATGAAGATGAAATGAAACAATAAAAAATATAGAGAGAAGAAGATGAACTTCCCTTCCTGATCGATGTTTGGAAGAAAACATAGATGATGTTTTCTTAAAAGGACTAGTAAATGATTTATTTTTTTCATGAAATTTTATCAACCAATTGATCACCGAAGTAAGGGGAAGAAGTTGGTAAACTGGGAAAATAGATAGAAAGCTTTACTAAATGGAACACTCACAATCAAGTGTTTAAAATGAAAGGAGAACATAAATTATTCTAACAAATGAAAAAATCTAAATGCAAATGATGAATATCAATATCACAACCTCTATCACAAATAGAAAATGGGAAATCTTGTGTGATCTGGGTTTCCTACAAGTGGGATTATAATGATATAATGAAAAGTAAACTAAATATCCACTTTAGAACTTCAAATATCTTATTTGTCACTAGTTCAACCAAATATTTTCTATCAAAAGAATTTTATATAGTTTTTATCTTCCCAAAAAATTGAATTAGGAATAATTTATAAGTGGAACCCAATAATGGTATGATTACCACATCTTGAGTATATGATTCCTCTCTGGTTGTCCATTGAGGGAATTATCATCCTATAAATATTTCCATTATTCAATTGGTTGAAATTTATATTATTCATGGAATGTATTTTCATTATATAAATTAATCCCACATCAATTTTCATTGATGGTAATACCTAATTGATATTCCAATCATGTAAGATCTCATGGTTTTCTAAACGTACTGATTCTTTTCATTCCAATTAAACTCTTCTCAAATTCCCTATTTGGCATAGACCCTGAGTTTGGATGTGGGATTGTTGGGTAGTTTTTTTGAAATGGAGAGGCTGGTGGGATGTATGCTGGCTACCAGAAATTTAATAATCATGAACGTGGAATACACGATGTGCAATACCATTGGTAGGTGAGTTCACGATATGTAAAGAGTTTTATATAGGTAGAAATACCATGCTATTTATACAACATGTATCTAATTTACACTTAGGGAAAATTATTGAGTAAAAATTTAAACAATTAAAGGCATTTTATCAATTTTTTAGATATAATCCTTCACAGTACCTCTTCTCATGCATATGAAGCCCGAAGAAAGGTACATCCAAGCATTACTTCTGATTCATCATACAAACTCGGATTTGATTAGTGTTTGTCATGTTGGATCTTAGACAGTAATTTCTATATTCCTATTGTTTCATTTTTGTTATTTTTATTGAATTTTGAATATTGGTGTAAGATAATATGATCTATTTCCATGATTTTCATTCATTCGTTTGTTTTTATTCCAATCTGGACTAAACCATAAGTTGATATTGGATGACTGTTCTACTACATGTATACAATATGTGGTCTATACCATCCCCTTGTGTTTTTTTTGTTTTATATGAATAGTTTCAGTTGTTCCATGGGATTAAATTTATGGTGAAACCCCATTAATTAATTTAATAACTTTTTTGGATGTTTTATAACCTAATAGAGATGAACCCTAGTTCCTTTAAGATTGTTGTAGGTTGTATCCCTAACCAAGTCCACACAGGGAGTGCGCCTTTGTATATTCGTATTGTTATAAAACCCATGGGGTGCACAATTTTTCTCTCCAAGTTAAAGGAATATCATAATGAATTGAATTGAATTGTGTGGTATTATTAAGAGATGGTTTTCCCCTATTACATGATATAAATGAAGTAAATATTTTAACATTTTATATGAGAATTTGTTTATAAGTGGGAAAACTCATGATATGTAATTGAATGTGAATTGGTGAGTGAGTGTGATGAATTTAATGGAAGTGTAGGCCTTGGACTAAATAACACAGATCTGAGTTCCATTAGATGCGATGGATGGTTCTATCATTGATCAAGATAGTGGTTATCGAATCCATGGATGGGATTGATGCTTGGGTCATGATTCCATTGAATTCATTGGGACTTGATACCCCTTTGATCTGGATTTCATAGGCTCACAATGGACATAGTGTGCAGACATTATCCTTGGATCCCATTACAAGTAGAAATAGGCGTCCATTAAGGTTCTCATGAGACTAAAAAATGATAACTTTGTATTATATATATTGGATCCATCCATGTTGAGTCTAACACATACATTATATGGAATGGTCATGATGCATGACATATCTTATATAGTGTTGTTATGATGGATATGATTCTTCTGGTTGTACAACATGGTTGTGGATGATATGATATATAAGTTATATGGTGTGTTCTTTTGAGTTATGGTATATTATGTATATGGAATGTCCAGGGTGATTACATCTATTTTCTATATATAATCCTTCATATTGGTTCTTCAACGCTGTTTTTCGGGGGGCCTTGTTTGTATTGAGATTTCCAATTACTTGTTTTAAAAATTCCATGGGAACTTGTCTCTTTTATATTATACATATGATTTACATTGCACACTTCGTAACTTGTATTTCTTAAAATATTTGTATTTTAGAAATTATTGAGGGTGGAATACTATGTTTTATCTCACACCCTATATTAGGTTTTTTTTTGGGTACCTGAACATATTTCATGGATGCAGACACAGATAGAGGAATGTGCCGAAAATACGATGCTTGATTTGTCTCGTACATAAGAGAAAGAGAGCACAAGACTAAGATAGGCTCACAATTATAGTCATAGAAAGTTCTTTTTGGTATTTCGTATTTTGATAACATTATTGTATAGATGTATTTATATCTATTTTGGATTCATTATAGATACATGATATGTATCATTATAATTTTTTATATGTGATTACTTCTAGCATTGTTATATATTCATGTCTCAGATATTAACTTCTATCTGGTTATTTAGGTACATATGTTATTGATATTTAGGAATAATACCACTATTTTACAATCTATCATGAGTTAATAGTCTTCCCAAAAAAACACATTAGGTCCTCACTGTTAGTAGAAAGCTTATGGTATTCAGAGATATGCCCATGAGTCCATCTAGCCCACCAGATCTGGGAACCATATAGTGGAATCCAAGTCATGTTATTAAAAAGTGTTATCCATGTATTTATTTTCACTCCTTACTATTTTTTGACAATAAAAATGGGATTATAAGATTATTGGGATTTTTGAAATAGAATTTCGTGGGAGAATTTTAACCATGTATAGATAAAATATAAATTTCCTCAAATGAAAATTGTTATTTTTCAAGATTTTGACAATTATAGTTGACTTTATTCCACTACATGGTGATAGACATGAATTATGATATTTTCATTTAATATGATTAAGGTTATGTTTAATATATTTCTTTGAGATGAGGGTATGAATCTCATGAATCATATTAGTTACTTTAACGGATTCACATTTCACGCATTATGACATCTATATGAGATGCATTTCAGTACTAAATGACTATTTGATATATATATTTTATTTTGATAGACGAATGAGAAGGTATTTGAGATACATGGTTGGTGATTAGAGTGTCTTCTATAACCTAAAGAGTTTGTTCGGGATCATGAAATAGATGACACCCTAAGTAGTAGGTTGTGGCATGTTGTGTCATGGACCATCAGTCTTATGGACTAGAACATGTTATGGTATGAATTAAGTGGACACCATATTTCAGATTATTTGGTTTATTATCCCTAATGGATAAAAAATCAACAACCATTCAGATATAACATCTAATTAGGAATGTGAAATGAAAATTAATTCAAAAGGAATTTAATTTGTGGAATCCTTGAACATGACCGTAACCTTTCTTTTGAGTGGGCATTAGGGAGTTTCTCAAGTGATGCTTAGGATTATTTGGTTTTAAAAAATGGTATATTTTTGAAAAGGAATGGGGGTATGAACTATTAATAGAAATTTTTTGTCCTATCCAACACATATATATGTGAAATTCACTATCATTTTTTCAGAGGTTTATTTTGGTATTATTGTGATATTCCACCACAATGACTTCAAGTTCATTACTAGAATGGTGGAGAAAAACAAAATCTATAGCTATTTGTTCATGGGATTATAGTGGATCCAGCTATAGATACAACTTCATCACAAACGTTTCAAATGAATACAGATACTAAGGCACAATTCCTAGATGAGTTTTTACGTAATATGTAGTCTTTTCTGGCAGCATTGTTTCTTGCCTCATCTATGGAAGATCAGATTCTTATGTTCTAGTAGTACCATCATCCCACATTTTTAGAGGATGGAATTACCCAATTTATCGATCTCTATCTTGATAATATGTTGTCCGTATTTGATCATTTCTAGACACCTAGAGATAAGAGAGTGATTCTCGTAACATATATTCTTCTAGGAAAAGATAAGGTCTAGTGGGATTTTTTGAACATGGTTGATAGGCTGTGAGACATGGTTTTCATTAACTTCCAAACAATTTTCTATGATTAATTTTTCTTTAGTACTCTAAGAGTATAAAGGGCTAGTGAGATCATGTTTCTATAGTATGGAACATTTAGAGTTATAAAGTATTTAACATGTTTTACAAAAATGAATTGTTTTGCACCAATATATATTAAAAATGAGGAATTATGGGGGAGGCATCAAGTAAGGTATTTGTCATGATGTTTGATCTTAGTTAACCATGTTAATGTTGATGAATATTACTGAGATAGTGAACAATGTGGTGATTATAGAGCACAACTCGAGGGAAGGAGTGGGTATAGAGTATAGGAGTGTAGTCTCTCGACCGAGTGGTTAAGCTTCCATTGAAATAAAGTGATTTTTTGAGAATTCCTGTGTGATGATTAATACCCATAATTCTATCGGTGGTAGTGCAGGTTTCTGTCATCTGTGTTGATGATGAGGTTATGTGAGGAATCAGTTTGATCGAGACCAACTCTGGTGTAGATATTGTGTCAAGATGGGCCACATGCATCTTTTTTTGGAGGAAAATTCCCAGAGCAGTTAATGGAAGAAGTTCATAACCTTCTCTAGTTTTAGGAATTTTTTTACACCACAAAATCAAGAAGGAGATAGATTATTATTGATTTTTTAGGCTAAGGAGTTGGCCATAATTTAGGAAGGCACACACCAGTTGATCCTAAACAGTAGAGTGGGATTGTTGTGAATAGTGAGGTGGATCGATAGGGTCATGGATTAGGCCAGATATATTATGTACTTCCTATACCATAGGAGCATAACATCGGGCCATCTATGGTGATTGGTGTGATCTTAGTATTCTATATGTTAGTATCTTCTCTTTTCAATACTATTGAACCCCATTGTTTCATATATTTACCAGTGGGGGAGATCCATGGAATCATTTTTAGTATTCTAATGGTCATGACACTTGATACTCTTTTGGGGATCAAAATAAAGTGTGTCCCCTATTGAAATGTGTGTTTATTTGAGATAGATGGGTTTCACATTGTATGGAATGTTTTTCCCAATGATGCTCGGTTTTTACATCATAGTCTAGATAGACTTACTAGTTTTTTTATTAAGCATACTTTGATTTCTATGTTTATAGGGATTCATTCACATTACAAATTGTGGAATTATTGTTCACAAAGGTAAATGGGATGTCAAGGTGTGCTGAGATGGACAATAAAATCCTGGTATTGTCATGATGATATCCTCAATTGCAAGATTATATCTGTATGATCATGGAGCACTTTAAGATGATTTACCTCAAGTGGGTACTCGTTTTACGGATGTTTTCCCAAGATACTTTTCTTATTTACCTCCTAAGGGAGAGCTGGAGTTATCCATCAAGATAGTTCTAGGATTTTAAATGATATTCATTCCTCCTTACTGGATAGAAATGAAGTTGTTGTGTAATCTCAATAGGTCGCTATATGATATTGATGAAATGGGTTTTATATCGTCCAGTACATATTTGTGGGGTTTTTCGCTGCTTTTTTAGAAAAAATAATATAGTACCCTAAGGGTATTCTTAGATTACAGTAAATTGAACTAGATGACAGCTAAGAATTGATATCCTATTCAATGTATATATGACCTTTCTGATAATATTTGAGGATATTTGGTGTTCTAAAAAATTAATTTGAGATCTAGATATCATCATGTGAATGTTCAAACTGTAGATATGCTTCATATTAATTTTTTAAGAAGGTATGGTCTATATAATTTTTTGGTTTTGTATTTTCATCTCATTAACATGCCATCATTTTTCATTAAGTTGATTAACTCAGTTTTCCATCAATATATGGATTTTTTATGGTGGATTTCATAAATTATGTTTAGTGTATTATCATAATCAACACAACCATGCCTACCATCATGAGATCTTTTTGAATACAATGATATAGAATTATTTATATGATAATATAACAATGTTCCACATCAGGATGGATACGATTAACATATTAGGTCATATTAATTTAGAGACTTCAGTATTAGTTGAATGAGAGAAGGTGAGACCTATAGTTTTCTAGAATAATCTAATGAAGATCATTGATGTATATAGTTTCTTGGTTCTAGATATGTGAAATCCCATGCCTTTATTTGAAAGGAACCAAACCTTTATCAATGCAATTTATCCCTTCTTTTAGTAATATCATAATAAAATAAAATCACATTATGAAACACAAGGCAATATCACACTTAAATGAACTACTATATGACCATTAAACATAAATTTTCCACCTCTGTTATTTTATTTTTTTAAATATGACATACACATTTTCGATCAGTATGATATTC
The DNA here is from genome assembly GCA_963277665.1 of Viscum album. Taxonomy (NCBI): domain Eukaryota; kingdom Viridiplantae; phylum Streptophyta; class Magnoliopsida; order Santalales; family Viscaceae; genus Viscum; species Viscum album. The sequence goes on from OY728119.1 coordinate 1,978,717,575, forward strand.
AGAGTTTGATTGGAAAAACATAATTTTTTGGTGAATAATAACATATCATTATGAATAGTACTTTTACGTAATAAATATTAATATGAACATTATGAATAGTAAATCTTCCATGTGAATGGTAACTTTACAAATTATAGTATAGATAAAATGTATCCATCCTATAAGTGACAATAAGATATAATTACATTGTAGTGTTGGAATTTTTGTAAGTCATTAATATTTAATGATTAACATAATAATTTAAAAGAAAATTTATTTTCATAAAATGTATTCATAAACTATTATTTATATGGCTTATGATTATACTATTACTTTATGAGACCATAATTAATTTTTTAATGTGTTAAAAAAAGTTTTTAATTTTAAAATTCGTATTTTTCAATTAAAGTATGGTTTTAATTTAAAATTAAATTAATCATATTTATAAAATTATTTTCATTAAATAGCATTAATTGTTGAATTTTAGACATCAAAAAATGGTTAGGATGAATGTTTGGTATTTTTCTAAAATAAATGAATTTTTTAGTGAATAGTGAAATTTGATAATTTAAAAAATACGCAAAATAAATAAATTTATGCATCATTCTTGAGTCATGGATGATGTAAATGGACATTGTTTCAAACTCAGATTCACTTATTACTATTTTTAGTCATAAAAATCCACATTATTTCCTGTCTTGGGGAGAAATAATAAATTAATGATTATAATATTGGAAAAACCCCACTCCCCTCCACAATAAATACCACCCCTCACAACCTCATTTATACACACATCTAAATCCTTGTTCCTACTCCAAATTATCCTAAAATATATTCCAAAGCTCCTACCCACGTCCATCATCCCTTTTTTCTCATAAAAATACCAAAGCCTCTCCCCTATAGAGGCTCTCAAAAAAGATGTATTCCAGAGGTAATTTCTCACTCTCATTTCTTTCAAATTCTATTGACATTTATTTTAATTTCTTATATTATCCTCAACTTATATAAAATAAATTTAATTATAACTCCATTATTATTGATATAATGGTATTATATCATGTTAATGGATGATTATTCATTATACTCCTCCCACACACTGTTTAAAAAAAAGAAAGTGTGTGTGATGTGTGGATTTACCTACATCATGGGAGACACACTTATATTTTCCATCAAATACATCAAGAATATAAAAAACACACTAAATAGTTTAGAAAATTTTTTAATATGTATTTTGAACCCATTTTATGTTCTGGAAAAAAAATGTATACATAATATTTAATGATGAAACAAATCGTGTTCATTGTGATCGAAAAACCACCCAAATAAACCTAAAACGATCTTCATTAAATTTTAACTAATGATTAATCCACATGGTATATAACATAATTTGTTAAAATATAATTTAATCTCATATACGATCATTAATAATATGTAATATCAGTTATGCATGTTTATCCATGTTCTACACGAACTTCCATTAATGTATACGAGTGAACTGTTCGTAAAATCCAAGAAAAAAGAACACTCTCAAAAAAGGAATTTTAAATTTGTGACACATAAAAAGGCCCATAAAAGAACATAATGAAACCATAATTAACCATATTAATGTATAAAAGATTATTTAATATCAAATTAAAGAATATAATGTTATTAGACATGTCATTAAAGTGAAAAAGTGTTCGGATACAAGGTAAGGGTAATTCTCGAACCCAACATTATTTCGTCGAGTTATATGCCTTTCTCCCCATTTTAAGATTCATTATTACTTAAAAATCATTTATTCATCATTATATTATCTTTCAAAGGATACAATTTTTTTTCAATTGAGTTTATAAAAATCATAATGTTTTCCAAAAGAACTATTCTTCCAAAAACACACAATTTACTTCTCACTCAATGTTGGTTGTTCTTATACCAAGTATGTTATTCCATATTTCATTTGGGAACCCAATGATTATGAATGTATGATTTATCAATTTAAACCCATTACTTTCCATAGGTTTCTGTATGTTCAATATTGATATATTTTATATGTGTCAAGCGTGATAATTGAAATGTTATGATGGGATGGTTGCACCCGAAATTATATAGAGCAATGAAAGTATTATGATGTAATGGGTGCACCCGAAATTATATAGCACACCATTGTATTTTGTAATGTGAAGAACCTCGTGATTAATGTTTTTTTTAGGAAACATTATTTTATCTTTTTTCACGAACTAGTTTTGGTAGTTGACGACTAAGACAAGATTTTCATTTTTATGCATTGCCACATTCTAAGTATTTTCTTAAAGTTTGTTCTCATAAAAGTGATCTTATGCCTACATTTTGATGAAAATGATTATGACCATACCATGTTATATTGTTTCATGTTCTTATCTATCCTCTTACTTGGATTTTATCTCACCCCTTTTTAATTTATGTTTTTAGGAGACTATTTGTACTAAGTAAAATTATAGGGCCAATAAGTATCTTGAGAATAAGTAATTAAAAAAAATTATGTTGTAAAAGTTATTCATGGTCCTAGTTTTCTGAAGATACAAAAACTTTGGATATAAATTTGGTAAATTTTTATGTTTTTCATCATTAAAATTATTTAAAAGTAGTTTCAGAAAAATATGGTCCCTATAGTTGGTATCAGAGCAACAATTTAGTTAATATGGGAATTAGGATCAGAGAACCTTAGTAGAAACCTTGGAATGTGACTATATATATGTAAGAACATAATATGATTTGATAAAAATAGGGATCCAATAAGATATTATATTAGTGTTAGTTTCACAAAAGAATGGATTATTTTTGATGATTTGATGACTTTTTTTCCAAAAATTTTCTATTTTAGAAAAATGGTGGGAACCTGGAGAAACCATGCCAACAACCCATGTGAGGGACAATGCAGTGATCGCCTGAATGAAATCCCAAATGGTTTGGGAGTTATAGTTTATAACATCATGGGAATTATTACCTAGTTGTCTGGGGTTATAAATAATAACTTGAACAGTATGGAATGACCTCCTTCACCTAAGAGGGAGAAAAAAGCTATTGTGCATTTTATGAGGCCACGGCCACTGATGCTTAGTGGATTATCTGATCCACTAGTTATAGAAGAGTGGGTCAACTATATTGAGAATATATTTTCTATGCTTCACTATTCTGAGATAGAGAACATGACTCTGGCGATTTATCATCTCGATGGAGAGGTTGACCAATGGGGGATGTTATTAAGAACACCAATCTGAGAGAATAAATTAAAGAGATAGAGTGGGAAGACATTAAGATAATGTTTCTTAACAAGTATTTCCCATGAACTCTTAATATTAAGATAGATATAGAATTCATAGATATAAATAAAAAAATGTAGAATCAATCACTATCTATGAAGTTCATTTGAAAGTATTTCATGGTATGATTCAGAATTTGTTATCAACAATCATAAAAACAATTGATAGATTCATTAGTGGATTAAAAACACACCTTCATAAGGCTCTAGCAATTCATGACTTTTGGGGTTATTAATAAGTTATTTTATGTGCTCTCAAAGTAAAGATGGAGTTTTTAGAATCGTCCCAAGGCTATGGTGATAAGAAACGAATGATAGAGTTTCTTGTCGGAGGATCTAATGACAATGTTGTAATGAAAAATCAACCACCCACATGTCAAAAATGTTGGATGAAGAATCATGGAAATTGCCTTAAAGGATGTATAAATGCTTCTTGTGTGGGGGAGAAGGCCACCAAGATCAAGAGTGTCTAATATACATGAGAAGGCATGAGAATTTTGGGGAGGAAAGGAGATCACCACCCATGGTCCAATGCAATAATTGTAGGGGGAACTGGAACATTGCAATCCAGTGCACTAAACCTCAATCCCTTGAGGGCAATCAGCATCATTATAAATCAATGCAAATGGAGAAACGGAAATATTATGCCATCATTATTTTTTATTTGAGAAATAAAGTGATGTTATACAAGGTAAACAACCTATTAACTCATTAATGGAAAATGTATTATTTGATTCAGGTTCTATGAATTCCTTTATATCACCAATGTTTTCTATAATTATTGAATCGAAGCCCCAAAAACATGATGTAGAGATATCTATAAAAAACATACTAGTGAAATTAATGAATCCCAAGTGTTGGGATCTTCTTCTAATGGAGTATGTTTGAATATTCTTCAAAAAAATCTCGTGATACTTACCTTTGTGGAATTTGACTATATAATGGGAATGGATAGGATCTCGTTATATAGAGCACACATCAACTACAATAAAAAAGAAAATACCATTGCATATTACAGACCACCCTATAATCCTCTAAAGATATAAATAAGATAATGGATATCCTTGTAAAATCAATCAAATTTGTGGCTATTGATTCCCTATGAATAGGAATTCCTCACTCAAATGGTTGAATCAAAGGAAAGTGTCAAACATAGCAGAAATTCCCATCATGTGGGAACACAATGATGTTTTTCTCGAAGAGTTACTCAGACTTCCCCCTGGTGTTGAGGTAGAGTTCTCCATAAAACTCATACCCGGAGCTACTGTTATCTTAAATTTCTCATATAGGATGGCTCTTATCAAACTGGAGGAGTTAAAGATGCGTCAACAGAAGAATTTGGACAGCTGGTTCATACACCCAACTGAAACACCATGGTGTGTGTCAATGCGCCTTGTGAAGAATAATGATGGAACAATGTGTTTGTGTATTGATTATTAGGAAACTCCACAAGATCACCATAAAGAACAAGTATCCTCTCCCAAGTATTTATGTATTTTTCAATCAGTTATGAGAAGATTAGTACTTCTCAAAGGTGGATCTTTATTGTAGATATCATTAGCTAAAGGTGAAGAAGGAAGATATTCAATAGTCTACCTTCCTATAGGGTAAGGGTACTATGATTTTCTGGTGATTCCCTTCAGACTTACGAATTCACATTCAATATTTATGGATTTGATGTATAGAGACATTAGAGGTTACCTCAACAAATTTTTGGTAGTTTTTAGTGATGATATTATCATCTACTATAATTGAAATTATGAATATGAAGAACATATAAGAATTGTTTTGGGGACATTCAGAAAGCATAAGTTGTATACTATGTTCAGCAAGTGTGACTTTTAGAAGAAGAAAGTAATGTTCATGGGAAATGTGATCAAAAGTGAGGGAATTTTTGTGGACCCTTCAAAAACAAAGGAGAATGAGGATTGGATCATCCCCTTTAGTGTCACAAAAATCCATACTTTTCATGGATTATTTGGGTACTACAGATGTTTGTAAGAAATTTCTAGTGATTATCATACTCGTTAACATTGTTAACAAGGAAAGGAGTAATGTATTTCTGTATGGAAGAATGTGAGAAAAGGTTCACTGAGATAAAGATATAGATGATCAATGCACTTGTACTCACATTACCAAAAAGTGGAGAATGTATTGGGATATAAAGTGATTCGTCAATGAAATTATTGGGTAGTGTACTAATGAAAAATTATAATATGATAGCCAAAACCTCGTGATAGTTGAAGATCTATGGGTAGAACTACCCGACAGATGATCTATAGCAAGCAGTTGTGATATTTTCCTTGAAAATCTGGCGGCGCTACCTATATGTTGAGAAGTGTGAAATATATACTGATCACAGGAGTATAAAATATATATTCACACAATATGAGTTCAACATGCATCATACATTATGGTTAGAGATAATCAGTGACATTTATTTCCCCATTAACTATCTTTATGGAAAATAGAACAAGGTAATTGATGATCTAAGTATAAAAGATCATGCTACTCTATCCATGATCTGGATCAAGAAAGTATATATCCTCATGAATATGCGAAGGATGGATTTGGAAATCATAAAATTAGGGAATACATCCTATATTTCCAAAATGATTTCCAAACCATTTATCCAGAGAAGATTAAGGATTCCCAATGGGATGATCATGTGTTACCAAAGAAGGTGAATGGTGTATTGGAAGGGAATCTACAAGAGTTCCATATTGATGATGATGTTGTGATTCATTTTGGAATGCGTATTTGTGTGACTTCATCACCCAGGATAATGAATGTGCTATTGGAAAATTCCCATAGCTCAACTTTCTCTATCAATCCTGGTAGCACCATAATGTTCCGAGATCTCCAAGAACACTTCTAGGGGAAAACATGAAGAAGTATATTTTGGAATATATCTAAATGTTCTTGATATTATAGCATGTTAAATTAGTGTGGAAGAAGTACAAATTGATTATGAAAACATTTCTTTTACCCATGTGGAAATGGGAGAATTTCACTCTGTAAATTGTCATTAGTCTCCCGAATACATCCAAAGGAAATAATGCGATATGGGTTTTGGTGGGCCATCTCACCAAGACTGCCCAATTTATTTCTATTTGGAAAGATCTCTCTACTGAACAACATACAATGATATATGTGAAGGAAGTGGTGAGACTGCATGGGGTTCCACTCTCTATTGTCACTTATCGTAATCCAAGGTTCACATATAAATTTTGGAGGAGTCTCTAACATGCTCTAAGTAATGAATTAAATTTCATTATGTCCTATCACCCCAATCTAATGGCCAATATTATTTAGACTCTTGAAGATATACTAAGAGCCTTATCTTTAGAATTCAAGGGTTGATGGGATCTTCATCTCACATTGGTTGAGTTATCTTACAAAATCATCTTCGTCATGGGTATTTTGATGTCTTTATAGGATTCTCTATAGAGAAAGTTATGTAGAACTCCAACCTATTTGTATTTTGTTGGACAAAGAAAGATACAAGGACATGATCTTGTGTAAGTGTTGACATAGAAGGTTTAAGTCATCCAATAACATATCAAATCTTCCTAGAGTTGGAAAAAGATTTTTGCTGAAAACCCTCTAAGGGACTTGGAGTTTGACATTGTAGATAAATTCTTCGTTCGAATATCACCATGGAGGAGAGTCATGCAGTTTGGAAATATTGTGAAGCTAATCCCTAGGTAAATTATCACCTTTGAGATCCTTGACCGTGTAGGACTTTTGGCCTATCATATTGAAAATAAAATTAATATGGTTCAAGTTCATGATTTCTTTCACGTATCACTCTAGAAGATGTATATAAAATATCCCTCACATGTACCGAACTCATAGGTCGTACAACTGGAAGATGATATCTCTTATGTGGAGTAGCCGACAAAGATTCGAAACAAGAGAGATAAGGTTATATGACAAAATACAACCAACCTTGTCAATGTGTTTTCAAGGAACCATAAATATGAATAAGAATCTTGGGAACCAGAGGATGAGATGAAGGATAAGTTCCCTCACCTGTGTATGTACAACATAATTTTGAGGAGGAAATTTCAAAAGGGGGGAAGAATGTAATGGCCCAAAATGTTTTCAATTAAATTTCTAAAATCTTATAGTAATGTAATAATCACATAAAATCACATTATGAAACAAATTGATATATCATTATTAAATTAACTAATATGCGACCTTTAACATAAATTTCTCACCTCTATGATTTGAATTATAGTAATCTAACATTCATGGTTGTGATCAGTATGATGTTTGGAGTCCGATAAGAAAAAGTTAATTTTCATGATGAATAATAACATACCCTCATTAATAGTAATGTAACCATTGTGAATATTAATATGACCCTTATGAATATTAAATGATCCATGTGAATAGGAACCATACCAATTATAGTGTAAATAACATGTATCAATCATATAAGTGACATTATGATATAATTAAATTATAGTGTTGGTATTTTTGTAAGGAATCAATATTTAATGATTAATATAATAATTTAAATAAAAATGTATTTTCATAAAAATTATTCATACAATAATATTTAGATGTATTATGATATTATGATAATTTTATGATACCTTAATTAATTGTTCAATGTTTCAAAAAATCAATTTTTAATTTTTATATTAGTATTTTTCTAGTAAATTATGACTTTGAATAGAAATTAAATTAATTATATTTTTAATATTATTTTCAATAAAAAGAGTTCATTTTATAATTATACATGTCAAAAAATCTTTTCAGTGATTTTTTGGTATTTTTCTAAAATACTAGATTTTTTTTGAAATTGAAATTTCATAATATACAAAATACATGAAATAAATGAATTTTTGCATCCTGCATGAGTGATAGCTGATGTAATTGGCCATTAGTTCGAACCAACGTGAACTTATAACCATTTTTAATCACAAGAATCTTCACTATTTCTTTTCTTCTTGAGAAATAATAAATTAATGAATATAATATTGAGAAAACCCCTCTCCCTCCAATATAAATACCACCCATCACCACCATGTTTCCTCATACCTCTCAAGCCTTGTTCCTACTCAAAATTATTTCAAAAAATATTCCCAATATCCTCACCATTCCCATAATCCATTTTTCTCATAAAAGGCCTAAATATATCCCCTAAAGAGGCTCTCAAAGAAGATATTATCAAGAGGTAATTTCTCTCCCTCTTTTCGTTCAAATTCCATTCAAATTCCATTTATATTCTTCTCTTGTCATAAAATTCTCGTATCTAAATGCCATGATAATTACATTATGATTGATATAAGTTTATTCTATAATGTTAATGGAAACTTATTCATTTTAAACCATCCTCTCTCTTTCATTTTAAAAAAATAAAATTGTTATCCATGATGTGTTAATTTATGTACATCAAGGGAGATACACATCCATATTCCCTCAACTCCTTCATGGATGTCAATAAAAAAATTAAATTATAGGAAAATTATTTTAATTTTTATGTGGTAACCCTTTTTTATTTTGGAAAGAAATTTTATACATAATAATAAATGATAAAAAAACATGATCGTTGTGATGCCAAAACATCCCAAATTGACCTAAAATGATCATCATTAAATTCTAACTAATGATTCATCCACATGGTATATAACATTTATAATTACACGATCATTTAAAATAATTTAAGATAACTAATGAAATATAATATCAGTTATTTATGATTTTACATGTTTTTCATGAACTTCCATTCATGTGTACAAGTGAACTGTTCATTAAACTATGGAAAAGAACACTCCCAAACAATTATTTTAAATAACCTAACTCATCAAAAGGCCCATATAAGAATTTTAATAATGCATATTAATGTATTAAATATTATAGAATTTATAATTAATGAATAAAATGTCATTATGTAAGACATTAATGTGAAGAAATCATTCAGAAATAAGGTAAGGGGAATTCTGAAACCTAACATTATTTCATCTAGTTCACCCTCCGTCACCATATTTTCAGTATGTTTTTTACATAAAAGTCATTTATTCATAATTATCTTATCATTTATGGGATATAAATTTTTTATAATGGATTTTATGTCCAAAAAAATGTTTTCCAAAAGAAATATTATTTCAAAAACCCACATTTTACTTCTCACTCAATGTTAATGGTTCTTATACCATGTATGTTTTCCCTTTTTCATTTGGGAACCCAAAGTTTATGAATTCATTCATTATGAAGTTAAAACAATTACATTACATGGATTGTTTTATGTTCATGATTTCTTTATGTTGTTTGTGGCAAGCATGATAATGGAAATTTTATGATGGTATGGGTGAACCCGTAATTAAATAGCACATTGAAAATGATATGATGTGATGGGTGAACCTGGAATTATATATAGTTTCAATGCATTGGGTAATGTGAAGAACCTCATGAGTGAAATTAATTATGTGTTAACATGATGATATATTTTTTCACAATTATGTGTGGTTGTGGACCACAAAGACATAATGTTTCATTTTTATGCATTTCAACATTCCAAGTCTTTTCTTAATGTTTCCTCTATTGATTATGATCCTATGCATATGTTATGATTATACTGATAATTCTAATCCCACTTATATTATTTAATTTTATTATCTATCTAATTATTGGGATTTTAGCTCACCCCTTTTTGATGTACATCCTTAGGTGAATATGTGTACTAAAGAGAATTCAAGGGCCAATAAGAAGCTAAATACGAAGGAATTAAATAAATTTTGTATGTTTTAAAAGTTACTTGTGGACTTATTTTTTCAAAGACATTAAACTGTTGTATCCTTATTGTGTAATGTTTTTATGTTTTTAATCATTAAAATTATGTAAACGTATTGTAAGAAAAGAAGGGTTTCCATATTATTACAAATTAATTCATGATTTATTATATAAAATTAACATATTGAACCAAAAAGTTAAATAAGCCTAGTGTATTTGGTGATTAGGTAAATTAAATAACAACTTAAAATAGAAAATTCATCATTTTTATTGAAAATATCCTTACCCTTCTTGCACTTAAAACTATTAGGGGAAACCTGTGGACATACATAAGAAATGGGTGAGCTATAAATCACAATAAGGGAAGAAAAATGGGATAACATGAAGAATATAATACATTTCAGAAAATAGGAATATCAATGGGGAATAAAAGTCTGGAGAATAAGAAAATGATTAATAAGGCATGACATAACATGATATCAAAAAGTCTTCATTGGAATTATAGAAATAACTAAAAACATTGCATCATAAACATAGTCCAATGATAAATTCCAAGACATCATGATAGAAAATGTCTTGTGATGGAAGAGTTTCACTACTTAATCCATTGTATGAGGTAACATGATACTAAAAAAATTACGCAATTCATTGGATCACAATATAATTTTAATGAGATGTTTCACTTTCATTTCATTATCATACTTAATTGTGCCACATAGATATTACAACATATATTTATTCATAATCATATTTAATTATAAGATCATGTAGTGAGTAATAAATATATTAATGTCCTAAATATAATAATAATTATTTCATAATTTTTAACACCGTTTATATAAAATTGGTATAGGTATTCACTACATAATTGTTTATCATGGAAAATCATGGTGAAATTTCATCATCACAACAGGGGTGGATAAATGTACATGGTAGGTATTGATTAGTTTGGAAGGTGTATCTTGTAATTTATAAAAAAGATGTATAGTAAGGGGTATTTTGGATCATATCCCAACATTATTTAAGGAAGATAGAAGTCATATGATATAGAATATAATTGAAAGTGGAGGAGAACGAATGGAACCCTGACATTGAGATTGTGACAAAAAATACTTCGGTGAAGCTTCATGAGAGAATGGGTCACCATAAGAGGAATCCAGATGGGGAAGATGAGTAAGGATGTTCTCTATTTACTTTGAGTGAAGGTAAATTGGAGCCTGGGTGGGTTTACATGGGAAATGATTGGAGAATTATTTATCATTTCTCAAAAATTTGTTTTGGACTCTATATAATAAAAATACAAAAAACAAACAAACCATATCATGATTATAACCAATGGTTTCTGAAAAAGAGGTTTGTATTTAATTATTTTATTAGTACAAGGTCCAAAAATATTAAAATATTACCCGTGCTAATGTGGAAGTGAGTCATACTCTTAAAGAAATGATTTTCAGACCATAAAATAATGGGTTTTCAGGATTAATAAAGTATTAATAAAATTAGTAAAATAAACATCAAAAATTATATTACAATTAAATTTTCTATTGGATACCCTTTATTTTATTTATTACATTATAATTGGATCAGTATGATGTCACAATAGACAACATATATTTATAATGTGTTAAATTTTATCCATAAAATTTGACTCTCATAGAAAAAAATAAAAAATTCACCTTTGTATAATTTAAATGTTATGTTTCCAATAATAATATTTATTTTATCCAAATAATTTTATAAATATTTGAAATTTCACTTTTAAAATAATAGTCGGCATTTATTGATAAATGATAGGTTTTTTAACAATAATAGTTTTCAAACCCTTATAAAAATTAATTTTGACTTCATAAAAACTATATTATCAATACTATTTAATAAAAATAACTTATTCATAATATTTTATTAATATATAATTTATTTAAAAAATAAATTAATTCAATAAAATTAATGTCTTAATTGAAATTTCATAATACTCAAAAATAATGTTTCTGTTTTTTGGTATCGATATATAATTCTAATTAAAATCATTGAATAATAATTTCATAAAGTAAAAAATAATTATGAATAAATAAAATAATTATTCAAATTAAAATGGAATATAAATATTCAATATCAATGTTTAATTTTTTTATAGTCTTTGATTATTTATTTTAACCCCTAATTAACCTATTTCTCATTTAACATGGTGATATACATTTGCTATAATTGCAGTTCATATTGTTCAAGAATAAGGATTCCCATATTACTTAATATTAATTATTAATATTCAAAATATTTAAAACATTTAATAAAATACAATATTCATAGTTTGAATAATTAAAATTAATATAAAACTTGTAAGCGTGATGGATAGTAGTTTTCTGAAAAATGCGTTTTTTTAGGGAAAATAGATTTTAGTTTAACTACATAACTAGTAATAATTATGCTATGAATTTCAATTATTATATATATATAACATAAAAATTACATATAAATCAATAATGTTATTTCTGTTAATTATAAAATATAAACATTATGCATTTTAAAATAGTTTTAAAAATTCATTTTTACTCCTAAAATTATTATTATACTAAAATCTAGTATAAAGATGATTTAAATGTAATTATTTTAATTAAATATAAATAACTAAAACCTATTTTACCATTAAATGAAATTAAAATTATACTTTTAATTTTATATTACATAATAAATCAAAAAAATGAAAAGTTTACATAAAATTTATATTTTTCAATATTCATTGAAAAATATATATTTTCAACAAATCAGAAAATTTTCACCCCCAGTTATTTTTCATATAATGATTTCAAAAATATATTTTTTATAAAATAAATTTTCCCAAAAACATTAATATTTTTTCATAAAAATAAATAAATATCATTTTTTAAGAAAACATATTTTGAATAACAAAAGGACATTAACCAAAATTGATTGATTATTTACTATGTATTAATTAATATATTTCAAATTTATATATGTATATTTCATAATGTAGTCAGTATTACTCAAATCCAATAACATGATAAAATGGTCAAAATGGTCATATTTAAGTAATCATTATTTGGTTGGGCTCGCTATTGCATATCACATTCGCTATTGAACAGAGTCTTCTACTTAAAAAACTAAGTGTGTTATACTCTTTCCCCTTTAAAAATATTTTGACATCATAATTTAAACAAGAACTTTTTATGTAATGTTTTGGAACATGTAAAAATCATTTTTGAAAACTGACATCATAAAAAATGGTTAATGAAATATCTTCTTGCAAAGTGAGAAAGGGAAGTGAGAAGGTAGTCAAAAAACTAGGTTCTCATGTAGGACAACATAAATGGGTAGTGAAAAATTTGACATGGAATAGAAAAATAACACAAAACAACTGATATATTTTGATAGAGGATATGGTCTAGAGAAAGCCAACATCCACTAAATCATAAATCATTGGGGGATAAAAATACTACCAATTCATCCAAAATTATCATAAAATTAAATTTTTCATGATTCATGATTATTTTTATAGATTTAATCAATTATTTTATCAACTAGACTGTAAACATAAGGAAATATTCTTTTTTGACTAGTGTCTGTCTTACATTAATGAATTTCCATTATAATATCATCTCTTTTTTCCAAACGTTGAGGAATGGGGATAATATTTTTATTCCTAAATCATTAGAATAAACTTCTAACAAATCACATAATCTATAAAAAAATTAAAGTTGTTACTCATATATCATTCTATATACTAGATTAAAAGGAAAATTGAGGATGGGTAATTTTAAACTATTAAACACTTAAAAAATAATCCAATTAAAATAATGTGAAAAAAAATAAATTACATCTATTACATTAATGTAATAATTTATATGATTAAATATATATTTTTTTATTATATATTTGTAACACAAAATATTATGTCCATTATTTTTCACATAAAAATGGTTCTTAAAACTCTTGTGAATTTACCAAATAATATCACCTGTAAGTGTCAAATGACTAGGCAGAAAGACCTATTATTGTCATGACCCAATCTATGCTAGTCTAGATCCATGACTACCTCACGCCCGCCTCTATAGGCAAGGGGTGGTGACAAGTTTCATAGGTACAACTAAACTCAGTGATGACTTTTCATATGTACATTTATGCACACACACAACCAACTAATGGAAAAAGTTGATTGGGAATGGAAAAATAAAATATGAAACACTTCTATTAATAAAAAACATCATTGAAATCTATAATGTACGAAGTACAATAGTGTAAACTGATAAAAGTGGGGAAAAATAAATTCCCAAACTAAATTATTTCATATCCTAACAAAATTGGAAAAGGTTAAAAACTTAATTCCTAGCTCCTATATCCCAAGCTATAACCACCATTCATAGTCCAAATAGTCTTTATCCCTATGCTCCTCTAAATATTTGATCGACCAGTCCACTATCTGTAAAATACCTGACATATGTTGGGAAATTCCCATGCATGGGTGAGTTTATACATCTACAGTTGAACACCCCAAAAAGGTGAAAGGGGGTCTGTGAGAGATATTACTGAAGATGAAAGTATTATATAGAACAAGCTAGAGTAAAATAGTTCAACACAACCTAACAATTGAGGGAATGTCAACTCATCCAAACACAAGGAGCTTGAAATGGTGAGAATATGAACCCCTTTTATAGTCTTCATTACCAATAGAAGGAGGGTAGACTCAACTAACCATGAGAATCTAGAAACACAAAGAATATGGAAAAACCCATGAATCTATTCCTCTTCTAGAATGAGAGTAACCAAGACCTGAAGAGTGGATACTAAACTAGGATATATATCTATACTCATTCAATGAATCCTAAATGATAGAGTAAGGGGATCTCCATATAACAATTTATCACAAGATGATGAGTAGCCAACAGTTCCAAAATAATGTCGATCTACGGTTCCCAGCATCCCATGGGTCATCCCAACACACACAAGTTTAAGGGACACAATCACCACACCTTCATACAATCCACTTTTTGCGGCACTAAATCAGCTAGATGGTTTTAATTTGCATCAGAAGATTGTGTCTTGGTGGTGAAAGCATCACTATTTCTCATGAGTCTAATGGTTTTTCATACCTTGACTCCTCACTATTCTTCATAGGAGAGGGGTCACCAATTTTAAGAAAGGATCTCACTATATTATATAACAGGAGGGTCATACTCTAGTAGTCACTGAGGAACAACACAACCTCGTCCATCTGGAGGGTACCACTTGGGAAGGTCACTGAGGAATGCCACTGCCTCGTCCTACTCGACGGTAAGCACAAGGATTCATCATAGAAACACAACTTCACATCCTAGATGGAGGGTTATGCTCGGAAGATGTCATCAGGGAATGTAACTCCCAATCCCAACTAGAGGGTAAGCACATAATGTCGAGTAACTCCAGTTTCCATACCTATTAGATGGTAACTCAGATATATCATGCGAAAATTCCACTACCCAGTCCTACTAGAGTTTAATCATGGAACTTCCATCAAGGAATTCCACTGGCCAACCCAACATGTGGGTAAGCCCGATACAACTTTTGTGATTCTCTGTGATCGCTTTTATCATTAGGTGTCACCATAGCAGGTTCTGAACCTAGATTATTTCACATCATGTCTCAAAAGCCTCTTTTGAAGGAACTATCACATTCTACGTAGAAAAATACTCTAGATTAGCATCTCATGGGATGAAATCCATGTTCAAATAAATGAGATACAGAGGTTTAGAGATCACACTGAATATATTAGATAGTGTCCATCGTGTGAGGGGACTCAGATTATATGTGTTCCCTCTTCACTATCTGGTCGTGTATCTAGTAAATACATGGGTCTCATCCCATTTAGTAAAATCTTTCGTGTCCTAAATATCCAGGTCCATGATCATCTCATGTGTATATGTCTGGGAACTTGGACCTCGTTTCCATGTATGTTGGTACACTGCTTATGGGTTCACACGGGATGCATCCTATGTGGCCAAACTGTGTCTGTGTACTTTGAACATGGCATGTATCTGGCGGTGCAGTCCATTACCCAGCTGATACACATGAGAAAGAGTTACCTGGAGTGTTAATGAAGTACATGTTGTTACGTCCTTATGGGTTCCCAAAACCTAGCTCAGTCACATGAAAGGGACTAGACACCATTTTTTCTTCATTGTACATGGCATTTAGTTGTTATTTTTCCCGAAATATCAAATTTGATCCAACGGTTCAAATCATCTTCAACAATCAATAATATCTCATGATGTAGTTATGAAATCATCAGATATGGCTGAAGAAGATGGAATCTAGTCATCTCCCACCACGAATCAGCCTCATTCACCAATGAAGCTTTGGTCGAACATTTTGCATGTTTTTTGCCTCATTTTGTCATGATTTTGAAGGTTAATATTTAGATTTATCAACCTCACTTTACAGTCTTTCCAGATTCCTGCTCGTCATGCCCAACAATTGATGATTCATCAATCCACCCCAAATTTGGGCACCTGATCAAACTCAAGATTCCTGGAAAATGATGATCCAGGAACAATGGTGTTCCAACAGTGAAGAACATGAAGAATAAGGGAAGAAAAAACCCTATGAACAGTGGTTATGACGAATATTCTACAAACATTCTTGTCCAATGATAAATAATGTTCTCCAGTGTTAGAAATAATTGATTAAGTAAATGAGATGATCCAATTTCTATTATTTGGGATAAACAAAGGGTGTAGGGAGGGGCACAAGCCAATTAGTGATTAAAAATCAAATAAAACATTTAATATATGATATAATGATCACCAAAGACTAGTCCTAACTCTTGTTTGGAATGATCGCTATTGAAAAATAGATTTTCCAATGAGGGAGTATGTTATATTTCATTTTTTGAACATCGACCAACTATTAATTAGAATTTCGTCATTCTTTAATGTAATTTTCCAAAGTAATTCTCCAATGGAAGTTGGGAGGCCATCTTCACCGGTTATTGGTGAATTATGAGCCGACCCTGGGTAAGACCCTCATACAAACAACTTATAATATTTTAGGTAGGAAAATGTTTATTAGTCAAATAATTAATTAAAATATTATTTAACATAAATGCACTGCCAAAGAGTGAGGCACCTAGTTATCCCATGTCAACTCATTTTTTTTGCACTTAGGGAAAAATCCACATTCATGACCCAACCATGGTCTATGATTCTGATCTGATCAACCATTTAAGTGTCGCCCAATTTGGTTTATTTAACTGTGCAATAAAAATATAAATATATTAAATATTGTATTAAAATTAATTTTAGGCACACCGAGCCTCATAATTTCACTCTGTATTAGTGCATGAATCTGATTATTCATTTAGAAATATTTCAAAGTCTTATAAGGAAAATAATAGGACACCACATCCTTACCAACATTAATATTTTCATCCCTAAAATGAGACAACTATGTAAAGAGCACAGGATACTAATCCCACATCTCATTCTCTCATTCCCAAGAACTCTCGTGGAGGGTTTTGTGCTTCCACAACATACAAAACAAAGGAATGGTCTATCCTCACTAGGTCTGATCAGTCCTCAATCTATAGTGGGTTATTTGAAATGGTGTCTCTATAATCAATGCCTATCTCACCAAAATCAATGAATTTTGTAGGTTCATGAACGTATTACCTCAGCTGTAACACATAGAATAAGTCATTCACGCACTCCATTTGTGCGGTTTGGGTGAGGCAGTAGGTAACCTCACTAACCCTCTTCCCAATCTAGAAAAGCTAAAGTAACCTTGTGGATTTCATAATTCCACAGCCAAACCTCCGCATTCCAAATCATGGAGAGACTCTAAAGAAGGTTTTGTCTCTCTACTCGGACTCTAAGGGCCTATTATGATGATATATATTGTATTTCTATCTGAATTGGGAAGTTTATATCCATTCGTGAATGACATTAACTTTCTATGTTATAGTATGCACCAACTATGGTACCAAACGATATGAATCCCCAATCTCCATCTAGAATAAGTTTTACCTATAGGTTCTCCTATATAGGGCCTCAAAATGAGCAATGCTGATGGTAGAGTGATAGTTGATGTTGTACAAAACTATAAAAAAATCCAGATGATCCTCCCAAGTCAGGAGGATGTCCAACACAAATTCTCTCAACATATTATCTAGAACCCAGACAATTCCCTTTATTTACCCTACAATATAGGGGTGAAAGTATGTACTCATCCGAAACACGGTCCTAAATGCCTCTTACAGGCCACTACACAATAGTGATGTAA
Organism: Viscum album; assembly: GCA_963277665.1. Taxonomy (NCBI): domain Eukaryota; kingdom Viridiplantae; phylum Streptophyta; class Magnoliopsida; order Santalales; family Viscaceae; genus Viscum; species Viscum album. The sequence continues at coordinate 1,978,735,849 of OY728119.1, forward strand.
ATAGTGCATCACGATTGGAGTCAATCGTCGAGGGTACCGGTTAAGGCGGATGATCTCCCAAATGCAAAATCTCCTTAAACACTGCATTGAATAGTGTTCCCTAATAAAAAGTAAGTGTGAAGACATCGTGGGTTTTTCTACTACCACATAGATAGTGTGAGATCCATTCATTGTGCATGGAATCCCTATGAGAATGTCGATGTTTGTGACATCCCATTTCCACTATAAGATCTCTAGAAGCTACAACAAACCCTCTGGAACATGGTGCATAGATTTCACCTACTGGAAGGTAAGGCACCATCAGATGAACACAACTACACATCATCTCATGTTTAACCACCAAAACTGCCACTAAATATCTCTATAGATCTTTATGAAACTAGGATAATTAGATAAGGTATAAGTGTGTAACTCCTGCCTCACCTCCTCTCACATAGTGACTGACTGAAAACATCCATTTTTATTGGAATAATAGCCATAGTACAAAAGAAACACAAAAAAACACATCATGGTGGTCAAAATTAATGAAAACCCATAGCATCATTGGCCACAAATTTCTTCCCCTCCTTACGAAACGCACCCAAGAAAACGAAATATAATATCCTCTGATCTAAGGAAGCCATGGATGCCAGATAATCCACCACCATATTCCCCTCCCGCCATGTGTGAGAAACCAGCATATTAATACCCCTGAATGTGTTACATTTTCTAATGGTGTATGAGATATGACAAGGAATATTACTCTTTCCAAGAATTTCATTACAAAGCAGCAAAGAGTCAGACTCCACCATTTGAACCACAAGATGTCTTTGACTACACATTTCCAGCCACGTGGCCTTCGCCAGAGCCTCCTCCTGCAGCACATCACCTCGCCCAAAGAAATCCGCAAACGCTGCAACAACAAAACCACTATGATCTCTTACATCCCACCCCCGCGCATCTCCCCCCTAATTAGAGACCCATCCGTGTTGAGTTTCAACCCCTGTCGAGGGGGAATCCAACGTACCTAGGTTCCCTATTATGGACAGCCAGACCGAGGTGTGGTTGGATGAAAAGGAACAAATGAACTCACAGAAGGAACATGATGACATTTCGGGAAGAGGCGTAGCAGATCGAGCAGGGTATTATTCATTTTGAAATGAATTCTTACTTGAGATACTAGTGCATCATTGTGTCGTGCCTCATTCCTGACCTTCCAAATCATCATGCAGCCTTCAATCAGAATAACAGATCTGATCTTCCTCTCCGCAGAGTGGTAGCATGCTCCTCTAAACCATGACAACAATAATTCCTCATGCTCCCCTCCAGATGGAACCCAGTTGAGGAAATCCCAAAAAAAACGTCCAGATACTGATAGCCCATTCACTCGTGTAAAAGAGATGCTCTACTATTTATTGTTTTGGGAGCCTGCAGCACCAGCACCTGGAAGCCAGATTCAGGCCCATACGCTTCAAATTTTCATCAGTTGGCAGAGCCTTATTCCTCACACACCATAAGATGAAATTGTATTTAGATGTAATCTCCTTACACCACAGCTGAGTCCCCCCATTGATCTTCACCTGAAAAATCCCTCATGATGTTCATAAAATAGTTGATGGAGAAGATACTTGACAAAGAACCTATGAAAATAAGTTTATCTGGGACATCGCTGGAGACATTTCTATTGAAGGTATCAATTTGATCCTCATCAAGAATAGCCTAAATAAATCTGGGATGACCACTTTCCTCTCTGAAGGAAATGTTCATGGTGGGGCATCCCAGGAAGTAAAGCCTCCCTGCCCCCCATTCTTGTTGCAAGAAATTTATATTACCTTTACCCACAAACAAACTAGAGTGATGTTGCAGAATCTCCATCTAGGGGTGAATCACCTTCCATATCCTGGAGGTTCTCGATCTCTTGGCACATATATCCAGCCCATAGGTATCCTACATAGTCCTGCCCCAAAGGGACCTACCTTCCATAGCCTCCCATGCTAGATTGGCATGAAGTCCCCACCTTGTTGAGAAAGCAATCCTCGGATTAATACCCCCATCAGCAAGAGGCCTTGAAAGAAGTTTCCCTGATTCCCAATGATGCATTCCTTACATCTGACCATCCCATAAAAAGGATATCAATATCTTACCCAAATTGGAGGTTACAATCTTGGGAACCTTTAGGGTGGAAAGAATATGCATAGTAATGGAATCCAGGATGCTTTTAACTAAAGTTATATGACCTCCAAAGGATAAAAATATGTTTTTCTAGTTGAGAATACGACCCAAAATTTTATTGACGAGCTTACAAAAATGATGGACCCTTAGGGATGAAGTACTAACCGGAGCCCTGAGATATTCCATGGGAAATAATCCTCGCTCCATTTTTAGAATATTCCCCACATCCCTCACCCTCTTTTCCTACAAATTCCTTTGTATGTAAAAGGTACTTTTCTCTTTATTGGAAACCTTCCCACTCCACTTGTAGTATTCCCATAAAAGATCATTCAAACCTTGCACTGACTGGTAACTACCATTAATAAATATTATGGTTTCATTTGCGAACATCAAATGTGAAATCACCCTGGTGGCCAGCCTATTATGATAGTGGAAGATTGTCCCTATGGTAAGACCTTGATTGATAAAGCCGCTGAGCACATTTTGGGAGATAATGAAAATAGTGGGAGATAGGGGATCTCCTTGCCTAAGACTCTTTCCCAAGATCAAGGAGCGAAGGATTCAACCAAATAGAATGTAGAAAAGCTGTATCATATTTCTCCACCATGGTCATTTATATTGAAGATAACTGCTTCAATGCTTCCTAAACAAGGAAAGCATGGGACTTCCATCTAAGGGAATATGCTACAACATTTACATTGCCTATAGTATAGACTATCTTGATGTTTTAGTCTTATATTAACTCCATCAAGTGTAGCTGTATTAGGTTCAGGTCACATAGAGTGAAGATGTACTTGAGGCTTCGGTGGGCTGAGTAAACCACAACGCACTCTCCTATTAGGTAGTTGCTCCATATCCTTAAGGAAAATACTACCTCTTCAATATATAGTTCTTGAGCTGCATAGTTCATTGAATTGGGTCTTAGCTACCTCAAACCAAATGTGATGACTGGATATAGTTGCCTCAACATGAAACTGAGCACAACTCCCAAGGCATCACAATACACCATGAACTCAACACCTTCCTCTTGTAGCCATACCCCTGTATCTATTTTTAGCCTCTTCCTCCACTCCTCGAAGGCCATCGGACAGAGCGTAGACTATGTAAATGGATGTCCCATCAACATCAAGGTTGTCAAAGGGGATGAAATTATTAATAAGTCTTCCAAAAATATTTTTTATTACCCAACCAAGACAAGATAGCTTTACACCACTGACACATTGTTGGGTGGATCCCATGAAAAGACATCTTAGATATTGGATGGTTCTATAGTTAAACCTTGTTATAAAATGACATTCCCTAGAAAGTGAACCTCATGTATCAAGAACTAGCACTTCCAGAGAATTCCATAAACCAAGATATCTCAGTGTAAATCAAGAATCATCATCATGTGCTCTAGATGCGTCCCATCTATTGCAAAGTAGATGAGTATGTCTTCAATGAAGACAATAAAAAACTATTCCATGATTGATTGGATGATTTGGTTCATAAAAACCATAAATATGGAAGGGGGATTTATCACACAAAGGGTATCACAGGGAACTCATAGAGTTTATAGTGACATTAGACAACCATCCTTTGAATATCGACCTCACGAACACAATAATGTTGGTAGTTGGTCCTAATATTGAGATTAGAGAACCATCGCACACCCCAAAACTAATAAAATAGTTATTTAATCCTTGGAAAAGGGAACTTGGTCTTTAGTGTGGAATGGTTCTTGAAATGATAATCTACGCATAGCCGTAATATGTAGTCTTATTTCATAAAAAAAGAACCAGAGATACCCAAGGGGAATCATTGTGTCTAATGAATCATTTCTCATAACGGTCCTCCAACTTTAACCATTTCTCTTATATATTGTAATGTTCCATCCAAAATTCCACATAAAATTTTGAGGGTTTACCAGGATGAATGTATTTGAAAAAATCCATCCCCTACCTCAGAGGTGGTACAGGAATGTCTTTGGGGATGATGTCGATATATTCCTCCACAACTATAGAATCCCAGATTCCTAAAGTGCCTTCTCTTCCATGAGTTACACATTCTAATAGATGGTTGATATGTTGCAATAGCCTTCTCACAACATCTTCTTGTCTTTCTATGAGATCCCTCTCTCCGGAAAAGTAGATCATCATCCCATTAGTGTGTACGCATATTACAATCCTTTGAAAATAGTAAATCTGGGATCAAAAATTGGAAACCCAATCAATGACCAATATTATTTCATAAGGTACCATCATGAAAACCAATAGGTCCCACATGAACCTTTCTCCAAAAAGATATAGCTCGCATCACCAGCAGATGAATGGCACAAAATATTCCTTCTATATAAGAACCTAATGAAAAAGTTTTTGTGATATAATCTCTACAAGGAGAACGAATTATCACATTATGAGTCAAGAGATAAAATATAGGATGGAACCTATGTCTGTAAATACTATGGAATGAATAATGTAAACACATATCATGAATTGAATCATCTCATGTGCTACAAGATTGTATATATCCAAAGCATATTGTTGTCTTCGGCCCCAACCACCAGCTCCTAGAACCTAAAGTGGGCCACTGAGTGGTGTTGTTGGAATGACATAATATAGTCATCCCCCACCTAAAGCTCCAACTACTCCTCTGTATGATTTGCCTCTCTGGGAAAAACCCTATCATTTACTGGGAGATCCCGGAGCATGATGTTGTCTCTACCGTGGAAATCTCTTTACTGTGAAACTAGGATGCTCATCACATCTGGTTTAGAAATGTCATTCCATGGGACCTCTCCCCTCACAAGTATAGAACTATCTCCCCTTCGGCTATCTCGGTGCTCTGTGATTCCCCTACACTACACACGACTATGTCCTTGATCATACTCATGGAAGGGTCTCATGTTCTAAGATCTCTGGTGCTTTACTACTACTGTAGATGTATCATCCCATTGACATCAACTTACAAAAAATATCTTTATGTATTCCTTTTTAGGGAAATCACTATTTCATTTGTTCTCATTGTAGCTCCTTGACATAGGTGGGGATTCACTAGGGATCTATGCTTCCTTAGATCTATCAGGGGAGTCCTTTATCAAACCTCCTTGCATAGAAGTATACCTCTCTGATTTTGTTGATAGATTATCACATACGGTATATTAACCTAGAAGCATACTCAGATACTATCATACCCCTTACTGAAGATTCAGAAGCTATTGAATCTGAATGGAACGTATGTTGGAATGGTCTTACTCTTAATGAACTATTGTTGGAATTCATCCAATGGGAGTTTGGACTCGTCATAAATCTAGGTAACCGGGATCTACTGATTCCCAAATTCCCTATGAAAATTAATGACTACCAAATAAATAATATGACACGTCAGTGTCCATATTATACTGAAGATAGAAACCACCGACTCTAGAAATTATTCCACCACATAGGGATCTAGCTCACTATAAAACTACTGAGGTCTTTGATGCTGGAACTCACTGAGAACACTATGCCTGAGCACATCATTTTCCTGCTCTAGTGGGGAAATTTTCTACTAAACTGGGGGTGGTTTGCCTACCTACCCACCTGGAGGAAGGGGATCAAGTTATGGAACCTAAATTGAGGCATCATCACTCATAGGGTTGTCATCATGAACAGAAGTTGGTATCTTGGAGGGATGTCAATGGAGAGGAATCATGAATGTTATCATGGAGTACCGAAGCTAGATTACCATATACATATATATATAAAAATGGGGAGATAAATCAAGAAGTACACTGAAATAATTGATCCAATATTATGTATTCGTCATTGATCCCTTCATCAAATTTCTCACCATGCTGAGTTGACAAACATGTAGTCAAGGTCTTGGTGCATGGCTATGTGTGCCCCCACATCATCAATGGAATCTATGGCATGAGAGATACACTCAGGACACATTGAAATTTTTTCCCTAATCTAAACCAAGTCATTTTTATGTAATTTCCAAACAACATCCCACAGATCAAACTACCATTGATACCAATATTTCATGACGCAACCCATGTCGGGCTCAAGCCATATCTACACCAAGCCTGCCTCCATATGCGAAGGGGAGGTGATATGAACCGTATGCACAATGAAACTCATGGAATCATTTTCCAAAGTACCTATACACAAAAACATGAACAAATCAATGAAAATTTTCATGCAGAAAAGAAAACAAAAATATGAAACACTACTATAAATAAACTAAACTTGCATGGACAGCTAAAAAGTATGATGTAAATTGGTGAAACTAAGAAAATAAGCGGTGGGGAAATACACACCGAACAACATGTATGTTTCGTCCTGATAAAATATAAAAAGATTAACAATGATTTTCTCACCAACTATATCCCAGACTATGACCAACATTTAGAAGATTATGCCTAGAGAAATTCATCAAGGACTGCTACTTGCCATCCTAGCTAGTGGGTAATCCTAGAACGTTGAGGAACTCCAGTACCCAATCATACTGGAGGGTAACTCAGAAAGATCAAAAGGGAACACCAATTTCAGATCCTATGAGAGGGTAATCATGGAACTGCTATTGGGGAAATCCATTACCCATCCCAGCTAGATGGAAATCCCAATACTGGTTTAGTGATTCTGTATGATCCCTGCCATCATCAGTTGTTGGACCTGTATTTACCAAACCCATAATATTTCACATCATATCTCAAGAGATTATTTCGAGGTAGCCATCACATTCTAAGTGGAAAAAACACAGGATAGGAATCTACCAATAAAAAAACAATGTTCAATTGAAAGAGACACATTGGTTTGAAGATCGCTCAGAATAGCTCAAGTTGTACACAGCGTGTGAGGGGACCCACATGATTCATGGTCCCTTAATACTTCGTAAACTTTTCTTTGGTATGTATATAGGACCCATAACATATAGAAGAACCCACGATGTAGGTGGATAACACACAATGTCCTAGTTATCAAGGACCAGGGATGTTTGTTGTGGTCGTGTCCATGTAACTAAACCCTATGTCTGTGTACTTTGGTATATGGTGTGGGGGTTCACATGGGATGTTTCGCATGTGGCCCACCCATATCTGGCTACTTTTTACAGGTCATGTCTCAGGCAATGTAGTTTTACCCATGGCTCATACACATGGGAATGCATTACACAGTGTGTAAAGGTAGTACATGGTGTGTCATCCTTTTTGTGTTCCCAAACCATTATACCACCAAAGCAAAGGGACAATATGTCATGTGATCATACTTTTACGTGGCGTTTAGTTGTGATTTTTTTTGAAATATAAAATTCAATCTTCCACTTCAAATCCACATCCACCATCACATATATCACCTAATTTCATTTTGAAATTTTGGGATTTGGCTGAAGAGCACATATTCCCATCACTACTCTCTGTAAATATTCCCCGTTCATCGAAAAGGGTTTGGTCGAATGCTCTGCATGCCTACCCACATTGGTTCATCAATATTTAAAGGTTTAATAAATGGATTTGTCATCATCTCTTTGAGATATTTCTATATCCATGATTTTCATTCAAAATAATTTATTATTATTCGATCCACCAAAAATTTATGCACATGATCGAGCTCGCGACGCCTAAAAACTGTCGATCCCGGAAACATGGGGTTCCAATAATGAATAACATGAATAATAAGGGAAGAAAAAATCTCCAATAATAATTGTTTTTATGATCAATCGACACTATTTCTTTTCCAATGATCATTAATGTTCCCCAGGGTTAGAAAGAATAGATTAAGGAAAATATATTATTTAATTACAGTTATCTAGGATAAAAAAAGGGTTCCTGAAGGGGAATAGATTGATGAATGATAACAATCTACTAAAATTGTTAATCTAAGGCATAAAAATGACAAAATATAAGTACTACCTATTTTTTTTATCGATCAATGTTAAATATATTTTTTCAAATGTAAGAGGATGACCCATTAAATTCCTAGCGATTTAACCAACCTTGAATAAGAAGATCATAATTAATTTAAGGAATTATCTATATTAATTTTCCAACAGAGGTGGGTGGGGAGATTTTTCATAGAATGTTGAATTGTGATCCAAACCTATCTAAAACCCTCTAATTAACTATTTATAATTGCTTAATTAGTTAAATTAGGATTATTATAATAAATAATAATTTATATATTTAACTTCAATGAACCCCCAACGAGAGAGGCATCCAATCATCCCATGTCGACTCATTTTATGTTGTGCCTAAGTCAAATGTTGCATTCAGGACCCAACAGTGGTCTCATATCTCTTATCCAATCAACCATTTATAAGTTACCCCATTTTATTTTATTAACTACTTGTGAGAAATATAAATATATTTAATATTTTTATAAAATTAATTCCAGGCATGTTGGGCCTCAGAATTGCATGTCGTCGTAGCACCCACCTCCAGAAATATATTTAGAAAAATTTCTATGTCATTAAAGGTAAAAACGAGGACTCTACATCATTACCTCCTTCTTTTTTTTAAACCCTAAAAAGAATAAACTAAGAAAAAAACTTGGGATAATGATCTTGTATCAACGTCTCACATTCATATGAACTATCCTACACATTTCTGTAATGCCAAAACACATGAACCAAATGTAAGGTCTTCCCTATCATGGATGCCTAATATCAGTCGTTGATCCGAAATGAGTGCTCTTCAAAGGTGGAATCATCCTCTATATACAAATCACCCCTAGTAAATGATGTTAATAGGGCCATGCACATATTTTCATAGTATTGAAACATGAAATACATCATTCACCCACTCCGGTTGGGGGGCTGGGTGAGGTGGTAGTCATCCTCACCAACCCTCTACATGATCATGAATGGCCCAACAAACCACAATGATAGCTTGCTTCCCAAGTTGAACCGTTGTATTCATCATGATTGTATGACTCTCAAGAATACGTTGTATCCCTTATCAATCTCCAAGGGCATATAATAGTGATCTATGTAGGATTTTTGTCTACATTGGGTTGTCTTCATCCATTAACAAATGACCTACACATTCTCCATTACTGCATAAACCTTCTCTATTCCAATAAAGGAAGACTATGAAATGTCCAACAAGCATAAGGGTGAACTGAAGGGTCTCAAGTATAGGGCCTCAAAAGGTATAATGATGATGGTATAGTTGTATATGTTGATATGTGAAAACCATACCAAATGATGGTGATCGTTCCAGCTCTGGCCGAAGTCCAACACACAATCCCACAACATATCCTCTAGCACCTGGATAGTATGCTCTGTATGACCATCATTACTGGGGGTGAAAGGGCGTACTCATCCACAACTAGGTCTCAAATGACTCATGTAGGATTTTCAACAATATTAACATAAAACACACATCGTGATTGAATATAATCATCAACGGTACCCCATGAAGGCAGACAATCTCTTGTACATACAACTACCCCTAACCATCCACCCAACACTACTCCTTAAGAGAAAGTAATTGTGCCTACTTTTCGATTCATTTTACTATCACCCATATTGCATAATATTCATTATCTATTCATTGAATCCCCGTGACAAAGTCCATGGATATTTCATCCCATTTCCACTCTAGTATCTCAAGAGGTCGCAACAAACATGTCGATTCTTGGTTCTCACAATTCACTTTCTGAAAGGTGATGCACCATGAGATATACTAAACTACACTTCATCTCACAAATCCCTGATAAATATTCAACTAAATATATCTATATATATTCCCCCACACTAGGATGTACAGCTAAGGTATAAGTGTGTAACTCTCACATCACCTCCTCCTACATTGAGATTTAAACTACTTTTCATCCACAGAATATGATTTTATGATTCCATCCTACAGAATACCCATCTGGTGCATCGTTTGTGGATATATGATCACAAAGAACCTTGTAGTGAATGTCTCTCAGTTTGGACACTTTCACTTGCTTGAGGTGCGATGGAGTCAACATCATTGACAATAGTGGAATTGTACCCTATTTCCCCACTAGGTGCAGTTGTAGGGAAGCTAATTTCTTTGAATATTCCAACACAAGGTGATCCTGGACCATCTTTCTGAAGGCATATACTAAACTAGTTCCTTTACCTAGAGTATAGACTATCATGATTTCATAGTCTTATAAGAACTCAAACCAACATCGCAGTCTCATCTTCATGAATTTTTTAGTGAAGATTTACATGAGGCTCTTGTAGTCTGAGTAAACCATGATGATATTTATTAGAAGTTAATACTTCCAAATACTCAATTTTATGGCTATAATTTATATCTATAGTTCATGATTTCATAGTTCTACTCAAGGGGTCTCAAATACCTCAACCCATATGTGATGGCTACCTGACATTGCATCAAAAAATAATTGATCCCAGTTCCTCATTAATCACATTAGACCACAAAATCAATTCCTTCCTCTAGTAGCCAAAAAATGGAGCACCCATTATCCTAATCCACAACTACTTGATGGCCTTCTATAACTATCATAAATAATAAATAGTTGTCCCATCTATGTTTTTCTAGTCAAAGGTGCCTGGATTCTGTATAATTCTGACACAAATCACATGTAGTACCCCACCAAGACATGAAATCTTCCCACCTATGACACAATATTGGGTGGATCCCAAGTGGGAACTAATTTTATCTTGGATGGATCCTTGGAGAAACATTCCTCATAAATTACATTTCCTAGAAATTGATCCTCTTGTATCTGAAATAGACACTCAGAGAGAATTCTGTAAAGATGGTGCTCTCAAAGTAAATCAAGAACCATCCTCATGTTCTCTGCATTCTCCACCACTATTGTAGTGTAGAGAAGAATTTCATTTATTAATAAAAAAACCAAATGATCCTTTTATTGATGGAATATCAGGTTCATAAAATCCATAATGATGATGGAAGAATTTGTAACAAAAAATTTCCTCACTAGTAACTCGTAGTTTCTATAGAATCATTGAAAATCCATCTTTGGACTATCATCATCACGAATCTGCAACTAGTGGTAGTTGGACCTCATATCGATCTTTGATAACCAAATCACACATCAAAACTGATCAAAGAGGTCCAAAATCCATGGAGAGGGGTACTTCTTCTTTATCGTGGCCCATTTCAGGTGACTATATACTATGAAATGTCATAAGATCTCGTCAATTTTCTTCACGAATAGAACTAGAGCATCCTAGGATGGCATACAATGTATATTGAATACTATCTCAGAAAGGACCTTCAACTGCAAAGGAATCTCTCGAATCATGGAAGTGGCTATTTAATATGCCATGAATGATATTGGGGATGTACTAGGATGCTAGTATATGGACTAGTACATCACCTGCTTTGGAGGTAGTCCAGGAAAATCTTCCATAAAGACATCCATATAGTCTTCCAAAATTGAAGGGACTCATATTCCTGTAGTTTCTTCTTCGTCATGGGTTAAGATTTCTATTTTTTGGGTGCTAGGATATAATCTCCAAATTATAGAATCTACTTGTCCTACTATGATGTCTCTCTCTTCAGAAAAGTAGATCCTCATCCCATCTGTCCATAAGAAACTAACAAGTATGTGGAAATAGTCTATCTGATCTCAAACGATGAAAATACAGTCTGTTCACAATATGATTTCATAGGTTTCCATCATGATGACCAGTAGGTCCCTTGTGAACCTCTATCCACCATGCATTATCTTGCACCACCGGTATATTAAAGACACATAAGAAGTGATCCCTGTAGGAACCTTGATACAAAGCTATAGTGACAGGGTCTCTACTAGTAGTTTTATCTATCACACCTAGAGTTTGGAGATAAAATAATGGATGAATACTTTTTCTAATAATAATGAGGAAAGAGAATAATAATCAAAAATCGTAACTCAAATCATCTCATGTTCTACAGTATATTATACTTTCAATGCTTGTAGTTGTCTGTGCCCCTGACCACCATCTCCCTGATCATAATGTGGGAAAACTAGTGGTGGTGGTGGTGGAAGGACCTCAAACTATCACCCCCACCTACAGCTCCTCCTACTCCTCTACCAGCTCGACCCCTGTAGGGACCACTATGTATCCACCAGGGAAATCCTGGACGACGGCATTGCCTATGACATGGTGGTTAATATTATATATTCCTAGGATGTTTAACACTTATGTTCGGGTAGTTGCATGCCATGTGACCTCTCCGATCACAAGAATAATACCTTCCCACCTCAAACATCCCTAGTGCTACGAGGTACCCCTACATTGTAGGACCACATCCCTGATCCTACTCAATTAAGGGTTCCATGTTATTATATATTTGTCACCTTAAAACCAATATAAATGTCATATACCTAATTGGGAGACTTCCATCTCCATATATTGGGTTTCCTTATTATATCATTCTTTCTCAAACAAGTAACTGATCCAGAACAATAAAATAAGTGGGGACACACAAGGGAACAGTGATGGCTCAGATCTCTCTCTCGAGTCCCTGCTCAATCATCCATGATCAGAGGTATCTATATTAGATCATGTCGAGAGATTAAATTATAACGTCTATAAACCTATTTGTATACTCAGACACCATCATCCCTCCTTGTTAAAGCTCTAGTACCACCTTAATCCAAACCGGGCGTAATCAGGATGGGTAGTACTTCTCATGAAATTTCTTTTGGGTGTCAACCCGTGAGAGTGTTGACTCATTATGATTCTGGGTAACTACGATCCGATGACTCCTTGATAATCTATAGAAAATATTGGCTACCAAATCCACCATGTCATTCGTTGGTGTCCAAATAAGACTGAAGATATGAACCAACAACTCTAGAAAATCATCCTCTTCTTGGGGATCTGGCTTGTTGTGGAACCTCAGTGGTCTCTAGCACTAGAACTCACATGGTGTTATTATCATGTGTGCATCATCAACCTTCTCTACTAGGAAAATATATTTCTCAAAAATTGGTGGTGATGGTACCTTCCCACCTTGAAGAAGGGAACCATGGGATGGACCCTAAATTATGGCTTTATTTCTCATATGGTCATCAACATAAATTGTATCTAGTATTCGAGATGGTTATAGTCAGGTTGGAATCCTAAAATTTATCAAGTAGTACAATAAGAAGATGATAATATACATATGTATCAACAAGATTGAGGATTTTACTCACAGGATGAAATCAAATACACGATCCCATATAATGAATGTATTTTTTATCCCCTCAAAATATGTCTCGTCAATATGAGTCGACCATCAGGAAGTCAAGGTCCTGGTGAATACATACTTTGGATTCCACACCATCCCTTGATTCCCTATCCTGAGAGTCTCACTTTAGATACATTTAAACTGTTTCTCTAAACCCAACCAATTAATTTTTTGGGAGCATCCAAATAACGCCCCATGGATCAAACAACATTTTATTAAAATATGTCATGAACCGACCCAATTTGGGCTCAAGTAACAACTACCCCAAGCATATATCCATAGGAAATGAGTGGAGATAAGAATATTGGGCACAACTAAACTTGGGGAGGCCTTTTACTAACCCCCTATATGAACACACACAACCAACTCAATGAAATATTGAAGAGGGGAAGAAAATAAAAGATATAGCACAACTGTAAATAAACTAAATATGCATGGACATCTAAACAGTACAATGCATGATAGTGTAAATAGTGAGAAGATGGGGAAAATACACACCCAACCATAAGTATGTACCATCCCAACAAAACTAGAAAATTGTGAACATTTGGTTCCCAACTCTGGTATCCCAAGCTATGACCATTTTATATGGGCCAAGCAGTTCGTATCCCTATCCTCTTCTAAAGTCATGTGTGACCTGCCCGCCATCTGCGAAAGGCATGAAATGTTTTTCTAAAATCCAATGTGCGGATGAGTATATACATACCCAATATAATGACCTAAAAATTTGAATATGGGATATTGAGAGATACAGCTAAAGAAGAAAGTAGTAGATAAAATATGGTATTGTAAAAGTGTATAGGTCAACCAAACAACAGAGGGAATATAAACTCATACAAACATAAGGATATCGGAATGTTGAGATAATGAACTTTTAATCGAGTATTCTATAACTATAATAGAAATTTAGACACATCCCACCATGATAATCTTAACATAGAAAGAATGTGGCATACCATGCGTGTCTTCGGCTCTCCTGGAAGGAGAGTAAACAGAACTCAAGGAGTGTGTACAGAAACATGATATATTTATAAAAATTATTAGTCAAAGAAGATAAAATGGGATAATTAGGGGATCTCTATCTTAAGGCTCAACCCAAGTAGATGAATAGACAACAGTTCCAAAATAATGTCCATCTACAATGCCCAACATCTAATTTGTTTTCCAAGGACAAACAAGTATAATGTACTCAATCAGCACACTTTGATATTGTCCTCTATGGATGGCATTGAATCATCCGCATAGTTTTATTTATCATTACAAGAGGATGTATCAGGGGGGAATGTGTCCTGCTTTCTTGTGAATCCAATGGTTCTTCATGCCACACCTCTACAGTGTTCCATATTGTAGAGGGGTTACTAGTTTTAGGAAAGGATCGTGTTCCCTAGTATGACTGAAGGGTCCTACTCTAGTAGTCATCGAGGAACACCACTGTGCAGTCCTATAGGAGGGAACCACTCAGAAGGTCAGCAGGAAACTCTGCTACCCCATACTACTGGAGGGTTAGCCCGGTGAGTCATTAGGGAAAATCCATTGCCATGACTAGTTGGAGGGTTATTCCTTGAAGATATCATTGGGGAAAACTAATTCCCATACCAACTGGAGGGTATGCACGGAACATCGACATACTCCAATGTCCAGTAAAACTAGAGGGTAACATGGAAATATTGTCGAGGAACACCACTGCCTAGTCCTACAAAAGAGTATTCTTGGAACTACAATTGGGGAATGCCATTGCCCAGCCCATCAGGGGCTAAGCCCAATATTTCTATGATAATTCTATATGATCGATGTCGTTATTAGGTGACTCTTCATTGTCTTCCAGACCTATATGATTTCACATCATATACGAAAATCAACTTTTTAGGGAACCATAATTTTTTTAATGGATGAACACTCAGTATAGGAATATTAGGAGAGAAATATGATTTTAAACAAAGTTGATATAGAGGAAGGAATACCTCTTAATAGAACTCAATTAGTACAGAACATGTGAGGGTAGTTAAACCGTGTGTAATCCCTCTTCATTGTCTGGTTGTGTCTCTAGTTGATACACAGGTCCCATACGATGTTGTAGAATAGTCAGTGTAGGAGGACTAAACACCATGTCAGAACTACATGTGACTGAGGCTGTGTTCTGTGGATGTGTTCATGCACTCTGACCCAGTGTCTATGTACATTAGTACATGGAATGTGGGTCCACATGGGTTGATTCCCGTGTGTCCAATGTGGGTTCATGAACTTCTTACGGGGGTTGTTTCAGTCAGTGTAGTCCACTACATGTCTCATAATCTCAAAAAGGCATTACACATCATGTAAATGAAGTATAGGTTGTTCCAACCTTTTCTGTTCCCAAAACCTTGCTCTTCCACTATAAAGCGACTATACACTATGTGTTCTTCATTATACACAACTTGTATTCATGATTTTTTTAGAAATATCCTATTCAATCCTGTAACACCCCATGCTTCCACGGTATGTTTCCCATTGATTAATTCAATGGCTTGCATTGTATGAAACTTCATGATTCTAACACACAACGACCAATCAATGTTGCCATTATGAATAGTAGTACCCACTTTTTTGAAATTTTATAAATTTTATCATTTAAAATGGAATTCATTTTTGGATTTGAAATATCAATATTAGCTTAGGGTGATTTTTTGGCATTTTTCTGAAAATTTCATTTTTCAATGTATAGTGAAAAACACTCGGTTATAGTTTAAAACCGAATTTTTATTTAAATAATTATTCATTTTATTTAAATTTATTTTAGGTTAAAATAGATACACAATAATTATATATGTTCAATTTAATTCAATGGATTTAGTTTATAATAGTTTTAGATATATAAAAATTGTATTGAACTTTTCACCGTCTTTTACCCACCTCCTAGAACAATTTCCAAATTCACATAAAACATAATTTTACCGCATCTGTGAGTGGAATTTCAAAAATACAAGAGACATAATTTATATCACTAAGTAAAATGTGGTTCAGTAAGATGAAAATAATTTTTTTAATGGTAACATTTTACTTTTATTTACCACTGTTAAAAGTTAATAGGGTAATTAAGGATGAAAATGATCTTATTATTATCCTAACACATGTCCCAATTATGTTGGATAAGTATAATTCGACCCAAAAAAACCTTACGAATAAATAATGAACCTATTTGGTCCACTTGGATTATATTAGGACACTTATTTTTATTTTATTTAAAGACGAGTTAATAGAGTTAAAATCAATGTTTAATAACTAAAACATTTTTAATATAGGGTTATAAATAAGGTAAATTCGACAATAAATATTCATTAGAAAGATAAAATTATTTACTAAATAATGTTATTTTATTTATATATTTTAGATATTAAATAATTTAATTTGTTTAAGACACAATGATGATGAAGTAATTACATAATTAATGAAATATTAAAATAATTGATATTATAAATATTCAAATAAATGTAATTTGAGACATTTTATTAATTACACTAATTTTATAGGTTAATATGACATATTAGGGTTGGTCATATGAATTGTTTTCAAAGTAAAAATTATGTTATGAATTTAGAAAAAAAATTCCAAATAGTGTCAAAATTGACATAAAAGAGTTTTTTTAAGAAATATTATATTATTAATTGATATTCTATTCCTAAAAATCTATGTATCGGACAAAGGTCTTATATAATGATATGTGTATAATTAATTTACCACATTAGGTTATCTTGGAAGTATATGTAATGTTTATTAACCATAAAATATTAAAATACAAAGAGAAATGGTAAATATCAAACTATTTAACTAAGAGTTAAATCTAAGAGATAAAGTTAATATAATGAACCAAACCAGTCTAAAACCTATTGGTTGAGTGGGTTTAAAACCACACCAACATTATCCATTAAAGAATCCATTTTGGAGCCATTATAATCCGAAAATTATTTTATTATGAAATCATATTTCTAGCTTTTCCTAAGGTTCCCCTCACCCCTGTTATAAAAGAGAACTCCCCCTTCTCTCTAATTCTCACCATCAAAGCCATTTTTCTCGGTCAACCCCTGCCCAAATACCCTATAAAATGTCCTAAATTCATCCTAGAAGCCTTCATTTTGTCATAAATCCAACCTATGGATCCCTTTTTATCAAATAAAAGGATGAACCTGAAGAAGAGGTAAATATCTCACCACCTCTTTCATGTTTTTTACTTCTTCCACACCATTTTTCTTTGTTGTTTCCATTATAAAATAATAAATCCAGTATCTTCTATATACTATGATGTTATTATAAATATGGTATAACCAAATTCATTATTCTATAAATCCTTTGAATGACATGTCCCCGTTAATGCGTACGTATAGCTTACCGTCTCCATGTCATGTGGTAATTGCTATTCAATAGATTATTATTTGGATGAATATAATAATGACGTGTAACTGATGTAAATAACAAATATAACATGATAACGATTCTTTATATATTATATAACATCCAATTATATATTATTGTCGCTTGTGCGTACGTACAGATTACCGTCTCCATGAACACGATGAGATTCATTCCCCACCATATCCATTCGAAAATAATTTTCATTAGATGATTAAAAATAATGTTTAAAGGCTTAATATAACTCTGAATATAAATAAGATACATCTTATCCCTGACAAGCATTACTTATGTAACAGATAATATAAATTAAAATGAATCAGTTAACAACTGAAATGAAAATAATACTAATATATTGTTAACAAAGCTATATTAAAAGATCATATATGATATCATATTAATGTAAATGATTATTTTATAATTTAATAACTATTATTTAACATTTATAAATGAGTTTAACCTACCCTCGACCAAGCAAAATTACAAGGTAAGGGTTAATTTCACAATGTATTAATTATCTGATGTTGTTTATAAGTAATTATCTACTGGGACCTCTTTATCATCCACATCCATGTTTCCTAATAATGTATTTCAAAACATTCTTACTATTTTATAGACTATGGTTGAAATTCATTTATACCCTTGTTTTACTTTTATAAGATGTTTATAAAAGAATATTTTTTTCATTTTCCAAACAAGGTACTTTATGACCTTTTCGACAAAATTAAGGTAAGAACAGTTTTTAAATTATATGGTGGATGCTTCTATATTACGTCATTATAACTTCACCTACAAGCTTATAAGAATATTTTAAAAATATATTTTTTCCTTATAATTATGTGACTTTTACTGATTTCATAATAAAAATAGATATTTCTCTAAAAAAGGTTTTGATTTTATCTATGTCAACATCCATTGATGGATTTTATGTTTATTTGAAGTTGATTTATTATGATAAAAAACATTCATATTATATTGAGGGTTTTGTGATATGTTTTAATGTGGATGTTCTATTTGTATACCATTCATGGTTATGGTTAAAGTGTTGACATTTCATATGCTAGTTTTAATACGAATGTTTATGTTATATTTCATCATTTTCATATGAGGAATGTATTGGACTTAGTAAGTGATTGTTGGAGCCCGCTATAGCTCCTCGATGCATCAGTATGTCTCATGAGACAACTAGAAGTGGAATTGTCCAAGGCCTTTCCCAATTTGATATTTGGTTTTGGCCGAGGCCTTAATCAATTTAAAATGTCTTAGCTGAGGCCTTGACAAAATGTTTCATAATGTCTTTCATTATACATTCCCTCATTATGAAAATAATTTTGATGGTTCATTTGTCATTCGACTAGTAGAATACCCATGATTATGGTTTATTATGGCATTATTTACTCAACTCATATTCCAACCATAAAATTATTCATGTTTATTATTGGAAAAGGCATGTGGTTTCAATTATTCACCATGCTTATTATTTATGTTATCTTCGGCTGTATTTCTTACCCTTACTAATCTTTTAAGCTCACCCCTTTCTTATGTTTCATTTTCCCAGGATATGAAGAAGTTAGTTATGAGTCACTTGCATGCATAATCTAAGAGGCTTGTATGTTTCTAAAGGAATTTATTCGTGTTTTATTTCATTTCAAGAGGTAAATTTGATCTTATGTATGAATCTTGTTTCCAATAATTCTGAACTGATTGGTCTTTCGAGGAATGACTTCCTTGTGATAATACCAATGTTATGTAATAATGCACCGACTCAGGGTAACTATGTTCGGGGCGTTACAGTTGGAATAAGAGGAAGTTTAGTAGAAACCTTGGAAACTAGAAAAAGATAATCTCGGATTAGAACACATTACCCAAAGATATTCTTTGAGGATTAGTATAGAATAACTTCCTAGAATTTTGTTATTGTAGAGATTTTTTGAGTTTTCCTAGAAATACATCCCTTTTTGGATACAATCAGGTAGAGGTGGCTCTGGCACAGATGTACCTATGGGTAAAACCTGAAAACACCGCTTTGAGATAGACTCGAATGGGAACTAGTGCCCGAAAATGGGCCTTGCTGCACTATTGGTTATGACACTCCTTGGGGATATTTTTTTTAAGGTGGGTTCTGGTCAAAAGACCAGAACAAGTGGCTTTATTCAAAGTTAAATAGTCAAAAACAAGTTACAACAAACTGAAAGAGGGAAATTTTCTAGAATCCTTAATAAAGGAAGGAAGCAACTCATGCGGGAGTTCATTCCTCCATGTAATCTCATGAGAAACTCCCAAGATGGAAAGTCCATCAGTGATCATATTCTCCTCCCGATAGGTATGGGTGGAAATGAAATTGAGGTCGGTGAGCGCAGCTAGGCAGTCCATCCATCTGGGAGTGAGAGACCATGCAAGATGTACATCACCCTTCCAGATGGATTGCACAATAGTTGTGGAGTCTCTTTCAATCCAGATATTCTTCCAGTTGAAGATATTTTCATAGGAGATGGCATGGATGATAGCAAGCATTTCTGCCTCCAGCGCAGAATCATTTCCACAGCTTCCAAAGAAACAACCCAGGATCTGATCTTGATGGTCTCTAAAAATTCCACCGCATCCAGCAAGTCCAAGATTTCCTTTTGAGGCTCCGTCCACGTTTACCTTAAGCAATCCAGGAGGGGGTGCCTGCCATAAAACCTCAATAGTATAGCGTGGCTTTGGAAAAATACCTTTGACACCAATTCGGCAAATGGTTTCAAAATCTGTGACAGAATTGTCACAGCATGCTGTTTGGATTAATGTATTGCGATTCATAAACTAATCTAGTGTATGCCACTTTTTAGAAATGGCGCCTAGTGGAAAGAATGGAAACTGTATCAATGCACACACTCCATGTAGGGATTTCCCTCCTGTTCAAGATAATTATAGTGGAGTTTTTGATACAAATAGTTCTGATCTTCTTATCACCATACTGGGAAAACACACACATGTTATGGGTAATAACCTTACCCATATAGAGCACCTTGATCCACATCACGTAGGATCAATGTTAGACCTCTTCATGAGGCAACAACCACCAACATTCAATGGGGATGAAAATCCATTAGTAGCTGAGCAATGGATAAATTTTTTAGAGAAAATATTCCACGTCTTGGGGAGTAGCAAAAGGGAAAAAGTTGTCATGGAACTTTACCGCCTCACTGGAGATGGTGATCAATGGTGGACATTGATTCAAAACACAAAGGAAGATGATGAAGTTTCAAATATGTAATAGAGGGATTTTGATGAAACTTTCTTAGAAAAAGACTTTCCTCATGAACATAAAGGTGATTCGGAAAGACAGTTTCTGAGTCTAAGGCAAAAGGAGTATGGGAATGTCACAAAGTACGAAGCTTACTTTAATAGGATAGCGAGTCATGCGGCAGATTATATATGAAACCCATGAAGTAATATTGACCGTTTGTTTTATGTGTTAAAACCATTTCTCTATCGAGCATTGGTATCCCAATCCTTCTCATCATATCAAGATATTGACTCTTGTGCTATCAAGATAGAAATGGAAATCTCTAATTCTTATGACATTAAAGAAAATCAAGAGAAGAATAGATCTACTGAACACTCTGGTAAATGAAATAAGGAAACATGGAAGAAGGGATGAATTGAATTTCCACCATGTGATAATTGTAGAAGGATGCACTCTGGTGCCTGTCTTAAAGGAAAAGGAGTATCCTACAAATGTGGACAGAAAGGCCATCTTATTGGTGATTGTAATGGAAAGAAAGATACTACCAATGTTCAATGCTACAATTGCAGAAATATGGGACATTATGCAAATGAATGTCCTATGCGTCAGGGAATCTTACCTCAAAAAATGCCAAGGGATCAAGGCCAATCTTATGCAATCGCTACTATAGAGGTTGAATCCCCGAAAGACATAGTGGAAGATAATTTAATAGTTTCCTCAAGTTTGGAAAATGATTTATTTGATTATGGATCATCGCATTGTTTCATATCTTCCCAGTTTGATAAGAAACTTAGATATTACCAATTTGATTTAACAAGGGAGTTGTTAGTCAAATCTCCTAAGGGAAGTATCATTGCAACCAAGTTTTGTGAATCAGTCCCCGTTAGGGCATATAAATGTTCTCTATCTGCTGATCTCATCATCATACCCATTATTGAATTTTATATAATCCTCTGTATGGATTGGCTTTCAGACCATGATGTAAAAAATTTATTTTAAAAATAATGAGGTTACTATTTTTGATAACAATGATAAAAACACCTTATATTTAGAGAAGAATCACCACCACCTAATTCTTATTTAGATCATCCCCCAGAAGCTCAACTAAATTCAATTATTTTGGAGGAAGAAAATGAAATAATTGTGGGTGAGGAAAATAAAGCTCATATTTTGAATGTACCTATTTTTCAAGAGTATGTTGATGTATTTCTAGAGGATTTACCTAGACATCCTACAGAATGAGAAATTGAGTTTTCCATTGATTTAATTATGGGATCAAGGCCCATACCAAAGACCCCTTATAAAATGGCCACTGTGAAATTAGTTGAACAAAAGAAACAACTAGAGGAATTGAGTAATAAGGTATTTATTCTCCCTAGTGTTTCTCCATGGGGAGCCCCTGCCTTTTTGGTAAGAAGTAATATGGATCTTTGATATTGTGCATTGACTATAGGGAGATCAATGATATAATAATAAAGAAAAAGTATCCCCTTCATCGCATTGATTATTTATTTGACAAACTTCATGGAGCTCAATACTTTTCATATATTTTCCTTCGATCTGGATATCATCAGTTGTGTGTGAAGAAGGAAGCCATTCCAAAAACAACATTTTCAATCAGGTACGAGCAATACGATTTTAAAATAATTCCTTTTGGGTTAACTAATGCACCATCGGTCTTCATGGATCTAATGAATAGAGTTTTCAAGGAATATCTTCATGACTTTCTAGTGGTATTTTTTGATGATATCTTGGTATAATCTAAATTCTACGATGGTCATGACTTGCACATTATCCTGAAGATTCTTAGAAGACATGAATTATATGGGAATTTTTGCAAGTGTGAATTCTAGATTCATGAGATTTCTTTTCTTGGCCATATTGTCTCCAAGGATGGAATCTCTGTTGATCCTTTTAAGACTAGGGTAATCCAGAAATGACCAGCATCGACGAGTATAACTGTGTTACGTAATTTTAATGGTTAGGATTTTATTATCGACGTTTCATCCAGAATATTGTCTGGTTGGCTAACCCATTAACAAAGATCACACTAAAAGGGGTTAAATTTGTTTGGACAAAAGAGTGTGAGGTATTTTTTGAAAAACTGAAGTGAATATTAGTCAATGATCCTATCATGACTCTACCGTCTCAGAATGATGGGTTTGTTATTTATAGTGATGCATCAAAGAATGTACTTGGTTGTGTCCTTATGCAGAATGATATTGTTATTTCCTTTGCATCACAACAGTTAAAAATTCATTAGCAAAACAATCTGACTCATGATCTAGAGTTAGCAGTTGTAATCTTTGCTTTGAAGATTTGGAGACACTATCTCTATGGTGAAAATGTGAGATTTATACTGATCACAAGAGTTTGATGTATATTTTCTCACAGAAAGAAATCATCATGATGCAATGGAGATGGCTTGAAATGCTCAAGGATTATGATTTCATGATACAATACCACCAGAGGAAGGCAAATAAGGTGGAAAATGCTTTGATCAGAAAGTATCACAGACTTTTGAACAAGATGAGAGTTGAAAAGGATCCTATAAGCATGTATCTAGTAAATATGGATATGGAAATCACCATGAAAGGTGAAACATCAATAATTTTTCAAATGTTTGGAAAACCATATTTACTAAAAAGGATAAAGAGTTCTTAGACCAATGATGAAGAGTTTCAAAAGAAGATTCAAGTTGTGAATGATGGGAGATGGAGTGAATTTGTGTATAAAGATGGAATTTTGAAATTTTGGGAAGAGACATTGTGTTCCCGATATACCAGATCTAAAAAGGGAGTTGTTGGATGATTCTCATAGTCCCAATTTCTCTATACACCCTAGTAGCACCAAAATGTATAGATATTTGAAGGAACATTTTTGGTGGGACAACATGAAGAGGTAGATTAATGATTTTGTGTCAAAATTTATGGTTTGTCAACAAGTGAAAGTTAGAAGGAAACAGTCTGGAGGAGTCTTGAAACCTCTTCCCATTCCTAAGTGGAAATGGGATAATATTATGATGGACTATGTTATGAGACTACCAAAGACTCCTAGAAGGAATGATGCAATATGGGTCATTATTGATCATCTTACCAAGTCAGCACATTTTCATACTATAAGAGAAGATTTATCACTTGAAAGATTAGTAAGATTATATATTAATGAATTTTTAAGACTTCATAGAGTACCAATATCGATTTTTTTATCGTGATCCACCTTTTAAATCAAGATTATGGAAAATTATTCAGAATACCCCAGATACTGAGCTTTGTTTGAGCACTGGCTACCACCCCCAAACTGATGGCCAATTAGAACAGACTATTCAAACCTTAGAAGACATGTGGAGATCATGATCACTTGACTTTCAAGGTATCTGGGATAAATATTTTCATCCAGTAGAATTCTCCTATAACAATAGCTTCCATTCAAGTATTTAGATGGAACCATATGATGCGTTATATGGAAATAGATGTCGCACACCAACCTATTGGGATCATGTTGGTGAAAGAAAACTCATAGACCTAGAACTTTTGGAGGAAACGATGGAAAAGGTGAAGGTAATCCAAAACCACATCAAAGTAGCTCAAAGTAGGCAGAAGATCTATGCTGATAATCGAAGGAAGTCTTTGGAATTTCAGGCATGAGATCATGTTTTTTTAAGGTATCACCCTGGAAGAGTGTTATATGTTTCGGTAATAAGGTAAAATTATGTCCCAGGTACATCGAACCTTTCAAAATTCTAGAATGAATTGGGGTTGTAGTTAAACATTTGGGAATGTCGCCAAGTATCTCCAAAGTACATGATGTGTTCAATGTATCACTATTGAGAAAATGCTTACCTAACGCAATGCATGTACTCACCTATGAGGATTCGAACTGCAGCCCGATCTATCTTATTGTGAAGAGCCTGTCAAGATTCTTGATAAGAGAGAACAACTGCAGAGAAACCGAACGACTATTCTGGTAAATGTTTTATAGATAAACCATAAGATAAAAGAGGCAACGTGGGAACCCGATGAACTTATTATGAAGAACCACCCGAGTCTTTTTATGCGGTATTATTCTAGAAATTTCGAGGGTGAAATTATTTGAAGGAGGGGAGAATGTAACACCCCAAGCTTCCACAGTTTGTTTCCCTTTGAATAATGCAATGGCATGCATTGTACGCAATGTTGCGAATCTAACACACCGCGACCAATAAAAGTATACGTTATGCATAGTAATACCCACTTTTTGGAATTTTACAAATTTTATCATTCAAAATGGACTGCATTTTTGGATTCTGAATATCAAAATTAGCTTATGGTGAATTTTTGGTATTTTTCTGAAAACATTCCATTTTTGATTAATAGTGAAAAACACTGAGTTATATTTTAAAACGGAATTTTTATATAAATAATTATTTATTTTATTTAAATTTATTTTAGTTCAAAATAGATACATAATACCTATATAATTTAAATGTAATTAATTGGATCCAGTTTAAAATAATTTGAGATATATAAAAATTTTATTGAACTTTTCACCGACTTTTACACACCTCCTAGGAGAATTTGAAAATTCACATAAAACTTAATTTTACCGCTTTTGTGAGTGGAATTTCAAAAATTAGAGAGACATGGTTGATATCATTACGTAAAAATTGGTTCAATAAGATGAAAATAATTTTTGTTGAATAGTAACTATTTACTTTTATTTACCCTGGTTAAAAGTAAATAGGGTAATTAAGGGTAAAAATGATATTATTATTACCCTAAAACATGTCCTAATTCTATTGGATAAGTATAATTCGAAAAACAAAATCCTTAATAATAAAATATGAACCTATTTGGTCCACTTGGATTAGATTAGGACACTTATTATTATTTTATTTAAAGAAGAGTTAAAATAGTTAAAAACAAAGTTTAATAACTAAAACATTTTTAATATAGGTTTATACATAAGAAAAATTCGACTATAAATATTCATTAGAAATCTAAAAATATTTTCTACATAATTTTTTTTGTTTATATTTTTTAGACATTAAATAAGGCAATTTATTTAAGACACAATGATGACACATCAATTATCTAATTAATGAAATATTAAAATAATAGATATTATAAATATCCAAATTAATTTAATTTGAGACTATATATGAATTACACTAATTTTATATGTTAATATTACATGTTAGGGTTAGTTATATTAATTTTTTTTGAATTATTAATTCTGTTATCAATTTAGAAAAAACAATATACCAAATAGTGTCAAAATTGACAAAAATAATTTTTAAAAACAAATATTATATTATTAGTTGATATTCTATTTCTAAAAATTTAATATTTGGCCAATGGATGTATATAATGATAGGTGTATCATTAATTAAACACTTTAGGTTCTCTTGGATGTATATTGTATGTTTATTAACCATATAATATAAAAATACAAAGAGACAAGGTAAATTTCAAACTATTTAACTAAGTGTTAAATCTAAATGATAAAGTTAGTATAATGTCCCAAACCCATATAAAACCTATTTTTTGAGTAGTTTTCAACCCATCCCCACCTTATTCTTTAAATAATACTTTTTAAGCCATTATAAACAGAAAATTACTTTATTATAAAATAATATTTCTAGCTTTTCCTAATGTGCCCCTTACCCCTCTTATAAAAGGGCACCCCACCTTCTCTATAATTATAACATTCAAAGTCGTTTGGCTCATCCAACCCCAACCAAAATAACCTATAAACAGTCCTCCCTTAATCATAGAGGCCTTAGTTTAGTCATAAAACAAACCTAAGGACCCCTTTTGATCAAATCAAAATAAAGAACCTGAAGAAGAGGTAAATATCTCACCACCTCTTTTAAGTTACTTTCTTCTTCCACTTCCTTTTTCATTGTTGTTCCCAATATAAAATAATAACTCCAATATCTTCTATATACATTGATGTGATTATAAATATTGTAAAACCAAATTCATTATTCTATCCATCCTTTGAATGACATGTCACCATACGTGCGTACATGCAGCTTACCGTCTCCACGTCGTGGTGAAATTGTTATTCAATACATTATTATTTTGATGGTTATAATAATGACATGTAATTGATGTAAATAATAAATATAATATGATAATTATTCTGTATATATGATATACCATCCAATTATATTTTATTGTCGCTCGTGCATACATATGGATTATCTTCTCCACAAACGTGGTGAGATTGATTCCCCATCATATCCATTCCAGACTAATTTTCATTTGATGATTAAAAATAATGTTAAAAGACATAATATCTCTCTTAATACGAATAAGATACATCCTATCCATAACAAAAATTACTTATGTAACAAATCATATAAAATAAAATGAATCAGTTAACACCCGAAACGACGATAATACTAAGATATTATTAACAAATCGATATTAAAAGATCATATATGATATCATATTAAAGTATATGATATTTTTATAATTTAATAAATGTTATTTCACCATTTTAAAAGAGGTTAACCTACCCTTGAACAAGGAAATGTACAATGTAAGGGTTAATTTCACACTCTCTTTATTATCCGAGGTTGTTTATTCGTAATTATCTACTGGGACATCTTTATCATCGACAACCATTTTTTTTAAAACGTATTTCAAAACATTCTTACTATTTTATAGACCATGGGTTAAAGTCATTTATACCCTTGTTTTACTTATATAGGATGTTTATAATGGAATCTTTCCATTTTTTTCCAAACAATGTTACTTTATGACCTTTTCTACAAAATTAAGGTAAGAATTTTTTTTTAACTAATACGGCGGGTGTGGATATATTATGTCGTTATAGCTTCCCTTACAAGATTATAAAAAAAATTCAAAATAAGTATTTTCCTTATAATTATGTGACTATTAAATGATTTCAAAATAGAAAGGTATATTTCTCTAAAAAAGGTTTTTATTTCATCTAAGTCAACATCATTTGATTGATTTTAAATTTATTTCAAGTTGATTTATTATGATACAAAACATTCATATTGTATTGAAGGTTTTGTGACATGTTTGACTGTGGATGTCTTATTTGTATACCATTCATGGTTTATGGTTATAGTATTGACATTTTTTATAATAGTTTTAATATGAATGATTATTTTATATTTCATCCCTTTTATATGAGTAATGTATTGGACTTAGTAAGTGATGGTTGGAGCCCACTATAGCTCCTCGATGCATCGGTAGGTATCAAGAGACAACTAGACGTGGAATTTTCCAAGGCCTTTCTCAATTTGATATATTGTTTTTTCCAAGGCATTAATAATTTTTAGATGTCTTGTAGAGGCCTTGAAAAAAAATTTCAGAATGTCTGGTATTATACATTCCCTGATTATGAAAATAATATTGATGGTTCATGTGGTCATTCGACTAGTAGAATACCCATGATTATGTTTTATTATGGAATTATTTAATCTTCTCATATTCCTGCCATAAATGTATTCAATTTTATTATTATTAATGGAATATAGTTTTAATTATTCACCATGCTAAATATTTATGTTATCTTCCATTGTATATCTTACCCTTACTGAGTGTTTGAGCCCACCCCTTTCTTATGGTTCATTTTCCCAGGATATGAAGAAGTTAGTTATGAGTGACTTCCAGGAATAATCTAGGAGGCTTGGATGTTTCTAATGGAATTTATTCATGTTTTATTTCTTTTCTAGCTGTAAAGTAGAACTTATGTATGAATCTTGTTTCCAATAATACTAAACTGATCGGTCTTTGGAGACAATATTTCCTTGTGATCATGCCAATATTATGTAATAATGAACCGACTCTGGGGAACTAGGGTCGGGGCTTTACAAATCCACCCCTTCAAAAATTATTCAACCATTGATGATATCACCTCATGTTATTAAAAAATCATCAGATTTGGCTGAAGAACATAGTTTCCAGTTGTCACTCTCCGTGAATCAGCCTTATTCATCGATGAGGGTTTAGCCAAATGTTCAACATGCTTTTGTGCTTTTGTTCATCATGATTTCCAATTTTAATTACAATATCGATCTTCCCCACCTTCTAAGACTTCCATACATGTGCTTGGATGAAAACAAAAACGTTTATGATTTGTCAATCTACAAAAAATTCGGTCACTCAATCGATCTTTTAATGTCCATAAACAATAGAGTCAAGAACCGCAGGGATCCAATGGTGAAGAACATGAATAAAAATAGAATAAAACACACTATGAACAAATTTTTTGAAGGTTATGGGCCTATCAATCTAGGACAATAGTCTAGAACATCCTCCTTTGATAGACACAATTGATTAATCTAAATCGATGATGAAATAGCAGTTATTTGGGACCCACAAAGGGAGAAGGGAGATGTGCAGATCAATGAATGATTAAAAATAAACTTAAAATTTCACGGTACTGAATAAAAAACCCCAATATGAGTCATGCTTATTGTTTGGATCGATCACTAGTGATGAACACATTTTCCATTGAGGGAGGTGGATTTGTGGTGTTCATTGAGCTGTGACCCGAATTGAATTAGAGGTTCGTCATTCTATAAAAGAACACTCCAGTTGAATTTTCGAATGGATGTGGGGAGGAGAAATTCACCAATGAATGATACATTATGAGACAATCCTTTCTAAAACTCTCAAATTACCTATTTATATGATTTTAATCAGGTCAATGTTGATACTGAAATATTTAATTATTTATTAATTTAACTTAAATTCATCACTAATGAGAAGGTTCCTGGTCATCCCATGTCGAATAATTTTTTCTGACCTATGGAAAATGCCACATTTTGGACTAGATCGTGGTATCTGATTTCTGAGTTGATCAACCAGTTAAGAGTTTATCCTTTTCCATAATTAAAGAGAGCCACACAATATAATTATATTTAATATTTTTATAAAATTAATGCCAAGAAAACTAGGCCTTGGAATTATACATCATCTAAGATCCTAGCTCTATAAATATATTTAGAAATATTTTAAATATTTAAAATGGAAAAACTGGGTATCTGCAGTATTTGTTCACTAGTTCCAGAATGAGTCTTGATCAATATGTTTTTACCCCTAAGTAAATATGTGATTAAACCACATCCACTTATATTATCCATATAGGGATGTATTTTCTTGGAATATAATTACACTATATGTAACACCCCAAGAATTGGAAAGTTGATTTAATATAGAATGAATGAATCATTGTTTCTCTACAAATTCCCCTTTATTATAACCTAGCCATGTAAACATAATCTCTTCACCTCTGTGATATGAATTTCAAAAAACTGGCATACACAGTTGTGTTCGGTAAGATATTTAGAGTCTCATATGACAAACTTAATTTTTGGGGAATAATAACATACCCTTATGAATAGTAACATACACTTACGAATATTAATGAATAGTAAATCATCCAAAAAAATTAGACACTTCACCCATGACTGTATAAATGCAATTTTTACATCTTATAAGTTAAAAAATGATCAAAGTATACGTATTGGTATTTCTGAATGTCAAAAATATTTTAATTTCAATTTTATGATTAATTAAATAATTTAAAATGGAAATGTATTTTCATAAAATGTAATCACAAATTGTTTCTTTGTTGTATTATGTTTATAATATAATTTTATGGTACCATGATTAATTTCTCAATGTGTTATAAAAACGAGTTATAGTTTTAATGTTTTTTTGAATTAATTATGATTTTAATTAAAAATTAATTTAAAAATAATATAATTTTATGGGACCATGATTAATTTCTCAATGTGTTATAAAAACGACTTATAGTTTTAATTTTTTTTTTGAATTAATTATGATTTTAATTAAAAATTAATTTAAAAATATTTGGAAATTTAATTTTAAAAAATGGTTCTTGTTTTTTAATTCTATAGGTTGGAAAATGTTTAGGAGGAATTTTTGGTATTTTTCGGAAATACTAGAATTTTAATGAATAGTGAAATTTTGTAAAATACTGTATATACCAATTATTAGTTAAATACACAATTTATGACATCATGAGTGATATTAGGACACATGGTTCAAACTAATGTGATTTTATTACTATTAGGGGTCTCATGAAACAACACTTTTTTTTCATGATAGGATTTAATAAAATAATGAATAAAATATTCAAAATTTACTCCTCCCCTCCACTATAACCCCCCCTCCCTCAAACTCTCTTCTCCACACTCCTCTAAGACTTGAAGCACATCCAATATCTGCCCAAATACCCTCCCCTAGTCACTCCCCACCTCTAATAATCTCTTGAACTTTCCAAAAGTCTAAAACCTCATCCCCAAAAGAGATTCTCGAAGAGGTTGATTCAAGGGTTAAATTCCTCTTTTTATTTCTTTTATTTCAAGTCCTATTTTATGTGGTGTGTAATTAAAAATTTCATTCAATATTCTAATTCACATTATATTCTATCCCACTACTCTTTTAATATTCTTCTATGAATGGTTGACCCCTTTCCCTTATGTTATTAATGTTTTCTAAACCCATGTTGCATAGCTGTTATGCTATAGAATTTTCATTTCAAAATCACTCTCTTATTCAAGCACTCTTATTATGTTATTGTATTTTCATTTAAATTTCATTATTTTGGGATATTTGAATCCATAACCACCTTAATATAATGATTATGTATGAGTTATTATATACCTTTTCTCTCACATCAAAATATTTAATGAAATTATAAGCGATGTTGTTAGGCTGCTGAATGTTCGTAAGGAATTTCTCAACTTTTCTTTTATTTAGAGTTATTTTCTAATATTTTTTATTCCTCACCAAATTCCATCCAAATGCTATGATGAATCCATTATCATACATGTACTAGAATGTTGTCCTGATAAAGGAATAATTTTTCATCATCTCCCCTTTCCTATTCTTTTATACAAAAAAATGTAAACACAATATGAGATGTGATAATTTACCACATTCAGCGATGATGGGCTTTCAATTTCTATTACATTATTCAATTATGGTAATGAAACCATTGTTATGGTTGAACCAGACTATAATATATGTATTATATATTATCTATTATTCTAGAATCTTTTTTACACATGGTTTTGGTTTATAATGAAAATTGAGTTCATGGGGTTCAAGAACCACTAATTAACCCAAACGGTTATCATTAAATTTTAATATAATGATTCATTTTCACTCCAAGTGATGATTTCTAATAAAATATAACTTCAATTATGGACAAAAACCCTCATTTTACATGATTCTCCTTTCATGTTTATAAGTATACCGATCATGAAACAAATAGACACGAATAATGAAATTGAACATATTAACCATTGAAAATGCCATGAATGAACAAAGTAGTTATATAATAAATCAGTTACATGTAGAAGAGGTTCAATAAATCCTAATTAATGAACTTAATTTGTTCATCCATTACACTATGTCAATTTGAAAACACCATCAGACTTATGGTAAGGGTTTCTTCATATCACTTACATTTTTGTGACATATTCCGTATTCATTAATATTACATGTGTATGGTTTATGTATACTACCCATTTTATCATATCATGAATATAATTACATTCATAATATTCAATTTATCATTTAATGATTATTAATTTTGGGTCATACAATTCAATTACTTACAATGTTGTAAGTATTTTCTACCCAGACCTCTATTTTCATTTGGGAAGCTTTTATTCTCTACTTACCTCAATTAAATTCTTATTTATTCTTATTAACTCATTATAATTTGATCTTCAATTTCTGATATATGTTTACCATCTGGAATCATTTTTTATTTTATGTGTATTTACATGTTTTAAAAGGATCTTTAAATAATTTATCCTGATAAACAAACCTGATTCAAGGGATATTTTCAAATTCTTAACATTTTTCATGTGTAAAACAGAATCTATTTTCAGCCACCATTATTTTTATAAAAACACTCATTTTATCATGAAAATTGATCTGTGACCATTTCTGGATTAAATGGAACAAATTTTCCTTTCTTTTTTAAAATTATATTTAATACTTTCGTTTGAATGCTCTAAAATTATCTATTCATAAAGAATCATAAGATATATTTATACAAGATTTCACTTCAGTGTGACATAATTTATTCCTAAAATATAAATTCAATTTCCTAGTTTTTTATTTTATTGGATATTCATTCTTAAAATCTGATTTCAAGGAAATTATAAATGATATTCCAAAATATCTTTTCCTTCAAAAGTAAAAAAGGATTTTTCTCATCCCACATTAGCTGTTATGAGATATATGCCTTGTTCACAACTTATTTATTTCTTTTTGTGTATGTACTTCCTTTGGTATTTGATATCAAGAGTATCCTTTTTTCATGATATTCTAAGGGATTATGATTTGAATTTTTCTTGGTGGTATGGGACACTTAGGAATGTTTAAGGATTATTTCCCTCAATGATTCTTCAATGGTCTCATTTATAAGTACCTTCAAATATGTCAACAATCTTTGTTTAATATTTTACTTCATTTAGGTTTGTATTCTATAATATTATCCACCATTTTTTATTTAATAGCTTATGATTTTTATGAATGGGGATTTTCTATCTTAATATCTTTCACCAATTTACTCCAAATGGTTTGTGTTTATGCTTAATGTTAGTGGAAATTTATTTACATTTCATATGTTAGTTTTAATATGAATATTTTTATTATTTATGTTTAACCTAATTAATATGAGGAATTAATTGGTCTTTGTAAGTTTCAGGGGGATCCTGCTATAGCCACTTGGTGAAATGGTAGGTCTCATGAGAAACACAATGGTCTTATCATGAGGCCTTGAAAAAATTAATATTTACGATTGTTTCTGAGGCCTTAATCATTTTTAAATGTTATGGTTGAGGACATGATGGTATATATTAGAATATCCAACAAATACATTTCCCTCATTATGAAGCTAGTTATTGAAATTTCATGTGCTTATTCGACTAGTAGAATACCCATGGTTAAGTTTTATTATTATATTATTTACTCAGCTAATATTCCCTCAATAATGTTTTCAAGTTTAGAGGCATGTGTTATGAATTGTTCACCATGCATATTCTTTATGTTTTTGATATCTTCCACTATATTTTTTACTCTCACTCAGTGTTTGAGCTCACCCCTTTCTTATGTTTCATTTTCTCAGGACATGAATAATTTTTTATGATCAAACTAGAAGGATAATCTTAAAGTGGTGGAAGTTCCAAATAAAAAGTATATGTTTTATTTCTTTTCAAGTTGTAATGTTGAACTTATAAATGTAACTGGTTTCCAAAACTACTATACTACTTGGTCCTTCATGATTTTATTCCTTGTAGTTATTCCATTGTATTAATATAATGATCCAGCTCCATGCTTCTAATGTTGGGTTGTTACAGTTGGTATCAAAGGAAGTTTAGTAGAAAACATTGAAACTATATATATATAAAGTATATTAGTGTACAATACCCTATGATAAAATTTGGGGATAAGTATATAAGGATGTATTATAATTTTGGAATGTAATAGATTTTGTGGTTTATCAAGATAATACATCCCAATTAGGATAAAAACAAATAAAGGTGGCTCTGGAACAATTGTATCTAGGGGTAAAACCCGAAAACAATACTTTAAGCTAGACTCGAATGGGAGCTGGTGCATGGAAATAGGGATTGCATCAATCTCGGTTTGACACTCCCTGGGGATTTGCATTGGTAAATTCTTATGCTTATTACAAATAATTATAAAGGATTCATGTCCCCAAATTAACCATAGTGTATGGTTCAATGATTTATAATGCATAAATTTATGTTATGTGTTATACCGTGTTTAGAGATATATAGAGTTCATAATTATATGATCTAATATATAATATAGAATTGATTAGAAATGGTGCCTAGTAGAATGAATGAGAATCTCACCAATGTTCATCATGCGAAGATTGAGAAGGATCATATATCTAATGGTCTTAAGCCATATTTTGAAATGAAGATTGTCTCCCATGTTTCCTCATCATATAAATAAATAATAACGTGTGTTTACAAGGTATTTGAAGACATATATAAGTCCTATGTATTTTAATGGAAGAAAAATAATAAGAGGATGAAAGAGAAATATGGGGATAAAGGGAAAAGTGAATTATGTGTTTTCCCACATGGGATAACTGTTGAAAGAAACTCCTTGGACAGCTAGCCGAACAAACATGAAAAGGTGGAGAGCTGATCATAATGAAGATGCTAGGGAGGGGCGGTTTAAAGTAGTCATAGTCTGTATGGTTACCTTAAGACCTATGTGTCCTATAATGTCTCCAAATCCTACCAGAAATTCAATCTCTAAGCCTACGGGCCATGTAAGGTTTCCCCCTCATCACATGAAAGGGGGTTATTAAAAATCAATAAAAAATAAGGCCTTTGGGCCATTCAGGAATTTATATGCTTGAGAGGAAAATGAGATTACATTATGTTTAGAGAAAAAGTCCACCATTATCATAATTCCAAGATAAGGAAAGAATATTCATATATTCAATGCTTTAACTACAACGAGATGGGACACTATGCGAATAAATGTCGAAAGCGTCAAAGGAATTTAATGGAAATGGTGATTTTGGATAATGATCAAATTATGATGTTACCATAGATGAAGTAGAAGGATTAATATGCCTAGTCACAAATCATGTCATTTGAATATTTTTTCAGTAATGTGCTGGTTATAAGAATTATGAGATATATAAGGATTGTACAGTAGTACTATTTCATTACGTATTTGATGTCTTATATTGAATAGTACAAACGAAAAGTGATTCCTTATAGAGAGAAACATTTTAGAAAAAAACATGATTTAGGGAACGAAAACCCATATTATATATCTGATGTTGAGATAATGATGTAGAAATTATTGATAAAGATAAGTACTGACTACCTTGGAACTGATTATGGTCTTTCTCAGGAGTGGAATGTGCTATCATCGATGGAGTTTACAACACTTTTGGATTTAAGTAATACAACCAATAACAAGTATCTTACTTAAGGAATATGGAAGAATGCATGATTCCCATATGGTTTTTACAGTAATTTAAAATATTAACATATTTCATGAGGATACATGATGAATTTATTCACATGTTTTTAATATGAATTTACTAGGTGATTATTTTTTATTAATGTTTAGTGATAAGTTCATCATGGAAATTTAGACACATTCATTATAATGTATTTAATCATTATATTTTTTAATTGTTAACCATTTACGAAATGGATTAAGTTGATCAATTTATGGGGTTTTAGAGTTCAATTTCACTACATGATGGTTTGATTATTCTTCGATGACCATGTTGTCCAATTTGAATGCATTGTTTTGTTGTAACTGATGGATTTTTGTTTCCTCTTATTAATACGATGTTGTCAACATATTCATGATCTGGGTTTCCCATAGTGGAATTTTCAAGTATGAACCATTCACTTTCAATATTCAATTCGAAATTTTGAGGATGAAATATTTGTAAGGATGGGATAATGTAACACCACAAGAATTTACAGATAGATTTAAGAGAGAATGTATGAATCATTATGTCTCTACAAAACACCACTTTGTTATATCCTGGCCATGTAAACATATAATTTCCACCTCTATGATTTGAATTTCAAAAAAATGATATACACGGTTTTGTTAAGTAAGATATTTAGAGTCTGATAAGACAAACTTATTTTTTTTGTGAATAATAACATACCCTTCTGAATATTTACATACCCTTATGAATGGTAATCAATAGTATATCTTCTGAAAAAATATAATCTTCACCAATTAATTTATAAATCCAATTTAGACAAATTAAAATTGAAAAAATGATCACAGTATAAGTATAGGTATTTTTGTATGTGATAAATATTTTAAATACAATTTTAGGATTAATTTAATAATTTAAAATGGAAATGTATTTTCATAAAATGTAATTATAAATTGTTAATATATTGTATTATTGTTATAATATAATTTTTTGGGACCATGATTAAATACTCAGTGTGTTATAAAACGAGTTATAGTTTTGAGGTTGTTTTTTGGAATAAATTATGATTTCATTTAAAAATTAAATAAAAAATATTTACAAAATTAATTATAAAAAATGGTTGTATTTTTTTTTATTCTACACTTCAAAAAATTCTTAGGGTGATTTTGTTGAATTTTTTATAAAATACTAGAATTTTTTATGAATAGTGAAATACTTTAAAATTCTTAATATACAAATTATCAGTTAAATACACTATTTATGACATCATGAGTGATGTAATCCCACATGGTTCGAAATCATATAAACATATTACTATTATAGGGAACATAAAAAAATATATTAGTTGTTATGAGGGAATTAATAAAATAATTAATAAAAATTTCAAAATTTACTCCTCTCCTCTCTTTACGTCAAATAATTATTATTTATTATTATGTAATCCACATAAATTATGTTTGAATTTCCTATATATTTATACTATCCAGAATAATTCTTTATTTTATTTGGATTTACATGTTTCAAAAGGATCATTCAAACATTTTATGCTGATAAACAAACCCGATTGAAGGGATATTTTAAATTGTTACCCATTTTCATGTGTACAACATAATCTGTATTAACACACCATTAGTTTTATAAAAAAATCATTTTATCATGAAAAAATATCATGGATCAATTTTGGATTTATGAGAACAAGCATGCCTCTTCACTTTAAAATTCTCATTAAAACACTCCATATAATGCTGTGAAATGTTTTATTTCTAAAGAATATTAAGAACTCTTTTTTCATGATTTCACATTAGTAGGAAAACATTTATGCCTATAATATAAATTCAATGCCCTTGTCTTTTATTTTATTGAATATTCACGCTTAAACTCCAATTTTTTGGAAAAAATAAACGATTTTCCAAAATAGCACTTCATTCAAAAGAATAATGGATTTTTCTCATATCACATTAACTTTTATGAGATATATGTCTTGTTCCCCACTTATTTCATTTATGTGGTATATATACTACCTTTCGTATATCTTATCTAGAGTCTCCTTATTCACATGTTATTCTATGGTATTATTATTTGAATGTTTCAAGGTGGTATGGGAAACTTTGGAACGTTTATGGATTATTTCCCATAAATATTTTTCAATTGTCTCATTTAAAGGAATATTCATCCGTATCACCGAACTTTGTTGAATCTTTTACCTAATGGTGGTTTATCTCCCATGATATAATCTAATATGTTTTATTTAATAGTTTATTATTAGATTGATTGTGGATTTTCTATATTAAAACCATTCACCAATTTTCACTTAATGGTTATTGTTTATGCATAATGTTCCGAGAAGGTCATTTACATTTCCTATGTTAGTTTCAATATGAATGTGTATAAAAATTTTTTTTATCCCCATTCATATGAGGAAATACTTGGACTTAGTATGTGTAGGGAGGGTCCTGCTATATCCCCTATGTGCATCGGTAGGTCTAATGCGACAAACTAATTTCTTCGCATGATGCCTTGAAAAAATGAATATTTATTGTTTTGGCCGAGGCCTTAATCATTTATATATGTCTTGGACGAGGCCTTGATGGTATATTTTAGAATTTCTGACATATGAATTTTCCTCATTATGATGCTAGTAATTGATGGTTCATATGGTTATTCGACTAGTAGAATACTCATGGTTATATTCTATTATGGAATTATTTAATCAGCTAATATTACATCCTGAAAGTGGTCATGTTTAGAGGAATGCATTTTCAATTATTCACCATGATTATTTTTTATGTTTATGATATATTCCACTATATTTCTTACCCTTACAACTGTTAGATGTCACCCCTTTCTTATGATTCATTTTCCGAGGACATGAAGATGTTTTTTATGATTGACCTATAAGGAAAATCATATAGTGGTGGATGTTCCCAATAAAACTTATAGATTGTATTTCTTTTCAAGTTGTAATATTGAACTTATTTCTATATCAGGTTTTCCAAAGCTACTAAACTACTCGGT
The DNA here is from genome assembly GCA_963277665.1 of Viscum album. NCBI lineage: Eukaryota > Viridiplantae > Streptophyta > Magnoliopsida > Santalales > Viscaceae > Viscum > Viscum album. The sequence goes on from OY728119.1 coordinate 1,978,774,752, forward strand.
CCTTTGGAATTTCATTCCTTGTAATCCTGCCAATATATTAAAATAATGCACCGGCTCTGGGCTTCTAGGATCGGGGAGTTACACTATACTTTAACAAAATTCATATGTATATTATTATTTTTAGTCTAATCTATATTGTTTTCTCTAGAGTTAACTAATCATAATCCTAAACATAACTATACATCCCTTTGATACCAACTATGACAACCCAAATCTTTATTACAAATTACTTCATGATTTATTACATAAAAATAGAAATAATAAAACCTTGGATATCTATAATTCTCATTATTTTGGGAATAAGTTTCATTAAATAACAACATGAAATAGTAAATTCATCATATTTATTTAAAACATCTTTAACATTATCTCACTTAAAACTACAATGGATAACTAAGGGGAATAAACATGAAAGGGGTGACTTATAAATCCGAGTAAGGGAATAGACAATGGATAACTAGAAATAATTAATATTTGTTATCTAGTAGATATATAAATGGGTCATAAAATGGTGTGAGAATCTTAACCATGAATATTATAGCATGCTATAAGATAACAATATAAATGGAACATGGGAAATATTGAAACAACATAAAATATCATATCATAAACTTATGACAAGTTTAAATGATAAAAATTAATAATGGAAAAACTCTCATGATGTATTTAATTCACTCCCTAATCATTTTAATGAGATATATTGAGGCTAAAACATTACCCAATGTATTGTATTTCTATATAATTTTGGGTGCACCCATCACATGAATTTTATTATCATGCTTAAATGTGTCACATATATCATACAACATGGATTAATTCATCATAATGTCTTATTCCACAACAAATGATTGTGTAATAAATACATTTATGTCACAAATAAAATAATAATAAGTGTGTAATGGTGGTCAAACATGATATAAAATGTGCATGGGTATTCACAAAACAATTTATTGGCATTTAATATCGATGTAAAATTTTGGCATCATAATGGGGGCTTATAAATGTTATTGACAGGGCTTGATGAGAGTTATAAGGGACTATAAAAATTTATACATAATGTTGATAATAATGGATATATAGTATAACATATCCCAACATTAGGACCTGAATATAAAAGACATAAGATAGAGAAGATACTTGAATACAAAGGAGAAAGAAAATGAAACGCTACCTTGAGACTCTAAATCCAAAATATTTAGGGGGAATTCATGAGATATTTGGGGAACCTTGGGGGAACCTAGAGAGGGCTATAAAAATTATGGATTTTCTCAAAGAAATTTTAGTAAAAATAAATGGGATCCTGGGTGGGTTTATATAGAGAATGAATGGGGAATTCTTTATCATTTCTCAAATGTTAGTTTTATACAATATATAACAAAATAACTAAAACTAAAATCCTTTCTAGGGTTTTCTGAATTATTTCTACCAATATGACCAGTTTTCATTATTTTATTATCCCAAGGCCCTAACATGTTAAAATAATACACTTTCTGATGTGTAAGTGAGTCATACTCTAAAACATATGATTTTAAAACCATAAAATATATTATAGGTTAAAGAGGATATATAAAGGCATTAAAAAATTAATTAAATAAACATAAAATCACATTATATAAATTGAAAATATATATTTGGTCTTTTATTCCATTTATAGTTTTTATTACATCACTTTTGGGTCATTTGGATGTCATAATACACATCATATATTTGTATCTTATCAAATTTTTACCTGAAAATAGGACTATCACAAAAGAGTTTGAAAACAAACCATTTCTTAATTTAAATTATATAATTCCAAAAACAATTTATCATCCAAATAATTTTATAATTATGTGAATGTTATCATTTGAAAGACTAACTCACATTTATGGTGAGATGAGGGGTTTTTTGACAACAATAGTTTTAAACCCCTTATTAAAATTTCAATTGACTTTAAAAAAATTATATGATTTTTTATACTCAATAAAAATTATTTAATAATAATATTTTATTAAAATATATTTAATTTAAATAATTAATTAATTCTTAAAAAGGAATGTGTTAATGGAAATTTCATAATACTAAAAAATACAATTTTTGTTTTTTCGTATCAAACTGTAATTTTTACTAAACAGAATAGTTAATCATTTTATAAATTGAAAAAAAAAGGAATAAGTATAATCATTATTTCAACAAAAAAGTAATATAAATATTCATATATTAATGTAACTTTTTTCTATGCTTTGATACAATATTTTATCTCTCAATTAACCTATTTTTCTTTTACCATAGGAATAAATATTTATTGATATTACAATTCATATTATTCTAGAAATATATTGAACATATGACCTAATAATAATTATGATTATTCAAAAAATCGAATAAATTTTATAAAATTCATTTCACATAGGTGGAAGAATTTAGTTTCATATAAAACTCTCATGAATGATTGAAAATGGTTTTTCAAAAAATAACTTTTTAGGGAAATTTTGATTTTAAATTTACAATATAACTTGTAATCATCATTATAAGGATCTAAATATATATATATATATATAATTTCCTTTATATTATTTATCATTATATGTAATTTTATTTATTTTTTATAGATAATCATTAATATTTTTCTTTCAAAAAATGTGTTTTTAATCCAAAAATTAATCTTATACTAAAATATACTATGAAGAGGATTTAAATCCAATTAATTTAATTAAATAGAAATAAAAAATACATATTTTAAATTTAAATAGAAATAATATAATATTGGGTTTAGTATATAAAATTATTTTTTCAACATAAATGACAATTTTACCTAAAATGGTATTTTTCACTATTTTGTGAAAAATCTATATTTTTGAAAAATCCCAAAATTTTATCCCTATGTTAATTTTGATATTATGATATTATAAATGGATTTTTTATAGAAATATTTTTATAAATATTATATAAAATAATTATACTATTTTTTCATAATAAAAATAAAAATTATTTTTGAAGAAAACCAATTTTGTAGAATAAAATGTCATTACCAAAAAAATACTGAATATTTTCTTGGAATTTAACAATAAATTTAAGATGCATATATATTAAAAATAATTTAGTTAAAATTACTCATATCCTTAAATTTAATATACATTTTATAATTTTCATAATTTAATAATCACTTTTTTGGTGTTGGTGTTGTGTAACACATAAGCTGTCGAACATAGTTTTCTCTATCAAAAAACTCAAGGCATTAGATGTTGGATATTAAAGGAATTTTATATAAGAATTATCTATCATATAAATGTTGTTTATGGGATTGATAATGAAAGGTTTTTTGTTTTTATGGCCAGATACGTGAAAATAAGCCTTTCAGGAGCTAAAATATAGATTGACTTCAACCAATATCCTAGTTCATCCAAAGACAGTTAGTAGTTATACTATATAGTGTGACCCATCAGGTACATGTCCAAGAGATTTTCTGATGTAGGGCCATAGATTCACATAATTCGGGTATAGGATGTGGAGGTCTCATCAGAGGAACAACCTAATGCATGATATTGAGTTATTTTTACTTGTTCATGGTTTACCATGTTGGAAAAACTAATTAATAGAAGTGGATTTTGTGGTATACATGGACCAAAAAAGCCTCAATTATATATTTACCAAGCTTTTTCTGAATCTGAGGTTGAAAAGGTAGGTTGAGTACTTATAGTCTTTTTGACATTAACCTTTCTATAAACCTAGGAAGGTAAATGTGATAGCTAATGGAATGAGCAGGAGGACTAAGATATGGGTAGTTTAGGAGGCTAGTAGCTAGTAAAAGCTTATGGTTTTGTTTCTAGAGATTAATATGGGGGTACTAAAGAGATAAGGTGAGACATTTAATTCATCCTCATATGTGACCTCTACCCTGTTGAATATATTATCGATTAGGAATCTATCATATTCTAAGGGCCTTGTCCTATGAGTGAATTTGGTTGTTGAGGAACTAACTCTTGGTTGGACTATATGAGAGGATAAGATATTGTCTATCCATGGACTCATTTGGGTTCCAGTATATATACATGAAGAGACGGTGTGGGAGTTTCATTCCATGATTTTCATAGTACATCCTAGCGTTACCATGATATATTGTTATTTACATCCATAGTATTGGTGGTTAGGGATGAAACATGTGGTATATGGGTTTTTTATTATATGTTCCACATGTAATATAATGAAGTCGGAACATCATTGACTAGGCACATTTTTAGTGTAATAACCCATTACTAAGTTGAAAAGGGATAATGTTCAGAGGGATTTTGTGACTTGTCTATTGAATTTTCCTCATGGTAGTAAATAATTATTGGTTGTTGTTTAAAATCTCATAAATATTTCTCATTTACATTTGATCAGGGAGACAATATTATTTGATGAGATTGGGAGGGTGTATAGTCCTGAGATTGTACAACAATACATGGTCCCTAACACTATAATTTAATATATGGAATCCTAGATTACATCCCATTTTAGGTATAGTTTTTAGAAGGAATTGGGTAGATAAGTGATCCTGAGAACAAGATACCACCCTTAGACATATGGCCAATCAATGTATGTGAAACTGTTTCGTGAAGTCATACTATGAGAATGCGGGATTGATTTTTGGGGGTTTAGGGAGAGGTATATATCCATAGTTCATTTTTCCTACAATAATATTTATTAGGTGACAATATAGAAGATTACTTATAGTATTTTTATGGTTGTATATGTCGATCACCAATGTGCTAGTTATAGCCTGGTGTGGATGCATTACATGGGCCACATTTCATGCAGGATACATTTGAGCAAGTCTTGTTGATCATGTAACAGATGTCTACCTCAGAGACTCAAAATAAATCTTACACTAATTATTGTCTATAGCCTCTAGAGTTATAAGATGGAGATTGGGTCTTTTTTACATCTCTTTGAGGTCGGGAGATTGATGGTTCCGGAGATATGGTAATATATTAATGTGAAATGTCCGGCCATGCACGAATCTGGGTAGAGTCAAGACGGTATCTTTTCAGTTGTTTTTACCATAGATGTATCAATTAATACATGATTTATTCCATGTATTGTAGTTTTGATGTTATCATCCTGACCCACCTCTGGATTTTCGCCCTGAGGAGGTTGAGTTATATAAAGATGTATCAATTTAGGAGCACCATATATGTGTTGTTAAAGGGGTCATGAATGTTCTTTGAGGTAGGTCAATACCTCTAGTACAAGTGTTTTGGATGAACAACCATTAACCATATGATACATGGGAACAAGTGGTCGATGTAGGTGATCAATGGAAATGTTACTCTTAGGTGTTTCTTGACCACCATTAAAAGGGAAATTTGGGGACATATTACTTTAATGTGGAATAATTAAAGATCCTAGGTTATTCTAATGCCATGGCATCTTTTATTTTTATTTAAACTCTTATTTAATTTTCTTATTGTATTATATCCTAATCTGGTTCATGGGACAGTTGGGTAGTATTTGGAAAGGAAGATGTTGGAGGGTTTTAGGCTGGATGTAGGCTGATTACCCATTGTTTAATTGGAATTCATGACATTTATTAAATATTGAGTGCGCAATTCCTTAAGTATGCTAGCACATGCAATGTAAAGGGTTTTCCTAGGGATGTGGACCTCGATATTTTCCCAACATGTATCTCATTTGACCACTGTGTAAATTCATAATAAATTGTTTTTAAAATATGAGTCATAACCTATATTTTTTGGACAAAATCCCTCACCCTACCTTATATCACACACAAGAAGTACCTAGAATCTTATAACTAGTCTTTACTCCAGATTTTTCATTTACACTAGGATTTGATCATTTGTAATCATTTTGGGTATCTTGAGGTGAGTTATATATTCCTCTTGTATAGTTATTCATTTGTATTTTTATTTATTTTACTATTTTTGAGTGAGATAATATTCCATATATCATGGATTCTTGCCTATTCATCATTTTTATTCTGAAATACAACAAATCCAAAGCTGATGTTGTATGAGTTTTTGACCGTATATATATAGTTCGATATATAAACCCTTCTATAAGGGTTTAGTTTGTTATATTCCTTGTTAGAGTTAAGTCACATGATATAATTTTCGGAGGCACCCCTTTAATTAATTGAATATTTGGTTTTGATGTTTTCTATCCTATTTGGGTTTCTCACTAGTTTCTTTTAGATTGTTGGAGGTTGATTCCCTAGCCTTGGACATACAAGGGGACTTCTAATGTATCTTCTCATTTTTATACCACCCATGTGGTTTGTGTCTGTGTGCATTATTAATAATAGGAATCTCAAAAAGTTTTGAGTTTAATTGTTTTTGATTATTAGAAAATGGGTTTTTTCCATTTTCATGTTATAAATGAATTGAATTTTGAAATTTTTTTAATGAAAATTGTTATATGAGTTGTTAAACTCCTGAGATGTAATAGAATTTTTATTGATGAATGAATGTGATCAATTTAATGATTTGGTTGGTATACACTGGATCAATATTCCATTAGATTCCATGGATAGTTCTCCCATGGATCTTGATAATGGTAGTGGATTCCTTGTATGAGATTGCTCCTTGGGTCATGATTTCATAGGATGCCTTGGGTATTGCTAAACATTGGATATGGATTTATTGGGATCACAGTGGAAATGGTTTGTTGAAAAGCTCCTTATAAACTGTAGAGACCCAAAGTCTGACGTACGTGGACATTACATTACTTTTGTGGAATATTTAATACATGAATAAAACAGACGACCAAAGATCGTATTAGTTTAGTGTCTTTGGAAACTCGGAATGTAATATTGTAATCATAATGAAAGATCTTAAACATCTCCTATTATGATCTTCACCTTTTGGTTTTCTTTCCTAAAACCTTTATTTATATCCTAGGGAAAAGACAACATAAAAAGGGTGAGCTCAAATGCTCATTAATGGTAAACATAGAGAACATAAAACAATCCATAAACATTTGAATGAAAAAACATGAACATAAAATCTAAACATCAAAATCTTGAGCTAAGACAAAAATCATGGAAGTACGTAAGGCATATATCATAATCGATCATCAATAATGATAAAATAGCATGGGAATAAAGCATGTAATTGTGGAAACTATTAAGAACTTGTTATGATTTCCATAGTAGCCAAGGCATTGTTGACAAGACCATATTAGTGGACAATGTCCCGTACTGAACCGGGCTTACATGCCTTTCCAGCCATGTATTACTGAACCAGATTAACTTACCGTTCTAGCCATGTCTATCTCATGAGATATAAATCTTTACCCAATGCATTATAGGTAGATATAGGACTCACCCATCTCATAATGAAATCATTCTTACATGTACCACAACATAAACATAAATCATTCATCATAACCCAAAGAATAAATCGGGTTTCATAAACATCATCCCATCATAACAAAATCCATATATAACAAATGGATATCATTTCATCATAAGAAAAATGAAACCATGTAAATCATAGAGACATTATACTTGAAACATTATCTTACTAAATAATGTCATATTAGATGGAAAATAGTTTTGACAAAACACTTGAAATGAATTCTTGAGGAAAATATCCTTTCTTTTTCAAAATCATTTTCTTATCACAAAATGCCATGAAATTTTAAAATAAAAGGATTTTGTTGAGAATAATCATTTAATCTTGTAGAGTAAGCTTCTTGAAAATAAGGCTTTATGAAACCGTAAAAATCTGTTCAGGTCGTATAAGTTAAAAAAACATTCTTCTTGTACTTTTGCTAAAAAAGTAAAAAAGTACCTTATATGGTAAAAAAATAATGATTCCTTAAATACCATGTAGTAAAAGTCAAAAATGGGTAAAAAGGACTTTAAAAATACATGAAATAATTTTTATAAAAAAGGTACATGGATGATAAATATTACCCCAGTAAATACTTACGAAAAAACAATCTCGGATAAGAATGAGATTGGAATAATTATCCCTTACCTTATGTCTGATATGCTTCGTATGTTTCTGAACCTACTGTATAATGATTTAAATAATGTCATTGACTTATTACAAAATCATATTAATTGTTATGATATCACATATAGTTTACTTATGACTTTATATTACCCATTTTTTTGTAAATTCGATGTAAAAGCAGATATTTGGGTAAAATCATTTCATTTATTGTACGTGTTTCGACATGTTGTTCTTGATATTATTAATTATATCCTGATTTAATTAATTCCAGAATGTAAAACATGGTTTATATATAATATATACTCAGAATATACATATATATATATATATGTGATAGATCGATAAATGGAATGAAATACACCGTTCATAGAGACGGTAGGCGATACGTACGCATGAACGCTGTTTTAGTTTCGTTATTGAATTGAATGGACTTAAGTAGATGAAATAAATATATATATAAATAAATCCAGTATCATTATTATGTCATATATTTCATTATTATTCATTATATATACTTTATAATCATTCATCAATGGTTAACAGGGAGAATGAATCTCATCGCGTCATGGAGACGGTAGTCCGTACGTACGCACTAGTGATTATATCATTATCATGATCGTGGAATTGTATTTAAGTTTATGTATAATATTTCAGAATAAATATCACTTTAATATAATATTATATAGTTATTTATTTACACCATTATACCCATCCAAGTAAGGAGGTGGTCGAAAACAGATTACACCACGGCGTGGAGATGGTATATCGTACGTATGCACGCTCGGTGATTTCGTTTTCCATAGGATGGATAGAAGGTGAAATATGGTTGTTTCATATTTCTAATAACATATCCATATATAATTAATACTTAGGTTATTACTTTATAATGATACAACTAATGAATAAGAAGTAGAAGAAGAAAGAAACTTGAGAGAATCGGAAGAAGAAATTACCTCTTCTTCGACGCACCTCCTTTAAGATTCTTCTTAAGGAAGTATAGTTGGTCTTCTGAGAATACCAGAACCTCCAAAATGTTTCTAGGGAAGTGTAGAAGAGAAATGGGCAGAGTTTTTTCGAGTTTCAATGCTCAAAAGGGTGTGAAGAGAAGACGGAAGGGGTTCCCTTTTTATAAGGGAGGAGAGGGGATCCTTTGGAAAAACATAAAATATTATTTTATAATGAAGTCATATTCGGTTTATAATAGGTAAAAATTGATTTATTTTGATGCTAAAGTGAGGATGGGTCGAAATAATCTAAACCAACAGGTTTTAGACTAGTTTAGGTTACTATTTAAACATTATCTTTTAGATTTAAATCTAAGTTAAATAATTTAACTTTTACCGTGTCTTCTAGTTTTCATACACTATATGGTTAATAAACATACTATAACCATCCAAACGAACCCCAAGTGGTTCATTATTAATATATAAAACTTTATCTATGTCATTTTGCCGAACCATAGATTCTTTGGAATATAATAACAATTAATAATATAATATTTGTTTTAAAAACTATTTTATGTCAATTTTGACACTATTTGGTAATTGATTTTTGTGAAAATCATAATAGCATGATTAGTTCAGAAAAAGTTAATTAAATCAATACTAACATGTCATATTAACCTCTAAAATTAGTTTAATTCATAAAAAGTCTCAAATTATATTTATTTGGGTATTTATAATATCAATTATGTTAATATTTCATTATTTAGGTAATTACTACATCACTATTGTGTCATAAATAACTTAAATTATTTAATGTCTAAAAATTATAAATAAAATAAAATTTGGTCTGAAATATCTTTATCTTTCTAAGGAATATTTATAGTCTAATTTATCTTATTTATAACCCTATATTAATTTTTTTTAGTTATTAATCATTGATTTTAACTATTTTAACTCTTCTTTGAATAAAATAATATTAAATGTCCTAATCTAATCCAAGTGGAAATAAATGGTCATATTTTATACATAAGGCTGTTTTTAGCAAATTAAACTTATCCAATAGAATTATTACATGTGTTAGGGTAATAATAATATCAATTTTACACTTAATTACCCAATTTACTTTTAACCGTGGTAAATAAAAGTAAAAAGTTACTATTCACCACAAATTATTTTTATCTTATTGAACAAAATTTTACTCCGTGGTATTAACCATGTCTCTCGGATTTTCTAAATTCCACTCACAGAAGCGGTAAAATTATGTTTTATGTAAATTTTCAAATTCTCCTAGCAGGTGGGTAAAAGACGGTGAAAAGTTCAATAAAATTTTAATATATCTAAAATTATTATAAAATAACTCAAATAAATTACATTGAACTTATATAGGTATTTTATATCAACATTGACCCAAAATAAATTTAAATAAAATAAATAATTATTTAAATAAAAATTCGGTTTTTAAATAGTAACCTAGTGTTTTCAATATTCATCAAAAATTGAAATTTTTTAGAAAAATACCAAAAATTCACCCTAGGCTAATTTCTATATTCTGAATCCAAAAATGAAGTCTGTTTTGAATGATAAAATTTATAAAATTTCAAAAATTAGGTATTACTATTCATAATGGCTATGTCATAATAATATTATAATAATATCTCGTTTTGTGAAACTCGTTATTGTGTACTACACATGCTATCGAGGAAGGTCTTGATTGCGTGTAATGAAAGCCACGTCAGGGATTCATGTAGTGAAAGCTCTGTTTGGTGTTGCATATAAGATAATATAAACTTATATCATTTATACATTAAACAAAATCTATACATAATGTTGCGTAGAATAATATTCACAAAACAAACTTGAAATTGTGTGTAACACGAGCCAAGAATAGTGTTGTGTATACTGTATGCTAATATGCTGTTGTTTATAGTACATTCTAATCTTGGTGTAGTGTATAATAGAAGAAATCAAAGAAATTAAAAATAATATATCTCATAAAATCTCGGGGTGTTACATTCTACCCCCCTTTAAATGACTTTAGCCCACGAAATTCGTCGGGGTTTTAAATCGTTTACTACATGAAATTTTCTTTAATAGAAACCCACATCATAAAAAGGAATACTAAAGTATAATTTTAAAAACTAATGTATGAAACATAACTGTTACCCAAATTAACTTATCCATGGGTTTCCACATAGGACAACATAGGTGAAAATATGGATAAGGAAGAGAAATCTAACCGTCATGTTCTAATGGAGAGTGGTAGAGAACATGGCTATGAAAAAGCCAACAATCACCAAGCCATAAATTTGTGATGATCTAAGGTACAATATGATTCATCATATATGAGAGTACTAGAACAACATTTTTGGATTCCAAGATCATTTCCCGAACATTGATGAACTTTTACAAAAGGAGAAATAATTACTTGATTTTAGTGTAATATCATTGTTGGTCATTCCATGACCAATTTCCACTTCATCTCTATTTAAAGAAATGAAGCTGATTTTTTCATTCATGAAATGATAGCAGATCATGCGATAGAATGAAAATTCATCTCATCTGTTTCTATCACAAAAAGGTTAGCATAAGTTATTAAATATACATAAGTCCATCTATGGTGATATTAATCGTATATGATTCCAACAGTGGACTTATACATTATCTATCATACCGCTTAATAAAATAAAACTAGTTTCTACTAAACAGGGACTTCATGTAGGCCAGTGGTATGCAATAAAGGCAGGTCGCACTTCAGTTGTGGGTTCGATTCCCACAGCCTTGTCTGACGCAACGGGTTGTCGCCCATCCTGCAGGATGTCCGTTTTCTAAAACTACATTATTATAACATTCCATAAATAATATCAGTAAAAGTTCTAGCCTCAAACAATTCTATATGATTTCCAACATAATCCATTCAAACCTTTAAGCTTATCGAAAATACTTCTATCCAATTTTATAGTATAAAGAAAACGATTACAATAAATTTCATCAACCAAGCATGTTAATACCATCATTTATCCCCCATATATGATAAATCTTGTTGGTCACATTCCAAACATGTGAATACCTTAATCATGTATTCTCATGAAAAATGAATACCCATTGATCCTTAGTGAAAACATGAATGCTGTCAAAAGTTAACTCATTCCACAAACAAAAATCCCAACATTTTTATATACTCAAACCATGATATCACATTGTCCTTATATCATCCATGAGCTCATCAATACTATAAAACATCTCATTATCTCCTAATCCCTTCATTATGTTCATATCATCTACTTTCCAAAAATATATGAATTAACCATTCATGGTTACCGGTACCATTCAACATATAAATTCAAATACTTTAGGAAAAAAAATAGTGTAACGATCCTTAGATGTGTCTTTATTCCATATTACCATTAAATTACCTATACAACATAACTCTTGATAAAAATACAATCATTATGATACCTTCTTAAACCACTGACTGAGCTTCGTCATTTCTTTCATCTCATATATCATTTGTAGTCTCTTCATCACCATCAACATAAATACTACCCATATGACCATGCTGATTCTCTTCATGATATTTTCCCTTATGTCATTGGTTTTCATAATGCCCATACATTCCACATTTAAATCATTTAACCATTGATGATGTCTTAGAACTGCCATTATCCTTGTCCATGGTGTCAACTAAACCTTTTCCTTTACAATTACTGGCTGTGTTTCCTTCTTTTCCACACCCAAAGAATCTTCCGGTTCCTTTGAAATATTCTCCCGGATTCCGCTTCCCACATTATTTACATGAGGGGAATTGAATTTTCATTCCGCTATGATCATCATAAAATTCCATCTTTCTCTTATTAGTTGATTTGGGATACTTACCAAAGTTTAGATTACTGATCATTTTATAAGATTGCTGATTAGGCATAATACCGATGTTTGGACTTCTAGATCCAATTTCATTTGGTTTCTCATGAAGAATATCATTCCATTGTCCATCATATCCTCCATTATCGTGAATATTCCTATTTCCAGCCATTTTCTAAAACCCAAATAGAATAGTGTGAGTGGAAAAAATCATGCTTGGAAAACAAGATAATAAAGGGGGAGTACCTTAAATATATAACAACTTAGGTTTACTTCTAATATCATTGCCATAATTCTAGGACTATAACCTATATGTAGACTTATCCTTAGAGACATCCCTAGACATAACATAGAAATATCTCTAGGGATCTCACTAATGTTATCACATCCTAGTTTCCAAAGGTAAACTTGTTGGATCGAATATATAGATATGTATGTCTATTAGATGGAACAATACAAGAGGGGGGGTGAATTGTAGGTTTAAAAACCTTTTGGTTTTAGCAACAAAGTGATTAGTTTAAATGATCTTAAACTAATACAAATACAAACACCCACAATTATATTTAATATAAAAGGTATGATGTATTGTAATACTAATGTAATGTGAAAGAATTGTATTCAAGATGAATACAATAATCAGAGTAATACAAAGATGTATGATTCTACCTTAAAGCGTATAGAATCAATCAATACAATATGTAATAGAATGATTGTAATTGAAACAATTACAATTGAATATGTAAAGTAGAAAGGAAACAATACAAATTCATTTCTAATACAAGTAATAGTGGAAATGTAAAAGTATTACAATTCTTTTAACCCAAAGAGAAGGGTTATCCTTTCACCTAGGATAAAAGGTCTGTCTCACCAACACCTTGGTGAGCCCTCGATACGATGATCGGACTGTCTGTCTGCCTATCCCTGGCAGCCCTCGATATGATGATCGGCACGTATGTCTGCCTATCCCTGGCAGCCCTCGATACGATGATCGGCACGTCTGTCTGCCTATCCCCGGCAGCCCTCGATTTTGTAGGTAATCGGCAACTCTGTCTTTCAATCACTTGAAAGCCCTCGATACGATAATCGGACGCACAAGGCAGATGAGAGAAGTCACAATGTCTCTATCTAGAATCTTGGTAGTTCACGAAGTCTCTTCGTTCTTTTCACCATTATTTTATCAGCTTCAAATGACCTCCTATTTATAGATCTCGGGTTCCAACGGTCATGTTGCCTCCAACGGTCATATTTCTCCGAAAAACTCGGAGGGACTTGGACACCTGTCATCATAACAGTCATATTGAAACAGAAAGCATGACATCGTTTTGATTAGTTTGTAACTAACTCAACGACATCGTATTGGTTAAAACATGATATATATATTGATAAGCAATGGTACGATTCATATGAAAAAAGTGCTTTTGACAAAGTACCAAAACAATTAAAGAACATCTGAATAGAAGAGTCAGTAAGATACGATTGACAGAGTCAGTACGATACGATTTACAGAGTCATTATGGTACGCTTGATAGAGTCAGTACGATATGATTGACAGAGTCAGTGTGATCAGTATTGTATGATACGATATGGTCAGTACGATCGACATTTTACGATACGATAAACATGATAGAAGACAATTGTAATTTCCAAAATATGATAGAATACATTTGTGATTTCCAAAACAGGATATAGAAGTCAAAAGAGGACTTTTGACTCAACAATATCCCCCTTTTTGGAAAGCACAACACACAAAGTAAATGTAACAAGAAATACTTATCTCCCCCTGAGTTATTGGAAACTCTTCTGAATATGAAATCGAATACAACTAACTCCCCCTTAGGTATGGACTTTCCTAAGGACTGTATTCGTAGATTTTCCTTAAGAGTGTTGTAAAGCATTCTTCCCCTTTATAAAACATTCTCCCCTTTGTAAACATTCTCCCCCTTTGTGATTTACAAAAAGAAAGGAGTAATCTTGAATTGTCTGAAGGAGTTAGTAAAGCAATACAAGACAATGGATAAAAGAAAAGGATCATAAAAGTCATTACAAAACAAAGACATGTTCCAAAGGAAAACAAATACAAAAATAATTTGTTTTCCCTTTCCTTGTACTTCTTTATAAGCTCATGAAAAAAATCTTTCATCTTCTTGATCTCCTTCTTGTCTTCATAAATTGATTCACCCTGAGTTTTAATAAGCTCTTGTTGGTCTGCAAAAATCTGATCTTGATTTCTGATAGTCTCCTCCTAGACTCTGATTACTTCTTCAAGGGTATCAATTCTATTTTGAAAATTCTTGTTATCTTTGGATATCACAGAATTATGATTCTTCAGCAAGACCATTTCATCCTTGAAAGATGAAACCTTTGAGAATTCAGATTGAAAAACATTCATTCTCTCTTGCAAATCTTTCACTGAAGGAACATTAGCTCTTTGAGAAGACAAAAGATTCAACCTTTCAACCGTTTCTCTGTCAATCTTGTTGAAAGCCATTGCAAGATCATTTGATAACCTTCTTATATCTTCAATAGATATTTCATGATCATTGATTGAGCTCTCTGTTTTGTACGACCACTTGGTCATCTTATTGCAGGGCTTCTTATGAGCAACCGAACTTTCTGAAAGAACTTTCAAATCGGCTTCAACTGACAAAACTTTCTTCCTCAACTATTTTATGGAGCCAAACTTCTTCTTTTGATTGTCAGTAATAAAATAAATCTTCCCTTCCAGCCTCGGGAAATAAGGAATGGTCTTCTCAACTCTTCTCAAAACATGAACAATGTAATCACTCTTCTTGAGAGAGATTGTATGTTCTAAATCAGTATATTCATCGTACGATGCTAGTTCATATGATCTGCTTGAGTCAACAACTGGCTGTTTTCCTTTTGCTTTTTCTTTCTTCTTTCTTTCTTCTTCCTCTTTGTCACTAATTACAATAACTTTATCAGAGTAAGAGGATTGAGCACCTTGATTTTCTTGAGATGACATTCTGTCCGGAGATCGAGCTTGATCGACATGAGGAGTTTGTTGAACACCTTCACTCAGATTTTGACCTGATTCATCTCTACTCTTCTTTGAACATTGAAGAAATTATAAAAGAAAGTCTCCTTCTTCTTCTACTTTTTATATCTCTTCCTTCAATTTTTTCCCTTTTTCTTTCTAAGGAAGACTCTGTACGATGGGATCTTGGTGCTCTTCTTCTGTTATTTTAGTACTAGCTTCCTCTACTGCTTTCAAGACTTTAGAGACATCAAAGTCCTGAGCCTTTCTTTTCAAAAGAACCTTCTTCTTCTGTTCAGCCTGAAGAGTTTCTTCTACCCTTACTCTTTCTGCAAAATCCTCAGCAGGGTCAAGACCAAACTTCAGATCACCTTCCTTTCTCTGTTCCTTATCCTTTCTCTATTTGGATACATCCTCCTTACTGTACCTCGTATTCTTCATGGGCTTTGAACTAGTTTGCGGATCATATTTTTGAGTAACTCCAGTAGATTGAATGTCTTTGGCTGGCATAGGTGCCGATTGATTCTATGCCAATTCAGCTTCTACATCTCTAACAAAAAGTTTTGAATTGTGATCAAAACAAACATTCAACTTTTTCATCGTACTTTTGCTAATCCAAGAAGGCTTCATATCTATGGGGTTTCCTTTCAAAGGAATGTTACAAAACTTCATACTCTCGAAAATGAACTTCGTAAGGATAGCTGGATACATAATCATCTAGGACTTAATCCCTCCTGTCTTGAAATTCTTAATGGTATCAAAAACATACCCCATGAGATTCAATTTTCTCATATTCACAAGATAGTCAAGCATAAAGAAATCAGAAACTTTTAGAGTTTCTCTATCCCCTTTCCTTGGGATAAGAAAACCATGCATCCATAAAGTGACAAAACGACTGTCCGGTGAAAGATGAGACACTTTTCTATTTTCTTCATTAATGACAAAAAAAGTCTTTTCATCACTTTCTCTATTAAACGTACCAACTTCCTCTGGTAGTTTGTGAGATGGAATGAAAGAATCCCCTTCTACAGAAACATTCAGAAAATGTGCCGCTTGTTTCACAGACATAGACAATTTTCTATCTTACACAGCAAAGTTTATAGTCATGTATTTGTCGAAAGAAACAGTTTTGTAAAATTGAAAAACATCATCAAAAAGAACCAGATCTTGAGAATCAGGCTTTTTAACACATAGATGTTCCCACCCTTGAAACAAAATGATCCTCCTGATTGTGGAATCGTACGTATCAAAAAAGTCCCGAGATACTAACCTTTCTCTGTTAAATTCTTTCTCTGTAAAAGTCTTTGAAGACATTTTTGTTGGAGTGTTTGCAGAGGATTGAGACATAAAGGTGATGCCGATGAGAAGATCCTATGATGATTTATAGCTGGTGAAGCAGATCTTCTCCTGAAATCCTGAAAAACCAATGTGGGTTTGGGGAGGGGAGGGGGCTATTTATAGGCGATAATGGGGAGACGTTTGATCTTCTACGGTCGAAAAAGGGTGACCGTTGATCATCTACGATCAAGATTAGAGAAAACCAGATCAATGGTTAGGATTAAAACAAAGAAAAAAAATTAAAAAAAATTAAAAAAATACATCTCGGAGAACGTAAGGTAATTGTTGGTTTCGATAGATTTCAAAAGAAAATACAAACGTACGAAATAAAATACAAAATAATTATCAAACGACATGCCAATGGAAAACAAATTCAATACTATCATAGGTCGATTCAATACAATGATTGATTGATACGATGGAAAAGAAATTCAATACCATCATCGGTCGATTCAATACCATGATTGATTGATACGATGGAAAAGAAATTCAAAACCATCATCGGTCGATTCAATATCATGATTGATTGATACGATGGAAAAGAAATTCAATACCATCATCGGTCGATTCAATATCGTGATGGAAAAGGAATTAAATACCATCATCGGTCGATATGATGGAAAACAAATTCATTAACATCATAGGTCGATACGATTAAAATTGTCAATACGATAAACAGGGAAAAAAATGAATGATACGATAAAACTGTCAATATGATAAACAGGAAAAAAATGAATGATACGATAAAACTGTCACTACGATAAACAGAAAAAGATACACATATCGAGAGAGTAAATAGTTAAAGAATATAAGATAAAAAGAAACATAAAGATAGAAAAAAAAATGTGCTCCCCCTTTCAGAGGGAGTTATTTACTGTAAGGATATTTGTAAAACATGAAGTAGATATGAATGATTATTTTAATGTAATCATTCCTAGCTTCTATTTTATAAACACAAATCTATCAGAGGGTAATGGTTTTGTTAAAATGTCAGCAAGTTGTTCTTGCGTTCTGATAAATTGTAAAATAATATCTCCTTTTTGTGTGTGATCCCTAAGAAAGTGATGCATAACATCTATGTGTTTTGCACGAGAGTGGTGTGATGGGTTTTTACTAAGAGCTATGACACTTGTATTATCACAAAGAATTTGAGTTTTGGAAAAACTCAATCCATAGTCAGTGAGTGTGTACTGCATCCACAATACTTGAGCACAACAACTTCCAGCTGGTACATATTAATCTTCAGCAGTGGATAGTACTACTGAGTGTTGTTTCTTGTAAGACCAAGAATCCAAGGAATCTCTTAAGAAATGACATGTTCCAAATGTACTTTTTCTATCCATTCTACAACCACCAAAGTCAGCATCTAAAAAACTTTTTGAAACAAAATCATTTCCAGAGGAGTAAAAAAGTCCTGAATCCATAGTGCCTTTTAAAAACCGAAAGATTCTCTTTACGGCTTTTAAATGAGACTCTATTGGATTAGATTGGTATCTTTCACATAAGCATACAGAAAACATCAAGTCTGGTCGACTAGCTGTCAAGTATAGAAAACTTCCTATCATACCTCTAAAGATTGTTGGATCTACTGGTTTCCCAGTTTCATCAGGATCAAGAGTATTTGAGGTACCAATTGGGGTACTAATACTTTTAGTTTTGTCATATCCATACTTTTTGAGTAAATACTTAATATACTTATGTTGAGATATATAAGTTCCTTCTGGTTTTTGGGAAATTTTAAAACCTAGAAATAATGTTAACTCACCCATCATACTCATTTCAAACTCAGATTTCATTAAATTTGCAAAATAATCTGTTAAGGATTTCTGAGTTGATCCAAATATGATGTCATCAACATAGATTTGGACAATCAAAACATTTTTGTTTTCCATTTTTATAAAAAGGGTTGGATCTGCTGTACCTTTTGTATAATTTTTTTGTAAAATAAATCCTGTAATTCTATCATACCATGCCCTATGGGCTTGTTTAAGACCATATAGAGCCCTGGTATGTTTAAAAACATGATCAGGATGTTTTGGGTCTTGAAAAACAGGAGGTTGTTCGACAAAAACATCTTCTTGAACAATACCATTTAGAAAAGCACATTTTACATCCATTTGAAATATTTTGAAATTGAAATATGCTGCAAAGGCTAATATAATACGAATAGATTCAAGTCTAGCTACAGGAGCATATGTTTCTTCATAGTCTATTCCCTCTTGTTGATTATAGCCTTTAGCAACAAGTCTTGCTTTATTTCTTACAATGATTCCATTTTCGTCACATTTGTTTCTGAAAACCCATTTAACACCAATCACAGTTGTTTCTTTAGGTCTATCAACTAAAGTCCAGACTTGATTCCTTTCAAATTCATTTAGTTCATCATGCATTGCTTTGATCCAATCATCATCACCTAAAGCCTCACTCGGATTTTTAGGTTCAAATTGGGAAAGAAAAGCAAGATGTTCTATTTCATTTCTTAAGTAATTTCTGGTCCTTACATGTTGATTTACATCACCAATGATGTTATCACTGGGATGATTTCTACAAAACAATTGATTTGGGTTTTGTAAAACCTGTTCATCAACATATGGTAGAATGTCTTCTGTGGTAAATGTTTCAGGAATACTTTCTTGAAAATTTTTCTTTTCAGAGTGATCTTCTAATAATGGTTGATAAACATTTTTAGAAAACACATCCGAGGATGTAGGATTGGGTTGTTTGAAAACAAAAGGATCAGTTTCATCGAATTTTACATGTACTGTTTATTCAACAGTACAAGTGTTTTTATTTAAAACTCTATAAGCCTTAGAGGTTGTAGAATAGCCTAGAAATATTCTATCATCATATTTTGGTGCAAATTTGTGTAGATTATCTTTTGTATTCAGAATTAATACTTTGCATCCAAAAACATTGATGTATGAAACTTTAGGTTTTCGGCCAGTCCATAACTCATAAGGGGTTTTATTAAGAAATGGTCTAGTTAAAACACGATTTATAGTATAGTAGGCA
The DNA here is from genome assembly GCA_963277665.1 of Viscum album. Classification (NCBI taxonomy): domain Eukaryota; kingdom Viridiplantae; phylum Streptophyta; class Magnoliopsida; order Santalales; family Viscaceae; genus Viscum; species Viscum album. The sequence continues at coordinate 1,978,794,839 of OY728119.1, forward strand.
GTACTAACGACTTCAGCCCAAAAGTGCTTATCAATTGAGTATTCACTCAACATGGTTCGAGTCATTTCCTGAAGAATACGATTTCTTCTTTCAACAACACCATTTTGATGAGGAGTTCTTGGAGTTAAGAAATTGTGAGTATTACCTTTCTTACTACAAATAGTTTCAAAATCTGAATTTTGAAATTCACCACCATGATCACTATGAATAGTTATCAATGGTAGGTTTTTCTCATTTTTAACTTGGGATCTAAAAGTTTTGAAATAGGAAAAGGCTTCATATTTCTTTGTGAGAAAGTAGACCCATGTAAATCTAGTAAAGTCATCAACTAAAACAAATACATAGTATTTTCCTCCAATGCTTCCAGATTGTGAAGGACCAAAAAGATCCATATGCACTAGCTGTAATGCATTAGAATTTGTGACTTCATTAATTGATTTAAAGCTAGTTTTATGTTGCTTGCCAAATTGACAAGGATCACAGACTTTGGAAGAATCATATATAAGGTCTGGTATCCCCTTTACAAGTCTTTTCTTTGAGAGTATACTTAGGTTTCTCATATTACAGTGTCCTAGTCTCCTATGCCATAGCCATGATTGGTCTTCTATTGCACTTAAGCAGGGTATGTTTTGGTTCCTAAGGTCTTCTAAGTTAATAGTGTAAACATTCTCTTTCCTATGGGCATAAAGAATGAATCATCCTTGGAATTGTGAACTAAACACTTATCATTTCTAAAATTCACAAGGTAACCTTCATCACATGATTGACTTATACTGATGAGATTGTGCCTAAGACCTTTAACAAACAAAACATTTAAGATAAGAACATTTCCAAGAAAAACAATATTACCTATACCAACAATCTTTACTTGAGCATTATCTCTAAAGGTAAATTTTCCACCTTTTGTTTTGATAACCTTTTCAAAGAGATATTTGTTTCCAGTCATATGTTGAGAACAACCACTATCCATGTACTAAATGTTCTTATTGGTACACTTCTCATTTTCCTGAAAAAGAAACAATTAGTTTTTCGGAATCCAAACTTGTTTGGATCCAGAAGGGTTAGATAAAAGAATTTTAGGAATCCACATTTGTTTTGCAAAATGAGCTTTATGAAATCCTAAATATTGAGTTTTTTTAAGAGAACAATTTCTTCTCCAGTGTCATCCACATTGACACATAGAAAAAAAGAGGTTTTTTGAGGAACAAAATAGTTGTTACTAGAAACCGGTTTAGAATAAGTATAACCAAGACCAGAACGATTTCTCAAAGGTCTAATTTGAGAATACATCCTGTAAAAGTTTTCCTTTCCACGAGTAAAGTTTGACAAACATTTTTTCAAGGATAAAATCTCTGACATTAGTTTTAAAACCAAATTCTTATTTTCCAAAGCATTTGAATTTGAACTAAAGTTAGGCTCTAAAATATTTTTCTTTGAAATTACATTTTCAAGATCCTTAGAAAGTTTATCTTTATCAGATTTAACTTTCTCAAGGGTTTTTAAAATACTTTCAAAATCAGAAGCTTTCACATAAAGATCTTTATAAAGATCTGATACTTCTTTTGTCAAGATTGAAATTCTAGAATTTTCTTTTTCAAGCCTCTTCTTGAGTTTAGAATTTTCATGGTCAAGTAATTTAGCAAATCTAGAGACTTCTTCAAAAGAAGGTAATGTATCATCTTCTGATGATGAAGATTCATCATTTGATGATTCATAATATCTATTATCAGTATAATTTTCATTCAAAGATACATTTGTAATAGCTTCAGCATTATGTACCTTAGCCATGAGATAATGATCATTAATTGGGAATCTAGCTAAGAGTCCAATTTTCCATTGTCCTGATGTCTCATATTCTGATGAATCATCTGAGGAATCACTACCACTTGCACTCCACATATCATTTGCTTTCAAGACTTTCTTAGTCTTATAAAACGTTTTAGTGTTTCTTTCAGAGTGTTTCTCCTTTCTATCTTTCCTCTTCAGTAAAGGACAATCAGGCCTTATATGTCCTACTTTCTTGCATTCATAACAAGTTACCTCTGAATCTTTCTTATCCTTCCTATATTTCTTTTTGAATCTATATTGAAAGTCTTTATTTCCCACGATCTTGTTCATCCTTCTAGCAAGATTGGCTAACTCATTATCTAAAAGATTACAATCACTTGAATCAGATATAACAACTTTCTTGGATTTAGACATTGTAAGCCTTTCAGGTGTTTTAGCTTTAGATGCAAAGGCTACACTTCCATTCCCATTCTTCTTCTTGTTGAAATCAGCATCTCTCTTCATTCTTGTCGCGTGCTGTAGAAGAGTTCCAAAGAGTTCATCAAGAGTAATCTGAGAAACTTTTCTATTTTCATCAATAGCTGTCCTTTTTGACTCCCATTCATTTAGCATTATATCTATAATTTTGTCAAAAAGAGCTTAATCATCAAGACCTTTTTCTCCCATAGATTGTAAATTGTTGACAATTGTCATAAACCTTTGTTGCACTTTACATACTTGCTCTCCATAAGGAAAAACAAACCCATGATACTCTGCTCGAAGCATTGCTCTCCTTGTTTCTATAACCTTGGATGTACCAAAATGAGTAACTTCTAATTTCTTCCAAATACATTTGGCTGCTTCACATGAAGATATCTGACTGTATATATTCCTGGTCATAGAGCATAATAAAGTATTGCGTACCTTGTAATTTAGTTGATATTCATGCTTCTCTTGGTTGGTGAAAGTACTGACTTCTTTGTCAGGAATTTTGTAACCTCCAGTAAGCATAATAAAATTTTCTACAGCAGTATTTATAACGAAAGTCTTCATACGATCTCTCCAATACTAATAATCATTCCCATCAAAGATTGGTGGTCTAGAAGGATTCATATTTTCTATTGACCCAATATTCATTCCTGCCATCTAATACAACAAAAACATTTCCACTCCACATGTTAGTGTAGTAAGTATTCAAGATAGTAATAAGAAAGAAATAAAGCTAGTAATACAAATCAGTGGAAAACCTCCTCTGATACCAATTGATGGATAGAATATATAGATATGTATGTCTATTATATGGAACAATACAAGAGGGGGGTGAATTGTAGGTTTAAAAACATTTGGGTTTTAGCAACAAAGAGATTAGTTTAAATGATCTTAAACTAATACAAATACAAACACCCACAATTGTATTGAATATAAAAGGTATGATGTATTGTAATACTAATGTAATGTGAAACAATTGTATTCAAGATGAACACAATAATTAGAGTAATACAAAGATGAATGATTCTACCTTAAAGCATATAGAATCAATCAATACAATATGTAATAGAATGATTGTAATTGAAACAATTACAATTGAATATGTAAAGAAGAAAGAAAACAATACAAATTCCTTTCTAATACAAGTAACAGCGGAAATGTAAAAGTATTACATTTCTTTTAACCCAAGGAGAAGGGTTATCCTTTCACCTAGGATAAAAGGTCTGTCTCACCAACACCTTGGTGAGCCCTCAATACGATGATCAGACTGTCTTTCTGCCTATCCCTGGCAGCCCTCGATACGATGATCGGCACGTGTCTCTGCCTATCCATGGCAGCCCTCGATACGATGATCGGAACGTCTATCTTCCTATCCCCGGCAGCCCTCGATTTTGTAGGTAATCGACACCTCTGTCTTTCAATCACTTGAAAGCCCTCGATACGATAATCAGACGCACAAGGCAGATGAGAGAAGTCACAGTGTCTCTCTCTAGAATCTTGGTAGTTCACGAAGTCTCTTCATTCATTTCACCATTCTTTTATCATCTTCAAAGGACCTCCTATTTATAGATCTCGGGTTCCAACGGTCATGTTGCCTCCAATGGTCATATTTCTCCGAAAAACTCGGAGGGACTTGGACACATGTCATCATAACGGTCATATTGAAACAGAAAGCACGGCATCATTTTGATTAGTTTGTAACTAACTCAATGAAATCATATTGGTTAAAACAGGATATATATATTGATAAGAAATGGTACGATTCATATGAAATAAGTGCTTTTGACAAAGTGCCAAAACAATTAAAGAACATCTGAATAGCAGAGTCAGTACGATACGATTGACAAAGTGGGTACGATACGATTGATAGAGTCAGTATGGTACAATTGACAGAGTCAGTACGATATGATTGACAGAGTCAGTATGATCAGTATTGTACGATACGATATGGTCAGTACGATCGACATTGTACGATACGATAAACATGATAGAAGACAATTGTAATTTCCAAAATATGATAGAATACATTTGTGATTTCCAAAACATGATATAGAAGTCAAAAGAGGACTTTTGACTCAACAAAACTAACCCTTCGCTCTGATACCAACTATAGAGACCCAAATCATGATGTACATGGAAATTAAATTACTTTTGCGGAATATTTAATACATGACAAAAACAGATGCCCAACGATTGTATTAGTTTAGTGTCTTTGGAAACTCCGAGCGTAATCTTCTAATCATGGTGAAAGATATCCAAAATCTCCTATAAAGATTGTCCCCTTTTAGTTTTCTTATGTAAAACCTTTCTTTATATCCTGGGGAAATGAAAACATAAAAAGGGTGAGCTCTATTTCTTGGTAAGGGTATACATAGAGAACCTAAAACAATCCATAAACATTTGAATGAAAAAACTTTAACTTAAAATCTAAACATCCAAATCTTGAGCAAAGACATAAATCTTGGAAGTACGTAAGGAATATATCATAATGGATCATCAATCATGATAAAATTGCATGGGAATAAAGCATGTAATTGTGGAACCCATTAAGAACATGATATGATTTCCATAGTATCCAAGGCATTGCTGTCAAGACCATCTTAGTGGACAAAGTCCCTTACTGAACCGGGTTTACTTGCTATTCCAGCCCTGTATTACTGAATCAGATTTACTTACCGTTCCAGTCATGTCTATATCATGCGATATAAATCTTTACCCAATTCATTGGAGGGAGATATAGGTCCCACCCATCTAATAATGAAATCATTCTTGCATGTGCCATAACATAAACATAAATCATTCATCATAACCCAAAAATTAAAATGGGTTTCATAAACATCATCCCATCATAACATAATCCCTATAAAACAAATGGATATCATTTCGTCATAAGAAAAATGAAACCATGTAAATCATAGAGACATTATACTTGAAACATAATCATACTAACTAATGTCATCTTAGATGGAAAATTGTTTTGAAAAAACACTTGAAATTAATTCTTAAGGAAAATATCCTTTCTTTTTCAAATTCATTTTCTTTTCAAAAAATTCCATGCAATTTTAAAAGAAATGAATTTTTTTTTAAAATATTCATTAAATCTTTTATAGTATGCTTCTTGAAAATAAGGCGTTATGAAACCGTAAAAATCTTTTCATGCCGTATAAGTTAAAAAAACATTCTTCTCGTACTTTTTCCAGAATAGTAAAAAATGACCTTATATGGTAAACAGAATAAAGAATCCATACATACCATGTAGTAAAAGTAAAAATGGGTAAAAATGACTTTAAACATACATGAAATCATTTTTAGAAAATAGGGACATGGATGATAAATATTACCCTAGTAAATACTTACGAATAAACAATCTCGGATAAGAATGAGATTGGAATAATTATCCCTTACCTTATGTCTGATACGCTTTGTATGTATCCAAAACTCCTATATAATGATTTAAATAATGTCATTGACTTATTAAAGAATCATATTCATTATTATGATATCATATATAGTTTACTTGGGACATTATATTACTCTTTCTTCTGTAAATTTGATGTAAAAGTAGTGATTTGGGTAAAATCATTTCATTTATTGTACGTGTTTCAACTTGTTGATCATGATATTACTAATTATATAATGATTTAATTAATTCCAAAATGTAAAACATTATTTATATATAATATATATTCAGCATATAAATTTATATATATATTATAGATTGATAAATGTAATGAAATACACCGTTCATGGAGAAGGTAGGATGTACGTACGCAAGAACGTTGTGTTCGTTTCCTTAATGAATTGAATGGAATTAAGTAGATGAAATAAATATATATATATAAATAAATCCAGTATCATTATTATTTAATATATTTCATTATTATTCATTATATATACATTATAATCATTCACGAATGGTTAACATGGAGAATGAATCTCATCGCGTCGTGGAGACGGTAGTCCGTACGTACGCACGAGCGATGTTATAACTATCATGATCGAGGGATTGTATTTAAGTGTTTGTATAATATTTCAGATTCAATATCACTTTTCAATAATCATATATAGTTATTTATTTACCCCATTATACCCATCCAAGTAAGGTGGTTGTCGAAAACAGATTACACCACAGCGTGGAGACGGTATTCTGTTTGTACGCATGTGCAGTGATTTCGTTTTCCGTAGGATAGATAGAAGGTGAAATAGGGTTGTTTAATATTTATAATAAAATATCAGTATATAATTAATAATTATTTTATTACTTTATAATGATACAACTAAATAAGAAGAAGTATAAGAAGAATGAAACTTGAGAGAATCGGAAGAAGAGATTACCTCTTCTTCGACGCACCTCCTTTAAGGTCCCTCTTAAGAAAGTAGAGTTGGTCTTTTGAGAAGACCAAAACCTCCAGAATATTTCTAGGGAAGTGGAGAAGAGAAATGGTCAGGGTTTGGACGAGATTCAAGGCTCAAAAGGGTGTAAAGAGAAGAAGGAATGGATTCCCTTTTTTATAAGGGAGGAGAGGGGCTCCTTTGGAAAAACATAAAATATTATTTTGTAATAAAGTAATATTTGGTTAATAATAGCTCCAAATTGATTTATTTATAAGATTAAGTGATTATTGGTCAAACTACTCTCATCCAATAGGTTTTAGACAAGTTTAGGTTAATATTTTAACCTTATCTTCTAGATTTAACTCTAAGTTAAATAATTTATCGTTTATCGTGTCTTCTCGTTTTCTTACACTATATGATTAATAAACATACAATAACCAGACAAAAGAACCCCAATTGGTTCATTATTAATATATATAATCTTATATAAGTCATTTGGCCAAACCTTAGATTTTTAGGAATATAATAACAATTAATAATATAATATTTGTTTTAAAAACTATTTTATGTCAATTTTGACACTATTTGGTAATTGATTTTTTGAAAATTATATGAACATGATTATTTCTAAAAAAGTTTATAAAATAAATAATAACATATCATATTAACCTATAAAATTATTGTAATTCATTAAAAGTCTCAAATTACTTTTATTTGGGTACTTCTAATATCAATTATTTTAATATTTCATTATTTAGGTAATTACTGCATCACCATTGTGTCAAATATAACATAAATTATTTAATGTGTAAAATTTATAAATAAAATACCATTATGTAGGAAAGCCTTTTAGCTTTCTAATGAATATTTATAGTCGAATTTATCTTATTTATATCCCTATATTAAAAATGTTTTAGTTACTAAACATTGATTTTAACTATTTTAACTCATCTTTAAATAAAATAATATTAAATGTCCTAATATAATCCAAGTGGACCTAAATAATCATATTTTATTCCTAAGTTTGTTTCTGGTCGAATTAAACTTATCCAATAGAATTTGTACATGTGTTAGGGTAATAATAATATCATTTTTACCCTTAATTACCCTATTTACTTTTAACCGTGGTAAATAAAAGTAAAAAGATACTATTCACCAAAAATTATTTTTATCTTATTGAACCGAATTTTACTCCTTTATTTTAACTATGTCTCTCATATTTTCAAAATTCCACTCACAGAAGTGGTAATATTAAGTTTTATGTAAATTTTCGAATTCTTCTAGGAGGTGTGTAAAAGCCGGTGAAAAGTTCAATAAAATTTTAATATATCTAAAATTATAATTAAATCACTCAAATTAATTAAATTGAACTTATATAGGTATTATGTATCAATTATTACCTAAAATAAATTTAAATAAAATATATAATTATTTAAATAAAAAGTCGATTTTTAAATAGTAACCTAGTGTTTTTTCTATTCATCAATAATTGAAAGTTTTCAGAAAAATACCAAAAATTCACCCTAGGATAATTTTGATATTATGAATCCAAAAATTAAGTCCATTTTGAAAGATAAATTTTTAAAATATCAAAAAGTGGGTATTACAATTCATAATTTCTAGTTCATAATAATATTATAATAATATCTCGTTTTGTGAAACTCGGTGTTGCGTACTACACACGCTATCGAGGAAGGTCTTGATTGCTTGTAATGAAATCCAAGTCAGGGATGCATGTAGTGAAATCTCCATTTGGTGTTTCATATAACATAATAGAAACTTATTTCATTTATACATTACACAAAATCTATGCTTAATATTGCGTAGAATAGTTTTCACAAAACGAACTTGAAATTGTGTGTAACACGATCCAAGAATAGTGTTGCGTATAATGCAAGCCAATATGGTGTTTCATATAGTACAAGCTAATCTTGGTGTCGTGTATAATAGAAAACATCAAAGAAATTAAAAATAATATATCTCATAAAATCTCGAGGTGTTACATAAACCATTCCATGTGTAACTAACTCTCCATCAATATACACCTAGGACTCGATAATGATGCCTTGATCATCGATACCTTGGATCTAGCCTAGTAGGGAAAGAATCATACATTATACAGCTTGTCCATGATAGATGATTTACATTATACAGTATTTTCATGATGGATATGATTCATTTATTTATACAACTAGGTGGTGGGTGATAGAATATACATGTTATACATTATCACCATGAGAGTTATGATATCCCTTTTATAAAACATGACCATGGTGTTTACTTCTATTTTCATTAATGATTCGTTGTTATGGGAGCTTAGCAATTTTTTCCAGGATATTGTTTTGGATATACATTTTTACTTAATTATTTTACATATTCCTTGGGAACTGGTTACATTTATTCTATACCATTGATAAATGTTTCAAAAAAGTTCTGTAGTATTATGTAGTGTTGAATCATTACAAATATCATTGTTGGTTGCCTACTGAGTTTAATCTCACACCCTCTCTAAGGCCACCATTTCTTACCCAAACACACTTCATGGATGCATGTAATAATAAGGGAAAGAACCCAAAGTATGATTCTTGATTTCGTCCATGCATTCAAGAAGGGGAGCGAATGACTGTGCTAGTAATGCGATTCAAGTCATAGATAGTTCTATTTTATCATTAAGGTAGTTTTATACATGTATTGTAGTGATTTTATTATACCTATTTTGGATTCTTTGCAGTCACATCTCATGTATCAATATAATTTTCTATAAACGATTTCTTCTGGAATTGTTATATATTATTTCCAAAGATGTTAACTTCTCTTTGATTATATATCTTCTTTCGATATTGATCTATATGATTACTACCATTGGGTTACACTGTGACATGAGGGCATAGTCACTCCACAAACACACCATAGGCCATCACTTCTAGTTTACTGGATCTTCAACTCAAGAAGATGTGTGTGAGTCTACGTTACCCATAGGCTTGGGGCACCGAATATTGGAAAATGGGACAAAACATTAAAAAATGTCCTATTATCATCTATTAATATGATTATAAGTATGAAAACCTAATGTGGATATCATGCATTATTTGGTTCATATTTTCATATCATAGTGGGTTTTATCTAATAAGGTTGTTTAGAAACTCAAAATCAATTATATAAATATTGCATGGGAATTTATTCATCTATATACAGAACAGTATCATAGTCTTACCCTGAATCAATTAGTTGTGTTTTTAATAGAACTTGTATCTGGTTCCATAGAAATTTCAAAGACTTCTGATTTGAGGTCCCTAGTTTATTTGAATTATTAGAATAAGAATCTATAGGATAACCTTGAAAATCGATTAAATTAAAAAAAAATATCAATATACGAGGCACCTATACTATTTATTACAAACAATGATGGATTAATGTTAATATATATTGTTTATCTGGATCTGACTGTGACCAGGATTAATAAAATACTTCATTTATCTCATATTGATGAACTATTTAATCAACTTCAAAGATATAAATACTTTAAAAAGATTTATATTTATTTTATATTTCATCAATTGGGTGTCAATAAGTGGATATAACACTGAAATAATCGTTTACATGGTATGGTCACTATGAATATATAGTGATGCCATTTTTTCCATTAATTCCCCAGTTATCTTCACGGATTTAATGAATAATGTCCATAGTTATTACGTTGATCAGTATGTGGTAGTATTTATAGTTGATATTCATATCATTTAAAATTACTAGTAATATCATGATTATTACTTGATAATTTTACTAAAGAACTTAAGGAAGTAGAAACAATATGAAAAATGAAAAAATTTGATTTTTGGATGAAAAAGGATTAATTTTTGGTTCATATAATAACAAGAGAGGGAATATTAATAGATCCATAGATAAATGGGGCTATTGAATGTTGGTCCATAATATATCCTAACTATCTAATTCACTCTCCATGAGAATAATAATGGATGTGAAGTTCCATTAGAAATATGACTGTGAGGACATTTTGAATGAATTGAAGAGAAGATTAGTTTTCACACCTCTGTATACATTACACTATTGTGGAAAATATTTTATAATATATAATAATTCATCTAAGAACTTATTGGATTGTCTTCGTTTAAATAAATTCATTGTTATATCATATAACCCAATAATATTGATGATTGATGAGAAAAATTATGTAAATATAGATTTGGATACAGCTATAGTATTTTGTTCGTTAGTGATATAGAGGAATTGTCTTTATGGGGGAAAGTTAGATATATATTCTTATCATAAAATATTAATGTATATATTGATAGAGAAAGAGATGAATATGTCATAGAGAAGTTGGTTATATTTGAATAATTATTATGACTACTCAATACATTACCACCATAGGAAATAGAATATGGGGGGTCGATTATTTTAGTATAAAGGATTATTCCAACTTATCCATGTTGGGGATTGAAAAACATCATATATTTATGTATTTTAAAATGAGGAATCTAGAAATCCTAAATTTTGGTTAGAAAATTTATCTATCTCAATTTATTTTCAACCATCTATCTAGGTTAATATTAATAATGAATAGAAGGATGGCATAGATCTTCCAAATAAGGTTAAAAATGTTCATGTGTTTAATATGTATAATTAGGGAATGATAAGGATACATAATCATGTATGTTTTCTATGTATACAAGATTTCAATAAGGAGTTGTTTTAGGAGGATGGTAGTTCTTTGATCTCTATAAAACCTTATAGCATGAAGATTAATGTAGATTATAAATTTTACTTTTCTAGGATGGAATAAAGAGATATATTTCATTGATTCTGTATCAATTTTTTTATATTGGAATGATAAGTTAGATAGGAAAAAGCATAAGGGGATCTTACATATATTACCTAAAATTGAATGGAAATGGGAATAAACTACCACGTAATTTTTTATTAGACTCCGTAAAAAGTCTGATAGAAATTATGCTATATGGGATGTATTGGATAAACTTAAAATTGTTGAAAACATCATCCATATTTGTGAATATATATATATATATTATCCTTAAAATAAATTCATTATGATATTTTCACGTTTTCATGGAGTACCACATTCAATTATTTTTGGATTGGGATTTGAGGTTTACAATGAAGTTCTAGTAAATTCTCCAATATGTTTTTTATATAGAGTTATGTTTCAGAACATCGTATCACCCTTAGAAAAATAGTTTGTGTGATTGAAAAATTTAATCCCTATGGGATATGATGGGATCCTATTCTATGGACTTAATATGTGGTTGGTATCAACACCTTCCTCTTATTGAGTTTTTATACAATAATAAACACCATTCAATAATTCAAGTGGCTATATATGAATCCATATATTGAATGATATGTAGATATAAAATGATCTAGAATGAAGTTAATGGAATAAAGAAATTTGGACCTGAGAAATTAGAGGAAATAGTAGTGTATGTTAAGGAAATTCAAAAACACGTCCAGGCAGTACAAAGCTAGCTGAAAAGTTATAGTGATAACCATTGACCTAATCTAAAATGTGAAGTTGGTCAGAATGTGATTCTACGAATTTCTCCTACTAAAAAACAATGTTGATTTGTAAATAATGGTAAAAAAATACCTAGGTATGTCTTTCCCATTCAAATTATTTGTAATATCTGGACAATAACTTATCAACTTGTTCTTTCACCCAATCTCTCTCATGTTCACAATGTGTTCCACATATCTCTCCTGATGAAGCACATATCTTCCCTTTACATGAACTAAAGTCAGATGACATAACATAGAAGAATGATTTTTCATTTGATAATAAAACATTGGTGATTTTGGATTTTGAAGGGAAATATATATATGAAAAAAGATCACTCACCTAGCCAATGTTCTGGGGAGAAACCACAAGTTTGAGGAAGCAATGTGGGAACCAGAGAATATAATGAGCTATTTGTATCCTCATATGTTTATATTTATGTGATGAAATACCGAGGTATAAATTAGAATTAAAAGGGGTGGAATAAAATATCCATATTTTTTATGAATTATTATAACTTGTAGTAAACTAAATTTCATCATTATCATGCATTACAAGAAGCATTGAGTTTTAAAAAACCATATTATGTTATTAATATAGTTATTTAAACACATACCTTATAACCATGAAACTACATTTAGTATTACAAACAATGATAATAAAATTTTAAATTTTATTTATATTTTTTTTATATAAAGAATAAAATTTTAAATAACTCAATTTTCATGAAAGTGGTTAAATGTTTGGAAAATATTATTTTCTCCGAACAACCGTTTCTTATTTCTATAAGTGAAAAAAATTAATATTTTTTGGAATATGAATTTTACAAAATAATATTCATTTTTAAAATTATAAATAAAAATTTACATATGGTGATTTTTATGGATATTTATGAAATGAATAAATTATCTATAAATAGTGATAATAATAGTTTTTATTGAATAACATCTTTTCATAGAGAGAACATATAAAGTTTACATTATATTTTAAATGGTTTTGAAATAATAATTAGTTTAATTATATATCATGTAATCCAATTTTGGTATTTAGAATCATTTTTATATTTATTTTTTTATAATTACTTCCTAAATTTTTTAATAAGTTCTCTTTGCAAAGTAGATTTCTCGTCATGTCTCTACGATTAATATTAAATTAAACATTTCCACTTCTGTGAATGGAATTTTAAAAAATAGGTCCTAAATTTACAATCATCATAATTTATATTATCTATTATGTTAATTATAATTTTTACAATAATTATTACTGAAAAATATAAAAAAAATCACACGGCTTAGGTAAAAGTGGTTTTACCAGGATTTTAATGTAAAATAAATGTGTTAAAATGAAACAACATTTTAAAAATATTATTATATATCTATATTTAGTCCTTATAATGTATAATATTTGATCAAGGTCCATTTGTGATTCTTGTGGCTATGAAAAACTTGGGTACACCGTTTTATTTCCAAAATTTATAATAATTCCACTCTCCACCCTTATAAAAGGTCACCCCTACTCCTCCCCTATCCACAGTACAATTTTTTTGTAGAAACTCCCTACCATTTGATCGTACTTATTTCCCTAATATCATCCTATAATACTTATTTTGTTTATATATCCTACCAAGGAAGGCTTTCGGGAAAACATATGGAGGTTACTCAAAGAATAAGTAATGTTCTTCAACAGACATTTTTCTTTTATTTAGTTATCCCAATAATTAAATTCATATTGAATGATAATGATATAATAAACACACTATATTTAATATTATATTATTTTTTATGTATAGGTGATGACCTTCAACCATCTCCACTTCAATCAAATGGGATATGAAATCATCATTCATGTGTATGGTAAACAACCCCCTTACAGACCAATGTTATTCATTTTCCATCACTGCCTCTCATTGATGGATAAAATTAAGGATTAAATTTATTTACATTACAAATATGAAATTATTAATCTTCTGGATTATTATATCACATACACCTCTTTACATTCAATTCATTTTGAATTCAATAACATTTCTCAAGTGAATAGAGGTCTACCATAATGTGAAGTGATGATATTCATCCAAACTTTACATGGTAGGTAATAAGGATTGTAATACCCAAAATTTGTATAGATAAAAAATTTATTAGATATCATGTTTGAAATGAAACACCAAGAATGAAAGGGAATATAATATCTCAAGACTCTACTATACATTTACTATATTAAATAAATTCATCACATGATATAGATTGTAATGCACGCAACACCGAGTTAGATTTCATTACACACTAGAGTGACCATAATTGATAGCTTATGTTACAAAAAATATATAACATCCTCAATAGCTTCTTTCACATGAAATAGATACCTTACTCAATAGATTGTGTTAAACGCAAGAATGACTTTCACCAATCAATGATATATTATTAAAATATTATTATTCAATATAATAAGATATAACCCATACATTATTTTATAAATTAGGAATATTATTAAATAATATATTAAAATTTTAGGTTTATATAAATATTAAATTAATTCATTGGTTTCCAATTAAATTTAATTGAATATAAGTACCAACTAGATATAAAAAGTATTATTTTTATATATATTATTCCCAAGGAGTTTTGTCTTAATAAAAATAATTTATCACAATTTTTTAATTATTTAAATAAAATATATATTTTATATATTCAATAAAAGAATTTATATATTCATCCATTACGTTTGATAGACATAATATAAGAAAAAATTCAACTATACACATAAAAACCAATATTTTAATAAAGGGAATTTTACCGACTTTTAATGGATACCGCATTTTAAATGTTAATTTTGAATCATTAATTAATTTAATATGTAAAAATAAAATTCATTTAATATTTATAAAAAAAATTGGGTTATGGTGAATGTTTGATATTTTTCTAAAACACATCAATTTTTTATTAAATAGGTAAAAATAATGAACTTTAGTGCAAAACTACTTTTTTATTCTAACTAATTTATATGGTTAATTTATAAATATAACTGGTTTTAATGTTTAATTTGATAATATTTTTATCAATTAATAAAAGTTAGTTAATTTGGACCAATTTAACTTTGAAATTAAATGCAAAAACTTATTTATCTTATAGACATTTTTCATTAAAAACCCGCATTGTCGTCGTGCCTGTGGGTGGATATTTAAATTAATTTCAGCCACTTATATTTTTGGAACTTTAAAAAATAGATTCCATATTAGTAATAAGAAAAATTTATAATATATAATAATACAAAATTTGTTTTTGACCAAAAATATTAGTGAAAGTGATTAAAATTAATTATTACAATTATGGTTAAATTAAGCATATTAAAGGACAAAACCTTTATCATAGGGGCCAAAATGATGTATAATCCTATAAAAACCCCATTGGTTGGAAATATATATTCCCTATAATATTTGGTCTCTAATTATTACATTTATTGGAGACACATTTAATGTCAAAACCGTGCATTTGTGAAAATAATACAAGGGTGAAACTCCTCCTCCACTATAAAAGGACCTCTTCTCCTTCCACATCCTTACTCATATCTATCCACTTTGACTCAACCCATATCTGACAAAATATCTCCACAAGAATCTGAGCCTTATCCATGAATCCTCCCTTTTGTCATGAATCAATCTAAAGATGATTTGGGTTCAATCCAAAAAGAGTTACCCAATTAATATGTAACATTTTTCCTTATGTTTTTAGTTTTATTTCCATTATCGAAGCCCTCATCCATTGTTATTATATGATTTTATAAAAAAAACTATATAAAAAATATACTAGAATATTTTTATGCTAATGTTTTTACCTACACATACAGACACCTCTATCTAATGGGTAACGAATTTATTGTTTCTTCGTACGATCATTTATTGCCCCAGGAACAATGATTGTTCATTTTTTCATTACCGCCTCTCATGGTGGACATTGGGATAGAAAATCGATTTATATATGTTATATATGATATTTATAATTTTTTATGTCTATATAATTTTATTTTGAACAATCCTTTATACTTTCCATAGTTTTTAAATACGAGAATTTCATTTGAAGATGTATTGACTACCACCCCCTTAAAGCGATATGACACATTAATGTCCTACCTAGAACATATAAAGGAAAGTTTTAATTAAACTATGTAACATAGATAACATAGATATAAAATTTTAATTATAATATACATATGTATCATTTATCGTTCATTCTTTTAATATGAAAATGAAAATAATCATGGGACTGTAGTGTACTGTACAACGGTGAGACTCTAGCAACTGCAGGCACTATAGCAGCGGCATGTCACTGTAGTGGCACCATCGGACTATAGCAATGGTAGGATACTATGCGTTACTATTGCAGGTCAGTACTGTAGTTGTACTATTCATAGAATGGGCCATGGGCCAAGAATTTGGGCCTACGGGCCATGTTATGTGGTAAATGCCCACTGGGCCTTCGGGCCCTGTAATGGGTCTCCCTATACCCAGTTAAATATGTATTTACTTTGCATTAATAATAATTGATGATTCGGCCCCAACCATTATAAAAGGAATAAAAGTAGCATTCATGCGTACATATGGCATACTGTCTCCATGAATGGTGGAACTCAAATCTAATATAAAAATATTATAAAATTCCATTAATACATATATATATGATATATATGATAATAAAATCATGTTTTCAATTATGTATATGATGAAGCTCTGACATAAATAATAATTATAGTGAATAAAAAATTAAAACATACTCGACAAACTAGGAAATAAACACCCGAAATAGTTAAAATAATTTACGGTTATTAACAAAAAGTAAACAAGATATCCTAAGAGAATCATATATGATATCATAAATATTAATGTGGTTATTTTATAAGTAATTTTCATTTTTAAACCGCTTATATAGGATTTCAAATGATTTCCAATCGAAAGGAAACACAATGTAAGGGATTCCCATTTCACTTTTTTACATCCATGAGATAAATGTCATGTTCACCACTTACAAATTTTGTATTCATTATCTAAATCCCCTTTTTTATATTATATCATTAATACATTTATCTTTATGTTATCTTAAACTTCCATTTTTTTTATTCCTTCATGGGGATTATGATTTGTAATTTTTCAAATTCGTATAGGACACATTGGAATGTTTAATGTTTATTTTACCTACTAATAACTTAAAATTCCTGGAATGGTATTTACACTCGAGGAAATTATATGAAAAATGATCAATAAAAACTTTAATTTTCTCTCCTCTGGTCACTCATGACCATTTTTAAGTAATTTTACCAATTTCCACAACTTGAATCTCAAAATACATTAAAAAATGTTTTTATGAAAACTCGACATTATTTTTCTCTTTAGTCATAGAACGTGTTTTATTCTAAAATCCATGTTTTATTTAAATGTTGTATAAAATAATTTTAAAATGAATTTGTGCATAATGTTTAACCATATTCTCCTCTACCAGTTTTTTCATGGGAATGTTCTCGTTTGTTTCCCGATAAGGTATTTTCTAACCTTTTACCATAAAATGTAATGTTCATTTAACTCATAAGAAAAGTACAATTTTAATCATCGTCATTTCTTCGAATCTTACATTATATGTCAAGAGGATACTTTTTTAAAGAAAATGTTTTCAAATTTGATTTTCAAAGAAATTTTTTTTCAACATGTATTTCGTAATGAAAGTATATTTTCATCATGAATGTTTTCAAAATATCTTTTTATAATATTTCAAATTATCAGTGATAAAAAACCCCTTATTTTAATCAACTTGGGATATATTGTATTGATACCATCCTCATTATTCACCTGGATTGTTTGTTAATTACTTTTCAATGGATAGTATTTATAGTCACTTCCTTCAATCATTTGTCATTCCCCTTGAAATATACAATCTCCAATGATCAGTGAACATTGAATTTCCCTTGATTATCCATTTCATTTATTATGGATATTACTATCTCTTAAACAATATACCATTTTACATATGGTTTATACATTGACAGATATGTGAATAATTTTGGTAGGATTTATTATTCCATATTATTTATTTAATATAGATATTGGATAGGGTATATTATTTATTTTGAGTATTAGATATTATGAAAGATTTGGACTGGTATTGATTGGTGGAGCCATGACATTATTTAGATCCTCAATGCATCTACAGGTTCTCACAAGAAAATATTGTTATGAAAGTAGTAATAGGTGAAACCATCTTGTGGATGGTCCTAATGGTATATGTTTGTATGTTCCTCAGACATGAAATCCATTAAGAAATAATTTCCATCATTTATTCTCAGTTCCTATTCATCCATTATTTTTTCATAGAAATATATTTTGACAAATATAATTTTATTTTCCTTTATTAAATAGAATCTGTTTCAGTTTCCTACCTTACCATATTAATTTTTACTTGTCAAGTTATTTTAATGACATGTGTTACCATTTATTACCTTACCATTTTTTATGAACATCCCGCTCTGTTTATTGATTATATGGCTTGTGAGTTCATTTATTTACTATTTTTTAATTATTATTCTCATTGATTATTTATTTTTTCAAATATATTTTTGGTTTATTGAGCATTTAAGCTCGCACTTATTATGTTTCTTTTCCCAAGAATCCAATAAGTGTAATATAAAATATATGCCCTTATTTACTATATGTAATAAAGTTATCCTCGATGATATTTATTTATAAATATGAAAAAAATAATGTTGTAATTAATGTCTTTATTTATAATAACTGCCTCATTTATGAATCATGTTCACTAAGACAACTAAACTCTTTAGTAATTAGATATTTTATTCCTTGTAATCATGCCAATGTAATTTATACTAAACACTGACTCTGAGCCTTCTCAGGTTGGGTCACTATATTTTGTATCAAAGGAATTTTATTAGAAAACATGGGCACTAGATTTTGGAAAACATGGATTATAGAACATAACCCAAAGGTAGAAATTGTGGGTAAGTATAGAAAAAATTCATAGTATTTTTTTAAGGTAATTATTTTGTAGTTCTTAATAGAAATACGTCCCTATATGGAAACTACAAGTGGATGTGGCTATGGAAAAAAAGTACATTGGAGTAATAACTCTAATATGGTGTTCCATGCCATATTCTTGGTAACCTAGTACACAACAATGGTCCTTACTACGAACCTATTTTGACACTCCTGGTGGATTAGCATATGATAATCTATATTTTCTTTATAAACCAATACGATTAATTTGAATGGATAATGATAGTGAATAATAAAGGATAAACCTAAGGTGTTCTAGATTGAACATAAGGTGTCATGATTTACTAATCAATCAAAAGATATTATTGATAAATCATAGACCATGGATGGACGTATGTGGAAATAAATTGATGAAGTATTTATCTATTGAGTATGTATTGAAAACATCAGTTATGAGGCGATTTAGAGATTATCTTAATTTCAAGGTTTTATGTTATATTTTTTGGGAAAATATGTTAATTAGTTTTTGAAAAGGACAATATATTATCTGAGAGACAAAAAAATCATATCTGATATTACCATGTGTCTTGAACACATGAACAAAGAACAATATGGGTTTCATGCCAACCACTGACCTACACAATGTCTTATTTAAATATTCATAATTTTTAGTTAAAAATTTTAAGGAACAAATTTTATTGATGAACCGGTAATATTAGTTTTGTAGATTATAGATTAATCAATTAACCATATTGATTTTTGAATATAGTTAAAGACAAAAAGTAAGACTTTTCACTCTATAATAGGCCTTATTATCCATTACATATATATTTTAGTGCTTTAGACATAAAAAAATTAATGGTAATTAATTTCATCGAGTAAATTTATGAGTTATAATATGATCAAATAACAACAAAAAGTTAGGATTTTTCATATTAAATTGAAACCAGCCATGTAAGAATATTTATCTATATTCATAGGTATTAAAAGAATAACTTAAAATTCGGATAATGGATTTGAAATAAAATTTTCCCTACTACCATAATTTTAACTGAATTGATAGTCTTCTCAATCATTGTAGATTTTTGGCCTTGAGGTCCTCAACAATATATTGATCATTCAATTGTTTTTTATTGGTGAACTCGTTCACTCCACATAAATTTTAATGATTATACTCTAGGTACATTTTTTCACATGCCAATAATTTTCAACTACATAGAAACCTAGTAACATAGTAGTTTATTGGTCCATTTTACATCCCATTCTCTCTTTTTGATATGATGTTTTTATGAACCCTTCTTAGAAAGTGCGATTTAAACATAGGAATTATCAAAATATATATTTCCAATATTATGTTTAAATTATAAGGAAACAATTTATTTTAGGTGGGGAGAATGTAACAACATGAAATTATAATGTAAAACACTATTTTAAATACCATGTATGACATGAATCACCATGCATGTAAGGGAATAAAATATCCTGAGAATATAATATATATTTTCTATTTTAAGTAAATTCAACACATGATGTATATTTTAATGCACACAACATTGTGTTAGCTTGAATTATATGAAAGATAGACCTTCTTTGATAGCATTATCTACATGAAAGAGAGACCATCCACTATAGATTTTATTATATTCGAGTGATACCTTCATTAATAGCTTGCGTATACGCAAGGACGAGTTTCACCAAACAAAGTTATATTATTATAATATCATTATTTAATATTTTATGATACATAATTGATGTCATGTTAGTAGCTATGAATTTTGTTAACTAACATATGAAAATTTATGGTTTGTATAAATATAGAAGAAATTATCGGTTTCAAATTAATTACAAATGAAAATAAGAACCAATTGGATATAAAAAGAAATATTATTATATTTATGCTTCCAAAAGTGTTTTGTCTTATAAAAATAATTAATTAAAAATATTTACTGATTTTAATGAAATATATATTTTATATATCAATTAAATATTTTTGATATTCATTCATTAGGTTTTATAGACCAAAGATCAGAATATACCCTACTTTACACATAAAAAACAATATTTTTATAAAGGAAATTTTACCACTATTTAATAGAGAACAAAATTTAAAGCTGAGTTCTGAAACATTAATTGATTCAATTTTTCATAATAAAATTCATATTTTAAATAAAAAATAATTTGGTTATGGTGATTTTTTGATATTTTTCTAAATCATAGCATTTTTTAATTCATTTTGAAAAATATTGAATTGTAGTTATGAACTGCTTTTTCATATTATTTATTTATAATCATAAAATTTAATTTTAATTTATATTCATGATCAATTATATCATATTTATATCATGTAATAATATTTCGGTAATTGGGATCAATTTAACAATGAAATTGTATGTAAAAACATATTAAACGTTTGGATTTTTTTACATTAAAACCCCACAATCTCGTCCCTCCTCATGGATGAATATTTAATTAATTTATACCATTTCTGTGATCATAATTTTCTAAAATGGAATACATATTTGGATTAAAAATAATTTATAATTTATAATAAGACACAATTTTTTGACAAAAAATATTAGTGAGAATAATTACAATTAATTGCAATGATTAAGGTTAAATTGAGATTAATACTGGACTAAACATTTATCATTAGGGACAAAATGACCTAGAATCTTCTCCAAAACCCATTGGATAGATTTATATATACACTAAATTCCCTTTTGTTTAATTGGGACCATTATTGGATCCTCTTTCAATGTTAAAAACATGCATGAAATTCCATTGGGAAAATATTACAAAACTGCCACTCCTCATCCTATATAAAAGGAAATCCTTTCCTTAGACATCCTCACACATATGAAGACATTTTTTCTCAACCGTGACCTGAAAAAATATCTCATCAACCTACCATCCATCATACTAGAATCCTCCCCTTTTTAATAATGTTATTAATGGAATCTTTTGGTTCAAACCAAAAAGATGTACCCGATTAAGAGGTAACATCATTCCTTAATATTTTTCGTTTAATTTCAATTATCAAAACCCTCAACACATCTTATTATATTATTTTATAAAAAAAGTGGTATCATAAATGTACTGTTATTTTTTTATTCTTTACATTATACCTACACATATGCACACCTCCATATAATGGGAAGCAAAGCTATTGTTTGTGGGTACGGAAAATTACTGCCTCACGAAATGATGATTGTTCATTTTTCTATTAACACCTATTCTGGTTACCATTATGATGGAAAATATATTTATATATATACTATATATGATATTTATAATTTCCTTATTATTATAAAATTTAATTTATATCATACCTTTATTCTTTCTATTTTGGGTAAACACGATAATTTCCTTTGAAGAAATGTGAATGACTACCCCCCTCATAGCGATATGACTCATTCAGGACAAACATGGATCATTTTGGAGGAATGTATTAATAAAACTATGAAAAATATATAACATAAATTCGATATTGGAATTATAATATGTAAATGTATGTTTTTGAAACATTCCACCAGGGGGTACCGTCTTGCGTCGTCATCGACGGTGACAGTCTCATCTATTTCCCCGCATTCCTGATTTCCAAAGGCAAGAATCATTCATCACTTCTTCAAATATTTATACTCCTTAATCGAAAGGGGATGTTGGGTTGTTGTTTCCTCTATTCATGGATTTGTCTTTAGAATTTGTCTCTTTGTATGGGTCTCCCTTATACAATAAGACATTGTTTGTGAATATCATTATCGGTGCCATCTCTTTGTGGACACCTATTAATTATGATACTTCCAAAAGGAAATTCAATAGGGTCAAGTTAGGGGTACAACCTTCAATATGGGAAGAAGTCATGTTGGGCATCGCCGACATGTCTAAATGTATGAACCTGGGTGCACCAGAATTCTCCTTTATGAGAGGGCTTCTTGAGGGTGAAAAAGCTTGAGGAATCCCATATCGAATTAAGATAATCTTATTCTATAGTCATTTCCCAAAGGTTTTACTCATCTTCCCTTGTTTAACATTGGGCATGCAATGATATTAAAAACTAGTTGAGTTGGATCAGACTAATAAGAACATCGTTGAGAGTGGATCTATTGGGTACATCCCTTAGAGGGAGAACCTGTATGGTTTATCAAGTGGATGGTTCAGAACGACCAAAAATAGAGAACCCTAGAATTGTGTGTCCCAAAAAATGAAGGTTTCATACCATGAAGTATGATATGGAACACTGAAAAGGGAGAATCAGAGAAGGTGGGTCCCAAAAAATGGACACCAATGTTTACTATTTGATGGGATTGATCCTATGAGAGGAATCCCACATAACATGTTTAGAAGATAGGGATCAAAACCAACATAGTTTTAAAGATGGGTGATATAGGGAATACTCGTGTTTAGCTACCCTTGAGCCATAAAAAGGTGTAATCTGATGGATGACCTTGTCAGTAAAAGTGAAACATGATCAAGAAAATGGATGGGGATTTGGCATGGCTAGCTGCCAAGGCAATGCTAAGGAGTAACAATGATGGATGGAATGATCTCACTTAGATGTGGTGGTCTGAATAATGATCATGTTGGATATGGTGGAGGTGTTAGAGGGAGAGGTTGAATTCAATTGAATTGATGTTAAGATGATAGTGATGGGATAGAACCTCGGGGTGGTTTCCTACATATCCAGGTGATTGGGAATCAATGTCCCCATATATTGGTGGGGGTGATGGAACTCCTAAAGAGGTGTCCCATGAGGATATAGTAGATGGATAGGTACCAGAAATAGGTAGAACCACCATGTTAGGGAATGATATTCCAGAGACATAAAGGCATAAAGGGAAGGCTATGATGGGAAATAAATGTTAGGCTTGAACCTCAATGAGGCTCCCTACATATCATCATGAAAGGGAATCAATTTCCACATAGTTCAGGATGGGAAATAGAATCAGGGTGTACAAAAAAGATTATAACCCAATGAAATGTTTGGTATTATGAATGGATAGTAGCACATTACAAGAGGTACACTTTTTGTTGGGAGAGTGTGGTAGGTGCGAGGATTACGCATAGTTGGAGGCATTAATGGATTCGTCAAGACACCACTGGATGGTGGACCTAGTAGATGTCTCCCAAAAAGGTATGATGTCATATTAGGAGGGAGGATCTAGACACCAAAAAATCTAGATCAGGGAATGTAGACCCTAAAAATGGGAAGCACCAAGGTTTATCATTGATCAGTATTGAACCTTAATGACACATCCTTTGTAACCTATATAGAATAAAGATATCCAAATTGACATAGTTCGTTGTATTATGTAGTTTAATGTCACATGGGATGGTTGTGAAGTAGCATGAAGTTGATGGAATAGATGTATTGGAGTTAACTGAGGTCTTGAACATCAAAGTGGCTTCCTACGCACCCTGTCTAGGAGACAAGGATCAATTTCAATGTAGTTCATATGAGTGTAGTTTAGCATCATACATGATTGGGGGAATGGGGCTTATGCAATGTTAGTGTCCAAAGTGGATTTCATGGTCACTTCTAAACTCTAATACCACTTGATTCTTGTTGAGTGTGGGAAACAACAGGTAGTGGTCTATATAAAAATCTTTTCATGAAAGGTGCGACCTCGAGTGATTGTGTGGGGCTTAGGCACGACTAGTTTCCCTTGGATATGGATATTGGGACTTAATCCACAAGGGAATCCAAAAGAGGGAAATATGATGTATGAGTAGGATATGGCCATCGTAAAGGAAACATGCAATCAGAGTATTTCTGGGCTTATGTGAAATTTCCTAAGGCACACATGGAAAAAAATCCCAATGGGAGAGATGAGCGGGAGAACACTGATGCTCATTCTCCTTAGAGTCTACCTATATTATCATGCATGTAGAAACATAATGTAGAATGTCATGTGTTAGAGAAGAGGTTTCATGTACATTAAAAGTTACACATCTCTGAAGATGAGGAATCGATCCTCACCCTTGGGACATACCTAACTTTTCCTAATGCACAATTGGGGGAAGGAAGGCACAATAAATGTTGGGAAACAATGGGGTGGAGGAATGGTCACTCAAGGGGCCCACATTAGCATGGCTATGTGAAGAAGACATATCCATTAGATTTACTATCAATAGATTTATAAGGTAGGGAAACCGTATATGAAACACTGCTCAGGATCCATGAAATCACTTCATATGATCTGTGAGGGTCTCACTAGAGAAGGGTTGGTGAAGTATAATGCCTCATAAAGAGGGGATTTGTGAAGGTCTGGCTCTTCAAGAAGTGATTGGGCTTTAAAAAGGAATGCTCTTCACAAATAATGGTGAATATGATCTCTATAAAGGGAGGATATTTCTAAAGCATGATGACCCAGTTGAGGCATAGAGGCAACATGTATTTAGAGGGTGCTTCCTAAAGGCTGAAAGCACCATGAATATCTGAGTTTCCAAAATGTACACATACCATAATGATGTTCCTATGTCTTCACGAATGGAATCCCCACCTGAAGAGGTGGAAAATGGGAGAAAGGGGACTGTTGGTTTGTAGTGATCAGGTACCTTGCGTGATGCATTTTCTCACTAGTTCATAGAGAAATGCATTCATCATGAATTTAGAGCATGGAAGGTGAAAGGTTAGGATATTAAACCTTGTGGGGGGAGTTATCCACTTATATATATGCACTAAGCATCTCAATGATCTGATGGAATTCTACAAAGGAAATATCACTTTGCCATTGAAGGCCACTTCGTCAGATTAACAGAGGATTCTGTCAATTGTTTGTGATGGTCTCAATTGTGTTTCTCTAGGATGTAGAGGATTTTTTCATTTCATTGCAGCAGTCACTGTGGATTTTGTTCTTCCAGCTACTCACTATTTAGGGTACTAAAGGACTCTGCGATGGATCTTTAAGACATAGGATTTTTGGTGTTTTTTTATACCATTACCATTTTGGTATGGGTTTCATCCCCAAAAAATGACCCCATTAGAATGGGAGATTAGGAGAAAAAGAGGGTCAGATTTTTGGGGTAGATCACTAAAAAATTTTATGTCATGAAGCAGACTCTTAATGAGGGTACCCAGAGCATAAGGTGAGATCCTCACAAAGCTCTGGAATGGAAGGGTTCTACGAAGTTCGTGAGACCATCTCCAATAAATTCATCATAGGTCCCCCTTTTACACAATGTGTTTTTGAGATGTATTACTTGAGACACGGAATCATGAAGTTCCAACACACACCACAGACTAATTTTCCGAATCGAGTTCCTCATATTAGTGCTCAACAAATTCTTCTTATGAACTGGCCTATCGTGATACCAAATTTATCTACGAAGTGTGTTGACTCCTTCAAGGGTCCGCAACCATGTGCTCTATCAGTCATACATTGAGAATGTGCTTCACAAATTTGATTTTCGAATAAAATAGAAGAAGAGAAATCAATAAAGTATTGGGAACAAATGGCTAACAAAGAAGATTCTTGGGAGGTCCTTGAAAATTCCTCTTGAAGGGAAGACAGTCAAAAAAATCCTGAGCTCAGATAATATGTGTGGAATAATCCTAATCAGTTTTCTCTAGTGGAGCTACTAACAGAAGGGAAGAAGAATTACCCTATCTTCTATATGTTGTTCCTATGTGTATTTTGTTTGATAGATGACGACATTATCCCCAAATAATTTTAGGATGAAACAAATTACTTATTTAATGTCACATTATGCCGATATTAGTGGTTCGGGGCTACTAATGGCCATACCTAGAAAGACCATACACCAATTGTCAACGAATGCCTATACAAACATGTCAATGATGTTGATGGGAAGGAACTGCAACAAAATTTATCTCAACTAAAATACCACACTATTCTTAAGTAAGGATTAGCGAACTTGGATAAAGGGTAGACCTACAGCTGGTAGCTGCTATAGGGATGAAAATTCAAGGATTAATGGGTCTTGGCCTACTGGGTCTATGCATCATGCAATGAATTTGGTGTATAGATGAGAACAGTAGGCTTTTATGTGTCTACATGGTCTTCATAATTCCACATCTACCAATTTAATCACATGATGCCAAATATTCTAGTTTTTTGTCCTTAAGGGACAAAATTTTTCATTTTCACATTAGGGAGGTCAACATCAGCCACTGTGACCTCCATAAATTTCCATGGATTCCCATCAAGGGGTTGTATAATTATGAATTCATCCATGTGGAGTATAAATGGGAGTATCTAGAGGAGATCCTATAGTTAGATAATATGCTATTGGACCTTGTCTTAGGAAATGATAAGTAGTCAATAAGGGATATTCACTTCAAATAGTGGTTTAGGAATTTCCTAAAAATCCCACCAAAACATTCTACTGAGGGAAATTAAGGACCTAGAAAACTGCGGAAAATGACCCCCACCTATCCAAGGGAGGGTCAGCACATAAAGTAGGGTTTCTACTAGCGAATTTAGGAGGAAAGACAACAGAAACTGTGGGGGAACAATGTTATCACTGAGAAGCTACATGGTTTGGTTGGATGTGATCATTTACACACTCATTTGTATAAGGATGTTTATAGTATGGGATTCACACATGGGTGCACATCCAAGAACATTTATCATGGTATACATTCTAGTTATGGGGTAGCATATCAAACATGGGATCCTAGTACTGGACAAGCTATACAAGGTGTTGTGGTACATCAGTGAGGGGATGAAGCCACATCGTGTATGTGGAAAGCTCCATATTTTGTATAGTTGGATAACGGTGCACATAAGGGTTTATGAATATAAAAACTCCATTTACCCACCTTATTAATACATTCAACAAGCTATTTTGAACAAAGTGGGATGTTTCACTATCAAACTAGCTTCATCGGTGGCGCTTAACAGATTTTGGAAGGAAGAAAAATTAAATTTCTATTCATTCCTGTTGCCAACATGAGTATTCACCAATGATGGTCAAGGAATTGAAGAACATCGGTCATAACTCTTGTCCTTACTAGGTAGTGTTTTGGTGGCGTAGGAAGATCATTAGACTCTATATGATCCATATACCTTTCATCGCTTCATGAGGATGTTTTTGTGGATGCATTGGATAACCCTTAAAGACTACCTATGGGTACCCAATGAGTATCATCCATTGTGATAAGGTAGATGTGGCTCATGTGTGCATTGGAATTTGGGAAGATGTAGAATGAGGTTCTGACACATATGTATACTTATGAGCTATTTGAGAAGTAACAAAATGTTAGGAGACTACCTACCCAGGGGAGATGCGGAAGCAATGGACTATCCATATTGATGGTGGGGTGACACCTCAACCCTGAGGTTTGGGTCAGAAAATGGAAAGAACATGTCTCAGCAGAAAATATGATGTACATCGCGGTGGAAAAGTTACGGCAGTGGAATGTCCAGTGATTCCATGGCTCACTCTGGGCAGGAGTGGAAGAGGAATGTATGTAACAGATCTATTTGCTCCAAATGTGAATATCTAGAAGGATGAAAGGCCCCAAAGAGGGTTTTGTATAATATGTACCCAAGCACCTGGGAAGCGGTTGCACTGCATGGACATACCTAAGGATACTGTCTACCAAGAGGCATTAGAAACCTATTACATTGAAAATAAATTCTATAGTCAGATAGATAATTTAGATCATCTTAGTTAGTTCAGGACAAATCTCTTGAATATTGGCCATGTCATGCGACTTTTCTGGTATCTCAAGCAGAGGGGGACCAATATGTAGTTAAGTTGAAAGCCTTGTGCATTCTTGGGGAACCTCACATTCAATTACGAATTAGGTGAAGGTACAAATTGACCAAACATCCCAACCACAATTTTCTATTTCTGAGATGAGGGAGCCCTTCCTTTTTCTCGAAGAATCACATGGATCCTGGGAGGAAGATGATGACAGGGGGAGACCTTTGGAGGAATGAGAGGTTGCAACCTCATATCTTATAGAATCACCGAAACTGTTGAGGTAATCACTGAACCATTTCTTTTGTGATACTTACCCATGTTATATAGGATTCTAAAATGAAATTTGTTCATTGTAGGAGAGCCTCCTTGAAAGGACCCCTTACATTGTGGAAATGATTATAGAGGGAAAACCTCCATGGATAGCGTCTACAGCTATGGCGAGCACAGGGTCCAACAAGGCTGTGGAAATTAGGACGGCCATTCTGGAATCTTTGGAGTTCCCAATCATATATGGGGGGCCACATTTTTTATTTAGAACAATAAAAATGTGGAAATGCAATCAAATAGTCCAAATTTGTATGTCTTCTTCCTTAGAGAGTTATAACTATCATCCTCCCGATGAGGGCAAATAACCATATCTCTATTGTAATAGTCATCTTGCAGCGTACGTGATGCTAATGAGGATGGTCAGGGTTCCTAGAGATCCTTACCTAAGGTTCAGACCTATCAATATGGAATCAGATTCCCATGTTTACCAGACCACGACAATGACATCCATGGGTAGAACTGCTGGTGGGACGGAACCCAAACCTTTTGAGGTGGAATACAATGATGAATATCAACTACATGATATAGATACCAACTCATATGAGGACATATATGGAGAAGATCTTATTTCATAACTCCTGGTAGATTTCCTATAATATAAACCAACAGACCCAGAAGATTTGTACGATGTCTACTCTGATGTGGAGGATAGTCAGGTTCCCGTCATTGGTCATGGAAACTGATCAAGTGCTTTATTCCTTACCCCCAACAATAAGAGTGGATAGGCAAAAGGGGGGAACATTATTTATGACTAAATGAAATAACAGTTGGAGGGGGTATGCACAAAGACTATATATGGTCTTCTAGGATTACCTAGCTAACATGGTACAGAGAGCAACTATGATTTCTGTGTCACCTAGCAGTGAACGAAGTCTGTCAGCATTCAGATGCATCAGGTGGACAAATAAGAGATCCAATTCTTAGAAACATGGATGAGTTAGTGATCCTACTTCACCAACAGATAATTAGAACCCATATCATCAATACATGTTTAGTTGGAGGAAGAAAAATATAAGGTGAGGTAATTATATCATGAAGTGGATGATATCAGATCTAAGAAATATCAATTGGAGATCAAACTATATAGATTTACCCCCATTTAAAATGAGGAAGTATGGGGTCTCATGCAATGAAAGAGAATCCAAGATACCACATGCCAAAGCGCGGTGGAGCTCAGATGCTCCATTGAAGGGGAAAATCCCTATGTACATAACATTATCAAATTAAAAAACACGTTTTTATTCGTTTTTACATACATAAGTTCTGTTTATAGAAACATTTGTTCCTTTCATTTATTATTCGCCTCAATCATTTCTTTGAGACAACTCATGATCAATACCTAAGCTCACAGAGGTCATTCTTGTTGTGAGGAACAAGTGATGAACATGTAATTGCTCACTTTGGATACTAGAGTTCTAACCAATCATTGAAGGCTCAGGGTTTGACTGACTAAATGTAATGTTTGGTCATAGAGAGGGGGATGTGACTATATAATAGGGTTCTTAGAGAATCAATCATACATTAAAAAAATATGCGCTAAAGCATGAGTGGAGCATTTTAATGGGAGTTGGAATCAATATTTACTAATGGGGATAAGAAGATTCAATCATGGTACCGAAAATTCACAATTTACTGAGGGTGGGATGATTATAGATGATAACTATTAACAATGTTCATGACAAAGTATCCATATCACTTTAGGAAAAAAAGGGATAAAAATTTGAGGGCCAACAGACGACCTAACTCAAAAACACGAGGCTTGACTCGAAATTTCATTCGATGTCTTCCGGAATGATGGCTTCAAGTGTTAGGCAAGCCATGAGGCCAAGCATCCACACCACTAAAGGGTTTCTTTGAATGTGGAGGGAGATGGGGATCCATATAAGGGTAATGAAAATTGTGGATATAGAGTGATGGTATGATTGAATGGATTCCAACACATTTAAAATAACGACATCATTATGAAATAACAATTTTGTGTGAGCATTGATATGAACAAAGATCAAGCATACTTCTACAAAGAACCTCTCTTGTGAGGACATAAAATGCCTTGTTGTT
This sequence comes from Viscum album, assembly GCA_963277665.1. Classification (NCBI taxonomy): domain Eukaryota; kingdom Viridiplantae; phylum Streptophyta; class Magnoliopsida; order Santalales; family Viscaceae; genus Viscum; species Viscum album. The sequence continues at coordinate 1,978,826,011 of OY728119.1, forward strand.
TACGCCATTCAAATAAGGATGATATATAAATAGTTTAATGTCGTATGGTAAAGGTGATTCATGGAATAGTTTAGAATTATATAACTATCATGTTTCACACATCTTAAGTTCATACTGCTAGGACCATGACCAATAGTTTAAATTCATGATACCTAGACTAGAGACTTCTAGTTTAAGATGAAAGTGTTTGGACTATAATTGGGTCCAAAGGATGAAGAGGGTTGATTAACCTTTGGATGGGCACGATGTGAATGTCTGAGTGTCACTATGTTTCCCATAATGATGGAAATAAAGCCTCGTCAATTTATTGAATCATGGTGCAGTCAAAGACCAACACTTGTGGGGAAAATCCTTTATAGAGAGGAAGGCAAAGCGTCCCATAACTATAATGGTGAATCCTAAACATTTTCACGGTAAGGATGTAGTTTAATGAAATAAAATAAGGACATGGACACACCAAAAGGAGAAATATGAGTTTGGGTACATAATCCTACTTGAATGAAGACCAAAGGGGTGTATACCACACCACACATCCTTGAAAGGGGATATGGGGTCAAAAAAGTATGAAACAAAAAGTTTATAATTCTGTAGTTGGACCAGGGTATGAGACATCGATATTTTCCTACATATCCTATGATGGCATGAATCATGCCAAACATAGTTCCTACAATAATTCTGATAAATAGGTCTAACCTACGCATAGAGAAAAAGAGGCATTTTATATATCATATAGAATAGTGGGGACTGGTGCCATGGGTAATTCATTCTCAAGTGAGAACACCATAATGTTTTTTTGGTTTTTCATCAAGAACTCAGGATGATGATGTCACATCATAAGTTCATATGAAATTACCATTCCATTCAATTTAACGTCTTCAAAAAAGGATGCAATATTTTAACACCATGTTGGATGAGAAGGGTTATAGGTTATGGTAATGGAACTCGGACCATGTGGTCGTGCAGTCCTATGGGAGGCTATCAACTTACCAAAACTCCTAATATAACATGATCTATTATCAGTGTGAAACTAGGGGTGGTTTTAGGCTCTCTCCATCACATGATAGTGCACATTAGTGATTGAGAAATATCACTCAAGAAAATACCAACCATGCCAACATTCCTACTCAATGTACACGAATATATAGAGGAATATAAGTGCTGGATAATATGATTCACAATACCTGATACTGAGGACATAATAGAGGTGGCATAACAATGAAGGATAACCGCTAACCTTGTTCGAGACAAAGTATCCGTATAATGTTGCATTGGATGGGAATAAAAAACCGAGGATTGATTAATGACGATATTAATAATGTGAGACATAGATGAAAATGTCATTCAAGATCCTCTGGGATGTTGGCACAAAATAGAAGTGGATCCATTTCGCTAAGCATCCATACTATTTGGGGGTCCTTTTGGATGTGAAATATGAGACCCAAATTAATGGGAAATGTAAAGTGTGAATGTATCCATTCAGTTTAACATCATGTGGTAAGTATGGAGGAGAAAAAACATGCTCTCAACAGAGGTACATAGTGTGGGTTATCATAAATCTCACATGAATGGGGACGAAATAGATTCCATACCACAAATCATACTTCCAAAAGAAAACTAGGCAAGAAATGGGGGGAAAGGTTCATAACTCTACCATTTGACCTTGGGAAAACATGTCCAAGAATCACTATGTATGCCACTTGGGTGGGAATCAAGTAACATATAGTTCATGAAGATGGAATGGAAGATGGAAAATACAAAAATGGAATCATATTCTTGGATGAAGACATCATAGTGCTGGGTAGTTTTTCATCACAGATCTCATATGTGAAAGGAATAGGTTAATTTCATATGATAAGGACGTTGGTGATCTTAGATCATGGTCATAGAGTTCAGGCCCTTAGTGTTTATTTCAAAGAGGAAATGTGTAGTGTGGCTCCATACAACAACATAAAATGAGTGAGGGAAACAAAATATCCACACCACACCCCACATTCCATCGAAAATATACATATAGTTTAAGGCTATGATTCTTGGACCTTGAAACATTAAATCCTAGTTTATAGTTATATGGTTTAGACTATAGGGTATTAGAATTATTCCATGAGGGTAAAAAACATACCAAGAACCCTATACCCACATGATCCATGCTCGGTGTGGAAAAATGGAGTGTAAAACATCATAAAGCACACAGAATCACATGATAGTGGTAATAGAGATGCGGTGTCATGAATGACCCCATGAAACTGATTCACCCACTAAACAGGTAGAGGTGCATGAAGGGAAAAAACCGAGAGTGTTAATGTTACATATATACAAGAGTATATGAAGAGGGATGTTGTAAAGAACTAGAAATCCTGTAGAGAATTTCTTCATAAATACACGGGAATTTTACGAGTCTTCAGTTTTTGACAGTGCTTAATTCTGAGGCCTGGTGTGCCCGGAATCAATTTCTGAAGTTCTGTCCAGGCAGGTTCAGTAAACATACATGCGGGTTTTTCTATATTTTGAACCAGTGCTCGGAATTGAAATATGAGGGCACCGTTGAACTCGCAGTACCAGTATTCTCTAAAGGGGGCCTTTACCGCAGTTGTGTTTCAATGTGAATGGAAGTTATAATTTGGGGTTTCTAATAATGAGATAAAAATGTGTGTGTAACACATTTTTATTTGAAAGGTGGTTAAAGTCTCTATGTGTTGGTTATCAGTGGGGCCCACCACACCCTAACCTCCCTTGGGTGGATATAAATAGGGGTGTGGCCCACTAGTTTAATCTCCCCTTAAACACCCCCATGGAACTCACTTTTAATTAAGGGAGTGTCTTAAAATTCCAACTCTCCCTTTTTAATTTTTAAAACTCTCCACCTCCCACCTCCTCTCATTAATGTGCCAACAACATTAATTAATTAATTGAGCATCCGAAATTAATTAATTAATTGGTAGTGTTATGAATTCATTTGAATTGATTTGAAATTCATGGAAATATTAAAATATTAGGAGCCTTTTATTTTATTTTTCCATGGCAATTATTTTTTTGGGAGGCATTGGAAGAATTAGAAAGTAAGAGTTCTTCCCACGAAGAACATCTCCAACGAAGGATGAAGAACATCTTCGACGAAGAACGACGTCCTCTCTGACGAAGAACGAGGAAGAACACTAGATCCCAGAATCAGTGGAGTTTGACAGGCACAACGTATGACGTCGTCTTTGAATTCTCTTCCTGTGACACCGACAAGAGAACATCAGAATCAAGGTAGGAGGTTGTTTTGAGCTGTTTATATTTCTGAACATCGTCATTCTAATTATGGAATATGAATTTCCAACTGTGAATTTCAAAACGAGGAGGGTTTGTGCCGCACAAACACGGCCCAAAACTCCCCCATATTTATTGATATTAATGATGATGGAGGTGAGTCGATAGGCCACGGTGCCGTCGCACCGTGTCAGAGAAGAACCGCAGCAGATGAAAAGGTGTGGCGTTGTCACACCGCGCTATGGGACCGAAGGCCATGGCCAGGCCGGGCTGCAGTGGTGGGGGACCGGCGCCGTCGCTCCGGCTGTGTGGAGGAGGACCGCGGCCCACAACCGCGGGCCACTCGACTAGAGAAGAACCGATTGACCTCATGTCGGTTGGGCTGGAGGATCGTGGCGCCCGCAGGTGCCACGTAGTGGTGGAACTGCGGCCCGATTCCCTGGGCCACTACTGCTGGGCGAACCAGCCAGCCTCCTTCCAGATGGGTTGGAGGACCATGGCACATAAAGGTTACGTGCCGATGAGACATGCCCCGCAAACGCAGGCCGCTCGGCGGGCGATCCATCTGGCTGCCTACCGGCTAGGCTGAATAACCGCGACACCGCATGGGAAGAACTGCGGAACACACTGCAGGCCGCATGTGCTGGATAGGACATTCCGGCTATGGCCGGCCAAACAAGGGAGAGGCATTGCCGCTCGGCACCGTCGGTCAAATCGCACCGGTCTGCTCTATGGGCCAGGTTTGCAGGTGGGCCGCGACCCACTGGGACGGGCCGACCCCCCACCCGGGTCAGACCCGCCGAACCGGGCCGGGACGACCCCCAGTCGGGTCAGACTCGCCGAGCCTTGCTGGGCCGACCCCCAGTTGGGTCAGACCTGCCGAGCCAGTTTGGGCCAACCTTCCAGCCCACTCGGCAAGATGGGTCGGGCCCGACTCCTCTTAAAACCAAATATCTCCTAGATCGGGCGTCCGATCGACTCGCAGTCTATGGCAATGGGACCCTCATGAAGAGTCGGTCCATTTGTGATAGTCTAAGTGAGTTATGGAAAACATTAAAAAATGGTTGGTTTTGGATTGAGCGTAAATCCAATAAGGCCCCTGGAACGGAAATGCAAATAACTCTCAGACCATGCGTCTGATTGACATTTCGTCTGTCACATTGGGTATAATTTGATGAGACGGAACTTCGGGATACATCAACTCAGGACGTTGTGATATTTGATGTATCGACACTTGACTCAAGGATCGGACCCTCCAAAAATTGAGTGTGTTGTGTGTAGGAACTCTAGAGCTGGCTTCGACGACAATTGTACCGGCATACTATGTGGGTTTGATAGCAATGACTATTGTACCAGAATCCTACACGGGTTCGATAGGGATGACTAATGTACCAGGATCCTCCGTGGGTCAGAGAGTTCTTACTTCTGTTCCTGTATCCTTTGTGGGTTTGACAGAGTAGCAGGTCCTGTATCCTGTGTGGATGTGACAGCTTAGCTGGTCCTGTATCCCGTGTGGGTCCGACATCATATATGAATCAGTGACTACATCTGATCATCTCTATAGCTCTACGAAAGACGTATACCTGTGTGAGCTGTGTCAAGTCTTTCATCCATTATCATCGTGGTGTTTGACTTTACTTCCTGTGTGCACTGGGTTGTGCTTGGGCTCGAGAGTTGGAGTCGGACTGTGACTGTGTAACTTAGGTATATATATGGGAATTTATCTATGCAGGGTTGGTTGATATTTCCTGATTGTATCTTTATACTATGGTTTATCCTTTTTGGATTCAAGGAGACCTTCGGGGGTCTCAGGGTCCCCGAATGAGTATTGTTATACTCACCCCTGCGCAGGCTTCGCCCACACCTTGTGGTGATCTGTGTGGACAATGGACAGCAGTAATTGAGGCTAACGGTGACGGATGGGAGACTGCTCGGAGCTGGACTAGATGGGACATACCCCAGGGATGAGTTTCTCGATTTATGTACCTACCCTTGAGGTGGGATCCCCAGGAGGATGATACATGAGCTGTTTTCCATTTTATGTGTACTTGTACATGTTTTTTAGTTGGGTTTGTATATTGCCCCACTTAATTTCAGTACACCTTACTTTTCTATTTTTAGTACTTTTTGCCTCTACTTCTTGTGTTCGGACTATGTGTGTGTGTGTGTGTGTTATAGTTTAAAAGGAAATGCCTTCCCTTATTATCATGGATTCTTCTTTGGTGCTACTCACCAGCCCCTTGCCTATGGAAGGTGGGATTGGGGATGTCACAGCACGGTCCTTGAAGACAGGTCATGACAAATTGGTATTAGAGGAGTCAGTTCTATAGCCAAACTTGGACATTGATTCTTTTTACAGCAATAGTGTTAATTTTTTGAGTGTGGTTATCAGTTTTGGGAAACCAATGTTGGTGCGGTGGCCGATGTATCCATACACTAAGACTCTGAATTTTGATATCCAACTAAGTGCACGAAAACACTTATTACGTGTGTGTTTCCTTTGAAAAATATTTCTTCATGATTACATTGTGTCAGCTCACTAGGTATACTGTTTTAACCGTGGTACACCTGTTTATTTTCATGATGGCCCCACAAAGGCAGCCAGCTAGGGTTTCGAGTTTCGTATGAGATGGTAGCCACTGAGCGACGAGGCCTCGGTGCAGGGCCCCTTCACAATGCAGGTACCAGCAGTACCACTTCCCGATGGGCCATCGATACCACCAGCTCCAGTAGTAGAGGGTGCACACCGCCTAAGTGCGTTGCACGAGTTCTAGCGACAGAGGCCACCAATGTTTTGGGAAGAGACGGATCCACAAGAAGTTGAGGATTGAACAGAGAATATCGTGAGAGTTTTCAGAGTGGTAGGGACACCAGTCGACCTCACGGTGATCCTTTCCATGAGTCTCCTGCATGTAGAAGCAGGCAGATGGTGGAGCCTGTTTCTCCAGGTGCATGATGAGGCATCATTACTCTAGAAAGTCATTGAGAGTCTCTTCTTCTCAGAGTTTGTTCCAGCCACACGTTGTGTGGTGCGGATTCTGGAGTTACATCATCTGCAGCAGGGCAGCATGAAAGTAGATTAGTAATCAGCGAGGTTCATTGACCTCTCACGCTACACCACAGATATGGTACGAGACCCGTTCTTCAGGGCCTGAACCTTCGAGCAGGGACTCAGGCATGAGATCAGGGCTTTGACAATTCCCCTCAGCATCCCGATTCAGGTGGGGGTGCTGGAGCGATACCTTCTAGTGGAGATTTTTCTCACTGATTAGACACCAGTGGTGAGGCCCACCACAGGGAGACACATAGCGGAGTCTTCCGCAGTCGGTAGTAGAAAGATGACGTAGAGGTCCAAGTGGACCAGGCCATCAGGTGGTTGACCCCATGATATAGGTTCGGTTGTGCGGGGAACATGAGACAGAGCCAGCTATATGAGGAGCAGGTAGTGCTATGCATGTGGTGGGCAGATCCACATGGCTTGTGACTGCCTGACCCACCATACAGATGAGCAGCAGACAGTAGAGGGACCTCCCAGGCAGAGGCATAGGTTTGACCATGGTGGTTTGCCGGGAGCAGGTGGACGTGGCAGAGGAGCTATCTGAGCAGTGGGTGGTGGATGACGGTTCGAGGCTCTACCACCACTATGAGGTCCACCCTAACCATAGGGAGCCTGCGGACAGAGGCGTGCTCAGCTCCAGGACGTCTAGTCCTACGACCACGACGCACTTGATATAATTTGAGGTACTATCTGTGTCTACTCCACCCTTGTTGTAGAACTTATAGACATAGGTGAGAGTCATTCCTTTATTTCCACTACCCTCTTTTGGAGCTCGGAGATTCTGACGGAGCCGTTGGCTCGATCCATATGGCTAGAGACTCCTACGGGAGTAGACTCGACGATTATGCACTAATGATGGTAGTGTGAGTTTACTGTTTTAGGCGAGAGCTTCAGTTAGGATCTTCTTGTAGTGGCATCGAGGCCTTACGACGTCATCTGGTGCATGGACTAGTTATCCATAGTTAATGCTCAGATTAACTGTATTAAGAACAAGGTGTGGTGTATCCGCACAGATGGGACAATGTTCACCTTCACCGGTGAGAAGGGATCCTTTGCAGAATAGGATGGACTTACATAGAGGAGGGGGCAGCCGATAAAACATCAGTTGGCTAGTCTCATCCTCTGAGCAGTTAATGTGTGGAGTCTGAGCATTCCTATTGTGGTGGATTAGTACACGGATGTTTTCCCTGACGACATTCCAGGACTACCTCCTCACTGAGAGCTGGACTTCTACATTGACATGTACCTCGGGACAGCAACGATATCTACTCTAGAATATCAGATGGCTCCCGCCGAGCTTCGTGAGCTGTGGGTATAGCTGGAGGACTAGCAGGGAAAGAGTTTTATCGGACCCAGTTTTTCACCCTAGGCATCTCCGATTTTGTTCGACAAGAAGGCAGATGAGAGCTTGCGACTGTGTGTCGACTACCGTCACCTGAATAAGGTGACTGTGAATAACAAGTACCCACTCCCGAGGATTGAAAACCACTTTGATCAGCACAAGGGAGAATGAGGGTTCTCAAAGATAGAAATCTGGTCAGGCTATCACCAGCTCCGAGTTCGAGACAAGGATATGCAGAAGACGACCTGCAAGTGTCGGTATCTCCACTACGAGTTCATGGTTATTCCCTTCGGTGTAACCAATGCTCCAGTAGTGTTCATGAGTCTCATAAATAGGATATTCCTTCCTTACCTCAATCTCTTTGTCGTATTCTTCATCGATGACATACTGATTTACTCGACTACTGAGGATGAGCATGCCTACCATTAGTGGGTAGTACTAGACACACTCCAAGAGCACCATTTTTATGGTAAGATCTTGATGTTCCAGTTCTGGATTCGAGAGGTTCGTTTCATGGGGCATGTCGTCTCGAATGCTGGAGTAGCAGTAGATCCAGTGAAGATCAAGGCAGTACTTGCATGGGTGCCAACCAGGAGTGTGACGGAGGTGCGGAGTTTTCTGGGACAGGCTGGGTGCTATCAGATATTTGTTACAACTTCTCCAGAGTTGCAGCACCGCTTTTAGCATTGATGAAGAAGGGGCAACTCTTCATGTGGTAGGATAGATGCCAGCAGAGCTTTCAAGAGCTGAGGAAGAGGTTGACCAGCGTGCCCATCTTGAGGCTACCAGAGGAGGGCGTGGGGTACGTAGTTTACTATGACCCATCAGGGACTGGACTCGGGTGTGTCCTGATGCAAGAGTGAGCAGTGATCACATATGGTTCTTGATAGTTGAGATAGCACGAGCAGAACTACGCTACCATGACCTGGAGTTAGCAGCAGTGGTCTTCACCTGGAAGATGTGGTGACACTATCTTATGGGTGAGCGTTTTACAGTTTACTCTGACCACCAGAGTCTCAAGTACATCTTCTCGCAGAATTACCCGAACCAGAGATAGTGACGATGGCTCGAGTTCCTCCAGGAATATGACTTTGAAATAGACAATACTCCTGGAAAGAGTTACATTGTAGTAGATGCTCTCAGCAGTAGATTAGGTATTCATCTTCTAGGAGAGGCGACAGAGCAGCTAGCCGTGTTTCATATATCCTTTGTGGATAGGGATGGAGAAACCTTTCTACAATCTCTCATAGTCACTCCTCCACTTCTTCAGTGAGTTAGAGAGGCACAACGTGGGGATTTTGACTGTGAGATGCGACATGAAAAGATATCCACAGAGCAGGCACCTGATGGGTTTTCTAAAGGTGGGGAGCAAGTAATCCTTTTCAGAGGATGTACCATGGTACCAGTTGCAATACAGGAGTTGGTTTTGAGGGAGTTTCACACTTCCCCTTTAGCGGTACATCCTAGATTGGTGAAGATGTATTAGGACCTCAAACGACAGCACTGGTGGCCAGGTATGAAGAAGGTTGTAGCACAGTTTGTCTCACAATGCCTCAATTTTCAGCAAGTGAAGGCGGAGCACCAGGTTCCAGTAGGCTTGGTTCATCCCTTAGAGATCCCCGAGTGGAAGTGGGATGGGATATCCATGTATTTCGTGATGGGACATCTACGTACATCTAGAGGACACTACTCTATCAGGGTGATTGTCAAATGACTCACTACATTGGCCCACTTCCTATTTATTAGAGAGAAGGGCTCAATAGAGAGCTTGGAAGGCCTCTATGCACAGGAGATCGTACGACTTCATGGTGTTCCATCGACAATCGTCTCTGATCGAGATGCTCATTTCACTTCCCGATTAATGAAGGGGTTACTGGAGGCTTTCAGGACCGAGCTTCACTTGAGCACTACCTTCCATCCTCAAATGGATGGTCATACTGGGAATATCATTCAGAATCTCAAGAACTTGCTCTGTGCATGTGTCATTGACTATGGTCGCAGCTGGGAGGATCACTTACCCATGGTGGAGTTTGCGTACAACAACAACTACCACTCCACCATTGGGATGGCACCATACGAGGCACTATACGGTCGACCTTGTAGATCACCACTATTCTGGACTAACCCAGGGTAGTCAGAACTTGTAGGACCCGAGATGGTTCAGCCTACGATGGAGAAGGTGCAGATCATCCAGGAATGGATGAAGAATGCATAGAGCAAACAAAAGTCCTATGCTGATAGGAGACGGATATCACTGGAGTTCGAGGATGGAGACCACGTATTCCTATGGGTCTCACCTCGACGAGGTCTACAGAGCTTTGGCTGAGGTAGAATGTTGTCTCCACATTTCATCGGACCTTTCTAGGTTCTCGGAAGAGTAGGCTATGTGGCTTACCACCTGGCTCTTCCACCTTAGTTTCACCGGGTACACGACGTCTTCCACGTATCTTAGCTGAGGAGATTCGTGCACGACATGTCCCACATCATCAAACCTGGGGAGCTAGAAATCGATGACGGTGTGACATTCACAGAGGTTTCAGTGGAGATAGAGGATCGAAAGGAGTGGGTCCTACATGGATGGTCGATTCCACTGGTGTGCTTTCACTGGCAGCACAGGCACCTCCAGGAGAGACCTTGGGAGCAGCAAGCTCAGATCCGTGCTCAGTACCCCCATTTGTACCCTTAGTGTTTTTTTATCTTACAGGGACGTAAATCCCTGAGGTGGGGAGAATGTAATGACCCGGAAATCCTATGGAATTTTTTTTGTTAAATGCATGGGAATTTTACGAGCCTGCAGTTTCTGATGGCGCTTGATTCCGTGGCCCGGTGTGCCCGGAATCAATTTCGGAAGTTTTTTTCCGGTACATTTAGTAAACATATGTGCGGGTTTTTCTATCTTTTGAACCGGTGCTCGGAATTGAAATCTAAGGGCACCATTGAACTCACATCATCGGTATTCGTGTAAGGAGGCCTTTAATGTTGTTGCGTTTCAACATGAATGGAAGTTATAATTTGGGGTTTCTAATAATTAAATAACAATGTGTGTGTAAAAAATTTGTATTTGAATGGTGGTTAAAGTCTCTAAGTGGTGGTTATGGGTGGGGTCCACCACACCCTAACCTCCCTTGGGAGGATATAAATAGGAGTGGGGCCCAGTAGTTTAAACTCCCCTTAAACACCCCCCATGCAACTCTCTTTTAATAAGGGATTCTCTTATACTTCAACTCTACGTTTTTAATTTTTAAAACACTTCACCTTCCACCTACTCTCATTAATGTGCCAACACTATTAATTAATTAATTGAGCTTCCACAATTAATTAATTAATTTGTAGTGTTATTAATTAATTTGAATTAATTTGAGATGCATGGAAATAATAAAATATTAGGGAGCCTTTTATTTTATTTTTCCATGGAAATTATTCTATTGGGAGGCTTTGGGGGAATTAGAAAGAAAGAGTTATTCCCACAAAGAATATCTCCAATGAAGGACGAAGAACATCTTCGATGAAGAACGACGTCCTCTCTGATGAAGAACATGGAAGAACACTGGAGCCCGGAATTGGCGACTTTTGAAGGGCGTAATGTATGATGTCGTCTTCAAATTCTCTTCTCGCGACACCGAAAAGCGAAAATCGGATTCATGGTAGGGGTTGTTTTGAGTTGTTTATATTTCTGAAAATTTTAGTTCTAATTACGGAATGTGAATTGCCAACTGTTAACGTCATAACAAGGGTTCGGCCAGCATGAACATGACCCGAACCTCCCCAATATTTGTTGATCTTAAAGATAACAGAGGCGGAGCCGATAGGGTGTGGTGTCGTCACACTACGCTAGAGAAGAACAAAGGTGGATGAAAAGGCGCAGAGCCGTCACGCCACGCTATGGGATCGAAGGTTGCGGCCAGGCGAGGCCATGGCGGAGGTGAACAGGAACCATCGTGTCGGCCGCGTGGAGGAGGACCCTGGCCCGCAACCACGGGCCACTTGGCTAGAGAAGAATCGGTCGGCCTCAAGCCGGCTGGGCTGGATGAACCTGCTGGCTACGTCCGGCCAGGATGGAGGATCGCGACACCCGCAGGTGCCGCGTGGTGGAGGAACTGCGGGGTGAACCAGCTGGCTGCCTACCGGCCAGGCTGGAGGACCGCGGAACCTGCAGGGCTGCACGGAGGAGACGTAGCAGGCAACCACGGGCCGCTCGGCGGGCGAACCGGCCGGCTGCCTGCCGACTGGACTGATGAACCGCGACCCTCACAGCGGGTCGTGTGCGATGAAAAAAACCGGCTAGATATGGCTGGACGGACAGGGGAGAGGCGATGCCGCTCGGCGCTGCTGGGCGAACCAGACCGGCCAGCTCCGTAGGCCAGTTCTGCAGGTGGGTTGCGCCCCACCGGGCCGGGCCGAACCCCCAGCCATGTCGGACCCGCCGAACCTGGCTGGGATGAACCCCAGCTGGGTCAGACTCACTGAGCCAGGCCGGGCCGACCCCCATCCGGTTTGGACCTTCCGAGCTGGGTCGGGCCAACTCGCCAGTCCATAGGGCTTGACGGGCCGGGCTCGACACTGCTAAAATCCGAATATCTCCTAGATCGCAGGTCCGATTGATGCGCCTTCTGCAGGACTAGGACCCTCGTGATAAGGGAGCCCTTTTTCGATAATCTAATTGATTATTGGACAACATTGAAAAATGGACAGGTTTGGATCGAGTGTAAATCCTACCGGGACCCAAGAATAGAAATGCAAATAACTCTCAGACCAGGCATCTGATTGACACGCCGTCTGTTGCGTTGGGTTCCTTTTGATGAGACAGAACTTCGGGATGCATCAACTCAGGACTTCGTGATATTTAATGTAACTAAACTTGATTCAAGGAGCGGACCCTCCCAAGATCAACCGTGCTGTGTGCGAGAACCCTAGAGCTGGCTGCGATGACTACTGTACCAGAATCTTATGTGGGTTCGACAGCAATGACTATTGTATCGGAATCCTATATGGGTTTCATAGTAATGAATACTATAATGGGATCCTCTATGGGTCTGACAATTCTAACTTATATTCCCATATCTTGTGTGGATCCAACAGAGTAGCTGGTCCTGTATCCTGTGTGGATCAGACAACTTGGCTGATCCTGTATCCTGTGTGGGTCCGACAACTTAATGAATCAGTGAAAACATCTGATCATCTCTATCACTCTATGAATGATTTATACCTGTGTGAGATGAGTCACGTCTTTCAACCATTATCATCATGGTGTTTGATTGTACTTCCTGTGTGGACTGGGTTGTGCTTGGACTCAAGATTTGGAGACGAACTGTGACTGTGTAACTTAAGTATATGTATAGGAATATATCTATGTCGGGTTGGTTGATACTTCGTGATTGTATCTTTCTACTATGGTTTATCTTTTGTGGATTCTGGGAGTCCTTCGGGGGTATTCGGATCCCCTACTGAGTATTGTTATACTCACCCCTACACGGGCTTCGCCCACACCTTGTTGTGATCTGTGTAGATGATGGAAAACAATGATCGAGGTTGAGGGTGATGGACAGGAGACTACTCAGAGATGGACAAGATGGGACATACCGTAGGGACGAGTTGCTCGAGTTCTGTACCTACCCTTTTGGTAGGATCCCCGGGCAGACGATCCAGGAGCTGTTTTTCCTTTTACTTGTACTTGTACTTGTTGTTTGGTTGGGGTTGTATACTGGTCCACTTACATTCATCACACCTTACTTTTCTATTGTTATAAATTTCCGCCTCTACAACTTGTGTTCAGAATATGTGTGTGTTATTGCTTGACAGGAAATGCCTTCCCTTTTTATCAGGGATTCACCTTTGGTGCAAGTCGCCAGCCCTTGGCCTATGGATGGTGGGCTTGGGGTAGTCACGGCACAGGCCCCGAGGATGTGTCGTGACAGTTTTGAATCATGAGATATGGTATTTTGGATACAATATGGGTGGTATAACAAGGAAGGATAACTATTGACCATGTTTGATACACATTATCCATACCACATAGCCTGGGATGGGAACACACTCCTAAGGGTCGGTTGTAAACCGTATTCGAATCACGGAACATGGATCAAAAATTTCATACAAGATCCTCAAGGAAATTGACCCAAAAATGGTAGGTGATCCTAAAGGTTGAGTATATATATATATTTGGGTCCTTTTATATGTCAGAGATGATAATAACCACATAAAGGGACACAAAAAGCATGAAAATGTATTGAAATCATATGCTTTCAGAATCTAACACTCTATTCCCTACACCATTGTGCATATGATACGGTCAATGAGTCATACGAGTGTTTTAGGGACTCAGTCAAAGACAAATGACTAAAAAAGAGTAAAGGAACGATTCGATGTTGGTTTATGGACCTGTGGATAGACCCATGGATAAAATGTTTGGGTGTTTCTATGTATCCTACAATGGTAGGAATCAAGACATACATAGTTATGTAATTCCTTATAGTTTGAATTCATGTGGTTAGGAATATTGTGGGAGAGGTATGATAAAGGGGTAATGTGTATATCATGGTAAAGTAAGCTAATCTGAATGAGGACTAAGGCGGTGTCCCCCCACACTATTCCCAAATCCAAAAAGAGAATTTAGGCCAAGGGGAAAGAAGATAAATTGGAGAAACTTGGGATGGACCCAAATACATAATTTCTAGGTGCACCTATGTATCCCATAAGTATTGGAATTAAACAATACATATTTCATGAATGGTTTGAGTAGTTTAATGTCATTGAGTCAGAATGTAGTTGAGGGACACTCTCAGGGGAGGTAGATGGTGCGAATTTTGAAAACCATACCAGAATGAGGGCCAAAGTGGTCGCAACCACACCACATGTTACTATGATGCATATTGAAAAAGTCGAAAAAATATGAAAACATTGGAAAAAAATGGGGATATTCCAAAAGAAAAAATATATGGGTGTTCCTATATATCCCGTGAGGGTAGGAATCAAGTAATATGTAGTTCTAGAATGCCATGCAGTTTAACGTCATGCGGTAAGGACGAATTAATAGTTTAGCATCTTGTGGGATGATGATGTTGGGTGGTTTTATATCATGTAGCTCAGATAGAGAAGTGGGGGAGTTCCCGGAAGAAGGAGTACATGAAGCTGCTGTTGTAAAACCTGACGTAAATGAGAACCAAAGATGCCTCACTCCACACCATGTGATCTGGGGACACTCAAGACCTATGTATGAAAGGATGAAAATATTCGTAACCTAGGGTTGTACCCAAAGACAAATTTTCAGGTCATTCCTACATTTCTCATGATGGTTGGAATCATGCCATACGTAGTTCTGAAATGCCTTGAAATTTAACGTCAGGCAGTAAGGACAGAGGTAAAGTGAATGACCCCTAAAGGGGGATATGTGATGTGGTAGTTTTAAACTCAAAGTGAATAATGACCAAAGAGGTATCATACCACACCACATGATCCCCATACACTCAGGTCAAGTGGCTAGAAAGATGAAAAGATTTTTAGTACATTGGGCTGGACTTGGGGACAAAATGATCGGGTGTTACTGTGTGTCCTCTGAGAGAAGGAATAAATCCATACATAGTTTTGGAGTTCTGTGTAGTTTAAAAACATGTTATAATGATAGAGTTGTGAATTTAACTTCATTTAGGAAGAGTTAAAAGTAAATTGGCCTTGTAGTTTAACGTATTATAGGAAATTTGATATAGTTTATAGTCTAGTGAAATGATGATGTCGGGCATTTTTTACATTCAAAAGAATGGATGTAGTAGTGTATGGTCATATAGGATAGGAGATATCCTTTTTTATGTACTTCATGAGGAGTTTAGCATTTGTGGGAGGAGTGATATTCTCTCCATCCATGGTGATGATAAAGTATGCACAGTTGGGGTAATCCTTTTGAATGATATATGGTCTCTCTCACATGGGCTCCATCATGAGTGGTTTCCTACCGAGTATCACCGATGTTATTAGAGAAAA
Source organism: Viscum album (assembly GCA_963277665.1). NCBI lineage: Eukaryota > Viridiplantae > Streptophyta > Magnoliopsida > Santalales > Viscaceae > Viscum > Viscum album. The sequence continues at coordinate 1,978,841,634 of OY728119.1, forward strand.
TGCCACAGAACCATAAAGGATGGAGAAGAGAAGAAATTTTTTGTTGAATGCTTGGTCTATCTTGTTCTGGTTCCTCTCCATGTTATGTAGGGTTCAGTGATGATTCTCATCCTAGGATTGTAGATCATCCATTTAGACTTCTTCACTCTTTTATGATGCCTTCTAATTGTATACAACCATGCGGAGTAATGGTAACTGAATCTAGATGGGAAAGACTACCTCTTCTCTAAACACTAGGTAATATGTGTTCACATGAGTAGAATTACATGTTGTCATCTGATAAGCCCAGAGATCATTGGGGAGCTTTTCTAGACAACCCTTTTTGTTCTTGCCAACCATATTTTAAAAAAATTTAGAGATGGTCTTGTTTAATGACTTAATCTTTACATTTTACTATGCATGATAGTGAGAAGTGTGACAATTATAGATGATGTGCTTAGCTTAATGTTTCTTCAGCTCAGCTACTCAAATTTCGGTGTCGTTATCAGTGAGGAAGGTGTGAGGGACTACAAATTCATGGATTATGTAAGATATCATGAAATCAATAATAAAATAGGACTTGAATTTCATGAGTAGAATAACTTCATCACACTTGGAGAAGAAATATGTGGTGGTAAGAATGAAACTTCATTGGCGAGATATTGCTGGTGGATATGGTCCCAAGACATTGATCCCCCAAGCCTCAAAGGGATAAGAGTATGTAGTATTGTAGAGGGGTTTTGGTGACTGTTGCAAAAAGATGGCATGGATCTAACACAAGTGGATCCTTTTTGAGAACTTAATACAATCATGGACCATGGTGCCCCAAATGTATCCCATCCTTTAGATTTGGTGGGAAATATTCACCTAAGTCAGAGGATCTCTATAAGAATATGTATGCAATTACTGTACAACATGGGATATCTCACCTCCTTTAATGTAACATAGGATCACTCCATTGAACCCATGTTTTTAGAGGATCCATTCATGTATAATACCACCATGGAGGGTAAATCGCATTGCACGCTAACAGAATATATCTGGTTCGTCTCTTTCTATTGGGATATTTCCATGTTATGGGTATTCCAAATTGGCGTTGTCCAATCAGTGGTTTCTTCTACTATGGAAGGGATATCAGGATGTTCATATGCTGAGGAATCGATGGTAAGAAAGCCTACCATATGACTAGAATCATCATCCAGAGTAATGGTAGAGATGAATCTTCAATGTGCCACATGGATAAATAGGTCATTCCAGACAGGATTTGCAGGAGATGTGAAAAGGCTATCCAGGGAATCCTCCTGACCATTTGGGGATCTCAGGACATAACTAAACTCAATCCAAGAAGGGATTCTATCCATCAATTGGAAAGTGTTCTCTAACAAGGTAATGATCTCTATATTTATGATGACATATTCACCATTTATTTTCATGATGACAAGCTCAGAGTCCCCCTTCACATGTTTTTGAAAAACATCAATATCAATGCCCAACTCGAGAATAGTGGTAAGATACTTATAATATTATTTTTTGTAGGTTTAGCCTTATGAAAACAAGAATAAATAGGGTACGATGGCCTTTGTGGGAGTAGTAAAAATGATATGTAGGCCTACTCTATTGAGTTTGGGTTTATAGAGCCTTATACTCGTGGGGATCCATGAAGTGCCATCGATGAGAATATGCCAACATGGAATAGCCTGATCCACTGAGATTCTAGCCTCATTTAGGATGTCAAGATCTAGAGACTACTCTCTTGGGGCTAGATGCACATTCATGACCATCTACTAATGCCTAACCCTTTACGGGGTTCTATAGAATGGACCAAATGTCAAACTACTGAAGGATCACTACCCACCGAGCTAGACGCCATATCAATATAGGGATGTTTAGAATATACATTAGCATATCCAAGTGGGATACCAGCTATATCTTGTGGTTCTATAGGTATTTCTACAACTTCTACCCAGAAAATATTAGCGCAATGCATCTATTGGCGGAAAAATATTGAATGCAAAGGGAGGAAGGAAAAGAAGCCCACATGCTGCCTCGCAAAGCCCTGACGCGGAGCTCCCCTGAGAAATGCGGCCGCCGCAAAGCAAAGGAGGCGGTACCGGTCTGCGAATTCCCTGACGTTCGCGAGCCCGCCGCGAAGAAAATGAGGTGGTACCGCTCCACGAACGCCCTGACTTTCGCGAGCCTGCTATGAAGCAAAGGAGGTGGTATCGCGCCATGATCTCCCCTGACATTCACGAACCGCCGCGAAGGACCAGCCGCCCCTTCGCGCCGCATGAGCTCTACTTCATGGAACCCCTTGCCTATAAATACTAGGCCCCCCCTGAGTCCATGGGATGGACAATCCGACCTTTCGACTTCTCAACTCCCGAATCACGAAGCACCCTTCGCCCTGGGAATCATGTGCTCTACGAGTGATTTTTCCTTCTTGAGATGCCTTCTCCTTGCCTCGTTTTGAGCCCCTCTTCTGAGTTGGATTCCCTTCGCGAAGCCTAAGGGAATTCGCGAGGGAAGGGTATTCCCAAGGGAACCCAGGCAGCCGCGGAGCATTTATGCTTCGCGAAACACCCATCCTATACTAGTGATCCACATGCCAAGGCAGGGTCACTGTACATCACGAAGAACACTGCTTCACAACACCTTTCTTCGTGAGGCACCTCTGCTTCGCGAGCCAGTGCTCCGCGAATACTATTCCACTTCGCGAAGCACCTCCCATTCACACCCATGCCCCATGATGAGGCCAAGGAACTCCACTTCACAAGGAATACTCTTTTTCTTGGAAATTCCTCTTCCCGTGTGATCCTCCAGGTTTTCACGAAGTGATTTCAAAGTCCCATGGACAACACCACCCGTAGCGTTGCTTCGCCTGATTCTTCTTTGCATAGGCACGCTAACGGCTATTGCTTCTTCGCATAGCCACGCTAACGTAGACCCGTCGATGGTTCGCTCTGCAACCCCTCTTTAACATGAATTTGTTGGTACCTTCCCTTTCCCAAGGGGAAGAGGGTACCAGTTATGTATGTCCTAGGGGTACAGAGTAGACCCACCTCGTCTGAGCTATAGACAATTAAACTGCCAAACACCTAGTCCTCAACACATGATGTTAAACTATGATCCAACCTCGAGCTTCGCATGAAGAGTCCCCTCGTCTCGGACATTCTTTATGCTGCTCATCTCCATGGGAATTGAATATTCCTCACATTGAATGAGATACTCCCTTTTGGAGTGTCGTTTTTCCACAGGAGAAGGGAAAACACCTTTGTATAAGCCTGAAGCCTATCTTGAAGAAGGTAGCACCCATGCACCTCTGTACTTCCCCACTGCCAAGGTCAGTGGAGGGCACGATAGGGAATGAGGAACCTTATATCTTTGGTCCCAAATCCCTCTCCTGCTGCGCTTTTCCGCACCTTGGGCCTCCATCCTGGAGTAAGTCCCAGCACCATGGGCCGCCTAATGCATAATCCCCTCTTTGATTACCACATACGCATCCTTCGCGACGTGATCGTCAGGTCCCTACAACCTCTTGTTTCTCACACCGAGCATGCCTCACGTGATCTTAGAGTGAGCACCGACCCTGACCCCCACCCTAAGAGAACTACGGGGACATTGATCCGTGCTAAGGTATGGTACGTAGGAACCCTCCACGAGGTTCAAGCCCACCACTCGGTCATTTCTTCACGTCGAGTTCCACCCCTGTACAGCATGACGTTAAACTGTATGCCATGTCCAGCATGACGTTAAACTGCACACCAGAACTACGTGGTATTTGATCCATGATAAGGCATGGTACGTAGGATGCCTTAATGAGGTTCAAGCCCACCGCCCGTCATTTATTCACATCAGGGTTCACTCTCGTCCAGCATGAAGTTAAACTACATTTCGGCTAAGCTGTAAGCCGTTTAGACCAACCTGAACTATGAGAACTTTGATCCATGCTAAGACGTGGTACGTAGGAAGCCTCCACAAGGTTCAATCACACCACCAGTGGACACCTTAGGTTCACATTCACGTCGGTTCGCCAAAAAAACCCAACCTGAACTATGTGGTATTTGATCTGTGCTAAGACGTGGTATGTAGGAAGCCTCCATGAGGTTCAATCCCAACACCTATTGGTCACTCTGACATCTTTCACATAGGTTCAACAACACCTGGGCAGCCTAGTCTGTAAGCCGCACACCATCTGGACTGAGGTCTCTTTTCTTTCATGCTGGTTCGCTGACACCCACCATTTTCTCCTGAACTACGAGGAATTTGATCAATGTAAAGGCATGGTACGTAGGAAGCCTCCATGAGGTTCAAGCCCGTCACCCGGTCATTCCGACCTCATTCACGTCGGTTCACCTCCATCCCGCATGACGTTAAACTGTATTCTACATCTCATTTGAACTATGAGGACATTGATCTGTGTCAAGGCATTGTACGTAGGAATCCTTCTTGAGGTTCAAGAACAACAATCATAGGCCTAAACCGTCTCCTTGTCGGTGTTCCAAGCCCCCGTTATCTCCTAAACTACGAGGACATTGATCCATGTTAAGATATGGTATGTAGTAAGACTTCATGAGGTTGAAGTCCACCGCCCGTTGGTCATTCTGGCTTCATTCACGTCGGTTCGCTGATGACGCCCATTGGACCAAGGTCTACATCCATGTCGGTTCGCTGACAATGACCATCGGACCAAGGTCCACCTTCACGTCGGTTCACCGACAACATCCCGAACTACGAGGACTTTGATTCCCTTCCACGGGGATAAGTAAGAGGTCTCTTCAAGGCTCAAGCCCAGCTTTACTATTTCCCTTACGATGGTCCTATTTCATTCCCCCTCCACTTCATCCATCTATCCATCAATCATCCTCCCTGATTCTTACCTGGGCCACCACATCCCGGTGAGATCATGCCACTCCACTCCCCTCCATAGCATCCAGGAAGCCACCCATGAGCTGACCCCGATATCGACATCCCTTCTAGGGGGATTCCTCAATCTGATACACTCCATCTAGTGTTCTGATCAGGCCCAACTATCTCCGCTGGAAGTTAAATCTACGACATACCCTGTGTTAAACATAGGAAGCTGAGGAAAACCTCAGATACATGCCTATGGAATATGATTCCCTGCGCTCAATGTGGGATGCCTCGGGCTTCCATACCCTCGAGAAACCCTATGACAAGGGAAAAAAGACAGACACGCCAATTCCCCAGCGTTCTGACACGCTACTGATGCTTCGAAGTGACTACTCCCCTGACTGAAGGTTGCTGACCTGACCGAACCCTTTGGAATGCCCTGATAGAAGCAGTGTAATTAACCGGTGTCCATGGAATCATGGCACTGGGAAGAGTTTCATGAACAACGTATTAAATATATGAGGGAGACCCAGACTAGGTGACGATTTCCGAGGAGGAATCCACGGAATGATGAACTGACATCCCATCATCCCGGTTTCGATGAAGGAGCAGACATCACTGAATAAGGAGCGGATGTCGCCAACCTTTGGAAAGCATGAATGCAGGGCAACACAAAGAATGTCGCACCTATCGCGCCCCTAGTGGACGGACGTGTGTGCCCTGGTGAAACTATCGGAAATAGAAATGGTTTACCCGACGTGAAATTATTCTCCACAATATGGAGATTACTAGTGTTCGAGACATTAGTAGATTGACATGTCACCGGATCCAGATATTCGGCGCTGGGTCCCGCCAAGCAAATAGCGGGCCTGGCGTGAAACTCACCGGACGATGGGGCAGTAGAACGTGGGGCATTCTGTTCTGTAACGTGTTGGTGTGGATTCCTCTCACCAACCACGGAAGACGGAATGACGATGGGGCACTGGTTGTCGATCCTTTTCCTCACAGTACTGACGAGTTGATCTCCCTGCTTCCCAGGAACCAGGTTGCTGCTATGGAGACACGATCACCGCCCGCTCGCCTACGCAGGGACGGGAGAAATACCAACACAGCTGCTACGCGTGTCTCCACTACCGCCACAATAACCTCTACATCCATGAATACGGGACTCCCACATCCCCTCTCCCCGTCAGATATCATCCAACGAAGGGTGATCAACAACCTTGTACGCAGGTACGAGGAGGAAGGGGTCATCCCAAATTTGGATACGGCCCTCTTGGCCCTGGAGGCATCTAGGCCCTGCTGTCAACGCCGCCCTCATAGGCTGCGCAGGGAGCCCCTGCTCCACACCCCAACGGTCAATCATTTCGGGAGCCTATCCCAGGAACGCCTCGACGACTCCTCGCCTTACGCTGATGAGGCGGGTGATTTCCGGCTCGGCTTGGTCAGAGTCCCAATCCAAGGGCTCCAGGAAAGGGCCCCCATCTGGCCACGTCAGCGCCGCCATCCGATTTCGCCAGAGGAGCAAGTACGATATGCCCATGCACCACCTGCACCAGCTCGTCTAACCCGACGCCAGCGTCGGGCATGAGCTGAGGACGCCCGTCAAGGGGTATCGATGTCAACCGCTATTTTGGCCCGAGCTACCGCAGACATGCATCATGGAGTCCCTATATACACTGAGCATGGGAACTCCTTCACCCGACCAGTACCGAGGCCCCAACCGCCCCATGGGCAGGTCGGGTGGGCTCTCAGGGTCGCAGGCCCGAGAAGTGATTGCCGCGAACCATTCCGCGGTGACATCACTCCATACAGAGGTCCTCTCCATACCACCATTCCACAGAGCGTGGGCCTTCCCCGATCTGAAGCTCGTCATGGGGGTATGCCTCGTGCTACTCCCATCCCGAATGAAGACCTGCCCCGTGGCAGTGACGCTCAGCACGGAAGCCTCTCCCACGCCCATCATAAAGGTAATGGAGTTCCTCATCTTGCCCCCAACCATCGATGTGAAGGTATTGCCCATACGGTCCCTCTCCAATGTGGGGGTCATCCCTATGTCCTCTTTGCTACGGGAAAAGGTCCTCCTCACCCCAAAAACCCGAGAAGTGAAAGTCAGCCTCACTCCACCCGCACCAAGCATGGATGTCCTGCCCATGCTCCTGCCGGTTCCAAGAGAGGTTCCTCCCACATGAGTGTTGTCCATGGAGGTCCCCCCTGTACCCTTCGACATTTTCCCTGGTTCCCCTCTCACCCTGGCTGTCTCAAGCTGGAGTCCTCTCCGCCATGGCGCCAGCGCCATTCCGAGACTACATGTCAAGAATCAACCTTGTCCCGAAGAGCCATCTTGGGGCAGGAGAGCGGGTCATCGCCGCCACAAGAAGAGTCTTGGGAAGGCCCAAGTGGAGGTCAAACCAGCCCATTTCTCAGATTCTGAAGTAGAATGTGACTCAGCGACGGAACCTTCTCCCCGCTCCTCCGTGTCAATGACTGGGGTAGGAACAAGGCGCGTCAGCCCTGTTCTCCCAGAATGTGAAGTCCACCGGATTCCCACCACTCTTCGCAGGTACATCCAGGAGGAAAACATTGTGGAAATTCCGCAGGTTCTGACCGTGCAATCACCACCGTCATCACCAGAAGCACCCTCTACCTCTACCGGAGATCAGGAAGAGCTATTTTGGGGGCCAACGATGGTAGATCAACGGTGTGACCCATCGTCGATGACCACAATTCATGTGCCATAATCTGTGGCTATCAGCTCATCATATCGTGATATTGTGGTCAGGTCACCTCACTCTTCAGAGGATGGCCCGAAATTCGGCGTCTAGTCAACTCGTTCACCGTAGTCTCCACCGCCAAGTTTACTGTCCCAGCGGTCCGCCTCGGTACCACTACCGGTACCTCAGCCGCCTCCGGTTGATGAGTGGGGCAATACGGGGACAGACCCTGAGTCCGAGCCCAGGAGCTTCTGGAACATTCCCACATCGGATCACTTCCCAGAGAAGTTCTGGCCGACGGCAGCGCCGAACATTTGCGCACCGGAGTCCCTTACCTTAGAGGAAGTAGGGTGCCTCCGCCGAACCCTATGGGAGAAACACTTCCACCTCCGTTATGAGCGGGTAGTGTACCCCAATAGCCAAGAGCACTTTGAAGAAATCTGCGAGCAATACCTCCTGATCAATTTGTATGCACTCCCTGTAACCCAGCGCCCTGAGTCGTCAGGCCGCCAGAGCACCCTTCAACAGAAATGCGTTCATAGTCTCAATATACTCCGCAGAATCATCAGGGAAGCTACCCCCATGTGCTAGTCCGTGGCTGGGGATAGTATGTCTCCCTCCTCTTCAGTCCTATCTAGTGGCAGCCCGATCCGTTAGGCGACATTGAGGACATTCCCCCAAGGAGGATCGCGGTCCACGTGGTTGACATAGTGGACAAGGAGGATGAGCTTGAATTTCTCGATGGAGACCTACCCCATGAGGGTGTACCACCACTGCTGGACCCATCAGGGAGCATTACCCATTAGCAGAGGAAACTTCTAGGCGTCCCTATACCCACCAAGTCGCTGGTACTCTATCAAAATGACGGAAAGGGTAAGGAGCATGTCGGAACCTTCAAGAACTGCAACCCGTCCACCTTAGTACAGAAGACAGATGAAGATCCCAAGAAGGCCTCATTGCACCAGCAGCTTGCTTAGCAGAAGAGGCTGGTTGACGAACTCCTTGCCAAGCACGCTATAGAGCAGCGGCCCGACTACGGTAATCCCAAGCCGGGGCAGCAGGGGCAGGAACAATTTCCCCCCGGTGAGATGACTCCGAGCAACCCTGATCATGCTACTTCCGCAGATATGGAAGAAGGTAGAACTCAGGGAAAGAGGGCCTGATATGTCTTGTCAAACCCTCCTGAACGACAGGGCAATCTGTGGAATCCAGCCCGAGTTCCCCCAGCCGCCCCACAGGTCATTCCTCCAGTCACTCCACGAGCTACTGAAGCCATCTATCATGTCAAAGAACCCGACAAAAAACTTGTGATTAGGGATCCCCATCAAGATAGGGACCCCGTCCCAGATGATCATATAGTAGCACGCATCGCCCACCTCGAAGCATTGGAAACGCGGCAGGTGGCAGTCCCACCGGATGGCAGGACATATCCTGCATGGTTGGATGATATGCCTGCACCCCTGGATTTTGGTAACCCCACTTTCTCACCCTTCAACGGGACAGGGGACCCACCACAGCACTTGGACCACTTTTCTTCCAGGTGTGGCCCCATTCTGGGGACCCCGGCCTAGCAAGAAGCTTCCAAGATCCGATGTTTCGTGCAGACATTGGAGGGCCCCGTATTTGTCTGGTACAACCAGCTCCCTATCGGATTGGTGACCGTCTGGGAGGATCTCCGTTGGCAATTCCTATACCAGTTCAACTCCACCACACGAAAGACCAGCATCGCGGACCTCTTCAAGTGAAAACAAAGGCCTGATGAGCAAGTCACATACTTCATCACCTGGTGGAAGGGACTTACATACTCCCTCGACATGCCAGTGGCTCAGGATCAATTAATGAAGATGTGTGTTGGGAATGTTAAAACGGAGCTGGTTCCTTCCATGATCACCCAGAACAACCCTGGAGGGTTCCGGGATTTCTCAGATAAGGATCATCACCTCGAGGAGGCTCTACAACATGCTAGTCAGGCACATTTTCTGTCCCCTGTGATCCCAGCCAGGGGGGATGCCAGAGCCGAACCTGCCGCGGTGTCCCAAATAGAAGCCCCAAGGCAGCTGGAATTACTACCAGCGACACCGGCCCCGCAACCCAGTAGAGGTTCTTCACCTCAAGCGCAGGCTCCTGCCCAGCAGCAACCACCTCAAAATTGACAGGTTCCCCCGCGCAATGCATGATCACCACCTTGGTGAGACAATCAGGCACCGCCTACTCGGAAGGACCCTTCGGCCCCTCGTCAGGTCCAGGATCCCAGGGCCCCCTATCTGGAAAGAAGGTACTAGACTTACTCGTTCAATGATAACCAGGTCCCGGGTTACTTCCGAAGCGTTCTAGAGAAAGGGATTGTGCACTTACCCGAGTGAAGAAGGCCGGAAGAGGCGAATATCACCGATCACCCCAACTACTGTCCCTATCATCGGATTCTTGGGAACACCCTCAAGCAATGCTATGTGTTTAAAGACTGGCTTGAAAACGAATTCGACAATAACATAGTCAGGTTGGGCCCCGCACCGACACAAGTAGTAGGTGTCTTTGTAGGTTAAGAGATTTGTAGTGACATCGAAGGTGAGTGGCAGCCGGTTCCCAACCGTGGGTCCCACAAATACGACGACTAGATGGCTTGAAAAACCGGCGCCCGTGCCCATGGTATCATTCAGGCACGCCTGAATCAGCCGGATCCCTCAGAGGATGTAGCTAGTACCTCTGCATCATCATCACCGCTGACTTCTTCCCAAAATGGCAAGCAGCGACAGCACAAGAAGAATCAACGCGCTCCACCTCTGCCATCGTCATCCCGCACTCTTGGAGACTTTATGCCCCCTGAAATGCTAATTTCTTCCAGAATCCTCCCGGTGGTGGATGACTTGTCGAACGACAGGCAGGGGTATGCTTCGGTTAACACCGTGGAGCTGGTAAAGCACTATATGGCTCCCGACGAGGGGGAATGCCAGGCGAACAACCCCAACGTCCCTAGCTGATGCCAACGTCAGCGGAACCGCAACCACACAGGTCATCGAGGCACGTCAGCGGGTGCTTTCAGTCGAGCCGTGCATGCTAATGAAACCAGACAGCATGCTCAACACAGAGCCCATCATGCACAACTTCATCTGATGCCCTCAACTCTACCTCCACCACCGTCTGTGCTAATAGATCAGGCAGAGCTGCCTCGTCCGTATCGCGGTCAGTCTTGCCCGACTACAGGCCAATCTACATTTTCCGGTCCTAATATGGCGACTACTCTCCAGGCTTCAACTAGTAGGTAGCGGGATGTACCAAGTACTAGCCAGCCGCCGGTTCAACCGGCAGGACCCGCTATGCCTCCAACTGCAGAACGACCTCCTGTAAGCAGAGGCTCGTGCTTGGCACAAAAATACGATGTCCTGAAGCACCTGGTCGGCATTCCAGCAAGGATTTCTATCCTTAAGGCCCTTCGCCTATCTTCTGAAATGTGCGAAGCACTTGCCGAGGTAGCAGCTGCGAAAGCCTTCCACGCTGAGGCAATTGAGAATGCCAAATGCCAGGAAGTTATTTCATTCTCCGGTGAAGATGAAGACCCCCCCCCCATACAAGGGAATATTCGCCAACTATACGTCACTGGCCAGTTCAATGGTGTGGAAGTCCACCGCTGCCTCGTTGACACGGGTTCTAGGATCAACCTAATCCTGACTCGGACACTGCGAAAGCTGGGTTTGTATGAATATGATTTAACTCCCTCCGACCTCAGAATCTAGGGATACGACAGGACCGAGAAATCCCCAGTCAGAAAGATCCGCCTGAAGACCCAGTTCGGTGGCCTAGTTTCCAGCACTGAGTTCATGGTTGTCTCCCAAGACACCACCTTCAACGCATTGATGGGCAAGCCATGGCTCTATCTGCATGCAGCGGTCCCTTCGTCGTATCACCAATGCCTCAAATACTCCCTCAGTGGTCGAGTAGGCATTCTCCAAGGAGATATGTCTCTTTTCACCTCTTGTGAATCTCGCTATCTAGACGCCATCTATTACAAGAGCAAGGATAAGCAAATCCTAGAAAGTTAAGATGAACCCGCCCCGGTCACAAGTGATTCATGGACAGGCCTGGATGATGCCTACATCTTCCTGATCCACTGATTAGAGGCCACGACCCCAGACATGGGGAAGTGTTTTGTTGTTTTAGGTACGAAAGGAAGGCATGTTCCCATTTCCATGCGACAGTGGAAAATCACCTCGTACTCCTACACCAACCAGGCTCAGGTGATCCCAGAACCTCCTACCCCTATGTGGTATTGGAATTCCAATCTTATTAAAAGGGAAGTACGTCAAACGTGTCTCTTCCGCCAGGCTGGAATCAACCGACTCAGGCCGACGCATCACCAGTGCATTGATGTCATCAAACGTGGCCCCTTAGGTTGAAGGGTATATGGGACATGATCAAAATACTTCATTGATATGGTGTTAGTGGCGCATGGGTCTCCTGATATGATGACCACTTCTTCCCAAGCCAGCACCAGCTGCCCTTCAGTGTTTGAAAGCTTAGAAGAAGATCCCCTTGCGGGAAATCCCTCCACGGGTGGAGAGGAATATCTGGAGGATTCTCCCCCACCTTTGAGGAAGGCGTCTCTACCATGGTTGATGAACTGCTACAGGTGATTCTTGGCAGTGAGGCAGATCCAAGACCCACAATGATCAGTACAGCCATGTCCCCCGAGGAGCAGCAGCGGTACGTAGACTTTCTCAAACAACACTGTGATGTGTTTGCCTAGATTTACAGTGAGATTCCAGGACTAGATCCTCAGGTAGTTGTTCACCGCCTGGGCCTCCCATCAAACCATCGTGGGTTTAAACAACCACCCAGAAAGATGCACCCTTCTCACAGTGCCATCGTTGAGGCCGAAGTTGACATGCTTATCAAAGCCATCTTCGTCAAGGATGTCCAGTACCTCAAGTGGCTTTCCAACATTGTTCCAGTTAGGAAGAAGAACAGGCAGATCAGAGTCGCATCAACTTCCATGATCTCAATTGCCAATACCCAAAGGATGACATTCCCCTCCCGGTGACCGAGTTATTGATTGATGCCATGGCCAGGTTCCAAGCCCTCTCTTTCATGGATGGGTATTCCGGGTACAACCAGATCCGGATGGCCCCAGAGGACGAGGATTCCACTGCCTTCAAGGCTCCCCAAGGTACTTTTTGTTACCAGGTTATTCCCTTCATCCTGAAAAATGCAGGTGTCACTTATCATAAGGCCATGCATCACATATTCAAGCCGATTCTCGGGACACTGGTGGAATGCTACGTGGATGATCTAGTGGTCAAATATCACCAGCTCCAGGACCATCTCAATGACCTTGAGAAAGTGTTCAATTTCCTCCATTCTCACCACCTGAAGATAAACCCATTAAAGTGTGCCTTTGGGTTCACCTATGGGAAGTTTCTTGGATTTCTTGTTAGATACTGGGGCATTGAGATCGACCCAGAGAAGATCATGGCCATCAACCAAATGGCTCCCATGAGAAATATTCGGGAACTTCGAGGTATCCAAGGCCACTTAGCCTATATACGCCGATTCATCGCGAATCTGGCAGGAAAGTGTATGCCCTTTTCTCGGCTCATGAAGAAAGGTGTCGCCTACGAATGGGATGAAGAGTATCAGACCTCCTTCGAGGAAATCAAGCAGTATCTGCACTAACCTCTAGTTTTGATACCACCCATCTCCAGAAAGCCACTGGTCTTTGACGTGACTGCCCTGGAATGGTCCCTCAGTGCACTTCACGCCCAAAAGAATAATGAGGGTATGAAGAATAGTCTCTACTATCTTAGCCGCATGCTTCTTGATACGGAGATCAGATACTCCCCTATCGAAAAGAGCTTCCTTGCGCTCGTGTTTGCCATACAGAAGTTGCGGCATTACCTGCAGCACCATGAGGTACAATTGGTCTCTCGAGTAGAACCACTGAAGTACATCCCGAACCACCCCATGTTGACTGGCCGACTAGCATGGTGGGCAGTGATCCTCCAGCAGTTTGACATCAGGTTCGTGCCTCAGAAGGCCATCAAGGGACATGCATTAGCATACTTCTTAACTGCTCATCCAACCTCCGCGGATCAATCCTTGTACCTGGATTTTCTTGATGAGGCGATCTTCTCAGTTGATCATACCATCTCATGTTGGCAAATGAACTTTGACGGTGCCACCCGAAGCCCCACCGATAGGAGGGTCAACGATCCCAAGCTCAACATAGTGGGTCTGGGTATCGTCTTCATCACCCCGGTGCAAGATGTCTTTCCATACTCATTCCTGTTGCCAGAAGGCTACACCAACAATGAGGTAGAGTACCAGGATCTCATCATCGGCCTTGAGTTGGACCTTGAAATCGATGTGCCCCATCTACATGTCAAAGTAGATTTCGAGATGGTAATCAAGAAAGTCAATGGAGACAATGTCGTCAGGAATCTGGAGTTGTGCCATTTCTGGAGTGCACCCTCTATCTAATGGCCCAGTTCTCTTCTCGACCAGAGGTTACCCATGTCACTTGGTCACAGAACGGTCGAGATGACGCTTTGGCTGGCTTAGTTGTGTCGCTCGTAGAACTCGAGGAAGATGATTTGATCATACATATGGCACACCAGAGAGTCATTTCCCCCGTCACCCCATAGGACAACGACGGCCTATGGATAAGTCATCTCACTGTCGGACCTTCTACGTCAGGGGTCCTAGGTTCGTCAGACACCTTGGTTGAGGCCACTCCTGACTGGAGGGCACCTTTTGTCGAGTATCTCCAAAATGGTTGCCTCCCGGATGACTGGGCCAAGCGCGAGTGAATCCGACACCGCGTGCTGCAATTTACCCTCCAGAGCCGTCCCAGTCTTCAGTAGATCCTCAATAAGCGGAGCTTTGATGGCGTTCTCCTCTATTGCATTTAAGGAGTCGAGTTTTCTCAGGTTATCCAAGAGGTTCACGCCGGTTCCTGTGGTTCCCACCAAGCTGGGCCAAAGCTATCTCATCAAATACGGAGGTTGGGGTACTTCTGGCCCTCTTTGATCCATGATTGTATCGAGTTTTCCATGATATGCCATGCGTGCCAAATTCATGCTAACATCCTGCTTCGGCCACCGAAGCCTCTCCACTCCACCATGTATTCTTGGCCATTTGTAGTGTGGGGACTCGATGTAGTGGGACCATATCCACCGGCAACAGCTCACCAGTGTAGGTTCATCCTAAATGCTACAGATTTCTTCTCCAAGTGGGCAGAAGCAGTTCTACTCAAAGAGGTCAAGGTGCGTTCCATCGTCGACTTTGTGAGCTCCAATATCATCCACCGGTTTGGGGTCCCTCAGGCTATCCTCACCGATAATGGGACAAAATTTCAAGCGGACGAGCTGAAGAAATTGTATGACAAGTAAAATATCCGTTCGAACCATACCTCTCGCTATCATGCACAGGAAAATGGACAGATTGAGGTGTTCAACAAAACCCTTTCTAACATTTTGCAAAAAATGGTTGGTCAGAACAAGAAAAGATGGCCGAGAAAGCTCCCCGATTCCCTCTGGGCTTATCGGACGAAGACTCTCTATTCCTCCCAGGTGACCCCATATTCCCTGGTGTATGGGGTTGAGGCCGTCCTACCCATTGAGATCCAATTTCCATTGTTATGTACTACAGTCTATGACCAGCAGGTGCCAGATTAGGTGGCCGAAATCCGTCTACCTGAATTGGAAGCACTGGATGAAAACAGGCTTCGTGACCTGCACAATCTGGAAAGGCATCAGAATAAGATATCTAGAGCCTTCAACAAGAAGGTTCACCTTCACTCTATTCTGCAGGGCGACCTAGTGTTTTCCCTTCGAGCAACAATGATCCCTGGTAGGAAACTGCCCAAGCTAGAGCCCAAATGGGAAGGACCTTACATCATCTATAAGGTTTACCCCAACGGAGCATACTCCTTCGTGACCACGAATGGTGAGCACATAACTCCTCCCACCAATGACAAGTTACTCAAGCAGTACTTTGCCTAAGCATCTTTGGTCATGCATGACCTTAAACTGTACGGTCACTCACGATCCTACACTACAAATTTCGGTCTCGCACGACCCTAAACTACACGTTACGATCCCGCATGACCCTAAACAACACGTTACGGTCCCACATGACCCAAAACTGCACGTTACGGTCCCGGACGACCCTAAACATCATGTTACGGTCCTACATGGCCCTAAACTACACCACCGTCCTACATGACATTAAAACTGCGATATCGTCCTGCATGACAATAAACTAAAAAATGGTCTGAGCTCTATGACCTTAAACTAAGATCTCCACCTTCCATACTGTAAGACCTTAAACTGCAAGCCGGTCAGGCCTCCCTGACCGAGGCTCAGCCTCAGGCACCTTGTCCTCTTCGGACCCTGGCCCCCGTCCTTACTGTAGGACATTAAACTGCAAGACGGTCAGGCCCCCCTAATCGATGCTCAGCCTCAGGCCCCTGGACCCCGTCCTTACTGTATGATGTTAAACTGCAAGCTGATCAGGCCTCCCTGACCCAGGCTCAGCCTCAGGCCCCTTGGCCTCTTCAGGCCCCTGACCCCCGTCCTTACTGTATGATGTTAAACTGCAATCTGGTCAGGTCTCACTGACAGAGGCTCAGCCTCAGGCCACTTGGCCTCTTTTGGCCCCTAGTCCCCTCCCTCACTGTTAGTCGTTAAACTACAATCCGGTCAGGCCTCCCTGCGAGAGGCATAACCTCAGGCCCCTATCCCCCATCCTTACTGTATGAAGTTAAACTGCAAGCCGGTCAGGCCTCCCTAACTGAGGCTCAGCCTCAGGCACCTTGGCCTCTTCACACCCCTACCCCCGTCCTTACTGTAAGATGTTAAACTGAATGCCGATCCGGCCTCCCTGATCGAGGATCAGCCTTAGGCCCCTGGGACTCATCGGGCCCTTGGCCCGAGTCCTTACTGTAAGACGTTAAAATGCCATCCGGTCAGGCCTCCCTGGCCGAGGCTCAGCCTCAGGCCCCTTGGCCTCTTCAGGCCCTTGGCCCTCATCCTTACTGTAAGACGTTAAACTGTAAACCAGTCAGGCCTCCCTGAACGAGGCTCTGCCTCAGGCCCCTAGCTTCCGTCCTTACTATAAGACATTAAACTGCAAGCCAGTCATCCCTCCCTGACCGAGGCTCAGCCTCAGGTCCCTTGTCCTCTTCAGGCCCCTGGCCCCCGTCCTTACTGTAAGACGTTAAACTGCAAGCCGGTCAGGGCTCCCTGACTAAGGCTCAGCCTAAGGCCCCTTGGCCTCTTTGGGCCCCTATCCCCCATCCTTACTGTAAGATGTTAAACTGCAAGCTGGTCAAGCCTCCCTGACCGAGGCTCAGCCTTAGGCCCCTTGGCCTCTTCGGACCCCTGGCCCCCATCCTTACTGTAAGATGTAAAACTGCAAGCCGGCTAGGCCTCCCTGATCGAGGCTTAGCCTCAGGCCCCTTGGCCTCTTCGGGCCCCAGGCCCCCATCCTCACTGTAAGACGTCAAACTGCAAGCCGTTAAGGCCTCCCTGACCGAGGCTCAGCCTAAGGCCCCTAGCCCCCGTCCTAACTGTAACACGTTAAACTGCAAGCTGGTCAGGCCTCCCTTGCCAAGGCTCAGCCTCAGGCCCCTTGGACTCTTTGGGACCCCAGCCCCCATCCTTACTGTAAGTCGTTAAACTGCAATCCGGCAATGCCTCTCTGACCGGGGCTCAGCCTCTGGCCCCTGGCCCCCGTCCTTACAGTAAGATGTTAAACTGGAAGCCGGCCAGACCTCCCTGATCGAGGCTCAGCCTTAGGCCCCTTGGACTCTTCGGGCCCCTAGCCCCCGTCCTTACTGTAAGACGTTAAACTGCAAGCCGATCAGGCCTCCCTGACCAAGGCTCAGCCTCAGGCCCCTTCACCTTTTCGGGCCCCTGGCCCCCGTCCTTACTGTAATATGTTAAACTGTAAGCTGGTCAGGCCTCCCTGACCGAGTCTCAGCCTCAGGCCCCTTGGCCCTCGTCGACTCAGGCTCTCTTACGGGATTGTATGGTGTGGTGTGGGACACGTCCTCATTCACGTCAGGTTACCCGTCATACTGTACATATCCCCAAATGAGATGCATCTCTCATCCAACATGACATTAAACCATGATTCATGAACTACGTATGGCTTGATTCTCATCCTAATGGGATATGTAGGAATGCTCAGATGTCTTGTCTTGACCCCAGCCCTGAGCTCTGCTCAGATGTCTTGTCTTGAGCCCAGCCCTGAGCTCTTCCCTTTCACTGTCCCCCCTGGGTATAGTTTCCTTGGATGATCCTTGCATGATGAGGAGTAGGATTTATAAGCCCCGCTCATACAAGGATTATAAGGTTCGCACTCTGTTCCCACTCTCTTACGGGATTGTATGGTGTGGTGTGGGACACGTCCTCATTCACGTCAGGTTACCCGTCATACCGTACATATCCCCAAATGAGATGCATCTCTCGTCCAACATGACATTAAACCGCGCTTCATGTACTACGTATGGCTTGATTCCCATCCTAATGGGATACGTAGGAATGCTCAGTTGTCTTGTCTTGATCCGAGCCCTGAGCTCTTCTCTTTCACTGTCTTCCCTGGGTATAGTTTCCTTGGATGATCCTTGCATGATGAGGAGTAGGACTTATAAGCCCTGCTCATACAAGGATTATAAGGTGTGCACTATGTTCCCACTCTCGTTCTTCTATTCTCCCACATCCTTACCGAACGACGTTAAACTGCATGGCTTTCAAGAACTGTGTATTGCTTGATTCCCATCCGAATGGGATACGTAGGAACGCCCAGACATTTCGTCTGTTGGCCCAGCCGAAAATCCAAAATCGTCCCCTTCGGGTCAAGACATATGGTAGGATGCACACTTTTTCCCCAAATCACATTGATCAAGCCTCGACCCGGCTGTACGCCCCCCGGAGATGTTCTCCTCTTTCGTGGACGGGTACAGCTATGCTTCACCCACTCCTTGACTGGGATTCCATCAACTTTCACACTCGAAAGGACCCCCAAGAAAGACATTTATACCATGATCGAGTGCTCTCCTACTGATACGGGCCAATGCCCCTGCGGTTTTTCGAGAAACAAACGGATAGAAGTCCCGCGTTGCAAATTCGGTCAACAGTTGATGCTCATTTTTTGCTCCCATATCGGGTCACCATAAGGACGCTGTGTTTGGAACATGGTCAAAAGTGTCCTGGATCTTTGGGTCCACCCCGAGATGTCCCAAACATCGAGTGCAGTGATTCATTCTGCCCCATCCCGATGCGAAAAAATTCCCTCCGGGTGGTTCCAGCGGTCGTGCCTATGACCACGATTCTCTTATAAGGGATGTAAGACGTGGTGTAGGATTATGTCATCTTTCACATCGGGTTACTTTCCATGCCATACACATACCCAGATGGGATACAATTATCTCTTTCCCCATCCTCATTTGAAGATGTTAAACTATAAATTGGTCAGGCCTCCCTGACCGATGCCTACCCCCAGGCCCCTCGGCCTTTCTGAGCCCATGGCCCAAATTATTTCCTACAGAACTGTGCGGTACATTGTGGGATTATTTCCTCATTACCCGCTGGGCCGTACACCTCCTTGTTAGGATATTCTTCCCCTAGGGTATCCCACCAAAATGTCTAAGCTTTGGTTCCAGCCCCATCGCTTGAAAACCTCCATCCCACCATGGCACGTTGGCCTACTCTTCCTCCACGAGGGGATTATATGTTGTGGGGTGGGGTTATGTCCCCTTTCACGTCAGTCTTGTAATGACGACGCCATGTACCTCTCCATACTGAGCTGTTTCTTCGAAATTTTCCGACGGTTCCCCAATGTGCCAAGGGGTACTCCGGTTTATTACCTATAATGTCAGACTTTACTTGGACACGTCCACACCCGCTTTCCAGGATTTGTGTATCCCCTTCATCAGGTCTTCCATCATCTTTCACACCTGGAGGGACCCCCAAGAATAGCCTGGATACCACGTCCAAGTGCTCTCCTACCGTTACGGGCCAACACCCCTGAGGGTTTCAGACAACAAATAGATAAAAATATCACATTGCGAATATGGTCAATAGTCGATGCTCGTTTTTTATTCCCACCTCAGGATAATGTGATATGAAAACTATTTTTCCACCACGGTTAATAGTTATCCTCTATTGCCACACCAACCCCATTAAGCCCAAAATATCGGTTACACGATTCACACCCTTCTCTAGTCTCATCATGTCTAAGTTGTGTTTCGAAACTCTTGTTACTATTCCTTCGTGTACGTCGGCGGGTTGGGGGAACAAAGCCATGTCAAAGGTGTCCTTCAGGGCTTTTCACAAACTTTCCCTCCATGGATGTTTTGGGTATTGCGATAAGGATATTCCCCCTTTGTTTCCCACACCGAGTCTAACTCACGTGGGCTTAGGTATCCAGTTGAGGTATGTGCTTACCTAGAAAGTGTCATCCACCCCTCGTCCGAGCTCTAAGACAATAAACTAAGATATTCTAGAACTACGTCTGGCTTGATTCCCATCCCCTGGGATACATAGGAATGCCCAGACCTTCTATCTTTTGGTCCAGTTTGTGTTCAGCATCCTGCCTTCAGGACCCTGACTACGGGACTACGTGGTGTGATGAGGGATCATGTCCTCATTCACGTCGGTTATGTCGCAAGACACCATACACATTCCCCGCCTAGCATTGTCTATGCTATGTCTGCGTTTCATGACATTAAAATGCATGCTTGGTCCTATCACAGGACCCTAAAATGTGACATTATCGTCCTGGACACACGATGAAAAATGGCACTGCATTTGATGACCTCGTTGTAGAGGACATCACGTTGGGTATTGGTTAGGTGCCATGCCATTTTTCAACACCTATCATGGCTTGATTCTTGTGGCGACACCGGGGCTTTCTACCCTAGGTATGTCGCTTCACAAAAAAACCACTCACCTTAAAGGACAAACAAGATTTATCAAATTATGCTTCTTTTAGTGAAAGGACCAGGCCCGCACCTTCCCATTTTCCATGGAACTTGTATCTTACCATGAAACCCTTCAAAACTACGTATGGCTTGATTCCCATCCTCATGGGATATGTAGGAGCGCCCAAGCACTTCCCCACGGGCCCATCCTAACTTTCATGTTCGGTCCCTCGACTCGAGCACTCCCCATAGAACGCATGGTAAGTAGGGCTTATGTCCTCATCCACGTCGGGTTTTCGTGAATACCCATCACGTGCCTCCTGTGTTTCCTCCCACCCATGGTCCAAATTCTATGACCCTAAACTAATATCAACCTATGGGAAAGGACTCTGATCCCTCTATCTAATATGTCTCATTGTCTTATTCAGATGTGTTTTGACAAAAAGCCCGAAGTCTGGGATTTTCATATGGACATTCCCCTCGTCCCATGACCAAGATTCGTGAGATCGCTATTTGGATCCTCAACCTCTTCCACATCCAAAAGGACCCTCGGACGACATGGATACTAGGCATAAGGGATCTCCATGGATGCTGGACCTAAGGTCCCTCTAAGCGTTTCGGGCCAATGTCCCTATGGATCTCTGACAAAATTTGTGTCGTGGCCCCATGTTTCGAACAAGGTCAACGACCGACCATCATTTGTCTGTCCTCATTCTAGGATAACGCGATATAGATGCTGCATTTCCTCCACGGTTAACAGTTATCCTCAATCGTCACACCACCATCATTGTGATCCAAATATCAAGCGTCATGATTCACGCATTTCCACTTCCTCATGTTCAAGTGGAATTCCAACATACTCATCTCTATCTCTTCACGCATCTAGGTGCGCCACGTGGTCACATTAGTATTATGGGGCCAGTATTCACCGAGCATCCCCTCACCCTAACCTTCCCCCTTTCTATGTCGGGAAAGTCCCACCACTACTTCTTGTTTCCCACATTGAGCATAACTCACGTCGGCTTTGTAGTTTTGGCAGGATGTGTACCAACACGGCCATGCTTCTCATCATCCCGCATGACGTTAAACTGTGCATCTAGAACTACGTGTGGCTTGATTCCCACACTCATGGGATAAGTAGAGACACCCTGATATTTTGCCTAGGGTCCAGCCCATAGTTTTCATTAATCATATTCTTCCCCTTTCTGTCCCCCTGGCCGGACCCCTCGTAGAGGACCATGTAACTATGATTCTACCATGAACAAGTTCAGGATGCCCCAAGATCCCATTGGGAAGCAACATACCCCCTCGCCAGAGAGGCCCTGTCCCAATGAAATAAGGATTTGTAATCAAACTGATGCGCCCATCTAGCGTACTCCCACCATGGTGGTGTAATTATATGAGTGTTGGATTCTGTTCGGACAAACCATCACTCTATATTCCACGCTTTGCGTGCCCCTTATTCAGACCCTCGTCCCCTTTCATGTCTGAAGGGACCCCCTAACGGCCTGGTCTCATGCCGCATCGGCTCACCTACCGTCCTGGGCCAACGTTCCGGAAGACTGGTCATGTTTGAAAGGACCCCCTAACAGTATGGATGCTCGACCTAGGGTTCGCCTACTGTCATGTGCCCACGTCTTGAAGGATTGATCGACAACATTTGTGACCTGGTCCCGTGTTTCGAACATGGTCAACGGTCGACCCTCATCTGTTGTCCCCATTTTAGGCTAACGAAGTAAGGATATCGTTTCTTCTCCATGGTTAACGATTGTCCCTTATTGTCACACCATCCCTATAGTGTTCTGAATCTTGGGTATCATGATTCACACTTCCCATTTCCATCTATTTGGACCAATTTCAGTGCCCCGGGCATTGCACTGTTCGTGCATAAGAGCCCGCTGAAGAAACAATAATTCGGCTTTTTTGAGTATTTCCTTCTCCGGCTAGGCCTCTCCCATCATTCGGAAATCCGGACTGGTTATCCAAACCCTAGATGCCTGAAGCTTGGTTTCCACTCCAATGTTGGGTGGGACGATGAGGCAACAATCTCTTATATCTCACATTGGGCTTGACCCACGTGAGCTTGGGGAATTGTCGTCGGACGTCCCGCAAACATTGTAGGGATGTAATGAATCGATGCAAACAGTGGGAATCATGCATGCTACGAAATTTAAAAGAAGAAAAATTGAAGCACGAAAGAACCATTAAAAGGTTTGTAATTTGTTACAGTACCCATGGGTCGACTCCCCCCATGGACGGGTTGACCCCGTCAAAAGAGCGTTGCAGCTCTGCCACCCATCGGATTATGGAATACAGGAATTGCTGCCACTGACTCAGCTCCCGCTCCTCCTCAGCAGGGGCGGGGCGCAGTTCGTCAGCCTTGGCCCTGGACCTCTTTATGCCAGCCTGAATGACAACCGTCTTTCCAGAAGCCTGCCTCATATGCTCTTCTGCCTCTTCCAGCAGGGACTTCAACCATGAGATTAGCTCAGATTGTGTATTAAGAGAGGGTGAGTGCTCATCCGCCTGGGCCTACAGGTGTTGGACCTCACTTTCAACCTTCTGTAGATTCATGATGTTTGTTTCCTTCCTCCACTTCCAGTCCATGATGAACCCGCGATCATACTCCCAGATCTTCTTGGCCATGAGATCTTGGATGAGCGCACGAGTAAGTTGGGAATCCACCCCTCAGCACATATTTCGCGTAGCCACGAGCGAAGTCTATCCATTTGGTTCAGCCATAGCTATTTGGGGGTGTCATTGATGAAGCGCGTGTTTAGCTTCAATGATCGGCGGTAGACTATGTTGTTGCCTTCTTCGTCAGAGGCCGTTTCGTCCCAGTCTACGCGATTGGAAGGCTTGTACGTGGGATACGCCCACAGGAAGTCCTCGGCAGGATCTGCATCTAGCATTGAATCCAGCGTGACATCTGGCACCGGAGGAGGCATGACGAGACTTGGGTCGGCTAATTGATACTCTTCATCAGACTCCACCTCAATAACCTCGGCATGACCCTGCTGGTAGTCCCACCAATGATAGTGTCTGTTGCAGCTCGGGAGATGGGGGGGACTATCTCCACCATCACCGGCATGCCCCTAGGTGGGATGCCACCAGACATCCCAACCAGCCTTTCCGCAGTAGCCCATGCCAGTTGGGGAACTGTACGACAGAGAGGGTCATAAATGTTAGTTGGCACAATCTACATATGACAGCTATGAATCCAATATAGGAAACTTACAGTGATCAAACTCCTAGTGATGCTCCTAAGTCGATGCTGACGGGACCCCGAGGCATGGTGCTCCATATACTTTTGGAAGGTATGGAGATTCTGGAGGAGCCACCTTAGTTGCTCTGGCCCTACCAGACGCATAACTGAACGCAACCGTTGGCGTAGGTTCTGAAGGTCCTGCATCATCACCTGCCAAGGGGCAAGAGCGAAGCCTACATTCAAGTTCCTCCTGCATGGTTCAAACATCGGTAAGCATTCCATGATGTCCTGAGAACGGACCATGGGGAAAGAAGATCGGAATGCTACCTTGAGAGCCTCTGCGAAATCATCAGAATCAGAGTGTTGATCTCCGACTTCTCCCTCCTCCAATGGGCTCCCTATGCCATCCTCACCATCCCGAGAGGAGACCTAGGATTCTTCCAACATGGGGAATCTCTCAATCAGACCGGTGGCTAATAGCTGTGGCGGAACCGTCCGATCCAGAAGTGACATCACCCGATCTGTCATTGGGTGTGGGACAACACTGGAGTGAACGTAGTCCTCCAGCTCAACCAAATATTTCTCTGCCTCTGCCAGAGATGCCATAAAACCAGCCCGAACATGGCCTATACCTGGAAGAAACATCCCGCGATGGTTCAAGAGTTCCCACATCTCGGGCAGACTGAGGTGTTTCCGGTTGAAATCCCAAATGTCCCAGGCCTCCGGGAAGACGGCATCCTCTAGCATGTTGATATGACACAGCCGCTTCCCTGGAGCCTGACCGGATATCCTGTGGAATCCCCTCGGCAGCCGCACCTCTGGATGGTCCTGCTCTTCGGGAATCACCGGATCCGCTGCTGCTGCCACACCCTCGGCTGGTACGGGTCTCGCCGCCACGACAGCCCCGCCACCACAAGATCCCCATGTTGCCCTTCGACCCCGACCTCGGGATAGGGGAGGCCCGTTGTCACCAACCCGAATGGTTGGCTGCCTCAGCATCTCCCCTGGATAAGTGTCCTCCCAGCTGATGGCATACTCCCTCACCAATCCAAAAGAGGCAGTGGATGGAGGCAATGCAATTCGCATCTTCCCGTCTTCCCGTGTGAATGTGAGACACAACTGTCTCATCACACATGGGTTCTCCTCATGACGCACCTCCTAATAGACCTGCGGGGTCAGCCACTGGAGGCACCAGAACTGCCTCACAATCCGATGCGGGGTGTACGGTTCACAGATCAGCTCACTATCCACTCGTGCCACCAAAACTCCGCCTCAAAAGGCCAGGAGATAAGCCTGGTGCTCTTCCGTTCCCTGCCCGTCATCTGTGAGTACTCCCGTCAGCAATGGAAATGGGTGAAAGTTAAATTCATCCACCCTCCACACCCGGTTCAGCACCATCGGTATGGTTAGTTTGAATGGGAAGCTCTCGGCTGCATTCAGAATGGAGGGGCGGAAGTTTGATCCAGCGGCGAGATATGGTTTGGATACTCATAAATTCCCCGGATGTGTGCCACAATCCACCTATACAGAAGGTGGAAGGGCCCGCATATCCATGGAGGCTTCTTGCCCTCGCTAACATGCCGCAGCATCCTTTATAGCTTGTTGAGAATTGGAATCCCCTGATTGACCCGCTGCCCCATGGCTAGCATAGATGCCATGATGAACGAGCTGGGCCGCACCCCCATGCTGGTATCCCTCACCGGTAGGATCTAACTGCAAATAAGGTCCACAATGAATGCTACCAGCCT
The DNA here is from genome assembly GCA_963277665.1 of Viscum album. Taxonomy (NCBI): domain Eukaryota; kingdom Viridiplantae; phylum Streptophyta; class Magnoliopsida; order Santalales; family Viscaceae; genus Viscum; species Viscum album. The sequence goes on from OY728119.1 coordinate 1,978,867,053, forward strand.
GACTATCAGCTATTGTTCAGTGCTGACACTGAAACCCCACATCTTCCAATGGCTGTTCTCCAAGACCCGCCAATACGAGTGCTCCTTGCCCCGTTGAGCCACCTTCAGAAAAGTTCAAGGCCTCGGAGGGAACTCTCGATTCTCCGGGAAGTTCAGGAACTACTCAAACCACTTCTTAAAGTGGACATCTCTCACTGCCTCCTTGTCCTCTCTAGGGACCGGTGCCATCAGTACCGACGCCAGTCGCACCATCTGCTCCAGATCCTCCCACGCGCTCATGACGGGGAGGAACTCATCATACATGGCCCCCATGATCGGAACGCCGGAAATCTGATGGACATCCCACAGACTGATTCCCACCTTTCCATGGTGCAGGTGAAAAGTATTGGTCCTAGACAACCATCTGCTCAACATATCTGGCATCATCTGTTTCGGTTGGTAAATGTGGAATTGGGAGGCCCATGATGACTCATACAAACCCACTCTCCTCAGCTCGGCCCCAAACTCCTCGCATGAGGCGCCTACCCAGTAGGCCTATGCCCAGTCGTTGGTGAAGTTTCCGCCCTAGCGCAGGTCCAACTCATCGGACCACCCCTTCTTCGAATCCTGCAATGCAGCCTTCATCATGGTGTGGTACAGAGTATGGGACGTCTCCGATTGTAGTGGCTTCCCGTCAATATTGTTCACACAGTGGAAGAGACAGTCGGCGGTGATGGGTGTGAAGTCCTCCCGCGCATGACCATCGGCTGCCCTGAACCACTTGCATTGGCCTGGCGTGCTCCTAAACCAGCAAACTAGTTCGTCCCTGCTCACCTCAGGGATGAAGACATCATCCCTCACCCTGAAGCCATACAAAGGAAGCTTCTTGCACTGAAGATAGTTCTTCTGACTCTATGATAGTAGTTCTATCAAATAATTATGGTCCGAGTGACTTCGGACCATCTCTCCAAGGCCCAGAATGTTATCCATCTCATCCCTCTGGGTGGTGTATGCAAGTACCCCCAACATAGCTTCTCGATGGGCCATTTCGGTTTCGGAACTCAAAAAAATTTTGGGTTGGGTCACGAAGTTTGCTCACGAAGATCTCTTGCGAAACTCGGGCGCAAAACCAAGTCGCGGAGTCTGGCGTAGGCCGACAAACAGAAGTTCTCTTGGCACGGTCATGGAGTCGGAGACACGCGGTTCGCCACGAAGCACAATTTGCGGAGAGCAGACGCAGAGTGCGTGGAGCGTCGTGAACTTGAGAGCATAAAAGGAAAAAATTCACAAGAGGAAAAAAGAGAGGTCATCCCCCCTTTTTATAGGAGGAGACCCTGAAGCTTCGCGGCACGTCCCGCCAGCACGGAGCATTGCGGTCCGTCCGGACCGCGCGGCCGCTTTCAGCCCCAAGCGCCCCTTCACGAGGCCACATCGCGAACTGCCGATAATTTTGGCTATTTTCCCTCAAACATCGACCCTTCATCCCTCCATGGATCCAAGTATGAGGGGGGGCATTTTTTGGCACCAAAATATTGAACACAAAGGGAAGAAGGAAAAGAAGACCGTGCACTACCTCGCGAAGCCCCAACGTGGAGCTCCCCCGAGCAACGTGGCCTCCGCGAAGCAAAGGAGGTGGTACCGCTCCGCGAAGGCCCTGACGTTCATGAGCCCGCCACAAAGAAATTGAGGCGGTACCACTCCGTGACCGCCCCTGAGGTTTGCGACCCACCGCGAAGCACCCTCCTCCCCATCTCGCCGCGTGAGCTCTGCTTTATGGCGCCCCATGCCTATAAATTATGGGCTCCCCCTGAGTCCAGGGGACGGAAAATATGACCTTTCGGCTTCTCAAATCCCGAATCACGAAGCACCATTCGCCCCAGGAATCATGAGCTCGATGAGGTATTTTTGCTTCGTGAGATGCCTTTGCCTTGTCTCGTTTTGAGCCCCTCTTCTGAGAGGGATGCCCTTCGCCAAGCCTAAGGGCATTCACGAGGGAAGGGGATTCCCAAGGGAACCCGGGCAGCCGCATAGAATTTATTCTTCGAAAAAAACCCATCATGTACTAGTGATCCACATGCCAAGGCGGGGTCGCTGTACATCGCGAAGCACACTTCTTCACAGCACCTTGATTCACTAGTCACCTCTGCTTCGCGAGGCAGTGCTCCATGAATACGATTCCACTTCGTGAAGCACCTCCCATTCACACCCATTCCCCATGCTAAGGCCAAGACACTCCACTTCACAATGCATACTCCTTTTCTTGGAAATTACTCTTCCCGTGCGACCCTCCAGGTTTGAACGATGTGATTTCAAAGTCCCATGGACAACACCACTCATATCATTGCTTCTCCTGATGCTTCTTTCCATATGCATGCTAACAAATAATGCTTCTTCGCATAACCACACTAACGTGGACCCCTCGATGGTTCACTCTACGACCCCACTTTACCACATCTTTACTGGTACCTTCCCTTCCCCAAGGGGTCGAGTGTATCGGTTATGTAAGCCCTAGGGGTACGGAGTAGACCGACCTCGTCCGAGCTGCAGGACGTTAAACTTCCAAGCACCTCTCCTCAACAGATGACATTAAACTAAGATCCTACCTCGTGCTTCGCATGTAGGGTCCCCCCCGTCTCGAACATTCGTTATGCCTCTCGTATCCACCGGAATTGAATCTTCCTCACATGGAATGATATCCTATTTTTTGGAGTGGCGTTTGTCCATGGGAGAAGGGAAACCACCTTGTTATAAGCCCCAAGCCTCTATTGCGGAAGGTAGCACCCATGCACCTCTGTACTTACCCACTGCCAAGGCCAGTGGTGGGAATGATAGGGAACGAGGCACCTTCCGTCTTTGGTCCCAAATCCCTCTCCGGATGTGCTTCCCCACACCTTGGGCCTCCATCCTTGAGTATTTCCCATCACCATGGGCCACCTAACGCGTAAGCCCCTCTTCATTTCCCACGGACGCGTCCTTCGGGACGTGATCATCAGGTCCCTGCAACCTCTTGTTTCTCACACCGAGAATGACTCACATGAGTTTACAGTGAGTGCTGACCCAGACCCCCACCGTAAGTGAACTACGTGGACTTTGATTCGTTCTAAGGCATGGTACGTAGGAAGCCTCCACGATGTTCAAGCCCACCACATGGTCATTTCTTCACGTCGAGTTCCACCCTTGTCTAGCATGACGTTAAACTGTATGCCCCTTCCAGCATGACGTTAAACAGCACACCTAAACTATGTGGTCTTTGATCCGTGCTAATTCATGGTACGTGGGAAGCCTCTATGAGGATTCAAGCCCACCGACCGTTTTTTATTCACGTCAGGGTTCACTCTCATCCCGCATGACGTTAAAATACATTTTGGCTTAGCGGTAAGCCATTGGGACCAACCTGAACTATGAGGACATTGATCCAGGCTAAGACGTGGTACACAGGAAGCCTCCACGTGGTTCAATCCCACCACCAGTGGACCCCCCGAGTTCACTTTCACATCGTTTCACTGACAAAACCCAACCTGAACTATGTGGTCTTTGATTCGTGCTAAGGTGCGGTACGTAGGATGCCTCCATGAGGTTCAAGCCCATCACTCGTTGGTCACTCCGACCTCTTTCATGTCGGTTCACCAACACCTAGGCAGCCTAGTGTGTAAGCCCCACACCATATGGACCAAGGTCTCTTTTCTTTCACGTCGGTTCGCTGACACCCAACATTTTCGCCCGAACTACGAGGACTTTGATCCATGTCAAGGCATGGTATGTAGGAAGCCTCAATGAGGTTCAAGCCCATCACCCGGTCATTCTGACCTCGTTCATGTCTGTTCACCTTTGTCCCGCATGACGTTAAACTGTATTACACATCTCATTTTAACTACGAAGACTTTCATCCGTGTCAAGTCATGGTACATAGGAATCCTTCCTGAGGTTCAATACCAACAATCATTGGCCCAGACCATCTTCTTGTCGGTGTGCCAAGCCCTTGTTCTCTCCTAATCTATGAGGACTTTGATCCGTATTAAGACATGGTACGTAGGAAGCCTTCATGAGGTTCAAGTCCACCACCCGTTGGTCATTACGGCTTCATTCACGCCGGTTCACTGACGATGCCCATTGGACCAAGGTCCACATCCACATCGGTTTGCTGACAATGACCATCGGACCAAGGTCCACCTTCACGTCAGTTCACCGACACCATCCCAAACTACGCGGACATTGATTCCCTGCCACGGGGATACGTAGGAGGTCTCATCGAGGCTCAAGCCCAACTTTACTGTCACCCTTGCGATGGTCCCATTTCATTCCCCCTCCACTTCATCCATCCATCCATCCATCATCCACCCTGATTCTTACCCGGGCCGCCACATCCCAGTGAGATCATGCCACTCCACTCCCCTCCACAGCATCTGGGAAGCCGCCCACGAGCTGACCCCGATATCGGCATCCCTTCAAGGGGGATTCCTCAATCTAATCCACTCCCACTAGTGTTCTGATCAGGCCAACCCATCTCCGCTGGAAGTTAAACCTGCAGCATACCCTGTGTTAAACAAAGGATGCTGAGGAAAACCTCAGATACATGCCTATGCCATATGATTCCCCACACTCGATGTGAGATTCCTCGGGCTTCCATGCCCTAGAGAAGCCCTATGATAAGGGACAAAAGACAGACACTCAAATTCCCCAGCGTTCATACATACTACTATTTCCTCGACGTGACTACTCCCTCAACTGAACGTTGCTTCCCTGACCGGACCCTTTGGAATGTCCTGACAGAAGCAGTGTAATTAACAGGGGTCCATGGAAGCATGGCACTGGGAAGAGTTTCATGAACAATGTATTAAATCTATGAGGGAGACCCGGACTAGGTGACGAGTTCCGAGGAGGAATCCACGGAAGGAAGAACTGACATCCCATCATCCCAGTTTCGATCAAGGAGAAGATGCCCCTAAATAAGGAGCAGATACCTCCCACCATTGGAAAGCGATAATTTGGTGAAACACAAAGAAAGTGGTGCCTGTCGCGCCCCTGGCGGACGGACGCGTGTGCCCCGACGAAAGTGTTGGAAACAACATCTCTCCTCAAAAGAGGAATACATTATATTTATTTTAAGGGGAAAAAGACTGAGATAGTATAAAATATTCTCTTTTCTGTAATAATTATTCTGAGCAAGAAAGGCTCCAAGGGACCATTCTAGGGTGGTCACCTAAAGGACCTAATGCTTTTCAATAATGGGTGGCATCAGAGCCGGAGGCTGGAGAAGATTGTGCTTGATTTCCTTAAAATATGTCTAGCAGTCTTTATCCCACTCGTTGGCGACACCTTTCTTCATGATACAAGAAATGGGCAAACAGATGCTAGAAAATTTTTCAATGAATCGGAATATCTAAGCTACATTTACATGAAATACTCAGATCTATCTCAAGTTTCTCAGAGGAGGAATCTGACTGATAGCCTTGATCATCACTATATTGATCTTGATACCTCTTTATCTAAAGACTATACAAAGAATCATTCTAGAGGAAACCCGAAAGGAACACATCAATGTGTTTTTCTTCATATAGAGGTAGTGGAGGAATTAGAACACCTTATCACGATCTTTAAGATTTTCACGACCCATCCCCGTGGGGCCCATGCCTTGACTCCCCAAGCCCGCCTCCAATATTCCAGGGGCTGGTGACTAGCACGGAGTAGGAATATTACTAACATGGGAGGCATTGCCTATGTACATGTACACACACACACATCTCTAAGCCCACAAATGCTGAAATGTAAAAACCACTATGGAAAAAGAATGCATGCATACAACTAATCCCAACTAACAGAGTATGAAGAATGGTAGAGTACTGTAAATGTAATCTAGGCCAAAAATACAAGCCCACCAAAAAAGAAAACAAACAAGAGTCTGAAAACTGCAAGGTCTAACCTGTAAGCACCAAATGTACCAGTACTACTACTCGTAGCCGTAGGAATGCATCGGCCTGTAGGGAACTCGAAAAGCACGGTCCTGTCCTGGTCCACCCTGGACTCTGTCAAAAGGCAACTCATCTGCACAAGACACCAGACATCCGGGCAAAGCCCGTGCAGGGGTGAGTATAACAATACTCAGTAGAGGACCCTGAAAACCACAAATTAGTACAAAAAGTAATGGTACGGTCAGATATGCTCAGTATATGTCTACGAAACATTTATAACAAACCAGATAAACACAAAACCCAGACCTATGGTCGAGATACAAGTCACAAATCCACATACACCCATTAGGGATTCTGTTCGAAGATTCAGTGGTGCACTCATTCCGAAAGAACACATTTCACGAGACTTATAGCTATGATGATGTCCGTCCAAGAAGTGATGTTCATTGGGAACCATCACGAGAGATATCTACACTCATTACCGGAGACACACTCATGAGTGGAAATGTTACAATAGATAGAATCACTCATTAAGGGACACACACTCCTGAGTGGGAAAGATCATGATACGTAGATGAGGATCACTGCCAGGGCCATGGCAGATACCGCGACTCATCCATATTCACCAGTTAGGTGATACACCAGCTAGGTAGAGGATCAACGCCTGGTAAGGTTGGTCACATCGATGCCTGACTCTACCTAGTGTCAATAATGGATAGAGGATCTCGATACGGGCATCTCAGATGGATTCCTGACTCTATCACAAAAAGTCCTGTTGAAGGGATCATACTCCTGAGTGGGAAATGAAGCCTAACCTTCAGGGGAATGAGAAGAAGGGGCACTAACCCAAAAAAAAGATGTCCAAGGTAATGTGAACGAAAGGACCATGCCCTTTTACAAAAAGTACACGGCGTGTAGAAAAGATACATTCCATGTTTTCTATCCCCGACTACTGCCCGTGTACAACGACCCATATCATGTGCTGGTCATGTAGGAAAAACAAAGTACACGGCGTGAAGTACAGTGTACACGCCGTGTCTGGGTAAATGGGGTTGGCTCCGTGTACTCTGGCCATGTGCCCGTACACGGTCATCAACATGTGTACTCCAACCCATGTAATCCGCACATGGGGTGACCCGTGCTGCTGGCCTCGCCTGGCCGTGTGATGGAGTACATGGCCCTGTACTCCATCCCGTTTCTGCATATCCCCGAGATAATTCAGAGTCCTTCGTAGCCGCTTCTGCCAAGTTGTACACGCCATTTTGCCTGAAGCCGTGTAGATCATCCTGTTTCCGTGTACTACCCAAAGTACATGCCGAGCTTCGGGGAAGATCCAACACGTCCTGTGCCCAGGGTCACACACCGTGTTATTCTTTTCTGACCCCAAAAACCTAGCCGCTTCCACCAGTAGTACACAGCGTGTTTTTCAGAGGTACACGCAGTGTATTATGAAAATATCCAAAAACGGCGCTCCACACCGGCACGCCTCCCGTGCTGTTTCGATCGTTGATTCAGCCGTCCGATCGCCACAAAACCTTCAGGTTTTTGTCGCCCCTATGCCATGAAGCCATTTCCGGTGTTTTCAGACCTCCGATCGGCTCTGAAAAAATGTTTTGATCTTCCCGCACGGAGAATGATCAAAGAACGCTTTTTCCGATCCAGTTCGATTCGTCGGCCTCCATCGTCAGCGAACCTCCACAAGGTCGTTACAGTGTTGAACCTTCAATTTGAGATCATTACTTCGTAGAGAGGATGCACAATGATCCGTTGTTCATCGCCCCGTGAAGAACGCAAAGGAAACACAAGGAAAGAAGGGGGAAGAAATCCAAAGAAACAAACTGAGGAATGAACCTCTGACATCATTTGTGATGGTGTGGATCCACTCCCGTTGATAGGCTTAAATGGAGCAAGAATCAACAACAACATAAAGCATGGATCAATTACCCAAAATCTTCCCAAAGAAATCTGTCTCGCATGAACGCATGAATCCGCGGATCAACTTGTTCGTGGTTGATCTGCGTTCGTGGTTTAAACTCAAAAAATGGGGATAGGGAATTTAAAAAACAAACCCCTAACTTTTGAAAGGATCGATCATTGATGAAGGCGCCGCGCTTCCGTTGTCTTTGAGATCCTTCAATGTTGTTGGCGTAGCGATTCTTGACTTCGATCCATCATCGTTCGTCGGTGAGAGATTGCTCCAACACGCCGCGGATTAGGCAGAGGTTCCACTGAAACGTCGCCAACGATCAACAATTGTTCAACCCTTTAAAAATGGAAACAAGACTGGAACTTAATTACTCGACGATATTAATGACTCCTACATGCCTATTCGTGAGTCATTATGATGCACCATTAGTTAAGGAAACAGACATCTCGTCACAGAATATTAAAAAGTCCATCTGTCCATTTATATATCATTATGCCACAATATTTAATTAAGGAGACAACTGCCCTTTTTCCGCGTTTCAGTGGTTGTTTCCATAAAATAAAATAAACATTTTGATTTTGATTTTATTTTATATTTATTTATTAAAACGTCCGAAAATTATCTTTTTCCCTCAACCCGTGCCATTCGAGGTTAGCCTCATTCTTAGGTAAAGACGTTGTCCCGAATGCAACAGTGTGCTCAGATTTTTAATCCGGGCATCCTTTTGGAAACTACCAAAACCGCGAACAAGTTCTGACATAATTAACTTAAAAAAGTTCAAACCACCATTCCAGGCTCACTGGACTTCGGAATGATGTGCCATCTTCATGCCCAGTATTGAAATAATTCCATATAATATTTAAAAATAATAAACTAAAAATCAGAGACATTACATTCTCCCCACCTTGGGGCTTTACGTCCCTGAAAATGCAAAACAAGGGCTACTTAAAAAGATGTGGGTACTGGGAACAGATATGAGCCTCCCGATCCCAGGTGCTCTCCTAAAGATTCCCATTTTTTCACTAGACGCGCACCAAGGGAGTCGATCACCCATGAAGGATCTTATCCTTCCGATCCTTGATCTCCACCGGGTACTCATCAAAGGTCACTCCATCCTCGATGTCCAGCTCGCCCCAGTCAATGACGTGTGATGGGTCATGCACGTACCTCCTCAGTTGCGACACGTGGAAGATATCATGTACCTGATGCAACTATGGTGGTAGAGCTAGGGGTACACCACCGTGCCAACTTTGCATAGAATTTGGAAAGGTCTGATGAACCTCGGAGATAGCTTGCCGCCTCGGCCAAATCTCCGCAACCCTCGTCGAGGTGAGACCTGAAGAAAGATGTGCTCTCCCTATTCGAACTCCAGAGGTCTCTATCGCCTGTCAGCATAAGACTTCTGCCGGATTTGTGCAGTCTTAATCCACTCTCGGATGACCTGCACCTTCTCTGTGGTAGCTCATACTAACTCTGGACCCATGAGTGTTGACTATCCGGGGTCAGTCCAGCAAAGAGGTGATCAGCATGGTCTCCCATACAAGGCCTCGAACGGTTCCATACCGATGGTGGAGTGGTAGCTGTTGTTGTACGCAAACTCCACCATTGGGAGGTGGTCCTACCAACTACGACCAGATTCCAAGATGCAGGCTCGCAACATACCCTCCAGAACCTGAATGGTCCTCTCCGTCTGACCATCCATATGGGGAGGAAATGTTGTGCTCAAGCGTAGCTGAGCCGAAAACCTCCTAAAATCCCTTCCAAAGCCAGGATGTGAAGCGGATGTCTCAGTCTGAGACTATAGTCGAGGGAACTCCATGAAACCGAACTATCCCTTGCACTTAGAGGTGTCACATGCTCTCTATAGAACTCTACTCCCTAATAGCTAAGAAGTGGGCCGACTTGGCGAGTCGTTCAACGATCACCCAGATGGAATCATGCCCCTTGGACGTCCGTGGTAAGCCTTTCATGAAGTCCATTGATAATCCATCCCACTTCCACTCTGGGACTTCCAGGGGGTGAGCTAATCCCGCTGGAACATGGTGCTCAGCCATCACCTGCTGGCGTGTGAGGCATCGAGAAATGAACTCTGCTATTTCCTTCTCCATGCCTGACCACCAGAACATTCATCAGAGGTCCTGGTAAATCTTTTCCACTCCAGGATGTACCGCCAATGGGGATGTATGAAACTCCCCCCAGACCTCCTCCTGTAATGCCACTGGTACAACAGTGCATCCTCTGAAATAAAGTATGTGCTCCCCACCTTGCGAATATCCATCAGGAGCATGTCCTATGGATAACTGAGCATGTAAAGCCACACAGTCGACATCCCCAAGATGATCCTCCCTAACTCGCTGTAAGAGTTGAGGGGTGACAACCATCGACTATAGGTAAGCTGTATCCTATCCATCCATGAAGGATAACTGTAACGCGGCTAACTACTGTGTCGCCTCACTCAACAGCTATGAGATCTACCTTCTGCTAAGGGAATCTGCCACCTTGTTCCCCTTCCTGGGAGTATAGATGATCTCAAAATCATGGTCCTGGAGGAACTCTATCCAACGCTTCTGCCTCAGATTCATATATTTCTATGAGAAGATGTACTTGAGGCTCTTGTGTTCAGTGTAGACAATGAACCGCTCGTCTATAAGGTAGTGTCTCCACATCTTAAATGCGAAGACTACCACTTATAACTAGAGATCATGGGTCGCAAAGTTCTACTTATGTGGCCTAAGCTGGTTCGAACCATATGCAATCACTGCATGCTGCATCATCAAGACACAGTCGATCCTGGTACCTGATGCATCACAGAAAACTATGTACTCGACACCCTCCTCTGACAACATCAAGATTAGAGCGCTCGTCAAACTCTGTCTCAGCTGCTCAAAAGCCTATTGGCACTTTTCTGTCCCCATGAAGGGATTCCCCTTCCTGGTCAAGGTCATCATCGGTGCTGATATCCTGGAGAAATCAGGAATGAATCTCTGGTACTATCCAGTCATCCCAAGGAAGCTATGCACCCCCGTAATGCTCCGAGGTGGCTCCCATTCTAACACAGAATCCACCTTGGCTGGGTCCATAGCCACTCCATCTGCTGAGATGACGTGTCCCAAAAAGTGGACCTCCTTAATCTAGAACTGACACTTCGAGAGCTTCCCATAAATTTGGTGCTCCTGAAGTACGTCCAGAACCATCCGTAGGTGTCTCGCGTGCTCCTCCTCGGACGCCGAGTACACAAGGATGACATTGATGAAGACCACTATGAATTGGTCCAAGTATAGCTGGAAGATCCAGTTCATCAGTCCCATGAACACTGTGGGGGCGTTTGTCACACCGAAAGGCATCACCAAGTACTCATTGTGACCATAGCGGCATCTGAAATCCATCTTCGGTATATCCTCATCCCACACTCATAGCTGGTGATAACCTGATCGAAGGTCAACCTACGAAAACCACTGTTCCCCTCTTATCTTATTGAAGAGGTCATCGATCCTTGGAAGTGGATATTTATTCTCCACCGTCACCTGGTTCAGGTGCCAGTAATACACGCACAATATCAGACTCCCGTCTGTCTTCTTGGAAAAAAAGATTGGGGTCGCCCTGGGTGAGATGTTGGGTCTCACGAAACCCTTGCTCTACAAATCCTCCAACTACACCCTCATCTCGTGAAGCTTTGTGGGAGCCATCTAATTTTTTGAAGAGTAAATCAGTGTCATCCAGGGGTGTAAGTCGATGTAGAAGTCAATTTACCAATGGGGAGGTAATCCGGGAATATCTTCCGGAAAGACGTCCTCATACTCCGCCACCACTGCTGGGAACTAGGAGCTCACAATATCTACTGCTCTAAGGGTAAGGCTAGCCAACTCATGAGTGATCGGCTGCACCCTCCTATGGATGAGCCCATTTTGTGCTGTCTGGGTTTCCTTTTCTCTGACAAAGGAAAACCTCATTCCATCACAACGGACACACCGAACTCTTCACCTAAAACAGTCAATCTGATCATGGACTGAAGATAACAAATCCATGCCGAGAATGACATAGTAAGGCCTAGACACTACCACCAAGAGGTTCCAACCTAAACTCTCGCCTCCAAGGGTAATATCACATAATCTGCAGAGGTGTGTGATCGTCGAGTATCCTTCTCATAGGTGTCTCCAAGCGTAAGGATCGAGTCAACGGTTCTACCAGAATCTTGAGGTTTTGTAAAGGACATGTGGCTATAAGGGAATAAATAGAACGTGTGTCTATGATTACGACATCTAAGGTAGAAAATACATAGATCATACCTCGAATCATCCCTGGATCCTCAGGGTCGTATGCCTCAACCGCATGTAGTTGTCCTCGCCCCTGTCCCCCAGCTCCCTGAGCCTAGTGAGGACCTCCTGGGGGTGGTTGTGGAAGTAAGTCGATGGATCTTCCACCACCTACAGCTCTCCCTTCTCCTCTTCCATGTCCTCTGCCTGGAAGATCTACCTGATCTATCCTCTTCCCCTACCTCGACGGCCCATACACCGCTTCCCTGTCAGCAGCTCGATGGGTCGGGAAATCTCTAGCGAGATGTCCCCTACCGTCGAATGTGTAGCATCGCTTCTCCCTAGGATTACTGGATCCAGCCTGAGATCCCTGGATTCTTGATCCACTATCCTGGGTCCTCCTATGACGTTTCCCACGTCCAAATCCCTGTGCTTGATGACGGCTCCCTGCTGCCAGTTTCTCTGCACCTGTCTTCCTGCTATTGACTGCCGACGACTGTCTCTACTCTGCCAGGAAGCTCAGGATCACCAGGGTTGCTCGAGCACTTTAGAATAACTGGAAATTCATAGAGGCACGAAACTAGCTCGGATGTCATGTTGTAGACCTCATTCAAATGTCTGAGCTCTGAAGTATGGATCCATGACAATATCCATCGAGTACCTGGCAAGGTTGGTGAACCTCGATGAATAGTCACCTACATTCATACTACCCTGTTGGAGCTTAAGAAGCTCCTGGATGTGTACAACTATCTACGTAACTGGAGAGAACTCCTCTCGGAAGAGTCGCTCAAACCCCATCCACGAAAGAGCCTACTCGTCTAAAGTCTGTGTGGTCAGACTCCACCATCTTCCAGCCGAACCCTGAAGAAGGCTCTCTCCTAGGATCACCATCTAGTCTGCTGGTTTCCTCACAACATAGAAAACTCTAGTCACCACCTCAAGCCAGTCCTTATCCACCTCGAGGTAGGGCTCGCCTCGAAACCTAAGGGGTCTCTATCTCTGAAATGCATGCAGCGCGCTGTGCCTGCGCTCCTCGTCGGTTGGTACCGCGGGTACCACTCGCTGCTCCACTGGTGGTGGTATAGCAGGTGCACCACCTTGTGGCAACGCCTAGGGATCTGGTCCCTATATCGAAGCCTCATCACTGAGGGGGTCATCCTCATCCTCATTCTGCTGAATCCTAGCGGGTATGCATCGCGGAGGAATCATGTAAACAAACATGATACATTATGGTCAATGAGTATATCTGGATAGATGACACAAAGGGCATGGAAAACACAACCAATTCTTATATGATGCATGTACCTTTTATTTCCCCGCAACCATTTTTTCATCAACTGAGTCGAAAAGCAGGTTATCAGAGTCCTGGTGTATGGATACATCGGCTGACACACCAACACTGGGGTCCCTGGCCTGAATGCCGAACCCAAAAAACTTAACATTGTTTCCCCAAACCAAACTCCCATACTCTTGTTCCGAAGGTAGAACCGACCAGCTCTGATACCACTCTTTCACGACCCATCATAGTGGGGCCCACGCCGTGACTTCCCAAGCCTGCATCCAATAGTCAAGGGGCTGGTGACTAGCACAGAGTAGGCATATTACTAACATGAGAGGCATTGCCTATATACTTCTACACATCCACACATATCTAAGACCACAAATGATGAAATGTAAAAGCCACTAAGGAAAAATAATGCATGCATAAAACTAAACCCAACCAACAGTGTGTGACGAAAGGAAGAGTACTGTAAAAGTAAACTGGGCCAAAAATACAAGCCCGCCAAAAGCAAACAAACAAGAGTATGAAAACTGCAAGGTCCAACCTGTAAGCACAAAAGGTATTGGGACTGCTACTCGTAGCCGTAGGAATTCCTCGGCCTGTAGGGAACTTAGAAAGCTCGGTCCTGTCTAGGTCTGCCCTGGCCTCTGTCAAAAGTCAGCTCATCTACACAAGACACCAGACATGCAGGAAAATCCCGTGCAGGTGTCAGTATAACAATACTCAGTAGAGGACCCCGAAAACCACAAAGCAGCACACAAAGTAAAGGTATAGGCATCTATCACCAGTATATGTCTACGGAACATATAGAACAAACCAGATATACTCAAAACCCAAACATGTAGTGTGGAGACAAGTCACACAACTACATACCCCTATTGGGGATTCTGTTTGAAGATTCGGTGATGCACTCGTTCCAGGAGAACACACCCCATGAGTCTTATAGCTTTGATCACGTCCTTCTGATAAGTGTTGTTCTTCGGGAACCGTCATGAGATATAGCTACACTCATTATGGGAGACACACTATTGATTATAAAGGTTAGGATAGATAGAATCACTCTTTATGGGAGACACACTCCTGAGTGGGAAAGATCACGATATACAGATGAGGATCACATCCAGGGCCCTGGCGGATATCGCGACTCATCCGGATTCACTAGTTAGGTAATACACCAGCTAGGTAGAGGATCAATGCCTAGTAAGGTTGGTCACGTCGATGCCTGACTCTACCTAGGGTCAAGAATGGATAGAGGATATCGATCCGGGCCTCTCGGATGGATGCCTCACTCTATCACAGAATGTCCTGCTAAAGGGATAATACTCTTGAGTGTAAAATGATTCATGACCTTATGGGGAATGAGAATAAGGGGTACTAACCATAACGAAAGATGTCCATGGTACGGTGAACGGAAGGACCATGCCATTTTCTAGAAAGTACACGACATGTAGAAAAGATACACATCGTGTTATCTGGCCCCGGGTACTACCTGGGTACAACGGCCTGTGTCATGGGCTAGTTGTGTAAGAAAAACTAAGTACATTACCTGTAGTACGGTGTACACGCTGTGTCTGGGTAACTGGGGTTGGCTCCGTGTACTCTGGCCATGTGCCCGTACACAGTCATCAACCCATGTACTCCAACCTGTGTAATCCGCACACAGGGTGACCTGTGCTGCTGGCCTCGACTGGCCGTGTGATGGAGTACACAGTCGTGTACTCAGTCCCATGTCAGCATATCCCCGAGATGCATGCCGAGTCCCACAAAGCCTCTTCTGCCAAGTTGTGCATGTCGTGTCGCCTGAAGCCGTGTAGATCATCCCGTGTCCGTGTACTACCAAAAGTACACGCCGAGCTTCGTGGAAGATCCAACACGTCTTTTGACCAGGGTCACACACCGTGTGATTCTTCTCTAACCCCGAAACCCTAGACACCTCTTCCAGTACAACACGACATGTTCTTCGGAAGTGCACACCGTGTATTTTGGAAATTCCCAGAAATGGAGCTCTTCGCATGCGCGCCTCCCGTGTTGTTCCGATCATTGATCCAACCCTCTGATCGCCACGAAACCTTCACGTTTTTCTCGCCCCTATGCCACGATGCCGCTTCCAGTGTTTTCCGACCTCCGATCCTCTCCAAAAACATGTTTTCATCTTCCCAAACAAAGAACACTCGAAGAACTCTCTTTCTGATCCGGTCTGATTCGTCGTCTTCCATCGTCGCCGCTCCTACATAAGGTTGTTGCGGTGTAGAACCTTCGATTTGGGATCATTGCGTCTTAGAGTGGATTGGAAACGATCCGTTGTTCGCCGCCCCATGAAGAACACGAAGAACAAGCGAGGAAAGAAGGGGGAAGAAATCCAAATAAACAAATTGAGGAACGAACCTTCACCGTCGTTCATCACGGCGTTGATCCGCTCCCATTAAAAGGAATAAATGGAGCAAGAATCAAAAACAACATAAAGCATGGATAAATTCCCCAAAATCGTCCCAAAGAAATCCCTCCTGCAAGAACGCATGAATACACAGATCAAATTGTTCATGGTTGATCCGCGTTCATGGTTTAAACTCAAAAACGGGGAAAGGGAATTTAAATAACAAACCTCTACCTTTTGAAAGGATTGATCATTGACGAAGGCGCCGCGCTGCCGTTGTCATCGAGATCCTTCAACGTTATTGGTGCAAAGATTCTCAACTTTGATCTGTCATCGTTCGTCACCGAGAGTTTTCTCCAATGCACCGTGGATTCGGCAGAGTTTCCTCTCAAACGTCGCCAATGATCAAAAATTGTTCATCCCTCTAAAAAGGGAAACAAGATTGGAACTTAATTACGCGATGATATTAATGACTCATACTTGCCTATTCTTGAGCCATTATGACACACCATTAGTTAAGGAAACAGACTTCCCTTCATTGTGTATAAAAAATCCAACATTCCATTTATCTCTCATTATGCCACAATATTTAATTAAGGAAACAACTTCCTTTTTTCCGCGCTGTAGTGGTTGTTTCCATAAAATAAAATAAACATTTAGATTTTTATTTTTTTTATTAAAATGTCCAAAAATTAACTTTTTCCCTCAACCCGCGCCGGTCGAGGTTAGTCTCATTCATAGGTAAAGTCATTGTCCCGAACGCAACAGTGTGCTCAGATTTTTAATCCGGGCATTCGATTGGAAACTGCCACAACAATGCACATGTGCCGACTTACTCAACTTAAAAAAGTTCAAACCACCATTCCGGGCTCACTGGACCTTGTAATGATGTTCCGTCTTCGCCCCCGGTCTAGAAATAATTCGATATAATATTTAAAAATAATAAACAGAAAATCTGAGACATTACAAAGATGGTCTTAATGATGGGGGTATTGGACCACCAAATCATCCATGTATAATTCCACAAGTATCCCAAGAATTGTTTTGAATATGTGATGCATAGCACACTGGAAGGGGGATCCTGCATTATTCAGATCAGAAGGCATTACATGATAATAGAAGACATTTCATTTATCTTAAGGTGGTAGAATCCTCATCCTCAATGTCTATTCAGATTTGATTATATCTGAAATACCCATCCATGAAGGATAGAGCCTAAAATCCGATGGTGGCGTTGATAAAAAATTATGTCATAAGAAGGGAGAAATCGTCCTTCAAACTCATTGTTGAGATACTAAATGTTTATAAAGACTCTAATTAATCCATTCTAATTCTTAAATGGAATGTTTTTTTCCAATCACCTAGGGTATTGGGCTTCCATTAAAAAGATTTCATTGATGAGAGTATCAACTTCATCCTTGACCATGGTGTCGTGAGAAGGGTGCAAATTTCTAGGATGATGATTGAAACCTTGATGGTTTATCGAGAGACCATGGTGGTGGATGGAAACATGAGGGTCTATTCCTGGAATCTCATCATAGCTCTAACCAAGATACATCCTGATGATGCATCAGGAAATCTACACACTGTTACATCTCTTCAACAGTCATTACTATGCTGATCCTTATTTGTCTCTGGTGTCCCTCAGTAATGAGAATCACCAAGATCAACTCTTAAATGATTATAGAGACACCATACTCAAATGTAGGAGAAGAATCCTTCAAATTATATTTATCATCCACAATAACGGGATCATTGAAAATTAAAAATTATTCTGGGTTAACTAACCCCGATATAATGTTGGTGCATACCTGTGTGGTGGTGGAATCTTCATCGTGAGACCCCTGCACCACTGAAGCCATGGGAAAAATATTTTAATCCAATTCCATCAAGAATTTGACACAAGGGGACATGATTAAAGATATAAAAGCATTAATGGTGAATTAGTTTGATTCTATTCAATCCAACTTGGCAGAACATGCAGGTATGGCATATAGCAGTTTCCATTGGAAAGAACACCCGACATCGTATGGGGTAGTGGTTTGGGTATCACCCAAGCCTTTTTCTTATAAAAATATGATATTATACTATTAAATTCCTTATATCTGGTATCATGTCGTCTCATTGTCTTAAAAATAACAAATTAGTGCCCAAAATATGGGGTGGTGTCCTTTAACCAGTGAATTGGGAGGATGAATACATCATCCAGGTCTATCCATGGGTCAGATGAAAGAGTATTCTGCTCAACCTCATTTTTAACCTACTTTTCCTTCATCTTATAATCATCTATGTCTAAATATTGGGTTTCACAAGAGGAAAAGGAAGATGCATCACCCTGTAGTACACCCACACGACCATTAAGGGAGTACTTGAGGCACTGGTGATATGAGGAGGGAGCTGCCGCTCATAGATGGAGCCATGGACTACTAGTCAATGCATTATAGGTGGGGGCCTATGAGACAAACATTAATTCAGTGATGGAAACCAGACCACCAAAATTAGGTCTTCAGATGAATATTTCCACACAACCTCTATTCAGTCTAGACATAACCCTAAATATTTAAGTCAGAGGGGTCTAGATCAACTTCAAATAGCCATATCTTGTTGAGAATCTTGTTCAGGATGTGATTGATTGCAGAAAATGTGTCAACAAGGAAAAGATGGACTTCCAAACCATTTAGCTGACCAATTAAATACAATGGGTGAATGTGACCCTATATAGGGGAGCATTCATCTTATCCTGAGAATGATATGACCTCATAACATTTCGTGCACTTGGATTCTTGACATAGAATAATTTTGTTGCTAATACATCCATTTAAAATTTGAGAGTGCTTCTCAAAGCCTCTATGAGGGCTTCACACATATCTTATGACAGGAAAAGAGACTCATGTTTCTAGATCTTTGCGAGAATGATGGAAAGGTTCATAATTACATCAGTCTTCCATGATAGGTGCACATCTCTTCTGGAAAGAAGATTCCCTCTGATCGAAGGTATGATGGGAACTATTTCTCAAACTAGTAGATAATTTATGATGCTGGTAATATCCCATTTCTCACTAGATGAACCATGAAATATGACTACTAGATAATTACCAGATGAATATGTTCTGTCAATAGATGAATGTAGCTGATCAATATGTGTCCAAGGTGAATATTCCTGATCAAGGAGTAGGAATGACGATGGCCACATAGTTGATGAGATAAGAATGGATGACTTCACATGATCAGATCTACATAGAACCTTTTTTATAGTCTCTTTACCATGCAGGGATTAGCTAGCGGAACAAGACAAAGAATTCCCATGATTCATGTATCCTTGGTTACATCGACAATGGAATCAACTGGGAACATTATGAGGAACTTCCTAGCACTCCTTGTCACTGGGAACCATATTTTTTTCCACCAAATCGACAATATTTACCAAGGCATTCTCCATGTCATCACTTGAGTAACCATTCAATTAATAGAGAATTTTTGGGGCAATCCCCTTTTCGGCAGGCATGAAGTTTCCAAATGTACGAAACAACTTCAATATCGGTGGGGGCTTTCCATTCCCTTGCGTCGTCAGGGCCTGATCATCTGAGAGGGAGAAAGTTGTGATATGGATGTAACAATGACAATTAGGGATGGTTTAGTGACAATGGGTGACTCAGGACAATATAGGCAGGCACAGATGATGCCGTGGATGTGATCAACCATTTTTTAAGCCATAAAATTTTCATATTTCTGAGGCCCATAGCTGGAGAACTACTTTCATTCACCTTAACTATCCGTATCTAGCATTGTGTATACACATTCCACCTCTACCAGGGCTATACCCAACCTGAACACATTATTTTCGACCTAGTCCTAAAGCCATTTTATGATCAAATAGAAGTTCATGAGGGTATGTCCATGGAATCCGTGATATAGGAAATAGTTGGGGAGATCAGTGAGGTCAGAATCTTGGGGTATTTTGAATTCTATAAATAGTAGGATTACCTGATCTAGATCACTTTAGAAATAGCTACGTACATGAGGCTTGTCAAATGAGTTGGCCCGGTTTCTCTTTTCTGGGAAATAGACCATGGGAGCATGGCCCTGAGGGGGGCTGGAGCCTGGTGAGGAGGTGGGACATGATTATCACAACTAGGTAGCAGTGGTTCGTTATGTCATGTGCCTACCAATTCAAAGGTGGGTGATGCTGAACTAGAGTCTGAGCATAAGGCTAGGGCCCCCAGTAAGGCTATATAAAAGGCTCTTTTTGGAGTTACTACAAAGGCATTAGGGCCTCTACCTATACAAAGATAGAGGACTCAGCCTTACATTCTCTTCTTTTTGTGGTGGTTATAGATAATTAGCATTCTTTTTTGGGCTTCATTAAGGATTCTTCTAGGCATTGAGCTTTATCATAGAAATATTGGAATCCAACTAGGATGTTCTATGTGATAATAGAAGGAACCGGTTCAGTCTTCAAATTTTTCACACAAATTTTCAACACATTCTCTAGAGTTAGTGGAATATCGAGTTAATATGTGAGGCCCTTCCATGTAGAGAAACATCCTATGATGCAATCATATAGTATTTTGTTAAACATGAAGAGGTTATAAATACTGGTTTTGTGAGTGGTAGAGAAAAAATGATAAATAAGCTACCAGCGACGATATTCCAAACCAGTTATAGACCTGATGGATAATTGGTTCTACAAAAAGAAAATAGGCCCTTCCTGTGTCTGTATGAAACACCAGAGCTTGAAGGTCTCTTGTTTTGATGGAGTTCCTATCACGGGTCGAAAACTAGAGATAAAGTGGGCATATGCTGCAGGGGGTCACCCATGCCATTAAAGGGGGATAAGGTATGATTCTCAATCCCGTGGGTGCTGGAATATCATTCCCAATGTGGATAAGGATTTCCATCAGGTAGGAAAGCCATTATCCAGGTTTCGAGGGCCTCAAGGCAAGTGTTGAGAAGGTTCATTAGATCATCCTGGAAATGATTCATATCCTGGAGAGGATCCCTAACAATTAGTGTGTTGGTGGGTTCTTCACAAGATAGGCAGACCCAGTGGCTTGTGGAGCGATTGGTGGAATGACCCAAGGAGCTGTTGGGGATATGACCTACAGAATAACTGTGGTGACAAACTAAATAGAAACCATTGGTACTGTTGTTGGAATGGCCTATAGAACAACTGGGGGATTGTTATCATGCTCCTCGGTTAGATTTTTTATGCACATCATAGTCTTTTTCCATAATATATGGTCTCTATCTGTCTGGGATATGTAGGTCTATCGGGATCAATAGGATAAAGATCACCTTGGGGATCCTATACAATCCCCTATTACCTCGGTGGAGGATGATTGAGGTCATACTAGGGATCACCATAATCTGATCGTTTATCTACTACATGCTCGACAAGGATCTCATTATACACATTCTACTATTTTGGGAGCTGTTAGAGCAATGCAGCCATCTCGGGATCATCGTCCATTTTCTGCGCTGAACTAGATGGGTCAAAGTTCTTAACAGTCCTAGTGTTCCCTTTCCCTTATTGGGGTCCTGACCAAGAGGTAATGACCTGGGGCTCTTCATGGAAAATGAAGTGTCTTTTATAGATAATGACAATGCCTAGGGGATCCTATGGTTTTTATACTATCCTCGAACATATGTTTTCTTCAATGTTTCCTACATAAAATTCCATTTTCATGAGATCGTCCATGTTTACAGTGAAAAATCTTTAGAGTATATTCTCAATATCACCAAGTAGATCTGCTTGTCACCAGATTGGGCTGAAGTGGAGGGAAAAATACTACCCTCATCCACATATATGGACATGTGGATATGCCTCCGTAATAACTCAGTATAGCATAATAAATAAAATAATGAATAATTGATGATGATCTCAATGATGATCGAGTGACCCATGGTGCTATGCCCCAGGAAGTGCAGATAACTCATCTTGGTGTCATTTCTAGATGATGTTGTCATAATGGTCATGGATTTTTGGATAAGATATTATATGAGGCCTGATATATAATTAAATCATCCCAAGGGTTTAGTGGAAACACACGACTTCATCTGATGTATGTGGCTCTAGAATGCTGAAATCTGAAGTAGTGATCGGCCAAATCATCATCGAAAGATGGTCCACTAGGGGGATGTCACATAAGCTATTGCATTCCAAATAGGGGTCCGGACCATGGTTTCCCCATTATTCAAATGGGGGGTGGATGGGGAATTGTTTATGGTACGGATATAGACTTCTATTGTGGTGGGTTGGTCGGTGGAGAGTACGGTGCACGAGCTAACAAACTAATGCATATTTGGATATCACTTAAGGACTATACTGATTGAATCCCCACATATCTAGAGGATGGTTTATCGACCAAGGAATCCTATTTAAGGTCACAATCACCGGTGGATAATCACGGTCATTCTCATCATCAATTGGTCCTCCGAACAAGTCTTTGTAATCTGTGTTTGAGGTAGAGAATGATCCTAGTGAAGACAGATTGGACTGCATGGCCATTCCCTGAAAGGGATCCAAATCAACCTCCTCCTATATATATGTTCTATGGGATTCAAGGATCTAGTTCTTATCAATTTCTATAAGGAAGAATCTTTAATTCCCATTTCATAACCCACACTATGATGTACATGATCAAGGAAAATGATCCATCATCGAATCACACTCTTCTTCAGAGTTTGAAAATCCGACTGGATGATATTGATTGGGTGCTATGCTAGATTAATCCTATGACTATGAAGGTTTTACCTTCTACACCTAGATTGTTCTTTAGGGTAGGGTAAATCATTGACATTGGGAGGATATCCATGTGGGTTGGTGCGGGAGTAGGGAGGCCCTCCTCTGAAGAAGGAAGAAATATGTGGGAAACCACCATTCCTAATGTTATCAGAGAAGAAAGTACCCCCATTCTAGTGGTTGATAAGGAAATGGGGGGACTCCATGTTGGATTAGAGAGTGTGGAGAACCACAACATGCATGCACTGGGGAGTGAGGGTAACCTAGGTAGATGTTTAATAGAATAAAGGGATGACCACTATGCTGAGTGTGAGATATGTGGGGATGACATCCAAGGTTAGCAGTGTTAGAGTGTGGTGTGAATTCACTAGAGATAGTAAGGAAATGTGGAGGGCCTCCATGACAACCACCTATAACATATGAAAGAACTCTATTCCAGTTGTCAATGGTGGTATGAAGAGGGCCTACTTACAAATCAAGCTCGATATAGGGAGGACCTCTGTGATGATGGGTTACGGGTTGAGGAGGTCCTTTGATTTAATAGTCTCAAACATGGGAAAATATCTATATCTGGGACATTGGGCATAGGGAGGACCTCCATAATGAACATCAACAAGATGAGGATAACATTCACTCGTACTATAAATGGTAGTAATGGGGAACTCCCATAATGGGCGATGAGTGGGGATACCTTCAACTTGGTTTTTGACAATATGGGGAGGGCCTTCATACTAGGTATGGACATCAAGGGTCTACTTGAAATGAATGATGCTTGTTTCATCAACTAGACGATTCATACTAGCCTGATCAATGGGTGGATGGGGTATAAATCCCAATCAGGCAAAGAAGTTCCCCTGATCTGTAATAATATGGAGTTGACAACAAGTCTTTGTGGTGGAATGGTCCACATATTTTGTAGAATATTATTACCCCTTACGAGAATCTTCTAGAGATTATGAGAGATATTGGATTTAGGTATGTCATGTTAGGGCCAGTGAGGTAGTGGTAGAGACCACCTATTCCTCGACCTGATAGACTGACCTGCAGTGTTGACGTGACCTAGTGGGAGGTCTCTTTGGTGGTTCCTAGGTGATGGTCAAAGATGGGATTACTCAAGCATCCCATACCTCATTGGTGTCGGGTAATGAGTCATAGGAACATTCTGGGAAGATGATCCCAAAATGGTTAGATGTAGGAGTGGTGAGAAGTGGCTCCCTGCAGGGCCCTTGGTGGTGGAATTGATGTTGGGGCACAAAATCCACCAAATCTTCGAGGTCCGTGTACCTAGTTGGGATGACCCCCTCACATTCATAGTCTAATAAGAGTTTCAATCACCCTCATCAGGATAAATATAAGGGTGATATGGGGTGTGATAACCTGGTAGATTTGGGTTTGGATGATGTCATAGAGGAGGTGGGGTCATACTGAATTGCCACATTGTTGTTTCCCCTGCCCCAATGCATGTGGATGCGAGGTGACTGGGTTTCTATACCTTGGGTCCTGCAATGTAGTAAGATTCTTATATTAGAAAAAATTGTAAGAAATTAGTTCCCATTTCCCCAACATCATTCAGTCTTCCATTGATGGATATAAATATTCATGATGATGATGTCAAAGATCGGAATTCTAAACAAATGACTACCCCAAACTCTGTAGAATTCCATGTGAGGCCCGTTATTTTCATGGCGGGACCTGGAACCGGATGAATGGATCTGGTGACACGCTTATCTATTGATGTCATGAACACTAATAATCCCCATGGATGAAGGAGAAAATATTTAGACTAGGATCACCATTTCTATTTCTGAATCTTTTCATTTGGGCACACCACCTCGTGTCGTCGTCAAAGGAGACAATCATGTCTGTTTCTCCGAATTATCTCTTTCCAATGTGGGAGGCATTCATCACATATTCAGATATTTATACTCCTTGATCGAAACAACATGATGGGTTGTTGGTTCCTCCTTCCATGGATTCCTCCTCATAATTTATTAGATAGTTCCGGTCTCCCTTATAGATTAACACGTTGTTCGTGAATTTCATTCTCATTTCCATCTCTTTGTGGAAACCAGTTAATTATTCTACTTCTAGTAGGACTTTCTAAATAAATAATATGGTGAAGAAACCTTCAGTGAGGGAAGTAGTCACATTGGGCATCACCGGCATCTCTGGACGCTAGAACCATGGTACACCCAAAATTTTCCATATCAGAGGGCCTCTAGACGGTGTGGAAGCCCAAGGAACCCATGTTGAATTCATGGAATCTTATGAAATATGTATGTCTCTAAGATTTTATAAGGAATACCATGTTTAACACAATGTATTTCATGAGTTTAACATCTATCAAAGATGGATCAGACTGATCAGATCATTGATGAGAGTGGATCATATGGGTACATCCCTAGGAGGGAGAACCTATATGGCATCCTAGGTGGTTGTATTAGAGTGCCCAGAAATATTATACCATGATATGGTGTGTCCTAAAAATGAATTTTTCACACCATTAAGGATACTCTAGAACTCTATAAAGGTCATATCATAGAAGGTGGGTCCTAGAAAAGTGGACACCAATGTTTACCATTGGTTATGATTGAACCTGAGAGAGGCATCCTACAATCACTATTTAGAAGATAGGGATGAAACCAACATTGTTAGAATGATGGTTAATTTTGGGCTTACATGTTGTTAGTTAATAGGGGGCCACAAAAATAAGCAACGGGATAGATGAAATTACCATGATAATGGAAAGGTGATGGAGCAGATGGTTGGGGCATATACATAGTTAGCAATCTGGTCACCACTAATGATAGGCAATGATGGATGGGCTGATCTCACTAGGATTTAGTGTCTCAAATAAATATCAGGATGGATATAGAGGAGGTTTCAAAGGGGGATAGTAAATTAAATGGAACTGAGGTGACGATGACGGTGCAAGGATTGAACCTCGGGGATGTTTCCTATGTATCTAGATGGTTGGTAGTCAAATTCCACATAGTTTGGTGGGGTGATGGAACACCTAAAGTGGTGGCCCACGATAATGGATTGAATGTATGAGGACTTGAATGTGGAAGAACCACTAGTTAGGGGAACTATATTCATGAGACACAAAGTCTTCAAGGTAAGGTATGTATGAGAAAAGGATGACAGGCTTTAAACTTCATGAGGCTTCCTACATATCCCCGTGGTAGGGAATCAATGTCCATATAGTTCAGGATGATTATTAGAATTGGGGTTTACACAAAGGATTCCAACCCAGAGACATGTTGGGGCTTACACATGGTTACCATCCCATTATAAGAGGGTCACTCTTGGTTGAATGAGTATGGTGATGTGTGTGGATTATTCATCATTATAGGCCTCAATGTATGAGTCAGTTCACCTCAGGAAGGTGGACTCGGGGATGTGTCCCAAGAAGGGAAGATGTCACATCTTGAGGGCTAATCTAGAAACCACAAATGGCGGATCAGAGAAGGTATATCCCAAAATGGGGAAGCTCCAAGGTTTACAATTTATGGCATTGAACCATATAGAGGCATCTTACGTACCCTGTCTTGACGACATGGATCAAAAACCACATAGTTCTAAGGATCATGTATTCAACATAAAGTAGGAAAAAGTTGAACTAGAATGAATTTCATGGAATATATGGATTGTTTGAAATATAGGGCTTGAACAATGGCGAGGATTCTTATGTTCCCAATATAGGAGACAATGATCAAAGTCCACATAGTTTAGATGGGTTCAGTTTAACATCATGCAGGGCGAGGGGCATGTGGATTACACGTGGTTAGCAACCTGGGTAGATTTCATGGTCACTTATAATCTCTAAGCCCACGTGAGTCATTCTTGGTGTTGGAAATAGAATGTAGTCGTAGACATGACAACCGTGTTGTGATAGATGTATCCATGAGGGATGGGGTGGGGATAACACATGGATAACGACCTTGGGAGATGGATATATGGAATTACCCTTTGAGGGAAACTTGAGGAGGGTGATCCAATTTATGTGGAGGATATGGACATATTACAAGGAACACTACATCATAGTATGTTGGGGCTTAAGTGAAGACTGCCGAATGTGCACATGGTGAGAAATTACAAAGGTATAGTGGAAAGGGAGAGCCCTGATACTCATTATCCAACATGTATACCCATACATTCCATGCATGTGGAAACACATAGTTTAACATCATTTTTCAGGGGTAATGGTGCATGTCATTTTAACATCCTATAGGTCGATCGATGAGGACTTGGTCCTCACCCCTAAGACATATATAACTTGTACCAACACACAATTTGGGGAAGAATGGAATATGAAATGCTATGAAACAATGAGGTGGAGGAATGATCAATCATGGTGATCATGTTAAATGGCATTGAGAAGAATAAATTACTATTAGCAAGCCTATTCAAACAATCATGAGGCTTGGAAATGATATAAGAAGCACCACTCGAGGATCTGTGAAATAACATGTTAAAAATCTAGAGTGTTGCATAGGATAAGGGTTTTAAAAGAATAAGGCTTCACCATGTGGGTCTTCACAGAGCTATAGTGCTTCATGAAGGTAAGGGGGTTCACAAAGGAATAATATACATGAATCATAGTGAAAATGATCTCTATGAATGGAGGATATTCTCAAATCATGCTGACCTAGCTGAGGCATGGAGTCAATATGTTCTTGGAAGGTGCTTTTGGAAGGCCTAATACCCAGAAAGACATGAGTTTCCCAAAGGTAATCCAACCTTTCCGATCACATTGGGATTTTAAAAGGGCATCCCCACCTCAAGAGGAAGAAAATGTGAAAAAGGGAAAGCTAGTTTGCAATACTTAGGTACATTGTGTGCTGCATTTTCTCATGGGTTCACAGAGAAAAAGGTGCTTCACGAATCGATATCTTGAAAGGTGAAAGGGAAAGGTATCGATCCATTGAGGGGGGGGGGGTGATCCATAAATTTATAGGCACCATGAATCGTGATGATCAGAGGGAACCCTGCGAAGGAAATGGGGATTCACAGTCGAAGGTTGCTTCATCAGACTCGCAGAGTCTTCCATCATTTTTGTGTGGTAGTCACGAACATATTAATTAGGATCATGGTGGCTTCTGTCATTTCTTTGTGGTGGTCAAAGACGATTTCATTATTTCGACTTCGTGCAGTTCGCGGTGCGGAGGGGATTTGCTACAGAGCTTTGTGAGGGAGGATATATGGAGATTTTTTTTCATTTTTCATTTGTGAATGGATTTAGGTTCCAATAATTTATTATTTATCTTTCTCAATATTAATATGATAATGAAATGAATGTAGAGATGATGCATACATATGACCTACCGTCCCAATGAACGGTGCACTTAATTTGTAATCTCCAAATATTATAGATTACTATAAATAAATATATAATGTATATATAAGATATTAAAATCATGTTTTACAAGATTTCCATAATGAAACCATTACATATTTAATAATAAAAATGAATAACAAGTTATAACATACTTAACAAACTAGGAAATTAACATCCGAAACCGTTAAAATAATGAATACTTATTAAAAAATGGTTATAAGATATTATAAGAGTATCATATATGATATAATAAATATTACTATGTTTCAATTATAAGTTAGTAACATGTTTGAACACCTTATACATGTGTTTAAAGGACATTCACCTGGAAGGAAACACAAGGTAAGGGATTCTCATCTCCCTTTTTATGTTTATGAGATAAATGTCATGTTCAGCAATTACATCTTTGTTATGGCGTATATAAATCCCCTATTTTTATAATATATAATTAATTATTTTATCATTATGGTATCTTAAACATCCATTTAAGGATATTCCTTCATGGGTATTATGATTTAGAATGTTTCAAAGTGTTATGGGACACTTTGGAATTTTTGAATATTATATCACTCAATAATAACGTTAATGATCTTGAAATGGTACTTCCAATCAAGGAAATAATATTAAAATTATTCAATAAAACATTAAATTTTCTATCATTCGGTTATTCATGAACATTTTCTAGTGTTAGTACCATTTCCACTATTTGATACACTAAATGTTTTGGAATATTTTTTAATGAAAACAAGACATTAATTGACTCTTTAGTCAGAGAACATATTTTCTTTTAAAATCATTCTTTTATTAATGAGTTTTAAAAAATTCATTTAAATTTATTTAGGTAATGAAATCCTAACCCTTTTTTTCTTCAATAAATTTTTTAAGAAATCCTCTTGTTGTTTTCCCAACAATAATTTTTTCAAATAATTTTATCATGAAAAATAATTGTTCTTTTACCTCATATGAAAATAATGGATTTACATGATTTAATTTCATTGAATTTTACTTTCCTTATCTAAAATATTAATTTTTAATGAAAAGATTATCAAAATTGATTTTTAAAGATTTTTTTCAATAATATTTTAATAATAAAATGATATTTCTTGAATAATATTTTAAATGATATTTTTATAATATTTCCATTCATTACCGAAAAAAATTTATTTTACTCCAATTAGGATATGTCGTATTGATATTATCCTAATTACTTCTCTCGATTGTTTATAATTTATTTAGACAGGAATAGTATCCACATTCACTTCCCAAATTAATTTTTTATTCCACATGCAATATTCAATTTACAATGATCATTGAACATTGAATTTTTCCTTATTATAAATTTCATTTATAATGGATATTATTGTTTCCTAAACCATATATCATTTCAAATACATTGCCAACATTGAAAGTTATTTGATTATTTTGGGAAATATTTATAAATCATTATTCTTCATTCAATGCATATATTTTATAAGGCGTATTATTTATTTTGGTTATTGGTTGTGAGGAATGCTTTGAATGGTATTGATACTTGGATCACAAACATTATTTAGCTCCTTGATGAATCAAAAGGTTCATATGGGAAAAATTAGTTGTGCAAATATGAATATTTTAAACCATCATGTGGTAGATCATAACCGTATAGGTTTTGATGTGCCTCCAACAAGAATTTCATTAAGAAGTCATTTCCCACATTTTGTTTAGTTATTATTTATCCTTTATATTTTTCATTGATGTATCTATGGATATATTTCATTTTCAGATCAATGATTAAATGGAATGTGTTTTAATTTAATTCGTTTCCAAATTAATTTTTCCATATCTAGTTATTAGAATGGAATGTGTTTACATTTATTAAATTTTTATAATGTTTATGAACTTACCTATATGTTTAATGATTAAATGACATGTAATTTTAGTTATTTACTATGTCATGATTATTATTATCAATGATTCATTATTTTTTCCGCAATATTTTTCCCTTATAAATAATTGTATCCCAACCTTATTATGTTTATTTCCCTTGGAATCGAAGAAGTGTAATATGAAGGATATTTAGGGGCTTGGTACATGGAATAAATTTATCCTGAAAATTATTTATTTGAAATTATGAAAACAATATGTAAAATTAGTGTATTCATTTCTATGAAAAGTCTCTTTTACATATCTAGTTTTCCAAGACAATTAAACTCTTCGGTAATTTTGGATTTGATTCCTTGTAATCATGCCAATGTAACTGATAACAGACACCAGCTCCCGGACATCTGGGGTTAGATATCTATAAGTATGATTTAATTAAAAAATTTTGATATATATTATTAAAATATTAAATGGAATGGTAATATATTATTTACCTTTTTTTATTTCAATCTGACAGGAAAATTGAAACAACTATCTTGCAAGAACATACCTTACCATCTCTATGAACAATGTATTTCATTTTTTATGAATAACTTGTATTGATAATTATATATACACATATAGAGAATAATTATGATATTTATCGAATAATTATCATTTTTCATATTGTGTATCCATGAAGAATGTATGAGGAAAAAACATAAATACATACAAAAAACGAAGTAGCTATTTCCAAAAACATGCCTTTGACAAGGAATTGTTAATATATATATATATTATTTAATATATGTATAAAAATAAAATATTTATAATATATGATGTTTTGACATGTATGAATGATGTCATGACTTTAGGTATAGGACTTTTGGAAAAATTTTCCTTCCATGGGGCATATGTTATGTTATACACCTATCTTATTTTATGAGGCATATATACAGACAGTTTGAGAGGTAACATCTGGAATTTATCAATTTTAATAATATTTTGTGTTTCATTTAATGTTATTATTACATTAATATTTTGATTCAAAGTTACCAAAGTGGTAAGGGTATAATGCTACACTCTCATCGTTTACCAGGATTGCTCAGGATTACACATCCAATGATGAAATAATATTATCAATATACCATCAAAATGTTGTATATTATTGTAATCTCTTAATTTATATAGAATTCATGTTTTTCCATTTTTTACTCTTTTATGTACTCATTTGTTCAAAAATTATTTCTTTAGAAAAATCATCATTATTTCTCTCATTATTTGAAATCCTTTTTTCTTCAAAAAACATTTTTCAAAATATATTTTCAAAAAATGTTTTCAAAATTTCCCAAATTAGTAATTCCAAAAAATTACACCAATTCTAATTTTTAAAAGTTTTCTTTAAATGATTATTCATGGTTTTTCCAAGCAATTTCAGTTTTTATTTTACTAAAAATGTGAAATACTTTTTTGTTTTAAGATGTACATAATGAACCAAATTTTCTAAAAATCATGAAACATTACCATTTTATTATTACTCTATAAGATCATTTAGGTTATTTGTATTAAAAATGATTTAAAAAATATTTTACAAATTAATGATTTTTAAAAAAAAATTGAAGGCAAGGATATTTTCCTCAAGAAACGTTCCATGATATTTTTCTTTCAAAATCGTTTTCTATCTAAAATGACATATGTTTATTTTATTTATGATTTACAAAGGACATGATCCAAGGATAAGATTCTTATTTTTCTATAAATGGGTTATGTTTAAGATGGTAGGATTTTTATGAAACCTATATATGTTCTATATGTGATGGACCATAAAAAGAGGTTGGCTTAGTATTTTTATGATTTGGTTTCTATAGACATTCATTGTTTTAAATGTTGATGATATCCCTAAGAGGCTATAATAATAGGGAATGAAATGGTGATGGACCATAATAGAAACAATCATGTATCTAATTAGGTGGTTGTTATCGACATTAAAAAAGTGTATGATACAATAAAATGGGGCTTCTTTTAACAGTGATGAAATTCTTGGGATTTATCAATTTGGTTTGATATTTATTTTTCAAACGGACAAGATCTCAATATTTCATGATGTCATTGATGGGTAAAATAAGTGGTTTAATCATAGAATTTTTTGGCCTTAATCATTGCATCTCCTTGACTCCATGTATTTTCATCATGTTATTGGACAGGATGAGTATGCCCCTCATGAATAACTTTAATAGTGGAAATATCCTCCCCTATAAATAGCGGAACTTTTTTATTGATGTTTATCAACTTATATACATAGAATACATTATTTTATTCAATTATAAAGGGATTATATCCAGTAGTACCCTGAATTATGTGTTGGAGGAATATTGAAATTTGAGGGAAAAAGAATAAACCAAAATATAAGTTTCATCCACATTATATGATTTTATTTAGTCAGATGAATCATAAATATGAAATATTCACTCATAATTTGTAGGAAACATTTCCTATTGGATTATTTCGGATCTCCTTTTTCTCTGGGTAGGCTACAGATATATCACATTGAGGGTATTTTTAATAAAATCACAAGTCCTAAAAAATGGAATAATAATTTCCTTTCCACCAGTGGCATAATAACTATGGTGAATTATGTCCCCACCTCAATCCAAATTCACATATTTTCAGTCCTTGGGGATCCTAAAGTTGTGCTGAAGAATGTAGATCTCATCATGTTAACCTTAATCTATGAATCATGTGAATATGGCATAAATCCCTAAGCCTCATGAAAAAAGGATGGTCGAACTAGTATACGATGGAGGAATTAACCAACATATCGAGGAGGTATCAGTGAAATTTTTATAAGAAATTATGGAATGGGAAGTCCATGAAAGTCAATCCCTATGGAGTTGGTTAATCTTGGGAAAATATGGGAATGATCCTGGGGCTCCAAGAAGGTGGTTTCTTGGTTGTGGTAGCTACATCAAGGATACATCTAAATTATCCAAGAGCGGTCATAGTGGGCTATAGAATGTGGGGACATAAAATTATGGTTCCCCAACTTGGTGGACTCTCTACTCATATTTCCCTAGTCCATCTTCAAACATAACCCTTTCTATGTTGAGGCAATTCCTCTCATTTTTCTAACCCATTCTAAATCAGTAACAGCGTGACACCTTTGACCATATTACTATTTCATTT
Organism: Viscum album; assembly: GCA_963277665.1. Classification (NCBI taxonomy): domain Eukaryota; kingdom Viridiplantae; phylum Streptophyta; class Magnoliopsida; order Santalales; family Viscaceae; genus Viscum; species Viscum album. The sequence continues at coordinate 1,978,899,882 of OY728119.1, forward strand.
GAAAGAGTCTGATTAATTTTCACTCACTCACAATCAGGGGTCTCCTTATCCCATTTTTATAGGATCATACAAAAACACTCTAAGTGTTCCACAGGTGGATTGAGTTTATTATGGTGAAATTAAAAACATGTAAAATTTAACTTCTTATAATATAGGATTTATATTGACTATGTTCCTATGGAAGAAGTGATCACAAAAAGAGGGATTGATTTTGATTCAAAGAGTAGGTATTTCAATAATTCTTTTGCGGAGTTGATAGAACCCCTATTTTTTGGAAGTGAGTTGTCTTCAGTGGTTTGGGTGTACATCGTAAAGATTTTCATCTTGGACATAAAATTAATTTTGTGCATAGATTTCGACCACCTTGGTGTTGGTGAAAATGATCTTAAAGTCAAGGCTAGGATAATTATGATGGTCTCAGGTGAATGAATTATATAGGTCACTAGAAATAGAGCTCATGGAAATGATTTTTTTTGTTCCTTAATGGAATTTCCGGTCTGGTCATTGTGTCTTGTGGTTGATATGGATTCACTATTTAAGTAATGATAAATCAATAAATACATAGTACTGATCATAGAGGGTAAGAGAAACATTCTCAGACATCAGGTTTCACCTAATAATGAATGATTTCTATTAAGGAAACCTCCGATTAATGGTTTCAAACTCCACATGGATAGTTCGTGAAACTAAATGGTTAAGAAGAGAGATGTCAGTATATCATGATCATAATGGTATGATGAAGAGTCAATAATATTTCCAACAGTCCATCAATGTTTCCTAGAATTTCATGTTTCTACTGAGAAGTAACCATACAAGTACATCCACAACTCTTCATTGTGTCACATAGTTGTGGGGCAACAAAATCTAGGTAGGTAAACCATTCCCTAGTATAATAATAGGTTTCCACACTGAAATTCATTGATGAAATTAACTTCGTATCCATGTTGGAGGGTATCACTCGATAGTCATCGAGGAATTCCACTTCCTAGCTATATTTGAAGGTATCACCGAAAATGTATCCACAATGGATATTCACCCATGATAATGGGGGTTTTAACTCTATTAATTGTCATGTAATCCACTTCCCATATCTACTAGAGGTTAAACATGGTAATAATCATGGAATTATACTTCCCATTCCTCTGAGAGGATACCATAGAGAAAGACTCAATGAACTCTAGTGCCCTACCCTTGTGGAGAGTACCACTAAAAAATTGTTAAGGAACTCCACCGCACAACTCTACTAGAGGCTATCTCTTAGAATGTTCATTGAGGAACTCCACTAACCATCAATATTGGATGGTACAACTCAAAATGAAATTGGAGATCCTACACAGTCACATCCATCGTCATGAATTTCCTTACCAGGCGTTTTTCCTGAAACATTCAATGTTATATCTCAAAATCCAAAACACACGGAACCATAGCATTCTATTTCTAAAAGAACTCAATATAGTTTAATTTTGGGTTAATTTCTGAGTAAAATTAGGTACATTTATATGATTGATGTTCCCTCAGAAGAAACCAAGGGGTACCTGACATCTATGGTGACCCACATGACATCTAAACCTGATCCACCACCTGGTCATGTCCCTACATGACACATGACTCCTATACCTAGTATATGTAAACACTGTGTATGTGGAAAACATGAAATTTATAACATAACCTGGACCAAGTTGTGAACTATTTTCCATATCCATTTAATGGACCTCTTTTCTGTGTACCAGACCATGTGTTTGTGTACTCTAAACATGGTGTGTTTCCTTACATAGGGTGCCATCAGTGCGAAAAATCCTTCTTTGTATACTCAGGTACATGTCTATGTACCTAGATATGTATTTCCACCCAGTTTTCCACCAGATTGATCCTCCACAAGGGTTTTTCAGGTAGGGAAGGGGTTCATGGTATTTAGGATATCTTACACAACATGACATCCATACATTTTCTAAAACCTTATCCACCACCACAGAGGGAGATGCAAACTATGTTTTCATCCATATACACGGTGTGTATTCCGGATTTTTCTAGAAATCCCATATATGATTCCCACACTAGAATCTATACTAGTTTCTTTTTATAGGGATATAAATCCATCAGAAAATGGTGGATCTATCCCAAAATGATGGTTTTCAGACGCTATTCATCAGAAATTGTATCAGATTGTTCAACGGGGTTTTATCACATGTCTTGTATGCCTACAAAGCTTCCACCTCTGATTAATTGTTATCAAAAAATATAAACAAACATCTATGACTCACAATGATTCTATTTATGTTCTTACATTATCATTGTCAAAGAAATCATGGCCAATGATTAGGAACGGTGACCTGAGGTTAAAAAAAATTGAATAAAATAATATTTCAATATAGAGGCACAAGGAATTGCACACAATCAGCGTAGACCCACTAACAGGGGTGGATCTTCTTAATCTATTTATTAAAAGGGATTAAATAAAATAAGGACATTTCCTACATTCCTTTTGGATCATTCTTTAAAGAAGACAGAGCAGGATAATGGTGAAGAGGGATCGAAGTGTTCACTAGGTCCTGGTCTGATTTTATCTTGTGTTTCATCATCATATGATGAGATCATCTGATTTAAGGAGGAAGAAGAGAATTGTTGGTGATTCAATGATTACAAGGCTAACCCTAGCCAATTCAAAATTGAATTTTTGTTATGGAATAATATTTTAAGTTAAAATAAAACAATTAATTATTTATTTATTTTACTGAACGTACCGCCATTGAGAAAGGAGTCTCAAAGCCCCACACTGACCAATTTTATGTCACTCCTAGGTTAAAAAAAACTGTATGGAATCAAAGTGGGCTCAGATTTCGAATCTGAGATTCTATTTAGCATTTATCTTATTATCATTATGAATAGTGTGTTCACAATTTTAAATATATGGAATATTTTTATAAAATAAATTCCATGGACACCGGGGACCATAATCACATTCCTTATCAATTCCTAGTTGTAGATATATATATATATATATATATATATATATATTTCAATTTATTATAGGGAAAAAATCAGGTCACTATATCATACTTTCCATGAATATTTTCTTCTTTGAAAAGCATAACTAAACAGAAAACAATGGATACTGAGCCTGAAATTTTTCCCCCTCTCCAAAAAACTCTCCTGCATGATTCCATAAAACCACAGCACACTACCCATGAGGATGTTCCATTCACATACAACCATCTAATATAAATCTTCAATCTCAATTAGGTGTTCCAAAAATTTCACTCTATCATTGATATCTAGGTCACCCAATTAAATAAATTTTGTTGTGGTAATGCAAGTATCTCCTCAGCTATGACATGTGGAATACATAATGCACCCACTACAACTATTGGGGTTGAGAGAGGTTGTATAAAACTTCACCAACCTACTACATGATCTCGAATGGCCTAATGAACCTTGAGGATAGCTTTCCTCCTTGTATGAACCTACTCAATATGATTCATAGGGATTCCCTTAAGAAAACATGGTCTCCCGATGCTAAATAATATGGACTATTATAGCAATCTATGTAGTATTTCTATTTTCTATGCGCTATCCTTATCCACTCATGGATGACCTAAACCTTCTCTGTTGTCATGTGTACCATCTATAGGACCATCAGAAATGCCTCCCTGATCTATGTCTAGCACATGGGTGTCCGATAAGGTCTCCTTTAAAAGGCCTCAAAAGGTGTCATGTAGATGGTTATGTGGTAGATGTTGTTGTAGGAAAAATATACCAAGGGTAAGTGATCCTCCCAACTCTATTCGTAGTCTAACACACAATCCATTAACATATTCTCTAACACCGAGATAGTGAACTCAATCTTCCAATCAGTCAGGTGGTGAAATGTTGTACTCATCCTCATTTGGGTCCTAAATGTCTCATACATTACTCTACACAATCATGATTTAATCCGTCCATCATATTCATATATAATCGGTGAGGTCACCCCATGAGGGAGAATAATCTCCCATAAGTACAACTTCCCAAAAGTCTCTACCTAACATTTCTCCCTGATTGTAAGGAAGTAAACCAACATTGGGATTTGATCAACTATCACCTAGATAAATTCATGGACCATGGTTGTGAACTGAAGCACAGTCAAAAAATTAATGCATATTCCATCCCATTTTCATTTTGGGATCTCAAGGGGATGATAAAAACTACTAGAACATGGTGTTCATCCTTCAGTTGATGATAGGCGAGGAACCAAGTGATGTAATCATCTATATTCTATCTCATGATAGACCACCGAAAAATTTAAATGGTGGTCATTGAATATCATCTACACACTATGATGTGCAGTTACGAGAGAAGTTTGCAACTCTCACATCCCCTCCTACCACAACGTGATTGGGACCAATGTCCATCCCTGAAAATGGATGAAGTTATAACCTCATTCAAAATATTCATCTGGTGGGTCACCAATTTGATATCTGATCATGTAATACCTCATAGCTAATGTCTCCAGACTAGGACTCCCCCATACCCTAATGAAGCAGAGTAGTCAACACAACTGACTAAAAAATATCTTCACCCTCTAGCTCCACCAGGGTCAGTCACATGGCAGAAAACATCTCTAATTTCCTCTTTCAATACGAGAGACTTGGACTTAATACTAAGGTAATGTACTACTGCATTTATATTCCCCAGAGTATAGTCTGTTTAAATTTCTTTTTTTTTACAGAACTCTAACCATCACCACTATTGTAGGTTCATTTCTATCTATGTGATGACATATATGAGACTATGATAGACTCAGTAAACCACAATGAGCTCCCCCAGAAGTTAGTGCCTCCACATACTATAGGTTAATATACTGCTACTGATATAAGATCATGAGTTTCATATTACCTCTTGTAGGGTATCAACTTCCTCGAACCATTTGTGACAACTACTTGTCGCTGCATCAACACACTTTTGAGCCCAGATCATGGGGACTTGAAATACACTACAAACCCCATGCCTTCCATTGGTAGTCTCAACATAAGACCACTCATAATCCTCATCTTAAACTCTTCAAAGGCCTTCTATAACTTCTCAAACTAGGTACTCATCATCCCATTTCACATCAAGGTCGTAAAATGGGCTTCAACTTGGGAAAAGTCTAATTCAATCCTCATTTTGTAACCCTATAAACCAAGAAATCTCAACACCTCTGACATGATCTTGGGTGGATCCCAAGCATTCACTGAATCAATCATCACTGGGTTCACATATAAACCATGATCATAAATTAAATTCCCAAGAAAGGGATACTTGTGTACCATGAAATGGAACTTCAAGAGCTTCCCATAATGATGGTTCCCTTGAAGAAAACCTGGGACCATCCTCAAGTTCTCTGCATGCCCCACCTCTGATTTACGGTAGACAAGTATGTCATTGAAAAAGACAACAACATACTATTCCAATTATGGCTACAAAACATGGTTTATGAAATACATAAACTCAGTTGTGGAATTATTATTTCCAAAGGGAAAGACAATGTACTAATAGTGTCTATAAATACATCAGAATGGAAACATTGGAATATTATCCTCCTGATCCCTCAACTAATAGTATTAAAACATCATATCAATAATTAAGAACCATCTCGTGCCTCCAAACTAGTCAAGTAGTCCATAAATACTTTTATGGGGTATTTTTTGTTATTGTGGCCAATTTTGGGTATGATAATCTTTGAAAATCCTTAATCTTGCATCCACATTTTTCATAAGCAACATTTGAGCTACCTAGGGGGATACACTAGCTCTGATGAAACCATTCACATAAAGGTACTCCAACTGAAACTGTAGATCCTAAATCATGGTAATGGCCATATGATATTCTCTAGAAGATATAAGTGTGGTCCCTTGATGTATGTCAATGAAAAAAACATCTTCCTCTTTATATTTTGTATCAGAACATCCTTGATAAATACATCTATATAACCCTCCACTACTGAAGAAATATAGATCCTTGAAGATCCTTCAATACTAAGGGATACATTCACTAAAAAAATGGGTGATGGGCTTTATCCTTCTACTAAAAAGACCCACTAGTCCTTCCATAAGATATATCTATCTAAAAAAGCATAATATTTCTCCCTAGTGCATAGGAATGTAACTTGTTTATATTGACAACCAAAGTGGGATTGAACAATAAAAAACCAATACAAACCATAAATGAAATCATAGGGTCCCATCGCGATGGAAAAGGTCCCATGTTAACTTCTACACACCAAGTGATATATCACACTACCCTTAGATAATAGATATTGAATAAGTGTTCCCTATTTCAACCTCAAGATGAAGTTGTTGGGATATCATCTCAACTCGGAGCTCTAAATATCACACCAGGAGTATAGATAAGAATTAATTATTGAAACATGGTCCTATAATACATGATCATGATAATAAAAAATCAAATTATACCTCTAATCATATTCTGGACTATAAGGTCATAAACCTCCAAAGCCTGAAGTTATCCATGACCCAAATGTCAGCTCCCTATGGTTTTTGTCAGAATATATGTGGTGATGGGGGAAGGATTTGATAGAACCTTCCACTATATATAAATCTTCCTACTCCTATGATTTATTATCCTCCAAGGGAACCAGATTTTACTCACCATGGAGAGCACTGAACATGGTGTTTCCTCTACTACAGTGGTCCATTAGCAACCTTCCTGCACTCCTCGATACATCTCCACTAATAGTCACATGCCATGTGACCACACCCATCAAAAGTGAAGCACCCCCCTCTCTGGTATTTCATGGCTCCCTACACTACCTCTTTATTGTACAACCATGCACATGAGTCTAATCACAAAAGGATTTCTAGGGATGGGGTCCCACCAACTGAAAATTACTAGATTTCACAGATGACTCTGAAATATGATGGACACTACCATCCATGACTTCCTGGTGTCACACTGACATTAATATCTCTATCATCATTTCCCACTGCAACACCGCAATGTAGGGGGGATGCACAAGGGGACTATAACAGAATGGATCTCTCCATAAAGTCTCATCTCAAACTTACATTCTCAGATGTATAAATCACAAATAATTTCAACGAAGTACCCAATATGGTTGTTGAACCTCACTGTATACTCATCCACCATCATCCCTCCCTAATGTAGCTATAGAGGCTCATAGATCTAGACATATAACAAGGAGGAGGGTTAGTACTCCTCATGGAACAACTATTAGTGGTTAATCCATGAGAGTGTTTACTCATCATGAATATGCATAACTGGGATCCACCAATGTCAAACTACTCCATGGAAGGGGCCGAATCATATTGCAATGACCTGACCTATCTGGGTCCGAACAATCCTGAGATTCGAACCACCAAATCTAGCCATTCCACTATTTCTTTATGAACTGGCTTGCTGAAAAATCTCAGTGGAAACTTGTGAGGGAACACATGGAGTGCACTAATCCTATTTACTTCCTCATCCTGCTCTACTAGAATGATCAACTGATTGACAGGTGGATGTGATAATACATTCACACATGGAGGAAAGGGATCATGGGGTAAACCATGAATGGAGGCCTCATCTCTCATTAGATCATCCTAAAACTCCAAAACTAGTATCTTGTCTGGTCGTCATTATATAGAAATCCTCATGTTTTACTACAATAAATTGATCCTTTAATAGTGCTACAAATTTCCCTTTATCTTCCCTATTGAATCATAGATATTATAAGTGATGTTAAAGGGTTATATTTGATATCACTAATAAAAGGGCCAATAAATCCACCATTTAATAATGCTAAAAATGCACTGATAAAGAACCCATTTAACAACGCTAAAATAACTGAAAAAGGGGTCCCTTATCTATACTTTTTTAGCCCAACTAATGGTTCCCTTTATCCATACTTCTTTCAGCTCTATTAAAGACTCTCTTAATAGCACTAAAAAAAGAGATGATAAAGGCCCCAATGATAAAAGGGATTTTTTTTCAAACCCCCTTTATCAACGACCCCCATATCAATGCTTCCCATACCTCGTTATCCGTGCTTTCGATAATCCTAACCATAGTGCAAGCCATTGCCTCCAGTAAGTTTTGAACCTAAGACTTAGACTAACACACCTGCGCCTTTTCCACTCCCATATACTATTTAGTTTACATTTTATGATATATCTATATAATTTTATATATTTCATTATATTTTTTATCCATATATTTATATACTTATATATATATATATGTTTATATATACATAGAAATACATTTAAAATTACATTTTTTAAAAATAGATATTAGATTTAATTCAGATAAAGATTATATATTCAAAAATATATTTTATATATAAACATGTTTAGTTATTTATTTATATAATTAATTTTTGATGTGTGACTATATAAAAAATCTGAAAATATTATTATATATTTGGTTAAAAATTAAATTAAATTATTTTAAACAATAATATTTTAAAGGCATAATATAAATATGAATGTAATACAAGAGAATAAATTCAGTCCCCACTAAAAAAGGAAATAATATCCCCTTAAACAAGGTTTAAAATCCATCTAATGTTAAAAAGATACGACACAGAGGATAAAAAATCATTTTTGGAGGTGTTTTGGTCATTTTTGGCCTCAAAAAGGGTGATATGGAGATCACATGTGTCACCAAGGCATAGATATCATCACAAGCTTCGATTTCATATATGCTATTGGCCAAATGGACAATAGTATCAGATTTTATGGTGGTTTTTAAGGCTATCGAATATGAAAAAGATGGGAATGGTGACAATAAACATAGTTTTGTCCTCGATAAAGGTGACCAGGGGTTCCAAGGGGTTAACAGGGTATAAGAATCATCCCATGATTGGATTTTATATGTGGCCGAATTGAAACATTGATCATAAGATTTATCCATTTTAATTTTATGAAATTGGGGGACCCCAACTAAAAACATGGTTTTTGAGGCCTGATGGTCTTTTTTGGGGGCTAAAAATGGGAAGCATCTCCTATAGTTCAGTCCATCCTTTTGCAATGTATGGCTCATCAGATGTTTCAATTTGATATGTGGTTAATCCCAGATAGACACCTAGAAATTTTTTTATTAATTTTTGATGTTTGAGATTGATTTATGATGATTTTGTAACTAATTTTTTTTTATTCGTTTGATTAGAAAATAGTTTAAATCTCATATGTTTTTAGATAATTTTATAATATTGGATTTGACTAGTTGTGGAGAAGAAATGGAATCTCATATCAAATGTTATATTCATTTCAATGTTTCAGGGTTTCATAACATTTTTATGGGTTTCGTGCATTTCAGAACATTTTTATGGGATTTAAGGGTTTCTAGAGTAATTATATGTTTTTTTGGTTTTCTAGGTTTCTAGTAATTTTCTAGTGTTATAAACCATTTTCACAAAATATCATATATATTTTTAATAAATTTCTATTTAACCGTATCTAAAACATATTTAAAATATATATATATATTATATTTATATCAATAAAAATATATATTTATATTAATAAAATAATATATTATTCTTAATGAAATATGTTTTTATAAATATACAATTTTTCAGTCCTAGTAAATAAAACTAATAAATTACCCCCTTTAGTAGTGATTTTTCATAAGAGATATTAAATTCCCTTTTGTTAGATTTTGTATACGTTATCTTGTAAAGGGGGGTATCCATGATATTTTACAAGAAATACTAATGGTCCCCCTTTAAAAATAACTTTTTACAGTGTTAATGATTTCATTTAACTACACTTTTTTAATTGTTAAATACACCCTTTAGCATCTCTTTTTCTATCATTGTGAAATGTTGTTTTACATATCAATTTTATAGAGTGCTGTTAAAACACTATATTTAGATTAACCCAGTTTTGTAGTTGTCTTTATAAAGACATACCGCCCCCAGATGAGTGTATGTAAATATATATCACAATAATGGGAAGATGACTCAAGAAGTACAGTCAAATAGTTAATCTTATATGATGCATGTACCATTGGTCCCTACAAAAAAGGTCTTGGAATTCCATGTTGAGAAGCAGGTAGTCAATATATTGGTGAATGGATATGTTGGCCACCCACACCATCACTAGACTCCTTGGATTTAGAGTCACACCCGAGACACTTTGACAATGTTTCCCAAAACCCATCCAAATACTTTTAAGGAAAAAAAACAAGTAACACACTGACACCAGTTACATAGAGTTGGTAAATTATTACATACCATTAGCATGGTACAAGGAATCAGGTCCCGAAAGTCCAGTTAGTTTAGTAACCATCGATGTACTAGATACATTCATAAGTTTTGCATTACATCATGAAATTAAAACATCAACAACGTTTAGTCACTTGTGAACAAACTTATATTCTTAGCCTATCCTTGTAGGTCAACCACTAAATACTTTTTCACATCCTCGGAAAAATAAAACATTGAAAGGGGTGAGATCAGATGCTCAGTAAGGATAACAATATAGCGCAAACCGTCATAAATAAGCATAAACATTTAAGGAAATGAATAAGACTAAAACAAAAGCCTATTAAACATTAACTTCAGCATATTATGGAAAAGATAAAATATTATAATACCATTAACTTATTCACGTGGATATTCTACTTGTCGAATAATCACATGAAATTTCAATATCAAATTTCATAATGATGGAATTCATAATGCCAGTCTTCATAACCAAATAGTAAAGGCCTTGTGACAAGTCTACAAATAATAATTTTTCAAGGCCTTGTTCCAAGACACTATTTTGTCGCATGACACCTACCTATGCATTTAAGAGTTATAGCGGGCTCCACCTATCATTTACTAAGTCCAATCCATTCCTCATATGAAAAGGTTTAAACATCACATAAACATTCGTATTAAAACTAGCATACAAAATGTCTATATTTTATATATAAACCATGCATGGTGTAAATCATTGTTATTAAATTATATAGTAACTATATACATAAATATGATATCCTATATGATCCTCTAATATTTCTTTGTTAATAATATTTCAGTAGTATCATCATTTCAGGTGTTAATAGATTCTTTTTCCTTTATATTCTTGGTTACGTAAGCCATGTTTTTTATGGATAGGATGTATTTAATTCATATAAAGAATGATATTATGTTCATAAACATTATTTTTAATCATTATATTAATATTATTTTTGAATTATTACAATGGTAAATGAATTTCACCGCGTTCGTGGAGATGGTAATCTGTATGTACGCACGGGCGCCAATATCATTATATTGATGGTGAAATAATTTTTAATTGGATGTTATATCATATATACATAAAAATTAAAATTTTATATTTATTATTTACATCATTTTTACTCATTATTATACCCATCCAAATAATGATGTGTTTGAATAACAAACTACACCCCGACGTGGTTACGGTAAGCCGTACATACACACATATGGTGACTTTGTCATTTATAGGATGGATAGAATAACGAATATGGAAGTAAAATTTTTATAATAACATCACAATATATATAAGATACTATATTTATTATTTTAGTATGTAATCAACAAAGAAAGTGAAATTGGGAGAAGAGAATAACTTTAAAGAGGTTATGAAATATTTACCTCTTCTTCGGGTTCTTCCTTTTGATTTGATCCAAATGGGTCATTAGGATGTCTTTCTGACCAAAGGAAGTCCTCTAGGATAAAGGGAGGAAATATGGGAGGATATTTGGGAATGGTTTGGCCGTTCCAAAAGGATTTGGTTGTGTGAAATTAAGTTAAGGGGAAGTGCCCATATATAAGAGAGGTGAGGGTCACTTTAGGAAAAGATTGAAATATTATTTTATAATAAAATCATTTTCGGTTTATAATGGCTCAAAAATTAATTATATATAGGATAAGGTAAATATGGGTTGAAAATATCTCAACCAATAGGTTTTAGACAGGTTAAGTCATCATATTACCCTTATCTTATATATTTAACTCTTAATTAAATAGCTTGACATTTACTATATCTCTTTTTATTTTAATATTATATGGTTAATAAACATACTATAACAAGCCAAGAGAACCCCATGTGGTTCCTTTTTATGATATATAACTTTATCTAAGTCCTTTTTAAGAACCATATATTTTAGGAATATTATATCAATTAATAATATAGTATTTTTTAAAACTCAATTATGTCAATTTTGACACTATTAAGTATTTGATTTTTTTGAAAGCCATAAAAACTTTATCACGTCGAGTAAAATTTATTTAACCAACACTAACATGTCATATTAACCTATAAAATTATTTTAATTCATTATATGTGTCAATTTACATTTAGTTGGATATTTATAATAACAATTATTTGAAAATTTCATTAATAAGGTAATTGTTGCATCATCGTGTCATAAATAAATTAAATTATTTAATATCTAAAAAATGAAAATAAAAAACCATTATGTTGGAAATCTATTTAGATTTATAATGAATATTAATATTCGAATATATATCTTGTTTAACCCTATATAAAAAATGGTTTAGTTATTAAACTTCGAATTTAACTTTTTAACTCTTCTTTGTGTAAAATTAAAATAAATGTCCTAATCTAATCCAAGATGGCCAAAGAGGATCATATTTTATTCCTACGGTTCTTTTTGGTTGAATTATAATTATACAATAGAATTAGGACATGTGTTAGGGTAATTATGATATCATACTTATCTTTAATTTCCCCAATTACTTTTAACTGTGGTAAATAAAAGACAAAAGTAATTATTCATAAAAAATTATTTTCATCTTAATGAACCACATTTTACATACTGATATTAACTGTGACTCTCATATTTTTGAAATTCAACTCACAGAAGTGGTAAAATTATATTTTATAAAAATTTGTAAATCCTTCCTTCGGTTATTGGAAAAGCTCTTTTTCCTACTTTGGCCTGCTTCGATGTGGGCTTGGATAACCATCCCCTTTTACATTGTTTCCTCAAAAAGATCTGGGCCTATGAGTTTTCTTTCACCAACATTATCCGAAACAGTTGGTGTATGACATATCTTTCCATATAATGATTCATATAGTTCCATCTAAATAATTTAATAGTAGCTATTGTTACAGGAAAATTCTACCCGAGGTAAATATTGATCCAATATACCTTGAACGTCAAGTGATCAAGATCTCAAAATGTAATCTAATGTTTGAATAGTCCATTCTAATTTTCCATCAGTTTGAGGGTAGTAGGTAGTGTTGAAATGAATTTCAGTATCTAGGGATTTCTGATGTCTTTTCTAGAATCTTTATGTAAAATGGGTATCATGATCCAAATCATTAGATATGGGTACTCCCTGATGACTTACAACATCATTAATATAGAGTTTCCAAAAAGTTCACATGGTAAATCCTCTCTTATAGCAAAAAAAGGTGCTGACTGGGTAATATGATCAACAATGACCCATATTTCATCATTCCTTCTAGGATACATTGGTAGACCCATAAATAAGTCCATCATAATATTATCCCATTTCCACTCAGGTATGGGAAGAGGTTTCATGACCCATCCATGCTATTTCCATCCAGCTTTCAGTTGTTGACAAACCATACATCTTGACACAAAATCAACAATCTCCCACTACTTTTTGTGCCACCAAAAATGTTCTTTCAAATATCTATACATCTTAGTGCTACCTAGGTTTATAGAGAAATTGGATCTATGAGCATAATCTAACAATTACCTTTTTAGATCAGGTATATTTGGAAAAAAAGTCACTTCCCAAATTTCAAAATTCCATCTTCATAAAGGAATTCGATCAATCTCCTATCATTCATAGATTTAATTTTCTTTGTAAATTACACATCATCAGTCTGAGAAATTTTTATCATTTCTAGTAATGATGGTTTTGCAAACTTTTGAAAAAGTATTGATGTTTTATCTTCCATGGTTATTACCATATCCATCTTTACTAGATCCATGTATATAGGATCCATTGCAAGTCTCATCTTGTTCAAAACTCCATGATCCTTTCTGCTCAAAGAATCTTCCACCTTATTTTCCATTCCCGGGAGGTAGTGTATAGTGAAATCAAAATCCACGAGTAGTTCAAACCATCACCATTTCCTCATGTTGAGTTCTTTTTGTGAGAAAATATACTTCAAACTCTTTTGATCAGTATAAATATCACATTTTCACCACATAGATATTTTATCCATATTTTCAGAACAAATATTACAGCTGCTAACTCAAGATCATGAGTGGGATAGTTTTGTTCATGCATTTTTAAATGTTTTGATGCATAGGCAATTACTCTATCATTCTGCCTAAGGACACAACCAAGTCATTTTTGTGAAGAATTACTATAAATAACAAACCCATCATTCCCTAATGGAAGATTCAGGTTATGAGCATTAACTAATCATATCTTCAGTTCTTCAAAACATTCTTCACACACTATTGTCCAAACAAATTTAACCCCTTTAAGTGTGATCTTGGTTAATGAGTTTGTCAATCGGGCCACATTCTAGATGAAACGTCGATAACAACCTATTAAACCGATAAAACTACATACCTCAGTTATACTCGTCGATGCTGGCCATTCATGGATTTATGTGGTCTTTGAATGCCCAATATAGATTCCATCCTTAGTGACAATATGGCCATGAAAATAAATCTCTTAAATCTAGAATTCACACTTTCTAAACATTCCATATAATTCATTTTTTGAGGGTTTTCAGAATATTGCAGAAGTAATTCTGAGGATCTTCATAACATTTTGTGTATACCAAAATATCATCAATAAATACAACTACAAATTCAACAATATATTCCATGAAGACACTATTCCATAGATCCATGAAGATATAGGGTGCATTTGTTAGTCTAAAAGACATTTCAGTAAACTCATAATGCCCGTACCTGGTTTGAAATGCTGTTTTCAGAATTTATTCCTTCTTCACACAGAACTAATGATAACCAGATCGAATATCAATATTTGAAAAATATTGAGCTCCAAGAAGTCTATCTAATTAATCATCAATGCATGGTACGAGATACTTTTTCTTTGTTGTTATAGCATTGATCTCTCTGTAGTCAAAGCACAACCACATAGATCCATATTTCTTCATAACAAAAAGGAAAGGGGGTCCTGATGGATAAACACTAGGGAAAATAAATCCCTTATTACTCAATTTCTCTAGTTTTTTATTTAGTTCCACTAATTCCATAGTGGTCATTCTATAAGGGGTCTTCTATATGGGTGTTGAACCAGGAATTAAATCAATGGAAAACTCAATTTCTCATTCTAAAGGATGTCGAGGTAAATTCTCTGGAAATGCATCAATAAAGTCTTGCACAATAGGTACGTCATCTATTCGAACATTTTTTCCACACGCAGAGTTATTTCATTCTCTTCCTCCCCAATAATTTAATTTAGTTGAGCTACTGGTGGTGGAAATAGATAAGAATCAGGTGGTGACGTTTCTTCTCTAATGATAAGGAACTCCATATCATCATCGAGAATTGTAAACTCCTTCTTCTTATAATAAATATTCTCCTCATTGTCTGAAAGCCAATACATAACAAGGATTATATCAAATTTAATCATGTGTATGATGATGAGATCATTAGATAAAGAACATTTATATGCCATAATGGGGGATGATTTAGAAAAAATTGTTGCGATGATATTTCCCTTAGGAGTTTTGACTGAAAACTCACCTGTTAAGCCAAATTTAAAATAACTATTTTTATTCATAAACTGGGAATATATGAAATAATTTAATGATCTAGAATCAAATAAAGCATTGGGTAAACACGAAGAAACCATTAAATTACATGCCACCACCACTTTCTGAAGTTCAACATCTGTAGTACTGATCGTATAAGCTTGGACGTTCTCCCTTAGCCTTTTCTGTGGTACGTTCCCTTGGAGCTTAGAACATTAATATGAATAATTCCCCTTTTCTCTACAATTGTAGCATTCAACATTGGCAACCACTTTCTGTCCATTACAATCACGAGTTTGGTGGAATTTTTTACCACACAATTAATAGACTCCCATTTCCTTGAAGCTAGTACTGGGGTGTTTCTTCCCACATTTACCACATGATGGATATTCAAATTTCACTTCTTCCCTTTATTTTCATTTCCAGAGTGTTCCACAGATCTTTTTTTCTATTTCATTGCTTAAAACTCGTAAGACTTAGATAATTCCTTTTCTTTCTTGATAGTGCGTGATACAATATCTTCATATGATGAGAAGGATTGTGAGACTAATGCTCAACGAAGAAATAGTTTTAACCCAACAATGAATCGATCAATCTTACTCCTTGGGTTACGTATATAATCTATAGTATTCCTTGCTATCCATGTAATGTTAGCATCATATTTTTCAACATTCTCATCTTCCTTTTGTCTCAGACTTGAAAATTTCATTTCCATATCCGCTCAATGGTCACAAGTAAAATATTTTTCTATGAAAAATTCTTTGGACCCCCTCCATTACATGTTCAACACTTCTTTATCTCCATTTTTGTTTTGAATTAATGACCACAATTGATCTGCATCTCCCATGAGGTGATAAACTATGTAGACAACTTTTTTCTTTTCGCTACTTCTCAAAGAATGAAATATTTTCTCTATGGAATTTATCCATTGATCAGTTACTAATATATTTTTACTCACATTGAATGTTGGTGGTTGTTAGCTCATGAAGTGGACTATCATTGATGCTCTGCATTGTGGATCAGGGTACTCCATACAGATAAGGTTATTATTCATAACCCGATTGAGTTGTCCTAGTATGGTGATAAGATGATCACCACTAGTTTCTTCACCAGCCCCAAAATATTTATCTTGAGTAAGGGGGAAATACGTACATGGATTACGTGCATTGATATGGTTTCTATTCCTTCCACTAAGTTCCATTTCTAAACAATGTCATACACTAGATTAGTTTATGTAACGCAATACATAATTACAAACTTGTTAAATAGTTAACATAAATTGAACAATATATTGATATAATCCATAATCATAAAAATATTTTCATAGAGAAAGAATATACTCATAAACAATTAATAATGGATAATAATAAATATGATAATTATCCTATTCTTTTCCCCTAAGAGTGTCGTAACCAAAACTGTAGTAAGGCCTATTGTTGTGCTCTAGTTTCTGTTCAAGTCTAGCTCAAAGTGGTGTTTTCTGGATTCAACCCTACATACAAATATTCCAAATCCACCTATACTTGTGCATATATAGATAGGGATGTATTTCGTGGAAAACTCACAAAATCTCTATAGTACCAAAATTCTATGAAGTTCTTCTAGACAAATCCTCAAAGTCTATCATAGGGTAATGTTCTATAATCAAAGTTTTTCTAAATCTAGTTTCTAAGGTTTATACTAAACATTATCTGATAGCAACTTTAATGCCCGGACCCCTGTTACCCAGATTCGGTGCATTATTACATAACATTGGCATGATACAAGGAATCATGTCCCAAAAATACCGATCAGTTTAGTAGCCTTTGATGTAATAGATACATTAATAAGTTTTACATTACATCATTAAATAAAAACATCAACAATATTTTTCCCCTTTTTTCTAACTTATATCCTTAGACTATCCCCACAGGTCAACCCTTAAATACTTCTTCACATCCAGGTAAAAATAAAACATAGAAAGGGGTGAGCTCACATGCTCAGTAAGGATTCCAATATAGAGGAATCTTTCATAAATAAGAATAAACATTTAAGGCAATGTATAAAACTACATCCAAATAATTTTAAACATAAATAGCAGTATAATTTGGAAAAGATAAAATCAAATAATTCAATGAAAATATTCACATGGATATTCTACTAGTCGAATAATAACATGCAATTTCAATATCAAATTTCATAATGAGAGAATGCATAATTCCAAACATCATAACCACATAGTCAAGGCCTTGTGCGAAGACTACAAATAAGATTTTTTCCAGGCCTTGTGCCAAGACACTAATTTATCTCATGATACCTACTGATGCATCGAGGAGCTATATAGGGCTCCACTCCTCACTTACTAAGTCCAAATCCTTCCTCATATGAAAAGTTTTAAGCATAACAAAAAAATTCATATTAAAACTAGCATACGAAATGTCAATACTTTATCCATAAACCATGAATGGTGTAAAAATAAAACATCCACAGTCAAACATACAACAAAACCTTCAACAAAATATGAAAGATTTATATTATAATAAATCAACTTTAAACAAGCTTAAATTCCTTCAAAAGGATATTAACATAGATGAAATCAATACTTTTTTTAGAGAAATATATCTTTCAATTTAGAAGTCCTTTAAAAGACATTTAATTATAAAAGAAAACATTTATTTAGGAAATATTTTGATAATATTTTAAGGGATGTTTTGATGATTTTATAATGGTGATAATTTTCCGCACTCGTCGTATAAGTTAAAAAAATATTCTTACCTTAATTTTGTCGAAAAGGTCATAAAGTAACTTGTTTGGAAAACGACAGAAATATTCCTTTAAAAAAATATAAGGTAAAATAATATTATAAATTAATTTGAATCATTATCTAGTAAATAGTAAAAATGTTTTCAAATAAATTTTTAAAAAGACAAGGATGTGGATGATAAAGAGGTCCCAGTAGATACTTATGTAAAAACAACCTCGTATAGTAAAGAGATTATGAAATTAACCCTTACATTGTACTTTCCCTTAGTCGATGGTATGCTAATCTCTTCTATAATAGTTAAAAAATTGTATTTAATTTATACAAGAACTATATACAGAAATATGTTATGATATATTATCCTCTAATATTTCTTTATTAATAATATTTCAGTAGTATAATCGTTTCAGGTGTTAACAGATTCATTTTCCATTATATTCAGGGGTACGTAAGCCATGTTTGTTAAGGATATGATGAATTTTATTAACATAAATAATGATAATATGTTAATAAACCTTATTTTTTATCATAAAATGAACGTTATTCTTGAATGATTAAGATGGGGAATGAATCTAATCGCATTCGTGGAGACGGTAATCCGTACGTACGCACGAGTGACAATATCATAATATTGATGGTGAAATCATATGTAATTGGATGGTATATCATATTTACAGAATAATTAACTTGTTATATTTATTATTTACATCATTTCTACTCATTATTATACCCATCCAAATAATGAAGTGTTTAAATAACAAACTACACCATGATGTGGAGATGGTAAGCCGTACGTATGCACATATGGTGACTTTGTCATTTACATGATGGATTGAATAACGAAAATGGTTGTTCCATTTTTATAATAACATCAAAGTATATAGAAGTTACTAGAGATATTATTTTATAATGGAAACAACAATGAAAGAGTAAGTTGATGAAGAAATGAATATGAATGATGTGATGAAATATTGATCTCTTCTTCGGGTTCTTCCTTCTGATTTAATCAAAAGGGCTCAAAAGGTTGTCTTTATGAAAAACATAAGGCCTCTAGGATGAAGGGAGAAATGTTGGGTGGATATTTGGGAAGTGTTAGTGCGATCCAAAAGGCTTTTGAGGTGTGAAATTAAGAAAGGCGGAAGAACCCTTTTATAAGAGAGGTGAGGGTCACTTTAGGAAAAGTTTGAAATATTATTTTATAATAAAAACGTTTGTGGTTTCTAATGGCTCCAAAATGAATTATTTAGAGGTTAAGGTGGTTATGGGTCGAAATACTCTCAATCAATTGGTTTTATACAGGCTTAAGTTATCATATTAACCTTTTCTTTTACATTTAACTCTCAGTTAAATAGCTTGACCTTTACCATGTTTCTTTGTATTTTTATTTTATATAGTAATTAAACATACAAAAAAAAGCCAAGAGACCACCATGTGGTTCATTATTGACATATATAACCTTATATGATTACTTTGGACGAGAATTATATTTTTAGAAACATTATATCAATTAATAATATAGTATTTTTTTAAAAAACTTAATTATGTCAATTTTGACAATATTTAGTATATGATTTTTTGGAAATCCATAAATACTTTATCACTTTGAATAAAATTTATTTAACCAACCCTATCATGTCATATTATCCACGAAATTTTGTGTAATTCATCAGAATTCTCAATTTACATTTATTTGGATACTTATAATATCAATTATTGTAATATTTCATTAATAAGGTAATTACTGCATCATCATTATCTCATAAATAAATTAAATTGTATAATGTCTAAAAATTATAAATAAAATACCATTACTTAGTTAATATTATTATCTTTCTAATTAATATTTATAGTTGAATATAAATTCGGTGTAACCCTATATTAAAAATGGTTTAGTTATTAAACGTGGAATTTAGCTCTTTTAACTCTTCCTTAAATAAAATAATAATAAATGTCCTAATATAATCCAAGTGGACCAAAAAGTATCATATTTTATTACTAAGGTGGTTTTGGTACAAATTATATTTATCCAATATAATTAGGACATGATTTAGGATAATTATGATATCATTTTTCCCTTAATTACCATATTTACTTTTTACTATGGTAAATAAAAGTCAAAAGTTACTATTCACCAATAATTATTTTCACCTTATTGAACCACATTTTACTTACTGATATTAACCATGTCTCTCAGATTTTTTTAATTCTACTCATAGAAGCAGTAAAATTATGTTTTATGCAAATATGATAATGCTCCTAGGAGGTGGGTAAAAGACGGTAAAAAGTTCAATAATATATATATATATACTTATTATAAAATGTCTCCAATGAATTAAATTGAACTTATATAGGTATTATGTACCTATTTTGACTTTGAATAATTTTAAATTAAAAAAATAATTATTTAAATAAAATGTCTTTTTTAAACAACAACTCAGTGTTTTCACTATTCATCAAAAATTGACTGTTTTCAGAAAAATACCAAAAATGAACCATCAGCTAATTTTGGTATTCCCAATCCAAAAATGAAGTAAATTTTCAAAGATAAAATTTATAAAATTTGAAAAAGTGGGTATTACTATTCATAACTTCTAGTTTGATTAGTTGTGTGTGTTTGATCTGGATGTAGCGTACAACAAAAGCTATTGTATTATTCAAAGTGAAACGTACCATGGATGCTTGGGTTGATAAAAAACATCCAAATGATTGAACCCCCTTTGATACCAATGTGTCAGGACCAATCCCATGCTGGATCTTGAGACATAAATACCACAAGCCCACATCCATAGGCCAGGGGATGGTGACCAGAACCGAAGGCATAACTAAAATGGGGAGGCCTTTTACTAAGTACCCTTACACACACAACCATCTTGATGAAAAAGTTTATAGGGAAAAAGTAAAATATGAAACAAAACATCTAAGTAAACCAAGCCAGCAAAACATCTAAGGTGTACATGAGTAAGACCATATAAATGAAAAGTAAAGGGAAAAAATTCACACAAACAAGAATTATGTACCAAAATTAGAAAACAAGAAAATGAATCTTCTTAGAGTTCCATGCTCGAGAATCCTAAGATGCACCACCTATACATGGTCCAAATTACTACTTGTCCCTACTATCATCTAAAGTCATCACTATCATGTCAATATTTTATATATGAAATGACTTATGTGGAAAATCCCCTGAAGGGGTGAGTATATACATAATTATTAAGACTACCGAAATGATGAATTGTATTCATTAATAGATACAATAGGAACAGAATGAATATAGATACAATATACGGTTAAAGATAAAGTCTCAAATCAAAAAAATAGTAAAAGTAATATCATCCAAGCACAAGGGGCTCAACATAATGATTATATTAACTAAAAGTTGAGTATTATACCCCAATAGTAGGATGGTAGACTAATCCAACCATGAGAAGAAAAACACGAATATAAAGTGGTATACCCCACTCAACTTCACCTATCATGGAAGGAGTGTAACAAAATACAAGGGGGTGGAATAGAATAAAATATATATATTTAAAGGTAAAATAATTCATATGGAAGAGTAAGAGGATATCTATCCTACATCTCAAACCATCATGAAGGGTAACCAATAGTTACAAATAACAATCAACAATGCCCATCATCTCACATGTCTACCCAGTAGTAACAGTCGAAGTCCATCCATGCCTCATTACTATGTAAAATAGTCATGGAACCAGCAAATATTGATATGGAACCCATTCCCTAGTACAATAGGATGGTGCTACTATGATAGATGTCAAGGAACTCCACTACCCATCCAAGTTGGAGGGTACTACCTGATAGTCATTGAAGGGTGACTTTGGCTAGCTGTAATGGAGGTTTCCTGTAGAAATGTATCTGCATAGGGACCATGCCCTTGCTGATGGGGGTCCCACTAAAGTAATTATTGAGGAATCCACTGCCTAGTTCTACCTAAGTATCATATCAGTAATCATCAAAGTACTCCACATCCCTGTCTTGTTGGACGCTAACACTTGGAAAGCATTGAGGAACACTACTAACCAACCTCTATATAGGGTATGACTCATAAATAATGAAGGAACTAGACTTACCATATCTATGAGAGTTTAATACATGGAATGGTCAATGTGGAACTCCACATCCCAACCCTATTAGAGGGTACCCCTTAGAAACGTCCTGGTGATCCTGAGTGATCACTGTCATCATCTAGAGTTTCCTAACCAAGTGTCAACCATGGAAAATTCCACATCATATCTCAAAATCCACAATGAATATAATGATCACATTATAAATGGAAAAGAAATTGTGATATTCTATTCATGGGAAAGTTCTAAGTTCAAATAAAGTGGATAAGGACGATTGATGTTTCCTCAAAAGAAACCAATGGGTACATAAAGTGTGGTCCCGCTCCACCCCCTAGTCAAGTACCAGCCCTGCACATGGATCCCTTCCCAAGTGATAGTTCACCATGTGTAGGAGGAATACATGGGATGTTTGGGACAACCGGGATTGGGCAATCTCAGGTTACACATGTCAGTTTACCAGACCCTACATTAATGAACAATTTTCATGGCATGTTGCCTCACATGGGGTGACACCTATGTCACTTGGTAGTTCCCATGAACTTAGGTAGAAAACCGTGTACCTAGCCATTTACTTGTACAAGGGTTTCCACCCATGTGATCCTCCATATCATTATTCTAAACAAGAAATAGTTACACAACGTATATGAAAACATACATGTAATGTTGTCCATATGTTTTCCAAAACCCTAGCCTCCGCAAATGAGGGTCCACACACTATCTGATCATCATTGTATATGGTGTTTAGTTGGGATTTTTCTAGAAATCCAGGATCCGATTCCATTTTCTTAATATGGGCTTGAAACATCAAATCTGGTTGTAACTCTATCCAAAAATGGTGGATGTTGAAAAAAATGGATATTTCTAACCATAAATTTCTAAAAATAAGCTCTGATAGTTTTTGGGGTTTCTTTTCACAATCCACATGCCTCCAAGGATTCCACCAATGATTCCTTGATCTCAATTCTTCAAAACAAAAATATGTTCTTCGAAACAATTTTAGATATGTTCATACATCATCGACCTGTGTTTTGTTTCTCAAAAGTTTCTAGTTTCTTGGGTCTGATTGGGATTTCAACTACCCAGTAATGTCTAACCGGCACCATAGAGTCATTACAGTGATAAAAGTGATGAATTAATGGTAGAAAAGAATTATAATACTGTTTTGAATTATTTATTCAGGTGTTCATGGACAAAAATCAATAACGGTGATCTGGGGATAAGATCCAATAAAATAAATTATGATTTAAATTCAATGGCTTATGTAATTGTACAAAATTATCATAGACCCATGAAAAAGGGAGGAACATCTAAAAAATTAGTTTATGAGACTAAATCACCAAATAATGAGTCCAACAAGGATTTTGGATCGTTCATTGATGAAGATATGCTCCCCAGTGAGGAAGAGGTTTCATTGCATTTGAAGCATCCTAGTCTTATCTTATCTAGTGTTTCACCATCATCCGATGATATTTTCCAATGGAAGGAGGAAAGAGAATAAAGGAAATGTGTGGATGTTATATGAGTTCTGTATTGATTAGGATGGTCTTGGTCGATTTGGAAATATACTTTTCGTTCATGTATCACTAGAGAAAAAGATTGGTATATTTGATAAAGTTCATATATCATCTCTTTCTGCACATCCTAGATGTACTAAGATGTACTATGGTCATTGAGAGTACTTATTGTCTGAAAACATTAAGAAGGAGATTATGGAGTATATCTCATTGGTTTATAGTTTCTAAACATGTTTAAGAAAATTGATATATGTCCACATTTACGATGAAACCATTTCCTATAAACACGTTGAAATTGGATAATTTCTCTAAGGATATTCTCACTAGTCACCTAAAGACATTTAAAGGAAAAACGTGATACAAGATGTTGTGGATAGTCTCATGAGGAAAGCACAATTCATTGACAGTCTAGAGGGTTACTCATAAGAACAACGTTATAATATATACATCAAGGAAGTGATGAGGTTATATGGGGTTCAACATTAAATCATCTCTGATCATGATCCAATGTTCATATCTAAAATATGGAGAATCCTTCAACATCCTCTGTCTATTGTATACAATTTCAGCAAGCCCTGTCACCCAAAAATTGGTGGTCTATCTGAAAGGACTATTTAAAAAACTGAGGGAATTTTAAGATCTTATGAAATGGAATTAAAAGTAGGTTGAGATCAACATATCTAGTTAGTTGAGTTCTCATAGAACAATAATTTTAAATCATGTATTCAAATAGTTATATTTAAATATCAATATGGGAAGAATTTTAGAACTCTAACATGTTGGAATGAAAGTTCCTAAACAAAATCTACCCTGTCTTTATACTATAAAAGTGATGGAATAGAAGTTCTAATACATTGAACAATATATAATTTTTTTTCCTATGATGAAAAAAGTGATATGTTGAAAAATATTTAATGGACTTGGAGTTTATGTTTTAGTCAAATTTTTCCTTCAAATATCACCATAGTTGAGAGTCACATGGTTTGTACAGAAGGGGAATATCATCCCTTGGTATATTATCCCCTTTCATATCCTTGGTCTCATAAGATAAGTTGCCTATTAACTGTCACTTCCACCAAATATGACCAAATTTCATGATGTGTTCCATGTTTCTCTCCTGAGGAAGTACATAAACGGCCCATCACATGCACCGATTCCGAAGGCCATAAAACTGAATAATTATAACTATTATGAGGAGGATATATTGAGGATCATAAAATTTGTGGAAGATGTTATACCAAATAGAAAAAATCACAAAGTAAATGTTCTATGGTGGGACTATAAGTATGAATAGGTGACATGTGAAACAAAGGAAACAATGAAATATAAGTACCCCCCCATTTCTCAACTGGGAATATGATTTGAAATTATAGGAATTATATTTATAAATTGGGGATAATGTAACAACCATGAGTTTATAATTGATAATTTTTAAATAAATATGTGTTATATTATATTATACATTATTATACATATAAAACAAAAAAAATCATCTCATTATTATAAATTGTTACATCAGTCAATGAATAAAACCATTAAATTCTGAATTATTACAAGGCTACAAAAAATAGAATATATAAATACTATAATAGAAAAATATGCATGTCCCAAATCTGTTAGAATCACTCCCCCAACAAAACAACACAATAGAAAAGACAAAAAATATTAGCAATCCAATAAAAATTATTGTAAAATGGAAATATATAACATTGATAGTAATTGAGTTGAATAATGAATTAAGTAATGTAGATTTATTTATTGTCAGTAATGTGACCATTGTAATAGTAATTTTACTACTTGAATATCAACCTCCACTTTGAGAATGGTAACCTAACCATTAGGAATTTTAACATAACAAATAAAATAATAATTTTACCTTAACATAGTAAATTTTGATATAAATATTATT
This sequence comes from Viscum album, assembly GCA_963277665.1. NCBI lineage: Eukaryota > Viridiplantae > Streptophyta > Magnoliopsida > Santalales > Viscaceae > Viscum > Viscum album. The sequence goes on from OY728119.1 coordinate 1,978,925,804, forward strand.
TTACAATATTAATTTTGATAAATATAAATACTTTAATTCCATAAAATAAATATCATGATTAATAAAATCAGATAAAATATAAGAAGATTTTAATAAACATTATTATAAATTATTTTGAAAATATCATAATTCTTATATGGAAAAAATTAAACCTACCATTTTAATAAATTTATTTGGATAAAATGAATATTATTTTTTAAATAATCATCTTTTGTAGTTTTCTAAAATACAATAACCTCCATATGAATAGTAAAAATACAGTTTGTCACTTAACTTATGTATATAAAATTACATCATCCATGTTGAAATAATGAACTAATAATTTCTATAACATGATTTTGGGTCTATATATATTTAATTTAATAAATTCTACATTAAAATATAATAAATAATATTTCCAAAACTAACATTCATTTTCTAAAATATAATGTCAGTTATGTTCCCATAAAATAACAATTTTTACTTCCACATTCATTTTTAATAAAGTGAATTATAATTAAACATTTGTTCAAATTATTAATACCATTATATTGTAATGATATATATTTTATATTTTTAGATATTAACTATTTCATGTTTTTTCAAAAATATAATATTTTATTATATATATACACCTCTGGTCAAGCATAAATAACCTCTTCCCCACCCAGGGAAAGCCACTAATCCATATCATACAAAACAAAATAATCTACCAAAATTCACCCTATTAAGATCCATAAAATTAAATGAAATGTTAAAGAGTTAATAAAATCAAAACATCAAAGGTATTTTAGTGTTATATAAGAGAAGTTACACAAAATAAAGAGTAAGATTCAATAATCTCTTTATCTCTTTTTCATCTTATTTTTAATTTTTTTCACAATTCCTATAAAAAAATTCTTTTAATATTAATTTGTATGAATTTTTAAGTCATAATAATTATTATAATCTACTTTATGTATAATAATTATGACATTTACAAATTTCAAACTTTCATCTCCTGCACTTTTGAGAATGTATTGTCAATAGTTGGATAATTCCCTATGAGGGAACTTTCAATCCTTTCATTGTCACCAAGCAAATAGTTGATTGTAATAAATTATTTTTGATATATAAATGAATAAATTTATTTATTTTAATATTATTTAGTTAATTATACTTATCAATAAATGACTATAAAAATTGTACCGAAATTGATGAAAAATGGGAAATGTTTTAGGAAAACACAATATCAAATTGACTAAACATTAATCATGGAAAATATGAAATATAATAAAATTATCATATGTGATAAATAGTTGTAAAAAATTAATTATCCCATATATGGATTAAGGTTTTAAAATTAAGTGTTTATTATTCAGGATATGTAAATGTGATGAAATATACAGGGATTTAAGATTAGGGGATTCTCGAACCTAACTCATTTTCTTTTGGTTATCCCTAATTACATAAATATTTGGTATGGATATTAATATAAAGTTACTTAAATATAATTTCAAATTTATTCCCCATTCTTTTTAGTGATATATATGTTTCTACAAAATGATTTTATAAAATTAAATTTTTTTTGAAAGACTTTTATTTTTCATAACACATATTTAACTCTAATTGAGTTGATTCTTCATCAAAAAATAATGATGTTTTGTAGGAAAAATATGTTTCCCATTATTAATTTTGCATCCACTTATTTATTTATGAAATTATTCATGAATAAAAATTTATAAACCCATTCCATTGAATGGGTTATTTCATGTCTATGATTATTATATATTCTATCTATCATACACGACTAAGTAAATTTTATGATCTGACATGTGAGACAGAGATTATATATACATTCAATGCATTGGTAAAGGTGATATGTATCATGAAATAATGTGTACTATTCATGAAAATTTTGTTTTTTTGGTTCAAAATGATGATTTTATGATTATTCACACAAGTTATGTGTAGGAAAGATTTTATATTTATTTACAACTATATGTTGTATTTGGCCACTATGATATGGTGTTTCATTTTAATGCATTTCCAAATTCTAGGAATTTTTCAAATTTTTTCCTATTGATTATTATGATGATCCAAAAAAATTTATTTGATGATGGTTATTATGCTTTCCCATGTTTTATTTATTCTTTTCCCTTATTCATCATGTTACATGGATTTTAGCTCACTATTTAATTGATGTATATCCTCACGTGACTACATGTACTAAGAAGAAAATGTTCTCTTAGAATGAAAAATTAGAGAAATGAAAATACTTTTTTGGTTTCTATTGGTATTAGTGATGTATGGTCTTATTCATTCCTAGATACAAAACCTTCTGATCCTATAATTTATAACTATTTTGTTATTGATCATTAAAATAATGTAATAGTCATAAAAGAAAAAGTCAGATCACTATAGATATATTCTATGGAATTAACATAATGAAATCTTAGTATATGGAGTATTCAGATTTTTTATTTAATCATGGTTTAAGAATATATGATGGTAGTGGATGATGAAATTAAACTAAAAAATGGGGTTAAAAACTAAACCACTTCTTTGGAAAACATCCTTTACATTACACCATAATTTTTCTAAGGGAGATATTAATGAAAAACAACCATAATATGTTAGTAAGGTATTTGGGATGTTCTAGGCCTAACCAAATCATTCATGAGGTATGATAAAATGAGAAAAGGTTGTGTGCCTTTATATATGAGGGGAGGGGCACTCTAGGAATTTCATAAAATATTAAATTAGTATAATTTAATTTTGATATCTAAATGCATCAAAATAGAGAAAATTAGAGTATAATATGATTATGAGTTGAAATATTCTCATATAATAACTTTTAGAAAACTTCATATCAAAATGATACCATTACATTTTTCTTTTATCCCCCTGTTAATGGTTTTGCTCATACCATGACAATGAGTTTTGTTTACTATTTAAGGGCCAACATAGATAATATAAATTAAAAAAAAAGATAAAAAATGGAGCATGATGGATATTTTAAACTATATCCTAATCACATGGAGGAATATAGTTTTTTTTTGATTTTTATATCATTTAATAAAATATTATTTATTATAATATAGAATTAATTCCAATTTTAGACCTATTTTTTTAATTTAACATTAAAAACATAAAAAATATAATAATGCAAACACTATGCTTTCAAATATCTATAATAAGACATTTGTTTTATAAAAAGCATGATTCAAAATAGTAATTTTATATTAGAAAACTTTTTATGTTATTAATATGTTTAATTTTATTATTCCATTAATTGAATAATCAATACATCATCATTGTGTAAGATTTATGTTAATTATTTCATCACAAAGATTAAAAAAATTACCAGTTTTAAGATAAATATTTTATCATTACAAATAAAATTTATAATAAAACATATCTTGTATTTAATATAATTTTAGTTACTAAAAACAAGTGTATGTAATTTTTGACTTATCAATACATAAAATATTATATTTGTCATAATCACCTAGATATTTCAAAAAATAAATATAACATAATTTAGGATGGTTATGGATTAAATATACTCATACAATAAAATTGGATAATGTTTTGTTGACATTTTCTAGTCCTTGTCATGTTATTTTTAACCAATAATTACATTATTAACCTTTATCATGGTAACAATAATTACTAATGTTGCAATACATATTAACGAAAAATAATTGTGACCTATTCACTAAATTTTGTTACACATATTCAAAATATTGAATCTATTTTTCAAAAATAATAATATAGAAGTGGTAGAATTTAATTTAAAATTAATCTTAAAAATGTGATGAAAAATATGTTTTAAGAATAATTCTGATTTTATGTATAAAATGTTTTTATACTAAATTCAAATATAAAGTTCATTTTAAAAAATAATAATAATTTTTTCAAATAAAAATTATATAATTAAATTAAAAAAATAATCTAAAATATTATTTGAGTTTTTAAATAAATTAAATGAATATTAAATGTTCAATAAAATAAATATTTTTTACTATTTATTGAAAAATCCCACTTTTCAAAAAAAATTAAGATTTCACCATAGGATACTTTTTATTTTATAATATGAATATATATATATATATATATGTGATATAAATTTAATAAATGTTCTATAAATTAATTATATCATTTTTTCATAAAAATAATAGAACTATTTTTGAAGAAATAATATGTCTGAAGAATAAAATAGTTTTACAAAAATTGATTTAATTTTTCTTGTATATTAATAAATATATTTTTATTTATTACATCATTTCAATATATATTTAAAATTTTCATTAATTATATTCATAACCCCCAATTTCGTGGATAGGTTATAAGAATCATATATAAATATTAATATTACTTGGTTCATTTAAGCATGTTGTTCTATTTTAAACATGTTAATGATCATGTCATTCTTTGAAAATCTCATATTATTACATTAAAAACCCCTTTAATAAATATTTTCATTTCAACTTGGACTTATTCTATATAGTCAATTTTATGAAATTTGAGAATACCATTTTTGAAATCCCATATCATAAAATAGATCAATAACACATCTTATTGAAAAGAGAGGATACATATGATGGCCATCATAAATAACAAATAACTAGGTTTTCATGTAGGAAATAATTTTAGGGATGTGAAAAAATGTAAACTCCATAGAAACCAAATTCCCATGGATTATTATATATTCATTATGAACATGGTCTAAATAAAGTTGACAAACACGAAATCATAAATTTGTGATGGGTGAAGCAACCATTATTTTATTTGATATGATGGTAATAAGATATTATTTATGTTTCAAGATATTTTTCCTATAATTTGAGAAATCCATTATTATCTAGTATAAAAAAATATAACTATACTTAATTGGTTTTTATAATTTTATCCAGTTACTAATTTCCCCAAAAATCAAATATTTCTCTAAAAAAAGAGTATCGATGATTAATGTTTTATGCCTAATGCACTAAAATCAACATTTATAGGATCATATACATTCCCAAAAATATATAAAATCTATTCCTCTTATCTAAATACATATTGGATATAATATGGTAACATAATTCAATAAAATAATTAACCATCATATGATGAAATTATACATTATTCTTTAAATCCACAATAATAACACCCAATGATCTACATAGATAATTTGATAAATAACCGATTATAAATTTCTTCAAAAAAATCATGGCTATAGTTGAAACCCAAAAATATGAAGGGCATAATCTCATATTATTCAAAGATAAATTTATCATTTTTCTCCATTTAATTTTTATAAATAATTGAAATTTATATTCCATAAAAATGTAATCTCCAAAATATTCTAACCATTTTCATAAATATCTGAAATCACCAAAAATCTATAGTAAAGTAATATATGCATTCAAAATATAAATCATTAAAATATTATTTGATTATTTTTACCTCAGAAAAATTAGCTTCCCAAAATATGGAACTTCTTCTAAAATTACATTAAATACATATTAAGAAAATCATTTTTCAAAACAAATGTTATCTTAGGAATTAGTATGGACTAGTTTTAAATGGTGTTCCCTTGTCACCCATTGTTGGTGTGTTCAAATCCTATAGCCCTATTGGATGTGATAGGTTGTCAGCTAACAAAAAAGTTTTCTTTTTTCTAAAAATATAGTTATATAATTCCTATAAACTTCCCCAAAATATGGTGAAAACCCTAAAAATCCCAATAATCATCAGACATCATATAAAACAAAAATATTACCAATACCTTCAAATATATTTCCACATAATGACAAGATCAATCTTTCTTAAATAAATTTTTATATGTTAAACATAGTTGTTATGTATTTTTAAAACATATTAAAAATCACAATAAATGTCTCTGAATATATTATCATCACATAAAACCTAAAATGTGGTTTTATTCCTTTGAATTTATCATCAACCATAAGTAAACCACAAAATGCAATCTCTTTAATCGCTATATATTGAATATTTAATCATTATATGTTATTTAATAATCATTATTTGTGATCATATTCATTGACACATCCATCAAAATAATGTGAATCATGTAATAAGATTCAAAAACATCAAAACATATGATACAATATAACCCATACCATTAATATTTCATTTTCATTTCATTCATCTTCGCCATTAATGGAATTAGACATTACTAAATATTCATTTATATTTTTAGAATAATAAATTTCTTGAGATTTCTACCTAGGACAAAAATATTAATAATTTCTTTACTCCTTACATTGGAAACATTCAATATATTCCTTGTGAAGAACATTATTCTTATTTGTGGTGATAATCGAACACTAGATTTTTTCTTGCATATTATTTCTTTATTCCCTATTTTACCACATACAAAACATCTTCCCATTATTTTAGGAAATCTTCATAGGTATTTATTCCCACATTAATGACACATAATTAATTGAATAATTTTTCAATTATGAACCTTCTTACGTAAAATTAACGATATCTTCCGTTCTATATTTTTTTTATGATTTTCTAAACTCACTTAGGTTCACGTTGTTATTCATAACTCATGATAGATGGTTAAGGATAACCATATGAGTTTTCACTAAAACAGCCATTTTTTTATTATCATTCATAAACCCACAAAACTTTTCTATACATCTATTTTTACATTATTCCCTAATAGATCAATCCATTTAATAAACAAATTTTTTGGGTGCAAATATCAATAAAAATACAATAAAAAATTTAATGAGGATGATAAAAATAATATATCATTAACCACAGTTTCCTTAACTATTTTATATTTTATGAAAATAACTATATGTATACATAATATACTATCCTTTATCTTTATGGAGGAATTTTAACTTTTTTCCAAATAATATCCATTCCAATAATGTATTCTAAACCCTTCTATAATATAAAAATTAAACATCAGACCATAAATGTTACATTTTCTAGTGAATTTAAATTTAAATTCACATTCTTATATTCCCAAAGATATTTTCAGAAAATAATTTCAGAATGTTAAGTCCAAATAGTAAATAAAACCCCAAATATATAAAAAGATAATAATTCTAAAAAATATTTCTCCTTCCCATAATAAAAATATTTTAAAATGAAACATGATATATTTTACTGAATAATATTCATGACAATCAACATGAATTATTATTTGAACTTACAAATCCTTAAACACTTTGAAAAAGATTTTAATCATAAGGTGAAAATAAAAGGGTAATTAATGTATATAAAAATAAAAAGTAAAACCAATAGTCCTTGAATACTTAAAAATATAAATTTTTAAAATAAATATTGGGCTCAATTTACATATTTAATTACCCAAGAAATCAGATAATTTTCCCAAATATTTTCATCAAATATTTTATAATAAACATTAGAGGGGAAAAACTCAATGGTTTCGTTAAAATCATTAAAAAATATTAATTTTTTCAAAATTTCATACTTATCACCTTTATGATGTAATATATACTTTCCCTTAAACATATGGTTGGTATCTAAAACTAAAAAATTATAAGATTCCAATAAAAAACATTGAATGAATAAATAAAACATGTAGGTAACTAGGTGAATAATTTTCATACAACACTATGAAATAGTATATCCTTCATAGTTTGTCATTAAATAGGAATTTTGTTTACTCATAAATTAGTCATCACAACTACAGCTGGAATAACCATCATATTATATTTCAATAATCTCTTAGGAGAAACATAATTTGTTAATTTTATCATTTAACTCAATGAATTCGTGGTATATAATGATCTCACCCTCCCTTGGTTTATAAAAAACCCCATAATTTCCCATAAATAATACCCAAGAACCATTAAAAATCACATAAAAGTATCCATCATAAAAATTATCATTACACCCATAAGAAAAAATTTTCAGATATTGTTATTCCCATTCCAGTTTGAATCCATTTCAAATGTAAATAGAACATAAGGAGAAGGGTTTTTATTTTAAGAAAATATCATGGATATTAATAGAATACATTGATAAAATGAAAAATATAGTTATAGTAGAGGATATCTTCACTTTATAAGTTAAAACAGAACAATCCTGTGGCCATTTTGTAAAGAACAAAAAAATATTCCACAGAAAATTACTTTTGTATACCATTGAAATAATGTCAAAAATGAAAATGAAGAGAAATATCTAATTAAAATATTTCCATAAAAATATATTTATAATATAATCAAATATAATGGTTATGTAAGTAAATTTTGTTTTTAAAGGAAATATTAAAAGTGTATTTTTAAAAATAAAGTCTCTTACCTTGAGTATGATCCTAATATATGTTTATAATCATCATGAATAATAAACCTCTAAAAATTATTCATATTGTCGATAAATTTTTTCAATTTCATTTTTCCCTTTATTTTACAGATTACAATTTCATATATAATTGCTTAATTATTTATGTTCATATAATATTTTTTACAATATCCAGTTCATAAGTCCCAAATTACATCGTTAGGGTGGCTATGGTCAAGTAGGTAATTATTAAATCCCCTCCACAATAATAATAATTACCTAATACTAATTAATATCAATAAATTTTACTATTAAATCCAATCATGAATGATGGTTTTGAAAAATTAACTACATTTCAATCATGGTTATGGATGACCATACATACGAATGTGCAATTTTTCCACATTAAAATGATCATTAGGGAAAGAAGATAAGTATTTTTTATATAATTATAAAATGATATTTATATCACAAGTACCATATTAATTTTTGTTAAAAATACTAATATATTTCATCCATGTGATGTGGTGATGAAAAAATAATCACATCACTTTCAGGATGTGGATGTTCTGACATACACATGTACAAAATTATCATTATTTAGTGAATATAAAGGGATAAAAGTAAATTAAATATTAACTTTTAATAATGATAAATGTAAATTGGATATAATAAATAAAAATTAATCATGTTATTATAATCTATTCATGAGTGGCGAGGATGGAAAACGAATTACATCGGGTCACATGCCATAGTCCACAGAACAGATGAATGAAGGTTTTGGTTCCCATTTTATGGAGGACGAAATGGATATATGTTATTTCATTAATATAATAACATATATGTATATGTATTATTATAGTTTTATTATATTATCATTGTCGAATAATATTTGTAGAAGTGGAAGATGAAATAAAACTAAAACATATGGTTAAATAATATACCACATTGGAATACCTCATTCTCATTACACATTAAGCCCTCAATGGTTATAATTATTAACAAAATAAGACCCTTTGAATGAGGGGATGGATTCTATTAAGGTATTTTTGGAGTTATGGGTGAATTAAATGGTTATTTATGTTTGTTTAAATGAGAATAAGATGTTCCTTGTTAAAATAGAGGTTATGGGAACTCCATGAATTTTTTAAAATATTAAACGTTGATAAATTATATTTTAACTTAACATGATTTCAAATTGATACAATTTAAATCTAGGAAGACGATGACTTTTAATACTATCATATAAGTAAAGACCCCAACCTAAGTTTCCCGAATATGGTGACTTATTTTATTATAGTGGCATGATTACTAGAAATTTGTATCCCATATGAATTAATAGTTTAATAGATTTGAAAAACTATATTCACACGTATGTTCAACATTACAACATGAATGAAATTAAAATATAGAATTTCCCTTGAAAATATCCACAACTCCTAGGATATCCCTATCTTTCATTCATAATATATAACTTCACGTCCTGGGAAAATGAAACATACAAATGGGTTGAGATCAAATGATCAATAAGGGTAAGTAATTTAGAAGAAGATATCATAAATTCAAACATTAGGCATGTTAAAAATATAAAAACAAGTGCCTTTAAAAATAAACATGATCAAATTGTGGCAAGAATAATAGATGATTAAATAATTTAATAATAAATCATAATCATGGGCATTATACTAGGTGATTAACCTCATGAACATTTAATTACAAATTTCATAATTCGGGAATGCGTAATGTTGAACATCATAACCATACTGTCAAGGCCTCATGCAAACACCATAAGTAACCATTTTGTCAAGGCCTTGTTCTAAGACTATTGTTTGTCTCATGAGAACTACCGATGCATTGAGGGCCTATATTGGGTCCCACTCGTCACTTTATAATTCTAATTCATTATTCATATGAAGGGTTATAATTATTAAGAACATGAACATAATAAATAACATTCCACAATATGTATGCTTAAACACTAACCATTCTGAGTAGTATGGTGAATGGTATCAAGATAGAACATCCATAGTTAAACTGATCATAAAAAATTAAACAAAATATGGTATACGATATCATAAAATATTATTCCCAATTAAACCTAATATTCAACAAGTGTATTAAAAAATACTCTTATAAAATCATTGAGTAATTATTTAGATAAACACTTTTTTATTTTGAAAAGAAGATTACTTTTTGTAAAAATCACTGTATAAAACCAGATGAGAAATAATATAGTATTCTCATAATAAAGTGACTGATTTTATAAAAATTGTGGCTTCAAAAAATAGATAATAGGGAATGCGTGAAAATAGATTTGAATTTGGGAAATTCCCTTGAATCAGGCTTGTATTTCATGAAGAATATTTGAACGATCCATTTAAAACATGAATATCCCCATAAAATAAAGAAGGATTATTGTTTATATGTATATATAGAACATAAAAAAATAATTTATGATGAGTAAATAAGCATAAATAAAAATTTAATTTGTATTATGAAATACACGGAATAACCTGAATGAAAATGGTGGTTCAGGTAGAAACCCCTTACCTTATGTCTGATGGCATTCATCACATGATCTTAGAGTCATGGATTTCCAAATTAAATTAATTAATTAATATTTCCCAAACCAATTATTTATTTCATTGACTTATTATAGCCTTGTTAATTCTATTCATGGCCTTCTTGATGGGTTTAAGAGGATCAATTTTATTATTTTGGAGCATTTTCATCATTGGTATTCATGACCATTTAACATATATACATGTAAGGATAGAAATGTATGATGAGAATGGTTTTCCATAATAGAAGTTGAATTTTATTTTTAAAAATCCATAAGATTACATGGTTTATAAAATTCATTTGGTTATTGGGAGTGAAGATGAATCATTGAATAAAATTCTAATGATAATTGTTTGGGTTAATTGGCTATTTTTTATCACAACGAACTCATATAAATTAATATAATGTCTACAAAAATATTCAAAAACATTATATAATGGTTCATCTCTCAAACCAGATGGGGTGGACCAAATATTACAGGATTCCCTTGGAATCCACTACTTTCATCCCCTAACCTTGTTTCCCCCAATTTCCCTCGTTCCTTTACATTTGAATAAAAATTTAACATTGATGATTATAAGGACCCATCATTAAACATTACATACTACTGAATTAATGAATAATTCACATTGAGGAAAATTTTAGGTTTAGAGTTTTATAGAATTAGGAAATAACTATTACATCTCAAAAGATAACAAAGTATACACTTCTACACAGTTTCAATTTTTTTATAATATAAAAACTCTTGAAAAAAAGAGTCATGTCTAGTTCAAGGTTTTAGATCGCATGACTTTTCCTTGATCCCATCTTTGAGAATATTCATATTTATGACCTGTGAAGACATTTCAAAACTTGGGATGAGTATAAAAAGCTCAGTAAGGGTTATAAAAAAATGAAAGAAAACATTTTTTTCCTTAATAAATACAAAACATAAACTCATTTATTTACCTCATGAAAACATAATATTTATGAATAACACGTAGAAATCATAAATCATAAAGGTAATTTGGGGCATCTATATTATACATACACTGTAGCGATCACAAATACATAGGGAGTTACATTGAAATACCCATCACAGTATATTCCCTAAATCTCATAGGAGAAACATTCACGTTTACCTTTGTCAAGTTACCCAATGAATTGGAGAGCTATCTTGAGCTCACCCGCCCGAGGTTTATCACAGAACCACCCGTATACGTAAATAATTCCTAAGAACCATGACATGATCATAACACATAACATAAGCATAAATGAAAGATAACATTTCCACATTGAAATAAAAAAATATCATTTCAAGATATTGAAATAATAAATACATTCTCAAAATTAATTTTAAATACCAAAATACATAAAAAGAGTATATTGTATTTATTTTTCCTTTTAAAAACATTCCGGCTTGTAAAGGAAGCCAAAGATCAAATAATACTCGCGGCGGCAGAAAAGTCGTTGTTACCATTTACATAAAAAAACATTACTTTTTGTCTTTTTGTAAAATGCCTCGTATAAAAAGATTCCATTTGATTGAAATGAAAATTCAATGGGGTTTATACGCTGTATAAAATAAAGTCGTGAATAAAATTAAATATGGCTTAATGAAGGGAAATTGAGACGAAGTCCCTTACCTCGTGTCCGACTTGACTCGATCATTCTTTAATCTCCTGAATAATAAAATAAAGTAAATTTATACTTTCTTAAGAACCTTTTTAATGTTTATTATACCTTTTATATCACTTATTAACTTGTTATTAACATTATGTAATAATTTATGTTTATAACGTCCATTTTGTCGATATTTGGTACTTGAGTAAAAATGAACATCATATATTTACAAGTTGTCCATGTGGTCAATAGTCCATTAAATCCAGAATGATATTCATGATTTATATATCATATATATCATATATGTCTAGTATATTCATGTATTTATAATAGTACATAACATTTGTAGGTATGAAATGAAATGCACCATTCATGGAGATGGTAAGTCGTACATAAGCCTGAATGGTAATTTCATTTCTATTTATTATTTCAATGGAATTAAAACATAATGATACATAGGTATATTATAATTCCAGTATAATATCATATATAATATCATTAACTCTATCCTTTATACATCCCACATATGGCATTAACGAGTCATATCACTTTGAGGGGGCGGTAGTCCGCACTTCCTCTAATGAGATTATCGCATTTACCCATAATGGAAACCATAAAGGCATGATATAAATCGATATTATAGCAGCATAAAGAATATATAAGCATAATATATATCATATATAAATACAGTTCCATCATAATGGCCACCATGAGAGGCGGTATGAGGTAATTGAACAGTCATCGTTTCATGAGGCGTTAGTTTTCCATCCACAGAAACATTATGTTCTACATCCATTAGATGGAGGTGTGTGTAAGTGTAGTTAGGATCCTTGTAAAAACAAAATCCTATTATATTGAGGTTTCTAGTGTTGTTACAAACCAAAGGAATAAAAATAGTTTAGGTGTGGGAGTAGTAAAATAAAAGAAAACAATTTAAGAGAAAATGTTACCTTTAATTTGGGTAACTCTTTTTGGTTTGGACCAAAGGACTTCATGAAGTGCCTTCTGTCTAAGGTAAGGCTTCTAGGATGAGTAGAGGGATGTAAAGAGCTTAATTGGGTAGATTTTGGATGAGAAAAATGGCTTGAGAGGTGTGTGGAATTGGTTAGAAGTGGTCTCATTTTATAAGGGATAGGAGGGGCTCTTTATGAAAGTGTGAAAACATTATTTTATTATAAACAAATCATCAGTTTCAAAAGGTCCAAAAATAATTAAAGTCGAAGATAAGATGACTCATATTCTAAATAAAATCTTCCAATCAGAATTGGACATGTTTTTGATTATATTTTAATCATTATAATCTTATTTATTTAAATCATTTATTAATGAGGTAAATACTGCATCATTATTGTGTCATAAAGAATTTAATTTATATGAAGTCTAAATGTAATAAAAAAAATACCATGATGTAGGAACTCTTTTTAGATTTCCAATTAATATTTATAGGCCAAAATACTACTTATATAACACCATATAAAAATTAATTTACTAAAAGATTTTTGTTTATGTCATTTTTACCTTTACATTAAATTAATTAATCTAAAGTGTCATTATCTTTCATAAGTGGCTCCATGGGGTCTCAAAATCGACCCAAATATGTCCATGGTCATCTATGACTCATAAAATAAGTTTTGGACAAGTTTTACGGTAATTATGAATTATAATAATATTTTTTTACCTGAAATTACCTTATTTACCTTTAACCGCGGTAAATAAAAGTCAAAAGTTAATATTCACAAAAAAAATATTTTCATCTAAATGAACCACATTTTACTAACTAGAAACAACCATTTATGTCAGATTTTCGAAATTCAATTCACATAAATGGTAAAATTTCATTTAAATGAAAAAGTCAGTTGTTTTAACTACTACTAAGTGGTTTCACTATTCATCAAAAATTGATGTTTTTCAGCAAAATACAAAAAATTCAGCCTAAGGTATATTTGAAATTCCTAATTCAAAAATGATGTCTATTTTTCCAAATTCAAAATATAGAAGTGGAATTAATTAATTTAAAATTAAATCCTGCGGTTAAAACAATTAGCGTGTTTTTAAAAAACCATAACTATCAAAATATTGACACTTGTTTATGTTCAATTTCAAAGTGAAATTAAATCGAAAGAAAAACGTCGGATTAAATGGTAAAAATATATAATAATTACACATTAAAACCAATTAAAATTATAATCTAACCAAATAAATAAATTATATTAAAAGGAACTTTTGAATTAAAATACAATATTAATCACTATTCATTATAAAATGATCTTTATGAGAAAATACCAAAAAATTACCCAATGTAAAATTTGATGTCCCCATTCTAAAAAATGACTTTATTTGGTCATATAGAATGTATTAAAGTGACCAAAACTAGATTTAAAGAGGGTTCTCTATTAAAAGTCGAAAAATCATCCTTTTAATGTAAATTATGCTTAAAATTAGATTCTTTCACATTTTAAGACTCTAACTTTTTTTTGTATAAATGTAAATACATTTAATAATCATGTATAATCATATTTTAGTTAGTTTTGTTCATTCTCTCGAATACAATGACTTGGAGTTAACTACCATTTAAAATAATAATATTATATTATTTGTATGCAACGTAAGATTTCAAAAAAACTCGTTGTTGCGTATCAGGTATGCTATCAAACATAGAAACCCCATTAAAGTAAAATTAATATTTTATTCACAAATATTAATAAATATGAAATACGTCTTATTCTTCATTTACTTGGGATATTACATCCTCCCCCCCTTTTGGAAATTGCATCCTCGCAATTTTTATTCACTTATCAAAATAAGTGGGGGCATTTATCCCTCATAACATTTTCAGATTCCCACATTGCCACTTCAACCATATGATTTATCCAAAAAACCTTTACCTAGTGAATTAACTTATTCCACAACACTTTCTCTCTATGGTCAAAAATCTAAACTGGTTGTTTTTCATAAGAATGATTCTCTTCTAACTGAACAACCTCTAGGCTCAAAACATTAGATGGATCTGGCATATACATTATTACCATCGAAACATGAAAAAAATTGTGTCCCTGGGACAAACTTGGAGGTAAAGGCACATTTACACAACTTTTCCAACTTTCTCTATAATTTCATAAGGTCTAATGAACCTTGGACTAAACTTTCACTTCTTACAAAAAAAACATCACACTTTTCCACAGAGAAACATTGAGAAATACATGATCACCTACATCAAAAGAATGATCCTTCCTCCGGTTATCTGCATAACTTTTCTGACTACTCTGAGCTATTCTCATGTGCTTCTGAATCAAGTAAACTTTCTATGCCATCTATTCTAGCAATTCTAGTCCCATCATCATCCTTTATCCTACTTCATCCCAAAGAGATGGAGTTTGAAAACACTTTCCATATAATTCATCAAATGGATCCATCTGTATACAGGAATAAAAACTATTATTATATGAAAATTCAACCAAATAAAGATGTTAGTCCTAACTTCCCTGATAATTCAGTGAACAAGCATGTAGTATATCCTCCAAGGTCTGAATTATTCATTTGGACTTCCAATTTGATTGAAGATGAAAATTTTTACTGAAATTTAATTCAGTTCCCAATGAATTCTAAAGGCCTTTTAAAAAGTTAGAAGTAAACATGGGATCACGATAAGATACAATGGAGAGGGGAACTCAATGGAATCTGACTATCTCCTTAACATACAATCGAGAATGTTGATCTAGAGACAATGTATCCCAAGTAGAAATTAAATGAGCATATTTAGTCAATCGATCTACAATAACCCAGATTTCCTTATTACCTTGAGATGTCTTTGGTAATCCCACAACAAAATCCAATGATATATTTTCCCATTTCCCTACTGGCACCGGTAAAGGATGAATCATTCCTTTTGGTAACTACCATTGTGCTTTAACCTGCTGACAATTCAAACACTTCCTAGTAAAATCAGAAATATCTCTTTTCATTCCATCCCATAAGTAATACTCCCGAAGTTCTCTATAAATATTAGTACTACCAGGATGCACTGAAAACAGAGAACTATGAGCTTCAAATAACAACTCATTCTTCAACTGTGAATCACAATGCACAAATAATATCTTACCAAAACTCAAAACACAATCATTATCAACATTAAAATGAGGAAACTTTCCCTTTTGAACCAACACTACAATTTTCTACAACTCACTGTCTTCTTTCTGTACATGCTTTATTCTATCTGATAGAGATGATTTCACTAAAGCCTGAAACAAAATAGAAGAATTTCCTGCACAAACAACTTCTTTTCTAAAGTTTATCAAATAAAAAAACAATGGATCTTGTTCTAAACATAACATGGTTAATGAATAATTAATTTTTTGACTCAAAGCATTATCCACTTTATTTGATTTTCCTAGATGGTAATGGATCGTGCAATCATAATCCTTGATTAATTCTAGCCATCTCCTCTATCTCAGGTTCAATTCATTCTGAGTGAATATATATTTTAATCTTTTGTGGTCAGTATATATTTCAAATTTTACACCATAAAAATGATTCCTCTAAATTTTTAATGAAAAAACAACAGGAGACAATTACAAATCATGTGTAGGGTAATTTAACTCATTTGGTTTCATCTAACATGAAGCATAAGCAATTACCTGATCATTTTGTATTAGGACATGACGAAGTCCTTTCAACGAAGCATCAATGTAGATAACAAACTCACCATTTCTAGATGACAGTGCCAAAACTGGAGCATTCACCAATCATCGTTTCAATTCCTGAAAACAATCACCACATTCTTTTGTCCAGATTAACATATCACCTTTTCGAGTTAACTTAGTCATTAGACTAGAAAACCATGAATAATTTTCAACAAACCTTTGGTAATAACCTTCCAAACCAAGAAAACTACAAATCTTGGTTATATTTGTGGGTCCTAGCCTTTTTTCAACAACTCTTTTTTTGCAGGATCGATAGTTAGGCCATTTATTGAAACAATGTGACCATGGAATGAAATTTTTTGTAACCAAAACTCACACCTTCTGAATTTCCCATAATGATTCTTTTCTTTTAAGGTTTTCAATATTACCATTAAATGACTTTCAATCTCCTCTTTACTTTTAGAATAAACCAAAATATCATCAATGAACACAACCATGAACTTATCCCTGATCTCATGGGAAATTCTATTAATAAGGTCCACGAATACAGTAGGTGCATTGGATAAACCAAAAGGCATAACTAAAAATTCATAATGGATATATCTTGAATGAGACGTTGTCTTTGGAATTTCCGCTTCCTTTACTTTCAACTGATGGTACCCCTACCTCAAGTCAATTTTTAAAAAATACAGAACTCCCTGGAGCTGATCAAACAAATCATCGATATGAGACAAAGGATACTTATTCTTAATAGTGATGTTATTCAATGCTCTATAATCAATGAAAAGTCTAATTGAACCATATTTCTTTTTAACAAGCAATAAAGGATCACCCCATGGTGATGAGATAGGTTGAATTAAACCTTTTTCTAATAACTCCTGCAATTGCTTCTTTAACTCTAAAAGATCACTTTGAGCCATTCTATAAGGGGGTTTTGAAATTGGCTTAGCATCAGGAACTAAGTCAACAGTAAATTCAACTTCCCAATTAGGTATAATACTAGGAAACTCATTAGAAAAAACATCAAGATACACATTTACCACTGGCACATCATTAATCTGAACAGTTCCTTTATTTCCAACAATATTGGCAAGGTAACATTCATTTCCATCTTTTACTAGTTTCTCAGCTTCCTGATATGTTATCAAAAGAAAGGGTTCATTATTGTACAGAAACAGTAAATCATTATGAAATGAAACCTCTTTAGCTCTGTATTCAATCTTAGCATGATAAATAGAAAACCAACCCATGCCCAAAATAACATCAAACTCTACTAGAGCCAAAACAATAATGTTTGCAGATAGATTCTTTCTACACATAAGGACATGAATGTTCATATGTTTTCTTTTTGTCTCAACATTTCCCCCTGGAGTTTTTACCACATGTTCTTTATTTATATCTTGAGATGGAATTCCCAATATACTAGAAAACTTCTCAGAAATGAAAAAGTGTGTAGACCATGAATCAAACAACACATTGGCATAATCTGAACAATCAAACAGTGTACCTGATACTACTTCATCTGATGTCCCGACATCTACTGAAGTAGTTGAAAAGGATTTCACCACCCATTTATGCTTTTAGACTGGCTAATTTCCTTTGGTTGAGTTCTTTGCTGGACACTCATTTTCATAATGACCCATTTCATTGCACATAAAACATTTTACTTACTATAAATGGGATTTTGTGTTACCATTACCCTGATCTTTTTCAGTGCAATTACGAGCCTTATGTCCCATTTTAGCACATCGGTAGCACTTACCATAATTCAAATGAAATTCCCTAGAATGATTTTTACCACAATTTTCAGAAATTGTAATGTTATGTTTCATATCATTAGACTTTTTTGAAGAGTTCTTCCCTTTCATCTACCACCTCGACCTCTTGTTCTGTTGTTTGTCAAAGAACACATGATCATCGGAAAATTCCATTTTTACCTTCTCCACACAACAAACATGATTTTCATAACATTTGAACCCACGAGAAGCTAAATCCCATTGATACTTTGGCTTTAATCCTGATTAAAAATGGTTGATCTTACTATCAAGATCTCATATGAAATTTGGAGCATACCATTCTAGTCGAGTGAATCATTCTTTATAAGTAGCCACTGAGTCATCCTCCTACCACAATTCTAGGAGTATTTTTCTATCCAAAGACGAACCACCTTTGGAAAATATTTCTTAGGAAACATACCATTGAATTCATCGCAATCAAGAGAATCAATCTCCTCACTATCCTTGAATTTTTTCACCATTGACCACCACTGATTAGCTTCTCCTTCAAGACGGTAAACATCATGACTATCCTTTTGATGTTATAAACACCCCATGACATCAAAAATATTTTCCAATGCTTTAATATACCCTTAGTCTAGCACAGGATCAGACGATCCTCGGAATGATGGGGCATGTTGCCTCATGAAATGCTCCATTACTAACATGTTCCTCTGTGGTTGATCAGGATGATCTCATAAATGGAAATCACCACCATTTATAGCCTAAGTCAATTGTGCCATCACTGCAACAATCTATTCTGTTCTGATTATGAAAATCTTAGGTTGCTGATTTGGAATGTTGTATTCCTCCTGATTTCTCCCCAAAAGAGTTTCCCTATTTCCTCTACGGAAAACCATTATGAACACAGAAATTTCTTATGCAAATCAACCTAGTAATCTGTAAATGCTATATTATTTCAATATTAACATAAATTACTTAATGAATATTAATTTAACAATAACCAAACTCCTAAATTTATCTAAAAAGACAATTGATATAAACTATAAGGACCCGACCTTAAACATTACATACTATTGAATTAAATGAATAAGTCACATTGAGGATATTTTCAGGTTTAGAGTTTTAGAGAATAAGGACATAACTATTAAATCTAAAAATACTACAAAGTAGACACTTCTACACAGTTTCTATTTGTTTTTCACAAAATAAAAACTCTTGAACAAAAGATTCATGTCTCGTTCCAGGTTTTAGACAACATGACTTTTCCTTGATCCCATCCTTGACCCTATTCATCATTAAGTCCTGTGAAAACATTTCAAAACATGGGATGAGCATAAAAAGCCCAGTAAGGGTTATAAAACAATGAAAGAATTATTTTTCATCAATACATATAAAACATAACCTCTTTCAATTACCCCATGAAAACATAAGATTTATGAATAACACATAGAAATCATAGATCATAAAGGTAATTTGTGGCATCCATATCATACATACATTTTAGCTATCACAGCTACTTAGGGAGTTACTTTGGAATACCATTCACATTATATTCCCAAAATATATTAGGAGAAACACTAACATTTACCTCTATCACGTTACCCAATGCAATGGAGAGCTATCTCGGGCTCACCTGCCATAGTATTATCACGGAACCACCCGTATACGTAAATAATTCCCAAGAACCATAACATGATCATAACACAAAACATATGCATAAAGGAAAGATAAAATTTCCACATTGAAATAAAAAAATACAATTTCAAGATATTGAAATAATAAATCCATTATCAAAATAATTTACAATAAAAAAATATATAAAAATAGTATAAGATATTTATTTTTTCTTTTCAAAAACATTCCATCTTGTTAAGGAAGCCAAAGATCAAATAATACCCGTGGTGGCGGAAAGGTCGTTGTCACCACTTACGTAAAAAACATTAATTTTTTGTCATTTAGTAAAATGATTTTTATATAAATATTCCCTTTGAATGAAATTAGGAGTCAAATTGTTTTATACATCGTATAAAATAAAGCCATGAATAAAACTAAATATTCCTTAATGAAAGGAGATTGAGACGAAGTCCCTTATCTCATGTCCCACTTAACTCGATTGTTCTTTAATCTCCTGAATAATAAAATAAAGTTAATTTGTACTTTCTTAAGATCTTTTTTCATGTTTATTATTTCTTTTATATCACTTATTACCATGTTATAAACACTATGTAATCATTTATGTTAATAACATCCATTTTTTCGATATTTGGTACTTGAGTAAAAATGGACACCTTATATTTACAAGTTGTCCTAGTGGTAAATAGCCCATTATATCAACAATGATATTAATTATTTAGATATCATATATATCATATATATCTAGTATATACATTTATTTATAACAGTACACAACATTTGGAGGTAAGAAATGAAATGCACCGTTCATGGAGACGGTAAGTTGTACGTACGCATGAACGCTAATTTCAATTCTATTTATTATTTTAATGGAATTAAAACAAAATTATACTTAGGAATATTATAATTACAGTATAATATCATATATAATATCATTAAAACCATCCTTTATACATCCCACATATGGAATTAACGAGTCATATCACTTTGAGGGGGCGGTAATCCGCACTTCCTCTAATGAGATTATCACATTTTCCCATAATGGAAACCATAAAGGCATGCTATAAATAAAAATTAAATAAGAATAAAGAAAACATAAACATAATATATATCATATATAAATGTAGTTCCATCATAATGGCCACAATTAGATGTGGTAGGAGGTAATCAAACAATCATCGTTTCGTGAGGCGTTAGTTTTCCATCCACAGACAAATTCTGTTCTTCATCCATTAGATGGATGTGTGTGTAAGTGTAGTTAAAATTATTATCATAACAACATCATATTATGTTTAGGATACTGTTGTTGTAACAAACTAAAGGAATAAAAAGATTTTTAGGGTTGGAGAAGTAAAATAACAGAAAACAATTTATGGGAAACTGTTACCTTTAATTTGGGTAACTCCCTTTGGTTTGAACCAAATGACTTCTTGAAGTGCCTTATGCCTAAGATAAGACTTCTATGAGTATTAGAGGGATGTAGGGTTCTTAATTTTCAAGAGTTTTTAAAAGATAAAAGTCTTTAGAGGTGTGTGGAATTGGTTAGAAGTGGTCTCCTTTAATAAGGGAGAGGAGGGGCTCTTTAGGGATGTGTGAAAACATTATTTTATTATAAACATATCTTCGGTTTAAAAAGGACTAAAAATCATTAAAGTCGAAGATAACAAGACTTATATTAGAAATAAAATCATCCAATCATAATTGGACATGTTTTGTATAATATTTTAATCATTATAATCATATTTATTTAAATCATCTATTAATGAGGTAAATACTGCATCATTATTGTGTCATAAATAATTTAAATTATTTTATATCTACAAATTATAAAAAAATACCATAATTTAGGAAATAATTTTATATTTCCAATGAATATTTATAGGCAAAAATAGTACTTATATAACACCATATAAAAATTAATTTACTAAAATATTTTTGTTTATATCATTTTTACCTTTACATTAAATTAATTAATCTAAAGTGTCATTATCGTTCATAAGTGGCTCCATGGGGTCAAAGAATCGACCAAAAGATGACCATGATCGTCCATGACTCATCCAATAAGGTTTGTACATGTGTTAAGTTAATTTTCAATTATTATAATATTCTTTTTACCTTAAATTAACTTATTTACCTTTAACTGCGGTAAATAAAAGTTAAAAGTTACTAACCACCAAAAATTAGTTTCATATTATTGAACCACATTTTACTAACTAATAAAAACCATGTATGTAGGATTTTTGAAATTCAATTCACAGTAGTGGTAAATTTTCATTTAAATGAAAAAGACAGTTTTTTTAACTACTACTTAGTTGTTTCACTATTCATCAAAAATTGATGTTTTTGAGAAAAATACCAAAACTTCAGCCTAAGATATATTTGATATTCCGAATTCAAAAATTATGCCGATTTTTTCAAATTAGAAACATAGATGTGGCATTAATTAATTTCAAATGAATTCCCGTTGTTAAAACAATTAGCATGTTTTTATGAAACAATAACTATCAAAATATTGACACTGATTTATGTCTAATTTCAAAGAGAAATTAATTCCAATGACCAACATTGGATTAAATGGTAAAAATATATTCTAATTAAACTATAAAACCAATAAAAAATATAATATAACCAAGTAAATAAATTAGATTAAAAGGCACTTTTGAATTAAAATACAATATTTTTCACTATTTATTAAAAAATGAACTTTATCATAAAATTATCGAAAAATTACCCAGTGTAAAATTTAATGTCCCCATTTTAAGAAATATTTTTTTTCGTCATATAGAATTTATTAAACTGACCAAAATTAGATTTAAAGAGGGTTCTCCCTTAAAAGGCGATAAATCAACCTTTCAATGTAAATAATGCTTAAAATTAGATTCATTCACATTTTAGGCCTCTAACTTTTTATTGGATAAATGTAAATACATTTAACAATAATGTGCAATAATATTGTAGTTAGTGTTTTTAATTTCCACCAATACAACGGCTAGGAGTTAACTACCATTTAAAATAATTATATTATTTTTTTTGTGTGCAACGAAAGATTTCAAAGAAACCTGTTGTGGCATATCGGGTACGCTATCGAACATGTTAACCCCTTTAAAGTAAAATTAATATTTAATTAAAAATTGTTAATAAAAATTAATTATGTATTATTCTTCATTTACTTGGGATGTTACAATGATGATTTAAAAGTGGAATTTACCTCTTAAAGTTATCTTCCTTGAGAGCCTCTTTATGGGATAGGTTTTTGTAATTTTATTTGATAAATGGATGATGGAAGGGGTGTGAGATCTTGGGAGGACATTTTATATTAATTTTGACCGGGCACAAAGCATGATAGGAGTGATAAAATAGGGATTAAGGGAGGGGGAGGGTTATAGTGTAGGAGAGGGGTGATTTATGAATATCTAATTCACCATTTTATTATTACCCTCAATAAAAAAAATAGTGTTTATTCTTGTGACCCATAACAGTAATAAGTGAATTTGACTTCTAACCATGTGTGATTACATCATCTATGATGCTGTGAATGGTGAATTTAACTGATAATGTATATATATAGTAAATTTCCATAATGTACTATTCATAAAAAAATCGAGTATTTAAGAAAAATACCAAAATTTCACCCCAAGCTATTTTTGAATGTATAGAATTATAATATGAAATCCATTTTTTGAAAATAATTTTCTAAATATGAATAATTTTATTTGTCAATAAAGTCAAATTTTATTCAAAAAATAACAATTTTAAAACTATAATTCGTATTATATCACCTTGATAAAATAATCAAGATATTATTATCATATATCCTCAAGACAATAAAATAATAATATGATTTAATATTAATGAGGGTATATTACTATTCATATGGTTTTTTAATATTCATCCAAAAATTATGTTTTTATTATCAGACTGTAAATATATTACTAAACACAATTTTGTATGTCCTTTTTTTTTGAAATTCAAATCCCAAGGGTGAAAAAATTATTTTTACTATCAAGGTTATGACAAAGTGGTGGTTTGTAGAGACATTATTTTATGAATTCAGTATTAAATTTATTTATAAGACCATGGGGAGTTACATTCTCCCTCTCTAAAAAATATTCACCCTTGAAATTACCTGAATGTTATTGCGTTAAAAGATTTGGGTAGTTATTCATCATAAGCTAATCAAACTCCCATATTGCTTCTTCAATTCAATGATTTTTTCAATGTAAATTTAGCTGTCATGTTATATGATTCCTCAACACCAACTTTTTATTTTATAAAATCATTATTGGATCTTCACAAAAAGATAGGTCATCTTCCAATTATATACATTTAGAAGAGAGGACATAAATTGACTCTAACATGTACTTTCCCAAAAACGACACACAGAACAGATTTTTCACTGAAGATAGGATATGAGGCATAACCAAAAGATATGAAACAACACCAATTTACTCTAGGATTTTAAAATTTCTGTTTTACCTAGGGCTTAGTTTCTCTTTCTTCCAATTTTTATAACAACCTTCTGTAGAGATACTTTTAAGAAAACATGATCCCCCACTTGAAATTTCAAATCCTTCCTTTGATTCTTAGCATAACTCTTTTGTCTGCTTTCAACTACATTGATATGGGTTTGAATAGTCTTTATTGTCACTATTGTTTCCTCTACATGCTCTGGACCCAAAATATGCCTTTCACTGACATTATCCCATCATGTTGGTGCATGACATCTCGTTCCATACAGTTCTGCTTATGGTGTCATTGGAATGCTCTAATTGAAAACATTATTGTAGGAAAACTACACCAAAGGTAAATTTTGATCGCAAATACATTGAAAATAATGTGATAAATATTAAAACATTACTTCTAAATTTTGTATTGTCATTTTGGATTATCCATCAGTTGGAGTTTCATAAGCAGTACTCAAACGAGGCATAGTTTCCAATGATTTATGAAGACATTTCTTGAATTTCAATTTAAAACGAGGATCATTATCAGAAACTATTAAAAGTTGTGCTACATGAATTCTTACAACTTCATTGATATAGAGTCGTGAAATACTCTGTATTTGAAAATCCTTCCTTATTGTGGGTAAATATAATGATTTCCTTAGTCGATCCACAATTACCCATATTTCACCATTCTTTCTTGGAGTTTTGGGAAATATTGTGTCAAAATCCAAGTTGAAGTCACCCCATTTCAATGTAGGAATCAGTATAGGTTGCATAACACCTCTACCATGATGTCTATCATCCTTCACCTATTTATAGACTAAACATCTTGATACACAATCATCCATTTCCCACTTCATGTTTTCCCATCCATAATGGTCTATCAAATATCTATACATTTTAGTACTACTAGGGTGTGTAGAGAAATTATAGTTATAGGCATCATCCGTTAACTCTCTTTTCAGCTCAGTTATAGAGGGAACACATAACCTCTTCCCATATTTCATAATACCATCATCACACATGAAGTCAGCCAATATCCCATCATTCACAAAATTTATTTTCTTTTGAAGGGTCTCAACATCAGCCTAAGTTATCTTAATAATTTCAAATAATGATGATTGGGAAACCAATTGAAAAAGTAATGATGTTTCACCTTAATTGATAATTCCCACATTCATATTTACTAGATCCATAAACATAATGTCAATATCAACCCTCATTTTGTTTAGGGATCCAGGGTCCATCCTACATAATTAATCTTCCACCTTATTTTCCTTCCTCAGGAGGTAGTGTATTGGAAAATCATAATCCATGAGTAGTTCGAGCCATCTCATTTTCCTCATGTTGGGTTCATTCTATGAGTAGATATATTTTAATGTCTTGTGGTCTGTATATATCTCACACCATTCACCATAGAGATATCGTCTCCATATTTTTAGTGAACATATCCACGTAGCTAACTCATGATCATGAGTATTAAAGTTTTGTTCCTGAATTTTTAACTAACTTGATTCATTGGAAATAACTCTATCATTCTACTTAAGGACGCAACATAGTCCTTTCTTTTATGAATCACTATAGATCACAAATCCACCATTACCCGATGGTAGAGTTACGATCAGAGCACTCAATAATCTCATCTTCAATTCTTTAAATCATTTTCCACCTTCTTTTGTCCATATGAACATAACCCCTTTACATGTAAGATGGGTTATTGGGGTGGATAAACAAGATCAGTTTTGAACAAAATTCGGATAATAACATTCAATATTAATAAAACTACATACCTTAGTTATATTCGTTGGAGTGGGACATTCATGAACAACATTTTTCATCATAGGATCAACAGATATTCCATTCTTTGAGATAATGTGGCCATGAAAAGAAACTAATTAACTCCAAAATTCGCACTTACTAAACTTCCAATATAACTCATTTCTTCCACGTGTTTTCAAAATAGTGCACATGTGATTTTCATGATCTTAATTTCCTTTTGAGTATACCAAGATTTCATCATCAAATATCACCACAATGTCATCAATATATTTCTTGAAAACTCTTTTCATTAGATCTATGAAAACAAAGGGTGTATTAGTCAGTCCAAAAGGCATTACTGCAAATTTGTAATCCCCATACTTCGTTCGAAATGTTGTCTTGGGATTTTCTTCCTTCATCACTCGCAACTGATGATATCTATATAAAATTTCAATATTCAAAAGATATTGGGCCCTATGAAGTTGATCAAATAAATCATAAATGCAAGGTAGGAGATACTTGTTCTTTATTGTTATAGCATTTATCTCTCTATAGTCAAGTCACATCCTCATTGATCCATCATTCTTCTTTACAAAAAGAATAGGGGCACCCCATGGAGATACCCTAGGGTGAATAAATCCATTACTTCTAAATTACACTAGTTTTTTATTTAGTTCTACTAATTCCACTGTGGCCCTTCTATAAAAAGTCTTTGATATAGGACTTGAAAAAAGAATTAAATTAATAGAGAACTCAACATCACGCTCTAAAGGGTTCCCAGTTAAATCCTCCAGAAAAACATCATTATATTGTCCCATAATATGTACATCCTTGATTTTAAAATTTCTTTCCTCACTCATAGTTATCATGTTATCATCCTCCCTATGAATTTAAATCAGTAGAGCTGTTGAGGGTGGATCTTGATGGGGATTAGATGGTGATGTTTCTGCCGAAAAGATAAGGTATTCCACATTGTTATATAAAATTGTAAATTCAACCTTCATGAAATATATTTCTTCTTCATAATTAGCTATTTTACCCATATTGAGGATTTTATCAAAGTCAATCATGAATATGATAATAAAATCCGTACAAAATAACATTTATATTCCATAATGGGGACATCCTAGCACATCTTTATTACAATGATACTTTCCTTAGGAGTTTTGACTGACAACTCCCTTATTAAATAAGATTGGAAATATATAATTTTATTTGGAAACTAGGAAGATATGAAAGTATATGATGCTCTAGAATAAAATAAACAATTTTCTAATTTTTAAGAAACAATTATAGTACCTTCCACCACATCATTAGGGACCTAATATAAGCAGTTGGGATCACATAAGCTTTGCCTTTCCCCCTTGGCCTTCTTTGGTAAACGTTTCCTTGATTCCTCGGAAAATAGTTTTTATAGTGTAACTAGTCCTTTTATGTTTTTCATTGAAAGTTTTTTCTTCTTTCTTACCCATACAATACCGGGAATGGTGGAATTTTTCTCAACATTTGTAATAGGCAACCATACCCTTCAAGAACTCCCATGGGGTCTCTTCCCATAATTATCATAGGGTGGAAGGTAAAATCTTCCTTTATTCCCTATTTCCTTATTTTCTTTTCCAGATATTTCATTAACACTATTCTTCATAATTCTCTCACTTAAAATAATAAGACTTAGATAATTAATTTTCTCTCTTGATAGCACGTGAGAATATATCTTCATATGTTGAGAAACTTTGCGAGACTAGTGACCTTCAGAGGAATGGCATTAAAATATAAATTAATTGATCAATCTTTCTCCTCAGATTGTGTATGTAGTCCATGACATGTCCTTCTAAAATTGTGAAGTTAGATTCATATTTTTCAACATTAGTATCCTCTTTCTTCTATAGATTCTGAAACTACCTTTCTATATCTTCCTAGTGTTCATGAGGGATGTTTTTTCTAAGAAGATTTCCTTAAATTCAATCCTTTACATTTCTTCTATTTCTTCCCCCTTCTTTGTGTTTTTAATTAAGGACCACCACTAATATGATTCTCTTGATAAAGGAAAACCCTTCATAATAACCATCTATCTTTTGTTACGTCCCAATGTGATATATATCTTCTCAAATGAACTAATCCACTACACTACTACAACTGGTTTTGTTGTGCCATTAAATGATATAGGATTTTGTCACATAGAGTGGTCTATCATAGGTCCTCAATGTCTTGGACACAAATAATGCATATAGGTAAGGTTATTTTTCACAACCTAAGTCAGCTAACCTAGTATACTTATAATATTCTCTACCCCAGTCGCAACACCAGATCCATCATCATTATCTTGCATCGGAGGGAAATCCCTATATGGTACACATGCATTCATGCGGTTTACATTCCTTCCAATATAATCTATTTCTAAAAAATGGCATATACTAGATTGGGTTATTAATAATAATGTATAATATAAAAGTAGAAAAATAATTTTCCAAATTTGTAATATTATACATTATTAATCACATAATCCTAAACATGGGTTCATTGAGGAAAAATCTACATTTAAATCCTTTAAAATGGATTGAAAAGAAAATTTGAATTTTCCTAAATATATCCCCCGAAAGTGTCAAACCAGGTGAATAGTAAGGCATGTTGTCATATACCATGATACACCGGTCAAGCCTGAAACTGTATATCAGATTCGTTACTCCCAGGTATATCTATCCTAGAAACAAATTCATATATTATATCCGGACATGAATTTATTTTCTATAAATATCCACATAATATATTCCTTTACTAAATTCCAAGACATTTTTGTACGTTTGTCTTTAATGTATTTCTAAGTGTTTTGTTCCCTAATTGACATTTTATAAATCCAGTTTCCATGTTTTCTACTAAACTTCAAATGATACCGACTGTACAGTCCCCGACCCTAGTGCCCAGAGTTAGAGTCTTATTTCATTGCATTGGAATGATTTCAATAAAGTCATATCCCAAAGGAATGAGTAGTTTAGTTGATTTTTAAAACTAGATACTTAAATAATTTCAACATTAAAACTTGAAAGAAAATAAAATATTGAAATTCCTTTGACAACATCCATAACACCTAGGTTGTCCTTGCATGTCATTCATAATATACCACTTCATGTACTAGGAAAATGAAACATATGAAATGGGTGAGCTCAAAGGCTCAGAAAATGTATGTAATATTAAAGAAGATAATATAAACATAAAAATTAGGCATGGTTAATAACTAAAAACACATGCCATTAAAAATAAACGTGAACACATTATGGAAGGAATTAGAGATGAATAAATAATTCCATAATAAAGAATAATCATGGGTATTCTACTAGTCGAATAAACTCATCAACTTTCAACTACTAGTTTCATAATAAGGTAATTCATAATGTCAAACATCATAACCATATAGTCAAGACCTAGTACCAAGACCATAAATAACCATTTTGTCAATGTGCTGTGTCGAGGCCGTAGTTTGTCTCATGATTCATACTAATGAATAGAGGTGATATAGTGGGCCCCACCCATAAATTTCTATTTATAATTAATTTTTCATATGAAATGGGTCTAAACATAAAAAACATGATCAAAAGAAATAAATCTCCCTAATATGTACACATAAACACTTACCATTCTGAGTAGAATGCAGAATTGTATTAAGAAAGCACATCCACAGTCAAAAAAATCATAAACCATTCAATAAAATATGGTATATGATATCACGATATATTATTCCCCATTATACATAATACTCAACAATGTTGTGTAAATATACAAAATGATTGTTACAAAATCATTGAGTAATTCTTGAGATAAACACTCTTTTACATTGAAAAGAAGAGTTCTTTTAGAAAAATGATTTTTTTAAAACTAGAAGTGGAATAATATATTTATCTCAAAATAAAATGAGTGATTTTATAAAAATAATGGTTTCTTAAAATATATTATATACTACTCTTGAAAATAGGTAATAATTCAAGAAATCCCCTTTAACCGAGCTTGAATTTCGGTAAGAATTGTTGAAAGATCCCTTTATAAAATGTATATCTCCATAAAATAAATAAGGAATGTGTTTGGTATGAATTTATAGAAAATTAATAAAGAAATTATGATGAGTATATAAGAATAAATAATAATTTAATTGGGATTAAGAAAGAAAAAAAGTAGCCCGAATGAAAATGGTTTTTTGAATAGAAAACCCTTACCTTAAGTATGATGGTGTTGTTTACTTGATATTAGTTTCCTAGATAACCAAATTATATTTATTAATTAATATTTCCAAAACCACTAATTTATGTAATTTAATAACAATATCCATATTATATTCATTCAAGTCCTTCTTGATGGGTTTATAATGTTTAATTTTATTGTTTGGGAGCAATTTCTTCCTTGGTATACATGACCAGTTTAATAATATACATTAAAGGATGTGCTTTTAAGATGAGAATGGTTGTCAAGAAGGGAAGTTTTATTTTATTTTTTAACATCCAAAATATTAGAGGGTTTATAAAATTCATTTGGTTTTTGGGATAGAGGTTGAGTCATTATATAAAACATTAATGGTAATTATTTGAGTTAATAGGCGGTTATT
The DNA here is from genome assembly GCA_963277665.1 of Viscum album. Lineage (NCBI taxonomy): Eukaryota > Viridiplantae > Streptophyta > Magnoliopsida > Santalales > Viscaceae > Viscum > Viscum album. The sequence goes on from OY728119.1 coordinate 1,978,957,014, forward strand.
GATAGAAAAGATATCATATAAATTTACATAATGTGTAAAAAAAATATGGAACCTGAAATAAGTTATAATAAATGTATTATAGTATAGTTTAACTATAAAAATGGTTTCAAGACCATAATTAAAAACAGTAATAGAAATATTAAACCCATCATTATTGAATGTGATAAATTAATGCATCTCGGATGATGTTTTATTTTCTAGTATAAAAGAAGTCAAAGGGAGAGATGGTGTTGAATTATTAAATTATCATAACGAAATTCTAGTAAATATAAGGAAATTTAGTTATCATAACATATGGTTGAATAGAGTTTAGGAAATAAAAAGAAAATAAAGGAACTCGAAATAAAAAGAAATGAAAAGAGGAATTTACCTCTTGATGTTATCTTCCTTGAGAGCCTCCTTAGGGGAGTTTTTTGGGATTTTTATGAGTCCAAGGGTTGATGCATGTCGTGGGAGAACATGGAAGGATATTTGTGAATAATTTATACCAGGAAAAAGGCTTGGGGAATTGAATAGGAAGAGGGAGTGTGGGGGGTTTTATAGTGGAGGAGAGGGGTGATTTTTTAATATATTATTCATTATTTTGTTATTTCCCTCAAGACATCCAACTGTGTTGATTCCTGTGAACCATAATTTTAATAAGTATATTTTAGTTCCATACAAGTGTGATACATCATCCATGATGCTAGGAATAGTAAATTTAACTAATAATGAATATATACTGTAAATTATCATATTTGACTATTCATCAAAAATTTGAGTAAATTTAGATTAATCCCAAAAAATAACACACTCCATTTTTTGGCATGTTTAATTTAAAAATGAACTCAATTTTTTCAAAATAAATTTCTAAATATGATTAATTTAATTTTTAAACAAATTATTAATTTATTCAAAAAAATAACAATTTTAAAAATACAATTCATTTTATATCGCCCTAAAAAATTAGTCAATGTCTCATTATCTTATAACCATACAATAGTAAAATAAGAATATAATTTTCTATTCATAAGGGTTTTAATACTATTCATATTACTATTCATAATGTTATCTTACTATTCATCCAAAATTTTTGTTTGTCTTATCAGACTCTAAATATCTTACTGAACGCAATGGTCTGTGTTTGATTTTTGAAATTCAAATCACATATGTTGAAAAATTTTGTTTTCTAGCTAGGTTATAACAAAGTATGATTTTTTAGAGACTTGGTGTTTTATGAATTAAGTGATAATTTTATTTATAAAAAATTGGGGTGTTTCAATATAATATTTATTTTACTAATTTAGATCATATTTTTACCCCTATCATTTTATTTTTAACCCCCCCCCCTCATTAACCATTTTCACTCATATAGTGATAATAAGGTTATTAAACATTGATGGTCACAACAGATAAAAATGAAAAAATATACAATAAATGAATGTGGTTTAATATTGTCAACCATGTCTTAATCACTATTCCAATGATATTTTTTTTATTTTATGTCATTTAATAATTTATATTGGATTAAAAAATATCATTAAATTAAATTTTACAACTATTCATTTACATTGATTTTAATGACATCACGAAACAAAATTAATTAAAATTAAATTCATCCAAAAATCTATTATAATTAATTAATATATATAATTAGTGGGTTTATTTTTCAAATTTTTCTACTTTAAATATTATTAATATATTTTATTTTATTTTTCAAATAATTTAATAATTACCACATTGGCATTGTGTAAAAATTTAAAGTAATATTTTATTCAGAAAAAATTAAAAATAATTTTCCTACATGAGGATAAATGTTATAGATTTTAAAATAATATTGATAACAAAACCTATCCTATGGTTATCCTCGTATTATAATTATTATATTTATTAAAATCAATAAAGGGACATTTTCTATTGTTATTTATAAAAAATATTTTAAAGGATGTAATCACATCCAAATAGAAAAAATCCATATCACTGAATCTTGGATGTGTATGGATGAAATGGAATCATCCAATAAAATTATGGACAATTTTATGCTCATTTTCTCATAATTATCATTTTATTTTTAAACCATAATAACATTATTTATCCTTTTCATTTTAACAAAAAATACTAGGGTTACTATTCATATAGAAAGGAAATAAAATGTACACATTTACAAAATTTAAACACTTTTATTCAGAATTTTGAATCAATTTTTTCCAATTCAACGAACCTAAGAATAATAATTTAATTTAATATTAAATTGGAATATTATGATAAAATAAAAGTTTTCAGAATAATTCCTTTTTTAAGTATGAATTTTTTATTAATAAATAAAAATATAAAATTCAATTTAAAATACTATATTTGGATTATTTGGAAAAAATGAAATAATTCAACTTTTAAAATAGTCCAAAATTTATTTTGTATTGGTAAATACTATAAAATAAAATATAGTTTTCAATAAAGTCAATATTTTTCAATATTTGTTGAAAATCCCACATTTCATAAAAATTAAAAAATTGAACAACAGAATGATTTTGATATTCATATTTTAAAAATGATATTTATTTTATCAAATAAAATTTCTTCATGTTACAGAAAAATTTGATCATTTCCTTTGAAAAAGAAAGAAAAATTATCTTTAAATAAAACATATCGTTGAAGAATAAAATGAATTTACTAAAAATTGACTACTTATTTCATAAGAATTAATAAATAAAATTGTATTGACTAGAAATTTTTTATATATATTAAAAAATAATATAATCCTATTAAAAATCACTAATTTAATTAGTATGTTATAAAATTCATATTTAAATAATAATATATCTTGGTTCATTTAATCTTGTTATTGTGTGTTGTACACATTATCAAACATGATATCCTTCATTTAATAACCAGGGATTTTATAGTAATATCTCCCAATATTAATCCTGAGGTATCAAAATAGACTATATAACAAATAAATAGTTTTAGCAGAAACTAAATCATAATAGTTTCTACCTCTTCTTTAGTTCCTAGAATTTATCCTCACACATTCTTGTCCACTTGTACCAGAAAACATTCATAATCAACCCAATCATTGAAACTGCCATGAAACTGAATTCCTGGATGACCCACCTATAATACCCAACCAATCCAAGGTATCTTCAAATTTACAAAATGAAACCATGATGAGACCAAGCGATCATGACCTCCACATTAGGCCGGTTAACTGGGATACCATCCTTTAAGATCACATAATTAGGATAGCGATCATCCAGAATAATAAAATGACTTAGAAACTCAGCATATAGCTAATGTTCCTATATGTTCTGGGTGCTGTGGAAGTGCTTTGGCGAGTGTAGCCAACATTAATTTTTCCATTAACAACGATCCATCTAAGATCCACCACGATAATAAAATAGCAGATCTTCAGAATAGAACGAAGAACAAAAGAAAATTTATGGAGTCTTGGAACCATAGAGAGGATCATCATATATTGGTTATAATTAATTTAATTAAAATACAAGAATAACCTAGATTGAATTCTTTCTCTTTCAATGTTTCTAGTCACAATCCTATGTGATCCATCATTGCATCATAGAATCTAAGTGTTGGATTCTTATACCGGTGATCCTAACGTGCTCCACGTATCTCTGGACTATGTCGAAGGGATATTCGGGTGCTAGCATGGAAGATCCTTCCCTTACGATGTCTGCCTTCGATCCCCTTGAGAGATGCTTCCAAAGTGCTCTCCTTGATCTGGTGGAGGAGGATCTCTCTCGTAGCATGATATAATTCATGGATGAAATGATTTCCCTCTTATATTGAGACGTTTCTCTAGATCTGATGTACACAACCACTAGAAATGGATATGCTAATGAGAATTATATAATTGGGATTTTAATTACATAGAATAATAAAATGAATTAATTACCTGAAATCATTTATTCCATTCATTTAATACATAGTAAGACCTCTTGTTTAATAATAATAGTTTACTATTATTGTTACATCACATGTTCCCATGAATAACACCAAATATTATTTAATTAAATTAATAATATTATTTCTCACAAATCCCTGGAAATATTTCATGGATTGTATATTAATATGCATGGAATGTTCTTTTGTTTTTCCATTTTATTTATTTCCTCATCCAAATTTATTAGACCTTTAATAATGACAATTTATTTCTTAAATAAATATCACAACATTACTCGCTAATAAATATATTATATCACCCACAAGATATTCTCTCAAATTACTAGTGTCGAAATAAATGCGATTAAGAATCCTCAAATAATTATTAAAGCACAGTCCATAATAATATTAATTCAACTTGTTAAATTTATATTTAACTGAGATACTTATACACACTTAGTTTGTGACCCTCTTAGCCTCAATCTTAGTAGTATTAGGCAGAGCTTGCTTAAAGTCCAAGGTTAGTGTCTAACAACATTCCAAGGCACCCATTGAGAAAGAAGTAAATTTTCCAATGATGTGTCACATCTTGCAAACGATTACCATGTAATGTAATATCTTTATCTCTATATCTCGAATCAATCTGGTTGCATTCTTGTGCTATAAACCCATGTTCATGATTATTCATTCATTTTCTTATTGGAATTGAACTTTCCTATTCCTTACCATGACATTCGATTTATTTTGGTTATATAAATTTCATCATAGGGGATAAGATATCTACATCTTTTTTGGAATAGATGGGGAAAATCCTTTTCCGCATTATCTATTAATGTGGTATTACCCATGAGAACCTAACTTATCCTACCTCACTATGAAAAGTGTGTTATAATAGTTTTTATCAATACATCTCTCTCATTGATTTGTAATATTCATTAATAAAAATCATAATGTTTAATGAACAATACACATGTGTGAAGATAGGAACATCCAATGACACTATGAAATGTGGATTTCCTTCTGGTGGGTCTCGTTATCATAATATCCTCTTGGATTTTACCAAGGACACACACCATGTGAAGGTACCTCAATGTTTTATGATTCCAAACCCGTAATGGCCTGTATTATTTGTGTCCCTCAAATAACATCATCTGTCTATAGAACATATATTCAAGAATAGTGTTTTGGAACTTCTGGGTTCTCATCATAGTTAGGATCCACTATAACTGTTTAGTGCAACATCATTCCTTAGGACAATATCAAATTCATTTCCATGCAGAAGAACAATAAAAATGTGATAAGGAATTTATGAATGAATAATGTACAAAGTAGTTGGTTCTAGGCCACCAAATCCAACAAAAATCCACTTGGAATAGAGCCAACTACTAAAAACCATTAACCCACTAGCTCACAAATGATATTCATGCTTCTTCTAAGATAGGCCTTAAGTCATGGGGTCTGCCACATTCTATTATTTGGACACTCTACTCACTAAAACTTCACCCCTTTGATAGAAATACCTCATTAGGTGATACTTCTAGAGTATGTACATGGTCTGTTGATGTGAGCTTAGATCTCTGGCAAGAACCACCACCACCATATTATCAGAATACAATATGAAAGGGTCTTTACTGCTAGGAACCACATCAAGATCATAGAAAATGTTCTGAGTCTAGATGGATTCCTTGGCTACATCAGATTCCACTTTATATTCTAACTCTGCTGTAGAATCAGCAATAACCTATTTCTTTGAACTCTTCTAGATCACAACTCCTCCATTGAGATAGAAAACATATCCATATTGTGACATCAGATCATTTTGATATATCTGAAAAATATCATCAACATACCCTCTGATGACAAGATTCTCGTCTCCTCCATACACTAGGAACATATCCTTAGTTCTTCTCAGATAATTAAGGATAGTCTTAAAACATTCCAATGTCGTTCTCATGGATCTTCTTGTTATCTTCCTACAATGCTCAGTGCATAAAAAGCATCTATACTGGTATACCACAAGGCATTCATGAAGGACACTATAACCGAAGGATATGATATTTTACTCATTATACCATTCTACGGTTGTCTCTGAGGACACATTTTCTTAGAAAGACTTAGGCCATGTGAAACTTGGACCAATGCCCTCTTGAATTTTTTCATACGAAATCTATTTTGTATCTGGTCAATGTATGTAACCTGACATAGTCCAATTAGCCTCTTGGATCTATCATGAATGATCTTGATCCCAATAATGTAGTCTGATTCAATAATGTTTTTCAAGGAAAAAAAGTTGTTCAACCAGTCCTTAACTGACTATAATTTTGACACATTGTTTCCAATAAGTAATTTTTTATTAACATATAATACATGGATAATGACTACATTACCATTAAACTGCTTATAAACACATGGATCACATTAGTTCATAGTGAAACTAAATTATTTTATGGCTTCATCAAATAGAATGTTCCATTACCTGGATGCTTTAATTATTCCATTAATGGATATATGCAACTTGAAAACCCGTTTGGCTTCACTTGGTGTCACAAAACATTCTGGTGGTGTCATAAATAAATCTTCCTGAAGATTCCTATTAAGGAACACTATTATGACATCCATCTACCAAATCTCATAGTCATGATGAGATGCAATGGAAATTATTATTGTTATGGATTTAAAAATGGAAACTTGCGAGAAGGTTTCATCACAGAAAATTCCTTGACGTTGTATTAATCCTTTTTTACACTAGAATTTATTTAAAGGTTCTAACATGACCTACCTTGTCCATGTTTTTCTTGAATACCCATTTGCATCCAACATGATTTACATCAGTTGGATCATCGACTCAAACTGTAGCTTGGTTCTAATACATGGAATCTATCTCAGAATTCATAGTTTCTAACCATGTTGTATCTTCCGATATTTTTACTGATTCCTTTTAGGGTATATGTTCATCGTTGCCCAATAATAATTATTCACCTTCCTCGGTGACTAGGAAAACAAATCTATATGGTTCCCTTACCCCTTTTGAGCTCCTACGCAGTACTTGTGTTTCTAGAACCTCTCCCACAGGGACCTATGGAACTTGTTCCTAGAAAAACTATTATGTATCTTTATAATCAACTTTATTGAAGTCAATCATTATCCCAATCTCCTTTTTGGGAATTTGATCCCTCTCAAGAAATACATCTCATCTGGAAACAATCATTTTCTTATGTGAAGGGTTATATAGGTAATATCCTTTAATTTTCTTGGGAAATCATATAAAGATAAACCTCTTGCCCAAGGGTTCTAGTTTGTTGTATGAGAGGGCCTTAAAAATTTCCCCACATCTCTATACATGAGTGTGTGACAAAATGGGTTTCTTTGCATTCCAATACTAGGAGGAAAATACATTTTCTATCTTAGATGGTTCCTAGTTTAAGGGTTGTGTTGCGTTTTTTAATGCATATCCCCAATGAATAATGGAGGATCTGCATGACTCATCATGAACCTCACCATGTCCAACAAGGTGTGGTTCCTCTATTCACTAACACCATTCCACTGTGGTTTATAAGAAGTAGTGAGCTAAGATAGAATCCAAGACTCTTATAGATGATTGATGAACACTTGGTTCGGATATTCTCCACCTTGATCTAATCAAAGTTTATTTATCATCATACCAAGATGATTCTCTACTTCATTCTTGAATTCCTTAAATTTTACTATGTACTCTGACTTATACCTCATTGAGTAGACATATCCATATCTACTCAATCATTAGTAATGGTAATGAAGTAAGAATATCCTCTTCTATCTTCAACCGATAAAGTTCCACACACATCTTTGTTACCAATCCAAGAAGCTCTATTTCCCTTTAAACCTATCCACTGAAACATGGCTTAGTATTTTTAATTTGCAAAAAAGTGTTACATCTATCAAGTGATTTTAGTTAAGTAGTGTGTAAATAACCATCTTGGCAGAGCTTTGTCAAGTGATTCTCATTTACATGACAAAGACGGTGATTCCATATCTTGGTGATGTATGAGTCATGTGAGTTTGTTTTGTTATCGATTTCCAACACTTGGTTTTGTAATTTAATACATACAAACCATTATTTAAATGCGCCATATCATAAGAGATGATTCTCTTATAAAAGAAACAACCCTAATTTCCAAAAAATAAAAATCATTCCATCTATATACAATCATGTTACAAAAATTATTTTCATGGTAAAATGAGGCACATCATAATAGTTATGTAAAACCAAATGCTTCCCAGTTGGAAATGAGAGATAATATTCGCCAATAGCCAATGTAGCCAGCCTTGTGCTATTTGAAGCTCAAAGATCCACCTATCTTACATAAATATTTATAAATCCACTTTCTTACTTCATTTTGAATAAATATGTGTTCCCCATAATCTTTATGTAATACCCAATGTGTAGAAAAATAAATATTACTATCGATAACTAACGGACCTTTAGAATCCCCATGCCTCAATGTACAGTTCCTCTTCTAGTGGCCCCGCTTTTCACTTACAAATCATACCACCTCATATTCCTTGCCCTGCCACTGGATCTTCCACTTTTTAGTGGGACAGTGCTTCGGGGCATCAGACCATTTATGAATCATTTTCCCGTTTTCCTTGTCTTTCATTCACTTATTCAACATAAAGACTGCATGTTTTTCACACCCCATGTATTTATCTACCAATATATTTATGTTAAGATGTTCTGATAGACTCTTATCATTATTGATCATGTTTTAGTTGATAATAAATCTAGATATGTTCTTGGGTGGTGAGGATAGGATGAGATTTGTATGCAACTCATCAGTGAACATAATCCCAACGATGTCCAGGTGTTCAATGTAACCAATAAGCTAACTATGTGAGGCCCAGTTGGCACAGAATCTCTATGTATAGTTGTAAAAAAATATTTGGAGATCTCAAGTCTCTCCTTTCTTGACTTCTAATGATAAAAATATTAATGTTGAGACACCATTCTATACGTGTCCATGTTTGCATGTGACTTTAAGAGCTCATTAGACATGGCCGATAGCATGAAAAATTGGACATCTATGTAATCATCCATATGTTTCATATAGAGATATAGCTCCTCATCACTAGCCTCTTTTTCAAGCGAAACTGGAATAGGCTCTTCCTGCACGTACAATTTCCTCTTTTGGTGAAGGATGATGCGTACACACCTCTGTCATTCATAGAAATTGGTGCTGGTGAGAAGGCTTTCCTTCTTATGTATGGTTTTCAAGGATTTTTTTGAAGTCATTTTTCTTTCCATTTCAATAAATTTAGATTATAAAAGGATTATTACATTATCATGATCAAACTGAGATAAATAAATAAATTAGAACTTATTATTCTCACACTATTTTATCGAAATCCAATAGCCCTCAACATTGATTTTGGAATACTCTGTTGCCTGAATATTCTAGTGGAAAAGATCCATATTTCAATTCATAATACCCCAACTAGGGTTGGTCAAGAAAATTGAAGGGTTTTAGATAAGTAATCCAAATTCATACTGCATTAACTCGCATCTCTTGATCTGTTGAGTGGACTCCCCAATACTGAAATCCTTTTATTTTGGATTCCCTTAAACTTTGCCTCTTGGTCACAAAAATTCATGTTATGTCTATCAACCCATGATGTGAAACAAGTCAAGTCAACCCAAAACCATGAATTATAATTCCCCAATAATTAAAATCATGACATCTAGGGTTGGACAAGCACTTTAAAATATGGTTCGATTCTAACCAATATTATAGAACGCTATACCGAATTAGAATTTTCATTGAGGGATTTTATTATCATACATAAATTGTCAATTTATTAAATTTTATTACATGCTTTTTAATATTAAGTGGGATACAGTAAAGTGATTAACCATGTCTGAGATAACATTTACACCTAAGCCGGTCTTATTTTGGTTTCATCTTGCACGCTTGTTTAATTAATTAATTGCGTGATCATGAAAATACACCCAAAATAAATAAACCATGAAACTGACAGAAATAATAAAATGGTATGATCATGAGCTTTTTATATTGGTTATGTTATTTATCTGTTGTTAAACTAACCCAAGACCTAGGGGGAATACACCATGAACCTTTTGTGTTCGTGTTTTGAGCATTCCACCTATCCACCTTTGTATCTCCTTCGATTGGTTTCACCTTGGATCCTAACTTGTGTTGCCTCCACTAGCATGGGAGATCTATCCATTACATATTCTTTTATCTCAATCTTAGGAGAGGGTAAAAATAGGGTTTTATATAAATTAATCCTTGGGTACACATTCAATTCTTATTAATGAAGAGAAGGCTCCAAAGACAACAAATTTAATTAAAACAAGTAAATTAAAATAAATGATTCACATAAAAAGGTCTTGGTTTAGATCATGATCATCCATACATTCAATGATATTTACACCTAAATAAAACTATCATTTAATTCCTTAGTAGTTTATGTATAAGATAAATCACGCTCGACTCAATTATATATCTTTAATTAATCAATCATATTATCTTAAACGTTTTTTCTGAATTTTCTTGAGATTATCATCCATCATAAATTTAAACAAATAAATTCATTTGAAAATATCTTTTTACATAAACATGAACCTTGGAGGCATCCAGGTGAATTCCTATTCATAACTACCCAACGAGTCGAAATGAACATTACGTTGATGTTATATTAAACAGATATATATAAAACACCTATCACGTGTTATGGCTCATCATTACACCCAAACTATGGTACACATCTCATGGGGTTGAATAATATAATAACATGATTTAAAAAAACTGCATAATTTGGATGAGTACAAGACATATAGTTTCTACTACACAACATATAATTTTTTTTCACCACCCATCCGGAGTACACACTCGGGGACATGGAGTGTAGACGTACTTCAAAAATCTTCATAGTAAAAGGTGTGTTCAGTGGGGCACACACCGTGTAGTATCCAGGTTACACAGTTTCGTTTCAGAAAAGCCGTGAATGGGGTACACAGTGTAACTCTAACCCGAAGGAACTACATGCTGTGTTCAGTGGGCCACACTGAGTGTAATCCAAAAACCATGGGCCACATGTTCCAGGTCAACACACGGAATCTTAAGGACATAGATATAATCCAATGACACGTCATGGTTTGGTGGCCCATCCTAGTGAAAGGAACCTCTACTACATGACATTTACTACTAAATACACACCTTGTGTTCGGGTGTTGTATGGCCCGGAATCTTTGACACCTCTGGATGAGATCCTCTATTTAATTTAAATCAGAATTAAAAGAAAAAATCATTTTTGTAAGGTGAACGAGAAACTAAAGAGAAGGAATAGATCTCAACATTTAGATTTATAGAAATATTATCATGAATTGAAAAAGTTAAATTATTATATACGTAAATCATTAATGAAAAACTAGATAATTATAATCAATGATATGACCGATCTGATACCACTTTTTGGTTCTGGGCATAGTGGAAGCACGTTGGAGAGTGCACCCAACTTTAATTTTTCCGTTAACAATAATCAATCTGAGATCCCTCATTATAATAAAACATTGGATCATAGTAATAGAATGAAGAATGAAAGAAAAAAAATGGAGTCCCAGAACCATGGATAAGATCATCATATGTTGGTAATTAATAATCTAATTAAAATAAAAGAATTACTTTTATTTAATTATCTCTCTATTTATATTTCTGGTCAAAATCCTATGTGATCTGTCATTGTGTATTAGAGCCCATGGGTATTATTCCTTAGCGGTGATCCACACGTGCTCCATGTAACTCTGGACACCACTGAATGGATCTTCGGGTGGTAGCACCGAAGAGCCTTCTCTTGAGATGTCCACCTTCAATCACCGTGAGAGCCGCATACAATGTGCTCTCCTTGATCTGGTGGAGGAGGATCTCTCTCATATCTTAAGAGCGTTCTTGGAAGTAAAAAATTATCTCTTGGCCTGAAAGATTTCTCTATATCTCTTGTGCACAACCACCAAAAATGGCTACGGTAATTATAATTATATAACTGGGATTTTAATTACATAGAATAATAAAATGTATTAATTACAAGAAATAATTTATTCATTCCATTTATTTATTAGTAAGACCCATGTCTAATAATAATAGTTGACTATTATTATTACTTGACAAGCACCAATCTAATTACACATTATATTATTTAATTAAATAAATAATATTATTTCCCACAATTCCATAGAAAAATTTCACTGCGTGTATATTAATATACATGGCATGTACATCTGTTTTTCCATTTTATTTATTTCTTCCACCGCATTTATTAGACCTTGAATAATGACTATTTATTTCATATATAAATATCACTTCATTACTTGCTAATAAATATATTATTTTTTCCCACAATATATTCTCTCGAAAAACTCGTGTCGAAATAAATGTAGTCAGACATCATTGGATAATAATTAAACCACCATTGGGAATATTCATTATTAGACTTGTTAAATCAATATTTAACTGAGATACATGGATACACTTATTATGTGACCCTCTAGGCCTCTTTCTCAGTGACTTTTTTAGAGCCTCCCTAATGTCCATGGTTAGCATCTAGTAAAACACCAAGGCACCCACAGAGAAAGAAGATAACACTACAATGATGTGTCACCTCCTACGAACACTTACCATGTAATGTAATCCCTTTATCTTGATATCTTGAATCAATCAGGTTGCATGCGGGTGTCAACAACCCATGTGCTCAGTTATTCATTCTTTTACTTATCGGAATTTAACATGACCATTCCTCACCATGGCCATGGATTTATTTAGGCTATATCAATTTCAGCAATGTTCCTGAGATAACTACTTCTATTATGAAACAGAAAAGGAAAATACATTCTCGCATTATCTATTAATGCAGTATTACTAATGACATGCCCAACATATCTTACCTCTCTTTGAATAGTGTGTCGTCACAGTTTTCATCAATACATCTAAGTGCGCAAGTTTTAATACCCATTAATAATAATATTAATGTATAAGGACCAATACAAAAGTCCTATGATTGGAACATCCAAAGACACTATGAATTGTGGATTTCTGGCTGCCGGGTGTCGTTCTCATAATATACTCCTGGATCATACCAGGGAAACAAACCATGAGAAGTAGCCTCAATGTTTTATGAGTCCGCACCCCTAATGTTCTATATTATTTGTTTCCCTAAAAAATCATTTAGATATAGAACATATATTCAAGAATAGAGTTATAGATCATCCGGGTTCTCATCATAGCGGGGATCCGCTCTGACCTTTTAGTGCAACAACTATCCTTAGGACATTATCACATGAATTTTCATAAATAAGAACAATAAAGAAGTGATAAGGTATTTATTAATGAATAAAGTACAAAGTAGTTAGTTCTAAGCCTAAAAATCTAATAGTTCCCGAAGAGTACTAAATAAAATCTAAAGACACTCAATATACAACTCTTTGGTCTGAGAATAAATTAAAATTTCATTGATAATAATCACAATAAAATTGTATATATTGGGATGAAAAATATGGTTCTTCATATCCATGAACACCATCATTTCATTCATCTTACAAAATATAATCATGATATATTCATACAACCTATACATACTCTTAAACCCCAATTTTTTATAAATTTTTCCTGGGCCCATATTTTATTATAACTCAATCACATATCAATCTTGTAGAACCATCGAGCTCCCTAAATTTGGTCATATTGGTAATATATACTCAACATGGGATGTCATTTATTTTCACATCCCAATTAAATCATTTGATAATTTTGGATTATCCATTGTGCACCATCCACCTTCTAGAATAATAAACCTTGAGAAACCCATGGAGAGTTAATTGGCTGGAAAAAACACTCTGCCTTTATATTTTAATGTCGTTCCTTTAACCCTTTTATCTCTGTCGATTCCATTTGATTAGAGGAATAAAATGTGGGATCTGAACCCAAAATATGATCAATAGAAAAATCAATTTACCTATCAGGGGGTGTAATAAATTTCCTCATAAAATAAATCCTAGAACCACACCATGAATAAAGAAAACTGGAATGAATAATCACCTTGTCTACATTAATAACCATACTCACTACATACAATATAATGGTTCCCACCTAGATGAAATATGGAAATGATCATCCTACCCCAATGTCCCATTAGCCTTCAAAAAACAAACTTTTATATTTTATGGGAGTAAATAATACATCCTCCATAAGTACCATTCCATGTGTGCTCATAAGAATCCAATTCGGTCTATCCAGAAATTGATTTCATATCAGGTCATATTCAGAAAAAAATTCCCAAAAAATCACCTTCTCTCCAAACACAATGCACAAGTGAGAAACTTATGAACATGATTTTTCCTATTCCCAAGAGGCATATCAAGAAAACAACCTAGTTAAAAACACAGTAGTCATCCCCAATTGAGATACAACTCCAAAAAATATTATGTAAATAAAATCCCCAATATTAATAAGTGAAAAATAAATCATAAAGGTAATCAAAACAGTACATCACAATGTTGAAGGACCCTTAGATGGATCAAGGTCCATAGTGTAAATGCAACCCACCTCAGATCTATATAACATTTTACATGATCACCTAATCTCCTATAATAGATAACAATGGCATGTACTAATGTGATTACTGAGTACCCCGACCAACTCCATGACCAAAACTCAAAAACATAACCCAACTACTATACTAGTGTCTACCTATCTAGGCTATCGATGCATGAATATTTAAAGATCCTATACCCATACATTATTTCTTAAATCCTGAGAAAACTATTATAGGTATCCCATTATACAAGAATAATGGATCTCCAATGGAGAAAAAGAGCATGTCATGCAATAAATACTAGATTTCTCACACTAGAACCACACCGGAGGATTCACTCTTAGAAATTGAAGATATAAACCCCTACCATTTCATGACATCCTTAGCTATCCCTTAAAATTATCCACAAAATTACTCATCCTACCACTAATTTAATCCCCCCAAAATACAACTTTCAAGGATTCATTAGGCACACTAAAATGTGATGAAACCATGCTGCATTATCACCTCGTAGCCCCTTAACAGTATTGAGAGAATTATAGGCCTAATCTGATGTTGATTTTATGAAATTTTCTTGAACCATATCCTTAACTATGGATGAAGGATAACCTCAATCTTCCTAGCCTTTATGCCTCATTTTCATCCATCAACTTAGAAAAAAATAACAACTCCCAAAAAATGTTTTTATAGTGATGCAATGATGTAATCTCCAAAAAGAGTTCCTTAACCTATAGAAATATATCCAAATTCATCATATCTATAAATAATTACATGAAAAAGAGATCAAAAAAATCATCCCATGATAGACTCTCACATCCCCATTCCTTGATCATCAAGATCCACATCTTCCGAGGAGGTACCTATTTCATAAATGCTACTAATATCACCCAAAAATCACAATGTGACCCTATAAGGTCAAATATTCCCTTCAGAATCATGATCTACCTTTCAGAATATCAAGGACTAACAATGACATTGATAGATGGTGTGTTATGATGCTAAAAGAGTCATGAAAAGTCCTGAATCATCATCCCTCCATGATAGATACCTCTATCTAACACAAACATGGTATGGAAATAAACAATTTAATATGTTGTCTATGATAAAAAATATGATAATATCTATAGTTTTCTTATCCTGAAACCCCAATATGTTTTAAGGTATAATATGGGAATTCCATATATCAAGAATATCCTCATCTAGGTCCCTCGACAACTCTATTAGATGTTGATGAATAGATGTTATCAAAAATTACAAGAATGAAACACTAAAACAACACTAATAAATTAATTATTCAAATACATGATAAATTAACTAGAACCTACATGTACAAAATGTTCTTAGTAAATATAAGCTAGGGATACATTTGACAACTCGGAATAAACCACTTATAACCAACCTAATTCCTCTGTGCATATCATAATTTCTTGTATGATGCTGATAATCAGAATAGAAGAAATAAAATAAATCACATTTAAAATTAATTAAATGTCATTAATTATATATTTGTAGAATCAATAAACATATTAATTCTGTAATTCAATTAATTTGAACACCTATCAATTAAAATCATCCCTACATAAAACATGTCAACCAATGTTCCTATTCATGATGCGTGAACTCACAAACTCTTTCTAATTTTTCCAAGAGAATATCCCATAAGCCATTATTGAACAAAAACAACAATGAATAACATGAATCTATCTCCAAAAAACCAATAAAATATGTTCCAACACCATTATAATTAGGAGTTCCACTACACAAGTTATTTCTATACACGGGCATAACTCCCCTATTGTGGTCTCTATCACCTATCACTATTCTACCAAGCACTGAATAGTAATTCAAGGAAAGGGTCGATTTCGTACAATTTTTAATGACATTACTTGGATCTCTAGAACCATGTTTTTGGGAATTAGTACCTCATGTGTTCCTCCCCATATTCATGACACATTATATTTTCAGTGAGGGGAAAAAATGACATTGTGGGGATAAAATTACTTTGATATGATGTAACAATCAATGTAATGACAAAAATAAGAAGCAAAAATTTATTCATAACAATATGATATCACATGGTGGAAGAAATAATAATAACATTAACCCATTAAATATAAATATATCATATAATATACACAACATTAAGTCAAAATGGATCCCAAAATTTGATGGATAAATGATTGTAATGAATAAATGAAAAAAATAATAAAATAAGTTTCACTGAAAAAGATCTCATAGAATTTATTGATATCAAATCTATACTTTTCCACATGATTTTACTCAATAGTATCTGATTCACTGAGATTTGACTTGGAATGTGGAATGGGATTCCTTTTGATGGTTTGATTAAGGGTTATTTTATGGAGTCATTCAATCACACACATTAGGTTTCCTATTTATTCTTTTTTCCGTAGAAGTACCGAGTGGTTCCCTTATCCATATCGAGGGGTAGAACAACATTCAATGGTTCAGTGGTCATCTTGGATTTCATGCCTTGTAACTTTTTGGGACATACATTGGCCAAGATGATGGAATGTCGGGATCATCCGATCATTCTATGGAGAGTATTTTCCTGCTCTGAGACTCTCTCATAGATTTTTGACATGTTTGTGAATCTCTTACTAATCTTGGTATGGGATAGGTTACCTTAATGAAACTACTATAGGTTTATTATGTTTTATATGAAAAACATGGAGATATATTTAGTGAAAACAACTATATGTATATGAGTTTCTCCATCATTTTCCTGAAACGAGTGGAAACTTATATGCTGAAGCCATATATCCAAGTGCTTCGGAATATGCTTCCATGAAAAGAAGTAGTTAATATTATGAGGAGAGGATTGAGCCATTATGTGGCATCCTATGTATCCAAGTAAATATAGGATTAAAAAACCACATAGATCATTTTCATCCTTCAGACTGGCCCCAAAGAATATACCCTTGTATAATGGGTTTCCATACCATTTCCCTAGTTAATGGAAATTAATGATTCTCAATGAGGATTTCATTTCATCCCCCTAAGCGCATGCGATCTATGCTCGGTGTGAGAAACAATGGTGTAGTAGAAGATCAGCCTCATGGTGTTTAGATATGGATCTTAGGTATTGGAATTGTCCTTGGGGTGTTTTTTTAGATATTGGACATTGATATAACATCCTACATATCGTGAGTATTGAAGGAATCCGAGTTATCATAGTTTGGTTTATAGTTGGTCTTACACAATGAGAATTACCTATACCGTTGTGAAGGTTTATAGTGAAGATATCATGATCATGGAGATTCCCCAGTCCCACGTGATCCATGCTTGTTGTGATAAGGAAGGTATAACAAGTAATCAATTCCATTACCTTTAGTGAGGTCCTTAGATAATGGGATTTCCTTAGATGATTAATATGGGGATAAAAACTTAAAGAGAGGTACCCTATGTATTCTGTTTATGGAAGGAATAGAGTCTTCATTGTTTTCTATATTTTAGGGATTATACACGGAGCCTTACCTATTTTTCAATGGTTATAAACCAAGGACATATATTTCTTGTCATTTCCTTGTATGCCCTATTTATATGACCTTCTTATTTGGAAGGCATCACATGCCCCAGTTGGCATGTCTTGTGAGCCAACACATGACTTGGATTGACAAATTTGGAGGGCGGAATGAGAGGTAGTGAGGCATAGTTTGAGGGGTGACTCATGTATTTTCTAACAACTCTAAGTGATGAAAGACCTAGTTGAGATGTCTATAAGGATCCGTGAGTCTTGTATGACTTTCCCAGAGAGTTCCACAAGTGTTTGGATTTCTTGTCCAGATGCCGTCACAAGACTCTACCAATAGGAACATGCATCGTTATATGACTCAAGAGATGTTTCTGATCAGTGTCACATGTCCTGGTTGATAGATCAAGGGGGTTGGTGAGATACAATTGGTGCCTATAGGGGGACCATGTGAATTTATCTACCATGTTTAGAGTAGTCCTTGTGACCCAAATGGCATGCTGAAGAGGTGGCATATGTTCCATTCGATCAAACATGGTTTAGACATGTGTCTTTGGATGATTTATACAAAGCATATGATGGAAAACAAGAATTTATTTTAATTTAAGTCCTATATATTAAATCTCATCCCTAGACATTGATTCGCGGATGCTGTGGATTTAATCAATGTTAGTTTTTCTTGAGTATCACGTGATCTAGTGGGGTTATATGGTGTTCCTCACATAATCCACTAGAGGTCCTTCACATGTTCTATGGATGATCATGAGAACTTATTTATAGATAGAAAATGGATACATTGGGTTCATCTCAGTATATTACCTAATGGAAAGCTAGCCGGTCATGTTATCAGTTGCTCAGAGAAGTCCATATAAGTGAAGAATCGAATCCTTCAATGTCCGGAAATCTGGTGTGCGTAGTAGAGGATTGAGTATATCAATTACTTCATGTTTTAATGGGAAATTTATAGGAACCAATATCCCTGTTACTCACTGGTTTTTTGGGTGTATCTAGCATGAGTCCAGGTCAGAGTTGGTGAAGGGGTTTGGTCCCATTCAGCATTGCGAGTCTCAACCATGTACTTCTTTGATTGCATCACATGACATTCATTGACACATGTTTTTTCCATCAATTATTAACCTATATGACTATTTTTAATTATCAAAGACTTGATTGATCATGATTTTTTGAAAAATTACTTCCATTCCATTGTGATGACATGTTTGAGGGTCTTCACAAGATCCAAATGCTTGTTGAAAGACACTCACAAGACCGTGGGTGACATGAAATAGGGTCTTGCAGGACTATGTCGCAGGTGCACTGGGAATGTTACATGACATCCAACGACTTTGAAAACCCCTTTCCTCCTCTGTTTTAATCTTATTTGTTTTATGTGATATAGTTTGGGAGTCATGAAATATTTAATGAGTGTTGTTGATGATATTTCATCTATTTTTTTGTGATGCATCGCATAGCCAACATGGGCCATATGGGGGTTCACGAGTATTCCATGTACAAATCTATTTGTTCATCCGTAGAGTGCACCAATCATTCCTAGTTCTCTTCATATGGTGAGGATGACAAGATAGATGGAAATTTCAATATGAGGAAGACATGACACCATGGACTTTCAATGTCATACGGGGCATGTCACATTTCCTTCAGTGGTGCGAACATTTCTCTCCTCTCATTTAATTCCCTTTGTTTTATATGACAATGTTTTAGAGTCACATGAGTTTTCACATGAACTATCCATGCATTTTTACTCAATTTTAGATGGCATCCCATGTGATCAATAGGGGTCATATGAGGTTGCGCAAGCATTTTTTTGAAAAAACCATTTGTCTGTCCCTTATGCACCATGATGTTTCCCATATACGGATGATGACTTCCATGTGTTGAGGATGACAAGGAAAAAGGGGTTTTGTGAAACATTCCATAAAATTTCTCAGGGACTCATTGTGTCTCACATGGATTTATGGGAACATTCTTTATCATTCAGTGACTGTGAACCCCTCTCATCTCCCCCCCCATTATCACATTCATTTTATATGATGAATTATTGTAGATCATGTGTGTTATCATTGATATAACCATGGGATTTTACTCTTCCCAATGATGATATGGCATGTGAAATTCATGGCCATTGGGGATATCTACATTTGAATTTCATCTGTCCTTATTTTCAATAGGTTTCATATGGTTTTTCATGTTCATTATATTTCAAAAACATGAAGCCTAAGGCCACTCATTTGATTTTACCCTAGGTAAATCAATTGTTTGGAGAGCCTTTATAGAGAAGGATCATTAATGGGGGATTTGTGGGACATGTTGTGGGTTTTCAACCATGCGTGAACACTACATGAAACTTTGAAATATTCACATGATTGAAAGTCCTTTAGAGGCTATGTGAGTCTTCCACCATCCACTTTTTTATTATTTTTATTTAGAAAATGATACACATATTTGGGAATTTATAACCTTTTTATTTTTTGAATGTTTTTTCAGAAAGAATAAAAAAATACCCCCCACAAGAGCGATGTCTGAGGGGACAAGGGCATAGTTACGAGAAAACTAAATGCCCATCAGAGTCCCAAAAATTTATGCAAACTAGTTCATCATGTGTCATTTTTTCTCCGAGGTGATTCTTGATATTCTGTGAAATTAAAATATAAAGGGTGGCCAAAAATTCATTCCACATGCCACCTCCTTCTTAGAGTGTTCACATTTTTTCTCATATGGTAATAACGTGCTGAGAAAAATTATTCCGTGTATGAAACCTTATTATTCCGTCATTTTAGAAATTTTTATAGATTTTGATCCATTTATATATCTTGAATGTACAATAATTAAAAGAATTGGATGTGGTAAACATGACTATTTCTATTTGAGATACAACCACTATGTCATAATCCAAAGTGTTTATGTTTTGGTAATATGTTTCATCTATTGTGAGATCATGTAATGTGTTGAGTGATCATCTAGGTAGGATATATGTTCTGATGAATTAGTGCATTTAGATAACTTTGTAAATCATCTTGATCATGATAAGGACATGCATGTTTTCCTAACAACAATTTATCTGTTTTTTAGTTTACGGTCTTTTAGCTCATACCGTCTATCACTTTAGTTTATGGTCTTTTAGTTTGGACCTTCTAATGCATTAGATTAATGTCTTTTATGTTAGATGACCAATCAATATATTTTATGACCTTTTAGCTCGAACCAAATGTTTATTTAGATTTACTTCTTTTAGCTTATTCTGTTTATTTATTTAGTGTACGGTTCTCTAGCTCAGACTATTTTTCACTTTAGTTTAAGGTCTTTTATCTCAGAGAATTTTCTGCATTAGATTTTGGACTTCTAGATCAAACCATATCTTTCTTTAGTTTAAACTGTTTTGGCCCAATGCATTTATCTCTTTAGTTTAAGGTCTTTTAACTCAATCTATCTGTCACTTTTGTTTATGACATTATAACATAGACCATCTATTGTTTTAGTTTAAATTATTTTATCTCACTCCATATTTTTCATTACTTTATGTTATTTTAGCTCGTACCATCTATTTCTTTAGTTTAAGGTATTTTAGCTTGGATGGTCTATCACTTTAATTCAAGGCCTTTTATCTTGGACCATCTGTCTATTTAGATTATGGTCATATATCTTAGAACATCTTTTGGTATTGTTTAAGGGTTTTTTCATTGATTTTTTTTCATGGCCTTTTAGCTCCGACCATCTGTCACTTTTGTTTCATGGTATTTTATCTCAGACCACATGATGCCTTAGTTTAAGTTATTTCAGCTCAGACTTCCTATTTATCTAGTTCCAGGTCTTTTAAATCAGATCGCATGATGCTTTAGATTAAGGTTTTTTATCCCAAACCATCTATTACATTAGTTTATAATCATTTAGGTCGAAAAATCTAATGTTTTATTTTAAGGTCATTTTTCTAGGAGCACCTGTCTCTTTAGTTTAAGTTATATAATATAGAAACATCTGTCTCTTTAGATTAAGGACTTTTACATTAGACCACATTTTTCTTCACATTATGGGCTTTTCACTCAGACCACCTATTTATTTATTTTAATGTATTTTACCTCAGACCATATGTAGTTTAGTGTAAGGAATTTCTGTTCGAACTACCTATTAAATTAGTTTAAGGTTTTTTATATCAGACCATCTGTCATTTTAGTTTAAGGACTTTTATCTCAAACCAACCATTGTATTAGTTTGCGGTCTTATATCTCAAATAATATTTCACTTTAGTTTAGGGTCTTTTAGATCTGCCTATATGTTTCTTTATTTTAAGGTCATTTAGATCAAATGATATGTTTGTTTAGTTTAAGGATTTTTTGCTTGGGCCATTTTTTTCATTAGTTTAAGGATGTTTAGGTCAGACCATTTGTCACTTTAGATTAATGATGTTTAGCTCGAACCATTTGTCACATTAGTTTAATGTATTTTATCTTAGACCATCTATTTCTTTAGTTTATCATCTTTTAGATCACCCTATATGTTTCATAAGATTAAGTTCTTCTAGCTCGGACAAGCAGTTTCTTTAGTTTATGGTTTTTAGTTCATACCATATGCTCATGGGATATGGTGCAGACATGGAAGGAATGAATCAAACACACTGAGGTTCTAGATCATACCATGGTGTTTCTGAGTCTCACAGGTATTAGAATTCCATTTTTGTAGAGTGACGTGTTTGTTTTATGGCCATTGGTACATATAAAAGATCAATGATTATGTATTCATGTTCATGAAATCGGTCCATGAAGCCAAGTATTTTTTCCAAGGGATATGGAATATTTTTCATTGTAATATTGATATGGTTGGAATAATAGGGATTCTATTCCTCCCAAGATAGTTGCAGCATGGATGATGTAAATCATAACCTAAAAGATTGAGTCGATGAGTATGTGGTGGTGCAGACATGCTGGGTATGTCCCATGACATTCTGAAATTTGAGGTTCAGCCATAGTGTTGCAAAGGATTATAGGGATTGTAAATCCTTTCTAGAAAGGGGATGGTGCCTTTAGTTGGAAGGTCAAGGAATATATGTGTTAGTACCATGCCATGTGAGGGACGATATCCCCCTCTTTACAAGGACTATAGATGATTATTGAATACTCAAATGCCTAGATGATGAATTTGGATAGGGGAAGAAAGCTATACATGAAGGGTTATGGAACCCATGGAAGCTCTCTCTTAATGTGAGGATCAATATCTATGCCATGTTCTTTAGAATAACAATACGTGGGCCATAAAAGGTTGGAAAATAATGTGTCACAACCCATCGTTGTGGAAGGGTATTAAACACAGTGAATTAACTGTGAGGATATCAAATAATGTTGGATAGATTGGTAGAGGGACTTGTTAATCATGATCTTGAGTGCTTGAGTGTGGATAATGATATGGGACAGTCATACAAGGAGTTTTTCAGAGATTTAGAGATGTTTAGTACATCCACGATTCTTTCATTGCTCATGAGAATTAGAATGTTTTTTTTTCAAAGTAGAACCTTCGGTTGAAGACTAATGGTGCGTATATAGGAACCATGGGTATGTATGCATAATCATGAATACTCCCCTTAAATATGGATATCATTTCCAAGAGATATGGAAGGTGATGGGGATTCATGAAACCCTAATCATGATGATTTATTTTTAGATGATGTAAAATCCAAAGAGGGTTCGAGCACACAAAATGTTGTGTCACCACCTAGTGAACATATTCTCATAGTTAGGCAATGTGAAAAAGTCTACACTAAATTTTTCCCAGACCGGTAGGTCCAGTGAGCATAGATTGGATTTTACTAGAGTTATAGACCCAATGATATTTGTGCCTCTTATTTCTATTCCCTAAAATTTTTCTCAATTATGAGAATCAGATGTTTTGTGGGTTGGGAATCAACTTTTTCTCAAGTGTCAGTTTATGCGGTGAGGATGTATATCCGGGAAATTTATTGCCATGTGATAAGGATATACTTCTGTGCAGTTTAACATCATGTGGTAAGGACGTACTTCCATGAGATTAATTTCATGTGGTGATTATGTCCTTCCATAAATTTCTTTGTCATGTAGTGAAGATGTAGGTAAACTGACAAGAGTAAAAAAACTCACGTAGTTAAGGAAAGTTGTGATGTTTAATGTATTACTGTGAGGACGATGCAACAAAGATTAATGGCATGTTTCAAGGGAATATGTGGGTAATTTATGGTCAAGTGGTATAGATTGTGTGATGAATCTCCTAATGTTCAGATGTGTAGTGTGATCCCCAGAATCATACCAACATGAATGAGGTCAAAAGAGACCTCGATCACCCTACTCACTTGTTTGTGGCTGGGCCCAAAGAAGAAATATATGGGAATCGATATATATCTCAGGATAATGAGAATCAATCCACATGTTGTTATGTAAATTCCAAAAAATTTAATTTCATGTGTTAAGGATGAATGTTAAATGTCATGAGTTGATGGGGAAATTTTGGAAAGGACAAAGAGTAGAGGTATGAGCATCACTACGTATCTCAAAGTGAGGTGAATGAAAGCACATGTAGTTCTAGGGAGGTCATGCAATTTCTCACCATGTGTTAAGGACCAATGGTATGCATTTTATGGTATTACATCTGCGACAGTAATGGACATGTTGGGTACCATTATTCCTCTCATGTATGGATTGGTCATTGCTACAATTCTTAAGCTCATGTGAGATATTTTTTGGTTTGAGAAAAAAAGGAATGGTGTGGATCTATATTACGTGGAGGGACAGAAAAGGGGTGCAAGAGAGGCATTTTGTACGATGAAGTAGCTGGACCAAGACGTAGAATCGAGGCATCGTTGTGTATCCCATTATAAATAGGAATCAATATGTACGTAGTTCTAGAAGAACCATGTAGTTTAGCATCATGCGGTGAGAATTTGGTGACTTTACATGAATGGAATTGGGAAGCTACGAATCCATGTAGTTTTATGTCATGATGTTTGGAAATTGGATCAACTATTGTGAGAGGGAGATAATACTTTAGTTGGACCAAGAATTAGAGGTTTAGACATCCCTATGTATCTTTTGATGATAAGAATCATTCCTTAAATTGTTTTTGAGTGATCATGTAGTTTAATGTATTTTGGTAAGGATGATACCCCATATAGTTTAATTTTTTGTGGTTAGGACTCATTTTCACAGTTTAACATTGTGTCCTTCCAAAAATATATTCCATGTAGTTTAACATCATGTTATGAGGATGATTAATGGGATATACATGAATATGGGTATCCTATTTCTAGAAGGAATGATATTTTTTCTTCATAAATCATATATTGGTGGGAGGTGTGACACACTCCCCATCTATGGTGGCTAGAAAATAGGATCCACTATGATAGACCTTATGTATGATGTAAGGTCCTTCCAACATGGGCATTAATTTTAGGGGATTATTTCCCTCTATAATTGGGATTCATATACCCAACACCAATTATCCTTAGAGAAATGATAGGAAGAAAACTTTTTTATTTAAAGCTTATGTTATCCAGTTCTGGTGGACCTATGGGTTGTGAAATGTCTCCAAAATTTTCACATCTATCCATTCCTACTCATCTATCCTCTTTTGAGATTATTCATACATTGATAGTTGTACAAAAATTTCTATAAGGAGTTATGGTTGATGGACCTCTATGGGTAGCACAACCTTGATCCTA
The DNA here is from genome assembly GCA_963277665.1 of Viscum album. Taxonomy (NCBI): domain Eukaryota; kingdom Viridiplantae; phylum Streptophyta; class Magnoliopsida; order Santalales; family Viscaceae; genus Viscum; species Viscum album. Next base: position 1,978,982,660 of record OY728119.1, read on the forward strand.
TACACTAGTTAGTACGGTGTTTCCTATATAGCAGTACACATGGTTGTATGGAAGCCCATAAATCATGGAGGTGTTTATAAATAAATTACTTCTTTTATTTGTTCACCATATTATTGATTATATTTAATAGAGTCATATTAAAGGCGTCTATCTATTCATTATCCAATGTATGATAGAGAGACGACCAATTGGAATCGATGATTACTCCTTGTAAAGCTTCTTCAACTCCATGGAATAGAGTTTGGAGTCAAAGTGCATCAATATCATGTGAGGGAATCAGATCATGGTGATGATATGTGATTTCACGAAGTTGATGATATTCATTTTCCTAATTTCCCTAATGGGAATAGCTTCGTCCCATTTGGAAAAGGATTCGGTACCAGTAAGGCTATAGCTGAGCTGAATATATGTGGCTAGGGGATATGGTCCCACAACATCCTTCCCCAAAACGGAATCTTTTTAGGAACATCTATCCATGTGCATTAATTCTGATGGTTGAGGGATAAAGTTGTCATTAAACTAACATGCATGTAATTTTCTAGTGAATTGGTCATAGTCATATATCATGGTCTTCCAGTAATATCATAGCCTTCAGATTTGGTGGGAGAGCATGATTCCATACTCGTGGGCACTGAAGGAGCCTCTGTGAACTTCTTCTATGGTGTTGAAACATCCCCTTCCACTATTCACCTCAGGGTAATTCCATCATATCCATGTTTATAGTGAACTTTTTTTCCATTTGGGCTACCCAATAGGGTGACGTTTGCTTGCCAGTTTCTAATCTGTTCCCTTCCATCGTAGTCTGTTAGGAGAGTCCCATCTCAAAGATAACTTCTTATAGGCTCCATCCATCCAGGGGTGGTCACTGGTTTTTTATGTTGGTGCGATGTTGACATGACTGATTTCTTCCAAATCACATATGATGATAGATGAGTCTATTCATTGATGTCTGATATGGAGGGTTTCCTCCTTCTGATCAAGATCAGTGATGATGGAAGTAGTGTTAGACAATGCATCATTAGAATCATTCTATGATCGAGGAACATGAAGACATGTGGTCTCAAAAGGGGTTTTTTTATCAATCCCCTAACATAGCCAGTTAAACTAGCCAGTTATTCCTTCTTAATGAAATATTCACCATTGATCTACTTTATCAATTTTTCCAAGTCCCCTTTGATATTCAGGATGGAAATGTCAAGCTATAAGGAATGTTCAAATACAACTATGAGTTCTAGGTACTCAGCCTCATTATTTGTGTAGCATTCAGACAATGATAAGGAGTAGGAAAAAATTGCTTTGCCTAATGAGACAAATACAATCCATTGACTAAGGGGATATACGATTCTAAGACAGAAGTAAAGTGTAATTATCCATAATATCCCCATATTTTAATGTGGATTATTGATGTGGCTTCAGAGATCTGCGTCCAAATCATCACAATGCAATAGTGGAAAGCATGTTGTAGACTTCGACTATACTTTTCTGATTTTTTATCATAAGCCATAGAGATAACATCTAGGTCGATATTGAAGTAGATTATCCTTATTTTATGAATGAGACACATTTATCATGGATAATGGATATATCTATCATTTATTTTTCGATAGGTATCCCACATATTCTAGCATAGATAAGGAATGAACTCATTTTCTAGCATATCTGGGATCTCATAACTAGAAGTTGTGAGGGGCTAGAACATGAATGGGATGTTGTTTCTAGATAAAAATATATATATTCTAATGTAGGACTCCTCTTCATTAGACATGCATTTATCCATCTAGAAAAACAATATAATATGGCTCTGATGGTCACCAGCTGATAGGAGTGTTGTGTTGCCAGATAGTGATGTGGAAACATTTACCTTTGATCCCAGTGTCTCATGAACATCTCTGTACAATGGTTTCAGGGTTTGGTTCACCTATTTATATGGAGGTTCCTGAAGAAAAAGGATGATATTCTTTCCAATGGTAGATATCATAGATGGGAGGTCGACCATAGTTGGTGTCATGAGTAGATTCATTGTGATCCATCTCCATACTACCACGAGGAGGACTATCATAGTAATGAAGACCTTATGATTCTTCTTCAATGGAAGAGACGACCGAACCTTGTGGAGATGAGAATGTGTCACGAACTACCTCAAGGGCATTGGAATTTGGATGATTAGGAATATGAGCCATGTTCTATGTCATGGTCATAATATGTCGACCTGTCTTTTGTGGTTGTGCAGGGGTATGAGCCTGCTATGTGATGGTTTTCAGAACTTATATGTAACTGACTGGTGATGTGGGAGTATGAGTCCACTGTAGAGAAGATATTGGGATTTGATGATATGATGTCACATTAATGATACTGATATAATCCTACCCTAATCCAGGTTCTACTCCCACATTGTAATATTTAGACATGATGGGAGTGTCCGCACAATCTTAAGCCTTTGGGATATGCTGCTAGCCTTTCATGGAAGGAATGTGAGAATTCAATGATGTATGGACCACTCTCACATGGTGGGCACCCGTTTTAATGAGATTATAATCCCAGTCCAAATATAAATTCCCCATTTAATTATTCCGATAGTCCTCTGAAATTAGAGAAGGGATATAATCCACCTCTTTTATGGCCTTGGAATGATTCTAGTGTCGTTGTTCATTAGTGGAAGTTGGAATATGCACCTTGCTTCTACTAACTATTGTAGTATGCTCGGTTGATTCACTGATATGAATATAATCCTATATCAAGGATTCATCCACTCTAACCTGGTTATCCTGGTCTATAATGGGTATATGTGCTTGATCCAATGCCAAGGGAATATGTCACGCAACATTTTCAACAGACATGTTCCCTTAACCTGGGGCATGGTCCTCTCTCATTTGGTTGGCCCCGGTTGGAATGGGATTATGGGTTGGGTCCAATGCATCTCCCGTCAGAATAATATGTCGATAATCCTCCCAGGTGGGAGAAATAATGTGTAATTTCTTCGGTACAACAACTTGATCATGATGATCAGAGTGTTGGGTTATCCTGGATGTATGGATAGAAGTTGGTGCCTATCCCTTTATCTCCATTTTTGAATGAATATATCGATGGAGCTCTTCAACTATTTCTTAAATATATAAACATTTTATAAATATGTGTGTAGGGATATAATCAAGCACATTTTATGTCTCCATTATTCGTTAATAGACATCTTGGATTGATGTAGGGTTATGTGCCCACATCTTTCCTCCTTATGATCATCAGTGTATGCCAATGGGCTTTGGGTATGGGGTAGGATTATGAGCCTCACCCATACATGTTGTAGGAATAGTCCCACATATAATATTTGAGTGAGAAAGGGTGTAATCCATCTTTCTAGTCCATGCTATATTATGCTTCCAGGTGTTGTCAGTAATAGAGAGGATATGAGTCCTATCCTAGATGGTTGTGATAATATGTCTTCAACCTTGTTTTGAGTCAGTAGGGATATGCACCAACTTACTTCATTCTACTGGAGTATACCAACAAGCATCGTTATCATGAAAGGGAATATGTTCCCCCTATTAAATGTAAAATTCCCTCCACCTCCAATGAGTGTTCATTGGATCCATTTGTGGGCATTAGAAACACTTTTCATCGTATGGTACCCCTAAAAGGAGATTGATGGGTGCCGATAGCCTGATGTTGGCTATGACAGTCACTAGTTTTCCTCCTCGGTAGTAGTTGTACTAAAAGGGATTTGTATCTGGGTTCATGGTCCTCATTAATCATATATGAAATTATGTGGTTGTCATGAACTCGGGATAATCTCTTGATGTGGTTTGTTATAGCGATGGATGCTACTAGTTTAGCGGTATCTTTTTCTAGGCGATGCGGAGTCACCGAATTTTGTGCTTAAAGGATCTCATAGGCAATATCCATAGTCAAGATTAAACCATATTGGTGGTAATCTAAGATCATTTTATTTTCAACCTAGTATTGGAGTTGTCTGGTAGGTGATATCTCTTTATTACCCCCAGGGGTCACATCAACGGATGAGGTAAGGGAAAAAGTGGTAGGAGATGAGTAAATTCACTAGGTTCGAGTGTCTATCAATGAGAAAAATGTATGCAATCACGTAGAAAACAAGGTATATGGTTACAGATTATTTTTATATCATAGGTATGAAAATTCTCAATCAGATATTCAAGGCTATCAAAATTGCCTTTTATTCCCTTTCTGGCCATCCTGCTTGTGTGGACTTTTCAACATGAAAATAGACATACAAGAATCATTATTTTTTCTAGTCAGAATACATTTTTGGTAAAAATTGTTTGAAGAAAATATTCCTAAGAGTTTCACGATGATCCATTCAATGATGTCTACATCTAAGGGGTAGGCAACATAACCCGATGGATCATAACACAATTATCAATTATTATAGAGATTCACATTAGGTTAACCTTTTTTGGGGTTTGACATGGATCATGGAATGTAAATCCCTCTGATGGATTTATTAAGGGGTATTTTATGGCCTCACTCAATCATGAACATCGGGTTTTCCATTATTCCATATTTCGATGAAACTCCCAATGGTTTCCTTATCCAAATTCAGGTACATACATTCATTCCAAAGCTCGGTAGTCCTCCATGTTTTTAGGCCCAATGACTCATGGGGACTCGCAATGGTCAAGTGGAAGGGTGTTCGGTCTCATCGCACACTTTTGGTGGGAGTTTTTGAATACTCTAGGAATATATTATATATAAAGATATGATTGTGAATCTCTTATGAATCCCAATACGGGATCAGTAACCCTAATGAAAAGACTATAGGATAATTTTCATTTATATTCAAATACATGGATCTATTTAATGAATCCATATGTATGTATCTGAGGTTCTAAACCATTTCCCAGCAACCAATGACTACTAATATGATGAAGTTTTATAACAAAGTTCTTCAGAATTTAATTCCATCAAAGTAAGTGGTTAATATTTTGAGGTGCTAATTGATCCATTATGTGGCATCCTATATATCTTGGTTATTATAGGAATAAAAAGCCACATAGTTTATTCATAGCTTTATGAGTGGGACTAAGGTATATAACCTTTATAGGGGGTTTCCATACAATTTCACTAGTTAATAGAAATTCATGATGCTCAATGATGTGTTCTTTGAGTCCTCTTAATCACCCATGAGCTATAATCAGTGTGAGAAACAAGATGGTAGCAGATAATCGGCCTCATGACATGTAGATATGAAGCTTAGGTATTGTAAAACTCATTGGTGTGTTCAGTATATAGTTCGATATTTGAGAATGTGTCTTACATACCTTTGGTATGGAAAGAATCAAAGTCACCATAGTTCGGTTTAAATAAGGGCTTACCCACTAAGTCTTCATTGTTCCCATGTGAAGGTTTATAGTTAAAATTTCATGATCAATGAAATTCCCAAATACCATGTGGTCCATGCTCATTCTAAGAAACCCAAAATAACAATTATTCAATTTCATTTCATTAAGGGATATAGATACTTTGATTGACCTGGATGATTAATGTGGAGTTGAAACCTTATAGATAGGTATCCTAAGTATCATGGATACGGTAGGAATCAGAGTCGTTGTTGTTCCCATTATAATGGGGATTAAACACTAACGCTTCCATATTGGTCGGTGCTTACCTACCTAGGACAAACAATGAATTTCAAGTCCATGGATGCCCTTTTTACATGACCTTATTATCTCAAGGGAATCGCATGACATAATTGTCATGTCTTCGGAGCCGTCACCTTACCTGACTTGACACCTATGGAGAGAATCATTAGAGTCAGTGTGGAATAGCCCGTGGGGATTCTCTAGTCTGGGATGAAACCATTGAGGGACATCACGAGATCTTGTAGACATGTCTAGAAGGTTCTGTGAGTATTAGCAGACATACGTAGAGAGTGTCATGAGGGTTTTCCTATAATGTCCAGATGCCTTCACGAGACTCAGCTGACATGAATAGGCATTGTTATATGAGACAAGAGATGTGCCCGAAATATTTCACATGACCTTGTTGATAGACCCATAGGGTTCATGAGATCAATTTGGTCCCCATAAGGGGACCTTGTTACTTGTTCTTACATATCTGGAGTACTCTGCGTGTCCCAAATAGAATACTAAAGAGGTGTGGAATGAACCCAGAGATATGACTTGGTGATTTTATGTGTCTTTGGATGATTCAAATGAAGTGTATGATGTCCATAGGGCATGTTTTTTCCTAAGTCATACACTTCTGTCTTTGACCCTAGCCCTTGCGTCATGGATTCCATGGTTTTATTCATTGTCAGTTTTTCTTGATCCTCAATTGATCTAGTGGGATTACGGGATATTCTTCACATAACCCACCAAAGGTCCTTCATGTGATCTATGGATGATCATGGGAGGTGGTATATACCTATCCCATGACTAATCCTTCAACCCTTAAGTATATTACCTGATCAAAATACGATCGGTCGCATGATTGATTGCTCAGAGAAGTCCGCCGAAGGTGACAGTTGAATCCTATAGAGTCTGGGTGTCTGATGTGCATAGTATCATTCATATTCCAACCCTTTATTCATGTCATAATGGGGAATTTATAGGAGTCACCAAACATAACACTCTTTGGTTTGTGTGGCATATCTGGCATGATTCCAGGGTGGATTCGACGAAGGGGTTTAGAGCCACATGACATTGTGAGTCTCTAACATCGACTGCTCCAAGTTCATCGCCTAGTTTCCAGGGGTCAGAAGTCTCTTCCATCAACACTTACCTTACTGTAATTTTACAAATTATTGAGGACTTTTTTTTCATGTGGTTGTGTCGAAGGACTTCCATGTTGTTGGTATGACATGATAGAGGGACTTTTCAAGATCCAAATGCCAATTGAAAGACACTTGTGAGACCTTGGCTGGCATGTCATTGGGTTTCACATGACTACGCTATGGGTGCATTGGGCACGTCACATACCTTCCAGTGACCATGAACACCTCCCAACTCATCCCACTTCATCCTTTTCGTTTAATGTGACAATTATTTGGAGTCATGTAAGATTGAATGAGGGTTTTTTTAGGAAATTTCTTCTATTTTTTGTGATGCATCATGTGACCAACATGGGTCATATGGGGTGTGTGATTATTCCATGGAAAAAAATATTTTTCTCCCTTAGAGCACAGGGAGGTTTCTCGAGGTGCTTCATATGGAAAGGATAGAAGGCGAACGGGACTTTGCGAGGCAAGATATACATGACTCCAGGGACTCACTTTGTCTTCCAGGGTGTTTCACAAGCCCTTCAGTGACCGCGAACATTCATCACCTCCTTCCTTTTAATAACATTTGTTTTAACTAATAATGATTAGAAGTAATGAGAGTTTACATGATTAATATCCGTGCATTGAACTTGATTTTTCAATTGTGTCTCACGTGACCAATATGGGTCATATAAGGGTGTGGAAGTATTTTGTGGACAAAACCATATATATATCCCATGATAACCATGAAGTTGCGCAAAAATGTATGACGACGTTCAAGCGGTGTGGACGAAAAGCCAAAGGGGTTTTGTGAGATGTTCCAGAAAGGTTGTTAGGGACTCACGATATCATGCTTGTCTTTATGGGTACATCATATGTATTTTACTGAACATGAACCCCTCTCACATCCTCCTCTATATCTCATTCATTTTATCTGAAGAAGGCTCGTAGGTCTTGTGATTTGGCATGGATATCATCATGGTATTTTATTATTCCAATACTGATATATCGCATGATTCCCATGTCCATGGGGGATAGTTTCCATTGAATATCATCCCTATTTATTATTTAGTGGTTTTAGATGGTTTTTTCATGCGATATCCAATGAAAACCCATATGGTTTGGGGGATCATTTTATATTTACAGTATGACCATCATTTGTGTGGAGAGATATCACGAGGAAAGCATGTTGAAGGAAGTTTCGTTGGGCTTTCTATGGGTTATGTTCCATGCGTGAGGACTTCATGTGACCTTGAAATGGTCACACAATTATGAGCCATTTAGAGGCCCCATGAGTCTTTGAACATACTATTCTTCCTTGAATTTTGATGGAAAATGATACCCATATTTTATTAGTTCTTATTTTTTGTTTTTTTGATGCTTATTTAGAGGGAATCAATGCTATCACACAATTCATTTTCCATTAGTTGATTCCATGATCATGAAGTCTACATGCACATCAAGATTATATTTAATAGTATAAGAATAAGCCTAGAAGGACACCACGAATTGTCTCTTAGTATTAGTAAAAAATATATATAACATTTAATTCCTTAAATAAATAAATAAAAATTAATCATAAACCCATAATTATATGATTTGATAACTAAGAAACAATGAACCCCCATTGAAAATTACTTTGGATACATGTTGGAAAAAAACTATACTAAAACCACTATAGTAAAATTTATAAATGTACCATACCTCAGTTCTTAGGTTAAGGCCTCATCAGACACAACTCACACCTTTGTACTTTTGGGAGATCACATCAAGCACACTGACCCATCCAAACTCATTAATGAATGGTTGTATTAAGTATATTAACCCATCCCTGCTCAATCATGGTAGGTCACATCATTGAGAAATAAAAAAGAATAAAAAATGGATAAATCCAAAACAATCAGCAGACTGTATCACCAAAATATCAACATCATTTCACTATGTCATTAAAACCTCAATTGATCATGAATGGATGCTCGTATATCACAATTTTTTGGTGTAAAACACTATCATAACCCATGAAATATAGTGAAAACCCCATGTAACTGAATAAAAACTCATGACTTCCCCTTTAAAGGGTATACCCTTCCTATAGGGACCTAATAAAACACTTTTTTATGTAATTAAGTCTTATCATATGGAAACAAAGACACATAAATGAACAATAAAGACATAAAATATTACAAAAAATAGTAAAGTGGTACAAACTTCTTACCACCAAATTAAGGGAGCATACTCCCAGATCTACACTGCTTGATTAAATCATACTTAAATGATAACCAAAATAAGTCACACATCCATACATTTCAGTTATATAAAAGGGGTAAGAAGTAATAATGGTAGAATGTGGTATCTAGGGACTAAACAACATTAGACACGCCATGAGAGAACTTCTACCATAAATTTCACCACTATCCACCAAGTTATGATGATGATGGTGATCAAATTGTCAAGGTGAATCTCACTCATATCCAAACTCATGAGTAATATTTAAGGAAAGGGGTAGAAAACATATAATCGGGATCAAGAAGGATGTTTCCATTTTAACCATATTAAAATATACACATGATAAAATTCATTGTGTGACCATATGGTTCATTACATTTTCCACTTCCTATAGAATGAAAATAGTTTTCCCGCAGGTATTCTTGATGTGAGACACTATGTTTATGTCATTAATTCTACATTTTCTAGAATTCCAAATGCAGGCTTGAGTATTTTCCCAAACACTACCACAATATCTACTCATAACCCCTCAAATGGATAAAACAATGAATAAAACACATGATTATGAAAAATTAAACCGTAGAACTCCATCAAATTTTTTTGGTTTTATAAAGGATTTCTTTTTCATGATATTTTTTACATTCTATTCTATTCATCTTGTATCATTAAGAAATTTTTTCACATTACATTATCATAATGTATTAATCTTTATCATGATTTTTAATATTTTATCTCAAGAAAATAAATCATTGTTCAATTTAGTTCAATGTTTCATGTATTACAAGAAATTTAAAATAATGTTTAAATAGAAGAAAATTTAAAAAACATGAGGCTTTACATTCTTAATTTGTAGGGCCTAAATAGCCTCAATGTTTAGAAAATTTTTAGTACTCACAAGAGTTTAGAAACTAGTTCATTTCATATTATATTCTAAATGATATTAATTTAAATGTTTTTAATGTGGAGGCATAAAAACATGGATTCTAAATGGTAGTTTGTGTCATGAATGAATACCTGAGTCGGGACATTCTGAATATATATGAATATGTAATTAAATTCCATGAAATCCACTCATAAATATTTTTTTATTTCATAATTGTGGCCTATTTTTATTCACTTTATATATTAGGGAATATAAATGTATCATAGGTTTCATTTTGTTTTTTTTTCTTAAACACTTCTTAATCTTCTTCTATAAATATATTTATTAAATCATTAATTAATATATAATCCTGAATTTTATGTATTAGTATTCAAATATAATGGAAATAATCTAGGATATCTAGACCATCATTATGAATATTCCTAATATTAGTAAATATGATAAGGTTATTGTCTATTTTTAAAATAAAATACACTAGAATGTGTCATGAAAAAAATTCGTTTTATTTTTCGTACCCTCAAGATAAAAATAACCTTATTCCTTATGATTTTTTGGTGTTTGGATTAGAGAAGGTACATATTTTTCATTATTAAATTTTAGTGGTAAAAACTTTTTAAATTATAGTTTAAAGGGTTAGATTTCATAATATATTTGAAATAATATTTGATTGGACTAAAAATTCAAATATAATAAATTTTTATTTTAATTAGTGTTCTTATTCAGGTTTTTTTAATTAATAAAAACATAATTATTTAATGACATTATAAAAAACAACTAGAATCTACTAGTAAACAATTTCTAATTTTCATTGTACCCAAATAATTATATATGATCACTATTTATATATATAATAATTTTCATATATGGGTTATATTTATATGAAATTTATTAAGACCATCCACTATGAAATGAAATTAAGAAATATATTATTTTTCTATTTTATAATAATTAATGTTGTAACAAAAACTATTATCTATTAAAAATAACTTATTTTGTTAATGTTATTTCCATCAATGATATTTTTAGCTAGTTCTGTTGTCAACCACCATATTACAATACCAATTAAATTAAATAAATTCAAACATTTTCAATGAAATATCCATGATTATAAGAATCATTTTTAAACCTTTATTAACATCATTTCACATTAAGAGGAAAGATTTGTAAGATATAGTTTTGGGGATCCATTTCAATTTAATAGATAATGTTATGTTTTTTAATGTTTATTATTGTGTGGAATATGTATTCCCACTTGGTGTATGTATTTAATTTTCTTGTTTTATAGAATATTGAGAATCAATGTATTTTTTCAAGTAAAAATGAACCAAATTATCTTATTTTCATATATCATTCCTTTTATTATAATATTCACTGTGTGACTCATATAGACAAAAAATTGATAATGAATTTTTAATGTTAATATCATAAATATATTTGATTAAAATTAAACTAGATAGTGATATTCATTCTGGTATTAATATAGTATGTTGATTCAAATTATATAAAATGTTCTTCCACTTGTCAAAAAATAGTGTCAACCAATGAAGGTGGGACATTGGATCAAGAGTCAACCATCTATGTAATGTTTAACAAAAAAGTAATTATTTATTTTTATTAAATTATTAACTACTAGTCTAATGGTGGAAATTCTCCCATTGGAATTGGTGATATAAATAAATTCAGGTGGTGGTTGAATATTAGGTGTAGAGATAAACATTCCCTTATCAAACAAATGTCGGGTATCAAGAAAAGAATGTTCAAGTTGGGTATCTTGTTGGTTCCAATCCACATTCCAAATAAACCATCATAAGATATTACATTATAAAATTATGATCCAAGGAATCCCACAACCTCACTATTCCCTACTGGATGAGTTTTTTCTCTATTAATGAACTCAATGGATATTCTTACTAAATAATATTATGGTTATTGAACCTTTTAAATTATTAATATAGCTAAAAAACCCACATATATTGTTGAAATAACAGACCTCTTTTGTTTCTTCATATCTATGATGTCACCAAAAATTAGGAAACTAGATTTTCTTCTTCATGTGGTAACATATCTCGTCTTTCTACGAAACTAAACAGCCGAGATCAAAAATCTCCTAATTTAGATTTATTTTAGTTTTTTAGCTTTCCTCCTATATATCCCTTAAAAATTCATCCATAAAATTTTTCTAAAAATGTTTCAGGGTTACCCACTATCCAGCAATTTGGTTCAACCCAAATGTAATGAGGTGAAGAACCACCTCATAATATCCTGATTCATAATATTTTCTAACAAGTAGGCTACAATATATTCTCATTTTACCTTATGTGGGTATAAAAAATCATACTCTAAAAATGAATATAATATGTGGTACATTACATGACTATGAATAATATGATATTTAAATATTTGATTATATTCCAATTGAATTTGTATAGGTGAGTAAACAAATATGGACCCATCTTTAAGTTGTTTTTTATATCCACTAGGAGACACCATACTAATAAAAAATTATTCCCAAAGTCCATAAATGTAATGTACTCATATTTCAAAATCTTATTTTTGTGTTCAAAAATAATTGAGAAAATATTTCCAGAAAATTCACTCCTTCCATCTATAAAAATCATTTCACAAATATTGTGGGCTTGTAATTCTTACTACTATTTTTCATTTCATTATACTAATAAAGACATAATATTTGATGAATCTTACTTTCATTATATCTTTATCCATTATCCATTATTTTTTATAAATATAGGGACAGAATTTCATCCCTCATTAATAAGACCTTCTATTTCAAATCCTCGAAAATCCTTTCCACATATATGAACTCTATCTTTATATTTTCTATATTATAAAGATAATAATAATAATATTCACATCATCATACACAAAACCTTTCCCCATTAGATCTATATTGTTTCCATAATAGTTATTCTCATTTTGGTACTATAACATCTTGAATATGAACTTATGGTGATCTATAATTCATATTATTTAATATCTTTGGTACATTAGGAAAGTAAAACAAAAATATAACATGTCATCCTTCTTCTTTTTACTCAACCAGATTACATGGTCTTAAAAAAGCAGTTATGATTTATAAATTCATAGGATGATATCTATCTTCTAATAATCCATCCAAATTAAAATATAATTATGAAGATAAATTTATTTAATAAAAAAGTAGTTCCATGATCTGATAATTCTATGAGGTTTAATCACTAATGATCAAAATTTAAATTTTAATAACTTTATTCAGAGACATTATCCTGTAATCAAATACCCAATTATTAATTTCCATTTCTATGAAAGTAATGCAATAGATATTTAGCCTCCATATTATCACATCGCATAGAATCAACATGGTTATATAATAGAGATCTTAATACCTATTAGGTGGTTCAAATAATCCTTTCATTAGGACCAATATCTCTCTGAATTTGGCTTCCCAATAGATGATAGACATATATAGACTATGTATGGAGCACAATTTACAACATCCACCAAAAACCCCTAGGGGAAACCTGAGTGTATCCTCATTTTTATATCATTTCCACCAAATTCTTATTTTTTCTCTACAAAACTCTATTATCCTATATATTCCATAGAATTATTTGTTCTAAAATAATCCCATTCCATCATAAAAACATCATAAAATTCTTGATTTTATAACCACCACCGTTGTCTAACAGTAATGACATTAACATAATTTTACCCTATTTCTCAATAATTCTCATCTGTTGAAAAAATTCTAAAACACCATAGTATTTTTTTCATGAAGATGTAAAACCAAAAATTACATGTGGTTCATCTATAAACGTCATTTATTAATGTTATCCTATGTGATAAGGAACCAAATAGGGACCACATAAATCTTTTTTAACAAAACACAAGATTTAAATTCTTTTTCATTTTTCTTTTCACTTGAAAAAACTCTTTACTATTATTTGTATAGAGGTAGTCCTCAAATGTCCCATAAATTTTTATTCAGTTTCAATAAGCCCATAGTAATAAGAATATTCATTCCATTATTTCTATGGTGTCTACGAAGTTTATTATAATTTTTAGTGGAAGTATATTTTACATCATGCATGACTTCTTTTTATGAACCCAAAATATGAATGGTAGTATTATTCAAAAAAAAATTCACATAGGTATCACTATCATATCCTATAACTCCAACAGAATAGAAATAATAAATAACTCTTACAATAGATCTATAAATTCTATGTATACTAATTTTATCTAACATCAAATTACATTGAACTAGTTAATATGATTAAACTCATACAATCCATTGAGTATTTTCAAATCATGTAGTCTATTTGTTAGAAAAAAATTCAATCATCACATGCTTCTCATACATGTCATCCAAGATCTTTATGATTTTTTAATGTAGTATTCAATTCCTAAATACTGAATTCGACATTCTAGTAAACATAAATTCAAATAATCCCATGTTTTTATTATACACCCTCTCCCATTTTTCAGTTTTAATATCTTCAATAATTGATATAGTCAATATAATATTGAATCATTCCTATGGATGAAAATAATTTGTCTACATTTATTTCATCACACTTGATGTATTTAACTCCTAAATCATTTATTAAATTACAAAATAAGTTTTTAACTACTTACCAATATTATTATGCAAGGAAAAGGGAAATAAAATTTTATTGAATAGAGTTATTAAATATCATCACTATGTACAGATCCTCTAGAAACACCCTAACCATTAGCATATATAACACATGTTGGGTATACAACCACTTCAAAATTAGTCCCCTAATATATAATCTATTGGAATTAGATTCATGAAATAAAAATATCATGAAGGAGAAACTTATATGACACCCAAAACATTAAATAATATAATAACTATCCTAGGGATCAAAAATATAAAACCATCCCGAGAAGTAAAAATAACTATTAGAAACAATTATCGAAAGAATAATCAAATTAAAAATAATTAAAAAATTCATATTATATGGATATGTATTATTTACAAATCCATGGGGGAATAATACATCACATTTATTCAATGAATTGGGGGGATAATTACAATGATTGATTTTCCATTGTTTGTATGGATCACATGTGATCCTCTCTAAATTTTTAGTAGATTACCTTGAATAACTCCAATCTACACCATCATCATAATATCATAGGATTAATTCCATGTCCTCTAATATAAATGTTGGTAGCCTTCATCTGGATAAATCATTCCACCACCTCAATGTGCTTATCACATCAACAGTTCAACCTTATTGTGAAATCATAGTCTACACTTGCATCATCATCATCCAGTGATTGAACATTTTATGGAATGACTCACATGGAATAAAACTATATCTATTAGTGAAATAAAAAATTTAAAATGTCTCTCTATCTCCATTAAATTTTCATAAATAAGGCAATCATATTTTATCCATCTTGTATTCTCATATTCTTCCCTTATAGTGAAATTATTTTCTTAACTAAAGAAATATATGGATTAGTTTACCATTAGATCTAGTTATATACTCATTCAATATAAACTATTTAAATATTGATGTTTTCCTTGGATAAGTCATCCAAGGCTAACTCATTATCAATATCACATTCTTAGGCATTAGTAGGGAAAGATGTGATAACACTCCCCAACACAAATCATATTGAAACCAGGTTATATTCTATATCTATGATGAATGTGGTATAATGAACATCATAGTAAACCTCAGTGATATCACCATAATTTTTTCTTGAATGAAATGAATTTAATTGACTTATATCCAATAACCACTGGTATAGTTCTTCTTATCATCCTTGAATAATTATCTAGGTGAAGTATATAGTTCCTTGTAGAATGTAATTTGATGATATTTACCAGGAAATTTTGTGTATGATATACTATTTGGGAGATATAGATCAATGGATCATTATTGTGATTCACATGGATATCAGAAAATTATTTTCATGAAGGTTCTTATATTCAATGGATATGGTATTCATTTTCCTAGATGATTGTAACTGTGATACTAATGGGGGTAAAAATTAACACAGCCACATCATCTAATGTTTTACATTTACCATCATAAATATATCTATAATTCATTATGATACCCAAAATTACATTCTTATGTCTTCTAATTATAGTTTACCATTCAGTTATTTGGTAACTTTTAGCCTCAGTAATATAGACTAATAATTAGCTTCCATATTAATCGTAATTAATTCTATAATAGTTACCCATTTTTCTTTGATGATTCTAGTATTTTATTTTCAATCCTTATGATAGATTCTATATAGTAAGTATAACTCATCTCCACACATACGTTTTTCTATAAAAATTTAATATCACAATTAATAAAAAGAGTTAGTTTCATAAAATTTTAGACATCATGAATCACAAATGTTGATAAAAAACCATTCTACACATGATAGACCGGAGGAGGTTAGTTTGTTCATCATCATAAGTTCACCGTAATTATTAATGATGGTGGAAATTGTAGCAATGAAAACATACATGATAATGTAATTTATATGTGGGGGATGTTTCACCAATGATTTTAGAAAATCACTATAAGGAAATTCATGAAGGTAAATTGAGGTAATTAATATTTTTAATAGTAGTAAGGATTATATACATTGGGAATGTAATTTAATTCAATATATTTAACATATTAATTCATAATTTTTATATATTCTATATACCTCACATAAGGAATTCATTATCCTCAAAGGTGATTGATCAGATTCCATAATCAAAGATGGAAACATGATATGTAAGATTCATGAATGAAATCAAGTATGATATACTAGGGGGCTTCATGGATCCAGTATATAACTAATATGTTATCACTAGTCAACCATTAAATATTTCATTATATTTAGAAACATCTTTATTTAATGACTTCTTTAGTTTTATAATTAACATAATCTTTTTCTAGATTCCTTTAAAATATGGATAAAACAACCTAGGAAAATTCCACTTCACCCAAGGTAAAATAACCTTATATAGGTTCTAATTTCTATTAATGTTTTGTGTGTGTGAATAAAACGACTTAAATATGGTATCACCAGTCATTAGGGGTACCTCATGTATTAATTTTTTTAGATGGATGTGTATATTCCAATACAAGAGTGTTATAACTATAAATTTGATACATACTAGCTCTAAAAATATATTTCTTGGTTTGGAGTAACACATTGTAATGGAATGTCTCAAAATTTTGAGTAATATATATTATTAGGGGCCAATATGATGTTAGGAATCTCCTCCCCTAATACGATCACCCTCTAAAATTGGGAAAATATTACCATAATATATTTCATTAGGATTTCAACCCACTATTACTCTTCATCAAAATCAAAGTGACAATGATCATGGCAGTTAAAAATTAGTTATGGGAAGAAAATTCCTACTAAATTAATTTTTTAGCTTATGGAGGACCTTCACAATTATTACAATTGTGGGGATCTGTATCGTAGTTAGGTTTATCAATATATAGAGGGAAATTGTCCTAGTTAGTGTCCTATATATAACTTATTAAAACATTAGATTACAATTCTATTCCAACACATGAATATTAAATAAATATATTATCAAAATTTGGTTGTTCTTCTATATAACTTTAAATTGATAATTTTCTATAGTATATGTGACAATAAATGGGCCATAATTTGTTCCCCTTTATGATGAGAACCTTGATATGCAGTGAAATTACCCATAAAAGTAGTCTTTTAGTTGTGTGACATCATCTAATGAGGCACATATTAAGGAAACAACCATGTCCATTTTCTCCTAAGAGGATTATACATCGTCTCTAGGAGTATGCACCAGGTAATCCTTAAGACCAGATATTAAGAGGATAAAATCACAAGTATCCATTCATATCTCTTGTGTCGTTTGATATTCTTATATCCGAGAATGTTTTGTTTTACCTAGAATTTTATATTATTATTAATTCATATAATATATCCTGTAATTTTTATTTACATTAAACCATTATAACATATGTTCATGAAGAATTTGTGTATGTTGGTTGCATCTAGAGCGGTATTATCTTAATGAATATGTTAAGAAAGAAATATTTTATTCCATATTAATTTATGTATATATCTCTTCCCTTTTATTAAAATTATGTTTTCAAACTGAATTCCGTGGCCACAGTGTGTGGATGGTCTCATATTAGGAATCCATAGAAATATGTATCAATAAAATGATTTAATGAAATATTTATGAAAACTAGACAATGATATTTAAAAAAAGGATTATATTGCAGACATTTAATTTATATTTTTTTTCATTTAATCATGAACTTCATCAACTTCGGTTATTTTATATATTTTTATATAATGGTATTTTAATTATGAACGTCTTTCAAAAATAACGTAGGAAGAATATTAGAGGGTCTATTAGAGCCATTAATTTCCACTCTCTGATCCTCGAAAAAACCATAATCATTACAATTATATATTTTATACTGATAAAATGTCTAAGTATCAACCAAAAAACTGTAAAAATCCAAAAGTAATATTGGATCACATATATAATCAATTATATTTTTGGTTAAGAGTTTTATATAGATAGGAAAACCTCTTACATAATAATAACCAAAACATAAAATTTTATTTTTCCCACTATAACTATCTTTTTTATACCATGTATTCAATATCCCCCATAAAAATCAGCAATCATGAAATATTTATAGACATAATTATTTTAAAATCATTCTTCATGACCAGAAAAAAATTAAAACATAAGAAGAGTTAGCTCAATATATCAATAATGGTAAACTTATGAATTAATATTCAATGTCATCAATGAGCATAATATGAGAATAAGGGTATGATGACATAATAAATGTTCAAAAGAAAAACATAAAATAATCCATAGACATAAAAAAATTAATCATAAAACTAGAAACATGTAATAATGCATTAACATGTTATATTATTCATATATATAAGTAGTCAGGAGACTTGTGTAAACAACCCTTGAGTAACTGATTTATTATAAATTGAAAATAGAATGAAAAAAATGATGAAAACATGGAATATCAATTTCATATTACACTTAAAATCATGATTACAAATGGAATAACTTACTCAGTAAAATCCAATATTCAGTTAGGATAACCATATAAGAAGTTTACTTCATCCATTAATCCAATGAATTTGAGCTATATAATAGTTTCACCCATCATCGTGAGATATATTGAGCTTTCCCTTCATCGTATATAATTTCAATGAACTATAACATAGTCAAAACACATGGTATCCATCATTTTTCATTAAATCATTCATTATTGTTCTTTTATATCTTTATTTACCCATGGAAAGAGGAAATATATCCATGAAAATATCTCTTCAAAAAATAAAAATGAGTATATTAAAAGAATTAAAATAGTATAATTAAAATATATCCTGAAAATTTAATGGGCAAAATCAAGGTTTTTTACTATATGAATAGAATGGCTATAAAAAGATCATTATAAAATTCTTGGGGAAAATACACATTCCATTATTAAAATATATTTTAAAAATTAAAATATTTAGGAGAATATGAAAAAAATGAAAATAAATTAATCTCATTGAGAATCAGGATGGTCTAAAATTCTCTTCATTCTATAGTTGTTTGAATAAAGATTGTTTTTCCACCATAAATAATCTTTTCCTTGTTCAAAACTCAAAGAGTTTAATTTTTAATTATTTTTAAAAAACTCAAACATGTGTAAAAATAAATTTACAAATTCATGGAATAATGATAAAAACTATCATGGTATTTAAAAAATCATGTATATAGATTACTTATTTTTTCCAACAGAAAGAAGATAAATAAGGTAAAAAATAATTTAAAACAAATTTTTGGAAAATATATAGTACCAAATAAATAAAAAATTTACTTGAAAAATAAATATTAAACAAATATTACAAGTTTAATAAAAATTTAATTATTTATCTTATATGTATTATATAATTTCATCAAGGGAAATTCAATAGAAAAGTTCAGGATCAAAATTGAATTAAAACATAAACTCCTTAACACTTTGGTATCTTTTAAATCACAATAACCAAAAAAAATAGCTTCAAAAAAATATTCATATATAATTAATATATAGATATTTATGACAGAGAATTTCATTGGGGTTGTATATACACATTATAAAAAAATATTGGTCCATAACATAAATATGTGTCGCAAAAAAATAAAATTTAAGACAAATAACCCATATAATTATTATATCATTTAATTGAGAATTAATAAATGTATAAATAATGCCTAAAAAATTTAAATCGATAAATAATTGGAAATAAAAATATAAATAAAAAATACCATTTCATACATATGATGAGCATAATATTAATAATGAATAAGTGATAAAACCTAATGAAAATAAAATGAGTCATGTTACCCATTACAATGTTGGTAACTTTCGAATCAAAATCTCTTGGATGAGATATCATGAATTATAACACAAAATACCCTGAAGCATGAGAGAATCAAAATATAACATGTAAAATTTATATCAAATAAATCATTTAAAATAAATTACATGCATAACATTAACACATGACTAAATTAAGGGAAGGAGAGATCAAATTTCATACCTTGAGTCTAGACTATAAATGTATATCCTTTAACTAATATATAATAAAATTATATATTTTATTTTATTTATTTATAACCTTTTTAAAAATAAAAACTAATTCTGGGGCAATTTATTCATTATATTAAATACATATTTAATTACTTAATCAGTTATGTATTTTTCAGGTGTTTTGAGGATGTTTAGTTCATAACATCAATATGAATTCAGTATGATGAACTTAGTGAAAAGGATATTTATTTAATTGTATCCAGTATACTATTATTAAAATAATAATCATTCTTAAAAATTATATATAGTTTAGAAAAATGAAATATGGTTTTTACCATTGAATTATTATATAATAATGGATATGGTAGGTTGAACATATATATGAGTAATGATACAATTTTTCCAACAACTAGGGGAAAGAAGGGAAGTATAATTTTATATTTAAAAAATTATTAATAAATAAACTATCATATTATCTATTTAAATGAACTCATATATAGAATCCATGGGATGATGTGATGAAAATATAATCACATCGCTTCATGGAGGTGGTAAATCAAAACTAAAAATCAATGTTGTAATCATTTTTCAACTGATAGAATGGAAATAAAATGTGTGATATATTTTCAATAAACAATGGTAACTAATTCATCAACATATTATATATAAATTAAATTCACCATTATAACATTCGATGATAGGTTGTTTTGGAATAAAAATGACATCGACTGATGAGGTTACAATCAGATATAAACCAGAATGATGGTATCATTTTAAATTTGATTGATAAAGAAGATGGGTTAATGTCAAAATAAATTAACATAACAACATATTTTTAAATATTAGACACTAGTTTTATTATATTATATGGCTAAAATATTATTCAATTACGTAGATCAATAAATAAAACTAAAACATTATGTTGAAACTAATATCTATTCTTCAGAAAACCACCTTTCCTATGCATCTTATGCCCTCTAGGATTAGATGTTTTTAAAATATAAGTTCTCTAGGATATGGGAATGGATATTACGAATGTATTTTTAATGTTAATGGTTAATATAGTTTGTTAATAATTTGTTTTTACGAGATTATAGGAGGTAACCTTTTATTATTGAATGGAGAGGCAGTTTTTGAGACACATGAAATATTACAATATAATATTCGTCTAACTCATGTTAATTAGTATATAAATTAAATTTATTATAATATAGGGAGTATAAATTATTAATATAACCATAAAATAAATTTTTTATAGTTTTAGATGTAATTTAAAGAAAAACCCATTATATTATACTCTCAACTAACACTTTTTAACCATAAATTTGGTAAAAACCTTTTCAATATTAAAGGGTTTTAAAATTACATCGCTGTTAAAAATTGGGTCCTAAATGGCCTATGTAATGCCCTGACCCTAGTTAACTAGATTCAGTGCATTATTACATAATATTGGAATGATCACAATGAAATCATGTCTCGAAAGACCGATCAGTTTAGTATTATCGGAAACAAGATTCATACATAAGTTCAGCTTCTGTAGCTTGAAAATAAATACAAAACAAAAAAATTACATTAGAAACATCCAAGCCACCAATATTATGCCTGAAAGTCACTCATTACTAACTTATTCATATCCTAGGAAAATGAAAGATAAGAAATGGGTGAGTTCAAATGCTCAGTAAGGGTGAAGAATACAACGGAAGATAATATAAATATTAAGCATGGTTAATAATTGAAACCACATCCCTTTAACAATAATAAACATGAATAATTTTATGGTATGAATATGAGCTAAGTAAATAATTCCCTAATAAAACATAATCATTGGTATTCTACTAGTCGAATGACCTCATGAATCATCAATATTATTTTTATAATTATGGAATGTATAATTCCGAACATTCTAAAACATTCTGTTAAGGCCTCGGCCAAGACATCAAAAAATTATTGAGGCCTCAGTGAAAACCTTATATCAAATTGGGAAAGGCCTCGGCCAATTCCACCTCTAGTTGTATCATGAGAACTACCAATGCATCAAGGATCTATAGAGGGCTCCACCCGTCACTTACTAAGTCTAGTACATTCCTCATATGAAAAGGTTTAAATATAATATAAACATTCATATTGAAACTATCATACGAAATATCAAAACATTAACCACAAACCATGATTAGTATACAAATAGCACATCCACATTCAAACATATCACAAAATCCTTAGTACAATATAGATGTTTTGTATCATAATTAATAAACTTCAAATAAACCTAAAATCCATCAAAGGATGTTGACAGAGATGAAATCAAAACCTTTTTTAGAAAAATATCTCTTTCTATTTTGATGTTATTTAAGATTCACATAATTATAATGAAAAATTTTATTTTGAAAATATTCATATAAGCTTGTAAGGGAATCTATAACTACAGAATATAGTCTCACCCTCTTTATTAGTTAAAAAACATTCTTACCTTAATTTTGTCGAAAAGGTCATAATGTACCTTTTTTGGAAAATGATGGAATGATTCCTTTATAAACATATTATAAAATTAATTCAGGGGTATAAATGACTTTAAACCAGAGTCTATAAAATATTAACAATGTTCTGAAATACGTTTATAAGAAACATGGATGTGGATGATAAAGAGGTCCTAGTTGATAATTACTTATAAACAACCTCAGATAATAAAGAGATTGTGAAATTAACCCTTAACATGAAATTTTCTTTGGTCGAGGGTAGGATAACCTCGTGTATAATGGAGAAATAATGGTTATTAAATTATACAAGAATCGTATACATTATATGATATAATATATGATCTTTTAAGATTGCTTTGTTAATAATATCTTAGAATTATCGTTATTTTAGGTGTTAGATTATTCATTTTCATTTATATGCTTTGTTACATAAGTAATGTTTTTTGTGGATAAGATGTATCTTATTCATATTCATAACTATGTTACGTCTTTAAAAAGTATTTTTAATCATCTAATAAAAATTATTCTTGAATGGATATTATGGGGAATGAATCTCATCGCGTTTGTGGAGACGATAATCCATACATACGGATGAGCTACAATATCATTCTTTTGATATTAAAATAATATATAATTTGATGGTATATAATATTTACAGAATCATTATCATGTTATATTTATTATTTACATCAATTACTCATCATTATTATACCCATCCAAATAATAATGTATTGAATAACAATTACATTACGACGTGGAGATGGTAAGCCGTACGTACACACGTATGGTGACATGTCATTCAATGGATGGATAGAATAATGAATTTGGTTGTACCATATTTATAATAACATCATAGTATATAGAGGATACTTGAGTTATTATTTTATAATGGAAACAAAAAATAAAAACGAATTGGAAGAAGAAAGGAACTTGAAAGAGGTGGTGAGATATTTACCACTTCTTCGGATTCTTCCTTTTGAATTGCTCAAAAGGGCTCCTTAGGTGGTCTTTTTGACTAAATGAAGGCCTCTAGGATGAAGGTAGGAAAGTTGAGAGAGTATTTGGGTAGGATTTGGATAATCATAATGGATTTGAAGGTTTGAATTAGAGAGATGTGGGTTCCCTTTTATAAGAGGGGTTCCGGGCACCTTAGGAAAAGATAGAAAGATTATTTTATAATAAAATCAATTTCAATTTCTAATTGATAAAAAAGAAATTTTTTAAAGGATAAGGTGGGGATGGGTTGAGCACCACTCAACCAATATGTTTTAGTCTTTTTGGGTCATTATACTAACTTTATCTTTTAGATTTAACTCTTTGTTAAATAGTTTGACATTTACCATGTCTCCTTGTGTTTTTATATTATATGGTTAATAAACATACTATATAGTTCTAAGAGAACCTGAATTGGTTCATTAATGATATACATATCATTATATAAGTACTTTGGCCGATCCTTAGATTTTTAGGAATAGAATATCAATTAATAATACAATATTTGTTTTAAAAACTCTTTTATGTCAATTTTGACACTATTTGGTATTTTTGTTTTTTCTAAATTCATAACATCATTATTACTTAGAATACAATTCATCTAACCAACCCTAACCTGTCATATTAACCTAGAAAATTTCTGTAATTTATAAAAATTATCAAACTACATTTATTCTGATATTTATAATATCAATTATTTTAATATTTCATTAATTAGGTAATTACTGCATCATCGTTGTGTCTTAAATAAATTAAATTATTTAATGTCTAAAAAATATAAATAAAATACCATTATGTAGGAAATTTTTTTATATTTCTAATTAATTTTTATAGTTGAATTTATCTTATGTATAACCCTATATTAAATTTTTTTTAGTTATTAATCTTTTATTTTAACTATTTTAACTCTTCTTTAAATAAAATAATAATAAGCGTCCTAATTTAATCCAAGTGGACCAAGTGGTTCATATTTTATTCCTATGGTTTTTTTGGTCGAATTATTGTTATCCAATAGAATTAGGACATGTGTTAGGGTAATAATAATATCATTTTTACCCTTAATTACCCTATTTACTTTTAACTGTGGTATATAAAAGTAAAAAAGTTACTATTCACCAAAAATATTTTCTTCTTATTGAACCACATTTTACTTACTGATATCAACCATGTCTCTAGAATTTTTGAAATTCCACTCACATAGGAGGTAAAATTATGTTTTAGGTGAATTTTCAAATTCACCTAGGAGGTGGGTAAAAGACGGTGAAAAGTTAAATAAAATGTTTATATATCTAAAATTATTATAAACTGACTCCAATGAATTACATTGAACATATATAGGTATTATGTATCTATTTTGACCTAAAATATATTAAAATAGAATAAATAAATATTTATATAAAAATTCGTTTTAAAACTATAACTGAGTGTTTTTCACTATTCATCAAAAATTGAAAGTTTTCAGAAAAATACCAAAAATTAACCCTAAGGTATTTTTGATATTATGAATCCAAAAATGAAGTCTATTTTGAAGGTTAAAATTTATAATATTTCAAAAACTATGTATTACTATTCATAACAGCTACTTTTATTGGTCTCGGTGTGTTAGAATCTCGAAGTTGTGTATAATGCAAGCCATTGCATTATTCAAAGGGAAACGTACCGTGGAAGCCTGGGGTGTTACATTCTCCCCTCCTTGAAATAATTTCATCCTAGAAATTTCTATAATATCAATGCATAAAAATACTCTGGTTGTTATTCATCATAAGATCCTCAGGTTCACACATTGCCCCCTCCATCTTATAGATTCTCCATAGAACTTTTACCAGACGAGTTCTCTGGTTTCTCAGCACTTGTTCTCTTGTATCAACAATCATGACAGACTCTACGAAATAAGGCCGATCGGGTTCCAGTCCTAATTCCTCATAGGTGAGTACATGCATTGGGTCAGCCATGTCTTTTCTCAATAGTGATACGTGGACCACATCGTGAACTTTGGGGAGACATGGAGGCATTTCCAAAAGCTAAGATACAACCCCAATTTGTTCTAGAATTTCAAAAGGTCTGATATACTTAGGAAATAATTTTCCCTTCTTACATAAATGTATAACACCCTTCCATGGATTTACCTTTAAGAAAACATAATCTCATACTTGAAATTCCAAATCCTTCCTTCGGTTATCATCATAGATCTTCTTCATACCTTGAGCTAATTTAATGTGGTTTTGGATTAGATTCACCTGTTACATTGTTTCCTCCACAAGTTCTGGGCCTACAAGTTTTCTTTCACCAACATCATCCCAACAGGTTGGTGTGCCACATCTTTTTCCATATAACGCTTCATATGGTTCCATCTGAATACTTGAATGGAAACTATTGTTATTGGAGAATTCTACCATAGGTAAATATTGATCCCACATACCTTGAAAGTCAAGTGATCATGATCTCAACATGTCCTCAAAGGTTTGAATAGTTCTTTCTGATTGTCCATCAGTTTGTGGGTGGTAGGCAATCCTCAAACAAATCTTAGTATCCTGGGCTTTCTGAAGACTTTTCCAGAATCATGATGTAAAATGGGGATCACAATTAGAAATCATCGATAGTGGTACTCCATGAAGTCTGACAACTTCATTAATATATAGTCCTTCTAATCATTCAAGTGTTAAATATTCTATTATAGTAAGAAAATGTGCCGACTTGGTAGGATGATCAACAATGACCCATACTGTATCATTCCTTCTTAGAGTCTGGTAGTCCCATAAAAAATTACATAGTAATATTATCCCATTTACACTTAGGTATGGGAAGAGGTTTAAATATTTATCCAGGCTATTGCCTTTAAACATTGACATATTGAAAAACCATAAATCTTGATACAAAATCAGAAATCTCCCTCTTCATGTTGTCCCACCAAAAATGTTCCATCAAATCACTATACATTTTGGTGCTACCAGGGTGTATAGAGAAATTGGAACTATAAGCATCATCCAAAAATTCCCTTTTTAGATCAGGTATATTAGGAACACAATGTCTCTTCCCCAATTTCAAAATTCCATCTTCATACACAGAGTCACTCAATCTCCCATCATTCAGAGCTTTAATATTCTTTGGAAACACTTCATCATTGGTCTGAGAACTCTTTATCCATTCTAGTAATTATGGTTTGGAAACCATTTGAAAAATTATTGATGTTTCAGCTTCCATGGTTATTACCATATTGATCGCTACTATATCCATGTATATAGGATCCTTTTCAACTCTCATCTTGTTCAAAAATCCATGATCCATTCTGCTTAAAGCATCTGCCACCTTATTTGCCTTCCCCGAGTGGAAGTGTATCGTGAAATCATAATCCTTGAGTACTTCAAGCCATCTCCATTACCTCATGTTGATTTCTTTCTAGGAGAAAATATACTTAAAACTGTTTTGATCAGTATAAATCTCTAAATTTTCACCATAGAGATAGTGTCTCCAAATCATCAATGAAAATATTACAGCTGCTAACTCTAGATCATGAGTAGGATAGTTTTGCTAATGAATTTTCATCTGTCATGATGCTTAGGAAATAACACTATCAATCTACATAAGGACACAAACATGTCCTTTCTTCGATGCATCAATATAAATAACAAACCCATCATTCCCCGGTTGTAATGTCAAGATAGGATCATTGACTAATATTCTCTACAGTTCTTCAATAAATTCTTCAAACTCTTTTTTCCAAACAAATTTAACCCCTTTTAGTGTGAGATTTGATAATGGGTTATACAACCAGGAAAAATTCTAGACGAAATGTAGATAATAATGGGCTAAGCCAATAAAACGGCGTACCTAAGTTATATTCGTCAGTGCTGGCCATTCTTGGATTTCCTTGGTCTTAGAAGGATCAATAGAGATTCCATCCTTGGAAACAAAATGTCTAACAATAGAAATCTCCTGAATCCATAATTCAAATGTGGTAAACTTCCCATATAATTCGTGTCTTCTCAAAGTCTTATGGATAATGTGAAAGTGATTTTCTTGATCATCGTAGCTTTTGGAGTATACCAAGATATCATCAATAAATAAAACTACAAATCATCAAGATATTCCTTGAAAACTCTATTCATTAGTTCCATGAAGACAGAGGCTGAATTATTCCACCTGAAAGGCATTACTTTAAACTCGTAATCCCCGTACCTAGTTCGAAATGCTGTTTTCGAAATGTCTTCCTTCTCCACGCACAACAGATGATATCTAGATCAAAGGTCAATCTTTGAAATGTATTGAGCTCCAAGAAGTTGGTCGAATAAATCATCAATGCGAGGTAGTGGATACTTGTTCTTTATTATTATAGCATTGATCTCCATGTATTCAATGCCCAACCTCATTGATCCATCTTTCTTCTTAACAGAAATGATAGGAGATCCCCATGGAGAAACACTAGGGTGAATAAACCCCTTATTACTCAATTCCTCTAGTGGTTTCTTTAGTTCCACTAATTTCATAGTGGCCATTCTATAAGGGGACATTAATATGGGCCTTGGCCCAGAAATTAGGTCAATGGAAATCTCAATTTCTCGTTCTAGAGGATGTCCAGGTAAATCCTCTTAAAATAAATCAACATACTCTTGCACAATGGTTACATACTCTATTTGAACATTATTTTCCTCACCAAAGTTATTTCAATATCTTCCTCCCCAATAATTGAATTTATTTGAGCTACTGGGGGTGGATCTAAATAAGAATTAGGTGGTGATGATTCTTCTCTAAAGATAAGGTGTTCTTTATCATCGTCATCAAAAATAGAAACATCCTTCTTCTTATAATAAACTTTTTCATCATGGTCCGAAAACCAATCCATACCGAGGATTATATCAAATTCAATCATTGGTATGACAATGAGATCATTAGATAAAGAAAATTTATATGCCCTAATGGGGAATGATTCACAAAACCTTATTGCAATGACACTCCCCTTACGAGTTTTGACTGACAACTCCCTTGTTAAATAAAATTGGAAATATCTAATTTTCATAGCAAACTAGGAAGATATGAATCAATGCGAAGATCCAGAATCAAATAAAACTTTGGATAAACTTGAGGAAACCATTAAATTACTTGCCACCATGACTTTCGGTGCTTCAACCTCAGTAGTAGTGATCACATAAGCTTAGCCTTGATCCCTTGGCCTTTTCTAAGGTCAGTTTTTTGAATGATTAGGACATTCATTTTCATAATGTCCCATCTCTCTTCAATTGTAGAATTGAACATTAGGATATTCCTTCTTTCCCTTTCAATCACCAACAATATGGCCTTTGTTTCCACATTTATAGCATACTCATTTTCCTTTTAGAGAGGCACCAGGGTGCTTCCATACGCAATTACCAAAGGGTGGAAATCCAATTCATCCCTTCTTCCCTATTTCCTTATTTCCTTTCCCAGACTGTTCATCAGATCTCTTCTTAACTTGCATAGATTTAAAGGCATAATACTTATATAATTCATTTTCTGTCTTGATAGCACTCAAGATAATACCTTCGTATGATGAGAAGGATTTTGATAATAATACTCGAAAAAGAAATGGTTTTAACCCATCAATGAAATGTTCAATCTTACTTCTTGGGTTACGTATATAATCTAATGCATGCCTCTCTAACCTTATAAATTTATCTTCATACTTTGCGACATTCTCATCATTCTTTTTTCCTCTGACTCAGAAATTGTCTTTCCATATCTGCTTGATAGTCATGAGGAACGTATTTTTCTAAGAAAATTTCATTAAACTCCCTCACTTCCATATTTGATACTTCATCATCTTTCTTTGTGTTTCGACTTAATGACCACCATTGATCAGCATCTCTAGTGAGGTCGTAAACTGCCACGACAACTTTTTCCCTTTCACTACTCCCTGTGGAATAGAATATTTTCTCTAAGGAATTTATCCATTGCTCAACTACTAAGGGATTTTTAAACCCATTGAATGATGGTGGTTGTTTCCTCATGAAGCAGTCTAACATTGATCCTCTGCGATGTGGATCAGGGTGCTCCATATAGGTAAGGATATTATACATACCCGGTGTGAGTTTTCCTAGTATGCTGATAAGATGATCAGAACCAGTTGTATCTTCATCTCTATGAAAATTATCTTAAACAGGAGGAAAATCCCTACATGGAGTGCATGCATTGATACGATTTCAATTTCTTCCACTAGGCTCAATTTCTAATAAAATGGCATACACTAGATTAGTCTATGAATCGCAATACATAACTCCAAAATTGTAAAAAACATAATATAAATTGAACAGTTTATCGATATAATCCATAATCTTAAAAAAATTTCTTTGAGGACGTATATACTGATAAAACCTTCATAATGGTTTATAATGAATATTAGAATTATCATAAACATATCCCCATGGAGTGTTGTAACCAATAGTTCAGTAAGGCCTGTTGTCGTGCACCAGTTCCCATTTGAGTGTAGCTCAAAGCGGTGTTTTTTGGTTTTACCCCTAGGTACATCTGTGTCAGAGCCGCCTCTACCTGCTCGTATCCAGATAGGGATGTATTTCTTGTAAAACTCACAAAATATCTACAAGACCAAAATTATTGGAAGTTATACTTATAATAATCCTCAAAGTCCATCTTAGGGTAATGTACTCTAATCAAGGTTTATCTAAATCTAGTTTCCAAGGATTGTTCTAATCTTTCTCTGATACCAACTGTAACATCCCGACCCTAGTTACCTAGAGTCTGTACATTATTACATACCATTGGAATGATCAAAAATAAATAATGTCTCAAAAGACTGACCAATTTAGTATTATTGGAAACAAGATTCATATATAAGTTCAACTTTATAGCTGGAAAAGAAATTCAACACGAATAAATTTCATTAGAAACATCCAAGCCTCCTAGATTATGCCTGCAAGTCACTCATAACTAAATTCTTCTTATCTTGGTAAAATTAAACATAATAAAGGGTTGTGATCAATTTCTCAGTACGGGTAAGCAATACAGCGGAAGATAACATAAATATTAAGCATGGTGAATAATTGAAACCACATGCCTTTACCAATAATAATCATGAATAATTTTATAGAAGTAATATGAGATGAGTAAATATTGACATAATAAAACAATATCATGGGTATTCTATAAGTTGAATGACCACATGATTCATCAAAATTATTTTCATAATAATCGAATGAATAATGCCGGACATTCTGAAACATTTTGTCAAGGCCTCGACCAAGACATCTAAAAATGATTAATGCCTCATCCAAAACCATATATCAAATTGGGAAAGGCCTTGGACAATTCAACATCTAGTTGTCTCATGAGACCTACTGATGCATCGAGGAGATTTAGCAGCCTCCACCCATCACATACTATGTCCAATACATTCCTTATATGAAAAGGTTGAAATACAATATAAACATTCCTATTAAAACTAGAAAACAAAATATCAATACATTAACTAAAAACCATGAATGGTATACAAATATAATATCCACAGTCAAACATATCACAAAACCCTCAGTACAATATGGATGTTTTTTATCATAATAAATCAACTTCAAATAAACTTAAAATTCGTCAAAGGATGTTGAAATAGAGGAAATCAAAACCTTTTATAGAGAAATATATCTTTCTATTTTGAAATCATTTAAGAGTCACATAATTATAAAGAAAACTTTTATTTTTAAAATATTATTATAATCTTGTAAGGGAAGCAATAATGACATAATATAGCCTTACCCTCCGTTTAAGTTAAAAAACATTCTTACCTTAATTTTTTCGAAAAGGTCATAAAGTACATTGTTTGGGAAATGACCGATAGATTCCTTTATAAACAACTTATAAAAGTCAAAAAAGGGTATAAATGAATTTAACCTATAGTCTATAAAATTTTAAGAATGTTTTTGAAATACATTTTTAAGAATCCTAGATGTGTATGTTAAAGAGGTCCCAGTAGATAATTATGTATAAACAACCTCAGATAATAAAAAGATTGTGAAATTAACCCTTACCTTGTACTTTTCCATGGTTGAGGGTAGGTTAACCACAACTATAATGGTGAAATAATTGTTATTAAATTATACAAGAATCATATACATTAATATGATATCATATATGATCTTTTAATATTGCTTTGTTAATAATATCATAGTATTATCGTCGTTTTGGGTGTTAACTGATTCATTTTCCTTTATATTCTTTGTTACGTAAGTATTGTTTGTTTTGGATAGGATGTATCATATTCATATTCAGAATGATATTAAGTAATTAAACAAAATTTTTAATCATCTAATGAATATTAGTCTTGAATGGATACGATGGGGTATGAATCTCATCACGTTCGTGGAGACGGTAATTCGTATGTACGCACGAGCGACAATATCAATATTTTGATATTAAAATAATATATAATTGGATGTTATATCATATATATATAATTATTATCATGCTATATTTTTTATGTACACCAATTACACATCATTATTATACCCATCCAAATAATAATGTATTGAATAACAATTACACCACGACGTGGAGACGGTTAGCCATACGTACGCACGTATGGTGACATGCCATTAAAAGGATGGATAAAATAATGAATTTTGTTGTACCATAATTATAATAACATCACAGTATATATAAGTTACTGGAGTTATTATTTTAGCATGGAAACAACAAAGAAAAGGGAAGTGGAAGAAGAAATGAACTTGAATGTGGTGGTGAGATATTTAACTCTTCATTGGGTTCTTCCTTTTGATTTGATCAAAAGGGCTCCTTAGGTTGGCATTATGACTAAAGGAAGGCCTCTAAGATGAAGGGAGGATAGTTGAGAGGGAATTTTGTCATGGGTTTTCTGAGCCAATTGGCTTTGAACGTGTGAATTGGAGTGAAGGGGGAGTGCCCTTTTATAAGAGGGGTGAGGGGTACCATAGGAAACGTTTGAAATATTATTTTATAATAAAATCATTTTCGGTTTATAAAGGTTAAAAAATAGATTATTTAAAGGATAAGGTGGGTATGGGTCGAAAACAACTCAACCAATAGGTTTTAGACTGGTTGGGTCATTATATTAACTTTATCTTTTAGATTTGACTGTTAGTTAAATAGTTTGACATTTACCATGTCTCTTTGTATTTTTATATTACATGGTTAATAAACTTACTATATACTTCAAAAGAGAATTTCAAGTGGTTAATTAATGATACACCTATCATTATATAAGTCCTTTGGACAAACCTTATATTTTTAGGAATATAATATCAATAAATAATATAATATTAAAAAAAAACTCTTTTATGTCAATTTTTGACACTATTTGGTATTTTGTTTTTTCTAAATTAATAACAGCATTATTACTTCAATGAAAATTGATCTAAAAAACCCTTACATGTCATATGAACCTATAAAATTAGTGGAATTCATAAAAAGCCTCAAATTAAATTTATTTGGATATTTATAATATCAATTATTTTAATATTTCATTAATTAAGTAATTAATGCATCATCATTGTGTCTTAAATAAATTAAATTATTTAATTTATAAAAAATATAAATAAAATACTATTAAGTATGAAATATTTTTATCTTTATAATTAATATTTATAGACGAATTTATCTTATGTATAACCCTATATTAAATTTTTTTAGTTATTAAAGAATGATTTTAACTCGTTTAACTCTTCTTTTAATAAAATAATAATAAGTATCCTAATCTAATCCAAGTGGACCCAAGAGGTGCCTATTTTATTCCTAAGTTTGTTTTTGGTCGAATTATACTTATCAAATAGAATTAGTACATGTTTTCGGGTAATAATAATATCATTTTTACCCTTATTTACCCTATTTATTTTTAACTATGGTAAATTAAAGTAAAAAGTTACTATTCCACAAAAATTATTTTCATCTTATTGACCAAAATTTTACTTAATGATATCAACTGTGTCTCTAGGATTTTTTAAAATACACTCAAAAAAGTAGTAAAATTAAGTTTTATGTGAATTTGCAAATTCTCCACGGAGGTGGGTAAAAGACGGTGAAAAGTTCAATAAAAGTTTAATATATCTTAAATTATAATAAACTGAATCAAATGAATTACATTGAACTTATATAGGTATTATGTATCTATTTTGAACCAAAATAAATTTAAATAATATAAATAATTATTTAAATAAAAATTTGGTTTTAAACTATAACTTAGAGTTTTTCATTATTAATCAAAAAATGAACGTTTTTAGAAAAATACCAAAAAATTCACCATAAGATAATTTTGATATTCTGAATCAAAAAATGAAGTCCATTTTGAAATAAAAAATCAACAAAATTTTGAAAATTGGGTATTACTATTCCTAACGGCTACTTTGATTGGGCGTGGTGTGTTAGAATCTCGAAGTTGCGTACAATACAAGCCATTGCATTATTCAAAGGGACACGTACCATGGATTCCTGGGGTGTTAATGCCTTGTGATGATATTTTAGACCCTTTTTCATAACAAATTTCCAATTTCACTTTTTTTATTATTTTTTTAAAATATAATAATATATATTTTTTAAAAAAACACTATTAAGGTCATTTTAAGAATTATTCCCACAATTTTACAATGAAAAAATATAAAACAAATGGAAATAGAATATAATAAATTTAAGCATTAATAATAATTTAATAGTAATATAAAAATTATTTTTTGGAAAAAAAATTTCCAAAAAAATAATATTTTTTTAAACAAAACATTTACATTAATCTTTACTCCTTGCACAAACACTATATCAATGTTGCATACTAATATAAAGAAATTTTATAATCAATAAAAATAATATAAAATCCCCATCATGTAAATAAATTTAATGTGTATTGAATAATATTTAATATTTAATCCTAACATATTTTTTGTCTCTATATGATCATATAAGATATTTTTTAAAACAAGAGAGTCACAATTACATTTATTGGTTACTTTAAATAATATTTACGTCATTTTCAAAGAAAATTGGTAGAAATTTTATATAAAACTGGGTCATAGGTGTGTATACACAAAAACCACTCCCCAAATATATTAATGGAATTATTTAGGGTAATTTTTAATCCTATTAATATTATATTTTCCTTAATTACCCAATTTTTCATTACTTAGGTGATATATATTTACATTGATTTCAATTTATAATGACCACAAATTAAAATGAATTCATTCAAAATTTAACCCTCTTAATTCCATATAAGGGATAATTTTTTAAATATTTAATTTATTAATGTGCAATAAATTTGTTTTATTATAAATTTGTAAAACAGAACAAAAAATGGTTTTTAGATAAAATGTGTTTTTTTTCAAGAAAGAAACTAACGGTAAAATATTAACTAATTATGATTCAAATTTAAATAATTATATTTTATATATTTAAATAAAAATAATTATACATTGATTTCATGATAAAATTAGAAATATAATTTTTAATGAGATTGAATTGGTGTTTAAAAAAATCAGTAATTTTCACAACTCATTGCAAATACTAATCATTCTAGAAAAAATGTAAAATATGACAATAAGATAATTTTTATATGATAATTTTTAAAATTATTTTATTTATAATGAATAAATTTTCTAAATTTTTCAAATATTAATTATAGTATTCCCTCAAAAAACATATAAACAATTTTTTAAGAAATTTTATTTTTTTAAACCAAAATGACATTTAAAAATATTATACACTTATTTATTTTGTTTAAATCAATAAGTATTCATTACATCCACCATTTAAACATTTTTTTGAAATTTCTTATCCCTAAACATATATTCCAATTTAACTAATAGGTTATAATGGTCATTATTAAATAATAATACATTTATAGTATGTCCTAATACACATAATGTATAGTATTTTGTGTTAATAATGTCATCCAAAAATGTATTATTTATGAAAATCGGGATATAAAATTAATCCCCATATAGTAATGTTTTTTCTCAAAATTTGAACTTGATCATGGTAATTAGGTGTTATATATTTTAAAATTCCTTTGTTAAAGACCCACATCATAAAAATTGTTAAATAAAACATCCTATATAATAGATGGAATAGGAAATATGATGGTCATGAGGAATTAAATATTACTAGGATTAAAAATATGGGAATATTTATGGGATGTGAAAGTATGGAAATGGGGTAAAATATTTATTATCCAATAATGCAAGAGAGTAACAGAATTAATTAACCAGTATAAAGTGAATGATAATAGAAAATTAAACGACCACAAATCCATAAAAAAATGAGGTGTGAAAAAGACACATAGTACATCATAAATGAAGGAAATAGGTTGAATTTATTCAGTTAATTTTTTCCATAATTAAGGATTTATTTTACCCTCTAAAAGAATAACATATTGAAATATAATTACATGATAAAAAAATTCAATCTATTAATCAATTTCCAAAAAAATATTATTTGTTCATCCCAATGAAAAGTATTAAATTATATTTTTTCATTCCTAAAGAACAAAAATAAAATTACAATAGATCACATATTCCACAAAAGGATAAAAATATCTTGATCTTGTTATTAAATATTAACCAAATGAGAAATTGTTTATCACATGTTAAGATAAAATCAAAATTTTATAAATATTCATATTATTAAATAGAATATTTTATACAAATATTTCACTAATAAAACCAAATATTAAACATAGATCATTCCATAATTAACCCTATATTTCAAATAAACTAAATTGCATTACCATTAATGAATTATTTATCATCAATGGTTATATCATACCTTTAATCTTACTTCCCAACTAATAAAATATTATTCATTGGAAATAATTTGTCACTTTAATCCAAAGGGAGGCACATACCTCAACCTAATTAATCTTATCATGAAATGTATTTCATTACTTTAAAATTACATCAAATAAATCTTCAAAATGGGTGGATAACCATTTGAATATATTCTAAACCTTAAACATATAAAATCATGATGTTATACATAACTCATATGTTAACTTCACTTAAAATGATTTTAACATTAAATGTTAACAAATCCCTCATTTAATACCAACTTTAATATCCCTAAATCCACAGTACAATTGTTTTTGATAAAAACAAAACATTTAATTTTTGTTATTGGACACTGATATTTTTTATCCAATTTTCACTTTAAAAACACCACATAAAACAGAAATATTAGATAAATTATATAACCAATTGAAATTTAGTTTTAGAGTTTTATATAATTAAGAAAACATCTATCTTAAAATTAAACATGTCTTAAAATGAGTATTTTTCTCAACATACCAAAATTTTTATATTACATGTCTTCAACACGTCCCAAAAAATTCAATACACATGAAACATTTTTAATCATATTTTTCTTAATATTAATCTCCATGGCCTATTTAAAATTATCTAATAAGAAAGGTGAGATAAAATAGTTTTTAAAGGTACACAAAAGAATTATCAATTAAATGTCATTAGTGAGAATATTATTAGAATAATGGTATGATGGAATATTCAATGTTTATGATCTTAAAATAAGAGAATTCATACTCATAAAGCATGGACCATAAATCATGAAACATAATAAAATCATTGATATAAGATTAGAGTCATATAAATGAACAATCATAATCAATGTGAAAAAATATTTGAGAAAAGTTTTCATTAGAACCTCATAAAAAAATTTAAAAAATGTTGGTAACTAGATTCAAAAATTTTATACCACTATTAAAATAAATCTTATAATTTTAATAACCTACCTCGTAATTTTCAAAAATATATTAGTAGAAAACTATATTTGTTTTACTCTTTCCCTTACCTAATGAATTGGAGTTCTATATCAGGCTCACCCATTAACATGATCTATATAGATGTGAGTTATCATCAAAAAAATTATCAAATAACTATACCATAATCATAATACATGAAATATTCCACTTTAAAACCTAAGAATAATCATTTTTCATTCATATCTTTATTTAGCTTTGGAAAAGAAAATTGTTCAATGATTATATGATAGAAAAAATTAAACTTTATCTAGAGAAAAAATTAACATTGTATAATTAAAATATATCCCTAGTCAATCATAATTAAAATATTGGGTTATTTTCCTTAATTGGTATAAATACCATTATATTATCTTCAAAAATTAGTTATGAAAATACCCTCCCTGCATTGAAAATTAAATTTGGAAAAAATAACCAAAAATTGGGAAAGAATTTTCTTCAAAAAGAATGATGGAAATATATAAAATAATTTTAAAATAATTGGGTGTTCATGATGATGGGAAATTTTATTCATGTCATCATTGTTTAAACAATTATTTTCTTCACACCGAGGGAAAAAATAATCATATTCAAAAAATGAAAGAAATATTATTTGAAAACAAAATTTTAAAGGAAATAATTATCAAAAATTAATTTAGGAAATAATTTTGGAATATTCCAAAATATTATTGAATATATTTTAGAAATTAGGATATGGAATTACAATATTCTAAATAAAATAAACTATATAAGGTAATATTTTAATTAAAAAAATTATAAATAAACATTATGAGTACAAAATTAATAAAAATTATGCAAAAATATAAAAATTTCATAAATATCAATTGGGGAATAAGTATTAAATTAGTTAATCAAGTATTTATAATATAATTTCCAAATTATGAATTCGAGGATAAAAAATCCCCTTTATAAATTTATTGAAACATAAACCCCTTAAAATTTTTGTGACAATTAAATAACATGACCCATGAATGAATAGATTAAATTGAAATATTATATAGCACAAAAATATAGATATTGATTATATCATCACACTCCATTATTCAACGTAATGGTTCCCTAAGACTATGGTTCACGATTCCTCAAGCATGTATCTATGAAAGCTAATGACTTTTGACGTGCAACGAGGGCTTAGGGAGTGTCTGTGGGGAGGCTCTCCCCTCCTTTATTATAGTGGTGTGAAAAAATATATAATGAATAAGAAAACATAAGAAGTAGAAACTATATTACTAGAGCAATAACTAGTCCTAGAAGAAGCAATACCAAATACGAATCATAGTTGTACTATAATAAATAATCATGTGAGATAAATAAATAACTAGAAATGGGTAATTAATATATATACATATAATGATGATAATGCTAATGTAACTATAAAAAAATTACTAAAACATGAAAATGGGTAAATTAATACCACACATGTTATTTGAAATACCAAATATACCAAAAACTACTACAACTCACCTCCTGAGCATATTCTCAATCCTCTGCCATCGAACTCCATCCTAGAACTGTCAATCAAGAATCCAAATCTGATCAATTCCATTTATCTACAATCATCATGTCTTCTTGGATACTAAGGAAAATCCAATAAAGGTTTTATATATGCTTAGTAGTCCACCACCAATGGTCTCAAGATCAATCTAGCTCGTGTAATAAAAAATTGATTGCATGCCACTATTATTTAATAAAAGATTGTAATTAAAAAATAAGTAAACCAGATTTGTTTCCACTTTTGACACCCATCCAATTTTACATACTTCAGCCTAATTCGGATAGGTATTAACAAAGGGATCTTTTTTCAATAAAGGGAGGAGGTTAATATATAAATAGTTGAACTACCCCAAAACATTTGATTCAGCATGGAGGACATGTCACTAAACATCCAATATCAAGGTGTAATTTCATCATTAAGTTCATTCAATTAATTTTATATTCAATTAAACTATTTATCCATTTTTAAGATTCATCGGAGTCTCATTCATTGAAATTATTTGATAATTCCTTGTATCACTCTTGGGATCGATATTTTTCCAATTCATTGGGCGTCCATCCATGGTGACCTAATAATGACATCCCAAGTTTCATTCTATATTTGGTCTAAATATGGCATGAACAAACCTTGGATTCCATCCCTGATATCATACAAAGGGTCATGAGTCAATATCATGGAATGGTACAACCATCATGCAATCGAACCGATCAATTAGTTCTCCAATATGGAACCAGTGTTACTCATTTGGAGTCAAAATATAAAACTACAGTGAGCATATCCCAATCATATCTATTCTCTCCCCCAGTATAGGTTCATGAGTCATCTTAGAGCTAAGGGAGATACAAGGGCATGAAAAACAACCCAATTGAGTTTATTTTACAAATTATAGTAATATATAGAAGAATCTGTATCATGGAACCAACTTAAATATGAAAAAATGAAATGAAACACGTGGAAGGAACCGAGATGACATATCGTATCCCAATAGTGCATCACTTGTCTATAGTTTTCTTTGATTCGAGTCAGAATTTTAGTTATTAGGGAAATCAAAAAATGACGTGAAAATAAAGAAAATGATATTACACCAATATAGTGAAACATAGGAAGAGAGAAACTGGAAACCAAAAAAGATGAGTGTAGATATTTCCTCATGATTTATGATGATACTTGTGGCGTAATATTTAGAGCTCAGATAGAGTATGATTGGAGATCCCTTTATTAAGAGAAGGAGATACCCATGAAATAAGAATTGGTCTATAGGAAAATAAATGTGAAGAAAGAGGGGTATATGAACATAAAATATAGAATGGGTAGAATCCTAAAATTACCCACATAGATAGGGGTAAAGGTTTTGATGAACAGGTTGGATAAACCGCGCATCAACCATACACAAATTTTTTCTCAATGTGGTCCCCTTTAAGGGATAGGCACATGGTTTTCTAACTGTGCACAACACATGAAAAATAATTCTACAAATTTCTTGAGAAATGATTCAAGGATATGTTGGATCCCATGCATGACTTCATAGAAATCGTGTAGAGACATGGTCCCACTATCTCATGCCACACAGTTAGAGAAACTGTAAAGGTGAAGCTGCATGGTTTATACTAACGATGTATCCTAGTCTATTACTTCAAATTTTGGGCTTCAGAATTTTGAAAATCTCTTAACTCCCCTTTAACCTCCATGAATCCCTTATGAATCATTAAATGGGAAAAGATATGATGTTAAACTGAGAGAAAATGGTACTCACCTTTGATAAATGTCACGAAATTTCAGCATACCCTCATGAAAACTCATCCCCTAGTTTCCCATTTAGTGCGGTAAAACATCATTCGGGAAGTGTTTCGGTCACTACCAATGAACATTATCCTCCCTCTCCAAGGCCTCTCTATATATGCCTACATTCATCAATCTCCCAGACTAGATGAACTGAACTTCCCCAGATATTTCCCATTCTCCGATCAATAATACATATTTGATTCTTCTCAAAGGATTCATCTACATCCATTGCAATATCCTTAGGGTCAAACAAATGAGATTGGTCAGCATGACACTGAAAAATCTATAACACATGGATGGTGTCATACAGGGAATGGTACCCATTATGAAACAACATCGTATAGAAAATTGTCCCGACCCTCTCCACTATCTCTAAAGGCCCAACATAATGCGGTGACAACTGAGCCTATCTACTGATTCTTCTATATCCCATCATGGGTGAAACATATAAAATGACCTGATGTCCCACATTAAACTATAGAGATCGATGAAAATGATCTGTATATGAATTCTTCCAAGACTATTCTCTAGAAATATATTTTTGAAACATTATGGAATTTTATTGAAGTCTCTTAAATGAGATGGGGACCCAATAGAGTTTCCTATCCTTCTTATAACTAGTATTGAGGTTAACCGTATGACCTACCATAATTGGACTCATACATGAGCCATATGAATCATTTACTTATTGATATTTTCTATAGGAAAATTGAAAAATATGAATATTCTTTTCCTATGGACCTCTAAAATCAAGGATGATGACCAGAAGTATATCCTCTAACACATGTATCATATTTTCAGACATTCTTTCTATATGAGGGTTGTATATTTTACACAATAGATCCAATGAATCCATTTCCTTTCTCAATTCATTCCATAATCATGATGTAAAGATGGTGTATCAGTCCTTAATGACATAATGGTCTATATGATAAATGTGCACAATATCCCGAATGAAAATCCTTATTTTCTCAACAACATAGATGGACTCATGGATCTATAAGAAGTCTGTAAACCTGGAAAAAGTTTCAATTATCACATATAATGAATCTCTTCTTAAAGGGGATATTGGAAATCCCATTATGAAATAATTGGTGATGTCATTCCATTTCAACTTAGGAATGGATATGGGATGTAAAAGTCTACATGGTCACTCGTGCACATTCTTGACTAGCTTACAGGTGTATCACCATGTGATAAAACATGCAATATACCTCTTTATACCCTTCCACTAGTACTAACGATTCATGTCTTGGTACGTCTTAGTAAGACCATGGTGAATTTCCCAAATATAGTCGTGAGATTCTTATCTCAATTATTCTTGTATATTAGAAGATACCCAATACACCAATTGTATAGAAGGATTTAATTCTCATCAACAACCCAACTAGTAGGTTGGTTATCACATATGAAACTTTACCATAGGAAAAGGTGCATAGAATCAGATGACTAGATAATCTTGACCTACTTCAGAGGGAATTTTGTCACTGGAATATCATCAAAAACATGTTTAACCCAATATTCTTGAACCTCCAAGTGCATCTTAAAAAATAGATCCATCAATTACCACCCACTATTGGCCTCCTTGATGGATTTTTTACAAGTCTTTTAGCTCAAGGCACCAGCTATGGAATTGGACTTCCTAGGTATATATGAAATCTTAAAATTGAACCCATGTTGATATTGAATCCACCATCAGTACCTCAAATTCATTTCTCACTATTTGGATTTATAATTGGGAAATCTGTTATCCTTGTAAATTAAAAACTATTCATCCAAATGATATTTCTTCTTCTGACATAGAGTATGGACCCTAAACTCTAGCTAGGTAATGCACTGGTCCCCCCCCATTATGTGTCAGCTGATGGGACGTGTATGCTACAACCTAATCTACCGACATTAGAACTACCCCCAATAAAATTCCTAAATAATCGTAGTAAAAAATGCAGATTCTGTATGGATCATGCAGAATTAAGATCAATGCTGAATCCACTCATCTCTTTAACTCTTAAAAAGATATATCATAAACTTATGTCCATAATAATTTCAAAACCTTTTTGTTCAATATTGTAAGTGGTGATTCCATGTGCGTGAAATACAAGACTAATCTACTATAATAGACATCATCCTTATGAATATTTTAATGTCCAACAAATTCTTTGGATAATCCTATTAAACCATGGAACTCAACTTCTCTCGGTCAACAGATATGCCTAGTTAATATATTAAATTACACAAAAATTGAAGCCTTCTAATATAGAAGCTTAATTTAATGATAATATCATATAGTTAGGTCTCTCTCATAGTATTCATCAGGATTATAAGATGGGTAACATGGATGTGTTTTTGTGGTAATACTCTATGATATCTTCTATGAAGGACATCAAAAATGAAATCATGATATCGATAAATATATAAATTCACTAGACGCATGAAAATAACTGACATGTTCTTAAGGATGAATGGAATATCCATGTACTTGTACAAGTAATACCTACATTAAAAAACATGGTATGTATAATGGTGTCACCTGCTCCTAATAGTAACCCAACCATTAATCGATCTTGGATATAACTATTTCTCCTCATAGATAGTCAAGGAGGTTTTCCATATGAGTTATTAGATACAGATTCGTCATCGTAGGCTAGTTCAAAAATCTGTAATCCATGAAAAATCTATGTGGACCATCTTATTTCATGTATAAAAGGATATGTATACCCCTCCATGATGTGTTTGGTTGGAAAATACATTACCCTCTAGATCATCTAGCTAATTCTTGAGTTCCTAGAGCTCTATAGGTTCCATATGATAGGGAAGAATGGACTTTGGGGCCACACTCGACATCA
This sequence comes from Viscum album, assembly GCA_963277665.1. NCBI lineage: Eukaryota > Viridiplantae > Streptophyta > Magnoliopsida > Santalales > Viscaceae > Viscum > Viscum album. Next base: position 1,979,026,434 of record OY728119.1, read on the forward strand.
GATTTAGGGTGAACATGACCTCTCCCTCGTGAGGTAAGCTAAAGAAATAAACCATGAAGATATCCATGAAATGATCCCCCATGTGTGGGAATTCCTAAATTTATTTTCCTTGAAAACTCATAAATAGATTGGCCATCTGTGATATTACTCCATCAAGACTAGTGCACTTGTGTAAAAAGTCGATATTCACAGATATCCCATTATCCCTTATGGATATGCATTATTCCATATGGTAATGTGAATTCCACCCAGTGGTGATAAAAATAATCATATTATTGATAATAAAAATACCAGTCCATGCTAAAAATGACCTCAGAACCCATCATCTTGAGGATGTAGAAATAACATCGAAAATGGTACCCACTAACCTTAACTGTTACTCCACGAACTGGATTATAATCTCATGTTGGACACCTAATGGTGTTTAAGGAGTCATCACGTTGATTTAATACACAATCACTAGGACCAAAGATCCCATAATTTAAAAAGATAGAGAATAGTGTGATACAACAGTGTCAAACAAGGAAGATACTGTGGCAAAGGATACCAGAATAGTTCCTTGTAAATTAGAAGACCCTAGACCCTACTCATCGGGCATCAGATGAACTGCATAAATATATCCTGAACTGTGACCCTATGATTATTTCGAACTAACCAGAGTAATTCCACTCTCCCAATAATGAATATACGAGTCTTGATTTCCTCACCCTTGATAACCTTCCTATCCCGAACGGACTATAGAAAACCAACTTACCTCTTTACATGTAGTATATAATCCTTAAATTGAAGGTGTTGCTGGCATAGAATCCCATTCATGGGGAACTGGGGGGAAGGATCCATATAAACAATAATGTTAATCCATCCCACCACATGAATGTATCGTGATTGGGTTCCTCATATACTAGGTATTTTAATGGCATGTTCAAAAAAAAATTTAACACAAAACAAAGATTTCAGTTCATGACAGATGGAAGGTACTACCCCTATGTGTACCCTCAAGTTGATGTTTCATACTGTTGGATAGGCCACTTCCATAAATTGAAGACGAATTTCCATGGTTTAAGTCGCTATATTATTTTATGTTCTGCTCAGTGTTTAGGGATTGGTTCACTATCTATGAAACAATGGTCAAATGAAATATGTTCACTTTTGATCATATATCATATTCATGACCATCCTCGAATCACCTCATAGTTTTCGACTCATCACCATAGAAGGTTAGTGAAAATCATTGTAATTAAGTGAAGATAGATGACTATTTTTCCACTAACATTTCATCTTAGTGAAGGTTCATAAAAAACAATGCAAATTTTTTGATCAATGTCTACAAAATGAAGTAGTCAAAGAAGGCTATTTGAAATATTTCCTAGACCATACCCTATGGTTGAACAACCTATGTAAGGATGTCCCACCAATGCATCGAAGGTCATGTAACATATAGGTTTTGATGATGTCCCTCCACTCAAGAGGTGTCTCTATATACAAAAATATAGATTCCATGGAATCTAGCCATGACACAATAACCTGATGCACACCATCCCCTAATAAGGTTGAAGGATGAAACTACATGAACTCCTGAGTTAGTTTTACTCTATTATGGGTAGCTCTAGGAGCACCATGCATGGACTTCATGAAATGAAATAAACTCTCAATGAATTAAGAATCAGTTCCTTTTATAGGATCTAAAATTGGTGAATCTGGTGGCACTATAGGTGGTTCTGTGGGTGGATCTAGGACCACCACATTTGATGTATAATCCTTACAAAATTCTAGGAATACAACATGAGATTTCATTATGTTATATCTCTGAATTTTACAATAGAACTAAATATAATGGACTTAAAATAGTTAATAAAAATGGTAAAGGAAGGAAGGCTTTGTGGATTTCCTATTAGAATGTCAGAACCCTTATCCTGCTTGAGGATTCAGGCCAAAGGGATCATAAAAGGTAGTATAATGATCATAAGAGACATGTGCTAGTTCCACCTATTATGGTTGGGTCATCGTCAAGGTCTCGTATCACATATATAAGGATTTTTGTTCTTTTTAAATATTATATTAATTTTAATTTCATATTCAGTAATGTATTTAGATTGTATTTAAATGGTTTAATTATTATAACCATAGTATCAAGTTTATAAGGGCCTATAAACCATATATATTTGGTGGTGGAGTCCATATAATCATATCCATAACACATTATAACCCATGAAACAAATGGTCTATGGGTCAACATGCCATAACCTACTACGTAAGGTTTCTGCTTTAACCTATTCCAGAAAACACTATTTGGTTAATGTAGGAAATTTATGAGTCAGTTATGTTTCTTCCATATTTTAAGGACTATCAAGACATTTACAAGCATCAAAATCAAGTCAGTGTAAGTCATACTAAACAAGTCACCACTATAAGAACATTTAATATAGGAAACACATTCTCGAAGTAAATATGGAATGGGATAAAGATAAAATTTTATTCCTATGGTGCATAGTATCATGAATTATTTTTAACATGTCCTATATTACCAGGACATGTTAATGTAACCCATGGTATTTAAAATTTTATAAGTAATAAATACAAAAAAATGAATGTTTGACACCCAATAATAAAATCCATGAAACTATAACAATAATAACAAATAAAATCATTTACCCACCACTGGTAGTCATTGTTTCCCATTTACATGGATTAGGTACTCCTTATCATAGAAACATTAAAAAATTCAAATATACTGGTATCCTTTATATTACCCAAACATTATGAAAAATGAAAAATAGACCCTCAAATACAAATTTATATCATCCCACCCCATATTTAACTTGACGGTGACCTGAGATAGTGGGACACAAGATATCAAGTGCACCTTCCCAAATGTCAAAGTCCAGTAACTAGCAGTGAGTCCTGTGTAATTCCTGTGGGGAGACTGCTACCTCATGGATAATTATATATTTAAAAAAATAAGGAATTAGAAATAGTAGAATAAGACACTATATGACTGAACCTGTAACCCAATGTAGTGGATTTATTATAAATAGACATATAGTAGTAGAACTATTATAAATAATCACCTGAGGAAAATAAATAACTAGAAAAATAAAATTAATAAGTTGATAACCAATTATTATGATTATAAAATAAGTATAAAAATATGATTATGATTAGAAGAGGGGATACATTCATACCTCACATGATATACAAAAAACATAAAATACAGAAAACTAATACATGTAGAATCATGAGAATAAGCTCTGTTCTCGTCCCCTGAACACCATCCTATAACTATCAATAAAGCAATGGAAGAAGGAAACATACATTTATCTATACATTCAGACCCTAAGTATTCTTAGGTACTAAGGGAATCCAAATAATAGTGCGTGATTTACTCATCAGGCCACCACCAATGGATTGAAGATCAATCTATCTCGTGCAACATAAAACGAATGGTGTTATATTATTAATTAACGTAATGAAGTAATTCATAAATAAGTAAATCAGATTAGGTTTCACTTTAAACACCCATTCAATATTACATTATTCAACCTAAACTGGGCATGTTTAAACCACGGAATCCTATATGTGTAATGTGAGTAGGGTAATATATAAAGAGATGAATTGTCTCCATGATTGTGATTGGGTTTGTTGGAGACTTCACTAAATTTCCAATTTCAAGGTCTAGATTATAAATTTTTATCATTTAGTTACTTTTTAATTAAATTAACATTTTAATAAATTTTTTAGAGTCACCCTAATCCCATTCAACAAAACTATTGAATAAATCTAGGTATCATATTAAGGGAAAATCTATAAGTCTAATTCCATGGGTGTCCAAACAAGGAGACGCATGAATGAGATCCCAAGTGTCCCTCTAGGGATAGTGTAAATATGGAATTAAATAACCTTTATGTGTGTCCCTATTATAGAACATAAGCTCCTAAATCTCTCTTGTGGAATGGTACAACCATCATACCACTGAGGAAATCCCAAGGGTCTCCACTAGGGAACTAGTGTAACTCATTTGGAGGTAAAAAATGTGCATCAAGCCCATCCCAGACATAACTAGTGCCTTCCAGTATATATTTACAATGAATTAGTAAATTCTAAAAAATGAGAAATGAAAAAAATCCAAGAGATACTTAAGTAGGAAACCCTTGTATCAACCTCGTCATCGAGGTGGGAATGTGAAATGCTTAGTAAAGCTATGGAGTTTAATAGAGAACACATTTATAACATTGTTTATCAATTTTTATAGTGAATTTAGTAAAGATACCCATTTATAGAACATGGTATACGACCTAATTAGTGTCTCGTTATTATATTAAAATCTAGTTATCTACACAATGTATCCATTATAGGTAACCACAACTCATATAGTGTTTAATGACAAAAAAACAAGGGAATATATGCTATCATGTATATGGCACACAAAAAGAGGAATCATAGTTTAGGGAAATAAACCTTGTAGGTTCTTCACCACTCATTATGGTCATGATGGACATGGAAGACACCACAATTTTATTTATTTAAATAATTTGAGGAATGACCAGAATATTATGCATAACGAAAAAATGATGCATGTGATAAAATGAAATGAAACACAGGGAAATAACCTAGACTAACTAAATTCTCCTCATAGTGATTACCTCATATTGTTTTGAACATTCATTCAAGATAGAATTGGAGTTATTAAAAAATTTATCAAATTTCCTTAAAATGGGGAAATGATCTTTCTCCTCAATAGCATATATAAGGAAGAGAGGAACTGGAAATTAAATCAAGGGGAGTGTACAGAATACCTAGAAAAATTTTATACTTCTAATAGAGAATGATTTGAAGCTCGGATTTCGGAGGAATGAAAATACCTAGAATAAGTAAAGGATAAACCCATGGGAGAGGAAACAGGTCCACCAAAAAATGATTGGGGAAAAATGGGGGTGAGTAAACTTAAAACATTTTAGGGGTATAATTATAAAATAAGTCCCACAGATAGGGGCACATGGTTGGGATTTATAGTTGGAAAAACCGTGAAAATAACTTGTTCCAAGATCATATAAAAGGGAACAACACAGAATCTAGGTGGATAGATTATCTAACCATGCACAACTTCTGAAAAATATCTCCACATCTTTTTTTAGATAAGTTGCACAAGCATGCGGGAAACCTCACATAGTTTTTTAGAATCCTTAGAGAGACATAGTCCCCACTATCACAATATGTATAGTAAAAGATTCCATTTGGGATATTATGCATTGTTTTCACTAACCATGTTGCCAAGTCAATTTGATTAGATTATGGGGCTTCGGGATCCGAACAAACTCTGGACACCATTGTGACCATCATTCCTTCAATAAACATCATTACTAATGCCAAAACAAATAATCTATACCGAATAAATTGTTTATACCTTCAAAAAATACATGATGTTACATTGATGAAAAAAATCATCAATGGTTGTGTATATAAACCAAATAAAACAATATAGTCGAATAAGATAAATCGGTGTCCCAAAAAAGAAAATTAGTGTTGAACAAACCTTCAAAAGTTCGCTTCAGTGAATTAAAATTTAATCAATTCAGTGATTATGTGTAAAATAATGTAAAATAAATTTGGAAATAAAACATTAACTAGAAAATAAATTTTCCATATAATCCTTACATAATATTGTCAATGAGGAATGGATATAAACCAATGACATGAAATTGAGTTAAGAAACCCCTAATTTATTTGGTAACTTCTGAATTAATATACCTTTAATGAAATTAAATGAATTTATACATCATATACCATGAAATATGATATATTCTAGATTTAACATGCAATTGTGGAAACATATACACCATATAAATTAAATTAGATTCGAAACATGAAAACATTCCTCAACGAAGAAAAATATATAGGAAATACCTTAACATTAGTTCAAGAATATACTGTTTGTAGTTTAACTCATTTATATAAAAATATATCAATTATTTTATTTATTAATACACACTTAATGTTTTAATCCCTCAAAAATAATCTCTTTGTTTCATTTATTGTAATGTCATATTTAATTACATATTCAGTTTAATCGTTGTTTAGGGTTTTGAGGGCGTTCCGATCATTACATAAAAATAACTTCAGTATACTGGCCGTAGTCAAATGGATATTTGTACCATCATATATATAATAATAATAACAACGTAATTATCATTTTAATATATTAATTATACTTATAAATACATATTTGGAACATGTTAATGAAAAATTAATTAAGTAACAATCATGTAGACCATTGGTCATACATACGCATGAGAAACATTTCCATCTCTCAATAAAATGGAGGGAAAGAAGGTAAGTATTAATTTAAATATTCATTATTTTTATTAAATACATAATATAAAATTATCTATTCAAATAAATGTATATATACCACTAAATTGATGATATGATGAAAAATTAATCACATTGTTTAATGGTGGTGGTAGTTGAGATGTATATTAAAACGATGTATTAATTTTATAAGGGTATAGAAAGGTAAAAAATTAGATAATATGTTATTCATAAAAATTAATAATGAATCCATCAATATAACATATAAAAACTAAGTCAATAATTATAATTTTTTTGTGACGTAGTTATGGAAAACAAATTACATCGATTCACAAGGTGGTAGAGTGTCATACACATGAATGATGGTTTCATTTCACATTGGATGGACGAAGATAAATTACAGTTAATAAATGAAAATAATAAATTTACACTTCATGGGATATAATAGTGTTATTATATCACAATTTTTATAAGTGTTTTTATAGTTTTATAAGAATAATTAAATCTAAATCATTATATTAAAAGTTATACCTTTTTTGGGATAACTCCCTTTTAATTACACCTTAATCCTTCTAAGGTTGGTAATAGACCCACATTAAAATCTCCAGAATATTTAAAGGTATTTTGGGAAGGTATTTAGGATAGTAATGGATAAATAATAGTTTTATAATGGTGTGAGTATTATATGAGAGGAGGTTCTATTTTATCTTTTTGAAGAGGTGATCTTTTGGAAGTATAAGAAATATAATGATATAAAATGTGTCTAAAATGGTCCAAAAAACAAATATATTTGAATATAATGAGGGAATTATCTTAATATAATCATCAAATGAAATTTTTATATCTATATATATCATTTTAAACCTTATATTTGGGATTAAACCCTATGTTGACATTTTTTTAACCTTAACCGTGGTCAAAACTTTTTCAATATTTACAAGTAAACAAATAATCTATAAGATGAAAATTGGTTCATACATGGAAATGGTAAGGGATTTTGGACCATTTATCATTCTAATTGTCATATTTTATGAATTTATTTAATTATAAATTATTCAGTAAATGTTATTTAACATAAGATACTATTACTGTCATTTTATGAACTATATATATAATTTTACCTCGAAAAAAACATAGAATAAATGGAATTGGAATATTATTAATTTTAAAAGTTAACCCATTATTTTAAACTATAAAGTAAATATTCAAACGTATTTCATTGAAAAACAGTAGTTTATAAGTATTAAATATAATTTACATTAATTTTAAACTATTTTCATGAGAAAAATATCATTGTTGATTGACCATTAAAGGTAATTAATTTACCTCAAAAAATTAAAAAAACTACAATCAGGAAAATAATTTATTTTAATTAAAATAAAATTTAATATTATTTAGAAACATATTTTTATCCCTATGTGAACATATAAGTGAAATTTAAAATAAATAAGCTGACATTTTTTATTTTCCATTAAATAAAATAAAATACATGTCATTTTCAAAGAAAAATGAAATGGTTTTCAAATAAAATACAATATTGGATATGTATGGTTTAGTAATACTCATAAAAAAGTGTAATATAAAGTGTTAGTGTCAATTTTAGACTATATTATATTATATTAAACCTCAATTACCCAATTTACAATTAATGAAGTGAAAAATATTTAGTACAATTACTATTCGTAATGTATAAATTTGAAAAGGGAAATGTATAGAAAATTTTAATCTCTTAATTCAGAATATAGTACTTGGTTTTCAAGATTCCCCTCCTTCAATATGAAGACAAAAAATTAATACAAATACAAAAAACCCGATGTAAATGTTTTTTGGAAAGAATGTTTCTTTAAGTCCAAAAACAAACTCAACCCCAAATGTTGTATAATTATGTTCCAAATGTAGTCAATTATATTATATGTGTTTGAATAAAAAAATATATTGGAAAAAAAATCAAATCATAAAGACACTTTTTAAGGAAAATATAGATCAATTTTAACCAAATTGGTATTTTTTCTATTTACTTAAAAATTAAATTTATTTTAGAAAAATCATAAAATTTAACCCTAAATTAATTTATATATTTCCATCAAAAAATTTATGCTGATTTTAAAAATATAATTTCTATGTATTAATGAAATTAATTATATTAATCCCTTATAAAGAATATTAAAACACATTTTTGAAGAATGTTTATTTTTATAGAATTAATTAACATTAATAAAAGTTTAGTACATGTTTATTATGAATTAATCAAAATATTTACATTATATAAAACCTTTAATTTTTTTTCCATAATGTCATTATAAGTATTGATACCTTCCAATTTAATTTTAAGGTAATAATTTTCACATATAAATAACAATATTTTAATAATATATCCATTTCTTCTTAAATAATGGTGTTTTATAAAAATATATCTATCAAGAATAATACAATTTTAAAAACATGGGATGTTCCAATCTTAATATATTTCATCCTATAAATTTTAACATGATCATTTTATTGAATATTTTGATATATCAAAATTTATTTTTGGAAAACCAACATCATAATAAAGTTTTATAGAACATTCTATTGAAAAAGGGAAACTGTAGTATGATATTCATCATGAAAAATAAATAAATATGTTTACTGATAGTATAAAATTAGTGGTAAATGAAATAAATACATGGAGTTAAAATGTAATTTTCAAATAATGATGGGGAATGACATAAAACATTCATTAAAAAGTGAGAGTGATCATTATACAGGTAATAACTACTAAACCATATACTAATGAGTTATGAAAAAGGCCACCAATTCAACATAGATGAAGTTAATCAGATTAAATTTTTATTTAAAGATCAGATTCAATGAGTTTTGGATTACATGACCATCTAGACTAAGAACATAATGAATCAAACTTTATGACATGTACGATTTGATCCATTAATTATTCTCCACAAAAATCTCATTTATTTCTCCAAACATCTAGTATTAAAGAATATTTTTTTCATGCATGAATCCCTAAAATCGGCATCTAATAGGTCATGTAACCCGAAAGGGTTAATAATAGATTTATATTATCTATTAATATTAACAATACATATCTTTTTAACATAATTTTGGTAAATATACAAAATGTATACACCATTATACAGGTAAATAATACATTTTACACCAAAATTTCCATAACAAAACCAATGGTTCAACATATATCATTTAATAAATAACTATAAATCCCAACTAAACTCAATAACCAAAAAATTAATGATTTTTTAAAACTAACATTTAATATCATTCCATTAAAATTTCATCCCCCAAAATGTAATTGTATTCCTCTAAAATAATCATTCACATTAAAACTTTGGTGTATATATACCTCAACCAAATAAATCATCTCCATTATAAAATTAAATAAATAAATCATTCCTCAAATAACACATCATAATAAGTCTCTATTACATTGAAATTATGATAAACCCTAAAAATATAAACATAATATGGATTCCATAACACTAATTTGAATCTCACATGAAAATAACCAAATCATTAACATTACCAAAACACTACTCTCATACCAACTAGAACGTCCCGAATACGCACTCCTAAATCTAGTGAGAAAAATTATTTTTTAAAATTTTTCATTGATACAAATATGAATTTATATATTTCAACCATCCAAATCATTTAACAACAATAGTAATTTGTTAATCAATTACACAATGAATGACCTTTTAGTTTCATATTTCTGGAGAATTATGAAAAACAATTACAAGAAAATACTCATGTCATCGAATATGTATTCCACCATTATACCATGATTTTCTTATTCCACATTATATATTCAATATATCTCATAATATTCTAAACACAAGAATCATTTCTAGATATTATTCATTTAATATCAGTTCACATTACCTATAGAAAAGTAAAAAATAATAAGGGCACACTCAAACACTCTGTCAGTGTAAACATAGAAATTATCAAATCAATTTAAATTTTGATCTTAAGATGATCATAATTTTATGATGATGTAATCAAATTTCATGAGTATAACCTATTATAATTAATACCCTTAAAATGTATCATATATCCTGAAATATGAAATAATTATTTTATATACTATAAGAGACATTTATGTCAACAATCATAAGACGGGTGATAAAAATTCATTAGAAAAGTTCTCATTATAAGATGATGAAAGAATGATGATATCATGTCAGTAAAATGGAATATAATTTTCATATCACTGTTAAAATCACACTTATAAACGGATTTAGATACCTGGTAATTTCAAATAATTTCATAAGAGAAAACTATAAATGGATAACACCATCCCATTACCCAATGGATTTGAGAGATATAATATGCTCACCCATTAGCATGATATATATCAAGCTCCCCTGTAATTATAAATATTCTCCAATAACCATAACATAATCATGACATATGAAATCTTTAATTTTTCAACATAATAATAACCAATGTTCTTTCATAGCATTATTTACCCGTGGAAGTTAAACAAGTTCCTTGAAAATATATTTGAAATAATCATAACATATACAGAGAAGTAATTATGAGCATATAATTACCACATAACCCCAAGTAATAATAATTATTAACACATGCCGTTTTTATTTGTTAAAATAAAACAGTAAAAAGGACATCGAAAACATTCTTGATGAAAATACCATTTCAAATTTGAAAATTACATTTAAACAATAAATAAATATATAATATTAAGAAAATAATTGTGTTTTAAATGAATTGGGGAAGCACATAAAGGATGGGTGAATGTATTTATCATTCATGAGGGAGGGAAATTACATTCTTGTCATATTACTTAAAATATACATTTTGTTCAAGAATTTTATACGAAGTACCTTGTTTAGAAAATCAGAAAAAAAAATTAAAAAAAATTAGAAAAAAAAATATGTCTAATAATTAATTTATAAGATTATTGAATAATTTTCAAAATAAATAATAGAATAATTTTATAAATAATTGATGTGTAGGAAAAAAATTCTTAGTGAAATAGGAAAAATAAGATCATAATCTCTTAAAAACAATTTTCTTCAAAAATTTTATTACAAAAGAGATATAACATGTAATGAAATTAAAAAAATTACCTAAATATCCAGTGGATAATATAAATGAAATAATTTTTTCAAATATTAATTGTTTTATTTCTTTAATGGAAATTAAATCACCAACATTCCTAATTAAAATGGGATTGAAAACTAAACCCCTTGCAACATTTGTAACTTGTGATTCGTAGGCCTCAAGTAAGTGTATGTTAAAATTAATCATTAAATATCATGAAAATAAAAATATTTATTATATAATAAGTAAAATGGGAATTATATACACCACCTAAAAGTATATAAATCAATAACATAAATGAATGCACCAATTTAGATAAACTTGAGATGAATAACTACTAAAATGGTCGTACTAATTAATTGAAAATTATTAAATGGTGTGATTATGTGTAACAAATGTAAATCCACAAAAAAAGTATAAAATAATAAATAAATCGACTAGATTCTCTTTCACACATAATATTGACATAATATAATCAACGAAGACGTGATACAATCAATTGGTCATAAATTTAGTTAAGAAACCACATACCACATTGGTATCATCCATATCAAAACCCCATGGATGAAATAACATGAATTGAAACATAACATAAAAATAATAATTAATTATTTATGATATATTTTGTATAATTGAATAAAAATACATAATAAAATTAAATTAGTTGGATAACATTAAAAAATTCATCAATGAAGGGAAATTGATCGGATATCTGTTACCATGAGTAGATACTTGGGATGTGTGTAATTTTACTCCTGTATAAAATACCAATACCAATTATTTTTGTTATTTATAAAAAATAGTATTAATAACCTATCTTTATATCATTATATTCATCTATTTACTTGATTAGTTAAGTCCATGTCGGGTGTTTTAAGGGTGTTCAGTTTGTAACACCGAAATGACATCATCATATTAACTATAAACAATGGGATCATTAGCCAATAATATATAAACTAATAATAGTTAATTATTTATCATTTAATAAATTAATTATAATTTTAAAAAGAATCAAGAATTATGGGTTTGAAACATTAATTAATATACAATAATGGAAATGGTAGGTCGTACGTATACATGAGTAAAGTTTAAATTATTTAATAAAATTGAGGGAAAATTGTATATATTAATTTATATTTCCATAATTTTGAAAATTTATTAAATTTATCATCATATATTTAAATATTCTAATATATATCATCTTTGTGATTCAGTGATGGGAAAAAATAGCATCGCTTTGAGGATGTGTTAATCGACACATATGAATACATGATGCTTTCATTGTTCATTGGATGTAATGGTAAGAAAATATAAAATATATTAATTTTATATAATGTTATTAATTTATTTAATATAAAATACATAAATTCAATCAATCATTGTAACCATAAGTGAGGGATGGTGATGGAAAATGAATTGCATTGTTTCGTGGGGGTAGTATTCCATTATACAAAAAATGGTTTCATTTTCCATTTGATGGCAGAAAGTTATAGATTAATGTAAATAAATTAGAATAATAAAAACATTATTATATTTATGATACATATTTTATTATATAAAAATGTTTTTATAATATTTTATATACGTATAATTGTGAATAAATATAATATATTTGGTAAAAATATATACTTTTTTCTCTAGAAAACCACCTTTGATTTCCGCCTTAATCCATATAATATTGGTATTATTCAAGAACTAATTCCTCTATGATGTTGAGAGGGATTTTATTAATGTATATGGTTTTGTATCTTCTAGATTATTTTGTATAATAATTGTATGGAAGATTGGAGAGAAGGATTCCTTTTATAAGTGAGGGGAGGGGTATTTTTTGAAATATATGAAATATTATAATATAATACGTTTCTAACTAATGAAAAATGCTTCCAAAATTCTGTTTATTATAACAAAATTAGTATATTATCTTAATATAACCATGATAAAATTTCATAGAGTTTCAAGTATAATTGTAAACCTCATATTTCGGAATTACCACTTCATTATTCGTTTTTAACCTTAACTATGGTAACAAATTTTTCAATATAAAAGGGTTATAAATTTCATTCTATATTAATAATTGGAAAATATAAGGGAAATGGATGTAATTTATGACATTTTTTTTCATATTTTTAATATTACTATATTGCGACAACTTTTAAATAATTTAAGGAAATATATTTTATTTAAAATACAATAAATGTCATTTTAAGAACTATTCCCTTTAATTTGACTTTGAAAACAAGATAAAATCAATAAAAATTAAATATTTTACATTTCACATTAATAATGTTTTAAATTTAACTATAAAATTAATGGGAAATTATATATCATAAAAACAGTTTTTTATTTTTTATGTTTTAAATTCATTTTATATAATTTACCACTTCTACCACAAGGACCATAAAAACATTGTGTAAACTTATAAGGTAAATAAATCATAAATAATACTTAAAAATAAATTATAATCATTATAATAATTTCATTAATCTCATAATACTCATTAGATCATTAAATTTACCCATATGTTAACATATAAGAAACATTTAAATGAAAAAGAGTGACATTATATATTTTCCCATACATTAAATAATAAATAATTACTTTTATAAGGAAAAATAAAAAACTTCCATAAATTTGAATATTGGAATATGATGGTAAAAAACTAATTAAATAGATTATATATATGTTTTATGGTCATTTTTAATCTATAACATATAATTTTTAATCTCCATTATTGGATTTACCCTATTCGAGGTGACAAATATTTACAATAGTTACTGTTTACAGTGGCCAGGAATAAAAGGATATTGATAAAGAAATTATATCCTCATAATTTAAAATATATGATCCATTTTTCTATTTTAAATCTAATTATTTTTCATAAATAAATTGATATATATATATTTAAATCCCAAAAAAATGTTTTTTAGAAAAAATATATTATTAAGCTGAAAATGGGCTTAAAAAAAGATGCAATGATGATTTAAATTTAATTAATTATATTATATCGAATTAGTGTATCCTTATTTTACAATTATCTTTTATTAAAAAATCATAATTTTTAATGTAATTAAATTCTAGTTTTAATGAATAATATTTTTCTCTATTCAATGGGAAAATCAAAACTATTTCTGAAAAATATCAACAGTATACCTTAAGATAGTTTATGATATATTAATATAAAAAATGACATAATTTTTTTAATATAAAATTCCTAAAATTTATTCAAATTAATTATAATGTTCCCTAAAAATATTACAAAATACTTTTTAGGAAAAGTTTTTTTAAATAAAAAGTCCTCACTAAAAATTATGTAGATTATTTTTGATGTATTAATAAATAAATTTTCATTACATAAAAAAGTTATACATACTTTTGATATTTTTTATCTCAATTCATACCTACCAGATTAACTACAATGTTTTAAGGATTACATTAAATAAAAAGGTTTTTATATTATACCCCAATTCTTTTATGTCTTTGGATTGTCTTCTAAGAAATCTTCTGAGTAGAGTAATTTTTTAAAAACTCATCATGTTATAGAATTTCATAATTGATGTTCCATTTAATATCATTTCAATATTATTTATATTTAATAATTGTAATGAATATATTTATTTAAATATTTATTTATGGCTCAATAAATATTGAAGAGTTTGGGTATAACAAAATTTTTGTTATGGGGATAAATATTTATTTAACTAACTATAAAATAATATATATCATTGTACGTGATGTCCTACACCATGATGAAATATAATAATATTAATATTTTACATGGAATGGGGGACATTATGGGTGAAATATATTTTTATGGGCCTATAAAAATTATCAAAAAAATTAATACAAGTCATTGTCTTATAAATATATTTTTAAATTCATTAAAGATAAAAACCCATGTAAATAAAAAACATTATGGATACATGTAATTATATATACAAATAATTAAATATAAAAACCATTATATATACAAATCATTATATATAATAACCATAGAAGATACAATATGTTATAATTATAATCAATTTTAGATAAAAAAATTGTAGACAGAAGTTGTTATAGGTAAAACATTATTATAGATTAAATATATTTTTTTACAATATTCTCCAAATATATAATTCTATCAATACAGATACATCTCTAGTGTTCCTTAAAATAATCGGACTACTTACTCTTATCCTCCATCCTCTATGGTAAGATAGATCCAAATCTATTTTTATAGATTAAATAAATCAACGAATTGATTAGGGGAGTGATTCAATATGATTGATTCCATCATGATTGAACCAAGATTATAATATAGTATTCATTAAGATAAAGGGAACATGTATGGATAACTGATAGTGGGATTCTAAATTTGAAGCTGTAAAAAATTCAAAATAAACTAAACGAACTCTAGATGATCAATGACATTTTTAAAGAAATAATTTTATTACTAATGTAATTTATTATTTTAAATTAAATACAATTTTTACCTAAAAATATTCCCACTATGAGTCAACATTATTTATAATGGGTTCCTTTTGGTTTTTTCTTTGGTCATTATAACATCCATTACATAGTTATATGATTTAGGAGAGGAGGTGTGCCGCTAAGCTTATGTTATTTCCCCATGAAACCAAAATATTACAATAAATTATAAGGGATTAGAGATGATTTTAGGGGTTATTTTTCCTTTATTGACAAAGAAACCAGTTTAAATTATAAAATGAATAAATAATCCTCTTATTGGATGGAAGAGTAAATGTAATAAAACATAATGTAAAAAAAGAAACTAATATTAGATTAAAAAGGAAATAAAGGAAACAAATCACAAGGAATAAATGATGATATGACCTGGAAAACACATATGTCGTATCCTCTCATGTAAATCCCCATCTTGGAAGAAGCTCTAACTCCACCTACTCTAGCGATGTCATCAAGGTGAATCACTAGGGAAGTATGATACCATTTCATTTCCAAGTCCTGATAGATAACCTTTTTAATTACATCGATGTTCCCAACCATGGGTAGAGTATAAACATAGTACAAATTCCATAAAGACATCACAACACTCTTCACTTAGAAAAAATGTTATAAAATTATATATGAATGAAATTATAATTAGATTAAAACATTTATATAAAAATCATAAACAAGATACAATGAAAATAATAAATATAAAAAAAAATATTTATCATCTTTTAGTTTAGAAATTAATATGTTTCCAAAAAAACAATTAGAATTTCATGATATGTGATAGATCCATTCTCATGGGTTGTCTCTCATCGACCCACAAAGTATTTATAATATGGCCAATATCCAGGTTCCCTAAAATAATCCCCCTTATACAAGGTCATT
The DNA here is from genome assembly GCA_963277665.1 of Viscum album. NCBI lineage: Eukaryota > Viridiplantae > Streptophyta > Magnoliopsida > Santalales > Viscaceae > Viscum > Viscum album. Next base: position 1,979,043,159 of record OY728119.1, read on the forward strand.
TATAGACAATGAACTGGAACCGAACATGTTTGACCAATTCTATGCCAATATTTAACAAAAAAGACCATTCATACTTGGAAATATTTCACCAAACACTTTTGTTACATAAAAATGAAATCATTATTTTAAAACTATAATTTTAAAGTTATTAAAATGGGGTTTTCAAAAATAAATTCTATTATTAAGAATTTCAAAATAATTAACATAAAATGTATTTATTATAATAATAAATCCATTAATATAGAATAATATCATGATTAAATTAAATAAAACTAAATATTTATGTTCTGTAATGGTGGAGGAGAGAGAGAATTCACATACCTCTCAATAGAGGCCAAAAACCAATAACGGCAATTAGATATTCTTGATTTCATTTAAGAACACCTTCCCGTCACTAGATCTAACATGTTATCATAAAAATTATAATCAATGAACATTGATCAACCCACAATGTAAAAATTACATGGATCATATAAAGAGTTGAAGCATGGATATAGGATGAACAAATATGAACATTAATTGATTAATGATTTTTGATATCTAATAAATTTTTATTATTTTAAAATTAACTATCATGTTGATGTCAGTTTTCTGTAAACCCTAGTGTGGGTAAGGAGTTCATTATCCTTGTATTTTATGGGACTCATTATGCTTTCATAAATAAATATGTGTTAAAAACACAAATTTTGTGCTGAAAAATATCAATCGCACAGTTAGGTTGTACGGATTTTACAACTGTGCACTAACCATTTATCTAATACTAGAAATGTTACAGGGATACAAATGGTTAGGATATATGGTTTTTGAAATAGTTCAACCACCATGAACTGCTACTATCTTAAGACAAAACCCCACATAGTTGGCTAGCATGGTTTGATAGACTTTGTTCCATTCATGTGTTCCATTATATATTACTTTACAATGTTTCCTTAGGGAAATTACATGGTTTGTAAAATCCATGAGACAATTGTGAACCTTCTTAATAACTCCCATCATTCCTATAATGGTTTCATAGATATGAAACATTATTTCTAAAAACAGATCTCCATTCGTTCATTGTTTAGAGCACTCCCAAAACACTCTTAATCCTCTAAGATCCAACTGAATCATAAGAAAAATATTTTTAAGACTTAAAATACATAATAAAATGATAAAGTAACTGAAAATGGGGGTTATACATATCCCATCCATTTTTCTATTCATCATCATAAATAATAACATATATGGTCCTTTGAAAGTGTCTTCCCCTTTACTCTAACATTTCATTCTCATTTTCACAAGTATCTTAATAAATATGAACATGATTGTTATAAAATCCATACTGACTGATTTTTTTACCACAAAAGATATTGTATTTATTATCAAAAATCCATACTATCAAATGAATCAATGTAATATCTAGTTCAACATGAACATATTCCCAATGATTGTCATGATCAGGGTTAGGATGTTCTATCTCTAATTGAGATACCTGAAACCCATTATGCGTGAAGATGAATCTTATATGTAAAGAAAATTGATAATCCACATCACCCACATGATCAAATACATAGAAAGTGATAATATACTAATGATACAACATGCCTTTCTTAACAATTTACAATTCTCAAGCATTATAGTTTTTTCAAAGAAAACATGACCGACCACGTAAATGATAATGGTTGTTGATGATTTTATTCATATGATTTATGATTACACTAATCCATCTCCATTATCTATCTAAGAAAATGAAATTATATATTGTATATTAAACAAGCCCAGTTATGATAGGTAATGTATCCCATCCTTCATCCCAAAAAAGTGGGAAAAAAATGGAAATAAATTCAATGATTCAAAAATAATTATCTATATGGAGTCTGGATAAATGTTATTTTATGAGAACTATATTAATATAATTTTTATCCTACCACGATCTACCAAAATGCATAACATAATATAAAATTATTAGTTCTAATTTTTGGATCATTATTTTGAATTATCCATCTATTTTATGACAAAATGATGTTCTCAAGGATAATTGGGTCCTTAGGGATTTCAGTAATTTCTACCAAAAATGATGTCCAAACATGGGGTCTCAATAAAAAATAAGTGATACTAGCATGTGATTTAGCTTTATAATTTTTTAGATATATATTTTGGACATGTATTCCTTTATACTGGTTTTTGGAATTGAGATGAAGTAATTCCAATTCGTGTGTTAATCAACAATGATCTATATGGCGCCAGGTTTCTGAACCGTTATTGGTGTACCTATACAAAAATTCTTCACTATCATATAATTTTTAAATACATATATATATATATATGAATTTTAATATAGTATCTGGTCATTTCTGTTCCACTTTGACTTATTGGCATATGAGGTGTCTAGATACAAACACTACCACATTTCTTTTCATTCCAACCCACTAAAACAACAGTTTCATCAAATTATAATTTTTTTTAATACTATGATGAACTTCGAATCATAAATGGTGGTGACAATTAAGAAATTATTCTTGATAGGTCTGTATATCAAAAATAGGATCTAAAAAATAGAACATATATCACCCAATAATCTTTCATCCCTCAATGATCCCCCACCATTGAGTTTTGACCTCATGCTAATTCATTTAGTACCAATTGACTGAGTATCATTGACATTCCCAAATAAATATTGAAAATAATAATATGAAACGAAATCTAAATTGTAAAAAATAATATAACATGTCTAGATTAAAATATAAAATTATTGACTATAGCATCCACTGATCAGATGATTATTTTCCCATTTAATTATATGAATCCATACTAAAGGAACAAGATAAATAATTTTCTTAAACAAGTGTATAAAATAATTAAATTTCAATATTGTTTATAATATTCTATACCTATTTTTTTATTATAATCACATAAATATTTAAGAAAATTTTCATCATAATTTATTAGTCACAAATAACATAATTTTCTAAAAAAAATGATGATGCCAATTTTTTAAGGAATAAACAATGAAAAAAATTATAAATCTTGTTTTGGTAAGTTTTAATCATTATACTGTAGTTAAAACGGGACTTAAGAAGAAATATTATCTCTATTAATTGCAACACAACATTACTCATATAATGAAAAATCACAATATGACACATACATTTTTCTTGGGTCTAGAAATATAAGGATATGTTTTGAGGCAAGGATATATTTAGGTTCATTATAGGATTTATAAAATTCATTGATCTAATTTAGAGGAACACATTTACACATAAAAGATGTACTTGGTGAGGCATTGCATGAGATATCACAAAAAATGTTTATGAGGTATCCTACTAAGCAATGAAAACTATTTATCACAAAAAAAGTTCTTTAGCAGTTGCTAGGAGATAATAGCTCCTATCATTTAAGGATTTACTAAAAATAATGTTTCATAAATGATGTGTCCACGGTATCATACCCTTCCTATCTAGAATTAATAATCTAAAATTGTATAATAATGTAGAATATTCATCATTATAGAAAACTGATGTTCATGATTGGGTTAATCTGAGAATACACCAGAATATAATTGATGAAAACCCCTAAAAAAGAGTCAATATACTTAATGAATGATTAAATTCATATATTCCATAAATACTACTGGTTAATTTTGAAGAACAACGGGAATAAATATATATTCATAGAAGACATAACCACTATTTAAATCTTTTTTTGGAATATCATCCTTCTGAAGTCAATGTTGATTGTAACAGAATAATTAAAAAAATTAGAGAACCATTGGGATCCCATATATCAATAAAAAAATCCATATATTTGTAGTAAAATATATTTTTCTTTTATTCAAACGTAGATATTATTATTTAATCTAACACAATTCAAAACAGTTTTAATCCAATTTTTAAAAAATAAATTGGTTCTTTATAATGAAATGTACTAGGTTTAATAAAACCCTTACATTTCAACTATTAAATTTGGGCTTCAAGTTCCATTATTTATATAGGGTCCATCCTATAATAGTTAAGTTATATATGATATATACATGGTAGGATACCAGTAGTAATTTTTTATCCTCATCTGGGAGGAAATGTAGAGAAATTATTATCAGAAAAATTAAGAAATTTTTCAATGATTGTTAGGAAAATTATCTGTTAAAATGAATTAGCATATGAAAACATATCCTCTTCTAATTGATAAGATATATTATGAATCACCAATACAAAAAATCCTACAATACTTTCGTTTAAACCATAATATTAATTATATATATTAGTAATTCCATACACAATGTGGAACTAACTTGACAAGAATAACATTTGATGTGGTATTTGAATTATATCAACAAATAAATCCGAAAAATGAATTCATATATGTGAATCTAAAGAATACAGAAGCCCCAAAATAATTCATCCCCATTAATAATCCTTATACATGATGCACACATAAATTATCATCACTATTGTAGTTCAATTGGTTTTTTTATTTTCAAAATTGAATGTGTCATATCAACATGAAAACACATAAGATCGACAAAAAGATGATAAATTTGACTGTGGGATTAACTCATATGAAACATGCCTTTTATAAGAGTAGAATTCAATTTAATTATACCACTCACTATTCAGTGGCCTAGTTGATCTTCCATGATCACCCGCTCAAAACTATGCAATTTTATACTCATTATCTCTTTCACTAGGATACTATGGCGATATTTAATAGTATGGGGACTCATTGTGTTTCTATGATCACCTTATCATATTTCGTTCTGTGAAACAAAATATTTGTGTCAAGATCAATTGTTAGTAGCATAATATTTATGATAAACATAATATGAATTACAAAAACCAAAATTTAGAGTTCTATGACAATAACTATAGATATATATCATATGGTTATGAATATAAAATTGTATAGGGGTGACATGAAATCACACATGATATGATCAAAAGAAATACATCTGAAACATTACTTATCACTTTTAGGTTGATGAGGAAATTTTACTGATCCCATGGTATGATTCTATGCTATACCAATAGTTTGAAAGTAGGTTTACCACTAATTTTTATTCATATAATTAAAGATCCATACTTTTCCCATAATATGAAACATATTCTATTTAAGATAATTTCAATAGATAAACTATTTTCATTGTCTCATTATTTACCATCTCTATATAGTCCATAATACAGTGGATTCTAATATTTGAAAAAAAAATTATCATAGAACTGACTTAAAATTTAATACCTTCAATGATGAACATGTAGCTACGTAAGGTTAAAATAGAGCTATGTTCCAAAAAATAGCTACACACTCCACCACTAAAATATTATCATACATTAATGATAATATAACCACTATTCTAGTGATCATAATAGTTAGAGGACAAAATCTCTTATTGTAACATTCTTCAATTTCCTCCCAAATAATTCATTGGTCTTCTTTTTCCAGAAATATTAAAATCCAACTATTAGAGTGCCCGATCATTGAGAATAAAAATTTCTAAATTTACAATTAAACCATCTTGTGTTCCATGAAAATCAATGATTAGATTCTTTCTAATTAGGCACAACTGGATTTTTTCAGGACTGAATTTCCCCCAATTAAAGTTCAATTTTGATTCTATGAGTGGATAGATGGATCCATTTTCAAGAACCATCATCTTGGTTTCATCTATCAATGTATTTAAAATCATGAATGACGCTCTGGACATGTAGTTGTATAAATTTTGGCTAGGGAGTAACCACATTTTAAACTGCCACTTAATGTAAATTTCTATGATGTCTACCCAAAAACATTTTCTATAACAAAAAAATCAATTTATTATCATTCCCTAGTAACTGATGTCTTAGTAATTCCAAAATAAAATATTGAAAAATTCCAAAACTATTATTTCTTGAAATCCACACATTGTTATAATTGTAATAATTTTTTATAAATCATAAAATATAAAATAAATGGTGAAATTTTACCAGGATGTATCAATAGTAATGCATGATAATATAAACTCATTGGATAAAAAATAAAAATAAGGTTACAACTCAACAATAAGTTTCTAAAAAAACTTTTAAAAATAATAAACCATGGTAATAAGATTTTAAATAAAAAATAGATACCTATTTATTTTAAATCCATACATTTCAAGTCCCAATATTCTAATATCTTTGATACAATCAAAAAAAATATGGATTTTCTGAGAGTGATACCATTTATAATATCCCACCCCAACTCATTTTTATTAGTAGAGACAAAATACCACTAACCATATATGTCCTTCCCATTATATAAATGGATGATAATAAATTCCAAGGTCTTAGTGGAGATTTTAGTGGATATTTTCCTTTTTATGATATTGAAATCTGCCAATATTGAATAATAAAAATCCAATAATCCCATCTGACACACGAGTAAAAGTAATACAACACAAAGTAAAAAATCCAAAAAATTATAATACCATTGTGAAAATGGAAAAAAATACATCGACAGAAAATAAATGAAATAAAAAGACACCCAAAGGTGTCTATGTAGTATCCTCACAAGTAAATCCTGAACTAGTTTTAAGCACCAACTCCACCAACCCTATCAATGGAATAAATGTGTATAAATTAGGATTTATGATATCATTCCCTTCCTTCTATCCCAATAAACACCATCAACAAAAAAATTAAAGTTTACATGCATGGGATGAGTATAAAATCAATATGCCCAAAACTCTCCACTAGGAAAAAAATTGTTATACCATTTCATATAAAATAAATTAGATGTAGTTTAAATATTTTATATCAAACCAAAATCAATTTATAAGGAAAATAGTAAAAATTTACTAATTCCATTTTAAATAGTTTGGAAACCCCATTCTCATGTTCCTATGCACACAAACCCAAGCATTCCAAGTGAATGTTATATACTCAGTGCCGATCTCACATCGATCCACAAACTCATCAGAAGGTGTCCAATATCATAGATTCCCAATGGCCCAAACCCCTCATCAAGGGTCACATCCATGAAATGAAATATGAAAACCATATATTCAAATTTTAAATACAATCTGTATAGGAAATATCCATTTGTCCTTGGAAACATCTTTAACAAACAATTTTCTTACATCCAAATGAAACAATAATTTTAAAGATTTCATTTTGAAATTATAACAAAATAATTTCCCAAAACAAATAGAATTTTATTAAATTATTAAGTCATAAATAGAAAACGTATTTCCTACATGAAACATAACCATTTCCGGAAAAAAAATCATGATTTTTTTTAAAAACAAGGCATCCCTATTCATGAATAGTGGATATGAGAGTGAATCAAACTACCTATCAACTAATGTGAAACCACATAAAAGAACAGATACCTTCTAGATTTGATCCCACAACACCTTACCTTTACTAGATCCAACAAAACCAAATCATGATTAACATTGAAATACATATATTTATGTATAATAATATAGATATATGTATATGAGTATTAGAATAAGAGTAGATCAAGGAAGAATATGGATCAACAAGGGATTAACTATGATTCCATATCACAAAAAAATTATTCACCCAAATGTAACATTTTTATTTAAAGGAATTTCCTCTAATGCATATGTATGGGTGGGTGTTTTATATCCTCATATTTTTTGGGAAGCACGAGGCCTTTATAACATAATTTAGATGAAACCCACCAATTTTGGAGTGATCATTGTACGTTACAATGTTTTCCAAACCATAATCTGACAATATAGATGTTACATGACATGTTCGATATATTAGCATAGTTAGGATACAAAATTCGAAAATCTATCTTCCAAATATGCGGCATTACTATATTAAGACAATACCCCACATGGTTTACTCACATGGTTATAGAAACTATACATCGACCATGATTTTACATCACATTTTCTTTTATATGATTTCCCTTGAAAAATAACCAAGTTTTTTCATATCATTAACCACTTGTACACCTATCAAGTGACACTCATCCTCCATTTCATGTTTTCTGGGACATGATTTATGGTTTCTACTAACTGTTCTAAGAATGTGGGCACTTAAAAAGACACCAAAAAAACACCAAAACCAACCAAAAATTAACTCATGAATTATATATTCCTTAAAATATATGTTACATTAGTCAGGAACAGGAAACCATTGGTGCTAAAATGATGATAATTTTGTCATGTATATGTCATAAATGTTTTTGGATCTGACAAAAACTATGTTTGACCTATCCCAAAAGGCATTATTTCTACATCCAAAACCAACTAGTGTTATCGGAGGGGTCATAATTATATTCAAAATTATTTATTATGCATCGATCAAATTATATAGTTATCATTTATTTTCATTTATTTAATTCATTATTTGTAATTTGAATGTTGATATATCATCTTATACTTCTTCTTTAACAATTTTGTGATGAAAATAGAAAAAATTTAATACAAATAATTTAAAATGAACCAAAATGTAGGTTATATTAATTTTCCTTGGATAATCCATATTAATATAATTTTTAGTCCATTGTTATAAACTCTATGATATTTTTATATTGTATCTGGTTGAACCATGAGAAATAAAAGTCATTATAAAATAAATGAAAATGGAATGTATTAATACCATCCATGTGTTGATCAGTCTATCCAAAACATGGATTTATAGATTACACTCCATGTAATCGATGCAGTTTCATGACAAAAAAGTCGTTTCAAAGATGTGTCATGTATTTATATATGAAGCATGTGACTGAAGTCCATGAAACATAGAGTATGCACATAATGTAACTATTATACATCTCATTAAACTCATTAATATCTATGATTTAGTGGAATTCCTAGTCCCTAGGCATGTGTCATGGATATAAAAGGAAGAGTCACACATGACGTGTATGTGGAATGTACAAACCTTGTATCACAACATTTTTTTAAATAATTTATTATTCATTTAAATACAATAAACATATTTTATGGATTCATTTATTTAATACACATTTTGGGTGATATGTTATATATATTTTAAAAAATTTAATTAATTGAGGCATAGTTTCCTTAAATAAGCATCTTGTATAGTCTTTACACATTGGGTAATCGAAAAATATTAAAATCATTACATGTCACATAATTTTAATGTTTTATTGTGTCATTTATTAATAGTATACACTATGATAATACATGATAAATCATATATTCTAAAGATTCTATGAGTACTCAACATATTATAAGAACTATTCCTGGTAGATTCGATAGGTACACATCATGTTTCCTCTCTATTACATGTTAAGTACTTATTTTAAATAAAATTTATTTTATTAATTCATTTAAAATTAAATTTATATGAATATTAACGAAATTTGTGACAAAAATTAATACATATTAGTTGATTAATTAATAAAGATAATTAATTGATTCAAGTTCATTATATCTTAAGTAATAAAAATTTATAATATTTTTTTATTAATTTCATATTGGTTATAAGTTTGTATGATCATGATCTTAGATAGACCTTTAACTATTTGTGGTTTCTTTTAATTTAATTATTTTATCACTTTTTAAAAAATTATTATTGTTAAAATAATATGATTGCATGTGTGTCATATATCCCTTTTTTTATTTTTTTGGATTGGGATCTCATGGTCTCTTCTATATAAATCCTTCTATTTTTTGACTTCCCCTATGTGTGATGTAATTGAATCGTAACGATGGTGCTCCCATCTATGAAGTGTTTTTTCTAGATACAATCAATGTTAAACAAACTTATGGGAATAAAATGATAGGGGGGATTACTGCTGTAACAGCCCGAGATTTTATGAAAAATATTCTTTTTTATTTCACTAATGTCTTGTGTTGTACGCTACACCAAAAGGAGCTTGCACAACACGCATCCTTGACTTGCCTTGCATTACACGCAATCGCAACCTTTCTCGATAGCGTGTGTGGTACGTAATACTGAGTTTCACGAAACAATGATATGCTATTAAAATATTATTGAAACTAGCCGTTATGAATAGTGATAACTACTTTTTAAATTCTAGAAATTTTAACTCTCAAAATGGACATCATTTTTGGATTCGGAGTATCGAATTTAGCCTAAGGTGAAATTTTGGTACTTTTCGGATAACTTTCATATTCTGATGAATAGTGAAAATTACTAAATTATAATTAAAAACAACTTTTTTTAATCGAAATAATTAATAGTGATAAATAATTAATTTGAGTGGTTTTAAAGTATATTTAGAATATATTTTTACAATTTAATACAATGTTGGTCATTGGATGTAATTTCACATTTAAACTAGACATAAACAAGTGTCAATCTTTTGATAGATTTTGTTTCTTAAAAACACGCTATTTGTTTTAACAGTGGGATTTAATTATAAAATTAATTAATGCAACTTATATGTTGGGAATTTTGTAAAATAGAAATCATTTTTGAATTCGGAATATCAATTATAGCTTAGGGTGAAATTTTGGCATTTTTCTGAAAAACTTCAATTTTTGATGAATAGTGAAACCACTAAGTGGTAGGTTAAAAACTGAATTTTGCATAAAACTTAATTTTACCGCTTCTGTGAATGGAATTTCGAAAATCCGAGAGACACGGTTAATATCAAGGACTAAAATGTGGTTCAATGAGATGAAAATAATTTTTGGTGAATAGTAACTTTTTACCTTTTTTTACCGCGGTTAATAGTAAATAGGGTAACTAAGGGTAAATATGATATTAATATTACCCTAACACATGTCCTAATTCTATTGGACAAGTGTAATTCGACCAAAAAAATTTAGGAATAAAATATGACCATTTAGGCCCACTTGGATTAGATTAGGACATTTATTATTAATTTATTTAAAGAAGGGTTAAAATAGTTAAAATCAAAGTTTAATAAGTAAATCATTTTTACTATGGGGTTATACATAAGATAAATTCGATTGTAAATATTCATTAGAAAGCTAATAAGATTTAATACATGATGGTATTTTATTTGTAATTTTTAGACATCAAATAAATTAATTTATTTATGACACAAAGATGATGCAGTAATTATCTTGTTAATGAAATATTGACATAATTGATGTTATAAACACAAAAATAAATGTAATTTGAGACTTTTTATGAATTAAACTAATTTTCTAGGTTACTATGATATATTAGTGTTGCTTTAACCAACTTGTTTCGAACATATAATTTTGTTATGACTTTCACAAAAATCATGTATCAAATAGTGTCAAAATTGACACAAAATTGTTTTTAAATCAAATATTATATTATTAATTGTTATTTTATTCCTAAAAATCTAAGGTTCGGCCAAATGACTTAGATAAGGATATATGTATTAATAATATACAATTTGGGGTTCTTTTGGCATGTTATATTAAGTGTATTTACCATATAGTGAAAGAAAACAAAAAGACACGGTAAAAGTTAAATTATTTAACTTAGAGTTAAATCTAATTGATAAGGTTACAATAATACGATAAACTTGTCTAAATCTTATTGGTTGATAGGATTTCGACCCATCCCCACTTTAGCTTCGAAATAAGACCCTTTGGAACCATTATAAACCGATTTTGACTTTAATATAAAATAATATTTTGAGGTATTCCTAAGGTGCCCCTCTCCTCCCTTATAAAAGGACACCTCCTCCCCCTCCTCCTCACACCAATTTGAGCACTCAAGCTCGGCCAACCCCTGAAAAAATCTCTTCTCGACTTCCCTAGAAACATCCTAGAGGTTCTGGTCTTACTCAAAGACCAATTTTAGTTCCCTAAGAGGAGGTCTCCAAAAGGCGCTTCAAAGAAGAGGTAATTACCGTTACCAATTCTTTCATCTTTATTTCTTCTTACACTTATTCTTCTTAGGTTGTTTCATTATGAAGTAATAACATAAGTATCACTCATATACTGATATGTTATTATAAGTATGAAACAACCCTATTTCACCATCTATCCATCCTACGGAAAAAGAAATCACTGCGCGTGCGTACGTACGGAATACCGTCTCCACGCCGTGGTGTAATCTATTTTCCACCACCACCTTACATGGATGGGTATAATGGTGTAAAGAATAACTATACATAGTTATTACAATATCATATTGATTCTGATATATTGTATAATCCACTTCAATTCAATTCAATATTTATAGAAATGATATAATCGCTCGTGCGTACGTACGGACTACCGTCTCCACGACGCGATGAGATTCATTCTCCATGTTAACCATTTAAGAATGATTATAATGTATATATAAGAAATAATAATGAAATATATGACATTATAAAGCTACTGGATTTATGTATATATATACATATGTATGTCATCTACTTACTTCCATTTCAAGACAATAAGGAAAGGAAAACAGCGTTCATGCGTACGTACGGACTACCGTCTCCATGAACGGTGTTTTTCATTTTATTTATCTACCTATTATATATATATATACTGAATATATATGATATATAAATCATATTTTATATTCTGGAAGTGAGTAAATCATGATATAAGTAATAATGATGTCAAGAACAACAAGTCAAAACACCTACGATAAATGGAACGATTTTACCCAAAACGCTTCTTTAACATGGAATTTACAAAAGAACGGGTAATATAATGTCATAAGTGAACCATATATGATATCATAACAATGAATATGATTCTGTAATAAGTCAATAACATTATTTAAATCATTATACAGGAGGTTCGGACACGTACAAGCAAGTCGGACCTAAGGTAAGGGAAATATCACAATCTCATTTTTATCCGAGATTGTTTATACGTTGGTATTTACTGGGGTGTATTTTATCATCCACATCCATGTTTTCTCAATATATAATATTATTTACATCCACCTACAATTTTTTAAATCCAATTTTACCCTTCTATGAGTTTTTAGTAAAAGATATGAAAGGAATCTTTTTTCGTTTTTTTTATACGAGGTACTTTTTGACTTTTCTGACAAAAGTACGAAGAATGTTTTTTTTAACTTATACGGCACGAACGGATTTTTACGGTTTTATAAAGCCTTATTTTCATGAACCTTCCTCCAAAATATTTCATGAATATTTTCAATAAAATCTTTTTCTTTTAAAATTGCAAGATGTTTTGTGAAAAGAAATTGATTTTGAAGAAGAAAGGATATTTTCCTCATGAATTCAATTCAATTGTTTTATCAAAATTATTTTCCATCTAAGATAATAAAGGGTTCTGTTTCTATCCATATTTTTACATTGATTTGACTATGTTGTGATGGAATTATGTTTATGAATTCCTTTATCTTATATGAATGGTTTTATGATGTCATGTTGTTTAAGAATTCCATTTTTGTTACATGGGTTATGCAATGATGTATGGTTTATGATTTTGTGGCACACATAAGAATGGTATCATTAAGAGATGGGTGGGACCTATATCTCCCTCCAATGCATTGGGTAAAGATTTTATATCTCATGATATAGACATGGCTGGAATGGTAGGTTATACCGGTTTAGTGAAACAGGACTGAAACGAGGGTTACTCGATTCAGAAAGGGACTTTTTCCACTAAGATAGTCTTGGCAATGAGTCTTGACTAACAAGAAATGATTCTCTATGATTATGTGTGTATGCCACAAAGTTTCATGTTTTAAGTTATGATTATTGGGATTTCATTTCACTACTATGATTTATCCCATGTTATGAAATTATGCTCCCTTTTGCAGGTTAAGATTTCCAAAAGTTATGTTCTTATGAATATGATGTGATTGATTTTTCTTTTGTATACCCTTACTGAGCATTTGAGCTCACCCTTTTATGTTTTCTTTTCCCCAGGATATAAAGAAAGGTTTTTAGGTAAAAAAAAGGGAAGATATTTATGGGAGATGTTGAAGATCTTTCCCCACGATTAGAAGATTTTATTCCGAGTTTCCAAAGACACTAAACTATTACGATCCTTGTGTGTGTGTTTTTGTTATGTACTATGTATTCCGCAAAATTAATGTAATGTCAATGTACGATAAGCTTCGGGTCTCTACAGTTGGTATCAGAGGAAAGGTTTAGTCAACCTTTGGAAACTAGGATGCGAAAACGTTAGTGAGATCCCTAGAGATATTTCTAAGGTATGTCTAGGGATGTCCCTAGGGATAAGTATACGTATAGGTTATAGTAATAGAATTACGCTAACGATCATAGAATTAAACCTAAGATGTTGGATATTGAAGGTACTCCCCCTTTATTATGTTGTTTTCCCTAGCATGATTTTTGCCTCTCACACTATTCTTTTTGGGTTTTAGACGATGGCTGGAACCCGAAGGAACCGTGTTGATCAATGCAATGGACAATGCAATGATTGCCCTCCTGAACAAACAAATGTTATGGGAGATGGAGTGCAAAATCTTATTGATATACTTACACAAGCTATGAATCATTCTGGACTTCCAAATGAGCATAGAAGGGAACAATATTCTATTGAGTCCTTCATGAGGCAACGTCAACCTTCTTTCAGTGGGTCTACTGATCCATTAGTTGCTGAACAATGGATTAGTACTACTGAAAAGATATTTTCAGTTCTTCAATGTTCTGAACATGATAAAGTCATCTTAGCAGTATATCGTTTGGAAGGTGAAGCTGATCAATGGTGGAATCTTATCAAGAATACGAGGCCAAGAGATGAAATTGAGTCCATGGAATGGGACGAGTTCAAGAACCTGTTTTTCAGAAAGTACTTCCCTCGTATTCTTCGAACAAAGATGGAGAAAGAGTTTCTTGAACTGAAGCAAAGGGACGATGAATCTGTTGGTACCTATGAAGCAAATTTTACAAGACTTTCAAGGTATGCTTCTGGAATTATCATTCAACCTGAAAGTAAAGTTGATCGATTTTTCAGTGGCTTAAAACCAAGTCTTCGAAGGGCATTAGCTATAAGAGACTTCAGTAGCTATGAAGAAATTGTGCGTTGTGCTATCAAGGTAGAAATGGAAGTTGGTGTTACATATCCATCTCATGGTTTTGACAAGAAACGAAAGATGGAGTTCAAGGAGAAATCTCAGAATAATGATGAAAAGAAGATGAATGTTTCCTTATGCACAAAGTGTGGGAAGAAGCATGGTGGAGATTGTCTTAAAGGGACTAGAAAATGTTTTAAGTTTGGAAAAGAAGGTCATCGAGCAGCTGAGTGTCGAAGTAATGGAAAAAGGGTTTCTAATGATGTGAATAAAGCAAACACTGCAGAGAACGCACCGCCAACACTTCAATGCTTCAAGTGCAAGGAAATGGGGCATTATGCTAATAATTGCCCTAATCCAAGGGTTAGTGATGATCAACATGAGCAACCACTGAAGGCAAAGGACAAAGGGAAATCACATGCGATCACTATTGGCAATGTTGAATATGACAACGATGTGGTGGAATGATTAAGTGTTTATGTAATGGGATTCCAAAATAATGTTGTATCATTGAGTATTGCAATATTTATTGATGTGGTATTCAAAGTGATTGAGATATTTTTTGGAAATAAGATGATATGTGAGAAAATGAAATGTTTAATAGTATTCATGAGCTCATGATTAAGGACTAAGTGATATCATGGTTTGAGTATATAGAATTTTGAGGATTTTGGTATGTGGAAAGTGTTAACTTTTAACTGCACTCATGTTTTCACTAAGGTATTCAAGAGAATACACGATTAAGGACTTTGAGTGTTTGGAATGTGACCAACAAGACATATCTTATGATATGCGGGGATCAACGACAGTATTAAATCTCTGGTAATCGTTGTCACTATATTATGAGAGTGGACTGCAGTATTATGTATAAGCCTAAAGAGTAGACTGGATTATGTTGGACATCAGTTAGTATTGTTTAAGGATAGAAGATTTTCGATATTATTGATGGGATGTTATAGTAACGTAGTTTTAGAAAAAGGGACAACCTGCAGGACGGGCGACAGCCCATCGCTTCGGACAAGGCTGTAGGAATCGAACCCACAACCGAAGTGCGACTGGCCTTTATCGCCTACCACTAGCCTACAGGAAGTCCCTGTTTAGTAGAAACTAGTTTTATTATATTAAGCAGTATGATATATGAAGTATAAGTCCATTTTAGGAACCATATGTGATTAATCTCACTATAGAATGACTTATGTATATTTAATAACTTTTTCTAACCTTTTGTTTGAGACAGATGGAATGACCCATCATTCTATCACATAATCTGCTAACACTTCACAAATAACAAATTCAACTTCATTTATTTAAGAGATGAAGTAGAAATTGTTCAAGGCACGAACAAAAGTGAGATTGTACCAAAATAAAGTACGTATTTATTTTAAGCAAATTTTCAACTTTAGGGAAATGATCTTGAAAACCAAAAATGTTGTCCTAGTGATCTTATACCTGATGAATCAGATGGTACCTTATATCATCACAAATCTATGGATTTGTGATTACTGGCTTTTCCATAGCCATGTTCTCTACCACTCTCCATCAGAACATGATGGTTAGATTTCTCTTCCATATCCATATTTTCACCTATGTGGAAACCCAGTGATTAGTTTATTTGGGTAATCGTTACATTTCATACTTTAGTTTTTAAAGCCAAGTTTTGGTATTCCCTTTTACGATGTGGGTTTCTATTAAAGAAACTTTCGAATAGTAAACCATTTATAACCCCGACGAATTTCGAGGGCGAAATTCATTTTAAGGGGGGTAGAATGTAATAGCCCGAGATTTTATGAAAAATATTCATTTTTATTTCACTAATGTCTTGTGTTGTACGCTACACCAAAAGGAGCTTGCACAACACGCATCCTTGACTTGCCTTGCATTACACGCAATCGCAACCTTCCTCGATAGCGTGTGTGGTACGTAATACTGAGTTTCACGAAACAATGATATGCTATTAAAATATTATTGAAACTAGCCGTTATGAATAGTGATAACTACTTTTTAAATTTTAGAAATTTTAACTCTCAAAATGGACTTCATTTTTGGATTTGGAGTATCGAATTTAGCCTAAGGTGAAATTTTGGTACTTTTCGGATAACTTTCATATTCTGATGAATAGTGAAAATTACTAAATTATAATTAAAAACAACTTTTTTTAATTGAAATAATTAATAGTGATAAATAATTAATTTGAGTGGTTTTAAAGTATATTTAGAATATATTTTTACAATTTAATACAATGTTGGTCATTGGATGTAATTTCACATTTAAACTAGACATAAACAAGTGTCAATCTTTTGATAGATTTTGTTTCTTAAAAACACGCTATTTGTTTTAACAGCGGGATTTAATTATAAAATTAATTAATGCAACTTATATGTTGGGAATTTTGTAAAATAGAAATCATTTTTGAATTCGGAATATCAATTATAGCTTAGGTTGAAATTTTGGCATTTTTCTGAAAAACTTCAATTTTTGATGAATAGTGAAACCACTAAGTGGTAGGTTAAAAACTGAATTTTGCATAAAACTTAATTTTACCGCTTCTGTGAATGGAATTTCGAAAATCCGAGAGACACGGTTAATATCAAGGACTAAAATGTGGTTCAATGAGATGAAAATAATTTTTGGTGAATAGTAACTTTTTACCTTTTTTTTACCGCGGTTAATAGTAAATAGGGTAACTAAGGGTAAATATGATATTAATATTACCCTAAAACATGTCCTAATTCTATTGGACAAGTGTAATTCGACCAAAAACAAACTTAGGAATAAAATATGACCATTTAGGCCCACTTGGATTAGATTAGGACATTTATTATTAATTTATTTAAAGAAGGGTTAAAATAGTTAAAATCAAATTTTAATAAGTAAATCATTTTTAATATGGGGTTATACATAAGATAAATTCGATTTTAAATATTCATTAGAAAGATAAAAATATTTACTACATGATGGTATTTTATTTGTAATTTTTAGACATCAAATAAATTAATTTAGTTATGACACAAAGATGATGCAGTAATTATCTTGTTGATGAAATATTGACATAATTGATGTTATAAACACCAAAATAAATGTAATTTGAGACTTTTTATGAATTAAACTAATTTTCTAGGTTACTATGATATATTAGTGTTGATTTAACCAACTTTGTTCGAACATATAATTTTTTTATGACTTTCAAAAAAATCATGTATCAAATAGTGTCAAAATTGACACAAAATAGTTTTTAAATCAAATATTATATTATTAATTGTTATTTTATTCCTAAAAATATAAGGTTCGGCCAAATGACTTAGATAAGGATATATGTATTAATAATATACAATTTGGGGTTCTTTTGGCATGTTATAGTAAGTGTATTTACCATATAGTGAAACAAAACAAAAAGACACAGTAAAAGTTAAATTATTTAACTTAGAGTTAAATCTAATTGATGAGGTTAAAATAATACCCTAAACTTGTCTAAATCTTATTGGTTGATAGGATTTCGACCCATCCCCACTTTAGCTTCGAAATAAGACCCTTTGGAACCATTATAAACTGATTTTGACTTTAATATAAAATAATATTTTGAGGTATTCCTAAGGTGCCCCTCTCCTCCCTTATAAAAGGACACCTCCTCCCCCTCCTCCTCACACCAATTTGAGCACTCAAGCTCGGCCAAACCCTGACAAAATCTCTTCTCAACTTCCCTAGAAACATCCTAGAGGTTCTGGTCTTACTCAAAGACCAATTTTAGTTCCCTAAGAGGAGGTCTCCAAAAGGCGCTTCAAAGAAGAGGTAATTACCGTTACCAATTCTTTCATCTTTATTTCTTCTTACACTTCTTCTTCTTAGGTTGTTTCATTATGAAGTAATAACATCAGTATCACTCATATACTGATATGTTATTATAAGTATGAAACAACCCTATTTCACCATCTATCCATCCTACGGAAAAAGAAATCACTGCGCGTGCGTACATACGGAATACCGTCTCCACGCCGTGGTGTAATCTATTTTCCACCACCACCTTACATGGATGGGTATAATGGTGTAAAGAATAACTATACATAGTTATTACAATATCATATTGATTCTGATATATTGTATAATCCACTTCAATTCAATTCAATATTTATAGAAATGATATCATCGCTCGTGCGTACGTACGGACTACCGTCTCCATGACGCGATGAGATTCATTCTCCATGTTAACCATTTAAGAATGATTATAATGTATATATAAGAAATAATAATGAAATATATGACATTATAAAGCTACTGGATTTATGTATATATATACATATGTATGTCATCTACTTACTTCCATTTCAAGACAATAAGGAAAGGAAAACAGCGTTCATGCGTACGTACGGACTACCGTCTCCATGAACGGTGTTTTTCATTTTATTTATCTTCCTATTATATATATATATATACTGAATATATATGATATATAAATCATATTTTATATTCTGGAAGTGAGTAAATCATGATATAAGTAATAATGATGTCAAGAACAAGAAGTCAAAACACCTACGATAAATGGAACGATTTTACCCAAAACGCTTCTTTAACATGGAATTTACAAAAGAACGGGTAATATAATGTCATAAGTGAACCATATATGATATCATAACAATGAATATGATTCTGTAATAAGTCAATAACATTATTTAAATCATTATACAGGAGGTTCGGACACGTACAAGCAAGTCGGACCTAAGGTAAGGGAAATATCACAATCTCATTTTTATCCGAGATTGTTTATACGTTGGTATTTACTGGGGTGTATTTTATCATCCACATCCAAGTTTTCTCAATATATAATATTATTTACATCCACCTACAATTTTTTAAATCCAATTTTACCCTTCTATGAGTTTTTAGTAAAAGATATGAAAGGAATCTTTTGTCGTTTTTTTTATACGAGGTACTTTTTGACTTTTCCGACAAAAGTACGAAGAATGTTTTTTTAACTTATACGGAACGAACGGATTTTTACGGTTTTATAAAGCCTTATTTTCATGAACCTTCCTCCAAAATATTTCATGAATATTTTCAATAAAATCTTTTTCTTTTAAAATTGCATGATGTTTTGTGAAAAGAAATTGATTTTGAAGAAGAAAGGATATAAGAAATGATTCCATGTATAACCCAAATGACAAAAATCAAGATCCCATCCTGAAAACACCTGAAAGGAGTCCCATGAGGAGACATACTATAAAATACAGATGTCACAAACCAAATCAGGTCTCCATCAAATCTGGCGCCAAACCCAGCCCATGAAAATTCCCTAAGGGCGTTCCTTATCCCCATGCGCTGTCATAAGTGGCCAAGTGTCAATTAATTTTTTTGGGTAATTATTTACCAGAGTATGAAGTCTTAATCCTTAAAAACAATCAATAATATGAATATGAAATTATCATGACAAACAATCCACAACATAAAACAGATTTGAATAGATGGTTTTAAATAAATCACAATAGTTCCAAATGTAAATAAAAACAGTATAAAATTAGCCACAAAGACTCCACATGACAAGGGGTCATCACTCACAATATTTCTCCACAACACTGCACAATATGAGGGGACTAACAACCCTAACTTCCTTCACCAGAGGCTTTTCCTATACCTACATCATGCATAATCAGGTCTACTTAAAACCAATGGGTTTTAGTAGGTTTTGATCCTAATCCCAATAGGATACCACCAAAATATTCCAAAGAGTATGTTTTTTAAGGTTCAAAAGAACACAATTATTAATAAGGAAAATTGATGATAAATTCTAATAAATGCATCTTTATTTTGTAAATAATTTAAAAAATAAAACATTATGAATGATAACAACATTGAATAAGACATGTTATATACTGTAATGTACAACCATACATTCCCTAAAAAGGGTAAATACCACAAATCCAATACGGTCCAAAACATGGAATTCCCCTGGGCACTATATAGTCTTGGGCCCTATGTACCTTGTACCCCAGTTTAAAATATCCAGGTCACAGTCCTTTCCATTGAACGAGACACTAGTATGGAACATACCCCCAACCTATTGGTCCCCAAACATCATCCATATAGTTCAGTTAGAGTTTTTTTATCCAAAATTCTAAGTTAAATAGGGATAAAACCGCTTTGGATCCCAAGCGTACTAGTACATATCTACCCAACTAGGTACCCGGGCTTCCCCCTTTGTGCTCAAAAAATTTCCGATTGAAAAATAAATCCCTATTCATATAAAAACTCCACTAAGAGTAACATAAAAACAATATACTATCCATACACACTTCATACCTCTTAAAACACGCAATAAAACATTTAGATTTTCAATAAACACAATTTCTCAAAATCTCGCATTTTTTTGCACCTAAAAATCCTTAAAATCCCCACTTCTCACACTATATGCGCACTTATAAGTCACCAAAAAAATCACCCCAATACCTTTCAAGGAAACTAAAAATTAGTTATAGGAAAACCCCATATGAACCAAGAAGTGATATCATTGTAAAACCTCCATTTTCACACAAACATGGCACTTAAAGTTCAAATGTTTCACAAACACCATTAAAAGAAATTTTCGCAGCAACAACCAAAGGAGGTAGAAATTAAAAATATGATTTCAGCACTAATATATTTAAATAAAACCAATTAAGTAGTTATAAGGATGATCTAAATGAACCATTAAAAGATTTATATGAAAACCCCCCAATTTCACATAAAAATGGAACCTAAACTTATTTTGCTGTAAAAATACCACTAAAACCAATTTTTTAACCAATAATAAAATGATATATACATGAAAATGTTATAAAAACATCAAGTTAAGTCAAAATTATTGTGTATACATGGAATCACCTTCCAAAATTGTTAAAACATTGAATCCTTTGTGAGAAAATCCAATCACATCACTGCCGCACCTCACGGAAGGCAGGTCGAGCCTAAAATCAAATGAATTGACCAAGAAAATCACAAGTTAATCCATAGGTTAAAAACCATACCCTATAGTAATTTGGTAATTCAAGGAAATTGTATTAAAATTTATGAAAAAGGGGAGGAACTAAGAGGGAGAAACACATACTTGAGTTTGTGTGATGTTCCTTCAACAAATCTGCCATCAAAATGGAGATCCAAGGAGGGGTTGAGATGCTTGGGAGGCATACATGGATGAAATGGTCGAATTCGGGAAGAAGGGGTATAGTTTCGATAAATCTCAAGAGGAAAAAGATTTCATTTTAAGAATTTGGTTAATGAACTGGACACCTTGCATGGTTTGGAGGAATAGTTTAGTAAACCTTGTGTCCAAACCCTACGTCCTGTTCTAACTACCCAAAATCTGATGTTTTTACTCCAATTTCATGGGTTTCCATGGGGGAAACTAAGGGGTAAATATAGACCAAAGATAGGGGAAAATAATACCCAAACTGAAACACCCTATCACCACCAAGACTCATCCAACCCAATGGTTTTATCCACCCCAAAAACATACACCACAAGGGGCGCCACTAGGAGTATCACAAATTTGTTTCCAAAACAAATCATCCTCATAACTTCTCTTTATGAAATTCCATTACAAATACCATCCAATACATCCAAGAATAATTACATAGATCAATAACACATGAGACACTAAATCTAATCCTGGAACACTGAGAGACCAAGAGAAAACCATGGAAAAAAGGGGTTTTGATGTAAATGATGAAAATTAAAAATCCAAGTGTTGCAATTCTCCCCACCATAAATATTTCCTCCCCTGGAAAGCCTAAAAAACACCAGGTGTAAAAACAAACCCAAATAATTGACTAATAATGACTCCCTTGCCACGTTTTCATGCACCTATAAAAGTAAAAACACCTCCTGTTGATCATAAATTGGAATATAATACTCTCACGAACCAAAACATACCCCACATACCTTAAACGATCATACATATACAATCCAAATCCCAAAAAACACCAAAAACACTACTAATACGTTCTAATGAAATATATCTAAAAAACAACAAACCTGAATAATGATACCATAACCTTAGTTTATCAAATCCATTGGGCATGTTCCAATCCCTCATTTACCCATGTAATAAATTGGTGGATACAGAGCCTCAAATGAAACTACCTCCAACCAAGAAATCACTAAGGAGAAAAATAATTCATTGATACGTGGTGAACCAAACAGACTTCCAACCACAATGGGAAACTTAATTTCTGAGACAGAATCCAGACAACCATTGGTGGAGGCCTGAATGGTCTCCCAAGAATAACGGGTAAACTAACATTACACTTTTTCCAAGGGAAATTACATGATACCCATGATGGGTCTCCCAACCATAAGAACCAACAATCTTAACTGAACAGAACATGTTGTCATGAAAAGACCCCAAAATTCAAAGAGTTAGAAAAACTGCACAGTTAGTCCGCATGGTTTTGGAAACCATGCGCTGATCGTGAAAATCATTCTGTCCAAAGGGGAAACATTGCATAGTTACATGGGCCATGGGGCATGGTTGTGTGGAGACCGTGCATAGATTCTCTCTCTTATCGCACGATTTCCTATGTTGGTGCAAGACTACTAATAAATATGCAAATATTGTGCTCTTCAATATGTATAGCCCAAATTTTATCCTTTTCACGAAAATTATTCAATAAAAACCCATGGGAATAACATGAACTTAGGCTGTAACATGGAATCCAGGTCCGCCCACCTCCACCACCAAATGTGACAAACTAGAACAAGTCGATGACCCTAGATGTTTAAACTAATCCCATATTTTATACTGAGGATAGGAAATTGTCCATAGTTTTGAACGACTCCAAGATTTCCCCTATATATGCTCTAGTTTCACTCAGAGACCAATGGATGGTGCTTAGATGATTGAAGCTTCTCCTGCCTCACAGTCAGGCTTTAGAAACCCTCGAATGAAACTTCTTCTACTAGTTACACAAATAGTTACACAATGATCTCAGATGTTCTCAATGATACAAGATACACTTTAAACCCACTATACCCCAACCCATCAATTTAATAAAAGAAGGGATTAGAGGATGCACACATGTAACACCATGTTTCATCATATGGGTAACATCCGAATGAAAGGGCACATAGAAACATCGTTCTCTAGAATATAGGATTTCACAATTCCCGGAAGGGAGACATGCATCCAACAAAATATGGACCTTCATAAGATTTCACATCCTTGACCCAAATATTCAAATGAACACACGATATCGCAAGGCGTCACTGAAAATGTCCATTTTGGCAAAAAAACACAAGGATATAAACCTTATATTGAGTCCCAAATAACACATTATTCCAGAATGCAGCCATAACAACAACTCTTGGCCATATTTTCTACACCAGTGGCCTAACATGAACTCCTACTTCGATGAGACTGACAAAATACCCAAAGTCCTTTGAATACATCAGTTTACACTTACACCCTTGAACTGAATTCATCTTCAACGACTCAAGAAACATATGAAACTGAGGTTTATTTCAACCTCCCACAACCACTCTACCTCTACAAGGGGATCCAAATAATTGAAAAAGATTAGGGGTAAACTCAATATCAAAATCTCACGAATAAGAACCTTATGTTGATCAACTAGAGGATCGTCCAATATCGATTCAATGGGGGCCACACAAGAATCACACAATAACTCTTTATGGGGGCATCCCTAGCCAATAAGAAAACCCAACGACCCATCCAATCTAGAAATTTGGTGACAAATACCACAAACCTAAACCGAACACATGGGGGGAGCCACCACATTGGCCTCCCAAGCATTTCCTCAAAAGAGACCACTGACCAACACATCATTTCCTCTTTTTGACGAAACACAAACCCAAAACATCATTTAAAAAAGAAGTTCTCTTGAAATAAAAACATCCCTCAATAAAAATCTCGAAAACACATCATCCACACCTCCCAACCACACATTATCAAAACTCAACACTTTCCTCCAAAATAATTTTAAATAAATAGAGTTGGCGGGTTTTTTACTTACTAATGGTATCTAATGAGCCTCAAACATGCATGTTCACATGCCACACTGGGCACCCACCTCATATCCATCTTGACACTCATACTTTTATTCCATTAACTATCCATATTCCCTTATAAACCCAGTAATATGGTCACCCAAGAGAACACTAAAGACCAAAACCAAACCCTTCATCTTTTCAAAATCAAAACCTCTTTAACCAAACATTCCCTCTATCAAAACCGCTAACCATAAAATAAGAACCCAATTTTAATCTCACAAATTGTCATTGAAAAGCTCCCATAATTCAGTAAAAACTCACTTTCAAGCCTTTCACTACTGTTTCAAATCATTTCAACCCATTTCAAACGAATTCTATATTCCTGAAAACATCATTTCATAAGTCTCCATTTAATTGAGAACTCAACTTTTCTCATTTTGAAGAAAGGTTCTAAAATTTTCTAAAAAATTTCAAATTATCAGTTGTTACCAAATAAAAATCTGTCTTCATCCCCACACATAAATTCTAGAACACTTAATTTAATTCAAAACACTTTCCCATGGTTTAGAAAATTCTATAAGATACAATTTTTCAAAAACCCCCTATAACAAAATTTTTACATTCTAAAGTGGTGTAAGGACATAATTTACCCATTTGAAATAATTCTAAAATTTCATTTCTATACATTCAGAAAAAAATAATTTTTCATTTTACTAGAAAATCACTTAAAAATAATTCACACTCCATAAAATCAAGTATTTTTTAAAACAAAGTTTCCAAGATTCCAAACCAAAGAGACACAAGACAATGTGAGAGGAAACTAGTGTTGGTTGATGACTTGGACATATGGTTGGAGCCCATTTCAAAATCACTTCACTAACACCATGATTTGTTTTGGGAAATATCCCTATCTCCACATGGCTATCCATACCCTACGAGATATCTGAGACCACTGACCCAACTCTCTTTACATTTCCCCCAATCATCAATGAACCATGATAAATAATGAACTCATATAAAACCAAACATCCCATGGTGACTTGAATCTCATAATGTGGTGTGTGGGCTAGGCACACTACCCATAATTGTAATGTCAAGTCTCAACAATCAAAGCTTTAGTTTATCCCGACTATTCAACAAATAACATGACACAAAGAGTGAACCTCCTTTGATACCATTTTGTCATGAACCAAATATAGCCTCCATCAAATCCAGTGCCAAAATGGCATGTGACAAGGTCCAATGAGAATTCACTATACCCACGGTCTGGAAAAAGTTCCTAGATATCAATAAAAAAAAATTTGAATGATTTACATGATAATGAAATCATAAAACATTAAAAACAATCAATAATATGAATATGAAATTTTCAAGCCAAACTAGCCTTAACAGAAACCAGATTGGAATACATGGTTTCAAATAAATTACAAGAGGACCAAATGTAAATATAAACAGTGTTAAATCATCCAAAAAGACTACAAATTACAATGGGTCTTCACACAAAAGCCGTCACCACAACACTACACCATAGGAGGGGACAAACAACCCAACCCACCTTCACCTGAGGCATTGCTTGTACCTGTGTCAAACATAATCAATTATACATACACCCAATGTTTTTAAGTAGGGTGTGAGACTAATCCCAATAGGATACCACCAAAATATTCCAATGTTTATGCAACACATGGTGAATAGCACACAGTTTTTAATAGGTAATGAAAAATATCGATAATTTCCCAGAATTGCAACATTCAATTGTAAAATGTTTACAAAATAAAAAATTCAGGATGTTAACACATTTTAATAATAACTATTAGAAACATTAATTTACAACCAAACACCCCCTAATAAAATGGTAAATACCACTAATCCCATGATCACCAAAATATCGAACATCTTAAGGCACTAGATTTTCTAATGAACTATGTACCTCGTACCTTAGTGTAGAATATCCATGTCACAATATATTCCCTTGTAGAAGAAACTAGTAGGGAACATGACCATAACCATGTGATCCCAAAAAATCATCCATATAGTTTAGTTAGAGTTTTTGTTATCTAATATTCTCTAGGAATCATGGATAAAACCACTCTGGATTACTAGGGTACTAGAACATATCCGCCCCCTAGGTAATCGGTCTTCCCCCTTTGTGCTCAAAAAATTTCAGCATCCTACAAACATAAAATTGCATATAAAAACACCACAAATGTTCACAGAAAATAATAATGTATCTATACAGACGTTATATCCCTTAAAATACATAACTAAACATTTTTATTTTCTATAAAACAACTTCTCAAAATCTCACATTGTTTTGCACACAAAACTCTGTGAAATCCCCACTTTCTATACTATGTTCACACCTAAAAGTCACCAAAACAGATGTAATCCCAATAAAATTCAACGAATCCAAAAAATCAGTTATAGGGAATCCCCATATGAACTGAGAATTGATATCTTTGTAAAAAATCCATTTTCATATAAACATGAAACTTAAAGATCATATGTTTCACACACACCATTAATAATAATTTAGCATAAAAAACAAAAGGAGATAAACATTAAAAAATTATTTTCAGCACTTATACCTTTCAATTAAATCAAATAAGTTGTTATGGGGCCTCCAAAAATAAACCAATAAAATATTTCTTTGAAAAACCCCCAATTTGACATAAAAATGGAAATTAAACATCATTTACTTTACCAATGCCACTAAAACCAATTTTTTCACCAATAATAAAATGATATATATCTGAAAATGTTATAAAAACAACATATGTCACAAGGGTAGCATACACGTCGAATAACCAACCAAAATTGATAAAACTTTGAATCCTTTGTGCGAACATTCAATTGCATCGCTGCCGCACCTCATGTATGGCAGATGGAGCATAAAATAAAAACATTGGACCATGAAAAACCCATGTTAAACCTTAGGTTCAAAAACATACCCTCTGGTTGTAACACCCTGAGATTTTATAAGATATATTCTTTTTAATTTATTTCATATCTTCTATTGTACGCTACACCTAGATTTTCTTGCGCTATACGCAACATCGTACTACTTTCAGTATACGCAACACTAATCTTGGATCATGTTACAAACAATTTCACGTTTGTTTTATAATAGTTATTCTATGAAACATTGATTATATATATATATATTCAATGTATAAATAAAATATGGTTGGATTTTGTTATACGCAACAACAAATTAGTATTTCACAACACGCAACCCTGACTTGGCTTGCATTACAGGCAATCGCAAACTTTGTCGATAGCGTGTGTTGTACGCAATACCGGGTTTCACTAAACAATGATATATTGCTATAATATTATTATAAACTAGCCGTTATGAATAGTAGTAAATACATATTGAATTTTATGAAATTATAATTCATCTTACACATTTTATAGAACATGGTATGAGAACAAGATAAATATTTCGTGTAAAATATGTATTTTTCAAAAAATGCAGTTTTGTCGCCTTTTGATGGCGCACCCATTTTAAATATAATTTTTGACAATTTTATAAGTTACATTTTACAAAATAAACTGCTTATTTTGAATCAAGATATAAAAATTTACATTGGATAATTTTTTGATATTTTTCTGATAACTTTCATATTTTAATGAATAGTAAAAACACGCTATATTTTAATTAAAAATAACTTTTTTCATCGTAATAATTTATAAGGTTAAAGTATAATATTGAATGGTTTTAAAGTATAAATAGAATACATTTTTACCATTTAATATAATGTATGTCATTAGCAGTGATTTTACATTGAATTCATAGGTAAATTCATTTAAGTCTTTTGCAATGTTTTAACTTTTAAAACTCGTTTTCTTTACAACAGGATTAATTATAAATTAATTTCTTCAACTTTTGTGTATTGAATTTAGAAAAATTTATTCCATAATTGGAATCAATGGGTCCATATTTTGATAATAGGATACTTTTTATTTTTTGGGCATTATGAATAGTAACTACGGTAAATTTTATTTACCATAGTAAATGGTGAATCAGATATTTAAGGGTAAATACATTATTATAAAATTACCCTTACACTTTTCTTAATATAATTTGATGCTTATATTTCGTCCTTAGGCATATTTGGGTCAAAATAAAATCCATTGGAACCCACTTGGAGGTGATTAAGACCTTTAGTTTATTTTATTTAAAGGAAAGTGAAATATGTCTCATTCGTCTTTAATAATTAGAGTATTTTAATATATGTATATACAGAATATAAATTCGGTTATAAATACTAATTTAAAAGATATATATTTTTTTCATTCTCATGGTAATTTAGTTATAATTTTTAAGTGATGTTTAATTACCTTAATAGCTTATACATTAATGATAGAGAAATTCTTTATTTAGTGAAAAATAAGTAATATAGTTTTTATTGAAATAATAATACCCATTAAAAGGCTCACAAACGTAACCAAAACTTATTGGTAGTGTATATATACACCATAATCATCCAATGGCATAATATATGACCGTTTGGAGTCTTATAAAAGTGATTATGACACTTTTATTATTTTATTCTAAATGATTTCAAAGTTGTCACCTTCATAATTTAATAAATATAACATTTTTAAAGTTGGGAGTTTTAGAAAATAAATCAGACTCAATGTATTATTATAAAATCTATATGATTTATCTTCATCCTATTATTTTATTTATAATTTATATGCAACAAATAAGTATATTTAATAATTATACAAAAATGATGTTGAAATTATTTTATTAAGAGAATTATCAAATAAATGGTTTTACAAATATTAAAATAAATATTATATGAACTATTTTATGTTATCCACTAATTTTCTAGATAAATATGACATGTTAGGAAACTATTCAATATTTTAAGTCGAATATATCCTCTATGTGTATTTTATTTAAATTCAAATAAAAGAATAGTGTCAAAATTGACACTATTGTTATTTTATAAAAATAACATATTATTAAATTGTTTAAAAATCAAAAAAATATTTAAAAATTATAAATTGAAATTTATATAGTTTAATATTTCATAAAGTATCCAATTATGTAAAATTAACAACACATAAGTGATTATTTATAACCATTTAAAATTTAGAATTTTATTACCACAAATAAAATTAAATAGATAAAATAAGAATAAATCAAAATGATAAAATTTAAAATAAGAAAAAAACATGTCTAAATTTTATTGGTTGATTGTATTACAACCCTATACCTTCTAATCTTCTAATTGAGTAATTTTTTGGTGGTTTTTTATGTGGGGTTTGAATTTATATTAAACTAATATTTTTGAGGATTCCAAAGGTGCCCCTCTCATCCCTTATAAAAGGGCACCTCCTCCCTCTCAGCTTTACACAACTTTGAGCCTTCAATATTGTCCATCCCCTGCCCATTTCCCTTATAAACTTACCTAGAAATATTCTAGTGGTCCTGTTTTTCTTCAAAGACCAATTTTAGAGCTCTAAGAGGAGGTTTCAAAGAGGCGTGTCGAAGAATAGGTTATATTTGTTACCGATTCATTCAAATTTATATCTTCTTCTACGTCCTCTTCTTTAGTGGTTTAATTATGAAGTAATAAAATCAGTATCCCTAATATACTGATATGTTATTATAAATATGAAACAACCCTATTCCACATTCTATCCGTCCTAAGGAAGATAAAATAACCGCGTGCACGTACATACGGAATAGCGTCTCCATGCCGTGGTGTAATATGTTTTTCCACCACCACCTTACTAGGATGGGTATAATGGTGTAATGAATAACTATATATGATTATTATAACATCATACTGATTCTTATATTTAATATTATCCACCGCAATTCCATTCAATAAATATGGGAATTATATCATCGCTCGTGCGTACGTACACACTACCGTCTCCACGGTGCGATGGTATTCATTCTCTATGATTGACCATTCAAGAATGATTATATAGTAATGAAATATATGAAATAATAATGATACTAGATATATATATATATATGTCATCTACTTACTTCCATTTAATTCAATAAGTAAATGAAAACAGTGTTCATGCATATGTACGGCCTACCGTCTCCTTGAACGGTGTGTTTCATTTCATTTATCTACCTGTTATATATATCTATATACTGAATACATATGGTATATAAATCATGTTTTACAGTCTAGAAGTATGTAAATAATGACATAATTAATAATAATATCAAGAAAAAAAAGTCTAAATGGGTACGATAAATGAAACGAATATTACCCAAAACAATGCTTTAACATGGATTTACAAAAGAACGGGTAATATAAAGTCATAAGTGAACCGTATAAGATATCATAACAATAAATATGATTCTATAATAAGTCAATGACATTATTTAAATCATTATACAGGAGGTTTGGATATGTACGAATCATATCGGATCCAAGGTAAGGGATAATGTTGCAATCTCAATTGTTTTCTATCTGAAATTTCTAATACGTAAGTATTTACTGGGGTTATATTTATCATCCATGTCCATGTTTTATAGAAATGTTTCCATGTATTTTTAAATTCCTTTTTACTCTTTTTTGATTTTTACCACATGTTATTAAAGGAATACTTCTTTTTTTTACCATTCGAGGAACTTTTTGACTTTTCTAACAAAAGTATGAGGAGAATGTTTTTTAAACTTATACAGAATGAACAGATTTTTACAGTTTCATATGGCATTATTTACATAAATATTCCTCTAAATTATTTCATGATTATTTTCAACAAAATCCTTTTCTTTTAAAATTGAATCGCATTTTGTGAAAAGAAAATGATTTTAAATAAGAAAGAATATTTTCCTCAAGAATTCATTTCAAGTGTTTTATCAAATCCAATTTCCATCTAAGATGACATTATTTCATATGTGTAAGTTTAAAGTATAATGTCTCTATAATTTCATGGTTTCATTTTTCTTATGATGAAATATCAGTTTGTTTTATATGGATTATGTGATGATGGGATGATGTTTATGAAACCCATTTTAATCATTGGGTTATGATGAAAGTTTTATGTTTATTTTGTGGAACAAGTAAGAATGATTTCATTATGAGATGGGTGTGACCTATATCACCCTCCAATGCATTTGGTAAATATTTATATCTCATGAGATAGATATGGCTGGAATGACAAGTAAATCTGGTTCAGTAATACAGGGCTGGAAAGGCATGTAAACTCAGTTTAGTAAGGGACTTTTTCCACTAAGATGGTCTTGGTAGCAATGCCTTGACTTCTATGGAAATCATAACATGTACATAATGGTTGCCACAATTTCATGCTTTATTACCATTATATTTTATCATGATTGATGATCCAGTATGATCTATGCCTTACGTAATACTATGTTTTATTTCATTGCCCAAGATTTTGATGTTTAAATATTATGTTCATGTTTTTAAGTTCAAATATATATGGTTTGTTTTATTTTCTCCATGCTAACCCTTACTGAGAATTTGAGCTCACCCTTTTTATGTTTTCTTTTCCCCCAGTATTAAAAGAAATGTTTTAGGTAAGGGAACAAAAAGGGGAAGGTCGTCATGGGAGATGTTGATGATCTTTCAACATGATTAGAAGTTTATATTACACGTTTCCAAAGACACTACACTATAACGGTCCTTGTGTGTCTGTTTTTGTTAAGTATTATATATTCCAAAAAAGTAATGTAAAGTACATGTACGTCAAGATTTGAGTCTCTATAGTTGGTATCAGAGGAAATGTTTATATAACCTTTGGAAACTAGGATGCGAGTACTTTAGTGAGATTTCTAGAGATATTTCTAAGGTATGTCTAGGCATGTCTCTGAGGTTAAGTATATGTATAGCTTATAGTACTAGAATTATGGTAATGATATTATAATTAATCCTAAGGTGTTATATATTGAAGGTACTCCCCCTTTATTAAGTTTTTATCCTAGCATGATTTTTTCCTCTCACACTATTCTTTTTGGGTTTTAGAAAATGGCTGGAAATAGGAAGATTCATGACAATGGAGAATATGATGGACAATGGAATGATATTCTTCATGATCATGCAAATGAAATGGGATTTGGAAGGTGAAACATCGTTATTATGCCTAATTAGAAATCTCATAATATGATCAATAATCTCATCTTTGGTAAGTTTCTTCACTCAGTTAATAAGAGAAAGAAGGAGTTTCATGACAATCATAGAGGAATTAAAGTTCAATTTTCCTCATGTGAATCATGCGGGAAGAGACATAAAGTGGAATTTTTCAAATGAACTAGATGATTCTTTTGGTGTGGAAAAGAAGGGCACAAAGCCAACAATTGTAAAGGAAATGGTTCAGTTAACACCATGGACAAAGATAATGGTATTGCAAAGACATCAACAATGGTTAAATGTTTTAAATGTAGAATGTATAAAAATTATGAAAACCAATGCCCCAAGGGAAAATCTCCTGAAGAGAGTCAACATGTTCATATGGGTAGTATTTATGTTGATGATGATGTAGAGACTACAAATGATATAAGAGATGAAAGAAATGACAATGCTCGGTCAGGGGATTAAGAAGGTAGTGGAATGATTGTATGTTTATCAAGAGTATTGTTGTATAGGAAATTTAGTGGTAATATGGAATAAAGACACATCTAAGGATTGTTACACTGTTTTTTTTCCTAAAGTATTTGAATGTATATGTTGAATGGTACCGGTAACCATGAAAAGTTAATTCATATATTTTTGGAAAGTAGATGATATGCGCATAATGAAGGGATTAAGAGATAATGAGATGTTTTATAATATTGATTATCTCATGGATGATATAAGGACAATGTGATATCATGGTTTGAGTATATAAAACATTTTCAATTTAGGTAGTCGGAAAGAGTTAACTTTTGACAGCATTCATGTTTTCACTATGGTTCAATGGGTATTCATTTTTCAAGAAAATACATGATTAAGGTATTCACATGTTTGGAATGTGACCAACAAGATATATCTTATATTGGGGATAAATGATGGTATTCATATGTTTGGTTGATGACATTTCTAGTAATCATTTTCTTTATACTATAAGATTGGATAGAATTATTTTTGATAAGCTTAATGTTTGGAATGGATTAAGTTGGACATCGGATAGAATTGTTTGAGGCTGGAAATTTTTTCAATATTATTTATGGAATGTTATAATAATGTACATTTTGAAAAAGAACAACATGCAGGATGGGAGATAACCTGTCACGTAGGACAAGGCTGTGGGAATCGAACCCACAACTGAAGTGTGACAGGCCTTTATCACCTACCACTAGCCTGCAGGAAGTCCCTATTTAGTAGAAACTAGTTTTATTATATAAAGTGGTATGATAGATGAAGTATAAATCCATTTTTGGAATCATATACGATTAAACTCACCATAGATGGACTTATGTATATTTAAAAACATTTTCTAAACATTTATTTGAGATAAATAGAATGACCCACCATTCTATCACATGATCTCCTAACGCTTCACAAATGACAAATTCAACTTAATTTCTTTAATAGATGAAGTGGAAATTGTTCGATGCACGAACAATGGTGAGATTGTACCAAAATCAATTAAGTATTTATTTTAATTCAAAAATTATTCAACATTAGGGAAATGATCTTGAAAACCAAAAATGTTTTCATAATTCCCTCATATCTAATGAATCAGATGGTACCGTAGATAATCAAAAATTTATGGCTTTGTGATTTTTGGATTTTTCATAGCCATGTTCTCTAACACTCTATATAAGAACAAGATGGTTATATTTCTCTTCCATATCCATATTTTCACCTATTTTCTCCTATGTGGAAACCCAGGCATAAGTTAATTTGGGTAACCGTTATGTTTCATACATTAGTTTTTAAAATTAAGCTTTATTATTCCTTTTTATGATGTGGGTTTCTATTAATGAAAATTTCATGTATTAGATGATTTATAACCCCGACGAATTTTGAGGGAGAAATTCATTTTAATGGGGGTAGAATGTAGTACCCTGAGATTTTATGAGATATATTCTTTTTAATTTATTTCATATCTTCTATTGTACGCTACACCAAGATTATCTTGCGCTATACACAACACCGTATTATCTTTCAGTATACACAACACTAATCTTGGATCGCGTTACACACAATTTCAAGTTTTTTTGATAGTAGTTATTATATGAAACATTGAGTATATATATATATTCAATGTATAAATGAAATATGGTTGGATTTTTTTATACACAACAAAAAAGTAGTCTTGCACTACACGCAACCCGGACTTTCCTTGCATTACATGCAATCGCAACCTTCGTCTATAGCGTGTGTTGTACACAATACCGGGATTCACTAAACAACGATATATGGTAATAATATTATTATAAACTATCCGTTATGAAGAGTAGTAAATAAATTTTGAATTTTATGACATAATAATTCATCTTACACATTTTATAGAACATGGTATGAGAACAAAATAATTTTTTTGTTTAAAATAAGTATTTTTTAAAAAAATGCAATTTTGCCGCCTTTTTATGGTGCACCCATTTTAAATATAATTTTTGACAATTTTATAAGTTAAATTCTAAAAAATAAACTTATTATTTTGAATCATGATATAAAAATTTATATTGGATAATGTTTTGATATTTTTCTGATAACTATCATATTTTAATGAATAGTAAAATCACGCTATATTTTAATTAAAAACAACTTTTTAATCATAATAATTTATATGGTTAATTTATAATATTTAACGGTTTTAAATTAATAATAGAATATATTTTTACCATTTAATATAATGTATGAAATTATCATTCACTTTACATTGAATTCATAGGTAAAATCATTTCAATCTTTTGCAATGTTTTAACTTTTAAAAATCGTATTCTTAACAACGAGATTAATTTAAAATTAATTTATGAAAATTTTGTGTATTTAATATATAAAAATTGATTCCATATTTGGAATCAGTGGGTCCAAATTATGTTAATATGATTCTTTTTATTTTTTGGCATTATGAATAGTAACTATGGTAAATTTTATTTACCATAGTAAAAGGTAAATCTCGTAATTAAGGGTAAATATAATATTATAAAAATACCCTAAAACTTGTATTAATATAATTTGATGCTTATATTTCATCATAAGTAATATTTAGGTCGAAATGGAATCCATTGGAACCCACTTGGAGGTGATTAAGACCTTTAGTTTATTTTATTTAAAGGAATGTGAAATATTTCTCACTCAACTTAAATATTAATGTATTTTTAATATTAGTTTATACAGAATATAAATTCGGTTATAATTACTCATTTGAAAGATGAAATTTTTTTCTTTATCATTATAATTTATTTATAAATTTTAAGAGATATTTAATTACTTTAATAGCTTATACATTAATGATGCAGAAATTATTTATTTAGTGAAAAATAAGTAATATTGTTTTCATTGTAACAATAAAACCCATTAACAGGCTCAAAAACCTCATAAACACTTATTGGTAGTGTATATATACACCATAATCATCCAATTACTGAATATATGACCGTTTAGTGTCTTATAAAAGTGATTATGACACTTATATTATTTTATTCTAAATGATGTCAAAGTTGTCACCATCATAATTTAATAAACATAACATTTTAGAAGTTCAGTGTTTTAAAATATAAATCCAACTAAAAGTATTATTATGAAATCTATAATATTTATCTTCATCCTATTATTTTATTTTTAATTTTTATGCAACAAATAAGTATATTTAATAATTATAAAAAAATGTTGTAGAAATTATTTTATTAAGGGAATTATCCAATAAATGGTTTTACAAATACTAAAATAAACATTATATGAACTATTTAATGTGCTAAAAAAATTTCCAGATTAATATGACATTTTAGGAACCTACTAAATATTTTAGTTCGAATATATCCTCTGTGTGGATTTTATTTAAATTCAAATAAATGAATAGTATCAAAATTGACACTATTGTTATTTTATAAAAATAACATATTATTAAATTTTTAAAAAATAAAAAAAATAGTTAAAAATTATAAATTGAAATTTATATAGTCTAAAATGTCATAAAGTATCCAATTATGAAAAATTAACAACACATAAGTCATTATTTATAACCATTTAAAATTTAGATTTTTGTTACCACAAATAAAATTAAATAGATTAAATAAGGATAAATTAAAATGATACGGTCTAAAATAAGACCACAATATGTATAAATTTGATTGGTTTATGAGATTAAAACCCTATATAATCTAATATTCTAATTGAGTCATTTTTGGAGGTCTTTTATGTGGTTTTTGAATTTATATTAAACAAATATTTTTGAGGATTCCAAAGGTTCCCCTATCCTCCTTTATAAAAGGGAACCTTTTCCCTCTCATATTTACAAAACATTGAGCCTTCAAGCTCGGTAAACCGAGGCTCATTTACCTTATCAACATCCCTAGAAATATTTTAGAAGTCCTGGTCTTCTTCAACGACCAATTTTAGTGCCCTAAGTGGAGGTTTCAAATAGGTGTGTCGAAGAAGAGGTAATATATGTTACCGATTCATTCAAAATTATTTCTTCTTATACTTCGTCTTCTTTAGTGGTTTTATTATGATGTAATAACATCAGTATCCCTAATATTATAATATGTTATTATAAATATGAAACAACCCTATTCCACCTTTTATCCATCCTAAGGAAAATGAAATCATCGTGCGTGCGTTCGTACAGAATACCGTCTCCACGCCGTGGTGTAATAAGTTTTTCCACCACCACCTTACTAGGATGGGTATAATGGTGTAAATAATAACTATATATGATTATTATAACATCATACTGATTAAAAGATATTATATTATCCACCCATATTCCATTCAATAAATATGGGAATGATATCATCGCTCGTGCGTACGTACAGACTACCGTCTCCACGACATGATGAGATTCATTCTCTATGATTGACCATTCAAGAATGATTATTTAGTAATGAAATATATGAAAAAATAATTCTATTGGATATATAAATATATATATATATGGAATCTACTTAATTCTATTCAATTCAATAAGGAAATGAAAACAACATTCATGCATACGTACGACCTACCGTCTCCATGAACAGTTTGTTTCATTTCATTTACCTGTCTGTTATATACATCTATATACTGAATATATATGATATATAAATCCTTTTTTACATTCTGGAAGTATGTTAATCATGATATAACTAATAATAATTTCAATAACAGCAAGTCTAAACACATACGATAAATGAAATGAATATTACCAAAAACACTACTTTAACATGGATTTACAAAAGAACGGGTAATATAAAGTCATAAGTTAACCATATATAATATCATAACAATGTATATGATTCTTTAATAAGTAAATGACATTATTTAAATCATTATATATGAGTTTCGGATATGTACGAATCATATCGGACCTAAGGTAAGGGATAATGTTGCAATCTCAATTGTTTTCTATCCAAGATTTCTTATACGTAAGTATTTACTGGGGTTATATTTATCATCCATATCCTTGTTTTATAAAAATGTTTTCAGTAATTTTTAATGTCCTTTTTACCCATTTTTTTACCACATGTTATGAAAGGAATATTTCTTTTGTTTACCATACGACGAACTTTTTGACTTTTCCAATAAAAGTACAAGGAGAATGTTTTGTTAAACTTATGTGGCATGAATGGATTTTTTAGGTTTCCTAATGCCTTATTTACATAAAGCTTACTCTACATTATTTCATGATTATTCTAAAAAAAATCTGTTTCTTTTAAAATTTCATGGAATTTTGTGAAATGAAAATGATTTTAAATAAGAAATGATATTTTCCTCAAGGATTCATTTCAAGTGTTTTATCAAAACCATTTTCCATATAAGATGACATTATTTCATATGTGTATGTTTGAAGTATAATGTCTCTATGATTTACATGGTTTCATTTTTCTGA
Organism: Viscum album; assembly: GCA_963277665.1. Lineage (NCBI taxonomy): Eukaryota > Viridiplantae > Streptophyta > Magnoliopsida > Santalales > Viscaceae > Viscum > Viscum album. The sequence continues at coordinate 1,979,081,963 of OY728119.1, forward strand.
TGATGAATTATCCATTTGTTTTATATGGATTATGTGATGATGGGATGATGTTTATGAAACCCATTTTATTCTTTGGGTTATTATTAATGTTTTATGTTTATTTTGTGAAACAAGTAAGAATGATTTCATTATGAGATGGTTGTGACCTATATCTCCCTCCAATGTATTGGGTAAAGATTTATATCTCATGAGATAGACATGGATGGAATAGAAAGTAAATCCGGTTCAGTAATACAGGGCTGGAACGGCAAGTAAACTCGGTTCAGTAAGGGACTTTGTCCACTAAGATGGGCTTGGCAGCAATGCCATGGGTAGTATGGAAATCATAACATGTGCTTAATGGTTTCCACAATTACATACATTATTCCCATGATATTTTATCATGACTGACGATCCATTATGATCTATGCCTTACGTACTACCATGTTTTATGTCATTGCTCATGATTTTGATGTTTAAATATTATGTTCATGTTTTTAAGTTCAAATGAATATGGTTTTGTTCTCCATGATTTCCCTTACTTAGAATTTGAGCTCACCCTTTTTATGTTTTCTGTTCCCCCAGGATTAAAAAAAAGTTTTAGGTAAGGGAACAAAAAGGGTAAGATCATCATGAGAGATGATGAAGATATTTCAACATGATTAGAAGTATATATTCCAAGTTTCCAAAGGCAGTAAACTATGACGGTCCTTGTGTGTCTGTTTTTGTTATGTATTAGATATTCCGCAAAATTAATTTTATGTCTATGTATGTCAATAATTAGGTCTCTACACTGGTCATTTGGTACATTAAATAAATTGGATGAAGCATTATGAAAACAGGAGGAACTAGAAGGTAGAAACACATACTTGATATTGTGATACATCCCTCCACCAAATCCCCCTTCAAAATGGAGTTAGAAGGAGGGTTTGAGGTGATTGGAAGGCTTACAGAGATTAAATGGACGAATGGGGGAATAACGGGGAGAGTTTCGGTATATCCCAGGATGGAAAAAATGGAATTTTTAGAATACTATTAATGACCTGGACACCTTGCATGGATTGGTGGCACTGTTGAGTAACCCGTGCATCCAAATCGGGAGGCATTTTATAGCCACCCAAAATGTGATGTTTTCCCCCAATTTCTGGGGGTGTATATGGGGGAAACCATGGGGGAATGATAGGACAATGATAGAGTAAAATAATACCCAATATAAAACCACCCTTTCACCCCCAAGAATCATCCTACTCAATGGTATAAACCACCCACACAACATACCTCATAGGAGGTTCCACTAGAAGTGTCACAACTTCATTTCCAAATCACATCGTCCTCATTCCTTCCCTTTAAAAATGACAATTCCAAATACCATCCAATACATCCAAGAATAATTACATAGATCAAGAACACCCAAGACACCAAATCTAATCCTAGAACACATGCAGATCAGGATAAAACCATGAACCAAAAGTGGTTTTGAAACAAAGGATGGAAATTGAAAATATGGATGTGAAACCAGATAAGGTTGTAATCCACAACAATTATTAGGGATATTATCAATTCAAAATTAAAGAGAATTTAATTCCTTTATGTCCTTAAATTAAAACCCCACATTGAATTGGTATTAAGAAAATGATCAATCAAGGGAACCAACTCGACCAACTATAAGTCCCACCAATGAAAAAATATATAAAAATTATATATCCTTGATATAATTACATAATACATTATAAAAATAAAAAAAAACAAAATAAATACATAAAAAAATTTAAATCATCAATATTATTAAAATATTTTTTAATTTTATAAATAGTTCAAAATTTGAAAAAAGATAATGAAATACTCATAATAATTAAGTCTGTCTATGTAAAAATGACTCTGTATCTATATAATTAATACTGTATGGATCATATGCATCATGCTTTTCGATGTTATCACAAACTCATAATATAATTTAGATAATTTAGCATACTGAAAAACCATGTTTCTATGTTTTATAGTACGAGGAATGTAATAATTAGGATGATTACTAAGTTATTCATAATTTTATTAAACATCAAAACCACATATAAGGGTTTGTGTTCTATGTGTTACATTATATAGGTGTATATAATCATGTATTATAGAAGAATATCAATTTAAGAATTATATTTTTGAGGAACTCTCATTAAGACTGAAATGGAGTACATATAATTTCACTAATTTTGATAAAAATATATTTTACAATGATGATGTTTTCCATATTGTTACAAATATCATGATTCTATATAAAACCACGATTCAAGTATGATTTTGATAATTACACTATTCATGATAAAAATGAAATGATTTTAATATGTTTTTAAAAATGACTAAAATGAATAATGTTAGATGATCAAACAGTTATTTAATAATTAAGTTATTGAGAACTGATCTGAATGAGTTTGTTTTTAAACTTCATAAAGGATATAAAATAGATCTTCAATGATATTGAAGACATGGTAACTTCCAATAAAAAAAATTATAACTTCATGTTTTTAGTAAATCAGGATATACTATTTGAATTTAGTAGATATAACTGTTGATCATCTTTGGGTTAAGTATAAAAAAATGAACATGTGATCAATGATGTTTGAGAAGATGAGGTTTCTTAGCTATTGTTTGTATATATATACATAAAGTAAATTTATACAGGTTTTAATGAAATATTTCATATAGAAAACACAGATCTTTATAGGTAAGATAATATTGTTTCTAATCTTCACAAATTATCAAAAAGTTAATTTATTTAAAATACCATAAGGAGATTTTTAAAAATATGATAAAGATAAAATCCATTAATTGATATTGTGTGAATACATATTTTCTCTAGAAAATGACATTGTGAAAAAGAAAAGGGTATTGTTAAACTATAATTTAATGTGAAAAATAGATAGTGGTGTAGTGTTGAAAAGAATATCATTTTGGGATAATCTACAAAAAGAGTATAAATTTTCCATTTATCGATATTAAAAATCAGAAAATAATTTTAATATATTCATCATAAATGTGTTATTTAGAAAATAATTGAATATTAATAGAGGGAGATGAGTTATATTTATGTGATTCATTCAACTAGTTTGAGAAAAGTTTGTGATGCTCTTGATGGTAGAGAAAGTATATTAATCTATGGGAACCAATCACTCAAGGATGAATAAAGGTAGAGTTAATGACCTAGATATAAATAGAAAAAATTGGGTATCAATGATGTAGAAGTAGAAATACGTTTTTCTTTATCTAAGGTTGTAGTTGTCATAAAAAAAGTGTTTTACCTAGGTAATATTTTTCAATATAAATGAATACGATTTTTGTTTAGTGTATTTATTGAAAATATTTTAATGATATAATAATATAGTATTATAGTAGAGTCCATGTTTCATGATGTGTTCTAAAATATCTATAGGTTTATGAAGATAATTAGTTGATGGAAAATGTAAACTATTTCAAAGAAGTGTAATCATATACATCAATGATGATCTACATCAAGATAATGGAGGTTTTGAAAGAACTAATGGGGTGAAATTATAAATTAGATGTGAGGTGGAGCCCTTAGTTTTCATGTTCTATATTCTAACCATACCTTTTTTAATATGGGAAAATATTTTATATTGTACTCCTTTTACAAAACACTACATATTACGAATAATATTTATAGTAGAAATTCTATTGCATGGGATAATAATTGGACACAATAAGGAGTAGGATTGCAATGAGACCAAACCTTTTTCGAACACATGTTCCATTCGTTACTTTTTATCTATATTCAATATGGGTTTATTCTATATCAAATTAAAAAAATATACATCTAATTTATCCAAAATTTAAATATCAATACAATATAGGTTTATATAATGAAATTTATTTTTGGTAGTGACTCTTAATGGTTATATATTCATATGTACCCTCTTAATTGGATCTATTTTTTATCACAATCCATATCCTATCAACAATTTCAATGACTATATTTGAAAATATTTATTTCTATGTTATTATTAATGTGTATACAAATCATATATTTGATGTATTTTCTGAATTATTATAAATAGATTAACCAATAACTAGTCATATTTGTACTAAAATATAGGATTCATCTGACAATCTATGAAATGGGAAAATAAAAAAGACAAAATACTCATGATGAATACTAATGTGAAATAAGAATACTAACTAGTGAATGAAGATATATTGGAAATATTATTTATAAATATATTGATAATGATTCATTTAGTGGGTCAATTACATTTTGTGGAAATAAATTATTTAGATCTACTAAATTCCTCTAACTTGAGTTCAATGATTATATTTATAATTTCTTCCTAGAAGAAATCACATCATCATTTTAATATTTCATGTGATTGATTTATGGTATGTCATGGCTGAAATGAGGTGTATATTCCATGGATTAAAACTTGATAATCGAGATGATCTGATACAACACTCTCACTACTGTTGTGAAAATAAAGGAAGAATCTACCATACTTTTATGTGAATAGATTTCATTGATTTGTGAAGAATTAAAGTTGACTATTTTTTAGAAAGAAGTATTTTTAATGTTTGTTAAAAAAGTGATCCTAGATTTTAATCCATTAAATAATCTACCATTATCTTAAAAAACTACTCAAATAAACTGATGTGAAGGATGAGGATTACATAAATAAGGTGAAAAGATATGATAAAGTAAGAGTGAAAATAGTTAAATACCAATAATAAATTATTGATATAAATTGTATTTAATTATAGGTAAAAATTACAAATATTTAACCACCTAATAAGAAATATCGTATTCTATTTACACACATACATTACTAATGAGTCATGCATAAGTTAATACACAAGATGGTGGATCCTTGTGATTGTACTTATTTGAAGAAACCCTAATCTAAGGATCATGAAAAAAGGTATCCTATAACATAGTTGATTCTATTTGTGGAAAATATATTTAAATTTTATGTATATATTTCAATTGAATAAGTTATAATGATACGGATAATTAAAAATTATATAAAACAAACTAATAATTCTATGGAATATGTGATAATGTCTTAGAAATATTTCCTCCCAAATTGATCACAAAATTTTACGGTTCCTACCAAAATATTGAAGGTAGGAAAATATTGATAAATATAATTTATGAGAAAAAGAATAATATTAATTGGAAATTTGTGGTCCTATTTGAGAGTTTGACAAAGATCTTTTATATAATGGAACAATATGTAAACATAAGGATACTAATCTAATCCTAATGTGATGGGGAGTATAATTTTAATTATAAGTAATCCAATATGAAGAAAATAAAATCCATAAAAAAGGAACATATTTCATGTAATAATATATTTGAAACATCAAATACCTTATTTTTGTTTGTAGGAATTTATGGCCACTACTATAATGAGTTTTGAAATGTAACAGCCCAAAATAAAAATTATATTGATGTGAAAATATAACCACGATAGAAGGATAAGAAATTATTTTAAGGGATTATCTATATTAGGAGACAAATAAGTGCCCAATTATATTGAACAATATATAGTCAAGAATTCATGGAAGAAATATATCTTAGTCATTCTACCTATATGAATATGAAACAAATACATAGAAATAGAGGCCATACCATTGATTATTTCAATATGAAATTGGATTTTAATGGTATTGGGAGAAATAGGTAAATAGTAAGAGATATAATTAAAGAAAGAGATAGTCATATTATCATGGTTATTGTTACTCAAGATGAAGTTGTCAAAAGTCTTCCCAAAAACGGTTACTCGAAGATTAAAAATGTTTTCTGTAGATGGTGAATAATGTTATAACAAGTGGATTACATTTTTATGACTATTATTATTAGAAAATTAATTATATATGGAAACACTAATGATTCATTGTTCCATGAAATATAATGATAATATAAAATAGTCTATAAATAGATTAAATGGTGTGAATAAGAGAATATATCTACAAATAATATTTCATAACATTTTGATAATGTCTAAAAACTAGGGAAGGTTAGAATGAATGGATGTTTCTAGATATCCCAAGTGAGGAAGTCTATTTTAGATATGATTAAATGTTAATAAGGAAACAAGTTCATGATTCTTTGTAATGTTATTGTCTATAAAATAAAAGTAAATTGAAGCATAATGAAGTATAGTTATTTTAAACCCATAGAGAAAAGTCTTTTTGGGTTGGAAAATAGTTCTTATTCCAATTTCTCACATTTATGTGATGATATAAGATCAACTTTATTTTAAAATTATATTTTATTTGAATCATGGAAGTGTGTTTTGAATGTAAAATTTTACAACAAGGATAAATAAACAAAGTATTAATATCAATAAAGCATGATGGTATAATCCATCCATGACTATATTAATGTTTATTCATCTCATAATTGGTATTATATATCTCAGATGATATCATATTTGTAGAGACCCAAAGCCGGACATACATTGACTTTACATTACTTTTGTGGAATACTTAGTACATAACAAAAAACACACACACAAGGATCGTAATAGTTTAGGGTCTTTGGAAACATGGAATATAATCTTCTAATAGTGGTGAAAGATCTTCAAAATCTCCCATAAAGTTCTTCCTTTTTTTTACCTAAAACCATTCTTTATATCCTGGGGAAAAGAAAACATAAAAGGGTGAGCTCAAATGCTCATTAAGGGTAAACAAAAGAAATATCAATCACATCATATACATAAGAACGTAGCTTTTGGAAATCTTAACCTGCAAAAGAGCTCATAATATCCTAGCATGGGATAAATCATAGAAGTGAAATGTAATCCCAATAATCATAACTTAAAACATTAAACTTTGTGGCATACACACATAATCATAGAGAATCATTTCTTGTTATTCAAGACTCATTGCCAAGACTATCTTAGTGGACAAAGTCCCTTTCTGAATCGAGTAGCCCTCGTTTCAGTCCTGTTTCACTAAACCGGTATAACCTACCATTTCATCCATGTCTATATCATGAGATATAAAATCTTTACCCAATGCATAGGAGGGAGATATAGGTCCCACCCATCTTATAATGAATCATTTCTTATGTGTGCCACATAATCATAAATCATACATCATCGCATAACACATGTAACAAAAATGGGATTCTTGAAACATCATGACATCGTAAAACAATTCATATAAGATAAAGGAATTCATAAAAATATTTCCATCACAACATAATCAAATCCATGTAATAATAGGGATAAAAACAGAACCCTTTTATTAGCTTAGATGGAAAATAATTTTGATAAAATACTTGAACTCCATTCTTGGGGAAAATATCCTTTCTACTTCAAAAACATTTTTCCTTTCATAACATGTCAATCGACATTAAAATAAAAGAAGATGATTAAAAATAAACTTGAAAACTTGTAAAGGAAGCTTCTTGGAAATAATGTTTTAAAAATCCATTCATTCCGTATAAGTAAAAAAAACATTCTTCTCGTACTTTTGTCGGAAAAGTCAAAAAAAGTACCTCGTACGAAAAACGACAAAAGATTCCATTCATATCATTTACTAAAAACTCACCGAAGGGTAAAATTGGATTTAAACTATTTTAAGTGGATGAAAACAATATTACATATTGAGGGAACATGGATTTGGATGATAAAATACACCCCAGTAAATACTTACGAATAAACAATCTCGGATAAAATGAGATTGTGACATTTCCCCTTACCTTAGGTCCGATTTGCTTTGTACGTGTCCGAAGCTCATGTATAATGGATTAAATAATGTCATTGACTTATTACAGAATCATATTCATTGTTATGATATCATATATGGTTCACTTATGACATTATATTACCCGTTATTTTGTAAATTCCATGTTAAAGAAGCGTTTTGGGTAAAATCGTTTCATTTATCGTAGGTGTTTTGAATTGTTGTTCATGACATTATTATTACTTATATCATGATTTAATTACTTCCAGAATATAAAATATGATTTATATATCATATATATTCAGTATATATATATATAATAGATAGATAAATGAAATGAAAAACACCGTTCATGGAGACGGTAGTCCGTACGTACGCATGAACGCTGTTTTCCTTTCCTTATTGTCTTGAATGGAAGTAAGTAGATGACATATATATATAAATACATAAATCCAGTAGCTTTATAATTTCATATATTTCATTATTATTTCTTATATATACTTTATAATCATTCTTAAATGGTTAACATGGAGAATGAATCTCATCGCATCGTGGAGACAGTAGTCCGTACGTACGCACGAGCGATGATATCATTTCCATAAATATTGAATTGAATTGGAGTGGATTATACAATATATCAGAATAAATATTATGTTGTAATAACTATGTATATTTATTCATTACACCATTATACCCATCCATTTAAGGTGGTGGTGGAAAATAGATTACACTACGGCGTGGAGACGATATTCCGTACGTACGCACGCGCGATGATTTCTTTTTCCGTAGGATGGATAGATGGTGATATAGGGTTGTTTCATACGTATAATAACATATCAGTATATGAGTGATACTGATGTTATTACTTCGTAATGAAACAACCTAAGAAGAATAAGTGGAAGAAGAAATAAAGATGAAAGAATTGGTAACGGTAATTACATCTTCTTTGAAGCGCCTTTTGGAGACCTCCTCTTAGGGAACTAAAATTGGTCTTTGAGGAAGACCAGAACCTCTAGGATGTTTCTAGGGAAGTGGAGAAGAGATTTTTTCAGGGGTTGGCCGAGCTTGAGTGCTCAAATTGGTGTGAGGAGGAGGGGGAGAAGGTGTACTTTTATAAGGGAGGAGAGGGGAACCTTAGGAATACCTCAAAATATTATTTTATATTAATGTCAAAATCGGTTTATAATGGTTTCAAAGGGTCTTATTTCGAAGCTAAAGTGGGTATGGGTCGAAATAATATCATCCAATAGTATTTAGACAAGTTTAGGGTATTATTTTAACCTTATCAATTAAATTTAACTCTATGTTAAAAAATTTAACTTTTACCGTGTCTTTTTTTTTCTTTCACTATATGGTTAATACACTTACTATAACATGCCAAAAGAACCCCAAATTGTTTATTATTAATATATATATCCTTATCTAAGTCATTTGGCCGAACCTTAGATTTTTAGGAATAAAATAACAATTAATAATATAATATTTTATTTAAAAACTATTTTGTGTCAATTTTGACACTATTTGATATATGATTTTTGTGAAAGTCATAACAGAATTATATGTTCTAACCAAGTTGATTAAATCAACACTAATATATCATAGTTACCTAGAAAATTAGTGTAATTCATAAAAAGTCTCAAATTACATTTATTTCGGTGTTTATAACATCAATTATGTCAATATTTCATTAATAAGATAATTACTGCATCATCTTTGTGACATGAATAAATTAAATTATTTGATGTCTAAAAATTACAAATAAAATACAATTATGTAGGAAATCGTTTTATATTTCTAATGAATATTTACAATCGAATTTATCTTATGTAAAACCCTATATTAAAAATGTTTTAGTAAATATTCTTTGATTTTAACTATTTTAACTATTCATTAAATAAAATAATATTAAATGTCATAATCTAATCCAAGTGGACCTAAATGGTCATATTATATTTATAAGGTTGTTTTTGGTCGAAATACACTTATCCAATAGAATTAGGACATGTGTTAGGGTAATAGTAATATCATATTTACCATTAGTTACCCTATATACTATTAACCGCGATAAAAAAAAGTAAAAAGTTACTATTCACCAAAAAATTATTTTTATCTCATTGAACCACATTTTACTTACTGATATCAACCATGTCTGTCGGAGTTTCGAAATTCCATTCACAGAAGCGGTAAAATTAAGTTTTTTTGCAAAATTCGGTTTTTAACCTACCACTTAGTGGTTTCGCTATTCATAAAAAATTGAATGTTTTCAGAAAAATACCAAAATTTCACCCTAGGCTAATTTTGGTATTCCGAATCCAAAAATCAAGTCCATTTTGAAAAATAATATTTATAAAATTTCAAAAAGTGGTTATTATTATTTATAACGGCTAGTTTTAATAATATTTTAATAGCATATCGTTGTTTAGTGAAACTCGGTATTGGGTACGACGCAAGCTATCGAGGAAGGTCGCGATTGCGTGTAATGCAAGGAAAGTCAAGGATGCCTGTTGTGCAAGCTCCTTTTGGTGTAGCGTACAACACAAGACATTCGTGAAATAAAAAGAATATTTTTCATAAAATCTCGGGTTGTTACAATATTGAAATGAAAAATAATACATGTGAATAAACATTCAAGATCATGCATTGAGGAAGATATTATAAGACCAATATTAAAATAATTAATCATTTTACAAGAATCTATAATTTATGATATATTTTGTAAGGTCAAATGATGATGTATGATTTTTATTCTCCCTTCACTATTTTGAAATATTTATTTATATTGATCAAGATGGAGTGATTATCTAGGAATATTAGGAAGGAAATGATTGAAATATAGTTATTATAATGATTGGATTCAAGTGAAGTGAGTGATTAATATTTCATGAAAATGTGTTCAGAAAATCCCTCAGTAAATTTTGTTTTCTGGAGTGGTATCACATTAGGGGATAGATATTGATATATTTGATATCTAAATTTATAGGTCTGGTTCTAAAAAAGTGTTATCCCATTAAGAAATATATTTTGTTGGTTAAAGTGGAATTTATAAGGAAAATATGGTTCCATAATTTTCTCATGGAAATAATAGGTAACTATGATAGTTGATGGAAAAAGGGGGGTGATTAATATATTCAAATTAGAATAACTAGTTTAGTAATAGTTGAAAAACTACCGCATTGCAATGGAATTTCAATTTAAAATAAAAAACAATCCTCCCATTGAATTTATATTCAATTAGTGGTGGAAACTTTACATTTACAGTTTGAGAAAAAATTGGAATTGAAAAAAAAAATGAGGAAATTTAATTTTCTATAGGTTGATTTTTTTCTTCAATATATTATTCATTGTTATTATAACAATGAAATGGTAATTTATTGTTGTAAAAACCATATATTTTTAAAAATATTCAACTAATTAATTAAAAATTATAAATATCTTTCCATATATGAAACACCATACAATCAAATTAGTGATACGTTTAGAATATTAAAACCGACATATGTAATTAGTAGGTATGAATAGGACTGGATAAATTAAAAAATATATTAATATATTTGTTTTTTTATATATTTTTATTTTAAAAAATTTATTTATTCCATTATCAAATATAAAATTCAATCTTTTTAGGCATCATACATATTATTTATGAAAATGAAGTATAATTTTTAGATTACTATTAAAAAAATTATTAAATGATTAATGGAAGCTTAATTATTGGTATATTGATATTTTGAATAAGAACAAATGAGTACTTTTGTTGTTTTTTTCTTATAAAAATTATTTTTCAATATATTTTATAATATTAATAATATGTTAATGTATAAATTTATATAAAATTAACTTTCAATAATAAACATCATTATTGGATTTAAAATGTCAATATTAGTTCAATATTTCTTTTTTTTGTGTTTTTTTATAAAAAGAATGATATTTATGTGAATAAAAAATTTATATGGATAAATAACATTATTTTGATATTATTATAAGTATATAAGTATAAATTTGATATTCCAGAAACCATATTATTAGTTTAAATTAATATTTTTATATCTTATTCATAATTTTAAAAATGTTTTATTTTGGTTACTTAAATTTTATATTTTGGAACATACGATATATCTTTTGATGAAAAATATTTTAAGATATTATTGATTCAATAATAAATTTTTTTTATTATCACTTATATATGTAGAATATAATATAATCACATCCATTTATGGTCCATCATATGAAAATTAGATCATGATTAATTTTTTATATTTCTGTAAAATGATTGATTTTTAGATGAACAATGAAAAATAATGTCTTTTACATAACATTGAAATCTATTACCTTATGATATTATAAGCGAGACATAAAATATTTTGGAGAATTTAATTTGATCAAACATTTTATTATATAATAATTTTTCTAAATTTAAATATATATTTTTCAAATGATATGAATATGAAGAAAAAGGGATATTATAATTATAATAAGAACTATTTGTTATCATTATATTTAATTAAATATTATATTTGAGAAATATGGGTTTATCATGGGTTAACATACACATACCAGTTCATTTTTTTAATAAAAAAATTTAAATCCTAAAAATCAAGGACATTTGTAATCTTGTCCCCCACATAATTTTGATGTTAAAAATTTACTTTTTCCATTAAATTGTATTTACACATCATATTCACTAATACTTAATAGAATTTCTCTAAATCAGTGAAATTTTATTTTATAAAATGATATAAATACTTACTATATGAATTTATAAAATAGTAAATAATTCAAAAATTAATTTGTTCCATTAAAATTATTTTCTAATGGTAAAAGTAGAGTTACAATGATAATGGTAAATTAAGATACAAATGGTTTAACACTGTGTAAATGGTTAAAAAATGTGAATTTTATTGATTTTGGATGTTATATTGTTGATTGACTTTATCTATATCCCAAAACCATTAATTTCCATTTTAGAGTCCTTTTTCTTGAATAATTGAATGATATTAAATATAAATACTGATTTTTTACTAAATAGAGATGTTCGTTTCATATAGAAAGATTCCACCTCCTCCCTATTTTATCCACCCCTTAGAAATACTTTAATTATCCAAAACAATGCCATATAATCTTCTGAAATCCCTTAAAATTCCATTTAAACCTTGGTCTCACAAAAAGACAATTCTCTTGATTCTCAAGGAGTCATCCAAAGGAGAACTTCTAAGGGAGTGGTAGTACTCCCAACTCAACTTCTCTTGCTATTTTCATCTTTTAAACATAAATAATATCATTTATCTATGAGGTTATGATAAATCTATTGTTTTTACTATTATGATATTTTATAATACTAATATAATATCCATTTTATACATCCCTCCATAATAATTGAATAAAATAAAAACATTATCATGCATGAGTGTATACTACCACATTCATGAATGTTTTTTTTCACGAACATCTATATTCATTGTATTTGGAAATTTAATTATTATGTAAAAAAAGGTTTTTGACACTTAGAATTTTACAATGATAATATATGGAAACCATTATGTAATAACAACAATAAATGGTTATTGTAACTTTATCATCCTTAAACATACATCGCAAGGAACCTGTCTTAATATTGATTTATTTTTTGATGTCGTTTTAAAATATATAATTATAATACTAATAGAATAATAAAGGGAATAAAACATAACAATTCTATAGATCATGAAGTAATTTTATTATACCATTTTCCAAGGTCCACAAACCGAGAGTCTTTTGATGAAATTAACTAAACCACCCGGAGTAACTAATGCAAGAGAAAAATATTAAATATAAATAAAAACATTGATGTAACATAGAAAAAATATAGTATAATAATTTATTGGGTATGTATTTTTTCAACATAATTTTATTATTTAGAAATATAACTGTATGTGAATATCATGATCAAATATTAACTAAATGATTCATTAAAAAATCCTACTTTGAGACACATGTTCATTTTGAAACTTAATTTTATTTAAATGATCAGTATAATGAGGATTGGATATATAATATTATGATTTATATTTATTCATGTACATTTAAAACTAAATTCTTGATTTTACTCTTTCATGTTTCTTTTATTAGACTGTACCTTATTTCTTATGATTTTCATATCAAAACATCCTTTTTTGAGACACATGTCCTTTTAAAAACCTAATTTTATTAAAATTTTATTTATACTGAAAATTGTATGTATATTAACTTGAATTATCATTATTCATTTTACATTAAGATAAAATTGAATCATTCTCTTTTTTTAGGTGTTTTTATTTTATAATTTAATAAGTTGTTTGGGGTTTTAATATCAATTTCACTTCATTGAGACATGTTTTAACATTATGTTGAGACTTAATATATATATGGGGTATATACATTCAGATAATATATATTTGGAAAAAAAATTAATCCATATGAATAAAAAAACGATTTTCTATCTTCCAATGACTTTTGACTAAAAAATTAGTATGTTCATAGGGGTCTCATCTCAAAATTTACTTATTCTTGACACAATTTATTTTATGTCCTTACTTTTTTTAAACAGTGTGTAAACATAAAATTCAATATTGAATATCTCTTATTGTCTTTTCATTGTATTTTAACATCATTATTAATATCTCTCTAATTCAGGGGGTTTTTATTATAATGTTTATTAATCCATAAGAGATATTACACACGACCCTCATTCCAATTAAGATGAACATTATATTTTTTTCTCCCCTTTCAATAATACTTCATCACAAAAACATATTCCATTTTATTCAAAAACTATTATTAAATATATACCAAATTAAATATACATTTCACTGTTTTTTTATATATTTTTTCATTCTCTTTTAAATTACAACTTTTATGAAATCCTTTTTTAAGGGATCATTCTTATTTAATATATCATTCCAATAACCAACCCTTAAATCATTTTTAATGAATTAATTTCATAAAAAACATTTTTTATTTTATGAATAAACCCCTTGGTTCAATTCTATTCTTACTTTAAATGATCATTTATTTTCTTATTTAAAATATTAGTTAGTCATTTCATTGACTCTCCACACAAGTTGTTCATATTTATTATCTATTATATAGATATTTCTCAAAATAACAACACAATAGAACTCAATATTAATGTACTCTACACTATATATCATTTTTTAATGTCCAAAAAATTAAATCACTTATTTTTTTAAATCAATATGATTTATACTTTAGTTATTACTTGAATCAGAATTAAGAAAGTGACATTATTCTCATGGTTTTGATAATTATTATGATTTATATATGTTATATAATTCATCATGTGTCACACAAATGTTATATTTTCATTATTTTATGGGTGATTCCAGTATTATGTATCCTTCTAATTCATTTATTAATGCTTCCATATCTTAATTATCCATATACAGTGCATGTGATATTACACTAGAAACACAAGGTTTTGTAATATGAGGGATATGAATTTTTAATGACATCAAATATATTGGATAAATCATTATATATCATTTGATTTCCTAAATGGGATTGGGGATTGATCTTAATAAACAATTATACTTTTTTACTATGTATATAGGAATGGATATTGAGCCTTATCCCCCAAGGGAATCATTCCACTATGATAGTGTTGGCAGTGATCCTTAGAATATGTTTATCATTGTCATGTCTTATGTTATTGCCACATATTACATTATTACATGATATTATGATATCATTTACCAATTATATGTTTAAATTATTAGGATTATTCTATTTATTATATAATTTAATGCCCAATGTCACTAATTCTAAAAATTATTACCATGTTTATTCACATACTAAGAATTTTAGATCACCCTTTTCATTATATACCTCTTGTATGGAATCCAATATAGTTTTATAAGATCTATTGGATTTAGGATCACTATTTGAGGATTAAATAATGTTAATATTTTTATATTTATGATGATGTATTCATGTTTCCTATATTAAAAATACACTATACAGTAGGATTCATGTTTTTTATTTGATAGAAAAGTATAAGAAAGTCATGATATAATTTGTGATTAAGGAATGGATCAAAAAAGACTGTATCCAAGGGATTTATAGCCATTTTAAGATATTAGGATGATATAAAATTAATTAAAATCCTAACACGAAGTATAACTGATATGCCTATTTATAGGAAAACATCCTAATTTTTTTTTACATTTAAGATTTTGTAGTTTTCCTTTCTGTTACATCCATGTATCGATGATAGAATGATGATACATGAGTATTCATATATTAACCAAGGGGTAATATCCATGAAGTGGGAATGTTGGGTATTAACTAAAATATTAAATGATGTAAGAAAAAGAGGCCAAAAAACACACCTAGATAGAAGCTCCTAAGGTACAAGATTTGGTTAATCATAAGTTCTTTATGAACAAAAGAAAAAGGCGGATTTCCTGTTATCATTTTTACAATATATTGATAATTATAAGATAATCCAACATAAACCACCTAGGTTAATCTATAATTGATATAGGTTAATCTAAGGATGATATAAGCTTATATAATAATGGCATATCTTAAAAATTAAATGATATAGATTAAATAATAAGTCATATAACATTAGCTACAAGAATTATAGGATAACATAATGATATTATAAATTTAGACAAATTTTATTAAAATTTCACTTTATTTAATTATGATACTACTATTATGATGATGATTGTTCATCATTAATGTTTTGCAATTTTTCTTTTTAAAATATTTATAATTAGAAGGAACTAAGATAAAATTTAATGTGAGGAACATTATAGATATTGTCTAAATAATTATACAGTTATATTGGGTGATGGAATGAGAAATAAAGCTTTTATACCAAATCAAATATAATGAAATGTAATTAACCACAGTAATGTAGATTAAATCATGAATAAACCAAATAATAAAATGATAAAGTCTTTTTGGGAACTCATGTGATGAAGATGATGATGGAATGAGTATTCACTTTCATAAATTTCAATAATATTGGATGAATAACCAAGCGAATTAAATGAATGGGACTAGAACATGGTTTTCCTATGGTAAAGAAGTTCATTATGAAACAAGAAATCTATGTAAAAAATGGACACAATAAAGGAAGATAATGTTCTTTCTGAAGATCCATTATTGATTCTAGGATTTAGATGTGAATAAAATTTTCACGGTGCATTTCAACGAACTAATCCACGGGTTAAAGGCGAAAACCAACTCGATCCTACACATAGAAAATCCTAATAAAGAAAATCATATTCAATGATGATTATTGTCAGAGATAGTTATTTATCATTGTACAGTTTTTAACCAGACATATAATTAAGATTTCACCTATTATATTTTGAGAAATAAATTAAAAATTTCTTGTGTTATTAATATAATTCCAATTATGTACAGAACTTTTTCACTATTTGCGTATAATCAATCCTTTTAGATTTATCTCTTCTTATCTATTTCAGATTCTATTATTAATGGCTCCCCTATCTTTACCAAGAGATCATATCTAATTACATATATGGAAATACCAATTCATATCCTAAATAATCATAACATTAACTACCAATATATGGTTAATTAAAAGATCCCTATGTAAATTACTCCCATCATACGAGTTATAAAATTCATAGGATATAATTTATTTAATGTTGGAGAATCTAATGACCCAAGTTTTAATATTTGTTTTTTTATAATTTTGTCAAATATGTTCTACAGATTTATACTGCCATATCACCATAAGAAAATGAATCTATGAAATATTTAGAACACTAAACCAAGAAATAAAATTAGTTATTATAAAGAGGAGTTAACAAAGTAAGAAATACATTATTATATATGATTATATAAAGTATTTTAAAAACATTTACCAAATTCACTATTATGATTAAGAATATTTCATTTCAAGAAATTTAAATTATATTAAATAAATCAATGTGTACTATTTTTAAATGAATATATAATAAAATATAGTATTTATTTATTAATTCTACCTTTTTTAGATTTTATATAAACTAAGAATAACTATAATTTAAAAAAATTATTTTCTTATAAAACATTTTTTACATTATATTTTATTATTTCAAATAAAATTTTAAATAGAAAACCCAATACATTTTTGAAAAATAAAAAAAAGTATTTATATATATAACATCAATATTAGTGTATGGATATTTTTTATGTTTGTTAAGTATTTATTTTGAGGTTAAAAATGTCGAATAACAATTTTATAAATAAACTGATTTTTAATATATTAATATTATATAAGTTTGAATAGAAATTGATTATTAATTTTCATAAGACCAATTATATATAATATATTTTTCTATATAATTTTAAAAAAAAAATTTAATTTAAAAAATCATATTTTACATTAAAAAATATAATTTATATTTTTTATAAAAAACTAGTACATTAAAATTTCCATATTTTAATATATATTTTTATAAGTTATAAAATTTGAATTTAATAAATTAAACTAAATTTTTTATATTTTTCTTGTGATAGTGATATTTGGATTAATATTCTGGGTTCTTCTAAAATAAATCATTTTTAGATGATTACTGAAAAATACAATTTTGTTAAAACATAGACTTTTATTACATATCAGAGTATAAGTGAGATGTAAAATTTTAAATGACAAAAAAACTGATCAAATATTTATTTATGTAATATTTTTTTGAAATTTAAATATATTTTTTAAAATATATAAAACATATAAATAGAAGTAATATTTTAATTCAAATTTTTTTTGGTTTTTCTGTTTAATTAAATATTTTTTTATAAAATTAGTTATTATATATAGTTTGAAGCCGCATAATTTTTTTTATAAAAATCAAATTTAATGAAAATTAAAAACATTGAGAATATTATCCTACACATATATAATATTTATAAATTGATCATTTTCTATGAAATGGTTTTCAAATTATATGTGCACTAATACTAATATTAATTTATCTAATACCTAAAAATATTATTTTATTAAGTGATTTAAATATTTAAAATCTGAGTGATTAATGCATTATATAATTTCAATTATAATTTTCCATTAAATTTAGTTTTCAAGGGAAAAAGTGGAGTTACCTAGGAATGGGAAAAATAGGATAAAATTGGTTAAATATAGTGATAAAGGTTATAAAAATTAGAAAACCTATTTTATATTGGATTTTGTAATGGTGGAAAGAACTTATATATATTGTGAAACTAGTATTTGATATTTTTGGAGACTTTTTCATTGAATAATAGATTAAAATTAATATGGAATAATGTGTTTCTAAAAAAATTACCCTTTTCCTCACTAATAGATGTTGAACACCCCCTATACATTTATCCACACATTACAAAGAAATGGATAAACCCAAAATTAGAACACATATTTCCTAAATATACTTTCCCTACATTAGAGTCCTTTATCTCACAAAAATACCATTCAATGTCTTCTTATGGAGTCACCTAAGGGAGAACATCCAAGGGAGCGGTAATACCAACCACTCAAATTCTATAGCTCTTTTCTTCTTCAAATACCATCAAATCCCCTATATCTATTGATGTATGAATTTTTTTTTACCATTATAAATATTTATTAAATAAATATATTACCAATTTTATGCCATCCAATGAAATCATTTAGAAAAATGAAAGTGTCATCATCTGTATCTACGGACAACCATATCTATGAATGATGTGTTTTCTTTTCCATGACTATGGAACATTGATTAATTTGAAAATTAATATAATATGAAAAATGATATTTTTGAAAATATTATTATTTATAAATGATAATATTTTAATGTATCCATATAATTATAACAATATATATTTTTAGTAACTTCAACTACCTTCAATGGAATTATCAAATAAAAATTTATTAATTAGCATTTATTTTGGTATAGCCATTAAAATAGAATTAATATTATACTAATGGGATAATAAAATACATAATCCTCCAAAATTGTGGAGATAAGGAGTTTATTTTACAACATTTTCTCCCATGGTCAACAAATAAAATTTGTAATGGTAAAATTAACAGATAATCCCTAAGTAACCAACATATGGAAGAATATATAAAACATAAGTACCAAAAGATAATAAATGTATCATAAAAAATTAAAAATAGATTCATAATTATATTTTCTATTTATTTTATTAATTTAATTTTACTTTTCATAAAATAATGTGAAAGTGTAGATCATGTTTGGACATGGTGTATGTGTTTCATCTAAAAACAACCTTATTTGAGACACATTTTCTCTTATGTACCAAATTTCACATAAATGATTTGTATAAAACCAATTTGATATATAATACAATTGACTATGATTTTTAATGGTATTTTAAATTTAAAATCATTATCTATGTCTTTAAAGGAATATTTATGTACGTTTATTATAAGCCATAAGGGTTTCATCTCAAATCATCCTTTAATGAAACACATGTACTTTTATGCACATAATTTCATTTATATAGTCTGTATATTATTATATGGATATATAATATAATAAATAATCTTTATTAACGTTATTTTAACATTAAATTTAGGATTTCAATCTTCTAAGGTGGTTTTATTAGAATATATCTTATGTCATAAGGGCTTTTCATATCTATTTCTCTTCTTAATAGACAAAATATCAGACAGATCCATATTATATGGTGTATATAACTCCCATAAACTTAAATTAATATAATCCATTATTTAAATCCTGATATTAAATAAACTATATTATTTTAATTATTCCAATTACATTTGATATAAAATGTTACTAAATCCATAATAGTGTCATCTCAAAATTTCAATATTTTTGAGACATTTTCTATTATAAGACAAATTCCTTTTAAATGGTGTGTAAACATAAAATTGGAAATTTAATATCAAATTATTTTTATTATTCTTATTCAAACATCAAATTAACAAACTATCTCTTTTATGTTATTTTTAGAATGTTTTTAATCCATAAGGGATGTTCAATACCACAATCATTACCTTTGAAACACATGTTCTCTTAAATTTCATCCCATTTTATGTAATATTATTCTCTTTAAAAACATCTATTTTGGAATATATATTCATTATACATAGTTATATTGAAATATACATTTCATTTTTTGTGTTCATTATGTTTTTAGTTACATTAAAAATTCCACCATTTACGTAAATATGATTTATGAGAGCATTGTTATTTCTTTTGTCATAGTAAAAATATTGAAAAAAAATACTTTTAAATAATCAATATATTTTACAAAAATTATTTATTTTAATGATATCATGAAAGGTTCAATACAATTTTTATGGAAAACAAAGGCAATTCCTTTTATAAAATATCCATCAGTAATTTCATTAATGATACAATTAAGTGGTTCGTTATTATTATTTAATCTAAAAATAATTCTCGAGATTTTTCTATAAAAGATCTCAATTTCTAAGACCTATTTCCCATTTCAATAATGAAATACAAAAAAAAATTTAATTTCCTCTTATTTTGCGAATCCTTCTGGTTTATCCTTTAGTAATTCATTAATTTAAAATTAGGAAATCCAATATCATCCCATGGGTTTCAACATATTTATTATTTTTGGGTGATTTATCATACATCATGAGTGATTCATATGTATATTTTTCCATATATGATGTAAAGACCCGTAAAATTCAAGGGAATTTTTTTTTGTTAATTTTCATTGGAATTTTACAAGAATGCGGTTTCTGACGACACCTGATTCTGAGGCCCGGTGTGCCCGGAATCAATTTCCGAAGTTTGGCTCGGGTACATTCAGTGAATGAACGAGTGGGTTTTTCTATCTTTTGAACCGGTGACCGGAATCGAATTCCGAGGGCACCGATGATCTCGCAACGCCGATTTTCGCTTAAGGAAACCTTTTCCGAGGTTGCGTTTTATGTGGGTAGAGAGTTAGTTTTGGGGGAATTAAAAAGAAGTTAAATAAAATGTGGAAGCACATTTTATTTTATCCATGTTGGTTTTATCCTCCAAAAGGGAGTTAGAGGTGGGACCCGCATCCACTTAACCTCCCTTGAGAGGATTAAGTGTGGTGGGGCCCACACGAACCTAACTCTTCATCTCCCCTTTAAACTCCCAATATCTTCTCTCTAATTAATCTTGACAACTTGGGTTATTAATTGAGGAGAGTTATCTTAATTGCAAACTTTTGAAATTCTTGCCAACACTTTGCATTTAATTAATTAAACCAACTTAATTAATTATTTTGAGTGTTTGATTTCATTTGAAATCATTTTTCCAACATTAAAATGAGAAATTGTATTCTTCTCTTTGGGTTGGCATAATCTTTGTGGGGAGAACTAAGGAGAGGAGGAGAACTTTTGGAAGACCTTCAACCTCTCGAAGTTGAACGTTCCACGTCTCCGAAGAACGTGAAGCAACACCTTCTACCTTCTTCAACCGGAGCAAGGAAGGGAAGCACCGCCGCCCAAAAAGTATTCTGAGAGTGTCGACTCGACTCGACTCGACTTCACTGAGCGCTTCTTCCTCCAACGTCAACGGAATCGATGTTCGATTCCTGTGACGCCCGACCTCCGTGGCGCTTGTCTTCCGCAGCTTGTTGACGTGCTCTGCACTTGAAACCGAGGTAAGGGTTTAATGTTATTTGATTCCGTTCTTTATTCTGGCATGTCGAATATTGTGGATTTTTGACTTTTTATTATCGAATAATGCGAGGGGGCTGGACCACACAAACACGTCCGACCCTCCTCCTTATTTCATAATTGTTTTCTTTGTGGTTGGTACGAAGGAGCGTGGTGCCGTCGCACCACGCGGTTATTGTGGAACATAAGCGCGGCGCCGTTGCGCCGCGCCGTGGAAAGAGATTCAAGAACACGACGCCGTCGTGTCGCTTCGAAGAAAGTCGAAGACATCGCGGCCGGAGTGGGGCCGCGGCGGAAGGGCGCGACACCGTCGCACCACGCCGAACGAAAAGGGCCGCGGCCGGTTCTGGGCCGCGGCGGAGCAAGATGACCGGCGACCGACACCAGGCCGCCGGTGTCGGCGAAGGAAGGATCGACCATCGCCGGTCCTTGCTGGAGGAAGCGGTCGGCCAGTGCGGGCCGGCCGGGCAATGGAGATGGGGGGAAATAATTCCCCCGGCCGGGTCTTCAAGCGGCCCCAATTAAGGGGCCACGGTTTCAAAAAAGGGGGGCAGCCCCCCCCCCCCCCCCCCCCCGCCCCCGTTCTCAATCAGCTCGGCCGAAGGCCGAGCTGGCAGCGCGCCCAGCGCGCTGCCTTGCGCCGAACTGGCGCGCCCGGCCGGTCCGCCAGGCCGGGCCGCACCGGGCCGGGCCGCGCCAGGCCGGGCCGCACCGGGCCGAGCCGCTCCAGGCCGGGCCGGGACGTGCCGGACCCGGTCGACCCTGTCCGGGGTGGGTCGACCCTGTTCGGGCCAACCGAGGGGGTCTCGGGCTGGGACGACCCTGGCCCGAAACCCCCGTTACCGAGCAGTTTGGATTCAATTGCCCATAACTCGGGCTACGGACCTCCAAACGATGCTCCGTCAGCAGCGATGCGATCCTTGGATCGAGACGGTCTTTTCGGTATATCGCACTCAAGGTTTCGGAATACTTTGTGTTCTGCCAGGTTGGTTCGTATACGAAACCAACCGGGCCCTCGGAGCGGAAACGCTAATATCTTGAGCTACGGACGTCCGAATGACGTGCCGTCAGCATTGTTGAGTTCCTCTTGGTGAGACGGATCTTTTTGCATACTCCGCCCGAGGTTTGGACGTAGGTGGAGTACATTCGGGCTGGTTTTGCCTTAAAAACCAACTGGGCCCCCAGAACGAGAAAGCCAATAACTTCCAGGCCGGGAGTCCGATTGATGCACTGTCTATTGCATTGCGTTCCAGTTGACGATATGGAACTTTTGGCATCCTCCGCCCGAGATTTGGATGCAGATGGATAGTGGCCTGGTAAGATCGCACTGAAATCCAACAGGGCCCCTGGAATGGAAAAGCTGATACCTTCCTGACAGAACGTCCGTTTGACGAACCATCAGCGGTGTTGGTGATCTCTTGAGAAACGGTCCCTATGAGTTTACCCTATGATAGTTTGGGGTACAGTTGAGATAGGGCCGGGTTTGGTTCGCTCACGAAACCAACCGGGCCCTTGGGACGAAAAGGCTAATAACTCACAGACCGGGCGTCTGATTGACGCGCCGTCTGTTGCATGGAGACCCCTATGACGAGGCGGTTCTTTGAGATACTTCTTCGTGGTACTTTGAGATACATGGAGTATCAACTTGTAGCTCGTGGAGCGGACCCTCCCAGAGATGAGCGTACGGAGTACGGAGACCGTGTAGCCGGCCGAGACCTGAAGACTGCTTGTCCGATTCGTTTCGGAGTGACTTACGTAGCCCAATGGGGAGCACTACTGTGTGAGGTGGCAGACCCAGAGCGGAGGAGCACTACTATGTGAGGTGTCAGACCAGCGGTACTCGACAGGTGGAGTACCTCTGTAGGCTATGAGGGGGGAGAACTACTATGTTGGGTGGCAGAC
Source organism: Viscum album (assembly GCA_963277665.1). Lineage (NCBI taxonomy): Eukaryota > Viridiplantae > Streptophyta > Magnoliopsida > Santalales > Viscaceae > Viscum > Viscum album. The sequence continues at coordinate 1,979,106,162 of OY728119.1, forward strand.
CCCAGTGGGAAGCACTACTGTGTGAGGTGGCAGGCCCGCGGTACTCGACAGGAGGAGTACCTCAGCAGTCCTAGGTTAGTGAGCAGTACCTCGGAGTCGTGACAGGACCACTGTACACTCCAGAGACGGAGCTCTTCAGTAGTTACGGTTTCGATAATGAAAATCCTGGTTTGAGCTGAGACTTTTGACCTTTGTGTTTCCTCATGATTGAGATGGGTCACTTGATAACTTAGGTATATGTATGGGCATATACCTAGGTAGTGGTTATCCGTTGATTTCACAATCCTTGTGTTTCCTCATGAATGAGATGGGTTACTTGATAACTTAGATATATGTATGGGCATATATCTAAGTAGAGGTTATCTGTTGAGAACTTCTTGTGGTTATCCTTGTTGGTTTTAGTGAGACCTTGAGGGTCTCGGGGTCCCGACTGAGTATCGTTATACTCACCCCTGCATGGGCTATGCCCGCACAACGTTGTGTTGGTTGCAGACGACGGACGGTGTTGATCGTGGTTGAGGCATGCAGAGCAGGACGGTACCTGGAGGTGGACCATTGGGCGGGACGTGCTCACAGCGGAAGGCGAGACCCGAGGAGCAGAGAAGCTATCTGTACCCACCCTTTAGGTGGGATTTCCAGTGGACAGCTCGGTGTAGCAGCTTTTACTTTACAGTTGCTGTTTTCCCATTCGAGTTGTACTTTACTTTCAGTTTGGGTTTGTATTCTGGCCCATTTACTTTTCCTCACTTCAGTTGTACTCTGTTTTTAATTAGTGTTTACTTTTCTGCTTTCTTACTCTGTGGTTCTTGTTTACTTTACAAAGGCAATGCCTTCCCTTTTTTCCAGGATTTTCGCCTTGGTGCTAGTCGCCAGCCCCTGACCTATGGAAGGCGGGCTTGGGGTAGTCACGGGACGGGCCCCGAGGACGGGTCGTGACAAATTGGTATTAGAGGAGTTCAGTTCTACCGCAGAACTTATAACTCTGATGTTTCTTTCTGTTAAGCAATAGTGTTAAGAGTACCGAGTGTGGTTTTCAGTTCAGGGAGTCCAGTGTTGGTGCGGGCGGCCGACGTATCCATACTCCAGGACCCTGACAACTGATTTCCGACTTTGTGCACGAAAACACTGATTGAGTGTGTGTTTTCCAGATGTTTTATTTAAATGTGAGCTCAAACCAGGTCAGCTCACCAGGTATAAACTTTTGACTGTGTCACGTTGTTTCTTTCAGGATGCCTCCCCGTGGACGACCAACTAGAGCCCCGAGAGTGGTGCGTACTGACAGCCCGCCGAGCGACGAGGACTCAGTACAGGGCCCTATCCCAGTTGTGGCACCATCAGAGGCACCAGCGGTACTGCTACCCGTTGGGCCACCGATACCACCAGCCCCAAAAGCAGAGGATGCACGTCGCTTGAGCGCACTGCATGAGTTCCAGCACCAGAGGCCACCCAGGTTTCAGGGAGGGACGGACTCGCAGTCGGCTGAGGATTGGCTGGAGGCTGTGGTGAGAGTCTTCAGGCTAGTGGGGACGCCGACAGATTTCATGGTGATCCTTGCTGCCAGCCTTCTTCATATAGCAGTAGGTAGATTTTGGAGCCTGATGCTCCAGATGAATGATGATGCGAAGCTTCTCTGGGCAGACTTCGAGAGCCTATTTTGGGCAGAGTTTGTACAAGACACCCTTCGAGCGGTGCGTATACAGGAGCTACTTCAGCTTCGGCAGGGCAGCATGTCAGTGGCGCAGTACTCAGCGAGATTCATAGACCTATCGCACTACTCCACCGATATAGTACGAGACCCGTTCTTCAGGTCCCGAACCTTCGAGCAGGGGCTCAGGCGGGAGATCAGAGCTTCGGTTGTATCACACAATATTCCGACGCAGATAGGAGTGTTGGAGAGATCCCTCTTAGTGGAGAGTTTCCTTGCTGAGCAGTTTCCAGCAGCAGGACCCACCACTAGCAGGCATGCGACAGAGTCTTCTGTAGCGGGCAGTAGACAGATGACACAGGGGTCCAAGAGGACCAGACCTACAGGTGGTCGACCGCGTGACTCAGGGTCGGTATTGTGGGGCACCAAGGTAAGTGATAGATCCAGACCTTCCATGATGTGTTACTCCTGCGACGGAGTTGGTCACATAGAACGTGACTGTCCGACCCCCCATGCAGATGACCAGTAGTTAAATGAAGAACCTCTGAGGCAGAGGCAAAGGTTCGATCAGGGCGGCCATGGCAGAGGAGCTGGCCGGGCAGCTGGAGGTGGACGATGGTTCGAGGTGTTGCCACCACCACCACCAGGAGGTCCGCACCGACCGCAGGGAGTTGGTGGACATGCGAGATCTCAGCTTCAGGAAGCTGAGGCCTTCGATCATGGAGCTCTTGGATCATATGGACAGGAGCGGAACTAGTAGATACATCCTTTGTACTTCTAGTTCCTTGTTGCTATTGTGTAGAATCTTTGTATTATGAGCTGCAATAATAAAAGATGCTTACCTTTGTGATGTTTTCAGTCCTGTCCTCTTTTGTGTTGTTACTAAGAGGTTCTAGTTAAGACTGTTGACTTGACCCTCACTTTCGAGTTTTCTACTGAAGGAGACCTAGTGACCACACACTGATGCCGACAGTGTGACTCGACCCTTAGAGGCGAGAGTGACAGTTGGATCACTTGGTAGTTACGTCGAGGCCTTACGACATCATCTATGGCATGAATGCATCATTCATGTCAGGATTGACTGTATTAGGCAACGAATGTGGTTCATCCAGGGGATGAGGCCAGATTTCTCTTTTTCGGCAAAGAAGAAATCATAGCAGCTCTTGTGAGACTAGAGAAGGTCCAGGTCATCCAAGAGCGGATGAGGACGGCAAAGGTCCGACAGAAGCCTTATGCTGACAGGACTTGGAGGCCTCTAGAGTTCGAGGATGACCATCACGTCCTTATACGAGTCTCACCTCATCAAGGTTTACGGAGATGTGGCTAGGGAGGCAAAGTATCTCTAAGGTTCAACGGACCTTTCTAAGTCCTCAGCTGGGTAGGCGAGGTGGTTTACCGCTTGGCCCATCCACTTCAGTTGCACTAGGTGCACGACGTTTTCCACGTATCTCAACTGAGGAGATACGTGCTCGACCCTCTGCATATCATCGACCATGAGGAGCTGGACGATGGCGATAGGGTGTCTTTCGCGGAGGTTCCTGTGGGGATCGAGGATCAACAGGAGCAGATCCTAGGAGGACGGTCGATTCCTCTTGTGCACTTTCTTTGGCAGATTGGGAACCTCCAGGTGAGCACATGGGAGGGGAAGGCTCAGATGCGTGCTCAGAACCACCTTTGTTTCCCTAAGTTTATGGTGAAGCTTTACGGGGACATAAAGTCCTGTGGTGGGAGTAATGTAAAAACCCAAAAAATTCAAGGGAATATTTTTTCATAATTTTTTTTGGAATTTTACAAGAATGTGGTTTCTGACGGCATCTGATTCCGAGGCCTGGTGTACCCAGAATCAATTTCCGAAGTTTGGCTCAGGTACGTTCAGTGAACGAACGAGCGGGTTTTTCTAACTTTTGAACCTGTGCTCGGAATCGAATTCTGAGGGCACCGATGATCTCGCAGTGCCGATTTTTGCTTATGGAAACCTTTTCCGAGGTTGCGTTTTATGCGGGTTGAGAGTTAGTTTTGGGGGAATTAAAAAGAAGTTAAATAAAATGTGGAAACACATTTTATTTTATCCATGTTGGTTTTATCCTACCAAATAGATTTAGAGGTGGGACCCACATCCACTTAACCTCCCTTGAGAGGATTAAGTGTGGTGGGGCCCACACGAACCTAACTCTTCATCTCCCCTTTAAACTCCCAATAACTCCTCTCGAATTAATCTTGACAACTTGGGTTATTAATTGAGGAGAGTTATCTTAATTGCAAACTTTTGAAATTCTTGCCAACACTTTGCATTTAATTAATTAAACCAACTTAATTAATTAGTTTGAGTGTTTGATTTCATTTGAAATCATTTTTCCAACATTAAAATGAGAGATTCTATTCTTCTCTTTGGGTTGGCATAAACTTTGTGGGGAGAAATAAGGAGAGGAGAAGAACTTTTGGAAGACCTTCAACCTCTCGAAGAAGAACATTCAACATCTCCGAAGAACGTGAAGCAACACCTTCTACCTTCTTCAACCTGAGCAAGGAAGGGAAGCACCGCTGCCCAAAAAGTATTCTGAGAGTGTCGACTCGACTCGACTCGACTTCACCGAGCGCTTCTTCCTCCAACGTCAACGGAATCGACGTTCGATTCCCGTGACGCCCGACCTCCGCGACGCTTGTCTTCCGCGGCTTGTTGACGTGCTCCGCACTTGAAACCGAGGTAGGGGTTTAATGTTACTTGATTCCGTTCTTGATTCTGGCATGTCGAATCTTGTGTATTTTCGACTTTTTATTATCGAATAATGCGAGGGGGTCGGACCGCACAAACACGGCCGACCCTCCTCCGAGCGTGGTGCTCGGAGCGGACGGCGAGACCCGAGGAGCAGTGGAGCTATCTGTACCCACCCTTCAGGTGGGATTTCCAGTGGACAGCTCGGTGTAGCATCTTTTACTTTAAAGTTGTTGTTTTCCCTTTCGAGTTGTACTTTACATTCAGTTTGGTTTTGTATTCAGGCCCATTTACTTTTCTGCACTTCAGTTGTACTCTGTTTTTACTTAGTGTTTACTTTTCTGCTTGCTTACTCTGTGGTGCTTGTTTACTTTACAAAGGCAATGCCTTCCCTTTTTTTCCGGGATTTATGCCTTGGTACTAGTCGCCACCCCCTGGCCTATGGAAGGCGGGATTGGGGTAGTCACGACATAGGCCCCGAGGACGGGTCGTGACATATGATCAGTTTTATTGGAATTATATAGACCTCTAATGGAATGTGCATGGTTTTAGTAACCTGAGATACTAGGAACAATGCATGGTTTAATAGAATAAACTATAATGAAAATTTGTTGTAGTTCTTGATACATTAATTATATATATATATATATATCATGTGTTTTAATCATAGTCAAAACCATGATTGGGAGTCATCGGAAAACATAAATAATATATTGAAAACATATTAACATGTACAGAATATTGCACCCAAATATTTTAAGAATAAATTTATTTTGTATTTATTAGACCATGATGGTAAATCTAAAAATATATTTGATTATGGATTTAATTTTTTACACAATTATTGATATAAATATGGTTTGAATCATTCATTCAGTAAAAGGAAACCATTGGAGGGTGTGTTGATTAAAATTTTATAATTTATTTATTTAAATAAAATTAATGATTTAAAACCCTAAAATCATACTATTAGGATTCCATAATGTAGAATATTAATTTTTAGTCACATAAATCTAATATATTAGATAGAATGAGGAAGATATTTTCATTGACATTGGTGGATTTTGAATGAGTATTAATAACAAATTGTAGAGGTGAATTGGGATACTGACGACTATCATTGAAGAATCATCATATTTTTCATTAGTAGATATGTATATAACCAATGAGAAATTAATTATTGAGGTATTATTGTTTTTTTACAGATTCACAAACTCTTTGACTCAATTGATGTGGATAGATTATAAATATTCTACCTTTTGGTTATTTATATTCTTTATGTGAGCCTAATTTTAAAAATCATTCATGAACCTTTTTAATATATTTTTGACATTTAATATCACCATTGGTTTTCAAAATTATGTAATCCTTAAAAAAAATCACACATTCCAATTTTTATTTTCAAATTTTTATTTTTCTTCTCCCCCAAACATTATTTTCATTTTTCGTGTTGGACCACAGGGTAGCAATTCAAAAAATTTGGGCTAGATTTAAGAATAATAGTCCCCAATAATTCATGGAGTGTGTGTAAAAACCCTAGGATTAGTGATTTTTGTATTGGTCGGGGAATGTTTCAATTTATATGTGACAAAATTGAGATTCATACCACCAAATGGATGTAGATGGAATGACATATTATTACTCGGTTAATTATATTACTAATTTCAAACCATTAGAGGATATGAATCAATGATATGAGTTTTTAACCATTGAATTGAGAGGATTTTATATAGTAAAAAATATTAAATCCATTAGAATTCCCAAATTTTGATTTTCTATATATAAAGGACATTATTATATTTGAAATGATCTTAACACACTCCTTGTATCCTGGATGATCAAACCCCGTGTAGTTAATGTTTTCATGGTAGCTAAGGGTTTATCCAAGTTAATATAGAATGACATGTTGTTATAACCACACGTTATGTGATACAACCTGAATATCCAAATTGTTTATGAAGGAACACACCAAGGAACCCAATTTAGTATACATCACATGTACCCAGAGGGACACATTGTGTATATCAACATATCTAGTCTGGATTTTTTTTCATGAGTACATGCCCAAGAGAACATGTAATATTACCTTCCATGTGGCCTATAATGACCAAGGATTAACATACATGGATATTAAATATTTTTAGTAGAATATTTGTTATATTACAAAAATACATGCATGTGTACTATTATAGTTTACTATCTTTGGAAACATGGAATCATAGTCTTCTAACATAGTGAATAATCTACAACATCTCCCTTTAATATATTCCCCTTTATAACTCATAGATAAAATCTTTCTTCATAACCTACGTAAATGAATCCTAAAAAAGTGGTGAGCTTAGTTTTTCAGTTGGGTAAATAGGGTAGATATATAAGAATAACTGGAGCATATGGGTATAGTAACATGATCATAACATTAGAAGATCATAAACTTCATATCAAAGATCATAATAATAAGTCATAGAAATAATAAGGGCAATTAATAAGATATGAACCCTGATGGAATCAAGAGAATAATCAATTTTAGAATAATAGAGGAATAAGACAAGGAATTGTGGAATAAAAATATGCATAGAAAATCCAATGTCATTATTACCTACCAAGAATATAATAGCATGTTAGGCTTATGAGAATCAATTGTATACCTTCTTTGGGGTTCATATTCCTCAAATGAACTATCATGTTTCAGGAATGGGATGCCTTCCCATGTACCCTCTTGTTTCAGGCTTGGGATTCCCTCCATCCCATGTACCCTCTTGTTTTAGGCTTGGGATTCCCTTCCATGTACCCTCTTATTTACGGTTTGTTATTCCCTCCCATTTTCCCTCTTGTTTTAGGTAGGGGATTCCCCCTTGTTTACCCTATTGTTTTAGGATTGGGATTCCCTCCCATGTAAGTTCTTATTTCTTGGATTGGGCTACAACCCATTTACCCTCTGATTTAATAAAAAATTTGTATTTACCCAATTCATTGAAGGGTGATATAGGTCACAACCATCACATAATGAAATTGTACATACATGTTCCAAAAGACAATAAAACATTCAACATATCATCGTTCATAACAGGAGATGGTTTTTATAATCAAAAAATCCTAATTCATGAAATGAAATAGGTATTATAAACAAATTATTGTATCATAAACTATGTAAAGGGGATAGAATTCATAATAATTTAATAATATAATATAATGTGAAAGGAAGAAAGTTTCAGAAGAGCTATATCATGTTATTAGATGTCGAAGAGAAACAGGTTTCATAAACAACTTGTCATCTTAAACATTAAACATTCAATGAAAGAATAAAAATTTTAACCTTGTATCATATTCTAAGTAATTATTAAACTTTATCAGAGGATGTCATCTTAAATGGATATGGATATTTAAATATTATAGTGAAAATTTCTGATTGAAAATAATATTTCTTTTTTAATCACATAAAAAAATGGAACATTTTCAAAATCTATTTGATTGAAAATCACATTGAAAAACATATAATGGAATATTTTAATAACCTATAAATCATTTCTGGTGGAAAATATCATTTCTTCTTTGAAAATTATTTTTAAAACATAAAACTATTCCAAAACATTTTCTTTGAAAACAGAATTAAAAAAAATTTAAAATAAATTTGAAAAACAAATTCATCTTTTTTCTTTCAAAATAACATTGAAAATATATAAATTAGTCTGAAAAACATTTTGAAACCTTTTCATTGAAAATAATTTTTAAAAATAACAAAGAAATATAGAAAAAAATTTGATGAACATTTATTTTAAAATAAATATGAAAACAGAATATAATGTAATATTAAAAACTTTTTAAAAAAAATCTTTGAAAATAAATTTTAAATATAACAAAGGATTCTTTAAAAACATTTTTATAAATCACGGTTTTTGATGAACACATATTTCTGACTAAAAAGAAAAATAATGTTGGATTTTCATAGAAATGATTTATTGATTATCTTAAGTAAAAAAGTGAGTAAAAATGGTTACAATACATGAATATATCATTAATTACCATATGATAATAATATTTAAGTGGGTTCTTCAGTGATGGATTATAGTTTTTCATCAATGGAAGAATAATAGTAGGCAATTATTATTAATGGTTAAATTGTAGATATAAACTATTACCACTTTGAGAACATTGATTCATATTCCCTACGAAATAACAACATCAAATGAATTCATAAATATCATGAAAATAATAAAATTTATGATATATCATTTCAAAGGGAATTATATACACTACATTAAAAAATACTGGTCTATATCATGCCTTATATCTCAATGAATGAAAATCGAGTCTAAAAATATTTTACCAATGTCACACCCATGACTTATTTTAAAGGTAAATTTCATTTAATTTTCATTCATACTTTGTTTTGGGGGTGGGGGGTTCCCAATCTTTTATGGAGGAATGAGAGAGTGTTCATTAATTGGGCCAAACTGTGAGCCCAATTCCAGATTAAAAAACTAATTTTGTTTCTTTTATAACTTTTTCATTTTTTAATATTTGTCACCCATTCAACTTCCCAAATGACCTCCCCTGACCTATTAACACCACCATTTCAATTTGGAGCTTTTATAAATCCATATCCAGGGTTTATTTTGGTTTTTATCTAAAGGGTTGGGCTAGCCCGAAAGCACAATTCCTGTTTTAAAAATAAATTTTGATTTTGTTATAACTTATTCAATTGGTGGGATTGTTCGGTGATTCCAAGTGGAACCCAACCCCAATGAACCAATCCGCGCGACAATTCCCTCTACCACCTCTTTGATGCTCTGGTAAATCGCGATTTGATGCCGAACTTCAGAGGGTTCCTCAAATCGCCCAGATTTGAATAGGTAAAGTCTTTCTTTCATAACTCTCTCAATTCTCAATATTTTTCCTCCATTCCAGTTTCTAAATGACATAATACATCTTGTGCGTACGAAAACTAAATTTTGGATCTTTTAAATTTCAGCTACTGGTGTTTTGGAGTGATTACTTCAAGATACTTCAAGTAAATGAGCCCTTTCCTTTCCTCTTTCAAATTACATTGGGTCTAACTCATTGTTCTTTGGGTATCTTTGGTTATAATTTAGTTTAATAATGTCCAGAAACTAGGTTTTCGAACCTAGGGTTTAACTTTGGGATTTCTTGGCCAATTTATGTAGTTTTAGGTTTGATCTAGTTGTCTCTTGGTGCGGCGGGGGTGCGATTTGATTTTCGCACGGAGATTCAAGGGTTTCCTTGGTTTTGGTAGGTGATTCCATTGTGTGTGCAATTTTTGTGAATTATCTTGCTGTGTTCATGGTACCTTAATGTTTATTTCACTTGAATGTTTCTGTAAAAATTGGTTTTAGTTGCTTTTATAATGCAAATGAATTTTAAGTCCCATTTTTGGTGAGATTGGGGGCTTTTCATTCAAATATTTTATGGGTTCATTTTGGGATGACCTATAAGTAATTAGATGATTTTAATGAACTGTAATAGGACTGAAAATACTGTTTTTATGATTTTCCAATGTGTTTGATGCTGTGAAAGATGGTTTTAATGGTGTTTTTGAAACACATGAATTTCTAAGAGCCGTGTTGTGTAAAAATCGAGGTTTTACAATGATGTCACTTCTTGAACCATATGAGGCCTCCCAAAAAAATGATTTGTTGTTTTAATTTAAATGTATTGGGATTCCATTTATGTTTTTGTAATTCAAAAATGTGCACATAGTGTGCAATTTGTGTTCTCAAGGTGTTTTTTTGTGCAAGACACTACGTGATTTTGAAGAATTGTTTTATTACAAATCAAAGTGTTTTATTGTGTGTTTTAAGTGGTATAAAATTGTGATAGATACTGTATTGATTGTGTGTGACCAGTAGTGGTATTTTATTTGAATATGGATTTATGTTGCATGCTGAAATTTTTTGAGCACAAAAGGGGAAGCCCCGGTAACTTAGGTGGGCGGATTTGTACTAGTACGGCTAGTGGACCGGATGGGTGTTGTCCCTGTTTCACTTAGCATTTGGATAACGACAACTCTAACTAAACTATATGGATGATGATTTTAAACCACTATGTTTTGGGTATGATCCCTACTAGTGGCTCGTTCACGAGAGTGGATTTTACTATGGTTGCTTTACACTGAGGTACGAGGTACATAGGGCTCGAGACAACCTAGTGCCTAGGGGTGTTCCTGGTTTGTTGCTCACTGGATTTTTAGTATTTACCCATGTATTTGGGTGTTTTTTTTCAGTACATTACAGTATCTATCATTTCCATTTAGATATGTTAACATTCTGGAAATTCTAGTTTGAAAACTTTTCTTTTAAATGGAAGTTGTATTTCTTCGAATTTCATCGTCGTTTTTCTTTACGAATTAAAATTGTTTGCTTCTTCACCTTATATTGAATGCACTTTGGAATCATTGGGTGGTATCCTATTGGGATTAGACTCACACCCTACTTACACCCCTTGGGTGTAAGTAGACTTTGTTATGCTTGACTCAGGTAAAGGGAAAGATATGGGTGATGGCAGTTCAGGGTGTTAGTCCTCATCGTTGGGGCGGAGTTGCGGAGGAGGTTTGTGGGTGATGACCCCATTGTCGTGTGAAGCCCATGGGGATTTCATTATGTTGTCATTATTTGTTTTTAGACCACTTGTAGTGTCTTTAAACATATGTATTTAGTTCTGGTTTTTGTGTAAACATCGTTTGGTTTACATTTTTCAGATTCAATTTATTGATTGTTTTTAATGTTTTATGCCTTCATATTCGGGTAAATCGTTCCCAAACAAAAATAAATGATACCCGGGCACTTGTGCCAGCCCATGGGGATAGGGAACGCCCTTCGGGTCATGTCATGGGCTGGGTTTGGTGCCAGTTTTGGTGGCGACCAGATTTAGTTCGTGACAAAATGGTATCAGAGGAGGTTCACTCCTTGGGTCATGTTATTTGGGGAAGAGTCAGGATAGTCTGGAGCTAGGATTGTCGGGACTTGACATTTCAGTCATGGGTAGTGTGCCTGGCCAGCACACCTTAGGACGAGATTCAAGTCCCTAGGGGATTTATGGATTTATCTGATTCATTTGGTTTTCTTGGTTTAATGATGACTATGGGAAATGAAAAGAGAGTTGGGTGAATAATCTCAGTGAGCTCGCAGGGCCTGGCAAGCCATGTGGAGCAATGGATATTTCCCTAGAATACTCTCTGTGACGGAGAAGTGATTGGAATATAGCTGCGAACCATATGTCCAAGTCACCCACCAAAACTAGTTTCCTCTCACATTATCTTGTGTCTCTTTGTTTTGGAATCTTGGAAACATTTTTTTTAAGAAAAAAAAATGACTTCACATTAAGGAGTGTGAATTTTTGTGAAGTTATTTTCTAGTAAAGTGAAAATGTTTTTTTTAATGTCTATAAATGAAATTTTAGAATTATTTCAAAAGGTTAAATTATGTGTTTATACCTCTTTTGAAAGTAAGAACTATGTTAATTGGGGTTTTGAAAATATGTTTCTAGTGGAACTTTTTTAAAACCGTGGAAAAGTGTTTTGGATTGAATTAAGTGTTCTAGAATTTTTGTGTGGGGGTTGAATATGGATTTTGGGTTTGGTTACTACTGAAAAAAAAAATTATGAACTTTTAGAACCTTGTCTTGAAATGAGAAGAGTTGAGTTCTTAATTAAATGGAGATTTATGAAATGGTGTTTTTCATGAAATTTGAAGTGTTTTGAAATGGGTTGAAATGTTTTGAAACAATTGTGAAAGGCATGAATATGTGCTTTTATTGAATTATTCATTATTTTCTAAATTGTTTTGTGAGATAAAAAATTTTGTATTGATATTATGGTTAGTGTTTTTGAGAAAGGAAAATTGTGGTTAAAGTTTTTATTTTAAAAAGACGAAAGGTTTGATTTTTGGAAATTAGTGCTCTGAAGGGTGACCACATGCATAGGTTTATTTGGGAATATGGATGGATATGAGGTGGGTTCCTAGTGTGTAATGTAAACATGCATGTGTGAGGCTTATGAGATACCATTGGTAAATGCGCAACCCACCAACACTGTTTTTTTTAAATAATTTTTTTTGAAGGAAAGTGTTGTGTTTTGATAATGTATGGTTGGGAGGTATGGATTATGTGTTTTCAGGATTATTATTGTGGGATGTTTCGAGTTCAATAACCCCTCTTGTTTGAACGATGTTTTGGTTTGGTGTTTCATTGATAAGTTGGAATGAAGTGTCGGTCAGTGGTCTCTTTTGAGGAAAAGTTTGGGAGGCCAATGTGGTGGCTCCCATCATGTGTTCGGTTTGGGTTTGTGGTCTTTTGTGACCAAATAACCAGTTTGGTTTTGTACATGGGTTTTCATGTAGGCCAGGGTATGCCCCCATAATGTGTTAATGTATGATTCATGTTTGGCCTATGGTGATTCACCGTTGGATGATCCCCCAGTTGATCAACATAAGGACTTTATTCTTGAGGTTTGGAGATTGTGTTTACCCCTCTACTTTTTTAATTATGCAGACCCCCCTATAGTGGGAGAGTGTTTTTGGGAGGTTGAAATAGACCTTAGTTTCTTATGTTTCCTAAGTTGTCTAAGGTCAATGAAGTTTAGAGTTGTCAGTGTAGAATGATTTCTTAAAGGGCCTCTGGGTCTTTCGTCAGTCTCATTGAATCAAGAGTTCATGTTAGGCCACCAGTGTGCAAGATCTGGCCAAGAGTGGATATTATGGACACTTGATGGAATCATGTTCTATTTTGGACTTAGTACAAGGTCCCTCTCTTTGTGTTTTCTTTTATCCACAACAGTTATGTTCGGTGATGCCTTGCGATGTCATGTATTCATTTGACTATAAGGGTGAAGATTGTGAAATCTTATGAGAGTCACTATTTTTTTGTTGGATGTGTGCCTCCCTATAGGAAATTCTAAATCCTTTGTTCTAGAGGAATGTGTTTCTATATGTCCTTTCATTCTGCTGTTTAGCATCCGAAGAAAAAAAGGGGTGATGTGTGTGCATCCTCTAAGTTCTTGTTTTGGTAAAATGATGGGTTGGGGAAAAGTGGGTTTGAAGTGCGTCATGTCTCAATGAGACCATCTGAGATTACAGTATAATTGTTTTTGGAACTGGAAGAATATTTTCAGTTTAGGGGTTTCCAAATCCTAACTACGAGGCCGAAGATGCTTCAATCCATTGATCTCCAGCCATAGGCCCCGGAGAGAAGTTGGCGCGTAGTTAGGGGAAATCCTAGAGTCGTTCAAACTTTTGGTCAAGGTCATATCCTCAATATGAAAGATATGAATAGTTTAAACCTCTGGTGTCGTCGTCTTGTTCCAATTTCTCACATTTGGTGGAAAGAGGTGTGAGTACCTTGTTCCCATGTCGTACCCTGAGTTGTTTTTTCCCCTTTGGGGTCCCTTGTGTTTTTGGAGAAAATTTTAAAATTTGGGTTAGGCAGGTTGAAGTGCATAGTTTGTACGTGGTTAGAAGTAACCATGTGCCAACCCAGGGGACCGTGTGATAAGAGACAGTAGCTAATGCATGGTATCCTCACGTCCATGATCCTTGGCCAAGGAAACTCTGTGAAGTTTCCTCTTTGGATAGAAAGATCCGCACAGTTAACTCGCGGTTTCCCAAACCGTGTGAACCAACTATGCGACCATGCCAGCTCCTTAAAATTCTATTGTTTTTGTTGTTGTTATCCCATAATATTTAGTTAATATGGTTGGGTTTTGTTTGGGGTATACCCACAATGGGACTCATTTAATTTTTATTGGAATAATTCTGATATTAATCTACCCCAAATGCTGGGAATTCCGTCCGAGGCCCCCTGTTAGTGTCTTGATTTTGTCTTAAGGAAAGTTGTGTTCATTATTATGGTGGGGAGAACCATCATGGGTATCGTGTATGTTCTCTTGTAAAAGGAATAACTTTATATTAACCCTTATGATGGGGATACCGTTCGTTCCTTCCCCAATTTTTATCCTTATTCTATCTAAGAAAATTGAGTTGTCCCTGGTGGTGGGATGTCCAGATTGGGTCACCCCGTACTAGTGACTCAGTTTTCTCCTTAGTGTATTCTAGGTAGGAGGTAGTATCGTTCAAGTCTATCTATCCGAAAATTTGTTAGTTGGGTAATTTTGGGGTTGGAGAACACCCAATGGTTTTATTTATGTAATGTCGTGGTAGCGTTATTCGAGTTCATTGTTCGTTTCAAGTGGATTGCTTGAGCGTGGTCTTGTAGTATTTGAGGTGTTTTGTTTGGGATGTGTTTTTAATTTTTTTCATAATTTTATGTAAGTGAGGTACTTTTTGGTTGGTGAGAGTATTATCTTCCTTATTTTGATCAACTGGAGATGTTCATCCTTTTTGAAGCGGGTGAAAACGTGGTAAGGAAGTCTGTCTTGGTCTATCGTTTGGGCTTTGCTTTTGCATCTGGTGTTGTTGTGGCATTCCGGGGGCAGAATGATTTATGGTGGGGATAATTGTCACACTAATTACTTATTTTAAAGGTAAATTTCATTTAATTTCCATTCATACTTTGTTTGGGGGGGTTCCCAATCTTTTATGGATGAATGAGAGAGTGTTCATTAATTGAGCCAAACCGTGAGCCCAATTCCAGATTTAAAAACCAATTTTGTTTCTTTTATAACTTTTTCATTTTTTAATATTTTTCACCCATTAAACTTCCCAAATGACCTCCCCTGACCTATTAACACCACCATTTCAATTTGGAGCTTTTATAAATCAATATCCAGGGTTTATTTTAGTTTTTATCTAAGGGGTTGGGCCATCCCGAAAGCCCAATTCCTGTTTTAAAAATAAATGTTGATTTTGTTATAACTTATTCAATTGTTGGGATGTTTCGGTGATTCCAAGTGGAGCCCAACCCCAATGAACCAAGACGCGCGACCATTCCATCTCCCACCTCTTTGAAGCTCTGGTAAATTGCGATTTGATGCCGAACTTCAGAGGGTTCCTCAAATCTCCCAGTTTTGAAGAGGTAAAGTATTTCTTTCATAACTCTCTCAATTCTCAATATTTTTCCTCCATTCTAGTTTCTAAATGACCTAATACATATTTTGCATACGAAACCTAAATTTTGGATCTTTTAAATTTCAGATACTGGTGTTTTGGAGTGATTACTTCAAGATACTTCAAGTAAATGAGCCCTTTCCTTTCCTCTTTCAAATTACATTGGGTCTAACTCATTGTTCGTTGGGTATCTTTGGTTATAATTGAGTTTAATAATGTACAGAAACTAGGTTTTCGAACCTAGGGTTTAACGTTGGGCTTTCTTGGCCAATGTATGTGGTTTTAGGTTTGATCTAGTTGTATCTTGGTGCGGCGGGGGTGCGATTTGATTTTCGCACGGAGATTCAAGGGGTTCCTTGGTTTTGGTAGGCGATTCCATTGTGTGTGTAATTTTTGTGAATTAGATTTCTGTGTTCATGGTACCTTAATGTTTATTTCACTTGAATGTTTCTGTAAAAATTGGTTTTAGTTGCTTTTATAATGCAAATGAATTTTAAGTTCCATTTTCGGTGAGATTGGGAGCTTTTCATTCAAATATTTTATTGGTTCATTTTGGGCTGACCTATACGTAATTAGTTGATTTTAATGAATTGTAATAGGACTGAAAATACTGTTTTGATGATTTTATAATGTGTTTGATGCTGTGAAAGTTGGTTTTAATGGTGTTTGTGAAACACGTGAATTTCTAAGAGCCGTGTTGTGTAAAAATGGAGGTTTTACAATGATGTCACTTCTTGAACCATATGAGGCCTCCCAAAAAATTGATTTGTTGTTTTAATTTAAATTTATTGGGATTCCATTTATGTTTTGGTAATTCAAAAATGTGCACATAGTGTGCAATTTGTTTTCTCAAGGTGTTTTTTTATGCAAGACACTACATGATTTTGAAGAATTGTTTTATTACAAATCAAAGTGTTTTATTGTGTGTTTTAAGTGGTATAAAAATGTGATAGATACTGTATTGATTGTGTGTGACCAGTAGTGGTATTTTTTTTGAAAATGGATTTATGTTGCATGCTGAAATTGTTTGAGCACAAAAGGGGATGCCCTAGTACTTAGGTGGGATGATTTGTACTAGTACGGCTAGTGGACCGGATGGGTGTTTTCCCTGTTTCACTTAGCATTTGGATAAAGACAACTCTAACTAAACTATATGGATGATGATTTTAAACCACTATGTTGTGGGTATGATCCCTACTAGTGGCTCGTGCACGAGAGTGGATTTTACTATGGTTTCTTTACACTGAGGTACGAGTTACATAGGGCCCGAGACAACCTAGTGCCTAGGGGTGTTCCTGGTTTGTTGCACACTGGATTTTTAGTATTTACCCATGTATTTGGGTGTTTTTTTCAGTACTTTATAGTATATATCATTTCCATTTAGATATGTTAACATTCTGGAAATTCTAGTTTGAAAACTATTCTTTTAAATGGAAGTTGTATTTCTTGGAATTTCATCGTCGTTTTTCTTTACGAATTAAAAATGTTTGCTTCTTCACATTATATTGAATGCACTTTGGAATCATTGGGTGGTATCCTATTGGGATTAGTCTCACACCCTACTTACAACCCTTGGGTGTAAGTAGACTTTGTTATGCTTGACTCAGGTAAAGGGAAGGATATGGGAGATGGCAGTTCAGGGTGTTAGTCCTCATCGTTGGGGCGGAGTTGCGGAGAAGGTTTGTGGGTGATGACCCCCTTGTCGTGTGGAGTCCATGGGGATTTCATTATGTTGTCATTATTTGGTTTTAGACCACTTTTAGTGTCTTTAAACATATATATTCAGTTCTGGTTTTTGTGTAAACATCGTCTGGTTTACATTTTTCAGATTCAGTTTATTGATTGTTTTTAATGTTTTATGCCTTCATATTCGGGTAAATCGTTCCCAAACAAAAATAAATGATACCCGGGCACTTGTGCCAGCCCATGGGGATAGGGAACACCCTTCGGGTCATGTCACGGGCTGGGTTTGGTGCCAGTTTTGGTGGCGACCAGATTCGGTTCGTGACAACCAATTTGGTAACATTTGACCCATAAACCCCATGTAATAATTATAATCAAATTAATATGAAAATAACAATAAATTTAAGAATAATAAAAAAATAATTTATTCATATAAATTTAATACACCACTAAAAAATACATGATTGTTAAATAAGGTATAGGTCTCACAGAAATTAAAGCGACACAAGAAAACCCATACCTTAAGACTCGAATTTCATCGTACACAATATAACCACATGTATAATAAATATAGTTTTATTATACATATAAAAATTAGAAAAAAAATTACATCTAATAACATATATGATTTATTTATGACATTGCATGAAGATTGTATTAATAATTCAATCTTAATGTTAAATTTCATGTAATATCTACTTTGTTTTCCCTATATGTTTCAACTTCTTATTCTTGGTATTCTTACATAGATCAAGATTTAATTATTTTAAAAATAAAAAAATTATATACACATCATATAAATTTATTATATAAATAATTATAATTATCTATAAAAAATATAAATATGAAATGAAATACACAGTTCATGGAGATGGTAGGTCATACGTACAAATGAACGATTTTTATTCTTTAATGTCTTATTGAAAGAAAGAAATTAAATTAAATATATATATATATATATATATATATTTACAGAATCATTATTATTTCATGAATATCATATACAAAAACTAAATTATTCCTTAATAAATTTCATTCTATGTGTGAATGAATCACATCATTTTGAGGATGCGGTTGTCCACACATCCCCAAATGAACTTAGATATTTACAAAAAATTGAATGAACGGAGGTATGTTTTATATAATAATTTTATAATAATATTTAAATCATATATATCATATATATCATAGAAAACTATTATTTACAAGAAAATTCCCCACCCTGAGAGGTGGTAAAGGAAAAACAAATGAAATCATTTCAGGTGGTGTTAATCCACTATACACAAACACATAATGCTCATTAATTATTTCATGTTAGTGTGTTTAGGTGTAGGTATAGTTAATAAAATAGAAAAATCTTATTATATTGAGTATAGTGAGGTTATTATATAATTATATAATAATAATAATTTTGGGGGTGGATATTGAAAATTAAACAGAAGATCTTGTGGAAGGATGTTACCTCTTCTTTGGGTTTCTCCTATTGGTATTCACTAAATGTATTCCAGGGATTGATTTCTTCCCGAATATAGTGGAGTGAATTCCGTGGGAGATTTGGGCTGGTAATTTCTGATCCAATTTACTTTTGAGTTGTGAATTTGTGAGGGTGTTGAGTAACATTTTTATAGTGGATGAGTAACATTCATGTAAATATAAAAAAGTAAACACTATTGAGAGGTCTATATAACATCATGTGAGTACATTAAATATAATAATTCAATAAAATATTTTAATAGGTAAATATATATATTAATATAAGAGGGATTTTGGACATGAGATTAAGTTATTTTTCCCCTTATATTAAAGATTAACTACTAAGTAATATTTTTTTACAATAATTGATGTAATTAATTTTAATTACTCTCTCTGTTAATTTGGATAGAAAATAAATATTACTAATTAGATATTATAAATTATGATTATTTTAATATATGATACATTTATCTACATCCTAGTAATTTATGTTCTATATAAAATTTTTATGCAAGTTCCTCATCCATTTATTGTCAAAGTTCAGGTTCAAGGAGAACTCATAAAAAGCCCTTGAAGTGAGAATTCCATAGCCGCAGGCTTCCAAGCCCAGAAATCATTCTTGTTAGAGAAACAATAATTGTTGACAATGTTCAAAATGTTCATTGGAAGTCCATCCAAATCATGAAGTTGGTCCGTGATGGTAATATCTAGATCAATGTTCATATCATCCCTCACCAACTCTATAAGGGGTCATCATTCCATTTGTCTTTCTAGAAATTAAGAGATGAGTCCTTCAAGACTAGCCATCTAGAATGATCATCAATTGAGGAAAATATGTATTTAAAAGCAGGCCAAACAGAGGAATCAATATAATTAAGAGACCCTATCTTTAGTCTGTTAACGAATTTCCCCCGAAAAAAGTGTGAACTCTCAGAACTGCTGTTAAAAAGCCTCCATAGGAATGATGCTTGCAAAGAATCATTAAAGAGAACCAGATTCTTTATACCTAAACCCCCAGCATCATAAGGCTTGCAGCACTTAGACCAAGGAACCGTGTCCATATTTTTTGTGATGATACTACCACTCCAAATAAAGTTATTAAGGGATGTATTGACACTTTTTATAAGCGAAATAGGCCATTTTCAAACCATAAAAGAATAAACCATCTTGGAGATAATGACTGATTTCACTAAGAAAACTCTGCCAGCCATGGAAAGGGACTTTCATTTCCAGGTAGAGAGACTCCTTCTAATCTTACTAACAATCTCTGTGAAATAACAAGTTTTCGGATTCCCCAAAAACAAGGGAACTCCTACATAATTGAAGGGAAGGGATCCTTCTTTAATATTAAGGTCATTGACAATTAAATTTTTCCTTTGCTCACTTATGTTCTTACCAAAGTAAACAGTAGATTTCTCCCGGATGATATCTTGACCAGAGACAGAAGCATAGTGTAGAAGAGCTCTTTTGATATTTTTTATATTTCTCTTATCACCCAAGGTGAATATGATGATATCATCTGCATATAAAAGATGAGTAGGAGCATTGATACCTCTTCCAGCATTAATAGACCTCATGTTCCCATTCTCATCCATTATAGAAATAAGTATACTTAAATAATCCTCTTCTATAGAGAATATAATTGCAGAAAGGGGATCACCTTGTATAACCCCTCTAGAGCAATCAAAGAAACCACGAGGGGATCCATTAATAAGAATTGAAATCCGAGCAGAGCAAAGTATGGTCTTGATCCAAGAAATGAAAACTTCATTAAACCCAAACATAAGAAGAACTTTGCAAATGAAACCCCAATTCATAGTATCAAAGGCCTTTCTGACATCAACCTTGAGAGCAATATTACCACCACGTGTAGGTATCTTAAGAAAATTAACACATTCTGAGGCAGTAATGAGACAATCTTGAATAGATCTTCCCTTGATAAAGCCAAATTGATTATGGGAAACAATCTTACTAGCAATTATTGTAAGTCTAGTGGAAAGGATTTTATAGATGATTTTAAAAATAGTGTTAACTAAAGCCACAAGTCTAAACAAATGAATTTCATTAGAATTATCAGTTTTTGGAATAATCCCAAGAAACTGAGCATTTATTCCATAAGGAAGGTCCCCACATTTAAAGAAATGAGTAACAAGATTACAAACATCATATTGAATGATGTCCCAGTATGTTTGGAAAAAGAAGTTACTAAAACCATCTAGACCTGGAGAGCTTTTGGATTTGAGACTAAAAACAGCCTCTTTTATTTCAATGCTCAAAGGAATAGAAGTTAGATTAGCATTATCTTGAAAAGTTACCAATTTAGGAATAATACCCTCCACTGGCTCATTCGTTAAAGTAGGGCCATTAAAGAGATCCTTGAAATAAGAAATGACATGTTCTAAGAGATCTCTATCATTGTCAATAACTTGGTCCCCATTCTTGATCATCGAGAGAGGTTTAGAGATCTTCCAGATTCATTGCATGGAATTATAGAATTTTTTATTCCTGTCACCATCCTTTAAACATTTAGCCTTAAAAATGTACATTTGCAGAGGATATTTCATATTCAAGAGATTATTAATCTTTGAAACATCTCAAAATCCTCCTGGAGCCCATTAGGAAAGTTATTCAAAGTATTATGAACTTGCAAATTCCTAAGAGAATCTTCAAGAGAAGAGATATCTTGATCAATAAGGCTAAAATTCTCTTTGCTCCAAGTTCTCAGAGATCATTTAAGGACTTTTAATTTGTCAATGCAAAAAAATACAATATGACTAGAGCTAATAGAATTCCATGTGTTTTTAACTATAGAAGCACAATCAGGATGGTTAACCCAGGCTTTGTTGAATCTGAAGGGCAGAGGAGGTCTAGATTCCATTCCACATAGATTATCAAGTCTTTGATGATGATCAGAATTAATCCTAGGAATAGTTATACCAGAGATGGATCCCCAGAAATCAAGGGAAGCTTCATTAATAAAAGCTCTGTCAATTCTGTAAGCAACAACTCTATTTAAAAAACTCTTATACCAAGTAAATTTAGCCCCAACCAAATTAATTTCATGCAGATCATTGGAATCTAGGCGGTTCTTAAAATCCCAAGAGGAGATGTCATTAAACACAAAATCCATCTTTTCATCAGGATGGATGATTGAATTAATGTCCCCAAGAATAATCCAAGGATCAGAAATGATAGAAGAATGTACACTAATATCCATCCATAATCTCCTACGATCCTGATAGCTAGTATTTGCATAAAAAAAGAGAAATAGTGTTGAAGACCAGAGACTTTGAAGGAACAAGTCACATGTTGTTCACCATTATCAATTAAAGACATGTCAGACAAAGATGTGTGAGCCAAGAACCAGAGATTTTTGACTTCAGAGAAACAAATATTATAATCCACTAAGTAAAAACAAAGATAATTCATACTAGAAATGTTTGGAGAGAAAATCCTCTTGGGCTCAGAAATCCCAATAAGAATAGGTCTTTGTTGTATAACAAAGGCTTTCAGGGATCTCATAGTTTTTGAATTAGCCAATCCCTGACAGTTCCAATACAATATCATCATTTAAACTTAATCCCAGTTTTGGAGCCCTCTTTGTTTGGTACATTCTCTTTGATTTTGATAGCCTTAGAGGGTCTTCCTACTTTCTTCTTGGGAATTTCTGAACCTTTAACACCTTGAAGAAGATCATCAATATTTAAAACCTTGACATTATCTTTCTCTTGAGACTAAGGGGATATTCTGTCATTTAAACTTCTATTCTGACTACTTTAAAAACCAGTATAATTCAAATTAGTAGCAAGATATTTTTCATTACCCGAAGTTGATAGGGAAATAACAGATCCATGTAAAGACTAACTAGAAGTAATTTTTACATCCGTAGTATTAGAAGGAAAAGTATTAAAAGAAGGATCCGAGCAAGACTGAACAGAAACATGCTGTTCAGAAGAGTGTGCCTCTAAACAAGCATTAGTTTCCAGAAGATTCTTAGCTAAAGTAGGAAATAAAAGAAGATCTAAAGCTAAATTAGTGACGCAAGCATCAGGAATAAATTGGGTGATTCCTAACGTAGTAAGAACAAAATCTGGATCAGCAATGCTATTCTTCTTACCAGAGTTAATGTTTCCAGTTTCCTTACTATTCTGTAAGGACACCACAAGATCAACAATGTATTTATAATAATCTAGAAATATTTGATTCTCCTCCTCTTCCTTGTGTGAGGCCACACCAAAATTATGAACCTCATTGAACAGTTCGGTAAAAAGTTCCATATCGTCCTCACAGACCCATTTTAAATTCTGCTCTTCTTCCTCAACGATGTCAGACCAAGATACCATGTGTGAAGAGGAAGAAACAGATTGATTTGCAGTAGAAACATTAGAAGTTTTTATAACAGGAAGGGTTTGAACATGAGGGACCTGCGGATTTTTTAGAATCCCTTTTTTCTCTACAAAGACTGACTTGATCTTTTTGTTCCTATTAAACTCATTCCAATCTGAGGCTTTCACTGTAGTACTAGGATACCTTTGAACCATCCTACAGTTTGAGGTCGTGGGCCCTAAAATTTTTCAAACATCACAAAAATATGGAACGTTTTCATATTCCAATCTTATATTAGTTTTGAAGCCATTCGCATTAAAGAGAATGCTACTAGGTCTTTTAACTTCCAGATTTATGTAAACCAGAATTATTGCAAAGAAACCAATTTCACCATCTAGAGTGCGTTGATCCAACCTAATTGGAGTGCCTAAAAATGATGCAATGTCACTAAGAATTCTCGGATGCAAATAAACCCAATTTAAACCATGCAATCTCGCCCAGATTTTTTCATTTGATTGTTTAAAAGTAAAAGGATTGAAATTAACATCCCAATCAGATAGTCTTAAAATCCCAGGCTTAAGTTGTAAATTACCCAGATTCCATTCCAAATTAAAAGATTCAGATGAACCGAGAATAATGTGAAAATAACCCTTACCAATTGAAATTAATCTCCAATCTCTTACGCCCCAGTAGTGTGAAATTCTGCTCTTAAGCTCAGCATGAGACCAAGGTTTGTCTCCTTTTGAATAAATTAAACGACCTAGTAATGAAAATTTGCATAGATCTAACCTTTTTTGTAAATAATCAGGGTCCACCACCACCGAGAAACCACTATTTTCTAATCTGATGATATTTGAGGGTTTAGGCAAAACCTCCTTTACCCGATTCGAGGAACCCGAAAGGACATCCGCGAAGGAAAAGTTTCTTCCTCGAAGATTAGAGTAATCTTGATATCCCAAGGACTTACCATCTTCCTTCGAGACATGTCGATTGTCCGTATGTATCACTTCCCACTCTGGATTTAAAGAATCCATAGAAAGACTTAGAAAAGAAGGAAATAAAGCTTCAAAATATGGCTGGAATAATATTTGGCTAGAGAGTGATTCGACTAGGATTGTCTCTGCTATTATGGATGGTTCATGTCACATTTCATGGAAGCTTCAAAATTGATGGATTAATTTTTTAGATTCCCTTTTTTCTATGAATCATATTATTACTCATGTTTACAGGGAAGCTAACTCTGTCGCAGATGGTTTGGCTAACAATGGAGCTGAAGGGGATGTCTTCATTTGGTTTGACAAACTTCCTGATGATTTTTCACCCCTCTTGAAAAGGGATCTTGATAGAGCTCCCCTTTTTAGGATCATCTCTTGATAAGGTTCTTTTCTGCTTGCATTGTAGTAGCTTTCTCATGCACTGCTCGGTTCGGTTTGGTCTTTAGCTTGTGTTCCTTTACTGTTTTTCAGACTTGGGATTTTATAGTCTTTTTGAACTCTCTTTTGTTCCTTCTTTTTCTAGCCTGTTTTTTTCTATTTATGTTTTTTATTCTGTTTTTTTCTAATTCATTTGCCTCTTTATATGGTTCTTTTGAGGTTCCGGGTGAGGCTTGTAAGGTTGGATTTGACCCTGATGAGCCTACTCCCAGGAGAAGCAAAGGCGCTGCTTGTTGGTTCTGTCCTGAGGTTTCGGTTTCAGCTTTTATAGAGTTTCCAGTCTGTTTCTGGCACTAGAGATGTATGAATAGTTCAGCACAAGGAAAGAAGAGTCATCATTTTGATCCTCATCCATGCTTGAGAAGGAGTACTGCTCTCGGATTTTCCAGCCGGACAACATTGCCTGGTTATTTCATCAAGAGGGAATCCTTCTTTTTTTTGGTTTTCTGTATTTTTTTGTGGTTCTTTGGTACTTCTCTCCTATTTTTCTGTTTTCTTTTAATATAGAGGCCTTTCCGCCTCAATCCTTTTAAAAAATGTTCTAAATAATAATTTAAAATTAATCCCACGGACAGAATGAACCAATTCATTTTTTTAAAGTGATAATATTCCAATGTTTGAATTGATTTTAAATACAATTTTAATGAAACATTTATTACAATTACCAAAAATGGATTAATTTATGAAATCATTATCAATATTAACTTCAAATCCAATCAAAAATATGATTTAACTATATAAATAAATTTTTAGAAAAAGTAGTTATCAATTAATATTCTATGTTTTAACGGTTCATTAAAAATGATACTTCTTAAGAAGAAACCAATAATTTACCCTAAGAAAACATTTATATCCATATTCCAGGAATAAATTTACTTATTATATATAAAAAATATTAAACTGTAATTTTTTTATTCAAAATGGTTTCACCATTAAAATTTGGTGAAAGTATCTTTTTGAAAAATACAGATTTTCATTTATAAAATTGGATTTATACATATATTACAACAACAAAATATATTTTATGAGTTCAAAAATAATTTATTGAATATATGATATATTAATTTTTAAATCATTCATCAAAAGTGATTTGTTTAATTTATTTTGACATAATTGTGTTTACACATAGAAAAATATTTTTCATAGAAATATAATTTTTTTTCAAATATTTCATAGTTTCTTATCAAACTAATTGATAACAAAGATTTCATTTTTTATTCATATTCTTATCATATTTTTATCATATTTTTATAATTTAGTTAATCTTATTCGTAACACCCATTCTAATATCTAGGTGGTAGCTATAATAAAATTTTAATAAAAATATTAATAGTATAATATAGTTGGGTAAAACTCAACCTTACGTGTAATGAAAGAAATAGAAGGATCTCCTAGTTGTGTGTGACATTAGAAGAATATAGTGTTGTGCATACCAAAATATAATCAATGTGTTTCATGTACATAAATAAAATCAAATTTTTTGGAGTAATAGAATATTAACATGAAGTTCCTTGTAACAGAAACCAAACAAAGTGATTTCATCTAACAAAATCTATATTTAGTGTTATAGGAAATGAAGAATAATATAATTATTAGATTATTTCAAATTAAAATTTAGAAAATCTCAAGGTGTTACATTCAACCCCCCTAAAAATTAATTTCTACATTAATATTATTTTGTGTAATCAATAGATTAATACTTGAATTTTCCTTTAATAGAAACCGACATCATAAAGATGATTATTGATTTTTTTTAAAAAAAATATAAAGTTATAACCATAACAGTTAGAAATGGTCAGACATAACTAGATTTCTACATAGGATAACATTGGTTTAGAGTTATGATTTTACAAGTAATAAAATCAGAATTAATTATAGAGAGTGATAATGATCATTGATCACCAGCATATGAATGATCAATTGAATGTTAAGGGTATCAAAATGATAAATTTATAATGATTTATAATACTATCATTACAATAGAAAAGAAGGTATTATGATAAATATTTTTCAATATCCTTTTTCTATAATTGAGGTATTGTTTTACTATATATGAATATATGGAAATATAGTTAATTTATTTTATTCCATTACATATTTTCATTATAAACCTTTGTTTGTGCCTTGCTCGATTTATAATACATATATTACTCTTTGAAATGAAGTTGAATTTTATATTCCGGAAGCAATAACAGATTATGAGATCCATAAAAAGAATGATAAGTCATTCCATGTATCTTCAGTTATCAACATAGAAAAATTATTATCATAGGTTATCCAATATACATAAATCCTCATATTTAGAGAATGTACATTAAGATTTATAACCTCATACTAATTTTGACTTAAACCATTCCATAAATTATTAACCTTATAACCCTTACAAAATATAATTCAACCTATATTTCATAAATAATATCTTATCATATAAGAAAGCATTTTTATTTGAAACATATGCCCATCCTTGTTCTACCGTTTAAGTACAATTGTGATTTTTTTATTCTAGATTCCATTTATAGGTAGGTAATATAATAAATTTTCACCAATGGATAATCAATATAAAATTAAAAGGATTTATGCATAAAAAAACCATGAAATTATCATCTAAGGATTGGAGGGAAAGTATTCCCTAATTATTATAGTTAACATTATAAATTATGATGAAATAAACATTCCATTTGTCCTATACCATCATTGGTTTTTGTGGATTATCCTACATATTAGTTCTCGGATTGGAGAACTTTTTAATATAATCGCCCAACTCCTTGTATTTGGAATAATGAAGTGTGGGAGGTAGATTCTTTGAACCTTTCTCATTATTTACATAATTAACTATCATGTGCCCATTAATTCAACATTCATCCTCTTCATGGCCTTTTATTCCACAGTAAAAAAATTTAGCCCCTTAAAAAAATTCTCACCTTGTTTATTTCCACAATTTATTAATAACTGAAGGCCCATTTTATTTTCTCCATGGTTTTTTTATTTTTCTATGAGGTCCATCTTCCTTTTATTGTCAAAACCATGATATTGATATGCAACTACAACCTTAATTTCCACCTTGATAGCACATTAACCAACTTATTAATTGCTTCTAAAGTCTCTTAGAGCCAAGGACTTTTGAAGAATAGTATTAAGGCCACTAAATAATCAGTACATTCTTCATTCAAGTTGGATGATAATACTCAAAGAGTACCTCAAAATCCTTTAAATGTTTTTTCATAGGCACCAAAAAAATCATAATCATTATACATAATCTCTAGGAATTCATATCAAAAAATTGTCATAAGAATATAAGGGATGATATTATTTAAAAATATGTTCTCGAACTCATCCCAATAAATGAATAAAATTTTATATTATTGCCGTATATTCTTAATAAGATTCCACCATTGACCTGCCTCACCTTCTAGACGGTAGAATGATAAAGTGAATTTTTCTTGCTTGGAACAATGGGGAGTGAAAAATATATTTTCAACTATACTAATCAATTTCTCAACAACTAATGGTTGGGATTAACAACTGGTATAATGTGGTAATTTCCTCATTAAGAATGAACAGCTCATTATTCCCTCTTTTTTCATTAATATGTTTAAAAAGGTTCATAGCTTCCAATTATTTGGTGATCATATCAACATGGTTTTTCATTCCAACATTAATAACCATTAGTTTCATAGTATTATAATAATTTAATTCTGAATTTAATTACACATAAATATGGTTCCTTTATGTTCAGTCCATTGACTAAAACCAAAAATCATAGAGTAAGAAACAATCATCATATTAGGGAACAATATAATACTAAATCCCACTTAGAGGATATATAAATCATGAAAAAATCCTTTTTTAATCAATGACACATCATGATAATACTATTTTATTAGTATAAATTTTTTATTTAAATCCTCCAGGATGGATCATAAAGTGATAGTGAATTCCCAAATCATATCAACCAAGAGTTTTAAACGATGTGTGTAGTAAGGCAAGTTTCTATTCAATAGATAATGAGGGTGCCATGATCAATATGTTTTTAGGGTTATTACCAATATGTACATATGTTCTAGAGAGAAACAAATTATAGTATTAATAAAGGTATGTATATTTAAGAAACCACTTGCTTTATCATTTACAAAAAAATCCAAGAAATTTTCTTATAAATTAACTCATCCATAGTTTTATCCTTAGTGACATCCCTAGAAATATCATTATAAATATTCTTAGGGATATCACAATTTTGTTTCATCCTAGTTTCCAAAAGATAACTAAATATTTCATTTGATACCAAATATTGAAACTAAAGCATAAAATACATGGATATTACATATTTTCAGATGAATATTCATCACACTACAAAAATACATTCATGATGACCATAATCGTTCAGTTTCATTAGAAACATAGAAACAATGTCTTAAAAATGGGGAAATATCTTCAATATCTATTGTAATGATCATTCCTTTATTACACCAACTTGAATCATTTATTCATAACTTAGGGAAGGACTCATAATAATGGGATGAACTTATATGATTAGTAACGGTAAACATGGGAGACATATAAGAAGAACATGAGCATATGGGCATTAAAACATGATCTTAACTTTAGAAGATCATACCCCACATATCAAATATAATAATAAAGAGTCATAGAATAAATATTTCTAGTCCAAATGGCATGAATCATAAGGTAATAAAGGGTATACTCAATTAGATATTAATAGAGGAAAAATGCAGGGAATTATTTCATACTTATGTTCATAGAACAATCTATGTAAAATAAAACTACCAAGACCTTCATAACATGTAAGGCATGGGGTGATAACTTCTGTACCTACTTCAGGCTTGGGATTTCATCCGATGTACCTCCTTTATTCAGTCTTCGGATGCCCTCCCATATACTATATCATTTCAATATTGGGATTCTCTCACATGTAACCAATTGATTTTGGATTGGGATTCGCTCCCTTGTACTCTCTTATTCCAGGAATTAGATTTCCTCCCATATACCCTCTTGTTTCATCCTTGGGATTCCCTCTCATGTACCCTCTTGTTTGGGTTTGGGGTTACCTCCCATATACCCTATTGTTTCTGGTATTGGTCAATTACCAATGTACCCTTTGAGATCATATAACATTTACCATTACCCATTGCATTGGATGGAGATATAGTTCACACAAATCACTTAATGAAATCATACACACATGTTCCATAAGATAATAAAACATTCATCATATCATAACCAATAAAAAGAGATGTGTTTCATAAAAATCATTTCATAACTCATTAAATGAAATGGGTATCATAGATATATTAACATATCAAAATCTGTTTAAAAGATATAATTTTCAATTTGACACTTTGGTTTCCCACTCATGGAGGGATGTTAATTTCAATTCAGACTCTCTAGCTAGTAAAGGAGACCCCTATGATCCTTATATTTATTATTATTTTTATTTTTTCTTCTCTAAGGACTACTTTCTCATTGTCCTGTGTGATTCCTTGGGACTCCACCATTTCTATCCTTCCTAATCTGCATTGTAAGGCTTTTTTTATTCCTAAAAAAGGTATTTTCAGTCAACAACATGTGAAAGGAAGCAGCTTTCATAAGAATTTTATTATAGTGTAACGGATAGTATATAAATGGGTTTCCAAAAGAACATTTCATTTTAAATATTAACCATTAAAATAAATGATAATAATAGTGACCTTAGATCAAATCACTAGTAAATCACAAACTATATCAAAGGATGCCATCTCTGATGGATAAGAGTTTTTTAAGACCAACGAGATCATTTATAATGGTAAATAATATATTTTGAAAATGATTTTTTAAAAAATGAACCATTTTTATAGTATATTTCAATAAAAACCAATTTGTGTATTTTATAATGGATTCCCTTAAAATCCTCTAAAATTTTATTGAGGAGAATAACATTTTATATTTGAACTTTTTAAAAAAACATGAAGCCTTTTGAATTCATTTTATTTGAAAATATCCTTGAAATATTATAAATGAAACTTCAAACCATTAAGAAATCTTTTCTTTCAAAATATCCTTGATAACATATAAAGGAAACTAAAAAAACAATTAAAAACCATTTCTTTAAAAATAACATTGATAATTTATAAAGGAAGCATGAAAACATAGGAAAAATATATTCAATGAAAATAAAAACATAAAATGTAATCTTGAAAATGATATGAAAAACATTTCATTTATAAAAGAATTTAAAACATATTCAAGTATATATGAAAAAAATTTGAAACAATATTTTGGATGAACATTGATTTTTAACCGAAAATTTATAAATGAACCATTACCTAAATACCTCAAGTACCAAATTATGGAATAAATGGTACCATTAATTTACTATATCATTAATAACTTGATGATAAGAAAATAAATGATTGTTCTTGAGATATGGGTATAATAAATTATTAATGGAAGGATAATCATAAACAGTACTGATAAATGATGAGAAAAATACCAATAAAAAATTACCACTTTGGTAACTTTGAAACATAATACCCAAAAAAACAGTAACAACCCAAGATTTTATTAACTAAAATCCCTCGTGATCTAATTAAATGACATATAATTTAATATGGATGTATAAATCATATGAACATACTTGGTTTTATGATATTGGATTTCAAAATAAAATGAATAGTTATTACCATTGCTAATATAGTCATTGAACAATAATCAAATTATTATTATAAATATAGGGCTTTAACAAATACAATTTGGTCAAAAAAAGGAAGGGATGGCCTTATCTAGTAGAATTTCTAGACACGAAGATGATTTTTCAAAGCTCAGAATGGAGGTAGTGCCACATTTCATTTCTCTTTACCAAGCCGTAGCTGAGCTTCAACATGTTATGCTTGAACAAAATTGTCCAAGGGAGAAGTGGATGTTGATAGAGATTACCACCCAAGCGATATTATCAAATCCACTGCAATATTATATCACCATCTCACACCTTACCCATAGGTATTTAGTGGGTATTACAAGGTGTATTGTATTATGACCTTAACATTATGATTATGTGCATTATTTTTGTAAATAATATACATTCATTTTATTATTGTTACTTTGTAAATGGTTTCAAAAGAACAAATAGTATTTTTAGTTAATATTCAATTATGAAATATATATTGATGAATTAATGGTCTTTTAAATTAAATAATATTTTAATAGAATATTATTAATCAATTAATTTTTATTAAATTTAAATAATCGTATAAGTTTTACGAATAATATTGTAATTATTATTAATGTTTGAAATCCATTTTTTTAAAAACACATGAATTCCCAATAAATGTCGGTTTTCATTTTAAAAGTAAAAATACAAATAGTTATAAAATTAGTTACATATAATGAATATTATTTTCCGAATATGGGTGTCGATATTATCCAACGGTGAATTTTTCATAATTTTCTGAGACAATTGAATTTTTAGGTAAAAATTAAACATCGTTTAAATATCTAATGTGTTTTATGACATCACAATGACCATATAGTTGTGTAATAATATAATATAAATGATATTTTCGTCCAATATATGTTTTATATTTAATATAGAGTGATTTTATATTTGTTTAATTTATTTTATGGTGCCTTAGTGCACCCTCCAAGACTCATAAAACTTTTTGACTTTTAAAATTGATTTCCTTCAGAGTGTGAGTAACCTACACATAAAAAAGCCTGATATTTTAATATTTTAGACCATTTTTCATATAAAATAATATTTTCCACTTTCCTTTGGAAGAAACCATGGGCAAAAACAATGATATGGTTTGTGTTATTGATTAGTTTAGTGAGTAGTATCCAAAACATAAAGAATAAAGAATTACCTCTCTTTTCCTATATAATTCCATTAAGGTATCACTTCATCTTCACTCAAATCCTTTCGATCTAGAACATCCTATTACCTCAAATATCTATAATCCTCCCAAGGTTCCCTTAAATCCCTTGAATCCTCTCTCAATCCTTTTGGTTAACACTTCCAATTAAGGTATTTCTTCCTCTCTCATTTTTGTCTAAGTTTCTTTATTTTGATATACCCAGTTCTTTGTCAATTACAAATTTTGGGGTATGATTTCACACCTCCCCCATACTTCCATCCTTTATTAATGATTACAGACTAATTTCTCTCTCATTAATTCCTCCCATGTACACCTGTTACCATGCTGAAATTTCGTGAGGAATTTACCACTTCTTGTTTACATTCATGAAATTAGTTTGTCTTATGAATATAAAATCCATTACATTTGTTGGGACATGTAAATATATGACCCCATGATGTAAATTTCATTTTATTGTGATTAGACACTTGTTTTTCTCTCATTAAGCTTTTTAAAAAATTCTTATGTCATGTCGTTCTGCGGCTGAAATTGCACAACGATTTTCATAGCCAAAGTCATTGTGATGTGAATACGATGCCCATTTCTCTATCAAGGTTATTCACCTTTATGAAAATTTACTAATTGATTATATGGTTTTATATATGAATTCTACATTCCTTTGTCATGGAATAAATGATGATTTTTAATGAATCATTGTTATATCATCCATGTTGCACACTTATGCATGAAATGTAATGATTAAGAAAGGTGTGCCCTGATAGTTCTCCAACACATTGGGTAAAGAATAGTATCCTGATAAGTGAAGTGAAATGTCGGTTTTCTCATTATAATTCAATTTCAATGAGTTTTTACTTATTCTCCATGTGAAATGATTCTTGGATCATGCAAATATCATGTCAAATGTTGATGCCATGATTTCATGTTATGATAATCATGCTATATCAAGCCTTTATGTTCATGTTTCTCAAATTCTCCATTGATATTCCTATTGCCTAAAATGTATTGAATTATTCATGAAATTCCTTGTTTACTCCTTTATTGGGATTTATAGCTCACCCTTTCACATAAATGTCCTTAGGTTATCCCATGCAATGCAAGGTTCGAGTGAATGTTGTGGTCATTTAAAGGAAGTTTTTAATAAAGATGTTGTATTTTTATGTCTTATGTTTTCATGTAATGTCCCTAATTTCCCAAGACACTAAACCTCTAGATCCTCAGAGTTGTATTAATTTCTTCTTTATGTAATAAATCACATTTAAGTGTGTAATTAAGAGAAGGGTTGTTATAGTTGGTATCATAGGATGCGTTTTGTAATTTTTGGGATAAGGATTAGAAAACCCTAGTGACAACCTTATGTATAATAATAAGTTTAATAAAAACGTCCATAATTTTTTGAGCATTGAGTAAGTGTTTTATCAGGAAAATACATCACTATCGGGATATGAGCAGGTAGAGGCATCTCTAGAACAGATGTATATAGGGGTAAAACCCGAAAACACTACTTTGAGATAGACTTGAATAGAAACTGGTGCACAACAATGATCTTTTCTTCACTCTTGGTTACGACACTCTCAAGGGATATTCTTTGGTAAATTCAAAATATAAGTACAAGCCATTATTAATGGAATAAAAAAATTCCCCAAAGAATATATATTGGGAAGTAGATAATGGATAACATTGATTGAAGCCCATAAATTCATACGTTAAGGAAATAAAAGTATTTTATAATTCATCCATTTTGGCCTTTTGATTTCCCTTTATGTGTTACCCAAAACATTCCATTTATTCCTTCCAATGGCCGGTAATATGTGGAATCGGGATAATACCCAATTTGAAGATCTATGTGATGAATGTTCTAATGGGATGCCCAATCGGATGGGAGTAGGAATCACCAACGTTTTCACGATACTATCTTCATTAACTCAACTTTTGAATATAATCATGTTCAAGAGGAACATTAAACCCCACCTATGCCAGAAAGAGTCGTAATCCAGAACTTCAAGAGATAATGGCCTCCAACTTTTAATGAACCATATGATCCCTCAATCGTCGAACAATGGATCAAATCTATTGAAATTATTTTCTCCATAATTTAATGTTCTGAACAAGGAATGATTTTTCTGGATGCTTATCATATGGAGGGTGAAGCTGATCAATGGTGGGAATTGATCAAAAATATGAATACTATAGAGGATATCTAGGTGTTGGAATTGAAGGATTTCTAAAAAAATCAATAAATATTTTCCTCGCAGCCTCTGATATATGATGGAATGGTACTTCCTTTCCCTAAATAAAAAAGATGAAGAATAAATTGGAGTGTATGAGGAAAACTTCACAAGGCATGCATCATACACCTCTCATCTTTTCATTTTCCTTGAATTCAAGATAGACCACTTCTTTGGTGAGATAAAACTAAGCCTATGGAAAGCCCTAGAGATCCATGAAATCGAGAGCTATGAGAAAATTGATGGATGTGCCCTCAAGGTCAAAATGTATATCAGAGAATCTCAGGAGTATCATGGGGATATGAATCATAAGGTGGTCTTCAATTATGGTGGACTGATGAATAAATCCAATGGATCTAAGAAAATACAGCACCCCACTAGCCAAAGGTATGGAAATAAGCACCCCAGAAATGGCCTAAGGGGGACGAAGAAATGATTTATGTGTAAAAAAGAAGTGCAACTAGACATTAATTGTTGACCATAAAAATCAATGGCTACGGTCGAGGATTGAAATGCATTATTCAACCCTCAACATGTTGTTCATTGCTTCAACTATAAATAACAAAGAAACACTGCAACCTGGTTCCCTAAGCCATGTCTTTTCAGAGGGAACCAACAACCTATATGGTAGAAAGGGTGATATTTTTCTATCAGTACTGCTGTAGTGAACCCCAACAATGAAGTGGTATTTTAATGCTAGTTATTCATTCAAAAATAGCGAACATACTTTTTTTGGGTACTACGCATTATTTTATATCCATAATGTTTATTAGAACAATCTTAACACCACTATAAATCATAGAAGTAAATATGTCGGTGAGAATGAAAAATGGGGAAATCATTGCAACCCATGAATATAAATCATCCCCTATCATAGTTTGTGGATTGAACATCCCGATGAACCTCATCATACTTCCTCTTATGGAATTGGATGAAATTCTTGTAATGGATTGACTTTCCCTATAAAAATACAACATAAATTGCATTGAGTGGGAAATCACTCTCTATATGGTGAATCAACCCCATATTTTTTACAATTGCAAGGATGAATGATGAATCTTTTTTAGCGTCATCATCTCAAATGTGGATATTAATTCCCTATGATCATGGGTATCTTGTTCACATGATTGAGCCTAAGGAAGCAACCATCCTTGAAGACATGCCTTTTGTGATAGAATTCGATGAAGTGTTTCCCGAGGAATTTCTCGGTCTTCCTCTATGAAGAGTTGTTGAATTCTAAATTGATCTTATAATTGGGGATTTGACAATATACAATACTCCATTAAAGAATGGTTTTTGTAGAGACATAGGAGATAAATAAACATCTACATGGGAATATGGATAAAGTTATTATATGCCCAAGGGCTTCACCATAGGGTGCATCAGTCCTCTTCATCAAGAAGAAGGATGGGTCAATGCGCCTTTACATTGATTATCTTGCACTCAAAAAATTCACGATAATGAACCTATATCATTTTCCCTAAAATGAGGACATATTACATCATCTATGTGGAGCACATTACGTCTCTAAGGTTGATCGGTGGTCAGGATATTACAAAGTAAGGGTGAAGAAGGTGGATATCCCCATGACTTCTTTTAAAACAAGATACATGAACTATGAATTAATATTAATTCCTTTCACACTCACTAATTCTATATAAATATTCATCGACATGATGAATAAAGTCTTTAGAGGTTACGTTGAAAAATTTTGGATGTCTTTATAGATGATATTCTAATATACTAAAAAACCAAGGAGGAGGTTGTGGGGCATCTAAGAAATGTACTAGAGACCTTGCAAAAGTAGAATCACTATACAAAGTACAACAAGTGAATGTTCTAGTTGAAGGTGGTCTCATTAATATGTCATATCATCAAAATCAATGGGATATCTATGAATCCCTCCAAGACAACTGAAATTGAGGTATGACCGAGGCCAACATTTGTAATAGATATCTGTAGCATCCTAATGTTATCTAGATATTATCACTGATTTGTGATAAATTTATCATGGTTTTTCATCGGTCTAACCAAGATAAATTGGAAGGGAGTAATGTTTTCATGGAGTGATGAATGAATATATTGCATTATGTAGTCAAAATGGAGGCTTATCTCTACACCCATGCTCAAACTACACCCAAGTTGATAACTTTTGTGCTATTCAGTGATGCTTAGAAGGGAATCAATTGTCTGTTGATGAAAATGACAATGTAGTTGCCTATTCTTCAAGGAAATTGAATATTCTTTAGAAAAACTATCCTTGCATTTATCTAGAGTGGGTTGCAGTAATCTTTAATTTGAAATTTTGGTGAAATTGCCTCTTTGGGGAGAAGTGTGAAATATACACAGATCACAAAAGCCTTAGTAATATTTTCACACAGAAAGTGTTGACCATGTGCCAACAAAGATGGTTTGAGCTGATTAAAAATTATGACTACTCAATCCATTACCACCGTAGGAAAGAGAAAAAGTTGTCAGATTCTCTAACTATAATGGACCCATCGATTCAATCATTTATGATCATTAAAAAAGATTCATTCTTCTTATATTTAACGAAAAGGTACATGGTAATAATAAATAAAGGAACATCATCATTCATTTTAAAAATGATTTCTCAATCATCTCTTTTTAAATTGATAAAGGATGATCAAAAGGATGATGTGGAGATTCATAAGAAAGTGGAATCAATCAATAAATAGAAATCCTCAAAGTTCAATGTTAAGGAAGAATAAATTTTGAGATTTGGGACAAGACTATGTGTTCCATAAAATCAGGAGTTAAAGAATGAACTTTTGGATGATGCACATAGTTTATATTTCTCCATTCACCATGAAAAAAATGATGTATTGATATCTTAGAGCGCATTATTGGCGGGATAACATGATGAATGAGATTTAAAAGTATACATGAAAGTTCCTAGTATATCAGCAAATGAAGTCTGAGGGGAATATGTCAAAGGGGATGATGCTACCATTACACATACCCACATGGAAATAGGATAACATCACTATGGACTTTATCATTGTTCTTCCAAATACATCCAATAGAAACAATTCTATTTGGGTTGTTGTGTATTGTCTTACTATGACTTCCCACTTCATTGGAATTTGATAGGATTTCTCATTGGATCAACGAGCATGAATATACACCAGAGAAGGGATAAGGTTTCATGGAGTTCCACTATCTATTATATCTGATCGAGAACAAGATTCACTTATATGTTTTGGAAAAGTCATCAACATGCTTTGAATATTGAGCGGGACTTCAGTACAGCTTATCATCCTCAAACTGATGGCCAATCTGAGCGGACAATCCAAACACTTGAGTAAATATTTAGGGCATGCTCAATGGACTTCAAATGAGGATGGGATCAACATCTTCCTCTAGTTTAGTTCTCTTACAAAAAACCATTTCCACTCAAGCATCAGAATGTCTCCTTATGCATCCCTTTACGGGAAGAGGTTCATAACAGAGCCATGTTGGGATAAAGTTGGGGAGAGAAAACTCATTGGTTTAGAAATGGTCAAAGAATTGCTGGGTATGGTTAATACCATCCAATAGTACATTAATGATACTCAGAGTCGATAAAACAACTTTGCTGATAATCATCGATGAGACCTAGATTTTGATATTGGAGACATGTTATTCCACTGCAAAACATAGTGGAAGAGATTTCTGAGATTTGGGAAGAAGGGAAAGCATATTCCAAGGTACATCGGCCCTTTTGAGATCCTTGATTTCATTGTAGAATTTACCTATAGACTATCACTCCCAACAAACATGTCTCAAGTACATTATGTATTCCATGTATCACTCTTGATGAAGTACATACCTGACCAATCACATATAATCAATCCAAAGGTGGTACCATTGGACAATAACCTCTCCAATGAAGAAAATCCAGTGAATATCATAGACAGTAGGGAAATATTTATATGAAATTAGACAATTCCCCTCATCAAGGTGTTGTGGTGAAACCCCTAGATTGATGATGCAATATGGGGATCAGAGAAAGTGATGAAGGGGAGTTACCCTCATCTATTTTAGTGAGGAAAATGAAATTATTAGGGTGAAATTTCTTAAGGGGGGATGATTGAAATGACCCAAAATTTTATTATTGAAAAATCACCTTGAACTAATTAAATGAATTATTATATAAAATGGTCATATAAAACATATTCACTTTGATGGATTTATGTTTTTAGATTTCAAAATACCATTATGAATTGTTTCCATTTCTAATATAGCTATTGAATAGTGATCACATGATTAGTATAAATATAGGGATTTAACAAATCCAATTTACTCAGAGAAAGGAAGTGTTTCCCTCATCTAGTAGAATTTCTCTATATTAAGCCCATTTTTCAGAGCTCAAAAAGGTTATAACATCATAGGGATTTTATCTTTACCGAGCCCAAGCTAAGCTTCAACACGTTAAGATTGAACAAAACCACCTAAAGGAGAAGTGGAAGTTGATAGAGATTACCACTCAAGTGATGTTATCCGAGCCACCCCATGAATCTATCACCATCACACACCTTACCCTTAGATATTATGTGGGAGCTATATGGGGTTATGTAACAAGACCATAACACTGTGATTATGTGAATTATTTTTGTAAAGAATATATATTCATTTTTTTATTGTTACTTTTTAAATTGTATTTAAATCACAAAAAATCTTTTTAGTTTATATTAAATTAATAAATATATTTTGATGGATTAATTTATTTTTGAAATAAATAATATTTTAATAAAACAGTATTACTAAATTACTTTTTATTAAATTTATATGATCATATAATTTTTAGGAATATAATTCTAATTTTTATTAATGATTGAAAGTCGTTATTGTCAAAACCGATGAATTTTAAATAAATAATGGTTTTTATTTTATAAGTAAAAATTCACATATTTAGAAAATTATTTTGATAAAATTAATATTATTTTTTCAACCATAATGTCGAAATTATCCAATGGTTAATTTTTCATAATTTTCCGAGACACATGAATTTTGGGGTAAAAATTAAATACCGTTTAAATATAAAATATGTTTTATCACATAATAAAGACACAATAGTGATGTAATAAAATACTATAAATTATTTTTCATACAATATATGTTTTTAAATTAAAATAGTGTGATTTTATATTTGTTTGATTTATATTATGCTGCCTTAGTGGACCCTCCAAGACTTATAAAACATTTTTACTTTTTAAATGGATTTCCTTGAGAGTGTGACTCACCTACACATAAGAAAGCATAATATTTTAATAATTTCTGCCATTGGACATATAAAATAATTTCTTCCACTACCCTTTGGAATAAGCCATGGGAATAAGCCGTGTGATGGTTTGCGGTTTTTATTAGTCTAATGTGTATTGTACAAAACATAAATAATAAAGAATTCCCTCTCTTTTCCTACATAATCCCCCAAAGAACCAATTTCCCCTTAACTAGAATCCTTTAGAGCTCGAATACCCTCCTCCCCCCTCTCTCTAGAATCCTCCCAGGGTTCCCAAATATCCCAAGAAGCCTCTGTCAAGCCTCTTTGAGGCCATTGGGATCACAAATCCATGTAAGGGATTTCTTTCACTCACATTTTTTCCATGTTTCTTTATGTGTCTATAACCTTGT
This sequence comes from Viscum album, assembly GCA_963277665.1. Lineage (NCBI taxonomy): Eukaryota > Viridiplantae > Streptophyta > Magnoliopsida > Santalales > Viscaceae > Viscum > Viscum album. The sequence continues at coordinate 1,979,146,177 of OY728119.1, forward strand.
ATTTTCAAATAAAAATGTTGGGGTAAGATTTCACACCTCCCCCATAATTCCCCTTATATGTTTTAATCATTAGATACCTCTTTCTCTCTCATTAATGCCTCCCATGCATGCCTGTTACCATGTTGAAATTTTTTAAGGAATTTCTCTCTTCTCATTTACGGTCAACCAATTGTTTTGTGCGATGATTCAAAATTACATTACATATGTTGGGAAAAGTATCTATATAACCCCTTACTATCTATTCCATGTACATATTATGAGATAAACATTTCTCTCCCATTAACCATTTTTATGAATTCTTATGTCACGTCGTTATACTGCTGAAATTGCACTGCGATTTACCTAGCCAAAGTACTAGTGTAGTGAATACCATGCCCATTTCACTATAAAGGATATTAACCATTATGAATATTTACTTATTTATTATAGTGTTTCATTTATGAATTCCACATTCCTTTATCATGTAATAAATGATAATGTTTAATGAATCCATGTTATTTGATCCATGTGGCACACTTATGAATGAAATGAAATTATTAAGAAGGGTGTAACCTGATTGCGTTCCAATGAATTGGTTAAAGATTAGTTTCATGATACGTTACGTTCAATTGGGGTTTACTCAATCTATTTAATGTGTAATGATGGTTTACTCACGGTCCATGTGCAATGAGCCTTGGATCATGATAATATCATGTTAAATGTTGATACCACATTTAAATGTTCTGATAATCATGATATATCATGATTTTATGTTATTTATTATCTTATTATCCATTTATATGAAAATTTCCTAACATGTATTGTATAATTCATTTTATGCCTTGTTTACTCCATTAATGGGCTTTATTCCTCACCCTTTTCTCATGTATGTCCTCAGGTTATCCCATGGAATGCTAGGTACGAGTGAATATTGTGATCATGTAAAATAATTCTTCAATAAAGATGTCGTATTTTTATGTATCATGTTGTCATTTTTGTCCCTTATTTACCCAAACACTAGACCTATAAATCATCTGAGTTTTCCTAGATGCATGTTTATTTAAGAAATCATTTTTAAGTGTTTAATAAAGAGAAGGGTAGTTATAAAAAAACATTATATGATGATTAATATATCATGAAAATAATCATATTAATGATATGACAAGTAAAATGTTAGTCTATAAAACCCTTATAAAAATATAGGTTTATAACATGGCATGTATCTGAAAGAAGGAAAATTGATTCCAAAGTTACTTTACTGATTTGGTAACTTTTGAACCACAAACCCCATGAAAAAATTATCATCAAATGGATATGTAAATAAACAAAAATTTATATATAATAATAATATAATACCTTAATGGTTATCATATACACTATATAAAATAAAATGAGTGGTGAATAAGGAATATGTCTCACCAAAATAAACGTGAGCCGAGAAATCCCTTACATTAAGTCCTGACATTCTTTTCACACTTTCAACCTATATTATTTGAAATATATGTTTATCGTAAATATACAAAATAAAAATATTCTTATATCTAATCCCATATATTATTTTTTATTACATTATATTTCTTGTCTATTAACAATTCCATGTTAATGTTATGTTTCGAGAAATATCTACTTTGTTTTTCATAAATGTGTTGACTAGTTATTCTTGTTTATTTTACATATATAATTATTTAAATATTTAAATAATTAAAAATATGATAAAAATATAATATATATACATTATATAAGTATTTATAATAATATATAATATATAATAATATGACATTGAATACACCGTTCATGGAGACGATAAGTTGTACAAACACATGAATATTGTTTCCATTATCTTGTCGTAAAGAAAGAATGAAAGTAAATAAAATACATGTATATGTATAAATATATATATATATATATTATTAAATTATAATTATTATTTAATAAATATCATTTACATTTTCTTAACCCATCCTTAATAAATTTCTTTCAATGTGTGAACGAATCACATCACTTCGAGGATGTGGTAGTCCACATGTCCACAAATGAAGTTATGATATCTACACAATCTAGAAAGAATGAATGTACGTTTTATATAGTAAACAAAGCATAAATAGAGCATACATATCATAAATATAATATAAAAATATATTTTACATCATAATGTTCAATCATGATAAGTGGTAAAGGAAAAATGAACAACATTGTTTCGTGAGACGGTAGTCTGTCGTATACACGAATGATAAGTTTGTTACTCATTCGATGAAGGTGTGTGTAGGTTTAGGTCTAAAATGTATAAAACATATAATTATATTTATTATACCTATGTAATTAAATAATTATTGAATAATAATAATTGATGGGGATGTGAATGAAAACAAACCAAAAATCTATTGTAATGATGTTAAATCTTTTTAGGATACTCCTATTAGATTACATCAAAGGGTATCCTTGGTGGTATTTGTTCCAAATATAAGGATTATATGATGAAGGGAGAGAATGTGGGATGATATTTGGGAATTTTTTTTCTGATCCAATGGGCATGATAGGTGATAATAAATGGGGGGGTATGGTCCCTTTTTATAGTGGAGGAGGAGTGGCAGTCATGTAAATTCAAAAAGGTAAAAACTGTTGAGAGTTACCCCTTACATCATGTTCCGTATATAATTATCTATTTTTTATACATGAGGTTAATGATTCTAAATATGTCCATACAATGAATTTTGGACATTATTCTAGGGTAATTTTCTATTTAATTTATATTTAATCTACAAAGTAATCTTATATTGACCTTAATCTATTGTTTAATTTTAATTCATTTCACTAATATTTTTTGTCAAAACAATTTTTAACCTTATTATAAATTATAAATATTTTATAATAAAAATATATAATCAATTTTTGAATAATATAATAACATAATTAAAATAAATTAATTTAAAAATAATCTTGTAGAAGGGACGAAATAATGAGTAATCTTTAAAGTGAAAATGTTCAAAAGAATGAATTGTTTTCATATCCTATTTCATTAGTAATTTTTTTCCAATGGTTTATATTGGATTAATTTAAGTATAATTGATCTCAATTATCATTAAAACCAATTAAAATATTTTAACTATATAACCAAATTGAATGAAAATTCAATTTTTCATTAAAGTTCAGTATTTTTCACTATTCACAATAAAATGAAACTTATCATGAAAATAACTAAAATTCACCCTATGTAAATTTAGATGTTGTTATTTCTAAAAATAATTTTTTTAAATAAAATTTTAAATGTTTCAAAAAATTATATTTAAATGGGTTCACCATTAAAAGGGGAAAAATTGCCTTTTGAAAAAATACATCATTTTTCTCATTAAACTAGATTTACATTTATCTTACAACTATAAAATATGTTATATGTGTGTCAGAAAAATTTATTAAATATTTAATATTTAAATATTATTGAAGGAATTCATCAAAATTTGGTTATTTGATTTATTGAGATAAAAATGTGTTCATACATTGAAAAATAGTTCTCCAATAAAAGTAACTTCTTTATTTTTAAATAGTCTATATATTGTTTTATAACTAGTTGATAACCAAAGGATTAATTTTATATGTATGAGGAAATAATATTTTTACAATTTATTTTGTATTATTCATAACTTCCACTCCAAGGGCTAGGTGGTAACTGTAATAATATTTTAGTAAAAAAAGTAATTTTTTATTTTAATTGGATAAATTTATGGCTTTAATGTAACAAATGAAATCAATGGAACATGGAATTGTGTGTAACATAATAAAAATATAGTTTTGTGTGTACATAATGATAATAAATTTTTTATGTGTACTAAAATCTAATCAATGTTCTGCATATAACACATCATTAACCTGATGTTACATGCAACACAAACCAAACATAGAGATTTCATATAACAGAAGAAATATTCAATGTTGCATGAAATAAAGAATACTGAAAATATTAAATTAACTCAACAAATTATTTCAAAAAATCTGGAGGTGTTACCTGACCCCAATAACATATTGTGTAGATCTTAATTTTTGGCCATACCAAGTCAAGGGGAGGAAATGCCCATTTGTCTAGGTTAGGTAACACTCCATGAGACACTTGTAAACATTTTGTAATTTTCCTTAAAAAATACACATTACATATCACATACACAGAGACATTGATTTGGGAACATGATATTCCTATCCTTGGATGTTATCCATTTAGAATACGATGGCTCCCTTTGTTTCAGTAAAAGATATTTTATGGAAGGTGATGCTATTGGAAAAAATATCTTATCAATGGTTAGATGGTCAAAGTAGAAGGTGTGATCATCAATGTGTTATTAGAGTCCATACTACCCTGTCTCTCTCCACATGGAATGCCACCGATATCATTTATACAAGTTAGTAAATAGCACTACCAGATTATTGGTTGTGAAAGTCTTTATCTATGGATAGTTACCCACCATCATGAGCTTAATCGGTGAGAAGTTACTCTATTAGCGTAGTTAGAAATTGGTTACACTACACAGTGGTGCGGTTCTAGTCTTCCATATTTTTGATAGGTTATGTGTGATTCGTGGATAATAGATTGAATATTTGGAGCCTCTATAATACTATTTATTATTAGCTATAAATGGATTTAGATATCCCATTTATCTCTTCATTTGTGCATCCTTTGAGCATATCTAATGTTTGATTTTTCATTACCTTATTTCTTATGAGCATATCTAACTACTATATATGATTATTACACCCATCATGGTTTTTGAGTCATTCTAATTGGTATGTATGTACTAACACCAACATATTCTATTCCCATACATGTTTTGTTTTATGCCAAAAACTTGAATATTTTCAATAATATTAGTGGAACCAGTTTTAAACTAGCGAAGTGGTAACTAGATGTGTTGACCTTATTTAGTGGTTGGACCAAGAGATTATGAGTTTAGAAGTCATCAATTCCCCCCTTTCTGAATAGCTTTCATTTTGGGACCCCTTTTTTGGTTGAGTATTTATTTTTTAGATTATATTTCACTTGTACTACCTTCTTCACATTGATTAATATTCTAGGGCTTGTTCCATCCATTTTTCAATGATATATGTTTTAGTTTATTCATATATATTTTCACAATATCATGGATGTAGTTGTGTTTTTTTGTATATAGATACATTATTATACGGCCTAAAATATAATTGGTATTCCTAATCAGTTCTCATCACCATCCCCTATCCTATTGTAGGCAGGCATGGGTTTTCACAGTCATCTTTCTACCAGCCCAGGTAGGGCCCTAGTGGTTTGGATTATGAAACAGTTTTATTAGTTGTTTTTTTTCATTCAGTTGGTTCCTAGATGATGGAAATGTAATGAGGATTGGTTTGGGAATGTGAGAAAATGATTAAGGAGGGTATTGAGTTTGGATATCAAGATGGGGAATACTGTGTTTATGTGGAGGATGACATACCCGTACACATACCATCACGTTGAATCATTATATCGAGACTATAGTTATAGGTAAACCAATTATACATGCATTATATATGATTGTGTCTTTTTTACCTTTATGTTTATGTTAATCTAAACATGGTAGGCCTTGTTAGCATCATAATAGCTCTATGATGACATCCAACTCAGACATTGATATGTGATCATGGTGAACATCATTTTAGTGATGATTCCATAGTTCATTGACTAATTTATTATTTTTTCCTCTACTGTTAGAGGAATATGATCAACTCTATGTTGGGAAGTTGATAGCTCCAGCTATTTAATAGGATAATGCACAATAGATTTGTGAATGAGGATTATTTCAATTTTAGATAATTCTTGGGATTTGTGTTGATATATACCCTTATTTACCATAGGATTGGATTCAATCAGTGGTCTAATAATTTATTTTTTTTGGAACCCAGAAAATAAGATGGTTATACTTACAACGAGTATTCTATATGGGGAATCCGGGCGTTTGCAGTTTCAGATCACTCAGAATCATGATTGGACAATTCTATCATTGATAGGATTATATTAGTTATTCCATGATGAGTATTACCCCATTTTTCATGCTAATATATGTAGATCCATGATCTACTAAAACTGTGGTATGGTGATATTTAAAGTCTTGAGTATGTGGTAAAATTTACTGACCTAATGTGTTATGCTATTGATATAGTGTGGATTTGATACTTTCGGGAATTAAATTTTGAGAAGGGCCTTTATAGATACATATATTAATACATGTATTTATTCTTCCTTCCTACTTATCTTGGATTTATAGAGTATGATTTTGTTAAAGGGAACTTTCTAGCAATGGGACATCAGGACGCAAGAGAAAACAATTGACATTATGAGGTTGAGTCCTTTATGGAATCTATTAGGATTCAATAATTATGGTATTTTCATAGGAGGAATACTCATTATTAAACTCATTTTGAGACTTATTCATGTTATTCTATAGAACATGGATTATGTTGAGGGACTAACCATCAATGATAGGGTAGGTTTTATTCTTGTGAAGGGAGAAGACACATGGATCACGATTTCCTAACTCGTGGATTTTTGAATGGTATAACGGAATTAGATATACTATGGTGAAAAGGGATGAATTGTGGTTACTCATCTCCCCATTATGGTTAGGGTTGCCCCTCTGGAGGAATTTCGGGATGAGCAGTAGATGGGGCCCCAGGTGGAGGAGTAATCGGTGGGGACTGATATTACGAGTTATATCCCCCACAAACACCATGTGGCGCATGAATGGCTGAGAGGGATGGTGGTCGTGTGATAATGAATTTATTTGAAATGGAATGATATGTATAGGATTATCATAATATGATTGGAGGTTTGATCTATTTCATATCTACACATATTCCATTACATACAGTCATAGGAACACATCATTGTTTCATCTCTTTATTCGTTGTTCAATAGCCAGAACTTCTAGTCCAGTCTTTATCCAGCCAGTTGTGGATGGAATTTCCTATAAGGATCGATTCTTCAATATATCCCAACTTCTTATTATGTGATATGGTGATTAGTGTAGAAGATTTCCCCTGATGCCTCTTGGTAATTGTGATGAAAAATTTTAACACCATTAGTGGTATAGACTATATTTATTCACTGAAATTCTAGATCGAGTATCATCACAAGATAATTAAATGCATTCATTCAAATGGGATGAGATTATCATTTTTTGTTGATAGGGATCTTATGTATGAGTTTGTAGTGATTATGTGAAATATGGTTCATCATATCGACCATCAATTAGTGAGTTTAGACCTTGGATTAGTGGGATCTCCATGCATCTAGCTTCTAGAGGTAGTGGAGGATTATATGGTTTTGTTTCCCAAATATTTCCTATGACTCCCTTCTTGGAAAGAGATGGAATTATACATCGATGTTCACCCTAAAACAACATCAATAACTTCTATATAATATCATATGGACACAACCATTCTCTAGGAGTTGTGGGTGAATTTTTAATATGTTCAAGATAATTCTTTTATCTGACCTAGTGTGTCCACCTAGGTAGTTCCTGTGTATTTTTTTTTAAAAATTATGATGTCATATTGAGGGTTTCCATTGATAATCATCGCCTGAATTAGTATATGATCATGAACAAGTTCCCCTTACTTGGGATTAATGAAATATTCCACTAGTTGAGATGTGTGTGTTGTTTTTTATAGATCAATTTTCAGTCTAGCTACCATTAATTTAGAGTTTACAATGATGATAATCGAGATCCAATATTTTTATTTCACTGAAGGCATTATATTCTCATGGAGATGAATTTTGGTGTGACTAAAACCATAACTATGTTCAGGGAAATTATGAACAGAATCACCCAACCGTATTTAAACATATTCATAGTCATATTTATCAATTTCATTGTAACGTCTTGGTTCCCGGTGCCACACAAAGGTGCCCCAAACCCTTTTGTTCACATAACCTCAAGCGCATTTCCCCAAATTACAGAGGCTACTTATTAGAAGTGAGGTCCAAGGTAAGACATTTGGGAAACTCTTCCCTCATTGATAGAGTATACACAATGGAATAATAAAAGATAAACAATAGAATAAGTACTAATTCCATGCATCAAAAGTGAATAGTAGAATATTAATAGTAAATAAACAATTGGAGCACATATATAAATGATGCATGTCACATGTGTCTTGGAATGAAGCCAAAAAAGTCACAATTCTAGAAATACTATAATAAACCAATTTCAAAAAAACAATTAAACTCCAAAATCATCGCAAGCCTCTACTTAGTCCCATGCTCTCCAACACCAAAAACAATCAAGTACCTAATGAATAAGGGAACAATCCCTTATCTATACCTAAAACCATAAAATATGATTTGGTCTAAAAGAATTACCCAAATATGGTATGAGGGGAATCCCAGAAGGCAACCACCAAAAGATCTGAGCCTAACAGTTAGTGAATGTATATAGCAGACAATAAGAAAAAAAGAAGAAACAAACTAGGAATTACTCAAAAGTAAACAATCCAATAGTTGTCAATTAAATTCATTTTAATTTATAAATTATTCAAATTATTGAACGATATAACCCTAAGATCTAGCCTAATCTATGTATCCCTAGGTATAACAGAACAACCAGACGTCTCAAAAGTCCATTTAAACAACAAAGTAAGACCGAGTCCAAGCTTGTGCTTTGGATTGGAAGACTCACCACAAAAATTCAAACAATCATTCACAACAACCCTCTGGGAAAGATCTCATGGTCTAACCCCATTGGTTTGACATAACATGAATCAATTTCAAACAACTAATAGTGAAGATATCATTCCAATACCCCTAGGTCTACGTGGAATCAATATTTTATACACTATCTTGGGGTATCTCTCACAGTCAATACCCCCTAGTTCAAAATCTATTTCAAGGCTCTCACAGTGTTGTGAAAATAAACATGGAAACCCCTACAGATTTCCAGGTTCAGGATCTCACTATCCAAGGAAGATCATCGCGTACAAAGCATTAACTAAAGGTTCTACATGATATCCATACTATTACACGACTAAACTTTAATCAGTCAATAGAAACGTGCATCACATATAACCAAACAAATCCATCCAAAAAAACTCAGTGAATGGAAACAAAGTACCCCTCATAGGCAACCATGGCCTAACGGCCAATAACTGTCAAACTGGGGGACACACCCAAGGGGGGTCCCATAACAAAGGTGAACAATCTTATACAAAGGCAATAACCATTAATCAAACAACTAAGCCATATGAGGTATTAAACATGGTCAAAATCCAAAATACGCAATACCCCAACATGGTTATTTGGCCCAATTAAGCCTTTATAACTAAAATACAATAAAAGAATGGCACAAACCCCCTACCTCGATTTGTTATAGTGAACACTCCCGAATGTCGGCCCTTGAATCGACCTAGAATTTCATCGATATATAGAAAGATCCAAATAGTTAAACCTTGAATAACATATGGGAGAGGAGGAAATATGAAGAGATAATAAAGAAACAAATAACTCACTGGTGGGATTCCAATGCTCTTGTCTGATTTTGAATCAGACTTTGGATGGAGAAACGGAGGCTTGGACTTTGATCATTGCTCCCAGTCACTCCTAGATGATCCTAGGTTAGAAGAAGATAATTATGGAGATTAGAAGCCACCCCTCTCTGACTCATCAATTAAAAATAAATGTACACAGCGTGTTCATTTAATATACAGATCATGTACTTGCCTCAACTGGCTCCCACATTAGGCAGTCAATTATGTCACCCACATGGCCATGTACTTGGCTGTTAAACTGCCAATACATGGCTACCCGTGGCAATTGAGTACATGGAATGTACTCAAAAGTACAGGTCGTGTAATTAGAAAATTTTCAAAATTAATCTCTTTTTGTCCAAAACAACCTGAAATAATGATCTATACCTGAAATGGAGATTCGGTTTCTTATAAACATCCCTCCTTAATGCAATTTATCCCTGGATTTCCCGTCAAATGGTGGTGAAGAAGAAAATTCAAACAACTCTGGACACTATGATCATATGTCAGCCTCCCTCTCCCAAGTCTCATCCTATACTCACCCATGCTGCCATACCACCCATACAAGAGGAATCGGCCGACCACAGAGAACCTTCGTGATGTGATCCAAAATCCAAATAGGGTGCTCCTAAAAGGATGGTTCCACCTCTAACTCAAACTACTTGGGTTAAAATACGTGATAAGAGTCTAAAAAGTAATGTCGTAGATGATAAACATAAAAAACATCGTGCATAGCCGGACACCTATGAGGTAACTACAAACGATAGGATACTAGACCAATTCACTACAAATCCTCAAACTGTCTAACATAACCCCATGAAATATATCCTTTTATCCTATTCCTCTTATGTCCAAACCTTGGTGTGACAAGTAAGAAAACTTTATCCCCGACCTCAAACTATAGAGGTCATCTCTGTTGATCAGTATAAGATTTCTGCCGAAACTGTGTAGTAGCAATCCTCTACCGAATCAACTCCACCTGCTCTGTGGTCTCCTAGACAAGATGAGGTCCCAACATAGAAGTCTCTCCTACCTCCAGTTAACATATGGGTTGTCATCATGGCCTACAGTACAAAGGATTATAATTTCCCATATCAAACGTCACTTGAAATATGTTAAAATAGGAAAAATCTACTCATGGTATATGTCTATCCCAAGAACCCCCAAAATCGAGGACTCATGCTCGTAGTACATCCTCCGAAGACAGAATCATGGGCTCAGACTGGCCATAACTATGGGGATGGTTACTTGTACTCAGAAGTACCTGTGTACCCAAATCCTTTTGTAGTCCCTCCCAGGTTGGAGTAGTAAAACAATAATCCTTGTATAAAACATTAGAGTGCAGAACCCCATGAAAATACACAATCTGTAAGATGTAAAACCATCCAAACTCATATACACTAATGTTTTCCTTGATTGAAAATAAATTTGAAACCTTCATGAGTATATAAACAACAATCCATACTACATCATTCCCTCGGGGATTCATCAGTAAACCCATCATGAAATCAATTGAGAAATCATTCCACTTCAACTCAGGAAGAGGTAACTACTGTAAAATCCCTTCTGGTCACTGAAGCACCACGAAAACCTAGTGACAGGTGAGACATATCATAACAAAACCATAAAAATCACTCTCCATTATTTTTCACCAATACTGATGGTGTAGATTTCGATACATCTTGGTGATTCTAGGATGGTCTCCCCAAACTAAAGAATGAAAATATCAAAAATATTGTTGCAAATCTCTGCTGACACCCATATTATCCAATGAAAATATAATACCTCATCCTCATCTAAAATCCACCCATGAGTAGGGTCCTTACCTAACACACTCTCTCGTAGGACTAGGCCTTCGCAATCTAATAGCTCTCTCATCTGCACTCACTCCAGAAGAGTAGAAGTGACAACTATAGATGGAAGAAAAGTGTACCACTGTCTGTCATGCACTTCCAAATGCATCTCAAAGAATAGATCCTCAATCTTCCACTCACTATTGTCCTCCGAAGGTGCATGTATCTGAGTCCTCCTACTCAATCCATCATCCCAAGTGTTTCCCTTCTTAGGCATACAAGAGAGTTCAATGTTAAATTATTGATGGTAATCAACCCAACATCACTGTCACAATTTTAGATCACGCTGAAAAAAAATATACTTTAGGCTCTTGTAGTTAGTGAAACCCATAAAATGCTCTCCCTAATGGCAGTTTCTCCAACAGTGAAAAGCATGATCAAATTTAAGAAACTCGAGATCGTGCATCGAGTTATTCCTCTAAGGTGGCCTCAACTGCTAAGATTTGTATGCAAAGACTCCTTTCCAAGGCATTAGCACTACTACCAGCCCAATACCTGATTCATCGCTATATACAGAGTAACTCTTTCCCGGCTCAGTAAAAACTAGTATCGATGCTAAAGTCAATGTAACACCCCGAAATTTTATGAAAACTATTATTTTTAATTTTATTGATGCCTTGTGGTGTACGCTACACCAAAAGGATCTTTCACTACATGCAACCCTGACTTGGTTTGTATTACATGCAATCGCGACCTTCCACGATAGCGTGTGTAGTAAGGAATACCGAGTTTCACTAAACGATATATTATTATAATATTATTATGAACTAGCCATTATGAATAGTAATACCCAATTTTTGAAATTTTATAAATTTTATCATTCAAAATGGACTCCATTTCTGGATTCGGAAAATCGAAATTAGATTAGGGTAAAATTTTGGTACTTTTCGGATAACTTTCATATTCTGATGTATAGTGAAAATTACTAAATTGTAATTAAAAACAACTTCTTTAATTGAAATAATTTATAGTGATAAATTATTAATTTTAGTGGTTTTAAATTATATTTAGAATATATTTTTACAATTTAATACAATGTTGGTCATTGGATGTAATTTCATATTTAAACCAGAAATAAACAAGTGTCAATCTTTTGATAGTTATTATCTCTTAAAAACACGCTATTTGTTTTGACAACGAGAATTAATTTTTAAATTAGTTAATGTAACTGATATGTTTTGAATTTGGTAAAATAGAAATCATTTATGAATTCATAATATCAAATATATCTCAGGCCTAATTTTTGGTATTTTTCTGGAAACTTTCATTTTTTGATGAATAGTGAAACCACTAAGTCGTAGTTAAAAAAAGTGAATTTTTCATAAAACTTAATTTTACCGCATCTGTGATTGGAATTTCAAAAATCCGAGAGACACGGTTAATATCAAGTACTAAAATGTGGTTCAACGAGATGAAAATAATTTTTGGTGAATAGTAACTTTTTATATTTTTTTACCACGATTAAAAATAAATAGGGTAATTAAGGGTAAAAACGATATTATTATTACCATAACACATGTTATAATTCTATTGGATAAGATTAATTCGACCAAAAACAACCTTAGGAATAAAATACGACCATTTAGGCCCACTTGGATTAGATTAGGACATTTATTATCAATTTACTTAAAGAAGGGTAAAAATAGTTATAATCAAAGTTTAATAAGTAAATCATTTTTAATATTGGGTTATACATAAGATAAATTCGACTATAAATATTAATTAGAAAGCTAAAATGATTTCAAACATAATGGAATTTTATTTATAATTTTTAGACATTAAATAAAGATAATATATTTATGACACAATGATGATGCAGTAATTATCTTATTAATGAAATATTGACATAATTGATGTTATAAATACCCAAATAAATGTAATTTCATACTTTTTATGAATTAAAATAATTTTCTAGGTTAATATGACATGTAAGTATTGATTTAATTAACTATTTTCGAACTAACCATTCTGTTATGATTTTCACAAAAATCAATTACCAAATAGTGTCAAAATTGAAATAAAATAGTTTTTAAAACAAATATTATATTATTAATTGTTATTATATTTCTAAAAATCTAAGGTTCAGCCAAATGACTTTGATAAGGTTATATATATTAATGATAAACAACTTGGGGTTCTTTTGGCTTGTTATAGTATGTTTATTAACCTTATAGTGTAAGAACACAAGAAGACACGGTAAAAGTATAATTATTTAACTTAATGTTAAATCAAAATGATATGGTTACAATAGGATCCTAAACTTGTCTAAATCCTATTGGATGAGAGTATTTCGACCCATCCCAACCTTAGCTTCGAAATAAATCAATTTGGAGCTATTTAAAACCGAATTTGGATTTATAATAAAATAATATTTCTAGTTTTTCCAAAGGAGCCCCTCTCCTCCCTTATAAAAGGGCACCTCCTCCCCCTCTTCCTCACAACACATTGATCCTTCAAAGTCGGCCAACCCCTGCCAATTTCTTCTCTCCACTTCCCTAGAGACATCCTAGGGGTCCTGGTATTCTTCAAAGATCAATTTTAGTGCCCTAAAAGGAGGTCTCAAAGAAGCGCTTCAAAGAAGAGGTAATGACCATTACCGATTCTTTCATCTTTATTTCTTCTTCCACTTCTTCTTATTTAGTTGTTTCATTATGAAGTAATAACATCAGTGTCACTCATATACTGATATGTCATTATAAGTATGAAACAACCCTATTTCATCATATATCCATCCTACAAAAAATGAAAGCACCAGGCGTGTGTACGTATGGAATACCGTCTCCACGCCGTGGTGTAATCTATTTTCCACAACCACCTTACGTGGATGGGTATAATGGTGTAAATAATGACTATATATGATAATTCTAAAATTATATTGATTCTGAAATAGTATACAAACACTCCAATACAATTCCATGATCATGGGAATGATATCATCGCTCGTGCGTACGTACGGACTATCATCTCCACGAACGCGATGAGATTCATTTTCCATGATTAACCATTCCAGAATGATTATAAAGTATATATAATAAGTAATCATGAAATATATGACATAATAATGCTACTGTATTTATTTATATATATATTTAATTCATCTACTTAATTCCATTCAGTACAATAAGGAAACAAAAACAACGTTCATGCGTACGTACAGCCTACCGTCTCCATGAACCATGTATTTCTTTCCATTTATCGATCTATTCTGAATATATATTATATATAAATCATGTTTTATATTCTGGAATTAAATAATCATGATCTACGTAATCATATGAATAATTACAAGTCAAAACACGGACGACAAATGAAACGATTTTACCCAAAACGCTCTTTAACATGGAATATACAAAAGAACGGGTAATATAAAGTCATAAGTGAACCATATATGATATCATAACAATGAATATGATTCTGTAATAAGTCAATGACATTATTTAAACCATTATACAAGAGTCATGGATACGTATGAAGCATATCGGACCTAAGGTAAAGGATAATTATATCAATCTCATTCTAATCTGAGATTGTTTACTCGTAAGTATTTACTGGGGGTTATGTTTATTATCCATGTCCATATGCTCTGAAAATGTTTTCATAAAATGTTTAATTTCCTTCCATGTATTTTTAAGACATTTTTTCCCTTTTCTTACTTTTACCACATCGTATGGAAGGAATATTTCTTTTTTTTACCATATGAGGTACTTTTTGACTTTTCCGACAAAAGTATGAGGAGAATGTTATTTTTAACTTATACGGCGTGCACAGTTTTTTTTATGGTTTCATAACACCTCATTTTAATGAAGCTTAATTTAAATTATTTTATGAATATTTTCAACAAAATACTTTTATTTTAAAAGTGCATGTCATTTTTTGAAAAGAAAATGATTTTGACGAAGAAAGGATATTTTCCTCAATAATTCATTTCAAATGTTTTGTCAAAACCATTTTCCATTTAAGTTGACATTATTTGATATGTGTATGTTTCAAGTTTAATGTCTCTATGATTTACATGGTTCACTTTTCTTATGATGAAATCTCCATTTGTTTTATATGGATTATGAAATGATGGGATGATGTTTATGAAACCCATTTTATACTTTGGGTCATGAAGAATGTTTTAAGTTTATTTTGTGGAACAAGTAAAAATGATTTCATTATGAGATGGGTGGGACCTATATCTCCCTCCAATTCTTTGGGTAAATATTTTATATCTCATGATATAGAATTGGCTGGAACTGCAAGTTAATCCGGTTCAGTGTTACAGGACTAAAATGAGGAGTGAACTCGATTCAGAATGGGACTTTGTCCACTAAGATGGTCTTGGCAGCAATGCCTTGGCTACTATGGAAATCATTACATGTGCTTAATGGATTCCATAGTTACATGTTTTATTCCCATTCTATTTTATCATGGTTTATGTTCCATTATGATCTTTTCCTTATGTACTTCCATGTTTTATGTTGTTGCTCAAGATTTGATGTTTAAACATTATGTTCATGTTTTTAAGTTCAAATGTATATGGTATGTTTTATTTTATCCATGCTTACCCTTACTGAGCATTTGAGCTCACCCTTTTTATGTTTTATTTTCCCCCAGGATCAAAAGAAAGGTTTTAGGTAAGGAAACAAAAGGTGGATGATCTTTATGGGAGATGTTGAAGATCTTTCACCATGATTAGAAGATTACGTTCCAAGTTTCCAAAGACACTAAACAATTACGGTCCTTGTGTGTCTGTTTTTGTTATGTATTACGTATCCTCAAAAGTAATGTAATGTCCATGTACGTCAATCTTCAGGTCTCTACAGTTGGTATCAGAGGAAAGGTTTAGTCAACCTTTGGAAACTAGGATGCGAAAACGTTAGTGAGATCCCTAGAGATATTTCTAAGGTATGTCTAGGGATGTCCCTAAGGATAAGTATACATGTAGGATATATTCCTAGAACAACAGTAACGATCTTATATTTTAACCTAAGATGTTAGATATTGAAGGTACTCCCCCTTTACTATGTTGTTTTACCTAGCATGATTTTTGGCTCACACAATATTCTTTTTGGGTTTTAGACGATGGCTGGAACCCGAAGGAACTGTGTTGATCAATGAAATGGAAAATGAAATGATTTTCCTCCTTAACAAACAAATGTTATGGGAGATGGATTGAAAAATATTATTTCTATACATACACAAGCTATGAATCATTCTGGACTTCCAAATGAGGAGAGAAGGGAACAATATTCTATTGAGTCCTTCATGAGGAAATGTCCACCATCTTTCATTGGGTCTTCTGATCCACTTGTTGCTGAACAATGGATCAGTACTACTGAAAAGATATTTTCAGTTCTTCAATGTTCTGAACATGATAAATTCATCTTAGCAGTATATCGTTTGGAAGGTGAAGCTGATCAATGGTGGAATCTTATCAAGAATATGAGGCCAAGAGATGAAATTGAGTCCATGGAATGAGACGAGTTCAAGAACTTACTTTTCAATAAGTACATCCCTCGTATTTTTCGAACAATGATGTAGAAGGAGTTTCTTGAACTAAAGAAAAAGGATGATGAATCTGTTGGTGTATACGAAGTGAATTTTACAAGGCTTGCAAGGTATGCATCTGGATTTATCATCCAACCTAAAAGTAAAGTTGATCGATTCTTCAGTGGATTAAAACCAAATCTTCGAAGGGCATTAGCTATAAGATACTTCAATAGCTATGAAGAAATTGTGAATTGTGCTATCAAGGTAGAAATGTAAGTTGGTGTTACTTATCCATCGCATAGTTTTGACAGGAAACGAAAAATGGAGTTCAAGGAGAAATCTCAAAATAATGGTTAAAAGAAGATAAATGTTTCCTTATGCCCAATGTGTGGAAAGAAGCATGGAGGAGATTTTCTTAAAGGGACTAGAAAATGTTTTAAGTGTGGAGAAGAAGTTCATCGAGCAGCTAAGTGTCTAAGTAATGGAAAAAGGGTTTTTGATGATGTGAATAAAGAAAAGACTACAGAGAATGCACCACCAACAATTCAATGCTTCATGTGCAAGGAAACGGGGCATTATGATAATAAATTCCCTAATCCAAGGGTTAGTGATGATCGACTTGAGAAACCACTTAAGGCAAAGGAAAAAGGGAAGTCACATGCGATCACTATTGGCGATGTTGAATATGACAACGATGTGGTGGAATGATTAATTTTTTATGTAATGGGATTCCAAAATAATGTTGTATATAGTATCCTGGAATATTGGAAGATTTCTGTATTGGTCTATTGTTGTTTTCAATAATTTTATGGTATCGGTAACCATGGAAAGTGATTGAGATATTTGTGGAAAACAGATGATATGCACATAATGAAGGGATAAGGAGAAAATGAAATGTTTGAATGTATTCATGAGCTCATTACTGATATAAGGAAATAGTTATATCATGGTTTGAGGTTTTGGTATGTGGAAAATGTTAACTTTTAACTGCATTCATGTTTTCACTAAGGTTCAATGGGGTCATTTTTCAAGATAATACATGATTAAGGCCTTCGAATGTTTGGAATGTGACCAACAAGACATATCTTATGATATATGGGGATCAACAATGGTATTAAATCTCTGATAATCGTTTTCACTATAAGAGTGGACTGCAGTATTATGGATAAGCCTAAAGATTGGAATGGATTATGTTGGACATAAGTTAGTATTGTTTAAGGATATAAGTTTTTCTGATATTATTGATGGGATGTTATAGTAATGTAGTTTTAGAAAATGGACAACCTGCAGGACGAGCGACAACCCATCGCGTCGGACAAGGCTGTGGGAATGGAACCCACAACTGAAGTGCGAATGGCCTTTATCTCCTACCACTAGCCTACAGGAATTCCATGTTTAGTAGAAAATAGTTTTATTATGTTAAGTAGTATGATATATGAATTATAATTCCATTTTTGGAACTATATATGATTAATCTCACCATAGATGGACTTATGTATATTTGATAACTTTTTCTAACCTTTTGTTTGAAACAGATGGAATGACCCATCATTCTATCACATGAACTATTAACACTTCACGAATAACAAATTTAACTTCATTTCATTAAGAGATGAAGTGGAAATTGTTCAAAGCATGAACAACAGTGAGATTGTACCAAAATTAAGCAATTATTTCTTCTAAATCAAAATTTTCAACTTTAGGGAAACGATATTGAAAACCAAAAATGTTTTCCTAGTGCTCTTATATCCGATAAATCAAATGGTACCTTAGATCATCACAAATTTATGGCTTTTTTAGTGATGTATTTTTCATATCCATGTTCTCTAGCACTCTCCATCAGAACTTGATGGTTATATTTTTCTTCCATATCCATATTTTCACCTATGTTCTCCTACGTGGAAACCCATTGATGAGTTAATTTGGGTAACTGTTACATTTCATACTTTAGTTTTTAAAGCCAATTTTTGGTATTCCTTTTTACGATGTGGGTTTCTATTAAAGAAAGATTCGAGTAGTAAACCATTTATAACCTCGACGAATTTCGAGGGAGAAATTCATTTTAAGGGGTGTAGAATCTTACACCCCGAGATTTTATGAAAAATATTCCTTTTAATTTTATTGATGTCTTGTGTTGTACGCTACACAAAAAGGATCTTGAACTATACACATCCCTAACTTGGCATGCATTACACGCAATCATGACTTTCCACGATAGCGTGTGTAGTAAGCAATACCGAGTTTCACTAAAAGATATATTATTATAATATTATTATGAACTAGCCGTTATGAATAGTAATACCCACTTTTTGAAATTTTTAAATTTTATCTTTCAAAATGGACTCAATTTTTGGATTCATAATATCTAAATTAGCTTAGGGTAAAATTTTGGTACTCTTCAGATAACATTCATATTCTGATGAATAGTGAAAATTACTAAATTTTATTTAAAAACAACTTTTTTAATCGAAATAATTAATAGTGATAAGTTATTAATTTGAGTGGTTTTAAATTATATTTAGAATATATTTTTACAATTTAATACAATGTTGGTCATTGGATGTAATTTCACATTTAAACCAGACAGAAACAGGTGTCTGTCTTTTGATAGTTATTATCTCTTAAAAACATGCTATTTGTTTTGACGATGGGAATTAATTTTTAAATTAGTTAATGTAACTCATATGTTTTGAATTTTGTAAAATAGAAATCATTTTTTAATTCATAATATCAAATATAGCTTAGGCCTAATTTTTGGTATTTTTCTGGAAACATTCATTTTTTGATGAATAGTGAAACCACTAAGTGGTAGTTAAAAAACTGAATTTTTCATAAAACATAATTTTACCGCTTATGTGAGTGGAATTTCAAAAATACTAGAGACACGGTTAATATCAACGACTAAAATTTGGTTCAATGAGATGAAAATATTTTTTGGCGAATAGTATCTTTTTTCTTTTTTTTACCACGGTTAAACAAAATAGGGTAATTAAGGGTAAAAACGATATTATTATTACCCTAAAACATGTCCTAATTCTATTGGATAAGTATAATTCGACCAAAAACAACATTACAAATAAAATATGACCATTTCGGACCACTTGGATTAGATTAGGACATTTATTATCAATTTACTTAAAGAAGGGTTAAAATAGTTAAAATCAAAGTTTAATAAGTAAATCATTTTTAATAAGGGGTTATACAAAAGATAAATTAGACTATATATGTTAATTAGAAATATAAAAAGAATTACAACATAATGTTATTTTATTTATAATTTTTAGACATTAAATAATTTAATTAATGTATGACACAACGATGATGCAGTAATTATATTATTAATGAAATATTGATATAATTGATGTTATAACTACACAAATAAATGTAATATGAGACTTTTTATGAATTACACTAATTTTCTAGGTTACTATGACATGTTAGTATTGATTTAAGTTACCTTTTTCTAACTAATCATTCTGTTATGATTTTCCAAAAAATCTATTACCAAATAGTATCAAAATTGACATAAAATAGTTTTTAAAACAATATTATATTATTAATTGTTATTATATTCATAAAAATCTAATGTTCGGCCAAATGACTTAGATACAGTTATATATATTAATAATAAACAACTTGGGGTTCATTTTTCTTGTTATAGTAAGTTTATTAACCTTATAGAGTAAGAACACAAGAAGACACGATAAAAGTAAAATTATTTAACTTTATGTTAAATCTAAATGATAATGTTAAAATAGGAACCTAAACTTCTCTAAATTCTATTGGATGAGATTATTTCGACCCATCCCTACCTTAGCTTCGAAATAAATCAATTTGGAGCTATTTAAAACCGAATTTGGCTTTATAATAAAATAATATTTTTAGTTTTTCCAATGGAGCCCCTCTCCTCCCTTATAAAAGGGCACCTCCTCCCCCTCTTCCTCACACCACATTGAGCCTTCAATATCAGGAAAACCCTGACAATTTGTTCTCCCCACTTCCCTAGAGACATCCTAGAGGTCCTGGTATTCTTCAAAGACCAATTTTAGTGCCCAAAAAGGAGGACTCAAAGAAGCGCTTCAAAGAAGAGGTAATGTCTGTTACCGATTCTTTCATTTTTATTTCTTCTTCCACTTCATCTTATTTAGTTGTTTCATTATGAAGTAATATCATCAGTATCACTCATATACTTATATGTTATTATAAGTATGAAACAACCCTATTTCACCATCTATCCATCCTACGGAAAATGAAATCACCGCGCGTGCGTACGTACAGAATACCGTCTCCACGCCATGGTGTAATCTATTTTCCACCACCACCTTACTTGGATGGGTATAATGGTGTAAATAATGACTATATATGATTATTTTAAAATGATATTGATTCTGAAATAGTATACATACACTCCAATACAATTCCATGATCATGGGAATGATATCATCGCTCGTGCGTACGTACTGACTACCGTCTCCACGAACGCGATGAGATTCATTTTCCATGATTATCCATTCAAGAATGATTATAAAGTATATATAATAAGTAATCATGAAATATATTACATAATAATGCTACTGGATTTATGTATATATATATTTATTTCATCCACTTAATTCCATTCAATACAATAAGGAAACGAAAACAACGTTCATGTGTACGTACGACCTACCATCTCCATGAACGGTGTATTTCTTTCCATTTATTGATCTATTCTGAATATATATTATATATAATTCATGTTTTATATTCTGGAATTAAGTAATCATGATCTAAGTAATCATATGAATAATTACAAGTCAAAACACAGACGACAAATGAAACTATTTTACCCAAAACGCTCTTTAACATGGAATTTACAAAAGAACGGGTAATATAAAGTCATAAGTGAACCATATATGACATCATAACAATTAATATGATTCTATAATAAGTAAATGATATTATTTAAATCATTATACAGGAGGTTTGGATATGTACGAAGCATATCGAACCTAAGGTAAGGGATAATTATTCCAATCTAATTCTTATCTGAGATTGTTTACTCGTATTTATTTACTGGGCGTTATGTTTATTATCCATGTCCATATGTTCTCAAAATGTTTTCATAATTTTTTTAATTTCATTCCATGTATGTTTAAGGCATTTTTACCCTTTTCTTACTTTTACCACATTGTATGGAAGGAATCTTTCTTTTGTTTACCATACGAGGTAATGTTTGACTTTTCCGACAAAAGTACGAGGAGAATGTTATTATTAACTTATACGGTGTGAATGGTTTTTTTACGGTTTCATAACGCCTAATTTTCATGAAGGTTAATTTACATTATTTTATGAATATTTTCATAAAAGGCTTTTATTTTAAAAGTGCATGGAATTTTTTGAAAAAAAAATGATTTTGATGAAGAAAGGATATTTTCCTCAAGAATTCATTTCAAATGCTTTATCAAAACCATTTTCCATCTAAGATGACATTATTTGATATGTGTATGTTTCTAGTTTAATGTCTATATGATTTACATGGTTCAATTTTCTTATGATGAAATTTCAATTTGTTTTATATGGATTATGAAATGATGGGATGATGTTTATGAAACCCATTTTATTCTTTGGGTTATGATGAATGTTTTAAGTTTATTTTGTTGAACAAGTAAGAATGATTTCATTAAGAGATGGGTGGGAACTATATCTCCCTCCAATTCATTGGGTAAAGATTTTATATCTCATGAGATAGACATGGCTGGAACAACATGTTAATCTGGTTCAGTGTTACAGGACTGAAACGAGGAGTGTACTCGATTCAGAATGTGACTTTTTCCACTAAGATGGTCTTGGCAACAATGCCTTGGCTACTATGGAAATCATTACACGTGCTTAATGGATTCCACAGTTACATGATTTATTCCCATGCTATTTTATCATGGTTTATGTCCCATTATGATCTATGGCTTATGTACTTCCATGTTTTATGTCGTTGCTCAAGATTTGATGTTTAAACATTATGTTCATGTTTTTAAGTTCAAATGTATATGGTATGTTTTATTTCATCCATGATTAACCTTACTGAGCATCTGAGCTGACCCTTTTTATGTTTTATTTTCCCCCAGGATCAAAAGAATGTTTTTAGGTAAGGAAACAAAAAGTGGAAGATCTTTATGGGAGATGTTGAAGATCATTCACCATGATTAGAAGATTATGTTCCATGTTTCCAAAGACACTAAACAATTACGGTCCTTGTGTGTCTGTTTTTGATATTTATTAAGTATTATACAAAAGTAATGTAATGTCCATGTAAATCAAGCTTCGGGTCTCTATAGTCAATCTACCGTTCATCTCCTAAAAGGATAAATCACATAAATCTATCCACTTGTACTCTGCACCCTTCTTATTCAGGCCCATCAGTGGCACTGCTAAGCTTGAAATGTCCTCTATAATGTGTCTGTAGTAACCATCCAGCCTCAGAAAACACCATACCTCAAATAAGATCATTGGATCATACTGTGAAACTATTTCTCTCACTTTCACGGGGACTGTTGATACTCATGTCTCTACGATAACATGACCCACGATGTTAATCTAGTCCATCCAAAAGTTTTATTTTCACTTTTAAGCATATAATAGATGAAGTCTCAGTGTACTCAATATGATCTCAAGATTGGTGGCATGGTCATGTCGAGTGTGGTAGTACACTGATATATCATCCATGAAGACTACAAAAATATAATCCAAGTTAGGATGGAAGACTTCGTTCAATAGTTCCATGAAAACTTTTGGTACGTTCGTGAGACCGAATGGAGTAACTACATACTAGTGTAGACCATACCAACTCCAAAAGGATGTAATAGGTATATCTGATGGTATAATACACTACTTATGATAGCCAAATGTCAAATCAATATTCCAGAAAACCCATTGTCCTTGAATAAAATCAAAGAGATCATCAAATTTCAGCAAGGGACACTGGTTTTTGACCGTCAACTGGTTCAACTTCCAATAATCCCTACAAATTCTGAGGGTACCATTCACATTCATCACAAAAAGAATAGATGAACCCCATGTAGAAGTACACATTTGGATGAAACCCTTCACCCATAACTCCACTAACTGCCTCTTTATCTCCTATAACTCTAGTGTAGCCATCCTATACGGAGGAATGGACAACGGTACCACTCCTGGAACATTCTCAATAGATATATATACATCTCACTCTAGAGGTAAACCTGAAATGTACTGTAGAAAGACTTCTCATAATTGATCCACCATTATAATAAATTCCATCTATGAAGTACCCTAGTCATATTGATATAAACTATAAATCTAGGCTATATTTCCTCCCAACACTTTTTGTTCGAGTCTATCTCTGCTGGCATGAACATCCCATTCGCCTTTGTGTAGAAAAGACATTCCCTCTGGTGATGTGAAACTCACCCTATGGTGATATCTATCAACAAAGGCCTAAAAGGATTCTATCATATTCATTTCAAGAATGAAATCTATGCTTTTAATCTCTATGAAATAGAGTACCCATAAGAAGTGACACCCACCATCTCAAGAGAGCATTCCATGAAATTACTTACAATAGCCATCCTAATCCCCAACCGAATGTCTAGACTCATAAAATCCTCAAAGTAATGATATAGATCCCAAGGCTCTCCACAATATCAACATATATGAAACTATGGGATGTCCCTAATTCAAAAAGGGAAGAAGCTAAATCCGAGGCAACTAGAATCGTACCTCTAACCGTAGAGGGTCTGAGATCCTACTTTAGCTAGGACTGCTCCACTACAAAATTATGACATGTACAATGGCCCTATGACCCTACCTTACTACCCTGAACTGAACCACCATGTTGTCAATAAAATCCTACATAATTTCTATAATAGCCATGACCTCCTCATCAGCTTGAATGTCCTCACGAACTATAGTTCCCTGACTGAGGAGAAACTGATGTTCCTACTCAAGAATGTGGAGTCAAAACTAATCCCTACTCACTAGCTGTTGGGGATAATAACTATGAAAAATAGTGAAGATGACCCATCTTTCTGCAAACTAGTCACTTAAATGGGTCACTCAGGCATTGAGGTCTCGTGATCGCACTCTTCCCGCACTGGTAGATCCTCACCTGACTACCTGTAGCTACATCCCTACTAATAGAATCACTACACAATAGCTTTTTATGGTGCATACTACTATTAGAAAATGGCATACCAGCCCTGGATGTTGATCATACCTAGCTCACAACTCCCAAATCTCTCATATTGTGCTTAATAATCAGCACCTGGTTCACTATAGTCATCAATAAAGTCATCCTGAAGGCATTCACCTGCGATCAGATGTCATACTTTTGACCATCCTCAAACCACCTAGTAAGTGATTACTCATCAACTCCCAATGCAGGTGAGAAGTGATGAAGCTATGTGAAATGTGAATATTACACCATCACTGAAAAGTCACACTACTAAATCTGCATGAACTCTTAGTCTCGATTGGCCCTCACCATCTCTTGATAGAATTAATCATAAAAGGTCCTATTAAATTCATCCAAATCCATATATCGATGTTGTAACTACTATATGACAACCCTGATTTTTATTACAACTTAAACATACTTTATTACATAAAACTTCACTTGATACAACAAAGAAGATCGAGAGGATAAGTGTCTTTGGGGCTTAGGATCATTACATAAAAACATAAAACTTGAAATACAACATCTTTATTGAAAACATCCTTTACATGACCACTACATTCCTTTGTACTTGGCATTTCATGGGATAACCTGAGGACATGCATAAGAAAAGGGTGAGCTATAAAGCCCAGTAAGGGAGTACACAATGAATAACATGAGGAGTACAATACATGTTAGGCAATAGGAACATCAATAGAGCATTAGAGTAACATGAACATAAAGGCATGATAAAGCATGATAACCATAACATGGAAATGTGGAAACATCACTTATCATTGAATTAGCATGAGCCAAGGCTCATTGCACATGGAGCATGAGTAAACCCTCATTGCACTTGAATCACGAGTAAACCCTCGTTGCACTTGAATTAGCATGAGTAAAAACTCATTGCACATGGCGTATCATGATACTATATTTTACCCAATGCATTGGAGCGCCATAATGGGCGCACCCTTCTTAAACATTTCATTTCATGCATAAGTGTGCCACATGGATCATAAAACATGGATTCATAAAACATAATCATTTATTCCACGATAAAGGAATGTGGAATTCATACATGAAACTTTATAATCAATTAGTAAATGTGCATAAAGTTGAATACCCTTGATGGAGAAATGGGCATGGTATTCACTACACAATGACATTGGCTTAGAAAATCGGTGTGATTTCGGCAGCGTAACAGCGTGACATAAGAATTCATAAAAAGGTTTGATGAGAGAGAAAGGGGTTCCTCATCATATTTACATGTAATGGAAAGTAAGGAGGTCATATATATACATGTCCCAACAATCTAAATGGAATTTAGATTCATGATACAAAATTATTGCTTGAATGTAAAAGAAGAGAGAGAAGTTCCTTTCGGAATTTCAGCATAGTAACGGGTGTACATGGGAGGCATTTAATGAGAGATAAAGGGTTATCCCATCATTAAAACAATAAGAGGGAAGTATGGGGGAGGTGAGAAACCATACCCCAACATTCATAATTGAAATAAAAAGGGAAATAAAACTTAAAGAAAATTGACAAAAATGAGAAAGGAAGAAAAAAACCCTTACTTGGAAGTGTGCTTCCAAAGGCTAGAGAGAGGCTTGTGAGAGGCTTCTTTGGAGCTTGGGGCACCTTGAGAGGATTCTAGAGAGATTAGGGCAGAGGTTGGACGAACTCCAAGGGCTTTTAGTGATGAGGAAGTGGGAGCTTGGGTGGGTTTATATAGGAAAGGTGAGGGAATTCTTTATTATTTAGGTTTGGGACCCCTTATATTAAAATAATCCAAACCACAAACCATCCCATGGTATTTGCCCACGGTTTCTGGAAAAGGAAAGAGGAAAAAAATATTTTACATGGCCAAGGTCCGATCTTATTAAAATATTAGGGTTTCTTATGTGGAGGTGAGTCACACTCCCATGGAAATTAATTTAAAAAGGCAAAGTGTTGAATAAGTCTTGAGGGCTCCATTAATGCTTTGAAAAGTAAGTAAAACAAACCCAAAACCACATTATTTTAATGATAAAACACATATTGGTCGAACATAAGGATTATGTTATTTTATTACATCACCATTGGGTCATTATGATGTCATAAAACACATTATATATTTAAATGGTATTTAATTTTTACCCAAAAATTTGACTATCTCAAAAAATTATGAAAAATTCACCGTTGGATAATTTCGACATCCTGATTCCAAAAATAATATTTATTTTATCTAAATAATTATCTAAATATGTGAATTTTCACTATTAAAATAAAAACCGACATTTATAAAAAAAAATTCACGGGTTTTGACAAAAATGGCTTTCAAACATTAATAAAAATTTTAATTGCATTCATAAAATTATAAGATCATTTATATTTAATAAAATTTAATTTAATAATAATAATAATATTTTATTAAAATATTATTTAATTCAAAAATCCTTTAATTTAATAAAATATATTTCTTAATTAAATAATAACTAAAAACACCATTTGTACTTTAAAAACTAATTACAATGTATCAAAAATGACTAGAAATTATATTCATTATTATATACAAAAATAATGTACATGAACATGGTGCTACTTATTTGTTACATAACCCCTTAAAATAGACACATAAGACCTAAGGGTAAGGTGCGCGATGGTGATAGACTCTTGGGGCGGCTCGGATAACATCGCTCGAGTGGTAATTTCAATCAACTTCCACTTTTCCCGTAAACGATCACGTTCGAGCTTGACTTGATGAAGCTCAGATTGGGATTGGTCAATGGAAAAGCCCAAAGATGCCACCTCTTTTCCGAGCTCTGACAAATGGGCTTCATAAGGGGCAATTCTACTGGATGAGGCCATCACTTCCTTTGTCTGAGTAGAAATGGGTTCGTTAAAGCCTTATATTTATACTACTCAGATGATCACTGTTCAACGACTATAAAAGTAACGGTCACAAATCTTAACGTAAAACTAAAGAAGTTGACATCTTATAAAAAAAATTCATAAAGAGACATTTAACTGGATCAAGAGGGATTTTCATTAATGAAACTTTGGGTCGTTACAATATTCCCCCCTTAAGAAATTTCGCCCTCGAAAATTTTCTTTTCCCACACTAAAACAAATGTGGGTAACTCAACTTCATCATATCCTCTGACTCCCAGGTTGCTTCTTCAAACTTGTGGTTTCTCCACAACACCTTGACGAGGGGCATTATCTTATTTCGTAGAAGTTTTTCTCTACGATCTAAGATCTTCACTGGTTGCTCCTCATAAGAAAGATCGTCTTCTAATTGTACCACCTCGGAAGAGAGTACAAGTGAAGGGTCTGGTATGTACTTACTTAAGAGGGATACATGGAAGACATCATGCACCTTGGCCATAGTAGGTGGAAATGCTAGTCGATAGGCCACATCCCCAACACGATCAAGAATCTCGAAGGGGCCGATGTACCTTGGACTTAACTTCCCTTTCTTTCCAAACCTCATGACCTTCTTCCACGGAGATATGCGTAAAAACACCATGTCTCCAACTTTAAACTCAAGGTCTCATCGACGATTATCTACATAACTCTTCTGTCGACTTTGGGCTGCCTTGATATGCTGCTGAATGGTTTTCACCTTCTCCACCATTTCTTCGACCATTTCTGGTCCAAGCAGCTTACGTTCACCGACCTCATCCCAACTTGCAGGTGTTCTACACCTTTTCCCATACAGGGCTTCATATGGTGCCATTTGGATGCTCGAGTGGAAACTATTATTATAAGAGAACTCAACTAGAGGAAGATGTTGATCCCATCCTCCTTTAAAGTCCATTGAGCACGCTCGCAACATATCCTCACGTGTTTGGATAGTCCGCTCGGATTGGCCATTAGTTTGAGGATGATAGGCCGTACTGAAGTTCAGTTCAGTATTCAGAGCATGTTGAAGACTCCTCCAAAACTCAGAGGTAAATCATGGATCTCGGCCAGACACGATAGATAATGGTACTCCATGCAACCGTACCACTTCCCTGACATATATCTGTGCCAGATGATCCAAATAGAAATCCTCTCGAATAGCAATGAAGTGTGCAGTCTTTGTAAGACGATCCACAAGAACCCAGATTTCATTGTTGCCTTTTGATATCCTTGGAAGTCCGGTGACAAAGTCCATGGTGATGTTCTCCCATTTCCATTCTGGTATGGGCAATGGTTGCATCATCCCCTTAGACTTCTGCCTCTCTGCCTTCACTTGCTGACACACCAGGCACTTTGATGTATATTTAGCGATCTCCTTCTTCATATTATCCCACCAAAAGTTTTCTCGGAGATCTCGATATATCTTTGTGCTCCCTGGGTGAATAGAGAAATTTGAACTATGTGCATCATCCAAAAGTTCTTTCTTCAGCTCCGAACATGATGGAACACATAATATTTTCCCGAACCGCACAATTCCTTTTTCATTAACATTAAACTCTGAGGATTTTCCCTTTTTGATAGCTTCCACATTTTCTTAGATTCCTATATCATCATTTTGAGCATCCTTTATCGTTTCCAAAAGAGATGGTTGAGCAATAATTTGTGAAAGGATTGATGATGTTCCATTCTTTATGATTCCCACATCCATCTTCGTCAAGTCTAAGAAGATTGGATCCTTCTCAATTCTCATCATTGATAGAATAGCTGGATCCTTTCTACTTAGGGCATCCGCCACCTTGTTCGCTTTCCCAGGGTGGTAATGTATTGAATAGTCATAATCTTTGATGAGCTCTATCCATCTTCTCTGGCGCATATTAAGATCTTTCTGTGTGAATATATATTTAAGACTCTTGTGGTCAGTATATATCTCACATTTCTCTCCATAGAGATAATGCCGCCAGATTTTCAAGGCAAAGATAACCGCCGCCAACTCCAGATCATGCGTTGGATAGTTTCACTCATGGATTTTCAACTGCCTTGAGGCATAGGATATCACTTTATCATTATGCATCAGCACACATCCTAAGACCTTCTTCGAAGCATCACTGAATACCACAAAAAGCTCCCCACTTGTGGGTAAAGTGAGCATGAGTGGAGTGATAAGCCTCCTTTTCAACTCCTTGAAGCTTTCTTCACATTCATAACTCCAAGAAAACATTACTCCCTTTCGATTTATCTTGGTAAGAGGGTTGGACAATCGTGATAAATTTCTCACAAATTGTCGATAATGTCCAGATAACCCCAAGAAGCTACAGATATCAGTTACCGATGTTGGCCTCGTCCATCCCTCAATTGCATCGGTTTTGGAGGGATCCACAGATATCCCATTACTTTTGATGATATGGCCCAAGAATGAGACTTCCTTCAACCAGAACTCACACTTGTTGTACTTGGCATAGAGCTTCTCCTTGCGCAAAGTCTCCAGTACAGTTCTTAAATGCTCCTCATGGTCCTCCTTGGTTTTGTAGTATATTATAATATCATCTATAAAGACTACAAAAAATTTGTCTAGGTAATCTCTAAAGACTCTATTCATCAAGTCCATGAATATTGCTAGAGAATTGGTGAGTCTGAAAGGCATTACTATGAATTCATAGTGCCCGTACCTTGTATGAAAAGTAGTCTTGGGGATATCTTCCTTATTCACCCTTACTTGATATTATCCTGACAGCAAGTCCACCTTGGAGAAGTATTGTGCTCCACGCAGCTGATCAAAGAAGTCATCAATTATTGGGAGAGGATACTTGTTCTTTATCGTGATTTTGTTAAGTTCATGATAATCGATGCAAATCCGCATTGACCCATCCTTCTTCCTGACGAAGAGGACTGGTGCACCCCATGGTGATCCACTTGGGCGTATAAACCCTTTATCTAGATTCTCCTGTAGTTGTTTCTTCAGCTCTTCCTGCTCAACAACATCCATTCTATATGGAGTCTTGGATATTGGTAGTGCCCCAGGTATAAGTTCAATTGAGAACTCAACATCTCTTCTTGGAGGAAGACCAGGAAGTTCCTCGGGAAATACTTCAGCGAATTCCCTCACAATAGGTATTTCTTAAAGGGTGGTTTCTTCCTTGGACTCAATCATCTGAGCCAGATATGCATGCTCATAAGGCAGTAATATCCATGCTTGAGATGATGGAGCTAAAGGAGATTCATCTTCCTCCTGACACTTGTAAAGAATCGGGGGTCGATTCTCCATATGGAGTGTGATTTCCCTCTCCCGACAATTTATGTTGGCTCTATATAAGGAAAGCCAATCCATGCCAATAATTGCATAAAATTCTACCAAAGGGACTATGAAGAGGTTCGCCGGGAAATTCAATCCACAAATTATAACAGGGGAGGACTTATATTCATGGGATGCAATGATTTCCCCATTTTCCGTACTCACTGACATCTTTACTTCTAGGATTTGTGGTGGTGCAGGGATTGTTCTACTAAACTTTTGAGATATAAAAGAATGCGTAGAACCTGAATCAAAAAGTACGTTCTCTATTCTTGAATGAATAACTAGTGTACCTGTCACCACTTCATTGTCGGGGTTCACTTCGGCAGAAGTGATGGCAAAAGTTCTTCCTTGCTATCTTGGAGGTTGCTGGTTGCCTCCTATAACCCTTGGATTAGGGCACTGATTTTCAAAATGACCCGGTTCTTTGCATTTGTAGCATTGAAAAATGCGTTGAGGTTCGAACAGAGTGTTCCTCTCCTCTGTCATAGCCGCGTGTCCTTCTTTCTGATAGTTAACTGCTAGGTGCCCTTCTCTTCCACACTTGAAGCATTTTATTGTCCCCCTAAGGCAATTTCCCGGGTGCTTCTTTCCACACTTTTGGCAAGTGGGGTGCTGGAATTTCTTAGCGCCGTTGGATTTATCCATTGGACCACCAGCATTAAAGTCCACCTTACGCTTCTTTTCCCCATGATACCCCTATGATTCTCCGATCTCCATTTCAACCTTGAGGGCACATCGGACAATTTCCTCATAGCTGTCAAAGTCACGGATCGCTAATGCTTTCCGCAAGCTAGGCTTCAGCCCACCAAAGAAGCGGTCAACCATGAATTCGTGGGTAACGACAAAGCCGGAAGCGTATCATGCAAGCCTTGTGAAGTTTTCCTCGTACGCTCCCACGGATTATTCATCTTTCTGTTTGAGGGAATGGAAGTCCCTTTCCATCTTAAGACTGAGGGTTCGTGGAAAATATTTATCGAAAAACATCTTCCGGAATTCCTTCCATTCAAAAGCCTCAATCTCCTCCTCAGGCTTCGTATTTTTGATCAACGTCCACCATTGATCAGCTTCACCCTCCATACGATAAGCCTCCAGGAGAACCTTATCTTTTTCAGAGCATTGGAGGATGGAAAATATCTTTTCAATGGAGTTGATCCATTGTTCAGCGATCGTGGGATCGGATGATCCACTAAAAGTAGGAGTCCTTTGTCTCATGAACCTCTCGATAGCGACTTGTTATTTCTTAGGGGGGGTTGAACGTTCCTATTGACCAGTGTTTCTATTCAAAACTTGAGTTAGCTGAGAGAGAAGTGTGACAAAGTTCGCGATTCCCGCTCTCATTGGATTGGGCATCTCATAAGTACAATCATCACACTATCTTCACAATGGTTGTTAGCCCGAGTTCTCCTATTACCGGCCATTGGCTGGAATAAAAGGAAAGTTAGGGGTAACACATAAAGGGTAATCCAAAGACAAAATTTTATGACTTATAAATAAACATTAATCTCTTTAACTCATGAGTCTATAGGATTCAATCTAGGCTTTTCATGATCTTCCTTCTAACAAATATTCTTAGGGGCATTTTTCCCTTAATAAGGGTTCATACTAAGATTGTGAATTTATCAAAACATATCCCCCGGGAGTGTCGTAACCAAGAGTGCAGCAAGGCCCGTTGTCGTGCACCAGTTCCCGTTCAAGTCTAGCTCAAAGCGGTGATTTCGGGTTTTACCCCTAGGATACATCTGTGCCAGAGCCGCCTCTACCTACTCGTATCCATACAGGGATGTATTTGTTTGATAAACCACTTACTTAGTATTTACCAAAACATAGGGATGCTTTTATTATACTTAGTCTTGTATCTAAGGCTTTACTAGGGTTTCCTAATCCCAAAAATAACTAAACCTATCCTCTGATACCAACTATGATAACCCTGCTATTTATTACAACTTAAACATGCTTTATTACATAAAACTTCACTTGATACAACAAAGAAGATTGAGAGGTTTAGTGTCTTTGGGGCTTAGGATCATTACATAAAAACTTTAAACATGAAATACAACATCTTTATTGAAAACATCCTTTACATGACCACTAAATTCCTTCGTACTTAGCATTGCATGGGATAACCTGAGAACATGCATAAGAAAAGGGTGAGCTATAAATCCCAGTAAGGGAGTACACAATGAATAACATGAGGAGTACAATAAATGTTAGGAAATAGGAACATCAATAGAGCATTAGAGTAACATGAACATAAAGGCATGATAAAACATGATAACCATAACATGGAAATGTGGCAACATCACTTAACATTGAATTAGCATGAGCCAAGGCTCATTGCACATGGAGAATGAGTAAACCCTCATTGCACTTGAAGCATGAGTAAACCCTCGTTTCACTTGAATTAGAATGAGTAAACACTCATTGCACATGGCGTATCATGATACTATACTTTACCCAATGCATTGGAGAGCCATAAAGGGCGCACCCTTCTTAAACATTTCATTTCATGCATAAGTGTGCCACATGGATCATAAAACATGGATTCATAAAACATAATCATTTATTCCACGATAAAGGAATGTGGAATTCATACATGAAACATTATAATAAATTAGTAAATGTTCATAAAGGTGAATACCCTTGATGGTGAAATGGGCATGGTATTCACTACACAATGACATTGGCTTAAGAAATTCGGTGCGATTTCGGCAGCGTAACGGCGTGACATAAGAATTCATAAAAAGGTTTGATGAGAGAGAAAGGGGTTCCTCATCATATTTACATGTAATGGAATGTAAGGAGGTCATATATATACATGTCCCAACAATTGAAATGGAATTTAGATTCATGATACAAAATTATTGCTTGAATGTAAAAGAAGAGAGAGAAGTTCCTTTCGGAATTTCGGCATAGTAACAGGTGTACATGGGAGGCATTTAATGAGAGATAAAGGGTTCTCCCATCATTCAAACAATAAGAGGGAAGTATGGGGGAGGTGATAAACCATACCCCAACATTCATAATTGAAATAAAAAGGGCAATACAACTTAAAGAAAATTGACAAAAATGAGAAAGGAAGAAAAAACCCTTACTTGGAAGTGTGCTTCCAAAGGCTAGAGAGAGGCATGTGAGAGGATTCTTGGGAGCTTGGGGCACCTTGAGAGGATTCTAGAGAGATTAGATCAGAGTTTGGACGAACTCCAAGGGCTTTGAGTGAGGAGGAAGTGGGAGCTTGGGTGGGTTTATATAGGAAAGGTGAGGGAATTCTTTATTATTTAGGTTTGGGACCCCTTATATTAAAATAATCCAAACCACAAACCAACCCATGGTATTTGCCCATGGTTTCTGGAAAAGGAAAGAGGAAAAAAATATTTTACAAGCCCAATGTCCGAACTTATTAAAAAATTAGGGTTGCTCATGTGGAGGTGAGTCACACTCTAATGGAAATTAATTTAAAAAGGAAAAGTGTTGAATAAGTATTGAGGGATCCATTAATGCTTTGAAAAGTAAGTCAAACGAACCCAAAACCAAATTATTTTAATGATAAAACACATATTTTCCAAACATAAGGATTATTTTATTTTATTACATCACCATTGGGTCATTATGATGTCATAAAACACATTATATATTTAAATGGTATTTAATTTTTACCCAAATATTTGACTGTCTCAGAAAATTATGAAAAATTCACCGTTGGATAATTTCGACATCCTGATTCCAAAAATAATATTTATTTTATCTAAATAATTTTCTAAATATGTGAATTTTCACTTTTAAAATAAAAACCGACATTTATAAAAAAATTCACGGGTTTTGACAGAAATGGCTTTCAAACCTTAGTAAAAATTTTAATTGCATTCATAAAATTATAAGATAATTTATATTTAATAAAAATTAATTTAATATTAATAATAATATTTTAATAAAATATTATTTAATTCAAAAATACTTTAATTTAATAAAATATAATTCTTAATTAAATAATTGCTAAAAACACCATTTGTACTTTAAAAACTAATTACAATGTATCAAAAATGACTAGAAATTATATTCATTATTATATAAAAAAATAATGTACATGAACATGGTGCTACATATTTGTTACATAACCCCTTAAAATAGCCGCATAAGACCTAAGGGTAAGGTGCGCGATGGTGACAGACACTTGGGGCGGCTCGGATAACATCGCTCGAGTGGTAATTTCAATCAACTTCCACTTTTCCCGTAAACGATCACGTTCGAGCTTGACTTGATGAAGCTCGGCTTGGGCTTGGTCAAGGGAAAAGCCCAAAGACGCCCCCTCTTTTCCGAGCTCTGACAAATGGGCTTCATAAGGGGTAATTCTACTGGATGAGGCCATCATTTCCTTTGTCTGAGTAGAAATGGGTTCGTTAAAGCCTTATATTTATACAACTCAGATGATCACTGTTCAACGGCTATAAAAGTAACGGTCACAAATCTTAACGTAAAACTAAAGAAGTTGACATATTATAAAAACATTTTTCATAAAGAGACATTTAACTGGATCAAGAGAGATTTTCATTAATGAAACTTTGGGTCATTACATACTATGAGATAACATCCCACAATCTCTTGGAAGAATCATGTAACATGTACTTCATGAGGTTCACCCTCCTCTCTAGAGGTGTCTTTATATGCTCAAAGATAGAAAACATGGCTTCCAACCACGACTCTGTAGCCAGAGGTCCTCCATCACCTGAAAAAGTGAGGGGATGCTCCTGTTGGAACACCCATGTCAACTTTTCCATAGATGGGGAAGGATAAGGTGCTCCATGAAGGGTATGTAATATCCTTAAAAAGCCTTCAATGAACTGTGCATCAATACCTATGTCTGGTATTACAGGTGGTCCCAAGACAGGCACTATGGGAGGATCAGCTGGTAGTCTATGATCTATCATTTCTTATGTCTGGACATCACACTACATATAGCACACAATTGTAATATGTCTTAGTGGTAT
Organism: Viscum album; assembly: GCA_963277665.1. Classification (NCBI taxonomy): domain Eukaryota; kingdom Viridiplantae; phylum Streptophyta; class Magnoliopsida; order Santalales; family Viscaceae; genus Viscum; species Viscum album. Next base: position 1,979,182,330 of record OY728119.1, read on the forward strand.
GGCTCTGCAAGGTCAAGTGCACACCTATGTTTAAGATTATCAAGGACTGAAACATAGATGTACAAGAAATGGACATGGGAGGAAATCATTTCTGTTTTGGAAACAGGGTAACATCGCATGTATAACCTCCACATGGCATGATCCCTTTCAGCCGTACATGGGAATGTACTTATTCCCAACCTAGTCATGTAACACCCATACACACGACATGTTACTCCTTAGGCAAAGTATGTACTTGAATTTCTCAACCTTCCCATGTACTCCTACAGGGCTATACCACATGGGTCTACCGACATTACACTACATGGTGTGTTCACCTTAGAGACAACACATAATACTTTAGTTATAACCCTCGTGTAATTATTCAGATGGTCAGAGACTCGGTCGACTCTGAACAATGTTTTAGAATATGACACAATGTGTACAACCTAGGTTTTATCCACTAGTTTTGTTAGTCAAAAGGCCCAACCCACAGTCCTTGTGGAACAACATGTACTCCCAGTACACTGTGTGTTATAACAATGTTTCCCAACCCTGTGTATCTACTCACACAGTCAGTCACACAGTAAAAGGCTACATGATGTGTACATATAGGACACGGTGTGTACATAAGAAAAGTTGTTTCTTCCAATACAGAAGAACACATGGCAAGTGTTCATAACATCACATGTCATGTTGTATGGTTTTCTAGATAGTAAGTCGTTGAAACTTCTCTAGAAACCGTAAAAACATAACATTTTGTCCAAGACAAAAAAAATTCTTACTCGTGATAGCCCATACTATCGCAAATCAGTGTTTTTCATCCTTATTCAAATAATTACATGAAAAATTCAATTAATGTTCAACATGATCCACCAAATTCTGATCCAAGAGGTCCCATAACACCTCAAGGACCAAATATTGACATCCATCCAAATGAAACATTAAATATTCCAATACCCTATCAAAATATAATGTATTCTATCATGGAATCTATCATAATAACATGTATATCTGGCACAACATCTATCACAACAACATTCAATCAGCAATGCATCCAAAATGTCATAACAAGAATGCATGGCATGTGATCTCTAACAAGTTCATATATGATGTATAAGATGGAATAAAATCATCTTATCAGGTTACAACAGAAATCTAACCACGATAATATCCTTAATAACAACACAAAACAAGTGTGTCACCCAATGATGAAATCCAATCACCTATAATATTTTGAAAATCAATAAAAATTGAAATATTTGACTAACATGACTTTTCCTTACACAAAATTTAGCTAATATTGGGAACAACTTATTACCAACTACCCATTCCTTCCTATCCCTATCTATAGGATACAAATAGTAAGACAAAGTAGAAAACAAACACCTCTAATACACCTTTGTAATGTCCCAGTTTTGTGTGATGCCCAAAGGTACCCCGAACCAGCTTGGTCAGATAACCTCAAGGGAATTTCCCCAAATGCCAGAGAATGCCGACTAGTAGCGAGGGAAAAGGTAAGACATTTGGGAAACAATTCCCTCATTAGAAAAGTATACATAGTGGAATAACAAAATATTAACAATAGAGGAAGTAGTAATACCATGCAGCAAAAGTAAACAACTGAATACTAATAGTAAATAAAAAAATGGGGAACATATATAAATGATGCATGTCACATGTGTTTAGGAAAGTAGCCAAAAATGTTAGAATGCTAGAAATAAAATACTAAACCATGTAAAAAATAAAACAATTAAACTCCAACAAAATCTCAAGCCTCAGCTTGGTCCAATGTTTTCTAGCTCCTACATAAATCAAGTACATGATGAAGAAGGGCGCTTACCCTTATCTATAAGTAAAACCCTATAATCTGTTTGGTTCTAAAAGAATGACCCAAAAAGGTTGTGACACAAATCCTAGTAGGAAACCAGTAGAAGATCTGAGCCTAATAGTCAGTGAAGGTATATACTAGGAAATAAGAAGAAATGAAACATTAAACTAAGAAGTACTCAAAACTATAAAATCCTATATTTTTCAGTTACATTGATTTTCATTTTTAAATTATTAAAACATTTGAATAATGTTACCTTCGGATCAAGCTTATGATCTGTATCCACCTGTATAATAGAACAACCAGAAATCTCAGAAGACCATCTAAACAACCATGTAAGGCAATGTCCAAGCTTTTGCATTGGCTTGGTAGACTCACAACAATAAATACAACCATCATTCATAACAACAATCCAGGAAGGCTCTCATGGTCTGACCCCATTGGTTTGACAAATCATGAGTTAATTCCAAATGACCACTAGGGATCCTCTCATGGTCAATACCCCAAGGTCCTCATGGAATCAATAATTTATACACAACAACTGGTTATGTCTCACGGTCAATACCCCTAGTTCAAAATCTACACCATGGATCTCATGGTCCAATTTCAATAAACATTGAAACCCCCATCGTTTTCCTAGTCAAAGACTCTCATGGTCCTATGAATATCAGAATGCATACAACATTCATTAAAGGCTCTACATGCTATCCAAACTATTACATGGCTCATCCTTAATAACATAATAGAATCATGCCTCACATATAACCAGACAACTCCATACTAGACAACAGAAGGCATGTAATAACAGTATGCCTCATAGGAATCCTAGGACCAATGACCAATAATAGTTAAACAAGATAATTCACCCCTGGGGTGTCCCGTAACATGGTTTTAAAATCTTATAGATAGGAAACAACCCTTAATAATACAACCAAACCATAGAAGTTATTAAAGGGGGTCGAATACCAAATTACGCAAGACCCCAACATGGGTATTCATCCAAATTAATCATATATAATCCAAATAAAATTGAAGAATGGTACAAACCACCTACCTCGATGTGGTACGCTGAACCCTCCTGAACATTTGCTCGGGAATCGGCCTAGAACATTGTAGATATACAAAAAGATTAAAATATTTCAACCATGAATAATATAATATAGTGGAGAAAATTGGAAGAGTGAATCAATATGAAGGAAGGACTCATTGGTGGGATTCCAACGCACCCACTAGAGTTCGAATCGGACCTTGGATGAAGAAACGGTGGATTAGAAGTTGATCAACACTTCCGACCACTCCTAGACAAACTAAGGTTAGAAGAACATCATTCTGTAGATGATAAGTGACCTGGCTTCAACTCATAAATTAAAAAGAAAAGTAAACATCTTGTTCATTTAATGCACATGAAATGGACTAGCCTCAACCAACTCCCTCTTTAGGTAGTTATCCATGTCACCAACACAGCCATGTACTCGGTCATTACACGACCAGTACATGAATAACCTTGTCCACTAGGTATCCAATATGTACCCAAAAGTACACAGAATGTACATAGAAAATTTCCAAAAATCATTTGTTTTCCACAAAAACAACTCAAAATAAAGATCCATACATGAAATGATTATCTGGGTTCTTACATAAATTCTCAGACACTCTATGTTAGGGTAGGATCATGTGTAGTATTTGAGGATGGTCCTAGACATATATAAAGAGCCCTAAATATAACATTGAATATATAAGTGTTATATTTGGATATTATAGTTTCATAATCCATGTAATTTTATCTTATTTCATGGTTTTTTGTGGATCATATGAATTTTGATGTAATTCATTCTTTGGTTGCACCAAATAGCATGTCATAGGTGTTGAGTTTTATCACATAGGTAGGGAACTACAATAGGTTTTTTTAGTCTTTTATTTGATAAAATCCCAACTACTACCATTAAAATGAAAGGGAATCCCTATTCATGGACTAAGGTATGTCAATAATGCTTTGAGGATAAATGATTGAGGTGGACTAGTGCTCTTATGCCATGACTGCTAGTGGAGGGTATTGAATGAGGGTTTCTATTTGATGCCTCTAAAGTTATTATAATATGAGGGTTAGTGAAGAGGATTTTAGTGATAAATTATTAGTCGATATAGTTGAGACCCATTGGTATAATTATGTTATCAATGACTTTGTGTTTTATATAGTAGTCTTTCCTCCGATTATATGGTACCATTAACTTATAGGAGCGCAACTAATTATTTACTCAAACCACAAGTGTTATTGGTTAATAATTAAATAAGGATACATTAAACTACGAAATAGATATTGGGTGGAGTTCTTACATGAATAATACTTCAATATAGTCTATACTAAATGGAATGTAAACATGGTGGAAGATTCCTTGAGTGGGAAATCTCATTATCTCTTGGTAAAGGAGGCATCATTGTAGTTGGCCTCATTGCAAGTAAACCTGGTGTAGGAGAGAGGTGTATCATATATTCTGTTAACTTTAGTTACTCCACTACTTATTCATATTGTGATATAATATTATTTAATTTATGTCAATAATAAGGTTTTACATGACCACATATCCCCATGAGATGAATTATGTGGATTATTTGAAGGTGGGGAGAACATTTTAAATTTTCAGGTATATATGGTAGTTCTGGTCATTTATCACAAGGATATATAGAGCATATTTCATACACCCCCTTGGTCATACATTTAGGTGTGTAGAAGTTGTAAAATTTCCATAAATGTATATTTGTGGGATTTAATTTGGAGTAGTGTTATCAAGACTATCTATCAATGTGTAACATTTCAAAAAATAATGGATGGACATCCGGTTCCAGCCAGATTGTCTCAACTTATTCAAATCACATAATTGAAGTGGAATGGACATTTTGAAAAATATTATGATAGAGATTCAATGGATAAAGAGAGGAAATGAAACTATTTGGGTGATTCTTGACTGAATTACAATATCACCTCTCATTTTTTCCATCGGATAGTAGAAATTAGTTGAGAGTTTGGGGAATTGTTTATGGATCAAATCATATAGATTCATGGGGTAACCATAATGATAATCTATTACAATAATTATTTTTTTAAATAATGTATTTTTAGAGGCTTATAGGTGGAATTCATGACATAATTATTGATCAACACCATGTTTCAACCCTATATGGATGGGAAGACCAAGTAGACTGTCTAATTTTTGGAGGATATGAGGAGGGCATATATGTGAGACATTATATGATTCTATGATGATAACATTCCATTTATAGTGTTCACATATAATAATATATATCACCCTACTATTGTAATGGAACCTTTTGATGTTATTTATGTGATACCTAATAGTTCTCCCTTATGTTGGAGAGATATTTGTGAGGCATATCTTGTTGGGTTAGAACTGGTTTATGTGAATATAGAGAATGTTCAGGTGATCCATAAGTGTATGATAATATGCTACATCAGACTGAACTATTACACAGACTGATGTCATGTGACATTGGTGTTGGGGAATGGAAACCATGTTTTCTTGAGAGTATCCCAAAAAAAATTGTAGAGGTCTGGTCAGAAATAAAATTTATCCCCAATTTTTATATTTCCACTCTAGATAATATAGAGGTTTAGAAATTTTAATTATCACATTTAATTTTCCTTATAGTTTTATTAAGAGAATAACATGATCATTAATTCATAGTTGTGGAGATATGTGATTGACCCACCACATTTCATTTAATTGGTGGATCTTTACATCATGGAATGATCAACCTTATCAAAGATCGTATTGGTGATCCAAGACTTGTAGGAGAGAAAATTTGTATAGATGGACCATTCCAATAGTTCTGGAGCATTTGAATCTTAGGCTATTATAGGAGATCTCCAGCGAATGTTTGAGTATGGTGTAGACTCAGTACCTACTCATTTATTTAGATAATACCTTGTGGAGAAAACAATTTTTGAAGGAGGGTATGATGTAACAACTCTGATTTCAATAGTTTGATCATTTGGATATTCCTATCTAAGTTCCTTATTTTTTCCACGAATTTTCACTATGTTTGGGTGTTATAGGACCCTAAAACTAATATTTTAAATGATAATTAATATATATTAATGAATTAAACCATATTCATTTAGAGTAAAAGTTTTCCCATTGATTATGTCTTCATATAGGAAATATGATAGATAATTTGTCCCCAAAATACGGTTTTACCCTATGTGCGACATAATGTTATCCAGTGATGAGCGTTTGGTACAAGGTGATTGTTGCTGGTTGTGTTGAGTAAAATAAAATTATATACTTATTTATTTAATTTAAATGTCAAAACATTAATCTCCTTCAATATGTGTGTTGTTTTAGAAAATATATTGTAATATCAATATAACCATGGATGAATGGAGAGGAGTAGCACATGAGATTCATTTTCATTGGAAGATCAATATCCTAGATGAACAACGAATGATCAAGGAGAATCGTGAGAGGGATACTGAACATAGTGAAAATATAATCTTTATCTCTATATGATGTTTTGTTCACCAACTATTGTTCCATTCATTTACATGGGATCAATATTTTAAGGATTTCCTCCCACATTGATTCAATTTATGAGAAAACCTATATATCTTCTTATTTTTATTATTTTCATTTTCTACATGAAATATATTTTAAATAACATCATTGAAACATTTTTTTATTTTTTGAACCATTTATTTCACACTTTTATTCAATAATTATGAAATCTTTGGATGTGATTTCATAATGATATGATGTTTTCACATTATTCATGTGATTTGGAAACCAATTATTATTACCTTATTCATCACTAGTCCATGAGTTCATGATTCAATATTACTTGGCTAGATACCAACAATATAGAACAAATATTTTCATGGTGGATGTGTGAATGGCCATGTAATTTCATTTTTCTAAAAAATAATATTACAGATTCTGTGGGATATATTTGAGGATAAAATCCTCAAATGATGACAAATCATTTCACAAAACACTCCTCATGTAATCCAAGAACTATTTTTTAGCCATCAAAGATCAGGACTCTATGATTTGAGACCTTCTATTTAGATTTAATTAGAGTTCAAGAAATAAAATTATTATTAAGGTGGTAGAAATCAAATATCTAGTAACTTTTTATAGAAATTATTCACTATATAGGAAAAAAATAATGATAGATATTGTATCATAGAGGAACACACATTGCTTAATCGAGGATTTTGTAGTAAAAATGGTTTTGGACATGTATAATATACAATGTCTTATGGATGGTATAACACACCATGTGATCCTAACTAGAACACAAATCTATACTCCAAAGGAACACACCAAGTATGAAGAGAATGAATATACACTATGTACCCTATGTGACACACCATGTTTAGGTACACGAAAAGCCAAACTGAATGTGGTGATTATAATTCAAAGACTCTGGGTTATCATAAACACCATATTACCCCATTTAAAATACATGTAGAGTTACATAGTTGAACAAGCCATGTCCATGGAGGGAAACAAATAGGTTTCCATGTGATCTAACATGTCGTGTGACTAAATTTACAAACAAGGTAAATTGTTAATAAAAATCTACATTGTGTATCACATTCATTGAGGTTCAAATTTAGGCATAAAAGTAGCATGCACTGTGTAGTTTTTTTAGTATAAAATGATAGTGGAATTCATTTAAATTTAAGAGAAATGAATCATAGTTATTATAGATGGATTATTTTTAGAAGGATTCTAATCTGGTGGCAGTAATCATTTGTGATCATAGATGTTTTAATGTGTTCAGTACTCCCCTTCTTCTCTCATTGAATTGGGTCCCCATATCATCCGTACAAGTAGATATGGAAATCCCCCAAATTATAGATGGTATATTTCTTCTATCTATGAAGTGGTACTCCACATCTGGAGATTAGTTGGTGAGTTTCTCCCCTATTGGTGTAGTGCTCACTAGTCTTTATTTTGCAGTGGTGAGGTGCATGTACTCCCTATTCCACATATTTAATGTCAGATGCATGGATTCATGATTGTAACATTTGATATATTTTCATACTCTTAATTCTCTAATTCATGTGGAGAGTTATATCCCCTTTCTCTCTTAGATTGGTCTTCTTTTGGTCAAATTTGATGTTGGTCTTTCCATACGAAGTTGACTATGGGTTGAGATGATTTTCAATTCATTCTATGTCACCCTTCTTGGATTATGGGGTGTCCAACTGGGTTAGTCTATACTCACCCATACATGGTCTATGTATGTTTTTTTGTATTATGGTGATATTGGAACATCAGTGGTGGAAATATTGGACTCATTTTTAAAATAGTATAGTTGTACTTGGATACATTTATTATGATCAGTGGATGTCCATAGATATTGGAAGCTAGGATCTCTTCATTTTTTTCTATTCGTAGTAGTTGTTAGGTTGGGGACACATTTATAGTTATTAATGAATTTTCCCCGATTTTATATCATTTTTTCTTCCTATTACACTTTACAATATTTCCTAGAGGTTGTTTCATAAATTTATTCTACTCTATATATTTCGGTTTATTTCTTTATATTTTCACTATTTTATTGAGTTTTTTATGTGTTTACAAACTAGTACAGTTGGATGAGTCCTCCCATTTAATTGTTATGACTATTTTATCTTGTCTCCATCACTTATCCTATTATATGTGGACAAGGGGTGTCACAATCAGCTCACCATCAACCTTTGTGGTCCTCAAGTGGGATCGATTGGGAGATAATCACACTTTGTTATGTGAATAATGGGTCTATAATTATTTAGAACTATAATGAATTGGCTAAATAATTATGTCTCATGAGATTTTTTATATTGTATTAGAAAGTGATTCTAACACCCAACATGAATTTTACATAAACTTTTAATGGAATAAAGATAGATCATATTGCAACATTGGACTTTGTCCACTATGACAAGTTTGGAAGTGGCACATTAAATTTTTTTAGGATTTCATGTATTATGTTATTGTCATATATTCAATGATATTATGAATGTATTTCATTATTCTATCTTCCATTATTATGGATATTCAATTTATGATAGCATGTTAAGAATCTTGAAACTCATGTTAATCTTTATTAATATGTTATTTCCCTTACAAATATTTATTTCTCACACTTTTCATTACGTAATTCCATTGGGTATCATATATTGGTGTCAAAGATCTCTAGGATTTATGATCACAATGTAGAGGTTTATATAATGATGTTGTTTTTATATATATGATTTTCAATTCATGTATCTAATCTTCCAAAGATAATATAACTCTCAATCCATGTTATTTATTTATTGAAATGTATATGATAAATAATGAAATAACGTATATTTGTTTTCTTAGGTCACTACAAAAGTGGTCTGAGAATCCATCCATGAAATAATAATGATGAATCTCGACATAGTTTTATTGAGTACTGATGTTTGGATTTTTCTTCTCTTGAATACCTTTCATGATATATTTCTGTGGGAAACCCACACAAGTTATTATTAAATATATGAAATTTTTTTCAATGACATTTTCTATGTTTGAATTCAAGATCTAAAATAATTAAATTAGATGTAAAGAGCTAAAGGAGGAGATGGATACTAAAAATAAGAAGGATACTATTCTTAATTCTCATTTTTAATATTTTAAATAAATACAATTCATTTGGGGGATCATATGATAGCATAAGATGATGTGAAACCATCAAAGGGGTTCACAATATGTTGTTCGTAAGAATTAGTGTTCAAAAACTATTGGATGAAGGCCATAAAAAGATATAGTTTCATTAAAGAATCCCTAGAACCAATTAATTGAAATATATTAATTATATATTTTCCAATGTTGTGTAATAATAATACATGATCTATTTATGCATCAACTAGGTTTGTGAAAATGTCATCTATAGTACTTCTTAGGGTCATCCTTATTTTCCTAAGAACTAATAAATCATAGAGATATTGAAAAATTTAAAGGTATTGGTTTTGTTAGCATCAAAATATTTTTATATAGGAATCATCCTATGCGGGGTATAAATAATGAGTTCCATGTGTAACCAACTTCTACATCTATATAATCCTTAGTTTGATGTCTGTATGCATTATCCAGTGAAATTAAGTTCAAATATGAAAATTTCATATCTATGTAAACATGATAATCATCTAAATAAACATTATTAACACTACAAATACTTGATGTCAATTGTCATATGTATTTGTATAACTACATAATGATATGATTATTTAGACCATAATATTCATTCATATTTTCATAACAATAAACACTTCGGAGAATTTGTAGAATTCTAAATACTGAGATACTATATCAACAAATTATATAATCCAAGGAGAGAAATAATGGTGATGATTACAATTATGTTATTAACTATCTTAAAAATTAGAAAACACCTAAAAGGCTATATTATTGAGGAATTTAATTTGATTCGAACTTAATAGATGGTAGTCTAAATTTTTTTCCAATCCTTAAATGTGAACATCTGTAGTAAATATGGGAATTTCAAAGGATTTCAATCATTGTTTTTTTTGATAATTTTGTGGATTAGATATGATTAGGAAAATTATTATTAATTTTTTTTAAAGAGTTGATTGTACTAATCTATAGATGTTTTGTACATAATTAAAATTAATTTATATAAAGGGAGTTTCCACATAGTAATATTATGTGCAATGTAATATTCATAAAGATATAAAGTGTGAATTTATTGCAATGGGTAGAGAAATGTTATGAGAATATGATCAATATTAAATAATTTAGTAGATATTTCATTTTGACTTATATATCATAGTAAAACCTCTTTAATCAAGACAAGTTCATTTACTTAATATTCACTTAATTTAAAAATATTACAATGTAGTATTCAAAAATTTTATATACATTTGAAATCCTTGAGGATAGAAATTAAAAATTATCTATTTTTGGATATTAGAAATGAGACAATAAATTTAATACATCCACCCATATATATGAGTTTGAACAAATCAAATAATAATTGAATATAGATGAGTTGTTAATAATTTCAAAGATCAAGGGGGTTGATTTAATTGTTTAAATATCCAAAAGTATAAGAAGAAGCAGTTCAATATGAGAGGACAATACTATAAAGGTAGTTTAAAGGAATAAATGATGAACCAGTTACAAATTAAAAAAAATTCTGATTTTAATTAAGAATTACGATATATATGAGTTCCTACTGATGAAGGGGCAGTAATAAAAAATACATTTTTCATGAGATTTCAATTGTGGGTTTTGAGGAATAAAATCTGATTTGGGTGTATTCAGTGAATAAATTTTGATGAACCTGGTGGATATACTAATAAAATTGACATGGTTTCATGATGATTTATTGAAGATATATATTTATTCATAGACTCTATGTTGATGATTTATAGATATTCTTCGGATGCAGTTACATTTTATGAATTAGTGCTACTTGACATTAAGAAAAAGGATACTATAAAATAACTAGTGGGATGCTAGTATAAAGGACATATGGGACATGTATCTGGGTTATAATGTTTAGTATTCTGAGCCATACATTTTAATTTTGAAAAATTTGTTTGAGGATAAACTCATTTTATCCCACTATATATTGATTACAATTTTATAGAAGAAAATTTTTATAATGGTATAATAATAGATTATAGTAAGATTTAGGCTTACATTTAGGTTGATCCATTTAAAAAATCATTCCAATATTTAAATCATTTTCTAAATTGCACAGTGGTACATTATAGATTAAATTAGAAATGTATCCATATTATTTTACACAAATTAGAGGGTCAAACCACAGGGGTTTATAGAATAAAATGATTGTTTGGAATTTGAAAAAAGGATTTGGTCAGACCTTATTCAAATAACATCTCAGGAGTTTCTACATGTTCTTAATGAGACTCTTATAATACTTAATTATTATTTTTGATATATCTAATAGGATTTATTAGAATAAAATATAAATTAAATGATTCATAAGAATAAAAAATCCAGTCCAATACACTAATTCAAACAATAAATGGTGAAATAAATATAACACTAAAATATTGAAATTATTACAGGAATTTTGAATATAAAATTAGATACATTTGTTTAGTAATAATATCTATATCAAACATTCAGTATTATTCATCCTTATATAGTTCATAGACATAAAAAATGAAATATTTAATCCATATGACTTTTCATTGACAATTACATTATAGAAAATCTATAAAAATGGATTAGAAAATAGGTAGATCTTAACTAATATGGAAATATACATGTATTTTTTTTTATATTTGGTAAAATAGGTTTTCAAAATATATATTTGTTATCATCAATAATTTAGGATCCATTATGAGTATTTGTATTGAAAAATAAATTATGCAGTTAATGATTTAAATTTTAACCTTATATTATATCAATTAAATATATCACTATTGTGGAAGAATGTTAAATGATTAAATATTTGGTTTTCTAAATTTGTAGCACCAATTTATATAATCTCATGATAAAAACATGATAGCTTCGTGTTTTTAATTATTTGAAGAAGAAGTATCACATAAACCCTGATATGAAATCCTACCATTACATTAAGGACACCACATTATTCATTTATGTAATTTTAATTATAAAAAATATAAGGTAATTTATTAAGATAATAAATACCCAGTTTATATTGACTATAATATTAATTATAAAGATCCAATATAGTTTCAACATGGTATATTTTAAAATGATTCTCTATATAGAATCCCTATTATATTTTTAATATACACAATACCATTGATACAAAACCTCATATAATAATATTATACAACTAAGATATTTATGGGGATACTTTTATAATAAAATTGGAGAAATTTTAAATTTAAATAACTCATTAAATTCATTTAAGACAATGGATATGTTGAAGAAAAAAAAAATATTTTATTTATATTCAGAACTTCGGGACTACACCTTCAACCCTTAAAAAATACCCGAAATTAGTTATGAACTACGAGATATATATTTTGATAGAACTAATGATATGCATTTTAATTTTTTAAGGATTATTGAGTTGAATTATTGGAATTGTTCTGTAATGTCTCGGATTTTTTCATGTATTATTTTAATATTATATGGGAATTAATTCGACACCATGGTCGAAGACACCATGTAGTTCCGAGGACCGGTGAGCCCAGAACAAATGTTTGAATTTAATTTAATAATTAAATTATGCATGTGTGAATTTTTCTTGAAAAAGTGGAATAACTCCTAAATGGGTGCTCAGATCAGAAATATGAGGGCACCGTTGCGTTCAGAACAACTATTTTACCTTATGCGAGGCCTAACATCGGCCGACACCGGTTGGTGGTGGAATCCAGTTTTTGGGACGTAAGGGCAATAAAATATTTAAATAAAAATATTTTATTCTGCAGGGAAATCTTTTAAATCTGCTGCAATAGATATCCCTTACCTTTTTAATTAATGGATGGCACAAGGGTCCAGGGTTACAAACCTCATAACCCTGAAACCCTAGGCGGCTCTGGAGGCTCTGGAGAAAACCTCCCAACGTGGTGACGATGACGCAACGATCGGATCATCACTGATGAACGCCCCTGAACCCAGTTAGGAAGTCTAATTTTTTATTTTCATTCCCGTTCTTGATTTCTACGAAGAACACCGGCTAATCCACGAACTGATTAGTCCGCGGATCTATCTTTCCTACAAGATGGACTTTTGCAGGAATATTGGGAGATTTTGAATCCGTGTTGATCAATCATTGTTGATTTTCCTACTCTGTTTAATAATATTAATGGGAGCGGATCAACGTCGTGAAGAATGATGGCAAAGGTTCGTTCCTCAGACTTGTTTCATTGGATTTCTCCCCTTTCTCTCCTTGGCGTTCCTCGCGTTCTTCGCGAAGCGATGAACAATGGATCGTTTCACATCCGTTCAATGACGCAACGATCCCAAATTGTAAATCCATCCCTGGAGCGAGGTCACAGAGGTGTGACGGCGGTTTCGGCGGACGATTCGGAGCGGATCGAGAGTTATTAGTTTTCGGGCATTTTTCTTCAGATGGATTGTTTGAGGTTTATGATCCATTTTAAGAACCGAAAACACCCGTTACGGTGTTCATATGATGAGATGAACCAACCCCTGGAGTATCGGGACGAACTGACTAGAGAAACACGATCCGAAGGATCAGCCGAAGTGCAAGGAATAAGACGTCGTTCTGGAAATTTCCTGACTACATGCCCTGTATTATGGGATACACAGCATGTGTTTCGACAATAAGATTACATGGCGTGTACTCTGGGAGTACTCGGACACAGGAAGGGTACACTTCCAAGTACATTCCATGTATACCCCTCCCCGGCCAGACCCGTCCAGATACACTGGATATCTCATGTACTGGTACGCGGGCAGGCGACACAAACACAGACAGAGGCCGTGTACGGGCACATGGCCAGCGTACACGGAGCGAGCCCCAGGTGCTCAGACACGGCGAGAGTTTCTTCTACACGCCATGTAGTTAGTTTCTATCCGACAAGCCGAATGACACATGTCAGTTACACGGGCAGTACCCTGGGTCAAGGAACACGACGTGTAATTTTTCTACCCGCCCTGTAGTTTGGTTTTACATGGCTTGAACGAATGACATAGGACGTTTAAACGGGCATTACCCATGGTCAAGGAACAAGGCGTGTAACCTTACTACATGCCATGTAACCTATATTAAATTGATTGATCCACTTGTCTTCATGTTACTTGGACTAGTTTTTTTAGGGATTGTAGCCTTGGCCTTTCCCCTGAAGGTTCTGGTATCATTTCCATTACACATGAGTATGATCCCTTCAGCAGAACTTCCTGAAAAGAGTTTTTGGAATCCCCTCTATTAGACTTAGAGCTGGATTCTCTATTCATTCTTGGAACCCTAAGTAGAGTTCCTAGCATCGACTTGACCAACCTAACCCGTGCGTCGTTCCTCTACTTAGAGAATTATCTCAGACTGAGTTATCAGAATCACCCCATGACATGGCTGTGATCCTCATATGGGTATCATTTTCTCAAGGTACTTGTTGAGTGTGTTCTCCCAGAATGAGAACTTTGTGTCTCTCTCCCCAGACCTAGGAGTGTGTTCTCCTTGTTATGTGCTTAGTGGAATCTTCTAGCTGGGTCCTAGTGGTGGTATTCGTGATAGTCGATCGTGGATGAGTATATTTGGATATTCGTGTTATATGTTCAGTAGACATATACTATGTAGAGCTGACTGTATCATTCTGTTGTGGTATTTCCCTTGTTGTGTATTGCTTTGTGGTTTCAGGGTATCCTACTGGGTATTGTTATACTCACCCCTGCACGGGCTTTGCCCGCATTTGTCATGTCTTTTGCAGATGAGCGAGCCTTTGACAGGATTCAAGGCGGACCAGGATAGGACGATACTCAGTGAGATTAGATAGGTCGAGGTGTGTTCCTATGGCTAGAGACTACAGTCCGAGCACCTTTCTTTACAGGTTGAAACTTGTTACAGACTCTCTTTTGGTGGGTTGTACTTTTGGCCTAGGGTTTTAATTTCTTGTACATTACAATCCTGTCATACTCTACGGTTGGGTTTTAGTGTATGCATGCATCTTTTACTTTTAGTAGTATTTACTTTTCAGCTTTGTGGTCTTGGAGATGCGTGTGCGTGTGTACAAGTTTATAGGAAATGCATCCCATGTTTGTGGCGTGCCTAATCGGTGCAAGTCACCAGCCCCTGGCATATTGGTGGTGGGATCGGGGAGTTGTGGCTCGGGCCCCACTAGGACGGGTCGTGACAGAGTAGTATCAATGGTGGTCAGTTCTACCTTAGGACTGAGAGTCTGTGAGTTGGTTTGGGGAAACGTTGTTAAGATTTTCGAGTTCGGCTTTCAGGCCAGTGACCTGAGTGATGGTGTGGGCGGCTGACGTATCTATACACCAGGACTCTGATAACTTGATTTTTAGCTCCGAACATGAGAACACTAGTTGTAGGGGAAAAATAATGGTACATTCATTATATAAGAATGGGTTGTGGTTTCCATGTCCTTCTTGAGTCAGCTCTCCAGATATACTCACTGACTGAGAAACATCTTGTCTCTTTAACAGGATTCCACCGCGACGCGCACCCACTAGGATCCAGTAGCTCGATCATGAGGGTTACCCCATTAGTGATGAAGCCTCGATATAGGGACTAGATCCCCCAGTTTTACCACATGGTGGTGTTCCAGTTATCCCGCCACCTGTGGAGCAGTGTTTAGTGCCTGATGTACCAGTGGAGGAGGAGCGCTTGTTGAGCGCACTCCATGAGTTTCAGAGATAAAGACCCCTCAGGTTTCGAGGAGAGCCTGACCCTCAGCAGCAGAGGACTGGCTTGAGGTAGTGCCCAGAGTCTTCTGTTTGGTCTGGACAACCGCATACCAGATGGTGATCCTGGCAGCGAGCCTTCTGCAGGGCTCGACACGATGAAGGTGTATTTTGGTTTCCTAGATCCTTGACGAGGCGACACTAGCATGGTCGGAGTTTGAGCGTCTCTTCAGAGAGGATTTTTCACTGGTTACCCTGAGAGCAGTGCGCATACAAGAGCTTCTTCATATCTAGCAGGGAACCATGATAGTGGCTGATTATTCTTCGAGGTTTACCGACCTCTCGCGGTACTCGATTGATATGGTCAGAGATCAGTACTTCAGAGCTCGGACTTTTGAGCAGGGCTTGCGTAGAGATATCCGAGCTTGCATCATCCCTATGAGAATTCCTACTTATGCTAGGGTGCTCCATCGGGCTTTGGTGGTCTAGAGATTCTTTGCATAGTAGAGACAGCCGACAGTTGTCAGTAGTTAGCGAGCTGAAGTAGAGACCTCGACTGTAGGGAGACGACATCAGGGACACAGGCGTGGGAGACGTTTCCAGAGGAGATCACAGGAAAGGGGATCTGCCATACAGGGTTCACAGGGAGCATCCAGCCATCCTCGAGAGAGGAGATGCAACTCGTGTGATAGTAGGGGACATCTCGCTTGAGATTGTCCGACCCGCTGTACTACTGACGTGGGAGTAGTGGATGGACCACCAAGGAATAGGAAACGTGTGGATCAGACAGATCTACGGGGCAGTGGATATGGTAGGGGAGCTGGGAGAGAAGCTATAGGTAGTCAGCGTTTTAGCCATTTACCACCACCACCCCCAGGTGGTCCACCCCAGGCTCAGGGAGCTGGTGGACATAGGCAGAGACAGTTGTAGGTGGCATATGATTATGACCCAGGTACTCCCGGAATGATTATAGGTACTATCTGTGTATTTTATACTTTGGCTGCCATATTTATAGACATATGTGCTATTCATTCCTTTCTGGATGCTTATCTTGTTCGAGACCTTGAGATTCCAGTCGAGCCGTTGACTCAACCCTTACGCTTAGAAACACCGACTGGAGAAGATTCATAGATCACACACCTCTTTAGACAGTGTGACCTGACCCTAGGAGGTTAGATTTTTGGTTGGAACCTCTTGGTGGTAGCGTCGAGGCCTTACGATTTCATTATTGGTATGGATTGGCTATCAACAGTTCATGCCCTGATCGACAGTTTTAGGCGAAGGGTGTGGTATGTCCGCAGTGATGGAACGAGGTTCCCTTTTTTTCGGTGAAAGAGAGACCCAGGCAGCGCATGATGGACTCGTGCATTGGAGGGCACAACAAATTTCACATTAGTTGGCTAGCCTATCCCTTGGTGCAGTAGATGTTACGAGTTTCTAGTTTCCAACAGTAGTGGATGAGTACGAGGATGTCTTTCTAGGGGATGTCCCCTGGCTACCTCCCCATCGGGAGATAGATTTTGGCATTGAGTTGCAACCTGGAACGACACCGATATCAGCATCAGCATATTGGATGGCTCCTGCAGAGCTTCATGAGCTGAGGGTGTAGCTGGATGACTTGTAGAAGAAGGGATTTTTGAGACCCAGCGTTTCACCATGGGCGTCCCCAGTGCTATTTTCCAAGAAGTCGGATGAGAGATTGAGGCTATGTGTGGACTACCGGCACTTGAATAAGGTGACCGTGAAGAACCGGTATCCACTACCGAGGACGATGACCTCATCGACCAGTTGAGAGGGGCACGATGGTTCTCGAAGGTTGATCTACGATCAGGCTATCACCAGTTGCGAGTACGGGATGAGGATATACCGAACACGACTTTTAGATGACTCTACGGTCACTATGAGTACTTGGTGATGCCCTTCGGTGTGACGAACACCCCAGCAGTGTTCCTGAGACTCATGAACCGGATCTTTCAACCCCATCTAGACTGATTTGAAGTGGTCTTCATTGATGATATCCTTGTGTACTCTGCATCAGAGGAGGAGCACGTGAGACACCTAAAGATGGTTCTGGACACACTCCGAGAGAACCAGTTGTACAGGAAACACTCAAAGTGTCAGTTCTGGATATGGGAGGTGCACTTTCTAGGACTCGTTATCTCAGCAGATGGTGTAGGAGTGGACCCAGCCAAGTTGGAGGCAGTACTAGAATGGGAGCCACCCCAGAACGTGATGGATGTACTGACTTTCCTTGGGTTGGCAGGCTACTATCAGAAATTCAGCCTTGATTTCTCCAGGATTGTAGCACCCATGACTGCCTTGACCTGAAAGGGACTTCATTTCGTGTGGACTGAGAGATGCCAGCAGGCTTTCCAACTGTTGAGATAGAGTTTTACGAGTGCCCTGATCTTGAGATTACCGGAGGAGGGTGTGGAGTATGTAGTGTTCTGCAACGCATCCGGAACCAGGCTTGGTTCTGTCCTTATGCAGAGGAAAGTGGTGATTGCATATGGCTCACATCAGTTGAGGCCACATGAGCAGAACTACGTGACCCATGATCTTGAGTTGGCAGCGGTGGTCTTCATATTGATGAAGTGGTGGCACTACTTGATGGGCAAGAGGTTTACCGTCTACTCTGATCACAAGAGTCTCAGATATATCTTTTCTCATACGGATCTAAATTTGAGACAGGGGCGATGGCTTGAGTTCCTCCAGGATTACGACTTTGATATCGTTTATACTCCTGGGAAGGGGAACGTGGTGGGAGATTCTCTCAGTAGGAAATCCAGTTCGCGGTTGCTGGATGAGGCGACAAAGCAGTTTTCCTCCTTACAGTTTTCATTTGTGGATGGAGATGAGGGAGCTTACCTTCAGTAGATGTTTGTCACCCCTCTAATCTTACAGCGATTCAGGGAAGCACAGCGCGAAGATGCAAGTTATGAGACTCTACATGCTCAGATATCCACAGGTGATGTTGCTGATGGATATTCAGAAGGTGGGGAGTGCATTTTTCTTTTCCGAGGGCACACGGTAGTACCAATGACGTTGCGGGAGGAGGTTCTGATGGAGTTCCATAAATCCCCTTTGGCGGTGCATCCAGGTGTAGAACAGATGTATCAGGACCTCCGACATCAGTTCTGGTGGCTAGGAATGAAGAAGGGTGTGGTAGATTTTGTCTCTCGGTGCGTTACTTGTCAGCAAGTAAAGGCTGGGCACTAGGTGCCAGCAGGTTTGACTCAGCCCCTTGAGGTGCCAGAGTGGAAGTGGGGTGGGATATCCATGGACTTCGTGACGGGTTTCCCACATACGTCCAGGGGACACGTTGCCATCTGGGTGATCGTTGATCGACTCATCAAGTCGGCCCACTTCTTATCCATACAGGAGTAGAGTTTAGTTGAAAGCATGGGATGCCTCTACGTTTAGGAGATAGTTATAATTCATGGAGTGTCATCCACGATCGTCTCAGATCGTGATGCTTTTTTCACATCCCGGTTTTGGAAGGGATTGCAGGGATCTTTTGGGACTTAGTTACGCTTGAGCACAGCGTTTCGTCCCCAAACTAATGGTCAGACAGAGCGGACCATCCAGGTCCTGGAGGATATGCTTTGAGCTTGCATACTTGACTTCGGTCATAGTTGGGAGTATCACCAACCACTGGTGGAATTTTCTTATAACAACAGTTATCATTCCACTATTGGTATGGCACCATTCGAGGCCATGTACGCGCGACCTTGTAGGTCGCCACTTTGCTGGTCTGAACCCGGAGAGTCAGCACTCATGGGCCCAGACATGGTGAGAGCTACTAAAGAGATGGGGTAGATCATATTAGAGCAGATGAAGACTGCACAGAGTCAACAGAATTCATATGCCGATAGGAGGCGGAGGCCCTTGGAGTTCAAGGAGGGAGACCATATGTTCCTTCGGGTCTCACCACGACGGGGATTGTGGAGATTTGGCCAAGGCGGCAAGCTATCTCCAAGGTTCATTTTCCCTTTTCAGATTCTAAGTAGAGTTGCAGAGGTGTCGTATCACTTGGCTCTACCTCCTCATATGGACCGGGTACACAACATCTTCCATGTGTCGCAACTACAGAGGTACGTGCATGATCAATCACACATTATCGACTAGGGCGATCTGGACATGGATGATGGGGCGACCATTGCAGAGTACCCAGTGTAGATCGAGGATCGATAGGAGAAGGTCCTTTTTGGATGATCTAACCCCTTAGTGTGTGTCCGGTGGCAGCACATGAATCTCTAAGAGATCACGTGGAAGCAGGAGGCTTGGATTTGCGTGCAGTACCCACATCTTTTTGAGTAGCCCTTGTTTTGGATTTTTTGGGAGGTAAAAGCCCTAAAGTGGGTTTGATGTAATTTCCTGGATTTTTACATGTATTATTTTAACATTATATTGGAATTAATTCGAGACCAGGCTCTGAGACGACATGTAGTTCCGAGGCCCGGTGAGCTTGGAACAAATGTTTGAATTTAATTTAATAATTAAATAACGTGCACGTGCGGTTTTCCTAAAAAAAGGGGAATAACTCCTAAATAGGTTCTTGGATCAGAAATCTGAGGGCATCGTTGCATTCAAAATAGCTACAAAATAGCTATTTTACCTTAGGTGAGGCCTAACATCGTCTGGCGCTGGTCGGTGGTGGAATCCAGTTTTTGGGATGTAAGGGTAATAAAATATGTAAATAAAAAAAAATTATTCTGCAACGAAATCTTTTAAATATACTACAATAGATATCCCATACCATTTTAATTAAATTATTGCGCAAGGGTCTGGGGTTACAAACCTCATAACCCTGAAACCCTTGGCGACTCATGAGGCTCTGGAGAAAACCTCCCAACGCAGGACAACGATGCAATGACTGGATCATCACTGACGGATGCCCCAGAATCTAGGTAGGATGTTTAATTTGTGATTTTCTGTCCCATTCTTGATTTCTACGATGAACGCGGGCTAATCCACAAACAGATTAGTCCACAGATCAATCGTTCTTACGGGATGGAATTTTGTAGGAATTTTGGGAGATTTTGAATCCATGTTGATCTATTTTTGTTGATTTTCCTACTCCGTTTAATCCAATTAACGGGAGCGGATCAACACCGTGATGAACGATGACGAAGGTTCGTTCCTGAGACTTATTTTGTTGGATTTCTCCCCTTTCTCGGCTTCACGTTCTTCGCGTTCATTGCGTGGCGATGAAAAACGAATCGTTGCACATCCGTTCGGCGACGCAATGATCCCAAATTGTAGATCCAATCCCGGAGCGATGTCACGGAGGTGAGACGGCGGTTTCGGAAGATGATTCGGAGTGGATCAAGAGTTATGAGTTTTCAGGCATTTTTCTTCGGTGGATCGTTCGAGGATTATGATCTGTTTTAAGAACCGAAAACACCAGTAATAGTGTTCGTATGATGAGACGAACCAACCCCTGGATTATCAGGATGAACAGACCAGAGAAAGGTGATCCAGAAGATCAGCTGAAGCTTGAGGAAGAAGATGGTGTTTTAGAAATTTCCCGACTACACGCCGTGTAGTATGGGATACACGGCGTGTGTTCGTCGGCAGGATTACATGGCATGTACTCCGGGAGTACATGAACACGAGAAGGGTACACAGCCAAGGACACGTCGTGCAAACCCCTCCCCCGTCCAGACCCGACCAGATACATGGGATTCCACATGTACTGGTACACATGCAGGCGACATGGACACGGACAGAGGTCGTGTACGTGCACATGGCCAGCGTATACGGAGTGAGCCCTCGGTGCTCGGACATGGCGTGTTTTTCTTCTACATGCCATTTAGTTAGTTTCTATCTGACAAGCTGAATGACAGTGTCCGATTACATAGGCAGTACCCAGGGTCAAGGAACACGGCGTATACCTTTTCTACACACCTTGTAGTTTGGTTTTACACGACTTGAACGAATGACACGGACCGTTTGCACGAGCAGTATCCAGGGCCAAGGAACACGACGTGTAACCATACTACACGCCGTGTAACCTGTCTTAAATGGCTTAAGCCACTTGTCTTCTGTGAATTGGACTAGTTTTCTTAGGTTTCGTACCCTTGGTATTTTCCCTGAAGGTTCTGGTATCATTTCCTTTACACAGGAGTATGACCCCTTAAGCAGAACTTCCAGAATAGAGTTGTTGGAATCCCTTATGTGAGAATTATAGCTGGATCTTCTATTCATTCCCAGAACCCTTTGTAGAGTTCCTAGTATCAACGTGACCAACCTTACACGGGCACCGATCCTCTGCTTAGCTGATTAGATCAGACTCAGTTGTCGGAATCACCCCATGACATGGCTGTGATCCTCATCTGGGTATCATGTTCTCAAGGTACTTGTGTAGTATGTTCTCCCAGAACAATTACTTTGTATCTCCTTCCCCAGACATAGTAGTTTGTTCTCTTTGTTACATGATTAGTGGAATCTTCGAGCTAGATCCTAGTGGTGGTATTCGCGATAGTCGATCGTGCATGAGTATACCTGGATATTCCTGTTATATATTCAGTAGACATATACTGTGTAGAGATGACTATTCCATTATGTTGTGTTATTTCCCTTGTTGTATTTCCCTTTGTGGTTTCAGGGTGTCCTACTGGGTATTGTTATACTCACCCCTGCATGGGCTTTTCCTGCACACGTCGTGTCTTGTGCAGACGAGCAAGCCTTTGACAGGATTCTAGGCGGACCAGGACCGGACGATACTCAGTGAGATCAGACAGGCCGAGGCGTGTTCCTATGACTACAGACTGCAGTCCAAGCACCTTTCTTTACTGGTTGGACCTTGTTACATACTCTCTTTTGGTGGGCTTGTACTTTTGGCCCAAGGTTTTACTTTCTTGTACTTTACTTTCCCGTCGTACTCTGTGGTTGGGTTTTAGTGTATGCATGCATATTTTCCTTTGAGTAGTTTTTACTTTTTAGCTTTGTGGGCTTGGAGATGTGTGTGCGTGTGTACAAGTTTATATGAAATGCCTTTCATGTTAGTATAATGCCTACTCAGTGCTAGTCACCAGCCCCTGGCCTATTGGAGGCGGGCTCGGGGAGTTGCGGCTCGGGCCCCACTAGGACGGGTCGGGAGATTTTCACTGTGGTGAGTGGAATATGTTCTATAAAATAAATTATAACCATTAATGTCTTTATAGTTATACCACTAAAATTACTACAATCACCAAGAACAACATCTTGTGATTATTCTAATTCCAAGGTAATAATATGTGATGAGTTGAATGAACTAATGTCATCCATACAGGTTGGTTGAGTCAATTATGTAATATTATACCGTACACAATATTTTATTACATTCCAAAATTAATTTAATTTTTTTTAGAAAATAATTCACAATTCACATAATTCAGATGTCACGATTCTAAATTTTTGAATGATATCCGAATTATGATGAATACCCTGAGAGGGGGTGAATTAGGGTATGATAGATTAAAACAAATACCCCTTCAGATCTTGTTTCATCATTAAACCAAACACTCTTCTATCTTATTCACATATATATATTTGAACAAAAATGAAATCATGCATGAGACCCAAAATTATTTATGTGGATCACCCTCACTAGGCTATATCCAAGGAGCATACAACGACAATGCACCGATTGTACCAAATTAACTAAGGCTCGCTTCCAAGAATGGTGGTTTGGGATAGATCTCGTCTATACCCAAGCTCACTGCATTTACAAGGTTTAGGGTTTACTCATTGCATTGCCAATGGTCATTCCCTATATATATTTCCCTCGATCATTACTAGTGGAAATGATCCGCGTCTTCTTCTTCTTTTGTTCACTACGTTTGGAAGGGAAACAATCATAGTTTATAGACATGTAGGTCCCTTAATTTTTTCTAATTGATCCATCATTAAATGTATGTATATTCTCTATTAATGTACCACCTTCATACACTAATGAATACCCCTTTAGTATAGAAACAATATTATAATGAAAATTACTTCCAGGAAGCACTTCATTCAGAAACAAGTCAGCTTCATTCATAAGAAACTCCAACTATCTTGATAAGTATTCTTTGATTGAATAGTTTTAGCATCATCAGAATTTATAATCCCCGAATATCACTGCTCCCCTATCTCACCACTCAAATTATTTCTTCTCACCATGCCTTGATGATGACATTTTCTCCCTTAAAACCCAAAATTTCTCACCCTTTCTCAATTGGCCCGAATTTCACTTCATCAGAGAACACAAAGGTTACTTCATTGTTGTCAGAAATTGGGTAAAGAAGACATAACTATAATTTAGGAAAACACACACCTTACCTTGGATAGAGGGGGTCCCATATCCATGCTTTTTCAAGTGATTGGAGTCATCTGAACTCATAGACGTAGTTGATTCGTTTCAAACATTTCATTGGGTAAGGCCTCTATCCGAATTTCTGTAAGGTGTTGTTTCATAGGAACACACTCCAAATTCACAATACCTTGATCCACCATCTACGTGATAAAATTATACCTAATTTCAATTTTATTGTTCATTGGGGGAGGGAATATATTTTTATATGATTTAATAAACTTGAATTATCACAATGAATTCTAATCAGATACTTCACTTCAACTACCATGTCATTAAGTTACTTATTTATCCACAATAACTTCATGCAAGCATAAGTAGCCAAAATATATTCAGCTTATGCAGTTCTTAATGAAATGAAATATTTTTTTACATTTAAAAGGAATACACAATACACCAAGAGAGAAATAACCTCCTAAAGTTGATTTCCGATTATATGAAAATTTGGTCCAATCTGCATTTGTATATCACAATAACTCTCACTGAGATTTGGGACTGTACATCAAAACAAAGTACAATGTTCCCAAGGTACACTAAAGTATTATTTTCACTAAAATCAAGTTTATTTCCTTAGGATTTCATTGATACCGTGCTTCTCGACATGATTTTAAAAAAAAAATTATTTCTTGTCACTATAAAATTTTATAGACTAAAAATTATATCCCTATATTCTATAGCATTAACTACATTTCCTTCTTAATCCCTTTATGTTTTATCTATATTGCCACTAGATTCATGATATCCTTTTCATTATCTATTAAAAATCTTCTCAAAACCACTTTTAAATATTTATATTGAGAAAAAAAGATTCCAGTATTTACTTGTGTTACCTGTAATCCAAGGAAAAACATTAGTTCACAAATCATTGACATTTGAAACTCACATTTCATGAATTCAAAAAACTGCCTAAACTATGCTTCATATGATCCACCAAATATTTTGTCATCATCATATATGAACATTATCATCCTTTTATTATTTTCATGTTTGACATGTAGATTGAAATCAACTCCACCATGTTGAAAACCATGATTCCTTAAAAACTGATCTACTCTTCAATACCATGATCTTGATGCCTGCTTTAAACTAAAAAGTGCCTTTCTCAGCCGATAATCTCTATTCTCATATTACCGAATGATAAAACAATCAGGTTTCTTAATATATACTTCTTCTTCAAGAACCCAACTCATAAATGATGAATTTACATCCATCAGGAAAACCATGGCCATTATTTTCACTATTATGGCCTTGAATAATCTAATTCTCTCTAGCCTTATAATATGTGGAAATGTTTCATCAACATAGATACCCTCTCTCTTAGAGTACCCTTTGAAAACTAGTCATTTTATTTTTCGAATTACCACACCATCTTCCTTCATTATTTTTGAAGAGACCCATTTAGTACCTATGAAATTTTTATCCATTGGCTTGAAAACAATTTCCCATGTCTTATATTTATATTTTGGATTTTCTTACCTAGAATATTCTTAACATCACATAGATATCTTGTAATAAAAATTAACATTCATCATTTTGGGTGATGATTGATACCCATAACATTCCTATAATATCATCAATGAATAGAACATATTATCTCCTCCCATCAATATTCCAGGGTGAAATTGGTCCACAGACATCAATATGCACCAAATCAAGCCATTTTGTTGTCCTTTTCTCTTTTTTATTATATGTCTTTCGAATGATCATACCTTATTTAAAATCATTGCACTTTTGAGTATGATCAGATGATAATTTTGGGAGTTCTCAAACAACATCATATATCAGCAGACATTCCAAGGATGTTTGGATCAAATGGACATAACCTTTATGACATAGCTTTTTTTCTTCTTCCTTGGGAAAATATATCTTATTCTCCACATACATGATAGAAATTATTTTTCAAATTCATTACCTACAAAACAACTACACCATTTTTTACCTTTATGAAACATAATTTCATAGAAAATATTATGGCATGTCATGAGACAAATATTTGACTAACACTAAGCATGTTGTGATTGAGACCTTCAACAACTAAGACATCTACACATGTCATATATTTCCCCCCAAACTTTTCTTTTCTAGAGCCAATAATTTTCAATCCTTCATCATTTAAAAATATTATGATACCTTTTTTATTGTACATGATTTCGTTCACTAGATCCTTATTTCCTATCATATATTAGGTGCATCAACTATTAATGATCCATATTCTAGTCCGGTCTGATGCTTTCTAGCCAATATTTTCAACCACAACCTTCTCAAATTATTTCTTCCTGATCTATAATTTTAACTTCATACATGGAAAGGAATGATGATCATTATATTCTGTGGTGTATGACGGACCAACTTCATCTTGAAATACTGGAAAATAATTTTTCATTTTCATCTCAATTGATGGTTCATTGAATTTTTATTTGGGGATAGTTTGATTCTTCTTTGGCATGTTCCTCTAAATGGTTAATGAATAGTATCTAGCCATGATAAAAAATTCTACACACCAAAAACAGTGACCCTTGAATGATGTCATAGAGTATTTCATTATGTTTTTATTCCATCGTTGTTGTTCTTCCCTGAGATATCTCTTTTCTATAGAACACACATTTCATGTGTGTCTCATCATTCTATAACAATAACAACAACTGGTGTGAGGTGAATTCAAGTGTGTCACAACAACACCATTGGATTTCCCATTGGTTCTCATAATATTCTAAGTCGACATAATACCCAAATCTATCTTCAGTTTTTGGGAAGCTTCTTGTGGTCTGACTTTAATCATAAACCCCATTGTTTTTAATAAACCCTCTTATTAGACTTATCATTTCGATTTTAATGTTTTGTTTGTTCGGTTATGTCTCTATGATCTACCTTCACCTTCTCTGTTTCCTGAAATATTTTCTTTCCCAATGTCTTACATAGATTTAGAAGTTTTTCCTGATTCATAACACTTCCTCAAAATATGACAACATCTCCTTCAAGTTCTTTGATATAGTTGATTTGATCTGTTCCAATGTTAATAAAATGATTGATTTCCCTTTTTGTTCTTCAAAATTGATCATGATCTCAACAACTATTTTTGAGATATATGTCATTGAAGAATTTAGTTTTCCAATTTCTTCATTCAACTCAGACTTCCATTCTTCTTATTTCTATATATATTGGTTGGAATCACAAACCACTTTGATAGATTTCTTCATTTGGTCTAAGATATCATCTATATCTTTAAGAGAATCTTCTAATTCATCATGAAGGTCATATCTTCCTTCCACTTATTCTTCTTCAATGTCTATTTATTCCCTTGTTTTTGAATTTTTAACAACTACCATCAAAGAATATGTATTATGATCCTTACAGTCCCCTATATCTTCTGTCTTAGATTCTTCAGAGTTGTTATCTTCTCTTGTAAGAATATTCTTCATTATAAAAAAATTTATCTTAAAATTTATATTTCCTTTCATATTGAGAGAATAATTCTCTATGGGAATTTAGAAATCATCCACTACATATTATTTAAACTTCTTGGGAATCCTTGTTGAAAGATGTCCAACCATTCCACATTGAATGAAATAAACTAGCATTTTACCTTTCAATGTTCCTTTTCTTATTTGAAAATTTGATGAAAGGAATGAAAAAACCTCATCTGTCTCTAAATCTTTCTGTCCATCTTCAATGGTGAGATTTTTTGTGGCCTTGAATGACGCTTCTATGGACTTACCCTTTTCCATAGCATCATTATCATCATTTCTAATTCCATATGTTGCTATAGAATTGTGCAACATATCCAAGTTTAGATCCTTTGGATCCTTATATTCCAATACCAAAACCATCATATTAAATCAAGGTGGGTGTTTTATCAAGATGTGCTTAAAATATTTATATATTCAATAGTTTATATGATACCCTACATGTCTTCCACAATGACATTCACCCAATCAAAGAGTATCAAAAAACACATTGGAGTTCATTTTGAGATCCTAATATTTGTTCCATAGAACCTGATGCTTGGCCTCTATAACTTTTGAGTAACCCTGATAAATATTCAACAACTACATCTACATATATTGAGATGAATTAAATGACATCAAATTCATATAAATTTTATTTGATAGGGATCACCCTAAATCCTTGATTCCCTTTGAATAAACATCCAATTTTCTTCATTTATATTCTAGTGAAGCATAACTATCATTATTAGTTAATATTCCATGAATGGATACTATAATGACATCCATTAATAATGATTAGAAGTAATGTTGAATCTGATTCTTCCTTAATTGTAAATCATTCCCATCAATGATCAGAATCTGTTTGTGATTGATACACTATATTTCTTCTCCTGATAAATAACCAATGATTTTCATCCTTTCCTTCTGAAACCAATTTTTATCCTGATTATTTTAAATACCCTAATATGGGGTTGGGGTAGTGAATCTGATAATGAAAGATTAAAACAACCTCTCCTTTGGATATTTTTTTCATTAAAAAGACTCTTCTGTCTTGTTTCTATAGAAATATATGAATAGAGATGAAATCATACATGAGACACAAATATTTTTATATGGTTCACCCTCACTAGGCTATATTTGTGGAGAATACAATCGAAATGCTCCGATTATACCAAATCAACTAATGCTCTCTAACAAGGATGGTTGTTCAGGCTATATTTCTCTTAGACCCAGGATCACAATATTTATAATGTTTAGGGGTTTCTCACTGTATTCCCATGGGTCACTCTCTTTGTCTATTTCTCTCGCTCACTACTTGTGGAGGGGATCACCATCTCCCTCTTCCTTTGTCCACTACTCATGGAAGGTATCCACATAAATTTTATAGACTTGTTTGTCCCTTAATTATCTCGAAATAATGCATCCTCCACTCTATATAGAGGATATATTGAATTCTTCCTTTCATCCACTAATTAATATCCCTTTACAATAATACTACTGGGAAACTTCAATCTTCCATTCAACTCATGGGTGTCTTGGGAACTACTTTAATTCCATGCACAAAACATCTACCTTTGTCTCAGAAAAACATCTTGTGTTCCAGTTTCTACTTGCGCACAACTCGCAAATTGTTTGAAACTCCCTTATGGTGTGAAAATACTCTTCTTATATGAAATTATCTTCTAGCGCACAACTCTAACTTGCGACTCACTACTTGTGTGCAACTCACTTCAATCATGGAACTCACTACTTGCGCATAAACCACTATATGAGTGATCCATACCTTCTATTTTATCTTAGTGTAGAGAATACACAAATAGTATGGGTAGAAACCTATTTATAGGAATTATGACGCTACGCACAACTTCACTAAACTTTTCATTGATTTTGAATCTTCTATTAATGCATGCTCAAACAAACTGAACTTTCTCAAAACTCCATAACATGCCCATACTACATTTTTATTCCATATTTTCATGAAATGAATTTGAAAATTTCATTGCATGAAACATTACAAACCTTATTAACAATTACATGAAAATTCCATTACCAAAAACACTTTTCACAATTCTATAGTTTTTGGTCCCAAAAATTTGGCCAAAACTGGAAAATGACACTGCCTTGTATACGCCATTTTTTGTACCACTTCTATATCATCCATCCCTTAGCAATGGACCATTGTCAAAATCATTTTACAACAATATATCTCGAAATCTATAACTATCCATTTAAACCCTCTTTGTCAACTAACACAATCAAACCATAAATGATTTGATGTTACATTGAGGGATTTTTTCCCAACATTGAATCATTTTCAGAAAATTAGTATCTATGCATGACTAATTTTATTTGTATTTATTAACATAATATTATTCAAAAATAGAGTGACCTGGTAATAATTTTTAAAATGAAAAACTAAATATAAATTCCTCAATTGTTAAAGATACATAACACCTTACAACTATACCATATACTCTAAAGGTTATTTGAGAGATGATGGTACATTAATGTGGTGTATTAGATAATATGGGTCTCATTGTGATATATAAATCCCAAACCTCAATTTTGGATGATCCCAACAGAACAATAAATTCTAGAGTCTAGATTGCATATAGTACATGGAGAAACATAGGGATATCACATATCATCCAAGCAAAGTCATGTCCACGTCATGTGGATCCCCTGAAACTATGTCATAACTCCCATATTATCTACTATTCTAACCATGATATATCTCTCATTTATATACATATAATACAATAATAACATAGAAATAAAATCTTATTGATTTTCATAAAATAAATATGATATTTATTATTAGTCATATAATACCAACCTTGCCCATATACATTTAATATCTTCACTATTCCTCTCATTCCAATCATTTTATCATAATGTTCCACTTATCACTAAAAAAATTATTCATTGATAATATAATGTATTCTTTGAATTATGTTCATTATTTATATATTTACTATTAGAGACTACAAGGGAGAGTATTTCCCTATCATACCCTTGGTGTGTATCTTATAAAATTGTCACTTTTATTTTCAACAACTATAATAAATTAATTTTTTTTATTTTCATTGATATACTATAAAATGTATAAGAATATTATTTTTGTACTATATAAAAGGTGGTGTTATCCTTTATTATGAAACATATATATATATATATATATATCATATTCATGTTTTTATGAAAAAAAATGTTTATCATCACATGTGTATTTTTTATGGATAATTGTTTATAACATTCTTAGGAAAATTATTATTATTTTAATTGTCATCGTTAATAATTGGTAAATGATATTAATATAATTGAATAACTAATGTCAAATAATGACCCAATATTACCAAATCATGATGGAGATATAAAAGGATTATCTTAAATTTATTCAGACTGTGATTAATGGAAATCAAATTAGATAAAATGAATTATTTTATAAAGTATTCAATGAATAATTAAAAAGATATTGATATATTAAAAGGTTTTTTATCCATAATTAATGGGATAAAACTTTTAATTTTATTTTATAGTAATATGTCGGCTTACATATTAAATGGGTTCTATAAAATATTAAAATGAGTGTAATAATTGATTATTTTTAATAGACTACTGTAATAAGTAGAGTAATGGAAGAAAGGATAATAGAGATCTAAAATAATGTGGTGATGTATATATTTAATGTTTAATATTCACTAAAATTGAATATAAATTAATTATATGTAATAATATAATTTTTATTCTTCAAATAATGTTTTCATAATTTAATTCCAAATAGAATTCAAATGTATATTATATGAAAAAAAAATTATAATTATTTTTTATATTTAATTTCTAAAAAATAGTAATGTATTATATTAATATTTATAATTTTTTCAATATGGTCATGGATATCACCCTCATCACATGGAGGGATGATGGATAAATACTTTCACACATCTAATATCATGATCAAAATAGTTAAATATCAATATATAAAAAATATAAAAAAATGTGATGAAGTCATAATGTAAAATCATATCCTCTCTACCCAATTTAATCCAAGGTCAACATGATGTTACATAATTAATAAGGGAATCTAGTTATTCCCTTGAATCAATATCAATGATCACTATAATAGCACTCCCTAAATAAAAACTATCAAATTTTTAGTAATGCACTCCATGATCTAGTTCTGATTATCAAATAACATACACATTAATATATTCTTTTCATAAATGGAATATAAAACCTCATGTGTGGTATTGATATCTAGACCATATAATGATAATCATAAAACTCTAGGGGAAAATATAACCAGTTGAATATCTTTTCTTACATTATTAAATATTGGAACACGCAATATAGTGTGGTGCTGTAATGAATTATCTTGAAAATAAATTATGTACCATATGTAGAACAACAACACAACATAAATTTTTTTCCTTAATCACTATTATGTAGTAACATGAAAAAATTATAATAATAAAATAATTCAGTGAAAATTTTAAATAAATCCCACCACTTTGTTGGGAGAATATTGTTTTTTCACGTATGTTCATATTTTTTGTTATCAATATTATAATTCAGTATAATATTTTATTTATTATATGAGAATATTTATTTATTGAAATTTCCTTTACTATATCACTAAGTTTTGATTATATTTTCAGCCCAAGTCATGGATCATGACTGATATAATTCATTTAGGTAGACAAATGAAAAATTTATGGGAATAAACCAGTGGAGCAGTATGTATATGAAAATATAAGATGAATGTGGCCTGGGTGTAATTATTTAAGATAGAATGTATTCATTTTCAAAGAAAAATAATTTTTTGTTAGACTATAATGTATGAAATTAATACATATTGAACTTGAAATATTTTAGTACATTCATAAACAATTGGGAAATTATGGAACCTACCACATGATTATTTTTAGACCTATCTCATGATGAATCTTGTACCCACTACTCCTTTTTATCAGGTGAAATAACCTTATAATAAATTGACAACATCTTATACTCATGTGACCACAATTTATTTTATGTGACCACATATTCTGATAACATAGTAATTAAACCAAATTCCTGACATATGCAATGACCATATGCTATAATGGAATGATAAGATAAGATACTTCATGGTATAAACCTCTTGAACACCCGACAATAAGAGGCAGTTCATCACATTAATAATTTTTAAAAATTCTATTCATTTTTTATTGTTCAGTTTTTCCATTTATTTTTTATTTTTGAATTAATGATTGTTCTTAGAATTGTTTTGGGTACATTTTACATTGTAAAATCATATTTATATTATAGAATCTCCATTATGTTTTATTGAAATTTTTTATATGGAATAAATATGTCTAGATTTTGTTCATACACATGCAAAATATATCCCTAACATATAGATATAAATAATTTGTATTTAATTTATTTTTTATTCAATTATAAATTAATTATTACTGTATAAAAAACTTATTTAAAAATATTTAATAATATTTGATGAATTTTCTTTATTTTTTGAATAATTATATTCCTCCATTAATATATAAATTATTCTTCAAAATTAATATTGGAATATTCATAGAAATAAACTATGTGATTTTGTTTATTTTCCCTTTACCTATTATACTTGGGATATTATGTAATTTCTAATAATTAATTAAAACAAATTATATTTATTCATTATGTTTTGAATTCATCAAAGAAAATTTAATTATTTTGGAATGATAATTTTCTATCTCATATATAATTAATAGTATTGAATTTTTTTAATTTACATTGTTAGAGATTTATTTTTTATTTCATTGAAATTTCAATTTAAAGGCTTCAAGACGCATCTAAAAAAAGTGGATATGCATTAATGTGAAAATTTTCATTTAAGAGAACATCTTACTTCTATACTCTCAATGTGTTTTATGAAGCTATGGTTTCTTAATAGATAATTTTTTAGTATGTTGTACAATATCACAATGAACATAATCTTTTTCAAATACTACTGCCATAATAAACCATAAAAAAATACTATAAAAAGACCAGTGTTTATTATTCATAAGTATTATATGACTTCATACACCTGATTTTGTTTAATTCTATTCTAAAACATTCCATTTGTCTCACATAATCTCCAATATTTAGTTTATTATTATCATAATAAAGGAATTCTATGTCTTGAAATTTTTACAACATAATTACAAATTCAGGACCATTTGGGTTATGTATCCCACATTCTAAATATAGTCTGTAAGGTTCATGACTCCCCACACAAAATCCATGTGTGTTGGTTATACATCCACTATAAAAATTTGGTTGTAAATTTTATATTATTCCCCCTCCAAATTAAGGTAGTTCATAGTGCATCATTGAAAGAGTATATTGATGTAAGAGTAGATTAGGTCCACCATGGGATGAGCTATTATAAAAATCACGTTGGTTCATTCTTTATTTTATACTGCATTATCATTTTATTTCCATGAAAAAATAAATTTATAATTACCATTGATAATTATTTTGGTAATTTATATTGAAATTTAATCCATATCATTAAAATTTTAACCATATATATTCATCTCCCTTTAAAACATCTTCTATAACTGACTTTAGCTAAAACTTTCTATTAGTGGAGTTTCTTTGAAGGTATATGTGAGCTCTACTATTCCATTTTCGGATACAAGAAAAGTGGTAGCAAATTTGGTTCTATGAAGTTGTAGGTAAAATCGACTATTTATTTTAATGGTACAAAAAACTTATTATCAAATGTTGGTATATGATAATAATTTATTATACATATTGTTTCTTTTCCAAATATCAATCAACTTGTATAATGAACATATTCATCTATGATATAGAATCTTTTTTATATATTTTTTTTGATGACTTGTTAATCTTATTTCTCATAGTATAATGAAAAATATAACTATATGATCATTTGAATAAACATAAATGATTACAGGATTCCTCATAAGCCACATCACTTTTCGGAAAATTATTTTGGTTACAAGTAATCTTGAATGGTTTCATACCTCAAGAAGTTATGTATAGGACACGATTCATTCAAAATAAAACCATACAAACTACTAGATGCTAATTTATATACACATAGAGTAAATACTATTTTATAAGTATGTTTGAATTATAATGAAATATATATTTTATATTTTTTTATTAATATAATTTTTTTATTCATGTGATTATGTGGAAGACAACTCATGAGATATGGATGTCCTTAATTGATTCACACAGAGGCCCAGATAAGATAATTATAACAGAACTCATCATTCATTCGGGGAAGTACTAAAAATTCATGATGTGTGAAAATAAAATCATCAACCAAATTTCCAAACATTATTGAATATCATGAATGGAATGAATTAATGTATAGAAATGTTAGATAATCCTATTCATGTCAAATGAATATGATGATATCTACTCAGGAAGTTTCTTGTGAATATTTAAAAAATTGATAAATGACGAAAATTAATGAATAAATATTTAATAAAATCATCACTTCATTAAATTAATAAGAACTAGAGATGAAATACAATTTTTATAAAGAGAATTCAATGAATTTTTTTACATTTTTTAAAAAATATAACAATTTAAACTAACTCTATTGAATCTAAAACCTAGGATTTCATGATAAAAATAAAAAAAATAAAAAGAAATTGAAACAAGTATAGGATTCATAAAATTATTTATGAAGAATAATAGACTGGATGATCAAATGAAAAAAAAGGTAAAACTGATTATTAGGATACTTATAATCTTACATTATTTTACTGATGAAATTTCAAAAAAGTATAAACAATTTTCCCAAAGTAAAAACTTTTGATAATTTTAAATAAATTAAAGTAAAACAAAAAAAATTCATATTGTACTCGATGAAGAAATATGGAAGAATCAGATTCCAATTATGAAACTAAAAGTCAAAAATAAATTGCTGACCTTTGTTGAATGGATCATAGTAAAAATTTGTTTCATAAATATTCTAACTTTATTTTTTATTATTATGAGTATGGAAAACCACATAATAAATTATTTATTGAAAATAATATGGAAAAAATATGTTTTTGGCATTACTAAAATGTAAAAAATTAAAAGGGGAACATAAAGAATATTTAAAATAATATAAAAAATACACACAATAGAAATAAGTATTTAAAAATAAATATTCATCTTCAAAATAAATATTTTTCATATATTTAGATTTTTCTCAAAAATTAATGAAAAGTTTAAGAAATTCCATTTTATTATAAGAGAAAATTAATATTAATTCTTCACGGAAATTTTTTTGATAAAATGATCTTAATTTGTAATCAATGAGTGTTAAAATTTTACATTTATATAATCAAAAATACCAATGATATAGAATATTTCATTTATTAAATGTTTTAAATGATGTATATCCAATGATATATACTTTAAATATCGTATCTAGATGAATTATTTTATTGACTGCTTTTTATTTCTTCCTCAATATATTTACAATGCTTAAAATTTTATATCTATTAATTTATTTTTTATTGTAAAATAAAATAATTTTTCTAAAATCAATTTAGGTATATAGGTATTCTTATACTACCCCATTAGGATGCAACATAGAATTTGTAAAAAACCTATTCTCTTCTGGATTAATATTTTTCAAAAACATTCTTTACATATGTCAAATATACATGTAACTCAAATAGTGGCCACTCTATAAATAGTACTAGTGATTCATAAATTTTTTTATCATATAATAAATGGGATGGTGGCTTTATAATATTCCTTAATAACTCAAAAGGAAAGGATACAAGTTTCATTAATCTAGGTATATATAACACTATTTTAATTAATAAATTTATATATGTTGAAGAGTTGAAAAATAACATAATTATTATAAAAAATATGTTATAATGGAATGAGTTTTATATTAAATTATAAAAAATTATTTGTTTTAAAAATGGAAATGTTTTATTTTATGTTAAAAGGAATGAGATTATTGATTCTTTTAATTATTATTAATTAACCAACTACAACATAATGTGTATTTTTTATAGGGACAGATTAAATTTTATTCCATCAAAGGATCTGACATTTTATCATTTGGATGTTACACCAATTGATCAAGAAAGAAATGTACAATATCAACCTGATTTGGAAATTTTATATGCATTTTACTAGTGATTCTTGTTTGAATGGAAAACTAATAAGATTAGTTTTATATATTACAATTATTTTTAATATCTATACCAATAAAAAATATCCAGTTATATTTATTTGGGCCTATGAATGTTTCATGGTTGAAAGGTAATAAATATATTTTTGGATTGTTAAATATTTTAGTATATTTACATGTATATATTTTATGTCTCAAAAATGTTAAAAATTATATAGAATAAGATGGATCATATTCAAAAAGGTTATTTACTTATTTATAATGGATATTAAAATATAGGTGATTTTTATAATTTCTAATCATAAAAAATTAAATAAAATTGTTGTTTTCAGAATTATTCATCTCATAAAAATTAGAAGATGTTATTTACAGTAGAAAATATAACTATTATTATCATTTTTAGAACTATGTTAAAGAAATAAAATTTACATACATAGTTTTAATCTGAATAATAGAATGCATATTTTAAGATTTTAGATATAGTTTTAATTAGATTA
Organism: Viscum album; assembly: GCA_963277665.1. Classification (NCBI taxonomy): domain Eukaryota; kingdom Viridiplantae; phylum Streptophyta; class Magnoliopsida; order Santalales; family Viscaceae; genus Viscum; species Viscum album. Next base: position 1,979,219,893 of record OY728119.1, read on the forward strand.
TTTCTAATTAAAACCCTTTAATAATTGGTTAAGGGTAAAATACCTAATGTTTGTTATTTTATAATTTTTTCATTTAGTGTTTTTATTTTCAATACTCGAATAACATGGATAAATTTGATTCCAAATGTTATATAGTTATTTTCCATGAATATAACAACAAATATAATTCCTTTTGAGTTTATAATTAAGAAATTATGTCTTCCAATGAATTTTTTCAAACTGAATTTATGGAATATGTTTTCGAAAAGGATTATATATTGAATGGTTTTCAAGATGGTTTTAATGTTTTTAATTTTTGTAATGAAGAACCTAAAAATGATGTAACCATTTTGGGGAAACTTACTCCTTACCATTAATTCACCGTGTCTTGAATGGTTCATAATTACACTCTTTTTTATGATGTCTTTCTTCACGTTGACTTGACTTTTAATCCCAGATGTTTAATTTTTAGATTTTAGGAATACTATGATTATTATTTCTAGTAGTGGTCAAAATTAATAATTTATACATTAAAAGATGCTAATATGATAATTTAAATTCAATATTAACATAAGATGTATTCCTAATATAATTTATGGACATTTGTTGGATCCATTCAAATTAAAAATTATATTATGTAAGTGGTTTTTTATAATTTATAAATATTAATCTAGTCAATTGGTTACGAATAAGGCTAGACATGTAGCTTCCAGTTATTTTAAATAAGAAGGAAAATAATATTATGAATATTTTTCTTCTATTAAAAGAGTTGAATCTATTATAATTAGTTTAGACATTATATATTTTAATGGTTTTAAGATAATTAATATGGCTGTTAAAATTGTGTTTTTAAATGGTTATATATATGAAATGTTTAATGATTGTAAAATACTTAGTTTTGAAAATGAGAAATTTCCAAATCATGTATTTTTTATTATAAAAGCATTTATTTTTATCTTAATCAAGCATAGATGTTTGGTATGATTTACTTATATTAATTTAATTTAAAATGATTCTAAAAAAGGTAAATTATACCATAATTCATTTTTTTAATTGAATTTCAAATTACATTTTAATTAAGTAAAACTATGTTGATGATATTTTTTTCACATTAATGTATTTACTTCTTAATTTTTTTTAATTTGATCGAAGATGAATTTGATATGAATTTAAGGGGGGAACTAAAAATATTTTTTTCCCTTAAAATTTATTAAATAAATTATGATATATTTCCAAATCAATATAAATATAATGAATATTTAGTTTAGAGTATTGGTTTATATACATTTAAAAATTCAATAACCCTATTAGAATTTAATTTAAATAATTTTTTATATAAATTTTTATAAATATTACGATTCATAATTTTTTATAGGTGTTATAGGTTGTTTGTTTTATATTAATAATTATTGGCTTGGTATTTTGTTTTGTGATTGTTAATTTTTTATGATTACAATTTGGTCCGATGAAATGTCACCTAAATGATTTTAAGAGGATTATTATATATGATACAATAACTGTTAAATATTGAATATTTTTTACCTAAAAGGAATCATTTGATTTAATTTTTTATTAAAATTATGGTATTGGGGCATGCAAACCGGATATAAAAACTACCACACATATTTGTCATTTTTATAGTAAAATATTAGATTCATGGATTTCAAGAAAATATTTTTATTTCTCATTGTTGACTAATTGATGATAATATATCTCTATATATTCATTTTTCCTCAATCATTATGTAATAAAAAAACTTTTTTATATTGGTTTTTATTTTTTAATATCTAAATTTTTTTGATAATTATTTTATGAATTTAATTTAAAATCCATTTACATCATCCTATAACAAGGTAAAAGGACTTGAATTTAATTTTTAATATATATAATTTCATTAAATGTTATATTTATATTGAATATGTTCCTAGTAAAAATAAACATGAATATATTTTGGAAAAACTGTAGGATTTCTCAAAGTTTGTTTAAAAAATGTTTGATATTATAATATTAGAAATTTATTTTGAAAAACATATTTGAATTTTTCATTTAATAAATATAAGTTTATTAAGGGGGTTTTTATATTTTGTATCCATATTTTTTCAAAAAAACTATTTTTTAAATGAAATTATTTATATTATTAGGATAGTATTTTTTTAAAATTTAAATGTGGTTGATTTTTTTAAAAATAGAATCTTCTTTAGGGATTTTAAATTTCAAAAAGTTATTGTTTGCTACTGGATTTTTATTTGATAATATTTCTATATATTTTATGTTTTTTATATCAAAATTGCTCATTATATTTTATTTTTAACATGTTAATCAAGTTTTATAATTTTTTTATTATAACCATGTGTTTTGATTAGATCTTGATTGCAAGTCTTCATTAATTACTGTAAGGAATCATTGAAGGTGATAAATGAAAAATGGATAACCATAAGTCTTTATATCATTGAGTAAAAGAATTTCAGTAAAAATTTGGATTGAGAATAAGACATCATGATGGAGAGTTAGACATTTTGAAACATCTGAACATAGTAATTCTTCATATGACATCAACAGTTAGTGAACATGAAAATTTTTATTCTATTAATGAAAATTTGGAAAATCCTATAACCTACCACATGATGATTTATAATCCCAAATGACTATATAATAAAGTGATTTCACATTATTTTATTTGGATTTCATTGTTTACTCAAGTGACCAGACACATTTGACTACTACTTATATCAAGTGAAATGATGTTGTGATGGAAAGATCTTTCACCTGTCCATATGATATACCAACCGAGCACATATTTCGATACCACAATAAGGTAAGAGATATAATTGTATTTACCTCATTTCCCCTTGGAAGTCATACTTAGTTAAATATATTGTTAATTTTAATCTGTTTTTGAAAATTACACAATATGATCTATATTTAATTTATTTAGATAACATGAATTAATACATGTTCTTATATATTTTTTTCAATTTTTTTATTAATTAATTTGAATAATATAAAATCTGTTTAGTATATCTGTAGATTTTTTGGAATGAGAATTAATTTTTTCTTTTCTTTATGCATATAATTATATCATATATTTATAAATATATCAATTTATATATTTTCAGTTGATATAATTATTTTATTGATTTTTAAATTATTTTATAGATAAAAGTCATATACAATTTTTTTAAAAAAATCAAATGTAGTTTCAATGTTTTTTGAATAATTAGATTTCCACATAAGTATTTTTTTTTATAAAATTAAATTATTTTTTTTCGTGAAATAAAATACGTGATATTTTTTATTTTTAATGAACTATTAACATGGTTATATTATTAAATTTCTAATGGTGAATTCCAATTTATTGTAGTTATTCTTTAATTATTCAATTTGAAAAAGATTATATTTTTTGGAACTATTTTTTTCTCTCTTATGTAAATATTAGGTTTCAATTTGAATTACTTTACCAGGTTAGAGTTTCTCTTTTTACATTTTTATAGATCCTATTTCTAGGAATTTATAATCATTTTAATATAAAGGATACACAATATTTTTAATTATTTTTTTTAAGGATAACTTTCAATTTCAAGACACTTAAAGTTCTTTATGAATCTATAATGTCCATTATGATCATTATTTCATATACCAGATGATCACTCAATGAAACTAATATTCATTGACTAATACTGTTATGAATAAAAATAGTAATCCACTAATTAAATAATAAAACATGTGCGTTATCATTCTTCAATGTCTTCATCAACATTGATTTATTTTGAGCCATCTGTAATCCTTTCTTTCTATCTCATGTGCTATATAATCATCATTTTATACATTTAATAACTAAATAATTCTCTTTATTTTGTTTCTGACTGTTGAATTAATAACTTAGGACCATTTAGGTTTTTTCTCACACAATCTACAAACATGTTATTGCTGGTCTGAGTAGTCACACAAAATTTAGGTGTCGTAGTTTTACTTCCACTAGAAAATGTATATTGTAATTATTTCATGATTTCTCCTAAACAACTCGGTAGCACATAACACATATCTAAATGTGTAATTGGGATTAAGAGTATGGTATTTAATTTTGATGAAAATACAACAAAATAAAATTTTATTTTCCTTAATTTTAAACTACTTTACCATCTTTTTTGCATGATGGTAATCATTAATAACTATTCTTGATATTTTTATTTTCTAATTTATATCCTAAATTAATCAATCTATTTAAAATGCTTATCTTGGCTATTCACCCCACCATACCACCATAGAATTTCTTCCATCCCAATCTTGGACCAAAAACACTACTGAATCAATAGAAATACCAATAAATTTTATTAAGTATTCATATAATATATATACCAAAAAATTATAAAAAAAATTCAAAAGAATAATATGACCAATATCAAGAATAATATTTATTTATATATTATTTTTATATTTTATATCCTTTCTTGTAAATAGATCTAATGAAAAAATAAATATTGTTTAACAAAGGGTTTTTTTATCATAATAAATGTGACATGATTTCATCATGGTGTAAGTTTTATCCTTAAAACATAAATATTCAATGTGGTTATCATTTGGGGTAATAAGTTATTTATATAAATATTTTTTAGTTTAAAACTCTGTTAAATGCTTTTTGGGTATTCCTTTAAAATAATTTACAATTTTTTATTATTATTTATACAATGATACATTCATATGGTATTTAGTCTGGGATATGTATGACATTCTAATGTGATATCGTACAATGAACAAGAGATAGGATCTACTCATCCTTTTCCCCCACGTGTTTCTACAAACTATTCCAGGTATAGGGTTGTTTTTTTTCAATACTGATGGTTTGAACAAATATTATTCTTCTCTAACATATCAAATTTATATTTTTTACATTTAGTAGTGAATAATGGGAGATATAATGTTCCTCATATTCTGGTTAATCTATAATTTTCATGGTTTTATGAATTTTTCTTGGTTGATCATCAAAATAATTTGAGATTTAATTTTAAAATTTTGGTAAAATTTATTGTGTTCTATGCCCTCAAAATTCATTATAGTCTGTACTAATAATATACTACATGCTTATTTAATTTTTTTGGGAATTAATTATTTTCAAGAAATAGTTGGTTATGAACTATTTAAACCAACATATAATAAAATTAAAAAATTCATGGGTAAAATAATTAGAAAATATGTGTTTCCTATTTATATATGATATTCAAATTATTATAGATTATGATGGTTATAAATAAATCAACATTAAATCATGGTTGTGCGACAATTGAATATATAAAAAACATAGAAAACTAAACCTTTCTAGATTATAAGACAAAACATAATTGAGGCTTTTTAGTTCCATTGATAGTCAAATGGGGTTTTCATTGATTTAGAGCCTTTTTCAAATGATTATTTTATTGAATAATTTAATTTTATATGGTAAACCAATATGAAACTAATTTTTTCAGAATAACACAATGAATTATGATTATCGGATTATTCACTTATAAATGTGGTATAAAAAAGAAACCGAACTTTATGGCAGACCTCTTTACCAGATAGATCATTTAACTCATATGTATCTAAGAAAGGAATTAAAATATTTTTATTACCCTAAAAAATTTAACACATAGGAATTTTCATACCAAGGTACATGTAGTCTCGACCCCTGAGGTTGAACTAATTTTTATTTTTATGATCACTTATGGGGAAGCATTTGGGATTTATAATTTTATAATTATATATAAGAAATTTATCCTTACATATTTTATAGTTTTGATGGTGTATTTACAGACTTTTTTATCATATTATTTAATCACATATATATCATGTTACAATTTTTTATATAGTTTATTGTGGAAAAGTTTTTATAGAATAGTTATAATAATTCATTTGATATTAAATCCTAATAGTATTTATTAATAATTGTTGAACATATCACTATATAAACATTTTCTAAATGGTTAACTCAAAAATTTAGGACAATACATTCAAAAGACATGTTATATATATTGATACAATAATATACTATTATTTACCAAGGGTAGCTTGTTAGGGTTGTTGGGGATATTTTATTGAGTTTTATACTGAACCCTACTTATACTCTTCATGTGCACATGTAAATACTATTTTACATGATGATTGAAAAATAAAATCTTCCTTATTTAGAGATATTGTGAATTTGGAATGTAATATTATTAGATAAATAATTAATGAAAAAATTCCACATATTATTAATTATTTTCAATGTATTATATGTTATAGTATTGGATGGTATTGAGGTTTTCATTTTTTTTGTTTTTTTAACATTGTCTACTTAGGCCCTATTATATTTATTTCCCATTGTTTATCATGATGTACAGACTTGGATGATGCATTATTTATGATTAATTATTATAAACTAACATTAATAAACAAAAACACATACCCTTATCCAATTCAGTTGGATAAATTGACATATTCTTAGATTTTTTACAATATAATTTATTTTTATTTTATGAAATGTGTTTTTTCACCCTCTTGTGACCATTCTAACGGCCCGAAGACATTCAATTTTTATTATAATAAATCCCCTTTTTAAGGGAAGAAGGGGGAACCCCATATACTTCATGACATTAAGACAAATCACAACTTGAAGGTCAAAGAGAGTAAACCCAAATAAAAAACATAGAGCTACCCCTCCCCAACTTTTGATTGGATAGTAGGTTTTTGATGGAAATATTTATTAAATTTTTTACTTTTCACTAAATTCATGTTGGGTACCTCTAATTTCAGGGGGAAATGACTTGGGATAGTATATAAATTATATTTAGGAATTAGGGTATCTCTTTGTTTGGTCAGTAAAAATTGTATCTGTTCCAATGTTTAGTGTTGTGCTGTTTTTAAAGGTTCTGACTTGAATTCCTATGAAAAATGATGCAGTTTTTAAATATTCTAATCCAGTATAATTACATTAATACTACAATTTCATGTGTATTTTGATATAAGATTATTTTTCTCATGATATTTGATAGAATATTCCATCATTAATTTCATCAATCTACTATTTTGTCTCTCAAACAAGTAAAACAATTATCTTATGTATCATATATTAGAATTATAAATTTTATGTGATTTTAGTGATCCATATAAATGGTTTTGTATTTAATGAATGAAAAAATATTCTCTATAAAATATGAATATAACTTCCCTAAAAATTCATTGGGATTGAAATTGGGAGGTATTGGTAATGATATCATTCACATAATAGAACTCCACAAAAATTAAACACCATATATGATAATTTACATAAACTCATCCTTGATATAGGTAAATGGTTTTTAAATATATTGGATTATGGATATAAATTTATATTATCATTTCATTTAAGAGTTCATTATTATAATTTCAGTGTGGTTTTTATTATTTAGATAAAAGTATAATTATTTAGGGAAATAAATTACATCATACTCTATGTAAATAAATATATTATTATAATATATTAAAATATTAATGACATAAAATAAATTTAAAAAAAATTTAAGTGGAATATATAAAATTTAAATTTTGAAAAATTGGTTTTAATCTATTTTTAGTTTATCATGATATTTTGATAAAATTTTATAATTTTTATAAAATTATATATTTTATTTTCAACAAAATATTATTACATGGTCTATTGTAAAAAAAAAGAATTCTCAGTGCCTTTCTGAAATTCATGTGAATTATTTCATTATTTACCATATTGGTATAATGAAGTTAAAATTCATTTAAAAAATTATCAAAATTATTTCTTGTTCTATAATAATGTCAAAATAAAGTCACTATCCTATTTTAAAATTTTGGAATTGTTTTTGATAGAATGTTATATAGTTATAATGAGATTGTTTTGTCTTTCCATAAGCTATTCGATCAATTTCATGATAAAATAAGTAATTATAAGCATGTTAATATAACTTATATTAAATTATGGAAAAAGTATTTTACATGATACTATGTAGTGATAATATTGTTAACATGTCTTTTAAAAATATGTATGATTCATTTAATTAGATACAATGCACATATGGTTTGATCACATTACAGTCGTAAAAAAATTAATTATTAGTTCAATATTATTTAATAGTTGTAATGTTTTTTTGGAATTTATATTTCTTTGTTGTAAATGAAAATTGAACATAAAATAGATATCACTTTTTATCTATGAGTTTTTTGGTTATATTTAATGTGTAATGATATCTCTTAAATAGGGATATGTAGAATATTATTTGGAACACTTATATCCCAATTCATCTATAAGAAATGATTTATTTTTATCACATAATATTATGATTTACATTAGGGTTTAATATATGTTGAATAATTCTGATAAAAAAAATATCAAAATAGGGAAAATTGGTTGAATTTTATAGTTTATGTATTAAGATGATATGGCATAAAATATGTTTTTTGTACACTTGGATAAATTTGGCTTGGTGAGACCTTGAGATAATATATTGGTGGGTGAATACGAGAGTATCCCAAATTCTAAACCTCTACTTAACTCACATTTGATAGAAAATTTTATGAGGGAGTTCATTGATATTTTTTTAAAATGAGAATAAGACAACCCTATGTTGATAAATTAGTAAATAAATTCCCAAAACTAAATCTGAAAATATTCAATGGTAATTTAGGGATATGGGATTTCAAATATTATTTAGAGAAGATTCAATACATATATCAAATCCTTGAAATAACTAGTACATCATTGGTGGGGTTGGACACATATATGATAAAGATATTTTCTATGATATAGTGGAATCAAATGGGTCAATAAGGGTTGTATATACAAATTATGTGAAATGTTTTTAAATATTAAATTAAAAAAATAAATATTACTATATTAAAATGATAATTACATAGGTTTTTGATATTTTTGAATTAATTTAGGGTATTTCATCTTGGTGGGTTATAATACACATTTATTGGATTTGGTTTTATTTTATCTTCTATTTTTGGGGAATGAAACACAAAAATATAATAAATTACAAATGGTATTGGAACAAAGGAATATATCACAACATATGACACCTTTTGTTTAAATTATAATTTTAATATAATTTATGTTGTTATTATTTCAGGGGTGTATACCATATAGTTTTTAACATTTATAGATAGAGGTAGTGGATCTCAAGTTGGAAAAAATTAAGAGCAAAAGCGATTTTAGACTGGAATGTGGAAGGCCGCTAGTGAAAATATATGATTTTCCATATTCACTTTCTCAAATAATTATTCTTGAAATGTACGATAAATGTCTAAAACCAGTGAATACAATGAATAAATTATCATTCTTAGAAAAAATATTCTATATGATTAGAATGTGTGGAATCCAATGATGATATGTAGGAGTTTAACTTGGGGAACTACTGAAGGGGGAGTAATTATATTCAACCATGCCAAAATATGTTGATATAAGCCACTATTTCTCATTGAAACCCTTGATTTAGGTTTGCGGTATACATAAATAATTGGAATTCTAATAAGGGGTTCCTTATAACATTTTATGACTACTAACCAAGATGAAAAAGGGTGGAATCTAGGGTTAGATATTTGTGGATGAGAATTAGAAACTGTATTAGGAGTTGGGGCCTCTCAAAAAATGTTATGATACTTTTACCTATTGTTTTAAAAATAATACATTTAACAGCATGGAACTACATTATTACTTTTTATGTAACTACTACGATGTTTGGAATTGGATATAGAACTAATTCCTTATTTTATAGGGATACACAGTCCATTTGATGATAAATTTGGATAATATTTTTAAAATAAATCTAGTTCTAGAAGAATAAGAATTTTTTAAATTATCTTGGATTTATTGGTCCTTGATATTAATTTTTTATACTATTATATTAATTGATTGTATTATGAGGAATAAATATTATATTGATTTATATAGAATAATGTGTTTTTACCTCCACATATCTAATTTTTAAATATTTTTATGAGAATAATAATTGAATGTAATAATGATGGAATAAGTAAATAAATTTGTCATATTTAGTTGTTTCTAATTTAAATCGATTCACATTTAGAATGATGAGGTGGATAGATAAGAATAATTACATAAAATGGTCGGATTATATCAAAATTGTTATTTTATATACCTTTAAATATTTCTTTTAGAGAGCTAAATAAGTTATTCAATGACCAATTTCCATGAGTTATCCTGACCGATAATCCTTTTTATCAAATAGAAAATATTGAGATCATGCTAATGGATATGAAATTATATTATTTGTAGAGAAAATATTTTATTCTGTCATGTTTACCAACATAGAGTTATAAAATTTATTTATTGAAATGATTTTTCAAATAAATTATGTTTAATAAATACATTAAAAAAATCACTGGAAAAAAATTCTTGCCATACCCTCCATCATTACTAATTTTGAAATTATACATTATTTAACCAATATTATGATCATGTATTATCATTATTTATAAAATAATTCTTTTATTTTAAAATTAATTATTCAATCACCGTCCATGATAAATATTTACAGCCCTTCATTCCTATATTATATCGAAAATTCATATATGATTTTTATGAAACCCCATAATTTTATCCAGAAATTGGTTACTAGAATACTAACATTAACGCAATATTTTTTATCATGTTAAACCAAAAATAGAAAAATAAATTTTTGATACTCATTACATTAATCAATTTCCAATTCATCAATCATTGGATGGAATTAAATTTCAAATTTTTATATCAATAAATTTATATAAATATTATAATTCTTGAGAATAGATAAATATCACGACCCATCCCCCGGGGCTCGTGCCGTGACTTCCCCAAGCCTGCCTTCCATAGGCCAGGGGATGGTGACTAGCACAAAAGATGTAATTCCCTAAATTTGGTAGGGCATTGCCTTATAACAGTAAACACACACAACAGAGCACACAGCTGGATACAAAACACTAAGTAAAACTGTATAACAAGAGAGTTATAAATGTAAAGGGGTCCGAAATACAAGACCAACTGTAAAGTACAAGTACAACAGAAATGGAAAAAATAGCTAAAAGGTGAAAAGAAGCTCCTAGATTATCCACAACGGAACCTACCTGAATGTAGGTATAGATAGCCTCCTCAGAACTCCATGTCTTTCAATATCCTCCATGTACCAACACGTCGTATGGTCTACATCCGGGTATCATCCCGTCCTAATACTCTCAGCCTCAGTCAGCGCTGTCCATCGTCTGTATCCAACACAATGAGGTGCGGGCATAGCCCATACTGGGGTGAGTATAATGATACTCAGTAGGGAACCTGAGACCTTCAAGGTCTCTCAAAATACACCAAGGATGAACCATAGAGTATGAAATAGACAGATAACCCCAATTAGGTATATGCCCATACATATACCTATGTTATCAAGTAACACATCTCAATCATGAGTTAACCACAAAAGTTACTGACTCATCTCACATAGGTATACAACATATGTAGAGAGATAGAGATGATTAGATTTAGCCACTAAATCTTCTATTCTGTCGAACCCACAATGGATCCAGGAATAGAATTAAGATCTATCATACCCACATAGGATCTAGGAACAGTAATCAGAGCCGTCGAACCCACACAGGATCCAGGAACAGTCATCAGTGCGGTCAAACCCACACAGGATCCAGGAACAGTCGTCATTGTTGTCAAACCCACACATGATCCAGTAACAATAGTTAGAGCTGTCAAAACCACACATGATCTAGAAACAACAGTTATAATTATCGAACCCACACAGGATCCAGGAACAGTAGTAAGAGCTATTGAACCCACACAGGATCTAGGAACAGTAGTCAAAACTGTCGAACCCACACTGGATTCAAGAATAGTAGTCCGAGTTGTTTAACCCACACAAGATCATGAAATAGTAGTTAAAACATTCGACCCCACACAGGATCTAGGAATTTCATCCATAAATGTCGAACCCACACAAGATACATGAACAATGGTCAGAGAGCAGCCAACCACGTGGTTTCCGCAAAATCACTCTTGATTCTGGGAGGGTCCACTTCGCAAGACAAGTTTCGTTACATAAACTTCAATCATGTCCCATGAATTCCCAAAAATATGTATCCCAAAGGTCCGCCATGTCATAGGGTTCTGAACACAAAAAACAGAACGTCAATCGGACGCCCTGTCTGTGAGTTATTGGCCTTTTAGTCCCGGGGGACCCGTTGGATTTGTGCACAATCCAACCTAACTGTAACTCAAATATACCTCGAACTCCAGTGGGGTATACTCAAAGGGACCGTCACGCTACAAGATTACCAGCGCCACTGACGGTTCGTCAAATGGACGTCTGATGCCAAAGATATGGCCAAAAGAAAGCAAAGGGTCGTAGTGGGATCAGGACTGGTCCGGCCCAGTCAGACTGACCCGACCCAATTTAGTCTGGGCCGACCTGGTTTGGGTTGACCTGTCATGACCCATTGGGTCCAACCTGTCCCTTTGGGTGTGTCGGCCTATTGGGTTTGGCTAGCCTGCTGGGGCCAGCCCAGCAGCCCATGAGGGTGGTCCGGCCCGGGATCGGGGCCGGTTCGGCCTGGAGTGTCATGAGGGCACGGGCCAACGCGGCTCGACCCGGAGGGTGCGGCCAAGGTCGTTTTGGCCAGGGAACCACAAGGGGGCTATGGGCCGGCTTGAGAGGCCAGCGCGACAAGGGCTCCAGTTCATTCGGGGGTCGGGCGGCTGCTCAGGAGGCCGAGAGGCAAGGAGCCCGGAGGCAGCTCGGGAGGTCGGGCGGCTGGTGAGCAGTCGGGAGGCCGGCGTCGGCCAGAATCCGGCATGGCTTGGGCCAGCGGGTGGCCCGCGGGCAAGCCGGTGGGTGGTCGAGAGGCGGACGGGTAGGCTGGTGGGGCGCGGGTAGGCCGACGGGCAGGCCGACAATGGTAGGGTAGCGGTCAGGCATGGCGGCGGTAGTGTGGGATGATGTAGGGGAAGCGCAGGTCACGGAGGCCACTAGAAGCGTGTCCTTTGTCTTCACTGCTTTCACTACCTCATCGTTTCGCTTCCATGCCGAAGGACATCACAAAAGAGATCGACAGAGGGTGTCAGGCCATGTTAGTTTGGCCCACACCCTCCGGGTTTAGGGTGGGAGCAATTGTTCCTCTAGAACGAACCACAATAATCCACCCGTAAAAAATAACATATACTCGTTCTTCATTTTTAAAGGATGGAATAACATGGAACATAAATGAAATTAACCCCTACCATTGATTTATTTTTGTCGACGTTGGTGCGGGGAAGAAGACAGATCGTTGGGAAAAGAAGGATGTCAGTGTCTTCTGCGTTTTCATCAAACGTCGGTTTGTGCATCGGCTCATCATAGTCAAAGACATCCTACGTCAGAGTTGGTTCCTAGGAAGAAAGTCAAAGTCCCTCATCATCGGTGTTCTTCATTGGAAGAATGCATTCTTCATGGAGGAAGCGTAATCCTCCAAGTGTTGGGCGTCACGTCACTTTACCAGCGCTTTGTCGATTGGTAAAGCCAACCCAAAACCCCCTCCCAAACTTCCTATATATAGGAGAGGGATGGAAGTAGTTAACTATTGTTGAATATATGACGGTTCATTTATTAGGAACCTTCCTAAATTCAAACTACACGGTTATTGAAAATTTAAAAGGAGCAACCTAATTAAATTTTACTGGCGAAATTTAATATGTGTGTTGGCTATAATAATAGGGAGGACACCAAGAGGCCTCCCCCACAATTAATAGGGACTTTAGAGGTTTCTCCCAATAAATGGGAGGATTCAAGGAGGATTAAAAACCTGGGTGGTCCCCACCACCATAACCTCTCATGGGAGGTTATGGTTTGGGTGGTCCCCACCACCATAAACTTTCATGGGATGTTATGGTGTGGTGGTCCCCACTACCAAATTCCATGTGGAGGTTTAGCTCCGATAGACCCCACCTAAAATATCCACATGGATGCTCAAAACAAAATAATGTGGAGATCAATTTATTTTATTATTTTGCACAAAAAACCGAAAATCTAACTTTTATTCTAGACCCACTGTCGTCAAGGTGAAAGTCTTCTTAAGCTAATAACGGTGCTGCAAGTTCACCGGTGCCCTCAGATATCAATTCCAAGAACCGGTTCAAAAGTTATAAAACTCTGCTCGCGCGTTTACTGAAGGTACCTGAAAAAAATTACAAAAACTTATTATCAGACACCCTAGACCCACAACGCTCAAGGTTAGGCTCTGCATAAGAGAAACAAACCCCAATGAACCTAATGGTACTCTTGGATTTTCAATTCGAGTTACTATTTAGATGTTATGAATTTTATAATAAAATAATTGTCAATTAATTATTTTATTTGCAGCGAAAAACTATCTTTCTCTGGTGGCCTGTTCGAGCCAAAGTTAGTGTCTACATAAAGAAAGAATACCCTCATGAGTTCAGAGGTGGTCTCATATTTTTAATCCGAGTTACCATTTGTGAGATATAAGCATTTGAAAAATAAAATAATTTATTTAATTATTTTATTTACAATTATGCCATTTTTGGGTTTTCTCACAGGTGGACGATGCCAACGAATCTTAAGTCGTGCTTAGGGTAAAACTGCTATTCTGAGTGCAATGGTGCTCTCATATTTCTGATCTGAGTTACTATTTAATAGTTATTACACCTTTTCAGGAAATAACTTACCCAAGTTAACATAAGCTCCACAAAACTTCGCATATCATTCCGGGAACTCCGGGCCTTAGAATTGTGTTCTATCAGATTTTGTGGACTCATAAAATTCCCATATATTAAAAAATTATACATGGAAATTATGTGTCTTTACATTCTACCCACCTCAGGGCTCTACGTCCACGTAATCCACAACTCATAATTAAGAGAACAAGTGGGGTGGGGGGGTACAGAGCATGCTTCTGAGCCTCCCTCTCCCATGTGCTATCAGGGAGGTTCCCTTGCTTCTAGCGAACGCGCACCAGAGGTATCAACTGTCCACAAAGGACTCGCTCTTGTTGATCCTCAATGTCTACTGGAAACTCCGTACAAGTCACCCCATCGTCGACATCCAGCTCTCCAAGGACGATGATGTGGGAAGGATCGGGAACGTATCTCCTCAGCTGGGATACGTGGAAGACGTCGTGCTCCTGTTGAAACTAAGGTAGAAGAGCTAAGTGGTATTCCACCTTGACGACTCTGCTATGGACCTGAAAAGGTCAAATGAACCTCGAAGATAACTGGCCTCCTCAGCCAAATCATCGCAAACCTCGTCGAGGTGAGACCCATAGAAAGACATGGTCTCCATCCTCGAACTCTGGAGGTCTCAGTCTCCTATCATCATAGGACTTCAGCCTCCTCTGTGCAGTCTTCATCCACTCTTGGATGATATGCATCTTCTCTTTGGTAGAATATACCATCTCTGGTCCCATGAGTGCTAACTCCCCTGGGTCAGTCTAGGACAGAGGTGATCTGCAAGGTCGCCCGTATAACGCCTCAAAAGGTGTCATCCCAATGGTGGAGTGATAGTTGTTGCTGAATGAAAACTTGGCCAAATTTTAAGTGATCCTCCCTGCTATAATTGATGTCGATGACACAAGAATGAAACATGTCCTTTAGGGTCTAAATGGTCCTCTCAGTCTGGACATCCGTCTGAGGATGGAAGGTGGTGCTCAAACAAAGCGGCATCCTGAAAGATTCATGCATCCTCCTCCACACCCAAGAAGTAAAACATGTGTCACTATCATAGAGAATAGTTGAAGGTACTCCATTTAACCTCACAATATCATTCACATAGAGGCATCTCATTCCCTCCACTGAACCCTACTCTCTGATCGGTAGGAGGTGGGCTGACATGGTGATTCGGTCAACGATCACCCAAATCAAGTCGTGACCCCTGGATGTTAATTTAAGTCCTATCACGAAGTCCATGGGTACCCCATCCCACTTCCATTTTGGGACCTCGAAAGGCTGAACCAAGCATGCTGGTACCTGGTGATATACATTCACTTGTTGACAAGTGAGGCATCGACAGACAAACTCTGCAACTTCTTTCTTCATTCCTGGCCACCAGTGCTTTTGTCAGAGATCCCGGTACATCTTTGCCACTCCGGGATGTACCTCTATAGAGGATGTGTGGAACTCCATCAATACTTCCTCCTTAAGTAACACTGGTACCATCGTACATCCTCTGAATAGGATGGCGTTCTTTCCACCTTTAGAAAATCCATCAGGTGCCTGCCCTGGGGATATTTGAGCACATCATGTCTTGCCGTCAGCGTCCCAATGTTGTGCCTCCCTGACTTGTTAAAGAAGTGGGGGAGTGACTGTAAGAGACTATATAAAAAATGCTCCATCTCTATCCATAGAGGATATCTACAAATTGACTCACTACTATGTCTCCTCACTCAAGAGATGCAGGCCAGACCTCCTGCTAAGTGGGTCTGCTGCCATGTTACCCTTCATAAGAGTATAGACTATCTCAAAGTGAACTTTTGTTCCACGAGGGTGAGGTTGGATGACTCATTATTGATTGGTTTCACCCTCTTATGCATGAGTTTATCATATACTTAATGGGATTCCTTTTTTCTCTTAATAAGGAAAACCCCATCCCAACGTTATATATAAACAACATCCTCTTTGCCGAAAATAGTCAATTTGAGTGTGAACTGTAGATGTTAAGTCCAATCCCAAACTAAGGTCGTAAGACCTCAAAGCTACCACCAAGAAGCTCTAACTGAAACTCTAACCTTAAGGGTGATATTACACCAGCGACGTCAGTGTTATTTTTGAGTCTCCTCCCAAATGAATCTCCGGGTGTGAGGGTCCAGTCAATGGTTTAACCAGAAACTCTAGGTCATAGACATGATTCATGGAAGGAAGGAATGATTGGTACATATGTCTATTGAATGGAAGCTATTAGTAGACATAGACTTTACCTCAAATCATTCCTGGAGCCCTTGGGTTTCATTCCTTGACCGAATGTAACACTCTCTTCCCCTGTCCACTAGCTCCCTGAGCCAGGCGGGGTCCGCAAAAAAGGGGTGGTTGTAACCTGTCAAAAAGAACACTACCACATGCTTCTCTCCTTGCTCTGATTCCATGTATGTTGTCCTGAAGATTCATATGTCTCTAACACATCCTCTTCCTGAAACATTTTACACACCCATGTCTCTGAGACTGGTGCCAGTTCCCTGCTTTCCCACTGCTAACATTCACTGGATGTATCCATTCATCCAAAGAACATTCAACCACAAAGGTCCTCTCTATAACCATAGCACAAGTAGGAATGCATATATGAATAGTACTGGCTCAGATGTCCTTTAAACACACCTATCTCCGAAGTTCGAGCCCTGAGGCACTGATCGTATCATATTCATCAATTATCATGAAAGATCGGTACACCTAAATGAATAGTCAGCTACCATTATGTCATCATGTCGAAGCTATAGAAGTTCTAGAGGACACTCAGCCACCTCCTCGAGCCAGTCCTCAGTCGCCTGTGTGTTGGGATCGCCTTGGAATCTGTGGGGCATCTAATGCTGAAACATGTGTAAGTTACTAAGACTACATGTATCCTCTACCAGTACCACCGATTGTAACTGCTGACCAATGGGTAGTGATATAGCGGACACACTGCCCGAAGGTGCTACCTCGGGTAACAGTCCATGTACCGAAGCCTCATCACTATGCAGACCATACTCATGGTCACTCAATGAAAAATACTAGTAGCTAAGATCACTATCTTCTCTACTGGTGTCTCAAGTAGACCAGAAACTCTAGCAATTGCCTCCCACCAACCCTCAGTTGTGTGGAAATATGTCTCGACTTGAAGCCTCAAAGGCCTCTGCTACTGGAACTCACGCAACACGCTCATTCGGTGTGCACCGTCCGCCAGTGTGGCTGGTGGTATCTGCTTCCCAATGGGTGGTAGTGCTGCTGGTACACCACCCGAAGGTGCCAACATAGTAAGAGGGTCCCACACCGGAGCCTCGTCTCTTGGTGGGATATTAGTGCGTACAAATATCAGAACTCCAACTGGCTGTCTGTATGGGGGCATCCTAAAATAAAATGATGCGACATGGTCAAAAGATTATACCTGGTGAGCTGACTTATGAAATCACAAAGAAAACACACACACAATCAGTGTTTTCATGCACTGAGATGGAAATTAGACATCAGGGTCCTGGTGTATGGATACGTCGGCCACCACACCAACACCGGACTCCCTAAACTAAATTCAACACTCACAACACATAACACTATTTCTTCACAGAAAAGATCAGAGTTCTATGTTATGAGGTAGAACTGATTCCTCTCATACCAATTTTTCATGACCTTTCCCCCAGGGCTCATGCCGTGACTACCCCAAGCCCGCCTTCCATTGGCCCGAGGCTGGTGATTAGCACCAAATATGTAATTCCCTAAATCTAGGAAGGAATTTATTTTATAATAGTATACACACACAATAAGCACACAACAGGATACAAAACACTAAGTAAAACTGTATAACAGGAGTGTGTTAAAAGTAAAGGGGGATGAAATTCAAGCCCAACTATATATTACAAGTACAACTAAAAAAGACAAAACTACTGGAAGGTGAAAAGGAGATCCTGGATCATCCACCACATATCCTACCTGAAGGGTAGGTACAGATGTCCTCCTCAACACTCCACGTCTGTCAGTCTCCTCTATGTATCGACACATTGTATGGTCCAGCTCCAGGTATTGTTTAGTCCTGATACTCTCATCTTCTGTCAGCGATGTCTGTCATCTGAATCCAACACAACGAGGTGCGGGCAGAGCCCATGTGGGGGTGAGTATAAAAATACTCAGTAGGGACCTCGAGACCCTCAAGGTATCTAAAAGTCCACCAATGAAAAACAACAGAGTATGAAATCAATAGATAACCCCACATAGGTATATTCCATTACATATACCTAAGTTATCAAGTAACCAATCTCAATCACGAGGTAAACACAAAAGTTACTGAATCAGCTCCCACAGGTATACAACTTATGTAGAGAGATAGAGATGATCAGAAGTTGCCACTGCATCATCTATTCTGTCAAACACACATAGGATCCAGGAACCGAATTCAGAACTATAGAACCGACATAGGATCCAGAAACAGTAATCAGATCTGTTGAACCCACACAGGTTCTATAAACAGCCGTCAGTGTTGTCGAACCCACACATGATCTAGGAATAGTCGTCACTATTGTCAAACCAACACATGATCCAAGAACAGTAGCCAGAGATGTCAAACTCACATAGTATACAAGAATAGTAGTAAGAACTGTCGAACCCACACATGATCCAGGAATAGTAGTCATAGCTGTCAAAGCCACACAGGATCCAGGAACATTAGTCAGAACTGTCAAACCCACACTGGATCCATGTACATTAGTCAGAGTTGTAGAACCCACAGAGGATCGAGGAACAACAGTTAGAACTATCGAACCCACACTGGATCCAGGAATAGTAGTCAGACCTGTTGAACCCACACATGATCCAGGAACGGTAGTCAGAGAGCATCCAGCCACAGGGTTTCCGCAAAATCAAGCTTGATTTCTGGAGGGTCCAGTCCTCAATCCAAGTGTTGATACAGCAACTTCAACGAAGTCCCACTAAGAAGTATCCCAATGGTCTTCCATGTCATAGGGGTCTCAACGCAATAGACGGTGCATCAATCGGACGTTCGGTCTGCGAGTTATTAGCCTTCTAGCTCCGAGGGCCCGGTTGGATTGATGCACGTTCCAACCTGGTCATAACTCAAATATACCCCGAACTCTAGTGGGGTATACTCAAAGGGGCTGTCACCCTCCAAGATTACCAGTACAGTTGACAGTTCGTCAAACGGACGTCCAGAGCCAAAGATATGTCCAAAAGAATGTTAAGGGTCGTAGTGGTCATGCGACCGGTCTGACCCGGTTGGACCGACACGGCCCGACTTAGTCTAGGACGAATCGGTTTGGGTTGACCCGACCTGACCCGTTGTGTCCGGCATGGCACATTGGTTTTGGCCCGGCCCGTCGGGCCCAGCCCAGCAGACCGTGATAGTGGTCCGGCCCAGGCTGAGGGTCGGTTCAGCCCGGAGTGTCGCTAGGGTGTGGCCCGAAGTGACTCATCCCAGAAGGAATAGATGAGGCCGGTTCGGCCAGGGCGCCATGAGGGGGACGTGAGCCGGCTCAAGAGGCCGGTGCAGCCATGGCGCTGGTTCAGTCGGGAGCCGGGTTTCCGCTCGGGAGGTCGGGAGCCTTGAGGCGGCTTGGGAGGCCAGCGGGTAGCTGGGAGGCTGGCGGTAGCCGGAATCCATCGCGGCTCGTGCCGGTGGGTGGCCAGGAGGTGGCCGGGCAGGCTGGCGGGGCGCCAGTAGGCTGGCGGGCAGGCGGATAGCGGTCGGGCAGCGACCTGGCATGCCGACTATTGTGTGGGACGTCGCGGGGGTGGCGTGGGTCACTAAGGCTGCAGGGAGTGCGGCCTTTGACTTTTTCTCCTTCGTCGCCTCATCTTTTCGTTGCCATGCCGAATTACATCCCAAAAGAGATCGACGGAGAGTGTCAGGACATGTTAGTTTTTCATGTACCTTCCGCGATTAGGGTGATATCAATTGGTCGTCTAGAACAGACCACAACAATCCACCTGTAAAAAAGTAAGCATCCTCGTTATACGTTATGAAAGGAAGGAAGAAGATGGAAATTAAATGAAATTAACACATACCTTTATTCGATGTTTTTCGACTTTGTTGTGGGGAAGAAGATGGATCGTTTGGAAAATACGGATGTGGGTGTCATCGCCGTTTTCCTCGATCTTCAGTATGTGTGCATGCCCTTCATAGTCGACGACATCCTATGTCGGGGTAGGTTCCGAAGAAGGAAGTCAAAGTTTCTCCACATCGTATTTCTTTATTTGAAGAATGCATTCTTGGTGGAGGAAGTGTAACCCTCCAAGTGTTGGGTGTCACATCACTTTACTTTCACTTCATCACTTGGTGAATCCATCCCAAAACCTCTTCCCAATCTTCCTATACATATGATAGGGAGGGAGGTTGGTAACGATCGTTGGAATTTATGATGGTTCATTGATTAAGAACCTTCCTAAAATCCAACGGCGCAGTTATTTACAATTAAAAAGAAGTAAGATAATTAAATTATGCTGGAGCAATTTACGAGGTGTGTTGGCAATATTTATTGGGAGGATACCAAGAGACTTCCCCAATATTAAATAGGGACATGAGAGTTTTCTCACAATTAATGGGAGGTTTCAAGGAGGATTACAAACCTCGGTGGCTCCCAACACCATAACCTCTCATGGGAGGTTATGGTTTGGGTGGTCCCCACCACCAGAACCTCTCATGCGAGGTTATGGTGTGGTGGGCCCCACTTCCAACTTCCTTGTGGTGGGTTAGCTCTGATGAACCCCACCTGAAATATCCTCATGGAAGCTAAAAAAAAATAAATTGGAGAACATTTTATTTTATTATTTTCAACAAAAAACCCAAAAACATACTTTCATTCTCGACCCACTATCGTCGAGGTTGAAGTCTTCATAAGAGAATATCGACGCTGCAAGTTCAATGGTTCCCTCAGATTTCAATTCCGAGCAGTGGTTAAAAAGTTATAAAATTCCCCTCGTGCGTTTACTGATCGTACCCAAAAAAAAGTTCAGAAAATTATTTTCAGACACCCTCAACCCGCGTCGGTCGAGGTTAGGCTCCGCCTTGGTGAAACACACCCCAACAAACCCAACAATACTCTCGGATTTTCAATCCGAGTTACCATTTAGAAGTTATTTTTTTACAATAAAATAATTGTCACATAATTATTTTCTTTGCGGCCAAAAACTATCTTTCTCTTATGGCCCGCACCGGGAAAAGTTAGGGACTACATAAAGAAATAATACTCGCACAAGTTCGGCGGTCGTCTTATATTTTTAATCCATGTTACCATTTGTGAGTTATAAGAATTTGAAAAATAAATAATTTTTTTAATTAATTTATTTATGATTATTCCATTTTTTGGTTTCCTCACTGGAGGCCCACGCCGACTAATCGTAAGTCGTGCCTAGGGTAAAACTGCCATTCTGAGTGCAACGGTTCCCTCATATTTCTGATCCGAGTTACAGTTTAATAGTTCTTCCACTTTTTCAGGAAAACTGCTTACTCGCATTTACTTAATCTCAAAAAAACTTCAACGGATCGTTCCGGGAACTTTGGCACTCAGAATAGCAGACCCTCATATTTCACAGACTCGTAAAATTCAAAAATTTAAAAAAAAATACATGGAAATTCTGGGTGTTTACAATAAAAATTCATTGTATTATATGATGTATCCACGGAAAATAACATTATAATATTTATTAATTGTACATGGGTTATAATTCATCAAATTCAGTGGATCCCCATTTATTAAATAATAATTATATTTTTATGACATTACATGTATCATCCTCATAGGTGAGATAAAATCAAGGAGTACATTTTGATGTTTCAATCATCTAATGAATTATTTGAGTGACAACTTTTATCAATCATGTTTACATTGACCTTATAAACCATTTTTTATAATTTTTTTTGATGTCCAATAATTTTAGTAGAAAATACATGGACACTTTTTAAATTTTTATAATTATTATTACTATTATATGAATACAAATAATTCATAGACATTAATTAATTTATATTATTAGTTTTTTGATTTTTGCTACTTTTTTACATTTAAAATTATTTCATAGTGTTTAACTAATTATTTAAATTCCATATATGTTTTGAAAAGTAACCAAAAAATTAGTTAAAATACCTCATTAAATTGTGAATACTATGATCTATCCAGTCTTTAATGAAATTGTGAATACTATGATCTCTCTGGGAATGGATGTTATAGCTAAGGAGAGAATCATGGGAATACTCAAATGCATACCAAATTTATGGAGAGTGACTTTTGTATCAATTAGAGAATTTGGTGATATTTGCATGTTTTAAGTCTAGGATTTGATAGGTAAATGTATGATTTATAAGGAAGAGTTAAATGTAAACAAAGAAGATGATGATGAACCAAAGTGGAAGTCAATGGATTTCAAAACCAATTCATTCAAAAAAAAGAAAAAAGAAATGATACAGACTCATTCTGACTGTATAAGTAATGATAATTCACTGTCAGATAGTGATGTTGAATGACATAATTATTTGGATGGTTTAAGATGTTTTATAAGAAGAATATATTTTTCAGGAATCCTAACAACAATGTAAGATATGATAACAAGGAAAACTAGAAAAGGTATTGGAAGAAAAGTTATACTTTAAGTGAAATATTCTGATATGAATGTAAGAGAGTTGGATATGTAAAGGTTGGTTGTATCAAGCTAGTATATTATAAGAGATATTAGGACTAATATAGAATGTATAAATAGGAAATAAATGCAACATAGAGTTATTTTGACGACATCTCAACTGACTTAATGTCTTCTCCCGATGAGAAGGCCCACATTGAAAATATGTGTTTTATGAAAAACCCATATGAGGTAAAAATAAACTCTCTAAAACACAATTATTACTATGATGGAGTTGAAATTGATTATGAAAACATTACCAATGATGAAATGTTTTAATACTTCCAAATTCATGGAGATACATAAAAGGAGATAAAAGATAAATATAGAGATTTAAGGAAATAACATGCTCTCACTTCTATAAATAAATATAATCTTACTATTGAAAATGAAAAGAATTATCAATTACATAAAGATAACAATGAACATAGTTTATATATTTAGCAATTTCAAAATGACACAGAAAACATTACCTATGGAAATAGTACTCTATCACAGATTTTTGGAAAAAAAGTTGCTTATAAGTATACTACTAGTATGGGATATCAACCAGGAAGAAGAAACATCACAATAGAATCTGGAAAAACTATTTTTGTGCCTAAAACTGATAAATATTTGGTGTGTTCTAGTAATGGGAACTATTTTATTGCTTCTAATTTTTCAGGAAAAAATAGTGTTTACTTTTCCAATAATTTTGAAACTGTGTATATGAAACCCATTAAAGAAGTATGGGATCCCAATGATGATAATACTAATTCTTCTGGACCCAAAAAATACTAGTTACAAAAATAATCTTTTGCTTAATTATTTTGTAGGAATGTTGTTTGAAGATCTACTATAGAAGCCTATGGTACTTGAAAATTGGATGATCAACAAATGACCTGAAATTACTCATTATTTAAGAACATGATAAATATTGATGGTAGACATGTCACCTTCGGTGACAATGTTAAAGAGAAAATCGTTAGCCTTGGGTAGATCTGTAAAAATAACTTATTTTAATTTCTAATTTACTTCATGATGATGGATTAAAGAATAATATGCTTAGTATTACAAAATTTGTGTGATGATGGTTTTTAGGTTAAATTTGAAAATTATGTTTGCAATGTTTTCAATTAAAAAAATGAATTAGTATATTATACTTTTAGAAATTAAAATTCCTATATTGTTAACATAGATTCTTTATTTTATCAAAATGTTTCATGCTTAAGTGTATTTCAAAATATTCTTGGCTTTGGCATAGAATTCTAGGACAATGATATATAGACTCCCATAGAAATATTTCTAGAAAAGGATTATGCAAGGATCTACCCAAACTTGAATTTCCATATTAAAAAGTCTATAATCCTTGTTAAAATGGTAAACAACACAAAATCTAATTCAATCCAAAGAAACAAATTTCAACTTCTCAACCCATCGAGTTGGTTTACATAGACTTGTTTGGACCATCTAAAGTTTCAACTCTTATTGGGAATCACAATGTTTATGTTATTGTAGATGACTACTCTAGATATACTTGGACCTTCTTATTGGCTCCCAAAAGTGAATCATGTTCTCATTTTACCATGTTTTCTAGGACTGTATAAAATCTTAGTAGTATTAGAATTAATTCCTTAAGAAGTTACCATAGCCTTGAGTTTGAAAACCAAGAGTTTGAATATTTTTTCCCACAAAATGGATATAGTCTTAACTTCCATTCCCCAATTAAACCTCAAAAAATTGGTGTGGTAGAAAGAACAAGTAGTAAATTAAAAGAAATATCTAAAACAATGATTAATGAATATGACCCACCTATCTACTTTTGAGATGAGGTTATGAATTCATATTTCTATATAATCAATAGATTCTTGATTACACATATCCTTAAAATAAATCTTTATGAGTTGTGGAACAATGTAAAACCCAAATTTAATTATATCAAGGGTTTTAGTTGCAATATTTATATTCTTAATACTAATTATAATATGTCTAGATTTTCCTCCATAAGTGATGAATGGATTTTACTAGGTTATTCAATATCTTTTAAAGCATATAGAGTCTTAAATTAGAGAAAAAAAAGTGTATAAGAATTTGTACATGTCATGTTTGATGAAACAGAAACTCCTAATCCAAAAACCTCTCTATAAAATATTGGGGATGATATGTCAAATCTGGGCATCAATTCCAAATCTTCTGACTATCCTATGAAGGAATCTATTAAAACGTCTTGTTTTGGATATTATCCAAATCTGAGGCATGATGAACCTAAACCTATTGTGGAAGTTGAAGTCTCTATCTAATCATTTTATTGATATGTTAAACCCCTAAAAACAATCCTATAGATGTTTTTGTTGGAGATTTAGATAAAAAAATGCATACTAGAGCTTCTTTAAGAAATCATGTTGAAAAGTAAGTCATTTTTCCATAGCTTTAACCTAGTAACATCAATGAGGAAATCAATGAAGAATTTATGGTGATGGCTATGCAAGAAGAATTAAATCATTTTGAGAAATAATGTCTGGAAACTTGTGGATAGGATTGAAGACATCATTACCACAAGCACTAAATGGGTGTTTAGAAACAAAGTTGTTGATTCTAGGACCATAGTAAGAAATAACGATAGATTAGTTTCTCAAGGTTAGAGTCTAGAAGACAATATTGACTGTGAGGAATCATTTTCCGCAGTTTCTAAACTTAATGTCGTTAGAATCATATTTTTATATGTAACACATCTAAATTTAAAACTATATCAAGTGGATATAAAGATTTCATTCCTAAATGGGTATATAGTTGAGGATGTTTTTACTAAACAACCACCTAGTTTTACAAACCCACATTTTCCAAATAATTTTGTTAAATTAAAAAAAGTATTAGATGGTTTAACGAATGCCCCAAGAGCTAGGTATGATAGACTATGTTGTTTTCTTATTTCTAAAGGTTTTGAAAAGGGTACATCTGATCCTACTCTCTTTATTAAAATAATTTCAAAAGATGTTTGAGTTGTTCAAATCTATGTTCATGATATTATTTTTGGATCTTCATAAAATTCATTATGTATTGATTTTTCAAAGATGATGAAAAATGTAATAGAAATGAGTTTGATAAGTGAACTAAAATTCATTCATGGATTTCAAATCATTCTAAATAATGAATGTATTATTTTAAATCAATGTAAATTTACAAAATAATTTCTAAAACGTTTTTGTTTATCTAGTTCTAAATGTAGTGACACTTAAATGAGTACCACCTGTATGTTGCATCTCAATGAGAATGGTAAATCAAAGGATCAAACCTCTTACAGTTGAATGATTGAATTTTTACTCTTCTTAACTACTAGTAGGCCTAATATAATGTTTTGTGTGTGTATGTGTTCTTGTTTTCTATAAAATCCTATAGAGTCACATCTTCTTGTTTTTAAAAGGTTTTTCAAATACCTCAAACATTCTACCAACTTAGGACTATTCTATCCTAGAGGACAATCATTTGACTTAATTAGCTATTTTGATGCAGATTTTGGTGGTTGTAAGATTGATATTAAAAGAACTTATAGAACATGTAACTATTTGGGCAAGTCACTAGTTTCTTGGTTTAGTAAAAAAAAATTATATTGCATTATATATTTTGGAAACTAAATACATAGCATGTGGTGGTTTTTGTGATCATATTTTGGGGCTGAAACACACTTTTCTAGGTAATGGATACCAATTCAGGAATGT
The DNA here is from genome assembly GCA_963277665.1 of Viscum album. NCBI lineage: Eukaryota > Viridiplantae > Streptophyta > Magnoliopsida > Santalales > Viscaceae > Viscum > Viscum album. Next base: position 1,979,246,881 of record OY728119.1, read on the forward strand.
CCGTATAAATTTTGATAACAAAAGTTATATTAAAATATCAATGAATCATTCTTCTCATTATTGAACAAATTATATTGATTTAAGACATCAATTTTTGAGAGATCATTATAATAAACGTGATATTACATTAGAATTCATTGGCACATAACATCTACCCACTGACATTTTCACTGAGACATAAAATTACTAAATGATAAATTACATCATGCATGAATATTCAATGATTAACCATGATTTAAAAATTTACTATATCTGTTTACTCTCTCAATAGTACTATCATAGTTTACTATCATAGGAATTTTTTCTGAGCCTACTATCTCACATCTTGATGTCTGATGTTCATTTTCTCATTGGTTACGGTCACACTATTTTGAGTCACACCGTAATATTGAAACTGTAAATGCTTGTTTTGGTATCACTATATTATTCAGAATTTATTTTTAATTTTTCTTTTTGTATCATGTGTTTTATTTTTTACTACCACATTTTTGTTTTTTCAACATTTTAACTCTATGTATGATAAATACCAAATGCATTACTTCTCTCGAGATCACTACTATAGAAATTGAAACCCTATGTCTTTATCAATCCTCTTTCACTCCCTCTCATCCTTATTTATCCCATTCTAAATGCCCAAGATGATGTGTCCATCCTTGTTGACATCTGAGAAGCATAGGTCTCAGAAGAAACAGAAGAAGGCTCCTATTGTAATGCCCAAGAATCCATAGAACACAGGTCATGAAGATTGTATAGTTGTTCCGGAAAAGGAAATCTATATAAAGTGGCTCTTTTCTAGTAAGTATCTTTTTCTAAGAGTTTTGAATGAATAGGGTTGATTGGATTGGTTTACCAAATAGAAGAGACCCATTAATCTGAATATTGTTTTTGGGTTTTACCAGTATGTATAGTTAATCTTAAACTCTAAAGATGATTTTGTGGTAAGGAGCATGATAAATGGTCAAATATGCTATTTTTTGAGGTTATGGGCTTCCTATCTAGTAATAACACATGAAGGGATCTTTTAGGACTTTCATATAGGTCCTCCTCTACCATTTTATGTGTTTATCCTGGAAGAGGCTCTAGGATGTTTGATTGGAAATAAGAAATCATATGGCCTAATGATTATGATCTTGATGGCGAGTTAAAGTTATAGTTCAAGTTCATTTGAAATCTCAATTTCCTAAGGAAACGTAATTTTTCTACTCTAATGTATCAGGATGTGTTTTGAGTCATCTTTTAAAGAGTGGACACAAATTCCACTTATGTAAGTATATTATACTTAACATGTGTGATATGCCCAAAAAACGTCAAAGTACACCTCCATTTTCTATACATGGTTTGATTATGCTATTCATCTAGGCAAACGTGTGGTTCGAAAGAATGAAGATGTGTTTAAGGAATATGATTTATAAATCTCTAAGTCAACATATAGGTGAATTATAATAATCTAGAATACATGGAAGAGATCATGGTTTAAGTATAATTATAGGTTGTATGAGTATTTTAATCTTATTAAAAACCCCTCGTGAACTAAAAATGTAGCAGATCCTGGTTTAGAAGATGATGAGATTGTGGAATATTCATATCAAGAAATTGATGATGATGTCAGTGAAGGATTTATGGGAGTATATCCTAAGTTATCACCTCTCCCTAAAGGTAATGCTGATGCATGTAGAAAGGATGAAGTTGAAACTAAAGGAAGTGTTGTTATTGAGGAAGAGCCTTCTTCTGTGGAATAGTGTGAAGAAAAGGTTAAAACTGAAGTAATCCTATCTATTGAGGAAAGGATGGAATTTGCCTTTCAGGTTACTGGAGATGTGAGAAATCCTGACATTTCTACAATTATGGGAAGGGTTCTAGAGATTGAGTCTCTCTCTCCTAGAAGAGAGGCACTAGTTTAGGGGGAGCAGAACCCCAGCTTAAAATGTTTTCAACTTCCAAATCCAGTTTACCCATGTTATGTGGATCCTGGTATAGGTTTCCCAGTTATTTTTATGTTCATGATACCCAAGAGGCCCCGGTAAAAGGGATAGTTCTTTCAACTATTTTTCAGTTGAAATCTATATCTAAAAAAAGTATCCCCTGCTACAGAATCTGAACATGTTTCAGTTCTTATTTCTAAATCTCCTCAACAATCTTCTGATTTTGTATATCATTGTGAATTGAAAATTTTTAGAGACATATTTTTGTCTCACTTTGGGATGATTCTAAAGTCTCAACCTACACCTGTGAAAAATATTAGTGAAAGGGATGTTGTACTAATGTTAGAGAAGATTATTTGGTAGATCTAACAACATATGTCTCATGACATTCAGGGATTTCAGGTTGAGAATAAGAATTTTATTGATGAGGTGAAACCTCTAAAATCTGTAGTTGAAGATATGTTTAAATCCCTAAAAACTCTTCAATCTCATGTTTCTCATCTAAGCGAGAATGATGCTGACAAGATTACACAGAAGTCTATATAATTGATTCAACAATACATGATTACTATGTATGAAAAAGTAGTTTAAAACAACACCAAGATATTCAATGATATTTTTGGGCTTGTATCAGGACTCAATAAGTTGATCGATGAATATAGAGGTTGTTTTCAAACTAATCAAAATCAGCATTGACTCCCACATCATATTTTTCAGCTCCATCTATCTTTGGACAAACATTTCATCTAGAATATAGTGACTTGATCCGATTTTTTTTTTCTGAGAATAACATTAGTAGGACTTGAGTGGCATTGATTTGAAAAGTCTATCAGTTATCATCAAGAACAGTGACCACGATCGTGATTTGGTGAGGGTCCAATCAATGATTTCCATTGATGATCAAGAATAAATCTCTACGAAAGTGGAAAAACTACTTTAAGATAATTTATTCTAAGCATGAGTTGAATTATCACTTCATATATCTTGTGGAGAATTTGAATATTCCTCCAGTCACTCAATCCTTCAATGATCAAGTCCTTAAGATCAAGGAATTCACACCAACTATGGAGAAGTTTCTGGAAACCCATGATGTCTTTGAGAAGGTCATGAATTATGGTGAAGAGATCATCAAAAACATTGTAAACCTCTTAAAACGCTATCTCCATGTTCAGTGTACTGTAATTGGGTCTTCTGTAGCTGCTCCTTTGAGGCCAAGTCTCCCTTCAACTACGTATCCTTCTTCCTCCACCTCTTTTTCTCTATTGACTATATCTGTTGATCAGGGAATGAATCAGATTAGACCTATCATTACTGAGAAAACATTTCCTCATTCTTCCACCTGACCTACCCTTCAACTATCTATCATTAAACGAGGTTCACTACCATCCCTAGCCACTGCTACTACCAACTCCACTTTTTCACATCTCACTTCTCCACCGGATACTACTGAAAATGGAAATTCCAAGACTGATGACTCTATTGAAAAGTGAATGCAGATTTTGGTAGGGATCTATTGTATTTTCTTTCTTGATTGTAATAGACTTTATCCTTTATTCAATATATTATTTCATGATGTTTCTTCTTCACTTTTCATTTTCTTATTGCAATTGTTTTTTATATTTCAGTCTCCTCCAATTTTGATAATCCCAAAAGGGGGATACAAAATAAGAAGGCATTTAATGAGGAGAAAATACCAATATTGTCATTCTAAGGGGGAGAAATACTAAGAGGGAGAATAAAAAGGAAAAAATAAGAACTAGGAAGAGAACAACCCGTTATGATATTTATTACATATATTCTTTAATATCTTGATATGATCAGTAATTTGGTTATTTCTTTCTAAAATATTTGGATTGTATATACCCTGATTTTTGATCAACAAAAGGGGGATATTGTTAGATTCCTCTTGTTGTAATGCTCACAAATCATGTCTGGATATTTTTGGACTCCTTATGTTTTAATGCTCACAAATAATGATTGGATATTGATGGACTAATCATGTTTTTAAACTATCACAATATCATGTTCAAATCTCACTAATTATATCTTAATATTGTAAACTATGTTTAATCTTGTTATATTATGTTTTAGTATGATTATGTTTAATCATAATCCATTCTATGAAGATTGCTTCTCATGAGGACTTGTAGATTTTTTTATATGCTTCTGAAACTGTTATCTTGTTACCCGTTCCAGATTTTCACAAAGTCTGTGACACCATAAGGTTGCTATCGGTTCATTATTCTTGCAAAGTACTGGACACTATTTCTATGCTACCATTTCCATGAAACCATAACAAGACACTATTCAGAATTTCGACAATGTAATTGACATTGTTACCAGATACACTATTACCCTGACACAATAACCATGCAATCAGTTCCAAGATTCCCAATGGACTAAACAATGAAACATTGCTACCAGTTCTAAATCTCACCGATATTATAGCACCGTAACTATCTCACCGCAACTGTGGCACTATGACAGTCTCACCGTAATTTTGGCATAGTGACTATCTCACTACCACTGTAACACTATTCCATTTTAACTATTTTTTATATTTTCTAATTAAATTTAAAAGTTGATACTAACAGTCATACTTGAGTCATTTCATGAAACTTATATAAATAATGATATTTTTCAATCCTATCAGTAGACAGTTTGAGGAATGAGGTGTGGAGATCTGAAACCTTATCAGCTACAACAAAAGCACCTGAAATTAAATAAAATGTCAAACTCGAGTAGAAAAATGTAGTAGTCGAATTCATGAAAAACAGAAGAGCACACATACATGCATGAATACACTATAAGAAGAACATTCAATTCCTACCAACTATTAACAAATAAGAACCTGTTGTGGACCACCTTGAAAGCATCTTTGCAACAACTCAAAGTATAAGAAGAACATCTCACTACATTGAACACCAAAACACTCTACTCACAACACTCGGTTTTCATAAGTGGACTAGAACATTTCATCTGCTACATGCAAAGTGTCCATAACTACATTTCACAACACATGGTGCCATATAAACTCCATCCCACTACTTTTTCAATGTTCTGTACAATTTTATTACACTTTGAGTAGTGTGTGTATCTATATTAAAAACACACATTGTCTCCTACAATGAACTAGAGGATACAAGATATCCTCACTAAAATATGTTTTTACATCTTTCTTCACCAATGTATAACCGTGGAAGAGGTCTTCTGTGACATGATTTCTAGTTTTCCAACGTAGAATAGTGGTAGAGGTTTAGTGACCTGGATAGTGTTGTGTACTATTGTTAACCCCGATCCATGGTGTGAATCGATGATTTTTATATATATTTCATGGTGGTACGTGATCACTTGGTGGAGTGGATTAGGTCTTGACCTGAGACTGAACCACATGTTTTATCCTCTGTGTCTCTCAATTTAGTCTTTCCCTACTTTAATTCATATTTCAGAAAACTACATTTTACTTTCATAGCTAGTATGGGATAGAAGTTATATGTATCTTTGTTTATTATAGTAGTTTAAAAAGTTGTATAAATATCTCATATTCTTATAACTGAGAATTAATCAATATTCTGGGAAACTATTTCAATGGTCAAGCTAGTCTAAATATACTACCTTAGTTACCTAGGTAGTTTTATTTTTAATTGGGGGAATCTTTTAAAAAACGTTTTAACAGAATTTTTTATAGGAACTCAATTCACCACCCTCATGTGTGTCAGACTCTGACCAACATCATGTTTTCATCATATAGTGAATGGATAAAATGATATAAATATGTTATATATTAATTACATATGAATTTAGAGTAATTCATAATCTTTAGTGAAAGGAAATGATATACATTGTTCATGGTGATTGTCGGTCATATATATGCATGAACGGTGTTATCATTTTCATATTGTCTTAAATAAAATAAAAGAAAGTTATATATATATAGTGTACTTAAATTATAATTATTATTTCATTTATATCACATATTTTTGTTAAACCCATATTTAATACATTCTATGTAATGTGTGAGTGAATCAGATCACTTCGTGAGGTGCTAGTTCGCCGTACAGACTTACAACATTATCATATTCACCCAAAATAGAATAAATTAATGTATGTGTTATATAATATTTCAAGAGGAATAAAAAAATCATTAATAATATATATATATATATATAGTAAAAATAATTCCTCATTTCGAATCATTAATTGTGGTAATTGAAAAAAGGGCGCCCTTGGTTTGTGAGGCGATAGTCCACCATACACATGAACGATGATTTCACAACCCATTTGATGGTTGTTTGTGCAGTTTCATTAATTTATTTTCATAAACAATTTCATTTTATGGGATCTAATGAGGTTATTATATATAGTACTTATATAATAATCATTTTACCGGGTGATGGAAAAATAAATCTAAAACACTCATTGGCGAATGTTAACATGTCTTCTAGTAGTCTCCTTCATTTTGAACGAAATTCATGAATGGTTTATTTTTTTTACAAAATAAGGATTTTAGGACGGGTGTAGAAAATTTTCAAATTTATTTATACATATTTTGGTAGATCCAAATTGCATGATATGTTTCAACAACCGGGGAGATCGAGTGCCCTTTTATAGTTGAGGTGGAGTGGAATTCTTGTAAATAATCAAAAGGATTCCCTATTGGGAGTTCATTCTTGCCTAAAGTGAATCCTAATATATTAATTAATGGTTTATAGGTATTATATGGTTTATCAAAATCTCCGAAAACAATTATATGCATGTTTTCAAAATTTCAATCTTAAATTCGAAGTACCCCTATTTTAATAATTTTTGGTTCTCACTATGGAAACTTGTTTCATTACCATTGTCATGACCCTTCCCTTGGGGCCTATGTCGTGACTACCCAAAGCCCACCTTCTATAGGCTAGGGGTTGGCCACTAGCACCAAAGGCATAATTTCCTAAAACTCAAAACGATTTTCCTTTATAACCTGTAAACACACATATCAGATATGATCGTGGGTAAATTGAATAGACAACAAGTGTGTACAGAAATTAAAAATGGGCCATAATAAACACCCAACTCGAAGGTACATGAAACTGAATGTACAAGTACAACTGAGTAAATATGGAAAACAACCATTGGGTCACCATCCGAGGTTCATACCTAAAAGGTAGGTACAGATCACCTCCTCTGCACTCCACATACATCTATCTCCTCCATGTACAGACTCACCACAAGGTCCACCTCTAGGTACCGTCCAGTCCAGGTACTCTCAGCCTCGGCCAGCGATGTCCGCCATATGCATCCAACACTATGAAATACAAGCATATCCCATGTATGGGCGAGTATAACGATACTCAGTAGGGACCCTGAGACCCTTAAGGTCTCACAAAGTTCAACAAGGATAAACCACAAAGTATTAAATCAACAGATAACCCCACTTAGGTATATGCCCATATATATACCTATGTTATCATGTAATCCATCTAAATCATGAGGAAACCAAAAAATCTAATGAATCATCTCAAAATAATTAATGAAGAGGATTTGGCATAATTATGTGTTAGCGGAGTTGAAGAGGTTCCCTACACTTAATGGAAGTTTGAGGGTTTCTCCACATTAATGGGGTGTTTCAAGGGGGTTAAAACCTCGGGTGGTCCCCACCATAATAAACCTGAATAGGAGGTTAGGTTCATGTGGTCCCCACCACCATAACCACTCATGGGAGGTTAAGGTGTTCTGGTACCCACCTCCAATGTCCACATGGAGGCTTTAACCAAGAAAATATAAATAAAGCTACACAACATTATTTATATTTAATTATTTCACTAAAAACAAAAAAAACTATCTTGTATTCTGGACCATCTGACATCGAGGTGAAAGTCTTCCTAAGAGAATACAAGAAATGTGAGTTCAATGGTGCCCTCAGATTTCAATTCCAAGCACTGTTTCAAATGTTATAAAAACCTACTCATATGTTTACTGAATGTACTAGAACAAATCTTTAGAAATTGATTTCGGGCACACCGGGCCTTAGAATCCCACGCTGTCAATTTTTTCAAACTCGTAAAATTCCCATTTTATTAAAAAAATTACATGGAAATTCTAGGTCTTTACATTTTCCCCACCTCAGCGCTCTGTGTCCCCATAAGCCACAACTTATAACTAAGGGATCAAGTGGGGGTACTGAGCACGCATCTGAGCCTCCCGCTCCCTTATGATCTCCTTTAGGTTCCCGTGCTTCCAGCGAATGCACACATGAGATATCGATTGTCCGTGTAGGACCTGCTTCTGTTGATCCTCATTCTCTAATTCAACCTTTATAAAAGTCACCCCATCGTCAAAATCCATCTCTCCATGGTCGATGATGTAAGAAGGGTCTTTCACGTATCTATTCAGCTAGGATACATGGTAGACGTCATGAACCCGGTCCAAATGAGGTGGAATAGATAAGAGTTATGCCACCTCGCCAACTCTACAGAGGACCAGAAAAGGTCTGATGAAACACGGTGATACATCTTCATAAATAATCACAATAAAAATTGAGATTGTAATATAAAATCATTACCACTTTGGATACACTGAATCCTATACCTGATAAATTAATAAAATAAAAAAAACCAACAATATCATGAGTTTGAGAAAATTCAAGATATTTTATGTCAAAGGATCTATATATAATCCTCATGAAATAATATAGGATCATAACATATTGCACATATTGAAGAAGGAAACTCAGGACACAAATCCCAATCAAATTTAGTTTATTTAGAACGGTAAACCACATGAAAGATAGATACCAAATTGGATATATAAATAAAAATAATTTTATATATAAGAATAATAAAATATATTCATGTCAATTTTATACCCCATATAATAGAAACATGTGGTCAATATGCATTTGCCTCCCAAAAAGTAAAAGTGAAATGGAAATCCAATACATTAAGTATTGACTTCCTTCGTTCATATTAAATCCTTATGTATAATAAATATAAGTTAATTATACATGTATTAAAAAACCATACTAATATATATCATACCACATATGACATTATTATGAAATTTTATTAATAGTTTATTAAAAATTCATTATTAAGGTTTTGTTTCATGTAGTAATCTTTTTTTTATATATGTTTTGAATTATTACTTTTTGGACATATTAATATGATTAAAGTTTTATTATCTAAATAATTTAAACCATTATATAAAAATCATATGTATTAACTATATATTTATTTATAGTGATCCATAAAATTTACTAATAGGAATGGATATACACTGTTCAAGAAGACGATAGGTCGTGTGAACGCAAGAACATTGTTTCTGTTTTCTAATCATATTTAAAGAAGAAAAATTAAATTATATATATAAATATATTATCATTATAGTAAAATTTATTTCATATATATAAAATATTTTTATTTAATACATCTTTCAAGAATTAAATTTAAATAGTGAATGAATAACATCGCTTCGTGAGGATATAGTCCACCGTACACATGAATGATGTTATCATATTACCAAAGAATTTAATGAATGAATTTATGTGTGATATAATATTTATAGAATATTAGTGGGTCCATAAATATTATATATATCATATAATAAATATAAATCAACCTTTATTCCCAACATTTATTATTATTAATGGAAAAACAAACAAATTAGTTTATAAGGTAGATGTTTGTCGTAAACATGAATGATGATTTTTTATCCAAATTGATGGAAATGTGTATTTTTTTCATAAACATAACATAAAAAAATATCAGTATATTTAATTATATAATTTTATTATTTTTATCCATGGTATAATATGAATTTAAGGGGGTAGAGGAAGAAATAAAATGAAAATTCTCATTGTTGAATGTTACCTCTTTTTCATGTATCCTCCTTAAATTTACAATAAATCCCTTCTTGGATGTATTTATGTAAAAAATAATTCTTTTTTTATTATATAATGGAATTTTATAATTGATTTCGATAGATATTATTCAATCCAAATGGATTGAGATGTGTTAAGAACTTGGGAGAGTTAGTGCCCTTTTATAGTTGATGAATAAAGGCATTCAAGAAAATTCACAAAAGTAATCACTATTGGTAGGTCAATCTCTTCTCATGTGGCTCAAAATAATTTTATTATATTTTTGGGGGATTATAGGGTCATTACACAACACCATCACACATTATATTCATTGAATTCCTTAACATCTATGTATTTATGTTTTTAGAATTTGGGTTTTCACTATGGTTGCTAGACTCATAAATTTGCTAATCTGTTCTATACAAATAAATTATAGGGTTCATTATTAAATTTGGACCCAATGATTCTAAATATTATATCTATTTTTTAAAATATAAATCCTTAATGTGTTGGATATTAATTTTAACATAATCCCATGTAATGTGAAAAAAATACTGCATTATTCTTAACAATAATAAAGGATATTTTTCTTTTTAATGGTCAAAATATTCATTAAAAATTTAAAAAATTTCCATGAATGAAAAATATTGGATATATATAATATTTTAACAGTATCTTGGAAGATGATATATTTTTTATAAATATTAACTAATTTAATAAAATATTATTTATTATAAAAGGACATCAAATAAAAATTTTACATTATTAATTTATTTTGAATTTAATAATATCAATAAAATGACGGAATTCGAATATATTACTATAAAATATATGTAACAAGATATATCAATCTATAAAATTAATTTAAAACATTCACTAATTCAATTTACTTCACTTTTAATATTTTTACTATCATTTATTCTAGTTATTTATTAAGAATATAATTATTATGTTTGAGTTTCTTAAGCATTTAAACTAATAAATATTTCTTGAAAAAGTTAAACTAAATTATCATGATATAAAAAAGTCATTTTTATTTTAAAATAAAAATTTAACCACACCTATATTTTTTTCTCTCCATCCCAAATCATTATAGATATTAAATGTAATAAAAGTACCTTTTTGTCTTTTACATTACTTACCTTATTATATGGGTCATATTAAAATAAACGTGACCATAAATATCCATATTTTATATATTTTGTTGTTAAAAATGAAAATTATTTCATTAAACAAAATTAATATATTACTTTTGGTCATTGTATCTCTTATTATTATATTTGAACCCCCAAGTAAACCCATTTTACATAAACCATGATAATTAATTTTTACTACATTCACTATTTATTTTGATAAAAAATAGTGTCAAACGTTTTTTAAAATATAATTTTTTTATTCCAATTATGGAATAATGTTTTCCAAATTCTAATCACATTACAGAAAAAAATCAATACTAATCCTGCATATGCGACTTGAAAGCATGTGTTTAAAGAGTAAAACATAAAAAGTTTGAAATGTTTTAATATCCAAATTACATAAAAAATAGATTCCAGTGAAATAAATTGTATTAATGGATATATAATTGAACTAATTTATCTTTGAAAATGATTTAAAATATAATTTATCTTTATAAATAATTTAGATGATAATACAGTTTTAATCAAAATTCTGATTTTTATACTATTCACCAAAAATAAATCATGTCAGAAAAATATGAATAATTAATCCTAAAATAATTTTTATAACAAACCTAAAAAACCAATTTCATTTATTTAAATTATTTTTACAAACTAGTAAAAAAATAATTTTAATATATAAGTGAGTAATAAAAAAGTGACTAAAGTGTTTTTTTTAATAAAAATTTAAGAGTATAATTTTTTTTATTTTTTTATATTTTATTGAAAAAAAATTGAATGTTAAAAAAAATATTAAATATATAATATATAAATTAAATTAATGTAACTTTCCTAGAGTAATTCTTTTTACTTCTTCGCATATAACTCACTTTTGTTTATAAAAATAGGTTTTTTAATAAAATTATTGACATTTAATCTAAAAATGTTTTTATTGTCATTTTTATTTAATTAGTCACAAAATAATTCATTATATAAACATGTGTAAACACTATTTTCATAATTTAGTTAATCCTCTTCATAATAGTCATTTCAACATTGAGGATATAACTTTCATATAATAATATATTAATAACATTTCTTTCTTTGTTTAAAATAGGTGTTGTGTGTATGGAAATAAGAAATCGTTATTTTGTGTAACAAAAGCCAATCATATTCTTGTATGTAACATAGGATAAAATCAGTGATACTTGTAATGAAATTGAAACACATTTCATTGTGAAAAACTAAATAATATAAATATTAAATTCAATTGAAAATTAATATTACAAATAATCTTGGGATATTCCAAGTATTCCATTGATCATATTATAATGCATAATCATCACGTAATAAATTTATTGTGTTAATTAATAGTTCGAGCTTCTTAGAATGACTAGAATTTTTTCTACATGTGTAGACACACCACAAATAAACTAATAAAATAATTAAATTTGAGAAATAACAAGATCATTCCACCTATATTAGAATGTTGAGTTTTCAAGTAAAAAAACATTGAGATGACTGACCATATATTCAATATAATATTATGAAAATGATTTGGATTGTTTTAATGAGAAGTATTATGATGCTCATGTTATATAAAATTTGTGGTACTTAAAGAGGGATGAAAAATATTTATCAACTTTTTGATTTATTTTTTATAATTTAAAAACAAATAATTCATGATATTATTCCTATAAATATTTCATAATATTTTAGAAATAATATAGAAACATGTATATTAGGATCTGAACCATTGGGAAAAATTAACTAGATACATGATAAAAATGGTTTATCAACCATGTAAAGAAATATGTTTCATAAAATTTCTATATCTCTCTATTTCATTTCATCATTTGATTTAAAATATTGATCAACACATTAACCATCATAAGAATACTCACATAAGGAGTTTGATTTTTTGTTACCACTGATGCACTCCCCTCTTGGTGGTGTTGAAACTCTAACCTGAATCAATAAATTGTTATAAGATAATTTTTAAATGGTTCTGGGTAGTCCCTATGATCATTGTTTTTCCATTGTTTTTAATATATTTTTGTCAAAGATATCTATGGAAATCATGAATATAGTTAATAAAAATGGGTTTCATTTGTTTGAATAAAATGGATTTCATCTAAAAAATAAGAGAATTTTTTTATATTTCATTCTTTTTTTCTGGTACATCAATGATATTAATGATAAATATGTACATATTACTAAATCCTTGAATGCCTATAAAATTAATTGAAATTAGAATAATTATTTTTTAGAGATCTTATAATAGTTTACACTTATCACACATAGATATATAATTTACACATATTATGGGAAGAAAAGAAGTAAATTTCCATTATAAAAATAAAATCCATGATATCAATTATAGGGATAGTAAATTAAATTAATTGTGATTATATTCATATATTTCATAATTTTATAATATTTAAATATGATAATATTAATCACTGGATGAATTAATCATGCTTATTAAAATAATTATTATCTTTTATCATTTTTAGATAATGTCTTGAGGATTGTCCCATGGAAATGAAATTAAAGAGAATTCAACTTGAAATATTTGATGAAAAAATATTTATGCTTGAGAATTCAGACATGTATTAGTAGACTGTTGAAAATAAAAATAGTGTCTTGATATCTTATGATATGACAAGGGGGATAAATGTGAGTAAAAAAGGAAATTAAAAAAGGATATTTCTCTTTATGCTTTAATGCATTGAAATATTAAAAATCTAAGAGGATTCATGATGAGTAATTCAATGACATGTATGATTCCATAAATTTGAATATGTCTATATCATCCTTTATTATATAAATTCAGTTTGTGATTTTTATAAATTAGGGTAACATTATTTTTATGTGTTTCAATTATATACTTAATGGAAACTATTTTTCTTGTTTCATTGAGGAGGAACGTGTATGAGAGGAAGATGACTAGCCTAAAAGTTCATTATAGATAATAAAGTTAGTATGTTTTATTAATGGAGAATTAGTTATGGATGACATAATAAATTATAAGAAGTATCTTTCAAAACATTATTCTACATCGTGTGATGAGGAATGCAAAATAGGGAATGAAGGAAATGAGAATTAATGTTTTAAAACATTTATTGAAAAATAAAAATAGTCTAATAAAACCTATATTTGATAATAATTAAATAGATATTATGATATAAATGATAATGATGGAATGAATTATTTTTATTTTTTTATTTATCTTTTAGGGTGTTTGAAAGAAAATATAAAGAATGATAATGAAAAAAAATCATTGATGAGTGATTATTTTCCTTAAATAAATATCTTTATTAATCAAATAGCAAGGAAATTATGATGATTAAAATTATTTTAGACATGAATATGAGTTATCTCATGTAAATACATGAAGGGGGAGACAAGGAGTTTCAAATTAAAATTGAAATATTTATTTTTAAGAATATTGATTTTTAAGAATATTGAATTGATAGATTATAATGAAAAGTTGGTGGATGTTGGAAATTCCTTATAAAAAATCAAGTAATTATATATAAAATTTACTTTTCTAATATATTGATTAGACTTATAAATTAGATGACAACAATGTTGATATTATAAATAAAACATGTATATTAACCTTTTATCTGATGAATTATTGTAGAAGACACCAATTATTACAACCAAATAGGTGTAATTAACAAAATGTATGGGGAAAGGTGATTAAATCACACAATAAAGAGAATGAACCCATTTTAAAACCATGTTGTGGTTCAAAAAATTACTAAAACAATGAGTTATGGAAGAACAATAAATCAAAAGAAACCATATTTTAAATGGAAATGTGGAGGAGATTTCTTGTATGCATTGGGAAGTTGAAAAAAATCCAAGGATTTTGATTGGGTGAGAATTTTGGAATAAATCCATAGAATTTAACTCATAATATATACATATATATATATATATATTATTTTCAATATCTCCATATATATATATATATTTATATTTATGAATAATGGATACTGATGACAAAAATATTATGTGTGATAGTACAATTCATCCCTCCCTAAGTGAATGTGATTCCATTAATAAAGTGGGATTCAATATGATGTTTCCTAAGTATATAAAAACATCCAAAAGTGATTCTAAATATTTTGAAAACATTCAAAAATTAGAAGGAAACTTGTTAGATGTTTGATCATCCTAAAACCAATCAAAAAGTATTTCTCAATACTATATAGGAAATATTGTATTAATTAAATATATAATCATGAAAATTAATGATGATAAATAATTGGTGGATAATGTGTATTGTAATATAGTGAATGGTTGAAATCCTTGGATACTATACATCTGTTTCTCAACACGAATGCCAAATAACTACACAATATTGAATGAAAAATAATGGAATCATAAATGGGAATGTAATTTAATAAATGATAGATCACAATATGAGAAAGGGTGTGGATGAATCAATTTTTTAAATGAACTTTAATGAATTAACCCGAATCAACTATATAAGCCTCCTTATCTTGCATGTTACAGTGGTGAGTAGCAATAAGATAATGGAATAGAGGACTTGAATATAACAAAAACAAGATATATGACCAGAGTAAAACCTGTAATAAAATTATACATTCATAATCAATATAACTGAATCCAAATAGACTAAAATATAATGTATTAATATAAAAGAGAAACAAACATCCATATGATTAACCATCATATCTAAAACAACACACTATAAAGGAATCACTGAATATAGAATTCATCAGGACACATGATTCCCTTCCACATACCCTAGTCCTTTAAAACAATTTCTACAACCTCCAAAAGGAAAATAAAGGGTGTGATCAAGAAGTCAATGTGGATACCACATTTGAGTACATAAAACATATAATATCAAGAATTTATCATTTATTAATTTTAAAAACAATAACATGTTAAAAAAATCATAAATCTAAATCCATTTGTAAATCATTTTACATCATTTATTTCAAAAAATTCAATCTGTATTCACAACATATTGGATTAGGAAAGGAATATGTGATAAAAATGAATATCTATACACCATATGGTATGTAATTAAACTCATATCCAAGAAATAGCCCATCGTGGGATAACATGTGATTAAACTTCCTGAGAAAAAAAGTGTGAAACAAACGATGAAAAAAATATATCATGTGATAAATAAAACATAATTATTAAAGCACTCCATATTGGTAGCTAGCCTAATTGAATAATTAATAGACATAAAAATCCTAATCAAGTAATATGTTGGAACAAACTAATATTGTTCCTGCCACAGTCCATTGATATCACAAAATCATCACTGGCATTACACACACTATGAATTTCGTGTTAGTTCTCGATAGACCCAGGGTTCCAATATTTCCTTGTTTGTAAAAATAAATTTCAAAATTGTACAAACATTTTAGAAAAAAAATAATTTCCATTTAAACAATATTCAGTGTTTCAAAACCCATTTTTTTATTAAAATAATCATTCAGTAATTTTTTGAAACAGTTAGCATGAAAACCCACACATTAAAAAGAAAAACCCTTATGGAAACATCAACCTTTCCAAAAAATACCTGAAAAATGTAGATCACATAAATTAAATGAATAAAAAATAAATTATACAAATAAATATAATAAATCAATCGAATTAACCCATCGAATACAAAACTTACATTGAAACAAACTTATAATAAACCGCCTTCAAAACGGAGACCGAAGAAGAGTAGATCTGTTACTCACAATCCTAGATCTACAAGAAAAAACATCAATAATACATCAAAACCATTATATATGACCTCAAAACCCAATTGGGTTCCAAAAAGGTAATATATTAAGAGATCTATTTTAGATCTAGAAAGAAGATGTGCCACTTGATCAAAAACACATCATATATTCTTGTGGTCTATCAGGATTGATAGAATGACACTTGTATTTTAATGGGGACTACCAGATACTTAGGTAAAGAAAAACAAAACCTAATATATACTTAGGTAGTGGTTATTTTATAAAAAAAATTGGAAAATTGTAAAATCCCACTTTTCCAATGTTTTAATGGGGTTGAACGGTATAATAATATAGGATGCATATTTAAACTAATTTTGGGTAATAATTGTGTAGCACTATGGCCCATTTTTTGGGGGTTCATGGCTTTTACTGTCGGAACACCTATTTTGGAAAATACTTGGTCATATAGTGTGACACCCATGAGAAACCACTAGGCACTCCACAATGTTCATTGGGCCTGTCGGACGGTTTGACTAACCGTACTCAAACTACTTAAAATGCCAATGGAGTCTCATACGGGCATTCCCCATTGCTACCTCACAGATAGACTAAACATGGAAATTAACCATGTTCCTAAAATATTTTATCCAATAAAATATTTTTTTCATGCATTTGTCCCCAGAATAATCTCAAAACTGAAAAGATATTGGAAAATTCTAAAATATGAAATAACTTTGATTCCGAGGGAATAAAAATTATTCATAATATATTCAATTTATATCAATAGATAGTCCTCAAGATACCATACCCAAAAAGATATAATGAAAATACTACACCATAAATGATTCCCACTCCTATGTGTTATTCCAAAACCATCCACACAATCATTGTTCCCAGAATAAGGGGATTGTTTTAACATGATATATCTCATCCTAGATATCGATAATATAAACTAGTAGGTCAATAAATGTGGTATAACAATAAATATCAATTTCCTCCCATTCAAAAACATAGTAAGGATCCGGGTGATACCTACTCATCTAGGAAACATGAAACACATCATGAATCGAATCCAGATGAGATGGCATCTTCAACCAATATTCCAATTTTCCAAGTCACTAATGATATCAATGGGGACAGTAATCCTTGGTGACAATATAAACCACTTTATATTCCAATTTTCCCCAAGGATGGTAATACTCTATGAAGAACCCGATCACCAACCTCTAAATCAAGCGGACAGTGAAAATATTCTCTATAAGATTTCTGACTACTATATTCTTTGACCAACCTCTTTAGGGTAAAATCACCTTTTTCATCATCTCAGGAATGAGAATCAGGCCAAACATGGATTTGACTCTCAACTCTACCCAACAAAAGGGATATTTACATGGGCACCCATACAATACTATAAGTGACTCTAAATTTATCAATTTATAACCACTATTTTTATCGGAAATTTTAATGGGAGTAAATATGATTTTCCCGTGGACCACTAAAATCACGCACACAAGTCTGAAGCATATTCTCAAAAATCTATATAGCTCTCTCTATATGTCCATCCATCCGTGGATGATAATACATGTCCAATTCCATATCGTATTTTATCTAATACTTCAAACCATTGTAAAATCTAGATTTGAAGCTCATATCCTTCACAGATACAACCACCAAGGGAACCCCATGGAGGTTCAAAATCTTATTGATATTAATGTCCCAAAATTGTTTTACATTTATCATCTACTTAAGAGGAGGAACGAAAAAAACTGATTTCATAAGTCAATCAATGGACACCCAAATCACATCCTTTCCACTAAGATTCCATGAAATTAAAATAGTGATTTCTATGGAAGTATTTTTCCACGTACATACTAGAATAGGAAAAGGATTCAAAAACTAGAAATCATTAGGTGTTTCAACATAATTTTTAAACAAGTGGGACACTGTAAAAAAATATGTAAACATCCACCTCAACCATGGATAGAAATATAGATGTCTGATGTCATGATACATCTTCATACCCCTAGGATATACCGACCAAAGGGTCTAGTTTCCACTCTTCATCAACTCCCACCATAGAGTAAAATGAACCACCATAGTACTATGGAAGCCTAAATCTCTATGGGAAGGCAAAGACCAATCACCCATGGTTTTTCAACCATAAATTCATCCACATAATTTTTTTTTCACTCGTTTTTAATCAACTTATTAAGCCAAACTCACTAATTAAAAGTAGATTTAGATTTCATTAAAGGCAATAAAAATATACACCATCCTCTTCAACTCCCAAGATCATTTCAATAAATAATTTCATTAGAGAAAACTCCTTAATCGATTACATCATTTCTTGTGAAAATACTTTTCTTCTCAATTCATTAGAAACCACACCCCTTTCCCAATAGTTTATGAACTATCAAAATCAACATTATGAAGATACTCCAGTGACCATATCATTCATAAATTTATTTCCCTCTGAGTAAAATTTTATTTTAGGATCTTATTATCATAATACACTTTAATCCACTCCCCAAATAGATATATATGCCACAGTTTGGGTGAAGGCATAACAGATTCCATATCAATATTATGGGCTAGGTAGTTCTTCTCATGAGGTAGTAACTGTTGAGTTTTATAAGGAACCACATGTTTCACGTACATGAATACACATCCCAAACCCATACCAGAAGTAATTCACAAAACATCAAAACCTACACCTTGTTTCAAAAGAATAAACATTGTTGATGATGTTACTCTTACCTTCATCTCCCGAAAATATATTTAAAATTTTTCATTAAATTAAAACATTTCACCCATATATGTTTAAGATATAATCAAATATGTGATCTTATAAAAATCATAAACCGACCACCATTAATAACTATAAAAACCCATGAAATTAAAAACACCAAACACGTTTCTGAGATTCTCTACGGATTAATTGCATGTAATTTTTTTGCAGGATCCATTTAGACACCACAATCAGATATCACATGCCCCATAAATTTCACTCACTGAATCAAAAACTCACATTTGGAATCCTTATCAAATTTATGTTATTATTTCAATGGTTTTTAAATGATATTCAAATGGCCCATTTTCCCACCCTTTGACTTAGAATATCCCAAAATATCATCTATGAATGCAAAAAAATATTCCAAGAACTAATTATATATTTTCTTCATAAAATCCAAAAATAACAATGGAGAATTTATAAGACAAAATGAAATAAATATACACTGTTAATTACCACATTGAATCAAAAATTATTTCTTAGGTATAACTTCTTCTTAGAGTCTCTGATAGTGTTTCCCTGAAAAAACATAAATCTTTGAAAATATACATTTTCCTATAAGATATTTTAAAATACCATCCATCCTATGAAAATTATATTTATACTTAACATCCAACAAATTAAACATTTGATAGTCCATTAAAATTATGAGACTCATATCTTCCTTTATAGTAATGCGTACATGAGAATCCCATGGTGACACACTCAAATGAATAAATTAATCAGCCTCTAGATCATAAATCTGTACATTATGTTCCACCATCATTGAAGGTTCCATTAAATAATATGTTATAGAAATGGCCACTATATCATAGAGCAGGTCAATGGTAAAATTTACCTCCTTTATGTCAATAAACTAGAAAAACCATCCGGAAAGACCATAGGGTATGCACACACCACCACATGTAGTGGACTACGTAAAAAAAGGTCACTGGAATCGAGGAAAATATTTTAAAAATTGAATGAGATTACCCAATCATAAAGAAAAACATGTCCCTCCCTTCCCAATCTAGAGCCCATTCACCCCTAAAGTCACGATTGACCCCATCAAAATACAAAAACTGAACTCAACTATGAAAAAAATACTATATATGACTTAAAATTGAACATCCAATCCATTTTTATAATCATGATAATGATTAAAATATCATCCCCTAAAAATTCAGACTACACATCAATTTCGAAAATCATCACCTGATATGTTGGACACTTGAATCATTCTTGAGAAATATTTCCCAAAGGCATGGAATGATTCAATATGTACATCAAAATTTATGAATGAAATCCCAAAACATCATATTTGACATAAAATAATTATTATAACATATAGAAAACAAATATATCACATAAAAAATTGAAATAAATAGATTAAAAATAATTGTAATTATCCTTGCTTCAGATTCCTTTTGCACATACTTAGTCCTATAAAACCATTAGTTCATTGCAACATGAACACCCTATTGTACTAATGGTTAGACCCCAAATCCTTTTATGCATCAATATAAACCTATGAACTCTTGCTGAGAGTGGATCCTACCTTACTACCCTAGGGTATCCTTTCAAAAAAAATGCATCAGATGGCCCAATAATTTCAAACTATGAAATGTATTTAGAATTTCTTATAGTTACTCTGGGTATGAAAACACATTTCAAACTTATAGTATATAATCAACTTATTTATAAAAAAATTCCTTGAAACATGTCCTAAAGGAAACTAAACACCCTAACATTTTATTTTATATCTATAAGATATACAGTTGCTGACATCTTCATCATCCTATTCTCCACCAAATCCTTCCTTTCCCACCGTGCCAGCCTGTATTAAAGCTTCTTTATCAACTACCTCTACAAATGATGAACCTTACATGAAAATAAACATTGAAAAAATGTCATGCCTCAATCCCAACTCAATTCTCCAAAATTTGGGAAGTCATTTGTGACTAACACTAATTCCAGATTAACTGAATCATCAAATAGGGTAAAATACTCCAAAATTGTATGATCTCTTTACACCAAAGTCTGAAACTATAATGTATTTTCCCTATGTAGCATCTTAAAGAAAAATTGATGATTCAATAATTTCTTTATATAAGACTAAGTAATGTCCTTATGTATCTTATATTACGTGATCGATACCCCCATATCCATCTCATTACCCTGAGATTGTACATAGAAAAACTAACCATAATATCCTTAAGAGTTGTCCAAATGTTGAAGATCCTCTCAATCTTCTGAATCCACTCCCCATATTCATAGGGTCCTTAGTCACAATGGAATAAGGGTTGATATTGTTTAGTTAATTTAGAACCATTGTCCACCACATGTCATGGGTTATCAATACCCACATTACCCATTGCTTAAATGGAAGGGATTACATATTCAACTAAAGAAGGGTCCAATGCAGTATTATCCTTATATCTTGTCTTGCATCTTCCTCTCCCAATTTTTGAAGTGATATTCTTGGAGGAATTTTTGGTAATGAAAAATATAATGAATAATCATATTTAGTCAATATTCCAAGATATTATGAACATCTTACAAAATTCATTTCTATTATTTAAAACATCAGGTTTTTAGTGAAATCCTAAATTCTATAAACAAAAAATAGTGACTAAAAAGAAATATGTCCACTTAAAAAACATCTCATTTAGTTAATTCAAATAATCTAAAATGCAAACTCTTAAACCAAGTAAAAAAATCACCCCTCATGGTTACCTGACATTAGTCATGTATGTGAGCAAGCCAAGAACCCTCCCACACATACTACTAAGATTTTTAGAGTCTTAACTCATGTTTACCCAGGGCATAATCAAAACTCAAGTAGTATTAACACACATAAGGTTGGGAATCACTAAAATTCAATTCTATAATTAACCAAAATTATTCAAAAAGAAAATCCAACTGAGATATCCCATCACTCTATTTACAATCAATAATATAATAGAAACAATGTCTCTAATAGATAAAAAATGAATCGAGTAAAAACATTATAATGTGGAAGAACAAGAAACACCCATGATCGATACAATGCAATAAAAACATGTGAAACCATAGTGTATTACCAGATAAGTACAAAAATTCTCAATGTGATTCACCATGTAACACCCTGTGTTTTTATGAATGATTTTTTTTCCAATTTAATTTAATATATTTTTTTTATATTTTTCACTTAACACAACAATGAATATTGCTTCTATTATATGATAATACAAAGTTATTCTTAAGTTTTATACAACACCAAGTGGATAATTTTTTACACTTGAAACATAGATTAACATGTGGTTCACACAAAACTATGTTTGTTTTTTGGTACTCACAATGTCGAGTTCCTTCATTAATTATCACGACATACATGCCCGAGTTTTACAAAACTATAATATACTATTAATAATATTATTAAAATAATAGAATAGTTATAACCTATCTGTTCAAATGGAATTTAAAAAAAGTTTAAATAAAATTTTAATGTATATTTTACAAAATTATATAAATTGAATTATATGGTTATCAATTAGTTTGAAATGAAAATAGAAAGAAATTTAATATAAAAAAATTATTTTATGAAAAAAAATAATGTCTATTAAGGAATATTACATCAATAAATTAAATTAATCAATATTTTTGAGTGATATTAATGAAATATATATATTATTAATTCAATCATATGGTTCTAAATTCATAAAATATGTTTTATAGTAATTTAATAAGAATAAATTCATATTGTATGCATAAAAATATATATTTTTCTAGAAGGCACTTTTGTCGCCTTTAGTGGTATAATATATTTAAAAATAATAACTGATACTTTTAAAATTATAATTTGAGAAAATATAACTCATTTTTTAAATATTAATATTAAAATTTTATTTGGGTGAATTTATTTTTTTTTCTAAGAAATTTTATTTTTTGATGTATAGTGAAGAACACTAAATTTTAATTCGAAACTAAATTTTTCAATACTTAATTTATATAGATAAATTAGATATTAAATTATATTAAATGTATATTTATATCAAATATACCTATTTTAAAACAATTTAGGAAATTACAGTCAATTTCACATTGAGAATTGATATTAAAAAATTTCAAACTTTTAATAATTTTCATTTTAAAACATGTTTTCTTATCTCATCTGTGGGAATAATTTTAAATTATTTTCTTCCAATTATCTATAAATAATTTGGAAAAATGGATTAAATTTTTGGTAAAAAAATAATTTATAATTTCTATTATGTCCAACATAGTTTTTATGAAACATATTAGTGACTGTAATTAAAATTTATAACACTGATTAAGGTAAAAAAAAGTTTACTTGGTGGATAATCTTTAATAAAAGGTGGAAATAAACTACAAACGTGTAAAAAAATAATTTTTTTCAACATATTTAGACTCTATAATCCCTTTCATATATAATTTTCCAATATTGGATGCACAATATTTAAGTGATAACTCTCAAGAGTGTTTTCCTTTTTGTATGTACAATAATTTCACTCATCCTCCACTATAAAAGGAATCTCACCCACAAACTTCTTCACACCTCTAAAGCTAATTGTATCATCAAAAAATGAGAAAAAGCTCTAAAATTAAAAACTAATTACATTTAATCCTCACATTAGGAATTAGTACAAACAATGAAACTCTATAGTGTAATCTAAATGCAGTTAACCAAAGAAGTGGTAACATTCTTCAATGAGCACATGATTTTATTTCTTTCTCTACCCATTCAATTATTATTATATTAATATTATATAATGAACTCTTTATCCTAAATATACTTATATATTTTTATGTAAATGTTACTACCTAAACCTTCACAAACATCAATCATATGGTATATGCAATCACCATCCGTCGGTATCGTAGACTACTGCCTCCCAAACCGATTTTGATCATTCTTCCATTACAACCCCTCAAGGTTAGGAATAATGACTGAATTACAATATTAATGTGATATATATATATATAAGATATTTATTATTTAGTTAGGATTTTATAAATTTTTATATAAAACATACCTGCATGATTTCCATTTTGTGGGAATATGATAGCTTTGTTGGTGGTTGTATAGACTACCACCTCCAAAAATTGATGTGATTCATTCACACTTTACATGAAATGTATTTAATATGGGTTTAATAAAAATGTATTATATATATGAAATAATAATTCAAATTTAAATGTAATATATACCTATATATATCATATAATTTTTTCTATTACAATAATACTAGAAAATGGAAACAATGTTATTGCGTATGAATGAACTACCGTCTTTAAGAATAGTGTATTTCATTTCATATTTCTATATTTAATAGGTTATTATAAAAACTATAGTGAGTATATATGTTATTTATATTATTCATTTTATTTATACAATTATATCATGATCTATTAACAATAAACAAAAATAAATAAGTGAAAACATATATGAAAAATGAAGCTGATATTACCTGAAACACAACTTTAACAAGGAATTGTTAATAGACAAGTTATATAAATTCATAATAAAATAACATGTGGTATGAGATATAATAATATGGTTCTCTGGTATTTATTTAATAAAATTATATATATTATAAAGGATTATTTAAAATGTACTAAAAAATTCAAGACTTAGGGTAAGGTTTTTCTCATATCAGTTTTATTTCTGAGACATATATGCTACATTAAATTATTATTCTTGTTGTGTGGTGTATATAATACCCTATGACATGTTATATCATGAACATAATTTATTTATTCATATTAAATTTTTTAATTTATGTTATTATTTCATGGATATCACGATTCATATGTTACTCAAGTAGTAATGGGATTTCTAGTCTCTTTTTTCTGTGAGACTTATTCCATATTCAACACCTTTTTTATTTTTTCAGTGTATATATAATTAATATGAATTTATTATATTATTATTATACATATATTTATATTTATTTATATATCCATTTTATGATCTCTCTTTCACGGGGTTTACGGTTCCATAGATACCAAATAAGTTATGTAAATTTGCCTCAAATTTCCTTCTTTGTGACACATATAATATTATAAACCTATATTATATTATGAGGTGTATATAATAGTGTTTTACATGATTCATAAAGAATATATTTATTTTAATGATATTTTATTCTTCATTTAATTCAATTATATAATGGTGATTATGATTCAATTTTACCAAAGTCGTTGAATTTTATTATTACTATCTCCTCATTTATTAGGATTGTTCATGATTATTCTTCTGATGGTCATATATTATTATAAATATTTAAATTATTATCATTAATTTTATTTTAATTTATTTATTTCATGATAATAATTATTTTCCCCTAATTTTCCTCTATTTATTTATCCATCAGTGTACGAAGAACTTTTTTATGAAAAAAAACTTTTCATTCAAAATTGATTTTCGTTCAAATAAAATGATTTCTAAAAAAATTTTGAAAATGTTTTAAATGATAATTTCTGATAATTTTCAAAGAAAATCATTTAAAAATTTTTTTATGTTTGTAAATTGTTTTACACGGCTTTTAAATCTTCTTTGATAAGTTATAAATGTTATTTTCAAAGTTAAATGTTTTCAAAATGGTTCTATTTTAAAAATACGCTTTAAAAGAGGAAATTGTATTTTCCTCAAGTAATGTTTTAAAATATTTGTAAATATTAATTATTATGTTCTTTAAAATAGTTTTCAATGAAAAATATTTTCGAAAATGTTTTATGTTTTATAATTTTATTTTCAAATAAATGACACTTCCCTTAAGAAATAATCCAAGTGATGTTTCAAAACCCCCATCAATCAAAGATGGTATATTTTTATATAATTTATGATTTAATGGGGATATAATCGAACGGTACCATTGTTATTATTTATTTTAATTGTTTATATATTTTTTATGATGGCTATGATAACATCATTCTTTTTATAGGTTATATTATTTTGAATCCATCTTATTTTTATTGGTTATATGATAATGAAACCCACTCCATTTCATGAGTTATACATTGATGAAACAATTATGAAACATATCTCTTCTAAGAATGTTATGATATAATTACATGTTAATGATACCCATTTCATTTCAAGGGTTATGATTTAATTTTTATGTAACATATATCTTTTTATGGGTCATGATATGATTAATGTTTTATAATCTTATATTACACATATGTATAATTTCAAAATGTGATGGATTAAACCTATATATACCTCCATGAATTGAGAAATTATTTATTTCTCATTAGATAAATTGGGAAACAAGTATATGGTAATGATACACAAAAGAAACTATGTATTTCAAAGTCTATAATGGGATACAAGTGCATCCTGATCCATAATGGGAAAATAGGTGTGTCCTGATCCATAATGGGAAATAGGTTTCTCTATATCCAAATTTGGAAATAGGTGCATCCTAATCCACTATGGGAAAATGAAGTATCCTAATCTACTATGTTGATGATATTCATAGTCAACATTGACACATGAAATAGTTTTATATATTTATGTTGTTTCCACACTTATATGACATGAAATTATGGTTGAGGATTGATTTATGATGATTTATCACCCTTATGATTGATGTCTTGTGAACTTCCAATATTTTTTCCATGAATAATGTATATGATCTTTGATATAGATGGTATGATATTAAAATTAACTTCCCATGTTATCTTTCCTTATTCTTATATTATACTTAAATATATCCTGTATTTATACTGTTACATAGAATCCGAGATCACCCTTTTATATATTTCCTTTCCCCATTTATTGAATAAATTTTTTAAGTAGGAGTGATAAAGGGGAAGATCATTATGGGAGATATGGATGATCATTCACCAAATTGGATGATTGTGTTCAATGCTACAAAAAAAACTAAACTATTCTGATCTTTAAGCATTTTATTTTTAAATTTTATGATTACTAATCTAAAATGATATAGTATCCATGTGTGTTAAGCATGTGTGTCTATATAGCATGACCTAAAAACCATTACACTATGAATGTAATGATTAAAAGAGAATATTTAATGATACATGATACTCTTACCTTTAACTTAGGATTGATAATCAACATTTACAACCACCCAATGGAAAAAAGTAGTTTATGAGAAAAAATCCCAGTAGGATACCACTATAGATTCTATACAAGGTTAAATATCAATAATGTAACATTTCTATCTTTAAAGAATATTTTTTTGGAAAATAATATTCATAAATCCAAAGCCATATGTAAATCATTTTCCATTGGATTTACATAAAATAATTTCATAACCACAATTTTTAGAAATATGAAAACTATAAGTGATAGAAAAGGAATAAAAATACATACACGATAAGGTTATAATGTAAAAACATATCCTTCAAATGACTATTCATGTGAAACTAAGTCATAAAACATTTTGAGAAATAATGTGAGCAATAATCCCTTATAACTATTAATATGGTATAATTAAACCATAAATGAAAAAGAACTCAATATTGGGATCAATCCTATGGGAATACATATTAGAAATAAATGATCCAAAATGAGGAATACATTGATACCATATAATTTTAATTCCTTATATAGTACTTATATATCAAAAATCCTTTAGTGAAATTGCGCACACTATGAGCGGTATTTAGTTCCTAACACACCCAAGATTCACAATGTGACACATTTTTCAAAATTCATTTTAATACCATTCTCACAATTTATAAATAAATTTCAAATACAAGATGATACACATTAATATTTGAACGCCCATTTTTGATTTGAACCCAACATTCAAGCATTTAATCGAACACTTGTTGTTGAAAACAATATTTTTATAGAATAAACCATTTTAAATCATGTGTCATTCTTAGAAATCCCACAATATCACAAATCACATAAAATAAAAGAATAAAAGAAATTCAACATTACATGAATGATATGAAAGTCATTGAATAAACTCCTTTTATATAAATACTTATCTCAAATGGATGTAGAACAAATTTTCCATGAAAATGGATACCATAGAAGAGTAGACCTGGTCCTCAAAATCAAGATCAATAAAAAATATAAATCCTCTATAAAATCCATTTTATCTGAAACTAGATCCCAATTGGGTTCCAAAGGTATATTAGAAGAATAGATCTACTGTTGATCTATAATGAATATGGGAACACGGATACAAAATGCAACATACATCATTATGATCTATGTAGAATGATTAAATTCCACCAAGAATCCTAGGGAAGACACCGAAGCAGCACTGGGGAAGGATTAGGGTGAAAAAATATGAGATTATGAAGGGTTTAGGATTTAACTAAACCAAGGAAAAGAAGTTAAAATCCAATATTTTAATAGTTAGGAAGCGGGTCAAATGTTTTCTAGAGGAGGTTATATAGTTAAAATAACTATCCTCCCTTTCTATATATTCCGTCTTTGGTTCACATTTTTCACTGGTGGGTCTCATGGTTCCAAATAATTGTGCTGAAACCCCATGAAAACCACAAAAAAACTCTATAAATCCCACATAGTTCACAGGGAATGTCACACGGATTGAATAACGATGCTTAATCTGTGAAAAATTCCATTGAAACCTCATAGTAGTATACCTTCCTATTACCACATGGTTAAATTAACCATGTTCCCTAATTGTGTGTTTTCCCTATTTTTCAATAAAAAACTCCTTTTATTCGACATTCAATCCCAATAATATTCATATAAATCAAAATAAAAATGAAGAGGATCAACTAAGGAGTACCTTTGACTTAGAGGGTGTCATAAGATATTTGAATCAGGTGGGGTTGTATTTGTCGATGCATTGAGGAATATTATCTTTAATGTATATAGGAAATGTAAAAATGAAAAATATTTAATATTCCAATAGCACGATTCTGTTATTAGAGGGATAACAGTTGACACAAGAAATATATAGATACAATGAATAAGTGTTAATATATTATAGATATCCAATGAATAGAATAGTTTCATTATGGGAATCTAATAGGATAATTTGATATATCATATATACATGGATATTTTTGGAAACATAACAACTTTATTCTTCACAAATATGAAGCTATGATAAATTTATTGAATCTAAACTATGAAATAAATCATTATTTTCTATGTGTGTCATAAATGGATTATTATGAACATGATTAATATGTTGGTAGATATAAAACCAGGAACCCTTGTGGTTTTATACAGTCATAGTATTTTCTTTTATGAATTAAAAATAAAAAAAAATATAATATCATTATTAAAATTATTGAAAAATAAACTCAAATGACTAATAGTAAATTTTTTGGGACTAAATCACTAAATACTGATAATTATAAGATGTTTTAGATGTGTATTAATATTAAAATTTTATTCTCAAA
The DNA here is from genome assembly GCA_963277665.1 of Viscum album. Classification (NCBI taxonomy): domain Eukaryota; kingdom Viridiplantae; phylum Streptophyta; class Magnoliopsida; order Santalales; family Viscaceae; genus Viscum; species Viscum album. The sequence goes on from OY728119.1 coordinate 1,979,276,631, forward strand.
AAAAATAATTTGGTATAATAATATACTTGAAATTAATAATAAATATTTTATTTCATATATTGAAAAACATTGATTTACATATGGACATAGGGTTACACCAACACCCAAATAAAATAGTGTATCTAAAAGGAAGAATCAATTTGGTGGACAGGGGAAGGACCATTCCAAAAAATCATTGATCCTCAATGTAGTCATATAGATAAGCCAAAAAACAATTTTTATTCCCCTCCATCAATTTTTATATAAACAATATTAATCATATATTCCATATGAGTTGTGATTTGTTAAGAATAAATTGTTTGGAGAGTGAAGTATTTTAGCATCATATGTTACATGGATATTTAAAAAAAAAAATTTGTTATATTAGTATTGATGAAAAAATTTCTCTATTTTTATGGATTGAAATTATCATCAAAACATTGATGATATTTTTCTCTTTTTTTGTGGGATGATAGGATTTTAATTTTTATTATGATGAATTCTCATTATAACTATATTATTTTCTAAATAGCTGTGAGATTATCATTCCTCAATATTTAACAATCTTAAAGGGTTTTCATTAAATAAAATTAAAGACTTAACCTTAAAAGTGATTGTTCTTGTTATTTTTTCATATAATAAAGTAATATATATTCTTAACAAATGACCTCGACCATGAAATCCAAAGCTAGATAGCCTCATAATGAGTAAAATATTCCTAAAATATAATATTGATAATAATATATATGTCAAGGAGAAAAACAATATCATGCTCATTACAATTATGTATTTATATGACGTCATCATTTGTAGATAAAATTAAAAACCTGCGAACTATTATTCCAAATTAATAAACAATTTTGAGATATCAAAATTTGGGGGGATGATAAATATTTCTTTTTATAAATAATGAAGAAAATATGATGTATTTTATATGATAAGATTTATGATCATGAGTTATTAAAAAAGTTTGGAATTGAAAAATTTAGGTTGAATCTACTAATATATAAAACAAGACATTATTTTCCATTAATGAATAAATAAATAATGTCAATCGAGAGGATCTATAAATGATTTTCAATGAAAAAAAACTCTACTTGAGAACATATATATTGGACAATAGAATCATTGATACTTTTTAAGAAAACTTTAAAAGTAATCCTAGGTTTTAAAATGTTTTGGTAAAAAAATTGAACATGAACTATATCCTAGGAACACTAAATTATTAATTTATATATGGTAAAAGAATTATTTATTAATTTTTTGTAATATTTGACGTGAATTTTGTAGGGATGTTGGTCATGAAATGTCAAAATATTGATACTATTTTATATTGGAGGATGATAGGATTTTCAATACTTTTGAAAGAAATATTTAATCAAATTATGATCATATAATGTTGGGTATTATCTGTAACTTAAGAGATAACAAAAATAATATTTAATAATTCAAATCTTGAAGATATTATGGTGACTTATTCACAAAAATTGACGATTGGGTGTGAAAATAAATTTTCTAAAAAAAATTACAAAGATATGTTGTAACATTTTTCTTGGAAGAATATTGGTAATAGGTACCACATAAAAAAAGATAGGTTGTAATATTGTGAAATATAAGTTTTTTTTTGTTTTAATTGTCATTAAGATATTGATATCAATGATAATCATTTAATGAATGTTTCCTTCTAGAAGAATAGAGTGTTGTTAGGAGTATAATATCTCCCTAAATCCAATTAGTTTTTTTCAAAATATACTCACTATTTAATTTATTTACATTTAATAATAGTGGGGGGAGAACAAAAAGGGTCAATTATTAAAAATGGGTAGGAAATCTATTTATTTATCCTAGAAAATATAAATGGTTCAAGGAAAAATTATTTTCCACTGAAAGTGTAGGCATGAAGTGTTTTAATCGAAACATGGATAATTTATTAAAGGATGATAACATGTTGAAAAAAATACAATGGGCGATATTGATGATCTATTTATGGTCTAAGATATTTAAGATCTCCAAGGACTTGAATTGAAAAATTAAAAGTAATAGGTTCCTCTAAATTAATTCATGGTCAATATAGTATTTATATTTATACTAACAGTTGGGGAACTCTCAATAACACCATTCAATCAAAGGATGTAGTGTTTATAAAACATTATCATTATAATATTATTGTGTATTAATTCATGATATAAATCATTTTACAAGAATTTATGGAATTATAATGTTTTAATATTCCCTATATTCTGGTGGATGAGTTATTATCTTATTAGAGTTGAGTAAGTAGTAAAATAATGGGGAAATAAGGAGGTTATTAAATAAATCGTATTGATTTTTGTTAATACATTATAATGTAACAGTTCAAATTAATATTATTTTCTCACACAGGTGAATCCCACCATAATTCAGAAGAATTATATATAGATTAATTTCTTAGAAATTAATGTACTTATAAAACATATGATTTTAGATATCACACTCAATGTAATTTTATTTTATTATTTTATTTATCTGTGACCAATATTTTGGTTTATATCCCTCTCGGGTGTTTTAAAAAATATATTGGTTTTAGGGAAAACCCAAGGAGGCTCACTATATGCACACATTAAGGAGAAATCATACACTAGCCTTCTGTGAAAAATAAATCCTAGGCATTAGCACTATCTAGGATTCCCAATGTAGCACATGAGAATGATACCCCTCTTAGTAAACCTTTGGGTTGCTCCCTCTTTGTACATAGGAAAATGCAAGGTCAGTTTAGGGTTTGGTAGACCGTGTGGCCAAACCATCCGTTCATCCCAGAGTAAAAAAGAAGAATAAAAAGGAAATTAATGTAAAACAAAAATGAATGGAAAAACAAAAAAAGAAATGTTTTTATAATAATAATAATATTATTATTAAATAACCCCCCCTCTGCACACATGACTTCCCTCGCCTTCCTCTTGCTCGATCGTCCCCACAAGAGGGATCCCTCGCATGCACGACCCCTAAATCCTGCTCCATCTAGTTTCCATTTAGTCACCTAATTTAGTATGAAATCATCTCTGATAAGATTCTCCTATTAATATCTTCCATCCATTTATTTTATTTACTCCTCCATGGGTTGATCACACATGAGCCAAAACTTAAATCTATTTTTGTGTATTTAATTTATTGTATATTGATTTTCTGGGATCTTGGTTCCCGTTGAATAAGGATATGTCCATCACTATCATGAGTAGTGGGTTCTCCATGGCTTTTTGTTATATTTCCTTCCATTTTAATTATTTTCCTTAATGTTAATTTAGGATTTTTGTGTTTGTTTAGTTTTAGGTGGGTTTTATAGTAGTTTGGACCTCACTACGGTGGTTTTGGGTTGCTTTGTCAAAGGAAATTTGAAAAGATACGAATATATAGGCATATATGTATACAAGTTTCCCCGTATATATAAAGATAAACATATATTCCCTCATGGAGGTATGAATGTATATTTTTTAGCTTAATGTTCTTGTGTATATATATCATAAATTATTACATGTGTAAGGTAAAGAGGTATATAAATTTATAATCATATATTTATGTATCCAATTATACATATTTGGCCATGAAAATATTTACATATAGGTCAGGTGTCCTTACATATAAGTGGACATTCATATGTATGAAAGCATAAAAGGAAATTCAAGTGGCCATCATCAAAAGAAGAATTTTTGAGGTGGGATACCTTTGTATCTTGACAATAAATTTAAGAATACATAGATTTCATGTATTTCACACATTTCATTAATTCTATTTAGTAACGAATGATTGATAGAATAACTTTTTGATGTGAAATAAGGTGATTTCCTCTTTGTTTTAAATGTTTGAAATGGTTTTATTGCGTTTTTCACAATAAGTACTTGTTGAAATGTCAATGTGGCCATTATACAAGTGTCTCGGGTTTAAAATTGGGATTTGGATTTCATAAATGGGTTTTAAAGAAGATATTGGTTTTTGATAGTGGAAGGTGTTGGATATTTTTGAAATGGTTTGACATTTAATAGTTATGTGAGGCATAGTTGGAACCATTGAATGGTTTCATTAGAAAACCTTCCATTAATGGGTCTATCGTAGTGTGTGATGATGAATGGGTAAAAAAAGCATCATTTTTTGACCTCCATCATTTTTGTTGTTGTAAGGAACAGTACAATTTCTTTAGGTGGATGAGGGTAGTTCCTATTTTTGTGACTCATGTGACGGATCATTCATGTACTATATATATACACACATGGCTGGTTTCATGTTCAGTTTCATTGATTCAACCCCTATTTATTCATTACATGGGAACCTGTCATAGATATTTTATTTTCCATGAATGAATGCTTCACTTTTTTTGATAATGAACTCGCTGGATTCCCATAGTATAAACCATTATTTTATATGGGGGTGTTCCCCTCGGTTAGGCTTGGTGGGGTAAGACCAAGCCTGTGATAAAATTGATGTCATCAGGTGAAGTATGTATATTCAATGGTTCATGAAGTAGTAAGATATGTATTATCCATATAGCTCTAAGGTTCAACTATGTGCATCATTACGTAGTTGTCTATGGTAGATTATTGAGGTGCCTTGTTTTGTTTTTTATAACTGTGTGATATTTAATATTTCCCATATTGTGTGACTGGGGCTGATTCATTATGGGGTTTCCCTCTTTGAAAAAAAGTGTATGTTTGTTTATTTAATATTTAATGAAAATGTTTTGAAAATAATTAACACATTTTTTTCCATTTTTAATTAAATAGATCATCATTTCCACTCTTTATATTATTTTTTTCAAATGATAACATTGACTTATTGGAAAATAAACTGGTTTTAAATAAAAATGGAAATAGATATTGGTTTTATCTAAAGAGAAAATGTGTGAAAAAACTATGTTTATATATTGTATTACAAACATGAAATTGATTGATATTTTATTTAATGGAAATAAAAATGGGAATAGAATGTTTGGGAACTCCTACTATGTTTTAATAATCATTACTATAGTTATATCATTATTTTTAAGTTCTGGTGTGGTTCCCATATCGGACCCAGTCACTCGGGGGTGGTATTGATTTGGTGGTCGATGGGGACTTGCAGGGTCACATGTTGGTATAAACAGTTTTATTTAATCTATATGCCGGTGTTCATTTGAATTATTCTGTTTATATTATTTTATTTTTTATTTTTTATAGGATTAATCATTCACAATTGTTTTATTTTGATGTCCATCACTATTTACTACCTTGTAGGATCGAGAATGAATCTCAACCCATTTTGTTGGCCAGCTTGAGGGACTGATTCGTGGATGACATGGTATTTTTTAAGACAAAATGTTATCATAGGATACCCTAGTTATTTGTGGGTGTTATGTCGATCATATATTTTCATTTTGTGAATTGAGAGGTAAGTATGAGATGATCATCATTAATTCTTTCTTGTTATAATCCTAAAGTTGCTAGGGGTAGTCATGTAATTGAGACATTGGTTTTTGGGTTTTTGGATGGGGGATTGAGTGAGATGGTGTTCCATGACAGGATTTCAGGGAGTAGCTATCCATGTGGTGAAAGACTGTATGATTCGAGATACTGCTAGTTGTTGGTCCTATCGTGGGGCATGGTTTGATAAACCATGAACCCAATTTTTTCATGCCCACTACTTCTACATACTGATGCTTTAGTATGAGATACATTTTGTATTATTTTTTGTTCGTGTGCGTATAATTCTAGAGGAATATTTTCAATGAAGTGAAAAATGGTTTTTATAAATGAAAATGATATTTGGAAATGGTTTTATTTTAACAGAATGTGTGGTTTCAAAGGTAAAAGTTAATGGTTTTTAGAAATCATTTTGGGATTTTGGAAATACTTTTTGGAATATGAAATAAATGTTTCCATGGAATTTTGAATTCTATATCTTTAATGAGAAGGGGATACATAAAATTAGTTAACAAGTTGGGACTTAGATTGAATGATCTATTTTTGAAATGATATATTTTTTAAAATAAAACTTTTTTATTTATATGAATAACCACATATGTGGATGTAAAATTATGGAATGTAGATAATTGGTTGTAGGTGTTGATGGGTTCATGAGCTAGAACAAGGATATATATACATTTTTTAATTTTTGGAATACCAATGTTGGGTATTTAAGTTGTTTTGTTATGTAATTTTTTTTTCAAAAAGTGGTATTTCAATGTTTAAAAGTGTATCAATATTTTTTTAGTGTTTGTATTACTTTTTGAGTACTTTTTCGTGGTATCATGGTTTTTACATGATGAAAATGAGTTTATAATGGTGATTTGAGTAGATCTTTTTTATTGATATTCCGAATTTTGGTTTATGATGTGTTTTTATTTTCTTTTGTGCTTATTGTTTATCAGTATTCCCTAGAAAAGCGGAAGTATGGAGTTGAAGGTCAAACACTATGATGTTATCCTACTTATTTAGGTGAAAGAGTCTTTTTTGAATCAGTGTTGGTCATCATTTAGGGGTATGAAATTTCAAAACAAATGTAGTTTGTGATTTTTGATTAAATAATGAATATATATTTCTCTGAGTATTCCCATTGATGAATCTACCATGAATTTGAATTGAGTGGTAGAGCCAGAGCCTTTTCATGACTTATGATCACATCAGAATCTTCATCAAATGTCTCCCACCTTCGTTGGAAGGAATGATAATTTCTCATTCATAGTGTCTTATAAACATATTTTCCATTCAGTGTGGTCACTTGGGACATTTGAATGGGTTTTATAAGTCACACTACCAAAAGGGGACGTTTTACATGAAGATTTTCATCCCCTTACTATAGTGAAAAATTACTCAAGACACCATGAATCGATCCATAGGTTTTGGAGTGGATATTTATATAGACATAGACATTGTTGGGTGTGGGGGACCTTTGTCTAGCTTTTGTCTCCAATACTGTAATGGGTGAATTAAATGTTTATTTACTTTCCCATTTTTGTATTTGAAAGTTATTTTTTTTGCAGATGGTGTAGAGACCTTGTTTCATTATTGTAGCATTCAATGTTTTTATCATTCAACACTAGATGATAAATGACTGGGGGTATAATTTTATTTAATATTTTTTTGGTTGTGCATTATGGATGCAAACACTTTAAATGATTCCTATTTTTGGATTGGTTTTTTGATTTTCATTATCCTTCTTTTCAAGATTAGTTTGGGTTATTGACATTATATATTGTTGTTTAGTTTGGTGTTCGACATAAAATTATTCTTTTTGGTCCCCTACATGTTTGAGATCAGTGCTATCATGATTTTTTTTCCATAAATTATGGGTAAAACCATCAAATGTTTCTTATTATAATATATTTATATAGAGTTGATCAGGTGTGAGTGTTGGTGTTGATAGGCTACACTGGGGTTGCTGGTTTTCATCGATTAGGGTTCTATTTATGGTGTTTTCGTTGATTTTGGTTCTTGTCTCAATTATTTTTCTAGAGGTTCCCTTCATAGTTTTAATTTTTCCTAGTTTATCATTTAGACTGGGTTACTTTTAGGTTAATAAATTGATAATGGGAGGGATATTGTCACACCCGTCCCAATATTACTTTATTATTTTATCTATTTATGGAATTTCATTTGCTTTATATCCTTCCATTGTTTTTTTCAAATTAGAAAAATTTTGTTTCTTGGTGAACAAGAAGAGGTGCATGGTCGATTATGATTTGGAGAAACTATGCACCAGCCTAATACCAACTCTGTGTCCTAGATGGTGGTTATGTCCAGTTTTCACGACATAGCACACAAGCATGATCTCCATTTAAGTAAACATTATAGTCAATAACTATTAGGAAACATGTGACCACATGGTTGATTCATAGTCTAATAGACCATGGGGACAAACATTGTTGTCAACCCAGAGATAAAAAAGTACAATAAAATGAAAATGAATGTAAAATAAAAAAAAATGTAAAATAAACAAGAATTTTTTTTATTTATAATATTAATATTATTATTAGTAATTTAAAAAAAATGGGTTCTCCTCCACCATCTCTTAGAGTGTCTGACATCCCCTTACTCTCTCTTGATCAGTCACCCATGAGGCCCCCCTCATACAAACTACCTTCCTTCCCCACTCCCTTCATTTTTCATTTCTTCTCCAAATCCATAATGCAATAATATCATGTAAGATTATCCTTCTCTCCTCTTTCTATTTCCTATGTCCCGTATATATGGGTTGAACACACCTTGGCCCAAACATATATTGATTTATAGGTATTTTATTTGTTGAATTTTGATGTTTAGGGATCTTTGGGACTACTGAGGTCTGTTCTGGCTAATACTATAATGGATAGTCTATTTTCCAACAGGTTTGAGTATGTTTTGTACTGTTTTTATCCATCTCGTCAATTTTTATTTAAGGGTTTTTTTGGGTTTGAATTCCTAGTGTATTTCTAAGAGTATTTTGTACCTCGTTTGTGTGGATTTAGGTTTCCATTGTTAAATGAAACTTGCATGTGTTTTCATAGGTAGGAATATACATTTATATATGATCAACCATATATATATATATATATATTCACTCATCGAGATATGAAAATATATATTGGGTCTAGGTGTGCTAATTTATATATAAGAAAAATGCAGACATGTGTAATGTAAAGGATTATATGAATATGAAAGCATAATAATCCCCTTGTACGTATTTGTCCATGAAAATTCACACTTATGTGCTAGGATTCCTTACATAAAATTAAATGTGTATATTCATGAAATAGGAATGTGAAATGTGAGTGTTCTTCATCAAAATCATCATGATTGAGGTGGGATAATTTTTCATTTGGACATTAAATTTTGGAATACATTGATTGATTGCTTTTAAAACCATTAATTTATGTTTTTTTTACTATTGTGTAGTTTTTAGAATAAATTTTTGATGTGAAATGAGGTGATTTCATCTTGGTATTAATTTTTTGAAACGGTTTTGTTGGGTTTTGTACACTGAGATCTTGATAAAATTCCCATTTGGCCTTAATATATGTTTCTATGATTTAAATAGGATATTTGGGTTTCATGAATTCGTTTAAAAGTGTAATTTTTTATAATGTTTTGTGATTTCCTCCTTTTTAAATGTTTTGACATTTAATGGCCATGAAAGTCACGATTATCAAATTTGAATAATTCCATTAGAAAATCGTCTATGTAATGGGTCTCTCACCTTGTGTGTTGATGAAGAGGTAGGAGCAACCTATGTTTGGGACTTACCCCATGTGTTGTCAGTTGGAAGGAAAGGGAATATTTCTTATTTTGGTTGAGGGTGGTGTAGGTTTTTGTGAATAATATAATAACATATTCTTTTATAATATATATATATATATACGGTTGGTAGCTTGTTTGGTTTTTTTGACCCTTTATTTAGACATGACATGGGAACCTGTCATATCTAGCAGAACTTCAAAGAAAGTTTGCTGCACTTGTTTATATTATACACTGGTTAATACCCCTTTGTAGTGATGTTTCTCTATTATAGGATTATTCCCCTCATTTAGGAATCATAGGGTAAGACTGATCATGTGTGTGAAATGATGTCATTAGGCGAGGCATGTCTATGAGATGGTTAAGGTTTTAGAATGTTATAGATTATTCAATTATCTCCTAGGTTCTCCAATGTAATTCCATTCATAGTAGTTTTTGGAAGATGGTTGATGTGCCTTGTTTAGTTAGAAAATCTTGTATGTTAGTTTCTGTTTCTCTTATTCTGTGATTATTATTCCTAGTTCCTCATATGGTGTCCCTCCTTACCAAAAGTTGATGTTTAGTTTTAGAATATTTTTTAATAATCTTTTCAAAATGTTATAAACATTATTCTTCCCTTTTTATGTATAAACACAAAACTTTCCCCTCTCCCACTTATTTCATTAAATGATAAGGACTTCCTCATCGAAAATAAATGGATTTTAAATAAAAAGGGAAATGGATTGCGATTTTCTCTAAAGGGGATTTTTTTTAAAAACAATGTTTATATATAGTATTTCAAACTTGAAATTGATGGATCTTTGATTTAAAGGAAATGAAAATGAGAATATATTGATTGGGAATTCTTACTGAGTTTTAATACTCACACATATTGTTAAATCTTTATTTAGATTTTGGGGTGGTTCCTAGATCAGACATGGTCTTTGTCGGGTGACATTGATTTGGTGGTCGAAACTGACCCACAAGGTCACATGGATGTATATAATGTTTTATTTATTTTCACTTATTGTGTTAATTTTTATTGAATAGTTTATATTAAATTTTTTTAAATTTTTATGGGATAAATCATTCCGAAATGATTTTTTTTGAGGCCAGGCAGTAGTTTCCAGCATATGAGGACCATGAATTCCTCTCAATCCTTGTTGAAAGCCGCCTTTATTGATGACTTTTGTGTGGACCATGGTCTGTTTGTGACATTAGCTATGATAAGAGACCATTATTTTATTGTTTATTATTTATTTTCATGTGATAGCATCAAACACCACTAGATATTGTGGTATGATATAGTAAGGGAATTTATATAAAAATATTTTAAATGTGGACCTTTTTTAAATCACATAAAATAAAATTCTTATCAAAATACTTATGATCATATTTTAAAAAATTTAATAAAGATGAAAATTTTTGGGGTTTTAAAAAGTAAATGATGATATAAATAATGTTATATTATCCATAATTTAAATAGAGCGATATAAACCATCTAGATAAATAGTGTCTATATTACCTCTAGAAATTTCAATTTGGATAGGTATTCACTGATAAAATGACGATATCATTCCATATCCATTAATATTAATACAAAAATTTGATACAGTTTAATATTATATTATGTAGATGAATTTTTTTTCTTTTAGATAAGTTGAAACTAGAGATGAATAATAACAATTGGTGTTTTTTGTTATCATTACATAATATTTCAAGAAAAATACTAGATGAAGAAAATGACTCGAAATATGTAAACTATAACTGTATGGTAATTAATGACAGTCATTATGATTAGGAGAACATGGAATATTGAATTAAATAATTTAATCTAAACCATTAAATTAAGTTAAAGGCTATTTGTCCTAGTCACATGTGATGGGAATTTTAATAAAATACATTATATACAAGTTGGAAAGTTCACCATAAAACTAATAATATATAATGTGACAAAAAATGATAATTTTGGTGTTTCTGGATGAAATGATATATTACATGTTTTATTTTATTATTCTTTTCCTTTCACTAGATAACATCACAACATAAATCATATATTATAGGTGATTTATTCATTATATTCCCAAAAATAACCTTCTTTTTAGACTCATAAGAACCCTAAAATATTTTACTAATTCATGGCATTGAAGTGTGATGGGAAATATTAATTATTTATTGAATTGGTCTTGTCATTATTTTTCTGGTGTATCGTTTCATTTTTATGTAAATAAACACTAATCCATAATAAAAATGTACAGAAAAAAGTCTTTGACTATGTTTTTATTATTCTAAAAAAGATATTTTCATTTCAATGTAAATATTTTTTTCAGTTTACATACAATGTAATGTCCAATTTTCTAAAACCACTCTTATGAAAACATTGGACTTTGATTTTCAATATTTTGAAACAATGATAAATTTTAAATAATTCTAATTCAATATAATAAATTACTTATTTTAAGATCATATAATTATATAAAGTGAATACTTTATATTAAAAAGATGTTAGAAATAAAGTGTTACACATATATGGATTACAAAAGTTGAGTCCATTTGACCAACAAAATAATAATGGAATATCATTAACACATAACATCAAATTTTTTGTAATCTCACAAATGTTTATTAATGTAGGATTTCAATTTCATGTACGTATTTTTTTTTTCATTTAATGATATTTTTACACAATAAATCTTATTAAAATGATGAAAATAAATGAATGATTAGGTTTAATTTATTGTTACATATTTAATGTCATAATTATTAACTAATGTAACTCTTCGACCCCAATTACCCAGAGTAGGTGCATTATTACGTATCTTTGGCATGATCACGAAAATCATGTCTCGAAAGATCAATTAGTTTAGTAGCCTTGGAAGTACTAGATACATTCATAAGGTATAAATTACATCATAAAATGGAAAACTAAAACAAAATTGTTTCCATAGACACAACTGAGAACCCATAGACTATCCCTATAGGTCAGTCATAATATACTTCTTCGTGACCTGGGAAAAATAAAACCTAGAAAAGGGTGAGCTCAAATGCTCAGTAATGATAACAATATAGAGGAAACATTCATACAAAAGCATAAATATTTAAGGAAATGTATAAGACTAAAACAAAATCCTTTTAAAAGTGAACTTCAGCATAATATGAGAAAGATAAAATGAAATAATTCCATTTACGTATTCACATAGATATTCTACTAGTTAAATAATCACAGGAAATATCAATAGCCTCTTTCATAATTATGGAATGCATAATTCCAGACATTCATAACACCATAGTCAATGCCTTGTTCCAAGACTATAAATAAGATCTTTTCAAGGCCTTGGAAAAGTCACTAGTTTGTCTCATGATACCTACAGATGCATCAAGGAGCTATATCGGGCTTCACCCGTCACATACTAAGTCTAAAGCATTCCTCATATGAAAAGGATTAAACATAACATAAACATTCGTATTAAAAATGGCATAAGATATGTCAATACATTATCCATAAACCATGAATGGTATGAAATAACACATCCATAGTCAAACATATCACAAAACATTCAATACAATATGAATGTTTGGTATCATAATAAATCAACTTCAAACAAACTTAAAATCCATCAAATGATGTTGAAATAGATAAAATCAAAACCTTTTAAGAGAAATATCTCTTTCAATTTTGAAATCATTTAAATGTCACGTAATTATAAAAGAAACCATTTATATTCGAAAATATTCTAATAATCCTATAAGGGAAACTTCGATGATGTTATAATGGTGGAAAATATCCGCACTCGTTGTATAAGTTAAGAAAGACATTCTTATCTTAATTTTTTCGAAAAGGTTATAAATGACCTTTTTTGGAAAATGATTGAATGGTTCATTTATAAAAATCATATAAAAAGTCAAAATGGTATACATGACTTTAACCCATAGTCTATAAAATAGAAAGAATGTTTTGAAATACATTTTTAAGAAACATGGATGTGGATGATAAAGAGGTCCCAGTAGATAATTATGTATAAACAACCTCGGATAATGAAGAGATTGTAGAATTAACCCTTACCTTGTACTTTTCCTTGGTTGATGATAGGCTAAACTCTTGTATAATTGTTAAATAATTGTTATTAAATTATACAATAATCATATATATTAATATGATATCATATATGATCTTTTAACATTGCTTTGTTAATAATATCTTAGTATTATCGTTGTTTTGGGTGTTAACGGATTAATTTTACGTTATATTCATTGTTCTGTGAGTCATATCTGTTATGGATGGGATGTATATTATTCACATACATAATTATATCAAGTATTTAAACATTATTTATAATCATTTAATTAAAATTATTCTTGAATGAATACGATGGGGAATGAATCTCATCGCGTTCGTGGAGACAGTAATCCATACGTACGCACGAGCGATGATATCATTATTTTGATATTAAAATAATATATAATTGGATGTTATATCATATATATAGAATCATTATCATGTTATATTTATTAAATACATCAACTACACATCATTATAATACCCATCCAAATATTAATGTATTGAATAACAATTACACCACGACCTGGAGACAGTAAGTTGTACGTACACACATATGGTGAATGTCATTCAAAGGATGGATAGATTAATTAATTTTGTTGTACTATATTTATAATAACACAGAATTATATATAAGATACTGGATTTATTATTTTATAATGGAAACAAAAAAGAAAAAGGAAGTGGAAGAAGAAAGGGACTTGAAAAAGGTAGTGAGATACTTACCTCTTATTTCGGTCCTTCCTTTTGATTTGATCAAAAGGGCTCCTTAGATTGACTTTCTGACTAATGGAAGGCCTCTAAGATGATGGGAGGATAGTTTATATGGTATTTGGGTAGGGGTTGGCTGAGGAAAATGGCTTTGAAGGAATGATTTAGAGAGAAGGGGGAGTGCCCTTTTATAAGAGGGGTGAGGGGAATCCTAGGAAAAGCTAGAAATATTATTTTATAATAAAATATTTTTATGTTTATAATTGCTAAAAAAAATTATTTAAATTTTAAGGTGTGTATTGGTCTAAAACCACTCAACCAATAGGTTTTATATAGATTTGGGTCACTATATAAACATTATCCTTTAGATTTAACTCTTAGTTAAATAGTTTTACATTTACCATGTCTCGTTGAATTTGTATATTATATGGTTAATAAACATAATTTATACATCCAAGAGAACCCCAAGAAGTTCATTAATGATACAAATATCATTATATAAGTCCTTTGGATGAACCTTATATTTTTAGGAATAGAATATCAATTAATAAAATAATATGTTTTTAAAAACTCATTTATGCCAATTTTGACACTATTTGGTATTTTGTTTTTGCTAAATTCATAACAGCATCATTACTTAAAAAAACATTCATCTGACCAACACAAACATGTCATATTATCCAAGAAAATTAGTGGAATTGATAAAAAGGCTCAAATTACATTTACTTGGATATTTATAATATTAATTATTTTAATATTTCCTTAATTAGGTAATTACTGCATCATCATTGTGTCATAAATAAATTAAAATATTTAATGTCTAAAAAATATAAATAATATACCATTGTGTAGTAATTATTTTTATCTTTCTAAAAAATATTTATAGTCGAATACATATTATTTATAACCCCATATTAAAAATGTTTTAGTTATTAAACATTGATTTTAACTCTTTTAACTCTTCTTTAATTAACAATATAATAAGTGTCCTAATCTAATCCAAGTGGACCTAAAGGATCATATTTTATTCTTATGGGTTTTTTTGGTCGAATTAATCTTATAAAATAGAATTATGACATATTTTAGGGTAATAATAATATCATTTTTACCCTTAATTTCCCTATTTACTTTTAACCGTGGTAAATAAAAGTAAAAAGTTATTATTCACCAAAAATTATTATAATAATATTGAACCAAATATTTCTTACTGATATCAACCGTGTCTCTTGGATTTTTGAAATTCCACTCACAGAAATTTTATAATTATGTTTTATGTGAATTTTCAAATTCTCCTATGCGGTGGGTAAAAGATTGTAAAAAGTTCAACAAATTTATATATATATAAAATTATTATAAACTGACTCCAATGAATTACATTGTAATTATATAGGTATTATTTAACTATTTTGACCTAAAATATATTTAAATAAAATAAACAATTACTTAAATAAAAATTCAATTTTAAACTATAACTCATTGTTTTTCACTATTCGTCAAAAATTGAAAGTTTTTAGAAAAATACCAAAAATTTCCCATAAGATAAATTCGATATTCCGAATCCAAAAATGAATTCCATTTTGAAAGATAAAATTTATTAAATTTCAAGAAATGGTTATTACTATTCATAACGGTTATTTTGATTGGTTGTGGTGTGTTAGAACTCGATGTTGCGTACAACACACGCTATTGTATTATTAAAAGAGATGAATATTGGTGAAACATGGGGTGTTACATTATCCCCTCCATCAAATAATTTCTTTCTGAAAATTTCAAGAATATTACTGCATTAAAAGGCTCGAGTGGTTCTTCATCATATGTTCCTCAGGTTCCCATGTTGCCTCTTCTATCTTATGGTTTCTCCGTATAACTTTTACCAGATGAGTCGTCTGGTTTCTCAGCACTTGTTCTCTTTTACAAGAACCTTGACAGGCTCTTCGCAATAAGACATATCAGTTTCCATCTCTAATTCCTCATAGGTGAGTACATGCGTTGGGTCAGGCATGTATTTTCTCAACAGTGATACCTGTAACACATCGTGAACTTTGGAGGGACTTGGCAGCATTACCAAACTGTAAGCTAAAACCCCAATTTGTTCTAGAATTTCGAAAGGTCCGATGTACCTATGACTCAATTTACCCTTCATACCAAAATGTATAACATCCTTCCATAGAGATACCTTCATGAAAACATGATCTCCTACCTGAAATTCAAAATCCTTCATTCAGTTGTCGGCATAGCTCTTCTGCCTACTTTGAGCGGCTTTGATGTGGTTTGCGATTACCTTCACCTTTTCTATTGTTTCCCCTATAACTTCAGGGCCACCGAGTTTTCTTTCACCAACATCATCCCAACAGGATGGTGTGCGATATCTATTTACATATAACGCTTCATACGGTGCCATCTGTATACTTGAATGGAAGCAATTTTTATAGGAACATTCTACCAGAGGTAAATATTGATCCCACATACCTTCAATGTCATGTGAGGAAGATCTAAACATTTATTAGAAGGTTTTAATAGTCCATTCTGTTTGTTCATCTATTTGGGGGTGGTATTGTATCATGCAATCATAATCCTTTAGTAGTTCAAGACATCTCCTTTTCCTCATGTTGAGTTCTTTCGGTGAGAAAATATACATCCAACTCTTGTGATTAGTATAAATCTCACATTATTCACAATAGAGATAGTGTCTCCAAATCTTCAAAAGATATATTACTGCTGCTAACTCGAGATCACGAGTATGATAATTTTTCTCATTAATTTTTAGCTGTCATGATGCATATGTAATAGCCATATCATTCTGCATAAGAACAAAACCATGTCCTCTCTTTAATGCATCACTATAAATAACAAACCCACCATTCCATGATGGTATAGTCAATATAGAAGCATTGACTAATATTCTCTTAATTTCATCAATACATTCTTCACACTCTTTTTTCTAAAAAAATTTAACCCCTTTTCGCGTGAGGTTTGTTATTGGGTTAGCCATCCGAGAAAAATTATGGACGAAACGTCAATAATAACATGATAAACCATTAAAATTGTGTACCTCAGTTATACTATTCAGCACTGGCCATTCATGGATTTCCTTGGTCTTTGAAAGATAAATAGAGATTCCATCCTTAGAGACAATATGACGAATAAAAGAAATCTCTTGAATCCATAATTCACACTTTCTAAACATCCAATATAATTCATTTCTTCTAAGAGTCTTTAAGATAATGCACTAGTGATTTTCATGATATTCATATCTTTTGAAGTATTCCAATATATCAACAATAAATACCACTAAAAATTCATCAAGATATTACTTGAAAAAACTATTAATTAGATCCATGAAGATATAGGGTGCATTAGTCAATCCAAAAGGGATTTCTGTAAACTCATAATGCCCATACTTGGTTCGAAATGCTATGTTCAGAATGTCTTCCTTCTTCCACACAATTGATGATATCCAAATCGAATGTCAATCTTTGAAATGTATTGAGATCCATGAAGATGGTCAAATAAATCATCAATGTGAGGTAGGGGATACTTGTTCCTTATTGTTATATCTTTGATCTCCCTGTAGTCAAGGCACAACATCATAGATCCATCTTGCTTCATTACAAAAAGGACAGGGGCTACCTATGGAGAAAAACTAGGGAGAGTAAATCCCTTATTACTCAATTCCTCTAGTTGTTTATTTAGTTCAACTATTTCCACAGTGGCCATTCTAGAAGGGGTCTTCGATATGGGCCTTGAACCATGAATTAAATCAATGTAAAACTCAATTTATCGCTCTAGAGGATGTCCAGGTAAATCCTCTGGAAACACATCAGCATATTCTGTCACAATAGGCATGTCCTCTATCCAAACATTCTTATACTCTCCCATAATTATTTCACTATCTTCCTCCACAATAATTGAATTTAGTTGAGCTAGTTGGGTTGGATCTAGATAAGTATTAGGTGGTGACGTTTCTACTCTAAAGATAAGGTGTTCTTTACCATCATCATAAAAAATTATAACCTCCTTCTTCTTAAAATAAATCTTCACATCATGGTCAGAAAGACTATACATATAGTGGAATATATCAAATTCAATCAAGGTTATGAAGATGAGATCAGCAGATAAAGATAATTTATATGCACTAATGGTAACTGATTCACAAAACTTTGTTGCGATGATACTTACCTTAGGTGTTTTGACTGAAAACTGCCTTGTTAAATAAAATTGGAAATATCTAATTTTCTTCGCAAACTGGGAAGATATGAAACATTGTGATGATTTAAAATCAAATAATGCATTTTCTAAACTTGAGGAAACCATTAAATTAATAGCCACCACGTCTTTCGGAGCTTCAACCTCAATAGTAGTGATAGCATAAGCTTTTCCTTGATCCATTGGCCTATTCTGAGGTATATTCCCCGACCACATAAAAAATTAATTCACATATTTCCCCCTCTCTCTACAATTTTTGCATTCAACATCAACATCCACTTTCTTCCACTTGCAATCACGATCTTGGTGGCCCTTTTCACCACACTTGTAACAGACTCGCATTACCTTCAGGCAAGTACCAGGGTTTTTCTTCACACATTTGTTGCAGGATGGATATTCAACAATTACCTTCTTCCCCTTATTTCCATTTCCAGAGTGTTCAACATATCTGTACTTCTGTTCTTTTTCTTTAAAGTCGTAACACTTAGAGAATCATATTTCTGTCATGATAGCACATGAGATAATTCTTCGTACGACGAGAAGGATTATGATTCTAACGCTCGACGGAGAAATTTTGTTAACCCATCAAAGAAATGATCAATCATAATTCCTGGGTTATGTATAAAATTTGAAGCATGCCTCGCGAACCTTGTAAAGTTAGCTTCATACTTGGAAACATTCTCATCCTCCTTTTTCCTCAAACTCGGAAATTTCTTCTCCATATCTGCTTGATGGTTTTGGGAAAAGTATTTTTCTATGAAAATTTCATTAAACTCCCTCCAATCCATATTTGATACTTCATCATCTTCCTCTATGTTTCGAATCAATGACCACCATTGATCAGAATCTCTAGTGAGGCGGTAAACTTCCATGACTACATTTTCTCTTTCGCTACTCCCTAAGGCGTGGAATAATTTATCTATGGAATTTATCCATTGCTCCGCTACTAGTGGATTTTTATCCCCAGGGAATATTGTTGGTTTTTGCCTCATGAAGTGATCTAACATTGATCCTCCTCACTCTGGATTAGGGTGCTCCATACGGGTAAGGTTATTATTCATAACCAGAGTTATTTGTCCAAGTATGGTGATTTGCTATTCAGTACCAAGTGCATCACCAGCTCCACTATAATTATCTTGAGTAGGAGGGAAATCCCTAAATGGAGTGCATGCATTGATATAGTTTCCATTCCTTCCTCTAGGCGCCATTTCTAAACAATGGCATAAACTAGATTAGTTTATGAATAAAAATACATAAATCCAAACTTGTAAAACACTTAACATAAATTGAATAGTTTATGGATATAATCCATAATCATAAAAATGTTTTATTTGAGGATGTATATACTCATAAAACCATCATAATGGTTTTCAAATCAAATGATAATTATCCTAAGAATATCCCTCGGGAGTGTCGTAACCAAGAGTGCAGCAAGACCCTTTCTCATACACCCTTTCCCGTTCGAGTCTTGCTCAAAGTAGTATTTTTGGGTTTTACCCCTAGGTATATCAATGCTAGAGCCACCTCTACCTGCTTGTATCCATATAGAGATGTATTGCTTGTAAAACTCACAAAATCTCTACAATACCAAAATTCTAGGATGTTCTTCTATATTAATCCACAAAGTCTATCTTAGGGATATGTTCTATAATCAGAGTTTATCTATGTCGAGTTTCCATGGTTTTTAATAAACATCATCTGATACCAATTGTAATTCCCTGACCCCAGTTACCCAGAGTTGGTGCATTATTACGTATAATTGGCATGATCACAAAATATCAATCTTGAAATATCGATTAGTTTAGTAGCCTTGGAAGTACTAGATACATTCATAAGGTTTGCATTACATCATAAAATGGAAAACTACAACAACATTGATTCCATAGACAACACTGAGATCCCATAGAATATCCCGGCAGGTCAGTCATAATAAAATTGTTCATGACTTGGGAAAAATAATACATAGAATTGGGTGAGAATAGATGCTCAGTAAGGATAAAAATATAGAGGAAACTTTAATAAATAAGCATAAATATTTAAGGCAATGTACAAGACTAAAACAAAAGCCTTTTAAACATGAAATTCAGCATAATATAGAAAAGATAAAATCAAATAATGTCATTTACTTATTCAAATGGATATTCTACTAGTCAAATAATCACATCCAATATCAATATCCACTTTCATAATGATGGAATGCATAATTCCAGACTTTCATAACCAAATAGTCAAGGCCTTGTGCCAAGAATACAAAAAAGTGTTTGTTAAGGCCTTGTGCCAAGGCACTAGTTTTTCTTATGATACCTACCGATGCATCTAGGAGCTATAGCAGGCTCCACCCATCACATACAAAGTCCAATGTATTCCACATATAAAATGTTTTAACCTTAACACAAACGTTCGTATTAAAAATGGAATATGAAATTTCAATACATTATCCATAAACCATGAATGGTAAGAAATAAAAAAATCCATAGTCAAACATATCACAAGAAATTCAATACAATATGTAATTTTTGTATCATAATAAATCATCTTCAAACAAACATAAAATCCATCAAAGGATGTTGACATAGATGAAATCAAAACCATTTTAGAGAAATATCCTTTTCTATTTTGAAATCATTTAAAATTCACGTAATTATATAAGACAACATTTATATTTGAAAATATTCTTATAATATTGTAAGGGAATATTCTAAGATGTTATAATTGACGAAAATAGAGGCACCCACCCTATAAGTTAAAAAAAAGAAATTCTTACCTTAATTTTGTCGAAAAGTTTATAATGGACCTTGTTTGGAAAATCACAGAATGATTCCTTTATAAACATCTTATAAAAATTAAAAAAATGGTATAAATTA
Source organism: Viscum album (assembly GCA_963277665.1). Lineage (NCBI taxonomy): Eukaryota > Viridiplantae > Streptophyta > Magnoliopsida > Santalales > Viscaceae > Viscum > Viscum album. The sequence goes on from OY728119.1 coordinate 1,979,297,642, forward strand.
ATTTAACCCATAGTCTATAAAATAATAATAATGTTTTGAAATACATTTTTAAGAAACATGGATTTGGATGATAAAGATGTCCCAGTAAATAATTATGTATAAACAACCTCAGATAGTGAAGAGATTGTAGAATCAAACCTTACCTTGTACTTTTCCTTGGTTGATTCCTGGTTAACCTCCTGTATAATGGTGAAATAATTGATATTAAATTATAGAATATTCATATACATTAATATTATATCATATATGATCTTTTAACATTGCTTTGTTAATAGTAACATAGTATTATCATTGTTTCGGGTGTTAACAAATTCGTTTTCGTTTATATTCTTTTTTATGTGAGTCATATTTGTTATGGATGGGATGTATATTATTCATATACCGAATGATATCAAGTCATTAAAAATTATTTTTAATCATCTAATGAAAATTATTCTTTAATGGATACGATGGGGAATGAGTCTCTTCATGTTCATGGAGACTGTAATATGTATGTATGCATGAGTGACAATATCATTTTTTTGATATTATAATAATGAATAATTGGATGTTAAATCATATATAAAAAATAATTATCATGTTATATTTATTATTTATATCAATTACACATCATTAGTATACCCATCCATATAATAATGTATTGAATAACAGTTACGCCACGACGTGGAGACGGTAAGCCGTACGTACGCACATATGGTGAAATGTCATTAAAAGGATGGATATAATAATGAATTTGGTTGTACCATATTTATAATAAAATCAAATTATATATAAGATTCTGTATTTATTATTTTACTATGGAAATAACAAATAAAAAGGAAGTGGAAGAAGAAAGGGACTTGAAAGAGTTGGTGAGATTTTTACCTCTTCTTTGGGTTCTTCCTTTTGATTTGATCAAAAGGGATACATAGGATGGATTTATGAATAATTTAATCCCTCTAGTATGATGGGAGGACAGTTGAGAGGGTATTTGGGTAGGTTTTGGCTGAGTCTAATGTCTTTGAAGGTGTGAATTAGAGAGAAGGGGGTGTTCCCTTTTATAAGATGGGTGAGGGGCACCTTAGGAAAATCTTGAAATATTATTTTATAATAAACTAATTTTCGGTTTCTAATTTCTCCAAAATTAATTATTTAGAGTTTATGGTGGGGATGGTTCTAGAGACACTCAACCAATAGGTTTTAGAAATGTTTGGGTCACTATATTGACTTTATCTTTTAGATTTACCTCTTAGTTAAAAAGTTTGACATTTACCATATCTCTTTGAATTTTCATATTATATGGTTAATAAAAATACTATATATACTTCCAAGAGAACAAAAAGTGGTTCATTATTGATACCCCTATCTTTATATGAGTCAGTTTTCTAAACCATATATCTTTAAGAATACAATATCAATTAATAATATAATATTTTTTTAAAAACACTTTTACGTCAATTTTGAAATTATTTGGTATTTTGTTTTTTATATATTTATAACAACATCATTACATAGAAAAAAATAAATACAACTGACCCTAACATGTCATATTAACCTAAAAAATTATTGTAATCCATAAAAAGTCTCAAATCACATTGATTGGGATATTTATAATATCAATTATTTTAATATTTCATAAACAAGGTAATTATTGCATCATCATTGTGTCATAAATAAATTAAAATATTTAATGTCTAAAAAATATAAATAAACTAAAATCGTGTATTAAATCTTTTTAACTTTCTAATAAATATTTATAGTCGAATTTATCTTATGCATAACCCAATATTTAAAATGTTGTAGAAATTAAACTTTGATTTTAACTCTTTTACCTCTTCTTTAAAAAAAATAATAATAAGTGTCCTAATCTAATCCAAGTGGACCTAACGGAACATATTTTATTCCTAAGGTTGTTTTTGGTCAAATTACAATTATCCAATAGAATTAGGACATGTTTTAGGGTAATAATAATACCATTTTTACCCTTAATTACCCTATTAAATTTTAACCGTGGTAAATAAAAGTAAAAAGTTCCTAATCACCAAAAATTAGTTTCATCTTATTGAACCACATTTTTCTTACTTATATCAATCACGACTCTCATATTTTTTATATTCCACTCACAGAAGTGGTAAAATTATGTTTTATGTGAATTTTCAAATTCTCATAGGAGGTGGGTAAAAGACGGTAAAAACTTCAATACAATTTTTATATATTTAAAATTATTATAAACTGACTCCAATGAATTACATTGATCATATATAGGTATTATGTATCTATTTTTGACCTAAAATAAATTTAAATAAAATAACTAATTATTTAAATAAAAATTTGGTTTTAAACTATAACTCCATGTTTTTCACTATTCATCAAAAATTGAATGTTTTCAGAAAAATACAAAAAAATTACCCTAAGCTAAGTTCGATATTCTGAATCCAAAAAATGAAGTCCATTATGAAAGATAAAATTTATAAAATATCAATAATTTGGTATTACGATTCATAACTTCTAGTTTGATTGTTTCTGGTGTGTTAGAACTCGATGTTTCATACAACAGACGCTATTGTATTATTCAACGAGAAGTGTACTGTGGAAGATTGGGGTGTTAAAACTAATTTTAAAGAAACTTATTTAAGGTATTTTTATGATTCAAATAAATTTTTAAAGATATTGAATGGATGATTATGTTAAAATTGAAATTTACATAATATATATTGACATTAAAATGTTGTATATATAAATACTGATTATTACATAAGACTCTAAAAATATTATATATATGAATTTCGATGTTTCTATATTTGTTCATCGTGGATGAGATCATCTAGTAACTTTTGATCCAGATCAATTATAGTTGACTTCTGATTTATATTAAATTATCTATTTTTTAAATATTGTGTTGATAATTCAATTTTGATTCACTTTAATAAATTTCAATTTTATTTCTCTGCTAATTTTATACTACATGAACATAGTTTGTGATTAAATACAAGGAAATGTAATTTTTTAAAGATCACAATGAAACCTTTTGTATTTTCACACTTTGATGTGTTCTCTTATTTTACTCAACTATAATGATTTATAGATAATATTTTATTTCTATTAAAATCATAAGTCAATATTAAGTATTATTATAGAGTAGAAGGGGATTTCAAATGGTAACCCCAATTCTTGATAAAAACTCATCCATCTTAGGCAAGGATATTTTATTTTATTTTTTATTATATATAACGCTAGATTTTAAAAATGAGAATGTGATTTTGAAACTTATTTTATAATGGGCATAAATTTGAATTTTATCAATTCACTACCTATTGGTAATTTATTTTTTGTTTTCAAGTATGATATGTTGCATCATATCTCATGAATGTTTTTATAACATTGAAAATCTGAAAGGAGTTATATTCTCTAATTTAATATTGAATATAAAATTGAAATAATTTATATAGTTATATAAAAATATTTATTTAAATATATTTATGTGTTATTGGAAAAATAGATTTATATTTTATTTAATAGTTTTGTTTTGAAGATGTTTATAAAAGCTATCAAGACATATAAAATTCTTAATATGAACATGTTTTTGTATATTACTGTGAATGTGATATAATATGATTTAAATTCCATATATATTAATCTAATTCATTATTTTAATTGTCTTATAAGGATTAATTAATTTTCTAATGGCCATATACAATTAAAATATGTGTACCAATTATATTTTATTTTAATACCACATCAAATATTAATGAATTTGTATAAAATTTTTATATATAGTTGATGTTTGATACTCTTAAAATAATATATGTCTAAATATTACATTAATAAATGGAAGACTCATTGATATTAATAATTTATTTCTTTTTTTGGAGCCCTAATTCCCTAACCAAATCAGGATTTTATTATTCTAATAGTTTTACCTTAAATTTTTGTTAGAATGTAAAATTATATTAGAGAATATATGACATCCAAGTAGATTGAAATGAAAAAATTAATTATAATCCATCTATAGAATGAATAAAAAATAAACGTATAATACCATGATAAAAAATTAGATAGAAATTAATGTTCCTATTGAAGATATGTCTATAAAATATAAAACTGAAAAAAAGTTATTTTTTATGATATTTCATATTTATAGGGAAATTTGGTTCAATTCTCATGTGATTCGCTCACTTTACAATGGATATAAAACTCTATGTCACCTGGTGTTGTGAACATGATGTTTTATGTGGGATGAGAGAGTTAGATTTATGCTCATCTCACTAATGCTCTTGTTACCTAGTCCAAGACTCACTTATATATTTTATACATGTACAAGAAATCATTAACCTAAATAATACATATTATAATTTCCAAGAAAAAGATCAATAGATACAATGAATTCATTGAGAACCTCTATGAGAGGATTACCATATTTATATATGATTGGATCTTTTTATTTTCCCTCATTTTTTGATTAATTATTCAATTTTTCAGATCCATGTTGTCGGTAACTCTAGCATTTATCACCATCCAGGGTGGCAGTTGTGTTCATAGAGTAGAAATTAAGCCCATTATAAATGATTCCAAGGTATCCAAGTAATGTGAATCAAAACCTATGAAGTTTGGTATAGTTTATTGTTCCTCCTCATTCATTTTAGGGGAATTTTACAATTTCCATATCAGTAAATTTTAATTTCATGTGGCTATCACTAATTACATACAGTTAAATGTAATGTATCAAGGACCGTAAAATCTTTTAATTCATGATCACACAACTAGGTATGATTACAAAAATTTCAATGTTATGTAAAATAGACTAAAATGGATAGATTTCTAGAAATTTTATGGCCTAGTACATAATCATTAGCATTAATGATTAGTTTTACAAGAAAAATTAGTTTGGTGAAGGTAGATTTTGGTTTAAACAATAATATACGTCCCTTTGTATACATCAATGTATTTTTGGTAACTATGTTGGAGGGAAGAATTAGTGAATTCATGAGAGATATGTAACAAGTAAATAATGGTTGATACATACACAGGATCAGAAACCTATGATAATTATCGAATATTTATTTATTAAATGTTGTCTAACTAGATAGTCGATAGTTTTTGTGACCAATTTAGAGTATATAGGGTTTTAATATTGGACTTAGAATGGTTCCACTTCTTTTTTAGAGTACATATCCACATTATCAATGAAATATATGATTGGAAATATTCTTAGGACTCTAATAGTCTGGAAGGATAACCATGGATATTCCTATAATAAGGGAAATATATTATTGTAATGGATCGCAAGAATTTTAATAGATAATAAATCATAATATTTTGAGATTCTTTTAGGGAGGCTAGGTTATTATGGGACATTTAGGGTTTTAATACAAGCATGAGGGTTTTAGAGTGGTCATTTGTACCATTATAATTGAAATGAAAAATTTACCATATTTATGTGTTTATGAAAAATGATATATTATAGCATGGTCTTGAAGGAAGATAATTAATGAATTTTGGTGAACCTTGGGGACCATTCTCAATTTCACTAAAAACAGATCATTAATAAAGATTGATTACCTCAGTAAAATATTATTCAAAACTAAAATATTAAAATGAACAAAAACTGTAAACTATGATGCATATATTTAGAAAAATATATGGGATTATGTGAGTGTAATGAATTTTAAATTGTTATGGATGATATATAAAAGAAGCCATAAAAAAATTATAAAGATGTTGGATAGTATTTTCATGAAGGACTCAGGCAGTATTGGAACATATAGTATCATATATTTTTGGCCTCCAAGGGAATAAATAGTTTGGACTATAAATAATCTTAGGTATATTGGTATATGATGAACGTAATTATCTGAGAAATAGTTGAAAATATTTTACGTAGAGGGTGTTCACTACTTTCGTTCTCATATTTAGAAATTAAATATAAAAAAAATTCATACTATCTCACCAAGGTTTTTAGCAATGAAAAAGATTTTTATGTTTATAATAATTTAAAAACTCCTCCATTTTCTGAAATGTGTTTCAAAGGATCTATTTATTTGAAATATTTGGTTACTTTTGAACTAGAAACATTGGAATAATTAAATCATATAAAATACTTATCCCCCAATGATGTCACAACATTTCCTCTTCAAATGATTAGGTCTTTAAAAATTAGAGGACAATCACATGAATTTGTCTCATTTTGGTTGAAAAATGGATGAGTAGAAAATGTATCATTGAAACAAGAGTTCTCTATCTTTGGTGAAAAAATATTTTTCTTAAAAAAACTGTTTGATTCATTCAAAAAACATAAATATCTATAATAGATTAATGTTTTATGAGGCCATATTTTTTTAGATTGAATATATACATTAATAAGGCTAACTAGAAAATATTTTCCTGATTTTTATCTGATCTTAATTAAAAATTATTTTTCATTTAATCAAGGTATCAAAAGCTCCCCCTCTATAATTTGATCCATTTAGAATAAATTACATTGAATTTTAATAAAATAATTAATATTTTTGTAAAATAAAATCACAATATAAAAACTGGGAAGAAAATATTTCACCATTTCCCTTATAAATAGAGCCCTTGGGGTGACAAAATAATTCAACCAAAATTTCCCTATAAATTGGTGGGTGTAAACATGAGGAGATAAAAATTTTCAAAAAGGACTCCAATTTATGGGGTTGGGATAGTTATAAATTCACCCATATATTTCCAAAAATAAACCATTCACATCATTAAATAGCAATGAATTTGGATCTTTTCCAAAAAAAATTTCACGGAATATGTTATCTAATAATGAAGATAGTGAAATAGTAGGGACTATATTCTAGAATATACCACTAAATTGAAATGATCAATGACATGTTTTGTAATCATAAATCCATTATTTTACATCCATCCACAAGATATCTATGGAACTTCAGTGAAAATGGTGAAACTCTAACTGAGATCTTCAAACCATGGGAATATTTTGAATGGATTGCTGGTGGAATTATTAGGTCATAAAAATCTAATCATAATTTTAAATTAACTCAAGGTTGTGGGAAATTATATTTTTTTTATATTTCATTATTTTTCCCCATAAAAAATTACATCATCCTCACTTTACCTTCAATTGGATCCCTAGAAACAATATTCATCCCAAAATATATGGGGAGGTTGAAATTATCCTTTGGGATATTCATATGATTAATGTAGATACAATAATTGTAATAATGTATGAAAATTTTCTCCCCAAACATTATATGGGATGATGGGGTGTGAACTCCCCAATTAGTGAAGAAATTATTAGAGCTGGAGAGAGACATCATAGAACAAGATTTTCACACATGTAATAATGTTCACATTTTTGTATTCAAGTAATTTTATTAGATTAAATATTCATGAAAATTATAATACGAGGGAAAACATTTTCCAATCAATAAAACATTTTTATTTATTGGGATGTATATGCTAACTATAGTGGGAGATAGAAAAAATAAATGGGATTGGGAACTTATTCAATGAATATATCATTAACACTTCCTGAAATAATTCCTCATGGTGTTCACACACATTAATCTTTTTCCCATACATGATTCACATAGAAAAATGTACCAACACCATCATTATGGAAGTACAAAACTTATATAGAGGATTAATAAACTAGGATATAGAGATACATGAAATGTTATACTGCGATTTTGTGTATATATGTTCAGGAAGAAAATTTTAAAAACTGTTTGGTTATTTCATGACTTGTGGGGAAGGATTATAGCTCACATCAGGGGATATTCATTCATAATGACCTTTAAAATTCAATGTGTACAATTTGGGTTATATAATTTGAATTGTTTCTGTTATGACCATTCTCATGAATTCAATGGTATATTTATACCATGATAAATGTACATAATAATTTTTTATTTTCACCATAGAGATATCTGATTGGAATTATCATAAAGAAAATCATTATTATGAATGAAGATAATTTTTTCTCATGAATCTATATATTGGAATTTTAGAATGAGGGGTTTATATAAAGACTATCATTGTAGCATATGGACCCTATAGGTTTTACTATAAATTCCATCACATTGAGTGTACTTATCATACACTACCTTACGAAATTTTGACTAGGATACGTTAAATGATCGTGTACCCATTTTTTTATACTGATATAAGATGATATGGGAATGTGAGTAACTATACCTTTAAATATCTATCTTACCTTGTTGATTTTGGTTACAAAGAGGATTGGTTATTTTCCAACCCTAGTAGAAAATTTTATTATTTGGTGGTCTATTTAAATTGGTCACCACTATCTATGGTTGAGAAGGAGTTATAGTTTCAATGGGAATGATGTTGTGAATTCCTTGAAAGAGGATTTTTAAGAAAACCCAAAATTGTAGAAATGAATCAAAATTGTTTATTGAGAGTGGATGTATCTTTCTCTACCAAAATATATAATCTCCCCCATTAACTATCACATATAATTCACAATTCCCATATGCATGAGGAGACTGGTATAATCATGGGATATTTTATTCCATTAAATAAATATTAGACACCCTACATGTGGAGGATTTGTTTTATATATCCTGGTAAGATAATGACACAATTAAACATCACTTCCTATAATTTAAATGAATAATTTAAAGCCTATATTAGAAAAATTTAAGTTATATTTTATGTTTTAAATGGAAAACAAATGTTTTCACATTGAGTACTTATTTTGGTGAGTCGTAAAAAAAGTTTGGATAAAGATAGTGATGGTGGAAATCTTGATGGGTGTGGTGCTTGTGGTTATGGGGAAAATACAGGAAACATATATGAAATGGAAGCATCTAATGAAACAGAGTCCATGTGAATATCCATATGGGAGGATGTAATGTAAACTCCTGATCACACATGGAATGTTATAATTAAAAATATCACTGATGCTATTTGTTATCTCTTAAAAGAACATTAGTTTCATTCTTCCCTTACCATATCATTGGGATAATGAATTGGAAGGATGTAGGATTGGATAGGAGCTCACCTTATATAAAGGGTCGAATATATACCTTTAGATAATTTCATGGTGTAATCGAGTCACATTTCCCCTCACACCAAAGATGTGATCCTTGTTCATTTTAGTTTGAATTCTCACATAGATCATTCTATACAAGATTTTATAATGAATTATTTGGAGAATATTTAAGAACATTACTCTAATATTGTATGGAAGATTAAATACAAGACTCACATGTCCATTTTTATTGACTCATTACTCTCTTTTTAAAACACATTTGATTTTATTAAATATTGAGAAAATCAATTTCGAATGAGAGACCTTATCAATTCAATATTCACAGGTTTGTGCCGTTAAATTGGGTCCTCCATCCTTGATGTCAATGTGAATTTTCTAGAAAATGATTTTGAAGGGCCTAAAGATGAGTTTTTTAAATTTACATGAATGAATTGGTTGGGATGATAAAATCAAGATGAATATTTTATATTTTTTTCACATCAACAATTCACTATAGTTTAATTAATTCCATCTCATAGGATAGATGTTTTATTGATAATTTAAAATTTTTGAAAATCATATAAAATTTGTAATATTGTTTAGTAATGCATTAATTATTTAATATTTACTACCTTATGTAAATTGGAAAGAAAATACCATGGATGGGACCAAGTAATATTTCTATAGTTCCATGGAAGGACATGACAGTTTTTAGGGAAAAGGTTTCTCTCAATGATTCCTCATAAGGGTCAATTCGAGAGGACATTATATAAAAATTAGTTAATGATAAATTAGTGGAGAGAGGAACCAATTTCATATTGACTGCTAGAAAATATCAATAATATTTCCTTTTTTTAATACATAATGGGTTATACAATATTTGGATAATTAATAATGTTATTTCAAGGTCACATCCTTAAACCGAACATAATCTAGTTATAAAAACTGGAAATAACATTATTACATTTAAAAGGATAATTTTTTTTTATATTTTTAGATAATTATGTCGTAACATAAAATATAGAAACTCATATATTTCAATGTAGACACTTCTACACAATATCTATTTTTCACTGTATGAAACATTAAAAAAACATGATTTATTTCCATAATAAAATCTAACAACATTAAAAATGAATTATTTATTTCATTTAATCATCCATAAACACTGTGAAATCATTTTAGGACATGGAATAAGAAAAAAACATAGTAAGGGACATAAAATTAAGAAAGAAATTGTTAGTTCCTAAATGAAAACATTTTCACCACAATATTAAATTTACACATAAAATATAAAATCTATAGCATAACTTATGAAATCATAAATTTCTTCTAAACCCATAAAAATCATACATAATTGATCAATAGAAAAAAATTAATCTTTTTTATATTAGTATTATATATAATGTAGCTCTCTCAGCTATATAGGAAGTACATATCCTTGTTAATCTTGGAATGACTATCACATTATATTCCAATAATCTCGTAGGAGAACCCTAACTAGTTATCTTTGTACCATTACCTAATTAATTTTATAGAAATAATGAGATTAATCACCATCGTTTTATTATTTAAATACCTATCATCATAAAAGTACCCAATAACCATAATATTATCAAAACACATAAATCGTTCATAAAAAGGAACATTATTGAGAAAAAATAAATTTTCCATTTTGAAATAACTTTTTATTTTTTATGAAGCCACAAAATTAAAATTTAATAAAATTCATTTGAAAATAAAAAATTAATATTATAAAGGATTTGTAAAATCAATAAGGAATCATGAAATTCAGAACATTTTATACTGTATAAGTAAAAAAATTATTTTATAAAATTCATTTTAACTTAAAAGGATGATTTTTAAAAATAATCCCCTTACAAATATCATATCATTGAAGTGAAAAATTATCAAATGAATGGAATATGTGTTTAAAATGTATAGCCACATAATGAAATATAATATAATCAAAAATAAATTTTGTAAATGTTCTTAGAATGACATAATCCATATAGTATAAGGTTAACCAAAAAATGGAAATTCATGTAAGAATTCCATTACCAAATGAAATAAAATGTTCTATAGTGGAACTTAATGTCTTGGATAATAAAATTATATTCATTAATTAATAAATTCACAAGATATTATTAATTTATTTGATAAATTATAATTTTATTGTGTACATTTACGACCATATGGATGAGTTATGAAGTTCAATTTTTTCATTCTAGGAGTGTTAATTTATTGATTTTATGGTGGGTTCCATTGATTATAATTATGGGAGATCATTTAAAAAGGATAAAAAACTACAGAAGTGGAAGGAAATAGTATTAAGATGTTTCTAGAATTTTAAATATTCCCATATATAATTTTTTATCTAATATTAGAATGATTCTATAAATTAATTAATAATGACAATTTCTTGGTTTTTTTGTGGTTTTTCTGACCATCAAGAGCTATTTTCATTTTATTTGATTATTATATATATAAATTATATCCAAAACATAAAAACATATACATTATATATATTAGGCCTCAGAGCAGATTCTTCTCCCAAACCTGCGACACCTAGGGTTTCTTATAGTCCCGTTTCTCAGTCCCCCTCCGGCCTAGTCTATTCGCAGTGACTGTCCCTGGTCTCGGCTCGGTGTGGGCGTGGTAGTGCATCTGGTTCCCTTTTTAGGAGTCCTCTTCTCGGCGGGGATCAGCATTTCTCGATGGTGCACTGTGTTTGGCTCGGCGCAGCACGGCTCGCCCCTCTGAAGGCGACGTTCATTGCGTCCTCTGGCGGGCAAGTGGTGTTTGTCATCGACGACGAGGCTTGACTCGTGGACAGTTTACTGGCTTCCAGCGTGACATGGTTTTCCAGCAGATTCAAGTTCAACTAGCCCTAGATCAAAGAGACTCGGAGGGGGATACTTTGAGACTCAATATCTTAGTTTTTCAGGTTTTATTTTCTTATGTTGTGGTTTGGGAAATTGGATGGTTTGGATTTGGTTTGGTTCAACGTGGAAGGTTTTTTTATGTCATTTTCAGCTAGTTTCTCGCCTCTGCGTTGGAGATTTGTGGTTCTGGATTGGTGGAAGGTTCTGGAGCTGTGTAATGTGCTAGAGGAGGTTTCAACTTTTTTATTTCTTTTGACATGTTGAAAGTTTGATTCGACATTAATGAGGATTTGTGGTTTTTATTTTGTGTGTTCACTTGCGGCATTGCGGACTAGGTCTATTAGACATTGAATCCACATTATTTTCAAGGGATTATTTCAGAAGATGTTCAGAGTAGAGGGTTCTTCTTATCATCACTATCTGGAATTGGATGTTTTGAGTGGGTATGGCGTTTTTCATCATTACCGGCCCGTGCATCTTTTCACGGGACAGCTAGCTGAGCAGTGATGGGATGATGGATGCTGATCGTATATTTTTTGTTGCTAGGGTGGGACTTTTCCTTGTTTTTGAATTGGAATGTATTTGGTCTTTATGATCTATTATATAGTGGCAGAGATGTGTTTATGTTTTTTATGTCATCATGGTTTCTCACATTCTCCTCAACAGTGCTTTTGAAATAAAAATTCAACTTTCAGTCATATATATTTAAATCTGGTTTAACTATAATAAAGGTTTTATGACCATCTTGGTAGGAAATAATAGAGATTGAAAAATCATCAGCCATGTTGGTAGTGAATTAACACATCACGGATGATGTATTCATTTATTAGAAAAATAATTTATGAGAAGAAAAAAAGATTCATTATGGATATTATATTAAAAAATAAAATTATAGTATATGTATTATACTAGATTTATCATAACAGTTTTTATAGGGATGATGTGGAAAAAGGTAAAAATAAATAATGAAATAATGAATTTAAAATAGAATGAAAATCGGATTGTACCTCTTAAATATCTTATCCTTCGAAACCTCCTTATGGAAATTAGTTTTGGACTTTTAGTGAGACCAATCGGTCATGAAAGTGGGGAATATGAAGGGTAATGAAATTTGTAAGAATTTAGAAAATATTGTTGGCATATATGGTGTGAGGAGAAGTGTTTTTCATGTGTGGTATTTATAGGGATGGTAGAGGGAAGGTTTTTATTATTTTATTCATTTGTTTATTATTATGGTTCAATAATATATATAGTGTTCACTTTTATGTGTATGTTCAGAAACATATTCTTTTTTGTTTCATCAAATTGATAATTGAATCATAAATGACTCAAAATTTCATTTATTTAAATAATAATGTCAAATATCCTAAATTATTGTATTTCATTATTCCCCAAAATTCATGAATTTCGGAAAAATCCCAAAAAAATATCCCTATCCATTTTTTTATGTGTAAATATCCAAAAGAGATTTCATTTTTTGAAAATAATTTTCTAAATATTGTAATTTTAAAGTTAAATTAAATTAAAAATTCATACAATAAACATAGATTTAAATATTATATCCACTTTTATAACACGTTGAAAAATTAATTAAGGTCTCATAATATTATAGTATAATTATAATACAAAAACACTTAATTTATCATTTTTTTAAAATTTATTTATTTATTCTTGAATATAAATATATCATATTTTTATTTATGAGGAACAAAAATTTTATTAGAACTTTTATATGTTCGGGTATTATTTTAATGTATTGATATCTGTCCCTAGAGGTCACATTACTCTTTCAACTGTCCAGTTACAATTCTATTTGTATAGATTCCTTAATTTCTATACATACAAATTTTTCATTATACGTTTATTAAGACTTTACTATTTAAATCTCGAGTGAAAAATAATTATTCTATAGTTACATATGTTGTTACATTCTCCCCCATCCTTTTAGAAATTGAGTCCTCATAAATTTATTAACTTATTAAAAAAGTTATGCTACCTATCCCTATTGAAAATTTTAAATTCTCATGTTCATTCTTTAACCATGTGGTTTATCCACCATACATTAAATTAGTGAATCACCTTTTCCAAAATAATTTCTTTCTACGTTCAAGAATATAAAAATATTTATACTATTAAGAAATGTTCTCTTCAAGATGAACTAAATCTAGACTAAAATCATGACTTGAAAATGGAAAATACTTTCATTACACCGATACAGGGAAAACAATATTTACATGATAAAAAATCTGAATTAAGGCCACTCAGTATGAAACAAATCCAACATTCTACAGGATTTAATAGGGATAAATTAACCTTGGAACTGACATCCCCTTCATAACATAATACATCAAACTTTTCCATTTAGAAACATTGAGAAAAACATGATCACCTACTTCAAAAGAAATATCTATCTTCCAGTTATCTACATGACATTTCATCATACTCTTTGTTATATTCAAGTGTTGGTGAATCATCTAAACTTTCTCTTCCATTTCCAATCCTAATTATGGTCTCATAAACATTATTTCATCTAATCCGTTACAAAATAATTGAGTTTGAAACTGAATTCTATATTAATATTTAGAAATCACAGTATATATTCTATAATGATAAGTGTTATTAAATGAAAACTCAACCAATGAAATATGATGATCCCAACATCCCTTATAATTAATTGAAAATCATCAAGGAATATCTTCTAATGTCTAAATTGTTTTCCCCAACTATATATTAGATTGAGGATGAAAAGTGGTTCTGAAATTTATTTCAGTTCAAAATTTCATCTTAAGGTCTTTACCAAAGTTTGAAATGAACCTAGGATCATGATCAGATAAATGGTGAGAGGAACCCCATGTTACTAGACTATATCATTGAGTTATAGTCTACAAATATGATTTAATTTCATATTATCTCGTATAGAATTAAAATATGCATATTTAGTTTGTCAATCAATAATAAACCAGATCAAATTATTACCTCAATAGGTTTTTGGTAATACCACTATGAGATCCATGGATACATTTTCCAGTTTCTTCTATATCACTAGAAAATTATGATGTTTTCCCTTAGATAATTTTCATTATTATTTTAAAAAATGGAAATTAAAAATTTTCTCGGTAAAGTAAAAATTATCTCTTTTCATTCCATCCCACCAGTAATACAATTGATGGTCTCTTTTCATCTTACTGCTTACAAGATGAACTGAAAATAGAGATGTAATGACCCATACATTCATTAATGGAAATACCTCTTGATCTAATTACAATTATCGTTATGAAATATAATTATATAAAATGGAATCTTCTCTATTTTTATGTTTTTGGATTTCAAAATTCTGTTATGAATTGTGACTGTTTCTAATATAGCAGTTGAATAGTGATCACCTGATCATTATAAATATTGGGATTTAACAAATCCAATTTACTCAGACAAAGGATGTGATGGCCTCATCCAGTAGACACGACCCACACGAATCCCATTTGTCAGATCTCGGAAAGGAGGTTCTGTCTTTGGGATTCGCTCTTGACTAAGCCCTAGTAGAGCATGAATATTTTAAACTCGAGCGGAACCACATATGAGAGAAGTGGAATTTGATATAGATTACCACTTTAGAAATGTTATCCGAGCCACCCCAAGAGTCAATCACCATTGCACACCTTAGCCTTTGGTCTTATGAGGGTGTTTTAAGGGGATATGTAACAATAAATTAGCATAATGGTCATGTACATTTTTTTGTATAAAATAATGAATAAACGTTCATTTTATTATTATTACCTTTTAGATGGTTTTTAAAGCACAAATTGTATTTTTAGTTAATATTCAACTAATAAATCTATATTGATCAATTAATGTATTTATTAATTAATTAATATTTTAATAAAATATTCTTATTGTTATTAAATTAATTTTTATTAAATATAAATGATCGTATAATTTTATGAATTCAATTGTAATTTTATTAAGGTTCGAAGGCCATTTTTGTCAAAACCCGTGAATTTTTTATAAATATTGGTTTTTATTTTAAAAGTGAAAATTAATATATTTAGAAAATTATTTACATAAAATAAATATTATTTCTGGAATCAGGACGTTGAAATTATCCAACGGTGAATTTTTCCTAATTTTCAGAGATAGTCAAATTTTGGGTAAAAATTTAATACCGTTTAAAAATATAATGTGTTTTATAACTTCATAATGACCCAATAGTGATGTAATAAAATACTCTAAGCCTTATTTTCATCCAATATATGTTTTAAAATTAATATAATGTTATTTTGGGTTTGTTTACCTTATTTTACAAAGCATTAATGGACCCCTCAAGGCTTATTAAACATCTTTTCTTTTTAAATTTTTTTCCTTGGGAGTGTAACTCACCTCCACATAAACAAACCCATTATTTTAAGACGTTTGGACTTTTGAATTATAATGTATTGTTTTTCACTACCCTTTTCGAAAAACCAATGGAAAAATCCATGATCTGGATTGTGGTTTGGATTAATTTAATGTAAGGTGTCCCAAACCTAAATAATAATTAATTCCCTCACCTTTCATATATAAACCCACCAAATTTCCACTTTCTCTTCACACAAAGCCTTTTGAGTTCATCCAATGTAGAGACCTAATGATTTATGTACATAGAAATTACATTACTTTTTCGGAATATCTAATACATAACAAAAATATACACCAAAGGACTGTAATAGTTTAGTGTCTTTGGAAACTCAGAATATTATATTCTAATCTTGGTTAAAGATATTCAACATCTCCCATAATGATCGTCCTTTTTTTCTTACCTAAATACTTTCCTTATATCCAGGGAAAATAAAACATATAATGTGTGAGCTCAAATTCTCAGTAAGGGTATGCATGGAGAAAATAAAACAAACCATATAGATTTGGACTTCAAAACATGAACATAATATTTGAGCATCAAAATCTTGATAAATGACATAAAACATGGAAGTATATAAGGAATAGATCATAATGGTTCATCAATCATGATAAAATATCATGGGAATAAAACTTTTAATTGTGTAAAACTATTAATCACTTGATATGATTTCCATATTAGCCAAGGCTTTGCTTCCAAGACCATCTTACTAGACAAAGTCCCTTACTGAACCGAGTTTACTTGCAGTTCCAGCCCTGTAATACTGAACCAAATTTACTTGTCGTTCCAGCCCTGTCTATATCATGAGATATAAATATTTACCCAATGCATTTTATGGAGATATAGGTCCCACCCATCACATAATGAAATCATTATTACTTGTTCCACAACTTAAATATAAATCATTCATCAATTACCCAAAGAATAAAATGGGTTTTATAAACATCATCCCCTCATAACATAATCCATATATAAAAAAGGATATCATATCATCATAATAAAATTGAATCCATGTAAATCATAGAGACATTATACATGAAACACACACATATGAACTAATTTCATCTTATATGGAAAATGGTTTTGATAAAATACTAGAAATGAATTCTTGAGGTAAATGTCCTTTCTTTTCCAAAATCATTTTCTTTTCACAAAATGCCATGAAATTTTAAAATAAAATTATTTTGTTGAAAATTTTTATGAAATATTGTAGAGTGAGATTCATGAAAATAATGCATTATGAAACTGTAAAAATCTGTTCATGCCGTATAAGTTTAAAAAACATTCTTCTCATACTTTTGCCGAAAAAGTCAAAAAGTGCATCACATGGTTATCAAAAGAATGATTCCATACATACCATGTATTAAAAGTAAAAATGGGTAAAAATTTATTTAAACATACATGAAACCATTTTTAGAAAATAGGTACATGGATGATAAATATAACCCCAGTAAATACTTATGAGTAAACAATCTCGGATAAAAATGAGATTGGAAAAGTTATCCCATACCTTAGGTCCGATATGATTTTTACTTATCCGAACCTCCTGTATAATGATTTAAATAATGTTATTGAATTATTACATAATTAGATGTATTGTTATGATATCATATATGGTTCACTTATGACATTATATTACCCTTTCTTTTGTAAATTCCATGTTAATGCAGCGTTTTGGGTAAAATCGTTTCATTTATCGTACGTGTTTCGACATGATGTTCTTGATATTATTACATATATCATGATTTAATTAATTCCAGAATTTAAAACATGATTTATATATAATATATATTCATCATATAAATATATATGATAGATCAATAAATGGAATGAAATACACCGTTCATGGAGACTGTAGGTCGTACAAACGCATGAACACTATATTTGTTTACTTATTGAATTAAATGGAATTAAGTAAATGAAACTTATATGTAAATAAATATAGTATCATTATTATGTAATATCATTCGTGATTATTTATTATATATACTTTATAATCATACTTGAATGTTTAATCATGGAAAAGGAATCTCATTGTGTTTGTGGACACGATATTTCTTACGTACGCACGCGCTGTGATTTCATTTTCCGTCAGATGGATAGAAGGTGAAATAGGGTTGTTTCATATTTATAATAAACATATCAGTATATTAGTGATACTGATGTTATTACATTATAATGAAACAGCTAAATAAGAAGAAGATGAAGAAGAAAGAAACTTGAAAGAATCGGTAGAAGAGATTACCTCTTCTTCGACGCATCACTTTTATGATTCCTCTTAAGGCACTAGAGTTGGTCTTTTGAGGAGACCAGAACCTCTATAATGTTTCTCTGGAAGTTGAGAAGGGAAATGTTCAGGTGTTGGCCGAGCTTGAAGGCTCAAAATTGTGTAAAGAGAAGAGGGAGGAGGTACCCTTTTATAAGGGAGAAGAGGGGAACCTTAGGAAAAACATAAACTATTATTTTATAATAAAGTCATATTCGGTTTATAATAGCTCTTAATTTATTAATATCTAAGCTAAATTGGGGATGGGTCGAAATAATCTCATCAAATATGTTTAGGAATGTTTAGGTTACAATT
The DNA here is from genome assembly GCA_963277665.1 of Viscum album. Lineage (NCBI taxonomy): Eukaryota > Viridiplantae > Streptophyta > Magnoliopsida > Santalales > Viscaceae > Viscum > Viscum album. The sequence goes on from OY728119.1 coordinate 1,979,316,460, forward strand.
TTAACCTTATCATTTAGATTTAACTCTAAGTAAAATAATTTAACATTTATTGTGTCTTCCTGCTTTCTTACACTATATGGTTAATAAAATTACTATAACAAGACAAACGAACCCCAAGTGGTTCAGTATTAATATATATAACCTTATATAAGTCATTTGGATGAACCTTAGATTTTTAGGAATAGAATAACAATTAATAATATAATATTTGTTTTAAAAACTATTTTATGTCAATTTTTACACTATTTGGTAATTGATTTTTTTGAAAATAATAAAACCATTATTAGTTCTAAAAAAGTTAATTGAATCAATACTAACATGACATATTAACCTAAAAAATTTATTTTAATTTATAAAAAGTATAAAATTACATTTATTTGGGTATTTATAACATAAATTATGTTAATATTTCATTATTAAGGTAATTACTACATCATCATTGTGTCATAAATAAATTAAATTATTTAACGTCTAAAAATTATAAATAAAATAACATTATGTAGGAAATATTTTTATCTTTATAATGGATATGTATAGTCAAATTTATTTTTGTATAACCCTATATTAAAAATGTTTTAATTATTAAACATTGATTTTAACTATTTCAACTCTTCTTTAAATAAAATAATAATAAATGTCCTAATCTAATCCATGTGAACCTAAATGATAATATATTATATCTAAGGTTATTTTTTATCGAATTACACTTATCCAATAGAAGTAGGGCATGTGTTAAGGTAATAATAATATCATTTTCACCCTTAATTACCCTATTTAGTTTTAATCGTGGTAAATAAAAGTAAAAAGTTACTATTCACAAAAATTATATTTATCTTATTGAACCACATTTTAATCCTTGATGTTAATCATGTGTCTCAGATTTTTGATATTCCACTCATAGAAGTGGTAAAATTATGTTTTCTATAAATTTTCAAATTCTCCTAGGAGGTGGGTAAAAGACAGTGAAAAGTTTGGTAAATTTTTATATATCTAAAATTATTATAAAATTACTCCAATGAATTACATTGAACTTTTATAGGTATTATGTATCAATTTTTACCTAAAATAATTTAAAAAAATTAATAAGTATTTAAATAAAAATTTTATTTTTAAATAGTAACCTAGTGTTTTCACGATTAATCAAAAATCGAATGTTTTCAGTAAAAAAGAAAAACTTTACCCTAGTCTAATTTCGATATTCCGAATACAAAAATGAAGTCCATTTTTAATGATAGAATTTATAAAATTTTAAAAAGTGGTTATTACTATTCATAATGACTAGTTCTTAATAATATTATAATAATATCATGTTTAGTGAAACTCGGTATTGCGTACTACACACACTATCGAGGAAGGTCTTGATTGTGTGTAATGCAAGCCATGTCAAGGCTGCGTGTAGTGAAAGCTCCATTTGGTGTTGCGTATAACATAATGAAAACTTATTTCATTTATACATTAAACAAAATCTATACATAATGTTGTGTAGAATAACATCCACAAAACGATCTTGAAATTGTGTGTAACACGAGCCAAGAATAGTGTTGCGTATACATCAAGCTAATACGGTGTCGCTTATAGTGCAAGATAATATTGGTGTAGCATACAACACAAGACATGAAATAAATTAAAAAGAATACTTCTCATAAAATATCAGGTTGTTACATTCTACCACCCTTAAAATGAATTTCACCCATGAAATTCATCGGTGTTATAAATGGTTTTCTACTTGAATGTATCTTTAATAGAAACCCACATCGTAAAAAGGAATACCAAAACATAAATTTAAAATCTAAAGTATGAAATGTAATAGTTACCCAAATTAACTAATCATTGGGTTTCCACATAGGAGAACATAGGTGAAAATATGGATATGGAAGAGAAATATAACCATCAAGTTCTGATGGAGAGTGGTAGAGGAAATGGATATAAAAAATACAATAATCACAAAGCCATAAATTTGTGATTATTTAATGTACCATCTGATTGATCAAATGTAAGAGCACTAGGACAACATTTTTGGTTTTCAAGATCATTTCCCTAATACTGAAGAATTTTTGAATTAAAAGAAATACTTACTTGATTTTGGTACAATATCACTGGTGTTCATTCCTTGAACAATTTCCACTTCATCTCTTAAAGATATGATGTTGAATTTTCATTATGTGAAGTGTTAACGGATCATGCGATAGAATGATAGGTCATGCCATCTGTTTCTGTCACAAAATGTTTATCACAATTTATTAAATATACATAAGTCCGTATATGCTGAGGTTAATCGTATATGGTTCCTAAAATGGACTTATACTTCATATATCATACCACTTAAAAAATAAATCTAATTTATACTAACCAGGGACTTCCTGTTGGCTAGTGGTAGGCGATAAAGGCATCTAGCACTTCGGTTGTGGGTCCAATTCCCACAACCTTGTCTGACGCGACGAGTTATCGCCTGTCCTCCAGGTTGCCCCTTTTTCAAAAACTACATTATTATAACATTCTATAAATAATATCTAAAAAAAGTTCTAGCCTTAAACAATACTAACTTATTTCCAACATTATCCATTTCAATCATTAGGCTTATACGAAATACTTCTGTAGAAGCTCATAGTATAAAGAAAACAATTACTAGAAATGTCATCTGCCAAGCATGTGAATACCATCATTTATCCCCTATATATCATACGATATATCTTGTTGGTCAAATTATAAACATGTGAATACCTTAATAATGGATTCTCTTGAAAATTGAATACCCATTGAACCATAGTGAAAACATGAATGATGTCAAAAGTTAACCCTTTCCACATACCAAAATCCCAAAATGTCTATATACTCAAACCATGATATCACTTTGTCCTTATATTAGTCATGAGCTCATGAATACCATCAAACATATTATTTTCTCCTTATCCCTTCATTACGTGCATATAATCTTCCTTCCAAAAATATCTCAATCACTTTCCATGGTTACCGATACCATAAAATTATAGAAAACCACAATAGATTAATACATAAATATTCCAATATTCCACGATACTATATACAACATTATTTTGGAATCTAATTACATAAACACTTAATCATTCCACCACATCGTTGTCATATTCAACATCGCCAATAGTTATTGCATGTGAATTTCCTTTTTCCACTTCCTTAAGTGGTTTCTAATGTCGATCATCATTAACTTTGGATTTGGGCATTGATTAGCATAATTCCCCATTTCCTTGAACTTGAAGCATTGAAGTGTTGGTGGAGCATTCTTTGTAGTCTTTTCACTATTCACGTCATTAGAAACCTTTTTCCTATTACTTCGGCACTAAACTACTCGATGACCTTATTTTCCACACTTGAAACATTTTCTATTACCTTTTAGGAAATCTCCACCATGCTTCTTTCCACACTTTGATCATAAAGAAACATTCACCTTCTTTTAACCGTTTTTCTGAGATTTTTCCTTGACCTCCATCTTTCGTTTTTTGTTAAAACCATGAGATAGATATGTAGCACCAACTTCCAGTTCAAACTTGATAGCACACCGAAAAATTTCTTCATAGGTACTGAAGTCTCTTATATCTAATGCCTTTCTAAGACTTGTATTTAAGCCACTGAATAATCGATCAACTTTAATTTCAGGTTGGATGATAAAGCCAGATGCATACCACGCAAGCCTTGTAAAATTCTACTCGTATATACCAACAGATTCATCATCCTTTTTCTTAATCTCAAGGAAATCCTTTTCCATCTTTGTTCAAAGAATACGAGGGAAGTACTTATTGAAAAACGTGTTCTTGAACTCATTCCATTCAATGGATTCAATTTCATCTTGGGGCCTTATATTATTAATTAGAGTCCACCACTAGTCTGCTTCACCTTCTAAATGGTAAACATCTAAAATGACTTTTTCATGTTCTGAACAGCAAAGTATGGAAAATATCTTTTCAATGGTACTGATCCATTTTTCAGCTGCAAGTGGATTAGAAGGCCCATTGAAAGAAGCTGGACGTTGCCTCATGAAGGACTCAATAGAATATTGTTCCCTTCTCTACTCATTTGGAAGTCCATAATGATTCACAGCTTGTCTAAGTATAGCAATAAGATTTTTCACTCTATCTCTCATAACATTGGTTTGTTCAGGAGGATAACCATTGCATTTTCCATTAAATTGATCAACACAGTTCCTTCGGGTTCTAGCTATCGTCTAAAACCCAAAAAGAATAGTGTGAAAGGCAAAAATAATGCTAGGCAAAACAACATAATAAAGGGTGAGTACCGTCAATATATAACATCTGAGGGTTAATTCTAGGATCATTACCGTAATTCTAGGTCTATAGCCTATACCTATACTTATCCTTAGGGACATCCCTAGACATACCATAGAAATATATCTAGGGATCTCACTAATGTTTTCACATCTTAGTTTCCGAAGGTTAACTAATCCTATCCTATGATACCAACTGTAGGGACCCAAAGCTTGATGTACATAGAAATTACATTACTTTTGGAGAATATCAAATACATAACAAAAAATAGACACCAAAGGACCGTAATAGTTTAGTGTCATGGGAAACTCGGAATATAATCATCTAATCATGGTGAAAGATCTTCAACATCTCCTTTAAAGATATTCCATTTTTTACCTAAAACCATTCTTTATATCCTGTAGAAAAGAAAACATATAAAGGGTGAGCTCAAATGCTCAGTAAGGGTAAGCATGGAGAAAATAAAACAAACCATATACATTTGAACTTCAAAACATGAACATAATATTTGAACATCAAAATCATGAGCAATGACATAAAAATGGTAGTACGTAAGGCATAGATCATAATGGATCATCAATCATGATAATATAGCATTGGACTAAAACATGTAATTGTGGAAAACCATTAAGCACTAGAAATGATTTCCATAGTAGCCAATGCGTTGTTTCCAAGACCATCTTAATGGACAAAGACCCTTACTGAACTGGGTTTACATTCGGTTCCAGCCCTCTATTACTGAATCAGATTTACTTTCTGTTCCAGCCTTATCTATCTCATGAGACATAAATCTTTACCCAATTAATTGTATGGATATATAGGTCCCACCCATCTCATAATGAAATCATTCTTACTTGTGCCATAACATAAACATAAATCATTCATCATTACCCGAAAAACAAAATGGGTTTCATAAACATCATCCCATCATAACATAATCCATATATAAAAAATGGATATCATTTCATCACAAGAAAAGTGAAACCATGTAAATCATAGAGACATTATAATTGAAACATACACATATGAAATAATTTCATCTTATATGGAAAATAGTTTTGATAAAATACTAGAAATGAATTCTTGAGGTAAATATCCTTTCGTTTTCAAAATCATTTTATTTTCATGAAATGCCATTAATTTTTAAAAGAAAAGTATTTTTTTGAATATATTTATGAAATTTTTTAGAGTAATATTCATGAAAATAAGGATTTATGAAACCGTAAAAATCCGTTCATGTCATATAAGTTAAAAAAACATTCTTCTCGTACTTTTTCCAGAAAAGTCAAAAAGTACATCGCATGGTAATCAAAAGAAAGATTCCTTACATACCATGTTGTAAAATTCAAAATGGGTAAAAAATAATTTAACCATACATGAATCAGTTTTTAGAAAATAGGGACATGGATGATAAATATAACCCTAGTAAATACTTACCAGTAAACAGTCTCAGATAAAAACGAGATTGGAAAAGGTATCCCTTACCTTAGGTCTGATATGCTTCGTACGTATCTGAACCTCCTATATAATGATTTAAATAATATCATTGACTTATTAAAAAATCATATATATTTTAATGATATCATATATGGTTCACTTACGACTTTATATTACCCGTTCTTTTGTAAATTCCATGTTAAAACAGCGTTTTGGGTAAAATCGTTTCATTTATCGTATGTGTTTCGACATGTTGTTATTGATATTATTACTTATATACTGATTTACTTAATTTTAGAATTTAAATCATGATTTATATATAATATATATTCAGCATATAAATATATATGATAGATCGATAAATGGAATGAAATACACCATTCATGGAGACAGTAGGCCGTACGTACGTATGAACGCTCTATTCGTTTCTTTATTGAATTAAATGGAATTAAGTAAATGAAACATATATGTAAATAAATATAGTATCATTATTATGTAATATATTTCATTATTATTTATTATATATACTTTATAATCATACTTGAATGGTTAATCATGGAAATGGAATCTCATTGCGTTTGTGGAGACGGTATTCCGTATGTACGCACGCGCGGTGATTTCATTTTCCGTAGGATGGATAGAAGATGAAATGGGGTTTTTTAATATTTATAATAAAATATAAGTATATTATTGATACTGATTTTATTACTTTATAATGAAATGGATAAAGACTAATATGTTTAAGAAGAAAGAAACTTGAAAGAATCGATAGAAGAGATTACCTCTTCTTCGAAACACATCTTTCAAGATTCCCCTTAAGGAACTAAAGTTGGTCTTTTGAGGAGACAAAAACCTCTATAATTCTCTGTGGAAGTTGATTAGGAAAATGGGTAGGGGTAGACTGATATTGAAGGCTCAAAATTGTTTAAAGAGAATAGGGAATTGGTGCCCTTTTTTAAGGGAGGAGAGGGGCACCTTAGGGAAAACGCAAAATATTATTTTATAATAAAGTCATATTCGGTTTATAATACCTCATAATTGATTAATTTATAATATAAAGTGGGTATGGGTCGAAATCCTCTCGTCCAATAGGTTTTAGACAAGTTTAATTTACTAATTTAACCTTATCATTTAGATTTAACTCTATGTTAAATAATTTAACTTTTACCATGTCTTCTGGTATCCTTACACTATATGGTTAATAAACATACTATAACAAGACAAAATAACCCCAAGTGGTTCATTAATAATATATATAACCTTATATAAGTCATTTGACCGATCCTTAGATTTTTAGGAATATAATAAAAATTAATAATATAATATTTTTTTTAAAACTATTTATGTCAATTTTCACACTATTTGGTAATTGATTTTTGTGAAAATCATAAAAGCATGATTAGTTTGAAACACATTAATTGAATCAATACTAACATTACATATTAACCTAAAAAATTTACTGGAATTTATAACAAGTCTAAAATTACATTTATTTGGGGATTTATAACATCAATTATGTTAATATTTCATTAATAAGGTAATTATTGCATCATCATTGTGTCATAAATAAATTAAATTATTTAAGGTCTAAAAATTATAAATAAGATACCATTATGTAGGAAATATTTTTATATTTCTAATGAATATTTATTATCTAATTTATCTTATGTATATCCCTATATTAAAAACGTTTTAGTTACTAATATTTGATTTTAACTATTTTAACTCTTCTTTAAATAAAATAATAATAAATGTCCTAATCTAATTCATGTGAACCTAAATGATAATATTATATTTATAAGGTTCTTTTTGGTTGAATTAAAATTATCTAATTGAATTAGGACATGTGTTAAGTTAATAATAATATCATTTTTACCCTTAATTACACAATTTACTTTTAACTGTGGTAAATAAAAGTAAAAAGTTACTATTCAACAAAAATTATTTTTATCTTATTGAACCACATTTTACTCCTTGATATTAACCGTGTCTCTTGGATTTTCGAGATTCCACCCACAGAAGTAGTAAAATTAATTTTTATATAAATTATCAAGTTCTCATAGGAGGTGGGTAAAAGATGGTGAAAAGTTCAATAAATTTTTATGTATCTAAAACTATTATAAAATGACTCCAACGAATTACATTGAACTTATAGAGGTATTATGTATAAATTTTTACCTAAAATAAATTTAAATAAAATAAATAATTATTTAAATAGAAATTCGGTATTTAAATAGTAACCTAGTGTTCTCACTATTCATCAAAAATTGAAAGTTTTCAGAAAAAACAAAAAATTCAACCAAGGCTAATTTCGATACTCCGAATCCAAAAATAAACTCCATTTTGAATGAGAAAATTTATATAATTTGAAAAAGTTGGTATTACTATTCATAATGTCTAGTTCTTAATAATATTATAATAATATCTCGTTTAGTGAAACTCAGTATTGCGTAATACACACACTATCGAGGAAGGCCTTGATTGCGTGTAATGCAAGCCAATTCAGGGCTACATGTAGTGAAAGCTCCATTTGGTGTTGCGTATAACATAATTAAAACTTATTTCATTTATACATTAATCAAAATCTATACTTAATGTTTCATAGAATAATTTCCACAAAATGAACGTGAAATTATGTTTAACACGAGCCAGGAATAGTGTTTCATAGACTACAAGCTAATACGGTGTTGCGTATAGCGCAAGATAATATTGGTTTAGCATACAACACAAGACATCAAATAAATTAAAAGGAGTACTTCTCACAAAATCTCTGGTTGTTAAATCCAACCTCTACCCTACTCTCTCTATAATCCTCCCAAGGTGCCCCAAGCTTTCAAGAATCCTCTATCAAGCATCTCTGAAGCCATTGGAAGCAGACTTCCAAGTAAGGGTTTTTCTTCCTTTCTCATTTTTTCCCAATATTCATTAAGTTGTTATGCCATATTAATTTCAATTATAAATGTTGAGGTTTGGTTTCAAACCGCCCCCATACTTCCCCCTTTATGTTTGAATGGTTGGAGACCCCTTTCTCTTTCATTAAATTCCTCCCATGTTCACAGGTTACTATTCCGAAATTCGAAAAGGAATTTCTCTCTCCTGATTTAGATTCAAGAAATTCTTTTGAATCATAAATCTACATTACATTACATTTGTTGGGACATGTATCTTTATGACCCTGTTACATTCATGTAATGTAAATATGATGAGACAACACTTTCTCTCTCATCAACCATTTTTATGAGTACTTATGTCACACTGTTATGCTGCCGAAATTACACCGTTCTTTTTCAAGCCAAAGTCATTGTGTAGTGAATACAATGCCCATTTCTCTATAAAGGTTATTCACCTTTATGAACATTTACATATTGTTTTTAATAGTTTTATGTATGTATTACACATTCATTTATCATGGAGTAAATGATTATGTTTAATGATTCAATGATTTATGATCCATGTGGCATAGTTATGCATGAAATGAAATGTTTAAGAAGGGTGCGCCCTTATAGCGCTCCAATGCATTGGGTGAAGTATATTATCATGATAAGTCATGTGTAATAGGTTTTTACTCAACAAAATTCATGTGCAATGAGGTTTTACTTATGCTTCATGTGCAATGGGGATTTACTCACGTTCCATGTGCAATGAGCCTTGGCTCATGATAATTCCATGTTAAGTGTTGTTACCACATTTCCATGTTTTTATTATCATGCTTTATCACGCATTTATGTTTATGCTTATATTTTTCTCAACTGATATTCCTATTTTCTAATATGAATTTTATTCCTCATGTTATTCCATGATTATTCCCTTACTCGGCTTTATTTCTCACCCTTTTCTTGTGCATGTCCTCAGGTTATCCCATGCAATGCTAAGTATGAGGGAATGTAGTGGTCATGTAAAGTATGTTTTCAATAAAGATGTTTTATTTCATGTTTTAAGTTGTTATGTAACGATCCTATTCCCCAAATACACTAGGCCTCTCGATCTCCTATGTTGTATCAAGTGATGTTTATGTAACAAATTATGTTTAATTGTGTAATAAAAATACGGGTTTTCATAGTTTGTATTAGAGGATAATGTTATTTATATTTGTGATTAGGATTTGAAAACCCTAGTGTAGCCTTATAGATAAGACTAAGTATAATAAAAACATCCCTATGTTTTGGGGGGGTATTGAGTAAGTGGTTTATCAAGAAAATACATCCATGTCTTGATATGAGCATGTAGAGGCGGATCTAGCACAGATATATCCTAGGGGTAAAACCAGAAAACATTACATTGAGCTAGACTCGAATGGAAACTGGTGCACAACAATAGGAATTGTTGCACTCTTGGTTACAACACTCACGGGGAATATGCTTTGGTAAATTCACAAGCATAGTAAGAACCATTATTAAGGGACAAAAAAATCCCTAAGAATATAAGTTAGAAACTAGATCATAGATAACATAGACTGAAGCCAATAGATTCATATGTTATGGAAATAATAGTTATTTATAATTCATCAGTTTTTTCCATGTATTACCCTTTATGTGTTACCCCTAGCTTTCCTTTTATTCCAACAAATGGACGGTAATAGGAGGACTCAGGCTATCAACCGATGTGGAGAGAAATGTGATGATTATACTACTAAGATGCCCAATCCAATGGGAGCGGAAACCGAAATCTACGTCACACTTCTCTCTCAGCTAACTCAAGCTTTGAATAGAAGAATGGTTCAAGAGGAACGTTCAACCACCCCTAAAAAAGAACAAGTCACTATCGAGAGCTTCGTGAAAAAAGGCCTCCTATTTTTAATGAATCATCTGATCCCTCAATCGCTGAAAAAAGGATCAACTCCATTGAAATGATCTTCTCCATCCTTTAATGTTTTGAACAAGAGAAGGTTCTCCTGGATACTTATCATATTTAGGGTGAAGTTGATTAATGGTGGACTTTGATAAAAAATTGTGATGCCTGAGAATGAGATCGAGGTGTTGGTATAAAAGGATTTCTAGAATATGTTTTTTGAAAAATATTTTCCGCTCACCCTCCGGCTTAAGATGGATTGGGACTACCTTTACCTCAAGCAAAAATACTAAGAATCTATTAGATCATATGAGGAGAACTTTACATGGCTTTCGCGATATGCTTTCGGCTTTGTCATTACCCCTGAATGCAAGGTTGATCGCTTATTTGGTGGGATGAAACCTAGCCAGCGGAAAGCACTAGCAATCCGTGACTTTGATAGCTATGAGGAAATTATCCGATGTGCCCTCAAGGTCGAAATAGATATCATAGAATCTGTGGAGTATCATGGGTATAATAAGAAAAAGGTGTAACTCTATGTTGGCGGTCCGATGGATAAATACAACAGTGCTAAGAAGATCCAGCACCCCACATTCCAAAGGTGCGGAAAGAATCATCCAGGAAATTTCCTAAAGGGTACGAGGAAATTCTTTATGTGTGGAAGAGAAGCGCACCTAGCTATTAAATGTCGACAAGAAAGACCCACGGCTACGATAGAGGAGAGGAACACTCCGTTCGAACCTCAATGCATTGTTCATTGAAACAACAGCAAAGAACAGGGTCATCATGCAAATCTGTTCCCTAAGCCAAGGGTTTTTGGAAGCAACCAACAACCACCATGGAAAAAAAGGCGAGCTTTTTCCATCACTAATACTGAAGTGAACCCCGAAAACGAAGTGGTGATAGGTACACTAGTTATTCATTAAATAATAGCGAACATACTTTTTTATTTAGGTTCTACACATTCATTTATATCTATAATGTTTAGTAGAACAATCCCAACACCACCACAAATCATGGAAGTGAAGATATCGGTGAGTACGGAAAATGGATTAATCATTGCATCCCATGAATATAACTCACCCCCTGTCAAAATTTGTGGATTGAACTTCCAGGGTAACCTCATCATACTCCCTCTGGTGGAATTTGATGCAATTCTTGGTAGGGATTAACATTCCTTATATAGAGGCAACATAAATTTCCTTGAGAGGGAAATCACTCTTCATGTGGAGAATCGACCCCCAATTATTTACAAGTTCACGGAGGAAGATGAATCTTATTTAGCTTAATCATATCAATCATGGATATTAATGCCCTATGAGCACGCGAATACAGATTAGATGATCGAGTCTAAGGAGGAAACTATCCTGGAAGACATGCATATTGTGAGGGAATTAACTGAAGTGTTTCTCGAGGAGTTCATGGTCTTCCTACTAGAATAAATGTTGAATTATCAATTGATCTTATACCTGGGGAATTTTCAATATCCCGAAATCCGTATAGAATGGATGTTGTGGAGCTTGAAGAGCTGAAGAAACAACTATAGAAAAATCTCGATAAAGGGTTTATATGCCCATGTGCTTCACCATGGGGTGCACCAGTCATCTTCATCAAGAAGATGGATTGGTCATTGTGCCTTTGCATCGATTATCATGAGCTCAAAAAAATCATGACAACGAACAAGTATCCTCTCCCATGAATTGATGATTTGTGCGATCAACTATGTGAAGCACAATAATTCTCCAAGGTGGATCTGTGGTCAAGATATTATCAAGTAAAGGTGAGGAAGGAAGATATCCCCAAGACTGCTTTTCATACAAGATACGGGAACTATGAATTCATATTAATGCCTTTTGGACTTACTAATTCTCCAGCAATCGTCATTGAATTGATGAATAGAGTCTTTAGAGAATACCTCGACAAGTTTGCGGTAGTATTTATAGATGATATTCTGATATACTCTAAAACGAATGAGGATCATGAGGATCATCTAAGAACAGTACAACTGACCTTGCGAAAGGATAAGTACTATGAAAAATATAGAAAATGTGAGCTCTGGTTGAAGGAGGTCTGATTCATGGGACATATCATCACAAGAAATGGGATACTTATGGATCCCTCTATAACCTATGCAATTGAATAGTGGTCGAGGCCAGCATCGGTAATAGATATCTATAGCTTCTTTTGGATAGCTATATATCATCGATGATTTGTGAGAAATTTCTCATGATTTTCTAACCATCCAACCTAGATTACTCGGAAGGGAGGAATGTTTTCTTGGAGTGATTAATGCGAATAAATCTTCATGGAGTTGAAAAAAAGGCTTATCACTGCGCCCGTGCTCACTTTACCCACATGTGGAGAACATTTTCTGGTATTCAGTAATGCTTCAAAGAAGGGTCTGGGATGTGTGTTGATGCTAAATGACAGTGTCATTGCCTATGATTCAAAGAAAATGAACGTTCATGGACAGAACTATCAAACACATGACCTCGAGTTGGCTGTAGTGATCTTCACTTTGAAAATTTGGTGGCATTATCTCTTTGGGGAGAAGTGCGAAATATATACGGACCAAAAAATCCTCAAGTATATATTCACACAGAAATTGTTGAACATGTGCCAATGAACATGGTTATAGTTGATCAAAGACAATGACTGGTCAATCCATTACCACCCTGGGAAAGTGAAAAAGGTGGCGGATTCCCTAAGTAGAAAAGACCCAACAATTCTACCATAGATAAGAATTGAAAAGGATCTAATCTTCTTAGATTTGATGAGGATGGACCTGAGAATCATAAAGTAGGGAACATCATCAATCTTTTCAAAAATGATTACTCTAACATCACTTTCGGAAAGGTTAATGGATGGTCAAAAGGATGACATGGGAATTGAGGAAAAATTAGAATCTATAAGAAAATGGAAATCCACATAGTTTATTATTCATGAAGAAGGAATTATGAGATTTGGGAAAGGAATATGTGTTCCATCATGTCTGGATCTGAAGAAGGAACTTTTGGATGAAGCACATAGTTCAAATTTCTCTATTCACCCAGGAAACAAAAAGTTTTATCGAGATCTACGAGAGAATTATTGGTGGGGTAATATGAATAAGGAGATCTATGAATATACGTCAAGGTGTCTGGTATGTCAATAAGTGAAAGCAGAGAGGCAGAAGTCTAAGGGGATAATGCAAACATTTCCCAAACAAGAATGGAAATGAAAGAACATCACCATGGACTTTGTCATTGGACTTCTGAATTCATCCAAAGGAAACAATGCAAGATGGGGTGTTATGGATTGTCTTACAAAGGATGCACACTTCATAGCTATTCGGAAGGATTTCTCATTGGATCAAATGGCACAAATATATATCAGGGAAGTGATAAGGATCCATGAAGTACCACTATATATTGTGTTTTATCGAGACCCAAGATTCGCCTATATGTTTTGGAAGTGTCTTCAACATGATCTGAATACTAAAAAGAACTTCAGTACGACCTATCACCCTCAAACTGATGGCGAATCTGAGCATACTTTCCAAACACATGAGGACCTATTGAGAGAGTGCTCAATGGACTTTAAAGGAGGATGGGATCAATATCTTCCTCTGGTTGAGTTCTCTTATAATAATAGTTTCCACTCGACCATACAAATGGAAGAAGCCCTTATGGGAAAAGGTGTAGAACACCATCATGTTGGGATGAGGTCAGTGAGTGTAAGCTTATTTGACTAGAAATGGTTGAATAAATAGTAGAGAAGGTGAAAACCATTCAGCAGCATATCAAGGTAACCCAGAGTCGATAGAGGAGTTATCCAGATAACCATCGACGATACCTTGAGTTTAATGTTGGACACATGGTATTTCTATGCATATCTCCGTTGAAGATGCTCCTGAGGTTTGGAAAGAATGCGATTTTAAGTCCATGCTACATCAGCCCCTTTGATATTCTTGATCAGGTCAGGGATATGGCCTATCAACTAGCACTTCAAACTACAATCGCCAAAGTGCATGATTTCATTCATGTATCCCTCCTATGGAAGTATATATCGGACCCTTCACATGTACTCTCTTCATTGGTGGTACAGTTAGAGGATGATCTTTCTTTTGAGGAGAAACCAATTAAGATTTTAGATCATAGAGAAAAAGTTCTACGAAATAACACAATTCCCCTCATCATGGTGTTGTGGAAAAACCACTAGTTTGATGAAGTGACATGGGATTCGGAGGAAATGATGAGGCAGTGTTACCCAAATCAGTTTTAGTGTGGGAAAAGGAAATTTAGAGGGTGAAATTTCTTAAGGGGGGAAGATTGTAACGACAAAAAATTTAATTAATGGAAATCCCTCTTGATCTAATTAAATGTATCATTATGAAAAATGTTTATATAAAATGTCAACTTATTTGGTTTTATGTTTTGGAATTATAAAAAACTACGATGAGTTGTGACTGTTGCTAATATAGTTGTTGAACATTGATCACATGATTAGTATAAATATAGGGCTTTAACAAATCCAATTTACATTGACAAAGGAAGTGATGGCCTCATCTAGTAGACATGCCCAAAACAAAGCCCATTTTTCAGAGCTGAGAAAGGAGGTTGCATATTTGGGCTTCTCTCTTGAGAAAGCCCATGCCGAGCATGAATATGTTAAGCTCAATCGGAACTGCCTATGAGAGAAGAGGTAGTTGATAGATATTACCACCCGAGCAATGTTATCTGAGCCACCCCAAGAGTCGGTCACCATCGCACACCTTACCCTTCAGTCTTATGTAGGTGTTATAAGGGGTTATGTAACAAGAAATTAGAACTATGGTAATGTACATTATTATTTTTATATAATAATGAATATACTTTAATTTTATTATTATTACCTTATAGATGGTTTTTAAAACAGAAATAGTATTTTTAGTTAATATAAAACTAAGAAATCTATTTTGATGAATTAATGTATTTTTTAATTAAATAATATTTTATCAAAATAATAATATAATTTTTAAATTATTTTTTGTTAAATATAAATGATCGTATAATTTTATGAATGCAATTGTAAATTTTATTAAGGTCGGAAAGCCATTTTTTTCAAAACCCGTAAATTTTCAATAAATGTCAGTTTTTATTTTTAAAGTGAAAACTAACATATTTAGAAAATTATTTACATAAACTGAATATTATTTTTGGAATCAGGATGTCTAAATTATCTAATGGTTAATTTTTCTTATATTCTGAGATATTCAATTTTTTTTGTAAAAATTAAATACCGTTTAAATATATAATGTGTGTTTTGACATCTTAATGACCCAATTGTGATGTATTAAAATACTATAATCCTTATTATTGGCCAATATATAATTTAAAATTAAAATAATGTCATTTTGGTTTTGTTTGACTTATTTTACAAATCATTAATGGACCCTTCAAGGCTTATTAAACATCTTGTATTTTTAAATTGTTTTCCTTGGGAGAGTGACTCACCTCCACATAAGCAACCCAATTATTTTAAAAAGATCAGACTATGGCCTTATAAAATATTGTTTTCCACTTACAGTTTCCGAAAAACTAGGGTAAAAACCATGGGCTGGTTTGTGGTTTGGATTAGTTTAATGCGAGGTTTCCCAAACCTAAATAATAAAGAATTACCTCACTTTTCCAATATAATCCCACCAAAGATCCCACTTTCTCCACACAAAAAGTCTATGAAGTTCATCCAACCTCTGCCCTACTATATCTAGAATCCTCCCAATGTGCCCAAGCTCCCAATAATCCTTTCTCAAGCCTCTCTCAAGCCTTTGGAAGCACACTTCCAAGTAAGGGTTTTTCTTCCATTCTCATTTTTGTCCAATATTCTTTAAGTTGTTATGCTCTTTTAATTTCAATTATAAATGTTGGGGTATGGTTTCACAACTCGCCTATCCTGTCCTGTTTATGTTTGAATGATGGGATACGCCTTTCTCTTTCATTAAATTCCTCCCATGTACACCAATTACTATGCTGAAATTCCAAAAGAAATTTCTCTCTCCTCATTTACATTGAAGCATTTATTTTGAATCATGAAACAAAATTCCATTACATTTGTTGGGGAATGGGTATTTATGACACCTTACTATCCATGTCATGTTAATTTGATGAGATGACCTTTTATCTCTCATCAACCATTTTTATGAGTTCTTATGTCACACCGTTATGCTGCCGAAATTGAATCGCACTTTTCCAAGCCAATTTTTTTGTGTAGTGAGTACAATTCCCATTTCCCCATAAAGGGTATTAAAATTTATGCACATTTACATATTGTTTTAAGAGTTTAATGTATGTATTCCACATTCTTTTATCGTGGAATAAATGATTATGTTTAATGATTCAATGTTTTCTGATCCATGAGGTACACTTATGCATGAAAAGAAATGTTTAAGAAGGGATCGCTGTTATAGCGCTCCAATGCATTGGGTGAAGTATATTATCATGACACATCATGTGAAATGGGTTTTTACTCGTGATAATTCAAGTGAAATGATTTTTTACTCATGCTTCATGTGCAAAGGGGATTCATGTTCCATGTTCAATAAGCCTTGGATCATGCTAATATCATATTAAGTGTTTTTGCCACATTTCCATGTTATGATTATCATGCTTTATCATGCCGTTATGTTTATACTTATGTTGTGCTATACTAATATTCCTATTGTCTAACATGTATTGTAGTCCTCATGTTATTCCATGATTATTCCCTTAATGGGCTTTATGGATCACTCTTTTCTTATGCATTTCCTCATGGTATCCCATACAATGCTATGTGCGAGGGAATGTAGTGGTTATATAAAGGTTGTTTTCAATAAAGATGTTTTATTTCATGTTTATGTCGTTATGTAATGATCCTAAGCCCCAAAGTCACTAGACCTCTCGATCTTATATGTTGTATTAACTGAAGTTTATGTGATAAATTTTGTTTAATTGTGTATTAAAAAGCAGTGTTGTCATAAGAGAATTATGAGCTTCACTGAATAACTCATTATTCAAATATGGATCATAAGGCACAAAAAATCTCTTCCAAAATCTCAAAAAAACAATAATTATCAATGTTATATTCTGGAAACATACCATTTTAAATAAATTTTTCATTTTTTGTAACTCATGGTCTTCCTTTCGTACTTTATTATTTCAGTTTGATAGAGTTTATTTTAGTTATACCTAAAACAAAATACAGGAATTTCATGTACCAACAACATCCAATTACAAATTCATCCAATAATTCACTAATGGGTCATGTTCCCAACATAACATAGGTAATGTAGCATGTTGATTTTTACTCAAGGAATCATCTACTTTGTTTTCCTTTACTATATTTTAGTCGACTGTTCAATCATTATTTTCAATCAGTTCCAGACATCTTCTTTGCCTCATGTTATATTCCTTTATATTGGATATATAATTCAATATTTTATGATCCTTATATATTTTACAGTTTTTCCATATATATTATGTCTTAAAATTTATAATGTGAAAATCAGTACTAATAATTAAAAATCATGTGCGGGATAATTTAACTCATGATATTTTAGTTTCTATGATGTATATAAAATTACCTGATAATTCTATATTATAATTAAACCAATACACTTTAAAAAAGAATCAAAATAGAAGAAAAACTCCCCATTTCTTTAAAAAGGGGGGAAAATATGACCATTCACCAATCAACTTTTCAATTCCAGAAAAGAAACAACACATTATTCTCTAAAAATTTTAAACCATTTTCATGTTAACTAGTTTCCGAACTAGATAACCATGGAATTTATTTAACAAAACATTTGTAACAGCCTAATAATCCATGAAAAATAGGATTCCTAATAAAATTTTAGGAATTTTACATTCATCAATGTCTTTTGTTTTTCTAGGATCATTTTTTATTCCACCCTTATTTAAAATTTTAACAAGAGAAGGAATCTGTTGTAAAAAAATCGAATTCTCTACATTTCCCATATAACATCTTTTATTTTAAGGGTTTTAAGAATGGTCCTTAGATGGTTTTCCTAATAATTATACGTTTCTGAATAAATTAAAATTTCATCAATAAAAAACTATCATATATAAATATTCATAGAATATTCGATTCATAATCACAATAAATACTAGAGGAGAATTTATCAAAACAATGGTCATGACAAGAAACTCATAATTCCCATATCTAGTATAAAATACTATTTTCATAATATAATACTCCTTCACCTAAAATTATAGTTCTCAGATCTAAATTAAATCATGGAAAAATACTATGCTCCTGGAATCTAGTCAAAGAAGTCATTGATATGAGGTAAAGGATACTTATTTATAATAGTGAGGTTATTCAATGCTTTATAATAAATAAAGATTATCCTAGAAAAAAAATTATTTTTAACAAACAAAACATGAGCACCATATGTTTATGTACTCAAACAAATGAAATTTTTACTCTCTATCGACATCATTTTCATTTCAAGATGTTCTACTCAAGAAATTTCAGGGGGGTTTTGAAATAGGTTTTGTATCTGGACGTAAATAAATAGTAAACATGACCTTTCAATCTGGTATAATGGATGGAAAATTGTCAGAAAAAACATATAGATACTCATTTATCATCAAGAAATCAATAAATTGAAAAAATCAATTATTTTAAAAAATATGTGACAGATAACATTCATTTATATATTTTTATAGTTTAAGATATTCTTAATAGTAATCAATGGTATGCGTTCATTCTTGTATGAAAACTGAGACTATTTATGAAAAAAAAACTTCTTTTTCTCCACAGTCAATCTTAGTATATTATTTCTAAATCCAATGCTTATATAAAATAATTAAAAATTGTTCCAGGTGAAATAAAACAAGGTTCGTAGGAAAATTCATTCCATATACATCAACGAGAATATTCAAATATATTTAATATTTCTTTAAAAATTCTCCCAAATGTTTTTACTATAAGTTATGGATTCAATTAATGAGGTGAAATTTCCAATTTTTAGGAATGTTTATGAAGTTTGAATGATTTGTTTACCACATATCAAATAAGACTATATGAAAATATAGAAAACAAACAATGTGCCTAATATCACTTCCTTTAATGGCCCAATATCTATGAAATTATTTTCAAAATATTTCACCACAATTTTATTCACATTTTTTTGCTGCTACTTATGATCAGGGTTTCTCTTTGGACACAAAATTTGTTAATGAACCATTTCATTAAATTTTAATAATTTTACTCTTTGTATATAATAATTGTTCTGGACACTACTAGGATATTTTTTTATTTAAATTATGAGACATATTACATAACTTATCACATAAAAACATACCATAGTTCAAAAGGCATTCCCCCAATGTGTTTTACCACAACTCACACAAATTGAAAACATAATTTTCTAACACTCTAACTTTTTTGATTCATTATTTCCTTTTTTCTACCACTAAGAAAACTTTTTCTATTCTTTTTAAGGAATATATTATCAATAAAAACTCCATTTCCTACTTCTTCATACATTAGAATGGTTTTTCATAACGTTTGAATTCATGGGAAGAAATCCACCATAGATATTTTCGATTCAATACTTAGTAAAAAAATTATTGATTTTACTTTAATGACCCCTAATAAAATTTGAAATCATCATTTCCAATAATGTTAATTTTTCATTGTATAAAACCACTAAATCCTCCTCCTATATCAATTACAAGAATTTATTTCCATCCTAATTTATGTATCCGTAAGAAAATATTTATGAAATAAAATATTTTCGAATTCACCCCATTCCAAAGTATCAATATCATCTCTATCCATGATATTCCTAACTGTTAACCAAAACTAGTTAGCTTAACCTTCCAAATGGTAAATAGAACTATAAAACTTCTAATGGTATGAACACCCCCTGACATCGAAAACCTTTTACAATGATTTAATCCAAAATTTATCTTCCACTACATCAAAATATCCAATAAATTCTTATGGGTGTTTCCATATAATATGATTCACCACTGACATATACCTCTATAGATGATCTAGATAATATCATGCACGGGTTATGCCATCATTTATTGTCTAATATAACAAATACATTACTATAAAAAACATCTATATTCAAATTCCCATCATTCAAGGTTTCTGATTCAAAAGGATATCATCCTATTGGTGAATTCATACTTTAGCTTCCCTATTTCATATGTGGGAAACTATTATGAACACACAAAAATTTGAAGAAGAAACCTGGGAAAATTTAAATTCAATATAATTTAAAATTAAAAAAAACTAAATCATTAATGGATATTCAATTAACACTATCCTAATCATTACTATTATTTAAACCTTACTCGGATACCTATTTTAAGGAACCAACTTGAAAAATTACATAATCTAGTCAAATTAAACTAGAATTCACTTTCATACATTATTAAAGATCATTTAGGTTTAGAGTTTTGTATAATTATTTCATAAACTCATTTATAGAAACTCATATTTTCCAAAGTACACACATTAACTCAATATCCATTTTTTCACAATATAAAACTTTTAAAATAATACATGATTTGTTTCCATAATAAGACTTAAAAAATTAGAACTTAAACTATTCCATTCCATTAATCATCCATAAAATCATTTATAAAAATTTTAAAACATGGGACGAACATTAAATTCTCATTATGGGACACAAATGGAAGAATGAAACCTTTATTCAATGAATGAAAACATTTTTACAAAGTTAAAATGTTTACACATATAAAATAATCTCGTTATATTACCTAAAAAAATCATATGTTTCATGTAAAACCATATAAATCATAAGTAAATCATAAATGGAAACTTATTGAATCATTCTCATATCACTCTTACATATTATGTAGTTCTCTCAGCTATATAGGGATTCACCATCCTGGTTACTCTTGGAATAACTATGATAGTATATTTTCATAATATATTAAGAGAAACCTAACCGGTTAACACTATCCGTTTAACCAATGCATTGGAGAGATATAATGGGTTTAACCATCCTTGTCATACCATGGAACCAACCACCATATTAAAATTTATCAGGAACCATAATATGATCCTAATACATAAATATTTCATTAAAGAAACATTCATGTGGAAAATAAGGTTTCCATTTTGAAATCACATTTCATTTTTAAGAATTCGTACACATATAAATAAATTTTTTTCTAAAAATACAAAAGTATACTTGTAAAGGATACATAATATAAATAAGGCATCACGAATGTTGGAAAATTCCCTTATTCTATATAAATAAAAACAATTCTTCAACAAAAATATTTGTAAATTAAAAAACTGATTTTTTTAAAAGAAATAACTATAAAAATATCATAACATTGAATATGGAATTAAAATAATGAATGGAAAATTTGTATATAAAATTAAAAGACAAAATATAACATAATATATTCAAATTTAATTTAAAAAATAATCATTTCTATACATAATAAATGGATTTTATAGTTAACCAAAAGAATTGAAATTTGGTTAAGAAATCCCTTTCATTTTGTCTCAAAGTTTTATGATCTTGTACTTAATTTCATGGATAATAAAATTATAATCATTAATTACTATATTCATATCCTTTTAATAATTTATTATAATTTTATTATGTTCTTTTCTGGCAACTTGGATGAGTTATAGAGTTCAATTTTGATTTTTTTGTGAGTGTTCATTTCCTTGTATTATGGTTAGTTCCCTTCAGTATAATTACTTGAGTTCATGTCAAATGATAGAAAAACATCAGAAGTGGAATTGAATGGTATAAACTTTTCTATAAAATTTTTAATGATTTCAGATAACTATTTTTTATATAATATGAGAAGTATTAATTGGATAAAAGTTGGCACCAGAAAATGCATCTGCAAAATATTTCAAATGAATCTATACATGATCCAAGATCGTAGCTCGTATCACGAGCTTCAATTTGATGGGTCATAAATCCCGAACGGAGATTCGGATTAGGATTTATGGACATATGATGTTGTGCTGGAAAACTGGTTCGCGAAGCCCATTTGTGAATCTCCCTTCGCGATCGCGGAGAAGAGGAACTTTCCCAAAGCCTCCTAGAGCGCCGCGAAACTCGATGACGGTCGACAATACGATTACGAAGAAGTTGAGGGAAATTGACCAGAGCCTCTGTGAGCACCGCGATGTTTGATGACAGTCGGCTCTATGATTATGAGAAACATGAGGGAACTCCCACCAGTTGTGGAGTGCGATTTTCATTCCACCACGCTTTTGTGTGCTTCATGGTGTACATTTGTGCTTCTCAGCGTGCTCCGCTAACCTACATTGCCTATAAATACTCAGCTCACCCCCTTCAAAAAGACGGTCACGCCGCCCCTTGGGCAGCCAATCTCCCATTTCACAAGGCTCTAGGGCACCGATAAATGATGCCCTTCGCAAAGGGATCATGAGAGGCTTTGCTCCATGAGATGCTTCGCTCTACGAGAGGCTTTGCTCCATGAGCGCTTTGCTCTGCGAGCCCAATTTCTCTACAAGCTTCTTCACTACGTGAGCCCTTATTCTCTACAAGTCCAGGATCTGCGAGCACCATTCCTTCGTGATGCTGCTAAATGAGACCCCATGCTTCATGAGCACCTTTCCTCTGCGAAGCTACTTCGTGAATCCCTATACTTCGCAAGGATCCTAACTTTGCACCCATTATTCCACAACGTGGGTCCTACGACCCCACACCCCCGCTCATGATCAGTTCCCAACTGTGGTCCCAGCCCTCTGGACCGATCCCTTCACTACCGTCACTCACCCCGATGAAAAAGGAGACTTTCACGATGAACGTTTCAAGATAGGACATTGAAATTTTCCATTGTGCACCCACCTTCCACCTATGGAATACCATGATTTGATATACTCCATTATACACCATGAAACACTTTGAGTGGGAATATTCCTATTTGTTTCATTCCAATGTCGTTAGTTGAGATTCTCATCATCAATTCCCCGAGTACCTTGAGTTGAATCATTCCTCATAGAACTAATCCAAACCCTATCACCTAACTTCTATACTAGGTTGAACCAGAAAGGGTCACCCTTGCGTAAGTCCCAAAACCAGCCATTACTAGGCTCCTTATACACAATAGTTATATCTATATAACTTTGAACAATAATACACCCTATGTACCAAACATAGTATTCCTCTTGGTCTAAATAAGAGATTCCTTATGGACCAAGCATAAGATGCCAAAAATACTATCTACATGACTATAAACAATAGTGCACCCTATATGAATAATATAAGATTCCTCTTTCTCCAAACAAGAGATGGATTATGCTCCAAGAAAAAGATGACAACAGTCCTCTCAACATGACTATAAATCGTAGTACTCCCTATGTGAAAAATATTGGATGCCTCATTCCCTATACAAGAGATACCTTATGATCCATGTATAAGATGCCAATAGTCCTCTCTACATGACTGTAAACTGTAGCACACCCAATGTTCCAAACATAGGATGCCACAAGCTCCAAACAAGAGATGACTTATGCACCAATCATAAGATGCCAACAGTCATGTATACATGACTCTAAACCGTAGTATGCCCTATCATTTAATAACAGGAAGCCTCTTGTTCCAAATAAGAGATGGACTATGTGACAAGCATAAGATACCTCATGCAATGATTGCAGTTGTGTAATTTCAAGAGCGACGGAATCCATTCAAACATTCCATCACTCTAACTAAGGCTTTTTTGTCTTTCATTCAGATCTTCATCCTGTTTCATGTCTGAAGGGACACCCTAACGGTCTAGTCCCATGCTGCATCAGCTCACCTCCCATTTTGGGCCAATGCCCTAGGAGACATCTGACAGCACATTGAGTCAGGTCCTGTGTTTCGAGCACAGTCAATTGTAGAACCTCATTTGTTTGTCCCCATTTCCAGCTAACGTGATATGGATGGTGTGTTTCGAACATGGTCAACAGTTATCCTCCATCGTCATGCCACCCACATTGCGTTTTGAATGTCGGGCATGTGATTCACACTTTTCATCTCCCTTTGTTTATACTGATTCTAATGCCCCTTGGTGTTATCCCACTTGTGTACTTGTGCATAGGTGTTGGCCCCAATTATATACCTATACCCACCAGTGCTTTGGGATGCCCCCATGTCCAGTCATGAGGAAGACATTATTTGAAGCATCCATGCGTAATCCCCATCCACCATTGCATCACCATAGTGGCACTCGGGCTGCTTTCGTGCGTAAGAACCATCCACCATTGTCGCTCCAAAGCGGTACACATACATATTCCATGTGTAAGCCCCATTCACCATTTCTGCTCCATAGCACCACCCGGGAACCTTCCTTGCATAATCCCTATTAACCATTTTTGCTCCATAGAGTCTCCCGAGCAGCTTCCTTGCATATGCCCCATTCACCATTGGCACTCCATAGCGTTACCTGGGAGGCTTCCTTCCATAATCCCCATTCACCATTGTCGCTCCATAGTGGCACATGGGTAGCTTCCTTGCATAAGCCCCATTCACCATAGTCCCTCCATAGCAACACACAGGCAGTGTCCATGAAAAATCCCCATCCAAATTTTTTGTTCCATAGTGGCACCCGTGAATCTTTCCTGCATAATCCCCAATCACCATTGTCGCTCCATAGAGGCACTCGTGTAGCTTCCTTGTGTATGCCCGATTCACCATATCACCACCATAGCGGCACCCAGGCAGCTTCCTTGTGTAAGCCCCATTCACCATTGTCGATCCATAGCGGTGCTCAGGTAGCTTCCTTGCGTAAGCCCCATTCAGTATTGTCGCTCCATAGGGGCACTTGGGTAGCTTCCTTGAGTAAGCCCTATTCACCATTGCTTCTCCATAGCGGCACCCGGGAAGCTTATTTTGGTAAGCCCCATTCACCATTTCTACTCCATAGCCTCTCCCGAGTAGATTCTTTCCATAAGCACTATTCACCAATGTCACTCCACAGCGGCATCGAGGAAGCTTCTATGCGTAAGCCCCATTCACCACTTCTTCTCCATAGAGGCACTCGGGCAGCTTCCATGCATAAGCCCCATTCATCACCCTTTTTGGAAACACCATTGCGCCATGATTGTCAGGTCTTTTCTACCACTTGTTTCTCACACTAAGCATGACTCACATGAGGATATAGTAAGCATTGACCATGGAATACTTCCTGGGATTCTTAGAGTGTATTCCCCAAACACCCACCCGATCTATGTGGACTTTGATCCTTTCAAAGGAAGGGTACGTAGGAAGCCTCCCTGAGGTTGAAGACCACCATCCATTGGTCCCAACCATCATCACGTCATTTCACCAAACCCATATCCCGAACTATTTGGAATTTGATCTTTACAAAGGCAAGGTACTTTGGAAGCCTCCCTGAAGTTCAAACCCACCACCCATTGGTCCCGATTACTTTCACATTTGTTCACCAACACCTCTTTTAACTACATGGACTTTGATCATTGCTAAGGAGAGGTACTTAGGAATCCTCCCTGAGGTTCAAGCCCAACAACCAATGGTCCTGACCCACATTACATCAGTTTACCAACACCATTTGAACTACATCAACATTGATCCTTGCCAAAGAAATGTATGTTGGATGCCTCCATGATGTTCAAGCCCAAAAACCATTAGTCTTGAACAACTTTATGTCAGTTCACCAACACAATCTAAACTACGTGGACTTTGATCCTTTCCAAGGAAAGGTATGTAGGAATCCACCCTGAGGATCAATCCCAACAACCATTGGTCCCAACCCCCTTTACATCGGATCACCAACACCATCTGAACAACATGGACTTTGATCCTGGCCAAGGCATGGTATGTAGGAAGCCTCCCTGAGGTTCAAGCACAACAACCATTGGTCCAGAACCCCTTTAGGCCGGTTCACCAACACCGTATAAACTACGTGGACTTTGATCCTTTCCATGGAAAGCTACATAGGATACCTCCCTGAGGTTCAAGACCAACAACCATTGGTCTCAACACCCTTTACATAATTTCACCTACACACCATCCAAAACTACATGGACTTTGATCGTTGCTAAGGAAAGGTACATATGACTCCTTCTGGTGGTTCAGGCCCATAAACTGTTGGTCCTGAGTCCCTTTACGTCAGATCACTAACACCATCCTAAACAATTCAGAATTTGATCTATGCCAAGGAAAGATACGTAGTATTCCTCCCTCAGGTTGAAGCTCAATAACTGTTGGTCCCAACCCCCTTTACGTCGGTTCACCAATACATCATCCCGAACTACATGGACTTTGATCATTGCTAAGAAAAGGTACGTAGTACACCTATTAGAGGTTCATGCCCAACAACCATTGGTCCTGACTCCCTTCACATCTTCTCACCAACACCACACAGAACTATGCGGGCTTTGATCCTTGATATGGAAATGTACAAAGAAATCCTCTCTAAGGTTCAAGTTCAATAACCATTTGTCCCAACTCCCTTCACGTCGGCTCACCATCACTTTCCTGAAATACGTGGTCTTTGATCCTTTATAAGGAATGGTACGTAGGAAGCCTCCCTGATGTTCAAGCCCATCATCCATTGGTTCGGACCTTCTTCAGATAGGTCCACCCCGTCCTGCAAGACATTAAAATGTACGCCACTTTCATTCCACAAGACACTAAATTGTCCTCTATTCAGTGGTAAACCATTGTGATCCCCCTATCCCACGGTAGACCGTTGTGATCCCCCATTTAGTAGTATGTCGTTATCAACCCCATCTAGTGGTAATATGTTGGAACCCCAACTAGCAGTAATCCATTTGAACCCTCACCGAACTACACAGACATTGATTCCCTCCCACATGGATACATAGGACGTCTCTTCATGGATCAAGCCCCACATCACGGTCGACCTCACATGGGTTCCATCTCATTCTCCCTCTACTCTATTCAACTCTCCATCATCTACCATTATTCTTACACAGGCCACCATATCCTGGGGGGATCATGTCTTCCACCTCCTCACTACTCCTAGCAGTACTCGGGATGCTAACCATGAGTAAGCCCACACACAATCCATATCCATCCAACCAAGAGTATCCCTATTGTGATGGGCTGCAATCCATGCATAACCCCTACTATGTCTCTCGATCGTTGTCCTTTGTGTACACCACAATTCATCTCCCCTTCGAACTACATGGGTTTTGATCCCTCTCATCTACACAGGGTACATATGAAACCTCCACGTTGTTCCATACCAGCCAATGGTAAGCATTGGTGTCCCTCATTCTAAGGTGAACTCTTTCTGTTCCACCCATAGTGGTGTCGAGATCATCCTTCACGGTGTGACTTATTCCCTTTATGGACCACACCATCATGGGTTTCCTTTTATTGAGTGTTTTGATCCATCAAACTGGTAAACAATCCTGGCGCTCCATGCTCGGAATGTACTAGTTGGATCTATCTCTATCAAGACATTCTGATCACCCTCATTCCATCTCCATAAGAGATTAAACTCCTGGGATACATCTTGATAAATTTGAGATGCCTAAAGAAAACCTCACAAGGCATGCCTTCGGTGTAACCGTCTCTACGATACATTAAACCCGCGACACACCCCGTGTTAAACTAGGGATGCTGAGGAAAACCTCAGAGACATGCCTCAAGTATAAGATACCCCATGACCGATGTGGGATGCCTTAGGCTCTACGCCCTTGATTTTCTCTATTAGGAGGATTAATGAAGGTTACCCAATGTCCACGCATCTAGAGATTCCATGACATGCAATATGTTGTCATCCACTCTGACCGAAGGTTGCAACCAAGTCAAGACACCATGGAATGTCCTGATGGAAGTAGATTAATTAACTAGAGTCCATAAAGAAATGGCATCGAGAATGAGATTCACGAACCATGACTCAAATATATAAGGGAGACCCAGACCAGGTAACCATTTTCATGGTGGAATCCAAGGAAGGAGGAACTGACATCCCATCATCCAGTTTCGATCAAGGAGCAAATGTCCCTGAATAAAGAATGGATATCTCCTGCCTTTGGAATGTGGGAATGTGGGGCAACAGTTGCGCATCCTCGAAAGACGGATGAACATTCCCTAGAGAAAGTGTCGGAAACAATAAATAATTAATGATAAATGTTGGGATTTTTTTTTTCTATTTTTATTACCAACACAATCTAGATTCATTCTATTTATTTATTATGTCTATAACATATTTCAAGAAAATTAAACAGGTTATAATATACATATGAAAATATTTTTTTACCATAATAATGGTTTTATGAAAACATTTAAGGACGTAATGGATGTGGAAAAATAATCGTCCACAAAGGCGATGAATCGACACGTCACATATGATATTTTTATTTTTTAGAATAAGAGGAGAAGAGGAAAGGGTTTATGATGGATATTACATTTAAAAAATAACAATCCAGTTTATGTATGATACTACAGTTTTCATTCTAATTTTTAATGGAAAGGTGTACATAAGGAATAGAAAATAACGAATTAAATAATTAAGAAGATAATGAAAGGAGGATTTTACCTCTTGAATATTTTCTCCTTGAGAACTTCCTTAAGTCATTTTTTTGGTATTATGGTGATACTTGCAAGTCATGGATATGGTGAATTGTACGGGATGGAAATTCGGTAGAATTTAGAAAGTCTTAATGGCTAAGTTGATGTGAGGAGAATAGGTGGTGATGGGTTGTATTTATAATGGTAGATGATGTATGTTTTTGATTATTTTATTCATTTGTTTATTAATTGGGCTCAAGGATATAAAGAGTGTTGATTTGTATGACTATGGATAGTAACCTATGTATGTTTGTTTAAAATAATGTTTCCTTGTATCATAAATGACAAAAATATTCATGTAGTTAACGTATATTGATGAATAATAGAAATTAAAGTATTTCAATATTAACCAAAAATTCATCTATTTCATTAAAATAACAAAAATTCACCCTGGCCATTTTTTGACATTTATATTTCAATAATGGATTCTATTTTTTGAAAATAATTTATAAATATGATAAATTTAATTTATAATTAAAATAATCATTTATTTGAAAAATACTAATTTTAATACTAAAACAAATTTTATAAAACATTGAAAAATTAAATAAGGTCGCACAAAATTAGACTATAATTATAATAATAAAAATATTACTTTGTGAATCAATTTTTGAAAAATAATATTTCTTTAAAATCCTTACATTATTTATAAAACAAAAAATATCCGACTACATTTCCCAAAAATTCCCACAATTAATTTATCAATTTTAAAACATTTATTTTCTAATTCCATGATATAAATATATAGTATTTTCATTTATGAGATACCAAAATTTTATTTATAATTTCATAGGTGAGGTTATTATTCTAATTGACATATAACTATTTATAATGGTTACATTACTATTCCAATGACCAAATTACTATTCCATTAGTTTAGATTCCTTAATTTCAATATGTACCCCTTATTTTATTATACATTTATAATTAATTTTACTATTTAATTCTATATTGAAAAAAATTATTTTTACCTGGTTTGCAAAAGTAACCCCTTTTTAAGCAATTGAGGTTCATTGGGACACTTCATAAAAAAATCATAGAAAAAAGGTTTATATAAGATATAGAATAATCTAGTTTTTATAACACATGGTCACACTAAGTGACATAGGACTACAGTACATATCAATATCCAGGAGTGAATCATATTTAGACATTAAGTCTATTAGTGTTTGGCAGACATCATGATAGTGGTTGTGGAAATACATCTGTAATATTATATAAAAAACCAATTTGGAGAGACCAAACATGATGTTATAATAGTTTCACAATGTGTTAATCACCATAGGGTACAAGAGGTTTGACTTATTTATTATTCATGTTCTTATGGTGTAGACTATTATAGAGTTATAACAGGAGAAAATGATATAACTAAACTTCACCACAGATAGTCTAGAATCTCATTCAACAAAGCTCATGGATGTAACACTACATGAGAAATAATATTATTAGGAGGTGGTGGTGGAACAATCGTTATTGATTAATGAAGGGAAATTTTTGGTAAACTCCCTTCATTAGAAATTCTTTATTGATGAGGAAAAAGTGATTGAGAAATTTTTTATTCCTAAAGTCCTCACGATAGATATATTAGATGTTCTCGAGTGGGTAGAATGGTTACATCCCATGATAATAATGAAGTGATAGAGATATATAGTCTCTGATTTTATTTTAAAATGTATATAAAATAAATTGAATACATTTTTTAATTATTAAATCATGCTTTAATATTTGTTTCAACTAAAATTTTCCCAATATTTTGTTGCATACCGTGGAGAGACTCTATGATGTTGAAGTTTCTCTATCCAATTATTTAAATAAAATTAAAAAAATTACCCTTAAGTAATTATTAATTTCATGAATCTCTATCATTTCGAATGATTCTTCTTCCTCACTTCTAAAATTTCATAACAATGATAACACAATCACTGAATCCAATTAAATAATAAATGATGGAGAAATGATTGAAATCAAAGAATCAAAACAAATGAGTCAATTAAGGGAATGTTAAACCAATCTATTTCCTTGAAGGCTTGTACACACCTCTATGTATATACTAGATAGAGATTAAGTATATATACCATCAAAATAGAATGTCCCTAACCTAATATATAAAATATATAAAATTATTCATTTCAAAAATGAAGAATGATTTTGGATAGATACCATAAAAAATTATATGTAGTGAATATTCCAACACTGTAAACAAAGGTTAATTGATATGGATCTAAGACATAGAAAGATTCAGTGAATTCAAACCCATGAAGGTTCCATTGTATGTGTGAGTTAATTCTTAATAATATAAAAAAATACCTAAAATTCCATTATTTTAAATTTGGATCAGTAAATATGTACTAATATATGCATGGATAATAATATAATCTATAATTTTATAAAACCATTTACCTAGAGAGAATATCCTGACTTTTAATAGATCATATAGTTGGTAATTTTATGATTTGATCCTTCTTTCCAATTAAGCACATTAATATTTTCCCAAGACATGAAAGGAATGTAATTGATAGAATAAACATGACATACTATAATGTATCCATTTAATGGGTTTCAACTAGTAAATCCTTTTTCATATTTATTATGTTTTACATAATAAATTTTTCTTGTTCCATAAAGGTAAAATTACTAGAAAGTGGGGACCAAAATTTATTACAATGATTCCATTTATTTGTTGACCACCTAATATGCAACACATTTCACTCCATTAAAAGTTTTTTGGTCTTTAATATCCGACCAATGACTGCTGATGTTTAAGGTCATACCGATTTAAATAAAAGTGGGTAAATTTTAATGTCATGTAGCATTGAAAAAATTATTTTATTGTTTATTATTATATTTATTAAACTAAAAACCAATATTTCGATTTTAATTATAATAAGGGAATGGTTTCACTGAAAAGGATAGTGATCTTAGTGTTGTTACAAATGGAATCAGTGGGTGAAAAGTGCATAATGGTTAGGGTATTATCTCTTGGAAAAAATGGTGGGGTTATTTATACAAAATAAAAGGAAAATTTAACAATCATGAATTAATCTAATTCTATTTTACAAAATAATTTAAACTGATTTCAAATAATTTAGGGTTTCAATTCATGGAATAATTTATTACGAATTTTATAGTCATGAGATATGGAATATAGTGATAGAGGATGGGGGTTTCTATTCAATGAACAATCATAAAAATGTGTAAATTTAGTTACAGATAATATAAAATTATCAAATGATATATAATTCATAATCCCATAATGATTTATAAATCCAAATTATATTTTCAAACTTAAGTAGAGGATACATTATTATTTAAATTAAAAATTGGTATATTTCAAATGAAAAATTGGGAAATAACAACAGATAGGATAGTAAGACCAATAAAGATGATCGAATAATTATTATTTTATAACACTATTATACTAAGGATGACTATAGAATATATTTTAATGATATTTTATAGTGTAATGATGTTTTTAAAATTTTAATTTAATGTATATTATTCTTAGGATGAAGATCTTAAAGTGGTTGGTTATAGGTGGGTCGTATAGGTGGAACATATTCCATCCAATTGAAAAAGGGTCCTTAAGAGATTACACATGATCATTAATAGTGGCCACGAAATATTTATGGTTATTTAGATATTTATGTTAGAATTTATGATTTTTGGAAAAGGAATATTCAAAAGTAGCTGTGATAATTCAATCTATAGACTACCAAAATTGGATCATAATAATGATTTAATGAATGTTGGAATTAAATTTTTATTTTAATGTTTCACAAAAATAGGAATTATAGATATCACTATATATCCATCAATAAATTGGAATGATTCTATAGGTAATTTATGAAATAAAATTAATCATCCAAAAAAGAAAAAATTGTAAGGAGATATAATTTGAATAAAAAAAACATATATCGGTATGGTGGGTGGATGAAATTTTATATTTTAGAAAATATTACCATAGGATATCTTGATATCATTACATAAAATGTTATTATATGTATCAAGACAGCCATATTACAAGGATATGCGGTCTCCATATTGATCTGACTCATGCCTAGTGTAATGTGAAATAATATTATCCTTACATTGGGTAGTTAGAGAATACCATATGTGAATTGATGAGGGCCTAAAATCATGGTTGAAATTTATGATTTCACATAATAAAATGTATTTGGGTACAATTATTGACTTCAAAAGTATAAAATATGACATTAATTAGGATGGCTTCCCATAAGCAGGGTTTTGTGGGTATTAAAATTTATGACCAATTTTGAGATAGGAAATCTAGATATCATGATATATTATCCAATAATGGGAATCAAGACAGAATTTTTTTAGGAGGAATATATTTAGATTTTTTCTCATTCAAATGATGGGAATTAATTGGTTATGGTCTTAGTATAGGAAGAATAAAGGAAATATGATTCTAAATAAATTAGAACCCAAATCATTTGAGTGTGCAAAATATATAAATTCAATTACATGTCTAAGATAATATATAATAACACCATTATGATACATATTATAACAAGAATAAAACCATGAACTATTAATTAAAGATTCCTCTACATAGATCTAAACCATGTTTTTGTGCGGAATTTAGTCATTTAATCCTAGTATAGGGTAGCTGGAGAATACCTCATGTGAACATGAATTAACTCAAACAATAGGAAGTAATAGAGAGTTTAAATGAATAAAATTAATTACTATACCAATTATGGTATATCCATGAATCACTATGCATCTTCTAAAAAATTTATCCAACAATACATAGTAAATTAAAAAGTTATCTACACACGTTCGACTCATGTGTTGGAATATAATTGGATGGTATGATGAGGTTCCATGGTGAGAGAAGAATTGATACATCCTAAATTGAATTCTTAAATGGGTCAGTACCACATTGAAATGAGGGATGTGGTGTAGCTTAAATATAATATTTAGTCCCCTTATATGTTGTATAGGAATCACAATGTATACTATAAAAATAAAAATTTTCACACATAGTTCTTCGGTAAGAGACATTTTTTACCTTCTTTAGGATTATTCAAGGAAGACAATCATAGGTGGGAATCAAGAAAATATTAATCTCTTACAGTAATCAAGATCACATGTAAGGAGATCAGGTTTTAAGGAATTTAATACTCCATGTAGTTTACTGATCATGTGGGAAGGGAATACATATTATTCAATTTCACTAACATGTGGTAATGGAATTTATGTCATACTATTTAGTAAAGTGAAACTGATAAATTTATGTGATGAAAATAATGGACATAAATTATTGGATTTGGTTCCATGATGTTTCGATTCATGTGATAAGTAAATTTTAAAGCGGACATTTAGTTTCAAAATGAATCTCCTGACAAACTATTTGTTAGTTGGAGGTGTGATATGTTTTCTATCCATCGTAATGAGGCGGTATGATTAATTTTGTAGACCATGTATATATAATAATATACATTCATTTGTGTTCTTTCTTAAGGGGTACCTTCCTAGTTATCATCATTGTTCTTATTTACAGTATTAATTCCCCATAGATGGCTATATAAATTTGTTTTCTTTTTGAAGTTTAGTGAAATATAATTTTGATGAACATATTTTTTTTGTAAAGTGTGTAAACTATTCTCATAAAGGAACTCCATCATATTAATATTGACTATGTATCATTATTATATTGTTATGGAATAAAATATAACATTTAAAATAGATCAAAACTACAAATTAATGGAAATGAATGATTTACCCCATATACCGGTATATAAGGTTTACTTTTTAAGAAGTTCATATAATGGTATGATATGGCCAAAATGCATGAATGTGATTATATGACCATGAATTTTTATCCATGTCCTCCATAATCTATAGTATTTTTTAAATACTATTATTAAATTACTCTATATAATGATTAATAACCATATTATTGTTGGATGAGTGGTTATGCATGATTTTATATTTCATATATAGCATCCTTAACTCCAAAGATATACAGAACTCAATGTCTTAGTCAGTGAGGATTGTGTGAGAAACTGCTAATATTTGTTATGATATTATACTTGAGGATGTTGATCATATCCTTTTCTCAAAATTAATTCAAGGGTATTGTTTTTTCATTCTAAAATAGAATGTATCAGTAAGGATGTAAATTAAGGTCCTCATCATGGATAATTGGTATAGACACATAATATATATTTCTCAAACCGAAAATGAAAAGGTTTATTTTGATGTGTGTTAATTTTTTTTGGAATTTATAGATGAAATTTTAATGTATCTGACATGGGAGAGATATTTTGGTGATCTCTATATTGTCATGAATCATTTATTGTTGTAAATACTTATGTATCCTTATTTGGTGGAAGTGACTAGATCCTGATTGATGTGAAAAACCTGCACTAACATGGACTACCATAATTATGGTTAGGGTTTTAAATCCCTCGATATGTTTGAGGAGGACCCCATAAAATCCACATTTTTATTAAACATTTTATGAAATATTACCTTTTAAAAGGAAATATGTTTCATCCATAATATGGATTGAATATCTCATAAAACTATCTTTTAAAAGAGAACCATTATAAATATATTCAATATTATGATATATCTATTAAGTAATTTTTTAATTAGTGTTGATAAGGGTCACCCTGAACTAATGTGACATCATGTTAATCAACTTCTTCCATATACATAGTCATAAATAGAGAGATAAAACATTGTAGTTAAATACTAGTAACCTTCCAAATGTTATTTAGATCAGAAAGGTAGTGGATATATTGGATATTGAGACTTACCAACATTATGTATGCACAAAACAGAAAGAGACACAAATTCAGAAGAAAATTATGATATAAACTCATGAATGTAATAAATTATGGGTATCAACTACTCTATCATGAGGTAATACTCCCCATTTTATTTATTAAATACTAGTTAAAAATTTAATTTCATATCCATACAAGTGATTCATCTCAGCTAGTCCATTTTACCGATGATAAGAGCATAATAATATATCTTTTTATAGTAACAAACCTCTAAAAGGATTAAGGATAAAAAATTCAATTTAAGGATAGATTAATATAATCATTAGGGGTCCCAATTTAGTTTTTCTTCATCCATGATCTTCCTAGTCTATTTTCAAGAGGATCTATCTAAATACATTTCATATTATTTATATGTTTCATTGATGGTGGAAAATATATCATAATGGAGTTCCATGTTAAATAGAGGATCATTTAGGGATACAATTTTGGCCTAAAAAATTATTAATTCTTGACCATTAATCTGATTTTGGGAAACTAAATAGATGTAAAATTATTGTAAAATGACCTCCCATTATGATAACCATCCCATTAACATAGAGTGGCTATGCATGTGATTTAGGTGATCCATAATATAGATTAAGTTGGTCCCATGATGTTGTAAATTTTATTATACTTTTTCACAATAATAATCCATTATTTGAACATCTTATCACATTTATGGTAATATCTTTCATCTTTTAGAATAATTTATTAGAGAATATAAAACATTTTTTCATTTCTTATGACATTTTTTTGAAAATGATTGAAAATAAATATCTCTCCATTATATCATACAAAATATTTAGTCAATAATAACACTTTTTCAGATATCCTGCTCAATAAGTAACATGGATCATAAATAGAATTATAATATACTATTAAAATATTATTTAAAAATGATTTATATAACATGGACATTAAATTTTAATTATTAAATGGAATAACCAAATAATGGGAGATATATATAATAGTTTTTAAAATGATTATTTATTGATTAATTCATGATAAATAATTTTTCAATATTATGTAAAAGAAATTTTATAAGTCAAAAATATATTTTAATCAAAAATGGTTGTTATAGCATATTGTGTTAGAAAATAAAATTATATTTATAATTTTTTTATAATTTATTTGATTTAATGAATATCATTATTGAATTTATAATTTCAATATTATCTCAGGGTTATTTTTTAATGAATTTTATAAAAAAATATAGTTTTATGTTAGTTGTGAGATATATCAGTTTCTATACAATTGTAATATTATTTCATTAAATTAAATAATTTAAATTTACTAATATTTTTTAATTCTATATTAATGTTGAATATATCTTTTTTATTTTCCAATAAACAACTAAATTACATAGAAATATTAATTACCCATTATTTTGTTATATAATCACTTTTTCTAAAAAAAACACAATAATAAAAATACATCTTTTAAGTGTGAAATGTGTATTTATCTTAATAATATAGATTAATAACAATATATTATTTTTCATAAGTTTTTTTAGATAGTATATTATTTGAAATATTTATAAAATTCCAATAAAATTAATTTATAGGCATGGGGTGTGAGTAGACTCATTTTTATACCTAAAAATGCATTCATGAAAATAGGGTTCTATATTTTTTTGGAAGATTATTTTAGAATTAAAATTTTATATATATAGATATTTAATTGAATAAAATTAAGTAAATACTTTTATTCATAACTTAAATTTTTTTTAATGAGTCCAATTTTATTTTATTTTATAATGAATCATAAAAACGATAATTTTTTTTACCACAATTATAGTTAAGACAAGTTTATTGGGGGATTTAACGAATAGAAAAGGTTATGATTTCAATATAAATATGTATAATTATTAGTTATTTATTATATTTGGAACCAATATTATATTTCATTCAACTCATTTCCTATTTTAAATCATTATGCATTAGAAATTCTTTCATATTATTAAAATATTTTTAGTAATTCCATGTGTTTCCTTTCTCGCACTTATAAAAGGGAACCTCCTATACAACCATATTAATGAGTTTTGAGACTTCTAGATAATCCAATATATATATATATAAACATAATATATTTCATAAAATAATATTAGATACCATATTTTTCACATAATACAATTCTTTCAATGCTTAATGCTTAAGCCCATAGAGGTATTTCAAAGATGATGTATAAACCTCAACCAGCCTCTCCAGATTTTATTTATTAATTCACCATATATAAACCTATTTTCTCCATATTAATAATATTATTCAATAATTTTAAATATAATTATATTTTATTATGATGATTTATAATTTTTTTCCACCTCTTTCCTTCAAATGGAAATTAAAGTATCACTCTTGCATGTGTGTGGATTACCGCCTCCAAATCAAGATCTGATTCATTTTTCTCACCAAAAAATATTGATGGTCATTATTATATATTTATAAAATATATATGACATTTATGACATAATTATGTCATGGTAATGAATAAATTTTATTTTTTATTCATCCATTTATTCCGTTAGAAAATGAAAATAACGTTTATGCATTTGTAAGAACTATCGATTCAATGAGCAGTGTAATTCGATTTTCTATATATACCATTCTTGGATGGTGATATATATGTATTTAATTAATATATGTGATATTTATATAATTATATACATTATATATATAATATTTCAATTATTAATTTTCAAGGACCATAATAATTAACAAAAACATTCACAAAAAAACAAAGCAGTTATCACCTGAATAAGTAATTTTGACAGGGAATTATATATAAATTGGTTTTAAAATGATATAATTAGATAATATATTATAATATATGTATGTATATGTTTTTTTCAAATAATTAATAAAATATTTAATTTATTATAAATTAGTTTACATCACATAAAAAGTAAGTGATGTTTGAGGTAACGGCTTTTTGTTAAAATCGTTTTTCTTCTAGGATTGTTTATACTTAAATTTTTTATGAATAAATTAAATGATCTATTTATCAATTATATTTTTTCATTTATTATACCTTGGTTACTTTTTAAAATGTCATTTTGTTATTTCATTTTCATCTCACTATGTAATCTATTTTCTAGAAGAATGTTTCTATGGAAAATATACCTTTTTTATTTTGTTAGGAATATTTTTCATCAATTTCAATCTATGATTGGAAAATTTTTCATGATTTTTTAACAATTATTCTATGATTTTAATGTAATTTTATCCATGTTTTTGTTTCTAAAAAAATACTGATTTTTAATCTTCTTATCATTTTTCAAAGAAGTTGTGTTTTATAAATACGTGAAAAGAATATTTTTGTGAACATAATATAAAAGAATGGTTTTTCAATTCATCATGATTACTATTTAATATGAATAATAATTTACATGATTCCGTTGATTTTTAAAATAATATGTTTTCTATAATATTTTATAAAATTTTAGATTAGAAATAAAAGATTTCAAAATTAAATTTTAATTTTCTCAATAATTATTTTTATATTTTTAATGGAATTTTTTATTTATATTAACATCATTCTTTATTTAATATGATTACCTGAGTATATTATTCTACGATTCTATCCATATTATTTCTTTTTATATTATTTATTATGAGGTTGGATCACATTTTATATATGTATAGGTAAAAATACCAGGAAATGATAATTTTATACCATGATATTTTTTATATATATGAATATATTATAATCATGTGATGGATAGTTTCATTATATATCTCTACTGAATTGTGTAACAATTATTTTATTATTAAATCATGGGATAGATATCAAGTTATCACAATCCCAAAAGGGTACTCAAGAAGTCAACCCACACCTAAATTAGGTACACGGTTGGTTAGCCCTAGCCTAACTTTTGATGAATTTATTAGTGAATAGCATTGAAGAAAATTATATGAATATTATTATTTACCATATTATCACACTCTTTTATAACATGATCATATGAAATTGTTATACCCTCTGGAATCATTATCTATTATTGAATTATAATTTATGTATTATGAAAATATAATATTTACACTATGAATCATAATTATGATTTATCAATTATTAGTTATGGATTTTAGATGTTAACATAATTATCTCATACCCTTATTCTTATGTTATGACTAAAAATTATCATTGGTCAATGTCTCCCTTTTGTACCCTAAATGAAAATCTAACATCACCCTCAATTTTATTACCTTTTTCATATGATATGAAGAAATATTTTAATTATGATATATCTATGAGGGTTGATAATTGTGAAGAACATAATGAGAGAGGATATAGATATTTTATGCATTATTTTTTTATATATCTATGATTCCAAACACACTAAACCATTATGGTAATGTAATGGTCCCAAATGATATGAAATTAATATTCATATAATAAGATATAATATTTATTTATATAATGTTTCCATCTCCTGAATTGGAATCAGATAAATGTTTAGTTGTTTTGGTAAATTTTAATGAGTAAATATTTGTGATACCCCTTAGGATACACTGAACAAAATGATAATATCTTATGATATGGTAAGAATGTAAGTTTGATTTTCCTATAAATTACACCATTTTCTAGATACTATAACCCGTATATGACTATGGATCAAATAAACCTAGTGTTAGAATCATAGAAATATGTTGATTGGGAACTAACTTGATCATCTCTAGTGCATGATTAGTTGGAATAATACAGAAAACATAGGTAAATACTCAAATGGGATATAATTTGATTAATTAAAAATATATTTATAAACCACTATAATGGATTTTTATATATAAATAAAATGGATTTCAGAAAATTTAACATATGGTGTCATAGATTGAAAGTAATGTGTCATTATTGGGATATCTTCTGATTTATTTTTCATGAATATATAATTATTATCTTTTATTATTATTTTTTACAATATTTTTTTTGTCTGTAGTCAATTACTGAAACATGGATGAATTTTGTTAATACTGATTGTGTGGGAGGATGAAATTATTATCATAATGAAAAAAAACTCAAGTGGGTGATGTAATAATGATGCACGTGATTATGTATATCAATTTATCTTTATAAATGATAAAAACATGAACATAGTTGTGCTTCCAAAAACTAAATAAAGAGGAAAAATAATTTTCATTATGGAAATAGAGGAATAAAAAATCACCTTCCTACATGTTGAAAATATGGGAAGAAGCATCTAGGGAAATGTTGAAAATAAATAAGAAGATTTTATTTGTATTGAAAATATGGGTATAGAATAGTAATTTCTAAAGAAAAATGAACAATTCAATGGCAGATAATAGTTAACTCTCCAAGGTATAAATTATGGTAGAATGTTTTATGTCTAGGGAACATGGGAATTTACCATGACATATCCATATTTTAAGGGTTAACTCTGGGACCAAGGAATGGCATATGGTATTCCAATCGTTCAAGTGAGATGTTTGCATTTTTTATGTTTTGGGATCAAAAATTATATCTTCTATGTGTTTTTTGATTCATAATAATGATATTATAATCATTAAGAAAATAATTGTTTCTATAGAGTATTTTTATTTTATGTGCATTCATGATTATGTTGAATGGTACTCATAATATTGAAATGTGATTTATTAGAGAGGATATATTTTGGAAAACACATGATAAAGGGATATTTGATTTTTAATATGATCTTGGTGTTGAGATAATAATTTTTAGGGGTTATTATGTAGTGATTAATTTTTATAATGTAAATTTGATAGTATTGGTGACCATTAAAGTGATTATTAATTTGAGGAAAATGGATTTATGCTATATTTGATGAAGTTTATTACATTTTTGGGTTAAGGGAATATATTTTATATTCTTTTTCGATTATTTTAGGAATAAGGATATTGTTAATTTTTTGAATAAAACATTTTTTCATTTAGTTTTTAAGGTGATTTCGGTTATTATCCTATATAAGAGAATATATGATCATGGTTTCCAAGTGTTGGTATGTTACATAATGAAATACATTAGGCTTTTTAGGGATAAAATATAACTTTATTTTTCAAATTTGTTGACATTTTAATGGTTATGAATTGTTTGAATAGTTTTTTTAATTTATATATCTATGTAATTAAATATATAGATCTTGGGGTATTATTATGAAAACTATGGGAAATATATTTTAAGCTATAGTTAATTCTCATTAGATATATTAGAATTTATTTATAATTTTTTGGTTTCATCAAATAAATAGAGATAAGAGGAATATATTTCTACAATTTCAAAGATCATAACATCTATTAGAAGTCTATTTTAGTGGCTAAAGAATTAAACAAATCAAATTTTTCATTCATCATTTGAATATGGTGAAAAAATACCTAAAACTAATTGAAACATGCATCCATTAGTTGAAACTATGTTTTCAGATTTAATGAAATTGAGTAAGTTTATTTTAATTTATTCCATTATTTATTGTTTCCTCTACTCTATGAAAGGGATCTTTAAAATAAAAATGTGAGTTTTTTACATTATTTTTGATCTATGGAAGGTTGTTTTCACCCATCAGGGATTCATAGTTTTTTCTCAATAACATTCTCATGAATATCCTATCCACTGATCTCTATTATTCTATATAGATTATAAGTATACATCATGTCAATATTTTAACATCCTTATACGTTTCTCAATATATGGTAACTTGACACTATGTTATTTTAGTTGACCTTCATGTTTTCCACATTACCAATTCCATTCATATTTTATTATCCCCTAGTATGATGTGGGTTTTAAAAAATGTTGTTTTCTAATATTGAAAAATTTATTATAAATACAAAAATTCTATGGATTATATTTATTATATAGGGGGAGAATGTAAGACTGTAATTTTTTAAAATTAATATTATGCTCTATATCATTCTTAATGCACAACATCGATATTTATGTGATTCTAAATATACTATAAAAAATTTATTTAATTTTATTTATTATAGAAAAGTTATTAATATAGAGGTGTAGATAGGAATAACCATATTAAGGAATATATTTATAATGTTTTGTATAATTAAAATTAATTTATTATTTTATTATAAATAAGTATTGAATTTTTAGTTATAATATTTAATGCTTCAAAAATATGTTTTCATCAAAAATATATTTTCATTCATTTTTAGCATAGAAATGATAATTGATTTATACCTATTTTTAGTAATTAATATTTGTGAAAATAAATATTTTTTTGAAATCATAACATCAATATTATATGAGGGATAAGTTCTATAATTTTTCTAAAAAATATTAATTTTTATGTGAATAGTGAAAAATATCAACTCCAAATAAACCTGAAATTTCATTTAATTTCATTTAAAAAATTGAATTAAAAATCAAAATTTTTCAAATTTTATATTAATTTAAAATAATTATAATTTAATTAAAATTAATTAATATAATAACATTGGAATAATCATTATATTATTTTTGGGCATGAGTTCATTTTGTGCACAAGAATGTATTTTTTTTAAAATGGTTCTTATGTGTGCGATGTGTTTTGACCACAATAAACTACACTAAAAATAATTTATTATTAATTACAATTAAATATGTAGATTATATATTTAATTAACTATTTTTTACATTCATATAATTTTAAGTTGTAGGCAAGGAGTGAGAGTAGACAATGTTTTATTCGTAAAATTCATTTTTTTTAAACAGGTTTTCACTACATTTGTCATGGTTATATAAAAATAACATTTTCAACTTAAAGAAATAAAATTTTATAAATTGGATTCCAAAATTTCAATCAAAATTTCAATGAAAAAATTAATTATTCTACTTCCAATTTTGGTCATACTAAATAGTAAAAACAATAAAAAAATTGTTATCATGGTTAAGGTTAAAATGGATTTATCAGGGGTTAAAATAATAGATAAGGGTCATATTTTAAAATTAACATGTCTAATTATTTTATTCTGAATATATATATACCCTATATTATTTAATCATTAAATTATAAACAATTTAAAAATAATATAATTAAAATGTAATTTAATAATATTATAAGCTTTTCAGTAATTCTATGGGTGCCTTCACCCACACATATAAAATGGAACATACTCTCCACCCATTTTATAAACATTTGAGCCACATACATATGAATGTATCTTCTCAAAAACATTTATATATCTCTTCTATCTATCTTATATCCCCAAGTATTCATATAAGTCTTATCATTCAATGAATATGGTGTAAGACAAAATATGTCTCTCAAATAAGAGGTACAAATATTAACCAATCTATTTAAATTTTATTTCCAGTTACACATTATCTAAACAAGTTTCATCTTACATAAAGAGTGAATGTAGCATAATTAGAATACTGAGATGTTATAATGATGACGGTATAACATTTTTTTACCACTTTTCCAATAAATTGGAAAGGAGAGTATCAC
Source organism: Viscum album (assembly GCA_963277665.1). Lineage (NCBI taxonomy): Eukaryota > Viridiplantae > Streptophyta > Magnoliopsida > Santalales > Viscaceae > Viscum > Viscum album. The sequence goes on from OY728119.1 coordinate 1,979,360,704, forward strand.
TCATGCTCAGGTGTGGACTACATCTCCATATAGTGATATGAATAATTTTTTATCATCATCTCAAATTAATGGTTATTATAATGTATTATTTTAATATATTTGATAATTATATTATAATAATGGTTTTTAATTAAAATTACTATTTATTATTATATCATTCTTTTCTTTAGTAAATGAAAATAATGTTTATGAATACATTCAGACTATCATCGCCATGAATAGTGATTTTCATTTTTATGTCCCCATGAATTCCTAGAAAACGTCATTTAATCCTTTGATTGTATAAAATGTATAAATTTATTATAACCCTATTTACACTAACTATATAGAGTATGATAGTACTATGTGTAGAGTCGATCCGATGAGAAAAAGGGTTGTAGAACTCAATGGATTTGATTTTAGTCTTGATTTTAAAAATGTACAATAAACTAATCTATTTGAGGCTTCTGATGGACTCAATAGAAATATAATAAAAATTATGAGGATAGGGATAGTTAATTCTAGGATTGTGGTTCTGAATGATTATTTATTTTAATTTATGAATATTTTCCCATTAGTTAACTAAAATAATTCTTATAGTACCTTGCCTAGCCTCTCAACATTATCTACATATACATATAAAAACCAAATCCTCTACTATGATATGTCTATAATAATCCAAAGGGAATAAAGACTAATCACTTATGTGGAAGGATATGTAATGGTATTCTCTCTTTCCCCATATTCCATTAATTATAAAGGGTTTCTTCCCATAAAAGATTCACACTCATTGGAATCCTAGAGAATTGGATTTATATTTAAATAAAAAAGTAACACTATTTTGAATTGTGAAATGTGGAATGTAAAATATAATTGAATTAGATAAAAAAGATTAATCAAACTCACCCTATCTTATAAAAACCAACATTTTAGGATCATTCTATCAACTGAAGAAAATTGACATTGCATTAATGTGGCTGAATATAAAAGATATATCTAAAGTGAGTGTCATGATACAATGCAGATGTATATTTGATACTTTTAAAACTAACACTATAATTCAAATTTATAGGATTAAATGATAAAGATAAAAATAAATTCATATCTAGTCATTATCATGGTTGAGGATAAATGTCATCCTCCCCTCTTGCAATTGATATTATATAGACATACATTATTTTTTCTCCAACAATAGTTCCTTGAATTAGAATTATTTCTAACTTGGATATATGAAAGCCTGGGAACCCTGATATCCTCTATCGTCATAATAACTCCTTGTGTGAGAACTAATAATTTTAATAAACCTTAATGCATGATTTATTACATAATAATACATGTAATACTCTCACAAAAAAATCATGAGGCCACTCGAATTTATTAAATTAATTACATAGAATATTAATTTGAAACACGGGTCCAAAAAATTATTTAAAAACCGAAGAACATTCCCCAGTATTTCATCAGTCTAGTCATACCTAATAGGATTACTATGGGATGTACATAAGTATAAGGTGAGCTATAAATCCCAATTAAATAATAATCAACACATAAAGTGATGATAGAAATACATTTTAGTCAAGATTCATATCATGATAAAATGAAAGGTGTGTGAATCAGAAGAATGGTCATCAGAGAATTATATAGGACGCTAACATCAAGGAAACATAAGAATGTGAAAACAACATAAAACATGGAATCATAAGACTAAGTCAACACTAACCTCCATGAAATAATATCATATTGTTTTTAGGATAATCTTACATTCACCATAAATGGATTCCCATGTGATAAAAAATTACCCAATGCGTTGGGGGGATTTATTATTTCAGGCCCACCTATCACATTCATATCATGTACTTGTGTTTCTGTGCCACATAGATCATAAATCATAAGAAAACCATTAGTATAATTTAACCATGTGATTAAGGAGTGTGTGTTAAATGAATTCAATTCCCCAACCAGCGAAGAGTAGGTAAAACTATATGAATACCAATGGGAGTGGATGGGCATTCTCCTCACAATCATTTATCATGGAAAATCATTTAATAATTTTGGCAGCATAATGGGTGTAAATAAAGTATTATGGAAGTGGTGAATTAGTTTTAATGGCGGTCACTCGTTAATGTTAATTTAAAATAACATAAAAGGGATGTTTAAAAACACATTAAAACACATGAAATTGGAATTCAAGATAGATTACTAAAAAGAGTTTTCTTGAAATAAAAATAGGATAGAGTCATTTGTCATGATATGGTGCTTCTATAATCCAGGGAGGAGTGTGTTATGATTATGGGAACTCTTAATGAGGGAATTAGAGGGGTAAAATTATTATAATGTTATTCTCAATGAATATTTATTAAAGAGGGGGTGGGACAATGTGTGGTTATTTCAATAATAAGTGGGGTAATTACTTTTTAATTTCTAAAATTAGGTTTTGGAGTATATTTGAAAAAATAATAAAAACCAAAAACCATTCCATTGTTTTTGCTTGTGTTTTTTTCTAATAGTATTTTTATATGTTCATGAATAGAACATGTTTTAATTATACACTTTTTATAAGGATGTTATTCCGATTTATAAAGAATTAATATTAAAACCCTAAAATATAATATAGGTTGTGGAGGACTAATTAATGTATTATAAAATTAATAATATTACAACAAAAAAATTATTTTATGAATAAATATATATAATTGGTCATGTATTATTTTTTGGAATTTATAAAATAAGTTTTGGGCAATTACAATTTCATAATACATATCGTATAATTATATATTATTAATTTTTTATTATAAATTGTTATTGTCTTTGAAAATTATGATAAATTGTGAATTGGGAAATTTCATCATTTTTATTAAAATAATAATATATTTCATTCCAATATAATTTTATAAATACTACAATTAAAACATTTAACTAAATACTCTCTTTACAGTAAAGTACTACATTTTATGATATTAACTAATTTTTAACCCTTATAGACATTATATTCAACTACATTAAATTATATTATCATTTAAATTTTAATATATAGTTTTAATGATAATATATTATTTGAATTTTATTTATTTAAAAAAAATATTTTATTTATCAAATGTGTGAATTAATAGAAACAATATATTTATAATAAAATCATTTTTGATTTATTCACATCAAAATTTAATTTTTATTGAACACATTATATAATTATTGATATTGTAATAAAAAATAAATAAATATAAGAACTGATTTATTAAAAACATTAATATATAAATTCAAGCAATAAGGGTCTAGATTCATAGCCCCTTATTATAGCAACATATGCTACAAAGGTAAGTTGTATGAAAGTGAGGATTAATTAGGGTGGTTCAGAGAACATGGTTTGGTCATGATCTCTACAAGATTTAACATCTCACATAATTTTTTTTTCTGATTTAGTTATTGAATTTACTCTTGGTAATAGTCGAGGGAAAAGACCACTGATGTCTTCACCGTTGAGATCATTGATTAGGGGAACTCACAGTGTATTATTATACTGTTTAGGGCCATAAATCCTCTCATTTTTGATACACATTATAATAAACTGTAGTATATTGTATTCATAATGATCATTATAAAATTAATATTTTATGAATATTTTATACATTTAACAGACTTTTAAATTAAAAAGTATATATTTCATAAAAAATATGAACTAAAAATGTTATAAATGTGTTTTATATAATAATATTATTTATTAAAGAATTTATTTATTGAAAAGTGGTATTTAAATTATAAATGATTGGGTAATTTTATTGTTTCGCCTTAATAATTTTTACGCTTTAAATTTAATCTCATAAACTAAACTCATTAAGGGTACTTCTATTTCATTGCCTCTACTGGTTTCCATGTTTCTTCAATAATATATTGGTTCCATCATAAAATATTTACTTTATGGGTTTTCATGTTTAGATTAACATTTTCTCTAGGACCTATGATTATTATTGGATGATAATTGTACAGAAGATCATTCTTTAAGGGTACCAACTCTATATACAACACAAGTGAGGGTCAGGTATATACTTTCTCAAGAGGAATGTGTGAAATACACCATGTAATTGAGATATGTTAGGTGGTAGTATAATTCTATAATCTATATCTCTACTGCCAACAATGATATCAAAGGGGTAGATTTATCTTCGACTAGGATTTACCTAAATCCTAAACATCAAGACCTTCTTATATAATGATATTTGAATGAAAACCATATCTATTACCTCAAAATATATGTCACATAAATCATTGTATGGATATATTTTCTATCAATTTTTTTTGGATTTCATTAGATTTTAAATGGTTTTATTATTATTTTTATCTCATGGAAAATATTATGTCCCATAATCTTCCTCTCTCCTTGTCCATCCTATCATTATGGTGTCTAGAACCCCTTCCAATATAGTGGTTTATAAGGTTCCATTTGGATTCTAGAACAAAAACTTTTTTTATATGAAATCCCCACAAGGGGATGGTTTTGATCCCAATATTATTAGAAATGAATTAAGAAAGAAAACATTATATAAAATAGAGGTGGAATTGTTTTTTCAGACTAATATTCCATTTATGGTGATAAGAAGAACATGCATTTAGCTCAATATCCAATATTTCATTAAAGGGAATTTCCATGTATGGCCCTTTAAAACCCTCCACACAAGAGAACCCCCCTCCCCATGAAGAGGTCAATCCAGAGAGAGCCCCATATGGGAAGGAATCGTTTCCAACTGAGATGGAAGAGCATCCGGGAGGGTGAAAACCCGAGTGATGATGGTTCATCAAGCAATCCGTCGGTATGGGTGAGTTGCAGATCATTTTGGACACCCATTCAGAAACCACATGACCCGGAAAGGCAAGTGGATTTTATGGGTGTGGTTCACCCCAAATGAGGACTCCTTGGATTCGAACCCTAAACCTCCCAATGAACAGCTTTGTTGTACCCCTCTCCTTTACAACTACGCCACCTCCGAAGTGGCATAGCTCTATATCCAATTCTTGCTAAATGATTCTCCATAATCTTATGGTAAAACTAGAATCATGTTTACATATAATGGAGTGTGGGACCCCTTAATGTACAACAACTTCCTTAATTTATATCTTGGTTACTTAAATAAGATACAAGTCTTCCATGAAAGCATTTAAATTGACAGAAATTATAAGGAAATTGACCACTAAAAAAAATTTGTTACTCAATTTGATGTTCTGGGGAGTCATATGGTGAAATAAAATGTAATATTTTCAAATTTATATATTGGTATGAGAAATGGATTCATAATTCATAAACACTTAAGTTGTGAATACCTATGTTTTTAGAAAACCAGGGATCAAGATATAATTTTTTCATTTTCCTTATTCATGTTATACAACAATAAGTTTGCTTCATATCCCAAATTATCATAGTGATTCATGAATGAATTGATATATATGAGCTATGTACATATATAAAATTTACTTTATTAGTTATGATTTTTATGGGATGCATATTTAGGTTCCAAACCTCATTACTCCATCTTAATTAAAGTTGAAATCTAAAATATTCACAAATTTTTTTATATCTCCACATCCTTTTTTGGGCCTCATTTATTATCTCATCTACTAATGGAAATTTGAGAAATTTATGATGAATTTACTTTTATTATTCCCACATCCATAATTTTAATAACAATAATATTGGATTCATTTTATCCCTCGTCGTAGATTGGGTTGCAATGTCATTTCTACTGATAGAATCTCCACCATTGTTTGTCATACGAAGATATTAAGGGTTTATAAACTCATAATCCATGATCATCTATAACCACCTTAGTTGGATTATATTGGAAACATTATTTATGAATATATACTTCGGTTTTTTTATACATATATATGGCTCATATTTCTCGTTGGAGATAATTTATCCTTATCATCAACATGAAGATCACAGTAGCATATTACCGATTATTTTTTGGGCAGTTCATCTCATGAGTTATTAATTGGTAGGATGCATCACATATAACTTTTCCACCATGAATAAGTACACATCCCATTACATATTTACCCTCATCACTATAGATAATAAATTCCTTCCCAGTAGTGGGTATTCATAGTATATTTTTAGTGATTACCCACATTATTAACACATTAAATCTATCTGTAGATTCATATTTCTTGAAAACATCACCCCTTATGAGTTAGTATTTTTTTGTCCTTGAAAATTGTGAATTGTTTCCCAAAAGTCGATAATAATGCCCATCTAGTGCAAGGAAAATATGGTTCTCCATCAAATATAAAGATAATTTTCATCCATGAAATACCTATATTATTAAGGATCTACATATATCACATTACTATGGATAATATCCCACATGATGTTTTCATAATCCATCCTATAATCACATTTACAGCACATTGCATACAAATTTTCCTTCATCAAGGTCTTTAGTAAATCATTCAAATTATACTCTTCTTCATCCTCAATTTTAGATTAGATAAGGATATAATATATAAATAACAACAAAGAACTTTCAATGTAATCTATAAAGACACTATTCATTAATTACATGAAGATAGGTTAACCATTAGTGAGTTTAAATGGAATCATAATGAATTCATTGTCATCGTATATTGTACGAAAAGAAATCTTGAGAGTGTCAACCATATTAAAATTTATCTGAAATTACCCCAACTAAAGACCCCACATTGATATGTATTGTTCTATAGATAGTTGATTGAACATGTAGTCACTTCATGGAAGAGGATATTTTTTTTGTCTTGTTGAGGTCATTATATTTAATTTTGAGGCCCATTTTACCATCCTTTTTCTTGATGAATAGGACTATATCACCCCATAGTGAATAACTTCGGTGTATAAACCTCATATCAGGATTCTCTGATAGTTGATTCTATAAACCTTTGTCATGAAAAGTGGACATCAATAATTAATTATTAGATATTGGAAGTGTTGTAGTTATATAATTTTTGGGGTACTCTGATAAGCCTAATTTATATCAACATTTTTCTGTTAATGGTTTATAGTTTTTCATTAAATTACATGACAATTCACTTGTATGAGTATAATTTTTTAGGAAAAAGAGATTAATAGGTTTCCAAGGAAATACATAAAAGGGGAAAAACATGCCATGTATACATCCTGATCCCCCTATACAAGTCATGTACCTGAAGATACCAGCCTTCCCCAAGTCTCTAAGCCAATCTAGGACCATGACATGAATCCTGAAGTATAAAAGTTTCTACACATCATGAATTATCCACTCATGTCGTGATTCTAGTCTACGCCCCATATGAGAAATCCATGATGAATCTGCAAAAAAATTAGATAGAGATGAGGTATATGTCATGAATGACCCACTCACATCTTGTACCCAGTCAAGCCACTTAAATTCATGAGAGTCCCACACGCCACGATGAAGATAAAAAATCCACAGAAACTGAAGTGAATCGGGGCAGGACATTGTGTACCTATGGTATTCCTAATGATGAAATATTCTTATATAAGAAACAGACCGGAAATGTATTTCATACAATTCACATTCATGATTTACTTCTCTCGTTCATCTCATTTGAGAACTCATTTCCCTTTTCCCGAATTAAACTCTCAAACTCATAGTATTCATGTATTTTTATTAATCCAAGATCCCTGAAGCATCTGTTCATCAACTCATTCAATTACCTCCATCGTATTTAGATTCAATTTCCACTTTTCTTACTCAACTAAGTCTTTTATTTACAATAGTGATTTTCATAGTGCCCATTTGTTTCACTTACCATTCTTGAACCATTGCATGATCACGAATTCCATTAATGTCTATCAACCAATCAATAATGTTGCCTTCAATTTATTTCATTTCATACTAAACATCCATGAGTAGAAATAAAATTTGGGGTAGGTATCAAGTGAATTATCGGCATAATTAAATACACCTTTAAGTCTAAACATGGAATGCCAAGTTGAATTGGAAAATATGATATGAACCGTCCGCCTATCCAATTTGGGAAAATTTCCCTCAACATAGAATAGTAAAATAAATGACTAAATCTTTATAAGTGTAAAATAAGGTACATCCACTAGAATAGGAAACATTCATCCCTAAAGAATACAAACCTAATGCACCTAGTCTTTCACTATCTCCCAACCATGGAATAGCTACGTCCTAGGAAGGGCTAGGAGGCTAAGACCAACGTCAACTAGTGACACCTGTTTTTCTTCACCGACTATGTAATAGGATATTTCTACTGATATAATTAAAGGATATCCTTCATTAAGATACACGACTTTATCCCAACCCTTTTTTTAGCATTTAATTTCATTCCATAATAAAAGTAAGATTCAACACCCAAACAAGGTCTTCTAAAAAAGAATCCCCTTCAGGTTTAGGAATCAAACTTCTTCAAAATAAAATCGTAGTCTCCCTATAGATTAGACCTCATACTGCCACTACACTGCATCTCTGTTGTTCATGAATGTTTGGGAACAATTTTAAATTCTATATTTTATACATGTCGGAGTAAGTAAAAAAACCACCATGCGAGAAAGTTCAAATTCCTTACGCCGTTTCTGGGGAGGAAACACTACATTGGAATTAAAAGAACTCTTGTTTTCTACCATAGGATTACCTTTCCCTATTCCCCTTTCTTGTTGACCCCCTTTCAAATTATTGATTCTTTTTAGTGTATTTACAAAGGTCCCTTGACCTAATAAAGGATTTTTGAAGCACCTGATCCTTTGGCCTTTGATCCCGAGATCAAAAGGAATTTTTCTTCACTCCACCGGTCCGCAATGGCCACGAAATATCACCCTGTATGAAAAAACCAACAAACCCCCATCAAATGGTGGATCAGCTGATGAATCCAAATAATACCATCATGGACTATGGTTTACTATCGATCCATGTGCGAAACCAAGCATTGTGCACTCACCTATCCAAGACCACACATTTAACATGATCAAAAACATGGGGCGGTTCAGCGGTCATCAAAGTGATGACCACCATGAACATATTTATATCTTCATAGAAGTCTGTGATACCTTAAAAAATCAAGCAGTATCATTGGATTTAATAAGGCTTCATGTCTTACCTTTTTCACTAATAGACCGAGAAAATTATCCGCGCAATATACAATCTCCTGTTTCATTTATTACTTGGGATGAGCTTGCAAAAGATTTTCATAGTAAATACATTCCCCCGATCTGGACCTAGAAGCTCTAGAATGACATTTAGAAATTTACACAAATGGATGAAGAAAACATATGTGAATCATGGGATTGATTCCTAGAACTAATGATGATGTTTCCACATCATGGTCCCAACATTTGGATTCAAATGGAAACATTTTATCAAGGACTCCAACCATAAGTACGAACAATCATCGATGATGCCACTGAGGGAGGCTGATGTTTAAAACACCAGATGTATGAAGAGTAATATTATATGAAGTATCCTATACTTCCAGACTGTGGATAAGTGATTATGGACAACTATGGCGTGGAATGCAATAAGATTATGAGACCACCAGGTTATCTGTGCAAGTTAAAGTGCTAACCAAAAATCTTGAGTCATCTTAGATACTTACCATACAACCCCATCCTACCATAATCATGGATATTCAGTCATCCAAGATGTGTGCTGGACCGCACTTGTATCAATATTGCAAAGTATGATAGGAAGAGCCACATGATAGTAATTATGTTAATTATAATAAAAAATCATCCATTTCTGCAGAAACAACAACACACATTTTATCAAAAAGGCATGCTCAATAGTATCCTCAAAACAATAAATGATATTTTTCAGTAGTGTAGTGGTCAAGCATTGTTTGGAAACCAGATAACACCAGGGTATCCACCAACAAAACCTGTCCCCAGGCCACATTAGTAGACCTATTTGCAACAACCCTTTCTGAGGCCCCAATAACAACAACAATTTCAACCTGCCTAAACAGGACCTCAAAAACCACCTCCACTACTAAAAAGTAAATTGGAGAACCTCATGACATATTTCATTCAATAGTCAGATCAAAAGATTACCAAACAGGATATGGAGATGAAAAACTAGCACGCATTTTTGAGAAACATGGTGATTCAAATGGGAATGTCTCAAAAATCTTATATGAAAGATTACCATGTACTCTACCTAGTAACACTAGGACATAACCATTAGAGAAATCTAAGTTTGTCGTTTTGAGGAGAATAAAGGTTTTATACTTCAAAAAACCAATGGAAACAAGGCCACAAGAAGATACCAGGTAATAACAAAAATATTTAGACGAAGCCATTCCCATAGCATCACAAAAAGCAATACAGAGTGTGCAAGAACTAGCCCTAGAAAAATAGAAGGAGCCCATTTATGTATAACCACCTCCCTGTAGGCCACTTATTCCCTTTTTAGAAATAATGATGAAAGTTTTGTAAGAATCTTAGCTCAAAATTTCCACGAAATGTTCAAAAAATTGTGTATCAATATTCTTTTTAGAGAAGAAATCACCCAAATGCATGTGTATGAATAATTTTTCAAATAATTTCTACAAAACAAGAGAAAGTTAGATGATCTGGGATTTATATCAATAAAATAAGAATGATCGACTATTCTAATGTTGAAAATCAAACTGAAGATGAGATATCCTGGATGATTTTAATTCCCTTGTGCAAAAGGAGAGAGAAGATTTGGAAGAGAACTATATGATCTTGGATCCATCATTAACTTGATGTCGATGAGTGTTTTCAAAAATCTGGGACTCCAAGAGATTAATACAAAAAAGTTAGAATTGTAGTAAGGTAATCGTTCAGGTATGTAACCATGTGGTGTTCTTGACAATGTTCGTGTTAATGTTTGAAAATTCATTTTCCCTGCAGAATTTATGGTTTTGGACATGGAAGAGGATGGGGATGTACAGATCATTCATGGAAGACCCTTCCTAGAAATAGGAAGGGCCTTAATCTATGTTAATAAAGGACATCTCATATTTAGAGTCAGAGAAGAACAACTAGTGTTTAACCTGATAAATGCAACCCCACATTAAGATGATGTGGTTGACTGCAACCCCATCTCTCTCACTCCAAAATGAGTGGAGTACATGGATATTGGGGAAGAGACTGATGATTCATGTTCAGAAAAGGTAGAAGGAAATGGATTTAAAAAATCCAAACTTATTGATCCACTCCCCAAATACATTGTACCAACATTTATCCCATCCATCATTCATCCACCCAAGTGGGACTTGAAGCCTTTACCCAATATGTTGAAGTATTACTATTTAAGAGAGTTAGTCTCTTTACCCAACATCATTAGTGTCAAACTATCCCAGGAACAAGAATAAAAACTAGTTCATGTACAAAAAAGACCTAATCAATCAATTTCCTAGGGAGTGGTTGATATTAAGTGAATCAATCCTTCTGAATGTACCAACTAAATTTTATTAGAGGAGGATGAAAAACCAAAAAGACAACCCCAGACAAGGCTCACCCTACCAATGAAGAAAGTTTTGAAGAAGGAAGTATTGAATCTCATAGATAATAGAATAATATCTCTTATATCATACATGGAATGGGTCACTCCCCTCCATGTCTTTTCTATGAATGGAGGATTCACAGTATAAATGACAGATGATAATGAACTCAATCCAACTCAGATGTTCTCTGGACGGAGAGTTTACGTGGACTACATATGTTTGAATGTAGTAACAAGGAATGATAATTTTCCATACAATTTATGGATCAAATGATAGAGAGACTAGAATGGAATGATTTCATCTTTTTCATAAATATATATTCAAGATACAATCAAATTGCAGTCGACCATACTGACTTGCCGAAAACCAGTTTCACCGTCCCATTTGGAGCTTTCACATATGAACACATGTCATTCGGTATGTGCAATGCACCAACAATGTTCCAATGATACATGACACGAATCATTCATGATATGGATAATGAATTTCTCAAAATATTTAGGGTTGATTTCCCAGTCTAGGAGATATCAATTGATGGATATCTACAAAATCTACAACTGGTTCTCCAATGTTGTGAGGAGAGAATCATAGTGATGAAATATGAAAAATGTCACATCATGGTATAGGGAGGAATTGTAATAGGAAACTAGATTTCAAAACAAGTCATTGAGGATGATCTAGAAAAGATCAATGTTTTCAATGATCTAGCTAAACCATCAACCTTTGAAGGGATAAGTAGTTTCCTTGGGCATGTTGAGTTCTACAGACACATCCTAAACGATTTCTCGAAAATCGCACATCCACTATCACACATATTGTTAAAAGATATTCCTTTAAAATTATATGAGGACTGCCAAAAATATTTTGAAACACTAATAAATAGTTGGATTCCATCTCCATTTATCTTTTTAACAAACGGTGAAATTTATTTTGAGCTTATGTGTGGTGCTAGAGGGCTAGCTTTAGGAGTTTTGCTTGGAAAACGTATTGAAAACACCCTTTTCCCAACATATTATGTCGGTCCTACATTAATTGAATACTTGATAAATTATAAAACAATGTATAAGATCTCCTAGCCATCGTATATGCCTTTGAAATGTTTTTCTCAGAACTTATTGAATCTAATTTCATTGTCCATATTGATCATGTCGTCATTCAATACCTGGTGAACAAGAAATATTCAGTACCAAGACTCAAACACAAGATTCATTTTTTTAAATAGTTTGATATCGTAATTAAGGACACTAAAGAAATAGAGAATTTAATTGAAGACAACCTATCTGGATTACCTTTAAACATCATTAAAGAAGACAACGATACTGATATTGAAGTAGATATTCTAGATGTGTAATTATTCAGTGTCAAGACCCAAACCTGGTTCTCAGATATGGACAACTATCCTGGCATAGGATATCCTCATCATGACCTCTCATACCAACAATGTAATATGTTTATCTTCGATTCAAACACACCTTTTTGGATGAACCATTTCTATTCAAGAGTAAAGATGATTGCCTTTAAGGACGATGCATCCTAGAGGAAGAGATATAGAATGTCATCGAAATGTGGCAAACATCACCAACTAGCAGACATCATGGACTTGAGTACATAGTGAAAAAAATCCAACAATGAAGATTTTTCTGGCCCTCATTTCATCATGATGTCAGGGGATTCTTCCATAGATTTCATATATTTCAATGAATAGGAAATATTATTATCGGAAATGAGATTCCACAAAACCACATTCTCGAAGTGGATGTTTTTGACGTTTGGGGTATTGACATTATGGGACCATTTACCATGTCACATGTTAGGAGTTGATTTCTATCTTTAGTATGACTGTGTCTCAAAATGGGTGGAAGTTGAATCCAGATCCCATGACACAATAATGGTGGACATAAAGTTTCTTCAAAAGAATGTGTTTTCACATTTAGGATTTCCAAAATTACTCATCGGTGATAGTGGAACACATTTATAAAATTGTCTAGTATGAAAACAAATTGAAATTTATTACATTCGATAAACACCAGAACTCCCTATCACTCAAAAACAAGTGGGAATGATGGGTTATCAAACAAGGACGTGAAACAAATCATAGAGAAATCTGTCAACACCGGCCAATGTTATTGGATCATGAAGTTGTATTATTCATTATGGTCATATATAAATGAAAACAGAACACTCATAGGTACCACCCCATTTAGGCTAAAATATAGTAAACCATTTTACATGCTGATAGAGTTGGAACAATGTTCATTTTGGGAAATCAAAAAGATGAATCTTAATGTAGAAAAGGATAGAGAGGAAATTTTTTTCATATAACCTCATTGGAGGAAATCAGGAGAGATGCATATAAAAATGAAAGGATTTACAAGGAAAAAATAAAACAATGGAAAGACCAATGAATTACCAAATATACATTTATTCTGGGGAATATGGTTTTGTGGCTCTATTCAAAATTAAAACTATTTACAGGAAAGGTGATGTCAAGATGGTCTGGTCATTTTGAGGTTGTCCAAGATTTTCCCTGTGGAAAAAATGAAATTCAATGAGACAAAGGGCCACCATTCAAGGTGAATGGTCAATGATTGAAGATATTTTAAGATTCATTCCATGAAGGTTGTGTCATCAGCATCAATTTCCACTAAACATTGAAGGATTCAAGCTCCGAACTATAAAGGATGTGCTTACTGGGAGGAAAAATATGTTAGAAAATTTTATATAAGATTGATTAGTATTGTTGTCTAAGAATCTCTCATATAAAGAAGGATTCCATGCATAAGGAACAAAAAAATGGGCCAAATGCAGTCAAGTACACGTCATGTACACTATTTTCCCAACACAACAATTTTTTCACCCAATATTCCATTTTGTATTCCACATTCCTGATGGGAATCATCTATACAGATCATGTATAGGGCTACATTAGTTTTTAAAAATTGTAGGCCACGACCCGTATGTCATGACCCACATCACCATCTCCCCCGACCCCTCATCTCCCCCGACATCCCCCTCTCCCATTGCACATGAACCCCCCTCCCAAACACCTCATTCACTCTCAAAACCACAACCCTCAAAGAACACCCATATCCTCTACACTAACCTCTCAATAAGGACACCACACATACAACCTCCTTTAGCGCACCAGTTTCACCTTCCCTACGCACCACCCTCCAACTTCCATGGTGCGCACCAAGCGACCCCACCCTTAGCCTGCACCCTCTACCTCCTCCTCCGACTCTGAGAGCCAGGAACCACCTGATAAGAACCCCCACACTACATACGAATCTCAAAACGATACCTCCTCTCAATCCACTGAAGAAAATCTCTATTTCCACTCGGTGATCTACATCATCAACCCCCATCGTCGGGTAAATCTTCTTCAGCAACACGTGGAGATGATGAAAACTAAAAAATGTTGGACATAGGTTTTCTCGCAAAGTTGAATGTCTCCGATGATGTCTTTTACCTTTCATACACATTACATGTTGAACAAGATATTGAAATATGGGGGGAGAAATACTGGGATCTATTCATTGAGTTCTTGGCCATGCTCTATATCATCGTTAACTACCTTCATTTTCAGCTTGGTAGATGACCTCACAAGCTTTCCATCCAAATTTAAATTTTTATTAAGCCATTTTTAAGGAAAAATGGGAAACTATAGTTCACAAAAGGATCAAAACGTGCTAAAGGAGCTCAAAAAATGATTAAACACATGACTAATATTACTGGACTCAGCTACACTATAATGTTCCCAGTGTAGCGAACAAACCTCGGTTTCAGAATCCTCTCTGATAAGCTCTTCACGGTGAGAAATAATTATTTCCATTATCTGAATAAATTCCTCTAAGGTTATTTTACTCTGATATGAGCCTTAGGCTAATATTATATCTTTCTTTTCTAACCACACTTCTTGATCCTCTGTGGCATCAACTCGTAACCACCATTCATAGATTCTATTGAGATCTTCTTCTGGTACATTAGGACATACAGCCCACTCAAGCATTTCTTTTTTGGAGTTCATTATAAGATTCAATCACTCTTAATCCTCTACTTCTCTATCTCTTGATCATCTACTTGATTCTTCACATTCCCCTTTCTGAAGGATTGGGCCTTCTTTGTTTCTACCCTTCTTAACTAACCTGGTCTCCATTATTTTGGCAAGTGAGAGTATTCTTTGCGACCCTTTGGATTTTTCCCCTGAACCACAATACACTTCCATGAATCTTTGATGACTTTTCCCCCTTCTTCCTTCTAGGAATATAGGGACCTTTCCCTTGAATTTGGTCTAAGAGATCTTCTGAAGGGTGGTTGAAGCTGTCAACACCTAAATACACCTACTCCTGTGACACTGGAGGTTTATGAACATCCAACCCCTCAAATCGATTCCCCAGTTTCAACGACATGACTTCATTGAGGGGCATCAGCTTGCATAGAAGCTCCTTTTTACCAGCCTTATTGTCCTATCGAGATTGCTTCCCCCCAGTTCCAACCATTAGATGGGCAGTAGGAGAGACACCAGGGTGTTTGGGTCCAAAGGTCCCAATACACACTCACTATCTTTGTTTCTCTAAATTCAGAGTTAGGATTGTTATCTATAATGAGTAGATCATTATATCTGATGCTTACCACACCCTACCTGGATGGACAACCCATGTGACTACCCCGAATCTATGTCATCTCATAACTCATAACCACTAGTCGTATCAAGACACTCGACACATGAAGTAAACTCAGCTACGGGGCCCAGATTTTTGTATCTTTCATCGAGCCATGGAACAAGATTGGTTTTCTTGAAGAGAGACTCATGTCCACGTCAGCTTGATGTGTGTCTCGATTCTAGAATCTGCAAAGGGTGGGACACCCATCAATATGGCCACCATGTTCTCTTCATATTTCAACATCCTAGCTCAGAGGTAGCGAGGAAGACTCAAGGGTGGATCGCTCATCACCTACATGGAAATGTACCTGGGAATCTTTGATGTCTCTCTACCCCTCCCCTCTATTAGACCTATAAAGTTAATTGATCATGTGCTTATCCATAAGATTCATATTTTTGTGTGATATGAAAACATCATTTTCTAGGCACCATGCATCCAGGAGGCCACACCTCATGAGCAGCCTATCAGAGCAACAATATCAGAGCCACCCCAGCCTCCTCATATAGCCACACCTAATACACCCATACCCACCAACACCTAAGCCACCACCCCTTCAATCATACCACCACCATCCATTCACACTCTCCCCAATATCAAGGCTGATATCCATTTCATTTTGGAAAATTTTAACCAAATATCAACGCACCTATATATCCCATTTATTGAGCGCACTACATTTATCCAATCACCACCCGTCCCCAACTGGACCTTAGTCTTCCACCATTCCCCCAATTACTTCCAACAAGCCGAAAATCCATCCCAATCTCACCGACCCTACCACCCTACAGGAGTTCCTAATATGGTAGGTCCTGAGGAGAAATGGATATTCCACTCATCCCATCCCTAATGTTCCATTCATTGATCCAGCTGCCAAACCCATATCACCAATATCGATCGATACTTCCCCACCTACCTCTCAGCCCATCTCCTTGACTCCACTACCACACCACCCACTACTATTGAACCTCCATCCTCTATGGATGATGATAATAATATAGATATTCCCAGACAGTCAACCGAGACATCATGTAGTGGGATAGATCTCGAGGCAATTTTTAGGGTAGATCTTTGATCTAATTTTGATCTATATTTTTGGATTTTTTAGACCCTTTTCATGTAAATGGTGTGGGTTTTTTTATTCATTTAATTTTCCACCTATATATGCAATTTATATATATATATATATGTATATATTTATGGAATTTTATTTTGATGTTATGATATATTTTAAGATCTTTTTTATTTTCCTTGTATCTTTTTCATGTTGAGATCCTGAGAATCATCTTCCATATTTGATGGTTCAGTTCTGCCATCAGTCTTAGAACAAAGGTTACCTGAGCACATCATCGACATTGCCCGATTGGTTTACAAGATTTCACTAACAATTAGTCACAGGAAGCAACTACCACAACCAATAATTCTGTTCTTACCACACCTAATTCTTGATCATGAAACTATGGGTGAGGTGGTTAACCCACAAAGGTGACCACATGAACATGCATAAACAGCCGCAAGAAGTTATAATAGGAGATGGATAAACTGAGCTGGTGGACCATCTAACAAAAATCTTCATCCACCAATCTTCCTAACAAAATTTACATAGAACATTATGAGAGGAAACCCATAGTTAATTTCTTATTTTGTCGAGTCATCATCACCATGACTTTTCCATTTCTTTTTCACTCTTCATTTTTTTTCTTTTCTGATTTTACATTTTAATAATTTCAACATTTGAAGAAAAATGCTTATCCCACTTTCTCACTCGGTGTGCCTTCTTATTTTCTCTACTATTCCAGATGTTTATACCTATGAACTAACATATATTATCAATTGCAAGATTTAAACTTCTAAAACTTTTGTAGGTACATTGGATTTTCATGTTATGACAACTCAAACACCCCTATGGCATAGAACTTGTACCAAGGAGCTCTTGATTCCATATTATTTTAATTTTTTCTAATTTTCCATCTCAAATTTGTTAAAATTCCCTGTCATACCTCTCCCATAATCATTACATTGGAAATGGGGACACTATATCTTACTATGTCTGGGGGGATCATCTCACAGTTTCATTTGTTATGCACTTGAATTTTTATTGTTCTCACTTTCCTAGTAGATATTTTTTAAAATAATAAGAAGGATTTAGATTCGAAAATAATTATTCACCTGTAATGAAAGGAATGTTAATGTGAAAAAATGTTAATAATCAAGTTTCACTTCTTCTTAGACTTGTTTTGAGTGATTACAAAGATTAAGGAATTAATTCAAATTCAAAATATTTTAAATTATTATTAATTGACCTGTTACTTAGGGTTTATATGCTTTGTGATTGTATGTATTTTTGATTAAAACGACCTGATATGACTCTAATCCATCAATTTCATACAATAATATGAGAATATTTCTTGAGAGATACCTAGGGCATGTAAACCAACTAAAACTTGTACTCAAATATTTTCAAAATGATGACTGAACTATTATGGATTTAAAATGATTGAGGCATTCTATAATAGCCACTATCCTTTTGACCCTCCAGTCATCTATCCTTAATTTATACCATAGTTTTCATGAATTGCTTATTATAATGAATCTAATTCAATCCTATTTCGATTTCTACCCTTCATTATGAACAATGATTATGGATATCTTTGAATAAGTGTAGGGGAGACAATCAGACAACGGGGGACTCTTCCATTTTAAGAGACGTACGGTGCAATCACCTAACTACGAGGTTGTGATACATTTACAAATTTTTTAACTCATTCATAATTTTTATATTATAAAATATAAAAGGAATCGAAAATATGATATTAGTTGTGAACTATGAGGGTCAAAAATAACCATTTTCTGGACCAATGAATCCCTCAAAGGATCATACTATGTTAGGTTATGGGTTTTAGATCTATACTAGGAATGAGATTCGGAAAATAAAAATACAAAAGAATAAGAAATAAAAAATTAGTAGAATGATTTTTGTATACATACTTGATATGAATACTAATCCAACTTGAGCTAATAGAATTAGGATTTGACTGTCCAGAAGGAGGAACGTCATCACACTTGTTCATTAATTATTTGCATTGTACTATAGAGCTTACCCTCCTATTTGAGTTAGATTTTTCACATTTTATGTACCTACCCACAACTACGAAGTCATCAGAACCAGGTTTGTTATGCCCTCAAGATTAATATTATACTTGTCTTTAAACAGAGGAGATGATCGTACCAGTCCAAGCCTATGGTTAGGAACATGTACATAGGG
This sequence comes from Viscum album, assembly GCA_963277665.1. Lineage (NCBI taxonomy): Eukaryota > Viridiplantae > Streptophyta > Magnoliopsida > Santalales > Viscaceae > Viscum > Viscum album. The sequence continues at coordinate 1,979,380,063 of OY728119.1, forward strand.
TACAAGAATACCTCTACTTATATTGTCTACCCTTATAGATGAGAGAAAAGAATGGTGGGGTAGATTAAAATTGGTTATATAACATAAAGAATGGTTAAGAGGTTATTATTAGACAACTATAATTTTTTTTGAAAACTAGATTATGAGGCATGACTAACTTTCTAAGCCAGTTTAATTCTAGAATTAATTTTTCTCTTCTTACACATAATTTTAATTTCATGGATATATCAAATATTTCTTTCCCAACAAATTTCTTATCATTCATGAAATATTTTTTGATATGTTCTTTCATGTGGACACACAATTGTTCAAGTGTGGGGGGATTTTACAAGAACAATTTATATATAAATTTTCCTATCAATTGTTTATATTTTTCATTAAAATACATGATAATGCACTAATATGTGTCTAGTTTTGTAAGAAAAGAGCTTCATTGGATTCTAAGGAAGAAAAGGAATAAAAGTTGAAAAACAGGCCATGTACATGCCGTGATACACCAATATGCATCGTGTACCTAAAGATCCTAGCCTTCCCCAAGTCGCAAAGCCACACTGGGACCATGACATGATGTTTGAAGAAAAAAATACGCTACACGTCTGGAATGACTCGCTCACGTCGTCTTGCCTGTTAAAGCCCTATATTATAAATCAGTGATGAATCTATTCAAAAATATAATAGAGATGAGTTACACATCATTAATGACCCTCTCATTCCATGTACCCAGTCGAACATATTAAATTCATGAGAGATTCACGTGCCATTATGGAGATCCAAAATCTGATGAAACAGAAGTGGATCAAGGCTACACATTGTGCACCTACAGTACAAATTGTGATGAAATATGCCTATATAAGCAGTGGAGAAGCATAGAATTTCATAAAATTCATAGACGTGCTTCTCCTATCCCATTCATATCCTTTGATAATTCCTTCCCCTTTTCCCCTCTCAATCTCTCAAACACATAGTATTTATTATTTTTTATTAATCCATGAGTAATTGATCATCTTTTCTTCAATGCATTCAATTCCCACCATCATGTTTAGATTCAATTTATATTTCTCTTACTCAGGTAAGTCTTCTACATTGAATTTTGATTTAGTTAGTGCACATATATTTCATTTCCCATTTCTGAACCGTTGTATGATAACTGATTCCATTAATGTCAGTCAACCCATCATGCATGTTGTATTTTATTTATTTAATTTCATCCTAACCAACCATGAGTAGCTAGATTTCATAGGGGTAGGGATCAAGTGATTTATTTTCATAATTAAATACACCTTTTAAGTATAAACATGGAAAGCCTAATTAAATGAGTAACTAAGATATGAACCCTCGATCTATCACATTTGTGCGAACGTCTCAGAAAATAAGACAGTAAATCAAAGGAACTTATCCTAATTGGAGTTGACTAAGATATGTCCACTAGCATAAGAAAAATTCTACCATAAAGAATCCAAAATTCATGCACCTAGGTTATCACTATCTCCCGAACATGGAATAACTACTTTCTATTTAGGATGATGAGGATATGTCCAAATCTACTCGTATCCCATGGTTGCTTCATACAAAAATACATTAGATCTTTCTAAGGATAGAATTAAATGAAATCCTTCATTAAGATACAAAATTTGATCCCAACCCTTCGTTAATCATTTAAAGTCATTCCATAATAGAACATAGTTCAATATCCAAAACAAATACTTTTAGAAAGAACTCCCCTACAAGTTTAGGAATCAAACTTCTCCAAAATTAAATGGTTTTCTACCAGTGGATTTAACCTCGTACTGCCACTACACTACATCTATATAGTTTTTTAATGATTGGGAGAAATTATAAATTAAAAATTTGATGCATGCCTAATGAAGTGATGAAACCACCACGCGAGTTCTTTCATACTCAAAATCTTTTCTATGATGAAGGCTATCCAATTCTTCTATAAACACATCATTGTATTCATGCCTAATGGGTGTGTGACGATTAGTGATCTTTTCCTTAATATCAATCATTTGAGGTAGATTCAATATTTCATATGGAAATTATATCCATGATTTAAATGATGAAACTATAGGAGATTCATTCACCTTATAAAAGTTATATAGAATCAAAGGGTGATTCACTATATAAATGTGACTACCCTCTCCCGGAAATTTGTGAAGGCTTTATCTAATGAAATACAATACATAAAAATATGTTGATCAAATTACTCAAAATGAAGTTCCACATGATTTTATAGGATGTTATGATTTAATATATAGACACGGGGGAAGCATTATACATGGTATGAAATAATTTCCCCATTATAAATTATAAAATTTAACAAAAATTTCATGTTTTTAGCTGGTTTTGAAATAGTTTAAATAAAACTATGTGGTATGAAATAATGGGTAGAACTATTGTCACTTAATAAATTTTATGTTCATTAATAAACAATAATCTTACTAATCATTATTTTTTACATCTATTAATTATTTATAATATCCAAAAAAGATTTATGTATGATTATTTTAAAACAAATACAAAAAATGGAAATAAAGAACATTTAAGCATAAAATTAAAATGACACATAATCCATAATGTACAAATTTATAGGATTCAGTATATGTTATCCATATTCTATTTCCTAAAAAATGGGAATTTTAGTTACCAAAATAATGGTTCTTAAAGAGAATTTGAACATACCAAATAATATATTGAGGGGGTTTCAAACATGTTGGGTAGTAAGGTGTATTTATCTTTTACAAGGTGATGACTATATTAATTCAGAATTCTCTCTTTTCATGGATATTACCCAGAGGTATAAATATTCTAGATCTATATCCACTTGTAGTAAACATACATGAATTTTGTGTCCAGGAAACCACTTTCTCTTTATATTAAAATATATTAGCGATGATATAATATGATTATTCTTATCCATATTGAATTCACTATTTTTTCCTATACATAATCTTAAAAATAAACTAGACCTTCGTCTGATTCCAACTATGAAAATTTGTTTCCTTAGTGAATAATAATTTAGGATTTATTATATAAATATTCACTTAATACAATCCCAAAGGTTTGTGAGGCCCAGTGTCATTGGGAAATTCGGTACATGACACATTAATTATAATCGTGGTCACAAAAAACATTATTTATAAACTCCACAACCTTTTCTTATATTACATAAATATAATAATACTGTTCTAGATAACCTAGGGATGTAACTAATAAATGGGTGATCTAAAATTCCATGTGATTGAATAATAAAATAATAACATAATGAAAGTAATACATTTCAGTGAAGTGGTATATTAAGGTGAAATATAATGGGAAATAATTAAAAATATTTCCATTAAAGAATATATAAGATCATAACATCAAGATAAAATAGTAATGGGACAATAAAACAAAAAATCATAAGAATATGCCATGGAAAACTACAAAGATATCCTAACATAGTGTTATTATGATAATATACACTTCACCATAGATGTAATCTTGTGATATAAATTCATTAATCAATTATTTGGAGGGCTATATTATTTTGGGAACACCCATCACATTAATATTGTATACATGTGTTTGTGTTACACAAATATCTTACAACATAAGATAACATTTCAACAATTTTTATTACATTATTAATTTGTGTGTGTTACAAAAAATAAAGACCCAAATCAATGAAGGATACATACAATAATTTTAATTACCTTTAGTGGAAACAAGGATGGGTATTCGTTACAAAAATTATTCAGCATGGAATACTAGAAGATAATTTCATCATCAAAAATGGGGGTATATAATGGATTACAGAAGGGGTGAATGAGACACAAAGGTGGTCTCTCATTAAACAACAATAATAAGGATAATATGTTTACGTTTGAAAAAAAATAACGTATGGAAATAAGAAATAATAAGGGGTTTGTTCAAATAATGTCCTTGAAATAAAAAATAGAGAGAGTCCCTTACTATGAGAGGGGGATTCTAAAATATAAGTCGAGTTTATAATGAGTTAAGGAACACCATGAGAGGTTTTTTTGGAGGGATATGGAGAGTACATTAAGTCTTAATGTGTGTTGATTTAATAAGAGTGAGTGGATGGTTGGTTATTTGTATCAAAATATGGTGGAATTCATTATTATTTTCATAACATCGGATTTTTACTCTTTTTGATATACTTACCAAAACCACAATCATTTCCATGGTTTCTTCCTAATAAAAGTGTTTTTCATATTTTTTTTATGAAAATAGAAGAATATAATAAAATAATATCCCGAGGGATGTGGAATTAATTCTTGTTTATAATTTAATGATTTTAAAATAATATAATATAATATAAGTTTCATAGGATTCATTAATGGATTATTGAATTAATCCAATTATAATAAGAAAAATTATTTTAATCGAGAAAAATATATCTGGCCTTTTTATACTTTTATAAAATTTGGTGCACCAATATGTTTCTATTATGATTTCATAATATATAACATATATTTATTATATATTTAATTATGATACAAAAATTTTATATGCCAATGAATATTATTAATAATAAACTATTAGCCAATTTTGACATGTTCATTTAAAATATATTATTTTTTTAGGAAAATAATTTTCTAAATATGATAACTTTTATTTCAAAATTAAAATCCCTATTTAATGGGAAATACATTTTTATGATATTAACAACTTTCTTTCAATGGTATAGGTTACATTGTATATCATCAAATTATATTATCATTTACATTTAAATAATTCTTAAAAAAGAATATTTTATTTAAATAATATATATTTCTTTAATTGTTTAATTTATTAAAAACATTCATCATGAAAACTATATATTTCCCAAAAATAAAATTTAAACTTCATTATGTCAAAATAAAATATTTATCAAACACATTTTATAATAATTGATAGTGTAATGATATAATGAGATAAATGTAATTATTATTAATTTTAAATGGAATATAAATAAATTTATATCTCTGGTATTAAGATACATAACCCCTTATTACACCAGTGTACACTATAAGGGTAAGGGTTTTGATGGAGGGTATTTCTTGGGGTAGATCTGCAAACATGGTTTCAGTTGTGATCTTAATAATATTAAATATCTCCCATAAATAATTTTTAGTTTGGTTCCATTATTTAATTTCAACATGGAATTATTCAAGAGAAATGCACAATGATTTATTCTCCCCCAGAAGCTTTGATAAATAGGATTCAGAGGGTATTATTGTACAGGTTGATTTTATCTCTAATTCTATCTATGAAAATTAGACTTTATCAAAACCCTTAAAATATTTTATTGACAGCTGTCATTATACAATAACTATATTATGAATTGTTTTTCTGATTAATATAGTTTTAAAAATTACCTGATATATTTAATAATAGTTCCAAAATATCAAATTTAGGGTATGTTTTTTCTATAATTATATTATATCATATGGATTTTATTCATCCAAAAAGTGTATTTTAATTATAAAATTTTGCATTGTTACACTGTCTATATTAGTAGATAATTATCCCTATATTAAAGTTCCCCTTCACTAATTTTGAATAACTTTAATGAGATTTGGGTTAGAAGAGTGATAAATAATTTCCAACTATATTTTCATTACCATCCAAAACATCTTATTCATGACATGACCCATGAGAAATGTCCCTTTTAGAATAAGTATTCAATATCATAGAGAGTCGATGTATCTGTTTATCTATCTGAATCATTCTTTCTTCCAATTTTCATTCTAAGTTGATCCTCCTTATTATGGGGGGAATTTATAACTATTTAATTATAGGCATATTCCGGGAACACATTTATTCTTTAATTTACTAATATAACTTTTTTGTAATGTCTTGATAGCCCAAGGAAGTTAGGTATTCGAAATATGTAGTAAAACCTCACTATAGTGTAGAAAAAACCATTTGGTATTACCTACATGAATTTAATGAATGTATAATAGCCTATATCTCATGAACATATCCACCACACTCATCAATTACTCTATACTATGTTGTTAACCCCATTCGTGACGTAGTTCATAACTTACACCAAAACTAAAACCCTTGCATTATAGCTTGTCATTCATGGTGTAGAATCTCTTATCATTCAAATACCCTTCTTACACTACATCATCTATAGAATAATGAATTCATAACTGAAATATGTTCTAATACATAATATTAAGCTACATGATATGTAATGAAATATATGTTTGTGATGATGTGACTCCCATAACCGACTCGATATCTAGGGCCACTATGCCACATAGTCCTGGCCACAACATAGTGATGTTTTATAGTCTAGTGGTGTTGATATATTCATAACTTATCCAAGGAAGACCATAGTGGTGAGGGTAGTAATGATGATATAGTGGTGTTTTATAGTGGAAAAACTTATGTCCAAGGTAGCTGATGTGAATGATGGAGAGAAGTGGTGGTATTACTCTTATGTTGAATAGTTCCCATATCCAAGGTCATCCAACAATATGTATTATATCATATATTTAAAAATTAATAATTAATTGTGTCTCGTAATCCACCATATAGACAAATGGGTGTCATATGAATCCCTACACAACTGGTGACACCCCGCAGTGGGGAGTGTCACACCCGGATCTTCAGTTCCATGCACTGTTTCAAATCTTATTTTGGTTCTTAGTTTTCTTTTGGTTTCTGGATGTTACGGGATTAGATTTTGTCTCTCAAGCATTCACGATCTGAGTCATTAGTCCTGGAATTCATGGTTTGTATATGGACTCAATTTTTTTTAAAAGGAAGGCATAAGGATGAGGTGGGTTGGAATTGAATTTGTAACAATCCTTGTGGAACCTTTTGTGGGTTATGCTTTTTAAGGTGGTTTCTTAACGATTTGGGACTAATCCTGAACCCATTACCAGATTCAATAACAAAATTTTTTACTTTTATAACTCTGTTATCCAACATCTTTCACTCATTCAACATCCCACATGGTGTCCTCTGACATATTCAAACCAGCATATCGATTTTAACCCCATAGGAACTCAGTATAATGGTGGATTTGGGGGATTTATTCAGGTATTAGGCCAAACCTTGAGAAAAGTTTTAGATTTAAGGAATTAATTTATTTCTTTAATATCTCATTCAATTTTTCACATTTTTCGGTTCTTCAACCTCTCACTTGAGCCCAAAAATCCTACGCAAACTCCACGTTTCATTTTACCTCTGTGGAGGTCATCTTCATTATGGATTAGGGAGAATTTCCCCAAGGTTTCTCAAGTCTTCTAGATTTACAATGGGAATTTTTTTCAATCATAATTAATTCATTTTTTACTATTTTCACCCCATTTCCTCCCTAATCGACCTCTTAAGTCTTATCCGAATCATTATTATACTTTTTTATACCTGTATATTCAATTATTAGTGTATTTGGGGATATTTCTTCAATGTTTCTCTTGTAAGTTACTTCCACTATTGATCCTTTCATTTCCTTAGGGTTTCTCCCCTCCTTCATGATGTTCCAAATGTATAGAAACTAGGGTTTCATCCATAGGGTTTTGGGGGTTTTTTGGTCCAATATTATATATTTAGGATCGTTTTCACTCCCTTGTGGTGCTGTTGTGGTGTGGTTGAATTTTCAAACAATGAATTGGGGATTTAACACAAAAGGTCTGTGATTCCTTGTGTAAGAATTTTTTTATTTGATATCTTGATTGATTTATTTATTTATAACCTTCATCAAATATTTCTTGTGGTGACAAATCTGTTTCTTATGGAATTGTTTGAGCGTTTAATTTTAATGTTCCATTTTTTGATTAAATGGTGTGTTATTCTTGTGTAACTCTTCTGGTATCATTTGGGGACATTTTATGACATATGAAATTGGTTTATCAAATGTGTATTGGGCTACTAAATCATGGTTGGTAGTTTTTGGGTGCACTTTTTTCCTTACAAGAGGGTTTTTGAATGGGTTTTATGTGGAAAACATTGTTAAACTTATTGGAAGTGTTTTATAAAAATTTTAAATGGTTTCTTGTGTTATACAAAGTGTGGAAATTATGTTTATATACTTATTTTTGGATATAATCTATTAAAATGGGTTTTTGAAATCTAAAATGAGGATTGGTGATGTAAAATGTATTGAGAACATCTTTTGAATCGTTGAAATACTTTAATAAATTTTAAGAATGGTGTAAAACAAGTCTACAGGTTGTTTTGTGTGATTATAATGTTAAAATGAATTTTATTTTTAATGGAGTGTTATAGAAAATTATTGTGGGATATTGGGTGTGTGTGTGTGTTTTGTAAATGGTTGTTTCATGTGAAAATGGTATTTTATGAGATGTGTAACTTGATTGATAAGAGTGAGGGAAACCTGAGTATCTGGGTGAGTGGACGTGTACTAGTATGCTAGTGATCCAGAGTGATTTTTCCTTATTTCATGTAGCATGTTTGATGATAAAAACACTAAATAATCTATTATGATGTTGTTGGGGACCACTAGGTTATAGGTATATTCCCTAATTGTCACTCATTCATGAGAATAGATCTTTATAATGGTTACGTTTCACCAAGAGATGAGGTACCTAGGGCCCACTGCTAGCTAGTTCATAGGGGTGTTCTTGTGACTAGTTTTCATTGACTATACATTACTAACCGTCGGTATATGGTGTGTTTGGTTGGAAAATTAAGAATATTTTTCATTTTATGTAAAAGTTTTAATTCTTTAAAATTACCTCCTTGAAAAATGTTTTCATTTAATGTTGGATCCTTTAGAAACCTATTGCTACCTTTTCTTGTTTATGAAAACATGAAATCATTTTATCATATAATGTTTATCACATGGAATATTTTGGTTAGCATCCTACTTGTATTAGGATCACACACTACTTACAACCTTGGGTGTAAGTATACTTGTTAATCTTTGTCCTTGGTATGGACAAAGTTTTTAGTGTTGGTGGTTCAGGTTGTTTCCTTACATTCTTGGTGTTGTGTAGTGGAGAAGGCTTGGGGATGATAGACTCATTCTTGGTAGTGGCCCATGAGTTATTTTAGCTGCTGCTTTTGATTTGTGGACCTCTTGGTCTTTTTCTGAAACCATTTATTTCATTTCTAAATTTTATTATTTGATTGTTAGGATTAAATTATAAGATTCCATTTTTGTATTGTTTTTTGTAGTTTAATTATTCTAAATTTGGGTAAATCATTCATAAACACTTTTTTATGATACCAGAGAACTTTTGATAGCCAGTGGGGAGCAGGAACACTCAATGACTCTTATCGCGGACCAGGTCGAACATTAGTTTTGATGGTGACCAGATATGGTTCAGGAAAAAATCATACCAAATGATGTTCTCACTTTTTGGGTCATGTTCTTTTGGAAAAGAGTCCGGGTAGTCTAGAGCTAGGACTATCGAGCCATGACATTCAGATTATGAGTAGTGTGCCTCTCCTTCACACCTCATGATAGGATTCATGTCTTTAGGGGATGTTTGATTTTATCTATGTTCTTTTGTTCTCATAGTTTGTCGATGATTGGGGAAATGAAAAGAGAGTTGGGTTAACGGTCTTAGTAGCTCGCATGGCATGGAAACCCATGTAGAGCAGTGTATATTTCCCAAGAACACTACCTGTGATGGTGATGCTATTGGATTATTCCAGCCAACCATATGTCCAATGCACCCGCGAGAACTAATTTCCTATTGCAATTTCATTTGTCTTTTTATTGTTGAATTTTCAAAAAATGGTTTAAAGAAAAAAACGATGACATTATTTTATGAAGTAAGATGTTTCGTAAAATGATTTTCTAGTGAAGAAGAAATGGGTTTATTTCTAAAGGGATAAAAATAAATTTTTATAATTTTTTAACGAGTAAATGGTGGGTGTACACCTTATTAAATATGATAATTATGTTAATGAGGGTTTTGAAAATCTATTTCCAATATAGTTTTCTGAGATATTGAAATGTTTTTTGAACGGAATGAATGGTTTTTGAATTCATGTACAGATTTTGAAGATGAATTTTGATTTAGTAATTGGTGAGATGTGGAAAGGTTTCATGAATTTCAAGGAACTTGTTTAATATGGGGATAAATGTGTTTCAAAATGACTGGGTGTTGGTGAAATGGAGTTTGTCATAAAATTTGAAGGTCTTTGAAATGGGAATAGATGTTTTGAATGTAATGTATATGACTTGAATGTGAGTTTAAATTAATGTTTGTTGTGTTTCTGAAAAGTATTATATGATTTGAATTGTTTTTTGATTTGGTGGTCATCAGATTTGAGAAAAAGGAATTGTCGGTTTAATGTCATGGTTTTGAATAGTGGAAGGAATGTTTTTTAACCTTTGTAATTTCTGTGAGTGACCACATGCAAGGATTTAATAGGTAAAATTGATTGTTAAGGGAACATCTGGATGTGTTCTGGTATGAATATGAGGTGGGTGCCTGGTGTGGCACAAAAACATGCATGTGTGAGGCCCATGGGGTACCATTGGTGGATGCACCAACCATCGAACCATTTATTTTCAAAGAGATGATTTTAATGGAAATTTTGATATCATGATGACCAGTTGTGGTGGTGTGTCTTATGTGTCGTTTGTAATGTAGTGGTTGGTTATATTTAGTTTGAGAAGCCCTCTTGTCTGAATGATGTTTTTTGTTTTTCTTTTGTTGGTTTTTTGGGTTGAAGTGTTGATTGGTGACCCTTTGTGAGAAATGTTTTAGGAATACCACGTAGTTTCTCTCCTCATGTGTTTGGTCCTGGTTTGTGGGACATTTTGACCAAAGGAAAATCATGGTTGGGTCTTTGGATTTTTATATTGGCTAGGGTTTTTTCCCAGAAAGGATTAATGCACGATTGAAGTGTAGCTACGAGTGATTCTCCATTGGAAGTCCCTCCAGTTGATCTATGTACATACTCATTTCTAGGGTTTCAATGTTGAGTCTACCCCTCTTCTATTTTTTCGGTTAAGTATATCCTTGCATGGAAGGAGAGTGGTTATGGATGGTTGAACTAACCATTGGATCATTATGTATCAAGAGCTTCATAAAATATTTAAGGTGAAGTTTGACACTATTGTGTCTAGAAGTTTTTTTTGAATCCAATGAGCCCGTACCCGAGTGGTCAGGGCTCCTTCTTGGAATCCAAGAGACCCGAGTTCAAAATCTGGTGGAGGCAAATATCCAAGTTACTATAGAAGTACTATAGCAGTCACTGTAGCAGTACTATTGTTGTTACTATAGCAGTTACTATTCGGTATTGTAGTAGCCGGAACTATTCACTCGATTTAGGCCTTTGGGCCACCGGTTTGGGCCTACAGGTCTCCAAGGCCTTTGGGTCATCCAAGGCCATTAGGACACAAGGCTTTCGGGTGATGTAGAACATGGAGTATCCCATTTCACACAGAACATTCCCTAGAGGAGGATTAGAGCAAGAGGAGTAGCAGCCACCAGATGTAGAGCTAACCGGATTGGAGAATGAGAGGGTATGGCAGCGGCCATCAGGACCAGGCATCGTGCCACTTTGTATGGGGCAGTGATAGCCGATCAGCAATGCAAGGTGGGGAGATAAGGGGATCAATTATACAAGACTTTGGGGAGGGGAAGTTCTAGTGGACTGGGCCTACGAGTCATGTAATGGGCATGGTATGCCTCTGAGCCTTCGGGTCATGTATTGCGGGTCATGTCGGTCCTTGTGCCTTGGGCCTATGGGTCATGTATAGGTTCCCCTTCAACCATTAAAAGGGGGATTATGTATAATAAATATAAAAAATAGGGCCTTCAGCCCATTCAGGCATGTTTTTTTGGAAGTGGTGAAGTAGAATTATAGCGAGAAAGGTGAAAAAAATCTAGGCTCGTCAGTGTAGAATGATGTTTGAAAGGTCCATTGGGTCATTCGTCAATCTCATCAGGGAAAAGGGATCATGTTGGGGAACTAGTGTGAAAAATCAGGTTGTTTGAGTCTATTATGATTTATTCCATTAATTTCAAGCTACTTGGAGCAATGTTCAAGGATTAAGTCTAGGTAATGACCTTGTCACTTTCATGGGTCGTGTTTAGTGGTGTCTTATTGTGTTGTGTTTTAATTTTAGGGATAAGGTGTATGTTGCAAAACCATTATAGGGATTCTGCTTATGTTAATGTGTGTTTCCATTATGAGAATTTTGAATTCCTTTTTTATGTGAAGATGTATTTCATATGTTTTCCTTATGCTCTTTCCTTTTCATGTTGAAAGTGGTGATGCATGTGTATCACCCAATTACATATTCGAGTAAAGTTGTGTTTTATGATATTGTGATATTTAGGTGGTGTTATGATCATCAGATCCTAACTACTATGCATAAGATTCTTCGAACATCAGGGCTCTAGCCAAATGCATCAAACAAATATTTTCACGCAGTCAGAAATTCACCAGGGGTGTAAGAGATCTTGGATTCACTACCAACTTTGGTGTGGGATTTCTAGATAGTTTGATGATTCAATGTGGTTGATTAATTTCATGTGGTCCCATGTAGTGCAATGGGGCATCAAGAACATATCCCTCAGGGTTGTAATCCATGATGTTGGAGAACTCCCTCATTTGGTTTAATGGGGTGGGGTGGTTTTGTTTCCTCAAACCAAGTTGTTGTTCCCTTTGGGGTGAAACCCTCAATGTATTTGATCATGAATGAATAACCTTGTAGGATCATTTTGATCTTAATTTTTGTTGGGCCCCATCATGTCTGTTGATTCCTGTGGAAGTAGTGAACCATGGATTCTGTTTGGTGGTTTATAGTTATTTTGACCACCCCCCCCCCATAGTGGCGGTTGGATAAAATGGGGTCTTCATCATGTCTGCCCCTTATAGTTGGTAAAGAATGTTTGTTCTTATGTTGGGGAGACCCACCATGTTTATCATATAGGTTATTTTGGAATATGTATAATGTTTGTCTATCCCTTATAGTGGGGAGTCCATTTTTCCTCCCCTTGTGGGTGTCTCGGTTATGTATTAGGAAATTAAGATGGTTCTTATGGTGGGGAGTATCTTTAGGTCTTCCCATATCAGTAATTTAGTTATGTTCCTTATGTTGGCATGGTATAAAGTAGTCTCTTTTAGATATATTTAACAACCAGTTCTTCCTTAGTTAATCATGGGTTTGGATCATGACCATTGGAATGTGGTGTGAATAAGTTTGATCATTTTAGGTAAGTGGGGTAAATTTTGGTTAGTGAGAGTATCCATTTCTTTTATGGATCAACTGGATGTGTTTTGGCCTTTTAGGGGCGGATGAACATGGAAAGGGAGTCCATATTGGACTATTAGTTGGGTTTTGATTTCACATCTTGCATTACTGTGGATTTTTAGGGGTAAAAAACATTGTAGTGGGGAGATTTTTCACACGCATATCTTCAATTACATTCTTTGTTTCGAATCGTACTTTTGTCCATAGTTTTCTCTTGGTTTCCGGGTGTTTGGGGATTAGATTTGGTGTATCGGGTGTTCCTGATCTAATTCATTAGTATTTCAAGTCCTGTATGGTATTTTACCATTTATTTTTTTAACAGGAATGTATAAGAATGAGGTGGATTGAAATTAAATTTGTGACACTCCTAGTGGGACCTAATTTGGGTTATGTTTATCGGGGTGGTTTCCTCAATACTTGGGCGAACCCGTGCCCCATTTCCAGATTCCAAAACCAAATTTTTTTCTTTTATAACTCCTTCATTTTTCAACATTTTTCTGCCATTACACATCTCACTTTTTCTCCCTAGACCTATTCAAATAACCATATAAATTTATACCTCTTAAGAACTCATAATCATGATGGATTTGAGGGATTTATTCTGGAATTGGGCCAACCCAAGAGCCCATTTCTAGATTTAAGGAATTAATTAATTTCTCATATAATTTATTCATTTGTTAACATTTTTTAGTCATGCGACCTCGCATTCGAGACCACAAACCCTATCCACACAATCATGTTTCATTTTCCCTCTTTGGAGCTCATCTTCATTGTGTATTAGTAATAATTTACTTATGGTTACTCAAATCATCCATATTTTAAAAGGGAATTTGTTTCATTCAAAAATAATTCATTTTTTTACTTATTTCCTCCCCAATTTTTGTCCCCACTCGACCTCTTCATACTTATTCAAACATCCCTTCTAATTTTTTCTTCTTGGAGATTCAACTATTTTTGTATTAGTGGTGACTTCTTCAATGTTTCTCAAGTATGTGAATCCCACCCTCGTTCCTTCCATTTTCTCTGGGTTTATATCTTCCTTGTTGAAGTACCAAATGTCCACCAACTATTTTTTTGTACCTAGGGTTTTATTTTAGGTTTCTAGGTCCAATATTTTGTATTTAGGTTCGTTTTCACACCCTTATGGTGTGGAAGTGGTGGGATTGATGTATTGCATAAGGATTTTGGTGTTTTGACACAAAAGTAGGTTATTAAATGAGTAATCATTCATTTATGAGTTATATTTCTTGATTTATTTATTTATGTTCCTCGTATGTTTTTGTGGCGATAAATAAGTTTTATATGGAATTGGTTGGGCAGTTAATTTTAATGTTTCATCTTTTCTTGAAATTGTGTGTTTTTTTGTGTAACTCATGTGGTATGATTTGGGGTCATTTTATAACACATGAAAATGGATTACTAAATGTTTAATTGGAATCCAAATCTAGTTTTGTAGAGTTATGGTGTGCTTTTGGACTTGAGAGATTGTTTTTGAATGTGTTTTTTGTACAAAATAATTGTTTTACATCATGGAAGTGTTTTACGAAAACTGTATTTGGCTTATTGAGTTATAAAGAGAGAGGAAAGGATGTATATTTACTTTATTGCATGGATTATTCTATTAAAATTGGTTTTTAAAGATAAAATTATTATTGATGATGACAATATTTTTGAAAATATCTTATGAATTTTTTAAATCTATTATTAAATTGAAAGAAGGGTATGAAACATGATTACAGTCTGTCTTGTGTGAGTATGATGTTAAAATGGATTTGAATGTGAATTTAGTGTTATGTGACAAGATTGTGGGATGTTTCGTGAGTGTGATGTGTGGAAATAAAATTTTCAAGGGAATCGGTATTTTATGAGATGTGGAACTTGACTGAGCACAAAGAGGGAAACCCGAGTATATAGGTGGGTGGACGTGTACTGGTTTGCTAGTGATCCAGAGTGGTTTTTCCCTATTTCACATAGAAAGTTTTATGATGACAACACTAACTAAACTATTATTATGATGTTGGGGGCCAATAGGATATGTTTTTGTTTTATACTATTGGATCGTTCATGAGAAAATAAATTTTTTTGGTTACTTTTCACAGAGATAAAAGCTACCTAGGGCACACACCTAACTAGTGCCTAGGGGTTTTCCTGTGACCATAGATCATTGAATATATGATACTCACCATTGGTATAACATGTTCATTGTTGGAAAATTCAGTAACGTTTTTATTTTATTTAAAAGATTTACTTCTTTAAAATATCCCCCTTGAAAACTAGTTTCATTTAAAGTTGTATCCTTAAGAAAATTGTTTCTTGCTTTTCTTGTTTATGAAAACATGTAAGATCTTTATATTATAATGTTTATCACATGGAATATTTTGGGTGGAATCAATCTTGGATTTTAATAACACCCTACTTACACCCTTGGGTGAATGTAGGTTTGGTTATTTTTGTCATAGGTTGGGACAAGGATTTTAGTGGAGGTGGTTCAGGTTGTTAGCTTCTATCCTTGGTGTAGTGTTATAGAGCAGGCTTGCGGATGATGGAACCTTTCAGTGTGGGGGACCATGAGTTATGTGCTGCTAATTTTGAGTTTTTTCCCTCTTTGGCTTTTCCTAAAACCATGTATTTCTATTATGAATTTTAATAAAGGCTAGATTGGATAAAATTTTCATATTCAATTTATTTGTTGTTATTGGACGTTTAATGATTCAAAATTTGAGTCCATCGTTCCTAAGAATTTTTTTAATGATACATGTGATATTGTTCTAGATCATGGGGACTGGGAAAGCCCCTCGGTCCTTACCATAGAATGGGTTGGAATTCTGTTTTAATGGTGACTAGATCTGGTTCGTGATAGTGAGCCCTTCCTCTCACTACAACATAGACCCAACCCACATGTGTTGGTGCACTAATATGCTTGTGGATTCATGAAACATGCATGAACTATGATTTTCCTATGATGAATGTGTTGGACTCCCCTATGGGTGGCTGCCCCACATGGGGCTGATCTGTGTCTTTCTACCACCTAGTTTTAGCATATCCCTTTGCTAGTCAATTTTTTAACTAAAAAATACAAAATACATAGAAAATATAATATCATAATCAAAAAAGTTATTTATTTACATTTTTTTCAATTAATTCATCCTAAAAATTTTAATACAAAAAATTTATGATAAAAATTTTTATTTCTTATGAAAATTAAAAAAAAAAGAAATTTACAAATTCAAATACCCAAAATGTAAGAATAAAACTAACCAATCAAATACCACACACTTAAACTTGGATTTTATATAATAATGTATCGAAAATATGAATTTACAATGGACCCCCAATGTTATCAA
Organism: Viscum album; assembly: GCA_963277665.1. NCBI lineage: Eukaryota > Viridiplantae > Streptophyta > Magnoliopsida > Santalales > Viscaceae > Viscum > Viscum album. Next base: position 1,979,396,596 of record OY728119.1, read on the forward strand.
TATATAAATTTAAAATTAATGATACTAGATAGTTATCAGTTAGGAGAGATATTTTTCATGTATTTCTTATTAAAGAATAATTAAAATCCTCAAAAAAATATAATGAATTTAATTTTCACAAGGAAAATGATTGATCCTATCATCTACAATATTCATGCCTTTTAGTTTAACCATATTATTATTATGAATCTTGATTATCCTAATCTTTTTTTATTCATTCATCACACAAGGAAAAATAATTATAGAGTTTTACTTATACATTGAGTACATGTTCAAAACATATGAAATTGAAGAAGACCTGCATTGTTAAAATTGTAGATATGGAAATCAATAAATATCATGACGTCTTTAAAATCATGATTGTATTATTCTGAGGTTAATATATGGAGGTTAAATCATTAAAAAATTTTATTCTTGAAATGAAATTTATCTCTATGTATAGTGTGTGGAAATAAAAATACATCCCAATGAAATTACCCTCTTCAAAATTTAACAATTCCCACACACCTAATTTCAGAGTGCATACGTCAAAAATTAAAGAGTTATGAATGAATTTCCATTTATTTTTTTTTCATTATAAATTTTTATTTTTTGAAATTTAGCTAATAAAATTTCACAACCACCCACCAATCGTAAATGTTTCAAATCATTTTAAAGTGATTTTTATTTCTGACCATCCAGCACTCAAGAAGGAATTTTTAAACTTTTTTCAATGTGGGGTATATAATAAATATAATGAAAAATTAAATTATTCATTTCTTATAACCAATGAGAATTATGAGAACATTTTCCCTCAATAAAATCTATAAATGTGGATTATATAATCCTACTCCCCACACATGAACTTGGATAATACTAAAAAATAATTAAGAAATGGTATAAATGGATAATATGTTTGTAATGCGCCTCATTTGTATTATAGGACATTCATTATTTCCAATGGTAATAATTAGATCAATTTAGGTTATGTATCATGGATAATACATAAATTAAAAAATTCCATCAATCAAGTGATCAATGAATATTGCAAAATCATCACTTTAAAATGGAATAAAACAAGTCATTGTAGGTAATATATCCCATATATTCCCATAAAATTTAATAATAATTATTAGAAACTTTTCTTATATAAACCTCTCATTAATTGATCACATGAGATTAAATTCAATTAGAAATGGAATGTGTAATAATAAATATATTAATACACATGGTCTTTTTAAATTTAAAACATAAAATATGAAAGGAAAATCTCAGCTACATTTTCCTATGAAGAAAAAAAATTATTCATTAAATAAATATTACTATGTACTAATATAATAATTAATCTTATATACCTGAATTATTTAATTTTTCAGAATTAAAATTAATACATAGAATCATGGGGATCATAAAAAAATCAAATTTATCAAGGATTAAAATAATACTGCTAGTCTAGTTTTACTCATATGTTTTTTATTTGAAAACAACAATAGACTGAAATGTAGTGATGTATAAATGAATGGGGAAATTTAAAGCCTAATCACACTTCAAATTGAAGTGTTTCTTAATCTTTTAATTATTTCCCTTTTTCTTGTGGGCCTAAAAATAAAATAATATAGTGGAATAATTAGATCAATGTAACTAATGTTAAAAATAATTGGAGGGGTTGGCCTCAATATATTTTAAAATCATGTCCTAAATAAAACATATGAAAGGATATAAATAATAACTCATGATTCCTCCAAAAATAAAATTTATTACACATAATAATCATAGTTATATCTCAATAATGTTTTAATAAGAGTAGGGTACATTTCCTTCCAGCTTGTACAGAAACATTTTTTCCTTCGATGAGTGTTTGGTGTTGCTATTCTACCTTTCATTATCATTATCACTAGTTTCCCTTTTGGTTGATCTTTTTCAGTGGTGTAATATCCAAATGATTGTATTATAATTTCATGGGATTTCTAAACATGTAACCACTCCACATTTTTCTCCTTTAGTGGAAACATTTCCTCAAATTACAATATTACTTCCAATTCAATAGTTACTTTATCTGTTTATTATTGTTATTTTTTCTTAATAATTGTTTTTTAAGAGTGTTATTATTCAGTATGTTCTATATTATCCACTTCTACCATGTTAGGGATTTTCTAACAAAATTTAACATATCCAATTTCTCCAACATCACCTTAGTTTTATATTTCCACATTGGATGACTCATATTCTTTTTCCTCATCAGTATAAAGTTAGTTTTCCTCCATGTAAACATAGTATAAGACATATAATTGAATCTTACCCCATATCCAGTCTTATAATTTCTTATTTCCCCTAATAAAACATCAAAGTGGTACTTATCCTTTGATACTTCCTTTTGTTCCTTGGCTTCCATATCCATGTTATCCAAAAATTAATTTTCTTCTTAGATCACTAATTCCTTAATACAGAGTGTTTTTATAAGACTTTAGATAGTTGTTGTTCTGATAATTGGTCTTGGAGATTCAACTATCATCGTTGGATATTTCTATTGGGTACATTAATTTGTAGTGTGAGGATTGATATTTCAATAAAAAATTGGATGGTGTCATGACCATGCTTATTCTGTATAAACACTCATGACATATAATATAATATAATAAAAATGAATGATTCTAAGCTAAAATCATAAAATAGAAAATTTGGGAGTTAATGAATTTCTCAACTATGAATTTAAAATATTATATTAACCACAAATTTGACAGTTTAAGATTATGTCATTGAATTCTACATTCATATGAAATTTATAAATTTCTAGGAAGCTGAAGTACACTAACTATTGAGAGTTGGGTAGTGATAAGTGTTGGTTTGTTTTTAAGAAATATCTCAAGGTATCATTTTAGTGATTTTGGGTTGATTTTGTTTGTTCAAAAATAATGTTTTGATGGTAAATTGTGGATTCCCAAATATATTTTTTACAAGGTACATTGCAAAAGATCCAAGACTATTGAATGGATACTCTATATGGGGTATAAAAATTTGAGTATACTAGGAGGTGTCTTTTCACAATGTTTGCCATATTTTGGGGGTCCAAAATTTGGAGGATGGATCAATCATCATATAATTTGTTTTTCCTTGAATTACTCTAAAAATTTTGGAAAACAAATGTGTTTTATAAAGACTATAGTTTAATTAAGGTAAGGATATTGGAAAATTAATTCAGTGTCACAACATCTGGGATTTATAAAGGTGTGGGGATTCATGAATTCTTGAGGGGTTTATGATAATCTATATGACTATAAGAAGTGGATTATCATGAATGACCGAAGGGTTGATAGTGATTCTATGTGACTATGACAATATTCTCGATAAGGTAAATTTACCTAGTGGTTTGTGAAAATAGGTAGCTTTGCAAACATGTTTGGAGAGATTTACAAAAATGTGGTGATGTGATGGAATATTTTTGGATTGTATGAAACCCTTATAAGTAGGCCTCTAATCCCTTCATAATATTAGAGAAAGAACAATCAATGATTACAAGGATTTGAATTCATGTTGATGATACAAAAAGTTTTTTATTTGAAAATGTTATTGAAGAAATTATTTTTGAGAAGGCTATGAAAGAAAATAGAATGTTATAATAATCACCAAATTTTTGATGTTTTTTAATGAAATTAAGGGTGACATAAAGTGTTGTTGTTTTTGAATGCTATATAATCTGACCAAAGGTTGTTATCCTAGAGAAATATTTGACATTGAGAAGGCTATGTGATCATTATAAAATAAATGATCTTCATTATGTCTATCTAATCATTGTAAATGGATGGTACTTCGTAAAGGTTCTTTTAGATTCTAAAAAAGGATCTTTGTGAATGTTTTTTGAGATTTGAATAAGTGGTGAGCTCCAAGAAGGATGTGAGTATCACCAAACTACATAGAATGCTTTTCATAGTGAATATGTTGTAATGTGATATTCATCATGTGTATGAATGTAGAAATTCAATAGAGTATCCATCTAAAACATAGGATAAATTCATTATTGTTAATAATGGGACCTACATGCCTTTAAAATATGTGATGACACTTTCCAGAGTAGTGAGAAAAGAATGAAGAAGAATGGTATCCTTACCACCAGCAGTTATCTAAAGAAAAAATATTGAGGTATTGACCCTTGGGATGTAGTGAATTATCCCTGAATATTGTAAAGGATGTGAGCCTAACAATGTATTTGATCTATCCCAAATTCCATTTTGGAAGTGATCTTTAGTGGATTTGATAAATTTGTACAGTTTTGTTGTATGATCCATATAAGTATCCTAGTGAGGGGTTACCAAGTAAAAATCTATGTGTCATTGTGGATGAATCTACTCATTAAATTCAATGCATCATAATTAGATATAAAGGAAAAAATAAGATCACCATAGAAACATAAGTGAAAAATAAAGTGACCCATTTAATAATGAGGTCATGATCCAGTGATGTTGGATGGATTTTGGAATGTAATATCTATACCATTATCCCCCCCATCAAGAAATTTAATACCCTTTTGTGCATAAAATTTGGTATCATATAATTTTTATTCTTTTATCTGATATGTATACTATGTATTAGTTTTTTTAAATTAATTCTTTACTATACTCTAATCTTGTTGTGAAATAGAGAGGGGAAGAACATCGATGAAGAACAAGAAGAAGCCAAGTGGAATACGTCATTGTGAAAGTGTTTATAGAAATAGTATGAGTTAGTTGATGGAAAACCCCAAATTATAATACAGTGAGACTATTTCTTCATTAAATAATGATGTATAAATGAATGAATAACCATTCATAACAAGTGGTGTTGGAACTACTAATGAATTATAAATTCCAAGAAGGCCAATAGTATATGATTTCAACAGGACAAATCAAATTGGATATGAAATTAAAAGAGTTAAATAAGTCTCAAGATATTCGGATCCAAGTAATTGAAATTGAGGTCAATAAGATATAAGTTTTAAAGGAAAGGATTATTTATGTGGCAACTGATCTGAGGGAGAATAATGATTCCTAAATAGAAGAATGGAAAAATATTCCTTCAATGACTGAAATAATCAATAATGATGAAAATGGAAAGAATACAAACTCAGAAAAAAATTATGATTTCGGAATCCATAAATGATGATCTTGCTACACTGCTATTTGAACTGGTTCGGGAAAACTTATTGCTATAATATGAAAATTCATGTTCTAATAATTCTTTTTCTCATAAAAATTAAAAATAAAGGATTAATCTGACATGATAGATATTATATCTTGATAATTGGATGATGAGATAAATAGTTGGATGAATATCAAGAGAAAACATATTTCTCAACATGAATCAAGTGATATGAATATTCAAAATTAAGGAGAATATATATAATTAGTCAGGAAATAAATGCAGAGATCTAATGTAAAAAACCCAAATAGAAGGATAATTTTCATTTATTATTTAACATTCGATTAATATATAATGATTAAATTAATAGAAAATATTTAATTTTATAATAAAAAAATAAATTATTATATCATCCCAAAGGCCATCATGTTTGGAATAAACCAGTAGTGTATATAATGAACCACCTAAAATGCGTGATAAGAAGTGAGAGGGTAGTTTTCCCAAAAAAATTAAATTTCATATAGGCATAAAAAATAATCATAAATATATTTTACATGAATTAATAACATCTTCTATTTTTGTGGGATGCATTGTAATACCTCATGTTTTTTATTAAGGATTTGGAATATATTTAATGCTATGGAGATAGAAATACATATAAATATGGGAGGAAGAATAATTTTCTGGAAAATTCTATATGGAACATCTCTCTAAATAACATATCCATCAAATGTTATTTTTGGGGAATAATGGGAAAACATTAGTATGTGATAAGAAACCTGATATACCACTATCTTAAGATGAGGAAGTCTAGATTTATCCATATCGCAACCACTAAATGATGAAACGAGGTATGTTTTTAATGAAATTTGTTTTATAAGGTCAAATAATTGGAATTTGGTAAGATATTTTCCATAGAAGAAAGATTTTAAGGAAAAAATCATGAAAGGAGATACCGAACTATAGTGGTTCATATTGAAAATTTCAATATTGGAAAACAACGTGTTATATTGATTAATGGGTTTACTATATTAGGGGAAACATAAGGATATCAATGAACACTGTATGAATAAAATCATCAATTACATTCCCAATTATTATGTTTGAATTGATGTTAATGAATCTTGAAGAAAACGAAAAAAGATTCCATAATTGTGAGTTAAAATAATTTATGATAAGAATAATGTTCACTCCTAGAAAATCAGAGTGAGTTGAATCTGGTAAATGATAATAAAAAACTAAAAAAATGAATGCCAAAACAATCATATGTTCCACAATACATTGAGAGACGTTATTTAAAGATAAATATCCCTCTATTGGATTATGAATCATGACTGGATGACTAGTGGATAGATCCCTATATAGATAAAGATTTATGAAAAAGGGAACATTTGTGGTGCATCACGAAATGAAATATTTTATAGTGGGTTTAAAAGAAAATTTTTTAAAAAAGAAAATCCTAATAAACATATATATCATATAAATATTCATCTTTTGGGAAAAGAATATATAGTCATATGGCCAAACCAATTGAAGTTAACTGAGAAAATATAAAAATCACATAAATAGTATAATGAATTACCATAAAGTATGAGAGGTTTTATCCATAAGGATCAACCACAATCGTCTTCTTGAAGATTCCAGTGTAACTCCTCTCCCTATGTGTTTAAATTCTATTAAATTATCTTCAAGTGTTTTAGTTTTTATAGGAGATACAATCAAAGGTAAAGTTGCATCAAAAACAAAAAATTGGTGATGTGATGTGCTCCAGAATGTCAATTGATTCAAATCATTTTCCCGAGAGGAAGAATAAATCAAGATGGGTTCCTTGAAAGGAGTGAATGGTCTATGACTAATTTATATTTCTGAGATTAATTTAGTATAATGGACATTTATCTTGTTATTAACATTATCTATTATTTCCTATATCGAATTTTAACACAGTAGGCTTAGATAATATATTGAAGACTCATTGAAAAGTGATAAATTCACTAACTTAAAATCATATTAAAGGACGATTCAGTTGGAAAATGTTATTGAGATGAAGATTTTTCTCAAACCTTTTATCACATGTGAATAAATAACTTATTAGAATAAGAATTGTAGTGGGTCAAAATTGTGAGCCTATCAACAGGAAGAGTTTATATCATATGTGGAGAATTCTCTCTCCTAATAACATGAATGGTCTCAATGATATAGAAAGGATGAAAGGTTATGTTTTATAACATCAAAAAGACGTGTTAGGGTAGAAGTAGAAATATTCATGAATTTCAAGATTATATATTTTATTCTAACAATATTGTATCATAAAACTATTTTAATGATACCAAGAAGTTTTGATAAAATATTAATAGTGTTTCCCAAAATAGGTATCACCACTATGAAGTGTAATTTAACATTTGAAATCAGATAAAAATTGGTATTAATTATTTATATCAGTCTAATTTTTGAGGTTTTCATAGATATTGTTTCTAGACTAATATTTAAGAATTTCATTGGGAATAAAAGGATATTTCCCTACAATATGAATGAATATATAGCTATAATTCTAGAAGAAGAATAATTACCGAGAAAAGGGTACTTCCAAATTGACTGTATTGATGTCGTTGAAATATTTTTCACCTATTGTGAGTCTATAGAAAATCAAATTATTATTGTTTATAGAAGTAAAAAGAAGGTTCAATGTTTTCCAAATGCACATTAGGTAAACATTTCTAAATAGGGTTCTGGAAGAATAATTTTATATTGAGTATCTAGACAATTTTCTCATTCATAGAGATGAGAACAGTTTTTTTGTATAAGAAATGATCTATATGGGTTGATGCGGGTAGTGAGAGCATGGTATTTAATACTTATCTGTTTTTCAAGAATCATAGTTTTTAGTGTGGTGGAGTCAATTACATTATATATTTCAATAATTAATGTAATCAAATGAAAATGGTGTTGGTGTATGTTGATGAAATAGTATATGGTGGATTAGATAAATCGCACTACAAACATTTCACAAAATTCATGAAAAATTGATTTGAAATTCCAATGATTGTGGAACTGATGTTTTTCCTTGCTTTATAAGAGATCAAAGGTAATAATGGAACCTTCATTTTTCAATCTAAATATACTATAGAGGTTTTTAGATGATTTGAAAAGGATAATTCAAATGATATGATGACTCTAGTGGATACCTAGATGAAAATGTCACGAGATGATGAAGGAAATGTAGTTAATTTCATTGAATATAAGAAAATCATTGGTATTCTATTATACATGATAGAAACATGACCAGATATTACAATTCCTATAATCAATGTGGAAATATATCAAATAAATCCCATGGAAACAAAATTTCTTGTAGTGAAAACAATACATTTTTATGTCAAGGGTATGGTGGTTTTCATTTCTTTATTTAATGAAAAATCTCCCCAAGAGTAATTGGGATATACAGATACAAATTGTGCATGTTCAGTAGATGATAAAAAATAATCATCGAGTGGTGTATTCTATCTTGATAGATTTTGTTTTTCTTGGTAAATAATCAATAATGATTTAATTTAGTTGAGAACCATGAAATTTGAATATATTATTACTTCTCAAGGACTCATGTACTTATTTTGGAATAAGTAGAAACTTGATCATATGGGATTTGATGTGATGTCTCTAATTAGAATCTATTGCGACAATAAAATTTATATAAATCATAGAAAAAACATATTACATCACTCATTGAAAAATAAATTTTCCATAATTCCTCATTATATCAATGATAAGTTAGATCAATGGAATTTTCTATTAGAGTATCATCTTATATAACAATTGGTCGTGGAAATTTAGATTACGGAATTACCTGGAGAGGTGTTTAAATATCATTGACTAGATAATTGAGTTCACTAGACTCTACAAATGTGAACAAGTGTGTAAGTGGTAACCCCTCTCCATAAGGTATAGTTTGTTTTTTCCCTAACGTGTTAGTCTATGTTCTTTAATATGTGGAAGACAAAAAAGGAGTGATGTTCGGGTTCATTGAAAAATGGGGAGGAGTGGTATCTATAATGGGGGATTTATTAATCAATACCAGGAAAATGATGATTTGGGTAGCAGGGAAGAAGGATAAGTTTTAAATCAGAAGATACTAAAAATGATTTATCAAAAAGATATATATAACAACATATAGGGTTTATGATGAAATCAATTGAGTGTATATCGAATGAAGTGATTCACTGATGAAATTTCCATGCCACATTTATTTCTCTCCCTCAAAATGGATCATGTAGTCATATAGTGTGTATTAAGTAAATCCCTAATCGCTACCTAGATCACAAGATGTGGAGGTTTGCGGAATATGGATGAATCATTAATGAGGGATCAAAATGTGATGATTTTTTCAACAAAACCAAAGGGGGGACACTATTTGGAAATAAACCCCTCAAGGTATCATTGTAGTGCTATTGGGTTGATTTTTCTTGTTGACTAAGAAGGTTACCATGGTCAGTTTTTGTCTTCTAAATATGTTTTTGATAAGGTATGCTGACAAATATCCAATAAATATGAATGTATGGTTTTTTGGAGGTACAATAAAATTTGTATATAAGGTGGAAATATTTCCCGGAAATTGCCTAATTATTGGGGTCCAAAATATGGAGGATGGATTAATCATTGAAAAAATAGGATTTCCATGAATTCCATGTAATAAATTGGGAAATGAATCATTATTACAAATAATGGATTTTCAATAAGGTAATGATCTTTATAAAGTAATATTTTGTAATCAGGGCATGGTTTCATGAATGTGTGGATCATCACGAATGCACAAGAGGTTGATGGTAATCTCTGCTACTATCATAAGTAGAGAATTGATACTTAATTAAGGGTAGATATGGATTCTATATGAATTTTAGAAGCCAATAAATTTAGTAAAATTCCTTAGTGTTTTGTGAAAATATGGTTCCTATGGAACGATATTGGAGAGCTTCATGAAAAGGTGATGACGTTCATGGAGGCTTTGGGAACATGAGGAGACACTTATAAATATGATGATTATCATAAAATAATAATATATAAAGACATAACAATGATTCTATGCCTCCAAATTCATTATTTTGATTCACGAAGGTTGTTATTTCAAAAAATATTTTGAAGAAAGGATGTTCGTGTAAGATATGAGTGACAACCGAAAGTAGTAAGAATCACAATGGTGTTGATGTTTGTGAAGCCTATTAAAGCTAAATAAAAGTGTTTATTTATGAAAAGGATTTATAAGATGATATACTGTCATGATATTGAAGATTGTGTTGAGATTCAATAAGGATAAGTGAGATTTTCAAAATTCAAGGGGCTTCAAGAAGGCTAAGTGAGATACAGGAACAAAAAGTTCTTCCCAAAGGTTGTTTCAGCTTCTCTGAAAGAAGGTTCTCTATAAATAATTTTGGGATTTGGGGAATAGGAAAGTATCGTGAAGGAAGTTATCATCACTAAAGAGTTTATAAAGTGTTTCCCATTTAATATATTGTAATTTTATAATCATTGTGTGGATGGAAGTGAGACTTCAATAGAGAATCCTCATATAATTTAGGATGTATTCATTATTATTAATGAAGGGACATACATGTCCCTAAATTGTGTATAGATAATTTCTATAATAGTGTGAAAATTAGTATGTATAAGGTCGTCATTTACATTGTCAATGAGCTATATAAGGAATATTGATTGAGTTACCATTGGGAAGAAGCGATATGTCCCTGAACATTGTAAAGGCAGTGAGCCTGGGCAAAGAAGTCATCTGTCCCAAACTGTATTTTGTCCTTAAGCCTTAGTGTATTGCATATATTGGTACAATTTTATTGTATGCTCCTAAGATATAGCCTTGTTAGGGTGAACCAAGTAAAAAACCAATTTCTCCATTTTCTTTCATTCATGTTTTACTTTTGATGCATCATCATCAGATAAAGAAAAAAAGAATAATATCATTATAAACACTCAAGATCAAATAATACGACCATTATAATAAATAGGTCAATAACTATATGGGAATGATTAATTTTTGAAAAATATATATATACCCTGATTCATCCCCATATCAGGGTATCTGATCCCCTTTTGGACCTAACATATTTTGATCTCATAACATTAAAGAACTTAATAGTTTCGATATTTTTTAAATTTTTCTTAAAATATAATAAATAATCTATTTGATATGTGTGAATTATTGACTCAAAAAATAAATATAAGGACGAAAAGTGTGATATTAAATTTATTAAGGGTGGTTCATGAATGTGAAATAAATTACACATAAAATAATATTAATATTAAAGTTCCACAAGTATTTTCATATTATCTGTCCTAGCCTATTAATATTAACTGAATCTGGATAAGATAACTCAGTCCTCTTACATGGATGGTTTATAATCATACATGTTCATGAATAATAATCTTTTAAGAAGAATAGAAATTAATTGTTTACTCTCTCTCCACCACTTCCCTCAATTGAAATGTGTTTATCCATCTATGTGCTTCACCCGACCTACACTCATAGTGAATGCAATTCATATTTAAATCACATTGTAATACAATTTTTATTTATGTATCTCCATCATTTAAATATAATTTTGTCCAATATACATAACCTTCTTCAAACTCACACTCCCCTAAATCACCTTGAGATTCATGACTAGTCTTTCAGCCAACTTGAATAAATTATACATTAAGGGGAGTAAATAAAAAAGATAGAGTAATAAAAAAGGTTTCATGATATAATTAAAATATACATTAATTAATTTCAAAACCATGATAATAATTCAATGTTACATAATTATAATATAGATAGAAAAATATATTCTATGCTATAAAAAATAATGGTTTATAATGACCATTCTCCTATACTCTCCCATTATATTTCTAATACAGCCCCTCCATTTTCCCTACACATTAGTTTCCTAAAATTGTAGCAGTTCCCTCATGGATATATGCATTTATAAGATGCTTATACATCTCTATATATACAATATATCTTTCCATAATTATGGACAATTTCCCCACTCTAAAAGTCCCCCTTGTATAATATTGAATATTTCTAATGAGAGAGGGTTTGGTTACTTCATCGCAAATATACATATTGAATTTGATTATATACCCTAGATTTATATACCTAAAATTGTCTATGTGGAAGCCACAATTTTTTAAAATAATTATGTATCGGGGAAAGATGGTTTGTAGGTTGGGCTTTTTGAATCAGCTAAATTTCCATTTTTTCTCAACAAATCTTAATATTTAATCTGTTATTTATAACCCCTCGTGTATAGTTGTATCCAGTCAATGTGTTTATTAATCAATTCTTCCCATAAACTAGACTTCAAATCTTGGGTTTCCTGAATAATTATTTTATTTTAAATATATATTTAAACCCTAATTTGTGCTTGGAAAGAGACTTTTAGACACAATATCCTTGAGTTCCATGCATTTCTATGACAAAAAATATTTTCAATATCCATAGTCAGCATCCTCCTATAATCTTTTATATTACCATTTTGATCCATTCAATGACATGGTTCATACGATACATCACAACCCTTACAGTTCCTCCATAGCTATTTATTCTATATGATGAAAACTCTATCATCATGCCACAAACTCTTCTCATACCACTCCAATATTAAAATTATATATTTTATTCAATACTAGTCCATATATTCTTTGGTGAAATATATACAGGTGATAGTGAAACTTCATTCTTGATCTCAATATATAAGGTCACTATTTTACATACCAATGGGTATGATGTGGAGATGCTATAAATTTTAGTGGCATGATACTCATCATCATTAATCACTAAAGGAAATTGGTATAATAGGTATCAATGATGGGGTAGTGGTTCTTCTCTAAGTTACAGCTTTTGTTTGAGGGATTCAACACATAAACTAGACTGAAATGGTGGATTTTCACTTAAATTAGATAATTTATGTGTATGAGTTCATCCCACATTTATCTTTATATGGGCTAGAAGATCCTTTTTAATAAATTATGTCCCATAGTCATATATTAATTCATATAGTTGTCAGAGGATTCTCTACATATTAGGTGTCACCCCATTCTAATGAGTGCTTACTCCAACCACCATTAGGACCCGACCCCAATTTCTTGATGGATCATGTCCCATTCCTGATTGCACTATGAATGAGTTATGATTTACCTTCACCACATGTGCTTGCCTCCCCAATGAATGGCTTGGATGTTGGACCTTAATGGGACTGTTATGTATCTTTCTCTATACTGGGTGAGTGCATACCGTAGAAGGACAATTTTTTACTGAATAAAATTATAAAATACATGGAAAGATAAAAATATATTAAAATTATGACAATTACAACCGAACTGATATAGTAATGAATATTAAATAGTTTCCCCCCCAAAGAGATATTATAATAACGAATAATTAGTAAAAGAATGTTCACATATTTTAAATGGATCACATATGATATTTTATGTATGAATTTGGTTATGTTATATAATTATAATAAAATTAAATTTATTATATATGATGATATAGTTATTATGAAGAAACTAATACTTGTTCTAATTATTTTATGTTACAATCTCAATTTTAATGAGATTTTTTATGCTTAAATATATGATGATAAAATTTTATGGTCTATCATTCAAAAAAATTTGTCATTTATTCTCCATTTTTTATTTATGAATATTGTATGTTTCCTTCCATTTTCTTCTCTTTATGTACTCAAAAGACCGAAGGAATTTTTTTATGTAATGATGACATTGTTTTCCTATTCATTCTGGAAAATTATTATTCCATATATATATTTTCATTAAAATGATTTCTAGAATATTTGTATATTTATGCTAATATTTTATAATGTCATTTTAAAAGATTTTTCACTTTATAAAATAATTTTTAAATATAATCTTCATATATTTTCTAAAATGAGTAACTTTTACCAAAGTGTGCATGGAATCATTGTTTTAAAATTCACTATACAAAAAATATTTCCTACAATCAGGACTACTCTTTGCATTATAGGATACATTAAAGGATTCCATATTTTTTTCTTCAATAAAATGTATTCATTAAAATTTTTAAATTTTTTTTAATTGAAGTTTGTGATTTAATAATGATAATTGAATTTTCCTTACGAAATATTCTACTGATCTTTTAGAGGATTTTGTCATCAATGACAATATTTTTTGATATTACTTATTCTTAATTAGTAATTTGATTCTACAATACAATTATTACAATTTATCTAGATGGTAATTGATTTTTATGATGAAATATTAACAAAATTTTTTTTCACTTTTGTGGGTTATGTAATGATAACATGATAACTATTTTCATGATTATATATAATAAATATGAATTGACTAGGATTATGTGATGCATGTGTCTACTAAATCTATCTTATTCATTATGTAAATATTATTTTTTACAATCTAAAAATGTACATATGTGGTTATCCAATGTAACCCATAAGGATACCGACCTTTATTTACATTATTTTAACCAAGATTCCCTTAAATAATATTATAAAAATACCTCAGATGGAACTTTTTATGTTTCATGTAATGGAAACTAGTTTCATATTACCAGACATAAATGTTAATTACTTGAAAATATTAATAAATTAAACTCCCTTAAATGTATTTTTTTACTATCACATCCTATATCATCTCTCAATATATTATTTTGAAGGACTTTTATAAAATTAATGTTGTGAACATAATACATAACGAAGGATAAAAAATATAAAAGAATATAATATTTGAAACATGATAATTTACAGAAGAAAATTTACATATAAACATCAGAAATAACTTATGTAAATAAACATAATAACATGATTAAAAAATGTAAATGTGTCTATAACATAATCATGAGAAATTCATAAAAATATCATTAAATATCATCACTAAGTTGTCATCAATAATATTATAAATTCCATCGACCAAGGGATCATAAAACATTTTCAAGGCATGCTTACAAGGGATCATGAACATGTCATATCAAGAGATTACTTATTTACACAATTCTCTGGAGAACTATCATGGTGAACCCTTCTTATTGCTAATATTATATGAGCCCAATCAATTAAAAACCATAAGTACATATAATTTCAAACCAATTAGTAGGGTATATGGGTTTCATAAATATATTTCCTTGATTAATTGTTAGATTATATATCAAAATAATAGCATTCAATTAAAATATTATTGGGTATTCATGAAATGAGTATTTAGAATTGAATATCAATTGTGGGTTTCAAAAGAATATTCTATATGAAAAAATGGGAGCATGAAATGTGTTTAATGAGAGGAAATGTATGTCTTTCATTAATAAGACATAATATTCCCTACAATGGTTGGGTTAATACATATTTTAAAACATATCAAATTGATAATATAAATTATAATACAAAATAACAGCTTTAATTGAAAATGATGGGGAAGAGAAAGCTTACCTTAATAGTATTCTTCATAGAGAAAGGGTGAAAGTCCTTAGAGTAAAAAAATATCTTGGGAGTATTTAGATATGGATTTGTAGATAAAATTCACGTTTAATGGGTTTATAGTGGAGATTAATTGTATAAATTGTGGTTATTTATACTGGAAGCGGGGTGGCATAAGGATTAATATATTGGTTATTTTCTTATATAATCCAAAAACATGGGAGTGATATAAATAATTTAAAATTTAATCTCATATTAATATGTGACTAAGATTTTGATGATTTTAAAAGCCTTCATAATTGTAAAGTCACCATCCAACCAACACATTCAATTCATTGATGCAAAAAAAATAATTTCAGTCTCACAAATCCAATTTTTTGTTCCAAAATGTATTGTCTAAAATTGAAAATTCAAGATAAAATTTTTATTAACCAATATTTAACTTTATCAAATATATTTTTTATTGAATACAATATTTCATTAATTTTCTTATAATTCTACTATCATAATGATTTCATATATTAACTGAACTTTTAAACCACCAAATTTAAATTTTTATTAAACCATTTTGAGGAAAAATGGGAAACCAAATACACATACAAGACCACTATGTGCTAAAAGAGCCCACAAAATTATTAAACACGAGACTTAGATTACCCGAGCTAGCTGCCCTATAAAGCTCCCATTTCAAAGGACTAACCAGTGTTTCTGGGTCCTCCCTAATAAGCTCTTCAAAGTGGGTAAGCATCCTCTCCATTGTCTGGATGAATTCCTCTGAGTTGATTTTGCCCTGATTGAAGCCCCAGGCCAGAATTCGGTCTTGTTTGTCTATCCACAGCTCTTGCTCCTCATTGGCGTCAACTTTCAACCTTCTTTCATAAATTCTTTTGATCTCCTCTTCTGAAACATTGGGACGGACAGCTTTGTCGGGCATTTCTTCCATGGAGTGCAGAATCAAATTCAAACACAACATGGGCTCTTCACTTTCCCCTTTCGAGAGTGTTTTGCTTTCGTGTTTCTTTTCCTTCTTGGCCGACCTTGTCTCCATCGGCTTTGGCAAATG
Organism: Viscum album; assembly: GCA_963277665.1. Classification (NCBI taxonomy): domain Eukaryota; kingdom Viridiplantae; phylum Streptophyta; class Magnoliopsida; order Santalales; family Viscaceae; genus Viscum; species Viscum album. Next base: position 1,979,413,198 of record OY728119.1, read on the forward strand.
TGAGTAATCCTTGCGTCCCTTGGGTTTTTTCCCTTGGACCACTATACATTTCCCAGAATCTCGAGCTCCTTTTTTCCCCTTCTTCCTTCGGGGGCTATGAGGCCCCTTCCCTTGAACGCATTCCATGCTGTCCACTGAGAGTTGACTGTATCGTTCATCTCCTGAAGTTTCTTCCCCTTGAGACAAGGGGGGTTCATGAACCTCCAAGCCCTCAAATCGGTTCCCTATCTTGATCCCCAACCCTGCATTGATGCCCCTATGCCTGCCTGGAGACTCCCCCTTTCCTGCTTTGTTCTCCCTTCCATTCTTCTTCCCCCCATTCCCTGCCTTTAACTGAGGAGCGGGGGTATCACCGATAGTATTCGGGTCTAAGGTCCCCAATGCAGTCACTCCATTCGGCCTCTTTTGTCCGCTTTGAGTTCCTGTTTCAACCAGTAAATCGGTCTCCTGCACCATGTCCAAACCAGAATTCAGATCATATCCTCGGCCCATGAACTGTAGATGCTTGCTAGTGTCTTGCCCTCCCTGACCACCGGTGCCACCGGTAGCCTGAGCATCCCCTACAGTCCATTCCCTCACTTCATTTGAATCCGTTGTATCCACTGCCTTCGCAGGTATTCCACCTCCCTGCACAGCCTCCTTACCGCCCTCCTGTGCTGGAGTAATTCTTAAGTCTGCTTTGAGACGGGCAAAAACATCTGCTACTCTCGGTTCTGCCATCTTCAACTTCACACATTTTCCTATCACCGAGGGAACCAAAGGAAGTTGATCCACCCGGGACATAGGCTCCACTCCTGTACAGTCTTGATGCATAACTGATTCCACTATCTTTGAAACAGCCCCGCTTACCTCCTCACGATCGCCCATGCCAGTATTATCATGTTCTTGTAGGGCTGTGGGTTCGATCTGCCCTTCATTCCCCTCATCTGGACTTGCCACTAGAGTTGGGAAATTCCGACCTCGGCGACAACTGGAGACCAAATGGCCCAATCGACGGCACCCCAGGCAAAACACCGGCCACGACTCAAAGACCACCCTTTGCTTCCATCTGAAACCTTCGCCAACCGAGATCCATAACCAATCCGTTGGGGCCTTCGAGACATCCACCTCGACGCACACTCGAGGAGCGATTGGATGACAGACCGCAGCGGTGCGGACATCAGAGCACAAATACCTTCCGACCATATTACCCAGCATACTGATAATCGAAGGGTTCCGAAAAGGGAGAGGGAGGTCAGGGAAACTTACCCAAACCGCAGTCGAGGCCGCATCCCGATTCATGCTGAACTCAAAGGACCATCGAAGAAGGTGAAAACCATAGCCGTTGAAAGCGCGAGGGGCACTGGACCAAGCGACGATCAGGTCATCCTCTGAGGCGAAACGGATCATCAAATGGCGCCGATCAAGCAGACCCACCACCGCACGATCTTGAAGCCCCCATAAGTCAAAAACAAATCTATCAAAAGCATCCACCGATGGTCGAATGCCCCTGAATCGAGCCACTAGAGTCGACCTATGTAGGTCCGAAGCTGCGTTAAACTCTTTTGTTGAGAGCTCGAGATGAGGAGCGCCGTTATACAATTCCGGGACCTTAGGGTTAAGGGGGATCGACGGGAAAGGAGGAAGAAAATTCGGGTTAGTGAAGGGGGTGAAAGGCCTAGGAAATAGAGAGGAAGCGTTCCCCCTCCCCCCGGAGCGGAGGAGGGGGCCGAATCCGCCGGCATCCCCGCTAGGTCATTGCCGCCGCCGAGGTTTCGAGCTCCGCTCCGCTCATCCTTTTCATACTGAACTTTTAAACAATTTTTTTACTTTTCACTAAAAATAAACACTGTCATAAAATATTAAAAATTAACCATAAGATATTTATGATCTACAACGTCCAAAAAAGATATTTATTTAATGAAATTATTTCTATAAATATGATAAATTTCACAATTAAATAAAATATTTACTAATTTAAAATTAACAGTTTTCAATATTTATTAAACTTTCTCACCATTATAAAAATTAATTTGGACATCATTACTTTATATTATCATTTACAAATTGTATTATAAAATTATTTAAAAAATATTTATATAATTTATATTTCTTGTAATACATATTTTTAATTGAATTTATACATATTTTTATATTTAAAACAAAATCCATATTATTCAAAAAATAATTCGTAAGGGTCATATTATTGTGTCTACGTGAAAAACAATAATAATCATTGGTCTTGTTGATCAGTGGTAATAATTCATATCTACCATAATCGTTTGAAATAAAAATGTCGACTTACCATTTTTTCCTATAATGAAACATAATTTTTAAATCATCATCCACTAATTTTCTTACATTTCTTCTTACAAATACATTGAAAATGTACATGAAATTTATAATACTTATATTATTTTTATAGATTTTATGGTAGGAAAATTCTTCATGGGGGAATATGCACATATAGAGTACCTCTTGGTGATTGTAATATTTTATGGTTTTTAAATTTGTTTAATATTCATATTTTTTTAATCAAAATAAATATATGATATCAATGTAATGTAATAGGATTTTTATATGAACATATTGTAAAACAAAATTTGAAAATGGTTTTTGAGAGGAATGAATTTAATAATATATGAATTATTTTTCATGTTGTTACACAACATGGGTATATTAGAGTCTATGTTGAGACCAAATATGATATATGGGTGGCATTCTAATGTTTAAAATGTAATGAATTTTATGGTGGTTATTTTTGAAATAATGTTTATAGGATTTTGATTATTCTACTATTATGACATGAATGTATGTAAATGTTATACTCTCATGGCTCGACGTTATTTTTTCCATTTTTTATTAAAAAGTATAAATATTTATTCCCTGTCCCACGATTATAAACACAGAATTTTTTGGGTATGATTTTCAATTTTTAAGATCATGTTCTCATACCCGTATGATGATGTTATGATTAAAAATGATCAATGAATTATATAACCGTTATTTAAATTTACTGTGAATCAAATATCACTATTCGTTACAAATCCTTTTCTCTAGGATATGTTGAACACAATTTAATTATGAAATTTATAGGAAGGAATATAGTTGTGAAGAACATAGCAGACGATGATGAAGATATTTTTATACAAGTTAAATATGTATCTCTATTTACAAATTAATTGAAAAATTTTGGTTTCTCTATAGAGAATAATGATATTTAGTTATTATTAATCATATAATAAATTATATTTATGTATTTAGTTTTTGAATTTAATTATAAATGGGTTCTATGTATTGAATAAGGTAATTACCTTCCACATGTGACATTTGAACTAATGGGTGACGAATATATTTCTTAAGTTCTTCAAAAATCAATGCCACCTTTCTAATCCCAACAAAATGTTAATCCATTAATAAAAAATCATAAAGGTAAACATAATCTTATGAGGTTTTAAATGAAACACCTATTGTGTTCAATAATTCATTAGAGTCCTACTAACACTCAAATGAATCAAGGTGGTTAATTTCATGTATCAACATATTTTTCTTATAAAAAACATTGAAACCATACTAAAAATCCATGAAAATAAAATTTCTTCAAGTTGTTACCCTAATCATGATTTTTAATGTTTTCATTTTCATGATTTTATAACAATTTTTTATAAATAAAATCTTATTATAATTATGTTGATTATTAAATTCATGAAAATTTACTATCAAATCTTTTACATAAAATTACTCAACATTCCAAAAAAATACATAAAAATTTGGTGCATATCACTCTAATGTGTAGCTGTAGAATTATCGAATCCAAAGGGAATATTTTAGTATAAATATACTATTTATGGTTCCCTAAACTTAGTGGCATCCTCATCCCCATGATTCATTGAAATATAAATTTTACTAGAATAATCATCCATCAATTATGAGGGTTAAAATACATCTATTTAATCAATATTAACCTACATATTTTTTATAAAGAATTCATCCTTCTAAAAATAGAAATTAAAGCCCTTGAAAAAAAAATTTACACTCAAATTTTGCATATTAGATTTCTTAATAGAGATAATATTGATTAGAAATGTTACATATTGGACCTCCTAAAATATCTTTAATATATTTTCCAATATCAGTTTCAAACTCTGTACTAAGATTTAGATTCTGTGTCCACATAGATAATTTCTAACCACAACGGCTATCATGTGAACAAAAGTGATGAACAATGACTTAGGGATCCAACCATGATATTTTTTTAATTTTATTTTAATAGTAATTGATTTTTTTATAATTAACATGGAATATTTGAAACGACCCAATCTTTTATTAATATAAATTCCTTTTGATCCAATTAAATTCCTTATTATGGTTACATAAAATGAGAACTTCCTCGGTTTTATGTTTCAAGATTTTAAAATACCATTATGAATTGTGATCGTTTCTAATATAGCCATTGAACAGTGATCACATGATTAGTATAAATATAGGTCTTTAACAAATCCAATTTACTCGGAAAAATGAAGTGATGGTGTCATCCAGTACACTTGCCGCATACGAAGCCCAATTTTCAGAGCTCAAAAAGGAGGTGGCATCATTGGGTTTTTCTCTTGACCAAGCCTAATCCAAGCTTGAACACATTAATCTTTAGCAGAACCGACTATGGGTGAAGTGGAAGTTAATAGAGATTACCACCAGAGCGATGTTATCTAAGACACTCCTGGAGTCTGTCACCATCGCACACCTTACCCTCCGATCATATGTGGGTGTAATAAAGGGTTATGTAACAATACCCTTGCACTATGATTATATCCATTATTTTTGTATAAGGAATGTGCGTTCATTTTATTATTATTACATTGTAAATAGTTTTTTAAGAACAAATAGTATTTTTTGTTAATATTCAACTAAGAAATATATTTTTATGAATTAATGGTTTTTTTAATTAAAAAAATATTTTAATAAAATTTTATTATAATTAAATTACTTTCTATTAAATAAAAATGATCATATAATTTTTTGAACGCAATTGTAATTTTTATTAAGGTTTGAAAGATGTTTATGTCAAAACCCATGAATTTTCAGTAAATGTTGGTTTTTATTTTAAAAGTAAAAATTCACATATTTAGAAAATTATTTAGATATAATGAATAATATTTTTGGAATTAGCTTGTTGAAATTAGCCAATGGTAAATTTTTCATAATTTTTTAATACATCCGAATTTTTGGGTAAAAATTAAATATCGTTTAAATATATAATGTGTTTTATGATATCATAATAACCCAATAGTGATGTAATAAAATATTATAAACATTATGTTTGGCTAATATATTTTTTACCATTTAAATACTGTGATTTTGGGTTTGTTTGGTTTATTTTAAAAAGCTTTAGTGGACTCTTCAAGGCTTATAAAACATTTTATTTATATTATTTTCCTTGAGAGTGTGACTCACCTCCACATAAGAAACCCTATTATTTTAAGAAGTTCGTCAATTGGAATTATAAATTTTTTTTCCACTCTCATTTGGAAAAAACCCTGGGCTGGTTTGTAGTTTTGGTTAGATTAATGTGAGGTGTCCCAAACCTAAATAATAAATAATTCCCTCTCTTTACCTATATAAACCCATCAAATATCCCACTCCATATTCACTCGAAGCCTTTATATTTCTACCAAAAACTTCCCTCCTCTCTCATGAATCCTCCCAAGGTGCCCCAAGCTCTCAATAAGCCTCTATGAAGCCTCTCCCAAGACTTTGGGATCACACTTCCATGTAAGTGATTTCTTCCTTTCTCATTTCTGTCCAATTTTCATTAAGTTGTTTTGCCATTTTGGCTTCAATTACAAATGTTGGAGTATGATTTCGTACCTTCCCCATACTTCCATATTTATGTTTGGCTGACAGGATACCCCTTTCAATCTCATTAATTCATCCCATGAACATCCGTTACCATGCCGAAATTCCGTGAGGGATTTTCTCTCCTCTTTTACATCCAAGTAATTCTTTTAAATTGTTCATTTAAATTCAATTACATTTGTTGTGAAATGTTTATATATGACCCCCTTACTGTAAATTTTATGTATATATGATGAGACACCCCTTTCTCTCTCATAAACCATTTTTATGAGTTCTTATTTCACACTGTTATGCTGCTAAAATTGCACTATGATTTTCCAAGACAATGTCATTGTATAGTGTATACCATTCCCATATCTCTATCAAGGGTATTCACCTTTATGAAAATTTACATATTCATTATAAATCTTAATGTATTTATTCCACATCCCTTTATCATGGAATAAATAATGATGACTGATTCCATGTTGTAAGATCCATGTGGCACACTTATGCATGAAATGAAATGTTTAAGAAGGGTGCGCTCTAATAGCGCTCCAATGCATTGGGTAAAGTATAGTATAATGATACTTCATGTGCAATGGATGTTGACTCATGCTAATTCTAGTGAAACTATGTTTGAAATGTGCTTCATGTGAAATGAGTATTTACTCATGCTACATGTGCAGTGAGCATTGGCTCATGCTAAATCCATGTTAAGGGGTGTTGCCACATTTCCATGTTTTGATTATCATGCTTTATCATGCGTTTATGTTCATGTTTCTCTTGTACACCATTCATATGAATATTTTCAATCATATATTATATTACTCATGTTATTAGATATTTATTCCCTTACCGGGCTTTATAGCTCACCCTTTTCTTATGCATTCCCTCTGGTTATCCCTTGCAATACTAAGCATTAGGGAATGTAGTGGTCATGTAATTTATGTTTTCAATAAAGATGTTGTATTTAATGTTTTAAGTTGTTGAGTAATGATCCTAAGACCCAAATACACTAGACCTCTCAATCTTATATGTTGTATCAAGTGATGTTTAAGTAATAAATCATGTATAAGTGTGTAATAAAAAGTAGGGTTGTTATAGTTGGTATCATAGGATATATTTAGTTATTTTATGGATTATGATTAGAAAGCCCTAGTGAAGCCTTAGAGAAAAGATTAATTATAAAAAAACATCCCTATGTTTTGGTGAATATTGAGTAAGTGGTTTATCAAGAAAATACATCCCTGTCTAGATACATGCAAGTAGAGATGGCTCTGGCATAGAATAATCCAAGGGGTAAAACCCGAAAACACCGCTTTGAGCAAGACTCGAATGTGAACTGGTGCACGACAACATGAATTGATTCACTCTTTGTTACGACACTCCCAACAGATATGATTTTTAAAAATAATGAGCTTAGTATGAACCCAAATTAAGGGAAAAAAATTATTCCCCTAAGAATATATGATAGAAAATAGATCATGGACAAAATAGATTGAGGCTAAAAGATTTATAAGTTAAAGAAATAAACATAATTTATAAGTCATTCATTTTTGTCTTTGGATTCCCCTTTATGTGTCTAATATATTTAAAAAATTTATATTCCACAAGTCTATATGGATGAACTAAATGAGTAGAACCAGAATCAGAAAGATGAGGGTAGGGTTATTTCCCATAGTTCTATGTATTCTTTTATATCCTGAATGTTTAGTAGAACAATCCCAACACCACCAAAAATCATGGAATTAAATATGTTAGTGAGTATAGAAAATTGGGAAATCATTGCATCCTATGAATATAACTCTTCCCTTGTCATAATTTATGGATTGAACATCTGGGAAAACCTCTTAATACTCCCTATATTGGATTTTGATCCAATTCTCGGCATGGATTGGCTTTCTTTATATAGATCCAACCTAAATTTTCTTGAGATGGAAACCACTCTCCATATATAGAATCGACTCCCAATTATATACATGTGAAAGGAGTAAGATGAATCTTATTTATCTCCATCATCTCATGCGTGGATATTACTACCCTATGAGATTGTGTATCTATCTTAGATGATTGAGTCTGAGGAAACCATCCTTGAAGACATGCCTATTGTGAGGGATTTTACTAATGTGTTTCCCATGGAATTGCCTGGTCTTCCTCCTAGAGGGTATTTTGAATTCATAAATTATCTTATACCTACGGAATTTACAATATCCAAGACTCCTTATTGAATGGTTGTTGCGGATCATGAAGAGATGAAGAAACAACTACAAGAGAATCAGGATAAAGGGTTTATACGACCATGTTTTTCACCATCGGGTGCACCAGTAATCTTCATCCAGAAGAAAGATGGTTCAATGCACCTTTGAATCAATTATCACGAGCATAACAAAATAACGATAAAGAACAAGTATCATCTCCCATGAATTGATGACTTTTTCGACCAGTTGTGTGGAGTATAGTACTTTTACAAGGTAGATTTGCGGTTGAGATATTATCACTTAAGTGTAAAGAAGGAAGATATTCCCAATACTTATTTTTGTAAAAGATACATGCACTATAAATTCATAGTAATGCCTTTCGGACTCACTAATTCTCTAGAAATCATGATGGAATTGATTAATAGAGTCTTTAGAGATTACCTCATCAAATTTGTGGTGGTATTTTTAGATTATATTGTAATATACTCCAAAACCATGAAGGATCATAAGGATCATCTAAGAAATGTACTAGAGACCTTGAAAAAGGAGAAGCTCTATGAAATGTATAATAAGTGTGAGTTCTGGTTGAAAGAAGTATCATTTTTAGGCCACATTATCACAAGTAATGTTATATTTTTGGATCCCTCCAAAATAGATGCAATAGAGGGATAGATGAGGCCAACATTGATATCAGATATCCGTAGATTATTGGGGTTAGCTAGATATTATCGACCATTAGTGAAAAATTTCTTAGGATTGTTCAACCCTCTTACAAAGCTAACTCGGAAGGGAGTAAAGTCTTCTTGGAGTGATAAATGTGAAGAAAGATTAAAGGAGTTAAAATGGAGGCTTATCACTGCACCCGTGCTCACTTTACCCACAAGTAGAGAACATTTTGTGGGATTCAGTGATGCTTCAAAGAAGGACCTGGGTTGTGTGTTGAAGAAAAATGAAATTTTCATTACCTATGCTTCAAGGTAATTGAAATTTCATCAGCAGAATTAACCAACACATGATTGGGAGTTAGATTCAGTGATCTTCACTTTAAAAATTACTGGAATTATCTCTTTGGGGAGAAGTGTGAAATATATATGGACCACAAAAACCTCAAGTATATATTCACACAGAAAGAGTCGAGCATGCACCAAGCAAGATGGTTAGAGCTGATCAAAGACTATGACTGTTCAATCCCTTACCACCCTAGGAAAGCGAATAAGGTCGCAGATGCTCAAAGTATAAAGGACCCAATGATTCTTTAATTGATGAGAATTGAGAATGATCCAATCATCATAGACTTGTTGAATATAGACATGGTAATCATAATGAATGGATTACCATCAATCATTTCACAAATGATTTCTCATAAGTCTCTTTTGGAAAGGTTAAAGGATGATCAAGAGGATGATGTGGGAATTTTAAAGAAAGTGGAAGCTATCAGAAAAAGTAAATCCTCAGAGTTCAATGTTAATGAAGAATTAATTGTGAGATTTCTGAAAATAATATGTGTTCCATCAAGTCTAGTGCTGAAGAAGGAACTTTTGGATGATGTGCATAGTTCTAATTTCTCTTTTCAACCTGGAAACACAAAGATGTATCGAGTTCTCTGAGAGCATTATTGGTGGGATAATATGAATAAGGAGATCACTGGGTATACATTAATGTTCCTGGTGTGTTATCAAGTGAAGGAAGAGAGGAAGAAGTCTAAGGAGATGATGCAACCATTACCCATACATGAATGGAAATGGGAGAAAATCACCACATACTTTGTCACCGGGATTCCAAATACATCCAAAAGAAAAAAAATGCAATCTAGGTTGTTGTAGATCATCTTACAAAGTCTGCACACTTCATTGCAATTCGGGAGGACTTATAATTGGATCAACTGGCATTGATATACATCAGTGAATTGGTAAGGCTACATAGAGTACCATTATCTAGTTAATCTGATCGACATCCAAGATTCCCCTCTATGTTTTGGAAGAGTATTCAACATGCTCTGGATACTTAACTACACCTCATTATGACATATTATCCTCAAACTGATGGCCAATCTGAGAGAACTATTCAGACACTGGGGGATATGTTAATATCATGTTCTATAGACTTAATAGGAGGGTGGGACTAACATCTTCCACTGGTTGAATTATTCTACAATAACAGTTTCCACTCGAGCATCCAAATGGAACCTTATAAATACCTATATGGGATGTGATTCAGAACACTGACATGTTGGGATGATGTTGGTGAACGTAAGCTAGTAGGACTAGAAATGGTCGAAGAAATGGTGGAGAAGGTGAAAAACCATTCACCAGCATAACAAGGATGCCTAGAGTTCAAAGAAGAGTTATAAAGATAACTGTCTATGAGACCTTGAGTTTAATGTTAGAGATATAGTATTTCTACACATATCTCCATGGAAGAAGGTCATGATGTTTTTAAATAAAGGGAAGTTATTTCCTAGGTACATCGTCCCCTTTGAGATTCTTGATTGTGTTGGGGTTGTGGCCTATCGACTAACACTTCCACCTACCATAGTCAAAGTACCTGATTTATTTCATGTATCCATCTAACGAAAGTACATACTAGACCCTTCACATGTAATATCATTAGAGGTATTAAAGATAGAGGATGATCTTTAATATGAGGAGAAACCAGTGATGATCTTAGATCATAGAGAAAAAGTTCTACGAAATAAGACAATTCCCCTTAGAAAGGTGTTGTGGTGAAACCACAAGTATTAAGAAGAGACGTGGGAATCAGAGGTTTAGAGTTGAAAAAATAAATTTCGAGTATGAAATTTTTTAAGGGGAGATTATTGTAACAACCCAATCTTTTATTAATGGAAATTCCTCTTGATCATATTAAATGTATTATTATGGTTATATAAAATGTGAACATCCTTGGTTTTATGATTGTAGATTTTAAAATACCATTATGAATTGTGACTGTTTCTCATATAGATGTTGAACAATGATTACATGATTTGTATAAATATAGGGCTTTAACAAATCCAATTTACTAAAACAAAGTAAGTTATGGCCTCATCCAGTAGACTAGCCCCATATTAATCCCATTTGTTGGATCTCACAAAGGAGGTGGAATCCATGTGATTCTCTCTTAACAAAGCCCTTGCTGAGCTTGAACACATTATGTTTGAGCTGAACCGACTACAGGAGAAGTGGAAGTTAATAGAGATTAACCCCCGAGCGATGTTATCCAAGACACCCTAAGAGTTTGTCACCATCGCACACCTTACCCTTCGGTCTTATGAAGGTTTTTTAAATTGTTATGTAACAAGACCCAAGAACTATGACTATGTATATTATTTTTTTAGAAAGAATGTGCATTCATTTTATTATTATTACTTTGTAAATAGTTTTTAAAGACCAAATAGTATTTTTAATTAATATTCAACTAAGAAATATTTTTTGCTGAATTAATGTATTTTTTCATTAAATAATATTTTAATAAAATATTATTATAATTAAATTACATTTTCCTAATTATAAATCATCATATTATTTTATGAATGCAATTGTAATTTTTATTATGGTTTGAAAAATGTTTTTGTCAAAACCCATGAATTTTGATAAATGTTAGTTTTTATTTTAAAAGTAAAAATTCACATATATAGAAATTTATTTAGATAAAATTAATATTATTTTTGGAATCTGGATGTAGAAATTATCTAATAGGGAATATTTCATAATTTTTTGAGACAATCAAATTTGTGGGTAAATATTAAATACCGATTAAATATATAATGTGTTTTCTGACATTATAATGACCCAATAGTGATGTAATAAAATAATATAACAATTATTTTCAGCCAATATATGTTTTACCATTAAAATAATGTGATTTTGGGCTTGTATTATTTATTTTACAAAGCTTTAGTGGACCATTCAAGGCTTATAAAACATTTTGTCTTTTTAAATTGTTTTCCTTGAGAGTGTGACTCACCTCCACATAAGCAACCATATCATTTTAATACATTCGACCATTGGAATTATAAAATATTTTTTTCAACTCCCCATTGGAAAAAAACATGGGTAAAAACTATGGTCTGGTTTTTGGTTTTGATTAGTTTAATGTTAGCTGTCTGAAACCTAAATAATAGAGAATTCTCTCTCCTTTCCTATATAAACCCATCCAAGCTCCCAGTTCCTCTTCAGTCAAAGCATGTGTAGTTCGACCAACCCATTTCCCCTCTCTCTATAATCCTCCCAAGGTGCCCCAAGCTCCTAATTAGCCCCTATCAAGCCTCTCCCAAGCCAGTAAGACCACACATCAAATTAATGGATTTTTTCTTTTCTCATTTTTGTCCAATTTTAGTTAAGTTGTTATGCCCTTTTTTCGATTAAAAATATTGGGGTATGATTTCACACCATCATCATACTTCCCTATTTAATTTTGGAGGATGGGAGACCCTTTTCTCTCAAATTGATGCCTCCCATGTACACGAGTTACCATGCCAAAATTTCGTGAGGGATTTCTCTCTCCTCCTTTACATCCAAGTTATTCATTTAAATTATGCATGAAAATTCCAATAAATTTATTTGAAAATGTATCTATATGACCAACTTACTATAAATTTCATGTAAATATTATGAGACACCCCTTTCTCTCTCATAAACCATTTTTATGAGTTTTTATTTCACGCCGTTATGTTGCTAAAATTGCACTACGATTTTCCAAGCCAAGGTCATAATGTAGTGAATACCACGCCCATTTCTCTATCAAGGGTATCAAACGTTATGAAAATTTACTTATTGATTATAAAACGTAATGTATTTATTCAAAATACCTTTATTGTGTAAAAAAGGATGATGATTGATTCCCTATTTTATGATCCATGTGGCACACTTGTGTAAGAAATGAATTGTTTAAGAAGGGTGCGCCGTAATAGTGCATCAATGCATTGGGTAAAGTATAGTATCATGATATGTCATGTGAAATGGGTGTTGAATCATTCTGATTCAAGTAAAACAATGTTTTACTCATACTTCTTGTGCAATGAGGTTTTACTCATCCTCCATGTGCAATGATCCTTAGATCATGCTAATTCCATGTTATGTGTTGTTGCCACATTTCCATGTTATGATTTTCATGATTTATCATTCCTTTATATTAATGTTTATCTGGTACTCCATTGATATGCCTACTGTCTAACATGTATTGTATTACTCATGTTATTCTATTTTTATTCCCTTAATAGGCTTTATGGCTCACTCTTTTCTTATGCATGTCCTCTGTTTATCACATGAAATAATAAGTAGGAGGGAATGTAGTGGTCATGTAAAGGATGTTTCCATTAAAGATGTTGTTTTCATTTTTTAAGTTTTTATATAATGATCTTAAGCCCCAAATAAACTATACTTCTAGAACTTCTATGTTTAATCAAGTGAATTTTATGTAATAAATCATGTCTAAGTGTGTAATAAAAAGCAGGGTTGTTATAATATTAATCCAAATCCATGGGACTTGTTGATTAATTAATCAATTTTGGAAATGTTTCTTCCTTGGCTCTAAAATTAACCAAACTTAGTTCTTAGATGGTTGTTGAAACACTATTCTTGAAATTTTTTTGGGCTATATATTATCAAAATTCTCTATGTCATCAATAGTGGATGATGAAACAAATTCATGAGATCTGGGAGGTGTTGTAGGGATTTCATTTTCCGTATTTAGATTAAATTCATTTGAAAAGTATAAGGGTTATTTAGGCCCAACAGATACCATGTTAATTGAGATAAATAAACCTAATCCCCATGTTCCTCTTTTGTTGTAAATATACAATTTGTCGAATAGCCTGGGATATGGTAATAAAATTCAGGAAAATAATATATTATGGTATAAATGATCAAAAGAAATAATATAATACGTGAATTTTATGGGAATCACCTTTTATACTGGTGATGGTGGATCAATAGAAATATCTTCTATACATCATAAGAAACAGTGATGATTAAAAGTTTCTCTCCATTAGAAGACATCATCATATGAATTCTAAAATCTGTAATCATCACCATGATATGATTGATTGGATGCAGAAAATATTAATCCATGATGTTCAATGAATTAATCAGTTCCATATCTAGTACATTAGATGAATCCACTTATATTTCATTATTCACCACTTATTTCTTCTCCTCATTTTAAAGTAATGTTTATACATTTAACCTGATTCACAAGATTAAAAGGGGGATTTATTACCACAATTTTTTATATCAGGACCAAAAATAGTGTATCTCAACAACTTATATTGGGAAGATAGAATCATTAGATGAATGTGAATCCATGATATTTTTAAAATTGAGTGGAACCCCATGTATAGAAAAGTAACTATAAACTAAGATTTAAATACAAGGAACTAAAACATTGTTTTTTGTATGATGTTTATCAGTGGATTTTATTCACAATTTTCATATCATTTTATTTCCATTATGTAATATGAGAGGTTATCATATTGATAGGACAAGTAGAAAATATTGTAGATTGTGATGAGACTGAATTCTGATACTGTTTGTTCTATTTGTTGGTGGATGATTATTTTTTCTTGTTTTCCAAACACATGTAAGGTAATGACATTCCCATGTATATCGGCTTCTCTATATTTCATTTTAATGTATTTTTCTTGGTTGAATTTAGTGAATCCCATTTCTACATGATGTTTTAATTTTAAAATAATTTATCTATAAATATATGAGAACATGATAGTTATTTGATAAGGGACTCTCTATTTTTTTTACTAATAAAATGGGTATCCATAATTGAACTTCATTCCCCATCGATTGATAAATACTTAATATGTCCAACATATAGCCTAAAATCCTAATATTTCGACAACAACTTTATTCTCTAGATTGGATTATGGTGGCATAATCTAGTTTTGATGATGATCCCCTCCCTGTGTTATAATTTGGGGATATTTTCTTATTTTGGGTCATTTTGAGCTTTTCGTCTTATATACCATGATTTATATGGTGGTTATATTTTGATAGTCTATCAATTCACCATATATTGGTAGAATGAATAGTTGGGGATTTAGAATTAGGATTATATTCTTGCTGAAATTGTTGAAGAAAATTCCACCTATTTTTAGATGAACTTGTGATTTTGATGGGAATAACTGATAAACCATAGGATATACCGTGTGGGTGTATCCCCCAACCACAACAGCCTCATACACTTATTCTAGGGGGATACAACCTTCAAAATTGTCTTTTTTTGTTCAAAAGTGGTTTTGTTAGTGACTCTTCACCAAATAAAAATTTTATTTTTTGGGATGGTTCCCATCATCAAAATTATAGTGTTAATTAATTCTGAAAAGAAATTACTAGTTTGAGTTTATATGTGGTTTATTATTCCAATGCTTGGTTTTAGTAGTGGTCATTTCATAATCTATTATAATACTATCATGAAAATTTTGATGTCTTAAAAGTTATATAAGGTGTTGAGGTTATTACCAATTAATCCATTCATATCATGATGATGTTATGTTTGTGAATGAATAATTTATAACTCATATAATTATCTAAAAAAATTATTTCCTCTTATATATTTCCTTAAATTCTCATTCTTCTCTATATAAAAAATTAGAAAATATGTCACATGTGTCTGGGGATTTTCTAGCATTTACCACTATTTATCTACAATACATTGAAGAATTTATTTCATGTTAAATAAATATATGATGATATATATCACGCACGGTGTCATTTATAGGTATATATTTTATTATTTATTAATTATTTTTTTGTGTTTCACTATTCAATTATTTTCTTTTTCTAAGCCATTTGTTTCTTCTACAACTTTGGTCTCACTGAGGGTCATATCACGCGAAATTCATATCGCAAAGCGATTATTGGTTTCTAATTTAAAGAAGGAATAAATAAAAATATTTCAATTTGTACATAACAACATGTAGGGACATAGATGATTTTTTAGAATATGGATGATTAAGTATCATTCCATAGAAAAATGACATTACAACATCATAGATGCTAGGATTTTAGAAAAGGTAATAGTTCCCATTAATTAGGGTTAATTTTATTATATATATTACTCTTATGTAAGGGGGAACTAATGCATATGATTTTAAACATTTTGTAATATTGAATATGTATGGATATTCACATCATGGACTTAAGATTCATGATGTGATGAGTGTCTATGAATGAAATACTAAAAAACCATGTTTAATAGTTATAAAATTACTATTACATATGGACACCGTCGAATTTATGTGTCTCATACTTTTTAAAAAATAGTTTTATGTAGGTGGTTAAATTTTTGAGGGTGTAAGTTGAGCTTTGATGTGATGTCAAGATTGAGAGATATATGATGAAGATCAATACCCAAAGACTCACTAAACCATGAAGCAAAGTTTCATTTTTTGGAACATGTATGGATAGTAGAGTCACATTTTTTTGGTTGAAGGAATTTCATGATATGATATAGAAGATCACAACATGTAAAACTTTTTCTAGTTTATTTAAAATATAGATTTATTGATTAAATTAAATCTGAAAAAAATCCTATTACCACCAATGGTATCATGGAAAATCCTCCAATTAAACCTTTTAATACATCTGAGTCAGCCATTCCACTTCTTCTCCCCTTCTACTTAATCTACGTGGATTTTATATCATGATTAATCATGTATGTGGTTTTAAAATTTTTCCTTTTATTCTATTCTCTCAATGGATTTATTTAATACAACAGTCATGGTTTCTAGTGTTTTCTAATATCTGATCAAATGAGGGAATTTTATGATGTTAGGGTTTTTGAAATGTTCTCCTTTTTTCGATTATCCCCATTTTTTATTGTTATCATCTTCTTATGTTTGGTGGTTCCATATAACAGACCATAATTTTACAATATTTCACAATTTTTAATCAATAATATATTGAATATCTAATTTTTTATACAATGGTAGACTAGAATGAACTATGATACATTTTATTTAGATAAAATATTTAAATTCAAGATAAACCTTATTAAGTTAAGAGATTATAATATAAATCATGAATAACAGAATTACATGTTTAATAAATATGTAAATAAATAAAATGGACATAAACATAAAATATTTATCATCATGGTTTTATGGGAATATAATAATCATGATTTCAACAAATGAAATATGTAATATAATTAAAAATATAATAGGAATTTTGAGAGTGAAGTAAATGAATATGACTAAGGATTCTAAAAAATTAAATATGATAACATAAGGTAATGAAAATTAATTATTATATATATTGTCCATGTATATATGCTCATTAGGTATACATATATCAAATAGGTATATTGATGTTTTTTAATATTTATTAAAAAATTGAAAATAATATAATTCATAATTTTGTATTGAAATAAAATGATAATATTTAATTAAAATATTTTATTATAAAATAAACATTTTTTGTACTATATTGTAATAATTATTAATATTATTATTTGTTTCACTCAAATAATGAATTTATGAATTTAAAATTTTCATAAAAATTTAATATAAATCGATTAGTAAAACAAAATTCATAGAATATAACGAAGTATTTTTTATATGATGAGGAAAAAATTAATTAATATTAAAAAAATATATTTTTTAATGAACTAATTTTATATATGTTGTATCTTTATCATTATATATAAAATTTAACACTTTTAAATGATTTATATAATATAATTTATAATTATGTGAAAATAGCTTAACAATCATTTAAATAACTAATATTATATATGTTTAGAAAAATCTAGTGGTAAATTTTTTTTTTATAAAAAATATTTTTTCTATATAGTGTAATTTCATTTGAAAGGTAATATTATCATATTTATAAATTTAATTATATTAAATGGAATCCAAAAATTTAATCCAAAATTTTAATCACAAAATTTGGAATATTTCACTTTTGGAAATAAAAATAATTTACCGAGGTAAAAATTGAGCAATGATGATAATTGTAAAATTAGGTCAATATTGTAAAATTTTTTGGAAAAGACTTATAATATCTAGAAAAAATGTCACTAAATTGTTTTCATTAATATATTCACGACACATATCCATTATATTTAACTTTTTACCCACATTCATTGTAGAATTACATCATTATAATTAAGGGAGTGGAAATTTCGCAAAATTCTTCTCAAAACACACATATTGAAGGTCGCATCCTCTACCCTTCCCAAACCACAAAATGTTTTATATTATCTCTATAATATCTACCTATTTATCATATCCAAATGATTTTTTTACTTTTGGTGTCTTCTAGTTCTAATTTAGGGATCCAAAATTTTCCATTCTAATGGGACGCATATAAAGAAGGAGTTAATTCTCAAAAGCATATTGTCCATCTACATATTTTGTAATTACCATATCATATCTACCATTTTTAAAAATAATTATAAATTTTAAAGATGTTATAATGAAATAATTATACGTCCAATAAAATATATTTCTATTAAATAACTATATAATCTTAATATTGCTTTACTATAACATGTTCTTATTTAAGTTGGTTCAACCACCTAAAACATATGTTATTATCTCTCCACTGTTTCCAATACAAATGAGTATCATGAAATTAATAATGGTAACAAATGAGATTGAATTGTAATATAAGTTATTAATATGATTTTGTTTGTGTGAAAAAAATTAAATATGAATATTGTATAACTTATTATTATGTGTAAATTACATGAAAAATGTAAAATTTTAGATTCCATTTTAATCTACCATACAAATAAATTCCATTAAATAAATTGAGACATCATGAATAATTGGAAAAAATTATTATAGTACATTGAATAATCCAATAATGTTGATATTGGTATAAAAAATGAGGACCTAAATCTCTATTATGAAACAGGTAAAAAATAATCAATATTACTAACATTTGATGATTAAAATAAATAATAAGTATATAAAATATGAAATATTAATGATATGAATTGAAGTCAATAAAATGTAATAGATATTAATAAGGGTAATAAATAAGTTACTTTGATTAATATTTTTATTATACATCATGTTAAATCACTTTCATGGAATTCCATATTAATGATAACTTTTTCATAAAAATCACATTTCGAAATCAATAATGATTATCTTTGATCTTCCATTAGGGGACCAACCATTACACTTTTTTTTATTCTAGAATATATTTTATCCATGACTATATTCATCACAGTTCTATATGATTGAACTTATCTAAATATCAATGATTTCTTCCAATAATTTTAATCTATATTTCTATTTATTTTAAATTTTTTAAATTAATATTTCTATCATTTTCTTCATCAATCATTTTCTAGTAAATTTAACTCTTCATATTTCCATGTGAAAAATATATTCCTTTTAAAAAATTTGAAATTCAGTTTTCTCCCAAAATTTAATACTAATATTTTTAATGAAGAATCATTTTCATATTGTCACTATTTTCTAATATAATAACTAATATCTTTTTTATTTAATTATTCAAACTAAAATAAAATTTATTGAAAACATAAAAGGGTTTCTTTTATTTTCTCAGTGTAATTTTTCAATGAAACTATATTTTTTCATTTCTATGAATAGTGACAAATTCTTCTTATGTTTTCTAGAGTATATGATATAATGATACCATCCAAATTATTTCTATGGATTTATTATTATAATTACTTATGTATGTTTTTAGGAAATTCATTTCTTTTAATGATATAATTAATCCATAATGGATTTAAGATTATTCTCATATTCATGTTTTATACATATAAATAGTTTTAAATTAAATGATTTGTTGGTATAAAATTATATAGCCCTGTAATGTACAGGGTAAATCATTATTTCTCATTTTATAAAATTTAAGTAAATTAAAAATGAATGTAATGCACTATTAAATTATGTATAATTTGTTTGTGGGCATAAAGAGTGAACCCAAGGCATTATGGGCACTTGTCCAATATGAAAAGGAGGTCATGACAGCGAGCCTTGACATTTGATATAATTTTCTATACTTATAAAATTTAAATATTCTAATTCATATTTTATGTTTTAATAGATCATGATTATTTTCTCATGAACTGACTTTTGGACATAATATTTATGTTGTTTTTTTAAAATTCATATACATTTACTCCTTATTTATGAATTTTTTTGGGTATGATTCTATTTTGTTATAACTATCTTCCTTGATTATTTTCTCACACTAACATGATTATATTATAATCACTTAGTGTATTTCATTGTAATTTCTTATGTTTATAATTAGATAAAATATAAACGTACCATTTCTTTTGTTTCTATTCCCCGGGTTATGGAGAAGAATATTATATATGATTCGTATAAAAGGTTATCGTGACAGAATACTAATTGAGGGAGATGCATAATTTTTTTTAAATAAGTTGTTATTTATATAATCTCAAAAGACACTAAACCATTATATTTTGGGCGTGTATTATTTTGTGACGTAATTTCATGAAAAATAATTATATATTTTTTTACACCTTTTCTTATTCCATGATCTCCCATTATTTGATGAACCTTTTGTTATTTATTTTTGAAAAGTATGTTTTAAATGATTTAAATATACATTAACATATATTTTGGATGAACACATAAATGATATAGTTTTCATGTATTTTTATCTTGATATGATTTAATTAATTTATTTCTAATTAAAGTTTTATATATTAAATTAATTATTCCAATCATATTCTTTATGAAATTTCTGTACTATGGAAAAGGTTTTTGTAAAAATAAATGTATTAAGACTTAAAAAAATTTATAACTCGTGGGAACCCCTAGTGCTTTGGTAAGTAACATTGTATTTGTAAAATCTTATAAATGATATGTTCCCTTAAGAATTAGAATTTATATGTATTCTTCTTAAGCATCAATACACACTTTTAAACATCATGTTGCATTGGTATACCAATTATGAGTATAATATATAATCTTTAATAGATATAAATTATTATATTATAATAAGATATGTTATAGAAATATTTTTTTTCCTTGACCTTATCTATTCTAGGGTCAATCTTTTTATGATCATTTTAAAATTATTATTTACAAGGATTATACTTTTATATTTAAATTACTTTAATGAATGTAATGTGTATCTTTTTTTAAAAATGGTCAATGAATAATTTAATAAAGTATAGTTTAAAACTATAAATAATGGATTATGTTATAATGTTTGTCCATATATCACATGGTGAGATCCAACTTTGTTTTTATGATCACACCCTACATACACCCATTTGGTGTTTTTTGGCTATCTTTTTGCGGATAGATGTACTATCAACAAGCCTCTTAGATGTTATGGATTTCAATTTTAGATGTGTTTCTATTAGAAGAGTTTACATTGTGTTACTGAGCTCTCATTCCATATAGATATAGGTAAAAATTACGTTTGGTTCATTTTTTATGGTCTAGTTGTAGACATTCAATTTTTTATTTCTGTGATGGATTCACATCATGTTCCCTTTTTAATATTGGAATTTATTACACTATAATTTTACTCCGGGTTCAATTTTATATTAATATTTTTGGATTTTACCTTATTTTTATTTAATTATAATTATAAAAATCCTAGAATTCATGGATCACAAAAAGATGGATTTTCAAGTCATGTTATTAATTATGAAATGTTTGATGGATTTATCAAGTGAAAATATTGCCAATGTCATGTCTATTATTCATATAATGTAGCTATTATCCCGTGGGGAACATGAATACCCTTTCTTCCTTATCATTTGTACAATCAGATTTTAGGTCAAATGTATCATAGTATGTTTATGGAAAAAAATTAATCCAATCCTTATTTTTATTTATGATATTTGGGGAAATAATAATAGAATTGAAATTGGATTTAAACACATTAGGGGTTAGTTATGGGTGAGTGAATTACGAATACACCTTTTAATAAGCCTTATTACACTATGTAATGATGCGGTATTGGATAATATGGTATTTAATATGGTTTGGTTTTGTTTTAAATAATTAGTGGTATTTTTAGTGAATAAAGTTAAGGTTCTCATGCTACAGATTCTATAGTAAATCATGTGACCTCTTTTAAAGAAGTCCAATAGTAGGTAAGTTAATTATTTATTTGTTTACTCTCTTTTAAATACCATTTTATTATTCTCTTAGTTTTTTAATTAATTTTATTTATTTATTTAATTTTATCTATTATTTTATTTTCTACATCAATATTGTATTTATATAGTGTTATCCACACTCTAAGAATCCCTACAAGTGTCCCAAATGGATTTACCAATAAAATTCTTGAGTGAAGACTCCAATGAATAAATAATAGATTAAGATGGTATTGAGATACATATTATTAATTGATCATGAAATATTCCATAGATTAACAATGACTAGGTAAGTAGTTTTGGGTCTATGTCAATATATATACTGATGTAAGGAATGTTTTCTCCCTCTACCTCCATCTAGTCAAAGAAATAAACTTTTTTGATATGTAGAGGATTTTTCAGAGAATATTGATGAAAAATTTCATCAATTTATATTTTTTAATCCATCAATGTGAATTGTTTAACCATTATGATTGATGATCCCAACTAAAAATTGTGGAAGTATTTTGTATAAGATGTTTTTTATGAGAAACTAGATTAGAATGACCTTAATGTTATGTTCAATTTATTATTTTATATAAATATGATTAATTTTGTTATTTCATTGGTGTTTGATTTCTAATAAAAAGAAAATCCTATTTTTATGGAATATATAACTAGATTTACTAGCAATGTTCATATTTTTCTAAAGTTGGTTTAAAATGATATGTAAAAATCCTAGTGGTTTGGAATGGGATTATGACCGGACAACTCGTCCCATGAATTCCTATTGATGATTTATACTAAAATAGATGTTTATTATTAATCTATTATATTGTAGATAGGCCAGGCTAAGAATTAAGGGGTTCTTTCTTGTTATCTCATACATTACATATGTAATTGAGGTTATGTAAGATGAATAATGATGATCTGTGATGAGGTTTTAGTGGTTCTCCATGAGACCCATCATAGAAAGTTTTTTATGAATATATTTTTTATAATCGAGTATTATTTTATTATTTTCTTAGGGTTAGACACATAATATCTTTGTTCTAGGAGAACACTGATTCTTTTCACACTTGGGGTAATATGAGACATATTCTTAGGTATTGTATAGCCAATAACCACCCTAAAATTTGTAATAGTGTACTGTATATAGGAGGATATTCATCTCAGTTGAACACATTTAGTGTGATGGGGTCCCAACAATATGGTTTTGGATGTAGAGGTTCCTAGAATACTAGAAAAATTAAGTTGAGGTTTAATATTAAAGCTGGTAATAGGATTTCATAATTTTTTGGGGAAAGATGATTCAAAAAATGGTGAATGATCATACTTAATCATACAACTTACTGCTAACTCTTTGAGGTGATAATGTAATTACATTATCTATGTATATTATTTATTTAATATAAGGTGAAAATCTTTATTCACATCTTCTCATATCATGCAATTATAAAGACTTACATCAGGCCTTATACCATATATTGTTGAAATATATGAACTTCTAGGAAATTAAAATGGAGTATGGATATTTTTTTCATTATATAATGTCTCCATATGTGATGTGGATTGATTAAGGGATATAGTTTTTCAAAAGAGTAAAGTCATTGAAATTATTCTCTTGAAGGATTGGATGGCCATTTTTAAATATCATATAGATTATTTTCATCATAGGGTGACCATTACATCCCCTAATTGGATATCACATTTATTTTATGCATAATGGGAATTATGGTATTTTCAATATGGAATTCCTCATCCCATGGTTGGTAGGTTTATATTCCATGTATCATCTATTTTGATGGAGGCTAATTTACTAGATTATGTAACCAACATTCCACTTTTGGGGATGGAAAGTCATAGTTTATTCCCAAATGACTTTATTTTTGTTTTCTCATGGGAATGAAATATATTTTCTATTATATTTATACCTTGGACACAACAAATTTTTTTTCAATCCTATCATATGGTTCCTATTGAATTAATGTAGATAAGGATTTTCATTGATGATCTTAATCAAATGGGCGTCATCAGAAACATTTTCCCTCAATGGGGAACTCCTATAAAGTTTATTAATAATGAATAATGGAATCCTATATTATATATAGATTAAATAAATTTCAATCATGTGGACATAAAAAATAAACACCACGTTCCTCACTTCAATGAATTCATTGCTCAGTTTCATGGATAATGATGGTTTACAATTATTGAACATTGGCAAGGTTATCCCCAAATCAATGTCAAAGCATATGTTATTCCCATGACTACATTTAGAATTGGACGTGGTTATTAAGAATACTAAGTGATTCTATTCATTATAATTATAAATCCTATAGTTTTTATGTCTCTTATGATTACGATATTTCATCAATACCATGAATACCTTATCATGGTAGTAAAATATTATATCTTGGCCTATTCTCAAACCAAATATGGGGATGAGTCTCATTTGAGAAATTCCTTAGGCATTATACACAATCATCGGCTTTATGAATAGTTATCAAAGTGTTTTATATTGTTCCAAGATGTTAATTTTATAATCCAGGAGGTGTTCGAACACTGGTTTTAAGTTGATACTAAAATTGTGAGGAATATTAATTATTGGGAATGACTAGTGAATATGATAAATGTTGATTCTTGTGTATATAGGGTTATTATTTCTAGTTTGTCAATGATTTCACTAATATTGAATCACATCTAGAAACTCTCACTCATAAAGGAGTAAAAATTATATGGATCATAGAGAATGAAGAATCTTTCGATTATTTGAAATTTTGTTTTATCTTAGACATGATTTTAATTCTATTAGAGGAAATATATATCTAGGTTTTTTATTTTGATGCATCAAATATCAGTTTTCGTAGAGTCCATATATATGATGATAATGTGGTGTCCTATACTGTTCCTTAGCTTCAAACTCAAGAGAATAGTTACATAACCCATGAATTTGAGATATAAATATTTATGTATGATCTCAAATTTTGGTGTTTATATAACTTTGGTGACAAATTCATGGTGTCTTTCAAAAATTAATGCTTAAGTTACATCTTCTCTCAAAATTAATTTTATCATATGAATATGTTATGGGTAGGATAAATTCATAAATTTTATTTTAAACATTGATATTCATTGACAAGGGTAAATATATACATCGATGCACTCACTAGAAAGTTACAGTTTCAGGTATTGAATAAATATAGAAAGATTATAACCTGATGATCCTCTTTTTTGAGATTTAGTAATAAGTAAATGAATATAAATTGAATAAGGTAATTTATAAAATTTACTTGACACCTTCTATTAATGAAATAATTTTCCATGATGAACCTATTAATGAGGAGTGACATTATATCAGAAGGACTATTTGTATTGCAGTAGCCACAAGTTACAAATTATTATCTTTTGAGGTTTCTCTTGGGTTTATGAGTTGTAAAGTTGTTATCGTATCCCAAATAGTAGTAGTTATGAATTATTTTCATCACTCATAATTGGTATCCCATGCAAGATCAACCAATATGTATTATAGCGTAATATTCTAATATTTTTTTCTGGTATGAGTCTTAATATATCATATTTTGTGTTCTGATGTTATACATGAAGTGAGTTAAATAATATCTTCACAATCCTTATTGTTTACTTTAGCCACTTTATATCCACATGTAGAAATGGGATGAGTTGTATATTTATTTAATTATCAGAATACCTCATACACATCAAGGGAGGAAAGGTATATGGGTTGTGATTGATTGTTCATGTAAATAGATCATTTTATTTTAATCAAGGAAGAAACCAATGTCAATAAAATTCCATGTTGTATATATAGATTATTATGAAACTGGATGAGGATCCATATTCCATCATTTCTTCAATAAATCACTGATTCAACTGCTAATTATAGACTATCCTTCAAGGTTATATGGAGTCATAAGTGTTGTTGAGAACTTATTATAATCCACAATCCAATAGAAAGATAGAGTGAGAAATCTATATATTAGTGGTAATTATATGTTCCTCTATCATGGATTTTGAGGGCTTGTTAGATGTATATATAGGATTGATTGATTTTTATAATAATAATAGCAATCGATCAAATATCTCAATAGATTATTTGTATGACTTTTATGATCATGGGTTCATGTACCCTCTCTGTTAAAATACGGTGGGTGAAATAAATATATTGGGATCAAGAATTATTTATTAGGTGACTAGTATGATTTATATTATCCAATAGAAAGGGTTATGGATCAGAGATATAATAAATATTCTGATAATTAAAATCATAATACGTTTGAGTTTTTAACTGCTAACCAGGTATTTTTGAATCTTGATCCATGGTTTTGTCACTAACAACTCAATAAGCTTGGGTTGATCAGATCGAGTTATGATGGATACATTTAGATCACTGAAAGAATTAAGATTGTATCTTATTTGTTGAAATTCCTAATTTGTATGAAATCTATTCATAATTTTAACCTTTCTTCTGAGTTAAACAAATATCACATAAATAACCCTCATGTGTTGAGTTATAAAGTGTTGGAATTAAATCACGATATTTTGGTAATGTTCTGAAACTAGTCCACATAATTATCACTTTGAGTAAATTGATTCATAATAAATTTACACATTTGGTTTCTTATTACGTCAAATTGTAGGTGACATTCATAATTTAGCAGAATGGTAATGCATTATTATGGAGTAATGGCGTCAAATATTCAAATGGAATCCTTTTTCATGTTGAGTTTATTGTGGTAGAAAGTGATAAAGTTGATATAATTATAATATCATTGCTTTCAATTTTTATACATTAATTATTTAATTTTTTCCATCAAACTCACCTTTATAATATTTTTTTTCCTACAAATTGGGTTTCTTGTAAATTTTTGCTGGTTTAAGGTCATGCCATGGATATGGGGAATCATGGAATGATGGTTTGTTGTGTTATATATGTGAAATAGTCCATATTGAATTCATGAGGATATCATGATATAGAGAGAATGATATCTGCTCTAGGATTACGGTTGATTGATGATCACACCATGCTTAAAGTGTCTCAAAACAAAATGGGTGCATGGATTCCAGGAAATAGAAAATTCAAAATACTTGAGGGTAACCTTTATAAAAATGGTACTATATGATATGGAAGGGCCAATACAAAAGGATTTTATCTTTGATATACATTTTATCTGAATGGGGGTCATATCATTTATATTGGAATAATTACAAGATAAGTGATTGGGACTACAAAATTTTGAGAATTAACATTTGTAGGATTATTTGGGGTACCCTTATATACATGTAAAATTAGACTTAAGGATACCTGAAATTATGAAAAATTGAGCTATAGAGGAGTTCATTACATGGAGGGTTTGTGTTACACAATGAAGTGGTGTCATGGATAAGATCGATTCCATGGGTGAATTTCCATGATAGATGTCTAATTCATGCCTGGAAGGGTCATATCATGGTGTGATTGTATACATTGGATTCATAACATGTTATTAAGAATCCATTTCTTTTCATGACATAGTAGATAATTTCTTTAAATTTTCTATTTATTTTATTTAAAAACATTAATTTTTAATTAAATGAAATCTATAAACTGTGTATTACTATTCTCCCAAGTGGTATTGTAGAAAAATACCTTCTTAAAACCTTCCATGAATTCATCATCGACCATATCACTTATACTCAACATCTATTTTATCCCAGTTGAGGCTTAGATAATGAATATCTAGTATGTGGTTTCCCCCCTTTTAGAGCTTTATTCTCTTACCTATAATGATTCCATCCTTCCCATTGATATAAGTGGCCAATGATCTCCAATATGTAAAGATTATGACCATGTTTTTTAATGTTATGAATTCCCCATCTTCTACCATAGCGGATCCTCACTATTGGATTGTGGTTTCATATAAATTAGGTGGGTGGTTCCCTTCTCTCCATTTTTCTAATGTTTATGTTGTTAATTAATTTGAAATTTTTTTATTTAAACATTTCTATGTATTTTGTACAACCATGTGAACTGATACAAACATGTTATAGTTTTTAGTATAATGATATTGATAATATTGAACTGAGTGATTTCAAAAGCATTTTTTATTAATGGACTTAATGATTCTCATCACATAGTTGATATTATTCCTCTTATATGTAAATGGTTCATAAATAAAAGTAGGAATCCTCAAAAATGTTTAGACCTCCCAAGAAATGTGAGTGAATTGTTAGGAAACCAAGGAAAAGTGATTTCATGAAATATATATTCTCTCCTTATCTTTTAGTTACATTATTATACTTAAAATTAATTGACATGTACTACTTATCATTCAATTTTATGAGTATATTCATTGGGTATTGAATTTTATCTTCCTAATAGATATATATGATTGGATTTGACCCTAATATAGTATAAGAATCATAATTTATTTTACCTTAGATACTCTATGGTTAATCGCTTGATTATAATTTTGAAATTAATATTTTTATTTATTATAATTTCATATGAGAAATGTGTTAAAGAATGATAAATTTTACTTGTCTTAAAAATTATCAAATTATAGTCTTATTTTGTTTAATTTAAAAATAGAGTTATTAAATTATCTATTAAAGTTTATTTAGGGAACATATGGTGATATGTGACTAATATTGTATTGATCACACTATAAATAGAGCCAGAGGTTGTATCTAGATCTATTTTATTAATAGTAATAAAGGCATGGTACCGATTGAATGTGATCGAATTCCAAGTTACATGAGACTAGGATTTTGAAGGGGACATAATGAGAGTGATCCCTCAAGTCACACAAATATGTGTATTGGCTACATTGGTTTCATTTTGATTATGGTCTTGTTATAGAATTACCATTTGGTATTTTCCTGGTTTTCTTCCCATCACATTTCAATTTTTAATTATAATTTGGATTAATTTTTATTTTCACTCTTTGATAATGTTAATATAAAAAAATAAGGTTCTTAAAATTTTTATCATTAAAAAAATCACATTAATTTCAGTGTTTGAATCTCTAATACTTGTTTAGTTCTTTTCAGGTTCTCAATTAGGACCTGCAGTAATGGATTTATTGGGAAAAAATTTCTACAACGTTGTGTTATAGTTATTCATATTATAGTCTATATCCAATGGGGATATATTGTTCTATTTGATTCTATATTGACCTATAATTTTCACACATGATTACTAAATCATTTAAAAGGTAAATTACATAATAGAAATAAATTTCAGAATCGATTTCCATTGTGTCATGGGAAAATTGGTCACATACATAACTTATAAATAATGAAAAATATAAATTATTAAAAAAAATTCATTAATGTGTATCTAAAATACCACATGTTCTCCAAAGTGAATTTATTCTTATTATGATATATATCATAGAATATGGTGATTTAAAATCCAAGTAAGTGGTGGAATAAGACTAATGTAATTAGAGACAAGAATCAATAGTACACTAATGAGCTTAATCATCATCACACTATCATAAGAAGGAGATCATCTCCATAGTCAGGATTGTATCATTATAAAAGAAATGGGATGTATCATATACATAATAATGAAACATCATAACCTTTTGTTCAAATACTAGACATATATGTGAAGAAATCTAATATCATTTTCATGCAGAACATATATACATAAATAATAACATCACAATTGTGATCAATGATAGAAAAACTTTCATGAATTTTAATCATAATACCAAGAGATATATCATGTTAACCAATGAATTATGGGGATATTATATTCACACCCCTCATAAGATTATATAATTACCGCAATCATGCATGCCCCATGAAACAATAACATACACCAATCGTATAGAATAAATAAACTCATGGGATGAAATTTGATTCAAAAATATATCATATATAATACAACAATAAATAACCTTTTTGGAAATAAAATTTATATGTTATGTCATATTTTTGGTATAAAATATTATCAATCTTTATTTTAGAAGAAACATTTTAAGAGGATCCAATGTGATATTTCTAAAAAATAATATTTTTTTGAAAAAACACATTAGTTTTGTTAGAAATCTTTTTATCACAGTTTTACCATGTATATCTGTATAGAATAATTAGAAATAATAGAAAAAGTAAATTTTGTTGAAATTTTGGGTAGATTCCATAAT
Organism: Viscum album; assembly: GCA_963277665.1. Classification (NCBI taxonomy): domain Eukaryota; kingdom Viridiplantae; phylum Streptophyta; class Magnoliopsida; order Santalales; family Viscaceae; genus Viscum; species Viscum album. The sequence continues at coordinate 1,979,443,424 of OY728119.1, forward strand.
GAAAATAAATATAAAAACAAGATATACCAATAATAATGATTTGGGATTGAGATTCCCATTACCAAATATATCATTTTATTTCATCACATTTCCACTATTAATATAACTAGAATATATATATTAAAAATTTCTACTAAAATTAAATTCTAGTAGTTTTTCAAGATGTTGGAAAATTGAACCGTTGAAAATATAACTAAAATAAAAAATTAATATCATGATTTAAATTATTCATCATAGAACAGTGAGATTATAAAATAACTGAATGGTTTAGTGTCTTAGAAGTTAGCTTCATAAAAAATTATTTCATAACCCTTTGATACACTTTCTAATAATTTGGGCTATCTATAACCGTTCAAACACATCTCACATGATGTAGTCATATTCATAAATAGGATATTGGGAATATAAGAAATGGTTTATCTCAATGTCATATTATAGGAAAATAAGTATTATTATCTATAATTTTGTGTACATGAATGAGAATATGAGGATGAAATAATTATCTAAAAAATAGTTAATAACAAAATTAATGGTAATACCAAGAAATGATGGATCTATATAATATCACTAAAATATCACTCAGTAAAAATAAATAATAAATCATATAAAAATTGACATCATAATTCATCAATGCCACCTCCGTATTATGTCTGACTCTAATTGAAATATTTTATCTTTATATGACTTATATGGACTCCTTTGACCGCTTCTTCTTTAGGTCATGGGGGTTTCAGGAGCGGGAGACTATTATGCATCTTGATTCAAAGCATATAATGATAAAATTGACCTATAAGGATGCTATGATCATGTCTTGGTCGAGTGCTTGGTGCATTTGTGGTGGATTTCATTTTATACTCCTCAAGTTGTCCTACGTCTTTTTTATTCGGTGTGTTTCACCCTCTGTTGTGATCTTGGTATGGTTTCATAATCTTCCACTTCCTTTTCCAAACCAATCTATTATCCACATGATAGGAATAATATTATGTAGATATCTTTAGTCAGACATCCAAATGAAGTATGTTTTCTGTCCCTTTTCTCCTAGACTTTCCATTGAGGATGATGTTTTGAAGCCACTGGTCGAGTCCTTCTGGGTGGATATAGGTGAAACTTTTATATTCAAACAACATATTTTTTGTGTCTTGGCCTAATTTTTTCTCCATGTGAAATCAGCGTGGGAATAATAGTGAGGTTTATAGATGTGGGAAGATGGTTGTCAAGGCTTCTACTAATCTAATTCCATTTGAACAGGCCTATGCTCAGATGCAGGGTAGCTCTTCCTTGAGGGATGCTAGCGACTCCACTTTGGATAGGGTATTACTAGATTATGAACATTTGGTTCATGATTTTGGAACTAATCTATTGATTACAACTCAAAAATTTTATCTTCCTATGGATCCAAAATTATAAGAGATTATTAGAATATTTAAAATTGATTTGAAAGGAGCGGCTCTTGAGGTGGAGATGGTACCTCATGAAAGTGCTGAGATATTGGGTTGTCACACTGAAGACAGGCCTAGAATTTTTGAAGCTGTATTTCTTTTTAAAATGAATACAATTAAAAATACTATAGCTGAAGAGGGGTGTACATTGAAGAGGTAGTATGTAGGTGAAATAGAACATCCACGCAATGATGATAGTGAGGGATGGGTGAAATAATTAAGTGGGGTGAGACAAAAAATTATCAATTTAATGGTAACAGTCTATAATCGTTTTGAGTGCCTTGAAACTGATGATATGAGACAAGTGGGTATAACTCTTATGAATATACAATTGTGATAAAAGAGACTGATACTAATTATGTTAATTGTGAATCATAACTACAATATAATGGCCATAAAAAATATTTACAAATTGAAAAAGATATACATGATCTAGTTCAGGATTCAGAAAAATTTGGGTGGAAGGGAATCTGCAAAGAGAGGAAAGAATATTCCCTTCTTCCTCCTTCAAAGTAAAAGAGGACAACAAATAAATTGAAAGGTAAAAGAGTAAAATTAGTTGAAGTCAGGTTATATGATTGAGGAATCCTAAGAGTATCTCATTAGATCAGATAAAGAAATAGTTGAATAGATTCTGTCTCTTAATGCCACTAAATAAGAATCCACTAAAATGATGGGAGACTCTCAATGAGGAACAATTAAAATGGATTGGCAAGAAAGACCTGATATTAGTTGGGGGTGGGTTCAATAATGGGATGATAAATCATGAGGATTACATAATTTAGGGGTCAATATGGCCTTTTGGGTTGAAGATCTTCTTATTGATGAACCTTATACTCAGGTAAACAATACATCCTGGAAATTTATTAGGGATATTAACTCTGATAGACTTATATAGTACTTTAATGATTTTATTTCCTCTTTTTTTTGAACTCATCATTTCAAAAAATATCCTTAGATGTGTTGGAAAATAAAATTTTAATTTTAAATCATACAATAAGTTATCATAACATAGGGGGAAGGATAATTGAAAAGGAATACTAATGGAAACATTGAATTTTTTTTTAAATCACTAGTATCTTAAAACATGGAATGCCATGATAAAAACATTTAAATGATTTATATCATGGTAAAATTTAAAATTTGCAACATCCATAGCCTTTGGAAAATAGGTGTGAGGAAACCCATTAAGCTCATGCCTATGTGATCAAACTAATTTCATCCATGCCAAAATTTTTGATTAAACCATCATTCCCATGCATGAGTAAACAATCAAAATATATCCATTCATGAAAATTTCATTATATATAAACATAATATAATTCATTGGATGATGATATATGGCCCTCATGTCAATATACCAACATTTGTAAACCACATGAAATTATTTATAAACACATCTTAGTGAACCCAAAGAAAAGTAATGTGTTTCATAAACAATCCAAAAACTTCCCTTGACGTATACAAAAGATATCATTAAAAGAACTCATTTCCTAAATTAATATCACCACAATAAAATATTTAGTATTATTGAAACATCACATAATTATAGATAACATTTGGAGGATAAATAAAATTTAAAATAATTTTTCTTCCATAAAAACATTCAAACATTGTTTTAAATGTGGAAGTGAAAATTATATTTACAAAAAAAATACGAGGGAAAGGGGAAAAAGTTTTAAAAAAAATATTATATATATTCCTAATATGATTCCAATAAAATACATAGAGGTTATCAAAAAATATAGAGAATAACTTATGATATTTGATTCTGAAGATAGGGAAAATATTTTCCTTAATTTTTAGAAATACCTTTACCCGCATCATAAAAAGAGTATTAAGCATTACATTTGAAAATGGGTAAAGGTAATTAGAAAAATTAAAATAGAATAAACCATATTATCATTCCAAAATTATATTATGATATTTGTGGGGTAAAAAATATAGACATGGAAGAAATGGATCATTGGATAAAATGATATTTCTTATTACCAACCAAACAATTATATTTTGTAAAAATGTTATCAAATATTTGGTTATTGAAAATGGGAAGTATTATACCGATATAAAATACAAAATCGAATATAAAAGGGGGTAAATTATGTATAAAATAAATATTGAAATGAATATTAATGTATGAAATTCTCTTACCTAATGAATCTAATATTGAGTTAAGAAAATCCCCTTACTATGAAATCTCACTTTGTTTTTTCCAGTTTATCTTCCTATATAAAAGATCTAACAATCCAATTCACCCGTTTCAAAAAAATAGTATTCATAATTTATTTTAAACATCATTTTTAGGGATACCCCTACATGACATTACTGTTTATTATTCTTAATGTGTAAAATCAAAGAATAATGTAGGCAGAATGACTATAATTGGAAAGGGATCGTGAAATGGATTAATGATTGAAAAAGATATCTTCTAAAAAATAGATAATAATTAGGATATTAATTTAATTATTATGATAATATGTATTTAAATGGTATATTAATACTTGGACTATTATACTGTATTATCTTGAATTAAAAATAGGTGGGATAAAATCAAAGACTGATTTCAGTAGCACATCATCTATATAAAAATATTTATAGAATATATATAATGAGTTTTAATGGAATTATATCATCGATATGGAATAACATGAATATTAGTCGTATTATTTTGTACATATTAATAGATAAGAAACTTAATATCAGATGGATTATCACAAAAGATGTATATAAATCAAAATGAGGGGGATAATCCTTACCTTGGTATGTTCCTTTATAAAAAAATGGCCGGAATCCTTATATTTTTAAGAACTCAATCGGTAGTCCCAAGAGATGTAGTGATAAGGTAACCTTACGTTCAAAGAAAATTGGGTTGAGTGGGATTTCAGAAATAATAGGAGTGAGATATTTTTATAAACGAAAAAGGGTATTTTTTATTTTAAAAAGAGTTTGATAAGGTGTAAGAGAGAAATAATATAGGTGTTATATAGGATAGGTGAATTAGAATATTTCGATGGATAAATGGTAGTTGGGATATGTTGGATTGAAATTAGTACCTATTAAAATTTTCAAGAATATGTTAGTGACCTTTTAATAGATAAAAAATTGAGAAACATTATGTTCCCATTTTTACCCTTATTTATCATGATTAAAATTTATTCATGTCAATTAATTTATTATTAAAAATATAAAAGGACTCTCTTAAAAAAAATATATTTCATGAATACAAATTAGTTATCAATTTAAAATAATTCAATTTCTAAATATGAAAAATTAAATGTTTAAATAATAATAGTTAATGAGTTAAAAATTGTTTTTATAAAAAAAATTCATAATAATAATAAAGTGTTCTTAATCTTATTAATTATTTATTACCATTTAAAAAATAATTTACTATTTCTTATACATTCTTAAAAATTTAATTAGGGTATATACATAAAATAGATTCATTTAAATATTATTGAAAACAATTTTTTTAAAAGTATTATTCTTTGATAAGTAATTGTTTTGCAGTGGTAATTAATATTTAATTTGGAAAGATAATTTTATGCCTGAAAATAAATTGACTACATTACATTATTTTATAATGACAATCAATAATACATGGGACATCTTAAGAATTTTGATTTATAAAATGAATCAAAAATCATTTTAAAACAAACAATCCTAATTTTTTTATGAAACACATATTTTCTAAGAATAAAAGGACATTTATTTTATTTGATACTTTTATAGAGTCTCTATAATTTTTTTTTATTATTATGATAACCTCAAAATTCAATTCAATTATACAATGATATTTTTTTATTTTGGTTGGGTTTCTTTTCAATTTATGTAACTTTTTCATACAAGAAAAGATAAATATATAGTATTTATTTATGGAAAAGTAATCAACAAAATCATGGGTCCTTACATTCCATCCCTTTTAAAAAAATTGACCTTTAAATTTTATTACATAGCAGAAAAAGTCTATAGATACTTCAATCTCATCACATCATCAAGTTCCCATGATGAATCCTCATAATTTTTTATTTCCCTATAGAATCTTGACTATATGTGTGGTCCCACTCCACCGTTACTTTTCTATTTCATCTTGAATTTCAATTTTTTTCCCTATATGATATATCACAATACATTTTCACAGATTTTGAGAATTAAACATGCACATAGTATAGTAGGTAATTTCTGATAAAAAATAAATAGAACACATACTATACAAAATAAATTTGAAGACGGGGTGCTAAGGGATAATCTACGACAACAAAACGATCAAGGATCTCAAAGGGACCAAGGAATCTTGGTATAATCTTCTCTTTCTTCTAAAAATCTTAGAACATATATAAATGGAGATATTCAAAGTGATAAAATTTCACAAACATTAAACATTATAACTCATTAATGATTATCATTGAACAATAATTTTTCTGAGGGTGATATGTTGTTATGAATCTCAACTATTTTTCCAATGCTTTTTGAATTCTATCCAACATTTTTTGGTAAATCTCATGTCCTAATAAAATAAAATATATATTGGAAATTAATGTAGAGTCCCCAATACCCTTACGTATATCTTTAAAAGTTATAAAAGGGATGAATATTCAATATGGAGAAAAAATATGTTGATTTTTTATGGAGATTGACTAGAACCCAAATAGAATTGTGTACATTTAACATCTTAGAGTGGATATGATAAATTCCATGGTGCAATTTTATCATTTACATAATGGTATGGTTAATGGTTGTAACATATCCTTATATTTTTTTCATTCATAATTTACTTTATTCCCTTCTATGAATTTAGATATGCACTCTACAATCCTTCTCTCCATACAATCCTACAGTATATTTTTTAGATATCTATACATCTTCCCAAAGATTAGTTGTATATAAAATGATGAGCTATGACCATCACCCAAAAGTTCCTCCTTCAAATACAGATTCTACAGGAAATACTTCTAATCCACATCCCATATAAATCAATCATTATCAATGACGAACATCATAATATTTTCAACCTTATTGATGCTCTACATCAAATGTTTGCTATTATTTGATTTTTTTCATGAATGGATGTTTTTTAGTTATTGGGAATGATAATATTTTCCCCCAATTATTCCATCGAGATTCATCCCCTACAAATCAGTGAGTATTGGGTAATTTTCAATCATCATCATGGATAGAATATCGTGATCTTTAATGCATATAGCATCTACCCCCTTATTTTCGTTCATTTGGATATAATGTATTATGTAGTGAAATTACATAATCATATCATCTCATTTTAACTTGTTCATATTGAATTCCTTCTATGTGATCATGTATTTCATGATCCTATGATCATTCTATATATATATATATATAACTTTTATCAGTATACATAATGTCCCAAAATCATCAACGTACAGGCCGTTTCCCCTTTAATAACAATTTATCAGGTAATTTTTGTGATGAGTATTTAATTGGAATTAACCATACCCTATTCACTTATCAATATATAAGAGGAATGTGTACTATTATTATAATATTATAGATATTCTAAAATCATCCCTCGCATTCTAATGTCCATACATACATAACCCATTTATGTGATATCAATGTATTTGGGATAAAAAATAATGACAACATTCCAACAAACCATCAGTAGTACCATGATAATTCATGAAAATAATGGATTTAGGTGAAACAATAACGTTTGAGACATCTTTCAATTTACATTATCTTTTTGGGGTCCATTAATATTCCTTCCCATGATATCACATTCCATATGACTATGACCTATCACATCTAAAATTCACACCTTGTTAATTTAGAATACATATTCTTCATTTCTATTGTCTCTAACTCAATACATAAATGCTCTTCATGTTTCTCCAGGTTTGGATAGTAGAATTAAATTTCATTAGTAACGACTACCAAATATTTGGATGGTTAGCTTATAAATATATTAGTCACCATGTCCATGACTATTTTCTTGTCATTAGAAATTCTGAATAGAATTAGTCTGAATTTATAGTGACTATACTTGTATGAAAATCAGTCTTTTGAATATCATCCATCTCTACAAGTATTTGATGATATTTATAAAAATTATTAAACATTTAAATTAATTATTTCACTAATATTTATAAAAAATCCATCAATATTTTGATAGGAATTATTTTTTCTTTTATGTGATAATATGGAGTTCCAAGTAATCTATGCACATCCACATTGAAATATAGTTATTCTTAACAAAGGGGTTGGGTGAACTCCACATTGATGCTTTAGTATATAAGAGGGTTTTAACTAAATGATATTTTAATTTCTTATTTTGCTCATATATTATTATTCGGACCATCATATATTGTTTTTGGAGATATCTTTGGATCTAGGAATATTTCTATTATGAATTCTACCTCATGATATGTTGTTATATATAGAGAAATCTTCAAGAAATATATCATTATATTCCCCCACAATATTAATTTTATGAAGGATATTTATTTATATTAAACAACAATTTCATAATTATACACTTCTTATATAGGTATCAACACACACCCTAGTTAGGTATTTTCCAAATGATATTTATGAGCATCCTTATATTATTTAGGAGCAAGTGAGGGCTTAAGATATATAAGAATATATCATTTTCATAAAAATTGATGTGATATCTATATAAAGATATCCAATCCATGACCATCATATCAAAAAAATTAAAATAAGTGAATTATTATGACATTTTCTTGAAGAATACTCCCTCAAAATCTCATCAAAGATTTCCCAATGATTGAGTTTCAATGATAAAAATAGTAGTTGTTTTTATAGATATCTCTACATGAATGTATCAATGATGTGGTTCAATAATGATAAAAAACTATCAATAAAAAATAATTCATAGAATAAGAATCAAATAAGTATTAATGGAATTTTGAGTGAACAGGGAAAAAAATTATTTCATCATTTTCTCACAACACCTTAAGGGTGGTGATAGGAAATAATTTTTATTTCCCCCATGGATTTTATTTTGGTTAGAAACTAATTACCCTTGAAGACCCTTAGTTCAGTTCACTGGATTTAATAGTTCCATTTCTACTTGCAGAGAGTATTGAATTAGGGATGGGTCATTGGGAGGTGGCTACCTTTCATCAATCATGTTAGATATATTCTTCATGTCCTCTCATGATTCGTGATATTAGGAGCCTTCTCTCCTACAATTCAAATATTTCTTTGTACCTTTTAAATTATTTTTGTAATGCTTCTTTCCACATAATTATATTTTCAGCGGTCAGAACATTTTTACTTATTTTTCCTTCAATCCTACAAAATGAAACAAAAATGTTCTCAAATTTTCTCTATATACATGAGTGTGTTTTTCAAAAATCCATATCTAAATAAGTATTTCATTGAGCTACTTTTATTTATCTCTAAATATTTTAGATAACAATAGCCTTTTTGATATGTTCTTTTAAATTAGTAAATAATTTTTCTATATTAATATCATGTTGTAAATAAACCCTAAGGCATAGCATTAAAACTAGGTGAAATTTTAATCATAATATGTGAAATTATTAATTATATTTTTATTAAGCACTATAGATATATCCCCATTTTTGGATGATGTGTTTGAGGGAATTTATTCTTTTGAAATATATTTTTAAAATATTCTCTATCCATTTCATTAATTTTATCTTACATTATTGTAATAATAATAATTGACCACAATTGATTAGATTTTCTATATAAATGATATAAAATGGAATTAACATTCTCATTCTAATACTAGTTGGAATAGTTGAAAATTATGAATTGTTTTGGAAATTTTATCATCTTTTTTTACAAAAATCGCATAACAATACACCAAGTGAATTATAAAAAAAGTTTATTTAAATCTAATGACATAAACATTCAAGATTAACATTTGAGGTAAATATTATTAGAAAAATATAACAATGGTTTTATAATTTTATGTTTCATAGCCGGTTTTTAGTAAAATCAATTAGAAATGTTTATTTAGTATTGGAATAGATTTTTATAAAAACTAATGTCAATTTTTTTAAAATTTTATACGTTAGTTTTAAAAAAACTATCATAAAATTAATATCAACATATGGACCATGGGTTTATAGTCATTAATACATTGATCATATTACAAAACCCCCAATATGTGTGACTCGTGACTCTCAACCCCACCTCCTCAGCCCCATCCTTCCTCATTATATTTTTTCTATTTAATAATTTTTACCTCCATTTCATCCTATTGCCTCATCTGTTTCTTCATTATTCCAACAAATCTTCATTCCATTTATGTTTTTTTTACATAACCATATTTCATGTCAATTTTGAGCCATGTTATTTCATTACGTTCAATATGAAGGTCATCAATTTACTTTTTGGATTTCTTTGCCGCATATATATAGCATGAATCTATAGTTTTTTTAAGTATATTTTTTTATTTTTGGAATATGTGTTTTTTATCTTATAATTATAAATTTTACACATTAATTTAAATATATATATATCATTATCAAAAATAAATTATTATGGTTATAATTACTTTCTTTGTATAAATGACTATGATATATTATTATTATAAGGATATATCATTTTTTAAATTTAAATTGTTTATATTTATAATTTTTTATGATTATAAAATTTTTATTCTTTGTTTTTTATAGTTAATCATATTGATAACTATAAAATTAGGGATATATATTTGGATATTAAGTTGGATGTTTGGATATTAACGAATTCAAATTCATTTTGATAGTTAAATTATATATAATAAAGAGTAAATATTTTCATATTCGCTATGATATTTTGATAATTGTTTTTGGTATGTCATCTTGATAACTACAATCATGTTTTATTATTCCATTTAATTTTAGAAACTCATCTAATGTTGGAGTATATAAAAATATCCTTTTATTTTGTTAAATATTTTTTTATTAAATAATTTTCAATAAAGAGTTTACTAATTATTTTTATTTATTCTTATGTTTTAAATTAATCAGTATGTATATATTATTTAAAGTTATAAACATTTTAATATATTCAAATTTAATATTTTTATATTATCTAAATAATTTGGCATAGTTGGATAAATATACAATGAACACCTAATGAATATTAAAGTGGATTTGATGATTTCTTGGATGTTTCTAAATGAAATCCTGAAAAGAAAGATCCAATTTTCATTACTTTTTTGAATTGTTTGTATTTGATCATGTTAAATTTAAGAGAAATCAATAGAAATATTATTTGAAGTGGATTTAATCATAATAGTACATATTGGATCTGGAATGGTGAAATAATTGAAATTTCATTGTTAAAAAAGTTATTTAGCAGTGGTAGGAGATCCTATTGAAGAATTATTTCATTATATAGGTGTTGAAATAATTAAAGGAACTAAAACTGTTGAATTTTTTTATAGATAATTTAGAAAACCACCATTATTTGGTTTCCCTAAATTCATTGTGTTATCTGTAGTGCTAAAATTTTATAAATTGAATGAATGAGATGGTTGAAGTGATAACATTTCGATGAAATGCTTCAAATTTTACAATTGACACTTCAAAAATATACGGGGTATCAATATTCCAATTAGTATAAAAATATAATATTATTCCTAATGAGACTTGGGTATAAAAAAATTATTATTCCCTAAATAATTTTTTATTATAGGAACGAATATTAATCTTTATCAGAATGTCCTAAATGTGAGACACCATAAAAAAATATAGATAGAAAATTCAAAAATGATTCTATATAATTTATAGGAACCAATCCTCCTAATAGATAATTTTTTGTCTTACAATAATTAATAGATTAAAGTGTATATTTTCATATTCATATGACATAAAGTGTTTTAAATGCAATACAGGTAAATATATCTCTAATAAAAACATACGCTGCCTTGTAGATTCACCATAATGGGAAAGATTTGATAAACTAAATTCTTTATATTTTATTTGAAGCTAGGAATATCAAAACATTAATTTTTATAGAAGTAGTGAATCCATATCAGAGCCACAATAGCCAAGAATAAATAATGACATGTTATATTGGTAGTTTAAAACATCTCCCCAGTCATAAGTTTGAAGAAAATATGTGTTAAGGTTTTCTTGATGAATTATTGATCCAAATATCTAGGAAATGATATTAATGTGTATCAAACACCATTGATTGAGGATATAGATTTTTTTGGGTGACATGTGTTATAATTTTTGAATCCTGCATGAATGAACATTTTTTTTGAGTTCCATGAAAACTTTTTCTAAAACATTTAATCCTATATATTAAAACATTTCTAGATACAATTCTAATGTATATAAATATTTTACAATTTTTGAGGAAATGCATAATATTATAAATTTTATAATAGAAGAAGATAGTCGAAATGGTAAATTTATAATTTTTTGAATGATATACCATAAACCTTGATTGAAAATAAAATTTAATGGTTTATAATATTATAATCTCCACTCAAAGTCATTTTTAGTGGAATAATATTACAATAAGGTTAAAAAAATTATTTCCTATTCCAAAATAAATGATATCTATATTTGATAAAAATCCTCAGAGATATAGTCTATCATATATGAGAAACATTTTTAGATATTTTTAAACATAAAACACTACATTGAAATTATGAATGTTTAGAAAAACATCTGTGATATTTTGAATTTAAATTTCAATGAAACAAACTAAAAGGATAATAGATGATTGCATAATATATTGGACATAATATATATAAGAATAAATTTGGATTTATATCCTATTAAGAAAGGAAACAAATCATATTTACCTATAACTTTTCTAACTAAAAAATATAGAAAGGATCAAATTTTTTCAATATATTTTATGTTTTAAATTTCCCATTGGATATTATAAAAATATGAAGAATTTGAATTCAATTTTATTAAAACGAATATTTATGAAATATCAAGACTGTCAACTATTGATACAAAAACTGATAGCAGCCATACGATGTGGTGTATTTTTGGTAACTTAAAAAAATCAATCACTATGTTATGATACTTTTTAAAATCCATTTATGATAATTTATAGGATCCAAAAAAATTAGTTCTCGTATAGAGTGATGAATCCCTCAAACTCTTTAAATATGAAATATAATTAATGCCAATGATTTTTTTGATATAATGGATCAAATTTTGATTCATTTTATGTGAAATGTATGAATATCTAGTCATTTTTATATATGTTTGATTTATTTTTTGAACATATATGAAACTTTTGAAGGGATATATTAAAAATCATCATCAACTATTGTCCTCGATTATTTTAAAATATATATCTGATGATTATATGGACTCATGTACTATTTATCTGTATGAAGTAAAGCACATTGGTCACCCCATATCTCTATATTTTAAAGTTGATAGTTAAGATAGAGGGATTAATGTATTAATGTTAATGTTAATTCCATGAGAATATGTTATGTAGGAAAATGTATAAATTTTCAACAATAAATATGAGTTGAAACTGTTTATATCATCACATATTAATATATTGAAGGTATGATATGTAACACGCCATAATTTTTAAATATAAACATCATATTTGATAGAATTTATGACATGAAATTCAAATAATTGAAATGAATATATCTATTTAAGATTGTAAAAAATATTTATTTTTAAATTATGTTCAATATCATTGATATCAAGCAATTCATGCTAAATCGTGTTTGAACATAATGTGATACTCTATTAAAATATTATTATTTAAACTCAATCATTATAACATAGAAATTACGTTAGGGACTCTGAATAGTAAAAAATTAAAAATAAAAATATGATGTGTACAATAGTCTAAAATTCAAAAATGGATTTATATTCATTAGAGAGAAAATGATAACCATCTGAAAGAAAAATAATTGTTTTTGAAATACCTTTTTTAAAGGCTATTTAGTCTTGTTATGTGCACTAAATTTATATTAAATTTATAAAATTTTATGTAAATTTATTATAATAAATGAATCTATATTTTTAAAACAGAATATAATAATTATCCTAGGGTGAGAGTTTTTTTTCCTTTTTCTGAAAAGTTTCTTTTTTATGAATAGAGAAAATACTGATTTTTATTTCAAAACTACAATTTGGTATAATTTTTTTCAGTATTAAATTATATATTTAAATGGTTTTAAATTAAAATTAAAAGAATTATATAATTTTAATCCAATTAAAACATTGTATTATTTTCATATTTAATTTTTATATAAAACCATCACAAACTTTTGAACATTTTTCATTTGAAAAGACCCTTTATCGTCACCTAAATGGGATAAAAAAAATTTATATTTTATACTTATGGGAGTGAAATTAAGAAAAATTGAGTATATAATTGGATCCAACATAATTTATGTTACCTAATAATTTCATCCTTTTTTAACATAATTAATATTTAATAGAGTAAAAATTGGTTACCATAGTTAAGGAATATAATGTTTTTCCACGGGGGTAAGCTAAAATTTATGTGTTAAAATGACCTAAAATCATTAAAAAAATATATTTCATGGCCGTATTTAAACCTTTTAATGTACCATTCTCTAAAATACTCCATTTTTTACCCTTGTGGATTGTGAAAAAAATGTTTAAACATTTTTCTTTTCAAAATTTAAATGTGTGCCACTCACCTCACTTATAAAAGGCCACCCACTCCCCTATATAATTAACATAAAAAAGAATTATTTTCCAATACAAACCAAATAAATTAAAAAAAACATCATATAATCCTACTAGAATTGTCTTTTTTCAAAAATACAAACATGAAAGGATTTTGTGGAAAACTTAAAAAGGTAACCTGAAGAAGAGGTAAAGTTATTCATCGAGTGTTTTTTCATTCCTCATCCACCTTATTAAATTATAACATTAAAACTATGATAAAAAATCATCAGTTTAATTTATAAACATGATTGTTTTCATGTTAAGGTAATTACGTAAAACCATCTCAAATTCCATCAAATGGGTTATATAATTATCATCCGTGTGTATGGTGGTCTATGGCCTCCCTAACCGATGCCATTAGTTTTCCAATTACCACCTCTTACGGTTGTGTATGATGATGGACATATATTAATTATATGGTATTTATAAAAGTGTTATACCAATTTTGTATTTATATTATACACTACCTTTTTCATTCTATTAATAGGGGATAAGATAACGTTGATCTTATGTATTGTTGACTACAGTCTCATTAAGTGAGCTGATTCGTTTTCCACTAATGATTTTAATGGAATGTAATAAGGATAATATTAATAAATATATGTGGTGTAAATTAAAATGTTATGATATTAATGAAATTTCTATCACAATTATAAGCAAATATATATTATTTTCTTTCATACAATTAAAATAGGTAATGTAGTTCATGTGTGTGTGGACTACCACCTTTATGAAACGATGTGAATCTATTTTCATCGTCACACAAAAAGGATGATATATATAAATCTCTATATATATAATAATTTATAATTTATATTATGATAATTATAGAATTATAAATAATTATATACTTTCATCTCATAATGATCATTGAAAAATGGAAACAGTACTCTTGCATACATACGGCCAAACTTCAAAATGATTATAACATAGTTCATTTTTCATAAACATCATTAATGAATTTTTTAAAACAATAATTGAGGTATAAATATGATAGTTATGCCATTATTATGAATCTTATGTTTTTAAAATAATGACCTCAGTGACTATAGTCAATCTACCGAAGACATTTCCGACACATAAGAAAAATATCATCAAAACATATGATGTGAAGTTAATTAATTAATTAATAACATATAACGTTGTAATAAGTGAAATAAATAAAATAATAAACTATAACTATTTTAATAGTTATATAAATATTAACATATTATTATTATTCATAAATATTTAGAATGTATGTGGTGTTTTAGGCTCAAGGTAAGGGTTTCTCATCTCATTTTTATTTCTCAGAGCAAGGTTTGTTATTCACCACTTATTTCTTTTGTGTGGTTTACATAATGACCTTTTTTATGTTATATAATTAATTAACATTTATTAATGACATTTAATTTTTCATTTAATTTTATTTTGTTCATGGGGATTATTATACAAATGTTACCAATGTAATAAGGGCTTATTTCACAATCTCATCATTATTCGGGATTGTTTTTGTTTAAGTCTCACATAGAGAGATTATGTAAACATTATATCATAAAATCAATATATTTTTTCCCAGTACTTATTTATGATTATTTTCATGTCATATATCATTTTTTAGAATCCATGGTTCTTATAATTTTTAATATTTTTTCTAAGAAAATCAATTTTTATTTCTATATTCTGTCAAAAATCATTTTTCTTCAAAACAAATCTTTTATAAATTTGTTTTATAAAATTTAATAAATAATCCAAATGATTGTTTCAATCATTTTATTAAATTTATGAATTTTTAAAAAATTATTATAAAGGATTATTTTTTCATTTTCTGAGAATGTTACTTTTATACATTTTTTTCCCTAAAAAAATGATCAATTTAACTTTTAAGACCTAAAATGAATTACCCAATGTCATAACCATTATTTCATTGAATATTCCTTTGAATGTTTGTAATGTATTTTTTAAAATATTTTTTCATAATATTATGGAATTTCTTAGTTTATAAAAGTGATTTTTCAATTAAAATGATTTAGTTAATATTTTGGGAATTTTCAAGGGTTAAAGTAAAAACGAATATATTCGATGAAAGGTTATATTCCTCAATGAATGTTTCATGTGATATTTAAAAATAGTTTTCCATTTATAAAAAATTATATTATGATACTTATTATTTAATGAGGGATATTATCCAATGATAGAAACCATATAATTTCTACACAAGTTTTTTGATCATTTTATCAAGCGATTTACTTTATTAATACCATTAACTTTACTCAAGATGGTTTATGATTATGATTAATGATTGAGTAATGTATTTCTATTTAATATGGTTTTTTAAATTCAAATTTTTAACCCATTTTGTTTCACCCATTTTATATATGGAATTAATTAGACTTATTAAGTGGAGGGTGGGGCATTCTATACTCCTCGATGCATTGGTAGGTCACATAAAACAACTCATATTGGGTTCTAGATAATTCCTTCCCTTTTATATAGATATATTAGTTTTAAGACTCGATGGTATGTTTGAGATGTCGAGTATTACAAATTTCATTATTATGAATCCATTAATTGATATTCCATTAGATTATTTGATTAGTTAGAATATCTATACTTACGTTTCATATCTGTGTAATTATTTATATGGAAGTATATGTTTATCAATGATTCATAACATATTATATTCTTCGTATTGATTAAATATTATGTGTTTTTATTAACATTTTAATATTGATCATTATTTTTTATTCATTGAATCCATTGTACTACTACCCTTATTAAGAAACTAAGCTCACCCAATTTTTATGTTTTCCCCATGATATGAAGAAGTTTGATGTTATTGATGTGTAGTGATACACTAAGGAAAATAATGGCCTTATAAAAAACTCTTTTTATATTTTATGTTTTAAAATGTTATTTAAATGTTAACTATGTTCCAACTTAACTAGGACAACTAAACCATTCATTCATTTCAGAAATTATTCCTTTTTATATTATGAAAATGTAACAATGTAGTCAACAACTCTACGCTACTGGGGTCGAGGAACTATAATTGGTATTAGAGGAATTTGAGTGGAAACCATTGGAACTAAATTTAGGAAATCTGTTATTATAGAACATAACCATATGATATAATTTGAGGTTAAATATAAAAGAACATCCCAATGTTTTAAAAAAAACATATTATGTTTATTTACTAGAGAATAAATCATTTTCAAGATATTAAGAGTTTATGTGTTTCTAGAAAATCTGTACATTGTGGTAATAAATATGAAATGGTAACATCAGGATTATCTCGATCGACACCTAGTGCATAAAATTTATATATATTGCACACCTATTTTGATTCTTGTATTGTAAATTGTTTGGATAATTCATATTTTAAATAAAGAATACTATAATGTATTTGAATATAAATATATCCCTAAATAATTTTTTTATGATTATGTTATTAGTTATGCCTAAGGTTTAAATTTTTTATTTCTATTCCACTATTTCTAGGATTATACATTATGTTTTATAATGTTGTGATCTAATCTAGTGTATGTCATCATTTAGAAATGTAACCAAATAGAATGAATGGAATCTATATCAATGCATGTACCCAAATTTGGGATTTCCCCTAGAAATGAAAATGGATATAGGGTGTGATATGGAGAAGTAACATATCAAACTATAACCATATTGGGATATTAGACTAAAATTATGAGTAATAACTCTTCTCATATAGAGCATCCTACTAGTCCACTATGTAATTGAATTATGTTAGAGCACATCATGAATCATAAACCTCCATCATTAAATGGGTCTAAAAATAAAATTTATGCTGATAAATGGATATGTTCATTAGAGAAGATACCTATCGATCTAGAAATTAATGAAAGGGATGATTTTTTTTAATACGCTATCATCTCCCAGGAGATGCAGCTCAAAGGATATCGTTAATTAATAATACTAACATTGAAGAAGTAAAAAATACAACATGTAATGTAAGGATTTTAAGATACTATTCATATAAAAATATTATCATGATGAGCAATGAAAATATTTAGAAATAAAATTCATGAGTCTAAGATAAATATAAGAAGAAATATTTAAAATTATGAAGATATTTTTACAATATTAGAAAGGAATGTTGTAGAATACATACTTAATCCAAAGAGAAATTTAGAATATTTCTATGCTGATATTAAGAAAATAATATTAATAGAACTAGTCTCCCAAACATTCTCATCTAAAGAGGACATAATATCAGGTTTTATGCAGACAAATATAGAATTATCCATTCTTAATGATTTTGAAGGAAATCATGAGAACAATCAGATGGAATAGAAAAATATTAATAAATAGATGAAGTGAAATAAATATTTTCCAAAATGTGATACTTGTGAAAGAAAAAAATCTGTATACTCTTGAAAAGATAAGTAATTTTCTTTGATTTTTGTGGAAAATGCCACATTTCCCTTGATTCTAAGGTAATGAAAGAATAATTCAATGAGAAATGCATCCACTGCAAGAAGATGGTCCCTATGAAAATAAATTCCTTATGTATTAAGGGAATATACCTCAAATAAACTAAAAGGATCAAGGCCATGCATATTCTATTGATACAGCCGAAGTAGAACTATTACTATGGTTGTGTTTTTTGAACTAAGAAGTATTATTTTAGTATTATTTTATAAATATTTTCTAATTATAAGAATCGTATAATAGAAAATTATTATAATAAAGAGTCATTTCCTAATGAAATTCAGATAACATGATTAATAGGACTGATGACAATGAAAATTGATTTAGAATAAATTTTAACTTATTTTAAAACACATGACATTAAGAAAGATAACCCATAATATATTAATAATTTAGAGATAATGATTAATTGATAAAGAGGTTATTAATAAGGATAATGTAAATTGTATAGTACTAAATACCAAGGAATTGATTAATTATTTTTAGAAAATGTCATTTGTTCTATCATTGAAGGAGACAATAAAATATTTTTATTTTAGGATAATATCCAACAATATCTGTTTTAATTAAGTAATATAGAAACATGCATGTTTCCAATAATCGTGTATTTAAAATATAGGTCATTAAAATGTTTCAATATAATACATGATTATGATATTAACTTGTTTGGTATGTAAATATTATGAGAAAATTTATATTGTATTGGAAATTAATTATAAGTTCATTTTTTAAATTTAGTGAACTTTTTTTATAAAGTTTTGGATATTAATCATTTTGAATGGTCATAAGGTTAACCATTTATAAAAATTTTATTATGATATTTTGACAAGGCTTTAGAGATTAATATTTTTTATCAACATATAAAGATATATGCATATTTTACAAATTTTAATAACCATTTTGTTATAATAATTACTACAGTTCAAATAAATGATTTATCATTCCATTATGGATCTTTTGATCAGTTAAAATTTAATTTTAGTACTTCCAGAATAAAAAATTATATTTTAAATTCATTTATAGTAGTATGAAGTAATGTTGAAAATGATCAAAGAACATCATCATGATATACTTTTTCCTACGAAATATAAATATATCTAGTAAGTATATTTTCATGAATTATCATACAAGACGGTAAAGAAATTACTCCACTCTATAAAAGACATCGATGCAAAAGTTTTCCTTAATACCCTCATATATATTCACCTGATTTTATTTTAAATGACCATATATTAATGGTTTTCGAGTGTTTGACCTTACACTAATCATTCACATTCTTGCGATCGATGAACTATATTTCTCTCGATAATTATTTTCACTATTCTTCCATGTCTATGTCTTCAATTTCCACAAGTGTTATCCTATGTAGAAACTTATCTCTGTGTAATTCCCTATATCCTTTGTAATCCCTGTTATCTCTCAACAGGAGGGTTTTTATTAACCATTATAATGTCTTGGGGTTCCAAGAAGTGTTTTTTCAAATGTGAAACCATTTCTTACTGAGATCAAGATTATATTGTGAAGACATAACTTATTTATTTGCGTAGAATGTAACACCTATGTGAATTTAAAATATGAAAATTATCTTCAATTTCATATATGATATACAAAGCCATGTGTAGAATGGAATATAACAAACAAATACATTACTGTAAATTTATTATTTAAAATATGTGAAATATCTACTAAATCTTGTAATGAACAGAACCCTGTGTTTGAATGAAACATTATACTTGATTAAAATATACATATTTAAACATGACCATTATTTTGTTGCTCTGAATTTGGTGGGTTTTAATAGAAAAAATATATATTAAAATCATATTTTTTAAACATGTATAAAATAAATTTGATATATATTGATTAGATATAATATTTGGTATATTTTATAGAAAATTGAACACATGATTTGTAATTATTATTTTACACATTAGAAAAAAAATATCCAACATAAAATTAATTTTTTAAATCAAAATATCAAAATTATATTATAATGGATTTTCGGTATTTTTCTTAGAAGACTCAATTTTAGTTAAATATTGAAAAATATTGAAATTTAAGTGAAAAATTTAATTTTTGATTAATTTATTTATAATGTTAAATAATATTTTAAAATTTTTTTGAAGTCAAATTAATTCAATTATAAATCTATTAAAATAATTTAGATTATTTTAATCATTTCCATGTTAAATTTCGATATACAGACTTTGAAAACTTTTGAATAATTTATTTTTGAAAATCCGCATTCTAATTGCATCAGCTAGATTAATATTAGATTAAATTTATCCATATATATGAATAAAATTTAAAAAAAATATATTCCATATTGTTAATCATCATAATTTATACTATATCATAATTAATCATTAATTTTCTAAGCTAATTAGTATTAAAAACAATACAAAATATTTACCAAGGTTTAGTTTAAAAATGATTTGTGTGGGGTTAAACGAGAAATATAATTGTTAAAATAAAATAAAGGCTTGTATATAGTCAATCTAATAGTCATATTTATACCTTATTATGTCTAATTTTAATGAATAATACATTTTCAACCTTTTGGAATGTGAAAAACATGGGGTGAATCTTTTTATTTCAAAAAATTACAAGTGTGCCAATAACCTCACATACAAAAGGACGCCACATATTATCTCAAATTCACACAATAAAATCATTTTGGATTATCCAATATAATCCTATGTAACTTATAAAATTAAACCATATCATGCCAGAAGCCTATTTTTGGTCAGAAAATCATCCATGGAAGTATTTTTCTGTAAACCTAAGGAAGTTACCTAAGGAAGATGTATCATTATTCATTGAGCCTTTATATTTTATTTGTTCCTACACCTAATTAAATTTTAATTAATAAGTTATTATACAATAACATTCGTATAATAAATATACATATATTTTTTCATGTTAAGGTAAATACCTAAAACCATAACCACATCTATCCAATGTGTTACTAAATAAATATTCGTGTGTACGATATACTACCACCTCACGGACCGATGTCATTAATTTTTAAATTACTACCTATCTTATATGGATAAGTTAATGAATATAAATTATATATATGATATATATTATGTATTTATACATCTTAATTTATTATATCAATTATAAACATTTTACATTCCATTCTGCAATGGACATGATAGTGTCTCCTGTGTGTACATCAGACAACCAAGTCACGAATAAATGTGATTGATTTTTCAATAATGCTTTAGATGAATGGTAATAAGTATAAATATATTAAATAAAACTTATTTAAATCAATTTATTATTATATTATTTAAATAATTATCATTTAAATATATATATATCATTTTCTTTCTTACACATAAATATTATAATGTGGTTCGTGTACGTGTGTACTACCACCTTCACGAAGCGACATGACTCCATTTTCATCAAAAGAACACATAGGTGACATATATATAAGTATATTTATTTAAATAGTAATTTATAAATTATTTTATTATAATTATACAATGATAAAATATTACTTACCTTCTTTCCATAAATATCATAGAAAAATAGAAGTGTAACCCAAGCGTATGTACAACCTACCAGGTCTATGATTACAATGCTATTAATTTTTAATAACCAATATAAATTTTTAGTTTTAAATTTATTATTAACAAATAAAAATTATTATATAAAGAATTTTATTTTTTAAATTTTTTAAAATGCACTTTTTTACAAAAGTCAACCTCTAAAAATACATTTTTGACACATAAGAAAAATATCCTCAAAATATATGATGTAAAGATAATATATTAAGCAATATTCTAAAACATGGTGATAGTTGAAATAAAAAATACTAATTGGAATGAAATAGGTTATTAATGAAGTATATAATTAACATATTTTTATTATTAGAAAATATAACGAACATACATGGAGTGTTATCCTCAAGGTAAGGATTTCTCATTACACTTTTAATTCAATGAGAAATACACCATTCTCACAAATTTTTTATGTGTGGGTAGTATATAATTACCTTTTTGTATGTTATATCAAGATTAATTTATATTAATGGATTTTAAGGTATTATTTTATTTCATTCCTTTCATGGTGATTATTATAAAAATTTTACTAAAGTTGTAAGGGTTTATTTCATAATCTCATCATTATTACTGCTTATTTTTTTTAAGCTTCCATTGGGGGAATTTTTTGATAAATCTATCCAAAAATTAGTATATTTTATTCTTTAATAGTTATTCATTAATTTTTTCTACTAATAATACAAATGATTCCGCCATACGTACCTAAAATTAGTAAGAAACTATTTTATATAAATCTAACTTTATTTTTCTCATCGGCCAAAAATCCTTTTTTCCCTATACCATGTTTTATAAAAATGCTTTTAATTTTTTTAGCATTATCCAAATGATATATTTTAAACATTTTTACCCATGTTTTACTTTGTAAAAAATTGTTTGAATTTAATCTTCTTATCATTTTCTGAACAAGTCACTTTTTCTATCATTTTTACAATGAAAATGGAATGTTCATTAACTTATACAGTGTGTATAGAATTATCCTCCACCATGACCGTGATTTCATTGAATATTCCATAAAAAATTTATCAATTTCTGTTTAAGGAAATTTATTATCCTGATATTCTAGATTTCATTTTTTCTTAAAATTTATTTTTAATGAAAATTAATTTTAAAATATTTTATGTATTTTCAATTTTTAATATAAAATAGGTGATATTCATAGATAAGATATTATCCCCAAAAATGTTTTAATTGGTATTTAGAAATAATTTTCCATCTAATAATTTATTATTTTTTGTTACTTATTATTTAATGGGGATATAATCTAATGATATCATTGTTATTATTTCCCAATATGGTTTATGATCAGTTTTACAAGGAAGGTACTATATAGATGCCATTTAAATTACTCTATATGGTTTATTATTATAATTATTTACTAGATAACATGTTTAAATATAATATAATAATGTAAATATTATTTTTATGTTTATTATGATTCACCCCTTTCATGTGAATATGTCATTAGACTTAGTAAGTGACGAGAAGACCCGCTATATCCCCTCAATACATTGGTAGGACATGTAAGAAAAAAATGTTGTGTTTTGATTGATGCCTTACCTATTTAAGAGATTTCATTTAAAAATTCCTCAATGGTTTTATATGTCTTCGAACACGGCCTTAGATTTATTTTTTAGATGTTTTACATTATGAATTCAATCATTTGGAATTTAATTAATGATATTCCATTTAATTATTCAATTATTTAGAATATCCGTAGTTTTGTTTCATTTTCATGTGATATTTTATATGGCCTTATTTGATAATCATTTATTATCACTGTATTATACTAATGAATAGGATAAAATGAATGTTTATTCATTTCTTTACATAGATATGTTTATTATGCCTTATTTATTCATATATCTCACTATACACTTTCCCTTATTCATCATCTTAACTCGGCCCTTTATTTTGTTTTTTTCTAGAGTATATGAGGGATATTTTTTTATTTATATATAGGGAGACACTAAAGGGGAAAATAGAATTATAAAAGAAAAATATTTTTTTATATTAGGTTTTATAATTTAATGTCTATTTCTTGTATGTATATTTTTTAACAAGGATACTAAAATATTCAGTACTTTGGGATGTGATTCCTTTTATAGGATGTTGGTATAATATATTTGACTCTGGCTCGAAGATAATAGTGTTAGTGTGATATATCTTGTATCAATGAAATTTTAGTAAAAACGTTGGGAACTAGATTTAGGGAAACATAAATTAGGGAGCATAACATTGTGATTGAATTTGAAAATATGTAAAGAAGAACATAAAAAAGTTTATGTATAAAAGATATTATGTTGATTTTATTTTAAAATATATCCTTGTATAGAAACTAAAAGTTTACATGTTTTTAGAATATATGTACCTTGGTGTAATAACTCTTAAAAGGGTGCATTGTGACTAACCTGATTGTCACATACTGCACTATCACAGGATTACTGTGAACCAGGTATGGCACTACCTCGGGATATTCAAATAATAATCCACATTTTCCTTACAACCCACTCTTAATAAATTAAAAAACATTATACTCCTAAATAGACCTTGTATATTATTATGAAATTATCTATGTATAATTTTTTAATTTATGTTAATTATTTCACTAGTTTTGGGATTTTACATTTTGTTTCATAAAGATATGATATGATCATGAATAATTAATTGTTTAGAAATTAGGCCAAATATAATAAATTCAAGATAAGTCAATGAAAAAACCCCATGTATAGATTTACCCCCAATAGAGAGATAATGAATCAGGACCTAGAGCTAGAGCTGGAGCTGGAGTTGGAACTGATTAATCTATAACCATATTGGGGAAGTTGACATGGGTTATGAGTAGTACCCATTCCCATATGGAGAATCATGATAATCCACTATATTATGTATTTATGTTTGACTACTTCATGTGTTATTAACCTGCATTGTTACATTGAAATACAAATCCCTTTTTAGATGTACAATAGATATGTTCCTTAAAGAATATATTTCTCACTATGGGAATTTGTGAAAGAAATAATGTTTTCATGGTACTTTTTATCTCTTAGGAGATAATGGTCAATGGTGGAAATTAATTTATAACAGCAATAATGATGCAGAAATATTAAGAATGGAATATAAGTATTTCAATGTACTCAACCTGGAAAAATATTTTTCTGAGGACCAATGAAAAAATATGGAAAGAAATTTTTATAGTATTAGACATATAGAAGAAAAAAATGTTTCTATGTAAGAAGCCAAAATTACTAGATTATAACGGCATGTATCTGTCTATATACAAAATACAAAATTAATAACATGCCATTTACATGATGGGATTACACTAATCCAACAAACGGAACTAGTCTACCAAAAATTCTTATCATATGATGATATAGTAGGATGTTTTATCATGATAGAGAATAAATTCACAAAGTCATATTACTTCGAAAGGATGAATTGGAAGAAGTGGATTATAGATAAAAATTTTAATGAATAGAGGAAGGGGAAAATAAATTTTCCAATATATGATACTTATGTATTGAATCTCCAAGCTATATTCTTAAATGTAAAATGATTATTCATCAAATTTGGGTAAAAATTCCACCATAGCTAAGATTGAAGTTGAAATAAAGAATCATCCATGTTAATAGATTCATCTATATGGATAAGGGGAACTAAAAAAATTAATTCTCCATGACTCATGGAAATATACCTTAGAATAATCTAAAGGATCAAGGCAAAGCTTTTGCTATTAATACGGATGAAGTAGAGTGATTAATGTGTTTTTATTTTTAGATAAAATAAATATTTTGTAAATTTAAATTATTAAATAAATTCACATTATCATAATCATTAAATGTATACTTATTGAATTGTTGTAACATTTCATAAGAGATTTTAGAATTTTTTTAGAATTGAAACGATGGCCAAGAAGAGTGATCTAGGGGAAACAAGAACTTCTATGAAAAAAAAATGTTGAGGGAAATATAACACTTAACATGTTCCTGATATAGAAATATTTATGTTTCTATGAAGGGTTAATTGATATGGTTCAAGTAATTTAGATTGTACTGACTAAATTGTAAATCAATAATGACTTATTAGTGATGTGGTTTTTTCTATCATTGTTGGATTTCACATTATTTTTTAATTCAATTAATATATGCAATAATATGTGTTCTTTTTAATTAATTAGGTAGAATGAAAGTTTTCCATCTATTTTTCTATTAATTTAGGTTGTTACCATGTATCAAGAGAATACGTGATGAAGGTGTTTGCAAGTTTCATATGTAAAAATTGAGGGATACTTCATTTTTAGGGGGATTAATGATAATATCATTTTTGAAATTTAGAGAAGTAATTTCTAAATATTTCGATATTAATAATTTAGAAGGGTCATAATGTTAACTATATATTAAACAAATAAACTTTCACTTTAGACGATGTTTTAGATATTAATGTATTACATCAAAATATGATTATTTATAAATATTGGATAATTTGTACCAACTATTGTTTTGTCATAATAACTAGAGATCAATGGAAGGAATTATCATTCATTTATAGATATTTATATCCAGTATAATTTAATTTTAGTGCGTCCGAAATAATTTTTTTCATCGATTGTCATATCTTATAGAAAGAAATAATGTGTAAAATGATAAAAGAATATCAAAAAATAAAATTATGAATATTAAATAGAATGATATCAAGTATTTATATTTTAATATATTCTCATTATAAATGTTAAAGGAGTTCCTCAACACATGAAATGGTAAATTGAAAGAAAAATCTTTATAATCCCTTTATTTATGTTTAATAGAATTCCTTTTAAATCATAACATATTTATGGTTTTGAGTCCAATGAATTTAAATAGATCAATAAATTTATTATGATAAATTACCACTATCACTCTTAATAATTATTTATACATTTATTTTATGTCTTTATCTTCAAATTCCACCAATGTTCTACAATGAAATTTAGTTATGTGTTATTTTATATGCCCTTTTACTCCCCTTTCTCTCTTATCAAGTGTATGTTTTATTAAATCTTCTAATGATTTCGGATTCGACGAATGATATTTTGAAATGAAACCCCATTTAATACCAATACCAAGATTAAAATGTTTGGAAATAGTTTATTTAAGGGGTTGAGGATTTAACCCACCTATATTTTAAAATATAAACATCATATCTGATAACATGTATGACACACAATGAAAATTTTTAAAAAGAATATAAAATTATGAGGAATTATAATATTTTTATTTATTAAAATAAGTTCAATCCCCATTATAGTTTTCAATAAACACAACCTCGGGTATCATTTAAACATGATACTCAGTTAAAATATTATTATTTAAACACGACCAAAAAACCTAGATCTTTAATTGGTGGGAATAAATATTAATAAATAGATTATGAAAACTATCTAGTTTTTCATGAAAAAAATAAATAAAATAATATTTTCAGGATTAGACAAAAAAAATAAAACCATTTCCTAGAAAAAATGGGTTTTCAAAAATAGTATTTTTTTTAAAAGGCGATTTTTCCCACTTTTCAAACATAATTTATATTTCATTTTTATCACATTTAGAAAATTTATTTGAAAAATATATACTATAAATTATCATATAAAAATTATATTATTTTGATGTTTTTGGAATCATTGGTAATGTTTTATTTTCATATGAATAGTGAATAATACTAAATTTTAATTGACAACTGCCTATATGGTTAAATTATTTATAATGTTAAATTATTTTATAATTTTTTTTAAAAGTAGTATTTATTAAAGTTTATATATATTAATCAAATTTAATTCATTAAAATAATTTTCATATTGAATTTTTATTGAAATACTTCATAATCATTTGATAATTATCATTATGAAAAAATGATTTATAATGGTGTCGACGAGATTTATTTTAAATTAAAATTTTCCAATTCTATGAATAAAATTTAAAACCTTTATTCTATATTTAAATTAAGAATAATTTATATTATATAAAAATTTAATATAAATTTCGTACCATAATTAATATAAAAACATAAAAAATTATTTACCACTATTAATGTAGAAAATTATTTACCAATGTGTTAAACTAAAAATATAAGGGTAAAAATGAACTAATAACTTGAATAATATATAATTTTTCCATATTATTACCATTTAATGTTTAATAATCGATAATAATATATTTGGGAATCTTTTTTCTGGCAATAATTGTTTGTACACCTTTTTTTATAAATATTACAAGTGCCCCACTCACCTCACTTATAAAATGCCACCTCATATCCTCTCTTATTCACAAGATCAAACTATATTGGTTTAGACATTACCTAACCAAATTACACCCCAAATTCCATTTATTTTCCAATATGTCTTATTATTGTCATAAATACATCCTTTTATGGATTTTAGTTCTAACCCAAGGTGGTTACCCGTGGAAGATGTGACTTTCTTCGTAGAAATTTTTATTATTCCTTCCTACTCCTCATTAAATTCAAATTTATCGATCTAGAGTCAACAAAATTATTATCATAAATATACTTATATGTTTATATTTTATGTTTATGGCCTAAATCAATCCCCACTTCCATGAAATGGGTTTTGAAATCATAATTCATTTGTACAACAGACTACCTCCTCAAAACCGATGCCATTCATTTTTTCCATTAACACGTCTCATTGTTCAGTATTATAATTTATATAAAGTATATATATGATATTTAAAATATAATTATACATATGGGGTTATAATATTACCTATACCATTTTAAATTACATTCTATATGGGAATCACTAACATTTCTCGTGTGTACGACAAACTACCACCTCTTGATGCAATGTGGTTTCTTTTTCAATGATGCATTACATAGATGATAATAAGGATAATGTTAATAGATATCTATTTTATACATGTAAAAAATATTATATTACTAAAATATTTATCATTTCTTTAATATATTATAAATTATTTTCATTATTAAACTGAAATAGGAAAACTTTAATCGTGTACTTGTATACTACCGCCTTCTTAAAGTGACATGACTCTCATATCATCACCAAAACACATTTATGATATATATACGTATATTTAAAGGGAAAATATTATATGTATATATATATATATATATTAAATTGAGACCTTTTGGTATAGTTACATTATTAATTACGTTTTTTCTATAATTATCATTGAAAATTGGAAACGTTACTCATTCATGCAAATGGCCCACCATCTCCAGGATTGTCACGTAGTTATTTTTTCATAACCATGATACATAATTCGTTTTCAAATTATAAATTTTATATAAATTTTAAAATTATGTCCGGATTGTTATTTTAATTATGTTTAAAGATTAAAATCATTGACCACATTCACATTGCCAATGTCATTGTTTCTACATATGGAAAATATCATTGAAACATTAGAGGTAAACATAATTGATAAATTAGCCATATAAAACATGTAATAATTGAAATGATAGGAATAATACATTTAAAAATGGATATTAATAATCTTAATAATTAATAATTATTTATTATTTATTGTAGGATCGAAATAACGATGTAGATGTTCAATATAAAAGAGGGGGGTGAATTTTACACTATAAAAATTCCTTAGACAAGGAAAAAAACTAAGTTTAACAAAGTTAAACTAAGAAAATTCACAACACCTCTAATCACCAACTGGAGAATTAGAACCAAGGTTTACAATATAAGATTCTACCTTAAAGAGTATAGAATCTAGACTAATCAGAGTACAAGTGTAAGGACATACAAGAAGGTTATACTCTCCTTACAATAAAATATGCAGCGGAAAAAGATGTAGTAAGACTACAAGTAACAAGATATAAGTCTTTTAACCCAAAGAGAAGGGAATCCAACAACCTTGGATAAAGGTCCCTTGATTTATACTTTCAATCAAGTCTGTCTTTCCCACAGTAGGGTAAACCCTTGATACGAAGATCGTAATCTCTGTCTTGTTATCCCCGTAAGCCCTCAACTTTATGGTAGTTGGATCCTTTGTCTTCCTCACCAAGGAAGCCCTCGAACATCAAGGTAGTCGGCACCTCTGTCTTCCTATCCCTAAAAGTCCTCGAATGTAATCACCAACATTCGGAGTCGCATGAAGCAATCTAAACGAGCAGTTCAGTACGCACAAGGCATGAAAATATTCTCTCTCTAGAAATCACCTTAACAGCGTGTGGTCTCTAGATTGATCAATTTATTTCTCTATTTTTATATCTCTTTAAAATGAGGTCCTATTTATAGTAAAATTTTCAAAGGTCGGCTCCCTCCTCCAACGGTCATATTTTCCATGAAATTCGGAGGGACCTGTGCACGTCTAACTCAACCAATGGTTAGTTTGACACAGAATAGAAGAAATAGTTTAATAACAAACCAAGTAACTGAATGCACGACATCATTTTGTAATGAAGAATATGTAAATAAAAATCCATACAGAATTTCGGAGTGTAATAAAATTAAATGTTCGGAGTCTAACCAAAATAAAAATCGGAGTCTATGTTAAGAAATGATCGGATTCTGTTTTATAGGAATTCAGAGTCTGGTTTAACCAGAGATCGGAATCTGAACATGCAGAGTTAGAAGTCGAACTAGTAAATGTTCGGAGTCGAACTTCATAAGATTTCGGTGTTGAACTACCTAAGAATTCAGAGTCGAACTTCATAAGAGTTCGGAGTCGAACTACATACGAGTTTGGAGTCAAACTTCATAAGAGTTCTGAGTCGAACTACGTAAGAGTTCGGAGTCAAAATACATAAGAGTTCGGAATCGAACTTCATAAGAGTTTGAAGTCTAACTACTTAAGAGTTCAGAGTTGAACTTCATAAGAGTTCGGAGTCGAACTACTTAAGAGTTCAGAGTTGAACTACTTAAGAGTTCGGAGTCGAACATCATACGAGTTCGAAGTCGAACTACTTAAGAGTTTGGAGTCGAACTTCATAAGAGTTCGTAGTCGAAATACATAAGAATTCAGAGTCGAACTACTTAAGAGTTCATAGTTGAACTACATAAGAGTTCAAAGTCTAGAATTCGGATTCGAACTTCATTACAGTTCACATCCAGAATTCGGATCCTAAAAACAGAATGCTCCAAATATTTAAATTATATGACTTTCGGGATTTTGGGTATGAATCTAGTATTTGTACTTAAGAAAAATATTTCTATGTATAAGAAAATCTAGGTTAGGGTAAATTTCCTTATAGAAGTAAATTTTCCTTATGGAGGTAAAATTTACATTTTCTTATGTATAATGTGTTTGTGATTTTCAAAATAAGAAGTAATGGAAAAGTCATAAGGAAACCCTTATTGACTCCAAAATCTCCCCCTTTTTGGAAAGCACAAACATCCTTTCGAAAAAGCATTTAAGGATTTTGAAAAAAAATCATTAGACATTGAAATTAAACAATTATCTCCCTTTGTTCATGGATGAAAGTGAATACAACCAACTCCCCCTTAGGCATTGAAACACTAAGGATTGAATTTTGAGTTTCCGGAGTAGAGTTTTCATTATTGCAAGAATGAAAAACATTGTAGTGGGAAACTCCCCCTTTCATTAAGGATATTTCACATAGAAATTTTTCCTTTCTCCTCCATAGGAGTAGTTCTTTTTCCTTCTCCCCCTTTGTGATTTTCCAAAATAATTGAAGGGAATGGAAAACATATTATGGTACCTGAAACATTAGTATATGATAAGATACAACCAACCAAATAATCATTTCATTATAGTTAGAAAATTTTAAAAAGAAAGACAATTACAAAAAAAAGATCAGAGTGAGTTATTTTGTCTTCCTTCTCCTTCGGGATGAGCTTCTTTAACAAGGTTTTGAGTTTCTTCAAGTCTCTTTGGTCTTCCTCGCCTTGCATCTCCAAGGATTTTACCTTTTCTTCTTGAACTTTTAATTCTTCTGCCTGAGCCTCCAAGGGTTCTTTCTACAACTTTATTATCTCATCTTGATTTTCCAACTTCTGCTGAAACTCAATCCGGAAATCTCTTTCATTTTTCCAATTCTGAGATACTGAGTTAAGATTCCCATTCAGGTACCTGACCTGTTGATTCCGATAATTTTTCTCTTGGGTTAGCTTTTCATAAATCTCGTTAACCTTTTTATCCTCCATTTCAAAAGCATTTTGAACTTCAGCCTGAAAATTCTCAAAGTGAACTAAATCATCATCAACTCTCTTAGACCACATGGCTACCTTACTGCAGGACTTTCTATGCACATTATAATTGATAAGAAAACTGTTCTGTTCAGCTTCCAACATTACACACTTATCCATGACCATGGATAACGAATGTGATTTCTGATTCATACTTTGTTGTAGCATTTGGCATCTGGAATCTATTGTTGGAAAAATCGGAATGGTGTCCACCAACTTCCTTAGAGATTAAACCACAAAATCATGCCCATGATATGATGATTTCAAATCAAAAATATTTCTTGGAGACTGATCTTATTCAGCTTCCACAAACTTTCTTCTAGACGTGCCACCGACCTCTTTCTTCCTGATGACATCTTTTTTAGGTGTCTCCATTAGAGTTTTTTCCCCTTCTCAGCTCTCGGAATATGTTCCTTTTTAAGGAATACTTCCTCAGATTTAGAAACTTGAACGATATGGTCTTCATCTGGTTTTTGTTTTTCTTGTCCTTCCTCAAGAAAATTCCTCTCATAAGATTCTTCCTCATCAACCAACACCTTTTCTTCTTCTTATTCTTGCTGTTGCTTATCATCATCCTTACTAGCTTCCTGATCTGCCTTTGTTGGAGTTAATAACATTGCGGATTTAGTCTTATCTTTGTAGTCATGTACTTGCTTGATCAGGGTATCCAAATCTTCAATTTCCTCTTCTTCTTCTTCTTCTTCCTCAACTTCTTCCTCTACTTCTTCAGCAACTTCTTTCTCAGCTTCTTCAACTACTTCTTTTCCCTTAGATCTCTCCGGAGTGACATAGTTCTTGGATGGAGTTTCTGGTAATGAAGGTTCAAAACCAAATGTTTTCTAAACGGTAAGCATTCCAGAATATAACTATGTAGCTTTCAGCAACGATTGCACTACTTCAGCTTCAGACATCTTCTTTTTCATTTTATTTTCCTTCGCTTGTTTCTTTAGATCCTCATCAGCTTTTTCCTTTAAGGCCTTAGCCTATGCAGGGTCCAATCCGAATTGTGGATCCCCTTCCTTCCTCTTCTCTTTGTCTTCCCTCCACATGGCTGCTACTTCATCTGGATATGTTTTCTGCTTCTTCGGCTTGGGGGGAGGAGACCGAGTTTGCTTAGCCTGAGGATTTTCTTCATCAACATCCACATCCATAACCATTCTCTTCCTCCATTGCTTTTTGGATGGTTCCAGATTCTTTTTTTCTTTATGATATACTTCATCCTCTTCTATATATAGAGGGTAAAATTCTCCAGATTCATTAGAAAACCCCATCTTCATCCTCTTCAGGGTATCATCACCAACCAGCATAAGCTTGCAATTCTGGAATTTTGATTTTCATGCAACCTTGAAGGATTCTAAGCACCATACTATCAGCCTCAATAGTAAATCAGGGTACATAATTACTTGATCTCTTAAATTCCCTTCTTTGATGTTCTTGATCGTAATTAAGACATTCCTCATCAAATTAATTTTTCTTAGATTCACCAGGAAATCCAAAACATAGATATCACTTTTCTTCAAATTATCTTTGTAGCCTCTTCTCAGAACCAGAAAACCATGCACCCAAAGCTGAAGAATATTTCTGTTCGGAGAAAGATGGGCAATCTTAGCGGTCGTAGCATCCTTAAGTCCAATGCATTTTAAGGCCTTTACCTTGTTGAAACATCCTTGCTCATATGGAGGCTTGTGTGGGAAAAACTTAGCTTCCCCTTCATTGGACAAACCAACCAACCTCAAAGCCTTGGTGTAAGATAACTTATAAGTCTTCCCATAAGACTTGAGAGAAAACCACTTTCTTCCATCTTCCATCTGGAAGGAAACAGACTCATAGAACTCGATCAGAAAATCAGTATAAACCGGATCTTGTTGATCTGACTTTGTTATGCCGACATCTTCCCATCCATTCAGTCTAATATTCTTTGAAGTAAGGGAATCGAGCTTGTAGAAATCTAGATGAAATAACATTTCCCTGAAGACTATCCATGTAGAGATTGGTTTCGTAGTTGACATATCTTGAGATGTAGCTTCTACAAACATTCAGAGTGAAGAAATCTGAAAGATTCGGAACGGCTTTGCAAGGTTCGGAACCGGCCTTAATAAGTGCAGTAGAGCTTCGAGATGAAAAATCTTGAAAACCCGATGTGGGACGATTATCGGTGTCCCCTTTATATAGGCGATGGATGTGACCTTTGGTCTTTTAAAATCCATCTAACGGTTGAAAAAACTTTGACCTGATCTGACGGTTGAAAACACTCTCGCAAGGAAAACTTGACTCTGATCTTTTGAGGATTTAGGGAAAACATCCGGATTTGAGGAAAAACTAGAATCTGAACATTTAAATACAAGGAAAATATCAGTCAAGCAAAATATTATTATGAAACTATATGTAAGGAAAACACAGCTCTCAGATTGGCTAGAAAGATTGTTCACAATTGGTAATATTCTTCATGAAGAAACGAATTTAAAAACAAACTCATTACGAATGTTCCAGTATGAAAATCTGGTTATGAAAACGCCAGTATGAAAATATCCATTACGGAAGTTCTCAGTACGAAAATCTCCATTCCAGAAGTTCTTAGTACGAAAATCTCCATTCTGGATGTTTTCAATCCGAGAATTTTAATCCTGAATATTTCAGTTCCGGAAATTCCCATTCCGAAAATTTTAGTTTCAGAAATTCCCATTCTGGAAACATCAGTTCTGAAATGTTTTTAAAAACTAACTACGAAAAATTTTAGTTAAACTTAATTTTTTTAAAAAAATATTATGAAAATTTTAGTTACACTAACAATCAAATGTACTCCCCCTATGAAGAGGATTTTATTACTGTTAGAAGAATTATTCAACAAGAAGTTAATGAAGAATTATTACACTACAGTTATCATTCCTAACATTGTTTAATGTATTCAAATCTATCGGAGGGTATTGATTTTTGTGAAAATATCATCAAGTTGATCTTGGGTTCCGATAAACTCAAGAATGATATCTCCTTTAAGTCTGTGATCCCTAAGAAAGTGATGCCTAATATCTATGTGTTTTGCACGAGAGTGATGTGCAGGGTTCTTACTTAGGGTAATGGCACTTGTGTTATCATAGAAAATTTGAGTCTTATAAAAACTCAAGCCATAATCTGTGAGTGTGTGTTTCATCCACAACATGTGAGCACAATAACTTCCAGATGCTACATATTCAGCTTTAGCAGTGGAAAGTGCTACAGAATTTTGCTTCTTGCAGGACCAAGAAACTAATGAATCTTCTAAGAAATGACAAGTTCCAGATGTACTCTTTCTATCCATTATACATCCACCAAAGTCAGCATCTGAAAATCTTTTTAGAATAAAATCATTTCTAGAAGTATAAAATTAGCCTAGATCCATAGTTCCCTTTAGGTAGCGAGAAATTATTTTCACCACCTTTAAGTGAGATTCCTTAGGATTGGGTTGATATCTTTCACATAAGCATACTGAAAACATTAAGTCTGGTTGACTAGCGTTTCAGTGAAGTAAACTTCCTATCATACCTCTAAAAGATGTTTGGTCTACTGGTTTCCCAGCTT
The DNA here is from genome assembly GCA_963277665.1 of Viscum album. NCBI lineage: Eukaryota > Viridiplantae > Streptophyta > Magnoliopsida > Santalales > Viscaceae > Viscum > Viscum album. The sequence goes on from OY728119.1 coordinate 1,979,479,281, forward strand.
CATCAAGATCTAAATAGTTTGAGGTAGTGATGGGAGTACATATACTCTTATTATTGTCATAACCATACTTTTTAAGAATATATTTTATATACTTATGTTGATATATAGAGGTTCTCTCTGGTTTTTGAGAAATTGGAAAACCAAGGAAAAATGTTAACTCACCCATCATACTCATTTCAAACTCAGATTTCATTAGACTTGCAATAGAATCAGTTAAAGGTTGCTAATTTGAACCAAATATGATGTCATCAATATAAATTTCAACAATCAAAACAATTTTCTTATCTTTCTTTATAAAAAGGGTTGGATCTGCATTTCCCTTAACATAGTTATTTTTAAGAAAAAATCTTATGAGTCTATCATACAAGGATCGTGGAGCTTGTTTAATACCATACAAATCTTTGGTAAGTCTAAAAACAGGATCATGATGTTTTGTATCTTCAAAGCCAGGATTTTGTTCAACAAAAACTTCCTCTTGAAAAAAAACCATTAAGAAAAGCACATTTCACATCCATTTGAAAAAAGATTAAAATTGAAGAATGCTGCAAAGGCAAGTAGAATACAAATAGATTCAAGTATAGCTACTAGAGTGTGGGTTTCTTTATAGACTATTCCCTCGTGATGGTTGTTGCCTTTAGCAACGAGTCTAGATTTATTTCTTACTATGACTCCATTTTCATCACACATGTTTCTGAAGACCCATTTTACTCCAATAAAAGAAGTTTCCTTAGATCTTTCAACCAAGGTCCAGACATTATTCCTCTCAAATTCATTTAGTTCATCTTTCTTGGCTTTGATCCAATCATCATCAGTGCTTTTTGGTTCTAATTGGGAAATAAATGCAAGATGTTCTATTTAATTTCTTAAGGAACTTCTAGTCCTTACATGTTGATTTACATCACCAATGATAAAATCACTAGTATGATTCTTATGAAACACCTGATTTGGGTTTTGTAAAACCTATTCATCAACATTGGGTAGAAAGCCTTCTGGGGTAAATGTTTCAGAAGTATCCTCTTGAACATTTTCCTTATCAGAATGATCTTTTATCAATGGTTGATAATCAGTTTTTGAAAACACACCCGAGGATATAGGTTGGGATGATATGAAAACGAAAGGATCTAACTCATCAAATTTTACATGCACAGTTTTTTCAATAGTACAAGTATTTTTATTGAAAACTCTATATGCCTTAGAATTTTTGGAGTAGCCTAAGAGAATTCCTTCATCGGATTTTTGTGTGAATTTATGTATATTATCTTTAGTATTCAGAATGAATACTTTTCAACCAAAAACCTTGAAGTAGGAAAGTCTTGGTTTTCTACCGTTCCATTACTCATAAGGAGTTTTATTAAGAAAAGGTCTAATCAAAACTCTATTTATAGTATAACAAGAAGTACTAACAACTTCAGTCCAGAAATGTCTAGCTATAGAATATTCACTCAAAATGGTTCTAGTTATCTCTTGAATAATTCTATTTCTTCTTTCAACTTCACCATTTTGTTGAGGAGTTCTAGGTTCTCAAAAATTGTGAGTAATACCTTTTCTACTACAAAAAGTTTCAAAATCAGAATTTTGTAATTCTCCTCCATGATTACTATGAATAGTTTTTAGTGGAATATTTTTCTCATTTTTAACATGTACTCTAAAACTTTTGAAATAAGAAAAATCTTCAAACATTTTAGCTAGAAAATAGACCCAAGTAAATCTGGTGTAATCATCAACTAAAACAAACACATAGTGTTTGCCTCTATACTTCGAGTTTGAGATGGACCAAAAAGATCCATGTGCACTAACTATAATTCATCAGTCGTTGAGACTTCAACAATTGATTTAAAACTAGATTTATGTTGCTTTCCATATTGACAAGGATCACAAACATTAGAAGAATAAAATCTATGCTCTGGTAGATCCTTAACTAGTTTCTTCTAAGAATGTTTACATATGTTTTTAAGGTTATAGTGACCTAGTCTTCTATGCCATGACTAGGAATGATCTTCCACTGCACTTATCCAATGTAGGTCTTGACTCATGAGGTCTTCTATGTTCAAGGTGTACACATTCTCTTTCCTATTGGATGATAGAATAAATTCTTCCTTGGAGTTATGTACTAAGCACTTATCATTCCTAAAATTCACAAGGTATCCTTCATCACATAACTGACATATGCTAATGAGGTTGTTCTTATGACCCTTAACAAATAAAACATTTGAAATCAATGTTTTACCAAGAAGAACAATATTACTTATACCAACAATTTCTCCCTTAGCATTATCTCCGAAAGTTAACTTTCCTCCTTTTGTTTTGATAATCATTTCCAAATACCTTTTGTTACCAGTCATTTGCCGAGAACATCCACTATCCATGTACCATGTATTATTGTTGGTACTTCCTATATCTTCCTGAAAACAAGATAAGAGTTATACTTTCAGAATCCAAACTTGTTTGGATCCAAAATTTTCAGATAACAAAACATTGGGCACCCAAATCTTTTTTGAAAAATATGCCTTATGAAAACCTAGAGATTGGGTTTTATTTAAAGAAAAATTCATTGCCTAGTGACCACCACATTGACACTTGGTACAAAATGGGGAACTTTGTGGAACAATGTAGTTGTTACTAAAAGTTGTTTTTGCATGGGAATAACCAAATCCGGATTTTTTTCTTAAAGGTCGTATTTGAGAATACATTTTATCAAAAAAATTCCTTACCATGGGTAATGTTTGATAAACACTTATTTAAGGAAAAAAATTCGGACTTGAGTTTTAGAACCAAGTTTTTATCTTCAAAATTATTTGATTTAGAACTAGAGATGGGCTCGAAAACACTTTTCTTAGAAATTACATTTTCTAACTCTTTAGAAAGCTTGTTCTTCTCAGAACTTACATCCTCAAGATTTTTTGAAATCATTAAAAAATCAGAATTTTTCCTATCAAGATCTTTAGAAAGTTATGATATCTCTTTTGTAAGAATAGAATTCCTAGATTTTTCCTTATCAAGATTCTTATTGAGATTAGAATTCTCAATCTTAAGAAGTTCAACAAACCTAGAAACTTCTTCATAGGAAGGTGAAGTACTTTCTTCATCAGAAGAGGATTCTTCATCTAAAGAGTTATAATATATACTATCATTAGAATTTAAAGATACGTTGTTCATTTATTCAGCATTTCGTACCTTAGCCATGAAACAATTATTGCTTATAGATAATCTGGCTATAAGACCAGGATTCTTCTGTCCTGAAGATTCATAATCCGAAGATTCATATGAAGAGTCACCACCACTGGCACTCCAGGTGTAATTAGCTTTCAGAACATTATTTGCTTTTTCTTAATAATTCTTCTTTTTATTCTTGTCATAATGCCTTTATCTCCTTTCTTTGTTTTTGAGAAAACGGAAATCCGATCCAATATGTCCAGCTCTCTTGCAATCATAACAAGTAACATCTCCATATTTTATGTCATTCCTTTCCTTTTACTTATACTTGGATTGGAAACTTCTCTTTCCAGCTATATTGTTCATCCTTCGAGCAAGATCTGCTAACTCATTTTCTAATATTGCACTTCCACTGGATTCTGACTGAATAACCACCTTCTTAGACTTGGATCTGGTTACTCTTTTAGGAGTCTTAGTTTTTATATGATTTGATGTTGTTGTAAAAGAAATAGTACCATTCCCATTCTTCTTTTTGATGTTTTCAGCATCTCTCTTCATTCTTGTTTCATGTTGGAGAAGAGTTCCGAATAGTTCATCATGATAAATTTGAGTGACCTTCTTGTTCTCATCTATAGTTGTTCTCTTTGATTCCCATTCATTGGGCCTAATATCAATTATCTTATCTATAAGGGCCTCATCATCTAACCCTTTTTCTCCCATATACTGAAGACTGTTCACAATAGTCATAAATCTCTATTGAACTTTACAGATTGGTTCTCCAAACGGAAAATTGAATCCATGGAATTCAGCTCTAAGCATAACTCTCCTAGTTTCAGTCACTTTAGAAGTGACAAAGTTTGTAACTTCTAACTTCTTTCAGATACAATTAGCTTCTTCACAAAAAGAAATTTGGCTATATATATTTCTAGTCATTGAACATAGTAAAGTATTGCGTAACTTATAATTGAGTTGATACTCTTGCTTTTCCTGGTTAGTGAATTTTCTAACTTCCTTATCTGGAATTTTATAATCACCAGTAAGAATAACGAAATTATCCACTCCAGTATTGATAAGAAAAGTCTTAATTCGATCTCTCTAGTACTCATAGTCATTACAATCAAAGATTGGTGGTCTTGTAGGGTTTAGATTGTCAATAGAACCAACATTGATTCCTACCATCCTAAAACAACTTGGGAAACCAAACTGGTTAGTAGAAAAAGTTCGTAACCACAAAGATCGGAATGACAATTCAGAATGACAAAGATCAGAATGGCAATGTTCGGAATGACAAAGTTAGGAATGACAATTAACATTGTACGCAAGGATGAAGTACAATGAAAAAGTGAGCAAGAAAAACTTATACGTGAGTACAAGTATTTTTGATACCTCCTCTCATACCAATTGTAGGATCGAAATAACGATGTAGATGCTCAATCTACAAGAGGGGGGGTGAATTGTACACTTTAAAAATTCCTTAGACAAGGAAAAAAACTAAGTTTAACAAAGTTAAACTAAGAAAATTCCCAACACCTCTAATCACCAACTGGAGAATTAGAACCAAGGATTAAAATATAAGATTCTACCTTAAAGCGTATAGAATCTAGACTAATCAGAGTAAAAGTGTAAGGAAATACAAGAAGGTTATACTTTCCATTGAATACAATATGCAGCAGAAAAAAAGTAGTAATACTACACATAAGAAGATATAAGTATTTTAACCCAAAAAGAAGGTTATCCAACAACCTTGGATAAAGGTCCCTTGATTTATACTTTCAAGAAAGTCTGTCTTACCCACACCAGGGTAAGCCCTCGATACGATGATTAGAATCTCTGTCTTGCCATCCCTGCAAGCCCTCAACTTTAAGGTAGTTGGAACCTCTGTCTTCCTCAGCAAGGAAGCCCTCAAACTTCAAGGTAGTCGGAACCTCTTTCTTCCTATCCCTGGAAGTCTTTGAATGTAATCACCAACATTCGGAGTCGTACCAAGAAATCTGAATGAGCAGTTCAGTATGCACAAGGCATGAAAAGAATCTCTCTATAGAAATCACCTTAACAGCGTGTGGTCTCTAGATTGATCAAATTCTTTCTCTATTTTTATATCTCTTTCAAATGAGCTTTTATTTATAGGAAAATTTCCAACGGTCGGCTCCCTCCTCCAACGGTCATATTTTCCATGAAATTAGGAGGGACTTGTACACGTGTAACGCAACCAATGGTTAGTTTGGAATAGAACATGCGACATCATTTAATAACAAACAAAGTAACTGAATGCACGACATCGTTTTTTAATGAAGCATATGTATGTAAAATTCTATACAGAATTTCGGATTGTAAGAAAATTAAAAGTTCAGAGTCTAACCAAAATAAAATCCAGATTCTATGTTATGAAATGTTCGGATTCTGTTTTATAGGAATTCGAAGTCTGGTTTCACCAGAGATCAGAATCTGATCTTGCAGAGTTGTAAGTTGAAATAGTAAATGTTTGGAGTCGAACTTTCTAAGAGTTTGGATTCAAACTAATTAAGAGTTCGAAGTCAAACTTCATAAGAGTTCGGAGTCGAACAACTTAAGAGTTCGGAGTCGAACTACTTAAGTGTTCGGAGTCGAACTTGATAAGAGTTTGGAGTCGAACTACTTAAGAGTTCGGAGTCAAACTTCATAAGAGTTCGGAGTAGAACTACATAAGAGTTCGGAGTTGAACTACTTAAGAGTTTGGAGTCAAACTTCATAATATTTCAGAGTCGAACTACTTAAGATTTCGTAGTTAAACTTCATAAGAGCTTAGAGTCGAACTACTTAAGAGTTCAGAGTCGAACTACTTAAGAGTTCGGAGTCTAACATCATAAGCTTTCGGAGTCGAACTACTTAAGAGTTCGGAGTCAAACTTCTTAAGTGTTCGGAGTCGAACTATTTAAGAGTTTGGAGTTGAACTACTTAAGAGTTCGGAGTTGAACTACATAAGAGTTCGGAATCCAGAATTCGGATTGGAACTTCATTACAGTTCACATCCAGAATTCGGATCCTAAAAATAGAATTCTCCAAATCTTTACATTATATGACTTTTGGGATTTTGGGTATGAATCCATTTTTCGAACATAAAAAAATTATTTCTATGTATAAGAAACTCTAGGTTAGGGTAAATTTCCTTAAAGAAGTAAATTTTTATTATGGTGGTAAATTTTATATTTGCTTAAGTATAAGGTGTTTGTTATTTTCACAACAAGTGGGAATGGAAAAGTCATAAGGAAAACCTTATTGACTCAACATTTAGGAGGATAATGAACGTTCATGGCGAGATGGAATCATGGTACATGTTTCTCATCTCACATTTTCATCTAGGTGGAAAACAACATATTAATCACTAATTAATTTTTTGTGTTGTATATAATAACAGTTTAGTATATCATATATTTAATTAATTTATCATTAAATTATTTAATGTTTCATTTAATTTCACTTATTTCATATGGATTATGATAAAAATGTTACCAAAGTGGTAATGGTTGATTTCAAAATCTCATTATTATTCAAAGTGGTTTTTATTTATCTCTACCTTGGGGAAATTATTTGACATTTATATTATAAAATGAATATATATTTTATCAAATGGTTGTTAGATAAACTTTAAATTTAATTGTAATAATTTTTCATCTCTTTTTAACTTATAATGATTAAGAAAATTGTTTTAAAAAATTAGGACTTTATTTCTCTATAGAGAAAAATAATTTTTTTCCATAACCATGCTACATAATATATTTTTTAAATGTTTAACCTTCACCAAATTATTAACTAACATAAAATTACCAATTATTATATTTTTTATCAATGTCTAAAAAAGAAATATTCTTGTTGTTTTCCAAACAAGGAACATTTATATTGTTTTAAACCATGGAATATGAATGTTTCTTAACTAATATGAAATTTATTTAATTACCCACCATTATGAACACATTTTTTTTGATGCATCCATTCCATGTTTATATGGTATTTTTTTGAAGAAAATTTATTTTTGAATATTTTGTAAATTCAATTTTTTTAAATGTGATTTTCAATTAAAATTACTTTGACAATGTTTTATGAAATTGTATATGTTAAAAATAAAAGGTTGATTGACAATGAGAGATTATTATCCTTAAATAATGTTCCAAGAGATCTTTAATCGTCATTTTCAATCTATGATGAAATCCTTTTATATTAAATATTCATTAATTGGGATATAATACAATTATAAAATTGTTATTATTTATATAAATGGTTTATGACTAGTTTTAATTGAGATGTACTATGTTGATTTCATTCACTAAACTCCATTTAGTTTATGATTATGTTTGTTTATTAGGGAAAGTATTTACATTTCACATAATAGTTTTAATATGAATTATTATGAACATAATGTATCACCCCTTTCATATGAGGAATATATTTGACTTAGTAAGTGATGGGAATGGCTGATTATATACCTCAATGCATGGGTATGTCTCATTAGAAAAATTATATTGGGTTTTGGTTGAAGCTTTATAAATTTATATAGATTTCATAGAACAAGGACACAATATTAATAGATTCCTTATAGAAAGTTTTTAATAGTATGTTTTATATGTCCATATTTATGAATACCATTAATCTAAATTCAATTATCAATATTAAATTTGATTAATCGATTAGTTAGAACATACATGGTTACATATCATGATTATGTGATTATTTATAATGAATTATTTGATAATAATTTATTTCTTTCATATTATTCTCATGTTATTGATCAAATGTAATGTATTTCAGTGTATTTCCTTTTTATATTTATTTTGACTTATTTATTAGTATCTTCCATTATAAACATACTTTAATAAGAATCTGATCTCACCTATATATAATTTTTTATTTACAATGAGAAATGAGGAAGTGTTTTGTGATAAATATATACGGATGCAGTTAGGGGAATAATGGAATTCTCAACAAAATTAAATTTTTACTTTTATGTTTTAAAATATAATGTGAATTTTATGTGTGTATCGTATTTAAAAATACTACTAAAATGCCGAATTATTCATGATATAATTTCATAAATCATATACCAATGTGATAAATTAGACATTGTCTTCGTGCTAATGGAGTAAATTAATTACATGATATCTAAAAAATGAAAGTTAGTTGATGACAGATCATAAAAATAAATGTATTAAATTGATTTAACATAAAATAACAATACAATTATCTACATCAGAAACATTGAAATAATTAGAGGATATTTATCTCTTTATGTGATCACATTTTCTAGTCATAATGTTAATAGTTATGCATTTAATCAAGAAATAGGGATGAAAATAATACCTTTCAAAATAGTGGGGTAATGTTCATCATTGAATCATGGAATCATTTGAGTTCAATAGATAAAAACCCATTTTATGCACGAATGAAATATTTTGGGGTTATTGAGGTTATATGAGAGGTTAATTATACTAAATTTTGGGTAATATTATTTAAGTGTTAGGGGGTGGATAATAACATTGGTGTGAAACATTATGATTTTAAATTCAATCATTTTTATTTGAGAAGTTTTATTTTCAAATAAGAATCATTTATCATAGTGACACATTAAAGGAAGGTATTTTATATTATATACCCATCAAATGATCAATGGAATATCTTTTTTTATCAGACAATATTTCATTTAGGTGGTGATGATGATGATGTTATAGGTTTTTATATAATTCATTCATCTAATACATCATTTCCCTTTGGTAAAAATTCATTTAATACAGTCATTTTCCATGCTGTATTAAATGAATGTGTTCAAGGGATATAGGAAAACACTATGTTAATGTCCTAGTTATTCAGGTATATATTTATTTATTTTTTCTTTTTGAAATTTACACATATAAACACTAAATTTTTTCAATTGTATATCTTAATATATATATATATATATATATATATATCTTCTTTAAATTATTTTATTTAACATTTTATGTTAATAAATTCTAGTTAAGGGTTTTTTGATTGAAAACACAGAATAACATCATTGTTTTTTAGCTATATTTATATATATGATTAATCTTTTTGTAACTATGATATTAAAATTAAATTTTTTTTATCATTTATATTATATTATTAACTAATGTCTGTATTTATTAATTTAGGTTACATATATCTTTTTCGAATCATGACGTCATTTTTAAACAAACACATGTATTTGCACTATTATTCTACACAACTTTTTTTTGCAAATATTCTTAGATATTCACTATTATAATAATATTTAGTGATATAGAATATTATTACATTCATATATTTAAATGATTGTCTTAGAGGAAGAGGAACAATTAAGTAGGCTTCTGTATATGCTTGAAATAATATTAAATAATAAATAATTTAATTATTTAATGAAAGTACATGATTAATTTGTCAAAAAATATTTAAAAGACTGTTGAAGAACCTCACATGGAAGAGTCATGTTATTATTCTACAGATATCATGATTCCTTGAGTTGGTAGATGCAATATCCTAGGTTTATAGAAACATTCACTCTCTCATGGAGAGTAATGGATACATATTAAATTTGATGACAATAATAAATCAAATATCCTAATGAAATGTGATTTATGGTTTATATCGAAATACAAAGTCATTAAAAGACCGAAATTTTATTTCCTGATTAGTTTTACATCAATAGGATGATGAAACAGTAGTTTTGGGTGTCCATAAAAGTAAAATACCTCAATTGGTTTATTTTAATGTCACGACCTTTACCATAGGGGCATGTATCGTGACTACACCAAGATCACCTCCAATAGGCTAGGGGCATGTCACTAGCTCGGAGTAGGAATATCCCACAAATAGGAGGCATTATCCTATGTATATATACACATGAACACATATCCAAAGTATAAGATGCTGAAATGTAAAAACCCTATGAAAACAATGAAAAAATATCACTAAGATCACACAACAGTGTACGACAGTAAAATTATTGTAAAGTAAATTGGTCCAGAATAGAATCCCACAAAAAAGAGTGTATATCAACAATTCCAACATGTAATAAAAGAGGTACTGGGACTGCTGTCTAAACCACTGGAACAAACACCTCGGTTTGTCTGTATATGAAAAGCATTGTCTAGTACATGATTGACTATTACTCTACAAAAAGGTTGATCATCTACACAAGACATGACACATATGACCAAAACCCATTTAGGGGTGTTTATAGAAATACTCAGTCTAAAACCCCAAAACCGACATTTAATACCATAAAGGAATACCAAAATGGAAAGTACAGTCATCTCTAAAAAGGTATATGTCTACATCACATGTAGCATGAAAATCATGATATACTCAATCCATGACAAATAGTATAGAGGTAAGCCACAACCAATTTCCAGCAACATGATTCTGCTCGAAGCAGGCTCGTTCTAGGGGAACATACTTACCAAGCCATGATATTTTAGAATACACTCATGAAGAGTTCTATCTAATTTGAGATACAACTAAAGAGAATGCATTGGTCAAGGATGATTATGATACATAGACAGGGGATCCTACCCAAAAACAATGTGGAATACCATGAACAAAATTTGGGATAACCTACAACATATGGGATACTACCTAAAGACACTAGGGAATACCACTAACCCATACTAATATGGCCCACCAGATAGATGTCCAATGCCATGCCCTTGGAGATTACATCGATTCCACAAAACTCCACTAGGGGTGGTAGAGGATTTATCCAGATCCATGGAGGGGTACCATAGCTCTATCTGGGATATGTCCCCTATATGGGTATACAATTTATTAATGTGGATGTAATGTCATACAGAACTCTCAAGGAAAGGACCAAGGGAAGTGTTCTACACTAAGACTGTTCTAAACTAAAAACTCACCGCATTATTTCAAAAGGACTATCTCAACACCAGCATCTCAACACTGCATGTGCCTCATCAAAAGGATGTAGTATTTGAATGTTATGGAATTTTGATGTTACCAATGGGTGTCTCTAGGCATATAGACCAACTGAAAGGTTTGTCCACAAATTGTGGTGGTCAATTTCCCAGACCGTCCGCCCTGTGGCTACCACGGATGACCACCACAGTCGACCGCCATGGTCGATTTTGGGCCACCTCTATCCCAATGGAGCCTGGGTCTGACCCGAGTCCAACCTACTCTTCATGGACAACCTGGTTCATCTTGTCCCACTCCTCCTAAGCTCATCCAAATTTTTTGGGGCCCATCCAGCCTCCCCTGCTCTGTCCCAATCGCGCACGGGCAGCCAGGGCTACCGCTCGAAGCCCTGCTTGTCGCATCTGCAACCTCCACTCCATGTAGTAGCCACGGTGGTCTTATCCATTTGTCTCCCACGCATCCTCCCACCCCATTCCATGTGGCTGTCGCTACAACCTTCATTTTTCTCTGCCCAAATCCCCACCGAACTGGTAGTTGTGGTCACCGCCTCACCGCGTTGGACGGCCGCACTGGACCCATGCTAGTGGTCCCTTACTCGGACCACTGAGTCACCTCCCAAGCCTGGAATTTGAAATGATCGTAGATCTTTTCTCTTTAGGCCCAAATTTACATGCACCATGTCTCTTTTGTCTTTTTTCCTTAAATCATGGGGTCTGATCGTGTGTGTAGCCACCCGATAAGTCAAACTATGGCCACGAGGGTCCAATGATGACAAATGAATTGAACTGGGGGAAAGGATATCAAAAATAATACCCTGAGGAATGAACCTCATCCATTTTTCAAGTCTTCATCAATTCATTATTAATAGAGTGAATAATAAAGAATACTAAGTAAAACTCCCAAAATAATCCTCGTAATTATCAACTATCCCACAAAAATAGAACAACAAATCAATATGTTGGTGGATTGAACCAAGTTCATCATGGAAATATATAATGGGGAGACCAAAAATAAATTACCACCCTGCCTAGATTAGTATCTGACACTGCTGAAGGATTGTCAATGCATCATCATCATTGTGGAGGTCCCTTTGAATCGATTGTGCGTTGATCATTGATCCATGATTAGTCATTGTTTTTTAAAGAGTGAAAATTATCTACATCTCATTCGGAATATAGGGTGATGGTTATAACCTCGATTTACATAAAAGGCATACTAAAATGAAAATATTGATGTGCTATAAAATAATTTTTTATTAAATTATTTTATTCATGTTATGTCCTATGATATATTTTTCACATATGTCCCATTCCGACTATAATTAAGTCATACCTATGGTAAAACTTCCATTCTATGTACAATAGTTCTGTTATATTTATAATCTGAGAACCCAATTACTAGTTATTCCACATTTTCGTTAAATACATTCATATGTGCTATTAAAATATTTCATATTTTTCAAACAATTGATTTGGGATTACTGGGACTTAGATTTGAATGATGTATCAGTTTTTGCTATCAAAATCAATCCATGTAATATCCAAAAATAATACCTAGAAAAATGATACATTACATTCTCCCCACATTGGGGCTTTACGTATATGAAATCCAATATAAGGGATAGTCAAACTATTAATGGTACTGAGCATTAATTTGAACCTCCCACTCAAATGTTCTCTTTAGGAGAATCCTATTTTGACACCGTCCATTCTCCAAAAGAATCGACCACCCATAAAGGATCCTCTCCAGAAAATCCTCAATATCCACCTGATACTCATCAAAAGTATCCCCATCCTCTAGGTCCTTATTTCCCTACTCATTGACTTGTGATGGTTCATACACATACCTCCTCGGCTGAGGCACATGGAAGACAATGTGTACCTCATCTAACTTTGGAAGAAAGGCCAAGTGATATTCCACCTCGCCAACTATATGTAGTTTCTAGAAATTACTAATGAATCATAGAGATTGCATGCCGCCCTGAACAAATATCACTAATCCCCATCGAGGTAAACCCTGATGGAACATAGTTTCTCATTACTAAAACATAAAAAAAATGATTTTTTTGTCAGGAGAGACTTCTAACATCTCGGTATAGTCTTCATCTTCTCCTGGATGGTTGAAACCTTCTCAATATTAGCATCCACCAACTATGTGACCATGAGTGTTGACTCTCCTAGGTCATTCCAGTAATTTTGCGACCTATAGGGTCACCCATACAAGGCCTCTAATGGTGAAATACCAATGGTGGAGTGATAATGATTGTTGTATGCGAAGTCAACAAGTGGGAGTTGATCCTCCCAACTATGGCCAAAATCAAACATGAAATCCCACAATATGTCCTCCAAAAAATGGATAGTTGTCTTAGTCTGGCCAATTGTCTGTGGGTGAAATGTTGTGCTCAAGCACAACAAGGACCCAAATGCCTCATTTAATCACTTAGATTACCATGATGTAAAGAGAATATGAAGATAATAATATATAATTAGTGGAACTCCAATAAATTGAACTATATCCTATATGTTGAGGTCTCCCAATATTTCTATATAACTCTACTCTCATATAGATTTGTAGTGGGATGTCATGGTGAGTTGGTCAACGATCACCAAAATATCATCATGTTCCCTAGATGTAAGTGGTAAAACCAACATGAATTCCATAGATATCTTATCACATTACTATTCCAAAAACCCTGAGGGGTTGAGTTAAAACCACTAGAACTCGATGCTAAACATTAACTTGCTGAAAAGTGAGGCATTATGATACAAACTCTATAACTCCCTTATCATCCGTAGCCAAAAAACTAAAGTCATATATCTTAAAAAATTTCTACCACTCCTGGATGTATTTCTAAAGGGGATTTTTGGAACTCCCTCAAAACCTCCTCCTGCAACACCAATGGTACAACTATGTGCCCTCTGAAAGGAATGATGTTCTCCCTTCAATTTGAATATCCATCTGAAGCATGTCCTATGGAAAACTGAGCCTGTAAGGTCTCAGAGTCAGTTTCCCCAATCATTGCCTCCCAGACTCGCTATATGATGGAGGTATAAAAACCATCAACTATAGGTAAACAACTCTATCTCCATCCACAAATGAAATCTGTAATGTGTCCAACTCTCTAATGTCTCATTCTAAACTACAAACTATATCTCCTATTGATAGAATCTACCATCACTTTCCCCTTCCCATAAGTATATAAAATCTCAAGGTCATAGCCCTATAATTACTATTTCCATCACCTCTGTCTGAAGTTCAAATCCATATGAGAGAAGATATACATGAGACAATAGTTATCATAATAGATGATAAACCGCTTGACTATCAGGTAGTGTCTCCATATCTTGAATTCAAAAACTAAAGCTGCAAACTCAAGTTCATGGTTCACGTAATTCTACTCATGAGATCTCAACTGTTGTCAACCTTTATAAATCACCTCTTTCCCCTAAATCAAGACACAATAAAGAGGGGTTCCGGATGAAAAATAGAACACCATGTAGTCAATTCCTTACTATGGTAACTTTAGGATATGAGCACTCATTTACCTCTGCCTCATCTCTATAATTCACTACTGGCACTTCTCTATCCACAAAAGGCTTCCCCTTTCATGTAAAATCATTATTGGGTGCTTCAAATCTATTTAAGTTGTGTAAAAACCTCTGATGGTAACCTTTCAACCCATGGCATCTTTGTACCTCTATAACACTCTTGGGTGGATTCTAATCATGAACTACCTCAACTTTCCCTGGATCCACTTCAACACAATCCTCTAAGATGATGTGTCCCAAAAAATATACCTCTTGAATCCATAACTGACACTTTGAGATCTTTTCATAAAGCGTGTGCTCTCAGAGGGTGTCCATAACCATCTTCATGTGCCTCGCAAAATCCTCTTTAGACACCGAGTACACTAGGTTGACATCTATAAAGACCACCATGAATCGGTATAAGTATGGTCTAATGATCCGATACATGATTCCCATAAACACCGTAGGGGAATTCATCATTACAAATAACATCACTAATTACTCATAGTTACTGTAACAATATCTGAAGGCCATCTATGGTATATCCTTATCTCGTACTCGTAATTGGTGATAGCTTGATCTAAAGTAGATCATTGAGAACCATTAAACCCATTTAAACTGATGAAAGAGGTCATATATTCTTGGTTATGGATAAATTTTCATCATGGTCACCTACTTCAGTCTACGGTAGTCCACACATAACATCAATAACCCATTTGTCTTCTTGGAAAAAAAAATTAGAACTCCCTAGGGTGAAACACTAGGTCTCATGAAGCCCTTCCCATGTAAGTCCTTAAACTACACTCCTAGTTCACGAATCTCAGTGGTTGACATCCGATATGCAAGTGTGAATATCGGGGTTTTCTAAGAGGATAGATCAATACAGAAGTACATCTTCCTATAGGGAGGTAAATTGGGAACATCTTCATGAAATGAATCCTCATAATCATCCACCACTGCAATAAAATGAGGACCCAAGTCTTCCACTAAACGAAGATTGATGCTAGACAACCGATGAGTAATTGGATAATCCCTTCTATGTGTGATTCTATCCCATTTTTCATACATTTCAATTTCACCAAATAGAAAAACCTAGTTCCATCATTGCAGACACACCACACTCTGTGGATTAAAAGGTCAATATGACCATGAATTATGGATAACCAGACCATACCAAGAATAAATTCATATGTTTCCGACGATACTACAATGAGATCCTAACCTAAACTCTCTCCTCAAAGAGTTAGGGAATTTTTTCAGAACAAGTGTGTCATCATTGGATCTCCCCTCATAGGAGTCTACAAGCATAAGGGTCGATTCATCTGTTAAATCGGTAACTAAATGTCTCGAACAAGGATCATGCAAAGATGGAATAACTAGAACCCATTTCAATAAATACTATAGAAAAGGTGGAAAATATACATATCATATATTGAATCACCCCTGGTGCCTCTGGGTTATAAGTCTCTATTTCATGTAACTGGCCTCTTTTCTATCCAGCGGCTCCCTGAGCCTAGCATTGACCACCTAGGGGTGTTGGTGGTAATAGGTGAACCTTTGTCCACCTCCTGTCACACAACCTGCTCCTCGACAATGTCTTTTCCCTACGGAACACCCTACTCCAATGTGGAACTCTGCCTAGGAGGTCACTCAACTATCCCCCAATAAGATATATGATGGGTCGGGTAATCTTGTTCCAGATGTCCCTAACCACCTCATGTGTAAAACAATCTATTCCTAGGATGAATTGACCAACCTTGGGATCCCTTAACTACTGACCCGTAGTCATGGTGACATCTCTTGAAGTGCTAGACCTATTTGGGTACCTGTGATTATTGTCGGAGACCTGTTGTCGTGGTCTCCGCTACCTCGTGGGCACTGCTATCTCCTATTATCAGTGTCTTCTCTGCTGGAAAAATTTCAACTAGAAGTGCCCGCTCAAGTACCCCATCATAATTAGAAATGAAAAGGGATACCACTAATGCCATGATTTCCCAATTTAATCCTTGATCACAGGTCTGTGCCATGAATAAACGGTCTCATACATGTCCATGGAGTAGCACAAAACCTTTCTAAACATCCTGGAATACACCACCATGGTCATACAACCCTGCTGCATATTCATATTTCCCTATATGTGTATCGATCACAATTTGGATGAATAAAACTCCTCTTTGAAGAGATTCTCTATGTCTATCTAGGAGTGAGTTTTCGCTTTGTGATACCATGTCACAAACTCATCTATCCACCATCAAATCCCTGAAGAAGACTCATAGTGAGGACGTTCATCTGGTCAGCAGGCATCCTCACAATGAAAGAAACATGGTTGTCTACCTCTATCCAATCCTCATCCAACTGGGGGTTTGGGTCACCATGAAACCTTGGAGGTCACCTCAATTGAAACTCATGCAATGCACTCAGCAAGCATGCATCATCAACTGGTAGTGATGGTAGTAGATTCCACTCTATTGGTGTTGGTATTGCACGTAAACCATGCTGATGTTTTATCTCTGGTACATGCCCATGTGTCGATGCCTCAAAACTAGAAATATCATCATCATGATCACACAATGGAATCATGGATGAAAATCTATATGGAGGCATCCTGAAATAGAACTTTATGTACAAAATTCATTATATTATATATGGATAGATGGCTCCAGAAGGACATGGAAAACACAACCATTCCTATATGATGCATGTACCATTATTTTTTCAAAAACTATTTTTTTCTCGTACCAAGTCAAAAAAAAAAAGGGTAATTAGATTCTTGGTGAATGGATAAGTCGGTGCCTCACCAACAATGGAGTCCTTGGGACTGATAGCTAAACATGAAACTATCAGATCTGTTTTCCCCAACCAACCCCATATTCTCGAAGTCCTAATATAGAACTGACCAAGTCTGATACCACTCTATCACGAACCATATCAGAGGGTCCCAATCCATGAAAACACCAATCACACCTATAATAGGTCAGGGGCTAGTGACTAGCACCCAGTATGAATTTCACACAAATGGGAGGCATTTTCCTAATTACCTATACACACGCACACTACTCCAAGATACAAAATGCTGAAATGTAAAAAACTAAGAATAAAATGCATGCATACCATTAAGATCACACAATAGAGTACTATAGTAAAATTACTACAATGTAAATAGGTCCAGAATAAAAGACCACCAAAAAGAGTCTATATCAATAAGTCCAGCATGTATGAAAATAGGTATAGGGACTATTTTTTGAACCGTAGGAACACACACCTCATCCGGTCAGTCCACTCTCAGCACCACCTGGTCAAGGTGTTCCTAGAACTCCATGAAAAGGTTGATCATCTGCAAATAACATGACTCATGTGGGAAATGATGGTGAAAGGTTGTGTATAAAAATACTCAATATGAAACTCTGAAACCATAAAGTAATACCATAAAAGAATGTATAGTCATATCTTAATAGATATATGTCTAAAACAATTCCAACAATAAAATATAGATATAATCAACCCAAGACAAACATTCTAGAGGTAAGATGTAACCAATTTCATGCAACAAGATTCTGCTCGATGCTCGGTTGTTTCGGGAGAACAACTATAGGATCCATGATATCATTAGAAACACTCATGAAGAGGACTAACTCATTTGGTCCCCACCAAAATAGAACACATTGGTCATGAATGATTATGATACACATATAGGGGATCTTACCCAAACATGTTGGGGAATACCATGAACCCAATTTGGTTAAACTCGCAACATAGGTGATCCTACCTAGAGACACTGGGGAATACCACTAACTATTATTGATGTGGCCTATCAGTTGGAGGACCAACACCCTTCTCTAAAAGGTTGTGTCAATTCCACAATACACCACTATGGTTGACTAAGGATCAATCTAGTCCCACAGAGGGATACCGTTAATCGATCAGGTAATTGGCCTCTAGCTGGGACTATAAGCCAATAATTTAGTTGTAATGTCATACTAAACCCTTGATGAAAGGACCAAGGTAATTCACTCAAAACATGATGGACCAAACTAAAAACTCACCACATTATCTCAAAAGGACCATCACAACGTTAGGGTCTCAACACTACAGACGACTCATCAAACAGACGTACCAATTGAATGTTATATAATTTTTAATTTTCAAGGGGGGTTACTGGGCATGTGGACTGACTATACAGACCAATCGCCCCATGGCTCTAGTGTTTGATCTTAGTGGTCGAAAACACCCCAAACTACAATGTTCATGTGGAATCTAGAGCAGCCATCAATTAGAGTCAGTCATCCAGGTCAATCCTGGCTTGACCTTGGACTATTCTCCCCTACATCTGACCCAAGTCTGGCTTGCTCACCCCAGCCCGCCTGGGCCTGACCCACCTAGCCCGGCCTGGTCAGCCTGGACCGCTTCATCTTGGCCCGGACCGTCTCCCCTAGTCTATCCCACTCACGCAGAAAGGCTCATGGGGCCCAGCATGCATCCAGCCTAGATTTATTTGCATGCTCAGCTCCACGAGCCCTCCGATACGGTCCACTCCTGTCAGCTCAGTCGGCCCCCATGCGGGAACCCACACACATTCCTCATAGATACCGCCACTACTACCTTTAGTCACCACCACCCCGATATCCGCAGCCCTAGTTGTTGATGTCATCACCTCACCTCACTGGACCACCATGATGGGCCCACATTAGGGGTCCTGTTCATAGAAAACTCATCCACCTCTGATGCCCAAAATTAGAAATGGTTGAAGATCCACACTCATGGGTTCCTAATCTACATAGACCTATCCCCATTTGTTGGTTTTCCTCCAATAAAGGGGACCAGTCATGCTCTGAATGACAGTAAATGATGAAATATGTCCATGGGGGTCTAATGGTGATTAATTCGATGAAAGGGTGGAAAGGGAATCATGATGAATATCCTCATAAGTGAACCTCATCATTTTTTTCATGTCGTGATCAATTCATTATCATTATAAAGAAGAAGGAATAATAATAAATAAATATTCGAAAATAATCCCCACAATTATCAACCATCTCGTAATGAATGAACTACAGATCAGTATTATCATGGATTGACCCGCATTGATTGTAGAAACCAAGAATTGGTAAACCATGCAAAACCAACTGCCCTACCTCGATTCGGATCAGTTGTAAATGATGGATGATCATTGCATCTTCTTTATTGGTGAGGTTTCTTCGAATCGCCTATGCTTTTATTGTTAATCCATGATCTGTCTATATTGTTTCCAGAGATATCATTCTACTCATCTCAGAGTAATTCCAATGTATGAGGATAACCCTGAATTTCTGAAAAAAAGCAATATAAAAATAAATTGATGTTGAGTTACGAATTTTTTTATTAAATTATTTTATTCACATTACGTCCTGTGAAAAATTCATCATAAATGACATAATCCAAATATATTAATGGCACACCTATGGTAAAATTGATATTTTTAGATCAATAGAACCCTCATATTTATAATCTAGGCACCACTGTTATTCAACTTTTTTGGGGAAACATTTCATGCATGCTAAAAAAGCTTCTTTTTTGAAATAATTTTTCCGGGCCTAGCAGGCCACAAAATTGCAAGTCATCTTAGCACCTAGCCCTGAAATAAATCCATATAATATCTAAAAATAATACATGGAAAAACTGAGATGTTAAATTATATCTCATTTTTCAAAAATGATATATTTTATAGGACTAATATTTAACTTATTGAATTACATATAGCATTCAACATTTAAGAAACTAAAAAAATTTACAAAAAAAATTATCTTTATTGGATGTTCTATAGTGATATTTTAAAACAATATTGATAAATAAATTAATTTTTTGGGAAGTTAATGAATGAAAAACCATTCCTCATGTTTCAATTTTTAGTTACACTGACATGGATTAAAATTTTCACCAACCAATGTGATTCACAATTTATGGTATGATAATTATGGTAAAATGTAAATTTTTTGTCTATTACGTAATTAAATTTTTTATGTATCTTGACAGTAATAACTAGGCACCACTAACATTGAAGAGACCACACCTTAACAATATCATCAGGTCCTGGATAGCCAAGTACCACCAGTTTCCCTAGGGACACATCGTCCGCTCCCTAGGTCACACACATATGGGAAAATGGGCCATCAGACGAATGAATGTACCCAAAGTAATACACATGATCTTTCTATTATGTTTTTTCCTCAATCACACACACCTTGGGAAAACATCCCATAAGGTCTCCCATCCTCATCAATACTGTAGGAAACGGATCCTTAATTATGGAGTTCTATTCAGGTAGGATCAGGAAAATAAAGGTTCACCTTGTTGACATGAGTCATATAATTTAATTATTTAACCCTTTATTATTTTTTGGTGTTAACATCCTTATTGTGTACCCTGTATATCAACACAGGTAGTGCCACCTCACTTAAGGCCAGGTTCCTCCTCTAAAACCAACTTAACAACTCTGCCCCATTTGCAACACAGACACCCTCCCTTAACATAGATGTTAAGTCCGGGACCACCAGGTAACAATAGTTTCCCCACATACATGTTGTCCCTTCCCTCAGTCCCACCCACATTCTTGAATGGGTCCTCATATTAATGAATTTCCCCACTAGAAAACACATGTGACTTCCAGTGTGATTTACCTCTGTCATACTCACCCTGGTAAACATCTGAGAAGGTCCCCCATCATAATTACTACTACAATCCAATCATGATGAACTGTGGAGTTCTAATCAGGTAGGATCCATAAAAGAAAGGTGAAACTTATTGACAAGAATTATATAATTTAGTCATTTAACCCTTTATAATAATTTGGTGTTACATGTCATGCATTACATTAATACAACAAATCATTATTTACAATGTAATCCCTCATAATTTATCATGCATATGGTAATATTTAATGATGGATAAAATTATTTTAGAGAATTTTGATTCATTAATATGTAAATCTATAAGTGGATTAAATAGGGTATATTTTATTGATACATCTCCCCACTCACCTAGACAAAATTAAGATGGTGAGGATGAGAAAAAATGGAAATTCTTTTATGGATTATTCCAAATATGTAGCTGATAGATTTGTAATAAAAAAATTCACTCTATAATTGATGTATTTTTAAATTAGTAACACTAATATTCATTTTTAAGATATCATTTGTATTTTACCTTAGAGAACAAAAGACCCAAAGAGAATTTATCCTTTAAGGTATAATTGAAATTATATTTACTTTTTTGGAATGATAGAATACCTTGGATATATATGACAATATGAAGTTACATTTATTATTTAGACATTTTACTCTCATCCAATTAAATAATCATGGGACCCAGATATAGTGAGAAATCTCATCTCTGGAGAATAAATTATTTAACCATGGAATTGGAGTGACATTTGGGAGGACCATTCATATTTTTTTTTAATTTCTTGTGATCCACGTATTTCATTATAAATCATTTCATTAATAAACTATAGAGAATAATTAATGGGTTTCTTATCGAATATTTTTGCATATAAAATAGATTAAAGACATGATCATTACATCATTTTTTACCCATGAAATGAAATTTGTGTTTAATATATGTAAAATCCCAAATCAAAAATTAATTTAAAGTCTATTTGAATACCCATTGATGATAATGGTGGTTTGGGTATTCAAATAAAAATTTAATGAGATTTATCATGTTAAATATGTAAATTTGATAATAAAATTTGGTAGAATGATGGGTATAAAACATGGTCATAGAAAATGGTGAAATTTGAGGGTACAAGGTTCCCCCATTTATAAAATGTAATTACTATAGTAATGGGATAATATTATGTGAAAAAGGTAATTTTCTTAAAAATTGGAATAGATACCACAAAAAGGAATCTTGAGTGTAAAAGAGAAGTTGAGATTTCCCTTCCCATGGAGAGTTCTTCCAAAACATGAGGATGTAGCCTTGGGGCTAGAAGAAACTGTCCGGGGACTACTTTGGAGGAAAAATAAATGTAAATTAATGGTGGAATGGTTTGGAGTGAATATAAGTAGTGCATTTTGTGGGTATTTATCGGACGGGTGGATGATTTGTTTAATAATTACAAAATATATGTCTTGGAAAACAATGTTTGGTAGAATGAAAAACCATTATCTTAGTCATAGGTTTTTCTCATGGTTTTGGGAATTTTGGTACCATTTTATGATACTTTAATCCTCTATGACTGAACACCATTATTTAATAAATTTTTTGGCATGTAAAATTAATGATTTCCCAAAGTAATGTTTTAAAAATAAAAATTCCCTATTTGGTCTTTGGAATGTAACTTATTGTTTGAAAAACAGAATAATAAATATTTAAATAATGATAATACTAACAAATTTTTTTTTCCAATTCATGTATTATATTATACTAATTATTACATCCATATGACGTAACAATGATGTCATAAAATATATATAAACCCTAAAATATTATTTTTTACTATTCACAAAAAATAAGGCATTTTAGGAAATTCTCATTAATTCGTCCCATTATAATTTAGATGTTATAATTTTAGAAATAATGTTTAGTTTATCCTAAAAATTCTCTAAATAGGATAATTTTTACTTTTAAATATATAAATCCTTATTTATTTAAAAACTGAAATTTTAAGACACCATCAAAATTATGGCACTTCTAAAAAATTTACTCGGATGTTATAAAATTATTTTATCATTTATATTTAAATAAAACTATTTTAAAATAATATTCCATTGAATCAAATAATATTAAAAATAACATGGTCCATTATAAAAATATATTTCTTTTCAACAATAGTGTTTCAAATTGTCAAATTCGTCTCAACTATACATATATATTGTTATGAAAAACAATTCCTAAAATGAATTTATTGAATAAGAATTATATATATATAATGGAATTTAAAATTTAATTAACTATGGTTTGGAAACATAACCCCTTTTTACACCAGCATATTCCCTAAGCGTAAGATGTGTTATGGTCGTAGTTTTATAGGTTGAGTTGGATAACATTGAAAAAATGGTAATCTGCACTAACATGTACTTCTTGAGAAGCCAATTTCATTCAATATTCATGTTTTGAAGCTCACTTTGGGTTGGTCAAGGGATAACCCTAGTGATCCTTCCTCCCTAAACAGTTCGAACAAATGATCTTCATTTGATATGAATATACTTGTTGAGGCCAACAGTTTTCTTTTTGATATCAATTATCCTATTCATTACTACTTATAACTAGTAATTATAATGGTAAAATTATCAACTAAGGGTATTGTTTGAAACCATAATATTAACCAATGATCATATAATGCTCGAAACCAAATAATCACATTTCCATTTATACCATATGAATACCACTTCATTAATTCAATCAAAAATCATAATAATTTCACTTACGGTTATATTTTCACTTTCATAACATTTTTATGTATTAACGAAAATTTAGTCTTATATCTATATAATTTGTATTGGCGGTGATGATTCTAGTAGATTATGGAAATCTTTAATTTCTTATTTTAGTTATTCTATTTTATATTCTTTTTCCAGTTACAATGTTTTCAATTTTTTTGGTTTCATAAAAAGATAATGTAATCATATTTAGTAATGTTGTAAAATTTATTGGTTTATCGTTATTTTGTAAATGTATAATATTATTTAATATATAACAAAAATTTATTCATTAGAAAACCATTTAAAAAGTTTAGGTAATTTTAAATTTTAATGTAACCAATATAGAAATATCAATTAATTTTTTTGAGATATTTCAAAGTTGGTTTTATAGTAAAATAAATGTTGAATTATTACAAAATATTTTTTTAATATATTTATATGTTGATTTTAATATAAAACTAACATTTAAATCCTCTTTGAAAATCAATATTTTTTTATTATATTTTTCAAAATTCACCTGAAAAATTTTTTTATTGAAGTTTCGACATCGGTTGTCAAAAAATCGATGATCCAAAATTTATTTTTAATTTCTCCTACATAAAAATAAGCTAATAAATACCAATAATTCTTTAAGGAAATAGTAAAATATATTTTTCCACTATTTTGGACCATATAATGTTTTACTTCAACTATGTTAACCCAGTGTTCCATGGCTGGTTGATCTGAACATCAACTAATCATTAGTGGTTTTTTCTCAAAATGAAATAAATGGATAGTTTATATTTATTTCGAAAATATTTATTTTCCACATAGTTCATGTTATTATTAATTCAATGAGATAGAAAGTCAAGTAAAACAGTGAATATTTGAAATCCACCTCTCATTGAATTGGGAATTTCATTTAATAAGTAGTTTCATTATTACTTAAATTAGTTTGTAGTTTGTTTTCTCTAGGTTCTCACATGTTTCTAATATTTAAATTGTTTGAAAAAAAATAATTCAAGAAATCATGAATAAATTATTTATTGTCATTCGCAAATAAATTCTAGAGCCATCTATTATGGGATGCCTAATTTAACCATAGCCTTCACCCAAAATGAAGCCTACAGGATTATGTATATAAATCATTTCAAATATTAAATGAAATAATTAAATTTTATATATATCCATCACAAAGCCTATAATTTTAATGTGAGTATACCAAATAATATCTCCCATGTTTGTTAAACTAGCTATATAGTAATTCCCACCACTTAGGCCCATGGTAATGATTTGGTTAATACCCAATAAGTCCTTTTGGGGTTATTATCTCAAATAGTATATTCACCATAACCGCAACTAGTAGAAGTATCTAGACATGGATTTCATTTATTTTATAGAAAAAACTTCTTATTTTAAAAAATGTATAATGTTTTATTTTACATAGAGTTACAATGAATGTTTTCAATAACTTTATTGTCATCCAATTTCCCAAATTAACATACCCAATTTTAGTGAACAATTATTATGACCCAAAAGTTTCACACATAACTATTACACCAAATCTAAGATAAATAACATAATAAAATTAAATAAAATAATTTAATGAATTGATATCATTATGAATATAGGGTCATAAATCACTAATGCATAATAAAATTGAAAAAATATTTAAATTATTTTCCATATTCCTTATAAATGAATTCATGTTTTACTTATTAAATGTATTGAAGAAAGTATATACATAAAATAATGTGCTATGTTAAAAGAACAGTATTGTATAGAATAACCTGGTTAGAATAAGAGAGGTGAATTAATAGTATATAGGTGAGCATAATCATCTTCACTGTATAATTATCTGGTGATCATTGTTATAATCATGTGGGAATAGATTTAAAAAATTAATTTAATATGGAATATGAATAAAAATAGTAAACCACAACATTGTGGTAAAATACCACACATTATTTTTAAAACATCTTTTTTGATGATCATGCATAATATAATTGCTCAAATAATAACCAAATAGTTTTAGACAATGGTAATATCATGTTTAATAAAAATAAAAATACTATAATTATATATAAAACATTACATAATGTATTAGAGGTCCCTATAATTATTATCTCACCCATTAAATAAATAAAACTATCACAATCATACATACCACGTGGAAAGTGATTACATACCGATCATAGTTACGAAATAAACCCATAGAAAGAAACAAGTTTCATTAAAATTTCAAAACGAATGATTCAATGAATAACCGTAGTGTTTTCTAAATGAAAAAGGAGTAAATAATTTGGAGAATAGATCACAATTATTGACTGGAGAATAAATAACTCAATAAGATTCATTGAAATATGTTTGAAAAAAAAATTATTTTTAAAAATGATTTTTTTTTTATTATAAATCAATTTTTCAAGGTAGAAACATGTATATCACTAGATGTAAAAATAAAAGAATATGGAGAGAAAATTTTGATGAAATTAGGGATGAATCAAAACTAATAGTAATGAGAAATATGATATCAAAAAAAATGAATGTTTTATGTTCGAGACTCCCCTTTCTATTGATCCGATCATATTTCATCAATTTTTTACCATTTGTATAATAAAATGAAAATATTTAATAAGTGATATCATACGTATATTTTGTTCATTTTTTCCACTATTGAAAATTTTTAATATTTTTATTTTATTTTAAGTTTTCCTAGACATATTTTTATGCTTTTAATATTACATATTAAATAAAATCATATTATCTTGTTTCATTTTTTCATTTTTTAATTTCAATTTTTTAATTAATAAATTAAACATTATAATCTTACAAACTCCTATTTTTATACATTTATATATTAGAAATAATTTATTATAAACTTATATCATGGTAGTTATGACTAGAGAGTTAGATATATCCTTATGGGTGGATAACTATCCAAATATTGGACATTGAAAAAAGAAAAGGTGTGATATATATAATATATTATTATGTTAAAAATAAATTAACTCTAGGAGACTAAAGTTATTATTATCTTTTGACCATATTGTTTATTTTTATACATAGGTTTTCATTACAAAATAATAGGAGGATAGAGAAATAGTAAAGAAAAATTAAATGAAAAAAAGGACCATATAGATTTTATGATGTCATTCCCTTTATATAACCATTAATCTCTTAAAAAATTTTGATTTCTATGACACAAAAAATTACATAGCTTTTTTAATGGGAATTAGAGATGGTAATTGAGAGAAATACAAGGATTTGGTTAGTGGATGTGAACTCACATTTAAGGGAAGTGATATGGTGTATTTATAAAAGTGGGGAGGGGTGTTTAGGGATAAAATTTTGAAAAAATAGTAATTTTCCATTGGAAACCTTGTAATATATAAATTTTCAGACAATATATCCTTAAAAATATCTCTTTCAAAAACATAAAAACCCTTTAGAAATATAATTCAATAGTTTTTTTAAAATAGAAAGTTGAAAATCAAAATATTACATTCTTAATATAGTTATTCAGAATTTAATATTTAGAAATTAATTTTTAGGTTTCTAATATAAATTTAATGAATTATTTAACTAAAAAATAATTTTTTCCAATCCCCAAATTATAGAATTAAATATTTCATTATTAATTATTAAATAATGTAATAAAAAATTCTACTTATTTAAGTACAATACATTTGATATACACTTAAAATGGAAGATTCTTCTAAGAAATTCCATAAAAACACTCATAAAAATTTTCTAAATAATAATTCAGAAAAACAATATTCATTTTATTAACATAATTTTTTTATAATAGAAATTGTAATTATTAAAATAAAAATTAATATTATTATAGAAAATTTTAAGACACCTATTTTTAAAAGGTGTTGTCAGATTCATTGAGTTTTTAATCTTGATAATTATTTTATTTCATTAAAATATATATTTTTTCGAATTTATTGAAAAAAAAATTATTTATTTTCAATTTTAATATTTTAATTAAAATTTACTATTCCAAAAGTCAGGTAACTATTCCTAATGATCATGTTACTATTTCTATTTATCTTTTTACTATTCTAACATTCATATTACTATTCCAATAGTGATATTAACTCATCTAAATTCCTCTTGATTGCATCATCCATTATTCATCTCAATTCAACTCATGTTTTTATATTAATCATTTTTAAAAGATCCAATTGACTAATGATGTTTTCTCAATTTTTTAATGTGTTACATATGGTGTTTTACCATTTCAGGAAATTAACTTTTATTATTCCATATGATTTATTATTTATTATTATTATATCATTTTAATATTTTCTATTTTCATGTTCATATTTTTTATATAAATGTAATGTTCCCAATTAAATAAATAACGAATTATGTGTTACATGTTTCTAATCTATGTTATATACATTATTTTAACTAACATTATTTTTTATTAAGGGAAATTCAATACATATACATATATATCTTTGTGTGTGTGTGTATAATTATGTGTTTTTATAGAGCTTTGTCATGGGCCAGCTTGGGTACCACACCAACAATTGAACTAGTTAGTTCATGATATGTTGTTCCCTAAAATCTGATGGTAATGGAAAAAATTGTGGTGATTAATCAACCTTAAATAAAAAAATTATAATATATTATTGTTTTAACATGTTTTTCTATTTTGTACAACTGAATTACCTCGGGTACTATTCATTTCAAAACAAATAGAACCCATTTATTCCATTTTAAAATTTGAAGTCTCTTATCTTTATTTTCAACCAATATATTTTCATTAACATGTTTTAGATTTTTTTTCCATAGTATTATTCCTCGTATTATATTTCATTTTATCTAGGGACAGAGATGGCCTTACTTGTTTTTTGAGTTTTATAGTCATGGAATATAATTTTATAATATTACCTAACTCTTTTTATGATGTTGTTTACGACGTGGATTTAATGCCGTGATCATATTCTTATAACTAATTTTCTACAACATCAAACTCATAGAACCCACTATGCTATTTTAATGGAATATGCATTGTGTACATCTCATCTAAGGTGTTCTCTATTGTGACTACCAGATATTTTTGTTGTATTTTTATATTTAGGGAAATTTTTAATCCTAATAATCGTAAAATAAAGGCTATGAAAATCTCTTTTCCAAAATTATAAAGTATATTAAGGATATAAATGATGGTTCTTCTTGTATTTAATTAGAATTTATTAGAAAACTATGATTGAAAATATTCATAATTTAAAATTGATAAAAATTCCTAATAATTTTACCATAAGTACACTATTTCTTCTATAGTTTACATAAAAAACGAAATCTATTATACCTTTTTTTTCTTGTGTGTTCACAGTATTGGATTGTATAGTGATGAATAATTCCTATGAATCTATATTTGGTCTCTTATTCCATTAAACATTGAGAATCTAGGTTTTCCAAAGTTAAGCTGAGGAGGGGTCAAATATATCAACTTAGAATATGGTTTCCCCTTCTTATGTACTAGTGCTCAGAGTCCATAAAAGGATTTCATCCAATTAGTAAGATACTGAAGATTATTATTTAGTACGACTACTTGAGCTATAATTTTAGTGTGTATGTTTTTCATAGCCAAATATTTATGGGTTTGTGGTACTTTGGGCTAATAAATTGTATGTTTTTTCATTTGAAAGTTTCCTAAATTAGTGTCTACAACTTCACTAGTAGAGGTAAATCCTAATAATCAACCAATAATAGAATCATAATGAAATTTTCATTCATTTTTAGGTTGATTATTTGGCCTAATTAAGGTTTATCTGTAGGGTAATTTCCTATTGTTAAAGAGTAACAAATAGTGTTGGACCAAATAATTTGGACTCATTATTATACTCAAGGGTATATTTAATATAAGTAGATGAACATGAATTTATCTCAATCTTTAGTTTCAACATCATAACAAGTAATTTTATAATAAAATGAATAACTATAATTTATTTTTACGAAGGGTTGACTATAGAGGTTTCAACTATATTCCCCTTTTCCTAGATATTATCTCACTATTTGGGTAAAATTTTTATTTCAGGAGGTGAACTAATTTATTGTTCATACCACTCATATTTGGTATGAAATCACTTTTTCTCATACTTCAAATTAGATGATATTATGAATATATATATTTTTTTTACATCCCCCCCATAATAGGGTTACACTCCATAATATTTTTAAGTTCATGTTAACAATGTTAACTAGTCAAAATCCAATGATATGAACCAAATCCTCATCTACAATAATATAATATGGAGCCCCACATGAGTTGGAATATAATTCAAATCATATATTATCATTATAAAATATTTTTCATTTTCAGAGGATCATTTTTTATTTATGTCATTTAGGAGACCATGACCTATCAATTTAGTTATCCTATTTAGTTTAAGTGGATGTATTTTTAAAGATAATGATTCTTAGAGAATATCATTTGTATTTAACTAAATTTTACTCCAGTGTAGGGGTATTTCATAAATATCCATTTGAATTGTACATAGAGTTTCTTCTTGTTGGTATTTCTCTTGATATGAGAACATCATCCTCTAGGAGGTGGTGGTAAAAATTTTCCACACATGGTGTTGTGGGTGTTTTATTCTATACAATGAAGACTATATGAGCATCCCATTTCATGATTGAGGGTTACAGTGGTGGTGTAGTATGCAAAAAATCACATATCCCAATAGGTTATGGTCTACCTTGAGTTGTTTATAAAACATTCAATGAATTCCCCTTAGTATTTTGGTAATATATTCTCTAATTCACATGGTGAAGGATATTTTATCAGCATTATAGTTGAGATATATCTAATAGTTATACTAGAATAACAATAAAAGATATCAGTAGTTTAAAAAAACCATCCATCTTCACTTTTATAAAATAATGATCATTGACCTATTAATCACAAACTCATGTAAAGTCCATCTATTTTTCACTTCTCAAATAATAAGGTATACTAAATTACCCAAATATTATACCCAACATCAATATTTGAATCATGGTTAAAGGTAATATCATTCCACGAAACATTATTGGGAATAAATTTAAGACTATTTTATGATGTAAAATACAAAAACCCAAATTCACCATTGACTCTGTCATGTACCTAGTGAGAAGAATCTTTGGTGATTTAGATGAATTTTGTTAATTCAAAATTAACCATGGGAGGTGATCACATTATTTTGTTCATTTTGGGTCTAGGAGATGGTAAGTGTCGCCAAATTAAAAAATTTACATTAACCATTGAAATTAATATAGTGGTTTGAAATTCCCCCCATATGCTAAGAATATGAAATTTGGAATTTGGAAAATCATTAAAAAATATAAATTAATATCAGTCTTGTATATAGAGAAACATACCTTGAAGAAATGATTATTACATAATTTATATAATAAACATTGAAAATAAAAAATCACTACAAATAGATAGGTCTTTTGGCTTGTGAAATTTAGGTTCACCAAATATGAATACATATAAACATTAAACATTATTTAATGCCTCTAACATTTCCCTGCTTATTTTTCTATATTACTCAAAAGATAATAAATCGCATAGGGACAAACATCAAATAAGGTTTGAGATAAAATATTTTTAATGGGAATGATAATAATGATGAATATGAGGAATTAATCAGTATATAACAGTTTTGGTGATAATAATAATAATAATATCAAAATTTTTGGATCCCCATCATGACCCTAAAAAAATCATTTGAAGTAGACATGGAATGTGACACATGCATAATCAGGAAACATCATAACATTGTCAAAAAATCCATTATTTAATTTATGAACAAATAAAACGCCTTGTTTAATTTTAATGTATGTATAAAACAATAATTTAATAAAATGTGAACAAATCATGAACTATTGTTATATATGAAATCTCATCAGACATGTCATATTAAATAATTAATTTTAGACATATAAAACATTATGCAAATCCATATCATTATAATATTATCATATACATGCATTATACAAGTAAATTAATCATATATAAATAATAAATATGAAACAAACCCAATGGGAATGAATGGGTTTTGTAATAGTGTCATAAATCAGATAATAGAGATAAAATTTTGATGTCACCAAAACTTATAGGAAAAAATTAGCATTGATATTCTTGGGTAACATTAATAAAGAAAATATGTATAGGAATGAATCATATATAAAAAGAATCAATTATTTATTGAGTGAAAAATATCATGATAAATAAATAATGAGAAATGCATCCCAAATTTTTTTAATAAAGATAAACCATATATATAGAAACATGTACCTTACTTACATGATAATTAAATAATTTCTAAGATAATCAATCATAATGTTATAAAAATTATAATTTATATGTTTATACACATTAGATAATTTTATTTATACAACATTAATACATATAAACATTTAATATTATTTTAATCCTAAAGTGTATTCCACCAATTTAATTTAATAATTCTCATAAGACATGTAATAACTTGCAGACATATACCAATTTTAGGGTAACGTAAATGCATGATAATTATAAGTATAATTGGGAATGAATGTGACACATGAATCTATTTAGGAAATGGGTTAGAATAATTATTATCATTGTATCATAAGTATAAGATCCCCAGCATAATCATAGTGAAATAATTTGAAGGGGATGTGGGAAGAGGAACATGTATAAAAATAAAACATCATAAAATTATGGAAAATATTCAATTCATAAAATTTAATAAACTATAACATCATGTTCACATTTAACATACATTTCCAATTTTTATTGGATATAAAATAAAATATTATAGAATTATGTTTATACCATCAAAATTGCATGAGGAACTTCAACATTTTGAATGAATTGGAGGGATATATAATTTTTATCTAACCTAGAATATCATAGTATTTGTATAATCATACATAGAACATTGGAAATAATCATATATAAATCATAATAAATGATATAATCCAATTTAAATATAATTTTTTTTAATAATATCATAATGAATCAATCATTTGTGATTAAATATGTATGTTTTGATAAGAATAATCTCATAAAATGTTATAAAAAATCTATGGGAAATGTATCCAGAAATATATAGAAAAGAATGCATCCCATCAAAACAATAATAAATAATATAATTCAAGAAAATCCCTTATATAATAAATCATGAAGATTTTAACCAATATAAATTAATTTAGAATATGAAATATATATATATACATGTAACTTTTGTACATATTTATTATATTTTTCCTATTATAAACATATATAATAATGAAACTCTAATAACTGATAGGTATAGTGAATTTGGAAATTTAGTTCATAGAATGTGAATATATTAAAATATTAAACAGTATTTATATCCTCAAGCATATTTCTAATGTTGTATTTAAAAATACTCTAAATATATAGAATCACCCATGGATATACATCAAAGACAGGGTGAGAAAAAAGCTTTATAATAGTGTAGGATAATTTTGAAGGAATAATATATGTGAATAAATAAAACATATTGATGAGCATAATCATATTAATTATATAAAATATATATAATCACCATAAATATAACAAGGAAATCGTTTTAAAGATACATGAAATATAGAACATGAAAAATAAGGAAATACCATAACATTTTCGAAAATTCCTACACATAAGATTTGAAAAATGCTAACTTGTTCATTTTTAATATATGTGTAAAACATTGATTTAAAAGAATAATAACAATTTGAGAATCCTATTTCCAATTTAAATCTCAAGATTCACATAAATTTACCAAATTAATTTGATGGATATATATTATTTTTCAAACTAATCACATCATAATATTCATATAATCATGCATTCCCCATTGAATGGAATCATATATCTATAATAAACATGAAATAAAATCATAGGAAATTGTGGTTTCAAAATAGTTTCATAAATCATATAATGAGGAGTAAACTAGGATGATCCCAAGATAAAAAGAGAAGAAATAATTATTGATATTGAAGGGAAATGTTAACAAATAAATGATGGGTAAGAATTCATCCCAGCATAAGAAGTGTAACTAAGAGATTTATAGAAAACATCTTGATAACAAATCATAAATATGGATATGAATTCATCCAAACATTATAATGATTTTCATATCCTCGTGAAAATGTAGGTGATATAAAATAGAATTCATTTATAATGGATTTTAGAACATGTTAAAATGATAGAAATAGTTGATAAACCCAAAACAAAGAAAATAGGTTCGAGAGTCCCATTTCCAAAAGTTCCATTTAAATTATTAATTTTTACTCCTCATTTATATAAATAATTTTTAATAATATATTAATAAAACTAAAAAAAATTAATTTATTATTTTTTTGATCAATTACAATAATTATAATTTATTGTTTATTTCTTTTTAATTGTTGGAAGGATCATTTTCATTTTTTTTAATTATCCCATTTTGTTTGGGTTTCATGTATTTGAATCATTGTTGTTGATTTAAAATTAAATTAAAACCTATAAGAATAAAAATCTTATCAAAATAGACTTTTATAAATTATGAATAATGTTTTATAACAATCCATGAAGGGGGAGATACCAAATGAATTGGAAATGACTTTATAAGCCATTAAACGGTCGTTAATGTGGTATGTCAACAAAAAAGAATATAGGTAGTAAACCTAAACTATATATTTTTTTAAAATAACCATATATTATTTTAATAATAATTATAGATATATAATCTACACTGAGAGGGAAAATATGTATTGATACATAGAAAATTAACATTGTATTTATAACACCTAAAAACACAAACAACTTATAATTAAATTTAATATAATAGGGTTTACACTTTTTAAAAATTTAGGTTCTATTTAGTTAATATTTTTATAAAATTAGATATAATATTACGTAAAAATGTGGGAATTTCCACGAATTATCCATTTTTTCAAAAACCATATTCTTGTAAAGAATCACATATTTTATCAAGGAAACACCCATTTATAGATCTTGTAAATTATTTAAATTTATAATCATTATAATAAACTATTAGTTAACAGTGGAAAACATGGGATGATAAAAAAAACTAGTAGAGGATAAAAAAGTACTATTGTCAGTAAAGTGAAAAACATGAAAACTGAAGATAATGTTTCCCTTTGTAAATTTTTTTTTAAAAAGATAAATAAGACATTTCCATAAGTGAAAATAAATCTATACTCAATGATAATATTTGAATCACATTATAATGAAAATTAAACCCCATTAAAGAATAACTTATTCATTTATATGAAAAACAAACCTGCCACTTTTATAAGATCAAAAAAAATTCTATAATATATGAAATCAAATTACTACTTAAAAAACTTTTGGTAGAATAAAATAGGTTCCTAATACAATAATTTTTATATTAGGTTTTGAAAAGTGTCTAAACTATGTCATGAATAAATTAGTCCCAATTAATTCTATTGGGGTATCCATCCATGTGATATCCCCTATTTTTCACCTTCCATGACTAAGTCAATACCCAATGCATTTGAGAGCTATACTGGGATCACCTATCACTAAGAGAAATATTGTGCTCATCAATCATAATATATAAATATCAAGTACCATTTCATGACTAAACCCATTGTAATATTTCACATTTTCATCATAAAACTATCGAAAACATTATTTGAACCTATAATTTGTGTGGTTTCCTTTTTTGTATAAAAATAGGGGGAATATGGTTTTCTATTGGAGACGTAATAAAATGAACAATTTCAAAAAAACATTATAAATTTTATATAAATTTTAAAAAATTATTATTATTTATGTTAATAATTATAAAAAATAATTTAATTATTGTGTTAATTTATTCTCATATCATATATGTTAATAACATTCATTTTTCATTTTGTTTAAAAAGTAAAAAGTGAAATGTATGGAAAATATACAAAACATAAATATTTAAATATTTATAAAGAGTAGAAATATTAGTTGAAAATGAATTTTAATATATTTATTATTATATATACTAAAATTCATAGAACATTTTAATTAACAAGGATATAGAAGGGAAAAATGATTTGAATAATTTAAAATAAGGATTGGAAGAAATATCTCATGTGGGTTTTGTAACATTTGAAATAAAATGATGTTTTAGAACAGATTTTGAATTGGATTTTTAATCCAAATTATTTACCATATTTTAATAGTAATATAGATATATAAGGAATATAAGATAGAACATAGAAGAAAACATGGGCTGGAAATTGAATTACTCACTTAGAAAATATATTGAGATGAGAAATACATTACCTCAAGTATTACTCAAAACATAAATTATTTTAATCTTATATAATATAATTATATTAATAATTTAGATTAATTTGAATATTTTTCTTTTTTATTTCCCTATAAAACCCCTTTCATTTCATTTATTTCCATGTACAATGTAGTATCTATATTAAAAAAGTTCATATTGGATGTTTTAAATACATTTAGTTCATAATCCACAAACATCTTCGGTGGGTTGACCAAGGTCAGGATGGTAATTATTCCATCTTACCTAAAACATTAATCATGAAATAATTATTATTTTGATTCATTAAACAAAACATTGGAATCATCAATTAATGGAAAACATGAATAATGAATCACATCACTTCATGGAGATGACATTCAATACGTATAAATAATCAATGCCATCATTTTTTAAGTTTTGGAAGGATTTGAAGGTTAGTAATATATATTTTTAAATATTTATAATAATTTTGTTATTATCAAATATATTATTTAAATCAATCATAATAAGAATCCTTGGGAGGTGGTGATGAAAACCAAAACATATAGCTTCATAGATGTGGTAGTCAACATGTACGTACCAATGATGTTTTCATTCCCATATGCTATAAAATAAATTGATATATCCATTTTTCAATTATCATTAAAAAATTAATCTTATATAAGATACCTAGTTTTCTATATTGGTATGGTTTTATAATATTTGAATGTGGTTGAAGAATAAATTACATAAAATTACTTCGTTAAGCAGTATATATCTTATCCGATAAACCAAATTTTTATTACACCTTATGCTATTTATGATGGAATTATTTTTTATAATAGTTTCTTTGTTAAATAAGGAAAAAAATTAAGGTAATTGGGAAGGTATTTTCCAAACCAGAGAGTTCAAAATGTGTGAGTAAAAAAATATGAGGAGACACCATTTTATATATGAGGGTATGGGAACTCTTGGATTTTTTTCTATTTATTAAAATAATGTACGGTCTTATTCATCATCATGTGAAACCAAGAGTGACATATCAAACCAAAACTAATGAATTTTTATCTAGAATCACATACATTACATACTCATAATGATACTATCTTTAAAATCCATGATATTACCATCCTTAATTAAAAAATCATTAACGATTATTGAATTTCTTATATCCAAAGTATAACTTTTTGTTTAGTTATTTTGATAATTCATACACAAAAACTAATAAAATATCATATTATATATTTCAATGTGTAATTTTATTAATTATATATGATGAAACATAATACATAATGAGTCTTATACATTTCCAAAAAAACATTTCACATGTTTTATCCTTCCAAACATGTTAGAGGTACTACATTTTCTTTATTACTTGGGGAACTGGAAATATAATAAGGGGTGATCTCAAATAACTTCTCACTAAAATCATTAAAATAAGTAAATAATTTAATAAATATAGAGAAATTATTATATATAAAAAATTAATCAACATTAACAAATAATTAACTTGATATTTTGAGCATATTATATCAATAAAAATAAACGTAACACATGTCCATAATAATTATCTCAAACTGTTGAATTGCATAAAAATAAAAATAAATAACATATTTTCAAAGCTTTTTATAAGTGAGTGTGCTTTTATGGGAAGTGTTGTAGACCAAAACCCAACATTCATTACTACAACTGTATTGTTGATGCTTCAAGGTGTTATATAATATAGGGCCTCAAACATCACTTCATTAAGCCCAACACATTACATAGAAGAGTCAAAAATACATTTAACCATTACCTAAGGAACCTATAACTAAATAAACATGTTTTTCCATATAAAGAAATATATTTATTTTCAATACATAATCATATAACATTAGCAGTCAATAATAATCAATAATATCAATACATTTACCCTTGTCAATAAAATAAATCATATGATCATAACCCATATAAAGAGAAAAGTGGAATAATCAAACAATAAATATTTTATTTTCTTATAATCATCAATATTGTAATATTAACATACATAATTTCAATGGTTTCCCTCATTACAACAAATAGACATTCATTTAAGGAGAATATCCTCCAATCTAAATTTGTAAAATGATCTGTTGAAACTATACAATGTAACATGTATACTATTATGGAAATATATTAATAATATGATCAAAAAACATCCCTAGTAAAATAGTGGATGTTCTAAAAAACATATAACTAGTGAAACCAAAGAAATATAGAAGGGTGTAATCATAAATTAAGTCTCCCTCACAAAAAGAATTAGTAGAAAACTATAAAAAAATAAAGGATCCAGAATTAAATTTTTTAACACAATAAAACCATTCCCAAAATTGATAAATATTTTTCTTATTTTGAAATGAATAAATATAAAACCCGCTAGGGTTAATACTTTTAAAAATAATAATGTAAATAGAACCAAAAACATAATATAAATTTTACAAATCATTTTCAGCATTGATTTAAAATAAAAATTTACGCGTCAATTTCAAAGGTCGTAATTTTGAAGGTGATGTGAATTGTTTTGAAAAAATTAAATTTGAAAAAAAAAATCACTAAAAATAGATCCCTGAATATAAAAATTCTTTATATTGGCCAAAAGATGATAGGATGAAAAATCATATGAATGTGAAAGGAATTACACATTTTATTATTTTTAAAATACCCTTTTCAAAAATCACATTGTACGAAGACTAAGAAAACATTAATTGTTATTAATAACATCATGTTACAAAATTGGAACATGTAATACAATATAATAAAATATTATGTTGGGGTGCCCAATAATTAAAAATATATGTTCATGATGAAACATTATTACTCGAGGAAATGGGGATTCAATTATCAATATCTGTTATGAGAATAATACACCAACAAGAATGAAATAATTGAAATGGGGTTTATGAAATAAATATATAAAAATAAGGGAATAATATTTATTAAAACATATTTGAATAATATACCTCGATTATATGTTCAATGAAATAATCATAATTAATAGAATGAAAAGTGAGTCACCATAATTTCTAATGAATGCGGTAATAGTTTTGTCAAAATACATTTAAATTAAAGAATTTTTTTGATGAAGTTTATCCCAATAATTACAATTGAATTATTTATATATAACACATGGTATATTATCATAATAAAATACCATTCAAATGAATCATTGTTCCAAACACATAACATACCTCAACAAATCACAATTGTGACCAGGAAAAGACTTACAGTATGAGTAATATTTTAATCAATCCCATTGAAGGGAATGGAATTTAATTGAACCTAAAGATAAATTTTAATAGATAATTCATGATATTACATATAAAATAGTAATTAAATATAGTATATAAAATAAATTTCATACATTATATAAAACATTTCTTGATTGGAAGTGTTTTATATATAAACTTTTGCCTCAGACGAGATCCATTCTTATCTTTCACTATAAATCCTAAATAATAAAATTATGTTCAATAAATAAATACCAAAAAATATTATTCATAACTATAACCATTTATAATCCCCGTTTATAATCATTCAACAAAAGGAATTCTAGTTTTTAAATTATTTCCAACACCATATATAAGTAATATTTATCTCTTTGAAATATATTCCTAAAAGGGCTATTGGTATCTATTATTTTCTCACTTCAATAAATTTTAGATAATATAAAATAATAGACTAGATGTTCAGTTATATTTTATAAGAATATATTTTCATTTAATGGTAGGTTGGGTTACGAACTAGGAAGATGAAATCAGTGATTATTATATTTCAATGAGTCCTAATGAATGAAAGGTGGGTTCATAATTAATTATCTATATTTAAATAAAAAAATTAAATGAAACAAAATATTATTTTCAAATTTATATCATATAATACTGGTAAATATATTTTCACAGTCATCCATGATATAAATTCTTACT
Source organism: Viscum album (assembly GCA_963277665.1). NCBI lineage: Eukaryota > Viridiplantae > Streptophyta > Magnoliopsida > Santalales > Viscaceae > Viscum > Viscum album. Next base: position 1,979,519,426 of record OY728119.1, read on the forward strand.
ATTCTTCAAGTAGGTGGTCAAACTGGCACAATAAGAAGCTATCATTTTTACTAGATGATTATTAGATGGATTATTTTTAATATTATTAAAACAGAATAATAATTATATGATGATGTGAATATTAGTTTTATATTTCAAAATTTTAAGTCATTATAAAGTATTTATAATTTATAATTATTAATTAAATGTAAATTTCAAATCATTATCCTCTTAGTTTGAACCTTTTGAAAGATATAATTTACACAAATCATTTGTTGATCATATCATTAATTGGATCTAAAATTTCCCATATTATAACAATAATGAAGTAAAAATTATTTTATTTATATTTAATATCATCCTCAAGATAATCCATTAAAGTTCTCTGTGAAAATAAATATGATATTCAATCATTCAATGGAGGCAGTAGTCCATACATATGCATGGTTGATGATTTCATTTTACATAGAATGAGATAAATGAGTATTATATTTAATTATTTCATAATATTAATCTTGATATAAATATTATAAATAAGTATTTAATTAAATTTCAATACTAGCCCTTTATGATTTCTTAAAATAATGTAACAACTTGCATTATGGTGGAGGTCATTTACAGAACTCATGAATAACAATTGAATTTTTCATAAAATTAAAAGGAAAAAAGAATATTAATTATAATCCAAATGGAATAATAATGATATTTATATAAATAATAATTTTTTCATAACATATGTATAATAATATTAGAACTATAAAAGAATAATTTTAAATAAATATGTTATGAAAAAAAGTTTACTCATGTTGAGCACATTCAGATTTCCTTGGATGATCCCTTTGAAATATATGGAATATGATAATATCATGGGATTAGAATCTCAAAATTAGTGAAATATTATTCTTGGATGAGAAATAATTACATGGTTTTAGGTTGAAATAATATTTTAGGAGTTCCCCAAATGGGTGGTGGGAGACCAAAATATATGTGGTTAGAATGGATTTTTTTTTTAAAATATCAATATAATATAAAGAAAACAATTTTAAAAAATGTATATTAGATCCAAGATTGAGTAATTAATGAGTGGATAAGATATATGGCCGATCAAAATTTCATTCACTCAATTATATAAATTATTTTATCTTGTTTCAATCATATTATCACTTGATTTAACACTTTTACCATCATATATATTTACTATGGTCAATAGTTTTTACCAATGGTAATTTAATTATTATGACTCAAAATAATGTGATCCTTAATATGTAATTAGGAAAATATTATTCAAAATTTTAAATGAATTTCATTTTATTCACTATATTAAAATACAAGAAAATATAAAAATTTATGATTTAATAAAAACTAAAATTGAAAAAAATATTAATTATGTTCTGAAATTTTAAATTTGAGTTAATGAAATGAAAATAAGACATTTAAAATTAAAAGGTCACCTATAAAATAAATATATTGTCTTAGAATTTTTTTCAACATTTCAAAATTAATATTTATATATGAATAAGGACAGAAAAATCTTGTTATTTCTAAAAATATTATTTTTAAATTTTTCTCTAAAACATAATATTTAGATAAAAAATTCTATTTAGAATAAATTATTATTCTTAATAAAAAAATTATACTCATTTTTTCAAATTAAATATCAAAAATTTTAATATTTAATATTTAAAATATTTCCCATAAAATGATGAAAGTGTTCATATTTGAAAATTGATTTTCAAAAAGTTTACTGTTAATTATTTTAATTTCTCACTATTTAATAATTAATTTATTAGTATCATATTATTCATACTATTAATATATTACATTTTTATCTAATCACAATATATATAGTTTATTAAAATAATTTACCAATTTTAGAAAAATATTTTTTTCGGAAAATAATTTTCTTTGTTGATTTTTCTATACTAATTGTTTTTCATTCATATGAAAATATACATTACATTATATCAATAAATATTTCCTTACATAGTTACTCCTATTAATTCATATTAATTAAATATCTTGTTTTTAATGATCATATGTTATAAATATATTTTTATTAAAATATATAAATAATTTATTTATGTTCATCATTTAATGTGATCAAACACGTTGAATTTATTAATGGAAGTCGCATACTAAAATTCTAGGGTGTTATATTCTAACCCTTAAATAAATTATATCCTAATAATTTTAATAATATGATCACAATAATTTCTATAGGGAAATTATAATTAACCATAAACAGGTAGATGATCATGGGTTTATTTATGATATGGAATGAGAATTATAAATATGAAAAATTATAATATGTGAATTAGAAAGGTTGGTATCCAATTCCTAATTTAAAATATAATTATACTAAGGTAGTAAGAACTAAGTATTTTATGTAATAACATTCCAAGAACCTTAAAAATGATTTATATGGTATTCATAACTCTATGTGGTTTTTTATAACCTAATACCTAGTAGTTGGTGAAAACATAGTTGGTATAGGACACATGGAAATCCAGAGTGAAAACACACTATATAAATTATTATTTATATTATAATGTGATTTACCTTATTCACATGTCATTTTGTTACTATTTCCTTCATCCTCAATTGGACATGGACATTGAGTCCCATATTCACCAACACGATTGTTATTAAGGAAATATATATATTTTCTTCTCCCATTCACATACACTTTTCAATCTCATGACCTCATCTCCCCAACTATAGAATTTACACATCCCATTAAATTAATTTCACCCTGGTTTATTACTAAAAGTTTTACATGTATAAAATTGAATCTTATTTCCTTTATCTTCATGGTCACATGATATTTCATGATACCCGATCTTTATTATATTTACTGCATTTGGTACATCAAAAATATTCACATTATTAACCATATTTCATAATATATAATTAAGAATAATTATAATATTTATCACCCAAACCCATATCCCATTTGGTAGTTCATAGGGAAAATTCTACCTTATCTATGGATTAAAATTTCAAGTTTATTTCTTCAGGCTTTGACCATTACAAAAAAACAAAAGTTTTATCATCTTTAATGATCATTAATATGGAATTATTATAAATTAAAATTGTAAAATTTGACATCATAATGACTCTATTTATATCACTATCTTGTAAACCTATGGTTAGTAAAACACAACTTTTATTAGATTCATTTCAATTTATATCTACCTTAGTTTAACATATATCATTCTTGGTACTTCCTAAGATAAATTGAGTTGGGTTCTCTATTTAATCATAACATAATTGTCAAAAGAGTTATATAAAATCACCATAAATGTTTTCAAAATATTCTAAACCCAAAAATCAATCAAATATATGTACTAAAAATCCAACATATATATTATATAGGAAAAAATAGAAAATTTTATATATAAGTCATCTTATGATCCTCTACATTTCAAAAATTTGATCTTTGGTCAATTTAATATTAGGTTATCTAAAATAAACTTATTTAAATCCCTCTTAATAAGGAATGAAGAGAAGGTGTTTGACTACATCCCATACCTTGATAATGTTTAGCTATATGTATTGTCTTATTCCTACTAACTATGAAACAATGTGAAGATATATTTAATACTCAGTATCCTTTTCCAAGTTTAATACCCCTAAATATATCATTAATATAAATTCGTCTACTTTCTAGTATCTAAATAGGAGTAATTACAACAACAAACAAATAGTAAAGACTTTACAAAAATTCCAGGATATTATCCTATTCATAGGCTCAAATCTATGGTTTTTAATATGTTTCTCTTCAACTAATATCCACATAAATTTTTATTATTACCTTTATATTAACTCATATACTTATACCAAAGGGTATCCTATAACATTGAAATTCTGATAAAACAGATCATATAAACCTATAAATTATCCTTAATAAACATCGTAATATATAGAAATATCTAAACCTTTCATTCAATGCAATATTTATTGCACCAAACATATACACATGAATGTAGTGCAATAAAGAATTAATTTATATACATACATTGATATAAGTTTTTTAAGCATGGATATTACCATCTTTGATTAAAAATTCAATAATAATTATTTCAACACATGCATCCCATAAATCTTTTCACATATTAATATTTAATGAATTAAAATTAAAAAACCTAAAAAATACAATGTTCTTTTTATCAAATAAATAATTTCATTAACAAAATAATAAACGTGTCTTAAATAAATAAAATAAATTCATTCACATGTGATATTATAATAAAAATTTCTCATGTACTAAATTTATTCATATCCTAGGGGAATGGGAACATAAAAAAGATAGATCTCAAATTTTCATTAAAGGAAGAACATACAACTGTGTAAGTCATGTAATAAAAAAATGTATCATATTATGGTTTGAATAAGTAAACATCATGAATATATGTTAAAATTGAATATTATAGCATGATATATCCATTAAATTAACTGAAACATGGATATCAACAATAATGATCTCACACTGATGGAATGTATAATGTTGAACATCAAAATCATGTTGTTAAGGACTTATTAAAACACACTATCAAATTATGGATGGAGGTGTATTCCAAAACCCAATATGATTATTCTCATGATACATTATGATGGTTTGAAAGGCTATATAACTATTGAACCACCTAAATAAACATATTTTTAACAATATGGATTCCTAATAAATTTTTATCTCATGTTTTTATTCAATGATCATCATGAATAACAAATAATTCCCCCATTCTAATAAATGGAAACATTATCATGCCACATCTAGTAAGAAAAGTTTTATGTTTAAACAGCTCATAATATAATTTCCATTTATAATTTGTATTTAAAAAACATATAGAAGATCATTGATATTCTTATTTTAAAATATATAAATGTTTTTCGACATTAACATCCTATAATCAGAAATTAAAAAAATGAAATGTTCACACCATATTGGGTAAAAAGTGTATAGTTATGGAAATACTAGAATAACATTTACATAAGTCATCCAGATTAAGGGTATCGATGATGTGAAAAGAATATATCTTCAATATAGAAATGGAAATATAGAATGATGTTGAAAAGTAAAAAAACACCTCAAAAATCATTATTTTAATAAAACCATAAAATAATTGATCATGAATTGAATTATTGGGTTCCTTGAATTCAATATAACAAATTATAATTATTTATTTTAGAGGATAAATCATTATTGATATACCCAAAATGGCGAAATTATTTTTTAAAATTATAAGGAATATTTAGGAAAAAAGATAATTATATTTAATAAATAATTTTAAACATTGACATAAAATATAAATTTACATGTCTCATTCAAAGGTAACATTTTTTAAATTTGGATTGAATTATTTAAAAAAATTATAATAAGAATAATCCCCATTAATGTAGTGTTGAAATGATATAATGTTTCCCTTTGCTATAAGTGGAGAGTAAGAGAAAAATATGAAAGTGAATAGGAAACACACTTTTTATTATATAAAATAGAACATTTTCAAAACTCAAAATATGATAAGAGTAACAAAATTTTCATTTTTTTAAAAGAAATCCTTTATTTTATTTTATAATACAATATAATAAAAGGTTATGATGGGAGAACCTTGGAACATAAAATAAATGTTCAGGTTGAAACATTATTACTCAAAAATGGAGAATTGATTTATCAATATCCCTTATGAGAAATAGACTCATTGATGCATGAAACAATTGAAAAAAATTTATTTTTAACATTTAAATAGTTAGGTAATAACACATAATAAAATAAATTGGAATTATTCACCTAACTTATAATTTCAAGAGGATTTTCATAACTAAGTGAATGAATATTATGTTAAAAACCCCCTTATAAAAGGGGTAACACTTGAGTGAAAAGAAATTTAATAAAAAATTTATTTTGTATTGTTTATCTCTATGATTATAAGAAAAAAATGTATTTCTCATTGATGATATAGTAATTTAATATAATATCGTACCAAAGAAACATTGCTCATAACAAGTATTACACCACATGGAATTATAATTGAGACAAAAAAAGCATTGTGGCTTTAGTAACATTTTAATCAAACCCATTTTATGGGACGACATGTAATTTAATTTTAAATAAATTATTAAAATATAATTCATGATATTGAATCCCAAATATTGTCTATCAAATAAAATAAATTAAATTAGGAGCATGAAAAAAATATGGCTCAATGAGGGGAATTTGAAAAGAAACTCCTTACCTCAATCCTGATTCATCATGTACTTGCACCAAATATTATAGATAATTAAATTAAGTTCATTAAATACATAACCAAAAACCATAAACATTACAATAAATATTTATATTCATCATTTATAATCGTTATATACATGTAAATATTATTTAGTTCTTACCAATTTGAAACACTTGGAGTTAGTAATCATAATCACTCATAACTACCTTCATAAAAAATGTGTTGTTATCTTATTTTTCCAAATTCAATTGCTATTATATCAAAAAACGTAATATTATATTTGTTCATACATATTTTATAAATATTTTATTTCATTTTATGATATATTTTTTAAAAATAACCATGAAGATGAAATCAATTTTTATTATGTTTCAATGATTCTAAACAAGGTGATGGTGTTATCTTAAATGATGAGTAAACTATTTATATAACAATATAATAAAATATCATTATCCAAATATATATATCATATGTTACTAATAAATAAGTTCTAATTTTCATCCATGATTTAAATTCAGAATATTTTTTTTGTTTTTTGTTAAACCGACTCAAACCAGAAGCTACAATTATAAAAGGATAATTATTAGGTGGTTCATAATTAATATCATTACACCAAAATAATAATGATTTAAATTAGTTTTTTATGATGTGATATATAATAATTTTAAATTATTATAATGATAATATATTTTTAATAAATTCACCAATTTTATATAAGAGATCATTTCGAATTTAGTTCACTCTTTTTAAATGACTGAATTACCAAAAATCATTTATTGATCATATTAATAAGGGATGTTTGGGAAGGACTTTATTATCCATGCTTCTAATGAGGATTCAAAAAGGATTAATGGGATACCAATTCAAGTGGACACAAACAAGGATCAAGGCGATTAGATTGATAATCATCATTTAATTCTGACAAAGGATTCAACAATAACAAGATAACCGTGGAGGAGTTCATTAATGCATGGGAACAATTGGCCGTAAATTTGAAGATATTTTCAAAGATGAACTGGATAAAAAGTTAATGTATTATTCTTGAAATTATATAGTTAGGTTGCGTCTAATAGGATTAATTTGGCCTTTAACAATTTTTTTACCTTCTATAGTGTTTAATTTTCTTGGTTGAACTCAAAGGTTTCACACTTTTTCAATAAAAGATTTTTATAATTTGTGGGAATTTCGTTTTTGAAAATATTAAAATTTAATATTTTGGGGACAAATGTTAATGATTTAATATGGTTGAAAAATTGATAAATAACCGATTTTTAAATAGATAAGGTAGATCCAAATCTCTTCAACTAAATTATGGACTTGTTTTTATCATGTTTTAGGCCCTTTACCTCAAGAATTGTTATTTTACATTCTAAATTTTTTTGCAGTAACTAAATGTTTACTAAGATAATTTAATTATTATACCTAAAAATTTAGTTTTATTTATTATATATTAGGACCCATGTATTATAAATTATAAATATATTTTATTTGATTCAATTTATAAAAGGAATCAAATTTAAATTCAATTTAAAAATGAATACTGTATTGAAAATAAATATTTAACCAATGTTACTTATATTTTCAATATAAAACATTTGTTTGTAAATTCAAAAAAAAGTTAAAATTGTAAATTCACTTCTAACATAAATTTATGTCATATAAATATATTTTATTATTTTAAAATTAATAATTATATTATAATAATTTCATAAAATTCAGGTTATTTAAAAAAATGTAATTTTCACTATTCACATAAAAATCATTTTTTATAACTAAAACATTTTTCATTATCAGGTTTTATTAGGTTAAACCATCAACATCTGAAAACATGTCAGATAAATTTCAATCCATATATCCTTGCTAGACTACATGGAATCTATTTTATCGTTAACTGAGACAACATTAGTTTTACCATGAAAACCTATTTATTTAATAAAAAAATAAAAGGGTTATATTTAACCAAAATTTGAAATTATGATTCAAAATCTGAAAACCATTTTAACAAATTGAATTATTATAGGATGTAGAATTTACATTTAATATAAGAAAAAAAATTGAAAAAATATTTTAAAAAAATACTTGACTGAAGCAAAAAAATCATTTTTCATTGAAGTAAGGTATAAAATAGATAGATGTGATTTTTTGGTTTTTACTAAAACAAATTTGTATCATACCAATGAAAAATGGAACCTTCCAAAATAAATTAAATGATTACAACCAAAAATTGTTTTAAATTTCAAAAAAATATAACTTATGTTAAAAAAAAGTCCAGAATGTGTTTCCAAATTCATAATAAATTTTAAAATATATTATTTAACTCCTTAAAAAAATATTTTATCAATATAAAGGTCTTCTAATATAGTAATTCATGCCTATATCATAATTTTTTTAAATTTACAACATTTATATAAAACATTATTTTAAATATTCAAAAAAAATGGGTTTTAGAAAAATCCCAAAAAACACACCATAAGAGAAATTAGATAATCTGAGACAAAAAATTAAGACCATATTATTCAATAAATAATAATAAAATTATAAATTTATTTTGAAACCATAGGCACCCTTGGATGGGGTTGTGAATCAATATATTGGTGAAATTGTAATTTTTCTTCTAATTGATTAATAATATTTTTGGATCTTGATTCCACATTGTAAGTAAATATATTCAACTGATATTACATCACACTACAATTACCTAAATAATCAAAAATATATAGGAAATCAAACAAAATACCTTACAAAAAAAATATACTTGGTTCGCCCAAAATCCCTATATATATTCAACACACACCAATGATGTGTCAATGTGGAAATATCCACGAAAATTAACAAGTTCACTACACATAATGTTTCGTCCATGGTCACTAAATATCAAGAAAACAATGTTTACACCGATTGGTGTTTGGTCACTCTTCACCCAAAGAGAACAACCTCTTCATAACTTCCATGGACTACTAACATGGAGGTTATTTTGAGTTTATAAGATTCTAGGTATCTTCACATGAAAAAACATGATGGTATGTATCTATTAATAACCAAACTACACTTGAATCATAAATCCTGATTTGATACTTTTTCCTTATGTTTTCAACTAATCTCTTCCATTATGACAAATGATATTTTCTCCTCAGGGAGATAGTTAAGTCTTTGTCTTCCACAACATTGTATATAATGAATATCTTATCCATGTGGGAATATTTCGTTCCTAAAATTATCTTATTACATTCCTTCCATTAAATAACAAAATATTTCACTCAAATTATTATTTTGACACTCTTTCCTTTAAATGGATAGTGTCAATATTATCTTTTTAATATATACATATTTTTAATGCCTCCCCATTGTGTTTAACAAGCTAGTAGGAATATTTTCAAAGTGAGAACATTTCATTGATAATCCATGTAACACATACATTATAAAAAGAATCACATAATTTAAACCTATTAATATATATCCACAAATAATGCCTCTTTCACAAAAACCATTGTGTGATTCTCCTTTCACAGGAAACAAGTTAGAATGTATCCTGAATTTTGAGACCCTAAGTGCCACACTCTAGTTAGGATAACCATATCACCAGACCACTATGCATATCTACTAGATCCCAAGATCTCAACCATGAGACCAAATTTCCTAACTCATCATAAATTATTTTATTGTGAGACTACTATTTATACACATGGCTTTGTGACCGTCAATGTTTTATATTGTCATATAACTCTGTATGCAGTCCACATTATTGTTCATTCCTCTCTCAAAATATCCCCCAAAATAATATTCATGATAAAAAATTAATATTTTTCCAATATTATGAATTATGTTACCAAAAGTATTTATAGATGATGTTACACCTCTTTAAAACCAAAAAAAAGATACATCCACTCTACCACCATAAAATAGTATGCACACATCGTATAATAAATCATTTTTTTAATGCAAAACACATCAATATTATATGGTTAATATGAAATACTTTAGATAAACTATTAGTAGTTGTTACACATGTATAACTCACCAATTTAGGCATCTCAAAATCAGAAAAAAAAAATCATAATATTTTCTTGTGTAACCCAATTCACACAATTCATGAAACTCAATCTCATAATTGCTTAACAGTATTCACATAGCCTTATTATGGATAAAATATCATATGAATTCACTGTAGATCTCAATAATTGATAATAAAAAAACAAAAAATCTATCTTTTATAACCATTGTATAGCTTCATCACTTTCTTCACAAGACCCCATCATTAAATCTCTTTAATGTTGAGTGATATTCTAACTCGTTCTGTCATACAATCAATAAATGAGCATGCACTCAAATAAAACATTTTCTATAAAAAAATTACAATTATTTCTCATTTAACTCTCTCTATGCGATTCACATGGAACCATCGCATGATTTTATTCATATTTTTTACATAGAAATATAACTAAAACCATGAGTGTTCTTTAAATCAGAAAAGACCACATCTATTATTATTTTTGTGATTTTATGAAAGATTTTGTGATCATGTTACCCATATATGTTTACAAAATATTCCAAACATTATCTTTCTTATGTTCTCCACAAATATTTATCATCTGATTATTTTATTATCACGTAGTACACATGACAAGGAACATGAAATATTCTATCTAAATCGTGTCTCACACCTTAATGATGAAGACAAAATCGCATGAACTATAAGGGTTTATGTGGTTGATTTTGTCTCCAAAACATACATGATCATGTATTCTTCTTAACATTATGTGATCATGATATGAAATGAATCAAAACTATTTTAAAATCATTTAATCTTGGTTTTATTCCATTTTATAGGGAAAATACTTTAAATTAGTCATATAAGAATTCCTCTTTTGTTCTTATGAATTTATGCTTTATACTTCGATAGCCTAATTCCATATTTTATTAAATATGTACTAGATTTCTTCTACTACACATTTATATGATCCTCGCTTCAATTAATGTTTTATCCTCCACACATCATTCATGTCCATGATCAATAGTTATCATATCCATCATAGTAAATAATACTAATTGAAAACCACTACACCACTAATCATATTTCTATGTCTAAAATTATCCCACTTTGGATATGTTTTCAATGTTACCAAAATTTAAGTATTAATAAAATAATTTCTAGATACTAAGGATGTTTATTTCTGACTCCTTAATCTCTCTAAATAATGTTTTCTCCTATATTGATAAAAAAAATTGATGGTTGACATATCACTATATGAATTGTCTATTCCATTTATGTATCATCATATATTTATTTTATTTCATATACCACATTAAAATTTGTAATTCATGGGGAGTATTGAATCAAAATTTCCTTTATGTATCCTTTCACTATCAAATTAAAGTCCATAGGTGATTCCATCATTTATAGCTATACTCCCCCTTAAATAAAAATTTAATTTAAATATATTTCCAGTGATAATAAAAAACTTTTGGAGCCTTATATTTCTCTTAAAACTAAAAAAATCATAATATTGAGAAACTTTTCTTATGATTTATTAATAACTTATTCTCACCCCATGTTATACTATAGTTTTCATCTGAAGATAAAATCATTTGTTTTAATCTCTATCAAATTGATCTTCAAGAAAAATATTTCCCCATTACCTCTATTAATCAATTGGTGATTAAAAAATTTCCCTTTACAACACCATTCAACATCAAAACCATTTTTGGATATTGATCCATAACTCTAATAGATTTTTAGTGAGCCAAATTGTCACATGTCATTGATTCATCGACATATCATCTAATCAATCCATATTGTAAATAATTGGAGGAAACAAGATTTTAAGTCAATAGAGAGAAATTTGGTCTAATATTTTTACTTACTTTCATGGATACAAGTGTCATGAAATTCATTTATTTAAAATTCAACCTACGATATGGAATGAAATAACATAGAATATTCAATGAATAAGTAATTATGTGAAAGTGTGTGAGATATATATGATTCTAAGACACATGAAACCGCATCTTAAAAATAACTTCATTGTACCACTTTTTATACATGATATTAAATTAATCACAAGAATCATTTATTAGATGTCCCTAAATATTCTAGAATTATTTTTCCTACTTATCCATCAGATGGTGTATCTTTGGACTAATATAAATAATTGATACTATGAATGGAACTAAATCCAAAAGTTAATTTACTCTTTATAGTAGGGAGACCACTTTTTATAATTATCTTTATTTTCCTTCTAATTATTTCTACCATAATAACATCCATATGATAATTCAGTGTTAGAAAAAACATAGACAAACATGAAATTAATAAATGTTGATGCATCCCATCAATTATCCATTCTATCTATGTAAAAATTCCTTTATTACAAAGGCAAGATATTGATGGATGAATACTCAATGATACATTGAACCACTGGATAATTAAATAATATATTTGACATTTATTTAGCTTCACATCAGGATATTCATCTTATGTTCTTTATTTACCACCATATGAAACATCTGAATACATATATCAAAAAACGAGTGTGTTTGTATCATCACTTGTGGAATATGATAACATATGTGAATAACATTTATTATAGTTTTTCATGTGGAATTATTCTCCATTCAACTATACACATGTTCCCTTTGAGAATGTACACACCCATGGATCATATCTCACCTTTAATCATGTACCATGTAAAACACATATTACAAATAGTTAATTGAATGTGGAGAGGGGTACCTCTAAAATTCACAAATGGTGGATCTTGGTTGGTCATGATGGGAAATCCCTTTACATGTATATTTTCTATGAACTGTTGGTATAGTGTTACATTTCATGATACACCATCCAAAAATGTGTCATTGTTTACCTTATTTAAAATATCCCTTCATTTTATAAAGATTTCTATAAATTCCAGGTAAGGAAAATTATTTTCCTATACCTCTTCCACCTTTCTATCCAAATATAGTTTTTCTAGATATATGATTAATATTTTATCATGGAATTATAGAACTTTTTTCCATGTTCATGTTATATAGGATTCTTTGTCATCATGTTTGTGGGATTAAACCCATGTGTAGATGTTTTATTTGTTTGTTGAACTATCGGTATTTTACTTGAAAATCCTTAACAACTAGATGGATCCTTCTCTTGAATTCATTTTTGACCTCACAGAATAGTTGTATAATCCAAAAAGTCATACAAATTCCATAAATTATTGTATCCATGATAGACACCCTGACCTTTTTAATATATGGTGGTTCATCTTTAGATGTATTTTTCTATAATCACAATTGGAGTAGGTTGTATATTTTTTATTTAAAACCAATTTCCATCCATTCCATGATGGATACTGTGACTGAAACTTAGTTAGTGATTGGTATACCATTCATTTAGAATCTTACATTCATCCATAATAATGAACCCATTTTCTAGAATCAAATTACTCTTTCTAGGATACGATCTTTCATTCTATGGCACTCTAATTGATGATCTCATTATAGAATTATTTGCATTACATGTTTTCGAAAAATATTTAATGTTTTTCAAAATTCTTGTGATCATCACATACAAAATATGTCCTACAAAAAATTATTGTCTATCAAATTCTATAAGTTGTGATGTATATAAAACCTATGATATTTTTTTAGAAAACTACGACCTTAGGCTTTTAAACACATAATATTATATTTTCTTAATCATCCACATTAGTATAATTTCATATATATTTTCATCTAAGAATATTTACATTAAATATAAAAAATACTATTCCTTTTATTTAAGGATTTTATATTCAAACCCTTACATAATATACATGTAGATTCTTCTCTATAGGTAATATCCACATTCTCATTTCCCTTCTAAAAAATGATATTTGAATCAAACTCCTTCATATTATTGTTTATCACATTTAGTTGAAATTTTACATTCATTATTCATTAACATGAATCATTTATAGATATTCTCCTATATTCTAGATGTTTCCTAAGATGGATGAACCTTATTTTGAAATAATTTTGTAGAACCATTTGATGTTTAATCTCATTTGAAATTTCCTCATGAAAAAAACTTTTAACTTTTTAATAGAACTTATATTCTGTATATCATTATTTATTTCCACCTCATATATTTTCATCCTCTTATTCACTAGGCGTAAATATTTTGTGATTTCATAGTCCACATATTATATGATATCCAATTGATCCACCTTCTATTTTGAGGATTGGATCACTTCATGATCATGGAACACATTATAAATCAAATGAAAACATTACATCATACCTTCTACTTCCATGGTAGAGTTATGATCATAGGTTAATATTTCATCTTAACCACTAAATCCTCCAAAAAATATATTTTTTTAATCTTCTATATAATCAATAATGTTTTTATGTTCATGGATTTTATCATCAAGAGACTCTAACTTTTTATCTAGTTCATTAACAAAAACTTTTATAATTTCCATCTCTCTAACTTGAACTTTAGTCTTCATCTTGATATCCTCTACAACATTAGGGATAAAATTATTAATCTATTGATCAATTAATTCATTCAAATGTTGTCGCATTTCTACTAAAATATCGTCAATATATTTACTCTATTCATTTAACAGACCACCATTCGTTTGATTTATTGTTTTTTGAATGTCTAATTTTTTTAACAATTCCATTAACCTCTAATTAATAATCAACAATATCCATTGACTTGTGAATTATATATAGGGTCTATTTTTATTATTTTTACAGTAAACATTGACAACATGGTTATAATCATAAGAAATAACATAATTAGAATCATTCATATTGATGTTGGTATATGATCTCCTGGGAGACTTGTTCCTCTTCATTTTCTACTTCATACCATTTTTCATTAAACACTCATCAAAATTCTTCTTAAATGGTTTCTCTTTTGCATAATTTTTAGAAACAATGTACAGTGTATTCCAAATCTAATAATAAATAGCACAATAAGTAGTTTTCACAAAAACATCAATGGAAATAGACATATTCAAGATCTTTTGTATCTTGGTCATTCTAATTTAGTCATTATTATTTCTTAAGTAAGTTTCAATTCAAATATAAATTATGTCCTATTCAATACACGATTTCAAAAACATTGGAATTTATTTTTTCAATCCATAAAAGTCAGTTATATAAACAAACCAAATCATTATCATAGATTAAATGTGCGTAAATTTAATTTTTTAGTATAAAGTTATACATTATGTATAGAAAATTACACATTGATACCAATTATTATGACTAGAGACATTATGAGAGGGGTGTGAATCATTTATATTGAAAAATTAATTTTTGTATGTTTTTATGTATTTTTATGATTGTGTTTCCATGTTGGCGGGAACTATGTTCACCCAATATCACATGACAATATATTTATTGATATAGTCATAAATATCCAAGAATCTATAACATATGTAGAACACACAAGTTTTACGTGTATAACTATAAATGGATGTATCCAAGGATATCAACATAATGATGTTATCATGTGAAAAAAATAAATTAATCATTAATAGTTAGGTGGATACAATGTTTTAACATTTAACTCACTTCCAAGTGAACTGCCTTAATATTAGGGGTTTGATCACTCCTCACCTAGGAGCACATACTCTTCTTTATTACCGATCACTACTTCTATGAAGAGTATTTTATAGTTTATACACATTTAGGTCTCTTAAATGGATAAAGATCATGATGGTATATCTTTTTTGAGAATTATACATTACTTTCTTCAAAACTCTTAATTTGATAAACCAATATATCCTTTTTCACTACTCTCATCCACTATTACAGATGATATTGACTCAATAATGTGGGAAGAAATTATTTTTCTTGAAAAACCCAATCATTGTTTCTATAATCCAATACATGAAAATAATTACACACATAAATTATAATTATTCTTATTTCTCTTAAAAAACTAGATATGCCTCTCAAACTCTTACTCTGATGATCCTTTTTCATATAAAATATATAGAGTAATGATGCTCTATTTTATTTATATTTATGTTTAATTTTTATCATTCGTTTATAATTATATTTATTTAAAATTTATTTATTGATTAATATTTACTAAAAATCCATGTCACATATATCGTTTCACAAAAATTGGATTATGTAACCTTGACTATTCAACTCCCTGTGAAACACCTCGTGCATATAAACCATGGTTTATATCTCCTAACACATGAAACCAGATCATGGATAACCTAAATTGAGAGACACTTATAGGAATGCTTATGTTCTAAGAAACTAAGTACAGGCCCCCCATATATATCCTTGTTCGATAGAACATGAACATGTGACCCCAACACATATCTATTCACTAAATATGTGATCATGAGAATCTACCATCTTAACAAATACAAGTTACCCTAAATGGTATATATGATCATAAGACTCCTTATGTTCTCCACATTTACAATCATGCCTCTTTTATAATATTAGGAAATTAAATTCTCCTAACAAAACATTATGCTTTAATCAATCATTATAATGATGTGGACTATGATTATTTATAGATTATGTTACACATCCTTTACTCTTCAAAACATGGTTATGCATCCATTAAACCACCCCACATATGATACATGCATCAAAAGAGTAAGAAATAATAAATTGCATCACTCGTTGGTTTTACAAATGTCATAGGAAATCATTAGAATAATGGGAGTTTCACAAGTTCCACTTGAATATCTCTTTTTTCATGTAACTCAATGATCACTAAATCTCAAGTTCATGTCAAATAATCATAAATTCCCACATAACCCAATTCATGTGATTCAAGAAACAAAATCACATTATTATTTTTTGATTAAAAATACCTTCCTTATGCATATGTGGTCAAAGGGATTCATCATAGATCTACTTCATCACAGAAATCTAACCCCAAAATCATTCCATTATAACAATCAAATATATTCTTCCTTCACTTCACAAGACCTTGACGTGATATCTATTCAAGCTCATACAGTATCCTAATCTATGATATCAAATGTTCCATACATTATTATGTACACCTTGAGATCCTTTACCACATAAGGACTTCTATCATTTCCATCATTACATTATTAATCTGAGCTACATGACACTATCACAAGGTCTATTAAATATTTTCCACTAAAAAATCTTACATAAATAATGGGACATATGCTCCTTAGATGGATCCATGTATCTTATGAAATTGAAATTTTTTAATCACATCCCAGGTGATTGTGTGACCTTTAATTTTTTATGTTATGTGCCTAACTTTCTCATGCTTTGGAATTCTAACTAACCTCATCGTGTAAATGGATTAAACTCATGAGGTCCACTTGACTATAACGACCCGAACATTTATGAATAAAATTCAATTTTTTATTAAATGAATTATAAATATAGAATACACATGAAATTATTTTTTTATTACATACAGTTGGATTTAAATTACTGTTAAATATCATTACCGTGGATAATATAGCTGTTGAATAGTGATCACATTTCTAGTATAAATATAGGGTTTTAAAAAATTCTTTTGATGCAAACAAGGAATGTGATGACCTCAAACAGTAGCATAATTTCCTATAAACCCCATTTATCAGATTTTACAAGGGAGATATCATTTTGTGGATTTTCTCTAATCCAATCCAAAGCCTATATCCCACAACCTAAGCATGAGAAAATCCATTTACGGGGGATGTTCACGCTCATCGAGATCATGACCCAAACAATGTTCACCGAACGACCCCATGAATTCCCTGCCATCCCACACCTAACTCTTTGGGAGTATGATGGTGTAATAAATGAATATGTAAAAAGACCATAGAATTATGACAATATACATTTTTTATTGAATAATAAATATATATGAAATCTATTATTGTTACTTTGTAAATGATTTTTAATAAAAAAATAGTATTTTTGGTTAATATTCAAATTCAATTAAGAAATATATTTTATGAATTGATGGATTTTGAAATAAGTAATATTCTAATAAAATATTATTATTAAATTACATTTATTTAATATAAATGATCTTTTAATCTTTATGAAGTCAAATGTATTTTTTATTAATGTTCAAAAACGATTTTTGTCAAAACCTATTAATTTCCATTAAATGTAGGGTTTTTTAAAATTAAATATTCACATATTAAAAAATATTTAGATAAAATTATTATTATTTTTTAATCATGACATCAAATTATCCAACGGTGAATTTTTTCTAAATTTTTGAGACAACAAAAGTTTTTGGTAAAAATTAAATACCGTATAAATATACGGTGTCTTTTATGACATCATAATGGCCCAATGATGATGTAATAAATACTATAAAATCTTTATTCATAAAAATATATGTTTTTTATTTAAAATAAACTCATTTTGAGATTATTTAATTAATTATATAATTACTTAGTGAATCCTCAAAAACATATAATATATTATAAGATTTTAAAATCATTTCCATGAAAGTATGACTCAACTCCACATAATCAATGGAAATATTTTAATATGTTTCACCTTTATCCAGATAATTTTATTTATACTAATCCCCTTTTTGGTAAAAAAATTCAAAAACCCTGGGCTGTTTTTTGGTTTGGAATATTTAAATATGAGTTGTCCAAAACCAAAATATTAATGAACTCCCCCTCCATTACTATATAAACCCACCCAATATACCATTTATCTTCACTAAATCTATTTTATGCTTGAAAAACTTATGAAATAAACTCTCTAGAGTCCTCCCAAGGAAGAATAAATCTACTATGAATCCTCTCCCATGCCATTGGATTCACACATCCATGTAAGTGAACTTCTACTCTCATATTTTATCATGAAATCCTTTTATGATATGACTTTCAATTTAAATTTAAATATGTTTTGATATGTTCATACATACTCAAATTACTACCTATTTTATTTTTAAATAATGATATCTTCCTTTTCACCATCATTAAGCCATACATGATCGTTTATATACACCTGTTACCATGTTGAAATTCCGTAAGGTAATTCTCTCTCCTCATTCCCATTAAAGAACATATTTTATATTATGAATCTTAAATTCCATTTCATATATTGGGGAATAATTTTCAATGATCCCCATAATCTAAATCTAATCTATAAATGATGAGATACCCATTATTCTCACATCAAACCATTTTATGAATTTCTATTTGATGTCATTATAATGTCGAAATTGCACTACAATTTTACATTATGTAGGGAATACAAAACATTTTTTCTCTACAAAGGGTATTCAATTTTATGCTCATATACTACTTGATTGGGTAATTACATTAATTTATTATATATACATTTTTTTTAATAACTTATAATTTTCAATAATTCCATGTTAGTTGATCTATGTGGAACACTTGTGCATGAAATGAATTGTTTATGAATGGTCTACCCTGATAGTGCTCCAATGCATTGGTTAATGTTCAGTATCATGATTCATTATGTGGAATGATGGTTTACTAATGAGAATTCATGAGAAATTAGCATTTACCCATGCTAATAGATGTGCAATGATCCTTGACTAATGCTATTATCATGTTAGATGTTGTTGAGGAATTTCCATGTTAGGATTATCACACTATAACTTGCCTTTATGTTTATGATTTTTTTTGCTCCATTTATATTCCAATAGACTAAAATATAATGACTTCCTCATGTTATTCCATCTTTATTCCCTTACTATGATTTATATATCATTCCTATTTTATGTACGTCCTCTGGTTATCCCATGCAGTGTTAAGTATGATGGAATGTTGTTTTCATGTGAAATATGTTTTCAATAAATATATTTGGTTTTAGGTTTTATATTGTTATGTAATTTTCTTAATCCCCAAGGGAACTATAAAAATTGATATTCTGGGTTGTTTGATGTTCGATTTATGAAATAAATCATTCTTAAATATGAAATAAATAGCAGGGTTGTTATAGTTTGTATTAAAGGACAATTTTTATTTTTATTTTTTGGGATTATGATTAAAATAACCTTGTGTGAGCCCTTAGGGATAAGAATGTGTATAATAAAAACATTCCTAAATTCTTTTTAGTATAGATTAAGTGGTCTATAAAGAAAATAAATCCCTATATAGATACTAAAAAGTGGATGTGAATCTTTCACATATGTATCTAGGGGTAAAACCCAAAAACACTACTTTGAGCTAGACTCAAATGGGAACTGGTGCATGAAAACGGGCCTTGTTTCATGCCTAGTTTGACACTCAAAGGGGTTATGCTTTGGTAAATTCATAAGATCAATATGAACCATTATTTTGGGGAATCCCATAGTAATATATGTTAGTAATTAGATCGTGGAAAACATAGAAAAAAGCCTATAAAATCATAAGTTAAAGTGATAAATTTAATTTTTATTTTATCCCTTTAAATACATTGTATTCCACTTTTTGTTTTTAAATGTTTAAAATTAATCATCTCAATGCCTATATTGGATAATGTAGAACCAAAATAAAAAAGTGAAATCAAGGGTAATTTTCTATAGTTCTATGCATTATTTTATATCCTTGAAGTTATGTAGAACAATCCAAACACCACAAACAATAATGGAAGTACAGATGTCGGTGAAAATGTAAATTGGGGAAATTGTTGCTTACCATGAATACAAATCCTCCCCTATTAAAATTTGTGGATTGAACTTCCAGGAAAACCTTGTCATACTTTCCTTGGTAGATTTTGAAGTAATTTTGGGCATGGATTGACATTCACTATATAGATCCAAAAAAAATTTCCTCAAAAGGGAAATCACTCTCCCTATGGAGAATTGAGCCATGATTCTATAAATGTACAAGGAGGATGATGAATCATCCTCAACACCATTATCCCAGTCATAGATATTAATTCCTTATGAGTACGAATATCTTTCTTAGTTGATTGAGTATAAGGAAGGAACTATCCTTCAAGACATGACAACTATGAGGGAATTCATTGATGTGTTCCCCAAGGAATTTCCTCATGATCCTCCTAGAAGAGATGTTGAATTCTTGATTTATCTTATACCTGGAGCATTTCCAATATACAAAAATCCATGTTTAATGGATGTTCTATATCATGTGGAGCTAAATAATCTACTGGTGGAAAATATAGATAAAGGGTTTTTATGCCCAGATACACCACCATGGGGTGCTCTAGTCCTATTTCTCAAGAAGAAGGATGATTCAATGCATCTTTTCATAGATCCTCATGTGCTCAAAAATCACGATAAAGAACGAGTATCCATTTCAATGAATTTATGACTTGTTCGATATGCT
Source organism: Viscum album (assembly GCA_963277665.1). Classification (NCBI taxonomy): domain Eukaryota; kingdom Viridiplantae; phylum Streptophyta; class Magnoliopsida; order Santalales; family Viscaceae; genus Viscum; species Viscum album. The sequence goes on from OY728119.1 coordinate 1,979,540,898, forward strand.
ACATGAAGAATAATACTTTTCCAAGGAGGATCTACAGTTGGGATATTACCATGTAAGGGTGAAGAATGAGTATATCCCCTAGAATGTTATTTTTGTAACGTTTAGGCAATATAAGTTCATTTGTTTCCATTCAGACTCAGTAATTCTCCAGAAATCATAATGGACTTGATGAACAGTGTTTTTAGACATTACCTCAACATGTTTGTGTTGTATTTATATACGATATTCTAATATACTCAAAAACCTAGGAGGACCATGAGGAGAATCTTAGTACTATGATAAATACCTTTCAAACGGAGAAGCTCTATTTAAAGTAAATCAAGTTTGAGTTCTGGTTGAAGAATGTATCATTCTTGGGGCATATCATCACAAGAAAATGGATATATATGGATCCTTCTAAGACAATGAAATTGAGGGATGGTCATGTATAACATATATTATGGATATATATAGAATCCATTGGTTATCTGGATATTATAAACAATTTTTAAAAAATCCTTATGATTTTCGAATCCTCTTACCAAGATAACATGGAATGGAGACAAGTTTTCTTGGAATAATGAATGTGAATAAAGCTTCTTGGATTTGAAAAGGATTCTTATCACTACCATTGTGCTCACACAACCAACAATTGGGGAGATTTTCATAATATTCAGTGATGCTAAAAAAATGGATTGGGATGTGTGTGGATGAAAAATTACAAATTTATTGCCTATGCCTCAAAGAAGTTGAAAAATAATGAGCTAATATGTCCCATGCATGATCTGTAGTTGGTATCTTTGGTATTTTTGTTGAAAATATTGCAACATTATCTCTTTGGGGAGAAGTGTGAAATATATACAAATCACAAAAGGTATCGAATATATATTTATATAGAAAGAGATAAATATGCAAAAATGAAGAAGGTTGGAGCCGCGGCTTTGTCTGTGGCTCTCCTGATGCGGCATCTCCCTTTCTAGGGTTTTGAGCATCATTGTTCGGATGGTGAATGACATCGATTGCAGCGGCGAGGTATCAGATCTGGTTCTTTTTCAGCTTCTCACAGTGTTCCCTTCATCATCTTCTTCCTTGTGTTATAGCGTTGCGGCAAGGGTTCTTCGGGCGACTCGATTCAGACACCTTCCTTCTTAATTCGTGGCAGTAAGATGTTCCCGTTTTTGGCTACGATGGCTAGTTTTTTATTCAAGCGATGGTGATCTATGAAGGCTTCCTTCAGCTTCACTGTGGAGGGATTCACTCTTGGTGTCTCCAGGTAGATGCAGAATCACGTACGAGGCTGGTTCAATCAGAAAGCCTGTTGATATGGGGGTTTCTGATGGGAGACGACGGTGTGTAACTATTGACCTTTGTCTTCTGCGGTAGTAGGGTTTCATTCTTGGTGTAGGCAGGCAGATGCAGATCTAATGAGAAATGTGACTGAGGCAAGTCGATCGGACTCTGCCACTGTCTCCAATGTGGATTTTAGGGGTGGTCTTCATGGTGTTTTGGGATGTGAGGGTTAACGTTTGTAGGCATCTTGTGGTGGTTTTGTCACTATTGGCTCTTGGAGGTTGATGACATCGAGGATGTGATGTTCTTGATGACTTTTGATTTTTATGATCCTTGTGGTGGTTTTAACCTGTCATTTCCCACTTTTTATTTCTTCACCGGATCCTATATTCCTCTAATCTCTCTGAGGAGGTGCTGTGTAGTGGGCTTCAAGGCTCTTTGGAATGTGAGTATGTGTGGCAATTTCGGGGGGAAGACGGTGTAGACCGCTTGATATGCATCGGTGAGGTGTTTTTGGTACGATCAATGATGATGACAGTGGTTGGTAGTGATGTGGTAGATGGTGAAGCGTGATGAAAGCTGGCTTCTGGACCGAGTTTGGTAGAGTTGATCCTTGTGAATTTTGAATGTTGTAAATTTTTTAGTAGTCTTTTGATTTTTGGATTTGCAATGGGTTTGATCTTGCAATGGTTGAATTTGTAACTGAGTGGAGTTGTTTTGGTTCACACTTACCCATTAAAAGTGTAATTTGAAAATAACAATATTGATTGTGGTGGATTGAAGAAGGTAGGAGCTCATTGAAGACTATGAATTCTCAATCCACTACCCTCCTGGGAAAATCAACATGTTTACAAATTATCTAAGTAGAAACGGACAAGTAATTTTATCAATGATGACAATTGAAAAGGGTGAAATATTATTAGATTTAAGGAATATTTAAATTATAATCATAAAAAAGACAACATCATCAATAATTTCACAAATAATTTCCCAAACATCTCTTTTGGAAAGGATAAAGGATGCTAAAAATGAATACGAGCTAATTCAGAAGAAAGTGGAAACTATCAAAAAATTTAAATCCTCAAAGTTTAGTGTTATTGAAGAATGAATTGTGAAACATGGTTCGATACTATCTATTCCATAAAATCATGAGTTAAAGAAATACATTTTAGGTGATGCACAAAGATCTAATTTCTCAATTCACTCAGGAAATAGAATGTAGTACCAATATCTAAAGGAGAACTACTGGTGGTATAATATGAAGAAAGAGATTGCTAAATATACATCAAAGTTCCTAGTATGTCAGCAAGAGGAATGTGGGAGGTATAATTCTAAGGGTATGATAAAACCATTACCCATAAAAACTAGGGAATGAGAACACCTAACCATGGGCATTTTCACTGGGAATTCAATGAAATCCAAAGGAAACAACGCTATCTGGGATATCGTGTATCATATTATAAACACTAAACACATCATCGTAATTTTAATGGATTTACCACTGGATCAACTGGCCCAGATATACATCAGAGAAGTGGTAAGGATGCATGGAGTTCCACAGAAGTGTTTTCTTGATTGAGATCCATGATTAACCTATATGTTTTAGAAATGTCTCCAGAATTCAATAGACATTGATCATAACTTCAGTATGGCTTATCACTATAAAAAAGATTGACAATCTAAGAGGACATTCCAAAAACATGAGGACATTTTGAGAGCATACTCAATGGACCCAAAATGTGGATGGGACCAACATCTTCCTTTGGTAGAGTTCTCTTAGAACAACAGTTTACATTCGATCATCAAAATGGCTCCCTATAAAGCGCTTTATGGGAAGAGGTGTATAACCTTGGCATGTTGGGATGAATTTGGTGAAAAAAATTCTAAGTTTCGAAATGGTCAAAGAAATGGTGGATAAGGTTAAGACCATCTAGTAGCACATCAAATCTACTTAGAGTCGAAAAAAGAGTTATGTTATTGCAACCTAGAGTTTTATGTTGGAGACAAGTTATTCCTCCACATATCTATATAGAAGAGAATAACCAAATTTGGAAAGAAGGTAAATCTTAGTCTAAGGTACATTATCCCATTTCAGATCCTTGATTAGATCAGAGTAGTATACTATTGACTAGCACTCCTACCAAACCTATCTCAAGTGTATGATGTATTGCATGTATCCCTCTTAAGGAATTACATACCAAACCCATCACATGTACTCAATAAAGATTTTATACCCTTGGAGAGTGACCTTTCCTCTGGGATCAGTTAGTGATGATCTGAGATCATAGAGAAAATTTTCTATGATATAAAACAATTCTACTCATCAATGTATTTTGGAGAAACAACATGTTTGAAGAAGAAGTGTGGGAACTAGATGAGATGATGAAGTAGAGTTACCCCAATATGTTTTACTATGGGAAAAAGAATTTTCAAGGGTGAAATTTCTTAAGGGGGGAGGTTGTAACGACCAAAACATTTATGAATAAAAATCAATTTATTTGTATTAAATGTTTTATAGATATAGAAGAAACATGAATTTATTTTATATCTACTTATATTAAAATTATAGTTATATATCATTACCATTGTTAATATAGTCGTTGAGTATAGATAACATAATTACTATAAATATAGAGATTTAACAAGTACTTTTTACACAGGCAACGGAAGGGATGGCCTCAACCAGTAAGATCATTCCCTATGAATCCCATTTAATAGATCTTCTGTGGGAGATAGCATTAATGGTATTTTATCTATAAAAAAACCATGTTGAGATCCAACAACTCAAGCATGAGGTAAACCATTTGCGGTAAAAGTTCTAGATCATCGAGATCATGGACCAAACCATGTTCACTGAACAGCCCTATGGAATCCCCACCATCGCACGCCATACTCTTAGGATGTTTGATGTTGTAATAAAGGTATATGTAAAAAGAACCAATAATTATGATTAATTACATTAAATTTTATAGAATAATGAATATAATTTTTTTATTATTGTTCCTTTGTAAATGATTCTTAAACCACAAATTGAATTTTTTATTAATATTACAGTTCAATTAAGAAATATATTTTGACTAATTAATGGATTTTTGATATAAATAATATTATAAAAAAATATTATTATTAAATTACTATTTGTAACTATAAATTATCATATAATTTTTATGATGTCAAATGTAAATTTTATTTATGTTTAAAAACTGTTTTGGTCAAAACCAATCAATTTTCAATAAAAGTCAGTTTCTTTTTTAAAAGTTAAAATTCATATATTTAGAAACTTATTTTGATAAAATTAATATTATTATTGGAATCATGAAATTTAAATTTTCTAATGATGAATTTATCATCATTTTTTTGAGAAAGTCGATTTTTTGGATTAAAATTATATAACGTATAAATATACAGTGTGTTTTTTGACATCATAATGGCCCAATAATAATGTAATAAATACTCTAAAATGTTTTTGCGTTCAAATATATATTTTCATTAAAATAATTCCATTTTATGTTTATTTTATTTAATATATGAAGCCATAGTGAATCCTCAAAATCATATAATATATTATAAGATTTTAAAATCATTTCCTTGAGAGTATGACTCAACTCCACATAATCAATGTAAATATTTTAATATGCTTGGACCTTATCCTTATAAAATAATTTAAACCACTACCCTATTCTAGAAATATTGTTAAAAACCCGTGGGATGGTTTTTTTTTTAAATATTTTATTATGAGGTGTCCAAAACCAAAATAATCAAGAAATCCCCCTCCATTCCAATATTAACCAACCCAAGATCACATTTATCTTCACTAAATCTCTTTGAATCTCAACCAACCTATAACCCATACTCACTATAGTCCTCCCAAGGAACCCCAAATCTCAATATAATCCTCTCCCAAATCTTTTGAGTCACACATCCAAGTATGTGATCTTCAACTCTCCCTTTTTATCAAGCACTCCTTTTATGATATTCCTTTCAATTTCGATTTGAATATGATGGGATATTTTCATACATAATCTCTTTAATATCCTATATATTTATAAATAATGAGAGATTAATTTTCACTATCATTAATCCAACTATGATCCTTTATATACACCTGTTACCATGATGAATTTCTATAAGGGGTTTCTCTCTCTTCATTCCCATTCAAGAACTTCTTTTATATTATTCATATTAAATTCCACTTCATGTGTTGTGGTATAATGTTAAATGGTATCCTTAATATAAATTCCATGTAAAAATTATGATTTACTCCTTTCACTCTCATCAACCCATTTAATGAATTAATAATAGATGTCGTTATGCTGATGAATTTGCACTATAATTTTCCATCGGTTAGTGAATAAAAAACCCATTTATCAACCAAGTTAATTCACCTTTATGATCATATAATCCATTAATTGGGATGTAAATGTATTTATTCCAAATACAATTATCATGTAATTACTTATTATCTTTAATGATTCTATGTTATATGATCTATGTGACACACTTATGCATGAAATGAAATAATTATGAAGGGTGATCCCTGATAGCGCTCCAACACATTGGGTAATGTTTAGTATTATGATGAATCTTGTGGAATGATGGTGTAATAGTGATAATATAAGTTTAATGATCCTTGAATCATGCTAATATCATGTTTTATTTTGTTTCTACACTTCAATGTAATTATAATCACGCTATAACATGCCTTTTATATTTATGATTATCTTATGTTGCATTGATATGCCTTTTCAATAACATATATTTTATTCCCCATTTTATTCTAGGTTTATTCCCATAATAGTCTCTATATATCACCCTTTTCTTATTTATTTCCCCAGTTAATCCCATAAAGAGTTGTATATGAAGGAATATTGTGGTTAGTTAAAAGGTGTTTTCAATAAATATGTTGTATTTTATGTTTTATTTTGTTATGTAATGATCTTAATACCAAAAGACATTATAACTCTATATCTTATGAGGAATATGAGGTAAATTTTATTTAATAAATCATGTTTAAATATGAAATAAATATTAGGTTTATTATATTTACACTATTACATGAAATGACCATTCTTAATTTTTTCCCCGATATAATGATTAAGCTGACATCGAATGGCCTATAAGGGTTTAAGTGGCCATGTGTCTCATATACACATACACGATCGCTTGATACTTTCTTCATTTTTTCATCACATAGATAATTAAATATTACATTATTTTAATGAAATAAATTTAGATTTTATTCCCTGTAATATGGTAAACATAAGGAAATGATACCTACTTAAATTCATGTTATGTGATTCTGAATTAATGCTTTATACTTAAACAATCTATATTCATAGCATCATCGTTTAAATTAATTTCAAAGGCTTTACATATAAATAGGGTTCATGATCAATAATTATCCAATCCATTTGTATGCATAATTATTATTGAAAATAAATCCAACACAAAACATAGTTTTGGTTACCATTATTTATCATTTAAATAAAACCATGTAATTCATGAAAAATAAATTTAATTAAAATAACTACTATATTATATTTCAAATTAAAACAATACATTTTACATGATAAATCTATTTATGAATAGTTAATCCATCAATATAAACTAAATTTTTATTTATACAAAATATTTAATAATTACATAACTCATTTCATAGATCAAAATATAAACCATGAGTATCTAAAATGTATACAAATTAAATAATGTATATTATCAGTCATGACTAAGAATTATAATTTTTACTATATAGTGAATTTATATTATGGTATATTTTATTTAATAGAAAAATAATGTATGAAAATAGGATGTCAAATATTCTCCTAGTAGGATCTGCATCCTGGTCTCACTTTGGTAATAGGTTTATCCCCTATGGCCTTTCTAGACAAGATGATTTGTTTCCATTTCTGATATGGCACAATTTTTTTTAGATGATAATGTTTTATAAATTAAATCCAATTTTTATTGAGAAATTTATGTTTTAAAAAAACATGAGATGTTACATTATACCAGACATAATGAAATTGTATGCACATAAAGTTATCTTCATCTCAAAAATATATGATTTCACGAAATTACAACAACATTATTAATAGTTAAAAAGGGAAATTATACATAATAATTCTCAATATAAAACCCTAGAGTGGAACTATAAATATTTTTGAATTGTTATTAATTGGAAATATTGAGTGAAATATAGAAGATATGATCAAAAAATGAAATAAAAATAATTTTTATAAACCAACATCTTAAAAATGAATAAAAATAAGTCCTTTTGAAAAAATAGAAGGAAAATGTGAAGGTCACCTATAATAATAGATGATTATTTTCCCACAAAAGAAGAAAATTGATGGTAAGTGAAAATATAGACCTAGTATAGAAAAATAATATTTAAGGATTAAGAAAGAGTGATATAGAACATTATTAGGAAAACTTTCATGACCATAAAGACATAAATCAGTGAGGGATAAAGAAGACCATCAATTCTTCACAAATATAGGCAAAAGTATATATGATTTAATTCAAGACCCTTTTCCTAGAACCGTGGAACAATTTTATTTTTATATGAGAACAAAATAAATTATACATAAATGGTTTATTTCTATTTTATAAGAACAATTTCATCCTTTAGTTCAGTTTTGATCAATTCAAACTTTTATATCATCTCTTACTCTTGATAATAAAAATTTGAGTGATTTGAACTTCCTTATGTCATTAAATTTACCTTCTAAGAGATCACATGTTCCAGAAATGATAAAAATTTAATCCTCCTAGATTTTTAAATTATATAAAACTTAAGTGGTTTGGATAATGTAAGATAAATTACAATATGTAGAAATAATACATTAATATATAAATCCTCATAAATATAACAAATATATTGACATAAATCATTCTACAAATAACTAAGATTAAAAATATTAATAATATTCCTATGAAAGTTCAATACATAAAATTTTTAATAATTTGATCACATATTGTTATAAAATAGTCATTACTTTTGTCCCTAAAAACAAAAATTACTCTTGAAGTCACATTCCCAAAATATATAATTCCTAATCATATATTCTCCAAAAAAATGTTATTTATGTCCATAAATATCCTGAATCGCCAAAAAGACTCAATAGAATCAAATATACAATCAAAAAATAATTTCCCCTTAATTCCTCAATTAAATCCCCATATTATCTAAAGAAATAATTCAATTTACCTAAACCATAAAATCTTCCCAAGGAAGTGAAATTTATAAAAAATAAATTTAATCACTTATTCACTATTTAAATTTTCAATCTCATTTTTATATATATGTTAAATCATGTGATCTAATGTGTAATAACTATTTTATCTTGATTAAGAATTAATTTATCAACATCATATATCATCTTAACACAAAAGGTTATCAATAAATTTTGACTTTTATCCATAATATATTATATTTAATTCTAAAATAGATTTTTTACTTTATCAATTGATAATCATAGGTGTTACTTCATCCTCAAACATTTATTCAATCATAAAAAATGTCCCCCAATGAACTCACATCACATATTACCTCAGAAGGTGTGTCTTTGAAATTAAACTAATGGAGATCTTTAGATTTATTAACCCATGATGTTATCTAAAACTCATAAAAAATTATCATATTAGTCATTCTAAATTGTAATATTATATAACCCTTTCATTTGATACCCACTATTAGACCATGTAACATAAATAATACATGATTACTTGATTAAAAAATGTTTCACTTTATTATATTATATGGATATATTTTATAACACCCCATGAAATTAAAATATTTTCATGTAAAAATAAATATTATTTTTTCTCTCTTTATATAGAAAACCATGGTAAGATTATGAAACACACTACGCTAAGTTAGTTTTCATTGCACACCAGACTGGTTTTTACCGCCTTTTAATGGAAGACCTATATTATAACTAAATTTTTTAAATTTTTTAAATTTTATTTTTGAAAATAAACTTAATTTTTTAATTCAAAATGTTAAAATTATCTTAATATGTATTTTTGGTATTTTTCAATGATGTTCCATTTTTGATGAATAGTGAAATTACTGCATTTTAATAAAAAAACTATATTTTTATTTAAATATTTATTAATGTTAAGTTATATTTTAAATAGTATTTAAAGTAAAAATAGATCAATTATTCATATATTAATCCAATTTTAGTAATTGAAATCAATTTTATATTTAAATTCGATATAAAAACATATTGAACTGTGGAACGTTTCTATTTAAAGAACCCACTTTCTTCCCAAAATACGAGATTAATGATAATATAAATTTCCCCACTTATGTAATTTGAATTGTAAAAAAAATTCTACACAGTTATAATAATTTAGTTATATTTTTCTAATACTTTTATCATAATTTTTGACAATAATGTTTAGTGAAAGTGATTAAAATTCATTACGGTGATTAAGGTATGATTAGGCTTTATAAGAATCTAACCCTTAATATTAAAGACCAAAATGACATGGAAATGATTAAAAAAGTCATTTCATACCAATAAATAGATCATATCCCCAATTCTTTCTAATTTTATGGATTATTGGGATATTATTAAATGAATATTTCTTGTCTAAATGGATAAGTAAGGAAGAAGACAAAAAGGGAACATTCCTTACCATTAACATTTATAAATCATTGATATTTTTACAACACATCATATTTTAAGTTATACATATCCTTTTGAATGATAAATGGGTTATTTTTATCATAATAATTTATCAATAATTTTTTAGATATGATTTAGTTACTTAAAATTCTTAGGAAATGCCAACATAGTGATTATTTAGTTAATAATTAACTAAAATAAATTATTTTATATAAATTAAAAGTGATGTAAATTGATTAAATTGTTTTAACTGATTTTTTATGAATATATAAAGTCAAATAGATTTAAAATTAATATATCTCAATTATAGTATTTTTTTTATATTGTAAAATTAAAATTGAAAAAATAATGTCAAAATTGAAATTATTGTTATTTTACAATAAATGAAATTTTATTAAATGACATAAAATTAATAAATAGAATATTCTTCCAAGTGATTTTTAAGTGTTACTAAATAATAAATATGTTTTATTAAAGGACCAATTTGTCTTTTATAATTAAAATTTTGACTCATATATTGTAAAAATGGTGTTAATATGGCCCGAGTTCAAGCAATGTTTTGGCGTGTCACATGCTATTGTTTTAAAGATATTTTCCATAAAAACATGAGTTTTTTTAAAAAAATAGATACATTGTTACTAATTAATTTAATCTATATTATCTGATAAATATCACTTTATTTTATTCATAATGGAAAAATTACATAGGTTGTAAATCTATATGCTTTAATAAACACCAAAATGATAAAATTTGGGGAATCATATAAGTTAAGGAACCTAATTATGAAAATGGAAATATTTGTGTGTGATGGAGGTTTTAATAGACCATGATTCCCCTTTAATCCATTATGTTTCCATTTTGGAGTTATTTTAGGTAATTGTGACCACCCATTAGTGAATACCTGTTGGTATTTACAAGATTGCATCTCCCCTTCTATTATATAAAAAGGAAATCACTCTACCCCTTACTCACACCACTCAATCCACATTATCTTGACCAAGATCTAATAAAATATATCCAAAAAATAAATCCCCTTATACTAGAATAATCCCCTTCTAAATAATGAAATTCATGGAATCCCTTTGGTGAAAACCAAAAGGACTTACCTGATTAAGAGGTAACAAACATCCTTTTGAGTTTTTGTTTTATTTATATTATCCAATCCCTCAAAAATAATTATTTAATGGTTTTATAAATAAACCAGTATCATATACATAATATGATGTTAATATGATAAGGTTTGTACCTACACAAACATACACTTCTATCTAATGGTTAACGAGCATACATTTGCTCTGTACAGTGAACTACCGCCTCACACAACAGTGATTGTTCTTTTTCCCTTTATCACCCCTAATGGTGGCCATTATGATAGGAACTAAATTTATATATGATATATATTAGATCTATAATATATATATATACTTATTTATGTATTATTTATGACATACCTTTATGTATTACATCTTGTGTAAATATGATAGTATCCTTTGACGAAGTGAGGACTACTGTCCCCTCAAAGGGATATGACTCATTCATGCTATAAATGAAATGTATTAAGGATGTTTTTAATATGAATATGTAAAATATATGAAAAAGATATGATTCTATAATTATAATATAAATAAGTATTAATAACATTTCAATCATTTAATATGACACTGAAATGGAATTAGCATCCATGCGTATGTACAACCTACCATCTCCTTGAATGGTGAAGTTCATTTCTTATCTCCAAATATTAGGGATTATAATAAAACCTTATTTAATGAATATATATGATAATTAATTAACGTTTTACATTATGTTGATGATTAAATCATGATCTAACTAATATTAATAAAAAATTACATTTCAAAACATACTTTTGAAATCATGGAAACTAACACACTATATAGTGAAAATAATAAAAGATTATTAACATACAGGTATTTATATATTATAGGTAGATGATATATGAAATTATAACCCTCGATATTGTTATGGTATAAGTTATTAATATATTTCAAACCACTATAATAGAGGATAAAAACCATAAAACCAAGGGATGGTTAGGTAAGGGATTTCATCTCAGGTTACATTCCGTTGAGTCTTACTTTTGTTACGCATCAATTCATTTTAATATGATATATGTATTACCCATTCACATGTAATATCATGTATATACAAATTCTATTGATATTTTAATTATCAGTTAATTCATTTATAATTATTATTTAAAATTTTCAAATTAGTATAGGAAACATTGGAATGTTTATATATTATTTTTCTTCAATAATGTTTTAATGTCAAAAAACCATGTTATTACTTATCCTCCTCAGATATATTATTAATAAATATATATTATTTGTTCAATATGGATATATTTTAAGTCATATTTTCTATTAATTAAATTGATTATTTGATTCTATGAATTAATTGTAATGGTAAGACATGGGCTGGGGATAGTTTAACGTAATACCTACGGGTTAGGGATCAGTAAATGAAATCCAATCAATGGAATGATAGTCTCATGGGATGAAATTAAGTTTTAAAAAAGAAATGTTCATTTGTAACTAGTATGATATAAACTCTCTCATAAAAATTATTAATAATATAGTTAATCATGTACAATCTAAATTTTGTTTAACCAGTGGGTTTTAAACCATCTTTTGAAAGGTCTTGACGGTAATGGTTCCATGTACCTAGAAAAAAAGGCATCCAATAAATAATATTTCCATTATTTATAATTAATTTATTCTCATTATCTTCCCATGATATTTTTCATATATAATATACATGGATTCACTTCTTTCTTAATTTATTGATAAAGGTATGTGTTTCTGTTTCTTACATTTCCATATTGATATTTCCTTATTTAGTTATTTTAATGAAATGTGTTATCAACTATTTTCAATGAATTATTTATTTATTCTCATTGATTCATTATTTCATCCACTTTACATACCCTTACTGATCATTTTATCTCATCATTATTATTTTTTCCGTTACCTCGCTTAAGAAGAATAGATCATTGATTATGATTTCATTGAGTTTATTTATTTCATTTTATTATGTATCATGTTTTATTCTATATTTACTAATGTATTATTGGTATCAGGTATGTAATATTTTTTTCAAGAATGCTAAACTGGTCGGTACATCAGGATTTGATTCTTTGTAATCATGGAAATGCAATATAATAATGAACCGACTAAGGGATTCTAGGGTCGGGGCATTACCGTTTGTATACAGGTTATTTAGTAACAATATTGGAAACTATATTTAGAAAATGCAGACTAGGGAACTTAACCTAAAGATATAATTTGATGATATGTATATAATAACACTATTTAATTTTCCAAAGATAGATATTATATGGGTATTCCTATGAGTAATAACTCCAACAAGTTGTTTTGGGCTTGACTCAAGATTACCCAGTACACAACATTGGGCATTAATACACGACTAGTTTGATACTCCTAGGGGTATTATTAGGATAATTCACATTTTATTTAGCCACCATTATGAAGAAATTAAAATTTATTATTCCCCTAATTTAACCAAATTTTATGATTCTAGGATTTATGATGCATAAATTTATGTTCGGTGTTATATGATATTTAGAGTTTTATAATGATCATAATTTTAGGAGGTAATCTAGTATATACCATTTTTTAAGAAACAAAACCTAGTATAAGGAATGAGAACTCCACTAATACACGTGATCCAAGGAGTATAAAGGATCATATCTTTTAAGGGCTTAAGACAACCTTTATAATGGAATTAGTGTCCATGGTATTCTCATCACATGAGGAAATAGTATCATGTTCTAACGAGATAGGGCAAAAATTCTCTATGTCCTATGGATTTCAAGGAAAGAAGGAGGAGAATCATATTTTAGATAAAAATATTGATGAAGGGAATAGTGTAATGATGTACTTTCCCACATGTGATAGTTGTGGAATGAAACACTCTAGTACTTTTTAAAAGGGAATTCAAGTTTTCTACAAGTGTTGAATGAAATTATACCATGCCTTTGATTTCATGGATAAGAAAAATGTTTCTAATATACAATGATTCAACTATATAAAGGTGATACACTATTAAAATCAATGTCTTGGGCGTTAAAAGAATATACCCCATATGATGCTATTAGATAATTATAAAGTTATGCCACTTCTGCAGATGAAGTGGATTGATTAGTATTCCTAATCATGAATTTTTTTTATTTGAATATTTATCAGAAATGTGCTAGTAAAAGGAATTTTGGAATATACGAGGATAGTACAATAGTACCTTTTAGTTAATTATTTGAGATCATATGTTGAATGGTACCAATAAAAGTTATTTAGTAAAACAATTAACTTTTCAGAGAACACTTGATTGAGGAAAATACAACCCTTAATATGTTCCCGATGTGGAGATAATGAATATAAAATGATTAATTTGTACTTCTGATTACTAACATGGAACTAATTAATTAATTGTCGATTAGTGGTTTATTATATCATGGATTGTGTTTATAACACCTTTGGATTGAAGGAATATATCTAATAAATTCTATCTTACATTAGTAAGAAGAATGAATTCATTTTTCCAATAAGTTATATGGTGATTTAATTTATTATAATATTTTAATATGATACATGGCGAAGTTATTGACATGTTTTGAATTTGATAATTGAGAGATGTTCCATGATTAATAATGGCTAATGATAAGATAATTTTGTAAATTTAGCGACCTTATTTCTAAAGTGTTGAAAAATAATCATTTGGGATGTTTAACCATTTATGAAATGGTTTATGTTGAACATTGGATCAAGTTTTGGAGATTAATATATTACATCACTATACAATGCATCTTTTTCTCTGAGATAAAGTAAAAATAGTTCAAGGAACGACCGTAGGATAATATTGTGCTTATAGAAACGTACCTAGTAAGTATATTTAATTATATTCATAGAGAGTGAAAGGATTACTAAACTCTATGGAAACTGAGATTGAAACCAAAAAAATCTCCTTGTACCTTCATTTTTTATTAATCAAAATACCCCATAGATCATCTAATATTTTGGATTTTGGATTTTTAATTTTCTCTTAACCATGTTCTCTTGCACACTCCATCAAAACTTGATTGTTAGATTTTTCCTTTGTATCCATGATTCTATTTCCTACCTATGTTCTCCTACTGGGGACCTAGTTACCTGACCCTTGTATTTTCCTTTATCTCTTATTAAAAATATGTGTTAATTATTCTAATCATGATATGGGTCTTCAACCATATTATTTTAACATATCAATTCCTTCATTTATGAGATCATGTTTAAATTGTGATGTTACAATTTAATTAAGGCGGGGAAAACGTAACACCCCAAGAGATTAATATATTTTCATGTTAGACTAAATATTATTTCTTTTCTCTCTTTATACACATAATCATGTTAATCTTGTGATGCACAACACAATGAGTAAGATTGAATTACATACAAGACTAGGTTTTATCACCTTTTAATGGTTCATCAATTATATAAATTTTTTTTGAAATTATATAAATTTTATTTGTAAAAATAAACACCTTCTTTGAATTATTAATTTGAGAATTATCATTGGCTGAATTGTTTGTATTTTTTTTTGAGATATTTAAATTTTTTACGAGTAGTGAAAAATACTACATTTTTGTAAAAAAACATCTTTTTGTTTAAATAATTATTAATGTTAAATTATATCATAAATAGTTTTTAAATTCAAAATAGATAAAATATTCATTTATTAATTTAATTTAGTTCAATGAAATAATTTTTATATTAAAATTACATATGAAAACTTATTGAACATTTGAGCGTTTCTATTTTAAGAACCTGCTTTCTGAACACAACTATGAGATTATCGTTAATCATGATTTCCGCACATCAATTATTTGAATTTTTTAAAATGAAAATAAAAAGTTATAATCATTAAAATAATCTTGGTCTAATATGATCAAATCAATTTTTTACAAATAATATTATTGAATTTGATTAAAATTAATTACGTTGATTAAGGTAATATCATGCATAACAAGGGACTAAACATTAATATTAAGGACCAAATGACATGTAATCATGCGAAAAAATCCATTGGATTCCAATAAATAGACCATATCCCCACATTGTTGGAATTATATGGGTTATTGGGATTTTAGGAAATGGAATTTCCCAATATAATAGGATATGTAATGAAAAGGAAAAAAATGGAACTTTCCAAACCTATTACATTTATAAAACATGTAAAGATGTACAAAAAATCTTATTTTAGATTATACATATCCTTTTAAAATAAAAATGGGTTATATTTATAATAATAATTTATAAATAATTTTTTCAATATAATTTATTTAATTAAAATGCATACGAAATTCCAATGTAGTGATTATTTAGTTTATAATTAAGTAAAATAATTGATATTATAATTATTAAAATTGATGTGTATTGATTGAATTATTTTAATTAATTATTTTTTTAAATGAATATATAATGTTACATAGATTTATTCTTAATTTATGTGAATTCAAATAGTTTTGTTTGATATCTGATAATTGAAATTAAATAAATAATGTCAAAATAGACATTATTTTTATTTTACAAGAAATGATATTTTATAAAATGATTTGAAATTAAAAAATATATATTATTAATTTTTTTAAGTGTTAATAAATATTAAATATGTTGTGTTAAAGGAGAAAATTTATATTTTAAAAATAACATATTGACACCCATATTGTAAAAATGTTGTTAAAACAGTCTGGGTTCATGTAGTGTTTTAGTACATCACATAAGCTTGTTTTAAAATTAAATTCCAAAAAGCATGAGTTTTTTTATAAATTAGATATCATATTAAAACTTATGTGGTTATATAGTTACTTGTAAATATCACATTGGTTTATTCATAATGGTTAAATTACTTAGGTTAGAAAACTAGATGCTTTATTAAAAACCAAAATGATAAAACTGGTGGATCATAGAAGTTAAAGTACCAAATTGTTAAAATACTAATATTATTGTGTGTTGTGGATTTTCATCCACCATTATTCCCATTTAATATATTAATTTTCTATTTTGGTTTAATTTTATGTATGTTATGCCTCCCATTAATGAATACCTTTTGATATTTATAAGAGTGTCACTCCCCCACCACTATAAAAATGAAAGCACTCTACCCATTACATAAACCTCTCAATAAACATGAACTTGAAAAATATCTACCCAAATATCTCTTCCAAATACCTCCAAACATTCAAAATTAATCCAATGGGACAAGAGGAAAACCATGGAATCCCTTTGGTGCAAAAAAAATGAAGTTACCTGTTTTAGAGGTAACAAGCATCCCTGACCTTTTTTTGTTTAATTTCTATTCTCCAATACATCAAGTGTTAATATTTCATGATTTTATAACAAAAACAGTATCCAAAATAAACCAGTGTGTTTTTATTAAAAGTTTTAGTTCTAAAGTTTCACGCACTTCCATCTAATGGGTAACAATCATATTGTTTCTATGTACAGTGAACAACTACCTTATGAAACTTCGATTATTCATTTTTCAATTACCATATCTAATGGTGGCCATTATGATAGAAGATATTTTTATATATGATATATATATATATAATTAATAATGTCTTTCGGATTCTGAAATTTTTATTTAGGACATAACTTTAGGCTTTCCATTTTCTGTAAATATGTTAATTTTGTTTGAGGAAGTGCAGACTACCTCCCCCTCAAAGAAATATGAATCGTTCATTCCATACATGGAATGTATAAAGGATGGTTTCAATATAACTATGTTAAATTTAGGACATATATATGAAACACTAATTATTTTATAAATATATACCAATTATTTTTAATTCATTTAATTTTAAAAATAAATTGATGTAGTGTTCATGCAAACGTATAACCTACTATCTCCATGAACAGTGAACTTCATTTCTTATCTCCAAATATTATGGATTATTATAAAATATATATATATATATATATATATATGTAAATTAAGTCATAGTTTACATTCTTATGTTTATTAAATGATGATCTAAATAATATAAACAACAACTTCCAAGTCAAAAAACACTTCAGTAAATAAGGTAAATAACAACCAAAGTGGTGAAAATAATGGAAGATTGTTAAAAAAACAGGTAATACGATGTTATAGGAAGATGTTATATGATATTATAAACATGATTATTGTTATTTTATTTTTTATAAAAATATTTTAAACAACTATATATAAGAATAAAGGCTACCCAACAAAATAAAGGTTACAATATGTGATTTCATCTCAATTTACATTACATTGAGATTTATTTTTGTTATTCATAAATTTATTTTAATATGATTTATGTAGTACCATTTGACCTGTTAAATCATGAATATCCAAATTATCATGTTATTATAAGTTTCATTTCATTCATCGGGAATTTAATTTAAATGTTTCAATGTGGTTTGGGACACATTTTAATGTTTAAATATTATTTTTCCTCAAGAATATTTTAATGTCCACAAACCTTGTTATTACTTGTCCTCCTATGAAATAATATTAACAAATACATATTCTTTATTCAGTATAAATATTTGGAAGACATATTTTTTTAATTAAATTGATTATTTGATTCATGAACTACTTTGGACAGGTAAGACATCTATTGGGGACCATTTAATGTAATCCCTACATGTTGGGGACCAGTTGATGAAAAGCCCTTGATGTTTCGGTAGTATCATGGGATGAGATCATGGAGGAAAACCCCATTGTGTTTGTAACTAGTATGATATTAACTATATTTTAAATGTTATTTATAGTAGTTTTATGGCCTTAATGACCAAATTGGTTTGTGACCATTATGTTTTAAAACATCTTATGGATGGTCTTGATGGTAATGGTTCCATGTACCTAGGAAACATGGTTTCCAATAAATAAGAATTGACAATATTGAGAATTTTGTTATTATCATTATTTATCTATGAGATTTTTCTTCTACATATATTTGGATTCACTTCTTTCTCATTTTATTGATTAATGGAATGTGATTCTGCTTCATACCTTTCCATATTGATATTTCCTTACCTATTTATTTGAAAGGAATTTGTAATTGGTTATTTAAATTGACATGTTAGTTTATTCTCATTGATTTACTATTGCTTCCAATTTTCTTACCCTTAATGATAATTTCATCTCACCCTTATCATGGTTCCCCTTCCTTGGTTAAGAAGAATAAAAAAAATTATGATTTCATGGATGTGGTTTATTACATTTTATTATGTATAATGTTTTATAATCTACTTCCCATTTTATTATTATTATCATGTATGTAATCAGAATTTCTATGATTGATAAACTGATCAGTACTATGAGATTTTATTCCTTTTAATCAGGCCAATGTAATAAAATAATGCACCAACTCTGGGATTTTGGGGTCACAACATTACATTTGGTATCAAAGGATGTTTAGAAACAACCTTCAAAAATAGATTTTGAAAACATTGATTAGGGAACATAACAATAAGATATAATTTAATGATGAGAATAGAATAACAACCTTTAATTTTGATAATATAGAAATTATGTTGGAAGTTCTAGAAATACATCCAAGTCTGGACAATACAAGTGGATGGGGTTATTTTATTGATGTACATTGGAGTAATAACTCAAACATGGTGTTCTGGGCCTGACTCGGGGTAACTTGGTACACAACAACATACATTACTGCACACTTTGTTCGACAATCCTGGGGGATATACATAAGATAATTAAAATTTTATTTACCTTCCATTATGAATAATTTAAAAGTAAATATTCCCCCAATGTAATGATAGATTAATATTATAGGATTTGTGATTCATAAATTTATGTTATGTGTTATATCAGATTTAGAGTTATAAAATTTATTATAATTTTAAGAGCTAATATAGTATGTGACAGTGTGTCGATATGGTTCATACAAGGAGGATTGATAACATAACCAATGCACATGATACAAATAGTAATAAGGTTCATTTCTTTTATGGTGTTAAGCTAACATTCAAATGGGAATTAGTGTACCAATAATTCTTATCGCATGGATAAATTGATTCATGTAAAAATGAGATACATAACGAATTATCAATGTCCTATATCTTCGAAGGTAAGACAGAGGAGAATCTTATAGAAGATAAAAATATGGATGAGGGAATAATGGATACATGTACTTTCCAACATGTGGTAATTATGGAAAGAATCACCTTATAATTTTCCTGAAGGGATTGGGAGTTTTCAATGTGTTTATAATGAAAATCTTATATCCTTTTTATTGAATGTGTAAGAGAAATGTTTCCAAGGTACAATACTTCAGTTGAAAGGAGATGAGACACAATGAAAATCAATGTATCAAACATCAAAGAAATATGCTCTAAATGATGCTATTAGATTGGGATCATGTTCTCCTACTTCCAATGATTAAGATGAATAATTATTATTCTTATTCATCAATTATTTTATTTGAATATTTTATCAGAAATGTACATGTTATAGGAATTATGGAATATATGAGGATTGTAATGCATTACCTTTTTGTTAAGGATTTTATTTCATATGTTGAATGGTACCAAAAAATTTATTCAGTTGAAAGTTAATTTTTTTGGAAAACATATGATTTAGGGAAAGAAAACACATAATATAATACCGATGCTATGATAATTTTGATGAAATGATCAATTTAGAAAATTTATGACTAAAATGGAATATATTATTGAATATTTGAGATTTTGTATATGAGATCATTGATGGTGTTTACAACACTTTTTGATTGAAGGAATACATCCAATAACATGTATATTACATAATGAATGAGGATGAGATAAGGTTTCCAATATGTTTTTTTAGAGATTAGAGTTATTACCATATTTTAGTAGAAGACAATATGGTGGTATTCAAATGTTTGGAATGAAAAAATTTAGTGCAGGTTCAAGTTTATTAAAGGATAATGATAAGATAATTTTTTAAATTCAGTGACCTAATTTCTAAAGTGTTAAATCATAATATTTTGGAATTGTTAACCATTTATTAAATGGTTTAATTTGATATTTGGATCTTGTTTTAGAGGATGAAATATTAAATCACTATGTAATAAATCTTTTTCTATGAGATGAATTATAAATAGTTTTATTCATGACCACAAGATAATATTGTACTTATAGAAACGTATTAAGTAATTATGTTAAAAAATATCCATATAGTGTTAAATAATTACTCAATGCTTAGAAAAATGATATTGAAACCTAAAATTTTTTCCTAGTACCTTTATTTATGATGAATAAAATGGCCCCTTATACTATGTTCTCTAGGAAGGTGGATACATATATCTTGAAAATGTTTAATCAGGATAACTATCAATCTAATTGGGAGACTTCGGGTGACTCTGATTATGAAAATGATATGTTTTGTTATGATCGCTAGACCTATTCATGGTGGATGGGAGCATTTCTACATGATTGTTATATTTTTTGTGTGTATCCATATTTCCATTTCCCACCGATGTTATCCTAAAAGGTAAGAAAGTTATGTGACCATTGTACTTTTCTATATCTATTATTTGGAAGATTTGTTATTGATCATATTCATGATGTGAGTTTTTCAACAATAATATTTTCAAATATCAATTCCTTGATTTCTGGGGTCAAGTTTAAATTATTATGACACAATTTAATTAAGGTGGGGAGAATGTAACACCCCGTGATTTTAAAATATTTTCATGTTATAATAAATATTATTTTGTGTCTATTTATATACACAATTGTGTTAAGCTTATGCTGCACACCACACTATGTAATCTTGTGTTACACACAGGATAGGGTTTTACTGAATTTTAATGGAATTCATATTTTAAAACCAAATATTGGTTGTTTTATTTTTCAATATAAACTAAATCTTAGGGCAACGATTTGGTATTTTTCTGAGAAGTTTTTTTATTTCTGAATAGTAAAAAAATACTACATTTTAGTAAAAAAACAATTTCATTTAATTAATTATTAATGTTAAATTACAACAAAATAGTTTTTAAAGTCACAATATGAATTGATTCATATATAAATCCAACTAATTTCATTTAAATATTTTTTATATTAAAATAATATATAAAAAATTATTGAACTTTTAAACATTTCTACATTAATATCTAGTTTTCTCACCACGTCTTTGGGATTAGAATTTATCTTAATTTTTCCACATATGTAATTGGAATTCTGAAAAAAGTACATACAAAATTGTAATCAGTACCATATTTTTTGCCTAATAATATCAACTTACTTTTTTACCAAAATTATTAGTGAATGTGAATAAAATTATTTATGGTGATTAAGGTATGATTAAGCTTTACAAGGGAATAAACCTTAATATGAAGGACCAAAATAAAACAGAAACTTATCTAAAATAATTTTCCTTCAAACAAATCGACCATATATCTAATTGGATTGAATTTTATGGTTTATTTGGATATTACCAAATAGAATTGCCCTATATAAAATGATAGGTAATAAAAAAGACAAAAAAAGGAACTTTCCTTACCTTTATCATTTATAAAACATTGATACATGTAAAAAACATCATATTTTCATTTATAAAAATAATTTTTTAAGACAAATGGGCTATTTTTATCATAATTATTTATCAATATTTTCTTAGATATGATTTAGTTACATAAAAGTCTTTTGAAATGCCAATATAGTTATTATTTTGTTAATAAATAACTAAAATAAATGATACCATACATATAAAAGTTAAATTATATTGATTGAATTGTCATCCTTAATTATTTTTGAAAGCGAATATATAATTTTTAATTTATTTTAAAATAATATGTTGGATATAAAATATTTTTTTGATATTTTAAAATTATAATTAATTAAACAATGTAAAATTTGAAATTATTATTATTTTATAACAAATAATATTTTATTAAATGATTTAACATTAAAAAAAATCTTATATTCTTCCAAATGTTTTTTATGTTTCAATATATATTAAATATGTTATATTAAATTACCTATATATCTTTTATAATTAAACATATTGGCCTATATATTGTAAAAAAATTTGTTAACATTGTCCGGGTTTATGTACTATTTTAGATCGTCAAATTTTTTTATTTTATAATTAATTCCCAAAAAACGTGACATTTTTATTTTATAAATTATATCTCATATTAATAATTAATTAGATAAATATTTTATATTAAATCTCACTTTTTTTAGTCTTAATTGTTCATTTACTTATGTAGGAAAGAATGATGCTTTAATAGAATCCAAAATGATAAAATTGGGGAATCTTTGAAGTTAAGGAACCAAATTTTTTAAATAAATTTTTTTTATTTGATGGAGGTTTTAATAAAACAATATTCCCCTTAAATCCATTAATTTTTCATTTTTGAGTAACTTAGGGTGTGTTACGCCTCCCAATAATGAATACATTTTGGAATTTACAAGAGTGACACTCCCCCTCTAATTTAAAAAGAAAAGAATTATACCCCCTACTCACACCTCTTAAGACACTTTGGATCGAAAAATAACTTCCCAAGTATATTCTAAAAATCCCTACCCTATTCGGATGGGAATCTGTTTTTCAATAAAGAAATCTCAAAAATCCCTTTGGTGAAAACCCGAAGGAGTTACCCAATTAAGAGGTAACAAACTTCATTAAGATGTTTTGTTTTATTTCCATTCTCCATCCCCTAAAATAATATTATTTGATACATGTATAAAAAACATGTATCCTAAATTTACTATTAGTATTTTAGGTATTGTATTAAACCTACACTTATAAACACTTCCATCTAATGGGTAATGAATATTTTTTTTCTTTGTATTGAAATTTTCTGCCTCAGGAAACGATGATTTTTCATTTTTTTCATTACCACCTAAAATGGTGGTCATTACGTCAGAAACTATGATTATATATTAAATATATGAAATTTATAATTTCATTATTATTCTGTAATTTTTATCAATAACATTATTTTATTATTTCCATCTTGTAGAAATATGATAATTTCCTTTGAGGAAGTGTGGACTACGAGCCTTTCAAATTGATATGACACATTCAGGCCATACATGGAATGTATGAAGAATTTTTTTAATAAAAATAATTTACATATATGAAATATATATGATACTGAAATTTTAGTATAAATAATATTCAATCACTTTTCCTTTGTTTAATATGAAAAATAAATGGAAGTTGCATTCATGCATACGTACGGCCTACCATCTCCATGAACGATGCACTTCAATTCTTATCTACAAATATTATGGATTATTATAAAATATATCTAATGAATATATATGATAATTAATTCATGGTTTAAATTTTGGAGATCGTTAAATCCAAATCTAATTATTAGTGATAAGAAATTAAAAGTCAAAACATACTTGAGATATCTAGGCAACTAACACACTATGAAGTGAAGATAATGAAAGATTGTTAAAAAATGAGAAATAAAATATTATAAGAAGATGATATATGATAATATAAACATTATTATAGTTCTGTTATAAGTTATTAATATATTTTAAACCACTATACAATAGGTTAATACCATAGAAAAATTGTAAGGTTAGTGTAAGGAATTTTGTCTCAATTCTCATTCTGTTGGGACTTATTTCTGCTACACATAAATTCTATTTAAAATGATGAATATAATACCCTTTAACATTTTATATAATGAATCTATATATTTACATGATATTTTATATTTCTTTTAATTCATGGATAATTATTATTTAAATGTTTCAATGTTGTATGAGACACATTGGAATGCTTAATGATTATTTTTCCTCAATAATGTTTTAATGTCAACAACCCTTATTGTTATTTATCCTAATATAAGTTGTTATTGATAAGTCCATATTATTTATTCAATATGGATATATTATAGTGCACATTTTGAATAAATTAAATATTTTATTCGATTCAAGGAATTATTTAGATAGGTAGGACATGAGTTCGAGACCATTTAATGTAAGAACAAAGGGTTGGGGATGTATTAATGAAATCCCCTGGATACATCAGTAGTATCATTAGTTGAAATTTGGTAGTAATAAAAATTTTGTTTGTAACTATTATGTTATAAACACTCTTGTGAATACTCATTATGGCGGAGTTTAGGTTGGATAAACCAAATTGGTTTATAACCATTAAGTTTCAAATCGTCTTCTGAATGGTCTTGATGGTAATGGTTCCATGTATCTATGAAACATGGTATCTAAAAAATAAGAATTTCAACTATTGCGAATTTAGTTACTATTATTATTATTTATCTATGATATGTTTCATCGACATATCTATGGATCCTCTTATTTCTTATTTTATTAATTAATGGAATGTGTTTCAATTTATTACCTTTCCATATTGATATTTCTTTATCTCTTTATTTTAATGGCATGTGTTACCATGAATTTACCTGTCCATGATAATTTATTCTCATTGATTCATTAATTCATCTGATTTACATACCCTTACTAAGCATTTGTGGTCACCCTTATTATGTTTCATTTCCCTATGTTAAGAAGAATAAAACATTGAATAAGATTTCAAGGATGTGGTTTATTTCATTTTATTATATATCTTTTTTTTCTATTTCCCATTATATTAGCGATATGATTTTTGTATTTTAAATTTCCAAGACTGATAAAAGGATCATTCCTTCCCAATTTGATTACTTTAAATCATGGAAATGTAATAAAATAGTGAACCAACTCTGGGATTCAGGGGTTGGGGAATTAAATTTTTAGTTTATATTATTATATAATTATGTAAAACATTACATTAAAATATAGACATCTTTAAATAGTTTCTATTTTAAAAAAGAATTAATTTATGAAGACACACTTGTGTTATTAAAAGTATCTCTTATATATTAAACTCTTATTTTATTAACATTTCTACTCAAACGTAATCCCTATGAAAAATTATTTGAGAACATGGGATAAAATAAAATCCTGACAATAAATATACAAATTAAAGTAATTCCATTACTCAAATGAAAGACATAAAAAACCGTGACGATTTTTTCAATTTTCACAATAAACTATTGAGAACAAAAATAAAATTTTTAAATAATTAAAAATCAATCATTACTCAAAGAAATCCATTGAAACTAATTTTAAATAAAAGGAATAACCACAATGCAGTCATGGAAATATTTTAATGAAAATAATTACTATTAAATTACTAAATCTTTCATTAATGTATGAAATCAAAATATTTTATAAAAATCACTTTTCAAGAATAATATCAGTATGTAGTAGAATATTATTCATAAACAATATTCATTCATGCATGATCCATTTTATAAATTAATAAATCCTATCTGTTTATACAGGAGTAACCATTCCATTTATCATTCACATTTTTCACCACTGAAGATTAAAAAAATCAAATGCATCTGAGATATATATTGGGATCACCCATCATCATGAGATATGACAGGACCACTCATCATAATCTATAATTAACATGTATGATATCCTGAAAAAAATTATGTAATTTTCTACTTTATCAATAAATTACTCTTTAAAAACACATTTTTATGATTAAAAACCAACATTAAATTTTATAAAAAAATTAAAGAGAAATATCCCTTTTAAAAAATCATTAATAAAAATTCCTAAAAAGGGACTAAATATAATTTATTATTCCTTGTAAAATTGAACATTAATATTTATAAAAATTAAGTAAAAATCGTGGTGAGAAATTATGTTCATTTTTTAATGTTATTATGATATTATTTTTACAATTTGGTAAAACATAATCATATGTAACCCGTATAAAAACTGATAGAAATATTATTTTTTAAAATTTGAAAATCTAGTAAAAAGTATTTGAAAATGAAATTGCACATCCTTTTAATTATAAATAAAAATATTCTTGAAAAAACATTAAATAATATAGACATGGACGAAATATAATTGAAAATAATACGTTATAATGTGGTTTTACTAAAAATGATTTGTCACATTCATAACTTACGAAACAAAAGAACATTGATGAACAGAACAATTAATTGATTAGTAAAAATATGTATTAATGAATTATAAAAGTCTTATATAAGGTTCTTTATACCTGAAAATCATGTGAAAAAGGATTAAGTCTCAATGAATGGAAATTAGGAAGGGAAATATCTTACCTCAAGTCCATATCACTATGTAAATCCATTACCTATTACATAAAAAAGATATATTAATCATATAAATTATAGAAAGATATTTTTTAATTTTATTAAATTTTCATAATCTCATCTACTTAATTTATTCCCATGTAATATATTTTTACTAGATCAATTAAATTCATATCATTCATTTTTAGAATGTTTATTTTGTAATCCCAAAACTACTTCCATATTTTAACCAAAGTAAAAGGATTTATAATTAAATAATATAATTAATATTAATCCTGAAATAATTGTAATTTTAATACATTAAATATAAGTTTACAATCATCCTTCAAAGGTGGACATGAAAAATAAAACATATAACTCCATGGAGGTGGTATTCCATATGTATACACAAGTGATGTTGTCATTTTCAATGGGTGAAAGGGTAAAGAGGTATATAATATCATATATTTTTAAAATGATATTTATTTCATGAATATCATATATATTTATTTAATCCATTATAATAACCATCCTTGTGATGTGGTGAGAAAAAATGAAACATGTCTCTTTATGGTGGTGGAAGTCCACACAAACACACAATCCAGGTTCTAAATTCTCATATGAGGGAAATTGAAATGATAAAGTCCTTTTACATCATAATAATAAAATTTTAATATAAATAATTAAATTATGATATTATATTATTATTATTTTAGGATATTACAATAATTTATAGGAATAAATAATATCAAAGCACTCAATTAAGAGGTTTACCTCTACTTCGAAAACCACCATAAGAAATTATCTTATTCTATATAGGTCAGAATTTTTATGAGACCAGAGCCTCTATAGAAATTATTTATAATTAATGAATATATTTTTATAGTCTTGGGATAAACAATAAAGCACAAAATTGTTTAGGAAGGGAGGGTATGATATTTCCTTCTTTAGGTGAGGTGATGCGAAACCATGGAGAGGTCATGTTTTATTAAGGAATCCCATATTAAAATATATTATATGATATATTATATATATATTCAACCAATAGAATTTAAACTATACTTGGAATCATTTTAATCCATATATCCTTGATAGACAACTTTAACCCCATAATATTATTTACTCTGATAACGTAAATTTTTACAATGATAACATCATTATTTTATAAAATTAAAAGTGGTTTTATATCCAAATGTGAAAATTAAAATTAAATATTTTCAATATTTAATATCATATTCAATTTCTATAAGAATAAATAATTTATTTAATATAAGAACACAAAATGGAAGATAAAATATTTTTAGAAAAATAGCCAAAATAAATGTAAAAATTGGTATAAATTGAAATAAATTATAAAATTTATTCACATTTTTTGGTTAATTAATAAAAATGAAGTTTTTTATTCTTTTATTTCTATCCATTACAAAACGGAGCCTTCCAACCATTAAATTAAATGGAAGGAACCAATTTTTTTTAAATTTTAGTAAAATATAAATTATGTTCATAAGAGAAAACATTTGGGTTCTAAAATTAAAAATATTAATTTAGATAATTTTATTTATATTTTTAAACACATATTTGATAAATAATTTTTTTTATATTTTATTAATTCATTATTATAACTTAATAATGTCATAAAAGTGCTATAATTTTCAAAAAATCATCATTTACAAAATTCAACCAAAAATCAACTATTTTAAGATAAATAATAAAATATTCACCCTATGATTAGTTAAATATAAGAAACCACAAATTAATCCGTTTTATAAAATTGAAATTCAAAATTTTTGAATTTTAAATTTTAAATAAAAACATCAATTCCAGAAAAAACATTTAATTAAAAAAATAAATATTTTCATTTTCAAATGGGATACATATTTATTTTCATTATCATGATAATGTTATTTATTAAATATAAATCCATAAATGAGATATAAATCTTTATGTATACAAAATATCTAATAATTAAATAAATTTCAGATACTCAAAATATAAAACATGGGAAGCTAAAATTTATAACCTTTAAATAGAATATATATTCATGAGTGATGTAAGAATGATAATTTTAACCTAATAATGGTAATGATTCATCATATAATTATTTAATATTTGTATTAAGGTTAAAAATTGGACAAATCATAGGCCAGTTGTACGAATTGCCCCATTGTATCTCTTTAGTCATGAGTTTGAGCCCTACGGCCTTTCAGGATGCACCATGTTGTCTCCCTTGCTTTAGGATGCTATTTTATTTGTACGAAGCAGTTTTATAATAAAAATATACTTATTATTTAAATACATGTTCATTTTCAAAAATGGGATGTTCACGTCATTGTAGGAGGTAAATCGACCATTAATGATTCTTCATTAATGAGAGGGGGTGAGATAATATATTCATTGTAAATAATTTTTATATGTATCCAATATCATAATACCATTTAAATTTTTTATATAAAAATTTATTATTTAAGGATATATTTTAATGGAATTGGTTGTAAGAATAAAATTATTAGTGAAGGAAAAATAGAATTGAAAAATTCAGAATGGATTTTTCAATCATTAGTGTTTCTCCCTTACTAAGACCTTAACACTCTACAGTGTTGGAGTTGAATTCCATCATAATGTACCAGAATAAATTTTGAGGATTATTATCTGGTAACCATTAGATCATGTTGAATGATTATTTTTTTTAAACGTATTTTTCATATCGGGAGAAAGGGGGTAATTAAATATGAATTGGAGGGTTTTTTTATTAAATATTGAATATATTATATTTCCCTGTGTAACACACAAAGTTGCGGTCTTATATGAAATTATTAATCTTATTTGATTAAAATTAATTTATTTTATATATCTTAAACAATTTCACTATTTATTTAATTAAATTATACAAAAGTGAGGAATGAAAAATAAAAATAAAAATAGTTATATTTAACAAGTTCAGACTTTGGAATGAAGTTTTTATGTCTTTAAATCGTTTTTATGAGTGATTTATCTTAATAGATGTAATATTTTATAAAGGAACCAATTTTGGATCAGTGTTAATCATATTACTTCGTAAAAAATATGTATTTTAAATATATCATTCACTTGTGAACTTTGTTCTTTTTTAAAATTTCCAACAAATATTACTTATGAATCATCAACAAGAAGATTAAAAAATGATAGTAATTTTATCAATATAGATTTCCATCTTAGAAATATTTTATATTAAAATATAAATATAAAATTTTTGTTTTTACAAAATAAACACTACTATAAATATAAACTTTTAATTTTTTTAATAGGAATATTTATTTCGTGTTACTTAATGATTTAACTTCTACATATTTAATTTCTTTTGAATACAAATTACACAAAATTTCACTATTCTATCGGTCATTATACTAATCTAGTGGACAGATTATCAATCTAATAGTTAGGTTACTATTCAATCAATAATATTACTATTCCAATGGTCATATTTCCTTTTTCGCATCCTATAAATACCAATAAATTCATTCTTTCGTTATTTACATAGTTTTATCTCAAGTTTATTTACAACCACTGAAATGTTTTGATCATATTATTATTGTTTTTATATTAGCAATGTTATTTTATACCATGAAATTTGTAGGGGACGCCAATGTTCTATATTATCAATCTATTTCTATGTTGTTTCTGATGTTTATAGTCCCATTATAATATATTTAAATTTATAGAGTATATTTATTCTCCATATGTAGATTTCTATATTTATTAATTAATGTATTGTTTTTTCATTACATAGTGCATTCTTTTTATACTATATCATATTTAGAAAAAAATCCATGCATGTATATTTTATTTGAAATATATATATATATATATATATAAGTTTCCTTTTTTACCTTTGTTTTAGCCTTTCTATGTTTGAACCTAAAAATATAAAATCATATCCTTGTTCAAGAATACATATGTATAATTCTATTTAATTTTACCCTTGGAATCCCATATTTTCTTATAATACTTATGATTTAATTAAATATTGCTAATAAGGTGAGTTTTCTTGTTTTATAGAACATTGTAATGATTAGTTAAGATCATCTCAAACTTCTACTCATATGAGATGTAATTATCTTATTATACCACCTCTATAATTAGTACATGTGTTAATGTGATGATTCCATCATCCAGAGTGGAATATTAAACACATCATGCACATGAGACAATTTGGGTGGAAGGTTATTGTCAATTGGACACATCTTCTAGGTGATGTAGGATCTTAAATGATATAATTTTCCTATGGCTATGGATTCCCTTAATTCCATACCTCATGACTCTCTTAGAAGATGTTAATCAATTGAAAAATTTTTCTCCAACATTATACTATAGTTCACATCAATTATTATCATAAAACCCTTCTTCTCATGGTGAAGACCATGCTTCTCAACACATAAATAAAAATTTTCATGTTTTATAATCTTTAGCATTGTTAGTTATGATATTTTAAGGGAGAATCCACACTCATTATCAAAATTACTTTTTGAACTATTGAATATTCTTAGATACTATGACTTTTTATTCATATACATAAGACAAGTTATTCATGTATTGACTTTATCAATGGAAATAAAATATTTATCCCCATATGTTAATTTCATTCATATATATCAAAAATTGTATAAAAAATTAGTGTATAAACATTTTAAATATCATGTTTGTTAAGTAGATAGTTAATAGTGTTTCCCCTTTTTCATGTCTACAACAGTTGAATTCTACAACTTTTCATCATAGATACGTCATATACATTCCCTCCTCAGGGAACCATGTCCATGTCCCTTTGTAAAATATGAACAAGCATTCAATGACACAATTTTTTCCCCTTTCATGATTATGTAATATGAATTCTTGGTTTTACTAGCTTAAAACATGTTTCCCCATGTTCACTATCCTCTTATCTGTAAACATCTAGAATTTAACCTCATGACCTAGGAAATATATTTATAGACAACAAATTCATTATTTCAATCACAAAGCTGAGATAAAATTAAATAATTGTTCCTTTATCAGTAAATAAATAAATTTTTATTCAACTAATAAATTTTATTTCTAATATTTATCAATCATAATCTATTGATTTCTAGTGAACCATTACTTTTAGTGATAATTGATCCCCATTTTCTCATTTCAACATCCTTTAAACCCAGTAATTTTCTTATCATAAGTGATGAAAATTAACTATAAATATTCTATAAGGGTAATTATCAGACAAAAAAATTAATAGTCCATAAAAATTTCCATTTATTTTATTTATGTTAATATTCGAAAACAAATTCATTTTCCCTATATTTATCTTTTTTTACCTAATCCATTATGTATTGAAATTAATAATCCATTGGGCTGATAATATGGTTTGACAATCAATTTAAATGTGATACAACTTGTCATATATTCCTCAAACATCCTCTAACTATTAAAAAATTTCTAGTATTTCAGTCTAGAATTTTTAGTCTTCTTCTTTAATTTTCTTTATTTATTAGGATGACCCCCTGGCCCCCAAAAAAATTATCTCCCATATATTTTTTCACAAAATAGTATTGTTAATCAAAAATTGATTTATTTCTATTCATGAAATGAAAATAAAGATACAAAAATGGCTATAAATAAGTATTTATGTATGAAAACATATTGTTGTCAAGATGTCGACACATGATTTTACATGATACAATGGTAATAAATGTTTGATTTTTCTTGGTAAATTTTTATAGAAAAAAAATCTATTACATATTCGATTATTTATATCATTTTTGGGAATAACCATTCATATTGGTTTTTAACACCAGTTAGTATT
This sequence comes from Viscum album, assembly GCA_963277665.1. Taxonomy (NCBI): domain Eukaryota; kingdom Viridiplantae; phylum Streptophyta; class Magnoliopsida; order Santalales; family Viscaceae; genus Viscum; species Viscum album. Next base: position 1,979,573,752 of record OY728119.1, read on the forward strand.
CCCTAAATTTCCATATTTCAATTAATTGTCTTTGTTTTCCACAAACATAATATTATTCATCACTGAATCCATTTAATAACGTCAAAAAACACACCCAATATCATTTTTAGAATTTATATGTGATATTTTTTTTATCAAAATTGGCATCATCATTATATTAATATTTAAAATCATTCAAATTATTATTCTTTAATATTTCACTGACTTCTTCAATAGAAATATAGAGGTTAGACATATACTAATCAATTCCATTTTAGAAAATATAAAATTCGTTGAGAATGTCCTAATATCCTACTCCTTCATTGCAACCCTTTCCTCTATTAAAAATTCTAAATTCTTTTCCACAAATTGAACATTATTCAACTAACTAATCTCCTTCATTAGTCTTTACTTTTCACAAATATATGATGAATCCTTATTTCTTGATGATCGATTACATCTCAATAAATTTTTTATATCATTACCCAAATTTGAGGACATTATATTTATTTCCATGTGGTTTGTCATCAATTAAAACTCTAATTCAGTTTCATCCACACTCACAAGATCACTATATTCATCAATTTTGAATTCTTCCTCTTTTACCTTATTAATTAGTATTTTTTTCACAAAAAATATTATAAGCCTCAACATATTCATAATCATCACTGATTTAATCATTATGACATGATGATTATAAATTTTTTCCTTTGGTATTTTGAAAAATTATTACCAATTCATTTTTAAGAAAACATTTAATTGTCATATTTTGTTACTTTCTTCTTAGATGATCTTGTTATCCTTATAACCTCAACTTCACTAAATTTTTACGAATTCATAATTGGATAGTTTTATGTAATATTTATAATATCTTCACAAAAAATTTATTTTATTGATACTGTTCCCAAAAAATTTCATTTGTATATTCACATAATTCTTGATATAAGTATTAATGTTTTTAAAAAAAATCTTGACAAATTTATATTCCTTAAAATCATCTTCTTCCAAAAATTATTTTTTTATACACTTATATTATATTTATGATTTTTAATAAATTTAAATTTCATACTTACTCTTAATTTTGAATACAATTACCTTCCCTATATCATATTTAATAACGATTCAATTTAAATCATCAAAAGGAAGAGTACCTATGTCATGAACGGACCTACTGAGTTCTGAACCTTGACTATCATAGGCCAACCTCCAATTGTCTAGGGTAGGACAACGATCACCGAGTGTTATTATCCCATAAATGGGCAGAATTATCTTAAAGTACTAGTACAAATGCACACATCTCCAATCCCACACAACACTGAAACATAAAAAAACTGGAAAAAATTATTCATAAATCAAATATCCCACAACAATGTATGATAGTAAAGTATATAAAGGGTAATTATGGGCCATATAAAATCATAACCAAAACTGTAAGGAGTCCAAACTTCTTACAAGGGAGAGGATAATATTCAAATTAATGATCATGGTAAAACACCTCATTTTGAAAAGCTCTATTTATTCTCTAGTTACTCTATTTCCTCTCATGGCGTCATCAAAAGGGTTGTCATCATCAAAATCTATGACAAGTGAGGGAAATCCCATGTAGTGAAGATTATAAAAATACCAATTAAGAATCCCAGAATACAGTAAACATAAAGTACCATGTATAATCAGCTCAAGGAAATAAAAACAATCATTTATAATAAAAACACTGAGATATTCTCAAGGAAGACACCACACCACTAGGCAGTCACAAAACTAGAAGCCACATGATTGTCCTCGATGTGATGCTCATTCTTGTAGAATACACTCCATGAGTCATGAAATCATCAGAGACACTTGAAAAAAAGTATATATAATTGGGTCCTACCCTTGAAACCTCACTAGTATAATAAGACATTGATACAAAGATAGGGGATCATGCCCAGAACTCTTGGGGGACACCACAGGCACAATTTTGATCAAATAGCTATGTAGAGGATCATATATCATTGATATCAACAACCATACTATTATGACCTTCTAGATGGAGGATCAATACCCTCCTAAGGGTTGTCATGATGATTCCACAACCCCACGGAGGGACCAAGGATGGTAGAGGATCTCACTCTAATCTCACATAGGGACACTACAACTCTATCTTAGACTCTACCACTGGAAGGGATCACAATCAAGTGATATAGATATAATTATACATTTTTACCTCATGGAAGAGTACCAATGGAACTCCCTAAATATTTTACCATCCAAAATAAGAAAATGAAGAGCTATAAACACTCCTAAAGGTAATACATGGCACGTATTAGGGGTACAAGATGTGTCTAGCTATCCCTGTCCATACGTATATGGAAGGGATTCACACAACATATTGGTATCATTATATATTATATGTAGAATTTATTCACCGATTGTAGAGACACAATGTTCCATTCATATGTCACTTAACATTGTCCATGTATGGTTGTCGTGTCCATGTCATGACCTTTATATACTAGGTCGTTTATGTGTCAAGGTACACAGCATGCCACCTAGTCGTACACTTTTCCCATTTTTTGAACATTCTGAAGTACTCTCCAAGCCAACTAAGAATTTCCACACCCCATGTGATAGAAGAAACATGTTTTTTGATCCTTATCTTCATTCCAAAACACTAACAGCTACCAAATGGGCCCCACATACCATGTAATCCATATTTATATTGCATATTGTTAAGGGTTCTCTAGATCCCAAGGATTCTCCAATGTTCTACCACACGTTCCGTTTACACCTATATTTCTACTAGAAATTTATCAATATATCCTAGATCTAGGTCTAGTAAGACATTGCTCTAATTTCTCTCTAGAATTCGGACATCAAAATAGATCTAAAAACAACAATTTTCCTCTAAACTTCCTTTTATATCATCACCTGTTTCTCGAGAAACATGTTGAACTATTGATATGGTTTTTTTCTCCCTAAATCCATCCATTTTCATTATTTATCCTCAAACCAGAGAATTTATCAGGTTATATACCCCATGATTATGATTCATTGAACCAATGAACGGTCAAACAATATCTAGACACTATGTATTGGTCAAAATGTTGGCCAAAAAGAATAGCGTTGATGATGGAGAATAGATATTTGCAGGAAATCCCTAATACATTAAATGGGAGTAATGAAACTCAGACACTATTCTTTTTTCCTCGGTCTGTTGTCGTTGAAAGTGATGAATGAAGAGTAATTACTCCAAAATGAACAAAAATAATTCCATCAATATAATTCTACTGACCAGGAATGCATCAATTTTGTTCATGGAAGTGATTTTATATTTTACATTATTAAAAAACCTGATAAAAATCATGAAGTAAAACACCCTACATGGATTTTGGATCATTAATTTTTTATGAAAGGTTAAAAATTGTAATCTTCGATGATATCCATGAACTCCATTGGTGCAATGATCCACAATATGATCATAATATGTCATCATTCTCCAAGAACGATCTCTAAAGATTATCTAAATCTCTAGGTTTTTAGTGAACAACCCTAATGAAATCCTATAAAAATATACTTAAAGGATAATTCATTCACTTCATCAAACATAAAAAATATATTTTATTTATTTTATTTAATTACATTCATGATGAATTTTTCCAAAACACCCTATGATAAAAATGAATATGTCACACCTCAGGTAAATTTCATGACCTGAACTCATTGGTGCCCTCATATTTCTTATATGGGCACCGATTTAGGATCTACTCATCATTTTTTTTGGAAAACTACACATGTATTTTATTTAATCTATTAAATATATTACCAACATTTCATTCAAGAATATTAGGGCTTGAAATTTGACATCTTCTCCACTCATAGTCTCAAAAATAATCCATATAATATATAAAAAATTCTTCTAAAATTAGATTCATTACATTCTCTTAAATATTGATATTTTCATTCAATAATAGAAAAACTACTCAAAAATATGGGTGTAATGTGCTCGCATCTGGGTCTCTGGATCTTAGGTCCTATACAGAATATTCTCATGCTACCACCAAACACACATAATGTAAATTTATCGATAATGAAGGATATTCAAAGGCCATTCCTCGATATCCACTAGGTACACTCCAAAATGTATCTATATCCATGATGTTTTGGTTACCCTAGTTGACAACATGCGATGATTCATGAACATACCTACTCAGTTGCAACATTTGGAAACGTCGTGTACCCTATTAAACTAAAATATCCGTGTTATGCAGTATTCCCCCTTACATTCTCAATAAATTATCTGAAACGTTTCAATAAATATTGGAGATAACATTCCAATGTGGCCAAATATCATAAATATGCATCAAGGTGTGACTCTAAGGGACATATGTTCTCCATCCTTGAACTCTGGAGGACTTCTTCATTGGCCCATATAAGACCTTTGAAAGCTATATGGAATAGTCATCCACTCATGGATGACTTCAATATTCATTGTATTATCTTGCCCCATCTTTTGGGATCATGAGTATTAACTCTCCCAGATCATTCCAAAAAAGGGAGATTTTTTGGGACCCTTATAGAAAGTCGTGAATTGTGCCTTATGAAATGGGGAATGACAACTATTATTGTATGAAAACTCTACCAAGGGTCTGTGATTCTCCTTACTTTGACCAATGTCTAACATGCTAAACTACAACATATCTTCCATGACATAAATGGTCAGCTCTGTTTGGCCATTAATATTGTGATGAAATGCTTTGATTAATCATAAATGAGTTCCATATAACTCTTGAAATACACTCCATAACTAATAGGTGAAGCGATCATCATGGTCATAGATAATCATTAAGGGGACTCCATGTATTCAGACAATTTCTTTCAATTAGAGGTTTTCAAATCTCTCCACTAAACTCTTCTCTCGAATGGCTAGGAGGTGTTTTGACATGGTGAGTTGGTATAATATCACCAATATAACATCATGTATGATAGATTTTAACAGTAATACTCTTTATAATTCCTTGGATATACCATCCAACTTCTACTATGGAACATCTAGGGGATGGGATAAACCCTCTTGAACCCGAAATTTTACCTTTACATGCAGAAAAGTGTGGCACCAAGAGACAAACTATTCAACTCCCTTCTTCATGCATGGTCACCAAAACTGTTCTTGAAGGTCATGGTACATATTTTCCATACATGGTTATCATTCCCAAAGGGATGTACAAATATCCCACAACACCTCCTCCTACAACATCAAAGCCACCATCATCTGTCCTCTGAAACGGATTTCATGCTCCCCGCCTATACAATATACAATAAACGACTTTTTGTTGGATATATGAATACATAAGGTATCATAATTGGTATCTACTCACTGAGAATCCCTAACATAGTGTAAATGAGGGGGGGGGGTTAACAACCATAGATTGAAGATAAGAATCGCCATCCTTGTCAACGAAGGGAACTATAATGACAATAACTTCTATGAGGCCTCAGATAATAACTTAGAATAATATCTCTTGCTGAGAGTTTATACCACCATTTTCTACTTTCTATGAGTATAGGAACTCTCAATATCATACTCCTGGAGGATATCTATCCATCCCAGTAATCTCAAGTTGTGATCCTTTTGTGAGAATATATACATAAGAATTTTGTGATCAAATATATGGATAAATCTTTCACCCATTTGGTAGTGGAAACAAATCTTCAGTGTGAAGACTATCGCTACTAATTCAAGATCATGGGTCAATTATTTCTACTCATGTGTTATCAACTAAAGTTAACCATTGCCAATAATTGGAAGCCTTTTCATTAGAAAATAACCATGTCTAGTCTATAATGCATTACAAAACACTACATACTCAACACCCTTCAATGGAAAAATCAAAATCGGAGCACTTGTCGACCTATATCAACAATACTAAAATAAGTATTGTAACCATTCCATACACATTAAAGGATACCCCTTTCAGGTCAAATCTCTCAAGGGTGTTGTAACACTAGATAAATCTGCTACAAACCTTTGACCATGCCCTGCTAACCCATGGAATCTCCAATCCCCTGTAACACACTTGGGTAGCTCCCAAGAATGAATAAACCCAACATCTTATATATCCACTTTTACCCTGTTCTATGAGATGATGTGTTCTAAAAATTGGACTTATTGAATCCAAAATAGACACATGGGGAGTTTCACATAAAGCTAGTGCATTCAGAGTGTGTCGAAGACCATCCTTAATTATATCACATGCTCCTTATCTGGTTTTGAATAGACTAGGATGTCATTGATGAATACCACCACAAACTGATCTATGAAAGGCTAAGGATCTGGTTCAAGAGTCCCATGAATCTTATTTGGATGTTCGTCATTCCAAATGAAATCACAAAATAATCATAGTGAGTGTAGTGACATTGAAATTCCATATATGTTATATCCTCATCCCACAATTGCAGCTAGTGATATCCAAATCTGAGGGCAATCTTCAAGAACCATCACTCCCCACTAAACTGATCAAAGAGGTCATTGATTCTCAATAGAGTATACTTATTCTTCATGGTCACCTGACTCAAGTGATGATAATATAAACATAACCTCAATATCCCATACATATTCTTGGTAAACAACACTAGGTCATCCTAATGGGAAACATTGGGTATCATAAAGACCATCTCTAAAAATTCTCCAACTACACCCTCAACTCTAGGTTCTCTATGAGAGCCATCTAATATGATGGTACAAATATCGGTGTCATCATTGGATGTAATTAAATATAGAACTCACTCTCTCTCAGTAGGGAGGTAAATCTGATCCATCCTCAAGAACTATATCCTTATAATCTAAACCCACTACATGAATTGATATCTCAAAGCATCTTATTCTCTAATAGCCATGTTATCTAACTGGGGAGTAATCTGTTTCACTCTCTCATGCCTAATTTAATACTTATCCTCTAAGGGTTCATTTTCACTACAAAATGAAAATATATTTCCATCACTATGGACACGCTATTTCCACCACCAAAAGAAATCGATCTAGAAATAAATTGTACATTACCAATCCATACCTAAGATGAAACACTATGGTCTCATTGCTGAAATGAAGACATAATATACAAAATTTTCTCAACTATGTGCCAAATCACACTATCATCACAAGACTGAAATCGTTGTGTCCCAACCATTCTGACTCTACAACAACATGGCCTGAGCTAATGGATAAATTGGAATATATATGTCCCAAACCATAGAAGTGGAAAAGAATAAGTGACACACACTTATATCTATATATACTATATATAAAGTAGAAAAGACATAGATCGTACCTCATATCATCCCTTGAGACTCATGTTAATAGGCCTTTATGGCCTACAATTGGACTCATCTTTATCCACCAACACCCTAAGTGTGGAAGAACCCACCTGTGTGTCATGGTGGTAATAAGTTAAACCTTCGACCACCTCTTACTACCCTACTTACCCGTATTACATGTCTTCTTCCCAATGAACCACCTTGATCCTGCTACTATCTCTGGCATGGTGGTCTTTTGACCATCTCTTGATCAATTGTATGATAAGTTAGAGAATCCTGAACCAGATGTCCCCGACCATCATAGGAGAAACACTTCCTCTCACTTGGCTGATTGAAGCCACCCTAAGATCCCTTCACCACTGACAGTCTGTCCTGTGACTACTCTTGAAGAATTTGACATGAGTGGATCCCCATGAAAATCATTATGTACCTACTTCTAATGCTCTAACTACTAGGTTCCCACTACTACCTCCCAATACCAGTGTTTGTTATTACAGAAGGCTCTCCACTACCAGGGCTTTCTCACACACCTCATCAAAGGTTGGAATTCAAAGTGATACCATTTTGGCCCTGATGTATTGAGGAAATCCTAGATCAATGGTTAGAGCTATGAATGATTTTTCTTATATCATATCTGAGGAGTAACATAAGAGATCAGTAAACCTCACTTTGTACTATTACATGTTCTTAGTACCCTACTATAGATACAAAAGTTCCAATATTCATACTAATCAAAATTTGGTTGGATAGAAATCCTAATTGGATTGATGCAAGAAGTATGACCAATAGAGAGATGTGTCATCATGTGAATGAGTCACTATGCTCCACCGTCACCCAATAGATCCATGAAGAAGACTCTCTATGAGGACCACCATCTGATCCACATGGATCCTCATAAGGAATAAATCACAAGTGAATGCCTCTATCCATTACTCATCCACCTAAGTGTCTGGAACCCCCTAAAACACAGGAGGGTGTTTCTAATGAATCTCGTGAAATTCACTCTGCATGCATGAATCCTTTTCTAGTATTTCTATGACTAGGTGTTACTCAATGGGTGGTGGTGTAGCTAGTAAACCACATGTAGGTTCTATCTTCAATACATTCCCCCTATACCGATGCCTCATCACTAGGTGGATCATCATCCTGATCACAATTTGGAATAGTGGATGGATTTCTTCATGGGGGAATCCTAAAATAAAATAAGATGTTCAAGGATCAAAAGATTATATCTAGAGAGCTAGCCCAGGATGTAAATGGAAAACCCAACCATTCTTATATGATGTATGTACCAATAATTTTCCAAAAAAAAGATTATGTCTTTCAAGTAAAAATTTATGTGATTAAAGTACGGGTATATGGATACATCGGCTGCTACACCAACACTATAGTCCCCTTTCCTGAAATACAAACCCAAAACACTAAATTATATTTCCACAAAACAATATAATAGACTTCGGTCCTATGGTAGAAATGAAAACCTCTAATAAAACTCTTTCATGATCTGACCAGCTGAGACATGACCTGTGACTACCCCATGCCCACCTCCAATTGTCCAGGGGATAGAAACCAATGCCGAGTAGGAAAATATCACAAATGAGATCAATTAGCCTAAGCACCTATACACATGAACACTTATCTAAGCCCACAAAATTATGAAATGTAAAACAATCGAAACAATGCATGTGTGTATATATATATATATGATCCCACAGCATAGTATGGAAGTAAGGTACTGAAAGGGTTAAAAAGAGACAAATACAAGCCCATCCAAAAAACTGTAAAGAGACTAACAAGATCCTAGGTCGAGTAATAAAGTAAAATGCATGATCCTAGTGAAACACATAGGTCTAGAAGCTCTATCTATTCTCAAACTACACCGTATCCTCCCCAGACACCATGAAAATAGTTTTTATCTGCATAAGACATGATACATGTGGGAAAATCCCATTCAGGGGTGAGTATAACAATAAAAATTAGGAAATACAAAAAAAACATTAAGCACAATGTAACAAGAATAGTTTGGTCACTACAAAATATATTAATAATTGTACAATATAATACCCTGATATAATTTGGGAAGACACCACGCCATCTGGCGGCCAAAACGAACTGCCAGCCACATGATTGTGCTCAATAAATTGATTGTTCAAGGACAATCCACTACATGATTCCTACAACCATTGGAAACACTCGATGAAGATGTATAGATATGTGGGCCCCCCAATGAAATAACATTGGTGTAGGAAGAACCTGAAACATAGATATGAGGTCATGTCCAAAACATCTAGGGGACACTACAAACCAAATATGGATTAGCCCACTACATATGGGATCATATGTAAATGACACTAGAAACTCCACCGATATGACTGTCTATATGGAGGATCCATTACCTACTTAAGGAGATCACAATGATTACAAAAACCCCATCATTGGAACAAGGATGATAGAAGATCACACTCCAGTATCATTGTGGGACACTTTAACCCTATTTGAGACTGGTCCTCTAAAGAATATCAAAATATGAGGAAGTTTATGTAATTCCACACTGTTTCCCCTAGGTAAATGACCAGGGAACACACTAAACCAATACTGGTCCAACTAAGGAAACAAAGATCCAGAAAAACACTTGAATGGTGTCTACAGTGTGTACCAGGGGGTATAAGTAATTTTATCTATTCACATGACTTCTTATGTGGAAGAGCATCACACAACCTATAATTCTTGGTTTACTTGATGTGTATAAGGTGTTCATGGAATTTTAATACACATGGTAACCTATACTTGCCACTTGGTTAGGTATATATATGGTGCTTGAGTTTGTGTACCATCCTATGTATACCAAGCTGTGTGTGTTTCCATGTAAATGACATGCCACTAAGCCCTATACTTTTTTCCATGTTCTTTTACATTCTAAAGTACACTCTAAGCCAACTGGTAAGGTCCACATACTGTGTAGTAGGGGTCACAATCCTTTTGATTCTTATCATTATCCTGAAACCCTATACACCACTAAATGGGACCAACAAAGCATTAATCCCAATTTATACTCCATGTTGCTTTGGATTTTTAGGATCTTGGGGTTTCTCTTCTATTAATTCCCTATATACACTCCTACCTTGGTTTAAATCTGAAATTTCTCCGTAGATCCTAGATCTAGGTCCATTGTTACCAGCCACAAATTTCTGTCTACAATTCAGACTTCAAAAAATATCATAAAAATCCCATTTTTGTCTAAATCACCATCTACATCACCATACATCACTCGAGATAAATGGGGAACTATCATTCTTGTATCATTATCCCTCAATCCAGCCTCCATCATCATTGATCCTCAAACCAAAAACGCCATCATGTTTTGTACCCACTATTTTTGATCTATTTTACAGAAGAATGATCATGAATTGATCAAAAACCAGGTATTAGTAGAACTATTGGACAAAAGGAATACTCATTATGATTGAACAAAGGAATTGGGGACAAATCCATTAGCTACTAAATTTTAGGAACAACCCACAACATTTTTCATTCTAAATCTATTTTTTATCATTGAAACTGATGAAGGATGTTGTATGAACTCAAAATTTATAAAAAAATTCAGTCAATTTAATTCTATCAACCATGTTGATATCAATTATGTTGGTGAAATTGATCTATGCTTATCAAGGATAATGTTATTGGATGGAAATAAAAATGTTAAAACACCTTTCCTGGAGTTTGGATCGATCGATGATGAAAAATGGTTGTACTTGGCCACCATTGATGAGATCCATGAACTACATTGAAACAATGATCCACGATTTCATCCTGATCTATCATCCTTTAACAAGAAATATCTCTAATAGTTTTCTGAGTCTTCAAGGTTTGAGTGACCAACCATGAGGAAATTCTTTAATATTGTACATAATGGAGAATTTAGTTTCTATGTCAAAATAAAAAAACAAATTAATTATTTAATTTATATTATTTAATTATTCCCATGTTGACTTTTTCATAAACGACTTGCACCAATAATGTTTATGTCAGGACTAGGGGAAAAATCATGCTCTCAACTCAATAGAGCCCTTCCGATTTCTGATATGGGCCCCCATTTGGTGGTTATTAAACATTTTTTTAAAAAAATTATATTACCATGCTATTTAGTATATTTTAATCATTTATATCGAGCACACCAGAGAAATCATGGAACTAAAATATTTTTTATGTTTCCAATATATAAAAAATTCATCACATATTAAAGTGAATATTATATATTTTCCAGAGAAATCATTGGATAAAAAACCACAAAATAAAATATATTTTCTGGTTCACAGCATAAAATAAGAATCATTCCATTATCATGATCTATATTCAATATTTATCATACATTTCACTAGTTTCATCATGTTCATTATAGAAATAAATAATTTATCACTAAACTCATTTTAAAAAACTATTTCTCAATTGTCTGATGTTATCCTACAATAATACATATATATAAAAATTTATTATAATAATTATATTATGATTTACCAAAAAAGACATTCATTGATTTTCCATAGTGGTATTTCATATTTTTCTTATTCTATATAAAAAACGTCAAATATTCTTTTCATCCTTTTATACACTATTAATTTTCATTTTTCCCATGCATAATTATTATTTTTGCATATAATTATAGATTGAATTTCTATCCATCCTAAAAAAAGCTTCACAGTAAAATTGAAATTTAAAAATCAAATTCCAACCTCTGTATTCCTTCAAATGTATGTATATTTCTATCTAAATTAGTATCAAATATCATTTCTTAGCATCAACAAATTCAAATACTACTTTTAGATAGTTAGGAACTTCTAACTTCTTCTAAATGTTGTATTTGAAAAATATATGACCTTTTATATTCCCATCCATTTAAATCAACTTAGATTTCTTTATGTGTCTCCTTAGTTGAGTCCAAATCTAATTCAAGTCATCCAAATTACATAGCATCATTTTCATATAATTTTCTAAACGTCTTATAATGTCAATTGAATAGGTATTTGATTCTAAATCTAAATCCTTTTGTATATGTAGAAATTACTATTGGGAAAAATATGAATGGATATTACAAATTATAACATTAAAATTGATTATTAAAATGTCATGTCCCTAGAGACAAATAAGGTTAATCAGATAAATTACTTGTATAAAAAGAATTTAAGAAGTTATTTTTTATATGAATTGTCAATCCATTAATATAAATAAAAAATGAAAATGGTTTTTAGAAATTCAATAGAGAGTAAATAATATAAAAATTAATAACAATTTGAATAATATAACTTTAATAATTTTTTGTGGAATAATGGGTAGTAGTATGAAAATTTTACAGTTGATTTGGTAAAATCATAAATTGCTATATAGAAACAATCGCTCATATCCTAGGTACTTTATCTTGCAATGTAATATTTCCCATTAAGTTTACCCACCCTTATCAAATCAATGTCACTTATCACTATGTGCATTTATTTATTTTATTAGTTTATTATTTTCTTCTACAGTCCACATAGGTATCTTCTTCCCTTGATATGTTATGATCAACATTATAGTGTGTATTTAGATTACACCCTTTAATTTAACACCCATCCATTGGAAATTATATTTTTCCATCACTCGAGTATTAAAATTATGATTAAAATAGAAGTGTAAACATATCATATTTTGAGTAAAAAATTAAATTTACTCAACTAAATATCACTCCTCATATCAAGCTGTGAAAATTAGTAATGATTCATCATTAAAAACAACAACAATGAATTGTATTAAAAAAATATGAAAAATTATTTCGTAGATATATATTATTAAATCATAACATATCAATGTTAATGTCTTAGTTACATATCATACATTTTATTCACCTTATTTTCATAGTATCATAAATATATCATTATAATTTCTAATCATTGATTAACTTCCTCACTCTATAAAATACCTTCCCTGGAAATTTTGAATTATTTTATCACCATTTTACTTTCCTCATCATTTTTACATGAATACTATTTATTATTATTTAATAGTTTATATACATAGACATCATTCCACAAGTATATTGATTTGTTATTTACTAATAATGTAAAAAAATTGTGGCTACATATCCTATGACTAACATTACATTTTTTTTATGTTCTATAATTTTACCATTAATTCAATGGGATTATTACCTAGATCCCCTAATTTGTAAAACATTAAATCAATGGTAACCTCATTAATTACCCATATGTTCATTTCACATATACTATATTATTCCCAAGAATTTATAATCTTATAAAACTGTAATAAATCACCAAAAATATTTCCATTTTGGAGAAAAATTGAAATAACATCATCAAAAAGTTATATTATATTGAATTCAACAAAACACTGATGGATACATTATCAAATATGAATTGTAAGTTCAAAAAAACTAATCATATGTTCAATTTTATGTCAAAAGAATATGACAGACAATATTCATTACTCCATTATTTAGGCATGATTAGTTTAAGTGAATATGATTTTTTTCATTCAATTATTCAACAATTTATAATATTAAAATATATTATATTCTTATCACCATCTAGAATTACGACATTAAGTAAATCACAAACATGATGTGCCTGCAATTTCATCAAAACATATTATCAAAACATTATTGAAGATATCACCTTCAAACCATAAAAATAGAAAATGGATTATCCACATTCATAAAACAATTATGATAATAACATCTATTTATATGAATGTGTAAGGAGAACATATTCTCCATGAACATTCTTGTAGTCAACCATGATTTAGCTCCAACCTGTCCTTATAAATTCAATTTTTTTTAATGGGGGAAATATCAATAAAAAGGAAGGTTATTAGACTGAATCATACACACATGTAAGTATAAAAATAATATAGTGAGTGAAGTCATAGCCACATTAGAAACCACTCTTGGTCACTAGTGATTAGAGTTAGGCTACCCAAGATCAATAATGTGTTAATTTCCATTTCATGATATGAACTATATTCCATGTATGATGACACATACATAAGAACATAATCATCATAATGACCTTTATAGAAAAATTACAGGTCATTAAAATTTTCTATGTCGACATTAATCAAATTTTGTACGGAGATATATTAATTCATTACGATGTTTGGGTCATATAATACCAATTCATCTCATTTTTAAATCAATTGAATGACATGGTAAGTTAAAAAGATCATCAAGGTCTCTTTCACTAATGTTCAAAATCATGTCTTGTATATATTTTGAGTTCCCACGTTCAACATTGTCACTCCCACAAAGTATTTTAAACACATTTAATAAAAATATTAGACTCCTCCATGGATGATAAGGACTGGATTTATGTCATGGATAGTGTAACCAATTTTAAAATTATATTCTATACATGATATTAAAATAAACAACACATAAAAATATTTTATGATGTTATATTTCTAATGGGGATAGAAAATTCTTAAATCATCATTCATCTAGTTTTTGAGAAATTATATAATATAAACTTCACTTGTACTCTAATTGAGATATCCGTGCACATGAGCCCCGACCTGGTTGGTGACGATTTAGTAATTACATCCAAGAGACCCCAGAACAAATCCAAGTGGATAAATATTTCTGAGTTACTATAGTATTCACTTTATCATGTACTCTAGAAGGTATTGTTTGGTATTGTAGCAGTCAGATCTATTCATCCATCTAGGATTTCAGACCACCAATTTGGTCCTCAGGTCCTATAATTCCTTAGGACCACACAAGGCCTTTACGAAATTTTTCTCTCAAGGCCTTCGGGGAACCTCAAGGACTTCAGGACATCCCAAAACCTTCGAGCCAAATTAAAATAGAGAAGAAACCAGTAAATATTACAAGGGACCAGGCTCCAGAGGAAGATTCAGAGCATGCACATTCACGATGGTAGAGATAACAAGAATAGGAAGATTGAGAGGGTATGGAATTTCCATCAGTAAAAAGCATGTATACCTATGCATAGGATAGCGATTCAACCAGCCTTGTGAAGGTGGAGTACAGATATCACATCTTTTTCAGGGAAGGGGTAGTTCTATGTTGCCTTGTCTGGATGATTTCTTCTAAGACCTACGGGTACTGTAATTGTCTATTAACCCTTAGGTGCTTGTAATGTTTCCCCCTCATCCCTTGAAATCAGGATTATCAAAAATAAATAAATAATGAAATCCTTAGGCCATTCAGGTGATATCCATAAAAAAATATTTCCATATGTGATATCATCATTAAAATAAAACTTTTATCACTTGTATAGATTATGTAATCCATTAAGTGAAATTATATCTTAACCACTCCACTTATTTAATTCATGTAAAAAAATTCTTATGTGATATTATTTTCATTTTTTCCATATCCAT
The DNA here is from genome assembly GCA_963277665.1 of Viscum album. NCBI lineage: Eukaryota > Viridiplantae > Streptophyta > Magnoliopsida > Santalales > Viscaceae > Viscum > Viscum album. The sequence continues at coordinate 1,979,589,409 of OY728119.1, forward strand.
ATTGTTTTTCACATAAACAATCATTCCAAAGATGGGTAGAAATTTGAAATAAATAATGATGCATTAGAGATTTAATGTTAAAATTTAGTGTATAAGATGTATACCCATCTCAAAAGTGATATTTTGTTCCTGTGCATGGCTCAATTATTGATTTTACACATTTTTCTAAAATTAGTTCATTTATTAATTCCAATTATAATTTTTTCAATGTGATTAATTGGAATATTTCATCTATTTTGGATATGTGTGGGAGGTTCCTCATTTTTTAAAAAATTATTTTATTAAGTACGTAGTTGTTTAATGTCATATTGATCGGTACACTAGATTTTATCTTTGTCTACCGAGGTGTTATATGATCAAGAGTTGTGATTTGACCCATTAGAAGGGTTCTTATATATCCATATGAAGGGAATAAAAAACTATGTAATTTAGTTTCATTCAATAGGCATGTCATACCATTTATTTAATTTTGAAAAGAATATAGTTATCAATTTTTTTGTTAAAATATGATCAATGGTGTATATTTTATATTCATTAGCATAGGACCGTTGTTGTGTCTTTTATGGTTATGAAAGCTGATCCATAGTTTTTTACTGTTTAAGTTCATAAAACTGTGACTTATGTAATCTCTAGATTCAATTAATTTTATTATGAACTATTAAAACTATTTTAGTTTCATTAACTATAGACTACTAGGTTTGATTTTGTATGAATGGATTGGAATTAGACTTACATGTGAGCCACTATTTCTGGTTCAACGTGAAAGATAATTTAATCAAAATACTTAATAATTCTTAAATCTAGTTAGATGACTTTCGTATTCATATCAATTATATTATAAACTAATAAAGGAGTATTAATGACATGATACATGGGTTGTATAAACCAACAGTGAAATATTATAGTCTTATACTAGTATGAAAGACATTTAATGTCCCTAGATCATTAATTTGATAGAAGAAGGCAGTCCTGATAATTTAAAACTATGACTTCCTTTTATAGTGGTCAGTATGAGTGTCTTTAGATAGGTAATATTCATCAGTTGCATACAGAATTGGGCCCTCTTTATTAGTGGAATACATGATTCATTTTATTCCCATGGACCCTAACACATTGGTAGGAAAAAACTTTGTAATGATTCTAATTTTTTATGTATTATTTTTGGATATTTTATATATTACTTTCGAGACCAGGCACTAAGACGGCATGAAATTCCATGGCCCAGTGTTACTGAAACAATTATTTGAAATATATTAAATAAATTTAATATAACATTCTTGATGTGTTCCTGAAAAATTTTAATAACATCGACATGGATGCCCAAATAAAAAATACGAGGGCATCATTGAATTCAGAATTTAGGTTTTACCCTAGGTGGGCATATCATTTTTCGATGTAGGTTAATTCTAGAAACTTTTTCACTACTGTAAAATAATTAAAAATAATTAAATAAAATTATATTATTTAACTATTAACACGATGACCTCATGTCTTCACTAAACACGCACTTCATGTAATTTATAAGGGTTAACTGCATAACCCTGAATGTCATTGGAGAACGTGGAAGGATACTCCTTTGTAAGGTGATGAACAGATCGACAATCAACAACCGTTGTGAGATGGGATCAAATGATCTCTAAAAAGACCATGAAACAACACTGTTATTCAACAATGATCAATCCATATTATGGTATAGATTTTTTTTATAGGATTAGTTTTTACATTTTATTTCATTGAAGAACGTGAGTCAATCGACCAAAAATATTGATTCCCAGAGTAAACATTTTGTGTGATGGGGTTATTGAATGTATATTTTAGTTTAATTACATTGTGATTATTTAATTCTTCATTGTCATTTTAATAGCGATGGATTTAGTTCAACTAGATCATTGTCCAATGTTCCTTCCCCCTGTAAGTGGTTTTGAATTTCTCCCATTTTTTTCAATAATCCCGATCATTCTTCATTGGCCCATGGTTCAAAATGCACTATGAAATCAAATATTGTACACCTATTTCTTGGATAAATGGTTCAAAATCATATATATGGGATCGGAACTACATGAAAATGGTGTTAGAAAGGAAGTGGTAGTGGATCTTGCAGTGCGGATACCCATTTTCATGTTCATCATTAAGAAATGAAGAAAGATATAGGGGAAATTTTTATGAGAAGTTATTGTTTATGGAACAAATTATTCATCGACCAAAAGGATCGAATAGCATGGTTCCATAATTTTATGTCAAGGCATAACAGGATTGGTTTCCGAAGAAGTTGAGATGATGAGTAAAAACCCAAATTGGGATTCTAGTTGATCTCGATCCAAACTGTGTGTAATCTGGGATTACATGGATTGTGGGAGTCACCTGGAAGTGTCATGTTTTTTGGGATGGTGTTAAGGATCGCACAAAATGTGACCATTTCACAAGATGTGAGATCACTTCCCTAACACCTTTGAATGTACCTCAGTGGGTACACAAACATGGATTAAGAGTGCATAGCCAGAGGCGTCCTATATACTACTACACAGACATAGCCAGGAAGGTATGTACATAGACTAATCCATGTACTGTTATATGGGAAGCAGCATTCCATGTACATGAACATGAATGAGTACATGTGCCGTTTACAAGAGAAGGTCTCGTGGTCAAGGGGGTATAGTGTGTTCCCCTACTATATGTAATTTAGTCCCATATTATTGGCTTGGATCCCTAATCCTCTATATAATGGATATGTTTTGTTAGGTTGGGTTCCCAATATCCTTTCCCTAAGGGTTAATATGTATTTTACTCCTATACAAGGGATAAGGATTCCTTCATCTTGAGATCTTGGATAGAGTTATAGGAATCATTCTATGAGGGCTACAGTTTGATATTCTGTAATCATTATTCTCTAGGTGAGACTATTAGTATCTTCATGACCAAAACAATATAGGAACTGATCCTATATATTGTGGGTTAATCTAGGTTATGTTTTCGATATTTTCCACATCTTTGGGTGTGAACCTCATATGTTTATCGTATATATTCAAACTTCTAGTGTATACTTCTAATGGAGAGACTCAATGAGCATTACCTCTTAGACAGACATCATAAGTGCTATCAGATTGATGGAGGGTGTTCTCCAGAAAAAAAATATTTGGATCCTTTGCACTAGAATCCTATGATAGAATTACAGTTTTGACTGACCATTAGACTACATTCCATTGTTGAGTATATTAGGATATTATTGTTATATACTTTGAGAACATATACATGTGTATAGATGACTGTTATTCCTTGGTTATATTCATTGTGGTTTTTGGGTCTCATACAATGTATTGTTATACTCACCCCAATATGATATTTTTCCTCACTGGTCATGTTTGATGAAAATTATCGACCTTTTTATGGATTCATATATGGACCAGGACCAGATGTTTCTTAGTGAGTCCAGATAGACCAGGGTGTGTTCTGACGGTATCATTACAGTAGTCCTCGATTGACTTTCATGTTGTAATTGTTTTAAGACTCTTCATGGCAGGATTTTATTTGGAATTGTATATTATAATTTACATCCTATTGTATTATATTTTTTGGATTTTGATGTGTTCATGGATTTATTTTCAGTTTCTTTATATCTAACAATTGTTTGGGAATGGAGATGTGGGCATGTCTATAGAGATATAGGATAAGGCCTTCTATGTTAGAGATATTCCTACTCTGTGTAAGTCTCCATCCCCTAGCCTATTGGAGTTAGGATTGAGGAGTCATGGAATGGGTCCCCTCCAGGAGCGGACATGATAGAGTGGTATCAGAAATACTGATCTTCCATAGGACCTAAGTTTATGAGATTGGTTTGTCTAGATAGTGTTAAGTGTTTCAACTTTGGATTTCATGCATGGGACTCCAATGTTAGTGAAACGTCCGACATATCCATACACCAAGACATTGATCACCTTCCATTTGAATAAATACAAGAGAACATTGGTTTCATAGAATTTAATGCCATATGCATCAAATAGGAATGTGTTGTGATTTCCATGTCATTCTTATATCAGCTCTCCAAATATACTCATTGACAGTGGTATGTCCTGTATACTTTCAAGATACCTCCATGAGGTATAACAGATATTATTCAGTGTCAGAATCAAAGGTATGATCTCCATAGTGATGAGGCATTAATGTATTGATTATTTCCAAAGATGCTGGTGTACCAGATATACCACCACCTTTAGGGAAACATATGGTACATCCAGTACTAGTGGATAACCTGTGGAGGATCATTACACTTCATGAGTTTTAGTGAAAGATACCTCTCATGTTCCCAGGTGATCTCAACCCATAGGTGACAAAGGACTCGCTTGAGGTGGCAACATGAGTTACCATCTGTCTAGGACACCATCAAATTGGATGGTCATCCTATAGGCTACCCTTTTTCATGGATCAGTAGGAATATGGTGGGGTTTGTTTACCCAGTCTTACAATGTGGCGAATCTAGCATCAACAGAGATTTAAAAAAAATCATATCTTTGTTTTATCCAGATATGATGAGGGATGTATATATCCACGGGCATCTAAAACTCTAAAAGCATGGAAAAGATATAACTATGTATTAATGGAGGTTAACAGCCCATCCAGGTACACGATGGATATGGTTAGAGATCTTTTCATTCAGTCATGGACATTAAATAATGGAATTCATAGAGAAATTTGAGATAGTGTTATAACTCTTTGAATTCCTTCTTATTTTGAAGTGCTAGAGTGGGATTTGGTGTTTTGGAGTTTCTTGTTTGAGAAGGGACGTCCATTTTTTACTTATTGTAATAATGAAGGAGCAGAAACATCAACAATAGGGAGACAATGTTAGCCACAAGGAAATAGACAAGTGATAAGTTTCGGGGGGAGGTCACATGATAGAGGGTCTTCAATTAATAGCTCAAAAGATGGGTCCATTCATCCGATGGGTAGAAAATGGTACTTATGTTACGATAGGGGACACTTTAAATGAGATTATATGCCCTTCTGTATATATAAAAGGGTGACTGTGGTTGGTGATCATAGGTAGAGTCAACAGCATTATAAGACATGTTCTCAGGGAAGAAGACGTAGATGAGGATATATGAGAAAAGTTGGAGTTGGTAGACACGTTGAATTTTTACCACCACCACCCCTAGTTGGTCTATGTGAGGCTCAAGGAGGTGGAGGATTGGTGTGGGGATAGTTGCAGCAACTTGAGGCTTATGACCCAGAGGCTACAGGAATGGTATGAGGTATGATATGCTTCTTTTCTACCATAGTTTTAGTACTGATAGACATAGGATCGTGGAATTACCTTCTGTTCACCTATCTTTTTTGAGAATTAGATACTCTAGATAATACCATAGCATTACCCTTGCACTTGGAGACTCCAACTATAAATGACTTAGAGATCACACACTTGTGCCTATTGTGTAACCTGAATCTAAGAGGTGAGATATATTATTGGGATCTATTTGTAGTAGTGATAAGTCATTTTGATGTCATCATAATGTTGTAGTGGTTATCTTCAGTTTATTCCATGATTTACTGATTCGGGAAGAGGATGTGGTGTGTCTGTAGTTATGTGACCATGTTTTTATATGTGGGTGAAAAGGAAACCTAGGAATCATCTAATTGACTCATTCATAGGGGGTTCAGTTTTTTACTCATCATTTGGCTAGTATGACCCTTTGTACTGTAGATGTTATGAGTTTTTTGATCCTTACCGTGGTGGATGATTATAAGGACATCTTCCCAGTAGATGTTTCAAGATTACCTCCCCACTGAGAGATATATTTCTAAATTAATATAAACCATGATATAAAAATTATATAATCCGTAGAATATAGTACGGATCCCAAAGAGTTTAACTAACTAAGGGTGTTGTTTGAGGACTTCTAGAGGAATGGATTTGTTAGTAACAGTGTTTCATAATGGGCATCCCCAGTTTTTTCCACCAAGAAGGTGGATTGGTTTTTTAGGTTATACTTGGACTACCAGCATTGAACCAAGTGACCATGAATAAAAAGTATCCACTAATGAGGATTGGTGACCAATTTGATCAATTAAGTGTGGTATAATGGTTCTGAAAGGTTTATCTCAGGTCAGGCTATAAACAGTTGTGAGTACGAGAATAGGATATAATGAATATGGAATTCAGATTTCATTATGGTCACTATGTGTACTTGGTGATTCTACTTGGAATTAAAAAAACTATTAGTTTTCGTGGGACTCAGGGACCTAATATTTCATCCCTTCATAGACTGGTTCAAGGTAGTCTTCATCGATGATATCACTATGTACTCAGCTTCCGAGGAGGGTCACGTGAGACATTTGAGGAAACATCTAATCATTATCTAAACCACCAAATTTAATAAAAAAATGTTGAAGTGTCAGTTTAGGATATATGATGTCCACTTATAAGGATATGTTATCATAGTGGATGGTGCGGAAATGGACCCAGAAAAGGTCGAGCCAGTGTTAGTGTAATGCCCCGACCCTAGTTTCCCGGAGATTGTGCATTATTACATAACATTGGCATGATCACAAAGAAATCATGTCTCAAAATACTGATCAGTTTAGTGTTATTGGAAACAAGATTCATACATAAGTTAAACTTTGCATCTTGAAGAGAAATAAAACACAAATATATTTCATTAAAAACATCCAAGCCTCATAGATTATGAATGCAGGTCACTCATAACTAACTTCTTAATATCCTGGGAAAATGAGTCATAAGAAAAGGGGTGAGCTCAAATTCTCAGTAAGGCTAAGTAATACAGTGGAAAATGACATAAATATTAATCATGGTAAATAATTGAAACCACATGCCTTTATCAATAATAAACATGAATACTTTTATAGCAGGAATATGATCTGAGTAAATAATTCCATAATAAAATATAATCATGGGTATTCTACTAGTTGAATGACCACATGAACCATCAATATTATTTCCATAATGAGGGAATGTATAATGCCGGACATTCTGAAACATTTTTTCAAGGCCTCGGGAAAGACGTCTAAAAATGATTAAGGCCTCGACCAAAACTGTAAATCAAATTGGGAAAGGGCCTCGTCCAATTCCACCTATAGTTGTCTCCTGAGACCTATCGATGCATCGAGGAGCAATAGCGGGCTCCACCCATCAATTACTAAGTCCAATACATTACTCATATGAAAAGGTTTAAACATATCATAAACATTCCTATTAAAAATAGCATACAAAATGTTGATACATTAACCATAAACCATGAATGGTATAAAAATAGCACATCCATAGTCAAACATATCACAAAATCTTCAATACAATATGGAAGTTTTGTATCATAATAAATCAACTTCAAATAAACTTAAAATTCATCAAAGGATGTTGACATAGATGAAATCAAACCCCTTTTTAGAGAAATATCTCTTTCACTTTTGAAATCATTTAAGAGTAACATAATTATAAAATAAAACATTTACTTTGAAAATATTCTTAAAATCTTGTAAGGGAAGCTTCGACGAGTTTATAATTTTAGAAAATAGCCGCACCCTCCATATAAGTTAAAAAAAGACATTCTTACCTTAATTTTGTCGAAAAGGTTAAAAAGGACCTTGTTTGGAAAATGACGGACACATTCCATTATAGACATCTTATAAAAATTCAACAATGGTATAAATGACTTTAACTCATAGTCTATAAAATAGTAAGAATGTTTTGAAATTCATTTTTAAGAAACATGGATGTAGATGATAAAGAGGTCCCAGTAGATAATTACATATAAACAACCTCGGATAATGAAGAGATTGTGAAATAAACCCTTACCTTGTACTTTTCCATGGTTTATGGTAGTTTAAACTCTTTTATAATGTTGAAATAATTGTTATTAAATTATACAATAATCTTATACATTAATATGATATCATATATGATCTTTTAACATTTATTTGTTAGTATTATCATTGTTTCGGGTGTTAACTTACTCATTTTATTTTATATATTTTGTTACATAAACCGTGTTTGGTATGGATAGGTTGTATCTTATTCATATCCAGAATTATATAAAGTCCTTATAAATTATTTTTAATCATCAAATTAGAATTATAATTGCATGGATACGATAGGGAATGAATCTCATCGCGTTCGTGGAGACGGTAGTCCGTACGTACGCACGAGCGACAATATCATTCTTTTGATATTAAAATAATATATAATTGGATGGTATATCATATATACAGAATCATTATCATGTTATATTTATTATTTACATCAATTACACATTATTATCAAACCCATCCAAAATAATAATGTTTTGAATAACAATTACACCACGATGTGGAGACGGTGAGTCGTACGTCCGCACGTATGGTGACATGCCATTCAAAGGATGGATAGAATACTGAATATGGTTGTACCATATTCATAATAACATCACAATATATAGAAGATACTGGATTTATTATTTTATAAAGGAAATAACAATGGAAGAAGAAGTTGAAGAAGAAAGGAACTTAAAAAAGGGTGGTGAAAACATTACCTCTTCTTCAGGTTCTTCCTTTTGAATTGATCAAAAGGGATCCTTAGGATGGCTTTCTGACTAAAGTAAGGCCTCTAGGATTAAGAAAGGATAGTTGAGAGGGTATTTGGGAATATTTTTCCGACCCAAAAGGCTTTTATGGTAAGAATTGGTTATAAGTGGTGTCCTTTTATAAGGGGGAGGAGGGGCTCTTTAGGAAAAACTTAAAGTATTAATTTATAATAAATTAATATTCAGTTTATAATGTCTCCAAATTCGATTATTAAAAGAATCAGGTGGGGATGTTTCGAAGAGCTTTCATCCAATTTATTTTACACAGGTTTGGGTCATTATATTAACATTATCTTTGAGTTTTAACTCTTAGTTAATTAGTTTGACATTTACCATATCACTTTGTATTTTTATATTATATAGTTAATAAACATACTATATACATCAAAGAGAACCCCAAGTGGTCCATTAATGATACACCTATCATTATATAAGTCATTTGGCCAAACATTATATTTTTAGAAATAGAATATAAATTAATAATATAATACTTGTTTTAAAAACTCATTTATGTCAATTTTTACCATATTTAATAATTGATTTTTGTTAAAGTCTTAAAAACTTCATTGATTAAAAAAATTCATTTAAGAAATCCTAACATGTCATATTAACCAATAAAATTCGTGTATGGCATCAAAACTTTAAATTATAAATATTTTAACTTTTATAATACCAATTATTCAATTCTTTCATTAATAAAGAAAATATTGCTTCATTATTGTGTCCTAATTAATTTTAATTATTAAATGTTTAAAAATTATAAATAAAATACTATTATGTAGGAAATCATTTTATCTTTCTAATTAATATATTTAGTCTAAAATATATAATATATTACCTTATTTAAAATTTATTTTTCTAAAAGATATATGCTTATGTCATTTTTGTATTTACATTAACTTAATTAATATAAAGTGTCCTTATCACCTACAACTTTCTCCATGGGGTCCTAAAATAGACCCAAAGAGGACCATGTTCAGAAATGTATCAACCAATAAGGTTAGGAAAATTATTAGGGTAATTTATTATTATTATTATTATATTAATTTTTACCCTTATTTACCGGATTTACCCTTTAACCATGGTAAATAAAATATTCACCGAAGTAATTATTCAAAATGTCTAAAAATAAAAGTTGCCTATTTACAAAATTTGGACATCCTGATTCTAAATATGGAAACCATTTTTCTAAATTCAAAACACAGAAGTGGCAGAAATTAATTTAAAATTAACTCCCATTGTTAAAACAGAAAGTGTGTTTTTAAGAGATAATAACTATCAAAAGATTGACACTTGTTTATGTACGGTTTAAATGTGAAATTATGTGCAATGAACAACATTATATTAAATTGTAAAAATAAATTCTAAATATTCTTTAAAACTACTCATATTCTTAATTTATCACAATTAAATATTTTGATTAAAAATGTTTTTTAATTAAAATTTATTAATTTTCACTATACATCAAAATATAAAGGTTATCCGAAAAGTACCAAACTTTTACCCTAGGAAAATTTTGATATACCGAATCCAAAATTGAAGTCCATTTTTAGAGATAAAATTTAAAAAAGTGGGTATTATTATTCATAATGGCTACTTTGATTGGTCGTGGTGTGTTAGAATCTAGAAGTTGCGTACAACACACGCTACTGTATTATTCAAAGAGAATCATACCGTTGAAGCTTGGGGTGTTACAGTTAGCTTTGGAGCCACCCAGTAGATTGACATAAGTGTAGAAATTCCATGGTTTATAGATCTATTACATGATATTGATACCTAATTTGACCAGGATATTAGCACCCATGATTGCTTTTACCCAAAACGGGTAGCATTTCATGTGGACTTAAAGGTGATAGCATTCATTTTAAGAGTTGGGGTAGAGACTGACGAGCGCTCATACATTGATATTGAAGGAGGAGGATGTTGTGTACATAGTTTTTTGCGATGCAATAGGAATCATGAATTATTGTGTTCGGTTGCAGGGTTAGGTGGTGGTTTACTGGGGTTCAAATAATTTGTGACCACACAAGAAGAACTATGTGACCCATGACATTGAGTTAGTAGTTGTAGTCTTCTCTCTAAGCACATAGAGACACTACCTGATGGGTGAGTAGTTTATTGTCTCATCTAAAAACAATAATATCACATATATGCTCACATAGAATAATATTAACATGAGATAGAGGTGATGGATTGAGTTCCTCTAGGATAATGACTTTGAGGTTGTATATTCATTTGGGAAGGGGAATGTTGTAGCAAATTCTCTTAGTAGGAGATCAAGTTCACATTTTCTAAATGAGGTGTTAGAGTAGTTGTCCTTTTTGTGTTTATCGTATGTGTAGAGAGATGAAGTATATTTCCTATTTTTTATGGTTATCACCCCTCCAATATTATATCAATTTTGGGAGGCCAAGATTTGGGATACCGACTGTGGGACCCTATATAAAAATATCTCCACTAGACATGCTTCTGATTGATTTTATGAAGGTGGGGAGCATGCTATTATTTTCAAATGATACACTATTGTACCAGTGAAATTACAGGAGGAGGTTCTAAGAGAGTTCCCCAAATCTCCTTTAGTTGTTTTTTCAGGTGTTAGAAAGATGTACCAGGACCTCCGATGCCTTTTATGGATTCTAGGGATGAAGATAAAGTTTTTGTTTTTGTCTCTTGATTCCATACATGTAAGTAAGTGAAGACTGAGAACCATGTTCCAGTGATTTCAGGTCAACCCCTTTAGGTTCCATAATAATAGTGGGATGAAATATCCATGTAAATCATGAAATTTTTACCATATACATCCAAGGGACATGATTATATATGTGTGATCGTAGACTGACTCACTAGGTTTGCCTAATTTCTAGCTATTTGGGAGGATAGTTCAATAGATATCATGGGATTAATGTATATGTAAAAGATATTATGACTCCATAGAGTTTCATCTGAGATCACTTAGGAATATGATTATCACTTCACATATCAATTATGAAAGGGATTTGAGGAGGTAATTGGGACTTAGCTATGCTTGAGAACAACATTTCACCCCCACACTGGCGGCAATACTGAGTGGACCGTTCATATTCTGGAGGATGCTATTTGAGATTCCAAGTTCATATTTGGAATTATATGGGATGGTCACCATCCACACATGGATTTTTCATAAACAAACAACAAAAATTATATCCTTGGTTTGGAACCATTCATGGAACTGTACGAGTGACCCTACAGGTCACCACATTATTGGACTGACTTAGGAGATTCAACAATCATGGGTCTATAGTTGGTGTGATAAACTAATAAGAATTTGAATATCATCAAGGACTGGATAAATAAATCAGTTATCCATCAGAATTATTTTGAAGATAGATGATGGAGGCTTTTGGAGTTTCAGGATGGAGACCATGTGTTCATACAAGTTTCACCTTGACGGGGATTAAAGAGGTTTGGTGAGTGTGGAAATCTTTGTCCCAGATTCATTATCCCTATCCAAATTATTCATTTAGTTTTTGAGGTGGGATTCCAAATTTACCTACCAAAATAGTTATAACGGGTACACAATGACTTTTATATATTTCAAGTGATGATGTATGTGGATAACCCATCACACATTATCTTCTGGGGAGATCTAGACATCGGGGATGTAGCTATATTCACTAACTACTTAGTGGAGATCGAGGTTCATTAGGAGATGAAATGTTTTGGGTGAACTATTCATTTAGTGTGTGTCATGTGGTAGCACAAGAATCATTAGAATAGAATCATAAATATTTAGTTTCATATGCGTCCATAGTACCAACATTATTTGGGTAGAAACCTTTTTTGGATTTTTGGGGATGTAATGCCCTAATGTGGTGAGAATTTAATGGATCCAATTTTTGATGTATTATTTTTAGACATCATATAAATTATTTTCGAGACCAGTTGCTAAGATGGAACGTGATTCTGATACATGGTGTGCCTATAATAAATATTTAAATTTTTTAATCTATTTAATAGCACTTGTGTACAGTTTTCCTGAAAAAGTGAAATAACTACTAAATAGGGGATTATATCAAAAATATGAGGGCACCATTGAGTTCATAAGGAAAGATTTACACTATCTAGGAAACAACCATTGTCATTATATAGTGTTTATGGAAAAGTTATCATGAGTGGAAAATAAATGAAATTATTGTATGAAATTATTTTATTTAATCTTTTGGGAAATGACCTATTTTTTCATTAAATAAAATTTTATGGAAATTTTTGAGTGTTAGTCGAATGATGCTAAAAATTATTATAGAGCTATTGGAGATCATAGAAGGAGATTCTATTAGAGGATTATGAACACATCCATGATCGATGTCCGTAGTGATAATTAATTATAGGATCTCACCAATGATCATGGAACTACTCCATTCTTGTAATTTGATTGATCCATCTAAAGGTAAGAATTTTTTTGGTTATATATTTCACTGTTTACTTTTCCTACATTGAATGAGAATCAATCGACCAATATATTGATTCAAAGATCATTCATTTTTTAGGATGATATTATTGTAGTTATTTTATTGGGATAGGTTCATTATTATTATTTTATTCTTAATTGTCATTATAATGGTTATGGATCATGGAAAACAAGAACATTGGCTAAGGTATGTTCCTTGGGATTGTGTTTTTACATTTATACCATTTTTATTTGTTTATTGAGGGTGTTCTTCATTGCCCCATTGTTCGATATCCACTGTGAAATAGAATGTTGGGAAGCCATTTCTTGGAGTTGTGGATCAAAATTATAGATCTCAGTTGACACAACGTTATGGTGGTGTGATGATGGAAGAAGCAGTTGATTGGGTGGTTTGGATACTCAGTTTCATGTTTTTCAGCACAAAAAGAATAAGGATGTACGAAAACATTTTTCAAGTATTTTTGTGGGATATAACCTATAGATCATCTATGAAAAGTATTATACTATAGGGTTCCTTGATTTTTCTATGAGGTGTAGTCAGATTAGTGGCTGGAGTAGCCGAGAAGATCTGAATAGACCAGATATGTGATTCTTGTAAATCCTAAATCTTAGGGAATGTAATATGGTATTACACATTGTGTGGTGTATATCTAACATCATATAGTTTTATTGTATGGAGTTAAGGATGACATGGTGTGTGACCGTATCACAAGGAGTGTGCTCACATCCCAAATGGATTGGTGTGTACCATATAGGGTACACAAACGCCACCATAGAGTACCTGACCTGAGGCATGATGTTTAATCCTTCACATACATGGAAATCATTGTATCTGCATTGGATAAGTAATTTACTAGTATACGAGTACAAGTATAAGGTAATTAGCATGTCATATACTTCCAAATGAACATGGACATTGGCTGTTTACACCGTAAGGGCCCAGGGTCGAAGGTACAGGGCGTGTACCCCAACTACATGTCATTTAATACCATAATATTGGCTTAGATCTATTGTAATCTATACCTTTGATAGGTTGGGTTAGGTTTCATTCCATATATCATTTCCTTGAGGGATAGTATAGAATCAACTCTTACATGAAGGATAATAATCCCTTTCACATGAGTTCTTGGATAATGTTTTAGCAAACCTTCAGTGAGGCCTAGAGTGATATCTTATGTCATATTCATTCCCTAGGTGGAGTTCTTGGTGTCTTTGTGACCAACATTATGTGGGAATTTATCCAATAAATAGCTGGTTAATCTAGATTGAGTTGTTGTTATATCCCATATAATTGGTTGTGATCCCCGTATATGTGTCATATCCTTTCAGATATCCAGTTTATACTTCAAGTGGTGAAACCTAATGAGCATTAAATCCTGGACAGATGTCATCAATTCTATCAGACTAGTGGAGTGTGTTTTCCCAAATGGGTGCTATGTGGACCCATTGATATAGAATACTAAGAGAAAATTATGGTTTTGAATTACCTTTAGACAATGTGTAATTGTTGATTATATATAGATATCATTATTATATGATTTTGGACATATACCTCTTTATATATATATATTTATTATTCATTTTCTATATTCTTTATGTTTTTGGGGATTCCTCCAATGTATTTTTATTCTCACTCCTACATGGGCTTTTTATACACCTTTCATGTCTTGTGTAAATGATCATCCTTTTGATAGATTCCTATATGGATGAAGACAAGATAGTTCTTGGTGTGATCGGATGGAGGCTTGTTCTTGCAGTATCAGGATAGTGGTCCCCAATTTAAATTCAAGTTGGACTTGTTTTCAGACTCTTCATGGTGGGATTTTAATTGGCCCTGTTTAATTTCCATTACTTCTTCTCATAATTTTGTTGTTTCATATAGATATATGCATGCATGGTTGTGCATTTTTTTACATTCTAACATTTTATGGGCTTGGAGATGAGTGTGTGTGTGTGGGTACTTATGATACGACCTTCCATGTTAGTGATATGCCTACCCAGTTCTCATCTTCACCCCCTAGCCTATTAGAGGTGGGATTATGGATTCATGGCATTTTCCCCGATTAGGGTGGGTCATGTTATAGTGGATATATATTTTAAAGAACCAGGTTCATATTTTTAATGGAATACATGATCAATATAACCATAGAATGATGATAATGAACTAGCCATGTGAATCTAGTTTCATTAGTGGTGGCCTTGATGAATTATGATTATTAGGGTTTTAGAGTAGGTTATAGGATACTAACAAGGTCTTTTTTACCTCATAGAAGTCTCAAGAATCCATATTGGGAATCATTAAGGAGGTGTGATACCCTAGGTCAGGTCTTATATAGAGACCTACAACTGTTAAAAAAGGAATAATTAGATCAAGAATCACCAAATTCATATAACACATGTTGGTTTTTTAAAATTATTGAGGTCCCAAAATGGTATATAGGTATAACACTGACCACCAAGAAAGATTTAAGTGGTGGAAAATCCTCCATGAAACATTAAATTAGGAGATTCCATAAAATTATTATGTGGATAGGTCTAAAAAAATTTATGTGGAGGTGACATGTCCAAGTGATTTTTATAAGGAGGGTCTCCTCAATTATCAAACCATGATGTGAAGTCCGACTTGGAGAATTCTCCTTTGAATGACATATTATGAAATATATACTTCTAAACAATTTCCATTCTTGAAGCTAATTCCTTGAAAAACACCATGTGTATTGAAAATATATTTTATTGGTTCTGTTTATATGTAAGGGGTGCTTCTTGGAATCATATTAAATGATTAGATTTGGACCCCATAAGATTCACATAGATGTAAAATAATAATTCAAATACCTTGAAAATCTTGGTGGACCCACATAACCCTTGAGAGGTCATATTATGTCTTCTTCAAATGGTATTAAATGATGAAGAAACCATATATGATCACCATAGGTTTACTCTCAACAACACTTCACTAAAAAGTATACAGGTTAGAGGGCCACAAAAAAGTCATGGATATATATATATATATATATGTGAAGATATTTATTTTTATTATGGAAGGTGTTAAGAACATAAAATAACATGCATATTTTTCTCAACCATTTTTAAATTGTAATGCCCCGACCCCAGTTACCCAGAGTCGGTGCATTACTTCGTAACATTTGCATGATCACAAAAGATCAAGTCTCAAAAGAACGATTAGTTTAGTAGCCTTGGAAACACTAGATACATTCATAAATTTTACATTACATCATAAAGTGAAAAACTAATAACAAAGTCTTCATAGTCCACACTCATATCCTCTTCTGACTATCCCTGAAGGTCATTCATAAAATACTTCTTCACGTCCTGGAAAATATTAAAACATTGAAAGGGGTGAGCTCAGATGCTCAGTAAGGATAACAATATTGCGGAAGCTTCATAAATAAAAATTAACATTTAAGGCAATGTATAACTAAAACAAAAACCTTTTAAACACGAAATTCAACATAATATGGAAAAAGTAAAATGAGATAATGCCATTTACTTATTCACATTTATATTCTACTGGTCGAATAATCACATGCAATATCAATAACCACTTTCATAATGATGGAATGCATAATGCCAGACTATCATTACCACGTAGCCAAGGCCTCGTGCCAAGACCACAAATATGATTTTGTCAAGGCCTCGTGCCAAGACACTAGTTTGTCTCATGAGACCTTCCGATGCATCCATGAGCTATAGAAGGCTCCACCCGTCACTTATTAAGTCCAATGCATTCCTCATATGAACAGGTTTAAACATATCATAAACCATAACGTAGTCGTATCACAAAAAATATTCATAAAGAAACATAACATTTACACATTTCAATCAAAAGATATCAAAACAACACATTGATATAATAAAAACACTTTCAAAACCATTTTCAATACCAAAATAAAAGAAAGTTAAAACTTTGTATATATTTTTCATTAAAAAAAGTTATGGCTTGTAGAGGAAGCTGAAACACAAATAATGGTCACGGCGGCGGAGAAGTCGTTGTCGCCGCATACGTAAGACAAAAACATTCATTTTGTCATTTAGTAAAATTCTTTGTAAAAAAAAGATTCCTTTTTGAATAAAAGTCAAAGTCAAAGGGGTTTATACACCGTATAAAAGAAAGTTGTGTATAAAACAAAATATGTCTCAATGAAAGGAGATTGAGACGAAGACCCTTACAATGATCATTTTTTTTAATAAAGTAGATCTATTATGTGTATTAACTATAAGTACAAATAAATAAAGTACAAATACAATATAGGACATAATAATATCATGACATAATTTGAAAGTAGGAGATTAACCCAAAGAATAGAAATTGGGTTAATAAGTTCCCTTACATTGCGTCCTGTCTTGACTCGACCATTCTTTAACCTCCTGAATAATAAAATATAATTAATTTAATAATTTTTTAAGAACATTTTTCAAGTTTTTTATTCCTTTTTCATAACTTATTACCATGTTATGAACATTATGTATTTATTTAAGTTAATAACGGTCGTTTTGTAGATCTTTGGTACTTGAGTCAAAAATAAACTTCTTATAATTACAAGTTGTTCATGTGGTGAAATATCCATTATATCCAGAATTATATTAATGATATAGATATCATATATCTCATATATATCCACTATATACATGCATTTATAATATTCCATAGCGTTTAGAGGTAAGAAATGAAATGCACCGTTCATAGAGACACTAAGCCGTACGTACGCATGAACGCTACTTTCATTTCTATTTCGTATTTAATGAAATCATAATTATATAAAGTTATATTATAATTACAGTATAATATAATATATAATATCATTTACTCCATCCTTTATACATCCCACATATGGCATTAACGATTCAAATCACTTTGAGGGGGCGGTAGTCCGCACTTCCTAAAATGAAAATATCGCGTTTACCCATAATGGAAACAAGAAAGGTATGCCATAAATGAAAAATAAATAACCTTAAGTAAAACATAAACATATTATATATCATATATAAATAGAGTGACATCTTAATGGCCACCTTTGAAGGTGTTATATTAGTGTTGAACAATCATCGTTTCGTGAGGCAGAAATTCTCCATCCACAGAAACAGTATGTTTTTAACCATTAGATGTAGGTGTGTGTAAGTGTAGCTAGAATAATTCTCATAAACAAATCCTAGTATATTGAGTATACTGTTTTTGTTACAAAAGAAATGAATAAAAATAGTTTAGGGGGTTGGATAAGCAAAATAAAACAAAATAACATAAGAGAAGACATTACCATAAAATCGGGTAACTCTTTTGATTTGAGGCAAAGGCTTCCTTGGGAAGCATTCTGCCCAAAGTGAGGCTTCTAGGAGTAAGGGATGGAAGTTCGGAGAGTATTTGGGAAGAGGTTGGCCGATCCAAAAGGCTTTGAAAGTGTGAGTAAGGTGGTAGTGGTGGGGGCCTTTTATAAGTGGAGAGGAGAGGCACTCTTGGAAAGTAAGGAAATGTTACATTATTATGAGATACTTTTCAGATTTTAGAGGTCCCACAATTATATATTTCTAGGATAAGGTGATAAGGGTTATAAATCTACCCATCCAATAGGCTTTGGACAAGTGTATGCCTTGGATTTTACATTATCTTTTCATTTTATTTTAATCGTTAATTAATGAGGTAATCACGGCATCATCATGGTGTCATAAATAATTTAATTTATTTAATGTCTAAAAATTATAAAAACAAATTATCATGATGTAGGAAATCCTTTTATATTTATAATTAATTTTTATAGTAAAAAATATGACTTGTATAACCCCATTTAAAAATTATTTTAGTCAAACAACTTATGTTTGTGACATTTTTATTTTAACTTTAAATAAAAGTTATTTATGTCATTTTCCTATCAAAGTGGCTCCATGGGGACCCCGAGTTGACCCATGTATTTTCTAGGTCGGACATGACTCATCCAAGAGGGGTAGGACAAGTTTCAAGGTCATTTAATATTATTATAACACTATCGTTACCTTAAATTTCACTAATTACCTTTAATAGCGATTAATTAAACTTAAAAGTTATTATTCACCAAAAAATTATTTTGATCCTATTGAACCACATTTTACTTCCTAATGACAACCATGTATGTCAGATTTTTTAAAATCAAATCACAGAAGTGGTAATATTTCATTTAAACGAAAAATCTGTTATTTAACTACCACTTAGTGGTTTCACTATTCATCAAAAATTGAAGTTTTTCAGAACAATGCCAAAATTTCACCCTAAGCTATAATTGATATTCCAAATTCAAAAATGATGTCTATTTTACAGAATTACAAACATATAAGTTGCATTAATTAATTTTATAATTAATTCCCGATGTCACAACAAATAGCGTGTTTTTAAGAAACAATATATATCAAAAGATTGACAATTGTTTATTTCCAATTTCAATGATAAATTAATTCTAATGACCACCATTGGATAAAATATTAAAAATATATTTTAATTATACTTTAAAACCACTCAATATTATAAGTTATCACAATAAATTATTTTGATTAAAAAAGTTGTTTTTAAGTATTTTTCACTATTCATAAAAATTTGGAAGTTCTCAGAAAAACACCAAAAATTCAACATAGGCTAATTTCGATATTACGAATCCAAAAATGAAGTCCATTTTGAAATTTAAAATATATATAATTTCAAAAAGTTTGTTATTACTATTCATAACTGGTACTTTTATTGGTCGCGGTGTGTTAGAACTCGAGGTTGCGTACAACACACGCTGCTCTATTATTCAAAGAGGAGCGTACCATTGAAGCTTGGGGTGTTACATTCTCCCCTCCTTCAATAAATTGTGTCCTCGCAATTTGAAATTTTTCTTTGAAAATAAAAGGTTGAAAGTACAAAATACCTTTGTGGAAAACCCACATCGGAAATAAGGTTAATAAAAATATAACTTTAAAAGAACGAAAGATAAGTACAATGGTCACCCGAGATAGCCCATAATAGGATTCTATGAAAATATGGATATGGAATAAAAACAAACCATCAAGGTCTGATGGAGAGTTGTAGAAAACTGGATTAGGAGAAAGTTAACCATAAGAAAATCACAAACTTGTGATTGGTTAAACGGTCATTGAATCCCCAGTTGGAAAAGTTAACCGGAAACATTTTTGTTTTAAGTTACCTTTTATAAAGTTGATGAATTTATTTAAGAGATTTACTAAGAATTTAAGGGAATATACATACTTGTCATGTAGACTTTCATTCTTTAATAAATTTTTACCACAAACACATCTTTCACTCTAAAAGGTAATAGAACTCAAAAATATTCTATTTATCCTAATTGTATAAGGTTCCAAATATTAACACATACCATTTAGATTAGAAAAACAATTTTGTAATAACCAGGGACTTCCTGTAGATTTGTGGTATGTAATAAATGCATGTCGCACTATGGTTGTGGGTTCGATTCCTGCAGCTTTTTCCGACGCGAGGGGTTATGCCCCACCCTGCAGGTTGTCCTTTTCCTAAAACTATATTATTATAATATTCCCTAAATAATCTTCAAAAATGTTTTAACCTTAAACAATACTATCCAAGGTTCAACTTAATCCATTCCAACCTATATAGTTATCCAAAATACCTCTGTCCAGACTTTTTCTAAAAGTTCTCTAAATTCCAAAATCAATTGTAACATCAGATTCCCCAAACAAAGTAAATTTTCTCTTATTGTCACATAATTAAAATATGATTACCTTCATCATATTAAAACCTTAATGAAAAAACAAGTACTGCAGTACAATCCTTATATATATCACATTATTCTTATAACCAGAATATAATCCGTGTTTCCAAAAGCACCAATACATTAATTATTCCACTTCAACTGTAGTAACAACATAAGATTGTCCTTGATCGCTTTTCCTTTTTTGAGGTATGTTTCCCTAACGCATAGGACATTGATTTGCATAATTCCCCATTTCCCTACAATTGTAGCATTCAACATTGATAGCCTCTTTCTTTCCCTTGCAATCACGAGCCTAGTGACCTTTTTCTCCACATTTATAACAAACTCCCATTCCTTTTAGGCAAGCCCCGGGGTGATTCTTCCCAAAATTATCACATAATGGAAAATAATTCTTTCCCTTTTTCCCTTTATCCGTCTCTTGTTCCACCGTTCTCTACTTCTCTTGCTTTAATTTGTTGTCATAAGACTTAGAAAATTCCTTTTCTGTCTTGATAGCACACGAGACAATATCATCGTACGATGAGAAGGTTTGTGAGACTAATTCTCGAGGAAGAAATGGTTTTAACCCATCAAAGAAATTATCAATCTTACTTCTTGGGTTACGTATATAATCTGCTACATTCCTCACTAACCTTGTAAAGTTAGCCTCATACTTTGCGACATTCTCATCCTCCTTTTGTCTCAGACTCAGAAATTTCCTTTCTATATCTGCTTGATGGTCATGTGGAAAGTATTTTTCTGAGAAAATATCTTTGAACTCTCTCCATTCCATACTTGATACTTATTCATCTTCCTTTGTATTTTGAATCAATGACCACCATTGACCGGCATCTCCAGTGAGGCGGTAGACTGCCATGACAACCTTCTCGCTTTCGCTACTCCCCAAGGCATGGAATATTTTCTCTAAGTAGTTTATCCATTGCTCAGCTACTAATGGATTAGTACCCCCATTAAATGTTGGCGGTTGTTGCCTCATGAAGAGGTCTAACAATGATCCTCCACGTTGCGGATCATGGTGCTCCATATGGGTAAGGTTATTATTCATAACCTGAGTGAGTTGTCCCAGTATGGTAATAAGTTGATCATCATCAGTTGAATCTCCAGATCCACAATAATTATCTTGAGCAGGAGGGAAATCCCTACACGGAGTGCGTGCATTGATACAGTTTCCATTCCTTCCACTAGGCGCCATTTCTAAACAATGTCATAAACTAGATTAGTTTAGGAATCAAAATTCATAATTCCATACTTGTAAAACACTTAACACTAATTTAACCATTTATGGATATAATCCATAATCATAAAAAAAGTTTTCTTTGAGGAAGTATATACTCATAACCCTTCATAGTTGTATTTAAAGAATATGAGAATTATCCTAAGCATATCCCCCGAGAGTGTCATAACCAAGAGTGCAGCAAGGCCCGTTATCGTGCACCAGTTCCCGTTCGAGTCTAGCTCAAATTGGTGTTTTCGGGTTTTACCCCTAGGTACATCTGTGCCAGAGCCGCCTTTACCTGCTCGTATCCAGACAGGGATGTATTTCTCGGAAAACTCACAAAATCTCTATAATACCAAAATTCGAGGAAGTTCTTCTATACTAATCTTTAAATTCTATCTTCGGGCTATGTGCTCTAATCAGAGTTTATCTAAATCTATCTTCCAAGGTTAGTACTAAACTGCCTCTGATACCAACTGTAACGCCCCGACCCCAGTTACCCAGAGTCGGTGCATTACTTCGTAACATTGGCATGATCACAAAAGATCAAGTCTCGAAATACTGATTAGTTTAGTATCCTTGGAAACACTAGATACATTCATAAATGTTACATTACATCATAAAGTGAAAAACTAATAACAAAGTCTTCATAGTCCACACTCATATCCTCTTCTGACTATCCCTGAAGGCCATTCATAAAATACTTCTTCACATCTTGGAAAATATTAAAACATTGAAAGGGGTGAGCTCAGATGCTCAGTAAGGATAACAATATTGCAGAAGCTTAAAAAATAAACATTAACATTTAAGGAAATGTATAACTAAAACAAAATCCTTTTAAACATGAACTTAAACAAAATATGGAAAAAGTACAATGAGATAATGCCATTTACTTATTCACATGTATATTCTGCTGGTCGAATAATCACATGCAATATCAATAACCACTTTCATAATGATGGAATGCATAATGCCAGACTATCAAAACCACGTAGCCAAGGCCTCATGCCAAGACCACAAATAAGATTTTGTCAAGGGATCGTGCCAAGAAATTAGTTTGTCTCATGAGACATGCTGATGCATCGAGGAGCTATAGCAGGCTCCACCCATCACTTACTAAGTCCAATGCATTCCTCATATGAACAGGTTTAAACATATCATAAACCATAACGTAATCGTATCACATAAAATATGCATAAAGGAAACATAACATTTCCACATTTCAATCACATGATATCAATACAACACATTGATATAATAAAAACACTTTCAAAACCATTTTCAATACCAAAATAAAAGAAAGTTAAAACATTGTATTTATTTTTCATTAAAAAAAGTTATGGCTCGTAGAGGAAGCCGAAACACAAATAATGGTCACGGCGGCGGAGAAGTCATTGTCGCCGCATACGTAAGACAAAAACATTCACTTTTTCGTTTAGTAAAATTCTTTGTAAAAAAATTCCTTTTTGAATAAAATTCGTAGTCAAAGGGGTTTATACACCGTATAAAAGAATGTTGTGTATAAAACAAAATATGCCGCAATGAAAGGAGATTGAGACGAAGATCCTTACAATGATCATTTTTTTTAATAAAGTAGATCTATTATGTGTATTCAGTATAAGTACACATAAATAAAGTAAAAATACAATATAGTACATAATAATATTAGGACATAATTTGAATGTAGGAGATTAACCCAAAGAATATAAATTGGGTTAAGATGTTCCCTTACCTTGCGTCATGTCTTGACTCGACCATTCTTTAACCTCATAAATAATAAACTAGAGTTAATTTATAATTGCTAACCTTTTTCAAGTTTTTTATTCCTTTTATATCACTTATTACCATGTTATGAACATTATGTATTTATTTAAGTTAATAACGGCCGTTTTGTAGATCTTTGGTACTTGAGTCAAAAATAAACTTCTTATAATTACAAGTTGTTCATGTGGTGAAATATCCATTATATCCAGAATTATATTCATGATATAGATATCATATATCTCATATATATATATCCAGTATATACATGCATTTATAATATTCCATATCTTTTAGAGGTAATAAATGAAATGCACTGTTCATGGAGACAGTAAGCCGTACATACGCATGAACGCTACTTTCATTTCTGTTTCGCATTTAATGAAATCATAATGATATAAAGGTATATTATAATTCCAATATAATATAATATATATTATCATTTAATCCATCCTTTACACATCCCACATATGGCATTAACGATTCAAATCACTTTGAGGGGGCGGTAGTCCGCACTTCCTAAAATGAAAATATCGTGTTTACCCATAATGGAAACAAGAAAGGTATGCCATAAATGAAAAATAAAGAACCTTAAGTAAAACATAAACATATTATATATCATATATAAATAGAGTGACATCTTAATGGCCACCTTTTAAGGTGTTATATGAGTGTTGAACAATCATCATTTCGTGAGGCAGAAATTCTCCATCCACAGAAACAGTATGTTCTTTAACCATTAGATGTAGGTGGGTGTATGTTTAGCTCGAGTACTTCTCATACCAACATCCTAGTATATTTAGGATACTGGTTTTGTTACAAAAGAAATGTATAAAAACAGTTTAGGGGGTTGGATAAGCAAAATAAAACAAAATAACATAAGGGAAGACATTACCATAAAATCGGGTAACTCTTTTGATTTGAGGAAAAGGCTTCCTTGGGAATAATTCTTCCCAAAGTGAGGCTTCTAGGAGTAAGGTAGGAATGTTGGTAGAGTATTTGGGAAGAGTTTGGCCGAGCCAAAAGGCTTTTAAAGTGTGAGTAAGGTGGTAGTGGTGGGGGCCTATTATAAGTGGAGAGGAGGGGCACTCTTGGAAAGTAAGGAAATGTTACATTATTATGAGATACTTTTCGGATTTTAGAGGTCCCAAAATTATGTATTTCAAGGATAAGGTGATAAAGGTTCGAAAGCTACCCATTAAATAGGCTTTGGACAAGTGTAAGCCTTCTATTTTACATTATCTTTTCATTTTATTTAAATCGTTAATTAATGAGGTAATCGCGTCATCATCATGGTGTCATAAATAATTAAATTTATATAATGTATAAAAATTATAAAAAAATTATCATGATGTAGGAACTATTTTTAGCTTTATAATGAATATTTATAGTCAAAAATATGACTTGTATATCCCCATTTAAAAATAGTTTTATTAAAACAACTTATGTTTGTGACATTTTTATTTTATCTTTAAATAAAAGTTATTTATGTCATTTTCCTATCAATGTGGCTCCATGGGGTCCCCAAGTTGACCCATGTATTGTCTTGTTCGGACATGACTCATCCAATAGGGGTAGGACAAGTGTCAAGGTCATTTCAAATTATTATAACACTATCTTTACCTCAAATTTCACTAATTACCTTTAATCGCGATTAATTAAACTTAAAAGTTACTATTCACCAAAAAATTATTTTAATCCCATTGAACCACATTTTACATCCTAATGAAAACCATGTATGGTAGATTTTTGAAAATCAAATCACAGAAGAGGTAATATTTCATTTAAACGAAAAATCAGTTATTTAACTACCACTTAGTGGTTTCACTATTCATCAAAAATTGAAGTTTTTCAGAACAATGCCAAAATTTCACCCTAAGCTATAATTGATATTCCAAATTCAAAAATGATTTCTATTTTACAAAATACAAACATATAATTTTCATTAATGAATTTTATAATTAATTCCCGTTGTCACAACAAATAGCGTGTTTTTAAGAAACAATATATATCAAAAGATTGACAATTGTTTATATCCAATTTCAATGTTAAATTATTTCTAATGACCACCGTTGGATAAAATAGTAAAAATATATTCTATTTATACTTTAAAACCACTCAATATTATAATTTATCAATATAAATTATTTTGATTAAAAAATTTGTTTTTATGTATTTTTCACTATTCATAAAAAATTGGAAGTTCTCAGAAAAATACCAAAAATTCAACATAGGCTAATTTCGATTTTACGAATCCAAAAATGAAGTCCATTTTGAAATGTAAAATATTTATAATTTCAAAAAGTGGTTATTACTATTCATAACTGCTACTTTTATTGGTCGTGGTGTGTTAGAACTCGAGGTTGCGTACAACACACGCTGCTCTATTATTGAAAGAGGAGCGTACCATGGAAGCTTGGGGTGTTACATAAATACTCTTCATCAAGTGTTTAACACACTAAAAGAATTAACAAATACCACAAAGAGTTGGATTTTTTTGGGACCACTAAAATAAAATTATATAGAAAAAAATATTCTAATTTAATTTTTTGACACACTGTATAAAGGGGAAGTTCAAAGAACGTCTATATATCACAATATATTGAATATTTTGGTGATAATAATCCCAAAAAGGAATGATGAAAAAGATATCATGTCTCATAAAAATAGTTCATTTGAATGGTTTTCCTAGAAATAAATCTGTTTCCAAAAAAATTCCATGGTTTCATCATCTATTAGGTATTCTAATAATGTAAATTGAATCTATTCCAATATTTAACTATTTATGTGTCTCTTTTCAGACCACATATAATATTTATAGGATTTATTTGGCATGCATTTTATGTGATCCTTCCTTCTTTTTATAACTATATTCAGGGTGTTTTCTTATTCGAACTCTCTTTGTAAACTAATATATGTTGTGATATTATATATTTGATTACTTATAGAACATGAACCTATATATATTGGTTATTATTCCACTACATGTTGTGTCAAATTTGATAATTGTGTCCACTTCGTCGTATTCCAACTTTTGTAACCAAATCACAATCTTCTCTCAGAGTGTGTGGGAGAAAACAAGAGTTGTTACCCATAATTAGAGATGATTATAAATATTTGGATTTAAATTGCAGAGATACCCCCTCATACCTCAAAATGGTATTGAAGAAACCATATATTACACTGGATCACCTACAATAATGAAATTACATGATATAATATTTGACCAATCAGGCTCTCCATTATGGAAGATAACACAGAAGAAAGGCACATCCTTGTGTATATGCCATTCACTATGGATGAGTAACCCAATGTTTTATGTAAGAATTTGACTCATATATATCCATACTATCATAGAATAATGGTTATCAATAATAAATGTGGAACATTAAAAATGTTATTTTCTCCAAATAAATCATCGATATTGACTAGCGATGCTTTATGGGTTCCACCTAAGTAGTGCAGAGTTTTTGAGGGAGTTAAAGGTTGTTACCCTTAAAGTGGTGGTTTAGTAATCATAATACATTACCCCATACAAAAAAAACTATAACCTAATAAAAATATGGATATATGAAACTACCACATTCCATCTGATTCCTATAGATATTTACATAAGTCTAATGAATTAGAAAATAATCAGTGGATCCCCAATATTTCAATAGATATATGATCACATTCTCCTACACCACCAAATTGGTTGACATGGACTGGAATCCATGACTAGTAAATAAATAAATTGAAATGGATTTCATATTTATGTGGAAATACCTCCATCCACCCATCAATAACCCATTCACTTTCTATACTAAAAGATTCATTAAATCAATTTTCAAGGGATTGAAGAAACAGAGGCAATAGAGTTACCTAACCAATATGACACTTACATCCTTATACATATATTTTATTATATTTCAACAGGGTTTTTGTAATGATATTGACTAGGAAATAGTTTCCAGAGTTTTCTAGAAAATAATTTTTTTACCATTCCTTATACTTTTCAGAAACGGTTATATAATTCCAGGGCATGAGCCATATAACCAAGTGGTCATAATCATACTTATGACAGTGGAATAACATTCAAATGATAAATGTATCAGTCTAGTTATTCGAATATTTTCTAAGGAACATTTTATTTTTTTAGGAAATTCAGTAATGATATGGTTATATTCAAGATTATTTCACAATTTCTAATATTTTTTGATGGGGACACTACTCATTTAGGATTCTGAATTTATTATCTTCAAAGTCATTCAAGGTGAACATTTACGCTATATATTATTAAAATTTATATGTTTTTTTTTCTAAAATAATTAGGATAATGGAAAATTTGTGTAATTTTTATCATCTTAATATGTTTGTATTCACATAATATAAAACCCAATATAAAAATACTGTTGTTAATATAACCATAACATCACATAATTGATCAGTTCTCAATATTTTTAGAGAACGTATGATGGTTAATAAGATTGATGGAGAAGCATTATTTTTTGATAAAACTCACTAAATAGTTTTATGGATGTTCTATTATGCATATAATATATATCTATGTCCTCCAAACAATGTTCGAATAGAATGACATCAAATAGTCAACATAAATTTTGGTTGATGGTCACATAATAGGGTATATACTTATGATTCACTATTCCACCTAATGATACACCTATTAATATACTTATCAATTATAAAAATATATGTATCTGACAAAATAATTGGGTTGTGATAATGGATATGGTTGTACATGATATAGGAAAACCACTATCTAATGGTGGTGATTATAATGAGTATATAGCACTAAAAATATCTTAGAAGCCATGCAAGATAAGGAAACCATGAAATACCATTATAAGCCAAATTCCAAGGATATTGATGAGGAATGATATTCTATCTCCATCTATCAATAGTGTATCTTTCAAATCAAATATTCACATGAATACGTTATTCTTACCAGCATGGGATGAATGAGAAACATTGAAGAGATCTAATTCCATAACAGAGATCTAGGATGCTCTATAGATAGAGATAATTTTAAATGATGTTTCTCAAGTCTCTACACTATTTCATTTTTATTTTTTAGTAATGTCCTGATGATTTTAACTCCTATATCAGGGATTTTTATGTTTTTTTCCATGTTATTTTCTTAAATAATTTTGTACACACCATGTAATTAGGGTGATGGGTATTGAATCCAGAAATGATGATGATGTTAATTATGGTAATTATACCCTAGGGGAAAAGAGGCACACTCGAGGAATTGGATTCTAAATATATATATATATATTGATGTAGGTAATTATATTCTATTTTAAAATATTATTCCTTTATAAATACATCCATATATGTTAAATTTTTTATTATGAATAAATTAGGGGATGTTACCCTAACAATACAACCTCCAAAATTCTTATCATGGGGGTGTATGTTTGGATAGAGGATGACCTAGGTTGTACGGTTAATGAGTATTTGTCCTATTGTCTAAGGTTTCAAATGAGTTCCATGATCATTGACACTTTGTACGTATTCTCGATTCCACTACTGGTGATTCCCCCTGAGAGAGAATTGTTCATATGAGCTCAACTAGTGGGAGTATGTGAATATAATGGAACTTTTCCTCTATTTTAAGTTAGCATGTCAGCCCTAGATTTTCATATAAAATTTATTTTTTATTTAATCACTTTATCTAACTCCATGATTTTTAGAGATATTATTACAAGAACCTAAAATCTAAGAATGTTGTAATTCTAGGAACATAAAATCCTACCTCATAAAGAGGGGGCATTTACTATTAAAATGACCAGTGATACCCAAGAGGGGTTGAAATATGATCTTTACCTAAATTTGTAGGTTAATATGAAATCTCAATAAGGCCAATAGAATGATGAAATTAAATATGATGAATCTCTTTTCTAGAATATAGAACCACTTATTGCGATATTTAGTGCATCCTTAGAGGATGGAATGTAACTCCCTTATTTTTTATGGTAGATATTTATTCCATATTATTTTTTATTCCAATTAATGTCATTTTTATGAGAAATAAATTTAATATCAATTATATAATAATATTGAATGAATTTTTACATAATAATATGGACCCACAAAAGTGAACTATGCCTTGGGGGTCTCATGGGGCTCTAGAAGACCCTAAATTGGAATTACTACAAAAGGGAATAAGATGAACACTATTCAATTAAATGATGGTTGTCGGGGAAAATAATATTTAAATATATTAATGTAAATAAAAAAAGTAAATTTTAATAATTTGTATATTTTTTTAATGTTATTTTTTGATTTATTATGTGATATCCTCATACTAAATAATGGAATATCAATATTCCATTGCTCTGACGTACATGTCACTAAAAGTTATAGAGGAATGTATTACCATTGCTCCAACTCAAATTGGGGGATATAGAAATTAGGGGATTTCTGCGTGAATTAGTTTTATATTATTTTATATTCCATTTGATTTATCATCAATTACACTAATATTATGACTTATTTTAGGGAACATTGTGACAATGTGTATAGTGAAGCATCTATAAATTGATTGGTGAAACCACTCTTAACACCTTGGTGGTCAAATATAAGAACACCAACACATTTTTAGCCACATATAATATAACAGATCAGATTAATCTAAAATTCATTTTTTGGTGAAGATAATAATTAATGTCAAAGGGTGGTAAGGGATACCTTGATTAGAACTTTATCTAGTTGAGTATATAACTTGCTCCCAAAGAAATAGAATAATATAACTTCAAGAGGTATATGAAAATAAAACAACTAATATTAAGAGATATCTATAGATTGTACATGGAACAACCCTAGTAGATAATCTATGTTAAGAGTTTTCTATAGTTTAGAATTTAATGCATAAGTAGATCAGTTTGATTCATGAGGCATAAATATTGATAATTAATGCTACTAAATTGGTAGAATCATTATATCTTGGAAAATAGGATGACGATGAAAGGGTGGACCCAATTTATATGGATGTTAAGGACTCAAAATGTCTAGTGGATAATTATTAGGATTTGATCAGATGTGTCCTACTATATTATTAGAATAAAAATATTCTATCAATTTTTTATTCACAATTATGGAGACACTCAAAATTTGGGACATTCTTGGACCCCCTTTTATCAATGAATAAAAAATAATTATTTAAATTTTTTTATAAATTCCTTGAATATTGATTATTTCAATAATTGATTCTTGATTACTTATAAATACTCATAATTATAAATTTCATCCAATTTTAATTAATTTATTTGTCAAAAAAATATGATTTGGTAATTCCTGACTTCAAAAAACATAATCCAATGATTAAAGGGTGGAATACATAAATTCTATCTATATCAGTTTCTCCTATATTGTAATAGGTATTTTTGGGAAAAAATACCTCAAGGTATCATTGAAGCATTTTTTAGGGGATTGTGTTTGTTGACAATGTGGACATTTGGGTTGCGATTGTTGACAAAGCAAACCATGATGTACAAATTTGTTGACAATGGTGATTTAATGGTGGCATGACAAGTTAAAGGGAATTTTTTAACTATCCATGTTTGATTCAAGAATGATGATAGAGGAATCGATGATTTGGAGGTGGTACAAAGAGAGCAGATACAAGGTGGCACCATTTTCTAGTGTTTTCCAAATTTTTGGGACTGAAAATCAACAAATGGAGAAAAGTTGTTTTGGAAAAGGGACTTGTGCACCATTTTATTTAAGGAGAGGAAACTTGTGCACCATATGTTTCTCAATATCAGAACATCAAAATATAGAAAAGGGAAAAGGGGCGCCCAAGTTTTAGGTTTGGTCGCACAAGTGACTTGCGCGAGAGAGACTTGTGCGCCGTGACTTGCATGCCGAGAGGAGACTTGCAGGCTGTCCCGCAGGGTATAAAAATGACTATAAATAGAGGTCGACCCCTCCACATTCGGTGTGAGTTCAACACTTAGAGAAAATCAGAGTTGTCATCGCGTAGGTGTGGTGGTCGCAGAAGTGGTGGTGTGGTCGCGCATGTAGAAGTGGCGCGCCAATTTATTATTGCGCGTCCAGAGTGGTTTGGTAGATAAATTAATGGAGTCTCCCATGTTTTGAGTTGGAGAAGGGGGTGTCGCACAAGTGGTTGTGGTGAACTTGCGCGCCAGTTTTGAAGAAGTGGGATAGTGGATGGTTGCACGCCAAAATTGGTTTGGGCGTAAAAGGGTTTGAGTCGTGAAAGTTTGGAGTTGCAGAAGCTAGTGTCGCACAAGTGGTTGGGGTGAACTTGAAAACCATTTTTAACATGCACACAGAGAATTGCACACTGTCTTGGGGAAGGGCACTAGGTATGGTTGGAGCACAATAATGATTCAGGGCTGCGTGAAAGCTGGATTATTTCTCGATACCTATGGTGCAAAGTGAGATTTATCTATGGGTGAAAGTTGGACTTCAACAATGCATTTACATACAACAGAGGATGTATTCATTAGTGATACTGAAGAGACCAACAAGTCTATAAACTATGAGTGGATCCTTTCCAAAGTAGTGAGAAAATAAAGTAGAAGAAGGTGATCCTCTCCAACAGATGTGAGCCAGAGCGATAGAAATAGAGAGTGACCCTTTTCAAAGTAGTGAGCTGACCCTAAACATTTTAAAGGTAGTGAGCCTAGGATTAGAGGTGATCTATCCCGAACTTTGTAAACATCTGTGTGCTTTTAGTGGATTTGTTACATCAGAACATCACCGGTGTATGATCATTGGACATATCCCAGTGAGGGTGAACCAATTAAAAATATATGTGTATTCCTACTTGCTTCCTTGCATTGCATTTAAAGCATCATCATTAGATAAAGAAGGAAAAGAAGTGATCACAATAGGCACACAAGTGCAAAAAAGTGACCCTTGTAATAAAGAGGTCAAGATCCAATGGGGTAGAAAGCATTTTGAAAAAGAATATCCATAACCTTATCCACCCCCCCCCCTCTCAGGGTATATAGGCCCTTATTGGTCCTAACAGGTATGATAGATACATAGAATTTTTACCATCACATTAGTTTATTGTAAAATACCGTGATAAATTTTATTAAATCCTTTTCTTCCAGCTACAAGTATTCTCTTTGATATAGGATCGATACACAACACATATTCCATCCTTAAAAGGCAAGGTTATTCTATTTGGGTATATGAGATTGAATTACTCACTAAGATCAAATCAAAAAGGTTGTTTTTCTTACGTGAGTTAGTGTTCGTGAACGTTTTGAATATCCTAAAATTAAACCATTGTTAATTTTGAAAAAATAATCTAAAATAAATATTGTGATGAATAAATAAATTTCAAAAATTTATTCTAGATATATATACTTAAGGGATTGAAGAAGTTTTTTAGGGCTAATCGTTAATATTTAAAAGTTTTCTGCATTTTAATTTATCATTTCCTATAACAACCCATGCTTCCACGGTACGCTTCTCTTTGAATAATACAATAGCATGTGTTGTATGCAATGTTGAGTTCTAACACACCACAACCAATCAAACTAGCTGTTATGAATAGTAATACCAACTTTTTGAAATATTATGAATTTTATCTTTCAAAATGGACTTCATTTTTGGTTTCAGAATATCGAAATTAGATTAGGGTGAATTTTTGATATTTTTCTGAAAACTTTCAATTTTTGATGAATAGTGAAAACACTAAGTTATAGTTTAAAACCGACTTTTTATTTAAATAATTATTTGTTTTATTAAAATTTATTTTAGTTCAAAATAGAAACATAATACCTATATAAGTTTAATTTAATTCATTGGAGTCATTTTATAATATGTTTAGATATATAAAAAATTAATTGATATTTTTACCGTCTTTCACCCACCTCCTATGAGCATTGGAAAATTTACATAGAACAGATTTTTACTACTTTTGTGAGTTGTATTTAAAAAATCTGAGAGGCAAAGTTGATATTAGTAAGTTAAATGTGGTTCAATAAGATGAAAATAATCTTTATTGAATAGTAACTTTTTACATTAATTTACCACGGTTAAAATTAAATAGGGTAATTAAGGGTAAAAATGATATTATTATTACCCTAACACATGTCCTAATTCTATTGGATAAGTATAATTCGACCAAAACATCCTTATAAATAAAATATGAACCTATTTGGTCCACATGGATCATATTAGGACATTTATAATTATTTAATTCAATGAAGAGTTAAAACTGTTAAATTCTATGTTTACTAACTAAACCATTTTTAATACAGGGTTAAAAATAAGATAAATTCGACTATAAATATTAACTATAAATCTAAAAATATTTCCCACATAATATTATTTTATTTATAATTTTTAGACATTATATAATTTAATTTATTTATGACACAATGATGATGCAGTAATTACCTAATTAATGAAGTATTAAAATAATTAATATTATAAATATCTAAATAAATGAATTTTTAGAATTTTTATGAATTAAACTAATTTTATAGGTTAATAAGGAATGTTAGGGTTGGTTAGATGAATTTTTTTTGATGTAATAATGTTGTTATGAATTTTGAAAAAACAAAATACCAAATAGTGTCAAAATTGACAAAAAAGAATTATTAAAACAAATATTATATTATTAATTGATATTCTGTTCC
The DNA here is from genome assembly GCA_963277665.1 of Viscum album. Taxonomy (NCBI): domain Eukaryota; kingdom Viridiplantae; phylum Streptophyta; class Magnoliopsida; order Santalales; family Viscaceae; genus Viscum; species Viscum album. Next base: position 1,979,623,764 of record OY728119.1, read on the forward strand.
AAAAAACTAATGTTCAGATAGAGGTATAAAATAATTTTATATATGTCATTATTGAATCACTTAATGTTCTCTTGAAATTTTATTGTATGTTTTTTAACAATATAATATAAAAATACAAAGAGACATGGTAAATGTTAAACTATTTAACTAAGAGTTAAATCTAAATGATAAAGTAAATATAGTGACCCAAAACTGTCTAAAACATATTGGTTGAGTGGATTTAGACTCATCCCCACCATAGCCTTTAAATAAATAATTTTGGATCCATTAGAAAACGAAAATGATTTTATCATTAAATAATATTTCTAGCTTTCCCTAAGATTCCCCTGACCCCTCTTATAAAAGGGCACTCTCCCTTCACTCAAATTCACACCATTAAAGCCATTTTTCTCCACCAAACCCTACCCAAATACCCTCTCAATTGTCCTCCATTCATCCTAGATTCTGTACTTTAGTCATAAATTCTGCCTAATGTGCCCTTTTAATCAAATCAAAAGAAAGAACCCGAAGAAGAGGTAAATATTTCATCACTTGTTTCAAGTTCCTTTCTTCTTCCACTTCATCAATATTTGTTGTATCCATTAAAAATAATAACTCTAGTATCTTATATATACTATGATGTTATTATAAAAAATGTACAACCATATTCATTATTCTATCCATCCTTTTAATGACATGTCACCATACGTGCGTACCAACAGCTTACCGTCTCCACGTCATTGTGTAATTGTTATTCAATACATTATTATTTGAATGGGTGTCATAATGATGTGTAATTGATGTAAATAATAAATATAACATGATCATTATTCTGTATATGTGATATAAAATCCAATTATATATAATTTTAATATCAAAAGAATGATATTGTCGCTCGTGCGTACATACAGATTACAGTCTCCACGAACATGATGAGATTCCTTCCCCATCATATCCATTCAAGACTAACTTTCATTTGAGGATTAAAAATAATGTTTTAAAACTTAATATCATTCTGAATATGAATAAGATACTTCATATACATGGAAAACAATACTTACCCAACAAATCATATAAAGGAAAACTAATCAGGTAACACCTGAAACGATGATACTACTGAAATATCATTAACAAAGAAATATTAGAAGATAATATATGATTTCATATTAATGTAAATGGTTCTTGTATAATTTAGTAACAATTATTTCACCATTATATAAGAGGTTAACCTATCCTTGACCAAGGAAAAGAACAAGTTAAGGGTTAATTTCAAAATCTCTTTATTATCTAAGGTTGTTTTTACGTAAGTATCTACTGGGACCTCTTTATCATCCACATCCATGTTTCGTAAAAATGTATTTCAAAACATTCTTACTATTTTATAGAATATGGGTTAAATTCATTTATACCATTTTTTTAATTTTCATAAGATATTTATAAATTAATCTTTTTGTCGTTTTCCAAACAATGTCCCTTATAACCTTTTCTACAAAATTAAGGTAAGAATGTTTTTTTAACTTATACGGTGGGAGCGGATATTTTCTGCTGTTATAACATTGTCGAAGCTTCCATTACAAGCTTATAAAAAGATTTTAAAAATAAATGTTTTCTTTATTATTATATGATTCTTAAATGATTTCTAAATATAAAGATATATTTCTCTAAAAAGGTTTTTATTTCATCTATGTCAACATCTTTTGATGGATTTTAATCTTATGTGAAGTTTATTTATTATGATACAAAACTCCAGTATTGTGTTGAACGTTTTGTGATATGTTTGACTGTGAATGTTTTATTTTTACACCATTCCTGTATTATAGATAAATTATTGACATTTCACATACTAGTTTTTATACAAGTGTTTAAATTATGTTTAAACCTTTTCATATGAGGAATGAATTGATCTTAGAATGTAATGGGTGGAGCCCAATATATCTCCTCGATGCATTGGTAGGTATCATGAGAAAAACATGTGTCTTGTCATAAGGATTTGACAAAGTATTATTTGTAGTCTTGGCATAAGGCCTTGACAATGTGGTAATGATGTCTGGAATTATTCATTCTATCATTGTGAAAGTGGCTTTTGATATTGCATTTGATTATTCGACTAGTAGAATATCCATGTGAGTAGGTAAATGGTATTTTTTTTATATTTTCCATATTATGATGAAACTTATTTTGAAAAGGCTTTTGTTTTAGTTTTATACATTGCCTTAAATGTTTATGCTTATTTGTGAATGTTTTTCTGCTATATTGTTATCCTTACTGAGCATCTAAGCTCAACCATTTCTATGTTTTATTTTTCCCAGGATGTGAAGAGTTATATTATGACTGACCTGCAGGGATAGGCTGTGAGATCTCAGTGTTTTCTATGGAAACAATGTTGTTGTGGTTTTCCATTTTATTATGTAATGTAAACTTTATTAATGTATCTAGTATTTCCAAGGATACTAAACTAATCAGTCTTTGGAGACATGATCTTTTGTGATCATGCCAATGATAAAAAATAATGAACCGAATCTAGGCTTCTGGGGTTGGGGCATTACAGTTGGTATCAAAGAAAGTTTAGTACAAACCTTGGAAACTAGATTTACATAAACCCTAATTACAACACATATCCCTAAGATAGACTTTGAGGATTAGTATAGAAGAACATCCTAGAATTTTGGTATTGTAGATATTTTATGAGTTTTCCAAGAAATAAATCCCTATTAGCATACAAGCAAGTAGGGGTGGCTCTGGCACAGATGCACCTAGGGGTAAAACCTAAAAACACCGCTTTGAGCTAGACTCTAATGGGAACTATTGCATAACAATGGGCCTTTCTGCACTCTTGGTTATGACACTCCCAGAGGGTATGCTTAGGATAATTATCATTTTATTTACAAACCATTATGAAGGGTTTATGAGTATTTAATTCCTCAATAAAAACATATTTATGATTATGGATTATATCCATAAACTGTTAAATTTATGTTAAGTGTTTTAAATGTTTGGATTTATGTTGTGTGATTCATCAACTAATCTAGTTTATGCCATTATTTAGAAATGGAGCTTAGTAGAAGGAATGGAAACTTTATCAATTCACGCACTCCATTTAGGGATTTACCTCCTACACAAGATAATTATAGTGGAGATAGTGATGTAACTAGTGCTAATCAGCTAATCACCATACTCTGATAACTCACTCAGGTTATGAATAATAACCTTACTTGTATAGATCACACTGATCCACATCGTGGAGGATCAATGTTATATCTCTTGATGAGGCAACAACCACAAAAATTCAATGGGGGTACAAATCCACTAGTAGGTGAGAAATGGATGAATTCCTTAGGTAAAATATTCCATTCCATGGGGAGTAGCGAAAGGGAAACATTTTTCTTTGTATTTTACCGTCTCACTGGAGATTCTGATCAATGGTGGTCATTGATTCAAACCACAAAGGTATATGATGAAGTATAAAATATATAATGGACCGAGTTTAATGAAATTTTCGTAGAAAAATAGTTTTCTCATGACCATCGAGCGGATATAGAAGGACAATTTCTTATTTTGAGTCAAAAGGAGGATGAGAATGTCGCAAAGTATGAAGCTAACTTTACAAGGTTAGTGAGGCATGCTACAGATTATATATGTAACCGAGGAAGTAAGATTGATTGTTTATTTGTTGGGTTAAAACCATTTTTCTATCGAGTATTAGTCTCACAACCTTTCTCGTCGTACAATGCTATTGTCTCATGTGCTATCAATACAGAAAAATAATTCTTGAAGTCTTACAACATTAATGAAAAGAAAGAGAAGAAGATAACTACTGTACACTAGGGAAATGTAAATAATGGGAAGAAGGGAAAAGTTGAATATATATCCTACAGTAAATGTGGGAAGAAACACCCTGGTACTTTCCTGAAGGGAATGGGAGTCTGTTACAAGTGTGGTGAAAAAGGCCACCAAGCTCGTGATTGCAAGGTGAAGAAAGAGGCTGTCAATATTGAATGCTACAATTGTAGAGAAAGGGGGAATTATGCGAATTAATTTCCTAAGCATCAGGTTAACTTACCTCTGAAAAGGCCAAGGGATCAAGGCCAAGCTTATTTTATCACTACTGCTGGGATTGAAGCTCCAAAAGATTTGGTGGAAGGTAATTTATTGGTTTCCTCAAGTTTATAAAATAATTTTTTTTGATTTTGGAGCATCGTATTGTTTCATATCATCCCAGTTTTCTAAGAAAATTAGATATTTACAATTTGATTTAACAAGGGAGTTGTTAGTAAAAACACTTAAGGGAAGTATCATTGGAACAAAGTTTTTTGAATCAGTCCCCATTAGGGAATATAAATGATATTTATCTGTTTATATTATTGCTATACCCATGATTGATTTTGATATAATCTCCATTATATATTGTATTTCGGGCCATGATGAAAAACATTATTGTAAGAAGAAGGAGGTTACAATTTTTGATGACGATGATAAAGAACACCTTATCTTTATAGCAGAATCATCACCGCCTAATTCTAATCTAGATCCACCCATAGTAGCTCAACTAAATTCAATTATTGCGGAAGAAGGGAATGATATAATTGTGGGTGAGAAAAGGAATGTTCAAATAGAGGATGTACCTATTGTGAAAGAATATGTTGGTGTGTTTCCAGAAGATTTACCTGGACATCCTCCAGAACAAGAAATTGAGTTTTCCATTGATTTAATTCCTGTATCAAAGACCATATCGAAGATCCCTGAGAGAATATCCATTGTGGAATTTGTGGAACTAATGAAACAACTAGAGGAATTGAGTAATAATGGATTTGTTACCCCTATTGTTTCTCCATGGGGAGCATCTGTCCTTTTTGTTAAGAATAAAGATAGATCTATGAGGTTGTGCATTGACTACAGGAAGATCAATACTATAACAATAAATAACAAGTAACCCCTACCTTGCATTGATGGTTTATTTGACTGACTTCATAGAGTACCACTATTGATTGTTTTTTATCGTGATCCCCATTTTACGTCAATTTTCTAGAAAAGTCTTCAGAATGACCTGGATACTGAACTTCGTTTGAGCACTGCCTACCACCCCCAAACTGATAGACAATTAGAACAGACTATTCAACCCTCAGAAGACATGTTGAGATCATGCTCACTTGACTTTCACGGTATGTGGGATCGATATTTACCTCTTGTAGAATTTTACTATAATAACAGATTCCATTCAAGTATTCAGATGGCACTATAAGAAGCTTTATACAGAAAGAGATGTAGAACTCGAACCTGTTGGGATGATGTTGGTGACAGAAAACTCGTAGGCCCAGAACTTGTTGAGTAAATGATGTAAAAGGTGAATGTAATCCAAACCCACATCAATGTAGCTCAAAGTATGCAGAAGAACTAAGCTGATAACTGAAGTAAGGATTTTCAATTTTAGGTAGGAGATCATGTTTTCTTGAAGGAATCGCCATAGAAGGGTGTCATACGTTTCGGTAAGAAGGGTAAATTGAGTCCTAGGTACATCGGACCTTTCGAAATCCTATAACGAATTTGGGTTGTAGCTTACCATTTGGAAATGATGCAAAGTCTCTCCAAAGTTCATGATGTGTTCCATGTATTGATGTTGAGAAAATACACTTCTGACCCAATGCATATACTCACCTATGAGGAACTAGAACTGGGACCTGATCTGTCTTATTGTGAAGTGCCTGTCAAGATTCATGATTCAAGAGAACAAGTGCTGAGAAATCGGACGACTCGTTTGGTAAAAGTTCTATAGAGAAACCATAAGATGGAAGAGGCAACGTGGGAACCCAAGGAACTTATGATGAAGAACCACCCGAGTCTTTTTATGCTGTAATACTCTAGAAATTTTGAGGATGAAGTTATTTGAAGGGGGGGAAATCTAACACCCAAAGCATCCACAGTACGCTTCTCTTTGAATAATACAGTAGCGTGTGTTGTACACAACTCCAAGTTCTAACACACCACAACAAATCAAACTAGCCATTATGAATAGTAACACCCACTTTTTGAAATTTTATAAATTTTATCATTCAAAATGGACTTCATTTTAGGATTCAGAACACTGAAATTTACTTAGGGTGAATTTTTGGTATTTTTCTAAAATCTTTCAATTTTTGATGATTAGTGAAAAACACTGAGTTATAGTTTAAAACCGAATTTTTATTTAAATGATTATTTGTTGTATTAAAATTTATTTTAGGTCAAAATATAAACATAATACCTATATATGTTTAATGTAATTCATTGGAGTCATTTTATAATATGTTTATATATATAAAAATGTTATTAAACTTTTTAACATCTTTTACCCACCTCCTAGGAGCACTTGAAAATTTACATAAAACATTATTTTACCACTTCTGTGAGTTAAATTTCAAAAATCCGAGATACACAGTTGATATCAGTAAGTAAAATGTGGTTCAATAAGATGAAAATTATTTTTGGTGAATCGTAACTTTTTACTTTTATTTACCACGGTTAAAAGTAAATAGAGAAATTAAGGGTAAAAAATGATATTATTATTACCATAACACAAGTCTTAATTCTATTGTATAAGTATAATTATACCAAAAACAACCTTATGAATAAAATATGAACCTTTTCGGTCCACTTGTATTAGATTAGGAAATTTATTATTATTTAATTTAAAGAAGAGTTAAATGTTCTAAATTCAATATTTAATAACTAAACCATTTTTAATATAGAGTTTCACATATGATAAATTCTACTCTAAATATTCTTTAGAAAGATAAAACTATTTCCTACATAATTGTATTTTATTTATTATTTTTATATGTTAAATAATTTAATTTATTTATGACACATTGATGATGCAGTAATTACCTAATTAATGAAATATTAAAAATAATTGACATTATAAATATCCAAATAAATGTAATTTGAGACTTTTTTTGCATTCCACTACTTTTTTTGGTTAATATGACATGTTAGTATTGGTTGGATGAATTTTTTTTTGAAGTAATAATGCTGTTATCAATTTAGAAAAAACAAAATACCAAATAGTGTCAAAATTGACATAAAAGAGTTTTTAAAACAAATATTGTATTATTAATTGATATTATATTCATAAAAATATAAGTTCGTGAAAAGGTATTAAAGAATATAACATATTTTATTAATTAACCACTTTAGATTCTCTTGGAAGTCTATAGTAAGTTTATTAACCATATAATATAAAAATACAAAGAGACTTGATAAGTGTCAAACTATTTAACTATGGGTAAAATCTAAAAGATAAAGTTAATATAGTGACCCAAACCTATCTAAAACATATCGGTTGAGTTTTTTTCGACCCATACCCACTATATACTTTAAAAAATAATTTTGGATCCATTAGAAACAGAAAATGATTTTATTATAAAATAATATTTCTAGCTTTTCCAAAGGTTCCCCTCACCCCTCTTAAAAAAGGGAACTCACCCTTCCCTTAAATTCACATCTTTAATGCCATTTGGCTCGGACAACCCCTACCCAAATACCCTCTCAACTGTCCTCCCTTAATCCGAGATTCATTCCTTTAGTCATAATGTCAGCCTAAGGTGCCTTTTCGATCAAATCAAAAGGAAGAACCTGAAAAGAGATAAATATTTCATCACCTATTTCAAGTTCAGTTCTTCTTCCACTTCCTCTTTATTTGTTATTTCCATTCTAAAATAATAACTCCAATATCTTCTATATACTGTGATTTAATTTTAAATATGGTACAACCATATTCATTATTCTATCCATCCTTTTAATGACATGTCACCATACGTGCATACAAATGGCTTACCGTCTCCATGTCGTTGTGTAATTGTTATTCAATACATTATTATTTGGATGGGTATAATAATGATGAGTAATTGATTAAATAATAAATAAAACATGATAATGATTCTATATATATGATATACCATCTAATTATATATTATTTTAATATCATAATAATTATATTGTCGCTTCCGCGTATGTACGGATTACCATCTCTACGAACGCGATGAGATTCATTCCCCACCATATCCATTCAAGACTATTTTTCATTTGATGATTAAAACTAATTTTTAAAGACTGAATATCATTATTAATATGAATATGATACATTATATCCACAATAAACATTACTTATGAATAAAATCATATAAAATAAAACGAATCAGTTAACACCCGAAACAATGATACTACTGAAATATCATTAACAATGAAGTATTAGAAGATCATATATGATATCATATTAATGTATATGGTTATTTTATAATTTAGTAACAATTATTTCACCATTATACAAGAGGTTAACCTAACCTCTACCAATGAAAATAATAAGGCAATGGTTAATTTCACAATCTATTTATTATCCGAGGTTGTTTTTACGTAAGTATCTACTGGGACCTCTTTATCATCCACATCCATGTTCCTTAGAAATGTATTTCAAAACATTCATACAATTTTATAAACTATCGTTTAAATTCATTTATACCATTTTTTTTCTTTTTACAAAATGTTTTTAAAGGAATCTTTTTGTCTTTTTCCAAACAAGGTCCTTTATAACCTTTTCGACAAAATTAAGGTGAGAGTATTTTTTTAGCTTATTCGGTGGGTGAGAGTATTTTCCGCCTTTATAACATTGTCGAAGCATCCCTTACAAACTTATAATAAGATTTTCAAAATAAATGTTTTATTTATAATTATATGACTCTTAAATTATTTCAAAATAGAAAAAAATATTTCTCTAAACATGTTTTTATTTCATCTATGTCGACATCCTTTGATAAATTTTAAGCTTATGTGAAGTTGATTTATTATGATACAAAACATCCATATTGTGTTGAAGTTTTTTTGATATGTTTGACTGTGTATGTGTCATATTTACACCATTCATGGTTTATGGATAAAGTATTGACATTTCTTTTTATAGTTTTAATAAAAATGTATATGTTATGTTTAAACCTTTTTATATGAGGAAATCATTGGACTTAGTATGTGACAGGTGGAGACCTCTATAGCTCCTCAATGCATCGGTAGGTCCCATGAGACAAACTAGTGTCTTGGCACAAGGCCTTGAAAAAATCTTATTTTTAGTCTTGGCATAAGGCTTTGACTATGTGGTTATGTAGTTTGGGATTATGCATTCCATAATTATGAATGTGGCTTTTGATATTTCATGTGATTATTAGACTAGTATAATATCAATGTGAGTTAGTAAATGGTATTATTTTTTAATTATATTTTCCATATTATGATGAATCTTATGTTGAAAAGGATTTTGTTTTAGTTTTATACATTGCCTTAAATGTTTATGCTTATTTATGAAAGATTCCACTATATTTTTATCCTTATTGAGATCAGAGCTCACCCATTTCTATGTTTTATTTTTCCCAGGATGCAAAAAATTATATTATGACTTACCTATAGGGATATTCTATGGGATCTCATTATTGTCTATGGAAACAATTTTTTTGTAGTTTTCCATTTTATGATGTAATGTAAACCGTATGAATGTATCTAGTACTTCTAAGGCTACTAAACTAATCGGTCTTTTGGGACATGATCTTTTGTGATCATGCCAATGATATGTAATAATGCACCGACTCTGGGTAACTGGGGTCGAGGAATTACATTTCCTATGTGTTTTTTTAGCTATGAAGTATATGACTTAGTGAGGAGAATTATTTTTTCCTTAGATATCCCTTTGATATTTTTCAGCATGGTAATATATGGGACACTTTATTTGGTTATAAACTCATGACTTTTCAATATCTATGATTTAAAAGGGAAAGTTAGTATAGGCTAAATATTTTCCAAGGATAAACTTTGTGATTCATTAATATGGAGAGTACCCTCTATAATTCATTATAAATTTTAATAGATTATATGTCAAAGCAAGGAGGGATACATTTTATGGTTTTATAACATTAATTTAATGTTTTTTATGTTTACAGTCAATGAAAATTTTACTATGGGATATAAATGAGGCTTCCTATAAAAAACAATTAAAAAAATTACATAATATGAATGATGAATCTGATACCAATATATAAAACTTATCTAAGAACTAAATGTCTAAATAAAATTTTGGTGTAATAATCAGATTAATTTCAAAATCATTAAACGTAAGAATGATTAATTATTTAAATTATTAATTGAGTAACATCAATTATGAAATTATGATATGATAAAGGATTTTCTAAAATAACTACTAACTTGGTTTTAATAGTTTAATTTTTATTATATCCTTAAATAGTTTCCCCAAGGATAACTATTTATCGTGTTTGATTGCATGGTTTCAATGTATTGTTTTTGAAATAATTTTGGATCAATGAATCATCCCAATAAGGGTAAATACATACTCATTGTTGGTAATAATTATGATAAATATGAATCCCATTTACCATCATCACATCTCGGTTCTATTTACAACTAGATATAAATATTATCAATATTCATGAATGGTCTTTGGGGATTTGAAATCTCAATATAAAAAGTATGGTGTATGAAGAAGTACTATTCAAAGGGTTATTTGGAACACACTAATTCAAAAAAATCATAAATTATATTTTCAAGAGATGTTGTTGAAATGTAGAGTGGATGGGGATATATGGATAGGTCTATAAATGGTAGTCTAAATGTCTCTATATTTTCAGGAATAACAAGTGTCAACAATAACATTGATCTAATTAGAAAATTAATTATAAAAAATATTTCCATTGTAAGATACTTGATATGAATAGAGACACTGTAAATCAAGATGGGTTGAATTTTTATAAAATTTATTTTTGAAAGAATGATAGAATATCCAAGAACCTCATCATATCCTATAATAACATGAATCAATCCACATATATTTCTGGGATGTGAATACTAAATTCACAACTATCTTATGCACCTGAAAAAATAGAATAATAATGTTCCTCACAAAGGGTTGTGAGAGGAAAACCTATCATAAATGAAAATAAAAAATATGATACAAGGTATAATGAGAAAATGAAAAGGGGTTAACTAATGTGATTGGAATGAATGAAATTAAGAAGAATTTTTTAATATCTCGACACTATGGAGAAATAAGGGATGGATACGAAAGGAACAATCCAGATCTGTGTGAACACTATAAGGGGGAGAGAGTGAATCAATGTTACTTTTATTATTATATCTCATACTTTTGAAACAACCATAACCTTCTGAAAACTAATACACCATCATTTCACACAACCTGCCTATTCCCCTCTACACAAAAAATTACATCAAATTCTTACTGATATCTATCATTTCCTAGTGACATCTGTGAATTTCCACTAATCACAACTCCTCTTCCCAATTACAACATCTTCTTCAACTATGAAATTATTTATGTGGAAAAATCATAATCAAACTTTTCTTTTTATCATATAATCGTTAATCCCTATAAGAAAATATTTCGTTAGCACTACATCTTTTACATGCATAAATAAGAGAATATATTTTATCATAAACTTGAAAATTATTTGTAGATTCATGAGTCAGAGAAATGGTTGTAATACAATTTATTTTCCATCCAACACAATAAAAACTCGAAACACTAAACCAAAAATAATAATAATTCTCTTGGATGATTTTCAATAATTCTTTAGCATTATTAATGATTCACATAAATTCAAACATCCACTACTGTCAAAAAACCTTTTTCAAACACAATGAGAATAAAAAATTTTCCACCTATGATATTTTGAATAATTAATGATCATCCATACTTCATCATAATTAAAAATAAATAAATATACATACTAAATAAATTTGAAACACTACCACATTATACCAGACATGCATCGAGTAAAACATTGTATATTTTTTCTCTATCAATTCAGATTCAAATTGATACTCCTAAATTACATTGTAGGAAGATGTTGAAAAAAAACAAGACACATACTATATTTTATCACGAACATAAAATCTCCCCATTTGAGGTATTTATATTCAAATGTCTTCCTGATGAATTTTCATAAAAAATCATTTGATATATTAATCCAAAAAACAATGATCTATTGAATCAATGATTCTATTTGAACATTATATAACAACATCTATAATTTACATCATACATCTACATGTGGTATACTTTCAAAAAAAATCAAATGGATATGATTGATGAAATAGAAAAATTTCCTCCGATAGTATTCATATGATTAGATTTTTTCATTTAGAATTTATCCATTTAAACTATGTCATTTTGGACATCATCCATTTTATCTTTTTTTGATGATAATCCTCACATTATTCCCTTTGTATTTAAATAGTAATCCTCTAATAGGAAAACATCACAAATAATACTCACAAACTTCTTCTCATCCAAAATAATTTCTAATATTATATATCTAGTTATCATCTTCAAAACATCATAGTAGGAACTTTTTGTATAAAAATGAATTTATATGCCTTTATATTAATACATGGATCATGAGATCATTCATAAATCACAATGTTTGAAAAATTAAAAAAAAAGGCTATAATTATTTATATATTTATATTTCTATTGGAAATTGTAAGTACTATATGATAAAACATACATCACAGAACATGGTATGATCATCCGGGTCTATAATCATTCGTCCACTGAACACTTTACATAGTACTCAGTATGATCTTCTCTGACCATTTTTCATTGTATGATTTTTCATTTTGACAAGAATTACATGGTAATGATATTTTTTTATTGCACATAAAATATCAAAACTATCTTGAAATATTCTATAATACCATCATGAATTTTAAAACAACACTAATCTTATTCATCAAAATAGTCTCCCCTTTGTATTTTTTCTAGAAATGAACATAATTCACTAGAACACTATAAATATTTCAATTTATTATTTTCCAAACTATTATAAGTCTGTGTGAGTGATGCCAGTGTATAAAACATGTATAATTGAAAAACAATATCATGTTTTCAATATGTTTTTCCTTAAGAAACGATTTAATACCCCTAATTAGACACTTCCCTTCTTCCACATCGAACATTCATTTCAAAATAACAACAATTTGAAGGAAATTTTTCTAACTAATAGACTTTAGTAAACTATCAAAATAGTTTCCACATACAAAAATTATATGTTTCCTATTTTTAAAAAACTACATATAAACACATTCTTTCCCTTTAATGGTAAAAACATTCCAATGGTTAAATTTATGTAAAATGTTTTCTCCCCAATGGAAACAATATCAGAAGACAACATGAGAGAGGGGGACAATAACTTACTATATCCTTAAATAGAGTGAGATTGAACACCCATTATTAACCGTAATATATTAAATGATTCAGTCATCCATGTTTTTTGGATGATTTCATCTACTTCATCACATGTAGGAACAAAATCTTGTTTTGATTCATTATTCTCCATATTCACATTGATAAAGTGAAATTTTATATAAATTTTATTGGAATGAAAATGTTGCCCAAGATTTTCAGTTATATTTATATAAAATTGATTATATCATCCCCTGAGAAGGATAAAATTCATATTAAAAAACAAATTTTCCAAATATGTCTCCATACACATATATTGTGTTGTAACATGAGTAGTAGAAACAAAATCAGATTTTCTTATACTGAGGTTCACAAAATTTTGTTTCTTTGTATACTAGCTAAAATACCATTCTCTAAATTAATACAATCCATCATATGTGGATTTTAAATCATTTTCTCTTCCTTCCCATTCATCATATATATATATCCATACAAGTCACTCATGCACGCACTATCATATTTCAACTCAAAATATATTATGGTATATATATATTTGAAACTGTATTTTCCATCCAAGAGATTATATTCTTTTGGTTCACTTTAATACCTGGCACAAATTGTTAAAACATACATTTTATCTCGACTTGAAATAATTGTTTATAATATATATCAAAAAAACATTCAGGACACATGAATATATATTTTCATTCATTACCCATTTTTTACAAGTTTATTCCCACTACAATTTTTATGAATAATTGATTTGAATTCTCCCTACAAAACATCATTATAAGTTGAAAACCATTATTTTCTAGTAATATAAAAATATATTTCCTCTTTTGTGATATTAATAAGATAATAAATTATTTCATTTATCCCAGTATGGTCAATTCGAAAAGCTTATTCATCTTCAAAGTAAACATTTCAAAATTTTCTATATAATTCCATGATAATATGATATAATTAATATAATAAATCATAATGATGGAAAACTGTTGATTTTATTTTATATATGGGTTACTATAAAATAATCTTTTTATGAGGTTTATCTTCCTTAAGAAATTATCAAATTTATAATACAAAGATCTTATATATTAATTTAACACATAAAATTTTTTCATCTACTCTCACATACATATTTAATTTTACCCAATAAGGAGGCCAAAAAGTTGTTAAAAACATTTTATGAAACTCACCCTAAAGAAATTAAGACACGAAATCAATATAGATAACATTATATTGTCATTGGGTAGTCATAGCCTGATGTATTATAATATTATATAATATTTTCACTTGAGAAAATATTTTATCAAATTATGTGATGTCAATTTGAGAGTGACCTTTAAATTACAGTCATTCATTGTTTCTTGTATCCTCAAATTTTTAAATCAACTTCTTTCTAAACAGACACATTGTACAATATATAATCTTATTGAATGGTTTGGTTAAAAGTTCCCAACTATCATTTTGTTCAACAGGATGTAGGATATCTATCATTGAAATAATCCAATCTTGATGTTTCATTCCTACATTGAAATATTTTTAATAAACCTTTGAATATATAAAATTATGTAAAACTAACATTAATATTATTCTAGTTCATACATATTTTCAATGATGTCCAATAATGTTTTTAAAATCCAATTTTTTACTTTTCCAATGATGATATGAATTCAATTATTCCCATAACATGATGTAGTTGACTAAGAATATTCTCTTCATATGGGTTTAACATCATTTCTATCATTAATAAATTTTTCATGTCATTAATATGAAACAACCTTATATTCTATTTCTTCCATATACAAAACTATTATAAATCTTTTCCTATCACACAGTTTAATAACATTCACATATTCTGATTCAACCAAAATTTCTATCTCTTTTTTATAAAACATGTATCTTATACCATTAGGAGTGTATCCATGAAAGATTCCATCATCACCCTTCTAATCAAAAATCCCATTATTTTCACCATTGAATATTATAATACATAGACTTCCAAATACCCATAATTTTAATAAACATGGGGCTATATTATAATAAATCTTATAAGAAGTATTATCATTATTCATCCAAAATAATTGTCCATTCTAAAAAAGACTTCTTCAAATGTCACATCCCAGATCTTTGATGTATTCTTTATTTTTTTTAAATTTATTCAATATAGAAGAATTAAAAATTTAATAAAAATAATAGGATAATTTTATTAATTTATTAATTTATCACTTACTTTGATACATCATTATAAAACTAGAAATAATAGCTAACAAAGTAAGATTATCATAAGCACATGAAATACAATTGGAATACCTATGATCAATGTAAGGATGTTGGATGGTTAACCAACTTATCAAGAATATTCTATAATTATAAAACTGTTATAAATGATAATAGAAAAAATATAGAGGATCATAGGGTAGTAAAACATCATTGAGGAAGTATGAAATGATCACCAAGGGATTTTTTTTAATACATTTATGGAATATGAATTTATATCATCTTTTATTTTTTACCATTGTAAATAAGTCTTTGGACATTTAGTAGTCGATGGGGACATAAAAAAAATTTAAAAAAAACTTAAGATGATCGTTTCCAAAATTAAATTGAATTTAATTAATATTGAAAATGAAGTGTGTAACCTAATGAAAATGTTTAAAAAAATCACTAAAAGAATTTTACATTGAAAGATAAATTTTATTAATTTAAATATTTAGATAAAATTTTACTTTATTAAAAAAATAATCTATTACTAAGGATGACCTAGTGCTTTACCACTTTTTAGGTGGGAACTAGCCAATCCCTCAGTTGCAGTGGTATTTCCCTGGTTCGAAAGGATGTGTAGGCCATAATGGTAAGTTTTTAATGGGAATAACACCAACTATAGTTAGGAAGACATTAGTGTAGGGACTGAGAAGTGAGGGGAGGTTGGGAAATTGCCCATAAAGCTAGTGTGTAAGACTTCTATTGAACATTATTGTTATTTTAGAGTATATCAATAATAACTTGTACTATAAAATATCTCTAGAATGAAATTAATTTCAATGAGGGATAAAAAAACACAATTTGACATCCATTTAAAATGATATTTATAATCTAAATCATCACTCGGATCCAATCCGGCCATCTGATCTTCTCTTCAATGTTCTCCTTCCCCGCATAGATGAACTAGGTTACCATCTAGTCTAATTTATTCCCACCACCATTGTTTTATACAACCATTATCCAATTTCAATGTCGTATTTTCCAAATGGCATGATTATAAAAAACCAAAAAATTGACTCAATCATGGATATCGGTTTTTTATTTATCTACCATAACTTTAGAGGTAAGTTAAAATTATTATATATATAGATATTTCCCATTATCTCGAATACTCCAAAAAATTGTTATTACTAGTATATTAATCTTAATGAACATGTTTTTTCATTATGTTTTTGTCAAGCTTTCATGTCCCTTTTCATATTTTCATATATAATAGTGAATGAAACTAGAAATAAACAAATAATATATTTAATATCAATAGAAATGAATCACACACATGGAAACCCTAAAAATACCATCCCTCATCAAAAAACATTAATACAAATAAAATATATACAATAAAACTTTTTATAACATTTTATTTTCATTCACCCAAAAGTCAAAAATCTCCCTCACAAAACTCATTCCATTTCCTTTTTTTTTGTCTTCTATTTTATGATCATTGAGTTCATCCATTATTAAATCTAATGTAAGAGATTTATTTTTTTTAGTAAATATTAGTTTTTATTTGTAAAGGATATGTACATATGTAAACATTCATTTATGGAATGTTATTCAAATCTTACCTATTTATTTATTTTCCAAAACACCAATATATATTATGTTTTCCCTTAAAAACGTTTAAGGAAATTAATTTTATAAAACTATTAAATGTTTTTATATAAGTAAAAATAGATTCTTAGGTTATTGTTTAGCTTTAATTTTAGAGGATATTTGTTATGTTGAAGAGAAATTTTTACCTTCTTGAAAATAATAAAATATAAAATTAATGGATATCATAATTTTATGTGTGTCACTTTTGTACAATAATAATTAAATAATAAAATTTATCAATTTATGTGTAAATTATCCATGCGCATACATGAATTTCATGCATAATATTTGATATGTCCATGATCTATAATTATTTTTGACATCCAATTCCTTTTAATCCAAGAACACGTTTTAATTTCCATATAATTTTATTTATGTTATCTAAATAAACCAACTACTGTGGATGGATGGATTTACCCTTGTTCATTTAGATTACCGTAAAAATGATATTTTATATTGAAAATTGGTCATGAAATTATTTTTTTCTATGAAAATAATTTATGTGTTTTTTTAAAGGTATATTGATTATGAGTGAGAAATGAAGGACTATAAAAAAGGTTTTATTGAAATTTTTCACTAGAGTATAAAATGATATGATATGGAATGAACAGTAAACCCATGACCTCAATGGAACAATATCCTACGAGAGGTATGGCTATATGTCCAAATGATTTTTATTATGTCCAACTAAGAATCCCAAATAAATTATAAAAATTATTAATTTAAAAAATGAGAAATCCAATGGAGTATTTCAAAAGAATATTATTTTGGAATATAAATGGGTTTTCAAAATAATACATACATATTAATTATGTTTTAGAAAATGTTTCAATGCTTTGACAACCATTCTTATGAATTTAATTTATCAAATTTTTTATTTGAAATAATATTTCCAAAAAATATTTAATGTTTTTAAAGAAATTTATTTTCGAAATGGTTCTAAAACACCCTAATGGGTATTTTAGTGCTCTCCCTATGTTTTAAATTAATCTTCATAGAGATTTGTGAAATAAAAATATTGATTTATTCACGTAAGGAGGTATAACATGACCATATTTAGTTAGTTTTATATGTTTTTTACTACATGGAAAATTTTATTATTTTTTATAATTACCCAAAACCTAGACCATAAAAGTTCCTATATTTTATAATATATTGTGTTTTATTTTAGTTTTCATTTAAAAAAAATTAAACAATCTATTTTAGTAAAAAATCTGGAAGTGCGGGTTCAAGTAATTACCTTTTCTATCAGAGAAAAATTCTAGATAATTTTAAAAAATAAGGTCAAATTAATATTTAATGTATTTCACCATAGTAAATTCTATTGCATCAAAATTTTCATATGGAAGGAATAAGATCATGAAAAAAAAATTACCCCTTAATAGATGAGTTACTTAAAAAATATTATTCTAAAAGCATACTTGAATGATTTTGAGCCATTTGAAAACATTCATGTCGACTATAAACATATTTATGAGATATATAACTCCTCAGATATACCCAAATTCATTTGAGTATCATATTTTTTCTATTCTTCCATTGTGCACGCACAATTTCATCATTATGTTTGTCGAGGAATGTATTTTGAAATTATTTTCAAATAATTTATCATGTATAATCAATTTGAATCTTCTGTGGACATTCATGATGTTGCAAAATAGGGTTAAATCTGCAAAACATATACATGTCAAATGTTTTTATGTTTTTATTGAAGATTCAAAGACTTTGAAATATTAGAGGGTGAGTTGGTACGAATGTTCTATAAATATCATGTTCACTCAGACATGTCTAAAATTTATAATCCTCATGCATATTTCTCAAGGTATTATCGTCGGTTACATGATATTAACCCAAATTTATTGATTTGTGTACGGTAAAATTAGTTAGAGGAACTTGATACTATCATAAGAACCGATTTTCATGGAAGAAATATAGAATTTAGAGAAAATCACCAATATAAGAAATTAAATTAATGGTGTTAACTAATTATTATAAAAAAATTATCAATTAGTAGTAAAAATAAAATTATTTGTGTATGACCATCAAGAATAAGGTTTATAGGATGATTAATTAAGGATTATATAGTAATTAATTGTGAGGTAATAATTCATTTAGGGCCGGAAGAATGTAACATCCCTGATATTTGATTTGTTTTTTATTTTAAATAAATACTATCAATATATATGAATTAAAAATTTAAGAACAATACAAGGAATATTTTATTAATAAATAATAGACATTAATACATATTTACAAAACTAGACCCCATAGCTAATTTGGTAATATTATTATAAGCACCAGAAACATAATTAGAATACATATGATCGACATAATGATGTCGAATGTTTAACCCACATATCATGAATCTTCCATTATTAGAACAGTGTTAGCAAGGAGAATATAAAAAATAAAAAGGATTAGAGGGAAGTAATGAACAATTTTGGAAGAAGGAAAGGATCTTCAATAGATTTTTTTTCCTATAACAATTTGGCATTGGTATTTACATGAGTTTTTATTTTTAACCATTAGAATATAGTCATTAGGGTTTTAGTATCTTATGAGTGAAAACATATAAATTTATAATAATTTGATGATAATATATTTAAACTATAATCACAAAATAAATATTATTTAAAATCATGTATGTAACAAAATAAATTTTTTAAAAAATAATAATATTCATTAAAACAATGTTTTTAAATGATAAATTTATCCTAGGAGTATTAATATAAATTTTTTACATTATTAACAAATATACCCCATCACCAAGGACAACCTAGTGTTTAACCACTTAACAGGTGGGAACTGGTCAAGCCCTTAGGTGTAGTGGGACATTTCTGGTGCAGTATGTTGTGTAAGCTCCATGGGTAACTTATTAATGGGAATAGAATGCATACATGTTATGGAGAACTGATTATAGGGCCCATAGAGTTTAGGGAGATTGGGATGTAGCCTGTTGAGACCATGTTTATAGCTTATTTGGTTTATTATTGTGATTCTAGAGAAGATATTTCATGGATTATAATAAATAAGGTCTCCAAAATTAGGTTTGTTTTGATATGGGCACATGAAAACTATTCATACCCCCCCCCCCCATAAAATTATGGTTATAATATAGGAAATCCATCCAATCCAATCCACCCATATGATATCACCTTCACAATCCATCATCCCCATATAAATGAACCTATAAACCCTTGACAATGAGTTCTTACCACTACCACTATCTTCTCTAACCTGCATCTGAGATTAATACCGAATTATTCAAATAGAAGGATTATTTTATAGAAAATTATATAAACTGAACCCTTAACTATATCTTGGATATCTTTTTTCACTCCCCCAAATTTGGAGGAAATTTATAAGTTATATATATATATCATCTTCTCAAATACATCAAACAATTGAGATTAGGTGTATCATAAAATCTTAACTAACATATTTTTTGTTCTTTTTTTGTCAAATATTCAAGTCCCCTTTCATATTTTAAAATACAATAGAAAAAGAAAAGTTAAATATGGAAATATTATATTTAATTTCAATCTAAATTAATAAAACTTTAAAACCCCCAAAATACCAATACTTACTAAAAACTATTGATATGAACATTTTATATGCAAAAAAAAACATCAATATAACACCTTCCTTTCATTTATCTAAATGACATGACTCTCCATTACAAAACTCATCTTTAAATTTGTTTTCTCAAAACCTACAACATTTGGGTAACAATCTGAAAATTTATAAAAGAAATCCCCTTACGACTTAATGAAAATTTCTTATTATGTATTATGGTTACAGAAAAAACATCAACTTCTTTGGTTTTATTATATCCTATATGATCTAAAATACCATTAAGCATCATTATTTTTCACAATATAATCTTTAATAGTAATTACATGATTAATATAAATATATATTTTTACCAAATCCAATTGACACAAACAAAGGAATTGATGTCCCCAACTAGTACAACCATACCCTATAAATCACATTTACTAGAGATTCTAAATGAGGTAACATCACTAGGATTTTCCCATGACCAGTCCTATGATGAGATCCAACTACATAAGAATGATAGAAACATATTATTATAGATGTTCAAGCACATCAATATCACCACCCAAACCATGTACACTGAATCACCACATCAAAGTCACACCATCACTCACCTTACCCATAGAGAGTTTGATGGTGTATTAAAGGGATATGTATCTATACCATAATAATATGAAAATTTATATTTTACTTTAAATTGAATAATGTATATATCTTCTACATAACGTTACTTTATAAAAAAAATTATTCAATAAAACAATTTTTTTTTAATTTTTATTCAATTTCAATGAAGACTTTAATTTTAATTAATAATTGGATTTTTGAAATAAATAATATTTTTATTAAATATTTTTAATAAATATTTTTGGTCAAATATAAATTATCATATATTTTTTTGAAGTCAAATGTAACAAAAAACCCAGTATTTATATATAAATGATTATTATTATATTAAAATTGATAATTCACATATTTAAAAAGTTATATTGATAAAATTAATTTATTTCTTGAATCATAAAGTTGAAATTATCCAAAGGTGATTTTATCAAAATTTTCTGAGATAGTTGAATTTTAGGGTAAAAAATAAAAAATGGTATAAATATACGGTTTGTATTATGGCATCATAATGACCCAAAAGTGATGTAATAAATACAATAATTTGTATCCAAGATGAAATCTATTTTTTAAAGTTAAAATTATGTTATTTTTTTTATTTGATTAATTTAAAATTATGAATCCTCCAAATCCATTAATTTTCATTAAGGTTTTATTCACTTATATTTATTTTATTTTCGACTTACATGTATTTATTCCTAACACCTTGATCGTGGAAGAAAAAAGTTATAAAATATGATTCCATGTTTAATGATCTATGTGAAACACATAATTAGGATAATGAAATGAATGTGATGGGTATATAAAAATTTCTATAAACATCAAATACATTGGGTAATGTTTTAGTCTCATGAGACATCATGAAAGGGATTATTGAGTGAACCTAATCCATAATATGACTTTTCCATCATTATGTCTTGGAATTTATCATTGAAATGTGTTTATGATGCAGTTTTTTATGTTATTGCAACATGTTCAATGTTTCCTTTATGTTATAATGTTAAATCATGCATTATTATTCATGTTTACAATTATCACCCCTTTTATGGTCCATTGATATTATTATTGTCTTACATGTATTACTTTCTTCATGTTATTCTATTTTCATACCCTTTATGGGATTTATTGCTCATGCCATTCTTATTTATGTCCTTAGGTATCCCATGATGTTTTATGTATAATGATGTCAGGTAACTTTTTAATAATGATGATGCATTTCCTCTTTTATGTTGTCAAGTAATGTATGTAATTTCCAAAAATACTGGACATCTCAATCATCTGGGTTTTATTATGTGTATATTTATCTAATAAATAATGAATTAATATATAATAAATATCAGGTTTTTCATAGTTGGTATCAAAGGAACGTTTTAGTAATTTTTCGGATTAGGATTAGAAAACTATACGGAAAGACTTATGGGTAAGACTATGAATATTGAAACATTTCTTAATTTTGTTAATTACATATTAATTGGTTTATCAAAGAAATACATCCATGTTTGGATAATGTAAGTGGAGGTGGCTCTGGAATAAATGTACATAGGGGTAAATCCAAAAACACTTTTATTGAGCTATACTCGATTGGGAACTAGTGTAGGCCTCTACATCAAACTGGGACTGACCCTCTTACGGGATATGCATTGGTAAATTTATAATCTCACTAAAAACCATTTCTAAAGGAATATAAAATACCTACAAGAATATATGTTATGAAATAGATCATGGAAAACATGGATTAAAGCCAATAAATTCATAAGTTAAGGAAATGAAAGTAATTTATATGTTATCTATTTAATGTAATTTCATTCCAAACTATGTGTTTAATATATAAAAAATACTTGATAGAGCGCTGTCGTGGGCGCCCTCAAATGATTAATGTGATTTTGGGATACTTAGGTGCAGTAGAGTGGCTGACCAAGGTCGTCTCTCAAAGGAGAAAGTGAATTTAACAACTTATTAAAGGTATTCTAAAAATAAAATAAAAGAGAATAAAATAAAAAACACTATTTTAAAGGATTGGGGTTTTATTATATTTTACGAATCTAGAATAAGTTTGCTGGAAGAAGATTGTATATTTTTTTGTTTTTTGTTTTGAAATGAATTTGGATTAGAATGACACAACAAGAAGATGTTTTTTTAGAAATATATTTTAAAAGACGTATTCGATCTAACTCTACCACTTCATTAACTTATTAATCATTATCAATTAAATAAATATCCAATTAATTATGATCCCCTAATTTTTTATCCCTTGAACCCTATGAGAGTTAACTTAACCACAAAGATGAAATTACTTAAACCCTAGGCTAGCTTCGAAACACGCAATCGCCGCACCCTGCTTTGATTGTTGTTCTAAGGATAGCATATGGTTAGTGGTTAATTATATCACATATCCATTATGTAAATAAGGATGAATTGTGTTTAGGGATTATATATTAACTCTACAATGTTATCCCATGTGGTCTTATATTACCGATTAAGAGTACGCTCTCACAATTTACACAAAATCCCGACCTCGCGTGTTTTTGTGTTAATTGTTCAATTGCTTTCTTAGTTTCTTGTAATTTAAAAACACAATTCATTGATCATATTAAGTGAATTAAAGTAGATCATTGATTCAAAATAATTAAATGAAGAGGTTAGAAGATAAATCGATTACTAAAATACTACTCTTCCATGGGTGGCGTAATCATCGTAGAAGTGTTTTGCATATGCAAAGGTTTATAATGGGTATAACCCAATAACGCTTCTACTCAAGAATTCCAGACCAAAGAGGAAGATTAATATAAGAATAAATTTAAACAAAACGGAATAAAATAGTAGAAATAAAATAAGAACAATGAAGTTTATTACACAAATGAAAACATTACAAAATGAAGAAGGGAAGGAGGCTTCGATGAGGGGATCCTTTCTTCAAGAGCTACCCCTCTTACAATGGTTGGATAATTTGGGTGAAACAAATTCTCCTCTTCCTAAAATCTCCTAATTCACGTCCCCAACCCCTCCAAATGAGAAAAAAATCCAATTTATAGAGTTGAGGGGAGGCGAGGTTTAAAGAGGTTTCAAGTGTGAATGGGAAATCTCGGCCGAATATTTTAATACAACTTTAACTGCCCCATTGACCTCCGAAACGCGTGAACCAACTCCCCTTCCATAAGGCTGATTTATGGTAAAATTAATCCCCAAGCTCCTCTAAAAATATGGGCTTAATCCAAGACCGGATGAAGAAGATATGGCCCAAATACATAACTCATGTCCATTCTGCTGAGTCCAGCCCAACATTGGATTAATGTGCCATTTACTCCATCCAAATTACCTTTTTAGCTCTAGTGTCCTGAATCAAAGTTGTAGAACATTACGGTAGGAACAATGTTACAAAATTTCAAATTACAATGATAAATATAAAAATATTTATCTACCAAATACTACAGTGAACTATAAAGGGTAAAACTGAAATTTTCACCAAATTTTCAAATGAATGATCAAATCCAAAATATTTTATAAATAAACATATTTATCATATTGTGAGGAAATTATATCATTTATTATCAATAAAATATTCAACAAATTATTGTTTTATCAACTCCTCCACACTTACCCTTTTGCACTCCTGGGCAAAACCTCATGTCAAGTAAATATCAATATCAAATCAAAACCAATTTTAAAACACATATCCTTGAGATCAAACAATTATACACCAAGAAACAAAATATATCATGCCACATAAAAAACCATTATTTCAAGTTCTTAATTTATATTATTCAATATATTTCCACTTCATTTATCCTCCCATGCACAAAACACTTACCTCACTTGAATTTTCTCTCATCACACAAATATCAATTTTTTTGCAATGTATTTCTCATCCAAACTCATACAAGGGTCACCATAGGCTTGATAGATTCCTACATCACCACCCAATGTGAGTCAAGGACATATGTCTATAATGAGGACTTTTCAGGGTTGTTTTGTGGCTTTCGATTGGTAGGATTTAGATGTGAAAAATTATGAGGCTGAATGAGGAGGGCTTGAATCTTTTTGAATCAAAATTGCATTAATCTAATTTTCACTTAAATATGGTCTTCTCCTCAATCCACATAGTATCAATTAAGCTCCATCATCATGAAAATTCATGAATGGTTTACACCATTCATCATTTGAGCATCAAAAATTTCAATCTTCTCAAACATGATTTTCATGAAAGCTCCAGATGGGCAAAACTTTCCACCTCAATTAGAAGCTCCAGAAAAGGCACAGCTTCACTTGTCATGAAAGCTCCAGAGAAGGCACAACTTTCAATATAATGGCTTTCATCATTATTAAACACATCTCTTTAGAATTTAATTTTCCACCCAAAGTGTCACATAATGTGGTGTCACAACACAAGACAGCTTCCCCCACACTTAAGCTCAACTAGATTATGCAATTTCACTTCAAGAGTTGGATGGATAGGGAAAATTGGCTTGTAATGTGGCTAACCTAACAGGTTGTTCATGTCTTTTAAGGGCTACAGGGATTAAATATTCATGGTAGGCCATTATAAAAAAGTATTCTTTGAAATAGGTGCTTTAATACAAAACAAATGCCTCGATCATTTAAACATATGTACCTCAAACCCTCAAGTTTAGACAAGAATAGATCAAATTCTGGTTAAATCATGCATGGTTTGGTTCTCTCAAGAAGTGAGGTGAATGTAAATAATATGAACATAATGGTTCAGAAGCCTCACAGGAAAGTGATTTCAAATATAAAGAGAGTGATATGTGGCATGGGATTCAAAATTCAGTGTAATTTTCATGAAATTACTAAATATTTGAACTTGAAACAAAGTTATTTCAGCATTCATTTAAGCTTAGTTTCAAGGGATAAATTGTTTAACTCATTGATATGCATTTCAAAATTGTGATGAGAATCATTTCAGCTCAAAAATTTCAAAAATACAAAGAAAATTGAAAAATAAACACACAAAATTTGAGAAACAAAACACAATTTTTTTTGTTTTTTTTAATCAGGAAAAAAATTGAAATTACTAAACTAAAAGGTTCCCTCCCCCACACATAAAATATTGCATTGTCCTCAATGTGAACCCATAAGATGATATATGCACATGAAATGTAGAATTTTTAAATAGGAAAAATAATATAAAAGTGAAAGGGTTAGGAACAGCCTGATGTGATCAAGTAATGATGGGGTCATGCAGTGTGATAAAATCCACTGCATCAGTAGGAAGTCCCTCAATGTATCTCTTCAATCGTTGCCCATTGACTGTAAAGATCCTTCTAGTGTCCTCTTGTTTTATCTCCACTGCACCATAAGGAAAAACATTAGTCACAATATAAGGACCTAACTATCTGGAACACAACTTACCAGGCATCAGCTTGAGTCGTGAACTATAGAGGACTTTTCTCCAACATGAAACTCCCTTTGTTGGATCATTTTGTCATGAGATGATTTTGATCTTTCCTTGTAGAGCCTTGAGTTCTCATATGATCACAGTCGAATCTCCCCAAGCTCTTGAATTTGCAACTTCCTTTAAACTCTATCTTGGGCCAAATCCATGTTGCATTTCTTTATATCCCAATAAGCCTGATGATAAACTTCCATGGGGAGATGACTTGCTATCCCAAAAACAATCCGAAATGGGGACATACCAATGGGTGTCTTGTATGCTGTCCTATAATCCCAAAATGCATCATCCAAGAACTTTCTCCAATCCTTCCTATTTGGCTGCACTGTTTTCTCCAATATTTGTTTCAACTCACGATTTGAAACCTCAGCCTGGCCATTTGTTTGGGGGTGGTATGGTGTTGATTTTTTGTGTGTCACCCCATACTTTCGAAGGAGGGAAGAAAAATTCCTATTGCAAAAGTGTGCCCCATGGTCACTGATGATGGCCTTTGGTACTCCAAACCTGCAAAAAATCTGAGCTTTGACAAAGTCCACAACAACATGAGAATCGTTAGTCCTGGTGGCCTTGGCCTCCACCCATTTACTCACATAGTCAACAGAAACCAAAATATACAAAAATACAAATGAACTAGGAAAAGGACCCATAAAATCAATGCCCCATACATCAAAAATCTCACAGAATAGTATGGGTTGTTGGGGCATCTCATGTCTCCTAGAAATATTCCCAGTGTGTTGGCAACAAAAGCATGACTTAAAAAACACATGGGAATCATGGAACAAGCTAGTCCAATATAATCCAGTGTCCAAAACCTTCCTAGCTATCCGTTGGGGTCCAAAGTGTCCACCACAAGCAAGTGTATGACAAAAATGCAAAACAAACTCAAACTCATGATCAGGAACACACCTCCTAATGACTTGGTCACTACACATGCGCCAGAGGTAAGGATCATCCCACACATAATACCTAGACTCAGTTTTTAATTTTTGGACTTGATATTTCTTTAAATTTGCATGGATTTCAGAGGCAACAATGTAGTTAAATAAATCAGCATACCAAGGATGCGTACCTAAGATAGAATAAAGATGCTCATCAAGAAAAGTGTCCCGAAGTGGTACCTAGTCCAAGGTGTCATCCTATAGTGTGTGAGTAAGCCTACTCATGTGGTCTGCCACCATATTCTATGACCCCTTCTTGTACTTTATCTCAAGGTCAAACTCTTGAAGAAGGAGCATCCAACGGATAAGTCGTGGCTTTGCATCTGGCTTCTTCATGAGGTACCTCAAAGCTGCATGGTCAGAAAAAACAACTACCTTAGAGCCCAAAATAATATGAACAGAATTTATCAAAATCCAATATGACAGCAAGAAACTCCTTTTTTGTGGTTGTGTAGTTTTATTGGGTTGAATCCAATGTCATTGATGCATAGGCAATCACATGTGAACGTCCTTCCACCCTCTGAGATAAAACTTCTCCAACCGCAAAGTTGTAGGCATCACACATAAGCTCAAATGGAAGGTCCCACCGTGGGGGCTGTATGATCGGTGGAGTGGTCAGACACTTCTTTAGCTCATCAAATGATACCCTGCATGAATCATCAAAATTCAAGTCAATATCTTTTTGAAGCAATCGAGATAAGGGTAGAGCGATCTTACTAAAATCTCTGATGAAGCGTCGATAAAATCCAGCTTGGCCAAGGAATGATCTAACATCACACACACATATAGGATATGTATGGGATGAAATAATTTCTACCTTAGATTTATCAACTTCAATGCCATGTTGTGAGACTATATTACCTAAGACAATTCCTTTTTCAACCATGAAATGACATTTTTCAAAATTTAAGACCAGATTCTTCTCAATACAATGATGAAACACATCACTCAACCTAGAGATACAATCATCAAATGAGGATCCATAAACTGTTAAATCATCCATAAATACCTCCATGAAGGTCTCAATGAAATCTGAGAAAATACTCACCATGCATCTCTAGAAGGTACCTGGGGAATTGCAAATTCCAAATGGCATCCTTCTGTAAGCAAAGGTACCGAATGCGCAGGTTAATGTCGTCTTCTCCTGGTCCTCTGCTGCAATGGGATCCTGAAAATAGCCAGAGAAACCATCCAAGAAGCAATAATGAATCCTACCTGGAAGTCTCTCAATCATCTGGTCAATGAATGGAAGTGGGAAATGGTCCTTACGAGTGTATTGATTTAGTTTCCTATAATCAATACACACTCGCCAACTATTTTGAACTCTCACAGGAACTAACTCTTCATTTTCATTTTTTAAAATAGTGAAACCAGTTTTCTTAGGCACAACCTGAATTGGACTTACCCACTGATAATCTGAAATAGGATAGATTATACCTGCCTCGAGCAATTTTGAAAATTCTTTTTTAACAACCTCCAAAAGTTTTGGATTGAGTCTCCTTTGTGGTTGCCTCACCGGTTTAGCCCCATCCTCCAAGAGAATCCTATGCATGAAAATGGAGGGGCTAATACCTGATATGTCTTCCAATGTCCAACCAATTGAACTAATGTTATCTCTCAATAGATTCAAAAGTTTTTCGTCATGTTCAAAAGAGAGATTGTTAGAAATGATAATAGGTAATCTATCACCACTCATCAAGTATGCATATTTAAGATTTGAGGGCAATGGCTTGAGTTCCAATGTTGGGGGGTGATGTATGGATGGAGAAATTTATGCAATAGACATATCTGCACAATGAACAATAGTATCAGAATAAAAATCATCATAATTAGAGAATAAAGCATCAAATCCATCAGCATACTCAACATCCAAGTCATAATCAGAGTGAACATGATCCAAATCAGAATATGAATCCACATCAAAATCAAATCCAAGAAAGGATTGTGTATCAGCAACATGTGTGGAAGTGCTCTTAGACATCAAACTCAAACCAATACTCATAATCTCCCTAAGCATAGGACAATAAAATTATATGGAGTTTTTATTTGGTCGTTCAAAATGGGAGATAACAAAAGCAGAATGGTCCTCTGAGGGGTACTTCATGGAATCCATAACATTAAATATCACAACTTCATCTCCAAATTCCATGGAAGGTGTACCCTCATTGACATTTATGATAGTTTTTGCAGTTTTGAGGAAGGGCCTACCTAAGATAATGGGGGCATGAGAACTTACCTGATCATCCTCCATGTTAAGCACATAGAAGTCTGCTGGAAAGATCATGTCTCTTACCTGGACATGTACATCCTCAAGGACTCCCGCTAGATATGTCGTAGCTCTATTTGCCAATTGCACCACTACTCTTGTTGGATTCAACTCACCAACCTGCAAGGAAGAAAATACATAGTGAGGCATCACATTTATTAAAGCTCCTAAATCACAAAGAGAATCAGAGAAGTGCAACTCCCCTATGGTACATGGGATGGTGAATGTCCCGGGATACTTGCACTTTGTTGTCATTGCTAGAGTTGGTGTAATGAGTGCCGAGACATTCCTTCCAAGGTTGATCCTCTCATTTCCCATGAGCCCTCTTCGATTGGTGCAGAGTTCTTTTAAGAATTCGGCATACCTTGGAATTTTCTTAATGGCTTCAAGTAGAGGAATGTTGATCTCCACATGCTTGAATGTGTCCAAAACCTTTTGCATTGCTTCTTCAGCCATCTTCTTGGTTTGAACAACCCTGTTTGGAAAAGTAAGGGGTTTAGGAGGAACATCATCAATCTTTTTCTTACCTTTATCTTTCTCCTTGGATTTCTCATCAGTTGGTATGGAATGCGGCTTCTCTGGAGTTGAGGTGAATCCCGGTGGAATGGTAGGTACCGATGTATCATTAATTTTCTTCCCACTTCTCAATGTGATGGAACTAACATTCCCCTTTGGATTTGGAGTGGTTTGGGAAGGTAGATTTCCGAAATTCTTACTTACAAGTTCATGGAGGGCGGTGGAAATCTGGCTCATTTGAGTCTTCAACTCCCTCAGCTCCAAACCTTGACTCTTTAGCTCATTCTGTTGATTAAGAACAATTTGCTTCAAAAGGTCATTAGTGTTAGAATCTACCATGGGTGGGGGATTACCTTGTTGTTGGCTTGTTGATGTTAAATATTCAAATCTCCTTTGGGGATGTTGGAATCCCTGCTGGTAAGGTGGAGGCTGCTGGAAGTTTGGTTGAAAAGGGGGCCTTTGTTGTTGCCCAGAGCCATACCTCATGTCCGACTGATCATTCCTCCCTTGGTTATATGCTGGATCAAACTTCTTTTGGGGATATGGTTGTTTTTGTTTCTTCTGATATGGTCTCCCAGGGAATACTGATCCACAATCATCTGTTTCTTGGATTTGTGGGCAACAGTCAGTTGGGTGGCTTGTCTCAGGGAAAATACCACAAGGCCTTGAAAGAGGGGGTAGAGATGTCTTTTGTGCGAAAGCAATTTGCCTCACCATAGTAGTCAATTCTTCCAACTTGGTATCAATCAAATGACTTTCAAGAGAGGAAGGACTTACCTGATGTACTCTCCTGACATGTGGTGTACCTCTATCGCTACATTGTTAGGAGTTTTGGGCCATCTTGTCGATCAACGCACGTGCAGCTACTGGTGTCTTTTCCACCAATGCTCCTGCATCCACAACATCCACCATGCTCCTCTCCATGGGTGTGAGTCCTTCATAGAAGTACTGAATGAGGAGTTTCTCACTGATTTGGTGATGCAGACAGATTGCACACAACTTCTTGAATCGCTCTCAGTATTCATACATTGACTCCCCTTGTGCTTTCTTGATCCCTGATATCTCCTTTCGAATGGAAGTGGTCCTTGATGCTGGAGAAAAATCTCTGCAAGAAAAGACGTTTCAAATCCTTCCAACAAGTTACATCTTTCGGTTGTAAATAATACATCCAGTCTTTTGTAGCCCCATCAAGTGAGAATGGGAATGCTATTAATTTTATTTGATCTTCAGAAACATTTCATGGTTTAAGGGTTGCGCAAAACACATTAAATTATTTCAAATTTTTATTGGGATCCTCACTAGAGAGTCCATGAAACTTTGGAAGTAAGTGAATTAACCCCGATTTTAGTTCAAAGTCCGATTTGAGATTTGGGTATGCAATACAATTTGGTTGATAGTTAATATCAGGTGCAGCCAATTCTCGAATGGTTCTATTAAGTTCATTTCCAATTTTTCAGCCATAGGTTCTTCTTTTATGTTTGAATTTGAATTGCTTCCAATTTTAATGTTTCTAGAAGAGATGAATTCACCAACTGGCTGAATATTGAAACTTCCCGTGGATTGAGAATGTCTGATTCATTCCCTAAGGCTACGTTCAATCTCAGGGTCAAGATATAAGAGATATTCGGGATTATTTTGTGTCATAGATCAAATAAAAATGAAAAGAAAGAAAGTGGAACATAGTAATATAAAAATGAGAAGTATGAGTTGATGGTCCAAAAAAAAGTAGAAGAAAATAAAAGAAGAAGAAGAAAAATCAGATTGGGTAAAAAAGGAATAAAGAAAAGAGGAAGAGAATAAAATGTAAAATAAAATAAATACCTATAATTGGTTGAAATAATTACTTTCCTACCCAGCAACGGTGCCAATTTGATAGAGAACTATCGTGGGCGCCCTCAAATGATTAATGTGATTTTGGGGTACTTAGGTGCACCAGAGTGGCTGACCAGGTCGTCTCTCAAAGAAGGAAGTGAATTAAACAACTTATTAAAGGTATTCTAAAAATAAAATAAAATGGAATAAAATAAAAACACTATTTTAAAGGATTGGATTTTTTTATAGTTTATGAATCTAGAAGAAGTTTGCTGGAAGAAGATTGTATATTTTTTTTAGTTTTGAAATGAATTTGGATTAGAATGACACAACAAAAATATGTTTTTTTAGAAATCTATTTTAAAAGGCGTAATCGATCTAACTCTAACTCTTCATTAGCTTATTAATAATTTTCATTTAAATCAATATCCACTTAATTATGATCCCCTAATTTTCTGTCCCTCAAACCGTATGAGAGTTAACTTAACCACAAAGATGAAATTACTCAAACCCTAGGCTAGCTTCGGAACACGCAATCGCACACCCTGCTTTGATTATTGTTCAAAGGATAGCTTATGTTCAGTGGTTAATTAGATCACATATCCATTCTAGAATTGAGGATGAATTGTGTTTAGGGATTATATTTGAACTCTACAAATTTATCCCATGTGGTCTTATATTACCGATTAAGAGTACGCTCTCACAATTTACACAAAATCCCGGCCTCGCGTGTTTTTGTGTTAATTGTTCAATTGGTTGCTTAGTTTCCTATAATTTAAAAACAAAATTCATGGATCATATTAAGTGAATTATAGTATCTCATTTATTCAAAATAATTAAATGAAGAGGGTAGAATATAGATCGATTACTAAAATATTACTCTTCCATGGGTGGCGTAATCATCGTTGAAGAGTTTTCCAGGTGCAAAGGTTTATAATGGGTATAACCCAATAACGCTTCTACTCAAGAATTCCAAACCAAAGAGGAAGATTAATAGAAGAAGAAAATTAAACAAAACAGAAGAAAATAGAAGAGATAAGAGAATAACAAAGAAGTTTATTACACAAATGAAAACATTACAAAATGAAGAAGAGAAGGAGGCTTCGATGAGGGGATCTTTGCTTCAAGAGCTATCCCTCTTACAATGGTTGTAGAATTTGGGTGAAACAAATTCTCCTCTGCCTCCAATATCCTAATTAACATACCCAACCCCTCCAAATGAGAAAAGCTCTAATTTATAGATTGGAGGGGAGTCTAGGTTTAAAGAGGTTTCAAGTGTGAATGGGAAATCTCGGCCAAATATTTTAATACAAATTGAACCGCCCATTGGACCTCCTAAACGCGTGAAACAGCTCTCCTTCCAGAAGGATGATTTGTGGAAAAATGAATCCCCAATCTCCTATCAAAATATGGGCTTAATAAAATACCGGATGAAGAATATATGGTCTAAATAGAGAACCCATGTCCATTCTGCCGAGTCCAGCCCACCATTGGATTAATGTCCCATTTACTCCATCCAAATTCCATTTTTAGCTCTAGTGTCCTGAATTAAAGTTGTAGAAAATTAAGTTAGGAACACTTTTACAAAACATCAAATTACAATGATAAATATAAAAATATTTATCTTCGAAATACTACAGTGCACTATAAAGGGTAAAACTAGAATTTTCACCAAATTTTCAAATGAATGATCAAATCCCAAATATTTTATAAATAAACATATTTAGCACAATGTTAGGAAATTATATCATTTGTTATCAATAAAATATTCAACAAAATTTTGTTTTATCAATAATCATCCCTAATTTTCCATTTATTCTATAAAATGTTCAGAAATATGAAGTATTGGTTAAAAAACAAATATGATGGGCAATGTGATGACTAGCCCAACAAGATTCCCAACCAGATGGGAGTGAGAAACATGAACATTGAATTTAAACTGTATATGTTGAATCGGTTTTTGAATAGAAACCTAAACTAGGAGGACCACAAAAATCCACATAAGAATGATAAATATTCAATTTATATATTTATGTGAAAAATGCCTCTAACATTCAAGGGATTATCTAGTCCCTTAATCAATGAACAATGGATAGAATCTATTAAGAATATCTTCTCCATCCATCAATGTTTTGAGAAAGATATGGTTCTACTAGATATTTATCATATGGAGTGATAATTTGATCAGTGGTGGATATTGATCAAGAATTTTATGGTTAAGGAAGATATTGTAGTGATGGGGCGGAAGGATTTATGGAAAATATTTTTGGATAAATATTTTCCACACAATATATGACTTAAAATGCTAATGTATTACCTTACCATTAAAGAAACAATATGGCGTATTTACCATGGTGTACAAGGAAAACATCACAAGACATGCATAATACACCTCTGAAATTTTGTTACCCATGATTGCAAGTTTAGATTCATCATTGTTCAGATAAAACCAAGTATATGAAAATCCCACTTTATCTAAGATTTTGATAACTGTGAGGAAATGTTTCGAGTTTCTCTCAATGTTGAAATGGATATTGGTGAATTTCAATCATATCATAGGGATAATAAGTGAAAATAAGGGATTAATTATAATGATTTTGTGGAGAAATATAGTGGTTCTATGATATTTCAATATCCCACTTATCAAAGGTATGGAAAGAAGAACCCCAAAAATTTCATAATGGAGATAAGGAAATGATTTATTTGTTCGAATGAAGGGAACCAATCTAGAGATTTCAAATAGGGGAAACCGATTAATGTGACAGAGGAATTTAATGATCCAGTAAAACCTCAATACATTATTCATTACTTCAACTGTAATGAAATAAGGGACTTTACTAACAAATTCTATAAGCCAAGGGTTTTTTGGGACATCCAACAACCCCCAAGGCCTCAAGGGCAGGATTTTTTCATCACAACCTCTAAGATGGATCCCAAAAAGGAATTGGTGATAGGTACATTAGATATTCATTCAAAAAATTTCATGGAAGTATAGTAGAACTATTCAAACACCCCCACAAATCATGGAAGTTAAGCATTCAGTGAAAACAGAATATAGGGAAATCACTGTATCCCAAGTATATAACTCCTCCCCCATTAAATATTATGTGAAAAAATTCCCAGTGAACATTATCATACACCCTTTGTGAGAATTTGATTCAATTCTAGGCATGGGTAGGCTTTCTATATATAGATCCCAAATAAGTTTCTTTAAGAAGGAAATTAATCACCATATTTTGAATGATCCCATTAATTATGTATAAGTACAAGGAAGAGGATTAACATCTTTAGCATAAATACTTCAAGCATGGATATTTTTTTCATATAGAAAACTATTTCTATATCAAATGATTCATTCAAAGGAAGGGATCATACTTGATGACATTCACAATACTATGGAACATGCTGAAGTGTTTCCAAAATAATTAGTTTATCCCCCTCCAAGCCAAGAGGTTTATTTTTCAATCGAGATTACACCTGGTCCATTTCCATTAATAATAAATCCATTTAGAATGAATGTTGTTGAACTTTAAGAGCCCAATAAAAAAGTACCAGAGAATATAGATAAAGTTTTCATATACCCATGTGATTAACCATGGGATGCACCAATCCTCTTCATCAAGAAGAATGAGGGGTCAATGCTTTTTTTCATTGATTACTGTGAGTGGAAAATATTATGATAACAAACATGTATCCTCTACCATAGATAAATTACTTGTTAGATCAACTATGTATAGTATAATACTTCACCTATGTGGACATGTAGTCCAGATATTACCATGTTAGGGTGAAGATGGTGGATATCACTAAGGCATTTTTCTTACATTGTATACGCACTATGAGTTCATAGTAATTCCCTTAAGATTCACTAATGAACCAAAAATCTTCATGGACTTGATGAATATAGATATTAGGGATTACCTAGAAATATTTTTGGTTTTTTTTCTAGATGATAATATAATATACTCCAAATGCACGGTGGATCGTGATAAGCATCTGAGCTCAGTGATAAAGACCTCACAAAAGGAGAAACATTATGAAAATTATAGAAAATTTGAGTTCTAGTCACAAAAGTCTCATTCATTGGGAATATTATCGCAATAAATTGGATATCTATAGATCCTTCAGATATAGAAGCAATTTAATGATGGCCAAGGACGACATATGTGATAAATGTCCATTGTTTCCAAGGATTAGCTAGGTACTATTTTCAATATTTGGAATCATTATTTTGTTTTTCAAACCCTCTAACCAAGATAACCTGGAAGGTAGTCAAGTTTTCATGGAATTTTGAATTTTAAGAGAGCTCCATTGAGTTGAGATGAGTATTATCACTATACTTTAAATGACAGTTCCCACAAGTGGAGAACGTTTTTTTGGTATTTAGTGATTCTTGGAAAAAGGTATTTTTTCTGTATTAATGAAAAGTGACAATGTTATAGCCCATGATTCTTGGAAGTTAAATGTTAAAGAATAGAACTACCCAATGCATGATCTAGAGATGGATGTAGTGATATTCTCTTTGAAAATATTGTGGAATTATCTCTTTAGTGGGGAGTGTGAAATATATACAAATCAAAAAATCCTCAAGAATGTATTCACATAGAAAGTGATGTATATACACTAAAAATATGGTTATAGATGATCATGGGCTATTACTGATCAATTCACAACCATCCTAGAAAAGATAATAATGTGGAATCCACTCCAATTATAAAAGATCAAGTAATTATATCAGTGATGGTAATTAAGAGGGATCTAATCTGTTATATTTGAAAATAATGATCATGGAAAACATAATTAAAGGAAAATAATCAATCCTTTCACAAATGGTTTCTCATATGCCACTTAAGGAATGATGATGGGTTATCAATTAGAAGATTTGGGGATTTAAAAAAATTAAGATATAAGAGAAGGTAAATCCTCATAGGTCAATGTTAATAAAGAAGTAGTAATATGATTTGGGTCATGACTCTATGTACCATCATATACTTTGTTAAAGAACAAGTTATTAGATTATGCACAAAATTTGACCTTCTCCATCTATCTATGAATCACAAAGAAGTATCGATATCTCCCAAATCACTATTTGGGAACAATATGAAGAAGGAGATTATGGAATATAAATCAATATGTCTTTTATCTCAGAAAGTGAAGGAATAAAGGCTGAAAGTTCATGAAACGTCACTTGGGGCCCATTTTTTCACTACCCCATGTTTGCCTACCACAGGCCAGGGGTTTGTGACTAGCACCAGAAAGGAATAACCCTAGAATGGGAAGACATTTCCTTTGAACCTGAAAACACACAGACCAAGTACACAATAAGAACAAACCACGTAGTATAACTACTAAATGTAAAAGATTGAATTGAAGAAGAATGGGCCAGAATACAAACCCAACTAAAAATGAATATAGATAAAAAGGAAAAACAGCTCCCATGATCGTCCACTAAGGATCCTACCTAAAGGATAGGTACAGCTCATCACTGCGACTCTCCACATCAACTGGTCACCTATGTCCACCATTTAGTTTTGGCTACTAGATCTCGGTCAAATATGTTTTTCGTCTGGACAAGACACCACTAGGTGTGGGAAAATCCCGTGCAGGGGTGAGTGTAACAATTCCCAATACGGACCCTGAGACATGCAATGGTCTCCCAGAATTCCACAATTTCAAACCACAAAGAATGACCTCAATCACAAATCATAAAGTAAAATACTAAAATAACAGCAGGTATAACTTAAAGAATATGAATAATGATGTTTAGTTGTAATGATAAATAATATTATTCTTTTGAGAAGTTCCGCTATTTTACCATCAAGAAGTAATTCCAAGGCCAATCCACACAGGGTTATAAGTCACTGGTCCACAAAGGGTCATAGGTCGTCGATCCACACAGGGTCATAAGTTATCGATCCATATAGGGTCATAATTCATTGATCTACATAGGGTCATAAGTCGATGATCCATGATGAGATGCTCTAAGGATGGTCCTCATCAGGTTGCCCTACTATTGATCCACATAGGGTCGTTCTGATGTCGATCCACAAATGGTTTTATGTCATTTGATAGTCAGCAAAAGGATTAATGCACTTGGAGCGCTTGAGTTCCATAGATTCTGCTAATCAATCCATTGGAGGTACCTCAACATCCATGAAGTCCCAAAAAAAATGTAACCTAATGAACCACCATGTCATAAGGGTTCCAACGCAACAGACAACACGCCAATCGAATTCTCGGTCTATATGTTATAGTCATTTTAATACCGAGGGCCTGGTTAGATGCGAGTCTGATCCAACTAGGTCATACTCCAACATTCTCTAAAACCCAAATGATATATCTAAATAGGACCACCTCGTTGTAAGGGTTCCAGTACACCTGACGGTTTGTCAAATGAACATCTGATTTAGAGGATACTCATGTTTTACTAAAAAGGGGCTGGTCAGTTCCGGTAGGGGTCCGGCCTGGCTGGTAGGTCTGGCACAACATGTAGTTCAGACAGACCGGATGATCCTACCTAGAACGCGGTTCGGGCCTTGATCACAGGTCCAACATTCTTGGAAACTCAGCTAGCTGGCCGGGTGAGGCTCGGGCTCCCCCGAACGGAAAAATTCCATTCTGTTCCTCCAACAGCATTGCCAGCCTGGTGCTGCTTCACCTGACCGTTCTGCATGGACCTGTCAATGGAGGGTCCTGCATGTGTCGGACTGCCTAACAACATGGTCAGAGTCGCGTATCCTCCCCCACGGTTTCCCGATGGCTTCCCCCACCTCCTCCATGGTGCACAACCCTGCGACAGACACACGGTCGGCACCCCACATGTCACCGTTGCCGCCACCGGCCCGACAAAATGTTCGCCAAACCACCGAATTCACTATGGTGGTTTTTTTATCATCATGTATTCACCTATGGGCCTCCAAAGATTCTTCCTTCATAGTGTGGCCCTAGAAAACCCCTTGCATCCACGTTTATTGGTCCACCAAGAAGAACACACCATGAAAAATGTTTGGCGGAGGGTCTGGGCCTTCGCCAGTTCGGATCACACCATCCGAGTTAGACTTATAACATGGGGTAAAATAATTGTCATTATAATATTAAATAAAAACCAAACAATGGAACCCTTCCACATCCTCCCAAAAATTGAATGAATCTTGAATCAACATGTTAGTTAGTTGATCCGTGTTCATCATATTATTCATGAACTGGGAAAAGGAAATCATTTCAAACACATAAAAAAATAAACCCCCAACCTTGAACCTGTTGGATTTAATAATGATGAAGGGGGAGAATCCATTGTTCGAAGATGTTCATTAGAATTCGTTGTTCTTTGGATCAAATCCTCAATAGCATCATTTGTTCCTTATTTTTAATTAGAGAGGGTTTTCATCCGGTGCTTCATTAAGAGTTCTCCCATGGGGTCACAATTCACTAACCAAATGTTTTTTTAATAAAAAAAAATCTCCCCACTTTTTGTTTAATTATTATGGTTCATTAATGAATATATATTAATGAATCTACTAAACACACAATGTTATGGTTACACAACCTGTGTAATAGGTCATTTAATGAAATTCACTTAATGTCTAACAAACTCGGTGGTCCCGCCACTATCACGCAACGGTTTTAAAGAAAGAATAAAATAACTTATAGTTATTATAATATTTTTTTCGAAAAATTCCTAGAAAAAATTTTTGTTCAACCCTTTCTTGTCGATGTTTTGATTCTCCTAAGGGAATCCCGATGCTGTGAATTCAATGGTGCCCTCAGATTTTTAATTCGAGCACCAGTTCAAAAGATATAAATTCCTACCTTCACATTTATAAAACGTACCTTAATAAAGTTAAAATTTCTATTCCAGGATCTTCGGACCTCTGAATCACGTTTCATCAATTTTCGATATCTAGTAAAAATTAAATATAATTAAAAAAATTATACTGAAATTCTGGGACTCTACATTCTCCCCACAATTGGGATTTTCATCCCTAAAATCCACTACAAATGCTATGAAAACAAATGGGGGTACTTAGCATGAATGTGAGACTCTCACTCTCATGTGATTTCTGGGAGGTTCTTGTGCTTCCACTAAACGCGCACCAAATGGGGGTAATTAGCACGAATATGAGCCTCTCCACATTCGATGGTGTAAAACAGATGATGCACATATCTCCTCAGCTGCGACACATGGAAAACATTATTCTCTCGATGCATCTATGGAGGAAGAGCTAGGCAGTACGTCACCTTTCCATCTTTGCTGAGAATATGAAAAGGTATGATGAACCTCGGAGATTTCTTGCCACCCCAGATAAATCTCTGAAATACTCATTGAAGGGAGACCCAAAAGAAAAACATGACCACCCTCCTCACACTCCAAGGGTCTTCATAACCTGTCAGAATAACACTTCTTCCTACTCTATGCATTCTTCATCCTCTCTAGGATGACCTGCACCTTCTCAATGGTAGAACGTACTCAC
Organism: Viscum album; assembly: GCA_963277665.1. NCBI lineage: Eukaryota > Viridiplantae > Streptophyta > Magnoliopsida > Santalales > Viscaceae > Viscum > Viscum album. The sequence goes on from OY728119.1 coordinate 1,979,664,412, forward strand.
TCTAGACCCATGAGTGTAGACTCCCCTGGGTATGTCCATCCTAGAGGTGATCTATAAGGCTGCCCATACAAGGCCTCAAATGGTGTCATGAATATGGTGGAGTGATAGCTTTTATTGTATACACACTCCACAAAGGGAAATTGATCCTCCCAGCAATGGCCAAAATCAGGGATGCAAGCATGGAGCATGTCCTCAAGCGTTTATATAGTCCACTCTGTCTGACCATATACCTGAGGATGAAAGGCGGTGCTCAAATGTAGATGAATCTCGAAGGACTCCTAAAATCCCTTCCATGGATGAGATATAAAACAAGTGTCACAATCTGATATGATCATCTATAGAACCCCTTGAAGCGGTAATATCTTTTGTACATAGAGGCATCCCTATCCCACTACTGATCCATGATATCTGATGTGTTTGAATTGGGTCAACATAGTAATTCAGTCAATGATTACCTAGATGGAATTGTGGACCCTGGACATACATGGTTTCCCTATCACAAAGTCAATGGAGATTCCATCAAACTTCCATACTGGCACCTCAAGTGTCTATTCGAAGCCTGTTGGAACCTGATGTTCAACCTTCAGTGGCTGAAATGTGAGGCATCGTAAAAAAAACTCTTCCACTTCATTATTCATCCTTGGCCACCAATACTGATTCTATAGGTCATGGGACATCATTTCCACACCATGATGCACCGCCAAAGGGGATGTGTGGAACTCCCTCAACACCACCTCTCGTAGCGTCACTAGTACCATGGTGCATCCTTTGAAAAATATGACGCGCTCTCCACCTTCAGAAAATCCTTCAGGATCCTATATTGAGGATATTTGAGCACATTATTTCTCACAGTCAATGTCTCTAAGATTTTCCTCCCTGACTCATTGATGGGGTGGGAGAGTGACTAACATAGACTAGATGTATGATGCTTCATTACTATCCACAAAGGATAACTACAATGTGGCTAGCTGCTCTATCACCTCACTCAGTAATTATAAACCATACCTCCTAATGAGTGTGTATGCCTCCATGTTTCCTTTCCCATGAATATAGACTATCTCAAAATATGATTCCTAGAGGAACTCCAGCCATCATCATTATATCAGGATCAGGTCCTTCTAGGAGAATATATATCTGAGACTCTTATAATCAGAGTATATATTAAATTGTTCGCCCATCAAGTAGTGACTCCACATCTTTAGGGCAAAGACCACTGCTGCTAACTCTAAGTCATGTGTATCATTGTTCTGGTCATGGTTTCTCAATTTTTCTGAGCTATAGTTGTTCACCGCTCTCTCCTGCAACAGGGAAAATCCTAGTCTAGTCCCCGATGTGTCCCATTAGACTACATACACAACACCCTCTTCTGGTAGCCTCGACATCAGGGCACTCATCAGTCTCCACCTTAGCTCATGGAAACTCTACTAGCTTCTCTTTGTCTACAAGAAAGGTTGTCCCTTTATTGTCAAATCTGAAAAGGTTGATACTAGTCTGTAAATGTCAGGTAAAGATCTCTAGCAGTACTCATCCATCCTTATGAAACTCTGCACTTCGGTCACATTATTGGGTGGCTTACAAGGATTAATTGCCTCTTTCTTTTTTGGATCAACTGAAACTCCAGCCTCTATGATAATGTGTCCCAATAAAGTGGATCTCATATATCCATAACAAAAACATTGAGATATTACCATAAATCTAGTTCTCTCGGAGTGTATTCAAAAATATCTATAGATGAGTAGAATTCTCCTCCTCCGATGTTGAGTAAACCAAGAGATCGTCAATGAAGACTACTATGAAGCAATCGAGGTAAGGTTGGAAGATCCTGTTCATGAGTCCCATGAACACTACAAGGGTTTTGTTCATGCCAAATGGCATCCCCATGAACTCATAGTTTCGATATCGGAATCTGAATGCCATCTTCATTACATTATAATCTCGTACCCTGAGCAGATGATAGCCAGATCTAAGGTTTATCTTCAAAAACAACTGATCTCCCATCACCTAATCGAAGAGATCAACAATCCTCAGGAGTGGATACCTATTCTTCATGGTCACCTAGTTCAGGCGCCGATTTTTCACGCAATGCCTCGAACTATTGTCTTCTTTCTTGGAGAACAAAATTGCGGATGTCCACAGAGAAACACTAGACCTTATGAACTCCTTCCCCTACAAGTCCTCCTGATTTACTATCAACTCGCGAAGCACTATGGGAGCCATCTGATATGCTGGTGTAGATATCAGTTCCTTCACGAGGTGTAGTTCAATGTAGAATTATACCTATCTGCAATGAGGTAGTCCTAGAACATCCTCAGAAAAGACATCAGCATACTGGTCCACCACTATAGGATATCTATGACTCCTCTTTTCAACTACTCCAAAGTAAAGGCTATCCAACTGATGAGTGATCAGCTGCACCCTTTTCCAAGAATTCCCACCCAGAGTTGCAATAGATCCCTTCTCGTAGGTGAAGGAAAACATGGTCCCATACTTTCGGACACACCACACTTTGTGCCTAAAATTTTCAATCTGGGCATGGACCATGGATAAACAGTCCATACACAAGATGACATTTTTAGGCCTTGACACTATTTCTAGGAGATATCATCTGAAGCTCTCACCTCCTAGAGTAAGCTCAAAATTCTAGCACCAGTGTGTAAATGTCGAATCCTCTCCCGTATGAGTATTTAATCGTAAGGATGGAGCCAAAAACTCCACCAGAATCTCTGATATCTGAATGATAGTTGTAGAAATAATATAGTGATAGGAACATGTGTCTATAAAAACTATAGCAAGGGTGGAGTATACAATGATTGTACCTAGAATAATCTATGGAGCACCGTGGTCACAGGCCTCAGTTGCTTGAAGCTGTGCTCCTCCCTATCCACCTGCTCCCTGGGGTCAGGGTGGACCACCTGGGGGTGGTGGCGGTAGTACATCAAATCATCGCACACCGCCTACTACATGGCCTACTCCACTGCTATGTCTGCCGCCCTACATACCTACCCACTCGAATCATTGTCTCTACCTCAATGGTCCCTCGATTTCCTTTTGATTGTCAGTGTGGCGGGCTGTACAGTTGTGCGCCTTGTAACCTTGCTTGCCCCACGAGTAGCGCAGTCTCGTCCTCTACTGACTAACTCTATCCCGTGAGCTCTGCACCTCTGACCCTATATCCTAGGGTCATCCACCAGAAGGTCTATCCTGCTTAGACCTCTGTGTCATCTCCCTATTGCCTGCTGAAGATGACTCGGGATATATGTCATCTAGTGGTGGCTCTCACTATCGGTGCCTTCTTAGATAGGAAGAACTCCACTAGAAGTGCTCACTCTAGCACTCCAACTTGCATCGGTATATTGAGAGATATCATTGATGCTATAATATCCCGTCGAAGACCCTTCTCAAAGGTTTGGGCCTCGAAAAAAATGGCCTTGTACCATGTCGGTGGAGTTGTGGGAGAATTCGGTGAATCTTGCTGAGTACTAGGATACTATTAGGATTCCCTGTTATATGTGCGGGAGCTCCTGAATATGCACAGAGCATAGAGTTGCTGGAATGAACTATTCCTTGAATATGCCCACGAAGTCCAACCAGGTGAGGGTCTCCACATAATGCAACTTTAGCATCAGGCTCCATCATATCCCTCTTGTGCCCTAGAAGAGACTAGAATCTAAGATATCCTTCTGGTCTGCTGGTGTCCCAACTAGGAAGAAAACTCTATCCATAGCCTCCTACCAGTCCTCAACCGCATGTGGATCCACCACACCTCGAAACCCCGAAGGCCTCTTCCATTGGAACTCATGCATCACACTTAGTCAACATTAAATGTATGCTAGTGATGCTGGTGGAAACTGGTTCCCTATGGGAAGTGGTTCTTCTCGAACATTACATGATGGTACCATCACCGTAAGAGGACCATGCACCAAATCCTCATCATTCGGTGGGATATCATCATGACCTCTCACTCGAATCCTGGCTGGCAGTCTAGGAAGAGTAATCCTATAACGAAATAGGTGTTCCACGACCAATATGTTATACCTAGTGAGCAGAATCATAAGAGATAAAAAGAAAAACATTTCAAAAACACATGAAATTAGTGTTTTCGCGTATTAAGTTGGAAATTAGAATTTAGGGTCCTGGTGTATGGATACGTTGGCTGATGCACCAACACTGGCTCCCCAGAAAAACATTTATAATCAAAACACTTAAAAATATTTCCCCATTGAAAAGATCGGAGACTTAGTTCTTCGGTAAAATCGACTCCTCTGATACCACTTTCACACGACCCATCCCCTAGGGGATGTGTCGTGACTACCCCAATACCACCTTTCATAGGCCAGGGGATGGAGACTAGCACTGGAAAGGCATATCCCTAGAATGGAAGGAATTTCTACTAAACCTGAAAACACACAAGCCAGGTACACAATAAGAACAAACCATGTACTATAACTGCTGAATGTAAAAGTGCGAACAGAAGAAGAATGGGCCAGAATACAAAGCCAAATAATATAAAAACAGTAAAAAGGAAAAACTGCTCCTGAGATCATCCACCAAGGATCCTACCTAAATGGTAGGTACAACTCATTACTATGACTCTCCATGTCAACCAGTCACCTCCGTGCACCATCTAGTTCTATGTCCAAGATCTCTGTCAAGGTTTTCAACTGTCTACTCATGACACAACATGGTACGGGCGAAGCCCATGCAGGGGTGAGTATAAAAATACCTAGTATGGATACCAAGACCCCTAAAGGACTCCTAGAATTCTATAATTGAAAACCACACATAATTATCTCAATAAAAAATAATAAAGTATAAGACTCTTCTCACACCAGGTATAGCATAAAGAACATGAATAATGATGTTTATTCCTAACGCTAAATCATCTTATACGGTTGAGAAATTCCCCTACTATACAACAAAGAGGTTGTTCCAATGCTGATACACGTGGGTTCATAAGTCATTGATCCACAATGTTTCATAATTCATCGATCCACAGACAGTTGTAAGTTATTGATCCTCGATGGGCCTCTCTAAGGCTGGTCCCCATCGCGTCGCGCTACTGCTGATCCACACACGATTGTAAGTTTTTGATCTACACAGGTTCGTATGTCATCAATCCACATAGGTTTTTATGTCACTAATCCATGATGGGATGCACTAATGCAGGTATGGGTTGGGTTGTGCTACTACTAATCCACATAGGTTCATTCTGATGCTAATCCAAAAATGGTTGTATGTGACTTGACAACCAATCAAAGGATTCCCGCACATGGTGAGTTTGAGTTCCCTAAATTATTCTCCTCAAGCCCTCAGTCTTACCTCAATATCCAAGAAGTACCGTGAAAAATTAACCCAAAGAACAACCATTTAATAAGGGTTCCGACACAATAGATGGAAGGTCAATATGACGCCCGGTCTATAGGTTAAATCCATTTTAGTACCCAGGGTCCAGTTGGATTTGAGTCTGATCCAAACCGGCCCTACTGCAACATTCTCCACAACCCAACTAGAATATCTAAAAAGGTCCACCTAGTTTTATGGGTCTGGCTCTATATAAGGTTCGTCAAACTAACATCATGTTTAGAAGATACTCGAGTTTTAGTGAACATGGTCGGTCGGGTCCGATAAGGGTCTGGCACGGCTAGCCCATTGGGATCGCGGGTCCGGCTCGACTATAGGGTCTGACCAGATTTGTGGGTCCATCTCGATTGGTGGTTCTGGCATGGCTCATGGGTTTGGCCTTCCAGGAAACCTGACCGGATAGCTGGGTGTGGCCAATGCTACCCTGAAAGGATGAAGTCCGTTCAGTTCCTCCAACAGTGGTGCCAGCCTTTTGCCGCTTCATCAGACATGACCACATGGACCGGTCCATAGTGGGACCCTAAGTCTTGGTCTTCCTATCTCCATGGCCAGCGCCATGGTGCCGCCTCCACGGCAGCTCGATGGCGGAAGGAACCTCCTCTGCAACCGCCCAACGGTTGTCATCGCCTCCATCACGGTGCACCGACGTGACACACTTCCCTCCAACCATTATGATATCCAGTGCCACTGTTGGCCAGGAAGAGTGTTTGTTGGACCACCTAACATGATCTGGTGGTCCATTCCCCATCATGTCTGCAACTATGGGCCTCCCAGGATGCCTCCTTCACGATGTGGACCTCGAAAATGCATTTATGCAACGTTCGTTGGTTTACCTCAGACAACACACAAAGAACAAGATTGGTGGAGGGTCATGTCCTTGTTCTATTCGTCTCATACCCTCCACATTAGACTTATAACATGGGGTGAAATAATAATCATTATAAGATTAAATAAAACCCCCACAAAGAAACCCCTCTACAACCTTACACAAAAATGAATGAATCGTTGATCAACACATCAGATGGATGATCAACGTTCATCATATTATTTATGAATGGGGAAGAGGAAATCATTTAAAACACATAAAAAAATAAACCCCCTACCTTGAACACGTCGAATTTTCTGATGATGAAGGAGGAGAATCCATTGTTTGAAGATGTTCGTCGATGTTCATCGATACCCTGATTGGATCCTCAACAGCATCGTTCATTCCTTGTTCTTCATTGGAGAGGGTTTTCTACCAGCACTTCATCAAGAGTTCTCCCATGTCTTCACAATTCCCTTACCAATGGTTTTTTTAATTAAAGGAAAACTCCCCACATTGTTTTAATTATTATGGTTTATTAAAAAATATTAATTAATCAACCTATTAAACAAACAGCATTATGGTTACACAACCAGTGTAACGGGTTAGTTAATGACCTTCACTTAATTTCTAACCACCTCTACAGTCACACCAATATCGGTCAACAATCTTAAAGAAAGAATAAAATAACTTTTCATTATTTTATTATTTTTTTCTAAAATGTCCAAAAAAACATTTTCATCTAAACCTTACCGGTCGAAGTTAAGCTTCGCCTAAGCAAATCCCTGCACCATGAATTCAATGGAGCCGTTGGATTTTAATCCGATCGCGAGTTCAAAAGATAGAAATTCCCGCCTGCACGTTTACTAAACGTACCATCAAAAATGTTCAAAATTTCAGTATGGGCTCTCTGTGGCTCAAAATAAAGTGCCATCAATTTTTGTAGTCTCACAAAAATTCCATATAATTAAAAAACATTATAAATAAATTCCAAGTCTTTACAAAAAAATCCAACGGTATTATGTAACTATTATTCTAACCAAAATGGAAATGGGAAAAACCACCAAGAAATTTTTCACTGGTCATCCGATGATATTAAGAAGTAATAATTATATCTTGGTTGTGGTTAACTTTACTAAAAAGACTTCACACCTCATTTTGATTAAAGAGGACTCCCCACTCAATCAAACTGAAAGGATGTGCATCTGAGATGTGGTGATGCTTTAGGAAACACCAATTTCAATTGTATATGATCAAGATCCAATTTTAACCTCCATGTTCTAGTAGAGTCTCTTACACACCTTGAATACTATGTTAAATTTCATCACTAATTAACCCCCTCAAACTAATTTCCAATCTGATTAGACTATTTATAAACTAGAGTACATGTCTATAGCATGATAAATTGACTTCAAAGGGGGATGGTATCAACATCTTCTTCTAGTTGAGTTCTCATATAATAAATTTTTCCAATCTAACATCCAAATGGATCCTTATAAATTCCTTTATGGAAAGAGTTTCATATAAAATTCATGTTGGGGTGATTTTGGTGTATTCAAACATTTATTTCTTGAAATGGTAATGGAAATGGGGAAAATGGTAAATCAAATTAAACAACTCATCAAGGATGATCAGAGTCGATAAAATAGCTATGCTGAAAATCTTCAATGAGACCTAGAGTTTGAGGTTGGAAACATGGTTTTTCTTGGCATATCTCCATGGAAGCAGGTCATCAGATTTAGTAAGAAGGGAAAGTCTAGTTTAAGATAGATCAACCCATTTGAGATCCTTGATCGCATCAGAGAGATAGCCTATCGACTTGAACCAACACCTAACCTATCTCAAGTACATGATGTATTCCATGAATCTATCTTGAATAATTACATAATAGACCCCTCACATGTACTCAATCCTGTGGTGGAATCATTAGAGAATGAAATTTTTTATGAGGATTAGCCGATGAAGATCTTAGAACCTAGATATAATGTTCTACATAATAGGAAAATGAACATGGTAAAAGTATTGCGGATAAACTACATATTTGAAGAAGTAATGTGGGGACTAGAAGAAGTGAGGAAAAATTACCCTTATATATTTTAGTGCTTGGTATATAAATTTTGAGCTTGAAATTTATCATGGTAGGAATATAGTAATGTCATGAACAGTTACAAATAAAATTCCAATTATGATTTAAATTAAATGTCTTATTATATATTATCATTATAGATAAAAAATTTCCTTCATTGGTTTTAATATATTTTATAGGTTTCAAAATATAATTAATAATAATTAACATTTATAAAGTAGTAATTTAATAGTGATCATATGATTTGTATAAATATTGGGTTTAAACAATTCCAATTGATACAAATAACAAAAGTGAGGGATTGATCCTACTGGATCGAACCATGTGAACCCCATTTACCAAAGATGAAGAGGTAGACAACATCAATGTGATTTTTCTTTGACCAAACAAAAAATGATATTAGATAACCTAATAATGATTGTAATCATTTATAGGATAAGTTTAATATCATTGAGATCAGGGCCCAAACAATGTATGCCGAACAACACCATGGATGTCTCACCATCATCCACCTTACTATAAGGGAATTTTTTTTTGTATTAAAGTTAATGTGTCATTACTATAATAATATGAAAATTAATATTTTATTTTCATTAGATTAATATTTTAGTTAATTATTATCCTTAATCTATAATCTATTACGTTTCTTATAAAATAAAACAGAAATTATATTTTTAATTGGAATTAAATTTCATTTAAGATAGTAATTTCATAAATTAGTGTATTTTTAATATATATAGTATTTTTTAAAAAATTATTATGAAATAATTTTTATCAAATTTAAATGATCATGTCATTTTAAAGAAGTCAAATGTAATTTATATGAGGGTTCAAAATTTATAATTGATAAAAAACCCTCTGAATTTTTCAATAAATGTAGAATATTATTATAATTGTGACAATTCAGGTAATCAAAAAATTATTTATATAAAATGAATATTATTTTTGAACTAAAAGGTTGGAATTATCTAATCATGAATTTTTCATTATGTTCTATGTTAGTATATAATTTTACTAAAAATAAATTATGGTTTAAATATACAGTGTGTATTATGATATTACAATAACACAAAAGTGCAATAATAAATACTATAATAGGTACCCAAGAAAAAATCTATGTTTTTCTTTAAAATAATTGGATTTTATGTTTATATGATTACCTTTATAAAGAAACATTGAATCCTCCAAAACCATTAATATATTTTATGGTTTTAAAATACATTTATTAAGAGTATTATTCACATCAAAATTATAAAGGGTATTATTTTTATACATTAAACCCTTTCCCTTATAAAATACATAAAACCAACCCTCTTTGGCAGAACCCATTGGAAAAAACTATAACATCCAAATAAATTTAAATAGTATTTTTATATTTATTTAATCGTTTTTAGTGGTTTAAAACCATTTGGGAAATTTTTTAATGAAAACCATTTTTAAAACTATGCTATTTTGTATAATAAAAAAAATTATTCAAATTATAAAATATTACTTTTAAAGAAAAAATGTATTCTTCTAAAACTAAATTCAAATATAATATATATTATATATCATATTTTAATATTGAATGTTTTGAATATGTTATTATTCATCAAAAAAAATTTATGATTTAAAATTATAGACCAATAATATTTTTTAATAAGAATTAATTTATTTACTTGATTATTTTTGAGAAATTAAGAATTTGAATAAATCAATTTATGGTTATTTGAAAATTAAAATAATATGACATAAAATAGAAAATTGATTAATCATATTTTTAAATTTAATTATTAATTTAGGATACTAATTAAAATTTCATCATTACTTGTAATAAATAATATTAAATAAATACTCTTATAATACTGATTATTTTAATAAATTTAGTTATGCACATTCATGTTTTTAAAATTAAAATGAACAAATGAAATAATAATATATTTATATAATATGAATACATTATAAAATGATATATATAATAATATTATTATTAAATTATAAAATATGTAAATACAAATTGTGAAAAACATGGTAAAAAGGAGAGACAAATGTGAAAAAAGAGAAAACATGAGATAATAAAAGAAAGAAAAATGATAAAATGAATTGAAAAAATATAAAAAGTTATAGAGACATGATAATGTTTGGTTTAGAAAAATTTTGAATAAAATAACAAAAATATTAAAAAAGAAGGTGGAGAAACATCAAAAATGAAAATAATGCTAAAATAAGAAAAAACGATAAAAACGGAATGAGTCATGTGGTGTGAGGTGAAGTCAAAAGGAACCCTATATTATTTGTAGTTAAACACATCGAGAGTATGAATAATGTATTTATATATATATATATAATATACATATAAAATGAAAATTAATAGTTTTTGAATTATTTAAAAATATATGTAAAATCAAACTTGTATGAGATTTCTCATCAAGCCTTAATTTCGCACCATTCGCAGAACCGACAAAAGAAATAATTTATATATTTGTGGACAATAGAATTAGTGTTATATATGTGATTTTTTCTAAGGGGTTTTTAAATTAATAACCATTAGAATTTTTAGAGAGTTAGGGTTTGAAGCAGCAGTAGATGTCGATTTCTGATTTTCTGTAAACCAAGTATGGCATTTATTTTCATAGTTTATAAATTTATTTTTTCAGATTAAAAATTATGTTATTATATTTTCAGAAAACACTTAGTAAGTGTTTATTTTAATTTAAAAATTTATATATACATATGTATATCTGTATATTATTTTAATTTTATTTTACAAAAGTATTTAAATTTTTATCAAGATTATGTGTTAGAAATTAGAGTTTATATTTTTCTTTCAAATTTCTATTTGACTTATAACCCTTCTATAAAATCAAACCTTTTTAATTTATTTTAATATATATATATATTATGATGAGAATTAAAGTTATGATGAATTAATTCATGATTTTAAATAAAGAATTTTAAATTAATAATAAGTTTTCTATTGTTATCATTAAACTTTTTCTCTTACAAATAAAACATTGTTTGCATTCCATGCACATTAATTCAAGAATTTTTTTCAATTATTATGTAGTGGTAATTTTTGATTTTAATTAAAATTAATTTTTTTAATTATGGATTTCTCCATGTTATTTTTATTATTTTTTAAATATAATATTATTCTATGTAAGGAAATGTATAATATTATTTTATTCTAAGGAAAGAATTTAAGTTTGGGTTTGAATTGTTCGTGGGTTATGATTGTGAAAGGGAGGACCATTTAAAATGATTATTTGAAATTATCAATAGTTTATCAAATGGTATGTTGTGGCATGTGGAGTGAACAAATGACCTCAAGGGGATTATCTTCCACATCTGATATGGTTGGGTGGCCATCTGGTTTTGTTATGGCCTATGGAGTGTCATGATTAATACATAAAAATATAATTTTATTATAGTGGATAAATCTGGAGTAGTATTTAAAAATAATTATTATTTTGAAAATATATAGTGGTAATATTAATATACATTATTTTTGGATATTTATAAAATCATTTCAATGTTTGTAAAACCTATTATTCTGTGTTGGTTTTTTCAAATGATAAATCATTCCAAAGATAATTATTGTTTTCAAAAAATATACTTCCAAATTATTTTAAAACCACTTACAAGGAAAATTAATGCTCACCAAATGTTTTTAATTATTTTTCACAGATTTAGTAGAATATATTTTGTTTATTTCACATAAGGAGGTAGCGTACGTGAAAAACATTAGTTTAAATTTGGGTTAAAATTTGATAAATTGAAATGTTAATGTAAAATTATAAAATACCTCGATTGGAAAATTTTCTACTATGTCAAAGTATTTTTGTATTTTTAATTTTTATTTTATAAAAAAATACATATCATTTTTCATGTACTAAATCTGGTAGCGCAGGTTTGAGACTTCACAATTGGTATAATAGAAATGGTCTAGATAATTTTTTAGATTATATGATTTCTTTTATTAAAATAATAATTTGGTATAGTATATATGTTTATTAGTTATAATTTTTCTTAATTTCATTGAAGGAAATTTAGTTTTTTATATCATACCGAACGAATTATGATGGTGCAATTATTTTAAGGGGGAAATATAACAACCAATGAAATTTAAAGAGTAAATTTATATTTATTTAATAGATTTTTTTTGAAATTTAAAACAAATTGAGAAACTTTTTAATAAAAAATTACAAAACTAAGGTATTTTGTATATAGAATATAAGATTTGACTCAAATTATAATATATCACCTTTTAAGAAATGCATATATTTTTCTTTAAATTTATTAAAAATTAATAATTATCTAATAGTATGATTAAATATTGAATATTCAGAATATTTTATTTTTTTCATAAAACTATTTTGATTTATAATTATAAACACTTAATATTTTTATAAATCGGGTATTAACATATATACATAATCATTTTTGTGAAATTAAGGATTTCAATAGACAAATTTTAGCTAATTTGAAAAGTAAAATAATATGACATAAAAAAATTTTAAAATATTTATTTATAAATTTAATTGGTAATTTATGAAACTAATTAAACTTTTATCATTATTTGAAATAAATAATTTTTAATATATTATCCTTTAGTAATAATTTCATTTAGATTTTTTAATAATGAACATTCATTTTTTCAAATTTCAAATTAATAAATGGAATAATTATATTTTCTGTAATATTTATATATTATAAAATATTAAATATAAATAAAAATTATTAAAATATGAAATATGAAAATCATAAAAAAGTGAAAATGTGATATAAGAAAAAGAGAGAAGTACATGAAAAATTTGATAACTTGAGAAAAAAAGATAAAAACACCTAAAATTAATTAAAAATGATAATACTTTTAGAAAATCATTATATTTTTTGGTCAAAAATGTAAATTATAATAATAAAAAATGAAAAAAATAAGTATAAAACATCAAAAATGAGAAACACTAAAATGGAAAAAAATGATACAAAATAGAAAAACTCACATTTTGTGGGGTGAAGTCAAAAGTGAACCCCACTTTTTTTAGTGTTCTGACACCTAGAGAGTATAATATATATATATATATATATATATATATATATATTATGAGAATTAAGAGTCAATGAGTTATATAAATATATATATACAGTTGAACCTATATAAACTAGCTCGACAAGCCTTAATTGTGTACCATTCAGAGAAATAAAACATATATAAATTTTATATTTATGTATAGTAGAATTAGTGTTATCTAAGGGTATTTCATTGTATTTTTTTTAAAAGAATAGTGGTCAGATTTCAAATTATGATAGGGTTAGAATAAGAAGAAGAAGTTGGTTTTCTAATTTTCTGTAAATTATGTAAGGGTTTTATTTTCATAGTTTTTTAATTTAATTTTACAGAATTAATATAATATTATTATTTTTTTAGAAAACCCTTAGTAAGGAATTTTTTTTATTTAAAAATTTATAAATATGTATATATATATTTTTACATATATTTTTGATTCTATAATTTAAGGATGTTTAAATTCTTTTTATCAAGTATGTGTTTTTTAAAATGTCTTCTCTATTTTGTTTTCAATCTTTGATTTGAGTTATAAACCTTCTGAGAAATACAAATTTTTTTTATAGAAATATATATATATATATATATATGTATGTATGTATATTATTCTGAAAATTAATGTTATAAATAATTATTCCATGATTTTAAATAAACTATTTAATATATTAAGCAAACTTGTTTTATTGATGTTATCATTAAATTGTTTCTTTTAAAACAAAATTCCAATGAGAAATATTAAAATTTTATTTTTTTCATTAAGTTCATTTTCACCATTCATTTATATGTTAAAATTTTCCATTTTATGTGAGAATTGTTTTTATATTTCTATTAATGTCATTCATAACATTAGATATAACCATCGTCTAAAATATTGTTAACAATACATGCACTTTAATTAAAGAATTCGTTTAAATTATTAACAATTTTATTTACTTTTTTCAAGTTATAGTAGATTATTTATAAATAATTATTTATCAATAAAATTTTTATAAATTATTAAAAATATTATTATTCAATGTAAAGAAATATTTTTTATTATTTTTTTCTAAAGAAATAATTTAAGTATGGATCTGAATGGTGTTTGGGTTACAATTGAGAAAGACATTACCATTTTAAATGTTTTTTTAATTGGAACAAGAGTATAGAATGGTATGTTGTTGCATGGGGAGTGAACCCATTACCACATAGGGACGCTATCCAGAAATTTATATGGATAAGTGGCCTTATGGTTTTTCTTATGGTCTTTCTTAGTATCAGGATTAATCCACAAAAAATATTATTTTTTATATATAGAAATAAAAATTAGTATTAAAAATTAATTTTTATATTTAATATATATAATTTCAAAAGTAATATATAATATTTTAGGATATTTATAAAAATTTCAATAATTAGAAATCATTTTTTTATTGGTTATATAAAATGATAAATGTTTCCAAAGATATTTTTCGTTTTCACAAAAAGTATTTCCAAATGATTTTAAAACCCCTTGTGGGGAAAATTATTTCCCACAATCTATTTTAAATTATTTTTCACAGTTTTTGTAGAATAAGTTTTCTACATAATGAGTAATCACACAGGAATAAATTTGATAAATTTTTTATAACTCTTTGATATGTTGTAAGGTATATGTCTAATTCTCCAAAACTAAGACTGGAAATGGTCTTAGTATGTAACGTGATCAATTTATTATTATTTTTAAGAAAAAATTCACATCATTTTTATGTACTAAATTCAGTAATGCGGGTTTGAGGATTAACAAACATCATTGTATGGTTTTAAATTTTGGTTATTTTATTATATAGAGTTCAAATACAATGTTGGGGTAATAATAAATAACTCCCTTCCACTTTTCCAATATAAACACACCCAATCAACCATTTATATTTAATAAACAACCATTTATAATGTATTTATAATTCCCTCTCCTTTTTGTAGTCCTCCCAAGGTTCCCACAATAACTCAAGAAGCACCTCAAAATATTTCAAAATCACATTCTCAATGTAAGCGATCATCAACAACTTTTTATTACAGAATCTCCTTAATATTATTCCTTTAGTTTTCATTTGTTCATTTTGTCATATATTCTTCTGTATCATCTTTACTATCCATTGAATTTATATATGGATAGATACCCATTTCATTCACATTAATCCCTCCCAAGATCCCTTTTATACACCCATTACCCTTCCAAAATTATGTATTATTTCCTTTCATTCTCTATCTTATTTATGTATCTTCTTTACCATATTCACTTTTTCTATAATTCATAATGTAGGGATATTCTATTAAATATCCCTCTTAACACCCCCTATGATTCCTAAATTATGAGATAACCCTATAACTCTCATCAAACCCGTCCATATACATTTATCTTCCCCCATTATGTTACTAAAAAATCACAATGATTTTCCATGCCAAATAATGTATAGTGAATACCCATTCCCAATTATTATCAAAGGTGATCAAATTTATGCACTTATATATATTTTATTAGGGAAGTACATATATTTATTTCACACTACCTTACTGGGGAATAAAAATTGATGAAAAAATATTCCATGTTTCATGATCTATATTTCACACCTAAGCATGAGAATGAAATTAATGTGATGGGTGCACCCAAAATTATATAGAGCTCCAATGAATTGGGTAATGATTTTTCATCATGGGATTTCATGAAATTTACTGGTGATTGGTCCTAATCAATCATTGTTCTTTTTTTCCATCATGATTCCTAGGTAGTTTGCATTGACCTATGTTTACTATGTGATGTTTTATGTTCTTTCCACGTTTCTCATGTTGACTTTATGTTATCATGATATATCATGCCTTATTATTCATGTTTTGATTGTCTCCCATTTTATGCCCCATTGATATGCCTATTGTATAACATATACTACTTTCATCATGTTATTCCATGTTTATTCCCTTACTAGTCTTTATAAGTTACCATTTTCTTATCTGTGTCCCCATGTTATCCATTATAGTTTTAATTATAAGCATGTTAAGGAATATTTCAATTAAGGTGAGTTATTTACCATTTTTATTTATTAGGTAATGTACCTAATTCAAAAATACACTACAAATATCAATCTTATATGTTGTATTATGTGTATATTTATGCAGTAAATCATGAATTAATATTTAATAAAGATAATGGTAATTATACGTGGGTTAATACATTACAAAATATAAGGTATGGGATGTATTTTCTTTATAATCAATATTATCTTCATATTTGTAAAGGATATAAACTTATGTAAATCATTCTCAAACAGAAATACTTTAAATATCAACTATTTAGTTATTTTACAAAACTCCAATATATATATATATACAATGTTTTATATTAAACTCTTATTCGAGAATTAATTTCAGAAAATTAATCTCTGGTTTTATATCAGTTATTATATTATCAAAATTTCTTTTGGTGTATTTGTTAAAAGAGTAAAAAATATTGTTTTGTTGTTATTTGACTTTATTTTTATTAGATATTTGTTATGTTTAAGAAAAAATGTCTCATTTCATAAAATAAATGACTTTGAAAAATAATGTAAGTTATCATTTTATGTGATTATACTATTTAATTAATAATTAAAAAAAATTCATTTTTTAAATTTCCATTTTATATCCATTAATGTCATTCATAATCATAGATGCGGTTATCTTCTATAGTTATTTATGACACTTCATTCATTTCAATTCAAAAACTTGTTTTAATTTTATATGATTGTATTTACGTATTCTTAGAAAATAATTACAAATGATTAAAGGATTTTTTTTCTAGTTATTTTTTATTAAATAAAAATGAAAATCTTACATCAAAATATGTTATAAAAGTATTTTATTCAGAAAAATTAATTTTTGTATGATTTTGAATTTTTTTTGGATTATGATTGAGAAATGAAACACCATAAAAAATTATTTAAATTTGGCACTAGAGTATCGAGTGATATGATATGGTATGGGGAATAAAACCATTATTTAAAGGGGATGTTATCCTTCATGTGATCCAACTATGTGGCCAGATGGTTTTTCTTATGGACATTAATATATTAAAAATAATAAATAAAATTTATTATTTTTAAAAATGATAAATATAAAGGAGTGTTTGAAACGATTATAATTTTTAAATTAAATTTCTCTCAAAATAATTTCTACTTATTGGCGATGTTTTATAAAATGTTTCAATTCATTGAATAAACTTTCTATGTATTTATTTTATCAAATGATTTATTTGATAAAATGCTTCAAAAATGTATTTTTGTTTTCAAATAAATGAATTTCTGAATGTATTTAAAACCACTTACTGTATATTTTAATTATAACACTATATTTTAAAATATTTGTCATAAGTTTTGTAGGAACTAAAATAATTATTTTATATAATTAGTTGGTATTTCCTGAGAGGATATTTAGTAAACTGTATATATTTATTTCAACTCTGAGAAATTGTATGGTTTTTTCTAATTCTCTAAAACCTAGGTCGGAAAAGATTATGTAATGTATAGAATATTATATATTGTTTTAGATAAATTTTATAAAAAATTAAATAGTAGGTTTTATTAATTAATCTATTAGTGTGGGTGTTGGTATTGATATCTACAATAGATAACCCAAAAAAATATTAAAAAGTATCATTTTTTACCATCACTATTCAATCCATCTCCACAAAACTTTAATTTATTTTTTTAAAAACAATATTCAATTTGGGTGTTTACAATGAAAAAAATTCATGAGAAATTACATGTTTTTCATAATTATATATTGACTTTGAAGAATTATATTTTCCACTATTTTCTCTTCAAATCATCTTTATAGAATATTCACATTCTTTTTATACAGGTATCCTAAAACTCATAAACATATTGAGAGTCTCTATTTTATGTTTCAAAAACGAAATACATTTAATTTTATTAAAATCATTAAAAATAAATAATGGAATTATGTCCATGTATATACTATTCACTAGTGATCCGAAAAATGTCAGAATCTATCAATGCTAATGGAAGGATTTATGGTATCTCATAATTCATATATACTAATATTGTAATATTAATTTTATATAAAATAAATAAAAACTAATCCCTTATTCATGTTATTTTAAAAATAACACCCACAAATTCTCTCCTTATTTACTTATTCATATTCCTCTAACACATATGCCCTAGCCTATTATGTTATAATGGATTTTCTTACCATTTAATTAGATCCGAATACTTTTACTATACATGAATTGAAATTTGTAAAATTCACTTTACTTTCTATAAAATAATTCACATTCATAAAAAAAATTCAGCTTTACTATCATATGTGATGCACATCCACTATCCATAATCCTAAGACATTATAGTTTTGTGTCATTGAGAGAAGTTTCATCAACTGATGATTTTTCCTTACAGTTTTCTTTCATTTTATAAAATTTTATAGAGTTTTTATATAAACCATATTATGATGGTATTATGGAAGGAAATAATTTATCAATATTTAGTAGATGGTCAAATAATTCATAAATAGTTTCGATGTCTTGGAATTTATTTTAAATCTTTAAACTAAATTTCCCATTTGTCTCTTTGAGTGGGTTGACTCCCAAAAATATAATTAATCCAATGTCTCTTATATCCACAGTATTGTTGGTGATTAAACTAACTTATAAATATAGTATTCAAAAATCCTCTAAAATTTTATTAGTGACCATATAAATAATATCTCCCTTAATAAATTAATGACTATTCAGAGATGTGTAACTTCTTTTCTTTATCCCTATTACCATTCACTTTTCTCTTATTTTTAACTAAAACATTTTAATTATTTCCTAATATTCTCTTATTTAGATTATATTTCATAACATCTTGAATATAATAACCTATATTATAATATTTTGGTTTTAACTTTGTAACATTATATTCATCATATTTTTAACTCCACTTATTTTAGCTAAATGCTTATTCAAGTTAACTATCTTATTCTTATAATAATATTCATTATTTTGATAAAAATTGAGAATAATTTTTTTATCTTTATTATATGTACACATATAATAACTTCAAACTATATTTATAACTCAGTTTTTGAAGTTTATAATTCCATATTTATATTTAAAAAGGTTTTGTTGAACATGTTTTAACTTTCTCATTTACTTTTACGTCTTATTAATTCTTTTTTTAGATTTCTATTTTAATTAAGAAATAGTTTCAGATCATAAATTTATTTTCTAAATTTTGATTTACTTTTAATTAATTATTATAGACTGATTATATAGTATTTTAATTCCATAAATACATTTTTCCCTATCAAATATGAAAATATTTTCAAGATAATAATTAAAAGCTATCTTTATCATAAACTTTATCTCAATTTCATCTTGTTATAAACCAATAAAATCCTCACTGGTGATCATTCCATCATTAAATTTTGAAATAACAATTATTTCTAATGTATCATCACTAATGTTATCATCCTCTTCTTCATAATCATCATCTTTATCACTCTTAGAGAAATAAATTTTTTTATTCAGAGAAACTTTTCACCTTTCCCTTAGAAGATGATCTTCATATTTCAATTTTATTATTGTGGTATCTTCTTTAATTTATTTCATCTACATCTCATTCTTCATATTCATTTTCTCATGAAATATTTTCAGAAAAAAATTTGATATCCCAACATCCAAAACTTGTCACTATTAACATTCCTCTGTATATTCATAGGTATATTTGATACTCTTTTGGAAATAATAACATTTTTTCATCAAAAAATTTCTTAATTATGTATTTGGTGTCACCATAACAAGAATATTCTTTTAAAATATCCATAAATATACATTTCTTGTATTCATTGAGTGAAATTTCAAGATTATCCTTATCCTTGAACTTTACAATCTTTTCTATTCTCATTCTTCACGTTGTTTGAGAGATATATATATCATCTTTACATATATTTTTAGGATCAGTTCAATCCAATGATGAATATTTTGGATCAATATTATCAATAATAATTCAAAATATATTTTCATAAATGGTTTAATCTTAAAAACTTCTCACCATGAGAAATTATAGAGATAATAATGTTTTTTACTATTGTACAAAAATCACAAAAGTATTCATAATCTCCCATATTTAGATACTCACAATTCATCCTATATATTTTTTAATTCCCATTATTTACTTTTTTTATTGTCTTTTAATTTATTAAACATTTACCAGACACCTTTAGTCGTTCCAACTGAGTTTACTTTAACAGTTTTTCTTCTAGAGAGTATGGAATGAATAAACTTTTAATCTCTCTTGTTAGTCAATAAATTCATATTAACATAATTTTTTATTGTAAATCTCTCAACATTAAGTCAAAAAATATATGTACTATCGTCGATTACATTATATCTAATTGAAAAAAGATGAAGAATCATTCTATCATTAAATATATTATAGTTCTCTATATCAATAACTGGAATACCATGAAAATTCATAGAATTGATAAAAAATTATAGAAACGTATCTTTTTTACAAACATAATCTATGAGTCCATGAAGGGAACTTTACATCTAATACCACTTGAAATGTAAATTTAAGATCTACGTGATCACTGTTTGTAGGTAGGGTAAATTTGTGATTTTTTTATTTTTGTATTTTATTACATTTGAAATAACCCATTCCATCGGTAAATGAGTTATGATTTTTTTTTCAAAATAATCAAAAACATGACAACTATATAAACATAAATATTTAAAAGGTTCAGTAATAAAAATAATATATATTCCTTAGCATGTTATAGAAGCAATCCACTATAACACAATTCACTAGAAATAAATCAATAAATATGGTAAAATAATGAATGGAATGTCCTTGAACATGCATCAAACTACATTCAAACAACAGTGAATGTTATATCTGCAAAGTTATAATTTGTAAAAAGTTTTCATAATATTTTTTTAAACCATCACCAACAAAAATTAGTATGTCTTCACTATGTTTCCTGTACATTGACACTCTTTCTCTTCTTGTAAGAACTTCTTCGTCACATTCTTTCCCTACTGCAGGAAATAACTTCCTCCTTAGAATTTTCAATAAAAAATTATATTTCCACATATCCTTCTAATTTCTCAATCTAGTCATATATATTGAAAATTTTATCAATTTATTTCTAAAAAAAATACAATGTCCTTAAAAAATTTATATTTAATCCCCTCTACACACAAACTTCCCTATAATTACACTTAATATCAAATATTTTCTAGTAAATTATATTTTTCCCTATGATCAAAACTCTTATTTTTTATTTCTGCATGTTCTTTTACCAATATAATACTTTTTTAGAATCATCATTTTAAAACTATGGAATTCAAAATTTCACTTGGTATATTTATCTAAAATGATTTCAATGTCACTTCAACTTTTACATAAATGAATACTGTAAACGCTTCCATTATATACTTTCACTCTATATATGGAATCATGTGTATGATAAAGTAATATAAGACACCTTTAACATTCTCACTCAATGAAAACTCTAAATTTAAAACTCATGATCATAATGATTTTCTACGTTACTTCTCTAGGATTATAGATGTTTCTTGAATCTTCTCACAAATTGAAACTTCAACTAACATTAATAAACTTACATAAACCTCAGAGGGAATCATGGATTGTCCTCCTATGATATTTCTAATAATGAAAGATATAATTTTCATCATAACAATTTAATATCATTATAAAAACACTATTAAAAAATTCGAACCAGTACCACATTTTAACAAATTTTCATCTAGTAAAAATTTGTATTTATTTTTCTATATGTTGAAATTAATTTATATTCTCATTCCTAACATTGTAGGTCCACTTTGGAAAGCATACCATAAAATCCCTCCTTATGATGAATACCGAGAGAACTCTTTTACCATTTCTATTATAGACTATCCTCTATATAATTAATTTTGATAAAAACATTTATCCAATTTTTTCAACCACTAAAATTTCTCAATTGACTTTGAGACTTCTTCTTGAACATCCAAGAATAACTTCTCCTCTTAAATTAATACATTTCCATGTGATAATTTTTTTTTTAAAATTAATTTTTTTTGATAGAATATAAATGGGGACATATTTATTGGAAATTTGATAGTATTCATATGATGGGAATTTTTCCATTTTGACATCTTTCCATTGTAATTTTTTGATAACTATCCTCTGGTTCTTCTCTTTAGATTTCAAAAAAATCATTTTTTTGGTATAATTAAAGAACAGCAAACACATACTGCCTCATAGCTAAAAATATTCCTATTATTATACGTCTAGTAATCTTATTCATAACATGGTAGTAGGGAGATTATAAATGAAAATGACTTTCTCCCACTTTATATTGACACTTTGATCATGAGATCATTCATAACTCATGATTTAGGAGACAAAAAACAAAAAATATTCTCTATAATTATTTTTTTAATTCGATTTTAGTTGGAACAAATTAGTATCATAAGAAAAAACATTCATCACACAACTCAATCAAATAAAATAGTATATAATTTTTCATCCACTAGAATTTTTTAGGAAAACTCAGTCCAATCTTCTCCGCATGTATATTTTGATAATTTTTAAAATATGGAAATATTTAAGATGTAATGTTTTTTTAATTTTTTATAAAAATTCAAAAATTCTAATCATATTAAATATAATATTAAAACAACTTTTAAATTCCTTCAATAAAATTTATCCCATTATTGTGTAGGAAAAGAGAATATTTGGGCGTAAGATAGGTGTATAAGGGTTACTATGTATCCTATAGAAATACTAATAAAAACAAGGATGATAAAAGAGGGAGGGGTTATGATTTCCATTCAAATGGATAATGAGGAATATCCCAAGAAAGGTTTTAAGCCGGTATAGTAGAATATGTTATATTGACATGATTTTTAAAGAAAGGTCTCCATTAAAATGGAATTTACTATATAACGAAGTTTAATTTCAGGTGATATGGACCGTTTTTATGTATTTTAATATCTTATGATAAGGAATTCCTCATTAAGGACCTTACAATACCATGGTTGGTTATGTGATGTATTTCTTAAAAACAATCCATTGGTGGTAGGTTATATATTCTCTCATTCAATTATAATTCTGGATAATTATCTATTAGATCTGTCATTAGATAGAATAATATTACTTTGACACTTCTTTTCTAAATTCAATGGTTTATTCATAGATATTATAGAAATTCTAATATCCAATAACAATTCTAATTAAATAAATGAGCTATGTAAAACCTTCTTAATGAATTATCATGTGGTATGGTTTTGGTGTACAACAAGGTTCGTCAAGGTCTATAACCATTCCTCATTAATTCACTCTAACTAATCACACAAGACATGGTATCATTCATCTTCATTTGATTGATCATATATAGATATGTGAGTTGTATGAGACTAATCTTTAAAGGGAAATACTAACTTCATCACATACACCACCAAATATGGGGACATATTTGTTCATTCATCGGTTGTACAGTGATAATACCAAAAACATATGTTTGTTTATCATGACAATAATTTTTATACCATTCAACCATTTCATGAATGATATTTTAAAACTAATTATAGAATGCATATATATATAAATTTATAGATGCATGGTAGTGGGTTATATGACTTAAATGAATATTATACTCTTAATATATTTTTTATGTCACACAAAAATTGGCAATATTTTTCATTAAGAATGTGTGGGGAGCCCCAAATATTTAGATGATGTCGAATTTCAAAATTTTGAAAACAAACTTTATTATAACATCATTTAAGGTAAGAAAATTGGGCCATTTAAAGATGAATTTGTTAGAATTAAGGATTAATATGAATTACCTAAATGTTTTTAGAGTTTTAGAAACTAGGTCTATCCACCAAGAGAAAAAAATGAAATAAATATTTTGGTTTCTGTAATTACTCATGGAGTTTTTGATGAAATAATCGGGTATAAATCTTGTGTGAAAAAATATGTTTAATTATATAAAACAATGATGTATTAATGTATAGAAATACCAATATATGTGGATGTGGTGTAATATCATAGTCCTTTTTTTAAGATCATTATAGTTTCTAGTGAGGAATTTTGCATGATGGTATGGATATTTTCCCATTCATTATATCTAAAGAACTCCCCATTAAAGCATTTTTTTTTAAAATTTTCGGGACATTAATCTAATATAAATGGTAAAATATTCATCAAACCATTGAATTTATTTCCATTAGTCTTGATCATGTAGAATACCCCCACTCTAAATATATTCCAATATGGGATACATTTATTTGTAGATTGTGTTAGTTGGTAGAGATTATGAATCTCCTTAATTTAAGGTTGTACAAAGTTCAGTAGTTTCTTCTCTAACATTGACAATAAATAGAGATACCACACTTTGGTAGGAGATTTTAATGACTATAAAATACTATTATAAATTTTTATGTGTTTAGGATGGATGTGATGACATATCTGATCAATCATTATGTAAGATCAAAAATTGAGGAAACGTTGGTTCTGAAGAAAATGGTGACATAAAATTCAAAACACAATCATGTCGGGTTATCAATTCATCTTTAATGGTGCTAGAGTATGTACATTATTTCATAAATTCTAGCTCCAAATAACCACACATATCCAATCACACAACTAGTATTTTAAAGGAAAATTCCAATCATTCTATGTTAGAATAATATTATTCCTCCTCAGGGGTACATCTCTCTATATGGAGGAAGAGTAATGGAAATGTTATTTTTTGGATAAATGAAAATAATACTCAGGATAAAATATTTGATAATGGAGTTTTCCATCCTTTTTCAAATAAAACTATGAGTGAATTTACCAATATACTAATTCGACTTCTCAGAATTATCACATAATGATAAAAACTCTTCTTCAAGAATATCCTTTTTATTAGATGATTCACCTTGGGAATTATGTCCTGCCATTAATTCTACTAATACTTTTCCTTTGGGTTTATTTTTGGTTGAAAAAATGGATGTATAATTTTTAAAGGATAATAACCAATAATTATAACCATTCTTTCAATATATTTGGACCAATAATACATTTCAGAAGATCCATAAGATATGTCATGTTAATTTCGGTATGTTAGAGTTTCTGACAATTTTTATGTTCCAAAAAGATCAATGTGAGGTAATTCCATTCAATGTTATTATATTGGTTCACAAAATCAAATGTTATTCTACTAATATAGTATAAGTTATTTTCTTATCTACATAATTATTAGGTAGGTATGGAACCATGTAATCTATCCGCAATTTTTTATAGATGGTATGGTATTTTCCTTGATTAAGTGTCCTAAAAACTAGGGGTACATAAAATATTTTAGATACTCATTGAAAGCCTTGTAGAAATCATAATTAAATTGAAATGTTTATAAATTAATTAATAATTTTATAAAGTAAATATATTTTACAATGATATTCAACAGTAAACATTTGATATAGGAATGGAACACTTTTTGACCCCTAAACTCTCAAATGTTTTGTAGTGGGGAATATCAATTATTTCCTTGTTTTTTTAGATTTTCATGGATACAACATTAATATACCATGAACCCAATAATTTTTTATGATGTTACACAAATGGTTTAACAAGATGTGTCTATCTTTATGTTATGTTATCATAGATTGGTGAATACTACCTTGAGGTCATCAAGGTGATCTTGATACTAGTGAGACATGAGTACCACATAATATGTTTTACATTACATTATATTTCAAAAAAAATTATTTAAATGATTATTGAATAACACACTAATATGTTCCACCAACATTCATCAAGCCAGATAGAATAACTTGTATGAAATATGCCTATTGGGTTACCCTAAATGTAGTTTCTTATTTTTCCTTGTGAGACTTTAAAATTTGATTGCATTAGCAATGCCCACCCTTGAATGAGTGGACATGAAAAATGAAAATTTCACTAGACAATAACATCATAATTAGGACCAAAAAGTTTTATTTCGTAATATAATGATTCAATTTCTCTAGATTTTGTGAATAATTTTATTTTTCATTTCTCATTCATCACTACTAAAATAATGGAATGAAATTTTTGACACTAGACATACTTGGTGATGTTCTCTTAAATTAGTTTATCTACATCAAACTATACCTATATGCCTATGTTAGAATAAATCATCCACACCATTTTCTTTTAACCACACTAGTTATCTAATCAATGTAAATAGTAAACACATTCCAAGGGATGAAGCCTATTTATTTTTATGTATTTTAATATAAATAAATCATATTGTTATTATATAAATGTAATTTATTCCTCCCATTCTTGAAATCCATTAATAAAATAATCAATGTAGGTCAAGGGTTCTCTTCAGTGCAAATATTCACCTACCTGAGTTCATAGATAGCTTCTAAAAAACCTTAATAAAAACATAGTGTGGAATCACTAAGATATTCTTCCTAACATCATTGGGAGTATAAGACGGGCTCACATATTTAGATACAAAATATTGTGAAAATGAATCATTTTATGCTATGAAGTTATAGTTATCAGAGAGTACATTAGAAATTTATGACACCATATATATTTGAGTGATGGTTCTTAATACCCCTATCATAATTTGGTGGGGAGTATCTAAATAATAAATGATCATGGTTTTTGTCAACTTCATACACATGAATCCTATGTTTTGGTAGATATACATGGACGAATGATTTAGGATCATATATTAAAAAGGACTTACTTCTTCTATTGATGGAGAATTAAGGATTGAGATCTATTATTTTCCATCATACGAATTGAAAATGATTTTGTGTTTATCATTACTGGCCATTATGAACATGTAACATCACAAATCTGGTCATGTTTATTTTATGTGACTGATATAGAGTAAAAATTATTATCATGAACATTCTAAGGATTTACTAGAGTATCTTAAATCCATTTAGGGTAGAAATTTATGTATTATAATTCAATAAAAACAAATTTACATCCCTTTTATTATACCTTACAAATATGGATCAGTATATTTAGAACACAAAAAAAGAATTATCACCATAAAACACCATTATTTACATATTTATGTTATTTTAGACATTTATGGTAACAAATAGGGTATTGAGATATGCATGTGGATCCAAATCCATATTAACATAACATTGAAGGTCATATTATAGAGAACAAATAATAACTATGAATTTAAAATATGGTATTTAAAACAATTTTTGATATAATATTTCCCAAAGGCATTAGTTCACTCTTTTCAGACATAAATATTGTTAAATTGGAAAGGGATAGGTCATCCTCCTTGTATCATAAATAGAGAAGAGTTCAGAATAAAATTAACATAATTATTGAAAAAAATTCCATTAAGGATTGGGGAATACATATGTCATCCACTTTTCTAGATATATATTAGGGCCTAAGGTGAATATTTTTGTATGATTCATTATCATGATCCATAAAGAAGATAACATCATGAAATTCGCTACAAAATATTTCAACAAGTTATATTTAAGTTGTTTCCACCTTATTATTTAACTCTTAAGATTCTGAAAAATAATTAATGTGGGTATGTAGAATCTCCATGATGTATTTTTTTGGGATCCAATATTAAATTATTTATAGACACAGTAGGGAGATTCTTAAAATAACCATAATTTTGAGTTATAATATTATACCATTTGACAAGTAATTATTCCTTATCCTCGAGCCTATTTGGTAATAATAGTTTTGATGACAACCCCTCACCAATTTATATTTTTTGGTGTTTGTCTATTGGTTAGGTTGAGTTGGATTACAACTTCATATTATTGAAAAATTTATTTTTTTCGAATAATCAATCAATTAGTATGGTTGGCCAGACTAAAAACTATATGATTTATAATCAAACTAATTATATTATTCATCAATTTAAAGTGTATAATTTTTTTAGTTATATGTATAATTTTTATAGGGAATGAATCTTGGCCTCTAGGGTATACCCCTTGTGTGTCTCCCCTTACATATATATAATGATTCTAGATAGATGTTGGGGAATGTTCTTTTTTAAGTGTTTTATTAATTAGTGAAGGGTTTCTCTTAATGTATAATGTTAGAATAATCACACATGTACTCCTAATTAAGGGATAATTCAATTTTGTGGGATGGTTCTCATTCTCCTAATGGTGGGGGAATGAAATCCAGAATATTCTAGATCATATAAACCACCTATTGGGGATCCTCTTCATGTTCCATATTTCATCGATGATGGTGGAAAATAATTTTAAATTTATAAATCGTGGATGATGTTTTCATAGTCATTTCTAGTGGAATTGGGGTATGAACTCTTTCATTTATCAATTCTAGGATGTTTCCATGGGGTCAATTGACCAACTATTCAGTCGTCTATTTGTAGATGTTTTTAACATTTTTTTGTGACATTAGTCCTTTATGCATATTATTTTGGTGTAGATGTTAACACGTAATCCACATGATTTAGTGTATTGGATAAATAATAGTCCCCTTCATCCACCATGATATTGATAAAGTCATTGATAATGATGCAGTCTTTCATTTTGTGCCCAAAAATCCAATGGTAGGGAAAGTCAGGATGATGATTTTTTAACCCCACATATTCAGTTTTTTATGATCTTTAATATGGTGGATATTTTTTACAAGGAAATAATTAAAATAACTAAAATATATTCATTTATAAAGGAATAAACATTATTATTATTATTTTATCGGATAGTTGTTCTCCTTATTTTTATTTAGTTTACTTTCATTTGAATGAAATAACTATTGTTGTTTATAAGAAGGAGGCATAACATTTATATAAATGACTTGTGTGATGGATCTAGGACTAGAGTTGGTGTGGCAAGGAATATTTTGGTTTCTATCTTTCAATACAACCTTTTCAGTATAGATAATATTTATAAATATTTGGATTTTTTATCAATGATATCATTCATGTAATTTTTCATTTATAGGAAACTATAAAAACCCACTAGAATACATTATATTAAAAATAATTAATTCTGTATCATCTTAAAGATTCTCTATTTATTTCACTTGTAAATATTCGTATGTTTTCTTTACAAATTATTTGAATGAAAAACCCTTCCCATAATAAATATAGTTTGTGACCCTATAAATTTCATGATATGTGTAGTTTGAGAGGTCACATTTGATCAACTTCCTCATCATTGATATAAATTAATGGAAAAATTAAAATCATTGATTTTATAAACTAGTAAGAGACATGATTGTAAGATTATTATACAAGAAAAACATGTTTCCCTAATAATTTTTCATGAATTATTAAATAATCACTATATATTTATTTCATAGGGTACTAAACATTGTAAAATGTTGGGACGAAAAATGAATAACTTATATATCCAAATTTTCTACGGTTAGGAATCATAGGAACTTAAGATTAAAAAATTTTGGTTAATGAGGAGTCATATCCACTTAATTAGGTTAAGGTTTCTTCTTTGGCTACACTACTATTCTCGAAAATTCCATACCATCCATTAGAGTATTAAGAGACTTTTGAAGTTATTATGGATTGACCTAATGTGTTTACGTTTAGGTGAGGGTGACTTTTTGTATTAATATCATTTTCATTCTTGTAAATATTTAGGTAATATTCCAATGTTAAACTAGGATAATTTATTATGATTGGGGCCATTACATCCACATTTGAGTAAATTTTTGATAATCAATATGTGTCTGTGTCAAAATAATAGGTTAATTCAACATCATGTTTCTAAGAAACATGATTCAATTATCACTGACTAAATAGTATCCTCTCATTGAATTGGATTTGTAGGATGAATCATAGCTATTGTAACCTCAATGGATAACTCAAAGGGTATATATCTTCTTAATATGTTATAAATGAGTGGTTTTGACATCTCTATTTTAGAGTTATACTGGTTATCTTTTCCTCAATAATGATAACTTCAAATCCATTTGAGGACTAGTGAGATGATTATATACAAGAAAAAATTTACATTTTCCATGAAAGTGGATCTCTATATAAGTGTTAATTGGATATTTGAAGGATATCATAGATATTGGGCCTATATGTGAAGTCTAGTGTGTAAAAAATTCAGATATTTCATTAGTATAAATGATATTTCAATAATATATCTCTTCATTTTCATGTCTCTATCAGTTTTAATTTTTCACTACAATATCACCAACTCTGGTATTTATAACACTAACTAATGTGAATCTTATGGAGGAATAAGACCATCCCTATGTTAGAGTAATATGAGGACTCATTTTTATTAAAAAAATACCTCATGGGATAAAACATATTCTTCCTCCACATTAACATTTATAAAATATATCTTCGATATAAATCATATATGGGGATCCATATTTTCTTTTCAGTTCTTTTATAGAGATGTATTTGGTGGTGTATTGTAGATAGTGACCTTGAAGGAATATTCTCTAATATACATTGAACAAGATCATGATGGTGATGAGTTATGTATTACAAGTAAGATAGTCCAAAGATTTTTTTCTTATATGGATTCATCCTATCGACATAACACTAACATGCACCTCAATGGGGTTAAACATTAAACTGACCTAATTGTCATGGGATTATCTATAATTTTCTCAACCACAGTTTCATTCATTTCTATGATTACTGATTACAGGGGTCTTGGGGGAGGAAAATATTCCTCTAGACCTATTGGTTGGGATTTCCCATATATTATAATTACAATTTTATCATATCTTTATTATCCATTTGGGTTCATATTCTATAGAGATCCACGTGAACAATATCATTTTATGCTCTGTATAATAGGTATTATCCATCTAGAGTATAAATGTATTTATAGATTAATATTACCATAGGGCATTAAGCTAATTAACTTTTCTAGTGGAATGATATAAAAGGATACCAACCAAACATTACCATATAGTGATCATTTTTTCACCCTCTATATAATAGTTTTTCATTGGACCAGACAACTATAACACTATATTCATGGGTTTGAGGCATAATTTGAACTGATGTCATTGCACGCCATCTCATTGGGAATATCATGTCAAATAGTAAGAGGTTTAAAGTATAACACCTTGAATTAAAATTAACCTATAATATGTACCTATGAATAAAAATCCTAGATGATTTGGAAGATAATTGTTTATTTATTTATGAAACAAAAGGAAAAAATATAAAAATAATCGATATAGGAGTTCATTCGATTAGAAAAGAAACTTGAAAAACTACTCTTATAATTATTTGAGTAGGTTGAAATATCCCTCATAGGATTGGTTTCTATATTTTAGGTGATGGATTTTAACATATAATACATGATAAATATTTGGTATATTCTAAAATAAATGGATTTCTACCATAAAATATATTGTAGAACATGGGATAGATCTTGAAAGATATTTTATCCATAATTAGTTCCTTATTAATAATTTAAAAACATTCCTCATATTTGATATATTTTCATTAAATCATATTTAACAACGTTGGTAAAATATATATTTTTTCAAACATCTCCAATTTTATATGTTCTTACTTAGGAATAGATTATGATCATTAATTCTGCTCACACATAGACTAAGCTGGGATTCATATATATCATTGTGTGGAACCTAGTGGAAAAAGGATTGATTTTTAATTTGACTCTTAATAATAGGGTTTAATTGTGATGGTTATGAAATAGGGAGTACCTTTATACCGATTATTACAGTGAGAACCCTCGTGGTTAATGATTTCTTTATTATCGTCATTAGAAGGGTCTCATTAATGGTGGTTTTCCAAACCCCAATTATGAAAACTCTATTTTCTATTCTTCACAGATTTCCACTAGTATAAACTTCATGTTTACTGATTTTTTTATTTCTATAATCGATACGACCTCTATGACCATTGTCTTCATCATTGTGGTGACAAAGATTGTGATAGATGTCCTAAGGAGGATTTCTAAATCCATTTGGAATTAATTTTTTGATAAGTTAATTACCACATTTTGGATGACTATTATGAAATAGGGTGAAAATTTGTAATTAGAATCATAGTGAGGACCCCCACAATTTCTGTGCTGAGCTTATCTAAGGTGATGACCTTTAGAACTAATTAATTTTTATCACTAGCATAGGAATAAACTATATGTTAGTTATTTTCATGATCATTATGTGATGGACCTTAATATTTTCCTCCAGGAGATGGATCTGTCTTATAAAATCAATTTTGGGACTCATTATGGAAATGACCTCTGTTATTTTTAAGGTTATATTGTAATGAAGAAAATCATGAAACATACCATTAGATGGAATTCCAAAATTATTAATTTACAAGTGGTCAAGGAGATAACATAATACATGTGGGTTCCATTGATGACCTCAAAAAGGATTTGATATATTTCTATAGGGATAAAATCCATAGTTGCAGTTCACTTCACTCGGTGAGGAGGGTTTAACCAAGGTTATTGCTAGAGTTATCCTTGTTGAATCTAGAGGCATTAAGTTATAGAGATCTGAAATTTTTATTAGGAAATTAATATTATATAAAAATTATCGTTGAGGGTTTTTAATATAGAAATAGTGTATAGCTATATCAAAGTTTCATTTTTTGAATACCCATTAAAATCTATCCTTCTATGATCCATGACCCAATTAACAAGGGTTAGAACATCAAAATAGGATTTGGAAGAGGTGAGTAATACATGTTGATGATGATGTCCTTGATAAATGGGAGCACTCATGGATTGCTACATGATAAATATTTGTATATAAGATATATCCTTATTGCCTTCTTCTAGGTATGAAAGTTAGAAATTATTTTTCTCCACTCCCAAATTATTTTGAAGTAGTGATGGGGTCTATATTCCCTATATTAAAACATCATTTGTGTGATGATAATAATAATATTAGATCCATAAGGTTTGTGTGGGACATATTTGGGTTGTGGATAATTATATTTACCCAAACAAAAAAATACTCTCACAATAATACAACACAACGATCTAGAGGTATATTTTATTTATATAATTATATACATAAATGTGTCTTCATAAAATTAAAAACAAAATAATTATTTTAATACTCCACATAGTTATCTTAACTCTCATAGATATTCTAAAACTACATTGCATACCCTAGGTAAAATAAATATGGAAACATGTGAACATTAAATTCCTATAAGGGAATACACATGGAAAAAAAGAATAATATAAAATTCAAGACGCATAACCAGATTTCATATTGAGAATGATCATAGGAATGAAAATAGATCATCATAAAATAAATGTAAATGCTTATGTAATAATAATCCTGTGGAAAAAACATAAATCATGAAATAAAAATGATATATCAATGATAACCATTAGGATAACATATTATTGGATTGCTTCCATTAAAATAATTATAGGATCTGGATAACCACCATTATAACATAATTTTCTCTTGATAACCACTAATGCACAATATATAATGGGTTTAAGATCACCACTTATGCACCCAACAAGTAATCTTATGAGACATTAAGATTACACATTGCATTAAAGGGATATAATAGAACCAACCATCATAAAATTAGATAACTAACATAATAGAATAATGTTCTTAGGATAAACGCTTGTGTACCTTACATAGTGTGCTTCAGATAACCACGTGTGCACCATACATGGAATCACATGAGACATTAACAATACACAATATATTTTAGGTATA
Organism: Viscum album; assembly: GCA_963277665.1. NCBI lineage: Eukaryota > Viridiplantae > Streptophyta > Magnoliopsida > Santalales > Viscaceae > Viscum > Viscum album. The sequence goes on from OY728119.1 coordinate 1,979,698,392, forward strand.
TAACGGACCCACCCATCACAACATAGGCCAAACTCAATCATAATATGTAAAATATTTTGTTTTCCAATATAGGAAATATAAACCATATATATACCATAAGGATGATAAAACAAAAGGGAATATTGTGGTTTTAAAAATAATTTATAAAGGAATAACTAAAGGTTGTATCATATGTATTATAGGGATAAAAATACATCAAATTATTTTAGATGTACATTTTTTATTTAAAATTAAAATACTTCTTCATAGTGGGGCTTAATTTTTAGAAATAATTATTAAAAAAATAAAATATACAAGAAATAAAATATTCTCTTAGCCGATCATTTTCTTAGTGAAGGAACTACTGAATAAAAAAAATCTTTTAATTTAAAAAAAATTGATGTAAAAAGGGTGTTCATTAAATAATGTAGTTTTTGATGAAAAAATTAATTTTTAAACCATTTTTTTTGGGTGACACTTGACATCCTTGTATACAATTGGATTTTACCTTAAAATCTATTTTATAAAAAATAGAAAACATCAAAGAGAACCAGAAATGTACATTCCCTAAAAATCAATGGAAAATAAAAGTATGAATATATTAAAAAAGAACATATACCTACATAATATGGATTATATAATTTTGATAAAGATAAATGGATGGGGATAAAAATAATGATAATTTGATTGTAAAATTTATTGAGGGTGGTTTGAAGGATCCCTTATGGATTAAGAATGATTATAATGAAAACCCCTTGATAAAAAGAGATCTTGAAGTCAAAATTAAAATAAATTGAATAAATAAAATACATGAGATTATAAATCCCATTAGAATTAAACACATCTTTTTAAATAAATTATGTTCATTAAATAAAATTTATCTCAAAGAATGAAATTTTGATATGAAACCCTTATGATATTTGTAATTTTTTATTCAAAACATATGGGAAGGTTGAAAACAATATGGATATATATATATATATAATGATTAGAATAATTTATTATTCATAAATAAATTATTAGGATATATTTACACCTTATAAATATTAAATTCTTGCATAACATTAAAACATATCTTACTGAATATAAATTGAGATGAAAACCCTTACACATGTCTGAAAAAACTCTCCACTTGAAATTAACTTCCAAAATTATTTAATTATGTTCTTCTAATAAATATATCCATTAGAACATATTCATGCATTTTTAATTTTCTATTTTCTATATATGTAACACCACTATATTTTAAAATGAAGAAAATGGTTGATGGTGTATCTAACATGCAGCAACGATCCTAAATAAACCATGAAATATTATTATTTAAATAAGAACATTAATAGATATGTTAAATTGGATGATATGAATATGATTATGTAATTTATTATATATATATATTCCACTCAAAATAAATTTATTTATTAATTTTTGAGAAATAAGAACATGTTTTTTAAATATTTCAATCTATTCATTAAAAAATACTTACTCTTAAAAAACGATTTATATTGTTTTTGTAACACCCCGACCCTAGTTACCATGAGTCGGTGCATTATTGTGTAACATTGGCATGATCACAAAATATCAAATCTCGAAAGACTGGTTAGTTTAGTAGCCTTGGAAACACTAGATAAATTCATAAATGTTACATTACATCATAAAGTGAAAAACTACAATAACATAGTCTCCATTTTACACACTCATATCCCCTTCAGACTGTCCCTGCAGGTCATACCTAAAATACTTCTTCACGTCCTGGAAAAATTAAAACATTGAAAGGGGTGATCTCAGATGCTCAGTAAGGATAAAAATAGAGCGGAAGCTTTCATAAATAAACATAAACATTTAAGGCAATGTATAACTAAAACAAAAACCTTTTAAACATAAAATTCAACATAATATGGAAAATTAATAATGAAATAATTCCATTTACTTATTCACATGGATATTCTACTAGTACAATAATCACATGCAATATCAATAACCACTTTCATAATGATGGAATGCATAATGCCAGACTATCATAATCACGTAGCCAAGGCCTCATGCCAAGACTAAAAATAAGATTTTTTCAAGGCCTCATTCCAAGACACTAGTTTGAATAATGAGACATGCCGATGTATTGAGAAGCTATAGCGGACTCCACCCGTCACTTATTAAGTCCATTGCATTCCTTATATGAACAGGTTTAAACATATCATAAACCATAACATAATTGTATCACATAAAACATGCATAAAGGAAACGTAAGATTTCCACATTTCAATCACAAGATATCAATATAACACATTGATATAATAAAAACATTATCAAAACAATTTTCAATACCAAAATAAAAGAAAATTAAAACTTGGTATTTATTTTTCATTTAAAAAAAGTTATCGCTTGTAGAGGAAGCTGAAACCCAAATAATAGTCACGGCGGTAGAGAAGTCGTTGTCGCCGCATACGTAAGACAAAACATTATTTTTTTGTTTAGTAAAAATGCTTCGTATAAAAAGATTCCTTTGGAATAAAAGTCAAAGTCAAAGGGTTTTATACACCGTATAAATTAATGTTGTGTATAAAACAAAATATGCCTCAATGAAAGGAGATTGAGACGAAGTCCCTTACAAGGATAATTTTTTTAAATAAAATAGATCTATTATGTGTATTCACTATAAGTACAAATAAATAAAGTACAAGTACAATATAGGACATAATAATATCATGACATAATTTGAAAGTTGGAGATTAACCCAAAGAATGAAAATTGGGTTAAGAAGTTCCCTTACCTCGTGTCTGACTTGACTCGATCATTCTTTAACCTCCTGAATAATAAAGTAGAGTTAATTTATATTTTCTTAAGAACCTTTTAAATTTTCATTATTACTTTTATATCACTTATTACCATGTTATGAACATTATGTAATTATTTATGTTAATAACGGTCATTTTGTCGATCTTTGGTACTTGAGTCAAAAATAAACTTCTTATAATTACAAGTTGTTCATGTGGTAAATTATCCATTATATCCAGAATTATATTCATGATTTAGATATCATATATATCATATATATCCAGTATATACATGCATTTATAATATTACATAACATTTAGAGGTAAGAAATGAAATGCACCGTTCATGGAGACGGTAAGTCGTACGTACACATGAACGCTACTTTTATTTATAGTTCGTATTTAATTGAATGAAATTTTAATTATATAAAGGTATACTATAATTCCAGTATAATATAATGTATAACACCATTTACTCCATCCTTTATACATCCCAAATATGGCATTAACGATTCAAATCACTTTGAGGGGGCGGTAGTCCGCACTTCCTAAAATGAAAATATCGTGTTTACCCATAATGGAAACAATAAAGGAATGACATAAATGAAAAATACAGAAGCTTAAGTAAAACATAAACATATTATATATCATATATAAATATAGTGACATCTTAATTTCCACCATTGAAGGTTTTATATGAGTGTTGAATAATCATCGTTTCATGAGGCATAAATTCACCATCCACAAAAATAGTATGTTATTTAACCATTATATGTAGGTGTGTGTAAGTTTAGCTCTAATAATTCTTATAAAAACATCCTAGTATATTGAGGATACTGGTGTTGTTACAAAATAAATTAATAAAAAGAGTTTAGGGGGTTGGAGAAGCAAAATAAAACATAAGAACACAAGAGAAAATACTACCTTTAATACGGGTGACTCTTTTTGAGTTGATCTCAAAGGCTTCCATGGGAAGACTTATACCCAAATTGAGGCTTCTAGGAGTAATATTGGGATGTGGAGAGACAAAATGGGCAGGGTTTGTCCAAGCCAAAGGCTTGAGAGGTGTGGGTAAGGTGGTAGAGGTGGGGGCCTTTTATAAGAGAAGAGGAGGGGCACTCTTGGAAAGTTATAAAAGGTTACTTTATTATAAATTGATTTTCGGATTTAAAAGGTTCCAAAATTATATATTTCTAGGATAAGGTGATAATATTTCGAAATAAACCCATAAAATAGGTTTATGACATGTGTAGGTCTTATAGTTTACATTATCCTTTCATTTTATTTAAATTGTTAAATAATTAGGTAATCGATGCATCATCATGGTGTCAAAAAAAATAAATTTATTTAATGTCTAAAAATTATAAAAAAAATATAATGATGTAGAAAATATTTTTATATTTATAATGAATATTTAGAGTCAAAAATATTACTTGTATAACCCCATTTAAAAATTGTTTTAGTAAAATAAATCATGTTTGTGACATTTTTATTTTTACTTTAAATAAAAAGTTATTATTGTCATTTTCTTACCCAAGTTGCTCCATGGGGTCCCCAAGTTGACCCATGGATTTTCTTGGTCGGAAATGACTCATCCAATAGTGGTAGGACAAGTTTAAATGTATTTCAATATTTTTATAATATCATTTTTACCTTAAATTTCACTAATTACTTTTAATCGTGATAAATTAAACTTAAAAGTTACGATTCACCAAAAATTGTTTTAATCCCATTGAACCACATTTTACTTCCTAATAACAACCATGTATGTTGGATTTTTGAAAATAAAATCACAGAAGTGGAAATGTTTCATTTAAACAAAAAATCAGTTTTTTAACTACCACTTAGTGGTTTCACTATTCTTCAAAAATTGATGTTTTTCAGAACAATTCCAAAATTTCACCCTAAGATATAATTGATATTATGAATTCAAAAATGATGAATATTTTAAAAAAATCAAAAAATATAATTTTCATTAATTAATTTTATAATTAATTCCTGATGTCATAACAAATAGCATGTTTTTAAGAAACAATATATATCAAATGATTGACAATTGTTTAAGTCCAATTTCAAAGTGAAATTAATTCTAATGACCACCATTGGATATATTCTAATTAAACTTTAAAACCAATCAATAGTATAATTTATCACTATAAATTATTTTGATTAAAAAAGTTATTTTTAAGTATTTTTCACTATTTATATAAAATTGGAAGTTCTCAGAAAAATACCAAAAATTCAACATAGGATAATTTCGATATTCCAAATCCAAAAATGAAGTCCATTTTGAAATATAAAATATATATAATTTAAAAAAGTGGGTATTAATATTCATAATGGATATTTTTATTGGTCGTGGTGTGTTAGAATCTAGAACTTGCATACAATGCAAGCTATTGCATTATTGAAAGAGAAGCATATCATGGAAGCTCGGGGTGTTACATTCTCCCCTCCTTCAATAAATTTCATCCTCGCAATTTGTTATTTTTCTTTGAAAATAAAAGGTTGAAAATAGAAAATACATTTGTGGAAAACCCACATCGGAAATAAGGTTAATAAAATTTAGCCTTAATAAGAGGGAAAGGGAAATGAAATGGTCACCACCAAATTATGATCTTGATAAGGAGAACATTGGTGGAAATTATAGAAATATAATTGGAGGGAAAATGTAAATATTTGTAGGGAGTGATTGAGGTCATCAATCATAAACAAGTGTAAAATTGAGGGCCTCAAATCCATCAATCTATGTTGATTTAAAATATTATCAGTTCAACAAGTCATAAGGTATTAGGATAACACGTTTTTTGTTTTAATATCCCTTTAATAAGGTTTAAGAACTAATTTATTCATAGAATAAGAGGTAGGTATATATATTTATGCTTGAAAAGTAGATTTTCAACCTTCAACTAATTTCTACCACAAACTAATCTTTCACTCAAAAAGATAATAGAACTCAAAAATAATATATTTATCCTAATCGTACAAGGTTCAAAATGTTAACACATACCATTTAGCTTAGGAAAACTATTTTGTAATAACCAGGGACTTCCTGTAGGCTAGTGGTAGGTAATAAAGGCATGTCTCACTATGGTTGTGGGTTAGATTCCTACAGCTTTGTCCAACGCGACAGGTTATCCCCAAACCTATAGGTTTTCCTTTTCCTATACTATAGTATTATAATATTCCAAAAATAATTTTCATAAATGTTTTAACCTTAAACAAAACAATCCAAAGTTCAACTTAATCCATTACAACCTTTATATTTATCCAAAATACCTCCGTCCAGACTTTCTCTAAAAGGTCCTTAAATTCCAAAATCAATTGTAACATTAGATTCCCCAAAAAAAAGTAAAGTTTATATTATTGTCACATACTAAAAATATGATTACCTTAATCATATTAAAACCTTAATGAAAACAACAAGTACTGCAGTACAATCCTTATATATCACATTATTCTTATAACCAGAATATAATCCTTGTTTCCAAAAGCACCAATACATTAATTATTCCACTTCAACTGTAGTAACAGCATAAGATTTTCCTTGATCCCTTGGCCTTTTCGGAGGTAAGGTTCCCTGACGCTTGGGACATTAATTTCCATAATTCCCCATTTCCCTACAATTGTATCATTAAACATTGATAGCCTCTTTCTTTCCCTTGCAATCACGAGCCTGGTGACCTTTTTCTCCACATTTATAACAAACTCCCATTCCTTTTAGGCAAGTACCGGGGTGATTCTTCCCACAATTATCACATAATGGAAAATCATTCTTTCCCTTTTTCCCTTTATCTGTCTCTTGTTCCACTGTTCTCTTCTTCTCTTGCTTTAATTTATTGTCATAAGATTTAGAGAATTCCTTTTCTGTCTTGATAGCACAAGAGACTGTATCTTCGTACGATGAGAAGGTTTGTGGGACTAATACTCGACGGAGAAATGGTTTTAACCCATCAAAGAAACGATCAATCTTACTTCTTGGGTTATTTATATAATCTGCAGCATGCCTCGCTAACCTTGTAAAGTTAGCCTCATACTTTGCGACATTCTCATCCTCCTTCTACTTTAGACTCATAAATTATCTTTCCATATCTTCTCGATGGTCATGTGGAAAGTATTTTTCTAAGAAAATTTCCTTAAACACTCTCCATTCCATACTTTATATTTCTTCATCTTCCTTTGTGTTTTGAATCAGTGACCACCATTGATCGGCATCTCTAGTGAGGCGGTAAACTGTTATGACAACATTCTCCCTTTCGCTACACCCCAAGGCGTGGGATATTTTCTCTAAAGAGTTTATCCATTGCTCCGCTACAAATGGATTTGTACCCCCATTAAATTTTTACGGTTGTTGCCTCATGAAGTGGTCTAACATTGATCCTCCACGTTGCGGATAAGGGTGATCCATACGAGTAAGGTTACTATTCATAACCTGAGTGAGTTGTCCCACTATGGTGATAAGTTGATAAGCACCAGTTGTATCTCTATCTCCACAATAATTATCTTGAGCAGGAGGGAAATCCCTACACGGAGTGCGTGCATTGATACAGTTTCCATTCCTCCCAATAGGCGCCATTTCTAAACAATGGCATAAACAAGATTAGTTTATGAATCAAAATACATAATTCCATACATGTAAAACACTTAACATAGATTGAACTATTTGTCGATATAATCCATAATCATAAAAATGTTTTCTTTGAGGAAGTATGTACTCATAAGCCCTTCATAATGGTTTGTAAAGAAAATGATAATTATCATAACCATATCCCCTGGGAGTGTCGTAACCAAGAGTGCAGCAAGGCCCGTTGTCGTGCACCAGTTCACGTTCGATTCTAGCTCAAAGCTGTGTTTTCGGGTTATACCCATAGGTACATCTGTGCCAGAGCCACCTCTACCTGCTCGTATCCAGACAGGGATGTATTGCTCAGAAAACTCACAAAATCACTATAATACCAAAATTCTAGGAAGTTATTCAATACTAATCCTCAAAGTTTATCATCAGGCTATGTGCTCTAATCAGAGTTTATCTAAATCTAGCTTCTAAGGTTAGTACTAAACTTCCTCTGATACCAACTGTAGTGCCCCGACCCCAGTTACCAAGAGTTGGTGCATTATTGCGTAACATTGGCATGATCACAAAAGATCAAGTCTCGAAATACCGATTAGTTTAGTAGCCTTGGAAACACTAGATACATTCATAAATGTTACATTACATCATAAAGTGAAAAACTAAAATAAACTAGTCTCCATTTTTCACACTCATATCCCCTTAAAACTATCCCTGCAGGTCATACCTAAAATACTTCTTCACATCCTGGAAAAAATTAAAACATTGAAAGGGGTGACCTCAGATGATCAGTAAGGATAACAATATAGCGGAAGCTTTCATAAATAAACATAAACATTTAAGTTAATGTATGACTAAAACAAAATCCTTTTAAACATAAACATAAACATAATATGGAAAATGTATAATGAAATAATTCCATTTACTTATTCACATGGATATTCTACTAGTTTAATAATCACATGCAATATCAATAACCACTTTCATAATGCTGGAATGCATAATTCCATACTATCATAACCACGTAGCCAAGGCCTCGTTCCAAGACTACAAAAAAGATTTTGTCAAGGCCTCATGCCAAGACACTAGTTTGTCTCATGAGACTTGTCGATGCATCGCGGATCTATAGCGGGCTCCACCCGTCAGTTATTAAGTCCAATGCATTCCTTATATGAACAGGTTTAAACATATCATAAACCATAACATTATTGTATCACATAAAACATGCATAAAAGAAACATAAAATTTCCACATTTCAATCACAAGATTTCAATAAAACACATTGATATAATAAAAACATTATCAAAACCATTTTCAATACCAAAATAAAAGAAAATTAAAACTTGGTATTTATTTTTCATTTAAAAAAAAGTTATCACTTGTAGAGGAAGCCGAAACTCAAATTATAGTCACGGCGGCGGAGAGGTCGTTGTCACCGCATACATAAGACAAAACATTCTCTTTTTCGTTTAGTAATAACGCTTCATATAAAAAGATTCCTTTTTGAATAAAAGTAAAATTCAAAGGGTTTTATACACCGTATAAAGGAAAGTTGTGTATAAAACAAAATATGCCTCAATGAAAGGAGATTGAGACGAAGTCCCTTACAAGGATCATTTTTTAAAATAAAATAGATATATTATGTGTATTCACTATAAGTACACTTAAAGAAAGTACAAATACAAGATAGGACATAATAATATCATGACATAATTTCAAAGTAGGGGATTAACCCAAAGAATGTAAATTGGGTTAAGAAGTTGCCTTACCTCATGTCCGACTTGACTCGATCGTTTTTTAACCTCCTGAATAATAAACTAGAGTTAATTTCTATTTTATTAAGAACCTTTTCCATGTTCATTATTCGTTTTATATCACTTATTACCTTGTTATGAACATTATGTAATTATTTAAGTTAATAACTGTCATTTTGTCGATCTTTGGTACTTGAGTCAAAAATAAACTTCTTATAATTACAAGTTGTTCATGTGGTGAAATATCCATTATATCCAGAATTATATTGATTATTTATATATCATATATATCATATATATCCAGTATATACATGCATTTATAATATTACATAACATTTAGAGGTAAGAAATGAAATGCACCGTTCATGGAGACGATTAGTTGTACGTACGCATGAATGCTACTTTCATTTCTATTTCATATTTAATGGAATTAAATTATAATTATATAAAGGTATACTATAATAACAGTATAATATAATGTATAAAACCATTTACTCCATCCTTTATACATCCCAAATATGGCATTAACGATTCAAATCACTTTGAGGGGGAAATAGTCCGCACTTCCTAAAATGAAAATATCGCATTTACCCATAATGGAAACCATAAAGGTATGACATAAATGAAAAATTCAGAAGATTAAGTAAAACATAAAAATATTATATATCATATATAAATATAGTGACATATTAATGGCCACCTTTGAAAGTTTTATAAGAGTGTTGAACAATCATCGTTTCGTGATGCAGAAATTCGCCATCCACAGAAACAGTATGTTCTTTAACCATTATATGTAAGTGTGTGTAAGTGTAGCTCGAATCCTTCTTATAAAAACATCCTAGTATATTGAGGATACTTCTGTTGTTACAAAATAAATGAATAAAAATAGTTTAGGGGGTTGTAGAAGCAAAATAAATCATTAGAACACAAGAGAAAACATTACCTTTTAAATGGGTAACTCTTTTTGATTTGAGATCAAAGGCTTCCTTGGGAAGACTTCTGCCCAAAGTGAGGCTTCTAGGAGTAATATTGGGATTTGGAGAGACGAAATGGGCCAGGGTTGTCCGAGCCAAAGGCTTGAGAGGTGTGGGTAAGGTGGTAGAGGTGAGGGCCTTTTATAAGAGAAGAGGAGGGGCACTCTTGGAAATTTATAAAAGGTTACTTTATTATAAAGTGCTTCTCAGGTTTAAAAGGTCCAAAAATTATATATTTATAGGATAAGATGATAATAGTTCGAAATCCACCCCTACAAAATGTTTTTGACTTGTGTAGGTCTTAGATTTTACATTATCTTTTCATTTTATTTAAATCGTTAAATAATTAGGTAATTGCTGCATCATCATGGTGTCAAAAATAATTTAATTTATTTAATGTCTAAAAATTATAAAAAAAATATCATGATGTAGAAAATATTTCTAGATTTCTAATTAATATTTATAGTCAAAAATATGACTTTTATAACCCCATTTAAAAATTGTTTTAGTAAAACAACTCATGTTTGTGACAGTTTTATTTTTACATTAAATTACAAAGTTATTATTGTCATTTTCTTACCCAAGTGGCTCCATGGGGTCCCCAAGTTGAGCCATGAATTGTCTTGGTCGGCCATGACTCATAAAATATGGGTAATAAAAGTGTAAAGGTATTTCCATATTTTTATAATATCATTTTAACCTTAAATTACACTAATTACCTTTAATAACGATTAATTAAACTTAAAAGTTACTATTCACAAAAAACTATTTTAATCCCATTGAACTGCATTTTACTTCTTAATAACAACCATGTATTTCTGATTTTTGAAAATCAAATCACAAAAGTGGTAATGTTTCATTTAAACGAAAAATCAGTTTTTTAACTGCCACTTAGTGGTTTCACTATTCATCAAAAATTGAAGTTTTTCAGAACAATTTCAAAATTTCACCCTAATCTATAATTAATATTCTGAATTAAAAAATAATGACTATTTTAAAAACTTCAAAAAATATAAGTTTCATTAATTAATTTTATAATTAATTCCCGCTGTCGTAACAAATAGCGTGTTTTTAAGAAACAATATATATCAAAAGATTGACAATTGTTTATGTCCAATTTCAAAGTGAAATTAATTCTAATAACCACCATTGGATATATTATAAATACACTTTGAAACCACTAAATAGTATAATTTATCACTATAAATTATTTTGATTAAAAAAGTTGTTTTTATGTATTTTTCACTATTCATAAAAAATTGGATGTTCTTAGAAAAATACCAAAAATTCAACATAGGCTAATTTCGATATTCTGAATCCAAAAATGAAGTCCATTTTGAAATATAAAATATATATAATTTCAAACAGTGGGTATTACTATTCATAATAGCTATTTTTATTGGTCGTAGTGTGTTAGAATCTCGAACTTGCGTACAATGAAAGCTATTGCATTATTGAAAGAGAAGTGTGTCATGGAAGCTCGGGGTGTTACAGTTTTTCATGAGAAATTATTATAATTAATTTCTAGAAAATGGGAAAATTTATTGGATAAAATGGATATCATTTTGGAATTCATAATATAAAATTTTAATTCGGGTGATTTTTTTGGATTTATCTAAAATGATTTATTTTTAAGTGAATAGTAAAAATTAATGATTTTTAAAATACTATCATTTATTTTCATTACATATAAAGACAAAAATTTCCAATTATTCTTTGTATTTGGTGGTAATTTTTCATATGTAACATATGATGCATAATAATATAATTAATTTCATATTAATAATCATATTTTTGGAATATGGTATAAATTTATTTTTATGCTAAAAACATGCTTTTTTGAAAACTGATTTTAAGTGAATATTTTTTATCAATTTTAGTGAATTAAAATTTCATCTAGTAAGAAATTTTTTTAAATTAAAATAAAATATTATATATATTTATATTAATTTAAATTCATATAATAATGTTTTCTTAGTCATATAGTTAATATTGAATCATCTATTTCCTGAAAAATTCAATTTCTTAGAAACCCACTTTTCGCCACATTTTAAATGTTTAATTTTCTACTAAATTATTCCACATTAGTGAATGTAATTTGATAAAATGGATTAAATATTAATTATATTAATAATTAATATTATTTTATATTTTCAAATTAGTTTTTGGTCATAATGAATCTTAAAAACAATAATTATTTAGTACCACGGTTTGGGCTAAAATGGGGTTTTGTGCCTTTCAAGTTCCTGAGTTAAAATTTATTTTCCATACATAGAAGTTTTTTATTTTTTTTAGTAATATATAATAAGAATAATTGTTTCTACATTATCAATGAATGATCATTTTATTTTCAATCTTAAGGGATAAATTTCTAAGGTAAAAACTAGTTTCCATGGTGAAAATTAATATGGTAAAAGTTAGTAACCCAAAAAATTAAAGTGTATAAAATATTTTTATCTTTGTTTATATTTAATATAGATGGTTTGGTGAGCCTTATATTCCATCCAACATATAATTTATCACTTTTAGAGGTACATGGAAAGATATTTATTTCCCAATTTTATATTGTTTTATATATTTACAAAAAAATGTCACTGAACACTTATAAGAGGACACCACCTCCCCTCTTTTAATAACACATAAAAAGCCTTTTTGTTCATAAAATACTTACCCAAATTGTAAGAACCCGAGTTTTTAGAACGGGTCAAAATTCTGACCCTGTTTAAATTTTTGACTTGTTTCCAAGGAAACTGGATTTAATTGCCAGTTTCTGGAAATTTTCAGACTACACCCTGTGTACTCTAAGTACACGTCGTGTATGTTTAGGCAAGTGGTCGACCATGTGCTCGCCGAGTACATGTCATATAGAAGATTCTTACTACACGGCATGTACTTCTGAACACGCCATGTAGACCCCCCCTGACCGTGAGAGGTGATACATGGCATGTAGGTCGTTGGCCGGGTAAGAACCAGAGGCATGTCATGTTCCCTTTGGACACTCCGTGTAGTCTAGTCATGTATGAGGGATATAAATGGCATGTGGGTATGTCGGAGAGGAAGAGAAGAGGAACCCAGTACACGCCTGGTACCCAGAGGTACACACCGTGTACTCATGTTGGCATGTTCAGAAATTAAGTTGACTGAATCAGTCATCTTTTGAACAGTTAAATGAAATATACACGGCGTGTAGTCATAAATTACATGGCGTGTACTTTATTTTTTTTGCTTAATTCGTCCAGTAGCCTCGTTTTTGAGGTAGAACACCCCTCCTCTGCTCGGATACGCCAACCAGGCCGGCCGAACCTGTCTTCCCCTCCCGATCGTCCATCCGAGACCTGTTTCAATCGCTGATTAGTGCGTTGGAACCCCCTCAGTAAGGCCTTGATTCCTCTATGGTCGTTATGTCTGATTTTCTTTCTAGAACAAGTTATATCCCTTTGAGCAGTTTTGAATCTTTTGTAGATTTACCGCGTTTTAGACCGAATTGGCAGGTGTTACCAGAGGAGTAGCATCGTGAGAGTCTCGGGTAGGTGGTGCATACATCTTTTTGTGTTTTTGTAGTTGTTTGGGTGACGTGGCATTCAGCGCGTTTTCAGGTATTTTGAGCGAGACCCGTTTTATCTACCTTTCATACTGTATTATTTATGGGACCTTTGGGATGCCTTTGGGTATGCCCGGTTACCAGTTTGCGTGAGTGGGGCCGGGTGAGGGGTCGTTTCTCATTGTGGTATTTTATCCAGGGAACGCGAAAATGGTTTTAATTGAAATATGATTGTTATAAACTATTTACATTAATTTGATAAGGCCTGTTATAAATTTTTAGAGGCATTTATGTCCTCTGTGATGGTATGGGACAGCACCATGCATAGTTTAATTCAACTGTTTAGTTTGTTTTTCCAGGTTATGTTTCTTGGTTAAATAAGTTTTATATGCAATTTCCAGATTTCATCTGCTAGACCCTTTGGGGTTGTGATGGGCTTGGCCCGGTTACACTTGAGTGATGTTGATCACAGGTTGGGGCTTTGCCCGGGTTACTTTGGGTGGTTTTGACCACAGGATTGGGCGTCATGGACGTTGGCTTGAGGCAGTATGACTATCAGGTTGGGCATGGCCTGGGTAACTTGGATGGAGAGGCCATCGGACTTGAGCGACATGGTCGCAGGGACACGAGGTGTTAGATGTGTTGGTGGATTAGGTACTATTTTGGTGATTACCGCTCACTGGGACATTGAGTACTGTTCCCATAGAGGTACTCTGTGATGAGATGGTTTTAACCACTCGTGTGGGTAGAGGCCCCCGTAGTTGCGGTTAGGTATTTTGGTTGGGGGTGCTTGTCGTAGAAAGCCACGGGGGATGTGAGGAGCCTTCAGAGAATTGGTGTGCCTTCGGGAAATCGGTACTTGAGACACGAGGTGTCAGGAGGCACATGGTGCCTGGTTACTATTTGTGGGCATGCCTTCGGGACGTCAGTACCTGAGAACGAGGTGTCAGGATGCACATGGTGCCGGGTTACTATTTGTGGGCATGCCTTCGTGACGTCGGTGATTGAGACATGAGGTGTCAGGAGGCACTTGAGGCCGGGTTACTATTTGGGGTGTGCCTTCGGGACGTCGGTACTTGCGACACGATGTGTCAGGTGGCACATGGTGCCGGGTTACACGACAGAGATTCCGGCATTGTCCGAAGCAGGTGACACTCCATGGTGGCTGTTGAGCACCAGTGGATCTCGTATTTAGTTTTGCGTTGTACTGATTACTGCTTTCCTGGTAAATGCATAACTTCTTAAACAGAAATATTTGGTACGCACCGTTGGGTGGTATCCTACTGAAATTTGTCTCACACCCTGCACGGGACCTTTGGGACGCCTGCAGACTTCACGGATTTACGTGCAGGAAAGGAGACAGCTTCAGGAGCTGGGTTGCGTTAGTTGTTGTCGGGAGATGGTACAGACCTTGAGGTCATGCCTAGCTGGGTTTTACTTGTCCTATTTACTTTCCTATATCAGCATGCTTAATTTTTGTATCTACTGTTGGTTAGCCATTGGCGCCCTTTTGTATGTTGACCTGCTTTGGATGCTTGTTTTTCTGATCAGTAGTAGTTACATGTTATCAGTATTCTGTATTGTTTATTTCTTCTCCTATTGTTATATTTATTGCTTCCACTATTTGTTGATATTGGATATGCTTCCGCTCTACGGGTCTGGTTCGATTCTGCTGAGTCTTTCTTTCCGCTGCATCTTCACTGTTATACCTGGACCAGTACCCTTACTATGATCCTCCGATAGGGTATAGCCTCCCCACTATACCTATTTAGATCCTCGCTACTAGTTGGCAGCCTTTGGCATTCAGGGGAGGTGCGCCTAAGGTAGTGACACCTGACCCGCTCGTCATTGTTCGCGTGGCTGGCCTGGTCTGGGATGTTACAAAGTGGTATCAGAGGAGTTCTTGACAAGGATTTAGTAGCAGTGTTTTCTGGCTATTATTAGGTTGAGGCTTCTCATTTATTTCTGCTGGTTTTACTATTTTCGGTATGGTAGACTAGAGATAAGTTGTGGTTACTGGGACTGGGTTTTTTAGCCTATTCTTGGGTGCCTGCAGCCCCAGATATGAGGGATGGACCTAGTTGCCATGGGTGGGAACTGCTGTTTGCTTTTGCTCAGATTTTGGTTTATAATATTTCCACCTCGGTGCCTCACCTGGTGTGTGATGTTCTGCATTGTGATATGTGACCCTTGACCCGGTGTGGTAAGGGAGAATTGGACCTTGGCCCAGTATGGAAAGGCTTGTTTCTTCGCTTTTGATAGGAACATTTTTAGGGTATTTCAATTTCATAATTGCACGTATGCTTTTTGAAGTGATAATACCATGGGAATAAAATAAATCAATTTCCATGGTTTATCTTCTTTGAAATGTAAAATGGTGAAATTCCTGATAGAATTGCTAGTTGTTTCAATGTGTATGCCATGCTTTATTTTTTTGTAGAATTGCATGTGGCAGGGTTTTGGGTCTGACTCTTATGAGAGCAAGCAGGTACCATGACTGAGGCAGTGTAACTGTTAGGATTGGGCGACTCGGTCGTCAGTTTGAGGCAACGTGAGTTTTCGGGACGGGCATGGCCCGAGGTAGTATCGATAATTGGCTCTGTTGAGCGGGTAAGGAGGCCATGAGGCCGGGATGCCGGGAGTCATGGGTTGCGATGAGGGGGAGTAAGGGTAGTAATTATAAACTGTCTTTTACTTCTTTCCTTATCTGCATAGAATATATCACTACTGGAAAGTGGGGATATCCCCATAGAGCTATACCCACGGGTTTTTAAACCGTGGGAATCGCCTGATTCAAGGTAACCTATACCTACGGTTTATTAATAACCGTGGGTATAGAAATTCTACCCCAACGGTTTTTATTGAACCGTCGAAATAGAGGGCCCGATATTTTTCCCTACCCCTACTCGATCTCCTTCACTCATCGGGCCGCAACTCCCCCCCCCCCATCAATTCCCTCCCCTGTGTTTCCTTCAATTGAATCCCCTTACCCACCTCCAGTCGGCGATCATCACCCCTCCTCCAGACAACGCACATCCTCCTCCGGTCCATGCGCATCCCCCCTCCTACTCTGGTCCGCGCGCTCCACCCTCCTCCAGTTGACGACATATTGAAGTTGAACAATTTCTCCTAGGTCGAGTGACTTCCTCACTCAATCTATGACCAAAAATTTATAGGGATTTTGATCATGGGAGTAATATTAGCCCTATATGTGTCATCCACACCCAGTTGGGTGATTTTAACCCATGTCTTGTCGGTAAGTGTTCTCACTTCTGGGGTCCCAATAGATTTCTTGATTCTTTGTATCTGGGTTTCTAATTTGTTAAAGATGTCTTCATAGGTCTTTAAGAGTATTATTCCATGGATTATGCCCTCTGAAATTGAACACGCTCCGTATAAAGGTAGGTGACTCTTTGTATTTTCTGTCATTTTTTGAACCACACATTCTTGATGATTTTAAAATAATTTTTAATCTAAATTTATGGTATTTAATGTTCATGAGGATTGCTATTAATCATACTTTAACTCTTGATTTCTTAAATCTGTGGTGTAAGGGTTGTTTAAAATTATAAAAACACATTAGTTTTACATGTCTCCCACCATGTGTTTGATGTAATGCATCATATGACTTTCCATGAAATACATGGCTGTGTTTTAGTGGAATGATTACCCTTGATTTATAATGATTTATAAAAAAATTGGAGAGAAATTTCTTAGGAAATCTTTTGTTTGGCCAAAGTGGATAGTATTGACCAAATTAATGTTGGTTTTGTCTATTATGGGCTGAGGACATTGTTTTATGTAAGTAAAACCAGTTTTAAGGAATATTAACATTTTGTTATTATAGATGGTACCTTTTATCATGGTTGAACTTCTGGGATTACTTGTACCAAAATAGTGGCAGTTGGGAAGCCTTGGGTATTTATGGGGGAACCTAGTACAAGTACTCCTCTAGGTTTACGGTACCTCCCGACCCAAAAAATATTGGTTGCATGGGCCATCGAGAACATGCAAGTGCATGATAGGTCATGGGTTGTGGATGCTACTTGGACATCCCACCTGGCGCATGCTAGTGCATGATAGGTCATGACTAGTGGATGTTACTTGTACTGCCCGTGATGGTGAACACTAGGGCATGATGAGAATCTACCTTGTAGATCTCCACAAATATAGCATATAGAAATTTTTTTAGTAAGGATCCTAGTCTTCTCAACCTCTACACATAAGTATTCTCATATAGCATGTTCTTGGTTTTCAATTTACATTAATTTAAGAAATTTCATGTTAATTCATTTGCATTTTTTTTATATTTACTATTTTTTTAATGTTACTAGCTTCCTTAAAATTCCATTCCCATATTTTTTGTTTTAACTAAAAATGAAAATAATTGTCTTTATAGATGTAGTTTAAACTTGTATGTCACGGTTTTATTAAAACTGAGGGTATTAAAATAGCATACTGCCCGAACTATCGGGCTTCTCCTCGGGCTCCTCCTCACTCGGCACTCCCCCCATTCAACCCTACCTCCCCGACCCTTACTCCCGGCCCTGTCCTCCCCTCCTAGACCACCGCCTCCCGGCCCTCTCCTCCCCTCTCCGACTCCCCTCCCCGGCCTCTGCCTCCCGGCTCCGCGTCCTGGCTCCGCGTCCCGGCTCCTCCTCCCGGCTCCGCGTCTCGGCTCTGCCTCCCAGCTCCCGACCTGGACCCCTGGCCTTCGCCTCCGCCTCGACATATCTTAAACAAGGAAATTTTACTTCTGATGCTCCATTAATGTTATGGGAGGATATCGATGATTCTTGGTTGATTATAAAAGGTTATAAAATTATCAAATCCTTACTAATTCTACATCCCACCCTCCGACCATATCTTCAGAGTACCAGTGGGGTTATGTTGGTAGTTTGGGCTAAAAAGGATAAGAAAGATAATAAAACTATAAAGAATGAGTAGGAATTAATTTCTTATCTCAAAATATACTAGAATTTCTATTATCATCCTTTTGATTTCCCTACCACCACTATTACGAATAATGCATCTGAAGAATTTGTCAACCAAGGTTACTTATTTTCTTTGAGATAAGGCATCTGGGTAGCCCATATTGGAGGAGATCTTATTTGAAAAGGATATTCACCCTATAAATTTATTCTTCAATTTAACTATGTTTTGAAGTTGTGTCCTCCCACTCTCAACAGTTTCTGTCTAGAGAAGCATCTTATGATATCTCGTCAATTATGGTTGATGTTCACCCAGGATGACACCTAGTACCAGGCCAAACATCTAAACTCTAGGGATTTCATACCCTTCCTCACCAATAGCAATGTTGAGGCCTGCGTTAAATCATATACCCATGACCAATTAGTTCATCCAGTTCCCCTCGTGATAACTTTCAAGGCATAGGGTGAAAAGTTGAAGGATAAGAAAAAGGGAGTTGTTGGAAACTCTTGTCTAGGAAAAGTCCTTTGAAATCCACTCGTCCCCCCCCCCCCCCCGATGAAAATTGTAAAATATGGGGTCATGAACTCAAGGGAGTCCGAACAAGCTACTGAAGCTCATTCTGGGAGTATACCATTCATTCCCCTGAGGCTGATTTCCCAATGGCATGGACGTAATGGGACCTTTTCAGAGGCCACCCATCCACTCGCGACCGGTCCCCTAGTGCTTTATGGAAGCTCCTCTAAACTAGGAAAGTTTCTCTTACTATAATTGGTTATGTGTTAGTGCCCATTGTCATTTCTTTTTTTGAGAATCCAGAAAATGTGGGTCATTACCTTGGGAACCTATATGCCCTCATACATTCCTGAAGTGGTCACTGCAAATACTCGCATTGAGTAAATTCCATGCTGCGGCCAGAAAATGGTGATGAGTACGACGACGTTGATGACTCACCTATTGTGGATACTGTGGAAAAAGATGCTTACTTTCACCCAATGTCTTCTAAGAATTTATCTTCTCGAGGTCCTAAGCTTGTGGGGACATGAAGGAAACATTTTTGTTTGTCGAAACCTACTCTGCTCCACTACACCAACCTCCCAATGATGGTCATCCCAATCATGGTTGCATTTCTGGATGCTTGGAGTGACTAGGATGAATTAAGGGTAATGGTTAACAATAATATATTTGGAGGCTTCTTCCGGGAGGATGTTTCATCCTTTCAGGTTTTTGGGGAGCAATTTCTCCTACCATTATTTTGACCAAAGAATAGCCTAATGTGGTAGCTACCTACTTGAATAAAATGGACAAGTGTCTCCACACCCCTGCGGATATGAATTATTGTGGTAGATAATACTTCTCTTACCCTAAAAACAGTAGTAGTTCCAATTCAAGCACCTAGGAAGGCCCTAAATCACATGACACCACCCATTGAGCGGCATTAACAACAAATTCTCCCTTGAATGGATGAAAAAAGTGATCTGGGTCACCCATGACTTAAGGAACGGATGGACAAAGTGTATTACTTGTTAAAGGAGAAGTTTTACAATTATTTCCATACATACCTGGAAAATTACATAATCAAGATACAAAAACCTAAGAAACCTAATGAGGTCAACCTCACAGACCATCATGTCTACTATTCTATTTATAGGAGATTGATCCACACCATTTAAGGCTGATTTGTCTTCAATGACATTCTGAAGAGCATAGTTGATTATAGATAGATGATATTAGAGAATGCCCCAACATAGGAGGAATATTTAACCTTTACCCATACCAGAAGAAGAGGGTGATTATCAAGAAAAACTAACTATCTGTGGAAAAAATGTTTGATAAATAGATGAATCGGAAGACACTTGACCGAGCTCATACCTCCTCCAATGGCCTGAAGGCCTTCAAATTTTTATTAAGATAAGACTTAATTTTAAGGGATGAATGGGAAATCCCAAAGATATCATGAATTGGGACAAATAATTCCCTAAGGGTCAAGGAAAATAAAACCAGATTGACAACATAAAAATTTCCCCTCCCCTACATTTGAATGTGATGAATCTCTCCACCATTGCAAAGTTATTCAACAAGCATGTTTCCTATGTCAAAGCACAGTCTCGATCCGATGGCTGACGCCATACCCTCTCAAATGACCAAATCCAAAAAACTCTGCATAGATGAACTGAAAGATCTAAATCATCTCTTGGGGCTGTTCCATGTGGTCATGACCTGTTGCAAACCATCTGATGCGAAACCAGGAAGACCAAGCTCATACCATCCTAAGAGAATAGATTTTCAAACCAATAATGATCACAACAGATAGGGAGGAATAATTTAATATTTATTGTAACACACCAAGATTTTTTTTCTATGTCTAAATTTGTTTCTCTTTGATATCTTACTTTTCACTAAACACCAAGCTGAAACAAACTCCAAAATATTATTGCATTGTATTGACCTATTTTGAACAACCTAAATAATGAGAAATTAACAGTAATTTGTATTTCAAAATAAATAATTCATTATTTTATTGAGTGATACAATAACATTTTAGTTGAATGCATTTGGAAAATCATTCTCAATTAATTGTTTAAGCATGCTAGACTATATAAGACACATTATGATCATATATAGTGATTTATCTGAAAATACCATTTATAATTTATTTTTAACATAATTATATGAGTACATACATAATTCTTAAACCAATCATGGAATGATTCATAATTAACATACCAAATTTTATGACCAGTAACACATGGAAATCATCTTCAAATATTGATAATGTATGTTCCATAAATTATGAAAAACACTTAGTTAAATATTTTTTATTTAATTTAAAGTTTTTTACTATATATTAAAGTAACATTTAAATGTTATATTTAAAGTTGAATTGAACAACATGTAATGGTTTAGAGCATGATTTTTTAAGCCAAGCAACCAAACCATTTACATAGAATTTAATCAGTCCTTGAGATTTAAATATAATTTATCATTTGTTTGTTGTTATTCTTATTATTGCTAGATATTATTTATTATCCTTGTAAAGGAAATAGATCTTGGATTTCTTATCCAGGTTTAGGATTTACAATGATATCCAATGTGATCCTTTCTAGATTTAGATGGAAAATAAATATGGAAAGATGGTTTATCCTGATCATTCTTATTATTTCTACTTATTCAATCATGGACTCCTCTTATCATTAAATATGTTTTGATAGTTACTAATATTCATTGATAAATTTAATAATAAAATTGGTTGTAATGAATTTTTTAAATATGATTTACATTGTTGATTGAATGATAATTTTTTTTCTTTTTTTAGAATGGATAAAAGTTGGATGTATCATACTGATCGGATTTCAACCGAGTTTCAAAGTAATTTGGAGAATTTTTTAGATTTTTCATTTAACAATGCGTCAGATGGAGGATGTATACAGTGTCCCTGCTATAATTGTGTTGTAAGACCATGGTTAAGACGAGAAGAAGTTAGTTACCATTTAACGAAATTTGGATTTCAAGCAAACTATAATGTTTGGTTTCACCATGGAGAGACGAGTCAATCTTCGACTGTTCATAAACAAAATGGACGAAGTGACATAGAGAAATTGATATTTGATTGGTTTCCATATGTGCATCACTCCGAGAGAGATAACATGCCGGTGCAAGAAGACAATGATATCAGTACACACGAGGAAAATGTTGAAGATGATGATTTTGAGAGAGTGAAAAATTTATTGGATGATGCCAGAACTCCAGTATATCAAGAATGTACTAAAATGACCAAGTTGGAATTTTTAATGTCGTTATATCATGGAAAAACCATGTATGGGATTTATAATACCGCCATTGATTATATTCTTACATTTTTGAAGGACTTTCTTCCTGATGGTGCAGATATTCCCTCCAATCATTACATGGCATGGAAGTTAATTAAGCAGCTTGGATTTGCTACTAGTAAAGTCCATGCTTATCTAAAAGATTGCAGTTTATATTTGGAGGAAACAGCTGACGTTAATGACTATAAAAAATGTTGTACATCTCGATGGAAGACAAATGCAGATGGAACACCATCTCGTGTGCCATAGAAATTCATGTGGCACTTTCCATTGATTCCCAGACATCAAAATCTATTTATGTCTCCAGAAATCTCAGCTAATATGTGATGGAATGATGTTGAGAGAATTAAAGGTAATGATGAGCTGGTCCATCCTTCAGATGGATTAGCATGGCAGACATTTAATGAACAACATCCTAATTTTGTAGCTGAGGTGCGTAATGTCAGATTGGGCCTATCATGTGATGGTTTTAATCAGTTTGGTCAGATGCTTACTGCTCATAGCACGTGGCCGGTTTTTATTCATGTTTATAATCTTCCTCCATGGATGTGTATGAAAAAACCGTTCACTTTCTTGAGTATACTGATATCTGGACCTTTGGATCCTGGTAATGATATAGATGTCTACTTGCAGACTTTAATAAAAGAGTTGAAACAACTTTGGGATTTAGGTGTGTAGAAATTTGATGCTTCTTCAAAGAATACGTTTCAGATGCGTGATGCCCTTCTATGGACCATAAATGATTTCCCTGCCTATGCAATGATGTCTGGGTGGAGCACAATGGGAAAACTATCATGTCCCGTTTGTATGAAGAATACACGATTGAGAAGGCTTAAATATCGTCGTAGTTTTAGTTTCATGGGGCATCTCCGATTCTTGCCAATGGATCATCAATACAGGAAGAATCGTCGGAGGTTTGATAATAATGTTGACACTGAAGAACCACCTCAACGTATGTCAGGAACTGATGTGCTTGATGAATTGAAAGATTTTAGATTTTCATTAGGGAAAGGTCAGTTGAAATCTCAAAAGAATAAGAATGATGATACTGAAGTCACTTACAATTGGAAAAAGAGAAGTATTTTTTGTGTTTCCATATTGGTCTACTAATTTGTTACATCACTGTTTAGATGTAATGCATATTGAGAAAAATATATGTGAAATGTTTCTTGCAATTCTTTTGAATATTAAGGGGAAGACCAAAGATGACCTCCGATCTCGTCGGGATTTATTGGATTGGGGTATTCGACCAGAACTACATCCTATTTGTATCGATGAAAACAAATGGAAAGTTCCATGTGCTTCTTATGTGATGACACTGGCAGAGAAAGATCGATTTCTGGAAATATTGGAGAATATCAAGGTTCCAGATGGCTATTCCAGCAACATATCTAAACGAGTCAACAGAAGACATTTGAAATTGAAATCCCTAAAAACTCATGATTATCACATCTTGCTTCATGAATTGATTCCAATAGAAATTCGGCATTTTCTATCCAATAATGTAAGAGTGGCAGTGATTTGGTTGTGTCATTTATTTAGAGACCTTTGTGCTAAAAGGTTATCCAAATCATTGTTGATAAAAATGCAGCAAGAGGCTCCGTTAATTCTGTGTGAGTTGGAAAAAAAAATTCCTCCATCCTATTTCACTTGCATGTTGCATTTAACAGTTCATCTTCCAAATGAGACACTTCTTGGGGGACCAGTCGCTTTTCGGTGGATGTATCCCACTGAAAGAAATATGTGCACTTTGAAATCATATGTCCGAAATAAGAATTATCCTGAAGGTTCCATTGTGAGGAGTTATCTGGCCCAAGAATGTATGGATTTTTGTTCAATGTATTTGTTTGATGTGAGAACAAGACATAATAGACCAATGAGAAATGAATATGAGCAGTATGAGGAAATTCATCCTGCGTTTCCATCTCTTCCCCAAACAGGTTGAATTGTTGGGTCATATACATTGGTTACATTGAGCTTTGAAGAGCGGAATATGGCACATTGAACAGTCTTGTTTAATTGTGGTTTGTTCGCTGCCTATATCAAGTAAGTAATTTGAATATATATATGTTATCTCATACGATATCATATTACATATACCTTATACTTTTATTTTCATTTTATGTAGAGAACATAAACAAATTATAAATAGAGTTCATCGGTCTTTTCCATTGAGAAGGAGAGAGGCTATGCATAGCTAAGAGTTCCCAGCTTGGTTGAAATCAAAGGTATGACCATTACATTATATACCTTAAAATATAGATATATATTTAATTATATTACTCATATGTATTTCAGGTATTGAGTTTACCCGCTGACTTCATTTCTCAAGAATTATGAGCATTGGATTTTGGTCCCAATTCTTTAGTTCGTGACTGAAAATCTTTAATAATCAATGGATATAAATTTCTTACAACTAATAAAGTGGTGAAAATGAGAACACAACATGATGTAATTATGTTAACTGCTAGAACTTATTGTTATGCCAGTGCATCAGATTGTCGACCTCGATATGAAGATGTGTATTATTATGGGCTGGTTGA
The DNA here is from genome assembly GCA_963277665.1 of Viscum album. Taxonomy (NCBI): domain Eukaryota; kingdom Viridiplantae; phylum Streptophyta; class Magnoliopsida; order Santalales; family Viscaceae; genus Viscum; species Viscum album. Next base: position 1,979,723,283 of record OY728119.1, read on the forward strand.
GAAAATATTGTTATTGGATTACTACTATCAAGGTCGAGTCACAATGATGAATTGTAAATGGTTTGATTCAATGATGTGACATGGTACATTTATTGATGATTGTGGATTTAGAGTTACTAACATGAGTCGATTCCTGCATACCGATGAACCATACATTTTGGTATCAAGGGAAAAACAAGTGTTTTATGTGAAAGATCATCTGAAACTTGATTACGGTGTCATTAATGAAGTAATCCCAAGACATATTTTTCATGATGCTGGGGATGAAATTGTCACCATTGACGCCCCCATCGGTGTTAGCCAAAATATTGTATTTGATGACACAAATTGTCCCATTGTGAGAGATGATGTTGAACCAGAGGTAGTGGAGGGTAATATATGAAAGCAACCATATATATTCAGAGTTCATTCAGTTTACATTGATGTGAGTTTCTCAGGTTGGTACGAATGTAATTACTATAATTTAGTTTTCGTTTGAAATGATATGTCTGTTTTAGTATTGTTTGGTTTCGTTTCATTTAATTATATTTATCTCAATTCAGAAAACTGGGTTTAAAATGTGGTTTTTAAAATTGTATAAATTGGTTGTAAATTATCATTACTGAATGATGTTATGACATTTTTTGTCTTCTTTGGCATCTAAGTTGTATGTATGATTTGTAAAAATTGTTTCTAAAAAATATTTATTTCATTCTTATACAGATTATGAAGAAAACTACAGAAGCTCGCAAGAAAATATTATTTTATGTTGATCCTGTTAGACGCAAGCGTGAGTTGTCTTCAGTGAGTATGATAATTCTAATATTTATCTTCTGCATTACATATAATATGAAGTTCATATTTTTGATCAAATTTATTTTATGGATATATAACTTCAGAGATTCCTCTTCCTAGTATGGGACCGAGCATGGATCCTCCTAGACCTAGGCGGAGCTCCCTTCTTACCACTCCCCACACTGACCCATCAGTGGACTTCCCATCTACCACACATGTCCGCCCTCTGCTTGAGACCCCTGGGATGTTCCCATACATACTGCCATCATCTTCCCATTTACCCTATTTTTCCCACTCCATGTCCACGCCGACTCGACCGATGTTCTCACCTCCACAATTTCCATATCCATTCATGTATCCACAGACCTACTACACATATTCTGACACGTCTACACCACATACTTTCCTACCATCCATCATGAACATATTGAGTCTGTTTCGTCAGTTTCCACTCCTGTTCATGAAGATCAACCTGAGCATGCTGTGGAACAGATACTTCCTTCGGAGGATGCTGATCCAGCACAGTCCACGGATGGCTCACAGCCTATACAGGAGCCTGCATCTGGTTTTTTTATTATAAATGTTTCAAATTATAGCATTTCACTTTTGTCTTATTGTATTGTCACTTAACTCTTCACATTTCACCTCTTCTATTATTTAGTGGGATCTTCTAGTATGCGACGTTGGCGCACTCGAATGCGGGATGCCTGGAATCGCGAAACTCAGATTATGGTGGATTACAATCCTCAAAATCAAATAGTAGGTAAAAATGCTTAGGAGTGTAGAAGTTTCATGGCTACTTTAGCCAAATATCAGGATATCGTTCTGGTGGAACTGGTCTCATGGATACATATCAGTGCTGACATCAAGGAAAGGGCATGGGCGCAGATATGGGTACGGAAATTTTATAAATTTATATTTATATTAGTAATGTATTTATATGACTTAACATTTTCGTTTTAGAGTCGATTTAACTTTCCTAATGCTGAAGCTACCAATGCTGCTTGGTTGAGTGATCTTGGAGAGTATTGGCGGTCATACAGGTATGAGTTACATATTGGTTGGAGGAGTAGAGTGGGTACCGAGTTAGAGGGTGTACCCACAAACCTTGATTGTCCAAAAAGTCAATATCAAAAAATGATCACACATTGGAAGACCGAATAGTATAAGGTACTACCCATCTTTAATGGTTTTTATATAAAATTTAATTCTTATTAATTGTAATTTTTTTTGGTTTCTTAGGATGTGTCAGCGAAAAACAAAAAAAACAAAGATGAAATGATATATCTACACACATTGGGGCGCACTAGAATGCTCGATCATGAGAAGCGGCGGGTACGATCAATCCAATTTTTTGCATTTATCATATATGGTTGTAATCCAAATTTTTACATTTCTCATATATAGCAAGAGGAATGGGGAATTGAAGGTCCTGTACCTCGTTCCAAATTATTCTACTTCATTAGGAAAAGAAAAGATGGAACTGTAGTTAATTCACAAACACAAGAAAAAATTGTAAGTTTTTTTATATATATTTCAAAAATTTATGCGAAATTCATAATTTAATATGTGTATAATTTCAACAGTCTGCCTTGGAGTCCATGGATGAGGAAGCTGACAAATTAGGGCCAAATGATCATTCGAGTCAGGTGTTAGGTGTGAAGAATCCAAGAAGAGCCCGTTGTAGACCAGGCAAAAACATTGTCCCCTATAGGTATTGTTCATCATCGGACTCCTCTAATGCCTCTAAGGCCTCTGAGTTGGAAAGTATGCGTGATGAATTAGCTGCGACAAAGAAAATAGTATTAGAGGAGCGTAAAAAAAGTAAGCTAATGAATGAACATTTCATGAAAGATATGTCAATGTTGAGTCAGTCACTACCACCAGAGGTTTCTGCCACTTTTGATTCATGTATAGAATCAATGCGCTCTTTAAATAATGCCTCGGGTGATTACCATGAGGTTCCTAGTGGCGATGACGGTGGTGGTGATAGAGCTGGCGAGGATGTTGTTGATGCTGTTGTTGCTGATGAGATTGCTGATGATGATTATGATGATGATGATGTTTCTGCTGGTGATGATGATGCTGACGATGTTGCTGCTGATGATGATGATGATGGACATGGGGATGATGATGATGGTGATGGGGGATATTAATCCCCTCCATTTTTGACTTAGCAGAGAGACTTGTGTTGGAGTTTTAATTTTTTTTTGTATTAGTGGACTTCTTGTATGTGAATTTCTTTATGCAATGAAATGAAATTTGGATTATGTTTTCATCGGGGGTGTTATTTGACAATTCTTTAGGTAATATTCACATTCCATTTTTGTTTTTATGGTTTGGTGTGTTAATTATTATCTCACCATCTAATCTTGGCCTTAGCAATGGAGGGGAGGCTTGGGATGGGGGGCTGTAGTGGAGGGTTGGGGGCTGGGAGGGGAAGGTTGGGAGGGGTGGGGGGGTGCAGTAGAGGGCTGCGCAGTGGGGAGGGAGGGGGAGGGGCTGGGCAGGGGGAGGGGCTGGGCAGGGGGGGGATGGGAAGTGGGGAGGGAGGGTGAGGGGTTGGGCAGGGCGGATGGGTGGTGGGGAGGGGCTGGGCAGGGGGTCTGGGCAGTGGGGAGGGAGGGGGAGGGGCTGGGCAGGTGGGGAGGGGAGGGGCTGGGCAGTGGGGAGGGAGGGGGAGGGGTTGGGCAGTGGGGAGGGGCTGGGCAGGGGGGCTGGGCAGTGGGGAGGGAGGGGAGGGGCTGGGTAGTGGGGACGGAGGGTGAGGGGCTGGGGGAGGAGCTGGACACAGTGTTGAATTATCCACCGTCGCTAAAGGTATGGTTTTACCACACCATTTTTTACATCATGACAAGTTTTCTTTTTACTCAACTGCATCCTCAAATATCCAATTTAACCCCAGACTCATATTTTCCTAATATGATGTAGTAGGACTTAAAGTGCTCCCAGAAATGAATTTTCAGCTAATTTAGTTGATTACCATGGCGCATTAGAGGATCGGCCACTCCCAGGACATCCCTTTCTTCTGCGCCTTCTGAACAATCATCAATGGGGCACTGTCTTCCAGTTGAAGGTAAACACTTCTGGTTGCTATCATTACACCTGACATTTCTGACTATTCATTGTAGCACAAATTCTCTGTTTCCTCTCTGTTTCCGGCCATAATTGGTATGTGGGATTCATAGTGAATCAACATTCTGGAAGATGAAAGTGTTCTTGAAGGGTGCGCTGGAAACACAAATAAAGTGCACGGGTGAGGTGGATGTTAACAAAACCGCCCAGAGCAGCCACTTAAATCGAATCTTGACCGATGTGTTGCTCACCCCGCAATAGGTATGTTCTCGTAATATCATTGAAATAATCTCCTAGACAATTTGAAGTATTTCCCTTTGCATAAAACTTTTTCATACGTTATTACGCACTTTCATCTTTTAAGATGAGTATTGATTATTTTTTATTTATATATTGCAGGTGACGCACTCTGCACATGAAGAGATCAAGGGAATCCTGCACTAATAAGTGCCAGATCTCTACAATAGGTATGTTTTCCAAAAAATTTGGAATTAACCTCCCTACCATGCATCATTTTTCATTTTCATTTACACACTATATGAATGTAGGTTATTGGTCGTAAAATCATGGAGTTAACCTCCCTTTCATCCAACATATGAATGCAGGTGAAATGTTTTCACTATTGACTCAACTGTATATTGATTTTTGTGGGTCATGTCTAAGAGTTTCTAGACATACTTTGATTGTTCTCATCCCAGCATAGCGATGAACTGAAATATTGGTGAATGTGCATGGGCTGATGGAATGAATGCCTTCAATTTACAATCATGGAGAAGAAACTTAAGAGATGTGTATCATTTATGTCTCAGTGAGGATTGATGATGGTATTTTTTTCCCAACTAACTCTTCAACAGGATAGTTTGTATGGAAGTTTATCTTGTTTACAACTCAAGTAGTAAATGATACAGTGATAATCACATTATTCATGAGTTTGACTGGTATTTCTTGTGTTATAATCTGTTTTGTATTAAAGTGAGTTGTATTACCTTAAATGAACATACCTTAAGGGAACATATTTAGTTGGACATCCGATTTCAGATTTGTTTTCTGTTATAATCTGTTTTGTAATACAGTGAGTTCTAGTACCTTATCAAAATTTTAGGATGTTTTCTAACCGTTACAGTACCTTACCTGGTTGGGTCTGCATCCAAATAAAACATGTCATGCATTTACATATTTCATGTAGGCAGATTCAGGGGGAGGGCTGGGCAGTGGGGAGGGAGGGGGAGGGGCTGGGCAGATGGGGAGGTGGAGGGGGGATGGGCTGGGAAAGGGATGGGTAGGGGGGAGGGGAGGGGGAGGGGGAGGGGGAGGGGGGCTCGGCAGGGGGAGGGCCGTGCAAGGGAGGAGGGATGGGCAGTGGGGAGGGAAGGGGAGGGATTGGGCAGGTGGGAGGGGGAGGGCTGGGTAGGTGGAGGGCTGGGTAGGGGGGAGAGGGAGGGCTGGGCAGGGGGGAGGGGAGGGTTGGGCAGGGTGAGGGCTGGGAAGGGGGGAGGGTGAGGGCTAGGTAGTGGGGAGGGATGGGGAGGGGCTGGGCAGTGGGTAGGGATGGGGAGGGGCTGGCCTGGGGGAGGGGGAGGGGGGCTGGGCAGGGAAAGGGCTGGGCAGGGGGGAGGGGGGGAGGTGGAGGGGAGCTGGGCAGGGGGAGGGTTGTGCAGGGGGGAGGGATGGGAAGTGGGGAGGGAGGGGGAGGGGCTGGGCATTGGGGAGGGGGAGGATTGGGAAGGTGGAGGGCTAGGCAGGGGGGAGGGGGAGGGCTGGGCAGGGGGGAGGGTGAGGGTTGGGTAGTGGGGAGGGATGGGGAGGGGCTGGGCAGTGGGGAGGGATGGGGAGGGGCTGGGCAGTGGGGAGGGATGGGGAGGGCTGGGCAGGTGGAGGGCTTTTGTCTACGAGTCCTCTTTTGAAAATGTATCTTCATTCTTTCTTCACTTCAAAATATCTTCCAAATGTGCACCTTTCATCATCAATCATCTTTTAGATTCACTTCAGATTAGCATCAATAACTCATCTTGTAACTTTAGGACAATAAATTCTATAATGCTTCAACCGCTATTATGGGTTGAGTACTATAATTGATTACTCATCATCTAGGTGGGTTTAATATGATTGTGTTGAGAAAGTATTTTCTTTTGATGTTGATAATTATTACCTTTCAATTTAAATTACAATGCAATAAAAGAGTGAGGTGTTACAAAAAAACATATAAACACATCGGCTACTGTATATATATTTCCAAATTCTCCCAAGTACTTGAAATTATATTTCCCAAGAAAATTCTTCATAAATTTATAAGTCCAAATAGTCCTGAATACGGTTTCTGAGTCGACCAACAAATGCATCATCAAAGGATTTTTTCATCATTTTCATGTTTTATACAACGTGGTTCACTCATATAGTCATAGAGTTGATATTTGTGGTATTCATGTTAGAGGTTTATTTCGAAGTAATGAACATGAAATTTTTTGTAGGTATTACTGGAAGATGAAGGTTCCAGACCATGGTGGTAATGAACACACTATTTTAGAATAGACTTAACAGGCATGTAGGTTAAAAATTTCTATCTTTTAGAAAGAATATCAGTGGATTAAATTGGTGATCATGACTTGATATTTGGAGGGTGACATGGTGATTCTATAGATATAAGAAATAGATATATTTCTCTTTCAAAATATAGAAGAAATCTCTTGGAATATACCAATACAAATAGATCTCAAAGATACAATGAGAGAACTGAGGATTTTTATATGTGGGATGGAAATTCAGAGAAAGGAGATCTATGAGGTAATCTTAATGGAGTTTCATTGAGTTCACCGTTAGATGAATGTAGAGCAGAATTGATACACCTATGTTGGTGTAAATTAATTCATTGTTAGTGAAGAGTAGGACAACAACAAGCATGGAGAAAGAGAGAACTAAAGATTTCCATATGTGGGATGGAAAGTTAGATTAAGGAGATCTAGGAGGTATTCCTATTGGAGATTCATTGAGTTCATCATTAGATGAACGTAGAGAAGAATTGATACACCTATGTTGGTGTAAATTCATTCTTTGATAGTGAAGAGTCGGACAACAAGAACCATGGAGTTATTGAGTAGTTTGAGTGTCTGAGAGTAGCGTGTTATTTATTTTCATGTCTAGAAAGATGGATTCTACTGCTTTACAATTTCCCAATTGGTCCAGTTCATTTAGAAGGGAATTATAAGTCTTGATACATTGAGTAAACCTGGTCATGAACATTTCATCATAAATTTTGGCAGCGTTAACTGTATACCCACTGCATCCAGACACAAATCAAAATTCATCCCACAATTAGTTTTAGATCCTCTCTAAAAACTAGAATTTTAGTGAACGTCTGAATCCTCCATATTCATATTCAACATATTATTATCTATATTTTTTTAACTTTTTTTAGCAGTTTCTATATTCAAGTTAGTGCACTCCAAATTTCCTTAATCTGGATGGTCACTTGAGTTTGCTAAAAACATGGTCATATTGTTTTGATTTTAATTTTTTGACATAGCTGAAATTCCATTATATTTTTTCATTTAATTTTGGATAGATCCTCACTGATTTCCATGATCCTTGACCAAAAATTATCTTTTATTATTCATGCAAGTTCAGTATTGAATTTTATCATACTTCATTCTTGTCAGAATTTGCAATAAAGGTTCATAATTAGTTGTTTTTATGTTCTTGCAGTTAGTATGAGGCAATACAGATGGTTACACAATCTTGGACATGTGGCAATATAAATGGTTAGTATTGTGTTGGTTTATAATATCCTAGATTTAACATAGTCTTGTAGTAATCATTATTGATAATGTTAGTCAGTTTTGTTCTGGGAACTCCTGTGTGACATGATTTTTCCTACATTTTCTTTTTATTCTGACAGCGATGAGAATATTTAATTTGGATTAGTAATAACCTTAGTAAAATAGAGAATGTCTTCTTTTTTAATCATTTTAAGATATGCATCATTTTGGAATGCTGTAATTTTATCACTTTTTCTCCATCCAAGTTGGAATTTTTAATTTTCCCACCACCATGATTGAAATCCATCTATTTTGTATTTTGGTTTCTATTGTTTTTAAGTGCAGGATGGTAGGAATAGGTGCAAGATGGTAGGAAGCTAGAAGTTGTAGAGGTGCAGGATGGTAAGCTAGAAGCTGCAGTTTCTGGGGTAAAATGTTTATACCCACGGTTTATTAAACCGTGGGTAATTCTGCTATGCGGGGGAAAACTTTATACCCACGGTTTTGAAAACCGTTGGTAATTCTGCTGTGCGGGTATAGTTTGGGTGCTGGAAAACTGTATACCCATGGTTACGAAACCGTGGATATAGATATATACCCACGGTTTGGTAAACTGTGGGTAATCTGAGTTTTTCTTGGGCTATGCCCACAGTTTTATAGAAATCGTGGGTATATAGCTATTGCAACGCCACTCTATCCCACGGTCCATGAAACCGTGGGTATAGCCTATACCCACGGTTTCATGGGCTATACCCACGATTCTAAACCGTGGGTATAAGTGATATTTCCAGTAGTATATTGTTATATATATATATATATATGGGTTTTTTGACCATTTATGGTATTCATCTTGTTACTCCTTCACAACTCGATGGAGCCTCAGGCAGGAGATGGTACAGTGTCGCAGGATCAGGGTCAGAATTCTGTACAGGCAGAGCACGAGCCATAGGTACAGGCTCAGGGACAGGATCAGGTTCAGGATCCAGTGCAGGCAGGAAAGCAGCCAGGTTTGGCATCATTTGGGTCGTGGCTCGATGTGTAGCTCTGTTCGAGCCTGGTACGCGTCTTGCAGGGGATTGACCGTGGCGTTCAGGGTGCAGAGCCTTCTATGGTGTATCTGACGCGGGAGTTCTAGTCGCAGCACCCGCTGCTTTTTCTGGGGGAGGGTGGTCCGCAGGCGGCTAAGAACTGGATAGAGAGTATGTAAAGGATATTCGAGCAGCTTGAGACACCACCAGGGTGGAGGGTCAAGCTGGAGATGAACATACTGAGAGTACCGGCGAAACATTGGTGGGACGTACAGGTTCAGGATTGTAGACACGAGGGACTGGCATGGAAAGACTTCGAGGGCAGGTTCTTTGAGCTCTTCTACCCGGAGACACTGAGGGAAGAGAGAGCTCCGAAGTTCTTGAGTCTTCAGTAGGGGTACATGTCCTTCATGGACTATGCAACTAATTTCACAGAGTTTTCTTGCTTTGCACCTAGTATAGTGAGAGATGATACAACTAGGGTGAGGCACATCTAGGATGGCTTGCGACACACCATTCGGGTCCAGGTGAACATTTTCAGGCTGGGTTCTTTCTCCGAGGTGGTGAATCAGGCGCATATAGCCGAGGGAAACGAGAGGGAGAAATCTCGCTTGGGCAGGACGACAGCTTCAGCTGATGGTTCAGACAGCAGGAAGCGAGGATGAGATGAGTTACAGTAGGGCAGTCAGGCCAGGGATTTAGCTAGAACACCTCGTGGGAGTTCTTCAGTGATTTTATTCCAGTGTGGACAGTCGGGACATCTTTGGACGCAGTGCGACAGGCCTCTAAAGGAGTGCCGACCATGTGGAAAGGATGGACATCTAGAGAGGTTTTGCTGGAAGCCTTCTCAGATCACCGACAGGCAGGGACTAGGACAGACTGCAACGTTTGGAGTTGGTTTGGGTTCGGTACTCGGAGAGTGTAGTCGAGGTTCAACTGTGCGCGGAGGCCGTGACAGAGACAGTGGGACCCTGCTCAGGGGTCAGTGGCCAGTGACTGGAGCAGCACCGTACGGAGGCCAGGTGTCAGGAAGCCGTGTTTCAGGCTAGGTGCATGCCGTGGAGCTTCCAGAGGCTGAGCAGGCCGGTGAGCTGATGACACTTAGAGGTACACCGCGGTGTGACCATGATCTCCATGTTTCCTTTTTGGCATGACCTATAGAGTTATATCTGTTTTGAGTGCACGAGGTGCACAGGATCTTTATGGACTGACTAGATGCTAGTCAGTGGGTTGGCACCATCTCGGGTGCATGATATATATATATATATGAGGTGTCGTGGGCATCAGGGCATCGTGGATGTGGGTTATATGATGTTTCGTGTGCATCGGAGCATTGTGGATGCAGGTTACTTGAGGTGCTAGGCACCAGGACCTCGTAGAGGCGGACACGGATGTGGTGCGGGATACTTTGGGTGTCGGAAGTGACACAGGAGCACCAATGAGGTGCAGGGGTGACGATACGTCACGTGAGGAATTTTCATCCAGAAAACAGGTTAGTAAACCCTGTTTGTTTTACGTTTTGTTGGGTTGAGACCGGGTAAGGCAATTCCTAAGGTGGGGAGCCCCCTTGATGAATTTGGCCGGAACCTTTGAGACCGGGGTAGTCCGGGATGTTTAACAGGGATGGGCGTGTTCAGTGCCATCTCCTGGTTTCTTTTGGTACCTCGGGGATGAGCTACATTACGGTGGGGAGTTTGTAAGAACCTGGGTTTTTAGAACGGGTCAAAATCCCGACCCTGTTTAAATTTTTGACTTGTTTCTGAGGAAACTGGATTAAATGGGCAGTTTTTTGAAATTTTCCGACTACACATCGTGTACTCTAAGTACACACCGTGTATGTTTAGGTGAGTGGCCGACCATGTGCTCTCCAAGTACATGCCGTGCAGTGACCGTGTAGAAGTTTCTTACTATACGGCGTGTAGTTGTGAACACACTCTGTAGACCCCCCCCCCCACCCTGACCGTGTGAGGCCATACAAGGCATGTAGGCCGTTGGCCGGGTAAGAACCAGGGACATGCCGTTTTCCCTTTGGACACGCCATGTCGTCTAGACGAGTATGAGGGATTTACATGGCATGTGGGTATGTTGGAGAGGAAGAGAAGAGCAACCCATTACACGTCGTGTAACGAGAGGTATACGCCGTGTACTCATGTCGGCAGGTTCGGAAAGTAAGTCGGAGGAATCAGCCGCCTTTTGAACAGTAAAATGAAATATACACGGCATGTAGTCCTAAACTACACACCGTGTACTTTATTTTTTCGCTAAATTCGGTCAGTATCCTCGTTTTTGAAGAAGAACAGCCCTTCTCTGCCCGGATACGCAAACCAGGCCAGCCGAACCAATCTTCCACTCCCGATCGTCTGTACGAGACCCGTTTCGATCAGTGATTAGTGCGTTGGAACCCCCTCAGTAAGGCCTCGATTCCTCTTTTGTTGTTTTGTCTGATTTTCTTTCTAGAACAAGTTATATCCCTTGAGCGGTTTTGAATATTTTGTAGATTTACCGTGTTTTAGACTGAATTGGCAGGTGTTACCAGAGGAGTAGCATCGTGCGAGTCTCATGTAGGTGGTGCATAACTCTTTTTTTGTTTTCGTAGTTGTTTGGGTGACGCTGCATTCGGCGTGTTTTTGGGTATTTTGAGTGGGACCTGTTTTATCTGCTTTTTCATACTGTATTGTTTATGGGATCTCGGGGATGCCTTTGGGTATGCCCGGTTACTAGTTTGCGTGAGTGGGGCCGAGTGAGGGGTTGTTGCTCATCGGGGCATTTTGGCCGGGGAACTCCAAAATTATTTTAATTAAAATATGATTATTATAAAATGTTTAGTTTAATTTTTTAAGTCCTATTATAAACTGTTAGAGGCATTTAAGACCTCTGTGCTGGTATGGGACAACACCCTGCATAGTGTAATTCAGCTATGTAGTTTGTTTTGCCCGGTTATGTTTCCTGGTTAAATACGTTTTATATGAAATTGGTGGATTACATCTGTTGGACCCTTTGGGGTTGTGATGGGCTTGGCTTGGTTATGCTTGATTGATATTGATCACAGGTTGGGGCTTTTCTCGGGTTACATTGGGTGGTTTTGACCACGGGATTGGGCGTCATGGACGTTGGCTTGAGGCAACACGATGATCAGGTTGGGCATGGACCGGGCTACATGGATGGAGAGGTCATCGGACTTGAGCGACATGGACGCAGGGACACGAGGTGTTAGACGTGTTGGTGGCTTAGGTACTATTTTGGTGATTACCGCTCACCAGGACATTGAGTAGTGTGCACATAGAGATACTCTGTGATGAGGTTGTTCTGACCACTCGTGTGGGTAGAGGCCCTCGTAGTTTCGGTTAGGTATTTTGGTTGGGGGTGCTTGTCGTAGAACGCCACGGGGGAGGTGAGGAGCCTTCAGGGAATGGGCATGCCTTCGGGACATCGGTACTTGAGACACGAGGTGTCAGGAGGCACATGGTGTCGGGTTACTATTTGTGGGCGTGCCTTCGGGGCGTCGGTACTTGAGACACGAGGTGTCAGGAGGCACTTAGTGCCGGGTTACTATTTGGGGCGTGCCTTCGGAACGTTGGTACTTGAGACATGAGGTGTCAGGTGGCACATGGTGCCAGGTTACATGAAAGAGATTCTTGCGTTGGCCGAAGCAGGTGACACTCCTTGGTGGCTGTTGAGCACCAGTGGAGCTTGAATTTTATTTTTGCATTGTACTGATTACTGCTTTCCTGTTAAATGCATAACTGCTTGAACACATATATTTGGTACGGACCATTGGGTGGTATCCTACTAAGATTTGTCTCACACCCTACACGGGCCCTTTGGGATGCATGCAGACGTCATGGGTTTACGTGCAGGAAAGGGGCCAGCTTCAGGAGCTGGGTTACGTTAGTTGTTACCGGGAGATGGTACAGACCTTGAGGTCATACCTAGCTGGGGTTTACTTGTTGTGTTTACTTTCCTGTATCAGCATGCTTACTCGGTGTAGCTACTGTTGGTTAGCCATTGGTGTCGTTTTGTATGATAACCTACTTTGGATGCATTTTTTACTGATCAGTAGTAGTTACATGTTATCAGAATGCTGTTGTGTTTATTTCTGTTGTTGTTGTTATAATTATTTCTTCCGCTGTTTGTTGATATTGGATATGCTTTTGCTCCGTGGGTCAGGTTCGAGTCTGCTGAGTCTTTCTTTCCACTGCATCTTCATTCTTATACCCAGACCAGTACCCTTACTGTGATCCTCCTAGAGGGTATAGCCTCCCCACTATACCTATTCATACCCTCGCTGCTAGTTAGCAGCCTTTGGCGTTCAAGGGAGTTGCGCCTAAGGTAGTGACACTCGACCCGCTCGGCACTGTTCGGGTGGCTGGCTGGGTCTGGGACATTACACAAATCCATTACATACATATCCTACCATGTTTAAGTGTCTTTTTTTTATAAAACCCTCAAATGAGGGATTTTTCTACAACCATAATGAGGTTTTTTGAAGAATATGTATTATTCTGAATCGAGAATTTTGAATCATATCCTCTTCCACCTCATTCAAATATTATTAAAATATTATGAAATAAAACCATATTTTATCCCATATATATATATATATTATGTTAATGTAATAACCATGTTTCATCTTATCTTCTGTTAAATGGGAAAGGAACCCATCTTTCTTGTGTACAGTGGATTACCACCTCATAATCTAATGTAAATCATATTTCATCATCTCTTATCATGAATCTCTATAATTATTTATTTAATATATATATATATATATTATATTCATGAAATATTGTTCATTTATTAAATGTAATATATCATATATTTTCTTACAGTTCCACTCATTGAACAATGATAATGTTGATTGTACGTACGTGTGGACTACCACCTCCATAAAGTGATGTGATTTTTTATTCATAATTACATCATGTGGATGGTATATATTGGAGTATTTAAAAAATTATATGGTATTTATTATATAATTATATTTTTTAATGATTAAATAATACTTACTTTCTTTCCATCATGATCATTAGAAAATGAAAATGTTACACATCTGTATGTACGACCTCCCATCTATATGATTGCAACATAGATAACATTCCAAAACAATCATTTGAGTTTTCTTTAAAAATTATAATTTATGCCTAAAATTAATAACAATTACTCTTTAGATGATGTAACACTGGCTTATTTTACAATATTAAACAAATTAAATTCACTTTGGAAAAATGAATTGAATATTATAAATCCATCAATTCTGAACACAATTAATTATGTAAATAAATATAACGTGGAAATAAATAATATAAATAGAGAAATAAAGTTTAAAAAAATTCATAAAATTTTAAATAATGAACATATGTTTATTATTTATAAATATTATGTATGTATGTGATGAGTTGAACTTGAGGTAAGAGATTTCATCCCAATTTCCCTTCATTGAGGCATATTTTAATGTTACACATCTTATTTATTTTAGATGGTGTATATACTACAACTTTTATATACATATCATATATCCCTTATACATATTCTTATTTAATGTTACAATTCTTTTTAATTCATCCTAGAATATTTGATTCAAAAATTACCAAATTAATAAAATATTTATGATAAAATCTCAAATCATTTTAAGATTATTTATCATTAAGGTTACTTTATGGGTAATCATATACAATTATTTATTAGAACAAAATATATTTTATTCTTATCAATTCATGAATTTTATTTATATGTTTGGTTTCCATTTACACATTTATTGAATAAGGAAATATCGATAATTGTTTTTGTATGTAATATTGATCATGTATGTTCTTTAAATATTGATGGTTTCTCTTCATTATCAATATTCTCTAAAAATTCATTTAAATATGATTTTTATTTTTCTATAATTATTTATTATATAAATTATTACCAATATTGGAATTTATTTTACAAAATATTTTAAAAGGAACATCTCATTCATTTTTCAAACAAGTTATTTCATGATTCTTTTTATAAACGTTTGAAAGGTATTTTTTTCTTTTAACACATAGAGAATGAACTGAAAGTATTATAATATTGACCAATCAATTAATTGATGATTCCTTTACATGTTTTAGTGGTTTATTTAAAATAAAAATTTATCAATTATATTTTCAAATATATATATTTTTTATAATATATTTTTACGTGAATCGATTATTTTCCTAAATAAGTATGATGTATAATATCTTTAAAAAAATTTCATCAATTATAAAAACATTTGACATTATAATTTCTTCTAAATTATCTATATATTTTTATTAAATAATATTTTTCTTATTATCCATACCTTTTATGGGTAATATATTATTCAATATCATTTATCGAATTCCTTTTTTATAAAATATCTTTTTATATGGACATGAGGAAATATTAAGAAACCCATTTTCCCCACAAGAAATTCTTATTGTTATACCTTATTATTTATTACAATTTTGTGAAATATGAATGAATGTAAATTTTATAATGGGTGAAAAAAGATAGAGATCTAATGCATTGGTAATTTTTCTTTATAATGTTTATTCCATTTCAATGATTTTTGGATCACCCCATTCCTTTATGTATTCCAATTATTATTATATATTATGTTAGGAGCTTAGACCTATTTATGAGATCACTAAGTCAAATAAAAAAATGTATTATGGTTTACATTGTTTTGATTTTTATACACCTACTCTCTCAAAGACACATTGCCTCATGATCACGTGGTAATACTTAATCCATGTTTATATTAACAATAATATAATAATATATGTAAAATTTTTTGTTTAGAGTATCTAGCATCAAAGAAATATATTTTTATTTTTGGGGATTAGAATTAGTAAACTATTGTAATACCCCTATGGATAAAATTATGTACACGATAACATCATAATAATTTGATAAAGAAGTAATTATGTGGTTTTACTATAAATAAATATAAACATAAATACTATTTGTGGATGTGGTTTTATCACATATACATAATGGGGTGTTATCCTAAAAAGATTCTTTTGAGTATATCTCAACCATCATTATGGTGTATGGTGAGTGTTCCCTTACAAGGCACGTAGATTATAACTCTTAGGGAATATTCTTGTATTAATTGACATTTTCCTTATAAAAATTTACAATCTATTAGAATATATTATAATGACGAATGATCTTGGATAAAGATAAGGGTAAATAGATTAAAAATAATTTTTGAGGATTTAGATATCTAATAAATGATTTTACATGATTATGATTATTTTTTCTCACACCATGATTTTTTGTTTCAGAAATTAGATAGAACTAATAGGAATTACGTGGATGTTGTATTTGATAAAAATTATTCATATTATGAAAAACCAAATGGGATGATTAATGAAGTATGGAATGTGTAGTGTTTTTGAGCAAAGGTAAAATTCCAAGGGAATTTGAATTTGGGCATTTACTGGATGGGATGTTCTTTGAACCGAACTTCAAAATGTACTTATGAGAGTTGTAACACTTAAAAGTGTTTTTTTAGACTAGGGTAAATTCCCAAGTGCTCCCTTTGGATTCTCGTCAAGTTTAGAGAGTGTTGGGGCTGAGATGTGAAAATTTAGAAAGGTTTGCATTGGGCTCACAATTTGTCCGAAATTGTGCGGCCCCTAGCAGAAAACTGTGCATCCTGAACCTGATGTGAAGAAGTTAAGTTCATAGGTTTCCCACAGTTTTCCAAAACTATAAACCTAGATCTCATGGTTAGTTCCATATAGGTGGTACCAAATCTTTATTCATCACATTTTTGTGTCGCACGGTTTCCCTAACTATGGGGCATGAGCATACAGTGTGGGTTTCCTAGGTAGTGGGAGCTACATGGTTGGTGCACGGTTTGTCCAAATTGTGCATTAAAATCATGCAGACTAGTTTTTAGGATAAAATTATATTCTTTCCTTAATATTATTTAAAACTATTTTATTCTTCTTTCATATCCCTCCATCCGCATGAGCATTCCCTCCCTATGGTGTGGTTTCCTCCTCTTCCAAATAGGATTCATGGTATCTCCTCCATCTGAAATTCGAATCGACCATAGTCTGTCTCTATGGATCCACATTAGTATGATATCAATTCATTTTGAAAAATTATTAGTTTAATCTAATCTCAATTTAGTTATCCTTATGAAGATCAATTTCCCTATTTTTAGCTAGAATATCAATTTCATTGATTTCTTTTAAAATAGAACAAATTTGACCATGATATTGGATGGGTGGAATGTCCTAAGCATGATATAGGTGTGATATAACTATTCTATAATGTTTTATTCATTTTATAAATATTTTAGTTTCACCACAAACTGATCTTTTTCATGAGTTTCCTTAAAATTGGTTCCCTCATATTAAATTGATCTACGGACCTTGTATTACTCTTGTTGAGCCATGTTTAGTGATTTGAGGTTATTAATCCTGATCACGGATACCCCATGGGCATGAAATATTATATTTCATATTTTTTAATTAAATAATAAAATTCCCATAATTCCTTCTATGAGTTTATATTTTACATTAAATGGAATTTCCCATTGTAGTAAAGTTTCTAATTAGGGGTTTCATATCTTAAATTATATGTTAAGCCTTTATGAATTTAATTTCTATATTGGGTAGATTATAAAAAATTATTCTATGATGTGATTTGATTTTAAATTCTTGAATGTTAATTTTAATTTATTAAATGAATTTTCTTATAAACAAAGTCATGATTTTATAATAAAACCCCTCGAATGAGGTTCCTTGTCTTTGAAATTACAAAGTGTTGAATGGTGTTTCAAAACATTCTTTTCGTAATGATTTGATGCTTCTATATGCTTTGATTTCATAGTTTTGTGTAAGGAATGTTTAAAACATGGCCACTTATTATGCTCTAAATGGATTTTCCCTCCTTTTTGTATAAATGTTCACTAAACCAGGGAATCTCATAAGTGCTTTTCTTGTTCTATAAATTGAGTTACTTATCCCGATCCTATCTATTTAGATAGTGGTTAGATATTTTATAAAGATCATGTATTGATTTATACATGGGAGTATTTCAAGTATATAAATTCCTAATTGGAAATGACACCTTCCAAGTGCCTCTATTATCCAAAATAAATGAACTTCCATGATTTTTCTAGTTAAATGACATACATTAAATGGATTGGCATTCTCATAATGGATTTTTGTAATTTATTTTATTAAATGGTTTAAATTCAAATGGAATTGAATTGAATAGTATGACCATTCCTTTGGTTATAATTAATTATGTATAGCTAATGAGTATTTTTACACTTTTGATGAAATTAATCAAATTGGGACTAATAAATGAAATAAGATGATAGTGTATTTCCTCATGGATTTTGTTAAAATATGATTAATCCATTCTATAGGATATGGAATGGTGGTAACTGTTCTATTAAGCATGTATGTATCGTGATCCTTTAAATCGGTTGTTTATAATGATGTATCGCACTGGTGATACAATGTGGATAGTGGTCATGGAACACCTCGCCCCTTATGAGTGTTGAGATAATGGGACACCCACTACTATTCAAGTGTTGATCCAATGGAACACTCACCATCCCGAGTGATGATCAGGACATGTTCCAATCATTATTAAAAGAACGAATGGTATCCTATTAATGGTGTTTATAGGCTCATTTAGACTGGTTATGGATGATTGAGTTACACCTCGGTCTAGACATCACCTTTTATTCTATGTTTATTTTCATTTAGTCTGCACATAATTGGTTCAAATATGTGGATCCAATATAGAAATATACTATATATATATATATTATTAATATATATATAGTAATCAATCAGACACTTATCTAACAATGAGATGAAGTAGGTATAACTTCCTGGTGTTCTTTAGGAACCTGAGCAGTGTGGTTGTTGTTTATTTTCGTGTTATTTATTATTCATATTACATTTACACTACTTATATATATACACAGACAAGTCATTTGTTTAGACACAGTGGGTGGTAACCTACTAGGATTTATATCTCACACCCTACTTGGGAATCCATTGTTCTGGGGTACCCATGTAGCCCTTATGTTTGTTAGACTATTAACTAATTATTAAGCTATTTTTCTTGTACTCGGGAGGCAATAGAACATGGCTGAGCACAAGCTTGGGATTTGAATGGATATCACCCTTCTTTTCATTATTTTTTGAACTATACTATACAATGTTTCCTATAATACATCTTCTATTTTAGAATACGTAATATCATCAGGACATGCACACAACTGTTGTATATTGGCATTGTCCACATTTTTTATATAGATTATATTATTCTTCCACTTATATGTATTTATTTTATAACTAATTCTACTGTTTTATGTTATAGATTAATAATATACCAATGTTCTATTCTGATGGTATATTCCCCCCACTATCACCTCTATAGACCCTCATAGGTAGTCATCATCCTCTGGCATACAGGTAGGAACACTTGAGGTCATGTAACCCCCAGTCCGACCATAATTTTAGTGGTCGGTCAGGATGTTACGTTACAAAGTGGTGTCAGATGATTTTATCCATGTCTTGCTATTTTGGTCTGATATATAGTTTAATATGAATGTGTTGGAAAATGGTAAATATCAATTTTAGGGTGTGATCAACCCATGTATGACGAAAATTATAAGTGGCCAGGGATGGTATTATTGTTCATTCTGTTTTCAATTACAGTTGATTATAATTTCACCTCAAGTGATTGGTGTATTTTCTGATGGTTATTATTTTATGGAATTATGGTATCTATCCCTTTCCCTAGTGTTTCAAGGATGTACATTACATGATTCATTATAGGAACATATATATGCACATTCCATGCCATGTAGTTTCATTTTTAGGCTACTTGTTGATTTTATTACATGCCATGAGTGATATTTCATGCTTTTGTCTCCTTTAGCTTTCCTTCTTCAATAACATGATCATGTGATTATATTCCATGTTCTCTATTTATTTATCATTTCTGGCCTATGAACCATGATTCCCTTTTTTGTTATTAGGATTTCTGGGGTAACTTCTTATGATAACATGCATCGTTTTGATTTAAATATATATAAATTATTTCATGGTCTAAAATTTATTTGATACTATTAAATGAGAGTTATTATTCAGTATTAATCTATATGGGTACCATGTAATTGGGAAAAGTTAATTTGAATACTCAAACCTTCTTTGATCATTATTTATAATTAGAGACTTGTTAAAATGTATGATCTAAAAAAGTTCAAAATTCAAAATTTAATTTTTTCAATTAATGGGAGACAGATTCCAAATGAAAAAATGTATGGGCGAATTATGGATTCGTATATTGAAATCCATATAATAAAACTTTTTTATATGACCGTGTTATATTTTAAAATGTTTATAAATGTGAATTTTTTTTTAATGTTTAACTCAAATGTGTTTCTTAACCTTTTATATACACAAATGGACCCATGTAAGTCAGTTACGGAATGTTTCATATTAGATAACCCACTATGGGTGTTTTGAAACATTAATAATTAAGAAAATGATATTTTATTTCATTATAGTGAACCTAGGTTGTCTTAATGGTATCCTCTTAGGTCTCTTTATCATTATAATGTTACTTTTTTTATAATTGGTATGTAATCTTTTGTTTTAACTATTACAAATATCTAATGATTGAATATGAACTAATGTAATAACAAAAAATGGAACCTTAATTGGTTTCCTTTATTTATACCCTTGTGTAAGGGTAGTTAAATATCCCTTTTAGTTTCCTTGGAATGGAAATGCGGGTATTTTTTATAGGCATTTTCCTTTTATGATATGGATTAAATGTGAGGAGTGCCTAGTGAAGTCAATTTGGTATGATCTTGTGATGGGGTAAATGATTTTTCCTTTTTACGGGGCTAGAATGTGGTAGGTAGCAACCTTAGAGAAAAAATCTCTTACTAAATTACATGGTCATCAGATGATTTCTATAATTTGGGTTCCATTGTACCTAGTGGGACTCTTTGTTTCCAAATGAAACTCCTATTCAGATGGGTGGTCATGGTATCCTTGACAATTTTTAAAGGTGTGTGCATTGAGAAGTTCTTGGTTTCAGTAGGCTAGATACGCCAATTGAATGGTCGGGAACTTCATATGTGTTGTGACCCTGTTCTTTTCCTAGGTGACTAAGGAGGTTGTTAATCTATTTTATAGTAATATGTGATAATTACACTTGAGATAGATTTCCTCATGGGCCGCCAGATACTTGACGGATTATGGATGAAGATCCTATCGATAGTATCTAGTATGTGACCTTATACTTTTGTTATCTTGGGGTAGTATGCATTGATATACATATTACCCAATTAGTTTCTAACGGTGTAACAAACAAGTTGAGAATAGTGGGATCAGTGATCCTAGGGTTGTTGAGTAACTCCTCGGGTCATCACTATAGTATATTGAACTAATAGATTAAAGGAATGACGTTTTTCCCAATTCACGGGATGTCATTACATTATGATAGAGTGTTTTTAAATGTTGATTAGGTTTTTTCCCCATATTCTATATGAAATGATGTTTCGGATCATGATGTAGGGAACTATCAAGCATGTGTTTAAGGTGTTTTTGATCTAGCACATTAGTGCCTATCTTGTCTATCCCTTCTTTCAATGACTAGGATACTACAAAGGTGGGGATATTCATATTGGTTCTGTTGTATGTGTTAGTGCTCATGGGATAAATGATGTGGATTTGGTTGGATGTGTATGGTTCCCCTAAGAATCCTCATTGGATTGGGACGGACTTCGATGGTATTGGTGAAGGATCATAGAATTCCTTTTCTAGTAAAAGCTTGGAATCTGCTAAGGACGACGCATAAACAGGTGTAGTTGGGTTTATTTCTAGGGAATTTGACCAATAGTGGTTACACTAATCATATTTTGGTTTTCTTCATTCGTTTTATGTCACAACCCATCCCTCGAGCCCCGTGTCGTGACTACCCCAAGCCCTCCTTCCATAGGATAGGGGCTGGCGACTAGCACCGAAAGGCGTATTCCCCATAATTGAGAAGGCACTGCCTTTATAACGTGTAAACACACATAACAAAGAAAACAACAAGATATGAACACAAGTAAACTGTATAGAAAAAAATTTACGGAAAGTAAAAAGGAGCCGCAATACTAGCCCAAAAATAATAGTACAAGTACAATCGAAATACAATACAACTGAATAAAAAGAAAGGCAGCTACTGGGTCTTCCTCTGAGGTTTCTACTTGAAGGGTAGGTACATATCGCCTCCTCGGCACTCCACGTCCACTCGTCTCCTCTGCATACCATTACGTCGTATGGTCCACCTCCGGGCCCCATCTAGCCATGTTACCCTCAGCCTCGATCAGCGTAGTCCATTGTCTGCACCAAACAAAAACAGGTTTGGGCATAGCCCGTGTAGGGATGAGTATAACCATACTCAGTAAGGACCCTGCGACCCTCACGGTCTCACATAATCCACCAAGGATAAACCAAAAGGCATGAAATCAACTGACGAACCTACTTAGGTATATGCCCATACATATACCTAAGTTACCAACTATACCCATCTTAATCATAAGGAAAACATAGAGTCCAACTCAATTCCCAAAGCTCAACTATTCAACAAAGTAAGGAATACCAAGAAGGTGTGTACCACACAGGTATGCCACACAAAAGAAAACCACCAAGGTATTACCATAAATAAAAGTATCACATAGGTATGAACTCAGCTCACACCAGGTATTTCTTAGGTATAGTAGTAGAGATGATTAGATATAACTACGGAATCATCTTACTGTGTTAAGAGTCAAACCCACAAAGGATATCTAGATGCTGACCAACACATGATCACTCTGTGCTGAACCACATAGGATCGTTCGGTGCTGACCCACACAGGATCGCTCGGGGCTGACCCACACAGGATCGCTAGGTGCTGACCCACACAGGATCGGACAGTGTTAACCCACACAGGATCACTAGAATAGACCTTCATGGAATCCTATAGTGGTTCCATGTGGGTCCCTTAATCCCTGACCCATGAAGGATCTCTTTCTCTAGTCAAAACCAGCTACAGGGTTCCCACACTAAGTTTTCACGTCTCTAGGAGAATCCGCTCCTCAAGCCAATGGTTGATACTCCAACTGCCATTAAGTCCCATGAAAAAGTATCACAATGGACCAAAATTCCATAGGGGTCTCAATGCAATAGACAGAGCGTCAATCAGACGCCTGGTCTGTAATTTATTATCCTTTTAGTCCCAATGTCCAAGTTAGATTCACGCTAGATCCAACCCGACAGTTCCGCAACATTATCCAAAACTTCAGTGAGGCATATTAAAGGGACCTTCTCACCCCAAGTTTTATAGTTTCATTGAATTTTTGTCAAATGGACGCATGGTGCTAATGTTATGGCCAAAAGATCGCAAATGGGTCGAAGTGGGTCCGGGTACAGTCCGACCCGGTCAGACCGACCTAGCCAGACCTGACAAGGACCGACCCGGTTTGGATCAACTCGGCCCGACCAGCTAGGTTTGGCCCGGCCCATTGGGACCCATCCAACCTGTGTTCGGCAGCCCGAACCACGCTAGGTGTTCCGGCCTATGCTAGGCGGCTCGGCCCAACGGCCTGGCCTAGGAGGCGCAGGTTGGGGTGTGGAGGCTGCGAGGGCCGCAGAGGCCGCGAGGGGGGCCGCGGAGGACGTGGGTGGCCACGAGGCCACTGAGTGCCACGAGGGGGCAGTAGAGGACGTGGGTAATCGCATGGCCACCAAGGGCCGTGGAGGGCCGTGAGGAGATGGTGCAACATGGAAGGCCTTGGGGTGGCACAGCGAGCCCTCGGGCGACGCGGCGAGGCCGCGGGGTGGTGAGGCCATGGAGTGGCATGGCCGCGGGGTGGCAAGGTGATGCCACGGGGTAGGGAGGCCGCGGGGGTGGGAGAGGGGAGGCCACGGGGCTGCGGCCGCCACGGGCAATGCGGTGAGACGGCGGGGCTGCACTGGCCGCAGGGCGGTGCGGGCCGCAGGTGGCGAGGCCGCGGGGGTAGCGCAGTGAGCCCACGAGGCATAGATCCGTCCGGGCTGGTCATGCAGCGTTGTCATGCGTTGTACCTTCACTGATAGATGGCTTGATCGGCCGCCCTCCGTTTTTCACCTTTGACATGGTTGGTGGTGGTGAAGGCCACCATACTCTCACCCGACCAAGTTTGGTTTCCGTCCTCCTCCATCGCGAAGTACATAACAATTTATCACGAAAAATGTGGAGAAGTCGGGCCATGTTTGTTTGGCCCACACCCTCAACATTTGATTAGTAAGAATCGGCTATAATCTCTTCCTGATTTACGATGAATCGTTAAGAAAATATAAGGGGAATAAATTCAAACAACCACCCAACCTTGATTGCCTGTTGACGTTGGAAGGGGTGAAGTCGGTGACATCGACATTTCCCCGATCTTCGGTTCATTCGTCATTGCATATCCTTCTACAGTGTTCTTCGTTGGAGAAATATTCGTCGAAGGATAAGAGTTCTTCACTGGAGAATGTTTCTCCAATGTTCTCCAAAATCATCTACCTTTTCCAAAAAATTCACTCAAAAGAAAACCCAACAAAAATAAAAATTGTTTGTCCAATTTTAAATTGTTGGCACAAAACAAGTTGGCAACATTAATCAATTGACGAGGAATAATTAATTAATGGGAGGAAGTCTATGGGTTAACTCTTCATTAATGAGGGAGTTCAAGGGGTTTCTCCCATTAAGAGGGGAGTTTAAGGGGGGTTTAGTCTTGGGTGGTCCCCACCACCATAACCCATGTTGGAGGTTTTAGTTCAGGTGGTCCCCACCATTAAACCATACACATGTGTGGTTTCAACAAAAAGAAAAAAAATAAAAAGTTTATTTTATTTTATTTCTATTTCTACAAAAACCCCAAATTCTATCTTTCTCCCTCGACCTATTTCGGTCGAGGTGAAGGTACCCTTAAGAGAATACCAGCACTGTGAGTTCAACGGTAACCTCATATTTCAATTCTGAGCACCGATTAAAAAGTTACAAAAATCTTCTCGCATGTTTACTGAATGTAGCTGAAAAAAAAAAGTTCATAAATTCATTCCAAGTACACCAGGACTCTGAATCACCCGCCGTAAATTTTCAAAGACTCGTAAAAGTCCCATTTAATTAAAAAAATACAAGTAAATTGCAGGTCTTTACATTCTCCCCACCTCAGGGCTTTAAATCCCCGTAAACCACAACTAAAACTAAGGGAACAACTGGGGGTACTAAGTATGAATCTGAGCCTCCCACTCCCATGTGCTCTCCAGGAGGTTCCCGTGCTGCCAATGAACGCACACCAGAGGTATCGACCACCCAGGAAGGACCCATTCCTGGGGATCTTCAATCTCTACTATAACCTACGTAAAAGTAGTCACATCGTCGAAGTCCATCTCGTTATGGTCGATGATGTGAGAAGGTTCGTGCACGTATCTCCTCATCCGGGATACGTGGAAGACATCGTGTACCCAGTGCAATTTAGGTGGATGATCTAAGTGGTAAGCCACCTCACCAACTCTGGTGAGGACCTAAAGGTGTCCAATGAACCTCAAAGATAACATTTCACCTTTTCCAAATCTCCGCAAACCTCATCGAGATGAGACTCATAGAAAGACATGGTTGCCTCCACGAACTCCAGAGGTCTCCATCTCCTGTCGGCATATGATTTCCACCTGCTCTGTGCAGTCTTCATCCACTCCTATAAGATCTACACCTTCTCTGTGATAGCATGTACCATCTCTTATCCCACTAGTGCAGACTCCCCTGGGTCAGTCCAGCACAAAGGTGATCTGCAAGGTCACCCTCACAACACCTCAAAAGGGGTCGTCCCAATGGTGTAGTGATTTCTATTGTTGTAAGAAAGCTCTTGAAAAGGCATGTGATCCTCCCATCTGTGACCGAAGTTGAGGACACAAGCAAGCAGCATGTCCTCGAGGGTCTGAATAGTCTGCTCACTCTAGCCATCCATCTGAGGATGGAAGGCGGTGCTGAAATGGGTATGCATCTTTAAAGCCTCCTGAAACCCCTTCCATAGCTGGGAAGTAAACATGTATCACGATTGGAGCAAATCGTCGAGGTTACTCCATATAGACACACAATCTCCTGCACATAGAGGCATCCTAAACTCCCTACTGAACCCTACCCTCTGATCGGTATGAAGTGGTTCGACTTAGTGAGTTGGTCGACGATCACCCAGATAGAGTCATGACCTCTGTATGTACGTGGAAGTCCTGTCACAAAGTCCATGTATATCTCATCCAACTTCCACTCTAGGACCTCTAAAGGCTGAACTAATCCTACTGGTACCTAATGCTCTACCTTCACTTGCTGGAAAATGAGGCACCGAGAGACAGACTCTGCTACTGCTTTCTTCATTCCCAGCTACCAGTGTTGTCAACAGAGTTGTTGGTACATCTTCACCACTCCTGGATGTACAGCTAGAGGGGATATGTGTAACTCCATCAATACTTAATCCTGAAGTGATAATGGTACCATGGACATCCTCTCAAGAGGATAACATGCTCCCCACCTTCATAAAATCCACCAACTGCATGCCCTGTGGATATCTAAGCACGTCAAGCCTCACAGTCAGCATCCCCATGTTGCGCCTCCCTGACTCGCTAAAGAAGTTGGGTAGTGACTGTAAAATACTGAAGAAAGGCTTCTCCATCTCGATCCATAAAGGATATTTTCAAAGAGTTCAACTGCTCTGACACCTCACCTAACAGCTGTATACCAAATCTCAGGTTGTGTACATCTACTACAACAATTCCCCTTCCTTGGAGTATAGACTATCTCAAAGTCATAATCCTGGGGGAACTCAAGCCAACATTGCTTTCTCAGGTTCAGGTCCTTTTGAGAGAAGATATACCTGAGACTCTTGTGATCAAATTGCACTATAAAATGCTCACCTATAAAGTAATGTCGCCACATCTTCAAGGTTAAGACCACTGATGCCAACTCTAGGTCATGGGTTGCGTAGTTATGCTCATGTTGTCTTAGCTGTCGAGAACCAGATGTGATCACTGGTCACTCGTACATCAGGAAACATCTGAGTCTAGTCCCTGATGTGCCGTAGTAGACTACATACCCTACGCCCTCCTCTAGAAGCCTCAAGATAGGGGCACTAGTCAGCCTCTATCTCAGCTCCTAAAAACTCTGTTGGCATCTCTCTGACCGCACGAAGGGTTTCCCTTTCTTCATCAATTCCGATAACGGTGATGCCACTATGGATAAATCTAGCACAAATATCTAGTAGTATCCAGCCAAATGTAGGAAACTTCGTATCTCCATCACACTCCTAGGTGGCTCCCAAGCAAGTACCTCTTCAATATTCACCGGATCCACTACAACTCCAGCCTCTGAAATGACGTGTACCAGAAAGTGAACCTCTCGAATACAAAAATGGCACTTCAAGAGCTTAATATAAAGCTTTTGCTCTAGGAGTGTGTCCAGTACTACCTAGAAATGATTGTCATGCTCCTCCTCAGTTGTCAGGTAGATCAGAATGTCATTGATGAAGACTACTACAATGTGATCAAGTTATGGAAGAATGATCATGTTCATGAGTCCCATGAACACTACTGGACCATTGGTTACACCTAATGGAATAACCAAGAACTCTTAATGGTCATAACGACATCTAAAAGCCATCGTTTTCACATCCACCTCAATCCTCGGAAGTGGGGACTTATTCTTCACATACACCTGATTCAGGCACCGATAGTTGACACAAAGTCTCAAAAACCCATCCACCTTCTTGGTGAATAAAATTGAGGCTTCCCAAAGAGAAACCCTGGGCCGAATGAATCTCTTCCCCTCTAAGTATTCTAACTGTACCCGCAACTCAAGAAGCATCGTGGGAGCCATCTGATATGCTTTTGTAGATATCATTGTTTTCCTAGTGTTAATGTAAATGTAAAATTCCATATCTCTGTGAGTAGGTAGACTCAGAACATCATCAGGGAAGACATCCGCATACTGGTCCACCACTACAGGATAACAAGGACTCTCCAAATCAACCTCTCCAAGGGTAAGGATAGCCAACTGATGACTGGTCGGATGCGCTCTCTTCCAGGTTAGCACATCCTGTGCTGCAAAGGCTCTCTTCTCACCGGTGAAGGTAATCCTTGTCCTATCTGTGCGGACACACCACACTTTGCACCTAATATAGTCAATCTGAGCATGGACTGTAGATAACCATTCCATACCCAAGATGATGTCGTAAGGCCTCTACATTGCTACTAAGAGATCACATCCAAAGCTCTCACCTCCTAGAGCAAGCTCACACTGCTAGAACCAGTGTGTAATCGTCGAATCTGCTCTCGTAGAAGTCTCTAGCCATAGGGATCGAGCCAACGTCTCCATCAGAATATTCGAACTCCGAATAAGGGTAGTAGAAATAAAATAATGACTGGCACCTATGTCTATAAGTACTTCAGCTAAGGTGGAGTAGACACAGATCGTACCTCATATCACCTTCGGAGCACCATGATCATAGGCCTCAACTACCTGGAGCTAAGCTCTCCCCTATCCTCCTACTCCCTGCAGTCGGGGTGGACCTCCTAGTGGTGGTGGCGATAAAATCTCGAATCATCGCTCACCACCAGTTTCATGTCCAACTCCTCTCCCACGTCTGCCTGCTCCCTACAGACCTCCTCAGTAGAACCCATGTCTCTGCCTGGGCGGTCCTTTGACTATCTTCTCATCATCTGTACGGAAGGTTGGATAGTCAGGAACCATGTGACCCTGCCCACCGCATGTGTAACACTTCCCTCTCCTGGCATGACTAGCTCTTCCTCGGGTGCCCCGCACAACCAACCCTGAATCCAGTGGTCGTCCACCTGTAGGTCTGGTCCTTTTGGACCTCTGTGTCATTTTTATACTGCCAGCTATAGAAGACTCTGCTATGTGATAACTGGTAGTGGGTCTCGCTGTTGGTGACTGCTCAGTATGGAAATTATCCAATAAAAGGGCTCGCACTAACACCCCCGCCTACGTCGGGATACTGAGTGAGATCATCGAAGTCTTGAACTCCCACCTGAGTCCCTACTCGAAGGTCCGGGCCCTGAAGAATGGGTCTCTCACCATATCTTTGGAGGGGCATGACAGGTCAGTGAACCTCACTGCGTACTGAGCCACAATCATGATGCCCTACTACATATGAAGTAGCTCTGGAATGTGCACTGTGCGAAGAGTCACTATCCCAAACTCTGCTCGAAACAAACTCTCGAAGTCTACCAAGAGAAGAATCACCTTGTCGTGAGCCTGGAGAATCATGTTCCACCATCTATCTGAAGCTTCCCATAGTAGATTGGTGGTAAGGATCACCATGAGATCAGCTAGTTTCCCTACTAGTCGGAAGACTCACACCATGGAATCCAGCCAATCCTCAGCCACCTGTGGGTCTGTCTCTCCCATGAACTTGGGTGGCTTCTTACACTGGAACTCGTGCAATGTGCTCAAGCGGCGTGAACCCTCTATTGTTGGGGCTGGTGGAATCGGTGTCCCAACGGGTAATGGTACCATTGGTGCCTCCGCTGGTGCGTCTACTAGAAGAGGTCCCTACACTGAGGCCTCATCACTCGGTGGGATATCAGTGCATACTGCATCTGGAATTCTAGCTGGCTGTCTACGAGGAGGCATGCTAAAAAAAACAGGTGTGCCATGGTTAATAAGTTATACCTGTCACGACCCGTCCTCGGGGCCCGTGCCGTGACTACCCCAAGCCCGCCTTCCATAGGCCAGGGGCTGGCGACTAGCACCAAGGCGTAAAATCCCAGTAAACAGGGAAGGCATTGCCTTTATAAGTAACAACCACACAGAGTCAGAAAGCGGAAAGTAAAGTGCAGAAAAGTAAAGGGGGCCGGAATACAAGCCCAACTGTAAAGTACAACTGAAAAGTAAAGTACAGCAACTGAAGAAAAGACGGTGGCCTCGTGTCGTCCACTGGCAATCCCACCTGAAGGGTGGGTACAGATAGCCTCCAAGCTCCTCGGGTCCCACGTCCGCTCTGAGAACGTCCCGCCTAGTGGTCCACCTCCAGGTACTGTCCTGCTCCACGCCCAACCGTGATCAGCGATGTCCGTCGTCTGCAACCAACACAACAAGGTGCGGGCATAGCCCGTGCAGGGGTGAGTACAACTACTCAGTAAGGACCCCGAGACCCCCGAAGGTCTCCCGAAATCCACAAAGGATATAGCACAAAAGAAAGATGCAATCACGAAGTAACATCTGACTCGACTTAGGTATATGCCCATACATATACCTAGGTCCCCAATTCTAGCTCTGCTCACGAGCTCAAGAACAACTCAATCCACAAAGGAAAGCAAGACTCAAATCCACAAGGAGAGTTAACAGTAAATCCACAAAGGATAGTTCAACACAATCCACAAAGGAGAGTAACATAAGATTCAGCTCAACCAGGTATACTATTTCAGATGACGTCAAAGACGATCACTGATCCGTCTAAGTCGTCGGACCCACGAAGGATCGATAGGTACTAACCCCCGCAAAAGACCCACACAGGATCGGGCTCACACAGAACCTGTAGGCAAAGGCTCACACAGAACCGGTAGGCAGTGGATCACACAGAACCGGTAGTAGGACCCACACAGGATCGGGCACTGATCCGCGTAGGATCGCTGAGTGCAGTAGTCGACGCAGTCCACTGAGGTTCCTGCACAGTCGTCGCTGCAGTCCACGAAGGATCTCTGCTCTGCCGTCGTCGCAGTCCACGGAGGATCTCTGCTCTGCCGTCGTCGCAGTCCACGGAGGATCTCTGCTCTGCCGTCGTCGCAGTCCACGGAGGATCTCTGCTCTGCCGTCGTCGCAGTCCACGGAGGATCTCTGCTCTGCCGTCGTCGTCACAGCCAGCGCTAGGGTTCCCGCACATAGCGAGCTCGTTTAGGAGGGTCCGCTCCACGAGCCGAGGGGCTGATACATCAACTGAAACGTAGTCCGAAGTTGATGTATCCAAAAGTTCCGTATCGACAACAGGATCTCAACGCGACAGACGGCGCGTCAATCGGACGCCCGGTCTGAGAGTTATTGGCATTTTCGTCCCAGGGGCCCGGTTGGTTTTTAGGGAAAAACCAACCCGACCATACTCCGCCTGTGTCCGATCCTCGGGCGGAGTATGCCAAAAGCTCCGTCTCACTTAGAGGAAACTACCACAGCTGACGGAACGTCGTTCGGACGTCCGTAGCTCAAGTTATGAGCGTTTCCGCTCCGAGGGCCCGGTTGGTTTCGTGTACGAACCAACCCGGCCGTACCCAAAGTCTTCCGAAACCTTGAGTATAATATACCGAAACGACCGTCTCGATCCAAGGATCGCGTAGCCGCTGACGGTTCGTCAATCGGAGGTCCCAGGCCCAAGATATGGGCGAAAGACCGAAGAGGGCCCGAAACGGGGGTTCTGGGCCCGGGGCGACCCGGCCCGAACCCCCCCTGGGTCGGCCGCACCGGGTCGGCCCGACCCGGCCAGGCCGGGTCCGGTCCGGCCTGGGCGCGGCCCGGCCGACCGGACCGGCCGGCTCGGCTTCGGCCGAGCGGCCGAGGGAGCCGCCGCCGCGGGTCAAACCCGCGGCTCAAACGGAACGCGGCCCCGCGGGGGGCCGCCTGTCACGCGGACGCGGCCGGGCCGCCGCGTCCGTTCCCGGTTCCGCGCGGCCGCGGAACCGGCCGCCGTTGCCGCCGCGGCTTCAGCCGCGGCGGACTTCCTCCACGGCGGCGCGCCGGGCGCCGCCGCCGCCTTCCGCGGGCCGCCGGAGATGCTCCGGTGGCCCGATTTGCCTCCCGTCTGCGCCGTTGCCCCTCCCGGATGCCGACCTTCACTGCGGGATCAACGGATCGCCCCTGCCGCGCGGTTTGTCGTCGTCGTCCGCCATATCCGCACAACAAAATAGATCGGCGGAGGGTTGCCGGGTCTTGTTCGTTAGACCCGCACCCTCCGCGTTAGTCATAAACGTCACCGGGAGGGAAAATCAACAACAATTTTAATTAAATTAAAATTGTCGGAGATTATGTTCTTTACTTAAAAAGAATAAACACGGGGAAAAAGATAAAACAATCCAACATCCCTTACCTTGTCGTCGTCGTCGGACGAGGGGTCGTCGCGGAATCGCTCTTCGCGGAGGAAGGAGATCGTCGCGTCGTCGCGGTATCCGGCGTCGCGTCGCCAATCTCCGGATCAAGAACAAACGGATTTAATTAATTAAATCCGTTGTTATTGAAATTTAAAAAGGGAGAAATAAAAGATTCGATTCTCACCTTTGTTGCCGATCGCACGTTCGCCGCGGAAGAAGAGGCACCGAAGAAGAAGAAGAAGAAGAAGGTCGCGGAAAAGTTGTCGACGTCGCGGATCGTGCGTCGTCGAATTCCGGTTCCGGCGTTCTTCGCGTTCTTCGCGTTCTTTGCGTTCTTCGCGTTCTTCGCGGAGAGGGTGGAGGCTCAGAGGAATAGCAATCCTCCAAAATAGACAAGTTTGTCTATTTTATTATTTTGCCAACAAACGCAAAACGCGTAAGTAACGACCCACTCAATTCGTTGAATTAATTCAACGAATAAAACAGCCCATTTAATTCACGAAAGAAACAGCCCAATTAAATGGTCTGTTAAGAATTAAAGAAAACGCGTCGGTTGACTTTTCAGTTACTTTGACGGGTTTTCGCGGGTGCGTTACTTAGCGAAAGAAACGGCGGGGCTCGTGCGGGCCCCACCGCACAAATATCCTACCAAGGGGTAGGATATTTCTGGATAGTATCCTATCCAGTTCAACTCAGTTCAAGCCGCCTTTAAGTGACTTTAAGTGGCTTCCAAGCAGTTTAAGTGAAATAAAATAAAGTTGTCGCACAAACTTTATTTTATTTCTGACTTAAGCCGCAAAATTTAAAAACCACGTCTGAGCAAACGCAACTCCGGAAGAGGCGTTTCTAAGCAAATACCGGCGCTGCGATTTCATCGGTGCCCTCAGAATTCGATTCCGGGCACCGGTTCAAAAGATAGAAAAACCCGCTCGTCCGTTCACTGAACGTACCCGAGCCAAACTTCGGAAATTGATTCCGGGCACACCGGGCCTCGGAATCAGGTGCCGTCTGAAGCTGCGCTCTTGTAAAATTCCAAAGAAAATTAAGAAAAAAATTTCCTTGAAATTTACGGGTCTTTACATTACTCCCACCTCAGGGCTTTACGTCCCCGTAAAGATACATCAAAAACTAGGGGAACAAATGGGGGTACTGAGCACGCATCTGAGCCTCCCGCTCCCAAGTGCTCTCCTGGAGGTTCCCGTGCTGCCATCTGACGCGCACAAGAGGAATCGACCGCCCACGTAGGACCCTCTCCTGTCGATCCCCGATCTCCACTAGAACCTCCGCAAAAGTCGCCCCATCGTCCACGTCCAGCTCCCCAAAGTCGATGATGTGCGTCGGGTCGTGCACGTATCTCCTCAGCTGAGACACGTGGAAGACGTCATGAACCCGGTGCAACTGAGGTGGTAGAGCCAGGCGATAAGCCACCTCTCCTATCCTGCTGAGGACCTGGAAAGGCCCGATGAAGCGTGGAGACAACTTGCCGCCTCGGCCAAATCTCCGCAACCCACGTCGAGGTGAGACACGCAAAAAGACGTGGTCGCCATCCTCGAACTCTAGTGGCCTCCGCCTCCTGTCAGCATATGACTTCTGCCGGCTCTGAGCTGTCCTCATCCTCTCCTGGATGATCTGGACCTTCTCTGTCGTGGCTCGGACCATCTCTGGTCCCACGAGTGCTGACTCCCCAGGGTCTGTCCAGTACAACGGTGATCTGCAGGGTCTGCCGTACAACGCCTCGTATGGTGCCATCCCGATGGTGGAGTGGTAGCTGTTGTTGTACGCGAACTCCACCAAGGGTAGGTGGTCCTCCCAGCTGCGACCAAAGTCGAGAACACATGCACGGAGCATGTCCTCGAGTGTCTGAATGGTCCTCTCCGTCTGACCATCCGTCTGAGGGTGGAAGGCTGTGCTCAGATGGAGCCGCGTCCCGAACGCCTCCTGCAACCCCTTCCAAAGCCGGGAAGTGAAACGAGCATCTCGATCGGAGACGATAGATGATGGCACACCGTGAAGCCGTACGATCTCCTGGACGTAAAGACGTCCCAAGCTCTCCACTGAGCCCTTCTCTCTGATGGGTAAGAAGTGTGCCGACTTGGTGAGTCGGTCGACAATCACCCAAATGGAGTCGTGACCTCTGGAAGTGCGTGGAAGTCCAGTCACGAAGTCCATAGATATGCCGTCCCACTTCCACTCCGGGACCTCCAAGGGATGTACCAAGCCTGCTGGTACCTGGTGCTCTGCCTTCACCTGCTGGCAGGTGAGGCATCGTGAAACGAACTCTGCCACAGCTTTCTTCATGCCCGGCCACCAGTGCTGTCGTCTGAGATCCTGGTACATCTTCGCCACTCCGGGATGTACCGCCAAGGGAGAAGTGTGAAACTCTCTCAGCACCTCCTCTCGTAAAGCGACTGGTATGAAGGTACGTCCTCTGAAAAGGATGTCATGCTCTGCTCCAAGGGAGAAGCCATCAGGCGCCTGACCTGAGGATATCAGTGCACGCCGGGTCTCACAGTCAGCGTCCCCACGCTGAGCCTCTCTGACCCGCTGTAGAAGTGGAGGAGAGACTGTGAGAGACTGAAGAAAGGCTGCTCCGTCTCTATCCACGAAGGATATCTGCAAGGAGGCTAGCTGCTCCGTCGCCTCCTCAAGTAGCTGAATGCCCGTCCTCCTGCTGAGGGCATCGGCTACCACGTTCCCCTTCCCAGGAGTATAGACTATCTCAAAGTCATAGTCCTGGAGGAACTCAAGCCATCTCCGCTGTCTCAGGTTCAGGTCCTTCTGAGAGAAGATATACCTGAGACTCTGGTGGTCAGAAAAGACTGTGAAGCGCTCGCCCATCAGATAGTGCCGCCACGTCTTCAGAGCGAAGACCACTGCTGCTAACTCCAGGTCATGAGTGGCGTAGTTCTGCTCATGCGGCCTCAACTGACGTGATCCGTAGGCGATCACGGCCCGCTCCTGCATCAGGACGCACCCGAGTCCAGTCCCTGATGCATCGCAGTAAACTACGTACCCAACTCCCTCCTCAGGCAACCTCAAGATAGGTGCGCTGGTCAATCTCTGCCTTAGCTCCTGGAAGCTCTGCTGACATCTGTCTGACCACACGAAGGGTTTCCCCTTCTTTGTCAAAGCTGAGAGTGGTGCCGAAACTCTGGAGAAGTCCGGCACAAATCTCCGATAGTATCCTGCTAGGCCCAAGAAGCTCCGCACCTCCGTCACGCTCCTGGGTGGCTCCCAAGCTAGTACTGCCTCGATCTTCGCGGGATCCACTGCAACTCCCGCCTCAGAGATGACGTGTCCCAAGAAATGGACCTCACGTAACCAGAACTGGCATTTTGAGAGCTTGCCATAAAGCTGGTGCTCTCGAAGTGTGTCTAGCACTACTCGCAGGTGGTAGGCATGCTCCTCCTCAGTCGTCGAGTATACCAAAATGTCGTCAATGAAGACAACGACAAATCGGTCGAGGTATGGCTGGAATATCCTGTTCATGAGGCTCATGAACACTGCTGGAGAATTGGTTACGCCGAACGGCATAACCAAGAACTCATAATGGCCATACCGACACCTGAAGGCCGTCTTCTGTACGTCCTCGTCTCGAACTCTGAGCTGATGATAGCCTGACCGGAGGTCTATCTTCGAGAACCACCGCGCTCCCTTGAGCTGATCGAAGAGGTCATCAATCCGTGGCAGCGGATACTTGTTCCTCACTGTCACCTGGTTCAGGCGACGATAGTCAACACACAGTCGCAAGCTCCCGTCCGCCTTCTTGGCGAACAAAATCGGGGAAGCCCAGGGTGAAACACTGGGTCGGATAAACCCCTTGCTCTGCAAGTCCTCCAACTGTACCCGCAGCTCTCGAAGCTCGGCGGGGGCCATCCGATATGCTGGAGTAGATATCGGGGCTGTCCCGGGGTACAAGTCGATGTAAAAGTCTACCTCCCTACGAGGAGGTATCCCTGGAACGTCGTCGGGAAAGACGTCCACGTATTGGTCCACCACTGCAGGAAAATCCGGACTCCGCACGTCCACTGCTCCTAGGATGAGGCTAGCCAACTGATGAGAGATGGGTTGCACTCTCCTCCGCGGAAGTCCATCCTGTGCTGCAAAGGTTCCCTTCTCGCCGGTGAAGGTAAACCTGCTCCCGTCGGTGCGAACACATCGCACCTTGCGCCTAAAACAGTCGATCTGGGCATGAACCGTGGATAGCCAATCCATGCCCAAGATGACGTCGTAAAGCCTCGAAGCCGCTACAAGGAGATCCCAGCCGAAGCTCTCGCATCCTAGAGTAAGCTCACACTGCCGGCACCAGTGCGTAATCGTCGAGTCTGCTCCCGTAGGAGTCTCTAGCCGTAAGGATCGAGCCAACGGCTCAGTCGGAATCTCCGAGCTCCGAACAAGGGCAGAGGCTATGAAAGAGTGACTCGCTCCTGTGTCTATAAGTACTGCAGCAAGGGTGGAATAGACACAGATCGTACCTTGAATCATCTCTGGCACGTCGGGGTCGTAGGCCTCCACTGCCTGGAGCTGGGCCTGTCCCTCCCCGCCGGCTCCCTGTGGTCGAGGTGGCCCTCCTGGTGGTGGTGGGGGTAGAGCCTGGAAGCGTCGCCCACCACCCGCTGCTCGGCCATCTCCTCTGCCTCGTCCGCCTCCTCCCTGCGGACCGCCACGGTCGACCCTCTGCCTCTGCCTGGGTGGCCCCTCCACCGTCTGCTGCTCCTCTGATCGGCGAGTCGGGCAGTCGCGAGCCATGTGACCCTGCCCGCCGCAAGAGTAGCACAGCCTGCCTCTCGAAAGGCTGGCACTCCGCTGTGTGCCCCGCACCGCTGAGCCGGTGTCCTGAGGCCGTCTGCGTGGGGGTCTGGTCTACCTGGACCCGAGAGTCATCCGTCGGCTACCTGCTGCCGAAGACTCAGCTACCTGCCGCCCTGCGCTAGGTCTCGCCGCTGAAGAAGGCTCTGCCAGGAAGCTCTCGATCAGGAGGGCTCGCTCCAGCACTCCCGCCTGGGTCGGAATGCTGAGGGAGATCAGCGACGCCCGAATCTCCTGTCGCAAGCCCTGCTCGAAGGTCCGGGCCCGGAAGAAGGGGTCCCGTACCATGTCGGTCGAGTAGCGAGATAGGTCCGTGAACCTCGCCGCGTACTGAGCGACCGTCATGCTGCCCTGGCGCAGCTGGAGAAGCTCCTGGATGCGCACCGCTCGGAGGGTGGCCGGGACGAACTCAGAGCGGAAGAGGCTCTCGAAGTCCACCCAGAGCAAGGATGACTCGTCGTGAACCTGGAGCATCAGGCTCCACCATCGTCCTGCCGCCGCCTGCAGGAGGCTGGCCGCGAGAATCACCATGAGATCCGCTGGTGTCCTCACTAGCCTGAAGATCCGTACCACCGCCTCTAGCCAGTCCTCGGCGGCCTGGGGGTCCGCCTCACCGCGAAACCTGGGCGGTCGCTGGCTCTGAAACTCATGCAGTGCCCTGAGGCGACGTGCATCGTCAGCGTCTGGTACTGGAAGCATCGGTGGCTCGGCGGGTAAGGCTACCGCCGGTGCCACTGCTGGCAAAGGGCCCTGCACCGAGGCCTCGTCGCTCGGTGGGCTTCCGTCGCGCCCTACACTCGGAACCCTAGCTGGCAGTCGTCGCGGGGCCATCCTGAAAAGGAGAACAAGAGCACCACAGTCAGAACAGTATACCTGGTGAGCTGGCACAAGTAATCACAAGGAAAACTTGAGACTTTCATAAAGCAGATCAGTATACCCGGTGAGCTGACACAAGTAATCACAAAGAAGACTTGAAACACACACGCAATCAATGTTTTCATGCATTAAGTCGGAAATCAGGAGTCAGGGTCCTGGTGTACGGATACGTCGGCCGCCGCACCAACACTGGGCTCCCTGAACTGATAACCACACTCAATACACTAAACACTATTGCTTCATATAGAAAGAAAAGACGATCAGAGTCTGCGGTAGAACCGACCACCTCTGATACCAATTTGTCACGACCCGTCCTCGGGGCCCGTGCCGTGACTACCCCAAGCCCGCCTTCCATAGGCCAGGGGCTGGCGACTAGCACCAAGGCGTAAAATCCCAGTAAACAGGGAAGGCATTGCCTTTATAAGTAACAACCACACAGAGTCAGCAAGCGGAAAGTAAAGTGCAGAAAAGTAAAGGGGGCCGGAATACAAGCCCAACTGTAAAGTACAACTGAAAAGTAAAGTACAGCAACTGAAGAAAAGACGGCGGCCTCGTGTCGTCCACTGGCAATCCCACCTGAAGGGTGGGTACAGATAGCCTCCAAGCTCCTCGGGTCCCACGTCCGCTCTGAGCACGTCCCGCCCAGTGGTCCACCTCCAGGTACCGTCCTGCTCCACGCCCAACCGTGATCAGCGCTGTCCGTCGTCTGCAACCAACACAACAAGGTGCGGGCATAGCCCGTGCAGGGGTGAGTACAACTACTCAGTAAGGACCCCGAGACCCCCGAAGGTCTCCCGAAATCCACAAAGGATATAGCACAAAAGAAAGATGCAATCACGAAGTAACATCTGACTCGACTTAGGTATATGCCCATACATATACCTAGGTCCCCAATTCTAGCTCTGCTCACGAGCTCAAGAACAACTCAATCCACAAAGGAAAGCAAGACTCAAATCCACAAGGAGAGTTAACAGTAAATCCACAAAGGATAGTTCAACACAATCCACAAAGGAGAGTAACATAAGATTCAGCTCAACCAGGTATACTATTTCAGATGACGTCAAAGACGATCACTGATCTGTCTAAGTCGTCGGACCCACGAAGGATCGATAGGTACTAACCCCCGCAAAAGACCCACACAGGATCGGGCTCACACAGAACCTGTAGGCAAAGGCTCACACAGAACCGGTAGGCAGTGGCTCACACAGAACCGGTAGTAGGACCCACACAGGATCGGGCACTGATCCGCGTAGGATCGCTGAGTGCAGTAGTCGACGCAGTCCACTGAGGTTCCTGCACAGTCGTCGCTGTAGTCCACGAAGGATCTCTGCACTGCCGTCGTCGCAGTCCACGGAGGATCTCTGCTCTGCCGTCGTCGCAGTCCACGGAGGATCTCTGCTCTGCCGTCGTCGCAGTCCACGGAGGATCTCTGCTCTGCCGTCGTCGCAGTCCACGGAGGATCTCTGCTCTGCCGTCGTCGTCACAGCCAGCGCTAGGGTTCCCGCACATAGCGAGCTCGTTTAGGAGGGTCCGCTCCACGAGCTGAGGGGCTGATACATCAACTGACACGTAGTCCGAAGTTGATGTATCCAAAAGTTCCGTATCGACAACAGGATCTCAACGCGACAGACGGCGCGTCAATCGGACGCCCGGTCTGAGAGTTATTGGCATTTTCGTCCCAGGGGCCCGGTTGGTTTTTAGGGAAAAACCAACCCGACCATACTCCGCCTGTGTCCGATCCTCGGGCGGAGTATGCCAAAAGCTCCGTCTCACTTAGAGGAAACTACCACAGCTGACGGAACGTCGTTCGGACGTCCGTAGCTCAAGTTATGAGCGTTTCCGCTCCGAGGGCCCGGTTGGTTTTGTGTACGAACCAACCCGGCCGTACCCAAAGTCTTCTGAAACCTTGAGTATAATATACCGAAACGACCGTCTCGATCCAAGGATCGCGTAGCCGCTGACGGTTCGTCAATCGGAGGTCCCAGGCCCAAGATATGGGCGATAGACCGAAGAGGGCCCGAAACGGGGGTTCTGGGCCCGGGGCGACCCGGCCCGAACCCCCCCTGGGTCGGCCGAACCGGGTCGGCCCGACCCGGCCCGACCCGGCTAGGCCGGGTCCGGTCCGGCCTGGGCGCGGTCCGGCCGACCGGACCGGCCGGCTCGGCTTCGGCCGAGCGGCCGAGGGAGCCGCCGCCGCGGGTCAAACCCGCGGCTCAAACGGAACGCGGCCCCGCGGGGGGCCGCCTGTCACGCGGACGCGGCCGGGCCGCCGCGTCCGTTCTCGGTTCCGCGCGGCCGCGCGGAACCGGCCGCCGTTGCCTCCGCGGCTTCAGCCGCGGCGGACTTCCTCCACGGCGGCGCGCCGGGCGCCGCCGCCTCCGGTCGCCGGCGCCGCCGCGCCGGCGACCCGCGCCGCCGCCGCCTTCCGCGGGCCGCCGGAGATGCTCCGGTGGCCCGATTTGCCTCCCGTCTGCGCCGTTGCCCCTCCCGGATGCCGACCTTCACTGCGGGATCAACGGATCGCCCCTGCCGCGCGGTTTGTCGTCGTCGTCCGCCATATCCGCACAACAAAATAGATCGGCGGAGGGTTGCCGGGTCTTGTTCGTTAGACCCGCACCCTCCGCGTTAGTCATAAACGTCACCGGGAGGGAAAATCAACAACAATTTTAATTAAATTGAAATTGTCGGAGATTATGTTCTTTACTTAAAAAGAATAAACACGGGGAAAAAGATAAAACAATCCAACGTCCCTTACCTTGTCGTCGTCGTCGGACGAGGGGTCGTCGCGGAATCGCTCGTCGCGGAGGAAGGAGATCGTCGCGTCGT
Source organism: Viscum album (assembly GCA_963277665.1). Classification (NCBI taxonomy): domain Eukaryota; kingdom Viridiplantae; phylum Streptophyta; class Magnoliopsida; order Santalales; family Viscaceae; genus Viscum; species Viscum album. The sequence goes on from OY728119.1 coordinate 1,979,763,549, forward strand.
CGCGGTATCCGGCGTCGCGTCGCCAATCTCCGGATCAAGAACAAACGGATTTAATTAATTAAATCCGTTGTTATTGAAATTTAAAAAGGGAGAAATAAAAGATTCGATTCTCACCTTTGTTGCCGATCGCACGTTCGCCGCGGAAGAAGAGGCACCGAAGAAGAAGAAGAAGAAGAAGGTCGCGGAAAAGTTGTCGACGTCGCGGATCGTGCGTCGTCGAATTCCGGTTCCAGCGTTCTTCGCGTTCTTCGCGTTTTTCGCGTTCTTCGCGTTCTTCGCGGAGAGGGTGGAGGCTCAGAGGAATAGCAATCCTCCAAAATAGACAAGTTTGTCTATTTTATTATTTTGCCAACAAACGCAAAACGCGTAAGTAACGACCCACTCAATTCGTTGAATTAATTCAACGAATAAAACAGCCCATTTAATTCACGAAAGAAACAGCCCAATTAAATGGTCTGTTAAGAATTAAAGAAAACGCGTCGGTTGACTTTTCAGTTACTTTGACGGGTTTTCGTGGGTGCGTTACTTAGCGAAAGAAACGGCGGGGCTCGTGCGGGCCCCACCGCACAAATATCCTACCAAGGGGTAGGATATTTCTGGATAGTATCCTATCCAGTTCAACTCAGTTCAAGCCGCCTTTATGTGACTTTAAGTGGCTTCCAAGCAGTTTAAGTGAAATAAAATAAAGTTGTCGCACAAACTTTATTTTATTTCTGACTTAAGCCGCAAAATTTAAAAACCACGTCTGAGCAAAGGCAACTCCGGAAGAGGCGTTTCTAAGCAAATACCGGCGCTGCGATTTCATCGGTGCCCTCAGAATTCGATTCCGGGCACCGGTTCAAAAGATAGAAAAACCTGCTCGTCCCTTCACTGAACGTACCCGAGCCAAACTTCGGAAATTGATTCCGGGCACACCGGGCCTCGGAATCAGGTGCCGTCTGAAGCTGCGCTCTTGTAAAATTCCAAAGAAAATTAAGAAAAAAATTTCCTTGAAATTTACGGGTCTTTACAATACCTGATGAGCTAACTTAAGAGATCACAAAGAAAACTCTTGAAAACACACACGGAATCAGTGTTTTCATCCACAGATTCAGAAATCATAAGTCATGGTCCTAGTGTATGGATACGTGGACCACTGCACTAACACTGGATTCCCTAAACTGGAAACCACACTCAAAACACTTAACACAATTTATTAAAACATAAAAGATCAGTTTCCATTTTCGTTGGTATAACCGACTCCTATGATTCCAATTTGTCATGACCCATCCACCGGGGCTCGTTCTGTGACTACCCCAAGAACACCTTCCATAGGCCAGGGGCTAGTGACTACCACCAAAAGGCATATTCACCATAATCGTGAAGGAATTGCCTTTATATCCTTTACACAAGCTCAACCAAGCACATAGTAAGATACGAACACAAGTCAACTGTATAGCAAAAAAAGTGTTGAACGTAAAAAGGAGTTTAAATAAAAGCCCCATAGTAACAGTACAAGTACAACTATAATACAATAGAACTGATGAAAAAGAAAGGCAGCTATTGGGTTGTCCTCCAAGGTTCCTACCTGAAGGGTGGGAATAGATTGCCTCCTCAACACTCCACATTCGCCCGTCTCCTCTGTATATCGTCACTTCGTATGGTCCACCTCCAAGCCCCATCTAGCCAAAGTACCCTCAGCCCCGATCATCGTTGTCTATCATCTGCACTAAACACAACAAGGTGTGGGCATATTCTGTGTAGGGGTGAGTATAAATATACTCATTAAGGACACTGAGACCCTCTAGGTCTCACAAAATTATCCAAGCATAAACCACAAGGCATGAAATCAACCGACAACCCAACTTTGGTATATTCCCATATATATACCTAAGTTATCAAGTATACCCATCTCAATCATGAGGAGAACACAGATTCCAAATTAAATCCCAAAGCTCAACAGTTCATAAAGGAAGGAATACCATGATGGTAAGTACCACACAGGAACGCCACACATAAGAATACCACCAAGGTATTACCACAAAGGAAAGTACCACATAGGTACAGACTTAGCACGCACTAGGTATTTCTTAGGTACAGTAGTAGAGATGATTAGATGTAAAGACTGAATCATCTTACTCTATTTATAGGAAGAACCATGAAGGATCTCTTGATGCTGACCCACACAGGATCACTCAGTGCTGACCCACACAGGATCGATCGGTGCTGACCCACACAGGATCGCTCGGTGCTGACCCACACCGGATACCTTGGACCCAAACATGATCGCTCGATGTTGAACCACATAATATCTCTAGAGTTTTCCTGCATGGAATCCTAGAGTGGTTCCATGTTGGTACCTCAATCACAGGCCCACGAAGGATCTCTTTCTCAAGTCACAGCCAGCTAAAGGGTTCCCGCACAAAGCTTTCTCATCTCCGGGAGAGTCATCTACTCAATCAACTGGTCAATACTCCAACAGCCACAATTTCCCATGAAAAAAGTATGCCAAAGGACCACCATGACATAAGGGTCTCAACGCAAGTGACAGTGCATCAATCGGACGCCTGGTCTATACGTTATTAGCCTTTTAGTCCCAAGGGCCAGGATGGATTCATGCTTGATCCAACCTGACCATTCTTCAACTTTATCCAAAACTCTAGTGTGGTATATTAAAGGGACTGTCTCTCTCAATGGTTTACAGTGTCATTTATGGTTTGTCAAATGGATCCCTGGTGCCAATGTTATGGCCAAAAGAGAACAAATGGGTTGAAGTGGGTCCGGGTCCGGTCCGACCCGGTTGGACCGCCCTGGACTGACCTGGTTTGGGTAATCCCGGCCCGACCCACTAGGTCCGTCCCATGTTGGGCGGCCCGACTTCAGCAGTGCAGGGTGGTGCGGAGACCGCAAGGGGGGATGTGGAGGTCACTGATGGCCGCAAGGCCACAAAGGGCCGTAAGGGGGTGTGGAGGTTATCGGAGGCCGTGAGGCCACGGAGGATTGCGGAGGTCCACAAGGTGGCGCAGAAGGCCATGGAGTGGTGTGGTGAGGATACGGGGTGGAGAGGCCAGGAGGTGGCGGCGGTGGCAGGCAGAAAGGCCGTGGGCGGAGAGACCGCAGGGCGGCGAGGCCGCGGGGCATTGGTCGCCACGGGTGGTGAGGCTCCGAGGCGGTGATGCTACGAGGCGGAGAGGCCGCGGGGCGGCACGGAGAGGCCGAGGGATGGTGGTGTATGCGGGTGGTGAGGCTGTAGGGCGGCGAGGCGAGGTCGCGGGGGCGGCGATCTGTTGAGGCTGGCCGTGTAGCGAGGTCGCGCGTCGTACCATTACTGATGGCTGGATTCACCAGCCGCACTCCATTTCTCGCCTTCGTCGGGGTCGCAGGTGGTGCCGGACGCCTTTATCCTGCCCCACCAAGGTTAGTTTCCATACTCCTCCATCGCGAAGAACACAATAATTTATCCCGAAAAATGCGGAGAGGTCGGGCCATGTTTTTTTGGCTCACACCCTCCGTGTTAGAGCGGTTGCAAGCGACTATAAACTCTTCTTGATTTACTATGAATCATTAGGAATTGTTAAGGGGGTGAATTTCAAACAGCCACCCATCCTTGATTTCTTGTTAACATTGGAAGGGGTGAAGTCAGTGATGTCGGTGTTTTCCCGAGCGTCGATTCGTTCATCGTTGAAGATCCTTCGACGGTGTTCTTCATTGGAGAAATATTCATCGAAGGAGAAGTGTTCATCATTGGAGAAAGTTTCTCGAATGTTCTCCCCAAGATTCTACCTTTGCAAATGAATTCTCTCAACAAAAAATCTAACCAAAATAAAAAGTGTTTTTCTAATTTTAATTTTTTGGCACAAAATATGTTGGAAACATTAATCAATTGAGGAGGCATAATTAATTAATGGGAGGAAGTCCATGGGTTAACTCTTCATTAGTGAGGGAGTTCAAGGGGTTTCTCCCATTAAGAGGGGAGTTCAAGGGGGTTTTAGTCCTGGGTGGTCCCCACCACCAAAACCCATGTGGGAGGTTTTAGTTCAGGTGGTCCCCAACTTTAAACAATCCACATGGGAGCTTTCATCAAAAATAAAAAAAAATATTTTATTTTAATTCTATTTCCATGAAAAATTCAAATTCTATCTTTCACCCTCGACCTACTATGGTCGAGGTGAAGCTCCACTTAACCATGTATCAACATTGAAAGTTCATCATTGACCTCAGATTTGAATTCCGATCATCGGTTCAAAAGTTACAAAAACTCGCTCGCACATTTACTGAACGTACCTGAATTTGTTTTTCATAAATTCATTCTAGACACATCGGGCCTCAGAATCACTCACCGTCAATTTTCCCAGACTCGTAAAATTCCCATTTAATTAAAAAATCACATATAAATTCCGGGTCTTAAAATTTTATTCCACTAAAATCCTCGTATTTCACACTTCATAACGATATGAGATTGTCCCCTCTCATGACTTCATCCTTGATGCACTAAGAGAGTGTCAGTCTTGAACTGCACTAATTTTTTAGAAGCTGAGGAGAAATATATGTATTCTCTATCAGTGTTCCACACTGGATGTGTGGTTTTATTTGGGGTGTGGTCAGTCCTGAGTGACACCTCGGTCCTAGTGTAGGAACACCTTAGATGGACTCTTGGACACCATCCACAGTTAATGGACTTGACCACTAAGTTGATGCCTCAATGGGACCATTCAATGATCTTACATGGAATCATAGCATTGTACCAATGTTCCACTAGTAAAAATATTCCGTGGACTGCCAGATAAATGAGTGTGCACATACAATCCTTGTACAGACATTTCACTTGTAAACATGGAGTGGGATAGTTCCTTGGAATCCAGATAAATGAATCCGAGGTTATACCAGGATTATTATCGGACCCATAAGTGATTTTTAATGGGTGAAAATTACAGGGGGATGGAACTTGGATAAACCCTTATCCATGCCAAGGATTTAATGATTAAATGTTTTGGTGATTCTTTGATCATGTAACATCATCGATGGTTTGATATAGGCTTCGTTGAGCATGCTTTTTGTGAATGCATGATGTCAAAGAAGAAGGAATTTTGGTTCCATTTTTAGTATGACAACACTCAAATATGAGAATTTAAAAATGGTGAGTTAGAGATGGATTGACTTGTTGTCCCTATTTTTCCATGGGTATAGTCATAAGGAACATATTTTACAGACATTGTTGGTTAAATATGGTTGTGGTTTATGGGTCAGCAATGTCTTCCATGAATTCTTGCATGACCTATTTTAGTTTCTGTGATTGGGACTCTATTGTTTCCTTTAATAAGGGTCACTGATATCACCTATGATGTAATTGTCTTCTCCTTATTAATGAAACCATGTCTGGACTGATTTTAGAATTATTAGGTAATGCTTCATCGGGAATTATGATGGTGGGGGAGTCATGGTTTAGAATTGAACCCTTATGTTGTTATAGCCTATGATGGGGAGAACCATTGGCCATATGTTTAATGATATGACCATGTGATCATGTTTCCAACTAAGAAGAATCAAGTAAGATCCATTTTAATATTTAGGTTGCATTATGAGTGTTGGCTAGGGACATAGTGGCATATGTGTCATATGAAAAAGGTGACTCTTAGAGGTTCATTGGGCGTTTGTAAATGCAACACTTATATTTGAATGATAATTCATTACCCTTATAGGTCGGGTGATGTTTCTATTGTTCCTTAAGGATTCTTGGGGATAAGAAGTTGTAAGGTGGGGATTTTGTAATGATATATGTTTTTTTAGCACAAGTAAATTTCTAATGAAATTTGAATTATGGAGATTAGTGGATGATATGTTGATTGAACAAACATTAGAACATAATTCCAAGAGTTGCGACACATTAAAGTGTTGTTTTAAGACTCGTGTAAAGGCCTGAGGGGTCCCTCAGGTGCCTCATTGAGTTTCGGGATAATCGAGCCCCAAAATTAACATTTTGGGAAGGTCTACATAGGGTTCATGGTTTGTGTGAAACTGTGTGGCCCGAAGCAAGAAACCATGCATCCTGAACCAGAGGTTTAGAAGTGAAGTGCACAGGTTGTGCATGGTTTTCCCAAAACATTCACTAATCCTTCACGATTCGTTCCACCTAGACAGTACCTAAGTACTATTCATCTCATGGTGGGATCATGGTTAGGAAAATTGTGTGGAAAAACCATTTGATGTGGGTTTCCTAGGAATTATGTGTCGCATGGTTGGCACACAGTTTGGTGAAACCAAGAAGCCTAACTGTGCGGGCCAATTTGTAGTGTGAAATTACATTATTTTCATTAATGATTTTTAAAACTCTTTTATTTTAATTTCATATCACTCCATCCATGTGAGCCACCGCTACCTATGCAGTAGGTTCCTTCCCATCTTCCAACTTGGATTCTTGTAATCTCCTCCATCTGAAGTATGAATTAAAAATCATCCGTCTCTATGGATATTCATTTGTAATATCTGGATTCATTTTGAATCTTTATTCATTTAATATTCCATCAATCACATTATCTTGGAGAAAGATATGTTTTCCTATTTTTAGGTAGAATGTCCATTTTTTATCTCATCCAAACTGGTTCAAATCAGACCTTGATATTGTAAGAGTGAAACAACCTAAGAATTTGGTGGGTGTTCTAAAAACTTTCCCTCATTTTTCTATCATTTTATAAATAGAGATTTTTTGTTGCACTAAAACATTTTTCCTAAATTGAATTAAAATTGGTTCCCTAATATTAAATTGATCTGCATACCTTGTATTAATCATGTTTATATTTGTTTAGTAATTTTCTATTGTAAATAATGATCTTCGACACCCCATGGGTGTACTGGATTATATTTCCCTTTTGGTAATTAAAATATTAAATGCCCATAACACAATATAATAATTTAGCATGGACATCAAATGGAATTACCCATTATAGGAAATTTATAATTAATGGTATCATCTTCTAAATTTTATGAAAACACTTTATGAATTGAATTTCTTGGTTGGTTAGTTTTTATAGATGATTATCGCATTTGATTTTAGTTTAGACTATTAAATATTAATCTGAATTGATTAAATTAATTGTCTTATAAAAATTTTCATGATTTTATAATAAGACCCCTCATATGAGGTGTGTTATCTTTAAAATTACAATGTGTTGAATGGTTTTTCAAGACATGATTGGATTAATGATTTTATGTTTCTCTATGATTTTATTTCATAGTGTGATATAAAAAAATATTTATTACATATACCCTTATTATTTTCTAAATGGAGTTTCCCTCCACCTACTAAGTGATTGGAACATTTTATTAATTTAATGGATTAATATGCACCCATCTAAATAGATAATTTCCCAAGATATTACTAAGTGGTTATCTTGCATTATAGATGGTCTTTTCCCATGTAGGTAAATTCTAAATTGATAATGACACCTTCTATGTGTCTCTTTTATCGATAACAAATGAATTCCCATTGTATGTCTAATTAAATGGAATTTATTAAATGGATTGGCATGCTCATGATGTCTTACCTTCATCAAATTAATTAAATTCTTCATTTTCAAATGAAATTGAATCAAGTGGTAAAATCATGCCTCTAGTTATAATTTAATAATCACAACATAAAATTATTTATATACTTATGATTAAGTAAATTAAATTGTGATTAATAAATGATGATCATGAGAGGGTAATGCCTCTTGGATTTTGTTAAAATATGATTATGCCTTGATATATGTTGTGGAACGATGGTATGGGTTCTGTTGATAATTGTGGTATCATTCTCTATTCCATAGGGTGTTGAGTTTCACTTCTTACACCAGTGATACTATGTGGATGGTGGGCATAACACTCCTTATCCCTTGTGATTGTTGATATAACAGCACACTCACAATTGTTTAAGAGTTGACGTGATGGAAGACTCCCCATATAGACTGATAAGAATGATTTATCCCACTAATTATTATACTTAGTGAATGTACCCTATTTCCGGGGCATATAGGCTCATTCATAGTGGTTATGGATGACTTAGTTACGCATCGATCTAGCCAACAACTATTATTCCTGTTATATGGCCACTTACATCCTCATGTAATTCGTTCATATAGGTGGATTAAATATTGAACAATAATATATATATATATATATATATATATATATATTATTACTATGTATATAGTTTCTGATCATAAACATATTTTAACAATTAGTCAAAGTAGGTATAATCGCCAGGTGTTCTATAGTATCATGAGTGGGTTGGTTATTGTCTATTTTTCTCTGCCATCTTCTTCTATTTATTTTCTAATCCACCAACATTTATATTATCAATTAGAATATTCCTTTTATTTTCATATTTATTAGAATAGGAAGTATTTAAAATATTTCTTGAATCAGATTATTTCAAAACATTTTCATACACAGGGTTCTTTGAGGCATCTGAATTCCCAACATTGTTGGTTGTGGCCACACACATAAATTTCCCAGCATTCTTCACTTCATAAATAGTTCCATATTTATTCACACCCTTTTAATGGGAATTTTTTTGAACCTTCTCTATTTTCTCATTATAATATATTTCAAAAACATCCGTAATTATTTTTTTATAAATTTTATTTCACAATTAATCTTTTGATAGTTTTGGTCAGACAAGTTCTAACTCTTCTTTATTTGCCTTTAGATTGACCTCCAGTTTCTCATTACGATTATTTTCTTTTTCAGGAGATTTATTCAAATCACCAATCTCTTTTACCAACATCACATTCTCATCAAAAAATGATTCTTGATTTCTTATTGAAGATAATTCATCATTTAAATTTTTGTTTTTCTTTTCAAGCCTTCTGATATTTCTCATGCATTCATTCAATTCTTCTTTCATATTTATTTTAATTTTAGTCTCTTCTTCTTAAAAACATATACTTATGAATTCTTCATCAATCACTATTTTATTAATAGTATTCTCAATACCATAATCAACTAATTTTTAGGATTCAACATCACTACCTTCTTGTAACGCCCTGACCCTAGTTACCCAGAGCCGGTACGTTATTTTAATACATTGTCATGATTACAAGGAATCAATTCCAGAATGACCGATCAGTTTAGAAGTCATGGAAACAAGCTTCATACATAAGTTCAACATTACAACTTGAACGGAAATATAACACGAATTTATTCCATTAGAAACATTAATTCCTCCTTGATTATGCATGCATGTAACTCATAACTAACTTCTTCATATCCTGGGAAAATGAAACATAAAAAAGGGGTGAGCTCAAACACTCAGTAAGGGTAAGCAATATAGCAGAAGATACCATAAATATTAAGCGTTGTGTATAATTGAAACCATGTTCCTTTACCAATAATAAACATGAATACATTTTTGGCATGAATATGAGTTGAGTAAATAATTTCATAATAAATCATAATCATGGATATTCTACTAGTTGAATGACCACATGTACCACCAATATTATTTTCATAGTGAAGGAATGTATAATGCCGAACATTCTGAAACATTTTGTCAAGGCCTCGGCCAAGATGTCTAAAAATGATTAAGGCCTGGACCAAAACCATGTATCAAATTGGGAAAGGCCTCGGTCAACCCCATGTCTAGTTGTCTCATGAGACCTACCGATGCATCGAGGAGCTATACCGGGCTGCACCCGTCACTTACTATGTCCAATACATTCCTCATATGAAACGGTTGAAACATAACATAAACATTTTTATTAGAACTAGCATAAGAAATGTAAATACATTAACTATAAACCGTGAATGGTATAAAAATAACACATCCATAGTCAAACATATCATAAAACCATCAATACAATATGGTTGATTTGTATCATAACAAATCGAATTCAAACAAGTTTAAAATCCACCAAATGATGTTGACCTAGATGAAAATGATTTGTAAAACTTTTTGAGAGAAATATCCATTTTTCTTGAAAACATTTAAATGTCACACAATTTAGAAAGGAATACATTTAATGAAATTTTTTAATCAAAGTTTCCCATACCACTTTGAAATTATTGAAAGTAATTAACATTTTAAAACATTCATGTCCATTTAAATAAATGCCTAAAACCATTTTGAAAACATGGAAAATAATGTGAATGGTTTAGAAGAATAAATCTTTAAAACATTTAAAATGATGTTTTAGTAAAAATAATCCCTTTGAAATCTATTTCATGAAACATGGACATGTATAATAAATATTTCCCAGTAGATACTTATGTAAAACCAATCTCGGATAATAATGAGATTGTGAAATTAACCCTTAACTCATTGTAATCAATCGAGTTGTACCACAAAATTAATCATAGAATATCATGAATATAATGAGAATAAAGATAATATATATCAAATTATAGTACAGAATACACCACATGCAATAAATAAGTGGTGAACAATTGAAATCTCATGGAATTAAAAGTGAGATAAGAAACCCCTTACCTTGCACTTTCCTTTGGTTTAGGGTATGCTTAAACTCATGTATAATGAACATTGTAGGTTATTAGATTATACAAGGACCATATTAAAATTTATTATATCATAAATTATTGATTAATGACTTTATACAACCCATTTAATAATGATTTTCATGTTAAATTGACATTTCGGGTAATAATCACTTTCTTTATCGTACGTATTTTAACTTGTTATTCTTGACCGTATTATTTTGGTCATGATTTAAATACTTAGATAATATAAACCTTGATTCATATATAATATATATTTAGAATATAAATATTTATAATAAATAGATAAATGAAATGGAAAAAATCGTTTATGGAGACGGTAGGTCGTACGTATGCCTAAACGCTATTTCTGTTTTCATATCGCATTGAAAGGAGGTAAGTGAAAAATATATATGGAAGTACATGAATAAATATATATATATATATATATATATATTAATCTCCAGTAGCATTATTATGTCATATATTACATACTTTCTATTAATATATATTTTTATAATCATTGATGAATGGTGAACGTGAAAATGAATCTCAACGCATCATGGAGACGGTAATCTGTACGTACGCACAAGTGACAATACAATTTTCTTAAAGGTGTGGAATTGGATTGTATATTAATTTTACAGAGACATTATCATGTTGTTTTTATTATTTATATATATATTACTTATCATTATATCCATCCAAATAACATAGTGTTGAATAAAAAATTACACCACAGCGTGGAGACGGTAAGTTGTACGCACGCATGCATGGTGACATTATCATTCATAAGATAAATATAATAATGAATATAGTTGTTCCATATTTATAATAACATCACAGTATATAGAAAATACTGGAGTTATTATTTTAGAATGGTAACAACAAAGAAATAGAAAGTGGATGAATAAGAGAACTTGGAAAATGGTGGTGAAATCATTACCTCTTCTTCGGGTTCTTCCTTTTGATTTGATCCAAATGGATTCATAGGATGGATTTCTGGCCAAAGGAATGACTCTAGGTTGATGATATGATATCTGATAGGATATTTGGTTAGGGGTTGGCTGAGCCAAATGGCTTTGGAGTTGTGAATTTGAGAGAATGGGAGGTTCCCTTTTATAAGAGCGGTGAGGGGAACCTTAGGAAAAACATAAAATATTATTTTATAGTAAATTTATTTTCAGTTTCTAATGGATCCAAAATGAATTATTTAAAGTCTGAGGTGGGGATGGGTCTAGAACCACTCAACCAATAGGTTTTAGACAGGTTTAGGTCATGATATTAACCTTATCTTTTAGATTTAACTCTTAGTTAAATAGTTTGACATTACCATGTCTCTTTTTATTTTTATATTATGTGGTTAATAAACATACTATAAAATTCCAATAGAACCCAAATTGGTTAATTAATTTAATATATATTATTATATAAGTCTTTTTGCTGAGGCTTAGATTTTTAAGACTATTATATCTATTAATAATATAATATTTATTTTAAAAACTATTTTATCTCAATTTTGACACTATTTGGTATTTTTTTTTTAAAATCATAACAGAATTATTACATAGAAAAAAATTGATCTAACCAAACTGAAAATGTCATATTAACCTATAAAATTAGTGGTATTTATAAAAAGTCTCAAATTACATTTATTTGGATATTTATAATGTCAATTATTTTAATCTTTCATTAATACGGTAATTACTGCATCCTCATTATATCATAAATAAATTTAATTATATAATGTATAAAAATTATAAATAAAATACAATTATGTAGGAAATATTTTTATCTTTCTAATAAATATTTATAGTCTAATTTATCTTATGTATAACCCTATATTAAAAAAATTAGTTATTAAACTTTGATTTTTACTCTTTTAACTCTTCTTTGAATTAAATAAAAATAAATGTCCTAATCTAATCCAAATGGACCTAAAGGATCATATTTTATTTCTAAGGTTGTTTTTGGTCGAATTAAATATATCCAATAGATTTATTACATGTTCTAGGATAAGAATAATATCATTTTTACCCTTAATTACACTATTTACTTTTAATCGAGGTAAATAAAAGTAAAAGGTTACTATTCACCAAAAAATGTTTCTACCACATTAAACCACATTTTTCTTACTGATATCAGTAGTGTCTACCGGATTTTTCAAATTCCTCTCACAGAAATGGTAAAATTATGTTTTATAAGAATTTGAAAATTCCCCTAGGAGGTGGGTAAAAGACGGTGAAAAGTTCAATAAAATTTTATATATCTAATATTATTAAAAAGTGACTATAATGAATTACATTGAATATATATAGGTATTATGTATCTATTTTGACCAAAAATAAATTTAAATAAAATAAATAATTATTTAAATAAAAATTCGGTTTTAAACAATAACTTAGTGGTTTTCACTATTCATCAAAAATTGAAGGTTTTTAGAAAAATACCAAAAAATCACCCAAAGATAATTTTGATATTCTGAATTCAAAAATAAAGTCTATTTTATCAAATTAAAAACATAGAAGTTTCATTTATTAATTTAAAATTAATTCTCGTTGTCACTACCAAAAGTAGAATTTTTATGAAACAATAACTATCCAAAGATTGACACTTGTTTATGTCCAATTTCAAATGGAAATTACTTACAATTACCAGAATTAGATTAAATGGAAAAAATATAATCTATATATACTTCCAAATAATTAAAATTTATAATTTAGCACTATAAATTATTTTGATTAAAAAATTTGTTTTCAGTTAAAATATAGTATTTTTCACTATTCGTCCAAATATAAAAGTTACCAGAAAAACACCAAAAGTTTATTGAAACTAAATTCTTATGTCCTGATTCAAAAGGAGAAGTTTATTTTGTCAAATTGAATATATAAAAGTTTCAAATAATGGATTTAAAAATGGTTCACCATTAAAAGGCAGTAAAAGTGCATTTTTTGAAAAATACTTCTTTTATCTGAAAAAAATGAATTAGTTCTTACATTATGTCTAATAAACTCATAATATGGATTCTAAAGTTATGAGGATTATATATATAGTTCAAAATTCAGTTAATATTATTCATAACCTCTTTTGAACTGCTTGTTTGGTACATCATGGTGCACTTGAACTTGGTGTTGTGTGTAGTGAAAGTTATTGAATTACTTTGAAAAAAATAATGTAATAGGAAATCTTGGTGTGTTATATTATTCCCTCCTTTAATAAATTGAATCCTCGCAATTTGAAAATGTTCTTAGAAAATAAAAGGTTGAGAATATAAAATTCCTTTGTGGGAAAACAGACATTGGAAATTGGGTTAATAAAATTTAGTCTTAATAAGAGGAAAAGGGAAATGAAAGGGTCACAACCAAATTATGATCTTGATTAGGAGAACATTGGTGGAAATTAGAGACACCTAATTAAAGAACAATTGTAAATATTTATAGCGAGTGACTGAGGTCATCAATCACAAACAAGTGTCAAATTGAGCGCCTCAAATCCATTAACCTATGATGATTTAAATTACCATTAGTTCAACAAATCATCAGGTATTAAGATAACACATTTTTGGTTTTAAGACCCATTCCCTAAAAATTAAGAATTAGTTTCCCCATATAATAATAGGGAAAAAATTATATATATATATATATATATATATACTTAACAAGTATAGTTTCATCCTTAAACTAATTCCTACCACAAACTCATCTTTTACTCAAAAATATTTCAAAAAAAATATTCTATTTATCCTAATCGTATAGAATTACCAAAAAATGAATTTATAATTCACATATCAGACCCTTTAAAAAAACTACATTATACAATCCAGGGACATCATGTAGTCCAGTGGTATGCGATAAATCCCAATAACACTATGGTTGTGGGTTCTATTCCCGCAGCATTGTCCGACGCGACGGGTTGTCGCACGGTCTTCGTGTTGTTCTTTTTATAAAAATCCAAAAATAACCTTCAAAATAGTATCCAATTTCAAACTTAATCTATTCCAACCTTTAGACTTATCCAAAATACTTCTATCCAAACTCACAGTCCAAAAATTATAAGGATGTTAAACACAATGAAGATCGTTTTTTCCACTTAATAAAATGTGAACACCCTCATCATGTATTATTTTAAAACATGGTAACACACTAAATTACCATAAAACCTTATTGATCAAATTCATGCTCCCTTATCCTTTATATAATACTGGATATTTTCCTTATATCTAAAAATATTGAATAATACAACAAAGATGAAATAAACAAACTATTAATTAGTTCCATGGAAGTCAAGAATATCTAATATAATTTATCCAAATCAACCATCTCTTATTCAAAAATCACTACCTCATTATCGGGACCATATTAAGGATTACATTTCCTTCAACCATGTATTTTTTCAAAAAGAGTAGCTTACTATTAAGTCACTTTTCATAGAACCATATAATCTCATATCCTTAATAAAATTGTACTGTAGTACAATCCTTATTTATCTCTATAATTTATATAAGCAGTATATTATTGATACAACAATCAAATTAAATAATTCTATAATAACAACATGAGGAAACTAGTCATTCACCAATGAGCCCGTATTGTAGTGGTAAGGGCTCCTGCTTGGAATCCAAGAGATCTGGGTTCAAAACTGGGTGGAGGTGAATTTCTGAGTACTGGTGCATTACTGTAGCATTACTGTAGCATTAACTATTCAGTACTACAGCAGCCGGAACTATTCACCTAATTTGGCCTTTCGGACCACCGATTTGGGAAAACATGTCTCCAGGGCCTTCGGGTCATCAAGGGCCTTCGTGCCACAGGGCCTTCGGGTCACATAGACCATGGAGTAGCCTGGTTCACATAGAACATTCCCCATAAGATGATCAGAGCAACATGAGTAGCAGCCACCAGATGCAGAGCTAACCGGATTGGAAGAATGAGAGGGTATGGCAGCCTCTATCGGGGCCAGGAACCGTGCAGCTTTGTACGGGGCAATGCTATCCGATCAGCAATGTAAGGTGGGGAGCTAGGTGATCAATGATGCAGGAAGCTGGGGAGGGGCAGTTCATGTGGGTTGGGCCTAAGGGTCATGTAATGGGCTGGGTATGCCTATGGGCCTACGGGTCATGTATGGTTTCCCCTTCAACCCTTAAAAGGGGGATTATCCATAATAAAATAAAAAGAAGGCCTTCGGGCCATTCAGGCAAGAACACCAGTAATTCCTCTTCATCTGTGGTAGTATCATAACTTGATTATTATCCAATAGCATCATTTGGGGTATACTCGGATGATTTGGACATTGATTCGCATAGTGACCCAACTCCTTGCAGATGAGGCATTGTACACATAAAAACGTTTTCTTATCCTTGAAATCACGTACTTGGTGTCCTTTTTCTCCAAACTCATAACAAACTCTCATTCCCTTCAAGTATTTACCAAGGTGATTATTTCCACAATTATCACATATGGGAAAATCCTTCTTTCCCTTCTTCTCTTTATCCATCTTTCTCTATACCATCCTTTTCTTCTCTGGATTCCCTTAAAATCCATAGGACTCAAAGATTTCTTTACTTATGTTATTAACACATGATACTATTTCTCCATATGTTGAGAATATATGGGAGAATATATACCTTCTAAATGTTGTCTTAATACCATAAAATATATGATACTTCTTATTATTTGGATCATACATATTTCTGGAGTTTACATTCCTTCTAATGGGTTCCATTTCTATACAATGGAATACACTAGGTCAGTTTATGAATTGTAATGAATAATTCCAAACTTGTAAAATACCTAACGTAAATTGAAAAATTTATGGATATAATCCATAATCATAAAAATATTTTCTTTGAGAATTTATATACTCATAAATCATTCTTAATGATTTGTAAAGAAAATTAGAATTATCCTAAGAATATCCCCTGGGAGTGTCGTAACCAAGAGTGCAGCAAGGCCCATTGTGGTGCACCAATTCCCGTTCAAGTCTAGCTCAGAGTGGTGTTTTCGGGTTTTACCCCTATGTACATCTGTACTAGAGCCGCCTCTACCTACTCGTATCCAGACAGGGATGTATTTCATGGAATACTTACAAAATCTCTACAATATCAAAATTCTAGGATGTTCTTCTGTACTAATCCAAATAAGTCTATCTTAAGGCTATGTTCTCTAATCAGAGTTTATCTAAATCTAGTTTCCAACGTTTATACTAAACTTCTTCTGATACCAATTGTAAAGCCCTGACCCCAGAATCCCAGAGCCGATGCGTTATTTTAATACATTGGCATTATTACAATGAATCAAGCCCCAAAGGACCGATCAGTTTAGCAGTCTTGGAAACAAGATTCAAACATAAGTTCAACTTTACAACTTCAAAATCTATACAACTCGAATTTATTCCATTACAAAATCCAATCATATTAGATTATGCCTACAAGTCACTCAAAACTAAATTCTTCATATCCTAGGAAAATGAAACATAAGAAAGGGGTGAGCTCAAACGTTCAGTAAAGGTAAGAAATAGAGTGGAAGATAACATAAATATTAAGCATGGACAATAATTCAAACCACATGCATTTACGAATAATAAACATGAATACTTTTATCGCAGGAATATGAGATGAGTAAATAATTTCATAATAAAACATAATCATGGGTATTCTACTAGTCGAATGACCACATGAACCATCAATATTATTTTTATAATGAGGGAATGTATAATTCCATACATTCTAAAACATTTTGTCAAGGCCTCAGCCAAGACGTCTAAAACTGATTAAGGCCCCGACCAAAACTATGTATCAAATTGGGAAAGGCCTCGGCCAATCCCACGTCTAGTTGTATCATGAGACCTACCGATGCATCTAGGAGCTATAGAGGGCTCCACCCGTCACTTACTATGTCCAATACATTCATAATATGAAACTCTTGAAATATAACATAAACATTCATATTAGAACTAGCATAAGAAATGTCAATACTTTAACCATAAACCATGAATGGTATAAAAATAACACATCCATAGTTAAACATATCACAAAACCTTTAATTCAATATAGAATATTTGTATCATAATAAATCAACTTCAAACAAGTTTAAAATCTATCAAAGGATGTTGACATAGATGAAAATGATTTGTAAAACTCTTTGAGTGAAATATCACTTTTTCATGGAATCGATTAAAATTAACACAATTTAGAAAGGAATTAATTTAAAGAAATTTTTGAATCAAAGTGTCTCATACCACTTTGAAACTTTTAAAAGTAATTAACATTTTAAAACATTCATGTTTGTTTAAATAAATCCTTAAAACCATTTTGAAAACATGGACATTAATGAGAACGGTTTAGAAGAATAAATCATTAAAAAATATAAAATGATGTTTTATAAAAAATTACCTTAAAAATAATCCCTTTTAAAACTATTTTATGAAACATGGACATGGATAACTAATATGTCCTAGTAGATACTTACGTAAAACCAATCATGGATAATATTGAGATTGTGAAATTAACCCTTACCTTGTTGTAATAAATTGATTCATACCACCAAATGAATCATAGAATATCATGAATATAACGGGAATCATGATAATATATATCAAATGGAAGTACACAATACACGACATGTAATAAAAAAGTGGTGAACAATGGAAATCTCACAGAATTAAAAGTGAGATAAGAAACCCCTTACCTTGCACTTTTCTTTTGTCGAGGGTAGTTTTAAACTCTTGTATAATGACCATTGTATGTTATTAGGTTATACTAGGACCATCATCATATTTATTATATCATACATGATTCATTTATGACTTTATACTACCCATTTAATAATGATTTTCATGTTAAATTAACATTTTGGGTAATAAATCGCTTTCTTTATCGTATGTATTTTAACTTGTTATTCTTGACCGTATCATTTTGGTCATGATTTAAATACTTACAGAATATAATCCTTGATTCATATATCATATATATTTATAATATAAATATTTATAATAGGTAGATATATGAAATGGGAAAAAACGTTTATGGAGACGGTAGGTCGTACGTACACATAAACGTTGTTTCTGTTTTCATGTCGTATTGAACAGAAGTAAGTGAAAAAGATATATTTTAAGTATATATATATATATATATATAAATTATCATTATTATTTCATACATTTTATACTTATTAGTAATATATATTTTTATAATCGTCGATGAATGGTGAACGTGGAAATGAATCTCATTGCGTCATGGAGACGGTAATCCGAACGTACGCACGAGCAACAATATAATTTTCTTAATGGTGTGGAATTGGATGCTATATTAATTTTATAGTGACATTAGAATGTTATTTTGATTATTTATATACATATTACTTATCATTATTTCTATCCAAATAACATAGTTTTGAATAACAAATTACACCATAGTGTGGAGGCGATAAGTTGTACGTACGCACGAATGGTGACATTATCATTCATAAGATGGATAGAATAATGAATATAGTTTTTCCATATTTATAATAACATTATAGTATATAGAATATACTGGAGTTATTATTTTATAATTCAAACAACAAATAAAGAGTAAGTGGAAGAATAAGAGAACATGAAAGATGGTGGTGAAATCATTACCTCTTCCATCAGTTTTCCTTTTGATTTGATCAAAAGTGATCCATAGGATGTCTTTATGAACAAATGAAGGCCTCTAAGATGACGGTAGGATAGTTGGGAGGATAGTTTGGTAGGGGTTGGCCGAACAAAATGTCCTTGTAGGTGTGAATTTTAGAGAAGGGGAAGTGCCCTTTTATAAGAGGGGTGAGGGGCACCTTAGGAAAAACATAATATAATATTTTATAATAAATTTATTTTCAGTTTATAATGGCTCCAAAATGATTTATTTAAAGGAAAAAGTGTTTATGGGTCGAAAACAAATCAACCAATATGTTTTATACTGGTTTAGGTCACCATATTAACCTTAACGTTTAGATTTAACTCTTAGTTAAATAGTTTGACATTTACCATGCCTCTTTTATTTTTTTATTATATGGTTAATAAACTTACTATAAAATGCCAATTGAACCCCAATTGGTTCATTAATGTTATATATATTATAATATATGTATTTTGGCCTAACCTTAGATTTTTATGACTATTATATTAATTAATAATATAATATTTGTTTTAAAAACTATTTTATGTCAATTTTGACACTATTTGGTATTTGTTTTTTTGTTAAAATCATAACAGCATGATTACATCGAAAACAATTGATCTAAACAACTTGAAAATGGCATATTAACATTGAAAATTATTTTAATTTATAAAAAGGATCAAATTACATTTATTTGTATATATATAATGTCAATTATTCTAATCTTCCATTAATACAGTAATTACTGCATCATCATTGTGTCATAAATAAATTTAATTATTTAATGTCTAACAATTATAAATAAAATACCATTATGTAGGAAATAATTTTATATTTCTAATGAATATTTATAGTCTAATTTATCTTTTGTATAACCCTTTAAAAAAAATGTTTTAGTTATTAAATGTTGATTTTTACTCTTTTAACTCTTCTTTGAATTGAATAATAATAAATGTCCTAATCTAATCCAAGGGGACCTAAAGGATCATATTTTATTCCTAAGGTTGTTTTTGGTCTAATTACAGTTATCCAATAGAATTTGGATGTGTGTTAGGGTATGAATAATATCATTTTTACCCTTAATTGCCCTATTTACTTTTAATCGTGGTAAATAAAAGTAAAAAGTTATTATTCACCAAAATTTATTTTTATCTTATTGAACCACATTTTTTTAACTGATATCAACCTTGTTTCTCATATTTTTCAAATTCCTTTTATAGAAATGGTATAATTATGTTTTATGCGAATTTGTAAATTCTCCTAGGAGGTAGGTAAAAGACAGTGAAAAGTTCAATAAAATTATATATATCTAATATTATTACAAAATGACTCCAATTAATTACATTGAACATATATAGGTATTATGTATTTATTTTGACCTAAAATAAATTTAAATAAAATAAAAAAATATTTAAATAAAATGCCGGTTTTAAACAATAACTTTGTGTTTTTCACTATTCATCCAAATTTGAAAGTTTTCAGAAAAATACCAAAAATTTACCTTAATCTAAATTTGATATTACGAATTCAAAAATGAAGTCTATTTTACCTAATACAAAACATAAATGTTTCATTTATTAATTTAAAATTAATTCTTGTTGTTAAAAGAAAAAGGCGTATTTTTAAGAAACAATAACTATCAAAAGATTGACACTAGTTTATGTTCAATTTCAAAGTGAAATTACATACAATGACCATAATTGGAGTAAATGGTAAAAATATAAAATATTTATAATTCCAAACCATTAAAATTTATAATTTTACACTATAAATTATTTTGATTAGAAAAGTAGTTTTCAGTTAAAATATAGTATTTTTCACTATTCACAGAAATATAAAAGTTATCAGAAAAACACCCAAAATTTATTGAAACTAAATTATTATGTCCCAATTCTAAAGAATAATTTTATTTTGTAAAATTTAATATTTAAGAGTTTCAAATTATTGGATTTAAAAAGGGTTCACCATTTAAAGACGGTAAAAGTGCATTTTTTGAAAAATACTTCTTTTATCTGAAAAAAATGAATTCGTTCTTACATTATGTCGAAGAAACTCATAATATGGTTTCTAAAATTATAAGTAATATATATATATATATAGTTCAAAATTCATTTAATACAATTCATAACCACTTTTGAACAGCTAGTTTGGTAAGTCATGGTGCGCTTGAACTCAGTGTTGCGTGTAGTGTAAGTTATTGAATTACTTTGAAAAAATAATGTACTATGAAATCTTGGGGTATTACACTTCTTCTTAATCATATTTATATTAGAAACTTCTTATTTTCTAATAGAATAATTTGCTATCTTTCCCTCTAGGATATTATTTCCCTTCGTCTCCCTATTTCTTCCATGATCTGTTTGGTTTTCTTTCTTCATCATCACTATCATCTTATTTATTTATTCAAGGGAAATTAGCCAAAAAGTGACCAATGACTACAAATTCAAAACATTTCAAGGGAATTTTCCCATTATATTTCCTTGTACCAGTTTTCACATTTTTATAAAACAAGGATAAAATATCATCAAGATTTTTACAAACCACATTTTCAGAGTCAGATTCACCAGCTTCATATTTAAAAAGAATCTTCTTTGACTTCTATCCCTTATAATCCTTTAAAGGAATTTCTCTATCAATATTATTTTTCTCTCCATATCATTCTCCCTTCCAATTTCATAAGCAATGAGAGTGAAATGAAAATCATCAATAGATAATGTTTTCAGATATCTATCTTATAGTGAAGAAACTTTTGCATCAAACGTGTCAGGAAGGATTCTATAAATATTTTAAAAAACTATAAAATCATCTAACATTTCACCATGAAATGTGATAGTCCTCACAATGTCATTTTCCCTTTTAATTAAGCTCCCAATAGATTCATACTCACCCATCTTCAAGTCTTCATTATTTAATCTTAGATTTGTAACTTTTCCTAATTCACTTTTATATTTCCTTCATATATGTTTTTCATTGTATCCCTTATAAATTTTCCTATTGAAACACCTTTAAATTTTTTTAAATCACTTTCAAAACATTATTATAATGTAGAATTTTTGTCACTTCCATCATTCTCCAGTTTCTTCTTATCAATAGATGTAATTGGAGTTTTATAATCAATAAGAGGAAACTTATCTATTTCAGGTTCAAGAACAACATATCCAATACTCATAACATAAGGAAACATTCTATATTTTTAGATATGATAATTCTTTCCCTAGAAAATTGGAATAGCTTTAATGTTCACAAAATTATAGTTCTCCTTTAGTAAAGAATAAGTGAAGGGAACCTACCCTTTGATACTAGTTAAAAATTTCTAGTCCGGATGATTGTGTCACTAAGAGGGGGAGGAGGTGAATCAGTGATACTTTTTCATTAATGTTTCCTTGAAACAAACATCGCCTCCTATTAATAATTTAGTTACCTATTGAAAATAATTCAAACACACATCAATAGGAACATAAGTATTTACAAGGTTCACTATTCAATAATAATATATATAGTCCTTGGTATGGTATATAAATGATCCAATAATATACAATCCACTTGAAAAAAATCCTTGTAATACAATGAGTATGATATAACCTTTCTCCCATGTAGCACTATGTAAACAATAAAATAGTGTGTGTGCACCCTCTTATAAAAAAGACGATAATAAAATGTTTCTGTAACAATGAATGTTACCTATGCTTATTTTTAATTCCACAAATGTATTCAATTGAAATTGCTTCATTAATTTCTTACCTAGGATATAGTTAGAACTGCGAGGACTTTGCTAAAAAAACCCAGTCCGATTTTCCCAATACATTTTTTCCAGTCTGATTCCTTGATGTACGATTCTGCCAATATGATTCTTCTTTTAATGATTCTTCCCAATACGATTCTCCCTAGTACGAAAAATATTACATTGATAGAGTACTATTAAGATGAATCAGCGCCACTTCCATTATGAGTATGGAAAACTCTTTACTATTCTCTATTTACGATTCATTCTCTGTTCGGAAATCTCATTATGAAAACCCAAAATAGATTATCAAGAAAGATATGATGATGATCTAAAAGTGATTGACAAGATAAGTGTGGTAAACAACTGAGTATGATAATCACTGAGTGTGATGGTTAGCTAAATACAATGTTTCAATCTATTGTCTTCTCTTTCACTTTTTAATCATCACTTCTTCAACATAAGTCAATACAAAAACAACTTTTTCTCTGTAAAACACAAGTCTTATCTCTCATAAACTATACATAGGTTAGTAGAAAAGTGAAATTTACTTTTCACCTTTTATAGGTGAGCCTCGAGGCCCTTTGGCAACAATCATAAGAAAATACCACTTAATAAAATTCACCTTAGTCTTAATTTCCCCTCAAATCTCGAGTGCATTTTGACTTCTCCAACTCTTCTCAAATATTCTCAATTCTTATACAATATTCACTTCTCCTTCAGAATCTAATTCAGTTTCCATTTTTATTTTAATACATTATACTGATTCTAGGAATCTTATTTCATAAATACAATGCTATGTACTAATTGAATGAAAATGTATGAAGAAATGGATAAAACTTTTGAATGCATAATACAATAATACATTTGAATTTATAGATCCTCCTTGACATCACATTCATCAAGCTCTACTATCAAATAATTTTTACTACATCACTACTTCTATTGACCCAATATGAAAATATAAAACAATTAAATTTTGAGGCAAATAAACTTGACCCAATTGAAATACACATTGTCTCCTTCATTTCTTCACTTTTTCTCTTAAAGCAGTTGAGATACAAAACTTCCTCTTATCCTCTTATCATGAACCACTTGAATATTTCAATTGAATTGAAAAAATCAATTCAACTATTGATCCACTTGATAAAGACATTTGAAAACAAATCAGAGTTCGTCTATCTCTTTCATTAATAATTCAATCATCCATCCATCTCATCATGAGTACAATTTCTAGAGTACAATATTCATTATTATGATTTACATAGATACGATTGTCTTTGGGTACGATCATTATGGATGTGATATTTTACATTATGAGCCAGAGTACGATTATCCTAGGTATTATTCTTTTTCAATATGTAGGATCTATTTCTTCCATTACACCCAGATATGATAAATCTAGGTACGATTTTTTTAAGACTGACATCATATCTTTATTTCCTTCAACCTAGACATGATAAATCTAGGTGATATTTGGAATACCGCTTCTTATTTTTCTTTCATCAAGAATGCATCATAAATTTTCCAATCAACTTATGATTTATGTGAAATATGAATCACCAAAGCATCGCCACATTAATTTTATCATAGTTATAGAGACCCCAATTATCCATCGAAACAATCACTCATTTAACACTGATTTCATAGTGAATATGATGAACATTTACTTCCATTAAGATATTTTCACTTTCATTTCAAACCCCAGGTGAGTCTAATCTGAACATTTTCTTCGATGTAGATTTTTTCATTATATTGGACAAAGTGAGTATAATTCTTTTGTATAAAACCTTCAAAATCGTTTTTCACCAAATACAAAGTGAGGTGATTTTCATTCTTCAAAAACATTCCTTGGCTACAAAATACTACATTTGAAAAAAAATTCATTCATTATTAGCTTTGTCCTAACACCTATCCAATGTAACATAGCACCCATCAATGTAAACTTTGTGAGATTATTAGATATCCTTGAATAATTATCTATAATGCACCGAAAATATCTATCCAAACCATGAAAACTATTGTTCTCAGTCAAAATGATTAGTCTAGGAAAATTATAAAAAACTTACCTCATTGAATGTTCTAATGATATACCCTCAATTGAAATTATATGGCCAAAGAATGAAAAAAATTAATAAAAAATGAAAATGGGTAATTGTTACATTATTCTTATCATTCCATAGGGTTTTCATCACAATTTTAAAATAATGTTCATTATCTTAAATTTTCATTGAACAAACAAGAATATCACTAATAAATAATACCTAAAACAGATCAAGGTAATCTATGAAGGCTCTATTCATTAAATTCATGAATAAATTTGGGAAATTAGATATAAAAATTAGAACCACCATAAACTCATAGATCTCATACCTTGTATGGAATGTTTTACATGTCTTTCATTATTATTGACCCAAAATAGATGATATATAGAATAAATATCAACCCTATAAATGTATTGATCTCTACATAGTCAATATAAAAATTCATCAATATAGTCTATAGGATACAATTTCTTGGTTGTTTTATTTTTATGTTTCTGATAATTAATTAAGAGTTGCATTGATTTATCAATATTAATAAAAAATATAAAAAATTAAAACCCAAGGTGACACACTTGGTCAACTGAATCCATTATCAAGATTGTCCCTGAGTTTCTTATTTAATTAATCTAAATCAATTGGGGTTACATAATATAGAGTCATGGAAATAGTTGTAACCCCATTTATGAGTTCTATTTTAAATTCAAAATCATGATTCTATGGAAGATTATAAAATTTTTAAAAAAATAAATGAATGGAATTATATAAAATATTCGTATATTCAATGTTGAGTTTATCCCTAAAAATATATGATAAATTATAATTCTAAATAGGTATTGTGACCAATATAAAGGATTTAATTTCAATTGTATGTTCATTTTTTGTCACCACACAGATAGTTGAACATAGTTTTTCTAGAATATCAAACATTGCATCCCTTCCATGAAATTTTTGTGCTCTTTGTGTAATGAAATTAAATCCATTTTGAAAATAACATCGAATTAAACTAAAGGATGAATGACCATATTTGTAGGAAACACATTAATATAAACATAATATTATGAAAAATCATATAACTAGGATTTTTATTCATAACATTCTGGTTTCTTAAAAATATCTCAATATCAATTTTTGAGGTGATATTGTGATATCATTACAAAATTCATTATATATAAAAGAGAGGGTATATCAAGATTCAAATTGGACATTAATAATTCTAGAGTTGATGAAAAGTGTTCCTTTCACTAAATCTATATCATACCCTCTTTAAAAATTGTTATCACACTATATTTTGCTTTGTCTGTAGGATTAAGAGGTTTTTTATGTCAATCATCATCATTAACAATCATATTTGGGAATTTGTTAACATAATTCCAATACCCCAAGAAGTTAATAAACTAGATTTTTGGTGGATCATTATGTTGATATTTTAGTCTATCCACATCATAAGTTAATTTATTCCCATAACATTGGCATTTGATTGCCCAATGACCTTCCTTTCAATACTTATAACATTTACTAGTTCCCTTTAGAAAATGTTCCCAATGTTTCCTTACACACATTGAAGAGAAAGGATGGGTAATATTATTCTCTCTATTTTTTTAGAATTTCTTTTGAATTACACTTTTCTTTTTTATCAATACCTTGAGATTGATGGGTAAATCCAGTCTCCATATTCATCTTTATAGAATAGTAAATGATTTCTTCATAGATATTGACATCCCTTATGGCTAACACCGATCAGAGACTTGGTTTTATACCACTAAAATATTGATCAACATTATGTTATGGTCGGATAACAATACCAAAAACATACATCACAGTCATGTCAAATCCCCCTCACATGTACTAATATATTTATAATCATTCTTCTATAACTGATGGATCTATTTCTCTATTTTCAAATTAATAATATTAGGAAGTTACTTATTGAAAAATAATTTTGATATTTGTGTAACACCATAGATTAAATTTTATTATATTCTCTCATGTTATTCATAATCTTCCACCACTAATCTATTTCACCGTCAAAAAGATAAATTTCCATAATAACATTCTAATTTGGTGAACACTGAATAATGGAAAATATAATTCCAATGGTACTAATCCATTAATAAATGATATGTGTATTAGATTTACTACATAAATAAGGTGTATGTTGACACATGAAGGACTGAAAACAACATTTTTCACTCCTTTTCTCATTTGCATGCTCATTGTGATTTATATCTTGAGAATGTTGTGTGACCATAGAAGTGAGATTTTTCATTCTATCTCTCATTAAATTTAGTTTCTTAGGTGAAAAATCATTATCTTGTCTATGGAATTTTCTATTATCATGATTGATTCATATTTCATCCTTTAACTAAAACAAAAAATAATAGTGTGAGAAAAAATAACCATGGTGAGAAAAAATAAGTATGAAAAATCGTGTATAGGTTTTCTAAATCATGAAACCTTATTCATTGACACCTTATGTTTTTTATAGATCATTCTTGGTCATTACTAAGATATTAGAATTTTACCTTAACATAGTGTTTCCCATAGTGTTGTTACTAAAAATTTCTCATCCTTATTTCCAAATGATAACTAACCCATTATTTGATGACAAATATTGTGATCGATAATTTTCATAAATAGATATTACAACTTTATAGGTGAATATTCATTGAATAAAATTTTAATTGACATTAGAATCATTTAGGTCATGTATCTCTAAATCATTAATGTATAAAAAATTGTTACCAAAAATTTCTACATCATCTGAGACTTATCTCTTCATAAAAAGTACCCTTATCAGAAATATCATACATAATACCTTTCTTCATATCCTAGTGAATGGAAACATATGAAAATGGTAGGCTTCGATACAAACTAAGGGTAAAAAATGGAGATATCATTGATCATATGATAATAACCAGATCTTAAATATATAAAAACATTATCTTGATGATTGAAACCTATACACTATATATCAAAGATCATATTCCAAAGACATGGAATAAATAGTGGTAGTTCATATGAAATAAAAAATAAGAGAATCAAATAACATGACCCTTGAGAGTATGACATTGAAATAAGAAATGAAATTTTGGTATATAAACAAGCATAAAAAATCATTTCATTAGTAGCAAATACTAATTTATAATTTTATTATAGTGGAATTGTTTCACTACCTATACAATTATAGTGTTCAAGGTTCTCATCCAATACTACCATAGTGTATAGAGGTCCTTGCTAATTTTAGTTCACTCCCTATTCTAGTCCTACTTATCTCATGTGATATCAATATATACCCAATGTTTTGGATATAGAGATAGGTTACAAAAATCACATAATTTAAATAATATATATATGTTCCAAAATATCATAAATCTATTATCATATCATAACACATGAAAAGAAATGATTATCATATACATTTCATCATTGACTAACCTATAGAAGTGAATTGGGTTTCATAAACATATCACAATCATAAAAGAAGACCATATAGAAATAGAATAATTAATATATCAATGCTTCATATTTATAGATATTGACAGGTGATATCAAGTTTCATTATCTTTGAAAAATAGTAATACTATTAAAAGGTCATTAAAACATTATTGAAGAAAATATCCTTTCAAATTTGAAGTTAAACATTTTAGAAAATTAAAAAAAACATATTTAATTGAAAATAATCATGAAAACATATGAATGAGGATTGAAATGAAAAAATTAGTCATGATAGTGTGAAAATATGTTTATTTTATATATGTTTAAAAATTTTCCTTTAGTACTTTTGTTGGAAAAGTCCGAAATCCATATTTTTGAAAACAAAATAAGATACCTTTCCAAAAATATTCCATGTAGCCAAAACATTTTAAATAAAATATTAAATAGTCATTTAAAAATAGAATAATCATTCTTTAATAAATATTTAGAAAACAATCACACGAAATAAAAAGGTTTATCAACCAAATATATATATAAATTTGACTTTACTTTATAACATATTTTAATACTCTTAATTACAAAAGATGAGAACATGAATGAAAACATGAATTTTAATAAAATAACCAACATATAAGAAAATTCATTAGTGTATACGGATGTTGATCATAATATTTTATCATTAGAGATTAATAATAAAATATCATGATAAACAATGTGATTGTACAAAAAAACCCTTTACCTTGAGTTCACCTTTCTTCAAAAGCACTATAAAATCCTATATAATAAATTTTAATTTATTATATTTATCTACTAGATACATTTTTATACATATAGTATCATATATAACACCTTTATAACATTGAAATACCTCATTTTATCAATTATTCCTTATTAAAACTGTCTTTCCTGGGTGTAAACTTTTTCATTTATCATGAGTATTTTAGTTCAGTAGTTCTAGACCTCATACATTTATCATGGTACCATAAAATACATCATATAAATTTTTAGATAAATATAATATATATTCATTATATACATATTTACATTCATCAATAAAAGTTATAGCTAGAAACATGAACTATTCTATTCATGGAGACGGTATATCATATGTATGCATTAATGTTGTCTTAGATTTTTTAAAAATATAAATAAATAAAGGTAAATATTAGTTAAAATGTATAAGATAATTATAATATC
This sequence comes from Viscum album, assembly GCA_963277665.1. Classification (NCBI taxonomy): domain Eukaryota; kingdom Viridiplantae; phylum Streptophyta; class Magnoliopsida; order Santalales; family Viscaceae; genus Viscum; species Viscum album. The sequence goes on from OY728119.1 coordinate 1,979,793,031, forward strand.
GTATATATCCTACATATTAATCATATTATACCCCATTAAAATCCAATGAAAATATAAATTAAAAACAATTCACATCGCTTCGTGGAGCTGATAGTCCACGCATACACATGAAAGAAATTATCATTTCCCTGTGGATTGGTTAGTAAGTATTAACATGAGATATTATAATTAATTATGTATTATTATTCCACAAATTAAATATATAATTATTACCACCATCATAATAACCATCCACGAATAATGGTTGTGTAAAATGAAATGTATCACTACGTGGATATGATATGTACTACATAAGAACAAGTAATCCATTGACCTTTCATTTGATTATAAAGAGGGTGTATAATGGTGTTTTAATAATATTAATAATATTTATGAATATTTAGAATACTAATGTTAATATATTATGATAAATAAAAAAAATTTATGGATTAAAAAGAATAGTTTAAATGAAAGTAATTGGTTAGGTTATTACAACTTCTTTAAAATGACACCTTTAGATCTCCTATAGAGGGATTTATGATTAATAGTTTTAGAAGAAAACAAATATATAATGTTTATAGGGAATTATATATGAGGAATTTTTAGATTTTGGTAAATCTAGAAGGCTCTGTGTGGTGTAAATAAGTGAGGGAGGAAGTTCCCTTCTATAATTGTAGTGAGGGGAACTTTTATAATTTCTCAAAAGAATAAAGTTAAATAATTTCATTCTCAATACAAATTGTTAGGGATTTGAAGATAATATTAGATATAATCATAATCCAATCACATAATAAAATTTATAAAATTTTTGGTTTCATTTTAAATATTATCATTTTGAGCAACCCTTAGTTAACTAATTTTAATTTTAACTATAGTTAGAACATTTTCAATATTAAGTGGATAATATCTTTACATATAAAGAAAAAATTGTCTCATAATTGGAAATGTTATGAAATTTTAGACCATATGAAATTCAACTTATCATATTTCATGTTTATTATCAATTTTTATTAATTTAATAACATATCATTTTGATAAAATATCATTAGTTTCAATTTTGAAACTATTAATTAAATTTAACATTAAATGAATCAATAAAAATGGAGAATTTGAATATAAAATTTTATCACAAAAATAATTTAAAATATTAACCTGTAAAATTTATGTAATACTATAATTTACGTTTATTATATCACTTTTAATATTTTTAATTTCATTTATTTTATTTTTCCATTAATTGAATAAATACAGTTTTGGTGTTGTATTGGAATTTATGGGAATTATATAACACCAAAAAATTATAACTAAATTGTCATCAATAATATAACATAATTATACTCAAAATACTATTTTAACTAGTTTTTTCACATATGTAAATAGATATGGTATATTATAAACTAAGATAGTGACATTTTTAACTTTCATTCATTTAAATAAAACTTAAATATATTCTTGGAAATGTTCCAATTAATGTAAAAAATTTAATCCTAAGAAAATAATAGTCTAATTTACTTTATCCAATGATATTTGTTATATAAAATTATGTCTTCATCAATTATTTTAAATCTAAATTATTCGAATATACCATTTCCCGGGGTGATAACTTTTACTACTCTTACTATTCACATTGATAAAAAATAATATAGGCCTATTTACCAAATTTTTACCATATAAATATAAATTTTTAATAAATTTTATCTATTTTAGTATCTATAAATGGATAGAATCAACTCTAATGTATGTGCTAAATATGTGGAAAAAAGTGGTTTTTAGAAAAAAAACAATTTTAAGCATCAAAATAGATGTATTCATATACTATGCATAGATAATTATTATCTGAAAGTTTAAATTTTTTGAATAAGTATATGATATATAAATTTCATTAAACTAATTCACTAACAACCATTAATTTTATTAATTAATTTAAAATTATATTTCACAAATTTAAAAAGTTTTTGAGAAAAAATATCAATTATATTTTAAAATAATTTTTATTTTTAATTATAATATTTGATAACTAATGATTTAATTTTGATTAACATGTTGAACATATATTTCTTATAATTTAGTTATTAATATTCATTTTTTACAATATAATGGATAGAATATAATAGACTCATAATATTTTTATCATGATACATAGTTCTGTTAAACTCTTTGTTGTGTGTTACAAAAGCTATCGAAAAAATAAAAAAAATTAAGGACAAATATTTCATTACAATCTATTGGTGATACACCAATGCTATGTGAAACAAACAAAAAAATAATTAATCATTAATAATTTTCCATGATAGTCCAAAAACAAAAATTAGGTAGTAGAAATTATGGATATAGGACTATGTTAGGCTATATTCCCACTTACAACCTCTAGAACCAAAATTGGAAGATCCACTTCCCAAGGAAATCTGTAAACAAATGTTCCAAAAAAACAAAAAATTGAACTACATATATCATCTGAATAACATGTTCCCCCATGGAATAATTATTGAGATTGGTAGTGATTATCAATTCCATTCTCCAAGTCATGAAAATGAAAAATTATAGGGAAACATATGTAACATCCCCAACCCGAAGGACACAAAACTGGTACCATGAGCCGAGTAACCACATGAACTTAAGTACACCTCCCCATACACTAGAGGTTTTCGAATATCAATTATGGTTTAAAATAATATTTGGGGATACTTTACTCTCATAATCAGAGTATTCCATAATATATAACAATTAGAAATAATGGAACCAATAAACAATAATCCAAACCATTCATTAACAACCATTCCCCAAAAATGGGTACAAAAAACCACTAAAAAATATGTCATGCCATGCTAACAGATCCAAAAGTGACAAATAATAGAAAATAAAATCTAACAGAAGAATGCCCAAAATGGGTTCTAACTCTAATTCCACACCCTCATCCTTGTGTATCAGAATCCCAACTCAACTCCCAAAAATAGGGCCCTTGCCCTTGTCCTATCCTTTTACCATGATGTCTTCTCAGGTACCCAATGGAGACCCTTGTATGGTGTTAGTACAACACAATTGGTTACCACCAACATTTTTTACAAAATATAAAGTCTATAGACACATCATTCAAGTACAAAGTAATTTAAAAGATTAAAAAATCATAACTCTCGTGTAATTTTCTAACAATATGAACTTTAGTCACTCCATTATTTATTTCATGTGATAGACAATCTAATTATTTACAAAATTTCCTTAACCATACAATAATCAAGCATCAAGGTATATGTCGATTTTCCTATCCCAATGGGAATATTCATTTTATAAATATTCATAACATAGTTACAGTGGATCCTCCGTCCAGATTATCTAATATAGTGAAACAATTAGGGGCCTAAAGCATCAGTCTGACTCCCTATCTTTTTCTTTCATGGGTGAGGTTTATAGCCTCAGTCCAACCCAACCCATGGGAGGAACCTCAGTCCTTTGTCTCACACCACCAAGCGATGCTCACATGATTATTTATCCATTTAAAACATATATCATATCACAAACCATACACAAAACAATACAACTACCATTTACAGCCAATAATTATACAACATGAGAATTGACATTAATCCTTAACCCATTAACACATTTACCAATTACATTCCATAGATCATTTAACACAATTCCTTTCCACCAATTATGATACAGTATCCCAATTATACCATTTATTATTTCACAAGAATTTACCCCCTTAACATGATCATTATTTCACATGAATTAACTCACTTATTCATTTCAATTACAATTCATAAGTCACATAGCACAATCATGTTGTTACACCAAACCCATTTCACATTATGCCAAATAACCCCTTATAAAATTATCATTATCTATACATAACTATAAATTTTCCCTTCTTAACTAAAATATCTTGTTAGTTCATTCCACAATGGCTCTACATTATCAAAAATTAATTTTTTTTCATAACATAACATTTTTCATGTTTGAGAATTCTGGCGCACCCCATGTGTGGCCCCAAATTTATCTAATCAACCTCAACTGATCCCATGAGTATCTTTAGTTGTATATTTCATCTTATATCCAAAAATTTTACAAAATATTACTAATGGAATAAAATGTGCATCAAGAGGGAAGCAATATCGCAATGACACATGCACAAATCTATAATGAAACTAGGGGAGATAACATATAGACCACCAACCTCGAATTTGAAGATGGGCACACACTAAACCATAGCCTTAGATATAGATTCAAAAACCCATTAAATCCTTTTCCTAAGATCCACTAAAAATGAGTTTTTTTACATATTTTGAAGAACAAGAATTAAATTACAAGACCTGATCTATAAAATTGTAGACAAGTGTTCATTATACATAACAAACCACGCATCCCTCTTCTTGGATATCATAGTTTGGGTTCACAGTTTCCTCAAACCACGTGTCAATTTTTCAACAAGAATTGGATGATCACTTTTCCCTTTTTCCATGTCTCAAACCACCAGAACGCCCCCATGCTTCCTCAGGCACCTGGTAAACAATTAATTATCCAACATTAAGGGTGGAAAACCAAAAAATATACAATAACATACCTACAAAATTTTTGGGATCTTAAAATATATGTGATCAGATACCATACATAATCCTCCAACTTTATTGAGTGTAGCAATCATATATATAGTGATACTCATTCATAACTAGAACTATTCACCCCAAATTTGATCAGTATGGGAAATATTGACATTATCATCCCTAAAGGATTCAAGCGAGTCATCTGTATCATTTTATGAGGATATCTATACAATGAGGTTGAACCCATCACTGAATTTCATTCATATGGGCCCCAAAAATCATGAATAACTCATCACAAGGTTTTGGGAAAAATTGGGTTGTATCCCATAGCTAAAGAATCGAACATAAACAAAAAACCAATGTAAAATGAATAGAGGCATGATTCCTATATATCTTATCTCTAAGCTATGGGTAGAACATGTGGATAACCAATCTAATAAATACATAAATAATGCATTGATTTCATTATTTAGATAACACATGTAACAAACGTTCTCACTACTTAAGGACATGTTTTTAGGGCCTCTAATATTTTCTATAGTAAAATCATATTTTGAAAAACATTCAAACATTACAATATAATCAACTTCCTCTAAAATTGTTTATGACATCTCACATGATATAATCATATTCATATCCATGAGAATGAAAACATAAGACATGGTTAATGTTAGACACTTTTTATGGAAAAACATAGCATAATCTATCATAAAATAAACATGAGGAAGGGATAAATATATTAATAAAAGAACATGAGTTGATAAATAATAATCCTATATATGATAGATAAACAAAATATCATAAAAATATCATTATGCGTTAATATATGTTATAATGTGGCCCAAAATAAATCTTACTGACAATAGAACTTTTGATCATGTCATAAGAGTGTGAAATATATTAAAATTAATGATAAAACTTTAAAAAGTGAATATCATGATATGGAAAGGAATAATATAAATGTGGAATAACTTGATAAATAACATAGAAAATGTTTCACAACAATAATAATTGGGAAAAATTATGAAATAATTCATTATGCCCAATAATTTTTGAATCATATCATTATGACTAAACCATTGAATTTGAAAAAAAGATTATGCCTATATATTTTTAAACAAACTCATTTTAGTCACACCTGACTATCTAATGAGATATACAATTCTAAAAATTCATTGGATGGTTTTATATTAACCTAATAATTATAATCCATAAACATGTTTTCTACTTAAAAACAATCATCATCATATCATAAAAAACACATTAAAACAACATGTTTCTTAAAATTTAAGAACAAAAACACATAATAAGAAAAATTTAGTGATATAATATCAAAAATAAAATTTTACAAAAGTAATCCTATCTTATTTAAATATAGATAGTGATCAAATTATAATATCATGAGAGATAAAACATGGAGAAAAAATTGAAATGAAAATAAAATTTTATTGTAAATCCTTTTAAATTTTTTCTAAAATATGATGTGCTTCATACATTATACAAAATTGAAAGAAAAGAGAAATTTATTGAAAACCAATATATATATAGTTAATATTAAATGAGACTCTATGAAAATGAAAAAAAAAGGATAATATTTCATAAGGGGTAGAAAATGAAATCAAATTCCATTATTAATATTTTATAGATGTTTTATAGAAGATTATCCATTCGAGAAATAATAAAAGATATTCATTTCATAGAAGTGTAAAATTAAAAAATGATGAATATAAAATAAAAATAATATTATGATTTCATTTATGAAATCAATTTCAATATAAAAGACCAGAACTAGGGATAATAATATCCACTAGAAAAATGAGAGTTATTTATAAAAAAATTTATACTTTTATTTTGGAAAGAACAATAAAAGAAGTGGTTATTGATGATTATAATTAATTTTTATTCATAAAAATATATAATACCATATAAAATAGTGTAATATAGGGATTATTAAATTCGTGGAAATTACTTTCATGTATTAATGACTATGAACCAATGAATCTAAAATTGATTAAAGAAAACCCTTTCAACATTAGAAACGATTGAATAAAAAACTGGTGATTTTATAATTGAAAAGGATATATTATGTAACCTGAATATTATTAGGACTAATATAAAAAAAATATTAAATGTTAATTTGATACACCATTCAAAATATAATCCTTATGTTGAATTACAACTTTATTTTTCTCACTCTAACCATTTGTGTAAAATAATAACAATAATATTCACCAATTTCATAACCCTAATCATGTATATAATAAAATGCTTCAGGTGGTGAAAATTTAGAAAAGAAATGCTTATGTTGAATTCCCTCTTATTTCAACTCAGTATATTCTACTGAATAATAAATAATAATATTATTCACCTATTTCACAACGATATTCACGTATATAACCTATTTTAAAATTCATTAAAAATTATTCTCAATGCGAATATTAGTTATTATTTAGTTTTAATATCAGGTGTGAATAATCTGGATCATTTTGGACTAGTTTTATGACCGAAGTAATATTCTCCATTCACCTTCCAAATTATGTCATTCCCAGAAAAAAAAATGGTACTTAAATTTAAATTTTTTGATAGTTTTTAATGATATAATGTCATTATATGAGATTTTTAGTTACGGTTCATGAAGATGAAACTGGAATAAAGCATATTTCAGTAATTTTTAACAAACGAGTGATGATATCATAATCAATGAGTTTAAAATTATCGTTACCATTCTATAAAAAAAATATTTACATATTTTTATCACACATCATTAGTAAATAAGTTCTAATATTTATCAATGATATTATTTTATTACATTGTTCAAGAAGAATGTTAGGTATACCCAAACATGAACTTAAGAAAATTAATTGTTGGATATGATTATTAAAGTTAATTATTTTGGTATAATATCATTATTAAAATATAATAATTATTATATTTTATTAATTTAAATTCCATGCATCATATTTTTAGAGTGTTTAATAAATAAGAAATCATATAGATTAAAAATGAGATATGATACTTTATAGAGGTGGTAGTCTGAACATTGCATGGTTGACATTTTCATTTCTCAAAGAATTATAGGAAAAGAATTTGGACTATAATTTTTACATAATAAACATTAATTTATTATAAATATAATATTAATTTTAAATATATCCCTTATATTCATTGAAGATATTTGTTTGTGAACAATTGAATTCATCTATTCGTGGAGGCGGTAGTCTACACAATGTATGAATAATAGTATCATTTTTCTCAATGGAAAAAACAAAAGGTGTTTAATAGTAATTAAAATGGGATAAGAACATTATTATATGAGAGATTTTTATTTAATTACTTTAGAATTAAAAAATTAGATTTGGTAAATTAATAAATAAAAGAAAAAAAGATGTGGGAAAATAGAACTCACGTTGAGGACATAGGATTTCCATTAGAGGAATCCTTGTAAATTAGGGTCTTATGATTATATCTTTTGAATTGGGGAAAAAATAAAATAAAATGGATAAAAACATAATATTAATTGATAGATTTTAGGAGGAATATAATATATTGTGTGGTCTGAATCAGTGATGAGAGGTTACCTTTATAAATGTAAAGAATTAAACTTTTATAATTATACCCAACCCAGATAAATGGAGCACCTATGAAACATGTCATTCAGATAAAAATTTGGGAAATAATTTATTTTGGGAATAACGAAGGTCGATAATATCTCAAAAAATAATTTTTATGAATTTTTTAAATAGGTTTTTGAGTCCTTGTGTCATTGAATTTTCACATTTACCACATTTGGTTTTAAGGTGTTAAAAAAATTACCTGGAAAATTTACATTTAATTAATAAGAGTTAAAATCAAATTATTGGTCAATTTATACCTAATTATTACAAAAAATGAAATTCATTTTTTCATATAATATTTATATGTGTGATAAAAAAAATTTATTATTAGTACGTATAATTCACAAAAAATTTTTAGAAAGAAGTGTTTATTATGTTTAAAATTTATGTGTATGAAAAACATTATCAATGTTATAAATTTACATAATATTCTTTTGTTTGTTATAAATGAAAATTTTTTAGCTTAAAATCTATACAAAACATAATTTTACCCTATAATTGTTTATTTAATAGAAAATTACACAATGTATTTTAAATTTGGAATAATATGATACCTCTGTCTTGGAATTTAACATTTGTTTTCTAATTCTTAAAAAATATTTATAAAGTTAAATTTTAACCCATAAATAGTTATTTTAACAATTAAAAATGTTCAATATATTTATAGGCATTTCCAAAAAATTCATAATTTTTTATTTTTGGTAAAAACTATATTTTTCGTTGTTCACCAAAAAAAATAATTGTAAAAATTATAAAAAATAAACCCAAAGGTTTTATTGATATGAATATTTTTAGAATAAAGTTTATTTGGTAAATTAAAATTCCAATATTTTTATATTTATATTTTAGATATGAATAATAAATAAAGGCTATTTTCATAGAAAGGTAAACTTTATTTTTCATTAAAATTTAAAAAAGAAAAATATATAAAATACATGTGATTTATACCATATTATATTAATAATTTCATTTGAATTTAATCATAATTTATAGTTACATGTACCATAAAGAACACCAAAAATAATGTGAGAATATGGTATGCTCATGTTGTAGTTGAGCATGGTCATTCCGGTAGTATAGACCCTGTGTAAATTTCTACAAACCTGAATTTATGTTGAATATATTTTTTTCTCATACATTAATTGTTTCGGTTCAACTTTGGATTGGTCTATATAAAACCATATAAAAGTAAATTTCTTATCAATATTAGATAAATGGGCTTCTTAATGGATATACACACCACTTGATTTCATTTATAACATCATATATTTGAAATATATATACAACCATTTATACTTACTAATTTAATAGTTATATTATATTTGTCAAATTTAATTTTAACATATAATGGTTTTATTTTAGTTTAATTTTGTGATTAGAATAATCTATTAACATTATATATTTTGAGGAAAAATTAGGAAAATTATGGATCATTATTATATAAACCTTCTTCCAAGAAGAGGGAATCAATGGGAGACCAATATCAATTAACAAATAACTCCCCGCCTTCTGGAATTCACCAAAAATAGTGGAATAAATCATTAATGGCTTCAATAAAGGAATAGATAGACAATAATTCTCCTCCAAATTCACTAAATGATGAGACCTCTCTGTCAGGAACCAACCATTATAAGCAGATTAACTCATCACCAACTCAATGGAGAAATTCAACAAGAGATTAAACCAAATGATTATAGGTTGAGTTCCACTGGATAATTTAAACTAAAATGATGGAGAAAAATAAATCATAAATAAATTTTAATATTAATATTCACGGGCTTTAATGTTGGGTCTGGATATCATATTTTTTCACTCTGATATTTTATAAATTTTTTTAAATAATTTAATTTAATTTTTTTATTATTTTTCATCCAACACAGTGTTTAAAAAACATGATAAAATATTAAAAGATTGTTATTTAAAGTGATAGTTATAAATTACAAAATAAATTTGTCTATATGAATAATAGTAACCAAATTTTAAAAATTAAATATAATGTTTTTAGATAAATAAAATATATTGATAAAGAATTACTTTATTTTTAGTAATTCCTTAAAAATTATTTTTTTCTCAGTAAATGATTTTTATTTAATTTTGTGTATAATTAATATATTATATTTTTTATAAAATGTATAAATTTTAAAATAAAAATGATGATAATTTTTTTTATCTAAATATTAGAACTAGATTAGTGTGAAATCTTCAATTGTTTCTAGAACATCAATATTTTCGACCAATTGTAAATGATATTGATTCTTATTAAAAACTAATTTTTCATTTAATGAATTTATATGATAAATTTTTTTATATGGTTTTAAAAGATTCTTTAATACAAATATATTATTATTAATCCAATTTTATACATTTTAATTAATTCCGTTTTGAATTTTGATAAAAAAAGTTTTTATACTTATCAAAGGTTTTCCTATGGAAAGTCATTTTTTAATTGAAATATTTTATAATATTAAATTATACCACTTGTATGAATTGAATTACATAAAATTCATTAAATATTTCAAATCTAGATAATTACAAATATATAATGAGAATAACATACTTTTTTTCATAATAAATATTAAAAATAGTAAATATTATTTACCGTGGTAATGGATAAAATGGGTTTATCTATTTTTAAAGTAAATTATAAGTATTATAATAAACTATAAAATTTTACAATTCCTATTTTATAGCCATATATCTACATTTTCTCATATAAATTTCAATAACGTTCAATTGTTTAGGCTTGTGAAAAAGAAATTGATTCGGAATTATTGAAAAATATTTAACAATTATAAGTGTTCCAGTATCCTCAATTATAAAAGGGCACCCCCACTCCTCTACTTTTCATACATAAAAATCCTTTTAGATTGGAATATACCTTCCAAAATCCATTATTTTAGTACCTTCCCACATATTTGATCCCATATTTTTATTATTAAACCATTTTATGATGGATTATGGTCCTATCATAAAAGTAGTTTTCTGAAGAAGAGGTATTATTCTTAACAGAGTGTTTTTATTTTATTTCTTCTTCCATATAATTTTAAAAATTCTAAAAATATAATGAAATAATAATACCAATATATTTCTCATAATTTTATTTTATTATGTTAATTTCCAAATCTTTAACTTTCTACTCTTCCACTAAATGGAAAATGAAATAGTCAATCATGGGTATGATAGACTACTGCCTCAATAACCGATTTGATTCATTTTCAATCACCATACATCGCTGATAGATATAATGATATATATAAAGTTTATATATGATATTTATGAATTTATTATACATATTTAATTTTAATATCATGTATAAAATCATACCTTTTGATCCATTGAAAAAAAATGTCGCTCGTGCATAAATATTGACTACCGCCTCCACAAAGTGATAAGGAATGTATTAATTTTTATTTGACATGGATGTTTATAAGGGTATTCTTAATAAATATATAATATATATATTATAAAAAATATAATTTAATTTTTAATTATTATTTACATTTCTTTTGTTACATCCATCAATGAAATGAAATATCGTTTATGTAGACCAATGGCCTATCGTCTTCATGAATGGTATTTTTCTATGTCAAAATGATATGTAAGAATCTAAAAATATATATAATTAATTTTTAAAAAATTTATATAATTATTAAATTTAATAATATTATGTTAATATAGTCAATTTACAATGATCAAAACTGTATACCCAAATTCCTAAAAACAAATCCATTATAACCCAAAATGCTGATTTTGATAAACAATTTTTAATAAATGTGTGATAAAATGATATAAGTAAATAATATATTGTGATATATATATATATATATTATAACACTAAAATCTTCCATAGTATGTTTCCCTTTGAATAATACAATAGTGTGTGTTGTACGCAACTTCGAGTTCTAACACGCCACAACCAATCAAACAATCTGTTGTTAATAGTAAAAACCACTTTTAGAAATTTTATAAATTTTATCTTTCAAAATGGAATTCATTTTTGGATTTGGAATATCGAAATTAGCTTAGGGTGATGTTTTGGTATTTTTCTGAAAACATTCAATGTTTGATGAATAGTGAAAACCCCTGGGTTATAGTTTAAAACCAAATTTTTATTTAAATAATTATTTATTTTATTTAAATTTTTTTAGGTAAAAATAGATACATAATACCTCTATAAGTTCAATGTAACTCATTGGAGTCAGTTCATAATAATTTTAGATATATAAAAAATTTTATTGAACTTTTTACTGTCTTTTACCCACCTCCTAGGCGCATTTGAAAATTTACATAAAACTTAATTATACCACTTATTTGAGTTGAATTTTAAAAATACAAGAGACAAGGCTGATATCAGTAAGTAAAATGTGGTTCAATAAGATGAAAATAATTTTTGGTGAATGGTAACTTTTTAATTTTATTTACCACGTTTAAAAGTAAATGGGATAATTAAGGGTAAAATGATATTATTATTACCCTAAAACATGTCTTAATTCCATTGGATAAGTATACTTCGACCAAAAACAACCATAGGAATAAAATATGAACCTCTTTGGTCCACTTGGATTAGATTAGGACATTTATTATTATTTTATTTAAAGAAGAGTTAAAAGAGTTAAAATCAAAGTTTAATAACTAAAACATTTTTAATATAGGGTTATACATAAGTTAAATTTGACTATAAATATTCCGTCGAAAGATAAAAATATTTCCTACATAATTTTATTTTATTTATAGTTTTTAGAAATTATATAATTTAATTTATTTATGATACAATGATGATGCAGTAATTACCCAATTAATGAAATATTAAAATAATTTATATGATAAATATCCAAATAAATGTAATTTGAGTCTTCTTATGAATTACACTAATTTTATATGTTAATATGACTTGATGGGGTTGTTTAGATGAAATGTTTAAGAAGTAATTATGGTGTTATGAATTTTGTAAAATCAAAATACCAAAGAGTGTCAAAATTGACATAAAAGAGTTTTTAAAACAAATATTATATTATTAATTGATATTTTAATCATAAAAATCTAAAGTTCAGTAGAAATACTTATATAATGGTAGTTTTATCATTAATTAACCAATTGGGGTTCCTTTGTAAGTATATAGTATGTTTATTAACCATATAATATAAAAATACAAAGACATATGGTAAATGTCAAACTATTTAACTAATAGTTAAATCTAAAAGATAAAATTAATATAGTGACCCAAACCAGTCTATTACCTATTGGATGGGTGGTTTTATACCTATAAACACATTATACTTTAAATAATTCATTTTTTATCCATTAAAAACCGAAAATTATTTTATTATAAAATAATATTTCTAGCTTTTCCTAAGGTGCCCCACCCCTCTAATAAAAGGGAACTTCCCCTTCTCTCTAATTCACACATTAAAATCCATTTGGATCAACCAAAACCTGCCCAAATACCTTATCAACTATCCTTACTTCATATTATAGTCCTTACATTAGTCATATAGCCCACCAATGGAGCCCTTTTGATCAAATCAAAAGGAAGAACCCGAAGAAGAGGTAAATATTCCATCACCTCTTTCAAGTTCCTTTCTTCTTCCACATCCTATTTCATTGTTGTTTCCATTATAAAATAATAACTATAGTATCTTCTATATAATTTGATGTTATTATCCATATGGTACAACCATATTCATTATTCTATCCATCCTTTAAATGAAATGTCCTCATACGTGCGTACGTACGGCTTGGTGTCTCCACGTCGTGGTGTAGTTGTTATTCAATATATTATTTTTTGGATGGGTATAATAATGATGTATAATTGATGTAAATAATAAATATAACATGATGATGATTCTTTATATATAATATAATATCCAATTATATATTATTTTAATATCAAATGAATGATATTGTTGCTCGTGCATACGTACGGATTATCGTCTCCACGAACGCGATGAGATTCATTCCCCATCGTATCCATTCTAGAATAATTTTCATTATATTATTAAAAATAATGTTTAAAGACTTAATATAATTATTAATATTAATAATATACAAACTATCCATAATAAAGATTACATACGTAACAAAGCATATAATGGAAAATGAATCAGTTCACACCTAAAACGGCGATAATAATAAAATATTATTAAAAAAGTAATATTAAAAGACCATATATGATATCATATTAATATATATGATTCTTTTATAATTTAATAACAATTATTTAACCATTATAAAGGAGATTAACCTACCCTAGACCAAGTAAAAGTAGATATTAATGGTTAACAACACAATCTCTTTATTATCTGAGGTTGTTTTTATGTAAGTATCTACTCAGACCTATTAATCATCCACATCCATGTTTATTAAAATTTAATCCAAAACATTTTTCATATTTTCTAAAATATGGTAGAAATTCATTTATACCCTTTTTTTACTTTTTGTAAAATGGATTGGAAGTAATCTTTCCGTCGTTTTCCAAACAAGGTACTTTTTGACCTTTTCGACAAATTTAAGGTATGAATGTTTTTTTAACTTATACGAAGGGTTCGACTATTTTCTACCATTATAACATTGTCGAAGCTTACCTTACAAGTTTATAAAAATATTTTCAAAATAATTTTTTTCTTAAATGATTTTAAAATAGAAAGTGATATTTCTTTAAAAAAGGATTTGATTTCATCTATGTCAACATCCTTTGATGGATTTTAAGATTATTTGAAGTTGATTTATTATGATACAAAACTTTCATATTGTATTGAAGGTTTTGTGATATGTTTGACTATGAATGTGTTATTTTTACACCATTCATGGTTTATATAAAAAGTATTTAAATTTCTTATGCTATTTTAAATATGAATGTTTATGTTATGTTTAAACATTTTCATATAAGTAATGCATTGGACTTAGTGACGGGTGGAGCCCGCTATAGCTCCTTGATGCATCGGTAGGTCTCATGAGACAAACCAGTTTCTTGGACCAAGGACGTGACAAAATCTTATTTGTAGTCTTGGCATAAGGCCTTTACTATGTGGTTATGAATGTCTGGAATTATGCATTCCATCATTATGAAAGTGGTTATTGATATTTCATGTGATTATTCGACTAGTAGAATATCCATGTGAATAAGTAAATGGAATTATTTGATTTATCATTTCCATATTATTCTGAAGTGAACGTTTAAAAGGCTTTTGTTTTAGTCTTATACATTGCCTTAAATGTTTACGCCTATTTATGAAAGTTTTCGCTATATCGCTATCGTTACTGAGCATCTGAGCTCACCCCTTTCTATGTGTTATTTTTTTCGGATGCAAAGAAGTATATTATGGCTGACCTATATGGATAGTCTATGGGATCTCAGTGTTGTCTATGGAAACAATGTTTTTGTAGTTTTCCATTTTTTGATGTAATGTAAACCTTATGAATGTATCTAGTATTTCTAATGGTACTAAACTAATCGGTATTTCGAGACTCGATCATTTGTGATCATGCCAATGATATGTAATAATGCACCGACTAGGGGATTTTGGGTTCAGGGCATTATAGTTGGTATCAAGGGAAGGTTAGTACAATCCATGAAAACTGGATTTAGGTAAACTCTGATTAGAGCACATAGCCCTATGATAGACTTTTAGGATTAGTATAGAAGAACTTCCTAGAATTTCTGTATCGTAGAGATTTTGTGAGTTTCCCAAGAAATACATCCATGTCTGGATACGAACAGGTAGAGGAGGCTCTATCAGAGATGTACCTAGGGGTAAAATCTGAAATCACCGCATTGAGCTTGACTTGAATGGGAACTGGTGCACGAAAACGAGCCTTGCTTCACTCTTGGTTACGTCACTCCCGAGGGATATGCTTAGGATAATTCTAATTTTCTTCACAAACCATTATGAAGGTTTTATGATTATATACTTCCTAAAGGAAATTTTTTTATGATTATGGATTATATCCATAAATAGTTCAATTTATTTTTAGTGTTTTACAAGTTTGGATTTATGTATTTCGATTCATAAACTAATCTATTTTATGCCATTTTTTAAAAATGGTGCCTAGTGGATGGAATGGAAACCATATCAATGCATGCACTCCATGTAGGTATTTCCCTCGTACTCAAGATAATTATAGTGGAGTTGGTGATGCAACCAGCACTGATCAGCTAATCACCATACTGGGACAACTCACTCAGGTTATGAATAATAACTTTACCCGTATGGAGCTCCCTAATCCGCAATGTGCAGGATAAATGTTAGAGTGCTTCATGAGTAAACGACCACCAAAATTCAATGGGGGTAAAAATCCACTAGTAGTTTAGAAATGGATAAATTATATAGAGAAAATATTTCATGCCTTGGGGAGTATTGAAAGGGAAAAAGTTGGCATGGCAGTTTACTGCCTCACTAGAGATATTGATCAATTGTGGTCATTGATCTAGAACACAAAGGAATATGATGAAGTATCAAATTTTCAATGGAAGGAGTTTAATAAAATTTTCTTAGAAAAATACTTTCCTCAGGACCATCGAGTAGATATGGAAAGACAACTTATGAGCCTGAGGTAAAAGGAGGATGAGAATGTCGCAAAGTATGAAGCTAACTTTACAAGGTTAGTGTGGCATGCTGTAGATTATATACGTAACCCAATAAGTAAGATTGATCATTTCTTTGATGGGTTAAAACCATTTCTCCATCATGAATTAGTCTCAAAATCCTTCTCTTCGTATGAAGATATTTCCTCAATTGCTATCAAGATAGAAAAAATAATTCTCTAAGTCTTACGAATTTAATGTAAAGAAAGAGAAGAAGAGATCTGTTGAACACTCTTGAAATTGAAATAAGGGGAAGAAGGGAAAAGGTGAATATCCATCCTGCAGTAAATGTGGGATGAAACACCATGGTACTTTCCAGAAGGGAATGGGAGTCTGTTACAAGTGTGGAGAAAAAGGCCACCAAGCTCATCATTTCAAGGGGAGGAAAGAGGCTGTCTATTTTGAATTATGCAATTGTAGAGAAAGGGGAATTATGCGAATGAATGTCCTAATAATTAGGGTAACTTACCTTAGAAAAGGCCAAGGGATCAAGGCCAAGTTTATGCTATCACTACTGCTGAGGTTGAAGCTCTGAAAGATGTAGTGGTAGGTAATTTAATGGTTTCCTCAAGTTTAGCCAATGCTTTATTTGATCTTGGATTATCTAATTGTTTCATATCTTCCCAATTTTCTATGAATATTAGATATTTTCAATTTGATTTAACAAGTGAGTTTTCAGTCAAAACTCCTAAGGTATGTATCATTACAAAAATGTTTTTTGAATAAGTTCCCATTAAGGCATATTAGCATTATTTATCTACTGATCTCATAATCATACCCATGATTTAATTTGATAAAGTCCTCAGTATGGATTGGATTTCAGATCATGATGCGAAAATTTATTATAAGAAGAAGGATGTTACAATTTTTGATGATGATAAAGAGTACCTTATCCTTAGAGCGGAAACGTGACCACCAAATTCTTATCAAGATCCACCCCCAATATCTCAACTAAATTCAATTATTGGGGATGAAGAGAACGAAATAACCATGGGTGAGGAAAATAATGTTCAAATAGAGGATGTACCTATTGTGCAAGAGTATGTTGATGTATTTCTAGAGGATTTACCTGGAAGTCCTCCAGAACGATAAATTGAGTTTTCCATTCATTTAATTCCTGGTTCAAGGCCCATAACAAAGACCCCTTATAGAATGGCCACTATGTAATTAGTGGAACTAAATAAACCACTAGAGGGATTGATTAATAAAGGGATTTATTCACCCTAGTGTTTCTCCATGGGGATCCCCTATCCTTTTTGTTAAGAAAAAAGATTTATCTATGAGGTTTTGCATTGACTACAGGGAGATCAATGATATAAAAATAAAGAATAAGTATCTCCTACCTCGCATTGATGATTTATTTGACCAACTTCATAGAGCTCAATACTTTTCAAATATTGAACTTCGATCTAGATATCATCAATTATGTGTGAATAAGGAAGACATTCTGAAAATAGCATTTCAAACCAGGTACGGGCATTACGAGTTTACAGTAATGCATTTTGGATTGACTAATGCACCCTCTGTCTTTATGGATCTAATTAATAGAGTTTTCAAGTAATATATTAATGAATTTTTAGTGGTATTTATTGATGATATCTTAGTATAATCCAAAATCTATGAAGATCATGAAAATCACTTATGCTTTATCCTAAAGACTCTTAGAAGAAATGACTTATGTGGGATGTTTAGAAAGTGTAAATTCTGGCTTCAAGAGATTTCTTTTCTTGGCCATATCTTCTCTAAAGATGGAATCTCTATTGATCCTTCTAAGATAAGGGAAATCCAGGAATGGCCAGCACTGACGAGTACAACTGAGGTACACAGTTTTAGTAGTTTATTAGGTTATTATCGGTGTTTCGTCCAGAATTTTTCCCAATTGGCTGCCCCATTAACCTTGCTCATATGTAAAGGGGTTAAATTTGTTTGGAGAAAAGAGTGTGAAGAACTTTTTAAATAACTAAAGAAAATATTATTCAATGCTCCTATATTGACTCTACCGTCGAGGAATGATCGGTTTGTAATTTATAGTGATGCATCAATGAAAGGACTTGGTTGTGTCCTTATGCAGAATGATAGGGTTATTTCCTATGCATCACAACAGCTATAAATTCTTGAGAAAAACTATCCTACTCAAGATCTTGAGTTAGCAGCTATAATCATTACTTTGAAGATATGGAGATTTTATCTCTACGGTGAAAAATATGAGATATATACCGATCACAAGAGTTTGAAGTATATTTTCTCACAAAAAGAACTCAACATGAGGCAAAGTTGATGGATTGAACTAGTCAAGGATTATGATTTCAGTATACACTACCACCCGAGGAAGGAAAATAAGGTGACAGATGCTTTGAGAAGAAAGGATTGTGGAGTTTTGAAGAAGATGAGAGTTTAAAAGGATCCTATATACATGGATCTAATAAATATGGATATGGGAATAACCATGGAAGGTGGAACATCAATAAATTTTCAAATGGTTTCAAAACCATATTTATTAGAAAGGATAAATAGTTCTCAAGCTGATGATGAGAAGTTTCAAAAGAGGATTAAAGCTGTGAATAACGGGCGATTGAGTGACTTCATATATGAAGATGGAATTTTGAAATTTGGGAAGAGACTTTGTGTTCCCGATATACCTGATCTAAAATTAGAATTTTTGGATGATGCTCATAGTTAAAATTTCTCTATACACCCTAGGAGCACTAAAATGTATAGAGATTTGAAGGAACATTTTTGGTGTGACAACATGAAGAGGGAGATTGCTGATTTTGTGTCAAGATGTATGGTTTTTCAACAAGTGGAGGTAGGAAGTCAATAGTCTGGAAGAGTCATGCAACCTCTTCCCATACCTGAGTGGAAATGGGATAATATTACAGTGTAATTTGTCATGGGACTACCAAAGACTCTTTGAAGGAATGATGCAATGTGGGTCATTATTGATCATCTTACCAAGTCAGCACATTTTCTAGCTATAATAGATGATTTACCACTTGAACATCTTTCAAGGATATATATTAATGAAGTTTTGAGACTTCATGGAGTACCCCTATTGAATTTTTCAGATCGTGATCAATGTTTTATATCAAGATTCTGGAAATGTCCTCCGAAATCCCTGGATACTGAACTTCATTTGAGCACTGCCTACCACCCCCAAACTGATGGACAATCAGAATGGACTATTAAAACCATAAAAGACATGTTGAGATCATGTTCACTTGACTTTCAAGGTATGTGGGATCAATATTTACCTCTAGTAGAATTTTCCTATACCAATAGCTTCCATTGAAATATTCATATGGCACCATATAGATCTTTATACGGAAAGAGATGTCTCAAACCAACCTTTTGGGATGATGTTGGTGAAACAAAACTCGTAGGGACAAAACATTTTAAGGAGATGATGGAAAATGGGAAGGTAATCCAAAACCACATCAAAGCAGATCAAAGTAGGTAGAAGAGCTATGCCGATAACCGACAGAAGAATTTGGAATTTCAGGTAGGATATCATGTTTTCTTGAAGGTATCTCCATGGAAGGGTGTTATATGTTTCAGTAAGAATGTAAAATTATGTCTCAGGTACATCAGACCTTTTGAAATTCTATAATGAATTGGGGCTATAGCTTACTGTTCGAAAGTGCTGCCAAGTCTCTCCAAAGTTCACGATGTATTCCACGTATCACTGTTGAGAAAATATATGCCTGACCCAACGCATGTACTCACCTATGAGGAATTAGAACTGGAACTCGATCTATCTTATTGTGAAGAGTCTGTCAAGGTTCTTGATACAAGAGAATAAGTTCTGAGAAACTGGACGACTCTTTTGGTAAAAGTTCAATGGAGAAACCATAAGATGAAAGAGGCAACGTGGGAACCCGATGAACTTATGATGAAGAACCACCCGAGTCTTTTTATGCAGTAATATTCTATAAATTTCGAGGACGAAATTATTTGAAGGAGGGGAGAATGTAACACCGCAAACTTCCATGTTACGTTTCCCTTTAAATAATACAATAGTGTGTGTTGTACGCAACTTCGTGTTCTAACACACCCCAACCAATCAAACTAGCTATTATGAATAGTAAAACACACTTTTTGAAATTTTATAAATTTTATCATTCAAAATGGACTTCATTTTTGGATTCATAATATCAAAATTATCTAAGGGTGAATTTTTGATATTTTTCTGAAAACTTTCAATTTATGATGAATAGTGAAAAACACTAAGTTATAGTTTAAAACCAAATTTTTATTTAAATAATTATTTATTTTATTTACATTCTTTTTAGCTCAAAATAGATGCATAATAACTATATAAGTTCAATTTAATTCATTAGAGTTAGTTTATAATAATTTTAGATATATAAAATTTTTTGTTGAACTTTTTACCGTCTTTTGCCCACCTCCTATGAGCATTTTCAAATTTACATAAAACTTAATTTCACCGCTTCTGTGAGTTGAATTTCAAAAATTTGAGAGACACAGTTGATATCAATATGTAAAATTGGGTTCAATAAGATGAAAATATTTTTTGGCAAATAGTGTCTTTTTACATTTATTTACCATAGTTAAAAGTAAATATGGTAATTAAGGGTAAACATTATATTATTATTACCCTAACACATTTCCTAATTCTATTGGATAAGTATAATTCGGCCAAAAAAACCATAGGAATAGAATATTATCCTCTTTGGTCCACTTGTATTAAATTAGGGCATTTATTATTATTTTATTTAAAGAAGAGTTAAAAGTGTTAAAATCAAATTTTAATAACTGAAACATTTTAAATATAGGGTTATATATAATATAAATTAGACTATAAATATTAATTATAAATATAAAATTATTTCCTACATAATGGTATTTTAGTTATAATTTTTAGACATTATATAATTTAATTTGTTTATGACACAATGATAATGCATTAATTACCTAATTAATGAAATATTAAAATAATTGATATTATAAATATACAAATAATTTAATTTGATACTTTTTATGAATTAAACTAATTTTCTATGTTAATATGAGATGTTAGTGTTGGTTATATGGATTTTTATTGAAGTAATAATTCTTTTATGAATTTAGAAAAAAACAAAATACCAAATAGTATCAAAATTGACATAAAAGAATTTTTAAAAACAATATAATATTATAAATTGATATTCTATTCCTAAAAATATAAGGTTCTGAAAAAATACTTATATAATGATTCGTATATTATTAATGAACCACTTGGGGTTCTCTTGGAAGTATACAGTAATATTATTAACCATATAATATAAAAATACAAAGAGACAGGGTAAATGTCAAACTATTTAACTAAGAGTTAAATCTAAAAGATAAAGTTAATATAGTAACCCAAACTAGTCTAAAACCTATTGTTTGAGTGTTTTTCGACCTATCCTCACCTTATACATTAAATAATTCATTTTTATGCCATTATAAACCGAAAATTATTTTATTATATAATAATATTTCTAGTTTTTTCTAAGGTGCCCCCACCACTCTTATAAAAGGGAACTTCCCCTTACCTCTAATTCACACCTTCAAATCCATCTGTCTCTGCCAAAACCTACCCAAATACCCTCTCAAATGGTATCCCTTCATCCTAGAGGCCTTAATATAGTCATAAAGCCAACCAAAGGATCCATTTTGATCAAATCAAGAGGAAGTACCCAATGAAGTGGTAAATATTTCATCACCTCTATCAAGTTCCTTTCTTCTTCCACATCTACTTTCTTTGTTGTTTCCATTCTAAAATAACAAATAAAATATCTTATGATATACCATTATGTTATTATAAACATGGTAAAACCATATTTATTATTATATCCATCCTTTGAATGACATGTCACTATACGTGCGTACGTACGTTATTATTTGGATGGGTATAATAATGATGTATAATTGATGTAAATAATAAATATAACATGTTATTGATTATTTATATATTATATACCATCTAATTATATATTATTTTAATATCAAAAGAATGGTATTGTCTGTTGTGTGTACGTACGGATTACCGTCTCCACAAACGCAATGAGATTCTTTCCCCATCGTATCCATTCAAGACTAATTTTAATTATATGATTAAAAATAATGTTTAAAGACTTAATATCATTCTGAATATGAATAAGATACATACTATCCATTACAAACATTACTTGTGTAACAACGCATATAAAGGAAAATGAATCAGTTAACACCTGAAACGACGATAATACTATGATATTATTAACAAAGAAATATTAAAAGATCATATATGACATTATATTAATGTATATGGTTATTGTATAATTTAATAACAATTATTTGACCATTATACAAGAGGATAATCTACCCTCGACCAAGTAAAATTATAAGGTAAGGGTTAGCTTCACAATCTCTTTATTATCCGAGGTTGTTTTTATGTAAGTATCTACTGGGACCTATTTATCATCCACATGCATGTTTCATAAAAATGTATTCCAAAACATTTTTAATATTTACTAAAATATGGGATAATTTCATTTATACCCTTTTTTTACTTTTTATAAATTTTTTTGAAAGGAATCTTTCCATCTTTTCCCAAACAAGGTACTTTTTGACCTTTTCGAAAAATTTAAGGTAAGAATGTTTTTTTAACTTATGTGGCAGGTGCGGCTATTTTCCACTATTATAAAAACGTCAAAGATTCCCTTACAAGCTTATAAGAATATTTTCAAAATAAATTTTTTCTTAAATTATTTCAAAATAAATATAGATATTTCTCTAAGAAATGGTTTTGATTTCATCTATATCAACATCTTTTGATGTATTATAAGATTATTTGAAGTTGATTTGTTATGATACAAATCATCCATATTGTATTGAAGGTCTTGTGATATGTTTGACTATGGATGTGTTATTTTTACACCATTCATGGTTTATGGATAATGTGTTGACATTTCGTTTGCTTGTTTTAATATTAATGTTTATGTTATGTTTAAACCTTTTCATATAAGGAATGCATTGGACTTAATAAGTGACGGGTGGAGCCCGCTATAGCTCTTCGATGCATTGGTAGGTCTCATGAGACAAACTAGTGTCTTGTCATAAGGCCTTGACAAAATCTTTTTTTTAGTCTTGGCACAAGGCCTTGACTATGTGGTTATGAAAGTCTCACATTATGCATTCCATCATTATGAAAGTGGCTATTGATATTGCATGTGATAATTTGACTAGTAGAATATCCATGTGAATAAGTAAATGGAATTATTTGATTTTATCTTTGCCATATTATGTTGAAGTTAAATTTTAAAAGGATTTTGTTTTAGTCTTATACATTTCCTTAAATTTTTATGCTTATTTATTAAAGTTTCTGTTATATTGTTATCCTTACTCAGCATCTGAGCTCACCCCTTTCTATGTTTTATTTTTCCCAGGATGTGAATAATTATATTATGACTGGCCTATAGGGATAGTCTAGGGGATCTGAGTGTTGTCTATGGAAATAATATTGTTGTAGTATTCCATTTTATAATTCTATGTAAACCTTATGAATTTATCTAGTACTTCCAAGGCTACTAAACTAATCGGTCTTTCGAGACTTGATCTTTTGTAATCATGCCAATGATACGTATTAAGGCACTGAAACTAGGATTCTAGGGTCGGGGCATTACATTTATGGCCTTGCACTTGCCCAGTCCCCTCTCCTTGGACCTTCTCAAGGGTTTCTCCCTTGGTCTCTTCGCTGCGGCAGATCCTCATGGCATCCCTCCATCATTTTTATCTGTCTTTAGAAAGTTTTTCATTTGGTTTTCTTCATTTCATACTTTCACTTTTGGTTTAATCGTCACCATTGTTCCTCTCTTGGTGGTGTCTTTGTTGTTTATCTTTGGGTTTTCCCACTATGATTCCCTCTTCTACCGCCTTCTCTAGTGATATGAAGCTTGTTCCATCTTCTCATTTCCTCTGGCTCTCTCGTGTTTCCCTTACCATAGTTTTTTTGTTCTTCTCTTGCATTGACTATCCTTATTGTTGCTCATCCTTTGTCTCTTCCCTCATGTGGCCTCAGTTTCTTTCTTCCTCCTATTCTACCCTTTCCCCCTTTCCCATCGTACTAAGACACCATCGTGGTCTAATATTATGGTGAGTTAGATGGTTTGGGATGGTGATGATGGAGTGCTGGAATGGATCTTCATCTACTTAGGTGTTAGTTTGGCGTTTTCCATTTTCTCAGGATTTTCTTGATTTCTAGACCAATAATTTTTATCGTCCGCCTTTGACGGTGATTTGTTTTTAGATGTTCTGGTTTTAGATGCGTTTTGTTTTCATCCTCGTCAATAATGATGTTTTGTTGGTATGTTATGATGGTTGGGTGTCGCTGCTTCACCAAATCTTTTTATTCCTAGATTTTATTTCTTAGTGAATAATGAAATAATGATCTAAGGTGTTGTTTATTTTGGATCCTCCTAATGGCCATGGTGTTATTCTCAAAATCTTCTCTAGTTTCATGTTCTAGTGCTCCTCCCTAAGACGTTCTGATGCATTGGTTCTGTTGGAGCCTTTGGGATGTGTAGTTCATATAGTCACCCATGGTCAAGAGGCACAACATCTATTTGTTTCTCTGCATCCTATAGGTTTCAGATGATGGATCTTTTGATTTATGGTGTTTTCTATGTTTTTTTGGCCTCGCAATGCGGACCCTAGATTCAGTTCATGCGATGGATTTTCTCGGCTCAAGGTGTGACATGTTTGGTTAGTCATTCAGTGAATCATTCATTTTAATTTAATTTTACAAGAAGAAAATATGGATTGTGGTTGCTCGAGGTATGTTAATAGTTGTTTGATTTTCTTATTTCTAATGGTGATTGTGGGTTTAACTCTGTAATGTGTGTTTGGTATGGGTTTTTCGTATTGATAGAGGATGTTCTTGAGGATCCCACTTACCCTCAAAGTGGGATTTCAATAAAATAAAAAAATAGATTATGGGATGAAATATATATATATATATATATATGAATGTAGTTATATAATATATTTTTAACAAATAAATATTTATTATACATGAGTTTCAAACTTCTATGAAGAAACTTGAGACTTATTTTAAGTGATTTTTATCATACTTTTATTTCTGTGAGACGTATCTCATATCCAAAAATTGTTTTCTTATGTAGCTAATACACTACCCATGAATATACCTTACGGTGTTTTTTATGAATTTTATGTGTTTTTAGATATCCATATATAGTTCTTACTTTTAGATGGCTTATGATTCTAATGTTTCCAAATTTGTAAGGGATTTATGTAACAATATCATTGTTTATTGGGATTGTTTATCACTATTCATCAAAAGAATAAATATTATAATCTACCACCAATGAAACTATTTAATTTTATTCACATATGTTTATTTCAATAGAATATATGTTTTCATTTTATTTTCTTATATTTAACAACTAAATATACCAAAAGAACATATTTAAGGAAATCGGCTTAATCCCTCACTTTGGTTAAAAATAATCTCCCTTCCACTTCCTTGTTTTCAATAAATGATTCAAAATATGTTTTTTACTATTAACCAAGGAATAATTAAATTCATTTTTTCAAATTTTTACGAATTGTTTTTCAAAGAAATCATTTTTTTTTTCTAAATTGAGTTACTTTTTACATTTTAAATAAAATGTGAATGAAATATTTTATATAATTTTTATGACATAAATAGTATTTTCCATCAGAATGACCACATAATAATTT
Source organism: Viscum album (assembly GCA_963277665.1). Taxonomy (NCBI): domain Eukaryota; kingdom Viridiplantae; phylum Streptophyta; class Magnoliopsida; order Santalales; family Viscaceae; genus Viscum; species Viscum album. The sequence continues at coordinate 1,979,819,469 of OY728119.1, forward strand.
AAATATTACCTTATATATTTACAATTTTATATTCAAATAAAATTTTTATGTATTTTTTTTAAATTATTTTTGTTTTAAGGATGATATTTCAGAATGGAAGAGTTATTTTCCTCAAAAAAATTAATGGTTTTTTAATATCTATTAAACAATGACAAAAATATTTTCTATTTCATATGTTTTTATAAGGATATGATATAATGGTCCCATCAATATTATTTTTACGGATAGTATATTATTATGATCAAATTAATTTTATAGATCCCATTTCTTTTTCATGTGTTATTCTTATGAAACCCTTTTCTTTTACATGTGTTAGGAAATGATAAAATGATTATGAAACCCATTTACTTTATATAGTTAATGTTATGAGGAATATTTTCTATTCTTATAGAAAATGTATGTATATTTTCATTATGTGAAGGATTTAATATAATTATATATCCCTACAATTCACTAGGTAAATATGGATAACTTATGACTTAATTATTTTTTCATAAAGTTGATTTCAGTTTCACAATGTTATGTGTGAACATAGTATCATGTCTACAAGTTTATGTGTGTACATGGTTTCATGTCCACAAAGTAATGTGTGGACATGGTTTAATGTTCATATGGTTATGTGTGGACCTTGTTTTGTGTCTATAAGGTTATTTTTATACCTTCTTTTGTGTCCATAAGTTTATGTGAGGGCCTTTTTATTTTCCTTAACTCAATGAGTCAAGCATTTTATATTTATTAATGTTCACGAGGTTATAAGTTGGATTTTTTTTCAAATTATTATTTCAATGTTATACTCTAGTCGAATATGTTTGCTGATTTCATTTATGGTTCACCTATTTTTAAATACTATATTTTATAGAAGGACTAAAGTTGGTGGACTATGCTATACAGGGCATGGATTTAAAAGAAATAAGTTCATGTTCCCAAACCATTATATTCATATTCAAATTAAGTGATTATTGGTTTCTCCCAGTCATACCCTTACTCCAAATTAGATCACACCCTTTATTATTTTTCATTTACCCATGTCATGAATAACCATTGAAAGTATAGTAAGTCCAAGGAGAAAATCACTACGGTAGATATTGAAGATCATACATTAAATAAGATGATTGTTTATCTAGTCTCCAAATAATGTAAACCTTTACCGTCCTTAGTTTTTTATTTTTAAAATTTAAGGAATATTTATCTTGAAATATGTAATATTTATTTATGAAAATCATGTTTCATTATAGTTGTTATCATAGAATGGTTTAATTAAACATTATAATCTAAGATGAGAAAACATTATTTGAACCCCTAGGGATATTATCACTAAAAATGGTGAATTGGAATTTGAATTGATGATTACCTGGTGTACAACACTTTGCCTTTTTTACACCTTGATTAACACTCCCATGGGGATATATTTTAGAAATTCAAGATCTCTTTATGATTAATCATTAATTAATTGAATAGAAGATGTCAAAAAATGACCTATATTAAACCTATGGATTCGTTGATTGAAATTATGTTTCCATGATTTATAAATACACTAATGTATTTTCATGATTAGTCACTCTAATTAATGATTCTTTATGGTCATGTTATCATTTTTTTACCATGGGATTTAAGATAGAATAATAATGTTAGGGGTGACAGGTACGACCAAATATTGGAGTATCTTATTTGAGATTAGTTATAAAAATTCCATTGTATCATGAAAAGTGTCTTTGAAATTTGTTTTCTAGCTTAAAAAATTATATGTTTAACTAGAATTGGAAACCCCAAGTAGTATTATGATCAAATAAAAATATATCATTCCTCTCCATATGATTTTTTTGGGGAATATGTTTCTTGCATATATCATTATTCTATCTGGGTTAAAATTTTACGTTATCTTTAGAATGTATTAACTTTATCTATATAATTCATGAATCACGTTTTTAGGAATGTAATTCATGTTTTTATATTCTAAAACAACCTATGATCTTATTTTAATTTGATTCTAAACATTAGTTTCTAGTAGAAATTTCATCCATTGATCGAGTCTTGATTAAATTCCAAATGGTTTGTTTTCATATCGTAGGGGAGAAACAATAAAATGATGACATACCAATTATGTGGGGACTTTTTTATGTATTTACGGATGTTTTGAGTCCTCCACCAAATCATGATGTTGATTTCTCAATTGAACTCATAGCTATTACTACACTAATCTTCTATAATTCCCATAGAATATCAGAAATTGAGATTTAACAATTGAAGATGAAAAACCAGAATAATCTTGATGAGGGGTTTATTCTAACAAGTGTGTCACCTTATGGTGTTCCTTTTTTAAGAAGAAATATGGATTGATGTGACTCTTAATTTATTATAAAGAGTTAAAAAATATTAAAATCAGGAACAAGTATCCTTTATCCTATATTGACGGCTTTTTTGACCAACTGGGTAAAGCTCTATACCATTAAAATATTAATATGACTTTTAGATATCAAGAATTGTGGGTAAAGAAAGTGAAAATACCAAAGAAAATATTTTTTATAAAGTATGTAAATAATGAATATATTGTGATTCCATTTGTTCTTACAAATTCCTATGTTATCATCATGTATTTAATGGATATATACATCATAGATTACCTTTATCAATTAGTGGTTGTCTTTATAGATGATATTATTATATATTATATGTCCATGAATAAGTACGAATATCACATGAGAATTTTACTGAATACCCCAAATAAGAATATTTTGTACGAACAATTTATCATGTGAGAAATTTTTCAGCAATTGTGTTCATGTTTTAGAGATATTATTTCAACATAGGGTATATCTAAGGATCCATCATAGACTGAAGTTATTAAATGTTTTCCCAGGAAAAAAATAGACTAATATAAGTTTTTCCTTGGTTTAGATATATATCATAGATGGATTGTTTAATTTCTCATGATTTCATAATTCACTCCCTATGTTTACTCAAAAGGTATCTATGTTCTTTTATATAAATGAATTCACTACTACAAATCTGGGCTATAGCCACGGACCTATAGCCACGGTTTTATAGGTCTGTGGCTATATTTCTTCTACCGCCACGATTCATATCCCTCTCCGTGGCTAAATCATAACCCGTTTTTTTTCTCCCAATTATCATCGGGCACCACCTCTTCCCTCTTGCCACACCCTCCTCCTCCCCGACGCCTCCTCGCCACGCCCTCATCCTTCCCGACGACTCCTCACCGCGCCCTCCTTCTCCCTGATGCCTCCTCTCTGCGCCCTCCTCGCCGCGCCCTCCTCCCCGACGGCTCCTCGCCGTGACCCTCCTTCCCGACGCGACCCTCCCCCCCCCCCCCCCCACCCCCCTCGACGCCTCCTCGCAGCAACCCTCCTCCTCGACTCAGCTCTTCTGATGGCTCCTCGCCGTGACCATCCTCCTCACCGCGACCCTCCTCCCGGACGCCTCCTCCCCGATGCCTCCTCCCCGGCTCCTCTCTTCCAACGCCGAGGCAAGTTTTTATGTATGTAAGCATATGAATTACATAATATTCTTCCTAGTTCACGGAGTTGCAGAAATTTTCTCTAACCTTGGGAGGTGATGAGCATTCTATTTATCATCGGTTTGAGTATGGGTTGATGTTAGACATACTTTCAAAGGTTTATCACATTTTCTTCCTAATTATGAAGGACATAAAATGTATCTTTTTATTTAAATTGAACTTGAGGTGAATAATTAGGAGATAACAGGATCATAATGATCTAGTAGAAGTAAGAATAGGAAAGGAGATTATTCTACAAGTTGTGGATGATGATCAATTGGTTAGGGAAAGACTTTATCATTCCCATCTTCCAGAGTGAAAGGATTCATTATTTATATGTGGAATAAATATAAACACTCAGATGGTTTTCCATTTTGACCCTAGGAAGTATCACTCATGTAGATATGGGCCACCTTCTAATGATTTTTCATTATGGTTGGAGTGGCGATTATAATTTTACTTTTACAAAGGAATTGTAAGCACAGTTAGTGATTTCTAGTAGAGTGAGATATATAAATTATCTAGGAGTTCAGTATGCGGTAGATTTAAAGGTACTAAAGGGATGGTTTAATAGTTTTATATAGATCTAGGGAACCATATGTAATTTATGTAGGGTCATTGTTTTAGTTTTATGAGGTTTTTTATTTTATCAAGCATTGATGGATTCATCTCATTATTTTATGTCTGTTAATATCATATATAATATATATTTTTATATTGTGTTCCATTAATTAGTTTTATCATTTATAACGATTTAGGGATGAGGGAGGAGGTTATCATATGGGATCTTTCTTATAATGTTGAAATTTGCAGGATGCAGTGCAATGCAGTGATTCGCAACAGGTGTTTTCTCATATATTCGTTGAACTATTTGTAGTTATCACCAAGAATTTGCATTTCCAGTTTCACTTGAGTTTGTTAAAGATTTTTACACTACGTCTCAACAGGATGCAGTGCAATGTAGTGATTCTCAACTGGTGCAGGAGGGCATTGGGGGGTGTCCAGGGTCTGTCCAGGGGGCTTTTATTTTAACCTTTCATAGAAATTAGTAGAAAGTGTATAAAATTCCAAAAATAACTCCTCTAATTGGTAATGACATCCATGCCACGTATCCATCATACAAACTGATGACATGTTTTTGTATTGAGGAGAAGATACTATAATATCATGCACTATTTTCTAGGGGGTTTCATAGGGCACAACAATGTGAGATTTTTTACTTTTACATCAGTTCACACCAAGATTTCACTTATTTGCAGTTTACTGTGCTAGTTTTGTTTTATCTTGTTTTACCCCCTAATGTGTAAAGTGAATACGTAGATCGGAAGTGGTAAGACTTGCACAATGTTGAGAGAAATTGAGAGAGGCAGTAAAAGATACAATGTACTAGAAAAATTCTGGTCATAGTGTGCTAGTTCTATTTTACTTTGCATCTCTTTTCCTTTTTCTCCAGTTTTGACCAAGGAAATTCTAGGAGGAAACGTAGCATGGCGGGGAGTTTATGATAGCCCCTATGTCACTGCATAGTTCTTTTATTGTTATTTGGTTATGTAGAGTTTTGGTTTTTATCTCCATGGAGTTCCATGTCAGAACATGGAAATTTTTGAGGTTTTTATACTCTTCATGGTTAAGGTGCATGGTTTGAGGAAAATAGTATGATCTCCCTTCGTGAGGATAATTTTAAGTTCATTTTGAATTGCACACAATTTTTTAGCATGAGCTGCGCATAGCCAAGTCTAAACCATATAGCCCCTTGGTGAAACAATGTAGGATCCTTGGGCCAGTTCAGGGGGGATGGGGAGGGGGGACAGGTGCAGGTGGGCTGGGGTAGCATGGGGATGGGGGGGCTGGTGCAGTTGGGGGTTGGGGTTGGGGGCTGGTGCAGGTGGGCTGCGGGGGGGGGGGGGGGGGGACTGGTGCTGGTGGGCTGGGGGTGGCAGGGGGCTTGTGCAGCTCGGGTTTGGGGTTGGGGGCTAGTGCAGGTGAGCTGCGGGGGGGGGGGGGGGGGTGGAGGTGGGCTGGGGGTGGCAGGGGGCTGGAGGTAGCAGGTGGCTAGGGGGGCTGGTGCAGGGGGCTGGGGAGGGTGGGGGAGACTGGTGCAGCTGGGCTGGGGGTGGATTAGTGCGGCTAGGGGCTTGGGGCTGGGGTTGGGGGCTGGTGCAGGTGGGCTGCGAGGGGGGGGGGGGGCTGGTGCAGGTGGGCTGGGGGTGGGGAGGGTGGGGGGACTGGCACAACAAGAGAGAAAATAAAAAATCTGAATGTGAGGAATTTCTGTGACAATCAATGATTTGTACAGGCACATTCAGGTTCACAAGACCAAGCTTCTTGGAATTTCTGAACCTAAAGCTTATTTTTCATTAGGGTTTTCTGGACTTAATAAATTTGGTTTTAATTTGGTTGCTGCTAGTGGTTCCACTAGTTAGGGGGATATTTTATGGGTTTTTTCTTATTACTCATTCAGAAAGGTTGAAGTTATTCCCATTGATGAGCAGATTATCTCCTGAATGTATGTGATTCAATTTCCAGTGTTTCTCTTCCTAAATTTGCTTCATATCACCATCCAATTCTGGTTAGTTTCAAGAGTATATAGCAACAAATGCCTCTTCCTTTTTGATTCAATAATGCTTGATCTTTTCAGACTGAATGTGACAATCTTATTAAAAGTTTCTGGTTCAGCATGAATTGTAGCTGGGGTGAATCGGCCTTCTCTTACAAGTTGAGGTTACTAAAGTACCAACTAAGAATTTGGAGCAAGGCCAATTAGAGTGGGTTGGATAAAGAGATCCTCACTCTCGAGTCGACTCTGAAACATATTCAAGATGAATCTACTAATCCTGATTTTAGTCAGGACATTTCAATAGAATTGGGTGTTATATCCAGGCTGAACTCTCTTATTACAAAGCGGGAAGGTGTTCAAAAGGAAACTTTCCGAATCAAATGGATACAAGATGGGGACAGGAACACAAAATTCTTCAACTCTCTTCAATGAATTCGAAGGGCCAACTGGCCTTTATCTTTTCTTAGAACTGGATAATGCATCTTGCATAACAAGGAAGCAATCACTGAACATGTTGTTGACTATTTCACTAAGCTTTTCAATGGACCTGGAATGGAGGGGACCTTAATGGATGGTATTGCTACTTCGATGGTTTCTGATGAGGATAATATTTTTCTCACAAGCACCCCCCATGAATTTGAGATTAAGGATGCGGTCTTCAGTTTCAATGCTGGTAGTGCCCCTAGTCTGGATGGATTTGGAAATTCATTTTATTTAAAGTATTGGGAGGATATTAAAGTGGATGTTTGTAACCTGGTCTCTTCTTTCTTCACCTCAGGGGTGCATCCCCATGGTTTCAATGCCCAATTTATCACTTTGATTCCTAAAGTTGAGAATGCTTGTGAAATTCACCTCTTCAGGTGAAATAACTAGATTGAGTCGAGTGATATTCTTGAGATATTCTATCCAATGAGTAATAAACCTCTATGGGACATTCCATGTTCTTGATTACAAAGTCTTGGAAGCAATTTCTAAGTCAAACTCAATCCATAAGTAGCTCTGTCATGCTGAGGTGAAAAATTAGTTCTTGATTATTGAACAACCTTGAATTCCTTGTAGTGCACACAATAAAAAAATTATTCCACTATTTCTAGAAGAAAATTATATACCTGCTCGCTGCATCTAGCCTTGGAGATCTACTCAAGCAACTTGGGTACCTATAGGTGAGTGTTAAATGACTTCCCAAATACAAATCCAGCATATTCCAATAGTTTCTGGTCAAAGTTATATCTCAAAAATAAGTATTGATCATTTTCTCTATCCTGGAAGTAAATAGATCAACCAGAAACAATATGAGACCCTGATTTTTTAAGCTAATCATGAGTTTCAATTTGATTTTTTCATATTTTATAGAGAATAAAAAATCTGTATAAATATTTGAATGGTGATCTAATGTCTATAAGCTATTTTGGTGGCCTATTTGGGCTGTTTCATTCCATCCTGTAGTGAACTCTAGTTTTAAACTGTCCAATCTGGTTTTTCTTCCATATGATGATGTCATAGTCCATGAAAGCATAACTCTAAATATTCAGATTATCCTGTGTACTCAGCAGACCATCATGACTTTGATATTGTGAAATAAATTCATCAATGATCATATGAGAAAAATTTAGTGGTATGATAACAATGTCCTCCAGGGGGGTGTTGTCCAGGCAGGGGGGAGGGGTGTCCAGCAGGGGGGGTGCTGTCCAGGCATGGGGGGCTGTCCAGGCAGGGGGAAGGGGTGTCCAGTAGGGGGTGCTGTCTAGGCAGGGGGGGCTGTCCAGGCAGGGGGGGAGGGGTGTCCAGGCAGGGGGGAGGTGTCCAGGAGGGGGGGGGGGGTTGTCCAAGCAGGGGGGAGGTGTCCGGGGGGAGTCCAGTGTTCAGGGGGGTGTCCAGTGTCCAGGGGGAAGGGGGGATGCAGGGGGGCTATCTAGGGGGGCTTTGCAGGGGGTGGGGGCTGCAGGGGGGAGGGGTGTCCAATGTTCTTTCCAATTTTTAGGTGATTTAGAGGATGAGGTTCAAGATTAAATGTATCCATGTATGAGAAGAGTAAGATAGGGAGGGTCAAATAGAAAGATAAAAGGGATTTCTCATATTTTTCTCTACCAATGGGGACTAGGTCTATGAATATGTCAAAGGACAAATAGAAGGAATGTTACCCACCTCTCCAAGGTGGTCTTTTAGTAATGGGGACTAAGTGTTTATGCCTTTCTTTTATGTCCCTTTCTTCAGTCATTCATGTATTATTCTAATATTTAGTTATGAATTGTCTAGTTATTAAGTAGTTTATGGTATTGCAGAAGTTAAGGGATACACTCTTCATCGGTTTTAGGAATGATCCTGATTGAGGATGGTCCCTATTATTTTTTCATGCTGAAAATACTGCTTGGGAAGCTCTCTCAAAGTCTCTATAGTCAGGTATGTCCTGTAATTGAAGGTTGTTCAATATAGTAGCTTCAAGAATCCATTTTTCTTCATTTTTTAAGATGCTTTAATCATTGGAAAATTTGTATAATTACCTAAATCGTGTAAAATGTGTCCTTTTTTTCTGTCTACAGTTGACACACTGATCACATATATATAAGAAGTTGTTATATCTCATTTCTTTTCCCACTATTTTTTTATAGGTGTTTTCTTATGATAATACCGGTTCTATCCAACACCATCGAAGACAATGAGTTCAAGATTTGGGTAAGGTTTATTCCATTTTTATTCTTTCAGCCACCTATATTCAATATATGAGTAGTCATTCAATTTGACATTACCGTTTATCTGCTTATAGGGTGCTTCTTCTAGTGCAAGATCCCAAACAACTGACTCAGGTACTATATCAATGTCATCATTGTACCTAATGGTATGAAATAACTTATTCCATCATGCTTTTTGTTTTATGTACTCTGAATTCATTATTCAAATTACAAAATTGTAAATGTGCTTTTCAAAATATTCTCTTAATGAAAAATATAATTTTATCTTATGCAATTTAATTTCTCCATGCATCCTAATCTAACATATCATTCTTTATACATTGAACATCAACTATTCTCTATACTTTCAAGGGAGTTATATGATTATTAGCTTCTTTATTGTATTTATTACTCAGCTCGATTGTATTATTATCACATGATCATCAGTAGTTGTATTTTTTATGGTGCTCCAACTCTTGTGTATGTAGATTCCTATCATAGTCTTTCAATTTTTCTACTACCGGGTATATTATACCTGAATCATCTGATCATAGGGTGTCTACTTAGCGTAAAATTTTATTGGACCATCTGATGATCCTCCATTGCATATTGTATTCTCACAGTGCATATTCTTTCCTCTGATTGCAGTGTACTCCAACCGATGATCAATCCGATATTCTCACTCTGCCCATTCATGTCATTGCACGACCCCTTCATTTGGTTGTTTTACATTAAAATTCTCATATTGTGTCTGGTTATCTTGAACCATTTCATCTATGATTATAACCTTTTGATAGTTACTGCATGCGGAAGTATTTCTAGATCACCTCTATACGAGCAATGGAGTCTTGGTTTATCCGAGCATCTAGGTCGGTGTATTTATGTCTGAACGTCCCCCCCGCCCACAACACCCTCCCTGTCGCCTTCGAATCAGCCCGCACCATCCCCCCAACACCTGCAACCATCCCCTTTCAACCAGCATTCTAGCCTCCTCCCGCTCCCTTCACTCCTGGTCTGAAGATGTTGCCCCGCGGATGTCGCTGGATTGGGCCAACACGCTACGGTCACGCCGTGGTCACGCCGGGGTCACGTCGCGGTCACTCCGCGGTCACGCTGCGGTCACGTCGCGGTCACGCCGTGGTCACACCGCAGTCACGCCGCGGTCACGCCCTGGTCACGCCGCGGTCACGCCGCGGTCACGCCGCGGTCATGCCGCGATAACGCCGCGGTAACGCCACGGTCACGCTGCTGTCACGCCGCGGTCACGCCGCCGTCACGCCGCCGTCACGCCATGATTTGGCCCTGCTCCAGCCACATCCAACCCACACCAGCCCCCTTCCACCTTCATTTCAGCCCGTTGCCACCAGCATTCTAGCCCGCAACAGCCCCCCCCCCCCCACCACCTTCGAATCAGCCCGCACCATCCCCCAAACACCTGCAACCAGCCCCCTTCCACCTGCATTCCAGCCTCCTCCCTGTCACGACCCAATCAAGGGGGTCCTGTCACGACCCAATCAGCCCGGAAGATGCTTCCCCACGGATGTCACTGGATCGGGCCAACACGCTGCGGTCACAGCGCGGTCATGCTGCGGTCACGCGGCGATCACGCCACGGTCACGCCGTGGTCACGCCGCGGTCACACCGCGGTCACGCCGCGGTCACGCCGCATTCACACCACTGTCACGCCGCTATCACGCCGCGGTCACGCCGTGATTTGGCCCTGCTCCAGCCACATCCAGCCCACACCAGCCCCCTTCCACCTTCATTTCATCCCATTGCCACCAGTATTCCAGCCCGCAACAGCCCCACCCCCCCCCCCCCACTACCATCGAATCATCCCGCACCATCCCCCCAACACCTGCAACCAGCCCCCTTCCACCCGCATTCCCGCCTCCTCCCTGTCACGACCCAATCAAGGGGGTCCTGCCACGACCCAATCAGCCCGGAAGATGCTGCCCCACGGATGTTGCTGGATCGGGCCAACACGCTGCGGTCACAACGCGGTCACGCCGCGGTCACGCCGCGGTCACGCCGCGGTCACGCCGCGGTCACGCCGCGGTCACGCCATAGTCATGCCGTGATTTGGCCCTGCTCCAGCCACATCCAACCCACACCAGCCCCCTTCTACCTTTATTTCATCCCACTGCCATCAGCATTCCAGCCCGCAACAGCCCCCCTGCCACCTTCGAATCTGCCTGCACCATCCCCCCAACACCTGCAACCAGCACCCTTCCACCAGCATTCCAGCATCCTCCCGCTTCCTTCGCTCCTAGCCAGAAGATGTTGCACCGCGGATGTCACTGGTTCGGGTGAACACGATGTGGTCATACCGCGGTCACACTGCGGTCACGCCGCGGTCACGCCGTGGTATTAATATTTTTCTTTTTCAGAGCATATTTCAACGAAGTATTAATAGATGATGGCTTGCAGAATTTCTGTACAATTCTGCACTTATCAGTGGCATGGCCTATCATCCGGCAATTCTCATTGTACTTTGGCATGTTTTCAAATACAAAACATACCTCAATAAGATGATCATTTATATCAATAGAAACACATTCCAGGGGGTGTAGAAAGGGCCAGGGGGAGGGGTGTTTGACAGGGGGTGTCCAGCGGGGGGGAGGGGTGTCCAGGGGGTGTAGGGGGTGTCCAGTGGGGCTGTCCAGTTGGGGCATGGGGTTGTCCAGTGGGGTGCAGGGGGCAGGGTGCAGGGGGAAGGGGTGTCCAGCAGGGGGAGGGGTGTCCAGCAGGGGGAGGGGCTGTCCAAGCAGGGTGAGGGTTGTCCAACAGGGAGGAGGGCTGTCTAGAGGGTGCAGGGGGTGTCCAGTGGGGTTGTCCAGTGGGGCTGTCTAGTTGGGGCATGGGGGCTGTCCAGTGGGGTGCAGGGGGGGAGCATGGGGGACTAAGGGGGGCATGGGGGTGCAGGGGGGTGTTCAAGGGGGCTGTCCAGGGGGTTGCAAGGGGGTGCAAGAGGGATGTCCAGGAACCTAAGCCCATGCAGGTTATGAATGTCTCTATAGAGAAAATGCAGTGTTGTCCAGATCTGGAAAATATCATAAAACATCCCACAGATACTTCACAGGCACCAGGTATAACTATTTCACCACCTATAGATAGTGAGCACGGTGCTATAAAATCTGGTAACTCTATTTCAAATCATAATTCCAATGTTTTGTTTAATGCAGTACTACATGAAATCTGATGATTTATGTTGATGACATGATTAAAATTTGTAAGAACATGAGCCTCATAATTATTATAAAATCACAAAATAATGGTAAGTTTGAAGTGAAAGACTTAGGCATAGCTAATAAAACCTTAGGCATTGAAATTGTTAGAGATAGACCAAATAATTTTTTTTACTTATCTCAAAATGGTTAAATATTAAATATTAAAAATAGACACATGTTTGAATCTCTCCAAATTTCCAATGTACTCCTAGTAAAACACTTTAAATTTTCTTCAACACAAAAACCCATTGCTGATGATGATATTCAATTTAGGTGTAAAATCCATTATGATAATATTTTTTGGTAGCATTATGTACTCTGATTTCTATGGGACCTGATATTGCCTATGGAATCTACAGTCATAGAAGATTTATGACCACACCTGGTGCAGGTGGGATACGGGGGGGGGGGGGGGGGGGTTGGAGGTGGGATGGGGGTGACAGGGGGCTGGGGGGTAGCAGGTGGCTGGGGGGGGTGGCTGGTGCAGGGGGCTGGTGCAGGTGGGCTGCGAGGGGTGGGGGCTGGTGCAGGCGGGCTGGGGTAGCAGGGGGGCTGGGGAGGGGGGACAACTGTAGGTGGGCTCGGGTAGCAGGGAGCTGCGAGGGGGGGGGGGCTGGTGCAGCTGGGGGCTAGGGTGGGGGCTGGTGCAGGTGGGCTGCGGGGGGGGGGGGGGTGGAGGTGGGCTGGGGGGTGGCAGGGGGGATGGGGTAGCAGGGGGGTGGGGAGGGGGGCTGGGGTAGCAGGGGGTCGGGGGGGGGGGGGGGGGCTGGTGCAAGAGTGATGAGGGGGAGATAATACTAAATTTCTTTATATTGTAGAGTATTCACTAAAAGAATCTATACCATGTCCAGCTACTATAAAGGTATGGTGTTTATTTTTTATCTCTATGTTGTTAGAGTTAATTGGTATTGAAGTTACTCATTCTTTTATATCATCAATTTTAGTTGAAATGTAGTACTTAAATCCAAATACTATATAATTCTTGTTGGATCCATACATGCCTTCAGTAAAGAGGTCCATGTAATGTTTGAAATTTCATGTGTGTTATGTGATGTTTTCCAACTTTGAAGTGGTGTGGGATCTCTTAGTGCATGATCTAGAGGTATTTGACATTATTATTTGAATAGATAGAATGATCGATGTTATGTACTAGATTGAATTTTCTCATTTTTTAGTTCAGTTTAAATCTCTTTTTGGGGTCTCTCTTGTCTTTTAGGGTAAGTGGGATTCTAGATTTGGGATAGTTGGGGGGTGTCCAGACAGGGGAGGTGGTGTCTAGATAGGGGGAGGTGTGTCTAGAAAGGGGGGAAGTCGCTGGACCGGGCCAACATGTTGTGGTCACGCTGCGGTCACACCGCGGTCACGCCGTAGTCACGCCGCGGTCACGCCACGGTCACGCCGCAGTCACGCCATGATTTGGACCTGCTCCAGGACGACACCCTGCGGCGGTTACTCCTCCTTAGAGAAACATTGAATGGTTAGCTCTATAATTTTTCGTATTTCCTCATTCCTAAACTATGAACTCATTTCCAGTCCCCCACCATTTTTCAATCCACCTAGGCAACCCATCCACAACATGACCACCAATCAGGCCTACCCACCTCTCAACTTCTATGCCACCAACCCCACATTTTCCACCAGGAATCCCACTTTAAAACCATTCCAAACCTCACCCAATTCTAACCAATTAAACCAGATCCCTTAACATTTGAAGCCCTCATCTAAATTCTTGTTCCAAATCACTTATTTTAGACCCAATAAGCCCTGCCACTTCAGAAAAACAAGAGCAGCCTAATTAAAATCCAGTCCAACTTAGTTTCCTCCATGCTTTCCCCCAAGTATATTGGGAAAATTTTATTCATTTTTATTCATTTACCTCTTCTTACTTACTGCTGATTTCAGCAGCCGAATTCGGTCATTTAGCAATAGCCCATGACATCCTTCCGTTGTCTAGGGGGTCCAGTGGGGGGTGTTTGTCCTGGGGTGTCCAGGGTCTGGGGGGGGGCTGTCATGGGGGTTCTGTCCATGGGGTGTTTAGGGGGTCCAGTGGGGGGGGATGGATATAGGGATAGGTGTAGGGGGTGGGGGCTGGATATAGGGTTGGGTGTAGGGGGAGGGGTTGTGCAGGCAGGGGGAGGGGTTTTCCAGCAGGGGGAGGGTTGTCCAGCAGGGGGAGGGGTGTCCAGCAGGGGAGGAGGGGTGTCCGGCAGGGGGGAGGGGTGTCCGGCAGGGGGGGAGGGGTGTCCGGTAGGGGGGTGGGCTGTCCAGCAGGGGGCGGGGCTGTCCAGCAGGGGGGAGGGCTGTCCAGCAGGGGGGAGGGCTATCCAGCAGGGGGAGGGGTGTCCAGCAGGGGGTAGGGGTGTCCAGCATGGGGGAGGGGAGTCCAGGTAGGGGGCGGGGCTGTCCAGCAGGGGGGGCGGGCTGTCCGGTAGGGGGGTGGGCTATCAGGCAGAGGGGAGGGGGCTGTCCAGCAGGGGGGAGGGCTGGATATAGGGCTGGGTGCAGGGGGAGGGGCTGTGCAGGCAGGGGGAGGGGTTGTCCAGCAGGGGGGAGGGTTGTCCAACAGGGGGGAGGGGTGTCCAGCAGAGGGGGAGGGGTGTCCGGCAGGGGGGAGGGTTGTCCGGTAGGGGGGCGGGCTGTCCAGCAGGGGGGCAGGGCTGTCCAGCAGGGGGGAGGGCTGTCCGGCAGGGGGGAGGCCTGTCCAGCAGGGGGAGGGGTGTCCAGCAGGGGGGAGGGGTGTCCAGCAGGGGGGAGGGCTGTCCAGGCAGGGGGCGGGGCTGTCCAGCAGGGGGCGGGCTATCCGGAAGGGGGGTGGGCTGTCAGTTAGGGGGCGAGCTATCTGACAGGGGGGAGGGGTGTTCGGCAGGGGGCGGGGCTGTTCAGCAATCTGTTTTCTTGTATTTGATTTTGACACCACCTGCACACTAGAAGAAGTAGTCTGATAAGGAGAAGGATCCCCTATAAGTATACATACTTCTTCAAAACCAGGTGTAGCAGCTTTTGCATCAACAGAATGGTCAGTAGAAGCAGGAATCCCACACTACAATTTCCCAGATTCAAAAAAATGAGAAACAGTGGCAGGATTGTTTTGTTTATTAACAATATCTGCCTCCTTCACTGTTTCTTGTCCATATTCCTTCAGATTTATGTTTACCTGTGCACTAGAGGCATCACTAGAGGCAGAAGAAAGTAAATCTTATGCCATGAGACTTTCATTGGCCACACTAGCCGAGGAGGAAACCTACTTACTAGTGTCAATCTGAGCAGAATCAGATTGACCCAGTGAAGGGGGCCTGGGTTCCTTGCTTTGAGAAACCACTTGAGCATATGAATGGACAGTAGTAGTAACAGGGAGAATAGGTGCAGGATCCACAACCTCTTCCACAATGTCAGCCCATGTTTTATGGCTGGGCGTACAGACCTTCTCATTATCATTCTTGGAGTCATAAACAACCATCCCTTTTATTAACAGGCTCAGCAAACTGCCTATTAACAGGGTTGTCAGAACCAGAGGTGCAAGCTTTAATGCTTAGTATTATTTTCCTCTCTAAATCAAGGTTGGAACATGATTTATGATCATTTCCTCGTTGAGAAAAAAGGGTGAAAATAACAGATCTTCTGCAGTTTTTAACCTCATGATCAATGACCTTACAATCTGGGAAAAATTTTGGAATGTTCTCAAATTCCACTAAGTTCCAGCTCCTCTTCATCAGTAGATAAACATACATTGTCTACTAACGTGGAGAAAAGGTCTATCTCAATTAGGCATCTAGCATAATGGCCAAATCGAGCTATTTTAGTTTCTCGATCCATCTTAACTGGAACTCCAACAGATAATGCAATGTCATATAGAATTCTAGGATGCAATAAAACCCAGTTTAAGCCATATATTTTAACACATACCTAAACTGAGGTCTTACCAATTTCATATGGGTTGAATTTCCGATCCCCAGTCATGTATATGTACTGCACCTGTCTTGAGTGAGAGGGAGCCAAATCCCCATTCATGTATATGTACTATAGGGGGTGTAGGTGCAGGGGGTGCTGGGGGGAGGGGGAAGGGGGATGGGGGCAGGGGGGATGGGGGCAAGGTCAGGGGGGTGCAGGGGGTGGGGGTGTTGGGGGGGCAGGGGGGCAGGGGGAAGGAGGGAGGGGGGCAGGGGTGCAGGGGGTCAGGGTTGCAGGGGCAGGGGGCAGGGGCAGGGGGGAGGGTGGGGGGGGGGGTAGGGGGAAGGGGGGTGCAGGTGTTGGGGGTGCTGGGGGGAGGGGGATGTCTAGAAGGGGGGAGGGTTGTCCAGCAAGGGGGAGGTGTGGGGGGAGGGGTGTCCAGCAGGGGGTGCTGGGGGGAGGGGGGATGTCTAGCAGGGGGGAGGGCTGTCCCGCATTGGGTAGGTGTGGGGGGAGGGGTGTCTGGCAGGGGGGGTGTCCGACAGGGGGGAGGGATGTCCAGCAGGGGGGAGGGCTGTCCAGCAGGGGGGGATGTCCAGCAGGGGGGCTTTCCAGCAGGGGGAGGGGTGTCCAGCAGGGGGAGGGGTGTCCAACAGGGGGGGAGGGGGCAGGCTGAGGTTGGGGGGCATGCTGGTGTGCAAGGGTGCATGGGGGAGTGAAGTGGGGTGGGGGTGTCCAGGGTCTGGGGGGTCTGTCCTGGGGGGTCTGTCCTGGGGGGGTGGCAGTTGTGGGGGTGTCCAGGGTCTGGGGGGGGGGTCTGTCCTGGGGGGTTTGGGGGGGGGGGGCAGGACTGGCAGGGGAGAGGGGGTAACTAGCAGGGGGGGAAGTAGCAGGGGGAGGGGACTGGGCAGGGGCAGGGGGGTGTTGTGGTTCGGTGTAGGGCTGAACAATAGAATTCACCCATCCAGGTACCAAGTAGTGAACAACAACTCTGTAGAATTGCCATGAAACTGCTAACGAAGGAAAAGAACCAGTCTGGAAACTTATAAGGCACCCTTATGGAATGTTTACTACAAATAAAAAAGGTTTTCCTCGTCCGTCTCCATACTCAGCCTATGAATAATCTCCTTTCCTTTGAACTCTAGCACCACAAATTTCTGAATCTTCAACACATGGTCTAGGCTCCAGTGATGACTTATTACTAGGCTCCAACCCCATCGAGAGAGTCCATACGGCTTGGCCATCGAGAGCAGAAGGTAAGACACACTTCCCCAATCTGCGATAATCAATTGTACCTGGCAGCATGTTCTGAATTATCACTTCATCATCAAGTGGAATCAATTGCAGCCCAGGGACATATTGTTCCTTCACATCAACCCTTCGCTGAAATTTCTTTTTCAGACCGTGAAAAACTAGAATCATTTAGCTCTTTGCCTTATTGTTGTCCTGGGGGGTGCAAGGGGGCAGTCCGGGGGGGGGGGGCAGTCTATTGAGGTGCAGGGGGGTGTCCAGGGGGGTGCAAGGGGGCTGTCCAGGGGGGGCATGGGGGTTCAAGGGGGATGTCTAGGCAGTGCAGGGGGGAGGGCTGTCCAGCAGGGGGGAAGGCTGTCCAGCAGGGGGAGGGCTGTCCAGTAGGGGGAGGGCTGTCCAGCAGGGGGGTCTGCAAGGCAGTTGGGAGGAGGGCGGGGGGAGGGGGGGTCTGCAGGGCATAGGGGAGGGGTGTAGGAGGTGTCCAGGGGGTGTCCAGGGGGTGTCCAGGGGGTGTCCAGGGTGTGTCCATGGGGTGTCCAGGGTGGTGTCGCGGGGGTTGGGGGTATTTTTTTATGGATTTGGAGACCCTATATCCACGGTTTTAAACCGTGGCTATTGGTTTATTGCCATGGTTTTTAACCGTGGCTATAGACCCAATGCCACGATTTTATACCATGGAAATAAAGCCTGTCCGGCCTTTAGTATAGCCACGGTTCAAACCGTGGCATTAGGTATACAGCCACGGTTTGAACCATGGCTATAGAGTTAAAGCCACGGTTTGGAACCGTGGCTATAGGTCTGGGCCTATAGCCACGCCAAACTTAGCCACAGTTTCTCAAACCGTGGCTATTACCTATATCCACGGTTTCAGGGCCTATAGCCATGGTTTAGAACCGTGGCTATAGCCCGAATTTCCAGTAGTGATTTAATGAATGTTTCATGGAAAAAAGATAAGGTTAGGCAGTGCACCTATGATTACATTAACCTATAGTGGATAAGGGATTTAAATCTATACTAAGAAAACAATGAATGGTCTCAGAATCATTCTCATGAATAATTGAATGGTTATAGATTATGACTTGTGATAGTTGATGATTCAAGAGAAAAAATATAGAACTCGTGATTTGGATTTAGACGTGGTAATTTGTTTATTAATGATATAGAGGAATTATATTTATAATGAATGATGTAATATATATATATATATATATATATATATACTTATCATCAATGTGTAAAGTATATTTTCCCATAGAAAGAGATGAATATAATCCATATAATATGGATATATCTTATGAAATATTATAGTTTCTCTGTGAATTAACACCCTGGGAATGGTAAGAAGTTTCATGATGCACTACGTTAAAAGTACCATGCATGTTTAAAAATGAGGAGAAAAAGAGATTATTTGATATTTCTATATTTTAAAAGAAAGTTATAAAAATCTTGAAGGGACGATGAAAAAAATATCATGATAAATGAGTGTTCAACAATCAATTAATGTAAAGAATAAATAAGCATAAAAGGAATGTGTAGAACTAAAGATGAAGGCAACAAATATTTATAAGATTAAAAATGATTATAATGGAATGAGAATGTTCAAGAACATTTTATGTATTTTGTCCTCAAAAAATTTAATTAATAAGTAGTTAGATGTTGATCCTAGTTATAAATTATCTATTCACCTTATAAGTATAAAGATATAATGTGATTTGAAAGAGTATTTATAGTTAGATGGAATTTAGAGAGATATTGGATTTTTTTTATCTTCGTGCATTGTATGTCCCCAAGCCAAGAATAAGATGCAAATTTATAAGGGTATGCTACAACCATTATACATATTGAAGAGGAAATAAGAAAAATCACTATGGATTATATCATTAGACCCCCCAAGACATCTAAAATCCACAATTCAATATGGGTTGTAGTTTACCACCCCGTTACTTTATCATGTATTATTCTATCAATGAGTATTTTTCAATGAATAATCATTCCAGGAAAAGGATAATTATGTGGTAATGTTTTAGGGAGTAATACATTCTATTGTTTCTTATTAAGATATAAGTTTTACCTTGATGTTACGGTGAACTCTTCCCTGGGATTCAGATAAGTATTTGTGTATCAAAATTATGTATCGTCAACAAAAAGATTTTTAGCCTAAGATAAAAATTAAAACCATATAAGATATGTTGAGATGTCATTCTATTGATTTATAAGGTTTTGGGTATCATCTCCTTTTCCTAGTTTAGTTTAACTGATATAATAGATTTCATTGGAGTATTCATAAGCATCATCATAAATCCCTATATGAACAGAATTATAGACCTCCAACGTGTTGGGATGATGATGGAGAAGAAAATTTATTGGGACCTAAGCTAGATAACGAAATGAAAGAGAAGGTTTGATCAATTTAATAGAACAAAAAGGTGGGTTAGAGTTCATATAAATGTTATACATACAATCATCGATAAGATCTTGAGTTCTAAGTTAGTGATAAGCTGTTTCTAAAAATATCTCTATAGAATAATTTTATGATATTTAGGATGAAATAAAAGATGTTCCCTAGGTATATTGTACTTTTTGATATTATTGATCAAGTATGGATGTATCTTATCATATGGAACTTCAACCAAACAACTCTCAAATCAATGATGTGTTCCTTGTACCTATACTAAGGAAATACTTACATAATTCCTTACATTTACTAAACTAGTAGTTCGTACCACTAGAGTAAGGTATTTTTTATTTGGAACAATAGGTGGACAGTTTGGATCATAGAGATAAAGTAAAATGAAACAAGACCAATCACAAGGTCAATGTTTTGTGGGGAAACCCACATTTTGAGGAAGCTACATGGAAACCATAGGATTCGACGAGGTCGAAGTATCATATTTTTTTATTTTAAAGAAAAGTAAATTTTATACTGAAATTAATATTAATTATGGGATACAATAACACACCAAGATTTTATAAAAAACGTTCTTCCAAAAATATTTAATTTCATTGATATCTTTCAATACATACACCACTGAGTTTAAACAAAACATGATAAATAATTAAATTATTATTAAGTAGTGTAACAATTATAACCTAGCCATTAAATTTGGATTTATGAATTATAAAGTCCAAATTTGGAAAATTATATTTTATTTTTACATATAAATAATTTATATTGATAAATATGTATTTACTTTTTTTAAAATTCTTTCGTATTCTTCGAAAGTATTTTTTTCTAAAAAAATATTTTTTTGAGAAAATAATAAATTTAATTTTTTCCAATTTTATAATTTTTTATGTTCAAAATCCTTTTGGGAATAAACATTTCAAAATTCTCTTAAAGTTATATTTTTCAAATTTCCTAAAAAATATTAAATTTCTAATGAATAGTGAAAATGCATATTTTAATTAAAGACATCCTTTTTTATTAACAAATTTAAAAGTATAATATTATTTTATGATGGATTAAAAATTAAAATTATTTAATTTATATTATTATTAATCCAATTTTTGTTCTTTGGGATCAATTTCATGATTAATTTTGAAATAAAAACTTTTTATACACATGAAATGTTTTTCTTTGGAAAACACTTTTTTTATCATCTATATGGGTTTAATTTTATGTGAAATTATAAAAATAATGTAAATTAAATAGTTTATAATAGAATCAGTATTTATAATAAGAATAATAAATTTTTTAAAATATCTTCAACATAATTGTTTTCATAAGGAATAGTAAAAATTAGTAAAAATTTATTACCATTATTAAGGATAAAACGGGTTTTAAACAGGTTAAACTAAGTGATAAGGGATAGATAGTATAAAAAAGTGTCCAATTACTATTTTATGTGTATATATTGACTTTATCTCATTTAATTATCTAAAATTTTCCATTTTATATACTTTTGATCAAGTAAGTGTCATGGCATTATTATAAATCATAGAAAAATTTCAAGTGTTCCACTCACCTCAATTATAATTGATCACCCCCTCTCCTCTCCTATTAAATCATCTTGTTCATTTTATTTTAGAGAATCCATTACAAAATCCCTTCCTTACATACCTTTAAAAAATCTTAGAAGAATTTTTTATTAGTCAACCATCCGAAGAATTATTTTGTTATAATCCTAAAGTGGTTTTCTGAAGAAGATGTGTCATTCTAAATAGTATGTTTTTAGTTCCTTTAATATTATACCTACATAAATTATATATTATGGAATAATTAAACCAGTATATTACATATACTCTTATGTTATTATGTTAATCGAATAACTTATATCCATCTCCTCCTCCATCAAATGGAAACTAAAATCATAAATCTTGTGTTGGACGGACTACCTCCTCAAGAACTGATATAATTGTTTTCCATAACCATATCTCATGAATACATATAATGATGGATTAATATTATATATATAATAATAATGAAAAAAATATACTTCTTGAGTAATAATATCATGAAAACCTTCTTAACCTTCATTCTTTTGAAAAATAATAATGTTGCTCGTGGGTACTTGTGGGCTACGGCCTCCACAAAGTGATGTGAACTATTTTTCATTTTAATTTACATGGATTGAAAAATATTATATTTAAGGAATTTATGTGTTATATATGATATTAAAATGATTCAATAAATCTGAATCAATAATTACCTTTCTTTTCATCCCTCAAAAAATAGAAACAGTGTTCATGTGTATGTACGATCTACCACCTACATGAACTGTGTAATCCATTTTTTAAAGTATAACTTCTATGTATGACATGAAATATGTATATAATTAATTTTTATTATACTTAAATAATTATTAAAAATATGAATATTTTGGAATGTTGTAGGTACATAAACTACTTATCCATATCCTAACTGAAAAATGAAGCAGTTATCACCTGGAATTGTGATTTTAATAAAAAATGTTTTTAAATGATACAAAGAAGTTATAAAAAAAATATTATATTTTATGATATATATTATAATGGTTAATTAATATATC
Organism: Viscum album; assembly: GCA_963277665.1. NCBI lineage: Eukaryota > Viridiplantae > Streptophyta > Magnoliopsida > Santalales > Viscaceae > Viscum > Viscum album. Next base: position 1,979,841,566 of record OY728119.1, read on the forward strand.
TATAACAAATTTAAATTTAATATATTGGAGGTTTTATAGTGTATGATGAAATTTGGAACTTGATTTAAGAGACTTTCGTCTCACTTTTATTTATGTGAAACACATGTTATATTTTCAACTTGTTTCTTTTTAATGGTGGATATAATGAACATGAATGTGTCTAGTGACTATTATTATGATATTTTTTAGAATTTAAAAGTCTACTTATGTTTATTTCTTTCTTAGGTATTATGATTCAAAATTTATTGATGTGGAATGAGTTTTATGTTATAATATTATTATTTATCAAGATTGTTTCTGATTATATTTCGAATAATGATATATTTTGATATAACACCCATGAAACTCATTAATTTTCTAATAATATGTTTATTTATAAAGAAGAAGTTTTTTATTTTCATTTTCCTCTCATGATGAACTAAATTGACCAAAATACTTTTCTTAATAAAAATCAACTTTATCTCTCACTTCAGTCAAAAATCCTTTCTCTTCCATGTGATCGTTTTCTAAAAACGTTTTAAAATTTTTTCAAACTATACTCAAAATATTGTGTATAGTATATTATACCCTTTTTTTACTCTTTGTAAAGTGGTTTAAATGTAATATTCTGTATTTTTTATCAAACAAGGTAATTTTTAAATTCTTCTGAAAATGTTAAAGGAAAGATGATTTTAGAGAGTACCTCAACAGGTTTGTGGTAGTATTTTTAGAATATATTCTAATATAATACAAAAAACGAGAACTATGAGGAGAATCTTATCTCTGTGAAAAAAACCTTACAAATGAGAATATTTATTAAAATTACATAATGTGTGATTTACAGTTGAAGTAAGTCACATTCTAGGTGAATAATATAAAACGAAATGGAATATACATGGACCTTTCAAAGATATACACAATTAAAGGATGAAAAAGGCCACATTATATTAGAAACATCCATAGCTTCCTTGGGATAGCTGGGTATTATCATTTATTTGTGAGGATTTTCTCTGAATTTTCAATAAATATAACTAAGATAACATGGAAATGAGTCATGTTTTTTTGACAAATGAATTTGAAAAGTTCTTAATGGTGTTGAAAAATATTCTTATCCCTACACCTATACTCACACTACCCACAATTAGGAAACTTTTTTATAGTATATATTTATACATAGAAGAGGGTCTAGGGCAATGTCTTAACTAATAATGGAAAATTTATATATTATACTTCAAGAAAATTGAAAGTTCAAGAATAGATCTACCCCAAAAATAATCTATTGTTGGCAGCATGATCTTCATGTTCATAATATTGTGCAGTTATCTCTTTTGGGAGAACTATGAAATATATGAATATCAAAAAGTATTCAATTATATATTCACACTAAAGAGTTGAATATGAACCAATGAATATGGTTAGATCTCATCAAGGTCTATGACTACATAATAAACTATCATCCTGGTAAATAAAAAAAGTGTTGGATGTTCTATTATAAAGGATCAAGAAATTTTAGCATTAATAAGAACTGTGAAGGATATGATCTTATTAGACTTGAAAAGAATATACATTGTAGTAATAAAACATAGAACAACATTAATCCTTTTAATAATTGATTTCTAAACTATCCCTTTTTTATAAGATAGAGTATTTTGAAAGAGATGATGTTGGAATTCAGAAGAAAAATGAAGTTATAAGGAAAGGTAAATCCTCAGAGTTCCATGTTAATGGAAAAGGATTTTGTAGAGTTTGATGATGACTATGTGTAACATAAAATCCTTACATAGTTATGGAGTTTTGGAATGATACACATTACTCAACCATATCCATCCTTCTAGGGTGAAACAATATTTATCAATATCATTGAGTGAACTATTTCTATGAAAATATGATGAAGATGATCATAGAATATACATAAAGAAGTATTGTATGTCAGAAAATGAAGGTGGAATGAAAAAAAACAAGGGTATGATGAAACCATTACCCATACCTACTTGTAAATTGTAAAAAACATCACTATGTACATTTTCACTTGTCTTCCAAATAAATTAAGTAAAAATTATGTTATATGGTTTGTGTTAGATAGTCTTACAAATAGTTATTAGATCATTAAAATTTGAGAATAATTATAAATTTATCAACTTGAAAGGATATACATTAGAGAAGTGGGGTGGCTGCATCGGACACCACTATCAATAGTATATGATTGATACCCAATAATTACCTCCATGTTCTATAATAGTATCTAACATGATATAAATACTAAGTTGAACTTCATAACGGATTATCACCTTTAAATTGATGGCCAATAAGAGATAACTATACAACAATTGAGGAAATGTTTAGAGCACGCTCAATTTACTTCAAAGGATAATGGGATCAACATATTCCTCTGGTCATGTTCTAAAAAAATAATAGTTTCAACTCAAGCATCCAAATATATCAGTATTAATCCCATTATGTGAAGATATGAATTACACATGAATGCTTGTATAATGTTGGGGAACACAAAGAATTAGGTCTTGAAATAGTCGAGTGTGTGGTGGAAACTGTCAAGACCGTTCGGTAGCACATTTTGGGATGTTTATAGTCAACAACACCTTAATTTTGAGGTTGGATATATGGTATTCTTCTAAATATCTCTTTGGAAGAAATTGATGAGATTTGGGATGAATGTAAATCTGATACCAAGATACATCAGTATCATTTAGATATTTGATCGCATCATTTTTATAACATCCTTCCTTTTTATCACATAAACTTTCATTACATTATACAAAACTGAGGATATTTAAGGTTTAGTGTCTTGGAAACCAGGAACTCAAAACTTGAAAACATAAAAAATTATTCTAAAACACTTGAAAGGATTCTTCTTATGTTCATCCTAGGTTCATTAATGCATCTCATAACCTGGGAACATACATCTAAATAAAGGGTGAGTAGAAGGCCCAGTAAGGGAAACAAGGGAAACATTTAACATGTGAACTTGAGATACATCAATAAAGTCATGAAAAAGAACTTTAAGGAGTGAGAAAGAAATAATGAGGCATATCATAATAAAAATAATGTATTTCATAACATAAATATGTGGCTACAACATTTAACATAGAAAATCATTTCTGTTTCACCAAGGTCCATCCCCAAGGTGTCATTAAAAATTACCAAGATTATTCACCAAGGTATCAGTCAAAATGGTCATCTCTAGAGATTAAGTCTTTACCCAATGCATTGGAGCGCTATCAGGTCGCACCCTTAAATTTTCCTTTGTTATCATGTGAGAAACATATATCATCATCAAATAGTTCATAAATAACCCATATAGTATAAAAGAAATGGGTTTCATTTCATAATCATAACGTTTTAAAAACTTCTTTAAAGACATGATCTTTATGTCACTTTAAACCCACGGAAAAGGAAAGTGGGTCTCATGTATGTAAATTGCAGAATTTAAAATAGAACATTTTGGTATATATGTGAATAAACCTTTAAAATAAAGAGCTTTGATTATTCACTTAATAAAATAAAAGAATTTGATAAAAAGAGAGAGACATTTTGAGACGGAAATTCGGGAGCAAAACGGCTATGTTGTAGGGTTTTAGAAAACATTGAAAAGAGAGGGTAAATGGGTCACGCACTCATAAATGATCCATAAAACATTAGGGGGACATAATATAATGTATATAAGAACATGGTAATTAAATTTTAATGATATATCATATGAAATGAAGAACATGAAAGGAAGACAAAAATAAGATTTCTCTTATGAAATTCGGCAGCCTAACGGCGTCACATAAACTTCAAAAAAAATGAATTGACGAGATCAAATAGGGTAACTCATAATATGAACCTAAAAGACCATTATGATTTATATAGGGATCATACCCCAACATAATAAAAATGAATTTGAAATATTTGACAAGAAAATAGAACTTGATAATGAGAAGTGTAAGAGAATCCCTTAAAAATTCGGCAGCCTAACAGCATCACTTAAACTTCAAAAAAATGAATTCACGAGATAAAATAGGGTATCTAATATTATGAAAATAAAATATCAGTATGATAGATATATAGATCATACCCTAACATAATAAAAAGGAACTAAAAAGACTTGACAAGAAAATAGAACTTGAAAATGAGAAGGGTGAAAAATCCCTTAAAAATTCGGCAGCCTAACGGCGTCACTTAAACATCAAAAAAAATGAATTGATGAGATAAAATAGGGTCTCTAATAATATGAAAATAAAATATCATTATGATAGATATAGAGATCATACCCCAACATAATAAAAAGTAACTAAAAAGACTTGACAAAAAATATAACTTGAAAATGAGAAGGGTGAAAGAATCTGTTACAAAATTTTTGGCAGCCTAACGGCACCACTTAATCATTCATAAAACGAAATGATGAGAGTAATATAGGATATCTCATAATATGAACATTGAAAGGGAATTAAGTGGAATATAAAATAACATCCTCCAACATAATAACATGGAGCATAAAAGAAATGACTTGAAAGAGAGTATTTGAAAAGAAAGACAGAGGTTGGATCCCTTACCATAAAACGTAACTCTTAAAACTCAAAGGTTGGGACCTTGAGGGATTGGGGGAAACTTGGGAGGACTCCTTGGGAGGTAATAAGACCAGAGGTTCATTGGGGGATAGTTGAGAGTGAAAACTAAAGGAGTAAAGGGTGGGTATTTATAGGGAAAGTGAGCGGACAAGGCATTAATGGCCAAGGGACACCTCATTGGTGGTATTGGAAAAACCATGGGCTTTCCCATTGTATTTGCCCATGGTATTGGCCACCTAGGACACCTAATACCTTATCTCTCTATTCACAAGTCTACCATATTGATTACATACTTAATACATCATTTTATGATGTCATTGAACACCTGTAACTTAAAAATTGTATTTTCACTATTCATCGACAATTCAACTTTCTCAGAAAAATCCCAAAATTTCACCTTAACCAAATATCAATTCTCTGATTTCAAAAATTATCTCCATTTTATAAAAATAATTTTCTAAATATTTTTAATTTAATTTCTAAATAAATAATCTATTCACCGAAAATTCATTTTTTTCAGAAAATTCCCCAAAAATTACCTTAACACAATATCGATGCTCTGAGTTCAAAAATAAAGTCCATTTTATAAAAATATTTTTCTAAATATTTTTAATTTAATTTTTAATTAAAAAACACTATTCAAGTGAAAAAACTAATACTTGAATAATAATTTATGAAACTGTTTTTTAACCATTTTATTGAATCATATTACTTAATCAAGGTGCCTAGATTATATTAATACTTTCTTTAAGTGAGATTACTAATCCATTTGGTCACATAACTAATCCTAAGCATAAAATAACTATTCATAATTTACCATTCATCAAAAATTAAGTTGATCTTATTAGACTATAAATTTATTACTGAACATAATTGTAGAAGACCATTTTTTGAAAATCATTACACATAATTAGTTATCTAATGTTTAAATAATTATTTTCAAATATCCTTTTTCTAGAATTCATCAAAAATATGCATACTATATTTATCCGGACATTTGAAAATTGACAAACTTCATCATAAGGAGACATCACAATTTTTATTTAAAACATAGGATTACACAAGGCAGTTATGGTCTCGTTACATAGCCCCTTATAACACCAACATAGGACCTAAGAGTAAGGTGTGCTAGGGTGATAGAATCTTGGGGTGGCTCAGATAATATTGCACGAGCAGTAATGTTTTTCAGTTTTAACTTCTCGCGAAGGCAATTTAGTTCTAGTTTCACACGATGAAGTTCGGCTTGGGATTGGTCCAGAGAAAAGTCCAGTGGTGCTACCTCCTTCCCAAGTTCAGTTATATGGGCTTCGATTGGCCCGAGACTACTGGATGAGGCCATCAAATATTCTTTCAATCTTAATTAACCAAGATCATTGTATTTGGAGACAGTAATCGAAACCTTTAGTTTCAAGCGGTCATATTGACCAATGATCATATAACAGTCGAAACCCAATGGATTCATTTTAATTAAACTCATGTTATCAAATGAAATAGTTTTGTTGAGTATAAAATAAAATAACACACAAAATTAGGAAATAAGATTTATTCAAAATTTCGGGTCGTTACAATCTTCCCCCCTTAAGAAATAGCATCCTCGCAATTTTTTTAAAAATTTGGGATTGTAAATTTCATTGAAAGTCCCACATAGGAAAAAGAGTCAGTAACACTATTACTTTAAAAGAAATAAAGGGAAGTACAATGGTCACCCGAGTTGACCCATTCTAGGATTCCATGTAGGAAAACATGGATATGGAAGAAAAACAAAGGGTCATGTTCTGAGAGAGAGTGATAGAAGACATGATTAGGAGAAAGTTAACCACAAGAAAATCACAAACTTATGATATGTGTAAACGGTCTTTGATTACCTAGTAGGAAACTTAAACCAACAACGTTTTTGTTTTACTTTCATTTTAATAATTTTGAGGAATTCATTTACTACATAGAATAAAAACATAAGGAAATATACCTACCTTCAAATGGAGTTTCATCCTTTAATACGTTTCTACCAAAACTAATATTTTGTCCAAACGATAAGCATTAAAAACTACTTGGTCTCATCAATGAACAAGAATCATCTTCTTGAGAATTACATAATCCACCAAAGATTAACTATGTATTTCTTATATCTTTAAACATTATCCCAAAAACAGAAAGGGTAAGATAAAACAACTCTTCCAAAATAAAGAACCCCATATGAAGGGAAACTACTTTTAAATATTCAAAATTCCACGGTACTACCCAAAGTTCATCATAGACCATTACATAAATAACTTTTCTTAAAAATCCTCAAAATAAACCAAAATAAGATTGACACCCAAATACAAGAAGGATTTGATAACATAGTCTTCCAAGGTAAACTTTATCACTCATCTCTAAACAACATTAACCACTCCTAACATCTTATAACAAAAGTAACCAACCTAAACATATTTACCCCAAGATAGGTTAATCATTTCCATAAGTAACCTAAATTACTATAATTCCACCTTAAATTCATCGATTCTTCAAAATATATGTCAACCTTTACTCCTCAAAAAAAATACCGTAGTAATCTATTTACCTCGATCATATAGGGTCCCTAAAATAGTGAACGTCTTCCAAAATAATAATCATATTTTAATCCCCTAATCATATCTATAATATTAATACGAAAATCATCACATTCCCTATCACATTGGTTATTGGGACATGTTCTTCCATTTCCCACCATTAACTAAGAAAAGAAAGTATAATTAGGGGCTTAAATACTTAGCCAATAATCAGGAAAAGGAACTTAACGAATATAAGGATAACTTGTAGAAGAAAAGTATACCCTAAATTGTGATCCCCTAGGTTCCGATCTAGGTTATCCATGATCATATATTCTTATGTGAATCTTTATTATATTTTATCTTTGTCCCTTTAATAATGGTTCATACTAAGCTTATGAATTTACCAAAGCATATCCCCCAGGAGTGTAGTAATCAATAGTGCAGCAAGGCCCATTGTCATGTACCAGTTCCCATTCGATTCTAGCTCAAAATGGTGTTTTTGGATTTTACCCCTATGTACATATGTGCCAGATCCATCTCTACCTGCTCGTATCCAGACAAGGATGTATTTTCTTGGCAACCCCTTAGTCAATACTCATCAAAATACCAGGAAGATTCCTATATTTAAAATTTTCTATAGGATTCTTCCTAGAGTATTCATATCCTAATTTACAAAAATAACTAAAACATCCTTTGATACCAACTATAACATCCTACCTTTTTATCACATAAAATTTCATTACATTATACAAAACTGAGGATATTTAAGGTTTATGTCTTGGAAACCAGGAACTCAAAACATGAAAACATAAAACATTATTCTTAAACACATGGAAGGATTATCCTTTTGTTCATCCTAGGTTCATTACTGCATCTCATAACCTGGGAACATACATCAAAACAATGGGTGAGCAGAAGGCCCAGTAAGGGAAACAAGGGAAACATTTAACATGTGAACTTGAGATACATCAATAAAGACATGGAAAAGAACTTTAAGGCGTGAGAAAGAAATCATGAGGAATATCATAATAAAAATAACATATTTCATAACTTGGAGATGTGAATACAACATTTAACATAGACAATAATTTCCATTTCACCAAGGTCTATCCCCAAGGTGTCATTAAAAATTACCAAGGTTATTCACCAAGGTATCAGTCAAAATGGTCATCTCTAGAGATTAAGTCTTTACCCAATGCATTGGAGCACTATCATGGTGCACCCTTAAATTTTCCTTTTTTTATCATGTGATCCACATATATCATCATCAAAAATTTCATAAATAACACATATAGAATAATAGAAATGGGTTTCATTTCATAATCATAACATTTTAAAAACTTCTTTAAAGACATGATCATTATGTCACTTTAAACCCACAGAAAAGAAAAGCGGGTCTCATGTATGTAAATCACAGAATTTAAAATAAGAAATTTTGGTATATATGTGAATACCCCTTTAGAATAAATATCTTTTAGTATTCACATAATAAAATAAAAGAATTCGAGAAAAAGAGAGAGACATTTTGAGACGGAAATTCGGCAGCATAATGGCTATGTTGTAGGGTTTTAGAAAACATTGAAAAGAGAGGGGAAATGGGTCACCCACTCATAAATGAGCCATAAAACAGTAGGGGGGCAGAATATAATGTATATAAGAACATGTTAATGATATTTTAAAGACATACCATATGAAATGAAGAACATGAAGGGAAGACAAAAATAAGATTTCTCTTATGAAAATTCGGTAGCCTAACGACGTCACTTAAACATCAAAAAAATGAATTGATGAGATCAAATAGGGTCTCTAAACATATGACCAAAAAATATAAGTATGATAGATATAGATATCATACCCCAACATAATAAAATTTAATGGGAAATACTTGACAAAAAAATATAACTTGAAAATGAGAAGGGTGAAAGAATCCCTTAAACATTCGCCAGACTAACAGCGTCACTTAAACTTCAAAAAAAATGAATTGACGAGATAAAATAGGGTCTTGCATCATATGAACATAAAATATCAGTATTATAGATATATATATCATTCCCCAACATAATAAAAAAGAGCTAAAAAGACTTGACCAGAAAATAGAACTTGAAAATGAGAAGGGTGAAAGAATCCCTTAAAAATTCGGCAGCCTAACAGTGTCACTTAAACTTCAAAAAAAATGAATTGACGAGATTAAATAGGGTTTCTCATCTTATGAACATAAAATATCAGTATGATAGATATAGAGATCATTCCCCAACATAATAAAAAGGAACTAAAAGGACTTGAAAAGAAAATAGAACTTGAAAATGAGAAGGGTGAAAGAATCTGTTACAAAACATTTGGCAGCCTAACGACGCCACTTAAACATTCATAAAACGAAATGATGAGAGTAATAGGGGATCTCTCAACATATTAACATCAAAAGGGAAGTAATAGGAATATAAAATAACATCCTCCAACATAATAACATGGAACATAAAAGAAATGACTTAAAAGAGAGTATTTGAAAAGAAAGAGAGAGGTTGGATCCCTTACCTTGATATGTAACTCTTAAAACTCAAAGGTTGGGACCTTGAGGGATTGGGAGCACCATTGGAGGACTTATTTGAAGGTAATGAGACCAGAGCTTTGTTGGGGGAGAGTTGGGAGTGAAAACTAAAGGAGGAAAGGTTGGGTATTTATAGGGAAAGTGAGAGGACAAGGGATTAATAGCCAAGGGACACCTCATTGGTGGTATTGGCAAAACCATGGGCTTGACCATGGTATTTTCCCATGGTATTGGCCACATGGGACACCTCATACCTTATCTCACTATTCACAAGTCTAACATATTGATTACATACTTAATACATCATTTTATGATGTCATTAAACACCTGTAACTTAAAAACTGTATTTTCACTATTCATCGAAAATTCATCTTTCTCAGAAAAATCCCAAAACTTCACCTTAACCAAATATCTATGCTCTTATTTCAGAAATGAACTCCATTTTATAAAAATAATTTTCTAAATATTTTTAATTTAATTTTTAAATAAATACACTATTCACCGATAATTCATTTTTTTCAGAAAAATCCCCAAAAATTAACTTAAGACATTATCAATGCTCTGAGTTCAAAAATAAATTCCATTTTATAAAAATAATTTTCTAAATATTATTAATTTAATTTTTAATTTAAAAACACTATTCACCCAAAAAAACTAATACTTGACTAATAATTTATGAAATCGTTTTTTAACCATTTTATTGAATCACATTACTTAATCAAGGTGCCTAGATTATATTAATACTTTATTTAAGTGAGATTACTAATCCATTTGGTCACATTACTAATCCTAAGCATAAAATCACTATTCATAATTTACTATTCATCAAAAATTAAGTTGATCTTATTAGACTCTAAATTTCGTAATGAATGTAATTGTAGAAGACCATTTTTTTGAAAATCTTTACAAATAATTAGTTATCTAAGGTTTACATAATTATTTTCAAATATCCTTTTTTTAGAATTCATAAAAAATAAGCATACTATATTTATCCGAACATTTGAAAATTCACAAACTTCATCACAGGGAGAAATCACAATTTTTATTTAAAACAAAGGATTACACAAGAAAGTTATGGTCTCGTTACATGGCCCCTTATAACACCATCATAGGACCTAAGAGTAAGGTGTTCTAGGGTGATAGAATCTTGGGGTGGCTTGGCCAACATTGCACGAGTAGTAATTTCTATCAGTTTGAACTTCTCGCGAAAGTGATTCTGTTCTAGCTTCACACGATGAAGTTAGGCTTGGGTTTGGTCCAGAGCAAAGCCCAGTGGTGATACCTCCTTCCCAAGTTCCGTTAGATGGGCTTCGATTTTCCTGAGACTACTGGATGAGGCCATCAAATATCCTTTCTATATTAATTAACCAAGATCACTTGTATTTAGAGACAGTAATCGAGACATTTAGTTTCCACCATCCATATTGACCAACGATCATATAACAGTCGAAACCCGACGGTCTCATTTTAATCATACTCATGTTATCAAATGAAATAGTTTTGTTGAGTATAAAATAAAAATACACACAAAATTAGGAAACAAGATTTATTCAAAATTTTGGGTCGTTCCAAGTGTGGTGTCCTGTCAACTAGAACCCACACATATCATATCTCAAGTAACTGATGTGTTCTATGTATCAATATCAAGGAAGTAAATACCATACCCCTCACATGTACTCAATACCAAGTGGTAAAATTGGAGAATGATCTTTCATATGAGGTTCCACTAGTGAAGATAATAGATTATAGAGACAAATTTCATTGGAATAAGAAAATACACCTAGTCAATGTGATGTGGAGAAACCACATGTTCAAATAAGTGATGTGGGAACTGAAGGAAGTGATGAAATATAATTACCCTCATGTATTTTAGTTTGTGAAATGAAAATTTCTAGGGTATAATTTTTGGAGGGGGTAATATTGGAATAATTGGAATTTCGATAAATAAAATTCCCTTTATGGTTGAATTAACTTATTATATGTTATGGTTATTGATAACACATGAACGTATTTGGTTTTATTATATCCTATGATATTTAAAATAATTTTCATAATGATTACCATTGAGAATATAGTTTTTTAACAGTGATCATATGATTAATATGAATGTTGGGTTTTGATAAATCCAGTTGACATAGAAAAAGGAAGTGATGGAATCAACCAGTAAGATCATACACTATAAACTCAATTTATTGAATATTCTAAGGGATATTGACTCACTAGGATTTCCCCATTACCTATCCCATGATAATATCAAACAACATATGCATGAGCATGACCGTTTACAAGAGATGTTCATGCTCGTCGCGATCAATACAGAAACCACGTACACCAAACCAAACAATGAAAGTTTCACCATCACGAAACATATCCTTATTGAATTATAAGGTGTATTAAGTTTATATATATCAATACCATAATAAAATTAATATTTATATTTTATATAATAGTTAATATATTTTCAATTTTACTTTATATATGGTATTTGATTTTGATACAATAAAAGGAAAATTATATTTTTGGGTAATATTCGAATTCAATAATGTAATTAATGAATTAATGGAAATTAAAAATAGATAATAATTTTTAATAATTATATTATTAAATTATTTTTTTAAATATAAATGATCAAATAATGTTTTATGAATTGAAATTCATTTCTTATAAGGGTTCGAAATCTGTTATTATAAAAAAACCATTATTTTACGATAAATGTATACTCAATTTTAAAAGTGCAAATTCGTTTATATAGAAAATTTATTTGATAAAAGAAATAATATTTTTGAATATGCACATTAATATTATCCAAAAGTTATTTTTTATAAGTTTCTGAGAGGGTATAATTTTCAAGTAAAAATTAAATACAGTATAAATGTACATTGTGTATTATGAAATCAAAATGATCCCAAATTGATGTATTAAATACTATAAAATGTATAAAATAAAAAAAATACTTTCAAACATTAAAATAATTTTATTTCAGGTTTATTTGATTAATTTTATAAATCCTTTATGAGTCCTCCACAACCAGTAGTATATTTTAAGGTTTTAAAATAATTCTTTATGGACATGACTCAATAACATATCATCATGGGTAAAATTTTAATAAATTAATCCATTTACATAATAAAATAATTAAATACAGACCTATTTGTAAGGAACCATTGGAAAAACCCATGGCATGGTTTTTGGTTTTGGTTATTTTGTCACATGGAGTCCAAAACTGTTGTTTTTGAAATAATAAATAACTCCTAACTCATTTCCTTTATAAACCAACCCAAGATCCCATTTCTTTTCACTAAAAAACCTAGTATAACGTTCTTACTCTTACCTCCCATCTCTATAGTCCTTAAAATATTCAGTTTTTCTATAAATAATAACCTCTCAAGCTTTTAGAATCACCATCTCATGGTAAGTGATCCTCACATTATTCTCTGTATTCAAGCATCTTCAAGGTATTATTTATTTTATATCCATTTACTAATGTTGTTATATGTCATACCATGTCCCACATACTTAACCTATTATTACTATATAATGAGATAACCCTTTAAATCTCATTAATCCCTAACATGAACATTTATATTCCCCATTTATGATATTTAAATTTCGCCAGAAGTTTTCTTGCCAAACAATTTTCTAGTGAATACCCACACCCATTTCCAATCCAGGGTTATCACCGTTATGAACTTATAATTGTTTTATTGGAGATATAAATGAATTTATTACACAAAAATTAGTCATGTAATAAAATTTTATGTTAAATTATTCAATTTTTTATGATCTATGATTCACATTAAGGAAATAGATTGAAATGAATTTGATGGGGCCCCCCATAATTATATTGTGTGGCAATGCATTATGTAATGTTTTAGTCTCATGAGATGTCATGAAAGGTATTAGGGAGTGAACCCAATCCGTCACGGGAATTGTTTCCAACCTGATGTCTTGTAAGATAACCTTGAACTATTTTTTATGATACTTTATTTTTATTTGTTTCCACATTTCTCATGTTTCCCTTACGATGATCAAGTTATACTAAGACTCACTATTCATGTTTATGATTATTAATCCTTTAATGCCTCATTGATAATTATATTCTCTAATATGTATTACTTTCTTCAAATTATTCATGGGTTATTCTTTTATTGGGATTTATATGCCACCCATTTTTTATGTATTTCCCCAGGTTATGCTATTCATTTTTAAGTATAATGGAATAATATGGTCATGTCATTGAGGTTTTAAATAATGTTGTAGTATCCCATTTTTTAATAGGTTATCTAATGTACGCAATTCCAAAGACACTAGACCTATTGATCATCTGGGTTGTATTATGATTAATTTTATGTAATAAATCCTGATTCAATATTTAATAATTAATAGGGTTTTTATATGACATATTTCAATATATCAGAGGCATTGGTGAGTATAAACATACCATATAGGGAACCCCAAAAACACCAAAAAAATCATAATGAAATACAGAATCTGATCTAAAATAAAACATAAAGCGGTTAAAAAATATAACCCAAATATGGTTAAATGAATACATCATGTCTCAAGGTGATGTCTTTTCTCACTTCCATCCTAGGGATACTGCTCGAGGCATTGTGGTAACAATCAACGTGGAGAACTAACTAATTTTGTCTCACTATAATGATTTAAATATTCCAAGAGGTCATACATGGTGGTTCGTTCCATTATGAATCACTATGGAATTGAGAGTTATCATTTCAGATACCCACTTGATCAGAATACACCCCACTAGAAGAGAAAAAATATTTATAGACCAAGAGAAACCTAACATGAATCGGAATTGGGTGGCCACTCCACACTAATGTTCTCAATATGTAAATGAGAATTTTCTCTAGTATTTGAATTTCTCAAAAATAAATACAGTTAAGTGGAACGTACCAATTTATATATAAAGGACACATTCCCTATTAAGTATGGGGAGTAACGACTCAACGTTTATTAAAATTATGGGAAAATTTCTCCCTGGTTCATCATGGGAGTACTGACAATGAAATCTTACTAATGATCAAAATTGATCAATGCCATTTAATTATCATTGATGAAATAATTTTCCCACATGTATCACCTCATTTTTTATCTTAGGTATCAATGAAAATCCACCATCATGTAATATGAAAAATTCTACCTAGGATATTCTATTAATATGGTTGAAACTATGTCCTGACGTATGTGATACACAATGTATAAGATTTTCGATAAACTATAGGGCATGTCCCTCTAGGATACATGACATGTCTCAAATAGTTTGGTAATTTTTTTTCTAACTATATCACATGTTATTTTCCTCTATATAATTGATGTGTTACTTTTATACATGACATTCATAGGTTTTTCTGAAACTAGAGTGTGTGTCATTTACCCCTGACCGTGATTTTTTAGATATATATGGGGTGTTACCTAACACAATTGTATTGTGGGGTCACATAGATTGCTCATCGTATACTCCATGTGAAATCTGATCTATCCAGCTAAGGGTCACAAGGTGTGTTGGTTTTCCGCAAAGAATATCATATTTAACTCTATGTTTGAACCATAGTCAATGGTTATAGGGGTCTACACTATCTATGTTATTCTAAAATGCATTCCATGTTGACCATAATTTCATAGAAATTATAATCTAATGATGCATCATTTGATGAACCAATTCCACTTTTAGATCCATTGAGAATCATTCCAAAACACTTAGATATGGGTTTACTAAACCTACAAAAGTCACATATGGTAGGATTCTGAGCTCCATTTCCTCTGAAAATGTCTATTATCGCCCCTCTAGAGATATATACTTGATATAGCTCTTAAAACCTCCACCACCCACACTTTAAATGGACTCCCATTTTCACAACAATGATGCAATTAGGTCTCCAAACCCTAAGCTAGACCCACATTAATGATCTATTTCACCATAGTGATATTTCAC
This sequence comes from Viscum album, assembly GCA_963277665.1. Taxonomy (NCBI): domain Eukaryota; kingdom Viridiplantae; phylum Streptophyta; class Magnoliopsida; order Santalales; family Viscaceae; genus Viscum; species Viscum album. The sequence continues at coordinate 1,979,857,145 of OY728119.1, forward strand.
AATGATCAGTTCTCCAAGTATAGACAGATCATAAATCAATATAAATTTTGATGACTAACATTAATGAACTGAGTAAGAAAGGAATGACACATAAAATTGATAATTCAGTGATTGTGATAATATTTTCTTAATTATTGATAGAATCAGAAGAAATTGGAGGATAATAAAATTAACAAATTCATAGAAAATTCCTAGATCGAAAATTCTTAATTATTATAAGAGAAAATAATTGATAGATAAATCAATAAAAATGACCCAATAATTACTATTAAATTAATTATTTCATTTTTATATCAATTACTATGAATAGGTAATTAAACCCAAATAATTAACACCCTAAATCATGTTTGGATCAATCACTGATGAAGAATGATCCTACTTTTTTCATCGATGAGATCTGGGAACTCCACTGATAATGACAAACCCCATGGTAATCTAATCATCAATCCATAATCTCATTATCACCTACATACATGATCTCCACCAAATAACATTATTTCATCTCAAACATCTAGGGTTATTAGGATAACCCTAGGAAATTGTCCATTGAGGGGTTTATAAAGAGGATTCATTAATCTTATACTATTCAATATAAATCAAATTGATAAATTAATTTAATCTATTAAATCTTGTGATAGCTTCATTCTAACAAAACATCTAATGAAAACAAAAGTTATCTCATGGATAGGGTCAAAATCGTGTATTTATTTTAATTGTGGTCGCATTTTTCCTCTATGAGACATTGTTTCAGAGATGAAGCCTTATTTATGAAAAATCATTTGCACATGGTTAAATCAATTTAATATTTTTTACATATCAACCCAATGGATTCCCAGCCCCCAGAATCCCATGGTGACTCTTTTCTGACTCTAAAAATATTTTCTAAAATATTCAAAATTTTCAAATATAAATTTTAGACATAGTACAAGACTTCTCTTTCATTGAATCTTTTAAATAACTATATTATATTGCATCAGAAATTATTTAGTGTATGAAAGGGAGAATCCATTTTTGTGCTCGTGATAATATCAATTGAAGGTTATGAATCATTAATACAATCTATGTGGTCACATACATTGATGAACATAGTTCGTTCAGTAGAGTTTCCCTACTCTAAATGATTTTTCTAATTACTCATAATTGGATTTCTAATTACTCATGGAAACACCCCTAGATTCCCGTATAATTTCATAAAAATTACCATGTAATCTCATTATAACTTGTATAAGAATATTTGTATCACATTTAATGACCAACAAATTTCTAGGTCCCTATTTTCTTGTGAAATTTGAATTTTTGATCTCAAGGTAGGGGACAATATGAGAATTTGGATTCAAATTATGATTTCAAGGGTTGTAGAATCTTCAGGATGTGTTTTTGGGATGTGATTTGAAGCCTTTTATGTGTTTGGGATTATTAGGTGACTATTGGAGTAGGTTTCGGGTGTCCTTACTACATATTTCAACTACTGGTAGTATGTCACAAAATAACTAGTGGGTTTTGTGGTGATTCAAAATTTGTGAGTGAGATTTAATGTGTTTGGTCTCTTTTGTTCTTGTACAAAGATTTAATAGTAATAGGGTATGAATGAGAAGATTCATGGAGTATATATGTGGTGTTTTCTCAATTTCATTAATCTTATGAATGAATTTTGTCTCTATTTAATATACGGTAAATAATAATTTTTAATATGGATGAATATTATGTACGGGGAAACATATATTATGTGTAAGTTTTTTCTAACTGAGGGAGAATCATTATATATGAAATATATTATATATGGAAAATATATTTCATATATATTTCCTTATATAAAATGATAAATTAACATATAAGAAATTTATTCTATATGGGTATTGATATTACATGTCAGTTTTTCCAACACAGTGAGAAAACCAACCAATGAAATTATATATTATATATAGAAAATATTTAACATATTGATATTCTTAAATAATGGAAAACCCTTATATATTATAATAATGATGTATTAATTTAATTTTTTTTGTAAATTATATAAATTATGGATGAAATATATTATATTTGGTGATATCTAAAGGTTTTCAAATATGTAAGATATTCTTCATGAGTAAAAATTTTCTTAAGTATCGAGATGTATTGTAATACATAATGATTTTAAATTGGATATGAAATTAATAATATTCCTATAGTAATTTTTTGATATATATATATATGGTTTCTAATTATATGGTTTTTCAAAGGGGAATGTCGTTTTAAAAATTCCAAATTTCCCCCTGTGATATGTATGGTTTCTATATGTATTTTTTTTAGTGGAGTAAAATATAGAAAACTCCTAGAGTCTTCTAATGATACATTAGTTTTCTGTTTTCATGTTTTTTCATAGGTTGTTTAAAATGTTCAAATACCTTGATTCAGCCTATGAAATTAAAGGTATCAGATTTATATATTCTTTGTTGTGCAGTGATATTTTTCAATGTCCAATAGTCAACCTGTGATATGTATGTTTTCCTTAAATAAGTTTTTTTCTATCTGAGTGATATGTAATTCTCATTCTTGAGAAAACCAATATATTTAGTGCCGTGAATTTTTACATTATTTCCTAAATAACATATTAGCTTGTTATAATTTAAAATAAAGAGGGAGGGAAGGTTTCACATTTTGATAAGAAATATAATTAAAATTCTAATATTCTACTCTCTGTAAAACTCTTCTAACCCTACTAAGATAAATTCATCGATTGATGTTTTTTATCCTTAAATTATTTTTAAAGAGTCACTGTGAGTAAGGATAACTACCCTTGGGTATTTATTTCATGTTTCAATCAATTTTTAATTAATTTTTATTAGTTTTTATCAAAATTATGGAGTTTTCAGAATATATTTTTTCATTTTATCAATGCTGAATTTTCCCAAGTATCTCAATGTGTAGAATTTTGCATACTCTAATTATTGTATGTGGCTTTTAAATTACTAATTCACAAAACCATTTTATTTTATGTTTTTGTGATATTACAATGGTTATTTCAAAATTTCCGGAATTATTATTATGACCAAACCAAATAAATTATCACATGATTCTTTTGGGATAATAGATAAAAGGTTATACACAAATTGATAAATGATTAATTAGTGTTTCCCTGGTTGAATAAAAGTTAGTGGACCTATTTATGAATTCTATTATTCTGGGAGATGGATTATCATAGAAAATGGGTTTTTATTTTCAATGTTTATTTAAAAATATTCTTTGGTGGAAAATGGATTTCTTATCAAAATTCATTAAAATAGACTTTTATGGTGAATATGACTATTTTATATGATACTTCAAGGATTATAATCCAAACAAGAGAGCTATATTATAAATAATGTTCTTATTGGGATTTAAAAAAAGTGACTAATGTTAGAAAATATGCAATGTGATTAACTTGTACTAAATTTATTATTAGGATAATTTTAAATGTTTTTATGGGAAGTTTGGGATGGCTGGGTTTTGGAATTATTTTGGTCACTTGGACCTTGGGTGGGAAATGCATTTATTTCCAAAACATTTAACCTTTTTGATATGTTTTTTGATAATTATTCCCATGAATGTTTTTATTTTTTTCTTAATATGTATTATTATATAGGAATACCTTACAATTTATTAGTGTTATATATTTATATGTTTATGTGGACTGTCATGAATCTAGGTTCTTTAGTTGTCCCTATAATGATATGTTTTTAGTGTCATGTTCTCTGGGTTGTATGAATTTTTATAAATGACTTATTAGAGGGAAGATATATGTAAAATTAATTAGGTTTAATTTACTTGTTCCTGGATTTATAAAGTAAGGTGGGGATATCCTCATTAGTAGATTGTTCATAAAGTGGTTCTTTTAGGAATTAATTTGGCATGGATGGATTATAGATTTTTATTGTGTTTAGGTTATAAATCCTTATATTTTGGTGTTTTTGAGTTATTAAACATAGAAACATTAAATAACCTTGAGGGTTTTTATTTGGGAGAAGCCAAAGGGTTATCCTTAGGGTGCTTATATTCTATGGATGTGCTATTTGGATAATGTTGGATTGTTTTCAAAATTTTATAAATAATTCATTCTTCATGATATATAACCTAAATATGAACTTTATTTATTTATAGAGTGTGGTTGGGGACTTAATATTTCTTATATGGAACCTAATTAGTGATGGAGTGGATTGTCTTGTTCCTTGGGACTAATGCCATGGTGGTATATTTTTTCTTGTGTGAGATGTGGTTTTTTTGTGATAACCTCATCTGATTTCATGTTCTCTTGTTATTTATAAATTAACATCCATGGTAACAATCTAGTGATGAATGTTTTTCACATTTCCCATATAATCTACCCTGAGGGGGGATGGTTTGTCTTAATGAGAGGTCGAATTTTGAGATTCCCTCCTCATATCACTTGTTTTATATTAACATGTAGATATTAGATGTGTCCATGGGATGTCACCTGGGTAGACTGTTAGGATTGTGTGGGAGGTAAGATATTGAGATTACATAATTGGATCTTTTTTTCACTGTTGGATATATTTTATTTCCATGAGCTGTAATGATACTAGATAGTTCAGTCAGTGTAATAGGATAGTTATTGATATGCCTCCTAAAAATTAATTAGTATATGATGATTTTATATATGATTCTATGTGATATTTTTATCCTTTAACAAGTAATTTCCACAATTATAGATTCTATAATGATCATATTACTTGTATTGGATGAATTAGTTGTGTTCAAGTATTATAGTGGCCTTGTCATCCCATGATGACTTGATATGCATGTCTCTCCGTATATTTTCAATAATGATTCATAGTGGGTGTAATTAAGTGAAGGAATATCACATATTATATGTATTTCATGCATATACACTTAGTAAAAATATCATTAAGTGTGTTTATGGAATGGTTAATCCCAATAGGAGTTAGTCTCATGGTAACCCACATACATTCCAAGGGTTTTGATGCATGTGGGATGACAATAATTTTTTATTTCAAAAATAATGATTCCTTTTATCCGAACACATGGTTTTGGTCACGAAGTTTATTAAGGATCAGTATTTGGGGGAGTGTTTATATGGATTGGGTGAATGGATATTGAATTTTTCATATTAGTAATTGTTCCACACATGTACTGGACATTATTTCATTATTGTATTTATAAATAATTTATATTATACATTGTATTTTTACTATGATTTTGTTATTTTTTGATGCATAATATAGTTGATAAATTGAATTTTATTCTATAATTTTGAGTCCCTTTAGGATCCTTATTCATTGTCTATTGGGTTTTTAGATCATCTTATGAATGCTTCATGTTGAATTTGACTGGTTTTGAGTATATCACAAGGGATTTGTTTCAAATGGAATTCAATGGACTGTTGTTTGAGGGGTCATGTATAAGGTGTTCCAATGCCCTCTATAGGGTTTTTTTGGGAGATTTGGTTCAGGGAACTACAAAATGGTTTCTAAAATTATGTCTTTTAAGAATGTGAATGTTAGAGGTGGAGTGAGTTTATTAGGACATGGGAGGTTGGTCAGCAACATTCATGGTCAACATCTCGATGGATATAACCCACATTCCAAAGGGAAGTCCATATTTGAGACTAAGATGTGTAGGATTATAGATATCTTTAATTTAGAATCCTGGTATTAGATGGATGAGACTTGAGATGTGTCATAGTGCTCATCCATGATTTGGGAACATTGTTCATGAATTGGGATAGAGTCAATATTATGTTATGAAATTGAATCTGATGAGATCTGTTGTTTGTATTATTAACTCAGATAGATACATTATTAATTGAATAAACATATGGGGTTAATTTTATTTATATGTATTTAAGGGGTGTTTTTGATTTATTTTTTATTCTGGTTAATTTCCACTATATGGAAATGATTTTTAGTGTGTTAATTTTTAATTAAAAAACAATTTTTAGAATAAAACTCATGTGTAGGTATGTGGTTTGTGAAAAATGTTATTATATGTCATCATTTTTTTAAATGGTTGTTAGATCTTCAGATTTTAGATTACATGGGATTTTAAGGTCTTAAGTAAATATTAAGAAAAAGGTTTTGAAACTGGGTTTGAAGAGGATTTTGAAAATTGGAACATGTTTTGGGAAATGAAATCCATAGTAAGTGATGTAGTTTTTAGATTTTAGATTTGGTGAAGAACCCATGGACTCCATGGGGTATTTATAAAGATCAGTTTGTTTTTTCTACCAATATAATGTCTTCATGATGTTTAAATTAGTGACCAATGATTCGGTAAACTGGGATTCATAGATATCATTTTTTTAGAATTTTATTGATGTCAAGTTGATCACTTTATTAATATGTCATGAATTTTTGGAAGGTAAGCACCATGGGTGTTATATACTAATGATATAGACATGAAAGATAAGTATGGTTAGTTTTCATGGTGCATGATCCTCGGTTTGATGGTGTGCAGCTCATGGAAACATGACTCATATTGTGTAACTGGGTAGTACAGTAGTGTAAAACTATTGGGTTTAGATACGATTCAGATACAATGTGGGTAAGAATTTCTGAAATGAATATCTAAAGTATCCCTATACTATTGTGGGTTATTTTGAGGGTTATCATGTTTTTATGGGTAAACCCTAACGAATGACGTAATTTTTATTCTGGTCATGTATGTTTTTTTCATTATGAATTACTGATATAGTATATGTATAAGTCCATTGGGAATATTATTGGTTACTATGGATCCCTATAGTTTTAATGATGATGGTGTGGTGATGAATATCCCCACTCACTCAGTATATATTTTTTAAAGGTTGGATGGGTGATTTTAGTGGGACTTAGTTAATGGGGTCACCATTGAAGTTCAATAATCATGGTGATTACTGTGATTGTACTTAGAGTTGTTTATTTTAATTTTAATGAAATTATACATGTTTCTCTATATAATGAGATTGAATTAGATAAGGACCAGAGTACCATAGTATTTTCCATTAAATATTTGTCATTGATATGGGTTTCTAGGGATTGGATAAGTGTTTCTTGAGAACAGGGGCATGGGTATGATAATTGAACCTATTAGGAATAATTATCAAGAATAAATTTAAGAGAATAAAATATAACATTTTTCTTAATTTTTAGAGATAGTTGATTTTTTGGGTGAAAATTAATTTCTTTTAAATATATTGTAGATATTATGATATCATAAAATCCCATTAGTGAAGTAATAAATACAATAAAAGGAATCCATGACCAAGAATTGTTTTCCAATTTAAAATAATACATATTTGAAGTCATTTGAATAATTTTATAAAGACATAATAAAACCTATAAAATATATATTATATTTCATGACATTATAATCAATTCATTATGAACGTTTCTCTATTTCACAACACAAATGGTATTATTTTTATATGTTTGGTTCTTAGCCTTATAATATATTTAAAATCATTCCTATATGATACAAAATGGTGAAAAACTATGGTATGGTTTGGAATTTTTTTATTTTATTATATAGATTCCAAAACATAACATTAGAAATTAATAAAAATGTATCTCCCTTTTTCTATAATGACCCACCCAATATCCCACTCCTATTATTTCAAATCCCATAGATGATGAATTTGTTATCCCTCAACCCCATATAATATGTCCCAAGGTTCTCCCAATATCTTGATAATATCCTCCCAAAATTTTAGAAGCTCTCTCTCAAGGTAGGGGATTCTCTCCTCTTCATTTTCAATTCCAGTACTTTCTTTGTAAAAACCCTTTTTATTTTCAATAGATTCGGTTTCGATACTTTTTACACATTCCCTTACAGAGGTTATGAATATAAAGTAATTATATACCACATTTCACTCTCATTAAAACATTCTATTAATATATACATACACTTATTATGTAGTAAAAACATTTTCAAGGCTAATCGTTTGTGTTCTAAATACCCTTCCAAATTTCATATCAAGGGTATTTACCTATATTTACCTATAATTTATTAATTGGGGACTTCCTTGTATGTAACCCATGATCCTTTTTTTGGTAATAAATTCCATTATAGTAATTATCATATTTTATTATCTATGTTGAACACAAATTCATGTATATATTATTAATGTGACAAGTGGGACTACAATTATATTTTCCACAAATTCATACGGTTATTATTTTTATCTCATGATGTGCCATTTATGGTGCTTGTGAGGTTATCATAAACAAAAACTTTTTTTTCTTTGTATTTATCATTTATTTATGGATATGATTCCTTATTTTATATTTTTTCCACATTCGTATATTTCCTTAAAGTTATCATTTTATATCAATATTCAATGTTTATGTTTAAGACTTCCATGAAACTAATATAAACATGATATACCTCATGAATAACATGTATTACATTCATCATGTTGTGATTTCCCTATTCCCTAACAAAGATTTATAGCTTAACCCTTTAATATGTACATCCCCACAATATCCCATATAGATTTATAGGATGCTAGAATTTTAAGTGATTGTAAAGAATTTTTAAATAATATCATCACATCCCTATTATATATTATCGATTTATCTTTTTAATGACCAATGACACTAGTTATTTCAATATTAAGAGATTTTATTATGTGTTTCGTTATGTAATAAATCATGTATTAATGTTTTTACAAGATTGATGTTTTTGTTGTTTGTATCATAGAATGACCTAGTAATTTTATGGGATTAAGATTAAAACAATTAGTGAAATAATTTTGGGATAAAGGTATACATTTTAAAATATCCAAAAATTTTGGAAAAAGTATATTTTAAATCGTTTCCAAGAAATAAAATCCCTTACTAGATACTAGAATTATATATAGGCCAGGTAGAGTTGTACCTTGGGGTAATAACACCAAAATGGGTGCATTAAGAATTAACTCGATTGTCACCAGGTTAATGAGAAAGAGGCCTTACTACAATCCAAGATCGACACTCCTGGGAGATATTATATAGAAAATTCATAAGCTTTATATGAACTATCATGATGGGAGACAAAATTCAGATTGAACTTTATATTAGGAAATATATCATGGATAACATAGATTGATATCTATAAATTCATATGTTAATAAAGACATGTGATTGAAGAGTTATACATTTAATGGTAATATATTTCTTTTTATATACATAACTGTTTGAAAATAATTGTTTGTATATGTCAATTTTGGATGAAGTAAATTATTAGGACCATAATCTTATAGTGAAAGGTAGTATTTTCTCCCATTCTTGAACATTATATGTCCAACTTGACTGTAGTTATATGTATTCATTCTTGTCATGTATTTTTTGTATAACTATTCAAACCCCACCTCAAAACATGTAAGTGGAGCTGTTGGTGGAAACACAAAAAAGAGAAATTGTTCCATCTTGAATATATAACTTATCCCCTATACATATTTGCAAGGTGAACTTCCTAGTGACCCTATTGATAACTACTTTAGTATAATTCAATGTAATTATGTGTATAGATTGGATTTCCTTAAATAAATAAAAAATAAATTCCCAATATAAGTAAATAAACCTCCATATCATGGATCACCCCATTATTATATAAAAGTTCTAGTATGAGGATGAATCCTCCTTATATTATTCAACTAAATCAGGAATATTATTTCCTTATGAACAAGCATTTCTAGATAAGATGTCTTAGGCTAAGGAAAAGTCCATCATTTATGTCACCCCCATTGTATGGAAAAATACTAATGTTTTCTGTGAATAATGTTTTATCCATCCTCCAATTCATCATGTTGAGTAATCAATCAATCCTATACCCATATCATTTCAAATATTCTAGACCGCATATAAAAATACATTGTTTAACTTTAATATTTGGAGAAGCAATTACATGGGAGTCAAGATAAAGGGTGTAAACACCTAAGATCTAGACCATGGGGTATGTTGGTCCTATTAAAAATTAATAAGGATTGTTCAATGCACCCCTAAATTGATTTTCACGAACTAAAATATATTACGATAAAAAAAATCATTTACCACATATTGATAACTTGTTCAATTAGCTACATAGATATCATCACCATTATATAGTTGATCTTCAGTAAGGATATTATCATTTAATAGAGTAAAAATAGGATATACCCAAGGTTTTTTTCACAAGTTACCTGCACTATAATTTCAAATCGTTTTCATTTTAAATCATTAGTTATACAACTATCTTCCTGATATTGATGAATAGAGTCTTTAGGGATTACCAAAAAAATTAGTATTTATATATGATACTCTTATCTTCTATAACTATAAGGAGAAAAATTTGGATCATTTTTATTATATATTGAGTACCTTGTAAAAGGGAATTTTATATATGTTGTAGAGTTAATGTGATTTTTGGTAGGATAAATTAACTGTCATGGGGCATTTAATAACTAAAAATGGGATATTAGAGGATCCGTAAAAAAATTGGTTCAATTGAAGGATTTCCCAGACCAACATCTACGATGGATATCTATAGTTTACATGGATTATATATATACAATCATAGGTTTATGATAATATTCTAAAATATTTTCAACCCCACTAACAAAGATATCTTTGAAGGGAGTGATATTTTTATGGACAGATGAATGTGAGGAGATATTTAAAGAGTTAAAGAAGAGACAAATTGCTACACCTTTCCAAACATTACCCGCTAGTGTGGAATGATTTGTGATCTAAAGTGATGTATAAAAAATGGTTGGGTTTACAAATCAAGTAATATGACAGGCTGATAGCCCATGAATTTTAGTAATTAATGAAAAGAACTACCCAACCCATGATCAAGAATTTGACATAATGATCTTCACCTTGAAAGTTATATTTTATTATCTATATTGGGAAAATGGTGACATGTTTACATAACCTAAAAGCCTCATGTATATATTCACGCAAAATTATATCAGTATAATCTATGGATGGTGGTTAGATCTTATTAAGGACTATTATTTTTCAATCCATTAACATCCAGGGAAAGCAAACAATGTAGAAGATGTTCTATGTATAAAGGATCATGAAACCCTCTCTATAATAAGGATAAAAAGGTTCCAAAGTTATTATAAATGGAAAATATGAACATGATAATAATAAAAGAATTTCCATCCTAATTTTCTAAAATAACTACTCAAACATCTGTTATTGATAGGATTATGTTGATGTAGAAGGATAATAAGAAATACAATTAAAGGTAAGAAATATTACGAAGTATAATATTTCAAAATATAGTTTTATACTGTTAGGAACTAGGATATGTTTCCCATATTTACCATAACTAAAAATGGGAACTTCTAGATGATTCACATATGTCATCATCCTATATTAATATATGAAGAACTATCATTTACTGAGATTTTAAAAATCAAATATAGCGGGATAACATGAAGAGTGAAGTTGCAATATTTTTATCTTAATGTTTGGTAAACTAACAAGTAAATACTGAATGGTATATGTTTATAGTTATGATGAAACCATTACCCATTACATTAGGTAAATGGGAAAATATAACCATGGATTTCATCATAAGACTCCCTAAAAAATCTTAATGAAATAATACCATCTCAGTGGAAGTCAATAAATATACAAAGTTAATAGATTACATTGTTATCATGAAGATTTATTTCTAGAAAAATGTTCAATTATATATATAAATGAATTTGTATGGTTTGATGGATTTCCACTTCATATTTTACCATATAATGATCTATGGTTTACATCGAAGTTCTTGATTAACCTTCATAAAGTGTTTTATATAAATCTGATTTTTAGAACTATATATCTCCTTTAAATTGATAGTAAGTAAAAAACCACTTAAAATCTATAGGATATGATAAGATCCCATTCATTGGATTTAAAAGTATGTAGGGATAAACACCTTCCAATAAGGGATTTCTCATATAAAAATTTTTTTTATTCAACCATTCAAATGGAAACATATGAGGTACTGTATAGAAATAGGTATCATACTTCCACATATTGGGATGAATTTGGAGAGATGAGGCATAAAGGACACGATCATATCTAAGAGATGATAGATATGATTTCATATATTCAACCACATAAGATATACACGGAAATTTGAAAATATATATATATATATATAAACTATCATCAATGAGACCTAGAGTTTGAGGAAGTGTCATGGTAACAAGAATAGGTGTTGGAATAGAAGTACATGTATCTGTACTAGTGTATTAAATGAAATTAAAAGGGCCTTGGAGCGGCTCCTTCCCTCTCATCTGCGGCATCTAGGGTTTCGACCGGGTGTTCTTTCCCTTCCCCGTCTGACCTATTTTAGATTGGTGGCCTCTCTGGTATCGGCTCGGTGAGATGCCTCTGATCTCGGTGTGGCATGATAGTATCGGGCACAGTTCGTGGTCTCCGGGACTTTGGTGGAAACACAGCGCGGCGGAGCACAGCGTTCGGCTCAGGTGACGACGTCCAGTCATCTTGGCCTTGTCTTAGGCATCATCGCGACTCAACCTCCCGACGACGTCTTGGGCAGGCTTCGCTCTGATCGACACGGTTTGGTGCAGCTTGGTTCTTTTGGCGTCCACGGTATGGTTTCGCTTCTATTTTTTCTGGTGTTTCCAGGTGTTGTCTTCGGCGGGTTCCCGGTGTGGCGTAGTTCTTGGTCGGCAATGCTTTGGAGGGGGGGATCTTGATCTTGGTGCGGCTGTCAATTTTCTATGTCTTGTTGGTTTGGTTTCCTACGGTTTTGTCTTTATGATGTGAATTTGGTGATTCTGATTCTGGTTTGTTGCGGCTGGTTTACCCCTGCCCCTTCCCAGTTCTCTCGGCACCACCGACTTGCTTTGGAACCCGATTTGGGTGTAGTCTTGGTTCTGATTGGAGTAGATCTATGTCCAGAGAGACGTTTCTATTGCAGGATGATCATGACTCTCTCGTCGGTGGCATTCCCTTGGCGCGGATTTGGTCCATCTAGTCCTAGGTGACGATGGATTGGATTTGCATCCTTTGGATTGTCTTTCGGGCCTATTCAGCTGTGGTGGTTGGGGTGTCTTGTCGAGTGCGGTGGGTTTTTTCTAGGCTGGCAGTTGATGGTGATGTTTGGAACCTCATATGCTTTGAACTTTTCAGATTTTTGATGGGTTGGTTTTCGAGGCTCAGATTTTGACACTACGGGAAAAATCAATATTTGTGATGTGTTATTTTCGACGGGAATAATCCCCGTCGCAAATTACCCATCCAGGAAGTTATTTGCGACAGGGAAGTTTGCCCGTCGCAAATAACCAATTATTTGCGACGAGATTTCGTCTCTCATCACAAATAGTTTGGCGCGATTTGCGCACCAAACCTCGTGAATATTATTTGCGACGGGGAGATGTCTCTCGTCGCAAATAGTCTGGGGCGATTTGTGCACCAAACCTCACGGCTTGCGTGCTGAACCGCTCAAGGGTATTTGCGACGAGTACCCGTCGTAAATACCTGGAAGCGATTAATAAATTTTTGCGATGGGATGTCGTCACATCGCAAAAAGATTGTCGGTAGGAACTATTTGCGACGGGTCCCGTCGCAAATACCCTTTTAACCGTCGAGAGTAATTAATGTGGGGGAGGGTATTTGCGACGGGTATCTCGTCGCAAATAACCCTGTCACAACTAATCTAACCTATATATACCCCCACCCGTTTTTTTTCAAATCAGTCAGATCATCATCTCCCACTCTTTTCATTTTTCAGTTTCAACGAAGAAATTTACTTTAGTTGAAATTTTTTCGACCAGAGCAATTGGAAGGTGCCAATAACTTCAGAATATCATAGTTTAAGGTATTTATTTTTTATTTTTTTATATTTATTTTATTTTTTATGTTTATTTTTATTTTTGTTTATTACTTGTAATTAAATTAGATTTCAAATGATTTTTATTTATATTTATTTTTACTAAGAAATTGATATTGTTAGTGATAATTATAAATAATTTTTCATAATTAGTAATAATTAGATATAATTAGTAATAATTAGATATAATTAGATATAATTAGAAATAATTAGATATAATTAAAAATAAATAGATATAATTAGCAAAAAATAGAAATAATTAGCAATAAATAGATATAATTAGTCGTAAATAGATATAATTAGCAATAAATAGTTATAATTTGATATAAATTGATATAATTAGATATAATTAGTAAAAATAGATATAATTAGTAATAAATATATATAATTTTTAATAATTAGATATAATTAGTAATAATTAGAAATAATTAGTTATAATTAGATATAATTAGTAATAATTAGATATAATTAGATATATTAGTAATAATTAGATATAATTAGTAATAGTAATATTTAATTAGTAATAATTAGATATAATTCATAATAATTAGATATAATTAGTAATAAATAGATATAATTAGATATAATTAGTAATAATTACCTATAATTGGTAATAATTAGATATAATTAGATATAATTAGATATAATTATATATAATTATATATAATTAGTAATAATTAGAAATAATTAGTAATAATTAGGAATAATAAAAATAATTAGTAATAATTAGATATAATTAGTAATAATTAGCTATAATTAGGAATAATTAGTAATAATTAGATATAATTAGTAACAATTAGTAACAATTAGGAATAATTAGTAATAATTAGATATAATTTGGAATAATTTGTAATAATTAGATTTAATTAGTAATAATTAGACATATTTTGTAATAATTAGATATAATTAGTTATAATTAGAAATAAATAATAATAATTAGTAATAATTAGTAAAAATTAGTAAAAATTAGTAAAAATTAGTAAAAATTATTAATAATTAGTAATAATTATTAATAATTAGTAATAATTATTAATAATTAGTAATAATTATTAATAATTAGTAATAATTATTAATAATTAGTAATAATTATTAATAATTAGATATAACTAGTAATAATTAGTAATAATTTGTAATAATTAGATATAATTAGTAATAATTAGATATAATTAATAATAATTAGATATAATTAGTAATAATTAGGAATAATTAGTAATAATTAGATATAATTAGTTATAATCAGATATAATTAGGAATAATTAGCTATAATTAGATATAATTAGATATAATTAGATATAATTAGCTATAATTAGCTATAATTAGTAATAATTAGCTATAATTAGTAATAATTAAGAATAATTAGATATAATTAGTAATAAATAGATATAATTAGATATATAATTAGATATAATTATTAACAATTAGTAATAATTAGTAATAATTAGTAATAATTTGTAATAATTACTAATAATTAGATACAATTAGTAATAATTAGATATAATTAGTAATAATTAAATATAATTTTTAATAATTAGATATAATTAGATATAATTAGTAATAATTACATATAATTAGATATAATTAGTAATAATTAGTAATAATAAGTAATAATTAGATATAATTAATAATAATTAGTAATAATTAGTAATAATTAGTAGAAATTATTAATAATTAGATATAATTAGCAATAATTAGATTTAATTAGTAATAATTAGATATAATTAGTAATAATTAGATATAATTAGTAATAATTAGATATAATTAGTAATAATTAGATATAATTCATAATAATTAGTAATAATTATATATAATTAGTAATAATTAGATATAATTATATAATTAGATATAATTAGATATAGTTAGTAATAATTAGATATAGTTAGTTATAATTTGTAATAATTAGTAATAATTAGTAATAATTAGTAATAATTAGTAATAACTAGTAATAATTAGTAATAATTAGTAATAATTAGTTATAATTAGTAATAATTTGGTATAATTGGTAATAATTTGTAATTAAAAAAAATTATATTGTCAATATTTTTGAAAAAACAATATTAATATTATTAAAATAATAAAATTTTTATAAAATATTAAAACTATCAATATTTGCAATAGGCTTTGCTCTATTCTTAACATGTTCAAATCTCAAAGGGTCACCAATTATCAGGTCATGCGCAATAAAAATTTTGTGTCTACCATGTCCAATATAAACTCTATAATTGTCCTTGCATGGTTGATCACCTCGCAAGTAGCATTGCAATAGGACAACTGAAGTCATGCCCTTCTCATGTATAGGAATTATCTCACATGACCCTATAGAGAGACCGTTCTTCCTTGAAAAATTAAGGAAAAGTTACTAATATCCCCTCAAATTTTTAAGGACGAATGATCAATGTAAAGGGTCATGTGAGATGATTCTTAGAGACGAGAACGACATTACTTTGGTCGTCATATTGAAACACTACTTGCGAGGTGATCAACCATGCAAGTACAATTATAGTGTTTACATTGGACAATACTGACACAAACATTTTATTGCATATGACCTGACAATTGGCGACCCTTTGAGATTTGAACATGTTAATAATAGAGTGAAGTCTATTGCCAATATTGATAAATTTAATATTTTATAAATTTTTAATTATTTTAATAATATTAACATTTTTTTTTCATAAATATTTATAATATAATTTTTTATTAGTAATAATTAGTAAATGAAATCTGATTGGATAATGAAGGGAAAATTTGTAATCATCTCCATAATGATGATTACCAAATTTCCTTTCATTATTCAAGAAGTTTTCATTTTGCTAAGTATTTCTAAGTATTTCTATATTAGTAATAAAATGTAATATTTAGAAATAATTAGTAATAAATTGTAATATTTAGTAATAAATTGCAATAATTTGTATGAATTAGAAATAATTAGTAACAATTAGTAAAAATTTGTAAGAATTTGTAATAATATGTAATAATTAGCAATAATTAGGAATAATTAAGAATAATTAGGAATAATTAGCAATAATTAGCAATAATTAGCAATAATGATTGTGAGAATGATGTAATTAAATGAGCCGTCGGACAAAAGAGTATCCGCCAATCCACTCGAAATTGTGTCGCCCTTAATTAATGGTAATTATTCAGTAGTTCTAATTATTTTTCTTCTTTTTTCATATAGTGTTTTTATAATTTAAAATTATTCCAAAACAATGATGATTTTCTATTTTATGTAGAAAAATACGGAAAAGGAAGTCGACATCAGTCATTATTAGATGATCGCGCTTGGATAAATTAGCCTAGAAATCCAAATGGTTCTGGTTTAAATATTGTATATATTGAGGGTGTTGAAGCTTTCTTAGCATTTTCATCATCAAAACCAGAATATGTTTCAGAAGGCACAATTAAGTGTCCTTGTAAAAAATGTGTTATGAGAATGTTTGACACATTTGACAATGTTGGGGGACATATCTTGCGGTTTGGTTTTCAACCAGATTGTGTTTTTTGGCATCAACACGGTGAAAAAAGTTCCAAAGAAGATCCTAATAACTTGATTCTAGATCCATCATGGTTTCAAAATTTAGTACATGATGTTGTAGGTCCATCTGTGCAACAAACTGAAACTCACTATGATATTGATTTAACACCTGATTTGGCTCCATCCGAATTTTATGAGTTTTTGAGGTCTGCTGAGGATGCATTATATCCTGGTTTCAAAGAGAAGTTAATATCTATGATGACACCCCACAATTAAGGATCAATGGTGATGAAGATGGAAATGGTGTTACGAATGAATTTGAAATGAAAAGAGATGCTAAAACCCAAACTCATATGGATATTGATGATCCTGAGGAGGAAGATGAAGACATTAACATTGACAGATATGGAGAAGAGGATGAAGATTAATGTTGACACAATTAAATACTGGTTATAATCATAACTAATATATATCAATATATAATAGTTATTTTCAACTATCTTCTAACAAAAATAATTTTTTGTTTCAGATGGACTCTGATATATTACGTGAGTTTGAGGAGGCTAAGCTACCTTTGGATGATTGGTATGTGGGATCATCTGACCCTCAACCTACTGTCGGTTCAGGAGGTACGCGGAGGGGGAACAGTCTTGCGTGATTGAGGATTCCTAACCCTATCCCCGAGCGACGTCCACATCTTGGCTTCGATCCACGCACACTAAGGTATGGTAACCTGTATATTTTAGTTAGATTTCATTAATTTATTTATATATATACTAATTGTTTGATTATTTATTCCTTTTTCATAGTTTTGATCATGCATTTATTGGACAGGGGAGCGCTATCTTGCACAATTATTTTTCTCAGCCATAGATCACATGGGAACATATTCCCATTGATGTGTGACGCGACATGTTCCATCATTGGCTGGTACGTAAATAAATAATATTTATTTTGAAATTTATTTTACAAAAAATTTGATATTATATATTATTTGTAGGGTTTATGGTATCCTATCGATGATAGCATGCGTGAAGCTATCTATGCGGCATGGTAGGTTTCTATGCATAACTGTTTCCATTAGTTTTTTCACAATTTGAGAAGGAAAACCATTAAGAACGCAGGAGTGACATAATTTGATGAGTCATGTAGAGCCCATCGACCAGAGTACATTTCATCTCACATATGGGATGGATTATGATTACACTGGTTGGGTGGTGGATTTCAGAGGAGATCTTCAGTGGGACGACATAACCAGGGGATATTGGAGGTGACACATCGAGCTGGTAGTCGTACATTCAGTTCGCATAGAGAGAATCTAGTAAGTATATTTTTTAAATATTTTATATAACATTAAATATAAATAATTTATTTTATATTTCTGTAGGCAGTCAAGCATCCCGATATTATGGAGTTCGATGTTTAATGTAGGATGTACAGTGATCCAACCACTGTAGAGATTAGAGGTGATCGCCAGCTTCGGATTGTGGTTATTATTATTTTTCAATTTTGACAATTAATTGTATATAATATTTTCAAAATTTTAATTTTAAATTGTAATTGAAGGAGTCATATGAGGCTGCGACCTCTCAGGCACAGGCTTAGGGTCAGGACGAGATGACTGAGCAGACCAATGCTCACTATTTCGATGAGGCGACATGGATGTAGGAGACTCAGTATGGCTTTGAGAAGGGCAGAGTAGTTGGTATCGGCTCTCATTTGACTCCTCGTACTTATTATGGTACTTCTGCGATGTCGGCGTCCAGCTCGAGAGGAGCTCGTGGAGAGGCATTATCTTCTGGCTCACAGTATCAGGAGCAGTTGCAAGCTCAAGCTAAGCTTATAGAGACTTTGTAGAAGCAGCAAGAAGAGATGTGTCAGTGGCAGTAGTAGCTGGAGCAACATTACGAGGAGCAGATGCATCGATGGCAGCAGCAGCAGTAGCAGTAGCATGAGGAGGAGACACATCGATGATAGTAGTAGCGTCACGAGCTGATGGAGTACATGTGCCGTCTGACTCGTAGTTTAGGGATTGAGTTTCCTCCACCAGCACCTTCATCTCCTCCACCTCCTCCAAAAGACGACCCCCAGTGATTTTTTATGTTACAAACATCTGAATTTAACACTGTAATATAAATTATTTACATTTTCTGTCTTTCTATATCGGTGAAAATATTATATAATTTAATTTTTAATATTTTAATATTTTTTTATATTTTTTTGTGAATATTGAGAAGTTTAATATTTTTTAATTTTTTATTATTTTAATAATGTTAATATTATTTTATTTAATATATTTTTTAGTATTATTTTTTTAATTTTTGTTTATTTAATAATAATAATAATATTTTATGATTTTTTTTGTGAATATTGAGAATTTTAATATTTTTTATTTTTTTAATAATAGTAATATTATTTTTTCATTAATTGTAATTTTATTAAATTTATTTTTTAAAAAATTAATTTATTATTTGCGATGAGAACTTTTGCGACGGGACCCCGTCGCAAATAGTTTAACTATATATTTTTAAAAACATATTTGCAACGAGACTACTTGCTCATCGAAAATAATTTGATGCGACGGGCCCTTCACAGAACATTATATATATATATTTATATTTATATATATATATTTGTGATGGGATGAGGGAACTTCGCCAAAACTATTTGTGACGGACCCGTCACGAAAACGTTTATGTATATATAATACATATAATCGGAGACTTATTTGTGACGGTGATATTTCCCGTTGCAAATACTATTATTTGTGACGAACCCATCACAAATAATGGTATTTGCGACAACATTTTCTGCAACGGGCTATTTGTGATGGGACCCCATCGCTAAAGCTTATTTGCGACGGGATCCCATTGCAAATAAGCCATCGCAAATACAAATAATTCCAGTAGTGTGAAGATTCATCCAGACATGACCTCAAGGAATTGGCTTCAATGGAGGCTTCAATGTAGGCATTTCACTTATGCAGGTTGTATGGGTTTGGATGTTTGAGAGGGTATGGTGTCATCCATCAGATCGGGCATGTGCTTTGTCACAGGAGAATTGCTTGTCGTACAGTCTTGCAATGGTGGAGAGCCTTTTCATGTTTTAAATGCTGGGGTGAGGCAGATTAATGGTGTTAGTCTGAGTTTTATATTCTTGATCTTCGAGTCATGATTGTTTTAAGTCCTGATGTCTGTTCGGGGTTTCCCCCCTTGTTCCCTTAAAAGGGGGTTAATCATATAATAAAAAAAATTTGGCCTACGGGGCATTGGATTATGATGGGAAAAGGATGAAACGTATAATTTTGGAATAATTTAATGTCTAAAACATTTATAAATTAATTCACTTTTGAATGCGTATATGAGTTATAGAAAAAACACTATATTTGGTATTTTGGACAATTTTAAAATATAACCTATTGAATATGAAATACCATTAAGAATCAGATATATATTGATAATATATCCAATCTATAGTTACCATTATAATTAGTATATATTATATGTTATGAAAAAATCCAATTGATGTAGATGGAAGATGTGATGGCCTAGACCTATAATATTATACCCAATAAAGCCCATTTTTTAGAGTTTTTATAGGAGATGGAATCACTAGAAATTTTCCTTGACGAGTACCAAAATGGGATTCAAAAATTGAATCTTGTGAAAAACTGTTATCATATAATTTCATGATAATCGAGATCACATCCCAAACCATATTCTTGGAACAACCCCAAGAATGAACCATTATCACACCCCATACCCTACTAGTGTACACTATTGTAACAAGGGGTTCTTTATCTAGACCAGAAAAATTCGAATATTTATGTTTTATTTGTAACAAAATAAATTTTATGATTATTCCATTCCATTAATTCTATAAATGTCACGACCCACCTTCACCAAAAGGAGGGAAGGGTTAGCAGATTGCCAGGCCCTTCCGTCATTAAGTTAAAGGAGAGATAATGACCCCCGAGACCCGCCTTCAATAGATCCCGGAGTGCCAACTAGCACCAAGGGTTTAGGAATTTCTCTCAAATGGAAGGCATCACCCCTTTTTGTTTTATAAGATCGAGAGATAAGATGATGAAACTCACCAACACCAAGGTAAAAGAAAAGTAAAGCCAAAATTAAACCATTCCGACATGCATGTTCTAAAAGTAAAGCCACAAAGTACAAAAGGGGACTACAAAGGTAAGTACCAAAAAAGAAAAGCAACAACTACAACTGCCCCAAAGGTCCGAGAAAGTATGGTCATGCGTGATCCCCGAAGTCCACCTGGAAACCTGAAAGCAGTTTTATATACGTAGGGTGAGCATACAAGTACACTCAGTAGGGAAATCCAAAGACTCTCGTGCACAATTGGGGGAACGTACTAAAGTCCCTTGAGAAAAAGGAGTAAACCAAACACCTATCAAGGTAAACTATCCACCCCAGGCCTCACCAAGGAACACTCCCCAAATAACGCAAGTCAAGTAAGATATATAATTAGAGCACATCGATTTTTGGGTACCCCGCGCCACTTTCCCACTGGTTATTGAGACATCCTACACATCGAACCAATCCCTCCATTCTCACCGCAGTCCCACTTCCACACCCTCCCGCACACACCTGGGCCACAACCACCACAAGCAGTCCCACTGCCGAATCTCGCACACAAACACCTGGGCCACAACTATCACATGTAACCACACCTGCAAACACCTAGGCTAGAACAACCACCACCACTCCCAAAGACACCTGGGCTAGAAAACCACTGCCACGCCCGAAGACACCTGGGCCTCATCCAGAAGACACTTGGGAAACCACCCGCCGCACACACCTAGCCAACCACCACACTACCCCGCCCGAAGGTTCTTGGGCTAATAATGGACCTTAGGCCATCACATCCTACCGGAAGATACTTGGGCTATCCGGGAATGGGAGCATAAAAGGAACTAATAACCAGCCACTAAGAATAGTGTTGGGAAAAAAACCCTCCCCCATGAAATGGGGGTGTTCGGAACTAAGTGCTCAACTTGGGTGGGGTGCAAATAAGAAACACAAAACTACAAGTATAGATATAGGTAAAAAGAACTCTCCCAAAGCTTAGGTTTTTCTAACCAACCTACAAAACACAACACCACTGCGTCCAAGTCACAAGTCACGACTCTCTCCAACAAAACCCATATGTCCCATTCTTGTTTCAAGCTCAGTGATAATGTTTAATTAATTTTAAGCACTACTGGGCAACTAGTAAGCATAGTCACAAGTCCAGGAAAGTAAACAGTCAAGCATCAACCATAGCGCCCACACCCGGTTCTCAACATCAGAGGATCCCACCCCAATTCGTGATATAAACAAGTAACCACCGGGTCTTAAAACTCACAACCACCGAATTCATATCAACAGGGAAACCCATCCCCAACTTCACAACCACCACGAGAATAAAATGAATAGGGGATCCCATCCTCTCCCACATCTCTAGCAACCGGCCCGTGAAAGAGAACAACCAAACCACCATCACCAACACAAAGCAGGGCCTTGCCGGTATTTTCAGATTTATAAGATTTTCCACACTCTATGATTTCAATTCCATGTTTTGACTGGGGTTAGCACAGAAGGGATTGATCCTGGTGCTTTCAATTTATTCAGCCGGGTATACATGATTAACCAATTTACTTTTCACAGCAGGAGTTTACAATTTCAAGGCAGCCATTTAAAACACCACGAGTGGTTCATTAGTGCACAAACAACGACTACCAACAGCCTCGATTTTCAGAAGGCGTAAGCTAGCACAACTCAGAAAGAATATCATAATATAAAACGGCATCAACAATCATAGATCCCCCTTCTTTCTTTAGAGGATTCTTTCATTATCCTTAATTAGGTTTGGTTTATCCAATTCTACAAAATCAAAAGCACGCCAACCCCGCATGATACACAAAAGAGAGTGGTGAAGGAGAAATTCCCTACTTGTTGATAGATGATCGACGCTTAGGCCGAGCATTGAACATTACGTATAACGATGCGGCATGCCCGATGCACCAGAAGCTAATTGTGAAAATCCGCGATCGAGGATATAAGAAACCATGGCTAACCCTTAGTTTATAAGAGTCGTGGATGGTTGAGGTGAGAACGCGAAACCACGTAAGGCACGGGGGTCGTGGGTTGACCATGCGGCTGGGTAATTACAGACAGAGGTCTCTCGGGATTTTTAGGAATTAATTATGGGATTTAAATGGTTTTAAAAGGAGTAAAAGAATTAATTTACATCGAAACTTACGTTGTGGGAGCGGAAAAGTCAGGTACTGGAAATAGAATGAAAATCTCGGCGAGGGGACACAGAGCCACCGTCACGGTGTCACCCTCACAGTGCCACCGTCACGGTGCCACCCTCATGGTGCCACCGTCACGGTGCCACTGTCATGTTGCTACTGTTTTGGTGGAGGCTCACTTTTGGCAAAGTAATGGGCCAGGAGGGTCCTGGCAATTACATTAAATACCTCTTAAATGATTCTCGTCCTCGATAATCAAAACAAACCAAGAAGGAAAGAGAGGGCCTGAACAGCCACCTCGAAAGATACCTCTTAGAAGTGAACCCATGCGAACCAAAAACACTTCTTTATCAAGAACCAAGGAACATACCATGCCAAACTGCCCAGGCATGTGGGTTGGGGAGTCTCCTCCCCCATGTCAAGATATTATCCTCTTTGGGCGGCACTGACTCGCCCGCATGGGTTTAATCGCATCCACCTTAATGCGTCTTGATTAGGGGTCGGGTTCTCTCCTCCCCCATAGCCATGGCTTTTCACACACAATGAGAAGAAATAAAACCAGTACATTTCATATCAAAAAGACAAAACATTCTACCACAATAGGTACAACAAGGAACAAAACTCAAAACAACTCTGGGTATTGGGTACGCATTTGTGCTTCCCTCTCCCACATACTCTCCTCAAGCCCACCATGTCTCCACAACACGAGAACCAAGGGAATGATTCACCCACAAAGAACCTTATCCTTGCGATCCTCGATCATCATTGGTCTCTCCACAAAGGTCACGTTGTCCTCGATGTCCAACTCACCCCAATCAGGGACGTGCGAATCATCATGCAGATACTGACGGAGCTCGGACACATGAATGACATCATGTATCCTCAGTAGCGACGGTGGTAACGCTAGCTGATAATCCACTTCGCCGACCCGCCGCAACACTTCGAAGGGTCCGATGAACCTGGGAGAAAGCTTACTCCCCTTTCCGAACCTCTGTTGCCCACGCCGAGGGGAGACCTTCAAGAACATGTGGTCTCCAACCTCAAACTCCAAGGGCCTCCTCCTGGTATCAGCATTTGAATTCTGTCAGTCCTGGGACGCCTTCATCCTTTCCCGTATGAGCTGAACCTTCTCTGTCGTGTTCTGCACCACCTCTGGGCCAAGGATGCCTGCCTCTCCCCCTTTGGCCCAACACATAGGTGAACGACATGGCCTACCTTACAAGGCTTCGAACGGGGGAATACCGATGGTAGAGTGGTATCTATTATTGTTGGCGAACTCTACCAGGGGAAAGTGTCACATCCATGATTCTCTTGAGTCCAGAACACATGCTTGCAGCATATCCTCCAAGTTCTGGATGGTGCGCTCCGTTTTTCCATCTTTCTGGGGATGGAAAGCAGTGCTATGGCATAACTGGGTGCCAAAAGCATGCTGCAATCCTCTCCAGAAACGCGAGGTAAACCGTGCATCCCTATCTGAGACTATAGACCTCAGAACTCCATGCAACCGCACCACCTCATCCACATAACATCGTTCCAAAGTATCCACTGCACTTGACTCCCTGATTTCCATAAAGTGAGTTGATTTCGTCAACCTATCCACTACCACCCAGATGTCGTCGTATCCCCCTTGGACCTTGGGTATTCCCGTGACGAAATCCATTAATATGTCATCCCACTTCCACTCAGGAACAACTATAGACTGCAGTAGGCCACCTGGAACTCAGTTTTTAGCCTTCACTTGCTGACACACTAAGAACTTGGCCACAAACTCTGCCACTGATCTCTTCACTTCGGGCCACCAAAACTGTCCTTTCAGTCCCTAGTACATCTTGGAAACTCCTGGGTGTACCGCCAGGGGTGAGTTGTGGAACTCACGGAGAACCTTGTCACGCATCACTCCTAGAACAAACAACCTTTTCTGGAAAAGCATCTGGTTCTTACTATCCTCTGCCCATCCTTCCGGAGCATTGCCCTGGTCAACCGGGTCATGCGTCACTTCGCACGCCGGGTCTCCCCACTGAGACTCCTCCACTTATCGAAACAGAGATGACTGTACTAACTTCTGATATATACAACCTCCACCGCTATCCATCTTCGCATCCAGGTGTAAGGCAGCCAAATCCTCTATTGCCTTTCAGGTGTCCACCGACTCTCAAACCACATCCTTCTGCGTTCTCCTGCTCAAGGAATCGGCCACCACATTTCCATTTCCCTCAGTATAAGAGATCTCGAAGTCGTAATCCTGGAGGAACTCCACCCATCTCCGCAGTCGCAAGATTAAGTCCCGCTGGGAGAAGATATACCTCTAGCTTTTGTGATCCGTGAAGACCATAAAGCGTTCCCTGATGAGGTAGTGCTGCCATAACTTTAGCACAATAACGACCGTTGCAAGCTCCAGGTCGTGGGTGGCGTAATTACGCTCATGGTGGCTTAGTATCCTGGACCCATAAGAGATCAACCCTTGTCGCTATATCAACACACATCCCAGACCTTATCCTGAAGCATCACAGAACACCTCACAGGCCACCCCTTCTTCTGGTAATCTCAGCACTGGGGCACTATCCAACATCTCTTTCAGATAACTGAAGGCTGACTCACACTGCTCACTCCACCTGAAAACCTGGTCCTTCTTGGTAAGGGTTGTCAAAGGGGATGCTACTCGGGAGAAGTTGGGTGCGAACCTCCGATAGTAACCTGCCAGCCCAAGGAAACTATGGACCTCTTCCACATTCTTGGGTGCTGCCCAAGAAACAACCGCCTCATCCTTTGATGGGTCCACCGCTACCCCCCTGCTCAGACACCACATGCCCGAGTAAGTGCACTTCTCGTGTCCAGAACATGAATTGTTGTAACACCCCAAGATTTCATAGTGTGTTATTTCTTCAAAATAATTCAATAACTTGCACTACACGCAACACCGAGTTCAATCACACCATGACTTACCCAAAAAAAAATCCATTCAAAAGAGGTTATGAATAGTATTAACTAAATTTTAAACTTTATATAATCCTTATAATTTTAGAATCCATATTATGAGTTTCTAAGACATAATGCAAGAACAGATTCATTTTTAGTATTGCACTTTTATCAACTTTTAATAGTGAAACCTTTTTAAATACAATTTTTAAAACTTTTTGACTAAATGGGGGACATCAAAAAATTTAAAATGAAACATCCCAAGCTTCCACGGTAAGCTTTCCTTTGAATAATATAGTAGCGTGTGTTGTACGCAACTTCGAGTTCTAACACACCACAACCAATCAAACTAGCCGTTATGAATAGTAATACCTACCTTTTAAAATTTTAGAAATTTTATCTGTCAAAATGGACTTCATTTTTGGATTCGTAGTATCGAATTTAGCCTAAGGTGAAATTTTGGTACTTTTCGGATAACTTTCATATTTTGATGAATAGTGAAAATTACTAAATTTTAATTAAAAACAACTTTTTTAATCAAAATAATTAATAGTGATAAATTATGAATTTGAGTGGTTTTAAAGAATATTTAGAATATATTTTTACCATTTAATATAATTTTGGTAATTGGACATAGTTTTACAATTAATCCGAACATAAACAAGTGTCAATCTTTTGATAGTTATTATCTCTTAAAAACACGCTTTTTGTTTTGACAGCGGGAATTAATTTTAAATTAATTTCTGCCACTTCTGTGTTTTGAATTTAGAAAAAATGGATTCCATATTTGGAATCAGGATGTTAAAATTGTGTAAATAGGTAACTTTTATTTTTATACATTTTGAATAATTACTACGGTGAGTATTTTATTTACCATGGTTAAGGGTAAATCTGGTAAATAAGGGTTAAAAAATAATATTATAATAATACTAAATTACCCTAAAATGTATCCTAGCCTTATTGGTTGATACATGTTCGACCATATTCATATTTGGGTCGATTTTGGGACCCCATGGTTCCACTTGTAGGTGATAGGGACACTTTATTTTAATTAAGTTAAAATGAATACAAAAATGACACAAGCATATATCTTTTAGAAAAACAATTTTTACATAAAGTTATATATGTTGGATTTTAGATTATAAATATTAATTAGAAAGAAAAAACGATTTCCTACATAATGATATTTTATTTATAATTTTTAGACATTAAATAATTTAATTTATATATGACACAATGATGATGAATTAATTACTATAATAGTGAAAAATTAAAATAATTAATATTATAAATACCTAAATAAATATAATATGAAACTTTTAATGAATTAAACTAATTTTCTAGGATAATATGATATATTAGGATTGATTTAATTGACTTTTTTCGAAGTAATAAATCTGTTATGAGTTTCACAAAAATCAACTATTGAATAGTGTCAAAATTGACATAAAAGAGTTTTTAAAACAAATATTATATTATTAATTGATATTAAATACCTAAAAATCTATGATTCGGCCAAGAGACATATATCATGATAGTTTAATCATTAATGGAACACTTGGGGGTCTCTTGGATATATATGGTAAGTTTATTAACCATATAATATAAAAATACAAAGAGACATTGTAAAAGTGATACTAATTAACTTAGAGTTAATACTTAAATATAAGGTTAATATAAGTACCCAAACCGGTCTAAATTCTATTAGTTGAGTTGTTTTCGACCCCTACCCACCTTAACATTTATATAATCAACTTTTGAGCCATTATAAACCGAATATGAATTTATTATAAACTAATATTTCTAGCTTTTCCAAAGGTGCCCCTCACCCCTCTTATAAAAGGGAACTCTTCCTTCTCCTTTCTTCACACCTTCAAAGCCTTTTGGTTCGGCCAAACTCTTCCCAAATACTATCCCAACTTCCCTAACTACAACATAGAGGCCTTAGTTTGATCAGAAAGAAATCCTAAGGAGCCCTTTTGATCAAATCAAATGGAGGAAACCGAAGAAGAGGTAATGATTTCACCACACTTTTCCAAGTTCCTTCTTCTTCCACTTCTTCTTCCTTTGTTGTTACCATTATAAAATAATAACTCCAGTATAATATATATACTGTGATGTTATTATAAATATGGTACAACCATTTTCAGTATTCTATCCACCCTTTGAATAACATGTCACCATACGTGCGTACGTACGGCTAACCGTCTCCACGTCATGGAGTAATTGTTATTAAATATATTATTATTTGGATGGGTATAATAATGATTTGTAACTCATGTAAATAATAAATATAACATGTTAATGATTCTGTATATATGATATACCATCCATTTATATATTATTTTAATATCAAAAGAATGATATTGTCGCTCGTGCGTACGTACGGATTACCGTCTCCACGAACGCGATGAGATTCATTCTCCATCGTATCTATTCAAGTATAATTATCATTTGATGATTTAAAAATGATGTTTTAAGGACTTGATATCATTTTGGATATGAATAATATGCAACCTATCCATTACAAATATGGCTTACGTAACAAAACATATAAAAGAAAACAACTAAGTTAACACTCGAAACAACGATAATACTAAGATATTATTATCAAATCAATATTAAAAGATCATATATGATATCATATTAATGTATATGATTCTTGTATAATTTAATAACAATTATTTCACCATTATATAGGAGGTTCACCTACCCCAACCAAGGAAAAGTACAAGGTAAGGGGTTTTCATCTCACTCCTTATTCCCGTGAGATTCATGCCATATTGCCACCATCACCTTTTGTGTGGTGTATGTACTACCCATAATTATATTATTTGTGTAATACACTCTAATTTATGTGTATTTACATATTCATTGTATGATACCTCTTTCATGGGTTGAATGTTTCATAAGTTACCAAATTGTTAAGGGTTATTTCGCAATCTCTTCATTATCCGAGGTTGTTTATACGTAATAATCTACTGGGATATCTTTATCATCCACATCCATGTTTCTAAAAACTGAATTTCAAAACATTTTTACTATTTACTAGAATATGGGATAAAGTCATTTATACCCTTGTTTGACTTTTTATAAGAGGTTTATAAAGGAATCTTTCCATCGTTTTCCAAACAAGGTGCTTTTTAACCTTTTCAACAAAATTAAGGTAAGAATGTTTTTTTAACTTATACGGTGGGTGTGGCTATTTTCCGCCGTTATAAAATCGTCGAAGCTTCCCTTACAAGATAAT
This sequence comes from Viscum album, assembly GCA_963277665.1. Taxonomy (NCBI): domain Eukaryota; kingdom Viridiplantae; phylum Streptophyta; class Magnoliopsida; order Santalales; family Viscaceae; genus Viscum; species Viscum album. The sequence goes on from OY728119.1 coordinate 1,979,886,842, forward strand.
AAAAATATTTTTCAAAAAAAATGTTTTATTTCAAAAATATAAGACTCTTAAATGATTTCAAAATAGAAAGTGATATTTTTCTAAAATAGTCTTTATTTCATATATGTCAACATCCTTTGATGGATTTTAAGCTTATTTGAAGTTGATTTATTATGATACAAAACATCCATATTTTATTGAAGGTTTTGTGATATTTTGACTGTGGATAAGTTATTCTTATGTCACTCATGGTTTTTTTTAGAGTATTGACATTTCATAAGTTATTTTTAATCCGAATGTTTATGTTATATTTCAACGTTTCATTTAGATGAATGTGTTAGACAAGTATGTTCAGGGTTGGGGACCGGTAAAAGTAAGCCATCCGGTTTGGTCTCCAGTTATTAGAGGAACTCCGGTTTGGTCTCCGGTTATTTGAGGAACTCCGGTTTGGTCTCCGGTTATTAGAGGAACTCCGGGTTGGTGTCCGGTTATTAGAGGCACTCCGGGTTGGTGTCCGGTTATTAGAGGCACTCCGGGTTGGGTTCCGGTTACAGTTAGCCCCTAGGTCTTGGGACGAGGCCTTGACAAAGAAATTAAAGTTCAGCATTATGCATTCCGACATAATGAAAGTGTTTATTAATATTGCATGTGATTATTCGATTAGTATAATATCCATGTGAATAAGTAAATGGCATTATTTCATTTTACTTTTGCCATACTAAGTTGAAGTTCAAGTTTAAAAGGCTTTTGTTTTTGTAATTCATTGCCTTAAATGTTTATGCTTTTTTTTGAATGTTCCGCTATATTATTATCCTTACTGGGCATTTGAGCTCACCACTTTCCTATGTTTTATTTTTCCCAGGATGTGAAGAAGTAAGTTATGAATGACCTGCAGGGATATTATGAGGGGATAATAGTGTGGACTATGGAGACATTATGTTGTCGTAGTAGTTTTTCACTTTATGATGTAATGTAAAACTTATGAATATATCTAGTGTTTCCAAGGCTACTAAACCAATCGGTCTTTCGGGATTTTATCTTTCTTGTGATCATGCCAATGTTATGTAATAATGCACCGACTCTGGGTAACTAGGGTCGGGGCGTTACAGTTGGTATCAGAGGAAATTTAGTACAAACCTTCGAAGCTAGATTTAGATAAACTCTGATTAGAGCACATAGATTTAATATGAATTTTGAGGATTAGTATAGAAGAACTTCCTAGAATTTTTGTATTATAGAGATTTTGTGAGTTTTCCGAGCAATACATCCCTGTCTGGAAACGAGCAGGTAGAGGCGGCTCTGGCACAAATGTACCTAGGGGTAAAACCCAAAAACACCGCTTTGATCTAGACTCAAACGGGAACTGGTGCACGACAACGGGCCTTACTGCACTCTTGGTTACGACACTCCTGAGGGATATGGTTAGGATAACTCTCATTTTCTTTACAAATCATTATGAAGGGTTTATGAGTATATACTTCCTCAAAGGAGACATTTTTATGATTATGGATTATATCCATAAACTATTTAATTTATGTTATGTGTTTTACAAGTTTGTGATTAGGTATTGTTATTCATAAACTAATCTAATGTATTCCATTGTTTAGAAATGGCGCCAAGTAGAAGGAATGAGAACTCTAGCAATGCACATGATACAAAGAGAAAGAAGGATCATATATTTTATGGTCTTATGCCAGAATTTACTAGAGAAATAGTCTCGCATGTATTATCATCATATAAAGAAATAATATCATGTGTTGATAAGATAAGTAAAGAGTTTACTGAGTCCTATGGATTTGAACGGAAGCAAGAGAAGAAAAGTATGGAAGAGAGAAATATGGATAAATGGAAGAGGGAAAAGAAAAATTTTCCCATATGTGATTACTGTGGAAAGAAAAACCCTGGAACTTGCCTGAAAGGAATGGGAGTTTGTTATAAGTGTGGAGGAAAAGGGCACAAAGTACGTGACTGCAAGGGTAAGAAAATGGTTTCAAATGTACAATGCTTCATTTGTAAGGAGTTTGGACACTACGCGAACCTATGTCCCAGTCATCAGACTATGCCGCAAATGATTCTATTGGATAATAATCAAGTTATGATACTACCACAGATGAAGAGGAATGATTAGAGTTCTTATGTTGATTATGTCAATTGAGTGTTGTATCAACAATGTACTTGTTATAATAATTATGGAGTATATAAGGATTGTACTACAGTACTATTTCATTAAGGACTTGAGATTGTGTGGAACAAAGAAAAGTGACTCAATAGCAGGATAATTTTTTGGAAAATATATGGTTGAGAGAATGATAAACCATAATATAGTTCTGATACCGAGGTAGTGATTTTGGAATAATACATGATTGTTTTGGATAAATTATATTGGATATTCTTGACTACCTTGGAACTGATTAATGATTTTTATATTCCATCATTGTTGGGGTTTAAAACATTTTTGGATTGATGAAGTATATCCAGCATTCTATATGGAATAAGGGAGCATGAATGTAATCAATAAGGAATATGGTAATTCAGGATGTTTTAGTGTATTAAAAGAATACATGATGAAGGTATTCATATGCTATTACGGGGTAGAAAGGATCTACATTATGTTTACCTTCCTTATAAATGTTGGACTGTGAGTTTAGATAGAAGTATTTTGGATAGTTCTAGTTTGGATATTTTTGGATTGCCATAAAAGGACAACCCGGAGGTCGGGCGGCAACCCGTTGCGTCCAGCAAGGCTGCGAGACTTGAACCCGCAACCGAACGGCGACAAGGGTGTATCACCTACCACTGGCCCACGAGATGTCCTGGATTAAATAATGTAGTTTTTTAAAAGATCTAGTATATGAATTATAAATTCATTTATTTTGGAACCCTGTACGAATAGTATAAATAGAAAAAAAAATTACGTTCTATTATCTTTTAGAGTGAAAGATGAGTTTGTGGTAGAAATTTATTAATGGATAAAACTATAATTATAAAGTAAGTATATCTCCTTATGATATTATCCAATCTCATAAATAAATTCCTCAACATTAATAAAAGGAACTTAGAACAAAAATTTTGTCCTAGATGGTACCTTAAATCATCACTAATTTATGGCTTTGGGATTGTTGGCCTTTTCATAGCCATGTTCTCTACCACTCTCCATCAGATAATTGATGGTTAGATTTCTCTTCCATATCCATATTTTCCTACTTGGAACCCTAGTATGTGTTATTTTCGGTAATCTTCATACTTTCCACTCTTTATTTTAAATAGAGGACCCATTAATTCATTTTTCGATGTGGGATTTCAACTAAGATATTTTGAAACGTCAAAAATGTGTTATCCCAATACCCTATGTTTTGTTGAACCGATGGTATTTCAAATCATCATAGATTGATGACTTTAAGGACCTCAATTTTATACTTGTTTGTGATTGATGACCTCAATCACTACCTATAAATATTTACATTTTTCCTCCAATTATATGTCTCTAATTGCCACCAATGTTCTCCTAATCAAGATCATAATTTGGTGGTGACCCTTTCATTTCTCTTTTCCACATATTAAGACTAAATTTTAGTAACCCAATTTCCGATGTGGGTTTTCCCACAAATATATTTTCTATTTTCAACCCTTTATTTTCGAAGAACAATTTCAAATTGTGAGGACGCAATTTATTGAAGGAGGGGAGAATGTGACACCCCAAGATTTCATAGTGTGTTATTTCTTCAAAATAATTCAATAACTTGCACTACACGCAACACCGAGTTCAATCACACCATGACTTACCAAAAAAAATCCATTCAAAAGAGGTTATGAATAGTATTAACTAAATTTTAAACATTATATAATCCTTATAATTTTAGAATCCATATTATGAGTTTCTTAGACATAATGCAAGAACAGATTCATTTTCAGTATTGCACTTTTATCAACTTTTAATAGTGAAACCTTTTTAAATACAATATTTTATACTTTTTGACTAAATGGGGGACATAAAAAAATATAAAATGAAACATCCCAAGCTTCCACGGTACGCTTTCCTTTGAATAATACAGTAGCGTGTGTTGTACGCAACTTCGAGTTCTAACACACCACAACCAATCAAACTAGCCGTTATGAATAGTAATACCTACCTTTTAAAATTTTAGAAATTTTATCACTCAAAATGGACTTCATTTTTGGATTCGGAGTATCGAATTTAGCCTAAGGTGAAATTTTCGTACTTTTCGGATAACTTTCATATTTTGATGAATAGTGAAAATTACTAAATTTTAATTAAAAAAACTTTTTTAATCAAAATAATTAATAGTGATAAATTATGAATTTGAGTGGTTTTAAAGTATATTTAGAATATAGTTTTACCATTTAATATAATGTTGTTAATTGGACATAATTTTACAATTAAACCGAACATAAACAAGTGTCAATCTTTTGATAGTTATTATCTCTTAAAAACACGCTTTTTGGTTTTGACAGCGGGAATTAATTTTAAATTAATTTCTGCCACTTCTGTGTTTTGAATTTAGAAAAATGTATTCCATATTTGGAAACAGGATGTTAAAATTTTGTAAATAGGTAACTTTTATTTTTAGACATTTTGAATAATTACTGCGGTAAATATTTTATTTACCATGGTTAAGGGTAAATCCGATAAATAAGGGTTAACAAATATTATTATAATAATACTAAATTACCCTAAAACGTGTCCTAGCATTATTGGTTGATACATGTTATACCATAGTCATATTTGAGTCAATTTTGGGACCCCATGGTGCCACTTATAGGTGATAGGGACACTTTATTTTAATTAAGTTAAAATGAATACAAAAATGATACGAGCATATATCTTTTAGAAAAACAATTTTTACATAGAGTTATATATGTTGGATTTTGAATTATAGATATTCATTAGAAATATAAAACGATTTCCTACATAATGATATTTTATTTATAATTTTTAGACATTAAATAATTTAGTTTATATATGACACAATGATGACGAATTAATTACTATAATAGTAAAAAATTAAAATAATTGATATTATAAATACTCAAATAAATATAATATTAAACTTTTAATGAATTAAAATAATTTTATAGGATACTATGATAAATTAGGATTGATTTAATTTACTTTTTTCGAAGTAATAAGTCTGTTATGAGTTTCACAAAAATCAACTATTGAATAGTGTCAAAATTGACATAAAAGAGTTTTTAAAACAAATATTATATTATTGATTGATATTAAATTCCTAAAAATATAAGGTTCGTCCAAGAGACATATATCATGATAGGTTCAACATTAATTGACCACTTGGGGGTCTCTTGGATGTATATGATAAGTTTATTAACCATATAATATAAAAATACAAAGAGACATTGTAAAAGTGAAACTAATTAACTTTGAGTTAATACTTAAAGATAAGGTTAATATAAGTACCCAAACCTGTCTAAATTCTATTGTTTGAGTTGTTTTCGACCCCTCCCCCCCTTAAAATTTAAATAATCAACTTTTTAGCCATTATAAACTGAATATGAATTTATTATATGCTAATATTTCTAGATTTTCCAAAGGTTCTCCTCACTCCTCTTATAAAATGGCACTCCTCCTTCTCTTTTCTTCACACCTTCAAGGCCTTTTGGTTCGGCCAAACTCTGCCCAAATACTCTCCCAAATTCCCTAAATACAACCTAGATGCCTTATTTTGATCATAAAGCAAACCTAAGGAGCCCTTTTGATCAAATCAAAAGGAAGAAACCGAAGAAGAGGTAATGATTTCACCACCCTTTTCCAAGTTCCTTCTTCTTCCACTTCTTCTTCCTTTGTTGTTACCATTCTAAAATAATAACTCCAGTATCATATATATATTGTGATGTTTTTATAAATAACTTACAATCATTTTCAGTATTCTATCCACCCTTTGAATAGCATGTCACCATACGTGCGTGCGTACGACTTACCGTCTCCACGTCGTGGTGTAATTGTTATTCAATATATTATTATTTGGATGGGTATAATAATGATGTGTAACTCATGTAAATAATAAATATAACATGTTAATGATTCTGTATATATGATATACCATCCATTTATATATTATTTTAATATCAAAAAAATGATATTGCCGCTCGTGCGTACGTAAGGACTACCGTCTCCACGAACGCGATGAGATTCATTCTCCATCGTATCCATTCAAGTATAATTATCATTTGATGATTTAAAAATGATGTTTTAAGGACTTGATATCATTCTGGATATGAATAATATACAACCTATCCATTACAAACATAGCTTACGTAACAATACATATATAAGAAAACAAGTAAGTTAACACCCGAAACAACTATAATACTAAGATATTATTATCAAATCAATATTAAAAGATCATATATGATATCATATTAATGTATATGATTCTTGTATAATTTAATAACAATTATTTCACCATTATACAGGAGGTTAAACTACCCCAACCCAGGAAAAGTACAAGGTATGGGGTTTTCATCTCACTCTTTATTCCCGTGAGATTCATGCCATATTGCCACTATCACTTTTTGTGTGGTGTATGTACTACCCATAATTATATTCTTTGTGTAATACAATATAATTTATGTGTATTTACATATTCATTGTATGATACCTCTTTCATGGGTTGTATGTTTCATAAGTTACCAAATTGGTAAGGTTTATTTCGCAATCTCTTCATTATCCGAGGTTGTTTGTACGTAATAATCTACTGGGATGTCTTTATCATCCACATCCACGTTTCTAAAAAATGAATTTCAAAACATTTTTAATATTTACTAGAATATGGGTTAAAGTCATTTATACCCTTGTTTGACTTTTTATAAGAGGTTTATAAAGGAATCTTTTCGTCGTTTTCCAAACAAGGTTCTTTTTAACCTTTTCGACAAAATTAAGGTAAGAATGTTTTTTTTAACTTATACGGCGGGTGTGGCTATTTTCCGCCGTTATAAAATCGTCGAAGCTTCCCTTACAAGATAATAAGAATATTTTTCAAAAAAAAAATTTATTTCATAAATATAAGACTCTTAAATGATTTCAAAATAGAAAGAGATATTTTTCTAAAATAGTCTTTATTTCATCTATGTCAACATCCTTTGATGGATTTTAAGATTATTTGAAGTTGATTTATTATGATACAAAACATCTATATTTTATTGAAGGTTTTTTGATATTTTGACTGTCGATAAGTTATTCTTATGTCACTCATGGTTTTTGTTTAGAGTATTGACATTTCATAAGTTATTTGTAATCCAAATGTTTATGTTATATTTAAACCTTTCATTAAGATGAATGTGTTAGACAAGTATGTTCAGGGTTGGGGACCGGTAAAAGTAAGCCCTCCGGTTTGCTCTCCAGTTGTTAGAGGAACTCCGGTTTGGTCTCCGATTATTTGAGGAACTCCGGTTTGGTCTCTAGTTATTAGAGGAACTCTGGGTTGGTGTCCGGTTATTAGAGGCACTCCGGGTTGGTGTCCGGTTATTAGAGGCACTCCGGGTTGGGTTCCGGTTATAGTTAGCCCCTAGGTCTTGGGACGAGGCCTTGACAAAGAAATTAAAGTTCAGCATTATGCATTCCGACATTATGAAAGTGGTTATTGATATTGCATGTGATTATTAGATTAGTAGAATATCCATGTGAATAAGTAAATGGAAATATTTCATTTTACTTTTGCCATACTATGTTGAAGTTCAAGTTTAAAAGGCTTTTGTTTTAGTAATTCATTGCCTTAAATGTTTATGCTTATTTTTGAATGTTTCGCTATATTGTTAACCATATTGGGCATTTGAGCTCACCCCTTTTATATGTTTTATTTTTTCCAGGATGTGAAGAAGTAAGTTTTGAATGACCTGCAGGGATATTATGAGGGGATAATAGTGTGGACTATGGAGACATTATGTTGTCGTAGTAGTTTTTCACTTTATGATGTAATGTAAAACTTATAAATATATCTAGTGTTTCCAAGGCTACTAAACCAATCGGTCTTTCGATATTTGATCTTTCTTATGATCATGCAAATGTTATGTAATAATGTGCCGACTCTGGGTAACTAGGGTCGGGGCGTTACAATTTTGACAACTTCCCATAGAGCTGATGATGTCGGAGGACCTCCAAAACTGTCCTCAGGTGCTCTGCATGGTCCTCTTCTGACCTCAAATAGATCAGGATATCATCAATGAACACAACCACAAACCGATCCAATTACTCTCAGAAGATGGAGTTCATAAGCCCCATGAACACATCTGGGGCATTTGTAACAGTGAAGGGAATGACTACGAACTCGAAGTGTCCATATCTGCATCTGAACGCCGTATTCGGGATGCCGCCCTCCTTCACTCTCAGCTAGTTGTACCCAGACCGTAGGTCGATCTTTGAGAACCATCCTTCCCCTTTTAGTTGGTCGAAAAGATCATCTATCCTCGGAAGAGGGTAGCGATTCTTGATCATCACCTGATTCGGCCTCCTGTAGTCTATGCACAACTTGAGACCACCATCTGCCTTCTTTGCGAACAAGACTGGAACACCCCACGGTGACGCACTCGGGCGAACATAACCCCTCTTCATCAGATTGTCAATCTGGATCTGCAACTCCCGTAGCTCTGAAGGTGCCATCCGGTAAGGAGCCATCGAGATCGGTCGAGCGCCGGGCTGCAGGTCTATTCTAAACTCGATATCACGCCGAGGGGGTAGAGTCGTCACCTCCTCAGGAAATATGTCCATAAACTCGTGGAAGATCTCTGGCACTTTTACCATTTCAGCATCTATTGATTCCACTGTCAGCTCATCCAACAAGGAGAGGAGGGGTTCCTCTCACCTGTTTCCCTTCTGACTGCTCCGCTCACCGGTGAAGGTAACATGTCGGCCATCCAAGTCCGAGAACACCACCCTTATTCGGAAACAATCGATGACGGCACACATAGAGAATAGCCAGTCGATGCCTATGATGACATTGTATGGCTGAATCTGTAGCAGAAGAAGATCCCTAACCGACTGATGTGGCCATATCATCAGTCTACATCCCTAACAAACAAACAAGAGGTTAGTCTGGCCTCTGACTGGTGTGATCAACACTAGGGGTACTGGAAGTCTATCCGCATCTAAACCCAAGGCACGGGCTAGAGTGGGTGCAACAAAGGAGTGTGAAGCTCATGTATCGAACAAGGCAGAAGCAAGAGTGCTAAACAGACTGATCGTACCTCGAACAACCTCTGGTCCTACTGGAACTGCTACCTATGCGGCGTGAAAATGTCCACGCCCAGCTCCTCTACCCCTCGGCTGCCAGCCACCTCCCCGACCATGCCCCAGTCGAGGTCCTTGAGGTGCGCCCTAAGGTCAGCCTCCTCCTCCTATGTCTGCCTTCGGAGGAGCGGGAGCTCGCTGTCCCTGCTGCTGTTGCTGGAAAGGTCTGGCTGGAAACTGCTGCTGGGGTGGGTGGTGGGGCTGTCCACCACCGTCGTGCTGCACCCGGTCCGGGCACTGACTCCGAAGATGTCCAGGGCTCCCACAGATGAAGCACCGCTGTCCTGGGCCCAAGGAAAAGTGGCGAGGACCAGGGGATCGGAACTGAAACTGCTGCGACCTGCTCCCTGCGGGTCGGAACCTAGAGGGTCCTGACGCTGGAGACCTAGTGCTGACGGCCTTCCCCTTCGATGGTCCCAGCTAGATCCCCTCTCATGACACACCTCCTAGAGCGTGCATTCTCTCCACCACTTTGGCCTTCTTATAGACCTCCAAGTACGTCGGCAGGGTAAAGGGGGTAACAGCGTACTGGAGGGAGGGTCGGAGCGCCTCCTCCAAACGTCTCGCCCGAGACTCCTCGTCGGGAAAGAGGTCTATAGAAAAACATAGGAGGTCATTGAACTTGATCCCTAGATCCCTCACAGACATACTCCCCTATTGGAGGGAGAGTAGCTCCTGTCCCTTTTCCGCCTTCATCGTCGAAGAGAGGAATTCGGCTCGGAACTCCCTCTCGAAATCCGCCCAAGCCACCTTGGCCTATCTCCTCTCCCCCAGGTTAAGTGTCCACCACTGATGCGCCACTCCCTGCATCTGGATGACGTCCAGAGAAACCTAGTACTTGTTCGGGGCCCGAATCAGGCCGAAAGCTATGACTAGCTCCTCTAGCCAGCCTTCCGTCTTCATGTCAGAGGTGCTGCCCTCATACTTCTCAAGGGCCTATCGCGGGACGGCCCGAAGAGTATTCTTCCACTTGTCGTCCTCTTCCTCTCGATCATCTCTCTGCCGATTGTCCAAAGTAGTCTCTGGGGCCTCGATCTCCTATACCACACGTGGTCTCCATCCAGGTGCCATAGCTGCAAGGTAAACAAGTAATGCCTAAGATCAAGTAGTGCAGAATATCGTCTTCAAAACTTCTTAAAATTTTAATTTATTCTTAATTCCCAAGACATCCCAGAAACACAAGTACAGAAGTCATTATGATGCATGTACCTTTCCTAGGGTCTCTACCACGCAATCAGCGTGGCCTCACTTGGTCGTTCGGTAGGTCCAGAGTCCTTGCATCGGATCATGGGGGGCCCTAAAAATCTCATGTCCTAGTCTGTCTTCCCTGGCCTAATTCACGCGCCAAGGTCACCCAACATTGTTGCCTTACCATCCCATGAAATCCTCACTGTGCCTAACTCCAGACTCCATCCTATCTCTCAACCTCTCCCTCTAATACCATTCTATCGCAACCCGCCTTCACCAAAAGGAGGGAAGGGTTAGCAGATTGTCAGGCCCTTCCTTCTTTAAGTTGAAGGAGTGATAATGACCCCCAAGACCCGCCTTCAATAGATCCCGGAGTGGTGACTAGCACCAAGGGTTTAGGAATTTCTCTCAAATGGAAGGCATTACCCCTTTTTGTTTTATAAGAACGAGAGATAAGATGATGAAACTCATCAACACCAAGGTTAAAGAAAAGTAAAGCCAAAAGTAAACCATTACCACAAGCATGTTCTAAAAGTAAAGCCACAAAGTACAAAAGGTGACTACAAAGGTAAGTACCAAAGAAGAAAAGAAACAACTGCAACTGCCCCAAAGGTCCGAGCTAGTATGGTATTGTGTGATCCCCGAAGTCCTCCTAGAAACCTGAAAGCAGTTTTCTATACATAGGGTGAGCATACAAGTACACTAAGTAGGGAAAACTAAAGACTCCCGTGCACAAGTGGGGGAACGTACTAAAGTCCTGTGAGAAAAAGGAGTAAACCAAACACCTATCAAGGTAAACTATCCACCCCATGCCTCACCAAGGCACACTCCCCAAATAACGCAAGTCAAGTAATATATATAATCAGATCACATCAATGTTTGGGTAACCCACGCCACTTTCCCACTGGTTATTGAGACATCCTACACATCGAACCAATCCCGCCATTATGTCACCGTAGTCCCACTGCAACACCCGTCCGCACACACCTGGGCCACAACCACCACATGCAGTCCCACTGCAGAATCCCACCCACAAACACCTGGGCCACAACTATCACATGAAACCACGCCTTCAAACACCTAGGCCAGAACAACCACCACCACGCCCGAAGACACCTGGGCTAGAAAATCCACTGCCATGCCCGAAAACACCTGGGCCTCATCCCTAATACACATGGGAAAACACATGCCGCACACACCTGGCCAACCACCACACTACCCCTCCCGAAGGTTCTTGGGCTAATAATGGACCTCAGGCCATCACAGCCTGCCCGAAGAAACTTAGGCTATCTGGGAAAGTGAGCATCAAAGGAGCTAATAACCAGCCAATAAGAATAGTTTTGGGAAAAACACCCTCCCCCAAGAAATGGGGGTGTTCGGCACTAAGTGCTCAACATGGGTGGGGCACGAATAAGAAACACAAAACTACAAGTATAGATATAGGTAACAAGCACTCACCCAAATATTAGGTTTTTCTAACCAGCCTACAGAACACAACACCACTGCGTCCAAGTCACAAGTCACGACTCTTGCCAACAAAACCCATTTGTCCCATTCTTGTTTCAAGTTCAGTGATATTGTTTAATTAAGTTTAAGAACTACTGGGCAACTAGTAAGCATAGGCACAAGTCTAGGAAAGTAAACTGTCAAGCATCAACCATAGCGCCCACACCCAGTTCTCAACAACAGAGGATCCCACCCCAATTCGTGATATAAACAAGTAACCACTGGGTCTTAAAACTCACAACCACCTAATTCATTTCAACAGGGAAACCCATCCCCAACTTCATAACCACTGAGAGCATAAAATGAACAGGGGATCCCATCCCCTCCCATATCTCCAGCAACCGGCCCGTGAAAGAAAACAACTAAACCACCGTCACCAACACAAAGCAGGGCCTTGCCGGTATTTTCAGATTTATAAGATTTAACACACTCCATGATTTCAATTCCATTTTTTGACCGGGGTAGGCACAGAAGGGATTGATCCTGGTGCTTTCAATTTATTCAGTCGGGTATACGTGATTAACCAATTTACTTTTCACATCAGGAGTTTACAATTTCAAGGCATCCATTTAAAACACCACGAGGGGTTCATTAGTGCACAAACAACGACCACCAACAGCCTCGATTTTCAGAAGGCGTAAGCCAGAACAACTCAAAAAGAAGATCATAATATAAAACGGCATCAACGATCACATCCCCCCTTCTTTCTTTGCAGGATTCGTTCATTATCCTTAATTAGGTCTGACTTATCCAATTCTACAAAATCAAAATCACGTCCACCCCGCATGATACACAAAAGATAGAGGTGAAGGAGAAATTCCATACTTGTTGATAGATGATCGACGCTTAGGCTGGGCGTGGAACTTTACGGATAACGATGTGGCGCGCCCGATGCACCAGAAGCTGTTCGTGAAAAGCAGTGATCGAGGAAAGAAGAAACCACAGCTAACCCTTATTTTATAAGAGTCGTGGACGGTTGAGGTGAGAACGCGAAACCGCGTAAGGCACGGGGGTCGTGGGTTGACCACCCGGCTGGGCAGTTACACACAGAGGTCTCTCGGGATTTTTAGGAATTAATTATGGGCTTTTAATGGTTTTAAAAGGAGTAAAAGAATTAATTTACATCGAAACTTACATTTCGGGAGTGGAAAAGTCAGGTACTGGAAATAGAACGAAAAGCTCGGGGAGGGGACACGGTGCCACCGTCACCGTGTCACCCTCATAGTGCCACCGTCACGGTGCCACTGTTTTGGTGGAGCCTCAATTTTGGCAAAGTATTGGGCCAGGAGGGTCCGGTCCATTACAATAAATATACAATTTTATATTATTTAACGGTATTTATATTATGATATAAATATACATCAAAAGTATTTTTGGGAAATATATGGTATTAACACTATTTTTAATAAATTGATGAAATATTAAATAAATATTTATTTCATAAAACAACTATTATATAATATTTAATTATATAAAAATGGTTAAATAATTTAACCATGTCAAATGTCATCAATATAAGGGTTATAAAATTAATATTTTTGTAAATCCAAGTATTTTCTAATAAATTAGGTTTTTAATTTAATATTTTAAATTATCAAATTAGTAAATTTAATTTTACAAAATATTTATTATTTTTTAAATTAGGAAATAAAAATTAGGTGGTGGTTAGTTTTTTATAATTTTATGAGACATCCAATTTTTTGGGTAAAAATTAAATACGGTATGTATTATGACATCAGAAAACCAAGAAGTAATGTAATAAATACTATGAATTACATCCATGTCTAGAAAATATTTTTCCCATTTAATATAATTTTTTTTAGTAATTTTATTTATTTTATAAAAAATTAATGAATCCCTCAAAACATATATTAAATTTTCAGACATTCAAATCATTTCATTAAGAACTTGACCCATGTACACATCAACAATGTTATTATATTAATATGTTAATTTATTTTCCATAGAAATAATTTAAAATCCTAGATATTTTCTTAAAACCATCGGAAAAACATTGAGAATTTATTGATTCTAATTATTTTATAATATATTGTACAAAACCTAAGATTAGAAATTAATAATGTATTCCCCATCTTTTGTTTTATATATCTGACCATGTACCGAAAACTCTTCAATAAAAACTCATTGATGATGATTTTAAACTCCCTATAATTCTATAAATCACTCCAAATCTTTTCAAAATAACATAATAATATCCTCCATATATTTTATAATCACCATCATAATGAAAGGGATTATCTCCTATTACTTTTAAATTAAAATACTTTCTTTATACTAATCCTTTTAATTTAAAACTATTATTATTTTAATGCCTTTTTACACACCCCTTATTATTCTTATGATCCCCATGTATTTTGATACCACCCTTCAATCTTATTAAACACTTCCATGAATCCTTCTGTGCACCCATTATGATGCCAATAAATTTTCTATTATTTTTCCATTGAAACAATTTGTGTTTTGAATAGCCATCCCAATTTCCACTCTAGTGTATTCACATAGATCTAAAAATTGAAAATTAATTAAGTGTATATATATATCCCACCCACGTTAATTATGGGATTATTTTTTTTAATTCATTCTTATAGGTTATGATATATGCAGCACACAACTGCAAGTGCATAAAATGAATGTGATGGGTGGGCACATAATTATATATCCATTAAATGTAATGGATAATGTTTTTATCTCATGAGATACCATATATGGTGAATGGGAGGTCATACTAAGAACAATATGTTGTGAATTCATTGTGTTTATCCTTTACTAATTATTATGATTTTGAATTTTTTGTTTTTTCAACATTAAATGGTTTCCTATATGTTATCATTTTATATCGTGATTTAATGTTCAATTTTAGTATTATCCCCCCTTTAATGTCACATTGATATTCCTGTTGACCAACCTGCACTAATTTCATCATGTTATGTGTGGATTATTCCCTCATTGGGGTTTATAGCTCACAAAATTCTTATATACATCCCCAGGTTATCCCATTCTATTTTAAAAGAGCGATGTAATTTTTGGAGCATTTTTATAAGTTTTAAATAATGTTATTATATCCATATTTTATGTTATTGAGATATGAATTTAATTAACAAAATAAAATCGGCTTTTATATCTATTGTAATTGTATTATATTTTTTATTATATATTAAATCATGAATTAGAGTTCATAAAATTTATGGGTAGTCATGGTTTTTATACAAATGGTTTTTCAAATGGGAGAAATTTGGAAAAGACATAGAGTCACCCAATGATATGTAATATTTCTATACATAAGGTATATCGATGTGGTTTGAAATTTCTGAAATTCCCAATGTCACCTATGTCACCTAAGGTTTTTAAACTTATGGTTTTTTAGAGTGGAAAAATATAGGAAATATCATAGAGTCAAAATTATATATGTAAGGTCTCCATATGTAAGGTTATTTCAATATTTAGATGATATATATAATTTATTATCTTGTTTTAAATTAATTTAAATATTGTGAATTTTTTCTTGTTTTTCCTAAATAATCAATTATTTAGTTTAAAAATAATAAAATTGGGTTTTCCTATTTTTACCAGGAAGAAAGTGAACGTGCCAATATTCTCTTCTCTCTTATGTACCAACATAACTCTAGAGAGAACTTCATTGATTGAATTTGTATTTACCTGATAATCATTAATGGGAGTGTCCATGTGTAAGGATGACTATCCATGGGTCTTTATTTCTGGTTTCTTTGTTCATTTCCTTTATTTTTTTATGTTGATCTATAAATTGAGTATTTTTCATGATTATTTGGTTTCCTCTAATTTGGATAAAGATCTAGAAGAGTTTTCGAATAGTAAAATTCTGAAAACTATATATGATGTATGTGGACTTTACATTATTATCTATCTTTCTAATTTATTTATTTTCTATTTTTATGATTTCCATATGTTTTTTACTTGTATGTTTTAATGATTTTTAAAATCACACCCCACAAATTGGGATGGGATGACATCACCTGAGTAGTTAACAAACACCGTATAACTTTATAAATTTTTCATGGATGCCCACTTTCTCATACAATTTATATTTTCCCTATTAATTATTTGATTGATAAGAGGAGATATATTAAAGGATAATGGATCTAACTTTTTAAAATATTGATTTCAATAATATTTTGTAATTAAATTATATTT
The DNA here is from genome assembly GCA_963277665.1 of Viscum album. NCBI lineage: Eukaryota > Viridiplantae > Streptophyta > Magnoliopsida > Santalales > Viscaceae > Viscum > Viscum album. Next base: position 1,979,902,968 of record OY728119.1, read on the forward strand.
TCGAAATAAATTATTTAAACTGTAATTTCATGGAGATAGGATGACTTCATATGATAGTTATAACATTTTAATTCAAAACATTAGTGGTTTTTTCAATGGAATAGTATAATTGGAATTTTAGATGGGGGACCAGGGTGAGTAAATATATAATTTGGTAACCTTTTCATAAATTTATTATGAGGAGGATTTTTATTTTGTATATATGAACTGTCATGAGGGTTTTGCTTGTGGATTTTTTGTTTGTTTGACATTCTATGGGTAATGAGTTGCATTCAAAAGAATGTTTTTTATTATATATGATTCTTCATTTTTATTTCCTTGTATGTTGTTATTTTTCATATAAATGAATGGTTTCATAAAAATCTATTTTCATGTATCATTGTTAAATTTATATATTTGTGTGTGCCTATGTATGTTTCTCTAGATTATCACACATGTTGGTTTATGATTCTCAATGGTAGTAAGATTATTTTAATATCATGTTCATGGGGAGGTTTGAATTATTATAATTATCACCTTTTAGGGTAGATATAGTTTAAATGTCATTGGTTTGGTGGAACTATACCATGTTTCCTGAAGGGATATTGGGCTATAAAAAAAGGTAGATTTGTCCTAGAGTTGGTTTTTAGGAATTGATAATGAATATATGATATAGTGGTTTAAAATATGGATTTGGGTGATCAATCGATATTTTATACTATTCTCATGTACATAAACCCAACTAGTCTAGGAAACCTCAATAGGTGGGTAATGGATGAAACTAAATGGATATCATTGTGGTCCTTTAATGTATGAAATGTTTTATTGGATGGTTGTTGGATTTTTTATTCCACCTTATTAATTATTCTCGATACATGGTATGTAATGTATATTAGACTTGTACATGACTAAGAGATTGTGGTTGGGGACATAATATTATAGCCATGGGTCCCACCAGGTGAACATGTAGTTTGGATTATTCCAGAGGACCTACCTTGATGCTTGGATGGTTCAGCTTATTGGAGGGGTTGGATATTATAATTCCCTCCTCATATCACACATCCTTAGAGCTATAGATTTATGAAAATTAATTAGACCCACCTTTTGATATTGTTATTTAGCATTCCTTAGGGGACCTACATTGATGGTTATAGTTTTTCTTGATAAAAAGGTTGACTATCGAGGTACACTCCTTGCATCACTAATTGTATGTTGATCAACGTATAAAGGACATTTCGATGGGATATTACTAGAGTGGATTGTATATTGAGATTCCTTCCTTATATCACTTATTAATTATTGACTATTAGATATGAGATGTTTCATTTGGATTATACCAGGTTGATGGTTTGACCTATGATAGATATTGGCTATTCAGATTTCATCTTAGATCACTTTTATAATTTAATAGATTCTCTATAATATTATAATAGATATGTTATTCATTTCACATGAATGGTTTCTATTTTTAGTGACTCGAACATGTATAATTCCTGTATTGGTAGAAGTAGGTTAGGTCAACTATCATGGTGGCCTAGATGGAACTTGATTACCAAGAATGTGTGCATGGGTTTACATTTTATGATATTTCTATTGGTTGGCGTCATGCTTGAGAAAAACATTCCATTTTTGGAAAAAATCCATCATGATGATATTTCACTATTTTGGGTTTGATTGTGTTTTTTGAAAATATTGGAATGGAATGTTCCTGTATTATCCCATGGTAGGAGTTGAAAAATGGGGTGATGTTTTCCTTTTTTTTCATATTTTGAATGTGAAAATATTGGGAAATGATGTATTCTATTATATAAGTATATGTAAAAATGGGTAAAGTATTGAAATATTGAGGTCATGTATAAAGACTATGGGATTATGTATGGGGACCTTGACCTATGTTTATGGAATCGTGAATGAGGTTTTTCTGCGTGGTGATATACAAGGACCACAGTGTCAAGTACATAAATTATGGAGTTAAGTTCACAAAATGGTAATTAATCATGTGGATCCACAAATGTTTTTAATGGTTGGTGGTTCATAGGGATAAGTGTGTAAACCACAAGGTTAGGTACCTGGACCATGAGTTTAAGTACATAAACCATGTGTTCAAGTTTGTGAAATGGGATATAATACTATTTTCCAAAGGTGTAAAATATTGAGTAACTTTGATGTGATTATAAATTCATAAGGTGGTGATTTTTTAGTAACCATGACATGATTGAATGGACTAATATGTTAGTCTATTCCCTATGAGTTTGATTTCATGGAACGTGGTACCCCAATTTAAGAGAAGTTCCTAGATGTGAACGGTTGAATAATAATTATTATTGCTATATTTTTTGTAACACTTTCCTTTTAAAAGGATCCATAATCACTTAATTTATGTATATATGAAAATTGAATTATAGAAAATCATCACTGGGTAATTTTGGGTAAGTCAGAAAGTATCTCTTAGAGTGAATGTTGTGAAAGAATTTTTTATAAGATAGTACGTGGTGAATAGTGTCATTGCTGTTGTTGAAGATTATTTGAGTAGGTGAAATAATGATCTCACTCAATTTGGTCTCTTCAAATAGATGAATTTTGGGAGGAATTTTTTGTCCCATCAGACTTGATTTATGCTAATGAAATAATTATTTTTTCCAAGAGGCTAAGAGAAACATCTCTATCATTCTGTCTGTCTATTTTTATTATGAGGAGGTTTCTGGAAAAGCCATAATCTGAGAGAAGTATATTAATATTTTTTATAATGGACCCTCTATGGGAAAGGAGAATAGAGTGACAAGTTAACTTGAAGGGTGGAGGGGATCACTTCCTTTCAATTACATGGGTGTTCTAATTTTTTGGGGAAGAGTTAAGAGCCAATACCTCATGGGGACCAACACTATAATCATCAATCAACATGCTAATTATAATGGAAAATACATCTCTTATGTAGGAAGAGTTTGTCTTGTGAACTCATTCATCACATCAGTGTTTATGTATTCATTTTCCCTCTACAAGTGGCCCTATGGACATCAAAAGGAATTAAATGGCTATATTAGAAAGATTTTATGGATCAGAATTGTTTATGAGATGAAACTGATCACTAATTCATGGAATGAAAGTATAAAACATATGAAGCTAGTGGGATTGGAATCAAAGAATTGTAAATTCTCAATGATAGACTAATTTATTAGTTTACATGGAACATACATACCACTAATGATCCTTTTGTGATTTTTTAGTTAACAGGTTCATGAATAAATTTTATGATGGATATTCACATTGCTTTGGAATTTTGATCTAGCCCCCAATCAAGTTATCCTTAAAGGAAATTATGTATAATACTAAATGTATCATGAGAAGGACTTCTAATGTCAATTTTTGGAATACGTGTTGGATTGAGAAACATCTTAGGAACAGGATGAGTGTTCTCACTGATCTTATGCAACTGATCATCTCTGATTTTATAACACACTAATGTAAACTTGAGTTTATTCCTTCGCAGATTGTACTGGAGGTTCATAATTATACCTTTACGGATTTGGAAACTCTTTTTTGGTGACATATTGATAATGGTAACTTCACTCTTAAGGAATAATACAAGATGAAGAATGGTAGGTCCAACTGGATTCCAGAATATCTTTCCCAAGTTAAAGATAGCTTCATACAACCATCTAGGTTTCTTTTCATATTGAGGCTTGGGATGAACATGATACCCACATGTGAGAAGATTAGTTGAGCTATGAAATACATTACCTTAGTATTCCCACTCTTTTTTTGATATGGTGAGGATATTCAACACCTCTTCCTTGATTATTTGTTTGAAAAATCTCTTTGGAAGAATACAGGGTGCATCTATGGGATTAATCTTCAAACATGGGGTCCATGTTGGAGTTGTTCCTCTTTATTTACAATGATGGGATGAGAAAGAAGGTGTATCACCTCCAATTAGTATCCTCAGTATCCATTCTCACTCCAATTTGGAGGGCACAAAATGTGATAATGTGTGATGGTTAGAAGTCATCCACTCATGCTGTCATGTTATTGATTTATAGGGGTGTCCATGCTGCTGCAAAAATATTGAATGGAGAAATGAATAATGAAATAGAGGATCTGAATATCCTAAGGCATTTGGGTGTTGCAGGTAATCCTAAACAACCCCTTGATTTGAAATCTTTGAAATGGATACCACCCATTGGAGTGTGGATCAAAGTGAATGTCGACGGTGCGGCCTCAGGTGCACCAGGTCCATCGGCCTATGGAGGAATCTTCGGAACATACCATGGATTTGTAAAATAGATACATCATCACTATATAGGGATATTAAGTTCATATGAAGATAAGATGTGGGCTATGATTTATTCCATAATGTATGATGTCCATCAAATGTGGCTTGTCCTTTGGATTCAGTTAGACTCTGAGAATGTTGTAATATCTCTGAGGTCAATAATTACGAGTGTCCCAATAAAGCTTCTACCTCAATGGATAGAATGTATTAATCATGCCACTCAACTCAACCTGACATTCTTTATTGCATATATAGAATCCAACTTGGTGGAAGATACTCTATCAAAGAGGGTAGTCTTTGAAGAAATCATAATGGGGAATATCCGAGAACCTGACTATCTTACCACTTTTTTGAAAAATGAAATTTGTGGGGTGGTCCACCCCTGGGTGTAAAAAACTCCTTATACAACATAATATTTTCTATTGTACTTTTTTTAATAAATATATTTACGACCGGGCATGCCTAGATCCTGGAATTTCTTGGTAAATAGTGAATAGAACTCTATGAATTTAATTACATGGTGAATGCTGTTTCATGATGTTTAGTACCTGGAAGAGATTTTTTTTGGAAAAAAATTGTTCCCAAAGTAATTTTCCACCATGAAAAATAATTTGATAAAGTTTATATCATCTCTCAATTGAAAAAATTATTTTCATGTCACACTCATATCATTTTTAAAAATATAAAATCTACTATATTTTATTGAAGAATATTTAATTGGACTAGTTTGTTCACTTCAACTAAGAGAGAAATTATCTGTAAATGTTTGATTGATTGTAAGCTATAGGGATAGTGAGTCTACTCTAAATTTTTTTTCAACTATTCAATTTTTTATTCTATTACATCATCACATTACCTTTTTATTCTCTTTAAACAATACTGGTTTGGGTAAAGCACTTAAATGTTTTGTGACCCATGAATGCTTCCATCTTTATGTATTAATTTATTTGGGAAGGATAGAGAGTATTTTTTTGTTTAATGATGAAAATATATTTATATGAGGATTCATTTTAATCCTTCACACCATGATTCACCCACACTCCTTGGGTATTTAACAAAGTGGAGCCATAAATTTGTATTAGAGCTAATGGTTAGTGTAATTGGTACTCCCTCAATGGAAGAAAAGGATGTAGTTAATCAAAAATGGATTTTTATCTTTGATGGGATCAACCATAAACTTTAGAATAATTAGAGGTAGAAAAAATTACAATGTTTAAAAATGTATATTTTTAATTTTTTGATGCTTGGTGTTTCAATTATTATGGATAGTGGATCTATATTAAAATTTGATAAAAATAATTAGATGTTTATGCCATATCAATAAATGCTTTAGGTGGATCCATATCCAACATATCTTACAAGATATTGGTGTCTAGTAAATCATCATGGTCCAAGTTGGAAATGATAGTCAATACCTATCAATGTGGTTCAAATGTATGAGTTGTTGAATTGTTCATTCTATTGAATAAGTATGCAGACTTGAGGATGAAATCGAATGCCTATATTTATGCATTCATTAATATGGTGAATATTATTATGGAGGATATGTGTGTTCATTGAGATATACTTGTTAATGTAATGTTCATGAAGTGCATACAATGAATACTTCCTCCCAAGTTCAATCCAAATGAAATTGTACTCAAAAAATATGATTTAATGTACTAAAATTGGGTATTTTTAACAATAATCTTATAACATATGAAATGAGAAATAATGATAATGAGGAAATGAAAAATGGGAAGTCTAATGGGGTAGAATTCAAGCCCTTGATTAATCTCACCATGGAGGATGGTAGAGAAGAATGAGATGTGGTTGAATTAATGTCATTACTTTGCTCAAATGTTAAATGGGTAAAATTAATTTTCATAGAGAAGCTTACCATTTAATAATTTAATATTGAAAGTATTTGGAACTTTTCAGAAAAGTGTCCCATGATTTTTCTTTATGATAATGTGGATGATGAAGTTCCCATGAAGAAATATTCAACTAATTTGAACAATAGGATAGGTTTAAAAAACATATATTTTTATGAGGAAGAGTTTACTTCAATATGAAAATAATAATTTCAATAAAATCAATGAATTAGAATTTTAAAAGTCTAAAGATGATAGTGGACATGCTTTGGTGGCTATTATGAGAAATTCTCAGAAAAGGAAAGAGGGTGATGATGATGAATTTCAAGTTGAAGGAATGATTTATCCGTAGGTTTAATTAGAGGTCACTGCTGAAGAGATAGATTTTTTTAGATCCAAAATTAAGAATGAAAATGTATTGGTTCTTAATTATGAACTCTATATGATAAAATAATAATTAAAAATTTAAATGATGAATAAAAAAGTTGAAAATTGAATATCTGAAAATCCATAAAAAACTTTAATATCGTCATCAAGTGTAAGATAAAAGTTAAATAACAGAACAGTTTTATGTATTGTTTTACTGGGACAGAAAATCATTAAACTAAATTTATCAAATATATCAAGGAATAATTTTTCATCATAAGATAAATTGTAGAACATAATGATAGAACTTTTACTCCCATTATGACATCAGGAAAGCAAACCATGAAATTGATAAAAAAGTGAATGTGGTGCCTAGAGGTCCCAAAAATATAAAACGAACAATCATCAAACATTTCATATCAAAATAATATTAATGGTATGAGGGTTGATTGTAAAAATAATTTTGTGATTTATGATTATTAAAAATATGTTGCAACTCCAATGTTAATGGATGATTTTGGTTGGACTCAGAATCAAAAGTTTCTATAAAACCCAAAGGGGAAAATGAAGATGTAGTGACAATGGACAATAATTAAACATGTATTCGGTTTTTTTGGAAATATAGGAAATTCATAAAATTTATTTTCCATAGATAAAAGTTACAAAAGGAATTAAGAAAAACAAATTCAAACGAGTAATGTTTAATATTATATGTATTATTTTTTTATTCGGCCACTATTTCACGTGTGGAGGATTTATATATATGGAATGGTATTGGTCGTCAATAATGGAGATGTGTCTTTAGATTAAGGCTGATAGTGGATGAAATCAAAGGCTCAAGGAAACATCCAGAAAGTCAAATATGAATAATAAATTAGAATATTTATATGAAAATGTCAGTCTATCATACCCTAAATGGGATCAAGCATGTAAATCAAGATTAGGCTAGAAGAAAATTTCATGGATCAAAAGTAAAAGATAAAATTAGGAATTGGTTCAATGTATTTCTCTAAAAGCATCATATCATGATAATGTATGGAGCCTTGATAACATATAAGTTTACTATATGATGAAAAATATGAATATTATCCCAAAAAGAATGATCAATAAGTAATATTTATTATGATTTTGAAATGATGAATGATAAAATATTATTGTATCTAGGAAATCAAAATATGATGGAAAATATAAGAGACATGAAAATATCATCATTATTGATGTTCATTGTCACAAAATGGTTAGTTTCTGCCAAATGTGGTACTTCGGACATGTAATGAAGTTTACTAAGAATATATATATCATAAATGGGATAGATAGTTCTATCATAATATATGGTAATCGAATGAATTAGAATCTATACCATGTAAGTTGAGAAGATGATATGTATTTTCTATCTAAGGAAGAAGAAAATATGTGTTTACATAAACATCTTTGAAATTATTTCAAATACACCTTTTTTGATATTCTAAAAATTTATATATATTGAGTTATCTCTCATTTATCACGTGATTGTACACACATGTCACACCTGACTATACAATAAATTATTACTCAAAATACATAAAAAGAGAAATGAAAAATTATAAAAACTTTTCTTAAACAGATTTGTATTGTTGTTGGATGGAATGTTTCTGTAATATCTATTAATTTGAAGATAATATATGTTAAATTAATATAGGGTCATAGTTGGAAGGAACAATTTATTATCATAACTAACATGTTTGAGATATTAGGTTTCATAGCACATTATTCGAGAGTGAATGAAAATATTCTTCAAAAAAATTATAAAATTATCATTGAATAATTGACAACAGATTACCTATATCTAGATGGTGGACAATCATAAGAACCATGGGATCTGGTACCTTATTTTAGTAGTAATATCTCTATAGAAACATATTGGGGACAACTAGGGAAAAAAATAAAATATAACATGGAAAAATGATTCTTATTGAAAAGAGTGTACCAAAAAATCTTTTATGGAAATATCCATGACATCAGTGTACATTTATAACAGACCTTTATTATGTCTGAGGGAAAAAATAATTCATACATTTTTTGGAATGGAAAGAATATAGCATTAAATAATTCATAATTGTAAAGAGTAAATATTTTGTTCCCAAGAAGGAGAACCATATTAATATTTAATCTAATATTGATGTTTGAATATCCCACAGATACATAGAAAAAAATAAAATCTTATAAATTATTCAATAAGAGGTTAGGAAAGGTTTTTAAAATTATCAATTCCACTATATTCGAGAATGAGAATATTCATTACTAAAAAGAGTGTAATTTTAGGAGGATAGTGATAAATATTTTAGAAACTCAGGGGAGAATAGGGGGTCTAAGATAAATTCATAGGAATACACTAATGATGAGAGGGATAAACATAGACCATTACATAATTATATATCAAAGAGTTGTTAAGAAATTGATAGGTAAAATACCAGTTATGATCAAACAATTCCAGTATATAGGAGGAGATTCAATTCTCTAAAGTAAGAATATTTCAAATTACTAGTGGAAATAAAATATTTTAAAAAATCTATCTGAGATAAGAGTTAGAATCAATATATATATATATACAAAAAATGAAAATAATCTAATTTTTTAGAATTTGTTAATGGAAAAAACATTATAACATCACTAGAACTAAATTGTTTTTTGTAACAAAAAAATTGAAGATGATATGGTGATTCAAAATAATGCATGATTGGTGTTCAAGAGATACTTTAGGATTTTGGGAAATAATATAGATGAATCATTTAGGAATTTTTCACTTCTGGAGACAATAATACTCTTTATATCCATAGTAGTAAAAAGGAAATTCAAGGTCTTCCTCATGTATATCAGTTCATCATTTTTTAATGGTGTTCTAGAAATAGAGGTTTATATAAAATTTCAAGATGGTTTTCTTATCCATGATGAGGAAACAAGGTTTATCAAATAAATATATCATTTTTTAGGTTGAATCATGAACAAAGATACCAATATTCAATACTAAATTTATAGTTGAAGAATATTTATTTCAAAAAATTGTAGTGTTTGTTACAATCTCTACATCAATAATGAGAAAAATCATAGGATAATGATGCAGGTATATGTGGATATCATAATATTTGTTGGACCGAATGAAAAAAGTGTTTGAAATTTGTAGAATTTTTTGAATAAGATATTGAATAACAATAATTTGAGGACTAATGTTTTTTCATATCTATATGTGTCATAAAGAAGACATGGTAAATTCATATCTCATTATGAATATCCTATGGTGGTTTTGAGAAGATTTAGAATGGAGATATTCAGGGTGAAAAAGAAATCGGTTTCTACCATGATCAAATTCTTGAGGTATGATGAAGATAAAGTGATCAATAACTCTAAATAAAAAATTATTATTTCAATCCTATTTTACATGATAGTGACTTGATTTGATATTGTTTTTGCACCATTTCAGGAAGCATAGTTTTGAGGTAATCCCAAAGAAAGATACATTCCTATAGTAAAAATAATTATATAGTATATCAAATGGATGATATAATTCAGTTTACTATACAATGAAATAACATAGAAGGATTTATTAGGTTATAATGATATAGAGTAGGGTAGTTTAGTATATGATAGAAATTCTACATAATGTGGTGCATTTTTTCTTGGTGGAATGTGCATTTACTGTCTTAGCAAAGGAACAAAACAACATTTCACTAAGAATTAGAAAACCTAAATGTTTTTTGACTAATAATGATTTCATTTAGTTATTATGGATAAATACATTTCATGAAGACATGGGATTTGAAATGATGTCTATTATTAGAATCAATGGTGGTAATTCAAGTGATATTAATATTAGAAAAAATATAGTCCAACTCCCATGGAATAAAAACATTGAAATAATGTATCACTTTATAATGGATAAATTTCAACATGTCCTAATGAAGTTGGAAGATGTTCCATTAGAATGAAATTTTGTATACATCATGATTAAGTCATTAGGTAAAGACAATTTTTAAATGAATTGATTGGATGTCAGATTTTAATAAAAACCCATATTTAAACTATATGAATATTAATCATCCACTCCCTGAGGAGTGTTACTGATTTCAATATATTTCAACTGTACATTTAACAATTATAGAACAAACAGGAGTGACCATTAGGTTCATTAACATATGGGGATAAATATTATTTTGAAATAGGGGATTGATCTTCAATATTAAATTAGGGGGACCAAGGACTCGGGGGATATTTTAAATCATAAGATGTTGAAGCTATTATTTTATTGAAGCATTTCAAGAATAGATTTACATATAGGTTTATAATGGAATCATCTTTTAATGTGTGGTTTCATAAGTGGTATTCTTTGGAGATAAAATTAATTTTTCATTCGAAATTGATCACAAGCAATTATTGGTCTTATTTTTTCAAATATTTGATTTGGATAATTATTTATTTAGTGGTGTCAAAGAGATAAGTGATTATTTGATGAGTTTTTCCAGTTACTCTTCTTTATCATGTTGATATTGAATCATGTGGGATTATATAATTTGATTATTAATTCATTGATTTTTATTTGGTGTTGCAATAGGAAAATATAGGTTGAGTAGAACGTGAAAAAAATTATAAATAGAATGTGTTTTGTTGTATTAATGATGGAAGTATTTTCTGAAACCCAAATGAAAGTATTGTTGGAAAATCATCCCTTAGGATGATTGTTCATTATTTTTGGTTTATTTTATTTGTTAAAAATGCTGGTTGGAAATTATCATGTGTTTTCCAAAAATATAATATGAAGAACGTGAAAATGTTTTCCTAGTGTTTGGAATTATTTTAGATAATAAAATCCATGTGGGTGTTTTATATGAAGAACAAATGTGGACCATGATATCTAATATGTGTAAGGTAATTTCAAGTATACGGGTCTTGATTTCAAGTATACAAACTATGAGGTCAGGTACATGAACTATGAGTTCATGTATCATGCCCTATAAGTAAATTCATCTAACTAGTAATGGAATATTTCTACGAGTTCATATATGTTAACTATGAGGTCGAGTACATGGATTGTGAGTTCAAATTTACCGATTGAGAAGTATGTACGTAGAGATACAAACACATTCATGGAGGGTATAGAATGAGGTTAAGTATATAGACAATGAGGTTATGTATATAGATTTTTATTGTAGCTTTTGATCACATGGTGGTAATTTTTGGGACACATTAAAGTTATTACGCATTTGAAAGGTGTTTTTTTGGAAAATTTTGATGTGAGTTTATAGATCATAAATTTTATCCATGAACCATAGGTCGAGGTCATGGTATGGACTACCATGAAGTAACATTAGTTTTGTAACGTCTCGACCCGACTTACCACTCAACCAGGTAGCTGGACCGGTCGCCACATGGCCTCAAGCACATCTACCCAAATTCTAGAGGCTACCAACTAGCAGTGAGGGCCTAGGTGAGTCCTTGGGGAAACTATTCTCCCATTAACAAAGTATCGCAGCGGAATTACAGACATGCAATAGAGCAAGAAGGTAACCAATAGAGAACACATAGATAGCAGAAATAGATAACAAATAGAAGGATCTGATTCATATATGATAGTGAACATCAATACAACACAGTACAAGTACACAAGATACCAAAAAGAAACCAAAATGTATCCCATGTCACATTACAAGCCTCAGCTTGGTCTCGTGCGCTCCTACTCCAAGCTGCATTTCAAGTACCTATACAAGGGCTTTTCCCCTTCTCATTACCTGAAATCATATAATCTGCTTGGGTCAAAAACATTACCCAAATAGGGTGTGAGACTAAATCCCAGTAGGCAACCGCCAAAGATTTGTGCTAATGTGTTAGTGAATATATAAACAGGCGGTGTAATATGGAAAGTAGTAAACAAGGAAACTAGCAAGACCGACCCAAGCTTGTGCTTTGGCTCGATGTCGCTTCAAGTATCCATTCCGTTCATTAATCAATTCATTCATGTGTTCAAACTATTTCATGAGCCCATTCCTGGAATACTCAAATCGGAAACCAGGTATCGCTCAGGGAGAAAATCCACCAACACCTTACAAGCCCATTCCATGGAACCTCATAGGTACCCAGCGTCACTCTAGGTGCGATACAGTCCATCATCTGAGCCCATCCCCAGGATCCTATAAATAAGATCCGGGTATTGCCCATGAAATATCATGCCCTGTTGAGTCTGTCCATGGCATCTCACACTGGATCCATGATTCACTCGGCATTTCAGTAACAAGTCTCATATGAGTCCATCCATGGAAACTCACATTGGTTCCATGGTTCACCCATGACTTTGTTTCGCATTTTAATAATTTCAAAAGCATTTAACTCATCTGGGCTAGCAATTCAAGAATTAGAATACAAGTGTCAAGGGGAAAAACCCACCCCACACCAAAAACCATTTCAATTACATTTTCATCTTATTGTAATTTCATTCGTATTCAATTTCCATTTTTAACAACCCACAAAGGAATGAAAAGGCATGAATCATAGGAATACTGGGTCAAGAATACATAAATGTACATTCAAGGAAATGCACCCAAGGGGTGGTTTCTGTCCAAGGTGTACAACCTAACTCAAGCACATACCATCTTATTCAGATTACCTACAACATTCTAGGTAATAACAGGGTTAACTTCTAAGTTCAAGTGACACCCCAAAAGTGGGCGCGCGACACTCCGGCATATATAAACAAATTGAAAAATCGCGAAAAGCATGAGACCAACTACCTTAGGCTCATACTAGATAGCTCATCCAGTATCAGGCTCTTATTCATCCTGATTTGGGAGAAATCTGATGAACATATGAAGATCGAGAAATTAGGGCATAAGAGCCGTAATCTAATCTACGCTCGTCGTAACCATAAGTAAGGAGAAGGATTAAAAAGGAATTGAGGACTTACCGTTGTAGATCTAACAAGATGAACGACACTTGAAACAGAGATCTGATGAAGAAGTAGGATCAAAATCCCTCTGAAGCCTCTTGAGAGCTCTCTCAGGCACCTCCCCCTTCTTTCTGGTTGAATAGAATAGGTTTAGGTTAGGTTTTTATAAAACATAATCAATTTGATTAAAAATTAATTAAATTATCAAAACATAACAGGTCTCACGGTTTACCTGAATGGCATGTCCACCCGTGTGGAGACCATGCAGACCTTACTGGAAGGCAAGGGGCAACCGCACGACCACCCTACACGGTTTCCTCAAACTATGTGCAGGCCGTGCCCCTACCTCCGCCAAGCCTGCACCAAGGTGCATAGTTTACCCAGGTCGTGCACAGGTCATGCGCAAACCGTGTTCCAAGACATTTCGAGCCTAGAACATGGTTCCAAGCTCCGAACAATCCCCAAAAACATTCACAGCTCCCTCGATCAAGTTAGGAATCCACATTAAGCCTCAATAGAAAAGCTAAACCGAAAAGAAAAAGGATATGTACCTCATAAAAAAACCCGGGTTCTTAAAATCATCCGCCTTTATAGCAATTCATCCCCAAATTTCTCTCTAAAGGGTGGTCAATATTCATATACGAATAGCTCTGGACACTGAGCACATACGTCGGCCTCCCGATCCCAAGTCTCATCTTGTAAACGGCTGTGATACCATAACACCCGTACTAGAAGAACTAATCAGCCTCAGAGAACTTTCGTGCTCCTATCAATGATATTAATTGGATGCTCCTCAAAGGATGCATCAACCTGAAGCTCAACTTCCTTAGTCTGGAAGGTATGATATGGGTCTGAATAGTATCGTTGTAATTGAGAAACATGGAACATGTCATGCATGGCTCGATACCTCTAAGGTAAATACAACTGATAGGCTACCGGCCCAATCTTCTCCAGAATCTCAAAAGGCCCAACATATCTCAGCGATATCTTACCCTGTCTCCTGATCCACCTGTGTCCCAGTCTCGGTGAGATACGCAAGAAGACCTGATCCCTTACCACAAACTTTAGGGTTCATCTGCTGTGATCATCATATGACTTCGGATGAGACTGTGCGGTATCCATATACTTCTGTATCAACTGGACCTGCTCAGAAGTCTCCTGAACAAGACACGGTCCCAGTAAATCTGCCTCACCTACCTCTAACTAAAACATGGGTGATGGGCACGACCTAACATATAAATACTCATACGGTGCCTTCTGTATAGTCACCTAATAACTATGTTTATAGGCAATCTCAATTAGGGGAATATGCATCTCCCATGATCCACCAAAATCCAGGACGCATGCTTGCAGCATGTCATCAATAACTTATATCATATGCTCTGACTGGCCATCAGTTTGAGGGTGGTATGTTGTGCTTAGAAGCACCTGTGTACCCAGTGCCTTTTGAAAACTCTGCCAGATGCGTGATGTAAAACCAGCATCCCTGTCTGAAACAATGGTGCACGGGACCCCTTGGAGTCTTACTATCTCATGGATATAAAACCATCCATGCTCATCTACACTGAAGGTATCCTTGATCGGCGAGAAATGAGAATCCTTCATGATCCTATCAACCACAACCCACACAACATCATTACTTCGAGTTGACCTCAGCAAACCAGTCATGAAATCCATCACAACATCATCCCATTTCCACTCTGAGATAGGTAACTATTGTAAAATCCTAGCTGGCCGCTGGTGTTCCACCTTCACCTGCTGATAGGTGGAACATATCATGATAAAACTAGCCACATCCCTCTTCATACCCAGTCACCAGTACTATCAGCGCAATTCACGACACATCTTAGTGACTCTGGGGTGAACTGCCCAAACCGAAGCATGAAAATCCCACATTAGCTCCTCTCTAATATCCACTGGAACCCATACACATCCTTGGATATGATGAACATCATCCTCACCTATCATCCAACTAGGATGAGGGTCCTCACCTGACACACCTTCCCATAGAACTAGTCCTTCTGAATCTGATAGTTGTCTCATCCTTACTCTTTCTAGGATGGTAGAAGTCACAGCTAAGGAAAATAGAAAAGACATCCCTTTTCTATTCTGCACCTCAAGATGAATCTCAGAGAAAAAGGACATAAGCTTCCATTCATTTATAGAATGTTTCACTACCTATATTTGAGTCCCCCTGCTCAATGCATCAGTCACTACATTTCCCTTACCGGGCATATAATCTAGCTCGAAATCAAAGGACTGTAAGTACTCCACCCACTATCATTGCCTAAGATTCAGATCATGCTGAGTAATGATATATTTGAGTCTCTTGTGGTCTATGTACACCACAAAATGCTCTCCCAATAAATAATGTCTCCAACAGCACATCGCAAGAACAACTGCTGCTAGCTCAAGATCGTGCGTCAGATAATTACTCTCATGTGGCCTCAGCTGCCGAGATCCGTACGCCACAACTCTGTCTCCCTATATCAACACTACACCCAGCCCAATACTTGATGCGTCACAATAGACCATGTAACTCTTGCCATGTTCTGGAAGTATCAGGACTGGTGTTGATGTCAACCTTCCTTTCAACTCTTGAAAGGCTGTTTCACAAGCATCTGTCCATACAAATTTCACACCCTTCTTAGTCAGGCAGTTCAATGGTGATTCTAAGCGTGAGAAATCCTATATGAAATGATGATAATAACCATAAATCCCCATGAAACTTCGTATGTCAAAGACATTCTTGGGTTGTTCCAAATAAACCACAGCTCTAACCTTCTCTGGGTCTAAAGACTCTCCTGTTTCAGAGATAACATGGCCCAAGAAGTGAATTTGATCCATCCAAAAGTGGCACTTAGCAAGCTTTGCATATAGTTGATGTTCTATTAGTGTATTCAGGATGATCTCAAGATGGTTGGCATGGTCGTTTTGATTTCGAGAATACACCAAAATATCATCCACGAATACCACGATGAATGAGTCCAAGTAAGGATGGAACATGCGATTCCTCAAATCCATGAAAACCAATGGCACATCTGTCAGACCGAATGACATAACTAGATACTCACACAAACCATATCTTTTACGAAAAGTTGTACCAGGTATGTCTGCAGGTCGAACACGAACCTGGTGATACCCTGACCTAAAATCAATTTTCGAGAACACCCTAGCTCCTCGAAGCTAATCAAACAGGTCATATATATGTGGCAAGGGATATCGGGTTTTAACCATCTATTGGTTCAGCTTCCGATAGTCCACACACAACCTAAGAGTCTCGTCCACCTTTTTCGCAAAAAGGACCGGCAATCCCCATGGAGAAGTACTGGGTCAAATAAACACCTTTTCCTCCAAATCTTCGAGCTATTTCTTGAGCTCTTGCAACTCCGTCATAGATATCCTATAAGAAGGAATGGATTCTGGTGCAGCTGCTGACACTAGATCAATAGAGAACTCCACCTCTCTTTCAAGTGGAAAACTTGAAAAGTTGTCAGGAAAAACATCCCTAAAGTGATCAACCACTAGAGGAAGGTCGGTATGACTCACTCCCTGATCATCCAGAAACATGCTAGTGATCTGGGTTGTCATCCTGTCCATCCCACGATGCTCTTCTCCATTTCGACTTTCCTGGAGATCCCACTCGCCCTTAAAAGTACACACTACACCCTCTAGTGATGTTAAAATCACCCTCCGGTGGTAAAAATCAACGTAGGCTCGGTATGCTACTAGCCAGTACATACCATGAATGACATCAAAACTTGTCATTTCGAGAACATAAAGATCCCAGATGAAGTGACACCATCCAACCTCAAGGGGGCACCCTCTGTACTTACGTACAACCTCTGCCCTAACTCCTAGTGGTGTGTCTAGCATTAAGACGCCACCAAAAGACAACACAACTAGCCTAAGGAATTTCACTATAGGTACAGATATAAAACTGTGTGATGCACCTATTTCAAAGAGGGAAAATTAAATAATAGATGCTACTAAGATCGTATCTCTCACCATAGACGATCCCACTCCCTGATCCTCAGAAGGAGGCTGCACTGCATACATTTGGCTTGAACCATGGCCTTGTGATACAACCTCACTTCCCGGAACTGGCCCACTGTGACATCTCGGTGTACCCTGTGCCTGGATACCTCTTCCACGACCACTACCTCGGCCTGATTGGCCAGTCGCACCCCAACTCTTTGTCTGATGAGAAGCTGCAAACCCTGCTCCTGCATATGGAGTCGGTGCAGACCATCTATCACAGGCTGCTGGTGAAAACGTTCTGCATAAATGTTGAAGATGACCCATCTTTCCACATGATCATCACTCGACTGGGTCCCTCAGACACTGCGGCTTCGTGTGTCCCAGCCTACTGCACTGGAAGAATCTCATGTTGCTAATCGAAGATAGGTTCTGACTACTAGAATCGTCGTGTGGAAGCTCTAGACAACGCTTCCTACTAACAGTCATTGCAGTACCTGATCTCGATGCTGAACTGCTCTGGATCGCACCTCCAGCCTCTCTAAGGTTACGTTCTGTGATTCGCTCCTGGTTCACAATTCCAGAAATGGTAGTCAACTTGAAGGTATTTACCTGAGATCAGATGTCATATCTCAGACCATCCTCAAAACGCATGGCCCTCGATAGCTCATCTCGCATCAAGATAGGTGTGAAGTGCTTAAGCTCAGTAAAATGAGCTGAGTATTCCATCACTAATAACGCACCATGTTCCAGACACAAGAACTCATGGGCTCAATCGGCCCTCAAAGTCTCAGGATAAAATAAATCCTAGAAGGTTGTATGAAACTCTATCCAAGACATCTCCCGATGACGGTCCGACTGGGTGATCACGTCCCACCACCTCTTGGAGGAATCACACAACATGTACATAGCGAGCTTGACCCTCCTCTTAGGAGGCGTCTCTAAATGCTCAAAGATAGCTAGTATCGCCTCTAGCCAAGACTCTACAGCCTGTGGTCCGCCATCCCCTGAAAAAGTAGGCATATGATGCTGCTGAAACTCACATGTCAACTCTGTCATATTCGGGGCAGGTTGTGGTGCTCTCTGAACGGACATCATAAAACGCAATAAGCTCTCACGGAACTGTGTCTCAGCACCTGTTTCCGGTACAACCTCTGGTGCCACAACTGTCACAACTGGCATTTCCTCTAGTATCCCATGGCCTACCATCTCCATAACATGGTCATCACCACTCTCCCGACGTATGAGTGGTGGTCGTCGTGGTGGCATGACTCTGCAATTCCAACCACACAAATCATCTCATGATTTTTAACGCGATTCAAAACTCACGGGCACAAGAACCAGGACAGGACAGGTCAAGACCTTCCTAAAAACCACGTCAGCCCACAACCTTCTTCTAAATCCAGGACTGCATAAAGAATAGTCACCAAAAACCACTAGAGTCACTACCGCTTACCCACTCAGAAGTCGGGTCTAGGTCAAGCTCTATTTTCAACATTCATTTTTTTACATACCTTTGTTCAAATGCTTTAAGCAATGGTCCGCCATGTTCTGATCCCTGAGGGACCATAACACCTCATGAATCAAAATTTGATACCCCAATAACCATGCAATTCAATTTCATTTAGCATTTACATCCCATTAGTGCATCATTTCCTAATCCATAAGGGCCCATACTCCTTATGAATTGAAAGATGGCATCACTCTTCATTAATTGCACCCAGTCTAACACAAAAGTAGGCACACTTATCAATAAAGTATCAAAATAGTATGCAACATCTATCACAACACTTATCACAACAACATGCAAAATCTAATGCATCCTAGATAGCATGGCATAATGCATGACATGTGATTCCAAACAAGGTACCTATATAATGCATGAGATGGAAAACCCTCATCTGATCAGGTTGCAACGAAATAGAACCCACAACAATATTAATAGTAACCGCAAAAACCATGTGCATCACCCAATGGTGAAATCAGAACAAAATCTAATAATTAAACCCATAAACACAATTCCATATGAGGAAACTTGGCTTTTACCTGTACGCGGGTTTGCAACTCCCGGGCACAATTTATTAGCAAAGTCCCTTCCCTTCCTACTCCAGTCTATAGTCGCCTAATATTAAGTCAAATCAGAAAAGGAAAACCCCCTATGATACCACTTTGTAACGTCCCGACCCAACTTACCACTCAACCCGGTAGCCAGACCAGTCGCCACATGGCCTCAAGTGCATCTCCCCAAATGCCAGACGCTGCCAACTAGCAGCAAGGGCCAAGGTGACTCTGTGGGGAGACTATGCCCTCATTACCAAAGTATCACAGCGGAATTACAAACAGACAATAGTGGAAGAAGGTAACCAATAGACAACACATAGACAGCAGAAATAGATAACAAATAGAAGGATCTGATACATATATGATGGTCCAAGTCAATACAACACAGTAAAAGTACACAAGATACCAAAAATAAACCAAAATGTATCCCATGTCGCATCGCAAGCCTCATCTTGGTCCCGTGCGCTCCTACTCTGAGCAGTATGTCGAGAACCTGTACAAGGGATTTTCCCCTTCTCATTACCTAAAATCATATAACCTGATTGGGTCTAAAACATGTCCCAAATAGGGTGTAAGACTAAATCCTAGTAGGAAACCACCAAAGATCTGTTCTAATATGTCAATGAATATATTAATAGGTAGTGTAATATGGAAAGAAGTAAACAAGGAAACTAGCAAGACCGACCCAAGATTGTGCTTTGGCGTAACATCACTTCATGTATCCATTCCATTCATTAATCACTTCGTTCATGTGTTCAAAACATTCCTTGAGCCCATCCCTGGAATACTCAAATCGGAAACCAGGCATCGCTCAGGTAGAAAATCCACCAACACCCTACAAGCCTGTTCTGGGGAACCTCCTAGGTACACAGCCTCGCTCTAGGTGTGGTATAGTCCATCATCTAAGCTCGTCCCCGGGATCCTGTAAATATGATCCGGGTATCGCCCATGACATATCATGCCCTGTTGAGTCCGTCCATGGCATCCCACACCAGATCCATGATTCACTTGGAATTTCAGTAAAAAGTCTCGTATCAGTCTGTCCATGGAAACTCACATTGGTTCCATGGTTCACCCATGACTTTGTTTTACATTTTAAGAATTTCAAAAGCATTTAACTCACGGGGGCTATCAATTCAAGAATTTGCATACAAGGGTCAAGGGGAAAACCCATCCCATACCTAAAACCATTTCAATTACAATTTCATCTTATTGAAATTTAATTTGTATTCAATTTCCATTTTTAACAACCCACAAGGAAAATAAAAGTCATTCCTCATAGGCATCCTGGGTCAAAAATCCATAAAAGAGCCATTCAAGGGAACGCACCCAAGGGGTGGTTCCTGTCCAAGGTGTAAACCCTAACTAAAGAACATATCATCATATTCAGATTACCTAAAACATACTAGGTAATAACAGAGTTAAATTCAAGGTTCACGTGACACAACAAAAGTGGGCGCATGGCACTCCATCATATATAAACAACCTGAAAAACAGCAAAAATCATGAGACCACCTACCATAGGCTCGTGCTAGATAGCCCGTCTAGTATCAGGCTCTGATTCATCCTAATTTGGGAGAAATATGAAGAACAGACGAAGAAATAAAAATTAGGGCATAAGAGCCATAATCCAATCCGCATTCTTCATAACCAGAATAAATGAGAAGGATTAAAAAGGAATTGAGGACTTACCATTGTGGATCTAACAAGACGAACAGTGCTTGAAACAGATATCAGACGAAGAAGCAGGATCAAAATCCCTCCAAAGCCTCTTAAGAGCTCTCCCAGGCGCCACACCCTTATATTCGATTGAATAGAATAGGTTTAGGTTAGGTTTTTATAAAATTTAATCAATTTAATTAAAAATTAATTAAATTATCAAAACACAGCAGGTCGCACGGTTTACCCGTACGGCCTATCAAACCGTGCGGAGACTGTGCAGACCTTACTGGAAGGCATGGGGAAACCGCATGGCCACCCCGCACGGTTTCCTCAAATCATGTGCAGGTCGTGCCCCTCCCTCATCCAATCCTGCACCAAGGTGTACGTTTTACCCAGGCCGTGCGCAAACCATGTTACAGGCCATTTCCAGCCTAAAACTTGGTTTTGAGCACTGAACAAGCCTCGAACACCTCCGCAACTCCTTCGGTCAAGTTAGGCATCCACATTAGGCCTCAACAGAACAGTTAAACTGAAAAGAAAAGGATCTGTACCTCATAAAAAAATGAGTTCTTATAAGTTTAAGGATGTGAATGTTTGAATAGTAATTATGATTCATGCATTTTTTAAAAAGTGGCCCTTAATCACATTATTACATGAGAGAGGAAATGGTCATTAATTAAGATCATCTTTGGATAATTTTGGATATGTTTGAAATTAAATCATAATGTGAATGGAATTAAAGGATTATAAAAAGAGAGTATGTAGTGAGTAGTATCCGTGAAGGTTATTTCTAAGTGCATATCACTGATAAGGGTAGTTTACGGTGAAAATTTCATAAGAAGGGGAATTCATTAGAAAAATTACTCCATGAATTCTAGTGCATGGTGAACAGTACACATGAGGGGTATTTTTGGTTGAAAAATAAACCAATAAGAAATGTTTTTGGCTACAAATACATACAAAGGGGTTTTTATGGTTAATAGTACTATGTGAATTCAATTACGTGATAAAGAGTACTCAATGAAGTCATGTCTGTAGTGAATAGTGCTTCACATAAAAGTGAGATAAATTTTTAAAAAAGAACAATCAATGAGGGAATTTACCATGAAGAAATTTTTTTTGATAACGTGGAGAGAGTATCTGAGAGGGTTTAAAAGCTTTATATAACATCCATCATAGTAAGAACCAAATAAAAGATTATATAGATCCTCATAATACTCATTTAGAGGAGTAGTGCATTCTTCTTCGTAGAGAGAGTACTGAAATTTTAAAGTGTGATTAGTTGTAAACCAATAGCATAGTTAGCCTATTATATATATTATAATATAACTTTTCTTTAGATATTCATAAAATCATAAAAAAAATATTTATGATTCTTATAATAGCCAATTTTTGTGGAAACCATGAAATTTTTTTGTTTATCATGCATGTTTTTTATTCATTTCAATAGGAAGGATTTAGAAGCGTGTGTTTTTAAAAAATTAAAAAAGATTAAAATGGGGTTACTTTTAAATTGATATACCCTAATTAACCTCCCCCCCCATAGTATTTAAACTAGTGGTTCAAAAAAATTTACTATATTTCTTATATGCACTTATACATGATTATAAAATTTTTTGGTGTGCTGAGGTGATGGAGAATCCTAATGGGTATTTGTACTCATCCCTACACATGTACATGGTATTCGTTTTGATCTATGTTTCTATATTTTCTTGTCTTATTTCTGGAATATGTATCAAATTTATATGGATGCACGGTTTTGGTCTTGTAGGATTTTGGGTCCAAGGATTCATTAGGGTTATTATGTGAGTTAGTCTAGTAGACAATATAGTTTACTTTTCAGTCATTGATGTTCACATTTTTTGGCTAGTGTTTCATTATTATATTTATATAATGATACCTATAATAAATTTTATATATTATTGTTATTGTTATTGTTTTTTGATGCATTATGTAGTTATTTACATCCATATTATTCTATATTTTGGGGGACCTCTTAGCAAACTATTTTTTGTTTATATGGTTACTTGATGTCTTACTTTTGGATGGGTCAATCCGATGTTTCATTATATTCAGGGACTCCCATAGGGATTTAATTTAAATGTAATAGAATCCAAATGATTTTTTAGACCCATTCTACCTGTTCAAATCCAATGAAATAATGAAGGGTTATATTTGGTATTATAGCACCATCATTGTAGATCTATTGAAGTTATCTAGGATGGGGAATTACAACACCCATTTTTATCACCTATACCTGACAATGATTTTAAAATAAAAATTACATTAAATATATTAGGATAGTAATATTGATTTTTTATAAAAATATAACAAAAAATATTCAATAAAATAATGATAAATGATTGAAAACCCTAAAATTTACTAATAATACAATTATTCCCTCTATACACATGTCTCCCCGTCAGTGAACAATTCATTCAAATTGAACTATTATCACTCATTCAACTCATTGGATCCATGTAGTAAATTTAAATCATATGATCTCTCTTCCTCGAAAAATTCATTTTTTGAATAAAATTTATCTATCAATATATTTTTCATTCCTTAAATGATATTCTTATTGTGATATGAATTAGTAAAAAAAATATAATATTAGATTTAATTAAAAAAACATCTTATTCAATATACTAATCCTAATAATTTATAATATACCCCTAATATTAATTTAAACAAATTACACTTTTATGCGATGGTATTTTTTGATGTATTCACACAAATACATAAATCATTACAATGGGAAAATAGATTCATTATCATATGGCCAAGTGGAAGAGAAAACTCACTCCATATTTTATTGGTCAATTCATGATCATCTAAGGGATCAAGTATGTGGAATATTAGATTACAAAGCCCCCATTGATTATCAAAATCCAAAATTAATTTCATTATTTATAGATTGCAAGACATACATTGTTCCATTACACTTCCTTATTTTGGATATATATATATTTAATGATATTTTACAATTTTACAGAGGTTAATACGTGTTATTAAACACTAAAAAAGGTATTGAGAGGTATTTGTATTCCAATATAATATGTATTGTGATAAAAACATCATGTTTTGGGGAGAATTATGTGTAATAAAAAAATATAAAATACTAATTTAATATTCTATTTTCCATTTTATCATATAATTCAGTTTTTTTTTGTAAAGGACTATTTTTAGTGTTTGAAAAAAACCACTAATTTCTTGTAAATATTTATTTAGGTAACTTCTAAAAATATTCAATTTTTAATAAAAATTACTAAAATGATGGATTAAAAATTATTTCTAAGATAATTTAAAGTAGATAAATTGTATGGACTCAATACTATGGATTGATCTATGTCTTATACCCTTTATTATATCATGTAGTGGTGTATTGACTTGTTGGCCTATTTAAATAATTGTTCATGGGTATAAAATTTTATTAATGTATGTAATGTGAATTTATCCAAACCATTATTATTCTATGGTCATGGAATTTTTATAGATATCTTCAAGGACCTAAATGGTGGAATACACCATTTTTTAAAGGAACCATATAAATAAAAATTTCGTTCCATTTCACCTTTTAACATTCCTTCTCCCTCACACTATGGTCATCCAACATAAAATCGTAGGTGGATTCTTTAGAAGACTGAAGATAAGATTATATATTTTTATTCTCCACCTTCCCTCATTCTACTTCAATAATTATAAAAAAATAGTAAGGGGAATTTATTTATTATATAAATGAGTTTAATATATAGAATTAGGTTTTTAGGTATTATTTTTGGTTGATTATTGCTATGTTCTTGGATGAACTATCATTTCATGAATAAAAGGTTAGGATCCATGGTATTTCCTGGTGGACTCAATATTCTATCATATTTAGTATAATAGTTTCCACATTTTCAACTTAAATTATTTGTTTTTTATAAAAATATTAGGTTCTTAAGTATTCATATCATTCCACTACAAAATTATAGTACTGTAGTGTAACAACAATTGGGAATAGATATTTATTAATTTTTTATTAAAATTTTCAAATATTGTTTCAGTAAAAAATAAATAAATTAACCATTCATTTTGCATATAGTGACCATTTTTTTCCTAAATGATACATGGATCAATTTTGAGTTTTAGATCCCCAAGAACTCTATAGTTGTAAAATAGTGTATTTATCAAAGCATATTATTTATTAAAAATTATCTATTGGTTATGTCAATCTCATAATATGGTGTATAACCCCAGTATGAGTGTTGGAAATTTTACATGAATTTTGAATTTTTTCCAATGATTAAAATTTATTTCTAAAAATAAATATCAGTCTTTGTGTTTGGATACTAATGTGAATACATATATTTTTAGTTTTTTGACATCACAATATGTGTAAGATATAGTTAAAATGACATTTAAAACCTGTGTAAAATTTTTGTCACAATGTGTCCTTTATAATAATATTTTTATTATAAAAATATTACCTTTTCTTCATGCTCACATTTCCACTAGAAGTATGTAATTTATTGGAAATTGTTCCCTTCTTGGGAAATCCATGAACGTTTTTGAGTCTAGAATAATGGGTTTTAACCTAGAATTATAATATCATGAATACAATTTAGGATTCCATAGGGTATTCATCTCAGGTGGAATAATTGATTTATTACATAGTTAATTTATATGTTTATTATATAATGATAATCTCTCCATCAGAGACCTACTTACCGGATATTTCTATTATTATCTACACAAAATCCATATCATGTGTTGGAAGGAGTGGTGGAAACATGGGTATTAAGAACCAATATGAGTTTTATAAATGATTGAAAGAACAGATAAAGCCTTGAAGATTCCCCGATATTTTCATGATGTTGACTATTAAATTTAAATTACATAAACATGAATATTATATTATTATTTTATCCTTAAAATTCCAATATTATTTTTGAGTGTGGTTTGAGTAGGGTTGATGAGTAATTTTTTCAGCAGTTGGGTTTTTCCACCTATGACTGAGAATCGTTGTAAATTGGAACATTCTTAGAGCTACTACGGTGAAGTGAGGTTACAGAATACTTGGTGCATGTGAGGTGTCATGTATGGGATGAGAGTACGATGTCATGGGGAGTTCGCTAGAGGGGTTCATCAGTGGAATGAGGTTTCTGTGGTAGGGGTGGCCTTGGTGGGGTAGCATGGGTTTGGGGTAGTGATGTTGAAGGGACACAATAGTGATTAGAAAAGATGGAAATTGGTTGGATGCATATATGGAATGAATTTATTTATGGGTAGGTACACAAGAAATTCTGTATAAGGAAAAAAGTGGAAAAATAAATTTAAAATAAATAAGAAGGGTTTGTGCATTGATTAGATAGGGGGATCCATTTTAATTCCCCCTATATTAATTATATTATGATTTTATATTAATTATAATATAATTATTATTACTATAGATTATGGTATTCATTATATTTTTATACTATGTTGTTGGATTGAGGATTTATCTTCAACATAAATATGTGTTTATCTACATGGGTGATTCAAGAACAATATTTTATACTTATTTCAGACTCGTGGATGAATACCTATGTCCCATAAATATCATCTCCCATATTCATCATGTTACAATTTATATTTTTAATATAAAACACATTTTTTTTTATAAATATTCTTTCAAGATTATTTTAATAGGTAGATCATAACATTGAACTCTATTCATGCATGAAAAATTTTTATACAATAAGGGATATGAATGTTTATTATTTTATTTCCATCGGATCGATGATGAGGATCTAAGGTATTCATTTGAATGTGAATAGGGCTAGTACTCCACTAGATATGTATTGAGAAAAGTCATGGGTCACCCATATTATTTTATAATGCATTTTTTACTCCCCCACATACATGAGGTTTGGGTCCTCTAATATTTTATGGGGATTTCACTCCCATAGTTGTGATGAGGTGTGAGTTCCCCACATACTATATATATGGTTTGGTACTCCATGAGATAAGTAATATTCAAGTAAGGTATAAGTCCTTTATCTATAGATTTTGGGATCTCTTGGATGAGTCTTCATCCAAAAAGGTGAGTTTCATCCACTATAGTTTAGTAGAGGTTATGTTGGGTTATTGGGTTTGGGTAGGTCAGAAACATGGAATTGTGTGATGCTAACTTTTAGAACTGGTCTATGAAAATAGTCTCTCTCTTCTACATACCATGTTATCTCCATTATATCATACATCAGTAGTTACAAGGGTAGATATTATAAATACCTCCATAAAAATAATTTATTTGTCATCGTTTAGATTACTCATGTCTATCAAGAATAAGGGTTTGGTATCGATTGAAATGAACAAAGTGGAATAGTACTCCCTTGGATAGTGTGTTTACCCTAGTAAGGAGGAATCCCCCCCTCCAAAATATTTTTTGGAAATGTGTTTGAAAGGTTAAGTAGAAAACATACAAAGAGACTTATAATTCCTCAAGTTATCTTGGGATTACTTTGAGATGTGGTGTGAACTATCAATCTAATTTAAATGTTAAGGGGTGTATGGTTCTCTAAAAAACATAGTTTATTGGGAGATAAAACCCCATGTGGGTTTGAGATGAGATGACCGGGAAATCTTATTGTTCATAAGACATCTAGTGACTAGTAATACATAGATCATTCCTTATATTCCTCCATGTTACTCTCATATTCTATTGGTTTTGATCTATTGGTATTTATTAGGTTTTCCTTGTTTGATTTTGAAATCCTACCATGTATGTTTATACTCACATATTCACAAGAATTGGGCCCATATATAATGTGTCCATACTATCAATTCATGGGTTAGAGGTGGTGTTGTTTGTGTGTAGATTTTCTAGGATATTCCTAGTTGATGATTGGTGACATTGATTGATATATTATTGGAGATGTTTGGTGGTAGTAGATGGTGATAGTAACAATGGACATTAATATTCAGATCCATATTATTGTGGGAACTCTTCATCTCAAGTACTAATGTCAGTTTTTATTTTCAGTTTTTTGGGTGGGTTACATTCCCAATTTTCATTTTGTATTATATAATGGTTATCTATATATATATAATCATTTTCTCATGTATATACTGTATACATTTTACATCTCATATATATACTAGTAGTTATTTTTATGCAATTTATATATTTATCAAATGTTGGTTGGTATTGGATAAGGTCTCGAATGTTATGATTTATGCATACATTCTAATACTCACCAACCCCTTGTCCATTGAAGGAGGGTTGTGGTGGTACCCATGGCTTATTGTTGGTCTGATTTGTGCCCGTTTTGGTCAGGTTATGTTAGAGTGGTATTAGAGTGGATTGTCATAGGGATTGATTTTGGAGTTATTGGTTAGGAAACTATTGGTTTAGGATCATAAGAATATTATGTTAAGGGGTTTGTTGGTTCATTTTTTGAAATAAGGGAGACAACTACGTGTGTGTTGTCCAATGTATCATTTATATTTGTCTCTAATAACCCATTAGTAAATAGAAAACTCTAATATTTATCTTTAGGGTATAACTATGATCCGTACAAGAATCTTATAATAGCCTGTTATGACCTTTCAAAACCTTTCAACATTAGATCATCCAAATATATGTTAATTCATATGGTTCTGTCCGATTATTTGAATGGTTCTAATTGAAGATAGAAATATTTTTTGTGATGGTAGTGTTATCATTGGATCATTCCTATAATGAGGACCATCACCACTAGTTAAAATTCAATGAGGCATTGTATGTATGATTTGGTTGAGATATTTTATTACCTTGTGGTCTTTGGTGGTTTCTCACCCATTCTGGCTGACTTGATGTTTTTTTATAGAGTGGAAATATGTTTCAGTTGAGTTATATAAGACTAAATACAAGATGTATTTTTCATATACATTTTCTGATATCGGCCTCATGGGTTCACAAGGAGAGAATGATCCTTTGGTGATATAGTTTTGGATGGAGACTGAGACTTTTATTTCTATCTACTTGGTACTTTTACGTAATGTATGATTATTAATAAATTGATCTCCTAGTAAAATATCAGAATCCCTCAATGCATGATTTTTCTATCAAACTCGTGATGGGAATTATCTAATGTGGTTGGATTTTGATACCAATTTCAAGATTGAGTTATATATAAGGATGTGTGGCCCTTCACATGGTATCATAACTATGAATGGGTGTGCATTGAGGCCCACAGACCTCGTGGGGTGTTCGTAGGACATGTTTGACAATGGAATTGTTAATGAATAGTTTTTTAGAATGAAAATTTATGAGGAATATGACATAATCTATGATTGTGTTTCAATTCAACAACATAAATACACGATTCCTCCCAAGAATGTATCGGTATATTGATAATTCATTGTTGATGTATTCTATAATTTGGAGAAAACTATGGGTTTTCTTGAATATATCCATAGTTGTGTCATGGATAGACCAGGATATGGGAGGTAGTTTAGAAATTAGATTCCTCCTTATTATAGCCCCATTATCCTAAAATATGTATTTTTTGTAAAATATGAGTGGTGTGTGAGTATATATATATGGGTGATACATCAAAAAAATCTTAATAACACCACCATTGGTTAGTTATTTTTAGAAGTATAGTGCTGATAATTAGTGTCGCCCATATTTTCATATGATGAATAGATATGGTCAAGTGTAAAAAGGTCTAGTAAGATGTATGATTAATTACTTTTCTTCTTGGACATGGGTACTAGTGTCACGACCCGTCCTCGGGGCCCGTGCTGTGACTACCCCAAGCCCGCCTTCCATAGGCCAGGGGATGGCAACTAGCACCAAAGGCGTAAATCCCAAAAAAAGGGAAGGCATTTCCTTTACGAATCGAAAGCATACTAACAGAGTACAAGCAGAAACTACACTACGTAAAGTAGTATAACAAACATGCTGAAGTACAAGGGGCTGGAAATACAAGCCCAAAAAAGTACAGCTACAACTGAAAGTAAAGTACAACTCAAAGGACAACAGCCAAAAGGTGACAAGCAGCTCCTGGATCGTCCTCTGGGTTCCTACTTGAAGGGTAGGTATAGATGTCCTCCTCAGCACTCCACGTTTGTCCGTCTCCTATGGGTACCGACTCATCGTGAGATCCACCTCCGGGTACCGACTCGTCGTGAGATCCACCTCCGGGTACCGTCCAGCTCTACAAGCCTCAACCGCGATCAGTGATGTCCGTCGTTTCCAACCAACACAATGAAGTGCGGGTAAAGCCCATGCAGGGGTGAGTATACGATACTCAGTAGGGACCCTGAGACCCACAAGGTCTCACTAAAATCCAACAAGGATAATCACAAGGAAGGTTCTCAACAGATAACCCTTACTTAGTTATAAGCCCATACTTATACCTAAGTTACCATGTAACCCATCTCAGCCACAAGGTATCACACAGATATGAAGTCGAAGGATAACCACTACTTAGGTATATGCCCATACATATACGTAAGTTATCTAGTAACCCATCTCAATCATGAGGAAAACACAAAGGTCATTGACTCAGCTCAAACAAGGATTTTCATTATCAAAACTGTAACTACTGAAGATGTCCATCTCTGAAGAGTACAGTAATCCTGTCACGACTCCGAGGTACTGCTCACTAACCTAAGACTACTGAGGTACTCCTCCTGTCGAGTACCGCGGGTCAGCCACCTCACAAAGTAGTGCTCCTCCGCCATGGGTCTGCCACCTCACACAGTAGTGCTCCCCCTCATAGCTTATAGAGGTACTCCTCATATCGAGTACCACGGGTCTGCCACCTCACAAAGTAGTGCTCCTCCTCCATGGTTCTGCAACCTCAAAAAGTAGTGCTCTCCACTGGGCTATGCAAGTCACTCCGAATCAAATTGGACAAAAAGTCATCAGGTCTCAGCAAGCTACACGGTCTCCGTACTCTGTACACTCTTCTACGGGAGGGTCCACTCCACAAGCTACAGGTCGATACTCCAAGTATCACAAATTACCACGAAGAAGTATCTCAAAGGACCCCCTCGTCATAGGGGTCTCAACGCAGCAGATGGCACGTTAATCGGACGCCCGGTCTGTGAGTGATAAGCCTTTTCGTCCTATGGGGCTAGTTGGTTTGTGTACGAACCAACCTGACCGTATCTCAACTGTACCCCGAACTCACATAGGGTATACTCATAGGGACCGTTTCTCAACATGAACACCAACATTGCTGACGGTTCGTCAAACGGACGTCCGGTCTGAAAGTTATTGGCTTTTCCGTTCTAGGGGCCCGATTGGATTTCAGGTACAATCCAACCCGGCCATACTCCAATAGCGTCCAAACCTTGAGAGGAGTAAGAAAAAAGGTCTTTATCACTAATAGGAATCCAACAAATTTGATGGCACGTCAATCGGACGTCCGGAGCTCAAGTTATAGGTGTTTCTGCTCTGAGGGCCCGGTTGGTTTCGGGTTCGAACCAACCCGGACGTACCCAAAGTTCATCAAAACCCTAACTGTAATATAATAGAACGGCCGTCTCAATCCAAGGATCTCATTACAACTGACAGTGTGTCGATCGGAGGTCCGCAACCCAAGTTATGGGCGTTTGAACGAAACTGCCCGAGAATAGGGGTTCGGGCACGGTCCGACCCGGCCCGATACCCCCTGGGTCGGCCCGATAGGGCGCGGCCTGGCCCCACCGGCGTGACCCCGCCTGGCCGGCTCTAGCAGTCCGGTTCTCTCAGCCCGCCCCCATATGGCCAGGGGAGGGCGTTGCCGGCCAGCTGGCGCGACACTTAAGCCGCGCCCCTCAGCTTCCAGAATGGCTAAGCCGTTCCGGTTTGGTACACCGCCGCGGCTCAGCCGCAGTGGTTCTTTTTCGGCGACGTGCTACTGCCGCTTTCCTCAGACCACCGGATGCGCACCAGTGGTCCGTTCCTCCTACCGTTCGTGCCTACATTCACTACAGGACCCGTATTTCACTACGGAGACTTCAAATCACCATTGAGGCCCGTTCCGTCGTCGCCCTTCAATATGCACATCAATAAACAAGTTGCGGAGGGTTGTCGGGTCGTGTTTGTTCGGCCCACGCCCTCCGCGTTAGGTGTTATCAATTGGAAATCATTTAAACACATGATTTTAATCATTAACGAGGGTATAATTTATTCAAGTGAAAATTATACTAACACCATATTATTAAAAGCTCATGCTCTTGAGATAAAACCACTCAAATGGAAATTAAACAAATATTTCCCTACCCCAATTCATAATACGTCAATTACTAGGGTATAACTTATTCAAAAAAATTATACAAACACCCTGCAATTAAATACCCACGCACGAGGGTATAATTCACATAAAAACTATATACGAAAACCCCTGCCTCGTGACGTTCATCGTTTGTTGACGATATCGCAAGAGGGTGGACGTCAGCTCGTCAACGTCGTCCCAAGGGAGGAGATGATGATGATGATGGTCACTGACGTTCGTCACTTCTGTCGTCGTCGGTGTGCACCTGAGTAAGTGACGTCTCCTCTCTTGTTGCGAAGGAAGAAGAGGATGGAGAACCATTCTTCGTCGAGGGAGGAAGTAGTTTCTTCGTGGATGAAGGAAACTCTCCTCAAATCCCCCCCAAAGTATTAACCAACCCCCAAAATCTCATAAAGCTTCCCTCCTTTAAAAGATCTACAATCAATTCCAAGGGAGTCATGAGGTGAGACAAATAAATTAATAAGGTTATTAATTATCCTAGATAGCCTCATTAATCTTGGGAGGTGGAGAGGCTCCACCACAACAAATGTGTGGAGTCTCCATGCATTTAAACAAGGGGGTGAGTTATGGGGAGGTCAAGGGGGTTATGGGGGAGGTGAGGAGTTAGGGTCTTGTGTGGGCCCTACCACACTGAACTCTCCCATGGGAGGTTAGGTGGGTGTGGACCCCACATCTAACTCCCCCTTTGTTGAAAAAAACCACCACCCATGAATAAAATTTGTGCACGACAAATTTTATTTAATTCAACAAAACCCCAAAAATTAAACCTCAGCCCGCTCAAAACACAACTACAGCAAAGGTCCCCTTATGTAATTATCAGTGTTGCGGTTTCATCGGTTCCCTCAGATTTCAATTCCAAGCACCAGTTAAAAAGATAGAAAAACCCTCTCATTCGTTCACTAAACGCACCCGAGCCAAAATTCGGAAATTGATTTCGGGCACACCGGGTCTCTGAATCAGTTGCCGTCAGAAACCACAGGCTCGTAAAATTCTAAAGAAATTAAGAAAAAAATTTCCTTGAAATTTTCGGGTCTTTACATTTCTCCCACCTCAGGGCTTTACGTCCCCGTAAAGCTATAACACAAACTAGGGAAACAAAAGTGGTACTGAGCACGCATCTGAGCCTTATGATCCCATGCTCTCCTGGAGGTTCTCGTGCTACCAGTGAAAGAGCACATTAGGAATCGACCATCCAACCCCATGTGGTCGACGACGTGTGAAGGATCGTACTCGTATCTCCTCATCTGAGATACGTGGGTGACATCATGCACCCGGTGCAACTGGGGTGGAAAGGTCAAGCAGTAAACCACCTCTCCTACCCTGCTGAGGACCTCGAAAGTTCTATTAAACATCAGAGATAACTTGTCTCCTCTGCCATATCTCTATAAACCTCGTCGAGTTGAGACCCGTAAAAGGAATTGATTGCCATCCTTGAACTCTAGAGGCCTCTATTTCCTGTTTAGAACTGAAACTCAAAACTCCTGCTGCCACGTGGGTAAGGTTGACCGACTAAAGAGTGATCGGTCGCACCCTCCTATGCATGTGTTTATCCTGTGTTGCCTAGGGTTTCCTTTTCTCCGACCAAAGAAAACCCATCCCAACATTGTAGATAAACCATGACCTTTTTTCCTAATACCGTCAATTTTTTTATGAACTGTGATTTCCCAGTCCATACTCAAACCAACGTCGTAAGGCCTCGATGCTTCCACCAAGAGATTCCAGCCGAAACTCTCGCCTCGAGGGTCAGATCACACTGTCGACGTAAGTGTGATTATCGAGTCTCCTCTTAGAGGTATCTCCAGACGTGAGGGTCAAGTCTACGGATTACCAAAAACTCCAGGTCTGGGACAAGATTCGTGGAAGGGCGGAAAGATTCGTATCAACGTCTATTGCTACAGAAGCTAGTAGTGGACACAGACTGTCTCTCGAATCATTCTTAGAGCCATTGGGTCACACTCCTTGACCGCATGCAGCTACTCTTAGCTCTGCCTCCATGTCTGCTGCTCTGCAGACTCATATTTCATTATCAATTCTTCTTCTTGAAAAATTTTACATGCCCGAGTCTCTGAGATTGGCGCCAGTTTCCGGTTTCTTACTGCACTGTGTAGTCTTCATCCGCTCCTGGATGATCTGCACCTTCTCCACCTATGATATGTAAGATTTTCTAAGATTTCTCCTTTGCCGAGGGGAGAAACATGGTCTCATCCCCTGGATGAACCACACCCATTGCCTAATATAGTCAATCCTGACATGAATGATGCATTCACGCCATGGAAGACATCGTAAGGCCTCGACGTTACTACCAATAGATCCAACCGTCACTCTCGCCTCCAAGGGTCGAGTCACACTGTTGGCATCAGTGTGAGGTCATTGGGTCTCCTCCAGTAGAAATCTTGAAGGTGAGGGTCATGCCAACAGGTTTTAACCAGGACCTCTCAATATCAACCAAAAATATGGACAAGAAAGAAAACATCACAAAGATAAGTGTCTTTTATTACTTCAGCTCGAAGTACAAAGACACAATTACAATAACAACATGGAACTAGAAGTACAAGGGATAAAAAATAATCCACTAGTCCTGCTCCTGTCTACCTGGTTTCGGAGCTCAACTGCCTTGTCCACCGCTCGGCTATCGCTCAAGCACTCTCCACTGCTTCTGTCTCAGTGGCTCCCCCAATGCCTACAGATCAACTGTGCGAGGAGTCGGACAGTCACGTGCCATGTGACCCTTCCTGCCGCAGGAGAAACATTGTCCCTTTCTGGCACTCCAAACTCTGACTCCACCCTCGGTTCCCCACACTACCGATCCTATAACCCGAGATCGCTCATCTGCTGGTCTGGTCCTCTTGGACTCCGGCATCATCTGTCTACAACCTACAGATTACTCGGCTACTGATCAAAAATCATGCGGCAAAGCCAGCAGCTCCTGAACACGCTTGGGGTGTAGATTCATTGGTATGAACTCCACCCTGAAGAAGGTCTCTAAGTCTCCCCAAGTGAAGGTCATCTCATCGAAAAACTGGAGTATCCGGCTCCACCACCTGCCTGTTGCTACCTGAATAAGGCTGGCAGTAAAGATCACCATGAATTCCGTTTGTGTACCCACTATCCTAAAAACTCCCACCACAACCTCCAGCCAATCCCCATCCGCCTGTGGGTCCGTCTCTCCCAGGAACCTGGGTGGCCTCTGGTGCTATAACACGTGCATCGGGCTCAAGCGGCGTTCATCGCCTGCTGCTGGGGCTGGTGGAATCGGTGGCCCAACGCATGGCAATATCGCTGGTGCCTCCGCTGGTTCCTCAACTGAAAGAGGGACCTGTACCGAAGCCTCGTCACTCGGTAGGCTGTCAGTACGTACATCCCTCCTGGCTCTAGTTGGTCGTCCACAGAAAGACATCCTAAAAGAAACAGACGTGTCATAGTCAAATGATTATACCAGGTGAGCTGACCAGGTTTGAGCTTTTTTATGGGGAAAACTTTTGAAAACACACACGCAATTAGTGTTTTCATGCACTGAGTCGTAAATCAGAAGTCAGTGTACTGGTGTATGGATACGTCAGTTGCCCACACCAGCACTGGACTCCCTGAACTGAAAACCACACTCGGTACCCTTAACACTATTGCTTCACAGAAAGGAAAGATCAGAGTTCAGAGTTCTGCGGTAGAACTGACTCCTCTGATACCAATTTGTCACGACCTGTCCTCAGGGCCCGTGTCGTGACTACCCCAAGCCTTCCTTCCATAGGCCAGGGGCTGGCGACTGGCACCAAAGGCGTAGATCCCAAAAAAGGTAAGGCATTGTCTTTACGAATTGAAATCACACTAACAGAGTACAAGCAGAAGGTACACTAAGTAAAGTAGTATAACAAACGTGCTGAAGTACAAGGGGCCAGAAATACAAGCCCAAAAAAAGTACAGCTACAACTAAAAGTAAAGTACAACTCAAAGGACAACTGCTGAAAGGTGACAAGAATCTCATGGATCATCCTCTGGGTTCTTACCTGAAGTGCAGGTACAGATGTCCTCCTCAACACTCCACATTTGTCTGTCTCCTCCGAGTACTGACTCATCGTGAGATCAACCTCTGGGAACCGACTCGTCGTGAGATCCACCTCCGGGTATCGACTCGTCGTGAGATCCACCTCCGGGTACCGTCCAGCTCTACAAGCCTCAACCATGATTATTGATGTTCGTTGTCTACAACCAAAACAACAATTTTTGGGCAAAGCCCATGTAGGGGTGAGTATACGATACTCAGTAGGGACCCCGAGACCCTCAAGGTCTCACTAAAATCCAACAAGGATAATCACAAGGAAAGTTCTCAACATATAACACTTACTTAGGTATAAGACCATACTTATACCTAAGTTACCAAGTAACCCATCTCATCCACAATGTATTACATATATATGAAGTCGACGGATAACCACTACTTAGGTATATTCCCATACATATAAGTAAGTTATCTAGTAACCCATCCCAATCATGAGGAAAACACAAAGGTCATTAACTTAGCTCAAACCGGGATTTTCATTATCGAAACCATAACTGCTGAATAGCTTCGTCTCTGACGAGTACAGTGATCCTGTCACGACTCCGAGGTACTACTCAATAACCTAAGACCACTGAAATACTCCTCCTGTCGAGTATCGTGGGTCAGCCACCTCACAAATTAGTGCTCCTCCGCCAGGGGTCTACCACCTCACACAGTAGTGCTCCCCCTCAAAGCCTACAGAGGTACTCCTCCTGTCGAGTACCGCGGGTCTGCCACCTCACAAAGTATTGATCCTCCGCCATTGTTCTGCCACCTAAAAAATTAGTGATCCCCACTGGGCTATGCAAGTCACTCCAAATCAAATCGGACAAGCAGTCATCAGGTCCCAGCCAGCTACACGGTCTCCGTACTCTATACGATCGTCTCCGGGAGGGTCCGCTCCACAAGTTACAGGTCGATAGTATATGTATCACAACTTCCCACAAAGAAGTATCTCAATGGACCGCCTCGTCATAGGGGTCTCAACGCAGCAGACAGCGCGTCAATCGGATGCCCGATCTGTGAGTTATAAGCCTTTTCGTCCCAGGGGCCCGGTTGGTCCGTGTACGAACCAACCTGACCGTATCTTAATGTTATCTCGAACTCACATAGGGTATACTCATAGGGAATTTTTCTCAATTTGATAACCAATGCCGCTGACGGTTCGTCAAACAGACTTCTGGTCAAAAAGTTATTGGCTTTTCTGTTCTAGGGGCTCGGTTGGATTTTGGGTACAATTCAACCCGGTCATACTCCAACTGCATCCAAAACTAGATCGGAGTAAGCCAAAAGGTCCGTCTCACTAAGAGTAATCCTACAAAGTTGATGTCACATCAATCGGAAGTCCGTAGCTCAAGTTATAGGCGTTTCCGCTCCGAGGGCCCGGTTGGTTTCGGGATCGAACCAACCCATACGTACACAAAGTTCTCCCAAAACTTGAGTGTGATACACCGAAATGACCATCTCGATCCGAGGATCCCATTGCAACTGACGGTGCGTCGATCAGAGGTCTGTAGCCCATGTTATGGGCGTTTGAACGAAACTGCCCAAGAATAGGGGGTTCGGGCCCGGTCCGACCCGGCCCGAACTGGGTCAACCCGACCCGATTCCAGGTCCGTCCTGATCGGGCGCAGCCCGGACCGGTCGGCGTTGGTGGTCCGGTTCGCTCGGCCCACCCCCGTCCGGCCAGGGGAGGGCGTTGGCGGCCAGCTGGCGCGGCACTGAAGTCGCGCCCCTCAGCTTCCAGAACGGCTAAGCCGTTCCGGTTTGGTCCACTGCCGCAGCTGAGCTGCGCCTGTTCTGTTCCGGCGGCGCGCCGCCGCCGCTTTCCGCAGACCACTGGATGCAAACCAGTGGTCCGCTCCTCCTGCCGTCTGCACCTACGGTCACTACGGGACCCATATTTCACTACGGAGACTTTAAATCACCATTGTGGCTCGTTCCGTCATCGCCCTTCAATCCGCACATCAATAAACAAGCTGGAGAGGGTTGTCGGGCTGTGTTTGTTCGGCCCGCGCCCTCCGCGTTAGGTGTTATCAATTGGAAATCATTTAAACACATTCTTTTAGTCATTGATGAGGGTATAATTTATTCAAGTTAAAATTATACTAACACCATATTATTAAAAGCTCATGCTCTTGAGATAAAACCACTCAAATGGAAATTAAACAAAAATTTTCCTACCTCAATCCATAATACGTCAATGACTAGGGTATAATTTATTAAAAAAATTATACAAACACCCGACAATTAAATACCCACGCACGAGGGTATAATTCACATAAACACTATATATGAAAACTCCCTACCTCGTGTCATTCGTCATTTGTTGACGATATCGCAAGAGGGTGGACGTCGGCTTGTCGACGTCGTCCTAAGGGAGGAGATAAAGATGACGATGGTCGCTAGCATTCGTCACATCTGTCATTGTCGGTGTGTACCCAGGGAAGTGACATCTCCTCTCTTGTTGCGAAGGAAGAAGAGGATGGAGAACCGTTCTTCATCGAGGGAGGAAGTCGTTTCTTCGTGGATGAAGGAAACTCTCCTCAAATCCTCCCCAAAGTATTAGCCAACCCCCAAAATCTCATAAATCTTCCCTCCTTTAAAAGATCTCCAATCAATTACAAGGGAGTCAAGAGGTGAGACAAATAAATTAATAAGGTTATTAATTATCCAAGACAGCCTCATTAATCATGGGAGGGGGAGAGGCTCCACCACAATAAATGTCTGGAGTCTCCATGCCTTTAAACAAGGGGGGTGAGTTATGTGGAGGTCAAGGGGGTTATGGGGGAGGTGAGGAGTTAGGGTCTCGTGTGGGA
This sequence comes from Viscum album, assembly GCA_963277665.1. NCBI lineage: Eukaryota > Viridiplantae > Streptophyta > Magnoliopsida > Santalales > Viscaceae > Viscum > Viscum album. Next base: position 1,979,942,133 of record OY728119.1, read on the forward strand.
CCTACCACACTAAACTCTCCAATGGGAGGGTTGGTGGGTGTGGGCCCCACATCTAACTCCCCCTTTGTTGAAAAAAAACCACCATCCATGAATAAAATTTGTGCACGACAAATTTTATTTAATTCAACTAAATCCCAAAAATTAAACCTCATCCCGCTCAAAAAGCAACTACAGAAAAGGTCCCCTTAAGAAATTATCGGCGTTGTAGTTTCATCGGTGCCCTCATATTTCAATTCCGAGAACCGGTTAAAAAGATAGAAAAACCCACTCGTTCGTTCACTGAACGCACCCGAGCCAAACATTAGAAATTGATTCCAGGCACACCGGGTCTCAGAATCAGGTGCCGTCAGAAACCACAGGCTCGTAAAATTCCAAAGAAATTAAGAAAAAAATTTACTTGAAATTTTCGGGTCTTTACAACTATATGGAGAAATGTTTAGTTATTCATTTCACATTAGATAGTAGAATTTGGAAATATCATTGTATATGTTATCTAGACTTTGGTCAGGTAGAGATTTTCTGATGATATTAACCAACATTCACTCACAGCATCTATTTTTCTAGTTTTATACTTACTGTGGAAAGATTTCATTCATAATATTACTTCATGGAAGAGATGAAATTCTATTATATCTACCTTTTTTGGGTTTTGGGTTTAAGTGGTCATTGTATTTCATGGTTCTTTCTCGAGTAGGTGAAGTGAAGTACACCCCTAAAAGTGAGTGGGAACCCCTCAAGTGTGGAGAACATATCCCACCCACAAGAATTTAAAGTCATCTACCCATCATATGGTAATAATTACTTTATTAAATTATTGATTGGGTAATATTTCATCTGTTGTAGACATTAATGATTGAAACACATATTTTCAAGTGTGACTAATTGTAATCCCTTTTTGAGAGGATGATGTATAAATTAGCCATAATTTTGAGGATGATGTTAAGATACTTCATAGTGGAATGATGAACAACCTTGTTTAATTTATTTAGTATATTCAAAAAACCATATTTTTATTCATCTTGTGATGTAGGATATTAGTAATTTAGAAAATTCCTTATCCATACTACAAGAATATCAATTTTGTAATAATATCTCATAGTATTTGTTTTAGATTTGTGGAGTTGTATTTTGTCTTCATGATGTTGAGACAATGGGGTTTTTTTGATTGGGTAGATAACTCTATGATTATATGATGGAAGAGGCATATGATAAGATAAAATTAAGTAAGTTGGATATTGTGTTTTGGGGGAGACATTTCTCACCTTTGTAGGACATAGTTTCCCCTTACTCTCCCCTATAATGGTGGAGGCCTATAGTGATGAGGTAGATGTAGTTATTGGTCATAACTGACCCTAACAAGTGATGAAGTAAAAGGGACTTCATGAAGTTAGGGATAACTTCAACCACGTCCCCAAATGGATAATGAGTTCCCCTAGTGATCATAGAAAATATCAAAGGGGACATCCTTAGTAGCTACTAACCACATAGACCATAAACCATACTATGGTATATATTAAAGACTTAAATAGGGATGCAAATTATAGGGAAATTATTTCTTTTTTATAGGGGGTTATAAAGATGTTGTGGGTTTTAGTCACTTGGTAAGGTGTTATCCTATGATTTGGATTTGATAGGGCGACTTCCTATAAATTCTTAAGACTGTACACTTCATATTTTGGTTATTAGGTGACCTGATGGGAAGTAGTGTGATTTAGGGTAGTTTTATAAGGTTGGTGTTATTACCAATGATATTATTGATAGATTTTATGGATGAATGATTAAAAAAAAGTAGCCTAATATTGACTGCGGATACAAGCCTTTTGGATAATTTGGATGAAATTTTATGATTCCTATGATTTTATTAGATTGGTAATGATGGAAAATGATGCATATATGGAATCATTTTTTGACATTAATTAATGTGAATTCTCATTAGGGGTAATGGAGAATCTAACATGGAATTGTAGGAGCATGATTCCTTATAAATAATCGGGTGTAAATTCGATTTTTCTTAGGTGTTCAGTGTTATAGTGTAGCAAGTATGGATTATCTACATAAAACCACTAACCAAAATACTCATTAATAGTGGGGAGTGAAGTTATCCAACCAAGGGTAACATTGAAAGCAAACCATTTTGACTAGGATATTAGTGGTTCTTGTTTTATTTTCATCCGATATAATAGTAATACATTTAGACAAGGAATTATTTTTGGTATAGTAGTTGCGAAAGAAATAAATTGAGTAGAGGCATGTTCCCTCCTCTGACTTTCCACGTTATCCGGTTCTAATATTACTGATTATGAAAGAGGGTATTTCCATCCTAGGTGGGGGTATATATAGTTCACTTAGAGCTTTAACCATCAAATACAAAGGGATTTTATGTGATATGGGATTTTCATATGAGGTTTCTTTGTGACATTTCATGTTTATAAACACTAGTTGTTTCATTTTTTATGATGAAGAGGGTTTTATTAGGGGGCTTATGTAGGAACTAGGATTTTCTCGAATATGACTTAGCACATTTTTTAGTTTCAGTTCACTAGGACCCCCTAAAGGTAAAATGTAAAAATTACATTATTAAATGTTATAATAATTTTTTTCTTATTGGTTATGGTGATCTCAAATGTTAGAGTATACCACCGAGTTTAGTTTTTCTAAATTTCTAAGGATATTGTGTTTTATGGTATTTTTTATATTTATTTCTCAAATAAATATTAATTTCAGGTTGCATATGGTGATGAGGAAACCTTGGTTTTTGGTGTTATGAGTTCAAAAAAATTTAAACTTGTATTTTAGATAAAATGTTGAGATAGTATTTAATTTTGTGTGTGCTGACATCTTGATATTAATATTATTGTTATAAAGATTTATTTTTTCACTCATGTGAAAATTTTATAATAATTTTTATTTTATTTTAAATATGGGCTACAAATGATAAATCTAATACTTTTATTTAGTTCAGAATATGGTAATAACCATAGAGGTGCAATATATTGAGTACACATCGAGATCCCTATGGATGCTCATTGTGGATGGAATAATTGATTAATTTTTTAATGAAATAATTATCTAAACATATTCATCCATGTAAATATCCCCATAATTTATTTTTATATTGTTATCCTCAAAAAACCCTAGATGATAGAGGAATGGGGAAGAGGAGTTCAGGGGGGAACCAGAACCATGAATTCATTCTGCATCGGATTAAATGGGAAAATGTAGTGTTGATGCTTCGCCATCAATGTGGGATTCATTATTTTATTTTTATTTATTACCAATGATAATTCATTCCCCAGTTTATGTTTTATTTTGGTTCATTAATTTCAATCTTAGTTTTATGATAATTATGGATATAATATATCATTTTATTTCTCATTTTATTTCTGATCGTGATTCGTTACAATGTAGCCAGATAAGATGTCTGGCTATCATGTTCTCTCTACACCACCTACGGCATATCCATGTAGTAACATGGTTTAGGATCACATGAGTTTTTCACCATACAATGGGGAAAATAAGTTTCCCCACAATACCAATATCGGGAAACTATTTCTCGTTCTAGAGTTGTTTTCGAGTGGTCAGGTGTAGAAGGGTGGTGCTTTCTAGAAATGTTCCTTCTTCATATTTTATTTGAGGAAGAAAGTTTTCCAAAAAGGTGTGTTCATTGGGACATTTTAAAATTATAAAATTTCTTAGAAAGTTCCTTATTTAAAAAATTTACAAGGAAGGAACTTTCCAAAAAACAATCTTCCTAAAAGCTATTTCTAGGAAGACATATTCTAAGAAAACACAGTCCTTTATATGTTTCATTATCTGTGTTATTTTATTTATTTTGTATGTATATATATATATATAATAAAATATAAGACATTATTCTACTGTTTTTATTTTGTTTTTACTTTTAATTCAGTTATTCCGAATAAATTAAAAAAAATCACTGAAGCCCCCTATTTATAATAGTGCATGTCTTCACAAATTGTTTAGGATTTCGAATTGGGATAAAAAGCAGTTTTATAGGAATAAATGAAGAATAAACTTTGTATGACATCACATTAATGATAAAAAATAATTAATCATAAAACATTAATAACACTTAAATATTATTTAAAAATTTATTTACTTGTAACTAATAATATCATTATTTTTATATGAAAAAATAATTATTTATAATTAGTAATCTAATTAATTAATATAAATATAGATAATGTTATTGATTATTTTAATAATAATAAAGTAATTAACAAATAATAATTTTATATTTATTAAAATATAATAATAATCAATATTAGTCATTAATATTATTATTAATATAATGACTACAAATGATTTATTTCATGTAATATATGTATTTTAATTATATTTATAAATAATAATAATATTATTAATTAGTTACGGTCATATATGAACTCAGATAATCAAAAAATACATGCATCCAAGGACATGATCAGGAATAATAATGTTACACTATCAAAGTTATGATAATAAGAAATTCTTGATAATAAAGTAATTATAACAAATTCATGCTAATAAAGTTATGATAATAAAGACATGTTATTAAATTCATGATAATAGTATTATTAATTACAATTTCATGACCATGAAGTCCAAGGATACAAAAAATAAAATATAAAAAAGTTATGATGATTATTATAAGGCAACAATATCATGATAATTATATCATGATAAAAAAATATTTTTTACAAAAATAAGAAATGAAAATTTTTAATTCACACAACAAATGTTTAATGAAAAAAATAATTTATAAGTACAAATTTAATGTTTTGAAATATTAATATTTTATGTGACTAAAATTATTTCTCATCATCTGTTTTTATGAAATTCTCTTCATTATCAATTATTTATTATATGGTTATTCAATGTGTAAAAACATTATATTGTGTTTATACTTTATATTTTTTTGGATTTCAAAGAAACCTACTTGAAACATTATTATGGTTTAGTTTCATGCTATTGTATGCCTATAAAATTTATACTATTAATAAAATTCAAATGAAACATAGAAAAAGGACTCAACATAAAATATAATTTCAAATAAAAAAAATCATAAATATAGAAACCTAAACTAATTAACATGACACTTACTTTATGTCTTCAAAACATATCATTAACACTTAAAAAATGTATAGGCATAAATTAAAGAATATTTAAAATATAAATTTAATTTAATACTAGAAATATACAAAAAAAATTAATTGAAAATAAATTAAATGAAAAGATTAATTAAAAAATTAAATTTACACAAAAAATGGTCGGTGAAAAAACAAATTATAAGTAATATTGGAATTTTTTAAAACAAAAAAAATTTCAATTGAAATTAGTTTTCATCATTTATTTTTATGAAATTATTTTCATTTTGAATTATTTTTTATATGTTTAGTTAATGTTTCAAATTTTATTTCTACTATATTCAAAAATTATAATTTATTGGCTTCCAATGTCACCTATTTGAAACGTTACTGTGTTTTGTGTTGGTGACTTTGGATACCTATAAAATTAAAACTATATATATAATCTAAATGAAACGTAAAACATGGATTATGAATATAAAAATATAATTCATACAAAAAATGAAATATCTAACAAACTAAAATTAATTTACCAGACACAAAATTTATTAATTAAAAACAAAAATTTACACTTTAAAAAATTTATACACAAAAAATATATAATAAATATAATCTCAATGAAATTTTAAAAAATTAATATACAAATTAAAATTTATTGAAAATACAAGGAATGAAAAATAAAATAATTAAAATAAAAAATTTTACACAATAATATTTTAGTGAAAAATAATATATGTGTTCCAATGTAATGTTTTGATAGAAAAGTATTTTTTCCTGTTGAAATTATATTTGATCAGTTATTTTTAATAAATTCATTCAATTTTCAATAATTTTTTTAACGTTAATTCAATTTTTAAAATATAATTTATATTGTAGTTATACATAGTATTTTTAGGCTTCAAAGTCACCTACATGAAACAATATTATTTTTCTAGTTTTTAACTGCAGATACCAATTAAAAATAAACTAAAATTCCATTCTAAATGAAGTAAAAAAATTATTAAATGTATAAAAATAATGGAAATTTAAAATAATTTCATAGATATAAAAAACAAAAATTTAATTACATGAAAAAAAATTATTCATTTTAAATATAATATTTAAACTTCAAAATATTATATACATAAAAGATAGTAGAAAAATATGAATTAAATTTAAAACATTTATTATATAAATAATAATTAATTTTAAATAAAATTAATGTAAAAAATACTATATTTTTTTTTAAATTTTCACAAAAAATTATTGTTGAATAAGTAATTTATAAAGTTAAAACACGATATAAATGAATGTTTACACATAGACTAAACATATGAAAAATAATTGAGAATACAAATAATTTTTCAAATAAAATAAACAAAATAATTTGTGGACTAAAATTTATTATTTAAAAATACAACATTTTCACTTTCAAAAATTATGTTCATATTTATTATTATGTTTTATATCACTCATTACATTGTTATGAAGTATTTTTAATTAGGTTATTATTATTAAATTTTATCAATTACTTTATTAAAAAATATATTACTATATCATTCCATTGTATCTAATATTGTAATATTTATTAATATATTATTCTACTATTGTATTAATATATTATTATATTATTATATTATTATATTATTATATTATAAGATTATTATATAAATATATTACACTATTAATGTATTATTATATTAATCAATTACTATATCAATTTGTTATAATTAATATATATTATTGAATTTATAAAAAATATATTATTTGTCAATTAATTTTTAATTTAAATAATAAATATATTATTACATTGTTAAAAATATAAATTAATTATTTACTTAATAATATGTTAACATTTTTATTCATCTAAATTAACAATTTTTAAGTTAACTTCAATTGATAAAAATGTGAGTTCAAATTTTTCAATTTGATATTTCATAATAACTTGAATTTTTCAAAAAGAAAATTTAAAATGAAAGTTAAAATTAATATTTTTAGTAGTTTTTTTATTTATAATTAACATACATTGGTGAAAACATAACTTTTTTCAAGAAAAAACATTTTATAATATATATTATGATATTAGATAATAATAAATGTATTATAATAATAGAAAATTATTCTTCTATATATAATTTATTAAAATATTTATAGAAATATATATTCACATATATTATAATGACATATATAATAATAATGATATATATATAAAAAATTAAAAAGAAGTTAAGTTTAAAAAATTTAAACTGGAGATGATCAAACACTATAAAAAATCACCTTCTTGAAGAGAATTGTTGAGAATGAATTTTACAATAAATAACCTTCTTAAAACCTATTTTTAAGAAGTCCCTTTGTGATAATGTTCTTGGAATGAAAATTAGAAATTGAAGTTAATTATAATTAGGTGCTAAACCTTCAAAAATATCCTACACCCAACATTCTTGTAGATTGGGAAATTGTTTTCCTACAAGTATATTTTAGGAATTTGTTTTTAAAATTTATATATATCAAAACAATTATTGGGATATGAGATGTAGAGATAATGGGATACCCTAAAAGAGGTTATTCACATGAGGTAACATAGATGGGTGTAGTTTACAATGTTGGGGGGAGTTCATAATGGGGGTGTTGGAGCGGTGTGCAGTTTTGGTAGTTGGAGTGACCTCAGTTTTCTAGCATGGGTTTGGGAAAAAAACCATGATTTCACACAATAACGGGTGATAGAGAAGGAATGAAGTCGTCCACCTATGGTGAAATACAAAGGTATCCAGAGGCTGACCAAATTAGTGACTACAATTAATTGAGGGGGAGGCGCATGTGGCAGGTTGTCCCATTAATAAATGAAAAATAATTTCAAAATAATAAAAAAAATTAAATAAGGAAGATGTGGTGTTTCCTAGATTGGTAGAAGGGGATGAGTTCCACATGAATTTACATCTATTTAACTTATATTGTAAATTTATAATAATTGAAATTATAATAACAATAATAATTTTATTATTATTATTATTATTTTATATTTTTCTTAGTTATTTCTTCTTACGATGATTTCAGTTCACTCATCCATGTCTTAATCAAGGAATATGTATGGATGAATCAAAACATATATTCTAAAATTAATTATTACTTGTGGTATACATCTCAGACCCTATCAAATAATATCTTTAATCTTCAGGATGAAAAAATCCATATTTTTTGTCTAACTCATGATTTTGATAAATAAATATTTTTAACTGAGTAATTTTCCATGTATATTAAAATGATTTAATATTATCATTATTTCAAAGACAAATGTGATATGAAATATTTTGATTTATGATTTAAACTCTATTGAGTTAATGATTGGGATCGGGTTTATTCATCTGATTGTAATCTAGGCTAGTACTCCCCTAGAGGCATGTAGAGAATAGTAATGGGCCTCATATATTCTTGTATCGTTGATTTTGTTACTATTATAAATATATATGTGGGGAATTTCACATATATCTACATCAATATAGTAAACCATTGGTGTTTAAAATGCGTGGGTTCCCCATAAATTACAAATATGTTGTGGTACACCATAGACTAAGGTGTATCCTAGTGAGATGTGCATCCTATACCAATTTAGTCAGTTCTCCCTTGAATCATGTTTCATGTCGATAGGTGTGGGTCCCCTTCTATATTCCTATAGATTTTATGGCCCGTTTCTATTTTTTTGTAGTTTCGATACTTGAGTTTCATGTTAATTCCCCATACATCTAGGTTCTGGAAAGCGAGACACTCTCTTATGTCTTCAGTTCTCTCCCTTAAAACATACATGAGTGTTTACAATGGTACATTTCAGTACTACATCAACCAAAATCAATTATTGGCTAATATTTTTGCTACCCATAAGTCTCATGGGGGTGATTTGGTATCATATGTTTTGAAAAATGAGGTATGGTACTACCTCAGACAAAGCGTTTACCTCAGTGAGGAGTGAACCACCTAGTTTTTTTATATAGTGGGGTGAAAAAAAACAATAATTGAACGATATACTTCAAGATTCCTGATGCATCATGTACTCCTAGTATGCCTTCGATATGAATCATTTTGAAGGTTATTAACTTTACAAAATTTGGGGATTTTCAATTATCTTATCATCCATGTTTTCTGGTGACATATAAACCATCATGGGTTGGATCTATGATAAACAATTCTTCTCTATGTCCTTGAGAATTCTTGAGTGTGATCATATCTAGAACCTTTTTTTCTCCAAACATACTCTCACATTATAATTTTTTTCATATTTATTTTCCTTTGTTTTACTTTTTAGTTTTAGTTCATCACACTATATATGTTTATACTCTCCCGGATATAAGACTTCAGACCCCAAAAAATGAGTATATAAAAATGATGTGTAGGTTAGACATGGTCATGTGGATTTGGAGTTGGTGTGGATAATTCATAGATGACACCTTGAAATCATGGGGAATGTGCTATTGGAAAATCATGACAGTACCACATGGTGATTTGACTAGGAGATGTTCATGTTTGGAGTGATTTTGTTATGGGTCCTCAACATCCAATCTACTTATATTAGTTTTTTGTTTTTCTATTATGTTGGTATCTTACAAGTTTCTCATTATGGATTTTATAATTGTTATCTAAGTGGATATTACAAGTTTTATCAATAAAATGTTTTAAACTATTTAGTTTATATATTTATATACTTATTTTATTTTCAAATATTAATTCTATTTATTTTTCACAAATTTATATAGTAAAATGACTCCAATGTTGTGATTTATTCATACATAGTGTTAGTCCTTAGAAAATATCATATTGGAGTTGGGCATTGGGTGGCACATTCAGTTTAATTTCAATCTGGGTGTGGCCTTAGTGAGTCAGTACATATTAGGGGAAGTGTAAATAATCATTAAATAATATCTTATCATGGAGAATTAAAAAATTAGAGATTATGAGTCATAATTTAACTAAGGGGTACTATGTCCTTGGTTTTTAAATTTGCAACACCCTATTTATGTAAAAAGTATGAATTTGATTTAATTATTCTAAAACCCCATTAATGTAAATGTTTTTTGAGTTTATTAGGTGTCAGTGAGGGTCCACAGGTTTGTTTTGGGAAGTCTAATAGGGTTCCTAGACATTTTTCAAAAGTGAAAGATGTCACCGATTACCTCTTTGGCTAATACTAGTTTCCCAGTGGGCCCAACAAGTGATTTAGTAGCCTTTAGAGAGCCACTAAGTTCTTGGTTTCCCTATGGTGGGTAATTAATCGGGAAATATTCCACCAAGAGAGGTAACATAGGTTCCCAGTATCATCTGGATATTTTCTAACCAAATTAATTATATTACTAATAAATTAATAGAATGATTACTCTTTTCCATTTTGTTTACACAAAAATAGTCGCACCTCCCCAATCTTATTTCCTCTATTTTTCCCCTTCCATGTAGTGTAACTCTCTCATTAGTGGATATATTTGAGTGTCGTAGGTCCCTATGAGTTTCCTACTTTGAGTATGTGACTCCAATTCCTATCATTATTTCTTTATCACAATTTCACCATTTGTCATTAGTTATTTATTATTTTTTATTATCATTAGGTTTTACCCATTACAATATATTAAATTAGAATTGATCAGTTGTATTCAATAAGAAAAAGTACTCTATATCTAGTTTTTTTGTCCCTTTATTTCTTATTAATTTCTATAAGTGTTATATGCATCATATTAATTGTGGGAAACACCAACTTATAAATTTTACATGGAATTTAATTTAAAATTAATTCTTTACATCCTATAGTATTAAATAAATCTATTAAAATATGTTATTTCCCATTATTTGTTGTTCTAAATTCTACGTTCATGATTGAACTTTTTTACTTGGGAGGTTTGTTATATAAAAATGAATTTAGAACCGATATGGTTAGATTTCTCTTTGTGATTTACTATAGGAGCCTTGTGTAGTGTCTCAGACTATTCATTGGTATGTTATATCATATAAATATGATAGAATAGTTTTTAATATCATGGGACTATGAAATTTAGTTAGTAAGTGGATTGTGATCATGTCCCTTTATGTGTTAAATGATTATATGTTCTTTTTGAATTTTTTTAAGTAATAAACAATTTATTATGATGGTTTCTTGGTGGTATATTGCCTATCCTTATTGTGATGTTGGTATTTCATCATGTATTTGTGAAATGTTATCCTCTTAAGTTGATTTGGTGATGTTACAACACCTTTTAGTTGATATAATGGAGGGTTTTAATTCACATGAAGGGTTTTGTGGGTGGTGTATCATCTACCAAGAAATTGTTTTTGGTGGTATATCATCCACTTGTAATAGTTTCCTCCTTAATGGTATTTCAACATGGATATAAGTTTTTTATGTATATAGTCTACCTATACTTGGTTATATCTTAATCATGATTCAATGACTGAATAAATTTTGATATTTGATTATTGAGGGATCCATCACATAGTTGAATTGTGGTGGTGATTTTTCATTCACCAAGTATGGTTTATGTTGATATACTATTTACCTTGATTATGAAACTAGGAGTGTTATATTATATATCAATGAGGTGTGTTCATCCTATGGTTATATTGTTCCATTTGGGCATTTTCCAAACTAGGTATGGTCTCGCGTGCTCTGGTAGTGGAGTCTCCCATGATGTGATAGATTATTTATTTATATATTTAATTTTGTATTCCAAATCATGTATATTATTATTATTTGGTATATTTATTTGGGATACCATTAGTTATAGCCTACTGGGTAACATTAAAACCCTACTTGGGTACCATGATACTCAAGATAACCTCATATTTCAAGACCCGTGTAAAAGAAAGAGCCCTTCTACCATTAATAGTTTAGATGATGGACCATGTCTTGAGATGAGAAATTAGACTAGACCTATAATCAGGACTAGTTTTGTGGATATATCCTTTTTGGTCATTTTTTTAATATATTATACATGATCTTCCTGTGGGAGATCATTTTTAAACTATTATAAATCATATTACATGTAATATAATTAATTTTTATAAATCATGATGCGTGTTTCTCAAATATATATGGAATTTATTTTTTATCTATATCACTACAGTGATATTTTGTTATGATAAAATCATTGTTATATACATCCTCTATGATTTCTTGTTTTCTATACTAGATAGGGTATAGTCTCCACCCCATATATGATGAATCATGCTTTTAGTTTGGATATTCTGGAATATAGGATGTTGCACCTGAGGTGTGTGGAACTATGTTCTATCTCAGTAGTGGTGAAATGAATTATGAACACTACAGAGTGTTATCAAATTTTTTTCTATCTTTCTAAATGGGGTCTAATATTCTAGTGTTAGGATATTTTAGGAGTTTGATATGGACATTTTCATAGGATTAGAAACCCCGTATATGAAATAATATGAGGTAGCTAGGGATTGAATTATTTTTAATACCTTTAATATTTTTATGGTCTTATGATATTCCCAAGGTGATATATGTTTATGGAATATTACTTCTACTATTATCTCATGGTGTTAGTTCAGTTTTTTTTTCTTTTATTATATTTTAAATGTAGGCATCATGTGACATTAAATTCTTTTCTATGTTTGATTTTTTTATGATGTATTCTTTTAGTTATTTAATGTTTTAAAAAGAATTTACTTACATGCATCCGTGAATTCTACAGGTTGATAGAATTATTATTTCATACATGGGTTTTTAATTTTACTTACATGCCCCCATGAATACTACATGTTGAGTGTTGGGATAGAGGGGATGAGTTTTCCTAGTCAGTTTTAGAGATATATCCTGTATTTTTTCATGTTATTCATATTGTTTATCATCTTAGAGAGAGTCATAATCAGGTATTATGGTCTATGGTAATGGGGAAGTAATAGTTGGTTGGACGATGTCAAACATAACATGAAATTTATAGTTATAGAATAAAATAATCTTTTTTGGTTTGGGGGGACCAAATGATTCAAGGTTTTGGAAATATTCCATGTGAAAAATAATTTATTATCTTATGAAACTACATAATAGAGTGGTGAATTTTTTGGTAGAAATGAATCACGTAACAAAGAAGAACGTGTGGGAAGTACTAGTCTAGGAAGACAAATATATAGGTACATATAGGTATGATTTTTGAACTCTCTTCTTTGACCATTACTTCCAAAATTCTTTGAGGAATAATGAGACATAAGAGTTTATTCATCTTGTTCAAGGGACCATATTAGTGATGGATTATGGAACACTATTTACAAATATAATATAGTTTTCCACAATGTAAGTTGTTCATTTCACTCCAAGTTCAGGGGTTATGAGGATGGCCTGAGGTAATCCATTTGATCATAGGTTATTACATTCCACATAACATCCCAATTATAGGTCCTGAATGAAGCACTACTTATAGAGAAGAACCGGGTGGAGGGTATCTCAGCAATGTAGCATACATCATCTATCAGTTTTACAAGTGGTTATTTAGGTTATATAAATGGGTGGTTTGATATTTATCTCTAATGTGGAGATAAAAAAGGGAAGATTGGGAAGGGTTTCATCACATCCTTCTGGAAGGTGAGCCTCAATTATGTGTTATCAATTCTTTAATCAATATAATTTTAAACTTAATTATGATAGACATATTATAAGATCAATTATTATTGGGATATGGGTCACCTAAAAAGGATTTGTGACATGAATACATGAACGGATGGATGGTGTGGGTATCATAAGACCTAGGGATCAGGAGTAAGTATATGATTCAAGAAGTATTCAATAAAATAGAGAACCTTTTTCTTTGTTGGATATAGAGTATATCGTTATTCCCAATGTAAGGGGAAATAATGTCAATAGAAGGATTACCCTTCATGGATTGTATTAGTGGTAGATCATGGTTTTGGTTTAGGCTAGACTCACTCCATCGTGCTTACTTCTCCAAAACAAGGAACAATACCATTTATAGTTGTATGTATGATTTTTATGGAATCATCACTAACATAATTTTCTAATATGGATTTGATACACTTATCCATATCTATGTTTTGGATATTGATTCGAGGTTATTCATGATATACTTATATTGGATTACATCCATTAATATGTCCTTAGTGGTGTGTTCATAATCTATCTAGATGTTTCCTGAATGTGGACTCATAATTACTGTGTATATAAACCTTTTGAATTATTCTTCGTAGAGATTTAAAATTTTGATGTGAATCAATGGATTAATTGTTTGATTAGGTATTCAGAGAATAATTAATGCTATAAGAGAAAGGTATCACTCACATATTTAGTAGATGATTTTTGTTAATTCATAGTGTATTGGTATCTAATGACATTATATAAAGTACCTAGTCATTAGCAGATGTTGGTGATCTCCACCAAGTCGAATAACATCATTATCAAAGATGAGGAGATGTTTTATACAATCATTCCTTAAATACTAATTCAATTTTTGGATATATTATTCAGTATTTTATATTATTACCACATGAGAGTGATATCAATTTAATTATTTAATTTATGATAAAAATGAAACCCATAGCCATTAAACCTAATAAGATTACTCATATAGAGCCTTGATAAATGAATATTCAATATGATGATCTAGAGGGAATAATAATTATTTTCTTGATCATGTTACCATTATAATTAACAAAGTTATTTGTTTAATTTCAAATTATCACTTGTAACAACACCATGAATATGTAAACAATCATCATACATCAGGTAACATCACAAATTTCTAGTGTGAAATCCTTTTTAAAAACTTTGATTTCAAGGATAGATTATTTTACTTGTAAAATCAATCCAAAATGAACAATTATTATTTAATTATGGTAAAGAATTTATATATAAAATAGAATAAATAATAAATTGAAATGAAACATTGTTAGGAAAATTAAAAAATTAATACATCCTCAATTAAATAAATATACTACTAGGTTTAAATTCCCATCAAGAGAACCCTCCATGACGACCCCACTACCAATGAAATATATGGAAAGGGTATAAAAAAATAAAATATGATAAACACATGGATAAATGAAATGAGACTGTGAGAAAAAAAAATTCAATGAATTATGTTCCGTTATAAATTGGAATGTAATATTACTTATATATACATGATTGTAGGTTATATTCACATTGCCATATAGTTGTTGGGAATCTATGGTCATTAGGATTATGTGGTTGTTGGGTATATACCATATTTTCATATAAGTAGTATAAAAGTTATAAAATATAAGTTTAATGGAAATAATACTTTATACTCAATTAATATATGACTACAACATAGTTGATTATATAGGGGATATAAATATAAGTGATAACATTGTAGATTTTATATAAAATTAATGATGTAATGGAATTTGATAGTATAATTATTCCATATGAGGCTCATTTAGTTGATCATGGGAAGGAAATAACATCACTATGTTTTCCCCTAATAAATCCCAATCTAATCATTTATTAATCCAGATTCAGTTGAATTATCTATATATAAATTTCATGCTAATGGAAATTAATGTTAGATCCATGTCATATGAATCATTACCAGAAAATAAAACCATTTCATAGATCACCATTCTAAATACATAGAATTTCCATGTAATTTTTTTTATTTAAATGGGAATATTATGGGTCTATGAAATCTGACGGCACGCGATTCCGAGGCCCGAAGTGCCCGCAATGATCCGTTGAAGTTTTTTTTAAGCTTAAGATAACACACGTAAGTAGTTTTCATGAAAAAGTGGAATAACTCGTAAACGGTAACTCGGATTAGAAATCTGAGGGCACCGTTGCACTAAGGATAGCAGGTTTACCCTTCGCGTGACTTAAGATTTGTCGGCGCAGGCCTCCTGTGAGAAAACCCAAAAATGACATAATTGTAAATAAAATAATTAAATAAATTATTTTATTTTTAAAATGATTATAACTCACAAATGGTAACTCATATTAAAAATCTGAGACCACCGCTACAATTATGAGTTCATGCTTTCTTTAAGAAGATACTGACTTTGGTCGGTGCGAGCCACTATAGAATGCTAGTTTTTTGCCACAAATAAAATAATTAATTGACAATTATTTTATTCTAAAATTTTAACTTCTAAATGGTAAACCAGATTGAAAATCCAAGAGTACCATTAGGATCGGTGGGTCATGTTTCACATAGGCAAAGCCCAACCTCGATCGGCCCGAGTCGAGGGTGACTGATTATAATTTTCCAAACTTTTTTTTTCAGGAATGTTCAGCAAAACACGCGAGCGGAATTTTGTAACTTTTGAAGTGGTGCTCGGAATTGAAATATGAGGGCACTATTGAACTCGCAGTGCTAGTATTTGTTTCAGAAGACATTCACCTCAACAGCAGTTGGTCGATAATAAAAGTTAGTTTTTGGATTTTTATAAAAAAATAAAAAAATAAAGTGTACAACACTTTATTTTCTTTTAAGCTGCCATGTGAGTGATTGTTGGTTAAAACCTCCACATGGGAGTTGGATGTGGGACTGCCACACCCTAACCTCCCATGAGAGCTTATGGTGGTGGGTCCCACCCAAACATAACCTCTCATGGGAGGTTACGACATGGGGACAACCCAAGATCAAAACCTCTCAACTCCCTCAATTAGTTTCATGTGTCAACATAAAATTAAATGCTTCCAATTTAATTTTATGTGTCAACAAAAATTAAATGATATCAATTAATTTTATGTGTCAACATAAAATTAAATCCTATCATTTATTTTTTTCGATACAGGCTATATAGGGGAAGCCTCTTGGATTCCTCCAAATAATTAAGCCAACACATCTTTTAAATTGCACCAACGCTATTTAATTCACTTGACCCCCATTTTAAATTAAGTAAATGCATTATTGGAATTAAAAAAAGTTACTAATAAATGAACTCTCATAAATTCCAGGATGGTTACATACCTCTCCCCCTCTCCTATATATAGGGAGCTTGGGTAGAGTATTTGGGACGGCTTCACCAAGCGACGAAACACTGGCAAAGTGACACGATGCCCAACACTGGGAAGATTACGCCTTCTCCAACGAAGAACGAAGAACACCGACCATCTTTGACTTCTTCCTCGAACACCTACCGACATGGAGTGTCTTCAATGAGCTGACGCAACTCGGGTTTGGAAGTGCTTGGCAGACGCGATGAACGACGATCCTCAACATCTTCTTCCGCGACTCTATCAACGAACGACATCCGATTTTTTGGGCCAGCATCAACCAACTACGAGCAAGGTAGGGGTTTACTTTGGACTAAGTATGATATTTACCTATGTTCTTCCTTTCTCTCAAAAATGAAGAATGAGGATTTGTTGTGCTTCATACTTACAAACCAATTGCTATCACCTCTAAACGCCGAGGGTGAGGGCCAAACTAACATGGCCCGACTTCCTCCACCGATATTTTGGGATGTCTCTACAGCAAGGAGATGAGGTGACGACGATGAAGGCGGCAACAACGAAGGTTGTGCTGCCCACGGCGTCCATGAATCATGTTGCTCCCCCGCGGTGTACCGACACTTCTGGCCGAACACCGTCGTCCCGAGCGGTGCCCTGACGACGCACCCGCATCCTCACAGCACCCTACCCGGCACGCGGCCCGCCTGCCCGCGGCCACCTGGCGCCCCGCCTGGCGCCCTGCTGGCACCCCCTCGGCCTGCTCGACCCCTATCGCACCCTACCGAGTGCACCCACAGCCGGCCCGCGCTCCGAGTGGCCTACTCTCTGGTCTCCCAAAAAGCCCAACCTCCCGGACCTAGTCGCCTAAGTTGTGCCCCTTGTAGTGCTGGATGAACCGACCCCAGCCTTTAGGATGAGCCGCCTACGTGGTGACCTCCGAACCGAATCACCTTTGTAGTCCATTGGGCCAGGCCTAGCGGACCAAGACAAAACATAGCTGGATGACCCCACCCAATGGGTCGGGTCAGACCCAGTGAGTCTGATCAGGTCGGCCCAGACTGGTTTGGGCTGAGTCGGTCCGACTGGGTCGGACCAGACCTGGGCCCACTACCGACCCCTGTACATTCTTTTGGCAATATCTTTGGCACCGGACGTCCGTTTGACGAACCGTCAGTGGAGCCGATATTCTTGGAGCGAAGCCGTACCTTTGAAAATACCTCACTGGAGTTCGGGGTATAGTTGAGATATGGTCAGGTTGGATCGTACACGAATCCAATTCGGCCCTTGGGACTAAAAGGCTAATAAATAATAGATCGGGCGTCCGATTGACGCGTTGTCTGTTGCATTGAGGCCCCTATGACGTGGCAGACCTTTGAGATACTTCTACGTTGGACTTCATGATAGTTGGAGTATCGACCAGTATTTTATTGAGAAGATATTCCAGAGATGAGTGGCCATATGTGTGGGAACCTAGTAGCTGGCTGAGACCTGATGACTACTGACAGATTCAACTTTGAGTGATTTGACTAGCCTAGTGGGGAGCACCTCTGTGTGATCGTGGTAGACCCACTATGGGGAGCCCCTCTTTGTGAGCACGGCATACCCATGGTACTCGACACGTGGAGTACCTCAGCAGGCTACCAAGGGAGCGCCTCTGTGTGAGTGCATCAGACCCATGGTGGAGAGCACCTCTATGTGAGCGCAGCAGATCCACGGTACTGGATAGGAGGAGTACCTCAGTAGTCCAAGAGAGTGGTAAGCACCTCTATGTGACGCGGAACGCCCACTGTACTCGATAGAGGAGGAGTTATCTATCATCCAAAGGTTCAGATTAATAAAAATCCTTGTTTGAGCTGAGTCAATGACTTTTTTGTTTTCCTTATGATTGAGGTGGGTTACTAGATAACTTAGGTATATGTATGGGAATATACCTAAGTAATGGTTATCCGTTGATTTCATACTTTGTGGTTTATCCATGTTGGATTTTGTGAGACCATGAGCATCTCGGGGTCACTACTGAGTATTGTTATACTCAACCCTGCATGGGCTATGCCTGCACATCATTGTGTTGGTAGTAGACGATAGACAACACTGACTCAAGCAGAGAGTAGCAGGACTGGATGGTACCCGGAGGTGGACCACTCGGTGTGACGGTACACATAAGAGACAGATGGATGGGAGTGTTGAGGAGGACATTTGTACCTACACTTCAGGTAGGAACCCCGGAGGACAACCCAGTAGCTGGTTCACTTTTTTTTCAGTTGTACTTGCTTTCAGTTATACTTGTACATTCCTATTGGACTTGTATTTCCGGCCCCTTTTACTTTCCAACACTTCTTTGGTATACAGTTTTACTTAGTTTTTTTCTTCCAGTTCTGTTCTATAATGTTTTTTACAGTTATAAAGGAAGTTCCATCCCAATTTAGGGATTTATGCCTTTGGTGCATGTCTCCAACCCCTGTCCTATGAAGGACGGGCTTGTGGTAGTCACGATATGGGCCCCAGGGGACGAGCTGTGGAAAATTGGTATTAGAGGAGATGGTTCTACCATAGAAGTTAGGACTCTGATATTTCTTTTCTGTGAAGCAATAGTGTTATGGGTACTAAGTGTGGTTCTCAGTTCAGGGAGTCCACTGTTAGTGCGGCGGCCGACATATCCATAAACCCGGACCATGACTATTGATCTCCGACTCAGTGCATGAAAACACTGATTGTTTGTGTTTTAAAAAGTTTTCTTTATGTCTTCTCAACCAGGTCAGCTCACCATGTATAACTTTGGACCGTTTCACATTTGTTCAGGATTCCTCCACGCAGACATCCAATTAGAGTCCTGAGAGAGTACACGATGACGACCACCGAGCGATGAGGATCCAGTGCAGGGCCCTCTTGCTATGTTGGCACCTTTGGGTGGTGTACCAACAACACCACCACCCATTGAGTAGTAAATGCCACCAGCCACACTGGAAGATAGTGCACGCCGACTGAGCGTGTAGCATGAGTTCCAGCGGCAGAGGCCTCCAAGTTTACGAGGTGAGATAGATTCCCAGGCTATAGAGGATAGGCTGGAGGCGATTGCTAGAGTTTTCCACCTAGTTGATACACCACTAGAGAAAATGGTGATTATAGCTACTAGTCCTTTTCAATGAGTGATCATGAGGATGGTCTGCTTAGGGATGAGGCCTCAGTATGTGCACCATTACCCGAGATAGTACCTCCAGGTAGTGTGTCAGCTATATCACTACTTGTTGGTCAGCAGTTGCAACCGGAGGTACCGGTCGAGGAAACTTGAAAGCTTAGTGCCTTACACGTGTTTCAGGATCAGATACCCCTTAGGTTCCGAGGCGAGCCCGACTCATAGGCGATTGAGGACTGGCTTGAGGAGGTGGCATAGAGTTCCCTAGAACTTCTACAGCTTCGGCAAGACGATGTGTCAGTAGCTGAGTATTCATCGAGGCATACTGATATATCATGGTACTCGATGAATACGGTATGATCAGTGCTTTTGGGCTCGAACCTCCGAGTGAGGTGTTCCTAA
The DNA here is from genome assembly GCA_963277665.1 of Viscum album. Lineage (NCBI taxonomy): Eukaryota > Viridiplantae > Streptophyta > Magnoliopsida > Santalales > Viscaceae > Viscum > Viscum album. The sequence continues at coordinate 1,979,962,648 of OY728119.1, forward strand.
AGGACATACGATCCATCACAATTCCTCTACGCATTCCTACTTATGTTAGGATGATAGAGAGAACCATAGTGGTTGAATGTTCTTTGACTGAGCGGATACAGCCAGTGAATGTTAACAGTGTGAAATTAGGAAACCAGTGCCAGTCTCAGAGACTTTAGTGTGTAAAAATGTTTTGGGAAGAGGAAGTGTTAAGGACAAATGAAACTGCAGGGTATCAGACATAGAAGGAGATCCTGGATAGCAGCATGAAATGGTGTACATTTAGAAATGTTACAACCACCCCCTTATGTGGAACCCACCAGGCTCAGGGAGCTTGAGGACAGGGGAAGATAGTAGCTGCATGTGGTCAAGGAATGTGACCCAAAGGATCTGGGAATGATTCGAGGTATGGTGTTTTTCTACTACTAGAGTTCAGAACAATAGACATAGGTACCAATCATTGCTTCCTTCCACGAATCTAGTCCAAGACCTAGAAATTTCGTTTAAACCGTTGATTTGACCCTCAGTTCTGGAGATACCTTTGGGTAGATACTCAATAATCACATTTATGCTGACAGTGTGATGTAACCCTTGAGGTGAGAGTTCCGGTTGGAACCTCTTGGTGGAAGCGTCGAGGAATTACAATGATAGTTTGGGATTGGACTTGACATCCATGGTTCACACTTAGATTGACTGTATTAGGAAAAGGGGTTGTGGATTATCTACAATGTTAGGTAGGGGTTTTCCTTGGTCGGTGAAAAGGAAACCTAGGAAGCACAGGTTAAACTCATTTATAAGAGGGTGCAGCCGATCACTCTTGAGTCGGCCAACCTTACCCTCGTGGCAACAAGAGTTTTGAGTTTTCAGTTCCAAACATGAGTGACAGAACATGGGGACATCTTTTCAAAAGATGTTTCTAGGATTACCCCCTCCCCCCCAAAGGGGGAGGGACTTCTGCTTTGGATGGATACTACCGGAGGTTCATTCCAGACTTCTCAAGAGTTGCAACACCACTATCAGCCTTAAGAAAGAAGGGGAATCCTTCGTGTGGTCGGAGAGATACCATTAGAGCCTTCAGGAGTTGAGGTAGAGGCAAACAAGTTCCCCCATCTTGAAGCTTCTAGAGGAAGGCATAGGGTACTTAGTTTATTGCGACACATCAGGGACTGGACTCGGGCGTGTCCTGATGCAGGAGTGACCAGTGATCACGTATGGTTCTCAGAAGCTAAGTCGTCATGAGAATAACTACACTACCCATGACCTAGAGTTAGCAGTAGTGGTCTTTGCCTTGAAGATGTGGCAACACTATCTGATGGGAAAGCATTTTACCATGTATTCTGATCACAAGAGTCTCAGGTATATCTTCTCTCAGAAGGACCTAAACCTGAGACTGCAACGTTGGCTTGAGTTCCTGTAGGACTATGATTTCGAGATAGTCTATACTCCTGTAAAGGGGAATTTTGTAGCAGATGCACTTAGCATGAGCTTTGGTATACAACAACTAGGCGAGGTGACAGAGCACCTAGATTCTTTACAGATATCCTTTGTGGATAGAGATGGATCAACCTTTCTATAGTTTATTATGGTCACTCCCCCACTTATTCAGCGAGTCAGGGAGGCTCAAAGTGGATATGATGACTACGAGACGCGACGTGCTCAGATATCCACAGGGCAGGCACCTGATGGATTTTTTGAAGGTGGGGAGCACGTCAACCTCTTCAGAGGGAGTACCATGGTACCAGTAGAACTTCAAGGGAAGTGTTGAGGGAGTTCCACACATCCCCTCTAGCGGTACATACAAGAGTGGTGAAGATGTACTAGGACCTTCGGCGACAGCACTGGTGGACAGGTATGAAGAAGGAGGTAGCAGAGTTTGTCTCTAGATGCCTCACTTGTCAGCAAGTGAAGGAGGAGCACCAGGTACCAGTAGGCTTGGTACAACCTTTAGAGGTCCCAGAGTAGAAGTCGGATGGGATATCCACGGATTTCGTGATGGGTCTTCCACGTACATCCAGGGGTCATAACTCTATTTGTGTGATCTTCGACTGACTCTCCATGTCGGCCCACTTTCTACTGATTAGAGAGCAGGGATCAGTAGAGAGCTCGGGACACCTCTATGTGCACGAGATTTTGCGTTTACATGGATTTCCCTTTTTATTGTATCCGAACGTGATGCATAGTTTACTTCCCAGCTATGGAAGGGGTTGTAGGAGGCTTTTGGGACACAACTTCACTTGAGCACCGCCTTCCATCCTCTGACAAATGGTCAGACTGAGTGGACCATTCAGACCCTCGAGGACATTCTATGTACTTGTGTCCTTGACTTCAGTCGCAGCTTGGAGGATCACTTGCCTTTGGTAGATTTTTCGTATAACAACAGCCATCACTCCACCATCAGGATGGCACATTTTGAGGACTTTTATGGTCGACCATGCAGATCACCACTGTGTTGGATAGACCCAGGGGAGTCAGCACTAGTGGGACTAGAGATGATACGGGCTACCACCAAGAAGATGCATATCATCCAGGAGTGGATGAAGACTACATAGATCAAACAGAAGTCGTATACGGATAGGGTAAATAGACCTCTAGAGGTCGAGGATGATGACCACGCTTTTCTATGAGTCTCGCCTTGACGAGGTCTACAGAGATTTGGCCGAGGCAGCAAGTTATCTCCAAGATTCATCGGACCTTTCCAGTTCCTCAGCTGAGTACGCGAGGTGGCCTAACTCCTGTCTCTTCCACCTCAGTTGCAACGGGTGCATGATGTCTTCCACGTATCTCAGCTGAGGAGATACATGCACGACCCTTCCCACATCATCGACCATGTAGAGTTAGACATCGATGACGGGGAGACATTCACGGAGGTTCTAGTGGATATTGAGGATCGACAGGAGCGGGTCCTTTATGAATGGTCAATACCTCTGGTGTGCATTCTATTGTAGCACGGAAACTTCCAGGAGAGGACATGGGATCGGGAGGCTCAGATGCGTGCTCAGTACCCCAACTTTTTCCCTTATTTGTGAGTTGTGGCTTATGGGGACATAGATCCCTGAGGTGGGGAGAATGTAACGACCCAGAATTTCATGAATTTTTTTTTATTTTAATGGGAATTTTACGGGTCTGTGAAATCTGAAGGCACACGATTCCGAGGCCCAGAGTGCCCACAATGATCCGTCAAAATTTTTGTTAAGTTTAAGTTAACGCTTGTAAGAAGTTTTCCAGAAAAAGTGGAATAACTCTTAAACGGTTACTCGAATCAGAAATCCTAGGGCACCGTTGCACTCAAGGTAGCGGTTTTACCCTTGGCACGACTTAAGGTTAGTCGGAGCGGGCCTCCTGTGAGAAAACCCAAAAAATGTTATAATTGTAAATAAATTATTTTATTTTTCAAATGATTATATCTCACAAACGGTAACTCAGATTAAAAATATGAGACCACCACTGAACTCGTTAGTGTATTCTTTCTTTAAGAAGATACTAACTTTGGCCGGCGCGGGCCACCAGAGAATGTTAGTTTTTGGCCCCAAATAAAATAATTAAGTGACAATTATTTTATTGAAAAATTCCTAACTTCTAAAAGGTAACTCGGATTGAAAATACAAGAGTACCTTTGTGTTCATTGGGGCGTGTTTCACCTAGGCAAAGCCTAAGCTCGACCAGCACGAGTTGAGGGTGACCAATAATAATTTTCCGAAATTTTTTTTCAGGTACGTTCAGTAAATGCGCGAGCGGCATTTTGTAACTTTTGAAGTGGTGCTTGAAACTGAAATCTGAGGGCACCGTTGAACTCACAATTCCAGTATTCGCTTAAGAAGAATTTCACCTCGACGGCAGTTGGTCGTGAATAAAAGTTAATTTTTGGATTTTTATAAAAAAAAGTGTACAACCCATTATTTTATTTTAAGCTGCCATGTGAGTGATTGTTGGTTAAAACCTCCACTTAGGAGTTGGAGGTGGGAACGCCACACCTCATCATCCCATGAGAGGTTATGGTAGTGGGGCCCACCCAAACATAACCTCCCGTGAGAGGTTATGATGTGGGGACCACCCGAGATCAAAACCTCTCAACTCCCTCAATTAGTTTCATGTGTCAACGTAAAATTAAATTCATTCAATTTAATTTTATGTGTCAACAAAAATTAAATCTTATCAATTAATTTTATGTGTCAACATAAAATTAAATCCTATCATTTATTTTTTTTATCCAGGCTATGTGGGGGAAGCCTCTTGGAATCCTCTCAATAACTAAGCCAATGCACCTTTTAAATTGCACCAATGCTACTTAATTCGCTTGACCCCCATTTTTAAATTAAGTAAATGCATCGTTGGAAATTAAGAAGGTTCCTAATAAATGAACCGTCATAAATTCCACAATGGTTACATAACACTCCCCCTATCCTATATATAGGGAGCTTGGGAGGAGGATTTTGGAAGGCTTCATCAAGTGACGAAATGCTGGCAAAGTGACGTGATGCCCAACACTTGGAGGATTACGCCTTCTCTAACAAATAATGAAGAATGTCGACCTTCTTCGACTTCTTCCTTGGATACCTACCGAGGTGGAGCATCGTCAACGAAACAACACAACTCGGGTTTGGAAGTGCTTGGCAGATGCGATGAACGATGATTCTCTACATCTTCTCCCATGACTTCTTCAATGAACGATGTCCTCCTTTTTGCACCAACGTCAACCAACTACGAGCAAGGTTGGTGTTCACTTTTGAGTAAGTATGATATTTACCTATGTTCTTCCATTCTCTAAAAAACGAAGAATGAGAAATTTTTGTGCTTCATACTTATGAACCAATTGCTATAACCTCTAACCGCGGAGGGTGCGGGCCAAACGAACATGGCCCGACTTCCTCCGCCAATCTTTTGTGATTTCTCTACAGCAAGGTGATGAGGCGACAACGATGAAGGTGGAAGAGAGGAAGGCTACACTACCCATGGACTCTTCAAATCCTGCCGCTCCCCCACAGCACACCGAAGCATCTAGCCGAACACCGCTAGCCCAAGCGGCGCCCTACCGGTGCACTCACGGCCTCCCAGCACCCTACCGGCACGCGGCCCGCCTGCCCGTGGCCTCCCGGTTTCATGCCCGGCTTGTGGCCTACCTGCCTATGGCCTCCCGGTGCCCTTCCCGGCACGCGACCCACCTGCACACTGCCCCCTCACCCAGCCTGGCGCCCTGCCGGCGCCCCTGTGGCCGGTCGGCGCCCCTGCAGCCTGCCCAATCACTGTTGCGCCTTGCCCAGTTCCCCCGCGGCCTGCCCGGTGCCCAGCGGCCACCCCCGCAGCCTGATCGGCCCTTTTCTCATCCTACCTGGCGCACCAGCGGCCCGCCCGTGCTCCGCGCGGCCTACCCACTGGTCTCTCGAACGGCCTGATCTCCCGGGCCGAGTCACTCGAGCCTCGCCCCTCATAGCGCTGGATGAACCGGCCCTGGCCTTAGGGCCAAGCCTCCTATGTGGTGACCTCCGGACCGAACCGCCCTCGCAGTCCGATGGGCCGGGCCCAGCAGACTAGGGTAAAACATAGCGGGATGACCCGCCCAATGGGTCGGGTCAGACCGAGCGAGTTTGATCTAGTCGACCCAGACCTGGCAGCCCAGGCCTCTTTGGGTCGAGTCGGTCCGGACCCGGGCCCACTACTGACCCCTGTACTTTTTTTGGCCATATCTTTGGCACCAGATGTCCGTTTGATGATCTGTCAGTGGCGCCCGTATTCTTGGAGAGAAGCTGTACCTTTGAGAATACCTTAATGGAGTTCGGGGTATAGATGAGATACGGTCAAGTTGGATCGTACACGAATCCAACTAGGCCCCCATGAGTAAAAGGCTAATAACTAACAAACCTGGCATCCAATTGACGCGATGTCTATTGCATTGAGACCCCTATGACATCGCGGACCTTTGAGATACTTCTACAAGGGACTTTGTGAAAGTTGGAGTATTGACCAGTAGCTTGTGGAGCGGATCCGCCAGAGACAAGCAGGAATCTGTACTGGAACCTAGTAGTTGGCTGAGACTTGAAGACTGCTGACTGATTCGACTTAGAGTGATTCGAATAGCCTAGTGGGGAGCGCCTTTCTGTGAGGATGGCCGACCCAAAGTGGGGAGCGCTTTTGTGTGAGTGTGGCAGACCCACGGTACTCGACACATGGAGTACCTCAGCAGGCTACCAGTGGAGCACATCTATGTAAGTGCAGCAGACCCATGGTGGAGAGCCCCTCTATATCAGCATAGTAGATCCACAGTACTCGACAGGAGGAGTACCTCAGCTGTCCAAGTTAGTGGGAAGCGCCTATGTGTGACGCAGTGGGTCCACTGTACTCGATAGAGGAAGAGTTCTCCAGCAGCCAAAGGTTCAGATTAATAAAAATCCTGCTTCGAGCTGAGTCAATGACTTTTGTGTTTTCCTCATGATTGAGTTGCGTTACTAGATAACTTAAATATTTGTATGGGTATAGACCTGAGTAATGGGTATCCGTTGATTTTATACATTGTGGTTTATCCTTGTTGGATTTTGTGAGACCTTGAGGGTTTTGGGGTCCCTACTGAGTATCATTATACTCACCCCTGTAGGATCTATGCCCGTACCTCGTTATATTGGTTGCAGATGAAGGAGAGTTGTAACATCCCAGGTAAATAAAAAAGAAAACATTTTCATATTTATTAATATTTACGAATTAAATATTAATTTTACTTTAAAGAGGTTGTTATGTTCGATAGCGTACCTGATACACAACAAAGAGTTTCTTTGAAATCTTACGTTGCACACTAATAATAAAATAATATTATTTTAAATGGTAGTTAACACGTCGTCGTTGTATTGGTGGGAATGAATAGAAATAACTAAAATATGATTGTATATGTTTGTTAAATGTTTTTACATTTATCCAATGAAGGATAAAGGCTTAAAATAATAAAATAATTCAATTTTTGGTATAGATACTCTAATATTCAGTAAAATGTCGAACTATCTCCTTTTGATGGAGAACCCTCTTTAAATATAGTTTTGGTCACTTTTATACATTCTATTGGACCAAATAAAATTCTTCTTTAGAATAGAGACATTAAAATTTACTTTGTGTAAATTGTTGGTTTTTTTCTTCGATAAAGTTCATTTTTTAATGAATAGTGAAAAATGTTGTATTTTAATTCAAAACCTCTTTTTAATATAATTTATTTATATGATTATATTATCTTTTGAATTGGTTTTAAAGTGAAATTAGAATATATTTTTACCATTTAATCAAATAGTGGTCATTGGAATTAATTTCACTTTGAAATTGGGCTTAAACTAGTGCCAATCTTTTGATATATATTATTTCATAAAAACACGCTATTTGTTCTGACAATGGGAATTAATTATTAAATTAATTAATGTAACTTATATGATTTGAATTTTGTAAAATATACATAATTTTTGAATTTTTAATATCAAATATAGCTTAGGGTGAAGTTTTGTTATTTTTCTAAAAAACATCAATTTTTAATGAATAGTGAAACCACTAAGTGGTACTTAAAAAACTGATTTTTCGTTTAAATGAAATTTTACCACCTCTGTGTTTTGAATTTCAAAAATCCGACATAAATGGTTTTCATTAAGAAGTAAAATGTGGTTCAATGGGATAAAAATAATTTTTTGGTGAATAGTAACTTTTAAGTTTTTAATCACGATTAGAGGTAATTAGAGTAATTTAAGGTAAAAATAATGTTTTAATAATATGAAATGACCTTGACACATGTCCTAAACTTATTTTATGTGTCATGACCGACCAAGAAAATCCATGGGTCAACTTGGGTACCCCATGGAGCCACTTTGGTAGGAAAATGACATTAATAACTTTTTATTTAATGTTAAAATGAAAATGTCACAAACATGTGTTGTTTTATTAAAACAATTTTTACATTGGGTTATAAAAGTAATATTTTTTACTATAAATATTCATTAGAAAGCTAAAAATATTTCCTACATCATGAAATTTTTTTTATAATTTTTAGACATTAAATAAATTGAATTATTTATGACACCATGATGATGCAGCGATTATCTCATTATTTAACGATTTAAATAAAATGAAAGGATAATGTAAAATCTAAGACCTACACTTGTCAAAAACCTATTGGATGGGTGGATTTCGAACGCTTATCACCTTATTCTAGAAATATATAATTTTGGGTCCTTTAAAATCCGAAAATCATTTTATAATAAGGTAACCTTTTATAACTTTCCAAGAGTGCCCCTCCTCTCCTCTTATAAAAGGCCCCCACCTCTACCACCTTACCCACACCTCTCAAGCCTTTGGCTCAGCCAAAACCTGCCCATAGTTTCTCTCCACATCTCTCTCTTACTCCTAGAAGCCTCACATTGCACAGAAGTCTTTCCAAGGATGCCTTTGAGCTCAAATCAAAAAGAGTTACCCGATTTAAAGGCAGTGTCTTCTCTTGTGTTCTTATGTTTTATTTTTCTTCTCTAACCCCCTAAAATATTTCTATTACTTTCTTTTGTAACAACAACAGTATCGTATATATACAAGGATGTTGTTATGTGAAGTATTAGAGCTACACTTACACACACTTTCGTCTAATGGTTAAAGAACATAATGTTTCTGTGGACGGTGAATTTCTGCCTCACGAAACGATGATTGTTCAATATTATTTTAACACCTTTCATGGTGGCCATTAATATGCCACTCTATTTATATATGATATATATTATGTTTATGTTTTCCTTATGCTTCTGTATTTTTCATTTGTGGCATACCTTTATGGTTTCCATTGTGGGTAAACACGATAATTTCATTTTAGGAAGTGTAGACTACCGCCCCCTCAAAGTGATTTGATTCGTTAATGCCATATGTGGGACTTATAAAGGATGGAGTTAATGTTATTATATATGATGTTATATTGGAATTATAATATACACTTATATAATTATTATTCCACTCCATTAAATATGAAATAGAAATGAAAGTAGCTCTCATGCGTACGTACAGCTTACAGTCTCCATGAGCGGTGCATTTCATTTCTTACCTCTAAATGTCATGTACTATTATAAATACATGTATATTCTAGATATATATGAATTATATGATATCCAAATCATGAATATCATTCTAGATATAATGAACCTTTGAGCACATAAACAACATGTAATTGTAAGATGTCCATTTTTTACTTAAGTACCAAATATCGACAAAACGAACATTATTAATTTAAATTTTTACATAACGTTTATATGATGGAAATAAGTTATATAAAAGGAATAATAAACTTGAAAAAGGTTCTTAAGCAAGTATAAATTAACTTCAGTTTATTATTCAGGAGATTAAAGAGCAATCTAGTCACGTCGGACACGAGGTGTGGGACTTCGTCTCAATCTCCTTTCATTGAGGCATATTTTGTTTTATACACTACTTTCTTTTATACGGTGTATAAACCCCTTTTAAATTTACATATATTTCAAACGGAATATTTTTTCTACGAAGCTCTTTACTAAACAGCAAAAGGAATGTTTTTTTCATACGTATGTGGCGACAATGACTTCTCTGCCGCCGTGACCATTATTTGTGTTTCGGCTTCCTCTACAAGCCATAACTTTTTTTTAAAAATGAAAAATAAGTACCATGTTTTACTTTTCATTTATTTTGTTATTGAAAATGGTTTTCATATTTTTTTTATTATATCAATGTGTTATATTTATATCTTTTGATTGAAATGTGGAAATTTAATGTTTCCTTTATGCATGTTTTATATGATACGATTATGTTATTGTTCTTGGGAATTGTTATGAATATGGGTAGTTCCGTGATAAACTAAGGGTGGGTGAGCCCGATATAGCTCTCCAATGCATTGGGTAACGCGAAGGAGTTAAACGTTAAGGTTTCTTTGAAGATATTTAGGGAATATTCTATGATGGGTATTCCAAACGTAACCATGAGGGTTACTCCCTACGTAAGAATGTTATGAATGCCTCAAGTTACCTTTATGTCTTATGATTTCAATGATTTATTCATGATTTGATGAGGTATGTGATTATGTTTTATGAGTAAAGTATGATTCCATGCATGGACTAATGTTTTCATTTCGTACATTTATATCACTTACTGAGCTTTTTATGCTAATCCCAAGTTTTTGAAATATTTTTCATAGGTCAAGGGAAAGGTACAGGATGTGATGATAGTGTCAAGGAAGTGTTAAGAAAGAATCCATGTTTTATTTTAAATATGATTCCATTGATGGGAAAAATGAGTACTATCTTTTATGTAACCACTTTGGTTAATTGTTGAATGTAATGCATATTTTAGGACCTAATTCTATAAAACTCTAAACCTGAAAAGATCCCCACCGTTTATTCTTGCAGTAACTCAATAATAAGTAATGTTTAAGGCTGGGGACTTATAGTTGGTATCAGAGGTCGGTTTAGATAACTTTAGAATTTAGAATTCTATTAAATGATTATCCAAAAATATTATTTTATGGTCAAATTTAAATGATATAGAATTTGAAGATTACCATGATTCTTTATCTAAGACATGTTTGTTCAGAATGGTTTTCCACAGAGGAAACAGGGAAGCAGTGCTAGGAAGGCATACAGAAGGAAATGAGATTCCGAATCAGCATCCTGAGATGGTCGGAATAGGAACTGAACAGTTTGTTGTAGTAATGGCATAGTTGACTCAAGCAATAAATGGTGGTGGTATCCATGCACGATATTATCCATATCAACCACAAAGGAACATGTCAGTGGTGGAATATTTCATGAGGAAACATCCCCCATAATTCAGAGGATCATCTGACCCTGTTCTAGATGAAGAATGGATTAAAGAACTGGAGATGATTTTTGATGTCATGGGGTGTTCAAACAATCAAAAGGTTTGTCTTGCTATTTACCATTTGGAGGGTGAAGTATATCAGTGGTCGTCGATGGTTAAAAATATCAGGGACGCTGATGAGATTGATGCTCTCGACTGGGATAAATTCAAAGGTATGTTTCTTGAGAAGTATTTTCCTAAGGCTATTTGACTTAGGATGGAAAAAAAATTCCAGGAATTGAGGCAAGAGGAAGACTCAGTGGCTTCCTATGAAGAAAGGTTCACTCAATTGTCAAGGTATGCTCCAAATTTTATCCGAGACCTTGATAGTAAAATCAATCATTTTTACTCAGGATTTAAGCCAAAATATCAAAGGGTTTTAGCTTCTCACGAGTTCAAGAGTTATGAAAATATTGTTTGATGTGCTGAGAAGGTGGAAATGGAGTTTGTCGATGATCAAGTGTTCTATAATAACCAGTAGAAGAAGAGACCGAGGTGGCAGGAGAAAGGAAATAATTATTCAAAAAGGTCTGACAGTAAGAAAACTATGTTTCCATTTTGTGATAATGTGGTAAAAGGCATGCTGGGGAATGTCTTATGAATTCTGGAAAGTGCTATCGATGCGGTAAGATGGAACATAAGGATTGTGATTGCACTGGAAAAGATCAGGGTGATGGTAAGAACAAATTTGATTTATAGTTACTGAAATGTTTTAAGTGCAATGAGATGGGTCACTATGCAAATGAGTGTCCGACAAAGAGCTCGAGTGATGGGAAGCAGTTAGACTACAAGCAGAAAGGTGTGGTCAAATCCTTTGCAACTACTTCAGAAGATGTCAGTCCATCAAATGAAGTTGTATCAGGTACTTTGTTTGTTTTTTCATATTATGCTAGTGTGTTGTTTGATTCGGGGTCTACACATTCTTTCATCTCTAAAAACATTTCTAGTAAAATGGGAATACCATCTCAAGAAATGACTTCTGAACTTGTGGTAAAAACACCTGGGGGAAATTTTGAGGCAAAAATAATTTATAAGAATCTTCCTATCCTTATCCGTGGAAAGAACCTACTTGGAAACCATATTTTTTTACCTCTAGTATAGTTTGATGTTATCATGGGTATGGATTGGCTCTCTATTTACCATGATAAGATTGACTGTAGAGCTAAAGAAGTTTCTTTTCAGAAATACTTACAGTTTGTGTACAAGAATGAACCATTACTATTGATAACATATCAAGAGGCCGAGAAACTTGTAAAAGATGGAAATGAATGTTACCTTTCACATATCATTGAAAACAAGAGAACTATTCAGATTAATGATGTGCCAGTGGTAAATGAGTATCATGATGTTTTTCCTGATGATTTTCCTGGAATAATACAAGATCGGGAAGTTTAATTTACTATTTACTTAGTTCCTAATGCTAATCCCATTTCAAAACCCCCTTATTGAATGGCTCAAACTAAACTTTTAGAGTTGAAGGAGCAATTGCAAGATTTATTAGAGAAAGGTTTCATTCGACCTAGCACATCACCATGGGGTGCTCCTGTTTTATTTGTTAAAATGAAAGATGGTTCTATGAGACTTTTCATTGATTATAGAGCCTTGAATAATAACACTATTAAGAACAAGTATCCTTTGCCTCATATTGATTATTTGTTTGATCAGCTCTAGGGAGCTCAGTTTTTTTCAAATATTGACCTGAGATCGGGGTACCATCAGTTGAAGTTAAAGGAAGAAGATATCCAAAGACCACATTTCGAACAAGATATGGCCATTATGAATTTGTAATAATGCCTTTTGGGCTAACCAATGCACCTGCTGTATTCATGGACCTTATGAATAGAATTTTCCGTGAGTTCTTGGATAAGTTTTTAGTTGTTTTCATTGATGATATTTTTGTGTTTCCGAAAATTAATGAGGATCATAAAATACATTTAAGGGTTATTTTTCAAACCATAAAAGAAAAGAAATTGTATTGGAAATTCAGCAAGTGTGACTTTTGGTTGCAACAAATATTTTTCCTTGGTCACATTGTTTCTAAAGATGGCATAACTGTTGATCCTGCAAAAAAAAGGTTGTTGAAGAATGGCCAAGACCCACAAATGTAACTGAGATTCGTAGCTTCCTTGGTTTGGCAGGCTATTACTGAAGGTTTGTTAGAAATTTTTCACGATTATCTAGTCAAATGACTAAGCTAACTTGGAAGGGTGTTAAGTTTATCTGGACAAAATAATGTGGTGATTGTTTCCAGGAACTGAAAAGAAGATTGGTGAATGCTCCAGTTTTGGCACTACCTTCCAGGAATGGGGAGTTTGTTTTCTACAGTGATGATTCATTGAAAGGACTTGGTTGTGTCCTAATGCAGAATGATCAGGTAATTGCTTGTGCTTCACGTCAGTTGAAAACTCATGAGGTAAATTACCCTACACATGATTTGGAATTAGCCATTATTGTTTTCGCTTTAAAAATTTGTAGGCATCATTTGTATGGAGTAAAGTGTGAAATATATACCGATCACAAAAGTTTAAAGTATATATTCACTTAGAATGAATTGAACATGAGACAGAGGAGATGGCTAGAATTAATCAAGGATTATGATTGTACAATTCATTACCATCTGGGAAAAAAAATAAAGTGGCTGATGCTTTGAGTAGAAAAAGTAATGCTTCATTAACAATGTTTTATTTGGAATGTGAACCTTTGGTTAAGGATTTTATGAACTTGGGCATGGAAGTTGTTGGTGTAGGATGTTCTTCTGTTTTGTTTCAGGTATCAGTGAAATATTCTCTATCAGACAGAATTAAGAAAGCACAGAAGCAAGACAGTGAGTTGCAGAAAAAGGTAGAGCTGGTTCAGAAGGGTAAGTTTCCTGAATTCAACATTGATAATGATTGTGTTTTGATATTTGGGAAGAGATTTTGTGTTCCTTGTGATTCACATTGAAGAGAGAGTTGTTATATGAAGATCATAGTTCTTCGTCTTCAGTTCATCCAGGCAGTACTAAGATGTATAGAGATCTTCGGGAGTATTACTGGTGGGATGGAATGGAAAGGGATATTGCTGATTTTACTGTGAAGTGTTTGGCTTGTCAATAGGTAAAAGCAAAGAAGCAGTTACCGAAAGGGATGATTTAGCCTTTACCAGTACCAGAGTGGAAATGGGAGAATATATCCCTAGACTTCGTTGTGGGATTGCCGAAGACACCTCGAGGTAATAATTCAATCTGGGTTATTGTTGATCGCTTGACTAAATGTGATCATTTCATTGCTATACGAGATACTTTTTCCCTAGATCAACTTTCCCATTTGTATCTTAAAGAGATAGTCAGGTTACATGGAGTTCCCCTCTCCTTTGTATCTGATCGTGATCCCAGGTTCACTTTTAACTTTTGGAAAGTCCATCAGAAGTCGTTGGGTACTGAATTAAATTTCAGTACAGCTTTTCATCCTCAATCAGATGGGCAGTCAGAAAGAACGATTAAGACTTTGGAGGATATGCTACATTCTTGTTCGATGTATTATTAGGGAAGTTGGGACCAACATCTTTCTTTGGTTGAGTTTTCTTATAATAACATTTTTCTTTCTAGTATAAAGATGGCACCATTTGAGGCATTATATGGGAAGCGGTGTCGAACTCCAGCTTTCTGGGATGTAGTGGGTGAAAGGAAGTTGATGGTACCAGAATTAGTAGAAGAGATGGCAGAAAAAGTTCAGTTGATTCAGAAACACATGAGAACACCTCAGAGCATGCAGAAGAGTTATGCGGATAACCGGAGGAAGGATCTATCTTTCGAGGTAGGTGATCATGTTTTCTCAAAGTTTCACCATGGAAAAGTGTGATGCGATTTGGTAAGAAAGGAAATTTGAGTTCATGGTTCATTGGACCATACAAAATTCTGGAGAAAGTTGGATCAGTTGCTTACTGAGTGGCTTTACCTCCGGGTTTATCTTAGGTACACGATGTTTTTCATGTTTCGATGTTGAGAAAGTATATGTCAGATCCATCTCATGTTTTGAGCCCAGAGGTAGTTCAGTTCTAAGAGAATCTCTCTTATTAAGAACAAAAAGTCCAGATTCATGACTGAATATAGAAAGTGTTTCGAAATAAGGTAATTCACCAGGTAATGGTTTTGTGGAAAAACCATATGGTTGAAAAGGCAACGTGGGAATCTGAAAATGTTATGAGGGATAAATACCACCACTTATTTTGATAAGTGAATAAAATTGCGAGGATGAAATTCCCAAAAGGGGGGAAGGATGTAACATCCCAAGTAAATAAAGAAGAAAACATTTTCATATTTATTAATATTTAGGAATTAAATATTAATTTTACTTAAAATGGGTTGTTATGTGAAGGATTCGAGCTACACTTACACACACCTTTGTCTAATGGTTAAAGAACATAGTGATTCTGTGGATGGCGAATTTCTGCCTCAGAAAATGATGATTGTTCAATATTATTTTAACACCTTTCATGGTGTCCATTAAGATTTCACTCTATTTATATATGATATATATTGTGTTTATTTTTTCCTTATGCTTCTGTATTTTTCAATTGTGGCATACCTTTATGGTTTCCATTGTGGGTAAACACAGTAATTTCATTTTAGGAAGTGCGAACTACCGCCCCCTCAAAGTGATTTGATTAGTTAATGCCATATGTGGGACGTATAAAGGATGGATTTAATGTTATTATATATGATTTTATACTAGAATTATAATATTCCCTTATATCATTATGATTTCACTCCATTAAATATGAAATAGAAATGAAGGTAGCGCTCATGCATACGTACGACTTACCGTCTCCATGAGTGGTGCATTTCATTTCTTACCTCTAAATGTTATGAAATATTATAAATACATGTATATTCTGGATATATATGAAATATATGATATCAAAATCATGAATATCATTTTGGATATAATGAACCTTTGACCACAAAAACAACATGTAATTGTAACAAGTCCATTTTTGACTTAAGTACCAAATATCGACAAAACAATATTTATTAAATTAAATGATTACATAACGTTTATAACATGGAAATAAGTTATATAAAAGGAATAATAAACATGAAAAAGGTTCTTAAGCAGGAAGAAATTAACTTCAGTTTATTATTCAGGATATTAAAGAGCAATCGATTCACGTCGGACACGAGGTATGGGACTTCGTCTCAATCTCCTTTCGTTGAGGCATATTTTGTTTTATGCACTACTTTATTTTATACTGTGTATAAACCCCTTTGAGTTTTACATATATTTCAAAAGTAATATTTTTTATATGAATCACTTTAGTAAATGACAAAAGGAATGTTTTTTTTCGTACGTATGCGGCGACAATGACTTCTCCGTCGCCGTGACCATTATTTGAGTTTATGCTTCCTCTACAAGCCATAACTTTTTTTTAAAATGAAAAATAAATACCATGTTTTAATTTTCATTTATTTTGGTATTGAAAATGGTTTTCATAATGTTTTTATTATATCAATGTGTTATATTGATATCTTTTGATTGAAATGTGAAAATGTTATGTTTCCTTTATGCATGTTTTATGTGATACGATTATGTTATGGTTCTTGGGCGTTGTTATGAAGACGGGTAGTTCCGTGATAAACTAAGGGTGGGTGAGCCCGATATAGCTCTCTAATGCATTGGGTAATGTGAAGGAGTTAAATGTTAAGGTTTCTCCGAAGAGATTTAGGGAATATACTGTGATGGGTATTCCAAACGTAACCATGAGGTTTACTCCCTACGTAAGAATGTTATGAATCCCTCAAGTTACCTTTATATCTTATGATTTATATGATTTATTCCTGATTTGATGAGGTATGTGATTATGTTTTATGAGTAAAGTATGATTCAATGCATGGACTAATGTTTTCATTTCGTACTTTTATATCCCTTGCTGAGCTTTTTATGCTCATCCCAAGTTTTTGAAATGTTTTCCACAGGTCAAGGGAAAGGTACATGATGTGATGATAGTTTCAAGGAAGTGTCAAGAAAGAATCCATGTTTTATTTTAAATAAGATTACAATGATGGGAAAAAATGAGTACTATATTTTATGTAACCACTTTTTTTAAATGTGGAATGTAATGCATGTTTTGTGATCTAATTATCTAAAACTCTAAACCTGAAAAGATCCTCAACGTGTATTCTTGAAGTAACTCAAGATTAAGTAATGTTTAAGGCTGGGACCTTATAAGAGTGCTGACTGAGGCAATGATTAGTAGGAATATACGGTACCTGGAGGTGGACCACTCGGTGTGACGGTACATGGAGGAGACTGACGGACGGGAGTGCAGAGGAGGACATCTGTACCTACCCTTCAGGTAGGAACCCTAGGGGATGACCCAGTAGCTACTTCACTTTTCTTCAGTTGTACTTTCTTTCAGTTGTACTTGGAAATTCCTGTTGGGATTGTATTTTCGACCCCTTTTACTTTCTAGCACTTCTTTTCTATACAGTTTTACTTAGTGTTTTGCTTCCAGTTGTGTTCTCTGATGTGTTTGTTTACAATTACAAATGAAATGGCTTCACAGTTTATGGATTTACACCTTTGCTGCTAGTCGCCAACCCCAGGGGACGGGTTGTGAAATCCATAAAGTCTTACATATAGTTATTAATGGGATTTGTATATTGAAGTTAAAATGGTATCATCATTAAATTATTATTGTAATGAACTAAATTTTAAAAATATTCATTTATGATTAATAGTATCATTATACATGTTTTTATAAATTTTACCTTAATATTAAATTATTACATTTTAGAATTATCTTAATTTATGCATACATAAAAATTGAAAAAATAATAAAAATTTATTGATAATATTTTGGGGACAGATTATGTTAGATATATAGGAATAAAATTAGTTAATGTTATAAGTGTAAATTTTCTATGGAATGGTTTTCTATACGGTTTATTATAATATTTATAAATTTTATTGATCTAAATTTAATAAATTATTTAATTACATATATTTATATATAAAAAAATAAATTAATATTCTTATTATTATTATACATGGTATGAAATAAGAATAATTCCATTTTAAGCTTGAGAAATAATTTTATAAAAATTATTATTATATATTATGGCATTTTATTTTTAAAAAAAATATTCACTTTTAAAAATTATACGTGTTGATATAGATTTAATATTTGGAATCAATATGTAAAAAAATATTTCATGAGATCAATTGCTATTTTTAGCAACAAAATTACTCAGGAAAAATTTTATTTTCCATAATAAAGGGTAAAATAAAGTCAATGGGTAAAATTGTGGATTTAAGTCCAAAAAGGTTCCAAACACCTAATGTTTTTATATGAGGAGATTCATGTCCCATTACCATTTTTTCACTTTGGATCTACTTTCCTTGAAAAATTACAGTCCCTACACATTAAGGAATAATTATTTGAGTACATGTCACTCATGCTCACTTATAAATAAAAAATCCTCTTTGCACATCAAAGAAAATCATTCCTTAGGTTACTTATTGAATCCCTAACCAAATTAGCTACAAAAAAATATTATCCCACATTTTCGATCATTGGGTCCTATGAAGGGGTCAATAATCTGCCATTTACAAGAGTCTCTCTAAGAGATGGTTCAATAATCCAAACTAAGTGTTATCTTCTCCTTACTCGTTTATAATTATATAATTTAACCAACCCTAATTAATAATAATTTTATAACTCACTAAATTGTGTTTTATATCATTAATATTCTGTAAAATTTTTCTAATAACAATAGAATAACATTTTATTACACCATCATTAATTATAAAATATTCCTATTTGTGTTAGTTTTACCACCTATATGAACGATGTTATAACACATTAAAAATGAATGACAAAGAAAACAAAAATAATTATAATATTATAAAATAATTATTAATTATTAATTTTTTCATAATTTTGAAATGGTAATATGCATAATTATATTCATAAATATATATAATTATTTTTATTAATTCAATGATAAAAAATATAATTTCAATCCATTCATTATGAAGAGTCACTGTGACTTCCGCAAAATTATCATGGAACTATGGGTCTCCATAATGTTCATCAATATGATATCTATGAAAATTATGGATGTGATTAACATATTATCAATGAAGAAGGATAGAAAACTATATACTAAAAAATACATTAAGAAGTAGATTAATTAACACCATAATATTAATTTTTAAAATGAATAATTAATAAACTGATATTCTGAAATTATAAAAGAATGGATATAAATGAAATAAAAATAAATAATTTTTTTTGTAGAATTAGAATTTAACAAAAGTTTTTAGAAGGGTTGTTTTAGGGTTTTTATATAAGATGGAATCAAATATAATGGTTTTTAGGGACGAAACCTTTATTTCACTGAGTCATACCATTTATTCATTGACAATGATCCAATATATTGGATATATTACTTTCCATTCCTATAAAATATTTTATTTTATATTTTCTAGGTATAAATAATATATTTATATCAAAATATTTGAATTTGATTTACTTCATACTCTTTAAAAATAAAATCATTGTTAAGAATAATTATCATATTCTATATTTTAATTTCTCTTTCATGTACAATTTATTTCATACCATTAATATTTTATTTATTTATTTTGAATGATTTATATGAAATCCCTTACATAAACCTATTCATTTTCAGTAATTTTATAAAAAAAATATTTTTTATCTCTTTTATCAATGTGGTTGTTTAAAATATGTTAAAAATATTACAAACCACTGCTTTTCTTTTTTAGGATAGTTTTAATTTTTCACTCCACATTTATCCCAATAGACATTATTTCATTTAAAGGATAATTAATTTTACATCATATCCAATTATATTGTAATTTTATCCATTAGAATGTATTATTTTTTTAACTAATATAAATCATTGGTTTTATGAAAACTAGAATAAACATTACACAAACATTTTTGGGATTTATATTCAATTTTTCCTCCTATATCTAAACAATCCTTTATATCCAGAATAATTCTTCATTTTTTACACTCCATGTTCTCAATCCATGTGTTTCTTTTTTATGATTGTAAATTGGGTATCATCCAATCCAATTTTAAATTTCTTCTTATATTACACCTCCCGAAAATGTTATAAACTCATTTTCCATAAATGCATTAATAAATATTTATGGTATAGTTGATTTTATATGTAAAATGGGTTTTAATTATTTGATAAGAAATACTATAATTATATATCCCTCTAATTCATTATGTAAACCATTATGTCTCAAGAGATTACTATGGGATATGAGTAGGGTTGACTGGTCCACTTTGTTATGGGAGAAAGTTAGTATTTCCCATTCCACTATTTCATGGGATGTGGGTTTTGATACCAAATTTACTATATTTTGATTCCCATGGTGGTTACCATTAATATATTTTATGATTCGTATGCATAATTTTGTACCACACTCCGCTGTTATGTTTTAATAGCCCATGATTTTTGTATAATGATAAAAAAATCAGAAGTTAGAGTATTTGAAATTATTTCGTGATGATTAATTTATGTTTCCATGATTATATTAATTATTATATATATTATATCATGAATTATTATCATTTCATATGATTAAATTATTTTATTCTCTTAGTCAAGTATTCATTTCATGTTTATGTTTTCTCACATGTTTATGTTCATATGATAAAGTCTTTGTGAAAAATTGTTATGTTTCCCCTTAACAAGTTATTGAGATCACACTTTTCTAATGTTTCATAATTACCGATGATATAATTTTAGTATTATGTATATGAATTAATATTTTTTGCATAATTTTTTGGGCGATATTGAAGTTCTATTGTGTTAAAATAAAATTATGTAGCTAATATCCAAAGACTTTAAACCTCTGGATTTTGGGTCTATGTTATTTATTTTAGATTTAATTTTTAGTTATTAGAAGATGATAAATGTTATATGATAATTATGTTTAGTTAAAAATAAATTATATTAATTTGAGGTATTGTTATTTGTGGGTATTATGTTTAGAAATTTAATAGAACAAAACATAAAAAAACAATTATTTTACCTAAAGTATCATTGGATGTAATAGTGTTTTCATTGGGTAATTCAATATAAGATTAATAATTCATATTTATTAAAAATTCATATAATATTATTCATATTTTGTTTTTATTACTCATGTAAACCCTTTTTGTTTCTATATTATTTTGAACATGAGAGGAATGGAGTAAGAAATGAGCATGATTAAGTGTGAAACAATTTTCCTCATGAAAAACCAAATGGGATCATATATTGAATATAAACCTTAACAGATATTCTATCTCAATTTATGAGTAATAACCTGAACCATGTTAATATCACAACCACAACATATAAGGATTTACATATCTAGTCCTTTATGAAGTAATTACGACTAGATATTTGATTCTTCCAATCGCAAAACTATTGATTAATTTATTAACATGAGAGAAAAGACATTTTCCAATATATAAAAATAAAAAAGGAAATTGTAGTACTATTTATTTTTCATTTGGATGGTGAAGTTTTAAAATGGTATACATTGATCAATAATATGAGGTGAATGGAAGAAAATGACTACGATCAATATTAGTTGTATAAAAAGATATATTTTAATAAGTATTTTCCCCAAACTCTTCATTTAATGACAGTGGGATAATTCACTAATGTAATGAATAAGGAATAAGAATATATTGATATATATTCATAAAAATCATGGGACTTACAATGTATTCATTTGATTATATTATTTCACATAAAATTAAAATTTATTATCTCTTTAGTGTTTTAAAACAAAATCTCCTAAAAGAAATGGCTATATGGGACAATGGATTTTGTGAAAAAAAATGTTTGACATTCAATAAAGGTGTAAATAGATATCACAAGATTTCATTATTCTCATATAAATAGAGAAAATAAATGGAAATATATATTTTCATGGAAACACAAATTATAAAAAACATATAGGTTTGAAAATTAAAACACTTACATGCCAAAAATTAATGTGGAGGCCCTAGAGTAATTTCCTTAATGAATCATAAAAATGTTTTACATAAAATAGAGTGGGACATTAAGAAATAAATAATTGATGAAATATGAATAGAGAAATTAACATAATGAAGGAGAATAATTTCCCAAATACTACACCACCCTCACATCAATTCTTTAAATGTATGGAATTTAGATATTATAAAAATCAGTGCAACATTCCATAGGATAATAGGGTTATTTTTCAACATTAACCTATAAAACCAATTTGCTAAGGAAGGTGTTATGAAATTACTACTTTAAAAATCTATTATGATAATAAAGTGGTGAAAGGTACACTATTAATCCAATAAATAACTACTAATTTCTTATTTAATTTTATTTATTTTTGTTTCTCCATATCCAAAAAGTTTTTTTAGAATATTTTTCCACCTCCTCAAAAATTTGTTATGTAATTATGAATAAAAATAAAAGTTAGTGAAATTATTTTATCAAAATTATAAAATTATTTTTATATTGAGTTTTTTTAGAAAATATTTCCAAAAACATATTACTATACATAACTAGGTATAATTTAGAATGGTATAAGGAATTAAATTATTCTCTATATGTAGTTCTCAAATAAATTTGTTTAATACGAAAATTTAATTTTATAACCAATATAATCACATGAGAATTTATTTATTCATAAATGGTTGTGAACTTGATTTCAAAAAAAAATTCCATAATATAGGTCTTAATCCTTAATAATAAAGTATGTATAGCTAAATTGATTTTGGAGGTGATCAATATTGATGACAGAACCATTTTAAAATATTATTTTATATTATTTTTTAAAATTTTATTGGTTCACCCCCTAGAATATGAGGATGGTTTTTTATTTGAACTAACACTATGTTTTATGCATATATCAATGATCCCTTACAGAATAATCCCGATCAAAATAGAGGAATTATAGAAAACATGAAAATAAATTTGAGAAATGTTTCATCTACCCATGTACTTTTACATGGGTTTTATTATTTATATATTTTAAAAATAAGGATGGAGTAATTAATATTTTCATTGATTATCATGAGATTAAAATGATCATGATCAATAACATGTATCCTCTACCCAATATTGATGAATTTTTTTGTCAATATAAATTGTCTCAATACTTACCAGAAGTTGATATTTGATCTTTATATTTCTCAATTATAGGTGAATATGGATGATATACCAAGTATATATATATACATAAGAGATATGGACTCTGTGAATCTGTTGTGATTCCATTTAAAATTAAAAATTCCAACATGATATTCATGTATTTTTTGAAGATTCCATAGAGATTACCTTGAAATATTCATAGTAGTACTATTGATAATATCCTTATATATTAAATTAAAAATAAGAACATGAAGAGAATATAAATATTATGAAAAACACATTATTAAAGGAGAAACTATTTTCGACATTTGAAAAGAGTCAATTTAATTAAAAAAACTTACTTAGGCTATATAATCACTAGAGAGGGAATAACAGTGGATCCTTCAAAGGTATATGTCAATAATGAATATATTAGATAAAAATACATAATATATATAAATGTGTGTAGTTTTATTAGATTTGATGGATACTAACTATTTTTTGTGTGAAATTTTTTATGATTATCAAATTTGTTGACAAAGATAACTCAAAAGGATTTGATGTTTCTCTGGATTGATGAATGTAAAAAAATCTAGAAGGATTTTAAGAATAAGTTAGTCACTAAAAATTTACTCACACTACCATGTAGTGAATAAGAGATTATGATATGTAATGATCCTTTAAAAAAGTATTTGGTGTGTATCCTTTTGGAAAATAAAAATGTGATAACCAATGAATTGCATCAAATAATATCAAATGATAAAAGTTTCCATAAAATTGGTTTTAGGGAATAAGATGTTATTTTTTCCTAAATATTTGGAGGGATTAACTCTATTTAAATAAGTGTGATATATAAACTAATAACAAGAGATAAATTTGTATACTTATATATAATGATATGAACATGTGACAAAGGATATGTTTAGAGTTAATCAATGACTATGGTTACTCAATACTTTATAATCTTGGAGTGTGAAATATGGAGTGTGTGGCTTTAATCCAAAATAATCATACTTCCTTATCCATTATATAGATTGAAATAGACTTAATTTTTATTCATATCTAATGTATATATAAGAAAATCAAATGATAATTGATAAAATACTATCATTCCCAAAAGAAAATTTAAACCATACATCTATGTGATGATCAAGGAGGATACAAAAGATTATATGGGACAATAGAAGATGGTTGAAAATGTTTTACAGTTCAAGGCTGATAATGAAGGAGTTATAATATTTGGAACATAGATTTGTGTCCCAACTAATAATGATATATATAAGGATATTTTCAATGATGAACAAACCTCCACATCCTCTACCCACTGAGGAAGAAAAAAGATATTTAATGATTTAATACATAATTCTTAGTCTGAAAATATGATGTTAGTAATTCTAGAGTATATATCTTGATTCTTGGTCTTAAAGTATGTCATGGATGAATGTCTAATGAAAATTTGGATGATCTAACCATTTCCCATATCCATATAGAAACTGTAGAACAACCCCAATGATTTTTTCATAGGACATCTAAAGGAATATAAATAAAATAATTCCATCATGGTAGATGTTGATGAACATATATTATCATAATAATATATTTACATTCAATAGTATTTCACACTCAATCATCTTGCATGTTATAAAAATGATGTGGTAATGATTCATAGAGCACCACTTTTAATTTAATTTGATTAAGACCAAATACTTGAATAAATTTTATGTAAAAATCATCAATAAGAGTTAAATATGGAGATGATAATTATCAAGTATTATTATAAAAAAATTGATGATCAATATAAAAGAACCATTCAGATGTTGAAAGATATTTTATAATGCTACTCGATGGATATCAAATTAGATTATGACCAACATTTTATTACAGTCATGTTCTTATATAATAATAGTTTCCCCTATAGTATACAAATGAAATCATATATTGATTTACATGATAAGATATGTATAATTACAAACGTTTATGATAGAGTTAGACATTGGAACCTATTGGGACTTGATATTGGTCATGAAATGGGGCAAAATAAATAAATTGTTTAAATATTTATTATATAATACCAAATTAAATAGAATATATATTTTAATAATTATTTATGAGATATGGAGTTTGAGAATTGGGAAAATGTGTTCCTTAAAATGTGACCATGATAGGGGAGTAATATTTTTAAAAATAAGGTAATCATGATCCTTAAATATATATATATATATACTTTTAATATTCTTGATCATGTGGGATTGTAGCTTACAGCTTAGTACATCTACCAAACCACGCAAAAGTGAAAAATGTGTTCCATGTATCACATTAAAGGAATTATATATCAAATTGATCCTTTGTACTAAACCCAAAGATTATAAAATTGGATCACGACCTCTCTTTCAAGAAATAAATAGTGTAGATCTTGAATTTTTTAGATAATGTTCCATGAAAAAAATTACTCACCAGGTTAATGTTTTATGGTGAAATAATATGTTTGATAAATATATATGGTAACATGAGGATGTAATGATACAATAGTAATGTCATTTGAATTTATTTTAGTAATGAAGTTTTAGTGTCAAATTTATTGAATTTTAGTTAATGTAACACCTCGCATTTATAGTATGAAATACCCTTTAACAAACCTCAATTAACGGATAATGTTTATACAAGAAATAAAGCAAAAATAAATAATTTTTTATTTCATTATGGTAGAATATTTTAATATGTAATGAAATAGATTACAAGACAATGAAATAAATCATAATTTGTAACATTATAAAATGAATAAACCAGAATGTAAATAAAAACACTATATAGTTGAAATTATCATCTTCCTGGTCATCCTTGAAGGACATACCACCAATAATAACTATTGAATGAATAAAATACATTATAACTATGATAAAATATTTGATAAAATAAATGAAAAAATGAGATAAAAGATTTTAAATAAGTGTGTAATGTTATATATTTGAATTAAATATGACCACAATATACAAGTTAGTTTCATATATACATATTGTTATATGGTCAATGGGAATATATGGTCATTGGGATTATATGGCCACGGGGTATATACCACTATTTGATATAAACAGGATAGAGGATAAAAATTATATGGTTAATTTAAATTATATTGGATAATCATTTATGTAATTACTTTTATAAATAATGGTTAACATGGTGGGTATAAATAAAAGTAATCACATAATGGATTTTATTTTGAAATTAATAAGTTATGGAATCAAGTGTTAGAATTATTAATTTTGAAGTTCATTTTTCAAATAATGGGATGGAGGAAGTATCACCAGGGTTTCCCCTTAGTATGCCCATTCTAGACATCAATAAGTATGACTTCAGTGGAATTGTCTGTTGTGGGAATTCAAGCACTTGGAAATCATGATGAGATATTTAGTAGCTGGATCACCACCAATGACTAAAATCATTCCATATATCAACCTTACTGATTATGAAAATATTATAAACATTTAATTATAAAATTAATATAGTATATTTTAAAAAAAAATCATTACCACTATTATATATGTTTTTACATATTTAATATTTCTCTTAAATTATAATTTCTAATGACTTGTTTATATTAGTATTATTAAAAAAACTAAATCACTATTTAAATAAAAAATATTGTTAAAATTAAATGAATGGATAATCCTGAATAAATTGAAATAAAATTATTTAATGATAAAAAGTTATATTTTTCAAATAATTTTTTCTTTATTATGAAGTTTTACGTTAAAAAATTTTATTACTCATTATTACATAATGTTTATAATGTAATAAAATATTTATATATAAACAATAATAAATAAATATGAATTTATTGATTATTACTTGGAATGAAAAAAATTATATATCCATTTCTTTGAATAAAATTATATTTTAATAGAAATTGTTTGTTTGTGATATGAAATCCAATTTCCAAATTAATTTTAATCAATTTAAAAAATTGTATTTAAAATTTTTATTTTATTTTTAGAGTAAAAGTTTAATTTTTGGTTGCATGGTCTATTTTAATTTTTTTAGAAAAAATATTTACCTAGGTAAAGGAAAACAATGAAGTACAAGGGTTAGATTAGGGAGTAGAGTTTTTAAATATCTATATTTTAAAAAAATGTCTGTATATGGGTGTTGATGACCCATATTTGTTATTGTTTCCTAGTTGGAATAAATTACATGTTAAATGAGATTCCTTACTCATTAATGATTGTGTATTTTCTAAAATTCCAATCGATGTCTCCAATAAAGGACCCATTCTCTACTGAACTTAACCTAAAGTAAAATTGAGGGAGACAAAATGAGAAAAGATAATATATTTAAAGAATATGGGATGATCTCTCTTTGAATGTTGAGGATTTATAAAGGATGTACGGTTTTTAGATATGCATAGTAAAATTCATTCCTATTGATTTATCATCTCATATATTTCTTATACATATTTTTCAATATTTTCTGTGATCCATTTTCATTGAAATTTGGTGTGAGATAATGGTGTTTATGTGGAGCCACAAAACTATTAAATTTTCTAGTAATGAGATTATAAGTAATCTATATATGACAATTTTAGTTAAAAGAACCTTGGATTAAGATTTATATTAAAGGTGAACTCTTTATATGATTATATCTAGTTTTCTTATGTGTTCTGCTCATTTTTCAATATAATAAAGCATTTATAGAATGTTTGTAAAGTAAATTCACCTGAATCCTGATAATTTAGTCACCATGTGATCTCAAAATCACCTCTACATTTTTTATAGGTTGTTTACTAGTGAAGATGGACCAATCCATTGTATATAGATATTATTCACTTGATATAATAATAATAATGAAATAACATAAATGTACCAAACAACTCAACAAAAATTACATCTAATGAGTAAAAATTAATAAATAAATAATCAATGTTTTTTCATTATTTCACATGTTATACTCTCACATCAGTCATTCCTGTAATGATAAATATTTTTAAAATCCTCAGTAATTGGATATATATAGAGGATAATCAAAAATATAGAAGATACAAAACGTTATATTAATTTAACTCCCTAACTAGTCAATATATTTATCTTATTTTCCCCATAAACTTAATATTTCACCTATCATTAGGGCTCTTTCCCTTACATGTGTCACAACACATAAAATTAACATGTGAACCATAGCTCCATGGTAAGGTATGAGTTCATAAAACTTGCTATATGTCACTAGTAGACCTATAAAATATATGTTAATATATTATGAATTATTTTGATATGATCTAATAACTTAATCTCATGGTAATTATCAAAAGATGGGAATGTGGTACTAATAGGTCCATTATAACACCCGACCCTACCAGCATTATCCAATATTAGTTTTTTTTATTTTTAGATATTAAAATGTATAATGATGGTTAACATTCATTTATTTATAATAGTTTGAACACAATGGCCCATGTTATGAAATGACCATGTTATCTTGTATCAAGTGTTTTAACCTTGGTTAGTCATCGACCACACAATTCATATCACTCATTAACCCTGATAGTTGATTTCTTTTCGACCCTAATGGAATATTATAAATGATTCCAATGGGGTTCCCTCTATGTTTCCAAATAGTCCTTTTTCACTCTGGTCATAATATCCAAACCATACATTAAAACCCATTGTTCATTCACCTTATTGGTCCTAATAACTAAGGATTAACCTATCCCCATTAGTCAATCGCAATCCTGTTTTTAAAGGGAAATCCATACCTTGCCCCATTAGTTGATACTATTGGAATGGTGGATCCTGGTCTATTTAATGCACTTATGATCCATGTTGTATGACTATATTAAACAACAGTTCATAACCTCCTACAATTTAACCTTCACAATAAATCCATTGGGTGTTCTAGGTGAATTAATCCCTCAATCGGGGCTTCAAGGGTTGAAGGATGAGGATCAAAATCATCGAGGAACATTCAATAGTATGGAGATTGTAAAGGAGGTAACTAGTGACATTGACAATAAATAATGTAGTAGCACGGAAAACACCAGTACGAAGTTATATACCACTATGGGCCACTATATTGATATGTGAATTTTATAAATACAAAGTATTATAGGACCATGTTTCAAAATTAATTCATTTTGATCCTTCATTTTTATAGTCTATGTTTTTACTATAAAATGTTTTCCAAAACAAGGTGAAATTAATTTTTTTACTATATTTACCTTGGTATTATTTATTAAACATGTTAATAATTGTATATTGTTATTTATAATTTCTTTTCCTTATTTCCCTCAATTTTTCACCTAGATTCCAAACAAACATATATCAGATCTTGAATTTATTAGATCATGGTCATATTTTTCAAGATGAATAATGGATATAGAATATGGTAAGGTAAAGATTAATCATTTTTATGGATTTTATTTTAATTTTTGGAGAATATAGATCAAGGAATATCCTTATTATAAAATTACATGATTTCAATTTATATGAGTTAAATAAAAAATATTGACAGTAGTGAGTTTATGTTATTAAGTCGATAATTTTTGGGAGTTGGGCATCTTATTATGGAAAAGAATATGGTGTTCAACATAAGAGAAGATAAGATAATGAATGGGTTGATTAATATTCATATAGAAATGTCTAAGATGTGATGTTTATCCAATAAACAACACATTATATAAAAATCAATATGAATATGATTTATGGGAAGATGTTTTCTAGCCACATCAAAGAATCTAACACTGTCAAACGTTAGTTTCCATAGGTGATAATTTTTATATATATACAGGTATATGGAATAATTATTTATTGTAAATAAAATATAATTGTTTATCTACTATATCATCCATGATAAGTTCTTTAGGGAATATAATAAATTTAATTTCAATAATTTATTATATTTAATTCATGGTGGGAACTTTCAATGAAGAGATCTAGAAAAATTCACTTGTCCACCATTCCACAGTAAATAAAATGTAATATATTTATACTAGGATAAACATAAAATATAATAAAAATAAAGATAAAGTGTTGAAATATTCCAAAATTTCATATTTCAACATTATTGAGTTACTGGAATAATAGAAATGCCAAGATGTGGTGTCAGGATAAGAGGAAGGAACCAGAAAACCAAATAACTAAAAAAAACTACGGAATGTAGTGATTATTTTTTTGAAATTGTGAATAGTGAATAAAGTAATTGATTTTAGACTCAGGAGAATAATTTCATTCCATATTTGAGAAATTTATTAAAAAATAATGTTTTAGAGATGTTATATAATGTATATCTTATCAATGTGGCACCCCTGAAGGTCATGGGAAAGGGTGACACACACATCAAAATTAATTATCATAGTTTGACGATTTTAAAGAAAGGGGGAAACATTATTGGGTTAATAAGGAATATAATTTCAATTTGGTTTCATTATAGTGTATTATTTATAACTTATTTCACAACTAGTTATTGGATAATTACAATTGGGTCTCAATTAATAACTTCTGGGGAGAATAATGGGATACTATTTAAAATAATATGAAATCCCATAGACATAATTATGATAAAAAAAACTCAGTTATGGATTAAAAACTATGGAATTTCATGTATAGACACATGATGAATAAGGGGGTAAATGTCTAAAAACCAATGGAATACTACCATATATTATATCTTTGGAGGTCAATATAATAATGTTTAAAGAGATCATCTTTCGAAGGAAAAATAATGTGTCTTTTTTAAATGTTGATGAACACTAAAGGGTATAAATCTATACCTGGAGTACATTAATGTTTCGAGTCCAACACTAGTACATTCCTTTGGAGGGTCACTATATGAAATTATATTTATCAATCAATAAACATGATTGGTATGGGTTTATTTTTGGATATGTAAATCTAATCTGTTTATAACCTTTCAATGGAGGATGACTCTAGGGAAGAATGATTTGGGGTCAAAGATGAAATAATTGATACTGGATAATGAATGACAGTATTATGGTATAAAATGTTAGTAATTTTTCACAACGGAATTGAAAAATATTATTCCTTGTACACCATGGTTGAATGAAATTGTTTAGAAGATGAATAATACATTTGAGAAATGATATAGGAGTATAATATTTCACATTGTTTTACCTAGGACCTTCATGGTAGACAAAATTAATATGTTGGCGTCTATTATCAACAAGAATCATTTTTTACTAATGGGATGACATATTATATATATATCCTTATGCATGGGACATGTTTTATGATAAGTATAAATCATGTTTCAATATTGGATTTGGTGTTAAGAAATTTAGATATCTCTTAGTGGGTGATAATGAAAATAATAACATTGTAAGTTAATATATGATGTTTATTGAATATTTCATATATGAGGAATATCATACAGTTGTTAATGAATGTGGGAATAAATAATTAGGTTATTAGGAATAGGTTAATCTATAGTGAATACCTAATAATTTGAAAATAAATCAAGTGGAGCATACTTCCCATGTAGAGTTGAGAGGATCAACTATGGTCAAAAAGATAATATAGGGGAATTATTCATCCTTATATTATTTTTTACTATCTAATGGTAGAGTTATAAAATAAATTTAAGAATTAATGTAGTTTAATGAGTTAATAAAGTGGTTTCTACCTATGAAGGAGGACATTTATTTTTTATAAACTAAAATTTTTTGGTTGTGATTACCCTTTCATAAGGAAAGAAACAATTATAAATGAAATTTGTGTATTGGATCATATAAAATCATGGTGGTAGAAGGAGATTCATAGTGGGGTTGGTGGTGAAAATATTTCAATTGACGGAATATATGGATTTCAAAAAAATATTCTTATCTATAGTGAATATTACCTCTATTAATGTTTTCCTTATTAAAATTACATACAAACATTTTCATATTGAGAGGTCAGATATTAAGATGCTTTCCGGAAGAAAGATATAGAGAAGGACATCAATAGAGAGTAACTAGAGGTAGTTTCTTATCTAGGATAAAAAACTATGTGTTAACACTTTAAAAAGTTTATATGGGTTAAAGTAGAAACACAG
This sequence comes from Viscum album, assembly GCA_963277665.1. Taxonomy (NCBI): domain Eukaryota; kingdom Viridiplantae; phylum Streptophyta; class Magnoliopsida; order Santalales; family Viscaceae; genus Viscum; species Viscum album. Next base: position 1,979,994,611 of record OY728119.1, read on the forward strand.
AATATTTAATAAGCATTTTGAATATTTTTTTTTGTAAAAATGCATATAATTGACATGGCAAGGACCCATTATAATATTTTAGGGATACTAGTGAAGGAAAAATTTTATTTCATGTCTATATGTTATGATATTCTTATTATAGGACCATTAATGTAGGTGATTGTTTATCTAATGAGGTAATTAGATGGGGAGTTTAAGATAAAAGACCTTAGAGATGTTATCAGGATCATTGGGATGAAAATATATTAAGATCATGTTATTGGAACATTGATGTTGTCATAAGATAAATATTTTGGAAAGGTTTTGATAAGTTTATGTATAGTGGAATAAAAAAACTTTCTATTCTCAAGGGAGGCTATTACACATTTCCTAAGGAGAAACCACTGAATAAAAATGAATACGTTGTGTACATGGAAATGATTCCTTGTGATTTAGTTATCAAGAGTTTGATGTATTTCATGGTTGGTACATCAAATGATATTTCTCATGTGGTGGGATTTGGGGGAATCTATATGGATACTCTAGGAAAACATATTAGGATTTCATGAAGTGGATACATAGTCATATTAAGGAATGAAAATATGTAACTCCTTGCTTTGTGAAATGAAATTAATTACATAGTTATATGGATAATGACCATGGAGGTGATATTGATAGTATGTGGAGTACTACTGGCTAGGTGTTTACATATTGAGGAGTTGTTTTAAGTCAGTTATATATGTTATGTAATGTGGTGGAACTACATACCATTTAAAATAGTATATTCTTTTAATAGAATATGAGAAAGAGATAGATCAGTTGATGGTCATCTTGGAATATCTATATAGAATGTGATAGGAAAACATATTGTACTGTGATATTAAGAGTACGGTACATCTTGAAAATAACAAAAAACATTATTCAATAAAGAAATATATTTTTTAAGGTTACATTTTATCAGTGTATTAATAATATATGCTTTACTAATAATACTAATAATTTGAGAAACTAGAAATTTAGATGATATATTGATGAATCTGGTTGTTATAAAAAAGATGATAGGTTGGTGTGATAATTTAGGACTTTAATAGTAAGTAGTTCTTGAGATGTTGATTATGTAAGAAAACATTTGGATAATATTAGGAGTTCATTAGTTAAATGTGACTCTAAGTGTGGGATTATTTAAATGGAGGATTCTAAACTATTAGACATACTTGGTTAATGTTTTAGAGGCCCATAAAAAACATTAGTACAATGCCTTTAAGGTTATGACTTATAATGTAAAGTCACTTGAGTTTTAGGGTGTAGTACACCACTAAATGGTGGTTTATGTCCATTTATCAAAATTATTTGAGGCCCTATATCAATTATCACTACTATAACTACATTGAATAGAAACACTGATAATGAGTATTATAGTAGCATGGACAACAACAACTCGAGTGTAATGTAGCACTATGGAACACTATTCTGATCTACATACTATAGAAATACATGTTACTGTTACACTACACTACATTATAGGAATGTAAATAGACAATGTTTTTGTATTATATTTTTTAACCTTTTAATTTCCTTTAATCATGGTGTGACACATTTATCATCTTCGTGGATGCAAGGATTCATTTCAAACCCCATAAAATGCTATATATTCTTCTTCATTATTTTTTCCCATTTTTATTATTTTTTGAATCATTTATCATTAAATATCCAATATTTTCATACCAGAAACCCTAAGATCACAATGAATGGTCATTATTATCCCCATTGGACAACTTGAATAATTATAAATTTAATAACTATATATAAAATATAAACAATAAACATTCATTATGAGACCAATGGTCACTATAATATATTGTGTCACAAATTGATGCTTATTAAAATAATTTTCTTACTACAGGAGACATTTTTCTAACCCATTTAAACCATCCCAATTTACCCCATTAGTCAATTAAATATTAATATATAAATAAAATCAATGGATCCTTAGGTGAATATGTCACTTAGAAACACATTATATATGATCCCGACCGTACAAGGAAGTATTTTCTTACTAAATTTTGAGTTAACGCCATTTATAATGGTTAATGAAATATTTTTTGAGAATATGAGATAACTCAAGGGGTGTTCCATGGGTTCGGGACATGAAAGAGGCTGAAAGAGGCTATACTATACAAGACACATGGTTGGAATATAGTTATTACTAACCACACATATTAACCATGCATCTATAAGTGGATGGATAATGGATTAAAACAAATAAATTGGGATCTTAGAATCAATTTGTAATTGGTAAAATAAAAATTAAAAACCTCTACATTTTTTTTCAAACCACATGGCCTCCGTAAGAGACTGTGTGACCCATCCCACTTTTTCTATAAAGAGTGTTTCATGGTTGGCACACATTTTGTCCATCCCTATAGGAAAACTCTACACATCATTAATGATGGTTTATTTCCCATTTTCTCCCATGGTATTTAATGCAGTTTACCCAATTTTCTTCCGTTTCCCACCTCTAACATCATTAGTGATGAATCAGGATCTTTTCCCACTTCTATGGATCGTTCTCCCTAAAATTTGAGTTATTTAATATACCATTTTGAGAGAATCAATACTCTCAGTGATTATATGACCCATATTTCTTAAATCTTATTGAATATTCATTGTATAAATGTTATTATCCATCCAAATCCTCAAAAACCATTTTTTCCTAAAGTTTCATATACTGGGAATTGTGGGTGGTTTCATATTAAATCATGGGGATTACGTGATTTATTGTTCATTTTCAAACTTGAGGTAGGTGGTATATAAATTACATCCTATATTTTTTACTATTAATTTATGTTTAAGTTATTTTTTACATGATTTCTATTTGTTTTGCATTTTAACCATTGGTAAGAAACGATAATATGGGTATATAAATGAAATATCGAACCACTCACAGCCCATGTTGGATTCTTTGAGGTTGATTAGTCCAAGACTATGGTCACTAATGTGGAATTAAAGTGACTTGAACATTATAATTGTGTTTAATAATGGTGAATTGAAGTGTTTTTTATATTAAAACAAATTTATTTTTGGTAATCATGTTGTAATAGAATAGAGGGATGTTTGGATTGACTTGAATAGGTTAAATGTGGTATTTCATGTAAATCGGTACATGAAAGAAATGACTCATACGGTTTCCCCATATATTTACTTGGCATGAAATGGGAGATGAATGGTTTTTATGGTTCTTAATGTGTGTTAAGGCCTAACTACGAGAATTGTAAATATGTTGAATATAATTAAAAATGAAATTTTGATTAATGAAATGGTACAACTATGATGTATTTTTTATATAAAGGTAAATAATGATGAGCCTTTAAAAATGTTAAAAAATGCATAGTTGGGATGTTGGAAAAATTATTCTCACCCTTGGAAGGTAAATAATGATTCAATAGGAACCCTTGTGCATAGTAAATTTTAGAAAAATGATTAATGCTCATGACTCTAAGGGTATATACATAGAGTTTCATATCATGGATGGGATGGTCGGAAATGGAGTTCTGAATTCTACTTGGGATAATAGACTAATTCTTTTTTTTCTAATGTTTTACCCCATTGAAACATGTTTCAAATGGATGATATTGGGTCAAAATAGATTTTATGGGTGTCGGTGACACTGGGAACTATGAAAAAGAGAGGTTAATATAAATACTATTATATAATAAAGACAATGTTAATTATTTTCTTCCGTTATTTATTTGTACATTTGCATATACTATGAAGGAATTGATATTATAGTTTACACCATTAGTTATAGAATATTGAGTTTCACTCACACCTTGAACATTCCACCTTTGGGTACCTAAGAAGACTTCAGGGTTTCATGTTATTATAATTGCAAAGTCCATATCCTAGATGGATTATATGGTATAGTGAATGGATTAGGGGACCAAACATGGTGTCGGGACTCGAGATGCGAGATCATTAGTATATCTTTATCTTTATTTTACCTTATTCATAATTAACTCTCATGGATTGGCATATTTTTCTATAACTTTTTGTTAGTACATACCTTTTTTGGGAATGGGGTATGTGTTGGTTTGTTATTTATAATTATTTCATATCACTATTCTTGGGGATTTCCTCTTTTGGCTACATCTGGTAAAGAATACATATTCTCCCCAAATGTCCTATTAGACCATATCTATTAGTCGGAAGCCTGGGCATATGAGAAGTCACCCTTTAATTCATGTACCGCTCCAACTAAGGGAACTAATTTAATGTAACCTTGGATGAAATGTAACAAAGTGGTATTATAGAATGTTTTTATTTTATTTTCTCCTTAATATTTGGGAATGGCATATGGGAGGTAACATTTTTCGGGCCCGGGTAATGAGCTCATTCTTGGGAGTAGATAACACATGAGTGGGGGAAACCTACGTACCTATGGTGGGATTGTTTTTCTTGACGTTTTTTATTACTATTGGATGTTATTTCACCTTGATGAGGCACATTTCTTTGGGTGTTATTTTTTTATATGGTTTTTACCATGGCTCAATATTCAATAATATTTTTATTTTAATGCATAGTTTTTGGTACTTAGGATTTATATAAAATGAATCATGATAGGAATTCATGGGGAAAATAATGTGGGCTTTCAGAGATAAAATTATTTTCAATATCCTAACAATTTTAATAAAATGATGCCCAGTAAAGATGATGCAATCGGTCAAAATGAAATAATTAAATTGAATGGTAAAATTAGTTCCTTCTAAAGAGTTATAAAATGATTTAATTGTGATATGTTGAATTTGTAATGATGAAAATAGATCTTAAATGAGAAATATTTATGTTATTGAAATTGAAATGGTTAAAATGGTGTCATATAAATTATTTTTTGATTGTGTAATTTTAGTTTACCTTATGTTAACCATGGCCGGAGATATGAGTTATGAGGGTAGTGATTGGGTGTGATTCTTACTTTGGGGATTGTGTAAGAAAATGTTTTTGGTTATATTTAGTTGTTATCCATATTTGGTGAAAATTTTGAAAACTATCTTTTATGTATTTTGAGATATGAATTAGGAATGGTAAAGATATTCCACCACAATGATGTTTACCAGCTAGGTGGCTAGAGGAAATGGATAAGAATAGTCCTCCATTAATGGTGAAAGAACCCCCATTTGTTCCAAATAATATGGGGGAAGAGTAGTTCTATGATAAAATCACCTATTTTATACATTTTATATATCAATACTTATGGATATATGTGTCGAGTATGTTTGACCTGATGGGAGTTTCAACTTCATAACCCTCTGACCATTGCTTGAGAGGGTGGCCAAAGGTAACTATGTTCTGGATTTATTCCATCTAGAAGATATTAAACAACATGGAAACTGCACAATATAGTAAGGTCATATTGGTAGAATATTTTTTTGAGGACTGGATAAGTGTTAGTGGTATACTCAAACTCAAGAGGAGTCTATGGAAGGAAAGGCATAGAAGGGAATCCAGAAAATGTTTATGGAGAACATTTATCTCGAGGCCTTGAGGAACGGGAAAGATAAAGAGTTTATGAAATTGACTAAGGGAATTATGATGGTGTTGGATTATTTTGGGTACATCATTTTCTATTAGTGATTTTTCTCACATTGAAAAGAGATGAGGTAGATGCGGCAAGACATTTTTATGATAAACATCAATGTGAGATCAGGTCCCAGGTAAATATCTTTCATTTTAAATTTTTTTTTGAGGTAGTTGTTCCGAAACTAATATATTATGGGAATATAAAGGAGGATTCTAGTGGTGTAAATTCCATTTTATTTGGGTAATCTAGTGGTACATATTTTCCCAATATGGAGCACTATTAGGATATTTTCTACTAGAGTGGTGGTAGACAGAGTGACTTAAGAAAAGGAAATGTCTCCCATGAATGTAGTTTAGTTATCTGCTATCAGTATGGTAGATTTGGACACATGCGAGATAATTATAATTGAACACTATTAAAACATAGAGGATAAAACATGATGGTCCATACAGAGAGTTATTGTAAGAACCAAAATTTGGTGGGTAATGGTGGAGGACCTAGGTTAGTACAAAGCAATATAAGGGAGTCTTCTACCCCATATTAGACTGGATGTTGGAGTTCCACTGGTCGTATTGGTCGGGGTGGGGAACATGTTACATTAGGAAATGATTTTTTCATATCATTTTAGAAATTTTCCTTAAATAAATTTGATTGGATCCTAGGGTTGAGGGGAATTTCAACTTCATGTAGATCAAATTGTACATAGTGGTGACAAGGACAGACCATCGACTTCTCATGGTATGATTATTTTATCTGTCATGCTTTCTAGTGATTTATTTAATACACGGGACCATATTTATTTTATATATGATAATTTTTTCAATCATTTGGGTCTATAAATGGAATATATGTATGGGGTTATGTCTATTGACACCTTTTTAGGAGTATGAGATGAAAGTATCTTACAATGAAAGTATTGTAACCTCAAGGTTGGTATTTACCATCTTCTTTAAGACTATTACAGGAATGAAAATTTAGTTTTATTCCTAATAATATTGATGGATTAGTTTATAATATACTTAGATCACATGTATTATTATCATAGGAGAGTTATTTTCATGTCTCTGGAGGGTGACACGTATATTCACCATGGGGAATGGGATATCCTGGCAAGCTTTACAGGGTAAATTCTTCTACAATTATGTGAGATCACATTCTATATTATGATTATTTTTCTTAATGATAATGGTGTTTAGTATAATGTATTATCTTCAGTATGGGATCTGTATTAGGACTTGTTCCCTAAGGACATATTAGGGTTACTACATGATTAAGAGTTTGAGTTCCCAATTGAGATGATGCCTTGAGCTAAGCCTGTTTTAATTCAAGCTTATATAATGGAACTAGAAGTGATTTGTGATATCAAAAATCATTTGGAGGAGTTGTATACTAAATGTTTTATCCATCCGATTATTTCACCATGGGTTTATATAGTCTTTTTTTTCAAATAAGTCTAAATTAACATTTCATTTATGTGTCAATTGTCACGACCCGCCCTCGGGGTCCGTGCCGTGACTACCCCAAACCCGCCTTCCATAGGCCAGGGGCTGGCGACTAGCACCAAGGCATAAATCCCGGTAAAAAGGGAAGGCATTGCCTTTGAAAAGTAAACACACACCACAGAGTAAACAAGCGGAAAGTAAACACTAAGCAAACAGAGTACGACTGAAAGTGCGGAAAGGTAAATGGGCCAGAATACAAACCCAAACTGAAAGTAAAGTACAACTCGAAAAGGGAAAAACAACAACTGTAAAGTAAAGGCCGCTACTCCGAGCTGCCCACCGGAAATCCCACCTGAAGGGTGGGTACAGATAGCTCCTCTGCTGCACGGGTCCCGTCGTCCGCTCCGTGCACGTCCCGCCCAGTGGTCCACCTCCGGGTACCGTCCCGCTCTACAAGCCTCAGCTAAGGTCAACGCTGTCCGTCGTCTGCAACCAACACAACGTAGTGCGGGCGAAGCCCGTGCAGGGGTGAGTATAAGCTACTCAGTAGGGACCCCGAGACCCCTGAAGGTCTCTCAAATCCACAAAGGATAAACCACGAAGAAAAGTACAATCACGAAGTAACAACCGACACTGCTTAGGTATATGCCCATACATATACCTAAGTCATTAATTAAAATACGCTCCAACCTCCGAGCCCAAGTACAACTCAGTCCACGCAGGAAAGTATACGTATTCCACATAGGAAAGCAAAATATAATCCACACAGGATTGCACAACACAATCCACACAGGAAAACAACAGGATTCAGCTCGCACAGGTATACTTCTTCAAGGACGATAAAGATGATCACTGATCCATCTAAGTCGTCGGACCCACGAAGGATCGATAGGTAACTAACCCCCGCAGAAGACCCACACAGGATCGGGCTCACACAGAACATGTAGGCGCTGGCTCACACAGAACCGCTGAGCGCAAGGACCCACACAGGATCGGGCTCACACAGAACCTGTAGCACTGATCCACGTAGGATCGCTGAGTGCTGTAGTCGACGTCGTCGAATCCACACAGGATCTCTGTACTGTCGTCGTCGAATCCACACAGGATCTCTGTACTGTCGTCGTCGCAGTCACAGTAGCAGTCGTAGCAGTAGAACAGTCGCAGCCAGCACTAGGGTTCCCGCACACAGCTAGCTCGTTCGGAGGGTCCGCTCCACGAGCCGAGAGGCTGATACATCAACTGTCACAAAGACCAGAGTTGATGTATCCAAAAGTTCCGTATCGTCAACAGGAACTCAACGCAACAGACGGCACGTCGATCGGACGCCCGGTCTGAGAGTTATTGGCATTTTCGTCTCCGGGGCCCGGTTGGTTTTTAAGGCAAAACCAACCCGACCGTACTCCACCTGCGTCCAAACCTCGGGCGGAGTATGCCAAAAGATCCGTCTCACTAAGAGGAACACTACGCGACTGACGGCACGTCAATCGGACGTCCGTAGCTCAAGATATGAGCGTTTCCGCTCCGAAGGCCCGGTTGGTTTCGTGAACGAACCAACCAGGCCGAACTCAAAGTAAACCGAAACCTTGAGTGCGATATACCGAAACGACCGTCTCGATCCAAGGATCGCGTTGCCGCAGACGGTTCGTCATTCGGAGGTCCGAGGCTCAAGTTATGAGCCAAAAACCGAAACTGGTCCGAAACGGGGGGGTCCGGGTCCGGGCCGACCCGGCCCGACCCCCCCCCCCCCCCGGGGGCGGCGGCGGCGCGGCGGCGGCGGGCCGCGGTGGCGGCGGCGGCGGCGGGCCGCGGTGGCGGCGGCGGGCCGCGGTGGCGGCGGCGGCGGGCCGCGGTGGCGGCGGCGGGCCGCGGCGCACGCGGGTGGCACGCGGGGGGGCTTGATTGCCCCCGCTTCTTTGTCAAGGCGGCACGGCTTTGAGCCGTGCCTTTGCAAAAAAAACGGCCCCCCCCGCGTGCCACCCGCGGCAAAGGCACGGCTCAAAGCCGTGCCGCCTTGACAAAGCAGCGGGGAAAATCAAGCCCCCCCGCGTGCCAACCGCGTGCGCCGCGGCCCGCCGCCGCCACCGCGGCCCGCCGCGGCCCGCCGCCGCCGCCACCGCGGCCCGCCGCCGCCGCCGCCACCGCGGCCCGCCGCCGCCGCGCCGCCGCGCCCCCGGGGGGGGGGGGGTCGGGCCGGGTCGGCCCGGACCCGGACCCCCCCCGTTTCGGACCAGTTTCGTGACATCAATTACTAGAAGGTAACCTATATTATAGTTAAGAATTATTATCCAATTCCATGTATTGATGACCTATTTCACTATCTATAGGGTTATTGTTTGTTCTCCCAGAATGAGTTGTGGTTATGGTAACATTATTTGATGGTATGACCATCTGATATACCATAGATTTAATTTAGATGTAGGTATGGTGAATACTTGTTCATTAGAATTCAATTTGATTTTAGGAATTATTCTACTATGATCATGGATTTATTGAACTAAATATTTCACCAATACATTGACCAATTAGTAGATAATATTTGGGATCACAACTTGGTGTGCTCCCAGACTCATGATGAACATTCCATACACCTTGGCATCTTCTTGAGTAAATTAAGTGAGATTCATCTATATGTTGATCTATCTATGTTTGATTTCTAGATCAACAAGGTACAGGTCAGGGGGAAATTATCTCAAAGGGTGGTTTTCCAGTTCTCCCAATGAATTTTCAAGAGGTTTTATCTTGGGAGAACCCTAATAATGTTTTTGATATCCAATAATTTCTTTATTTTGTGATTTTTTAATAAATTTTCATCAAATAATTTACTCTCTCGATAGCCCCACATTCAGGCTTTACCGATAAGGGTATGGGAATCGAGTGGTCTGAAGCATGTGAGAATTATTTTCTGGAGATAAAGAAACATTTTAATACTACACATATCTTCATCTTACTCGATATGTGTGAGGAGTATAAATTTTTTGGTGATGCATCTAGGATTATACTTGGGACAGTATTGATGAAATGTGATCAATTCAGGGAGTATAGATCATTAGAGTTAAGGAAACATGAATGGAACTATCCTAAAAATGTTGTTTAGTTGGATACAATGGTTTATGCCCGGAAATGATGGCAGAATTATATTTAGGGTAACATTTTTTTTACACCTACCATAAATGACATATCTATATCCTTACCAAATTCGATTTAAATATTTTGTAAAGAAAATGGGTTGAATATAAGTATTCAATTGACCTTGAACTATCTTATACATCATGAAAGGAGAATAATGATGCAGATTCATTGAGTTGGAAGCCACATAATCAAGTGATTATAGAGTGTATTTTTTAGTTGATGAAGATATATTTGATCATTGAGATTCATATTGGTGTTCAGGCCGACCATGATAGGATGTAACTCAAGTCCTTATCAGTTGATCCCTCACATATACATTAGTTAATGAGAAGAAAGTATGAGGATTGAAAATTTCTATGTTTGAGAGTTTTTTTAAGGTGGGGGAGACACCTTATAATTTTAATATTAATGAGGATGATATTATCCACCTTTTTTACAAGTTTTTGTTCCTACTTGTATGTGGGAATATCAGATGCATGAGTTTCAATATTTTAAGTGGGAAGTGCACCCATGTTTGGCCAAATTGTTCCATGATCATCATAGATAGTATTTTTTCCCATGAATGAAAAGGGATATTGTAATGTGCATGACAGGATGAATCATTTTTTAGTAGGAGAAGGAAAATAATTTGTGAAATATAAGTTTCTTATAGTTTCTTCCCATTCTAGAGTGGAATTAATATGAATTTACCATGGATTTCATGGTAGTTTTTCGATGGACTCCTTAGATGAATTACATGACATTAGTGATTTTGGACCAGTAGAAAAATTTATAGAACTTCTTGTAGATATGGTAGACTTTCACTATTAACTTCTTGGGTGACTTTTATGTTCAGTAGATATCATTTTATCAAAGGTTACCTCAGTGTAAATTCTTATATCCTAGTATATGTTTTACATTTCACTTTTGGATTGGTTTACATAGGCTATTGGGTAATCAGGTCTTTCTGAGCACGAAATTTCACCCATTGACAGATGGGAAATCAGAGTTTACTATTCAGGTGCCATAGGTTACATTATTCGAATGTGTTCTAAATATTGATGGATCTTTAGAGAAATAGTTATCACTCATTTATATCATCGGCAGAAAAAAATTATTAGTTGAATATTCATATGGAACCATATGAGGAACTCCAAGGAGGCCATGTATATATCCCTTACGTTGGATGGAGGTAGGGGAATCAATGTTTTTGGGATATAGTCTCATGGAGGATAAATTGGATATAGTTCAATTGGTTAAAATATGTATGGCTATTTCTTAGAGTACACATAATTTTTACATTGATCGACTTCATGGACCACTTGACATTATGGTGGGTGGCAATGTGTTTCTTCAGGTGTCACTAATATGGGGTCACAATCAAATTTTGAACTACTGTAAGATGGAACCTAGGTATGTGGGTATATTTGAGATTTTGGATAGTATCAGAAGAGTGAAATTTTGATTGGCTATTCCACAATGGTATAGTTCTATAAAAAATATTTTTCATGTGACACAACTTCATCGGTATCACCCATGACCCTTATCGCATGATCAATATTAATGGTTTGGAGTTTGATATTGAAGCATCATTTAAGGGGAATCCTTTTCATATTGTGGATCATAATGAGAATATTATATGGGGAAAGTTCATACCTTTAGTCAGAGTGATGTGGTAGCATTTTAGATTCAATTATAAAACTGAGGATAGAGAGCTGGATATGAAGGCCCAGAGGCCAAGAATTATTACCTTAGAGGCTTACTGATGCTTAGGATCATAGATTTAGGAAGAGATATTATATTTTGGTGAGGTTTCACGATCCAAAAAATTTGAATATTTATGTTATTGTTTAAATTTTAATTTATCATCCTTTATAATTTTTAATGATTTTTTTTTGATAATTTGAAAGAACTTGGGGGGTGTCCCAATGGTTTAGGACATGAATGTGGATGAAAAGAGGCAATACTATAAAGGGTGGAAATATGTAACATGGTTAGTACTAACTATGTGACATTACTATGAAGTCTCTAGGGGGAGGGTGCACATTTGAAAAACCATGAAAGGGGGGCCTAGAAACTATGTGGCATTGGATAGATCCAAACACACATCCTATGTATAGTTTGAAGAACTATGTGGGATCCCCCTGATTTTATCCAACCCAAGCCCCCTCTTAGAAATAGGGTGGTGCACCATTTTTACAACTATTTGGGAAAACCATGAACATCATTATTGTGGGTAATTTCACTATTTCTCCTTTATATTTGAGGACTCTTTCCCTATGTTCTTCTCTTTCCCAACCCTAGTATCTTAAGTGAAGAACTAGGAGCTCTCTACTCTTCCAATGATCATTCTCCCTCTATTGTGAGTCATTACTAGATTCGTTAGGTGTGAATTAAAGCTCCATGTGGGTATAGAACTCCTCCATATTCTATATTCTATAAGAGGAATTATAAAATTATTATTATTATTATAAATCAACTATACCTTTTCCCCAAATATATTCATAAATTAGGAATTAAGAGAGGTTTGGTACTAAATCAAGGGTCATGTTTGAGTGAGAGTTCATTTATGAACATGTTTTTAGTGTTCTAAAAATAATATCCCATAGTTTTTATGATTAATTTATGTTTATGTGGTTGTTCTCTTGTGTTATTTTAACATCTTTTTGAATCCTAGGAAAAAAATGATAAAAAGTCTTTGTAAATGGAATGTTCAACCCCTCATGATCCCCATTATATACATTATGGTTGATTAGACTGGGCCTATGGTCAACCATGGGTGTGCAACTTCCTTGAACCAACGAATTATGTTGTTAAATGGGGAATTGAATGGTTTATGCGATTAAACAAATTGTAATTATGGTAATCACATTGCATTCGAATAAATGGGGTTTTTATTGACATGAATATGTTAAATTATGTATGGATTATAAATGTATAGTGTGAAAAATGATTAAAGAGGTTTTTGATATTGTTGTTTAGCTTGAAAGGGGGTGATGAATGGTTGTAATGGTTTATAAAGGGTGAAAAGTACAAAATAATGTAATTTTAAATATTTTTAATTTAATAAACCATTTAATTTTGATTAATGAAATGGAACTCCTATGTTTCCTTTGTTTGATAAAAAGGATGAAGATTATGATCCTTTTAAAATGAGAAAAATAGTTGGTTGGGATATTGGAATAATTATCCTCTCCCATGGATATATCATATTGATGTTCTAGGTTCCCCTATTTATAGTAATATCTAGAGAAAGGAATGAAAATCCAAAATCTAAAGGTTTGGATATGGAATTATACCTCAAAGATAGGATTCTAAGAAATGGAATTAAAAATTCTTATTGGATACTTTGACTGATTCCCCTTGATTAATAACATGTTACCCCTTAGACTCATGGTATAAATGATTGTCAATGTGAAAATCTGGTTTGATGAGTATGGGTGACACTAGGAACTAAGAAGAAGAGTTTTATTTTAATTACTATTAAATAATGATAACAATCCAAATAAATGCCTTTTAGGATTTTTTTTATTCTGTATATAGTTAGATTAATTGGATATTATTATAGAGACCATTGGTGATTTACCACTGAGTTGTAATCACACCCTTCATGGGAGACCATTCTGTATATAAGAATAATTCATGGTTTTAGGTCATGATAAGGGAAAAGCCCTTGTGTCAGATTATCTATATGTGATGGACCATGGATGATGAGACTTGAATTAGTTTTGGTTCCAAACTTGGGAGGTCTATGGCATGTGTTTATTTTCAGTTTATCATCTTCCAGTATACTCTCTTTTAATGGAATATTTTACTATATTGTTTTATTTGTACTTCACATATTTGTAAATGGGGTGTATTTTTATTTTGGTATATATTATTATTAGATGTAACTGTTATTAGTGATTTTTATTATTGGATTACTCTGGTAAGGAGGATATAGTCTTCCACCATGTTCCATTTGACCATCACTTCTATCCATCGGCATATGGCATACAGGTTGGCATTCATGAGTTCATGTAGCGCTTTGGTATAGGGAAGTAGTTTAGTGTCACCCTAGCAGGGATGTTACACATTCATTTGTAAATGGTTATCCAATTTATAACCCATCCCATATGGAATACAATAATAATTAATTTAATTTTAAATTTCTTGATCATCCCTTTTCATTCAATGATTGATAATACCTTATCAAAATTTCCGTATATATATTAATATTTATTTCACCCAAAAATATTTAGAAAATATTACCATAGGTTTTCTAGTTAGGAAAAGAAGATTCTCACTCACTATTGTCATTTTATCACTTAACTAATATTTTAAATTTTTTTAATACAAATCATGGTATTAATTAAATTACAAAAATAAAATCTATAAAAATGAAGGAAAACTAAAATGAATGTAATGGAATACCCAATAATTATTTAGAATAATTATTTGATTTCATTACTGAATTACTATATTTATTCTCTCTATTGACTCTTGTTCAAAATTACCTCACTCAATAAGAGGAATCAATATCATTAATCCACTTCCCCATCACTATTTCTTATGTATGAGAAATGGTTTTTCCTAAGAATCATTGATCAAAAAAGTCACTCATTTTTACTTCGTGGTGAATTGGAATAAAATTATCCACAATCAAGGAATTGAACCCTCTCAAAGAGAAAAGTTATAATATTATCCCCTAAAATTTCAATTCCCTCATCTCTACAGTGTTTACCCTTACCTTTTCTAGGGAATTAAACCCACTTAAATCAAAAGAATTGTAACTACCCAAACATTCATTAATGAAAATCCCACTTGATCTAATTAAATGTATCTTTATGTAAAATGTTTATATAAAATGTCAACTTCTTTGGTTTTATGTTTTTTTATTTTAAAATACTATTAATAATCGTGACCATTTATAATATATTCGTTGAAATGTGATCACATGATTTGTATAAATATAGGGCTTTAACAAATCCAATTTACTCAAACAA
The DNA here is from genome assembly GCA_963277665.1 of Viscum album. Taxonomy (NCBI): domain Eukaryota; kingdom Viridiplantae; phylum Streptophyta; class Magnoliopsida; order Santalales; family Viscaceae; genus Viscum; species Viscum album. The sequence continues at coordinate 1,980,009,703 of OY728119.1, forward strand.
AGGAAGTGATCGCCTCATCCAGTAGACAAGCCCCATACAAATCCCATTTGATAGAGATCATAAAGGAGGTTTCGTCTTTGGGATTCACTCTTGACCAAGCCCAAGCTGAGATTGAATATGTTAAGCTCGAGTGGGACCACCTATGGTAGAAGTGTAAGTTGATAGAGATTACCACCTGATCAAATGTTACCCGAGCCTCCCAAAGAGTATGTCACCATCGCACTCCTTACTCTTCGGTCTTATGCGGGTGTTATGAGGGGTTATGTAACAAGAAATTAGAACTATTATTATGTGCATTATTTTTTATATAATAATGAATATACTTTCATTTTATTATTGTTACCTTGTAGATAGTTTTTAAAGCACAAAAAGTATTTTAAGTTACTATTCAACTAAGAAATCTATTTTGACGAATTAATGGATTTCTGAATTAAATTTTATTTTAATAAAATATTATTATTATTATTTAATTAATTTTTATTAAACATAAATGGTCGCATAATTTTATTAATGCAATTGTAACTTTTATTGTGGTTTGAAAGCCATTTTTGTCAAAACCCATGAATTTTCGATAAATGTCAGTTTTTATTTCAAAATTAAAAATTAACCTATTTAGAATATTATTTAGATAAAATAAATATTATTTTTGGAATCTGGATGTCGAAATTATCCAACTGTGAATTTTTCATAATTTTTTGAGATAGTCGAATTTTTGGTTAAAAATTAAACACCGTTTAAATATATAACTTGTTTTATGACATCATAATGACCCAATTGTGATGTAATAATAAACTATAAGATTTATTTTAGGCCAATATATGTTTTAACAATAAAAAATGTGATTTTGGGTTTGTTTGACTTATTTTAGAAAGCATTAATGGACCCTTCAAGACTTTTTAAACATCTTGTCTTTCTAAATTGTTTTCCTTGGGAGTGTGACTCACCTCCACATAAGAAACCCCATTATTTTAGGAATTTAGAACTTTGGACTTTTAAATTATTGTTTTCCACTTCCCTTTTCCAAAAACCATGGTCAAAAACAATGGGCTGGTTTCTGGTTTGGATTAGATTAATGTGAGGTGTCCCAAACCTAAATAATAAAGCATTCCCTCACCTTTCCTATATAAACCCACCCAAGCTCCCACTTCCTCCTCACTAAAAGCCTTTGTAATTCTTCCAAACTCTGCACTCCTCTCTATAGAATCCTCCCAAGGTCCCCCAATCTTCCAATAAGCCTCTCTCAAGCCTCTCTCAAGCCTTTGGATGCACACTTCCATGTAAGGGGTTTTTCCTCCATCCTCATTTTTGTCTAATTTTCATTAAGTTGTTATGCCCTTTTAATTTCAATTATAATTGTTGGTTAATGGATTCTCACCTCTACCATACTTCCATATTTATGTTTTATTGATTGGAGACCCCTTTCTCTCTCATTAAATTCTTCGCATGTACACTTGTTACTATGCGAAAATTCAGAAAAGAATTTCCCTCTCCTCATTTACATTCAAGAAATTATTTTGTATCATGATTCCAAATTCCATTAAAATTTCTGGGAAATTTATCAATATGAACCCCTAAATTTCCATGTCATGTAAATATTATGTGACACCCCTCTCTCTCTCATCATCCATTTTTTTATGAATTCTTACATCACGCTGTTACGCTGCCAAAATTGCACCGATTTTCAAAGCTAATGGCATTGTGTAGTGAATACCATGCCTATTTCTCTATCAAGGTTATTCACCATTATGCACATTTACGTATTGATTATAAAGTTTCATTTATGAATTCCACATTCCATTATCATGGAATAAATGATGATGTTTAATGAATCCATGTTATATGATCCATGTGGCACACTTATGCATGAAATGTAATGTTTAAGAAGGGTGCGCCCTTATAGCACTGAAATGCATTGGGCAAAGTATAGTATCATGATAAGTCATGTGAAATTGGTGTTTACTCATGATAATTCAATTTCAAATAGTTTTTACTCATACTTCATGTTCAATGAGGGTTTACTCATCCTCTATGTTCAATGAGCCTTGGCTCATGCAAATTCCCTCTTAAGTGTTGTGGCCACATTTCCATGATATGATTATCATGATTTATCATGCCTTTATGTATATGCTTCTCTTGTTCTCTATTGATATGTCTATTTTATAAAATTTATTTTATTCCTCATGTTATTCCATGATTAATCCCTTACTAGGATTTATAGCTCACCCTTTTTCTTATGCTTGTCCTTAGGTTATCCCATGCAATGCTAAGTACGAGGGAATGTAGTGGTCATGTAAAGGAAGTTTTCAATAAAGATGTTTTGGGTCATTTTTTATGTTTTTGTGTAATGATCCTAATCCCTAAAGACACTATACCTATCGATCTTCTTTGTTTTATCAAGTGAAGTTTATGTAATAAATTATGTTTATGTGTTTAATAAAGAGTAGGGCTGTCATAGTTGGTATCAGAGGATAGGTTTAAATATTTCTGGGATTGGGATTAGAAAACCCTAGTAAATACTTAGAGAAAAGACTAAGTATAATAAAAACATCCCTAAGTTTTGGTGAGTATTGAGTAAGTGGTTTATCAAAAAAATACATCCATGTCTGGATACGATCATATAGAGGAGGCTCTGGCACAAATGTATCCTAGGGTTAAAACCCGAAAACACCTCTTTGAGTTAGACTTGATCATAAACTGGTGCATGAAAACGGGTCGTGCTACACTCTTGGTTATGACACTCCCGGGGGATATACATTGGTAAATTCAAAATATTAGTATAAACCATTATTAAGGGACTAAAAAAATTCCCTAAGAATATATGTTATAAAGTATATCATGGATAACATAGACTGAAGCCAATAGATTCATATGTTAAGGAAAAAAAGTTATTTATAAGTTTTCATTTTTATCCTTGTATTACCCTTTATGTGTTAACCCTAAATTTTCGTTTATTCCATCCAATGGCCGGTAATAGGAAGACTTGGGCTAACAACTGATGTGAAGATCAATGTGAGGATTGTACTAATGATATGCCCAATCCAATGGGAGCGGGAATTGCGAACTATGTCACACTGCTCTCTCAGCTAACTGAAGATTTGAATAGAAAAATGGGTCAAGAGGAACGTTAACCCCCCCCCCCCCAAGAAAGAAAATGTCACTATTGAGAGCTTCATTAGACAACAACCTCCTACTTTTAATGGATCATCTGATCCCTCAATTTTCGAACAATAGATCAACTCCATTGAAAAGATCATCTCTATCCTTCAAGGTTTTGAACAAGATATGGTTCTCCTTTATACTTATCGTATGGAGGGTGAAGCTAATAAATGGTGGAAGTTGATAAAAAATATGAATCTTGAGGAGGAGGTCGAGCCGTTAGAATGGAAGGATTTCCAGAAGATGTTTTTCGATAAATATTTTCCTAGTACCCTCCAGATTTAGATAGAAAGGGACTTCCATGACCTCAAGAAAAAATCTGACGAATCCATCGTATCATACGAGGAAAACTTCACAAGGATTTCATGATACGCCTCCAGATCTATAATTACCCCCTAATTCAAGGTTTATTACATCTTTGGTTGGATGAAACCTAGCCTGCGGAAAGCACCGACGATCCATAACTTTGACAGCTATGAGGAAATTGTTCGATGTGCCCTCACGGTCGAAATGGATATCAGAGAATCTCAGGGGTATCAGGGGGATAAGAATCATAAGCTGGACTTCAATGCTTGTGGTCCGATGGATGAATCCAATGGTGCTAAGAAGATCCATCACCCCACTTGCCAAAGGTGTGGAATGAAGCACCCCGAAAATTGCCTCAAGGGGACGAGAAAATGCTTTAGTTGTGGAGGAGAAGGGCACCTAGCTATTAACTGTTGGTAAGAAAGACTCAAGGCTGCGATAGAGGAGAGGAACGCTCTGTTTGAACATCAATGTGTGGTTCATTTCTATAACTACAAAGAACCAGGGCATCTTGCAAATCATTTCCTTAAGACAATGGTTTTCGGAGGCAACCAACAACCTCCAAGGCAGCAAGGGTGAGCTTTTTCCATCACTACTTATGAAGTGAACCCTAACGACAAATTGGTGAAAAGTATTCTATTTATTCATTAAAAAATAGCGAATTTACTTTTTGATTCAGGTTCTACACATTCTTTTGTATCCTTAAAGTTTAGTAGAACAATCCCAGCACCACCACAAATAATGGAAGTGAAGATGTCGGTGAGTACAGAAAATGGGGCAATCATTTCATCCCATGAATATAACTCTTCCCTTGTCATAATATGTGGATTAAACTTCCTGGGGAACCATGAAATACTCCCTCTAGTGTAATTTGATGCAATTCTTGGCATGGGTTGGCTTTCCTTATATAGAGCCAACATAAATTGTTGTGAGAGGTAAATCACTCTCCATATAGAGAATATACTCCCGATTCTTTACAAGTGCAAGGAGAAATATGAATCTTCTTTAGCTCCATCATCTCAATATTGAATATTAATACCATATGAGAACATGTATTTGGCTCAAATGATTGAGTTTAAGGAGGCAAACATCCTAGAATACATGCCTATTGTGAGAGAATTCGCTGAAGTGTTTCTAGAGGAATTTTCTGGTCTTCCACCTAGAAGAGATGTTGAATTATCAATTGATCTTATACCAGGAGAATTGAAAATATCCAAGAATCCATATAGAATGGCTGTTGTAGAGCTTGTGGAGCTGAAGAAGCAACTACAAGAGAATCAGGATAAATGGTTTATACAGCCATGTGCTTCACCATGGGGTGCATCAGTTCTCTTCGTCAAGAAGAAGTATGGGTCAATGCACCTTTACATTGATTATCGAGAGCTCAAAAAATCATGATAATGAACAACTATCATCTCCCACGAATTGATGACTTGTTCGATCAGTTGTGTGGAGCACAATACTTCTCCAAGGTGTATTTTTAGTTAGGATATTATCAAGTAAGGGTGAAGAAGGGAGATATCCCCAAGACTGATTTTTGTACGAGATATGGGCACTATGAATTCATACTAATGCCTTTTGGAGTCAATAATGCTCTAGAAATCTCCATGGACTTAATTAATAGAGTATTTATAGATTACCTTGACAAATTTGTGGTATTATTTATATATGATATTCTGATATACTCCAAAACCAAGGAGGATCATGAGGAGCATCTAAGAACTGTACTAGAGACCTTACGGAAGGAGAAGCTCTATGAAAAGTACAATATGTGTGAGTTCTGGTTGAAGGAGGTCTCATTATTAGGCTATATCATCACAAGTAATGGGATATCTATGTATCCCTCCAAAATAGATGTAATCGAGGGATGGTCGACGCCAACATCGGTAACGGATATTCATGGCTTCTTGGGGTTAGTTGGATATTATCGATGATTTGTGATAAATTTCTCACGATTGTCCAACCCTCTTACCAAACTAACTCAGATGGGAGTAAAGTTTAATTGGAGTGATGAATGTGAATAAATCTTCAAGGACTTAAAAAGAATGATTATCACTATGCACGTGCTCAATTTACCCACAAGTGGAGAACTTTTTTGTGGTATTGAGTGATGCTTCAAAGAAGGGCTTGTGTTGTGTGTTGATGAAAAATGAAAAATTCATTGCCTATGCTTCAAGGAAATTGAAAGTTCATGAGAAGACCTATCCAACACATGACCTTGAGATGGCTGTAGTGATCTTCTCTTTGAAAATTTTGAAGCATTATCTCTTTGGGGAGAAGTGTGAAATATTTACGGACCACAAAAACCTCAAGTATATATTCACACAGTAAGAGTTGAACATGCGCCAATGAATATGGTTTGCACTTATCAAAGACTATGACTACTAAATCCATTACCACCCTGGGAAAGAGAACAAGGTGGCTGATTCCCTAAGTAGAAATGACCCATAGATTCTATCATTGATGAGAATTGAAAAGCATCCAATCTTCTTAGATTTGATAAAGATGGACATGGGAATCATAAAGAAGGGAACATAATCAATCCTTTCACAAATTATTTCTCAATTGTCACTTTTGGAAAGGATAAAGGATTCTCAAAAGGCTGGTGTGGGAATTCAGGAAAAGTAGAAGCTATCGGAAAAGGGAAATCCTTGGAGTTTAATGTTAATGAAGAAGGAATTGTGAGATTTGTGAAAATACTATGTGTTCCATCATGTCCGGAGCAGAAGTAGGAACTTTTGGATGATGCACATAGATTAAATTTCTATATTCATCGAGGAAACACAAAGATGTACTGAGATCTCTAAGAGCATTATTGGTGGGATAATATGAAGAAGGATATCGCTGAATATACAATAATGTGCCTGGTGTGTGAGCAAGTGAAGGCAGAGAGGTAGAAGTCTAAGGGGATGATGCAACCATTGTCAATACTTGAATGGAAATGGGAGAACACCACCATAGACTTTGTCACCGTACATCTAAAGACATCCAAAGGCAACAATGCAATCTGGGTTTTTTTGGATCATATTACAAAGGCTGAAGACTTCATTACTATTCGGGAGGATTTCTCATTGGATCAACTGGAACAGATATATATCAGGGAAGTGCTAAGACTGCATGGATTACCACTATATATCATGTCCGATCGAGATCCAAGATTCACCTATATGTTTTGGAAGAGTCTTAAACATGCTCTAAATGCTGAACTGAACTTTAGTACGGCCTATCATCCTCAAACTGATGGATAATCCGTGAGGACTATCCAAACACTTGAGGACATGTTGAGAGCATTCACAATGGAAATTAATGGAGGATGGGATCAACATATTCCTCTATTTGAGTTCTCTTATAACAACAGTTTCAACTCAAGCATCCAAATGGAACTATATGATGCCCTTTATGGGAAAAGGTGCAGAACACTGGAATATTGAGATGAGGTCGGTGAGCGTAAGCTACTTGGACCAAAAATAGTCGAAGAAATGGTGGAGAAGGTGAAAACCATTCAGCAGCATATCAAGGCAGCCCAGAGTCAACATAAGAGTTATGCAGATAACCGTCGATGAGACATTGAGTTTATATTTGGATACATGGAATTTCTATGCATATCTCCTTGGAGGAAGGTCATGAGGTTTGTAAAGAAAGGGAAGTTAAGTCCAAGGTACATCATCCCCTTTGAGATTCTTAATTGTGTCGGTGTTGTGGATTATCGACTAGCACTTCCACCTACCATGGCCAAAGTACATGATTTCATTCATGTATCCCTCTAAAAAAAGTACATACCAGACCCTTCACATGTACTCTCTTCAGAGGTGGTACAGTTAGATGATGATCTTTCTTATGAGGAGCAACCAGTGAAGATCTTAGATCGTAGATAAAAAGTTCTTCGAAATAAGACAATGCCCCTCGTCAAGGTGTTGTGGCATAACCACAAGTTTGAAGAAGCAACATGAGAATCAGAGGAAATTATGAAGCAGAGTTACCCACATATGTTTTAGTGTGGGAAAATGAAATTTTGAGGGTGATGTTTCTTGAGGGGGGAAGATTGTAACGACCCAAACATTCATTAATGGAAATCCCTATTGATATAATTAAATGTCTTTTTATGTAAAATTTTTATATAAAATGTCAACTTCTTTGGTTTTATGTTTTTGGATTTTAAAATACTCTTAAGAATCTTGACCATTTCTAACATAGTCATTGAAAAGTGATCACATGATTAGTATAAATATAGGGCTTTAACAAATCCAATTTACTCAGAAAAAGGAAGCGATGGCCTCATCCAGTAGACGTGCCCCATACGAAGCCCATTTTTCAGAGCTCAGAAAGGAGGTTGCCTCTTTGGGCTTCGATCATGACCCATCCCAATCCAATCTTGAATATGTTAAGGTCAAGCAGTACTGCCTATGAGAGAAGTGTAAGTTGATATAGATTACCACTTGAGCAATGTTATCTAAGCCACCCCAATAGTCTGTCACCTTCCCACAATTTAATCATTGGTCTTATGTGGTTATTATAAGCAGTTATATAACAAGACCTTATCACTATTATTGTATTCATTATTTTTTATATAATAATTAATATACTTTCATTTTATTATTGTTAACTTGTAAATAGTTTTTAAAACACAAATAGTATTTTTAGTTAATGTTCAACTAAGAAATCTATTTTGATGAATTAATGGATTTTTGAATTAAATAATATTTTAATAAAATATTATTATTATTATTAATATAATTTTTATTAAATATAAATGATCGTATAATTTTATTTATTCAATTTTAATTATTATTATGGTTTGAAATCCATTTTTCTCAAAACCCTTGAATTTTCAATAAATGTAAAAAAAATTTTAAAAGTGAAAATTAACATATTTATAAAATTATTTAAATAAAATAAATATTATTTTTAGAATCAGGACATCAAAATTATCCAATGTTGACTTTTTCATAATTTTCTGAGACAGTCACATTTTTGGGTAAAAATTAAATACCGTTTAAATATATAATGTGTTTTATGACATCATAATGTCCCAATAGTGATGTAATAAAATACAATAAGCTTTATGTTTGGCCAATATATGTTTTACCATTAAGATAATGTGATTTTGGGTTTGTTTGACTTATTTAACAAAGAATTAATGGACCCTTCAAGACTTATTAAAGATCTTGTCTTCTTAAATTGCTTTACTTGAGAGTGTGACTCACCTCCACATAATAAACCCCATTATTTTAAGATGTTCGGGATTTGGCCTTATAAAATATTTTTTTCCACTTCCCTTTTCCAAAAACCATGTGCAAAAACCATGGGTTTGTTTTTGGTTTGGATTAGTTTAATTTGAGGTGTCCCAAACCTAAATAATAAAGAATTCCTTCACCTTTCCTATATAAACCCACCCAAGCTCCCACTTCCTCCTCACTAAAAGCCTTTGGAATTATTCCAACCTCTTCCCTCATCTCTATATAATCCTCCCAAGGTTCCCAAGCTCCCATTATGCCTCTCTCAAGCCTCTCTTAAGCCTTTGGAAGCACACTTCCATGTAAGTGTTTTTTCTTCCTCTCCCATTTTTGTCCAATTTTCATTAAGTTGTTATGCCCTTTAAATTTCAATTATAAATGTTGGGGTATGGTTCCTCACCTCCCCCATACTACCCTCTTTATGATTGAATGATTGGATACCCCTTTATATCTCATTAAATTCTTCCAATGTACACCGGTTACTATGTCGAAATTCCGAAAGGGATTTCCCTCTCCTCATTTACATTCCAGCAATTCTTTTGTATCATGAATCTAAATTCTATTAAACCTGTTGGGACACGTATCTATATGAACCTCTTAATTTATATGTCTTGTAAATATGATGATACACCCCTCTCTCTCTCAAAAACCATTTTTTATGAATTCTTACGTCACACTGTTATGCTGTCAAAATTGCACTGATTGTCCAAGCCAATGTCATTATGTAGTGAATACCATGCCCATTTCTCTATCAATGGTATTCAAATTTATGCACATTTACTTATTGATTATAATGTTTCATTTATGAATTCCACATTCCTTTATCGTGAAATAAATGATGATGTTTTATGAATCCATGTTATATGATCCATGTGGCACACTTATGCATGAAGTGTAATGTTTAAGAAGTGTGCGCCCTTATAGCGCTCCAATGCATTGGGTAAAGAATAGTATCATGATACGTCTTGTGAAATGGTTGTTTACTCATGATAATTCATTTTCAACGAGGGTTTACTCATGCTTCATGTGCAATGAGGGTTTACTCATGCTCCATGTGCAATGAGCCTTGGCTCATGCTAATTCCATGTTAAGTGTTGTTGCCAAATTTCCATGTTATGATTTCCATGCTTTATCATGCCTTTTATGTATATAATTCTATTGTGATCTATTGATATTCCTGTTGTCAAACATGTATTGTATTCCTCATTTTATTCCATGATTAATCCCTTACTGGGCTTTATAGCTCACCCTTTTTCTTATGCATGCCCTTAGGTTATCCCATGCAATGCTATGTATGAGGAAATATAGTAGTCATGTAAAGGAAGTTTCCAATAAAGATGTTGGTTTTCATGTTTTAAGTTGTTATGTAATGAACCTAAGCCCCAAAGACACTATACCTCTCGATCTATTATGTTGTATCAAGTGAAGTTTATGTAACAAATTATGTTTAAGTGTTTAATAAACAGTAGTGTTGTTATTAGGATAATTTCAAAAAAAACTATCTTCATCATATATACTCATGTTGTATGAAAGAATCAATTCTTTTAACAATCCTTCATGAATTTTGTGGGTGTTTCATATCCTCCTTGCAGTGGCTTGACTTCAATTCCTTCAAATTAATATTCATATATAATAAATTCCACCAAAAATATCAGACAAATTTTATAAATTTGGTTGAATATTTATGATAGATTGATGATGTTTGGTTAAATAATTCACAAAATTATATAAATCAGTGTTAAATAGGTATTTGAACATTACTACGTAAGTATGAATCTATCTCTTTGATAATTTCATAATATTTAAAGTAGATACTTTAGACACATACCAACTATTTTATAAGACTAAAATAGAGAATAAGGGTCACTATGTAAGTGAGATCCCCATGTCATGGGGTGTGGATCTAGGTCTTGAATAGTTTAGAAAGAGTTCCATATTTCTCATGTAAGAATAAATCACCAAGCATCATAGGTAAAAATAAAATCCCTTGTCATTATTTAAGTGTTATTTATTTTTTAGATAACTATTAATATTTGGATTAATTGGATCAGGATCATGGTTATGTTGGGCATTATTGGGATGAGCTAACTCAGAAAAAAGTTGGGTAATTGAATGATGATATGTATATTTGGATAATCTTGATGCCATTATTATTCTAGGTGTAGTGATTATTTATAAAACGACAAAGACAAAAATGCACTATTTAGATATATCCTTTGGTACGAATTTGAGAAGACAGGTCATTGAAAGTTGAACATTTTTGGGCTATAGTTGTAGGAGTAATGTGGGTTATAATTTAATGGATGTATACACTAAACTTCTTTAATAAGATATATTTTTTTGGACTATTTCAGGAATTTTATCATTCTAATTCACTTGAAAGTGAAATTAAACAAGAAATGACGTTATTTATAACATTTTATTGTTATTTTATAACATGTGGAACACAATCTATTTTATCTAAAATGTCTATCACAGTTAGTTATTCATTATATGTTAATTAATTTTAAGATTTAAAATGTTTTGGATTATTATATAAATTTTAAATAATCATTGTGATGACTAAACTATGATTTTCATGTCTTGATACATTAGATAAAAAAGTTAAACATACCATTAATGGGTTAGATATATGATGTTGTTTTTGGATTATATAAATCACCTAAATCTTCCAGAAAATTTATTTTTATTCCATAGTGTCGAGACAATGTGTTCAACTCACAAAAAATCAATGCATAACTCTAATACTCTGTTATACATCAATATTATCATCCTTATAAACTATTTTGATGATATTATCCTTCCCACTCATAAATTGATTCGTTAATCCCATAGACACCCAAGAAAGATGGAGTTTTATAGTTTATTTTATGTAATATAAATGAAACCCTTATGGTTTATCTTGATCAAAAGGGAACATGCATTCCATTATTTCATCATTCACATTAGTGGTATCATAGACTCTTTCATGATGAATGGGATGAATAATCATAGGATATAGGAACATGAAAATGAGTTCTTGAGGCTCTATGGTTTAACTTAGTGAAGAACACCAATTTTGAAATTTTCTATAATAAACTACAACCAAAACTACATAAATATTGTTTTTATATTAATGTACCTTAGAATAGTTTAACATAAACAATCAAATAAAATCATCATGAAAAATATAGAATCAAATTGGATGTCTTAATGTCATGGTAGGGAAGTTATTATGCCATTGAGACATCCTCCTTGAGTACATACCAAGACATAGTATAAATTTCTAAAATAATATGTAAATAGTCTAGGTATTTATAGAATTAGATTATATAATAATTCAACTTCATAGATGATATATCCAATCTAAAAACATCCTCAAAATATCATGGCCAAAATGTTTTGTCTTATCTAAAATTGAATTTCCAAAACGGCATGGAGAAAACAACTTCTACTCAAAACAACATAGTGAAAGTGGATTTTTGAACCAAAATTTAATTCTACATTGGTTGTTATTTAATGAATGTTCATAGAACCTAACAGGATTCAATATTCCAAGATAAAGGCCATTTTATAATAATTTTAAATAAAATTATATTTATATTAAAATTATCTACGAAAATCATTGACAATATCCCAGAGGGTCGGGGTCGAATACGAGGGGGATTTAAACCAAATTAAAATGTTTTAATATATGTTATATAGTAATAAAGTGTATGTACATGGTTAAAATTAGGTGATATATAAAATAATTTATATTTATTTTTGATTATATCATAACTAGAAATATAAAATGATTAAATTACTAATAATATTTCTGAAAATATATTTGATATTTAATTTATTTATATTTTTTATGCATAATGTGAAATGTGTATTAACCAATATTAAAAGTGATTCTAATAGATCACATAATTTTGAATATAAAGGATTCCATATTAAAAACCATATAAATGATAATATGAAATGTTCGTATAATATAAAAATTCATTTTTTATGATTATCCCTGGCCAAATTATGAAGTGACATACAATTTAATTATTATTTTTTCACAGATGTTCATCTCTTTTCAAAAAATTTGAAATTTTCATTAATATAATATAATTAACATCTTCAATATTCATAAATATAAATTTTATATTATTAATATTTATCTATGTTATTATTTAAGAGGGTTTTATATACTTATATAAATTAACATAAATGAATTTAATGAGTTACTTGCTAGGTATGGAATTTTATTTAATTTTTACTAACTTGAATTTGGGTTATATTAGGATTTAATATTGGATTGAGAAGTTAATAACAGATTATCCAAATTGGGAGTTATAAGTATGAAAGAATTGAGGTATCACATGTGTAAAGAATTATGGGTATAGTGAATTTTTATTGGACTACTCACTATACTGGGACATTAGGCACTATCATGAAAAGTTAGGGTTGGCTATTTATCACTCCATGCATACTATTGTGGGGATTATTTATTTTCATATTATTTTAATCCATTGCATTAAAGGGTATCATATACCATTTAAATATGACTCATTTAGATATCTCTAAATATAGTCATATTTCAATTTTGGTAAGTAATGCATGTTATGAGTCGTGTAAAGAGTTACACGTCAATATGGTTAGAACATACTAATTTAGTCGAAGGAACGTGGATTTAAAACTAAATCATTATAATCATATATAAATATAAAGAAATAACTTTGATAACATGGGGTGATTTAAATACTATTATAAACAATGTTTTAGATTCCTTCTAAAGAAATAACTTTTCATGACCTAGATCATTTAACTCGGTAGGTTCATACAAAAGTAATGTACTTATGGATTATCATCTGTCATAAATGTAAGAAATGAGGGGACTATAAAAGTTATGTTCCTTGTTTTTATAATTTTCATTATGTTTTTCATTGTTGGGAAACAATTGGGAAACATATTTTAGAAATATTTTTTAGTTCATCTGTGTGATTATTTGGTAAAGGAGTTATCCATTCAACCATCCATAAGTTACATATGATATGATTAGCATAAATACTTATAGAAATAACTTAAATAATGAGTTTTGTGTTAAATAAGGTTCCTTTAATTGTGAAATTAAGATCAAATATCACTAATGGATATGATGAAAATGAAAATGGGTCACCATTTAAGTGGATGAAAATTTAATAAAATTATCTATTAAATGGATTTTAACCATGATACTAATCTGATAAAATCATATCTTATCGATAAATGGTATTTTAATCATTAAAAAACTTTTAAATCAATATTGTAAAAGGATATGGTTAATGAAGGAAACTTCATACAATATGTTAGAAATATAAAAATCATTATAAAGATGGATATAAAATGATATGGGTTTGAGAAATTTATTTTTTATTAATAGAACACAGATTTTTTTTCAATAATTAGATCTAAATGATTAAAATGTAGAGAAATTGAGATTTAGTGATGAGAAGTAACGTGATGATTATCATATCTACATCATCACTTCCCACTGACCCTCTATAATATAAGAAAATAGTTTGTAAATATTTATTTAGAAACATATAAACATTTTTTCATTCTCTATGGAAACACCCATAATGAGTTAACACTCAATAATGATGGAGCTCAATTTATTGGGGAAGAAAAATATTATACATAGAGAATGAATAAATGGAAAAAGATCATAAAATTAAAACTAAACTATTATATGTATATTTTTGATGTTATAATTACGTTCCATAGTGTTCACCAATCCTCTTTTATATCCACCAAATCCACCTCAAAATTAAAAAAAAAATCAGAAATTAAGAAGTAAATTCAACATTTGTACCCTACACACGTTGAAGAATCAATTATTTTTTTATCAGTTTTCATGATTTTGAAGGCTTAGTATCTTCTTACATATATAGGTTATACCTAAATCAATTAAATATTCTCCAATATATCTTATTGAATCTATCTAATTTTTTTGATGTGGATCTCAAATGATAAATTGAGAAGGTGTATTAGTGATACAAAACTTTTAAGGGGCGTATAATGATGGATTTATGTGACCTATCATGGGCTGCTGGTACTAGGGTTAAATGTTTATGTCTCTATCATTTGGTTCTCATCAACATTACTGTCACATTGTGGTGTGTAATTGTTTTTTGAAATCTATAGAGTGATTCCGGGTTGTTGTTTCTTATAATGGAATTTGAGTGACTTTGGTTGAGGATGTGGACATTGGTTAATGTTTTGGTTCATGGGAACCTAATTATAATGTTTTATTATAATCTGGTATGTAATGAAGACAAAACCTATATAATTTTTTTTAGAGAAGTTGTATTTTGTGTATAGAAATCTAGGTGAGGGACCTGTGATAAAATATGAGTGATTTCCCATAAAAAATAATATACATTTAAATATAATATTATGGTTTTAATATTCCATACCTACTGGAAAAAAACTATAATTGATATTTTTTATCCAAACAATAATTAATCATAAAAAACAAGGAAATTTTCAATATTTATTGTGTAATGGAAAATATTTTGAATGAAATATAGATATATATTTAATAATTAATTTATTACATCACTAACCAATAGTAAATCCCAAATATAGTGGATTATTATTTATAAAAATCACATAATATATGGTTGAGTATAATAAAATTCACCTACCTTAGTCAGTTTTTAAAATTCCCTAATGAATAAATGTGTTAATTCTACACTGATTAGATAAATCAATGAAACACTAAAAAAGTAACCAAATTACCTAAATAAAAATACATCACCAATTTTTGAAAGTAACTAATAGATTTTGGGTGTAGTACCATAGCCTTTTAATCTGAAACATACCATCATAGGTAAAACTATAATTTAACACCACACTAAAACTTTGAACAACATAGAAGAATGTTGGAAAATAAAAATATTATATCTTCATTGTGCAGAAATTTAAGGAAATATTTTGATAGTTTCTAATCTTACCATGAGAGTAGAGGTCTCATAAAAAATAATGTCTTCAAATTTTTAGTAACCTTTACAAACTATAAATTCATTATTGATTGTTACTTTATCTTTTTCATTCAACTTTTTTTTGAAAACCAACTTTGAACCAACCAAATTATTATCCTTCTTTTAGAATAATAGTTCCAAATATTTATTTATATCAATTTGATCTTGTTCTTCCCTCCTAGGATCAACCAACTATTGATGATTCAAAGCATCATCAACATCTTTTCTCAAAATATGAATTTAAGGAAATATATTAAAATAAAATAGGTTTTATTATGGTTTGAACCTATTTTCATTGATTTCCAATGATGATATGGACATCCACTTATATCCTCAACCTAGGATGAGATGAACATACTTGTTCCCCACCACTTGATATAGATGAACCAGATTTGTTATGCGGAGCTTCTCAAAAATTTTACATTCATTTAAAAATATTTCACATTATTAAACAATAACCACCTCATATTAACATTATTCCATATATTTTGTTGTATGTGAAACATTCTTATCATATTTTTCAATAAAATTTACATCTGATGAGTCAATAATCTATCGGGTCTATTTATTATAAAACATATATCCACTTCTATTAATAGGGAGTCCAAGTCTGATTTCATCAATACCTCTCTAATAAATCATATCAATATTCCCACCCTTTATTTCTATAACAAATAGACTACCGAACACACTTTTATGTTTCAAAAATTGTGTTTCCATGTAATTTTTCTCAGAAGAAGTAATATTAGTATTCGGACTTCAGAAACATTGACCCAGAACATTAATAGTTTCTTCAAGAGATTAAACCCAAAAATAAAATTATGTATCATGTTGGATCAACATAATTCATTTTTGGTTAATAAATATTATATTTTTTCTTCCAAAACATTTTTATTATATGGTGTGTATATGTAAATAAATTCATGATAAATTCCATTATTTTTAAGATAGTCAATAAACTATCCACTAGTCTATTCACCGTCATTAAGAATTCAAATAATTTTCACATAAAATCCGGATTCCTTTTCTAAACTTATCTAAAAACTCTAATCATTTCTAGAGAAATTTAATTATGTTTTTGTAACATAATACATTTAATGTGAGCACATTCATCAATAAAAAAAATATAGTACATATCTCCATTTATTTACATCTTACTCAGGGGCCCAAAAATGTGTGAATGAATCTACTCTAAGGGATGAGTGTAATGTATCTAAGATTTATTATTTGTTTAGTTTTTGATATTCCCTTTCTTGAATATGAAACAAAACAAATCTCTTATTTCTTTTAGATTTAGAAAATAATAAATACTTTTTCAATTAATATTCTTTCACATATTCCTCTCAGAAATATCCCCTAACCTATTATACTGTAACTTATTTTATTCCATCATGCTGAGATAGCATGAGGACTATGCATCACCAAATTGACTCAATTTTCCTTTTTTTATTTTCCATTCATAAAAAAATATCTCATTTTTTTCATATATCAACGAAAATAATATCTTCTTATGAAAAAGTCATTACCATCATCAAAATGTTGTGAAACCCTCAATAAGTTATGTTTTAATCCATAAAAAAGAAAAGGCTTTTGGATTTAATATTTTCTTCCATAATGAAAGCAGAACAAATGCCTCTAATTCCGAGGGAATCATAATTTAAAAAAATTATTATACCTTTATTATAATCATTAAAATTATACAACAAAAATTAATATCATTCCATATGCAGAGAACACCCCTATACAATATCCAATTTTATTTTATTTTTATATATTTGTGAGATATTTCAAAAACCATTGTTTTTTATTTTGTTATTATTTCATTTCCAGAAAATTTTGAGACTTTTTTGTGATACCTTTGTTTTTTATTAATCGTGATAAGACATCCTTTTTCAATATTTCTAGGTATATAACATCTTTCCCAAAGAGATTCCAAGGGTTTGAATCTGTTTTCATTCTTTATACTAACTTTCTTAATTTATCTCTTTTTATTATGTTAAGTTACCCTCAAAATATTCCTTCTATTTCTCATTAGATCAATAAATTTTTTGGCTATTAATACAACACATATATTCTTTGTGATCATATCAAATAAAATACTAGTATCATCCATCAAAAACCTATCTACCTCTATTATTTAAAAACTATTCAGAGTTGTGCACCTAATTTTCATAATCATTATTTCCCTAGACTTTGATATTTTATTGAACACCAATTATTTGGTTTCTTCCCAGGATATCATTTTTTATCTTCAATTTCATATTAGCCTCAATAGAGACAATTATTGTTGCAACTTTTGGTTTAAACTTTATAACCATTAGGTTTTCAACTCAACTTATTAGCACTATATACACATTCTTCAACTTTTTTTCCTCGAATGTGTATTAAATATCATCATCAATCTTTAAAGATATTTTTTTTCATCTTTTTTAGGTTTTCACATTTTAGAACATTCACACACTTCTATAACTGATTTTTTGATGTTTCTAATTTTTTACTCAATATTAGTAAGAATTCATTGAATAATTTTTAACTCTTCCTCCTTTGTTTTCAACTTTTCCTCAAACTTGATGTTGAGAATATTTTTACCAAGAAAATACTTTATATTATCAATTTATTTTATAAAAATTGATTAATATTTAATAAAAAAAATTATTTCTTTTATGAAATATTTTCTATCTTCTGTTTTTTCTCCCTATAAAGTCTCACTAAATTTTGAAGATATTATTTCAATTATCGGAGTTATATAAACTCTATATGAGTTACTTATTCTTTTAAACTACTTCTTACATCACCGATGATTTTTTAATAATTCAAATTTTTAATAATAATTTTTTAAAAAATCATCATCACTAAATTTATCATCATCTAATTCATTTGCATTATCTCCATCACTCGAAGAAAAATATTTTCCCCTTTTTATTTAGGGAAATTCTTATCCAATCTCCTAGGATAAGACTTGGATTTATTTACCTTATTATTAAATGATTTTCTTTACCTTCTTTCATCATTATAACTTTCTCCTCTTCTTTTTGATTATGGGAAATTTTAAAAAATATGGTCAACATCCTCACAGCCAAAAATTTTTGGTAGTAAAATTCAATTTTACTTTCTTGTAAAAAATTCATGTTTTTATAAAGAAATACATAAATTCCTCAGAAACCTTATTAATCTCCTCTTTAGTTTTATAGTTACAATATTTATTCTTCTATATCATCCTTATACATTCCATTCATTATAGTTTTGAATGAAATTTTAGAATTAGCATTCTAAGTTCTCTTTATAACCTTTTTCTTCTCTTTTCATAGGTGATGAGATAAATATATAAATCATCTAGAGACAAATTTTTAGGGTATCTATATTCAAATGTTGAGATTTCTTCTTCAAATTATACAATAAAATTCATAAGATATTTTCAGTAATGTATGAATTTTAAAAATTATCAACAAGACAACTTATGTTGAGAAAATTATAATTCATCTTTATAATAATAAAAAAATAATGGAATTCCAATGTGTGGCCTTTTCAAACCCTCCACACAAGGGAACCCCCTCCCCACAAAGGGGTCACTCCGGAGAGAGCCCCAGCCTGGAAGGAACATAAGATAATGTATATTTATATCATTCCATAAATGATATTTCTTCCCATTGAATATAGGAATTATTTTACTATTCATATAATTCTAAACATTGAAAATAGATTCTATTTTGAAAAAACATCATCAAATAGTCAATAAAGGGATAATGCTCTAATAAAACATGAAATAGCTAGTTAGGATATGTGTAATCACTGATAGGTGGAGGGTTTTTATCATGGATCATTTCTTTTTATATTTCCGTCCTCATTTAACAACCCTAACCTCTAATTAAAGTGATGTGACTTCTCTAAAAATCATCACACATGAACAACCACAAGAGAAATGGTATTTACGTTATTCACTACTCAATAACTATAGAAATTCCAAAAAATCGTTTGGGAATATCCAATACCACACAAACAATATAAAATAATCCTTTAAATAGTATTAGAGTGATAAAAGAGTAATCAATCAACTGTGTTTCACACTAATCAAGAACATTTTCTCATCAAATAGGTAATTATGTAACAATTAGTTTCACAATAACTTTAGATCCTTCACTGATAGAGTTCTATAACTTCTCACTATGATGATTTTAATACTTCACCCATTATTTTAAATCAATTAACTATATTTATTTCATATTCTTGACTATAAGTAGATAATAAATTCATTCTTGATGATGAATCCAAGAACCATAGAACAAATATATTTATTGACTTAAAATTTTCTATGCTATGGTAATCCATAAAACATTTAATACCATTATCTTCTCAGTCACATATATATAAGTGAAAAAAAATCTATTTTGTATTATTCAAAGTGTTTAACACACATTTTTGTTCATAAGACAATGAACATATTCTTATTCACATTCTTGTGACTCTAGACAAATCATACTATGAATATGGTTCTATTCACAAAATTTTTTACAAGATAGGATATCAAGTGAATGATCTTTCTTTTTGTAGGAGTATTGTGCACATCCAAATGCATTTACTTAAGGGTTTTCACCATCACATATGATCCTTTGACAAACCCACCCAACATCTTATTATTAGTTATTCACATAACACTTCATGTGTAAAAAATAAGATAAAGGTATAAAGATATTCTTTATTCAACTAAATAGGATCATGAATACTCTTATTCGTGAAAAAAACATTCATTGTTGTATGTTTTCTTTCAAATAATGACTATACTTCAACGAAGACTAGAAAAAACTCAAGGAATCTAGGATATTGTATTTCTAAATGTACACCACTACCTTGAACTATCTTATTGTTCATTTTTTTACAACATGTTTAGTATTTGAATTTTTTTTTTCAAGGATGATAAAAAATATTACAAATGGTTTTATTAATAATGAATTTATGGTGAAATCATGTTACCTTTTTGAAAATTATTAGGCTCTATTCTTTTTCAATCAGTATCACATGTGAATGAAAAAATAACCTAATGGAAAACCACTTACTCTATTAATCTTATGAACATATAGATATTTCCAATATAATAGGTTGCTTCACCACTACTAAGGCTCTATTTATTAAAATATTATCTTGTATGTATGATTTGGATTACATTAAATATTCCTCATCATTTTATCATAAGATATCATCCATTTCAGTATGTCTTCTGTCATGGAGTGATTCAGAATGAAATACTCTGGCATACAAAAGTACCTAGTATTATAGTATGTATAAGAAAGTGATTTCATTTTAAAAATGTGTCATAAGAGATTTGACGAAATAAATTACATTCATTTGAATGCCCATTTTATGTCCATATGTTTTTAATATGGAAATAGTAACTCAGATTCTATGTCCTGTATCATAATAGAATATAGTTTCACATAACATAATAAATGATCCCTTGATGCTATGACTTCAACAAACGACATTAGAGTCTAGACCTGGACACACTACACCCACACCTTTCACAGGATACACCTTAACTACATTTCCCCACCAAGGCACTGTTGTACACTCTATCTGTGTGCCTTATACACCTACCTATGCACTCCATGTGAGAGTCTTACTCCCAATTTCCCCTACCACCATGGATGGCTAGCTAGGTCGACTACATCCCACATGGTTTATGCAAGGGTCCCACTTTTTTGGTTGATGTGGTCCTTAGTTTTCTAGTTAATAGTTGGACTATTTTTTGTAAAAGTAAATATTAAATATAATACCCCATAGTCTCCTCCTATTTAAAATTCATGGCCCCCTTTATTCCACTCCTCATGAAATAATAATTATATTTGATGGGTTTTTTATTCAAATTGCCATATTACAAATTTACATTTTCATTATCTTCTTAATTATTATAGAGAATGTTTCAACCTAAATGTAATCAACACATATCTTCTAAACTTAAGACTAGTTAAAAAATAATCATAGTTAATTAAGTGTTATATATATTACAAAATGTTATGTAAATAATCATTACCAACAAAAGTACACCTCACATGAATGAATTCTTGCAACCAGCATCTTCAAAAATCATAATCCCGACACAATAAAATGAATTTATTTTATACCAATTAAACACTCCAAAATTTCAAAATAAACTATATTATGGGGTATATTACATTTATGTATTTATCAATAAATTTATTTTTGAATGTGACAATTAGTCCTTCAAACCATTCTTTAGAATCCAAGATACAAAACTCTTTTCAAATGAATGATGGTCTCTTTAAAATTGTAATAAATATATAAATCACTTATAAATCCTAAAAAATTGATAAAAATGAAAACACATTAATAAATTCCATTTAGTCATTTTATAAAACATATCGTGGGAATGGTTTAATAAAACATATTTGAATTAAGCATTTAAAAAGTGTAACACCTTTTTGTTTCATGAAAACTATGTCAAAACAAGTATTATGTTTAGAGACTTTCTTGTAACCTTTAAAACATATATAATGTACTTGAAAATCATTTAGAGACATGGGTACAAAATTTTTCTCAAATTTATGTTCAGTACATGGGGAAGCATACCTCAATCTTATCACTTTCATAAGACATTATTTTTATCCACCATAACATGGAATGGTGATCCTTTACAATCCAACATGAACCCTAGTATAACAAAACCCCATAATTAAATATTGATCCATGGAGGTCCCTATGTAACTATGCCATTACTAGGGAAAGAATAAGATTTAAAGGAAGGGAAAATAAGTGATATATATTTTCTAAATGATATTTCCATGAAGGAAAAATAAGAATCAATGGTTGGAAGACATTAAATTATAGGATAAGAATAGTAAACTCTCTCATGGTTTCATCCAACTGAGATTCATGAGGGAAAGGGAAGAAATACACCAAAATGGGTTGCAAATCAACTTGGAAAATATTTTTTAATATTGGGTAGACGCATAATATGATGTATTCTATTATTATATGGTATACTACCACATCCTAGAAATAATTATAGCATTTCCCTATAGAAATGACATAGAGATGCTCAAAATGGTGGATACACTAATCCCCATGCTTCGGGACACCATGGAACATCCTAAAAAATAGTGAATAGTCCAATTCCATGAGGGAGGGCTTTAGTGTGATATCCCTAGGCCATATCTTAACCTAGTTCACAAGGGTAATGGAAACACTAAATGACAATACATAGTGTTGTTTCACCATAATGTTTCCCTAAATAATTTTTCTTACCCTATTGTAGTGTGAATTATTCAAAAAGGGTAACAGTGATTACAAATTTCATTATATACACCCACTTCCATCATATGAAACACCTATACAGATACACTACCCCCACTATAGTGTAGCCTAAGAGTTGTGGAATGGACCAACCTAATTATCCTTAAAAACTCAAAACCTTCCTTGATGTAACTTCCCTGATTAAAAAGTCATCTCATTAATAGTGGAATGAACCACACTCACCCCAGTTCATATACTGTATCTTCCATCCTACATTTTGGAGCACCCTGATTTGGAAAATTATCTAGCGTGGCCTTCATGTGCTACTGTATAACACATATAAGTCCCTGAAATAATTTTGAGACAAATTCCCAAAATCTCTCAAAACACCTAAGGGCACCCCAAAGTCCAATAAACCAAATATCACAAAATATTAACTAATTGAATTAAAATATAATGGAATTTGAGGATATGGAATGAATATTCTCCCCACCATATTCATTTATTCCCTTTGAAAGTTTTTGTGATATCACTGGATAATCAAAAAGGATAAGAATCAAACTCCACCACACAACTCAATTTCTAGAATCCATGGAACACCTTGACTGTCACAAAAATAAATCATAAAAACTAAGATAAACTAGGTAAATAAATTCCAAAACTCATTTCATCTCTCAAAAAATCAAAACCACTAAAACAAATAACTAGACACTACTCCACTAATGATGATGGCCACAAGGGCCCCTATGCTAGGATCTATAAGAAGAAAATGTTTGGGCCAACTATAGTGGTCACCCAAAAAATTATAATTTGATTAAAATATTAATTATCTATATAATTAAGTGATTAATAAATGATTGGTGACCAGGGGATAATAAAAACAACTCCAGCCATTAAATAACACAAAAAACTAAAAAGGAATACACCAGATACCACTACTAAAATAGAATGTTACCATAAGATGGAACATTCTACCATAAGGAATAAAACATGCCTTTATCAAATGTGATAAATAGAAGTATAACCACAAAAGGAATGAAACATTACTTAAACAATTTGTTAATCATGATCCAAATAAATAGGTTGGACCTATGAAAAGTTTGAAGGGGTATATTTGGATCCAAAACATTTACCCATGGATCATTTACAAAATATCCACAAATTACCCTAACAACCTCAATAATGATAGTTTTTTAGAGAATTATGATATAAGTGTTTCTTTGTATCCATCATGCCGTAGTGAAAGAAAACCAATGTCCTAACCCGATAATTAGTTGACATAAATATATTAGAGGTACACTTAATACCACTATTATACCAAACTCAATCCACTTCTTTTTTCCTTCACTGAAGGTCCCTTCACCATTTCATAGAAGAGAAGAAGGGAAATTTACTCCATGTGCTCACGCTAAAATTATATCCACCCCAACCTCATATCTCAAATTATTCTAATTAGAGGTCAAAAAAAACTCTAACACCCTAGACTAAAGATCATGATGGATACATATTTCAAAATATTGATCCTTCATATAACCACTCATAACCAAATCTAAAAGATAGGGGATAAGGTCAATGGATCAATATACGTACTCCAATACTAACTTCTCACCATATCAGAGATAGTATAACTCTATCAAATTTATATCATTTGAAGCCTAATAAATATATTATTGGATACAAAATTAATTAAAAATATCCCATGAAAAATACTTTAATAGTTTTATTTGAATAATGGAATTCTACCAATTCCTGCTTGGATATTCTTTTATCAAGGTTGGAAATTTCATTTTTAGAAACATGTGAAGCTCAAGAATACCAAATAACATTTTGATATAAAATTAATATTATTTCACAACTCAAGGACTTGGTTTTACATTAAAGAGAGGATGACCAAGATTATGTAACATTTATTGTAAGTCTCACGGTGATCAATAAAATTGTTCAATTATGGGATACCACCCATAGAATCCTTATGATAATTCATTTATGCTTGGTGGGGGAATAATCTAAATAAAGTTAAAATAAAAAAATCAATAAAAAAATTAATTAAAATCAAACACCACCTAGCTAAATGAAAATACCACCATAAAAATATCACACTACATAATTATATCACAACAACATAAATGATGTTAAAATCATTATTTTCAAAATCTTTTTATAATCACATATCCTAGTTTTTTAAATCTTAATATATCACTTATAAATAATTCAAAAAACTCAACAAATTATTTTTTAAAATAATTTTCTCATTTCTGTAAAATGTGTTCATTTATGATCACATATAAACCTCTTTTATTATATCAAAATTTCATATTTTACCTATAAAACTGGATTCCTATCAGGAATTCCCTTTATGATATTAAAATCACAAATTCTTCTATTTATATAATATCATGTACTTTTCTATATTCCAAATACCTTTTTATATTGTTTTCAAAATGACTACTCTCAATAATAGAAACCACCTAGAAAAAAAATCCATTTCAATCATTTTTAAATGTTTCTTTATAAATTTAAAAAATCACTTTATCCATTTAATAATCTGAATTATTCCTCAAAACCTCATAAAAACTCATTTTAAATGTCTCAATACGAAAACAAATACACAAATTTATATTGGATGGACTAGTGTCCATCAATGATCATACTACATGGATAGTAAAATGGGTTTCAGTCATGTAGTTTTCAAATAGTGTTATACTGAACCGTGCACTCAGGCTCCACATAGTTTTCTAGAACATGTGATATCGTTGTGAATCACAAATTCTACAACCATTTTTATCCCCTAAAAAATAAAAATCCATTAAATAAACCATTTATCGTCAATATAAGGGTAAAATGCATCATTATAAAATAGAAAATACTAGAAAAAAATAACACAAACTCAAAATATGATACTCAAACCCCCAACATCTCCTGGTAAATTGAGGCTCCAAATAATAATGACCTCTTAAGGATCTCACTTCACCCACCACTCATGCTCTTACATCCATTTCTTCAATCAAAAATAATTTCACAGTTAAAAATTTTCATTATAGAAAATGGTTTTTTTAATAACATAGGATTCGATATATTTTTTCCATAAACCAACACCATCCATCACTAAAATTTTCACCCAATCCAGATCAGGACATACCAAAGTGTTATTCCCAATCCCCATGGTCTAGTAACATGAAATAAAGAATCAGTTGTAAACTCATGGGAATTATTTCACCTAATAAATATAAATAAAACCTCATGTAATGTTTACTGAAATTACACCATGACATGTTCATAAATCAGTTCACCCTATTCTAGTAAAAATGAAATAGTTTTATTGATTAGTAGAACTAAAAGAGTCATATAAAAAATTATTCAACCAACTCAAATAACTACAGAAAAGTTAAATAATGATATGATATATAAGTGGATGACTAGGCTGATTAAATAATGATACAAGGTAAAATTAATGAAAATAATACATAACTAAATCTCAATGTGTCTTTAAAAGTCAATGACCAGCCTCAAAATCATAAATTCTTCATAAGAGATCTATTGTCGAACCATATAAATAGTTCCACACCCTATTACCCATCTTAGAAGTACTTTATTACTCACAAAACAATAAATATAACATTTTTCCTATATAAGGGAAACTCTCATCTAGTTAAAGAAAATCCTGACTATGTTCATATTCCATGGGTGGTTTTAATAAAAAAATCATTTTCCAAAATTATAATTAGGCATTACTAACATCCTTTATGAACCAATTTTAAAACCTATATATTAAAGAACTAATGACACTATGAAAATTAAATTAAACAATTATAATTAAATTATTCTAACAAAAAAATTATAAAATATTATAACTCAATATTAATGGTCATTCATGAATTTTATTAAAAATCTAGTGTGCATCATTAAATAAAAGAAATTTGATCTAAGAATTTATAAAAGGAAAAAGCTTTTTATTTCATGAAAACTACAATGATAACCATTTTATCGTTATAAAATCTATAATAACATTTAATATTACCCAAATATACCTAAAAACAATTTTAAAACACAAGAAACCAATGTATATCAAATTAAACATCATTAAAATAGGAAACCAACCTCAATATTGTCTCTTATATAATCTATGTTTTTATCCATTATAAAATGGAACTAATAACCATAAAAAAGAACTCAAACACTAAAATAAAAAATCCCTTATTAAAAATTCATACAAGGAAAAACCTAGATCATTGTGTGGCCTCACCATCTAGAGAAGTTAAATTAAATACATTTTTAATGTTGATTTAGTGTATAAAAAATTCACTAGGTCATCTATCATAGATTGTTTAATTATTTATGTGTGAACTGTTTATTAGTTTTAGAATATGAAACCAAATGCGGGTTTGTTTTGATTAATGTATCTGAATAAAATGCCTCAATTTAATGAGTTTAAAATATGAAAAAAAGTCTTTTTAGAGATTTATAAGAATTTGATCATTTAAAGTTCATTTCAAAACATTTCATATTCATTGTCATCATTATTTTATGTATGTTTTGTTTAATTTAATGTTTTATGTTAACTGGAAAACTGATTATCCCCAAAGAAATTATATTGATTTATGTTGAACCAAGACTTATCCTAATAATCATTTAGTCAAGGTATCAATCATATTCATGGTATAGTATCTTACAATTAATATTTAAACCAAAAAAAATTGGAAATTAAAATTATTCTTAATTTTTCCAATTAGAACAACACAAGTTACACACTCAAAATCTAACACAAATTGATTAGAAATACATAGAATTCCATTCACCTGGTTCAATGTATTCAAATATAAAATATTTTAATTTATAAATACATGATATTTTTTGAAAAACGAAATATATCTAACCAATATCAAATAGGTTTGTTGAAACTCCATTAAAAAGTGTGTATCTTCCTCCAAAAGATCTTCCACTCTTTATTTATCCACCTAGTGGAGTAGGTGTCTTGAGTGGATCTCCATCTTCTTTTAAGATATTCATATTAGTACAGGTAGATCCATAGTCTCTATAAGGATGGAGGTGACCCATTGGAATATATATATATATATATATATATATATATATATATATTCACCTTGTTTGTATATATAATTGATGTTCTCATGCATCTAATTTATATGAAATATGAAAAGAGGTTTTGGATTCTAAAATTTTCAAAACCACAAGGATCGAGGATTTTTTTAGTGCATAAAATCTTATCACACTTCTAAAAAACTAAAAATTTATTTCAAAATATCTTGAATATAACTATAGTAAATTTTATAGAAAATGGAGTTCTATAACATTTGAAATGGCCAAATTATAAAATTGGCCTCATGGATATGAGTAATCAATATTCTCTCAATTGATTCAACATTTCTAAACACCATATAGAAAAATTAGGATTCATTATATTATATAAAATTTTACTGCACATAGTTTTTGATCAAAGTAAAAAATTACTTCTTAATTAGAGTGATAAAATGTAAAAAAATATGTAATTTATGGACCATATGTGTTTGGGGTTCCATACAATTTGGCCTGTTTTTCTTAAATTTAATTTTTGGATATAAAAATCACATCAACATAAAATATAAACACCAAATAAGTAAAATTTACCCTTTTAAACGTTTTTTACAACAAAAAATTTAACCAAAAGTGATTTGAAACTGATTATTAATTTGGGAATATAAAATATTAAAAAATATAAAGTTGTTGAATGTGGGTGGAACTGAATAGTGGGTCATAGTGAGATCAAACCCCCACTCTTGAACACTTAAACTCATGGGAATAGAAACATTTCAATGAATAAAAATGATGCTTTATTATATTCTATTATTCAATAAGATTTAACATTCAAAAAAAATTAATTAATTTTATAAATTCGCTAAAATTATAAACCACGACAAGTTGTTAATCTTAGTAAGAATGGAAATGAAATTCTCATAAGTATTATCCTAAAAACTTCAAGTAGTTAGATAATACTAATCATATAAATGATTTCATAATTAAAAAATTCCCTTATATCCACATATGTGTTTGGAACAACCATTTCATTCTTATATTTCCACCTTTTATCAATCATATATAGGTCGTTTAAATTTTTTTGGATAAACTAACTATTTAAATCAAATATTCATTACTCCCTTGGTAATAAAATTACAAACCCCACTTAATTAAACATTCATCAAAATAAAACCATAATATCTTGAATTATAAGTACCAATATGTTTTACATAACATCAATCCTCTAATTATTTATTATTATGTTTTCGATTTTGTATTATTTTTAGGGTGAAAAGAGTGGGATAATAGGTAAACATGCATGGTTCAATCTGTTACAGTAATGAAACTAGCCAGATGAGGAGTGAAGATATTGAAAAATAATCATAAATATTTGACTAATATTAATTTAACTTATATATACATTCAATTATGAAATAAATATTCACACTTCATGGTTGGGTAAAATAAAGTTTGTGGATATTATAGGACATAATATTCTGATGAATGTATGACATAGAATGTACCGATAACATAATTTTTTTATAAAATTAATTCAATCATATTATTTACAAATAATAAAATATATAAATATTTCCCATTAATGATAACTTATTTTTCAAACACAGAAGACATGAGTGAAATAATGTTTTTATATATGTTAAAAGATAATTAAAAATGGTAACTCTGTATTTATATTCAATTAATTCATTGATGAGATATGAATTTAATTTGTGAATTTTTACACATAATATAGAAAAACTAAAAGGTAAAAAAATGCATAAACGTATAAGGAAAAAAGTAAAAATATAAAAAATAAGAAAATTGAATAAGTTTTATTGAAATATGTAATGTATTACCTATAAATATTTTTTATTTTTTAATAAAAAATTAAATATAAGGTGTGAAGGAATCATATAATGTTTTATTGTCAGTGGTAAATGGATTCTTGGCGATTTATTTCCCCCCATGGGGACATCAGAAGGGTTTCTTAGATGCTCATTAGTAGTCTCCCATTAACGCAGATTAATTGTAGGATTTCATATTTTTTACCAGCACAACACTAAATGGATAAAAATTTGTGATAGTGTGTGGTCCAAAACCTCACAAATGATGATCTCGTGGGTGGAACATCAGCCTTGAATTTTAAAGGTGGTCCTTCTTCCCAATGTGGAACTTGTAAAAAGGAATTGGTTTTCCATGGGTTACCTTGGTAATTTATCATTAGATATGGGAGTTCCCAATTGAGTCTCTTTTCATTACCTCTAGCTCATAAATCTTAAGTTTCCTTTGATATCCTAAAACATAAATATTATAATTTCATTTTTTTAATTTCCAAATAGGACCATTGATCTATATCAATAGGTTAGAGAGAACTCATTCCAAAAATTAGTTTAAATGGTCAACTTTCAATGTGAGTTGTAAAATTTGTATAGTGATCCCACAATGCATCTTTGAGTCTACGAATATAATCATTTCTATTAGGGTTGTTAGTTTTTTTTAAACAATTACCTCTCTCTTAGACACCAAAGTTGCACCATTGGTTTTGGGTTGATAAGTTGTAAAAACTTGATGTCCAACCACATACTAATGAAAACATACTTCTATTGTGTGGTTTTAGAAATGAGACCTCTGGTCACTAATAATTATTATAAAAAATACAATCCAATAGGTTATTTCAGTTCTCAAAAACCCCATAACTACCTATAAATCAAAAGTCATTTTGGGTCTTGATTTTACCCATGTATACACATAATCCACTCTACGAATAATGTATAGGTTTCTAAATGAATTTGTAATTCACCCCATAAAATAAATTATCCATGAATAAAAAATTTCATTGAATATTCAGGGGTGTTATAGAATTTTTTTTATAAAAAATTTACCGATCATTTGAAAATGAGGAAAAGGTATATAATTACTAGGAGTCTTGAAATAATGTTGGAATATTATCCTAGAATCATGGAGATTGTGTGAAGTCCATTGGGGACCAATGTAGCCCCAACATGTGAGTTTTTTATTAAACATGAGGAAGATCTAGAACTCCTTATCATGGATACCACACCATAGTAATTGATCACTATTTAGGAACCAAAGGTAGGGTTCATCCAAATTTTACTAATGAGACAAATGTTTATTATGTTCAATAATTTATTTATCAAAATTTGTAGGTATGTAATATTAAAAAATGCAATTTATATTTTTATATTTCAAGGGAACAACATCGTACACTCGATACAATTACTAATCAAGGAACAAGTAATTTAATGTAATATTGTGGGATGTGTCAATTTAGGAGGATATAAGGATACTACTGATATTCACAGCCAACATATTCTACCCTCCTTTTTTATATCTCATTTCTTAATATAAATCCTAATGGCGGAGATTCTAAATAATGAGGCGTGGGTTGAATTAAAGTTGTGTAAGGATACAAATAAGGGATGGATTATAATAATATACAATCACATTATACAATAGAATATATGACATGAATTTTTCAAAAGAAAAATGTATATATATTTTTTTCTAATTTTGGTGTATTTATCTTAGGTAGTTGTCCAATGTGTGAGAGGAAAATTCAATGACATGTGGAGTTTTTATTAACACATTGTGATGATTTTCACCTAACTAAATATTTGGAAGTATCACATGTGACGTAAAATGGTAAATACCTTGGAGGTGGTTTGATTACCTGAGGTGACATGATACTCCAATTAAATTAATTAAAAGTTTCTCCATAATTTTTATCTAACATGTCATCATCATTATGGAGTAACCATGAGAGGGGATGAAATCTAGCTAATTTCATATATGAAATTGTTATAAAAACCTATGTTCCCTAATATAAACTAAACATTCCACACATTTCAATAAAATTATAGGGGGGAAGTTTCATCCACCATTGCATTATCTCTATGGATAATTTCAAAAAAAAAATTACATTCCCATGTAATATCAATCATTCTAACGGTAAATGGAATTTATCATAAATTAATACATGATTATTTACAATGTAATGATGAAGGAAAAAACCAATACTAATAAAACATACATTAAAAGGGGTAAAGTAAATAGAGAAATCATCTATGAATACTTCACTTCAATTATCTAAATAATGTGAGGAAATGTTTACCATGAATCTTAGGAAACCAGATTACTCTCCAAGAAATTATATAAACACTTATTAGGAAAAACATTACTTAAAAATCGTGTAGAATAGTTAAATCCATTATGAATGGTATAATATCTTCTAATGAAAATTAAAATCTAAATATTGATAGAAAAGAAAAGATTCTTGCATTTCCCAATCTGAACAATGCAAGTAACACATTCCAAAAATACCAAACTTTGATTAGAAATTAAGAGCATTCAATTAAATATAATCAAATCATTGAAATATGAAATATATTAAGATACAAATAATAAAATATTTTCAAACCCCAAAAAACATTGAACAACTGTCTAATTGGAGTGTCAAAAATCCTTTAAAATTTGTATATCTCGATCAAAATAATTTTACACCATTTATCTCACAATCTATATGAGGTAAAGGCTCAATTGTATAATTTTAATAATTTCACATCTAGATGAGATTAAAAAGATATAGTATATTTCTAAATATAGTTGTAACCACTTGGAATCACTCAAATGGATGAGTTTTCCACCTTTTGAACAAATAAATGAGGTTCCCATGGTGCCAATTTATTTCCAAAGTTGAATATGGTTTTGGGTAAAACAATATTCATAAAACCAATTGGATCATGTATTTGGGATAAAATATAGTTATATTTCACTTATTAAAAAACGAAATAGTTTTCTCACCATCAATTTTATATCTATAAAGAAAATATAATAGAAATTAGTGGTATAAAACTAGAGATATTTCTAAATTATTGAGGTAAATTTTTGACTTTGAATAGTCAATATTACCTCCATTGATTCAAACTATCAGGACAAAAAATTGATGAATTGGTTTTTATGATCTTTTAGATAATTGTAAACTAAATGGTGGTGGATTTAGTATTAAACTGGAAAACCGGTTGGAGAAATTTAGTTATCTAGATGTGTAATTTAATGAACATGTGTTTTAGGGATTCCATTCAATTTTGTCTATTTTGATTTAATTTCATCATGGGATATCAAAATCACATCCAACTACATTATGAACATCAAAAACCAAAATTTCCCTTAAAAAAAATTTATCATAGAAAAAAAAAATAAGAAAAACATTACCTGAAATTTATTATTAAATTTGGAATTTTAAATATATATGTTTAAGACAATTGTATGAGGTTGTAATAGAATTTTGAATCATGTCATCAGGACCATACTATAGGCATTACAATAGATAAATATATATATATATATATAAATGGGTAAATGATTTATTTGGAATATTACTTTGATGAAACACCTTGAATCAAATGGAAAAAGACACAAAATAAAAGCTGAAAAGGTAGGGATTTTCCTAGGGAATCCTTCAATTTAGATTCATGAGGGAAGGGGAAGAAAAAATACTAAAGGGGTTAAAACCCAACCAGTAATAAAAGTTTAAAAACATAATTGTTTTAAAACTTCTTAGTACTATAATATAATATGGTTTCATGCACTATAGTGTAGCACCCTAGCTCAAACACCCCTATGGTGTGGCACACATGATGAGGTATAGATGTACATGGAATAGAAGATCCAAATCTCCCCATAATCTAGGATATATTATCACAACTAAAATGTTTTTATGTAGTCTACTGATAGGAGTGAGTGATATGATATAGTCTCTCAAGACCAAATTGTATCCTACTTCACCTATATAACGGTAATTCTAGTCATGTTTATGAAGCTTTGGCTCCTTATGAAGTATCCCAAGAAACAATTTCATGGACTACTTCATTATAGGTGAATCTATAAGACAAAAACGGATTGCCCTTATGCATCATAGACACCCTTCACAATTACATGGCATGCCTATGCAGTACCCCACTATGCCACAGGTAAAGGGATGTGGTGTTCCCCTTTATTATTACCCATGTGAAACTCTAAAACTTCCCTAACCTAAATCACTCCATATAGTTTTTATATAACCCATGAAACAAAGCATTCCCCTCAGTTTTGTTCCAACAGTGTAGATTCCATCCTACACCATAGAGAAATCTAATTTATTAGACATGACAACATGATATCCCTAGCTACAATGTAACCCAATATAGTTCAGGCTGTAATTTCCCTACAGCTTCCTATAATACCTCAAAACACTTGAATACATCTAGGAGACCGTGAACTAAAAAAATGAATCACTAATTTAATTAAAATGACATTGATATTTTGGTTGGGGTGTAACTAGTAACCCATAAAAGACATTAGATAACTATTTATAGAAAAAGGTTAAGTTACCTGCGATTCTCAAACAAGGGCTATATTCTTTAGTGGTTCATTCGTATTATATATATTTCACTGGATTGAAATATTATTGAAATATAATATATTTTTTATTACTTGATTTTTATATAATATAGATTGAATATATTACGGTTAATTATTAACTGAATTAGTAAATATATATATATATAGTGTTTTCCTATATAGATATATTAATGATGATTAAGAAACTCCATTTATTTTTTTGTAGAGGTAAACCTACTTATTCTGTAAATAACTAATATTTAATTAAATGTTTCACTACTAATAAAGATTATACTATTATTTACTTTGTTAACATTGTTAATGAAGGATTGTTATTATTCATTGTACACTCTAGTTTCGTTGAATTAGTAGCATACCTCAATTTCTTCATTGATAAATAACCATTATTCTTGTAGTTATTACTAGTTAAAAAAGAAAATTACTATTTAAGGATATACTGCTATGTTATTTCTCCACTTAGTGTAATTATGGATTAAAAACACATTTTTGTTACCCTATTTAGTGAACTTTTTAATCTTATCATGTTATAATTTATATATATTCTATAATTTATGTGAACTTATACTTTGTACATGTTAAAATGGATGATTTTCATCTTGATGATAATGTGAAGATGTGGAGTTTACATGGTAATAAGGGGAGTTGAATTCCTAATAAATTATGTTATATAAAGAATGAAAGTAGGATTTCTATTATAATTTAAATTAGTTTTTAATTAATGGTATTATAATAATAAATTTTTTATGTTTTTATTTTTAATTAAAATAATGAAATGAAATTATGAAATGTAATATGAATAGTTGTTTTGGTAAAAAAATATTAATGAATTGAAGATAAGTGGATCGTTGGGTTTGGAAAACTTAGTGGATTTATTTTTGTGGGGAGTAATATTAGATAATTGGTATGTTATGTATTTTTATGTTTGGATTCCTATAATGAAAATAATTTCATGGTTTTTTGGAATATGTATGTTTTGATAAAACTATATAGTTTTATGTTTCAGAGAATGATGAGGAAATACGAGTTTACTTTCAATTGAAAATTCTATGAATTTAGAGAATGGTTATTTCAGTTTCTTATGGTATGATAGTATACTCGTTGTTTTTAAATGATATAGATATTCTTATCGATATAAATATATTTTAATAAATTATTTGAGTCCTTGGTGAGATATTATAGTTTTTTTAAAAGGTAAAGGGGGAATCCCCCGTTTATTGAAAGAAAGAAAGAAACTCCTTTTGAAGGGAATAAGGAGGAACCCATTACAGACACAGATGTCGAACATCTAACAAAACAGGGTGCACAACCATATAGAGATCCAAAAGTCAAATGGAAACAAAATTCATAGAAGGATCAAGCCAAATAGATAATATATTATCTATTAGTCATTGGTTTTATTATTCATGGATAAAAAGATCTATGTGGGGAGTTTTTAATAAACATGAACTAGGTCATTACATTTTTGAGAAAAATTAGTTTTTAAATTTTGAGGGAAATTGAATATTTTATCTAAAAAGGGGAAATTTTTTGTTTCTGAATTATATCATTGAATTTTTGGTCATGAGTTGAAATTATATAGTTTTTTGAAAATATTTTAAGGTTTAATGGGGGGGGTTTTGAGTTTAGATAAGATAAAAGGAGGTTCCACTTATATTTATTTGACTATATGTCACCCCAAGTGCTCGATTTTCCAGTTATTGTTTGGGGGCCTAGGGGTGCCACTAGGATCCTAATAGACCTTTAGTGGGTACCCTGAATTCTAGGGAAAAATTTATTTTAGATATGGTTTTTGGTCATTTTACTCACCTCTATTTATCCCCTTTTCTTTTTCCCTTCAGGTAACTCTCCTTCAAGCCTCGTGGGAGATATTCTATGAATCTACCTTATTCCTTATTCCAAATACCATTTTCAATTTTTATTCAAGATAAAATCATTTATTTTATTCATTTTATTTCCATGGTAAGACATATCCTCATCTCTATTCTTACATTTTCCCATTTTCTCGTAATACCTTGTTTTATACGACTCTTATGATTCAATATTACACTTATGTCGCGGTGAAATCCATTAGAGTATCCTAGTAGATTCTTATTCATGTTGGATATAACTAAAGAGTTTGATTTATAATCCCTTTTATACTACATTGTTGATGGTCTATTGTATATAAAATTAGTTATATTTTTCTATATTTTAGACCTTCATTTTGATAATCTTAGGTATTATACCCTAAAACTATTTTTTTATTTGTTAGGTATACAACATACAAGGTATGGTGGGAACCCTAAATACTTCAAGATTATAATAAAATGATTCATTAAATAAAAAACCAAAAATAAAAAACAAATCAAAATTGATTAAAAAAATTAAATAAAAAGTAGAAATCGTGATAATGATAAGTTCATTCAACAATCCATGTGTGAAGGTCACAACTATTGTTGTGTTTCCTGATGAAAATCATCTAAATAATTTATAATTAATCAATTCCATAAGAATAAATTCAATCCTAAGAAAGTAATTGGAACTTTTAATATCAAAATACACACTAAAAATAAATCAAATAAAAACACACTCTTGGAAAGATATGTTAAATTAGAAAAATAAGACTACATCCCTCTCAAAAATTATAGAAGACCTTCATTGTAGAATAATTACCAAAAATCAGGAAAACCAAAAAAAATCATGGATGAAATGCCATGAACCTAAATATTTGGACCATCACAGACACTAATGTATAATCTGTGACTCCCAAAACAAATACAAATTTATATTGAGGCAATACACTAGTTGAAGATTTAAAATTATTACACCCTTATCCTAGAACCTCCATTCATAGTTTCTTCTCTTTTTAAGTCATTATTTTTCCCAATAATGTGCTTCTTTCATAATAGTTAAAGAACTAATTCACCTTTCCTAGTAGATACCATATATATAGATTAGATAGGGTGAAATTAAGAGGAAAAAGAAGAGAGGAGTGGTAGTTTGATAGAGGGAATTTCTATTTTTTTCATCATTAATGAATGAAAATAGAGGAAAATGGACACACTACGGAGAATAATAAGTAAACTAAACTTAGAAAATCAACCAAATTTTATTCATTAACAAACCATACTAAAAAGACCCAAACCACCATTATCGCCATCATAATGAATCATTTATGGGTTCTTTTATGATTGTTTAATAAAAAATATATTGATGGGGTGAATAGTGATACAAAATAAATAATTGTATGACAACATACCTAGAAAAATATTGATATCCAATGAGATACTAAAAAATAATCCCTATCAAATAATCTAAAATCGCTAATAAACACCATCTCAACACCCACGATCAGTTCTAGTTCATAAGTTCTGGTGTAAAGAATATTAAAGAGTGAAAGACTATAACATCGCTGATATTTTAAAAAAGAATCTGGTGAAACTTAAAAATAAAGGAAAGGGGAAACAATTATGGACCCAAACAAACTATAAAATGTATAAGAGAGAAATAAAAATTGAGGCATGAGGGGAAGGGATATTTTCACACTAGAGAAGATTATGTACTATTTATAGATCTTCCTTTATGGAAATAACTATAGTCCAAAAAAGAGTGAATCATCTGGGAATTGAGTGGTAGTATAAACACATTATAAATTAAATAAGTCATGGTAATTTTTGGTAAAATTATATTATGAATTTCTATATTTGATATTGATAAAAATTATTTTTATATTCTATAACACCATTAAATTTTATGAAACATTTTTTTCTAATAAATTTAATTTATTTGATAGATTTCGTTCTAAGAATCACCATATTTTAATAAATTGTGATATGCTATTTTAATGTAATTATAAAATAAAAATGTCATTAAATAATTTCTAAATAAAAACTGTTAATATAATTAACAAAATTATGAAATTTATATGGAATAAAATGAAAAAATTGAAATTATTCTTTATCAATTGACCGGAAATGAAAACAAATCGTTTGCAACAAAATGCATTGTTTTTCTTAAAAATAATTTTTATGCATGAAATGTGTTTTTTGTCTTAACAAATTAAATTAATAAGTATTGGTGATTCATTTTTAATTAAAATTATATAATTTATATTGAATAAAAATATTTAATATAGTATTCTTTCTAATCATGTGTTAAGAAAAAATTTAGTTTTATGCTTAAAAATAATATTTTACTAAAAATTAGTTCCTTCTAGAAATTATTATATAATTAATTTGTGACTCCTCTATATATTTTATTTGAAAATAATAATATTTTATTTTTAATTCAATTTTTCAAGATTACCTTATAGTGAATTTGTTATAATTTTCTAAAAACATTAATTGTTCAATGAATAGTGAAAATTGTAATTTTTATTAAAAATCACCTTTTTCATTTAATGTAGTTAAAATTTTACATTTTATTAAACTTATTGAATTTAAAATTAATTCAATTATATTATTTTTAGTTCAATTTAATAACATTTAATCAATTATATAAGAATATTTGATATAAAAATATTTTCTTCTTTTGAATGCTTTTTCTTTGGAGAACCATTTTTTTCACGACATCCGTGAGTTTGATTTTATATAAAATCATAATATTATAATAAATTAATTTGGATAAATGTATATAAATATTCAAATAATAATAAATAATATTATATAATATTTTCGACTTAATTTTATTTTAAATGAATAGTAAAAATAGAAATAATTAATATCCACGGTTAAGGATAAAATGGGTTTACCAGGGGTAAAATAAAATGATAATGGATTAAATTACATAAAAAACATACAATTACCATTTTAAAGTGATATTTTTAACTTATTTTATCTTTGTTTCTATAATGATCCATTAAGGGTCCTTTATAATTTTTAAAAATGTTCGTATATATTTTTCTTTTAAAAAAATCCAAAGTGTCCTCTCACTAAATTATAAAAGGGAACCCCCAATCCTCTCCTCTAAAAACATAAAAATACTTTTGGATCAACTAATAATGGAGAAAATATATTTTTTTAATTCCCCCTTTACTTCTTTGAGTCCTTATTTTTATTAGGAGCCACTTCTAAGAGGTATTTTTGTGAAAACCTAAAGTTGTTGTCTGAAAAAGAGGTATCATTATTGAAAGAGAATATTTTTATTTCCATTACTACATACTTCAAATAATCTTAAACTATGCTGATATAATGACATCAATATCTACCATATACTGATATCTTATTATTTCTATCTAATAACCTGTATAAAAATTCCCTTCCATCAAATGGGAAATGAAACCACTACGGTGCACTACCTTCTCATGAACCGATATAATTATTTTTCCATCATTGTCTCTAAAAAATGGATATATTAAAAGACTAGAAGTTTATATATTATATTTTTGAAATAATTATAATCCTATAATTATAATATAATATCAACCATCTAACCTTCCAATCCTTTTGAAAATGATAACATCACCCGTGCGTACATCTTGAACACAACCTCCATGAAGCGATTTGATAGGATTTAATTTTATTTTTATGTTGTTGGTAATAATTTTATATTTAATGAATATAAATAATATATATTATATAAATATTATTTTTGGAAGTTGAATTAATATTTACCTTTCTGTTTGTTCCACCTATCAAGAAAATGGAAACATAATTCCTACATACATCGGCATAACATCCCCATGAATGGTTTAATTAATTATTTAATATATTAAATTTATGGATTACTATAAATATGTAAA
Organism: Viscum album; assembly: GCA_963277665.1. Classification (NCBI taxonomy): domain Eukaryota; kingdom Viridiplantae; phylum Streptophyta; class Magnoliopsida; order Santalales; family Viscaceae; genus Viscum; species Viscum album. The sequence goes on from OY728119.1 coordinate 1,980,049,773, forward strand.
TAATTAATATATACTATTTTTATATCATTATTTTCATCCTTGAAAATATAGGACCAAAATAAAATTAGAAGGACCAAAACTAACGAACCAAAAAATACAAGAAAATGAAGAAGTTATCACCCGAAACAATTATTTCAATAAATATTTGATAATAAATAGTTCATAAGAGTTTATAAGAAAATTAAATATGGTATAATAAATATTATTATAGTTACAGATTATATTTATAAAAAAACATAAATTTAGTTTAAAAGAGGATAAAATTTTTTCAATGAAAGATGAGACTTGAGGTATCTTATTTTTTTCTAAATTTTATCTATATGAGGAACATGAAATATTAATGACTTGTTTCTTTTGTGTGATTTAAATTCTAACAGTTAATATAATTTATGATTTTTTTTATGAAATTTATGTGGATTTAAATATCAATATTTTTTTCATTTATTTTAATTTCAATTTGAATGTTATTGACACATTACTGGTATTATGGTATAATCTAATTATTTATCAGGATTGTTTATAATTAAGTTTATGATGATGAAATGTAATGATTTATATATTAATAAACTAATGAAATTTCATATACTATATTTGTTTCTAATTAACACATTTTTTTCCTTTCATTTTCCTCTATTTATGTACTCGGTATACTAATGTAATGTTTTTACGGAAAATAAACATTCTTTATCTCTTTAGTCAAAAATGATTTCTTGAAAATGTCGATGTTTCCTAATAAACTTTTAAGGAAATTTTAAACTATTCTATGATGATTTTTATAAGTGGATTTTACCCTTTTTAATTTTAAAATAAAATTTCAATGGAATCTTATTTTCATTTTCCGAAATGAGGTACTCTTGAGTTTTTACAGAAAATGTGGAAATAATCATTTTATTAATGTTTGAAATGAATGGTAAATTATTATATCATTACCAATGAATGATTTAATACATACCATAAATATTTCCAATGTAATTTTCAAAGAAATATTTTCTTTAAAATTTGGAATGAAATTATATTTCAAATAATTTTGTTTCAAAAAATAATGGATATTTTTCTTAAGAATGTTTTCATGATCCTTTTAAGGAATTTATATTCATTGATGACAACAATACTTTGATATACTTATGGATTAAAAGGATATGATCCAATGGAACTATCCTTATTCTTTATCTGTATGGTATATTATTATAATTAAAATATTTTTATGAAACCCAATTCTTTTCCCTAGTATATGATATGATGAAATATTGAAATGTTTGTACAACCCATTTCTTTTCAATGGGTTATGCTATGAAAAAAATATCGTGAAACCCATTTAATTTTCATGGATTATGATATGATGAATGTTTTATGTTCTTTTAGGATAGATATCTATGATTTTCAATATTTGATAGGTGGGCTTTATGACAACCATGCTTTTTATTACAACTTAAACATGCTTTATTACATAAAACTTCACTTTATCCAACAAAGAAGATCGAGAGGTTTAGTGTCTTTGGGGATTAGGATCATTAAATAAAAACATTAAACTTGAAATACAACATCTTTGTTGAAAACTTCCTTTACATGACCACTACATTCCTTCGTACTTAGCATTGCATGGGATAACCTGAGGACATGCATAAGAAAAGGGTGAGCTATAAAGCCCAGTAAGGGAGTAAACAATGAATAACATGAGGAGTGAAATACATGTTAGGCAATAGGAATATCAATAGAGAATAAGAGAAACATGAACATAAAGGCATGATAAAGCATGATAATCATAACATGGAAATGTGGCAACAACACTTAACATTGAATTAGCATGATCCAAGGCTCATTGCACATGGAGCATGAGTAAACTCTCATTGCACTTGAAGCATGAGTAAACCCTCGTTGCACTTGAATTAGCATGAGTAAACACTCATTGCACATGACGTATCATGATACTATACTTTTCCCAATGCATTGGAGCGCTATAAGGGCGCACCCTTCTTAAAACATTTCATTTCATGCATAAGTGTGCCACATGGATCATAAAACATGGATTCATAAAACATAATCATTTATTCCACGATAAAGGAATGTGGAATTAAAACATGAAACTTTATAATCAATAACTAAATGTGCATAAAGGTGAATACCCTTGATGGAGAAATGGGCATGGTATTCACTACACAATGACATTGGCTTAGAAAATCGGTGCGATTTCGGCAGCGTAACGACGTGACATAAGAATTCATAAAAAAAATGTTGATGAGAGAGAAAGGGGTTCCTCATCATATTTACATGTAATGGACAGTAAGGAGGTCATATAGATACATGTCCCAACAATTGAAAAGGAATTTAGATTCATGATACAAAAGTATTGCTTGAATATAAAAGGGGAGAAAAAGGCTTCTTTCGGAATTTCGGCATAGTAACGGGTGTACATGGGAGGCTTTTAATGAGAGAGAAAGGGTACTCCCATCATTCAAACAATAAGAGGGCAGTATGGGAGAGATGTGAAACCATACCCCAACATTCATAATTGAAATTAAAAGGGCAATACAACTTAAAGAAAATTGACAAAAAAGAGAAAGGAAGAAAAAACCCTTACTTGGAAGTGTGCTTCCAAAGGCTAGAGAGAGGCTTGTGAGAGGCTTCTTGGGAGCTTGGGGAACCTTGATAGGATTCTAGAGAGAGTAGGGCAGAGGTTGGACGAACTTCAAGGGCTTTGAGTGAGGAGGAAGTGGGAGCTTGGGTGGGTTTATATAGGAAAGGTGAGAGAATTCTTTATTATTTAGGTTTGGGACCCCTTATATTAAAATAATCCAAACCACAAACCATCCCATGGTATTTGCCCATGGTTTCTGGAAAAAGAAATAAGAAAACAATATTTTACAAGTCCAGGGTCTGAACTTATTAAAAAATTAGGGTTGCTTATGTGGAGGTGAGTCACACTCCCATGGAAATTAATTTAAAAAGGCAAAGTGTTGAATAAGTCTTGAGGGCTCCATTAATGATTTGAAAAGTGATTCAAACAAACCCAAAACCTCATTATTTTAATAATAAAACATATATTGGCCGAACATAAGGATTATGGTATTTTATTACATCACCGTTGGGTCATTATGATGTCATAAGACACATTATATATTTAAATGGTATTTAATTTTTACCCAAAAATTTGGCTGTCTCAGAAAATTATGAAAAATTCACTGTTGGATAATTTCAATGTCCTAATTCCAAAAATAATATTTATTTTATCTAAATAATTTTCTAAATATCTGAATTTTCACTTTTAAAATAAAAACCGACATTTATAAAAAATTCACGGGTTTTGACAGAAATGGCTTTCAAACCTTAATAAAATTTTAATTACATTCATAAAATTATAATATCATTTATATTTAATAAAAATTAATTTAATATTAATAATAATATTTTATTAAAATATTATTTAATTCAAAAATCCTTTAATTTAATAAAATATAATTCTTAATTAAATAATAACTAAAAACACCATTTGTACTTTAAAAACTAATTTCGATATATCAAAAATGACTAGAAATTATATTCATTATTATATACAAAAAAAATAATGTACATGAACATGGTGCTACTTATTTGTTACATAACCCCTTAAAATAGCCGCATAGGACCTAAGGGTAAGGTGTGTGATGGTGACAGACTCTTGCGGTTGCTCGGATAACATCGCTCGAGTGGTAATCTCTATCAACTTCCATTTTTCCCGTAGACGATCACGTTCGAGCTTGACTTGATGAAGCTCAGCTTGGGCTTGGTCAAGGGAAAAGCCCAAAGACGCCACCTCTTTTCCAAGCTCCGAAAAATGGTCTTTGTAAGGGGCAATTCTACTAGATGAGGCCATCGCTTCCTTTGTCTGAGTAGAAAATTGGTTCATTAAAGCCTTATATTTAAACTACCCAGATGATCACTGTTCAACGACTATAAAAGTAACGGTCACAAAACATAAAGTAAAACTAAAAAAAAGTTGATATCTTATAAAAAAAATTTTCATAAAGAAACATTTAACTGGATCAAGAGGGATTTTCCATTAATGAAATTTTGGGTCGTTACAACATTCCCCCCTTAAGAAATTTCGCCCTCGAAATTTTCCTTTTCCCATACAAAAACAAATGTGGGTAACTTAGATTCATCATATCCTCCGACTCCCAAGTTGCTTCTTCAAACTTGTGGTTTCTCCACAGCACCTTGACGAGGGGCATTATCTTATTTCGTAGAACTTTTTCTCTACGATCTAAGATCTTCACTGGTTTCTCCTCATAAGAAAGATCGCCTTCTAATTGTACCACCTCGGAAGAGAGTACATGTGAAGGGTCTGGTATGTACTTCCTTAAGAGGGATACATGGAAGACATCATGCACCTTGGCCATAGTAGGTGGAAGTGCTAGTCGATAGGCCACAGCCCCAACACGATCAAGAATCTCGAAGGGGCCGATGTACCTTGGACTTAACTTCCCTTTCATTCCAAACCTCATGACCTTCTTCCACGGAGATATGCGTAAAAACACCATGTCTCCGACTTTAAACTCAAGGTCTCGTCGACGATTATCTGCATAACTCTTCTGTCGACTCTGGGCTGCCTTGATATGCTGCTGAATGGTTTTCACCTTCTCCACCATTTCCTCGACCATTTTTGGTCCCAGAAGCTTACGTTCACCGACCTCATCCCAACAAGCCGGTGTTCTACACATTTTCCCATATAGGGCTTCATATGGTGCCATTTGGATGCTCGAGTGGAAACTATTATTATAAGAGAACTCAACTAGAGGAACATGTTGATCCCATCCTCCTTTAAAGTCCATTGAGCACGCTCTCAACATATCCTCAAGTGTTTGGATAGTCCGCTAGGATTGGCCATCAGTTTGAGGATGATAGGCCGTACTGAAGTTCAGTTCAGTATTCAGAGTATGTTAAAGACTCTTCCAAAACATAGAGGTAAATCTTGGATCTCGGTCAGACACAATAGATAGTGGTACTCCATGCAACCGTACCACTTCCCTGATATATATCCGTTCCAGTTGATCCAAAGAGAAATCCTCTCGAATAGCAATGAAGTGTGCAGTCTTTGTAAGACGATCCACAACAACCCAGATTGCATTGTTGCCTTTGGATGTCCTTGGAAGTCCAGTGAAGAAGTCCATGGTGATGTTCTCCCATTTCCATTCTGGTATGGGCAATGGTTGCATCATCCCCTTAGACTTCTGCCTCTCTGCCTTCACTTGCTGAAACACCAGGCACTTTGATGTATATTCAGCGATCTCCTTCTTCATATTATCCCACCAAAAGTTTTCTCGGAGATCTCGATACATATTTGTGCTCCCTGGGTGAATAGAGAAATTTGAACTATGTGCATCATCCAAAAGTTCCTTCTTCAGCTCCGAACTTGATGGAACACATAGTCTTTTCCCAAACCGCACAATTTCTTCTTCATTAACATTAAACTCTGAGGATTTTCCCTTTTTGATAGCTTCCACTTTTTCTTGGATTCCTGCATCATCCTTTTGAGCATCCTTTAACCTTTACAAAAGAGATGGTTGAGCAATCATTTGTGAAAGGATTGATGATGTTCCCTTATTTATGATTCACACGTCCATCTTCATCAAGTCTAAGAAGATTGGATCCTTCTCAATTCTCATCATTGATAGAATTGTTGGATCCTTTCTACTTAGGGCATCCTCCACCTTGTTCGCCTTCCTAGGGTGGTAATGTATTGAACAATCATAATCCTTGATGAGCTCTATCCATCTTCTCTGGCGCATATTAAGCTCTTTCTGTGTGAATATATATTTAAGAATCTTGTGGTCAGTATATATCTCACATTTCTCTCCATAGAGATAATGCCGCCAGTTTTTCAAGGCAAAGATCACCTCCGCCAACTCCAGATCATGCGTTGGATAGTTTCGCTCATGGATTTTCAACTGCCTTGAGGCATAGGATATCACTTTATCATTCTGCATCAGCACACATCCTAAGCCCTTCTTCGAAGCATCACTGAATACCACAAAAAGCTCCCCACTTTTGGGTAAAGTGAGCACGGGTGCAGTGATAAGCCTCCTTTTCAACTCCTTGAAGCTTTCTTCGCATTCATCACTCCAAGCAAACTTTACTCCCTTTCGAGTTAGCTTGGTAAGAGGGTTGGATAATCGTGAGAAATTTCTCACAAATCGTCGATAATATCCAGCTAACCCCAAGAAGCTACGAATATCAGTTACCGATGTTGGCCTCGACCATCCCTCAATTGCATCTGTTTTGGAGGGGCCCACAGATATCCCATTGCTCGTGATGATATGACCCAAGAATGAGACTTCCTTCAACCAAAACTCACACTTGCTGTACTTTTCATAGAGCTTCTCCTTGCGCAAAGTCTCTAGTACAGTTTTTAAATGCTCCTCATGGTCCTCCTTGGTTTTGGAGTATATTAGAATATCATCTATAAAGACTACCACAAATTTGTCTAGGTAATCTCTAAAGACTCTATTCATCAAGTCCATGAATATTGCTGGAGCATTGGTGAGTCCGAAAGGCATTACTATGAATTCATAGTGCCCGTACCTTGTACGAAAAGCAGTCTTGGGGATATCTTCCTTCTTCACCCTTACTTGATAATATCCCGACCGCAAGTCGACCTTGGAGAAGTATTGTGCTCCACGCAGCTGATCAAACAAGTCATCGATTCTTGGGAGAGGATACTTGTTCTTTATCGTGATTTTTTTAAGTTCACGATAATCGATGCAAAGACGCATTGACCCATCCTTCTTCTTGACGAAGAGGACTGCTGCACCCCATGGTGATGCACTTGGGCATATAAACCCTTTATCCAGATTCTCCTATAGTTGTTTCTTCAGTTCTTCAAGCTCAACCACAGCCATTATATATGGAGTCTTGGATATTGGTAGCGCCCCAGGTATAAGTTCAATTGAGAACTCAACATCTCTTCTTGGAGGAAGACCAGGAAGTTCCTCGGGAAATACTTCAGCGAATTCCCTCAGAATAGGCATTTCTTCAAGGGTGGTTTCTTCCTTGGACTCAATCATCTGAGCCAGATATGCATGCTCATAAGGCAGTAATATCCATGCTTGAGATGATGGAGCTAAAGGAGATTCATCTTCCTCCTGACACTTGTAAAGAATCGGGGGTCGATTCTCCATATGGAGTGTGATTTCCCTCTCCCGACAATTTATGTTGGCTCTATATAAGGAAAGTCAGTCCATGCCAAGAATTGCATCAAATTCCACCAAAGGGAGTATGATGAGGTTCGCTAGGAAATTCAATCCACATACTATAACAGGGGAGGACTTATACTCATGGGATGCAATGATTTCCCCATTTTCCGTACTCACCGACATCTTTACTTCCATGATTTGTGGTGGTGCAGGGATTGTTCTACTAAACTTTTGAGATATAAAAGAATGCGTAGAACCTGAATCAAAAAGTACATTCGCTATTCTTGAATGAATAACTAGCGTACCTGTCACCACTTCTTTGTCGGGGTTCACTTCGGCAGAAGTGATGGCAAAAGCTCTTCCTTGCTATCTTGGAGGTTGTTGATTGCCTCTGATAACCCTTGAATTAGGGCACTAATTCGCAAAATGACCCGGTTCTTTTCATTTGAAGCATTGAACAACGCATTGAGGTTCGAATGGAGCGTTCCTCTCCTCTGTCGCAGCCGCGGGTCCTTCTTGCTGACAGTTAACAGCTAGGTGCCCTTCTCTTCCACACTTGAAGAATTTTCTTGTCCCCCTAAGGCAATTTCCAGGGTGCTTCTTTCCACACTTTTGGCAAGTGGGGTGCTGGAATTTCTTAGCGCCGTTGGATTTATCCATCGGACCACCAGCATTGAAGTCCACCTTCCGCTTCTTTTCCCCATGATACCACTGTGATTCTCTGATCTCCATTTCAACCTTGAGGGCACATCGGACAATTTCCTCATAGCTGTCGAAGTCACGGATCGCTAATGCTTTCCGCAAGCTAGGATTCAGTCCACCACAGAAGCGTTCAACCTTGCATTCGGGGGTAACGACAAAGCCGGAAGCGTATCGTGTAAGCCTTGTGAAGTTTGCCTCATACTCTCCCACAGATTCCTCATCGTTCTGCTTGAGGGAAAGGAAGTCCCTTTCCATCTTAAGATGGAGGGTGCGTGGAAAATATTTATCGAAAAACATCTTCTGGAATACCTTCCATTCCAAAGCCTCGATCTCCTCCTCAGGCTTCGTATTTTTGATCAACGTCCACCATTAATCAGCTTCACCCTCCATACGATAAGCCGCCAGGAGAACCTTCTCTTTTTCAGAGCATTGGAGGATGGAGAATATCTTTTCAATGGAGTTGATCCATTGTTCAGCAATCGTGGGATCAGATGATCCCCTAAAAGTAGGATGCCTTTGTCTCATTAAGCTTTCAATAGAGACTTGTTCTTTCTTAGGGGGGGTTGAACGTTCCTCTTGACCAGCGTTTCTATTCAAAACTTGAGTTAGCTGAGAGAGAAGAGTGACAAAGTTCGCGATTCTCGCTCCCATTGGATTGGGCATCTCATAAGTACAATCATCAAACTGATCTTCACAATGGTTGTTAGCCCGAGTTCTCCTATTACCGGCCATTGGCTGGAATAAAAGGAATGTTAGGGGTAACATATAAAGGGTAAACCAAAGACAAAAGTTGATGACTTATAAATAAACTTTAATCTCTTTAACTCATGAGTCTATAGGATTCAATCCAGGCTTTTCATGATCTTCCTTCTAACATATATTCTTAGGGGCATTTTTTTCCCTTAATAAGGGTTCATACTAAGATTGTGAATTTATCAAAACATATCCCCCGGGAGTGTCGTAACCAAAAGTGCAGCAAGGCCCGTTGTCGTGCACCAGTTCCCGTTCGAGTCTAGCTCAAAGCGGTGTTTTCGGGTTTTACCCCTAGGATACATCTGTGCCAGAGCCGCCTCTACCTGCTCGTATCCAGACAGGGATGTATTTGTTTGATAAACCACTTACTTAGTATTTACCAAAACTTAGGGATGTTTTTATTATGCTTAGTCCTGTATCTAAGGCTTTACTAGGGTTTCCTAATCCCAAAAATAACTAAACCTATCCTCTGATACCAACTATGACAACCCTGCTTTTTATTACAACTTAAACATGCTTTATTACATAAAACTTCACTTGATCCAACAAAGAAGATCGAGAGGTTTAGTGTCTTTAGGGCTTAGGATCATTACATAAAAACATTAAACTTGAAATAAAACATCTTTATTGAAAACTTCCTTTACATGACCACTACATTCCTTCGTACTTAGAATTGCATGGGAGAACCTGAGGACATGCATAAGAAAAGGGTGAGCTATAAAGCCCAGTAAGGGAGTAAAAAATGAATAACATGAGGAGTGAAATACATGTTAGGCAATAGGCATATCAATAGAGCATAAGAGAAACATGAACATAAAGGCATGATAAAGCATGATAATCATAACATGGAAATGTGGCAACAACACTTAACATTGAATTAGCATGAGCCAAGGCTCATTGCACATGGAGCATGAGTAAACCCTCATTGCACTTGAAGCACGAGTAAACCCTTGTTGAACTTGAATTAGCATGAGTCAACACTCATTGCACATGACGTATCATGATACAATACTTTTCCCAATGCATTGGAGTGCTATAAGGGCGTACCCTTGTTAAAACATTTCATTTCATGCATAAGTGTGCCACATGGATCATAAAACATGGATTCATAAAACATAATCATTTATTCCACGATAAAGGAATGTGGAATTAAAACATGAAACTTTATAATCAATAACTAAATGTGCATAATGTTTTATACCCTTGATGGAGAAATGGGCATGGTATTCACTACACAATGACATTGGCTTAGAAAATCGGTGTGATTTCGGCAGCGTAAGGACGTGACATAAGAATTCATAAAAAAAAGGTTTATGAGAGAGAAAGGGGTTCCTCATAATATTTACATGTAATGGACAGTAAGGAGTTCATATAGATACATGTCCCAACAATTGAAAAGTAATTTAGATTCATGATACAAAAGTATTTCTTGAATATAAAAGGGGAGAAAAAGGTTTCTTTCGGAATTTCGGCATAGTAACGGGTGTACATGGGAGGCTTTTAATGAGAGAGAAAGGGGACTCACATCATTTAAACAATAAGAGGGCAGTATGGGAGATATGTGAAACCATACCCCAACATTCATAATTGAAATTAAAAGGGCAATACAACTTAAAGAAAATTGACAAAAAAGAGAAAGGAAGAAAAAACCCTTACTTGGAAGTGTGCTTCCAAAGGCTAGAGAGAGGCTTGTGAGAGGCTTCTTGGGAGCTTGGGGAACCTTGAGAGGATTATAGAGAGAGTAGTGCAGAGGTTGGACGAACTTCAAGGGCTTTGAGTGAGGAGGAAGTGGGAGCTTGGGTGGGTTTATATAGGAAAGGTGAGAGAATTCTTTATTATTTAGGTTTGGGACCCCTTATATTAAAATAATCCAAACCACAAACCATCCCGTGGTATTTGCCCATGGTTTCTGGAAAAGGAAAGAGGAAAACAATATTTTACAAGTCCAAGTTCCGAACTTATTAAAAAATTAGGGTTTCTTATGTGGAGGTGAGTCACACTCCCATGGAAATTAATTTAAAAAGGCAAATTGTTGAATAAGTCTTGAGGGCTCCATTAATGCTTTGAAAAGTGAGTCAAACAAACCCAAAACCTCATTATTTTAATGATAAAACATATATTGGCATAACATAAGGATTATGGTATTTTATTACATCACCATTGGGTCATTATGATGTCATAAAACACATTATATATTTAATTGGTATTTAATTTTTACCCAAAAATTTGACTGTCTCATAAAATTATGAAAAATTCACCATTGGATAATTTCGACGTCCTGATTCCAAAAATAATATTTATTTTATCTAAATAATTTTCTAAATATTTGAATTTTCACTTTTAAAATAAAAACCGACATTTATAAAAAATTCACAGGTTTTGACAGAAATGGCTTTCAAACCTTAATAAAAATTTTAATTGCATTCATAAAATTATAAGATCATTTATATTTAATAAAAATTAATTTAATATTAATAATAATATATTATTAAAATATTATTTAATTCAAAAATCCTTTAATTTAATAAAATATAATTCTGAATTAAATAATAACTAAAAACACCATTTATACTTTAAAAACTAATTACAATGTATCAAAAATGACTAGAAATTATATTCATTATTATATACAAAAAAAATGTACATGAACATGGTGCTACTTATTTGTTACATAACCCCTTAAAATAGCCGCATAAGACCTAAGGGTAAGGTGTGCGATGGTGACAGACTCTTGGGGTTGCTCGGATAACATCGCTCGAGTGGTAATCTCTATCAACTTCCATTTTTCCCGTAGACGATCACATTCGAGCTTGACTTGATGAAGCTCAGCTTGGGCTTGGTCAAGGGAAAAGCCCAAAGATGCCACCTCTTTTCCGAGCTCCGACAAATGGGCTTCATAAGGGGCAATTATACTGGATGAGGCTATCGCTTCCTTTGTCTGAGTAGAAAATTGGTTCGTTAAAGACTTATATTTAAACTACCCAGATGATCACTGTTCAACGGCTATAAAAGTAACGGTCACAAATCTTAAAGTAAAACTAAAAAAAAGTTGATATCTTATAAAAACATTTTTCATAAAGAAACATTTAACTGGATCAAGAGGGATTTTCCATTAATGAAATTTTGGGTCGTTACAGGCTTGGAATTATATAACCCTCTAATGAATTTTGAAAATATGAATAACACATGAGTTTATTATGTTTTATATGAACCTTATTTCATGATCAAAGTGTTGTGTGTGGACCTTGTTTCATGTTCAAAGTCTTGGTTTCATGCCCATAATTTTATGCAGGATATTGATTTCATGTCCTTAACGTAATGAGTGAGCCCATTTCTATTTATACATAGTCAATATTTTATAAGTTTATTATTTTTCTTCATTCCTAAGTCCATGTTATGATATCATAGATTATATTAAATTATTATCATTATAATTAATGTTTTATGAACTACCAAGAATAAATCCATGACTCATGTATATGATCTCTATTAAGAAATGAATGGTTTTTAAATTCTAAGCTTATGTTATCATAACATTGTGTTCATGTGTTCTTTATATGATTAATTATATATCTTTTTCCTACCCTAAATGTGCATGTGATCTCACCATTCCTTTCTTTTAATTTTCCAAGGTCAGGAAGAATGTTTTTATGTAGGGTATGTTTAAGGATAATATATTTATAATTTATTTTAATGATCATTCATTAAATTGGAAGATTGTGTATCTAGTATCCAAATACACTAAACCATTATGGCCCTCATGTGTGTGGTTATGAAATGTATTAAACATTCATGTAGAAAGATGTCATATATACGTACGAAAATTTGGGTCATTATAGTTGTTATCAAAGATAGGTTTAGTAAATCTAGAAATATTAGGATTAAAAACCTTTGATGAAAACTATAGGGAAATTTTTATCTATATATTAACAACCTAAAATTTTGGTAATAAAGAGTATATGTGATTTTATAAGAAAATACATATATATTTGGATATTACATGTGGTTGTGGCTCTAGAAAAAATTTATCTAAGTGTAATTACATTGAATAGGTCTCATTGATCTTTAATTTTATTTTCACATTATGTAAGACAATGCAAATTCCTAAACACGTATTTTGAAACTCTTGGGGGATATGATTTTGTAAATGCACATTTTAATTATAAACTATGATAAATTATTTGAATAAATGATGATCATTGATAGCCTAAATTCAAAAATGGTTTTATAGATTGAAAATAAGGTGACATGATTCAGACATGTTATAATTTTTTTTCACGATTATATGGTTTTGATGCTAAAAATAATATTTTTCAAACTATAATTTTTTGCTTTAGTTAATTTCAATAACCAAAATAGTTTTAGATATTGTTAAATGTGATAGACAATGTGTTAATAAGAAACCAAATGGGATGATGATTAGAGTGAAGGAAATTTTGATTATTACTAATCTATTATAATTATATATTATTAACAACTTTCACCTTAACCAACTATTAGACTCACCAAAGAAGATAATGATATAATTCACTGAGAGCTCTGGTGGTGGAAACCAAAGAGGAATGAATTTTCAGTTTCCCATATGTTGAGAATATGGGAAGAAGAATTTAAGGGAATGTATCAATAGAATGAGAAGATATTTTATGTGTGTTGAATAAGGGCACATGGTAAGTAATTATAGAGAATAAAATTAAATGTTTTTTTTAACAAAAAGTATAGGAATAATGGTTTCCCTAATCCATAACCAATGGTTTAATGTTTTAAATCTGGGATGTATTGGAATAATAAAAATCTATATTCTAGGGGAAAATATAATGTAGAGGATCATAATGTATTTATGAATGATGTATTTATTATTGATAATGATGATACTATGATTAATATATTAAATGAATGAGGAATTTAGGGATAAGATAATAAAGTTGGGTTACAGGTTTAAAATTTTAGTGGAATGATAAATGTTTTTATGTATTAGAACTCATGAATTATGTTACATGAATTATGAATTATATCAGGATTATTATTTTTAAAATTTTAATTAAGGATTTAAAATATTTTATTGAATTGTACTGATGAACTAGAAAAGTTATTTAATGTCATGTTGATATTTTATGTAAAACACATGACTAAGGATAATATAAGTCATAATATGATCCATATTATGAGATAATGGTGTTTAGTAGGGTTAATGAGATTATTGATATAGATAAGGTAAATATGATAGTATTGATCTCCTAGAAACTTTTTATTTATTTCATGAAAAAGTGGTTTATGTTATCATTTATGGAGTTTATAACATTTTAGGATTTATGGAACATATTAAATAATCTATGGTTTTTTTAAGTAATAAGGATCCTGTATTTTTTTCATTAGGTGTTATAGTAATTCTAGTTATTACTATGTTTTAAGAGAATATATGATCAAGGTATTTAAAAATATCATTTAAAAAGTTAAAACCTATTATAATAAACCTATATTAAATGAAATGATGTAAAATTAAGTATATCTCTACATGGAGGTGGTAGTACAGATGTTTGTACGAGTAATACATTCACATCCAATTTGGTGTAAAATAGATTGGATATTTCTCATTCCATAATCAAAATAACATTTCAGTATATTTATAAAGCTAAATTTATAATAATATGAATACTACCGCAAATTTAGATAAGGTACAAGAAGTAAAAAAAATTGAAAGCGTTCTTGTAAGATGATTACTTATCTTTAAGTAAGACCCCTTTATGTCCTTTTTAAAGGCCCCATGGAATGGACTTTTAAGAATATAAATACCTCTTATTCATGTATAAAGAATATTATAAGATACTTAGTTAAGGTTTGGTTGATATATATTACTCAAATTGGTGTAGAGAAAAGAGGGAAGTGGTGTCCTTTTATAAGGAAGCGAAATGAAAAATGTAAAATTAAAAAATGATTAAAAAATATTTAATTATTTGTAAATAAAAAACATTAAAATGGATATATATTGAAATAAAAAGAGTATAATGGAAAATATAATCATTTAATGATATTTAGATAGGTTTTGGTGTCAATTTAAACATTATTATTTTGACTAACCCCTTCCTTAACTATTGTTAATCTTTAATATTGAAATAACTATTTCATTTTTAAAGGGTTATAATTTTAATTATAATTTAAAAACTAGATCACAAATCCCTATAGATTTAAAATTTTTATCATATATTATCCACCTTTTCTATTTAATTTTTTTTATGATTTTTAAAAAAATTACTAAAATAATATTTTCATAAAATATTTATAATGTTGTTTTTTAAAAAAATTAATTAATTTGAAAATAAATATATGAAGAGAAATAAGTAATTTGAAAATAATTCCCTCATACATCTAAAATATTTCATATGTACTAAAAAAATCTTGGAAATATATAATTCACCAAAAAATAATTTTATAATCATTAATTTCATTTTTCAATTAATTGAATAAATAATGTGTCACTATTGTGTAATTATTTAAGGTAATTATTTCATTATAATGAATTAAAAATAAATTACCATAATAAAAAATAATTCATATTTCAAATTAAACCTTATAAACAAATATAATCTATTTTTCCTTATAATGAAATATTATAGAGATTAAAATTAATAAAGTGACATTTTTTACATTATATTTTACTTATATATTATAAATTTAAAAATCATATCGAATTGGAAATAAGGTCAAAATTTTTAAAATGTTCATGAATCTTGACTAATTAGACTAATCCAATGAAATAAATGTAGGTGTTTTAATGAATTTTAATCCTTGTCACATAATTGTTATACTTAATTGACCCATTTTTCCTTTGGGATGGTAAAAAAATTACAATGGTAACTATACATATTAATAAAAAAAATAAAAGAACCTATTTTTCTAATTTGGACCACAAAAATCAAAATATGGAATTAATTTCAAAATGTTAAATTTAAATAAATTCTAGAAAATAATTTAAGATAAAAACACAGAACATAACGGGACACAGGTTTTTAGGAAATAAGTATTATTATGTAAGAAAATGTTTTCATACCAAATTTAACCATAATATGTAATACAATTAACTTAATTATATTATTAATAATAAAATATCACTAGTTTTATACTGAAACCATTTTAGAAAAAAATGGATCATTTTAAATGCTTGGAAAAATATACAGTTTTTAGTAAATATCATTATTTTTCACTATTCACTAAAAGAACAATATTTTCATAAAATTATAAAAACTATAATCTAAGATAATTTTTAAATTACAATTTCAAAATATGAATTTCATTTTTTTTAAATATAATTTCTAAAATTGGAATAAATTAATTATATGATAATATCAAAAAAATTAATAAATCCCATTTTTGATTAAAATGTATTTTTCAAGCATATATTGACTTCACTAAAATATATTTCTTCATCTAAAACCTTTATAAATATTTTTCTTAAAATATTTTTTTCTAATAAATTCCACCAATTTAATGTATATTTTATAAGGTTATATTATATCATGGTTCATTTTGGCTCATGAATGCATGTATTCCAAGCTATATAGAAAATAAAATTTTTAAATATAACATAAAATATCTAGATATTACACTAATATTTGAGAATCATTAGTTGAAAATCAATGTTCAACCACCTCCCTCAACATGAAGTGATTTAGAAGTTCCCCTCTCACCAATGTATTTATTTCACACCATGATTGTATATGATTTTTTGGGTGTCTATATATTTATTCCATCGACCAACAAGAAATAATTATTTGAAAATAATGGGGATTTTTATGGAGTGAACATCATGAGAAGATGTGATCCATATGATGTTTTAGTGTGATTAGGGAGTGGAAATTGACCAAGAATGAATACAAGGGGAGTTCTAGGATAAATAATTCCAAGAGTCATAGAACACTCTATTAATCTCTTATTTTATACAATAAGAATTTCACACATAGACATATAGGGATATAAGAGTTGTACTTTTACTACAAGGATTAATTAGAGAATTTGTATGAAAATTAATTTCACTTTGGATGGAAATAAAATCCATAGGAGGAAAATGTTAAACCCAAGGTGATTTTTACGGATGATTAATGTTGTGTTTTGTTTATTGTTAGTCCTTTTGAGGTTGATCATGGAGTTCTAATTCCAAGGGATAATTATTATAGGAAAATGGAATCTCAAAAGATGTTTGTATATGTTAATTTATCGTAGGATTTGAAATATATTTGGGCATTAAAATATAGAGTTTTTTTGTGAAGTTTTATGAAGGAGTAAGTCCAAAGGGAGTTTTTCTATATATTATTTATTGGAAACTACATAAAATAGTTCAAAAAAGATCTATTCTTTTATAGAATCTAAAGTTGTTGAAAGAGACATTATTTCATATAAGGTAGTTTGCAATGGAAGTGGAGTCATTTTTGGTGATTCAGCTGTCACTAGTGATTTAAAAAGTTAATAATCCTATAAAGCATTAATGGTATGCAAAGAATGAAATGTGGATTAATTTGAGATGGAAATATAGTGGTTTCATTTGTTATAAAAATCCTAAATATCATATATCATATGTTTTGTTTTTTCATGGGTGGTGGTTTTTTGGGTAAACCTCATAGTCCATTCATGTAGAATATACACCATATGGGGTATAAGTGGAATTCCAATGAATATAGTGTTTTTCATATATTTTTTCCTATTAATACCACATTAATCACATCATCAAATAAAAGATTATTTTATTAAGACATAGAGTTTTTTGGAAAAAATAAGAATTCGGGATGAATACATAGTAATATATTTCACATTGAAAGGGATATTGCATATAAAGCCATAGAAGCATAGCGAGTTCTTCTCAAAAATACAATACAACAAATACATTCATGAAACAGGGTTCTGTAAACCACTAATCCTCTCACATAACAAAGACGATAGTATGTGAATCATAGTATATGGTGAATATTAAACATCATCATGCGTGTTTAATGACAGTTTTTGGATATGTTATTTACACAGTTATATCCAGTGATTTACTTAATTATTTAGGAGTATACAGGAATTTCATACTCAGTAATTCATGGTGAAACATACTTAGAAAATATCCAATTTTGAACAAGTGAACATATATTATTTAAACTAATGAGGAATTTATCTAACACATTGAGCAAGGAGAAGTCAATTGTAGTGATTTGAGAGAGGTAGTGAGTCATCCTTGAATATATTATAAATCTAGTGCACCCATCCAATAGGAACTATGGGGGAAAATCAATGGACCTTATCATGGGGTGTTTAATGGGATCTGGTATGAACTAAACATCATCAATATATGTTCCTTGTATTATCCCTACGTGGTGAACCATGTAAAAATTGTTTTTTTATTCATGCATTTTCATGTCTTGATGATAGTGCAGCCTAATCACATAGGTTTAATGAGTTCCTACCAATATAGGTACAATATATATTCCATCTAAATGAAATAGTTGAAAACCTAATTCACTATTACCCTCTTAAGAAATTATAATTCAATGTAGTTTTGTAATTTTCCTAAATGGTTTAGGATAAAGTGAAATTAATATATTAGATATTGGGAAATATTATGTTATTATTCAACATGTTAGTAATTTTTTAATTAAAACAAAATCTTTATCATTATTTATAAAATATTAAAAAATTTAAATGTTTTATTTCAATATTAACATGAATTAATTACAATCCATGAATCCATATTTAACACTAATTAAGAGGTGGTATCAAGGGTAGGATAATGGTCAGGTTTGTTATGGTGGAAAGGAATGATTTGTTTACTAAACATATTTGGATTCCTTTAATAGTGTTATTACTTAACCAAAGAACAATGTTTTAAAACTGTAAATCATTTAATTTACTTAAAGAATTATAATTGGTTGTTTTATTATAGTTATCCTCAATAATTATAGTTTGATATCAAAAAAATCCAAATCTTTACTAAAATTTATTTTCTATTGTGCATAAATCAAATAATAAATTTCATGGATAATTAAATTTAATTTTATTATCTAGTAAAAAAATTAAGGTTAAAAATTTTATCTATGATGAACTATTTACTTTGAATAAATTACTTTCATATAGAAATATTTTTCATTTAAAATTAATTTTAGAATTGTGAATATACCTTGAAATAAACTATTTATTTTATCTAATGTCCAATGTAACCCTTATTCATCATTTAATTTCACTTTTGGGTCATTGTTAGTATTTAAATCTTATGAAAAATATCATACAAATATTATTTCCTAGTTTACCTATAGTGAACACTAGCAGAATCCCATGTTTTATATGGGGCCTTGTGTAGTTTAAAAAAGTGAAGTTTGAACTAATGTCCAAGTACAAGATATCTTATTATAATATAGTTTTTATGGATTAATATTTAATTTAAATGTTTTTAAGTGTATCCTTGTATGTAAATATGGTTGCTTCAATTTTATATAAAATATTGTTATTACTAAATTATAGATTTCTATGTGATCATATATAAATATTAGATAGAAAAAATGTATGTTTGGTGGGGTATATTTTTATAATTATAAAATGAATAAGCAGGTATGTCAACCAAAGAAGTACATTGATGAATGGGATGAGATTTTACCCTGAAACTATTATACCCCTTTTACCTATTTGTGAATTGGAAGGTTAATTCGGTTATCCAGACTATATTTTACCCTTTTAAATTTTCGTAACACATGATGAGTATAATAGTATGACTTTAGTAAAATGGATAGGTTTAAGAGTTTGCCTTAATTTTTTGGCTAATAAATGAATCTTAGCATGACCCAAAAGTAGGTAGTACTAGTATATAACCATATATTGTATGGATCTATCATTGATAGTAATTACTATTTAGGTTAGTGGTTCATTATTTGATTCTACTCCAGATTGTTTGATTAAAATATGTAAGAAAATATTTTCTGTGTAAATGAGTATATAGATATATAGTATAAACCTTTTTATAATCTATGTGTGCTAGAACCATGATAGTTTTCTACTAATTATTTTATACTCACACATTTTATGAAAACTATGGTGTATAAGAAGTTCCATAGCCTATTTTTTAGGTAGATACATGTACTAGAAGATGTTGGAAATATTTATTTTTCCCCTATGTTATATGATGGTACGAGTGAGGCTCAACTCGGTTTTATAGATGGATACTAAAGATCATGTACATATCATACCCTTGTGTATCACAGACCTTTATCGTGTCACTATTTAAATATTAATTAGGTTTTAATTATTTTTAACTCCCTCAGAACTATGCTCCTAAATCTATTTCCAAAAAACATAACCTATAATATTGGATTTATTACATATCTATTATTTAAATATTGTTCTCATATTCTAATTCTAACGATAATTTTTGGAGTTTTATTGCGTCAAAAAATCATAAACCAATAAATCTAAAATGTTATTAAAAATAGGGATTTTTTATTCTATATATGAAGTTATTAAAACCATAAGGGGTCTTTAAAGTCATTTAAAAATTCACAAAAGATGATACTCTTCCATGCATATCATACCTAATAGTTTCTTTCATAACTAGGGAAAAGGGAAAAATTAATGGGTGATATCAAATGATCAGTAATGGTAAACATGATTATAAATTATAACATGAGTGATGTGATGAATGACATGATATTATAATGACCATGAACATAATATTTAGAGCATGGAATAAAGATTTAATATCATGAAGATAAGAAATAATCCGTGATCATAAAATTAGATCATGGAATCCTATGAATGGGGATAAAATATAAACATGATATCATTAAAATATTCCATGTATTTATCTCTAGGTAATCATCATCATATGTCAAATATTACACCCTATTCTATTATCATAGGTCAAGGATCACTCCTTAGGACCTCAAAATGGATTCGTTTTACTCCATAATCCCATACATAGCTTCTCATAAGACATTAACATTACCTAAATCATTGGTGATCTATCTGTCTGAAACTATCATAATAAAACAACATACATATGTCTTCCACATGATTGAAATAAATATATCATAAAACCCCAAGGAAATAAAACAGGTTTTATATCCTTTTCAAGTGGTTACCTAAAGGAGACATACATTATTTCATCAATAAACATGATATGATTATCCCATTGAAAATAATGGTAAACTAATGAATTTGATAATCATTCTTGGTAAATAAAACTAAACAAAGATGATTACACATATGGTGTATACACCATACAATAAATTTAAATATGGTTTATAAAATAATTTCTCTAATATATTAATGAGTTGTTAGTCTAGGTGAACAATAGTCAATCAAGTAATCAAACGTAGGTAATTCACATATATAGATAATTAGATAAAAATCATGCCTATATTAGTATATGATTTAGCAAGACAAATGTAGGGATGGATTATACCAAATATGTAAAAGAGTATTTTTTTATCCATCCTAGAAATGAAGTTTGATTGTATAATTTTAAGAATAAACTTGATCAATTATAAGATGTAGATAAATAACACTCATAGAATATTTTAAAATATTGATTTTGAAAATAAGAAATTCCTTTTTCTATCCAATAAATTTTAAAATGAAAATTTTATGAAACCATTAGAATATGAGATTCCATTTTGAGAAAATTAATTTTTATAGAGGATGTATCTTAATAAACATCAAATGTGGTGGAAAGATACATTCACACATAAACATTTAAAGGAGATTCAATCAATCGAAAATGACCCATGTCGAAAATGCAAAAAAATCAAATTTTTAAATAAATTTAATTTAGTTGAAAATACCATTAAAATAATAATTAATTATTCCTTTTTATAGTATTTATATCATTATTTATAAGGTAAATATTTTTTTCAAACTATTACTATTGAAATTTTCAAAATAATTCAAAATGAATTTATGAAAACCACATCATCAAAACGATTATAAACATATAATTTTAAAATATATGAAGGGAAACATTATATTTACTAGGTATGAATCCTTTTTTGGTTATAGATCACAATTTTAATATATAAAATATAGAAATGGAAGAAAAATATTCATTAGAATTTATAGAAGCAATTCTTGTCAGCATTGGGATTTTATTAGAGGAATTGTTCT
Organism: Viscum album; assembly: GCA_963277665.1. NCBI lineage: Eukaryota > Viridiplantae > Streptophyta > Magnoliopsida > Santalales > Viscaceae > Viscum > Viscum album. The sequence continues at coordinate 1,980,071,513 of OY728119.1, forward strand.
ATCATAGGGGAAGATATTAGTGAATAGAATTAATAACATTGGTGAAAATTAATTAAACTAATGAAAATATAATGTTAGGAAATAGAAACATGGAAAATTATAATCATGAATAGATTTTAGGACTCATATAAAATAGGACTTTACTCAAGAAAATATTTAAAACATCTGTAACATTTTAATCCCGCCCCATTAAGGATAATGATCTTGAAAATGGACCTCAAATACTATAAATAAATGATATTTAATTATTACATATCAATTTGGTAGTATGTACACCATTAATTTTTTTTATAAAAACAATGTCTCCCTAAGATGGTTGTTTGAGACGAGAATCCAATAGGGCTTAAAAAAATCTAAAATACACCTTGAAATAAGGTGATGCTACGGATGAAGTTAAAATAATATGAAAAAATATAATAAATGATATTAAATATCCAATTAAAAAAATATAAACTAATTAAAAGAAATTAGGTTTATAAAATATGTTTTTTCTCAAAGAAGGATGTTTTGAGATGAAAACCTTACCTTATTAATCTACTTAGTATGATGCAATCTACACTCATATGTAACAACCATAAATTTCAAAATGGATAGTTTCGAAAAAAAAATTATAGAATATTATTTATAATTTCCATTTATATTCCCTATTTACAATTATATTAGTTAGTTTTTACCATTTTACAACATCATATGTTTATAATTTAGGTCCTTTGGAGTAGTTTTTTAGGAGAGATGTTGGTAATTGTTTCCTCTTCCAATGTAATTCATTCCATTTTCATTAAGGTTTTTCTAATAGATGATGTATAATTTTTTATGGTTTTTTAATTTCCTTCCATCAGTACTTTTATAACTATCAAAGAAGATGAAATCAACCTCAATTATTTTTTATTATTTATAATATATAAAGTTTATATGTTTAAATAATGTGTTAAATAATTTTATATTATTTATATAGATAATAAAAATATATATTTACATATTTATTTCATATTATAATAGTAATTTAGTTTTCATAATTTTCCATGAATAAATTTCATTACATTGTTCAAGTACGTTGTAAAAATGACCAAAACATGAACACACTTTAACTTGATTGGTGAGTGTGGTTAAAGAGGTGTTTATTTTTACATAATATCATTAAGAAATCAAAATGATGTTTTTTTTATTTTTTATTATTTTAGGAATATTTTATGATGTTTTAAATGGAAATGATAAACAATAAGAAAAACTAGAAAAGGATACTTTACGAATATTGTAGTTCAAACAACTCACAATTAGTTTTACCTGTCACTCCACTAATGAGTGGGGTGAAGGTGGATATTATGTGATCATTTAAAAATAATAAATAATATTTATTCATCTATATCATCATTTATACCATCCATTAGAGGTGATGATGAAAACCCAAAAGTGTTAGTCTAGGGAGGTGGTAATTCACACACATACACTAAAGGTGATTCTTGTTTTTATTGGTTGATCGAAGAGACTAAATAATTTTTGTAACATTTTTTAAAAAAATATAAACAAAATAATGATGATGATACTATTAATATGTAGTTTTATATTTCTTTTATAAAGGAATGAATAAGAAATTAATGTTAACAAGGATGTGTTTCCAAGGATTAGATCCTGAAATTCCTCTTGAAAAAGGCTTAGATTTGAGGGACATGGGATAATTTGTGGTGACCAAGAGAATTAGAGTGTGTAAATGATATAAATGAGAGGAAAGTTGAGTACGTATTGATGTAAATAAGAGATGATTATTTTAAGGGTGAAAGTTTTCCCCTTTCATAAGTGAGGTGAACTGACTTTTCCATGGAAATGAATGGAAAGTAAGGGGTAAGAATGGATATACAAGAATATTTGGTGGCTTAGGTGAGGGATAGTTGGTCAAAATTATAGGTAGTAATTTATTGCCTAAAAAATTATATATGGTCCAAATTCCATGTTAATGTAGGAAAAATTATACCACTATAGATTAGTAATTTTGACACTTATTACTCAAAATTAACTATGAAACATGAAATTTTATTTATTACTGAAAATATAAGTAGTCACTTATTAACTAATTTACACTGGATTATTACTAATATTGGAACCATTTATCCTAATTAATTTTACTAATATTTGAAAATTCACTCAAATTAAACACATATAACACATAAAAATAGTTTTTTAAAATAAAATTCGGTTTAAAACATCAAACATAAATATCAGATAATTTTTTAGAATTAATGATTTTCATGATTGAAATTACTTTATTATAAATAATTTTAATTTTATATGAAATTAAATTCAATACATACCCTAATTTTAAAACATTAGTAATTAGGTAAATGAAAACATATAAAACAGTTTTCTTTATTAAAGTAACCAAATACTTTAGTTTTTAAAAATGTCGGGCATGGGATTTGGAATTTCAAAAAATATTTTTAAATTCCCAATGTTATAAATTAATTTCATAGTTGATCAATTAAATATATTTAGGGCCCTCTAGGTCATTTTTTATATGTTGATAATTCCTCAAAATTTTATTTTATTTTTAAACCAAATTTTTTACTAAATTATTTCTATATTCATAAAATATTCAATAATTCAAAATAATTATATTTTGATTTTATAAATTAAAAAATAAATTATATTTTATTTAATTATATTTTTAAAAAGTATTTATATAAATTTTAGTATAAAATGTAATCATATTAATATCAACATATTTTTAAAAAAATAACTGTTCTAAACTTTAACTTTTTCTAATATAATTTCATACAATTTTTCTAATTTAAATATTATTAATATTTCATATTTTATACAGTTAGATTATATGTTATTATAATTATTTTTATTCATGATTAATTTAATTTAATATTTTTTGATGGCCTTATTTTTTCTATGTGGGGGGGAATATATTTAACTTAGTATTATTGAATTGAAAATAAATCTACTATAATCAGAGAGTGTTACACAATCTACCCCTTAAATAAAATGCATCCTCATAATTTATAAAAAAAACCTTAATTAAAGATGTTAAAAATATATAAATACTTAAGATAAAATTAAAAAAAAAATACATTAATATCATAAGTAAAACATGAAGAAAAATCTTCTTCTACAATAGTGTAAAGAGAATTATTGATTTTTTATTTTCATCAATATATTTTATGTCTTCATTTTCCAAAAAAAAATCCATTTTCTTGTTCCTTTGATACATTTCATATTGGTTGTCTACCAATTTTATTTACATGATGGAAAATATATTTTTCCCTTCATCATATTCATTACCCAAACATTCATGATACTCCATCCTTATTTTCTTTGGTGTGATTAAAAATTCAACTATGTTCACTTTGTGATTCATAATTCATGATAGTTTATTTGGGATAAGAAAAAGAAATCTAATCCTAGTTTTTTTTAAATAGATTTCATTTTTGGAAAATCAATTTAGTATCCATTTCATCAATATTTAGTGTGGATCCTCTATTCTCCATACATTATATTAAAAAAATAAATATGTGAAAACACAAATTAGTAAATTTTAAAAGGGAAATATAAGGCCATATATTCAAAAATGATATGTGTTCCATAAAATATGAGCATTAGCTTCAATATAGTCTATCCAAGGCGATTTTACAATTAGGTTATCTAATATAGTTAACCTATATAAAATAATATGTCAAAACTATTCATATTAATTTTAAAGAAGAAATTTAATTATCCCAAGCATATCCCCCAAGAGATTCAAACTAACTATGTTGAAAGGGCCCAATCACTATTCACCATAATGATGGATTAAATATACTCAACCAAATATTTTTGGGGTTATCACACTTATATATTAATAGATAAACCATATCCAATTACAGTGGCTAGATAATGATATATTCCTAGAAAACCCAAAAAATCTCTACATTAACAATGTTTAAGCAATTTTTCCTATACTGATCCATTTACATAGGTTTTTCATGAATGGACTCTTATCCTCATCCCCGATAAATAATAAACTATTCAACATATTTATACTAAAATTTTATCTATATTTAAAACTAAGATCAAATTTAAGCCATCAACTTTTTATTTAATTACTAAATTTTAAATCACGTCCTAACCAATAATGAAATGAAAAACTCAACTGACAGCAACTGTAGTGCCCTTGGAACTGTTCTGCCAAATCATATGTTGAAAATATTAACTTAGAAACTGTATTTTTTCACATATTTGATTAAAATATCATTCTAACATTTAAAAAACATGTACCTTTAATATTACAGTTTAAAATATTTAGGAAAATTTATAAAATGTTCACTATAACAAATTCATAGTTTATCAGAGATTTTTTAGAGGTAGTTTACAAAACCCCCACAAAAACAATTACTAGAATTCAGGAATGTGTTTCTATAACTTATTCAAGATATTCAAAATTTATTAAAAATTAATCATTCTCTATACCCCAACCCCCTCCAAGAGCACCCCTACCATGAACCCTAGCCATCTCCCACTCACCATCAGTCTAGTTACCCCCACCCAACACTCATCGGTGCTCCTCTTTCCACTGATCCCCCCATATGCACTCGGGACCTAGTGGCCCTCACCCTTTCTAAGGCTCAATCCCCACACCCTCACCAGGGATCAATCCCCTCAAACCCTCTCCCCCACCATTTCTTGATCCCCACTCTCTCCTGGATAAACAATTTCCCATAAGCCCCCCTCATCCTCAGCCTCTTCCTCACTACTAGTAGGTAATTTTTTTGCAGTGTGTTTTTTCCTATTTTTTCCACTATAGATTTTTACTATTACATCAATATGAAGTTTTGGATTTATTATATTATTGTACACCATGATTTCTTTTTAATTTCAACATTTGTTTTCTTAATTTTTTTATTTCAATTATTATTATCATGTTCTTTATTTAAATTTAGACTCCTCTAGGATGGAAATTCTTGATGGTTTTATAATCTAAATTTTACATTAACATGTGAATAATTTTATAACATCAGGAATATAATTAAACATGTTAATTATTGTTGTCTCTAATTAATTTATTTATTATAAGGATGTAAAGTATTGATATGATGGATTTTCATGATTGGTTAAGTAAATAAATTTATATGATATAAAAATTAAAAAATGTTTTCGATTGGCAACTAATTATTAATAGAATATAATTATTCCATAAATTATTAATTTTTGAGATTGATTATATTGTATTGAATGTAATTAATATAGTATAATATTTTTATATAGCATTGTTGATGATTCTTATTAAATTTTGAAATTATTTTTGAATAATCTTATTATTGAATTTATTAGTTATGTTGTAAACATTTTATTTTTTATACTCATATAATTAAAATTTTAAAGAAAATTTCATAGGTAAATTTCCTTCAGTTCATGGTAGTGTACTAAAAAAACATGATGGTGTGTTAAAACAACACTATTTATGTACCACATTCTATAAAATTTCATTAGAATATTCTCAAAACTTACATGAGATCTTATACAGGGTAGTGGTAAATTGACTTGGATTCTTACAAAATCGTCATAATGATGGGCCAAAATTCTAAATATATTCACCTTTATAACTATTTATATTGGGTAGTTCCTACTAAAAAAGAATTGTTTGACATCTATTATTAATAGATATAATATTTATTATATGGTCCATTATAAAAGATTAATGAGGTTTTTTTATGATGATATGTTGTAAAAATAACCGGAATAATTTTTGAATGTTATGGAATGTTATAGTAATCAATAATGTAGTGAAAGCAATGTCGTGGTATTACTAGTATGATGATAGATATTATATAATGATGATAGTGGTATGATATTGAAATATTTTAATTTGAAGTGAATATTCATGGCTGTTCTAAAATGATAAAATTTAATGATAATGGATAATGGTTTAAGTATAATTTTTGGTAATTTATGATTACACCTCTAGTGATTTATCAATGGTTCTTCTTGTATAATATAAATAATTTTTCCCATTGGTTAAAAAATTATTTTCTAATATTAATTTTTTTTTGTTAATTTATCTTAATTATGGACAATTTATAAGGTGTTTCCTTCCTGATATTAGCTACCCAGGTCTTAGGATATGTGTCTGGATAATGGGTAAGTGCAATGGTTATATTTTCTTCCCCTTGATGTTTCTTGATATTGTTTAATATTTCTTGATGTATTAATATTTTTATTAATATGTTTATTAATTAATTTTTTCATACTTATAACATTTATTTGATTTTAGATAAGTAGTATTTTTTATAGTGCATGTGAATATAATACTTTGTAATAAATGTTTTTTAATTTAAGGGTTAGTGTTTGATGTGATATTTTTTTATGGATAATGGATCAATTGGTTCTGATATATCTAGTTTTGATCATTTCTAATTCATTTTTTCATAAATATTATCCACTGATGTTTAATGGATATTTTTTTATTCCTTGATTTATTATTTTCACCTTGTAATGTATAGGAACATTGTTTTATATATGGATAAAATTTTGATCACATTACCGAGGAACAAACCTCATTATGTTATTGGTTTAGAGGAGTTTTTATATTTTTCAATCTCAAGTCAATATATTGATGGGGAAAAAGGATTTCCATGTCATTAATGTAAATTTAAAATATGGTTGAAGGGATACAAAATTTTATGAACACTTGATATTGAAGCAATTCTTTACTCAATATTTGTGTTGTATTTGGAGTGGAGAATCGAATTCTACAAATAGTTTGAGCATTAATGTTAATTAATAGAATGATGTCCCAACTTTTTAGATAATGTAAAATGAAAAGAAAAAACTTTTAAATGATTATTTTAGCATTTCAAGAAAACAATATCAACATCAAAAAAAGTCAGAATATCCAGTTGAGGATTCTACAAATAGTAATGTGACAAGTGACGTTTTTTAGACTGTTGGACAAACAGATCTAGTTTGTAACATATCATTGGATCCCTCTATGGATTTAGTGGATATGAATAGAGGAGAAAACATCATTGGGTAGTCAAATGTGATTCGTGGATTATTTGATGATGGAAATGAAGAGTTATATGATAGTTGTTTGAAATATTAAGAAACATTATTTTCTGATGAAGTTTTTCATACAAAATGCCTATAAGGAATTAAAAATAAGTTGATGTCCATGTTATTAGAATTTTTTCATTATGAATTTTCTAAATCTATGATCCCTATGTCTTTTTATGATATGAAAATAATTGTTAAAAAGATTGTTCTGAATTATACAAAACTACATGCTTTCCCCAATGATTATATTCTTTATTGCGAAGAGTATTCAAGAAAACCTGATTGAAAAAAAAATGTTATTCTTCTATATGGAATTAAATTGTTGGTTTTGTAAATATAAATCAACATACTATTATGTATTAGACAAAAAATAAAACACTTACAATGGTTTTTCATTACATACCTTTATATCCTTGATAGAAAATGTTATTCATGTAATCAAAAACCATTGAGCACATGAAGTTTCCTTATATATATAATAATGATGATGGGTTAATGAGACATCCATAATATTGACAATCATGGAAGGAATTTGATTTATTACATTTAATTTTCTCATACGATTAGAGGAATGTGTGACTGGGAATGGTTTTCGATGGATTCAACCCATTTGGGGATTTGAGCATGAATTATAGCATTTGGCCAGTTGTTTTGATCCCTTACAAGACCAAGGTTCAAAAATATGTAGAGGCATATTTCCGGGGGGCACTATAGAAGTACTGTAGCAGTACTGTAGCAGTATTGTACATTGTGCAGTATTGTAGTAGAATTGTGCACTGGATAGGTATAATAGCATAACTATACATTGTGTGGGTACTGTAGCAATTACTATAGCAAGTATTGTCTGGTACTATAGAAGCTAGAACTCTTCACCTTAGTACATCGGTTTACACTTGGAGTCCTTAAGGCTTTCGAGACACCCAGGACATTGGGTTAGTATGGATTTCGGGCATCCTTTAAGGCCTTCAGGCCACCTCAAGGCCTTCAGTCTATATGTAGTTTCCCCAAACGCACTAAAAAAAGAAGCAGCCCCAGAAGAGGATTCAGAGCAGGTTCCCTCACCAGAGTAGAGCCAAATGGATTTTTCATATTGAGAGGGTATGTTTATTCCATCGGGCCCAGCTTTTTCTTGAATGGGAAGCCTAGCCAGACGGCCATGTGAAGGTGTAGAACTACTATCATGATGTAGATGCTAGGGAGGGGAAGTTCCTTGTAGATAGTCTGGTTGAATTCCCTAAGACCATCGGGTCATGTAATCTCCTAATCCTATGGGCCATGTAATATCTGAGACTATGGTCCTTATAAGGGTACCTCCTCATCCTTTAAAAGGGGGGTCATCAAAAATGAATAAAAATGAAGGCCTTCGGGCCATTCAGGCCTTACAATCTTCCTTCGTGGATGTGTATGCAACAAAAATATTTTATCATTTTGAGGATTATTACAATAAAAATTTCCTCTAAATGATATTTAAATATACTTATAGCCTCTAATTGAATATTTATAGGAGTTATCGAAAAAATTTGTTCATACATATGATGCATATTTTAAAACAATGTTCAAAATGCACACTTATCTAATGTGGTCCATTGGTGACTTACCTATACATGGGAACTTATCTGGTTATAAAACTTATGTGTGTTTGTCTTTTCCTATTTGTAACATCGATTTTGAGCTCGAATGACTACCTTACAATCAAAATGGTGCTTCTGGTGTCATATATTATTTCCCCATGCACCTCATATATTTTAGCTAAACAAGTCAAAATTCAATGGTTATATTGATCGGAGACAGCCTACAATGTTGTTATTAGGTTTTGAAATACGTATACAACTTGAAAATGTTGAAATATAATTTGGTAAGGTGAATCATTTGAATGATACTATGAAATGAGTTCTACATGTATTTCCATGTGAAATCGGAATGCAATAATAGAAGAAAAAAAGTATATTCTTCAAACATCCATATAGGGAATTTGATTTGTTGTGGAAGAATCATGATGTTATGCATATGGAGAAGAATGTTTTAACAATTTGAGAATAAAATTTCTTAATGACAATAGAAAACTGAAGGAACATATTAATGCTCAGAAAGACATAAAAATAATGAACATAAAACATGATCTATGTCCAGATGACAATGGGAGGTTTTATTTTGAAAATTTTTCAATAAAAAATAGGGATAATGATATATTCCTTCAAATTTTAAAACATGTGAAGGTATCTTATGAGTATTCAATAAACATATCAATATTTATTAACTTAAATCATCATAGGTTACAAAGATTTAAAAGTCATGATTCACATATTGTTTTACAAACGTTACTATCATTGGCATTGTGTACATTGTTACCTAAATAGGTGATTAATTTTGTACCCCAATTATGCACATTCTTTAGTAAACTATGTGATAAAACTCTACAACCATCCAATATTTAAAACCTATAAAATATATTTTTATTTAAACTATATAAAATACATATGGTCTTTCCTCTATCATTTTTTACTTCCATGACTCATTTAACATTGCATATGGTCAAGGAGTCGAAATTAGGAGTCCTCATACATTATCGATGAATGTATCCAATTTAGGTGTACATTATATAATTTTTTTTTCATATTAATTAAACAATTATTATAGCTTCATTAAATACATAACTATGTTATATTAATTTTTTTTCACATATATATTGGTTATTTATAATCATACTGGAGAAATAAATTTCAACCTATAGGCTCTATTTCTAAAGTCTATTTAGAAGATGAGTTTCTTACCTATTGTTCTGGATACTTTGAAGACATTGATAAAAGAATAAATCGATTTGGACGTGTTTATGAACTACCAACTCAATCAAAACTATAAGGGAAAACAAAAATATTTTCAGTTATTCTCCAATCAGTTGGGAGTAGCTCAAATATAGCACCGCCAGAAACGGAATTATTAAAGACACACAGATATGTGCTTCTGAATTGTGAAATTGTAGATCCATGTATTCAAGTACTCATAATACAAACAAAGTGACTAATTTGGGTTTGAACATTAAATGAGGAATATTTATAAAACATATTAATGAAGATATTGTATAATGGTTTTCATGTCGTGTAAGTTCATAAAAATTTAAATATATATGGATATTAGGTAGAAAATATATATTTTTAAATCTAGTTATGTATATTAGTTTTTATGGATCATTAATATTGATACTCAGGTTTATTTTTTAGAAGATTATATGTTTCTATGTCGATGACCTCTAAAAAGGCTAGAAATTTTGATGATTACAATGCAAATGGATTTAAATTTCATATAGTCAATCAGGAAGAGGGTATTAAATTCCAGAATAGTGGTATATTTATGGTTTCCAAATTATGAAACTATTGAAAGTTGAATCATATTATCAAATTATACTACCATGGGAATTATTTAGTTATTTTATTCAAATGAATGTTAGTCGATATTTCCTGGGGTATTAAAAGAGATTCCATACTGTTTACTTCTTTGAACTTCTCTCACTTGATGGATGTTAGTGGCCACGAATTACATGATTTTTATATCTTATTATCATAATAGAAAATGGTACATTCTATGGAATATTTCATGGATGAAGGGTGGGGTGTATTTGATCCTGTAAAACAAATATAAATGTATGATATGAGTGATGAAGTGGAATATTTGACCTCTGACATTGAATTCCATCAACTACAAGAAACAAACTTATGAATTCATCAAGATGTTGAAAATATTAGTCTTTTAAGGGAGGATTAATTAGGTAAAATAAAGATATATTGGGAAAATGACATTCTTTATGGACAAAATTATCTTGTGTGTAGTTATCCATTAAGTTATTAACCAATTATGTTATATGTGCATTCATTCATTATCATAGATATGTATATATTTATTATCTGTATTTTGCATCTGTTATCATTTATAATTTTTTTTCTACAAGAAGTTTTTGAAATATATGTTCTAAAGATAATTTTATTTGAATAAATGATAGGAATATCAACGATAAAGTGTTTCATTAATAACAGTTGACTCTCAACATCTGAGACAGCGCCTTCCCATTAAAAAGTGAACGAGTATGTCATAAATCCTGATTACTCATGCAGATATCGGATGGTGACAATTATATATATAAATTTAAATGTGAATAAAGTTATTTCACATTTTTATACTACTAACTTGTTTTTCATAAAATATGTAAAAAATGTTACTGTGGAGAGAGAAATGAACATTTCAAATATTTGTAATCTGAATGGAATTAAGATAGTTGTCCCATTTTACTATTATGGGGTCCCTATGGATGATTTCACAAGATTATTTGGCCACATTCTGGGCCATATGGTAGAAAATACAGTTACCCTTATGATTAACTATACTAATTGGAGGCATGTGCCTCAATCTTGGAAAAATTAATTCTTTGATTGATAGATAAAGTTAATTTTAATACAGTATGGTGTAATTGAATGTGATTAAATTATTATATTATAGTATTTTAAAACTAAATCTCTTGGTAAAAATGTTATTCCATATCACCATTGTGTACAAGGTGCTTTGTCTAATATAAAACATAATTCAGGAATAGGGGGCTCATATAATGATGTAAGATTCAATGGTTGTCAATCTATAGAATGTGTTGATTGAATTATATCAGAAAGTGACTGGATCTATCCCTAGTAATATTTCATTGATGGATGGTAGTGTGAATGTAAACTATAGAACTTAAAAATCATTTATTACACAAACTTTTATTGTTTTAATGTTTAAATATAAATATACAACACTATTTAATTTTCAACATAATTTCCATGTGTGTGCCGATAATAGGAAGTGGAGAAGGAGATGGATAGGATGTATAACAGGATTTCATTGGGATGGTACAAGGAGTAGTAAATTTGGAACAACAATCTATGAGAATTTGGACTATTTCATATACATTTTCAATTATGAGAGTGATTTCATAGAGACTTTTTCATAGGATTACCTGAAATTATTTTTGATGTATAATTTTATAAATGTGTTAATCAAAACTCATATTGCTGGAATATTTAATTAAATTTATATAAGAGAGGATTTATCATTAAAATCTAGCGATTATTTATATATTGATGTGTTATAGTTGGATATATGTATTTTTTTGGCTGTTCTGGGGTTGCAGATTCTATAGTTGTATTTTCGGAAATCGATATATAGTATTACATTAAAACACAGACATATATGCCAAATTATTATTTAGTGGTGGTTTAATACACTACTATTTAGGGTTTATTTTTGTTTAGTGGTGGTTTGTTTATGTTTAGGAGTAGTTTGGCCTCCCAAATAATGATTTTGAGTGAGAAAAAATTTAAACTGCCGTTATCCTGTAGTCATTTTTTTGGGAGGATAAACCACCACTAAACTGCTGATAAACAATATTTCTATGATGGTTCTGAGAAACCACCACTAAATGGATGGAACCAACGCAATTTGAAAGTAAACACCTACTTTATTAGTGGTTTTTGGTAACCTTCACATAATTATATGGTGGTGGTTTAAACCACCCCCAAATCAAAAACCAAATAACTACCACCATATGTTAATTTTATTTTATTGACTAAATAATTGGTCTTCTAAACAAATTATAACATTTATCCAACTACATAAGAAGATATTAAATCCGTAATTGGTCTTCAAAATAACCTAAAAATTCCCAACACATGATATTCTTCTATGAATATCATACCTAATGTATTCATTCATAACATGGGGAATGGTCAACATAATAAAGGGAGAGCTCAAAATCTCAGAAAGGGTAAATAAGATAATAATTATATAACATAAGATATGTGAGTCATAACATTATATCATAATGAGAATGATTATTATATTTTCTATTTTGAAAAAAAATAGTTGATATCATAAACAGAATAATTAATCAGTGATAATAACCTAACACTATAGAATCCCTAGAATTTGGAAACAACCTAAACATGATATCATAAGTGAAAAATAAGGTTTAATACCTAAGAAATAATCATTATATTCTATTCACTACTCTTTATTTTATTACTATATTCCTTGGATTACTCCCTAACCTATCAAAACATGTTAGGTTTTCTCTCTAATCCCATACAGAACATCTAATGAGACAATAACATTACCCAATTAATCGATTATTTTTCTTGGGGAACCCGTAACTATGAAAAATCATATATATGTGTGGGCTATATGATTTAAAATATCATATCATAAAGAACCCATGTAAATAAAATGGGTTTTATATATTTTTCAAGTCATTCACTAAAAATGAATTCATGATATCGTTAATAAAAATGATATGATAATCTGATAGAAATTAAATTGGTATCCAATTACATTAAGAATAATTATTATTAAACACCAATAAATAAATATGATTATGCACATGTAATTTACACCCCACCAGATATGGATATATGGTTTATAAAAATATTCCATTGTCAACTAATTTACTCGGAATCTAGGTGAACACCCTTCAATCAAGTTATGGAATATAGGGTATTCATAGAGGAAAATAATTATTTTTAAATCAAGCATATACTATTGTATGATTAGGTAAGATAAAATCAGTGATGGATCATACAATATATTTAAAATATATTTTAATAATCATTCAAAAATAATAATTTGGATGGTATCATTAGAATAATATAGTTGATAAAGTATAAAATATAGATGAATAACACTATTAGAAGCAGTAGGAAAATTTCTACTTGAAATAAGAAACTTTTCATCCATTGAAAAAAATTAAAAAGGAATATTTTATTGAACCGTGAGAATAATAATTTCCTTTTTTAGAACATGAACTCATAGAGAGGAAGTCTCTTAAAAAATGAAAAAGGTGAAGGAAATATATGTTCAAACATAAACATGTAATACAAATTCATTACATAAAAAAACATATTGAAATTATTGGAATTTTGAATAATGTATATTTAGATAAAAATAACATTATATCAATCTTTATAGAATTTTTTTAAAAAAAATTATAACATTACTTGGAAGGAAAGCCTTTTTTGAAAACTATACATGTAAAAAACATCAAAAAACATTTAAAACAATTAATGAAACCAATATCATATGAAGGATAATTAAACATTCATTTGAAAAGAGTTCATGGGAAACATTAATTTCACTTGTTTTGAAACTGATTTGGGTTATAGATGTGATTTAATTATATAAAATATAAACATGAATGAAAAATAATTATCAGAGACTATATCTAAAATTTATAATACAATGGAAGAAAAGAGATATGTGGAGATCAAAATCAAAATAGATTTCATGACTCTTGGGAAAACAATTGAGTCGAGAAAAAAATTATGGCTTCAGTTACATTGTAATAAAAACCCTTGAAGGGGGAACACAATTAAAATGAACCTAAAATACCATGAATCAATTATATTACATTATTAAATATCAATTTTGATCAATATATAAAATAAAAATGCTAATTTTCTGCATAATGAAAAATATGTCTTAATAAAGAGTGTTTGATACAAAAATGCCTCACGAGTTAAGTTCATTTTAATAAAAACCACTTGAAATAATAAGAGAATTTATTTTAAATTTAAATACCATGAATAATTATATTAAATGATATTAAATTTCCAATTGGATTTATATAAACTATATGAAAGATATTAATTTCATAAAAGACAATGTGTCTCAAATGGGGATTTTTTGAGACAAAACCATACAGTGTTTCCCTTACTAGTCGAATGCCCTCAATTATCATATATAATAAACATAAATATTATAAAGGATAATTTTAGAAACATATTTATAACTAAATATAATTTTAATTTACATTTATCATCAATATCTACATGTGCATGATTTATATGTTTTGTATTTTCCAACAACGGGGGTTTATAGTTTACATCATTTTTATAGTTTCATAGAAGTAGTGTGGGTATTTATTCCACTTCCAAAGTTAATAATTCAAATTTTAATAAATTCACTATAATTTATTAATGATAATGATGTATTATGTTTAAATTTCCTTCCATGAGTACTTTAATCATTATTCTAGGAGATGACAATCACTGTGAATATTTCTCAGCGATTATCAACCTACAAAGGGTGTTTTCTTAATTAATGAGTTAAAAATTATTTCATAAATTAAATAAAAAGGTTTAATTAATTATTTAAATATTTATATCTTTTTATAAGATTAATTTAATTTTTATAATAATTAATTACATAATTTTCTACCAATGTTAACATAGGTAGTCAAACTGACCATACATGAACACGCTTTAACCCAATTAGTGTGTATGGTTAAGGTGGTGTTTATTTGGAAATAATATAATTATAATAATAAAATAATAACATTAAATTATTTTTTATGATGTTAAACCATATTTTAATTTTTTCTGGATATGTAATTAAACACTAAAAGAAACATAAAAAATGATTCTTCATGGAGGTAGTATATTTTACATCACACGATTATTATTTCTTGTTACTCAAGAAATGAATAGGATTAATGTGGATTGTGATTGTTAATTTAATAATTGTAAATATATTATAAAAATAATATTAATTCATAAATAATAATTTTACCATTTTATAATAATATATGGAAACATTATATATTTTTAGGATAATATTATATTATGGTTATGTTTTTTATAAATGAAGGAATTATAAATAAAGGTTATTAATGATGTGTTACATATGTTGAGAGCCTGAACTTCCTCTTGAAGAAGGATTTAGTTTTGAAGAACTTAGTATAATCTTAGGTAACTAGGGAAATAATGGAGTTTAAATTAAATCATGGAAAGAAAATTAGGGTTGGGTTTTATATAAATTTCAAAATATGAGTGGAGTATTGAATGGTTGGAAGTGATCCCACTTTTATAACTGAGGAAGAGGGAATTTTCCATAGAAAATATCGGTAAGTTAGGGGTAAGAGTGGAATGAAATGAAATATAGGAGATATAGGTGAGGGAAGGTTGGTAAGACAATTTGGTAAGACTATATAATAGAACAAATGTTTTTATAATTTCTAAAGGACAAGTGAAATTTGGAAAAAAAATTATCCACCTTTTATTAGTCATTTCAACACTTATTACCATTAATTAAATTTTAATCATGTTAATTAATTTATTACTAAAAATATATGTAAACATTTATTACCAATTTAATAATTATTATTTTTTATTTATGGGCTTCTTTAATATAATTAATTCCATTAATATGATAAAATATGATTATAAATTGAATACACATAACGCATAAAATGTTTTTTTATAAAAGAGTGTTCTTAAACATTAAACATCTATATAAAATAAATTTTTGATGGTTACTAAATTCCATGACAATAATTTATTTATTTTAAAAATATTAAGGTTTTTTAATGTTAAAATCAAGACATAACCAAATTTTAACAAAATAGTTATTAATTAAAAGTAAATATATAAAATAATTTTCCTTATTAAAGTAATCTTTTACTATAGTGTTAAAAAATGTTGGGAAAGAGTTTTCTAAGACAAAATAATTTCTTAAAATTTTTATTTTTCTTACATAGTTTTATATTTGATCGCATAAATGGTTTTATTTACTTTGAGGTCATTCTTAAAAATTTATAAAGTCTTCGAAATTAGATTTTTTGTAAAAACATCATTTTCAAATAAAAATATATTTTTTCAAAAAAGTAAAAAAAATATGTACTACGCAAATTTTGATAATATAAATACAAAAAAAAATTATTCTATCTCTATATATTTATAAAAAATATATATTTATTTAAATCAAAATATCAAATATCAAATATAAATTATAAATATTAAATTCATTTATATAAAAATCACCTACATAAAAATTAAGTGTTTCAAAAATTAGTTAATAGTAATCCCCAAATTTAAATAATTTTATTTTTTTATAAAACATATAGATATTTTATGTGTTATCATAATGATCTTTTAAGGTTGATTAATTTAATTTAATAATCTATCCCGACATTCATTTGTGTGTGTGGGAAGAATTATATCAAACTCTATATTATTTAATGTAAAATATATACACTAAAATATTAATATGATAAAAACTTTTTTAAAACATACATATCATTTATATAAAAGTTGTTTTATTTTTTTTTAATGATAAAAAACATATTTAAAAAACTCCTCAACAACTCCTTGAGATCTGCAGTGCTAGTTTCTGACCATTACAGTTGGAGGTGTTCTCCTAGTGTCATGTGGTTTTTTTATTTGGAAGTTTGTGAGGTGAATTAGGTCATGGAAATCATAGAAACCATATATAATCCCAATAAAATATATATATTATTTGGTTCTATAAATTACTAAAAACATATTATTTTAAAAATGATTACACCTTTCCATAAGAATCGTTTTGACCCTCATAGAAGTTTTAGTGAGACACTAGTGCCCACCACTAGACAAACAATGGTGGATGTTATAGACAATATCTCTCAATTGAACCTTTGATATCCTCCAACAAAGGTTTTAGTTGAACATTTTAATTATTTTAACTAAAACATAGTTTTCTCTATTTCCTTAAATTTTTCCTCACATCCTCCTCAAACTCATTTCATAAAAAAATACCCAAATTTAAACATGAAATAATGAAAATTAAATTAGTTTACTGAAATTTGATACATGGTTCATTATTAACTCCCCACCATCAATATTATCACATTCTAGAAGAATTATATAGAATTTATAGAGAAACAATTGGGGCTATACTCCTATTTATCCCCTTATTGTTCTCATATCTCCTCCTAGATATAGTCATGTTTCCATAACACCCAAATTATAGGTGTCCCCCTCCCACATATTATCATTAAACTCTAATATATAATATGAATTGTTATCTCTCTAAAAAATCATTATTTCAAAAATACACCCAATCACTCCAAATCATGGCAAATGGATCTGCAAAAAATCACCATAGATGACATACATGGAAGAAATTATATATACTATTTCACTACACTGGAAGGGAAATTTGATAATCCATTATACTAATCTTTTTATGGATTTAAAAGGAACCTATTAAATGTGGTTCTAATAATTCCATTATCTCTATCCTCCAATATACCCATCTGGACAATGATCAAAGAAAAACTTAATAATAAACAGTAAACTCAATGATTGGCACCTCCTGTCTATATTAGATATTTTTAGGATTTAGGTAGTATCCAATAACACCCTAATTTATTAAACACAATAATTAATTTCCTATACATAACATAACCCAACTAGTTATGACTCACTAGAATCCATTCCATATATAAGTGACCTACATGTCTACTAAATCGAGCCTCAAATTACACCTTTTGAATCAAATCCCAATAACTATTATTAATGTAAAATTCTACCATTACATAATAGTTCTCCCATACACCAATGAATTATATGATTTAAACCAATAACATATCCTCAATCACCTATATTTCATTCTCAAAATAACCCAAAATCCATGGTTGATAAGTTGTTTTAATTTTATTCTAAAACCATACACCATTTTTGGTATATTAAGAAAAAAAGATGTGAATCTCACCACCTATACTAATATGATTCTCATTAAAACCCTCTAATTTTATTTTCACTAAAATTTATAACCTCCAAAGATCATCTATGGACTGAGGATCCAAAATATGTAAAAAAAATAAACACCTTATTAAATTTATCAATGATAACCAATCCTACATCATTACCCCTAGAATATTTTGTACAGCTTATTCCAAAATCCATTATGATATCCCACCATTTCAATACAAACCTCCCTATTTCAAACTCCATACTCAACCACAAATATTTCTTTCTAATATCATGGTATATCTTGGTCAAGGTAAGATACATGAATTATAACATGATATGAAAATCCTACATAATATCAATACTTATGTGTATATGTATAACGACCCTACTAAGAACACATAATAAAAGATATAATCTAAAGTCCATATGGGGAATTCTACCTATCATAAACCCACTTTTTATAGTGACAGATTAATTTTAATCAATCCATTCCTCTCTCATTTTTTGAATCCTAAGAGGTGAAATATTGAGAAATTGAAAAATAAATTCTCCACGATCCCTAACTATATCCAAATATATCCTTGGAAGAAGACACATCAGTTTTTATTCTAACATCACCTCATAAACCACTAGTGTATTAGATTTCCAACTAAAATAATCAACTAAAAAATTATCATTTCCTAGCATCTATATAATATCAAAATAAAAAATTAATTAATTACAAAAATTATATTCTTATATATTTATTTCATTCTATAAGAAAATATATCCCAAAATCTTATGGAGAGTGTGTATAACAACCCTCTCATTGAAAAATTAATGTCCCCAGCACTTAATATAATATATATCCATCGTTAAAAACAAGTTATGAATATATCAATTCTTCTCATGTTTCATTGTAATCTATGATATGTAATCAACTACCCAATCACTTATCATAATTGAATCATCCTGCCACATGTTACACTTATCGTATCTTCAATATGGTTCCATAATACATCAAACGTGCCTCCACAAATGGTAGAGGATGCCGAATTTTAGTGGGGTATAGGGTGTGTATATGGGGAGGATATTTCCTTATTGATTAGAGTGATCAAAATAGAAAAAAAAATATGATAAAAGTTGGAAGTAGAAAATAATAAACTTACCACAGTGGAAAAAATGGAAGTATCCCCTGAAATATAAGTAAAAACTATAAGAAGCTGAATAAATGATATATGGAAATGATAATTATGATCATTATATAAAAAAAATTTGAGTACACCAGGGATAGTGGACACATGAATATACAATATGATGTCCGAAATATTAAAAAGGAACAAACTGTTACTACAATCTTATCGGGCATAGGCTCGGAACTCTTCCCCATACTCCATCCTAGAGTTCTAAATCAATCAAGAATTGGAATCCTCACACTTCCTTTTACCCATACCTACAATCATGAAGTTTCTTGGGTACTAATAGTGGGAAAAATTAGGTGTGATATACAATATTAGTAGGCCACCACCCATGTTGTCTAGGCCAATCAAGTTCATGTAATAAACGAATGAACTAAGTTCCATAATAAAAAACATAGTAAAATTGATAAATAAATAAATAAACACTTTGTTATGGCTTCCTAAGTGGACACCCACCCAATACCACCAGCTTATGCCTACATCAAATTTCTGAACCAAGAAACATGTACAATTAATATGATATTTACATAATTTATTGTGAAGAAACAACCAATGTATAAATACCTGATGATTATTATTTTTCCTGGTCAAAACATTCCCAAGTCATCAATCAAGCACCCTCTTAATATAAATAATAAACATTATATATGAATAAGAAAAAAACCATCAAATACAATGGTGGACTCTTGAGCCCCTCCAAGACGGTCTATACTGAATCCAAAGGGTCACTATAGTAGTCTCTGATATAACCAATGCCACTGAGTTTGTCCAAGGAAACCCATAAAGCCGACCTCTATATCACTCATGGAATGGTGAACTCTGAGTCCATACCAAGTATGTTACATAGGGTAACAAGTTTTCCCCAAGGCATGTCGTAGCCATTTTTCCAACGTGTCAATCCACGGTTTCTCACCTAGGGAACTGGGTTCACTCATGGGTATAAATAAACTACTCAGAGATCCCATTAAAGGAAATCCAATTTATCTCTCTCAGCATAACAAGCATATACAACCAAGCCTGATGAGTCCATCAACGATGTCCCTAAATCAAGGCCCATGTTCTCTCCCATCCTATAGCAGGTGTAGAATGGAAACAAATGAACATTTCACATGTCAAAACATTTACATTCACATGTCATCAGTAATCCATGACAATATAACATGCTAATAAGGTAGCCCAATCATATCATCCAATTCGACCCATTAAACTATGACATAAGACAAATGGAATAAAGAATAAGGCGTAAAATGTAAGCAGTCCATAAGGCATAATCATAATGGTCAAGCATAAGTAACAAAATATATGGTATATGGAATATAGGGTGAAGCATCAAGTATGAGAAATAAATTATAAGGTAAAATTCATCATTCTTAAGGACATATCTCATAGTCAAACACAATATATTGATTCAATTCACTAGTTATGTTATTCATCTCAAGTGAACACACAAAAAACATGGGTTTTATCATTTAATACATATAAAAAATAGTCCATTAAGGTGGGAATGCCCAAAGGGGGACAATGACAAGGAGAACAACCCACTGGTGGTTTTCACCATATGTTACAGTTGTAAATGACATGAGGAACTAATTAAATAAATGTATTAAACATTTTTGATGTGTTAATGGAAGGATATGGAACACATAATAATAGTGGGTAATTTAAAAAGTGATGAAATTAGCACAAAAGACCTAGAACACCAACCTCTATGAGTTATCACTCCACTCTACTATTGTCAAATCATTGAATGATCTATAATGAAAGAAAATTAAGAAATCATCAAATGCACTAAAAATAGTGAAAATGATTTTCACATAAATTGATCAAATGATGATAGGAGAAACTCAAAATAGAAGGGAGAGGATTAGAGATATTACATTTATCTTTTTTTTCTGATAGTAAGATATTTGGTTAAGGAATGAGGGAGCTAGCATGGACCATATGGAGTAGGAAGAAGAAGGCTCATGTATGGAATAAGATGAAAACCACTGAAGATGAAAGGGATAAATAGAGGGTGGATTAAAATCATTAAGAGTGGTATAATTTTAAATTGACCCTCAAATATTTTTTCACTTAGTTTAGTTTCACGTTTGGCCAAACATTTCACCAATAGTGAACTAATCCACTTCTTAAAATGAAACCTTGTATAGTTAGGTACACGTATTATCAAACCGTGTGAAAATAGTAAAAAAGGCATTATCAAAAAGTAGCAGTTTGATACATAGGAATATGCTAGGGGTTACAAGGTTATATACAAAACATGTTTCCATCTAAAATTCCACTTCCTACAGTGGCACTGTTAAGGGAAACTTTGTGGTCTGGGTAGCAGGGTTTCTACCAATCGTACGACCAAACCTGTCTCTTCAATTTTTCGGGAATTGGGATTCGAATGAGTCCAAGACACACCTAAGACCTCCCTAACATAATTAGGAATCATTAATAGGTTCATAAAAGGATATTAAACCATAACATAATGGTCTATATTTTTAATAATATTCAATATTTTATAACATCCCCTCCTTAAGATAACACATCCTTGAGTTTCCCTTCCAATGGTGGTAAACCATCATTATAGAAGAGATTTAATAAATTTGAATGTACATTGGCTTCCCAATCCTAAGTATCATCCTGAACACATCTATACTTCCATATAACCTAGAATAGTGGAACTGACCATCCTCATAGAGTCCTCATACTACGATCAATGATATGTATCGAATGCTCCTCGAAGGACACATATGCCTCCATCCCTATGTCCTCAGGGTCGAATTAATGAGACGAGTCATCATGATATCTCTAAAGCTGTGCTACATGGAAGATATCATGCAAGGAATGGTACCTTTAAGGTGACAACAACTGATAGTCTACCTTCCTAACCATCTCTAATATTTATAAAGGATCAATGTAATGATATTATAAATTGACCTATCTCTAAATTCATTTATGACCCAATCATGGTGATACACTCAGAAAGACTCAATATCCCACCTCAAACTCCTTAAGTATATGATGATGACCAATATATGAATTATTCATGGACATAGATATATCCATATGCATATAAATTATCTACAGATGGTTTGTAGTCTAATGAACGAGATGAGGTAAACCTATCAGTCTAAGGGTGGTATGATGTACTCAAGAGTACCTTTGAATCTAGTGTCTTTTTCAACCCTTTCCAACACCATGAGGTAAATGTTTCATCTCATTCTGAAATTATATAATTGTTAACACCATGAAGTCTCATTATCCCTTAGATCTATATCATTCCCTGCTCATCAATAGAGAAAGTTTCGTTAATTAGAAGAAAGTGTGAAACCTTGGTCAAGATTTCGATGATCCCCGACACTGCATGACTATCTAAAGTAGATATCGAAGATCCTATCACAAAATACTAGGTGACATCATTCCCTTTCCACTCAAGAATAGAGAGAGGTTTTAGAATTCCACCAGGTCATTGGTGGTCTGCCTTCACCTGCTGACAGGTGGAGCACAGAATGGTGAAAAATGCTATATGACTCCTTATACATGGACAACAATAATGATTACTTATGTCCCATAAATATTAGTAATTCCGGGATGATATTCCCAAATCAAGGCATGATATTTCCTCATCATCTCTTCTCATATATTTGAAGTCAACAAACATGCTCACAGAAGAGTAGGGTCTCATTCTCATCAAAAACCCAACTTGGAGGTGGTTTATCATCTATGAAGCACTCCCTATGAATGAAGCCATCATAATTATATAGCCTCCTCATTAAAAAACATTGAAGAAGAGAGAAGTTTATTTGTATATCTTCAAAGATCGGTTCCTCATGTTTTTCCTGAACCTCCAGGTGTATCATAAAAAATAGAGCCATAAATTTCCACTCAATAATAGCCTCTTTGACATGTTGTTTAAGATTATTCTGGGTCAAGGAATCAACTATGAAATTTATCTTTCTTGGATTTTATGAAAGCTCAATGTTAAATGATTAAAGGTATTCAACCCACCTACACTGCCTTATATTCAAGTATCACATTAGGAATATTTATATGATACTCTTGTGATCAGTGTAAATAATGAATTAAGGACCCAATAATTAGTGCCTCCAATAGCTCAGAGCACAAACCAAAGCTTCTATCTTGAGATATTGGGTAGGATAGATCCTCTCATGAGTCATAAAATAGAGGGATCTATATGCTACAACCCAATCACACTGCCACAGAACTACCCCAAACCTTTTTCCTAAAGCATTACAATAAACTGTATAACATATGCTAGTTCTGGAATAATCAGAATCATAACCGAATTAATTCATTACTTTAACTCTTGAAAAGCATTCTCACAATATTCAGTATAGTCAAATTTCACACCCATCTTATTGAAGATCATAAGATATGCTTCCATTCATGGGAAGTCCTAAATGAAATGACTGTAATACCTAGATATCCCTAAAAAGCTATGTTTTAAAACACATTCTATGGATTTTCCTAGGAAACAATGATTCCCACCTTCTCTTGGTCAATATATATGTCTGTTTCAGATATAATATGACCTAAAAAGTGCACCTTACTAATCCAAAATTTGAATTTACTAACTTTCAAATATAAATGGTGGTCTATTAGTGTACTCTGCATATTCTAAGGGTGGTTTTCATTGCCATGTATTGTTCTCAAATACACAAATATGTCATCTAAAAAGACTACCATGAAGGATTCATGATATGGGTTGAAGACCCAATTCATAAAAGCCATAAATATTTCCATCATGTTGGTCAGAACGAATGTTATAACTAGATACACATACAAGTTGTACCTTCTCCAAAAATTTGTATGTGTTTTGTCTAATGGCCCCACATGCACTAGATAGTAGCCTGACCTCAAATCAATATTGGTGAAAACCATCACTCCTTGGAGCTAGTCAAAGATTTTTTCTATACGAGGTTGTGGATATAATTTCATTAATGTGATTTAGTTTATTCGGTATTAATCTAGGAAAAATATAATTGTATCATCCAAATTCATTGTGAAATGGGCTGGTAAACCCCAAGGGGATGTGTTGGGTTAGATGAAACCATTTCCCTTCAGATCGTCAAGCTATATATTGAGTTCGCGAAGCTCTATAGGTGCCCCCATATAAGAAGGAATGGACACTAGTGTCGCACCTAATACAAGATCTATAGTGAAATAAACCTCTCTCTCAAGAGGTAAGCTGAATAAATCATCCTAGAAGATATCCCTAAAATGATTCACAATAGGTGGAAACTCTACTAACTACATCCCTTGATCACTCATAAAGAGACTCACCATCTAATCAATCACTCCACCAATCCCAGAGCACTTGTGTCCATCTTGACATTCATGCATTTCTAGTTCTCCCTTATGTATATATGGTATTCCCTCAGGTGATGTGAATTATAGTCAACGGTGAATGAAATTCACTTTAGAATGATAACGAATGAGTCATTCTATATCAGGAATGACATTGAACCTAGTCATCTCAACAATAAAGAAGCTCCATTGAAAATGGAACCCACCTAATTCAAGGGGGAACCCCAGACACTAGAATTTTCCCTAAATTCTAATCAATAATGGATTTTCAAGAGGCATGATGCTATAGAATTAATCAATTTCATGGCCCAGGTGTTCTTCAAATGTAGAAGATAGAAAAGAGTGCGATGCATCTATATCAAAAAGTGATGAAACTTACATAGAGGCTTCTATAACAGTACCTCTAATTGCATATGGACCTACACTCTACTCCTATGGTGTTAGATATACTATATAAATATGGCCCAAAAAATGGTGCTGAGATGCTGCCCTATTAGACTAAGAAAATGCACTCTGCTAATGTTGAAGATCTTGGGACTAACTTCCTTGGACATGACCACTACCACCTCACCCTGATCGGCTGGTAGAATACCAACTCTTAGACTTGTTTGTAGTTTTGGATCCTTTACATGATAGAGGTGTCGTACGAATCCCCTATCACATGGTACTAGAGGAAAAGACTAGCAAAATCATTGAAGGTGTCCCATCCTTCCACAAGATTAGAACTTGATCAGTTTCCTTGTTCACTGATACTTCTTATCTCCTAGCATTTCATACTAGGGACACACTATAGAGTTATTAGTACATGTCACATGGTTGGTATTTCTCAGACATACACCTTCCAAACAACACTTCATAATACCAAATAAACCCTCCATTTCTATATTTTTTATTATTAGCGACAGATGCATGTCACAAAAATTCATTTACGATGGGAGTCTATCATGAATACCCAGTCATGATAAAACAGTGTCATAATTACATTTATTTGTGATGGTCTGTCACAAAGAGTAATTTTTTTCAATGGATGGACCATTCATCAAAAATAAGTGTCATAATTTTTTGAAATAAATAACTATGAAAGACCATCGTGATTAATTATTTTTGACGAACTGTTAATATGTCACAAATAATAGTTTCTTAACAAATATTACAATTAAAAATAATTTAAAATTTTAGAAAATAATGAAAAATATTTAAAAACAATTCAAATAATTATATATATAAATATATTAAATTTATTTAAAATATTAGAACTAATTAAAATAATAATAAAATTTTTGAAAAATTAAATATATTGAAAAACGAAAATAATTGAAAATTTTAATTTTATTACAAATAATTAACTAAATTAAAATTAATTTAAAGAAATTAAAATATTTAAAATTAATTATTAAATTGAAAAATATTTAAATAACGTTTAAAAAAATTATAAAAACTATAACAGACATAAAAGTAATGCATCATTTCAAACATGATATGTTTTTCATACCAAATTACAGAACATTTATAAAACATTAGAAAAATTAAATTGTTTCAGGTGGAGGAAGATCACTCGAAGGACCTAGGGGGATCATTAAAAGAACTAGGGGAAACTTGATGTCGATTCCACACACATTTTTTCACATATACTACAACATCTTATTATCTCTCAAATGTTGATACTCACGCTCCTCCTACCTCTTATTCTGTATATTCTTTTTCATCTCATTTGGAGCTCTTAACCAATCCTCATAATGTGCAACAGACAACGAATGTCCATGATCTCCCTTAATTCTCATTGATTTCATCGTAGAAGTACCATAATAACCCATTGGTGTAAGTTGAGAACCAATACCAATCACCTGACCTTTCTCGACACCCAATAACGTATCTTGTATCCAGGCCCCCTCATCGAAACCAAAATCACCAGTAACATCTTGTTCAGTATCTCCTTGACTCTATCGTTATTGACACATCATAATCTCATACATGTGCTTTAAATATAATGATAAATTAGAATAATAATAAAATTAATATCCATTCAATTTAATAAAAATTACTAACCACAATATTGTAACGCCCCAACCCAAGTTACCTAGAGTCAGTGCATTATTACATAACATTGGCATGATCATAAAAGATCAAGTCTCGAAACACTGATTAGTTTAGTAGCCTTGGAAACACTAGATATATTCATAAGTCTTATATAACATCATAAAGTGAAAAAAAAACTACAATAACATCTTGTCTTTATATCCCCTCATACTATTCATGTAGGTCATTCATAAAATAATTCTTCACATCTTAGGAAAAATAAAACATTGAAAGGGGTGAGCTTAGATGCTCAGTAAGGATAAAAATATAGCAGAAACTTTCATAAATAAACATAAACATTTAAGGAAATGTATAACTAAAAAAGCCTTTTAAACTTAAACTTTAGCATAATATGGCAATGATGAAATTAAATAATTTCATTTACTTATTCACATGGATATTCTATTAGTCTAATAATCACATTCAATGTCAATAACCACTTTTATAATAATGAAATGCATAATGCCAGACTATCATAACCACATAGTCAAGGCCTTGTGACAAGACTACAAATAATATTTTTTCAATGCCTTGTTCCATGACACTAGTTTGTCTCATGAGACCTACTGATGCATCGAGGAGCTATAGAGGGCTCCACCTTTCACTTACTATGTCCAATTCATTCCTCATATGAACAGGTTTCAACATAACATAAACATTCGTATTAAAAATAGCATAAAAATGTCAATACTTTCTCCATAAACCGTGAATGGTATATAAATAACACATCCATAGTCAAACATATCACAAACCCTTCAATACTATATAGAAGTTTTTTATCATAATAAATCAACTTTAAATAAGCTTAAAATCCATCAAAGGATGTTGACATAGATGAAATCAAAACTATTTGAGATAAATATCTCTTTTTTTGAAATCATTTAAAAGTCACATAATTATAAAATATAAAATTACTTTAAAAATATTCTTATAAGCATTTAAGGGAAGCTTCGATAATTTTATAAGGGTGTAAAATAGCCGCACCCGTTGTATAAGTTAAAAAAAATACATTCTTACCTTAATTTTGTTGAAAATGTTAAAAAGGACCTTATTTGGAAAACGACGGAAAGATTACTTTATAAAATTCTTATAAAAAGTTAAAAAATGGTATAAATGACTTTAACCCATATTCTGTAAAATAGTAAGAATGTTTTGAAATACATTTTTAAGAAACATGGATGTGGATGATAAAGAGGTCCCAGTAGATAATTACGTATAAACAACCTCAGATAATGAAGAGATTGTGAAATAAACCCTTACCTTGTACTTTTCCTTGGTCGAGGGTTGGTTTAGCTCCTATATAATGGTGAAATAATTTTTATTAAATTATAAAAGAATCATATACATTAATATTAAATCAAATATAATTTTTTAATATTTCTTTGTTAATAATATCTTAGTATTAACATTGTTTTGTGTTTTAACTGATTTGTTTTCCATTATATGCTTTGTTACGTAAGTCGTGTTTGTTATCCATAGGTTGTATCATATTCATATCCAGAATGATATTAGGTCCTTAAACATTATTTTTAATCATCAAATAAAAATTATTCTTGAATGGATACGATGTGGAATGAATCTCATTGCGTTTGTGGAGACGGTAGTCCGTACGTACGCACGAGTGACAATATCAATCTTTTGATATTAAAACAATATATAATTGGATGGTGTATCATATATACAGAATAATTATCATGTTATATTTATTATTTAAATGACTTACACATCATTATTAAACCAATCCAACTAATAATATTTTGAATAACAATTACACCACGATGTGGAGACGGTAAGTCGTACGTACGCACATATGGTGACATGTCATTCAAAGGATGGATAGAATACTAAATATGTTTCTAACATATTTATAATAACATCACAGTATATAGAAGATATTTTAGTTATTATTTTAGAATGGAAATAACAAAGAAAGAAGAAGTGGAAGAAGAAAGGAACTTGAAAGAGTGTGGTGAAAACATTACCTCTTCTTTGGGTTCTTCCTTTTGATTTCATCAAAAGGGCTCCTTAGGATGGCTTTATAACTAAAGTAATGCCTTTAAGATGAAGGGAGGATAATTGAGAGGGTATTTTGGCAGAGTTTGGCTGATCCAAAAGGATTTTAAGGTGTGAATTAGAGGGAATGGGGAGTGCCCTTTTATAAGAGGGGTGAGGGGAACCTTAGAAAAAACTTAAAATATTATTTTATAATAAATTCATATTCAGTTTATAATGGCTAAAAAGTGACTTATTTCGAGGATAAGTTGAGTATGGGTATAAATCCGTTCAACCAATATATTTTAGACAGGTTTGGGTCACTAAATTAACCTTGTCATTTATATTTAACTCTTAGTTAATTAGTTTGACATTTATCATGTCTGTTTGTATTTTTATATTATATGGTTAATAAACATACTATATACCTCCAAGATAACCCCAAGTGGTTCATTAATGATATAAATATAATTATATAATTCTCTTGACCAAACCTTATATTCTTAGGAATTGAATATCAATTAATAATATAATATTTTTTTTAAAAAACTCTTTTATGTCAATTTTGACTCTATTTGGTATTTTGTTTTTTCTAAATTCATAACAGCATTATTACTTCGAACCTAATTCATTTGATCAACCCTAAAATTTCATATTAACCTATGAAATTCGTGTAATTCATTAAAAGTCTGAAATTATAGTTATTTGGGTATTTATAATATCAATTGTTTTAATATTTCACTAATAAGGTAATTACTACATCATAATTGTGTCATAAATAAACCAAATTATTTAATGTCTAAAAATTATAAATAAAATACCATTATGTATGATATATTTTTAGATTTATAATTAATATTTATAATCAAATTTATCTTATGTATAACCCTATATTAAAAAAAATTAGTCATTAAACTTTGATTTTAACATTTTTAACTCTTCTTTGAATTAAATAATAATAAATGTCCTAATCCAATCCAAGTGGACCAAAGAGGTTCATATTTTATTCCTAAGGATTTTTTTGGTCTAACTATACTTAGCCAATAGAATTAGGACATGTTTTAGGGTAATAATAATATCATTTTTACAATTAATTACCCTATTTACTTTTAATTGTGGTAAATAAAAGTAAAAAGTTACTATTCACCAAAAATTATTTTTATCTTATTGAACCAAATTTTACTCCTTTATATTAATCGTGTGTCTCGGATTTTTGAAATTCCACTCATAGAAGTGATAAAATTATGTTTTATGTGAATTTGCAAATTCTCCTAGGAGGTGGGTAAAAGACGGTGAAAAGTTCAATAAAATTTTTATATATCTAAAATTATTCTAAACTAACTCCAACAAATTACATTGAACATATATAGGTATTATGTATCTATTTTGACCTTAATTAAATTTAAATAAAATAAATAATTATTTAAATAAAAATTTGGTTTTAAACTATAACTTAGTGTTTTTTCACTATTAATCAAAAATTGAATATTTTCATAAAAATACCAAAAATTCACCCTAAGATAATTTCAATATTTCGAATCCAAAAATGAAGTCCATTTTGAAAGATAAAATTTATAAAATTTCAAAAAGTGGGTATTACTAGTCATAACGGCTAGTTTGATTGGTTGTGGAGTGTGTTAGAACACGAAGTTGCGTACAATGCACACTACTGTATTATTCAAAGAAAAGCATACCGAGGAAGCTTGGGGTGTTACATTCTCCCCTCCATCAAATAATTTTGTCCTCGAAATTTCTAGAATATTACTGCATAAAAAGACTCGGGTGGTTCTTCATCATAAGTTCTTCGGGTTCCCACGTTGCCTCTTCCATCTTATGGTTTCTCTATAGAAATTTTACCAGACGAGTCGTCCAGTTTCTCAAAACTTGTTCTCTCATATCAAGAATCTTGACAGGCTCTTCGCCGTAAGACAGATTGGGTTCTAGTTCTAATTCCTCATGGGTGAGCACATGCGTTGGGTCAGGCATTTATTTTCTCAATAGTGATACATGGAACACATCATGAACATTGGAGAGATTTGGTGGCATTCCCAAATGATAAGCTACATCACCAATTTGTTCTAGAATTTCGAAAGGTCTGATATTCCTAGGACTCAATTTTCCCTTCTTACCACAACGTATAACTCCCGTCCATGGAGATACCATTAAGAAAACATGATCTCCTACATGAAATTCCAAATCCTTCCTTCAGTTATAGGCATAGATCTTCTGCCTACTTTGAGCTGCTTTGATGTGGTTTGGATTACCTTCAACTTTTCCATCAATTCCTTCACTAGTTCTAGGCCTATGAGTTTTCATTCACCAACGTCATCCCAACAGGTTGGTGTGCGACATCGCTTTCCGTATAACACTTCATATGGTGCCATTAGAATACTTGAATGGAAGCTATTGTTATAGGAAAATTCCACCAGAGTTAAATATTGATCCCACTTACCCTGAAAGTCAAGTGAGCAAGATCTCAACATGTCTTCTAAGGTTTGAATATTCCATTTTGATTGTCCATCAGTTTGGGGGTGGTAAGGAGTGCTCAAATGAAGTTCAATATCCAAGGCCTTTTGAAGACTCTTCTAGAATCTTGATGTAAAACATGGATCACGATCAGAAAAAATTGATTGGGGTTCTCAATGAAGTCTCACAACTTCATTAATATATCGATTTTCTAGACATTCAAGTGGTAGATCTTCTCTTATAGCAAGAAAATGTGCTGATTTGGTAAGATGATCAATAATAACCCATATTGCATCGTTCCTTCTATGAGTTTTTGGTAGTCCCATGACAAATTCAATCGTGATATTATCCCATTTCCACTCAGGTATGGGAAGTGGTTGCATAACTCTTCCAGGTTGCTTCCTTCCAGCTTTCACTTGTTGGAAAACCATACATCTTTACAAAAAATCACCAATCTCCGTCTTCATGTTGTTCCACCAAAAATGTTCCTTCAAATCTCTATACATTTTGGTGCTCCAAAGGTGTATAGAGAAATTCGAGCTATGAGCATCATCTAACAATTCCCTTTTTAGATAAGGTATATCAGGAACACAATGTCTCTTCCCAAATTTCAAAATTCCATCTTCATACACAAAGTCACTCAATCTCCCATTATTCACAGCTTTAATCTTCTTTTGAAACTCTTCATCATCGGTTTTTGAACTCTTAATCCTTTCTAGTAAAGATGGTCTAGAAACCATTTGAAAAAGCATTGATGTTTCACCTTCCATGGTTATTCCAATATCCACATTTACTAGACCCATGAACATTATATCACTTTCAACTCCCATTTTTTCAAAACTCCATGATCCTTTCTGTTCAAAGCATTTGCCACCTTATTTTCCTTCCTCGGGTGGTAGTGTATTGGGAAATCGTAATCTTTGAGTAGTTCAAGCCATCTCCTTTGCCTCATGATGAGATCTTTTTGTGAGAAAATATACTTCAAACTCTTGTGATCGGTATATATCTCACATTTTTCACCATAGAGATAATGTCTCTATATCATCAAAGCAATGATTACAGCAGCTAACTCAAGATCATGAGTAGGATATTTTTGCTCATGAATTTTTAGTTGTCGTGATGCATAGGAAATATCCCTATCATTCTGCATAAAGACACAACCAAGTCCTTTCATTGATGCATCACTATAAATAACAAACCCATCATTCCACGATGGTAGAGTCAATATAGTAGAATTGACCAATATTTTCTTCAGTTCTTCAAAACATTATTCACACTCTTTTGTCCATAAAAATTTTACCCCTTTACATGTGAGCTTTTCTAATGGGTTAGCCAACCGGGCAAAATTCTGGACGAAATTTCGATAATAACCCACTAAACAAATAAAACAACATACCTCAAGTATACTCGTCGATGCTGGACATTCGTGGATTTCTCTTGTCTTAAAAGTATCAACAGAAATTCCATCCTTAGAGACAATATGGCCAAGAAACCAAATCTCCTAATGCCAGAATTCACACTTTCGAAACTTCCCATATAATTCAGGTCTTCTCAGAGTCTTTAATATAATGTGCAAGTGATTTTCATGATCTTCGTATCTTTTGGAGTATACCAAGATTTCATCAATAAATACCACTACAAAGTCATCAAGATATTCCTTGAAAACTCTATTCATTAGATCCAGGAAAATAGATGGTGCATTAGTCATCCCAAAAGGCATTACTGTAAACTCATAATGCTCGTACCTGGTTCGAAATGTTGTCTTCAGAATATCTTCCTTCTTCACACACAACTGATGGTATCCAGATCGAAGTTCAATCTTTGAAAAGTATTGAGCTCCATGAAGTTGGTAAAATAAATCATTAATGTGAGGTATGTGATACTTGTTCTTTATTGTTATAGCATTTATCTCCCTATAGTCGATACATAACCGCATAGATCCATATTTCTTCTTAACAAAAAGAATAGGGGCTCCCCATGGAGAAACACTAGGGCGAATAAATCCCTTATTACTCAATTCCTCTAGTTGTTTCTTTAGTTCCACTAATTCCACAGTGGTCATTCTATAAGGGGTCTTCAATATGGGCCTTCATCTAGGAATTAAATCAATGGAAAACGCAATTTCTCATTCTGGAGGATGTCCAGGTAAATCTTCTGGAAAAACTTCAACGTATTCCTTCACAGTAGGTACATCCTCTATTTGAACATTCCTTTCCTCACCCACAATCATTTCATTCTCTTCCTCCCCAATAATTGAATTTAGTTGAGCTACTGGGGGTGGATATAGATAAGAATTATGTGGTGAAGATTCTGCTCTAAAGATAAGGTGTTCCTTATCATCATCATCAAAAATCATAACCTCGTTCTTCTTACAATAAATCTTCATATCATAGTCCGAAAGACAATCCATACCGATGATTATATCAAACTCAATCATAGGTATGACGATGAGATCAGTAGATAAATAACATGTATATGCTATAATGGGAACTGATTCACAGAACATTGAAGAAATGATACTGTACTTAGGTGTTTTAACTGAAAACTCCCTTGTTAAATAAGATT
Source organism: Viscum album (assembly GCA_963277665.1). Classification (NCBI taxonomy): domain Eukaryota; kingdom Viridiplantae; phylum Streptophyta; class Magnoliopsida; order Santalales; family Viscaceae; genus Viscum; species Viscum album. Next base: position 1,980,105,660 of record OY728119.1, read on the forward strand.
GGAAATATCTAATTTTTTTAGAAAACTGGGAAGATATGAAACAATGCGATGATCTAGAATCAAATAATGAATTTTCTAAACTTGAGGAAACCATTAAATTACCTGCCACCACGTCTTTCAGAGCTTCTACCTCAGCATTAGTGATAGCATAAGCTTGTCCTTTATCGCTTGTCCTTTTCTGAGGTAAGTTCCCCTGATGATTAGGACATTCATTTGTATAGTGTCCCATCTCCCTATAATTGTAGCATTGAACATCGGTAGCTTCTTTCTTCCCCTTGCAATCATGTGCTTGGTGTCCTTTTTCACCACACTTGTAACAGACTCCCATTCCTTTCAAGAAAGTACCAGGGTGTTTATTCCCATATTTACTACATTATGGATATTCAACTATTACCTTCTTCCACTTATTTCCATTTCTGGAGTGATCAGTGAATGTCTTCTTCTCTTGTTTTTCTTTAAAGTTTTAAGACTTTTGATAATTCTTTGTCTGTCTTGATAGCACATGAGACAATATCTTCGTATGACGTGAAGGATTGTGAGACTAATGCTCAATAGAGAAATGTTTTTAACCCATAAAATAAATGAGCAATATTATTTCTTGGGTTACGTATATAATCTGCAGCATGCCTTGATAAAGTTGTTAAGTTAGACTCATACTTCACAACATTCTCATCCTCCTTTGGCCTCACACCCAGAAATTGTCTTTCCATATCTGCTCGATGGTCATGAGGAAATAATTTTTCTATGAAAATATCTTTAAACTCCCTCCATTCCATATTTGATAATTCATCATCTTCCTTCGTGTTTTGAATCAATAACCACCATTGATCAGCATCTTCAGTGAGGCGGTAAACTGTCATGACAACTTTTTCCCTCTCACTACTCCCCAAGGCATGGAATATTTTCTCTAAGGAATTTATCCATTGCTCTGCTGCTAGTGGATTTGTTACCCTATTGGATATTGGTGGTCGTTTCCTCATGAAGCGATCTAATATCGATCATCCGCGCTATGGGTTAGGGTGCTCCATATGGGTTAGGTTATTATTCATAACCTGAGTGAGTTGTCCCAGTATGTTGATTACCTGATCAACACCAGTTGCATCACCAACTCCACTATAATTATCTTGAGCAGGAGGGAAATCCCTATATGTATTGTGTGAATTGATATGGTTTACATTTCTTCCACTAGGCGCCATTTCTAAACAATGGAATAAACTAGACCAGTTTATGAATCAAAATACATAATTCTATATTTGTAAAACACTTAACGTAAATTGAACTATATATAGATATAATCCATAATCATAATAATGTTTTCTTTGAGGAAGTATATACTCATAAACCCTTTATAATTGTTTGTAAAGAAAATGATAATTAACCTAAGAATATCCCCCGGGAGTGTCGTAACCAAGAGTGCAGCAAGGCCCATTTTTGTGCACCAGTTCCCGTTCAAGTCTAGCTCAAAGTGGTGTTTTCTAGTTTTACCCCTAGGTACGTCTGTGCTAGAGCTGCCTCTAATTTCTCATATCCAGAAAGGGATTTATTTCTTCGAAAAACTCTCAAAATCTCTACAATACCAAAATTCTAGGAAGTTCTTCTATAATAATCCTCCAAGTCTATCTTAGTGCTATGTGCTCTAATCAGAGTTTATCTAAATATAGCTTCCAAAGTTTGTTCTAAACATCCTCTAATACCAACTATAATGCCCCAACCCCAGTTACCCAAAGTCGGTGCATTATTACATAACATTGGTCGGATCATAAAAGATCATGTCTCTAAAGACCGATTAGTTTAGTAGCCTTGGAAACACTAGATATATTCATAAGTCTTACATTACATCATAAAGTGAAAAAAACTACATCAAATTCTTGTCTTCTTATCCCATCATACTATCCCTCCAGGTCATTCATAAAATAATTCTTCACATCCTGGGAAAAATAAAACACTGAAAGGGGTGAGCTCAAATGCTCAGTAAGGATAACAATATAGCGGAAACTTTCATAAATTAACATAAACATTTAAGGAAATGTATAACTAAAACAAAAGCCTTTTAATATTAAAATTAATCATAACATGGAAAAGATAAAATGAAATAATGTCATTTACTTATTCACATGGATATTATACTAGTCGAATAATCACATGCAATATCAATAAGCACTTTCATAATGATGGAATGCATAATGCCAGAATATCATAACCACATAGTCAAGGCCGTGTGAAAAGACTACAAATAATATTTTGTCAAAGCCTAGTTCCAAGACACTAGTTTGTCTCAAGTGACCTAACAATGCATCGAGGAGCTATAGCAGGCTCCACCCGTCACTTACTAAGTCCAATGCATTCCTCATATAAAATGTTTTAAACATAACATAAACATTTATATTAAAACTAGCATACGAAATATAAATAATTTCTCCATAAACCATGAATGGTATAAAAATAACACATCCCCAGTCAAACATATCACAAAACCTTCAATACTATATGGATGTTTTGTATCATAATAAATCAACTTCAAATAAGCTTAAAATCTATCAAAGGATGTTGATATATATGAAATCAAAACTATTTGAGATAAATATCTCTTTTTTTGAAATCATTTAAAAGTCACATAATTATAAAATAAAACATTTACTTTCAAAATATTCTTATAAGATTGTATGGGAAGATTTGACGATTTTATAATGGCGTAAAATAGCTCCACCCTCCATATAAGTTAAAAAAAGGAATTCTTACCTTAATTCTATCGAAAAGGTTAAAAAGGACCTTGTCTGGAAAACGACGGAGGGATTACTTTATAAACATCTTATAAAAAGTCAAACAAGGGTATAAATGAATTTAACCCACATTTTTTAAAATAGTAAGAATGTTTTGAAATACATTTTTAAGAAACATGGATGTGGATGATAAAGAGGTCCTAGTAGATAATCACGTGTAAACAACCTTGGATAATGAAGAGATTGTGAAATAAACCCGTACCTTGTACTTTTCCTTGGTCTACGGTTGGCTTACCTCTTGTATAATGGTGAAATAATTTTTATTAAATTATACAAGAATCATATACATTAATATGATATCATATATGATCTTTTAACATTGCTTTGTTAATAATATCTTAGTATTATCGTTGTTTCTTGTGTTAACTAATTTGTTTTACTTTATATGCTTTGTTACGCAAGTAGTGATTTTTATCCATAGGTTGTATCTTATTCATATCCATAATGATATCAAGTCCTTAAACATTATTTTTAATCATCAAATTAAAATTAGTCTTGAATGGATACGATGAGGAATGAATCTCATCGCGTTCATGGAGATTGTAGTCCGTACATACGCACGAGAAACAATATCATTATTTTGATATTCAAATAATAAATAATTGGATGGTGTATCATATATACAGAATATTTATAATGTTATATTTATTATTTACATGTATTACACATCATTATTATACCCACCAAAATAATAATGTTTTGAATAACAATTACACCACGACGTGGAGGCGGTAAGCCGTACGTACGCACATATGGTGACATGTCATTCATATGATGGATAGAATACTGAATATGGTTGTACCATATTTATAATAACATCACAATATATAGAAGATACTGGATTTATTATTTTATAATGGAAATAACAAGGAAAGAAGATGTGGAAGAAGAAAGGAACTTGAAAGAGGGTGGTGAAAACATTACATCTTCTTGGGTTCTTCGTTTTGATTTGATCAAAATGGATCCATAGGTTGGCTTTCTGACTAAAGTAAGGAATCTAGGATGAAGGGATGATATTTTAGAGGGTATTTGTGTAGAGTATGGCTGATCCAAAGGCTTTGAAGGTGTGAAGTATAGGGAAGGGGGAGCGCCCTTTTATAAGAGGGGTGAGGGGCACCTTAAGAAAAACATAAAATATTATTTTATAATAAATTAATATTCGGTTTATAATGCCTCCAAAGTTACTTATTTAGATACTAAGGTGGTTATGGGTCGAAATCCTTTCAACCAATATATTTTAGATAGGTTTGGGTCACTAAATTAACATTATCATTTATATTTAGCTCTTAGTTAAATAGTTTGACATTTACCATGTCTCTTTGTATTTTTATATTATATGGTTAATAAACATACTATATACATACAATAGAACCCCAAGTGGTTAATTAATTATATACATATCATTATATAAGTATCTTGGTTGAACCGTAGATTTTTTGGAATTGAATATCAATTAATAATATAATATTTGTTTTAAAAACTATTTTATGTCAATTTTGACACTATTTGGTATTTTGTTTTTCCTAAATTTATAACAACATTATTACTTCGAACCTAGTTCATTTAATCAACACTAACATGTCATATTAACCTAAAAAATTCTTGGAATTAATTAAAAGTCTCAAATTATATTTATTTGGGTATTTATAATATCAATTATTTTAATATTTCACTAATAAGGTAATTATTGCATCATCATTGTGTCATAAATAAATTAAATTATTTAATGTCTAAAAATTATAAATAAAATACCATTATGTAGTAAATATTTTTAGATTTAAAATGAGTATTTATAATCAAATTTATCTTATGTATAACCTTATATTAAAAATGTTTTAGTTATTACACTTTGATTTTAACTTTTTTAACTCTTCTTTGAATTAAATAATAATAAATGTCCTAATCTAATCCAAGTGGACCAAATAGGTTCATATTTTATTCCTAAGTCTGTTTTTGGTCGAACTATACTTATCCAATAGAATTATGACATGTGTTAGGGTAATAATAATATCATTTTTACCCTTAATTACCCTATTTTCTTTTAACCGTGGTAAATAAAAGTAAAAAGTTACTATTCACCAAAAGTTATTTTTATCTTATTAAACCACATTTTACTCCTTGATATTAACCATGTCTAGCGGATTTTTGAAATTCCACTCACAGAAGTGGTAAACTTATGTTTTATGTGAATTTTCAAATTCTCCTAGGAGGTGGGTAAAAAACGGTGAAAAGTTCAATAAAATTTTTATATATCTAAAATTATTCTAAACTAAATACAATGAATTACATTAATCTTATATAGGTATTATGTATCTATTTTTACCTTAATTAAATTTAAATAAAATAAATAATTATTTAAATAAAAAATTTGGTTTTAAACTATAACTCACTGTTTTTTCACTATTCATCAAAAATTTAATGTTTTCAAAATAATACCAAAAATTCACCCAAAGCTAATTTCGATATTCTAAATCCAAAAATTAAGTCCATTTTGAAAGATAAAATTTATAGAATTTAAAAAAGTGGGTATTACTATTCATAACGGCTAGTTGATTGGTTGTGGTGTGTGTTAGAACTCGAAGTTGCGTAAAACACACACTACTGCATTATTCAAAGAGAAGTGTACCGAGGAAGCTTGGGGTGTTATAAACATGGAACTGTTGGTCGTCTTCAACTTCTCCTGTATGAGGATCATTATACATCTTCTTACATGCTTCAAACTCTATAATAGATAGGTCATTATAGGATTCTATAATATAAAAATCATGTTATATTTAAAGTATATATACATTAATAAATAATATCACATACTATATGTCATTGATATATGCTAAATATATGAATTTTTCCCTATGTGTGACCTCTTGCCTCCCCTATATCTAACATATAGATAATTACATCCTCTTAAAAGTCTCTCTTAGCTAGAAGGAGCATAATCCATCCCATTCCTAAGCTGATATGTAGTCTATTCAATGTGAGACACTAGAATGATTGAAAATTGTTGCATAATGATTATTCAGAGCTCTATTTCTAATGTTCTGTATAAACTCCTGAAAGAGATCACGTATAAAAATATCTCATTCCTCTTTAATAGGACTTATGTTGATATTAAGAATCAGAGAAAATAAATTCTGCAAGATAATTGAAAAAAATGTTTTAGTAATTAAATATATTTTAAAATTTATATATTATTTAATAAAGTATAATCCAATGGTCAAACATATGGTGATGCACGATAATGGGAAATAGGACCCATGACACCCATGGATTGGAAAAATATTTTTTTAGAATCAGGCCAGCCTTCCCAAAAGCTAATTACAAAAAACTACAAAAATAAAAAATAATAATCACAAAATTATTACAAAAGATAATACATAAAGTAAATATAAAATAAATATCATAAATAACTAAACATACCTTTGTCAATGAGGATCAAATAAAAAATGGTTGTCTCTCTGGAATAGTATCCAGAATCATCAATCAAGAAAGACTATGCCCCCAACTAATAGGCGCGTTAGCTATAGGTTCAGCTAAATCAATCTCATCAATATGAAGTCTGACATCAGTGAGAGAGAAAAATAGATCGTTAAGATCATCTATAGTCATATGAACAAATATTCATACATTTAAGAAATTATTAATACATATATCTAATATAAAAAATTAATAAAAAAATATAAAAAACTTACCTATAAAAAATTGTTAATACAATGCTTGGGTTGATTAAAAATCGGCAACTAATGGTCTGTGATGTCATCAACATTTTCTTCATTGTGACCTATGCGATTGTTTTTGAAATATATTCCATCTAAAATTAATAAGATCATAAATTATAAATTTTCTCTTATAAGTACCCATTTTCAATCAACACTTTAACTGATACTCTCTTACATACATTATTTTTAAATTTTTTCATGCATCTCTCAAACACATATATCCATCAGAATATTAATGGACCTCCACATTTAGCTTCATATAAAAATATTTAATATTAAAGGTTCCATGGAATCAAAGAACCCCGGTGGGAATATTTTCTCCAATTTACATAAAATTAAAACAACATCATTTTCCATCAAAATAATTGCATTATAATCCAATGTTTAAACACAAATATCACAAAAAAATGATATTTCAGTCAACACATCTCAGATTGAAGAATTCAACAGCCCTCTAAGACCAATAGGCAGTAATCTTTCAATTATGACATGATAGTCATGTCCATTTAACCCGGTAATATACCCATTTTTTATGTAACAATAAAAATTAGAATCATAACCATTAGTTAACATCAAATATCTAATCTATTGCTGTAATAATAAACAGTTTTCTTTAGTAAGTGGATAATCTACTTTTGGATTCATTAATTTGTGTGATCTTACATATTCAAATAATTAAATTTCAGGACATCTAAAAATCTAAGAAATATCTAACTATGCCATTACATTATCTTTGGCCTTACCGGGTTTATCTTACACTGTAAAAAATATGTTATAAAAAGCATTCTTATCAATATACATTACATCAAACAAGTGAAAAACCAAAAAATCAAACAAATGTGTAGGATTTCAAAAAATAATTTTCTTTATCAAATTATGATCTCTCACAAAATAATTTTTTTGTTCATTTATAGTTTTTCCAAAAGTAACATGAGGTAATGCATAGATAATAGATTTTACCTGATTACCTATGTGCACTTATGGTGGTTCGTCTATTTCAATTAAAACTTTTGTAAAATTATTTCTCTTCAATTGAAAAGAGTTATCTGTAGGAAGAAATATCTAATGATAATAAAAATTACTAACCTTTCTTCCATTAAAAACTATAAACACTTCGATCTCGGCCATGAAGTATGGGAAATATTTTATACCATGTTTGCTCTATCTAAATGAAAAACCATTCTCCATAAATTCACTGATCATCCATAATATTGCAAACTTCACTATAAAATTCTGATCTACAACTATATAAAATATAGTCACACCATTGATCCAAAATGAAATTAACAAATCAATTTGTTGACTAAAATAATCATCAACATTTTTTTTGTATGTCCTATAATTAATAGCACCAAATATATATATGGTTCCTTCATCAAAATATCTGGATGTTTGTTGTAAGGAGTAATTAAAATACTCTCAAAAGAATATTTACTAATGTAAGCTCCCAATGGAAAAACCCCATCAATGGAAAGTAATAGTCGCATGTTATGAGGTTTCAAAGAAAAAGAAGGATGTGTCTAATCAAAGTGTTTCCATGAATCACCATCACATGGATGATTTAATATTTTTCTAAATTAAATATTTTATTTATGTAATTTTATCAATCTATCTGTGTTTTGAGACATAAATAAATTATGTAAACCAGGTGTAATTTGAAAAATAACTCAACTATTTCATAGGAACTCTAGACTATCCCTATTGTGCCCATTTATACCTTGATTTGCTATATCTAGTAAAATTTACCAAGGATTCATAATCACCATAATATAAGATGAAATCATTTGAACATGGATGAATTTTCTAATAACTAAGACCCAAATTATCAACCAGTCTCTTACATTTATAGAAACTTGCATGTACTATATTTCCATCCGGAAACAATGATTTAACCAATGATAAAATATGACTAAAAAACTATTTTACAATTTAAAATCTGATTTAATAGATATAAATTTTATAATATCTTCATGTTTTCTCATTTGGTATCTCGGATATAAGGCCTCCTTAGAAGATTTCAACAAATTTTAAAACTGGGAAGTTTCCGATTCATTAATTAAAATTTTATTTTATGTTATTGTTTCGAGAATAGATAGACCAGTGACCTCAAGTACTAAATTCTAAAATGATGGACCTTGAACCAAAATGTTTTTATTTTCTACTCAATTATTTTAATTATGTTAAAGCTAGAAAATATAATCTTTCTAAAAACTGAAATATAGAAGAATATGTCAAAAATTTCCAGATGTTTCGAATATCCTAAGATCACATTTCTAACATGGACATTTAATTATTTCTTCAGAAACAAAATAATAATTCTACGATTCAAATGATATAATTGTTTCAACCCCTTCAATGTAGATACTATTTATAACAAATCCGATTGGATTTTTGTGATTATTCATCCAATCATGGTCGGATAATAGAAAATGGTGTCTACTTACTGAGTCTATAATTCTATAATAAAAAAATAAGAATAATTATTACCAATCACTTGGAATAGTTTCAAATTTTTATTTTATTTTAACACCTTGAAATATTCTATAAAGTATCATCATAGTGAGGTGATGGGTTAGGACTGGATTAAAGGGCCCATAGAGGCTCTGTGCATATAGAATTAAAAAAATATTATATTAGGCACATGCTATTTTTTTTAAAAAAATATCTCTCGATTGGTGTCTTATATGAGAAATTAGAGACCAATGTTGGGTATGAGATGTTGGGTTGACCCTAGGCATGATATAACATTTGTGAGCGTAGGGAATTACATTAGAGAGTAATTCATTTAATATCTTCAGTATAATTTCTTATTAAAATTTCTTTATCTCCCAAAATTTTTGTTTTTTGATAAATCGAATACCACTATTGGGTCTGGGATGTGGGGTTTACCCTAGACATGATATAACATTTATGATTGTGACTGTTTCGTTACATTTCATGTGAGGGTAATTCATTTAATATTTTTATTATAATTTCTTATTATGATTTATATTATCTTTCAGACTGTGTATCGTAGGAAAATTGAAGATCACCGTTATTTACAGGGTGTGGGGTTTAACCTAAGCATGACATGACAATTGTGAGTGTCGGGTGTTTAGTTACATTGCACGCAGTGTTATCATTTTTAATATTTTATTAATATTATTTATATAATTATTTATTCATATATATAAATATAAATATATATATATATATATTACAATATTTATACAAATTATTAATACATATTATTTTAATTAATTAAATATTTATATGAAATTATTATTAATTAATTATTAATTACTATACATATCACAATTTATTATAAAGTATGTAATTAATATTATTAATTATGTAATGATTGTTATTAGAAATTATGTAATGATTATTAATAATTTTTATAAATTATTATAAATTATGTAATTATTATGTAATGATTATTATTAATTATTTAATTTATTCTAAATTAGGTAATTATTACATATATATATATCATAATTTCTTATATTTTTATTTTAATTTTATTATTACAATTTTACTATGTAATGATTATTATTATTACACTTTAATAAATTATTTAAATTATTATAACCTATGTAATTATTATTATTAATTTATTTTAATTATTATTATAATTTTAATAATTAATATATATATATATATATATATATATATATGTATATTAATTTCTTAATTAATATTAATGTATCAAATATATTCTAACCCATCATTAAACAAATATACAAAAATCAAGTCTATATAAATATATTTATTTATATATATATATATATATATATATTATAAATATATTTACTTATAGTTTATTTTTATTATAAATTAATTTTATTATCATGAATTTATAATTTATATAAATAATTTAAAAATAAATTTGAGTTCATATATTGGAATTTATAAATATTTTGAATTAACAATTTCTAAATTAACAATTTTTACCCAAGATTCATTATAATAGTTGTGCATGTCAGGTTTTTTTTCAACATTTATACAAAATAATAATACTAATTATTTAAATTAATAAAAAATTTATATGAATTATTTTGAATCTTTAAGAGTTATTATATTTCATTATATTTTTTTACAAATTATTATTATATTATAATTTTCACTAATATTTACAATTTATTAATATTAAAGCCTCATTAATTATTACATATTATAAATTATTTAATGATTTTTACTAATTATTTAAACTAATACTACATTTTTAATAATTAATATTTCTAACAAATTTTTAATAATTAATATTTCTAACAAATTTTTAATAATTCTTTATATTTGTTATATTTGATTTCAAACTATTACAAAAATTTATCATAATTATTATTAACAACATTTTTAATAAATATTAAATATTTTAATTTGTCATTATTTTTCATTAAACTAATTTTTAAATGTTTTTTATATAAAAAATTCATATAAATAATTATTTATTAAAATGTTTTCTTTAAATTAATTTTATAATCATTATTAAAAAGACATCAATTTTATTTATTTCAATTGTTATATATTTATATATATATTACATAATTTCTTAATCAAATATATTGACATCAAATTTATTATTACACTTTTATAGAAAATTATCACAACAAATATTTAGGCATTCATAAGCTGTAATGGCTCAGACCTCTCCGGTCCATTCCGTTGTAGAAATCTGGTGTCTGAGGTGTCATGGGAGTTCAAGGTGACTTATCCCCAACACTTTTCCAAATTTCTAGTTATGTGAACAGTGTCATCGGTGAGATCAATGTTAAGAGTTCCATCAGCAAGACCTATGTGAACGATGCCATCGGTGAGACCGATGTGAACCATTCATCGATGAGAACAATGTGAAGAGTTCCATCGGTGAGACAGATGTGAATAGTGCAATCAGTGAGACCGATGTGAACCCTGCATCAGTGAGACTAATGTGAATAGTTTCATCGGTGAGACTTATGTGAACAATTCCATCGGTGAGAGCGATGTGAACAGTGCCATCGGTGAGACCGATGTGAAAAGTTCCATTAGTGAGACCTATATGAACGGTTCCATCAGTGAGACCAATGTGAACAGTGTATCATTGAGGCTGATCTGAACAGTTCCATCGGTGAGACCGATGTGAAGAGTGGCATCAGTGAGACCGATGTGAATAGTTCCATCGGTGAGACCTATGTGAACGGTGCCATCGGTGAGACCGATGTGAACCTTTCATCGTTGAGGCCGATGTGAATAGTTCCATTGGTGAGACATTCTATGAACAATGTTTCCAGCATCAGTAGGTGTACATTGTTTCCAAGATTGGTAGGTGTACACTGTTTCCAGTGTTATTTCTAACTTCCTATAGTTTCACCCCTTTAACATTTTCATAGATTTTAAATGCATTCAAGGACTTTTTTAAGGGATTTAAGGTCAATTCAAAGCCCATAACTCCTATATTAATTTTCTGAAGGCTCTGGATGCCTTTACCTGGTCAAACATAGTGGTTTAATGTGATCCTCGTTTAATGTAAAATCCAACGTATCATAAACTGCTACTCTTTTAAATCATCTAAAGGGATGAGATATCATCCTCCCTTGTTCTACCATATTGTTCCCAGGTGTGAGACACTCAATCCTTTCAATCTTCTCATATTATCGGTGTGATCAAACCATAATCCTTGGATCATTTTCCCTTTAAGTTTCTTTCTATTGCATTCTCACCCCTGTTTTGGTGCAAGCATCATGTGTCGATCCATCATCGATAGAAGGTATGATTTACCTCTGTTCTTGTGTTTTATTCAATCCTTCTTCTCAAGTTCCTCCATTCCATGTTGTGTAAAGTGATATCCATTCTTCAAATTAATTTTTCTTGGGTTTTGGTTGGTGTGGTTGTGCCACGGTGTCCTCGGGTGGATGCGGTTGTCATGGGGGAGGCGACTATAAACTGTTCTATGGATCGTTCTTGTATAAAGAACATCAAGAACCTTTTGAGGTAGGGGATTCATTACTTATCTATTCTTTTACATGAAATCATGGAGTTAGCATGATTTATCCACTGGAACACAACGTAATTGATATAATAAATATTTGAACTAGATAAATCAATTGGTATTGTTCATATGTTATTACCTCTTATTTTTCTAGATTGTGTGAAATCTATGCTTATTTTTAAGCATGTATTTCTTGACCTAAATTGGTAAGGGACGTAAACAAGTAATAATTGTAATTATTTTTCAAAGGTAAAGAGTTATGTAAATGAATCTGGTTTTTGTTGTTGAAATTTGATGTTAATCAAATTGATGCAGTAAGAAACTTTAATTATTTATGATAGCTTATTGTTTAGTTTTCCCATAGTTGGAACCTACTATTAATGATCCAACTAAATTAAGATGGATTAATGAACTGGTGGTTTTATAAAAGATAATTACTCATAGGGTTCTGAGTTACACTCTTCCTTGTAAATTTTAAGAGCCTTATGCTTGAAGCTATGAGATCTCATTGCTTGTGAAGGAACAATTCCTTATTTAAGGGCCAAGATCCAGGTTGTTATAATGTTTGTTTCCACCTTCTTGTGTTGTAATGTGAGCCTGGATGGTTGTTGTGATATGTGGGGGCAGAGAGGCCCATTGGTTGTGGCGGCAGTTGACACCTAGAGTGGCGAGATGCATCGGTTTATGCATATGGGTGTCGGGGAGGACACTGGAGATGACGAAATGGGTTGGATGTGAATCTTTGGATGTCTGATGAATCTTGTTGGTTGTTTATCTACATTAATTTCCCCACATCTCAAGGAACTTGGTCTTTCTTAACCCCCTTCCAAAAGGGGAGACGATGCATGGGGTATGCCACGTGATTTCTGTGTTTAGCTTCTCAGGGTGGATGGGTCTAAGCTCTTGCTATTGGTGGAAAAGACTTGATGGGTACTTTATCTGACCCCCATGTTGAACCCCATTATGTTTATTAGCATAGAATTTTTTTCTAGAATTCTTGGGAATATGGGAAAGTAATAATGTTGTTAATAAATGATTGAATAAATTATGTTAACCCTTGGGGTTGGAGCTTTCTGGGATGCAATATTGAGGTTGAAATTTAAAAGAACAGGGAACCTTGAGAGTGATTCTAATGAAATATAGTGTGGAATTGTTAATGGTTAATTAATCTTTAAAGAATTAATTAATTTAAATTGAAAATGATAAAAAAAATGGAATAAAGTAATGTAATAGATCTCTTTAAATGGGTGTGTGCTTATATGATACCTAGTCTTAGCAGTGGCATCCAGGATTCTGAGAGAAGTTAGCTCTACATGGGTCTGAGACTAGGTTTTTTCTTTAGTGTGGTTGTGAGCTATAATATATCATGTAATTTTTGTGTTTCTATATGCTACCACACCCTGTCAGGTAGGACTATTGACACACCAGGTATTCTGAGCCCTGGGGGTGTTTTCCACAACATTCTGGTGGGAGGATGGATAGATAAATTCTCCCTTTGGACCCACTATAATCTCTTGGTAGTTTATTTTTCTGGTAGGTATAGTGGTTATTTTTCCCCATATATGTATATAGAGGTCTGTAATGTCTTGTGGTTATTAACACACATATATTTTGGATATAGTCTCATATGGATAACTATAGGTGTAACATGTATAAGTTGTGGTGGATTAAGGATTATTACTTAGTGTATGGGCTATAATGGCTTGAGGTTTAATACCCGAAGTATGATACACATTATGAAAGTTGTGTTGGCTCTTGGAAACTAGCCGGTTACATTGGTTACATGTACATGGTGGTTCATTGCATGAGGTTCAGGTTGTGATGTTACGCCCAGGTGTATGTGGGAAATCTTTTTTGGGGAGTGATGCTTAGGACATGCAACGTTGGGGAATAGTGTAAAACTATTGGGGAATTGGTAGCGAGGTACCCTTGATATTATATATTATATTATATACTCTTGTATGCGATACTTGGTGAGAGTATCCATCGTGAGGCTAGGAACATGGTATACTTATTTAGGTGACAAGTTATTTTCACTTGTTGTTCACTGTGTTTTAGCATGCTTTCTTTTCTTTTTCATGAGATTCTCTAGGGAGGATCCTACTGAGTATACTGTTATACTCACCCCACGTATATATAAAATATTTTTCAGGTCACTTGCAGCAGCATTAGTATATATAGTTATTATAATAATACGACTTCGAAATATCGTATACCCTTGGAAAGGGGAATATTATAGCTGATGCACTAAGTAGGAAGTCATGTATTGATATAGTGTGTGAATCTGTTGACTCTTGGAGAGTGATGGAAGATGTTTCAACATTACATCTTGATATGGGAGAAGTTGGGGGAACAGTTTGTCTTTATCAGATGACCTTGCAGTCATCTCTGGAGTAGCAGGTGGAAGAGTCCCAGTTGGGAGATCTAGAGGCGGAGGTCTGGAGAGACAGATTTGATTGTGGTGAGGCCCCTAATGGTTGGGTTGTGGACGAACAACATCAAGTGTTGTTTCAAGGAATGTTTTTTCTTCCTTTGGAGATGCATGAGACAGTTCTCCGAGAGTTCCATAGTTCACCTTAAGTGGTGCATCCTGGCTTGATAAAGATGTACCGAACTTTGAGGAGTCAGTTTTGGTATCCTGGGAAGAAGCATGCAGTTACGGAGTTAGTGTCTCGATGTTTTTTTATCATAAGGTGGAGGCTGGGCACCGTGTCCCTACAGGTTTTCTCCATCCCTTATATATTACTCAGTGGAAGAGGGAGGACATATCAATGGACTTTTTTTCTGGTTTACCAAGAGATAAGGGAGGAAATGATGCTATTTGGGTGGTAGTGGATCATTTAACAAAATCATCCCACTTTATAGTGATCAATGAGTTGAGATAAGTTGAAGTTTTGTCGATACTGTATCTGGAGAAGGTGGTGAGACTCCACGGAGTCCTGAGGACAATCATTTCCGATCAAGATCATTGTTTTACATCTAGGATGTGGAGAGTTCTCCAACATGATTTTGGTTCTCATCTATGACTTATCACAGCTTTTCATCCACATATGGATGGTTAGACAGAGCGAACTATCCAAAATATGGAATACTTGTTGTGCTCTTGTGTCCTGGAATTTGGTGGTTTGTGGATGAGGCACTTACCCATGGTAGAGTTCACTTAAAACAATAGTTTTCACTCCAATATCATTGTGGATCCATTTAAAGCCTTGTATATCCAAATTTTATGTTCTCTGTTGTGCTATACTAGGGTCAGAGAGTCAAAAAGTCGCGGACTGGAACTAGTGAAGAATACGACAGAGATGGGTCAAGTGATTCTTGAGAGGAGGAAGACAGTTCAGTATCATTATAAATCATATGTCGGTCAAAGGAGGAGACCTTTGGAGTTTGATGTTGGGGATCATGTGTTTCTGAATGTGACTCCCCATCGTGGGTTGGAATGTTTTGGTCATGGAAGTAAGTTGTCTCCCCGATTTTTTGGTCCTTTCAAGGTGTTGGATCATGTTGGAGCCATGTCATATTGAGTAGCACTTCCCCAACATATGTGCCACATACATGATATTTTTCATGGGTTAAAACTCCATCATTATCTTCATGATGACTCTCACATCATCTATTGGGGAGATATTGATGTTGATGATGATACGACCTTCAAAGAGCGGCCTATAGAGATCCAAGACCACAAAGATAAGGTGTTCTGTGGGAGTTCTATCCCCTTGGTTCATGTCTTTTGGCAACACAAAGTCATAGAGGAAAGTACCTAGGAACGTGAATCATAGATACGTGCTCAGTACCCAGAGTTGTTTGATGTTTAACTCTTTTCATGTAATGATGTCCACTTTATGGTTGTAGACATTTCATTTTTAGGAGATGGATTTATTTTAATACTCTTTGTGGCTTGCTCTCTTTTGAGAGTTATTCCAATGGGTGGTTGTTCAGTTCCATTTTCGGTTTCCTCTTTGGTTGGATTTTAATTCAAAAGGATGAGAATGTTTTGAGAGGTATCTGATGTAATGGCATGGAGCTCTCTGGTCCATTCATTTTCTAAAATCTGGTGATTTAGGTGTTCTGCGGGGTCAAGGTGACTTATCCCCAAAACATTTCCAAATTTTTAGTTCTGTGAGCAGTGTCATCGGTGAGGCTGATGTGAATAGTTCCATTAGTGAGACCTATATGAACAGTGCCATCAGTGAGACTGATGAAAACCATGCATCTATGAGACCGATGTGGACAGTTCCATCGGTGAGACCGATGTGAACAATGTCATTAGTGATACTGATGTGAACCGTTCATCAATGAGACATATGTGAATACTTCCATTGGTGAGACCTATGTGAATAGTTCCATTGGTGAGACTGATGTGAATAGTGCCATCGGTGTGATCGATGTGAACCGTGCATCGATGAGACCGATGTGAACAGTTCCATCGGTGAGACCAATGTGAACTGTGCATTGGTGAGATTGATGTGAACAGTTCCATCAGTGAGACCTATGTGAAGGATTACATCTATGAGACTAATGTGAACCGTGCATCGGTGAGACTGATGTGAACAGTTCCATGAGTGAGTCTGACGTGAACAGTACCAATGGTGAAACCAATGTGAACAGTGAATCAGTGAGAGTGACATGAATAGTGCGATACGTGATACATTTTGTGAACATTATTTCCAGCATTGGTTGGTGTATAGTGTTTCCAGCATTAGTAGGTGTACCGTGTTTCTAGGATCGGTAGGTTTATAGTTTTTCCAGCGTCATTTCTAGCTTCCTACAGTTTCTCCCCATTAACATTTTCTTAGACTTTAAACACATTCAAAGACTTGTTTTAAGGGTTTTAAGGAAGATTCAAAGACCATAACTCCCATATTAATTTTCCTAACAATTTTTATGCCTTTTCTTGGTCAAAACATTTGGTTTAATGCGATCCTATTTTAATGGAAAATCCAGTGTATCTTAAATTGATGCTCTGTTAAATCTTCTAAAGGGACAAGATATCATCCTCCCTTGTTCTATGTTCTCGTTCCCTAGTGTGATACACTCATACCTTTCCTTTTCATATAGGATTGGTGTGATCAATCCTTAATCCTTGGATTGTTTCCCCTTTAAGTTTCTTACTGCTTCATGCGCACCCCCTATTTTGGTGCAAGCAGCAAGTATCGATCCATCATTGATAGAAGGTATGATTTACCTTAGTTATTTTTTTCTTTGATCCTTCTTCACCCATTTCTCCTTTACATGTTATGGAATGTGATCTCCATGATTCTAATGGAGTTTTCGTGTGTGTTCATTGGTGTTTTTAGGCCATGATTTCCTTGGTTGGATGCAGTTGTCACAGGGGAGGCGATCACAATCTGTTGTGTGGATCGTTCTCATATAAAGAACTTCAAGAACCTTTTGATATAGGGGATTCATTGCTTCTCTGTTATTTTATGAGAAATCATAGAGTTAGAATGATTTATCCACTAGACCACAATGGAATTGAAATAATTAATATTTTAAATGGATAAATCAATTGGTATCAATCGTATATTATTGCCTCTTATTTTTTTAGATTTTGTGATATCTATGTTTTCTTTGTTTATCATGTCGTTCTTGATAGAAATTGGTAAATAATGTAAACTGGGATTAATATAAATTATTTCTCAAAGATAAAGAGGCATGTAAATGAATATAGTATTTATTGTTATAATTTGATGTTAATCAAATTGATGAAGTAATCATGTTTAACTATTTGTGATAGCTTATTGTTTTGGTTTCCCATAGGTCGAACCTACTTTTAAAGAACTAGTTAAACCAATATGGATTAAAGAACTAGTTTTTTGATAAAGGATAATTTTTCATAGGGTTATGAGTTACCCTCTTGCATGTAAAGTCCAATATCCTTATGCTTGAAGCTATGATAGCTCATTGCATGTGAAGGAAGAATGCCTTATTTATGGGACAAAATCCCAGTTGTTATGATGATTATTTCCTATTGATTATGTTGTGATCTGAGCCTGGATGGTTGTTGTGATATGTGATGGTAGGAGGCCCATTGGTTGTGGAAGTAGTTGACATTTAGAGTGGAGACATGCATCGGTTTATGCATGTGGATGTTGGGGAGGACACCAGAGATAATGAAATGGGTTGGATGTAAATATTTGCATATTTACTAAATCTTGTTGGTTGTTTGTCTTCATTACGTTCCCCACTACATAGGGTAGATGGTCTTACTTACACTCTTTCTAAAAGGGTAAAAGATGCATGGGGTATTCCATAAGCTTTATTTCATAGCTTTGAGAGGGAGAATGGGTCTACGCTCTTACTATTGGTGGTAAAGACTTGACGGGTAGTTCAACTACCCACCATGTTGCACCCCCTTATGTTTAGTAGCTTATAATGTCTTTCTAGAATTCCTGGGAATATAGGAAAGTAATAATGTTGTTAATAACTAATTTAATATATGATGTAAACCAATGGGGTTAGAGCTTACTTGGGTGTAATTCTGAGGTTACAGTTTAAAGGAACAGTGGAACATGGGTGTGATGCTAATGAAATATATTATGGAATTGTAAATGGTTAATTAATGTTTAAATAATTAATTAACATAAATTTAAACTGATAAAAAAGTGAATAAATTAATGTAATAAAGATGTTTAAATGGTTGTGTGCTTATAGGATACCTAGTCTTAGTAGTGGCAGCAAGGATTCTGAGAAACATTAGTTATAGTTGAGTCTGAGAATAGGCTATTAACATAGTGTGGTTGTGACCTATATTATATCATGTACGTTTTGTGTTTCTAGATGAAACCCCACCCTATCGGTTAGGGCAACTAACACCCTGGGGATTATGAGCCCTGGGGGGTGTTTTCCCCAACATTCTGGTGGGAGGATGGATAACTTACTACCCCCTTCGGCCCCTCTCTCTTATCATGGTAGTTTCTTATGTCGGTAGGCACAGTGGTTAGTTTTCCCCATATATGTGTGTATAGGGATGCAATGGCTTGTTTTTATTCACCCACATATATTCTGGATATAGTTTCTTATAGACTATTATAGGTGTAACGTGTATAGGGTGTGATGGCTTAAGGATTATTACTCAGTGTATGGGCTATAATGGCTTGAGGTTTAATACCCAACATATGATACATGTTATGTGATCTGTGGTGTCTCCCGAAAACTAACTGGTTACTCTGGTTATGTGGACGTGGTGGTTTTGTTTTACGAGGTTCATGTTGGGTGCTATGCCTAAGTGTCTACAAGCAAGCCTTTTTGGAGAGAGATGCTTAGGACGTGCAATGTTAGGGTAAAGCGGAAAACCAGTGGGGAAGTGGAAGTGGGGTACCCTTGATATTCTTTATTATATTATAAACTCTTGTATGCGATACTTGGTGAGAGTAGACCTGGTGAGGCTAGGAACTTAGTATACCTATTTAGGTGATGAGTTAGTTTCACTTATTGTTCACTGTGTTTTAGCATCCTTTCATTAATTTTGAACAAGAGGCTTTAGGGAGGATCTTACTGAGTATATTGTTATACTCACCCCACGTATATATAAACTGTTTTTCAGGTCACTTAGAGCAGGTTGGAGATCAGGCTGGTTACTACTAGCTTGGGGTTGTAGAAGGTGTTTGGGCTTCGTGGTTGCTATTGTTTTTACTTTCTTTGGTACTTTTAGTTTTTCCTTTCAGTTGTAGTAGTTTTTCCATGACATTAAATATGTGTTCTTGGGATTTATTTTATATTTTATTTTTAGTTGGAGTTGGTTGGTGTATGTCTTATCTCTCCTTCATATGTGTTCTCCTAGAGGGTAATGCATCCCATTTGTGTGTTTACTATACCCTCATTGCTAGTCACTAACTCGGGGGCTACTGGAGGTGGGACTCAGGGGTCACTATCTCCCTTCTCACATTGCCAGCCTAGAAGGGGTACACCTTGTGGGGAGGGGTTCATGAAATAAATGCACATGGGTGAAAAAAATTTAGAATTGGGACATAAATAAAATGAATACCAACACAAAAAAAATCAATAAGAAACAAAGAATTGGTAAAATTATACTAAACTTCCAGCAACCCTAAAACACTAAGAAAATTAAATTAAACGAATGTGTTGATGAAACCATCATATTTCCAAAAAAATACAAAACATTCAACATATTTCATATACATCATATTTTAAATATTAATATAAAATAATAAAGTTTTAAGAAAACCTAAAAACCAAAAAAAAATATTCTATTAAATTTAAAGAACAAATAATGTGAAAAATACTGTAAATCAAATTAAAACAAATCATGCGAAACCAAGACGCTCAAATCAGGTATAATAAATTTAGATTAACCCTACATGTCGAATAAATTATAAAAATATTGTAAATTCCTAAACCTAGGTTTTTTCAAACCAATATTTATAACATTTAACCAAAATATGAAAATAAAAACTGGCAGAGGATAGAAGTAAAGTCTATACCTTAAAAATATGATGTGAAATCAACCAAAAATCAGAGGGAATTGACATTTCTAGGGCTTCATGGAGTATGGTGTCTAGTAGGGTTCTGTTCCACAGTATTTTGGGAGAGGGGAGTAGAGAAGATTGGAAAATAAAAATAAGGTCGCACGCTTGTAAATGATGATACTTTTTGTGATGGGGTAATTGTGAAAGAATTAATTCTTTCACAAAATATTTATCGGTCAATATGATTTTTGATGGGTATTGAATTTCATCACAAATAATCTTAATTTTAAGGGAATTTGTGACAGAATGGTTAGTCTATTGCAAATTCTCATCGTGAATACTTTTCATATTAGGTGGTGGAAAACACTTCCAAAACTATTTGTGACGGATTTAGAATTCTGTCATAAATAATTAATTTTTACAATATAATTCTAAATCTGTCGCAAATAGTCAATTCATATGAACTATTTCGGATGGGGAATTTTTTCGTCGCAAATTCTCCATCAAAAATACTTGAAATTCTAGTAGTGCTTGCCCTGCATCGAAAAATAATCATCATAGCTCACATTTTCAGCCTCAATGAGACTCTGTTCTATAATTGATGTATGGTTCACTATCTCTATAATTTTATTAAACTGGAAGATGTTCACTTACGAGCAAATAGCACACCTAATACCTTCCACAATATGCCTCATATTTTCCAAATTATCATCTGTTAGAGATGGAGTGAAACATTGAAGCTTAGTGATGTGATAAGAATACTCAATCATGGTCATAGATCTCGGTTTAAGATTCATGAACCCCCAATCATGGTCCACTCTTATTGTATGTAGAAATAAGTGATGATAGATGGATATCTGAAAGCCTTCCCAAAAAACTATGATGATGCTCAACTTGATAGTTGATGTCCCACAATCTGTTAGCAGAATCATGTAACAAGTATTGAAATGGTCAAAGGTTGATACCATGGATTCTAACCATGACTCTATATCTGGAGGTTTTCCATCCTTTGAGAAGGTCATAGGATTATATTACCGAATGTCTCATGTTAGTTCTACCATAGTAGGTGAAGGTTGAGGAGCTCTCTAAACCAACTACATAAACCTAAGAAAGATGACATGAAACTGAGCCTCGACACCCATTGGAAGATCATAAGGACATAACTCAAGTGGAACTACAGGAGGTTTCATGGGTGGATCAGGGCCCACCACCTCCAGAGTGTTCTCATTTCCACTCATTTAGTATACAAAACGTAGATGTCACATTGGAATAGAACTACAATTTCCAAGAAAACTCTTAAGATAGTATTTATAAAATAAATGAAAAGAGATAAGGAAAGTGATATAGGAAGGAAATGCATAAGGCTAACCTATTAAATAAATAGACCCCACTACCTACTCATTGAGGTTGGTTTGGGTGACAATAAAAGGTCACATATGAAATAGAGGAGACATAGCCTACTGCCCACAAATCAGGTCGGTCAAGGTCCATGTCTCACATTACAAACATATGGTGACCATTCGATTTTAAGTGTTGTATTAATTTTAATTAACTTATGAATTTCAATTACTTTTTAATGGTTGAATTATATGGATCATATTTTCCAATTTATAAGGGCGCATACTTCTTATAAATTGAAATGAAATATCAAATTAACCCTAACCATAACAAGTTCCATCCTATGTTACTAGTGGTCTATGGCTCAATATACCATAATCGAATACTTAAGGTGCCTACTTTAACCTGTGTAGAAAACACTTTAGTTTATTATAAGAACTTTAAGTGGCAGTTATGTTTTTTAGTCCTGTAAGAAAATTTAGCACATTTCTATGGGTAACAATCAAAGAACTAGAAGGTATAATAACAATTCCCAAGCATAATTTGTATGAAGAATAAGAAATTCATGATGATAAGTGTTCTTGACATGAAATAATGCTTGACATTTAATTCCTATGGTTCCCAGTTTGATGCATGATTCGATATGTCCTTGTATCATTGGACCAAAGAAAATAAAAACCCATAAGGTTTATAATTTCATAAATAATAAAAATAGAACAAAGAAAGTGTGTTGCCCAATGTTGAAATACATAAAACTATAAATATGCAAGAAATAATAGCATTTACCCAACCCATGAAATTTTGGTTTCCCATATACATGGGTTAGCTACTCCCAGACACAATATCATTAAAAAATTAAAATATCCTAGTCCCATGTCTAACCTAAACAGTGTGGAAAAGGTAAACAAGTTCTGTTATACCATTTTTTCGAATCCCTCTATGTGTTCTAGTTACCAGTGCCTCAAGATGGTAGCCACAAGACCACAAGTATGCCTCCCCGAACACTAGTGCATGCCGACTAGCAGTGAGGTACTAGTGTGGGTCCATGGGGAGACTATTCCCCCATAGATTAGAGTGATCATATCAGAAAATAAAATATAATAAAATATGGAATTATAAAATAATAAACATATGATAAAATTTTGAATTTATGATCATTTAGACAAATGGATTGTGTATTTTTAACATTGTGAGGGTTCCCACATTACCCCTGAAAGTGGTTTTATGAAAATAATATAAAAAAACATTTGGAGGAGTCAAAAAAGAAATATACGTTAGCAGAAAGAAAGTTTATATAACCCAAGAAATATGCATAATAATTTAAAAAAGATGAATAAATAATATATTTCAAAGATAATGATGATAATTCTATACAAAAGGTTAGTACATGGGGGATAGGGGATACAAGCATATACCAAATTCCAGCCAAAATATACAACAAAACTGATACTACAACAATCTCTATCATAGGCTTGGTTCTCTTCCCCATACTCCATCCTAGAGCCATAAATCAATCAAGCATCATAAGCTACACACTTTCCTTTACATATACAAGAAATATTCACGTATTATTTGGTAGCAAAGGTGGACCAAGCATCTTGTCAGAGACAATAATAGTAGGTCACCACACATGGTATCTAGGAAAATCAATTTTGTGTAATAAATGAATGAAATGTTTTCCATAATAATAAGAACATTGAAATAAATAAATAAACACTTCGGTCCAGGTTTCTTAATGGACACTCGCCCGATACCACCTAATTCAGCCAAATCCAAATGCCTGAAACAATGTACTTTTACAATTTATATGATATTTACATAGGTCACCATGAAGATACAACCATGGTAGAAAGACCTCATGCTTGTACTTTGTCTTGGAGGTCACATTTCAATGTCATAAATCAAGAATTAACTTAATATCAATAAGAATCATCACATATGAACAAGTAATAAATCCATAAAATCCAAAGGTGGAGTCCTCATCACATCCAAGGTGGGCTATAAAGATTCCCAAGGGCCGCTTCAAGAGTCATTGATATAACCAAATCCACTGAGTTTATCCAAATCAACCCATAAAGGTTTCCCTTATATCACTTGTGGAATGATCAACTCTGATTCTATACCAAGTGTCACACATAGGGGATCGAGTATCTCCTAAGGTATGGTGTAGATATTATTCTGATGAGTCTGTAGACGGTTTCTCCCCTAGGGAACTTGTGTCACTAAAGAGTATAAGTAAACCTCCTAGAGATCTCGTACATGGAAAGACAACATATCTCTCTTGATGTGTCAATCACATCTAACCAAGCTCGATGATTCTATCCAAAGTTTCCTTAAATCGAGACTTATCTTCTCTCCCAACCCATATTTAGAAAAGTTTGACAACAAAGGCACATATCATAAGGAATATAATTTACATTCACATATCATCAGTATAGAATGAAAATATCAAATTTTTATAATATATCCCAAGCATAACAACCAATTCAATCCATTAAACTATGGAATATGAAAAATGGAATAAATCACAATGCATAGAATGTAAGAAAGGAATAAGGAATAACCATAAGGATCAAGCATAAACAAGGAAATATAAGTCATGTGGAATATTGGGAGAAGCGTCAAGAATGAGAATTCAATTATATGTTAACAGGAATCAAGATCAAGGACCTATCTCTTACATAAGAACGTTATCTTGTTTCAATTAACTAGTTATAGTATTAGTCTCAAGGGCACACACATGCATGGTAGTTATCATTTAAGGAATGAGAAAAATAGTACATTAAGTTGGGAACACCCAAAGGGTTAGATATTGAGGATTTGAACAACTCGTGTGTGGTTTTTTCCATATTGTATGGTAGAAAATGACATGAAGAACCCATGAAATAAATTTACAAAACATGTTTGAGGTGTATCTTGAAGGATCTGGTGCGCTACACTATAGTGTGTCATTTTAAAAGAAAAAAACAAGGGGGAATGACCTACACCACCTACCTCAATGAATTATTAATCCTATCACCCGTTTTCAAATCATGGATAAACCTAAAATGGAAGAAAGTGAAGAAATATTCAAACGCCCTAAAAATAGTGAAAACCCCGTCATACCTAAATAGCACAACAGATGATGGAAAAAAATATAAGGGATATGATGATATACCTTACCTCTATATTTCTATTTCTTTAAAAAATACTTGATTTTTTTGAGGAATGAGAAAGTTTGTTTGAACCATATAGAAGAGAAACAAGATGGTTCACATGTGTGTGAGGAGGAGAAAACTATTGTAGAAGAAAGATAGAAAGAAAGGGTGGATCAAAATCCTTAAAGATTGGTATAAGTGTAAATTCAACATCAAATATAGATGTGTCTTGTCTGTCCACATGGTTGGCCAAAATGTGCCCCAATCATACACCAATACACTGCATCAAAGGAAACCATGAATGGTTAGGTGAACCATTTTTCCAACAGTGCGCAAACTGTGTGAAAATTCCCTATCAAAAACCTGCAGTTTCCTGCACAGGCATAAGTCTAGGGTCATTTAGTTGCAAAAAAAATAGTACAGTAACCAATATCCCACTATATATAGGTTCATGGTATAGGGAAACCATGTGGATTTGGTGGAATACTTTCTACTAAATAGGTGACCCAGTCTATCTCTTTAATTTTCGGGAATCAAAACTCTGAACGATCCCCAAACACTCCCGAGACCACCCAAACATCATTATGAATCATTAATAGGGCCAGAAAAAGAAATTTAAACTAGAAACTAATGGTATTTAACTTTGAGAGAATTAAATGTGTTATAATCATCATACAATCTAACCCCATAGGTGATACATCACAATGGACAACATATAGATTACATGTCTTGGGTAAGATCAAGATAAGTGTTATAGTTGACCTACCTTTCAGTTCTGGAAAAGAAAAATAACATTGAGAATCTCAATGAAGGATCACTCCCTTTATAATCATGTAATTTATATGCACCACTATCCAAGAAAACACATTGGTGAATCTTTAATTTTATCAGAATAGACTAAGAAAACTAATAACCTCAAACACGTTTTTGGTAACATCCCATGACTTCATTTCCTCCACCTCATTAAGATTTCCCCAAATTCCTACCTCAGACATGTCATGCCCCAAAAAATTAACTTCTCAAATCTAAATATAATACTTTTCATTATTTTTATACAATTGATCCACACACATTTTATATATCACAATCTACAGACACCTCTAATGATTTCCCAATCACTGAGAGTACACTAATGCATCATAAATAAATTCCAACTTGAATAAATCCATTATTATGTTTAAAATTTATTTTATAAAATCCATTAGTATTATCACAACATTATTGATCCCAAATAACATTATAGGACACTTATATAATAAGTAATGGTTGATGAAGGTCATATATGGTATATGATCATTCAATGAGATTCATATATGAATATTTCAAGATGATCATAAATAATAATAAAATACACATTAATTGATTAAAAAATCATCTATCTAGGAAAATTGATTTTGATTGTTAATAATAATCTAATTAAGACATCGTTAATCTACGTATAAGTCTAAGGGGATATCAACCTTAGTAGTGATGAATACATGTTTTCTATAATGAGTTATAATTTTCCATATAAATTCCACCATCTCAAGGAACTCAAACTATGATGTCAACTCCTTCAATACTGCTAATTTCATGATATATAGATGAATCAAAATGTGATCAACTACAAAAAGAAAAAAAATCATAAACTCTACCTCCATATATAAAATTAAAACTGAATATCACTTTAATAAAATATTTATAAACTCATCAAAGACCAAAGAGAAAACATACCCATTTTTTCTACTCTATTTATATTAATACCAGACCAACTACCAGTTTCATAATTTATCTAATCCTCCTAATTTCATGTCTCATTCATCCTTCCAATACAACCCAATTTTCAATGAATGTATAATAATCACCACTCATATTGTAAAATAACATACCACAATTATAGAAATACATATTCACATTGATGTTACACAAATTATGTAAAAACAGTTATTATCAAGAATCAATAAATCCCATAGATATTCATAGATAATAAAAATGATATCCCATGATGGTAAAATCCTTGATATATATACCATCTTTTTGAGAGGAATGTACTCCCCCAAAACACCAAAGGATTACACCACCTGATGACCCAATCAACTAATTAGTATGGCGCACCAAGATCAAACAACATACTATATAACATAGACATCACTCAAATCATACCTCATAAAGTTGATAGACCTCCCACAGAATATATAAGTGCTAACTCAACAACGTACACCTATCTAGTACAAGTTTTCTATCCCTAGATACTATTTTAATCCAATAAATATTTTTACATCCTCTAGAAAATCTGATAACCTTAATCCATAAAGAGATTAATAAAACCCTAATCAAATCCTCATGTGATATTTCCTAATTCACCAATAAACCATTATCCCATTTTATTGTATATACAATTTTATTCTGAGGTCACTCCAAATAAATTTAATGATCACAATCCATCACACCATAAATATAGCACTCATTCGATTTGTAATGCCCTGATCCAAATCACTTAGTCAATCATGTGAGCTAATTGACCCCATGTGTACCTCCTTGTATACAGGGGGTTGATGACTGGTATTTAGTGTCCAAAAGGTGTGGTGGGGAGACAATACCCTTCATGTAAACATAAATAACCCAAAATCATAACAATAAATTAATAATAAAAATCATCACACTAATAAATGAAACAATATCAGAATGTTATATTAATGGCATCTAGTTCATGAAATATACAAACAACAAATGACCCCCTATATGGTAAGTCATACCAAAGTAAAAGAAAAAACAATAGGAAATAAATAAATAAATGACATCATCTATACACGTTTTTTCCAAGCACCACCAATGAAAACGAAACTCCAACCCTTCAATTACATGTTGTTGGTTCTGTCCCCTTCTATGGATCCAAGAACATAATTTCTTCAAACCAACTAAGATTTCTATGAAGGATGTGAGTAGAATCCCAACTAGACAAAACCAATGGATCAATAACATAAATTTCACACACACACACACACATATATATATATATAAAGGTCAATTTTATAATGGAAATTAAATAAAAAATATTAAACTAAATAAATTTTGAGTTATTTTGATCTAACCAAGCTTCCATAGACCCATTCAAAACCTACTTCAGCTCCATTACAAAAGAGAAGTCACTAATTTTAGTCACATCACTCAGGTCATGACAAGATGTCATATATATATATCATCTTACTATGATTTTAGTCTCTAGTTTTTGTTTCACCGTAAAGGAATAATAGTTTCCTACCTTTACGATATATCCACACACCACCTTTACGGAGTAGTCACCTAGCTCCCCCAAAGTGAAATAGTCACATGATTTTCTTCATCACATGATTGTATACCCACTATGCTACAATACACACTTTATAAAATTTTCTATGCAGTATGTTTGATCCCCTTTTGTAATAACATATCAATCTATGACTTACACCATTGACATAATAAACATTTCACCCTTACTCATTTCATTGGCTCGATGATCATCACATCAAAAATTTTACAATCGAAGTAGTGTGACCATTGTTCTGAATCGTGGTTCTCTACCTCTAGGAATATCCAATTACTGTCAGTAATTCATGTCATAACTTGATAAACAATATAATTCCATTATAGTGTTGTCTATTTATAGACATATACCCATGCTCCCCCTCTAAGGATTCAACCATCCACCCTGAGTGACATATGATTATGGGACCAATGGTAATGTACTAACATGATATAAAACATCCACAACAAGGCACACCATATAATGTACTAGAATAATGTATCAAAGTATGGTTCTTATTGAAACATAAGAACCGATATGCACAAAAATCATGCAGAGGTCTCATGGGTTATACATGAACACACAATAAAATAATTTCATAAAACTATATATAATGAACCTATATGGTAAGGAAATCTTATATCAAGAACATTGATTCCAAACATCATGTTTTTTCATGTGACAATACAGAAATCATTCTCACATACCAACTAGATAAAAACCTCACACCAAGGATCCCTATAAACAATCCAAATTCATCACAAAAGGTATTCTAGAATAAAATAAAGTTGTAGATGATGAAATAATATTAAAAATTGTTTGAAATATCCAATGATATCTTCCATTAATGATAGATCATTATCCATTCAATAAAATGATGTAAATTTTATAGATACATCAATAAAACCATCTATAAAACCTGATTTTTTTCATTAGACCATGTAACAATTCTTAGATCCTATCATGACATATCATATCTATGATTACATTCATGATTATAGAGTTGATGTGGGGAACATGTGACGAATATAGGAATAATTACATAATAACTTGAATACACATGATCTAATGTCTCTAGATCCACAAGATTTATTATTTAATGGAAGGGAAACAAAAAATAATGTCCATCAGAGGCCCTTTTTTCAAGAGACCTATGGGTAGGAGGATGAGTGAATAGTTTGGGGGGTTTAATTAAAAACCTAGTTTCCATTTTAATTAAAAATACACATATGGTTTGGTCACACATTAATTAAATAGTGTTCTAGTCAAGTGAGGCTCACTACCTATTTTGGGAACTAGCATGGTTTGGCCACATGGTTTGGTAAACCATTCACCCACTATAAAATTTTACTCTTTTATAATCACATATTTTTTTGAATCTTTCCCCATGGTTATCACTAATTCTATTCCACCCACATTACCATTCTAAAAATAGAAACTATTTATTAGGGATAATAACATTTCTTTCCAAAAGAATTCTCAAACCATGATCCCCCCATGAAAGATCTTAATGTCCTCCAAAACCATCCAAAAGCCACCTAATACATCTCATATGAAAATATTAATCATGGAAATTCAATGAAGATCAAAAATATGATGCAAATTACTTATAAAATATAGGTCATTATAATCTCCCCTATATGTACTTTTCATCCTCTAAAAGTGTCTCTAGAGTTCCTAGAAAAATAACTTAGGTCATTGATCCCAAATAATGCATTTCCATTCACATATCTCCTCTTGGTTATGAATGTTCTAATATACTACTAGAGAATGTTAAACTATCTTCCCTTGCAAAATTTTCTAACTCCAGTCCATGACCCATATCAGATTTTCTATGAACGATGCATATGATTCATAGTCAACATATTTTCTATCGATCACATATATGGGATTAGTCTCATACATTCAAAGCAGTGAACCATAGAACATGTTAATTATACCTTGATACCATAGAGTATGATCCAATAGTGATGAAAATACCCCCAAAAGGTTTGTTGATTTCAAATAATACCAAAATTTGTGGTTAAAACTTCCCTTTCCTTGGTAAATGATGATTCCCCAACAAATTTTACACCCACAAGAAAATCCATTCACCCACAATTAACACTAATGGTAAAATCCTATTATAGTCATGAAATATTTGTAAACTTAATGTGGTAACAAACCTCTTCCTAATTAACTACACCATATCAGAGGTCTCTTACACCATACTCATCCTAATAAAAGTAACATCACACAATTCATACTATCATAGTGTTGAGAAACACTACTAGCTATAAGGTTCGTCAAATGGTTCCATTGAAATAAAATCCTAGAAACTGTTATTGTACATGAACACCACAATAGGAAAAGTATAATCCCATGATCTACCAATATCAAAAAAATCCTAATGAATATCATCCATGATTTAGATTATCATCACCACTTATCCATCAATCATTGGATGATATGCCATAATCATCTTTAATTGAGTCATCATGTCCTTTAATATTCTTCTCCAAAACAATGTTAGAGAACATGTGTATCTATATAATATGATACATTAGGTTACTCCCTATAACAATACAATCCCTAGGATGTACATTTATTCCAACTCATCTATAGTGCGAGTCTCTCAAAATAGAAAAAAACCCCTTTTTAATCCAATCAACTATCACCCATGAAGTATATAAACTTATCAAGATCCTAGGAAACAACATAAAAAATTCAATTTATTTTTCATACCACTTCCACACAACCATGAAAAGTGGATAAACACCTCCAGGTCACTGATTCTCCTCCTTAATCCTTTGAACGTTTAGACAATTATATAGGAATACTGTGATGTCCCTCTTCATTCCCAACCCCTAAAATCATCGCCTAATATCTCAACTCATATTCATTGAACATGGGTTCACTACCCACTAATATTAATGGGAGTCCCTCATCACATGTCCTATCATGGGACTAAGATCTATAACTCTCCCATAAACATATATCATGTTGTCACTATCCATCATTTAACCTGAAATTGGGTCGCATCGCACTATAATTCTTGCATCACTAATAATTCCTGATATGACTCTTGACTAGTTTTTATATATTCCAGAAACATCAAATTGATAAACAAGGGAGAACATGTCCTCATCCCTCATTACATAGAAGTGTTGACCAATAATTCATCCAAAAAACTCATCAATTGGCCTTCAACCTATGAAGGTCTCTCCTTATGCTCCTATGTTTTCCAACCGATAGCATCTATAACAACATTACAATTTCTCATAGAATAATTAATATCAAAATAAAATAATTTCAAATGCACCACATAATTCCATTTTCTAAGATTCATGACCCACTGAGAGAAGATATTTTTTATGGCCTTGTGTTCCATGTATATAGGAAATCTATTACTAATGAGATAATTCTTCAAACACTTCATAACTTGGAGAAAATTTTCCCACTCCAAGTCATGTGTTGTGTATTTATACTCATGATATTGAAGTTAAAGAGACCTAAAAGCTATTACTAGATATTTTTTCATCCGCACAACTCCTATACTGGCACCTAAGGCATCACAGTATGATTCATATCAAATATTAAGCTCTAGAAATGTCAGTATCATAGTTATCATCAATCTCTTACTCAATTCAAAGAAGTAATCTTCACACTGATTTGTCAATTCAAAATTTACCAAATTATTATAAGTCTCATAATATGTATTTTTATATAGTTTATTCCAAAATAAATCATCTTTAATACTTGTATAAATCAATAAATCTCCTAATATCAAAAAAAATGTTTGTTCCCAATACAAAAATTTTTCTACCTTCATTAAGTCCAATAAGACTCTCTCCTTAGAGAATACATTCCTAAGAAAATATACCTCTGGAATCATGAAGTCGCACTTTGAAATCATGGCATCAAGCCAATGTTTTCAAAGTATAGTAAAAAATTTCTTGGTGTCTTGCATGAACCTCAGAGGTCCATTAGTTTATGATTATCTCATCAATGAAAAACACAATAAAATAGTCAATATATGGATATAATATTTTTTTTCAGAACATCCATGAACCCCATGTGT
This sequence comes from Viscum album, assembly GCA_963277665.1. Lineage (NCBI taxonomy): Eukaryota > Viridiplantae > Streptophyta > Magnoliopsida > Santalales > Viscaceae > Viscum > Viscum album. The sequence goes on from OY728119.1 coordinate 1,980,138,329, forward strand.
TCAATATCTAATATTATAGTCATGAAATGATACTCATACATTTATTATATACACCTTATAGCTAATTCAGAATGATTCCCCACTCTGAAACAAAATCTAGTGGTATCCTAAACATAGATCCATCTTAGAGAACCATCGATCTATATGAATCTGATAAAACAAGTTATCAATCCCAAAAAATTGGTATCTAATCATCCTGATAACCCAGTTTATCCTAATGTAGTTTACACAAATCTATATACTAATGTATTCTTTCTTCATGGAAAACACTAGAGAACCCCAAGGAGATGTTCTCTATCTAATAAATATCTTCTTACCCAAATCCTAGAGTTTCGACTTATGTTCTGTAAAAATGGTTCTCTCTATATGATATACAGGAATCAATATTGGTTTCTCCCATGAAATGATTTCAATCTAGAACATTGTTCCCTAATAAAAATGAATTCCTAAGAATTCATTATATAAGACATCTAGATACAGGTCTACTACATAAGGATAAGTGGAGGGATATACCGCCCAATCCACCATATGATCTACACCTAAAACAACCATTCTAATAGCATCAACATGGTTTAGGTATAGACCATTATATCTAATCAAATGTTTAATTTACTGTTCAAAATAAACTTCTCCCCCTTACATGTAATGAAGGATACATCCATACTGTAGTTGTTTATGGGTTCTTGATAATTAAGTGACTAATCCATGCCAATGATCACATAAAATATACTCATCACATGAATCATTAAATCCCATAGATGAACATATAAAGAAACTATTATAGGTCATTTAATTCATTTATATAGATGATCCACTTTCCTCCCCAAGAGTGTGTCAAGATATAAAAACATAGAAGACAATTTGACCATAAATAAGAGTCCAACAACAACTTGAGTTGATAAAAATGAATGGGATGATCCTATGTCAAAATATAAATAATAAATTATGGAGTTAATCAAGAACATACCTTGAAAATTCAATGTTCATTCTCCACTATCATTTGTGTCATAGTCGACTATATAAAATCTACCTACATCGTCTCCACAGAATTCTAATTATGATGCATTTTGTGCCTAAGTCATTGAGGTTGATAGAGTCTAAATCTATTACTTAGGACCTCTTCCGGAACCCTGAATCATCATACTAGAGTCTAAATGTATCACTTTAACATATTAGTGTTGTAGATGACCTATATTACTATACTAGGGACTCTCTTTCACTAACTTTTGACAAAAAAATGAAATTTACCCTATAAAAAATATAAAATCTTATATAATTATAATCCATAGAAGGAATTTATGATCACTTAATCTGCTCCACCTGCCTCTTGTCACTATAGTATGTCTCCACTATCTTCCTCTTCCTATAATTCAAAGAGTCCCCAATATCATGAAAATAGAACCCAGTAATCTATCCATTAATGGATGAAATAAATCGTATAAATTTTTCCCCTTCTAGACCCCTATCGGTCATTAAGTCCTTATGTAACCCCTTAAGATATGTTTTTAGATTTAAACTCCTGGTCTAGTGCCTCAAATCTAGATAAAGGATCATTTAAATTTTCTAGGAATTTTATACCTCATTCCCAACCAAGAGAGGATTGAAGTGAAGTAAATCTGTTAAATGTTTCAAGTAAGAAGACATTGAAATCTATCCATGATGCATACCCATAAAATCCAGATCATGATTTGACATCAGTGTATCCAGGAAGAACTACTCAAATAAGATATCTTTCATGGAATCCCATGAATGAACCTCATGTCTTTCATCCTAGTTTATAATACCCCACCACCTCATGGTAGGTCCACAAATCATGAAAGTAGTCAGGTATACCCCAAACTAATTTGTATTCACCACTAGATCAAATAACACCTCAATGATGTAAATATAGTAATCAACTTACTATAAGCCTCCAATTCCCTGGATGGTTTGGGGATGTAGATGCTAGAAGTCTCCGGAATAACCAACTATTTTCATGGAAAATCCTACATCTTGAATGGGTACAATGAAAAAGGCTCCTAAATGCATCAACACAAACACCTAAACCACTAGGGGAAGGTGTAAGAGTATTTTATCTGGTATCCACTTATCTATATTTTGGTGGATAGGAGTTTCCTCTATAGTGAGATCATTCTGAACTACTTTCATTAGATTTCCAATCATACATCTTCTGGCTGAAAATATCTATAATGAAAAATGAATGATTATAAAGACTATAAAATATTTCACAAGGCATCAAATAATTTATTTTGTAGGTTCACACAAGGTATTTCTATATGATATATATTCTAGGTGCATACCCACAATTACCAAGAATATCCCTTATAACACTACCCATGGCTCTAGCCTAGTTCAATGTACCTACATATATGGCATGTCCATATTTATAAAAATAACTTGCTCAAGTCCAAATAATTCCAATTTCAAGATAATAAAACAATGATGAAAAATTTATAGGTAAAGTCATTTACTAAAATAAACTACCACATATACCAATAAACATGTATATATTTCATGTGATCCTTAGTATCTAGTAATGATTCGTGGGGGAATCCAAATACCATAAACTGTAAAAACAAAAAAAAATACTTCTAATTAGTATGAAAACATAAATCCCAAACTATAAAAATATCCCCATCACTAGTAACTTGGAGTTATGTTGCTCATGATCTAGCTAAACACGCAACAAACACCCCTACCTAAGCTCCACAAAATCTAACTCTATTCTATCATTCCCAAACATATTCTAGAAGAAGAAGAAATATGAAAACCGCCTTTGATATAATTTTTTAACACCTTAATCCAAATCACATGTTTTGGTCTAGTGACATACATGGCCTCATGCATGCCTCCTCATTGATAAGATGTTTCTGACTAGAAGTGAGGGTCCATACTATGTAGTGGGGAGACTATACAATTTGTGTTAATATCCACACACCATAATCAAAATAGGGGAAAATAACCTAAAAACACCATCATAATTGAAACAATATCATAATGTTGTAACAATTTCATCTGGGTCATAAAATTTAAAAATAACCAAGGACCCCCTATGTGGAATGCTTGATCAAAGTATAAGGAAAAAAAAGAAAAACAATTACACAATGATATCTATCCTGAGTATGTCCATGTACTACTTCTAAACACAAAGCTCCATCTCATCGACTACCTTTTCTTTGTCCATTGAACTTCCTTTTATCTATAAGCATGAAGTCAATATGTACATGAAGATTCTCAAGACGGGTGTGACTATAATCCCGATAGGACACAACCAATCCATCCTTAACATAAACTGAACTTGAATATAAAGTTTTATGTCATAATTTATTTCAATTTCATAAACAATAAAATAATAATTTGTCGAGTAATAGTATTCAAACCAAGCCTCTAAAAACCCCAACCATACCTATTCAATATCTATACTGAAAGTGTAGTCATGACTTATAGTTGCGTGACTTAGATCATGCCAGGATGCCACATATAGATATTCTTGATATGTTATCAGTTTGTATAATACATTCCACCTTAAAGAAACAATCCTCACTAACCTTTAAGGGATATTCATGATAAACATTTGGGAGTAGTCACCTACATCATCCAAATTTACATAATAACCAGGTTGTCTTCTTCACATGATGGTCATCAACAAATAACAGGTCAACTATTTTGATCAATCCCCCATCAAATCATCCTCAAAATCATTTACTCATACCATTGGAATAATATATATCTCACACAAATTCATACCCTTAAATCAATAATAATCATACCATGGATTTTACCATTGGTTGGGCGTTCCCCATATCCAACTCATGGATATCTACCTCTGTGCGTGTCTAATTACTATTCAAAAGTCATTCCATACCCCAACACTCACCACCTTTCTATCACAAAGCCATTAGTTTGTAGTCATGTACTCATTCTCTACATCTAATGAAGTAAATAGTCACCCAATGTAACCTTTTATTTTCATAACATCAATATTTTCCCACAATCTTGGAAATATCAATAACAAGGCACAATATATAAATTAAAAATCCATTGTATCAAGTAATGGTTATCACAAAAATACACACACGCCCATATGATCAAAAATAATGTATAGGTTTCAAGGGGATACATGAATGAAACGTAAAATAACATTATACAACTATATAAAATATTTTTATATGGCAATGACTTCCTACCTAAATCATGATGATTCCAAATATCATGTGTTGTCAAGTGCCGATTCCCAGATTATTACAATTCACCAACCTAAGAAAGACTACACATTAAGGATCCCTAGAAATGATAAAAATTAATATGAAAGGGAATTTGAGTGCAATGTTAAAGAATTATATATTTTTATAGGCTTATAAATAGTTTCAATTACCCAATAATATCTGCTACAAATGATAGATCTGGATTTGTTTGGGAAAAAGATAAAAATGCTCTAGATCAGACCACCTAAACATAGATAAATGATAATTATTTATTATAATATATTAGAATTAAAATAACTATCCATGAAATATTGTATATATGATTACTTATATGAATTGGAGGGAAAATATAGGTAAAACACAATTAATTAAGGAAGCTGATCTCTTTATCGTGAATCTATACAAACCAAATCCTCTAGAATTATTTGATTTGTTTTTTGGGGGGACTGAGTATACCAAGAATGAACAAAAAAGTCACTAGGTTTGAGATACCTATGTAGATAATGAATAATTAATTATTTCAAGATGTTTTCATTTTCAAAACCATGTTTTCCTATTAATTTATTAGTCATGAATGGTTTGGTTCCATGGTTTACTAAATCATACACCAACTGTCTGAGGCTCCCTATATCTTCTATGTGTCAAAAAGGTTTGTATATTTTTTTTTCAAAAGCATATGAAAATCATTAATTTTTACCATTGTATAATAAATACTATTTTCTAAAGTATGTATCACGGTTAGCTCTAACTATGGACCATCCAAGCACCATCCACTTCCCATTCCAACGAGTCGTATGGTTTCCTAGTGAGAACCATACAGTTTTCCCAAACTATGAAGAAACTTTTATCCAACTTAAAAGCACCTAAATTTCACTAAAACCATCAATAATTTATAATATGCATCATAATAGAAAAAAACTCAAAATCACTTACATAAGGTCCAAAAAAGAGGTGTAAATAACCTGAAAAATTTTTCCATTTGAAGATTCAATCAGATAATATACTATATTAGGTCCATATTTAACACAATAAAAACATATCAATACGTATATACCATATTTAGGTGGAAACAATCTTTCACTATGACTTATACCTCGAAAACCACTCTAATTTCTTCTTCCAACAACCTAAAGAAATGAAACTAGATCCACCAGTCGTATAGGTCAAATTAACTCACTAACCTAAAACTATGATATAATAAATCATCCCATTGTTATCTTATTTAATATAGTTTTAGTTTAAAAACAAATCCATATGATAATATGGCATTTTTCACACCTAATTTTTATACTAAATAACATTCCTGGACTCATTACCACTAAGACTCAGTGTAGACCTCAAAAGAATTTTAAACCTTAAGGGAAAATTATTCTATATTGTATCCTTATATTTTATCCATTTAAACTCCATGTCCGTCTCCATATTGATTGTTTAAGATTAAAAACTTTTAATTTATTTGATGATATTCTTAGTCAATCCCTTATCCTTTTATTGTAAACTAAGAGAACCCACCATTATTGTGTTGGTCCCTAGAGCTTAAATACTACTAGAATCACCTTCCTATTATCATATTTTATAATTATCTAAAACATATAGTAGAACTACTCTTTCATACAATGTTTTATTACATCCCCCATATAAATCAGTGAATTATATATATGAAACTATCAAATAAATCAGTCACAATGGGCTCCCCTATGGGAAACCTCCCCTTAGGAAACTGAACCTCTCGTAAAAAATCACCATAAGGTGATTTTTTACCAGAGGTCAATGTGATGTCTCAAGAATTACATACTCCACCACTCTTTATAATAATAACATTATGATGTTCAATATATTTACAATTATATCCAATAGTTCATTTAAATATTGGTATATAAATATCTTAGGTCATATTCCTATCTAATTAGCAAAAACATCGCAAATCATTTCATATTGAGTCACATTCACGTTATATAGTTCATTACCTAGACATCGTTATTACCATCAATATTGATAGTCAATATAGTGTACTAGGAATCACTAAAACCTAATATAATTTCTAGTCATATAGGATAACATATATAATCATATTCTTATCATTATACCATGAACAATTGAATTGGAATTGGAGCAGGTTCAGGCTGTTGTTCAAGATTCCCCTTCTTTGTCTCCTAGACAAATGTCGGTTGAAGTTCAATATGATATCAGGATACTAAGACCGAAAGAGAAGAGCAAAAAAAGTGGCAATAGCGAATGGATGTTGCAAGAGTATGACTTTGGAAATTGCCTCTATAAACTAAATCATTGAAATATCCCTCAAGTTAAGGAAAAATATCCAAGGAATAAAGGTGAAAATATGAAGATTGACCTTTTTTTCAAAGGTTGTTGTCAATGGAGAAGGTACACTATAGTATAGGATGCATGATGACCATGGGTGTGTGGAACACAAACAATGTTTTGCAATGATTGGTACTAATAGTCACTCTGAGCAGGAACATGGAGTGAAGGATGGTTACCAAGAGGTACATATCTCTGGAGATTGGGGAGACGTATCTAAGAGTGAAAAGGATAATGCTTATGGAAGGGATAAAACCTCTTACAGTGACATTGTACAAGGTAGAAAGAAGATTTTGTCAGGTAATGAGGAAGTGATGACCGCTCCACCAAGAAGATGGTAGAGGAAACACTATTCTTATATGCCAAAGATGATGCCTACCTGGTACTTTGTCAGCAAGGTAAAAGGTACGTATCCTTATGAGGAGTTTCTATATTTGGAAAAGTTAAATCTCATAAGGAAGTATGTTAAGAATCTAAAGTATTATGAAATCACAGAATGGGAATCAACTACTATGGACAAAGTAATTGATCGTGGATATGGAAATGCTTATGGTTCTTATGATTTGTAGTTGTGGTTTCTAACTTCTAGTACTTTCTTGATTTACCTTTATTTTATTTTAAAAAATGGCCAGAGACATTATCTCTAGCTGATATTTTCTGGTACCATGACCAACCCAAGTAAATTATATCACCACCAATGACTACATAAAAATCTATATAATTTGTTATATTTCTGATACACTGAATTATATCGATATATTACTTGTATTCTTATTAATCTATGTTCATATATAATCATAAAAAAATAATTTGATATAATATATCAATCATAGGGAATAATATCATGCACTTTATCCATATGGATGAGTGAAAATACAAAAACATCAACATTAAACCCCATAATTTTATAATCGTATCCTCTATCACCCTTGAATATGGAATTTCCATAATAGAAATACTATAGAATCATAAAATATAACTTCAATAGTTGTTTTGAATTTTTATACCTTTAATCTACATGGATAACCAAAAACCTTGAAAATGACTACGATTCCATATTTTAATATCCCTTTACTAGGAATCCAAACAGAGTTTGGTCACATGACCTCATCCAACCCTTTCCTTAAACTAGGGGAACTTGATAAGTTGTTACGGGACAATTCAAAACATGGGATATTGTACCCTTTTACCATTACCATGAAATAACATAAAGGTACCAAACATCTCCATAAATAACATACTAAAAACATTAAACATCAAAATATTAACATTTAAAATATGATTTAGCTGTTTAACATGTTATGCAATCACATCAATCACTCATTCCCTGAGAAGTCCATGTATAAGCCTCCGAGTCTAGATAAATAAATGAGATAATAAAAAATGAAAATATTAAAATGATTCAAGGAATTTTTCTCAATATAAAATAGAGTCTGTTCTCATAGTTTTTTCATTAATCGCCTTCATCGCTTTTCATCCAGATCATTCTCATACCTGCCCAATGAACCAAAAATTATATATATACACCAAAGTTCATATGTATGGTTTATGTCCAAAAACCCTATATATTGTCACCATTATATATCTAATGTGTCCTATAAATAATTTCAAATTTATTTTATATTATTAAATAACTTTTTATATGGTTAAAAATCAAAATTTAAGTCATCTTGTAAATACACAATGTTTTAGATATATATGTACCTTAGTAAGTGAAATAATATTAGAAAAAACAGTGTATTCATATTCCAATAACAATAGTTTGTTCCATGTCATGACCCCATTATATTATATCAAGCATGATCACATTGGTGAATTGCTAACCCCACCATCCATATTTGATAATAACTGCATTTGTTTATTATCTATTAACCCTAATAGTTGACTTCCAAGGCCCCAATGAAATTACCCTTTATGGTGTTTGTGGTTATTTTCGCCATAGTTCCAATAACTATACCATAGCTTTACCCCCTCTAGTGCCTCATCCTCCTTGTATTGATGGTTAAAATTTACCTTAGCCCCAATGGCTAATCAAGACCAAGACCTAATTTTGAGTCACTATATTACCATTTACTCGATACCCTTTGATCACATGACCACTCATCACCTACCGTATAGTCCCACATTTATTTTTAGTAACAAAAAATATACATAAAACAAAAATAAAAAAAACACTCTAAAGGACTTATTCTCAATTTATTATCTCACATTTCTCATCATTTCTTATTGTCAAACTCCTATAAGAGAAAAAAAATATTTTACTAATCCTTTTCACTCTTCTTAATTTACCCCACTAGATAATTATATATTAATTCATCAATTGTATTAATGGATCCCTTTCTAAAAAATCATCAATCCACCCTCCTATTAATCCACCATCAGTACAGTGACCATCCCAACCAATATAGTGAATATTTTTGTTTCTATTATATTATCATCACTCAAGCCTCTTTGTTTGATCACATGAAATGGTTTCTCAAATAATATACACTAATCATTTCAGGAACCATGTAATATATGACCAAATATAATAAAATTAACCAATCACAAATTGAATATGATATTCATTCCTGGTGAAATTTACCAATTTTACCATAGTTAGATGATTTAGATAAACCACATTAAAGAGACACTGAGTTCTCTAAATAATTATCCACCATTAATAGTTGGATTAAAGAAATAGAGTTTAGGTAAAATACCTTATCCTCATCATCTGAGACTCACTTTCATAGGTGAAACTAAAACATTTCACCACCCAAAATTTAGACTACATGGGAGAAAGTGGGTTGAAGAAGAACAATGTTGGGGGAGAACTCCCTACTAATAAAACCATCCATGAAAAAACCCCAAAATGTATAAGTTTTATATATTAAAGAACCCCGATATAAAATATTATTTGGTTACTCCATTGAAACCCCAATGGTCTTCTCTAAAGTTCTACTTTTTCATCAACTTCTTGATGACCACCATATTTCATCATGTGGGAAGTGTTTCATCTATTTCCAATCCACTAAAACATTGGTTTCCTCTTATTTAAGTTAATGTGGTACTTTATTTAATTTTTTACCCTAAAAATATTCTATTATCATATTTTTTATCCTCTTTAACTCATCAAAATCATTTCATAGAAAAAAGTACATATTTTAAAACATGAAATTTACAAAATTTTATGAGTTTAGAAACCTATGAACTTTTGGTCCAAATAGTTTATGTACAAACTAAGACATAAGATCTATTATAATAAATTATTTATTAAACTGATATAAATGTTGATAATGAATAGTGAAATAATTTACAATCCCAATTCTACTTTATTCATTGTTTTCATTGCATCTTTACCTAGAAAAAAACATAATCTCTAAAATTCCAATTCACTACACTTTAATAAGCTGGTTTGTAAAAAAAAATTTCTACTAACTTATTATCCAGTATCAAATTCCACCCACATAAAAAATAATCCATGATTTATCATGGAATAAATATTTTTTGAAGGGTTTATAGATAATGATGAGAAGAGGGTAGGTGTGGGTGCACTTCATTAGGAAAATTGGTCGTACAAAGACATAGTGAGAAACAATCTTAAGTGCATGTTCCCCTTATAATTTATCTCATGGGGTAACATTGAACCTACCTTGTTTTCCCCCATTAGTATTCTATTCCATCTTGTGATAATGAAAATACCAGACCTCCAATATGATTTTAATTCAAGGAAACTCAAAATACTCCTCACACATTGTTGGCTCACACATAAATCTTCTTCTTTATTATTGGTCTCCCCAAAGATGAGCCACATCATGTGACCTTCTTCAAAAATAGTTTGTCACACTTAAATAATTTTATTAATTAAATGTATTAACTACTTATGAGCTTGATCCTCTATTCCCCTTTGTTAAAAAACATCTCTAATGTGTTTTTATAGAAAATTATGAAACATTTAAAAGAATATGATAAATTATAACATGGATTATACCAACTAACCAATAATTTGATAGATAAAAAAAATTGAATCAAAGAAAAATATAAAGCATGTTTTTTTAATAAAAACAATAGCCCAATTTCATTTGATCATAAAACATTTATCTTTCATGAAATATTCATTTTAATCCAACAAAACACTAAATCAAATAGAATATGATAAAAATTGGATTATCCTTCCAAATATTTTCAATAACAGAATTAAAAAGTTATAATTGATAAATTTTATTTAAAAAAATTAATCATCAACCAAAAATTTAACATCTTCATTGTTAAAAAATTACCAATTAAGATGGTACAAAATTTATATTCATAAAAATGGAGTTTCCTTATAGGTAAAATAAATATTAATTTTCTACATGAATAATGTAATCAGTAGTTTGTTTCACCTTAAAAAACAAGATACTATGATTTTAAAAATGGTAAAAGGTATTTAAATAATAATTGTTTAATATTTTTTAGGTTAATTAACATTTTAAAAACAATTTTTAAAATTATAGTTTTTTTAATAATTTTTCCAAAATTAAAATCTTGAAAAATAAAATTTTCAATTTTTAAGTTTATATATATATATATATATATATGAAAAGTCATAATTTTTAAAATTTTGTAGAAAAGATGAAATTTTATTTCATCGAAAATTATATTTATTAATATATTTTGTGATATATTATTAATAATATTTGAAAAATATTAAATGTTTTTTAAATTGTATTTGACAGTGTATTATTTATCCATGTTATTATTGTGTGGCCTTATCCTCCATGTGAAATCATGTAATATTTATCCCATGAGTTGTTTATTATGTCTATTCTCATATTATATTAGATAAAGTATAACACATTCTATTTTAGGATTAACTATAATCAGATAAATATGGATCATCCATATTGATTTTTCCGTTATTTTTTTTGAATCATAAGGGGATGTGTAACCTCAGCACAGTTAGTTTCCATTAAGGATGTTTATTAATAGAAGGAATATATTCCCAATATATCACTAATGATGTTTAATTATATTGATCTCATCAAATTGAGGATCAAATTTATTTCCCTATAATTGTTTTTGGAATGTCTTATTTTCACAGAAATGCCTAGTTGATTCATTTGTCCCTTAATTTGATTCAACTAATCCATTTCCTAAAATTTTTCCTCAAATATTATATAATTAGAAAAATATATCTATTTAATAACTAAATAATGTATTGAACCCTTCATATCCAAATTTTGGGACCTAGGATATTTCTTTAACTAGTAATAATTTCTTAAAAATCCTTATATCCTTAAAAAATAGGTTATTTAATAAGGTATAAATAGTCACTATACGGATTTAACTCCATAAAGTCCAAATTAAGTATGAATATTGAAAAAAACATTTTTGGAATATTCTACATGATCCACAATGCATAATAAAAAAGTAGTGGAAACATCATGACCATGCACAAAAATCCACTTCTATATCTAAAACCCCATCATAATCATCCTTCTAATGAATATTGTGTCCTTTTTATAGGAACAAAGAATATAGATAAAATACAATGTTCCTAGATAATGCTTGAACACCCTTTATTATTAATCCTTTATAGAGGAAAGGTAATACTATATGATAATAAATAACTATTTTGAGATGATGGAACCACCAACCTAGTCAATTAATAATCTTTATCTTATAGAACCCTAGAATTTAGTGTGTTCTTACTATCAACAAGCTCGGTCATAGTGTCTCCCACAAATCATATATTGGGGTTGGGTATAACATTGAGACCAATGACTAAAAGTTCATAGATATTTAGTCTGGGAATTTGGTTTAAGTTTGTATAGGTGAATCAATCAGATTCAAGGAGTTAATTACTAACTTATGATAAAACATAACTTCTATAACTCTACCTCCATAATCATGTCTCTTTTTTCTTAATTATTATGTTGTAGTGAGTGAAAAATTTAATAGTTATGAATTTCATTTATTCTACTATAAATATAGTAGTAATTGATTTATTCAACAATTTGACTTGGTAATGAGGTATAATGTTCCCATTTAAATTTTATTTTTTTATATTTTTCATCTTAATATTTTGATTCACTTGCCATCAGGACCATTGATCCCATTAGTATATCCCAAAAAAATTCACATGTTATGTGAGTCTTCTTATCAAAATATTCTTGTTGGTATAAAACATTGTGGTCTTATTAATTTCATTTTGTAACTTTATACTTGGTTGTCTTGGTATAAGATGATTTTGTTAAATATCCATCATTCATTATTAGATTTAAAGCCAAAAATGTTTATGAAGATACATCAAATAAATTTTCAAACTATATATGTACATATTTTTAAGAAGAGATGTGACTATTACCTATCAGAATGGTTCATCCAAAACCTTAAATATGTGTTTATTTTAAATTATTCCATTTATAATATTGAACATTTAGTTTTATTTAAATGATGATATATTTTTAATTCTAATAATTTATCACATTTTCATCTAAAATGATACATACTTCTTTAGAATATTTATTTAGTAGAAATAATTATTCCCAAATAATTTAATCAAGAAATAATAAATTTTTAGTAATCATCCAAAAAATATTTTATATTATTTTATATATGTAATTAACACCATTGTTATAACTATGTTGACATAATTTGTTTTCCCTTCTCATTATTCACATATAATACATGGAATGTTTCTTCCATTCACCTTCAAAATTCCCATAGTTTCACTAACTGTATTATTTTCTTATTATTATGTCTAAAAAGTTTATAACACAAAGGTGATGTTATATATTCGTGTTGAAGGAAATTATGGTTTTTCAAAGATCAAAATATATTGGTTGTTAATGACCTAGTTATTTTGGATTCATGATTACGTAGTATCTTGACAAGTAGTACACATGAGTAATAAAATTAAATTACTCATATATTCTATAAACTAATATATTAATTACATTAATGTCCTCAATTTAGTGTATTGTCCTTATAGAATTCATTATTATTGAGGATAGTGATAACTATGCTATTATTAAATTGGAAATATAGGGAAGGTGAACCCATGAATAATAATAAATATTCAAATAATCCTTAGTTTAGTGCATCATTTGTAAGATATATTCAGCATTTAGTAGAAATAATTATTTTCCTATTTTGATGATAAATTATTTCTAATATATTTTTTCAATAAAAGTTTATTTTTTATGGAAATATTTATATATGATGTCTATTTTGACTGATAGTAATTTTTTCCCTTGTAAATCCAACATGGCTTGTCATATTCCTTATACCATAATTAATTTAATATGATTCAAAAAATATTCCTTTTAGTTTATGTTACATATCTAAATTTATATATTTAAAATATCATTTTTAATTTTGTATATTAGAAACTTGTGTGGATATTTTAACAAATATAATTCAAAAATATGCTTTAATTTTTACTTCACCCAAATAAAATTCTTCATTCCATCCATGACATAAAATTTATACACTAATAATTCAACAATAATATATCTATGAATTCATGTTCTATATTATTTATTCATGTATTTTATATGTTTTTGTGATTTCATCTCTTCAATGAATCATTCAAGGTGTTATGATTTACTAGTTTTTGTAATTACTATAAATTTTTGAATGTGGTTTCCAAAAAAATGTGGTAGTTGAGATTTAAATCCTACTATTATTGAAACATTTTAAACCCCTAATCTTTAAAAAAATTTGTTTTTCACATGAGGGTATAACTTATAATGAAAATATTTTACTCCACTAATTCATATAACAAAAAATACTCTTATGATAGCCATTATTTTCCTATTTTTCTTATTTTATTAATTATTTGAACAAAATTAGTTGTTTTACTGGATTTTTCATCTAAGTCGTTAATATTATTTTTCCAAATTATGGATTATTAAGGGAATCCTTTCTGTGTTAATTTTTTTTATCTTAGGTATATTTTTTCCAATTGGATAATTATATGTTTTATTATATGTGATAATTTTTTTGTTGTGATGTTTTTTGCTGTAAAATTATATCTAATCAAACCGAAAAATATTTTAGATAATTGTGATTTCAATTTTGTGGATACTTATATAAGGAATATGATTAATTGTAACTTATGAATAATTGTCTCCTCAATTTAATTTCACTTAATTTCTTGTGTTAAATTAGTAGTTGGATTTTGATCGCATAAGAAAAATTAGTTTTCATATATTAAATTTACTATCTAGAACATTCTAAAAATCAATCTTCAATTATCATATGACTCATTAATTTGTTTTCTTTTATGATCCAAACAATTAACAAATTTTATTCGTTCTTTGTTTTCTTATCACAAACATAAAACTAATGTATTTTCATGGTGGAATATTATTTCCTAAAATAATTTCATATATGGTACTCTTTTGGTTGAATTTTTAAAACTAAAGAAGATCTAATTTCATAATATAGAAAAATTTATTTTACTTAGAGGAACTTAAGAACATGAACTATTTATTAGTTTCGAAAGCATCATATTAATACAAAATATTATACATTTATTATTTATTTATTTTCAATTTTAATCCTTTTAATCATTTATGAGGATTTTTTAGAAAGAAAGGTTTGATCACAATAATACCCTCTCTAGTCCTACCATAATTCCCTAACCAATGTCAGTGAATTTAGTTATTGTGTTCAATTTATAAAAATGAACTTCCAACTTTGATTAAGATTATTTTCAATAATTCAATTTAATATCTACATTTATTGGACACACTCATTAATGGAATAATCATAAGTCATAAGTTTAATATAATTTCTTCTGTATTTTTCTCTTTATGTAACATTTATTGCTGTAATTTTTTGATTTAGTTCAATAATATCTATCTAAATTGTTTTTTGATCTATAATTCACTGTTGAATAATTACTTATAAATTTAATAAATAATAATATTTTAAAAAAATATTTTCCTAAATAATATATATCAAGATATATTGTTTTTTAATAGTTGGACCTAGTTTGAATGAATGTAAATTAAATTATAATTTTTTTTATCGAATTATATTTCATTATATATATATATATATATATATATATATTTGACTCATATTAAAAAAATGAACATTATTTGGATTTTTTGGATTCAATAGTATACATAATAAATTATTATAGGATTGTAAATATGTTTTAAATAAATTAATTCTAAAATTCATCACCACTCATTTTTTTTCTAAGTAAAATTTATCAATCTATGAAGTAGTATAAAAAATCCAAATAAAATGACTTAAAGAGAACACACATTCAAATTTTCCAAAGCATCAGACCTTTTGATATAATTCTAGTACCAAGGATTCCCCCTATTATTATTACACTACTCTTTATATAGTTTTTATAATATAATTACTCTTTATTTTTATGACACAAAAAATGGAGTCTAAAAAAATATTGTGTCTTTATTCATTTCATTCCACGTTCTATATTTTCTGATGAATAATAATTGAAATGTTATCTTATGTATTTTTTATTCCTATTATGGTTCATTTATATAATAATATATTTTTTATTTATTAATTTTATTTATCTATTAATTTTAGTTTTCAACAAATAATTGGTTATATTATTCTTAGGTTGATACCCATGTTAATGATTTATGATGACGGGGGTATTATTATTTTTTGAGGTGGGATTCATTTTCCCCAATTTTTTGACATTATAAAATGTTTGTTCATGTGAATATTATTTTTTTCATTATTATTTACTCTAAAATTTAGTTTATCAGTGGCATGAAAGATTAAAAACTCATAACACATTATATTAACAAATTTATTCATTAACTTATTTATAAGTGTTAGTAGATTACTTGCATTTGTACTATTTCTCTACCCCTTATTTGAGTGGTTTTGTTTTGAAATTTATGTTTACATGTTATTTTAAACAGAAAATAATCTAGTTAATTTTTAAAACTTATATCTTAAGAGTCAATGTTATAAGCTATATATTAGACTATAATAACAACACATAATGAAAAATAATTATTGCACTATTAATCACAGAACGCCTAAATACCACATTCTATATATGATTATCTATATATATTCATATATTACCTACTAAAAATGATTTTGAGACCCTCATAAATTATATGGATTTAGGTATTAATTTTCATTTGAAGGTTTAAATAAGTTAAAATTTTATTTATAATTTAATTATAAATTTTTTATCATATAAAATTCCCAAAATTAGACATAAAATTTTAACATAAAATATTTTTTTAGTGGTTTTTTCCCTTACCTGGTCTATGGAAGATGGATATAATGTATATATTCAACTCTAAATAATTTTCAATTACCTATATTTTTATAGGATAAAATACATTTTAGTGAATACTACCAAAAAATTGAAAGCTATAAATATTATTTTGATGGTAGTTAAAATTAATTGTTTGTTCTCAACATTATACTGAGAAATTAACTTTATCTATATATTTAGGGATTATTCTATGATTTTTTAACGGTTTAACTAAATGGAACACATTTAATGAAGCACATACATTCTCACTTTAGGTTTTTGAAATGGGCCTCAAGGAACTGATGAATTGATTAATTATACTTTTCCTCTTTTAACACTCTATACAGTTTGAAACTGATCCATACATTATATGTCACTATTTCCTCCTTTCTCATGATTTTGTAGTAGATATATATTATAGAAAAACTAGAAAATAAAATGACCATTTATTCAATGTTTGATGATTCTTTATTAGAAAATGTTTCATCAATTATAATTAATTATTATAAGTGTTCATGAATTTATTATAGATATGATTATTTTATTAAATTTTAATGTATTTTTCTTCATAAATTTGATTTTTTTTATAAATAAACAAATAAATACTTATTTTTATCAAATGTTCTATCGATATGTTCTATAAACACATAAAATTGACTTTATGACTAGTTAATAATAAAAGATTTATTTAACACTATTGATGGAAAATAAGGTGATTATGATGCTATAATTAAATTATTATATGGTTTGAATCTAGTATTTTTTGAAAAATGTAACAAGATCTTTTTTTAATTTAATTTTCATTAATAAATCTTGATATGATTGGTTTTATAATCTCTTCTTAGATTAATTGGTTCTTTTTAAAATAAGATAGATTATAATCTTCCAAATAATTAAGACTAATATAGTTAGAATATTATTCAGTAATATTAAGAACAATTGAATAAATGAAACCATAATATGGGTTCATGTTATTGGTGCTCTTTCTTGTAAAAATACTCAATTAATTAAAATTTATGGACACCCTTCACTCATTATCTAAAATTTAATGCAATATTAGAAGATAGAAATATATTGCATCATATTTCTAGTTTAATTGAACGAAATTTTTGTATGCATGAATGTTCAACCATTCTTCATCTAATAAAAATAGAAAATTATTATTTGGGTGATTAAAACATAATAAATTTAAATTAGTGTATTTTATATTCTTGGAAAAGATTAAAAGTATGAAATAATAGTATTAGGACTCTGTATTCTTTATATTTTCATTTCATTTTTTATTTTGTTTTTTATATTAGAAAATATTATCTTGATTTGGGTATGTTTATTTTTTTAGTGTTTATAATTTTTTATGATGGAGTGACTGATAAAAATATAGAGTTTTATTTAGAAATTTCTAATGATCACATTGATATTAAAAAATAAAATGAAAGAAATAAATCCTCTTTTAGGTATTCTTTAAATTTATAAAATCAACAAATGGATACTATTTTTATCATCCATTTTTAATATTAAAACACTATTTGGAGAATAACTATGATGACTTCATGAAAAATTCCTATTTGAAATTGTCAAATAGAAAGATAAGTTTCAAAAAAAAATCTCTTCTACTATTTACTATTTCAATCATTTTTATGCATATGGACCTTATTAATTTTTAATTTTCAATGTTATATTCCAAAACTAAATGTTTCCATTTATCAATCCTAAATCAATTTTGGATGAACTATATTTGAAAAGGTTCTCCCAATATAATTAGAAAATTATTGGTAAGTGTTCATATATTCAATTGTAGTATTTAATTTCAAATAATGAGTGTGTGTTGTCAAATGATTTCAATAAATGTATATTATTTTTTCTGTATGAAAATAAATTCCATTTCCAATGGTATGGTTTACTTCCATAAATTATTCTTTGTATTACTATAAAATATAAGTATTATATTATTCCAAATGATTTTAATAATCATAGTCACTATTTTTATAAATTGTCACTTTTTTTGAGAATAGATTCTAGAAATAGTTATAAAATCATCTATTAGTGAAACTTAAATTTCATAATGTTCCCTTATCATTTTATAAAGTTTCATTTATTTATTATAATTTCTTATTTTATGAAATATTGTCAATATTTTAACAAGATGTGTAAAAAATTAAAATAAAAAATGTAATCATATAAATTGTGATTCTCATTAGTTAATTCGAGAGGTCTCAACTTGGATTCATTATAATAATTTCTTATATCAATGGTAGTCGTGTCCATAAGACTATAAAAATAAAAGTAACATTTTAGAATCAGTTTTACATGGGTTAAAGAGGTGAAAAAATCCTCCCACCTTACAAATTTTCCATGTTTATGCCTTTTCATTGTGTG
This sequence comes from Viscum album, assembly GCA_963277665.1. Classification (NCBI taxonomy): domain Eukaryota; kingdom Viridiplantae; phylum Streptophyta; class Magnoliopsida; order Santalales; family Viscaceae; genus Viscum; species Viscum album. The sequence continues at coordinate 1,980,157,463 of OY728119.1, forward strand.
ATTTTATGGGTAAAAATAAAATAGGATATAGAAAATGAGGTGGTAATTGGATAAATCAACTAATTAATTAAAGGGAAAATGGAACATAATTACTTAAATAATCTTTAATCCATTCATTCCTTTAAAATTTATGTTTATTCATGTGATGTATTTCATCAAGGCATTTTAAAGTGAAACTAATCATAAAACTTATTCTAGGATATAGATATATAATTTTTCTATGGTGGGAGGGTTGAATATATAAGTAATTATCTCATGGTGTTTTTTGGGATATGAAATTGAAAATTTAATGAAAAAAAGTATGTATCCATCAAAAAAATGATTTAGTTTTTCTTCAATTCAATTTTTATAAATGACTAATTATTTTCTTGTATTTTTATGTGGTTATAATTATATGGGAATTGGTAGTTTTTTCATTAATTGTGAGTAGATTATTGATTATTTTTAGTAAAATTGTAAATATTGTTATCTTTTAAAATTATTTTGATAGAATTATTTGATTAAAATATTGTCTAGAAAAAAAATTATTTTTTTATTTCCTTATATTAACTCTAGACGAGACACTAATAGGAGGTAAATTTTTGTGGATCGATTCATGTGATTCCTTCCACTGATCAACCTTTTTGTTCTTATTAGAGTATAAACCCTCTATTTTTTATAATAAAATACCTCCAGTGTATGCAACTAAAATAAAAAAAGTTGGTAGACATGATTTTTACATGGTCTAAGCTCGATGCAAGTGACAATGTCATTTATTTGATTATTATCTTTCATCCCATATATAACCCATTCATATTATACAATAGAATATATTATATTATGAAATGGTCTAAAATAATTTCATACCACAATATTATAAGTCTTTAGTTTGATTATATAAATCCCATATATTCTTCAATATGAAAGGTTGAAAAAAATACTCAATAATCCTCTCTTTGGAAAACTTGAGACCTTATACTAACAATTAAAACATTTATTCAAAAAATTATTGATGATATAAAAATTAAAAATTTATTATCCTTTCTTTTCTCTTTAATAATTCATGAAAACAATTATAAAAATAAAACCTCAATAACTCAACCACAATATTCTAACATCTCAATTAATTTTTTTTTTGTTTCATTTTTCTTGACTTGTATAACTTTTTGGTTTATTCTTAATTTTTATTTCATTTCTAATCCTATTAATTTGCATAAATATCATCATATTCAAACCATTATTTGATATATCCAATGAAATAATGATTCAATTTGAATCCATGGATCTTAAAATATATCCCACTATAAAATATTAACTTCTCATAAAAAACTCCACATATTTTTTGAAATTCAAGTCCTCACAAATCATTCAATATTTCATTTAACAAAATATTTAAATATAAAATAAATTTATTTAAAAAAAGGATTATAACTTGTTCTACTTATAATAATCAAACCCCTTTGGGTTAAATAAGTTTAAATCATTTAGATTCTTTCCATTTAATTAATGATATGAATATGAAATAATTCCACAGAGATTATTGTTTTTCTTCAATATACTCCCAAAAAAGGAAGTGGCATAGTCTTCTAACACAAAATTTTTTCCATATCACCATCTAATTTTCCTTCGTCAAAACTATCTTATGAGGTACCTTCTCTAGGGTCATTCTTTGAATAGTAACAGTTTTATAAATTTCATTCCATTTTCTCATGATAATCTCATAACTCTTCCTTTTGGTTTCATTATTATAAAAAAACACTAAGGAACACTTCTAGTTAGATACTCAAATTACATTGTCCAAATTTTCCATTATTTCCATTATATATTGTATTCTTATTAGTTTCATTACTTTAACTGATGAAATATTGATTCTTAAAAATACTGTTGTTATTTAAATTAGTGTTATACCTTTTTAATGTATTCAAAGAAACATCTACCAATATTTTTACACTCCCAAATACTCCATTTTTTTAGTGAATCTCAATTAAGTTAATCTTTTACAATAGATAGCAGTTATTTGATTATTTTAATCACATATTTCACCCGCTTTATAATTCAACTCTAAAATAATTTTAATTTTCATAATTTTCATTATCATCTCAACATGTATTTTCATATATGGATTATACCTCCTATTTATCGATTTAATCTATATTAATTATTTCATACCTCTCTATCTCCTTTTAAAGTATATATTGTTCCAAAAAATAATTATATTTGAGTCCACATAAAACATTTATAAAGATATTATAAAACAATATAGCAATAGTAGTATCCATTAAATATGAAATTTATTTCCTAATACAAGTTCAATACAAATGCATTATAAATAATATTAAGACCTAAAAGTTCCTTGAATTTCTTGTTATATGTTAGAATAAGTTTTTTACGAAATCTCATGATCACCTACTATTTAAAGACAATTATAGCCAGGATTTTAAATATATTTTTGGTAAAAATATATTTTATAACTTTTTTTCATCCCTAAAAAACTCATATCTTCTTTGTAATAATTATTACTTATTCATGATCTTTGATAGTATTAAAAAATTCCAATTAATTATCATTTAAGAAAATTATTTTAAGATTACCGAGATAGATTACTATTATTTTATGGAGTTTGGTTATACATATTATTCAATAAATCATCAAAAATAAACTCATCATAATTATTTTATTTATTTCATTCAATTTTATTTGAAATAAATTTAGTGTATTGTGAATGTTTTGGAATATAATTTACAGTTTTTCTTCTCAATAGTGTTGTAATTATATTAAAAATAGTTTTTTATTTTTAAAATATTGAAGAGATTTAATTCTAATAGGACCGCAAAATTTTTGGATAGTTTTATATTGACATCATTTTACTTATCAAATTTAGTTTTTATCTTTCTTAATGTATTATTAGAATCAAGACATTTTTCTTACACATAAGATATAAATTCTTATTTGAAACATTCTCATCCTTGTGAACTTCGAATATATTTCTCTTATTTTTTAGGGAAATCATTATTACATTCTTTATTATTCATCACATAAATTTTCAGTATCTCAATCTCCTTTTTGAGCTTTGAATTTTGATAATTTCATGCAACCAATTCAATATTCAACATATTTTCCATAAAAACCATTTACTTCATAATTATTATAAGAGAATTTTTTCTCCACCTTAGGAAATAAACTTAGTTATTATTCTTAAACATTATATATAAATTTTTTACCTAAATATTCATCCCCTTTACTAAATCATTATTTATAATGTTTACTTATGAAACTCTACTTCTTATTTTTGAATAACCTTATTTTTTATTTTCATTTTTCATTATCTTTGATTTTAATTCATGACACTTTCTAATCCCCATCACCATATTTAGAATCATCATAATTATTTATTATATTGTAACTAGAAAAGTTTCAACTCCTCCATATTTAAATAATTGTATGATTTCACTTACTTAGTATTAAAAGTTTTCTCTTAAAAAATTTATATAAAATAATACATTATTTTATCCAAAAATTAATTTTTATTATTTTAAAAATATATAGATAATTCATCACCCTTCCTTATTTTTTTCAAAAAACCTTTCTATTCCTTGGTATTCTTTTTATGCATGAGGGTTTTTCATATTTCATTACTAATGATAACACTTTAATTATATTAAAGAATAAACTCATCAAGCTCCCAGTTATCAAAACATGAATCTAGTAATAAATAAATTTTTTACCAAAAATTATTTTTTAAATATTCTCACCAATTACCTTGATGGTTCATATAATTTCATTTATTTTAGTGAATAATTCATCAACTATCTAATAATTACTCTGTAGTTTCTTCCAAAAAAATATCTACAATGAAAATAATTTCACATTGAGCAAAAGTTCATTATGTGAAACATGAGACATGATAATATTTACATGACTTTAACAAATGATATATAATCAATTTTCAAAAATAAAAAATAAAAACATAGATACATGTTATCAATAGAAAAGATTGTAAAAAATGAAAAAAAAAATTCATTAATATTAGTTAAAATTTATAATAAAAATTAATATATCATTAATAATGAACCATTATTCATTAAAATAGAAAATCATTGAAATTGGGAAAACCAGGAACCCTCTAAAAATTATAAATATTACAAAACACAATCCAGAACAATGCATAGAATAATATATCAACAATAATTTATAGAAAAAAAAATTAAAATATAATAGAAAATTAAATAGAAAAATTATATTTATGTAAAAAATATAAAAATACAGAATATTATAAAACATTAAAAGTAATATAAAAAATATAGGAAAGAAACGAGCTCATAATATACTACACACCAGCTTGATGGGTTTATATTTTTGCGCCACTACACTCAAAGGATTTCATGTCGATAAGGATGGTTCAATGCTGAGTCCTAGGATGGTAGAAGAGATTGAGATTTAGTTTATGGGTGCGCTCAATCATTTCACTTGATTTATATATTGTGTAAAGTCACGGGAGAATTGAGGGGAATTTTATTACATGAAATATGATGTTTAAATAATATTTGGACTTTATTATTAAAAATATGGGGGACAAAAAAATAATTATGATTATGAAATGTCACACAAAATTCCACACTACACCATTGGGGAACATGTCACACATAGAAACATAACATCCCAATTGTGTTATTCCACATGTGCTATATTGATTAAAGATCCTATATTCTAACCATGACATAAAGGTACACCTATAATTACATTATTTTGTTTATTTTAGAATATATAAATTTTTATCTCAAGATTTTTTAAAATCCTTTTCTTTTTTGGATGATCCACTGTATTTATTTCAAATAGTTGTTATATTTTTTCATAATTTTTTCTAGGAATTTTTTAGTGTTCTCAATGAAATTAATTTGATGCAGTATAAGAAGAATTATGATTTACTCTTTCATAAGTTAAAAAATTATTTGTTTTCAGTCAATGTATGGAACGTCCTCATAATAAAATTATATTTATAATTCTATATAATTTTTTTAAAAGGGTTATGTTTTAAAAAGATCCAGTTATGAATTTATGGAGTTGTGGTTATAAGAAGTTTCATATATGAAACTATGATTTTATGTAAATTAATATTAGGGATTATTTTAAATTCCATATAATGTAGAGTTCATTAATCCAATAGATATAGAATTCTAAAAAAACATCTAATAGAGAATCCTATAAAATTTCACTACATAATATTCTACTAGACAAAGTGAAAAATTGTGATCCTCACTAGAAAGAGAAAATTAAAGATCAAGAGATAAATAAATTATACACCATTAAACTAATATTTTTTGATAGATGATGGAGTAAATGTTATGATAATACCATAAAAACATTTTTAGATGTAGGAAAATAGTGTAGAGAAATCGACGGAGAAATTATAAGGTCACCAGATGGTGAAATTTAATGATCGTCAGTCATAGAAATGTGTATTCATTGGATGGGGTAGAAACTATGTTTTTAAATTCCAAAAATGATTACATTAGATATATTTTATATATATAGGGGATCTATAAAAAGTATAAATATTCCGGTGTTTTTTGAATGAGAAAGTACTTATGAAGATCCAGAAATAGAATTTCATACATTGTATTAGAAAGAGATGCATTTATGTTTATACACACTAAACATTATGAAGATACTACATTGTAAATTAAATGATAATATTTTTTTTGGTATTGTAGGATAATTTAATTTATTATTGACTTTGATATTTGAGGAAAAGCTGAAAAAAAATTGACCATGATATGATCATATACATTAAAGGTAGTCAACAAAAATTTGAGTTTAGTGGGAAATACAAATTTTTTTTCTACACATAATCGATTTTTTTTAAAGAAGTATGATTATATAAATGTGATAAAGATAAATTTGAGAATATTATATTGATATTGAGATTTCAAATCATTTTAGATAGATCCTATAAATAGTATAGCTTGAGAAAACATCAAAATCGGGATCTATATGAAGCAGATCTTGATAAAGTGGGTAATATACAGATGAACTAGATGGAGGACTATCAGGTATAACAGAAATAGATGGAGTATTTTCTAGATGAAGATAAAGATGAATCAGATATATGATTTATATATGAGGAGGACCCTATAGATGAATCTCGAACAAATTTCGTAGTGAGAATATTTTAATGCTATAATATTACATTGTCTCTTACAAAGAATCAAATGTTTTTCCTAATTAGAACCATTAATTTTTCCAATCAGTAGATAGAAGGATCATGATCAGTGGTGGATTATTTTTATTCACTAAAATTATATAGTTGGTATTTATGGATATATGGGAGTTGAAATGACAAGGACTATGTATTCACATTGGTATTAGACCTAGTAAGAACATTTCTACCTTGAATTATTTACTTATTTTTCAATATAAGTGAGGCCAAGTTATAAAGATGGGAGGATTAAATCATTAACAAGTTTTAATGTTTAATTATTATTGTAGGGAAATTTTAAAAAGTCACCACTAATTTATCCCCCCTTGTCAATAGTACACATGTCCCTATGAATATCAATTAGTATCAGAACCTAGTTTTCCTCTATAATATCCTTATATAATTTATCATCGATAACATCAAAATATTTAATAGCATAGGTATTCCTACATTCAATGGAAAATTATATCATGGATGGAAAATAGAATGATAATCTATCTTTTGGATCTTGTCATATAGGAGATTAATTTAGCTACTATAGGGTTTCAACCCATGGATAGAGATTCTAATTTTTATTTACTAAAAAACATAATCTGGAGGTTTGTGTAAAATATTTGAATGAAAGTTTTATGATTTTATTTAAAAATATTCACACGAAGGTGGAGAGTCAAAAAAAATGAAAAAAAATGACACAACCATTACATTATGTTTGAGAGGAATGTAAAATTAACTGAAAAAAGGTGTTAAATTTCATGAAGTTTGAAGGTACAATGATAGAAAAAAAATAAACTATTGATGAAGTCTTATCCTAAGTAAATAAAACTTTCATCAACATCATCAGATTCAAATATTCCTTTAAATATTTAACTATTGGTTGAAAATTAATGAGTAATATTCCAAACTTGTATAATCCAAAAGTATCAACATTGAATTCTTGATATCATTAATCCCTATTTAAACTAAACTTGATTATTGAGTATAAAATGAGGAATGATCTTGTATTCATAATTAATACTAAGGAGGATATAACTTTTAAATCAATGAGGAAGTTAATAATATTATAACTGTAGAATTTGTTAATGGGCCACAGTAAATCAAAATATGATACTAAAAATAATAAGGGTATTATGTCACATATCTCTAAGAATTGTTGAAACTATAAGGGTTAGTACAAAAGAAAACATCCAGTAAATTTTTTTTAATTTGGGTGGATCATCCATGTTGTAATAAATTATTTACAAAGGAAGGATGAATAATATTATAATGGTGATTCTCAAGAAAAATTTCAAAGGAAGAAGTGGATTATAACTTCTCCAAAAGTTGTTATATCAACTAGAAGAAATAAAAATTTAACCATATGAAAAAAATAAGTATATTTAATAAAATGGAAATTTATGAATCCACTACCAATAGTTCATTGGAAGATGAAGTTATAGATAAGTTAAAAACCATCAAGGATAATTTTAGAAGAATTTAATATACTTAAAAACATGATGAATAAGAAGGAAAATAAACTTATATGGAATATATGATAAAATAAAAATTTGTGGATGGTCTTGAAAAAACAAAAAACTAAATAAAAAAGTTTGAGTATTAATGAATAAAATAGAAAAGATGAATAAAGGAAAAGAATAATCTCTCAAAAATGAATATTAATATATAAAAGAATTAAAAAACCTCAAAATGAAAGTTGTGGAACAAGGAAAAATGGTGAAAGATATTGGTGAAAATCTCATAACAATAGACTACGATTTAGTATGACACAATCATTATGTCTTGAGGTTTAAAGTAAAAGTAAGAAAATGAACCAGAATTTCACTAAAACTTCATATTTAGAGGAAATATCTCAATATGAATATAAAATTCAGTCAAAAATCATGTGAAATTAACATTCACTAAACAAAAACTTTTATCTATTTTTTTAACCATGAATATTTTAGAATAAGTAATTGGAGTACTTCAGTTGATAAATGATGTGAGAAATTCACCACATCAAAAAAAATTAAAATTAAATTTCATAAGAATGATTCTCAATGCCAAGGGAAATCTTATGTTATAACATAAACTTAATTTCAATAAAACAATCCTAGGGTAAAAACTACACATCTATAAAATTTCAATGTTTAATTTGAATTATTGTTAGTGTGGGATACACATATGAAAAAAAATTAGTGATACATGTCTCTCCTTAAGATTTTAAAGAACTAAGGGAGACCAACAATGGAAGAGAGATAAGATAATTTATTAAGTCCAAGGAATATATTAATGAAAATAAATCATATTTTTAAGTTCCTAATGGAAAAAACAATTTTACTTGATGGAAATATTTGGAAGGTGTGACTAACCTGGTCATTTAGCCAGTGAATAAATTACAAAACATATGGGGAAAGATACTTGTAATAGAAAATAAAAGGAATATGGTAAAAAAGGAATATTAAAGACAATAAATTAATTTTATAGATCACTCCAAAGTATATAAAAAAGAATATACCATGGATACTTGAAAATGGGTTTTCCTCACATATAAAATGTCATGTGAAAATATTGTAAAACATTGAAGAAGATGGTAGTGGACTAGTCACATTTGGAAATGATAATTCCTTAAAATTAAAAGGAATTGGTATTGTTAAAATTAAATCAATGAAGTTAAATTAAAAAGGAATATAGATTTATTAAAATACATAAACAAAACATACTTAGTGTTATCCAGCACCATGATGTCATGATGTAGGTTATCCTTAGAAAATATGCATGTATAATTTGATATTTGAAATTTGGGAAAAATTACTATGGGAGAGAGGACCAATTGTAATATATTCTATATTAGAGATCATATTATTTATTATTATTTGTGTAATGATAATTAAAACAAGTCGTGGATCTATATACTTGTCCATATTTTCTATAAACACATGATTATAATTTCAAAGTATGTTTTTTGTAAAACATTTTCCACAACTGAAGAGGAATATTGATGTTATTTTTACAACTCTCTATAATGGAATTATAGTAAGTATAAGTCATAAGAAAGTTAAAATATAGTCCACCAAACCTCTTAAGATCATACATTCCAAACTATTTGGGTGGATTATACACCAATCAATAAATGGTATTTTTTATTTCTTATTTTTAATGATAATTTCACTATTATGACCAGTGTAATGTTCATGAATAGGAAATTAAATCCAAAATAGTTGTTCAATATCTTTAGAAGGTAAGTTGAAAAGAATATGGGGGTATAAATATTGGTTTTGATAATGAAAATGTAAAGGAATAGATAATTAACTCTGTCAAGTTCCACCATAAGAAAAATGGAATTAAACACCAGTACAATGCTCCATACACTCCTAAAAAATATATAGTTCAAAGAAAAAAAGATAAGCCTGGTTGATAAGGGAATAAGAATTATGGATGAATATAAAAATCTAAAATTATTCTAGAGATAATCTATATGTACAACCATAATTGTTCCAAATAGATATTTTCTTCAACTGGAACAAAAATTGGCTCTTTATGAAATGTTATATAAGAGAAATACAATAATGAAATACATCAAGTTTTATTGAAGTTCATGGTTAATAATATCAAGAATATAGATTTAGGGAAGTCCTATAAAATATTATATTAAGCTGTATTCATGGGATATTCATCTAATGGAAGAAGCTACATGTATTAGGATAAATAATAAGATAATACAGTTGATTCTTAGGATATAATTATCATTGAAAAAATTTCCACTTTAATGGTTTTTTTGAAGATAATGTGGATGGTGTAATGGAATATAGATGATAAATTATATAGAAGGAAGATGACTACAAGCCTTGTAATATCCAATTATTTTACATGAGGTATAGATCTATTTATTTTCAATTTAGTTACTTATTTTGGCCTAATGTTAGTTCCTAATGAGTTCAGAAGAGTTTCGAGGGTGTCTAGGCCTTGTTCGGAGCCTAGAAAACAAATGATTAGAAAAGGAAGATGGGACACACTATTCTTATAAACCACAACACCCATAACATGTTTTTTGGATTATCCATGTGGATTAATCTATGGATGTTTCCAAGGCCATACAACTTGATGAAACAATGTAACCATGGTTGAACACCAATATGAACCACCTGTAGTTTTAGCAATGTAAAATATTATAGTTTGTGAATGTTTTACCAAACATTTCACATAACTAATACTGGATACCTCTTTTTATAGTGGGCTAAACATGGTTGGTGCATGGTTTGGGAAATTGTTCATCCAAACTCTGCGACCATTATTATTTGGAAAAGTTTATTTTTTTCACCCTTAAAATTATTGTATCCTAAATCCTATTCTTATTTCCTCACATGGTGTCCAATTATTATTATATTAGGGATACCTTGAAGAATTTATTCTGGGTTTTGATCTTGTTTCATCATCAAGACTCTAATTCATGAATTGTTCATCTCATTGGATCTACGCCTGTATATTCTATGTTCTACTTTCACCTTTATTTTTCTTCTTATGTATGGAGTTATTTTGGTTCCAGATGATATGCCCTATTTCTTGGGTATTCATCTTTTCTTACATTTTCTTTCAATACATGTTAAGTTATGTAACACCCCGACCCCAGTTACCCAGATTCGGTGCATTATTTTAATAAATTTTCATGATTACAAGGAATCAAGTCCCAAAGGACCGATCAGTTTAGCAGTCTTGGAAAATAGATTACATACATTAACGATACATTACATTATAAAATGAAAAACAACAACAACATAGCATCCATTGACCGTTTTTATATCCCTTAGACAATCCCTGTAGGTTTTTAATAATATACTTCTTCACATCCTAGGAAAAATAAAAAATAGAAACGTGTGAGCCCAGATGCTCAATAAGGATAACAATATAGAAAAAACTTTCATAAATAAGCATAAATATTTAAGGCAATGTATAAAACTAAAATGCCTTTTAAACTTAAAATTAAGCATAATATGGCAAATATTAATCAAATAATTCAATTTACATATTCACATTTATATTCTACTAGTAGAATAATCACATGTAATGTCAATAGCTAATTTCATAATGATGGAATGCATAATGCGAGACTTCATAACCACATAGTCAAGGCCTTATACGAAGACTAAAAATAAGATTTTGTCAAGGACGTGTGCCAAGACACTAGTTTGTCTCATGAGACCTACTGATTCATCTAGGAGTTATAGCGGGCTCTACCCATCACTTATTAAGTCTAATGCATTCCTCATAGGAAAAGGTTTAAACATAATATAAGCATTTGTACTAAAAATAGCATACGAAATTTCAATACTTTATCCATAAACCATGAATGGTATAAAAATAACACATACACAGTCAAACATATCACAAAACCTTTAATAAAATGTGGAATTTTTCTATCATAATAAACCGACCTCTATGAAGAATAATATCCCTTAAAGGATGTTGACATAGATTAAAATGACCATTAAAAATCTTTGAGAGAAATATCTCTTTTTCATGAAATCATTTAAAAGTCACATAATTTTTAAAGTAAATTAAAAAATAGTTTTTAATCAATGTTTCCCATACCAATTTGATACTTTTTAAAGGAATTAACATTTTAAAACATTCACGTCCATATAAATAAATCCTTAAAACCATTTTGAAAACATGGATATTAATGAGAAAGGTTTAGAAGAATAATACTTTAAAACATTTAAAACGATGTTTTAGTAAAAGGGTCCCTTTAAAAGAATAACTTTGAAAACTCTTATGAAACACGGACATGGATAATAAATATTTCCCAAAAGATACTCATGTAAAAACAACCACGGATAATGAAGAGAATGTAGAAATAACCCTTACCTTGCACTTTCCTTTGGTCGAGGGTACATTTAACCTCTTGTATAATGACCATAGTATGATATTAAATTATAAAAGAAGAATATTCACATTTATTATATCATACATGATTCATTTATGACTTTACATTACCCATTTAATATTTATTTCTAAGTTAAATTAACATTTTGGGTAATAATCGCTTTCTTTGTCGTATGTGTTTTAACATGTTATTCTTGATCGTATAATTTAGATCATGATATAAATACTTCCAGAATATAAACATTGATTTATATATCATATATATTTAGAATATAAATATTTATAATAGATAGGTATATGAAATGGAAGGCACCGTTTATGGAGACGGTTGGCCGTATGTACGCATAAACGTTGTTTTCATTTTCATATCGTATTGAACGGAAGTACGTGAATAAGATATATGTAAGTACACACACAGATATATATATATATATATATTAGCATTATTATGTCATATATTACATACTTATTATTAATATATATTTTTATAATCATCGTTAAATGGTTAACATGGGAATGAATCTCATCGTGTTGTGGAGACGGTAATCCGTACGTACCCACGAGCGAAAATATCATTATATTGATGGTAAAATAGTTTTTATTGGATGTTATATCATATATACCGAATTATTAACATGTTATGTTTATTATTTAAATCGGTTATACTCATTATTATACCCATCCAAAAAATGAAGTGTTTGAATAACAAATTACACCACCATGTGGAGATGATAAGTTGTACGTATGCACGTATGGTGACTATGTCATTTAGAGGGGGCATAGAATAATGAATATGGTTGTACCATATTTATAATAACATCATAGTATGTAGGAGGTACTGGAGTTATTATTTTGGTATGGAAACAACAATGAAAGAGGAAGTGAAAGATGAAAATAACTTGAAAGAGGGTGGTGAAATTATTACCTCTTCTTCTGGTGGTTCTTTTTGAGTTGATCAAAAGGGATCCTTAGGTTAGCTTTCTGATAAAAGTAAGGACTCTAAGTTGATGTGAGGGATGTTGGTATGATATTTGGGAAGGGTTTGTCCAATCCAAATGGCTTTGGAGATGTGAAGTTGAGATAATAGAAAGTACCCTTTTGTAAGAGAGGTGAGGGTCACTTTAGGAAAAGCTTGAAATATTATTTTATAATAAAATAATTTTTGGTTTATAATGGCATAAAAATGATTTATTTAGATTATAATATGGATATGGGTCTAAAAACTCTCAACCAATAGGTTTTAGACTGGTTTAGGTCACCATATTAACCTTGTCTTTTAGATTTAACTCGTAGTTAAATAGTTTGTCATTTACCATGTCTCTTTGAATTTTTCTATTATATGGTTAATAAACATTCTATAACAAGTCAAGAGAACCCTAAGTGGTTCATTATTAATATATAAAACCTTATATAAGTCCTTTTTCTGAACCGTTGATTTTTAGGAATAATATATCAATTAATAATATAGTATTTGTTTTAAAAACTCAATTATGTCAATTTTGACGCTATTTAGTATTTGGTTTTTCTGAAAATCATAACAGCATCATTACTTTGAAAAAAATTATTTAATAAACTTTAACATGTCATATTAACCTAAAAAATTAGTGTAATTCATCAAAAGTCTCAAATTAAATTTATTTGGTTATTTATAATATCAAATATTTTAATATTTCATTAACAAGTTAATTACTGCATCATCATTCTGTCATAAATAAATTAAATTATTTAATGTATAAAAATTATTAATAAAATAAAATTATGTAGGAAATATTTTGAGATTTATAATGAATATTTATAGATGAATTTATCTTATGTATAACCCTATATTAAAAATGATTTAGTTATTAAACTTTGAATTTAACACTTTTAACTCTTCTTTAAAAAAAATAATAAATGTAAAAATCTAATCCAAGTGGACCAAAGATGATCATATTTTAATTATAAGGTTGTTTTGGTCGAATTAAACTTATCCAATAGAATTAGTACTTGTGTTAGGGTAATTATAATATCATTTTTACCCTTAATTATCCTATTTACTTTTAACCGCGGTAAATAAAAGTCAAAAATTACTATTCACCAAAAATTATTTTTATCTTATTGAACCAAATTTTATATACTCATGTCAATCGTGTCTCTCGGAATTTTTAAATTCAACTCAGAGAAGTGGTAAAATTCAGTTTCATGCAAATTTACAAATGCGACTAGAAGGTGGGTAAAAACGTTAAAAAGATCAATAAAATTTTATTATGAAATTACTCCAATGAATTGCATTGACATTATATAGGTATTATATATCTATTCTTAATTAAAATAAATTCAAATAAAATAAATAATTATTGAAATAAAATAGTTGGTTTTAAATAATAACGTCGTGTTTTTCACTATTCATCAAAAATTGAAGGTTTTCAGAAAAGTACAAAAAATTTACCCTAAGATAATTTTGATATTATGAATTAAAAAATGAAGTCTATTTTACCAAATTAAAAACATATAAGTTTGATTTATTAATTTAAAATCAATTCCTGTTGTCAAAACCAAAAAGCGGGTTTTTAAATATGTAAAAACTATAAAAAGATTGACATGTGTTTATGTCAAATTTAAATGTGAAATTACTTATAATGATCTAAATTGTATTAAATGATAAAATATAATCTAATTATACTTCAAAAACTTTCAAATCCATAATTTAACACTATAAATTATTTAGATTAAAAAAGTTGTTTTCAATTAAAACATAGTATTTTTCACTATTCATCAAAATATGAAAGTTATCTGAAAAATACCAAAAATTTATCCAAAATAAATTTTTATATCCCACTTATAAAGAATAATTTCATTTCATTAAATTGAATATAAAAAATTTTCAAATTTTTGTTTTAAAAAGGGTTCACCATTAAAAGGCGGTAAAATTGCATTTTCTGAAAAATACTTCTTCTATCCGAAAATATGAATTTGTTCTTATATTATGTCTAAGGAACACATAATATGGATGCTAAAATTATATAGATTATATTAGATTCAAAATTTAGTTAATACTATTCATAACTGCCTTTTGAATGACTAGTTTGGTAAGTTGTGGTGCGCTCGAACTCGGTGTTGCGTGTAGAGCAAGCTATTGAATTACTTTAATTAGATAACGTACTATGAAATCTTGGCGTGTTAAATTCTCCCCTCCTCCAATAAAATGTGTCATAACAATTTAAAATTTTTTTTTGAAAATAATGTTTAAAAATAGAAAAATACCTTCGTGGAAAACCCACATCGGAAATTGGGTAAATAAAATTTAGTCTTAATAAGTGGGAAAGGGAATGAAAAAGTTACCACCAATTTATGATCTCGATTAGAAAGAACATTGGTGGAAATTAGAGACACGTAATTGGAAGGAAAAATGTAAATATTTATAGGGATTGATTGAGGTCATCAATCCTAAACAAGTGTGAAATTGAGGGCCTCATAGCCATCAATCTATGTTGGTTTAAAATATCGTTAGTTAAAAAAACATAAGGTATTAAGATAAAACATTTTTTGTTTTAATATCCATTACCAAAAGTTTAAGAATTAATTTATTCATAGAATAAGAGGCGAAAATATACTTTACATGTAGAGTTTCATCCTTCTACTAATTCCTACCACAAACTCAGCTTTCACTCCAAAAGATAATAGAATTCAAAAATATTCTATTTATCCTAATCGTATAGGGTTCAAAGAAATAATGAATTTATAATTAATTTGTCATACTATTTAAAAAAACTACATTATACAAACCAGGACATCTTGTATGTCAGTGGTAGGTGATCCACCCTTGTCGCCCTCCGGTTGCGGGTTCAAGTCTCGCGGCCTTTCCGGACGCGACGGGTTGTCACCAGACCTCCAGGTTGTCCTTTTTAAGATAACCCAAAAATAATCTCAAGAAATAATTTAACCTTAACAATAGTATCCAATGTCAAATTAATAGATTTCAACCTTTAGACTTATCCAAAATACTTCTATCCAAACTCACAGTCAAAAATTTATAAGTAAGGTAAACACAATGAAGATCCTTTTTTCCATTGAGTAACATGTGAATACCTTCATCATGTATTCTTTTAAAACATTGTAACACCCTAAATTTATATAAAACCTTATTTATTACATTCATGCTCCCTTATTTTTTATAGAATACTGGATATACTTCTTTTATCCAAAAATGTTGTTAACTCCAACAATGATGGAATATACAAATCATTAATCAGTTTCAAGGTAATCAAGAATATCCAATATAATTTATCCAAATAAATCATATATTATTCCAAAATCACTACCTCAGTATAAAAACTATATTATGGTTTATCTTTCTATCAACCATATATTTTCTAAAAAGTTTAACCTAATATTGAGTTTCTTTTCTTAGATCCACACAATCTCAAGTCCTTAATGAAATAGTACTGCAGTAAAATCCTTATATACTCAATAATTCTAATAACATGTTCATCATTAATACAATACTAAATGACACAATAATTTCATAACAACATAACAAATATAACCATTCCACTTCATCTTTGTAAGTATCCAAACTTGATTATTATCTAATAGCTGAATTTGGGGTATACTCTAATGATTTGGACATTGATTCGCATAGTGTCCCAACTCCTTGCACATAAAGCATTGTACATTTGAAACCTTTTTCTTACCCTTGAAATCGTGTACATCGTGTGCTTTTTCTCCACACTTATAACAAACTTTCATTCCCTTCAAGAATTTACCAAGGTGTTTATTTCCACAGGTATCACATATAGGAAAATCCTTCTTTCCCCTCTTCCATTTATCCATATTTCTCACTTACATCATTTTCTTCTCTTGCTTCCATTCAAAGACATAGGAATTAGTGAATTATTTACTTATCTTATTAACACAAGATACGATTTCTTCATATGATGATAATACGTGGGAGATTATTTCCCTTCTAAATGTTGGCTTAATACCATGAAATATATGATCCTTCTTAATATTTGGATCATGTGTATTGATTGATTTCTCATTCTTCTACTAGGATCCATTTCTAAACAATGGAATACACTAGGTTAGTTTATGAATCCCAATTCATAATTCCAAACATGTAAAATACCTAACGTAAGTTGAAAATATTATGCATATAATCTATAATCATAAAATGTTTTCATTGAAGAAGTATTTACTCCTACATCCTTCATAATGGCTTGTAATTAAAATGTGAATTATCCTAAGCATATCCCATAGGAGTGTCGTAACCAAGAGTTCATCAAGGCTCATTGTCGTTCCCCAGTTCTCGTTCGAGTCTAGCTCGAAGCGGTGTTTTAGGGTTTTACACCTAGGTACATTTCTTCTAGAGCCGCCTCTACCTGATCGTATCCAGACATGGATGTATTTCATGGAAAACTCACAAAATCTCTACAGTACCAAAATTCTTGGAAGTTATTCTATACTAATCCTCAAAGTATATCTTAGAGTAGTGTTCTCTAATCAGAATTTTTCTAAATCTAGTTTCCAAGGTTCGTACTAAACTTCCTCTAATACCAACTGTAACTCCCTGGCCCCATTTACCCAGAGTCGGTGCATTATTTTAATACATTGGTATGATTACAAGGAATCAAGGCCTGAAAGACCGATTTGTTTAGCAGTCTTGTAAAATAGATTACATACATGAACGTTATATTACATTACAAAATGAAAAACAACAACAACATTGTCTCTATTGACAACATTCATACCCCTTAGACTATCCCTTAAGTTCAGTCATAATATAATTCTTCACATCCAAGGAAAAATAAAACATAGAAAGGGGTGAGCTTATATGCTCAGTAAGGATAACAATATAGCAAAAACATTCATAAATAAGTATAAATATTTAAGTTAGTGTATGAAACTAAAATAAAAGCATTTTAAACTTAAACATAATCATAATATGGCAAGGATAAATAAAATAATTCCATTTACTTATTAACATGGATATTATACTAGTCGAATAATCACATGTAATATCAATAGCTAATTTTATAATGATGGAATACAAAATGCCAGACTTCATAACCACATAGTCAAAGCCTTGTTCCAAGACTACAAATAATATTTTGTCAAGGCCTTGTGCCAAGACACTATTTTGTCTCATGAGACCTACCTATGCATTGAGGAGCTATATTGGGCTCCACCAGTCACTTACTAAGTCCAATGCATTCCTCATATGAAAAGGTTTAAACATAACATAAACATTCGTGTTGAAACTAGCCTACGAAATGTTAATACTTTATCCATAAACCATCAATTGTATAAAAATAACACATCCACAGTAAAACATATCACAAAAACTTCAGTACAATATGGAATATTTCTATCATAATCAATCAACCTCGATCAAAAATAATATCCCATAACGGATGTTGACATAGTTGAAAATGATCAGTAAAAATCTTTGAGAGAAATATACCTTTTTCATGAAATCATTTAAAATTAACATATTTTAAAAAGGAAGTCATTTAAAAGATAGTTTTGAATCAAATTGTCTCATACAACTTTTAAACTTTTGAAAGGAATTAATATTTTAAAACATTCATGTCCATATAAATAAATCCTTAAAACCATTTTGAAACCATGGACATTAATGAGAAAGGTTTATAAGAATAATTCCTTAAAACATTTAAAATGATGTTTTAGTAAAAGAGTACCTTAAAAATAATCCCTTTGAAAACTCTTTTATTAAACATGGACATGGATAATAAATATTTCCCAGTAGATACTCACATAAAAACAACCTCGGATAATGAAGAGATTGTAGAAATAACCCTTAACTTGCACTTTCCCTTGGTCCATGGTACATTTAACCTCCTGTATAATGACCATAGTATTTTATTAAATTATACCAAAACCATATTCATATTTATTATATCATACATGATTCATTTATGACTTAATATTACCCATTTAATAATGATTTCCAAGTTAAATTAAAAAAATTAGTAATAATCACTTTCATTATCGTAGGTGTTTTAACTTGTTATTCTTGATCATATCATTTATATCATGATTTAAATAATTCTAAAATATATACTTTGATTTATATATCATATATATTTAGAATATAAATATTTATAATATATAGATGTATGAAATGGAAGGCACCGTTTATGGAGACGGTAGGTTATACGTACGCATAAACGTTGTTTCCATTTTCATATCGTATTGAACGAAAGTAAGTTAATAAGATATATGTAAGTACATACATATATATATATATATCCAGTAGAATTATTATTTCAAATATTACATACTTATTAATAATATATATTTTTATAATCATCGTTGAATGGTGAACATGGGAATGAATCTCATCACGTCGTGGAGACGGTAATCTGTATGTACGCACGAGCGACAATATCATTATATTGATGATAAAATCATTTTGATTGGATGGTATATCATATATAAAGAATAATTAACATTTTATATTTATTATTTACATCAATTATACTCATTATTATACCCATCCAAATAATGATGTTTTTGAATAACAAACTACACCACGATGTGGAGATGGTAAGTTGTACGTACACACGTATGGTGACATTGTCATTTAGAGGATGAATAGAACAACTAATATGGTCGTACCGAATTTATAATAAAATCAAAATATGTAGAAGGTAATAAAGTTATTATTTTGGTATGGAAACAACAAAGAAATAGGAAGTGGAAGATGAAATTAACTTGAAAGAGGGTGGGGAAATTATTACCTCTTCTTCGAGTGTTTCCTTGTGAGTTGATCAAATGGGCTCCTTATGTTGGCTTTATAATCAAATTAAGGACTCTAGGTTGATTTAAGGAAATTTGGGAGTATATTTGGGTAGGGTTTGGCCAAGCCAAATGGATTTGGAGGTGTAAAATTAAGAAAATTGGAAGGACCCTTTTATATATGTTTAGGTCACCATATTAACCTTATCTTTTAGATTTAACTCTTAGTTAAATAGTTTGTCATTTATCATGTCTCTTTGTATTTTTATATTATATGGTTAATAAATATACTATAACTAGCCATGAGAACCCCAAGTGGTTCATTATTAATATATATAACCTTATATAAGTCTTTTGGCAGAACCTTATATTTTTAGAAATATTTTATCAATTAATAATATAGTATTTGTTTTAAAAACTCAATTATGTCAATTTTGACACTATTTAGTATTTGGTTTTTGTGAAAATCATAAACGAATGATTACTTCGAACAAAAATTATTTAATCAACCCTAACATGTCATAGTAACCTATAAAATTATGGTAATTCATCAAAAGTCTCAAATAACATTTATTTGGATATTTATAATATCAAATATTTTAATATTTCATTAATAAGGTAATTACTACATCATCATTGGGTCATAAATAAATTAATTTATTTAATGTCTAAAAATTATAAATAAAATACCATTATGTAGGAAATAGTTTTATCTTTATAATGAATATTTATAGTCGAATTCATCTTATGTATAACGCTTTATTAAAAATTGTTTAGTTATTAAACTTTGAATTAAACACTTTTTACTCTTCTTTAAATAAAATAATAATAAATGTCCTAATATAATCCAAGTGTACCAAAGAGGGTCATATTTTATTCCTAAGGTTTTTTCTGGTCTAATTACACTTATCCAATAGAATTAGGACATGTGTTAAGATAATTATAATATCATTTTTACCCTTAATTACCCTATTTACTTTTAACCGTAGTAAATAAAAGTCAAAAGTTACTATTCACCAAAAATTATTTTCATCTTATTGAACAACATTTTACTTAATTTTTTTCAACCATGTCTCTTAGATTTTTTAAATTTAACTCACAGAAGCCGTAAAATTAAGTTTTATGCAAATTTGCAAATGCTCCTAGAAGGTGGGTAAAAAAACTAAAAAGTTAAATAAAATTTTATACATATAATTTTATTATAAAATGACTCCAACTAGTTAAATTGAACTTATATAGGTATTATATATCTACATTTACTTAAAATAAATATAAATAAAATATGTAATTATTTAAATAAAAAAGTCAGTTTTAAATAATAACGTAGTGTTTTCACTATTCATCAAAAATTGAAAGTTTTCATAAAAATTCCAAAAATTCACCCTAAGATAATTTTGATATTCCAAATTTAGAAATTAAGTCTATTTTATCAAATTGAAAAAAATAGAAGTTTCATTTATTAATTCAAAATTAATTCATGTTGTCAAAACCAAAAAGCATTTTTTTAAGTAAAAACTATCAAAAGATTGACATGTGTTTATGTCAATTTTAAATGTGAAATTACTTATAATGATGTACATTGTATTAAATGATAAAAATATAACATAATTATACTTCAAACCCTTTAAAATTCATAATTTAACAGTGTAAATTATTTCGATTAAAAAAAAATTTCAATTAAAACACATTATTTTTCATTATTCGTCAAAATATGAATGTTATCAGTAAAGTACCAAAAATTTATAAAAACAAAATTTTTATGTCCCTCTTCTAAAGAATAATTTTATTTCATTAAATTATATATATATAAGTGTCAAATGTTTGTTTTAAAAAGTTTTCACCATTAAAAGGCGGTAAAATCGCATTTTTTTAAATACTTATTTTATCTGAAAAAATTAATTTGTTCTTATATTATGTCTAAGAAACACATAATATGGATGTTAAAATTTTATAGAGTATTTAAGATTCAAAATGCATTTAATACTATTCATAAATTCTTTTTTAACGGCTAGTTTGGTAAGTTGTGGTGCACTCGAACTCGGTGTTGCGTGTAACACAAGCTATTGAATTACTTTAATGAGATAAAATACTATGAAATATTGGGGTGTTACAAGTTATGAGTAGGTACTGATGAGTGTTCTACCATAGAGGGTAGGCAGTCTGTCTATACCATCTCTCACAAAGTCTGGTTTTTATACCTAGTTTATGTTGTGTTATACACCATACTTTCATGTAATTTCACTGAAATTAATTTAGTTACTTTTTTTAAATTGATTGGTTCGTTGATGGGTTTCAAACAAAGTACTATGTGATGGTTGGTGGTTGTAAACCTCAACCTGGTCCAACTTTGAGGTTTTTTTATATATTTTCCTCATGATATACAAACATGTTGGGTGAGTGTGAGCTCTCCATCTCAGTGGGATTCATAATGAACTAAATGTGATATTATGAGATGGTTTATGCCTAATTTTACATGTGATGACATTTTATTACAAAAATAAATGGATGAAATAAAAAATGGTGAATTGTTTTGCTAAAATCATGGCTTGAATATGATTATGAAATGGGTTAATGAAATGGGTATTATTATGAGATGGTAAATGATTCAGATTACATGGAAATTTCTACTACTTGGATCTACACCATATAGGTCTAACACATAATTAGAAATCATTGGCTGATGAGGATTCCATATACATTTCTACTCCATGGATATATATTACTTTGGATTCTAATAAAATTGTTACTCCTTGGATTCAACTTTCTTATAATTCCTTGGAAATACTCTATGGGAATTCTCCTTAGGCTCCACCAACGTTTTTATGAATTTTTATATGGATACGATGCATGGAATTGATGAGAAATCCTTGGAATTCTATACCTTGGATCTAGACCATGTATGTCTGACATGATGAGGATGGCTAGGTCTGTATACCTAGGATCTTTCCAATTGGGCATGACACTAGATTACTCATCATAGGTCATAGTGGATGTTTTACCATGTTTTACAGTTGACGCCTATTATTGGTGCTTGATCACTATTATAAACTAGAAAATATTCCTCTTTCATAATCATTTACAATACTATTATATTTTTTGTACTACTTTTACTTATATAAAAAACAATATTTTTTATAGAGATAATTTTTGTTGGCCTACTGAGTGTTATCTCACACCCTATTTGGACTACCATAGGATTCCTGTAAAATAATCAAGGACTATATTAGAGACCAGGTAAATCACCATCTATATGATGCTTGACTTATTATGTATAGGATAGGGGAGTACAAGACTAAGAATTTATTGTGATGATATCTAAAGATAGTTATTTTTTGTATTTTGTACACTTGATACATGTGTTGTACTAGATTTTCATTTTCATTTATTACCTTCCATTATGTATAGAGACATGACAAGTTCATCATATTTTATATGACACAACTTTTGGTTTTGATTATCATTACATTCATCTAGATTTTATCTTATGTCAATGATATATATTATTCTTACACTTATTTATTAACTTGTGACGTAGATGCGTTACTCTAATCATAATCATATAGTCTTCCCAACATACTATCAAAAACCCTCACTACTACTCGGAAGCCTCTGGCATATGGGGAGGCATGCAGAAGGCCCTGTGACCCACTAGTTCAAGTTAGTGTTTACTGTAACCTTGGTCAAGAATGATACAATGTGGTATTAGAGGATTTTTTTTTCTTTGCTTACCATTTTGAAAGAATAGACTTGAAACTAGGAATAAATTAGAATATGGTTATAATTCATTCATGGGAGTTTCTAACCCATTTTACTATAATGATACATTTTTGTTTTATATTATTCCTTTTATAGTTTATTTGAGTCCACAATTGGGTGATTCACAATATATGTGATGTTGGAATTTTTATGATTGAGTAATTTCATTTTATCCTAGGCCCAATATAAAAAAGAAAGAATGTATCATGCATCATTTTAATCACCTTACATGATTCACATGCCATGCATATGGCATTATATTTATGATTCATTGCTTAACTGCATGAAATTTATTATGTGTGCCTTTTGTTATAGTATGGTTATCAACTAACATTATTTCTATAGATTTAGTAACATATTTAGATCAAAAAGTGACTTCCATAACCTAAATAGTGTTTTACTTCATATGATATAGTAGACACCATAATTAGTGTTTCATTTTGACCTAGTGGTTTAGTGAAAATAGGAAAGAAGTGATGTTTTGAGACTTCTTTTCAGGGTAATACCAGCCAGTGTGTGACTGTTCATAGTTATGTCTTCTATCATCAGTGTGGAAGGTGGGGATGAGGAGATATTGTGATAGAGACCTATGTTACTTTTGATTTTGTGGTAGGATGGTCTAAGTATAGTGGTTCTACAGGACCATTCCTCCAATGGTTAGTTAGAAGGGGCTGACACCAACTCTAGGTTTAGGACAAGGATTCCTAGCTCTGAATCATGTTGGGATCAAGAGAACTACTAGTCTTTCAAGTAGAGGATGTGTTCAAGGTTGAGGGATCTAGATACCAATTGCACCATGACATCATAGTGTTCCTGCTTATTTTAGTCAAACCATTTCACAAGGTCATGATTTTGACCAGATATATTGAGTACATCCTATACTTGAAGACCAGGGCTTCAGACCATCTAAAGTGAGTGGTACGATGTTAGTATCTTCTACTCGAGTATCTTCCCTTTTCATATAGGTAATTCACATTCGTTAATATATATACCTATTTTGGTGATCCTTAGGCTTGATGTATTGATTTTTGTTGGATTTTTGTCACTTGATACACCATTGGGGGTCATATCCAAGAGTTTACACCAGTGCATGGAGTTTCCACTTAAGTTTGGTGGGTATAAATTTGTATGATAGCTCCTTTTCCTTGAGATGATTGAGTTTTATTTCATTCTTAGGATGGAATGGTTGGTTCTTTGTCATGGCCATGTTGAATGTTATCATAGACATGTTAATTTTACATCACTAGAGGGTTGGGTTTTTATTCACAAGGGTGAATGGGATGTCAAGGATGGTAGACCTAGACCGGAGCATTATGGAATTGGTGGTGCAACTAACCAAATTTATAGAATTTATCTCAATGATTAAGGAATGTAGAAGGATTAATTCCCTTTAGTATTAGATCATATTGGTGATTTATTTTGTAGGAATTTTATGGATTACCTCCTATGTGAGAGGTTGATTTCTCCATTTATCTAGATTCAGGAGACGCACCAGTATCCATTCCTACTTATAGGATGGCCAATACTGAGTTGAAGCAGCTTAAAAGACTTCTTGAGGATGTCCATGGGGTTAGTTGGTCCTATTTAAAAGTAAGTATGACAAAACCCTTCTTATATGTATGGATTACTACTAATTGAATCCTTTCATGGTTAAGAATCAGTATCCCTTTCCATAGATAGAATATCAATTTGACATACTCTAAGGAGCTCGAGTTTTCTCAAAAAATGATCGGAGATCATGTTATCATCAGGTGTAGGTTCAAAAATCAAAAATAATTCATATAGGTTTTCATGGTGTGTATAATCTATATGAGTATCTAGTTATAAAATTTGTTCTTATGAATGAGCCAACATTTTTTATGAAACTGATGAACTAGGTTTTCCATCATTGTCTATATTGGTTGTGATCATATTCTTGGATGATATCTTCTTTTATTAAAACACTCAACGTGACCAAGACAATCATCTTATGATCATTTTGGATAAATTGATAGGGAATCAGTTATATTATAAGCTCACAAAGTTCCACTTATATATGGATAAGATTCACTTCCTGGACTATATAATCACAAAGATAGAAGTATCTGTTTTCCTAGAGAATGTGAGATATGTATATACCATAGAGAATCCCAATAATGTATTTTAGATAAAGAGTTTCTTGGTTTCAGTTTGTTATTACTTGAGCATGAATAAATATTTCTCATGTTTTCATCATATCTTATGGGATTCACTAAGAAGGGTATAATTTTTTCATGGTTAGATTTTTGTGATATAGCATTTCATGTGCTGAAGGGGAGACTTACTTCAGTGTCTGGCCTAATTCTTCCAATGCTAAGAAAAATATATACTATTTACTATTATACATTGAGTATCATGCTAGAGATGTTATTATAGATGGGGATAAAGTCTTGGAATACATGACTCGTCAGTTGAGACCTCATGACTAGAATTACCCAACAAACAATCTCATGTTATCTGCTATTTTTCATGAATTGTGTTATTATAGGAATTATATACTAGGAGAGTGTTTATAGTTTACAAGGACCATAAAATCCTCCAATAAATATTTATTTAGTGTGACATGAATATTATTAAATAAATTTGGGTTAAGTAACTATAGTATCTTGACTTTGATCTTCCCTATAAATCCATAAAATGCAATGTAGCTGGCAATGAACTAAATAGGAGGAATCGGATACTAGATGTTCATGAGGCCAATAGCGAGCAGAATTTTATGAACATTTTTTTAGAGATTTGCAATGATGTTTTGAATTCCCAAGGGATACTTTTCACTCATACATATTTTACTGAATTACACTCTTCTGGATGTGATGAGGATGAGACAATTATCATATTCTGAGGGCCTAGTCCTATGAGAGAGTGTGGTAGGTGATGAACTACCTCTGGGTTAGACCATCAGTGAGGATGAAATTCTACTCAAACATGGTTTCATTTGGCTTATAGAAAAGAATACTCAAGGAGATGACGTGAGATATTAATGCCTCATTATGGGATGTACATCTCGGTATAAACAAGATGTATTGGGATTTACACTGCCAATATTTTTGGCCTGGTTTGAAATGATATATAGCTAGTTTTGAAATGAGGTGTCGCACCTTTTATTATTTGAAAGTATTGAACTAGTGATTAGAATGGGGTTTATTGTTGTTGAAAATTCCCAAGTAGAAATGAGATGATGTAGCGATGGATTTCGTGATTGGGTTAATGATTTCACCTTGAGGTAGTGATGCACTATAGTTTGTTATGAAAAGGCTCAACAAGGTTTCCCATTTCCTGTCACTCAAAGAGAAATTCTTAGAGTATTATATTGGGATAATTTTTATCTATGAGATTAATCTCCTTTACAAGATTCCTCATAATGTTGTATTAGATAGGGATGCCTATTTGACATCTCTATTTTGGAAAATCCTTTAGAGGGAATTTGGCACATAGTTTGTTCTGATAACAACATACCACCATTAGATTGATGGCTAGTCATAGCGCAATATACAGGTTCCAGAGGACATACTTGGATCATACATCCTTGATTTTGGGTGCTCTTGAATGAGTTATATACCATTTGTAGAATTATCCTTTAAAAAATAGCTACCTGAAAACTAAACATATGTAACCTTATGAGAATTTGTATAGTAGTAAATTCTTATCACCTTTCTTCTGGTTAGATGTAGGAGAGGCAGCACTACTTGTAGCTCAATTTTCTTAGGAGACTTCAAAGTAAGTCCAGTTTATCAGAAAGTGGATGGATAATCCTTAGCCTAGATAGAAATCATATGAAGAACATTATCGATGACCTCTTGAGTTTTAGTTAGGGGGTCCATTATTCTTATTTATCACTCCAAGGATGGAGGACAAAAAATTCAGAGACATGGTATGATTTTTCTATGATATTTCGATTGTTTGGAGATTATGGATAGAGCCAGGCCGGTTGCCTATCTGTTGTAGTTACCTCAGAGGTTCTGAGCCACAAATGATTTATTCCATGTACCTCAACTATAAAATTATTGCACAAACTTGTCTCATACTATTTAGATAGAAGAGGATTAGTTACATGTAGATGTTTTATTTCAGTAGCATCATATACATATCATTTATTAGATAATGAAGTCTCTATGAGGATGATTAGTTCCTCTAGTATGGGTGCTATGGCAGCATGACTGTATAGAGGATGGTACTTGGGATAAGGAGGAAAATGTGCATTCTTTAGGTAAAGATTAACTCTTATATGATTCTTTGACACCCCTGGAAGGGAAACATAGGGATTCATTTCTTAAAAAGGGGGATGATTTTAAGATCCGAGTTTTTTATTTGAGGTACATATCTCTATAGTTTCTATTTAGTTCATTATTTTTAGAATAATATGAGTTACTACTGAGGTAATAGGAGTTTGTTTCTAGGGATTGTTCAGATCATAGAGCCTTTTTTTCAAAAAGTTTATATGGTCACATGATTAGTATAAGACATTCAACCTGGGCCACATGGTTTGTATTAATCATCTGGGGTTGTCTAGGGATCTTTCTAGGGTCACACGGTTTGATGAAACCATACCACTAGGGCTTGACACCTATATGAACCACCTAAAATTTTTAGAAAATGAAACTATTATGGTTTACACACATTTTCTCAAACCATTCACATGAACTATGTGGGATCCCTCTTTGGATAGTGGGCTAAGAACACTTGGTGCAGGTTTGGTGCACGGTTTGGCCAAAATGTGGCCAAACCATGCGACCCCTATTAGTTCCAAAAATTTACCTTTTCTCCCTTAAAATTATTATAATATAAAACATATTCCTATTTCCTTCAGTATCAAACTCTTTTTCTCCCATTGCTGATCTCTTTAAGCCTTAATGGTAGGTTTTTATCTCATTTTTTCATCTAAAATTTAATTCATGAGTTTTACATCTATTTGGATCCACATTGGAGTGTTCTACGTTCCTATTTAACCTTTCATCATTTTTATTCATATCATTATAGCTATTTTGGTGCAAGATTAGATGATATATTTCTAAGGTAGTCATTATTTCTTTTATTTTCTTCCAATATATGTTTAGTTAGGAGATGATCCTGGTTGATTGTTCTACCACAGACATGATGTAGGTGGTATATAACTTTTCCCATAATGTCTAGATTTTTTATAGACATTTTTCACTATTCCACACATCAAATTTTCATTGAGTTGTTCCTAAATTATTTTAATCCATTTTTTAAACAGATTGAATCCTTTATTGGTTTCCCACTTAGTACCATATGATGGTTGGCGGTTTTCAACCTCAGCCTTAACCACATTTGTGGATTTTCTATGTATTCTCCCAATGATATACCACCATGTTATGTGAATGTGAGATATCCATCTTAGTGGGATCATTAGTGAATTAAATGTGATATTAAGATAGGGTTTAGGCCTCCTTTTCTATGTGATGTAATTTTATTTAAATGATTATATTTATGAAATAAAAAAAATGTGGAATGATTCAGAAAAACGCATTACTTTTTTATGATTATGAAATATGTTAATGAAATGGGTATGATTACGAGATGGTAAATGATTTGGACTCCTTGTACATTTCTAATCCATCGATCTAGGCCATGTGGGGTTGACATGATATTACATGTTGTAATCCATTGAGGAATCCATGGAAATTTATAATATTTGGTTCTAGATTACTTTAAATGTGAAGGAAATTGCTATTATATGGATCTAGCTTTCTTAGACCACTTTTGACATGCTATGTGGACATGCTTCATGAGCTCTACCCAAGTATTTATAGAATTTTCTATAGAGATTCTATATGGACTTTATTAGGATACCATATTATTTTATATCTTGGATCTATCCCATATATTCCTAAAATAATGAGGATTCCTTGGTCAGTATACCTTGGATTTGACCAATTGGGTCTCACATTGGATTACTCAGCATAAGATGAAATGGATGTTTTATGATGTTTTACAATTGACCCATGTTATGGGTCATTGACCAAAATTTATAAAATGGATAGTGTTACTCATATGTATTCACTTATATTAATTTTATATATTTAATAATGCTTCAAATTATATACACTGAATGGATTTATTATAGACAATGTTTGTGGTGGCCTTCTGAGTGTTATCTCAAAATTTGTTCAAGCTGTCATTGGGTAACCAAACATAATTCACATATGAATGTAGATATAGGTTAAATATCCAACATTATTATGATTTATTGATTATTTATTGGAGTAGAGGAGAATATGACTGATCTATTCCCAAAATTTTGCCTCTTGATATTTATTTTTTTTTATTTTGTACTCTTGATTTATGTGTTGTACTAGATTCCTAATATCATGTATTACATCCTACTTTTAATAGAGATGTGACATGTTTATCATATTGTATAAGAAAATAATTTTGGTTTTGATTATTATTAATATCCTTAAGATGTTTTCTTATGTCGATGATTTATATTATTCTTCTACTTATTTATTCACTAGTGACACTACTACATTGCTTTGATCATGAGGGTATAGTCTCCCCACCATACCATCGCAGACCCTTACTGCTATTTAGAATCCTCTTTAGTATGGGGAGGCAAATGAGTCCATGAGACCCACTAGATCATGGAACCATTTAGTGACACCATGTTCAGTTCATTACTAACCTAATTTTTATAATTTGATCCCAATCAGTCTGGTGATGAGGAAATTAAGATCAAAAGAAAAAAAATTGGTTTCATAAAAACAAGTTAAACCTAATAATATCATCAAAAATCAATGCTCCAATTTAGTATATATAAAAATGAATGCGTGAAAATAAAACATCGATTATCTCATTGGTGGAAGAAAATATATTTTGGAAGATGTTGAGCATAATGAAATTTTAAAATGATAAATAAAAAAGTAGGATCAAATTGAAAAAAAAAATACTCAGGATGTTATTCCATGATATGAAGAAAATAAAATTATTGGAAAAAAATGGTATTTGAAAATAAGATCAAAAAACAAGAATAGATGTTGAAGAATAAATATCTACTTTTCTAAAAATGGTTATTGATAATTAAAAAGCATTTATTTTGAAGAAAATATTAACCCAATTTCAAGAATTAGAACTATTAGAATGTTTTTTTCCATTTATCCTCATCAAAATTAGAAATTATATCCAATTAATGTTAAGATATAATTCTTGAATATTTAATTTTAAGGAGAATTTTACATTTACCAACCTAACTAGTTTATGATACATAATGTTATATTTATAGTGCGTAAATTAAGGAAATAATTTTATGGATTGAAGTAGGCCCCTCAGACCTAGTATTATAAAAGATGTAATTGTAGAAATTATTTGAACTTTTATAAATTAAATGTTAATAGAAATTTATATGTGAAAGATAAGAGTATAGGTACACTAATTATCACTGTTTTCATTAATGATATAATTTTTAATGGTGGTAGGGATTAATCATGTGAAGAATTTTATAAATAGATAATGTATAACTTTGAGATATCAATATATAGTGGTTTTAATATCATTCTAGGATAAAAAGTTCAATTAAAATGGAGATACATAATTCATTCATAAGAAAATTATGCCAAATAATTATTATTTATTTTCTTAATGGAAAATTTAAATGATTTATCTATAACTATTTTTTATTTTAAGTTGACGTGTCAAGATAAAGCTAGCCAATGTTTTTATTTGAAGGACTTTTAAAATGTTATTAAATGAGTATTCTATCTTATGGAATTTCTTCTATATATTTTTTTTACAGTAACATTATATATAATGATAAAAAGTAATACTAATGAATTTAAAATGAATGATACTTTGAGAATTTCGAGGTATGTTAAAGTATTTATCAGTTAGGGATTGTTGTTTAATAAAATTAACATGTTGAACATACGTTGGTTCATGGATACTGATTGGTTTTTTTTATTCTTGTCATCAAAAATCAACATCTAATGATATATTATAAATGGGTGATAGTTGTGTTTATAGGAATAGTAAGAAACAAATCCTGGTAACATTTAGTATATCTAAATCAAAATTTTTTACTTTTATCGATGCATGTTCTCAAATGATGTGGGTAAATTTTCATCGTGAATATTGGATTGAAAATATAGAAAAGGAATTGGAAAAATATTTTGATTATTAAACTGTAATTATTCTATCTTAAAAGGTGTTGCAACATTCCATATATTAGTATATTGATATTAAATATAATCTCATCATTGATAATGTTTCTAGAAGATACATAATGCTTGTTTATATTTTAAATAAGATAAAATTGTTGACCTTTTCCCCAATTCTATGTGATGGGTAAGGTTTGAGTAATTAAGGCTAAAATTACATGTTAATATTCCACTAATGAATTAAAAAATTTCCGAATTTATCCCCTATTATTATTTGGATTCTATTGATAAAGGTGATAAGAAATAAAATATTTTACTTTATTTATTGTGAGTATAAATCTAGTTTTATCATTGAAAGGGGAGTAAGGGTTCTTTAATGTTAAATGAGGGGAATTCTATGAATATCATGGGAAAAATTATCATAGATGTATGGAATTCTAAAAAAATATTAATCCAATAGTTTTGTGTTAGGATACCAATCTATGAGAAAGGATGTGTTTTTTTGAAAATTTAGAAAAGAGTAATTTATAATGTATCCAAAATAATCCAATGGGGTATTGAGGATACTTTGGTTTGATTTTATTGAGTTATTTTATTTTTTTCTTAATTTTTATATGATTTTTTTTTGTTTTATATGTGGAAATGTGTTGTTTCATAATCATTAGAATGCTAAGTTTCAATTTCTTAATATGGATGATTCATTGATATTCTTCAATGTATTAAACATCATGATTATCCAAAAATATTCATGATTCTATCTGAGTTTGTTCAAAGGATATTGTTAGAGAATGTTCATGTTATGAGGTCATCGAGTTTTAGCTATATTATGTTTGATATCAAAATTTAAAATTGGATAAATATTGATTAGATAAAAAATTGTAATTCTAGATAAAGGAGAGTTTATTATTCTATATGATAGAGGACTTTTATGAATCCATCATATAGATAAACCGGAGAAATATAATTAGATGTTTTTTTTCTGGATGGAGTGAAATATTATTAATCTCAGTAGACCTAGAAAGATAAAGATCATTATATAGAGAAATGTGACTTTATTAGACATAAATACTCTGATATAATACATAAAAAATTTGGTGAGTTTACAAAACAAGCTTCATCAGATTGAGAAAATCGGTGTATAGAATCCGACATAGAAAGCCTGATATCACCAGATTAATAACATTGATGCTCTCATATTATAGAGATGTTAATTTATCAAATGTGGAATTATTTATGTTTGTAAACTCCTAACAGTATTTAAGTGGATAGAGGTTTTAAAAATAGGTGATTCAAAAAAATAAGCATTTGTTGGTGTAGTTTCTATGAAAAACCATATGAAATATTTCTTGTAGAGTCTTAGAAAAATATTACTTCATGTTTGTACACTAACATTTTTTTGATGGTGAGTTGCACTTTCAATGATTTTAAAATCTCTCAAATATATAAGGGTGATATGAATAATTTTTTGAATGTTATATTTTAGGAAACATTGATGATTTCTTTTTAATTCGATTTCATTGAAATAAATAAAGTTAAATGAAATTTGACCTATGTAAAACAAATTTAAATTTGAAGTTTTACCTATTCCTTTTTTTGACTAATTATGAGTGTATAAAAATAGAGAAGGATAATTCTCATCATTTGATGGTGAGATGTAAATTTTTTGTCATTTCAAATATCCCTTTTAAAGGTGATTATTTGAGAAGACCTATACACAAGGATCAGGATGGTGTAGTTAAATATGTAGTGGGTCAAATAGAGAAGAACATGGTGGATGCATTCCTAGATCAAAATAATTATAAAGAGGATTTTTGGATGGATTTTATTAAGAATTATATGGTGGATTTCTTAACAAAAAAAATAGTATAGAGGAATTTTTTTATATAATTATTGTTGAGAAGATTTAAAAGTTATAATATTTCATTGTCCTAGAAGAAGAATTAAAACAGGTAACTAGTGGGAATCAGTAATATTTGTAGTCAAGAGACAGAATGATGTTGAAAAGATTTGGTAAATTAATATTCCCTTTTATTAAATAGTAGATATGTATGGATTGATGGAATTCACAACGATAAGGTCTGGGTACCTAAATTGTGACTGAACAATGTAAATACTTATGTTCCTTGCATTATTTACTTCTCATTACATATACGTGTCGTAGAATTATAAATTTTGGAGGATCAAAACATTAAAAATATTCAATGGTTAATTTAAATAGAAATAAAATTGTAAAATATCCACACTTATTCAACCCCCTCTTCTTAGTGGTCAACTTATTCCTGGGACATAAATTTGTTTCCTTTAATGATACATTCCAATTTATCTCAAATCTTTCAAGAAATTTTCAAACATGTCGCTTTTGGTAATTCGTTAAATATATATCCTAAAATAACATTCCATTATTTCTATAATTCTTTAATATTTTCATATCCAGGAGAATCATGACTACCCATTCCAATAAAATGGGTAAAACTAATAGAAAAAAATAAAAACATTCAAAACTAATGAAAATAGATAATTAAACTTCCTATTTTCCAAAAGATTTTATTTTTTTCAATTGAATAAAATAATCACATTATTATTCACAAGAATTAATTTTTCTCTAAAATATTATCATTATGTACTAGATAAATTTCTACATAATTTAGATATCACCATTAAGGATTCAATAGAGATAACCTTTCAAAATTGGTTGTGGATGAAATTCTAAAATGGGGTCAAATAATTTTTTATATATTTTGATGATTTATTCTTTGAATAAACCTTTCTATACATGTTATAGTAATAATAGATTAATTTTTAATATACCCCTTACTCATGTGAAAATAAATTATCATGGTAGGAACACATATGTTTAACAAGTTTCACCCATGATATGGGTAATTACATATAACATCCAATCCCCGCTCACTCTAAATAGTCAATAGACTCGACTACCACAATACATCAGTCATAAATACTCATATTCCTGAGGTTTCTGACTAGTATTAGGGATCTAATATAGTATATTGGGTGTTACTATACACCTTGAATTAGTTTTTTCAATAATAAGTAAAGCCACCAAGATTTTTCAAAACAATAAGATTCCATCAAAATATGTTTTTTAAATCGTGGTTGAATCCTCTTTTATATTGAAACAAAATAACATTACTCTATAAATGAAAATCATTACATGGTTCATATTCTCAATGGAAATTAAAGGTCGTTACGTGGACCTAAGGGTCCATAAATTTTTTCAAAATGCCCTTTAGTGAATAGTACTGCTACAGTGCCTCGACTGATATAGTGTCTACTAAAGTACATCCCCCAATTCAGTCCCTTATATTTGTACCTCCACTTCTAGAGTGTTGTAGGTGTTATAGTTCCACTAGTTCTAAAGTACTGAAATAGTGTTTCTAGGGTATCCTACACCTAATGTGTTTGGAATAACCATCATTGATGTAATATTATGGGGTGCTTACCACTAATATAAGACCCAACTACAACATCCATAACAATATTTAGATAGAAAATAAATTAACCAAATAATTAATAATATTATGATGTGGAAGGATACACTCATACATTGTGGTAGATCACCCATTGGTTTTATCACATATTAAGGATGAAAAAACAAATTATGGGAATCATAGTAACTCTCAAATATAACATATCCCAATCACCGGATATAATCCATGTTGTCCCAATCGACCATGAAAACCCCCATATTAGGCCTCATCCTAATCTATCCCTTCAAAAACCATGTGAGAACTAATCAGATACCAATATTAAATGACGTCTCAATCATGACATTTATTTATAAACTTATATCAAACCACCAATTCTGTCCCACACAATGGGAATATGTTGTGATATGTTCTTGTGACATGCTCTTCTAAAATAAATAAATAATAATTAAAATATAATTAAAAACTTAATTATTTGGCCCAATGCTAGAATTTCTATAAGAGCATCATGATGACCATGTTTCCAAAGTAACAAGTCTAGATCCTCAGTCATGAGACCTCAATCAGCTACAACTACATTTCCATGTTTTATGGTGTCTCTGAGAACATCAATATAATCATTCCTACTATCTAGACCCTCAGGATGGTACCCCAAAAACATTGGGTGACCCATAGAGAACATGCCTACTAAGTATAATATTCCAAATTCTAATGAATTAAGGATCAATAATGTAAGAACTCGGTTCTTAGTTTTGAGGTACGTGATTCTTCTTTTTCCTTTTCCTTAAGTGATTTTGATAAAATATGCAAAATGGGGAAAATCCTAATTTTTGGAACTACACATCGTGTACTTTTCCACACGCCATGTACTTTTGGCCCTATGGGATGGGTACACGGGGCATGTAGCTATGTCGGCGACGAAGGGTGTAGGAACTGACTACACGCCATGTAGTCAGTCAGCAGGTCTAAATAGTAAGGCAGTGGAGTCACCGCCAGCTGGGCGGCAGTACACACCGTGTACTCGGGAGTACATGTCGTGTACTCAATTCGACGGATGAACAGTGTGGTGGTGCCACCAAAGGAACAGTTAAATGAAAGAAGTACACACCGTGTACTCAGAATTTCATGTCGTGTACTTTGTTTTTTCGGCTTAAAACAGGTAGTAGCCTCCTCATTTGGAAGAGGAGGTGTTTGAGCCGTTTTGGAGCCAAGGAGGACGGTCGAACCTTTGAAGAACCGCCGGGTGTTCGTCTAGAATCTGATTCGGCTTCGGACGATCTCGTTGGAACCGCACGGGTAAGCCCTCTCCTCTCCTGGAATGGTTCTTACTAATTCTTCCCCCAACAAAAGTTATTTATGTTTGAATGGGTTTAATTCTTCTTCAGATCTACGCCGTTCTTGGGCGTTTCTGGAGTCGGTGTTTGGGTATAACATTCGTTGGCAAATAAGGTAGGTGTCTTGGTGTAAATTTCCAATTATCGTGCATTTTTTTGTGTGTTTTTGTGCCACAAACCCATGTTGGGGTGTCGTGTGGCTGAGGTCATTTCTATATTTAATTCCTATAATTGCATAGGTGATTAAATTGTGATAATAAAATGCTGGTTGGGATCGTTGCTTGGATATGGTACCACCCTGAGGGTTTGTTTCACTGTTTAGCCATTTGGCCAGGATACCCGAGGGTATGCCTTTAATGTAGTAATTATAGAATTTCCTTGAGAGGAATTTCTTGTTACTACTTGTTTACCTATTGGGCATGGCCCGGTTACTTGTTTATCCTGAGGGCGTTGTTTTGATTAGCCTGTGGGAACTGCACTCTTTAGCCTGAGGGCTGTAGTTATTTTCGGCCTGAGAAAAACTTCATCCGTGCCTGTGGGAAGCTGATTCTGTGCCTGTGGGCGAAACTAACTATGCCTGAGGGAAAACTCTGTTATTCCTGGGGGAAGATTCTTGTGTTGGATACTTGTTAACCGAGGGTAGGAGTTTACGTGTCTGCGGATTCTAGTTGTTTACTAGAAATTCACTATGGTGATTTCTTATATTAAATGGATTAAATGAATATTAAAAATGGAAATATAACTGGTAGTTAGTTAGTTTTGAGTACTTCTTTAATGCATTTTACCACTATACACTATTGTTGCATGTTATCACGCAGTTGGGCACGAGCCTTTAGTGGGTGCCTACTGAGATATATTTCTCACACACTATTAGGGTCACGCGTTTCAGCCCAAACAGATTATATTGCTGCAGGTGTAGATAGGGGAAAGAGTCCCTATACAGGTATTTGACTATTGCTGAGGAGTAGGAGGGCATGGGGTCGAGCCTAGGCTCATGATGCCGCTGCCAGCTATTTTGTTGTACTCTGTATTTTGTTGTACTATATTGATGTATAACATGTTCTGGCTATTTTCTTAGAACTTGAAACATGTAGCATCATCATTTATCTAAGGTTGGTTATATCCACTATAAAGACCCGGAAATTTCAAGGAAAATTTTTTCTTAATTTTCTTTGGAATTTTACAAGAACGCAGTTTCTGACGGCGCCTGATTCCAAGGCCCGGAGTGTCCGGAATCAATTTCCGAAGTTTGGCTCAGGTACGTTCAGTGAACGAACAAGCGGGAATTTCTATCTTTTCAACCGGTGCTCAGAATCGAATTCTAAGGGCACCGATGGAACCGCAGCGCCGGTATTTGCTTAGAAACACCTATTCCGGAGTTGTGTTTACACGAGGGAAGTTGTTAAAAATTGTGAAAGTTAAAATATAAATTTAACACCAATTTTTATTCTTCCTTTAGTGTTTTTATCCTTTGGGTGGAAGTTGGGTAACTACCCAACTTCCCTTTGGAGGTTATGAGGGTGGTGGGGCCCACACGAGCCCCCCCCCCCCCCCCCCACCTTTTCAAATTCCTTAACTCCATAACTCCTCTTAACCCTTCACTTTCCTAACTCCCCATTAACTCACTTTCATTAATTTTTGACAACTTGTAATAATTAATAAAGTGAGTTACTTAATTTGAAACTCTTGAAATTCAAATGGTTAGGTTGTGTTAATAAATTAAGACTTTCTCTTATTTTATTATTGTTAGATTTTTTGCCACCTTGAGAGGTTTGGGAAGCGTGAAGTCTTCTTCTTCTTCAACCTTGATGAAGAACGTGAAGAACACCGTTCTTCAACGAAGAACATCTCCGACGAAGAATGTGACGTCTTCTTCCAACGACGTTTCCTCTTCGAACGCACCTCGACGTTAATGGAAATGACGTTCGTTTTCCGCGATGCCCGACTTCCATGATGCTCATCATCCGTAGCTCGTTGACGTGCACCGTTCAGGAACCAAGGTAGGGAATTTTAAATTGTGATTGTTGGTGAACCCTCGTTTACTCCCTTCTAAATCTATGAACGCGGATCAACTAAATATTATGTTGATCTGAGAAGATTAATTTGCGGGTTGGGATTATTATTTATGAGGTTTTAGGGGTTGTTGTGAAATAATTTATATTCCCGTGATCGTTTCTTTTAAAATAAAGAACCCGGTTTCATAAGGACAGTTTTAATTTATTAAAATTGTTATTTGATATGTTGATTATTCTTCCCGATTGTTATCGCCTAACGCGGAGGATGCGGGCCAAACGAACACGGCCCGACAACCCTCCGTAGTTCTTCATTGTTTTGCGGATTTGGCGGGCGACGAAAAAATGTTCCGCAAGGGCGATTTGATGTTTCCGCAGTAAAGAACGAGACCCGAGAGGAGCAGCGGCGCAGACTGGAATAGAATCGGACCACCGGAGCGACTCCGGTGGCCCGCGGAAGCCACCGGTGGCGCGCCGCCGCGGCTGAATTCGCGGCGGCAGCAGCGGCGCCAGCGGACCTGCGGCCGCGCAGGTCCGGCGCACACAGGACGCGGCGTTGCCGCGTCTGTTAACCAGGGCGGCCCCCCGTGGGGGCCGCCGAGCTGTCACGGGGGGCAGCGTGCCCCCCACGTTGCTCGGTTTCTCGGCCGCGCCGATCCGGGCCGGGCCTCGCCCTGGCCGGACCGGACCGGGTCGGGTCGACCCGGTTCGGCCGACCCAGGGGGGTCAGGCCGGGTCGGCCCGGGCCCAGGCCCCCCGTCTTCGGACCATTTCGGTCTTTTGCCCATAACTTGAGCTACAGGCCTCCGAACGACGCGCCGTCAGCGGAAACGCGATCCTTGGATCGAGACGGTCCTTTCGGTATATTGCACTCAAGGTTTCAGAATACTTTGAGTTCGGCCGAGTTGGTTCGTACACGAAACCAACCGGGCCCTCGGAGCGGAAACACTCATATCGTGAGCTTCGGACGTTCGATTGACGTGTCGTCGACTTCGTTGAGTTCCTCTAAGTGAGACTGATCTTTTGGCATACTCCGCCCGAGGTTTGGACGCAGGTGGAGTACAGTCGGGTTGGTTGTGCCTTAGAAACCAACCGGGTCCCTGGGACGGAAAAGCCAATAACTCTCAGACCGGGCGTCTGATTGACGCGCCGTCTGCGACGTTGAGTTCCTGTTGACGATACAGAACTTTTGGATACATCAACTCTGGACCTTGTGTCAGTTGATGTATCAGCCTCTCGGCTCGTGGAGCGGACCCTCCTGAATGAGCTTGCTGTGTGCGGGAACCCGAGTGCTGGTCTTGTATCCTATGTGGGTCCCAGCTGTGCTGGTCTTGTATCCAATGTGGGTCCCATCTTAGATGATTCAGTGATGGTCTTGTATCCTTTGTGGGTCCCAGCATAGATGAATCAATGAAGAGTGCTGGTCTTGTATCCTATGTGGGTCCCAGCCATGTTGTCTTGTATCCTACGTGGCTCCCAGCTTAGATGATTCATTACTGGTCTTGTATCCTATGTGGGTCCCAGTATAGATGAATCAATGAAGATAGCTGGTCTTGTATCCTATGTGGGTCCTAGCTGTGCTGGTCTTGTAACCTATGTGGGTGCCAGCTTAGATGATTCAGTGCTGGTCTTGTATCCTATGTGGGTCCCAGCATAGATGAATCAATGAAGAGTGCTGGTCTTGTATCCTATGTGGGTCCCAGCCGTACTGGTTTTGTATCCTACATGGGTCCCAACTTAGATGATTCAGTGCTGGTCTTTTATCATATGTGGGTCCCAGCATAGATGAATCAATGAAGACAGCTGCTCTTGTATCCTATGTGGGTCCCATCTCAGATGATTCAGTATCTATATCTGATCATCTCTTTCACCTTTTCGATGATGTATACATGTGTGAGCTGAAACCTGTTTTGCTTCCTTTGTGGATTGAGTTGTGCTATCTTGTGTGGATTACGTTTTTCTTTCCTGTGTGGAATACGATTTGCTTTCCTGTGTGGACTGGGATGTACTTGGACTTTTTGGTTGGAGCGTGTTGGAATTGATGACTTAGGTATATGTATGGGCATATACCTAAGCAGTGTCAGATGTTAATTCGTGATTTATCATTCCTTTTTGGTTTATCCTTTGAGGATTTTGGGAGACCTTCAGGGGTCTCGGGGTCCCTACTGAGTAGCTTATACTCACCCCTGCACGGGCTATGCCCACACTACGTTGTGTTTGTTGCAGACGACGGACAACGCTGATCACGGTTCAGGCTTCGGAGCAGGACAATACACGGAGGTGGACCACTGGGTAGACATACTCGGAGTAGACGGAGGGACTCGGGGAACTGCATAGGCTATCTATACACACCCTTCAGTAGGGACTTCCAGTGGATGCCTTGAGGCTGCAGTTTTACTTTTCATTTGATGTTTTCCCTTTCAGTTGTACTTTACAGTTGGGCTTGTATTTCCGGCCCCCTTTACTTTCTGCACCTACTGTTGTACAGTTTTACTTAGTGTTTACTTCTTCCGCTTGTACTCTGTGGTGTTTGTTTACTCTTATAAAGGCAATGACTTCTCAGATATCGGGATTTATGCCTTTGGTGCTAGTCACCATCCCCTGGCCTATGGAAGGCGGGCTTGGGGTAGTCACGACACGGGCCCCGAGGACGGGTCATGACAAATTGGTATCAGAGGAGTTCGGTTCTACCACAGACTCAGATATTTCTTCTATGTGAAGTAATAGTGTTTAGCATATTGGGTGTGGTTATCAGTCTAGGGAGTCCAGTGTTGGTGCGGCGGCCGACGTATCCGTACACCAGGACCCTGACTTCTGATTTCCGACTTAATGCACAAAAACATTGATCGCATGTGTGTTTCAAGTTTTCTTTGTGATTACTTTGTATTAGCTCACCAGGTATAAACATTGACCATGTCGCATCTGTTCAGGATGTCTCCACGCAGACAGTCAGTTGGAGTTCCGAGAGAGTGCTCGATGACGGCTCACCGAGCGACGAGGATTTGGTGCAGGGCCTTTTTACTATGTTGGCACCCTCGGGTGGTGTACCAGTAGCACCACCACCTGTTGGGCAACAGATGCCAACAGCTTTACTAGCAAACTGTGCACGCTGGCAGAGCATGTTGCACGAGTTCCAGCAGCAGCGGCCTATGAGGTTACGAGGCGAGATAGATTCCCAGACAGTAGAGCAGTGGCTGGAGGCGATTGCTAGAGTTTTCCGCCTAGCTGAGACATCAGTAGAGTGGATGGTGGACTTAACCACTAGTGTTTTCTAGTGAATGACTATGAGGATGGTCTGCATAGTGATGAGGCTTCAGTATGTGGACCGATGCCTGAGATAGTACCTTTGGGTAGTGTGTCAGCTATACATCACTACCTATTGGTCAACAGTTACAACCGGCGGTACCGGTAGGTGACACATGTAAGCTTACTACCTTACATGTGTTCTAACATCAGATACCCTCAATTTCCGAGGCAAACCTGACTCACAGGCGGCTGAGGACTGTCTTGAGGGGGTGGCAGAGAGTTTTCTAGAGCTTATACAGTTTCGGCAGGATGACGTTTTGATAGGTGAGAATTCATCGAGGCATACCGAACATACCGGGTACTCGATTGATGTGTTTCAATCAGTGCAATAGAGTTCGGACCTCGGAGCATGGTATGTTTAAGGGCTTCCGAGCCAGCACCTTTTCTCTATTCATTCCTACTTAGGCTAGGGTGGTAGAAGGAACCTTTGTGGTTGAGAATTCTTTGCTGAACAAATACAGCCAGAGAATGATAGAAGTTTGGAAAAGAGGAAACTGGCACCAGTCTCGGGGACTTGGGCATGTAAAATTTTTCAAGAA
The DNA here is from genome assembly GCA_963277665.1 of Viscum album. Lineage (NCBI taxonomy): Eukaryota > Viridiplantae > Streptophyta > Magnoliopsida > Santalales > Viscaceae > Viscum > Viscum album. The sequence continues at coordinate 1,980,199,756 of OY728119.1, forward strand.
GAGGAAATGTTAAGGACAGATGAATCTGCAGAGCAGCAGACATGGAGGCAGAGCTAGGAGAGCAGCTTGTGGTGGTGTACATTTCAACATGTTACCATCACCTGCCTTTGTAGTCCCCACTAGACTCAGGGAGTTGGAGATCAGGGGAAGAGATTAGTTGCTTGCGGTCATGGAGTGTGACCAAAAAGGGCTCTAAGGATGATTCGAAGTGCGGACTTTGTCTTCTACTAGCTTCCGTAGCCACAAACATCGATACGAATCATCCCTTCCTTCCATGAATCTAGTCCCAGACCTAGAGTTTCCGGTTAAGCCGTTGACTTGACCCTCATGTCTGGAGATACCTTTGGGAGGATACTCATTAGTCACACTTACATCGACGGTGTGATCTGACCCTTGAGGCGAGAGTATTGGTTGGGACATCTTGGTGGCAGCGTCGAGGCCTTATGACGTTAGTTTGAGTATGGATTTGGCAATCACTGTTCATACGCAAATTGACGGTATTAGGCAAGTGTCGGGATGGGTTTTCCTTGGTCGGTGAAATGGAAACCCTGGGCAGCACAAGTTAAACTCATGCACGGGAGGGTGCGACCGATCACTCTTGAGTCGGCCAACCTTACCCTCGTGGCAGCAGTCGTTTTAGTTCCAGTTCTAATAGGAATTGGAAACCTCTGGAGTTCGAGGATGACGATCACGTCCTTATACGGTCTCACCTCGACGAGGTATACGGAGATGTGGCCAAGGAGGCAAGTTATCTTCGAGGTTCAACGGACCTTTCTAGGTCCTCAGCTGGGTAGGCGAGGTGGTTTACCACTTGACCCATCCACCTCAGTTGCACTAGGTGCACGACTTCTTCCACGTATCTCAACTGAGGAGATACGTGCTTGATCCTTCACACATCATCGACCTCAGGGAGTTGAACGTCGATGACAGGGAATCATGCACGGAGGTTCCTGTGGGGACTGAGGATTGACGTGAGAAGGTCCTACATGGACGGTCGATTCCTCTTGTGTGTTTTCGTAGGCAGCACAGAAACCTCCAGGTGAGCACATGGGAGCAGAAGGCTCAAGATGTGTGCTCTGTACCGCTTTTGTGACCCTGGTTTGTGTTGAAGCTTTACGGGGACGTAAATCCCTGAGGTGGGAGTAATGTAAAGACCCGGAAATTTCAAGGAAATTTTTTTCTTAATTTTCTTTGGAATTTTACAAGAATGCAGTTTCTGACGGCGCCTGATTCCGAGGCCCGGAGTGTTCGGAATCAATTTCTGAAGTTTGGCTCGGGTACCGTTCAGTGAATGAACAAGCGGGAATTTCTATCTTTTCAACCGGTGCTCGGAATCAAATTCTGAGGGCACCGATGGAACCTCAGCACTGGTATTTGCTTAGGAATGCCTATTCCGGAGTTGCGTTTACCCGAGGGAAGTTGTTAAAAATTGTGAAAGTTAAATTATAAATTTAACACCAATTTTTATTCTTCCTTTAGTGTTTTTATCTTTTGGGTGGAAGTTGCGTAACTACCCAACTTCCCTTTGGAGGTTATGAGGGTGGTGGGGCCCACACGAGCCCACCCCCACCTTTTCAAATTCCTTAACTCCATAACTCCTCTTAACCCTTCACTTTCCTAACTCCCCATTAACTCACTTTCATTAATTTTTTACAACTTGTTATAATTAATAAAGTGAGTTACTTAATTTCAAACTCTTGAAATTCAAATGGTTAGGTTGTGTTAATAAATTAAGACTTGGCCTTATTTCATTATTGTTAGATTTTTTTGCCACCTTGAGAGGTTTGGGAAGCATGAAGTTTTCTTCTTCTTCAACCTCGATGAAGAACGCGAAGAACACCGTTCTTCAACGATGAACATCTCCGACGAAGAACGTGACGTCTTCTTCCAACGACGATTCCTCTTCGAACGAACCTCGACGTTAACAGAAACGACGTTCGTTTCCCGGGATGTCCGACTTCCGCGACGCTCATCTTCCGCGGCTCATTGACGTGCACTGTTCCGGAACCGAGGTAGGGAATTTTAAATTGTGATTGTTGTTTAACCCTCGTTTACTCCCTTCTAAATCTATGAACGTGGATCAACTAAATATTATGTTGATCCACGAAGATTAATTTGCGGGTTGGGATTATTATTTATGAGGTTTTAGGGGTTGTTGTGAAATAATTTATATTCCCGTGATCGTTTCTTTTAAAATAAAGAACCCGGTTTCATAAGAACGATTTTAATTTATTAAAATTGTTATTTTATATGTTTATTATTCTTCCCGATTGTTATCGCCTAACGCGGAGGATGCGGGCCAAACGAACACGGCCCGACAACCCTCTGTAGTTCTTCATTGTTGTGCGGATTTGGCGGGTGATGACAAAACGTGCCACAAGGGAAATTTGATGTTTCTGCAGTAAAGAACGGGACCCGGGAGGAGCAGCGGCACAGACGGGAACAAAATCGGACCACTAGAGCGACTCCGGTGGCCCGCGGAAGCCACCGGCGGCGCGGGTCGCCGGCGCGGCTGAAGCCGCAGAGGCGGCAGCGGCGCCAGTGGACCCGCGGCCATGCGGTTCCGGCGCACACAGGACGCGGTGTTGCCACGTCCGTTGACCAGGGCGGCCCCCCGCGGGGGCCGCGGAGCTGTCACGCGGGGGCAGCGTGCCCCCCGCGTTGCTCGGCCGCTCGGCCGAGCCGAGCCGGGCCGGCCGGCCAGGCCGGGCCGCGCCCTGGCCGGACCGGACCGGGTCCCGCCGGGTCGGACCGGGTCGGGTCGACCCGGTATGGCCGACCCAGGGGGGGTCAGCCCAGGCCCAGACCCCCCGTCTTCAGACCATTTCAGTCTTTTGCCCGTAACTTGATCTACGTGCCTCCGAACGAGGCGCCGTCAGCGGAAGCGTGATGCTTGGATCGAGACGGTCGTTTCGGTATATCGCACTCAAGGTTTCGGAATACTTTGAGTTCGGCCGGGTTGGTTCGTACATGAAACCAACCGGGCCCTCGGAGCGGAAACACTAATATCTTGAGCTTAGGACGTCCGATTGACATGCCGTCGACTTCGTTGAGTTCTTATAAGTGAGATGGATCTTTTGTCATACTCCACCCGAGGTTTGGACGTGGGTGGAGTACAGTCGGGTTGGTTTTGCCTTAGAAACCAACCGGGTCCCTGGGACGGAAAAGCCAATAACTCTCAGACCGGGCATCCGATTGATGCGCCGTCTGCGACGTTGAGTTCTTGTTGATGATATGGAACATTTGGATACATCAACTCTGGACCTTGTGTCAGTTGATGTATCAGCCTCTCGGCTCGTGGAGCGGACCCTCCCGAACGAGCTTACTGTGTGCGGGAACCCGAGTGCTGGTCTTGTATCCTATGTGGGTCCCAGTTGTGTTGGTCTTGTATCCTATGTGGGTCCCAGCTTAGATGATTCAGTGCTGGTCTTGTATCCTTTGTGGGTCCCATCATAGATGAATCAATGAAGTGTGCTGGTCTTGTATCCTATGTGGGTCCCAGTCGTGCTGGTCTTATATCCTACGTGGGTCCCAGCTTAGATGATTCAGTACTGGTCTTGTATCCTATGTGGGTCCCAGTATAGATGAATCAATGAAGACAGCTGGTCTTGTATCCTATGTGGGTCCTAGCTGTGCTGGTCTTGTATCCTATGTGGGTCCCAGCTTACATGATTCAGTGCTGGTCTTGTATCCTATATGGGTCCCTGCATAGATGAATCAATGAAGAGTGATGGTCTTGTATCCTATGTGGGTCCCAGCCGTGCTGGTCTTGTATCCTATGTGGGTCCCAGCTTAGATGATTCAGTACTGGTCTTGTATCCTATGTGGGTCCCATCATAGATGAATCAATGAAGACAGCTGGTCTTGTATCCTAAGTGGGTCCCAGCTCAGATGATTAAGTATCTATATCTGATCATCTCTTTCACCTTTTCAATGATGTATACCTGTGTGAGCTGAAACTTGTTTTACTTCCTTTGTGGATTGAGTTGTGCTATCCTGTGTGGATTACGTTTTGCTTTCGTGTGTGGAATACGATTTGCTTTCCTGTGTGGACTAGGATGTACTTGGACTTTTTGGTTGGAGCGTGTTGGAATTGATGACTTTGGTATATGTATGAGCATATACCTAAGCAGTGTCGGATGTTAATTCGTGATTTATCCTTCCTTGGTGGTTTATCCTTTGAGGATTTTGGGAGACCTTCGGGGGTGTCGGGGTCCCTACTGAGTAGCTTATACTCACCCCTGCACGGTCTATGCCCGCACTACGTTGTGTTGGTTGCAGACGACGGACAACGCTGATCACAGTTGAGGCTTCGGAGCAAGACGATACCCGGAGGTAGACCACTGGGTAGACATACTCAGAGTAGACGGCGGGACCCGAGGAGCTGCGGAGGCTATCTGTACACACCCTTCAGGAGGGACTTCCAGTGGATGCCTCGAGGCTGCAGTTTTACTTTTCAGTTGTTGTTATCCCTTTCAGTTGTACTTTACAGTTGGGCTTGTATTTCCGGCCCCCTTTACTTTCTGCACCTACTGTTGTACAGTTTTACTTAGTGTTTACTTCTTCTGCTTGTACTCTGTGGTGTTTGTTTACTCTTATAAAGGCAATGTCTTCCCAGATATCGGGATTTACGCCTTTGGTGCTAGTCGTCATCCCCTGGCCTATGGAAGGCGGGCTTGGGGTAGTCACGACACGGGCCCTGAGGACGGGTCGTGACATCCACTGTTGTAGCTTATTTCAGTTGTGTATGGTTTACTTCTTCTGCTGTTTTTTGTATGTTTTATTTAAATTGCACTGCGTTACACTTTGAAAAATGAGGGCATAGTTTCCCCCTATCAGACCTGGGCCCTCGCTGCTAGTCGGCAGCCTCTGGCATTTGGGGAAATGCACTTGAGGTCTTGTGCCGAACCGGCTTCGGGGCACCCGTTGAGTGGCACCCGGGACTGGGACGTTACAAAGTGGTATCAGAGGCGGTTCTTTTCTTTAACTTTCTATTTGGAGCTGTAGTCAGGGATAGGATGAGCAGTAGTTGGTAATAAGCTGTGCCATGGTGTAGCTAACCCGTGTACATGGAAAAGCCAGTCTACCTCATATGTTGCAATTCGTTTGAATTTGTAAATTCTACAGTTGATATGTTTTCACCGTTGGGTGATGCACTTGGATTGTGATGTTATATTTATCTATGGGTTCTATTTAGTTGCAACCCGATGAGATGAGGGTATTCCATCTCATGCATCATATAGGCACAAGCTAGAAATCACATGCCATGCATAGTTTCCATGCCACGAAGGTGCAGTAGAAATTTGCATGTTGTTGTAATAGTTGTTGTGTTAGAAAATCATGTTGTTGTGATAGCTTCTTGATAAATACCTGCTTTGTGATATGGTATTTTTGTTTGATCTTGTTTATAGATTGGACGCCAAAGTTTGGTTTTTGGGGAGTATGGACCCCCATCGACCGGAATTTGGTGGATCATTGACTGTTTATTAGTTATAACACGTATAAGATGTCAAACTTTGATTCGTGGGGAGTATGGGCCCTCACGGGTTGTAATATGACACTTAGATATTGTTTTGCGGTATTTTATGGGTATCGGGAAAGTTTCTGAGGAATACTGTCCAGAAACCCAGTATAACTGCCGTGTATTATTTTTATACACTCCGTATATGTTCTTCTGTTCGGGAAGAAAGATGAACTTTTTGAGTACACGCTATGTAGTCTCTTCACGTGTCACAAACTGTGTGGGAAGCGACACGGGGAAGGGAAGGCTTGGGTAAAACACACCGTGTACCTAATGGACACGTCGTGTAGTGTGACCCGGAGTCCGGCCGTGTAACTAACAACACGGGTCGGTGAACTCCTTGACAGAACACGTCGTGTCAATGATGAACACGCCGTGTAGTGTGACCTGGGGACGCGGCCGTGTAACGAACAACACGGGCCAGTGTCACCTCTCCCTGAACACGTCGTGTACCTATGGGACACACTGTGTAGTATTGTCTAAGGACAGACCGTGTGGTGTTAGCTGTGTGGCTGGAAAACAGGGTGTTGTACATGCCGTGTATGGGTGTAACACGCCGTGTAGTGTCAAGCCGAGTAGTCGGCTGTGTCACAGACAACACGAGCAGTTTAAAAATAACATCGTACATGCCTTGTAGATATTATACATGTTGTGTAGTTTTTGTTCAACGGAAGTCGTGTGTCTTAGCCATGTGTAAGGACCCGGGCAGGGGAAGAGAAGTCAAGTACACGCCGTGTAGTCTTGTTTTGAAAATTTTTAAGGACCTTCTTCCTCTTGTTCCATTATGGTTCCTTCGCTTTTAGTATTAATAATCTTGAATCTGAGGTGTGCTTTTGACCTTGTAGTGTCATGCTGCCTAGACAACTGTGAGTTGTTCGCCAGGAGAGCAGCGACGTTTATACTCCAGAGATAGTGGGCCATGGGTTACTAGTTGATCCTCCAGAAGAGACAGATGCAGCGCCAGCTGTTATACAGGACACAGGCGCGGAGGCGCAGTTTCGTGAAGGCTTTATGCAGTTCATGCAGACCTTTCAGGGAGCACCGCAGGCTTCTACATCTATGGCCGAGCTGACGCGTATCTTTCAGCAGCAGCATCCACATACATTTTCAGGGGATGGTGGACCACAGGATATGGAGTCTTGGCTAGGATGAATGCAGACTATTTTCGAGCATCTTGAGACGCCTCCAGGGCGGAGGGTCAAGCTCGTGACTTACATGCTGCGTGATTCAGCCAAGAGGTGGTTGGATGTTACCACCCAGTCATAGCATCACAGAGACATGGCGTGGGATGATTTTCAGGCAGTATTCAATGAATTTTTCTTTCCTAAGAGGCTGAGGTCAGATAGATCTTGGGAGTTCATGAATCTGCAGCAGGGCGATATGTCGGTGATGGAATATTCTGCTCATTTTACGAAGCTTCAGCGTTTTGCACTCGTGCTGGTGGGTGATGAGACATTGAGCTCCAGACGTTTTGATGATGGTTTTCGGTATGACATCCGAGCACTGGTAAATGTTTTCAAGTTGCCTACTGTACACGCAATTGTGAACCAGACGTTGATTATAGAGAGGAACTTGCGGGAATCGAGCGGTGTTGGATAGGTCGGTTCAGCACCAGTTACTGGTATTATTTATGCTAGCAAGAGGAAGAGACAGATGGACTTCTCTTAGGGTGGCATTACCAATCAGAAGAATGCTTTAGGTGGCCAGGTTATGTGCTACCAGTGTGGTAGAGAGGGGCACAAGAGGCCGCAGTGTCCACGAGACCCAGTGGAGTGCCGAGCTTGCGGGAAGATGGGTCATCTGGAGCACTTTTGCAAGGCGTTTCCACCGGTGCCAACTGAGAGGGGTTCTGTGTAGACTCTACGTGCGGGAGCAGGACCAGTGGCTTCTTACCAGTCAGGGAACTGTAATGCGTCAGGGCGAGCAGGCAGAGATGGTGGTCGTGGTCGTCGTATCCAGACACCAGGATCGCAGAGGCAGCAGGGCGGGACAGCTCAGGGTAGCCAGGCTGTGTCACAGGGCCACGGCACTGGGTAGGCATATGGAGTGCAACAGACCCAGCAGGAGTAGGATCCCGGACCTTCTACAGTAAGAGGTACTATTATATTATCTTCTTTCCTATCTTCAGTGCTTTTTTGATACGGGTGCTACGCATAGTTTCATATCTGTATCTGTTTTGGAGAGCCTTGGGCTCTGTGTTTCTACATCTTCTGATATCATAATGCTAGACACTTCGTTGGGGACTAGGACGGCAGGTGTACGTCAGTGTAATGAGTTCCCCTTTGAGGTTGGAGGGTGTCACTTCCTTTGGGACCTCTATGTCTTGGAGATGACGAGTTATGACATCATTCTCAGGATAGACTGTTGGTTCCCTTTCGAGCCTTTATATACTGCAATCGTCGCAGGGTGTGTTTCACGTCACTAGAGGGCGGAGAGATTCTATACAAGGGTGAATGGGATGTTCAGGCGAGTCGGGCTGGACTAGAGCATCATGGGCGAGGTGGAGTTATAGCCCAGATTGCGAGTTTGTATTTGGATGATCAGGGGACTTGTCAGACGGATTTCCCTCCAGTTGTTGATCGTTTCATGGATGTCTTCTCGGACGACCTTTCAGATCTACCTCCGGTGCGTGAGGTGGATTTCTCTATTGATCTAGTGTCAGGAGCAGCACCGGTGTCCATTCCTCCTTATAGGATGGCTACACCTGAACTGCAGGATCTCAAGAGGTAGTTAGAGGAGTTACAAGGAAAGGGATTTATCCAACCCAGTACTTCTCCTTGGGGTTCACCGGTCCTTTTTGCGAAGAAGGTGGATGGTACCCTCAGACTTTGTGTCGATTATCGGAAGCTGAACTAGTTGACAGTTAAGAACCAATATCCCTTGTTGAGGATTGATTATCTGTTTGATCAGCTTCGTGGAGCACGAGTGTTCTCAAAGATTGACTTGAGATTGGGATATCAGCAGCTGTGCATGAGACCATCAGATATACCTCTTACAGCTTTTTGGAGCAGATATGGTCTGTACGAGTACTTGGTTATACTGTTCGGACTCACGAACGCGCCAACAATTTTCATGGCTCTGATGAATCATGTGTTCCATATGTATCTTGATTCTTTTGTGGTAGTATTCTTGGATGATATCTTAGTGTACTCTCACACTCGACACAACCATGCCACCCATCTTGAGATTGTATTGAGTACATTGAGAGAGCATCGTCTATATGCTAAGCTCTCGAAGTGCCACTTTTGGATGGACCAGATTCACTTCCTGGGTCATATCATCTCAGAGGCAAGAGTTGCAGTAGACCCAGAGAAGGTGAGAGAAGTGGTTTCCTGGGAGCAGCCTAAGAACGTGTTTGCGGTATGAAGTTTCTTAGGGCTGACTGGTTACTAAAAATGCTTCATATAGGACTTATCCTGCTTAGTAGCACTATTGACAGGTCTGACTAAGAAGGGTGTGAAGTTCATTTGGTCAGAAGCTTGTGAGGAAGCTTTTCAGGACCTGAAGGGAAGGTTGACATCAGCATCGATACTGATACTCCTAGAGTAGGGTAAGAGCTATACGGTTTACTATGATGCATCAGGTATTGGGCTGGGAGCAGTGTTGATGCAGGGCGACCGAGTTGTTGCGTACGGGTCTCGGCAGTTGAGGCCACATGAGAATAATTACCCGACGCATGATATCGATTTGGCTGTAGTTGTGCATGCGTTGCGCTGTTGGAGACATTATCTGTTGGGAGAGCATTTTGTGGTTTTGACAGACCACAAAAGCCTTAAGTATATTTTTACTCAGCATGACCTGAATCTGAGGCAGAGAAGGTGGGTTGAGTACCTACAGTCCTTCGATTTTGACCTTGCCTATACACTTGGTAAAGGAAATGCAGTAGCTGCTGCACTGAGCAGGAAGACTCAGATACAGGCAGTGCAGGAGGCCAGTGGTGAGTGGGAGCTCATGGATTTGTTCTTTGATATGCATCTGGAGGTGCATGACAGTTAGGGGAAGACTTATCTTTCCTCGTTAGCTGTGACTTCTACCCTCCTGGACAGGATGAGGATGAGGCAGCTATCTGATTCAGAAGGCCTAGTTCTACAGGAGTCGGTGGCAAGTGAGGGCCCTCCTCCTGGTTGGACGATAGGCGATGATGAAGTTTTTCATTACCATGGACGAGTATGGGTTCCAGGGGATATACGCGAGGAGATAATGTGGGAGTTTCACGCTTCATCTTGGCCAATTCATCTCGGGGTTACCAAGATGTACCGAGACTTGAGACGTCAGTACTGGTGGCCGTATGAAGAGAAAGATTGCTGGTTTTGTTACGATGTGTTCCACCTGTCAACAGGTGAAGGGAGAGCACCAGAGGCCAGCTGGGATTTTACAGTAGTTACCCATTCCAGAGTGGAAATGGGATGATGTTGCGATGGATTTCGTGACGGGATTGCCGAGGTCACCTCGAGGCAATGAAGCCGTGTGGGTTGTTATGGACAGACTCATGAAGGTACCTCACTTCTTGCTGGTCACGGAGACCTTCGGTGTTGACGAGCTCGGATGTCAGTATATCCGAGAGATCGTACGCCTTCATGGGGTCCCTCGTTCTATCGTTTCAGATAGGGATACCAGCTTTACATCTCGTTTCTGGAAGAGTTTTCAGAGGGTACTAGGAACACAGGTGCTTCTAAGCACAGCATACCACCCTCAGACCGATGGCCAGTCAGAGCATACGACACAGGTGCTTGAGGACATGCTTCGTGCATGCGTCCTAGACTTTGGGGGATCTTGGGAGAAGCATATACCCTTAGTCGAGTTTTCCTACAACAGTAGTTTTCAGGCGACTATTGAGATGGCACCATATGAGGAATTATATTGTAGTTCATGCCGATCACCTTTGTGCTGGTTAGAGGCAGGTGAGGCAGCTTTACTGGGATCACAGCTCATGCAGGAGACATCTGAGCAGGTCCAGTTGATTCCGAAGTAGATGGCTACCACGCAGTCTCATCAGAAGTCTTATGTTGATCGCTGTAGACGACCCTCAGAGTTCGTGGTCGAGGATCAGGTTTTTCTATGTGTTTCGCCAAGGCTGGGACACAAGCGGATCAGGAGACAGGGTAAGCTTTCACCGAGTTATGTGGGGCCATTTGATATTTTTGAGAGATTCAGGCTGGTTTCCTATCGGTTGCAGTTACCGCAGCGGTACCAAGCCATGCACGATGTCTTCCATGTGTCTCAGTTGCATCGCTACCTTTCAGATCCATCTCACACCTTTCATCCAGAGGAGTTTGAGCTTCAGCATGATGTGTCCTTTGAGGAGCATATGATCCTTATCGTTGAAAGGAGCATGAAGGTTCTCCGAGACTGGTCAGTTCCTCTCGTACAGGTGTTATGGCAGCATGGTCGAGTGCAGGACGAGACCTGGGAGCGGGAGGCCGATGTATGTGCTCAGTGGCCAGAGCTGTTTTGAGATTTATCTTCGCCACCCTTGGAAGGTCAATTTAGGGACGAATTGCTATAAGGGGGGAAGTTTGTAAGAACCCGGTTCTTAGTTTTCAGGTACGGGCTTCTTCTTTTTCCTTTTCCTTAAGTGTTTTTCAGAAAATATGTAAAATGGGAAAAAATCCTAAATTTCGGAACTACACGTCGTGTACTTTTCCACACGACGTGTACTTTTGGCCCTGTGGGATGGGTACACTGGGCATGTAGCCATGTCGGCGACGAAGGGTGTAGGAACTGACTACACACCGTGTAGTGGTACCTTACACACCATGTAGTCATTCGGCAAGTCTAAATAGTAAGGCGGCGGAGTCGCCGCCAGCTGGGCGGCAGTACACGCCGTGTACTCGGGAGTACATGTTGTGTACTCAAGTCGACGAATGAAAAGTGTGGCGGTGCCACCAAAGGAACAGTTAAATGAAAGAATTATACGCCATGTACTCAGAAGTACATGCCTTGTACTTTGTTTTTTCGACTTAAAACAATCAGTAGCCTCCTTATTTGGCAGAGGAGGCGTTTGAGCCATTTTGGAGCCAAGGAGGACGGTCGAACCTTTGAAGAACCGCTGGGTGTTCGTCTGAAATCTGATTCGGCTTCAGACGATCTCGTTGGAACCGCACGGGTATGCCCTCTCCTCTCCTGGTATGGTTGTTACCAATTCTTCCCCCAACGGAAGTTATTTACATTTGAATGGGTTTTGTTCTTCGTCAGATCTACGTTGTTCTTGGGTGTTTCTGGAGTCGGTGTTCGGGTATAACGTTCGTTGGTGAATAAGGTAGGTGGATTGATGTAAATTTCCCACTATCGTGCGTTTTTTTGTGCGTTTTTGTGCCACAAACCCATGTTGGGGTGTCGTGTGGCTAAGGCCGTTTCTATATTTAATGCCTAGAATTTCATAGGGGATTACATTGTGATAATAAAATGCTGGTTGGGATCGTTTCTTGGATCCAGAACCACCCCAAGGGTGTGTTTCACTATTTAGTCGTTTGGCCAGGATACATGAGGGTATGCCTTTAATGTAGTAATTGTAGAATTTCCTTGAGAGAAATTTCTTGTTACTGCTTGTTTACCTGTTGGGCATGGCCCGGTTACCTGTTTATCCTAAGGGCGTTGTTGTGATTAGCATGTGGGCACTGCACTGTTTAGCCTAAGGGCTGTAGTTATTTCGTCCTAAGAGAAACTTCTTTCGTGCCTATGGGAAGCTGATTTTGTCCATGTGGGTGAAACTACCTACGCCTGAGGGCAAACTCTGTTATGCCTGGGGGAAGATTCTTGTGTTGGATACTCATTACCTGAGGGTAGGAGTTTACGTGTCTGAGGACACTAGTTGTTTACTAGAAATTCACTGTTGTGATTTCTTATATTAAATGGATTAAATGAATATTAAAAATGGAAATATAACTGGTAGTTAGTTACTTTTGAGTACTGCTTTATTACATTTTACCAGTGTACACTATTGTTTCCTGTTAGCACATAGTTGGGCACGAGCCTTTGGTGGTGCCTACTGAGATATATTTCTCACACCCTGTTTGGGTCACGCTTTTCGGCCCAAACAGATTATGTTGTTGTAGTTGGAGATAGGGGAAAGATTCCCTATACAGGTACTTGACTGTTGCTGAGGAGTTGGAGGGCATGGGACCGAGCCTAGGCTCACGATGCCACTGCCAGCTATTTAGCTTTGTATTGCTGTACTCTGTATTTTTTTGTACTATATTGATGTATAACATGTTCTAGCTGTTTTCTTAGAACTTGAAACATGTAGCATCATCATTTATCACTTGTTGGTTATATCCACTGCTATAACTTATTTCAGTTGTGTATGGTTTACTGCTTCTGCTGTTTTTTGTATGTTTTATTTAAATTTCGCTGCGTTACACTTTGACAAATGAGGGCATAGTTTCCCCCTATCAGACCTGGGCCCTCGCTGCTAGTCGGCAGCCTCTGGAGTTTGGGGAAATGCGCTTGAGGTCTTGTGCCGAACCGGCTTCGGGGCACCCGTTGAGTGGCACCCAGGACCGGGACGTTACAAAGTGGTATCAGAGGCGGTTCTTTTCTTTGACTTACTATTTGGAGCTGTAGTCAGGGATAGGACGAATGGTAGTTGGTAATAATCTATGCTAGGGCGTAGCTAACCCGTGTACAGGGAAAAGCCAGTCTACCTCGTATATTTAAATTCTTTTGATTTTTTAAATTCTACAGTTGATATGTTTTCACCGTTGGGTGATGCACTTGGATTGTAATTTTATATTTATCTATGGGTTCTATTTAGTTTCAACCCGATGAGATGAGGGTATTCTGTCTCATGCATCAAAGAGGCACATGCTATAAATCACATGCCATGCATAGTTTCCATGCCATGAAGGTGTAGTAAAAATTCGCGTGTTGTTGTGATAGTTGTTGTGCTAGAAAATCATGCTGTTGTGACAGCTGCATGATAAATACATGCTTTGTGATATGGTATTTTTGTTTGATCTTGTTTATAGAATGGACGCCAAAGTTTGGTTTTTGGGGAGTATGGGCCCCCATCGACCGGAATTTGGTGGATCATTGACTGTTTATTGGTTATAACACATATAAGATGTCAAACTTTGATTCGTGGGGAGTATGGGCCCTCACGGGTCGGAATTTGACACTTAGATGTTGTTTTGTGGTATTTTCTGGGTTCTGGGAAAGTTTCTGAGGCATACTGTCTGGAAACCCAGTATACCCACCGTGTAGTATTTTTATACACGCTGTATATGTTCTTCTGTTCGGGAAGAAAGATGAACTTTTTGAGTACACGTCATGTAGTCTCTTCCCGTGTCACAAACCATGTGGGCGGCGACACGGGGAAGGGAAGGCTTGGGTAAAACACACTGTGTACCTAATGGACACGCCATGTAGTGTGACCCGGAGTCTGGCCGTGTAACTAACAACACGGGTTGGTGAACTCCTTGACAGAACACGTCGTGTCAATGATGAACACGTCGTGTAGTGTGACCTGGGGACGCGGTCATGTAATGAACAACACGGGCCGGTGTCACCTCTCCCTGAACACGTCGTGTACCTATGGGACAAACTGTGTAGTATTGTCTGAGGACAGACCGTGTGGTGTTAGCCGTGTGGCTGGAAAACGGGGTGTTGTAAACGCCGTGTATGGGTGTAACACGCCGTGTAGTGTCAGGCCGAGTAGTCAGCCGTGTCACAGATGACACTGGCAGTTTCAAAATAACATCGTACATGCCTTGTAGATATTATACATGTCGTGTAGTTTTTGTTCAACAGAAGTCGTGTGGCTTAGCCATGTGTAAGGACCCGGGCAGGGGAAGAGAAGTCAAGTACATGTCGTGTAGTCTTGTTTTGAAAATTTTGAAGGACCTTCTTCCTATTGTTCCATTATGGTTCCTTCGCTTTTAGTCTTAATAATCTTGAATCTGAGGTGTGATTTTGACATTGTAGTGTCATGCTGCCTAGACAACCGCGAGTTGTTCTCCCGGAGAGCAGCGAAGATTATACTCCATAGATGGTGGGCCATGAGCTACCAGTTGATCCTCCAGTAGAGCCAGATGCGGCGCCAGCTGTTATACAGGACACAGGCGCGGAGGCGCAGTTCCGTGAAGGCTTTATGCGGTTCATGCATACCTTTCAGGGACCACCGCAGGCTTCTACATCTATGGCCGAGATGATGCGTATCTTTCAGCAGCAGCATCCACCTACATTTTCATGGTATGGCGGACCACAGGCTGTGGAGTCTTGGCTAGGATCAATGCAAACTATTTTTTAGCATCTTGAGATGCCTCCAGGGCGGAGGGTCAAGCTCGTGACTTACATGCTGCGTGATTCGGCCAAGAGGTGGTGGGATGTTACCACCCAGTCAGAGCATCACAGATACATGGCGTGGGAAGATTTTTAGGCAGTCTTCTATGACTTCTTCTTTCCTGAGATGCTGAGGGTAGATAGAGCTTGGGAGTTCATGAATCTGCAGCAGGGTGCTATGTCAGTGATGGACTATTCTGCTCGTGTTACGGAGATTTAGCATTTTTCACCCATGCTGGTGGGTGATGAGACGTTGAGAGCCAGACGTTATGAGGATGGTTTTCGGTATGACATCTGAGCCCTGGTAATTGTTTTCAGGTTTCCTACTGTACACGCGATTGTGAACCAGGCATTGATTACAGAGAGGAACCTGCATGAATCGAGCGGTGTGGGCTAGGGTGGTTCAGCACCAGTTACTAGTATTATTTATGATGGTAAGAGGAAGAGGCAGATGGACTTCTCTCAGGGCGGAAGTACCAGTCAGAAGAATGCTTCAGGTGGCCAGGTTATGTGCTACAAGTGTGGTAGAGAGGGGCACAAGAGGCCGCAGTGTCCACGAGACCTAGTGGAGTGCTGATCTTGTGGCAAGATGGGTCATCTGCAACGCTTTTGCAGGGCCTTTCCACCAGTGGATAGTGAGAGGGGTTCTGTGCAGACTCCGCGTGCGGGAGAAGGACCAGTGGCTTCTTAGCAGTCAGAGAACTGGAATGCGTCAGGGCGAGCAGGCAGAGATGGTGGTCGTGACCATGGTATCCAGACACCAGGATCGCAGAGGCAGCAGGGCGGGATAGCTCAGGGTAGCCAGGCTGTGTTGCATGGCCGCGGCACTAGGCAGGCATATGCAGTACAACAGACCTAGCAAGAGCAGGATCCCGGACCTTCTACAGTCAGAGGTACTATTCTAGTATCTTATGTCCTATCTTCAGTGCTTTTTTGATACGGGTGCTACACATAGTTTCATATCTATACCCATTGTGGAGAGCCTTGTGCTCTGTGTTTCTACTTCTTCTGATATCATAATTCTAGACACTCCGTTGGGGACTAGGACGATAGGTGTTCGTCAGTGTAAGGAGTTCCCCCTTGAGGTTGGAGGGTGTCACTTCCTTTGGGACCTCTATGTCTTGGAGATGGCGAGCTATGAAATCATTCTTGGGATGGACTAGTTGGTTCCCTTTCGAGCCTTTGTAGACTGCTATCATCGCAGGGTGCGTTTCACATCACCAGAGGGTGAACAGTTTCTATACAAGGGCAAATGGGATGTTCAGGCGAGTCGAGCTAGACTAGAGCATCATGGGCAAGGTGGAGTTACAACCCAGATTGCGAGTTTGTATCTGGATGATCAGGGGACTTGTCAGACGGATTTCCCTCTAGTTGTTGATCGTTTCAAGGATGTCTTCCCGGACGACTTTTCAGGTCTACCTCCAGTGCGTGAGGTGGATTTCTCTATTGAGCTAGTGTCAGGAGCATCCCCGGTGTCTATTCCTCCTTATAGGATGGCTACACTTGAGTTGTAGGAGCTCAAGAGGCAGTTAGAGGAGTTACAGGCAAATGGCTTTATCCAACCCAGTACTTCTCCTTGGGGTTCACTGGTCCTTTTTGCGAAGATGGCGGATGGTACCCTCAGACTTTGCATGGATTATCGGAAGATGAACCAGTTGACGGTTAAGAACCGATATCCCTTGCCGAGGATTGATGAACTTTTTTATCAGCTTCGTGGAGCACGAGTTTTCTCGAAGATTGAATTGAGATCAGGATATCAGCAGTTGCACGTGAGACCATCGGATATACCGCTTACAGCTTTTCAGAGCATATATGGTCTGTAGGAGTACTTGGTTATGCTGTTCGGACTCACGAACGTGCCAGCAATTTTCATGGCTCTGATGAATCGTGTGTTCCATCTGTATCTTGATTCTTTTGTGGTAGTATTCATGGACGATATCTTAGTGTACTTTCACACTTGACACGACCATGCCACCCATCTTGAGATCATATTGAGTACACTGAGAGAGCATCGGCTATATGCTAAGCTCTCGAAGTGCCACTTTTGGATGGACCATATTCACTTCCTGGGTCATATCATCTCAGAGGCAAGAGTTTCAGTAGACCTAGAGAAGGTGAGAGTAGTGGTTTCCTAGGAGCATCCTAATAACGTGTTTGCTGTATGGAGTTTTTTAGGGCTGGCTGGTTACTACAGATGCTTCATACAGGACTTCTCCTGCTTAGTAGCACTATTTACAGGTCTGAATAAGAAGGGTGTGAAGTTCGTTTGGTCAGAAGATTGCAAGGCATCTTTTCAGGACCTGAAGGGATGGTTGATATCATCACCAATCCTGATACTCCCAGAGAAGGGGAAGAGCTATATAGTTTACTGTGATGCATTAGGTATTGGGATGCGAGTAGTGTTGATGCAGGGCAACCGAGTTGTTGCGTATGGGTCTCGGCAGTTGAGGCCACATGAGAATAATTACCCGACGCATG
The DNA here is from genome assembly GCA_963277665.1 of Viscum album. Lineage (NCBI taxonomy): Eukaryota > Viridiplantae > Streptophyta > Magnoliopsida > Santalales > Viscaceae > Viscum > Viscum album. Next base: position 1,980,217,034 of record OY728119.1, read on the forward strand.
ATCTCTAGTTGGCTGCAGTTGTGAATGCATTGCGCTATTGGATACATTATCTGTTGGGAGAGCATTTTGTGGTTTTGACCAACCAGAAAAGCCTCAAGTATATCTTTACTCAGCGTGACCTGAATCTGAGGCAGAGAAGGTGGGTTGAGTACCTACAGTCCTTCGATTTTGAGCTTTCCTATGCACTTGGTAAAGGTAATACAGTAGTTGTTGCACTGAGTAGGAAGACTCAGATACAGGCGGTGCATGAGGCCAGTGGTGAGTGGGAGCTCATGGATTTGTTCTCTGAGATGCATCTGGAGGTGCATGACAGTCAGGGGCAGACTTATCTTTCCTCGTTAGCTATGACTTCTACCCTCCTGGAAAAAGTGAGGATGAGGCAGCTATCGGATTCAGAAGGCCATGTTCTACGGGAGTCGGTGGCAAGTGAGGACCCTCCTCCCGGTTGGATGATAGGCGATGATGAAGTTTTTCATTTCCATGGATGAGTATGGGTTCCAAGGGATATACATGAGGAGCTGATGTGGGAGTTTCATGCTTCATCTTGGGCAGTTCATCCCGGGGTTACCAAGATGTACCGAGACCTGAGACGTCAGTACTGGTGGTCAGGTATGAAGAGAGAGATAGTTGGTTTTGTTTCGAGGTGTTCCACCTATCAACAGGTGAAGGGAGGGCACCAGAGGCCAGCTAGGCTTTTACAATAGTTACCCATTCCAGAGTGGAAATGAGATGATGTCGTGACGGATTTTGTGACGGGATTGGCGAGGTCACCTCAAGGAAATGAAGCTGTGTGGGTTGTTATGGAGAGACTCACGAAGGTAGCTCACTTCTTGCTGATCAAGGAGACCTTCAGTGTTGACGAGCTCGGACGACATTATATCCGAGAGATCGTACGCCTTCATGGGTTCCCTCGTTCTATCGTTTCAGATAGGGATGCCCGCTTTACGTCTCATTTTTGGAAGAGTTTTCAGAGGGCACTGGGTGCAAAGGTGATTCTGAGCACATCATACCACCCTTAGATCGATGGCCAGTCAGAGTGTATGACACAGGTGCTTGAGTACATGTTGTGTGCATGCGTCCTAGACTTTGGGGGCTCTTGGGAGAAGCATATACCCTTAGTCGAGTTTTCCTACAACAATAGTTTTCAGGCGACTATTGAGATGGCACCATACGAGGCATTATATTGTAGTCCATGCCAATCACCTTTGTGCTGGTTAGAGGAAGGTGAGGCAGCTTTACTGGGACCACAGCTCATGCAGGAGACATCTGAGCAGGTCTAGTTGATTCGGAAGTGGATGGCTACCACGCAGTCTCATCAGAAGACTTATGCTGATCGCCGCAGACGGCCCTTGGAGTTCGTGGTCGGGGATCAGGTTTTTCTATGTGTTTCTTCGAGGCTGGGACACAAGCGGATCAGGAGATAGGTTAAGCTTTCACTGAGATATGCGGGGCCATTTGAGATTCTGGAGAGAGTCGGGATGGTTTCCTATTGGTTGTTGTTACCACAGTGGTACCGAGCCATGCATGACGTCTTCCACGTGTCTCAGTTGCATCGCTACCTTTCAGACCCGTCTCACACCTTTCAGCCAGAGGAGGTTGAGCTTCAGCATGATGCATCGTTTGAGGAGAATCTGATCCATATCGTTGACAGGAGCACAAAGGTTCTCTGAGACCGGTCAGTTCCTCTCGTACGGGTGTTGTGGCAGCATGGCCGAATGGAGGACAAGACCTGGGAGTGGGAGGCCGACGTATGTGCTCAGTGGCCAGAGCTGTTCTGAGATTTATCTTCGCCACCCTTGGAAGGGGAATTCAGGGACGAATTGCTATAAGGGGGGAAGTTTGTAAGAACTCGGTTCTTAGTTTTCAGGTACGGGCTTCTTCTTTTTCCTTTTCCTTAAGTGTTTTTCAGAAAATATAGAAAATGGGGAAAGATCCTAAATTTTGGAACTACACGTCGTGTACTTTTCCACACGCCGTGTACTTTTGGCCCTATGGGATGGGTACACGGGGTGTGTAGCCATGTCGGCGACGAAGGGTGTAGGAACCGACTACACACCGTGTAGTGGTACCTTAGGCGTCGTGTAGTCAGTCGGCAGGACAAAATAGTAAGGCGGTGGAGTCGCTACCAGTTGGGCGGCAGTACATACCGTGTACTCGGGAGTACTTTCCGTGTACTTAAGTCGATAGATGAACAGTGTGGTGGTGCCGCCAAAGGAACAGTTCAATAAAAGAAGTACAGGCCGTGTACTTAGAAGTACACATCGTGTACTTTGTTTTTTTTTGCTTAAAAAAGGCAGTAGCCTCCTCATTTGGCAGAGGAGGCGTTTGAGCAGTTTTGGAGCCAAGGAGGACGACCGAACCTTTGAAGATCTTCTAGGTGTTTATCTTGAATCTGATTCGGCTTCGGATGATCTCGTTTGAACCACACTGGTAAGCCCTCTCCTCTCCTGGTATGGTTCTTACTAATTCTTCCCCCAACAGAAGTTATTTACATTTGAATGGGTTTTGTTCTTTGTCAGATCTACGCCGTTATTGGGCGTTTCTGGAGTCAGCGTTTGTGTATAATGTTCGTTGGCGAATAAGGTAGGTGGCTTGGTGTAAATTTCCAACTTTCATGCATTTTTTTGTGCATTTTTGTGCCACTAACCCATGTTGGGGTGTCATGTGGCTGAGGCCGTTTCTATATTTAATTCCTAGAATTGCATAGGTGATTAAGTTGTGATAATAAAATGCTGGTTGGGATCGTTTCTTGGATCCGGAACCACCCCGGGGGTGTGTTTCACTGTTTAGCTGTTTGGCCAGGATACCTGAGGGTATACCTTTAATGCAGTAATTGTAGAATTTCGTTGAGAGGAATTGCTTGTTACTACTTGTTTACCTATTGGGCATGGCCCGGTTACCTATTTAGCCTGAGGGCGTTGTTGTGATTAGCCTGTGGGCACTGCACTGTTTAGCCTGAGGGCTGTAGTTATTTCGGCTTGAGGGCAACTTCTTCCCTGCATGTGGGCAGCTTATTCTATGCCTAGGGCGACACTACCTACACCTGAGGGAAAACTCTGTTATGCCTAAGGTAATATTCTTGTGTTGGATACTCATTACCCGAGGGTAGGAGTTTACGTGTCTGTGGACACTAGTTGTTTAGTAGAAATTCACTGTGGTGATTTCTTATATTAAATGGATTAAATGAATATTAAAAATGGAAATATAACTGGTAGTTAGTTACTTTTGAGTACTTCTTACTTTATTGCATTTTACCATTGTACACTATTGTTTCCTGTTAGCACGCAGTTGGGCACGGGCCATTGGTGGGTGCCTACTGAGATATATTTCTCACACCCTGTTTGGGTCATGCTTTTCGGCCCAAACAGATTATGTTGATGCAGGTGTAGATAGGAGAAATAGTCCCTATACAGGTACTTGACTATTGCTGAGGAGTAGGAGGGCATGGGACCGAGCCTAGGCTCGCGATGCCGCTGCCAGCTATTTTTCTTGGTTTTGCTGTACTCTGTATTTTGTTGTACTATATTGATGTATAACATGTTCTGGATGTTTTATTAGAACTTGAAACATGTTGCATCATCATTTATCTACTATTGGTTATATCTACTAGTGTATCTTATTTCAGTTGTGTATGGTTTACTGCATCCGCTGTTTTTTTATGTTTTATTTAAATTCTGCTGCGTTACACTTTGACAAATGAGGGCATAGTTTCCCCCCTATCAGACCTGGGCCCTCACTACTAGTCGGCAGCCTCTGGCATTTTGGGAAATGTGCTTGAGGTCTTGTGGAGAACCGGCTTCATGGAACCCGTTGAGTGGCACCGGGGACCGAGACGTTACAAATAATATGATGGTAATTTACCCATCCTCTTGTCATATAACAATTCCCTTAGTGAAATATCATCTGGTGGAAATATAACCATTGGGGAATCATCAATAGATAATAGTCATGTAAGGATAAATATACCAATCATTGTGGAATATGGGCTCACCCAAAATGATTTAATATACTAATCCCCACGGTATAGTTAGGAACCATGGGAAATACTCCCATCCTTAATCCAAGAACAGTGAAAAGAAAAAGAAAATACATGCACAATTCATCTATCATCTTGGGGAATCAGGAATGAGAAAGTAAATATGAAATAAGGTTTCAGCTTCATGACTGGACCACCTCATCCATTAAAACCTGCTCGAGTCGTAACATAACTAGGGTACTCAGGTGACACAAGATTTATTCTCTACCCATAGACATATAAACCCACTCAAAATAAGATATGCATCAGGGTTACTACTCCCTTGGTCAATACATCAGTGGGTGTTCCCGAATGGGATTCCTCAGTCCAAATGAATGTTTTGTGGCTCAATAAATGATGTTATATGATTCTATGTACATTAAAATCATTACCATGATAGAGTGGTTTCTCCATCTACACAGTTCCACAACTTTGAAAATAATCTAGAGATTGACCATGACCCATCTTAATCCCCCCAAGTATCACTCGGTCATCCATCTCACCAAACCCAATCAGATTCTACAAAATGTCTACCTACCAAGCCCTAGTAACATCCAACAATAGAGTATTTCTCATACTAGGTCAATACAATAATGTTAATATCTATATAAAATAAATTTAAATATCTATAGACCATATATTCCAAGTATTTAATTGTCATCATACACCCCTACTGGGGGTTTCCAAGGATCCTAATGTGGCCACCAAACTTGGTTCCACTCATTCTCTAATATATGTCAAATTACTTGGGAGGGGTTAATACATATAAAGGAAATTTTAAATTCACCTCCTTATCCATCAGTGGTTTTGTTGTTATGTTTACACTATATAACCAACATAGCCTAGGAACTCGTTAAATTTTCTCAAGGCATTCAAATAGTTATTAACTTCAATTGAATAGTATAATTCAATTTAAAATATTTCAAAATCAATAAAAATGGCCTATAGTACTCGAATAGAACATCACATTCCATATCTCAAAATCATAAATATCATAATCTTTTATAAGAGAGCACCTACCCCAAACTAAAATGATTCGACTTTTAAAAATTGATTGACATCTATTTTTGAGGCTTGTTAAGGTCTTTCCAAGCCCATCCCTAGATCATCTAGCCAAACAATAACATAAATCATGAAAATAATCTCTAAACAATTATTTATACAAAATATTATTCATTAATTAGATTAATTAAAGCAATTAATAATGTGATAAACTCATCAAAAAACCTCATCCCGTATGAAATGTGACTGAAAACCAGTAAGAGGCCTCAAACATAACCTTGGTACCATTCTATAGAAAGGACCTAACCAATGGAATTATGAAATTAATAATTTTAATTTAGAATTAATGAAAACCCATAAATAATTTCAAATAATTATTTACCTTTGGATTAACTATAAATGGATTCGGATGGACATCATTTTCAGACATCCCTTGTCTAGGCTGCATGAATGTTTTGGGGAAATCAATTGATTTCACCATTCATTAGTGACTGAAAATTAGTTTTTTATCATTCTTCACTTTTTAGGAAAAAGTGAGAAATCATACAAGACTTCACATACTAAAAACATTCAAATAATTATGGTACAAAAATTCAAGAGAAAACAACTCATTCAAGCCTATACAGAAGAGCTCCTACCCAGCATCATACATATTAAATCAGTTTCTTCTAATCATCACTACACGTCAAGTAGTATCGTGCATGACTGCATGGGAACCAAACCAATGGAAAATCCATACCCTCTCAAACATCCAAATGCAAAAGCAAAAACCAGGAGAAAACCTCTACTTTGAACCCCATCTAAAGCACTTCTTGTAAGATAATAGTTGTATTTACTCTCAAACCACAAACCACAAGACACCAAAATACCATCCTTGAACTGAAAATATTCATCCATTAATCACTGAAAAACCATTCACTTCCATACCCATAATCACAAGCAGAAAACAAATCATCGTCGAGGATCACATCTTGGATGGCTGACAACACCTGAAAGATCCATGCCACAATAATCCTACTAGTCACCCTTCATCTTCATATCAAAAAGAAAATTGAAGAGGTAGGAGCTCCAAAATGTGAAATGTCGGGCCAGTGCTAACAAGGGATGGAAGACCCAACAAACACACTAGAAGAGTTCCACTGGGGAGGGGAACCGAACCGACTTGGACTATAAGTGTAGATCTGGGCTAAAACCGGGAAGGTTTGGACAAAGGAAGAACCCATATCGGATGTCGAGTCGAATGAACTCAGGAAATCAAGGGAAAAGTGAAGAAGTATGAACCAAGATTAGGGTCGTGGGGGTGACGTCGGTATCGTAAGATCAATCACAGGAAATCGGCAACCAATAATCGTGAACCAGAATCCAATGTGAACAAATACCAAATGAAAAACATCATTAAAAAACTGAACTAGGGTACCTTCCCCATCCAAGCCTTGTCCGAGACATCGTTGAACCACCGTATAAGACACTGAGGATATTTACAAGCCGCTCCACCCCTATCCATCCAAGAACTTGATCCATCTAAGGCCAGCGTCGAGAAGCGCCACTCCAACCCTTCACTGAGATCCAGCTGAGGCCAGCGCTGAGATCCAGCTAAGATCCTGCCAAGTCCTGCACCGGCATTTCACCCATGGGCCACTGCGAACCAGACCTCCTGTAGTCAGAGATGCCAACATATGTTGAGGCTAGCGACATCTCTCCACCCCCGTTCCACCTGAGGCCCAGAACACCAGAAGCCAGAGGCCACACCTGAAACCAGAGCCAGCGGCGACGCTTCACACCCAGGCCATTCGAGATCCAGAACGACAAATATGGAGGTGACAAAAACAAGCGAGATGACAAAGAAGATGTTGTGGCGTACTGAGATCTAGAGGAGGATGAAGCCGCAACTCGGGGTCATGCCAGAGGAGGGGAGGTGGGAACTCAAGTAAGGAACCCTAGATGACCGCCGCATTGGGGGAAACACGCTACTCCGAGGCCTTTCTGATCCAAAGGTGACCAATTTTTTTTCATTAGTGAAGTATCTAATAACTCCCTATGAGAAACCCAAAGAAATTGACTATGAATTAAGGTCCAGAAAAGAATGGTAATGGGATGGAAAACCCTACCCTATATTACCATAGAAATTTACTAGGAACTGTATCAAATTAAGGGGGATCGTGGAAGGTGAGGTGGCATCGATTGGGTTTATTGAGCAAAACAGAGGGTAAAATGGGATACCCCCATTATAAAATAGGGGCTGGTATAATTGGAATTATTCAGCTCATATATAGAACTAGATTGTTGATGTAACCCCATTAAAAGGGGGTGACATGATCTAGTCACTAACTTGTTAGTGGATGCAAGATACAACCATGCTTCAGTTTGGCCACCCAAGGCCTACCTCATCTCCAATAGGATCTCCGTAGCCTACCAGAAATCTTTGTTCCTCAACTAAAAAACCTTTTTGAACATCCAAAAAACTCATCATTCGTTTACAATATCAAGATAAAACACTAACCCAAAAAACAATTTTAAATATTAAAATTTCTATTCAAATTTTTACACTCATGCAGACATGATACACTACATATTCTCAACCATAATAATTATCATCCCTAAGATAGCCCTATTGTTATGAAATTATACATCTCCACATGACTCAGTAATAATTTTTCCATAATTCCTTCACACTCTAAATCAAATAGCCCAACATTCTTCTAAATGGGAACCTCAAAATTACATCTCTTAAGCAACTAATTTATGGTTAAATTCTCATACCATTACCAAAGAAATGAGATAGAATATTTTTGAGCCACCCATCTTGGGGGAAAAAATGTATCCATAAAATTAATCACATATACCATGGTGAATCTCACAATAGTTCGAAGAAAACAATCCAAAATATGATACACCTATTTTCACACCATCAAAATTACATTATGAAGAACAATATTTGACATTACAATAATAGACTCAAGGAATTTTCCAATACCCATAGCTGGATACAAGGTAGAGCACTAATATAAGGATGGGACAACACTTTGTACTTGAATTTTAAGAAAAATGGATGCCTACCTCTCCACCAATTGAAAATACCAGACATTATATATTTTCTTTGAAAGGACCATGGTGACTCCTTTAACACACTCTCTACACCTGATACAACACATCAAATTTTTTTCCAAAGAACCACAATCCATCTCATGAAAAATAACCAGTAATATCTCCTCTGGTTACCCCATCATGAGAATTATCATCTATGATTAGAAACCCATTACCAAACTACATGTTCCTAATGATTTTAATCCCTTGAAATCCAATTATTATATGAGAAACCACACTGGTGTCCATAGATAACACCCAGTTGTATCTACTATATAGATCATAAAATGACTAAGAACACACCCATATTTCAAATAGAACTAATTCATTTTATATTAAACACATTCTGGTCATCAAAATATCATTAGATCATGATTCCCACCATCAGAGAACACCTAATATAGTATCCAAAATTTATGTTAAGCACTCTCTTATTTTTTGGAATACAATTTCCTTAAGAACCATACACCAATAGGTCATCAAAAATAATGACCCTTCCTGGATGATTGTATATCTCTCTTGACTTATTGGATTCTCCCCCGCCATAGGAATTTCATTGTTGATGATTCACCTCTTCATTACATGATCATTTTTCCCATGTCAAGTCAATGCTTATAATCTATTACTAGAAATTTCTATATTTGTACATTCCCAAGAGCAATCCCAAAACGTATCTCATTACCCATTACCCATTCCCATAAAATAGGTACATCATCTGAAACTCCCAAAAAATACCCAAACATAATGGAGTTATGACACTCAAATGTTCAGTAGTGCACTCTCATCAATATGCATTACCTTATAATTCTCCTGAAAGTCACATGAGTAGGCTCAAACAACACATGTGTGTCACTCCTCTTAAGTCATTCCCATTCATCCAAGGAATACTTCTCGATAATTATCTACTAGATTGATCATTTTACAACACCTCACCCATTTACAATGTATCCTTTACCAAAAAATTAAATTTCAAATTCTTACCCAAAACATTGTAATTCCATGGAAACAAACATTTCATTGATTCCAATTGGAATACAGCTCATATATGGCCATATCTAGCTTTATGTCCTAAATGTACCACATGTAAAAAGTAGGTTTTACCTTGATATATTCTAGAAAAAAATGGATGTATGATCCCATACAACTTCATCACCAAAACATGATTCATGATTCTATGAGTTGTATTTAATCCATATAGGTTGACCATAAACTATTGCATATCAACCTCATCCAATGAATGAATCATAGGAACTCCACTTCAAAATTGAACAGTTACCCTATTCTAAATATAACTACATTCTTAGAAACTATCGGGCACCAACCCAACCCAAAGAGTGCCTAAACACACTCTCATCACACTTTTAAAGCGCATCCATCTTCAATAAGGTCAGGCACCAAAATGTTTCAATAAATTGAAACTAATACCAATACCTAGACACACTATGTTACCCACAAACTAAGGTGTTATCCCCAAAGTTTATTTTCTCCTAAAATTGTAATCCCTGTCCATTGAAATATCTTACATTTTATTTCACATATGTTCATAGATAAAATAACCCAATGCATTCACATGTTCTTCCTAGATCAAAGGAACCCATAAACATAGTCTAACACATCCTGTAGGTTTCCCTTAATCTTCATATGGCTCTGACTCACTAAACACTATGTATTAACCCAAGGTCTCTATGTCTCTCACTTATCCAAAAAGCTCTCTCTCCTGAGTAATCATAACCCATGGACTTCCATACACGTTCATGTATCAAAAATCACATACAAACACATGTGGAAAAATTCCCACTCAAGGGTCTCATACACATGGAAATAGAAAATCATACAAACTTCCTACAAAAAGGCACCGAACCACATTGGGAATCTTCATACAATATATCTTCGTAGAGGATAATAAATCATCTATTTGGGTTACATACCTCTATACATATAATTAAATTATTATAAATGATCTATTTCAAGTAAACAGAGTCACATGGTTTGGTTATGTAGAGTTCTATTCCAAATTATATGAGAAAAAACATATATTTTGTTACTGAATCATTATGTAACTGATCATGAGTGACAATAACCCTAAATGTGTCAACTATTAAGGCATTAAGGCCTATGTTGAAATACTAAGGGCCACAATAAATCTACACCTAGAGGGAATGGGTCATCACCATAATCACCATTGTATTTCTCATCATAATTTAAAGTGAACTTCAATAAAAAAGAAACATATATACATGTTCTCCTAGAAGAGTAAAATCAAATCAAGTGTATATATAAGAAAATGTTGTATGCGCAGTTTCTGTCATTTTAAATATTTTAAACTCAATTTTTATTGAAATTTTACACTATTATACTTATATAATGTGAATTATACATGCTTAATATGAGGCATGAAATACCTCTTGGCTCTATAGTGCAAGAGAAATAGTCCAATAAATCATAAATCATAAATCCCAAACATCATGTGTGTCAAAAAATATGAAAATCTCAATAATTGAAACATATCAAGATAAAAAATCAATCACATATGCATGATAACCTAAACATCCATCAAGAAAGGTTTTCATGTTGAACTAGTTCAGGATCAATTTCAAGATTTGATATATTCAATTTTCTTATGTTCAATATCTCTCAAAAAAATAAAATAAAATAAAAACAAGGCTCTAATGCCAATTTGTAACATCTTAGCTCCACTCACTCTAAATAGTAACCAGGTCATATTTACATGAGATATCAAGTGCACCTCCCCATACACCTGAGGCTACTGGCAAGTAGCAGTTCACTATGGTGGTATCATGGGGAGACTATACCCACTTAATTTGAGTGAGAAATAACAAGTAAAGAGACCATGAATCAATATAATAGTAAATTTCTATCAGAGTATGTAGGTAAAAAATAAGTAATTCAAATAATCAATAATATAATGATGTGGAACCAAATAGTCATATAAAAATATTTACCTCCCACCAAGATGGATATATATATAGAATAAAAATGAAATAAAATATAAGTATCCACTAAAACTATGATCCATAACTCACCCTAGACTCTTGATATCATAGAATTCTTCCCATTCAACTATGTAAATTCCCATAATGGGCCTCATCCCAATCTATGAATTCAATAACCCTGGGAGTACTACTCAGATACCCATGTGAAATAGTAGATCAAGGAGTGATTCAGTGAATAAATCAGTTGGGAACCACCAATGTAGCCCCGTAATAACTAGATTAATTTTTGATATGTTCATGTGATGTGTTCATCTAAGATAAATAAATTGTATTGGAAATGTAAATAAAAACTACCTACTTATTCCCAATGCTAAAATGTCTTTGAGAATGTTTTTATGATCATGTCGACATAGTAACAAGTGTCAATCCTTGGTTATTATACCTAGATTGACCATAACTACTTCATATATTATATGGATATCAATGAGAATATTGTGATTTCTATTCCTACTAGCTAATCCCTTTAGCTGGTCCCCATGTAACCCAAGGTGACCTGTAGAAAATATGCCTACCATGGGTAATATACTAATCCCTATGGAATTTATACTCATCCAATTGGTAGTAAATATTCCCATACCTATGGAAATATATAACCACTATAGAATCAATACCATAAGTGGTATATATATCCATTCCTAGATTATCCATAGATCTTAGGCCAACCAAGGGAAATATACCCATCCAAATGGCACACTACCACAGTCAGATATGTGTAACATACGCATATCCATGGATTGATAAGTTGTTGGGGTTAATATAAACATCCCTAGAAAATATTAGTGTCCTAAAAATGAAAATAGCATCCTAGATAGTCCATAATACCAAGATGTCAATATAATGAATGTAAAAATGTAATAAGGCATCAGTTTCATGCATGAAATTCCATTGCCACCATATACTTCAATGCTCTCAATTTAACTGGGGTTCTAACATGACACCTAGAGTCATCTCAACTCATATCCATAAACCCCCACATTATGTTTTATATGCACTAAGGAGCCTACAAGATTCCATAGCGTCAAACATTTCAGTGGAGGAACCCCACTTGGGGTCCTCATTCTCAAGAAAGCCACATTATCCAACACCTAATTCGATTAGGATATTACATCCCTCAGCATCATCGTCATGATATCATGGCTTGCCTAGCTACATAACTACATTACATTAGCAACCTTCAGGATACAGATTAATAACCATCTCATTCTCGCAATATCTCTAGGAAAATACCCTCACTCAACTGGATCTCAGTCTACATAAGGTTTTTCCACATTTTCCATGTCCCGTTGGATAATAGAGGATCACTTGTCCCATGTAATATGATCCCAACATCTCTATGGAATCAATATAAATCCCTAATTCATGAAATGGATGAGTATGTAAATGGTATTATACACCACGACATGTGGTTTCTAATAGTATAATCAAGTCCCCTCAACTAGGTTCTACTCATTTTTCTCACATATGTCACACCCCTCAAGAGGGATTCAAAAATATTATAAAAATTATCAAGTAATAGACCCAACCATCAGTGGTTGTGGTGTTATGCTGATTACCTAGGAAAATCATATCCCAAGAGCTTATTCAATTACCAAAAGGTATTCAATTAGTTAATCACTTTAATAAAATCAATTAATTCAATTTAAAATATATCAATTCAAATAAAAAGAACTTCCTACAGTTCCTGGTCTACACATCATATTCCATATATCTAAACCAAATATACCATGATCTTTTACATGATATAATCTAACTCAACCCAAAGTTGTTCTTATTTTTAAAAACAACCTGGAAACACTCAATATGGCTCGCCCAAGTCCATCCATACCTGATCCCATCTCACATCACCAATAAAAATCATCAATCATGCCAAGAGTCCAAAATAGATTTTTTATTTCATATATAATTAATCTTACAATCAAATTAAATTATTCATAATAGAAAAAACTCATAGAATATCATTTTCATTCCTGAATTGAGACCAAAAACCTATAGGTGGTATGCAACAGACCCCTCTTAAAATCTTTTTAAAGTATTTAACAAATGAAATAACTAAAATAATTATTGTAACACCCTAAAATTATAAATTACATACTTTTTTTCAATATCATGTATGATACACATTACCAGTCACATAAGGGAATATAATGTCTCTAGTATATACTATATATCTACTATTTTAAATAAATTCTCCACATGATATAGCTTGTAATGAACACAACACTAAGATTTATTTTATTAAATGTAAAAGAGACCTTCTTTGATATCTTGTGTTACACGCAACAATGACCTTCCTCAATAGCTTTTGTTACACTCAAGAGAGACCTTCCTTGATATCTTTCACTATACATAAGACCAAGTTTCACCAAACAATGATATGTTATTAAAATATTATTATTTAATATAATATGATATAACCTAACCATTAAAATTAGAAGTTATGAATAGTATTTACTAGCATATAAAATTATATGTTTTACACAAATATAAAATTAATTAATATGTTACCAATTAATTATAAATGAATACATAAACCAATCAAATATAAAGGAAATATTATTATTTTTATACTCACAAAGGCATATTGTCTGAATAAAATATATTAATTAGAATTAGTGAATAATATTAATGAAATATATATTTAATATATTCATTCAAATACTTTTTATAATCATTAAATAGATTGGACAAACATAAGATTATAATAAACTCAATATTACACGTATAAACCAATATTTTTATTAAGGAACTTTTTCCCTCTTTTAATGGTGAACCTATTTTAAATCAAATTTTTTGCACTTTTGTGAATCTTATATGTCTACATAAACTTAGTAATTGAAATAGAAACATACGAATTATCTTAGGGTAAATTTTTGGAATTTTTTTGTGAAGATTTATTTTTTAATAAATAGCGATAAATACTGATATTTAATTCAAAAAATATTTTTAGTCAAATTTATTTATAAGGATAAATTATGTTTTAGATTATTTTTAAAGATTATTTAGATAATATTTTTATCAATTAATCCAATTTAGGTCATTTTAAAAAATTTAATCTGAAAAATACTATAAAAACACAGTAAACATTTGGATGTTTATACTTTAAAAACCTTTATTGTTGTCATGTCTGCGGGATTAAATTTAAATTAATTTTTGCCACTTGAATTTTTAAAATTTGTATAAATGGATTCCATATTTTTATTAATAATAATTTATAATCTATAATAAGTTAAACTTAGTTTCTGACCAAAAATATTAGCGAAAGTAATTAAAATCAATTGCAACGATCAAGGTTAAATTAAGAGTAATAAGGTATTAAACCATAATCTTAAGGCCTAAAATGACCTATACACTTGTCCAAAAGCTATTTTATTGCCATATTTAGACCCTATACACCCTTTTATATACTTGGGACCATTATTTATCCACATTCAATAGAAAATGTTTTTGGGGTCCTTTCTTTTAAAATATTACATGTGTCACTCCTCCCCCATTATAAAAGGCCTCACTTCCTCCCACATCTTCACACATCTCAAGCTATATAGAATCAGCCATGTTATACCCAATTAACACCCCAACATACCTCCCTTCCCCATTAAATTACCCCATTGGGAATTAATCCATCTAATGATGCTTTTGGTGAAACCAAAAGGAGTTTCATGATTAAAAGGTAATGTATTTCCTAAACCTCTTTAATTTTATTTCCATTCTCCGCTCCCTAAAATATTCTTATTCCATGATTATATAACAAAATTAGTATCTAAAATATACTAGTATGTTTTTTTGTTATTTTTTTTACAATAATTTTCACTAGCCTCTTTCAAATGGGTAACAAACATACTATTCATATGTATGGCGAACTACTGCCTCACGAAACAATGATTGTTCATTTTTCCTTTACCACATATCATGGTGGCCATTATGATGTAACCTCTATGTAAATATTATATATAATATATTTATAATTTAATTAATATTTTATAATATTTTCACAACACTCATCTTTAAACATTCCATTTTGTTCAAAAATGAAAACATCGTTTATTGAAGTGCGGACAATCTCCCCTCAAAGTGATGTGATTCGTTCACACTATACCTGGAATGTATAATGGATGATTTTATTTAAAAATATGTGACATATTAAAAATATATATTTTATTCATGGAATAATTACCTTTACTAAAATATAATATATATATATATATATCATTTTCTTTATTACCCTTTCACACACTTAAAAAGTGATAACATCATTCGTGGACATGTGGATTGTCGCCTCCTCAACACGATGTGATGACTTTTACATCACAAGAATAAAATATATATATATAAAATACCTAATAAAATGGTATTTAAGATATAATGATCATTATTGACAGATATAGTGTTACTTAACTTCTTTCTATAACGATCATTGAAAAATGGGAATGTTACTTATGCATACGTACGACCTTCCGTCTCCATGATTATAACATTGATTCATTTTTAATAAACATATTTAATGATTGATTTTAAATGTATGATTAATTTAAAAAAATATAATTATTTCATGATTATTATCCTGCATATGTTATATAATGATCCCTTTGATCAAAGTGACCTACCAAAGTCTTTTTTTACACATAAACTGAATTTGGTCAAAACACCTGATGTAAACTTAATTGTTTAATTACTGTTATAAAACATGGTAATAAGTGAAATAAAAGTAAAGATAAAAATATAAAAGGTTTTGAAGATAGTATAAAATTAATATATTTTCATTATATTAGAAATTAAAGGATGTTCACCAAAAAGGAAACTCAATGTAAGGGATTCTTGCCTCATTTTCATTCTGTGAGGCATACTCAATTATTGTGCACATAATTTCTTAGATATGATGTATGTATGGATACATTGACATGTAATATCACAAATAAATCATTATTCATGTTATTTTGAGTTTCAATTTGAATTATTTATTTTAAGGTAATTTGAGTTAAAGTTACCAAGTCGAGTAGAATTTCATAACTCAAATTCATTTCATTGAGTTATATTATTTACCCATTGGTGTTATGATTCTAAGATTATATCTTTAATCACATTTTACTATATATTTTTTGTTTCCACTTACATTATGTGGACATACAGTTTATACACATAAACTAAAAATTTATTTATTCTCACTTCGTTGTTATATCCTTTTCAAGGTTTTATTTCACAATGTCAATTTTATTCAACAGTTTTTGTACTTGAATTTCCATTTGAGGAAATCATTGGATAATTATTCAATAAACTCTTTTATTTTAATATAATTTCGTTATTAAATACATTTATCAATTATTAGTACCATTTTACCACTCTTTGGTACTAAAATGTTTTAGAAAATGATTTTAATAAAACCTCACTTCATTTCTATCATTAGTCTGAGAACTTATTTTCTTATAAAAACCATGATTTATTAAAATGATTTAAAAAATGTTCATAAACATTTATAAATGATTTATTAAATAAATTTTTACCCTTTTTCCCTTTTACCAATTTTTTCAAAGGAATATTTTTTTCACTTTATGAATGAGGAATTTTATAAACTTTTTATTATACAAAAGGAATATTCTATTTATCTTATACGAAATATACAAATTTACCTGTCGTCATTTCTTAGAAGCTTCATTTGATTGTTTAAAATGTTAAATTATAAATGTTTCATTTGATAACTATCTTTTTTTATTCTTTAAATTCATATGTATGGGAATTTTGTCTTAATTTACATTCCCCTGAAACGTAATTATTATTATGTTCCAATTCACTTTTATTTGTGGTATATACTACCTTTTGACATGATATATAATGATTTCCTTACTCTCATGATATTCTATGTTTTATTTAAATACCATTAATTCATGGGGATTATTATTTTAATGTTTCAAAGTGGTATGGAACACTTTTTAATGTTTAAAGATTATTATCCTCAAGAATGTTATTATTGATTATATTTTAAATCTCACTTAATTTTGTGATTGTTGACTTTATCTTCAAACAATCACTTTATTGAAATCATTTTTCTTTGAAATTTTACTTGAATATCCATATTCTCATAAAATGAATATTATTATTACCAAAACCTTATACCATTTTACATACGGTGTCTACTTTGATAGTTATTTTATTATTTGGGGAAATTTTGATAATTCAGTATTCTTTTTTCAATACATATATTTGATGAGTAATATTATTTATTTTGACTATGAAATATGATAAATTATTTTGAGAGTAAATTATGGGATGATCCCGGATGTTATATATTTCCTTGATGAATCACCATGTTCTCGTGAGAAAAAATAGTTGGTTAAATTAGAATAGTTTAAATTATCTTGTAAAAGGTATTGACAGTATTGGATTTCATGTGCCTTATACATGACATCAATTAATAAATAATTTCCCTCAGTTAGTTTTAGTAATTGTTCATCGATGATATTTGGGGTCGACATATCTATAATACATTTCATTTTCAGTTCATTTACTAAATGGAATGAGTTTTATTTTCTTAATTTGCCATATTTATTTTTCCTTATCAATTTATTTAAATAGAATTAGTTTCAATTTATTAACTTTAAATATTTTTATGCACTTCCCTCTCAGATTATTGATTATATAGCATGTGAGGTTAGTTATATACCATGTCATAATTATTATTCTACCACTATATTTTTTCCTTACTGAGCATTTGTGATCACCCTAATTATGTTTATTTCCCCAGGAATCCAAGAAGTGTACTATGAAAGATATGTAAGGATTTAATAGATAGAATAAAGTTACCATTGATTTTGTTTATTTATAAAGATGGAAAAAAAATTTAATTATTGTATTCATTTATAATACAATACTGATTTATGTATTTGGTTTACCAAGACCACAAAACTCCTTGGTCCTTAGGGATTTGATTCCTTATAATCATGGAACTTTAACTGATTGCAGACAGTGGATCCAGAACATCTAGGGGCGGGTCTCTACAGTTGGTATCAAAGAAATTTTAATAGAAACCATGGAAACTAGATTTAGAAGACATAGATTAGAGAGAAAAACCCTAAGATAGATATTTATAATATCTATATAATAACATTATATAGTATTTTTAAGGTATAGATTATGTGGATTTTACTAGAAATACATCCATGTTTTGATTCTACAAGTGGACATGGTTTTTGGAACAGATTTACATAGGAGTAACAACTTTGACAAGGTGTCTCAGACCTGACTTGGGGTAACCTGTTATAAGTTAATGGGTCTTACTACGCACCACGTTTGACACTCCCATGGGATATTATTAGGATAATTAAAATTTTCTTTACAAACTATTATGAAGTATTTTGAAAATAAATAACCTTGGTTAAACTAAATGATTTTTAGATTGACAATATGGTGTTCTTTGATCAAATTATAATTCATCCCTTACCTCAAGAAATGGGTATCCAAAAATTAACATTGATATTTGAAACACTAAAACAATTAATAGAATGTAAGGCCCATAAAAAGTGACAAGTCTGTCTATATGTCTCCAAATATTCTCCAAAATCAATATGGTTAATATATTAATCTCTAAACTGAAAAAAGAAACACTATCGGTTCATCATTAACATTTATTCATAAAATTGTTTAAATAATTACACATTAACCAAGACACCGCATAGGCTAGTGGTAGGCACAAAACCCAAACCATCATTTAGTCAAGGTTTAAACCCCATGGCCTTACGAGACATGATAGGTTGTCATCCAAGTCTGGCCTGAGACAACCAAAAGATGAAATTGTTATTATGAAACTGAAATGTATTAAGAAATGATATTTCCTTGTAGTCTTAGGTAGTAAAATAATTACTCATCATTAGGAAAATATTCAATAAAATGTTTTGTCATAATACCTTAATTTTTATTGAACTTATGGTCTAATAAGTCATCGTAGATTTATGGATTTGGTTCCCTAAACTTCCTATTGTTCATTTAATTGTTTGAGATTTATGACCTCAAACACCCCTATAAATATTTACACTTTTTCTCCAAGTACGTATATCTACTTTCCAATTATGTACTCCTATATAGAGACCTAGTTATATGTTATTCCTTGTTACCCATGCACTTCCCATTCTTTCTTTTCTAGAGGTTTTTTATGAACCCTTCTCACGATGTGGGATTTCAATATTGGAAATATTAAACAATCTATTATCATGATTGTGTTTAAATTAAGAGGAGACAATTTAATTAAGGTGGGGAGAATGTAACACCCCAAAAATTATAAAGTACAACTTTGTATTTTATAGAATGTATGACATGCATCACCAAGCATGTAAGCGAATATAATATCCAGAGACTATGCTATATATTTCATATTTTAAATAAATCCAATACTTTATATAGCATGTAATCCATGCAACACCAAGTTATCTTACATTACACACTAGAGATAAATTCCTTGGTATCTTGTGTTAGACACCAGATTGAGATCTCTCAATATATTGCATTACATGAAAGAGATAACTTCCATGATAGCTTGCATTATACGCAAGACCGAGTTCCATCAAACAATGATTTAATATTAAAATATAATTATTTAGTATAATACGATATAACCTAGAAATTAAAATTAATGGTTATAAATATTATTAAATAAATTATGAAAAGAGTTTTTTACACAAATATAAAATGAATTAGTATGTTTCCAATTAATTATAAATTAAAATATAAACAAAAGGAATATAAAGGAAATATTATTATTCTTATGCCCACTAAGGAGTTTTGACCTAATAAATTAAATTAATTATAACTAGTGAATAATATTAATGAAATATATATATGTTTTATATTTAATAATATATTTTTTATAACCATCCAATAGATTTTATAGACATAAGACAAGAATAAACTCAATGTTACACGTAAAAACCAATATTTTTATTAAGGAACTTTTACCACCTTTTAATGGTCAATCTATTTTAAATACAATTTTTGAAACTTTTATGAATAATATATGAAACAATAATCCTAAAATTTTAAATATAAACATAAAAATTATCTTAGGGTAAATATTTGGTATTTTTTGTGAAGATTCATTTTTTAATGAATAATGAAAAATAGTGATATTTATTTCAAAACTTCTTTTTCATATAATTTATTTATAAGGTTAAATTATGTTTTAGAATGATTTTAAAGTTTAATTAGATAATATTGTTTTCAATTAATCTAATCTAAATAATTTTAATCATTTTCACTTTTAAATTGACTATGAAAATATAGAAAACTTTTGTATGTTTGTACTCAATAAACATGCATTGTCGTCTCGTCGGTGAGATTAAAATTATCATAATTTCTACCACTTATGTATTCTTAATTTGAACAATTGGATTTCATATTTTTAATAATAATAATTTATAATTTATAATAAATATAACTTATTTTCATACCAAAAAATATTATTGAAAATAATTAAAATTAATTACAACGATTTAGGTTAAATTAAGAATATTATGGGACTATACCTCAAACTTATGGACTAAAACTAATTATGAAATCATCAAAAATCTATTGGATGGAAATATTTAGACTCTATAGTCCATTTTATGTACTTTGTACCACTATTTATCCACTTTAAATAAAGAAAACGTTGGTGGAGTTCATTTCTTTTAAAATATTACAAGATTGCTAATCCTCCTCCATTATAAAAGGCTTCCTTTCATCCCACTTCCTCAAACCTCTCAAGACACTTAGATTTTCCAAATATATTCCTTAATAATTCCCCATAATCCATCCCTTACTCCTTGGTTCCTCCATTTTGGAAGAAATAAATCCAATGAAGCATTTGGTGGATACCAAAAGGAGTTACCCGATTAAGAGGAAACATATTTCCTAAAGCAATTTAAATTTATTTCAATTATCCACTACCTAATATCATATTATTCCATGATTATATAAAAAAAATATCACAAAAATATTATTATGTTTTTTACTATAACATACACACACCTCCATCTAATGGGTAATGAACATATTGTTTATGTGTATAACGAAGTATCATCTCACAAAATGACTATTTTACATTTTTACTTCACCACCTTTCATGGTGGCCATTATGATGGAAAATACGTGTATTTATGATATATATTATATTTTTTTATGTATTTATGGTTATTTAATTGTTTCAAAATAAATATATTTATACTTTCTATTTTAGTGTAAAAATGATAACATCATTTGTGGAAGTGCAGACTATCGCCCCCTAAAAGTGAGGTGATTAGTTCACACTATATAGTAAATATATAAAGGATGATTTTAGTTAAAAATATTTGAAATATAAAACATATATATTGTATTAAGGAAATAATTAACTTTATATAATTATTATATATATATATATCATTTTCTTTATTACCCTTTCACACACTTAAAAAGTGATAACGTCGTTCGTGGACGTATGGACTATCGCCTCCTCGACAAGATGTGATTCCTTTTACATTACAGGAATACAATATATAATTATATATGAATAAATAAAATTTTATTTATGATATAATTATAATTATGTAAATACATAGTTTTACTTAACTTATTTTCATAATGATCATTTAATAATTGGAATGTTACTCATACGTACGTACGACCTACTGTCTCCATGATTGTAAAATTGACTCATTTTTTATAACCATATTTAATAATTTATTTTAAAATTATAATTAATGAATAAAAATTATAATTATTTCCTTATTATTATTCTTTAGATATTATATAAAGACCCTTTTGACTATATTTTTTCCACCAAAGTTGTTTCGGGCCCATAAACTGAATTTGGTTCAAACACATGACGTAAATTTAGTTATTTAAGTTGTCATATACATCATAGTAATAACTGAAATTAAATTAATGATAAAAATGAAAAAGGTTCTTAATAAAGTATAAAATTAACTTAATATCGTTATGCAATAATTTAAAATATGTCCACTCGAAAGGAAACTCAATATAAGGGATTATTATCTCTTTTTCATTTAGTGAGGCATACATAATTACTGTGAACCTAATTTCTTATATATGGTGTAAGTACTACCACATTGACTTGTAATGTCATGAATGAATATTTATTCATGGTATTTTCAGTTTCAATTTTTCCTATTTTTTGTAAGGGTATTTGAGTTAAAAGTTGCCAAGTTGAATATAATTTCATGACTCAATTTCTTTTCATTTAGTTATATTACTTACTCATTATCGTTAATATTATATGTTTATGTGGTCAATAAAATTTTACTATATACTTTATTATATAAACTTCCCTTATGTGGATTTGCTTTTAATACACATAATATACTCATTTATTGATTCTAAATTCGATGTTATATCCTTTTCAAGGGTATATTTCATCATCTTGATTTTATTCGAGATTTTTTGTACTTGAATTTCCATTGAAGGAAATTATTGTATAATTGTTCAATAAAAACTTTCATTTTAGTCTACTTTGTTTTCTGTTTAATTTTATAAATTATTAGTACCATTTTTCTACTCTTTGGTACTCAAATGTGTTATAAAATGATATTAATAAAACCTCCCCCCATTTCTATCTTTAGTCGGAAAACTTATTTTCTTCTAAAAACAATGTTTTATTAAAATGATTTAAAAAATGTCCTTAATATTTTAAAATTGATTTAGTAAATTCGTTTTTACCCTTTTTTCTTTTACCAATGTTTTCAAATGAATCGTCTTATTGCTTTCCAAATGATTCATTTTCTAACCTTTTTATTATCAAAAGGAATATTCGTTATACCTCATGTAGAATATATGGATTTACCCACCATTATTTCTTAAATGCTTCCTTTTTATGTTTAAAACGTTAATTTTTAAATTTTTCATTTGATGAATATTATTTTTGGTTATTACGATTCATATGTAAGGGAAGTTTGTCTCAATTTACATTCCACTGAGTCTTATTTGTTATTATGCACTAATTCACATTTATTTGGTGTATATACTACCTTTTAACATTCTATATAATGAATCTCCTTACTCTCGTGAGATTCTATATTTTATTTAAATATCATTCCTTCATGGGGATTATGATTTAAATGTTTCAAATTTGTCTAGGAAACTTTGGAATGTTTAACGATTATTCTCTTCTAGAATGTTCTTAATGATTATCTTTTCAATCTCACTTACTTTTGTGGTTTTTAAATTTCTCTTGAAACAGTCACTTGGTTATAATCATTTTTCATTGTAAATTTACTTGAATGTCCATATTCTAATACAATGGATATTAGTATTGCCTCAACCATATACCATTTTACCTATTGTGTCTACTTTGAAATTTATTTGATTATTTAGGGAAATATTGATGATTCTGTATTCTTTGTTCAATAATGATATTTGATAAGGCATATTATTTATTTCTACTATTCGATATAAGGAATGATTTGGATTGGAAATGATGAAGGGAGCCCATAATTTATATTTCTAGTCCTTTTATTGATAAGTTCTCATGAGAAAAATTATTTATACAAATTAGAATAGTTTAAAATGCCTTGTGAAAAGCCTTGAAAAAATAGGTTTTCATGTTCCTCTAATGTGACATCCGTTAAGAAATAATTTCAATCATTTAGTTTCATTTATTATTCATCCATGATATTTTTTATCGACATATCTATGGATACATTTTATTTTCAATCCATTGATTAAATGGCTTGTGTTTTAGTTTCTTACCTATTCTTATTTATTTTTCCTTAACTAGATATTTGAATGGAATGTATTTCTCTTTATTACCTTTCTGTATCATTTTTCACTTCCCTATCAGTTTTTTGAGAATATGGCATGTGAGTTTAGTTATTTACCTTTTCATAATTAATATTCTAAATGATTCATTATTTATTCTGCTATATTTTTCCCTTACTGAGCATTTAAGCTCACCCTTATAATGTTTATTTCTCTAAGATTACAAGAAGTGTACTATGAAATATACTTAGGGATTTAATACATGGAATAAAGTTATCCTTGAAGCTCTTTATTTAGAAATATGAAAAAAAAACATGTTTTAGTCATTGTATTCATTTGTAATACAAGAATAATTTATGTATATGGTTCACCAAGACTACTAAACTCTTCGGTCCTTTGAGATTTTATTCCTTATTACCATGACAATGTAATTGATAGTAGACACCAGCTCCGGGCCTTTTGGGGTTGGGACACTACAATTATTTTGATTTATAATTTATGAAACAAATAAATAATTTCTTGGAGTCACATGCCATCAATTAAATGATTAATGAATATAGATAGATTCCATTATAGAATGTCCCTAGGCTATAATGCTGGAAATATTTGGATAAATTAGGTAATCTCACTATTCTCTCATGAAATCTCTAATAAATACCTAAGAGAAAATAAAATAATTTAGTGGATCCTGAGTAGAATAATAGAATAAGGAGAATGTGTACAACCTTATATAGGATCAATGCTTAAATAGACTAGGAACCATCTTCGATAAAGGGAGATCAAGGGAGCAAAGGGGGGGGACCCCCTTGGGTTGGCCAAGAGAAATAAAGGGGGGTAATAGTATACCCCCAATAAATTCTAGGGGAAGAACTAGAATTCTACCCCCCCCCCCCCCCAATATCACCAGGTAGATTACAATCTACAAGTGTCTATCTGGTGAAACACCTATAGACGTGGTACAACTCTCCTTACACTGGTTAACCGGTGACTATAGGTTATATCCATGCTGCTACCCAGACACCTCGGGCTTACCTAGTCTCCATCCCAATCACCTTGAAATAAAATTGATCCATGTTGAATATCATAAACAGAGTTTTGATTTATCCAAACTATAAAAATCATATTCTCAATTCCAGAAAAAAAACCTGGCATGTCCACTAATTGAAAGATTCAAAATTATTTTGAAATTTATATGCATGTATAGACATGAGGAATTACACTGCACTCTTTCTATGATTGATATCATCATATTAATAGATAATATACTCCTATAATAAAGTAAATTAAAAAAAAATTCTTAATTTATCACTATTAACTAACTTGAATGAAGTTCTATTAGATTAAAATCCTCCCACATGATCATAGAAAACAATTATGATTTCTTCAATGTGTAAGGGTTCACAAATTGTTGAAAAATATTTCCATTAAACGTCTATTTATATTCAATAGAAACTAATTGATTTTTCTCTTCAATATTTCATATTATAGCAATGTAATACTTATTCTTTAACCTTCTCTCTTCTTCTATATTTTTTTATGTTTAGTCAAACTTTCTCAATTTTTCACTTCATCTCATCTTCATCCTTTTTTTCCAGTAATTCAATATATCTAGTTAGTTAATGACTTAATATAAATACATTAATCATAAAAGATATATTATTTCGTTATTTATAAATAATTTAGAATGATTTTATCATTAAATTCAAGTGATTACAGTACAATCACAACTTTAATGATATTATATTAAAATATCATTATTAATCTCCAAAAATCATGGAAGAAAATTATGATTTTATTATTCCAAATTTTTTTATCAATTACATAGTTATGATAAATATTTAATATAGCATCCAGTATTTTTATCACATAAACTTTCATTACATTATACAAAACTGAGGATCTTTAAGGTTCAGTGTCGTGGAAACCAGGAACTTATTACATGAGAAAAAAAACATTCTTCTTAAAAACTTGAAAGGCTTATTCATTTGTTCATCCTAAGTTCATTACAGCATCTCATAACCTGGGATCATACATCAAAGGAAAGGGTGAGCAAAAGGCCCATTAAGGGAAACAAGGGAAACATTTTACATGAGAACTTGAGATACACAAAAGTCATGAAAAATAATGTTAAGGAATGAGAAAGAGATCATGAGGAATATCATAATAAAAATAACATGTTTCATAACATGAAGATGTGGAAACAACATTTAACATAGACAATCATTTCCGTTTCACCAAGGTCCATCCCCAAGGTGTCATTAAAAATTACCAAGGTTATTCACCAAGGTAGCAGTCAAAATGGTCATCTCTAGAGATTAAGTCTTTTCCCAATGCATTGGAGTGCTATCAGGGCACACCCTTAAATTTTACTTTATTATCATGTGATAAATGTATATCATAATCAAACATTTCATAAATAACCCATTTAGCATAAAAGAAATGGGTTTCATTTCATAATCATAATGTTTTAAAAACTGCTTTAAAGATATGATCTTTATGTCACTTTAAACCCACAGAAAAGGAAAGCGGGTCTCATGTATGTAAATCCCAGAATTTAAAATCAAAAATTTTTGGTATATATGTGAATAAACCTTTAGAAGAAAGATCTTGGAGTATTCACTTAATAATATAAAAGAATTTGAGAAAACGAGAGAGACATTTTGAGACAGAAATTCGGCAACATAACGGCTATGTTGTAGGGTTTTAGAAAACATTGAAAAGAGGGGGGAAATGGGTCACCCACTCATAAATGATCTATAAAATAGTAGAGGGACAAAATATAATGGATATAAGAACTTGTTAATGCAATTTTATGACATACCATATGAAATGAAAAACATTGAAGGAAGACAAAAATGAGATTTCTCTTATGAAAATTCAGCAGCCTAACGACGTCTTTTAAAACATCAAAAAAATGAATTGATGAGATAAAATAGGGTATTTCATCATATTAACATAAAATATCAGTATAATATATATATATTTCATACCCCAACATAAAAAAGTAACTTTAAAGACTTGGAATGAAAATAGATCTTGAAAACGAGAAGGGTGAAAGAACCCCTTAAAAATTCGGCAGCCTAACGGCGCCACTTAAAAATTCAAAAAATGAATTGACAAAATCAAATAGGGTCTCTCATCATATGAAAATAAAATATCAGTATGATAGATATAGATATCATACCCAAACAAAATAAAAAGGTACTTGAAAGACTTGACATGAAAATAGATCTTTAAAACGAGAAGGGTGAAAGAACCCCTTAAACATTCAGCAGCCTAACGACGCCACTTAAAACATCAAAAAATGAATTGACAAGATCAAATAGGGTATCTCATCATATGAACATAAAATATAAGTATTATATATATAAATATCATACCCCAAAAAAATAAAACAGAACTTGAAAGACTCGACATGAAAATAAATCTTGAAAATGAGAAGGGTGAAAGAACCCCTTAAAAATTCGGCAGCCTAACGGCGCCACTTAAAACTTCTTAAAATGACTTGATGAGAGAAAGAGGGTGTATCTCATCATATTAAAATTAAAAGGAAATTAGGCTGAATATAAAAGAACATCCCAAACATAAGAACTTGGGGCTTAAAAGAAATGATAGAAAAGAGAGTACTTGGAAAGAAAGAGAGAGGTAGGATCCCTTACCTTAAAACGTATCTCTTAAAACTCAAAGGTTGGGACCTTGAGGGCTTGGGGGAACCTTGGGAGGACCCCTTGGGAGGTAATGAGACCATAGATTTGTTGGGGAGAGTTGGGAGTGAAATCTAAAGGAGGAAAGGGTGGGAATTTATAGGGAAAGTGAGGGGACAAGGCCTTAATGGCCATGGGACACCTCATTGGTGGTATTGGCAAAGCCATGGGCTTTCCCATGGTATTTGCCCAGGTTATTGGCCACTTGGGACACCTCATACCTTATCTTACTATTCATAATTCCTCCATATTTATTACATAATTAATACATCATTTAATGATGTCATTAAACACCCGTAACTTAAAACTGTATTTTCACTATTCATCGAAAATTCAACTTTCTCAGAAAAATACCAAAATTTTACCTTAACCAAATATTGATGCTATAATTTCAAAAATGAACTCCATTTTATAAAAATAATTTTCTAAATATTTTTAATATAATTTTTAAATAAATACACTATTCACCGAAAATTCATTTTTTTCAGAAAAATCCCCAAAAATTATCTTAACATAATATCGATGCTCTGAGTTAAGAAATGAAATCCATTTTATAAAAATAATTTTCTAAATATTTTTAATTTAATTTTTAATTAAAAAAACTATTCACAAAAAGACTAATACTTGACTAATAATTTCTGAAACAATTATTTACATATTTTATTAAATCACATTACTTAATCAATGTGCCTAGATTATATTAATACTTTCTTTAAGTGAAATTACTAATCCATTTGGTCACATTACTAATCCTAAGCATAAAATCACTATTCATAATTTATTATTCATCAAAAATTAAGTTGATCTTAGTAGACTCTAAATTTCGTACTGAACATAATTATAGAAGACCATTTTTTGAAAATCATTACACATTTTTAATTAATTAAGGTTTACATGTACATTTTTAAAATATTTTTTTCCGAAAATTCATCAAAAATATGCATACTATATTTATTCAGACATTTGAAAATTCACAAACTTCACCATAAGAAGAGAACACAATTTTATTTATAACAAAGGATTACACAATGTAGCTATGGTCTCCTTACATAGCCCCTTATAAACCCAGCATAGGACCTAAGTGTAAGGTTTTATAAGGTGAGGGAATATGAGGGCGGCTCAGCCAACATCGCACGAGTAGTAATTTCTATCAGTTTGAACTTCTCGTGAAGGTGATTCTGTTCTAGCTTGACACGATGAATTTCTGCTTGGGTTTGGTCCAGACCAAATCCTAGTGGTGCTACCTCCTTCCCAAGTTCTGTTAGATTGGCTTCAATCGGCCCAAGACTACTGGATGAGGCCATCGAATCTTCTTTCTATATTAATTAACCAAGATCACTTGTATTTAGAGACAATAATTGAAACGTTTAGTTTCTAGAAGTCATATTGAACAACGATCATATAACTGTCGAAACCCAATGGCCTCATTTTAATTATACTCATGTTATCAAATGAAACAGTTTTGTTGAGTATAAAATAACACACAAAATTAGGAAACAAGATTTATTCAAAATTTCGGGTAGTTACAATCTTCCCCCTTAAAAAATTGCGTCCATGCAATTTTTTTAAAATTGGGATTGGAAATTTCATTGAATGTCCCACATCGGAAAACGAGTCAATAACACTATTACTTTAAAAGAAAGAAAGGGAAGTAAAATGGTCACCCAAGTTAACCCATACTAGGATTCCATGTAGGAAAACATGGATATAGAAGAAAAAACAAAGGTTCAAGTTCTGAGGGAGATTGATATAACACATGATTAGGAGAAAGTTAAACACAAGAAAATCACAAACTTATGATGTGTGTAAACGGTCTTTGATTGCCCAGTAGGAAACTTAAACCAACAATGTTTTTGTTTTACATTACTTTTAATAATTTTGAGGAATTCATTTACTACATAGAATAAAAACATAAATAAATATATTTACCTTCAAGTAGAATTTCATCCCATAATAAGTTTATACCAAAACTAATCTTTTATCCAAATGATAAGCATTCAAAAACACTCGGTCTCATAAAAACACAACAATCATCTTCTAGAGAATCACATAATCCACCAAATATTAACTATATATTTCTTCTATTATCCGAAAAATAGAAAGGGTAAGATAAAACAACTCTTCAAAAAGAAATAATCCCATAGAAAGGGAAACTTCTTTAAATCTTAAAAATTCCATGGTACTACCCGAAGTTTATCATAGACCATTCCATAAATAAATGTCCTTAAAATTACTCAAAATAAACCAAACTAAGATTGAAACCTAAATATAAGAAGGATTTGATAAAATAGTCTTCCAAGATAAACTTTATCTTTCATCTCCAAACAGCATCAAACACTCCTAACATCTTATAACAAAAGTAGCTAACCTAAACATATTTTCCCCAGGATAGTTTAATAATTTCCATAAGAAACCTATATTACCAGAATTTCACCTTAAATTCGTCGATTCTTCAAAATATAATTCAACCTTTAATCCTCAAAAAAATACCGTAGTAATTTATTTACCTCGATCAAATAGGGTTCCCAAAATACTGAACGTCTTCCAAAATAATAATCATCTTTTAATCCCCTAATCATCTATATCATATTAATACGGAAATCATCACATTTCCTATCACATTGGTTGCTGGGACATGTTCTTTCATTTCCCTCCATTAACAAAGAAAAGAAAGTAAAATTAGGGGCTTAAATACATAGCCAATAATCATTAAAAGGAACTTAAAGCATAGAAGGATAACTTGTAGAAGAAAAGTATACCCTATCTTGTCATCCCCTAGGTTCCAAACTAGGTTATCCATGATCATATATTCTTATGTGAATCTTTATTTTATTTTATCTTTGTTCCTTTAATAATGGTTCATACTAAGCTTATGAATTTACCAAAGCATATCCCCCGGGAGTGTCGTAACCAAGAGTGCAACAAGGCCTGTTTTCGTGGACTAGTTCCCATTTGAGTCTAGCTCAAAGTGGTGTTTTTGGATTTTACCCCTATGTACATCTATTCCAGAGCCACCTCTACCTACTCGTATCCAGATAGGGAAGTATTTTCTTGGCAACCCCTTACTCAATACTCACCAAAATACCAGGAAGATTTCCTATATTTAAACTTTTCTATAGGCTTATTCCTAAAGTTTTCATATCCTAATTTCTATAAATAACTAAACCATCCTTTGATACCAACTTATCATTCTGCATTTTTATCACATAAACTTTCATTACATTATACAAAACCGAGGATATTTAAGGTTCAGTGTCTTGGAAACCAGGAACATATTACATGAGAAAAAAAAATTATTCTTAAACACTTGAAAGGATTATTCATTTTCTCATCCTAATTTCATTACAGCATCTCATAACCTGGGAGAATACATCAAAGGAATGGGTTAGAAAAAGGCCCAGTAAGGGAAACAAGGGAAACATTTTACATGAGAACTTGAGATACATCAAAAGTCATGAAAAATAACCTTAAGGCACAAGAAATAGATCATGAGGAATATCATAATAAAAATAACATGTTTCATAACTTGAAGATGTGGCTACAAAATTTAACATAGACAATCATTTCCGTTTCACCAAGTTCCATCCCCAAGGTGTCATTAAAAATTACCAAGGTTATTCACCAAGGTATCAGTCAAAATGGTCATCTCTAGAGATTAAGTCTTTACCCAATTCATTGGAGTGCTATCAAGGCGCACCCTTAAATTTTCCTTTTTTATCATGTGAGACACGTGTATCATCATCAAAAATTTCATAAATAATCCATTTAGCATAAAAGAAATGGGTTTCATTTCATAATCATAACGTTTTAAAAACTGCTTTAAAGACATGATCTTTATGTCACCTTAAACCCACAGAAAAGGAAAGCGGGTCTCATGTATTTAAATCCCAGAATTTAAAATAGAAAATTTTTGGTATATATGTGAAAAAACCTTTATAAGAAAGATCTTGGAGTATTCACTTAATAAAATAAAAGAATTTGAGAAAAGGAGAGAGACATTTTGAGACGGAAATTCAGCAGCATAACGGCTATGTTGTAGGGTTTTAGAAAACATTGAAAAGAGAGGGGACATGGGTCACCCACTCATAAATGATCTATAAAATAGTATAGGAACAAAATATAATGGATATAAGAACTTTTTAATGCAATTTTAAGACATACCATATGAAATGAAAAACATTGAAGGAAGACAAAAATGAGATTTCTCTTATGAACATTCAGCAGCCTAACAACGTCTTTTAAAAGATCAAAAAAAATGAATTAATGAGATAAAATAGGGTCTCTCATAATATGAACATAAAATATCAGTATTATATATATAGATATCATACCCCAACATAAAAAAGTAACTTGAGAGACTTGTCATGAAAATAGATCTTGAAAACGAGAAGGGTGAAAGAACCCCTTAAAAATTCTGCAGCCTAACGGCGCCACTTAAAACTTCAAAAAATTAATTGACGAGATCAAATAGGGTCTCTGATCATATGAATATAAAATATCAGTATGATAGATATAGATATCATAACCCAACAAAATAAAAAGGTACTTGAAAGACTTGACATAAAAATAGATCTTGAAAACGAGAAGGGTGAAAGAACCCCTTAAATATTCGGCAGCCTAACGGTGCCACTTAAAACTTAAAAAAATGAATTGACGAGATCAAATAGGGTATCTCATCATATTAACATAAAATATAAGTATGATAGATATAGAGATCATACCCCAAAGAAATAAAAATGAACTTGAAACACTTGACATAAAAATAGATCTTGAAAATGAGAAGGGTGAAAGAACCCCTTAAAAATTCGGCAGCCTAACGGTGCCACTTAAAACTTCTTAAAATGAATTGATGGGAGAAAGAGGGGGTATATCATCATATGAACATGAAAAGGATAGTAGTATGAATATAAAAGGACATCCCCAACATAAGAACTTATGGCTGAAAATAAATGTCATAAAAAGAGTACTTGGAAAGAAAGAGAGAGGTAGGATCCCTTACCTTAAAACGTATCTCTTAAAACTCAAAGGTTGGTACCTTGAGGGCTTGGGGGAACCTTTGGAGGACTACTTGGGAGGTAATGAGACCATATCTTCGTTGGGGGAGAGTTGGTAGTGAAAACTAAAGGAGGAAATGGTGGGTATTTATAGGGAAAGTGAGGGGACAAGGCCTTAATGGCCAAGGGACACCTCATTGGTGGTATTGGAAAAACCATGGGCTTTCCCATGGTATTTTCCCATGGTATTGGCCACCTGGGACACCTCATACCTTATATTACTATTTGTAAGTCGACCATATTGATTACATACTTAATACATCATTTAATGATGTCATTAAACACCCGTAACTTAAAAATTGTATTTTCACTATTCATCGAAAATTCAACTTTCTCAAAAAAATAACAAATTATCATCTTAAAAAAATATCGATGCTATAATTTCAAAAATGAACTCCATTTTATAAAAATAATTTTCTAAATATTTTTAATTTAATTTTTAAATAAATACACTATTCACTGAAAATTCATTTTTTTCAGAAAAATCACCAAAAATTACCTTAACATAATATCGATTCTCTGAGTTCCAAAATGAAATACATTTTATTAAAATAATTTTCTAAATATTTTTAATTTAATTTTTAATTAAAAAACAATATTCATAAAAAAACTAATACTTGACTAATAATTTCTGGAACAGTTATTTACCTATTTTATTGAATCACATTACTTAATCAAGGTGACTAGATTATATTAATACTTTCTTTAAGTGAGATTACTAACCCATTTGGCCACATTACTAATCCTAAGCATATAATCACTTTTCATAGTTTACTATTCATAAAAAAATATGTTGATCTTATTAGACTCTAAATTTCGTACAGAACATAATTGTAGAAGACCATTTTTTGAAAATCATTACACATTTTTAATTATTTAAGGTTTACATAAAAATTTTTAAAATATCTTTTTTCTAAAATATATCAAAAATATTCATACTATATTTATCCAGATAATTGAAAATTCACAAACTTCACCATAAGAAGAGAACACAATTTTATTTATAACAAAGGATTACACAATGTAGGTATGGTCTCCTTACATAGCCCCTTATAACCCCAGCATAAGACCTAAGTGTAAGGTGTGCTAAGGTGAGAGAATCTGAGGTCGGCTCGGCCAACATCGCACGAGTAGTAATTTCTATCAGTTGGAACTTCTCGGGAAGGTGATTTCTTTCTAGCTTCACATGATGAATTTCGGCTTGGGTTTGGTCCAGAGCAAATCCCAGTGGTGCTACCTCCTTCCCAAGTTCTGTTAGATGGGCTACGATCGGCCCAAGACTACTGGATGAGGCCATCGAATGTTCTTTCTATATTAATTAACCAAGTTCACTTGTATTTAGAGACAATAATCGAAACATTTAGTTTCAAGCGGTCATATTTACCAACGATCATATAACAGTCGAAACCCAATTCTATCATTTTAAGTATACTCATGTTATCAAATGAAACAGTTTTTTTGAGTATAAAATTTCACACAAAATTACGAAACAAGATTTATTCAAAATTTCGGGTCATTACATTTCATTTAAAAAATCATTGATTAATAATCGATCATGTAACTCACACATGAAATAATCACTGATAAGTTCTTCAATGTTGAGTAATATTTTCCACTCTATCCTACACATGAAAAATCATAAAAAATAATAAACACAGGACTTTGTACTGTTTTAATACTAGAAATATTTATATGCTAAATTGTTTTATACTAGTAAGGGAAGATCACAGACATGATCATATATATATACATCAAATATACTATTAAAAATTTTATAGGTTTCCTTGGTTTTCATTTTGGTATGATGTTTTTGAACCTAGATTTTGTTATCATATGATGAGAATTTCCATGTTTTTTATGTTTTATAATATATGAAATTATATAAAAATATCAAATAAATAAATATCATGAAGGATATGTTGAATGAAATTTTAGAACTTGTGAGTTTTTTCATAATTGGACATTCGATAAGGTTTTTTCATTTTATGTTATTCAACAAATAATTATGAAATAAAAAAATGACTGTGAACTGTGAAATTCTTAGTAATCATATGTTGAAAAAAATTATTTATTAAAATTATTTAATTCAATAACATAAGATTTTGTATAGATAGATATCCATTCAAATATTTATTCAATATGAAAGGTATATTATGCACAATTTAAAAAGTAGCCCACAATTCGTAAGCCTAATCTACAAAAAAATACCTCTAGACTTTTTCATGAAATACCAGGTCCAAGGATTATTTTTTCTTATTGAGTTTCTCCCATGAATTTATTTTTTCATTAAAACACTTTCTAACTCTATCCGACACATCAGGATTTCCTTGAATATATTACCATGATAAATTAAGTAACCATTAACTTCAATCACATGAAAATTATTTATTTTTTTAATTCAAAAACTTTGTGTCATGAAACATTATATGCTGATTATCTCTACATAGTATTTTTCATAAATCACTTTATTTCTTTGATTAAAAATTTTTTTTAACATTGTATAATCACTTGTAACTCATGGTCACTTCCCTATTTTTAACTTTTTAAAACCCATGGTAAATAAAATAAATTTTATAGTCAATTATTTCTTCTTCATGTTAAGGTATTACAGTCTCAATTCCATCATTCATTGAGTAACTAATTCACATCTAATTAACAAAGTAAATCCTATGTAAATTTTTAATAAAACCCTGATGTATTTATTTTTTAATATTTATTTGATTCTTCTAAATAATATCTCTTTAAATAAATTAATATGCATCTTATATTAAAAATAAGTCATACTGACAATAAATACAACCCAATAATTTTATCTGTATATCAAATTTCATAAAAATAAATGAAACGTTTAATCTCAATAGTTAAATCCAAAAACGAGTTAATCCAGTTAATTAGGAATAAAGGCCACATAAAAAATTTATTTTTATATAATTTTTCATAAAATCATGGTTTGATAATCCAATATATAATAGAATAAATTAAAATTATATATATATATATGATTTATTATTGAAATAGGTATTGGATCATAAGTTCAATATTTTTTATAATTTAAATACAATTTGATTTATCACTTAAATAAATTTATTTCAAGATATAATAAAAAAATAATAATTATTACCCAAATTTCATATTCATATTTTTTTATAAAGTGTAGTGTATTTGAATGAAAATTTTTAAAATGATAGTGGAACTAACTAAAATTTTGAAAATTGTAGTTTCATTTTTAAATAATGACACTACATTTGATCTGTTTAGAAACTGATAGTAAATATGTAGTTGGTGGTTAGTTATTCTTTATTTATAAAACATAAATACTATTGAAATGTTTTTATTTTAAAAAATAATCTTGTATTAAGGTGGATAGATATTTATTCTTATCAATACATCTTAAATTAATTATCTTTCTTTGTTTTGTCATTGATTGTTGATGTCATGAACCTACTACATGATATCAATCATTTGAGTATAATCCTTCTAATATACGAAGACATAAAATCTTTACAACCTTTAATTACTAAATTAGGATTCATTCATAATATATATTTTATTCTTAAACTATGTGTAAGAATGAAAATATACATAATCCAAGTTATTGAAAAAATATTTATTTATTGTTTTTAAAAATTACATATGTGAAGTCTTATATGTTCCCTCAGTATATGTACGAGAATATAAATTAATAAATCAATTAAAAAAATTTATATAATTTCCTTCCCATAATACATAATATATGATAGGTCAAAAATCTATTCTTTATTACCTCATGTCCACCAATGTTTACTACTTATTTTTTTAATACATGTATTGTGGATAACATTGTTTAATGAGAACATTTTGCATTATAATATTGATACATGGTTGTATATGAAAGTTACATATAAATTAAATAAAAAACTCACCAAAAAAACAAATAAAAAGGTATTGATGACCCTGAGGCCTATTCAATGATTTTTTTGTTACGGTGTATAAAAAAATGCCCTCATTTTTTATAAAAAAATTAATCATTTATATGGTTTCTTAAAATCAACATTTATATAATATAATATATATTAGAACTCATTTTTTTAATTTCATTTTAGTTTATTTTCATTAAGCAGACATTTTTAGTAAAATATAATTCAAATAACATTTTGAAATTAAAATATTTTAATTTATTAGACAGTTTTTTATATATGATTAATTGGTTAGCTTCATTAAAATATTATGTAATACATTAATTTTTCATTTTATTTTTAAAAATATTTTTCTAGTAATATTATACTACTATTGAATCATTTATGAAGACAATTTTTAATTTAGAGAATATAGAAACCACCAATGCAACTTATACTGGCTAAAAATTGAATAAAATTTACTATTAAAATAAATAATTTTTTTGACTAGGAAAAATTGGGGACATTAATTTTCTATCACACAATATAAAAACATCAAACATATCAAAAGGAAGTCAACCCTTATTCAATATTTTTTTCAATGATATTATTAATCTTATTTCAATAGACCTTTCTCATGAAGCTTGACAACCTTATTATATTTTAGGGTTTTCTCTTAAAAATATTTTATCACATATACATGTATTAAAAAATGATTAATATTTAACTAAAACATACATGAGTTATTAAATCATATATTAGTGCACCATAACATATTTTCACTTATCATTTGAGATTTATAGATCCATTTTTAATTTCACTTCATAAATTCTAGTTTGATTCAAAGTATGATCACATGTAAGATCCCCATTTTTTATCCACTTTTTAAAAATCATTAATTAAAATTTTTATCTAATTCATCAATATTATCTTAAATTTATCTTTTAATACCTAGTGTGTATAGAATAAAAACTTTATATAAACACATTCACATAACGTTTTAGTTCATATAGTTTATAATCAATTTTTTTCTTATTCTTTTGGATGTTGTAATATCCTTCTACCTTCTTTATGGTTTTTCTTCAACAATTATTGGATATAATTTTTTTGGGTCCTATATCAGGTTTTTTGGGGTAAAATTTGTAAAAATGTGTACCTTGTGTGGCTTTTCATGGTTGATTCATAGTTAGGAAAAACTGTGCGGTTTGGCCCAAAAACCTGTGTGGCCAGTATTGAACCACTGGAAGGGGAACATGTTTTTTTACAAGTCATAAATCCTCCACTCCAAACCATGAAATCTTGGATAGATTTTTTTTCATGATTGGTGCTTAGTAGTTTAGTAGTGTGTACAAACCATGCACCCCATCTAGAAGTCTAAAATAGGTGAGCATTTATGGATAATGTTTACTACTATCAATGTAGCCATTAAAGTAACAGGTCCAAGTAGTTTTTAAATACTCTGAACTTTTCATTAAAAATTAATGGGCCCTATTTTTAACCTCTAAACACCACCATTCAACTATAATATGATACCTAATTCTTTGGTGCCTCTCAATAGGTGATTTAGACACCTTTAACCCCTTCTCTTGGTGATTAAAACCACTGATGGTTATGTTTGATCTCATTCTAGTGATTATTTTCTCCACTCGTGTGGTTTCTTCTGATCTTATACTCTATACTTCTTATAGATTGATATATCATCATGCTATTAGTGGATATAATATTCTTTTTTATGGATATTGGTTCTTGTTTTTATTTCTTGATATCCTTCTACGTAGTTTGCATTAATTTTTCTATTAAAAGTATTGATTTGATCATGTAATTGTAGGTTGGTGGTTTTATAAGGATTTACACTATAATTAAAAACCTAATATGGTTGATTTATTTGAATGATGTTCTTAATTGATTTAAAACCCCTTATTTTTTATGATTTTATGTTTGATTCAGAAAGGGCATGAAATTTTAAAAAACCCCGAATTATAATGAAAATGAAATTATTGGGTAGATTTTAAGGAAAATGATGTCTTGAAATGAGAGTGAATTTGATGAAAAAGTTTATTTTTAACTTGGACAATTTTTTCCTAAAAATTATGGTTTTATGAAAAATAATTAATTTGATAAAAAAAATTGTTTTGTTTTGAAGTGAAATGGTTTTTTGAAACATGAATTGGGAAATTAAAAAATGAATGATGAAATGATTTTAAATGATTTATCATTTGATGATTGATTAACTGATTTTTTTAAAGAACATTCCATCCTTGTTACTTAGTAGGTTATTATGAAAATCATTATATGAATCTAATTCCTCAGAAATAGACTTATAATGAAAACACTAACTAAAGCATGTTCAACATGATTTCACATTATGGGGATCCTAGTGGGGTGTTGATTGATTTCCTATATTTTTCCCCCTATTTGGTGTTGAATTTATTTTGAACACATATATTGAGTAGTGATGAGGACTTAAAAGTATGAGGATCAAATTTATAGAAACAAATGTATCTTATGGCTTATGATCATGGTGATTTTATTTATTTTACTTGATTATACATGTCATTTATTATAGAATTTTGAATTCATTCAAACTATTTTATATAAAATTTTTACATAAAATATTAATGTAATCCTACTTTGATATATTTTCCATCACTTTTATTAAAATCATGTTTTATTTAAAATATGTAAATGAAATTTCATTCCATGTTTTATTTAATTTTAAAGCACAAATGTTTAATTCTTATGGAATTGATTATGGATCCCTTGGTGGGATCCTACTAATATGTTTATCTCACACCCAACATTTTCCATTTAGTATTTTTAGATTTTCATATGTATGGTCCAAGAAAAGGAAAATCACCACATGGAGTTGGTTGGTATACTTGATTATATATACTTGGAGTGATGGAGGTGAACATTAGAAATTATATCCAGATATTACATGGGATTTTTTTGACCAAGATATATTTTGTGTCTATTGATGATATATTTTTTGGGTTTTTTTACCAGATTCATTATCTAACATTCTCTTTCATGAGTGTTTGTATAAAAATGTTTATCATCAATCTTCCACTATGTTGTATCATAACTTTTCACTATTGTTTTATATATGATTCTAGATTATAGTATCACACCCATGGGGATCGAGAATTCCCTCAAGGATATGATAGGTCTATCTCTAGTATCACTATACTAGGGAATTAGGGTTGGTTCATAACAATTGGTGTCAAATGATATTTTTTTGAATCTTTCCATGATTTCGCTGTAATGTTTGTGTTTTCCTAGTATATTGGTAGTAGGATTGTTGGGACATTGAATTTAGTTATAATATTTTACTTATCTGTCTCTCATAGTAATGAACCTTAAATCACTATGGGTGTTTGTGAAAATTTACATTATAACCAAGCATTTTCATATCTAAAAATGGATTGTATTTTTTGTTTGATGTCAATATACACTGGGTTGATTGAGGAGTTTATAATCCAAGTGAACCTATGGTTCATGTGGCTTTATTTATGAAGTTGGCTTTGATTCGAAGTGTTTTCCAAAAAAAATTGGTCCAAAAAGTTTCAGATGGATAAAGTTTTTTTTGAAAAGGAATTATTTTCACAAAAATATAATAGTTGTGAAAAAGGATAAAGGGTGATTTTAGAGTTGTGAATAAAGGAATATTCATGGCCATCGCATAAAATTGAGGGATATGATATTGTTTCTCACAGGTTCGAAAACATCATAAAAGTGAATTTCTATTCACATAGGATGTCTTTTATTCACCTATTAAATAGAGCTGAAGTTTCATGACGGTAGTGAGTTTCGTACTAAAATAAACATTAAATCATTGATGTTCAATGCCTATGGAATGTTTTTTTCAAAGTCGAAGGTTTTAAAGGTAGTTTCATGGAGGGATATCTATGTTTATAAATAGGACCCTACCTCCTTCATTCGAGAAAACTATCTCAATGAAGGTTTGGATCCTCTACTTCTATAAAGAGTTGTGTTAAATATAGTTTCTCGGAGTAGAGCTTCATAGAAAAATTAACTTTTTTTTATCAAGATCGTGTTTTATTTTTGAAAAACTTTGTATTCCCGAAAAGTAATAGTTTCATGAAAAATAATAGTTTCAAAAAAATCGAAGTTGAGTAAAAAATAAGGTGCTGCATGAATGTAAAAAAGTTGTTTTAATGTACAATATTTTCCTGAAAAATTAGTTTTGATCATTTTTTTAGTTAACAGTGTATTCAAGAGAATCAATTTAAGAATATAGTTCAAGTAGAGTCTCCTTCTAACTAGTGAAAAAAATTATGTTCCCAATCTATTGATGTGACCTTTATGTTTAAAAATAAAGAAAGTCTTCTTCCAAGGTAATGATAACATGGGAGTCGACATAAGTGATCCAAGGGAGGTATTGTGATATCCATAAAAATATTGTAATGGAATTTTTCTTACCTTGTAATGACCATGTCTTGTCAATTTTAGTCCATCATATCTATTGAGGCTTAGAGGATTCAGGTACGACCATCACATTGTTAGTGTATTCTCTTTGTAATAGACCTTTTTGGTGATACAATTAAAATTTTTGTGTTCTATTTAACTTTATGCATATGGTAATTTGATAATTACATGATTCCATCATACAGGTTTAACAAGTGCCTTCTAACCTTGGAACATGATCCATCTCATTAAAACAAAAAAATTGATACCCTATTTCAACCCTCCCCTATAAGGGTGTTCCAGGATCTTACAAGTGGTATCAGAGTATACTAATTGTTGATGTTGAATATATCCTCTTTTTTATTGATAATTTAGTTAATTTTAGGGGAGTTACAATTTTTATGGAAGAAAATTCCATATTTTGGATGTATATAATGATATCTCATCTTTGATCTCTTGGTATGTATGTCTTATATTTCACAACTCAAGGGATTTAGTTTAGTGAAGCAAAAAAGTCTTTCTATGATTTAAATTGATAGAAAAATTCTCAATGAATATTTCAAAGATCATAATTATCTTATTTTAGACCTATCTAGTAAATTATATTTGAATATGATGAGTTTTACTATAGAATAGTTCATGTGGGAGAAACTAAAAATATATATAAAGGAGATAGAAAAGTGAAGTAGGTTAAAATTCATGTTTTTCACATATTTTTGATGATCCAAAAGTGCATTTGGATGAAAATTCAAATGGTTTCTTTAATATCATTAAAAAGTAGTTGGAGAAATTTGAAGATATGTATAAGAAATTTATGATATTGAAATTGTATGGAAAATAATGAGAAGTTTTCCAACTCTATAAAATCAAAAAGTGTCATCCCTTGAGGAAAGGGATCTATCTAATAATTCTCCTAATAATATACTAAGCATTATATTGGCTTCTAAAATGATATTCATAATAGAAGATAAAAAAATTTGACTATGTGAGGGAGAGGAATTCAATGACATGAAAAAACATTACATTTCCAAAGTTTGTGATGATGGAGACGATGTGGATGATGAATATCATTGTCATTTTCCAAAAAAATCAAGAGAGTAAAAAAGATATTTGATGTAAAGATTCCTTTTTCATTATTTTTATGTTGTAATGTTGGGAACATCATTTTTCAGTTCTCGAAGAAATTTAAAGATGAGGAAAGTGGAGTATAAATCCTAAAGAGGCCTCATAGAAGGTTCCAACAAAAGGTATACTTCAAATCATGAAAGAAATTATTGAGGAAGATCTTATTTAAAAAGGGGGGAAAGGATGATAAGGAATTTTTTAAGGATATAGAACCTAAGTATAAAACTAATTTTTATTATTCCATGATGGAAATGGATTAATATGTTGAACTAATGAATGATAAAGACAATCAACCACATTGTCACGACCCGTCCCCCGGGGATCGTGCTGTGACTAACCCCAAACCTGCCTTCCATAGGCCAGGGGTTGGAGACTAGAACCAAAGGGGTTTTCCCTAAAACTGGGAAGGCATTGCCTTTATAAACTATAAACACACACAACCAAGAAAACAACAAGATACGAACACAAGTCAACTGTATAACCAAAAGAGTGCTGAAAGTAAA
This sequence comes from Viscum album, assembly GCA_963277665.1. Classification (NCBI taxonomy): domain Eukaryota; kingdom Viridiplantae; phylum Streptophyta; class Magnoliopsida; order Santalales; family Viscaceae; genus Viscum; species Viscum album. The sequence goes on from OY728119.1 coordinate 1,980,259,549, forward strand.
AGGGGACGGAATACAAGCCCAATAGTAAAGTACAAGTACAACTGAAATTAAATACAACTAAAGAAAGAGAAATATAGCTAATTGATCATCCTATGAGGTTACTACCTGAAGGGTTGGTACAGATCACCTCCTCAACACCCCACATCCACCCGTCTCATCTGCGTTCTGACACGCCATATGGTCCACTTCCGGGCACCGTCTTGTCCTGGTACTCTCAGCCTCAGTCAACATTGTCTGCAGTCTGCATCCAACACAACAAGGTGTGGGCATAGCCCGTGCAGGGTTGAGTAAAACGATACTCAGTAGGGACCCCGAGACCCTCATGGTCCCATAAAATCCACCAAGGATAAACCACAAAGTATGAAATCAACAGAAAACCCTACTTAGGTATATGCCCATACATATACCTAATTTATCAAGTAATCCATCTCAATCATGAGGAAAACACAGAGGTACTGACTCATCTCACACCAGGATTTATTCTAGGGGTAGTATCAAGTAACATTCCCCATCACAACGTTGAACACCTTGGCTGCTGGAGAACTCCTACTCTATCGAGTAAAGTGGGCCTGCCGCGTCACACAGAGGCGCTTCCCACTCACCTTGGACTGCTGAGATACTTCTCCTATCGAGGACCGTGGGTCTGTTGTGTCACCAAGGCACTCCCCACCGGGGGTCTGCCATGTCACCAAGGCGCTCCCAACTGGGCCTGCCAAGGAACTCCTCTTGTCGAGTACCCTGGGGATGTCGCGTCACCAAGGAACTCCCCATCGTGTGTCTGGCGCGTCACCAAGGCGCTCCCCACTGGGCCTTTCAAGTCACTCCGAGTCGAAACGGTCAGCAGTCGTCAAGTCTCAGCCAGCCACTAGGTTCCCACACTATGCTCGCTCATCTCCGGAGGATCCTCTCCACAGGATACTGGTCGATACTCCAACAGGCACGAAGTACCATGAAGAAGTATCTCAAAGGTCTTCCACGTCATTGGGGTCTCAACGTAACAGACATCACGTCAATCAAATGATTGGTCTATGAGTTAATAACATTTTAGTCCCAGGGGCCTGGCTGGATTTGTGCTCAATAAAATTTTACCGTACCCCATCTTTATCCAAAACTATAGTGGGGTATACTCAAAGGGACAGTCATGCCCCATGATTTCCAGCACCACTGACGGTTTTTCAAACAAACATTTGGTGCCAAAGTTATGGTCAAAAGAAGTAAATGGGTCATAGTGGGCCCAGGTCTGGTCCGACCCGGTCAGACTGACCCAACCCGATGCGGTCTGGGCTGACCCGGTTTCAGTCGACCCGGCCCGACCCATTGGGTCTGGCCCAGCCCGCAATGTGGCCCGGCCCGTAGGATACCGTGGGGGCGCGGACCGGCTGCGGGGGCGCGGAACTTTAGCGGGGGTGCGGACCGGCTGCGGGTCGGCGCTCTGGCCGCGTGTCAGCAAACCGGCCGCGGGGGTGGAGACCAGCTGCAGGTCGGTGCTCTGGCTGCGTGTCGGCGGACCGGCCATGGGGCGGCGTTACGGCCGCGAGCGGGCAGCACAATCGACCGCAGGCAGGTGGCTCGGCCAGCCATGGGGCTGCGCCTCGGCCATGGGGCGTTGCAGAGCTGCGGACGACGACGAGGTCCACGATCGACATGAAGGCCGCGGGGCGGCGGTGGTGGCCGCGGGGCGGCACCGTTGCATCGGCGCCTTCATCGCGGCCAGTGGGGGTGTCGGCTGCCGTTCTTGTTCCCCATCCTTGAATGGTTTTCGTCCTCCGCCATCGTGAAGAACACCAAAAGATTTGTGGAAGGTTCAGGCCACGTTGGTTTGGCCCATACCCTCCACATTAGGGTGGTAGCATATGGATCAACAAGAAAGAAGAACATAAAGCTTACAACTTCCCTCAACGTTTCATTCCCAAACTGCAAAGAAACCCAGGTAAGAATATGTGAAAAGTTTTATCACGAGAACAATCCCCCTACCTCATTCTCTTGATGACATTGGCGTAAGAAGGTAGTACGTCCATCGATTCGCTGTAGATGAGGACATCCCATGTCGGAAGAAGTCCTTAGTAAGAAGGTCGAAGGATGTCAGCATTCTTCATTGGCAGAGTTTTCTTTATTTGAGAGAGTTCTCCCATGTTCTCCCAATCCTCCTTTGTCAATACTTTTCCAACAAATGAATAGCCAACCAAATAAAATTTGTTTATCTTTTTAATTTGTTGTAAATCAAAGTTGGATTAATTAATTGGAAATAATAAATGGGTTGTGTTGGTATAAAATTTAAATTGGAGGATACCAAGGGTTGGCACAATTAATTAAAGGGGGTGGTGGCACCATTAAGTGGGGAGCTCAAGAGGTTTTTCCCCACTTAATAGGAAGTTCAAGAGGTTTTAACCTAAGGTGGTCCGCACCACCACGTCCCCTCATTGGAGGTTAGTTCAGGTGGTCCCCAACACCATAACCTCTCATGGGAGGTTTAGTTAAGGTGGTCCCCACCTGAAATATCCACATGGTAGCTCTAAATAAAATAAATGAAGTTTATTTTATTTTATTCTTTCCATGAAAAACCCAAAAAGTAACCTTCACCCTCGACCAACTACCATCGAGGTGAAAATATCCTTAAGCGAATATCGGCTATGTGAGTTCAACGGTGCCCTCAAATTTCAATTCTGAGCACTGGTTCAAATGTTAGAAAAATACCCTCGCACGTTTACTGAACGTACCCAAACAAAAGTTCAGAAATTTATTATGGGCACTCCAGACCTCGGAATCATATGCCGTCAATTTTCGCAGACTTGTAAAATTCCCATTTATTTTAAAAACATTACCTGGAAATTCTGAGTCTTTACATTCTCCCCACCTCAGGGCTCTACACCCCCATAAGCCACAACTCAAACTAGGTAAACAAGTGGGGGTACTGAGAATGCATCTGAGCCTCTCGCTCCCATGTTCTATCCTGGAGGTTCATGTGCTGCCTGCGAACATGCACCGGAGGTATCGACCATCCACGAAGGACCCACTCCTGTCGAACCTTAATCTCTACTAGAAACTCCGTAAAAGTCAACCCATCGTCAACGTCCATCTTACCATGGTCGATGATGATAGAAGAGTCATGCACATATCTCCTCAACTGGGATACGTGGAAGACGTCGTGCACCTGGTGCAATTGAGGTGGAAGAGCTAAGCGGTAAGCCACCTCGCCAACTCTACTGAGGTCCTCTAATGGTCCAATGAATCTCAGAGATAACTTGCCACCTCGGCCAAATCTCCGCAAACCTTGTCAAGTTGACACCCATATAAAGATGTGGTCACCATCCTCAAACTAGAGTGGTCTCCATCTCATGTCGGCATATGATTTATGCCTACTCTGTGCAGTCTTCATCTTCTCCTAGATGATCTAAACCTTCTCCATGGTAGCCCGTACCATCTCTGGTCCCACTAGTGTTGACTCCCCTGGGCCAGTCCAGCAAAAATGTGATCTGCAAGGTCGCATGTACAACACCTCGAAATGTGCATCCCAAAGTTGGAGTGATAGTTGTTGTTTTATTAAAACTCCACGAAAGGTAAGTGATCCTCCCAACTGCAACTGAAGTCAAGGACACAAGAACGCATCATGTCCTCAAGGATCTGAATGGTCCGCTCAGTCTGAACATCTGTGTGTGGATGGAAGGTGGTGCTCAAACGAAGCTACATCCCAAAAGCCTCCTGCAACCCCTTCCATAACCGGGAAGTAAAATGTGCATCACTATCATAGATAATCTTCCAAGGTACTCCATGTAATAGAAAAACATTTTTCACATAGAGGCATCCCAATCCCTCTACTGAACCATGATCTCTGATTGGTAGGAAGTGGGATGACTTGGTGAGTTGTTCGACGATCACCTAGATAGAGTCATGACCTCTGGATGTACGTTGACGTCCTATCACGAAGTCCATGGATATCCCATCCCACTTCCACTCTGGGACATCTAAAGGCTGAACCAAGCGTGCTGGTACCTGATACTCTGCCTTCACTTGCTGACAAGTGAGGCACCGAGAGACAAACTCTTCTACTACTTTCTTCATTCCCAGCCACTAGTGATGTAGTTGAAGGTCCTGATACATCTTCGCCACTCCTAGATGTACTGCTAGAGGGGATGTGTGAAACTCCCTCAACACTTCTTCCTAAAGTAACACTATAGCGACCCATACTTTACATACATTGTTATTACTTCAAAATTGAAGAATACTTATTACAACATATAACAAAACCATGAAAGGACCGTATAGGTATAGTGTCTTTAGAAACTGGGAAACATAAACAACTGGTTCATAAAGCGTCTACACTATCTCCCATTTATTTCATCATATCTATAGTCCCTTTTAGAATATCTTACTTAATAACCTTCTTCCTGACCTGGGGAAATAAAACATACAAAAGGGTGAGCTCAAATGCTCAGTAAGGGTAAAAAAACAAATATCAATCACATCATATACATAAGAACATAACTTTTGGAAATCTTATCCTGCAAAAGAGATCATAATTTCATAACATGGGATAAACCATAGTAGTGAAATGTAATCCCAATAATCATAACTTAAAACATAAAACTTTGTTGCATACACACATAATCATAGAGAATCATTTCTTATTAGTCAATACTCATTTCCAAGACTATCTTAGTAGACAAAGTCCATTTCTGAATAGAGTTCACTCCTCATTTCAGTCCTGTTTTACTGAACCAGTTTAACCTGTCGTTCCAGCCATGTTTATCTCATAAGATATAAAATCTTTACCCAATTCATTGGAGGGAGATATAGGTCCCACCCATCTCATAATGATACCATTCTTATGTGTGCCACAAAATCATAAATCATACATCATTGCATAACCCATGTAATAAAAATGGGATTCTTAAACAACATGACATCATAAAACAATTCATATAAGATAAAGGAATTCATAAAAATAATTCCATCACAACATAATCAAATCAATGTAATAATAGGGATAGAAACAGAACCCTATATTATCTTAGATGGAAAATAATTTTGATAAAACACTTGAACTCCATTCTTGAGGAAAATATCCTTTCTACTTCAAAAACATTTTCCTTTCTTAACATTTCATACAATTTTAAACTAAAGGAAGTTGATTAAAAATAAACTTGAAAACTTATAAAGGAAGATTCTTGGAAATAATGTTTTAAAAAATCCATTCATGCTGTATAAGTTAAAAAAAACATTCTACTCATACTTTTGTCGGAAAAGTCAAAAAGTACCTCGTACGAAAAACGACAAAAGATTCCTTTCATATCTTTTACTAAAAACTCAACGAAGGGTAAAATTGGATTTAGACAATTGTAGGTGGATGGAAACAATATTACATATTGAGGAAACATGGATGTGGATGATAAAATATACCCCAGTAAATACCAAAGTATAAACAATCTTGGATAAAATGAGATTGTGATATTTTCACTTACCTAAGGTCCTATTTGCTTCGTATGTGTCTGAACCTCCTGTATAATGATTTAAATAATGTTATTGACTTATTCCAGAATCATACTTATTTTTATGATATCATATATGGTCATATTATTATCTTATTATTAGTAATATTTCATTGCTACTTGTTATTCGGGTGTTTATTACTTTTTGTTCTTATGCGTGTTTTGTCGAATAAATTCTTATTCTTCTCTTTAGGTTATAGATACCTCAATTCCAGAATTTTATTAGTGTAATATATATCATATTCATTCATTCAATTCATTTATATAATCATTACGCAATGAAGATTATGTATAACGAGTCGCATCACATCGTGGAGACGGTATTCCGTATGTACGCACGAGCGATGATATCGTTCCCATGATCGTGGAATTGTATTGGAGTGTATGTATACTATTTCAGAATTAATATCACTTTACAATAATCATATATAGTTATTATTTACACCATTATACCCATCCAATTATGGTGGTGGTGGAAAACAGATTACACCACGGCGTGGAGACGGTATTCCGTACGTATGCACGTGCGGTGATTTCGTTTTCCGTAGGATGGATAGATGGTGAAATTGGGTTGTTTCATACTTATAATAACATATCAGTATATGAGTGATATTGATGTTATTACTTCATAATGAAACAATTAAAGAAGAAGAAGTGGAATAAGAAATAAAGATGAAAGAATCGGTAACGAGCATTACCTCTTCTTTGAAGCGCCTCTTTGAGACCTCCTCTTAGGGCACTAAAATTGGTCTTTGAAGAAGACCAGGACCTCTAGGATGTTTATAGGGAATTATAGAGGAGATATTGGCAGGGTTTGGCCGAGGTTGAAGGCTCAAAGTGGTGTGATTAAGAGAGGGAGGAGGTGCCCTTTTATGTGGGAGGAGAGGGGCACCTTTGGAATAACAAAAAATATTATTTTATTATAAAGTCAAATTCGGTTTTTAATAGCTCCAAATTGATATATTTCTAAGCTAAGGTGGGGATGGGTCGAAATCCTCTCATAAAATAGAATTTAGATAGGTTTAGTTATCAATTTTAACCTTATCATTTAGATTTAACTTTAAGTTAGATAATTTAACTTTTACTATGTCTTCTTGTTTTCTTACACTATAAGGTTAATAAACATACTATATCAAGCCAAACGAAACCCAAGTTGTTTATTATTAATATATATAACCTTATCTAAGTCCTTTTTCCGAACATTAGATTTTTAGGAATAAAATAACAATTAATAATATAGTATTTGTTTTAAAAACTATTTTATGTCAATTTTGACACTATTTGGTAATTGATTTTTGTGAAAATAATAACAGAATTATTAGTTCAAAAACATTTAATTAAATAAATACTAACATGTCATATTAACATAAAAAATTAAATTAACTCATAAAAAGTCTCAAATTACATTTATTTGGGTATTTATAACATCAATTATGTCGATATTTCATTAATAAGATAATTACTGCAACATCTTTGTGTCATAAATAAATTCACTTATTTAATGTCTAAAAATAACAAATAAAATACCATTATATAGGAAATATTTTTATCTTTCTAATGAATATTTATAGTCGAATTTATCTTATGTATAACCCTGTATTAAAAATGTTTTAGTTATTAAACATTGATTTTAACTATTTTAACCCTTCTCTAAATAAATTGATAATAAATGTCCTAATCTAATCCAAGTGGGCCTAAATGGTCATATTTTATTACTAAGGTTGTTTTGGGTCGAATTGCATTTATCCAACAGAATTAGGACATGTTTTAGGGTAATAATAAAATCATTTTTACCCTTAACTACCCTATTTACTTTTAACAGTGGTAAATAAAAGTAAAAAGTTACTATTCACCAAAAATTATTTCCATCTCATTGAACCACATTTTACTTACTGACATCAACTGCGTCTATCTAATTTTTGAAATTCCACTCACATAAGCGGTAAAATTAAGTTTTATGAAAAAAATCAGTTTTTTAACTACCACTTAGTGGTTTCACTATTCATCAAAAAATGAAAGTTTCCAGAAAAAATACCAAAAATTAGGCCTAAGCTATATTTGATATTATGAATTTAAAAATGATGTTTATTTTACCAAATTCAAAACATATCATTTACATTAACTAATTTAAAAATTAATTCTCGTCATCAAAACAAATAGCGTGTTTTTAAAAACTATCAAAAGATTGACACTTGTTTATATCTGGTTTAAATTTGAAATTACATCCAATGAACAACATTGTATTAAATTGTAAAAATATATTATAAATATACTTTAAAACTACTCAAATTAATAATTTATCACTATTAATTATTTCAATTAAAAAAATTGTTTTTAATTAAAATTTAATAATTTTCACTATTCATCAGAATATGAAAGTTATCTGAAAAGTACCAAAATTTCACCCTAAGCTAATTTCGATATTCTGAATCCAAAAATGAAGTCCATTTTGAAAAATAAAATTTACAAAATTTCAAAAAGTGGTTATTACTATTCATAACGGCTAGTTTTAATAATATTTTAATAGCATATCGTTGTTTAGTGAAACTCGGTATTGCGTATGACGCAAGCTATCGAGGAAGGTCACGGTTGCGTGTAAAGAAAGCCAAGATAGTGTTGTGTGTATTGAAAGATTCCTTTGACGATTTATATGACATAAAAACAAAATATTTCTCATAAAAGTCTCAGGTGTTACATTCTACCCCCCTTAAAATGAATTTCGCCCTCAAAATTTGTCACTTTGTAACAAATAGATGAGGATACCTCTCCCTAATCATATCCTGAAGCTCCCATGTAGCTTCTTCTAATAGGCGGTTCCTCCATAAAACTTTCACCAAGCGAGTGGTCTTGTTCCGTAGGACTTTTTCACTACGATCCAAAATCTCTATTGGTTGTTCTTCATAAGAAAGATCTTGCTCCAGCGGTACAACTTCTGAGCTGAGTACATGTGATGGATCAAGTATGTACTTTCTCAGGAGAGATACATGGAACACATCGTGAACTTGAGAGATATTCGGTGGAAGCACCAATCGGTAAGCTACCTTTCCAACACGATCCAGTATTTCGAAAGGACCGATATATCTAGGGCTCAACTTCCCCTTCATTCCAAATCTCATGACCCTCTTCCAGGGAGATATTCGTAAGAACACTTTATCACCCACTTCAAACTCTAGGTATTTTCTTCGGTTGTCAGCATAACTTTTCTGTCGACTCTGAGCTGCTCTTATGTGTTGTTGAATAGATCGGACCTTTTCTGCCATCTCATCAACAAGATCAGGTCCTAATAGCTTTCTTTCCCCAACTTCATCCCAGCAAGTTGGATTCCTGTATTTCTTTCCATAGAGAGCTTCATAAGGAGTCATCTGAATACTGGAGTGAAAGCTATTATTATAAGAAAATTCCACCAAAGTTAGGTGTTGATCCCAATCACCTTTGAAATCCATAGAGCAAGATCTCAACATATCTTCTAGAGTTTGAATTGTTATCTCAGACTGACCATCTGTCTAAGGATGATAAGCAGTGCTGAAACTGAACTCTGTATCCAGAGTATGCTGAAGACTTCACCAGAACTTCGAGGTAAATCTCAGATCCCGATCAGATATAATAGAAAGTGTTACTCCATGCAATCTTACCACTTCCTTTACATATATCCTGGAAAGTTGATCCATAGAGAAATCCTCTCTAATATCAATGAAGTGTGCAGACTTTGTAAGATGATCAACTATGAACCAGATAGCATTATTGCCTTTGGATGTTTTAGGAAGTCCTGTGACAAAGTCCATAGTGATGTTTTCCCATTTCCATTCGGGTATGGGTAATGGTTGTAACATCCCCTTAGACTTCTGTCTCTCAACTTTAACCTGCTGACAAACCAAGCATCGAGCGACATATTCAGCAACATCTCTTTTCATGCCATCCCACCAGACGTACTCTTTCGGGTCCCTATACATCTTTGTGCTTCCAGGATGAATAGAGAATGAAGAACTATGAGCCTCATCCATCAACTCCTTCTTTAATTCTGGAATGGGAGGAACACAAACCCGATTCCTGAACTTTATTATCCCATCACAATCAAGGTTGAATTCAGGAATATTTCTCACCTTCTTTTGTAACTATACATCTTATTTTTGTGCCTCTTTAATCTTCACATGTATAGATGGTTGAACATTCATTTGAGAAAGATACTATTTTCCCCCTTCCATTATAATTCCAAGATCCATCCTTTGTAAATCCATAAATATTTGATATTTTGTGATCCTCATCATAGATAAACTGGCATGGTCTTGTTGACTTAATGCATCATCCACATTGTTTGCTTTCCCAGGGTGGTAATGAATTGAGCAGTCGTAATCCTTAATCAGCACCAACCATCTTCCTTGGCACATATTCAGCTCCTTTTGTGTGAAAATATACTTTAAACTTTTATGATCAGTAAAAATATCACACTTTTCTCCATAAAGATAATGCCTCCAAATATTTAATGCAAATATTTCCACAGCTAACTCCAAATATGAGTTGGGTAATTTTGCTCATGGATTTTCAACTGTCGTGAGGCATAAGCTATCACTATATCATTTTGCATAAGAACACACCTCAATCCCTTATTGGATGCATCACTGTAGATCACAAACCTTTCTCCACTACAAGGCAGTGTGAGCACAGGTGCACTGGATAACCTTCTTTTCAACCCCTTGAAATTCTCTTCACATTCCTCTGTCCAAACAATCTTAACTCCTTTCCGAGTCAACCTGGTGAGTGGATTAGATAATTGTGAAAAATATTTCACAAAACGTCGATAATATCCAGCCAAACCAAGAAAACTTCGGATCTCAGCTACTGTTGTTGGTCTCGACCATCTTTCGATAACCTCTGTTTTTGCTGGATCCACAGATATCCCCTCTTTTGAGATTATGTGACCCAAAAATGAAACTTTTTGAAGCCAAAATTCACACTTGGTAAATTTGGCATAAAGCTTCTCCTTTCTCAGGGTCTTCAATATAATTCTCAAGTGATATTCATGTTCTTCCTTGCTCTTTGAATAGACAAGAATATTGTCTATAAAGACTACCACAAACTGATCAAGATAGTCTCTAAAGACTCTATTCATCAGATCCATGAAGATAGCAGGGGCATTAGTAAGACCAAATGGCATCACTATAAATTCATAGTGTCCATACCTTGTACAGAAAGCTGTATTTGGTATATCCTCCCTTTTGACCCTTAATTGATGATACCCTGAATGAAGATCAATCTTGGAAAAGTATTGAGCTCCGCGTAGTTGGTCAAATAAGTCATCAATGCGTGGGAGAGGATATTTGTTCTTGATAGTGATCTTGTTAAGTTCTCGATAATCAATGCAGAGTCTCATTGATCCATCTTTCTTCTTAACAAATAGAACATGTGATCCCCAAGGTGACGCACTAGGGCGTATGAATCACTTATCAAGATTATCTTGGAGTTTCTTCTTCAATTCCTGCAACTCAATTGGGGATATTCTATAAGGTGTCTTTGAAATAGGCAAAGCACCTGGTATGAGTTCTATTGAAAACTCAACTTCACGATTTGGTGGAAGACCTAGAAATTCCTTCGGAAAGACATCATCAAACTCTTATACAATGGGAATATTATTAATCGTGAGTTTCTCACCAACCATTTGAGATAAATAACCTTCATTCAGTGGAATCAAGACCCATAATATGGAGAAATTTCCACTGGAAGGTTATGTTCATCCTTGCATCGATAGACGATCATAGATTGATCTGGAATATGAAATGTGACTTCCCTTATTTGGAAATTGATATGAGCTCTATATAAATAAATCCAATCCATGACAAGAATCACATCAAATTCCACTATAGGAAGGATCACAAGATTTGCAGGAAGCACTTTCCCACAAACATCAATCGGGGAAGAATTATAAACTTTTGATGCGACTTTTGTGGCATTAGGTGTTGTCACAGGTAACTCAACATATAATTGTTGAGGTAATACGGTGATACCCTTAGAAAAATCTTCAGAAATAAAAGAGTTGGTGGATCCAGAATCAAATAAAACATTTTATACTTTAGAGTGGATGGTAAGTGTACCTTTCACCACATCGTTATCGTACTCCACATAGCTGATAGAAATTGCATGTGAATTTCCTTTGTCTTTAGCCTTAAGATTTTTTTGATGTTGATCATCATAAACAACCCTTGGATTAGGTCATTTATTGGCATAATACCCCATCTACTTACACTTGAAACATTGAAGTGTAGTAGGTTCATTCTGTGTGTCCCTTCCTTTGTTTGTATCATTAGACATCTTCTTCCCATCATTGCGGCATTCAAATGCCTGATGACCTTCCTTTCCACATTTGAAACATTTACTTGTCCCTTTAAGACAACTCCCTCCATGTTTCTTTCCACACTTTGAGCATAAGGGAAAGCTCATCTTCTTTTCAGTGTGATCTTTAGATTTTCCTTTGAATTCCATTTTCCTCTTCTTGTTAAACCCATATGACTGATGGGTTACTCCAATATCCATCTCAACGTTGAGATCACATCGAACGATTTCCTCGTAACTATTGAAGTCCCTTATGGATAATTTCCTTCGAAGACTTGGTTTTAAGCCACTAAAGAATCGATCGATCTTACTCTCAGGTTGGATAATAATACCGGAAGTGTACCTTGCAAGTCTTGTAAAATTTGATTCATAGGTACCAATAGATTCATCATCCTTTTGCTTCAGTTTAAGAAACTCTTTCTCCGTCGTTTTTTGGAGAATACGAGGGAAGTACTTATTGAAAAATAAGTTCTTGAACTCGTCCCATTCCATAGACTCAATTTCATCCCTTTGCCTCGTATTCTTAATAAGATTCCACCATTGATCAGCATCTCCTTCCAAACGATACACTGCTAGGATGACTTTATCATGTTCAGAACATTGAAGAGTTGAAAATATATTTTCAGTAGTACTAATCCATTGTTCAGCAACTAATGGATCAGTAGGCCCGCTGAAAGAAGGTGGACGCTACCTCATGAAGGATTCAACAGAATTTTTCTCCTTCCTTTGCTCGTTTGGAAGTCCTGCATGATTCATAGCTTGAGAAAGTTGTGTGATCGTGGATACAAGATTTTTCATTCCAGCTCCCATAACGTTTGGTTGCTCAGGGGGACAATCATTGCATTGCCCATCGCATTCCGCATTAACATGGTTCCTTCGGGTTCCAACCATTGACTAAAACCAAGAAGAATAGTGTGATCAACACTAATTAAAATAGGAAAACCACATAATCAAGAATAAAATTTCACACTTAAGGTATTATCCTAGGTTATTCATGGTCATTTCTAAAACACTAAGATTGTGTTCTATGCTTAGAATTATCCTTAGGGTTCTTACTAAGGCTTTCACATCCTGGTTTCCAATGGTTGACTATACCTTTCCTCTGATACCAACTATAGCGCCCCATACTTTACATATATTTTCATTACTTCAAAATTGAAGCATACTTATTACAGCATATAAAAAAACCATGAAAGGACTGTATAGGTATAGTGTCTTTAGAAATTGGGAAACATAAACAACTAGATCATAAAGCGTCTACACTATCTCCCATTTATTTCATCATATCTATAGTCCCTTTTGGAATATCTTACTTAATAACCTTATTACTGACCTGGGGAAATAAAACATACAAAAGGGTGAGCTCAAATTCTCAGTAAGGGTAAACAAAAGAAATATCAATCACATCATATACATAAGAACATAACTTTTGGAAATCTTATCCTGCAAAAGAGATCATAATTTCATAACATGGGATAAATCATAGTAGTAAAATGTAATCCCAATAAACATAACTTAAAACATAAAACTTTGTGGAATACACACATAATCATATAGAATCATTTCTTATTAGTCAAGACTCACTGCCAAGACTATCTTAGTGGACAAAGTCCATTTCTGAACCGAGTTCACTCCTCGTTTCAGTCCTGTTTTACTAAACTGGTTTAACCTGCTGTTCCAGCCATGTCTATATCATGAGATATAAAATCTTTACCCAATGCATTGGAGGGAGATATAGGTACCACCCATCTCATAATGATACCATTCTTATGTGTGCCACAAAATCAAAAATCATACATCATTGCATAACCCATGTAATAAAAATGGGATTCTTAAACAACGTGACATCATAAAACAATTCATATAAGATAAAGGAATTCATAAAAATAATTCCATCACAACATAATCAAATCAATGTAATAATAGGGATAGAAACAGAACCCTATATTATCTTAGATGGAAAATAATTTTGATAAAACACTTGAACTCCATTCTTGAGGAAAATATCCTTTCTACTTCAAAAACATTTTCCTTTCATAACAAGTCATACAATTTTAAACTAAAGGAAGTTGATTAAAAATAAACTTCAAAACTTATAAATTAATCTTCTTGGAAATAAGGTTTTAAAAAATCCATTCATGCCATATAAGTTAAAAAAACATTCTTCTCATACTTTTGTCAGAAAAGTCAAAAAGTACCTCGTACGAAAAACGACAAAAGATTCCTTTTATATCTTTTACTAAAAACTCAACGAAGGGTAAAATTGGATTTAAATAATTGTAGGTGGATGGAAAAAATATTACATATTAAGGAAACATGGATATGGATGATAAAATACACCCCAGTAAATACCAAAGTATAAACAATCTCGGATAAAATAAGATTGTGATAGTTTCCCTTACCTTAGGTCTGATTTGCTTCGTATGTGTCCGAACCTCCTATATAATGATTTAAATAATGTTATTAACTTATTCCATAATCATACTTATTTTTATGATATCATATATGGTCATATTATTAGCTTATTATTAGTAATATTTCATTGCTACTTGTTATTCGGGTGTTTATTACTTTTTGTTCTTATGCATGTTTTGTCGAATAAATTCTTATTCTTCTATTTAGGTTATAGATACCTCAATTACAGAATGGTATTAGTGTAATATATATCATATTCATTCATTCAATTCATTTATATAATCATTATGAAATGAAGATCATGTATAACGAGTCGCATCACATCGTGGAGACGGTATTCCGTACGTACGCACGAGCGGTGATATCATTCCCATGACCTTGGAATTGTATTTGAGTGTATATATACTATTTCATAATTAATATCACTTTACAATAATCATATATAGTTATTATTTACACCATTATACCCAACCAAGTGTGGTGGTGGTGGAAAATAGATTACACCATGGCGTAGAGACGGTATTCCGTACGTACGCACGCGCGGTGATTTCGTTTTCCGTAGGATGGATAGATGGTGAAATTGGGTTGTTTCATACTTATAATAACATATCAGTATATGGTTTATATTGATTTTATTACTTCATAATGAAAAAACTAAAGAAGAAGAAGTGGAAGAAGAAATAAAGATGAAAGAATCGGTAACGGACATTACCTCTTCTTTGAAGCGCCTCTTTGAGACCTCCTCTTAGGGAACTAAAATTGGTCTTTGAAGAAGAAAAGAACCTCTAGGATGTTTCTAGGGAATTGGAGAGGAGATATTGGCAGGGTTTGGCCAAGCTTGAAGGCTCAAAGTGGTGTGAGGAAGAGAGGGAGGAGGTTCCCTTTTATAAGGGAGGAGAGGGGCACCTTTGGAATAACTAAACATATTATTTTATTATAAAGTCAAATTCGGTTTTTAATAGCTCCAAATTGATATATTAAGAATCTAAGGAGGGGATGGGTAGACATCCTCTCATACAATAGAATTTAGACAAGTTTAGGTATCAATTTTAACCTTATCTTTTAGATTTAACTTTAAGTTAGATAATTTAACTTTTACCGTGTCTTCTTGTTTTCTTACACTATAAGGTTAATAAACTAACTATATCAAGCCAAAATAACCCCAAGTTGATTATTATTAACATATATAACATTATATAAGTCCTTTGGCAGAACCTTAGATTTTTAGGAATAAAATAACAATTTATAATACAGTATTTGTTTCAAAAACTATTTTATGTCAATTTTGACACTATTTGGTAATTGATTTTTGTGAAAATCATAACAGAATTATTAGTTCAAAAAAAAAATAATTAAATCAATACTAACATGTCATATTAACATATAAAATTATTTTAATTCATAAAAACTTCCAAATTACATTTATTTGGGTATTTATAACATCAATTATGTCGATATTTCATTAATAAGATAATTACTGCATCATCTTTGTGTCATAAATAAATTAAATTATTAAATTTCTAAAAAATACAAATAAAATACCATTATGTAGTAAATCTTGTTATCTTTCTAATGAATATTTATAGTCGAATTTATCTTATGTATAACACTATATTAAAAATTCTTTAGTTAATAAACTTTGATTTTAACTATTTTAACCCTTCTTTAAATAAATTGATAATAAATGTCCTAATCTAATCCTAGTGGTCCTAAATGGTCATATTTTATTACTAAGGCTGTTTTGGTCGAATTACACTTATCCAATAGAATTAGGACATGTGTTAGGGTAATAATAATATCATATTTACCCTTAACTACCCTATTTACTTTTAACTGTGGTAAATAAAAGTAAAAAGTTACTATTCACCAAAAATTACATTCATCTCATTGAACCACATTTTACTTACTTACATCAACCGTGTCTCTTGGATTTTTGAAATTCCACTCACAGAAGTGGTAAAATTAAGTTTTATGAAAAAATTCAGTTTTTTAACTACCACTTAGTGGTTTCACTATTCATCAAAAAAAGAAAGTTTCCAGAAAAATACCAAAAATTAGGCCTAAGCTATATTTGATATTGTGAATTTAAAAATTCTGTTTATTTTACCAAATTCAAAACATATCAGTTACATTAACTAATTTAAAAATTAATTCCCGTCGTCAAAACAAATAGTTTGTTTTTAATAACTATCAAAAGATTGACACTTGTTTATGTCTGGTTTAAAGTTGAAATTACATCCAATGAACAAAATTGTATTAAATTGTAAAAATATATTCTAAATATACTTTAAAACCACTCAAATTAATAATTTATCACTATTAATTATTTCTATTAAAAAAGTTGTTTTTAATTAAAATTTAATAATTTTCACTATTCATCAGAATATGAAAGTTATCCGAAAAGTACCAAAATTTCACCCTAAGCTAATTTCGATATTACGAATCCAAAAATGAAGTCAATTTTGAAAAATAAAGTTTACAAAATTTAGAAAAGTGGTTATTACTAGTCATAACGTCTAGTTTTAATAATATTTTAATAGCATATCGTTGTTTAGTGAAACTCGGTATAGCGTATGACGCAAGCTATCGAGGAAGGTCACAGTTGCGTGTAAATCAAGTCAAGCTAGTGTTGTGTGTAGTGAAAGATTCCTTTGATGATTTATATAACATAAAAACAAAATATTTCTCATAAAAGTCTCGGGTGTTACAGACACTGGTACCATGGTACATCCTCTGAAGAGGATGACGTGCTACCCACCTATAGAATATCCATCAGGTGCATGTCCTGTGGATATCTGAGCACTTTGTGCCTCACATTCAATGTCCCCATGTTGCGCCTCCCTAAATCGCTGAAGAAGTGGGGGAGTGACTATAAGAGACTGAAGGAAAGTTGCTCTATCTCTATCCAAATAGGATATCTGTAAAGCATCCAGCTACTCTGTCACCTCACCTAACAGCTGTATACCAGACCTCCTACTAAGTGCATCTGAAACAAAATTCCCCTTCCCGGGAGTATAGACTATCTCGAAGTCATAGTCCTAGAGGAACTCAAGACATCATCGTTGTCTTAGGTTCAGTTCCTTCTGAGAGAAGATATATCTAAGACTCTTGTGATAAGAGTACACTATAAAACAGTCTCCCATCAGATAGTGCCACCACATCTTCAAGGAAAAGACCACTGCTGCTAAATCCAGGTCATGGGTAGTGTAGTTCTTCTCATGTTGTCACAACTGCCGATAACCATATGTGATCATTACTCACTCCTATATCAGGACACATCCGAGCCCAGTCCCTAATGTGTCACAGTAAACTACATACCATGTGCCCTCCTCTGGAAGCCTCAAAATGGGGGCACTAGTCAGCCTCTACCTCAGCTCCTGAAAACTCTGTTGGCATCTCTCTGACAACAAAAAGGGTTGCCCCTTCTTTGTCAAGGCTGATAGTGGTGTTGTAACTCTGGAGAAGTCTGGCACAAACCTCCGGTAATATCCAACCAAACCCAGGAAACTTTGTACCTCCGTCACACTCCTAGGGGGCTCCCACGCAAGTACCACCTCAATCATCACTGGATCTACTGCAACTCTAGCTTCCAATATGACATGTCCTAGAAAGTGAACCTCTCAGATCCAAAACTGGAACTTTGAGAGCTTACCATAAAGCTGGTGCTCTCAGAGTGTGTCAAGTACTACCTGCAATTGATAGGAATGCTCCTCATCAATACTTGAGTAGATCAAAATGTCTTCAATGAGGACTACTACAAAGAGGTCAAGGTATGGATTAAAGATCTTGTTCATGTGTCCCGTGAACATAGCTGGAGAGTTGTTCATGCCGAATGGCATAACCCAGACCTCATAATGGCCATACCCACACCTGAAATCCGTCTTCTTTACATCTTCCTCTCACACTCTGAGCTGGTGATAGCCTGATCTGAGGTCTATCTTCGAGAACCACCATGCAATCTTTAACTGATCAAAGAGATCGTTAATCCTTGGGAGTGGGAACTTGTTTTTCACCGTCACCTGGTTCAGGCACTGATAGTTGATACAAAGTCTCAAGCTCCCATCCACCTTCTTGGCAAACAGAATTGGGGCCACCCATGGAGAAACAATGGTCCAGATGAATCCCTTCCCCTACAGGTCCTTTAGCTATACCTGCAGCTCGCGAAGCTCCGCAGGAGCCATCCAATAAACTGTTGTAGATATCCATGTCATCACGGGGTACAGGTAAATGTAAATGTCCACCTCTCTACGAAGAGGTAGACCCATAACATCATTAGGGAAGACATCCGTGTACTGGTCTACCACTACAGGATAGCTCGGACTCTCCACATCAACAGATCCAAGGGTAAGGCTACCCAACTGATGACTGATCGGTTGCACTCTCCTCTGAGTAAGT
This sequence comes from Viscum album, assembly GCA_963277665.1. Lineage (NCBI taxonomy): Eukaryota > Viridiplantae > Streptophyta > Magnoliopsida > Santalales > Viscaceae > Viscum > Viscum album. The sequence continues at coordinate 1,980,278,169 of OY728119.1, forward strand.
CTATCCTACACTGAAAAGGAAACATTCTCGCTGGTGAAGGTAAACCTGGTCTCATCTATGCCGACACACCACACTTTACACCTAATACAATCAATCCGAACATGGATTGTAGATAACCAGTCCATACCCAAGATGATGTTGTAAGGCCTCAACGTCGCTACTAGGATATCCCAGCTGAAGCTCTCGCCTCCTAGAGTAAGCTCGCACTGCTGGTACTAGTGCCTAATCATAAAATCTACTCCCGTAAGAGTATCTAACAGTAAAAATCGAGCCAACAGCTCCATCAAAATCTCTGAGCTCCGAACGAGGGTAGTGGAAATAAAATAATTACTAGTACATGTGTCTATTAGTACTGCAGCTATGGTGGAGTATACACATATCATACCTCAAATCATCTCTGAAGCACCATGATCGTAAGCCTCAGCTTCCCGGTGATGAGCTCTCCCCTATCCACCTGCTCCTTGTGGTTGGGGTGGACCACCTGGTGGTGGTGGTGGTAATATCTCGAATTGTCACCCACCGCCAGTTGCACGACCATCTCCTCTGCCACGTCCACCTGCTCCTTATGGACCACCTCGATCGAACCTCTGTCTCTTCTTGGGAGGTCCCTCGATCGTATGCAGATCATCCGTATGACGGGTCTGACAGTCATGATCCATGTGACCCTGCCCGCCGCATGAGAAACACTGCCCGCTCCTGGCATAACTAGCTCCACCTCGGGTTCCCCACCCAACTGATCCTGAGTCATGTGGTCATCCACTTGTAGGTCTTGTCCTCTTGGACCTCTATGATGATTGTCTACTACCAGCTTCAAAACAACTCTGCTGCGTGATGATTGGTAGTGGGTCTCACAGCTGGTGACTGCTCAGCAAGGAAACTCTCCACCAGGAGGGCTCTCTCTAACACCCCCGTCTGCGTCGGGATGCCGAGTGAGATCCTCGAAGCCCTAATCTCCCGCCTAAGACTCTACTCGATGGTCTAGGCCTTGGAAATTGGGTCCTGCACCATATCGGTGGAGTAGCATGAGACTTCAGTGAACCTCATTGAGTACTGAGCCATAGTCATACTGCCCTGCTGTAGATTAAGTATCTTTTTTATGCGCAATGCGCGAAGAGTTGCTGGAACAAACTCTGCCTGAAAGAGGCTCTCAAAGTTCTCCCAGAGAAGCTTCACCTCATCGTGAACCTGGAGCATCATGCTCCACCATCTGCCCACTGGTTCCTGTAGAAGGCTAGCGGTAGGGATCACCATGAGATTGGCTAGTGTCCCTATGAGTCGGAAGACTCTCACCACAGCCTCCAGCCAATCCTCAGCCGCCTGTGGGTCTGTCTCTCCCCTGAACGTGGGTGGCCTCTAGCGGTAGAACTCGTGCAATGCGCTCAGGCGACGTGCACCGTCTGTTTTTGTGGCTAGTGGCATCGATGGCCCAATGGTGAATGGTACCGTGGGTGCCTCTGCTGGTGCCTCTACTAGAAGAGGGCCCTGCACCGAGGCCTTGTCACTCGATGGGATATCAATGCATAAAACACTCGGAACTCTAGTTGGTTGTCTGTGGGGAGTCATCCTGAAAAGAAACATGTGTTCCACGGTCAATAAGTTATAACTAGTGAGATGACTCAAGACATAATAATGAAAACTCTTGGAAACACACACGCAATCATTGTTTTCGTGCACTGAGTCGGAAATCATAAGTCAAGGTCCTGGTGTATGGATACATCGGCAGCCGCACCAACACTGGACTTCCTGAACTGAAAACCACACTCATTACCCTTAACACTATTGGTTCATAGAAAAGAAAGATCATAGTCCTATGTTCTGTGGTATAATCGACTCCTATGATACCAATTTGTCATGACCCATCCCCCGGGGCCTGTTCCGTGACAAAACCCAAGCTGGCCTTCCATAGGCCAGGGGCTGGAGACTATCACCAAAGGCATTTTCCCTAAAACTGGGAAGGCATTGCCTTTATAAACTGTAAACACATGCAACCAAGCACACAAAAAGATACGAATGCAAGTCAACTGTATAACCAAAAGAGTGCTAGAAGTAAAAGGGGAAAGAATACAAGCCCAACATTAAAGTACAAGTACAAATGAAATACAGTACAACTGAATAAAGAGAAAGAAATCTAATGGATTTTCCTCCAAGGTTCCTACCTGAAGGGTATGTATAGATCGCCTCCTCAGTACCCCACATCCACCCGTCTCCTCTACGTTCTGACATGTTGTATGGTCCACCTCAGGGCACCATGTAGTCCTGGTACTCTTAGCCTCAGTCAGCGTTGTCTGTCTTCTGCATCCAACACAACAAGGTGCAGGCATAGCCCGTGCAGGGGTGAGTATAAAGATACTCAGTAGGGACCCTAAGACCCTCATGGTCCCAAAAAATCCACCAAGGATATCCCACAAAGTATGAAATCAACAGATAACCCTATATAGGTATATGCCCATACATATACCTAAGTTATCAAGTAATCCATCTCAATCATGAGGAAAACACAGAGGTACTAACTCAGCTCACACCATGATTTATTCTACGGGTAGTATCAAGTAACATTCCCCATCACAATGTTGAACTCCTCAGTTGTAGGAGAACTCTTACTCTATCGAGTGAAGTGGGCTTATTGTGTCACATAGAGGAGTTTCCCACTAACCTTGGACTACTTAGGTACTACACCTATCGAGTACCATGGGTCTGTTGCATCACCAAGGCACTCCCCACTGTGGGTCTACCGCGTCACCAAGGTGCTCCCCACTGGGTCTACTGAGGTACTTCTCCTTTCAAGTATCGTGGGTCTACCGCATCCCCAAGGTGCTCCCCACCGTGGCTCTGTCGCGTCACCAAGGTGCTCCCCACTGGGCCTTTCAAGTCACTCCGAGTCAAAACGGTCAGCATTCGTCAAGTCTTTGCCAGCCACTGGGTTCCCAGACTATGCTCGCTCGTCTCTGGAGGATCCGCTCCACAAACTACTGTTCGATACTCCAACTATCATGAAGTCCCATGAATAACTATCTCAAAGGTCTGCCACGTCATAGGGTTCTCAATGTAACAGACGTCGCGTCAATCGGACGCACGGTCTGTGAGTTATTAGCCTTTTAGTCTTGGGGGCGGTTTGATTCGTGCTCGATCCAACCTGACCATACCCCAACTTTATCCAAAACTGCAGTGGGGTATACTCAAAGGGAATGTAACTCTCCAAGATTTACAGTGCCACTGATGGTTCATCAAGCGGACGTCCAATGCCAAAGTTATGGCCAAAAGAATTAAATGGGTCGTAGTTGGCCCGTGTCCGGTCCGACCCGGTCATATTGACATGGCCCAACCCGGCCTAGGCAGACTCAGTTCAGGTCGACCCGTCCCGACCCATTGGTTCTGGCCCAGACCGCAGTGCGACCCGACCCATAGGGTACCATGAGGTCACGGACTGACCGTGAGGGCGCGAACCGACCGCGGGGGCGCGGACCGACTGCGAGGGCGCGAAACGGCCCCAGGGGTGCGAACCGGCTGTGAGGGCGCTGAACGGCCACGAGGGTGCGGACGGGCTACGAGGGTGTGGAATAGACACGAGGGCACGGACCGGCCGCGAGGGCAGTGGAATGGACGCGTGGGCGTGTACCGGCCATGGGGCCCAGACCGGAAGCGAGGGCGCGGACCGGCCACGGGTCATCACTTCGGTCGTGCGTCGGTGGACGGGCCGCGGGGCGGCGGTCTGGTCGTGGGCCTGTAGCTCAGTCGGTCGCGGGGCGGCGCCTCTGTCACAGGGCGATGCAGAGCCCCTGACGGCGGTGGTGGCTGCAGTTGATGTAGTGGTCGTGGGGCGGCGGCGGTGGTCGCGGGGCGGCGCTATTGCCCCATCGCCAGCGTCGCGGCCGGCGATGGTGTTAGCTGCCGTTCTCGTGCCCTGTCCTTTGATGGTTAACGTCCTCCTCTACCGCGAAGAACACCACAAGATTTGTGGAAGGGTCGGGCCATTTTGTTTTGCCCCATACCCTCTATGTTAGTATGGTAGCATATGGCTCAACAAAAAAAGAAGATCGCAAAGCTTACAAATTCTCGCAACGTTTCATTACCAAACTGCAAAGAAACCAAGGTAAGAATATGGGAAAAGTATTATCAAGCAAATAAGCCCCCTACCTCATCTGTTTGATGAAGTTGGCACAAGAAGTTAGTAAAGTCGGTGATTCCTCGTAGATGAGGACGTCCCACGTCGAAAGAAGTCCCAAGGAAGAAGGTCGAAGGAGGTTGGCATTCTTCATTGGAGAGCTTTCTCCCAAGTTCTCCCAATCCTCCTTTGCCAAACCTTTTCCAACAAATGAATATCCAACCAAATAAAATATGTTTATCTATTTAATTTTTTGGTAATCGAAGTTGTATTAATTAATTGGAAACAATAAATGGGTTGTGTTGCCATAAAATTCAAATTGGGGGATACCAAGGGTTGGCACAATTAATTAAAGGGGGTGGTGGCACTATTAAGTGGGGAGATCAAGAGTTTTCTCCCCACTTAATATGGAGTTCAAGAGTTTTTAACCTCGAGTGGTCCCCACCACCACATCCTCTCATGGGAGGTTAGTTCATGTGGTCCCCACCACAATAACCTCTCTTGGGAGGTTTAGTTCGGGTGGTCCCCACCTGAAATATCTACATAGAAGCTATAAATAAAATAAAATGAAGTTTATTTTATTTTATTATTTCCAAAAAAATCCCAAAAATTAACATTCACCCTCGACCAACTGTCGTCGAGGTGAAAGTCTTCTTAAGAGAATATCGGCTCTGTGAGATCAACAATTCCCTCAGGTTTCAATTCCGAGCACTGGTTCAAATGTTAGAAAAACCCGCTCTCACATTTAATAAAAGTACTTGAACAAAAGTTCAGAAATTCATTTCGGGCAGTCCGGACCTCGGAATCACGTGCCGTCAATTTTCACGGAGTCGTAAAATTCCCATTTGTTATAAAAATATATATATGGAAATTTCGAGTCTTTACACATATGGTGTTTTAAATATCAAGGAGGGGCTTAAGGGTGATCTTGATGAGCTTGACATTCATGGAATGAATAATATAATGATTCTAGATTTGTTGAAGGCATCATCCGAGTATTTGGATCAGCATAAAGCTGAAAATGATCGAATACAAGGAGGGGTAGAAGAATATCTGACAACTCTTGAAGGATTAGAAGAGGTTGTGGACTTTAAAGTAACGGTTGAAGATAAGGAAAAAATATATCAATGAACTTACAGTGATATTGGAGGAAATGACCATTATAGTACAGGGACTTGAAGAATAAGTTTTTTCTTTAAGAATAAAATTGGGAACTAAATCAAAAGTGAGGGGGAAAAAATAAAATGTAATTTGGATGGTTTTCAAATGAAGAGATTTTGGGAAGACATAAAAGTGGTTGAAAAAGAGTAGAGAAATCCTTTAATTATAAAATAACTACATTTATATGTAGAAGTCGAATTGGATATTATATAAAATCATCAAAGTTTGTAAAGAGATGAGAAAAAACAAGGGGACTAGAAATTTAGACTTATCACAATGGTTCTTGACGTCCTATCAATGATATCTTTGAACCAAATAGAGTAGAATGATGAAAATGATCCTCAATTATTTAGATATAATCACTGATCAAATACCTATAAATTATGTTTCATGTGGAGGAATGGAAGTGAGAGGATATTTCCTCTTATGTAATGCCAATTCCATGCCTTTATGGGCCATATAATTTCTTACTATGAAGAGTCAAGGATCTTTATGAATGAGTAAGAAACGAGAAGTCAAAAAATTAGAATGAGACCATATCCTTCATCCAATAGAAGAAAATTTTTATATAGATACTATTTTCACTATTCTAACTTTGCATATAATAATATTCATTATTGGAAAGGGATAGGTGGAAACCATAACTACATAACACTAATATAAGCCAACTATAGTCAACCAAGAATAATTTCCCTTGAAAACAAGTATTATACTTTTGAATAAAAATATGTGTATGAATCACCCTTTCATATTTAGAAGATATTGAAGATACCATCTTATGACACCACTCAATCCGGTAACTCATGGAAGGAAAAGAAGAAGATTGAGAAATACAACATGGAAGAGATCACTATTGATGATACACATAACAACAAGACCAAGATTCTTGAAAGTGTATTCTTTTCCCACATGATAGGAAATGAAAATTTGATGAAAAATGTTAAAGAAATGGTTTATAGAATAGTGGATTTTGGAATTTATGGATCTTTAAAGATCAAAGGTAGTGGGAATACAGAATTAGAAAATGATGAGCTAATGAAAATTGAAGTTCTCTATGTGTACAGATTGCGTCATAATCTCCTGAGTGCAAGTCAACTCTATTTATTAGGATTTATAGCGACATTTAATAAGAAAATCTACACAATAATTTTAAATAAAGTTAATTCTCTCATGAAATATTTTAGAATAAACATCAATATATACTAGGTAGACAGTGAAGAAAACACATGTTTGATTATAATTAAAGAGGAAAACAACTTAATGAACCATAGGTTTGGTCACATTAAACAACATACCATGGAAAACATATCCATGATAAAGTATATTATTTAAATTCCCAATATAATGTTTGATTGATAAAATATATGTAATGCTTTCATGTGAGAAAAAATGGACTGAAATTATTATCATCCACATAACAAAAGGGCATCAAATATTTTTTATCTAGTACACAAAGTTTTTTGTGGTCTAAAGAATATGGTTAGAACAAATAGATAGAGGTAATTCATTATTTTTATTTTTTATTTTAGTATAATGGAATATGGGATGTTTTTAAAGTGTAAACAAGAATCTATTTACAACATGAAGATATATCTCTAAATAGTTCAGAATAAAATTGAATGAATAATCAAGATATTACAATATAACAATGGAATAGAATACACATCCATTGAATTTTAAAATTACCTTAAAAACATAGGATCTATCATTAGGATTCTATAGTGAGAACACCTCAAAAAAGGGTTTACTAAATGAATAAATTAGTAGGTGAATAATTTTTCCCAAAACTATACTAATTGATTTTTTTTTTCTTTTCATTACTATAAAGAAGATGCTAAAGTTGTAGTTGTAGCGACCTGACCCCAGAAGCTCGGAGCATGTGTTTGATACTAATTACATATGAATGATTACAAAGAATCAAATACTTATGGGTTTAGAGTTTAGTAGTCTTTTTAAACCACATACATACAATAGTCTTGTATTTCAAAAGAATACACTAATTGAAACATATTTTTTCTAAATAAATAACATCAAGGATAACTATAATCTATATAGTATATCCATATATATATTTCATAGTATTATTCTTGTATTCCTGGTGAAAGAAACAAAGTAAGGGTGATCTCAAATGCTTAGTAAGGGAAAAGTATGTAGAATAAATACTTAATTAATATGAATAAATTAATATGGAAAGGTAAATAACTGAGCACACATGACTGGTAATCAATTAAATGAATGGAAGTGTGTAAACAATGTACAAAGTTAATTATTGGAAAAAACATGCCATTCAATTAAATATATAAGGAAAAATAAATATTCCAGGGTAATAAACTGAAACACATGCCATATAAATAATTAAAATTGAAATATATCCATATATATGTCATACTAAATCTCATGGATGAATTAATATTGAAACTAATATGAGTGAAATTCTGGATTATTGGAATCCATGTTTCATAGGTACATGGTACCTTTACCATCATGACCTTTCACAAGATGGTTTACAAAATATCAGGTAAAACCCCATCTATGGAAACTCACAAAATGACTCATCCAAATATACTATAGATTTATCAAGGGGGCTATCTATAATCGAGTCCCACTCATGTCATACCAGTCCAAAAAATTCCTCATATTTAATAATCTAAATAAATAATATGCATAATCAAATAACTGTATTGAATAAATAATATTTAATTATAAATATTTCCCCAAAAATAATCAAATAATTTTCAAATTATACACTAAATTTAAAATGGTATATAGTTTAGGAAATATAAATTTACATCATAGATGATATGGATAATTAGTAAAAATTAAATGATCATAAGAGATTGAATATTTCAAGGGGATTTAAAAAATGAATCAAGGATGTGAATAGAAATATTATCCATGACTAAATAATAAAAAAACTCCCAGATTATTACTAAGGATGGGATCAATACAACATACCCTGAGTGGAGTAAAATAAAGGGTTGTTGTCTTTGATGAAGAGAAATAATATAAAAATAACTTTTAAAAAAATTCTTGAGAAAAATAACCTTTTGTTTTGAAAACCCATTTGAAAAAACGTTTCATTGAAAATAATTTTTTAATATATGTTCTTTATAAAGTAATCTTTTAATCATGCAAAGTATGCTTGAAAAAATGATGGTGGTAAGTACATATAAGTCGTACGAGGTAAAAATAACATTCTTTTTTCATGGATAAAGGTTAGAAAAATGAATTTTTCGGAAGGAGACATGAATGTTATTTTGAAAAAAAATTAAAAGAAAAAAGGGAAAAAATTTCATAACCAAATAATTTTAAAAAAAATTGAAAACATCATAATAAAACATGGTTTTTAGAATAAAATATCTTATCTAACTAAACAGAGATACAAAGTTGGGTTTTCTAAAAAATATTTTCTAAAACATTTTGAGAACCAATGTGTGGGAAAATGGTACTAATACTTGAAAATGATAATGAATTACCAGAGGATAAAAAACAAAAGTTTTTATTGAATATTGTTCATATAATTTCCTTGAATGGAAATACCATTGAAATATGATTAATGTTATTGTTGAAGAAAATAATATTTAAACATTCCAAAGTGTCCTATTACTCTTTAAAACATTTTAAATCCTAATCCTCATAAACGAATGATATTAAATGAAATTTATAATATCATTACAGTAATTAGATTCATGATATATCATGTTAAATGTTATTTTATACACTATATACAAGAAATTATGTGCATAACAACAAATAATTCTCAATAGAATGTAAATTGAGACAAAATCCCTTACCTTGTGTTTCCTTTTGGGTGAATGTACTTTAACATGTTTTATAATATTTTTAAACATGTTACTCACTTATAAAATAATAATATTAATATTTATGATATCATATATGATCCTATCATAATATATTATTAATCATTTGTTAATAACCTTTCATTATTTTAGATATTTCATGTGTTAATTTCCTAGTTTGTTGAGTATGTTTTAACTTATTTTTGGTTTTTCTTGTTAAATATGTCATGGTTTCATCATATAAATAATTTAATCCTAGATATTAATATAATATATATCCAGTATATATGTATTTATATTAGTCTATAATATTTAGAAATTATAAATTAAGGGCACCGTTCATGGAGACGGTATGCCATACATGAATGCAACATTCATTTCATTGTTGTATTTAAATACTAAACACTAAATGATACACATGTATATTATAATTAAAGTATCATATATATGTTATATATGTTACATTTTTTTTATTAAAACCATATATTATACATTCCATTTATGGCGTGAATGAGTCATATCGCTTTGAGGGGGTGGTAGTCCACACTTTCTCAAATGAAATTATCATATTTATACAAGATAGAAATCCTAAAGGTATGTTATAAATAAAAATTACAGAATTATAAAGAAATTATAAATATAATATATAAAAAATATATATATATTTTCCATCATAATTTCCACCATGATAGGTGGTAATAGAAAAATGAACAATCATCATTTCACGAGGCAGCAGTTCACCGTACACAGAAACAGTATATTCATTTTCCATTAGATGGAGGTGTGTGTAAGTGTAGGTTGAAAAATTTATAGAAAAACATAATAGTATATTTATTATAATTTTTTTTAAAATAATGTAATAAATTTATTTTAGGGGGTGTGGAATGGAAATGAAACTAGATAGAATGAGAGAAGGCGTTACCTCTTAATCGGGTAAATTCTTTTGGTTTGTACCAAACGTTTCATTGGATTGCATCCATCACAAAGAGATTCTTATAGGATGAGGGGAGGGATTTTTTATGAGATATTTTTATAGATATTTGTTGAGCCAAAGTGTCTTGATAGGTGTCTGGAAGTGGGATGAGAAGAGTTCCTTTTATAGTGTAGGAGGAGTGGCACTCATGTAATATTTTAACATGGGAATTCCACCCAGGTTTTTCTTGTTGAAAGTTCCTCCAATAATGGTACCAATTATATATAAGAGAGTATTCAGTAGATATATATCCATAAAATAGCTCTTTTACAAGTTTATAGGTATTTTTGTTCCCTAAGGTTAAGGTTTAGCCCATTATTATGCTTAATTTAACCTTAATTGTCGTAATTAATTTTAATCACTTTCACTAATATTTTTGGTCAAAAATTTTTTGGTATTATTGGATATTATAAATTATTTTCATTCCAATTTTTTAATCCATTTTTCAAAATTCCAATCACAAGAGTGGTATAAATTAATTTAATTTTCATCCCGCCAAAGGGACGACAATGTAGGTTTTTGAAGTAAAAACATCTAAAAGTTTGTTATGATTTTATAATAATTTGCAATGTGAATTTGATTCCAATGACATAAATTGTATTAATTGTTAAAAATATTATCTAATTAAACTTTAAAATAAATTAAAAATATAATTTTACAATATAAATAAATTAGATGAAAAATAAATTTTGAACTAAAATTCTGTATTTTAACTATTCATTAAAAAATGACATGTTTCCGAAAAATACCAAAAAATCACACTAACCTAATTATTATGATTATATTTAAAATATTAAGTTTATATTGACCTATTAAATCTATTAAAGTGTAAAAATTAATATTTAAAATTGATTCACCAAAAAAGGTGGTAAAATTGCCTTTATAAATATATAGGTTTTTATGTGTAGAATAGTGTTTATTCTTATCTTATGTCTATTGAATCTATTGGATAATTATCAAAAAAAATATTGAATATATAAAAAATATATTTCAATAATATAATTCACTAATTATAATTAATTTAATTAATTATTAAAAAATTCCTTTTTGAGCATAAAAATAATAATATATCCTTTATATTCAGTTGGTTTATTTTTTAATTTCTAATTAATTGGTTAACTAATAATTTTTTTATATTTATATAAACCATAAATTTTTATAAGTAAGTTATTATTATTAATAACTTCTAACATAATGTCTATGTTATATCATATTATATTAAATAATAATATTTTAATAATGCATTGATATTTGGTGAAACTCAGTCTTGGGTGTAACGCAAGCTATCGAGGAAGGCCACTCTTGCGTGTAACGCAAACTCTCAAGGAAGAAATATATTTCATGTGATGAAAGATATAAAATATATTGAATTAATTTAATATAGTAAATATATTATAAATATCCATATGTTATATAACCATACGCACTTGGTGTCATGTGTTACACACGCTATCAAATACCACATTCTTACTTTATATTTTTAGGGTGTCACATTCTCCCCAACTTACTAAAATTGTGTCTTCAAAATTTAAACTTGATCATGGTGATATATTTTTTGATACTTCTTATGTTTTAAATCTCACATCAAGAGAAGGGTTCATAAGTCATCTTCTAGAAAATAGAAAATAGGATTCACAAATGTCACATGGACTACCATGTACCAAGGTCTCTAAGTATGAAAACATTAGTGGAAAGTAGAGATATGTAATTTTTTGGAAAATCGTAAATATTTATAGGGAGTGAATGAGGTCATTAATCACAAAAAGTTAACTATCAATATAACATTGAGTCCCACAAATCCATTAATCTACAATGATTTAAGTGACCATTGGTTCAATAGAAATTAAGGTATTTGGATAGCATTTTATTTCTATGTAATTTTCCTAATGTTGTGTAATTATTTTACTAACCTTTAATATAATGAGATATTATTAGCTAAAAGGTTTCAATTTCATTTGAACAATCCTAAATTTTGGTTATGCTTTGATCAAATTCTAATTCATTCCTTTATGACAATAAATTAATTACCAATAGTGATTTTTATATACCCAATGAACTAAAAGAAACTTTTTAAAGGATCGTAATGCCTATAATAGAGTGAAATGTCAAACCATTTGTTTTTAAATATCTTCTAAAACCAATATATTTCATAGATTAGTTTATAATCCTCAAAAGTGATACTACTGGTTCATCATTAACATTTATTAGTCAAATTCATTAACTAAAAATAAAAAAATTAACAAAGACATTGAGTAGGTTAGTGGTTGGTGTGAAACTATTATCATCCTTTGATCATGGGTTAAAGACCCTTGATGTTGCTGGATTTGAATGGTTGTAACCCATATTACTGGTTTTCCTTTTCTAAAGCCAAATTAATATAACTTCCAAATTAAATGTGATGGACATCCTTTAAATAAGGTTAATCACTAATTATCATTATAAGGTTTCCAATAAGCCCTTGATACATAAGTAATCTATCCATTTATTTCCACATAGGTCCATCCTTGGTCTAGGGTTTATCCATTATATCATTTCTAGGATTTATAAATCATCAAACCATATGTTTAATCTAATACACCTTAGGTTTAACCTAGGTTATAAATAGTCAAATCCATTCAAATTCTATATAATGGTTTTAAAATAAAAAGTGGATTTTCCTAAGAAAATACCCTAGGAATTTAAAACTAGGTGCACAGTAAGACTCATTATCATGTACCACATTACCCCAAGTCAGGCCTGGAACACCTTGTCGGAGTTGTTACTCCTAGGTACATCATCCACTTGTAGTGTCTAGACAGGGATGTATTGAAAGGAAGACTCACATAATATATAATTTACTATAATTATAGTTTTTTCATCTATACTTATCCTAAAACTATACCTTAGAGTTATGTTATCTAACCTATGTTTTAATAAATATAGTTCCCAAGGTTCTTACTAAACTTCCTTTGATACCAACTGCAACAATTCGGCCCCAAAAGGCTCAGAGATGGCGTCTTCTACTAATTTCATTATCATGATTATAAAGAATCAAATCCTAAAGGATTGAGAGTTTAGTAGTCTTGGTAAACCAGATACATACATGAGTCTTGTATTAAAAAAGAATAAAGCAATTACAACATAAATTTTCTTCTTTATAAATAAATAACATTGAGGATAACTCAAATCCATCTAGTAATTCCTTGTATATATTTCATAGTACACTTCTTGGATTCCTAGGGAAAGAAACATAGTAAGGGTGAGCTTGAATGATCTATAAGGGAAAATTATATCAGAAGAAATAATGAATTAATAAGAATAAATTAACATGGAAAGGTAAATAATTTAACATGCATGGAAAGTTATCAAAAACTGAATGAAAGTTCTTAAATAGTATGTCAAGGTAATAACAGGAAAAAAATTCCATTAAAAAAACTATATATGGAAAAATAAATATGGAAACATAAGGAACTAAAACACATGACATCTAAATAATTGAAAATGAAATGTATCTATCATGACCCATCTCCAAGGGCCCATATCGTTACTACCCCATGCCCATCGTCTATAGGCTAGGGGCTGGCGAATAGCACTGGAAAGGTGTATCCCTGTAATAGGAAGGAATTGCCTTTAAACCTTTAAAAACACACAAATCAAGAACATGACAAAGGTAAACCATCTGAAGGTGCCAACGGACTTCCCGAGACTTACTCTTCATTGCTACACCCACTTTTCCGGGTTTTGTCCAACCCTAATAGATCGCTCGTGAAGAACACGTCAACCAGAGAGGACCAAAAAGGTACCAAAAAAGGGAACACTATCAAGGTCACACCATGATGATACAAGTGCCACAAATGTAACACCACGAAGGTAACACCACGATTGTAAAAGACTCAGCTCCAACTTCATATGGCCTCTCCGGAGAACACCACAAAGGTAACATAAGGAAGGTAACACCACTAAGGATCTCCATGGCCTCTCTTGAGCGGGGACCGCCCTAGCTGGAACAGGGGGAGCGGCCCCCCAGTTTTCCTAAATGGCCCTAGCCATTTGGTTTGTGTGGCGGCGCAACGTGGCACCACCTGGTCTCCTGCGGGACCCATAGGGAGCTGGTACCTATGGTCGTGGCGTCGGAGCCATGCCCAGCCTCTCCGGTGGTGCACCATTGTGCGCCACTCTGTCTCCTACGTCCAGCCAGTGCCAACCTCTCCATGTATTCTCCGCGGCTGATAAACTGTGGCCACATTCTCCAGTGGTGCACACGTGCCACCCCTTCCTCCGTGGTCGGCCCGAGCAGGCCGCTTTCTCCACCCACCATGGATTCGGTCGTGACCTTCTCGGCCGGTGGTGCATGTCGGCACGCTGCCATCTTCTCCATGGTTAGCCATTGTCGGTCACTGCCATCACCCACCGTCACCAGTTTTCAGTGTTTTCATGCCGGTGCCGCACTGGCAGTCTTCCGCAGGTCACCAGGTGAGCTCCAGTGGCCCATGTTTTCATCTGAAGGTGCCAACAGACTTCCCAGGACGTCATCTTTGTCGCTAAACCCACTGTTACGGGTTTTGTACTACCTAAATAGATCGCTCACGAAGAACATGTCAAATTTAAATAAAAGTCAGAGATTCTGGGCCTTGTTCGTTTGGATCACTCCATCCAGTTAGCTTGATAGCAAGAGGGTAGTAATAATTCAAAAACTCTTGAAATTAGACAAGAAATAAACCCTACCTCAAGATCGTTGGAGAACGTCCATGTTTGAGGAAGAGTCGGTGTTCGTCAGTTCGTGATTCGATGGCGTTCATCCTTGCCTGCTGGAACTGATCTCGTCCTCCAAGTGGTTGGCGTCACGGTACTTTACCATAACTTCGTCGCTGGATGAAGTTGTGCCAATACCCCTCCCCAAGCTCCATATAAATTGGGGAGGGGGTGGTGAGTAACGCCATTGGGAATTTATATGGTTCATTTAATAATGAAACTTCTTAATTCCAATGGTATAGTTACAAACATTGACGATTCAAGCCAATTAATGGATTGACATGTCATTGGTCCCGCCATTGTCGCTCGTCAATTGGAGGAAAAGAAAATACATAAATAAAATAACTTTGTTATTTTATTATTTTTTAAATGTCCAAAATCTATCTTTTTCTCTTGACCTACTGCGGTCAAAGTGAAGTCTTCCTTAAGGGAATCTCGGCCCTATGGATTCAACGGTGCTCTCAGATTTTTAATCCGAGCACCAGTTGAAAAGTTAGAAAACACCACTCGCAAGTTTACTAAACATACCTAAAAAAAGTTCAGAAATTTGTTTCGGGCTCACCGGGCCTCGGAATCATGCGCTGTCAATTTTCACAGACTCGTAATAATTCAATATGATTAAAAACAATTGACGTGGAAAATCTAGGTCTTTATAATATCCATATATATCGATGAAAAATATCATGGATGAATAAATATTGAAACTAATATGAGGGAAATGCTTGATTATTGGAAACTATGTTTTATTGGAATGTGGTACCTTTACCTTCAAGACCTTTCACAATATGGTTTACAAAATATTGGGTAAAAATAACAGTCCTTTTGCACTGTTAAAGGTCAGAAAAATGAATTTTATGGAAAGAGACAAAAATATTACTTTGATAACATTAGTAAAAGAAAAAAAAGTAAAATTTATTTATGAAATAATATAAAAAAAAAGTTTAAAAAAATTAAAAAAACATCGTTTTTAGAGGAAAATAGGTTCTTCGTTAAAATAGAGATATATAGTCGGGTTTTCAGAAAAACATTTTCTAAAACATCTTTAGTACCAATGAGTGTAAAAATGGTACTAATACCTGAAAATGGTCATGAATAACCATGAGATAGAAAATTAAAGGTTTATTTGAACATTTTTCATATAATTTCCATAAATAGAAATACCATTGAAATGTCATTAATGTTATTGTTGAGGAAAATAATCTTCAAACATTCTAACGTGTCCCATACCACATTGAAACATTTCAAATCATAATCCTCATAACGGAATAAAATTAAATGAAATTTATAATATCATTAAAGTAAGGAGATTCATTATATATCTGGTAAAAGGGTAGTATATACACCTTATAAAAGAAACTAGGTTCATTACAACAAATAAGTCTCAATAGAATTTAAATTGAGATGAAATCCTTTACCTTGTGTTTCCTTTTAGTTGAATGTATTTTAACCTCATGTATAAGGGGTTTAAAAAAGTTAATAAATTTTAATAGAATAATATTATTATTTATGATTTCATCTATGATCCACTTATAATATAGTATTACCTATTTGTTTAAAACGTTTCGTTATTTTAACTATTTTTAGTGTTAATTGCATATTTTTTTGAGTTAGTTTTAACTTATTATTAATTGTTACTATTAAATATGTCATTGTTTAATCATCTCCATAATGTGAACCATGATTTTAATATTATATATATCTAGTATATATGTATTTATAGTATTTTATACTATTTGGATATTAGAAATTAAGTGCACCTTTCATGGAGATGGTAGGCCATACGTACACATGAATGCTAATTTCACTTCATTGTTGTATTAGAATAATGAAAAATTAATGATACATCTGTATATTATAATTTCAGTATAATATATATTTTATATGTGTTACATGGGTTTATTTAAACCATCATTTATATATTACATATATGGAATGAACTTGTCATGTTGCTTTGAGGGGGCGGTAGTCCACACTTCCTCAAACGAAATTATCGTATTTACACAAGATGGACAGAATAAAGGTATGTTATAAATAAAAATTTATGAAGAATAAATACATTATAAATATCATTTATTACATATATAAACATATTGTCCTTCATAATGGCCAACTTGATAGGTGGTAATGGAAAAATGAACAATCATCATTTCGTGAGGCAGTAGTTCACCGTACACAGAAACAGTATGTCTGTTACCCATTAGATAGAGTTGGGTATAATTATTAGTATAAACATTTACATAACAACATAATATTATATTTAGGATACTTTTTTTTATATAATCATGGAATAAATATATTTTAGTGGGTGTATAAAGGAAAATGAAACTATAGAGCTTGAGAGAAGACATTACCTCTTAATCGGGTAACATTTTTTGGTTGGTACCAAAAGCTTCCTTGGATTGCTTCCTGCATAAGGGTAGGATTATAGAATTAGGGGAGGGATGTTTAAAGAGATATTTGGGAATATATTTTTTTTATATAGAGTGACTTGATAGGATTTAAGAAGTCAGAGGATAGGAGTTCCTTTTATAGTGGGGGACTGATACTCTTTTGTTATTTTGACAGGGGAATTCCAGGCACATTTTTATATTGCATGTGGCCAAAATAATGGTTCCAATTTGATCCAAGAGAATATAAGGTCGGTATATGTCCAACCAATATCTCTTGTACAAGTTTATAGGTCGTTTTGGTTCTTAAGGTTAATGTTTAGTCCCTTGTGAAACTTAATTTAACCTTAATTGTTTTAATTAATTTCAATCACTTTCACAAATATTTTTGGTCAAAATAAATTTTTTCCTATTAGAAATTAAAAATTAATCTAATTCCAAATATAGAATCCATTTTTTCAAATTCCAATCACATTATTGGAATAAGTTAATTTAAATATCATCTCTCATGCGGGATGACAATGTAGGTTTTGAAGTAAAATCATCTGAATGTTTTCTATGTTTTTATAATCACATTCAAAGTGATATTTATTCCAATGAAATAAATTGTATTAATTCATAAAAATATTATCTAATTAAAAATTAAATATAATTAAAAATATAATTTAACATTACATATAAAGTATAAGAAAATGCAGTCTAGAACTAAAATTCAGTATTTTAACTATTCATTAAAAAATGATATGTTTATGAACAATATCAAAAATTCAGACTAAAATAATTATTATGTTTCTATTTAAAATATGGGGATTATTTTTACATATTAATTCAATTAAAATTTTAAAATTCATATTTAAATTGTGTTCTCCATTAAAAGGAGGTAAATTGCCTTTATAAAAATGTTGGTTTTATGTGTAAAATAGAGTTTATTCTTATATTATGTCTATTGAATCTTTTGGATAATTATCAAAAATGTTTGAATGAATATATAACATATATATTTCATTAATATCATTCACTAATTTTAATTAATTTAATTTATTAAGACAAAACTCTTTTTGAGCATAAAAATAATAATATTTCCTTTATATTCAATTGGTTATTATTTTCATTTCTAATTAATTGGTAACATATTAATTCATTTTATATTTATATAAACCATGAATTATCATAAGTTTGTTAATACTATTCATAAATACTAAAATAATGTCTATGTTATATCATATTATATTAAATAATAATATTTTAATAAGACATTTTTATTTGGTGAACCTCGGCCTTGCGTGTAAAGAAAGTAATAGATGAATGTACCTCTTGTGTGTAATGAAAGCTATCAAGGAATTCCTCTCTTTCATTCGATGTAAGATATAAAATATATTTAATTAATTTAAGATAGTAAATATATTATAAATAATCTAGATATTATATTACCTTGCGCGCTTTGTGTCATGTGTCATACATGCTACTTGAATATCAAGTTCTTACTTTAGATTTCTAGGGTATCGTAGCATTTTATACTAAAAATAGAACAAGTATGATTCTAGGAGAAGACCAAACCCCTTATGTGATTTTGAATAGAATTAATTAATCACTAAATTATTTTCCTATTTTTAGAAGTAAATATTTCATTTGAAACAAAGATGTAAACCAAGGAATATATGGAGATTTTACATATGAGGGAATATTATATGGATACTCAACTAAGATTAATCCTTATAAATAATATAGTAATCATCTTAGAATGATTATAGAGAGAAATTATGTCAAAATCATTGAGTATAAAACTATTAATATCTTAAGGATCTTATACGTTGGTATGATTGAATATGAATAGGAAAATAGAAAATTGAAAGAATGCAATATAGAAAGTTTGTAATGCCTTACCAACATTCAGGGCTCTAAAAATGAAGATAATTCAGAAGTAGAATCGGAATAGGAACCCAAATATGATGAAATAAAACTAGAAACTCATAGAAGAAATATAATAGTATATGTTAATCAATCCATCCTCAATAGGGATAATACCTCACCTACATAGACAAGGATAATGTGTAAAAAATCATATTCATCTATCGTGTGAATTTTAGAACCAATATCATTTAAATAAGTATTTAATGATGAATCATAGGTAATTTACATGAATGAAAAACTAGATAATATTGAAAAAAATAATACTTGGGATCTTCTTAAGAGGCTATAAAGTCATATTGTGATTGTAAAAAAAGTGGATCTTGAAAAACAAAATTGATGAGCTATGAAATATTATTAGAAAAAAGTAATGCCTGGTGTCAAAAGACTATTCGAAGTGTTAAGGCATTGATGATAAATAAATGTTTTCTATAGTATCTCAACTTGAGTCTGTTAGTATATTCCTATACATTTTAATTCAAATAGGGTACAAAAGGTATCATATGGATGTGAAAATGACATTATTAAATGTTGTACTTGAATAAAAAGTCTAAATTGAACATCCAGTGGGATTTCTAATTGGAAATAATGAAATAAAGGTATATAAATTAAAGAATGTTCTTTATGGTCTAAAGTAGGCACCATGAGTAAGGTATTCTCGACTAGATTCTTATCTGAAGAAGCTACAACTTAAAATAACTAGTGTCAACAATAATCACTATAAGAATAATTATTGGGGAGATCAATTTTTAGTTCCTATGTATGTTGATGATATTATATTTGGTAGAAGTAGGCATGGATCAGTGGTTGAATTTTAAAATCACATGAAATTAGAATATAAAATGTATCTTCTTGGTGAAATAACATACTATTTGGGGTTGAGGGTGATTCAATGGGACTACACCTTAATTTATCAAGATATTCATGCGATAGTTCTTCTGAATACATTAAAAATGAATAAATCCAAACCAATTTGTACTCTGATTGCATTAGGGAAAAATTTTGGAAATCCTGAGGAATGGAAATATGTGGATCCCACCTTGTATTGGAGGATAATTATAATATTATTATCTTTGACTAAAAAATATCCAAATATCATCTTTCCACCATTTTAGTGGGTCACTTCCAATGTAATTAAAATAAAGATCATTTTGAAATAATTAAAAGAAGCATGAGGTATATTCAATTTACTCTCAACATTGACTTATAGTTTTAAGTATGAAGGGATAATGAATTAACATCATTTTTTGATGTTCACTAGGCTAGAGATGTGATGGATCAAAAGTCCATTAATGGGGGTGCATTATTTATTGGGGAAATTTTTTTGTTCTTGTTGATAAAGAACCAATAAATTAATTATCTTAGTATGGATGAAGCATGGTATATCTCTTTGAAAAATTCATGCACGTAGCTATTTTGGATAAAGGAACAACTTATTGATATTATTGATGAGGTGAAATAGCTTATAGGGATACACTTCGATAGTAGGAGTATTATCGAGTTCATACAAAATATGATTCAACGCTCTCATAAAAAAAATATTGTGATTATATATCACATAATCATAGAAAAGGTTAAAAATGTGTGATTAAAAAGTATCATGTTGGAACTAATGACCAAGTGGGTGAAATATTAACTATGATTTTGGCCGCACCAATGATTGAGAAAAATTTGTTGAAACATAATGATTAGTCACATCCCATTGCATAAGGAAGTTATACTTTATAACCTCTTCATGTTATTGTTGAATAATTTGTTCTATTTGTGTATGTGATGCAGGTTTATAGAGGTGATATGATCCAAGGGGAGTTTTTTGAGTAAAAAAGTTCAAATATGGTTTCTTTGGGATTATTTACAAAAGAGGATATGTGAATGGGTGAAATTCAATGGATTGTATGATTCATGAAATAGGAATGAAATTATCTATTGAAACTCTTATTTTCTAAACTGAATGTTGATCACATAGATTTAGAGTGACAGATGAGTTATTTCTCACATATTAGGTACCTAAAATTATCTCCTGAAAATATTTTTTTCTACAGTGAGCTTTGATTACGTAGAATTAGATTTAAAAATTAGTTATTTCTCACATATATAGTTTTTTTTCAATGATGTTGAATTGTTTAATTTATCTATGGATTTAAAACAAACCAAAATAGTGAGATTATTAAAACAAAGGGTTTTAATATATAGAAATATATTTTATTTTTATTTTGTTGTCAATCCACACTAGGTTTATCAAGTAGGTTGCATGAAAATTTAACTAATTATGTAGGTGGATTATGTGATAAAGGTGGAATCCTTTCCTAGTATTTTCCAAATTTCTTGGGTCTAATATTTTGGGGATGGATAATGTTTTTTATTAGAAATGTAAAAAATTTCTTTTAAATACAATAGTTATTATAAATGTTAAAGGATGAATCTATATTTTTTCATAAGGGATGATTCAAGGACATCGATTTGAATTATGGGAAAGGATGGTGTTTTGTGTAAGTTCTAAAACATCATAAAATTTGGAGTTCCATGAAGTAGGATGAATCAAATGTGCCCATGAAATAGATGTTATGTTGCATGAAGGTAGTGAGTTTTTCACTAAAGTAGATTTCAAATCATTAGTTTCCATTTCCTATGGAAAGTTTCACTTAGGATCAACGACAGACATGTTAGTTGTGTGAAGGGTATGCTTCATTTATAAATAGGTGTTGACCTCCTTCATTCAAGAAAACTCTCTCAATGAGGATCTGGATCATCTCCTTCATGAAATATTTTCACGAAGTACATTTGGAATAAGTATATTTTCATGAACAAATGAACTTGTGTTTATCAAAACCAAGTGAGATTCATGAAACAAACTTTTCATACAAAAATATTGAGTTTCTTGAAAAAACAAGAGTTATGAAACCAAAAAACGTTTGTGTGAAATCTATGGTGTTGAAAGAAAGTATAAAAGTTTCACGAGTGTAAAGGAGATGTGTGATCATTAGGTTTTGAAAATATGTTTTGAGGGAATAGTACATTCAAGAGAATCGATTCATGACTATAGTACATGAAGAGTCTCATTCAAATTAGGTATAAAGACTTATCATCCCAAAATATTAATGCAACCTTCAAATCAATAAAATGAGAAAGACTTCATCCATGGTAGTGAGCAAGGGGGAGTCAATGGATTTGATATGAGGGGGGAATTTTTATATAATTAAAATTTATTGTAAAGGTAGTGTTAAAGGAATTGAGTTACCATGTATAAAAAACTGTAATCCATAAAATCAAGTTAATCTTAGTGTATTATGGTACAACTAACACACTGTCAACATATGATTGAGGGACTATCCCTTAGTGTTGAACCAACTTAAATGAAAGTGTTGTGTTTCTATTTATGCATATGGGTGTCTAAAAATTGCATGATTCTATTAGAAATGATTTAAAAGTTCCTACCAATATGAGGACAAGATATATTTCCTTCAAAGAAATAGTTTCCACCCTTATTCACCCCTCCCCTCTTAGGGTATTATAGGGTCTTATAGTTTCTTTGAGGAATAATTTTTACTAATTATAATCTTTTACTTTCTTTTGATTGGATTTTATTGAAATATAAATATTGAATTCGATTGAGGGAATTGATATTTCTATATTTATTTATTGATTTTATGATCAATGTATCCAAGTTGATGTTTCAGTGTTGTTTATTGATGTTTTGTAGAATCATGCCTCATAGAATACATTTTAACAGGACACATGATGACTTTTTTGATGAACCAAAATAATAAAATCCTAAACTTGATTAGAATCATGTTAATTTAGCGGTGTGTCTTTTCCAAGCATTGGGAAAGGTACCTACAACTTTTTCTATTTAGTATCCCATAGATGAACCACAAAGGGAAAATCCAAAGATTATGATCAGGAGTTTATTTCTATGAATCCAACTACATTACAAGGATATAATTATTATCAAGAGTATAAGTATTGATAAAATATGATAAATCCAGGTTTCTAATTCTTGTAAATATTTGGCTTAATATATTTTAAGTACACTACCCTTAAGTTATAAGGTCCTAGAAGAGATAGCAGGATTCGATGGTGATGGAAAATAAACATGAGGGATTGGAGTGGAAGGACATTATATTTCTTTTAACATATTAGTTTTATACAAAATATATTTTCATAGAGAAATCCATTGAGTTAATCAGCCTCCATCATGATGAAAAAACCATGACAGAGTATGTAATCAATTTTTAGGGGCTTTTCCAGTGTTCTATTGAGTTAAAAATAACTGAAAAACTAATGGAATGAATATTTGAGATGGATATTTGATTGAATATTTTATATCAAAACTTTATGATAAACAGAAAGTATTATTATAACATACTGGATATAGTTTTTATGTTCAATTTGACATTACTCCTACTTCAGGTTTAACAAGAGTTCATTTTTCTCCAAATGAAATTTCTATTAGTTACATTAAAGGAAATAGAATGTTTGATGGGTCTCATTGAGAATATTGATAGTATAAATCATACATACCTTATATAGTGGATATAAATTTCATTATGTATTCTTCTTAATGTTTAAATATTATTCATTCAAAATAAGTTTGAACTTAGCACCCAAGATCTATATTTCAAGTAGTCACTTAAGTCACTTGCAGAAATTCTATCATGTATTTTATGCTCCTTGCAGTGGAATAGGATCATCAACACCTCAATGTACTATGATGTAATCATAGTATTCATAAAATAAGGGGTTATATCCATAGGAATCTAGAATGAAACCTCTTCACATATAGGAAGTTTCTCTAAATGAATATGATGTGAGTCCAAAAACTATGAGAGGTACCATCACTATGAGTTCATGTTTATGGGCTGGTTTATTTAACACTGGTGGATCTCACTCATTCATACCAACTTATGATTGGAATTTTCAAAATCTTCATATATTTATTTTTACTTATTTTATTTATATTATGACACCCCACATAATGAAGATAGATTAGGGTCTCTAATGTCCCTCCTACATTTTCTCTCTATCAGATGCTGAGATTACGTGAAATTTTATAGTTATCAAAATGGAACCTATTAATATCATTTTCAAGATGGATTGGTTGATTTATAGTAAGCCTTGGATTGACTATTATATTTGGTTGGTCTTTTTTACTATACATGATGGGTTGTGTTGTGTTTTTCAAGTAGAATGGGACTCGAGATCAAGTAGAGATGGTAATTCAGCTCTAGAGTTGGGATGGGTAGTATCGGTGTTTTCATTAGATCTAGAGTGAGAATATTTGATGGATTATCTCTATGTAGTTATCATTAATTATCATTCAATTTTTCCATTTAATTTCATAGGTTTACCATTTTTATGATAGGTGGATTTCTCAATTTATTTAGTAATTGGTACATAACCTATTTATATTTATTCTTACCATATGGAAATAGCTAAACTGAAAGAGTTGAAGAATCGGTTGGATTATTTTTGGGAATGAAGGATTTATTCACCTGAGTGTTTCACCTTGGATTTCATCAATTATATTTTCAATGAAAGATAATGGAATTCTTTTCCTAGGTGTTGATTACTTGAAACTCAATCATGTTATAGTAAAAAAAATAGGTATCAATTACCTTGGATAGATGATCTATTTGATCGGTTGAAAGAGGGGAAGTGGTAAATGTTGATTTATTGTTGTTATGATTATCTCTAATTGATAATTAAATAATCTTACAACCTTAATATTGTCTTCTAGTGTAGGAATGGCCCTTACAATTACCTTGTAATGCCTTTTTGTCTAAAAATTGCTCCTGTAGTGTTTATTTCATTGATAAACATGATATTATATGAGTACCTTGATGAATTCATGGTAGTTTTCTAGATAAAAGTTTCATTTACCCATATACATAGAATATATTCTATGTTATTTGAGATAATTCCTATAAATTTTGATTGATCACCGACTTTACATGAGGCTTTGTAAATGTAATTTGTGGATTTGAGAAGTGATTTTTTTTCAAAAACCTGATCTTGAAACATAGTATATAAGTCATTCATGATAAGGTGAATGATTTTATGAAATTGGATAAAATGTGTAAGTTTTTTGATATATGGAGCATCTTGGGATTTATGGGATATTATAGAATATTAGTTAATAACTTCTCAAATTTTTCTTCTCCAATGACCTCTCTCACTCGAAAAGGAGTGAACGTCTTATGGTATAAAAAATTCTAGAGTTATGATGATGAGTTGAGTGGGTATTTTAATTATTTTATAGTTTTGAATCTTCCAGAGGCAAAGAATGTCTATATGGACTTTTATGATGCATTATATTTGGGATTGGGTTATGTTCTTATACTGGGTGGTCACTTGGAAGCATATAGTTCTTAGAAAATTTGTTCATATGAGAAGAATTATACAAACCTTGATCTAGAACTCACTATTGTGATGCATGATCTTATGTTTTGGTGGAATTACCTTCCTATTGGAAGGATTTCCGTTTATTTGGGCCAAAAAATATGGAGTTATATATCCTCTAAAAATACTTGAACATTCGGTAGAGTCCTTAACTGGAGTACCTATAATCTTTTTATTTAAACATTACCTACACTCCTAGAAAATGGAATATAATTTATAATTCCTTAACAAAGAAACTTCCAACCCAGGTGGTTAGAAAATCATCAGAATAGTGAAATTTGATGTCTACATTTTCATTGTGGAATTTGGGATTCTTCGAATATATGACTGAGTTTGTTCTTATATACAATTTATTGACCTCCCCCCTTATTCAGATGATTTTTCAGAAGATCCATTATGATGGGGAATTCTTTGGCATTGAGAACTCTCTTTATAGTTGGATAACATTGGTGAATGTTTATTCTACTATGAGGGTGTTCAATTATTATTTAATGGGTATGTTGTACCTTTTCCCATGATTAATGAATTGATTGGGGAATTCAATTATTCTTATTATGTGGTGTACCATAAAACCAAGAATATGTTCTATGACATGTGTCAATGATTATGGTGTCTTAGTATGAGATGATTCCTCATAGACTTTTTTCTCATTTAAATTCCTTCCAATATGCCATGGTTGAGAACTAGAAACCTTAGGGTCTGTATCATCCCCTACCTATGACGACTAGGAATTGGGATGATATTTCTAGGGATTTCATGGTTGGGATTCCATGTAAAAGTAAAGTTAATGATAATATATGTGTTGTTTAAAATGTTCTATCCAAATCATCTCTATTTTTACCAATTAATGATATAACCAATGTTAAGGATTATCAAAATCTCTTTGTGAAATAGATTTTCAAATTTAATGGAGTTTCATATATTATTGTTTCTGATTTGGATCTATATTTTACTTATCATTTTTAAGATTCCTCGATGTGGAAATGTGGTCCCATTTATGTTTGAGTATGACATATAATAAACACATAAATTTCCAAATATAAAGATCTATACATATCCTTCAGTATATGATATGTGCTTGAGTTCTTGACTTTGGTGGAGCTTGGGATGACCATTTTGGGCTGGTTGAGTTTTTCAAAAAAAATTACTAGTAGATGATTTGAATGGACCCTTTTGAGTTCTTTTATTCTATACCTTATAGATCTCCTCTTTATTAGATGTAGACAGGTGAATCTTCCATGGGTTTTCTAAGTCTGGTCCAATAGATGATGGTGAAGATTTAGATGATTAATAAGATATTAGTGACCACACGGAGCTGGTGTAAATATTACACTCATCATAAACATTGACCATGGTAGTTTTCTGCTGGTAAAGATGTTTTTTAGAGATCTGCCTTATTTTGGTCATATATATATTGGGAAACTCTAAAAGATTTCATTAATGATTACGTGTCTATTTGATAGTTTTCAACATATTTGGAATGTGGATAAACATTTTGAACTTCAACCATAGATATCATTGATCCATAATGTGTATCATTTTTCATAATTATAGAAGAATATTTCTCACAATTATCATGTCCTTATTTGGTAATATCTTGATATTAAACCAAATTTATACATGAACGAGCATCTAGTTATCATTTTTGAATATGAGACAAAGGTTATTCATGGGAAGATGATACCTTCGGTATGTGCACAGTAGTAGCATGGTACTAATTCCCATTAGATGTGGGAGCATGATTCATTTATGGGAGATTATTGGACTCATGTATTTGAAATGGAATCTTTTCTACCTGATTTTTGGGAGTATAGTGTGTTTATGATGTGGTGGTTGTAACAACCTATTACTTTCATTCATGTTTTTCATGACCCTTGATTTGATCGTATTTTGTTTTTAGATTATATATTATTATTTCAGGTTAAATTTGGTAAATTTTTGTAACTTTTTGTGTCTATGCATGATAATTTCTTGATTAGGGATAACTTTTTCTTTTGTCCCATAAAATATTTCAACCAATTTTGAGCCCTTGGAAGATGGCACATCATTTTTCCAAACCATGCGGCTACCCCTCACAACTATACACCCCTGGATACTAGGGGTTTACATGGTTGGTACAAAAATACACTAATTATATATCCATAATATTCACTAAATCCATAATTCTAGTATGGGTGCATGATTAGGGTGCATGATTACTACTAACCATGTGGCCTGTATAGTAAACCATGACTGCAGTTTTTAAGACCCCTAAAATTTTTATTAAAAATAAAAATAACCTCATGTTAACCCCTAAACACCCTAATTTTACTCTAATGTGAATACTTGGTTATTAGAGTCACCAAATATCTGCTTTATACTCATATTATCCCTTCTATTGGGTAATAAAATCCCTGATGATTACATATGATCTCCTTTCAGTGATTGTTTCTCCACTCATGCGGTTTCATCCAATCTTGTTATCTCTCCTTCTTATAGAGTGATAGATCATCATTTTATTTATGGTCCTAATCACCATTTTGATTGTTATTGATCATAGTTTATTATTTTAAGATCTCTTTCTCCACTATAATCATTGATATTCCTATTGCATGTGTTATGATCACATGATTAAAGATAGGTCCATAATGTATTTCCCTACCATTGAAACCCTAAATTTCGTAATTGATTTTAAATTATTTTTAAATAGATTTAAAACCCTTGATTTGATGTGATATGTTTTATGATTCAAAAAATGGAAGTGAATTGTGGAAAACCATGAATTTTAAGGGAATTGAAATTATTTAGTGAATTTCAAGAAAAATGATCACTTCAATTGAAAGTGGATTTTATGGAATGATTTTATGTTGATTCTTGAGAAAATTGTCTAAATAAGAAATATTATTTAAAAATTGTGAATTTGATGAAAACCTATGATTTACTATTGAAATTATGATATTTATTGAAAATTAAATTGGGTAATTGAACTTTTAATGATGAAATGATTTGAAATTATTGATTTTTCCATGATTTATTTATGTATTATTTGAATACCTTGTAAGTCTACATAGTTAATGGGTGATTAAGAAAATAATTCTAGGAATCTAATTCCTAGTCAGTGGATTGATGATGGGAACTCTAAATAAATTATGTTTTGTATAGTTTTATATGATGGGTCCCCTAGTAGGTTGTTGATTGATTTCATGTAATGTGTCCCCTATTGGGGTGTTTACTTGAGTGTGCCCACATATCATGAAACTTGATAATGATTGGGAAATGTGAGGTTCTTATTTCCATAAACTAGTGTAAATATGGGATTATGAGAATGGTTCATTATTTAATTTGACATGATTATACATTCTATTTATTATAGAAATGTTTTATTGTTTCAAAAAAAATTAAATAAAGGTTTTATATAAAGTGATCATTTAATACTTATTTGATATATATAAAGTATTATAGATTAAAATAACGTTTTTTTTAAAATATTTAAATGAATTTCCATTACATTTTTTATTTAAATTGGCATAAAAATGTTTTATGATCTCAAAATTGTTTATCAAAAAAGTTCTTGGACCGTACTAGGCTATTTATCACACACTATACCATTTCCTTTGGTCGTTTGTAGATTATATCATTCCAGGTCTAAGAAAAGGGAAAGTTTTTCTTGGAGGTGGTGTTTGTACTTGACTTGAAGGGAATAGGGTGATGGAGTTGAAAAATGGAGAATCTATCCCCATATTACATGGGTCTTTAGAGTTTTTACCATGGTATATGTTGTGTCTCTTAATAAAGCGGTATTTTTGTTTTGTATTACATGTTTGATTCTATGATGTACACCATGAACATTGTTTTTATACCAAATTGTATCATTTAACTTCCTTGGTATTGTATCAAAATGGTTCCCTCTTATTTTTTATATGATAAAAGGTTCTTATTGCTAACCCATGGGGATCAGGAACACTATTCAATCTTAGTCTTGACTGGCTTGAGTATATTTGTACTATAGAATTTTGCTTAGTTCATAAAAAATTTTCATCCTCAAATAACTGAGATCATGATGTTGGTTCACAATCTTGAAAACCATTGATAAAAAAATCAATATAATGGATTTACACTATAACAATATGAATAACTCTTTCAGAGCCTATAAATATTATTTTTTAAAATAATTTCCAAAAAATCATAGTGAAAGTTCATAAAAACAAAAAAGAAAATGGAAAATAAAAAAGTACTTACACTATATTTTCATTATTTTATAATAATTATAATCTCTAGTACTTTAATTTTAATAAAAATACTTTTAGTAAATTTTATTTTCTTCTTTATTCAATTATAATAATTTTATTCAAATTCACTCCCATTATAAAATAATATAAAGAACCATTATAGTGAATAATTTTAAATTTTAATTATATTATCTTCCCAAGTTATTGAATTTGATTAATATTTAAATTACAAAAAACAATCCATTTATGCTATGTTCCTAAAATAATTTCATAATAAATCATAGAAGGGTTTTTAAGTATAATTGATTATCCATTATAATGAATTATATCATAATGATTTTATGATAAATTATAAAAAAAATCCAAAGTTTAAGTGACATTTACTCTACTCTATTGGATAAAATAACTTTTAGATTATACTTTATGAATTCAATAGTTCGTAAGTTTTTATTATATTTTGGATTCCCATGAAATTATTAGGATTATTTTGTTTTAAATCTTATTTTTTAAAATATACAGTTAGTAGTTAATTATTTGAAGATATAATTCCTTCAAAAAGAATAATAGGCTCTCTAATAAAATGTATAAATGTATTCTTGAAATTTTCACTTGAAGTTGCTACATTATATAGATTTGAGAAATTCACTCAACATATGAGATGTTTTGAATAGGTGAAGCAAGTCTACTCAATGCGTGAAATATGTGACTCTCAGTCCTTACCATGAAGAAAAAACAAGTGACCATGCAGCTCTTTATAGATTGTGAGTCTATGAAAACAAATATTATGTGAAGTGAAATTGAATTTCAACTACATAAAATATAGAAAATTGAATTTCCATTGAGCAATTCAAGTGATTCATGGAAAAAATGAAACAAATGTACATAAGACAAATAGTTGTGTGATAAAATTTTGGACTTATTCAACACAAATTATTTTTATGATATAAAAATTAAATATTTCCCAAAATACCATGAAAATTTATTGAATTAAAATTATATATGTGGGATAAAAATGTAAAATTAGTAAATGTAACTAACTATGTGTTAGAAATAGTGTATAATGTTACTTAATGAAGAATAAATTCTTGATTATTAATTTATGAGTAATACATATTGATGATTATTAATCAATTAAAGTACTAAATTGTGTAACAGCTATCTTAAAATATATATTTTATATAATATTTCAAGAATAAAACCATATAATTTAAAAATTATTTGTATATACTTAATGATTATATCTAAATTATCCTTATATTTATGATAATACTATAACTGTATAAATTTAAAGATTATATAAATTTAGGGAATATAAAAATTAAGGATATATATTCTGAGATTCGAAGATTTAAAATGAGGAATTATTTAACTAGAAATATTGACTAAAATTAAGAAGAATATAAAGATATGAGATGATAGAGAGAGGAAGTGTGATTTAACCAAATAAAATATCAAGAATCCAGAATTATTATGCTCATGTTTTTCAAGCTGTATTTTTTAAAATGTGCATTTGTGACTACTTAAAAATATAATTGATGATCCTTTTAAATATATTGACCATGCTTAAATTAAATCATCATTGTTTAGTAAAATATTCATTGTTTTTTATGAAATATATTCTTTAACATTTTGTGAACCCTTAGACATTAAATAAAGTATGAGTAATTTTAGAAATCATGAAGGATGTTTATAATTTAACAAAAATATCAATCAAGTTGGTTAAGGATGATCTTTTCCCATAAATTAAGTTAATATTCTTTAATATAGGATTGATTTATCTATGATGCGGATGATTCCAATCACAACGTGTTTTTATTTTCCCATATGGTGAATGAAACATGTAAATATCTTATGTGGATCCAATGATTGTATTTTTTTTTAATACAAGTAGGTGAGTGGATTATAATGTTAGAGTGATTTTTTACTATCCCAAGTACACCATTAAAGATTTAAAGAAAAAAATAAAAATGAATTCAACATTAATAATCACTCTCTATGTTAAATTCATAACAAAACATGGGAACCATAGGTGATATTATAGGAAAACATTATGTCATTTTAGGTTCATGTTTTTTAGGATGTGGGTGTATGAACTCTTATGTATACATGGTTTTGTCTTTATATTATTAATATTTACATATGATGAAATTATTGAGATAAAATAAATTATTATTTTATTATATTTGATAAAAAAATTATAATTATTTATTTATATTTCATATTTAACATGATAGATGAATAGTAATTGACACCTCAAATGTAAATTTATATGGCATACCAAATAAATAATAATCCTATAAATACGTGAATTGTTTCAATATGTTAGGATTATTACAAGTAGAGGGATCATATATAGATAGATATATCACTCATGGAGAATATATAGCTTCTTGTCAGTATTTACTCTCTTGATAACACTATATGAAATTTCATTCATTATGAGATTGGTATACTTGGTGCTCATCTTCCAATGCAATATTCCTATGAGTGTTTCGACCATAACCAAAACTAGGAACCACATGTGATATTATTGAAATTAATAATGTCTATTTTAGGTACTTATGTTTTAGTATGTGGTAGGATTAACTCTTATGTATATATAGTTTTATAGTTATATTTTAAATTTATTCATATTATGAAAATATTGACATATAAAAAAATAGCATATTCTTAAATTTTAGATAATTTACATTCCATAATTAATTCAAGTATATTTATTTTATTTAAATGAGATTTTAATAATAATTAACAATTTATAAGTAAAACTATAGGTATTCTTCAATAAATGATTTTTCTGGAAACATATGAGCTGTGAAAATATGTTATTATTAGAGTGAGTGGGGGCTCGTATTGTCATATAGATTTAACTCATGAGATGCAATTGTGAGATGTTTTCTTGATTTACTCTCTAGTGTATTCTATATTTAATGTGATATATATCATTGTTATATATGGGGTGTATGTTTTAGAGTAATCCCCATTATCTGCGAAAAAAATACCCTACATGTAAGGATGTAAATTGAGCCAAAATATGGAAATTCCACCCAAATCCCAATAATATTATACCCAAAAAATCCTTGACCAAAATTTAGTTGTTATTTTGTAATCTAATCCTCGTATCTAAAGGTTTTTTAGGTTGGTTTTGGGATGCTATTTTTTAGCATTGATCATCCTGGAAGCCCAAACCAAAAGACCTTTTTAGTGGCCCGACCCCAAAAACCAGATTCAGAATATATTTAAAAACTAAAAAATTCAAAAAAAAAATGAATGGTCCAAATTATATTCAAATTAAGTTGGGTAACATGTAGGGGGATTCCAAGGTGGAAATGTTGAATCGTGTTTTCCTTGTGTAAGCAAGTATCTAAAAATAATGTAACTATTTTATAATAATTAATTAGGTGGTCAAATTTTATAATTTTTTATATATTACATAACAAAAAATAATTTATCTATAATTTAAACATAATTTAATGTTCTCTATTAGAATCTAGTGCCAAATTTGTTTAAATTTTATTTTTCAATAATTTTATTGGTAAAACTACCTTATATTTTTAATATTATTTTACAAATAATGAATTAATTTACTATATATTATATTTTTAAATGAAATTAAAATCATTAATTAGAATATATTGTATAATAATTTACATATTAGTCTTTTCAGTATAATGATTTTTACTGGTGTCTTGTATTCATTTTGAATGAGGTTGAAAGTTATTTTTTATTTATCAGTAAAAACTTGTTTTTGATTATAATTTTTGGGTAGATGTATATATATTAAATTTAATTATCTTCAAAAAAAATTATATATATTATTATTTAAAAAACAATGGTCTAATAAGCATGATCCCCAAACCCATCCCAACATGTCATGCCATATCCAATGAATCAAGTTGGCCTTGGATGACCTCTAGCATTGTTCATCTTTTCTAGCCATGTTCAGTCCATGTAATATTTATATCCTTAATTAATGTGATCCTTTATACATATATTTTTTTTAGTCTATATATAAGGCAATGAAACTCTAGTGGGGCTTGGGTATTCTAATGATCATGTGGTTAATTTTTTTAATAAAGATGGTGTTTTTTTTCAGTATGACATGTGTGACATGTGTCTCCTAAATAAATTATGACTGAATAAATTTCCATCCATACCTAGTTAAGTTGTAGGGATTTCATAATCCATTGATTGAATAACATGTGATTTATTCATTAATATTAGTTATTTTTTAACTAGATAATCAGGAATTTATTTTTAATTATAAGTGATATTGATATATTCCCTATCTTGTAGCATATGTGGGATTTATTCAAAAAGTTTTGAGGACACCTTTACTTGTTGTTACATATAATGTAACATAAGGTGAAATATGCATAAAATATATGAAACTTTAGTGAAAGTTTAAGATTTAATTATATATGTGGGTTAAAATTAAATATCACAACATGTGGTATGGGTTATAATACTATATACGATATGGGTATGTCCTGTGGAGCCATATACATGAGCAATTTGAAATTAACATTGTATTGTATGATATAAGATATCACACCACCACTACCTTTCCATATTTACTTCTTCCACATAATCTATCATGCTTTATATATCTATATCATTACATGATGTGTAATACATATTTTAAATAAGTAATATCAATTGTTAAATACATTACAAATTAATATAGGCTTATTAAATGTACATTATATATGTTATGACATTAATTTATGAGATATAGAATTTATAAAATTATTTATACCATTATATATTAATTCATTTATTTTAATATATTCAATAAAATGAGATATATTCCCTATTTTAAGGTATCACATTTTATGTATTTTATCATTAAAACATCAATAGGTGAAAACATTTCTCTTTTCAATTTCTCCGTTGCATGGAAAGGAATTATCATTTCATTGGAAATGGGTAGTAATTTTGTATATGATGCATGATTCTATGAGTCGGTGGATCATTTTCAAAGTTAATAGTCTTTTTTATATATCCTAGGGATAGATCTACATCAAATAAATTAATAGATAATAGTTTGACTAATGGTAAAAAATAGTCTTTATTTATGTTTTATTTCTTCTAAATATCTTCTAAATAGACCATGAAATTTTGGGTATTTTTCTTTCCACTACATTTATTATTTTTATAATTCATAAAAACCCATCAGTGGTTTTTGAGAAATACTTTTTAAAGTAAATATAGTCTATAGTTATATGGTGTATATATTTTATAATTGAAAATATATGTTTTTATTAGAGAAATTTGTTTGTACGAATCAAATACAAGCGTATAAATGGATGAAAGATTCATTCAATGACCATTGAACATGTAGGTATTAGAATGATTAATAATAATAATGGTAACAAATATAATTTGAAATGGAACATATTATATGGGTCTTGTGAACAATGATGGTAGTATATATTCTTACTCTAGAAAAACAGTGATGATTACAGAAACATTTATTAGCTCTATGGTATGAATTAAAAAAAAGTTACATTCATACTCAATTTCACTCTTCAATACATTTATTTTTCATTTAGGTAATTATTTATCACTTTGTTTCATCTAGAAAAGTTTTAGTTTTTTTAGGAAAAATGTTCAAAGTTTAGTTTTTTTCCAAATTTTGGCTTTACTATTTTGGTTCAATCAATCTGGTGAAACTCTTTCACAAAATTAAGGTTTATTAAACAATTGATTATGTATATTAAAGTAAATTCTCTAAAATTTAAATAATTTATATAATAATATTTATTATATGAATATTTAATCAAATTTAATTAAGTTCCATATTTATAATTTTAACATTACTCTGGGTTTAGAGACTAGATCCTTAGGTTGTATCAACCACTCGGGGGTGAATCAATGTCCTTAAATTTTGAATTCTATCCATTTTGAATTCATCTTCTTAAAATTGTTAATGTTATTGATCCAATACATATTATCACACAATCTCACATATTGTGTAGTATAAATAAAGATAGATTAACACATAATATTTACAGGGTTTGAAATAAAAATCATACGACTTATTGTGTCAATTAGATTCCCTGATAGGGATTATCGAATAAAAACATAGGTGGTTACAATATTAGTTGGTTATAAATTCAAACAAAAATCCTCTATAAAATACTTATACCCCTTGGTGAGAAATATCCTCAATATTTAATGGTTATACACCCCAATCACAATCCTCTTCAGCAGCTAGTTAGATACTCCACTCGTAGTTTCTTACAATTATTATCAATTAATAGAATGAAATCATTATTCTATAGGGATTATTTTTCAACTCTGTATGACTGCTCATCCACTTTTAGAATACATGATCCGGTTCTCCCAAGTACATATTCAAGATAATTGACCATATCTTGAATAGTTATATGATTCTCAAACCTCACTCTAGATTTTGTGGGATATAGTTCTTCCTTAGAATTCTGAATAATTAGGCTTCACGACTTCTTCTAACTGAAAATATATCTCATTATAAGAATAATTATAATTCCCCTTGATTTTACTATATAATTTTCCTTTAAAATAATACTATGTTGATATATTTCATTACATGAAACATTAAACCCAAAAAAATCATGCAACATTATATAACTGTTTAAAATTAGAACTCAATTTAATGGGTAGAATTATAGATAATGACTTTGTGAAATACATGAAAAAAATGAAATTCATTTTTATTACCAATTCGTTGATGAAATTAATGTATCTAATCACTTATTAGCTTATTTTTTTCTAGAAATATATTTTCTTCTAAAATTGGGTTTTTAAATGATTTATTTTAAGAAACATAATATTTTATAAATTTATAATATGGAATATATAGACAATATATATTTTTATATGACATATATACTTGAATTAAATTTATTAATAATTGATGGAAAATGTGAATAATAATTTCTAAAAAATTGAAATTTTACTTTCCTATATAATAGGATTTTCAATATATTTTATGATTGTGTTTAAAAGATAAATTCTAAAATTTTACAAATTGAATTATAAAAAAAATAAGATACTTATTTGATTCATTGTAACCATATTATTTTAAGATAAATATTTCATATTTCCCCAAAAAAATTAGGATAATATTGAAAATAAGGTTTTTACCAATACTATATCTGTATAGATATATAAGAAAGACTTAAAAGTTTATAAACAATTTAATTTTTCAAATATGTGCTTAATAAGTAATTATAAATATTTTAAAAACTATATTAAATCTTGAAAACCTTTTATGAACCTTTTTTAAGCTTAAGTAATATTTTCCAATAATTTTTTTTTCTTCTAATTGAATAATATTTTGGATAAATTTGTTCTTTGATTTCATTGAAATCAACATAAATTTTATTTTTTTAATAATAAACCAACTAAGGACATATAAATGAAAACATTGATAATTTTATAGTAATGAAAAGTTTTATTATTACAAAATACACTCCTCTAAAAATATGTCTTTATGTGTTTGTGCACACATATTAAATTAAAATCCCCCTTCCATTATAATATTTATCTGGTAAATTTATATTATGTTTTTTAAATTATAATGTTAAAATTATTTATTAAGTAAAATTTCAATTTTATTCATTAAAAATTGTTTCTGTGGGTAGAAGTTAAGTTACCACGGTAAGGGTAAATGAGGGTTAAAAGTGATTAACCTAATGAAGATGGTTGAAACATGTTAACAACATGTGTGATAATATATGGTTAAGGTATTATAGAGTGTATACGCTCTACCACAAAAGTATTGATAATTTGTGGAGCCTTTATATTTTAATAATTTAATTAAATTATTATTATGTAAAGGGTGTTTACAAAATTCCATTTTCACTAGTAATAAAAAGGGACTTTCACAAACCCTTTAATGCACTAAAAATATTAAATTCCCTCTTAAAACCCAAAAACATTGTTTCCACTTGAATCCTAATTGACATATATAAGATTCCAATCATATGTTATTTACCCAATCACTATAGTTCCTTGTAATTAACCAAGAAAAATTCAATGTTCTTAATTTGGTTTTAGCAAATTTGAGGAAATAATGATTAAATGTAAGGGTTTATATCTAAATAACCGATAATTGAGGCATGAATTAATATTATGAAAATCTATTTATGTGTGTTTTGTATCTACTTCCTCGTTGATTTATAATATCATAAATTTTTGTTGAACATGGAATATTCACATTAATTAATCTTCTTCCTTATTATGGGCTATGATTGATATCTTTCCCAAATTATGTGGGTTTTTCATAACTCAATCTTCTTTATAGATTTATAAGGTTTCTATTTGGTCATCATATTTAATTTTATAGGTATAACCAACTTATATCATGGGATATAAAATTTGATTTAGATCTAAATTATTTATGAGTTATTTTCCTTTTTAAAATTAAACTATATTACGAATCATTCTTGTACTATTAAATAATGTATTTCACTCCTTGACCATAATTTCCCTTCCCATTAATGTTATCCTTATTAATCAAAATAAATATTTTTATCTCATGTGACCTTCATATTTTATTTATCCACAATTAAATAAATTTATTATTGTCCTTTATACAGTCAAGGGTTTTAAAAAAATGGGTTGTAAACCATAAAAACATATCTTATAAAACCACCCTCGTTGCTTTTTTGTTACACATTATCTTTTTATACATTTTCCTCAATATTAAGAAAATTTGTTTCTTCTATATAATATGTTTATTTTTCTTAAATATACACACATTTCACCATAACTTTTCTTTTTGGGGTTAATCTTTGTTTTATGTTCCCTTTAGAATTTCTAATTTTTAGTAAACTCGACTGAAGGGAACATTCCAATTTCTAATTTCATGAAAAGTGTGGCCTCCATTAAATGTTTTCCAACATGAATAGGATTTTAAAATCCTAATTATATTATGGAAAAAAAATCTAGTTCATTTAATTTCATATGGAAATAATATGTTATTTCCTCCCTTACAGGATCATGTGCACATTTTTAAAAGCTTCACCTATGTGGTTCATTTTTATTCTCAATACTTCTTAATAATTTTAATGAATTTTGTTACATTAAAAATAAATTTTAATGACCTATGTTTATTTATGAAAATAATAACATCTAAAATGATTAATTTCCTTCTTCTCATATGGAACCTTATGATATAAACTTTTATTTTTCATTGAGATAATATTTTGAAACCTACTTCTTACTCATGGGTTTTATCATTATTATGATTTATATATTGTGTATTTTCATAATTTAGAACACATATAAATATAAATATTATGATTTTCATTATGTGGTGGTTGGTCCTAGGATTATATACCCTCTATTGTATTGGGTAATGTTTTCATCTCATGATATAAGATGTACAGTGCAAAGAAATTTAACCTAAACACATTATGTTGTGTGATGGGTAGGGATGAAATAATTTATCCCTCACATAAATTTGTTAAGTATTTATATCCTGTGAGATGATAGTTATGTGATTATGGAGTGAAACGAATCCACTATTTTACTTTTTTGACCATTTTCATGGAAATGGGGAGTAAACCCAATCCATCATGGGAATCTATCAACTCTGTTTATGGGAATGGGGAGTGAAAAAAATACACTATGAAGATTTCCCCAATATATATTGATGGTATTGGGAGTAAACCTTGACCGATTATTATGATTTCATGATTTATATAAATGAAACATTTTTATAATTCCACTCTTTTATGATATAATTTCTTTATTCCATGTTTCTATGACTACATCTTTTTATTTTTTTCAAGGTAAATGTTTTTTCATTTATGATTACAAGTCCTTCCTTCCTGATTTATGTTCAACTATTATTATTCTATGTACATTTTCATAATATATTTATCTTTTCTCATGTTTTATCATATTTTTATGATCTAAACCTTGATGGAATTTGTATATGTTTTACCTTACTGAGAATTTGATCTCACCCCTATATTAGGTTTCCCTTCCCTAGGTTATTGAGAAATATATAACTTATGAGACATTTACATAGGGGTATATAATAGTTAGATAATGGATAAATGTTCCCAAGTATTTTTAATAAGTTTCCTATGTAATTGTTACTTAGGAACCCTAAACCAAAAGTTTCTCTGAAAAATGATAGACTATTGTGAGATACAATGTTTAAATTATGGTGGTGATTTAAAATAATCATATATATAACTTTTTATGTTATAGTTAGTATTTTTTACACTGAAAAACACTAGTTATGGTTGATTTAAAGGAATTGATAGGATGTTCTAGGAAAATATAGGCCAAAAAAGGTTAAAAACTACCAAATTGGTTGGATTCAAAAATTTTGTAACCATAGAAAACCAAAAATTCCATGTGAAGTTCATCTAGTCATCATGAAGCGAAGCTCACATGGATTATTCCAACCTTCACATAATGTTTGTATAAGGCCCCAGCCTTAAACACTACATAATCTTGAATTAATTTAATAATTCACATAGTGGATATTTTTAGGTTTAGAGTTTTAGATAATTAGGCTATAACTATTACATTACATCTCAAATATTAAAAAGTAGACACTTCTACTCTATCCAACTTGTTCACAAAAATAAAACTCTTTAATTAAAACGAGAATTCTTTTCTTGATCTAAATCTTCTGGAATTATTCATTTCTCTTAATCTTGCTTATACCCTGTGAAAAACATTTAAAGAAAATGGGATGAGCATAAAAAGATCAGTAAGGGTTATAAACTAAGTATGTAAATCATTATTCCATCAATAAGTAAAAATCATTGAAACCATACTTTTCAATC
Source organism: Viscum album (assembly GCA_963277665.1). NCBI lineage: Eukaryota > Viridiplantae > Streptophyta > Magnoliopsida > Santalales > Viscaceae > Viscum > Viscum album. The sequence goes on from OY728119.1 coordinate 1,980,318,634, forward strand.
ATTGCATACCTTATGAAGTCATAAGATTTATGAATAACACATAGAAATCATAAATCATAAAGCTAAATTGTGGCATATATAATATACTTACATTGTACCTTTCATAGGTACATAGGGAGTTATGTTTGGAATACCCATCATAGTATATTCCCTAAATCTCTTAGGAGAAACATTAATGTTTACCTCCGTTACATTGCCCAATGCATTGGAGAGCTATCACGGGCTCACCTACCCTAGGTTTATCACGGAACCACCTGTATAGGTAAACAATTCCCATGAACCATAACATATTCATAACACATAAAACAATCATAGAGGAAAGATAAAATTTACACATTGTAGTCACAAGATATCATTTCAAGATATTGACATAATCAATTCTTTATCAAACTATTTTCAAAACCATTTAACAAAGATATTTTTGAATCAAGGTGTCCAATACCACTTTGAAACTTTTTAAAGTAATATTAATTTAAATCATTAATATCCATATAAATAAATCCTTAAAACCTTTTTTAAAACATAGATATTAATGATAAAGATTTATATGAATAAATCTTTAAAATTATATTTTAGTTAATGAGTTATTAACCAAATGATAGAAGCTTGAATACAAATAATTGAGGAATAACATTTAATAAAAAAATTATAATATCATGTGAATAATTTTATTCGTGTTATAATATTCCAAATTATAGAATATACACCATATAAAAGTGAATTGGTTCATAAAAACAATGAAGTCTCAATGGAATGTAAATTGAGACAAAATCCCTGATAAAGATGATATCCATAGATTAAGGATAAATAAATTACATAATTATGTGTGGAAAATATAAATACAATCAATATAATTTTATATTAAATGTAATACAATAAGATATCATTCACACATTTTCATAGCATGACATAATTGACAAGTAGAAGTTTAACCTGAAAATTTGAAATTGGGTTAAGAAGTTCCCTAACCAAAATTCTACAGCCTAACGGAGTCACTAAAAAATTCAGAAAATTGATTTTATTGGAGAGAGAAGGGTCTCTCATCACTTTTAATGTAAAATTTATAGAAATAAGGATATATAAGAACATATCCCAACATAAGAAAATGTAAATTAAAAGACATAACAAAAAGAATTCTTTGACTAAAAGAGGAACGTGAATGGTTCCCTTACCGATTTGGTAACTTATGAAACATACAAACCATGAAGGAAGGATCACATAATGAATAAGTAAATACCCATAAACTAAATTATATTATAAAAATAATACAATAATGGGTAGTACATACCCCACACAAAAGGAAATAGTGGCAATTATAGCATGAATCTCATGGGAATAAAAAGTTAGATGAAACTCCTTACCTCAAGTCTAACTTGTCTTGAATGTTCCTTATTCTTCCTAAATAATAAAATTAAGTTAATTTCTACTTTATTAAGAACATTTTTCAAGTTTATTATTCCTTTTATATCACTTATTACCTTTCTATAAAAATTAGTTAATTTTCTGAGTTCATATCAGACATTTTGTCGATGTTCGGAACTTAAGTCAAAAATGAACTTGTTATAATTACAAAGTAACCATGTGGTAAACATTAATTATCACCAGAATTATATTCATGATTTGGGTATCATATATATAATATAAATCTAGTATATATTTATTTATAATAGTCCATGTCATTTGGATATATGAAAATGAAATTTACCGTTCATGGAGACGGTAAGTCGTACGTATGCATGAACGCTACTTCCATTTCATTTTTTAATTTTTAAGAGAATGAAAACTAAATGATACACAGGTATATTATTATTACAGTATAATATAATATTTTATATACGTTACATAATCTCATTAACACCATCTTTTATATGTTCCATGTATGGTATGAACGAGTCATATCCTTTTGAGGGGGCGGTAGTTCGCACTTCCTCAAATGAAATTATCGTATTTACCCATTATGGAAACCATAAAGGTATGACATAAATGAAAAATACAGAATAATAGAGACAATATAAATATAATATATATCACATATAAATACAGTCTCATCATAATGGACACCATGAGAGGTGGTAGGAGATAATTGAACAATCATCATTTTGTGAGGCTGTAGTTCGTCGTCCAGAGAAATAGTATATTCTAAATCCATTAGATGGAGGTGTGTGTAAGTGTAGTTTGAATACTACTCATAAGAAAACTTATTATATTTATGATATTGGTGTTTTTATTTAAAAAAAGAATAATAATATCATAGGGAGTGAAGAAGTAAAATAAAAGAAGAGAACTTGAGGGAAGATGTGACCTTTAAATCGGGTAACTCCCTTTAGTTTGAACCAAAAGGATTTCTTGAAGTGACTTATGCCTAAGTTAAGGCTTCTAGGATGAATACAAGGATGTTTGGAGCTTATTTGGTCAGTGTTTGGATGAGAAAAGGGGCTTTAGAGGTGTGAGTAATGGATTAGAGGTGGTGTCCTATTATAAGAGGGGGGAGGGTCTCTTTAAGAATGTTTGAAATTATTATTTTATTATAAATGGATTTTCGAATTCAAAAAGGTCCATAACTCATTATATTTTAAGTTAATATGACTATTATTCTAAATCCTTTCAACCAATAGGTTTTATACAATTTTTGGATTCATTTTTATCCTTATCATTTAGCTTTAACCCTTAGTTAACTAATTTAACTCTTACCATGTCTTCTTGTATATTCATACTATATGGTTAATATAGTTACCATAAAATTCCAATATAACCTAAAGTGATTAATTAATGAAATTTTCATCCTTATATAAGTAATTTGGATAAATATTATATTTTTAGGATTATTATATCATTTAATAAAATAATATTTGTTTTAAAAATTCATTTATATCAATTTATATACTATTCATATCATGAATTTTAAAAAAATCCAAACCAACTTTATTATTTCAAAAAAAAACTTCATTAATGAAAATATAATAAGTCATACTCAACCTAAAAATTATTTTATGTCATAAAAGGTTTCAAAATAAATTATTTTGATATTTATAATCTCATTTATTTTAAACATTCATTAATGAGGTAATCATTGAATCATCATTATGTCATAAATTAATTTATTTATTTGAGGTCTAAAAATTATAAATAAAATACCATTGTGAAGTAAATATTTTTATAATTATAATTACTATTTATAGTCAAATATATCAATTATATAACCCCACAATAAAATTGTTTTATAAAAACAATACATGTTTATGATATTTTTTACTTTAAATAAATAGTTATTAATGTAATTATCTTACCCAAGTGTCTTCCAAAGGCCAAAAGTTCTACCCAAGGATTTTATTGGTCGGACATGACTTGTCCAATATGGTTAGGACAATTTTTAAGGTAATTTTATATTATTATAATATTATTTTTAACTTGAATTTCCATATTTACTTTTAACCGTGATAAATAAAAATCAAAAGTTACTACTCACCAAAAATTATTTTCATTCTATTGAACCACATTTTAATTAATAGTGACAGACATGTATGTCAGATTTTTTAAATTAAATTCACAGAAGACGTAAAATGTCATTTAAATGAAAAATTCGGTTTGTTAACTACTAGGCAGTGTTTTCACTATTCATCAAAAATTGAACGTTTTCAGAAAAAAAAATCCAAAAATTAACCCTAAGATAAATTTGATTTTCCAAATTCAAAAATGATTTCTATTTTACCAAATTCAAAACATATAAGTTTTATTAATTAATTTAACATTAATTTCCATTGCCAAAACTAGAAATCAAGTTTTTAAGAGGTAAAAACTATCAAAAGATTGGCCTTTGTTAAGGTCCAATTTAAATGTGAAATTACTTCCAATGACCAACATTAGATTAATTCGTAAAAATATAATCCAATTACACTTTAAAACCAGTTAAAAGAAAAATCTAAATATACAAATAAATCTAATGAAAATGCAGTATGGAATTAAAATTTTGTATTTTTTTATTCATTAAAAAATGATCTTTATTAGAAAAATACCAAAATTTCTTCAAAAGTAAATTTATGTGTCTCAATTCTGAAGAAGAATTTTATTTTGTCAAATAGAACATATAAAAGTTACAAATACCTATATTTAAAAAGGGTTTTCCATCAAAAGGGGGTAAATTGACCTTTTAAAGAATATTAGAGTATACATGCTTAAAATTGGATTCATTCTTATTTTAAGCCTCTAAAACGTATTGGATAATAGTAAAAACATTTAACAAACATTTGTAATAATATTTTTGTTAGTTTTTTTCATTCCTGCTAATACAATGTCTAGGAATTAATAACCATTTAAAATAATATTATTATTATATTACCAGGGAAGGTGGTCAGAGGTGGACCCCTGACTATTTATTAAAGTAAAAGAAAAGTACAGAAAGCATGCGCCGCAAGGTAAAAATCAAGTTACATTTCATACATATCATACCCATTACCATCCCCATGATAGAATTCCTCTAGAGTAGATGACTCCCATTACGAGATTTCATAGTGCTTAAGGATTTTGGCATACTTCCTTCTGAGATTTAGTTTCTCCAATGAGATCAGCTCTTTCGAAGATTGCTTTAAGGAGGACCGAGTAGAAAGTTGCTTTAGAAAATCAGAGTAGTCTTTCCTTGGCCTTCGTCATGTTGTGACAAACACCTCCTTTCTGGGATTCCCCTTCACATCCTTTAGGACCTCACTATAAGATGGCCTGACCATTCCATTCTCTTAATCACTGTCCAGGACATCCCCCCAATTTCCAGCGATGACATCATGAGAACCAGTAGCAACCGCCCGGGCTGCAGACAAGCTATTACAGGAAACCATCGCCAAGCAATGCGGTTGTCCCTCAAAATCTTTCCCAGCATTCATTTCATGCACTGCATCAGCTGGAATAATTTTCAAAGCTTTATCGGCTGTCATTGAGGAGCCCACCTCCCCATTTGAAACCTCTTCAGTCGCCAATGTTTGGAACTGATTGCATGTCTCAACAGCATTCCCAAAAGAAGCAGATTGCATTTCCATATTTGACCCCTTCCCAGGAGGAGATGAAACTTTGGTCTTCTTCCAACCATCCGAGTTCAACAGCCTCCCACCCTCCTTCGGACTAGCAATGCCTTCAACAGCACTACCAGCACACCGAACTTCCTTTGGACGAGCAGTGTCTTCAGCATCACTAATCACACACTGCCTAATTCCAATATCCTCAATCCCAGCACTGGAATCCCACCCATCGCGCGCCATTATAGCGTTCTTCCCAACACCACCTCCAGAAATACCAGTATCTACATTAAATTGGCACGCACCAGACCCGAGATCCTACCTCAGCCTCTCAAACACCACTACAACAGCAGGATTCCCCGAGGCAGAGCCACCCATGCCAGTGCCAGCCTTAGAAACATCACCGGTCTTCTTCCCCTGGCCAACATCCTTACCACGACGCTCAATCGGGATTGAGATTTCTCCACCATAGCAGTGACCGTCCCGATGACCCAAACGATGGCACCTAGGACAGTAATCAACCCACGATTCAAAGACCACTGCCTGCTTCCAGCGGAATTCCTCACCAACCATAATCCAAATCCATTCAACATGTGGCTTTGAAGCATCCACCTCCACACATAGCTGTGGGTTGACAGGGTGAATTACAAATGTGGTGCGAGCATTATAGTAGAGAAACCGTCCGACCAGATTCCATATCATATGGTTTATGGATGGATTCTGGAATGGCAAAGGAAGATGAGGAAGACTAACCCAGGTTGCTACTGAGGGTGAATCCTGATTCATACAAAGGTCAAAAGTCCATCGTAGGAGAAAGAAATGGCATCCACCGCTTCGGCGAGGAGCTCTTGACCAAGCGCACACTAAATCTTCCTCTGAGGATAATCGTATCATCAGCTGATTCTTTTCATGCAATCCCACCACCGCGCGGTCCTGCAAGTCCCATTTACTGAACACAAACCTATCAAACTCATCAACCGAAGGTCTTCAGTGATAAAATTGATCCACTAGGGTCAAGTTCAGGAGATTCTATGTCGTAGAGAACTCCAGAAGAGAAATCGAGAGTTGAGGGTCCCCAAGATGCAGATTAGGAACCGTCAGACTCAAACAAATCGAAGTAAATTCTAGGATAAAGTTAGGTTTAGAGAAAGTTACAAACACCGCTCATTGATTCGGAGGTCATGGAATAACATCAACCCCCCTCCCACCTCCAGGGAGGGGGGGGGGGAACTCATCTACGCTCATGCAACTTAAGATTTCAAAGAAACCTGTTCTTTCATGTTTAGTACGCTATCAGACATAGCATCCAATTTAAATTAAAATTAATATTTAATTCATAAATATTAATAAATATTTAAATTTCATATTCTTTATTTACCTAGGATGTTACATCCTTCCCCCATTTTGGAAATTGCGTCCATGTAATTTTAAAAATGGGCTTGGAAACTTCGTTGAAAGTACCACATCAGAAAAAGAGTCAATAAAACTATCATTTTAAAAGAAAGAAAGAAAAGTACAAAGGTCACCCGAGATAACCCATACTATGATTCCCTGAAAACATGGATATGGAGGAGAAAGTAAGTGTAAATTTCTAATGGAAAGTGATAGAAAACAATATTAGGAGAAAGTTAACGATATGAAAACCATAAACTTGTGATGGGTTAAATGGTATTTGATTCCCTAGTAGGAAAAGTAAATGGACCAAATTTTTGTTTAAATTTCCTCTTCATAAATTTGAGGAATTTATTTAAGAGCTTGACTAAAAACATAAGGAAACATACTTACTTGTCATGTAGACTTTCATCCTTAACTAAATTTCTACCACAAACTCATCTTTTCTCCAAACGATGAGTATTCAAGATAACTTAGTCACAAAAAAGCACTAGAATCAACTTCTATAGAATCACATAATCCAAAAATTATGAACTATATATTTTCCCTATCATTATACATTAACCAAAACCAAAATGGTTAGTACAAGATCAGATAATCCCAAAAAAGGATAATCCTTTATAAAAATAAATATTATTCCTAATCTTCAAAATTCGACAAACAATACCCAAAGTTCAACAAAGTCCATTCAATAAACAACTTTACATAAAATTATTTAACGTAATCCAAACTAAAATTGGAACCTAAAACTCCTGAGGATTTAATCACAAAGTCTTCCACAGTAAATCTTAACATTATCTCAAAATTGCATCGACTACTCTTAAAGCCTCATACTGAAGTGTAATTAACCTAATCACCTATTCTATATGCTAATTTAATCATTTCCATAAATAACTGAAATATCCATATGATCAAAATAAAACATATATTCTTCTAAAATAATATTTCAACCATTACTCCAAAATTAAATCCCATAGTATTCTATTTTCCTTAGGCATATAATGTTCCCCAAAAGAGAGAACGTCTTCCAAAATAACCTTTATCACTTAACCACCCAATCATTTCCTTATACTAATTATATTCAATTGATAAAACATATGATCCCAAATCAATATATTCTTGATCAATAAAATCATTTAACTAAAAATAATAATTTATACTAACCAAGTACTTCACGTAGTCTAGTGGTAAAAAATAAGTCTCAGTCACACTTTGGTTGTGGGTTTGATTCCCACGGCTTTTTCTAACATGATGGGTTGTCATATGGTCTTTGTGTTATCCTTTTTCAAAAACTATATGATTTTTTTAACATTCCCAAATATGAGATAAATTCCTCAAAAATAAACATAACATGTTTTAACCACAAATGTTATCTCATACTTCACATTTTCTTCCAAAAAAGTAATAACATGTAATTATCTCAAATTCAAGGATCATATAAACCCAAATGGTTCTTTATAACTATATCCACCAAAGAAAAAATAATTATTCCTTGAATAACATTTTCACATATCAAACTTCAGGTTTACACGTACTACAAAAAGTCTTCCAAAGTAATCCCATCGTCAAAAGAGCCTTAATACTTTTAAGTATTTCATCATCCTAAAATCTACAATAACTCTTGAATCCCTTATATGTAGTCTTTTTACTCATTGAAAATTCTTTATGATCTATTAATCATTATTTCCCAACTTTTTCCATAATAATTCATTCCTATAAAAAAATCATGAATCATATCCTAAGATTCAATAATGTCAAAACATTAGCTAAGAAATAATCCATACCTTTCATTGGTCATTGTTAGTTTCCTCATCTTCAATTGGAATGGAATTAGAAATTGGTAAACATATCTTTGTATGATCCTGTTGATCCCATTATAGAAAATTCTTCATAGGACATCTATTTTTATAATGACCATGCACACCACATTTAAAACATTCAATTGATCCTTCAAAAAGAAATTCTTTTCCTTTCCTAGATTCAACTTGATGCTTCCTTTTTCTATAGAAAGTTCTTGAGTTATGTCCTTTATTACCACATCTAAAACATCTTCCCATCCATTTGAATCATTTCCCTAGGTGTTTCTTTCAACATCCTTGACACGTAGGTTTTTTAATATACTTACCCTTATGATTATTACCTGAACTTCCATAGGTATTTGTTTTTTGCATATATGTTGCCTTAGAAATATTACCAAGGTTCAGGTGGTCAATCCTAACTCCATATAGTTGGTTGGTAATAACCACAAGAGTTCTCATTATAGCTCCCATTTCATTCGGTTTCTTATTCAAAAAATCATTAAAGTTTTCTTCACATCCATTGTTACTTTGGTGCCTACTAGATCCAGCCATTTACTAAAACCAAAAGGCTCAATGTGAGTATATCAGTAAAATCGACATATAATATCTTATGAGGAGGTTCAATACAAATATATACTTATTCGTGTTATCTTAAACTCATTAAATTTATCTAAAATTACTATAAATCATTCAAATATTCTAGCCATTATAGTTAGGTCACTTATGCCTAAATAACACCCTAACCTCTACAGTTATCTAAACCGACCATTGATACCTACTACAAAGCCCCCGCCTTAAAAATTACATAATCATGAATTAAGTTAATAATTCACATTGAGGATCATTTTAGGTTCAGTGTTTTATATAATTATGCCAAAAATATTAAATTACAACTCAAATATTACAAAGTAGATACTTATACACTATATAATTGTTTCACAAAAATAAAACTCCTTAATTAAAATGAGAATTATTTTCTTGATTTAAATCTCCTCAAATTATTCATTTCTCTTACTCTTTCTTATAACTTGTGAAAAACATTTCAAAAACATGGGATGAGCATAAAAATTTTAGTAAGGGTAATTAAATAAAGAAGGAAAACGTTAGCCCATCAATAAATACAAATCAATGAAACCATACATTTCAATCATAACATACCTTATGAAATCATAAGATTTATGAATAACATACAGATATCATAAATCATAAAGGTAACTTGTGGCATACATAACATTCTTAAATTGTATCTTTAATAGTTATGTAGGGAGTTACATTTGGAATACCCAACATAGTATATTTCCTAAATCTCTTAGGAGAAACATTAATGTTTACCTCTATCATGTTACCCAATGCATTGGAGAGCTATCTCGGACTCACCCACCCTAGTTTTATCACTAAACCACTTGTATATGTAATAAATTTTCCAAAACCATAACATATTAAAAACACATAAAACAAGAATAAAGGAAAGATAAAATTTCCACCTTGAAGTCGCAATATATCATTTTAAGATATTGAAATAATCAATTCTTTATCAAACCATTTTCAAAACCATTTAATAAAGAGATTTTTGAATCAAAGTGTCACATACCACTGTGATAATTTTTAATGGATTTTTAATTTAAAACATTCATATCCATATAAATAAATCCTTAAAACCATTTTTAAAACATGGACATTAATGATAAATATTTAGAAGAATAAATATTTAAAAAAAAATTAGTTAAGGGGTTCTTAACCGAATGAGAGATGCTTGAATACAAATAATTAAGGAATAACATTTAATAAAAAATTTATAATATCATGAGACTAAAGGTATTCAAGATATAATATTCCAAAGGAAAATATATACACCATATAAAAGTGAATTGGAACATAATAACAATAAAGTCTCAATGGAATGTAAATTGATACGAAATCCCTTATAAAGACAATATCCTAAGATTAAGGATAAATCAATTACATAATTATGTGTAACAAATATAAATAAACTTAATATAATTGGATATTAAGTGGAATATAATCATAGATCATTCACACATATTTATATCATAACATAATCAACAAGTATAAGTTTAACCAAAATAATTGAAATTGGGTTAAGAAGTTCCCTAACAAAAAATCGGCAGCCTAACGGCATCACATAAAAATTCATAAAATGAGTTGATGGGAGAGAAAAGGGTATCTTATAACTTGGACAAAAAATTTAAAGAAATAAGTATATAAAAGAAAATATCCCAACATAAGAAAATGTAAATTAAAAACATAACAAAAAATAAGTCTTTGACTAAAAGAGGAAGGTGAAAGGTTCCCTTACCGATTTGGTAACTTATGAAACATAAAACCCATTAAAGAAGGATCATACAATGAAGATGTAAATACCCATAAATTAGATTATATTACATAAATAATTCAATCCCAGGCAGTACATAAACCACAAAAAAGGAAATAGTGGCAATTATAGCATGAATGTCACAAGAATAAAAAGTGAGGTGAAACCCCTTAACTCAAGTCCAACTTGTCTTGAATGTTCCTTGTTATTCCTAAATAATAAACTTAAGTTAATTTATTCTTATTAAGAACCTTTTTAAATTTTATTATTCCTTTTATATCACTTTTTACCTTGATATAGCAATTAGTTAATTATTTGAGTTCATATCGGACATTTTGTCGATGCTCAGAACTTGAGTCAAAAATGAACTTGTTATAATTACAAGTTGTCCATGTGGTCAAAATTACATTATCTCTAGAATGATATTCATGATTTAGATATCATATATATCATATATATCCAGTATATATTTATTTATAATAGTCCATATCATTTTAATATATGAAAATGAAATGCACCGTTCATGGAGACGGTAAGTCGTACGTACGCATGAACTCTACTTTCATTCAATTTTTTTCATTTTTAAAGGAATGAAAACTAAATGATACATAGGTATATTATTATTTCGGTATAATATCATATTTTATATACATTACATAACTTCATTAACATTATATTTTATATTTTCCATGTATGGTTTGAAGGATTCATATCACTTTGAGGGGGCGGTAGTCCAGACTTCCTCAAATGAAATTATCGTATTTACCAATTATGGAAACCATAAATGTATTCCATAAATGAAAAAATATAGAAGTATAGAGACAATATAAATATAATATATATTACATATAAATAAAGTGTCATCATAATTTCCACCATGAGAGGCAGTGTGAGATAATTTAACAATCATCGTTTCGTGAGGCAGTAGTTTGTCGTCCACAGAAATAGTATACTCTAAATCCATTAAATGGAGGTGTGTGTAAGTGTAGATTGAATAATTATAATAAAAAACATAGTATACTTAGGATACTGGTGTTTTTATGTAAACAAAGAATAATAAGAGCATAGGATGTGAAGAATTAAAATAAAATAAGATAACTTTATGGAAGATGTTACCTTTAAATCGGGTAACTCACTTTGGTTTGAACCAAATGGATTTCTTTAAGTTCCTTCTGCCTAAAGTAAGGCTTCTATGTGAGAGAGGGATGTTGGGAGCTTATTTGGGAAAATGTTGGATGAGAAAGGGTATTTATAGGTGTTAGTAATGGTTTAGAGGTGGTGTCCTTTTATAAGAGGGGGGAGGGGCTCTATTAGAATGTTTGAAATATTATTTTATTATAAAAGGTTTTTTGCTTTAAAAGGGTCCATAACTCATAAATTCGAAGATAATATGACTATTATTCTAAATCATTTCAGAAAATAGTTTTTAGACATGTTTTGGTTTCATTTTTATCCTTATCATTTAGCTTTAATCCTTAGTTAACTAATTTAACTCTTATCATGTCTTCTTGTATATTCATAATATATGGTTAATATAGTTACTTTAAAATACCAATCGAACTTCGAGTGGTTCTTTAATAAAATTTTCAACCTTATATAAGTAATTTGGAAGAATCTTATATTTTTAGGATTATTATATCATTTAATAAAATAATATATTTTTTAAGAACTCATTTATATCAATTTATATACTATTCATATCATGACTTTAAAAAATACAAACCAACATGATTATTTCAAAAGAAATTCATTAATTCAAATATAATAAGTCATACTCAACCCCAAAATTCGTGTATTTCCTAAAAAGTTTCAAAATAAATTTATTTTAATATTTATAATCTCATTTATTTAAAACATCCATTAATGAGGAATCATTACATCATCATTGGGTCATAAATAAATTTATTTATTTTATATCTAAAAATTATAAATAAACTAACATTATGTAGGAAATATTTTTAGCTTTATAGTTACTATTTATAGTCAAAGATATTAATTATATAACCCCACATTAAATTTTTTTTAGAAAAATAATACATTTTTATGATATTTTTATTTTAACATTAAATAAAAACATATTAATATAATTATCTTACACAAGTGGATTAAAAATTCAAAACTTTTGACTCATGGATTTTATTGGTCGGCCATGACTCATACAATAATTTTATGACAAGTGTTAAGGTAATTTTATATTATTATAATATTATTTTTACTTTGAATTACCCTTTTTACCTTTAACCATGGTAAATAAAAATCAAAAGTTATTATTCACCAAAAATTATTTTCGTTATATTGAACCAAATTTTACTTACTAATGAAAATCATGTATGTTGGATATTTGAAATTCAATTCACATAAGTGGTAAAATTTCATTTAAATGAAAAAGTTGGTTTTTTAACTATTAGGCAGTGTTTTTCAATATTCATAAAAAATTGAACGTTTTCAGAAAAATACCAAAAATTCACCTTAAGACTATTTTTTATTACAAATTAAAAAATGATGTTTATTTTACCAAATTGAAAACATAAAAGTTTTATTAATTAATTTAAAATTAATTTTCGTTGTTAAAACTAGAAATCGTGTTTTTAAGAAGTAAAAACTATCAAAAGATTGACCTTTATTTAAATCAAATTTAAATGTGAAATTACTTCCAATGACCAAAATTAGATTTAGTAGTAAAAAATATAATCTAATTACACATTAAAACATATTAAAAAATAATTTGAATATATAAATAAATTATATGAAAAGGCAGTTTTCAATTAAAAGGCAGTATTTTTCACTATTCATTAAAAATGAACATTATCAGAAAAATACCAAAATTTCATTCAAAATAAATTTTGATGTCTATATTTTAAAGAAAATTGTATTTTGTCAAATAGAACATATAAAAGTGAAAAAAACTAGATTTAATAAGGGTTCTCCATCAAAAGGCGGTAAATCGACCTTTTAAAGAATATTAGAGTATTCATCCTTAAAATTTGATTCATTCTTATATTAAGCCTCTAAAACTTATTGGATAATAGTAAAAACATTTAACAAAAAAATTTAATCATATTTTAGTTAGTTATGTTCATTCCTGCCAATACAATGGTTAGGCGTAAATTACCATTTAAAATAATAATATTATTATAATATTTTTTGGTATAACTCAATGTTGCGTGCAATGTATGTTTTCAAGGAAACCATTTGTTGCGTGTTGACTACACTATCGGACATAGAATCCAATTTAAAGTAAAATTAATATTTAATTCAAAAATATTAAAAAAATATGAAAATTCCATATTCTTTATTTACCTGGGATGTTACAGTATGTTGAGTCATGAAGGTCACCACCACTGGTTGAAACATTCATGAAATGCACAGTCCATGCCACTAAATTTGCTAAAAGGGCCTTCCCAATGTTGTTACTCATTTAAATACCTCCATTAAACACTCAATGAAGGGGAAGAAAACATTTGGACTTCTGTTAGAAGTTTTTTTTCAGGAATCTTTGACATTCATGAGAAAAAGTGTGAATCAATTAATATAGCTATCTATATTTTCCAAAAATCCTCCCATGAGCTCTTAAAACTCAAAGTCAATGTTGGAGATGAATTTCATGAATTTCATGACCTTATCAATTGAGGAAATCCTTACAAACATATTGGGGTTTCATGATATAATAATCCATCATGACCAAACCCATGGGAATTAGAATTTTTACCCAAGGATGGGGCACACTATATCAAAAATAATTCCCATTAAAAAAACCTATGAACTTCACAAAACCCATATTATAATGAAAACCATATCACGGGACCCTAAATTATGCCTCCCTTAAGCATCCACACATTCATTAAATTTTATTTCCTTAATTCCTTCTTCCCACTAAAACCTAGTTCAGTCATGCCTCAATCTTCCGCACAACCATTATGATCAACACTCAAGTCTGGCCTCTTTTCTTTAAGAATGTCATGTATGGTTGCATCACCTCTTCCTCATATTCATAGGAACCATATTTTCACTTATTGTTAATAATATAAACCCTAACATTAAGATACCCATTTTTAAATTAACCATTTTAGTTTTATGCCACGTGCCTCTAGAGGTTTGTATTCAATAGACACATAAGCCTTGAAGGTAGCATCATCAAGAGAAATAGATTACATTTCCCTTTGATGAGGCCTAGTGAAGGATCCTTCTCTCCTAACTAGAAATGGTATCTTTAGGTGTATTTCCTAAAAAATCCAATAATTATGATTCATGACTACATAAACCCATTTCATAGTCATACGACATTAAACTATATAAAAATGTCCTTAACACGTGACAGTAAACTATAGACCTACAATGTGTGTTGAACATAGGATGCCATATGTTTAAATTGAATGGGATGAAACCTCCACCTCTACTGGGGATTAAACCCCAACACCAGGGCACTATTTACGCATAATCCCCACAACATCATGGGATGAAACCCCAGGAACATGGGTATCCCATATGAAAAATCCCCACAAATTCCCTCATCTTCACACCTTCAGTGACATGAGTGTCGTTATTGCATGATATTAAACTTCATGGATCATACTTGTCATGTAACCTTAAACTGTGTCATTGAACTACAAGGGTTTTGATCCATATCTCCTAATTGGGTACTTAGGAAACCTCCATGTGGTTCAATCCTGAAATACCAACACTCCTAGGATATCTCTCTGAGATTAAATCCCAATTCTCCAAGCACCACCGATAAATTTTCTTGTCTCCCCCTAGAAGGAAGAAACCCCAAAGTGTGATCATATTCACTAGGGGAATGCACTGAAACCACACCAACATGTCCCCACAAGAGGATAAAAATGTGACCTAACTATCCCCACAAGACATTAAACTAAGGGCCAACTATTCCCCATAATATGTTAAACTCATGACCTACTTGTCTCCATAAGATGTCAAATGTAGGACCATTATGTCCCCATAAGAAGTTCATCATGTGGCCAACCTATACCTATATGATATTAAACCTATGAAAAAACTATCCCCATAATAATTTTAAAAAATGTGACCAATAATTCTCCACAAGATGTTAAAATTATGACCAATGTGTCCACATATGATTTTAAACATGTGATCAACCCAACCAAATATACAAGAATTCATAACCCCTACAACATTCATTAGATTCCTAAGGTATTGATTCCTAGATTACATACAATCATAACATTTGTAACCTCGTAGTGGATACGTGATGCCTTGTGTTCTCCACCCAATATGCCTCACATATGAGATTCCATAAAATTTGAATGAGGAATATTTTAATAGATTCCACACATCCCTATGATTCCCAACCACCATTCACTCCAAAATGAAGGTAAATACCCTATTAGAATATAGTGAATTGTAATTAATCTATTTCCACCTAAAGATAGGACTCATAAAAAGATTCAAGAACATATATTAAATCTCTTAGGGAGACTAAAACTAGGAAATGATATCCAAATTGGTAATCTATCGAAGGAATATCGAACATCCCATCATCCTACTTTGATCAAGGATCTAACATCATTGATTATAGTGATAGAGGTATCCTTCCTTTGGAATGTGAGAATCTAAGGCATAAAAGAATGATTCGACCCCAAAGAGTATCCCTAGAAACACTTTTAATAATAAAAATGGTGAACCCAAAATGAAACTCTTCTCTAAAAAATATGGTAAGATGATTAAAATTGTGAATCACTAGTTCAAAGATATAATTAGTGTGGATACTTTTTTCCTTCTTTGGGAAAGAATGGGTAGCATTGGGAATATTGGGCATTGACTTCACCAGACATTTACTAACATATGTCCTCATATATCCTATAAGAATCAAGAAGTAGTAAATACTCAATGATCTGCCACTGACAATAGGTTTGGGGGAAGAGGAACTGATCGTGCATCCATATCGCATGACTACACATCTTTTGTAGTTTCCACTGCTCCCATGGCCCATGGGAACCCTCACCTCATATCTCCCCCCAAGATCATTCAATTGGGTATTATCAACACTCTAGTTCACTAATATGAATGATAAGGCATCATCCAATCCTTGGATATGGCCCACCAGGACATCAAATATGTAGTTTCACACTATCACTGGTGCCCTCAAGGGCCACACATGGGACAATCTCCCCCACCGCTATAGTGAACCATTTTCAGAGACTTTACCCATAATATTTTTAAAGAAATCTACCATATGTTGAAGATAAAAGGGATGAATTAGTGACACCAGGAATGAATTTGACTCAAGGTATTACCAAGATTTCCTCACCACTTAATGTCACCCGTAGTGACATGCGGACCCACAGGCTGACGAACATGTTGATCACATCTATACATTCTATGCCCCATTATTTAATTTTTAATATTATCTCCCATGTTAGAGAACTAATAATACCCTCCATGAGTCTTATATGATATCTCCAATGGCTCCTTCAACCACAGACTCACATTCAACACTCATAACCAGCATGCACGGGCACACTCTCACCATGTTAGTATCAAGACCCCATACACTTATTGTATAGTCTGAGTCAAATATCCCAACCTTGGGTGTCATTGGAAACTATCATGGGACACCCCATGAAGAAGAAATTTCCCCAAAGAGGTCCTTAGCTTGATACCATAATTGAGTAATATGATCCTCCCCATGATAAATATTTCCCCTACCCCAATGATATTTCCCATAGTAGGAAGGTAGACATCTTCCATGAAGGTCATTCCCATAGTGTAGACCATGACACATGTTGAAGAACCTATCACAGCCTTTAGGGGATTGTTTTTGTGGAAGTCCTGTGTGTATAGAAGAAGGTTTGAGCAAAACATCATATTATAACTGACCTCTTAGATTCTAATATGATGGATGAATCAGTGACAATACCCCCTTCTATTTATACTAGGGTTGCGGGTAGGATCCTATCGGTTGAGACTGAGAATACCTATAAAAGAGATCTATAAGGTTCATAGGTCCCTCCATAAGTACTTACTAGTGAATTGTGTCTTGGATTCCTTTCAATATATTTCTATGCAACCATCCTTCCAACCATCAAATGCCCTTTTATCCACTATGACCTTTTATATTTTGAAGATGTCCGAATCTAGTTTAAAACCCTCTGATGATAGATATAATTCTTCAAATCCATAGGGGAATAGATAATACATCCTTCCCAATTAGCTAGATTCCATTGAAAATATATCTATATGGAAGTCATCATGAAGCTAGACACACCTCTAGAAGAAATTCCATCATTCCAAGGAAAATTGGACCATTTTACGACGCCTTTATCAATGTTTCTAGATCAGAATGGATCCTTGTCACTACCACACACAATTTTTACAACTATTCCCGATTGTGGTCTAGGGTGATCAAGAGTAGGATGTCCCTTTGAATGATTTTAAGGAGGAGGAAATATTTTTGAAAATTATAGAGAATGATAAGCTAAAATTCCAATATTTTATTCTTGTAGATCTATAATTTTCCATCATAGAGTCCCTCACTGAGGACTATAAAAAGTGTATCTTCAAGAATATATAGGTGAAATCAAAATGCCTCTAGTATCACCATCTATTCTATCCTAGGAGTGAGGATAACCTTGATTATGTTAATAATAAATGTATGAGGGTCAAAATTGTGAAACTCCCAATATCTCAATGACTTGATTCATATGGATATTGCCACACCATCTAGAGAAACTTTGTCCAGAGAATCATTGTGGTCCAAAAAATAATCATGACAGTATATCCCCATGCATAGTTCAGAGGATGGGGGTAGTATGCTACCCTTGAATTCATCCCCTTTGATGAAAATATTGAAACCATCAGGATATCCCACCTATCAATGGTGGAGTCCCATTATCCATCATCATAGTAAATGTCATCAAAATCAATCCACTTGGTGATTAGATAATATGATCTGATGAAATAGGGAATGAAGAATATCTACCTCATGATGGAACACAATATTAGGAAAAACTTCTAGTGGTTGATGGAATTAGTCAAAAGATAAACATAATGGTCCTCAAATTTCCCACTGAGGAAATGTTTTTACGTTTTTGTTGATATTTCTACAAGGTAAAGGGGATTGATAAAACAATAATACCATCCAAGATAGTACCCAAAACAGAGTATTATGACATGATTGTTAGATTTATCTAAGTGTTTGAGTAAAATATTAGGCATACCACTAAACTTATCACTATGAAATACCCTAAATGTGGTGAAACCCAAGGGAAACTAGTCCACTCTTTAGTCAAGAAATTGATTTTGATTGAACAATATCTTAGATTCATTGTAGGTGGCCCTGTTAATCTAGTGAGGGAAGGGGAAGGTGGACATTAAAAAATTCCATTGTATGAATTTACCATCATTCCTGAATAGTACAATATACACCCATAAGACCATGATCATTTCAACTCATGAGCTAGTAGTCCAGTAAAATAAATAGTAACATTAACCCTCACTAAGATGACAAAATATAATATCTCATTTCACGCCTTGAGTCCATGGGGATAAAATAGGATATCATCCACCTATAAGGGAATTCATATCCAGTAAGGGCTAACCATATTCACTCACCTCTATCATTTTTAAATTTTATATTTTCCTAGTTTAATTAGATTAGATATCCATTGAAGCATATAGATCACTTTACCTCATGGTGTGATCATGTGCTGGGAACCCCAGAGTAATTAGAAGTATCCAAGATTCATTACTTCATCCAAGATTTGGAAGGACCCACTTTCACCTGGTATAGTCAACTACACACAGGATCTATATCTTGATGGGAAGATATCTACAGATAGTTTTTCTACCAATTTATCTCCACCTTGCCAAAGACTCGAATCGCTCACCTCTTAAAAAGTAATAAAGTTATAATGGGAATGATTCTAACATATTTTCTTGACATAAGGGACTCATGTACTCCCTCAATATGTATATTTACCAGGAGAATCTATTAATTATGTTTTTAAATAATTTCTTGGATGAGCTAGTTCCCACTATCATCTCCTTGAAGTATCCATGTGGATTATGGGAATTCACTAAAAGGTATCATAGTCTAAAAGAAGATTTATGGTGGAATAAATAGTGTTCATTATTGTTACCTATTCCAGCCCTATCATGGAAAAATTTTAAGTTAGAGGTTAATATCACTGTATATACTCAGGCCCTAGAGGCAGTATATCATCAGGCACCTCTGCTGGATATACCTCTCAAAGAAAAGTCCATCAGTGAAAATGTTGTTTGAGCCCCCCCCCCCCACACGCGCCCATAACGTCCAAGAACCTATGGGTCCTTTTAAAAAGTTAAATAATAAGGCTTTATCCCATAATAATTCTCTGATTCTATGGTACTTCATTTGTGCTCAAGATAAGAAAATCATGACGTTGGCTGAATGTCACAGGCCTTAGGATTCCCACCAAACATATCTCGCAAACTATTTTATGCACCCTAGGGTTGTTATATGCATCATCAAAAAGGGTTTCATAATAAAATATTTTATTCAATAATAGTTTTATTGTGGTCTTGTGGAGTTTCTAGAAGTCCCAACACTGGTAAAACATGTATTTGTTTATCCTGACAATAGTAGTGAGGATACTAATGATTAGGAGTAGGTTTCTAAATGATGTTTGCAGAATTAAAATTACTGGATGTCATGTATAATGATCTACCATGCCCCTAGAATTATCTCTACCTACTTAAGCTATTTAGTGACTTTTATATTTGTGACTTCCATTCTAACCACCTCATCAACAGTAAATCAAGAAAATTGTTGAATAAATATTTTTTCGAAACATTGAGGAAACTATATCCCCCATCAGTGTTGAAGATAGTTTGCATGCTCAATGACTTCTTACTCTCTAAGATAGGGTAGAACCATGAATCTATCCAATATCGGAATATTCCATGGATGAAGAATAAAATTGGACTCAATCAATATAGTCAAACTCGTATATTATTATGTGGCATCCAGAAATTAAGAGCACACCATAACCACCTTAGTTTCCTATAGAAACTATCGTTGAGTGAGGGTTAAGAATATTTTTTTCAAAAATAGTGTCGGCGATGACACTCTAGTATTAAAAATTCATTCCACTGAGATCAAACAATATGCCTCTGATGAGGTACAATAGGAACAATTGTCACTAGTTGTATCATTATATGCATCTCCATAACCCACAATATTGGTTGATTGTCCCGCTCAAGAGAAGTGGACTAGACCCCATTCATAGTGATCATGGCTTGAGCTCATTCATCCAATGATCAACCCTAGTCATTAAACAATGGTGTGAATGATGTGTGTGGATTTATCATAAACCCCTGGTTAATATTTATTAATCTAATCATGCAATATAGAGCACACTTAGGGTCGATCACATGTGGGGGCCACTTACATGCACTGGGTTTTTATCATCTCTATTTATATTATAAATAATATAAAAATAAAAAATATAAACATGTGGTTTGGAAGGATTAATATAAAACTATTATATATATATATATATAAATGCAATGGAAACATAACTAATTTATAAAAAATGATGTTGGATAGATCGGTGATCCTCCAAGAAGAACACCCTGAGTGAACATTCATCATCTCATTATTTAAAATTTACCTAATGAACACACACCATCATAGGTTTGAATATAATATTCAACCAATTTTTTTAATATGTGTGAACTTAATTATTTCTAAGTACACCACACATCCTCCTCCTCAATTGAGGGAAAATATTTTAGAAATAAGAAGCTGATACTCAATTTGAAAGTTGAGACACAAAGATTCATTTCAACCTAATATCCACATTCTCCTAACTCTAATCAAACAATAATCTTTAATAATTATATTGTTTCTTCTTGGGTTCAACACTAGATTAATACCCTAATTAATTCCTCAGGTTATCTACTTAAGATCATGGGAATAAAAGTTTATAGTATACAAGAACATGACAGAAACATAAAGGATAAAAATGATAGAATGACATGAAGAAGATGAATAATATATATTAGAGATTAATGATAATAATACAAAAGAAAATAACCAAAAAAACTATAAAAAAATTCCCAACTAGATTGATATCCCCTTGAAATTGAGAGAAGATTCATTTTTATATGTGAAAGGGGTGAATATTTTGGCTCTAAATATTTCATCTAGAAGGTTTCATGTGGTATCCCCATTTAATTTATGAATTTGTAAAAAATATTATACTTTACTGTTTTCATCTATCTCTCCTATATAAATAGACCAAATTACAGAAACATTTTCCCCCAATATAAAATGTTACAAATTTACTTCTGTTAATTATTCTTTCCTAGATGATTATTCATATTCCAATGCACTAAATTAAAATGAATTTATAATAATAAAATATTATAAATAATTGATGACCAAATAGAAAAAAAACTTCTTAAGTGTGTTCTCTTAATTCAAGTAATCTTTTATCTCAATTGGGCCTATATTTTCTGAGATATAGGCCCATATAAAAAAATCTTCCGATCTTGGAATATATTCCAAGGACTGAATTATAAGCCTATTTTGGGCCTCAAAATGATTAATTCAATGCTTGGACCTATTGAATAAAAATATTCCTAATGACTGTAGAATCCTAAAAAATGAATTTTTCAATATTTATCAATTTAGATATTGTTATGAAAAAAAATAAAAAAGTTAATTATAAAATAAAAATTACAAAAATAGTTCATTTTAAGAATTAACCTCAAAATATTTAACCAATTACCATAATATAACACTTTATTGGTATTGAAACTATGAAATTATAAATAAAATTATAGAACATATTGGATTTTTCAATTACCCCACACTAAAACATTGCACTCATAGGAAATATTTTAATAAAAAGTTCAAAAGAAACATCCCAAATCATAAATGGAAACACTACTGAATTATCACATTTATAAAAAATATCATTAATCTTACAGGGATAAAGATTCCTTAAATCAATAAAATTTATAAAAATACATTCAATATATTATTAATCATCATTTTCATGTCCTACCTACCACCACGAAAAAATATTTCCCTCTTTATCAAATTTTTTTATGTGGAGTTTCTCTCATTCTCAAGAAAATATGTGATCTCCATTGGCTTGATATCCTCCTAGTATATTCACTTAATGGAGTAAAAAAATGTGTTAATCATGAGGTAATTTTCATGGTTTTTTATTATTCTAAGGACTTCCAATTTTTAAATAAAAAAACATTAGATGTATAATGAGGTGAGTTAATCTATAAAGTGAAATAAATTCATGAAAATAGGTTTACTCAATAATTTTTTCTCCTTAATAATCTCAAAATTCAATCAGCTCTATATATAACTTTCTTTATTAAATTTCTCAGAAACAATAATATAAGTTGAAATAATAAATTTCTTCCCCCTTTTCTACCATTTGTAGCATTGTTGTAGCCTCTTTTCAGATGTGTAATTTCTCTTCAGATTCATACTTTTGATGAAATTTGTGGAGTCTACTAACCTTAAATTATTAGTGAACTCCTAGCCTAACATTGTGAAGATATTTTGGCCACTCATGAATCATTAAATAATTAAATTTATTCCACTGAATTAGAAATAAATATCGAAACACTTTCAATTCATCTCAAAAAAATTATGCAATTCAACAAAAAAAAACCAACCCCACCCCCCCCCCCCACACACACACACACTCACCCACACACACTTGAGTTCAACAATAATCTTGAATTTAATTTATAGAGAAGGTTGAAAAGAGATAAATAGATTTTAATGATTATTAATAAGAATTAAATTCATGGATATTAAAGAATTAATAATGTCCAGGTTCAATGGTAAACAAAAATAAGAGTTGAATATAAAAATTTTCTCTGAAATTTGTACCTCAATCATACATTACACATTCCATGAAATATAGAATATTTTCAAAATAGTAAACTAATAAGGTTTTGATCACATAAAAGTCTCAAAACTCTTAATAATAAGATAAATGTAAATAATATGTCAAAAAAATTTAGAAACTTCTTAGCTAGGGCACGATTTTCAATTTGCATAGTACTATTTCACTTGAGTTTCAAAATCAAGAAAACTTTTTTGGATGAAAATATTGAGAATTTGCAAAACAATTCCACTTATAAATCAATAAAATCAAAAATTATCAAAATCATACAATATTCCAAAAATAAGATGAGGGTTTTAATTTTCCAAAGTATTTGACTCATCACAATAATCCTAAAATCACACCAAAAATAAAAAAAATAAAAACATGAAAAAAATTGCAAAAATGATGATGGAAAAAAATAAAATATATATATATAGGCAAGAAGTTCCTAAAATATGTTTAAATCCCTCACCCACAATAATTATAATTTATAACCTCTTTTTATTCCAAAAAAAAATCAAGAAACCATCATATAAATAATTTAAATTGGGAAAAAATAAAATAAGGAAAAAGTGGGACACAATATGGTTTATTTTTTAGTGGTAACATTGAGTTAATCTCAGAGAAAATAAGACACTAAAACTACAAGAGAGAATTAAAAATTAAAAAACATAAGAAAAATAAATAAATAAAATAAAAATGGTAATGAAAAATGACAATTCTTAATATAGACCCCCAATTTGGTTCTATAATTTTATGGCTCCTCGTCAAGAAGTTATAGTGGACTCTCCCCAGTTAGAAGGATGATGTGGTTTCCTTATGACAAACTACAACATGTTACTTTTCCCATTTTTGATGAGTAGACACCAATATTGGAAATCCAAAAGGAACATAAGAAAATTAAAAACCCTAAAATAATAATAAAGAGAGAATTTGAGGTCAAGAGTGGTTGGGAAAAGAAGATAGGGTTTCTCCCTGTTGACTTATATGGTGTTTTCCTCTATGTGATTTGTATGTTGTCATGGAGGAGGTAGTCGGATCACCACATGCCCCTTAATCCCATCTTATTCTTATTAAATCACCACCACTTGGGTGGAATCTTCCTTAATATCCAACTAATTCTCCATTTATACTACGTCATAAATTTTAGAAAAGTAGAAATTATAATTCAAGTCAACATAAATAAGTGTAAAACATGAAGAATTAATAAAGAAATCCTCCCTTTCAAGGAAGTTATATTATAAATTGGTATCTTATAGAATAAGCATTAGAAACCCAATCTAATATATTGAATCTTGAACATTATATTATAAATAAAAAAATATTTAAAGATATACTGATATTTCATTATATTATATGGGATAATTACATACATTTTTAGAAGAGACATAATTTGACCAATCTTCATCCAACTAATTTTTATAATCGATATACATATTAGTTGTCATGAATTATTAGAAACTAATTAAATAAATGGATGTGGAAGGTTTATGGATCTATATTGAATTTATTCTAGTATACCTTGGGTTTATTATCTGTAAAATAATTAGAGACACTTCTTCCACCACTAGTTCTAGTTATTTCCCCATTTTTTGCTCTTGAGATTCAAATACATATTTAGTTATCCACTATATTTGTCTCTCCATGACCTATAATTGGGAAATAATCCTTCTAAACAATTCTTTGAGATCATTATAAAAAAATTGTTCATTTTTTTCACTTGTGAGTGATCAATTCAGGAAAAATAATTTGAATTGAAATACATCATCCATATCATGCTAGGGGATCTCATATCTCTTCCCTAGTGGAAAATCGATACCCAAGTAGTGATGGTGGATTTAGAGGCCCCTCCTCCTCTATCAGTGGAGGGGCCTCAACCCCAAGCTTATGTATCTTTGCATAAATGTATCTAGGGTGGGGTCAGGGGCTTCATCCCTTTTTCTCCAATCGAGTGTCTCTCATATTTTCCAAGCATCAAAGTTTTTCGAAAGGCCCACAAGGTCCTTCATGGCCAACCAGTGGTTCCGATTTCTCGGTAGGAATTCTTCAAGTCTTCTTCATTGCTCTCTTCATATCTAGTGGTAATGTTTGTTCAGAACTGGCAACCTATTAATCTGTTTGATAGGTTCATGAATAAAGAATAGGGTTTAATATAGCATGCGATTTTCAGGCTCCTAGGGCCACAAGATATCTTTATTTTCTTTTTTGATGAAGAAGATCTATTTTAATCTTATTATAGGTCTAGAAGATATATTTTTGGATTTCATTTTTATCTTATTTTCTATTCATTCGACCTATATATGAATTGGGACCCGTACACTATGGCTATATGGCTTCAACTTCTAGGTCTACCATTTCCCTTCCATAACCTGTCCCTCCTTCTGTCTATAGGAAACTCCATCGGTCACTTCCTTTGTACTGATCGTAGGACCTCTACTCTAAAGCATATTATTGTGGCACACATTTGTGTTAAAATGGAAATCTCAAATCCCACACCAGATGTTTTTTGGATCATGATTGAGGGAGAATAAAGGTATTTCCAACCTATCATTTATGAATCTTGGATGAATTTTTGTTCTATATATAACATGTAGGGTCATTGTCATCATGGCTATTATAAAAGGGATGTGAGTGCCCCTTTGGTCGATATATCTCAGTATCTTGAAGGGGACAAGTATCCTTTATAAACTTATATAGATCTCATCATTCTAGCTCCCCAGGGTTTGGGAGCCTATGATCTAAGGAGTGGTGGGAGATCTTTTCCCATAGTCTGTCTAATGGTCCTTTCACTTCTCATGTGGATGTTGTAGTTTAACCTCATAAAGAGGCCACTAAATATTTGGTTGAGTACCATTTCATGTAGTTCCCACTCCCCCCTATGGAGGTTAAATTGGGTTCAGGTCTGGGGTTTACATCATTAACAATAAAGGGCACAAAACCTAAAGGTTCAGGGCCACATATCACAAATTTGTTTGCACTTTTGCAGCACAATTTGGGGGTTAGCCCCTGGTCAATAAAATTAGTGGAGGTTGTGCATGTTTGTGAGGTTCAGAAGTTGAACATCTACCCATTTTAAAATTTTGTTCATTAGGTGAGTATCACCCTTGGATGCTAATTCTTCCAACCAACTGGTCTCATCTAGTCCTAACAATGAAGTTGTTGTGAGAATGGAAGTCTGTACTACCCTAGGTTCTGGCATTCATCCTCAATGTTTGGGTTGAGAGGACACTAATAAGTAACCCCAATTTATGGTTCATTTTTTTTATAGATTAGAGGTTCATATTTACCTAAGAAGGACTTACAGGTTAGACCATTCTATGCTGATATGGTGAAGTCGGGAGGAATGGATATCCATTCTCAAAATCGATTTGTAGTGCTGGGAGATGAAGAGTGTCATGCATGTGAGGAAGGGGATAAAGTGGAGGTTACTCATGGAGAGAACCTCCCTATGATATCAGATTTTTCTCAAGAGGATAGGTATTCTAATTTATACTACCCTATTGAATCCATGAAAGTGGAAATTGCAAAGGACTATATTAGATTCTCCTCAAGGAAATGAAATAACACCATAATTGATTCAGATTGGTTTATTAAGCACTCTCAAAGGTCACAAAGAAAAAAGGACTATTATTTCTTAAAAATAACTCCTTTTTTATCTCCCCAACTAAAGTAAAAATTCCTATTAAGGTTCCTAATAAGGTGTATGAAAACTCTATTAATGTGTTTAAACCACCAGTAAGGGAATCATCTGTCATCGACCTAGTGAATGTTGAGAAATAGACTGCTCAATATAATATTCACCATAGCATAAAGGAATCAATGGAATGTGATGAGTGGGAAACCATCATCTATTTAAAAATAATAATTCTCTAACAATGATTTAGAGGTCATCACTACATAAGAAGAGTTTGATAGGATGGTTGGGAGGCGTATTCAGGCCAACCTTACCAAGGAGTAGGGTACCTGGGCCCAAAAAACAACATGGAATACTGGCATGTGGATTCAATGAGTGGAAGATTAATATGTAAGATCTCATTCAAACTAGGGACAGGATGGAATAAAATTTTGCAAACCACATCAAAGATGATCCGAATGAGAAGGCTACCACCCATCAATGGAGTCTCTATAGAGGTAAGGTCTCTAAAAGGCTTAAATTGCAACTCATAGATTCAGCTATTATGTATCATGTTTATTTACTATCTAATTTTCTACTTGACTGGTTTTTCACTTTTCCTTAAAAAAATCTGAATAAAACATATATTTTGTTGTAAATACATCATGTATATCGATAATTTTTTTTAATTTTTTAAATTTAATAATTTTTTGTGTTTTTTAAGAAAATATTTTTTTGTATGTTTTGTGTCTCCCTAGAAATAGTTCCAAATTTAGGAATGGGGATTTTTTTTGAACCCTTGATTAATATTTTATTAACCGAATCATAAAATTCAGTGCACACTCATGGTGGATCTCACATGGATGCCAAATAAACACACTGAATTTCAATATTCACTCTATAAATTATATCTAATATGAAAATAAATAATATAAAGATGTAGGTTTTAAATATTCATATAAAAATAATATATATATATATATATATATATAAATTCAATAAAAATGTAAATAATGAAGATAGAATGATGTCATGAAGAATCGATATCCTCTTAAGGGAACACCTTGAATTAACATCCATTATCTCATTATTTGTTTCAAATTTAACTAATGTAAACACTAAATTTTATATGTGAACATCATATTCTTACAATTCTGTAAATATATATGAACTAAAAAATCTCCATGTAAACCCCAAATCCACCACCTTGATTGAGGGAAAATATTACAGGTATAAGAAGTTATTCCTTAGGTGGAAAGTAGAGACACAAAGGCACTATAACTCCTAAGATCCCTCTCTCCCTAACTCTATTAAAATATGAAATAGTATGAATTATAGTTCAGATAATTGGGTTCAACATTGGAGTAATCCTTGGGGAAATTATTCAAGTTAGTAACTTGTGATCATGAACAAATGAGTTCATAGATGAAAAGATAGGGATGGAAACATAACAGATAAAAATGAGTGAATAAGAGTAAGAATAAAATAATATATATTAAAAATGTATAATAATAATAAAATATATTGAAAAATAAAAAACTACATAAAAAGGGCCATGTATAATTCCAACCCTTTGAAAAGGAGAGGATATACATTTTTAAATGAAAAAAGTGGTGAAAATTTAGGCTCCATATCTATATGACATAATATTTCTCATGGTATAACCAATTAATGATAGAATATTAGAAATTATTCATCATGAAAATTTTTTCTATATATCTTCACTATATTTCCAAAAAAAAAATTATCTTCATTGGTCATATTTAAAAAATATAATATCCCATTTACTTCATAAAATCATTCTGACCTTATTATCAATTTGTACCCAAATGCACAAAGATCAAAATCATTATTCCCTTGATAGATCCTGAATCACACATGTCCACAGGAATGGAAAATTTTCCTTTAGGTTTTAACATGACCCATATGAAATTTGAGATCAATTAGGCCCATAGATTTTGATAAATAGTCCCATAATAAAAACTCTCCACCTTTGGGAACATATTTCAAGACATGACATTTAAGCTTATTTTGGGCATCAAAATGATGATTCATCTATTGTTACTATTTAACTAAATGAATAAAAATGAATGTAAAAATTTAAAAAAATAATAATTTTGTAATTTAGATCAATTTATGTAAATTGATGTCCAATCTGAACAACTAATAAAAAATAATTAGAATGAGAAAAATATTCCATTTCACAATTAATCTAAAAATACTTCTATAATCATAAAATGTAAAAATTTCCCATAATATAACAATAGTTGGATAAAAACATTAAAATTAAAATTAAAATTATTGAAAATATTGGCTTTGTAAATTCCCCCATACTTAAACATTCCTCTCCTAAATTTTTTCTAATACTAAGGTCAAAAAAACATCCCAATGAAAAAATGAATACACTACTCAGTTATCAGATATAATGAAAGTATCATGACTCATACAAGGATAAAAATTACTTAAATCCTAAAAAATCATAAATCCAATTCAATATCCTATTAATTTTTATTTTCATTTCTTACCTACCTCCCCATAAAAAATTATCTATCAGTGAAGAAATTGTTTAGTATTGAGTTTTTCTCATTCTCAATAACATGTGTGATCTCCATGGACATTCTTTCCTCTTAGTATCTTAAAATAATAGAGTCAAAAATATTTCAACCATGAACACTTTTATATTAGTTATTCTAAGACTTATGGTTGATAGGTTTTAAATTAAAAAAAATAGTGGCTTAATATGGATGGTTAAGCTCTAAAGTGAAGTTAATGCATGAAAATAGTTATACTCAGGAATGGTGCTCTATTCAAACAACTCAAAAAATAAATCATTGAAAATACCTCCTACTTTACTTGGGTAGTTCAAAAATTATCATTAAATTATAAGAAATAAATTAATTCACTCTTTCCCCCATTTTTAGTATTCTATAATCTTTATTTTAGATATGGAATTTCTATTTGAATTTATATTTTTGAGAAAATGAGAGGCATCTTTTGAACTTCCAGTATTGGTGAACTCCAAAACCAACTCTATAATGATATTTAGGCCACCCAGCCATATTATCATGAAACATTTTCCATTAAAGAAGTAATAAATATTTAAACAAATTAAATACATATGAAAAAAATTCTTCAAATCCACATAACACAGCCCCCCCCCCAAACACACACACACTTGAGTTCAATAATAATAACAAAATTTACATTAAAAATTGTAACGCCACGACCCTAGTTACCCAGAGTCGGTGTATTATTATATAACATTGGCATGATCACAAGGAAATCATGCCCCTAAAGACAAATCGGTTTAGTATTATTGGAAACAAGATTCATACATAAGTTCAACTTTATATATTGAAGAGAAATACAACACAAATATATTTCATTAGAAGTATCCAAGCCTCCTAGATTATGCCTGCAGGTCACTCATAACTAACTTCTTCATATACTGGGAAAATGAATCATAAGAAAAGGGGTGAGCTCAAACGCTCAGTAAGGGTAAGTAATATAGTGGAAAATGACATAAATATTAAGTATGGTAAATAATTGAAACCACATGCCTTTACCAATAATAAACATGAATACATTTATGGAAAGAATATGAGGTGAGTAAATAATTCCATAATAAAACATAATCATGGGTTTTCTACTAGTTGAATGACCACATGAACCATCAATATTATTTCCATAATGAGGGAATGTATAATGTCGGGCATTCTGAAACATTTTGTCAAGGCCTCGGCCAAGACTTATTAAAATGATTAAGGCCTTGGCCAAAACCATAAATCAAATTAGGAAAGGGCCTTGGCCAATTCCACATCTAGTTGTCTCATGAGACCTACCGATGCATCGAGGAGCTATAGTGGGATCCACCCGTCACTTACTAAATCCAATACATTCCTCATATGAAAAGGTTTAAACATATCATAAATATTCGTATTAAAACAAGCATACGAAATGTCAATAATTTAACCATAAACCACGAATGGTATAAAAATATCACATCTACAGTCAAACATATCACAAAAACTTCAACAAAATATGTAAGTTTTTTATCATAATAAATCAACATCAAATAAACTTAAAATTAATCAAAGGATGTTGACATAGATGAAATCAAACCCCTTTTTAGAGAAATATCTCTTTCTATTTTGAAATCATTTAAGATTTACATAATTATAAAATAAAAAAATTACTTTGAAAATATTCTTAAAATCTTGTAAGGGAAGCTTCGATGAGTTTATAATGGTAGAAAATAGCTGCACCCACCGTATAAGTTGAAAAAAGACATTCTAACCTTAATTTTGTCGAAAAGGTTAAAAAGGACCTTGTTTGGAAAATGACGGAAACATTACTTTATAAACATCTTATAAAATGTCAACAAGGGTATAAATGACTTTTACCCATAGTCTATATAATAGTAAGAATGTTTTGAAATACATTTTTAAGAAACATGGATGTGGATGATAAAGAGGTCCCAGTAGATAATTACATATAAACAACCTTGGATAATGAAGAGATTGTGAAATAAACCCTTACCTAGTACTTTTACTAGGTTGATGGTAGGTTAACCTCTTGTATAATGGTGAAATAATTGTTATTAAATTATACAAGAATCGTATACATTAATATGATATCATATATGATTTTTTAACATTGCTTTGTTAGTATTATCGTCGTTTTGGGTGTTAACTTACTCATTATCTTTTATATATTTTGTTACATAAACCATGTTTGTTATGGATAGGATGTATCTTATTCATATCCAGAATGTTATCAAGTCCTTAGAAATTATTTTTAATCATAAAATGAAAATTATAATTGCATGGATACGATGGGGAATGAATCTCCTCGTGTTCGTGGAGACGGTAGTCCCTACATACGCACGAGCGACAATATCATTATTTTGATATTAAAATAATATATAATTGGATGGTATATCATATATACAGAATCATTATCATGTTATATTTATTATTTACATCAATTACACATCATTATCATACCCATCCAAAATAATAATGTTTTGAATAACAATTACACCACGACGTGGAGACGGTAAGCCATACGTACGCACGTATGGTGACATGTCATTAAAAGGTTGGATAGAATACTGAATATGGTTGTACCACATTTATAATAACATCATAGTATATAGAAGATACTGGAGTTATTATTTTAGAAATTAAATAACAAAGGAAGAAGAAGTTGAAGAAGAAAGGAACATGAAAAAGGGTGGTGAAAACATTACCTCTTCTTCGGGTTCTTCCTTTTGATTTGATCAAAAGGGATCCTTAGGTTGGATTTATGACTAAAGGAAGGCCTATAAGATGAATGGAGGATATTTTAAAGGGTATTTTGGCAGAGTTTGGCTGTGAAAAAAGGCTTTTAAGGTATGAAAAATTAGGTAGAAGTGGTGTCCTTTTATCAGGGGGTGGAGGGGCTCTTTAGGGAAAACTTAAAGTATTAATTTATAATAAATCCATATTCAGTTTCTAATGGATAAAAAGTGTATTATTAAAATTATAAGGTGGGTATGGGTCTAAATAATTTCAACCAATATATTTTAGACAGGTTTTCATCATTATATTAACCTTATCTTTTAGTTTTAACTCTTAGTTAATTAGTTTGACATTACCATGTCACTTTGTATTTCTATATTATATAGTTAATAAACTTACTATATACATCCAAAAGACCCCCAAGTGGTCCATTAATGATACACCTATCATGATATAAGTCCTTTGGCCAAACGTTAGATTTTTAGGAATATAATATCAATTAATAATATAATACTTGTTTTAAAAACTCATTTATGTCAATTTTGACAATATTTAATAATTGATTTTTTTTAAAGTATTAAAAACTTTATTAATTTGAAAAAAATTCATTTAAGAAATCCTAAAATGTCATATTAACCAACAAAATTCGTGTATGGCATCAAAACTTTCAAATTATATTTATTTTAACTTTTATAATATCAATTATTTGATTCTTTCATTAATAAGGAAAATACTGTATCATTATTGTTTCATAAATAAATTTAATTATTAAATGTCTAAAATTTATAAATAAAATACCATTATGTAGGAAATATTTTTATATTTCTAATTAATATTTATAGTATAAAATATAACATATATAACCCAATGTAAAAAAAAAGTTTTCTAAAAGATATATGCTTATGTCATTTTTGTATTTACTTTAACTTAATTAATATAAAGTGTCCTTATCACCTACAAGTGGCTCCACGGGGTCCCAAAATCGACCAAAAGATGCCCATGGTCGGAAATGTTTCAACCAATAAGGTTAGGACACATTTTAGGGTAATTTATTATTATTATAATGTTAATTGTTACCCTTATTTACCGGATTTACCCTTTAACCATGGTAAATAAAATATTTACCGCATTAATTATTCAAAATGTCTAAAAATAAAAGTAACATATTTACACAATTTGGACCTCCTGATTCTAAATATGGAATCCATTTTTCTAAATTCAAAACACATAAGTGACAGAAATTAATTTAAAATTAATTCCCATTGTTAAAACAAAAAGAGTGTTTTTAAGAGATAATAACTATTAAAAGATTGACACTTGTTTATGTCCGATTTAAATGTGAAATTATGTACAATGACCAAGATTGTATTAAATGGTAAAAATATATTCTAAATATATTTTAAAACCACTCAAATTCATAATTTATCACTATTAATTATTTTTACTAAAAAAGTTATTTTTAATTTAAATTTAGTAATTTTCACTATTCATCAAAATATAAAAGTTATCCAAAAAGTACCAAAATTTTACCCTAGGCTAATTTCGATATTCTGAATCCAAAAAATGAAGTCCATTTTGAGAGATAAAATTTATAAAATTTCAAAAATTGGGTATTACTATTCATAATGGCTACTTTGATTGGTCGCGGTGTGTTAGAATCTCAATGTTTCGTACAACACACGCTATTGTATTCTTCAAAGAGAATCATATTGTGGAACCTTTGGGTGTTAAATTCTCCCCTCCTCCAAATGATTTCATCCTTGAAATTTATAGAAAATTACTGTATAAAAAGACTTGGGTGGTTCTTCATCATAAGTTCCTCGGGTTCCCACGTTGCCTCTTCCATCTTATTGTTCCTCCATAGAACTTTTACCAGACGAGTCATCCGGTTTCTCAGCACTTGTTCTCTCGTATCAAGAATCCTGACAGGCTCTTCGCAATAAGATAGATCGGGTTTCAGTTCTAATTCCTCGTAAGTGAGTACATGTGTTGGTTCAGGAATGTATTTTCTCAACAGTGATACGTGGAACACATCGTGAACTTTGGAGAGATTTGGCGGCATTGCCAAATGGTAAGCTACGTCCCCAATTCATTCTAGAAATTCGAAAGGTCCGATGTACCCGGGACTCAATTTTCCCTTCTTGCCGAAAAATATAACTCCCTTCCATGGAGATACCTTCAAGAAAACATTATCTCCTACCTGAAATTCCAAATCCTTCCTTCGGTTATCGGCATAGCTCTTCTTCCTACTTTGAGCTGCTTTGATGTGGTTTTGGATTACCTTTACCTTTTCCATCGTTTCCTCTACCAGTTCTAGGCCTACAAGTTTTCTTTCACCAACGTCATACCAACAGGTTGGCGTGCGACATCTCTTTCCGTATAACGCTTCATATGGTGCCATTTGAATACTTGAATGGAAGGTATTGTTATAGGAAAATTCCACCAGAGGTAAATATTGATCCCACATACCCTAAAAGTCAAGTGATCATGATCTAAACATGTCTTCTAAGGTTTTAATAGTCCGTTCTAATTGTCTATCTATTTGAGGGTGGTAGGCAGTTCTCAAACGAAGTTCAGTATCCAATGATTTCTGAAGACTTTTCCATAATCTTGAAGTAAAATGGGGATCACGATTAGAAACAATCGATAGGGGTACTCCATGAAGTCTCACAACTTCATTAATATATAGTCTTTCTAGACGTTCAAGTGATAAATCTTCCCTTATAGTAAGAAAATGCACTGACTTGGTAAGACGATCAACAATGAACCATATTGAATCATTACTTCTAGGATTCTTTGGTAGTCCCATGAAAAAGTCCATCGTGATATTATCCCATTTCCACTTAGGTATGGGAGGAGGTTGCAATACTCCATCAGGCTGTTGCCTTCCAGCTTTAACTTGTTGAAAAACCATACATCTTGACACAAAATCAGCAATCTCCCTCTTCATGTTGTCCCACAAAAAATGTTCCTTCAAATCTCAATAAATTTTGGTGCTCCCATGGTGTATAGAGAAATTGGAACTATGGGCATCGTCCAAAAATTCCCTTTTTAGATCAGGTATATGAGGAACACAAAGTCTCCTCTCAAATTTCATAATTCCATCTTCATACACAAAGTCACTCAATCTCCCATCATTCACAGCTTTAATCTTCTTTTGAAACTCTTCATCATCGGTTTGAGAACTCTTTATCCTTTCTAGTAAAGATGGTTTGGCAACCATTTGAAAAAGCATTGATGTTTCACCTTCCATGGTGATTCCCATATCCATCTTTACTAGATCCATGTATATAGGATCCTTTTCAACTCTCATCTTGTTCAAAACTCCATGATTATTTCTACTCAAAGCATCTTCCACCTTATTTTCCTTCCCCGAGTGGTATTGTATCATGCAATCATAATCCTTGAGTAGTTCAAGCCATCTCCTTTGCCTCATGTTGAGTTCTTTCTGTGAGAAAATATACTTCCAACTCTTGTGATCAGTATTAATCTCACATTTTCACCATAGAGATAGTGTCTCCAAATATTCAAAGCAATGATTACAGCAGCTAACTCAAGATCATGAGTAGGATAGTTTTTCTCATGAATTTTTAGCTTTCGTGATGCATAGGCAATAACTCTATCATTCTGCATAAGGACACAACCAGGTCCTTTATTTGATGCATCACTATAAATAACAAACTCGTCATTCCTCGATGGTAGAGTCAATATAGGAGCATTGACTAATCTTCTCTTCAGTTCTTCGAAACATTCTTCACACTCTTTTGTCCAAACAAATTTAACCCCATTACGTGTGAGCTTCGTTAATGGGTTAGCCAGTCGGGAAAAATTCAAGACAAAACGTCGAAAATAACCTGCTAAACCAATAAAACTGCATACCTCGGTTATACTCGTCGGTGCTGGCCATTATTTGATTGCTCTTATCATAGAAGGATCAACAGAGATTCTATCCTTAAAGACAATATGGCCAAGAAAATATATCTCCTAAAGCCAGAATTCACACTTACTAAACTTCCCATATAATTCATGTCTTCTCAAAGTATTCAATATAATGTGCAGGTGATTTTCATGATCTTTGTAGCTTTTGGAGTATACCAAGATATCATCACTAAATACCACTACAAAGTCATCAAGATATTCCTTGAAACTCTATTCATTAGATCCATGAAAATAGAGGGTGCATTAGTCAGCCCAAAAGGCATTACTGTAAACTCTTAATGTATGTACCTGGTTCGAAATGCTCCCTTCGGAATGTCTTCCTTCTTCACACACAACTGATGGTAGCCAGATCGAAGGTCAATCTTTGAAAATTATTGAGCTCCATGCAGTTGG
Organism: Viscum album; assembly: GCA_963277665.1. Classification (NCBI taxonomy): domain Eukaryota; kingdom Viridiplantae; phylum Streptophyta; class Magnoliopsida; order Santalales; family Viscaceae; genus Viscum; species Viscum album. Next base: position 1,980,355,268 of record OY728119.1, read on the forward strand.
TCAAATAAATCATCAATGCGAGGTAGGGGATACTTGTTCTTTATTGTTATAGCATTGATCTCCCTGTAGTCAATGCACAACCTCATAGATCCATCTTTCTTCTTAACAAAAAGGATAGGGTCTCCCCATGGAGAAACACTAGGGCGAATAAATCCCTTATTACTCAATTCCCCCCGTTGTTTCTTTAGTTAAACTAATTCCACAAAGGACATTCTATAAGGGGTTTTCGATATGGGCCTTGAACCAGAAATTAAATCAATGGAAAACTCAATTTCTCATTCTGGAGGATGTCCAAGTAAATCTTCTGGAAACACATCAATATATTCTCTCGCAATAGGTATATCCTCTATTTGAACATTCATTTTCTCACCCACATTTATTTCATTCTCTTCCTCCCCGATAATTGAATTTATTTGAGCTACTGGGGGTGGATCTAGATAAGAATCGGGTGGTGACGATTCTTCTCTAAAGATACGGTGTTCTTTATCATCATCATCAAAAATTGTAACCTCTTTCTTCTTAAAATAAATTTTCGCATCATGGTCTGAAATCCAATCCATACCGAGGATTATATCAAATTCAGTCATGGGTATGACGATGAGATCAGTAGATAAAGAACATTTATATGCTCTAATGGGGACTGATTCACAAAACTTTGTTACAATGATACTTCCCTTAGGAGTTTTGACTGAAAACTCCCTTATCAAATCAAATTGGAAATATATAATTTTCTTAGAAAACTGGGAAGATAAGAAACAATGTGATGATCTAGAATCAAATAAAGAATTTTCTAAACTTGAGGAAACCATTAAATTACCTACCACCACGTCTTTCAGGGCTTCAACCTCAGCAATAGTGATTTCATAAGCTTGGCCTTGATCCCTTGTCCTTTTCTGAGGTAAGTTTCCCTGACGCTTAAGAAATTCATTTGAATAATGTCCCATATCCCTGCAATTATATCATTGAACATTGGTAGAATCTTTATTTACTTTACAATCACCATCTAGATGACCTTTCTGTCCACATTTGTAGCAAACTCCTTTTCCTTTTAGACAGGCACCAGGGTGATTCCTTCTGCAATTATCAGAGGGTGGAAATTCAATTCTTCCCTTCTTCCCTGGTTTCTTATTTCCCTTCCCAGAGTGTTTAGTAGATCTCTTATTCTCTTTATTTGATTTAATGTCATAAGACTTAGAGAATTCATTTTCTGTCTTAATAGCACACGAGACAATATCTTCATATGATGAGAAGGATTGTGATACTAATGCTCGACAGAGAAATGGTTTTAACCCATCAGAGAAATGATCAATATTACTTCTTGGGTTATGTATATAATCTGCAGCATGCCTTGCTAACCTTTTAAAGTTATCCTCATACTTAACGACATTCTCATCCTCCTTTTTCCTTAGACTCAGAAATTGTCTTTCCATATCTGCTCGATGTTAATGAGGAAAGTATTTTTCTAAGAAAATCTCTTTTAACTCCCTCCATTCCATATTTTATAATTCATCATATTCCTTTATGTTTTGAATCAATGACCACCATTGATCAGCATCTCCAGTGAGGTGGTAAACTACCATGATAACTTTTTCCCTTTCACTACTCCCCAAAGCGCACACTACTGGAAACATGATCTTTCCCAACACTTCTATACCAACGGTTTTTACAAACCGTTGGTATAGCTACTCTTTCCCAACGGTTCATCAAAACCGTTGGGAAAGGGCTGAAAAACACACCCTTTCCCAACGGTTTTGGTGAACCGTTGGGAAAGAGTGACCTTTCCCAACGGTTCACCAAAACTGTTGGGAAAGGGAGTGTTTTTTAGGCCCTTTCCCAACGGTTTTGGTGAACCGTTGGGAAAGAGTGACCTTTCCCAACGGTTCACCAAAACCGTTGGGAAAGGGTGTGTTTTTCAGCCCTTTCCCAACGGTTTTGATGAACCGTTGGGAAAGGTTACTCTTTCCCAACGGTTCACCAAAACCGTTGGGAAAAAGTAGCAAAAAATCCAACTAAAAATGCACCCACCCAGAACCTATCCCAACGGTTCTGAAAACCGTTGGGATAGGTATATCCCAACGGTTTTGACAACCGTTGGGATATGTTCATTGATTTTTTCTAGATCTACTACCAAAGAACATTATATAAATCAAAAATTTAAATAATTATGATAATACATATATATATTTATGAAATTATGTTTACAAAAGTGATGTTAGCTTAGTGGTTAAGTCGTTCGATTATAAACGAGGGGTCCTGGGATCAAATCCCAGCGGATGTTTTATTTTTGGAATTTATATACCAACGGTTCCATTACCGTTGGTATAGATTTCATATTACCTATACCAACGGTTTCCAAAAACGTTGGTATAGGTCTATACCAACGGTTTTTGGAAAACCGTTGGTATAGACCTATCCCAACGGCTTACTTGGCTACGGTTCTCCAAACCGTTGGTATAGGCTATACCAACGGTTTGGAGGCCTATACCAACGGTTCCAAACCGTTGGTAAAGGTTAGTTTTCCAGTAGTGGCAGAATATTTTCTTTATGGAATTTATCCATTGCTCAGCCACTAATGGATTTGTACTCCCATTGAATGTCGGTGGTTTTTTTCTCATGAATCGATCTAACATTGATCCTCCACGCTGTGGATCTAGGTTCTCCATCAGGGTAAGGTTATTATTCATCACCTGAGTGAGTTGTCCCAGTATGGTGATTAGCTGATCAGCACCAGTTGCATCACCAGCTCCACTATAATTATCTTGAGCAGGAGGGAAATCCCTACATGGAGTGCGTACATTGATAGGGTTTACATTCCTTCTACTAGGCACCATTTCTAAACAATGGCATAAATTAGGTCAGTTTATGAATCAAAATACATAATTCCATACTTGTAAAACACTAAACATAAATTGAACTATTTATGGATATAATCCATAATCATAAAAAAATGTTTTCTTTGAGGAAGTATATACTCATAAACCCTTCTTAATGGTTTATAAAGAAAATGAGAATTATTCTAAGCATATCCCCCATGAGTGTCGTAACCAATAGTGCAACAAGGCCCACTGTCGTGCACCAGTTCCCGTTCGAGTCTAGCTCAAAGTGGTGTTTTCGGGTTTTACCCCTAGGTACATCTGTTCCAGAGCCGCCTCTACCTGCTCGTATCTAGAAAAGGATGTATTTCTTGGAAAACTCACAAAATCTCTACAATACCAAAATTCTAAGAAGTTCTTCTATACTAATCCTCAAAGTCTATCTTAGGGTTATGTGCTCTTATTAGAGTTTATCTAAATCTAGTTTACAAGGTTTGTACTAAACTTCCTCGGATACCAACTGTAATGCCCTGACCCTAGTTACATAGAGTCGGTGCATTATTTCATAACATTGGCATGATCACAAGGAAATCATGTCTCGAAAGTCCGATCAGTTTAGTATTATAGGAAACAAGATTCATACATAAGTTCAACTTTACATCTTGAAGAGAAATACAGCACAAATATATTTCAATAAAAACATCCAAGCCTCCTAGATTATGCCTGCAGGTCACTCATAAATAACTTCTTCATATCCTGGGAAAATGAATCATAAGAAAAGTGGTGAGCTCAAATGCTCAGTAAAGGTAAGTAATACAGCGTAAAATGACATAAATATTAAGCATGGTAAATAATTAAAACCACATGCCTTTACCAATAATAAACTTGAAAACTTTTATGAAAAGAATATGAGCTGAGTAAATAATGCCATAATAAAACATAATCATGGGTATTCTACAAGTCGAATGACCACATGAACCATCAATATTATTTCCCAAATGAGGGAATGTATAATGTCAGACATTCTGAAACATTTTGTCAAGGCCCCGGCCAAGACGTCTAAAAATGATTAAGGCCTCGGCCAAAACCATAAATAAAATTGGGAAAGGACCTCGAACAATTCCATATCCGGTTTTCTCAGGAGACCTACCGATGCATCGAGGATCTATAGCGGGCTCCACCCGTCACATACTAAGTCCAATACATTCCTCATATGAAAAGGATTAAACATATCATAAACATTCATATTAAAACTAGCATAAGAAATGTCGATAATTTAACCATAAACCATGAATGGTATAAAAATATCACATCCACAGCCAAACATATCACAAAACCTTCAATACAATATGGAATTTTTTTATCATAATAAATCAACTTCAAATAAACATAAAATTCATCAAAGGATGTTGACATAGATGAAATCAAATCCCTTTTTAGAGAAATATATCTTTCTATTTTGAAATCATTTAAGAGTCACATAATTATAAAATAAAACTTTTAATTTTAAAATTTTCTTAAAAGCTTGTAAGGGAAACTTCGACGAGTTTATAACGATAGAAAATAGCCGCACACGCCGTATAAGTTAAAAAAAGACATTCTTACCTTAATTTTGTCGAAAAGGTTTAACAGGACCCTGTTTGGAAAACGACGAAAACATTAATTTATAAACATCTTATAAAAATTCAACAAGGGTATAAATGACTTTAACCCATATTATATAAAATAGTAAGAATTTTTTGAAATACATTTTTAAGAAACATGGATGTGGATGATAAAGAGTTCCCAGTAGATAATTACATATAAACAACCTCGGATAATGAAGAGATTGTGAAATAAACCCTTACCTTGTACCTTTCCTTTGTTGATGGTAGGTTAACCTCCTGTATAATGGTTAAATAATTGTTATTAAATTATACAAGAATATTATACATTAATATGATATCATATATGATCTTTTAACATTGCTTTGTTAGTATTATCGTCGTTTCGGGTGTTAACTTACTCGTTTTCTTTTATATATTTTTTTACATAAACCATGTTTTTTATGGATAGGTTTTATCTTATTCATATCCAGAATGATATAAAGTCCTTAGACATTATTTTTAATCATCAAATTAGAATTATAATTGCATGGATGCGATGGGGAATGAATCTCATCGCGTTCGTGGAGACGGTAGTCCGTACGTACGCACGAGCGACAATATCATTCTTTTGATATTAAAATAATATATAATTGGATGTTATATCATATATAAAGAATAATTATCATGTTATATTTATTATTTACATCAATTACACATCATTATCATACCCATCCAAAGTAATAATGTTTTGAATAACAATTACACCACGACGTGGAGACGGTAAGTCGTACGAACGCACGTATGGTGACATGTCATTAAAAGGATAGATATAATACTGAATATTGTAATACCATATTTATAATAACATCACAGTATATAGAATATACTAGAGTTATTATTTTATAAAGTAAATAACAAAGGAAGAAGAAGTTGAAGAAGAAAGGAACTTGAAAAAGGGTGGTGAAAACATTACCTCTTCTTCAGGTTCTTCCTTTTGATTTGATCAAAAGGGCTCCTTAGGTTGGATTTATGACTAAAGAAAGGCCTCTAGGATGAAGGTAGGATATTTTATAGGGTATTTGTGCAGAGTTTGGCCGATCCAAAAGGCTTTGAAGGTATGATGAATTGGTTAGAAGTGGGGTCCTTTTATTTGGGGGAGGAGGGGCTCTTTAGGAAAAACTCAAAGGATTAATTTATAATAAATTCATATTCGGATTATAATTGCTCCAAAGTGGATTATTAAAATTATAAGGTAGTTTTGGGTCTAAATATTTTAAACCAATAGGTTTTAGACAGGTTTGGGTCATTATATTAACCTTATCTTTTAGTTTTAACTCTTAGTTAATTAGTTTGACATTTACCCTCTCACTTTGTTTTTTTATATTATATAGTTAATAAACATACTATATACAAAAAAGAGACCCCCAAGTGGTCCATTAATGATACACCTATCATGATATAAGTCCATTGGACAAACCTTAGATTTTTCGGAATAGAATATCAATTAATAATATAATACTTGTTTTAAAAACTCATTTATGTCAATTTTGAAAATACTTAATAATTGATTTTTGTTAAAGTCTTAAAAACTTTATTAATTAAAAATATATTCATTTAAGCCATAATAACATGTCATATTAACCAATAAAATTCTTGTATGGCATAAAAACTTTGAAATTATATTTATTTTAACTTTTATAATTCCAATTATTTGATTCTTTCATTAATAAGAAAAAGACTGCATCATTATTGTGTCATAAATAAATTTAATTATTAAATGTCTAAAAATTAAAAATAAAATACCATTATGTAGGAAATAATTTTATATTTATAATTAATATTTATAATCTAAAATATAACATATATAACCCTATCTAAAAAGAGTTTTTCTAAAAGATATATGCTTATGTCATTTTTGTATTTACTTTAACTTAATTAATATAAAGTGTCCTTATCACCTACAAGTGGCTCCATGGGATCCCAAAATAGACCCCAAGATTCCCATGGTCGGACAAGTATCAACCAATAAGGTTAGGAAAAGTTTTAGGGTAATTTATTATTATTATAATATTAATTGTTACCCTTATTTATTGGATTTACCCTTTAACCATGGTAAATAAAATATTCACCGAAGTAATTATTCAAAATGCCTAAAAATAAAAGTTACCTATTTACACAATTTGGACCTCCTGATTCTAAATATGGAATCCATTTTTCTAAATTCAAAACACAGAAGTGGCTGAAATTAATTTAAAATTAATTCTCGTTGTTAAAACAAAAAAGCGTGTTTTTAATAGATAATAACTATCAAAAAATCGACACTTGTTTATGTCCAGTTTAAATTTGAAATTATTTCTATTGAACAAAATTGTATTAAATGGTAAAAATATATTCTAAATATACTTTAAAACCACTCAAATTCATAATTTATCACTATTAATTATTTTGATTAAAAAAGTTGATTTTAAATAAAATTTAGTAATTTTCACTATTCATCAAAATATAAAAGTTATCTGAAAAGTACCAAAATTTTACCCTAGGATAATTTTGATATTCCGAATCCAAAAATAGAGTCCATTTTGAGAGATATAATTTATAAAATTTCAAAAAGTGGGTATTACTATTCATAATGGCTACTTTGATTGGTCGTGGTGTTTTATAATCTCGAAGTTGCGTACAACACACGCTACTGTATTATTCAAAGAGAATCGTACTGTAGAAGCATGGGGTGTTTCAAAATTAATTATAAAGGGTAAAATGCCTTATAATTTGGTTTCCTAAAAAATCAGTTCATTCATATTAATGGCTTAATAATGTTCAAATGTAAAGGTGCTCTAAAAAAAGATTTGAATAAAAAAATGGATTTCAATGTGGAACCTCATTCATATTTGACACATTTAATAGACTTTAATTGAATTTAGAAGGATAAAAATAGAAAAATTGGGATAAAAAAGTGTCAATAATCTAAATAAATAGGTAAATGATAATAATTTTCAAAAAAATTTAAAACCCTCTTAGGTTGGCAAAGATTTTCAATTTTATATAGACTAGTGCACATGAGTTTCACAATTATTTAAGCCTTATCAAAAGGAAGGATTGGAAATTAGGAAAAAATTAATTATAAATAATTTAAATTATCAAATATTAATATTAAGAAATGTTCTTTATATAATTATATGGTTTTAATTTTTAAAAGTATTCAATTCAGCTCAAGAATCTAGAAAACAGACCAAAATTAAAAATAAAAACATGAAAAAATTTCACACAAAAGCATGAAAAACCAAAAGGGAAAGACATAAAAAATCATAACATTGGTTTTAATCCCTCCTCAATACTTATTCCATTTATGTACCTCTTTTTATTTCAAATAATATCAAGAAATAACTGCATACATAATTTTAATTAGGTGTAAAATAGAATAATGAAAATGATAGACACAACATGATTTATTTTTAGTGGTAGCCTTGATTTAGTTCCTAGATTCTACCACATTAAAAATAAAAAAAGAATTAAATATAATGAATAAGAATATTTATAAATAAAAATAGAAATGGGAAAGAAAAGGGATATTTCCTGGTTTATACCCCCATGTGGGTGTTATGTTTTTAGTGCCCCAAGTCTTGTTGTTGGAGTGGGCTATCCCTAATTAGAATGTGGATGTGGTTTCATTAAGATAAAGCATGACATCTGGGTTTTTACAATATCAATGAGTTGAAATTTTATTTTTGACCCCTAATGAATATAATAAGGGTACCAATCCCAAGAAATAATAATGATAGATTTTGAGTATAGAGTGTGAGGTAAAAGAGAATATGGGTGGTTCCTATTGACTTTTGTAGTGTACTCCTCTATATAGTATGCATGTTTCTGTAGAGGAGGTAGTTGAATCACCAAATTATACTTAGATTTTTATTATTCATTAATCACCACCACATTGGTGGTATCTTCCATAATATCCACGGTCTTCTCCATTTGTTTCATTCCATAAATTTTAAAAAAGAAGAAATCAGAAAACATCACATCTTGAATAAAATTAAAACATGAAGTATAAATAAATAAATCTTCCCATTAAATTAAATCAGCAAGGAAATTTATATCTTCTTATAGGTATTATGGAAAAACAATGTCTATAGGTGCATATTTTACATCATCTTACAAAGAAAAAGTGTGGTATAGAGGTGAAAGTTTTCATTATTATAGATTAGTGAATCCCTTACATTTTGAACATCTATAAAGTTTTTTCAATACTCATCCAAATAATCAAGATCACTCGCATGTATATCAATTATAATTTATTCATTAGAATCCTCTATAATAAGAAGTTAACTAAGGCTAAATGGTTCACACTAAATTTATCCTTGACCACCTCGGGTTCTTCAATGTGAAAAATAAGTGGAGCTGCTTAATACACTGCTGGTTTTGTTTCATTCTTCAACTATTTCTCCTGAGATTCACATAAATATTCATCTATTCATACAATTTGGATCTATAGATCCTCTCCTTTTCCACTAAAATATTTAATCATGGCTTCAATATAATTATGAACCATTTTTTGTTGTTTTTGAACCAATGAGTAATCAATCCATGATGAATAATTGGAATTGAAATACATAATTGATAAAAATATTTTTTAAAAAAATTGACATTTATTATTATTATTATTTTATTTTTATTAAAAATAGTGTATGTGTGTGTTTTGTATATCCATTAATAGTTCCAAAATGATGTGTGGGGATTTATTATGGATCCAAAATTAATATTTTATAAATATAATCATGTAATATAGTCTACAACCAGGGTCAGTCAAATGTGCAGAAAACTTACACACACTAAATTTCTATCATCACAATTTATATACTAACTAATATTAAACTAAATAATATAAATATTTTGGTTTGAAATATTATTTTAATATTAATATATCTATGTGTATAAATGTAATGAAAACAGAATAAATGCAGACAAAATGACGATAGATAGAATGAATATCCTATGAGGAGAGCACCTAGAGTGATGCTTCATCATCTCATTATTTGGATAAAATTTACCTAATGAACACAATCTATCTTATGTGTTATCATCCTATTATTACCTTGTTGTGAATATGTGTTCACTTAATGGTTTCCATGGAAACATCACATACACATCCTTTATTGAGGTAAAATATTGAAGAAAGAAAAATCTAAGACTTTAAGGGTATGTGGAGAAACAATAGCTCCAATCCCACTAATATCCCCATCACATTAACACTAACCAAATAAGAAAAATAATAATTATAACGTAAAGAATTGGGTTCAACAATGGATTACTCCCTTGGGAAATTCCTTGGGTTACATACTCTTGATCATGATTAAAAGAGTTCATAATGGAAAAGAATGGGATAAAACACAAAAGATTAAAATGATAAAATGATAGGAAGAAGAACACTAATATATATCAAAAATTCATAATAGTATTAAAAACACAAAGAAACAATAAAACTATAAAAATTTTCCAACTATAATTCAAACCATTTGAAATAGAATAGATATGAATATTTATAGGAAAAAGGGTTTAAATAGATTTATATAAATAATTCCTCCATATTTATTCATATGGTATCCTTAGTTAATGAATGAATTTGGTAAATTTTTTCCCATATCATTTTTATGTCAACCCAAAAAAGTTAATCTTCATCAGATACATTTATAAAATTTTATGGCACATTTATTCCAAATAATTATCATGGACTCACTAATTATTCATATTCCAATGTACCAAGTTTAAAGGCATTTATAACCTAGAATGAGAATGAATAATGTGTGGCCACATATATATAAAAATTATATTTATATGTTATCTTAATCCATGTAAAATATAATCTCAATTGGTCATTCATATTATAATATATCGGCCCATCTAAAAAATTACCCATATCATGGAACAGATTCCAAGGCCTTATTTGTGAGCATATTTTGGTCCTCAAAATGATGGATTCAGATCTAGGTACTGTTGAATTGAATTAATTCCAATTACTATAGAAGTATTAAAAAAATTATTTTTAATTTTTGATCAATTTATTGAATGTAATGGAAAATATAAAAAGCTAACTTAAAATAATTAAAATTCCAAAAGTAGACCATTTTTTAAATTAAGTTTAAAATTCTTCTAAAAAATAATATGTAACAATTTGCAATAATATAACACTTCTATGTGATTAAAATAATGAAATTATTTTTCAAATTATTGAAAATATTAGCACCTTGGATTCCCAAACACATAAACATTGCACTCTAAGGAAATCATCTAATACCAAGGTCAAAACAAACATTCCAAAGTATAAATTGAAACACTTCTCAATTATCACGTCTAAGGAAAATATCATGCCTCTTACATGAATGAAAATTTTATAACTCCTTAAAAATCATAAAAATTCATTCAATATAATGTTAATAGTCATTTTTACTCCATAATAACCTCCCCAAAAAATATTTCACTCTTTATCATGTTTTTTTATATAGAGTTTTACTCACTCTCAAGAATATGTGTGATCTCTATAGGCTTGATGTCATCCTATAATATCCACATCACATAGTCAGATATGTGTCAATCATGAGGTATTTTACTTGGTTTTGTCTGATCCTAAGGGTTGGAATGTTTGAAATCAAAAAAAATATGGGTATAAGGAGGAAGGTTAAGATAAAAAATGATGTAAAATAACGAAAAATATTTACTCAAGAATTGGATTCTCCTCAATCATCTCAAAAATAAATCACCTCTAAATAAATCATGTTTTCATTTTTTAGTTAACACTTTATCATTTCAGTATCAACAATAAATTTATTCATTCATTGACCCCATTTGTATCATTGATTCATCTTAATTTAATATCTATAATTTCTCCTTAGATTTATAATTTTTTGATGAAATGAATGGAATATTTTTATCTTAAATTATTGGTGGAATCCTAGACCAAACTTTTAGTGATATTTTGAACACCCATATATATTTCTATCCTAAAATACCTTCATCTAAAGTATCAATGAATATGGAAACAATTTCAATTCAGTTCAAATAAATTTTTCAAATAAAAAAAACACTAACAGAGTCCCCTATACTTAAGTTAAATGATAATCAGGAATTTATCTAATAGAGAACGTTAGAAAGGGATAATTGTCTTATAATGTGTCTACCTAACAAATCATTTCATGGATACATAGGGCTTAATAAATTTCTGATGTATAGGTGTACCAAAATAATAATTGAATATAAAAATGGTATTTTAAAGTGTTAACCCACTTATACTTGACATATTCAATGAACCCTAAAAGCTTTTAAAATGATAGAAACGTCATGTTCTAGATCACAAAACATATCTCTAGACACTAATGAATAAGAAGATTATAAATAATATGTCAAAATGGTTTCTAAACCTCTGGAGTTGGGAAATATTTTCAGTTTTAAAATAAATAGTTCACATGAGATTCATAATCAATAAAACATCCTAAAATGAAAGGATTGGAAATTAAGAAACAAAATACATTTAACAATATTTTTATTCCTCAAATTATTAAATTAATAAATGATCAAAACAATAATATGGTTTGAATTTTTCCAAAGTATTCGATTCAGCTAATTAATCCTAAAATACACAAAATATAAAAATGAAAACATGAAAAAAACATTAAAAAACATCAAAAAATGAGAAAAGAAAAAAAAATAAATGGTTTTAAATACCTCAACCACACATATTCATTTTATGACCCTTTTATTAGGTCAAATTAGATCTAAAAATAATTTCATATATAATTTTAAATTGGGAGAAATTAAAATTAATAAAAGGAGATACACAACCTAATTTATTTTTTAGTGGTAGCCTTGAGTTAATCTTCTAGATACTACCACATTAAATATTAAATAAAGAATGAAAAATAAATAGAAAAAGAAAAATAATGAAAAATAAATATAAGGGGAAATAAAATGGATAAGGGTTTTTAAACCCCAAATTGGGTGCTAGATTTTTACTACCCCTACTCAACAAATTATAGTGGATTTTCATCAATATGAAGGTGGTCGTGGTTTCTATGAAATTAACTAACACATATGACTTTTCCCAGTATCCATCATTAGATACCATTATTGGTGGCCTCTAAAGAATATAATAAAATTCCAAAATCCCAAGAAAGAATAAATAGATAATTTGAGGTATAGTATGGGATGGAAATAAAGTTATGGGGTATCCTAATTAACATTAGTGGTGTCCACCTCTATAAGGTGTGAATGTTGTTATATAGGAGTTAATCACATCCCACCATGCTCCATCAGCTCTTAATCTTCTTTGATCACCACCACATGGGTGTTCTCTTCTATAACATCCATGTACTTCTCCATTTGTGTGGTGTAAAAACAATTTGAAATGAGGAAGTCAAAAAACCATTCATCTCAAATAATATTAAAACATGTAGAATAAAAATTGTTCATTTAAGAAATTTGGTATGGAAATTGGTCTCTTCTAGAATGACCATTGGAAACTCAATCACAGTAGGTGTATGTTAAACATAAATGTCCAAATAAAGATATAGGTAGATACTATATGATTTTTTATTATCATAGATTGTAGAATCAAATAATTTTCTATCATCTCAAAAAAAATACTCATCCAAATAATCTTGATCAACATCATGTATATTATCTTGTACATATTCATTAGAAACCTCTTCATGAAATTTTTGAGAATGGTCGAACATATCTATATTGAATTGTTTCTATACCTCTCTAGATTCTATGACAAGAAAAATAAGTGGAGTTACTTCTTCTACCTCTGGTTTTTGTAATTTCTAAATTTATTACTCTAAATATGCACATACATATTCATCTATCCAATCTATTTGTCTCTCCATATCCTATAATTTCCCACTAATCCATTGTAACTAGTCTTCAAGAACATTATGAATTATCTTTTCTTATTGTTTCACATGAGATTAATCAATCAATACAGAATAATTTGAATTGAAGTACATCATGGATAAAGAGATTTTTTTTTAAAATGAAATTTTTTATGTTTTTTGTGTATTTTATAAAAAAATGTCTATATGTGTTGAAACTCATGAGAATTAGTGAAATATTGATGCAATGGGAATTTTTTTGGATACCCAATCAAAATTTTAATAATATGTACTTTCAATATAGTGCACACATAGGGTTGATCTCATGTAGATACCTCTTATACGTAATGAATTTCTATCATAACTTTTTATATTCTAATTAATATAAAACTAAATAATTTAAAGTGGTGGGTTTGAATGATTCATGTGATATTAATATAAATTTCTATATATATACAATGAAACAAATAAAGGTTATCCAAATGATATTAGATAGATATGAGATCATCTTAGGACAATATTTAAAGTGATCCTTCATCATCTCATTATTTTCTTTATACCTAATGAAAAACTCCATAATATTTGTTAGAATAATATTATTCCATAGTTTTAAATTTTTGGGATCTTAACAATCACCAAATACACCACACATCCTCCTCCTTGATCATGGGAAAAATTTATAGAAAGAAAAGATCTAAGCCTTAGGTAGAAAATGGGGACATAGAGGAACCATTCCCATTAATACTGACATCAACCAACATCTATGAAAATAATAAATAGTAAGAATGATAGTGAAACTATTGGGGTTTAACATTGGATTTATCCCATAGGAAATTCCTCATGTTAGATACTCAAAAATAGGAACATAAGAGTTTATAGTGTAAAAGAACAAGATGGAAACACAAAACATTAAAATTAGTGAATGTGAGGAAGAATAAGATGAATATATATATATATATAATTCAAAATAATTTTTAAAAAAAGATACCACAAAACTAAAAAAAATGTGCAACCATAATTTTATCCAATTTAAATATAAAAGAGATTCATTTTTATATGCAAAGGGGTAAAAGGTTTGGGTCTAAAAACAATCCCTAAAAATATTTCATGTTTTATCCCATTTAAAGATTTAATTTGGAAAATATTAATCATTTGTTATTTTTATTCTATCTAACCTCTATCTACTGAAAAAAAAATCAACTTCATTAGTAATGTTTACAAAAACATTACAGCCTATTTACTCTATAAAATTATTCAAGCCTAGCTGATTGTTCATCTTCCAATACAAAAATTTAAAATGAATTTATGACCATGGAGGAGAAATATTCATGTATAAAACATAAATAAAAAATATCCTACATATGTTCTCTTGATCCTTGAAATATTTTAGATCCATTGTTCCTATAGTTTTTCAGATAGATGCCCATATTAAAATTTATCTAGATCTGGGCATAGATTCCAAGGAATAATTTGTAATATTTCTTTGGGTCTCAAAATGATGGATACTACTCTTGGTCCTATTGAATTAAATAAATCCAAATAAATATAGAATCCGGAAAAGGTATTTTTATCCAATTTTCATTAATTTAGATAAATTTATATCTAAAATAGAGAATTTATTTAAAATAATTGAAATTCTAAAAAATTACCATTTTCAAAATTAAGCTTAAAATACTTATAAAATCATAAAATGTGACAACTTACCATATTATAAATCATTAGTGGGACTAAAAATGTGTGATTAAAATTAAAAGTACTAAAAATATTTTCTATTTCAATTCCCTTAGACTTATTCATTGCACTCATGGGTCATCTTCTAAAACAGAGGTCAAAACAAACTTCCCAAATCATAAATGAAACACTAATCAACTATCACATATAAGGAAAATATTTTGCCTCCTACATGGATAAAAATTCACTAGCTATTTATAAATAATAAAAATATATCCAGTGTCATGTTAATATTCACATTCATTTCATACCTACCCCACAGGAAAAATATCTATCTAGCAATAAATAGTTTTTTATTTTGGAAATCTTTCTAATTTCTTAGAACATGTGTGATATTTATAGGATTTATATCCTCCCAGTATCCCTAATTCACTAAGTTACAAATGTTTCAATCATTGGGTATTTTACATGGTTTGTTTAGAGGAAAATTTTTGGAAATTTTAAAATGAAAAAACATCAAATGGATAATGAGGAGGGTTAAGATCTAAAGTAAAGTAAATGCATGAAAATAGTTTTAATCGAGAATGGTGCACTCATCAATAGGCTCAAAAATGATTCACCTCTAAATAATTCTTATGTTCCATGGGTATTTCACACTTTATCATTTCAGAGGCAAAAATAAATTTCTTTCCACTTTCCCTCCATTTATATCATTTTTAATACTTTATTTAAAATCTGTAATTTCACTTGAGATTCATATTTTTGAAGAAGATAGAAGAATCTTCTGATATTTATGTTTTTGTTAACTCGAGGCCTAGCATTGTACTAATATTTTATATACAAATACATATTTCCATTATTAAATTTCATCCACTAAAGTAAAAAATAAATATGAAAATACTTTCAATTCAGTTTAAACAATTATACAAATCAACACAACCCAACCAAAGTTTCCCTAGCACATGAGTACAACAATAATAATGCATTTAACTTCTATAGAAAGATGAAAGGGATAAATAGATTGTGTTTTTTGATATCTAAAAAATAATTTCATGGATACTAATTTAAAATGTAATGGTTGGATAAAATAAGGGTTGAATGTAAAAAAGGAATTTCAAAGTGGTATTTACGTCATACTTGAAACATTCCCTGAACATTAACAACTTTTAAGAAGATAAAAACATAAAATTATGATTAAAAATGTCTAAATAATCCAAAGAAAATGATAAATATATAAAATATATCAAGGAGTTTTAGAAACCACTTGGGTTAGATAAGATTTTAAATTTGGACAGTATTAGTAAACATGAGTTTCCCAATCAATCAAACTTATTTAAATTAAAAGTTTTGAAATTAGGAACAAAAAATCCACTAAAAAATCATTTAAATCCTAAAATATTAAAATCAAGAAATGTGAAAAATGTAATAATATGGGTTTCATTTTACAATGTATTAGATTCATATTATGAATCATAAGAAACGCAAACACCAAACAAAAACCAGAAAAATTCAAAAAAACATGAAAAAATTAAAACATGGAAAAAATTCCCAAACCCATTTTTAAATACCTCCCCAAAATTTATTCCATTTAATAGTCTCTTTTTATTTCAAATTTGATAAATAAATCATTGTATGATTAATTTTAATTGTGTATAAAATAAAATTAAAAATAGATACGCAAAGTGATTTATTTTTCATTGGTAGGCTTGAGCTAACATATTAGAAGATGGAACATTAAAATAAAAATAAATAAAGAAATAGAATGAAACATATGAAAAATAATGAAAAAGAAGTAGAAATGGGAAGGAAAAGATATAATTCATGGTTTAGACCATCAAACAGGTGTTATGTTTTTACTTCCCCTGGTAGGGAAGATGGTCTGGATTATCCCCAATTAGAAGGTGGATATGGTTTTTTTAGAAGAACCACCACATATTAAATTATTAGTTTTTTTGAGTAGATACCAATATTGGTATCCTCCAAAAAATATGAGACAAGTCAAAACACCCAAGATATAATAAATGTATAGTTTTAGGTCTATATTGTAAGGGAAAATGAGACAAGTGTTCTCCCTATTGTCTTCCATAGTGTCCTACTCCATATGGTTTTCATGTTGTTTTATATGAGGTAGTCACATAAAAACATGATACTCCTTCTATTATTATTATTCAGTCACCACCACTAGGGTGGTCTCTTACTTAACATATATTTCATAGTCTATTAGTTCTATGTAATAAATTTCAGAAAAAGAGAAGTCAGAAAATAGTTCAGCTTGAATAAGTTTAAAAATGATGAATTAATAAAGAAAAATTCACTTCCAAGTAAGATAGATCGGAAATTTATCTCTTCTGGAAGGACCATAAGAAACTATATCTCAGAATATACATCATCAAAATCAACTTACAAATAAATATATAGGTAGATAGGTGCCTAATTTTCATTTTCTTGGATGAGAGAATCACTTACATGTTCATCATTTACAAAAAAAATGAAAAATACACATTAAATCATCATTATCACCCACATGTATACCAGCTGGTGGGTATTACTTATAAAACTATTCAATCAATACTTTATAAAGGCCAAATATATCTACATTTAATTACTTCTAGGTCTTCTTGGTTTCTTTAACATGATAAACAAATGGAGATACATCTTCAACCACTGGTTCAGGTTTTTGCTTCAGTTGTTTCTCTTGAGATGCATATACATATTAAACTCATTGAAAAGTATCTAAACCTCTTGTTCCCATTCTCTCTTGAATAACAATTGAATCAAAGTATCATCCTTCCTCCTCTTATAATAGATTCATATGGAAGCCATACACACACCACGTCTTTTAACATTTTCATCAGTGGGAAGTGCTCTGTTGTGAACACTCCATAAAGGAAAGTTATATTTAGTGGTTATGAGTCTGTCCCGTAGTACCTCATTCCATGCATCTCCTCCGAGCTACAGGGGAAGGAAATGGTGATATTATTTGGTGTAGAATGATTCCTATGAGGATGGGGTGAACAACAATTTATCAGGGGATATAGAGAGCTTGATGAGATGTAAAACCTCCAACCGGTTCCTATCCAGAACTGCATTGATGAATAAAGGATAAGGGTTGGACTTCCTAAAGGAGATATCGGTAACAGGACATCCTGGGTATTCAATGGACTCACCACACTAGTTTTCATGCCAGAAGGAGATATCACCAGTACTAACAACCCATCAGATATGGGGTTTGATAGAGGTAACCCGCTGAGTAATCACTTTCCAAAGATAAGAGGTTTTTCCAGCAGGAGCAGCCCCATCCTCAATATAGCAAGTGTTTATGGATTTTCCCCACAACATGTGCTACTCCAGCACTTCCCAATCCAGTTTCTCATGAATGAATTCAATGATATCATGAAGATTAAGGATGTTAATACCACCTTCACTCCTCGGTCAATGGAAAATATTGCATAAATAATAAGCTAAGCCCCGGGTGGAAAGTGGGGACACAAAGGTGCCTTGACTACATAAATCCCCCTCATCCTAACACTAATATAATAAAAAACAATTAGAATAATTGTGAAAATACTATGTTTAAACATGGGATTACTTCCTCAAGAAATTTATCGAGTCGTCTACTAATGATCATGAGCATAATTGTTCATAGTATAAAAGAATGATATGGGAACACAAAATATATAAATAAGGTAATGAGATCAATAAGAATATATATATATATATATATCAAAAAATAATAATATTACAATAGAAAAAGAAACTATAAAACTAAAGAAATGGAAAATTATAATGTTAACCCTTTGAAATTAAGTTGAGATACATTTTCTTGGAAAAAGGTGAATTTTTTTTCTCCAAATATAACCTCCATAGGTTTTCATGTGGTGGTACCATTTAGTTACAAAACATAGAAATTTTTTCTTAATTCTAGTTTTTTTTATATATCTCTTATATTGACTACCAAAATTTCATCTTCACTGGCTACGTATGGAAACTTTTACATCCCATTTACTCTGATAATTTGTTGGGGCATGGATGAATATTCGTATTCCAATGCATCAAGTTCCAACGAATTTATAACCTTTTTTGATATTTAATAACACAAAAAAAATAAAAAATGTTCCTATTATGTTATATTGACCCATGTAAATTTTTAACTCAATTGGGACTGTATATTTTGAGATATTATCCCATCCAAAAAAATATCAAGATTTGGGCCACACTCTAAGGTCTAATTTATGAGATTCAATTTAGCATCAAAATGATAGATTCGGTTGTTGGTCCTGTTGAATGAAATGAATACCAATGAATATAGAATAATTAAAAATTATATTTTTCAATTTGGTTCAATTTAATTACATTTTTGGCCAAAATAACAAAATGAAATAAAATAATTAAAATTCCAAAAATAAACCATTTTCATAATTAATCAAAAAATTCACATAAAAAATAAAGTGTAAAAATTTATCATAATACAAATTTTTTTTCAGTTAAAATTTTGATATTAAAATAAAAATTTCATAAAATATTGGATATTTTAGGGAAATGTATAGAAAAAGTTGTGCTCAAACACCTCGGCCGACTACATCCATAGCATTCCATCAGTAGACAACTTCCAATAACTAGAAATATAATCCTCTCTAAAAAATGTGATATTATTAAACATATTTATTTCATATAATGTGAACTCTCTTTTATAGATTAAATATTCCTATAAAAGGACATGAATGAGTATCTTATCAAGGACTTGTGGATCCCTCTCTAGTTTGAGACAAAGGTAGTCCCCACATAGAACTATTGAGTAGATGAGGATGAGTAAGTAGAGTGAAAATTCATCATTTCCTTCCCAGAATAGGATGAGGGAACAATTATCTAGGGGGACATATGACCTCTATATATTATATTATAGTTAAATGGCATGGAGATCTGTCACTTCCGAGAAGACACTGGTTCTAGGATCAACCTCATCTTGACCCACACACACTATAAACCGGGGCTCACTAAAGAATATTTAGCCCCATACAGCCTAAAAATTCAAGGATATGACAAGAGTGAGAAGAATCCATGTGGAATGTTAAAGATAGTGATAATTTTTGTTAACCTTTTAGAAAGCATCAATTTAACAATTATTTCATAGGAAATAACCTATAATTCATTTTTAAGAAGTCCTTGGATTAACCTACATGTATTGGTCCCCTCCTCATATCATCAATTCCTCAAGTACCCACTCAATTAACATATTGGGGTGCTCCATAGGGATGTTATTTACTTTGACTCTTGTGATTCCTCCTACCAGGACACTGACTATTAAAATAAGGTATGAAATCTTGTTCGAAACAATGAAGTCGAACTCATTAATACCCCCAATGATCTAACAACTACTTCAGCAGATCTAGGGGTATATTTTAAAGGAATATTCATCATTCTAGTAGACTAGTTAGAGACAATAATATTAGTCTTTTGGAACCATTTAATCATCCCTGAAAAAATGAATTTTATAGATCACCGCATATTCCTACATGAGAAATGAACCTTTAAAGATATAAAAACCTACTATTTTCACATACACATACTATATGGTATACCAATATATCCACTAAACCATGATAGTTATGTATGTTATAAAGATTAGGAATGACACAGTGGAAGTCCACTCATCATCAATATTTTGATATTAACTATGGATCCCACCATATAAGGTTACAATTACTTAGATCACCATCGACCATTTCCATTATCTTGACAGTTCCAAAGTCTGTCAACAATGATATTACCCCTACTTGGGTATAAATAATTATCACTCCATAATCCCCATTTCTGGAGGGTTCTCCATGTAGAGACCCGAATCTTGACGTACATGGAAATTACATTACTTTTGCGGAATATTTAATACATAATTAAAATATACACACAAGGATCGTAATAGTTTAGTGTCTTTGGAAACTTGGAACATAATCTTCTAATCGTGGGGAAAGATCTTCAACATCTCCCAATAAATATCTTCCACTTTTTTTCATACCTAAAACCTTTCTTTATATCCTGGGGAAAAGAAATCATAAAAAGGGTGAGCTCAAATTCTCAGTAAGGGTAAGCATGGATAAAATAAAACATACCATATACATTTAAACTTAAAAACATGAACATAATGTTTAAACATCAAAATTTTGAGCAATGACATAAAACATGGAAGTACGTAAGGAATATATCATAAAGAAACATTAATAATGATAAAATAGCATGGGAATAAAACACGTAATTTTGGCAACCATTAAGCACATGATATGATTTCCATAGTAGCCAAGGCATTGCTTCCAAGACCATCTTAGTGGACAAAGTCCCTTTCTGAATCGAGTTCACTCTTCGTTCCAGTCATGTATTACTGAATCGGTTTAACTTGTCGTTCCAGCCATGTCTATATCATGAGATATAAATCTTTACCTAATGTATTGGATGGAGATACAGGTCCCACCCATCTCATAATGAAATCATTCTTACTTGTGCCACAAAGTAAACATACATTCTTCATAATAACCCAACGAATAAAATGGGTTTCATAAACATCATCCCATCATCACATAATCCATATAAAAGAAATGGATATCATTTCATAATAAGAAAAGTTAAACCTTGTAAATCATAGATACATTATACTTGAGACATACACATATGAAATAATGTCATTTTAGATGGAAAATTGTTTTGATAAAACACTTGAAATGAATTCTTGAGGAAAATATACTTTCTTATTCAAAATTATTTTCTTTTCACAAAATGACATGCAATTTTAAAAGAAAAGGATTTTGTTGAAAATATTCATGAAATCTTTTGGAGGAAGTTTCATGAAAATAAGGCTTTATAAATCGTAAAAAATCCTTTCATGTCGTATACGTTAAAAAAACATTCTTCTCGTACTTTTGTCGGAAAAGTCAAAAAAGTACCTTGTAGGGTAAATAAAAGAAAGATTCCTTCCATACCAAGGGGTAAAAGTCAAAATGGGTAAAAATGACTTTAAAAATACATGAATACAATTTTATAAAACATGGAATGGATGATAGAAATAACCCAGTAAATACTTACGAATAAGAAATCTCATATAAAAATGAGATTTGCAAAATTATCCCTTACCTTATGTCTGATATTCTTCGTATGTATCTGAACCTCCTATATAATGATTTAAATAATTTCATTGACTTGTTACAGAATCATATTCATTGTTATGATATCATATATGGTTCACTTATGAGTTTATATTACCCATTCTTTTGTAAATTCCATGTTAAAGAGTGTTTTGGGTAAAATCGTTTCATTTGTCGTCCGTGTTTTTCATATGATTACTTCGATCATGATTACTTAATTTCAAAATATAAAAAATTATTTATATATAATATATATTCATAATATACATATATATATATAATAGATCAATAAATGGAAAGAAATACACAGTTCATGGAGACGGTAGGTCGTACGTACGCATGAACGCTGTTTTCGTTTCCTTATTGAGTTGAATGAAATTAAATAGATGACACACATATATATATACATAAATCCAGTAGCATTATTATTCAATATATTTCATTATTATTCATTATATATACTTTATAATAATTCTTGAATGGTTAATCATGGAAAATGAATCTCATCGCGTTCGTGGAGATGGTAGTCCGTACGTACGTACGGGCGATGATATCATTCTCGTGATCGTGGAATTGTATTGGAGTGTATTTATAGTATTTCAGAATCAATATCACTTTAAAATAATCATATATAGTCATTATTTACACCATTATACCCATCAATGTAAGGTTATGGTGAAAAATAGATTACACCACGGCGTGGAGACGGTATTTTGTACGTACGCATGCGCGGTGATTTCGTTTTCCGTAGGACGGATGGATGGTGAAACAGGGTTGTTTCATAATTATAATAACATATTAGAATACAAGTGATACTGATGTTATTACTTAATAATTAAACAACTAAAGAAAAATAAGTATAAGAAGAAGTAAAGTTGAAAGAATCGGTAACGGATATTACCTCTTCTTTCGAAACGCCTTTTTGAAACCACCTCTTAGGGAACTAAGATTGGTCTTTGAAGAAGACCAGAACCTCTAGGATGTTTCTAGGGAAGTGTAGAAGTGAAATGGGTAGGGTTTGGACGAGCTTGAAGGCTCAAAGTGGTGTGAGGAAGAGAGGGATGAGGTTCCCTTTTATAAGGGAGGAGAGGGGCACCTTTGGAATTCTTAAAAATATTAATTTATAATAAATCTAACCCCACTTAAAAACCTAAAAAAATGACTCATATTCTAATATTAGATGATATAGGGTTGTAATCGCATCAACCAATCAAATTTATAAATGTTTGGATCTTATTTTAAACCTTATCATTTTGATTTATCTTTATTTAATCTATTTAAGTTTATTTGTGGTAATAAAATTCTAAATTTTAAATTATAATAAATAATTACTTATTGGTTGTGAATTTCCCATAATTGGTTACTTTATAAAATTATAGACCATATAAATTTTAATTTATAATTTTTAAATATTTTTGTGATTTTTAAAAAAATTTATAATATGTTATTTTTATAAAATAACAATAGTGTCAATTTTGACACTATTCATTTATTTGAATTTAAATAAAATATATACAGAAGATATGTTCGAACTAAAAGCTTTAATAGATTCATAAAAGTACATATGTATCTATAAAATTAGTGGATCACATTAAATGGTTCATATAATATTTATTTTATTATTTTTAAAACCATTTATTTGGTTTATCTCTTAATAAAACAATTACTAAATATTTTTTGTATAATTATTAAATATACTTATTTGTTGCATAAAAATTAAAATTAAATCCTATGATAAAGATAAATCTATTAAATTTCATAATAATACTTTGACTCGAATTTATCATCTTAAAATCACAATATTTAAATTGTTATATTTATTAAATTATGAAGGTGACAACTTTGGCATCATTTAAAATAAAATAATATAAGTGTCATAATCCCTTTTATAAGGCTCAAAACGGTTATATATTAGGTCATTGGATGATTAATGTGTATATATACACTACCAATAAGTTTCTTTCAGGTTTTTGGGCCTTTTAATGGTTATTATTATTTTAATAAAAACTATATTACTGATTTTTCACTTAATAAGTAATTTCTGTATCATTAATGTATCACCATTAATGACAATTATTTAATCCCTAAAAATTCTAAATAAATTATCATGATGTAGATAATTTTATTATATTTCTTGAGACTATTCATTTTTTAAGTTTTATGATGTTTATCACTAAATTAAAATTATTATACTTATAAGATTTAAGAGAGTGACATGTTGTCACTTTCTTTGGTTTTAATAATAATTAAATTATTTTCGTAGTCAAAAGTCCATTAAATGAATCCAATCCGACCCTTAGGTGATATGGGTCGACTTTTAGTCATAAAATAGAATTTTGGCATGTGTTAGTGTAATTTTATAATATTATATTCACCCTTAATTACCCGATTTATCTTTAACTATGGTAAATAAAATTTACAGTAGTTACTATTCATAATTACCAAAAATAAAAAGTAGCCTATTAACAGAATTTGGACCCACTGATTCCAAATATTAAATACATTTTTTCAAATTCAATACACAGAAGTTTCAGAAATTAAATTAAATTTAATCCCGTTGTCGAATAAAAACGGGTTTTTGTTTAAAACATTGCAAAAGATTGAATTGATTTAACCTACGAATTCAATGTAAAATCAATGATAATGACATACATTATATTAAATGGTAAAAATATATTCTATTTATACTTTAAAACCATTAAATATTATAATTTAACCAAATTAGTTATTATGATGAAAAAAGTTGTTTTTAATTAAAATATAGTGTGTTTTTACTATTCATTAAAATATGAAAGTTATCAGAATAATATGAAAAATTTATGCAAGGTAAAATTTTATATCCTGATTCCAAATAATAATTTTATTTTGTAAAATTGAACTTATAAACATGTCAAAAACTAGATTTAAAGTGGGTGCACCATCAAAAGGCGGCAAAACTGCATTTTTTGAAAAATACTTATTTTCCCCGAAAAATTTATTTTGTTCTTATACCATGTTCTATAAAATGTGTAAGATGAAAAATAATGTTATAAAATTAAAAATTAAGTTAATTCTATTCATAACTTCTAGTTCATAATAATATTATAATAATATATCATTGTTTAGTAAAACCCGGTATTGCGTACAACACATGCTATCGAAGAAGGTTGCGATTGCGTGTAATGCAAGCCATGTCAGGGTTGCGTGTTGTGCAAGAATCCTTCGTTGTTTCGTATAACAAAA
This sequence comes from Viscum album, assembly GCA_963277665.1. Taxonomy (NCBI): domain Eukaryota; kingdom Viridiplantae; phylum Streptophyta; class Magnoliopsida; order Santalales; family Viscaceae; genus Viscum; species Viscum album. Next base: position 1,980,380,554 of record OY728119.1, read on the forward strand.
TCCAACCATATTTCATTTATACATTGAATATATATATATATATATATACTCAATGTTGCGTAGAACAACTATTATCAAAATTGTGTGTAACACGATCCAAGAATAGTATTTCATATACTGCAAGCTAATACGGTGTTGCGTATAGCACAAGGTAATCTTGGTGTAGCGTACAACACAAGACATTAATGAAATTAAAAGAATATTTTTCATAAAATCTCGGGGTGTTACATTCTACCCCCCTTAAAATGAATTTCGCCCCCGAAATTCATCAGGGTTATAAATGGTTTACTACTCGAAAGTTTGTTTAATTGAAACCCACATCGTAAAAAGGAATACCAAAACATGGCTTTAAAAACCAAAGTATTAAATGTAACATTTACCCAAATTAACTCATCACTGGGCTTCCACGTAGGAGAACATAAGTGAAAATATGGATATGGAAGAAAAATCTAACCATCAAGTTCTGATGGAGAGTGGTAGAGAACATGGCTATGAAAAAGCCATCAATCACAAAGCCATAGATTTGTGATGATCTAAGGTACCATCTGATTCATCAGATATAAGGGCACTAGGACAACATTTTTGGTTTTCAAGATCATATCCCTAAAGTTGATGAATTAAAATAAATACTTACATGATTTTGGTACAATCTCACTATTGTTCGGGAATTGAACAATTTCCACTTCATCTCTTAAAGAAATGAAGTTGAATTTGTTATCCGTGAAGTGTTAGCAGATCATGTGATAGAATGACGGGTCATTCCATCTGTTTGAAACAAAAGTTTAGCAAAATTTATAAGTCCATCTTATGGTGAGATTAATCATATATGGTTCGAAAAATGGACTTATACTTTATTTATCATACCGCTTAATAAAATAAAACTACATTCCACTAACCAGGGACTTCATGTATGCCAGTGGTAGGCGATAAAGGCCAGTCGCACATCGATTGTGGGTTCGATTCCCGCAACCTTGTCTGACACGACGGGTTGTCGCCCGTCCTACAGGTTATCATTTTTCTAAAGCAACACTATTATAACAAAAATTTCTAACCTTAAACAATACTATCTATTCCAATCTTTAGGCTTATCCAAAATACTTCTTTCCAAACTCATTGTATAAAGATAATGATTACTAAAAAGGTGATATAACAAGCACGTGAATACCATCATTTATCCCTCGTATATCTTGTTGGTCACATTCCAATCATGTGAATACCTTAATCATGTATTCTCTTGAAAAATGAATACCCATTTAATCTTAGTGAAAACATGAGTACTGTCAAAAGTGAACTCTTTCCACATACCAAAATCCTCAAAATTCTATATACTCAAACCATGATATCACTTAGTCCTTATATCAATCATGAGCTCATGAATACTATCAAACATTTCATTTTCTCCTTATCCCTTCATTATGCGCATATCATCCGCTTACCAAAAATATCTCAATCACTTTCCATGGTTACCGGTACCATAAAATTATTGAAAACCACAATAGACTAATACAAAAATATTCTAATACACCATAAAAGTACCTCAACAACATTATTCATGAATACCAATACATAAACACATCAATCCATCCTCTTCAATGATTGTCCTGGAATAAGTCCTTCCTTGATTTAGAAGTAACTTTTTAGGTCAGGGCATTGAGTTGGGTGATGCCCATGTTCTCCACAAATAAGACATTGAACTCCATAACAGTCTGTCACTCTATGACCCTTTTCTCCACATAGATAACATTTATCCCTCCATTTGAGGTATTCCTAAAGGTTTTTCTTCCCTTCTTTAGAAATCTCATTCTTCCTTTATTTATGCTACTCAACATGCGAACATGCATAAAAGTCTATCTTCCTCTTATTTGATGAATTAGGCATACCACTAAATTTCACCTTGTTAATCATATATCGCAATGACTGATTTGGAATAATCACAATATCTTTATCTCTAGGCATTAGGCAATTTTTTTTCTCATAGTCACCAATTTGTCCATTGGATTCAATGTTAACCGAATTCCTTCTGGTTCCCTCCATTGACTAAAACACAAAAAGAATTCGGTGAGAGGCAAAAATCATGCTAGAGAAAACAAAATAGTAAAGGGGGAGTACCCTCAATATCTAACATCTGGGGTTAAATTCTAAGATTGTTAGCACAATTTTAGGATTGTAAGCTATACGTATACTTAACCTTAGGGACATCCCTAGACATACCTTACAAATATCTCTAGGGATCTCACTAACATTTTTGCATCCTAGTTTCCAAAGGTTGACTAAACCATTCCTCTGAACCAACTATAGAGACCCGAAGCTTGACGTACATGGAAATTACATTACTTTTGTAGAATACTAAATACATAACAAAAACAGACACACAAGGATTGTAATAGTTTAGTGTCTTTGGAAACTTGGAACATAATCTTCTAATCGTGGTGAAAGATCTTCAACATCTCCCAATAAAGATCTTCCCCTTCTTTTCATACCTAAAACCTTTCTTTATATCCCGGGGAAAAGAAAACATAAAAAGGGTGAGCTCAAATGCTCAGTAAGGGTAATCATGGATAAAATAAAACATACCATATACATTTAAACTTAAAAACATGAACATAATGTTTAAAGATCAAAAGCTTGAGCAATGACATAAAACATGGAAGTACGTAAGGCATATATCATAAAGAAACATTAAGAATGATAAAATAGCATGGGAATAAAACATGTAATTGTGGCAACCATTAATCACATGATATGATTTCCATAGTAGCCAAGGCATTGCTGCCAAGACCATCTTAGTGGACAAAGTCCCTTTCTGAATCGATTTCACTCCTCGTTCCAGACCTGTATTACTGAACCGGTTTAACTTTCCATTCCAGCCATGTCTATCTCATGAGATATAAATCTTTACCCAATGCATTGGAGGTACATATAGGTCCCACCCATCTCATAATGAAATCATTCTTACTTGTGCCACAAAATAAACATACATTCTTCATAATAACCCAACGAATAAAATGGGTTTCATAAACATCATCCCATCATCACATAATCCATATAAAAGAAATGGATATCATTTCATAATAAGAAAAGTGAAACCTTTTAAATCATAGAGACACGATACTTGAGACATACACATATGAAATAATGTCATTTTAGATGGAAAATTGTTTTGATAAAACACTTGAAATGAATTCTTGAGGAAAATATCCTTTCTTCATCAAAATCATTTTCTTTTCACAAAATGTCATGAAATTTTAAAAGAAAAGGATTTTGTTGAAAATATTCATGAAATATTTTGTAGGAATCTTCATGAAAATAAGGCTTTATAAAATCATAAAAAATCCATTCATGCCGTATACGTTAAAAAACATTTTTCTCGTACTTTTGTCGAAAAAGTCAAAAAAGTACCTTGTAGGGTAAATAAAAGAAAGATTCATTCCATACCAAGGGGTAAAAGTCAAAATGGTTAAAAAGGACTTTAAACATACATGAATAAACTTTTATAAAACATGGAATGGATGATAGCAATAACCCCAGTAAATACTTACGAATAAGCAATCTCAGATAAAAATGAGATTTGCAAAATTATCCCTTACCTTATGTCTGATATGCTTCGTATGTATCTGAACCTCCTCTATAATGATTTAAATAATTTCATTGACTTATTAATGAATCATATTCATTTTTATGATATCATATATGGTTCACTTATGAGTTTATATTACCCATTCTTTTGTAAATTCCATGTTAAAGAGTGTTTTGGGTAAAATCGTTTCATTTGTCATCCGTGTTTTTCATATGATTATTCTGATCATGATTACTTAATTTCAGAATATAAAACATGATTTATATATAATATATATTCATAATATACATATATATAATAGATCGATAAATGGAAAGAAATACACCGTTCATTGAGATGGTAGGTCGTACGTACGCATGAACGCTGTTTTTGTTTCCTTATTGAGTTGAATGAAATTAAATAGATGACATACATATATATATACATAAATACAGTAGCATTATTATTCCATATAATTCATTATTATTCATTATATATACTTTATAATCATTCTTTAATGGTTAATCATGGAAAATGAATCTCATCGCGTTCGTGGAGACGGTAGTCCGTACGTACGCACGAGTGATGATATCATTCCAGTGATCATGTAATTGTATTGGAGTGTATGTATACTATTTCAGAATCAATATCACTTTACAATAATAATATATAGTCATTATTTACACCATTATACCCATCTGTGTAAGGTGATGGTGGAAAATATATTACACCACAGCGTGGAGACGGTATTCCATACGTACGCACGCATGGTGATTTCGTTTTCCGTAGGATGGATAGATAGTGAAATAAGGTTGTTTCATACTTATAATAACATATCAGTATATGAGTGATACTTATGTTATTACTTCATAATGAAACAACTAAATAAGAAGAAGTAGACGAAGAAATAAAGTTGAAAGAATCGGTAACGGATATTACCTCTTCTTTCGACACGCCTTTTTGAAACCACCTCTTAGGGAACTAAGATTGGTCTTTAAAGAAGACCAGAACCTCTAGGATGTTTCTAGGGAAATTTATAAGTGAAATGGGCAGGGTTTGGCCGAGCTTTAAGGCTCAAAGTGGTGTGAGTAAGAGCAGGAGGAGGTTCCCTTTTATAAGGGAGGAGAGGGGCACCTTTGGAATTTTAAAAAATATTAATTTATAATAAATATAACCCCACTTAAAAACCTCCAAAAATGACTCATATTCGAAGATTATATGATATACGGTTGTAATATCATCAACCAATCAAATTTAGACATGTTTGGATCTTATTTTAAACCTTATCATTTTGATTTATCTTTATTTAATCTATTTAAGTTTATTTGTGGAAATAAAATTCTAAATTTTAAATTATAAGAAATAATTACTTATTGGTTGTAAATTTTTGATAATTGGTTACTTTATAACATTATAGACCATATAAATTTAAATTTATTATTTTTTAAATATTTTTGTGATTTTTAAAAAAATTTATAATATGTTATTTTTATAAAATAACAATAGTGTCAATTTTGACACTATTCATTTATTTGAATTTAAATAAAATATATACAGAAGATATGTTCGAAATAAAAGCATTAATAGATTAATAAAATTTCATATGTATCTATAAAATTAGTGGATAACATTAAATAGTTCATACAATATTTATTTTATTATATTTAAAACCATATATTTGGTTTATCTCTAAATAAAATAATTACTACAAAATTTTTGTATAATTATTTAATATACTTATTTGTTGCATAAAAATTAAAAATAAAATCCTATGATGAAGATAAATCTATTACCTTTCACAATAATACTTTTACTAGAATTTATCATCTTAAAATCACAATATTTAAATTGTTATATTTATTAAATTATGAAGGTGACAACTTTGGCATCATTTAAATTAAAATAATATAAGTGTCATAATCCCTTTTATATGACTCCAAACGGTTATATATTAGGTCATTGGATGATTAAGGTGTATATATACACTACCAATAAGTTTTTGTCAGGTTTGTGGGGCTTTTAATGGTTATTATTATTTTAATAAAAACTATATTACTGATTTTTCACTTAATAAATAATTTCTGTATCATTAATGTATCACCATTAATGACAATTCTTTAATCCCTAAAAATTCTAAATAAATTATCATGATGTATATAATTTTATTAGATTTCTGTAGACTATTAATTTTTGAAGTATTATGATGTTTATCACTAAATTAAAATTATTATACTTATAAGATTTAAGAGAGTGACATGTTGTCACTTTCTTTGGTTTTAATAATAATTAAATTCTTTTCATAGTCAAAAGTCCATAAAATGAATCTAATCCGACCCTTAGGTGATATGGGTCGACTTTTAGTCATCCAATAGAATTTTGGCATGTGTTAGGGTAATTTTAAAATATTATATTCACCCTTAATTACCCGATTTACCTTTAACTATGGTAAATAAAATTTACCGTAGTTACTATTCATAATTCCCAAAAATAAAAAAGTAGCCTATTAACATAATTTGGACCCACTGATTCTAAATATGAAATCCATTTTTTTCAAATTCAATACACAGAACTTTCAGAAATTAAATTAAAATTAATCTCGTTGTCGAATGAAAACGGGTTTTTGTTTAAAATATTGCAAAAGATTGAATTGATTTAACCTACGAATTCAATGTAAAATCAATGATAATGACATACATTATATTAAATGGTAAAAATATATTCTATTTATACTTTAAAACCATTAAATATTATAATTTAACCACATAAGTTATTACGATGAAAAAAGTTGTTTTTAATTAAAATATAGCGTGTTTTTACTATTCATTAAAATATGAAAGTTTTCAGAATAATATGAAAAATTTATCCAAGGTAAAATTTTATATCCTGATTCCAAAGAATAATTTTATTTTGTAAAATTGAACATATAGACATGTCAAAAACTAGATTTAAAGTGGGTGCGCCATGAAAAGGCGGCAAAACTGCATTTTTTGAAAAATACTTATTTTACCTGAAAATTTTATTTTGTTCTTATACCATGTTCTGGAAAATGTGTAAGATGGACAATAATGTTATAAATTTCAAAATTTAGTTAATACTATTCATAACGTCTAGTTCATAATAATATTATTATAATATATCATTGTTTAGTAAAACCCGGTATTGCGTACAACACACGCTATCGAAGAAGGTCGCGATTACGTGTAATGCAAGCCATGTCAGGGTTGTGTGTTGTGCAAGAATCCTTCATTGTTTCGTATAACAGAATCCAACCATATTTCATTTATACATTGAATATATATATATATATACTCAATGTTGCGTAGAATAACTATTATCAAAATTGTGTGTAACACGATCCAAGAATAGTGTTGCGTATACTGCAAGCTAATACGGTGTTGTGTATAGCGCAAGGTAATCTTGGTGTAGTATACAACACAATACATTAATGAAATTAAAAGAATATTTTTCATAAAATCTCGGGGTGTTACACTCCATTTTCCACAGAACCCTTAGTTTCAGATAATGAATAAGACATTAAAGATTCCCCTACATATTTTAATTAAGGTATCTCCACTACTGTTTATGATTTGAATCGAGTTAATATCAACCTAAAGAAGGATCTGAGGAAAACAATTATTAGTGAAATCATGACCACAAGAGTTTATGAATAGAACGTGGATTTATTGAAGCAACACTATTAGGTATTATCTAAGTTACTTAAGGAAACATTGTGCCTCAACCCCCATGTAGATTTTCATCACCTTGGACTCCCAGTGAGTCACTATGGCTATAAACAACTACCAAAGATAATACACCCTTCCCATGGTATCATGATCAAGGAAGTGGTTGACAAGTTAATAAAAGGTATCTTTGTTAGGGAATTCAAATACCAAAAATGTTTTTCTAACATTGTCCCAGTCGGGAAGAATAATTTGTATATCAAAGTCTATATTGACTTCCATGATGTTAACTACCACTACCCAAAGGATAATTTCCCTCTCCTAGGTATAGAGATAATAATTGATGTCACTTCTAGATTCTGTGAATTTTCCATCATGGACCGGTATTCTTCATTAAATTAAATCCAAATAGCACTAGTTTTTGAGAAATACATCACCTTTAGGGAACCATAGGGAAAAAATTATTGAGTAATGCCTATTTTTTTGAAGAATTTTGGTTCTACCTAATAATAAACCATGCATTATATCTTCAATACTATCTTTATGACACTGATGGTGTTTAGTGTGGTTTATTTGGTAGTCAAATCCAACTAACGATGGGACCGTCTGAGAGATCTTGAGAAAGAGTTCGACTTCCTCCACTCCCATTACCTAAAAATGAAACCCTTGAAGAGAACATTTCTGTTCACCTATTGAATGTTCCTTAACATTATTTTTAGATAAAAAGGCCCTAATATTATCCTAAAAAATATCAGATCCATCATCCAAATACCACTTCTATTAAATCTCTAGGAATCATGGAACCTCTAGTGCCATTTTTCCTATATTAGGTATGTTATCACTAACATAGATGGTAAATGAAAAAACTTCACTAAAATTATAAAAAATGAATGCTATAAATTGGTATGAAGATTTCCAAACCCCATTTTAGGATACTAAGCATTACCTACTACATCGTCTTTTCTTGATGCAACCCATCCCTAGGAATCCTCTAGTGATTTATATGACCACTCTAGAATAATCTCTCATTTATCTTCTAGAGAAGAATAATAATAAGGGTAAGGAAAATAGAATTGATTATCTCATCCTCATGTTAATCGGAACTAATAATAGGTATTCTCACATTGAGAAAAGATTCCTAGACCTAATATTTATATTTTAGAAATGTCATCATTGCCTACAGCACCATGAAATACACTTGGTGTTCTAAGTTGATCTACATATGCACATCCTCTATAACCCCATGAAAATAGGTTGATTGGAATAATGAGTTGTAATTTTAAAGAAATTATATATAAGGTTTTCCCCTATAATGTTGTTAAAGGTCAATCAATTGAAGATTTCCTATCTTCCCACCCAACTCATGAGAAATCACCCATGGATGTTAACTTTTAGGATGAGGTAATCTTATCCATCAATCAAGACACACCATGTCGGTAGATGCACTTTGATGGTGCCTCCCACAGCCATAATTGGAGAAGCCTCAAAAACCCCCAAGTCAATAACGTGGGTCTCAGGATTTTATTCATCACTATTGTATAAAAAATATTTTTGTACTTATTCCTATTGTTGGAAGTATTTACCAACAATGAGGATGAATTCATTTCATTATAATCATCCTTGAGTTATCCATTGAATTTAAGTCCATCATCTATATATAAAGAGAGAATCAGAACTGGTCAACAAGAAAATTTCGAAACTTTTCTCATAGAACCTAACCAAGATGATTTGTTCCACTATGTGGCACATCACAAAATATTTTCCCCCCATCACCATTAGTGAAAAGAAAAATAGGTGTATTAACAAGAAGATAGAGTTTCTATAGAAGGGCTCTCAAACATCCCATAAATTAAAAAATTATCTAACTAAATGACTCCCTTCATTGAGTATTTATGTCATGGGACCCTCCTAGGTACTGTAGAAGCCCAAGTACTATAGAAGTACTATTCACTGAAGGGTCCTTCAGGCCAAAAATGGGCTTTCAAGCCTAGTATTCAGGACACTTGGCCTTGGGCCTTCGGGCTATGTAATGGGTCTCCCTCTACCCAGTCAAAAGAGGTATTTGATTTAATAATAAAATGACCCTTTCACCCCAACCTTTTAAAAAAATCATGGGACCCTCCCACCCAACCAATCCGAGTAAGAGTGAATATGTCCACATGCTTTGAAATATATCCTAAGGGATGACACCAAAATAGAAAAAACACTAAATATGCATGGTTTTGATGGAATATTTATCAGTTTCATGTTAGGGGAAGAGATTCTTTAGGTCCTACAAGAAGTCCAGGTTTTGTCATGTAGGGCCCATCAAGCGGGATTGAATCTCTCCCACCAGATCCGAAGGTTGTGGTACTTCTGGGCCACTGTTTTCCCTGACTACATCTAATTAACCATGAGGTTTCTTACATACTAGATAAATTCTAACATAATTCATTTACCACCATACCTTCTCCATTAAATTGTGTATTCCTAGACCTTTACTATATAGTGACTCTCTGTTGAAGGTCCCTACACACCGACAACCAAACAATAGTATAGGTCCATTCCAATTAATACCAACTTCTTCCCAAAGTGGTTAAAGGTTATCCTCCCAAAATATAAAAATATTAGTCCATGATTGAATTCTTGAGGTCTCACATCATCTACTTATTTTTTATTATTTACAATATTCTCAGGGAAAATGAAATAAATTTTTGATCTTTTCAGCTAAAGAAGTTGTACGAGTAGGATAAAACCAGTTCCAACCACACATCCTACAACCTAACATAAGTTAATGGGAAGAAAGTCACCTTAAATAAGATCATTTACAACATTTAATAGAATATGGTAGGTTTTAATAAGAAGAGTTGTCTAGATAAAAACTCTAATACTCATTGGGAGTGTTGGACGAAAACTCACAATTCCACCCAGTTGACCCCATTCTCCATAGTGTGAATAATGTAGGTTGTTTTACCTATAAAAGTTCAACTAACATCACTATGAGTGGTTTTTTATGATTATCAGATTCTAGGAATCTGATTCAAGTTCTATTTGGATGAATTGTAATCCCTAGAAGAATATATTTTTCAAGTGTTTCATAATGTGTAAGGTAATCAGAACTTGATCGTCTGGGCCTTCAAAAATAATTTTCTCCTTTTTCCATCCTTCACAGATACATGGTCTTGGATATAAGGACTTTTATGATACTTGGGAACAATCTCCCAAAACTGGAAGCTAAATTGGAAAGGGATAGTGTTATTCAAAAGTTACACTCCAATGGTGTATACTCATTTATCACCTTGGACTGAGAGTGGGTCATACCACCCACCAATGATAGGTTCCTCAAGAAATATATTTCATGAATGAAAACCTTTATTCTTTGTTTTATGAAAATAAACTAAAATTCATAATTCCTCAACATATGATGTTAAACTGCAGTCCTACCAAGTGTGGTAAACAGAGGATTCCTCATATTAAAAATGTGATATGATTAATGTTAGAAATATGTGTGGCTTGATTCTCAAACACATAGGATACATAGTGACACCTAGACCTCCTATCTTTGGATACAGCCAAAAATTCATACCCCATATGTGATAATAATATCATGTATCCGGGGAAAATAATGAGCTTCCTTTTATATCAAGAATAATATTCCTCATGAAACAATCTATAGATGAAACCAAACAGTCCATATAGGCCTCCCCATGGGGTATAAGACCCAATAATATACCCTATCCCACCTTCTAGTTGAGAAATCCCTATATACATTTCATTACATATCACAAATTATTCCCATAGGCATCCTTCTATGTTTTATTCCCCAACCATACCCACATATCCTATCAATGGGCCAATATTCCCTCATAACCCAAAACGAAGTGAAAATATAAATCGATCACATGCAAGTCCTTTATATTCCCTTATTAACCAATATCACCCTCAATTGTGTACAAATCAATCAAATTCCCTTGACGTATCAGCTGGATGAGACTCCCTCATTTCCCAACATGAGGAACATGGAATGGGATGCTCATAAATATGTCATGTTCCCCTATTTCCATAGAACATGATGTTAAATTGTGACCAAAGACTATGTAATATTCATAGGATGCCTCATATGATTACTATTTGATGTACTTTAGTCTTAGATATAAAACTCTAAATGGAATAAAAAATTAACATTCTTTCTACATGATGTTAAATTGAATGGTTCACATTCCCATTTCACAATGTAAAATTGTGTAATTCCTTTATCTCTCACTCAAGAGATCGCTCCACCTAGTGTTTCTCTCCTACCACACTACCACCTAGAACTATGTAAAAATTGTTTCCTAGTCTCATGAGATACCTAGGGATTCCTGGACATTATGTCTTAGGCCCATCCTAACCATTGAACTATTTCAGGGTTATTTTCCACTTTGAATAATGTCCATTAATATAAAACCATTGTACCCACTCAACACATTTGAGAACATGGATAAATAACTCCTAGGGTATTCAAAACTTCCCCTAATAACTCATATTTTCCACATTCAAAATCTAATACTTCCTCGATATGGATCCTTATCATCTTCTCACATTTAAAAAGGATCCCTACGATAATGAACCATATCCAAAATAAACTCTCATCCCACCTGGGTACACATCTCAAAGGCCCCCATGAAAAAGTATGGTGGTTCATACAGTTAAAACATGGTCAACGGTTGAAATTGTACTTTTTACCCACTCTTGATTAATGTTGTTTGATATATGTGTTTCATATATTCTCATTAGTCATCTACTACCCATCGGTCACCCCCTTTTTGGGTTCTAATCCAGGAGGTCTTAATTTACCTTCTCTTTCAACTTCTTTTATTCTGATAATGTTTAAACACCCTTGGTATTAATTATTCATCTGTTTTTGAAAAAATAATAATAAATTCTATGTCATAAGAGCTTTCCCAAGTCGTCTTATTTCTCCCCTTCTCATTATCTCCTTTTTAATTGGGGTAACTAACTATCACTCCTTGTTTTCCACACCAAGAATGGATTTCTTGGTCATAATAATCATGGAAGGATCTCCCCTAGCTTGTTTAAATCCCCCAAGTATCCCTATTTATGATGTTTTCCCACTTTTGATCCTAGATTCATGGCCTTAATCTATATGAAACATGTCCCATATGGTTCATGTAGTTTTCATCTCAAAAATCTTCTTCTCATGTCGGATCATTACTCTTTTGTGCCACACAAACAATTTAGGTATTCCACCCCCTTCTTTTGAAGAATCTTAACCTTAAACTTGTCTCATATGTTTTTCATGGTGTTGGGCCTCCACAATCCCCTTTTCGCATTGGTTAATTACGATTTCATTCCATTCCAATAATTCTAGAACGCATCCCCTTTTTTCCATGTATCATTTCCTTAAACTATATGAATCCTCACACCATATTTCATGCAGTGTGGGGACTCCATTATAGGAAAAATCACTATTCCCTCACCATATGTTCTAATTGGATGACTCCAAGATTCATGATGTTTTAGTAAATCTATATGACTTTAAACTCAAATAACATATTCATTACCTTATGAAGTTAAATTTTGTGTTAAAAATACCCATCACATTATATTAAACCACATGGATCACAACCTTGTTACATGATGTAAAAATTGAGTTACACATTTATCCTTCACTAGAGTATCTCCCTCATCTTGTTGTCGATCACCTACTATGTCGTGTTTAAGAACTATGTAAGACTTTATTCCCATTTCATCTCATGAGATACATCAAGATTCCCAAATCCTATATAATGGTCCATGATAAGTAATTTATATACCTTATCATTTCCTTACGAAATAACTAGTTCAACAATCACTCAATGATTCACCCCTTGGTATGCTAAAAATCATGGTGGAATAAAACCAAGGGTGTTGAACTTATACTCAAATATTTCATCAATACATTTTTACAATTTGATCCTCTATCGATTGGGATTCTCATAATCTTATAGAACTATATAGGATCCCCTAATAGAAACGGTTTCTAGAACATCTATCTCACCTACCGTCCTCGGGTCTATGCCCTAAAGGGTTTTTAGCTACACACTACGGTTCTAATATTTCAATGATGGTCAATCACTATAAAAAATAGGCCTTGAATAGTCCTAGAATAGGCCTTTATCAAACTAAAAAGATCTATTAATAGACCCCTTTAATAGTGCTAAAAAGTTTAGTTAAAAGGGTCCTTTAATATTGCTTTCTTAGCATTGTTGAAGGTCCCTTTTAACAGTTCTTTTTTAGTGCTATTAAAGGGGGCCTTTAACAGTGCATTTTTTTGTGCAGTTAATGGGGGTAAAAAAAATCATGCATTCTGGAGGCCGACCCCCATTATCACCGCTTCCATGACACCTTTAATAGTGCTCCCCCACCTTTATCAGTGTTTCTCACCCCACCACCCCTTTTAATAGTGCTTTGTGAATTTCTATCCTTATGTGTGCCCTCCTAGATTCAAACTCTACACCTCTCTATTGAATATGTAATGCCTTTACCACTACACCATGTTGCTTTTTTGTTTGTTTAAAGATATTTCTGTTTATTTATATATATATATATATACATATATATTTTTTATTTGTATATTTATATAATTATTTTTAAATATATTTATACAATATATTTGTGTGTGTGGTATATATATACTTATATTTATTTAAATATATTATATATTATATTCAGTTACATATACTATAATATAATAAATATATATACATATATATATGTTTATTAATACTCACATATATGTATATGTATATATAATGTATAAAATTATTAGATATTGTTTTAAATACATTTTTTGGAATATTTTTTTATTTGAATATTTTATAATATACATTTTTACAAAAATATGTTAATATATGTATTTATATGAGTGGTTTATTATAATAAAATATAATAAAACATTCATATATTTAATTATAAATTAAATTATACTGTGAAAAAAGATAAAATTTCAAAACCATAATATCAACATGAATGTAATACCAAGGAATAAATTTATTATTCAAAAAAAAGACCCCCTTAAATGAGGCTGAAAATCCATTGAATGTCAAAAAATTGGGGCACCCCAACTAAAAACTCAATTTTTAAGGAATTATGGGCCTTTTTTGAAATTGAAATCCATGAAAAGGTTTACGTATGTCAATGAGGGTGTATAACTCATTGTAGGCTTCGATTTGATATATGGTAGAGCCTAAACGGACACCTAGATCAAAATTTATGATTGTTTGAAGTTAGAGTTATGTTTTCAACTTATTTTAGATCTTTTATTAATTTTTTGATTTTTTTATCTACAACTTAATATTACATGAATATTAATCAGTAATAAGGAGAAAATTATTAAATAAAAAAAATTAATTATTTTATAAGTCATTTTCAATAAATATCATATATATATATTAATTGTAAATTATTATTTACCTTTTCTAAAACATGTTTTAAAAAATATATATTTTATTTATATCAATATAAATTTATTAATATATTAATATATTATTTTTAAGGAAATATATTTTTTTGAAATATATCATTATCAGTGATTCTAAAAAAGCATGGATAAAGGGGGTATTAATCAGTGCTTCTACAAAAAATGCTGATAACCCCCCTATTAGTGCTTGTAAAAAAGTAGTGATAATGTTCCCCATTTAAACACACATTTTTAGCACTATTAAAGACCACTTTTAATAGCGCTAAAAAAGAACTATTAAAGATGCCCTTTAATATTAGTTTTTTTACAACTAACAAATGGTATTTTTAACAGCGCTTTTAGTTAGTGTTGTTAAAGCCCTTGCACTGGATAACCCCATTTTTGTAGTAGTCAATAGTCAATTCCATCATTATTCATCACATTCATGATTGGTGTGGTGGTGCGACCTAAGTTTCAAACATGTCAAATTTCCTCCCTCACCCATTGGTCACCCGCCTCTCATGATTCAAATACCATGAATTCTGGATTTACCTCATATTCACCTTCCCTTATTTAGGTGGAAATTTGACACCCTGATGTAATTATCCACACATTCATAGGTTTTGATAAAGTAAGATGGAATTTCCAAGACTCTAAACCCCACCCTTCTCTTCACTCATGTGGGTTTCTCCCACGTGATTAGGGAGGCACCTTACCACGTCTTATTTCCCACATCGATCATGGATCATGTGGAATTATGAAAATTGGTATTACTTTGCTTGAATGGTTGAATGTATTTTCTATATAGTATAGTAATTATAACCTTAAACTATGTGTTACTAGCCTTCGGGATTTTTTTGGTGTATGGGCCTCATAATCTCATATTCACATCAGGTTTTCACTCTCTTTCAAAGTAAAAACCCATCCTGGAATCATGCATTATTTTCCAAGCTCTATTAACTTAAACTAGAAGTCTTGGACCAAGATATATAAACTTTAACTACGAGTCTTGGTACAATATCTATGACCTTAAACTATGAGTCTTATTCTAAGATATGTGACCTTAAACCTCATATCACTATAATTTGAGCTTAGTGGACTTAAATTGTGAATTTTTATTCTAGATGTATTAACATATAAGAAACACCACTCGATCAATGCAATATTAACTTAAGATCATAAAAATCCTATAAAACCATTAATTTCCACCTTGGAAACTAATTGTATTATTATCACATTCTCCCTAGTATCTTAAGTGTCTTCCATCCTTGGGTAATACTACCATACATATGCTCGATGCGTGATGGTTTCCTCATGAGAGTGTTCTAAATCACCTAGTGCACTATGCCACCCTATTTACACACTCTTTTCCCTCTTAATCTAGATCTAAATTAATTTCTATAGCCTATAAATAGACCCCCTTTAGTCATGGAACATGGAAAAAATAGGCTTTCATCTTTCCTGGGAAAATGTCCTAGAGGAGGTACCCACGACAAATTGGTTTCTAAACCCATTTTTTGAACATGTTCAATGTTTATCCTCAACCCTCCTTTCTTCACCCCTTGATTCAGAATATCGAGTTCATGACCTACATATCTTCTCTATTACCCCACTCAAGTGGAACTCTAACACCCTTGGTATTACACTTTCATTCAACCATCACATCGATGAGATATATCAAATTCCAAGGATTACATCACCCAGTTTCCAGAACCATGGGTCTTAGAGGGGACCTAAAAACATTCAATCCCCAACCATAAATTCCTCAGAGGTAACTACCATTTAAATGATAAATTATACATTTTTATCTTGTTTCTCACAAAAATTGTGAATCACATAGTTTTATAGACTTATCATCCATTATCTTATTAATATTATTGATATTCATAATGATTTCCTAGGGAAAACAAGACTTTTACTGCCTGGAAGTGGGTGAAACCAAAGAGGGTCATTTATATACTAGAACATGTATTTTATTACATAAAAAAAGAAGCTCCCTTAGGATCAAATCTAGAAATAACTATATCCAGCTCAACTATCCTCTATCTGGAATCCTCTATAGTTCATTTACACTCATCCAACTAATCTTCTTCCTCCTCAGTAATAGGATGAACTTCATCATCTTGGATCTACACCAAAAACTATCTGGACCTACACTCCACCTCTAAAAATATCACCTCTTCCCCCTCAGCATCAAAATTCACCAATTGTTTCCTTATATTTATGATGATCTATCATTTTCCATGGGATATGGCCTCATTTTTTTATTCCACCTCTTCCTATCAAAAAAATACTCTTCTATCACCTGAAGTAGATTTTTGAATGTATATTAGGTGGTGTAAAAGTATTTACACTCTATGGGATCTCACAAAATGATAATGTAATTATCTAGAGATTGGAGGAAATATGAGTCGACCCCTCTAGTTCCTAGAAATTTCATCCAATGATAGAGAGATCCCACATTTTCTAGAAGATCGTCTAGTGGATTGTGAGTGATGAAATTACACACACTACTCCATAGAAAACATTAGAGAACCTGGTTCTCCTCATCCACATCAGATCTGAAATACTCAAATTCCTTAGGTGATAAATGCTCATACTCATGGAAGGCCACTGACACATCAACGGTAGTATCATCTTCATGCATGTTCTCATGTGAGATATGCCCAACTCTAGAGGAAACTCACTCTCTCCAGATCCTTCAGCCACAACAGGGGCCTCTCAATCCTCTTATAGCACTTCCAGATTTAGTTCTACCATCATAGACTCTCTGACTATCTTGGTTGGTAAAAATATTTTAGTCACCCCTCTTTAGGTCATGGATTTAACCACCAACTCTTATGGTACCCCCAGAATATGATCTTGGGTCACAACCTCCTCATCTACACCCATTGAGGTTACAGAATTAATCATTACCACCATTACCAAGGGAACTTCTTATTCAAGGATCGCCACAAGAATCTGGGATCCCAACACTATTTTCAATATCATTTAAGAAAATGGATAGACAACGTCAACTTGTGGGAGAAAAACCAGAAAAAAAAAATAAGGGAGAAAAAATAATTACATGAATTATACAGACCAAGTAGCAGGTTAATGAGGTTCACTAAGAGCACTGAAAATGATGACATCTATGTTGTAACTTTTCGCTCAATTATCAGAATATACTCCTCATCAAGTTACATTTCATCTGTTTAAAAGAAACAAAAAAACAAATAATAAGTCATTATAACATCAAGATGAAATTATTTGAACAAAAAAATAAAGTATTAAATGGTAATAAGTGGAACTTAGTGTATTTGATCCTTTGCTCTATCCATGGGGAGAGCCTCATTCATAGATGTTTGGCATCATGTGATCAAATTTATAGGGATAATTACCACAATAACCCCCTCATGTTCAAGGTCCTACTCATGTTCCTCCAAATATCCATCATGGATCTCCCATATTTCCTATCAACTAATCCCTATAAAGGAAAAAAAGTTATTTGGACCAAAAGTATGTAAATTGGAAGTAATATATAAGAAATAAACATGCCTATATAATCATCAATGGGATCTTTGTTCCTGAGGGAGTCCAAGTAGGCATTTGTCCCCCATGATTCCTCCTCAACCAATTTGTTACCCCTAATCGCTCCAGTTTCAAATTGACCCAAGGGGAGATATGGAGGGGAAATAATGCCCAAAAAAACCTTCAACCAACTAGTTAGGGGTGCATGAAATTCTATGAATGGATCACATATTCAATATTAGTAATGTATTGCACCACATCATTTTGGATTGTATGGAATCCTACCATAGAGTCGCTCAGCATGGAGAGGTGAATCCCCCTATCCTGAAGGTTCTTCTATATCGTAGCGTGGGAAAAAATCTTTCATAACATATCTATGTTAATCCAAACCTTGGGGAAGATAACATCATTAAGAACATTTTCACGTTGCAACCTCTTCTCTGAATCCAATAATTGTGTCCTTGAGACCGCAATGAAGGGTCCACCTACCTATGAATATTTCTTCTCCTAGATCCTTGGTTCTGCTGCCACACCCCCTTTTGAAGATGCAATATGTATAGGACTAGGAAGATATAGAGAAATAGATGTTACCCTCCCCAATAGCCCAGATCATCATCCTTGATACACACCCCTAGCCAAAGCAAGCCCTCAGCCCCTTGGATATAGGTCCCATTCTTCAGTATTTTCCTGGGTAGATGGCTTCTTATGCATCTACCTAGGGTATGAACTCTCACAACTTAGTGTGTACTCATAGAAGAGATAATATGTATCATTCACTGGTGGTATATTATTCATACCTTGTCTATCATCTCATGTAAAAATGAACCATATTTTTCAAAGAACTGGGGGATGGGACTCATTTCATACACTATTGTACACTCATAAAGTGAGCCACTAGATTCATATGAATTTCCTAGTGAATCATTACATATCATGTAGTTTAAAGACCACCTTAAAATCCAACATGTACACCAATACCCCACCACATAAGACTTTATGGTATGAACACTAACCCACTATCCCCATAAAATCATCTATAACCACCCTTGTTGAAAGGGGAACATGTGAAAGATGAAGAATTCCACCATCCTGATACTTGTGATCATGCCAAATGGGTCCAGAAAGAGAGGTCAAATACCATAAATGTTCATCATGGAATATAGTAATTTTTTCTAAGAAGAAATAGGGTTTTGGTATTCAAACCCCCCCCCCCCCTCCAATTTTTTGTGGAAAACTAAACATACATAAATAAAAATGTGCCAAACATATAGAGGTGGTTTTACTCTTACTAATATGGCGTAACACATTTCAAAAAAAATTCCATTCTTTTTAAAACAAAATTGATGTGTTTTCCCACTATCAGCATCACCATAATAATAATCATGATTTGTCTCACCCCCATGTGTGCATCATGAACTAGGATTATCCATCCATAGATTAACACTACGATGAATCCCACAAATTTGAACATAGGAGAAACATGATTCATGTATTACCCACAAAGGTGACATTGTCTCACCTATGAAATATTCCAATATGAGTTCTCCATCCCTAATTGAGAAGTTTTCAGGTACTAGTGAGGCCTCCCTAGAATCCTATCCACAATATCTTACATAAATAAGTTTAACCACTTCTCGAAAGGGACATCATTCATCACTAACATTCCCATTCCCTCCCCTTGCACCAAATGTAGTAAATTCATAAATATTGACAACATCTACTTCATGTACACAGAATCATCCTCTGTAGGGATGAATTTATCATATATGTACCCTCGTATTCGGATTCCAACAATATGGTAGAGATACCATACGATGATGTGACCCTCCTTGTCGTGTAGGTGGAATGTGTTTTCCCCAATGACCACCTTATCAATAGATCATGTATAATATTCAGGTGTTGGTAAATTTGGAACTGTGAAGTCCACATAGCTTCATAAAAACCCACCCTCTTTGGCTATTCCTTGAATTCATTATTGGATTGGCATTCCCAATATTCCCAAACCCACTCATCGGTAAATTCTCTACCATAGAGTAGGTCTCATTATTCCATCTAACTTTGGATATGTTTCACCAAACCATCCTTGATAATAGTCTCACATTGAGGAGGGTATTTCTCTACAACAAGAACTTCCTGATTGACTTCGTTCAAAAGATTGCATAGTGAATGGGTAGTAAGAGAAGCATGGTCTCCCACACAATGACATGTGGCAGACCTTTTCCACTGGAATAGAACAATAAAGCTTCAAAACTATTACATGGGATCATCTAGATCAGCACTGAGAATGAACACATCATCCCTTATCTGAAATCCATATAACACTAGCCTAATGCATAACTGGTATTCATATTTTTTCTCCATAAGAAATTATGTGATTGTGTAATAATATGATGAACTCTAAACTCTATACTCGATCATGTTATTTCCATACATATACTTCTAACGATCATCCATGGATTCAACATTTTCAGCAGCCATCTTTAGGAATTTAAAACATCGTAGATACAGCTTCATGAAAATTGGGTTTGTGAATCTCTTGTTTGAGAATGTTTTCTTCTTCACAGAAGTGTGTTCACAGAAGTACCAATCAGGGGAGAAAAACATTTTCATGAGTGGTAAGCATCAATGTCCCTGAATTCTTTTGAAGGTATTGAGTTTTATGAAAATACAGAAAAGGACTATATTTTGAGAAAATATAATCATCCTCTCTGGAACCCATCCACTATTTATTGTCCATGGGGTTGAGTTGAGTTTTATGAACAAGACACCTAAATCACTAGTTTCTGGTGATTTCACCTTATAATATGATCCTCCTCTCCCTCATAACCTATCATTTTATGGGGGGATGACACCAAAAAACACTCATTATGGGAGACATAAAGGAATGCACGGGTGGTTCAAGGTTGGGCCAACCCTGGTTAAAAATACACCAATAGAGCTATATTTGATAATTTCACAACCTGTTTGAACAAGAAGGGTCATATGAAGGTCCTCATTCCATTGAAAATTGAATCTCACATGAATGATGCTAATTTTCACACACTTTTTTTCAAGACATGAAGGTCACCACCCCTCATACAAACATTCACAAAGCACACCTCCCAAGTCATAACTATCTTGAAAAGGCTCTTATAGACACAATAAATATTATAAATTCCTCCCTCAAACCCTCTCTTGTGGGGGTGGTGACCTTTATACTTTCTCCCAATGCTCTAAATTAAAAAAATATCATCTTTCATAAGAAAAAGGAGGAGTGATTTCCCATAGAAATTCATATTTTGTGAACAACCTCCCATGAGATCTTGGAACTCAATGGGTATGGTGGAGTTGATTTTTGTGATGTTCCAGGACCTTTATGATAGAGGAAATACCCTCAAACTACTTGGGGTTTCACGAGATAATTATCCTTGGTGAAACTAACCCAATGGTAACCATGATTTTTCCCCAAGGTAAGGACACTTTGTTCTGTAAAGAATTCCCTTTCACAAAACCCCTAACCTTTGAAAAACTCATACTTTCATGAAACCCACATCAAGGTTCCATACATTATTCATACTTTCTACATACATACCTTATCAAATTTTGAGTTCACAATGACCGTATACCCACTCAAACCTGATTCACCTATGCCCCAATCTTCTACACAATTAGTATCATCAACCCTTATGTACAACATCTTTGCTTCAAGAATGTCATAGATGGTGTCATCACCTATTCCTCATAATCATAGGAACCCTAACATTTGGATCCTAATTTTACACTTCACTATGGAATTGTTTATGTTAGGTGAAATCGAGAGGTACCTGTACAGTAGAAGCATAAGCCTTGAAGGTGGAATCATTAAGAGAAAAAAAATTAATTTCCCTTTAATGAGGTCTAGTGTTGGATACTTCACTCCTACCTAAAAAAGGTATCCCTGGTTGTAAGCCTTAAAAATTTCTGAGATGCATGATGTAAAAGTGTCTATCCCCATGTCCTAGTCGTACGACATTAAACTATATAACAATTCCCTCAGCACATAATGTTAAACTATATCCTTACACTTTGCAGTGAACATAAGATGCACCGTGTATAACTGGCATGGGATAAAACCACCACCTCCACCTGGTATGAAACCCGAACACCAGGGTAGCCCATATGCATAATCCAGACACCATCATGGGATGAATTTGAAAACACCAGGGTAGGGTATATGCGTAATCCCCAAACCTTCCCTCATTGTCACACCTTTTGGGATATTAGATTCTTCACCACATGATGATATACATCATGAAATAGTGTTACACCCTACAATTTTATGAAATATATTTTTCTAATAAGTTTAATTTCTTTGATATCTTGTGCTACACACAACACTGAGTTTTAACGAACTCCGACAAACTATTAATAATATTATTTAAACATGACTATTATTACTAAGCTATTAATCATAGTGTCATGAATAAGAATAAACAAATTATAATTATTCAGTATAATGGTTTTATATAAATAAAAAATATTTATAAAAAATTACTCATTTTTTATATGGTCTTTATATATTTCTAAAATACTATTTTCTCAAAAAATGTTTTTATTACTCTTTTTGAAAAAATAATAAAAGAAATTCTTTCAAATATTATAAAACTTATTTCATAAAAAAAATATTTTTTGAAATAAACAAGGTAAAATTATCATATGGTGAAATTTTTAAATATTTCTAAAAATATTAATTATTTGATGAATAGTGAAAAATAATGGTTTTTAATAAAACCTATCTTTTCAATTAAAGAATGAATATGGGTTATTTTGCTTTTAAATGGATTCAAAAGTAAAATTAGTTTAATTTTTTATTTTTTAATACAATTAAGTTAATTTTAATCAATTTAATAATAAATTTTCAAAAAAAACTTTCTACCTGTTGAAAAAATTCTCTTTGGATAACAACATTTGTGTCATGTTTATAGGAATAAATTTAAATTAAACATTTTCACATAAATTACTTTAACTTGAAAAAATGATTTCATATTTGGAATCAAAAAATATATATATTATATAATAAGGTTGAATAAATTTTTATTCAAGCTGAATAGTATAATATAGTAAACATTAATTACCATGATTCTGGTTAAAACATGAATATGTAGGGGTTAAATTAACTTGATTAGGTGTAAAATGGCCTAGAAAGATGTATAATACCCATTTTATAACACAATTTCTAACATTAAATATTTAAGATTCAGTAATGGCCCATTTTTTAGCTTTTTTAAATTTGAAAAATGAGGGTGTAGTTTATTCATCGTAAAAGTTCCAAGTGTGTCCTCTCCCCTACTTAAAAATGCCACTACATCTCCTCCCCGCTTCACACAACCAAATCCTTTTTTTAAATGAATAAATACCAAAATATATTACTTATTTACCTCTAAACTTTCTATATTTCTTGGTTTGGTTAAAAAACCCTTTTAAGAAGGATTTAGGTATAAACTTAAAGCGGTTCTTTGAAGAAGTTGTAAAATTATTAAACTTTTGTTTTTGTATTATTTATTATTCCAACTCATTAAAATATTCATAAAATATTAAAATATAATAAAAAATTATGTAAAATATAATGATATGTTATTATATTTATTTAATAACATATATCAATCTCTACTTCCATCAAATTCGAAACAAAATAGTTGATTGTCTGTACAGCGGACTACTGCCTCACAACCTGATGTTATTTGTTTTCCATCACCTCCTATCACGGATTGATATAATTATTTATTTTATTTTTATATAATATATTTATTATATTATTATAATTATACAATTATAATATCACACCTAATGTCTTACCTTCCAACTTTTTTTAAAACAATAATATTGCTCATGTATATGGCAGACCACCGCCTCGTAAACCGATGTGTTGTGTTTTTTATTTTTTTTTTACTTGGATGGTAATAATTATATATTAAATGAGTATATATTATAGTTTTAATATTATTTAATTATTTAATTATTATATCACATATAACTGCTTACAATATATTTCGTGGGGGATATGATTACATCATTCGTGTGTACGGAAAACTACTGCCTCGTGAAGCATTGTGATTCGTTTTTTAATAATGATTTTCAAGGAAGGTATATAGGGTAAATTTAAGGAATTTATGTGATAAATATGAAACAAAAATTATTCTAAAAAGATAATATATTGTTTAACTTTCTTTCATTTCATCCATCGATAAATAGTGTCCATGCATGCATATGGCCTACTGTCTCCGTGAATAGTGTATTTCATGAACAAACTCTATATTTTAGGGATTATTCTAAATGAAAATATAAAAAATATATATTATAATTATATCTTGGTTAAAAATATTTATATTATTTAAACATAGTGAATTTAAGGGGACGAAAAATAATAAATCAAAAATTATATGAAAAACAAAGCAATTATTACTTAAAAAGTGATTTTAACATGGAAATGTTAATACATGGGTAATAAAATTTCATAAGAAAATATTATATGGTATGATATATATAATTATGTTTCTTTAATATACTTATATTGACATATATTTATTATAAATTAGGTTTTAATGAGTATGAATTAATTTGATACTTATGGTAAGGAATTTTTGTCTTAAATTGTCTTCTTTGGGACATATGTTATATTTTGAACATGTCTTCTTTATGAGGTTTATATACCAGTAATTTGACATGTTATATCATTAATATCCTTTGATTCATGATATTTAAAGTTTATATTGATTTTATTCTTTAATTGGTCATAAAATTTACATGTTACCAAATTCATAGGGGTTTGATGTTACTATCTCATTGTTCATCAGGATTGATTGTGATTATGCTCTCGATGATGATATATTATGATCCATATCTCAATAAAATAATTATTTTTATTATTATATTGGTATGTAATGATCATACATATTTTTCTTTGATTATCTTCTCTTTATATACTCATGATTCCAAAATAATGTTTGGAAAAGAAAGCCGACATTATTTCTCTCTTCACTTGAAAACCCTTTTTTCTTAAATATTAATGTTTTCTAAAATTGTATGAAAAATATGCTAAATATCATATAAGATTTTTTAAATTTATTTTTACCCTTATTTTAATTTTTCATCAATATTTTAGAATCAATGTTTATGTCCTTTTCAAAATAAGACTCGTTTTTTCTATAACTGAAAATATGATAGGAATCTTTGTTTTAACTTTTATGGTATTTCCCACCATCATGAAAAATAAATGTTTTAAAACTCCCATTATAATATTAAATGTTTATTATATAATAATAGGATATTGAAAATGGTTTACATTTTAAATAAAAAAAATTCATAGTGGAAATAATATTTTCTTCAAGAAATGTTTGAAATAAATTGTAAATCTTCCTTTATAGGTTATCAAGGGAATTTTCAGACAAAACTATTTCTATAATATTTTATGAATTTCTATATTTAAAAAGGTTATTTTAAAATAAATTTTATTTTCCAAGTGGAATGTTTTAAATAATTTTTAAAACATCATTTTTATGTTGTCATAGTGTTGTTTAAACAAAAGGACTTTATAATATTTTTTGAATATATAGTTTTAAAATGTGAATTTATTAGAATTTTTTTCTAAATAATTTTTTTAAATGACTTTTAATTATTCATTTATTATTTTTAAAGGTTATTTTCAATTAAAATTGTTTCATAAATATTATATGAACTTCTAGATTCAAAAAGTGATTTTCAATGAAATGTTATTCACCTTTGAAAATTTTCTAAGTGATTTTTCTTTAAAAATCAGTTTACATCTAATATGACTTCCTTTAATGTTAATTAATAGTTATTAGGGATATTATACAATGGATATATTATTATTCACTCTCTAAATTTTTCACTTTTATGATGAGAATATATTTATGAAACCTGTTTCTTTTTCTTGGGTTCTGTTATGATGAAATGTTTTATCAAAGCCATTTCTTCAAGGGTTCTGATGTGATGATTTTTTTATAATATTTTGACTCATGTGTATATTGTTTTAATTATGGGATATGTAGTAACTATATCTCAATTAAGTTTATTTGGAAATGATTAATTTTCTGTGATCTCATTGGGTACATGAGGGGTTATCCCAAGCCAAAATAGTGGTTACACAAGAGGTTATCCTAAGCCCAAAGTAGGTACATGGGTGGTTAGACCAAGACTAGCTTGTTATGAAAGTCTTGATGGGTATCCTTGACTTAATTTTTTATATTCTTCTATGTTTTCCATAACTATATGTATTATGGAAAAATTATTCTCTTATTCCATATGTTCATTGATTCTATTATTATTGATAGTTTATAAACTGCTATGATTTATGACATGACTCGTGTTTATGATCTATGATAAATTGGGTATGGTTTTAAAATTTTATTCTCATGTTATCATATCCATATTACCATGATATGTTCATATCTCACTCTTTTCCTTTATTTAACATACGATCTCACCCTTTCTTATGATTCTTTTCCCTAGGTTATGATGAAAGTTGTTATGTATGATATGCCTAAGAAGGGTGTTAGTTAAGAAGAACTTTAGGGGAGATGGCATAGGTCAATTATTAACTAGTTTTTTATGTTTAAATGTTTCCAATGAGACTATACCTAAATTATTATGGATTTTATTTTAATGTCATATAATGAATATTAATCTACTGAGATCTAATATTCAATTATGATATGTTTTGGGTTATTACAGTTTTTATTAGAGCAATTTTTAGTTAAATATTTTAATAAATGGATGAAAAATACATAGTTAGAATCATAAGGATAAGTATAAGTATAGGAAAATATAAAAGTATTTTGGTATAGGATAGAGAGTGTGGTTTTTAATAAATTCCATCCTTATATAGATACTACAAATAGATGTGGATCTAACATAGAGATAACTAGGGGTAACAACTCCGAAACTAATGCATTGATCTAGACTCAATTGTCACCTAGTGAAAAAAATGGACTTTTTCACACCTATTTGGATAATCTCAGGGATATTCATTGGAAATTAATAGGCTATTTATGATCCATTGTGTTCGATTAAAATATATGGTGACCATGAATAACCATGGTTAAACTAAAAGTTTCATATAATGAAATTGAGGTGTCATGATTTATAAATCCTATAAATTATTTTTCATGATTATATGGTTTCATCACTATTATTAGTGTTTCTAAAATTATTATTTATAATTTTATACAATGGTTGTATTACTAAGTAACCATGTTAATACTGAATTCAATAGACAATGCAATGATTTTCCTACTAAAAAACCAAGGGTTATGGGAGCTATAATGAAAAATAATGTTTTTATTCTCATAAAAATATCTCATTCTATAAATCATACTGAACATCCAAATGATAAATAGAGGTAAACCCCATTGATTCTTTCATGAGTAAACATCCACCTTAATTTACTTGTTTTTCCAGCATAGTAGTTATCGAGAAATGGATCAGCACCATTGAATATGTATCATTAATTCCCTAGTGTTTGATGAATAAGAAAAAATAATTTCTATTATCTATCCTTTGGAAGGTTATTTGGATCAATTGTGGAATATTAACAAGATTATGAGGCCAAAAAAGTTTAAATTGACTCCATGGAGTGGACTAAGTTTAAGAGATTATTATTCTATACGTTATTTTTTCATATTTTTTATAGGAAAATAGAGAAGGAATTGATAAATATTCATTAGAAGAATGATGAATCTATTGGAACCTATGAAAAAAATTTATCGTACATGAGGGGTATGCTTCTAGTATTATCATCCAGTCTACAAATAAGGTTGATCAAACATTTAGTGTCTTAAATCCAATTCTTAGAATGGATTTATCCATAAGAGATGATGGTAGCTACAATGAAATAATTATTTTTTACTATCAAGATATAAATGGAGATTGGAATTACCCATTAATGACAAGGATTTTATAATAAAAAAAAATGGAATTCAATAGAAACTATAAAAAACATACAGAAAAGAAGATGATCTTTCCTTTAATATTGAAGTATGGAATAACACGTGGATAAACTTTTCTTAAGGAAACTAATAAATTTTTTATGTGTTGAAAAGAAGTTAATTGAGTGTTTTAATTCTGAATTAATGAGAATTTTTTATCTAATGATTAGAATAGAGAGAAATACCCACTAAATGAACCACCCACACACTATTGCAACAACAGTAATAAAATTATAAATTATGAGAATTAATGCCCAAATCCAACCTAGAATGAGGATGTTAATTTATAAAACCTCTTCAGATTAAGGAAAAATGGATAGATTATTCAATAGCAAAAATTTAAGTGAATATTTATAATTATGGAACACTTATCCTAAACTCCTTAGAAATTTAATACTTGATTTTGTGTGAATGATCCTTTTCAAAATCTTATTGTTTATCATTTATTGAAATCTTTTACGATTATGGGTATTGATTATCTCCCTCTATGCTGATTCTAGAATTATAAATTCACATTAAATATTATATAAATATAAGGATGAACCCAAGCTCCAAATGGAAATTTTTGTGTCTAGGATAAGATATTATTTTAGGAATAAATGTTGAAATATATTTTGGAAGCATGATTTATCCATGTAGGATTAGCTTAAGAGTTATGGATTCAATCATGGATTAATGAGTTTATAGTTTATTACAAGTTCAAAGTTATAGACACCCCATTTATTGGTTTTTATGGGAGTTTATCAAAAATTTGGGTATTTTAGGAGACATTTATTGCAATACACCCCTTTGTTTTTTTATGTTTTAGTGAAAATTTTATCGAAGTGGGAATGAATTTACATTTTATGGATAGAAGAATAAAGGTATTGGGAACCCTTAAAGTTTATCTTATTTTTATTTTAGAGGTGATTTTGGGTTATTGATTTTTTTAATGTTTTATAAATTATTTTACTATAGTATTGGAAAAAAGGATAACCCTTAATTCTGGTGACAACCTACCACATCTGGCCTGGCTACAGGGATAAAACCCAAAACTGAAGGTGGACATGGGTATATCACCTACCACTGGCCTACATGAACATATAATTATGATGGTAAAATATGTAGAGAGATATTTAAAATTGTGTTTATTAGTACATATTATGGAGGAAAGTTAAGGATAAGAGACAAATGTCTAAGGGGATTCTATAACAATTATCCACATTAGAATTTAAGTGGGAAAACATCACCATGAATATCATCATTGCACTCACAAAAATTTATAAAGTACATAATTCTATATAATTTATATTTTATATCCTTAAAATTTTATCAAACTTCATTACTATCAAATAAGACTACCCTCTTAATCAGATTTCTAGAATATAAAGTAAAGAAGTGGTAAGGTTTCATAGAGTAACACATTCCATTGTATTTGATTTTCATCTAATATTTTTATAAATGTTACAGAAAAGTGTTTAAATAACTCATGATATGGTGATTAGTTTCATAAATGTGTATCATCCTCTGATAGATGTCTAGAGTAAGAGAATAATTTAAACCCTAGAGGTTTGTTGAGATATTTTTATATGGATTTCAAATGTGGATGGGATCAGCACCTGTATCTAGTTGAATTTTCAAAAAAATAATAACATTAACTAGATCCTTAAATGGATCCTTAGGAATCCCTGTATGGGAATAAGTCTATAACTCTAATTTACTAGAGTGATGTAATAGAAATAAAGCAATGGGAACATGAGATAGTTGAAGAAATGTAAGAGAATATAAGATCCATACAGCAACAAATATGGGTGGCACAAAGTTAACAATAATGTTATACTGATAATAATAGATGTGACATGGAATAAAAATTCATTAAGAAGGTGTTTCTAGGAATTTCTCCATAGAATAATTAATGGTAAAATAATCACTAATTATATTGGTCCCTTTGAAACTATTTATCATATCGGGATGGAATCTTATCACAAGGCTCATCCACCGAACCTCTTTCAGGTTTACAATATGCTCTATATATCTAACACAAGGAAGTACATACCTGATCCATAAATTATACTAAACACATGGGTCATAAAACTATAGATTAATCTTTTTATGTGGAATAACTAGTGTAGATTCTTGATCATGCTGAGAATGTTCTACAAAATAATACCAATCACCTAATCAAGGTTTTATGGAATAACCACCATCTTGATGAAGCTATGTGGAATCCGGAGGATGTACCAAGAAAAAATTATACTCTATTTTCTTTAAAAGTGTTAGGTATCTATGGAGAAATTCATTTTAATGGGGTTTAGAATGTAACACGTTGATATTTTATGAAATATATGTTTTCGAATATATTTATTTTCATTGATAGATTATGTTATAGACAACACTATGTTTTAACAAATCATGAAACAATATTAATAATATTAATAAAACTTGATTGATATATCCTATTATTTAAACTTTTTTCCATGAGTAGGAATAATTAAATTTTAAATATTAAGTATAATGTTTTTAAATAACTAAAACAAACTGATAAAAAAGTACTCAATTTTTGGTAAATTCTTCTTATATTTCAAAAAAATTATTTTTGAATAAAAAATAAAAGTAATTTTTTTCAAATTTATTAATCTTTATTTTTAATATATATATTTCAAAATTATATTATGGTTAATTTTTTGGATTTTTCTTAAAAGAATAATTTTTCTATTAATAATGAAAAATACACATTTTTACCGAAAATATCCTTTTCATATAAAGAATTTATTAGGTAAATTTTGTTTTAAAATGTTTTTAAAAAAAATTATTAAAATTAAAGAATTATTAATCCAATTTATGTCATTGTAATCAATTTAATTTTTAATTTTTATATAAAAATGATTTAATCTTTAGATCATTTTCACATTCAAAAACTACTTTCTCGTCACTGTTATGGGTTTAATATTAATTTACTTTTTTCAGATTCTAGGAAAAAAATATCTAAAAATGAATTCCATATTTGTAAGAATAATATTTTATATATATATATTTATTTAAACATAATTTATGGTCAAAATTAATAGTAAAAAATAGAAATTAATTATCATAGTTGAGATTAAAACGGGTTTATCCTGGGTCAAACTAAAAAGATAAAAAGTATAATGGCCTAGACACTTATACAAAACTAATTTTATGGAAATATATAGACCTTATAATATATATTATTTTATAATATACTATTTTTAGGCATTTCTATGTGAAAAATTTTGGTGTACATTTTTTTAAAGAAAATATAAGTTTAACCTCTCCTCGGCTTATAATAGGCTACCCCCTATCCTCCCATCTTCACATTTCCATAACCCTATTGTTCAGAAAATACCCACCCAAATATATTCCCTAATTCCATTTATACTTCCTATAATCCTTATTTTTATTAGGAAACTCTCCTATGATGTATTTAGTTATAAACATAATTACGTTCTCTCAAGAAGAGGTAAAATTCTTAAACGTGGGTTTTTTTATTTATTCATCCAAACACATAAAATCTTACTAAAATATTATTATATAATAAAATAGGTATATCCCATATAATTATATATTATTATTTTAATTTCATAATTTATCCATTTCAACTTTCATCAAATGGAAAAACAAATCGTCACTCATGTGTATAGCGAACAGCCTCCTCGCAAACTGATGTTATTAATTTTCCATCACCACTTTTCATGGATAGATATAATGATGTATTTAATTTTTATAAAATTTATTTCTAATATTATTATACATTTTATTATAATATCTCACCTACCTTTTTACCATCCAACATATTCTAAAACAATAGCATCTCTCTTTTGTACAGTGCATTACTGCATCACAAACTTATGGGATGTGTTTTTGATTTTTATTTTACTTAGAGTGTAATAAGGATATATTAATTAAATACATATGATATTTTAAACATAATTATAAATATTTTATCATTATAAAAAATTATATTTTTACTTTACATTTGGTGGGTGATACGATAACATCGTTCGTGTGAATAGTAGACTGCTGCCACACAAAACAATGTTATTCTTTTTTCACTAATGCTTTTAATTGAAGGTAAATAAGAAAATTTAAAAAATATATGTGATATATATGACCAAAAAATGATTCTTTAAAGGTAATATATTATTTACATTTCTTTCATTTAATCATTTGGGAAAATGGAAACAACATTCAAGTGTAGGTATGGCCAACCATATTCATTATTTGTGACTTTCATTTTCTATATCTAATATTTGTGGATTGAAAATAATAAATATATAGTGAATATATATTATATTATAATCATTGTTAAAATATAGAGATAATGGAAATGTGTCCAAAATAATAGGATCAAAAATAAAAAATTAAATCATACATGAAAAACAAAGTAGTTATTTCATGACACAAATTGATGGGCTTCGTTGATCTTTTGAATTTTTAGTTTCAAATTTTGGATAGGTGGTTTTGTTTTATCATGATTTGGGATAGGTGGTTTCATTGATATTTTTAAGTATCGTGATTTTGAATTTTGAATTCCGAGTGGTGGTTTGGTATGAATCTTATTGAATGTAAGGTTCCCACTTAACCATAAAGTTAATTTGGAAAAAAAGAAAAAAATGGATTTGGAAATATAATATTTGTTTTAATTTTTATGTAATTTCCCACCATCATTACCACTCAACAAATTAACATTTACTTTTTATGTTTTAAAGTTTATTTAAAAAACGATTTCAAAAATGTTTTATGATTTCAAAAACTTTTTTTTCAAAGTTGATAGGATATATTCCTCAAAATATTTTGAAATAATTTTTAAATATTCCTTTTTAAGTTTTCAAGGTTATTTTAAAATAAAATGATTTTCATAATATCTCATTGATTTTTAGTTTTAAAAAGGTTATTTTCAAAGAAATTTTATTTTTATAAAGAAAGGTTTTAAATAATTTTTAAAGAATCATTTATAATTTTTTATGCTTATTTTCCAAGAAAACAATTTGTGTAATATTTTGTGATTTTTTTGTTTTAAAAATTTTATATTAAAAGATATTTTATTTTCCTAAAGAAATTTTTTAAATTTTTTTTGAAGCATACATTATATGTTCTTGAGGTTATTTTCCCAATAATTGATTTCTACAATATTTTATAAATTTTTATATTTTAAAAGTTGGTTTTTAAGAAAATTATATTTTCCTACTGAAATGTTTAATGTGATTTTTATTTAAAATTTATGTTCTATATATGATGGAATCATTTTATATTACTTAATATTTTATTGGGGATATGATATAATGATACCATATTTATTAATTATATAGATGGTTTATTTTTATGATTAAAATATTTTTATAAAACCCATTTCATTATCATGAGTTATGCTATAATGAAATGTTTTGTGAAACCCATTTCTTTTCATGGGTTCTGGTATAAGGAAGGTTATATGATTTTCTAGAAAAAGTATTTATAATTTTATTTTTTGTTGGGTGGGACCCATATCTAAATCTAATTAATTGGATAAGGATTAATTTTATGTTAGATCATAGTGTATGACGATGGTTATCCCATTCCTGAATAGATGGTACACATGACCTTATCCCAGGCCTGGAGCAAGTACATGGGTGGTTAACCGAAGCCTAACATGTTATAAATGTCTTTTTGGGAATCCTTGAAACAAGGTTTTCTATGATTATTTGTTTTTTAAAACTCTGTGTCTTTTTCCAATGTTATTCTCTCATGTCCTATATTATTTGATTGCTCTGTTGTATATGTATTATGAACTACCATGATTTATTCCATGACTCATGTTTGTGATTTATGATATGCATTGTATGGTTTTTAAATCTTATTTATAACTTATCATACCCGTATACACATGATATGATGATATCTCCCTTATTCACCATTACATATCATTTGAGTTTACCCATTATTATTTTTCCTTTCCCAGGTTTATGATGAAAGGTATTATGAATGTTATTTATATTAAGGGTTTTAGTTATGATGAAAAGGGTGGGAGATAACATAGATCACCTATGAAAAAGTTTTTTATGATTCCCTATTTCCAAAGGCACTATACCTAAATGATCATAGTGTGGACTATTATATATTATAATGACTATCCATATACTAGTATGTAATATTTTTGTATGAGATGTTTGGGGCCTCTAAAATTGATTATGTTATACAAATTTAAACTATATAATGGAATTATAGGGGTTTTGATCAATTTATACTAGTAGGTTCTATAGGATGACACAATGAGGTTTAATATCGACATCCCGACACTCCTAGGATATCTCCCTGAGATTCAATCCCAATTCTCCCAACAAAACCATTAAATATTCATTTCTTCCAACTTGAATGAGGAAACACTAAAGTGTGATCATATTCCATTTAGGAAAAAAAATGAAACACCCCAAACCTATCCTCATAATCAGTTAATAATATATATTCCTGTCCCCACAAGATTTTCAACATGTGACCAACATGTCCCCACAAGTCATTAAACCTTGGACTTACATGTCTCTACAAGATGTTAAACATGTGACCAAACTATCCCCAAAAGACATTAAACATATGACCAATTTATCCCTACAAGATATTAAACTTGTGACCATAATATCCACATAAAAAGTTAAACCTATGATCAAACTATATCCACAAGATGTTGAACCTTTGTCCAACCTATCCCCATAAGACATTAAACCTATGACCATCTTATCACCACAAGTTAATAAACCGATGAAAACCCCTTCCCCAAAATATGTTAAACCTATGATCCATCACAAGAAATAAAAATGAGTCCCTACCATATGTAGTGTACATTGTATTCCTAGGGAATTGAGCCTTGGATGCATTATTTTCATAACATAAGTTTCCCTATAGAGGAAACATGATTACTTGGGTTCTCCACCCAAGATTTATCACATACGAGATTCCATGAACCTTGAAATATGAATACATTTATATATATATATATATATATATATTACATTCCTAATTTTTACAACCATTATAATCTCCAAACAAAAGGTATCTACCCTATTGTGATAGAAAGAAGCATAATTAACCAGTGTCCACCTAAAGATGGAACTAGGAAGGTGATTCATGATCATTTCTTAAATATGTTATGGAGACCTAGATGAGGAAACCAAATCCATGGTAGAATGCATGGAATGAATATCTAACATCCCAGCATCCTATTCCGATCAAGGGGATGACGTCATGGATTATAGTGATAGAGGAAAACCACAATTGGAATGCATAAATATGGAGCTAGAACAATATGTCACCACCCTTATGTGTGGCCCTAGCATAATGCATCAAAAAAATATCAAGGTATGGTATTGTTATTTTTTAGGATTAGTCTAGTTACTTTTGGGATTATTATTAGTGAAATTTAGTTTAAAACATAGGAAAGTCTATGGTATATATCTAATTATATGATAAAATCCTAAAATTTTTGTATGGTAGAGATTGTATGATTTTATTAGAAATAAATATCTTTATAGATACTATAAGTTGATGTATACTTTAGAACATATATAACTTGGGATAATAACACTAAAAGTGAATTATTGGGTAATAACTCCATCATCACCTAATGCACACTAAGTAGGCCTAACTAAAAACCAAACATGACACTCTTGAGGTATTTTCTTTGGTCAATCACAATTTATTTATGAGTAATTACAAAATATGTATTATGTTCTAGATTTATGATAATAAGTATTACTGAGACAAACCTAAAGAAACCAAGATTGAACTAATAGTGATTTAGATTATATAGAAATTTATGTTTATGGTTTTAAATTGTAAAAAAAATAGGTAGAGCCTTCCATAAGGTAGATTATTATCATTCTATAATGATTTTAATTACTCATCCCTATCGTTAAACTCTTTTAGCTTTAATAATGTCTAAACACCAATGAACCATTCTAACAATGGATACCATGGAAAATGAGGATATTGTAACAATGAATAACCTCATGGGATTAGTGATGGAATAAGAAATTCTATTATTTTTCTAAATTGGATGTTATGAATTATGATTAAAATTGTGGAAATTGTTTAAATACAAAACCACCACAAAAGATAG
Organism: Viscum album; assembly: GCA_963277665.1. NCBI lineage: Eukaryota > Viridiplantae > Streptophyta > Magnoliopsida > Santalales > Viscaceae > Viscum > Viscum album. Next base: position 1,980,416,768 of record OY728119.1, read on the forward strand.
GGATGAACTCTCATGGATTTTTTGGTGATGAAGATGATGATGGATAGAAGATTAAATATCATTTATCTCAAAAATTGGGAAGATGCACCTTTGGGAATTTCTTAATAGAACTAAAATATTGTTTGAAATGTATTAAAGGAGGTAATCAAGAAATAAGTTTTCAATGATAATAGAAGATTTTATTTAAAATGACAGGGAAAAATAATTTTCTTTATAAGGATCTAATTGAAATTCAATGTTTTTTATGTGATGAATTTTCCCACTATTCAAACCAGTGCACTAATCCAAGGGATTAAGATGATAATCCCCAAAAGAAACCTCTTATATCTTGGTAATAATTAAAATCTAATGAATTGACTACTATTGAAGTGGATTTTATAATAATGTTGTGTTAGTTTCACCTATTCATCACTCTATATTTTTATATGTCTTCTATCATATATGTTTTCACCAACTACTAGATGCAAAATAAACAACACCTGGTGTTCGAATCATTGTATACTAGGTATATGAATCTTCTTCAAGGTTTGTGGGATAATGAATCAAGATATAAAATTTTGAGAAAATATTTATATAAGGGGGGATTACATAATTCAAAAAAAATTACTGTTTAATATTTTGTTAAATAAACACTAGGTTAATATATTTCTTCATATACAACACCAAACCAAAATAAATAGTAAAACAATATATTACCATTCAAATGTATTAATTTAATTAGTGGGTAAAAATTGTGGTAATCAAATTAATAAATATATTTTAAAATAATATATATTTAAATTTTAATAATAATTCATTTACAACATTAAATAGGTTAAATAACTAATAAGATCATTTTATGCAATAAATATATTTTCTTCTAAATTTAGATATTTATGCACATTAATTTTATAAATTACAATAGATAAAGTATATGGTTGATATTAAAAATATATATTTTAATATTAATAATATATTAACAGACATCATATAAGTAATTTATAGATTATAATTATAATAATGGCTAATAAATGGGAAGTTGTTTTTTATAAAAATAGTTTCATTTTATTTTATGATATTATATAAAAGTTAAATTCTAAACAAATTTAATTTTATTTTGAAAAAATGAACTAATATTTTGGATTTAGAAAATCCATATTATCTTATGATAATTTTTTTCAATTTTTTTAAACTACATTATTTTTAAGTGAATAGTGAAAATACCTTTTTTACCAAGTGTAACTTTATAATTTTATAAGTAAGATATAGAAGTTTATAAACCTATTAATCGATGAAGTTTATATTTAATATTAAATAAAATACATTTCAAAAAAATATATTTAATTTATAAAACCAATTATTAACATTTAAGGAACGTAAGTAACATTTTCCAATAAAAATATTTTTTGATATTTTATTTTAAATAATAATTTTTGTAAAATTTTAGTTATGTATTTCTTAGAAATACATATAAATTTTATATTTGTTATAATAAACCAATTACTTATAAATAATAACATTGATAATTTTATACAAAACATTTTTATTCTGCTTAAAATATATTTTCTCTAAAAACATGTTTAAATGTGTTTGAAACCAAATTTTTGAGTAAAATTTCATTACCCTTATAATATTTATTAGGTAAAATTATATTATTTTATAAAATCAGAATTTTTAAAATTATATTTTAAGGCTAATTTAAATTTTTTCCTTAAAATTAGTTTCTAAGGGTATAAATGGAGTTATCATGGTAAGGTTATATTATGGTTATAAGAGTTTAACCTAGTGAAGAAGGCTAAAATATATAAAAAATGTCTACCTTAATGGATGGTTGAGGGATTATAGACCTTATATCATTCCCTACACCATTATTTTTACTTTTTATATCCTTCATCTAAGAATAATGTAATAACATTATTTTTAAGTTAATGGTATTCAAAAAAATATCATTCTCACAACATATAAAAGGGGTCTTCCACCACCCCTTCAAGGAACCCCAAAATTTAAATTTTCACTTATAAACATTAACTTTTCAATTCTCCTATATTCATATTTCACTTACATAAACTTCTTGTCATAATATATTTTCCTAAGTTCCCAATTTTTATGGACTTCCCCAAAGTAAAATCCATTTTCTCAATAAGGTTAGAGAATTTTCATGGAAATCAAGATAAAAGGCATGGGTTTCCATATCAATGATCCTACATCAATGAATTCATTAATATTATTAACTAATCATAATTTTTATGGATTGACTAATCCCCCTTTTCTTATGATATCATAAATTATTTTCGATCATAGAAACTATATGTCCATTCATGTTTTTTCTTATTGTGGGATATGACTGATATCTTCCATAAAATATAAAGGTTTTTCATAACCCAATATGATTTATTTATTTTTAATATTTCCCCATAACCTTCATATTTACATTAATTTTGTATACAATATTTTTATCTTGGGATAAAACTTTTTATTAAAATCTTACTAATTTATGAGTTCTCCTCTTTTTTGAAATTGCAACAATGTTAAGAATAATTCCCATCCTCCTGAATAATAGTTTCTCTCCCATGTCCAGAATTTCCATTCTCACTAATTTTTAAATATTTAAATGGAAATATAAATATGTGTTATCTCATGTGACCAACATATTTCCCTAATGAACTTTTCAAAACAATGTTTTACTATAAATTTAACATTGTGAGATTTCAAAAATGTAGTTTTAAACATAAAAAGGGATCTTATAAAACCACCCTCTTTAATTTTGGGTTACACATTCTCTTTCTTTTTATCCATTAACTCTATATTATTATCCTTTCTGTATAATATGTGTTGTATGTTGGAATCCTCTTGTGTTAATCATGTTTTAATGATTAAAAATCCTATACATTCTGTAAATCTTGTTAATTCTATTTAATCTGTCTCAAATCATGTATACAGATGTTTGGTTTCTTTATGCTTTACAAAAATGTTCTCAAGATCTTAATTGCTATAAATCATGTTTGATTACTGTAAACTATATTTTAATTTGTATTATAATGGATTTCCTTGATAAATTATTAAGTCTAATATATTCTATGAATTTCACTTCTTAAGTACGTATATAGATATTTGGCTAAGTCTGAGAAACCGTGAGTCTGCCACCAGTTTTGTTTTTCTAGAAAAGGACCCAAACACCATGACCCAGACACCGTGACTAGACACCATGACCCAGACACCGTGACTAGACACCATGACCCAGACACCATGACTAGACACTATGAACGAGACATTGTGACCTAACACCATGACCTAGACATTGTGAACCAGACATCGTGACCAGACACCATGACCATACATTGTGAAGTTTTGCAAAGGACTAGACATCGTTGAAGTCTGTGACACCAGTTCCATGCTAAGACACTGTTTGAAGTTTGTAAAAGGACTAGACACCCTGATCCTAACACCTCATTTGTGCTACCAGTTCTTGATCTCTATAAAACAATGCCATCATGACTATCTCACCACTCAAAGGAAAAGAAGGAGACATTGTTTCATGGAGACACCATTTCATGGAGACACTATTTCCAGATAGACTGTGACACCGTTCTTTAATCTGTTTTTTTATTTTAGATTTAATTTATAATGGTCATATTTGTGTATTTTAAATGTACTGACATAATTAATATTTCTTTTTAGACATGTAACCTAATAGTATGAGGTAATAAGTTCATAATACATGCATCATGTTAGCTTCAGCACATGCACTCCAAGAATAAAAATAAAAGTGTTTCCCAAAAAGAAGAAGGTGTGAGATAGAAAAGATGCACGAGAATTCTTGTGAAAAGAACCAAATCATGTAACAAGATATATATGAATAACACACAAATCATTCAAGAATATAAAAATTTAGAATACCATATATCAAAGAAAAGAACATCTTCGAAATACAAAATTCTCGAAGAGCACAAGCCGGACCTAACAGAGCACCAGACTTGCGATACTCTGTCTCTTGCAAGAGGATTCGATTATTGAATATTATTAATTATAGAAGTATAGAGCTACATATAATAACAATCAGATCACTTCTAACCTCATCTCATCATCTTCTCTCTATTGTTTATTATTTTTATCTTTCAATCAGTGTGTGTGTGTCTATATTAAAACACCCATTGTCTCCTGCACTAAACTAAAGGATACAAGATATCCTTCCTCTCATATCTTATTACACTTGTTTACTACCATGGATAATTGTGGAATATTTCCTTTTGTGACATAGTAGTTCATACCCACAAAGAACTATGGAAGAGGTCGTGTGACTTAGATAGTCTTGTGCACTGTTGATTACCCCGATCCAGAGTGTGGATCAAGTTTATTAATATAAACTGCTTGGTGGAAATTGATCACCAAGTGGAGTAGATTAAGTCTCAGTTTGAGATTTAACCACTTGTTTTATATCCTATGTTCTATTTAATTTAGTTGTCTCTATCTTTATGGATCAGTTAGAAATCACTAGAAATCACTGGATTTACTTTGACAGTTCAGCTTGGAAAGAAGTTATAATTTTTTTTCCTGATTAGAATAGATTCAAGAGTAATATTAATAACTTATATAATATTAATAAGAATTAATCAATATTCTGATAATTTATTCAAATAGTTAAACTTTCATAACCATATTACTTAGATTAACTGGGTTATATTTATTTTTATTGGGGAACCTTTTAAAAATACTTTTTTCAAACAGAAATTTTTATAGATATGCAATTCATCCCCCCTCTTGAGTACTCTACTCTGACCAACATTGTATATATGTTTCCTGCATGTTTACCTATTTTATGATACCTTTTCTTGGGATTAATATATATTTTATGTTTCCTTTGAAATTTTCACTTTTATGTAAATGCACTTAATGAAACTTTATGATTTTTTATTTTAGAAAAAAATTCATATCCAGAAAATCTTTTTCAATATGAATATTTTTTGGAAAACCTCATTATTTTATATAAAATATCCTAGTTCAATTTTGATTTTAATTTAATTAATAATGTGTTTACATAAAAGATCCTTTTACCATTTTGAAAACCATCACCAATTTAATTCATTTTTATTCTAACTTCTCCTTGATCATTATCATGAATTTTCTTACATTGGTGCTCAATGTTTAATACTTGGTTTATTTATTAAAATATAAATATACAAAATAATTTAATGCATTCTTCTCTAGGTAATAAATTAGATATAGCCTTTATTTGTGCTTTGATACAAGATTATGAAACCCAATTATTTGTCCTGGTTTTTATCGTACTTATGCATTATGTATGGTTTATTTTACTCATGTGCAACATGTATACAAGTATATAATATAGTTTTTATTATATGATGGATGGGACTAGGATTTTATATCCAAATAATTCATTGGGTAATGTTTTCATATCATGAGATACCCTATTTTGTGCATGAGATGTTAGACTACTCACACTATGTTAATAGAAGGGTGGTCCTGTAATTGTATTTACCCAATGCATTGGAGTGGTATCAGGGCACACCCTTCTTAATCATTTCATTTCATGCATAAGTGTGCCACATGGATCACATAACATGATTTCATTAAACATAATCATTTATTCCACAATAAAGTAATGTTGAATTCATAAATGAAACTTTATAATCAATAAGTAAATGTTCATAGAGTTTAATAACTTTGATAGAGAAATGGGCATGGTATTCACTAAACAATGACTTTGGCCTGGAAAATCGCGGTGCAATTTTGGCAGCATAACGGTGTGACATAAGAATTCAAAAAAATGGTTGATGAGAGAGAAAGGGATGTATCATCATATTTACATGAAATGGAAAGTAAGGGGTAGTATTGATACATGTCCCAACATATGTAATTGAATTTAGATTTATGATACAAAAGAATTTCTTGAATGTAAATGAGGAGAGAGAAATCCCTTACGGAATTTCGGCATGGTAACAGGTGTACATGGAAGGCATAAATGAGATATAAATGGGTATATCATCATTAAAACATAAATACTATAGTATATAGGAGGTTCAAAATCATACCCCAACATTTATAGTTTAAAACAAAATGGCTTAACAATATTAAGAAACTTGGATAAAATGAGAATGGAAGGAATCCCTTACTTGGAAGTGTGATCCCAAAGGCTTGGGAGGGGCTTGAGAGAGGCTTATTAGAGATTGGGGTGCCTTTTTAGGATTCTAGAGAGATTATGGTAGAGTTTGTTCGAGCTCAAAAGTCTTTTAGTGAAGTGGAAGTGGGAGCTTGGGTGGTTTTATATAGGAAAGAAGAGGGAATTCTTTATTATTTGGGTTTTGAGCACCACACATTAAGTTATTCAAAACCACAAACCAAACCATCATTTTTTACCATGGTTTTTGACAAAGGGGAGTGGAAAAAATTATTTTATAAGGAAAATGGCCGAACATATTAAAATATTAGGCTTGATTATGTGGAGGTGAGTGACACTCTCAAGGTAATCGATTAAAAAAGTTGAAATGTTTTATAAGTCTTGGAGGGTCCACTAAAGCATTTTAAAATTAATAAAAAATATCTAAAATCATATTATTTTAATGGTAAAATATATATTTTTTGAATATATCATTTATAGTATTTTATTACATCACTATTGGGTCATTATTATGTCATCAAACACATTATATAATTACACGGTATTTAATTTTTACCCAAAAATTTGACTTTCTCAAAAAATTACAAAAAAAATAACCTTTGGATAATTTCAACATCCTGATTCCAAAAATAATATTCATTTTATCTAAATAATTTTATAAATATTTGAATTTTCATTTTTAAAATAAAAACCGACATTTATCAAAAATTCAGGGGTTTTGACAAAAACAGCTTTCAAACCTTAATAAAAATTGCAATTTTATTCATAAAAATTATACGATAATTTATATTTAATAAAAAGTAATTTAGAAATAATATTTTATTAAAATTTTATTTAATCCAAAAATCCATTAATTCAACAAAATAGATTTCTTAATTGAATATTAACTAAAAATACTATTTGTGCTTTAAAAACAATTTACAAAGTAACAATAATAAAATGAATGTATATTATTTATACAAAAATAATGTACATAATATTAGTTCTAGGGTCTTATTACATAACCCCTTATAACACCTGCATAATACTAAAGGGTAAGGTCTGTGATGGTGATAGACTCTTAGGATATCTCGGATAACATCGCTTGGGTGGTAATTTCTATCAACTTCCACTTCTCCCATGGGTGATTTTGTTAGAGCTTAACATGTTGAATCTCAGATTGGACTTGTTCAAGAGTGAATCCCAGTGATATCACCTCCTTTCCAAGATCTGAAAATGGGCTTCGTATGGAGCAGTTATGATGGATGAGGCCATCCCTTCCTTTTTCTGAGTAAATTGGATTTGTTAAAGCCCTATATTTATACTAATCATGTGATCACTGTTCAACGTCTATATTAGCAACGGTAAAAATTATCAATGTTATTTTTAAATCCAAAAACATAAAACCAATTAAGTACATATGTTTTATATAACCATTTTACATAATAAGTCATTTAATCAAATTAAGAGGAATTTTCATTAACAAAATTTTGGATCGTTACAATATTCCCCCCTTAAGAAATTTTACCCTTGGAATTTCCATTTCCCACACTAAAATATATGAGGGTAACTCTGCTTCATCACTTCCTTTGATTCCCATGTTTCTTCTTCAAACTTTTGGTTTCTCCACAACACTTTCACGAAGGGCATTGTCTTATTTCGTAGAAATTTTTCCCTACAATCTAAGATCTTCACCGGCTTCTCTTTATAGGAGAGGTCATTCTCCAATGGTACCACCTCTGGAATGAGTACATGTGATGGGCCAAGTATATACTTCATCAAGAGTGATACATGGAATACATCATGTACATGAGATATGTTTGGTGGGAGTGCTAGTAGATAGGCCACTTCTCCAATGCGATCAAGGATCTCAAAAGGGTCGATGTACCTTGGACTAAGTTTTCCCTTATTCCCAAATCTCACAACTCTCTTCCATAGTGATATATAGAGGAATACAATGTCTTTGACATCAAACTCTAGGTCTCATTGACGATTATCAGTATATCTCTTTTGTCGATTCAGAGTATCTTTAATGTGTTGTTTGATGGTCTTAACCTTCTCCACCATTTCTTTAACCATTTCTGGACCTAGAAGTTTTTGCTCCCCAACTTCATCCCAACATGTCGGTGTTCTGCACCTCTTCCCATACATGGCTTCATAAGGATCCATTTGGATTATTTATTGGAAACTATTATTGTAAGAGAACTAAACCAGAGGAATATGTCGATCCCATACTTATTTGAAGTCCATTAAGCACGCTCTCAACATGTCCTCAAGTGTTTGGATAGTCCACTCATATTTTCCATCAGTTTGAGGAGGATTAGCCGTACTGAAGTTCAGATCAGTATCTAGAGTATGTTGAATACTCTTCTGAAACAGAGAGGTGAATCTTAGATCTCAATAGGATACAATCGATAGTGATACTCCATGCATCCTTACCACTTATCTGATATATATCTGTGCTAGTTGATCCAATGAGAAATCCTCTAAATCGCAATGAAGTTTGAAGTATTTGTAATAAGATCCATAATAACCCAAATATTATTGTTTCATTTGGTTGTCTTCAAAATTCCAGTGACAAAGTCCATGGTAATGTTCTTCCATTTCCATAATGGTATGGGTAATGGTTGCATCATCCCCTTAGATTTCTGCCTCCCAGCCTTCACTTGCTGACATACCAGGAACATTGATGTTTACTCAGCGATCAATTTCTTCATGTTATCCCACCAAAAATTCTCTTGGAGATCTCGATACATATTTGTCTTTCTTGGGAGGATTTATAAATTTAAAATATGTGAATCATCCAAAATTTATTTCTTTAACTCCAGATTTGATGGAAAAGATAGTCTTATCCCAAATCTCACCATTCCTTATTAATTAATATTAAACTCTTAGGATTTCCTTTTTTGATAGTTTCCACTTTCTTATAAATTCCCACATCATCCTTTTTAGCATCCTTTAACCTTTCCAAAAGATACAGTTGAGAAATAATTTGTGGAAGGATTTATGATGTTCCCTTCTGTATGATTACCATGTTCATCTTCATCAAATTTATGAATATTGGATCCTTTTAAATTCTCATTAATGATAGAATTCTTGGGTCCTTTATACTTAGAGAATCTTCCAACTTGTTCACTTTCCCAGGGTGTTAATGGATTGAGCATTCATAGTCTTTGATCATCTCTAACCATCTTCGTTGGCACATGTTCAACTATTTCTGTGTGAATATATACTTGAGTCTTTTGTGGTCCGTATAGATTTCACACTTCTCCCCAAAGAGGTAATACTGCCAAATTTTTAAAGTTAATATCACTGCAGCCAACTCCAGATCATGTGTTGTATAATTTTTCTCATGAACTTTCAATTTACTTGAATCATAGGCAATGACTTTGTCATTTTTCAACAACACACAACCCAGGACCTTCTTCGAAGCATCACTAAATACCACAAAAAGTTCTCCACTTGTGGGTAGTGTGAGAACGGGCATAGTAATAAGTCTCTTTTTCAACTCCTTGATGCTTTCTTTGCACTCATCACTCCAATAAAACTTGACTCCCTTCTGAGTTAGATTGGTAAGATGGTTTAACAACTATGGTAAATTTCTCACAAATCAGTGATAATATCTAGATAACCCCAAGAAGCTACAGATATCTATTACTAATTTTGGCCTCGATCATCCCTCAATTTCAGCTATCTTAGAGGGATCCATATATATCCCATTACTTGTGATGATATGGACTAAGAATGAGACTTCATTCAACCATAAGTCACACTTGATATAATTTTCAAAAAGCTTCTCCTTTATCAAGGTCTCTAGTACAGTGCTTAGATTCTACTCATGCTCCTCCTTGGTTTTGGAGTATATTAGAAAATATTCTATAAAGACTACCAAATATTTGTTGAGGTAATCTCTAAAGACTCTATTCATCATGTCCATGAATATTTCTGGAGTATTAGTGAGTTCCAAAGGCATTAATATGAATTCATAGTGCTCGTACCTTGTACGAAAAGCAGTCTTGGGGATATCCTCCTTCTTCACCCTTACTTGGTAATATCCTGACCGAAAATCATCCTTGGTGAAGTATTGTGCTCCATGTATCTGATTGAATAAGTCATAAATTCTAGGTAGATGATAATTGTTCTTTATCCTGATTTTTTTGAGCTCATGATAATCAATGAAAAGGCAGATTGAACTATCCTTATTCTTCGGGAAGAGGACTGGTGCACACCATGGTGAAGCACTTGGGTGTATAAACCCTTTATCCAGATTCTCCTGTTGTTGTTTCTTCATCTCCTTAATCTCCAAAAAATACATTATATATATATCCTTGGATATTGGTAATTCCCTAGGTATAGGATCAATTGAGAATTAACCATCTCTTCTAGGAGGAATGCTAGGTAATTTTTTAGGAAACACATCAGTGAATTCCCTCACAATAGGAATGTCTTCAAGGATGGTTTCTTCCTTAGACTCAATCATCTGATCAATATACGCATGATTATAGGGCAGTAATATCCATGCTTGAGATGATGGTTCTAAAGAAGATTCATATTCCTCTTTGAACTTGTATAGAATCGGGGGTCGATTCTTCATATGGAGAGTGATTCACCTCTCAAAGAAATTTATGTTGGCTCTATATAAGGAAAGTCAATCCATACCAAGAATTGCATCAAATTCCACCAAAGGGAGTATGATGAGGTTATCTGGAAATTTCAATACACATATTGTGACCGAGGAGGAGTTATATTCATGGGATGCAATGATTTCCCCATTTTCCATTCTCACCAACATCTTTACTTCCATGATTTTTGGTGGTATTGGGATTATTCTACCAAACTTTCGGGATATAAAAGATTTCATAAAACTATATACAATAATCCCACCTTTCACTTTTTTATTCTGGTTCTACTCAATCCAATATGTACTTGGGGATGATTATATTAAATAGTTAAACATATAAAAGGGAATCCAAAGACAAAAAACGATAATTTATAAATTACTTTTATTTCCTTAACTTATGAACTTATAGACTTCAATATATTTTATCCATGATCTACTTACCAACATTTATTCTATGGGGAATTTCTTTAATTCCCTTAATAAGGGTTCATACTAAGATTATAAATTTACCAAAGAATATCCCTCAGGAGTGTCGTAAACAAGACTGCAGCAAGGCCCATTGTCATGTACCAGGATACCTCGGGTCAAGCCCAAAACTCTTAGTCGAAGTTTTCACTCCTAGTTACATATATACTAGAGAGGCTTCTACCTACTCGTATCCAGACAGAGATGTATTTTCTTGATAAAACACCTACTCAATACTCAACAAAATATAGGTATGTTTTTATTATACTTAGTCCTATATCTAAGCCTTTAATAGGGTTTTCTAATCCAAATCCCAAAAATAACTAAACATATCCTTTGATACCAACTGTAATAATCATGCTCTTTATTACACACATAAACATGATTTATTACATAAACTTGCACTTAAGACAACTATGAGGATCGAGAGATCTAGTGTCTCGGTAAATTAGGAACATTACATAACGACTTAAAACATTAAACACAACATCTTTATTGAAAACTTCCTTTACATAACCACTACATTCCCTTGTACTTAGCATTGTATGGGATAACCTGAGGAAATGCATAAGAAAAGGGTGAGATATAAAGCCTATTAAAGGAGTAAAAAATGAATAAAATAAAGAATAAAATACATGTTAGTAAATAGGAAAATAAATGGATAATAAAAGAAACCTGAACATAAAGTCAAGATATAGCATGATTATCATAACATGGAAATGTGGCAACAACACATAACATGGTATTAGCATTAGCCAAGACTCATTGCACATGGAGCTTGAGTAAAACTTCAATTCACTTTAATTAGCATGAGTAAACCCTCATTTCAATTGAATTAGCATTATTAAACCCTCATTACACTTGACGCATCATTATACTAATTTTTACCCAATTCATTGGAGCGCTATTAGGGGGCACCCTTCTTAATCAATTCATTTCATGCAGAAGTGTGCCACATGGATCATATAATATGAATTCATTAAACATCATAATTTATTCCATGATAAATGAATGTGGAATTAATACATAAAAATTTATAATCAATAAGTAAATGTGCATAAATTTGAATACCCTTGATAGAGAAATGGGCATGGTATTCACTACACAATGACTTTGTCTTGAAAAATCATGGTGCAATTTCGGCAGCATGACGACGTGACATAAGATTTCATAAAAATGGTTGATGAGAGATAAAGGGTTGTCTTATCATATGTACATTAAATGTTCATTAAGGGGTTAATATAGATACATATCCCAATATATTTAATGGAATTTAGATTCATGATACAATATAATTGCTTTAATGTAAATGAGGTGAGAGAAATCCCTTACAGAATTTCGGCATGGTAACAGGTGAACATGGAAGGCATCAATGAGAGAGAAAGGGGTATCTCATAATTAAAAAATAAATATTATAGTATAGGGGAGGTTTTAAATCATACCCCAACAATTATATTTGAAAATAAAAGGGCTTAATAACATTAAGAAACATGGATAAAATGATAATGGAAGTAATCCCTTACTTGGAAGCGTGATCCCAAAGGCTTGGGATGGGCTTGAGAGAGTCTTCTTGGGAGCTTGGGGCACCTTGGGAGGGTTCTAGAGAGATGAGGAAAGAGGTTGGTAGAGCTCCAAAGGCTTTGAGTGAAGTGGAAGGGGGAGCTTGGTTGGGTTTATATAGGAAAGGAGACAGAATTCTTTATTATTTAGGTTTTGGGCACCACACATTAGACTAATCAAAACCACAAACCAACCCATGGTTTTTTTCAGGTATTTTTCCAAAGGGGATTGGAAAAAATTATTTTATAAGGCCGATGGATGAACATATTAAAATCTTAGTATTTCTTATGTGGAGGTGAGTCACACTCTCAAGGAAATCAATTAAAAAAATTAAAATGTTTTATAAGACTAAGAGGATCCACTAAATATTTATAAAATTAATAAAAAAATATCTAAAATAACATTATTTTAATGGTAAAACATATATTGTCCAAAAATTTCATTTAAAATATTTTATTACATCACTATTGGGTCATTATGATGTCATAAAACACATTACATAATTAAACAGTTTTTAATTCTTACTCAAAAAATCGAGTGTCTCAGAAAATTAGGAAAAATTCACCGTTGGATAATTTCAAAATCCTAATTAAAAATATAATATTAATTTTATCTAAATAATTTTCTATATATGTTAACTTTCACTTTTAAAATAAAAACCTACATTTATCGAAAATTCATGGGTTTTGAAAAAAATAGCTTTCAAACCTTAATAAAAATTAAAATTGTATTCATAAAAATTATATGATCATTTATATTTAATAAAATGTAATTTATTAATAATATTTCATTAAAATATTATTTAATTCAAAAATCCATTAATTCATCAAAATAGATTTATTAATTGAATATTAAATAAAAAATATTATTTGTTCTTTAAAAACTATTTACAAAGTAAAAATAATAAAATAAATATATATTCTTTATACAAAAATAATTTAGATAATCTTGGTGCTAGGGTATTGTTACATAACCCCTTATAACACCCGCAAAAGACCGAAGGGTAAGGTGTGTGATGGTGACAGAATCTTGGGGTGGCTCGGATAACATCGCTCGGGTGGTAATCTCTCTCAACTTCCACTTCTCCTGTAGGTGATTCTGTTTGAGCTTAATGTATTGAATCTCATCTTGGACTTGGTCAAGAGAAAATCCCAATGATTCCACCTCCTTTCTGAGCTTTGACAAATGGGATTCGTGTGGAGAAATTCTATTGGATGAGGTCATCACTTCCTTTGTCTGAGTAAATTGGATTTCTTAAAGCCCTATATTTATACTAATCATGTGATTAGTGTTCAACGGCTATATTTGAAACGGTAAAAATTCTTAATGGTATTTTGAAATCCAAAAACATAAAACCAAGGAAGTTTATATGTTTTATATAACCACTTTACATAATAAGGCATTTAATCAGATCAAGAGGAATTTTCATTTTCAAATGTTTGGGTCATTACAACTTGACTTTCAAGGTATGTGGAATCATTATTTACTATTAGCATAGTTCTACTATAATAATATTTTCCATTCAACTATTTAAATGGAACCATATAAAGCATTGTATGGAAATATATTTCTTACACCAACTTGTTGGGATGAAGTTGGTGAAAGGAGGCTTGTAGTCCCAGAACTTGTAGAGGAATCAAAAACAAATTTAAGAACTATCCAAACCCATATCAAAGTATATCAATGTTAGAAAAATATCTATACTAATAATTGATGGAAGGATTTGTAATTTGAAGTGTGAGATCATGTTTTCTTGAATGTATGTCCATGGAAAGGTGTTATAAGAGTGGGAAAGAAAGGAAAACTGATCCCTAGGTACATTGGACCTTTTGATATCCATCAGAGAATTTGAGTTTTTTCTCATCATTTGGTGATCCCACCTTGCCTTTCTAAAGTATACAATCTGTTAAGAATCAATTTGTTGATGAAGTACATGTTAGAACCAACATATGTCCTCACTTCTAAGGGGATATAATTGGAACCTGGTTTATCTTATTGTGAAGATCCTATCCATATTCTAGACACTGGAGAGAAGGTATTGAGGAATTGGATGACTCAAATAGTAAAGGTACTTTGAAATAATCATAAAATTGAAGAGGTGACATGGAAACTTGAGGAATTTATAATAAATAACTGCCCAAATATTTTTATGAGGTGACATTCTAGAATTTTGAGGGTGAGATTTTTTGAAGGAGGGAATAATGTAACACCCCAAGATTTTATGGTACGTCACTTATAAAATTTAACATCTTCAATAGTTTATTCTTCACACAACATCGAGTTTAAAAAGATAATATAATATTAAATATGATTATTGGAATAATAATGTGATAATTAGGAATAGTAATATGAATAATAGAATTGTAACTTCAACTATGAAAGTATAAATAAAATTTTTTTAACTTATAAATGAAAATATGATATATTTATATCATGGAAAACATGAATAATTGTTTTAAATTTTATAAATTAAGTTTTGGTATTTTTTGAAACATAAATGTTTATTTAAAATTATTTAAAATAAAATTTATGTCCATAAAATAGATTCATAAATTAATATTTTTTGTACTGTGATTCAAATAAAATTTATGAGACTATGATTAATTTTTCAATGTTTCATAAAAACAGTCATAATATTAAAATCAGTATTTATGAAGTAAATGATAAATTTAAAAAATAAATTTATCATAATTATAAAAAAATCATAAAATGGAGTAAATCTTTTAATTATACACATCAAAATATTGGTATAGTTAATTTTTGGGATTTTTCTAAAATAGATGAATTTTTTGTGAATAGTGAAATGCGGTAATTTAAGGAATTAGCTAAATACATGAATTATTGAGTCATAGATAATGTAAAGATGATTTAGGCACTATTTTTTATAATTAAAATGAACCGGTTACTTTATTTAATCATAATAATCAATAATATTAATAGTCTTGAGCCAAAATAATAAATTAATGAATAAAATAAAAAAATACCCCTATCCTCCACTATAAATACCACCCCTCACCACATCTTCTCCTCGCACATCAAAATCCTTGAATCTTGACTAATTCATTCCCAATACCTCTCCCAAACCTCTCCCAAACATTATTGTCTTCCTAGTATCACCAAAAGATAATTTCAGAGTTCCTTAAGGAGGTTCTCAAGGAGAGGAAATCAAGGTTTAAAATCCCCTTTTGTTCTTTTAATTTTCTATTAATTTCTTTTCTCTTATTATCCTTTCCTTACCTATATAGTACAAACATGCATGATAACTCTAGTATCTTATATATACTATAATTTAATTATGATAATGGTATACCCATCATCAATTATTTTCTCTTCCCCTTTATGTTCTAAAAATCTAAATGTCATCCATGAGGTGTTGATTGCCCACCTTCGTGGGTGATGATTCTTTTAATTATCTAATATCGCCTTACATTTTGGTCATAAAACCATTTTTATGGTTAAATATTAGTATAATATTTATATTAAAACTTATTTAGTGTTCTAGAACTAGTATATATACATAATATTAATTAATAAAACAAATCTAGTGTGCGATGATCGAAAAAATGCCAAAATAATCCAAATGGTTGTCATTAATATTTTATATAATGAATCATCCTCTTATCAGGTAAATCATAATATATAAGTATATTAAATATTTTTTAAGTTCATTAATAACATATAATTTCAATTATCGATAACTATTCCCATTTCACATGATATTTTGTACATGTATGCAAGTGAACCAATCATGAAAACCAAGGAAACAAACACTTTCGAATGATGAAATTGAAGCTTATAACTCATCAAAAAGACTATAATTGAACTTAATAATATTATAAAAAATAAAATAAATTTTGAATAGGTTCTAAATTAAATTAATAATTAATCTAATTTCATTATCTGGGACATTAATTACAAGTGAAAAACACTTTCGGACATAAGGTAATGGATTTTCCCGGAACCATCATTTTTCATTCGGGTTACGCTCTCTATATCTTTACCCCAATAAAATTGTTTATTTTTATATTATTCTTCTAAATTATTTTTATATGTCCCAAAATAATGTATCCATATCATTACATCTTTATTTTATGGGTATATTCACATCTTATAAGGTTTCCTTTTCAATTCCACTCGACAAGAAATCCTGATTAAAGGGAACTTCCCAATTTCTCACACATTTTCAAGTAAACTACATAATATGTTATAATGAACCAATATTTTTATAAAATCACTCTTTTTATAATGAAAAAATATATTATCTATTTTTTGTTTTTATGTAAACAGTTAATCTTTTTTCCACTTTAAATACTTTTTTACATTATCCCTCAAACCACACAGAAGTGGCTCGTTTATGGAGTTTCTTAACAACTATTTATAGATGCTTTCACTTAATTTGTAAATCATTTAATCATAAAACATAATTTCATTTTAATTTCCTTTCCTTTTCTGGTATATACATTTTTATAATCGTATTTTATGACAAATACCAAATTATTTTCCAAAAGAGCTCCTTTTTTCAAAAGTAAAAAGGGTATTTTTATCAATAATTACTCAATTATTTTATTAGAGTATTTACATCTATTTAAACACACACTATTGAATATTATTATTTATTTAAATTGATCTCTTATGTTACTATCTAACATATTTTATTAAACGGTTTTGGATTATTTTGATTGGGGATGTAATATCTCAATATTATTCACAATATTACTCTGGATGGTTTATGATTATGTTTATTCTTTTAGAGAGGTTATTAAAATTTCATATGATATTTTAAATATGAATATATATTTTGATTAGGTTTCGCCCCTTTAATATAATGAATGCATTGGACTTATTAAGTGATGGGTGGAGGCCATTATATCCCCTCTATAGATCGGTAGGTCTCATGAGACAAACTAGACTAGGGTTTTACCCATTTATATATGGTGTCTTAGATGAATACTTGAAGGTATGTTTATGATGTCTGACATTATTCATTCTATCATTATGATAATATTAATTGATATTCCATGTGATTAATCGACTAGTATAATATCCATGGTTAAGTTTCTTCCTTATGTGATTATTTATAGAATTATTTAATCATCTTTTATTCCTACATTATTATGCACAAGATTATGTTTTAATGGAATGTGTTTTTAGTTATTCACCTTGACTTATTGTTTATTTGTAATTATGATAGATTCTATTGTATTTCTTATGCTTACTGATCATCTGAGTTCACCCCTTTCTTGTTTTTTATTTTTATCTATGATGCGAAGATATATATTATTAATGACTTGGAGGGATAATCTATGAGTTTATTGGTGTTTCTAATGATTTTTATATGTTTTATTTAATTTCAAGATATAATGTCATACTTATATTTTTATCTACCTTTAAAAATATACTAAACTATTTGGTCCTTTGGGATGTGAACTCTTGTTCATAGTACTAATGAAATAAAGTGAGGCACCGGCTCCGGGCTACTGGGGTCAGGGTCTTTAGAATTATGATATGACCCATGATGGCATGTTGATATGTTTTCACTTACTAAGAATTTTATACCAAAAATTTATTATGTTTTTTTCCCTATTCTATAATGATATGTTTACAATATGATTGGTATAAAGGGGTTTTAAAAGAGTTTAAATATATAAAAATAACAAAATGTTTGTAAAATAAGTTTCATATATAACTAGTCCACAACATCACTAAACCAATTGTCTTTATGAGCTATGTGAGATTATTATGAGGTCTAATTCATAAATTTTTACAATTATGTAAAATAATGATATTTTTATCTTGGGTCACTATATTATCATTCTCTCTCCTCAATTATTTTTTTGTATAATATCTCTTAGTTTCTTCTTGCATTGTTCTTGTAACACCACATGACTTTACAATATTTTCCATTTAGAAAAAATTTAATTATTTCTTATATTTCTTCATATCAAACACCAACTTATGATTATGTTAAATGTAACATAAATTTTATCTTTCTCTACATAGAACAATGAGGTTAGCTTGTGTTACACACAAGACTTAATTTCCTCAATAGCTTGCGTAAAACACAATACCGAGTTTTACTAAACAATAATACATTATTAAAAATTATATAATTTAATATCATAAGATGAAATCAATCCATTAAATTGATAATTATGAATAGTATTAAATAACTTTTTAAAATAAATTGTTGAATTAATTGTTAACAAATTAATTTGAAATGATTATAAGAACCAATTGAATATAAAGGGAATGATTTTATAAAAAACTATTTTTATTCTCATGAAGTAGTTTTATCGTAATAAATTAAATTAATTATAATTAATCACTAATATTAATGTAAAATATATATTATATATTCAAACAAATATTTTTGAACAATCATCAAAGATATTTGATAAGTATTAGGTAAGAACAAACCTAATATTATGCATAAAAACCTATATTTTTATAAAGGAAATTTTACAGCCTCTTAATGAAGAAACTATATTAAATATGAATTTTGTAAATTTTATGATTTAAATATGAAAAAATAAACTTCAATTTTTCAAATAGAAATGTTAAAATTGGGTTAGGGATAATTTAAGGTATTTTTATGTGAAGTTTCATTTTTTGATGAATAGTGAAAAATACTAAAATTTTAATTCAAAACTACTTTTTTCTAATTTATTTATAAGATATATTACATTTTTTATTGTTTTTAAATATTAATAAGTTCAATTCTACACATACTTAAAAAACAAGCATTTTCATCCCGTCTTTAGGATTAATTTTAAATTAATATCTACCACCTCTGTGATTTGAAAAAATGGATTCTATATTTTCAATCAGAATAATTTATAATTTTCAATAAGGTCAAATTAGTTTTTTATAAAAAATACAAGTCAAAGTGATTAAAGTTAATTACAGCGACAAAGAGAAAAATTAGCTTAACATGGGACTAAACCTTAAACTTAAGGGAAATATGATCTATAAACTTTTCCCAAAGCTATTTTTGGAAATATTTATACCATATCCAACATTTTCTTGGATTTTTTCCATTATTGGATCCACTTTTCATAGGAAAAACATGATTGAAATTCCATTTTTCAAAAATTTACAAGAATGCCACTCTCCTCCACTATAAAAGGCATTCAACCCTCCCATTTATTCACACATATCAAGACCTTTGGGTCACCCGAACTATTCTCAAATAAGATCCCAACATCCATCAACTAAACATAGAAGCATCACCATTATCATAAATCCATCCAAGGATGTGTTTTCATATAAACCAAAATGAGTCACTCGAAAAAGAGGTAACATCTTTCCAAAAGCTCTTTTGTTTTATTTTCATTATACACCCCCAAAAATAATATTATTTTATGGTTATATAATAATTTTAGTATCATAAATATAATTATATTTTTTATATTCTAAGGGCTTGACCTACACATACATGCACCTCCATCTAATGGGTAATGAACTTATCTTTCATGTGTACGGTGGACTACCGCCTCAAAAAATGATGATTGTGTGTTCTTCATTTTCCACCTATATTGGTGGTAATTATAATGAAAATTCTATTTTTATATGTTATATATGATATTAATAATGTATTTAAACTAATGGAAATCTTTTTTAACACATACATTTTTTCACTCTATTTTGTGGGAATACAATAACATTGTTTGTAGAAGTGTGGACTTCCACCTCCTAAAAGTAATGTGATACGTTCACATATTACATAGAATGTATTAAGGATGGTTTTAGTTAAAAATATGCGACACAAATGAAATATATATTATATTCATGAAATAAATACATTTCTTAAAATATAATATATCTTTTTTATTATTACCCTTCTCACACACTAAAAATGGGATAATGTCGTTCATGGACGTGTGGACTACCACCTCCTTGATGCTATTTTAATCCTTGTACATCAAAAAAATTATATATATAAATATTTATGATTAAATAAAATGGTATTTATTATATAATGATAATTCTGGAAAGATATAATGTTACATACCTTCTTTCCATAACTATCATTGAAAAATGGGAACATTACTTATGTGTATGTATAGTCTACCGTCTCCCTGATTGTAATGTTGGTTCAGTTTTCATAACCATATTTAATTATTGGTTTCAGAGTATAATTGATGTATAAATATGATAATTATGTCATGATTAATATTTTTTAGATGTTTATATAATGACCCTTTGACCATAGTTTACTTACCAAAGTCATTTTTGACATATAAACCAAATATGGTCAAAACAACCGACGTAAACATAATTACTTAAGTAGTTGTTTAAAATATTTTAATAAGTGAAATAAAAGTAAATATAAATAGTAATTTTTTTTAATCAAGTAAATAATTAATATAAGTTTATTATTGAGTAATATAAAGACATACATGACATACCAGATTTAACATCCCAGGTAAATAAAGAATATAAATTTTTCATATTTATTAAAATTTGTGAATTAAATATTAATTTTACTTTAAATGGGATGTTATGTTCGATGGAATTCCTGATATGCAACAATAGGTTTCATTGAAAACTTACGTTGCACACAACGTTGAGTTCTACTGAAAAATATTAGTATAATATTATTATTTTAAATGGTAGTTAATGCATAGTCGTTTTATTGGAGGGAATGAAAAAAACTAACCATATTATGATTAAATATTTTTCTTAAATGTTTTTACATTTATCCAATAAAATTTAGAGGCTTAAAATGTGAATGAATCTAATTTTAAGCATAAATACTCTAATATTCTTTAAAATGTCATTTTACCGCCTTTTGATATCGAACCCTATTTCAATATAGTTCTGGACACTTTTATATGTTCTATTTGACAGAATAAAATTCTTATTTATAATTGGGACATTAAAATTTACTTTGGGTAAATTTTTTGTATTTTTTGGATATAATTCATTTTTTAATGAATAGTGAAAAATATTGTATTTTAATTCAAAACTACCTTTTAATATAATTTATTTATATGGTTAGATTATCTTTTTAATTGGTTTTAAAGTGTAATTAGATTATATTTTTACCATTTAATCCAATTTTGGTCATTGTAAGTAATTTAACTTTGAAATTGGACATAAACAAGTGTTACTCTTTTGATAGTTATTATTTCTTAAAAACACGCTTTTTGTTTGACAACATAAATTAATTTTTTATTAATTAATACAACTTCTATGTTTTTAATTTGTTAAAATAGGAATCATTTTTGAATTCATAATATCAAATATAGCTTATGCTGAATTTTTTGTATTTTTCTGAAAAACATCAATTCTTGATGAATAGTGATAACACTGAGTAGTAGTTATAAAAACTGACTTTTTCATTTAAATGAAATTTTACCGCTTTTGTGAATCAAATTTTGAAAATCCAACATACATGGTTGTTATTAGTAAGTAAAATTTGGTTCAATAATATTAAAATAATTTTTGGTGAATAGTAACTTTTGACTTTTATTTACCGCGGTTAAAGTTAAATCTTGTAATTCATGGTAAAAACAATATTATAATAATATAAAATTACCTTAACACTTTTCCTAACCTTATTGGATGAGTAATGGACGACCAAGTAAATCCTTAGGTAACACTTTTGGCCTTTGAAATCCACTTGGGTTTGATAATTATATTAATAACTTTTTATTTAAAGTAAAAATAAAAATATCATAAACATGTATTGTTTTGCTAATATAGTTTTAATTTGGGTTATATAATTGATATATATGACTATAAATATTAATTATAAATATAAAAATATTTCTTACATCGTGGTATTTTTTATAATTTTTATCCATCAAATAAATAAAATTATTTATGACACAATAATGATGTAGTGTTTACCTCATTAATGAATGGTTTAAATAAATAAGATTATAAAAATTAAACAAATATCCAAAACCTATCCAATTATTATGGGATGTTTTTTTTCGAACAATATTCATCTTATATTTTACTTTAATAAATTTTGGATCTTTAGAAACTGAATATCATTATATAAAAAATAATATTTTCAAACTTTCCTAAAGAGCCCCTCCTCCCCCTTATAAAAAGGCCTCACCTCTAACCCATTACTCACACCTCTATAGCCCCTTGGGGCATCCAAACTTGTCCCAAATAAGCTCTCAAGATCCATATCTTCCACCTATAAGCCTTACCTTAGGCAGAAGGCACTTTAACAAATCCTTTTGGTTCAAACCAAAGAGAGTTACCTGATTTTAAGGCAACATCTTATTTTAAGTTCTTTTCTTTTATTTTACTTCTCCAACCACATAAACTCTTTTTATTCCTTTATTTTATAAAAAAAACCATTATCATAAATTTAATAGGTTTTTTTATGAGAATTATTCTAACTACACTTACACACACCTCCATCTAATAGGTAAAGAACATATTGTTTCTATGGACGGTGAACTACTGCCTCACGAAACGACGATTGTTCAATATTCTCCTACCACCTTTTATGGTGGTAGTTGTGATGGAACTGTATTTATATGTGATATATATTATATTTATATTATTTCTATGCTTATATATTTTTCATTTATAGAATACCTTTATGGTTTCCATAGTGGGTAAATATGATAATTTCATTTGAGGAAGTGCAGACTACCGCCCCCTCAAAGTGATATGACTCGTTCATGCCATACATGGAACATATAAAGGATGGATTTAATGAAATTATATATGATATTATACTGGAATTGTATTATACCTATTTATCATTGAGTTTATATTCAATTAAAAATATGAAATAGAAATGAAAGTAGCGTTCATGCGTATGTACAGCTTACCATCTCCATAAACGGTGCATTTCATTTCATACCTCCAAATGTTATGTACTATTATAAATACATATATATACTGGATATATATGATATCTAAATCATGAATATAATTCTGTAGATAATGAACTTTTTACCACATGGACAACTTGTAAATATAAGAAGTTCATTTTTGACTCAAGTACCAAATATCGACAAAATGACCATTATTAACTTAAATGATTACATAATGTTTATAACATAGAAATAAGTGATATAAAAAGAATAATAAACTTGATAAAAGTTTTTAATCAAGTATAAATTAACTTTAGTTTATTATTCAGGAGATTAAAGAATGAACGGGTCAAGTCAGACACGAGGTAAGGGGTTTCTTATCTCACTTTTAATTTCGTAAGATTTCCATTGTTCACCACTCATTTATTGCATGTGGTGTATTGTGTAATTCCATTAGATATATATTATCATGATTATATTTATATTCACTGTATTTTGTGATTCATTTGGTGGTTATTAACTTTTGGTCTTACGACTCGATTGATTACAACGTGGTAAGGGGTTTTCATGTCACTTTTTATTCATGTGAGATTCATGCTATATTACCACTATTTCTTTTTTGTGTGGTGTATGTACTACCCATGATTGTATTATTTTTGTAACTTACTTTAATTTATGGGTATTTCCATCTTTATTGTATGATCCTTCCTTTATGGGGTGTACGTTTCGTAAGTTACCAAATTGGTACGGGAACCCTTCACCGCACTCTTTTAGACAAATACTTCTTTTATGTCATGTCTTTTAATTTCCATTTTCCTATATTTGAATATGTTCTTCCATATCCTTGTTTCTATACATTTTATTCCCATGTGATGATAAACCCTTTTCTATCATCAACTTATTTTATGAATTTTAAAGCGATGTCATTTGCCTGTCGAATTTCTGTAAGAGAACTCCTTAACCCAATTTCAATTCTTTGGGTTAAACTTATACTTCTTGATTATGTAATTCTATGAATATGTGTGAATGACCTATGACTGTATTACACTTAATATCCAATTATATTGGGTGTATTTTTATTTTTCACACATAATTATGTCATTGATTTGTCCTTAATCTAAGGATATGATCTTTGCAAGGGCCTTTGTCTCAATTTACATTCCATTGAGACTTATCTGTTGTTATACACCAATTCACTTTTATATAGTTTATATATTTCCCTTTGATATATTATATCATGAATCTATTTAATCTAATGATATTATAATCTTTGATTAATATTATTCCTCAATTATTTGTATTCAATAATATATCATTTGGTTAGGAACTCTTTAACTAAAATATCATTTTAAATGATTTAAAGATTTATTATTCTAATTATTTCTCATCAATTTCCATGTTTTAAAAATGGTTTTAATGATTTATTTATATGTACATGAATGTTTTGAAATTAAAATTTCTTTCAAAATTTTCAAAGTGGTATGTGACACTTTGATTCAAAAATCTCTTTATTAAATTTTTTAAATGGTTTTGAAAATGGTATGATAAATCATTGTTTATTTCAATATCTTGATATGATATATTGTGATTGTAATGTGGAAATATTATCTTTACTTTATTCTTGAGTTATTTTTTATGATTTTGTTAGGGTTATTGGGCATTGTTTACGTATATGGGTGGTTCCATGACAAACCTAGGGTGGGTGAGCCCGAGATAGCTCTCCAATGCATTGGGTAACTTGACATAGGTAAATGTTAATGTTTCTCCTAGTAGATTTAGGTAATATAATGTGATGGACATTCAAAATGTAACTACCTATGTATTAGTGAAATCCACAATGTAAGTTTGATATAGATTCCACAAGTTAGCATTATGATTTATGATTTTTGTGTGTTATTCATAAATCGTGTGATTTCATGAGGTATATTATGATTGAAAAGTATGGTTTCATTGATTTGTCTTTATTTAATGGTTAATGTTTCCTTTCCTTATTTTATAACTCTTACTGATCTTTTTATTCTCATCCCAAGTTTTCAAATGTTTTTCACAAGACATAAAGATGAATAGGGTAAAGGATGGGATCAAGGAAAAGTCATTCTATCTAAAACATGGAACTAGACATGACTATTTTTTTAGAGTTTTTTTATTTTATGGAAAAAATGGAAACTGAGTAGTAGTGTTTACTTTTTATTTTTTTGAGATGTAATGTAATAGTTATGGCCTAATTCTCTAAAACTCTAAACCTGAAAATATCCTCATGTGAATAATTAATTTAATTCAAGATTATGTAATGTTTTAAGGTTGGGTCCTTATAGTAGACTCAAGGTAAGAGATTCTTGTCTTACTTTTCTTTCTGTGAGGCGTACATAATTTTCACAAATTTATTATTTTTTTGGTATATATACTTCCCATATTGATATATTATATCATGAATTATATTATATTTTTGGTATTTTTAGTTTCACTATGAATTACCTCACCCAAGGGGTTTAGCTTGAAAATTACCAAGTTGTGAAAGTCTTCTTTGCAATCTCACCTTTTTTATGATTGTTAACATTCTTTTGAAATAATCAATTTATTGTAATAATTTTTTATTAGATATCCCCTTAAATATTAATATTATTGGGTGATGGATATTATTATTTCCTAAACCATATTAAATTTTTACCTACAGTTTTTACTTTGATCGTTATTTGATTATATGGGAAAATTCTGATAAATCTGTATTCTTTATTCAATATAGATATTTAGTAAGCCATATTAACTATTTAGATAATTCAATATGAGTAATTCCTTATACCAAAAATAAAGGTTGGGTCCTGAACTTTATATATCCCCTTGATTAATTGATAGGTTCTCATAAGACAAATAATTTGGCCAAATTAAATGGGTTTCTACCCATAGTTTTATATCGCCTTAGGAAATGTCTTGACCATATAGGTTTTCATGTGCCTCAGACATGAATTCTAATAATTAATAATTTATTACATATATATTTCAGTTATTATTTTTATTATCCATTATATTTTCATATGATAAAATCTATGGATGAATTTCATTCTCACTTTATTGATTCAATGGTATGTGTTTTCAGTTTCTTAAATTTCCATATGAATTATGCCTTATCTAGTCATTTGAATGGAATGTGTTATAAATTATTTACCATGTCATGTTGATTTAAACTCATCAATTCATTATTTCATCCACTTTTCTTCCCCTTAATTTTCATTTAAGATCACCCTTATTTTGTTTTCTTTTCTCAGGTTATGAAGAATAAATCTTTGAATCATCTTTTAAGGATGCAGTTTATTTCATTTTATTATGTTTCATGTTTCATTTGATATTTCCCAATATAATATGGATAACATGTATGTAATTGTTTTCAGAAATTTCTAAATTGTTAGGTCTTTTTGGATTTGATTCCTTGTAATCATGAAAATATAATAAAGTATTGCACTGAATCTATGATTCTGGGGTTGGGGAATTATAGTTGGTATCAAATAAAGTTCAGTAGTAACCTTGGAAACTAGATTTATAAAACATAGATTAGGGAACATAACCCTAAGATATAATTTTATGATAAGTATATAATAACATCCTAGAATATTGGTAAGGTACATATTATGTGGGTCTTCCTAGAAATACATTACTATCTGGATACTATAAGTGGATGTGGTTTTGGAACTGATATACATAGGGGTAACAACTCTAACATTGTACATTG
This sequence comes from Viscum album, assembly GCA_963277665.1. NCBI lineage: Eukaryota > Viridiplantae > Streptophyta > Magnoliopsida > Santalales > Viscaceae > Viscum > Viscum album. The sequence continues at coordinate 1,980,444,022 of OY728119.1, forward strand.
GGCCTAACTCAAACGTAACCTGGTATATGAAAATGGGCCTTACTAGGCACCTAGTTTGAAACTCCATGGGTATATTATTAGGATAATTCACATTTTATTTACAAACAATTATAAATTAATTAAAATTAAAAAATTCCCCAAAGTAACCATGTTTATGATTATTAGATTAGCTATAAATAAAATTTTCAATTTATGTTAAGTATATTACTAGTTTGGGGACTATATATTATTTTTTATAATGATATTAACTAATTTAGTGTATTTTCCATTTATAAATGGTTCCTAGATAAAGGAACATGAACCTCAATAATATACATGATCCAATGAGTAAGAACGATCCTATATTTTATGGTATTAGGCCAATATTTTGAAGGTAATTAGTCCCCTAATAATTCTCATCATATGCGGAAATAATATCATGTGATAACAATATGGGTAAATAATTCTACATGTCCTATGGGTTTGATGGAAAGAAATAAAATAAGAGTGTGGAAGTTAAAATTATATATGAAGGGAATAAGGGAATGAAGCATTTTCCCACATGTGATAATTGTGGAAAGAAACACAATGATACTTTCTTGAAGGTAATGGGAGTTTGTTATAAGTGTGAATAAAAGGCCTCCATGTTTGTGATTTCACGGTAAATAAATAAAATTGCAATGTGTAATGATTACACTTCAAGTACATGGGATAATATACAAATAAAAGTCTCATTCATCAAAGTAATATGCCCCAAAAGTGGCTAATGGATCATGGTCAAGATTATGATACTACCACAGATGAAGAGGAATAATTAATGGGATAATGTTTTTATTCAAGATTTATCTCATTTAAGTATTTTATTAATGATTTTATAGTTATAATAATAATGTAATATATGAGGATTGTACTTTAGAACTTTTTCATTAAGGATTTGAGATCATATATTGAATGGTACCATGAAAATTTATTTAGTAAAAAGTAAAACTTTTTGGGAAACACATGGTTCAAGGAAAGATAATCCTTAATATGTTCCTAATATTGAGATAATAGTTATTTAACAAAGATATGAGTGCTATGGATAAATTAAATTGGATAAGTATTGATTACCTTGGAACTGATTAATGATTTATCGACATTTTGTATTATTAAATCATTAATGGAGTTCACAACCCTTTTAGATTTAATAAATATTTCCAACAACATGTGTTTTACTTAAATAATATGGGATAATACATTTTAACAATAATTTTGTATGGTAATTAAGATCATTACCATGTTTCATGAGAATACGTGATGAAGGTATCCATATTTTTGAAATATTCCAAAAAGGAGCTGCTTCATGTTATGGAGCGATTAATGACAAGTTAATTTTGGAAACTCAGTAACCTTCTTTTTAAAGTGTTGTATCATAATATTTTAGAAAGTTTAACCATTTTTTGAAATGGTTTAAGTTGAAATTTGGATGTGGTTTTATAGATTTATGTATTTCTTCACCATGTGATGAAACTTTTTCTATGAAATTAAGTAAAAATAGTTAAAGGCACAACTAAAGGATAAGATTGAGATTATAAAATAGAAATTTATATTTATATATAATCTTATAGAGTGAAATAATTTCTCAACTAAAGTAAAAATGGTCTTGAAACAAAAATGGTGTCCTACTATCATCATTTTTTATTATATCAAATATATTTTTCATAATAGATGTTTATGTCTTTTTGGTCATCAACTTCCATATAAACATTTTCTTTATCCCTCTACATCAGAAATTTATTATTAGATTTTTCTTTCTTATACATGTTTGCATTTCCCACCTATATTCTCTTAATATGGAACCTAGTTATGTGACCATTGTACTCCACTTTCTCTATTATTAAGAAGATTTATTATTAATCCTATTCATGATGTAGATTTTTCAAAATTATTTTTTTTTCAAATATCAATCCCTTTATTACTAAGATCACTTTTTAATTGCAAGGACACAATTTATTTAAGGTGGGGAGAATGTAACACCCCAATACTTTGTAATATTTTTATTTTAAAAAAAATTAATATTTTTCAAGGATTGTTTTATATGAAACACCAATTTAATATTATTTTTCATGCAACATAAAGTTTATCTTTCTCTACACAGATCTCTAAGGTTATCTTTCATTACATACAAGGCTGACTTTCCTCAATAGCTTATGTAACACGCAAGAATGTTTTTTAACGAAGAATAATATATTATTTAAAATATTTTTATTTAAGATAATAAGATTAAACATAGCCATTAAATTGATGGTTATGAATAATATTAACTAACTTATGAAAATATATGGTTTAATTCATTGGTTACAAATTAATTGGAAATTAATATAAGAACCAATTGAATAAAAATGCAATGTTGTTATAAAAACCTATTTTAATGCTCACAAAGCTGTTTTATCCTAATAAATTAAATTAATTATAAATAGTTAGTGATATTAATTTAATATATATATATATATATATATATTATATTCAATCAATTATTTTTTAAATTCATCCATTATATTTGATAAGCATGACATAATGATAAACCCAATATTACTCATAAAAACCTATATTTTTATAAAAGTAATTTTACTACCTTTTAATAGAGCACCTACATTAAATATGAATTTCGAAACTTTAATGAATTTAATATTACTAAATAAACATAATTTTTAAATCAAAACATAAAAAAATTAGGGTTATTTTTTGGTATTTTTCTGTGAAGTTTCATTTTTGATGAATAGTGAAAAATACTAAATTCTAATTCAAAACATTTTTTTCATCTCATTTATTTATATAGTTAAATTTAATTTTTTATTTTTTATAAATATTAGTTATATAAATATTAAATATATTTATTCAATTTAGGTCATTTTAATAAATTTCTCATTGAAATTGGATATAAAAACTTTGAAATCTTTTGAATGTTTTTACTTTAAAACCCTGCATTGTCGTCCAGTTTGCAGGATTAATTTTTAATTAATTTCTGAAAATTATATGATTTGAATTTGGAAAAATGGATTCCATATTATTAATAATCATAATTTATAATTTATAATATGGTGAACTTAGTTTTAAAAAAATATTTGTGAAAGTGATTAAAAATTAATTACAACGATTAAAAGAAAAAATAGCTTAACAAGGGACTAAACCTCAAACATAAAGGACACAATGACCAAGAAACTTGTTAAAAAGATATTTTATGGACATATTTATACCCAATACAACCTTTTATCAAATTTTTACCATTATCGGGGCCACCTTAAATAGGTAAAATGTGGGTGGAAGTCCCTTTTCAAAAATTTACAAGAATGTCACTCCTCCTCCACTATAAATTGGAACTCATCCCTCCCATTTATTCACACCTTTAATTACATTTGGATAGCCAAAATATGCTCAAATAATCTCCCATAATCCCTCACCTCAACCTATAAGGCTCTTTTTGTGTATAAATCCATCCAAGGAAGTGTTTTGGTATAAAGAAAAAGGAGTTTCCTGAAAAAGAGTTGACATCCTTCCACAAACTCTTTTGTTTTATTTTCCATATACACACCTAAAATCGTCTTATTACATTATTATATAATTACCCAAGTATAATAAATATACATATATTTTTTTATTATAATGGATTTACTTTCACTTATGCAAACCTCCATATAATGGGTAACGAACATACAGTTCGTGTGTGCGGTGGACTATCACCTCTTGACACGATGATTGTTCGTTCTTCCTATACCACCTCTCATGGTGTGAATTATGATAGAAATAATGTTTTTATATGTTATATAGGATATTTATAATTAATTAATACTTCTATAATTACTTTTGTAACACATGCCTTTATGAACTCCATTTTATGGGAATACGATAACATTATTTGTGGAAGTGCGGACTACCGCCTCCTCAATGCAATGTGATATGTTCAAAAATTACATTGAATATATTAATGATGTTTTAAATTAAACATATATGACATAAATTAAATATATATGATCTTCATTAAATAATTAAATTTTTTAAATATAATATAGTGTTTTCTTTATTACCCTTTTCACAAACTAAAAATGTGATAATGTCATCCGTGGATGTGTGGACTATCACCTCCTCAATGATATTTGAATCCTTTTACATCACAATAATTATATATATAATTATATATGATTAAATAAAATTTTATTTATGATATAATTATCATTCTGGAAAGATTTAATGTTACTTATATTGTTTCCATAGCTATCATTGAAAAATAGGAATGCTACTCATTTGTATGCACGACCTGTCATCTCCATGATTGTAAATTTGGTTAATTTTTCACAACTATAATTCATGATTTGTTTTAAAAGTATAGTTTATTTAAAAATATGATAATTATTTCATGATAATTATTATATATATTTTTATATGACGACCCTTTGACCATTTTTAACCTACCAATGACATTTTTGATATGTAAACTGAACATAGTCAAAACACCTGATGTAAATTTAATTATAGAAGTAGGTGTTTACAACATTGTAATAAGTTAAATAAATGAAATTATAAATTTGAAAAAATTTATGATTCATTTAAATAATTAAAATATGTTTATTATTCAGGAATATAAATACACATGTGACAAGTCAAACTCAAGGTAAGGGGTTATTTTATAAATTTTCTTTCCACGAGGAATTCATAATTTTCTTTAAATAATTTTATTATATGGTGTATGTACTTCCCATATTGATATATTTTATCTTGAATTATATTATCTTCTTTTTATTTTAATTTTAACTATGAATTACCTCACCCATGTTTTTTATCTTGGAAATTACCATGTGGTGAAATTCATCTTTATAATCTCACAATATTCTGGGATTGTTGACATTATATTGAAAAAATTACTTTATTGTAACCATTTTTCATTGGATATTCCCTTAAATTTACTCATTATTGGGTGATGGATTTTATTATTTCATAAAACATATACAATTTTTATATACAGTGTTTACTTTGATAGTTATTTGATTATCTAGGGAAATATTGATAAATTTGTATTCTTTATTCAATATGGATATTTGACAAGTCATGTTATTTATTTCAATTATTATATCTAAGGAATGATTTGGAATTACATTTATGAGTAATACCCATAGATTATATATCCCCTAAAATCATCTAAATATTATCATGAGATAAATAAGTTGTCTGAATTAAACATTTTTCTACCTGTAGTTTTAAACCATCCTATGATAGGTCTTTATGTTATAGGTTTTCATGTGTCTCAGGCATGATGTCGAATAATTTTGAATTTTATTCAAAGATATTTCATTTATTATTTTTATTATCCATTATATTTTCATATGATAAAATATATGGAAGCATTTCATTATCATTTTATTTATTTAATGGAATGTGTTTTCAGTTTCTTACCTTACGATATTGATTATGCCTTATCTAGTTATTTGAATGGAAGATATTATCAATTATTTACCTTACTATGTTGATTTAATCTCATAAATTCATTATTTATTCTAATTTACTTACCTTTACTAATCATTTGATTTCACCCTTATTTTGTTGCCTTTCCTTATGTTATGAAGAAGAAATCTTTGAATAAGATTTCAAGGACACTGTTTGTTTCATTTTATTATGTTTCATGTTTTATTTTCTATTTCCCAACATAATATGGATACCATGTATGAAATTTAGTTTTCCAAAATTGATAAACTATTCGGTCCTTTAGGATTTTATTACTTATAAACATGCCAATATAATAAATTAATGCACTGACTCCAAGATTATGGGGTCAAGGCATTATAGTGATTCTCAAGTTCCCATAATTCTTCCTTGTTTTTTAAGTCCCTATAGATTTTATATTAATAGTGATAATATTAAGTGACAATTATTTACCATATTTAACATAGGGAATCTCTGTAGTCATAGAATTATTTTGTATTATTCTCATTTAAATTTCTTAATGGATTATGGATTTGATTTCCTATTAAAAATTCCTCATTTATATTTTCTGAAGAATAAGTTTATTTTTAATTTTATTCTCCATGAGATATTTTTCTTTAATCAATATAAAATCTATACATACATGACATAACACATCTTTTCCATATGTAACTTTTTCTTGAATATTGGTTCTCATCTCGACAAAGGCATTTTCTCCCTTGAATGGAACTTCCTTTATCATGGTTGAATTATTATTCATGAGTGAACATGATATTTATTACCTTTAGTATATCTTAACAAAATTTTCTGAATTAATATCTTCATCATCTTATATAAATTATTTAATCTTATAATTTATCATATTATACTTATCAAAATTGTATTTGTATTGATTTTATATGAAACACAATTAAAGTCATAAAAAATCATAAATTTTTAGAACACTTCAGGACTTCATCTGGAAATATAGGTGAAGTCCTATAAAACCATTTCATGTGATGTTGAAGAAATAAGATCATTCCTAATCCATTTTATTTCCTCAAACCAATTTTATTTTCTCAAAGAACTATTTCAATTTTTTGGCCATCTTAAATTTTTTGTGCCTTGTAAAGTCATGTAAAAAATATGATGTATTACAAATTACTCAAAGGATTTCGATTAGCTTAAAGACGGTTGATGAAATCATATGATTTGAAGAAACAAAATCATTAGTGATTTCTTACGATCGACTCAAAGGACTATTATGAATACATATAATCTCATATGGCCTTTATGAAAGTGATGAATTAACTTTACCTAGGTCTGTTCCAGTGAGGCATACCATTATGAAGGTTTACAGTAACTTTACTCAACTCGCTTATACCAATATGTAGTGTCTTTTTTACCTTTTTATTGGGAATGATATATCTACTTAACTTGATATATATATATATATATATATATATTGGACTTATTATTTCACCCTTTTACAACCTACAAGAAACATGAATTACTTTTATGCATGTAAAAAAGTTAACTAAAAATAATCTCAGGGAATTCATGATCATTCTTGCAGCCTTTTAACTTCTATAAAATATCATATATAGAACTCTCACTCAACCTACAATCTTATATGAATTATCAAGAATTATATCAAATATCAACACATTAATCCATAACAATACTCCAAGAATCACCATCGCATTACATCAAAAATCACTCTGAACGTCCTAAAGGCCTTGAGATATTTTTATTATTGGATAATCCGATTTTTAAATGGGTTGAGAGGGAACCCTTACATATCCAGTAGTCCTATAGACATAAGGATCACTAAATGGACCAATAACCCAATAGAAATGAAACCCATAGAAAAACCATCCAATCATATATATATTGATCAAACCCCCAATCTTACAAGTCTTCTCAATAATCATTTCACCGTGCATGAATAGTGCCTGGTCCCAATTGAAGACATTATACCCTCTTGTTCATCTAATTATGATAGCCCTGCAAAGTTAGGAAACATTTCCTAATCCCCATCTGGATCTTCACCTATGGAGGAATCAATTATTTTTATTTTTCCCCCATCATATGTTTGTTTCTCTATCTCCATCACTTTAAGAAACCCTTTGCACCTTACTATGCTCACTGCCCACCACTAATAAGAATGATCCCACTGTATCCCTCTTTTGACGAGTTTAATATTCTCTTTTTTTGTCTCTTCACGATATTGGCCAAACCTCATGAATTTATCCTCCCATTGTATCCCTTTCACGACGAGCCCTACCACCCCTGTAGATCACCTGAAGCGACCCTTATCACCACATCTATCACCTAAGGTAGCCCTCGTCGTCATATCCACCACATAAGGTGGCCCCCATCACCACATCTTCTCCATGAGGCATCCCTCTTCATTACATCCTTCGACCAGACCAACCACCCCTATCCTACTACATGAAGCAGCCCCCTTCCATCGACCATGATTTATGCCGACCAAGACATCCCCTAGCATCCATCACCAATGTTTCATGTCACCCCCAATAAACCCCAAATTATGGGGATGGTGGTGATATAACCCTAGTTGATAAAGAGTTATGGGTATCCTAAACCACTGGGCCAAGAACACAACTTCTTCCATCACCAATCACATATCAACTTATTGAATGGAAATGAAATTTTTTACTTAGGAACATCAATCTCTCCCATATATTTTTTTCAATATCAATAATCATAATTTTCAATATTTATATCTTTATGGATTGTTACTTATCCTCCCTCTTGAAAATTAATGCAAACGACAATATTGGGTTCTTCTTATTTCAATTTCTTGTTTCAAAAAATACAAAGACCATATCTTTTTAGTTTTCATATCTATATAATAACCTTTATCCACTTGAATTAAGTATGATACCACATTAATCTCATAGAAATGGGACCATATTAAAGAAAATATATGTTTAAAATGGATAAACTGTTTTATAAAACAAGAGTGGACCACCAAGGTTGTCAATTTTGTCTATAAACAACCATATGTGGGTTATTATGCTCAAAATCATATTGTAAGGGACCATAAAAATTAAATTTGAACCCGAAAAATAAATAAATTTCATAAAACTCAATAAAGAACCAAAATAGTTCATGTAAAGTTAAATATAACTGCCCATTTCACTCATATTTCAATAACAAACACACCACCTTTTTAAACATGTTTTATGCAACAAAAAGTAATGTTTCAAATTTTGATTGAATACCGTAGCCTCTAGTTTTCTTTGGGATTTCTAGAATTTCTATATTCACAGATCTTGTGAACTATTGATAGATCCACCTTATTTTTTTCCCTAATGAGATGTATTAATTTCCTTCACACCATGGAATTTTATATGTACAATGAAAAAAATCTTCATTTATGTCTATAAGTGACAAAACTCAATATTATCATTTAATTACATGCATGTTAGTATAAATAAGAAAGTGGTTTAGGAAATATGTATGGATATATTAGTTATATTGATGTAACATTAAAGCTGAGAGTTTTATCTCAACTAAAGATTCTCCATTATACTAAACTTATCACTTATCTTCATGAGAACACTCTTAAGATGTTGCATGATAATATTCTTCTTGCGAACTACTTTTTATATAAAATCATTTTATTTTCCTTATAAATCAATTAAAAACCACTCCCTTGAGCTTTTTTCATATTACTAATTGTATCTTCTTATGCTAGTAAGACTATCATACAATCATTTTTCCATTCCCGGATTGGCCACACCTTTAACATGGTTTTGATTGAATATTTAAATTTGTATTTATTAGAAACTTCTTCTGAATACCAACTTATTCATGTGTAACAAATTATTTTCATTTTTATTTAAAATATATATCTTTTTTATCTATTCTACTAGTTATCTTCTACACGTATATCTAGATATCTAACCATGATTTCAAGACCATCTCAGATTATTTGGTCATATTATATGTCCTCTTAAAAGTCCAACTATAGTTTTAATATTCCTCTTTAACTTTCTTAATTTACATTAATTTCATGGAATATGGAATCTCTCATATAATTATAGTCATCCACTCCTTTGACTTATGAAATTTTTGTCCACATATAACAAAAACTTCATCTAAACCCCCAAAATATGTTTTGGTTAGATAGATTTGGAAAAGATCTAGTCATAAATTTATTTCTTTGAGTTTTTATCTCATTTTCTCCCAAAAACACATCTTTGGTTATTTTGTTTCATGTACAGACATGTTATACTAGAAAGATAATGGTTTATATCCATACCTTCAAAAAACTAGAAACTTCCTTGGAATTTTGATCTTCTATAAATCTATTTAGAATTTTTTTATGTTTCTTGCTCTTATATTGAGTCTACTTTTGTCCATAGATTAGATTTATCCTAGGAATGTTCTTATATTTCTTAAATGTGAAATAATTAATCTCAATTTTCATGGTCTAAATAGGATATAATTCAATTTTTTTACATGTACCATTATTAATGTTATTGTTTTATTGAGATAGATTGGGTAAAATTTTAACATTCTAATTCTAACCCATCTTCTCACTAACTTTGGATGATTTTACTCTTACATCAACTGACTTGTTGAAGTCTTATCTAGCTTTTCTAAATGCATTTTAAAAACAAGACAAATTAATTGTGTCTCATCCAGTTATCCTTCCCTTCCATCTAGTTTCTCCTCAAGAGCATCAATAATCATCTATTGTTCAGTTTCTCTAATCTTGTACTTCTAGATCTAATAATCATGAGATGCCTACATTCAAACTAGCTCCTTAATTTATTCATCTACCTTTTGTTCTTATTAATTTGATTCTAATTTTCTATCATGAGTTTTATATTTTTATTAATATATAATTAAAAATCATCTTTTGGAGTCAATTCTCATTCAGTTATTTTCTCATCGCCATCATCACTACTTTTTTAGTCAAATCATTTGTCATATTTATCAAGGAAATTAATTTCATAATTTGAAGAGATACATGAATATTAATATTATTTCTCATAATTTCTTATAAAATTCCTCTTCTGGCTACTTGAATTCATATTATTCTACATATTTTTTAACTTTCTCATCTTCCTCATCAGGTTAAAATTAATTGTCCTTCTTTGATCAATCATTGGAAAAGTTTCCAAAACTTTCACAATTCCGAACTTTTGGTATTTTTTTATTATTCCCTTTCATTTTACTATTACTAATCTCATGTAAGGAAGAGAAACAATTCTATTTAAGTCTTTATAATTTTTCGCATCCTCAAAATCACTTGACTCTACAATTTCCACTTCATGGGCCCTTCCATTCCTCATTGCCTCGAAAATTATCTCATATTTTCATTTCTTCATAAAATTTAGAGTTTATCTAATATTATAAGATATGATTATATTGTGTAACTCATATATTCTAAAATGTTATCATTCCTCTTGGGATGATATTTTTTAATCAAAATAATCTATAAAAATTATCATCAATTTTTTAACAATGATTTTATCAATTAACTTCTATTGAAAACCCAGAATATTACTAACTATTTCATTTATTAGAGTGAAATAGCCATAAATATATTTACCATCATCCATGTCAATATCCTCAAACCTAATCCTAAAATAAAGAATTCCATCTTCCATAACCTTTTCATTTCTTTCATAAATGCTTGTCAATTTTTTATAGATCTCCATAGAAGTATAGTGATCCTTGAACATTGTGTAGACCTTTTATGATTGAGTTGTCAAGGTGTAATTTTGATCCTTTCTAAAAAGACCTCAACTCCAGTATCTCATATTCATTGGTTAAATTATTACATTTGTTCTAGATATAAATGATGCATCCCAAAATTATCTAATAGTTTACTAGTCTTGGAAAACTAGCTACATACTTGAAACTCACATTATATTTGAAAAAATAAAAAGCATCATATAATTATATTGAGAATACTATTATTCTCTTTAGAATATACTTTCATATAAATCATAAAACACTTCCTAGAATATTAGGAAAAGGGAACATTAGAAAGGGGTGTGCTTAGATGCTCAGTAAGGGTATGCATACAATGGAATCATGAATACATAAGGCATAATCAATACTCCATGTTAAATAAATTAAAACACGTTTAATTTAACCAATAACTTTAGAATGAAGTATAATATGACATGAAAAAATGATTACCATATAATAAAATATAAATAATCACATAATCCTGAAACTTATCTATAGATATCAGAATTAATCAAATAATCACATGCACATCAATAAATGATCTCATAATGAGGGAGTTCATAATTCTAGACATTAAAAACATGCTATCAAGTCCATCTTCCAATACATCATATATAAATTGGTAAGACCTCAATCAAATACCCAAACTATTTTGTCTATGGAGACCAAATGATATGTTGAGGGGCTATAGTGGGCCTCTCCAATCACTTATTAAGTCCAAAAAATCCCCTTATGAATGGAGGCAAACAAAATCAATGTAAAAATTCATGTTAAAAAACTATCATATAAAATGTTATTAATATACCAAATCAACAAAAATAATCAAAATAAACATTTATATAGTAAAAATAGCCCAGAAATGTTATTATATTACCTAGTTAAACATATCATAAACCACCTAGAGAAATAGTTCGAATGGTATCACTACAGTACATCCCCAATGGATAATAAGTAAAATAATGGTTGTTGTCATTGATGAATAGAAATAATATAAAAAATGTGTTAAAACATTATTGAGTAAAATAAACTTTTTAATTTAAAAAATCAAATTTTAAAACTAAAAAATTATACAATTTTAATAAAAATATTTTCTTTGAAAATAATCATGGAAACTGTTAAAGTATCAAATAATTGAGTTGTCGCTATAGTGGAAAATTATGTTCATGTCATGTGCATTAAAATAAATATACCTTTCACATTTTCAGTAAAAATTCAAAAGTACCTTGTTTAGAAAATGATTTGAATATTTATTTTAAAATATTTTTCAAAAATTCAAACATGGATAAAAATGAATATAAACAATATTTTTAGAATAATAAAAAAATCATGAAAACGTTTTTAGAAAAAAAAGAAATTTTCAAAAAAAATACAATATTATAAATTAATTCAAAAGAAAAATTATTCCAAATGAACTTCTATTTGAATTTTCAGTAGTATAATCTATACACATAGACAGAAAAATATGATTCTGACATGTTTAATTGGAAAACATACCCTTATTTTTTGTTTACCCTTCCCCGATAAACTCATTTTAAACTAATCTAAGGTGACTAATTTTTATTGTTTTTATTATTCATTATGAACAAAAATAAATTTAAAATTATTAATTATTATTAAATATGAATATTAAAAATATGGAATCCATTTTGAAAATTTCAACTCAAAAATGTGGACAATTTTAATTAGTAAATTAAAACCACAAATGCAATGAAAAATGGTTTTCTAAAGGAAAATTATTCGAAAATAATAATATATTTTGTAACAAATATCAATATAAAATTTACTTGAATGAATTAATAGGACTAATTATAATATAATTTAATAAATTTAACTTTTTAATAAATTTTTAAATAAATTTTATTTTTTAAAAATGCTTTAAATTAAAAAACAATTTTCAGTAAAAATCATTATTTTTTATATTCATCGAAAAATTAACATTTTTAAAAAATTATCAAAAAGTCACTCTAAGATAATTTTGAAATTATGATTTAAAAAAATATGTTTATTTTTTAAATAAATATTTATAAATTGTGAAAATTGATTTTAATGTATGTTCCCAAAACCCGAAGAAACCACTTTTTAGAAAAATATAGTTTTTAGCATAAATCATGATTTATTATTTTCTCATTCCTAGAAAAAATATTAAATGAATAATATAAAAATTATTGAATATATAGTATATAAATTTCATTAGCATAATTCTCAAAAAATTGCTAATTTAATTTATTAAGATAAAAACACACTACATGCATAAAAAAAATTTTCCCAAAAATATTTCTTTTAACTTTAAATGATTTTAATTTATATTTATAACCGATTAATGACTAAAGAATTTTTTTTATATAAGTGTTAACCATATAATTTTCCAAATATATATATTTCTATTAATACCCTCTAAATTAATAGCTGGTTTTTAATGGTATATTATTTTATAGTTCTTTTATACTTGAGGATTCATGTACCATAAACTATCACAGTGATTAAATTTATTTTTTTAAAAATAAAAATATATTATAAATTTTTAGAGTGATACATTAATAACTTATTCAAAAATATTTATCCTCAAAAATTCTAGAATTTTACCTCATGAACAGATATAGGTAGTACGTTATCATAATATCTTTCGGTTCTCATGTTGCCTCTTCTATCTTATGATTTATCTAAAGTACCATTAATAGTCGAGTTGTCTTGTAACACCCCGAGATTTTATAAGATATATTATTTTTAATTTCTTTGATGTCTTCTATTATACACTACACCAAGATTAGCTTGTACTATACGCAACATCGTATTAGCTTGCAGTATACGCAACACTATTCTTGGCTCGTGTTACACACAATTTCAAGTTCGTTTTGTGAAAATTATTCTACGCAACATTAAGTATAGATTTTGTTTAATGTATAAATGAAATAAGTTTCTTTTATGTTATATGCAACACCAAACATAGCTCTCACTACACGCATCCCGGACTTGGCTTGAATTACACGCAATCAAGACCTTCCTCGATAGCGTGTGTAGTACGCAATACCGAGTTTCACAAAACGAGATATTATTATAATATTATTATGAACTAACCATTATGAATAGTAATACCCAATTTTTAAAATTTTATAAATTTTATCTCTCAAAATGGACTTCATTTTTGGATTCGGAATATCGAAATTATCCTAGGGTGAAGTTTTGGTATTTTTCTGAAAACTTTCAATTTTTTGATGAATAGTGAAACACTGGGTTACTATTTAAAAACCGACTTTTTATTTAAATAATTATTTTTTTTTATTTAAATTTATTTTAGGTCAAAATTGATACGTAATACCTATATATGTTCAATGTAAATCATTGGAGTCATTTTATAATAATTTTAGATATATAAAAATTTTATTGAACTTTTCACTATCTTTTACCCACCTCCTAAGAGAATTTGAAAATTTACATAAAACTTAATTTTACCGCTTCTGTGAGTGGAATTTCGAAAATCTGAGAGACACGATTAATATCAAGTAGTAGAATGTGGTTCAATAAGATAAAAATAATTTTTGTTGAATAGTAACTTTTTACTTTTATTTACCATGGTTAAAAGTAAATAGGGTAATTAAGGGTAAAAATGATATTATTATTACCCTAACACATGTCCTAATTCTATAGGATAAGTATAATTTGGCCAAAAACAACCTTAGGAATATAAAATTATCATTTAGGTCCACTTGGATTAGATTAGGACATTTATTATTATTTCATTCAAAGAAGAGTTAAAAGAGTTAAAATCAAAGTTTAATAACTAAAACATTTTTAATATTGGGTTATACATAAGTTAAATTAGACTATAAATATTAATTAGAAATATAAAAAGATTTCCTACATAATGGTAGTTTATTTATAATTTTTATACATTAAATAATTTAATTTATTTATGACACAATGATGATGTAGTAATTACCTTATTAATGAAATATTAACATAATTCATGTTATAAATACCCAAATAAATGTAATTTGAGACTTTTTATAAATTCCAATAATTTTTAATGTTAATATGACATGTTATTATTGATTTAATTAACTTTTTTCTAACTAATTATTCTGTTATGATTTTCTCAAAAATCAATTACCAAATAGTGTCAAAATTGACATAAAATAGTTTTTAAAACAAATATTATATTATTAATTGTTATTATATTCCTAAAAATATAAGGTTAGGCCAAATGACTTACATAAGGTTATATATTTTAATAATGAACCACTTGGGGTTCGTTTGGCTTGTTATAGTAAGTTTATTAACCATATAGTGTAAAAAACAAGAAGACATGGTAAAAGTTAAATTATTTAACTTAGAGGTAAATCTAAATGATAAGGTTAAAATAGTAACCTAAACTTGTCTAAAACCTATTGGTTGAGAGGATTTAGACCCATACCCATTTTATATTTGTAATAAATCAATTTTTATCTATTATAAACCGAATATGACATTATTATAAAATAATATTTTAAGTTTTTCCTAAGGTGCCCCTCTCCTCCCTTGTAAAATGGCACCTCCTCCCTCTTCTCTTTACACAATTTTGAGCTTTCAAGATCAGCCAAACCCTTCCCATTTCCATTCTCAACTTCCCTAGAAACATTATAGAGGTTTTGGTCTCCTCAAAAGACCAACTCTAGTTCCTTAAGAGGAAGCTTACAAGAGGTGCGTCGAAGAAGAGGTAATCTCTTCTACCGATTCTTTCAAGTTTTCTTTCTTCTTCAACTTCTTCTTATTTAGTTTTTTCATTATAAAGTAATAACATCAGTATCAGTAATATACTTATATGTTATTATAAAAATGAAACAATCCCATTTCACCTTCTATTCATCCTATGGAAAACAAAATCACCGGGCGTGCGTACGTACAGAATACCGTCTCCACGCCGTGGTGTAATCTATTTTTCCACCACCACCTTACTTGGATGGGTATAATGGTATAAATAATAACTATATATATTTATTATAACATAATACTTATTTTTAGATATTATATCATCCACTACAATTCAATTCAATAATTATGGGAACGATATCATCGCTCGTGCGTACGTATGGATTACCGTCTCCACGACGCGATGAGATTCATTCTCCATGTTAACCACTCAAGAATGATTATAGAGTATATATAATGAATAATAATGAAATATATTAAATTATAAAGCTACTTTATTTATGTACATATATATATATCATCTACTTACTTCCATTCAAGTCAATAAGGAAAGGAAAACAGCGTTCATGCGTACGTACGGCCTACCATCTCCATGAACGATGTATTTCATTGCATTTATATATATTATATATATATATATACTGAATATATATGATATATAAATCATTATTTACATTAGGGAAGTAATTAAATCATGATATAAGTAATAATAATATCAAGAACAACAAGTCCAAACACGTACGATAAATAAAACAATTTTACCCAAAAAGCTTCTTTAACATGGAATTTACAAAGTAACGGGTAATATAAAGTCATAAGTGAACCATATATGATATCATAACAATTAATATGATTCTATAATAAGTCAATGACATTATTTAAATCATTATACAGGAGGTTCGGACATGTATGAAGTATATCGGACCTAAGGTAAGGGATAACTGTTCCAATCTCATTTTTATCCGAGATTGTTTAATCGTAAGTATTTACTGGGGTTATATTTATCATCCATATCCCTGTTTTCTAGAAATGGTTTCATGTATTTTTAAAGTCCTTCTTACCCATTTTTGACGTTTACTACATGGTATTTAAGGAATCTTTCTTTTGTTCACGTTACGAGGCACTTTTTTTACTTTTCTGGCAAAAGTACGAGAAGAATTTTTTTTAACACATACGGCATGAACAGATTTTTATAGTTTCATGAAGCCTTATTTTCATGAAGCTTACTCTACAAGATTTAATGACTATTTTAAACAAAATACTTTTCTTTTAAAATTCGATGGAATTTTTTGAAAAGAAAATGATTTTGAAGAAGAAAGGATATTTTCCTCAAGAATTCATTTCAAGTGTTTTATCAAAACCATTTTCCATATAAGATGGCATTATTTCATATGTGTATGTTTCAAGTATATTGTCTCTATGATTTACATGGTTACAATTTTCTTATGATGAAATGATATCCATTTTTTTGTATGGATTATGTTATGATGGGATGATGTTTATGAAACCCATTTTATACTTTGGGTAATGATGAATGATTTATGTTCATGTTGTGGCATAAGTAAGAATGATTTAATTATGAGATGGGTGGGACCTATATCTCCCTCCAATTCATTGGGTAAAGATTTATATCTCATGAGATAGACATGGTTGGAATGGAAAGTTAATCTAGTTCAGTGATACAGGACTGGAACGAGGAGTGAACTCGATTCAGAAAGGGACTTTGTCCACTAAGATGGTCTTGGCAGTAATGCCTTGGATACTATAGAAATCATAACATGTGATTAATGTTTGCCACAATTACATGTTTTATTCCCATGCTATTTTATCATGATTAATGTTTCTTTATGATCCATTTCTTACGTACTGTCATTTTTTATGTCATTGCTCAAGATTTTGATGTTTAAACATTATGTTCATGTTTAAGTTCAAATGTATATGATTTGTTTTATTTTCTCCATGCTTACCCTTACTGAGAATTTGATCTCACCCTTTATATGTTTTATTTTCCCCAGGATTTAAAGAAAGGTTTTAGGTAAGAAAACAAAAAGTGGAAGATCTTTATGGGAGATTTTGAAGATCTTTCACCATGATTAGACGATTATGTTCCGAGTTTCCAAATACACTAAACTATTATGGTCTTTTGGTGTCTGTTTTTGTTATGTATTAGGTATTCTGCAAAATAAATGTAATGTCCATATACGTCAATATTTGGGTAGTTACATGTCTAATTCCTCAACACTTATTTTATAGTGTCTACAATCTTGATTGGATATTCATAGTAATATAGATCATCTTCCAATTCTATTTCTTTATATGTGACAACATCTATTGGTTTTGGCATGTACTTCCTTAACAGTGATATATGGAACACATTATGCTTATTAGAGAGACTTGGTAGCATTTACAAATAGAAATCCACACATCCAATTAATTTTAGGATTTAAAAATGTCTAAAATACCTGGGGATTATTTTACCTTTCTTACCGAACCATATAACACCCTTACATTGAGATACATTCAAGGAAACCTGATATCCCACTTGAAATCACAAATCATTCCTCTAGGTATTTGTATTTATCCTTTTTATGATATGATATTTATTGATATGGGTTTGAATGGTATTTACCTTTACTATTTTCTCCTCCATGATTTCTAGGACTATAGGCTTCCATTTAATGAAATCATCCCAACAAGTTTGAGTACAACATTTCTTCTAATAAAATGAATCATAAATCACCATTTTAATACTTTAATGGGTTCTATTGTTATATGAAACTCTACCAAAGAAAAATAATAATCCCATATAAATTTAATGTTAATATATCAGGATGTCAACATTTATTATAATTTTTAATATCATAATCAGACCATCCAAAAGGTTTAGAGTGATAAGAGGAGCTAAAATTATTCTCAATATGAGGATCTTTTTGAATATTTTTCCAAAATATGTTTGAAAACACAAAAATAATATGAAATAATTGGTCAACAATTTATCCTGAGAAAACATAAATTAGCTCATGAAGACACATACTGAAAATGTGAATTCCTTCCTTATATATTCTCTTGAAGCATGGTAATAACATGAATTACCATAAAGACTTAATGAAAATATGGACGCTTCAAAAAATTAACTCTCACTTTGTTCCATAAATAAAACATTGATTATTAAATATATTCCATAAATAAATAAAATGATGCACACTCCATCAAAGATAACATAAACCACATTTTCATCAAACCACACATTATTTCCACAGTCATCAACATTATCCCATTTACTTCATCAATTTAAATCTTATCTTTATCCCAAATAAAAATCCTCAAATCAACATTAGGTACACCTTAAGGGTTATATTTTCCTTAGTAATGTGTACTAAAAAATTTATCATATCATAACTAAAACACTCTTCATGGGTACCAGTAATATTCAGATATACATTCAAATTTAAAAATAAAAAATACTAAAATACAATCCTTATACTTTTCATGATTCTTATAACCAATATATTATCGATAAAATACTTCCAAATCATATTTCTTGAATCCGAATACATAGTTACTTTATTCATTCCACTTCCACTATAGTAATAATATAATCTTAACCATGACCCCTTATATTATTCTATATTATATTCCCTTAACACTTGGGCTATTAATTTGTTTAATTACCCATCCCCATACTATTGAAACATAGAAAAATAATGGTTTTTTTCTTACCCTTGCATTCATGCATCTAATGGACTTTTCCTTCACACATGAAACAAACTCCCATTCCCTTCAAGAAACTGATATGGTTTTTATTTCCAAAATTATCAAATGTGGAAAAATAATTCTTTTTATTACTCCCCATAACTATTTTTTTCTCTTCCAACCTCTTATACTCTTCCCTCCCTTAAAATACATAAAACATGGAATATTATTTCCCTATATTGATGGAACTTAATATTATATCCTAATATGATGAGAATGTTTGGGATATTAGTTTCCTTCAAAGGATTTTCTTAATACCATAAAATAAATGGTAGATATTTCTCATTGGATTATGTACATCGACCACAAAATTCCTTTCTAATCTTGTAATGTTGGCTTCATAAATTAAAACATTTTTATATTCTTTTTTTCTTAGACTCGGGATTTTTTCCCCATGTTTTCTCATTTATCATAAGGAATATATTTTTTCCAAATAATAATACCATAAAATCCTTCAATTAAATTCTCTATATTTCTTATTTATCCTTAGTGTTTTGAATCAATAACCACCATTTCTCCTCATCCCATGAAAGATGATAAATTTTTGTGACAACCATCTCTCATTCATTACTTCCTAAGAAGATTAATATCCTCTAAAATTAACAAATCCATTTCTCAACTAAAAAAGGATACATAGTCCCATTAAATTATAGAGGTTACTATCACATGAAGAAATCTAACATTGTTACATGATATTTTTGGATATTTAGGATGATCTATACAAGCCTGTTTTTTGGTCATATGACGAGTCTACTTCCCTAATATATTTATAATTGTTTCTTATCTAGCTCTATCTATAGTTCCAACTTAATTATATTTCCTTTGAGATAAATCCCAATATGTAATATGTTCATTTATATAGTTCACATTTCTTTTTATAGGTGCCATTTGAAAATAATGGAATACACTATATTAGATCCCAACATTTTGAAACACAATGTATAATTCCAAAACTAGAAAACCAAATAACATAAATTGAAAATTTATGTATAAAAAATCTCAAAATAATAAAATTTTTATAATTGTAAATATTATCAAGTAATGAAAATACATTCAAAACCTTTATAATGATTTTTAAATGAAATTTTAATTATGAAAATAATATCACCCGAGAGTGTAAAAATTGGTGTAAAATAAGGCTAATTAACATGCACTGGGTGAAGATTGATTCAAATAAAAAAAATTACTTTTATGATTAATTACCCCTAGGTATAAATTTTTTAGATTCACATTCACTTGTAGTATCTAGAAAAGGATATATTGAAAGGAAAACTACATAATTTATACATTTACAAAACTTTAATATGTTATCATATAGTTAGACTCATCCTCAAAGTCATTCATTGGGATATATTCCCTAATCTATGTTTTTATACATCTAGTTCCTAAGATTTTTACTAAACATTACATAATAATAGATATAAATACCCTTACCCTAGTAGCCCATTTTCAGAATTTATTTTATAACTTGGTGTTACATATAAGAAATGACATACCAAATAATTGAATAGTTTAGTTGTATTAGAAAACTATATACATACTTAAAACTTGCATTTCATTTGATAACATAAAATAAAAGATAGTAATTCCTTTGATAAACCCATTATTCTCTTTATTATATCCATTTATATCAATTATAAAACACTTGTGGGTATTATGGGGAAAGGAAACATAAAAAAGGGTTAATCTCATATGCTCATTATGGGTATGTGTAAAGTGGAATAATTCATGAATACATATGGAATAATCATTATATAAAGGTAAATAACATAAGAAAAGTGTCATTAAATAAATAATTTGAGCATGAATAATACTATAGAAGGAATAAATGATGACTTGTTAATAGCCTATAAATAATCACATACTATTGAAACGTATCCATTAATGTCATATCTAATCATATAATTACATGGAAATGAATTTTTTTGGACTCATAATGAGGGAATACATAATGTGAGACATCATAATCATACCTCCAATCCCTTGTTCCATGAAATCTTACATAAATAGGTAAGATCTTAAATAAATTACCAAACTACTTTTTCTTATGAGACCTAATGATGCATCAAGGGGATATAGTGGTCCCTTTCCATTACATAATAGGTTTAATGCATTCCTTTTAATAAATAAGGAAACACTATAAATTTATGAATTTATATTGAAACCTTATCATAAGAAATTTTAATAATTCCCCAATCAATAAATATAGTCAATATAAACAGTCATACAAGAAAACCAGTATACGAATGCTAATATATTCACCATTCAAACATGTAATAAACCATACAGAGAATGAATAAGGGTGGTATCATTAAAAAATATTCACTAAGGATCATAAGCACCCCGTAATCCTACATGAAAAATGAGGGTTCAAAACCCATGAGGAGCAGGTATTGTAGCAGTACTGTAGTGTACTATAGCAGCAGTGACACTGTAGCAACGGCAGGGCACTGTAGTGGCGGCAGGTCTCTGTAGCGCCGGCAGGTACTATGGGGAACTGTAGCAGGCAGGTACTATAGCAGTACTATTCACAGAATGGGCCTTGGGCCAAAAATTTGGGCCTATGGGCCATGTAATGGGATAAATGCTCATTGGTGCTTCATTCTATGTAATGGGTCTCCCTCTACCGAGTTTAAAGAGTTCTTTTCTTTTCTTTAATAACAAATGAGGCTTCGGCCCCAACCTTTAAAAAATACCCTTTTAACTTTGAGAAATCACTATTAAAAAAAATTAGAATATTATGAAATGAATATTATTTGAAAATAATCATGGATAATTTTAAATTAATATTAAAATAATTTAGTGTTTATAATGGCGTAAAATTCTATTCATCCAGTATATATTAAAACAATGATTCCCTTCGCATTTTCAATAAAAATTAAAAAGTACCTCATTCAGAAAAAAAGAATAATATTCATTTAAACCCATTTTTTAAATAGTTAAACATGGGTAAAAATGACTTTAAAAAAACTTACAGAATATATAAAAACTTCTTGAAAACGTTTTTTGAAAACATGGACATTGAATAGAAAGGGATTTCTATTAAAAAGAGAAATAATGTTTGTTTTTCCGTAAAAAAATTAATTTAGAATATTGGGTACATAAATGAAGTATCAATGAAGTAAGAATTATAATATTCAAAAATAACAAGAATATAAAAAAATATATTTGGTTTGACATAAAATGATCAAATAATTCACCCAATTGAGACTTAAACATAAACAATTGAGAATAATAATGATATTGTGAAATAAACCCTTACCTTAGATATGACTTCCTTCATTTGTGTTCAAAACTAATGCATAATAAATATTGACTTGTTATAAATATATTAAATAACCATAATTATATATATCATAGCTTTTATGATTTACTTATAATCTTTCATCACTCATTTATTAATAATTATTTGTTTAAATCGTTATTTCGGGTATTAACTGCTTCATTTTTTATATATGTTTTGGTTTGGTTTTTTTGGTCTTTAAAATTTGATCATCATTCCATAATCTCAAAAATGTTAACCAATATATAAATATATTATATATTAATTGTATATTTAATTATAATATTCCATAAAATTTATATATTGAAAAATTAGTTGCACCGTTCATGGAGATGGTAAGTCATACGTATGTATGAACGTTGTTTTCATATTTTGATGGATGGAAAAAAAAGTAAAGATAAATAATAATTCTCTTTTAAGAATTATTATTATGTCATATACATCATATATGTTCATAAAATCCATCTGCATTACAATCCATTTCAAAATAAAATGAAAAATGAATCACATCTCTTCATGGAGGTGGTAGACCACACACAAGCACAAGCAATGTTATCATTTTCAAACAGATTTTAAGGTAAGAAGATAGATGTGATATTATAAATTAATAATTATAATTATATCATAAATACAATATATATACATTAAATATATCATTATATCAAACCTTGGTAGGTTGTGATGGAAAACATATTACATCAGTTCACAAGGTGGTAGTCCATCCTACACATGAATGAAAGTTTCATTTCTCATTTGATTGAAGAGGACACGGATATAGGTTGTTCTATCAACATAATATCATTATTATATATGGTGTATAGTTGTGTTACTAAATTTAACTTATTAATTTATGAATTAATGTGGTAATATAAGAAGTAAAAATATACAATTGGTGAAGATAATTACCTTCACTTAGGGAAACCTATTTTGGGTATCTTATCAAAGATGCTAAGGTTGGACTTTTGGGAAAAATAGAATCAATAAAACCTATATAATGATGTTGGGGAGATATTTTGGAAGGTTTTTATTGAGCTAAATTTTTTAGGATATGTGAATAAGTGAGAGGATGAGTTCCCCCTTTATAATTGGTATAAAGGACCTTCTTTCAAACCACTAGGAAATTTTTGAAATAAATACCAAATGATAAAATCATTCCCAAAAGAAATGATTTTATATGACCTTATATAATATTGAGGGATATGATTGGGTTGAAAAATTTCAATTATTTAGGATTTTGATTGTATTAATTGGAAAATAGAACCATATCTTTTGGTTTAACCCACTCATAAACTTGTATTAACCTTAACCAAGGTTTTTAGTTTTGACTGTTTGTACTATTCAATACAACAAAAACTTAAGTTGAAATTATTACCTAATATTAATTATTATGATTCAAAATTTGGAATCTATTTTACAAACTTCAACTAACAAAATTTGAAAATTTTAATTTAATATTAAACCCACAAATGTGTTAAAAAATGTTTTTCCAAAGGAAATGTTTTCTTAAGTAATAAAATTTGTTATATAAAATATCAATATAAAATTTATTTAAATGGAATAAATTGGATTAATTATAATATAATTTTCCTAAATTAACTTTTAAAACAATTTTAAAATAAAATATCATTTTTAAAATTAATTAAATTAAAATTCATTTTTCCATAAAAATTAGTATTGTTTACTTGTCATTAAAAAACAAATATTTTCAAAAGATTTTTAAAAATTCACTATAAGATGACTTTAACCTAATAATTTAATTAATGAATTTATTTTTTCAAATAAATTTTCTAAAAGAGGTGAAAATTAATTTAAAATAATTTCCAAAATGCGATGAAACTGATTTTTATAAATATACTACTTTTATGCATAATACTAGGTTAATTATTATCCCATGATTAGAAAAAATATTAAATGAATTATAAAAAATTACTGAACATATAATATATAACTTTCATTAAAATCATTCAAACAATAGTGACTAATTAATTTTATCATGAAAAAAACACATTGCGTGCATAAAAATAGTTTTTTTTTTTAAAATATTTCTTTTTCCTTCAAATGTTTTTAATTTTTAATTCTAATCGATGGATATCTAATTATTTTATTTTATAAATTTTTATACCATATAATTTCTATAATTTATATTTTCACATTCATACCCACCAATTTAATAGCTATTTTATAAGGGTATACTATTTTACAATTGTTTTACACTCGGGGTTGTGTGTACCATAATCTATCAAAGACAATAATTATATTTTTAATAAAGAAATATATTTGTCATGGGGTGTTATATTTTTAGTCTAACTACAAATTTCCCTTATAATCTTGAGTCATAGAATATCCTTATGTAATTTTTGGAAAACCCATTATTGTAGTATCTCTCACTTAGAGACCAACTGATAGTTGGTAAGGTAGAGTCATATTCCTTCTATTTTGGTAAATTTTTTCATAAATAGTTGGAATTTTCATTCCATTCATATAATTTAGATTCACCATTTCTCATAAACCAATATGTATATTTAGATAAAACATTCACTCTGATACCACTTATTGAGTCCTAGGTTGGATTGACCACTTGGTGGGGTTAATTACTAGATTTCTCTTATAAATTATCTCTATTTTGAATTAATCATCCTAGACTATTAATGCTTTCGATCAACATAATATTATTTCAAAAAATAAATTGTTTAGTATAAATAAAGAGAGAGTATAATATAATATTTACATAGTTCAATATAAAATCCTACTCTTTTCGTGTAAGTTAGTTACCCCAACAAGTATTCTACACTATAGAAAAATGTGGTTTTAACAGTACTTGGTAATAAACCCTAATTAAATACTTCATCAAAATTTTATACATCTTAGTAAAAAATATCCTCTGTGGTGATTGGTTATAAACTCCAATCAAAATATTCTTTAATAACTAGTTAGACACCCAAGTAAAAAGATATTATAATTTTTATTTAGTGATTGAAAAAATACTTTTTCATAATGGAATCTTATGTACCTTATTAAGAATGATCTTCCTCCATGAGCTAACATGATCTAGTTTTCTCAGGTACAGATTCAAGAAGTTTGATTTCCACTTAAATATGTCTTCTAGTCTCTAACCACAATATAAAATCTATGTGATCTAGTTTTTTCTTGGCATTATAAATACTCAAATAATAGGTATTCTATGTGAGTAAAAGATCTTCCATAGTTAGACTCTCCTATATACTCAGGACTTTTTAGTATCATAACTATTAGTATTTTATCACATAGAAATTCAAAATATCACACAATTATTTCTATGTTTCTTTTTAAGTTTATACTAATTTTATATTCATCAAGATATTATCACATGAATATTATTTTATATACTAAAAATATATAATCTATATGATATTTAGATATGGGTGAAATTTTCTCATTTACATTGATCAATATATTAAAAAATTCTCTTTCAAACATACTCGATTAAATCTCAAGAATACTCAGGTGGTTTCTATCTATTTATCTAAAAAATATATGCTTCTTTAAACCACTCAAAATATCCACATGATGAAGTCTTGAATCTTTACCACATAGAATTCTGCTTGCAGCATAGTTCTAGTCACAAAAACACTAATTTCTCCCTTTATAGATATTCCTTTATCTTTTATTGAATGATGATATATTAGTGATCGTGATTTTTTTCCATGAATATCATTTTAAAATTTTCAACTTAAGTAATCACTTCATCACCAAATATTAAATATTGATTCTCAACATATCACCCAACAAACTTCTCAAAATTCTCTAAGTTGTGATTTCATATGAAACAAAATTTAAGTTATATGAAACTCATTAAGTCATGTGTATCTTCATGAATCTTTATATAAATTCTGGTAAAGTCACATGAAACTCATTTCGTATAACTTTAATGTGTTAATATTATTACTTATCAATTTACCCACCTAAAAAAAAGACATACATTCACTTTACCTTTCCATATTTTAGGTCAAAATGAATTTCTTTTTACTTTTAAAGTCATACAAAAACCTTTAATACATAAAAATTACTCAAAGGATTAAGATCATCTTAAAGACTTATAATTAAGTTATATGATACGAAGGCATATCATCACAAGTGATATATTATGTTTATCTAAAAATATTATGATGAAGTTATACACTCTTAGATTATCTTTACAAGTGTAATGAATTATAGTTACTTAGGTATGTTCTAGTTTGTCTCACCTTTATGTAGATATTGAACTACCTTCACCCAACTCACTTATACCATTACATAACGTCTTTTATACCATTAAATGGGGTTTTCTATATCAAGTTACCATGACATAGATAGTTTAATTCTTAGTTTACCCTTATACAACCTACATGAATCTTAAATTACCAATATAATGGTAATAAATTTAACTCATAATCTTCCTAGGGAATTCTTAATCAATTATAAGGCCTTTAAACATCCATAAAATGTTATAGAAAGAAGTATCACTAAACTTATTTACATATATGAATTATAAATCATGAAATCTAATTCCAAATCATGAATCCATAATAATCATGAAAATATCACCATCATAGTCCTTCACCAAAAACATACTGACTTATTGTCCATAAATGAAATTGTTACATTGACACTATAGAGAGGTCCCTTGTTATTGGAAGTATTGAAATGAAATATAGATATAAAAATAAATATATAGTAATTTTTAATTACAAAATAATCAAGAATCTAAATATATAATCCATTAATAGAAATGATATCTTTTTTTAGGATTTCTTATGTTTTTTTATTTTAAATTGGAAATAACAATTTTTAGTTCCCCTTGTTTAATTGGTTTGTGGGGGAATTTGTTACTATATAGTTGGGGTTTGAGTTTCAACATGAATAGTCTATTAAATTTATATTTGTTACAAAACACTTATAATTTTTATGATGCATGTATTTAAGACATATTGATACATACAATCATTATGCGGGATTAATCATCCAATCTTTTGTTGTTGTCAACATTTTAACCGGAATTTTTATATTGGTTATTTTAGGTAAAAATTTAGAGACATATTCTATGTTTTAATATTAAAATAATTTGACATTACTAAATAGAAATGATCATGAAATAAATAACTCATCGGGATAAGAGATCACTCTTTTGGGTATATTGGGATGTGAAGGATTGCCAATAAATAATAAATGAAGATTATAAATAATATAATCACATTGTGTAAAATTGAATTGGAGAGGCCCATTGGTATATATTTTTATATTAAATTCCTCAAGTTTACTTCCATATCTAATTGTGTAAATAAAGGAATATGGACACATCAATTATTCTTCTATAGATTGGGAAATAGTTATATTTGGTACAAATACCATTCAAATATAATTGAACTCATTGTGTATTGTATAAATTCTTATTATGTATTCCAAAATGAATCATATTGAATCATTTTGAATATAAAAATTAATTTTTAATTATAAAATATATTTTTGGTGATCTCTATATTTTTTATATTACTGTGTAAATATTAAAATAAATTCAAAAAATTATTGTGGAAAATCAAAACATTTTTCTACCAATGACAAACATTGATATGTTCATTCAAAGTAAACAGAAAGATAATATTTATTTTAAATTAGTTTGAATCTCATAATTCTAAATAAAATGTTCTTATAGGTTTTTGGGTGTAATCCAATCATAGAGTGGTATAGTATTTCATAAAATATTATTATATAAAATTTTAATGTTTTAATGGTTTTAAAATTTATGTTAGATAAGATGGATTGGAAATCAAGTTCCCATCTACATAAGAAATATTATAGGAGGAAGGGGTTATTTAGTTTTGAAGTATTTTGATTAGTCCCCAAGTTTAGAACTATTTTGATAAAGGAAATGGTGTTTTGATCATGTCTTGATAATTCATAAGTGTTTGTAGTACACTCGAGCAGTAGTGGTAGAAACACAAAAAATATATTTTACACATAGACTTTGTAGTGGTTTTATATAATCCAAATCGTAACTAATATATTAAGGTATATAAGTTTTTTTTCAATTATATAAAGGGTGAGAATGATTGCAATGACAGGTAGGTTGTTTGGAGACTATGACTTTGGATATAGGGATGTCTTCTTTAGAGACTATATTATATTTAATTCTTGATAACTGGTGTAGTTTAATTAACAAAATCCATAGTTCAATATTTTTTTCTTTTAATTGAGAGGCAATGATTATGAAAATAGTCTGAGGAATCATAGGAGGGTGGATGAGTACAAATATAGAGAAGATGTTCCAATCATGGGTAGTTTAGTCTCTTAAAAATATAGAGTGGTTGTTGAACCAAAATTGATGAAAATAGGAGGGTCGAATAAGAATCAAAATATCTTCCAAGGGATATTAAGACCTCATAAAGATTCAATATGTGTTATAAATAGTGTTTTAAGAATAGGAAAAAGGCTTTTCATGGGATATTAGTACAATGTACTTATCCAAGGAATATGAATCAACTGGAAGATTAATTGGTAAGTTTGAAAACTCACATGTACTAAAATCATATGAATAGAAATAGGTAGATTGTTTCCAATCAGTATTGTATACATGAAGTAATTTTTTATACAATTTTAGTATAGATAATAGAAAAAGATGTAAATTTTTTCTTGGATTGTATTCTCAATTAAAATAAAAATGAAACATAAGAGAAGAATAAATAAGGTATGGACTAAGAACTTTATCTAAGAATGTAAAGATATTTAATTTTCCTAATAAGAATCCTATTGGTTGGATAAAAGGGGTCAAAACATACATTATAATGCATCAAAATCATACCAGTTTGTTAGTTCAAATAGAACATGTATTCATAGAAGGAATTGTGAGGCACTTATTGTTATTATTACTGTCACTTAATAAAAATATAGTTTGTTAAGAGTTGAAAGTGGAGTTTCATTTCCATTATTGAACTTATACAAGGGTGATCCATTGAAACAACTAAACAAATTTAGCAACCTACAATAGTAGATGACTATCAATTATATTCAAATGGTTTCCTTTCCATTAATTTACTTTAAGAGTTTTTTATATCATTTTCTTCTATGGAGGATTTCATTTAGGGATATAAAGAATAGTTATTACTCATAAACCTACAGAAAAATTGAGACTTATTTCCTTGAATATGAATGTTGAGTGTGATGTGATATTTAAAGATGGTATAGGTGATCATGAATAAAGTATGAAAAGGTATAATTATTAATAAAATATTTAATATAGTGGTGGATATATTAATAATACCCTAAGTTATATGGTATTTATTATAATGGATATAAAAATAATGGTGGGAATGGGAAGTTATCTCTAATATGGAATGGATATAAAAATATTCCCAGAAATGAATATAAATATATAAGAGCTAATATTTTATGATTTTCTTATGTTATTAAATATGTTTCACCAAAAAAATGTTTAATTATGGATTCTATTTAATGTTTTATGTGTGTGTAGAACATTAGGGTGAAAATTGCACAAGTTCAATAAGTAGAGGGGAAGTCTATGATGTGAAAGACATTTCATAGGAAATGACATGATAGTCATTGTTTCTAAGTGTTTTGGATGGAAATGTTTTATGAAGCACTAATTCCTTTTGTATTGAATGAATCATTAAAGGAGTTCCAATACTAGTATTGGTTATTAGTGTATTTATCCATATCTTTGTTTTAATGGTATTATAAACTTTTACAGAAGTATTGTTTACATGGACTAAATCTTTTAGATTTTGATTAGGTTATTGAAATCATGTTATATTGAGAGGGAAATAAGATACACTTAATTATAAATTTTAATACATGATTCTTAATATTAAATAACATATTTTTATAATATAAGGTCATATCTTGTGTTGTAAATGGCATGGTTGGAAACATGTGTGTTTGTTACTTATAATTGGAAAAATATTACTTTGAGTTTTTATTATCATGGTAAATGAGTTACCCTTCAAGTGATTTTGTTAAGACAAGATATACCATTAGCTTCACAGAACATTTTTTAAGGATGAAAAGAGGCAGCTCAGTTAATCCAATGGGAATTTGGAATAGAAGTTATATATAGATATTGAGTAATGGTTCAAGAATTAGAGAGTGGATCACAGTAGTTGTTAAATAATTATAAGAAAACATTTGAAGACCCCAAAAGGTTACCATTATATAAAGATACGGATTTTGAGATCAAGTTAAAATATGAAAAAGTCCATTCAACATGAGGCTTCATATAATTTTTCATTAGTAAAAGAATGATTTGTAATTCCTAGAGAAATGTGTCATAAAAAAATACTAGTATCTATTATTGTACTATAATATTAGATAAGAAGGATGTTTATAGGAGGATGTGTGTAGACTATAGATATTTGAATAAGAAAATGATTCCTCATAGTTTCCCCATACCTATAATTGATGAGTTTTTAGATTAGTTATATGTGGATAGGTTTTTTACTTGGATGGATATAAACTCTAGGTTCCATAATGTGTGAGTAAGAGAGTAATATGTGGGTAAAACAATAAGAAACGTTCCTAACATTTTAGGCATTGAATCATTTCATTTTTCGAAATGAATGCTCTAGAAACACTTCAAGCCACTATGGATGAAATTTTCAATCTGCCTCATATAAGGATGTAATAGTTTTGTTATGATATTGTTGGTACCCAAATATTTGAAGAAAGGAGAGAAGAAAACGTGGCCTCACGCCCATCCCTGCGAAGCCACGACGCGGAGCCCCCCCAAGCAACGCGGCCACCGTGAAGCACCAGAGGCGGGACGCCCCGCGAACTCCCCTGACGTTCGTGAACCCGCCGCGAAGCAAAAGAGGAGGTACCTCTCCGTGAACGCCTTTGACGTTCGTGAACCCGCTGAGAAGAAAAAGAGGTGGTACCTCTCCATGAACGCCTCTGACGTTTTCGAACCCTCTGCGAAGAAAAGGAGGTGGTATCTCTCTGTGAACCCGATTGACGTTCGCGACCCGCCGCGAAGCAACCGAAGCCCCCTTCGCGCCATGTGAGCTCTGCTTCGCGGAGCCTCTTGCCTATAAATACTGAGATCCCCTGAGCTTCAAGGATAGACAATCCGACCTTTCGGCTTCTCAGCTCCCAAATCACAAAGCACTCTTTGCTCTGCGAATCATGAGCTCCACGAGGTATTTTTGCTTCGCGAGGAGCCTCTGCATTTTCTCGTTTTGAGCCCATCTTCCGAGAGGGATGCCTTTCGTGAAGCCTAAGGTCATTGGCGAAGGAAGTGGATCCCCAAGGGGACCCGGGTAGTCACGGAGCGTTTATGCTTTGCGGAACACCCATCCTGTACACGTGATCCACATGCTAAGGCAGGATCATTGTACTTCGTGAAGCACACTGCTTCACGGCACTTTGCTTCATGAGGCACCTATGCTATGTGAGGCAGTGCTCTGTGAACACCCTTCCACTTCGTGAAGCACCTCCCATTCACACCTCCTCCCTATGATAAGGCTAAGGTACCCCACTTTGTGAAGCACACCCCTTCGCAAGTTCCCTCCACTACGCAGAGAAACCGATCTCCACAAGGACTCTTCCTGTGGACCCCTCTACTTGGCAATTCCTTCTCCCGTGCGACCCTCCAGGTTTGCACGATGTGATTTCAAAGTCCCTTGGAAGATACCGCCCATGGCACTGCTTCGCCTAATGCTTCTTCGCATAGGCACACTAATGGCTATTACTTCTTCACATAGCCACACTAACGTGGACCCCTCGATGGTTCACTCTGCGACCCCCCTTCTACACGGCATTTCCAGTACCTTCCCTCCCACAAGGAGCAGAGGGTATCAGTCATGTAAGTCTTAGGGGTGCGGAGTAAACCCAACTAGTACGAGCTGCAGAACGTTAAACTTCCAAGCACCCTCGTCCTCAACATATGACATTAAACTATGACATCGCCTCGTGCCTCTCACGCGGGGTCCCCCCACCTTGGACATTCTCCATGCCCCCTGGCCTCCACAGGGGATGATATCCTCTTTCTAGGAGTGATGTTTGTCCGTAGGGGAAGGGATGCCATCTTGGCGTAAGTCCCTGGTCCTTCTTGCAGAAGGTTGCACCCATGCACCTCCACACTTCCCCTCTCCCTCTGCGCTTTTTCGCTATTGGGCCTCCATCCTGGAGTAAGTCCCAGCACCATGGGTCGCCTAACGCGTAAGCCCCTCATCGCTTCCCACGGATGCACCCTCCGCGACGCGATCGTCAGGTCCCTGCAACCTATTGTTTCTCCCACTGATCATGACTCCCGTGGGATTAGAGTGAGCATCGACCATGACACACCCTGGGCTGCCTCAGAGTGTAAGACCCAAATGCCCTCGTCCCGCATGACATTAAACTACATCCCATCCCGCATGACATTAAACTATATCCCGTACCGCATGACGTTAAACTGCATCTCATCCCGCATGACGTTAAACTGCATCCTGTCTTGCATGATGTTAAACTGCATCACGTCCCACATGATGTTAAACTGCATCCCATCCCACATGACGTTAAACTGCATCCCGTCCCACATGACATTAAACTGCATCCCGTCCCGCATGACGTTAAACTACATCTCGTCCCGCATGACATTAAATTGTACACCTTTAAACTACGAGGTCTTTGATTCGTGTCAAGGCATGGTATGTATGAATCCTTTACAAGGTTCAATCCCACCGCTTGATCATTTCTTCACGTCAGGTTCCATCTCGTCCCACATGATGTTAAACTGCATTCCAGTCTAGAGGTAAGTCGTTATGACCAACCCGAACTACGGGGACTTTGATCCATATCAAGGCATGGTATGTAGGAAGCCTCCACGAGGTTCAATCCCAACACCCATCGGACCAAGGTCCATCATCACGTCGGTTCACTGGCATCCCTCCCGAACTACGGGGACTTCAATCCATTTCAATGCATGGTATGTAGGAAGCCTCACTAGGTTCAAGCCCACCACTCGGTCGTTTCGACCATTATTCACGTTGGCTCACCAACACCTTGGGAATCCTAGAGTGTAAGCCCCACACCATTCTGAACTACAAGGCCTTTGATCCATGTTAAGCCATGGTACGTAGGAAGCCTCCCTGAGTTTCAAGCCCACCATTCACCTAGACCAAGGTCCTTATTCACGTCGGTTCTCCAACACGCCCTTTCCTGAACTACGTGGTCTTTGATCCATGTCAAGGCATGGTACGTAGAAAGCCTCACGAGGTTCAATCCCACCACCCAGTTGTTCTGACCTCATTCACATCAATTCACCCTCGTCCCGCATGAAGTTAAATTGTACACCATCCCGAACTATGAGGAATTTGATCCATGTCAAAGCATGGTACGTAGGAAACCTCGCAAGGTTCAAGCCCATCACCCATAGGACCAAGGTCCATCTTCACGTCGGTTTGACGGTGCCCCATTCTGAACTACATGGACTTTGATCCATGTCAAGGTATGTTACGTAGGAAGCCTCCCTAAGGTTCAATCCAACCACCCATTGGTCGCTCCGACCCCCTTCATGTCAGTTCTCACCATCCGAACTACGCAGACTTTGATTCCCTACCACGAGGATACATAGGAGGTCTCTTCGAGGCTCAAGACCAACACTACTGTCACCTTCATGACGATCCCATTTCATTCCCCCTCCACTCCATTCAATCCTCCATCATCCATCCTGATTCCCACCCGGGCTGCCACATCCCAGTGGGATCATGTCATCCAACCTTCTTGCTGCTCCTATAGGTACTTGGGCCGCTATCCACGTGTAAGCCCCAGCATGTCTTCGGGTCATTGTCCTCTGTTTACACCCCAATTCATCACCACTTTGAACTGTGTGGGTTTTGATCCCTGTTGTCTACACAGGGTATGTAGAAAACCTCCATGAGGTTCAATCCCAGCCAATGGTAAACCATGGTGTCCCCAATCTTGGGGTGCACACTCCCTAATCATCCCTAGTGGTGTTCATATCAGCCATTACGGTGTGACATCTCCCCTCCATGGGGCACACCACCTCGAATCCATCCTCACTGCGCGTTCTGATCCATCCACTCGGTAAACCTTCTAGGTGTTCCCTCCTAGGGATGTACCAATCTGATCTGTCTCTATGGGACATTCTGATCACTCTTATTTCGTCTCCGTAAGACATTAAACTCGCAGCCTACCTCATGATAAACATGAGATTCCTGAGGAAAACCTCGGATGACACGCCTTTGGCGTAACCGTTTTTGAAAGATGTTAATCATGTCGCATACCCTGTGTTAGATATGGGAATATGAGGAAAACCTCAAATACATGACTATGACTTGTGATTCCCTGCATTCGACGTGGAATGCATCGGGTTCTACACCCTTGAGATGCACTCTTATGAGGAAGAATACAGGTTCCCCAATGTCCACGCATCTAGAGATGCCCCGACATGCCTGACATTTTCATCTACTCTGACCGAAGGTTGCTACCATGTCAAGACCCCATGGAATTTCCTGACGGAAGTAGTGTAATTAAATGGTGTCCATGAAGATATGGCACCATGAATGAGATTCAAAAACCATGACTTAAATCATTAAGGGACACCCGAACTAGGTGACGAGTTCTGAGGAGGAATCCACAGAAGGAAGAATTGACATCCCATCATCCTGTTTCGATCAAGGAGGAAATGTCCCTGAACAAGTAAAGGATGTCGCCCGCCTTTGGAAAGCGGGAATGCGGGGCAACAGTTGCGCGTCCTCACAGACGGATGCGTGCACCCCAGCGAAAGCATCTGAAATAGAAATAGTGACCCCGACGTGAAGATCTTCCCCTCAATATAGAGATTAGTAGCGCTCGAGACATCAGTAGATTGACGTGTCACCGGATCCAGATATCTGGCACCGGGTCCTACCAAGAAAATAGCGGGCCTGGCGTGAAACACACCAGAAGTTGGGGCAGTAGAAATTGGGGCATTCCATTCTCCAATGTTGTTAGTGTGGATCCCTCTTACTGGCCACGGAAGATGGAATGGCACTAGGGCACTGGTTGTCGATTTCTTTTCCTCGCAGTTCTGATGAGTTAATCTCCCAGCTTCTCAGGAATCAGGTTGCTACTACAGGGACATGATCACAGCCCACCCGCCTATGCAGGGGTAGGGGGAACACCATCACAGCCACTCTTCCTGGCTCCACTGCTGCCACAACGGTGTCTGCTTCCACAAATGTGGGGTGCCCATGCCCTATCTCCCCATCGGAAGTCATCCAATGAAGGGTTATTAACGAACTCGTATGCCGTTATGAGGATGAGGGAATAATCCCAACCTGGGATATGGACCTCTTGGACCTAGAGGCATCCAGGCCCCGCCGTCAACGCCGCCCTCGAGGGCCGTGCAGGGAGCCCCTGCTCCCCACCCCAACATTCAATCGTTTCGGGAGCCTGTCCCCAGAACGCCTTGATGAATCCCTACCTTACGCTGATGAGGTGGGTGACGTCTGGCTCAGCCTGGTCAGAGTCCCGATTCAAGGGCTCCAAAAAAGGGCCCCCACCCAGCCACGTCAGCGCCGCCGTCTGGCCTTGTCAGAGGAACAGGTAGGCTATGCCCCTGCACCACCCGCACCAGCTCGCCGGACCTGACGTCAGCGTTGGCCCCGAGCTGAGGACGCCCGCCAAGGGGTGTTAACATCGATAGATACTGTGGCCCGATCCACCGCCGACGCATATCATAAAGTCCCTGCATACACTGATCAGTGGCGCTTCTATGCCCCATCGGGATCGAGGCCCCAACTGCCCCATGGGCAGGCTGGGTTGACTCTCCGGGTCGCAGGCATGAGTGGTGATCGTCGCGAACCAACCTGCGGTGATGTCACCCCATAAGAAGGCCCTCCCTGTACCACTAATCCACAGAGCGTGGGCCTTCCCCACTCTGAAGCTCGGCATGGAGGTATTCCCCATGCTTCCCGCAACCTGAATGAAGACCTACCTCGCGGCAGTGATACCCGTTGCGGAAGCCTCTCTCGTGCCCACAACACCGGGTATAGAATTCGCCCTCCCGCCACCGACCATCGATGTGAAGACATTTCCCATCTGGTCCCTCTCCAATGTGGGGATCCTCCCTACGTCCTCTCCACAGCTGGCGCAGGTCCTCCTCACTCTGGCAACCATAGGAGTGAAGGTCAGCCTCGCTCCACCCACACCAAGCATTGAGGTCCTCCCCATGTCCCCTTCGACATTTTTTCCGGTGCTCCTCACACCCCGGCTGTCTCAAGTGGAAGTCATCTCTGTCCTGGCACCAGTGTGGCCCCAAGACTACATGTTGGGAATCAATCTTGTCCCGAGGATCCATCTAGGGGAAGGAGGGCGGGTCATCGCTGCCACAAGAAGAATCCTGGGAAAGGCCGTACGGAGATCAAACTAGCCCGCTTCTCGTATTCTGAAGCAGAATGCGACTCAACAGTGCAACCCTCCCCTCGGTCCTCTGTGTCAAGGACCGGGGAAGGAACAAGTCATGTTAGCCTCATCCTTCCATAATGTGAAGTCCACCAGATTCCTGCCTCTTTTCGTAGGTACATCCAGGAGGAGGAAATTTTGGGAGTCCCACAGGTTTTGACCGTGCAGTCACTACTGTCGTCACCAGAAGTGCCCTCTACCTCGACAAGAGATCACGGAGAGCTATTTTGGGGACCGTTGGCAGTTTAGAAACAGCGTGACCCATCACTGGTAACCAAGATCCCTACACCAGAAGCTATGGCTGTCAGCCCATCGTATCGTGACATTGTGGTCAGGTCACCGCACTCTTTGGGGGTGGCCCGGAGTTCGGGGGCCAGTCGGCTCGTTCGTCATATTCTCCATCGCCTAGTTTACTATCCTAGCGGTCCACCTCAGTACTGCTACCAGTTCCTCAGACACCTCTGGTTGATGAGTGGGGCAATACAGGGCCAGACCCTGAATCCGAGCCCAGGAGCTTCTGGAACATTCTTGCAACGGATCACTTCCCCGAGAAGTTAAGGACGGCGACAGCATCGAACTTTCGTGCACCGGAATCCCTCACCCAATAGGAAGTCAAGTGCTTCCGTCAAACCATATGGGTGATACACTCCCTTCATCATTATTATCGGGTATTGTACCATAGGATCCAAGTGAACTTCGAGGAAATCGGCAAGCAATGTCGTCTGGTCGATTTGGTTGCACTCCCCACGGCCCAGCGCCCTGAGTCGCCAGGTCGCCAGAACACCCTCCAACAGAAATGTGTTCAGAGTTTCAAGGTACTCCGGAAAATCATCATGGAGGCTACCCCCATGTGCAAGTCCATGGCTGGGGACAGTATGTCGCCCTCCTCTTCAATCCTATATGGCGGCAGCCCGACTCATTATGCGACATTGAGGAGATTCCCTCAAGAAGGGTTGCGGTAAATATGGCTGACATAGTGGACAAGGAGGATAAGATGGAGTTTCTCTAGGGAGACCTACCCCCTGAGGGTGTACCACCACTGTTGGACCCATTATGGAGGATTACTCATCAGCAGAGGAACCTCCTAGGACTCCCTTTGCCCATCGAGTCGTTGGTACTCAGTCGGAATGTCAGTAAGGGTAAAGAGCATGTCGGAACTGTCAAGCACTCCAACTCATCTCCCTTAGTGTAGAATATGGATGAATACCCCGAGAAGGCCGCGTTGCGCCAATATCTCAATGAGCAGAAGAGGTTGGTCGACGAACTCCTGGCCGAACGCACTGTTGAGCGACGACCTGACTATGGTAATCCTAAGCCGGGCAGTAGGGGCAGGAACAATTTCCCCCCGGTGAGATGCCTCCGGGAAACCCTGATCATGCTACTCCCACAAACAGGGCATAAGCCGGAACTCATAGCAAGAGGGCGTGATACGTCTCACCAAACCCTCCCGAACGGCGAGGCAATCTGAGGAATACAACCTGAGTTCCCCCGGCCGCCCCACAGGCCACTCCGCCAGTCGCTCCACGAACCATTGGACCCATCTACCATGTCGAAGAATCCGAAAATGCACTCGTGGTTAGGGATCCCTATCAAGACAGGGACCCCCACTCGGATGATCCTACAACGGCACTCATCGCCTGCCTTAAGGCATTGGAAATGCGGCAGGTGGTAGTCCCACCAGATGGAAAGCCATATCCCACATGTGTGGATGATATGTATGCATCCCTGGGTTTTGGTAATCCCACTTTATCGCCCTTTAACGGGACAGGGGACCCACCGCAGCTCCTGTCCCACTTTTCCTCTAGGTGTGGCCCCATGTTGGGGACCCCAGTACAGCAGGAAGCCTCTAAGATCCGATGTTTTGTGCAGACATTGGAGGGCCCAACATTCGTCTGGTACAGCTAGATCCCTATTGGATCAGTGACCGGTTAGTAGGATCTTCTCCGGCAATTCCTAAACCTGTTCAGCTCCACCACGCAAAAGACCATCATCGCAGACCTCTTCAAGTGAAAGAAAAGGCCTGATGAGCGAGTCGCGGATGTCATCGCCCAGTGGAAGGGGATCACATACTCCCTCAACATTCTACTGACTTAGGAGCAATTACTGATGATGTGCGTAGGGAATGTCAAAACAGAACTAGTTCCTTCCCTGATCACCCAGAACTATCCTAGAGGGTTCCAGGACTTCTCAGATAAGGCTCAGTGCCTCGAGGATGCTCTGCAACAGGCTAGTCAGAAGCGTCTGCTACCCCCTATGATCCCAGCAAGGAAGGCTGCCAAAGCCGAGCCTACTGTAGTGGCCCAAATAGAATCCCCCTGGTAGCTAGAATTGCTGCCAGTGGCACTGGCCCCGCAACCTCGCAAAGTCCCTCCACCTCAGGCACAGCCTCCTGCCCAGTAGTGATCGCCTCAGAATCGGCAGGTTCCCCTACACAATGCCCCACCACCACCTAGGCGGGACAATCAGGCTCCGCCTCCTCGGCAGGCCCCTCCGGCCCTTCGTCAAGGCTAGGCTCCCAGAGCCCCCTATCCGTAAAGAAGGCACCAGACTTACTCATTCAACAAGAATCAGGTCCCCGATTACTTTCGTAGTGACCTATATCATGGGATTGTGCACTTACCTGAGTGCACAAGGCCGAAAGAGGCGAATCTCGTCGATCGCCCCAACTACTACCCCTATCATCAAATCCCAGGGCACACCCTCAAGCAGTGCTATGTGTTTAAAGACTGGCTCCAAGACCAGGTTGATAACAACATAGTCAGGTTGGGCCTGGCCCCGACACAAGTGGCGGGTGTCTTTTTCAGGTCAGAAAGCGGTAGCGATAACGAAGGCTAGTGGCAGCAGGTTCCAAGCCGTGGGTCCCAGAAGTACGATGACTGGATAGCTCATAAAACCATAACCTGTTCCCATGGTATTATTTAGGCACACCTAAATTATTCGGAGCCTTCAGAAGATACGACCAGTACCTCTGCATCGTCATCTCATCCAGCCTCTTCCCAGAAGGGCAAGCAGCGGAGGCGCAAGAAGAAGCAGTGTGCTCCACCACTGCCATCATCATCCCGCACTCTCGGCGACTTCATGCCCCTTAAGATGAGGATCCCTCCCAGAATCCACCCAGTGGTGGATGATTCATCAAGTGACATTCAGGGGTACACTTCAGTCAATACTGTGGAGCTGGTAAATCCTTATATGACTCCCAATGAGGGGGAACGCCAGGCGAACCTCCCCAGCATCCCTAGCTGATGCCAACATCAGCGGAACCGCAGCCACATGGGTCATCAAGGCACATCAGTGTGAGCTTTCAGCCAGGACATGCACGCTACTGAAACCAGACAACAGGCCCAGCATAGAGCTCAGCACGCGCAACCTTCTCATCTGGTGCCCTCAGATCTACCTCCACCGCCGTTTGTGCTACTAGATCAGGCAGAGTTGCCTCATCTGTACCGCGGCCAGTCTCGCCCTACCACATGCCAATCTCAGTTGTCCGGTCCTCATCCGGTAGCTACTCTTTAGGCCTCGACCAGTGAGCAGCAGGATGTACCCAGTACCAGCCAACCGCTGGTCCAGCTAGCAGGGCCCGCCATATCTCCAATTGAAGAGCGGCCACCTGTAAGCAGAGGCTCGCGTTTGGCCTGGAAGTATGATGTTCTGAAGCACCTTTCCGACATTCCAGCGAGGCTTTCTATCCTTGAGTATCTTCTCCAGTCATATGAAATGCGTGAGGCGTTTTCCGAGGCCCTAAGGAGCCCCCTCCAGTTTGAGACGGAGGTAGTAGCTGCAGAAGCCTTCCACACTGAGGTAATTGAGAATGCCAAATGCCAGGCGGTTATCTTGTTCTATGGTGAAGATGAAGACCCTCCAATATAGGGGCACATTCATCCACTGTACATCACTGGCTAGTTCAATGGTGTGGAAGTCCACCGTTGTCTTGTTGACACGGGCTCTGGGATTAACCAAATCCCAACTCAGACACTGCGGAAGCTGGATTTGTCTGAGGATGATCTAACTACCTCTGACCTCAGAATCCAGGGATACGATAGGACCAAGCAGACCCTAGTTGGCAAGATCTATTTGAATACCTAGTTCGGTGGCCTAGTTGCCAGTACCGAATTCATGGTCGTCTCTCAGGACACCGCATACAACACATTGATGGGCATGACATGTCTCTACCTGCATGAAGCAGTCCCTTCGTCATATCACCAATGCCTCAAATACTCCATCAATGGTCGAGTAGGCATGCTCCAAGGAGATGCATCTCCTTTTTCCTCTTGTGAAGCCCGCTATCTGGACGCTAACTATTACAAGATAAAGGATAAGAAAATTTTGGCAAGTGAGGATGAACTCTCCCTGGTCACAAGTGATCCCTGGGCAGGTCTGGATGATGCCTACATCTTTTCGATCCATCGGTTGGAGGAAATGAACCCCGACATGGGGCAGTGTTTTTTTGTTTCGGGTACAAGAGGAAGGCATATTCTCAGGTCCAAGCGACGGAGGAAAATCACCTCGTACACCTACACTAACTAGGCTCAGGTGATCCCGGAACCTCCTACCCCTATACGGTATCAAGATGCTAGGCTCATGGAAACAGCGGTACATCATACGTGTCTCTTCCTCTGGGATGGAATAAACTGGCTCAAACCGACGCACCACTACTGCTTTAATGTCATC
This sequence comes from Viscum album, assembly GCA_963277665.1. Lineage (NCBI taxonomy): Eukaryota > Viridiplantae > Streptophyta > Magnoliopsida > Santalales > Viscaceae > Viscum > Viscum album. Next base: position 1,980,485,978 of record OY728119.1, read on the forward strand.
AAGCGTGCCCCCTTGGGCCGAAGACCATATGGGATTGGATCAACCGCCTTCATCGCTATGGTCTTAGTGGTGCATGAGTCTCCTGATGTGATGACCACTACCACTCAGGTCGGCACCAGCCTCCCATCAGAGTCTTGTGGCTCAGAAGCAACTCCCCCCGCAGAGGATCCCTCCACAAGTGGAGAAGAGGATCTAGAGGATGCTCCCCCTTCCTTTGAAGAAGTCATCTCCACCACAGTCGACGAGCTGGTACAGGTGAACCTTGGTAGCGAGGAAGATTCGAGACCCACATTGATCAGTGCTGCCATGTCCCTTGAGGAGCAGCAGTGGTACGTGGACTTTCTTAAATAGCACTGTGATGTGTTTTCCTGGAGTTACGATGAGATGCCAGGACTATATCCTCAAGTAGTCATCCACCGCCTTGGTCTCCCGACAAACCATCGCGGGTTCAAGCAACCTCCCAGAAAGATGCACCCTTCTCACGGTGCCCTGGTTGAGGCCAAATTTGAAAAGATTATCAAAACCAACTTCATCAAGGAAGTCCAGTACCCCAAGTGGCTAGACAACATTGTGCCAGTCAGGAAGAAGAACAGGCAGATCAGAGTCTATATTGACTTCCGTGATCTCAATCTCCACTGTCAGAAAGATGATTTTCCCCTTCTAGTGACAGATTTGTTGATTGATGCTATGGCCGGGTTCCAAGCCCTATCCTTCATGGATGGGTATTCCAGGTACAACCAGATCTGGCTGGCCCCCGAAGATGAGGAGTCCACTGCTTTTAGGGCTCCCCAAGGTATTTTCTATTACCAGGTCATGCCTTTCGGCCTGAAAAATGTAGGTTCCACCTATCAGCGGGCCATGCACCGCATATTCAATCCGATTCTAGGGACATTGGTGGAGTTCTATGTAGATTATCTGGTGGTCAAATCTCATCAGTACCAGGACCATCTCGAGGATCTTGAGAAATTGTTCAGTTTCCTCCGCTCCCGCCACCTGAAGATGAACTCGTTGAAGTGTGCCTTCGGGGTCACCTCTGGGAAGTTTCTTGTCTTTGTTGTCAGATACCAAGGCATCGAGATCAACCCAGAGAAGATCAAGCCCATCATCCAAATTCCTCCCCTGATCAATATTCGGGAGCTTTAAGGTCTCCAATGCCACTTAGCCTATATATGTTGATTCATTGCGAATCTGGATGGAAAGTGTAAGCCCTTTTCCTAACTCATGAAGAAAGGCTCCGCCTCTGAAGGGGATGAAGAGTGTCAGGATGCCTTTGAGGAAATCAAGAAGTATCTGCTCCAGCCTCCGGTTCTGATGCCACCCGTTGCCGGAAAGCCACTAGTCCTTTATGTGACCACTATGGAATGGTCTCTCGGTGCCCTGCTCGCCCAGAAGAACAATTATGGGATGGAGAACAGCCTCTACTACCTCATTTTCATGCTCCTCGATACGGATACCAGATACTCCCCCATAGAAAAGAGTTGTCTTGCGGTCATTTTTTCCGTACAGAAATTACGACATTACCTGCAGCACCACGAGGTACAGTTGGTCTCTTGTGTAGACCCACTGAAGTACATTCTGAATCGCCCCATGTTGAATGTCTGAATAGCGCAGTGGGCGGTAATTCTCCAGCAGTTTGACATCAGGTTCATGCCTCAAAAGGCTATCAAGGGGAAGGCATTGGAAGACTTCCTAGCTGCCCATCCAACCTCTGCGGATCAATCCCTGGATCTAGATTTTCTTGATGAGGCAATCCTCTCAGTCGATCATGTCATCTCATGTTGGAAAATTCACTTCGACGGTGCCTCCTGGAGCCCCACCGGTAGGAGGCTCAACAATCCTAAGCTCAACAGAGTGGGTCTAGGTATCTTATTCATCACCCCAGTGCAAACCATTCTGCCATACTCATTCCTATTGTCAGAAGGCTGCACCAACAATGAGGCAGAGATCAGGCTCTCATCACTGGCCTCGAGCTGGCCCTTGTGATCGATGTGCCCCATTTGCATGTGAAAGGGGATTCTGAACTGGTCATCAAGCAGGTCAATGGCAACTATGTTTTCAGGAAGACAGAGCTCATGTCATTGTTGGACTGCACCCTCCGTCTAATGGCCCGGTTCCCTTCTCAACCAGAGGTTACCCATGTCCCTCGTTCCCAGAACGGTCGAGCGGACGCTTTGGCCAACTTAGCCGTGTCACTTGCAGAACTAGAGCAAGATGATCTGATTATACATTTGGGACACCAGAGAGTCATCACCCCCATCACCCCAGAGGATGAAGACAGGTTGTGGGTAATCCATCTTATTGTAGGACCCCCCACGTCAGGAGCCCAAGGTTCTTCATATGTAATGATTGAGGCCACTCCCGACTGGAGGGCACCTTTTGTCAAGTATCTCCAAAATGGTTGCCTCCCGGATGATCGGGTCGAGCGCGAGCGAATCCGATGCCACGCACTGCAGTTTACCCTCCAGAGTGGTCTCATTCTTGAGTAGATCCTCTATAAGTGGGGCTTAGATGGTGTTCTCCTCTGTTTCATTCAAGGAGTTGATATTTCTCAAGTAATGGAAGAGGTTCATGTCGGTTCCTGCAGTGCCCACCAGGCTGGTCCAAAGCTATCCCATCAGATCTAGAGATTGGGGTACTTCTATCCCTCTATGATCCGTGATTGTATTGAGTTTTCTAAGAGATGCCATGCATGACAAGTTCATTCTAACTTCATACATCAGTTTCCAGAGCCTCTACACTCCACCAAGTACTCTTGGCCATTTGCGGTGTGGGGACTCGATGTCGTGGGACCATATCCACTGGCAACAGCTCACTAGTGTCGGTTCATCCTTACCACCACAGATTTCTTCTCCAAGTGGGCAGAGGAAGTTCCACTCAAAGAAGTCATGGCTCATTCCATCGTTGACTTTGTGAGCTCTAATATCATCCACCAGTTTGGAGTCCCTCATGTTGTCCTCACCGATAACGGCACTAACTTCTAAGCAGCCAAGATAAAGAAATTGTACACCAAGTACAATATCCGTTCAAACCATACCTCTCGCTATCATGCGCAGGAAAATGGGCATATTGAGGTATTCAACAAGACCCTTTCTAAAATTTTGAAAAAAATGGTTGGTCAGAACAAGAAAAGTTGTCCGGACAAGCTCCCCAACGCCCTCTGGGAGTATCGGACAATGACTCGCAATTCCACCCAGGTGACTCCATATTCCCTGGTATATGGGGTTGAGGCCGTCCTACCCATCGAGATCCAGCTACCATCGTTACGCACTACAGTCTATGACCAGCAGGTGCCAGATAAGGTGGCTGAAATCCATCTAGCTGAATTGGAAGCACTGGACGAGAACAGGCTCCGTGCCCTGCATAATCTGGAAAGGCATCAGAATAAGATAGCTAGAGCCTTCAACAAGAAGGTTCTCCTCTGCTCTTTTCTGCAAGGCAACCTGGTGTTGGCCCTCTGAGCGCCAATGATCCCTGTCAGGAAACCACCCAAGCTGGATCCTAAATGGGAAGGACCTTACATCATTAATAAGGTCTACCCCAATGGAGAATACTCCTTGGTGACCATGGATGGTTAGAATATAACTCCTCCCACCAATGCTAAGTTCCTCAAGAAATACTTTTCCTGAGCCTCTGGGTCCTGCAAGACCCTAAACTGCACCCTGGTCCCGCACGACCTTAAACTATATAGTCCTACATGACCTTAAACTGGATGGTCCCGCATGACACTAAACTGCACCCTGGTCCCACACGACTTTAAACATTATAGTCTCGCATGACCCTAAACTGCACCTTGGTCCCGCACGACCTTAAACTGTATGGTCATGCATGACCTTAAACTGGACAGTCCCGCATGACCCTAAACTACACGATGGTCCTGCATTACCTTAAACTGTCCAGTCCTGCATGACTCTAAACTGCAACATTGTCTTACATGACGTTAAACTACATCATCGTCCGTCATGACATTAAACTGCTCATTATTATCCTTCATGACAATAAATTGCAAAATGGTCCGAGATCTATGACCCTAAAATAAGATCTCCTTCATCCTCACTGCAAGATGTTAAACTGAAAGCTATTCAGGCCTTCCTGACTAAGGCCTAGCCTCAGGCCCCTTGGCCTCCTTGGGCCCCTGGCCCTCATCCTCACTGCAAGATGTTAAACTGCAAGCTGGTCAGGCCTTCCTGACCAAGTCCTGGCCTCAGGCACCATGTCCTTCCTCAACCCAGGCTCTCTTGTGGGATTGTATGGTGTGGTGTGGGATTATTTCCTCATTCGCATCGGGTTACTTGCCATGCCGTACACATCTCCAGATGAGATGCGTTTCATCATCCTACATGACGTTAAACTGTGCTTCTATAACTACATATGGCTTGATTCCCATCCTCATGGGATATGTAGGAACACTCAGATGTCTCATCTTGAGCCCATCCCTGAGCTCTTGTCTTTGATTGTCCCCTCCTGGGTATAGTTTCCTCGGAGGGTCCTAGCATGATGTGGAGTAGGCTTCCTTATCCCTGCTCATATGAGGATTATAATGGTTGCACCATGTACCAACTCCCATTCTTCTATCCTCCCGCGTCTTCACTGCATGACGTTAAACTGCATGGCCTTCAGAACTGTGTATGGCTTGATTCCCAAACTCATGGGATACGTAGGAACACCTGGAAATTTCGTCTGTTGGCCCATCCCAAAAGCCAAAATATTCTCCTTGGTTCAAGACATATGGCATGGTTCATACTTTTTCCCCAATTCACGTCGATCTAGCCTCGATCTGGCTGTATGTCCCCCTCCCTGAAGATGTTCGCCTCATTCGTAGCTAGGTACAACTATGCTTCACCCACTCCTTAACTAGGATTCCATCACTTTCCCCATCCAAAAGGGCCCTTGAATGGTTGGATGCTAGGCCTAAGGGCTCTCCTACCGTTACAGGACAAAGCCCTCGAGGATGACGAGCAACAAGCCGATACAAGTCCCGCGTTTTGAATGTGGTCAGTGGTCGATGCTCATTTGTTTCTCCCATATCAGGTCGCCATAGGGATGCTATGTTTAGAACATGGCCAACAACCACCCTAGATCTTTGGGTCCACCCCAAGATGTCCTAATCATCGAGTGTAGTGATTTTTTCTACCCCATCCCGAAGTGATGAACTCTTTCTGGGCAGGTCCAACTGTCGGGCCCTTGGACCAGGTTCTCTATGATGGGATTGTGAGGTGTGGTGTGGGATTACGTCCTCATTCATGTCAGGTTACTCACCGTACCGAACACATCCCCGAAGGATACACCTTATCCATCCCCCTTCCTCACTGCAAGACTCTAAACTGCAAGCTAGTTAGGCCTTCCTGACCGAGGCCTAGCCTCAGGCCCCTTGGCCTCCTCGGGCACCCGTCCCTCATCCTTATTGCAAGATGTTAAACTGTAAGCTGGTCAGGCCTTCCCAACTGAGGCCCAGCCTCAGGACCCTTGTCCTTTTTGGGCCCCTGGCCCTCGTCCTTACTGCAAGACGTTAAACTGCAAGCTGGTCAGGCCTCCCTGACTGAGGCCCAGCATCAGGCCCCTTGGACTTCTCGGGCCCCTTAGCCCAAGTTCATACCCGGAGTGTACGATGTGGTGTGGGACTATGTCCACATTCATGTCAGGCTACTCATCGTACCACACACCTCCCCTGTCCAGGGAATCCTATTCCCCAACCCTCGTCCTCACTGCAAGACGTTAAACTGCGAGTAGGCCAGGACTTCCTGACCAAAGCCCAACTATCAGGCCCTTTGGCCTTTTTGGGCCCCCGTCCTAGGTCCTATCTTATAGGAATGTATGGTTTGGTGTGTTATTATGTCCCCATTCATGTAGATTTGTTCGTCATACCATACACCTCCCTTGTTTGGGGGTATCTTACTCCCCTCTTCGTCCTGCATGACGTTAAACTGCATCTTGAGAACTATGTGTGGCTTGATTCCCATCCTTATGGGATACATAGGACCACCTGAATGTCTAGGCTTTGGGTCCAGCCCCATATTCCGGAAATCCCCATCCCACCTTGGCCCATTGGCCTATAGCATCCCACCTATTTATCACATAAACTTTGATTACATTTTACAAAACTGCGGATCTTTAAGGTTTAGTGTCTGGGAAACCAGAAACTTAAAACATGAAAACATAAAACATTCTTATTAAACACTTGAAAGGATTATCCTCATGTTCATCCTTGGTTCATTACTGCATCTCATAACCTAGGTACATACATCAAAAGAAAGGGTGAGCATAAGGCCCAGTAAGGGAAATAAGGGAAACATTTAACATGTGAACTTGAGATACATCAATAAAGTCATGAAAAGAACTTTAAGGCATGAGAATGAAATCATGAGGAATATCATAATAAAAATAACATTTTTTATAACTTGAAGATGTGGAAACAACATTTAATATTGACAATAATTCCATTTCACCAAGGTCCATCCCCAAGGTGTCATTAAAAATTACCAAGGTTATTCACCAAGGTATCAGTCTAAAAGGCCATCTCTAGAGATTAAGTCTTTACCCAATGCATTGGAGCGCTATCAGGGTGAACCCTTGAAATGTCTTTATTATCATGTGATCCAAATATATCATCATCAATAATTTCATAAACAACCCATATAGCATAAAAGTAATGGGTTTCATTTCATAATCATAATGTTTTAAAAACTTCTTTAAAGACATGATCTTTGTGTCACTTTAAAACCCACGGGTCTCATGTATGTAAATCCCAGAATTTAAAATAAAAAATTTTGGTATATATGTGAATACCCATATATAAGAGAGATATTTTAGTATTCACATAATAAAATAAAATAACTTTAGAAAAATAGAGAGACATTTTGAGACGGAAATTCTGCAGCATAACAACTACGTTTCAAGGTTTTAAAAAACATTGAAAAGAGAGGGGACATGGGTCAAACATTCATAAATGACCCATAAAACAGTAAAGGGACAGAATATGAAGGATATATGAACATGGTAATGAAATTTTAAGGGCATACCATTTGAAATTAAAAATATGTAAGGAAGACAAAAATTAGATTTCTCTTATGAAAATCCGGCAGCCTAACAGCGTCACTTAAGCTTCAACCAAAAATGAATTGACAAGATCAAATTGGGTCTCTCATCATATGAACATAATATTTCAGTATAATAGATATATCAATCATACCCCAACAAAATAAAAAGGAACTTTAAAGACTTGAAATGAAATTAGAACTTTGAAAAAGATAAGGGTGAAAGAATCCCTTAAAAATTCGACAGCCTAACTGCGCCACTTAAACTTCAACAAAAATGAATTGATGAGATAAAAATAGGGTCTATCATCATATGAACATAAAATATAAGTATTATAGATATATATATCATACCCCAACATAATAAAAAGGGACTTGAAAGACTTGACATGAAAGTAGAACTTTGAAAAAGAGAAAGGTGAACGAGTCCCTTAAAAATTCGGCAGCCTAACGGCGCCACTTAAAACTTCAAAATACTGAATTGAAGAGATAAAATAGGGTCTCTAATAATATGAACATAAGATTTCAGTATTATAGATATAGAGATCATACCCCAACATAATAAAAAGGAACTTGAAAGACTTGACATGAAAGTAGAACTTTGAAAAATGAGAAAGGTGAAATAATCCCTTAAAAATTCGGCAGCCCAACGGCGCCACTTAAACATTCTTAAAATTAATTGATGAGAGAAAGAGGGGGTCTCTCATCATATGAAAATTAAAAGGTCAGTAAGAGTAATATAAAAGAAAATCCTCCAACATAAGATCATGGAGCATAAAAGAAATTTCATAAAAGAGATTACTTGAAAAGGAAGAGAGAGGTAGGATCCCTTACCTTAAAACGTAACTGTTAAAACTCAAAGGTTGGGACCTTGAGGGTTTGGGGGAACCTTGGGAGGTAATGAGACCAGAGCTTCGTTGGGGGAGAGTTGGGAATCGAATGGATGAGAGTATGGCTTGGTATTTATAGGGAAAGTGAGGGGACAAGGCATTAATGGCCAAGGGACACCTCATTGGTGGTTTTGGCAAAACCATGGGCTTGCCCATGGTATTTGCCCATGGTATTGGCCACATGGGTCCCCCCATACAATAATTCATCACCTTTGGTCAACCAACCCTTAAAATATCTCATGACATCATCATGACATAGTTATGATGTCATTAAACATACCAAAACCCTAAAACTGTATTTTCACTATTCATCGAAAATTCAAATTTCTCAGAAAAATCATAAAAATGTCACCTTAACCAAATATCAATTCTCTGATTTCAAAAAATAAACTCCATTTTATAAAAATATTTTTCTAAATATTTTTAATTTATTTTTTTTAAATAAATACACTATTCACTGAAAATTCATTTTTTCAGAAAAATCCTCAAAAATTACCATAACATAATATCAATTCTCTGAGTTCAAAAATGAAATCCATCTTATAAAAATAATTTTCTAAATATTTTTAATTTAATTTTTAATTAAAAAACACTATTCACCTGAAAAAACTAATACTTCAATACTAATTTATGAAACTATTATTTAACCATTTTATTGAATCACATTACTTAATCAAGGTGCCTAGATTATATTAATACTTTCTTTAAGTGAGATTGATAATCCATTTGGTCACATTACTAATCCTAAGCATAAAATCACTATTCATAATTTACTATTCATCAAAAATTAAGTTGATCTTATTAGACTCTAAATTTCCTACTGAAGATAATTGTAGAAGACCATTTTTTGAAAATCATTACACATTTTTAATTATTTAAGGTTTACATAAACATTTTTAAAATATCCTTTCTCTAAAATTCATCAAAAATATGCATACTATATTTATCCAGACATTTGAAAATTCATAAACTTCATCAAAAGAAGAGATAAAAAATTTATTTAAAACAAAGGATTACACAAGGTAGTTATGGTCTCATTACATAGACCCTTATCACACCAACATAGGACCTAAGTGTAAGGTGTGCTAAGGTGAGAGAATCTGAGGGAGGCTCGGCCAACATCGCACGAGTAGTAATTTCTATCAGTTTGAACTTCTCGTGAAGGCGATTCCGTTCTAGCTTCACATGATGAAGTTTGGCTTGGGTTTGGTCCAGAGCAAAGCCCAGTGGTGGTACCTCCTTCCCATGTTCTGTTAGATGGGCTTCGATCGGTCCAAGACTACTGGGTGATGCCATCGAATCTTCTTTCTATATTAATTAACAAAGATTACTTGTATTTAGAGACAATAATCGAAACGTTTAGTTTCCAGCGGTCATATTGACCAATGGTCATATAACAGTCAAAACCCAACGGTCTCATTTTAATTATACTCATGTTATCAAATGAAATAGTTTTGTTGAGTATAAAAAATAAAATCACACAAAATTAGGAAACAAGATTTATTCAAAATTTTGGGTCATTACAATTTTCCCCCCTTAAGAAATTGCGTCCTCGCAATTTTTAAAATTGGGTTTTGAAATTTCATTGAAAGTCCCACATCGGAGAAAGAGTCAGTAACACTATTACATTAAAAGAAAGAAAAGGAAGTACAAAGGTCACCCGAGTTATCCCACACTAGGATTCCATGTAGGAAAACATGGACATGGAGGAGAAAACAAAGGGTCAAGTTCTGAGGGAGAGTGATAGAAAACATGATTAGGAGAAAGTTAACCATGATAAAATCCCAAACTTATGATGTGTGTAAATGGTTTTTGATTACCTAGTAGGAAACTTAAACCAACAATGTTTTTGTTTTAAGTTCTTTTTCATAATTTCGAGGAATTCATTTACTACATAGAACAAAAACATAAGAAAATATACCTACCTTCAAGTAGAGTTTCATCCTTTAATAAGTCTCTACCAAAACTAATCTTTTCTCCAAACGATGATAATTCAAAAACACTTGGTCTCATCAAAATCACAAAAATCATCTTCTAGAGAATCACATAATCCACAAAATATTAACTATATATTTCTTCTATATTTAAACATTATCCCAAAAACAGAAAGGGTAAGGTAAAACAACTCTTCAAAAAGAAATAATCCCATAGGAATGGAAACTATTTTTAAATATTCAAAGTTCCATGGTACTACCCAAAGTTCATCATAGACCATTCCATAAATAACGATTCTTAAAATTCCTCAAAATAAACCAAACTATGATTGAAACCCAAATACAAGAAGGATTTGATAACATAGTCTTCCAAAATAAACTTCATTGTTCATCTCCAAACAACATCAACCACTCCTAACATCTTATAACAAAAGTAGCTAAACTAAAAATATTTTACCCAAGATAGGTTAATCCTTTCCATAAGTAACCTAAATTACTATAAGTCCACCTTAAATTCATCGATTATTCAAAATATAAGTCTACCTTACTCCTCAATGAAAATACCATAGTAATCTATTTACCTCGATCATATAGGGTCCCTAAAATAGTGAATGTCTTCCAAAATAATAATCATCTTTTAATCCCCTAATCATCTCTATCATATTAATACAGAAATTGTCACATTTCCTATCACATTGGTTGTTGGGACATGTTCTTCCATTTCCCACCATTAACTAAGAAGAGAAAGTATAATTAGGGGCTTAAATACTTAGCCAATAATCATGAAAAGGAACTTAAAGCATATAAGGATAACTTGTAGAAGAAAAGTATACCCTAACTTGTGATCCCCTAGGTTTAAAACTAGGTTATCCATGATCATATATTCTTATGTGAATCTTTATTTTATTTTATCTTTGTTCCTTTAATAATGATTCATACTAAGATTATGAATTTACCAAAGCATATCCCCTGGGAGTGTCGTAACCAAGAGTACAGCAAGGCCTGTTTTCGTGTACCAGTTCCCCTTTGAGTCTAGCTCAAAGCGGTGTTTTTGGGTTTTACCCCTATGTACATCTGTGTCAGAGCCACCTCTACCTACTCATATCCAGACATGGATGTATTTTCTTGGCAACCCTTTAATCAATACTCACCAAAATACCAGGAAGATTTCCTATATTTAAACTTTTCTATAGGGTTCTTCCTAGAGATTTCATATCCTAATTTCTACAAATAACTAAACCATCCTTTGATACCAACTATATCATACTACCTTTTTATCACATAAACTTTGATTACATTTTACAAAATCGAGGATCTTTAAGGTTTAGTGTCTTGGAAACTAGGAACTTAAAACATGAAAACATAAAATATTCTTCTTAAACACTTGAAAGGATTCTCCTCATGTTCATCCTAGGTTCATTACTGCATCTCATAACTTGGGGACATACATCAAAATAAAGGGTGAGCAGAAGGCCCAGTAAGGGAAACAAGGGAAACATTTAACATGTGAACTTGAGATACATTAATAAAGTCATGAAAAGAACTTTAAGGAATGAGAATGAAATCATGAGGCATATCATAATAAAAATAAAAAATTTTATAACTTGAAGATGTGGCTACAACATTTAATATTGACAGTCATTCCGTTTCACCAAGTTCCATCCCCAAGGTGTCATTAAAAATTACCAAGGTTATTAACCAAGGTATCAAACTAAAAGGTCATCTCTAGAGATTAAGTCTTTACCCAATGCATTGGAGCACTATCAGGGCGCACCCTTGACATGTCTTTATTATCATTTAAGCCACATATATCATCATTAATCATTTCATAAACAACCCATATAGCATAAAAGGAATGTTTTTCAATTCATAATCATAATGATTTAAAAACTTCTTTAAAAACATGATCTTTGTGTCACTTTAAGACCCACAGAAAAAGAAGGTGGGTCTCATGTATGTAAATCCCAGAATTTAAAATAGAACATTTTGGTATATATTTGAATACCCATATAGAAGAGAGATCTTTGAGTATTCACATAATAAAATAAAATAACTTTAGAAAAAGAGAGATACATTTTGAGATGGAAATTCCGTAGCATAACAACTATGTTTCGAGGTTTTAGAAAACATTGAAAAGAGAGGGTACATGGGTCAAACATTCATAAATGACCCATAAAACAGTAAAGGGATAGAATATGAAGGATATATGAACATGGTAATGAAATTTTAATTACATACCATTCGAAATGAAAAATATGGAAGGAAGACAAAAATTAGATTTCTCTTATGAAAATCCCGCAGCCTAACAGCGTCACTTAAGCTTCAACCAAAAATGAATTGACAAGATCAAATTGGGTCTCTAATCATATGAAAATAAGAGTTCAGTATGATAGATATATTGATCATACCCCAACATAAAATAAATTAACTTGAAAGACTTGACATGAAATTAGAACTTTGAAAAAGAGAAGGGTGAAAGAATCCCTTAAAAATTCGGCAGCCTAACGACGCCACTTAAACTTCAAAAAAAATGAATTGACAAGATAAAAATAGGGTCTCTCATCATATGAACATAAAATATCAGTATGATAGATATATATATATCATACCCCAACATAATAAAAAGGAACTTTAAATACTTGACATGAAAGTAGAACTTTGAAAAAGAGAAAGGTGAACGAGTCCCTTAAAAATTCGGCAGCCTAACGGCACCACTTAAAACTTCAAAATAATGAATTGAAGAGATCAAATAGGGCCTCTAATAATATGAAAATAAGAGTTCAGTATGATAGATATAGATATCATACCCCAACATAATAAAAAGGAACTTGAAAGACTTGACATGAAAGTAGAACTTTGAAAAATGAGAAAGGTGAAAGAATCCCTTAAAAATTCGGCAGCCTAACGGCGCCACTTAAACTTTCTTAAAATTAATTGATGGGAGAAATAGGGGGTATATCATCATATGAAAATTAAAAGTGAAATAAGATGAATATAAAATAAAATCCTCCAACATAAGAGCATGAAGCATAAAAGAAATTTCATAAAAGAGATTACTTGAAAAGAAAGAGAGAGGTAGGATCCCTTACCTTAAAACGTAACTCTTAAAACTCAAAGGTTGGGACCTTGAGGGCTTGGGGGCACCTTGGGTGGACTACTTGGGAGGTAACGAGACCGAAGCTTCATTGGGGGAGAGTTGGGAGTCGAATGGATGAGAGTATGGCTTGGTATTTATAGGGAAAGTGAGGGGACAAGGCATTAATGGCCAAGGGACACCTCATTGGTGGTTTTGGCAAAACCATGGGATTGCCCATGGTATTGTCCACATGGGTCCCCCCATACAATAATTCATCACCTTTGGTCATCCAACCCTTAAAATATCTCATGACATCATCATGACATAGTTATGATGTCATTAAACATACTGAAACCCTAAAACTGTATTTTCACTATTCATCGAAAATTCAACTTTCTCAGAAAAATCCCAAAATATCACCTTAACCAAATATCAATTCTCTGATTTCAAAAAATGAACTCCATTTTATAAAAATAATTTTCTAAATATTTTTAATTTATTTTTTTAAATAAATACACGATTCACCAAAAATTCATTTTTTTCAGAAAAATCCCCAAAAATTACCATAACATAATATCAATGCTATGAGTTCAAAAATGAAATCCATTTTATAAAAATAATTTTCTAAATATTTCTAATTTAATTTTTAATTAAAAAATACTATTCACCTGAAAAAACTAATACTTGAATAATAATTTATGAAACCGTTATTTAACCATTTTATTGAATCACATTGCTTAATCAAGGTGCCTAGATTATATTAATACTTTCTTTAAGTGAGATTACTAATCCATTTGGTCACATTACTAATCCTAAGCATAAAATCACTATTCATAATTTACTATTCATCAAAAATTAAGTTGATCTTATTAGACTCTAAATTTTGTACTGAATATAATTGTAGAATACCATTTTTTGAAAATCATTACACATTTTTAATTATTTAAGGTTTACATAAACATTTTTAAAATATCCTTTCTCTAAAATTCATCAAAAATATGCATACTATATTTATCCGGACATTTGAAAATTCATAAACTTCATCATAGGAAGAGATAAAAAAATTATTTAAAACAAAGGATTACACAAGGCAGTTACGGTCTCCTTACATAGCCCCTTATCACACCGGCATAGGACCTAAGTGTAAGGTGTGCTAAGGTGAGAGAATCCGAGGGAGGCTCGGCCAACATTGCACGAGTAGTAATTTCTATCAGTTTGAACTTCTCACAGAGGCGATTCGATTCTAGCTTCACACGATGAAGTTCGGATTGGGTTTGGTCCAGAGCAAAGCCCAGTGGTGCTACCTCCTTCCCATGTTCTGTTAGATGGGCTTTGATCGGTCCAAGACTAATGGGTGAGGCCATAAAATCTTCTTTCTATATTAATTAACAAAGATTACTTGTATTTAGAGACAATAATTGAAACGTTTAGTTTCCAGTGGTCATATTGACCAATGGTCATATAACAGTCAAAACCCAATGGTCTCATTTTAATTATACTCATGTTATCAAATGAAATAGTTTTGTTGAGTATAAAAAATAAAATCACACAAAATTAGGAAACAAGATTTATTCAAAATTTCGGGTCGTTACATGGCCTACCCTTCACCAGAGAGGGGAGTATATAGCGTGTTATGGGATTAAGTCCTCATTCACGTCGGGCTTGTAATGACCACGCCATGTACCTCTCCCTCCTGAGCCGTCTCACCAACCCTTTTCGGTGGTTCACCAATGTGCCTACGGGTACTCTGGTATATTACCTGGAATGTTGGACTCTACTCAAACATGTCCGCAACTGCTTTTCAGGCTTTGTGTTTCCCTTTATTTGGGCTTCCATTATCTTTCACACCCGGAGGGACCCCCAAGAATGGCCTAGATACCACGCCTAAGGGCTCTCCTACCATTACGAGCCAACGCCCCTGAGGTTTTTGGACAAAAAATTGATACAAATCCCACGTTGCGAATATGTTCAACGGTCGATGCACATTTGTTGTTCCCACTTCAGGCTAACGTGATATGGAGACTATTTTTCCACCACGATTAACAGTTATCCTCCATCGCCACACCAACCCCATTAATCCCAAAATGTCGGTTACACGATTCACATCCTTCTCCACCTCATCATGTCCAAGTAGAGTTTTGAAACTCTTGGTACTATTCCTCAGTGCGCATCTGCACGTTAGGGGAACAAAGCCGCATTAAAGGTGTCCTTTGGGGCTCTGCACTGACTTCCCTTTGATGGACGTTCTGGGTATTGAAATAAGGATCTTCCTCCCTTGTTTCCCACACCGAGTTTAACTCATGTGGGATTAGGGATTGGGTAGAGGTCTGCACTTACTTGGAAAGCTGCCATCCATTCATGGTCCGAGCTCTAAGACCATAAACTAAGATCTCCTCAGAACTATGTCTGGCTTGATTCCCATCCTCATGGGATACGTACGAACACCCAGACCTCCTGTCTTTGGGTCCAGCTTGATTTCTGCTAATTCATTTTATCTATCCCGCCTTCAGGACCTTGACTACGGGACTTCATGGCATGGTGTGGGACTATGTCCTCATTCACGTCGGGTTTGCAATATTCGCACCACGCACACCCCGTTCTAATAATTAGCCCTCTTATTTCCTGTCCTGCACGACATTAAAAGGAACCATCTAGAACTATGTGTGGCTTGATTCCCATCCTTATGGGATATGTAGGACCACCCAAATGTCTAGACTTCAGGTCCAACCCCACTTCTTAGAGATCTCCCGATCTCCCGGTCACCTAGGCCCCTTGGCCTGTCCCTCTCCAGGAGGGGGATATATACGTGTGGTACAGGGTTTTTGGCACCATTCCCCCCTTCTCTCGAGAACCCACCATCTCTTGTCCACCCTCAAGTTGATTCCCTCGACCCCTTGCAGTGGTTCACCCATGTGTTAAGAGTACTCTGGTCTAGGACCAAGAGTGTCAGATTCAACTTGGTCAAGTTCCTTCCACTTGTCAGGCTTCGTGTTCCCCTTCATTTAGGCCTCCGTTATCTCTCACACCCAGAGGGACCCCCAAGAACAGCCTGGATACCATGCCTAAGGGCTCTCCTACCGTTATAGGCCAACTCCCCTGGGGGTTTTGGACAAAAAATTGATATAAATCCTGCATTGTGAATATGTTCAGCGGTCGATGCTCATTTTTTTGTTCCCATTTCAGGCTAATGTGATATGGATGATGCTTTTCCGCCACGTTCACTAGTGATCCTATGCCATCACGCCATCCCCTTCAGGCCTTGAATGTTGGTTACATGATTCACGTTATGTTCCACCCCATTGTGTCCAGGTGGAATCTTGACACTCTTGGCACTATCCCTCAGTGCATTTCTGCACGTTAGGGCAACAAAGCTACAATACAGCGTCCTTCGGGGCTCCCACGGTCCGATCTATAAGACCATAAACTAATGTCTTCATCTATAACTACATATGGCTTGATTCTCATCCTTATGGGATACGTAGGACCACTCGGACGTCTCGTTTTCGGGTCCAGCTCATTTGGGAGCTAGTCTCCCCCCCCCCTTCATCGCTCATTTTGGATCTAGTCTCTCCCCCTTTCACTTTCACTCCTATTTGGGCCCCTTGGCCTGAGTTTCCTCTCTCGAAATTGCATACGGTGTGATGTGGGATCATGTCCCCATTCACGTCGGTTATGTTTCATGGCACCGTACACATTCCCCACCTAGAATCATCTCTGCTACGTTTGCGCTGCGTAATGTTAAAATGCATGCTTGGTCCTATCACACGACCCTATACTGTGACATTATCTTCCTGGCCACACGACGAAAAACGGAACTGCATTGTGATGACCTCATCATAGAGGATGTCACGTTGGGTATTGGTCATGCGCCATGCCATTTTTTAATGCCTAATGTGGCTTGATTCTTGTGGCGACACCAGGGCTTGCTACCCTAGGCATGTCGCTTCACAAAAAAAACCACTCACCTTAAAGGAAAAAAAAGTTTTATCAAATATCGCTTCTATTGGTGTGAGGGCTAGACCCGCATGCCCCCTTCATCCTTTGTACTTGTACCTTACCATGCTGTGAAACCCTCAAGAACTACGTGTGGCTTGATTCTCATCCTTATGATATACGTAGGAGCGCCTGGGCACTTCCCTGCAGGCCCATCCTAACTTTTGTGTTCGGTCCCTCGAACACATGGTAAGTAGGGATTATAGCCCCATTCACATCGGGTTTTGTAACCACCTCACAGTGTGTCCCCTGATCTCTTTACCCATTCATGGTCTGAGTTCTAAGACCTTAAACTAAGAACTTTTCAAGAACTACATGCAGCTTGATCCCCATCCCCATGGGGTACGTAGGAACGCTTGTGCATTTTGCCTCAGGCCCATTTCAAATCTCGTTTTCAGTCCCTTGACCTAAAACCTCTCCCAATGGGGGGTTGTGCGGTGTGGTATGGGATTATGTCCTCATTCATTTCGGGTTGTTCACCGCACCATACACATCCATGGTTCCCATTCACATCGGGTTGTTTTGTACTTACATGTCACGTGCCTCTGGTGTTTCCTCCCATCCATGGTCCGAATTCTACGACCCTAAACTAAGATCTCCCTATGGGAAGGGACTCTAATCCCTCTACCTAATACGTCTCGTTAACGTATTCAGATGAATTTTGACAGAGTCTAAAGTGTGGAATTTTCACGGGGAAATCCCCTCGTTCCATGTCCAAGATTTGTGTGCTCTCTATTTGGATCCTCATCCTCTTCCACATCCAAAAGGACCCTCAGGCGACATTGATGCTAGGATTAAGGGATCTCCATGGATGTTGGGCCTAAGGGCTCTCCTATCGTTTCAGGACAACGTCCTTAAGGATCTCGGATGAGGTTTGCGACAGGTCATGTGTTTCGAACATGTTCAACGGTCGACCCACATTTGTCTGTCCCCATTCTAGGCTAATGCGATATGGATGCCGCGTTTCCGCCATGGTCAACAGTTATCCACTATCGTCACGCCACCATCATTGTGATCCAAATATTGAACGTCATGATTCATACATTTCCACTTCCTCATGTTCAAGTGGAATTCCGACATACTCGGCTTTATCTCTTCGCGCGTCTAGGTGCGCCACATGGATGTGTTAGCATCATTGGGTCGGTATTCACCGAGAGTCCCTTTTCACTAACCTGTCCCTTCATGTGTTAGGAAAGTTCCCCATTACTTCTTGTTTCCCACATCGAGCACGACTCACGTGGGCTTAGTAGTTTTTGTAGGATGAGTACCAGCGCAACCAGGCTTCTCATCGTCCCTCATGACGTTAAATTGTGCTTCCAGAACTATGTGTGGCTTGATTCCCATTCTCACAGGATACATAGGGACACCCTGGTATTTTTCCTAGGGTCCAGCCCCCATGAGTCATAAATCATGTTCTTACACTTTCCGGCCCCCTGGTTGGACCCCTCGTAGGGAACTGTACAACTATAACTCTGCCCTGAACAAGTTCAGGATGCCCCATGGGAAGCGACAGACCCCCCTCACCAGAGAGGCCCTGTCTGAAAGAAGGAATGATCCATGATCAAACTGATGCGCCCAACTAGCATATTCCCACCACGGTGGCATAATTTCATTAGTTTTGGATTCTGTTTGAACAAACCATCACTCCACATCCCACGCTTCACGTGCCCCTTATTTGGACTCTCGTCCCCTTTCATGTCAGGAGGAACCCCCTAACAGTATGGATGCTCGACCTATGGTCTGCCTTCTATCCTAGGCCAACATTTCGGAAGACTGATCATGTTTGGAGGGACCCCCTAACAGTATGGATGCTCGACCTATTCTCCTCCTGCTATCCTGGGCCAACGTCCCAGAAGACTGGTCGACGATATTTGAGTTAGGCCCCGTGTTGCGAACATGGTCAGCGATCATCCCTCATTTGTTGTCCCCATTTCAGGCTAATGCAATATGGATGTTGTGTTTCCACCACGGTCAATAGCTATCCACCATTGTCACACCACCCCGTAGTGTTCCAAATCTTGGGTATAGTGATTCACACTTCCCATTCCCATCCGTTCAGACCGATTTCAGTGCCCCTGGCGTTGCACCATTCGTGCACAAGAGAACGCTGGAAAAACAGTAATCTGGATGTTCTGAGAACTTCATTCTCCAGTCAGGTCTCTCCCAATTCTCAAAAATCTGGACCGGTTATCAAAACCCCTGATTCCCAAAGCTTGGTTTTCACTCCAATGTTTGGATGGGGCAATGAGGTGACTATCTCTTGTTTCTCACAACGGCCCCAACCCACATGAGCTTAGGGAATTGTCGCTGGACGTTCCATAAATATCGTAAGGATGCAATGAACCAGTGCAAACAACGGAACTCGTGCAGGCTATGGCATTAAAAAAAATTAAAGCACGAAAAGTACGTTTAAGGGTTTATAATCATTATAGTACCCGGGGGTCAACTCCCCCCATGGACGGATTGACCCCGTCAAAAGAGTGTTGCAGCTCCACCACCCTTCGACTTGTGGCATCCAGGAATTGTTGCCGCCGACTCAGCTCCTGTTCCTCCTCAGCAGCGATGGGGAACAGTTCATCAACCTCAGCTTGGGCCCACTCTACGTCAGCCTGAATGACGGCCATCTCTTTGGAAGTCTACCTCATACGCTCTTCTGCCTCTGCCAGCTGGGCCTTCAATCACAAGATCAGCTCAGATTGTGCATTGAGAGATGATAAGTGCCCATCCACCTAGATCTGTAGGTGTTGGACTTCTTTTTCAGCCTCCTGGAGCTTCTTGATGTTCATCGCCTTCCTCCTCTACCAGCCCACGCTGATCCCGCGATCATACTCCCAGATCTTCTCTGCCCTAAGATCTCATATGAGCATATGAGGGCACTGGGCATCCCCTCCCCCAGAACACAGTTCGTGTAACCACGAGCAAAGTATTTCCATTTCATCTATCCATATCATTTTGGGGTGTCATTTATGAAGTGTGTGATCAACTTCCATGATTGGCGGTGGACTATTTTGTTGTCCTCTTCGTCAGAGGTCGTTTCGTCCCAGTTTGCGCAGTTAGTAGGCTCGTATGCTGGGTACTCCCGCAAGAAGTCTTCAGCGGTATCTACGTCTGGCGTTGGATCTGGCGTGACATCTGGCATTGGATCAGATGTAGTGGGACTTGGGTTGACCAATATATCCTCATCTTCGGACCCCACCTCGATGACCTCAGGCACGACCCCGCTAGTGGTCCCACCAATGATAAAGGACACTACATCTTAGGTGGGTGGGGTAACTATCTCCATGATCACCGGCATGCCCCTAGGAGGGATGCTGCCAAAAATACCGACCATCCTCACCATAAAAGCCCATTCCAGTCGAAGAACTGTACCTGATAGAGAATGGAATGGACGTCAGTTGGCACGATCGGCATGTGACAGTAATGAGTTCAACGGAGAGGACTTATAGAGAATGAACTCATGGTACTGCTCCATAGTTTATGTTGATGGGGCCCCAAGGCGTGGCCCTCCGTATATTTTCGGAAGGTCTGGAGACTCTGGAAGAGCCACCTCAGGTGTCCTTGCCCCACTAGACACCGAACTGGACGTGGCCACTGGCGTGGGTTTCGAGGGTCCTGCATCATCACCCACCGAGGGGCGAGAGCGAGGTCTGTGTACAAGTTCCTCATGTACAGTTCAGATGTTGGTAAGAGGTCCATAATGGCCTGAGAGCAGACCTTAAGGGAAGGAACTTGGAATGTTACCTCGAGAGCCTCCGCAAAATTGTCAAGATCTGAGTCTTGATCGCCGACTTCGCCTTCCTCCAACGGGCTCCCTCCACCAGCCTCGTCTCCCCGAGAGGATTCGTCTGAATCTTCCAATAGGGAGAAGCACTCCCGCATCTCAGCGACCAACAGTTGTGGGGGAATAGTCCGACCCAGCAGTACCCTCACCCGGCTTGTCATTGGATGTGGGGCACCACTAGAATGTACGAAGTCCTCCAGCTCATACAGGTATTGCTCCACCTCCACTGGGGACACTGCGAAACCAGCCCGGACAGGGCCTATACCCGGTAAATCCATCCCGAGGTGGTTTAGGTGTTCCCACATTTCTGGCGGATCGAGGTGTTGCCGGTTGACATCCCAAATGTCCCAGGCCTCTGGGAAAACAGCATTCTCTCGTATGTCTATATGGCACAACCGCTTCCCCGGAGCCTGAGTGGATATCCTGCGGAATCCCCTCGATGGCCACCCCTCCGGATGGTTCTGCTCTTCTGGGACCACCAGGTCCACTACCTCTATTGGATCCTCCACTGTTGTCTCATCCTCGGCTGGTGTAGGTCTCGCCACCACGGAATCTCTGCCACCACGAGAGTCCCTTACCGCCCTCTGACCCCAACCTCAGGATAGGGGAGGCCCGCCGTCACCATCTCGAACGGTTGGCTGCTTTAGCATTTCCCCCGGGTAAACTACCTCCCAGCTGATGGAATACTTCTTCACCAGTCCAAAGGCGGTAGTGGATGGAGGCAATGCATTTTTCATTTTCCCGTCTTCCCGTGTGAACATGAGACACAATTTCCTCATCACACATGGGTGCTCCTCGTGGCGAACCTCCCAGTAGACCTGCGGGGTTAGCCACTGTAGGCACCAGAATTTCCTCGCGAACCGGTGCGGGGTGTACGACTTATGGAGCAGCTCACGATCCACCCGTGCCACCAAGACTCCGCCTCAAAATTCCAGGAGATGGTCCTGATGCTCTTTCGTCCCATGACCGTCGTCGGTGAGTACCCCCGTCGGTAATGGAAATGGGTGGAAGTTAAACTTGTCCACCTTCCACACCCGGTTTAGTACCATAGGTACAGTTAGTTTGACTAGGAAGCTCTCGGCAGCATTCAGAATGGAGGGGTGGAAGTTTGACCTCGGTGGCGAGATGGGGTTCGGATATTCGTAAACCCCCTTGATGTGCGCCGCGATCCCCCATACAGAAGGTGGAAGGGCCCGCATATCCTCGGCGGCTTTTTTCCCTCGCTAACATGTCAGAGCATATTGTACAATCGAAAGAGCATCGGAATCCCTAGATTGACCCTCCTTCCATTGGCCATCATGGATGCCATGATGAATGAGCTAGGCTGCACCCCCATGTTGGTATCCCTCACTGGTAGGATCCAACCATAGATAAGGTTCGTGATAAACGCTGCCAGTCTGACTATCATCCACTGTTCAGTGCTGACACTGAAACCCCAGGTCTTCCATTGGCTGTCCTCCAAGAGCCGCCAATATGAGTGCTCATTGCCCCTTTGAGCCCCCTTCGGGAAAATTCAAGGCCTTGGGGGAAACTCTCGATCCTTCGGAAAGTTCAGGAACTTCTTGAAAAACTTCTTAAAGTGGACATCTCTTACCACTTCATTATCCTCTCCGGGGACCAGTCCCATCAGTGCCAGTGCCAGCCGCAGAATCTGCTTCGGATCCTCCCATGCACTCATCACGGGGAGGAACTCATCATACATTTCCCCCAAGATCGGGACCCCCGAAATCTGATGGACGTCCCACAGATTGATGCCAACCTCCCCATAGTGCAGGTGAAAAGTGTTGGTCCTAGATGACCACCTGCTCAACAACTCCAGTATCAGCTATTTTGGTTGATAAATGTGGAATTGGGAGGCCCATGCCACCTCATACAAACCCACTCTCCTCATCTAGGCTCCAAACTCCTCGCATGAGGCACCTACCCAGTAGGCCCATGCCTAGTTGTTTGTGAAGTTTTTTCCCTGGCACAGGTCCCACTCATCAGACCACCCCTTCTTCGAATCCCTCAAAGTTGCCTTCAGTATAATGCGGTACATGGGAGGGGACATCTCTGGTTACAATGGATTCCCATCAATGTTGTTTAGATGGTTTTATAGACAGTCGGTGGTGACAGGTGTTAAATCCTCCCTCGAATGACCATCAGCTTCCCTAAACCATTGGTGCTGGCATGACGTGCTTCTGAACCAGCAAACTGGCTCGTCCCTACTCGCCTCAGTAATGAAGACGTCATCCCTCAGCCCAAATCAATACAATGGAAGCTTCTTTCACAGCGGATAGTTCTTTTGGCTCTCTGAGAACGGTTTCGTCAAAGAATTATGGTCCGAGTGGCTTTGGACTAGCTCCCCCAGGCCCAGACAGTAGGTCATCTCCTCCCTCCGGGAGGCATTCGCAAGCACCCCCTGGGCAGCTTCTTAGTGGGCCATTTGTTTTAAAGGGCTTTGGAAATTTTATAGCTCGGATCGCAAAGCCTGTTCGCGGAGCTCCCTCACGAAGCATAATCACGGAGCCTGGCCTTGGCCTGCAAGAACACGTTCTCTTGGCGCTGTCACGGAGTCAGAGACTCGTGGTTCGCCGTGAAGCTTGATTCGCGGTGAGCAGTTGCGGAGTACGCGGAGATTCGCGAATCAAGAGCGCAAAAAGACAAGTTTGCAGATGAGGGAAAGGACAAAAGAGAGGTCAGCCCCCTATTTATAGGTAGCATCCCCCGGAGCTTCGCGGCGCATCCAGCCTGCGCGGAGCTTCGTGGCGTGTCCGGACCGCGCGGCCCCTGTTCGCCTCACACACCCGCTTCGTGATCTATCTGCGTGAACGGCAGTTGATTTTAATGGTTTCCCTCAGAATTAGACCCTTGATCCCTCCACATCTCCAAGTCTAATGGGGGGAATTTTTTGGTGCCCAAATACTTGAAGAAAGGAGAGAATAAAAAGAGGCTCCTCGCCCGACCTCGCGAATCCACGACACGGAACCCTCCCAAGCAATGCGGCCGCCATGAAGCACCAGAGGCGGGACACCCCGCGAAGGCCCCTGACGTTCACGAACCTGCCGTGAATCAAAAGAGGCGGTACCTCTCCGTGAATGCCTCTGACGTTCGCGAACCTGCCATGAAGAAAATGAGGCGGTACCTCTCCGCGAATGCCTCTGACTTTCGTGAACCCACCGTGAAGCAAAGGAGGCGGTATCCCTCCACGAACCCGGTTGACGTTCGTGACCCGCCACGAAGCAACCAAAGCCCCCTTCGTGCAGTATGATCTCTGCTTTGCGGCACCTCTTGCCTATAAATACTGAGCTCCCCCTAAGACTCAAGGATGGACAATCCGAAATTTTGGCTTCTCATCTCCTAAATCACGAAGCACTCTTTGCTCTGCGAATCATGAGCTCCGCGAGGTATTTTTGCTTCACGAGGAGCCTATGCATTGTCTTTTTTGGAGCCCCTCTTCCGAAAGGGATGTCTTTCGTGAATCCTAAGGGAATTCGTGAAAGAAGGGGATCCCCAAGGGGACTCGGGTAGTCGTGGAGCGTTTATGATTCGTGGAACACCCATCCTACACACGTGATCCACATGCTATGACAGGGTCATTGTACTTCGCAAAGCACACTGATTCATGGCACTTTGCTTCGCGAGACACCTATGCTCCATGAGTCAGTGCTCCGCGAACACCCTTCCACTTTGTGAAGAACATCCCATTCGCACCCACACCCCATACTAAGGCTATGGAACCCCACATTGCAAAGAACACCCCTTTGCAAGTTCCCTCCACTACACAAAGAAACCGAGCTCTGCAAGGCCCCTGCCTGTGGACCCCTCTGCTTGGAAATTCCTTCTCCCGTGCGACCCTCCAAGTTTGCACGATGTGATTTAAAAGTCCCCTGGACGATACTTCCCGTGGCGTTGCTTCGCCTAATGCTTCTTCACATAGGCACGCTAATGGCTATTGCTTCTTCGCATAGCCACGCTAATGTGTACCCCTCGATGGTTCACTTTACGACCCCCCTTCTACACTGCATTGCTGGTACCTTCCCTCCCACAAGGAGTAGAGGGTACCGGTCATGTAAGTACTAGGGGATCGGAGTAAACCCAACTCATTCAAGCTGCATGACGTTAAACTGCCAAGCACCCTTGTCCTTAACACATTACATTAAACTGTGACATTTGCCCATGCCTCTCATGCAGGGTCCCCCCACCTTGGAAATTCTCCACATCCCCTAGCCTCCACAGGGGATGATATCCTCCTTCTAGGAGTGATGTTTGTCCATAGGGGAAGGGCCTCCATCTTGGTGTAAGTCGCTGGTCCTTCTTGCAGGAGGTATCACCCATGCACCTTCGTACTTCCCCTCTCCCTATGTGCTTTGTCGCTCTTGGGCCTCCATCCTGGAGTAAGTCCCAACACCATGGGCCGCCTAACGCGTAAGCCCCTCTTCTCTTCCCATAGACTCACCCTCCACGACGTGATCGTCAGGTCCCTGCAGCCTCTTGTTTCTCACACTGAGCATGAATCATGTGGGCTTAGAGTGAGCACCGACCATGACACACCCTGGGCTGCCTCAGAGTGTAAGCCCCAAACGCCCCCGTCTTGTATGAAATTAAACTGCATCCCATCCCGCATGATGTTAAACTACATCCCGTACCGCATGACGTTAAACTGCATCACGTCCCGCATGATGTTAAACTGCATCCCATCCCGCATGACGTTAAACTGCATCCCGTCCCCTATGATGTTAAACTGCATCCTTTCCCGCATGACTTTAAACTGCTTCTCGTCCCGTATGACGTTAAACTGCATCCCATCCCGCATGACGTTAAACTGCATCCCATCCCACCTGACATTAAACTGTACACCTTTGAACTATGAGGTATTTGACCTGTGTCAAGGCATGGTACATAGGAAGCCTTTATGAGGTTCAAGCCCATTGCCCGGTCGTTTCTTCACGTCAGGTTCCATCTTGTCCTGCATGATGTTAAACTGCATTCCATTCCAGAGGTAATCCTTTATGACCAACCCGAACTACGGGGAATTTGATCTATGTCAAGGAATGGTACGTAAGAAGCCTCTATGAGGTTCAAGCCCAACACCCATCGGACCAAGGTCCATCATCACGTCAGTTCACCAACATCCCTCCTGAACTATGGGGACTTTGATCCATGTCAAGTCATAGTACGTAGGAAGCCTCATGAGGTTCAAGCCCACCACCCGGTCATTTCAACCATCATTCATGTTGGTTCACCAACACCTTGGGAATCCTAGAGTGTAATCCCCACACCATTCTGAACTACGTGGCCTTTGATCCATGTTAAGGCATGGTACATAGGAATCCTCCCTGAGGTTCAAGCCCACCATCCACCTAGACCAAGGTCCTTATTCACGTCAGTTATCCGACAGGCCCTTTTCTGAACTATGTAGTCTTTAATCCATGTTAAGGCATGGTACGTAGGAAGCCTCAAGAGTTTCAAGCCCACCACCTGGTCATTCTGACCTCATTCACGTCGGTTCACCCTCGTCTCTCATGACGTTAAAATGTGCACCATATCAAACTAAGAGGACTTTGATCTAGGTCAAGGCATGGTATGTAGGAAACCTCACGAGGTTCAATCCCATCACCCATCAGACCAATGTCTATCTTCACGTCAGTTCGACGATGCCCCATTCTAAACTACGTGGACTTTGATCCATGTCAAGGCATGGTACGTAGGAAGCCTCCCTAAGGTTCAAGCCCACCACCCATTGGTCGCTCCGACCCCCTTCACATCGGTTCTCACCATCTGAACTACGAGGACTTTGATTCTCTGCCATGGGGATACGTAGGAGGTCTCTTCGAGGCTCAAGACCAACACTACCATCACCTTCACGATGGTCCCATTTCATTCCCCCTCCACTCCATGAAATCCCCCATCATCCATCCGGATTCCTACCCGGGCCGCCACATCCTAGTAGGATCATGTCATCCACCCTCCTCGCTGCTCCTAGTGGTACTTGGGCCGCTATCCACGTGTAAGCCCCAGCATGTCTCTGGGTCATTGTCCTCTGTGTACACCCCGATTCATCACCACTTTGAACTATGTGGGTTTTGATCCCTGTTGTCTACACAGGGTACGTAAGAAACCTCCATGAGGTTCAATCCCAGCCAATGGTAAACCATGGTGTCCCCCATCTTGGGGTGCACACTCCCTGATCCACCCTCAGTGGTGTTCAGATCAGCCATTACGGTGTGACATCTCCCCTCCATGGGGAGAACCACCTCGGATCTGTCCTCAATGGGTGTTCTGATCCATCCACTCGGTAAACCTTCAGGTGATCCCTCTTAGGGATATACCAATATGATCCGTCTCTATGGGACGTTCTGATCACTCTTATTTCATCTCTACAAGACATTAAACTTGTGACCTACCTCATGATAAACATGAGATGCCTGAGGAAAACCTCGGATGACACGAGTTTGGCGTAACCGTCTTCACAAGACGTTAATCATGTCGTATACCCTATGTTAAACATGGGAAGATGAGGAAAACCTCAGATACATGCATATGGCTTGTGATTCCCCGCATTCAATGTGGGATGCCTCAGGTTCTACACTCTTGAGATTCCCTCTTATGAGGAAGAATACTGGTTCCTCAATGTCCACGCACCTAGAGATGCCCCGACATGCCTGACGTTGTCATCTACTTCGATCGAAGGTTTCTACCATGTCAAGACCCCATGGAATGTCCTGACGGAAGTAGTGTAATTAACCGGTGTCCATGAAGATATGGCATCGGGAATGAGATTCACGAACCATGACTTAAATATATAAGGGAGACTCAGACTGGGTAATGAGTTCCGAGGAGTAATCCACAGAAGGAAGAACCGACATACCATCATCCCGTTTTGATCAAGGAGAAAACATCCCTGAACAAGGAACGGATGCTGCCCGCCTTTGGAAAGCGGGAATGCGGGGCAACAGCCACACATCAACACAAACGGATGCGCGCGCCCCGGAAAAAGCGTCGGAAACAGATGTACTAGTACATAATTGTGGTTTGAAAAATTATTTGATGAATTTAGATAATATTTTAGAGATATTTTATAACATCTAGTTTCATACAAATTAAGACAAAATGATTCCATGGAATGAATATGGTTGAGTAGCATTGACATATTTTATCCTAATAAGGAATTACTATAGATCCTAATAATGTGTTAAATGCACAAATTTGGTTATTTACTAAGAATATTGGGGAATTAAGAGGTTTTTTGAGCCATATTAGGAACTATAGGAATTTTATCAAAGCTGATGAGAATGTGGAAAAAATATAACTATCCACAATAATAATAATAATTAAAATTATGAAATGAAGTTAAACCATAATTTTAGACTCTGAATATATTCTTGATGATAAATCTTGTGTTGGTACTACTAAATTTTCATAATAAATTCATTGTATAATTTGATGCATCTAGTTTAGGTATAGGGGATATTATTAAGTAAGTAGGAAGACTGATAGCCTATTAAATTAAAGAACTATTAGAAATATATTTATCCAAATTAGGAATTAGAGATAGTACCCAAAAAATAGGTATAATAACTTGTTCAAGAGGCATCAATAGTGATGATAATACGCTCTCAAGAAACAGTAGATGGTAAAATCCATCATAAACCCTCCAAATTTGGCATTGAAAGGAAGTTTGAAAGTGATCTTAATGTTGAAATTCATGGTAATAAATTATATTTGGTAGATGAAAAAGATATTATAATGACTCATGGGTTGAATTAAATTAATATTAACATATAGAAGTATATAAAGGCATAGTATATAATTAAATATCTATTAGAGGATCATATTTCCTTCAATTTAGAGTAATATCCTTCGTATATTGATTGGTATATCAAAATGGAAAAGTATAATTGGACCTTAGTATTTTTTTGGGATAGATCTCCTAGTCATTATATTGAATTCAAGACTTGAATAATATGGTTTTAATTGATTCATTAAGGTACCACATATTCATATAAGGATTTTAATCCATGTATTTGTTTATTTTTTATTAATGTTATGGTTTTAATGTGTGTTTACTTTGTTAGGGTTCCCACTAAACCCCCTAAAAGGTTTTTTACATGATAATAAAAAATATTAAATTTGTGAGTGATTTTATGAGGAGCTAATATAAGTGATGCATATAGTACAACACTAGAAAAAATACTTAATGGGAAGGTATTTTGATTTTTATATAGAACATAAAATCCTAAAACACATTTTGAGTCAATTAATATAGTCAATATACCAGTGGTTTTGGTAAATAAATTTCCAGACATTGATTTTGAAGTTTTGTATAAACCTAGAAGGTTTAATAGTGTAGAAAATACTCTCTTAGGAGTAATACACTAACTAAATAAGAGTTTTAATATAGGTGATAAAGAAAAATATTTACCTAATGTAGTAATAGAAATGAAAATTATTTTACATGATCTGTAATGGATAATTAAGTATAGTATATAACCTTTGGAATATGAAACATGGGAGAATATTGAGTTGATTCAACCTAAATTTCCTTATCTTCACCATAGAGATAACATGGTTCTTCAAAGGTAGGAGAATGATATGATAGTTGGGTTTTAATGTTCAAATCTAAAAAAGTAATATTTATGGAGAAAGGGGTGAGTTAATATGGGGTAATTCAAAACAAACCTTGAGTTACTAAGGAAGTCTTCTAAGTAAGGTAGTGGTGTTTTGAGTGTTTTTGAAAAATTTCAAAAGCTTTCTGAGTTTATATAAGTAGAAGTGGTATTAGGCACAAAACATAAATTTTACACTTTGATTAGGGGTAACTTTTTAATATCATTATAGTTAGAATATATGGTATGAGAGTTCATTTTTTCTATTATAGGAAGGGGATAATGAATATAATAATAGATAGGTTGTTGGGAGGACTTGTCTACAAATTATTCTTCTTCTTATTCTTCTTATTCTTCTAATTATTATAGAATATAATTACTATTTATTCTTATTCATTGACTAATAATTTACTATATAGAATTATACAATATTTATTTGTTGGAAACTATTTTTTTTCACTTACTAAAACCCATGGTTCCATCAACATCAAACTTATTTTAGTGATTTAGGGAAATCACTCTCTATCCATGAATTGTTTTTTTTAAATTGATTTTGACTTAAATTTTTGAATAGTAAGTGAAAAATGTTTTGAAACTTTCATTTGTAAAGCATTTAGTAAGAAATGAAAAGAATAAAAAAAGAGTAAAACATGTTATTTAGCCTAATGATAAGGATATAGTTAGAGATAAAATGATTTTAGTGACATAAATTAAATAGTAAATAGCATTTTTTGATGTAAAATAACATTTTTAAAAAATAAATATTTTAAAAAAAATTAAAAAAAACTAAACCAGCATTAATAAATTAATTTCTTGGACATTATATTTAACTATTTTACACATTAACATCTATTTATACTTCATACCTATATGAATGAATATTTTCTTTTAAATATTTTTCATATAAATCTCTAGATTTAAATTAAATTTCATACTTGTTTTTATACACATCATTTAGGATTCCATGTTTTGATAAATGACTAATTTAATGAGATAGAATTTGAAATAAGTAAATTCCCCAAGATTTTAATCTTATGTATTTTATAAAAATATGAAATTTAATAATTGGTTGAATGTTTTTTAATTGATATAAGGAAATTGATGCTAAAAATATATCAGTATCAAATGATTTTAAAGTTTCACAGTCATATGTTATAATTATGGAGGTTCATAATTATGAGGTTTGAGAATTTACCTATTTTTTTCAACTATGTCAGAAATTATCATCAACAATATAACTCTAATACCAATGCTTTTGAAACCCAAGTCACCCTAAGGGGGTGAGGTGAATCAGGGTGTATCCCAAATGAAAAATTTTCTTTCCCTTTTTTATGATCTTTATCTCATGTTGGAATAAAATGTATTAAAAATTTAACTCTTGATGATGAAATCACCAAAACAAATACAAATATGTGGGAAAATAAGGAATACAAAAAACTAAATGATTTAACTGGTTGATCAAAAAGGGATATGTACGAGGAGCACACTGATTATGTGTTTATGTTCAAAAATCCACTAAGCCTTATTAGTTCTATGGATAATTTTTTTCCTATGGTCGCTTCATTCTAGGAACACTACCTTTTCAATATTTATGGTTTTTTCACTCCTAACCCAAATGAAAATACCTCTTATTCACTCTTCTGAATTCATCTATGAAGTATATGGTTAGTTTATAGACTTAATGTTATGTTTATAATTATCAATTAATACATGAAATAGTTTCATTTCCATGTCCATATAAATAGACTATGAACTCCAATATGATGCCTACTTTCTTCTTCAAAATAGATGAACTTAACACCTTAGGAATGAGATTTGATTTAGCGTCTTCACTTGAATGAAAAGAACACTTTATATTATATAATTATAATTCCAAAATTGGAATTACCTTATTTTGAACTCCTTCTAACATAAGGTAAAATAATTATATGACACCTACACTAAAGCCTTCTACAATAAAATTCTTCAATATGTGATCACTATAATTTATTCCAACACTAGTTTTTACACCAAAACCAAATATATATTTATTTACTATCTCCCAAATATCTCTATTCTATTACTTAATTAAACAAGATATTCCAAATAATGTCCTCACTTATTTCTAGTTCTCTTATGTGGTTTACACTCCATTGCCTTTTGAAAACTAGCACTATGCATTGTCTTTGTGAACTAATATGCACAAACCACTTCTTAGCGTTGTATAAAATAGTGTTTCACATTAATTTATTTCTCTTTATACACTACATGAACATGATAGAATCACCCTACAACTTTATCCTATTTCACAACTCACTTAATTCAAGAGTAACTCTCTACATGATTTTTTCAAAGTTTTTACATAACAATAAAATAACAGAATATCCATCATGGATGTTTATCCTTGGTGTATATAATAGATTTATATTTAATCCTTTATGGATAAATAATATCATTTAAGTTATTATAAAAACCACTTTGTGTAACTATGAATATATGGAACTCCATTATTATTATTTACACAACATAATAGACACAAGAACTTTTTTTCTTATTCATACTAATCTCTATTTCTCATAACTATCTTCATGAAAGATAAATGATTTGTGACAACTTCTCTTTCCCTTTGTCAAAAATAGAGAGCTTTCATCACCTATTTCTTACTCTCACTCTCTAACTTGACCATTATTTTAGTTTCATTTAAATTATGCTGCAAGGAGGTATTTATATGTAAAATCCAATGAAAAAACTTGTAATGCCTCTAGAAATCATGGTAATCAATTCATCCCATAGACGTACTTTTAATTTCATAAAACCTTGTTTTTGATACTAAAAATATTTCCATCAATCCATCACAAATTAAATAATATTCATTTATCTTGAATACTCTAATCTTGAACTTCACCCAACATGTATGTGTAAATATATCCACCTCCCCCCTACTCGATCATATCATACACCCATTCAAATGGAGATCATAATCATAGCTACATACAATTTTGATGATAATATCGTGGAAATTTTTCTGAACATGATATGCACATAATGAAAATAGGCCATATGAAGCACATGAAAATACTACATGGAAAATGAATAAGTTGATGCCAAAAAAAATTTCTCCAGAACCCATGTAGTGTAGCTTCATTTGGATGAAGAAAACTCTACACGAACTCCTAGTACAAAATCTATATGATGATTTAAGAATATGATACCAAAAATGACATCATTTCATCTTGATACATCATGCAAAATTTAATTATGAAAAGTTCTGTTAAAACATGATGCCACATAAAAAGTGCCTTCAAGCTCATGATCGGTATATTATAATGTATAATGTATCCATACACTAATATAACCTTTGATCTACCCAAAATAGTTTGTCATAATGGCGACCCTCATTATTCCTCTTTGTGAAACACCATGATCCCTTCACTCTAGTTCTGACTTGTGTTAGTGATTTCCCTCCTTCACATCATAGTTTCCATGGATAACGTCCTTTGATATAGGCCATCACCCTTTGTAATATGCTTCTCAAATGGTCATCTTGTGTATATCCCTTCCACGAGAGCCACTGAATCGATGATCTAGAGTAGTGTGCCATATAGCCTTAATCACACCTCCTTTTATGCCAGAGGCTACCCACTAGAAGATAGGGTCTATAAGAATACAATGGGGAAACTATACACTCTTCTTAGAGTCATAATATTAGAAAATATAATAATAAACATATATAATAGATCAAATAAGAATCATATATAAGACAAATAAAGTTCTAAAAATAAATATAGTATCAAAATTATATAAAATTATTAATTCTATACAAGCCATAATATATTCCCCTTGATTGGATCATATAAAAAGATTTAGAAAAACAAAAAATAAGAAACATAACAAAATATTATCCTAAAATTAGTCCAAAGTTCTGCCTGCTTACAACATATGTCCCCAATTCAATCCATTCTAAAATGAACTAATAAAAAATAATGGAAACATTCCAAATATTTTTTGTACAATAAAGAAGTAATAAATAATCATGTACCCAAGTTTCATGGTGTCCCAATTAGTGTATGATTACAAATCAGTAGACCACAACCAATGGTGTCCCAAAAATAACCAACAAATAATATTCAAGCATGAGTACTATAAATAACCATATACTAATTAGTAGATTAACAATTAATAGTTTAAGATTATGAACAAAAAGAGGAAGTAAAACAACTATTGATTCTTAGGATCTACAGTGACACATGACATCGGTCTCTACCTACTTCATCCATCGCTGATGATTCTCTAATCATGGTAAACCTAATGGATTGACTAGTTCCCTGGTATACTACTATTCAATCCATTATCTTAACAATATTATTGAATCCAGATATCTCTACTGTGAATTAAATCTCAATAAAACCTATATTAAATCCAAGAGAGGGGTGACCCTTGGCATTCCAAAGATCTAAACTATTAATCTAATCTCAAGAAACCATCCAAGGAATTCATAATAATAGACTACTAGGAATCTTATACTAAACCTCATGGAATTATACTCAAATTAATCAGTCCAAATATATGGACCTCATCCAACAAAATTCACCAAGGTATCATGCAATAATCCCTGTAATTGATCCATGGAGTTCAATAATTATAGACATTACCCGAATCCAAGGAGGATCCACCCCAAGTAACTCATGATAATTAATTTATGTAGAATCCAATGGTTCTTTAAAGGCATTCCATTGTATTGAACCTTGAAGAATCCAATGGTGGTATCACACTATGGAATTCATGTGAGTATCTTAATGGAACCCAAGGCTTTCTCATGGCATTCCACACAATTTTATATCTATACGGACTCCGAGTAATCCTTCCAGGGAATTGAACCCCATCATCATATAAAGAGACATTCTATTAAAAATTATCTATTTATTAAGAAAATATTTTCTATTAAAAATAGTAATAATTAATTAAAACCCCCAAGGTCCTCTTCATGGAACCTTTTAAATAATTTTGGAGACGAAAGTAATCCATTTTAAAAACCCCATACCATTTTATTAAGGCTTTATCCTTTACCTCATTAAACAATTATATATCAAATCCCATATGCTAAGAAACTTTTAAATCCATATCCACATTTTACTAAAAGGTTACATTCCATTTCCCAACACTTTTATCCATTTAAATTTCCAATTCTATTTACACCATTGATGATTGTGAAATTTCATTTCCCAGCAATTGAATTAATTCGAAACTCTTGTTAACTATATAAACATATATGTTCCTTTTTACATATTCCAACTACCCTCATATGGACAAGAATACCATTTTATTAGTCATTTACAAGGTTTAACTAATAAAAAATGGGATCCTTTAGAAATAAAAAATTTACAACATTCCATTCAAATTAGAAAATGGAATTTTAGAACATTCCTCTTAAAGTAGGTAAATTACCAGATATCCAACATGACCGTAAAACCTAAGCACTTGTATAAATAAGTGATAATTTAGGTTAATCTGAAATAACCACATACCTTATTCTTAGGAGTATTACCCATCAATTATTTTCTTCTAGTTTAGAAGGAATCATGAAAAATTGAAAAAGAATAAAAAAACCTTGGAAATAGAGTATATTATAAAAACATGGAGGAGGAGAAATATAAAGAAAATGAAACTAAAAATAGAATGTAACAGATGTATATAATTTCTTCGGTAAACCCAATTCTTCTATCAAAATTTAAATCACACACCACATAGAGGAGAACCATCATAGTAAGTGGAGAGTAAAGTAGCCACAATTGGAGATGCCTACTGGCCATTTGGGGGTCAAAAAACTAGAAAAGTGTGTAAATAGGAACGTTGAAAAATAAAAAGTTTCCCCTTTTGATAATAACATATAGGGACACTGGAAATTTTGTATTGTACCACTGCTAATCTGGTGATCCTAGCAAAGTTTCTTGTATTCTAGTGAGTCCATCGACTCATTCGTTACTACTACAGCAGCCTAGCCTACCCTAGTCTCCCTATGGTGCCCTCCCAAACCCCTATCCTACCACCTGATTCCCATTCCAAGTCTAAGTTGAATTTTTTGGGAGGTTCCAAATCCCATAATTCAAATGTGAATAGTGGCCAAAAATATGACCCCATCAATAAATATATAGTCCAAATTATCACTAAGACTAAAGGATCATCCTTACACGTGGTAATTACAAACTCCCCACCGTAATAATTATCAACCCTGATAAGTCCAATTGTCCATCAAAAAAAATCACCTAAACTATCTCATTCATGATAATAATTCCAAAAGGTTTCATTACATTCTATAACTCTCAATTCATTAACAAAGTAAAGTTCCAAACTAAAGACATAAGGCCACCCAAATTCGAGTAATGTTCACCCTATCATCAGACACCATGATGATAATCCATGGATTATATCTATGCCAATACACCCACATGACATCAATTAGTAAAAACATTTATCCTATAGTTCTCCCCAGTATATGACCTAGTTGAAAAGTTTGATTCTAAACCTCAGTGACTCCAATCAGAGTAATTTTCCTTCCAATGTCCATCCTCAGTAGTCCACCGACTCACTCATCATGGTCCTCAATATTCTATATCTGAACACATGTAAGATAATTTCTCAACACTAGTACCAACACTCTTTTTTATCTTCAAGGACAAACCAAAACACATATACCATCGATTCAAAACTCAAACCTTCCATATTATCCTTGGAAATCCCTCGAAAACTCAACAGATCCCCTCATCATATGAATAAAATGTACATAATTTTTTTTTTAAACTCACCACATCTAACATTACATGATATTTCAAGGAAACCCTCCTCCATCCAACCTTCCTCAAAAGGCTCAGATACCAACACTATTTTAACAAAATTACTGATACCAATTCCTATCTTTGATGATATCTTGAATTCAGCAAAGCATGTATATCATTGTTTGAACATGACTCCCATTATTCTTTAACAATTAAACTCTCAGTTGACCAAACTCAAGAACACTAATATTTTAAAATTTATAATCAATTTAAAAACAAGAGCAAGATTCCTTACTCAATAGAGCTATCACATACTCTTTCGAACACACATAGGTCTAAATTGACCCCTGATGAGATTCAATGGCCAAACACCAACCACTCACATTATTCCCTATGTTATACCTTGAGAACTAATATTCAAGCAACAAAAACATTCATGGGTCACATCATTATATTATGATCCCAAAACAACCGCCTATACTCTAATGCACATTGTACAAATATTGACCTCATTTATTCCATAAGGATTCCAAATTTCATTGAAACTACTAATGCATCAGTATTTGGTTCCATCATAAATGCTCAAATATTGGTCTGACACATCAAAACCCCTTATAGCATGACGGTCACATTCCTATATATAACACCATGATCACCACAATTTGTCTATCACATGATCATCCAAACACACAAAGGTTTGACTTGACCCTCAATTTTATTTAATGTTCAAACACCAACCACTCACATTATTCCCTGTGATATATCTTGAGCATTAACATTAAACCCAAAAAATCTGAGTTTGCATCATTCTATTAAGCACCCTAAACAACCACTCATAATACAACCCACACTATACAAATATTGACCTCTTTTACTCCCTAAAGAATCAAATTTTCATTGAAACTATTAGTGCACATGTGTCTGGAACCATCACAAATACCCAAAGACTGGTCCCACACATCAAAAACCCTTATAGCATGAGGTTTACATTCCAATGAATGATACAATTCTATCAAACATATGGGTGAAATTTTCTTCATTCCATTAGGTCTACACCCCGATATCATGTCCCATAATTCATCTGTTATAGAATACAATAGTCGAATATGGCCAAACATGCCCATACCAATGTGTTACTCAAACTATTGAATACTGACTAATTTTACATCATGGAACACCATCCACAATACCCAAATAATTCCATATAAAGTGATGTGTTCATCGTCTAAGGATTATAGTGCATCCCCACCATATTCCATTCAATAAACTTCTCCTTGAGGACCAACCCTAACTAGTCCTTCTATCAGCATGATCTTGTAACTCCTCATGATCCATGCTCATTGCCTTATCCAAATCTTATCAGGATTGATACCATGAATCAACCATTTAATGAAACATTGATTCAAATAAAAATCACCCCTCACAATCGAGGGTCTATTTATTTTATATCCAAACCATTGGCATTTATTCCCACAACGTCTTGTCAAGGTCATTATCCCTATGTTTTCATACTGTATCTTTCCAACCAAAAACTTGGTAGGAATTACACTCAAAAGTTCACATTTTATCCAATACCTTGAATAAAATGTTTCCACACTCCTATAACAACCTATTATGCTACCTAACTCACACTCCCATGAGTGAAATCACATCTAAACTAGGATCTTGCACCTAAACCACTAACCAAGCTCACACAAAGGTCACTCTTAGCTAACTAAGATCACTTTTAGTACTCTTCAAGAACAATAACATCACATTCACCATGGTCCCACACACACCCACCAACCAAAAAGAATCATTTCACAAAACTATGATTATAACCCCAATCATACAAACCTATTGGAATCAAACCTTATAATTAATAGGGTTTTGAACTAAACTAATCCTTCCCTATACCCTTAAATTTGATAATGAACATTGTAACCCTTGGTGCTTTCCTATTTAAAATTACTCAAGGTATAACTAAACCTATATTGCAATCCCATTGGCACCTCATGTTCACTAGTCCAATCCCCAAAATATCACATAGATTTCATAAATATAATATGTTCTCATTCTCACACAACTAATTATTCTTGATACACAATGTTTTTACACTTTTTTGTGACCAATTAAAAGAACCTGACTCATCATCTTGTGATTGAGTCATCACTTATCCTAGGATCATGTGGCTATATTATAAAAATACAAATCCCCTAGAATTTCTTTTTGAGTAACCAAAGGAATTTTAGATTATCTTATAGATAAATCCTGGAACCTATCATGTTCCACATCTATGTAAACATGAACACATCTTCTTGGGTCCCATTTCAACAATTTTAATAATTCACTTATACCATCACTATTTACCCAAACAACATCCACAACTATCAGGGTCAAAAATCCTAATGATCATCCATTTGAAACTAGCATATACATAAGCCCCTATAACTATTTTCCCTCATTGGAAACCATATCTCCAGTTGGTAGCACTAAACATGCACAAATCACATAGGGTTATGAATTTACCGATGCTCGGACTCCCTAAAGGCATCTAAAAATTTTGGGTCAACTCCTCGTTATTGATACCCTCAAAAGTAATAAGGAATTAACTCATTTAACCTGATTTTCCCTCAAGGATCACTAGGTTATGATACCTACCCCTAAACCAAGCCTTACAAGGGTCACCACACAAGGGAATACACTCATCCATGTCTCCAGTTCACATGGAATTTATCATTCCAAACACAGAAATTTGGGTCTATAAAAACATAGATCTCTCTCTAGACCCCTCCAACCCTCACTTGGATCATTTCATCATATAATAGGTCACACCACCCCCATGGGCAACACACAACATTAAATCCTTATAGATCAATCACTCACAAATTCCTTGATACTGATACATAGGGTTAATCCTATCACACTAGACCTTTAAGTTACCTCATCTATTTAAGGGTCAATACATTACATGTTTTCATTACTAGATCTTTAGCATCTCATAAGGTTCAAATTCCTGGGTTAGTTAGATAGAACACTATTAAAAAATTATGAGGGAAAAAACATGATAAGTTTCTTACTATAATTTTATTTAACCCATCCATCACTTTCCATAGAACTCTCATTTTCTAAGGAAATTCCATTGCCACATTTATAAAAACCTTCCATCTTTTATCAAGATTCACGAATTCTAAAGTCTCGATAAAATAGTGTGTCATTAAAAATCTACGAGGGAAGACACATTATAGGTTTCTTTGTAGCACTATATTTTATGAATTTCATAATTTAACAATTAATTTATACCATTCAAGAAGTTACATATTCATTCTATCTAGGATCTAGAAAGCTCTCAGGTTTCCAAGGATTGATTAAATAATTTTACATTCACAATATATAATGGAAAAACCTTAAATGTTTCATACTATCACCTTATTTAATCAATACCATCATTAATTCATTTACATCTTCCTATATATAAAATTTCATATTGGGAGTTGGTCTTGTTATATTCCACCATATTCTTTTATAGAAAGACTATATATGATGCTATTGAAATTTTAAATACCCAACCCACTATTTAATAAAAAAATTATATACTATAGGTAGGTATAAAATCATATAAATACAAAGGGAAAAATATAGTTTTAGCCTAATATAAATCATAAGAATCATGTAATAAACATCTAAAACCCATGTCCCAGGTATGATGCATGTCATGTGAGTACCTAAATTCTTGAAATGATGCATAAAAACTTCTAAACCATATTTATATATTGAGATAAGAGTATATTACTATAAACTAATAAAATAAAAAATCATGTGTCTCACCTAATGTGAAAATCATATACAGCTATAATAAGATAAATCTAATAGAACCGAGTCATATCCCCAAGAAATATATGGTTTTTCCCCTTATGTGGGAAGATCATTATTATTTTTGAGCTCATTAATATGTTCCAACACACCCCTAATATCTTATCCACCATGAAGAAATATTTATACAAAAGGAAATCACATCTGGAAACATTTTTTCACACACCACCCTAGGGGACACTGAACTGGTGCTCCAAGTCAGTGCACCACATGGATTCAAGATAGCATCCCAATATGCCAATGGGTTTTCAATAGTCGTGAGTCTTTATATGGATATTGTGGGGATTAAATACCCTCTGGTAAGAATTATACTAGTATAAATAACAAAAATAAACATATAAGATCAATTGAATAATAATTAAATCTAATATAAGGAAAGATCCAAAAATATATATTATCATAATTATACAAAAAATAATAATTCCATATATTCCATAATAGATCCCTCATGGGAGGATCATATCAAGGGATACCACAGAACAAAAAAAAGAAAAAAACTAAAACTCATCATGATTCCTTCCCAATTCAGAAGTCTATACTTCATGCAAGACATTCTAAACCAAATCAATTAATAATATTGGGAACTTTCCCAAACCTATCATTTAATTGTAGTGGTAATATTTTCGTGATTACCTTAGTGACTTGGATGCCTGAGTAGGTTGTAAGTAATACTAAATAATCCATTTCTAATGGAGTCCATAAAATAACCAGTCTATAATGGATTGTATTAATTTTTACTATAAATGACCATTTACTATTTAAAATATTAATAATTAATAGTTTCATATTGTAAACAAAAAATTCCATAAAACAACAACCAATTCCTCAGCTCTACGGTAAAACTCTGAATCATTATATAACTTCCTTATCCTTCACTGATGAGGCTCTAATATTGTTAAACATAATGGATTCAGTTGTTATCATTTATAATATCAAGGAAACTAGATTCATAACAATATAAGGGAATCCATGTGGCTCATTCGAGAATTCCCTATTAGTAAAAACTATAG
Organism: Viscum album; assembly: GCA_963277665.1. Taxonomy (NCBI): domain Eukaryota; kingdom Viridiplantae; phylum Streptophyta; class Magnoliopsida; order Santalales; family Viscaceae; genus Viscum; species Viscum album. The sequence goes on from OY728119.1 coordinate 1,980,526,885, forward strand.
GGAATCTGAGGGAGGGGTGATTCGTGGAATTCCACAAGTCTGAACTATCAGTATGAACTCAAGAAAAATACTTTTATATTAAAAATAGTGAAATGATTAGAGTCATTAAATTATTCATGAGTCCATACATGAAAATTAATAATGTTAAATATGGGGATCACATACCACAAAATTGACCATGGTACCTAGAAAAAACTCATGAAATTAATTAATAGCATTCGATAAATAAAAAAATTATTGGAATATAAGGCAGATCCACCCCAATTAATTTATGATAATGAATCAAATCAGAATACAATGGTTAAATAAAGGCATTGAATATAATCCATCCTCTATTAATCCAAGTTTTTCACCACACTATGACATTCATGCGAGCCCCCCAGTGGAATCCAAGGCTATATCATGAAATTTTATACAAGTTTCTGTTTATATGGAGCCCAAGGAAACCTCTAAAGTCATTCCAACACATCATCATATGAAGTAAAATTCCTTTAACAATTCTCTATTTATGAAGAAATCATTTTCTATCAAGAAAATAAAAACTCGAGAACAAAACCCAAGGTCATATTCAAGGAATTTTTTCACCAATTTTTGAAAGGAAGGAACCACATTCTATAAACACCATCCCATTTCAAAAATATTATAACCATTTAATCATTAAATAATTACATAACTATTAACATAACCCAAATCACCTTTAAATATCACTACACATTTCATAAAAATGTTCTTTTCTATTTTCCAACAAATATATCCATTTAATGTTCCAATTCAATTTATAACATCAATGATTGTCAAATTCCATTTCACAACCACTGAATTAATCCACAACTCCATTTAAAAAATTTAATATATAATTTACACATTCAAAATATTCTAATTACCCTCAAATAGAAGAGCATGATATTTAATTATAAAATTCATAGGTCTAACTCATGTTCATGTGGCTCCACTAGAAGATGAAATTTTTTGACATCCCATTAAAATTAGAAAATGATATTTTAGAATATTCCACTTCAATTAGTTCAATGATCAAAAATATAGAATGACCAAAAAACCTAATCGTGTGGATAAAAAGTGATAATGTGGGTTATTTTAATGGGTCCATAAACCTTTTTCTTATGATAGTCTACACATTGAGTATTAGTTTCCAGTTCTTCCAGAATTATGATAAATAAAATAAATAACATAAATCCATAGAAATTGGTAATTTTATATATGCATGGTTTAAGAGAAATATAAAATGATTGAAAGTATGGATAGAAGTAATTTGAGATTTGTTCATACCTAATTATCTCAAATACTTGTGACAAAAGTGAAATCAGACAACTGATGGAGTAGAACTGCCCATGAGAGGAGGAGAGGGAAGGAGTCATCTTGAGAGAGGCCAACATGCCATTTGGTGGAAGGGGTTAGAAACCCAACAAATTATTTTTAAACAATCACATGGAAAAAAATTACATTATCCTGATTTTTTAAAAATACCCATGGGCCACCAGCTATCCAAGGATCCCAGAAAGGTAGAATGGCCTCTGGAAAGGACACTGGCTAGCTAGTGGCTATTATAGCTTCCTAGCAAGACCTAATGTCCCTCTAGTGCTCTCATGAACCCCAAACCTACCACCTGAACATTATTCCATATCCAAATTGTCCCTTTTAAGGGACTCTAACCCTCTAAATTTATATCTTAATGTCTACTCAAAAACTAACTCATCCACTAAGAGTAAAGGAAAAATTCTAACCAAGACTCATGGAATGTACTTATACATGGGAATTATAGATTTGTTTGATATTTTTTTATTAACTCCTTAATTAATCGCTTTTCAATAAGTATCATGTACTATTCTAGTGCAACACATATTCCTAGAATTATAATAATTTCTCCATGTATATCACCTCCTTGAAATTGAAAATTTCTTCATGCATAATAAGTACATCTTCTAAGAAATTTATGTGTACTTAATAACTCTATGCAACCAATCCAATAATTCTAGTAATGAATCAACATATATTGTCAAAAAATTAATATATAAACTTATTTTCGAAACACAGCCTAATTTATTCATTGTGTTTCTTTTCTATATGCATGTAATCCTATAAATTTTATACATTCAAGTGATAAATTAATTTATTTATGATATAAATTATTAATTAATCACCAAATTTTCTATTCCATTTATATTCTAATAAAAAATAATTTAAAACTAAGTTTTTTCGTTTTTTTGTAACCATTTAATATATTCTTTCTCTATTTTGTTTCATGGTATCTGGATCTATATATTAATCAACTATAATTTGACAAGTTCATAATTGAACTTATAAACATGTAAAGATATGAAAATGAGAATATGAAATATATTGAAACATTTGATAACGTTGTGAGTATTATTAAATTAGTTTTGATCCTATATTGTTTTTTGTTATAAATAATATTTTTAGAGTAACTTTTTTAATATAGTGTGAGGTATTAAAATACATTCTATATTTAATATTTATTAAGATTTTATAAATTTATATTATATTTAATTTATTATACATATGTGGAAAACGATTCCTAGATGAGTGTTTTCAATTCATTTTTAAGAAATGTGATCATTATTTTTGATGTTTGGATATAGTGAGTCACCATTATATACTATTTAAAATAATGGGAATGGATAAATTTAGGGTATTCATGGTATATTTTAGCTTGTATAATACAATTTTTTATACACTGACAAAATTTTAAGTTCTTGTATTATTGGTTACTCTATTTTTTTTATTTTTTTTCTCAACCTATCCTGAAGTACATTGAAATAATTTATTTATTAACTATATAATCCATCATTTAGGTTTGGTTAATGGGGAACCATTATTTTACCTTGAGGCCCAAAGGCACAAATACCTTGAATTCCTAACCGATATGCCTAGTGGCTATAAATCCACAACTTTCTCAAAGGCTCGGAATCAACTATACTAAAATAACCCTCCCCCATTATGTCTTCAATAATGCACCAAGATCACCTCCTAGAATTTTTACTACCTTCCAATGACCAGATATATATCTTTATGAGCTATTTATGTTACTTCCAAATCCCTCCTTCAAATATGTGATCAGTTTTCCATGCCTGGTGGTCTATTAATACCTTGATCCTCCTTGGGATGCTTTAATTTTTTATAGTTTGTTCTAAAATGGTTTCTTATAGTACCTATGTCCTGAATTCCCATTCTATGGCTTAAAGTCCCATTAGATATGAAAATTACTACTTCTAAAATATACCACTATGGTACCCTCAATACTATAGTTCCTAGAGAAATTCACACCCACTCAGAATTGAAATCGGGTCTGATGTAAAATCTTGGGGGCTATTCATTTCTCTAAATGGTTTCTATAATATAATCCTATGTTCAATGGTTCATAGTTTTTACATTAAATTCTAAATTATTTATGAGTAAATGACTTGTCTATTTTTTTGGGATATTTTAATTTTAATTTTAAATCATTTTTTATTCTTTTTTTCATTAACATCATTTTTGGATTTTTAGTGGGTTATATCATCACTTAATTTTTATCTCAATTTTATTTTCAATCAAATATATATATTTTTTTAAATAAGGAATTTCTATTTATGGTCGATCATTATTCAATTCTTGATTAATGTTCTTCATAATTTTGTTTTTAGTGTTATATGATTTGTAATTTATCTTTCCCAATTTTAAATATTTTGTTTTTTTATTGATCGTCATGTTATGCCCAGTTTCTATGATTATTATTATTGAAAATTTTGAATACTCATTATTTATCTAAACAAACTTCATGATTTAGAGTCTTATAATTTTCCTATTTTCTTACTTACATGATTATTTTTAACCAATTGGAAATATAATTGTTTTTTATAAAAAACATTTACCTTTTTATTTGTATATTTATAAAATTAAAATAAAATTTTCTACAATCAATATTATTTTCTATAAATCAAGTAAAAATAATTTATAATGATTCAATAGTTGATTTTGTGTCTTTTACATCAATTCTAGAACAACCTATAATATTTGTATTTAATTTTTTTAAAGTAAATTATTATATCCTTTATTATTTTCCCTCCATCGCTATATTTTCTTATTGAATGACAAGTAATTTGGGCTTCCAAATATACCATAATTTATTTTATATATGATATTAACCTTAGTGAATGGAATTTGAGCTATTAAGTAGACCTTAATTAAACTAAAAAAATATAAACTACCTATTATAAAATAAAAAAATTTGGTGTGTTTTCGATAGTTATCATTGTTTTGGATCACTACAAAAATTTCTTTATTTGTCTATCTAGAACCACAATTTATCATATTATGGTTTAGTAATATTTTCACCCATGGTAATCACTAGAATACACAACCAGGTCAGAAAATTGAAAATAAAAGCTTATTAAATTCAAATAATTTCCTTCTTGATATTGTTTGTATCCATGTTATTCAAATATTTATCTCTTAATGTATAGGGAATACCAAAAATAATTTTTTAAACAATGGAAATGTTAATGAGTTTGTTTTCAATTCTATTATCCATTTTTATAAAGGGGTCAAACATAAATTTATTTGGAGTTACAATTAATGATATAATCATTTTTTGATGTTTTATTGATCTATTGAGTAAATAAAACCAGGACTCTATTTCCCCCTCATTGATATAATTTAAACTAACCTTAAAATCTATATAAATTTTATGTTTTTTTCCAATGTATAATGTATCAAGATTAGAATTACATTTTTTTCTCTAATGTTTAAGGGAATAAAGTATAAGACTTTTTATACTACTTAATTATATGAATATATTATTAGAACATGTAGTTGTATTATAAATTTGGGAAATTATAATGTTATTTTGGTTTAATAGATTATAATATTTTACTTTTTTTCTTATTATGCATTGATTAGCTGGTTATTAAGAGTATAATCATTATAGGAGTAATAATAGTATTTTATCATTTATTAAATGATTTTTATTCTTTGATTATTTTTTACATCATTTATTATCTTATTATCATTCTATATTACAAAAATCTATTTTTCTTTTCAAAATATCAAATTATAGGTAATTATTCCCCACTATTTCAATATGGGATATGGATTATTTCAATTTAGAGATCATATATATTTTTATTCCTAAATTTTTTATACTTATAACAACCCAATACTCATTCTCATTTTTATTATCCTTATCCCCTTTCACTCTATACTTACAAGAAATTTAAAATTTTAACTCATATATAAGGATAAATTTTTAACATTTTATTTTCAATTTGTCAAGTCATTATAACCTATATTTTAATTTCACATATCAATATATCTAAGGTTCTTGAATATAAATTTTTTTTATTTCCTTCTATTTGTTTTATTTATTTCTTTATATATAAACATATATATTTATATATTTATATATTTATTAATTTATTTTGAAACATTTTATTTAAATTTGTTTTTTCCTTAATATTTCAATTACTTCAACATGATTAAAAACCAAAAATTAACTTTAGTGCGTCACCATAATTTGAATAAGTTTCATATATTTTTTGTTAACTTGAGATACTAAAGAAAAAAATTATAATGATTAAAATAAAAAATTATTATCATACCCATATTATTAGACAAGTTAGAATAGCTATTGTTCATAATTTAATCGAATTAACTACACAAAATGGATATAATAATGGTTCTCATGATCAGCAGTGTGTAATAACAATATAGAGTGAATTAATTTAAAATTTGTATAGTGTTATTTTTTTAGTATGCTTGAAGTCTCTAAAAATATATTTTTTAATAAACTTTATTTTTTCAAACTATCTATCAGTAGTGATGAGTGAAATAATTACTATACTTGTGAAAAATATTTGTTTGAAATTATTAAAATAAAATAATACATGAAAAATGTTGTTAAAAATATTATAACACTGAAATTTAGAATGTTATAAAAATGAATTTCATGACCATATTACAAATCATGATTTGTACGGTAAAAAAATTATTAGAACAAAAAGTTGTAGCTAAAAGGAATTTATTTTAACTTTTAGTTTCAAAAAACTGTTATCAAAAATGTTATATAAATTATATATATATATATATATATTATGGTATATATAATTTTAAATTATTTATGTTAATAAAAATATATATTTATATTTAATTATGTTAATGTTTAAAAATACAATATTTATAAATATTTATAATTTCTATAAATACATATATCCTGTTATAAATAAATAATATTAACTTATTTATGTATATATATATATAAACTATATTTTTTTAATTATAATATATACATGCACATGGGTGTTCATATAACTATAAATATGTTCCTATAAATAATTATAGTATATTAGTATTTTTTTTGTCTAATATGCATCCCTATGTGTTCATATTTATGAACAAGTTTCATTTTAATGATTCATTTTGATATCACCTTATATGTTTCAAATATTTTCATTACCAAAGGGTTTTTCTAATTGTCCAATGATGGGTTAAGGGGGGGATTGATAAGATTCAACAATATTTCTTAAAAACAAGTTATTTTATTTGAAAAAATTAGATAAAGTAAGTAGTGTCTATGTTAGTGTGTTTTTAAAGAGGGAAAACTATTTATTTTTTATTATCTTCTATAGATAAAATATTTCAATTGATTACATTTTAGAAATAGTTCCTAGTATTTTCATGTGATATGAGGTCCATCATCCATTTATAGATATGTTTTTCTAATGATACTCCCATGGAATAATAATTTTGGAAATAATAGATTGAGTGGAGTTTTTTGAATGTAGACTGTGGAGTTATTTAAGAGTTTCCTTGTGGGTTTTTCCACCATATTTCTATGTTTTTCTATATTAAACCTCTACATATTAATTTATTTTTTTGTAAAATTTAATTATTTTTATCATTTTTTTGATCTTTTATAAAATAATTTTGGAATTAGTTTCCTTATTTTGATCATACTATAATGATTAACATTGTTATGGAATAGTTAAAATAAGTTTTTAGTTGAATAAATTTGAAAATAATTAAATTTATACTATTAAAATATAACGCATTTTTTAAATTTAAATATATAAGACACAACTCCCCTATTATGAGTAATCACATGACATAAATTTTAATTTTTCAAAACAATATTCTCTTCATATATAAATTAGTAAATCCATGCAGTATTAATTTTTCAATTTTAGAAATTGTAGTCTATGATTAGATGCATCTCATGAATATTTAAAGAAATAATTTTCATCTCTTAGATTACCTTTAGTTTAATTCAACTTCATTCAACTTAATTTAATAATAACATGATGATATCTATCATACAATGTATAAATAATTTCATGGATCAAATATCCAATTCCAGAAGAATATATAATAGGCTATATTTCTTTTTATATTCATCACTATTTGATGACTTTCTAGTACTATGATTATGATGGTGATAGAAAGTTTTATTTAATAATTTACTTATATTAGTTCTAAATCTATGCATCACATATTCTATTCATATATCTTGTGGCAACAATATATTATAGTTCTATCCATTATAAGTGGTTAGTGTACTATGACTATTCATTCTTAGTCCAAACTAATTCTTAAAAAATATCATACCAATATTATTTAACTTTAAAAATCAAGAAAAATTAAGCCTAACAATTAAGATATCAACAACATAAGGATCTAAAATAAAAAAACATCGTTCATAAACCATTACATGGAAAAATAATATATATGACATTTTTTGTTTTTAAGTGTCCCTCATAGGATATAACATACTCAAATCTCTTATAAGGCTATCATAGAGTTATTCTTAATGAATTTTAGCTCTATTAACATTGCTACAAATTTTCATTATCATTTACCGAAAAAACATAAGGTTTTTTAGAATAATTTAATTATTTTTGTCTTCGTTGAGGATAATTCATTTCACATTAATTTACTTAACCAAATAATCTGGTGTTATTGTCAAACCATCAACAAATATGATTAATGAAACTTTAAAAACTAAGAAAATAACTTCAAAATTAGTATACATATTTAAAATTAACCTTTATAACTAACATTTCCTTGAATCATGAAACAAAAATAAATTTTTTGGCTTTCTTCTTATAAAAAACTCATTTTTTTAGGATTCATTTTATTTAAGAAATACAACCAACTAAAAATCATGGTTTTATTATCATGTAATCTCATTATTCATTACCTCAATCCATTTTTCTCATTATTTAAATTACCTAAATTCATAAAAAGATATTTATTATCTCAATTCTATTTTGAGTAAAAACTCAAAATATTATGGGAATAAAGAATGAGCTTCTATAATGATATTATTATTTTTTTAATGGAAATTCCCTAATAAGAAGAGTGAATTGGGGTATAGGATTTTTTATATTTTTCCTATCTCATTATTATGATTATTTGAAACCTAAAAATCTATTAGAACCCACCTTTGATATGAAAACAATTAATAAAGATAAGGAACATATTAATTTACTTTATTATAGCCGAGTGTGGAGACTATGTATAAGGGGGTAAGAGATCCTCATTATTGACTCATTCAATTTTAGTATAATTGTAAGGCCCCAGCCTTAAACATTACATAATCTTGAATTAAGTTAATACTTCACATTGGATATATTTTCAGGTTTATATTTTTATATAATTAGGCCATAAATATTACATTACATCTCAAATGATTACAAAGTAGACACTTCTACTCTATCTAATTTCTTTCACAATAAAAAAAACTCCTTAAATAAAACAAGAATTCGTTTCTTGATATAAATCTTCTTGAATTATTCCTTTATCTAACCCTTCTTTATACCCTGTGAAAAACATTTCAAAAACTTGGGATGAGCATAAAAATATTAGTAATGGTTATAAAATAAGAAAAGAAAACATTAGTCCCTCAATACATAAAATCAATGAAATCATACTTTTCAATCATAAAACATAAGATATTTAACATACCTCATGAAATAATAATATTTATGAATAACATATAGTAATCATAAATCAAAAAGGTAACTTGTGGCATCTATATCATACTTACATTGTAGCTTTCACTTCTATATAGGGATTTACATTTGGAATACCCATCACAGTATATTCCCTAAATCTCTTAGGAGAAACATTAACATTTACCTCTACCACGTTACCCAATGAATTGGAGAGCTATCTTGGGATCACTCACCCTAGGTTTATCACAGAACCACCCATATACGTAAACAATTCCCAAGAACCATAACATAATCATAACACATGAACAAGAATAAAGGAAAGATAACATTTCCATATTGTAATCACAAGATATCAGTTCAAGATATTGACATAATCAATCCATTATCAAATCCATTTTCAAAAACAAAATATGGGAAAAGGGTATATGGTATTTATTTTCCTTTTAAAAACCTTACGGCTTTTTAAGGATGCCAAATATCAAAATAATGCTCACGGCGGTGGAAAGGTCGTTATCACCACATACGTTAAAAAGAAACATTATTTTTTTCATTTAGTAAAATACTTCATAGAGAAAAGATTACCTTGAAAAATAATTGAATGAAATTAAAATAAAAATGGTATAATTATACACCTTATAAAATAAGATCGTGTATAACCCAAAATATGCCTCAATAAAAAGAGAATCAGACAAAGTCCCTTATGAAAATTTGGAAGCCTAACAGCGTCACATTAAAATTCATAAAATGAGTTGATGGGAGAGAAAAGGTCCTATCATCACTTGGACATAAAATGTAAATCAATAAGGATATATAATAACATATCCAAACATAATAAAATGGAAATTAAAAGACATAAAATAAAGAATTCTTTGACTAAAAGAGGAGGGTGAAAGGTTCCCTTACCTCGAGTCCGACTTGTCTCGTCTGTCCCTTGTTCTTCCTGAATAATAAAATTAAGTTAATTTATACTTGATTCATAACTTTTTAAAGTTTATTATTCCTTTTATATCACTTATTACATTTCTACAACAATTATTTAATTATTTTAGTTCATATCGGACATTTTGTCGATGTTCGGAACTTAAGTCAAAAATTAACTTGTTATAATTACAAATTGTCCATGTGGTCAAAAGTACATTATTTAAAGAATGATATTAAAGATTTATATATCATATATATCATATATATCCTGTATATATTTATTTATAATAGTCCATATCATTTGTATATATGAAAATGAAATGCATCGTTCATGGAGACGGTAAGTTGTATGTACGCATGAACGCTACTTTCATTTCTTTTTTTCATTTTTAAAGGAATTAAAACCAAATGATAAATAGGTATATTATAATTCCAGTATAATATAATATTTTAAATATGATATATAACTTCATTAACACCATAATTTATACATTCAATTTATGGAATAAACAATTCATATCACTTTGAGGGGGCGGTAGTCCGCACTTCCTCAAATGAAATTATAGTATTTACCCATTATGGAAAACATAAAGGTATGATATAAATAAAAAATTTAAAAGAATAGAGACAATATAAATATAATATACATCACATATAAATATATTGACATCATAATGGCTACCATGATATGTGGTACGGAAAAATCGAAAAATCATCGTTTCGTGAGGCAGTAGTTCGTCGTCCATAGAAACAGTATATTCTAAATCCACTATATGGTGGTGTGTGTAAGTGTAGTTTGAATACTTCTCATAAAAAACCAATTATATTTATTATACTTGTGTTGTTATGTAATCAAATAAAAATAATATAATAGGGAGTGAAGAGGTAGAATAACAGAAAGAAATTTTAGAGAAGATGCTACCTCTTAAAACGTGTAACTCTCTTTGATTTGAGCCAAAAGGCTTTCCTTAATTAGCTTATGCCTATAGGAAATATTCTAGGAGGAATATTGAGATGTTTTTAGATTATTTTATCAGAGTTTGTATGATCCAATTGGCTTGAGAGGTGTGTGTAATGGGTTAGATTTGGTGTCCTTTTATAAGTGGGAGGAGGGGCTCTTTATGAAAGTTTGAAAGTATTATTTTATCATAAAATGGTTCTTAGTTTCAAAAGGTCCAAAACTCTTTCAATTTGAATATACGATGAATATAAGTTTAAATAAAATCATCCAATAATAACTGGATAGGTTATGATATTTTTTAATCCTTATCGTTTTTATTTAACCCTTTTTTACTCTTTCCATTTTATCAAGCATTTAAAACTTTGAGAATAAAAATAGTTAACAAAACATGAAAAATATCCAAATAAATATTCATTAATAAAAATTTAGACTTATTATAACTATTTTTCCAAATCTTAGATTTTTTGGAATTTTATAATATTTAATAAAATATTTTATAATTTAAAATATGAATTATGTCATTTTTTGACACTATTTATATCATGACTTTTTAAAAATACATAACAACCTGATTGATTCGAAAAAAATTCATTAATATAAATATAACATGTAAATATCATCTAAAAAATTCGTTTATGACATAAAAATAACAAAATTACAGTTATTTTAACATTTATAATATCATTTATTTGAACCCTTTATTAATGAAGCAATCACTACATCACCATTGTGTCATAATTAAATTTAATTATCTAATGCCTAAAATTTATAAATATATACAAAGATGTAGGAAATATTTTTATATTTCTATTTAATTTTTATAGTTGAAAATATGACTTATATAACCCCATATAAAAAAAATTACTAAAACATATATGTTTATGTTACATTTTCCTTAAATTTAAATTAATTTTTATAAAATATCATTTTCACTTAAAAGTGACTCCATGGGGTCCCAAAATCGACCCAAGTATAAACATAGTCAGAAAAGTATCATAAAATTGGGTTAGGACATGTGTTAGGATAATTTAATATTATTATAAAATTATTTTTTTACCCTTATTTACCAGATTTACCCTTTAACCATGGTAAATAAAATATTTACTGAAGTTACTATTCATAATGTATAAAAATAAAAGTTACTTATTTACAAAATTTGGACCTCCTGATTCCAAATATGGAATCCATTTTTCCAAATTCAAAATATATAAGTTTCAAAAATTAATTTAAAATTAATTCCCATTGTCAAAACCAAAACTACCAAAAGATTGACTTGTGTTTATGTCCAATTTCAAAGTGAAATTACTTTAAATGACCAACATTGTATTAAATGATAAAAATATAATATAATTACACTGTAAAACCAATTAAAATTATAGTATAATCATATAAATAAATTATATTAAAAGCAAGTTTTAAATTAAAATGTAGTATTTTTCACTATTCATCAAAAAATGAACTTTATCAGAAAAATACCAAAATTTTACCCAAAGTAAATTTTGATGTCCCACTTCTAAAGAAGAATTTTATTTTGTAAAATGGAACATATAAAAGTGATAAAACTATATTTAAAAATGTTTCTCTATCAAAAGGCGGTAAATCGACATTTTAACGAATTTTAGAGTATTTCATGCTTAAAATTGGATTTATTCTTATTTTAAGCCTCTAAAATTTATTGGATAAAAGTAAAAACATTTAAAAAACATGTGTAATAATATTTTAGTTGGTATTGTTCATTCCCACTAATACAATGGTTAGGTTTTAACTGCCTTTTAAAAAATAATATTATTATATTATTTTTTGATATAACTCAAAGTTGTGTGCAACGTAAGATTTCAAAGAAACCCGTTGTTGCGTGTTGAGTACGCTTTCGAACATAAAACCCCCTTGAAAGTAAAATTCAAAAATATTAATAAATATGAAAATGTAATATTTTTTATTTACCTGGGATGTTACATCCTTCCCCCTTTTGGGAATTGCATCCTCATTATTTTAAAATTGGGCTCAGAAACTTTATTAAAAGATCCTCATCAGAAAAAGAGTCAATAAAATGATCACATTAAGATAAATAAAGAGAAGTAAAAAATGTCACCTGAGATAAACCATACTAGGATTCAATGTAGGAAAAGATGGATATGGAAGATAAACTAAGTGTCAAGTTCTAGTGGAGAGTGATATAAAACATGATCATGAGAAAGTTGACAACAAGAAAGCCACAAACTTGTGATGGGTTAAATGGTTATTGGTTTCCCAGTAGGAAAAGTAAACGGACAACGTTTTTTTTTTTACATTCCATTTCATAAAGTTGGAGAATTTATTTATGATATTGACTAAGGACATAAGGAAATATACTTAATTTTCAAGTAGAGTTTCATCCTTTAATAATTTTCTACCAAAATCTCATCTTTTCTCCAAACAATGAGTATTCAAGATGACTTGGTCACACCTGAAGCACTATAATCAACTTCTAGAGAATAACATAATCCAAAAAAGATGAACCATATATTTCCCCTATCTTTAGACATTAACCAAAACCAGAATGGTTAGTAAAAGATCAGATAATATCCAAAAAATTATAATCTTTTATAAAAAAAATACTACTCTTAATCTCTAAAATTTAACAAACAATACCAAAGTTCAACAAAGACCATTCAATAAACAATTGTCCTTAAAATCCTTCAATATAATCCAAACTAAGATTGAAACCCAACACTCAGAAACATTTAATCACATAGTCTTCCATAGTAAATCTTAACATTTATCTCCAAATAAAATTTACTACTCTTAAAGTATCATACTAAAGTGTAATTAACCAAATCACATATTCTCAATGATAGGTTAGTCATTTCCATAAATAACCCAAATCTCCATATATCCATAATAGAAACATAGATTCTTCCAAAATAAAATTTCAACCATTACTTAACAAATGAAATTCCATAGTATTCTATTTTCCTTAGGCATATAGTGTTTCCCCAAAAGAGATAATGTCTTCCAAAATAACCTTTATCACTTAATTACAAAATAATTTTCCTATACTAAGGATATCCATTTGATAAAATATAAGTTCCCAAAATTAACTTATTCTTGATCTATAAAATCATTTAACTAAAAATAATTAGTCATACTAACTAGGGACTTCATATAGTCCAGCGGTAGGATATGTGCCCTTGTCTCCCTCTGGTTGTGGGTCTGATTCCTACAGCCTTGTCAGACACAACGGGTTTTCACCCATCTTACATTTTGTCCATTTTATAAAACACAAAAATAACCCTAACATGTTTTAACCTCAAATGTTGTCTTATACCTATCATTTTCATCCCAACTCATTAAGACTTTAACATATTAATTCATGAAGTCTTATATATATTGTCATTATTTTTATTTTAACTCCATATGATAAAATAAAACTATTCCCAAAAGAAACACCATCATACCTTGATCATGGTGTCCACATGGTTTCATCATCATCTTGTTCACATAGGTAAAAGGTCCATTCGTTGCAACAATGATTTATAGATCCTTCAAAATCATTTTCTTCCTTCATCCAAATAAACCTTGTATAACTTGGGTCATATGGGTGTTTTCAGAAAAATAGTTTTGTAAAATAATCATGTATGACATATAATTTCAAAACATCTGATAAAACATGATTTTTATAAAACAGTCTGATTGAGTTTGAGTTGAAACAATAAATCAATGGTCCTTTTAAAATACCATAAGTATGTTCTGGGAGACTATATTTTAAAATAAAATATAAATAGGTTGTGCAAGGGTCTCCTTCTTCAACACCTTTTTTAAAACCATGATATGCTTCAAAATCTTGTGATAAGGTAAAATATTTGAAAATTCCTTGATAATATTTACCTTTCTTAAAAATATTAGAATATTGAGAAAATGGTATTTGATTAAATACAACTCATGATCCATGATAGTATTGATGTATATAAGAGGTGTTTGATATCTCAAACAATTACTTTCTAGTGATTTGTATGTTAAAAAATGTTTCAGAATCGTCTGGCATGACTTTGTAATAATTATTGTAGGAAAGTCATCAGAAGAGATAGGAACTTCATTAGAGATCCTTCTCCTTCCATTTTTAACACACTTTTCTTGATCTGAAAAAGTTACAAAATAAGGATTTAACTTAAAGAGTATACATAGAGACTAACCATGTGTCTAACAAAAACTCTTAATCCCTAAAGTTTTCTAAACTGACCTCTGATACCAACTATAAGGACCCATCCTTAAACATTACATAATCTTGAATTAAGTTAATAATTCACATTGAGGATATTTTAGGTTTATAGTTTTAGATAATTAAGCCATAAATATAACATTACATATCAAAAGATTAAAAAGTATCCACTTCTACTCTATCCAATTTATTTCACAATAATAAAACTACTTAAATAAAACAAGAATTATTTTATTGATATAAATCTACATGAATTATTCCTTTCTCTAACCCTTCCTTATACCCTGTGAAAAATATTTCAAAAACATGGTATGGGAATAAAAATATCAGTAAGGATTATAAAATAAGGAAAGAAAACATTAGTCCATCAATACATACAATCAATGAAATCATTCTTTTCAATCATAAAACATAATCTCTTTAACATAACTCATGAAATCATAAGATTTATCAATAACACATAGTAATCATAAATAAAAAAGGTAAATTTTGGCATCCATATCATACTTACATTGTATCTTTCACAGCTACATAGGTAGTTACATTTGGAATACTCGTCATAGTATATTCCCTAAATATCTTAGGAGAAACATTAACGTTTACCTATGTCATGTTACCCAATGAATTAGAGAGCTATCTCGGGCTCACCCACCCTAGTTTTATCAAGGAAACACCTTTATATGTAGAAAATTCCCAAGAACCATAAAATAATCATAACACATGAATAACCATAAAGGAAAGATAATATTTCCACATTGCAATCACAATATATCAGTTCAAGATATTGGCATAATCAATACATTATCAGAATCATTCAAACCCAAAATATGTAAAAAATTTATAGGGTATTTATTTTTCTTTTAAAAACATTACGGTTTGTTAAGGAATCCAAATATCAAAATAATTATCATGATGGTGGAAAGGTCATTTTCACCACATATGTTAAAAAGAAACATTCTTTTTGTATTTTAGTAAAACGCATCGTAGAAAAAATATTCCATAAAAAACCATTGAATAAAATTAAAATCAAAAGGGTATAATTATACACCATATAAAATAAAGTTGTGTATAACCTAAAATATGCCTCAATAAAAAGAGATTGAGATGAAGTCCCTTACGAAAATTTGATATCCCAACAGCATTACATTAAAATTAAGAAAATGAGTTGATGGGAGAGAAAAGGGTCTCTCATCACTTGGACATAAAATGTAAAGAAATAATGATATATAAGAACATATCCAAACATAATAAAATGGAAATTAAAAGACATAACATAAATAATTCTTTGACTAAAAGAGGAGGGTGAAAGGTTCCCTTACATCGAGTCTGACTTGTCTCGTATATTCCTTATTCTTACTGAATAATAAAATTAAGTAAATTTATACTTTCTTTAGAAAATTTTTTAAATTTTATTATTCCTTTTATATCACTTATTACCTGGCTACAACAATTAGTTAATTATTTTAGTTCATATCGGACATTTTGTCGATGTTTTGAACTTGAGTCAAAAATGAACTTGTTATAATTACAAATTATCCATGTGGTCAAAAGTCCCTTATCTCCATAATGATATTAATTATTTAGATATCATATATATAATATATATCCATTATATATTTATTTATAATATTCCATATCATTTGGATATATGAAAATGAAATGCATCGTTCATGGAGATGGTAAGTCGTACTTACGCATGAACGCTACATTCATTCCTTTTTTTTTTATTTTTAAAGGAATTAAAACCAAATGATACATAGGTATATTATAATTTAAATATAATATAATATTTTATATATCTTATATAATTTCATTAACACCATACTTTATATGTTCCATGTATGGAATGAATAAGTTATATCGCTTTGAGGGGGCGGTAGTCCGCACTTCCTCAAATAAAATTATCATATTTACCCATTATGGAAACCATAAAGGTGTGTTGTAAATGAAAAATAAATAAGAATAGTGACAATAGAAATATAAAATATATCACATATAAATATAGTTCCATCATAATGGCCACCATGATAGGTCGTACAGAAAAATCGAACAATCATCCTTTCGTGAGGCAGTAGTTCGTCGTCCAGAGAAACAGTATGTCCTAAATCCATTAAATGGAAGTGTGTGTAAGTGTAGTTTGAATAATACTCATAAAAAACCTATTATATTGAGTATATTTTTTTTTATGTAATCAAATAAAAATAATATAATATGGAGTGAAGAAGAACAATAATGGAAAGGAATTTTAGAGAAGGCGCTACCTCTTAAAACGTGAAACTCTCTTTGATTTGAGCCAAAAGGCTTTCTTGAATTGCCTTATGCCTATGGAAAAGATTATAGGAGGAATATTGGTATGTTTGGAGATTCGTGGAGCATATTTTGGATGAGCCAATGTGCTTGAGAGGTGTGTGTAATGGGTTAGAGGTGGTGTCCTTTTGTAAGAGGGGGAGGGTCTCTTTAGGAAAGTTTGAAAGTATTATTTTGTTATAAACTGATTTTGAGTTTAAAAAGGTCCAAAAATCATTAAATTATAATATAATATGAATATAATCGAAATAAAATCATCCAATAATAATTTTATTGGTTTTGGATATTTTTTAATCCTTATCGTTTTTATTTAACCCATTTTTACTCTCACTGTTTTATCAAGCATTTAACACTTTGAGAATTAAAATAGTTAACAAAACATGAAAAATATCCAAATAAAGAGTCATAAATAAAATATTATACTTATGATAACTATTTAGATGAGTATTATATTTTTTTTAATTTTATTATATCTAATAAAATATTTTATATTTTAAGATATGAATTATGTCAATTTTGACACTATTCATATCATGACATTTTAAAAATCCATAACAACCTGATTGATTCGAAATAACTTTATTAATACAAATATAAAATGTAAATATCATATGAAAAATTCGTTTATGTCATCAAAATAACAAAAATACATTTATTTTAACATTTATAATATCATTTATTTGAATCCTTTATTAATGAAGCAATCATTGCATCACCATTGTGTCATAATTAAATTTATTTATTTAATGTCTAAAAATTATAAATAAAATATCATGATGTAGTAAATATTTTTATATTTATAATTACTATTTATAGTAGATAATATCACTTATATAACCCCATATAAAATTTTATTTACTAAAATATATATGTTTATGTTACATTTTCCTTAACTTAAAATTAATTTTTATAAAATGTCATTTTCACTTAAAAGTGGATTCATGGGGTCCCAAAATAGACCCAAGGATACCAATTTTCTGAAATCTATCATAAAATAGAGTTAGAACATGTGTTATGGTAATTTAATATTATTATAATATTATTTTTTTACCCGTATTTACTAGATTTACCATATAACCATGGTAAATAAAATATTTACTAAAGTTACTATTAATAATGTCTAAAAATAAAAGTTAACTATTTAAAAAAATTGGACCTCCTGATTCCAAATATAGAATCCATTTTTACAAATTCAAAATTCAAAAGTTTCAGAAATTAATTTAAAATTAATTACAGTTGTCAAAACCAAAAAACGTGTTTTTAAGAAGTGAAAACTACCAAAAAATTGACATGTGTTTATGTCCAATTTCAAAGTGAAATTACTTTCAATGACCAAAATTGAATTAAATAATAAAAATATAATCTAATTACACTTTAAAACAAATTAAAATGATAGTATAATCATATAAATAAATTATATTAAAAGAAGGTTTTGAATTAAAATGCAGTATTTTTTACTATTCATCAAAAAATGATCTTTATTAGAAAAATACCAAAATTTTACCCAAAGTAAATTTTTATGTCCCTATTATAAATAGGAAGTTTATTTTGTCAAATGGAATATATAAAAGTGATAAAAACTAGATTTAAAAAGGGTTCGTCATCAAAAGGGGGTAAATCGAACTTTTAAAAAAAAAATAGAGTATTTCATGCATAAAATCAGATTCATTCTTATTTTAAGCCTATAAAATTTATTAGATAAATGTAAAAACATTTAACAAACATGAGTAATAATATTTTAGTTAGTTATGTTCATTCCCTCTAATATAATGGCTAAGCATTAACTACCATTTAAAATAATAATAATATTATATTATTTTTCGGTATAACTCAAAGTTGTGTGCAACGTAAGATTTCAAAGAAACTCATTATTGTGTGTTGAGTACGCTATCGGACATAGAATCCCCTTGAAAGTAAAATTCAGAAATATTAATAAATATGAAAATGTCATATTCTTTATTTACCTAGGATGTTACAATAATTATCACTCAATTAAAAAGTTTTTGAGTACACTCACTATCTCTCAATGATCAATTGCTTCACCAAAGTTTAACTCACTTCCATTAGAATGATTCTCCCAATACAAAAATAAAAAAATTATACCAATTTTTTTGTATATGAAATCTTTTCTCTTTTTTATCCCTTGTAAATTAATAATAACTTTGAATCATCATGCAATGGATTTCTCACATGTAACATCCTGAACTGAGATCCACTTAGCTCGTTCCCTAATCCAGTGGATCACATGGCCTCCAGTGTGCCTCCCTATATGCCACAAGCTATCAACTACCAGTAAGGGTGTTAAGGTAGTATTATGGGAAGAATATACCCTCATATCTGAGTTTCGCAGTGGATACAATAGATAAAAAACAATATTGATAACATATAGGAACATACAGAATAAACAAGAAGTTGAAGAATATAGAACTGTACAGATGAGTGACAATAAAAAGTCACTATTAAGTGTCATATACATGGATTCATGTCATTTTGATATACAAAATGGGAACAGGGGACATGAATATACCAACATGATATAAAATAAGTAAAAAGGAACAAAAAATTTATCCACTAGAAACTTGAGAATATCCTTGTTCCTCTTCTCCAATTCTCAAACTATAAGTAAAACATATCAATGACTAGTAACAGGGTTCTTTCCCCTACCAATACTTGCATACAAATAATTTACTTGGGTACCAAATATGGATCAAGTAGGTTGTGAGATAAAATCTCAGTAGGCCACCACCAATGGTGTCTAGAATTAATCCAAACAGTGCTTGTCACTAAACATTGTGTAGGCATAACTAATTAATTTGTGATGTTGAATAAATAAATAATTGCCTGTTTAGGTTCCTAAAGGCCAGCTGGCAGATCTACCAACTTAATCTCATATCCGAAATGGAATTCTTATAAATAACTATATATATAGTAATAGTATATATATATATATATTATAGTTTTATATTTCATCCATTTATATGAACCAATTACATGCAGATGTAAGTGGCCATATACCTGGAATATTAGTTTTTGGTTGGATAGGGGTGTAACTCAGACATCCATAACCAGTCTAACAAGAATATAAGCTCAAGAAAAAGTTTATGTTCCCTATATCTCAAAATGAGTAGTCTATTTCATGCTCATCAATCAAGATTGTGAGATTTTTGTCATGTAAACACTCAAAATAAAGGACATGTTGTTTCAAGACCACATTCCAATTAGTGTCAATGGTGTGAGACATCCTGCTCAACACCCGATGTAAGGGAGAGTGATATCGTCATGATCAATAGTACCCTTACTATATTATCACAACATTTATCAAGGAAAAATAATATTTATAATATAGGCATGATCCAATACCTCTCATTCATCCCATTTACCAAGACAGTATAATCAAGACATAAAAATTCATTTTAAACATTTAATAAAACAATGAACAACTAGCATGACCCTTCCACCCTCCCATAAGTCATTTTATTTTAATTCATTAAACTTATTTAATCCATTTAAGGAAGGTTATCCATCATGAACATGCCATTCTATATAATCAATCCAAATATTTCACCAAAACATGGAAATTCAATTTATAAGGGTCAATAAGGCACTTTGTAGGTTTCATTGGAAAAAGGGAAGTTACCTACATGGAAAATCCCATTATTAAGTTGGTTTATGCACTTGTAAGGTTCATTGGTTTCATTAAACAATTATATAATAGATTATAATCAGTTAATGATCCAAGATGAATACTTAGAATTCAATCAAGACAAATATTAAATTTATTATAAAAGGGAAATTCAAGTTGGAACACCAAATGGGTGTCCATAAATGAGGTAAACATCCTATAAAATACTAAACAAGGATCAACAGGAATAAATTAAGGTGAATAAATCAATTTTATATGAATAAATTAATCAAATGGTGACATATGTCATAATGGTAAAGCTACAAAACACCAAAAAAAATTGGGGAAAACAATGAAACCACCTACCTTAGGGCCTTTGATGACTCCTAGTCCGATGGTGGCATCATATTTGAAGTAGGTTGGAAGAAATTAATGAAATTGTACAAGTACCTAAAAATAGGGGGAAATAGATTTCACCTAAATAGTGCAACAGATCCAAAGATCAACTGTAATATGAAGGGAGTGGATTCTTGATCACACCTCTTACAATCTGATGCTTCCATTGGATCTTGAATTGGACAACAGATTCAGGAGTTACCTCAATGCCTAGGATTAAGGATAAGAAAATATATGGGATAAGTTGGGGATTACCACTATTGAAAATGTGAGTGTAAGGAAATAAATTAGGTTTATTAACTTGTTGTGGGAAAAAGTGTCTTTTCACCCTCAAAATAGGGGTTGCACAGTTTGACAACCCGTACACCAACCATGCTCAAGCTAGTGACCAAGGAGAGACCCTTCATGGATAAGGATCATGGTTTCCCAAACTGTGATCAAACTATTAAAAATACAACTATCAAAGGTATGTTTTTTCATAGATTCATACATGTGGATTCATACGGTATCAGAAAAACCATGCGGCTCTGGCTGCATTTCTATTTCACCACAGATAGTTAGTAGAGATAATACGGGCTGGGTTGTATGGTTTATACTAACCATGTGGCCCATTTATTTTTTCCATTTTATAGAACTGCATGCTTTTAACAAGCCCTTGATGCTCCTCAGAACCTCCTTAGTTTGTATTGCACATTTACTAAGATTAATCTAAGTATTTAAATTGAAAAACGAATGATACATACCATCATGAAAATATGGGTCCTTACAACCTACCCTCCTTAAAGAAACGTGTCCCCGAGTTAGCCTTCTGAGGGTAAATAGGTATCTTCGGTAAAGAGTTGTGGAAACTAAGCTCATATATCAGCTTCCTATTCCTAGGTATCATCCTCTACTCAGTTGTGCTTTCATATCACCCATACCAAAGGAACTGGCATGTATCAGAGTGTCTTTGTGCTCTGATAAACAATAAGAAATAGATACCCCTCAAAGGATGCATCAATATCCAAATCGACCTCATCAGGCTGAAATACATGTGATAGGTCTAGATGATATTGTAAAAACTAACACATGTGAAATAGATCATTAATTGAATGGTATTTCTAAGGAAGGGCCAACTAGTAGGCCACTGGCCCGATCTGTTTCACATCCTTAAAGGTTCCAATAAGCCTTACTGAGAGATTAAACTACTAATTAATATGTCTATGGCCCAACTTGGGGTATAATAATAATAAAACACAGCCTCTGTCCTCAAAATAAATATATCTCCAATTTCTGTTGGCATACAACTTCTATCTAGACTAAGCCATCATCATAGGCTTTCTGATCAGTTGAACTTTCTCTTTCATCTCCTAAATGAGACGTGGTCCAAGTATAGCTACCTTCCCTACCTCTAGCTGTAGAATAGGTGGTTGGGAAGTCCTTACATATGAGGCATCATAAGGAACAATCTCAATGGTATCCGGAAAGATGTTATTATAATTGAACTCAATGAGGGGAATGTGATTCTCCCAGGAACCCCCAATGTCAAGGAAAATGCACAAAGCATGTCCTCTAGAAACTGAATTGTATGATCCATATTTCCATTAGTCTGAGGGTGATAGGTCATGATTAGGAATTACAACCCATACAAGAACCATGACATAAAGTGAGCGTATATGTTAGAAATGATAGAGTGTGAAGATGCACAACCTCACTAACATACAACCTCCATAGATCATCTACAAAGACTATCTCTCACACAGGTAAGAATTATGTGACCTTCATCAAGAATTCCATGAAAAACCACACCGTATCATTTTTATGATGTGATATGGGTATAACGATCATGAAATCCATTGAAAAATCATCCCATTTCCACTAGAGAATGGAAAATAGCTACAACATCCATGATAGACATTGATGTTCTTCCCTCACCTACTGATAGGTGCAACACTGAGTGATGAAGTTTAAAATCTCATGCTTCATAAAAGTCCAACAATATCATATCCATAGATCTTGATATATCTTTGGGGACATCGGGGTGAAACTCCCATGCTAAGTCATTTAATTCCTACATCATATACTCTTTGATGTTTGATAGGACCCATACAAACCCATACAATTTTAAAGTATCATCCCCATCCTTGGTCCAACCTAAAGATGCATCATCATCTGAGATAACTTCCCTTAGGATAAGGCCTTCAGGATTAGACAGTTTCCTCATTCTTACTCATTTCAGAAGAGTATAAGTCACTGTTATAACTGATAGGATAGTCTAATCATTTTCCTCTTGAACCTCATTGTGTATCTCTAGGAATAAGGTCATGAGTTTTCATTTTATTCTGGACTCCTGAATCACCTAATTCTGATTCTTTGAGCTCATAACATCAGTCATAACATTTCCTTTACTAGGCATGTAGGAAAGCTCAAAATCAAATGAATATAGGTACTTGACCCACCTGCACTATCTAAGATGCATATCTCACTTTGTAAAGATGTACTTGAGGATTTTTTTGTTAGTGTGTACCAAAAAAATGCTCTCCAAGTAGTTAGTTTCTTCAATGGTGTAGTTCATGAATTACAATAGCTAACTCAAGGTCATGTTTCAGGTAATTATACTCATGAGGCCTCAACTGATGAGACCTATATGTGATAACTCACTCATCTTTCATTATAATAGCTCGAATACTAATACCCTATGCATCACAGTAAACTGTATAACTTCTACCTAGTTTAGGAAGAATCGGTATCGGTGATGAAGTCAATTTTCCCTTCAACTCATGAATGGAAACATCCCAAGTTTCTGACCATAAAAATTTCACACCTTTCTTTGTCAAGACATTAATCAAAGATGCAATACATGATAAATCCTAAATGAAGCATATAAAATATCTGTAAAACCTAAAGAAACTCTAAAATTCAAAGATATTCGTGTCCTAATCCCATGAAACTACAGTTCTCACCTTCTCTGGATCTACAAAATCTCCTGACTCTGGGATGATATTACTTAAAAAGTGGACTTTGTTGATCCAAAGGTAGCATATACGGGGCTTATCATAGATCTGATACTCTCTCAGTTCATTTAGTGTGATCTCAATATGGTTGGAATGGTTATTTATGTAGAGTCAATAAACTAATATATCATCAAAAAAGACTACAATGAATAAATCCATATATGGGTGGAAAACCCAATTCATCAAATCCATAAAGATATAATGTGTGTTCATGATTTCGAGTAGAAATACCAGGTACTCAAATAGACTATACCAACTCCTAAAATCTGTGAGAGGTATGTCTTATGACCTAACACACACCAGCTGATAACCCGGACTCAAATCCATCTTTTAAGTCACCCTCTCTCCTCTGAACTTATCAAATATGTCATCAATTATAGGAAGTGAATATCTATTTGTGATCATAAGCTAGTTTAATCGACGTTAATATATGAAATGCCTGAGGGTACCATCTGCCTTCTTGTAAAAACGGACCAATGAACCCCAAGGAGACATGTTAGGGTATATGAATCTTTTATCCCCAAGATCCTCTAATTTAATATTGATCTCCAGAATCTCTAAATGTTCTATATTATAAGGATTAAGGGTCACTGGTGTTTCTCCTAGAAAAATCTCAATGGTAAAATCTACCTCCAATATTAGGGGTATACCAAATAATTATTTAGGAAATATATCCTTGAAAAACTCCACTATAGGAGGGAAAAAGTGGGTCGTAACACCTGGCCATCTAAGAAAAGACTAGTGATCTGAGTTGTCACACTACCTAGTCTTTATTGCTTGAGTCCTACTCGGGTCACATGGATATCTCATCTAATCTTATATATATTCTTAGCACCCTCTAGTGATGTAAATGTCACCCTTAGGTGATAACAGTAAATATGGGCTCGATAAGGAACTAGTCAGTCCATCCCAATGATTACATCAATTCTCATCATGTCAAGGATGAAAAGGTTCTATATGAATAGGTATAAAACTTTATAAAGGGGGAAATACTTACAATGGAGATCAACCGCTGAGTGGATACCTAAAGAGGCATTCACCACCATAACATCATAGAAGTGCTCAATCTTGTGTCCCAGACATCCCATAATAGTCTCATATGTAAAAGAGTGATACATTATTGTATATAATAAAGCAGACACTAAAGTGGAGGATACTAGAATAGTACCCTATATAGTAGAAGGTTTGGAGCTATTATCCTCCAGCATAGGTTTTACTACATTTAACTATCATGTACCATGACATTGTGTCACTACTTGACTGCCCTAAGAAGGCCCACTCTACTAGGACTAAGAATCATGGGTCTTATTACCTCTGCCCCAACCTCCACCATATCTTGAATGTCCAATGTGTTCTAGATGGATTCCTAGTGTGATCCTACTATCCTCTCTCTAGAATGTGGGGGTAGGAGTAGATACCCACTCAATAAGAACAGATGGAATGGTCCTGCAAAAGCGATGTATATGGATCATCCTACAGTAGCCTCTGTATTCTACTGAATCTTTTAAAAAATTGGGATTCATGTGTCCCAGCTTCCCACACTGGTGACATATCAGAAAGCTTTAATCATGAGGAACCTGATTTCTACTACCTCCCTAAGTATCCTCAAAACATCTCTCTTTTTGAGAAGAATAAGTGCAGTTAGATTTAGGTGTTGAACTGCCCTGACTCCTACCATCCACTTCCCTCAAATTTAGTTCTATGATAAGGGGTTGGTGGAAAATTTATAAAATAGTATTCAACATAACCACATTAACCTATAGTCATATGGATTATACCATCCCATCATCAAATCGTCTAGATGTCATAAGATCATCCACCACTAGAGTAGAAGCGAACAGTTATAGCTCAGTGAAACGAGAAGAGTATTCCATCATAGTCATGTTTCCCTGCTGTATGTTCATGAATTATCTAGCTCTATCATCCCTCATAGTCAAGTGGAAGAAATAGTCATAGAATATCATCTAAAAAATTTCAAGACCATATCATGGTTCTGATATTCCTTGGTAATCACGTCCCAACACCACTTGGCAGAATCAGGTAGTATATATGCAGGAAGTGTAACCCTCCACTCTGGAGGAATCTCTTTATTCTCAAATATGTAAAGAAATCCTTTAAGTAACGACTCAGCAACATGAGGTCTTCCATCCCTTGAAAAGGTGAGAAGATGATTTTTCTCTAATTCTTGAGTCAACTCTTCCATACTCAGGGCAGGTCGAACAAAACCATTCATATTCTACAACATATGTACAAATCCCTCTCAGAAATGGGAGTCAGTTCCCATATTCAGAACAGGAAGATGTTCCATAGGTGTCACTTTAAGAGGGGTCAATGGAATATCAAGACCTTCCACCTTAGGTGAATGGTCTTAACCACCTTCAAGGTGCACTACTGGTGGATTTCTTAGCATCATGGTACTATAATGCCAAGCACACACCTTATAAAATATTTTAGCAATTGAAAAGATTGCAACTTAAAACTAGGATAGGTGAATAGCCTTCCTATAGATAGATCATACTCCTCTTCTTGCTCCTAAATTCAGATCTAGTTAATATAAAAATACCATAGCAGTCCATACATACGTAAGAGGCACAGAAACTACCCTCTAATAAGGTTAGTTTTTGTTCTAAGTATCTATTTCACATGTATAAAATGGTTATTTCATTGATAAAATTCATATTCATTTTAGATTTGTGATCGTTAAAATATTTAAATTACATTAAATGTTGTAATTAGGTGGATTATTATTTCTGATCCATAAGGTCACATACTCCTTATAAACCAAAATACAGTGCCCACTTAACCCACACCATAACACGTTTCATCCTATTCGACCGATGTTCCATGGATAAATGTTCCATAATTAACTAGTACATATGTATGAATTAACCCTTGCGGGAAAACACGTTAAGTATCAATTATTTTTTCCAATCCCTATAATAAATTTTAGCACATTTTAATACATAATCAAAGCAATAACAATATACACAAGAAAATGCATGCTGAAAATAAATGTGGTAAGGAAAATGCATGGCATAATAGTCCTATTATGCCTATAATTTTGAATGTAATACAATGACCTCATTTCATCAAGCCATGGTAAGGAAATCATCATTTTAGTAATTACAATTATATTATAACCAAAAAACTTCTTTGTCACCCAATGGTGAATTCATATAAACTTTAACTGGCTAAAACAAAAATAAAAAGTTCCCATTCTATGTAATTTGGGTTTCCCCTATACATGGGTTATCTAAATCCAGGAAAAGGGTCATTTACAAATTATATTAACTCCTAGTCTCCTGTCTAATACCCTAACAGTAATAAAAAATAAAAAAATATCCTTGATAAAACTTTGTAACATCCTAAATAGGGATCCACTTTTATCGTTCCCTGATCTAGTGGGTCACATGGAATCAAGCGCACCTCCCCATATACAAGAGGTTGCTGACTAGTAGCGAGGGTGTCGATGTGGTACAGTGGGGAGACTATACCCTCATAGAAAAGTGGAACAGTGGATACAATAGATAATAAACAAAAGTGATAGAATATAAGAATATATAGAATAAATAAGTTGTAGAAGAATAAATAACTAAACAGTTGAGTAATAATCAAAAGACACTAGGCGGTGTTATATAAACAGATGCATGGCATGATGATATAAAAAAGGGGTATAGGGGATAGAAAAATAAATCTATGATATAAAAATGTAAAAAAGAACAAAAAAAATCTCCAATATCATCTTGAATGTATGCTTTCTCATATACTGTTATGATCCATCTATATGTAAAATATATCAAAGGCTAGTAGTAGGGTGCTTTACCTTATCTGTACCTATAGAAAAATAGTCTACTCAGATAACAAATTTGGCTCTAGTAGGGTGTGAGATAAAATCCCATTATGCCACCACCATTAATGTTTATAAGTAATCCAAGCAGTGTTGGTAACTAAATAGTGCGTGGGCATAAGTAATTGATTAGCGATGTTAAATAAATAGATAACCACCTGCTTGTGTTTCTAAAGGCCACATGGAATCTCTACCTACTTCAACTCATAGACAGAATGGAAGTCTGATCAATAACTATGTATATATAGTAATAGTATATATATATATATAGTATATCTATATATTTCATCCACCTATATGAACAAAATATGTGCGAACGTAAGTGGCCATATACCTGGATTATTAGTTTCTAGATGGACCGAGGAAAAACTAAAATGTCCATAACCACTCTAACGAGCCTATTGGATCAATCAAAAGGGTATATCCCCTATATCTCATAATGAGTAGGATATTTTATGCTCATCACATGAGATGGTGAGTGTTCCATCATGTTAATACTCAAAACAAGGGATATAGATTTTCAATCCCACCATCCAACTAGTGTCAATGGTGTGAGACGTCATGCTCAACACCTGATATAAGGGAGAATGATACCATCATGGTCAACATAAACCTTACCATCATATAATAGCCTATATCAAGGAATAATCATATATATAATATAGGCATGAGGTAATACGTCTCATGTATCCCATTTATTGGGCCAATATAATCAAGGTATATCAATTCATTTTAAACATTTAACAAAATAATGAACAATAGTTGCGGCCCTTAAACCCTCTCATAAGTCATTTCATTTTATGTAATTCAACTCATTTAAACCATTTAAGGATGTTAATCCATAATGAACATTCCATTGCAGATAATCAGTGTAATGGTCTGGACCTCTCTGGTCCATTCCTTTGATGAAATCTGGGGTTTGAGATGTTCTGGGAGGTCAAGGTGACTTATCCCCAACACATTGCCAAATTTTCAGTTCTGTGAATAGTGCATCGGTAGCCTTAGGTGAACAGTGCCATCAGTAGCCTTCGGTGAACAGTGTCATCGATAGCCTTAGGTGAACAGTGCATCGGTAGCCTTAGGTGAATAGTGCCATTGGTAACCTTAGGTGAACAGTGCCATTGGTAGCCTTAGGTGAACAGTGCATTGGTAGCCTTAGGTGAACAGTGCCATTGGTTACCATAAGTGAATAGTGCCATCAATAGCCTTAGGTGAACAGTTCCATCGGTAACCTTAGGTGAACAATGCATCGGTAGCCTTAGGTGAACAGTGTCATCGGTTTAGGTGAACAGTGTCATCGGTAACCTTATGTGAATAGTGCATCGGTAGCCTTAGGTGAACAGTTTCATTGATAGCCTTATGTGAATAGTGTCATCGGTATCCTTATGTGAATAATGCAATGGTGAGGTTCCAATGGTAGCCTATATTTCCTTTTCCAAATTTGGAGTTCATGAATAGTGTTTCCATAACGATGAGGTTCCAACAGTAGCCTATATTTTCTTTTCCAAATTTTGAGTTCATGAACAGTGTTTCCAGAATGGTGAGGTTCTAATGGTAGCCTATATTTCCTTTGCCAAATTCTAAGTTTATGATCAGTGTTTCCAGAATGGTGATGTTTATGAACAGTGTTTCTAGAACAGTGAGGTTTATAAATAGTGTTTCCAGAATGGTGAAGTTTATGAACAGTGTTTCCAGAATGGTGAGGTTTATGAACAGTGTTTCCAGAACAGTGAGGTTTATGTACAGTGTTTCCAAAACGGTGAGGTTCCAACTACAGCCTCTATTTCCTTTTCCAAATTTCGTGTTTATGAACAGTATTTCTAGCTTCCTACATTTTCCCCCTTTGACGTTTCCTTTGACATAAAATTCATTTAAAGCCTTGTTTTAAGGACTCTAAGGCCGATTCAAAGGCCATAACTCCTATATTAATTTTCATAATGCTCAGGATGCTTTTACTTGGTCAAACTACATGGGTTAATGTGATCTGCTTTTAATGGAAAAATCCATCATATCTTAAATCACTCCTCTGTTAAATCTTCTAAAGGGATGATATATCTTCTTCCCTTATTCTATCATCTTGTTCCCCAGTGTGAGACGCTTGAACCTTTCCTTCTTCCCATAGGAGCATTGTGATTGAACCATAATCCTCGAATCGTTTCCCCTTGAAGTTTCTTACTGCTACATGTGCACCCCCTGTTTTGGTTCAAGCACCAAGTGTTGATCCTTCATTGATATAAGGTATGTTTTATCATCGTTCGTTTGGGTTCATATCCTTCTATTTCTCTTTACCTTAATATGGTATGTGATATCCATACTTTTAATGAAGTTTTCTTGGGTTTCAATTGGTGCGGTCGTACCGCGGCATCCTCGGGTGGATACAGTTGTCACGGGAGGAGGCGATCGTGATCCTTTGTATGGATCATTCTTGTATAAAGAATGAAAAGAACCATCTTAGGTAGGGGATTCATTGCTTCCCTTTTCTTTTATGTGCAACTATATAGTTAGCATGTTTTATCCCACTGCATCACAATGAAATTGACATAATAAATATTTGAACTGGATAAATAAATTAATATCAATCATATGTTATTGCCTCTTGTTTTTCTAGATAGTGTTATATTTATGCTTGCTTTATTTAGATTTTCATTCTTGAAAGAAATTTGTAAAGAATGTAAATACAGAATTAATCAATAATTGTTTGGCTAATGATAAAGAGGCATGTAAATGAATATGGTTCTTCTTGTTGTAATTTGATGTTAATCAAATTGGTGCAGTAATCATGTTTAATTATTTGTGATAGCTTACTGGTTAGGTTTACCGAATTTGGAACCTATAAATAATAAACTAGTTAATCCAAGATAGATTAATGAACTGGTTTTTTGATAAAAGATAATTCCTTGTAGAGTTCTGAGTTTCCCTCTTACTTGTTTAAGGGCCAAGAGCCCAATTGATATGATGTTTGTTTTTCTGCTGCTTGTGTTGTGATGTGATCCTGGATGGCTATTTTGATATGTGGGGGCATGTAGGTCTACTGGTTGTGGTATTAGTTGGCACCTAGAGTGGCGAGATGCATCTATTTATGCATGTGGGTGTCAGGGAGGACACCAAGGATGATGAAATGGGTTGGATGTGAATGTTTGGATTCTTGATGATTCTTATTGGTTGTTTATCTGCTTTACTTTCCCCACTACTCAAGGAAGCTGGTCTTGCTTACCCTTCTTCCAAAATGGGTGAATACACGTGGGGTATGCCACATGCTTTCCGTGTTTAGCTTCTCAAGGGAGGATGGGTCTACGCTCTTGATATAGGCGGCAAAGACTCGACTGAAAGTTCATTTACACACCTTGTTGATCCCCCTTGTGTTTAGTAGCATAGAATTTTTTTCTAGAATTCTTGGGAATATGGGAAAGTAATTATGTAAATAAATAATTGAATAAATGATGTTAACCCATCGGGTTGGAGCTTGCTGGGATGCAATGATGAGGATAGCGGACTTTGGGTGTGATGTTAATGAAACTTGATGTGGAAATTGATAATGGTTAATTAATGTTTAAATAATTAATTAACATAAAATGAAACTAATAAAAAGGTAATTAAGCAATGTAATAAATCTCTTTAAATGGTTGTGTGCTTATAGGATACCTAATCTTAGAAGTGGCAACCGGGAGTCTTAGAGACATTAGCTGTAGTTGAGTCTAAGACTAGTTTATTACCATAGTGTGGTTTTGAGTAATAGTATATTCTATACTTTTTGTGTTTCTATACTCTACTCCACCTCGTCAGTTAGGGAAACTGACACCCCTGGGATTCTGAGCCCTCAGGGGGTGTTTTCCCCAATATTCGGGTGGGAGGATGGATGGCTGAGTACCCCATTTGGCCCTGCTCTCTTCTCTTGGTAGTTACTTGTTCTGGTAGGCACAGCGGTTAGTTTTCCCCATATATGTGTGTAGAGGGATGTAATGTCTTGTGGTTATTCAAACACATATATTTTGGATATAGTATCCTATGGACTACCATAGGCGTAACGTGTATAGGCTGTGACGGTTTGAGGATTCTTACTCGGTGTGTGGGTTGTATTGTCTTGAGATATAATGTCTGACATATGATACTCATTATGCGAGCTGTGGTGGCTCTCAGAAACTACCTAGTTACTTTCTTGTGTGGACATGGTGGTTTTTTTGCATGAGGTACATGTTGTGGTGCTTCTTCTAGGTGTCTATGGGCAAGCCTTTTTGGAGAGAGATGCTTAGGATGTGCGATGTTGGGGAAAAGTGGAAAACCAATAGAGAAGTAGTAGCGGGGTACCCCTGATATTCTTTATTATATTCTATACTCTTGTATGTGTTACTTTTTGAGAGTATCCATGGTGAGGCTAGGAACTTAGTATACTTGTTTAGGTGATGAGTTAGTTTCACTCATTGTTCACTGTGCTTTAGCATGCTTTATTTACTTTTTCATGAGAGGATTCAGGGAGGATCCTACTGAGTATACTGTTATACTCAACCTATGTCTATATAAACTGTTTTTTAGGTCACTTGGAGCAGGTTGGAGATCAGGCTGATTTCTACTAGCTTGGGGATGCAGGAGTTGTTTGGGATTCGTGGTTGCTGTTGTTTTTACTATCTTTTGGGTACTTGCAGTTATCCTCTTTCAGTTGTAGTAGTTTTTCATGACATTACATATGTGTACTTGGGTTTTCTTTTATAATTAAATATGAGTTATAGTTGGTTGGTGTCTATATTATCTCTCTATTTCACATGTGTTCTCTTAGAGGGTAATTCCTCCCATTTGTGTGTTACTATACCCTCGGTGATAGTCTCCAACCCTGGTCCTACTAGAGGCAGGACTCAGGGGTCATTATATCCTTTCTCACATTGTCGGCCTAGGAGGGGTACACTTTGTGTGGAGTGGTTCATGATAATCAATCCATTTAATTCACTAAAACATGGAAATTCAAATTATAATGATAAATAAGGCACTTAGTAGGTTTCATTGGAAGAAGGGAAATTAGCTACATGGTAAATTCCACTATTAAATTGGGCCATGCACTTAGGAGGTTCCCTAGTTTCATTAAACAATTATATAATAGAGTAAAATAAATTAAAGATCAAAATTGAATGCTTAAAAGGTGATCTGGCTATATATTCAATGAATTATAAAAATAAAATTCAATTTTTCACATACAATGAGTGTCCATAGATGAGGTAAACATCCTCTAAAATACTAAATAAGGATCAATGGGCATTCATTATGGTGCATAAATCGATTTAATATGAAAAATTAATTAAATGGTGACGTACAGAAAAGGCCAGTGTGCCTCACAATAGAAAATCTATGAAATATGAAAAATATTGGGGAATATGATGAGCCCACATACCTTAGGGTCTTTGAAAAATCCTCATCTGATAGAGAACTCTAATTTGAATTATGTTTGAAGAAATTAAACAAATGATCCAACGCTTTGAAAAAAGGGGGGAAGGTCTTGCACCTAAATAGCACAGCAGATCTGAAGATAAACTGAAATAAGAAAGGAGAGGATTTTAGAGCATACCTCTATATATTTATTCTTCCTTAGGATATAGAATTAGAAAACAGGCGCCAGAGTTATCTCAATTACTAGGTTGAAGGAGAAGAAAAGTTATGGGGGAAGGAGGTGTTTCTCACCACTAGAAATTGGAGGAGAAGTAAATAAATTAGGTTTATTAACTTATTAAGGGAAAAATTACTTTTCACCCTCAAAATAGGAGGCACATGGTTTCACCGCACGGTTTGGAAAACTGTGTGCCAACCTTTCTCAATCCACTGACCATTGAGAGACCATTCATGGTTAAGGCGCTTGATTTCCAAAACTATGCCCAAACCTTGCAAAATACCACTATAAAATGTCAGTAACTTTTCTCATAGTAGTGCGCCTAGAGTTAAATGTTTTTAGAAAAACCAAGAGGCTCCTGATGCACCACTTTTTTTCACCACATGGTTAGTAGATACTATATGGGTCGGGCTTCACGATTTCTACTAACCATGTGACCCAGTCATTTTTCCCATTTTACAGAACTCTAAGCTCTAAAAAATCCCTAGACACTCCTCGGACCCTCCTTAGGATATAGTTAACATTTACTATGACTAAAACAATGATTTAAATTTAAAGAAAAGGATATGTACCTTCATTAAAATCCAGGTCATTAAATCATAAAATATGAATATCCCCAATAATAGATTTCTCCATTAGAGAATTGTTCTCACCCTTTACTCCATTTTTATATCTCCTTGTACTATTTAAATTTCAATCAATCTATATATATTAAAATAAATCACCATATCTAATTTGTTTTAGTATCTTCATTTAATATTTTATTTTCATTGAATCCTTATTTTTTTCTTAAATCCCTAGTGAAATAATCACATATAATCACGAATTTTCCCATAATTTGAGTGACATATAAATATTTATTAATTTTTATCAATATCTAAACTATGATGTGTTTTCTTATCACCATGGTCATGGTTCCTTTGGTAATCCTTTGACTTCTTCAAACAATGATGTGAATTATATATCTCCCTGTTATTTCATTCATTTCAAGAACTATGGAATTTACCTCATTGTCTCACTATGATCATCATCTGTTATACCAAAACTTGTCTCCCCAAATCCATATATCCAATTGATTTTATTTAAGTTAATGAATCTATACATGACATGTTCACATGTTATTCTCATTTCACTGAATGATAATTCAAAAAAACTTCAATCAAAACAACTTATTACCACACCCTAGTTATCCAACAATCCTATTTTGGGTATTGGCTTGTGAATATTCTACCTCCTTCACAAATTTATTCAATGAATGGTTCCACTAATCATGTTTTTTAGGGTATTATCCCTTCAAAATTAATTAATTCATGAATTGTTTTATTGATCTTCCCATTTTATTTATTCTCTCACATATTTCCTTCTTCCATAATGACTCTAACAAGTTGTGGTGTTTAATAAATTATAAAATAAATCTTATTAAAATAGCCTAGACCACAGTGTGTCATATCTAGATATTACATCTAATATCTTCCACCCTTTTACTCTAATAATTCATGGTTGTTATAAAATTCAAAATTATATACACCACAACATGGTATCATCCATCATTTTCATCTATTTTTTATTCAATTCTAATTTAATTCTAGCATATTCCAAAATCCTTTAATTTTAT
The DNA here is from genome assembly GCA_963277665.1 of Viscum album. Taxonomy (NCBI): domain Eukaryota; kingdom Viridiplantae; phylum Streptophyta; class Magnoliopsida; order Santalales; family Viscaceae; genus Viscum; species Viscum album. The sequence goes on from OY728119.1 coordinate 1,980,562,301, forward strand.
TAAGATATTATTTAATCATAATATAAGTTTTTATTCATTTTTTTCTAGAAAAAATAACCCAATATTCAAAATTAATTTTGGGATCAAAAAAATCCTTTGTTATAAAAAAGTTCAAAAATAACCCCATGATCTAGAGAATCAGTAACATGAGTAACTTAATCATCACCACTAATATATTTCTCCTAAAATCAAATATTCATATCAATATGATCAATAGATTAAATATCACAAGGATCTAGTGAATCAAAAATAATATCAAGATCTAGAAAACCAACAATACATAAATGTTGGGATTTCCTTATCTTGTCAATATCATCAATTATATGAATTTACATAGAAATTTTAACATAAAATTTCAATCTTTTATTTTTAATAATATCATAAAATATTTTAAAAAATCTCTCATCACCATATCTAAAAAATATGAATTATTTATTTTTACCATTAAACATTTATATTTCATCATTTAATACAAGCACAATTGATTTAATTAAAAAAATATGATTATATGTGACATCTATACAATACTAAAATGTATCCAGTGTATCATATTGTAAGGAAATATAAAGTGTAAAAATAAAAATAGTACTGAGAATGTATAGAGAATCACTTATAAAATACTCTGTCAAATTTTCTTCTCAAAAAATCACATTACTGTTATTGTTCTATTCATCACCTATGATTTAATATTTCGCTGAGTAGACTTGGGAATAATATTCTAGTGTTTGATACTTGAATACTCTAAATATTCAAAACAATCTATAAAAATCAGGATTATCAACACACTTTATTTTTTTCCCTTTTTCTTTGTAAATGTATGGATTTTCTTAAAAACACCAATTTGATTAATTTTATCATTTGAAAACCTAACCTAAAATTTTATGCAAATACCATTAATAAAAATTCATAAACTAAAGTGCATCACTAATAGTATTAGTCCTTATAGGACTACAAACATATGAATACACTAACTCGAGTAACAATATATGTTTTTTATTTTTATAAATATATATACTTGTAAATATATATAATTATTGAAATTTTAATTATTTCTTACAATTTCATTTTCATTTATATAAAAAACACACTAAACATAAAAATTATTATATATGTGTACAAACACATAGAGAGAAATATATATATATATATATAATTATAAACATTAATTATTTATTAGTATTTTATTTATTTTCATATTAGAATTAATATATTTAAACATTAACATATATTGTAATTGTAAATTAAATATTAAAAAATACATATAATTTCAATTTTAAAATATAGATGTATACATTCCAACATACAAATGTATAAATATATATGTTTTTAAATTTTATATACTATGAAAATTCAATTTTAAGAATACACACATGTCTATTATGGAAACCTATATAGTTAAATGTTGTCCCTTTCAACATTTATATTTTAAACATATAAATTTTTAATAATGCATATCATGTGTTGTAAAAATATCATGAAACTGTAGTAGTGATATTTTTATATTCACTAATCATCCAAGTCCCAATGAGGTATAAAACCTCACAAGATTTTCCTAGGCCTTGAATTTTTTAAACATTATTTCAAAATTTTCACTCCCACTTACCTTCTCTAGTTCACTAACTATATTTTACAGAATATTGTTCATTAAGTGACATTTTAGGTAAATGTACTTATTTATTAAATGGAACAAAAAATTATTGGTAAGATGGTTTTCACTCTAAATATAATTAAATAAAATTATATTCCTCTTTTTCCTTCTAATTTCCTCTAATAGACCCTTCAACCATATCAACTCATTCTTAGTATATTGTCTACTTATAGTTTGTATATCTAGTAAACATTCATTTATAAGTAATCACATTACCTATGGTACTCATCTAGGTTTCTGTATATACTTCAAATTACTCCTTAATATATCCTTATAATGCCTCATCCATTTAAAAACATATAGATAATTTCATGCTTCCTTTGAGATACTAGAGTATTCACTACACAGTTTCCTTATGATCGTTCCTTGGATTCAGCAAGATCCTCATAATATCTCTAACTTTAAATGAAATGCCAATCCTTGTTCAAATTATAACATACATTAAGCTTATGACCACATATGTATATTAAACCCTTTCTATGTACTTAACCACAACATCAATTCTAGGCACCTTATTTTTATATAGTTTGAAGTTAGCAAACAAATTTAGTTGAAACATGAATTGATCTAGAAATTATGAACCTTTCAAAAACCAAGCATATATAGTAAAATAATGAAAACATCACCATTCCCATATTTTAGTAACTATAAATACTCATACCCAAAATGATCCTTGAATACACATACATGTATGATGAAATCATCATCATTAATCACTTTGATGTAACAAAAATGATCTACATTACACCAAAAAAATACTTCTCATTTATAAAAGAATTTAATCTCTTAGTACACTATATTAGTGTCTATTTCAGCTGTAATCAACTGAAAAATCATTCTCTAATTAATAAAATATATTTTTTTTCATAATATCTATTTTATTATTTTATAGAATGGAATTACATAAAAAATATTAAAAAAATAATATTTAATTTTAATTAATATTACCAATTACTATAGTTAGGACTAGTATAGGGATATAAAAAACTATATAATAGCAACCACGCAATGGTATACACCATATGATAAGACTCTTCTAAGAATATTTAACCTGTAATGAAATATGTTTAAAGGAATTGAAATATTAGGAATATAATAGTCATTTTCAAATGAATTTTAAAAATATTTAGTAATATATTATAAAATGTTGATGATTGGTAGAGTATATATAGGGTATAATGGAAAAAGTGACTATTGGGATCTAATCCATACCTAACCATTCGTAAATATGACCATCTATCAATATTACCATCAGTCAATATGACCCTTGGTCAATATGACTATTTGAAACTTTTACCATTCGTAATAATGTTTCCATTATAATTTTTGTTTATAAATTGAAATAAAAAATGATAATTTAATCAAAAAGGAGAAATAGTGGACTAACCATTAGATTCCTACCATTTAAAACCCATTTTTCAAAACATGTGAGGGGTGTAGCCTCACTAGGGTTTTACCTTTACCAAGACAAATAAGATCTTCAATAATTTAGTCTTGAATTAAATCTCACATGGTAGAAGTCTAAATTTGTGTAGGGCACCGCTTGGTCAATGTTAACTGAGCCACCCCATGAAACTACAACCACCACACACCTTACCTTTAGGAAGTATACCAATGTAATAAGGGGTCATTTATGTAGACCTTAATACCATAAAAATTTAATTTCCTTTTTTACAAATAAAATATTTATTTCATTAAATTCCATTTTCATTACTATTTTATGTTATAAAATATACATGAATATATGATGAATATGATAAATAGTTTTTTGGATAGTTGTAAAACATAATTATATCTATATAAAATATATAAAAATTTATAATAAGATAATTTATAATAGATAAATTTTATTTTCATTCAATATAATTTTAAAACACTATGTATTTAAATATAAATGATAATATAATTTTATAATTTCTTAGGGAATTTTTTATAACTGTTAGAATGTTAAATATGTTGTAAAAACAATTATTTTTAAATAAATAAGGATTTTTAATTTAAAAGATAAGATTATAATATTTAGGAATATATTTTGATAAAATAAAAATTATATTTAAAATCATAATGTCAATATTAGGTTAGGTTGAAATTTTAAGAATTTTCTAAAATACTATGTTTTTTACTGAATAGTAAAAATATGGTTTTTTGTTTTTGTTATATTCTATGACTTTATATATATTTAATAATGATATAATTAGTAATAAAATATAATATAGGAATAAAAAATGTGTTATTTTATAAATATAATATATTTTAATGGATTTGAATCAATTTATAATCTTATATATGTCTTTCCAAAGTCTAAAATGTAAATTATTGTTTTTAAAATAATTTTCTTTGGAAAATTTACTTTTCCATGCGAAAAAAAATATTAGAAAATGGATTTTGGTTCTAGTGGATTAAAATACAATAAAAAAGATTCAAATACCTAAAACCATGAGAAAAAAACATGGGAAAACCAATGGTTTTTCATTTTCCACAACCTAGAATTCCAAGATTGAAATTTTGAAATTGTTAAACAATTCCTCCTCTTTTATTATGAATACCCACCCATTCCTCACATTCCTCTCCACTAAAAATAGATTAATAAATAAATTCTACTCATTACCTTTCTCTAAAATCCATCCAATATTTCTTCATGGTCCTATGGTTTTCCACTCCAATCATTAGGATGTTACTTCCCATTGTAAGGGATCTATCATCCTTTTCTTTTTCAATCAAGTGAAACTTTTATGGTGTGTGTTTCAAATATTGAATTACATTCCTATTATAAACTTTTTATTATCTCATTACATCTAAAATGGGGTTTAATCAGTTGGATACCTTCATTCCCTCCCATTAATCCCTTTAACGTAATCATCATTATATACCCTTTATGATGTCGCAATCATTTAATGAGTTTTTTGTTTTTATAAGAATTTTTTTTTGATGAATACTCAAACCATTTCACTAGTTATGGGTATTTGACTATATTTAACCATGATTATTTTTTGGGGACTTCTAAATATGAAATTGGTAGTCCTTTCTATTGGGATATGAATTATGTAATGCTCATGTATTTTAATCATTTATGAACTTAATGAATATTACATGAAACCATTTAATTATTTCCTGTGGATTTTTTTTTTTATAATATATGTGGAACACTTGAATTTATACATATGAGGGGTTTTCCCTAATTGCTATTTAATTAATTAGTTAAATAATTAATATGAAATTTTTTATGATACCTTAGTGAATAACCTTGGTATGAATTTTTATGACACCTTAGTGGTAATCCTTAGTGATATGTTTATGAATGTATCATTTTTATGTTGTATCGACATTTACATGTTATTCTTAATGATCAATCTAATATGATTTGCATCATGTTATTATGATCATTTCCTATTTTTGTGCCTCGTGACCACATGGTAAATATTCCCATTGTTATTCCCTTACTGGTCTTTATGTGCACCCCTTTATTTTAATGTATTTACCTAGGATATTTGATGTAGTAAATATAACCTATGTTGAATCAACTAAGAATAATTTTAATTGGATTACAAGAAGATTTATTTTTCAAGCATTACAACCCTATTTTCCAAGAAATTAATCCTCTTAACATCCAATGTATTATTAAATTCTATAATATGTAATGAATGTTTTAATTTTTAAAAATGTGGGACTCCATAGAATCCCTTACAAACATTTTTGGATCAAACACACCATATCCACATTTCCATTTTCATTGGAAAATCTTATTTTCTCCCTTTAAATTTTCTCCTCCAAATCATAATGAAGGAATGTTCCCTTCATGTCTAATTTCTCAATATTTAGATCTTCTAATAAAACTATTCTAATCACTATCTTGAATGTATTCTCATTCAATACCATAGAAAATATTTCACTAAAATAAATATATCCCTTTATTTTAAATACCTTTATGAATAACCGCTCCGTGTACTATTTCATACATTCAAATTCTTCTTTTAATCAGAAAATACACTTATTCTAAAATTGGTGGTTCCCTCGTGGTAGTTTTATCAGCTCCCATGTTATGTTTTCATGAATTTAACTTATTTCTTCTTTCAATCTTATATCCAAATATTTCAATTCACCCAGGCTCACTGTTATATCCATAATTTTTGGTTATACACCTTTCTTTAAAAATAAAATAAAATACTACATGTTTGATTAAAACCTATAAACTATTATTTTTACCCTCATAGACCTCCTTAAATAAAATTTAGAATGAATTTATCATTTTTTAAGACTCATCCATGATTCAGTAGTCATTAAACATTATGGTATATCTGTCCTTCCTAGTATATTCAAAATCTTACCTCATATTGGCCTTTCCCAAATTTGTGGTACATACAAAAAAATTTATTACTTATATGAATAAATATTTATGAATTTCCTTTGAAATATTCTTAGTCACACATAATTGATTCTATATTAAAAACAACATCTTTTACTAAGTTTTTATCCTTATATATGACATTTTCATCAAATAATAAATTCTTACTTTTAATAACTTTCCAATATTCATTATCCCAATGATAAAATCCAATGTATTCATCATTATAACCCATAAAGAAAAATTTTTTTTAATTAGATTCTATATTTTACCATTTATAGTAATCAATATAAACATAGGTGATACTTCAAAAAACATTCAGGTTTCATGCATCCACCATGTTTCTATTCTAATGTTTTACGCACAAATGTTTCCCTATTGTTATGGTCAGATTCTTATTCACTATATTTGTCATGAAATTCACTACTTATACTAAAATCTATTTTAAAAATCTAGTGTGTAGCTTCTTGATTTGGAATCTAACATTTATTTTTATATTCATCTGTTCCATCACACCATTCTATTATAGTTTCCTATATTATATATTTTCATACATTATTCCCTTATTAAAAATAAATTTTTGGATTTCTTAATTATTTTCTCAGTATTATCATCATAATAAAACATTATATTTTTAAACCGGCCTTATATTCCACTATGGATCTCCATATGATGAAATTTATAAAGAAATATAACTTATAATTCAAAAATATACTAAAAATTTCTATAAAGAATCATCAAAATAGCTAAGAAATATATTCAACCACCATAAAATGTATTTTAGTTTTTAATTACTCTTTCATATATTGAAGATCCAATTTTTAAAACATGAGTGTACACCTTTCCATTGAAAAAGAAACTTTTTGCATTTTTAAGGATACATTCTTCACATGTTTTGTACTGCAAGTGCTTGAGTTTTGGTATACCATTACCATACAAGACTCTCATCCATTTTTCACTCATGTTAAAAATATTGTATAGTGATAGCATGGAATCTCTAGTAATTGAATCATAAAGAATTATTCATTTTGAAATTCCCAAAAAATACAATGTTTCATCTTTCACACCTTTTCACACCACCAAGAAACCCTTGGTGATATTGCACACCCAGCTACAAAAGTTATATATGACCTTACATAATCAAGTTAACCTCCCAAAATAATATTGTTCCTCAATACTGTTGTGTGTATAATCCTAGTAAATTATAAAACAATATTTTATTTCTCTAAACATCCACACCACATTTCCCCAAAATAATGGGATAATTGTCATTAGAAAGATAGAGATTATTAAATATTCTGAAAATATATTATGCATGAATCCTCTATATAATTTAAAGTGAAGAAAATATTCTAGAGTTAATGATCCATGACTTTTATGGACTGTTGAAGCTCAATTGTAGAAATTTGGTTTCACCATTATCAGTTATAGTATCTTTAGATGAACCTTCAGAGATTATCCTCCAGCCCTTGAAATATTTCATCTAATGTTATTTCTTCCCACACTACCAATATATAGGATCCAAATCTATTGATTTTATTTTTCACCTTTCTATCCATCCACTTTCTCTTTTTTTGGTTTCTTTGTTAATTCATTCATCCATTACCTCCATATTATGTGTTATTTAAGTAATCTTATGTACTTCCTTCCATTTAATATCTTCTTTCAAAATCAAATCTCACATATATTCAAACACTAGGTCTGTATTAACACTTGAGCTACTTGAATCAATCACCATCAAATCCCATTACCCTAGAAATGATAATGACAAGATCAATACCTGCATTACAATTTTTTTAACAGAAACCCCATCTAAACTATATAAACTATATCATGTTAATAGAATCAAACTATATTATGATCAAATTAAATTCATTCACATGATTAGTAATCTAATTTACTTCAGTTAACTTCATATTAATTCATCTATACATCATAAATACCTTGCATATTATGATCATATTCTCATACATCATGGTTGGATTCTCATACATGTTAAGGTGTGTGTGTGTAAATATAATTATGATCCTAGTAATTAATGTTATTATATATTAATTAGTACCCAACCTATGTATTTTCACATCATAATCATTTAATTAAAAATTCACTTTCACATAATTTGGATATATTCCAATATGCATTTGTGGAAAATAAATCCATATGGGTAATTCACTAAGAGAATATAGTATGTTTACATGATACTATAAAATGGAAACTTCTAAACATTAGACATGGGTTTCATTAAGACAACTCACTTGTAGTGACACCAAATTTTGATTTTATTACAAAGAGAATATAGGATGTTTACCTTCTAAAGGATACACCAATATTGGTTGGTTTGGATATCAAACTAAAACAATAGAACTTCATGATCTACTCATGACATCCCATGAATTTTTGTTGCCCTAATGATCTGAAACAGAGATGATCCAATAACCACAAACACAAATAACCTGAGCATGATCAGCCTAATTGGGTATTTTCTATTTTCTTTTGTGAGGATTCAAAAACCTATCCCCTCGTGATATTTTTCTCAAACTTCTCAACCTTTTTATTTGAGAGGGGCCTTTAATTTATCATTGTGCCTTCCAATAAAAATCCTAAAACAATGATATGAAACATTTTCATCATAATAAAAATCCTAAAACAGTGTCTTATAATTTAAATGTTTTTTATTATTACAATTTTCTTTAATAGTAATGCATCGGGATTAGAGAATGTGATCAGTTTAAATTGTAAGAAGAAGTTAACTACATAATGCTTAAAATTCATAATTCATATCAATAAATCATTTTCATAATAGTAAGGAATATATCATTTTAAAGAACTAAAATTCATAACAAAATCACCCTAATAAAAAAATCAATTGTATTATGTTTTATGGGTTTAAAACTGAGGAAAAAATAGTATACCCAAAGATAAAAGGTCAAATTTGGAATTGTGTGGGTATCTCCAGCAGTTGGACGATAGATTGAGAACTCACAAATCCTATAAGGGAATGGTCAAGAAAGCATTAAAGACCCCATGTTGCACTCATTCCTGATGTCTTTAAATGATAAGTGGATAAAACCTTTATGTTTTCAATATTATGAATAAAATTATACAAAAACTACCATCCCACACCACATTTTTAAAATCACCATCAAACTTCGGTGAATCCCAAGTGTTATTACACATAACCTTATCATTATGGGTATATAAGGTCAGCTGATGATTAATGAAATTAAACACATATCACCAAATTCCAGGTGAATCCATAATCCACTCAACCAAATGTGACTATCCATATTGTCTACTATAATCCATCTATATGATATAATATCATGAAAATTCATTTCCAAAACACCCCTATATGAATTCTAACACCTAAAATTATTTTAGAAAAATATTTCTCTACCTTTGTATTAATATAATTTCAACCACAAAATTTGTATTATAAGACTCTACCACCCATGATATACACTCATTAAAAATTACCGTGCAACCAACCAAAAAACCACATGGCTGTTTATCAATTATAAATACCTATACACAAATTTTAATAGAAAAAAGTGAAAACCTAGTTCTTAACCTAAATGAATCACATATGTGAGAGATTTTTAATCCTCCATTTACTTCATAATCCTCCATAACCCAATATCACAAGAGAGATATCACCTATTTCTTCAAAAACCATTTTTCACATAATTAAATTAGTTTCATTTCCTACTATACTATCTATAAACTATCCTTCTTCGATCAAAACATTAAAAATGGTTAAAACAACAATGCCTTGATATACCATTGATGAATTCCCAGAATCATTCTTTAACCATTCCAATCAACATCAATCCCTTAAAATCAACACTCTCCCACCAAGCCACTATTTATATTAAAAAACCATCACACATATATAATCACTCATTTATTTAACATTAAATAGCACATTTATTTCTATATTAACATACTTATATTAATACAGATTTCTCAAAACTCGGTTTGTAACGACCCAAAATTTTATTAATGAAAACTCTTATTGATCTAATTAAATGTATTATTTTTTAAAATACTATTAAGAAATGTTACCGTTGCAAATATAGTCATTGAACAGTGATCACATGATTAGTATAAATATAGGGATTTAACAAATACAACTTACTCATACAAAGGAAGTGATGGCCTCATCCAGTAAAATCGCTCCATACGAAGCTCATTTGTCAGAGCTCCAAAAGAAGGTAGCATCATTGGGATTCTCTCTTGACCAATACCAAGCTGAGATTTAACATGTTAAGATTGAATGGAACTGCCTATGGGAGACATGGATATTAATAGAGATTACCACCCGAGTGATGTTATCCGAGCTTCCCCAAGAGTCTATCACCATTGCACACCTTACCCTTAGGTCTTATGCAGGTGTTATAAGGGGTTGTGTAATAAGACCCTAGCACTATGATTATGTTCTTTATTTTTTGTATAAATAATATACATTCATTTTATTATTGTTACTTTGTAAATGGTTTTTAAAGGAAAAATATTATTTTTAGTTAATATTTAATTAAGAAATCTATTTTAATGAATTAATGTATTTTTGTGAATTAAATAGTATTTAAAGAAAATATTATTACTAAATAACTTTTTATTAAATATAAATGATCATATAATTTTTATGAATACAATTTTAATTTTTATTAAAGTTTGAAAATGGTTTTTTCAAAACCCATGAATTTTCAAAAAATGCCAGTTTTTATTTTAAAAGTGAAAACGCATATATTTAGAAAATTATTTAGATAAAATTAATATCATTTTTGGATTTAGGACATCTAAATTATCTAATGGTGATTTTTTCATAATTTTATGATACAGATGAATATTTGGGTAAAAATTAAATACTGTTTAAATATATAGTGTGTTTTATGACATCATAATGACCCAATAGTGATGTAATAAAATACTTTAAAAGTAATATTCAGAAAATATATGTTTTAACTTTAAAATAATTTGATTTTAGATATGTTTTATTTATTTTACAATTCCTTAGTGGACCCTCCAAGACTTATAAAATATTTTAACTTTTTAAAATGATTTCTACGAGAGTGTGACTCACCACCACATAAGAAAGCCTAATATTTTAATAAGTTAGAACATTGGAATTATAAACTAATTTTGTACACTCCATGTTTTCAAAAATCTTGGTCAAAAACCATGGTATGGTTTGTGGTTTTGATTAGTTTATTGTGTAGTGTCCAAAACCTAAATAATAAAGAATTCCCTCTGTGTTCCTATATAAACCCACTCAATCTATCATTCCTCTTCACTCAAACCATTTGGAGCTCGACCAACCTATAACCTCATATATCAGGAATCCTCCCAAGTCACCCTAGTCTCCCAATAATCCTCTCTCAAGCCTCTCCCAATCCTTTGGGATCACACTTCCAAGTAATAGATCCTCACTTTCCTTCCTTATTTATATCCAAGTTTCCTTATATTGTTATGCCCTTATATTTTCAATTAAAAATATTGGGGTATAATTTTTCACCTACCCTATACTTACCTCCTTATTTTTTAATTATTATATATCCCTTTCACTCTCATTAATGCCTCTCATGTACACTTGTTACCTTGCTGAAATTCCATAAGGAATTTCTACCTTTCTCATTTTTGTCTAAGATTTTTTATATTGTTATACCCTTTTATTTTCAATTAAAAATGTTGGGGTATGATTTTGTACCTCCCCCATACTATACTCCTTATTTTTTAATTATGATATTCCTCTTCCTCTCTCATTAATCCCTCCCATGTACACCTATTACCATGCTGAAATTTTATAAGAGTTATTACATTTATCCTCTTTCTTCAAGTTTATTTATTATGTTTCCCCTTATACTTCCAAATTCCATGTGTTGGGACATGTATCTATATAACTAACTTACTATCCATTTCATTTAATATGAATTAGATACCAATTTCTCTCTCATCAACTATTTTTATGAATTTTTATGTCACACCATTATGCTGCTGAAATTGTATTGTGATTTTCCAAGACAAAATCATTTTGTAGTGAATACCATACCCATTTCTCTATCAAGGGTATTCACATTTATGAATATATACATATTTAATGGTACTTACATGTATGTATTTAACATTACCTAATCATGGAATAACTTATTATGTTGAATGATTCCATATTATATGATCCATGTTGCACACTTATGCATGAAATGAAATGTTTATAAAGGGTGTGCCCTGATAGCGCTCCAATGTATTAGGTAAAGATTAGTATCATTATACGTCAAGTTCAATGAGGGTTTACTCATTATAATTAAATTTCAATGAGTTTTTACTCATTATAATTCAAGTGAAATTAGGGTTTACTTGTGCTCCATGTGCAATGAGCCTTGGCTCATGCTAATATCATGTTAAATGTTGTTGCCACATTTCCATGTTATGATAATAATGTTATATCACACCTTTATGTTCATTTTTCTCTTGTTCTCCATTGATATTCCTATTTCATAAAATGTACTATGTTCTTCATTTTATGTCGTTTTACTCCCTTACTAGTCTTTATAGCTCACCCTTTTCTTATTCATGTCCTGGGGTTATCCCATGCAATGTTAAGTATAAAGGAATGTTGTGGTCATGTAAAAGAAGTTTCAAATAAAGATTTTGTATTTTTATGTCTTAAGTTGTCATGTAATATTCCTAATTTCCCAATAAACTATACCTATTGATCCTCATAGTTTTCTTAATTTTAATTTTATGTAATAAATCGTGTTTAAGTGTGTAATAAAGAGCAGGGTTGTTATAGTTGGTATCAAAGGATAGGTTTTGTTATTTTTGGGATTATAATTAAAAAACCCTGGTAAAAGCCTTTAGTATAATACTAAGTATAAGAAAAACATCCCTATATTTTGGTGAGTATATACTAAGTGGTTTATCAAGAAAATAAATCCTTGTCTAGATACGAACAAGTAGAGGTGGATCTAGCATAGATGTATCTTGGGGTAAAACCCGAAAACACCACTTTGAGCTAGACTCGAACAGGAACTAGTGCACGACAACGGGACTTTCTGCACTCTTGGTTCGAAAATCTTGAGGGATATGCTTTGGTAAATTCATAATCATACTATGAACCATTATTAATGAAATAAAAAATCCCCTAAGAATATATATTGGGAATTAGATCATTGATAACATAGATTAAAGCCTACAAATTCATAAGTTAAGGAAATAAATGTAATTTATAAGTTTTCCCTTTAATTTCATTGGATTCCCCTTTATGTGTTAAAATGTTTAAGATAATCATCCCTAATTTTATTTTTATTCTATCCAATGGATAGTAATATGAGTAATATGTCTAACAACCGATGTGAAGGGAAACGATATGAATGTCCCAGTGAGATTCCCAATCAAATGGGAGATCAAGTAGGACAAATCATGATTATGCCAAACCAGCTATCAAAAATCACAATTAACAATTGGCACTTTTTTGAATTCCCAAGTAAATAAAGGAAGAGGAAGATGACATCTCATGAAATCCCATCTGCTAAAGTTGATAAGGGGAAGAAGACCCAATTTCCTTTATGCAACAAGTGTGGAAAGAGGCACCAAGGGAAATGTCATAAAGGGGCTAGGATATGTTTTAATTGTGGAAAGGAATGGAAAAACGTATCCAATTTCCATGAAAGAATGGATAATTTTATGTATGGAAACAAAGTTCCATCTAAATAGTCTTACACTGTTCTATGCTATAAATGTGGAGAATTTAGGCATTATTGAAGACAGTGCTCTATTGCAAGGACTGAGAAGCATGATGAGAATCAACAATGTCCATGATCAAGGGAGCACAGGAAGACCTATTATAATATGTATAATGATAAATTAATCACATGTAAACACTACTTCAAGTAGTGTATGTCGTAATTTATTTCAATTCATATCCTATTAGTAAATCTTTAATGTTTTCTAAGATCATTGAGTCCCCAGAAGATATGATATTAAATCGTTAGGTAAAAACTTTTATAAGTGTTGTATCACATGTTGAAGTTTGTGGGAATGTTCTTCTTGAAAATTTTATAAGTTTCCCTTTAATGGAATTAGATGAAAGAAATATAAATTCATTGCCAATGCTTCAAGGAAATTGAAAGTTCATGAGAAAAACTATCTCACACATGATCTGGAGTTGGCGGCAGTGATCATTACATTAAAAATAAGATGAAATTACCTCTTTGGGGAGAAGTGTGAAATATATACGGATCAGAAAACCCTCAAGTACATATTCACGTAGAAAGTGATGAACATGTTCCAACAAATATGGTTAGAGCTGATCAAAGACTATGAATTCTCAATCCATTACCACCCTGGGAAAGTGAACAGGGTGGAAGATTCTCTAAGTAGAAAGGACCCAGAGATTCTATCATTGATGAGAATTTAAAAGGATCTAATATTACTAGATTTGATAAATATGGACATGAGAATCATAAATAAGGGAACATCATAAATCCTTTCACAAGTTATTTCTCAACCATCTCTTTTGTAAAGGTTAAAGGATGATCAAAAAGATGATATGGGAATTCAGAAGAAAGTGGAAACTATCAAAAAATGGAAATCCTCAAAGTTCAATGTTAATGAAGAAGGAATTGTGAGATTTGGGTCAAGACTATACGTTCTATCAAATCTAGAGTTGAAAAAAATAACTTTTGGATGATGCACATGGTTATAATTTCTCCATTCACCCCAGAAACACAAATATGTATAGAGATATCCAAGAGAATTATTGGTGGGATAACATGAAGAAGGAGATCGCTGAGTATAAATTAAAGTTCTTGATATGTTAGCAAGTGAAGGATGAGAGGTAGAAGTCTAAGGGTATGATGAAACCATTACCCATGCCACCATGGAAATGGGAGAACATCACTATGAACATTGTCAATGGACTTATGAAGACATACAAAGGAAATGATGCTATCTAGATTGTTGTGGATCTTCTTACAAAGACTGCACACTTCATTGTAATTTGGGAGGATTTATCATTAGATCAATTGGCACGGATATACATCATAGAATTGGTAAGTCTTCATGGAGTACCACTATCGATTATATACGATCAATATCCAAGATTCACCTCTAAGTTTTGGAAGAGTCTCCAACACACTCTGAATACTAATCTAAACTTAAGTATGGCTTATCATCATCAAAATGATGGCCAATCTGAGTGGACTATCCAAACATGGGAGGATATGTTGAGAGCATGCTCAATGTACTTCAAAGGAGGATGGGATCAACATCTTCCTCTGGTTGAGTTCTCTTACAATAACAATTTACACTCAAGCATCCAAATGGCTCCTTATGAATCCCTTTATGGAAAGAGGTGAAGAACACCGACATGTTGGGATGAAGTTGGGAATCAAAAACTCCTAGGTACAGAAATGGTCTAAGAAATGGTGGAGAAGGTTAATACCATCCAACAGCATATTAAATCTGCTTAGAGTCAACAAAAGAGCTATACTGATAATCATCGACGAGACCTATAGTTTCATTTTAGAGACTTGGTATTCCCATGCATATCACCATGGAAGAGAGTTGTGAAATTTTGGAATAAGGGAAAGCTTAGTCTAAGGTACATCAGCCCTTTTGAGATCCTTGATTGCATTGGAGCATTGGACTATTGACTATCACACCCCCCAAACCTATCTCAAGTACATGATGTGTTCTATGTATCAATCTTGAGGAAGTATATACATATCCCATCGCATGTACTCAATCTTGAGGTGGTACCATTGTAGAATGACCAATCCTATAAAGATAAAATGGTGAATATATTATATCATAGGGAAAAATTTCTATAAAATAAGACAATGTCACTCATCAAGGTGTTGTGGAAAAACCACAAGTTTGAAGAAGCAGTATGGGAATCGGAAGAAGTGATAAAGTAGAGTTACCCTCATCTGTTTTAGTTTGGGAAAAAAAATTCAAGGGAAACATTTCATAAGGGGGGAAGATTGTAATGAACCAAACTTTTATTAATGAAAACTCCTATTGATCTAATTAAATGTATTATTTATTTAAAATGTCGTTAAGAATTGTTACCATTTCTAATATAGCCATTGAACAGTGATCACATGATTAGTATAAATATAGGGCTTTAACAAACCAAATTTACTCAAAAAAAGGAAGAGATGACCTCATCTAGTAGAATTTCTCAATACGAAGCCTATTTTTCGGAGCTCGGAAATGAGGTAGTGTCACTAGGATTCCCTCTTGACCAAGACCAATCCTAACTTCAACACGTTAAGTTTGAATGGAACCACCAACGGGATACATGGAAGTTAATAGAGATTACCACCCAAGCGATGTTATCTGAGCCACCCCAAGAGTCTATCACAATCGCACACCTTACCCTTAGGTATTATGTGGTTTTTATAAGGGGTTATGTAATAATACCCTATCACTATGATTATATGCTTTATTTTTTGTATAAAGAATATACATTCATTTTATTATTGTTACTTTATAAATGGATTTTAAAGAACAAATAGTATTTTTAGTTAATATTCAATTAATAAATCTATTTTGATTAATTAATAGATTTTTTTTAATTAAATAATATTTTAATAAAATATTATTACTTAATCACTTTTTATTAAATATAAATGATTGTATAATTTTTATTAAGGTTTGAAAATGGTTTTTGTCAACGCCCATGAATTTTCAATAAATATAGGTTTTTATTTTAAAAGTGAAAATGCACATATTTAGAACATTATTTAGATAAAATGAATATCATTGTTGGATTCAAGATGTCAAATTTATCTAATAGTGATTTTTTCATAATTTTCTGAGATAGTCGAATTTTTTGGGTAAAATTAAATATCGTTTAAATATATAATGTGTTTTATGACATCATAATGACCCAAAAGTGATGTAATAAAATAATATAAAAGGGATATTCGGACAATATATGTTTTACCTTTAAAATAATGTGATTTTAGATATGTTTGATTTATTTTACAATTCCTTAGTGGACCCTCCAAGACATGTAAAATATTTTAACTTTTTAAAATGATTTCCATGAGAGTGTGAATCACCTACACATAAGAAAGCCTAATATTTTAATAATTTTTTCCATTATCCTTATAAAATAATAATTTCAACTCCAATTTGGAATAAACCATGAGCAAAAACCATGGGATGGTTTGTGTTTTTTATTAGTTTAATGTGTAGTGTCCAGAACCTAAATAAAAAAGAATTCCCTCTCCTTTCCTATATAAACCCACTCAATATCTCATTACTATTCACTAAAATAATTTGGATATCAAACTAACTCTTCCTTATTCTCTTAAGAATCATCCCAAGGTGCCCGAAGCTCCCAATAGGCCTCTCTCAAGCATCTCCCAAGCCTTTGGGATCACACTTCCAAGTAAGGGATCCTCACTTTCCTTTCTTATTTATGTCCAAGTTTCATTATATTGTTATTCCCTTCTATTTCCAATTAAAAATGTTTGGGTATGGTTCCTCACCTATACTATCCATCCCTCCTTATGTTTTAATTATTATGGACCCATTTATCTCTCATTAATGCCTCCTATGTACTCCTGTTACCATGCTAAAATTCCGTAAGGGATTTCTACCTTTATCATTTTTGTCCAAGTTTTTTTATGTTGTTATACCCTTTTATTTTCAATTAAAAATGTTGGGGTATGATTTTGAACCTCCCCCATACTGCCCTAATTATGTTTTAATGATTAGATACCTCTTTCTCTCTCATTAATTCCTCCCATGTACACCTGTTACCATGCCAAAATTTCATAAGAGTTTTTCCATTTCTCCTCTTTCTTCAAGTTTCTTTATTATGTTATGCCTTATACTTCAAAATTCCATGTATTGGGAAATATATCTATATAACCCCATTAATTTAAATTTCATGTACATATTATGAGATCAAACTTTCTCTCTCAGCAACTATTTTTATGAATTTTTATGTCATGTTGTTACACTGCTGAAATTACACCGTAATTTTCCATGCCAAAATCATTGTATAGTGAATACCATACCCATTTCTCTATCAAGGGTATTTAACATTGTGCACATATACATTTTTAATAGTACTTACATTTATTTATTACACATTCCCTAATTGTGGAATAACTTATGTTATTGAATGATTCCACTTTATATGATCCATGTGGCACACTTATGCATGAAATGAAATGTTTATAATGGGTGCACCCTGATAGCGCTCCAATGTATTGGGTAAATATTAGTATCATGATACATTAATTGAAATGAGGGTTTACTCATTCTAATTAAAGTTCAATGATGGTTTAATCATTCTCCATGTGAAATGATCCTTGCCTCATACTAATATCAAGTTAAATGTTGTTGCCACATTTCCATGTTATGATAATCATGATATATCACACCATTATGTTCATGTTTCTCTTGTGATCCATTGATATACCTATTTCCAAACATGTACTATATTCTTCATGTTATGCCTTTTTTACTCCCTTACTGGGATTTATAGCTCACCCTTTTTTTATTCATGTCCTCTAGTTATCACATACAATGCTAAGTATGAAGGAATGTTGTGGTCATGTAAAATAAGTTTTCAATAAATATGTTATATTTTTATGTCTTAAGTTGTCATGTAATGTTCCTAATTTCCCAAGACACTATATCTCTCTATCCTTGGAGTTTAATTAAGTTAAATTTTACGTAATAAATCATGTTTAAGTGTGTAATAAAGAGCAGGTTTTTTATACGTGTTCTATTATATACTGAAACAATTTAAATCAATTATATTACCCCCACTATAAAAATACATCAACATCCTTGCCATAGATAGGTAAATCACCTGATTTGAAAACATTATTCAAACTTAGTAAATTGTATGACCAAATATTAAGGTAACATTTCCAGTTTCTCCTAATGTTAATTGATATCCCAAAAGATTCATTTAGAAATCCTTTAATAGAGGGGAATATAATAAAATAATCAAATTCCACTTTCAATAGTTAAAATATTTTCACTAACAACCCACTATAAAATATTTGGTTATACTCACAAATATATTCTAAATTACCCCATTTTCCTATGGTATATTCACAGAAAATTAGTTAAGTCATATTCCAACCTAATTGTATCCCTTAGATTCATTATATTACTTTAGTGGTTTATGATCCATTTCCTATTCCACTACAAATAACATTCATCAAGAGTGAGATAAGAAAATGAACATAATCAAAGCGAACTATAAAAGTAATTATCCTTGATTTAAAATCACCAATTAATGATTCATCCACTCAATGACCAACTCTTATGTCTCCCTTATCAAACCATGGGGTTTTTCAAAAAATTCCAAAATATGGGTACCTGAGTCGCTCATTTATCCTTGAGTCTATATCTGAAAAATTATGAAGATAGTTGTATAACTCCTTTGTTTACACATATATTTTCATAAACTAATAGGTAATGAAAAAGTATTCATTTTCATGACATAATACCCTCTCTTACCACATCACTATTATAGTTCAACCACATAACATTTCCCATAATTAACCATTGGTGAAAACCATCTCATCCCCGAGATATCCCACACATTAACAAAAATAACAATGATACTAATAAAATAGTTTCCATTATATATATAATTATAAAATTACACATCAAAAACTACTGAGCATACTAATAAACATAGACATCCTGGATTTTTCCCATTTTATTTAAAATATCTAGTTTCTTCTAATTTTAAATTATTTTCACCATTTTCTAAAATATATCTACATAAATAAAAAAAATCAAATATTTTGAAATCTATAATTTTAGAGACCAAATACCTGTCTAAACATTTTTTTATTTTCAACCAACCCATTGCATGGGATTTTTATAAAAAACCTCAAACTTTAAAAATGGAAAATGCTAACTCAAATACACTAATTTCATGGACCCCTTCAAACATAAACCATTTTGAAAAACTTTTCAGTCCGAGTTTTATGTCTACTATAAAAAATTCAACTTTCATATCTTAAAGCCTGTTGAAGAATTTCAGTTCATGAACATGGTAGTGATTCTAGACTAAATCAGCAAAAACAATAATTGTAAATCCACTAATAGAACTTATCAGTTATCTGGGAACATTCCCCAAATGTGCTTGATGATCACCATCCATTAATAATGGATAAAATAAAAACCAAAGTAAAATCACAAATAGAAAGGTGAGGAGAGTGTAAGTCAAGATTTTCTATATTTTTTGATCAATGTGAATGGGTTCTGGGGTAAAGGGGATGGAGTTAGGGTGATACTACACATTGGGATGGAATAACTAGATGTATTTACTAGATATAAGCTGACAAGACCATAAAAAGATCTCATTCGAATAATTTTTTCTTCAATGTATGTCAAGGAATCATCCAAGTGGGTGTACATAATCCCATGAAAAAAATATAAAAAATGGAGATTAAAATAAATATTATAATAAACTCAACCACCAATTCGATAGAAGGGAAAAAGTGATACCTAAATTGAACATTAGAGAGATAAATCATAAGATAATACATGCAAGGAAAGGAGAGAAAACCCGATAAAGGAGGATCATATATAGGAGAATACAAAACATGATGAAGGAAAGATTTGGATGCAGAGACTAAGGTAGAGGTGGAGACGGGGGAGGAAGAGGAGGAGGCGAAGGCCGATGTAGTAATGGAGGTCAAGGACGAGGTTGAGGAAGAGGTATAGGTTGAGGAGTATATGATTTTGGAGGAGGTAGGTTTGTAGGATAAGGGTTTAGTTGAGAATGGTTCGGTGGAGATAGGTGGGGCTGATTTGTAGGAGATGAGTTTGGAGTAGGTAGTTTTGGTGTAGACTGAATCGATATCAGGGATGAGAAAGAGGGATAAATATTGCGAGAGTCGGGAATCGTAGAGAAACGGAGATGATATTGGTATCGGTGATGAGAAGGAGGAATAGATATTGCAATGGAGTCAAGAATCATAGAGATATGGTCACATAAGGGAATGAAATATTATGTTGACACATGGAATAAAATGACATAGCCTTTAGTATATATAATAGATTTTACTACTATAAATTATAATAGAGTTGGGTACCATCTTATAAAATTATGGTGATGATATGTTGGTGAAGCTTATTATCTGATAATTTGTTTTAGAACAATCTTCTTATAAGAAAATCAAGTGAAAAAGTGACACATTGAAAAGATGTGTTTTTGTGAACAAAAATTTAAATGAATTCACATGTAATTGAATGAAATTGATATTTCAAAATACATAAAGTGTCTAATTAATGATAAGGGTTTCAATTATACTATAACAATAATATTATAAAATATGTAATTCCTTGATAAAAAATTTCTAATCTCTTAGAAAAAATGAATAGTGTAAAGTAAATGGGTATGTACTATCAAGTATTGAATCCAAGGAAAGAAATTCCCAAGTTAGTTTTCTAAATGTTACACTTTGAAGTTTCACCATTTCTAATCTTCTGTAAAAATATCATATTTTTAGTTTGAAATAGATTATAGGAATATTTTATTTTATCATTTCTTATGCTCGAATGGGATAGTTAATACCTATAAATAGCCCTGAAATAAATGAAAATTATTGAAGATTATGAACTATAATGCAATATACATGATCAAATCTATTACTAATATTTACAGGGCATATTTTTAGGTTTAAAAAATTAGTTTATTGTCCTTATCATTTTGAAAAAAAATCATTAATCAATGAATGTTTTCATTTTCACTAACTAAATAAGAAACATTTAGAGAATAAAAGGCCAAATTTAAGATATAATTTAGCAAAAACACCTCTTAATTCACTTAAGACACCTTTAATCAATAATTTTAGTTTTGAAAATGGTGAAGAACTGTAATAAGTGAATTGAAAACCATGAAGTGATATACATGATTTCCTCACCTAAACACAATTTAGATCATAGGGAACAACTTTTTTAATGTCGAAATGTATAGTAGTTCCTCACCTTAAAGTAATAAAATCACCTTTTAATACCCAAAATCATATAAATAAAATCACAGACACTAACCATTGATTATTTGATATCTCATCTTTTCCTAAATTTTTTTGAAATACTCATACATCTTTATAGAAAATTAAATGATATAAAGGATCCTAAAAATGAAAAAAAAATCAATATGTGTCAAAATTACCTCACATTAAGATCAAAATGTACACGATCAGAGTCACTTCCTCAAAAATGACAATGAGAAACTTCTGATCCTTAAAATGTTAAAAGGTATAGTATTTTAGTGGATGATTAAAAATATTTTTAAATGCACATGGAAACATATAAATTCCCCATATATTATAGTTTGATGGCCAATCTAAGAGATGTTTTAACAAAGAGAATTAGTCCCAAAAGAATCCATAAAATTTTATTTTGATTCTTTCACTTCTTTAAAATTATCCCATAAATATTTCCTACTCAATGAGAGAAGTTATCACTCACTAACCAAAAGGATACATCAAGAATGGATTAGTGTGTGTGTGTGTGTGTGTGTGTGTGTGTATGTGGATTAATACCTTATTCTAGAAATCCCATTATCATTCAACCTTATACTGGAACAAATTAACTAAAATCCATCAACTTTTGGATGAGTAGATTTTTTTATATTTAAAAAAACACTGAAACATAAAATTTATAATAAAATAAAAAGAAGAAACATCATTTTCAATAAACAATATAAAAACACTTTAAAATGATTCAATTATTTCCTTAAAAACTATATTGAAAAATTGTATCCTGCATATCACCAATGATAAATAGTTTGAGAAAGCATATGATGGTCTTTTAGTTTGGAAAAGATTCTTATTCTATAGATATTAACCAAAATCATGGAAAATATGTGAAATGATGGAGGGTAGAGTGGTCGTCAGTGGAAATCGATTGAGTAATAGGAAAATAAATTTAATGTGTGTGTAAATACATGTGTAAAAAATATATTTTGATCTATGAAGGGTAAAAATCCAGTTACAACAATATAAATAGATGTAAAATATAAAAATAATACCTTTAATTATGTGCTAGCCTTGGTTACAGTGGGAACCCAAGCAATTGAAAAGTGAAAATCCTTAATGGTGTGATATATGAAAGCATGAGGTCACTTTTAGTCAAAAGAAAAAGGAAGATGGAATCAAATGCATGGAATATTTTTTTAAACAATGTGCATGTATGTTTATAGGTATAGGTAAATTAAAATAATGTATGACGTGTATGTATACAAGAGTATAATTTCAAAAAATGAATGTACACTATATTCATAATATATATAATTTATTAATCTGGAAGAGGCATAAGAGTAATACTAAACTTTATATATAAATTCATGGGAGTATGTAATTACATACTGCATAAAATATATTATATGTGTATAATTGTGTGAAATTTTAAACAATGTATGCTCACAGTATGCACATAGGTGTATGTAATTTAAAAAAATGTATGCATACCTTTCATGCACTTGTGCGCATATAGAATACAATGTCTGTATATTTTAGTTTCACACTGTATGAATCTAAAAGATGAATGGCAGGTATATATATTTTTAAAAAATGTTACCATTTTATAAGGGAAAGTAATATACAAAATGTAGTGATGATACATTTTTACAAAAATTAATTAAATTAATTGCATGCCTATGTGGATTGTGTGGACAAATAACTTTGTTTTATCATCTTCCCAGATCCTTGAGTGTTACAACTTGACCTTTTCAATGTAGGATTAGCATTCACCTGTGTAGACGCAACTTCCATTTCTTCGAAGTTGGAAGGAAAATAAATTGTTAGTTTCTCAATAATGTATCAGACCATATACAATATAGGATGAGGGTAGCAGATTGTAACCCATGTGGAAATGTTAGGGGTTTCACCTTATGTGGTTTTCTTAGGATTATGTGAGTAAAATAGGGAATTATATAAGGATTTATAAAAAAAACTAAATCAGTGAAGGTGACTTAATAAAACCATATCCATCATATTTATCTTGTGAATTTTTTGTTTTCTATACATGATCATATCTTCTCATTCCTAAGCATCAACATGTTAGATTGGTAGTTATTATGTAATCAAATCATACATAAAATCTTTTTCTTTGATCAGTGGTTCTACTAACTGATATATTTCTACAAATAATTGAAACTCAATTTCCTGATCTTACTCAACAAATTCATATCAAGGAACTAAAAAATTGTATATGTTTACATGCATAGAAATAAAACAAAAAATGACAACTGATTTTTTAATTGAAAATAGAAA
Source organism: Viscum album (assembly GCA_963277665.1). NCBI lineage: Eukaryota > Viridiplantae > Streptophyta > Magnoliopsida > Santalales > Viscaceae > Viscum > Viscum album. The sequence goes on from OY728119.1 coordinate 1,980,586,566, forward strand.
TATGAATAGGAACTCTTAAAAAATATATCATTAAAACCTGAAAGAAAAAAACCCACTTAGATAAGGAATTTATAGAGATGTATTGTATCCCTCGGTAGTATAGTAATCTAGCCACTTAGTCTTTCAAATTAAACTAACACTCCAATAATACCATGTGATTTTTTAAAAAAACATCAAACATTAAATTACATTTTTCCTAAAAAGAACATGGAAGGGAAATAGTAAATGGAAAACAAAACACGTGCTACATGGATTTAGAAACAAATTATCAAGTATGAAACACTACTATAAATTTTGTATTAGAAAAAAGTTTGGGGTGAAAATTTTAAGGAACCATAGATTACATGTGGGAACGATAGCAGGGAAAGAAAATGACTGAAGGGAAAGGCATATCATGTGATAATCATGAATTGTGTATGTAATATAAATGTTACTAATGTAATAGGGAATATATATTTATACCATTGAATAAACTGAAATCATTTATATATTGATGAATTAACTTTACTTGGAATTTTCATCTGATAAACTTTCTATATGGAAACAAAGAATAAATAGTGATAAAAATTGATTTTCTAATTTACATCATATATACCTTCTACACCATATTCTAAATTAATTTATAAAAAGTATGAATAGATATTTTGTTAATGGAAACATAAATGTAATAATAGAACATAGTATTAGCACACCTAAAGAAAAATGGAAGTATAAAGGATGTGATAATACATGAGAGTGGGATAGTCTACCCAGTAGGAAGTAAAATGTCACAGCACTCATTTCCAAAAATTTTCATGGCCACTATAACCTGAAAAACTTGAATTTCATAAAAACACATTTAATTTTATCCACTTGGTCTTGGAAATTAAACCAACACTCCAATAATACTATGTGAGTTTCTTAAAATAAATCAAACATTAAAATACATGTCGCCTAAAAATAACTTGAAAAAACGAATAGGAAATGGAAAACAATTCAATAGCTACATGGATTTAATAGAAAATCCTCAAGGATACAATACTTATGGAAATTTTGTTTTAGAAAAAAATTTGAGGTGAAAAATTGATGGACCCATAGATTACATGTGGGCACTATAATAGGGAATAAAATGACTTAAGGGAAAGGAAAATCATATGATAATCATTAATTATGTATGTAATATAAAGGTTAATATTGTAATAGAGAACATAGATGTGTACCATTGAATAAACTGACATTAGTGATATATTCATGAATTCACTTAACTTGGAATTCACATCGTACAAACATTATATATGTAAACAAAGGGGAAATAGTGAGAAAAAAATGATTTTTTTATTTAATTCATTTATAACTTCTACACCATATTCAAAATTAATTCAAACAAAATCTGAACAATAAGAATGTTAATAGAAACATCAATATAATAATAACACATAGTATTAGTACACCTAAAGAAAAATGGATGATGTAAGAAAGTGACAAGACATGAAAGTATGATAGTCTTACCCGATAAGAAGTAATATGTCACATCACTCATTTACATTTTTTTCCATGATCATTATAACCTGAAAAAATCAAATTTCATCAAAAAAAAATTAATTTCCTGCAAATTGAAAATTTTAATAGGATAAGATTCAAGAAATCAGACCAAACCTATTTTTTGGTCTCATACCTGTTAGAATGAGGAAGACTCAGTGTTATATGAAAAAGCTGAAACATTATAAGTAATTCTACAAATTGTAAGAATTTGATTGAAACTATTTTATAATATTTTGTAACATTATCACCACTTTCTTTAACAAAATCTATCAATTTCATTGTTTTTTCAACCTTGATGTATAATCATCATGTTATCATACAAAAAATCTATAAAACAAATTGTTGTAAAATCTTGGACAAAAAGGAATATCATAGATCATATAAAATAATTAAATTTATATAAATTAATATACAATAAAAAACCTTTCCAATAGTTTCAGCCTAATTTTTAGTATTGATATATCCAATTAAAATCAAAAAACAAAGTAATAAAATACATTCAGTGAATGTTTATAATTTACTAAACTACCTAGAAGGGCCATTAATTCTCAATAATAAAATTGAACAAATGTAATTTTTTATGTTCCCAAAATAAAACTCAAAATACAAGTAAATTTAAAAATATAAAACCTCTTTTTTGTAAATGAATACCAATATTAAAGAAGTTTCAAAAATGAAAAAAGAGATAAAAAGGGAAATAATTAATTACCTATGTGATTACACATACCTCTTTTGAAATAAGTCATAACCTTTTACCAACAACCAGATTAGATTATATGAGAATCCAACTAGAAATATGATTCAAAGTCATGAAAATATAGAACCAAATCTATTTAAAATATGAATTAATCATATGCATCTGAAATATGAAAAGGTTGAGGAACATTATAAAATAACAAAATAGATAGAAAATAAATAACAATAGATGGAAAATAAATATCCATAGATGGTGAATTAAAATAACCAGATATAGTTCCTTTACACACCATATCATTCCTATAAATCAATAAATAATTTTTGAAAGATATGATATTAAAATCATGTGCAGAAATTTCATAGATGTAATGAAATTTCATGTCATTAAAGAAAAATATAATGGGTAGTATGGTTGATATTTTATGATTAAAAACTTTAGATAAAAGTTTAAATACAAAATATAAATAGAAAAATTACATATTAATCAATTATAATCTAGTTGATAACAAAAAAATCATCTAAACATTTTTGAAAAATTCTTTCACAAAACATCAGGTGTTCAAACTTGTACCAAAGTTTCATAATCCGAAAAGGTAATATTGTGAAGAAAAGTGAAAATCCATTAAAATTTTTATAAATTGAAATTAAATATAAAATAATTAATTTAAATTCAATGATAATATCACAAAGTGTGTTTAAATCATCTAGGATATTGGAAATTATAATCACACTAAAATTATGTAGGTATAATTTTACTTTAATGACATTACTCATGTCAAAAGAAAGAGGGAGCCTAATTGTATCTTGGATAAAAATTATTTTCAGACTTTGTTTCTTTAGAGGAACCTACACATTAATAAAATTAATTAATTAAAACATAAAATCATGATAATATTATCAATAAAAACTATCAATATAATTAAATAATATGAAGATCAATAAGTTTTAGTGATTATTGATTGAATAATCGTGGAAAAATATAAATTGATCATAAACATTTAATGAAATCTCTATTGTTTGAATTTAGTAATGCTATATTAACTTAATAACATGCTCTATCATGATATACCTAGTCATACGGTTATACTTACAACCAAACTAGAGTATATGATCATCCAATTAGAAATATGATTTAAAGTCATGCAAAGATATAGCCAAAACCATTGAAAATATGAATTAATTTTATGCATCTAAAATATGAAAAGGGTGAAGATCATTGTAAACTGAAAAAAAAAATATAATAAATAACCATATATGGAAAAAGAAATAACCAGAGATGGTGATTCAAAATACCAAAATATATTTTCTTTAGATTCCTTAGACAACATTATAGTCCCTTATTGATTATGATTTAATTCTATACAAATTAAACCACATGATAACCATATGAGCACATTCCTCAAATTGGTTATTGAAAAGACCTAGATATGGTGATTAAAAATACCCTGATGAGCTCGTTCCCCAAATTTAACCACATGATAACTAGAGATTTTCTAGTATTATGGTTTTTAACAAACCTACCTCAATTCACACTGGAAAAGATAAATAAAGTAGATGAATGCTGAAAAAAATAAGATCTTAATAGGGGGAGAAGATGAACCCTTTAGAAAATTATATATTTTTGGTGGACAAGACATGGGATGCTTGAAAACCTATCAAGAATCACTACAATCCTGAATAAACCCCTATATTTGAAAGAAAGTTGATATCAAGGGTTTGATGAAACCCTATATGAGGAGATGGAGAAGTAGTTTAGGGGGAGAAGATGGGAAATTGGGGGGTGGGGAGATGGAGGCAAGGGGAAGGGGAGAATGAGGTGGAGGTGTCATGAAGAATGTGGAAAGGCATAATTGTATGTGGCTATGCAGAGGTGGAGGCGGTGAGGCATCGAGGGGGGAGGTTTGGCAGAAAATGGGATTCTTAGCAACAAGTTAGGGATGCAGGGATAATGCGGGGATGTGGGGAAGAAAGGCGTCTAGGTAGGGATGCGTAGAGAAGGGGATTTGTGGAAGTGAGGCAGCACGAGGAGGAGGTAGAGGTGGTGATAGTGAGGATGAGATAGGGAGGAGAGGCAGAGGAAGGAGGAAAGGTAGGAAGCCATGATTGATAGAGGTGTATAAGGCAGATCTAGATCTAGATCTAGATTTCTGGTGGTGAATGAAGATGCAGGTATCAGGTAGTAGAATAAGAATAAGAGTTACGAAGGTTTCAGTAATTTTGGAGAGACATGAGTGTAATTTAAGGGTAGGTATACACGTACTAGATAATTGATGTAGAGGTGAAATGTGAAAGAAAATTTAAATGCTTTAGTATAGATAATGGATACCTTCATTTGGAAGGATCCAAATAGTTGAATGAAAGGCATGATATGAAACACATCTAGAGAAATATTTCTTTACCATTTTGAGGAAGGTTGAAATAGATATAGTGCAGCAAAGACTACCTATGATTTTAAAAGGTATAATAAAAGAAACGCAGAATGAAAAAAATTAAAAAAATACACATTGGAAAGGTAAATATAGATAGGAAATCAGTAAATAAAGTTGAAATCATAGATGATGGATAATGAATGTAGCGTTGAATAGAAGAATTATAGGTTCATGGACAGACTCATTTAGAGATTAAAGTGGTATATGGTTTCTGAGCTATGGTTTTATATAGAATTAAACACAGAATAGAAACCCACCAACAGAAGATGATGTTCATTATAGAAAATATACTAATCAGAGAGGGAAGTATTGTTAGGCATTCAGAAATATAGTGCTTACCATATGGTATAAAGGGAAGATACAGATACCTGATCTGATTATATTTCACAACTCTTCTTGGGGATTTTTTATCTACAAGGTAGGTGAAATTTGATCTATGTGAATAAATAAATTACCATATAACTTTTTGTACTGACTAGTTCAGATAGAAATGGATCAGAATTTCCACCAGTCTGAATATAAAAATATTCATTTTATAGACCTTTTTTATTAAAGAAAGAACCTACAAGTCAATAAATAAAAAATAAAACAAATGTATCCGCAAGACTTCTAAAAAAACATAAGTAAAAATTTAGGCTATAAGGATCCCTAAATCCAATAATATTCCCCCATAAGAACATCGATCATGAAAGTTATAAACTGAGAAGAAGAAAGAACATCAACATGATAGAAAGATCACCATTCTATAGATCATGTTAGTGGAAACTAATAGAGATATCTCATATGATAAGCATTGGGAAGCCCTGCATCAAATGATTCAAAGAGAGGGGGTCATGTACATTTCTAGCTAAGGAAAAAATAATGAGTAAACATCAAATAAGCAATGGATATGTTTTTTTCATAATTGATTATATTTTGTTTTTACCAAGAAAACCATCTGCGATAAACATGTTTATTACATATGATTATTGGATCATGTAATAATTCAAACCAGTTAGATTATCACCTTAAATTCATCAATAAAAGATCCCCATAAAAAACTTATACCTTTTTCAATGGTCACGATTTGGTGCTCCATGTCTTCATGAATGGAAAAATGATCAAGATCCTCCATATTTCCAAACTCATCATTATAAATAATACCTCAATCATCAAAAACCATTAAACAGACTTCCAACCTTTAATAATTATTCTATATAATGGATTTTTGGTTCGCATCACACTGCAAATTAAACCACAACATAAAGGGATGACAAAATAGACCATAAATGCCTAAAAAATTGACATCCACAATATTATCCCAACCTTCCTCTATACTGGACTAAATAAAAATGAATAATAAACCAACGATAATCCCCATCTGAAACACTGCAATACAAGAATCTAATGCCACAAGCAGTGAAAAGTACATAAAAAGCACAACCTAATACCAATCTTGGTCAGGTCAAAACCCAACTGAGCTATATGATGAAAATTTAGTACATTATCATCATACCGGTATTTCGAATCTAATTCCTTGATGTCAAATTTAGGTTGGCACCAAATATTTTCTTATATAATAATACTGAAGAAGTTTTAGACCACAATAAAATTATCAAAATTTTGAAGCATGTGTTATGAGTAAAATAGATCTTCAAATCCCAAACACTAAATAAAGAAACCTCTAAAATTTATCCATAGCCAGCCTCCTATCTCCCGAACCTAGGACCTTTGTGATGTGAAAATTTCCAGAACAATGAAGCAGAAAAAATGATTCACATATGAGTAAAGGGAAAAAACCAGAAGAAGAAGAAGAAGACCTTGGAAATGGTTATTTACATGGTTCATGAAATGTTCCCTAAATCCATGGAGAGGAAAAATATCACTATGAAATCTAGCATCACAAATACAAGGAGATCTCTCATAGTTTCTAACAACTCATAAACCCTATCTAGAAATGGGATAATTAGTAGGATGAAGCACTATTCCACCAACCTCACAGAAATTTTGTTGTGCTATAGGGAATGGAAGTTGGAAGTTCACATTGTAACAGTTCCATAGACACACATGTATAATGTGCTATAGTGGTTGGTGGCTAGAAATCTGCATCGATATAATATTGTTGACTCCAAATTCCAAACTGCAATAGTGCCTTATCAGTGTCAGTCGGTCAGCTCTGCTATAGTAGTCATATTTTTTACAGTGCCCCACAATTTTGGCTGAGGGTCTTCAGCCCAAGACCCTTGGAGTAGGGTCACATTACCCCCTACAACCCTCAATAAGCTGACCACAGAGCTTGGCCCATGAATAATTCATCCTAGTTCATAGTATGGGCCACAAGCATTCATCTCTATCATCATGAAAAAAAAGATCAGGCTACACCAATCCAACACATTGAGCATAAATGAATCATAGGGACGTGAGGTATGGATGTTTCATGAAAAGGCTGAGGAAAATATATTTATATGAGGTGACCGAGACAAAGGTGGAGGTGAAGGATTCGGAGGCAGAGGATATAGAGGAGACGAATTCAATGAACCTCGATGCAGGAAATGATGTGAGGTCGTGGATGAACCTAGAACTGTCGATAGGAAGTGGGGTAGTTGTATATAGAAGGAAGGGAATAATGGGAGGGGTGTAGGAGGTGGAGGTAGTGGAGGAGGTGAAGTCGGAGAGGAGGTAGTGGAGGAGGTGGAGGGTGGAGGTGGAAAAGTTTGAGCAGAGGAGGGAGAGAAGGTCAGTTAGGGAGGTGGAGGTGGAGAGGGGAGTCAGAGAGGGATATGGGGAGTCGGGAGGGGAGGGAAAGTATAGTTGAGGGTGTGGGGGAGAAATTTCAAAGGAAATAAAGGGAGGCTGAGTGGATTTGAAGGATATAGAGACACGTATGGTATAATTGTTGTGGATTTTTCACATGGAAGAATTTTTAAAATATTTAGTATAGATAATTATTTTCTATCTAACAAACATGTTGGTGGTTAGATCCCTTTTATTAGAAAAAATAAAGTCCTATTTTAAACAGGGTTGAAATGTAACCCCAACATGACCCAAAGGCCTAGAGGGCCAAATACCCAATGTGACATGGACAAAGGAATAGTGACTTAGAGGTGAAAATGTATCCCAAAGGCCCATAGTGAGAAGTCTGCAACATGTCCTTTCCCTGGTCAACAGACATAATTCCCCCCATCCAGTAGACATCTCCCCAATATTCCTATCTAAAAAATGCATTTTCCCCTGCCATGAGATGTTTCATCATGATAAACTAACACAATGAGGATGGTAACCCCTCTATCCATGATGTGAGAATAGGGATAGATAATGGGTTTCAACACACCCATTTCTCTTTTGATCTGTCCACCTGATGATGTCGTCGTGGAATGCAACACAATCCTATTGCAATATATCTTCAAACTAGTTCCAAGTGAGAAAGTATCATGGAAGGGAACCCCTACATCCTGAATCTTTGACACGTCCATCGCTCCAAATGAGGCCTCCCATTAGGAAGTCTCTCTACATTTCCAACTTGATGTGCTGAATAATTCTCATGTTTCCATTCATGCTACTTGCAACCCACAAATTCATGTCCAGAAGGCCCAAGCACAATCATAGAAACCCGTGGTTAAAAATTAAAACATGAACCAAATTCCCAAGGTAAATCATCAAAAAATGAAACCTTAGAGGTCCATTAACACTAGTCATATCTGATTCATTACCTAACCATCGTCGACCAAAAATCATCACCACCACCACTAAGGAACACTACCATTGAAGATGCAATAAAATCAGTAATATTTCCAAGAGATGACACACAAACATCATATGAAGAATGGTAATGACAACCCATCAACACTTTCTTGTGACCTTCAAGTACTGAAATTTAAAGAAAACTAGATCAGTGATAAAAAATTTCCCATCACTCAACCCAACACCCAACACTTTCCCTCTGACCACCACCACCTAAAGGACTCTGAGACGAATATGATGAACACCACTACCAATTACTAGATTAAATAGATCATGGCAGTATCCAACCATTGGATCAAGACACATGATAAGGAAAACATGAATTGTTGTGATAAAGAGGTAATAAGCCGACGTGGAAGAGGGGCATCGATCATGATAGGATTCCATATCAATAGGGGATGAAACCCTTGGATAAGAGGAATCTTTAATGGGAGAGTGTTCTTTGAGTGAAAGGATCCATCAATCATAAGGTCATTTTTTTAAAATATGTATATATATACATATTTAAAAATATTCATTTTTTTTTTTGATATTTTGATTATTTGAGATGAAATTGTTTTCCCAAGTAAAAGATAATATGAGATAAATTTAATAATCTATCTAAGATAATTGATAATATTTGATGAATTTAAAAATCCACTTAAGTTATTATGTTATGTAAGAAATCCTAACGTACTCATCAGAAGCATTAATATATAAAGACATAAATTAGATGACATAAATATCATCTTAAAAAAGATAATTGGTTGATCTAGAATATTAAAATGACTCTTGGTGATATGGTTACTGACTTTGATATAACATAGAAAAGTAAAAACTTAATGATGAGAATATCGTATGGAATGTGACCAAATATTCAATATATTTGGTAGAGTCAAAAATAATGAGATTTAAGAGAAGCTTGCAATCATCCAGGAGCTATTTTATTATATATAAATACACAAATAGATATGGAAACCATTTTTATTTCATATAAATATACTATATAAGATAAAGTATGGCCTTTATTTAGAGAAACTCAAGAGTATTAAGATGAGATTCCTATTATTACTTAATATTTTAATAATTACTAGACAGATACATAAGATATATTATTTGAGAATATATTAGGAGTAAATATAGATCTAGATAATGACGATTTATATAATTTATATTCAGAGTACCCAAAAGAGGAAAAATCTAACACAAACAAGGAAGAGATGAACATTAAGACAATTCTAAACTATCTTTAAATATAAATTATATAATCTAGTGCACCAGAAGAATCTCCAAATATAATTTGGAGTAATGATATGTAAGGTGATTTAGTGAATTCTTTAGAAACTAAAACCATTTTGGAAAGAATATATTATAATGAATAAAATATCCCAATAGTTAATTAGTCTAATTTATACCAAAAATATTGGGTACCATATCAAGAAATGTACAAATTAATTAAGGAAAAATATATTAGAAAGGATATCTTGAAGAATACCAAGTATGTGAATTTTTTAATAATTGAAATCTGAGTAGATCCTACAATCACAAAAGGACACGATCTACCATTACTAATTACAATAGTGGATGATATTATATCCAACATCTCTAATTTATTATTAAGAGAATCATGAGTAAATATTTTAGTAAGAACCTTATGGATAAATTTAATCTAAAATTTTCATTTGTTACATATGTAAAAATGTATTAAAAAAATTTAAAATAAATATCAATAATATCAACTAGAAGAATATGTTGATATATCCATATAATTAATGATATTCCAGATTATTTACTTTTCATTATGTGAAGTTATCTAATATTGGGAGATCATTTATAATGAATGATGTGGAAATATTTTTTCATAATTTATATTATAAAATAACTTCAATTAATGTAATGACTTTGAATTTGGTAAACCTCTAGAGGATAACATGGCCTAGGGAATTAGTTTCCTCATATCCAAATTAAGAAATAAGGATGAAGCAACTACTTCATTATGTGATATAGTAGGTCAAAAATAGACTTTTGGTTTTAGATAAAGGAGTTAAATATAAAATAAAGTTAGAATAATCATGTTCAAAAAAGTTATATTTAAATATAAAAGATTTTAAATTGGAAATAATTGATGAACATTTAGAAAATCTAAGACCCCTAGTAGGAAAAGATGATGGTACTTCAATAGAAAAACCTATAACATCAATTTCCATAACTAAATTAAGAAAAAGGATAGATATAATTCATATATATGATGATAAAAAATATCAAATAGGATATATGGAATTTTAATTACTTAGCGAAAAAATAGAATATTGGGAATCATTATTAGATGTAAGTATCATTGGAACTACTTATATTTCATTAGTTGATACATAATATATCTTCTATTGTACAGGAATATGATTTATAGGAGTGACCAATGAATCTATAGAGTTTTATGTTATTATAGGTAATGATGCAACAATAGTGATTTAATAATAGATAAAAATTTCATAAGGATAAAAATGGAAGAATGTTTTTTTGTGAATTTTATTTACTTAATTCCTTAGTGGATAAATGAATTCTTTATTGGAAACTAAAACTTAAAAGATATCATATATTAAAAATATTTTTAGAAGGATTTATCCATGATAATTATTTAATTTAAACTACATTTGGAAGAACCAAATTTTTTCTAGAAAAAAAGTAATCATTGTCCATGTAGAAAACTATCTAGATGACGATAGAGAATACAACAATAGAATTTAGCATTACAGAGAATTTATTTGAAAAAAAATATTAATTTTAAATAAAGAAGTGGTATTAGCCAATATATTTGATTAATTATCAGAAAATTGGTAAAAACCTCCTATAAAATTATGGTAAAATGAAATTCTAGACTATAAAATCACACTTAAGGATTCTAGTATAGTGATAATAAGTAAGGAAAGTACCTATCATGATGGAATGATTAAGGATTATGAGACATAGGTTATATAATTAATCGATATTACATTTATTAGGAATAGTAAAAGTCCTCAAAAAAGTGTGACATTTTTTTTAATGATTCATGTATAAAAATGTCATGGTAATGAAAGGGTGTTGACTGATTACAGTGTTCTAAATAGTTCAACAGTGGATGATTATACAATTTTATTAATCATGAGGTATTAATATGAGTTATTTAGAATAAAAGGATAGTTGTCTATTTTATGTTTTATCTTATATCATAATATTGAATTATTAAGATCAAATATGAGATAATTTCATTGAATACATTCATAATTACATTAGGGCTCATAAAATTTAAAGTTATGCTACATGGACCTAGAATGAATCAATAATATTAAAGAGAATAATAGAAAAAAAATTCAATTATTTAAAAACATTGATTATAGACTTACTGATGATGTTATAGTACTGAATAATAGTATTGAAGTGCATCTCAAGTACTTACACGAGGTATAAAAGGATATAAAAAAATAACAAATGATATTTTTTGTAAAGAAAGATAAATTTAGAACAACATAAGGTATATTTCTTGAGATTAAAAATCCAGAGTAGTGAAAAGTAACTTCAATCAAATATATAAGTGAAATTATAAACATTTCCCAATGAGTTTAAAATCATAAGTAGATTAAGGTGTTTCTAGAAATTTTAGGGTATTTTAGATCATATATAAAATATATAGGAAACATATCTGTTCCAATAAAGAATAAGGTTTACATTAAGGTATCATTGAATTAGATTAAAGTAGTTTGACGCCCAATTTTCACTCATAATCATTCTATTAAAGTATTCCCTATTATAAAAAAATGGATTAAAGTAAAAAATAAAAGTGATGGAACTTTAAAAATTAATCTTCTTCAAAAAAAATATTTTCAATTTAATAATTAGGAAAAGATGAAAGGAAATTTTAACCATGTGAAAGGCTTAAAACCCAATAAGTGAACTGAAGTGATATTTAGATAGAATTAATGAAGATACTAGTAAAATTAGTTGATTTATATTTAGTAATAAAGGCTATTAAATTATATAGTTTTTAGATAATTTTAGAATAAAAAAATATCAAAATAACTAGAAAATAAAAATATATGGTGACTCTAAAAAATATACTAAATTTTAAAAGTTGGGAAAGCTTGTTCAATTGGAACATAATCATTAGAATGTTCAAGATGAAATAGGATATTAGAAATTATATATATAATATGATTGGTAATGTATGGATAATGAGTTAGATGAATCATAAAATCTTAAAAATAAATTTAGGAATATATTTGAAGGATTCTAGAAGTTTTTTAAAACCAAATAGAAGATGTTTATAATATGATCAAAAAAATAAGGATGATTAGATAAAAATTTGGGTATTTCAATAATATTTTATATAGGATCAAGGAAAAAAATTATGGAATATGAAACACCATAAATTTATAAAATAATAAAATTTTAGAGATAGTGCATGTGACACACAATAGTGAGCATAAACTACCCGTGAAATATATTTCTTTATATTTACTCTCTTTGATAGCTTGTCAAACATGAATCCTCGAGTCCAAATGAACTGAAATATATTATACCATTAAAAAATATATGTTAAATTGGTGGGAATGAATATTAAAAATTAAATTATGAAATTTATGGTTTTATATTTATTAGAAAAAAAAATAAGAATCATTTAAAATAAAAAGAAATGTTTTCTGAACAACTGAAGTTTTTCTAGAAGATGGTTTAGTCATGCTTTGAGAAGATAATTTAAAATTAAATTTTACCTATTTTAGAAACTTTATTTGGTAAAATGAACTTGATTTTTTAAATCATTATATCAAAATTATATTTGTTTTAATTTTTGGTATTTCTATGAAATATATCATTTTTCAATGAATAGTGAAATATACTAAATTTTAATTGAAAACTACATTCTTGTTAAAACTATTTATAATGATAAATTTTATTTTGAATTAGTTTTAATATAAAAAAATTCAATTATATATATAATAATCTAATTTAGTTCGTTGGAATCATTTTCAACTTAAATTTTTATATATAATCTTTCTGTACTTTTGAACATTTTCTCTTTAAAAACTTGTTTTCTCATCTCATCTACGGGGTTAATTTTAAAATAAATTTTCCCACTTTTATGAATGTAATTTGAAAACATAGATTCCATATTTTCAATATTAGTATATTATATAATCTTATAATATAAAATTAATTATTTACCATAATTAATAGTAAAAACATTAGAAATTATTTATCCCTATTAAGGGAAAAATGAATTTACTAAGGGTTAAACTATAAAGATAAGGATTAAAATGACCTAGAAATTGTATAAAGTCTACTTTAATAACATATTTAGTCCCAATTATGTATAAGGATATATTAAACACCATTTGGAACCCTTTTTAGATGTGAAACCCATGGGTAGACATTTTTCTTTTCAAAAATTACAACTACTCCACTCACCTCACAAATAAAAGGATACCCTCACACTCCTCTCTTCTTCACACCATCTGACCATTTTGGTTCGCAAATTCCCTAAAAATAACATAAAAAATTAATTATATCATCCTAGATCTCTTATTTTATTTATAAATACAACTTAAGAAGGCTTTTGGTGAAATTCTAAGGAGGTTTCCCCAAGAAGAAGTAACGTTCTTCAATGAGTGTTTTTTTATTTCTTCCTCCACCTCCATCAATTGTTATTAAACTATGTCGATAAAATAATATAATTATATTAAATATAATTATATGTTTTTATGTTAATTTAATTACTTATATCCATACTCACTTCCATCAAATGGGTTATAAAATCATCATTCATGTGTACGATGGACTACTGCCTCGTGAAATGATGACATTCATTTTTCAAATACTAAATCTCATGGTAGCGTATGATGATGGTTATAAATTATATATTTGATATTTTTAATAAAATTATACCTATTGAATCATTATATCATAAGTATAAATTTTTACATTCCATTCTATATGGGATTTGATAACGTCGCTCATATACGATAAAGTACCTCCTTGTGAAGCGATGTGATTCATTTTTTAATAACACATTACATGGAATGTAATTAGCATAAATTTTATAAATATATGTGATATAAATGAAATAATTATGATATTATTGAAATATTTATAATTATTATAAAATAATATATCATTTCCTTTCTTACCTTTCACTCGCTTAAAGATAATAACGTTGTTCATTTACGTAGGGACCACCATATTTACGAACCGATGTGACTCTATTTTCATCTCCAAACCACATGAATGATATATATAAGTAAATTTAAAGAAATTATATTTTATTTATGATATTATTATCATTATATAAATATAAAATATTACTTACATCCTTTCCATCATGATCATTGAAAAATTGAAATGTTAACCATGTGTATGTATAGCCTAACGTCTCTATGATTGTAACATAATTAATTTAATAAAAACACCATTCATGGTTGGTATTAAAAGACTAATTGATTTAAAATATTATAATTAATTTATTATTATTATGTATATTATATACTTATATAATATTCACAAGAACCATAATATTCATGACGAATTATGAATGAGAAAACAAGGTAATTAACACCCGAAAGAATGAAAATAATGAAATATTATTAATGAATGGGTGATAAGATGTTATAAAGGATCATATATGATATTAAAAATATTAATATGGTTATTTTATAAGTTAAGAACATTTTTATACAACTATATAGGAAGTTAAATCATGTTCAACCAAAAAGAAGTATGAGTAAAGGAATTACTTAACTCAATTTCCATTCATTGGTTTAAACTTCTACTTCATTGATAATGTCATAATAAGAATATGTGTGTAACTAAATTTGATTATTTTATTTTTTATTTCCACATTTCTATATATATTTATATTTCATACACATAATCAATTCACTAATTAATCCCCTCTTCAATGACATGATCTTTATAAGGGACTTCATCTCGATATCTCTTCATTGGGGAATATTGTAATGTTATGAATCTAATTTAATTTATATGGTGTATATAATTCCCCTTGTTATAATTAATCTAATTATTCCATAATAATTCATGATATTTTGAGTTTCAATTTTAATTATTACATCCAAGGGGATTTTACTTAAGGGTTACCAAGTGGTAAATAATTTTATAACTCAATTTCTTTTCATTGGGAAATATTCCTTCTTAAATGTAATTTATGTTATAAGATTATGTGTGTAATGATTTATGACTATTTTTCTATTTATAATTTTTTTATGTGGATTTACATTTGATACACATAATTCATTCAATGGTTAATTCTCAGTTCAATGTTATAATCATTGTAAGTGTTTTTTTTCACAATCTTGATTTAATATACATTATTTATACTTAGACTTATATTAAAAGAAATTATTGTATCATTGTTTAATAAAACATTTAATTTTATTATAATATGGTTATTCATGAAATTTTTCAAGTAATAGTACCATTTTCCACTCTTGGGTACTTCAAATTATTGAAAAACTATTTTTAATAAAATATTACTCATTTCTCTCTTCATTCAGAAAAACATTTTCTTCCAAAAACATGTTTCCTAAACATGTTTTTATCTTTTTAAAAATTATTTATTAAATAAATTTTTAACCATTTTTTATTTTACAAAAAAAATAATGGAACATTCATGTTGTTTTTAAAACAATTTGGATTTTGATTTTACCAAAAAAGTGAAAGGAATCATTATTTTTACATGTACTGTCGGAATGAAATTTCAAGCCATCATGATTAATAAAATGTTTTAAAACATAATTTATATGTTTCAAATATTATTTTCAAAGAAAATTAGTTTCAATTTTTTAAAAAAAAAATTGTTTAATCAATTTATTTTCTAGATGAAAAGGATATTTTCATCAATAATTTTTTTAAAGATATTTTTAGGGTATTTTTATTCATCAATGAAAAAACCCCTTTATTCTTACTCCAATGGTTATTTTATGGATTGATAATATCCTTATTATTTCTAGGGAATGTTTAAAATCATTTTGTCTAAAGAATGTATTGAAATTGACTTTATTGATTCGTTTTTGCAGTCAATAACTTTCCCTTGAAATATTCACTTTCATGTGATCATTGGAAATTATATATCCCCAAAATATCCATATTATTTTTCATGGATATGTTTATTTCTTAAAACATATATCATTTATACAAGTTGTTTTCTACATTTAAATTTATTTTCTTATCTAGGTAAATATTGATAAATTTGTATTCTTTAATAAATATGGATATTTTATGATAAGGCATATTTTTCATGAATTAAATCAATAATTTGATATATAAGAAGTGATTTATAAATGTAGTTATGTATGGGGATTGAAATTATATATCCCCTTGGTGCATATATAGTCTCTTGAGGTGAATTATTAATCTAACATTAAATGGGTCTTCACCTAATGATTTAATCCATCTTCTAAATGGTCTTGATGGTAGAGGTATCATGATGCTTGAGATCATGACATCTGATAATCAATAATTTCCTTCATTAATAATTCAGTTATTATTAACCATGAAATTTTTACAATTATATTATCTCTGGATTAAATTAATTCCCAATTTACTGATTAAATGGCATGTTTTTTTAGTAATTTACCATTCCATATTGATTATTCCTTACCTTATTATCCCTGATATTTTTGTATTGATATTATCTCTAGATGAATTTAATTTTTGGTTTATTGATTAAATTAAATGTGATTTCAATTATTTACCTTTCCATATTGATTATTCCTTATCTAATTATGATAGACAATTTATTGATTAAATGGAATTTGTGTTCACACCTTTACCATTCCATATTGATTATTCTTTATTAATTCATGAAATCATCCATTGTAATTAACCCTTACTGAACAATTATGATCACCCTTATTTTGTTTCCTTTACCCATCATTCCATGAAGTGTACTCTAATAGATGTGCATGGATATTCTAGTGGGAAGAATTATATTCTAAAAAAATGTTTATATTTGTGTTTTTAAATGTAATACAAGACTCAAGTATGTATCTACTTTACCAATACTATTAAACTATTAGTTCCTTCGATATGAGATTCTTTATATCTTATGTAGATGTAAAAAAGAATACACTGGCTCCTGGATATTAGGTTCGGGGTTGATACAGTCTTTATTAGGTAAATTTTAGAATAACCTATGGGAATTAGATTTATGAAAACATATATTAGGGATCATAACCTTGTGATTGAATTTGAGTATAAGTGTATAAGAACACCTTAATGTTTTTGTAAGGTAAATATTATGTGTTTTTTATGAAAATACATCCATGTATAGATACTACATGTGTACATGGATATAAATTAGATGTAACTATGGGTAATAACTCTATAAAGGGTGCATTGTTCTTGATCTGATCATCTCTTGGTTCAAGAAAATGGGCCTTACTGTACACCTAGTTTTACACTCTTGGGGAATATTATTTGGATAATTAACATTTTCATTACAAACCATTATGAAGGAGTTGAATAAATTTTTCAAATAAATAACCAAGGTTAATCCTAAGGTTTCTTAGATTGAAAATAATGTGTCTCAATGGAACAAGAAAATGTTTTATGTCTAAAAAAGGATAAAACAAAATTAATTACTAAGGACAAATGTAGAGTACGATAGAAGGAAATACATATCATTATAGTTAATTATCTTAATTGTGGAGAACCAGGTTATTATAGAACTCAATTCACCCATATAAGTGTTGAACCCTATATCATTCAAGGAACTATGTTGAAATAAAATGGATGAAGTATTTATGTATTGGTATTCATGAAATAAATTTTAGAAGCTTTTTTACCAATAGTATTTTTTTTATAAGAATCATGAAACATCTAAGGATTATGTAATATTTCATAAGAATATATTTATTAATTAACATAATATTTATGGATACCATTGTGGGTTATTATATTAAGTTGCATTAAAATTTTAAGACTTATACAACCCTTTTTGGGTTTTATGTGATGACTGTTTACGAAGATTATTGATATTTTCAAAAAAAATGGAAATACAAAACATTTGTTTTGTATATGTTTCATTAAAAAAATATTTAATTATGAATTATTTTACATTTATATGAATAATTTTAAAGGAGTTAACAACCATTATAGTTAATATTATCATTAATTACATTTTAATAATAAAAAATATTATTATTATACTTGTAGGGAAAAAATAAGTTATATTAAAAACCTTAATGAAAATTTTATTTAATGATTAATTTTATTTTAAGGATTTACATAATATTTTTTTGGGAATTTTATTGGAATAATATCAATATAGTTTTGGAAGATGGAAATCATGTTGCATTTGGTGAAGGTTGTATGTCTTGAAGCCACAACTGAAGGAAGATATGGGTTTAACGCCTACCACTAGGCTACTTGATATCTTGATTGATATTTCATTAGTTAAAAATTTTGGAAAATAAATATTAATAATGAACCAATGGTGTTATTATTGAGGTTTCTAGATTAATGTATTATATGGGATAACTTTTTCTAACCAAATTGGTTTTGTAAAATAATTAAAGAAATAAGGAAATATATTTCACTATTTTATAGATATTACGATCTGTTAAAATTGAATTTTTTTGGTCCATGCATGAAAAATTAATTTTTTTCATTTCATGAAACAAGTAATGAATTGTAAATGGATCGAAACACAACTAAAGGTTGAAATTGTGATTGTGAAATAAAAATGTATCAAATAATTATATTCCCTTATATTATTAGACAATAAAAGAATACCTCAACATTAGGAAAAGAGTATTCAATAAAAATTATCCAATTAACTTCATATAATATGAATCAAATGATCTTTTAAATCATAATAAATTTATGTTTTTGAGGTACCTATCTTTCCATTGATCATTCACATTTGTGTGATCAATGACCACTATCATTCTCTAAAATAATTTACCTTTTTCTTTATTGTCCATATCATCACGTGCAACCAATTTTATCCTAAATAGAAACCAATATATGTGTTATTATATATGAACATTGTACTTCCCTTTCTCTCTTATTAAGAGGATTTTTTATTAGCTTTTTTTTAAAGTTGATTTTCAATAAAAGAATTTTCAAATATAAAACCCTAGATTACCGAGATAAAGTTTAAATTGTGGGAAACAATTTATTTAAGGTTTGTAGAATGTAACATGACCAAATTCTAAAATTATTAAAAAAAATCATATTTTAAATGTAACAACAAGCTTAAAACCCAATAAATATATATCTTTATATTTATTCTCTTTTATAGATTGTGAAACATGAAACTTGGAGTCTAAATGAATAGTCATATAATATACTCTTATATCCAAACCATTAAATTAAAAGTTATTAATTGTAAAAAAATTATGAAATTATGGTTATCTATTTATTAGAAATAAAATAATAATCATTTAAAAGTGAAATAAATGCTTTTTGAAAAATAGTATTTTTTTAAAAGATGGTTTTGTCACACCTCGCGCTCAAAAATTAAAATTATATTTTAACACTTTTAGAATATTTATTTGATAAAATATATTAACATTTGAAATCATAAAATCAAAATTATATTAAGGTGATTTTTTGGGATTTATCTAAAATATTTCATTTTTAATGAATAGTGAAATTATTGACTTTTAATTGAAAATTGTCTGTTTGTTGAAATTATCTATAAATTTAAATAATAATTTAAATTAGTTTTAGAGTGTAATTAGTTATATTATATATCAATTAATCCAATTTATATCATTTGAATCCTTTTTATATTGTTTTTTTATAAAAAAAATTGTAAATGTTTGAGCATTTTCTATTTGAAAATGGGCTTTCTCATCATCTCTATGGGATTAGATATAAATTAAACTTCACCAATTCTATTAATATAATTTGGAAAAAATTATTCTTTATTTGGAATCATAATAATTTATATTATCTAATATGGTCAATATAATTTTTTACCATAATTAATTGTAAAAAAAGTAAAAATTATTTACAGTGGTTAAGCTAAAAATTGATTTACTGGGGTATTAAATTAAAAATATAAGGGTTAAAATTACCTAGAAACTTGTCTAAAATATATTTTCTTTCCATATTTAGACCATATAAAGTATAATTGTTGAAAATAGTCCATTTTAGACCCTTTTTCATGTGAAAAATGTGGGTAGACCTTTTTCTTTGCATAAATTATAATTGTGTCACTCACCTTAGAAATAAAAGCCACCCCCCCCCCACTCTCTTATCTTATTAACATCTTAAAAATATTTTGGATCATCAAATACCTACCCAAATCACTTAAAAATTCAATCATATCATCCTGTAATCCTTATTTTTTTCATAAATTCATCCTTGGAATGCTTCTTGTGAAATCCTACAGAGGTAACCTGAAGAAAAGGTAATGTTCTTCAACGAGCGTTTTTATTTTATTTTTTCCTCTACCTTATTAAATTATTATTAAACCATGATGATATAAAAAAACCATATATTCAATATAATGGGATTATTTTATATTAATTTAATGTCCTACACTCATCCCCACTTATATCAAATGGGTTACGAAATCATCATTCTTGTGTACGGTGGACTACTGCCTTGCGAACTGATATCATTTATTTTTACATTACTAACTCCCACAATTGGGTATAATGATATATATAAGTTGTATATATTATTATTATAACATAATTTTACCTATTTATTCATTATATAATATATAAATTTTTTATATTCCATTCCATAGGGGATACGATAATGTTGTTCATGTGTATAGTGGACTACCACCTCGCAAAGCGATGTGATTCTTTTTTTCAATAACACTTTAAACGGATTTTTATAAGGATGGATTAAATAAATATATGTGATATAAATTAAATAATATTAATATTAATGACATATTTATAATTATAAAAATATAATATATCATTTTCTTTCTTTCCTTTTCATTCACTTAAGGATGATAACATCATTTATGTACTTGTGGACTACCACCTTCAGGAAATGATATGATTATCTTTTGATCACCACACCACATGGATGATATATATAGGTATATTTAAAGAAATAATATTTTATTTATGATATTATTATCATTATAAAATGATAAAATATTACTTACATTATTTCCATAATGATTGTTGAAAAATAGAAACGTTACTCATGTGTATGTTCGTCCAACTGTCACTATGATCGTAACATACTAAATTTCTCAAAACCATCAATCATGATTAGTCTTAAAATAATTATTTATGTATAAATATGTTAATTATATCATTATTTTTTTTCTTCATATTATGAAACTATATCATATTAACAATAACCAGAACATTCATCATAAAATATGAATGAGAAAACAAAGAAATTAACACCCGAAACAATGAAAATAATTAATGTTTTTTAATGAACGGGTGATAATATGATATAAAGAACCATATATTTTATTATAAATATTAATATGGTTCTTATATAAGTTAATAACATGTTTAGAACCACTATAAAAGATGTTAAATAATGTTCAACCAAAATTAAGTGTGTGTTAAGTAATATCTAAACTTGATTTCCATAATCATACACCATGTTTTGGGGCACATGGCTATGTAGGGTATACAAACAAACCCCATGTACCGTACATGACTAGGGGCCATGTGGGGAAATTGGCTATACCCCATGTGGGGTATATATCACTACTGGAAATCCAGCATTTCCCAACGGTTTACAGAGAACTGTTGGGGTAGGTTAGAAAAAATCAACATATTTCCCAACGGTTTGGCCCGTTGGGAAATCAACAGAGAATTTTATTTCCCAACGGTTTAAAACCGTTGGGATGGGGTGTTTTTACCAACGGTTCCTTGAGGAGGTGGTTGTGTGAAGTGGATCCGAGTGAGATGCTTCGATAGTTTCACTATGAGGTAGGGTATATTTAATATTTATTGAATTAAACCCTTGTATATTAGTTATATTTAAGTATTAAATTATTCTATAGGATTCTAGTTATTCTATGAGAGCCTCTACAAAGTGTTTTTTAGGTGAAATCAAGGATTCAAGTAAATCAAAGAGGTTTTTTGTTCAGAAAACCTGATCACATGGTTTACTATTCAAGAATACATTCCAGGTGTTCTTACTATGAAAAAAAGGTAAAATATGTAGTCCATGGTGACACACTCTTTAGGGTCACTTAGGGTGTGGATGAGTACTCTTCCAAACACCCCGTGTGGGGGAACATGTCTGTGTACGGTACATGACCAGACTGTATGTGTTGTACACAACCAAAGGCTGTTTTGTGTATTTATTTGGACCCCATGTGGGTTATAAGGATAGGAATCCCATAGAGGTGATGTGATATTTAATTCAAATACTATATAAAAACCTTATTTTAGAGTGGTTCTTATTTAAATAATATTACATTGGATAGCATGTGGAATTTGCAACACCAAGATTAAATGAATAATGATATACTATATAAGTATTATTATTTAAGTATGACTATTATAACATAGAAATTAGATTGGTAGGAATGAATAGTAAAATATATATTATTAAAATCTATATGGAAATATTTTCCTTAATAAAATGAATAATCAATCATACATTTTTTATCAATTGGGTTGAAATGATGATAAAACGTCTGATGGAAAATGAGATATTTTTCATAAAACTATTTTTATGTGTGTAATGGATTTTTATCTCACAAAATTAAATTGGTCCTTATTTATAAATTATTAAAATTAAAAAATTAAATTATATATCAAATTTTATTAATCAACATTCAATTAATTAGGTTTAGTTTACTAGGAATAATAATAAATTAAATTTATTCATAAAAAAGCATTTTATTCAAAGATGGTATTATTTGATTTTGTGAACATGTATCATAATTAATTTATGACACTTTTATAAATTATATTTTTCAAAATTGAAATCAATTTTTAAATAATTAACTCATAATAGTCTTATGATAAATTATTGGGATATTTATGAATATAATGGTCTTTCAATGAATAGTGGAAAACGCTAATTATTTTTAAAACTATCATTCATTTTCCTTAAATCAAATAATATAAAAGACACATTGTTTTACAAATTTGGATTTTATGTAATATAATATAGCATTGTTTCAATATAAACTAATTAATTTCATTTTAATTATTAAAATAATTTATTTATTTGAAATGTTTACTTTTATGTTTAAAAATCATTTTTCTAAAAACTATTTTTCACTAAGTTTTATACATGTATTTTTAAATTTATTTCTAAAACATATTGAAATTTTATTCTATAAAATGGATTTAAAATATGAATCAGAATTTTAAAATTAGATTATAATATTAATTTAAATTTTTCCCAAAAATTATGTTACCAAGTTAGAAAATATGTTATCCCAGCAAAGGTAAATTAATGTTAATATTGAAATTAAGTATAAAAGGAAAAAAAATACCTAAAAACCTACCCATTATTTGTGTGTCTGAGATTTGGCTCGACCAATCTACCTTCCATGACTATTTGGGGTGGCTTCAATGGATAACATATTTTTATTCCTAGAGAAGGAATTGTTATATTTAATAAAATATCTTTTTTCTCATTTTTTATCATCAATGTATTTTCATTATTAGGATAAGAGTGAATATAAAACATGAAAAAATAAAAGTTAAAAATAATTATTTATAATAATTTAATGTCGTGTTAATTTTTTTCAAATTTATAAATATACTAAAATTAATTCAAATACTTATTCAGTGTCAATACAATGCTCATGCAATAATAAGAAAAATAAAATAAATGGTTTTAGTAATATTAAAATTGATAAGATTTAGATGATTTATTTTATTAAAATAATTATATAGATTCTTATGAATGATAAGTTTTTATGAAATTTTTTGAATCAAATTTTTTTTATCTTGATACCCTAAAGTTAAATTTTGTGAATATTCCCCAAAATGGCTCTAAATGGTATTTAATGTTTAAGAATGATTTTTAAATAATTATAAAACCATTAAAAATATTATCCTAACTCAATTGGAAGTTAAATTATATTTTATATCATTAATTAATAATTTATGTTCCATTTTTCATTTTTAAAATTACATTCATAACCCTTAAATATTAAATTTTTTTATTATAATGATTAAGGTTAAACAAGGTTAACGAGGTGGATGAACCAAATGATAATGATAAAAAGGACACCTAAAACTATGTAAATTTGACTGGTTTATGTTATTTCAACATTAATCTTATTGTAATCAAAAATTTGGAACTTTGAAGAAATTTTACTTGAGTTATGAACATATTATATATTAATATTTCATGTATTTTCATGATTACCACCCACATCACCTATAAAAGGGAATAAAGTCTAATCCCTTTCTAAAAAATCATGAGACTTTTGAAATGACCAATCATATAAAAAATAACTTCCCAAAATTCTTACCCATTTATTATATGTCCCAGTCTCACCAAAATACAAACCTAATAATTTTTAAGGTGTAATCCAAGAGAGATTTTATAAAGAGGAGTTATAATTCTTTACTGAGTGTTTCACATTTTTTTAATCTTCTTCCACCTTAAAATCTTCTTTAACCATGATCAAATTATAACATATATATCTTACATATACTAAAATGTTATTATTATTATGTTAAAACCCCTTCTATCTCATTTTTCATCCTATGTGAAATGAAAACATTTCTCTTGCATACTTGTGGACACCCACCTCCATAAAGTGAGGTGTTTTTATTTCCATCACTACCTCACAAGGATCGTTATTATGAAAAACTTAATGAATATATAATTTATTCATGACATAATCATGATAAAAGGAAGATAATATATTAATTTCCTTTGTACCCTTCCATCTATGGGAAAATGATAATGCATTCATGCGTACATGTGGGTTACCACATCCACAAAGCGATGCGATTCATTTTTATGGTACACCATTCATGGAAAGTTATAAAATTGTATTTAATATATAAAAATTATAATTATAACATGATTAATATTATAGAGATTACGGAACCATATCCAATTTGACTATGGTCAACCAACCTTTTTTTTGGTATTATGAACCGAATATTCTCAAAACGTCCAATAAGAAAATAACAGATTTATTAACTATATAAGGCATTAAAATAATTGAAATAAAAGGAATATTAATAATTTAATACACTATAAAAAGGTTATTAAGAAATTAAATAGTTGATATAATTTTTTTATATAGGATTTAAATATGTATGTGGAAAATTAGGCTCACGGTAATAGATTTTTCTATAAAGACTTATTTTAAAAAAAATTAATGATTTTTATTCTCTTTTTATTAATATAAATGTTCTTTAAAATGTATCATGTATGTTATAAATATATTTTAACATTTGTAATATTTTATTTTAACCCATTTTTAAATTTCTTTTTTAATGTTTTAAAAAATATTTTTAAATGTTTTCAAAATGTTTTATTTTATTTTATTTTACAAATGTAAGAACTGGATATTTTTATCATATACTACATGAGAATAATTTCCCACTATAATGACTATTATTATTTAAAAATAATACTATATAAGTATTCAAGATTTTAAAAAAAAATATTCCTTTTCACATACATATTGGAATCTTTTTAAAGAGTTTTCATAGAAAAAGGATTTCTATCCTTGTTTTTATTTGATGCCTAAAAGTTAAACTTTATATGTTTTAAACTTAGTAATTTATAATATTTTATTATGTTAATATAATCTTGTATCTATTTTATGTATGTTATAGTCAATTTAAAAAATTTATAATGACAGGTTATCCTGATTAAGCTCTCTATGTAATGTAAAATTATTTTTTTCTTCAAGGAATATATATTGGAACTGATTGAGTATATTATTACATTTATAATAGTGCTTGTAAGAGTGATTTTGAGATTGATATATACATCATATCCCAAGGTACCTATATTAAAGTTATATGATTTCAAATGATTTTTAATTTAGGAATTTTTATTTTAAAATCTATGCTAAATGGAATATTTTAAAAGGAATGTTTATTCACTTTTTATGGGTGAAAATTATGTTTTAAAAGAAAAATTGTTTAGGAGTACCCATGATTTACTAGAAATCCCCATGATTATGGTTTTGATTTAAATACTGATTATGATATATCTAATTAAAATATTTTGTATGATATTTTTATTTTCTTTTGTAAGTTAATGATTACTTTATATCAATTTTTATTATGTAAAAATTAAAAAAATTCATATGAAATATTTTTATTTTCAAAATAGAATAATGGATTTAATTCTTTTTATATCCCTTAGTGATAATTGTTTTCTCATCCCTGGTTTTCAAATTTTTTTAAAGGGATTATTTATGGGTAGGAAATATATAAATATATATTATGGCTATTAGGATTCTTATTAAAAGAAAGAAACATGTTTTAAATGACGTATGATATTAAATTCAATAATCCTAATTTTTTGGAAAAATAGATTTTGAGGGGAAGTGTTCACTTTGGTTTGTAATGGTTTGATATATAATATTTTTTACTAATTCACTACAACTTTAACCCAAAAATATCATCAAAATGTTTGAAAGTGAAATTGTTGTTATAAATCATGATAATTATTGCTTGTTTAACATATGAGTCATTATAGTTGGTATAAAAAAAAGGTCTAGATAACACTAGAGTTTAGTATGATTCAAAATAAGTTATTTCAATAGTTTCAGATACCATCAAAGATTAACAATTATAAGTTTAATCATAAGTTTAAATAAAATTATATCTATTTTGAGGTTTTATGTGATGGTAGTTTAAGATTATTAAGGATATTTATGGTGACATTTATGGGAATACAACCCTTAGAGATAGTATGTATTTTAGTAAAATGGTTATTAGAGGTGGAATTATTTATTTTAAAAATTATTTAAATGGAATTGATATCATTTTTTGGTTAATACAATCATTAATTTTGAGGTAAATATTTTCATTTGGGATAAATGGTTATTACATTTTTGGAACATATGTTTTATTATATAGATAACTGTATGATTGAAAATTAAATTTTGAATAAGTTATTAAAGTTATTTTTGAATAAATTATCTATTTTGGGAACATTATATGATTTAGTTCAATGGAAATATTAATTTAATTTATGGAATAATGGTAGAATTATATTTTGGAATAATATATGGTTTTATTTTTTATTTATGGTGATTCGGCTTATTTATAGAAAATATTATTATATTTTGGAAGTTATATAATTAGGTAATATATTTTCTTTTGGAATATGACTTTATGGGTTACTAATGTTGTTTATAGATAAATGATATGTGTTCTCAAAAGAATATGTGATAAAATATTTTTTATATTTAGGATTCAATTTTGGTTAGTTATATATTGAAGATTTTTATGGTTATTTATTTATGGAATGTTTAAATTTTATTATTGGGTGTTATTATTATGGCCATAGTGATTAATTTTTTAGTACATAAAAATGAATGTTTATTTATATTGGATGTTATATAATATTATTCTAACCATTTTTTTGGTAATTGGGTAGAAATGTAACACCGCATGTCCAAATAAGATAAGAAAATTCATAAGGAATGTGAATTTTTTATTTAGTAGTTTTTTTTGAGAACTAGATGTTGAAATGATATTCCAAGTTGTTTGGGTATTTATAGGTGTACCATAGGAAGGACCATATTATGGTGGAAGCCATGTTGTTCCTTGAGTCCACCTATATGAAATGGGGAGATCAAAATTCAAATGTTGGGTATGGTTATGGCCATGGAGAATGAATAGTATTCCTATGGAATAAGGCAAAATAGGCCTCACCAAACTATGGTGAAATTCTTGGCAGGTCAAAACATCCATGGTTTTCCTCCATGTCATGTTGATTCCCCATGGTTGGCCTCTTAGGATTGATGTGGTCAATACCACCACAGTCATGGGGGACTTAACCATACAATGGTGAAATAAAAAAAATTAAATGGCTATTTCATCCATTAAACTTTAGTGGGAGTTACTCCCATTAATGAGGGAATGTTCAGTCTTAAATAGGGTGGTTTTACTATGTTCTTTACTTGATTTCTCCCAGAATAACCCCTTTCCAATCCTGATTTTTTATATAATTCAAATCTAGGGAGTTTTAGGGTTAATTTGGTTTATACCTATTTCATTAATGTTACTCCTAATGTGATCTAATTATCCTTATGCTTTTCCTTTTCATAAATTCCTAGAAAATCATTTATTGAGAGATAAGGATGAATTATTCTCTGATCATTGAGTGTTTCATTAAAAATCAATTCGTTAAGTGCTTCATATTATCCTTATTGATATTAGGTATTTTTAAATTCAAAATTCATGATGTGTATTCCTTTTGTTAGAATCTTATCTTACCACTTTATAGTCCTTCTCTTCAGAATGTGGATCCTTTTTGGTTATGGTAATTTACAAGTGATTCGGGTAGGTGGTCCCTATGATTTTCCTTATGGATTATGTACTTTTTTTATTATTTTTATATAACATGACAAATATGGTTTCACTACTACTAGTTATTGACCCTTGTATTAACAATTTTTGTACTAATAATGAATTCATCTTGCACTAAATAGAATGCCCCTACTTAGAATACACAAAGGGCCAACAGCCATAGAGGACTCTTATACATTGGCTGGATGTCTCAATCATCCAAGGTCAGGAGTATAATTTTAACCATATATCTTGTGTTGAGTGAAACCATGAGTGTTACCAATTAATAATTACATGATCGTAGTGATCTTGATAGGTCCCCATTGACTCCTTCAGTAGGATGAGTTATGAATTGGGATAATTAGCCCCAATTATCCTTATAGATTTTTGAAGTTCCATAAAGCTTTTGGGGCTAAATGATTCAATAAAAAATGAATAAACTTAAAGGACCTAAACAAGTGCCTAAGTGATTTCCTTTTACCCCTAAGTGAAGGGGTTTTCCCATGGAAAGAGTTGGTTAATGATTAATTGATTTACCAAGAATTCTTAGAACAAATCCTAAGATCTAAGACATGAGTTAAATATTTAATTCAAAATTAATGAATTTGATTAAATTATTTATCAATGAAAGATATTGATTAAATATTTTATTGATACTATATATTTATTAAATTTCTATTTATGTGACATATGAATTAAATGTTATTATTATTATTATTATCTATTGGTGTGGGGCCATGATGTGATTCCAATGATCATGTGTGCCCATTATTATTATTAAATATTTTTTAGAGACCTTAATGTGATTCCAAGGATTTGGTATGCCCACATATTATAATTATATACTCTTGGGGGACCTTGATGTGATTTATAGGATCTTAATAGGATATTATTATTATAATATATTTTAGAGACCCAGTTTTTTCCTTGCAGGACTTTGAAATATTTTTAAATCTATTTTTGGAGCCAGGAACTTAGACGACGTGTAATTCAGAGGCCTGGTGTGCCTAGAATTAATTTTATAAAAATATAAAATATATATTATATTACCCATGTGTAGTTTCATAAAGAAAATGGGATAAACCTTCAATGAAATCTCATATTATAAATCCATGACCATGGTACAATACATAATTCAATGTTTACCCTAGGCATTACCTAAAATAAGTTATCGTGGGGCATTTGTATAAAAGCATACATGGGCGGTTTTTTTTGTTTAATAAATAAATAATTTTATTTAATTATTTAATTAACCAAATTATTAAATCATATTTTAATACGCCATTATGGGTTATCCATATAAACCCTGTGAGGATTGAGAGATGCTCTTCCTCTCCTCTGTTTTAAAATTAACATCTGACGACGATGAGACTCCTGACTAAAGAATATCAAAGTGCAGCAAATAAAAAAACTCCTCTCAATCATTGGTGAGAACATTATTTAATGAATAATGATATAATATTCAGGTAGTAATTTTCAATTCATGTATTATTACCTTATTGATTAAATTTATTGTGCATAATTGTTCTTTTCTTTAATCTGTGCCAATTGCAAGACTTTTCTTACACCCATGTACCAGTTTCATTTGATTATTAAATTTTTTTATCACCTATATCATAACAATTGTATATTTTTGGAAAGAACACTTATCTAATGAATTATAAACCCTTATTCTTGTTCCTTTCTCCCAAAATTTCTTCATGTTATCTATTGCTGGACCACGAGGTCATGATTCAACATTTCTGGAAAGGAATAAGGCCAATCGGACCCTCGGATTCATGATGGTGTCATGTAAAATGGATGTATAAGAAATAAATAATGGAATATAGGTCTAATATTGGTGTTTCTAGTGTTGATATCATTTATTTTGAAGATTTGAGACTGAGTAGCATGATCAGAGGCACAGCGGTGAGTGGTGGTTCATGCAACCTTCAAGTGATTCAATAGAAAACCAATTTACGACCACCATATGGATGGAAATAGAGAACGAGAATGAGATACATCGATTTCTTTTGGATGGATATGAGATTCATGATAGGTAATTTAGATCTATAATTCCCAATAAAAGATTTGACATTCTGGGAAAAACACAACTACATACTATGTAGTCCAAAGAACACACGGTGTGTAGGGACTATGATGTGGCGGTTATGGTGTCACTAAATTATAAGTATCACACACTATGTGGGACCCCCAACATGCCATGTTACCTTGTGTATTATTCCCTATGTGTACTTTATAAGTACACAGGCATGGGCATGGTATGGCACACATTATGTGCTGAATTACATGGACACAGGTAGGATACACGGACATGACCAGGGATCACGGGAAGGACTTAGAGTGTCTCAAAAATTCCATGTATATCCTATACAAATAATATATCTATTAATGGGTCTAAATATATGTATCGTTAGGGACACATCTGGGTGATTGAGTAGGACCACATGTCGTGTGGGTCCCCTAACTTTTCATGTACCCCTTACTTCTATCTGAGGAAATTTATACCTCTAATATCTCCTTTATTTGGACTTGTATTTTGGATTGTGAGTATCATATCCTCAGTGTTTTTCCATATAATTTAATTGTATCCTCTATAGTGAATTTTTAGATACTATGCAATATTTTCATATTGGGATTATTCTTAAGGTGATGCTTAACGACAACAGTAATCGGGAAGGATCACCAGGGGATTTAGAGTGGCACCCTCTAGTTGGGCTAGTTATAGGTCCTCTACCTATATTTAGAGTTGAAAACTCCAACAAGGATGGGAATGTGTCCTCTACCTATCTATAGAGTGGAACCCTCCTTAATGGTAGGGAATTGGTCCTCTCTCTATTCTTAGAGTGGAAACCTCATACAGGGATAGGGCATGGGTCCTCTATCTGTCCACTGAGTGGCACTATCCTGTGGAGTCGGGGTATGGGTCCTTGACAATGAGATTGGAACCCTCCTATTGGGAAGGGCATGGGTCCTCTACCTGTAATTCGAGTGGCACCCTCTTGTGGTATTAGGGTATGGTTCCCGACCATTAGAGTGAAACCCTTCAGTTGGGTTGGGCATGGGTCCTCTACCAACCACTAGAGTGGAACTCTCCTATGGAATTAGGATATGATTCCTCTGTTGATTATTAGGGAATGGTTCCTCTAACTAGGGATTTTTTCCCCTCGATTGTGTGTCACAGTGGTGAGGTGTCTCATAGTTTGGATGTTTTCTACTGGGAAGACACGCGAGATGCTGGGAATCATTGATTGACTTTGGGAACATATGGAACTCTTTTCCTGGATTGGGTTGTGAGATGGAGATCTCATTCTCTCTCATTTTGGTTTCTTTGGTTAGATTTTATATATATATATATATATGCATCCATGTTGTTGGATTTTGTTTACTCTCTTGCTTTGGGTTGATCTATTTGTTGACCTATTCCTATCAGATCTATTACTGATCCCCCTTCAGATTTCAGGGAATCTTATTGGATATGTGTATACTCACCCCCATATGTTATTTTCCTACACATGTCACATCTTTTATAGATAGAGGATAGGTCTAATGTGACTACAAAGGATCTTAGGGATTCTCGTTGCATTAGATCGCCTATGGTGGTCGGAGATTATAGATCAGAAGGTGGGATCTTTAGGCACCTTTACTATC
The DNA here is from genome assembly GCA_963277665.1 of Viscum album. Lineage (NCBI taxonomy): Eukaryota > Viridiplantae > Streptophyta > Magnoliopsida > Santalales > Viscaceae > Viscum > Viscum album. The sequence continues at coordinate 1,980,619,015 of OY728119.1, forward strand.
ATGTTTTGTCATATTGATACATATTTCTAGTTGGGGGGTATATTTTGTCCCTTTTATTTCAATTTTTTCTATTTTACTCTTATACACCCTAGAGGTTTCTCGCATACATGGTTTTATTTTAGATACTACATCTTAATATTATTATTCCTCTGCACTAATTCCTTGAGATGGTCGGGTGTTTGAATAAATGTACTTTTTCCAAAGGCCTCCCATATTATATATTCCTTTCAGTGATGGTATTCATCCCTTGTCCTATATAGGCCGGCTTCAAGTAGTTGTGGTTTGAGACGCATTGGGTCGGGTTGTCACTGATTGGTATCAGAGGTGGTTTGAAGCTTAGGATGATGTTTAGAGTAGTACCCTCATGAGGATTTGGTTGGGATTTAGGGAAACATTGTCAAAGTGTCTCGAGTGCATATCTCATGCCAAGAAACTCGGGGTTGGTGCAACAGCCAACGTATCCTTTCATGAGGTCCTTGACTACCTGCATGTAGACTCGGCATACCAATACATTGGTTGTAGGGATCAAATGGTACATGACTCATTTATGATTGTGTGTTTAACTATATTTATTGAGTTATCTCCCCATTATATATATATATATATGTGTGTGTATATTATCATCTAACTAATTTACAGTTTGATTAAATTTTCAAGATGCCTCCATGATGATAGCCATCCAAGATACCATTTTCAGATCATAATGACGATCTGATGAGTGATGATGCCTCAGTTTCGGGTCTATCCCATGAGATCCTTCCTCCAGGTGGAAAGGTTGCAGAAACCCCACCTGTTAATCTACTGATCATTCCATAAGAGCATGTTGAGTATGTGTGTAGGCTTAGCACACTCTACGAGTTCCAAGACTAGAGGCCACTATGGTTTTATAGTGACCCATATCCCCAAGCAGTAGAGGAATGGCTAGAGTTAGTGGTCCATGTTTTCAAGCTAATCGAGACACCAATGGATATGGTGGTTGCACCTTAATATAGCCTTTTCCAAGGATCATCTAGTAGCTAGTGGAGTCTCGTTACCTAGATTCACAATGAGTTGACATTATCGTGTCCCGAATTCTAGCAGTTTTTCTATGAGGATTACTACCCCTCATATTTGTGCTCAGTTCAAATTCTAGAGCTTTTGGATATGAATAAGGTAGGTATGATAGTGGATGAGTATACAGAAAGGTTCACATACATTACATATTACTCCCTTAACATGATCTAGGATGGATACTTCTAAGCATGAGAGTTTGATCATGGACTATGTAAAGAGATATGTTCCAGTGTGATACCCTTGTGCAATCCCACCTATGTCAGGGTGTTAGAGTAGGAAATGGTGATAGAAATATTCTTGTTAGAGGTATTACAAGAGGCTGTAACTAGAAATGGGAATCATAGGGATGATTAGTCTACATCATCTAGCAGATTCTGGTCTAAAGGATATTGGTGTAAAAGTTATTCACATGATCATGCTCGAGCATATGGTTAGTGAAAGCACAAAGGATCAAGGTAGCCTGAAGAGGTGCAATGATATTCTTGTGATGGAAGGGTTCACATGTCATGTGACTTCCTGGACAGATGTATTGAGGTGCACATGAAGATAGAATATTGACCTCCATGGAATAGGCATCATTATGATCAAGGATCTTCCTAGAGAGGGTAAGGAGGCCCCCAGGGAGGTAGAGCTGGAAGAGGAGAAAGTGGAGCTCTCTGAGGAGGAGCTATGGGTGGTATAAGACACTATGAGATCCTTCCACCACCACCACCAGGAGTCCCACATTAGGCTTAGGGAGCTGAAGGTTGGGGCCCTATATAGTAGCAGACTATAGAGAAATATGACCCGGTGGAACATGAGGTGATTATAGGTACGATCTTTGTTTATTCTACTATTTCCTCAGTATTATTAAACATATGTGAGATTAATTCCATCGTCTCTATGCTCATGGATCAGGCCCAAGCACATGGTTAGGGGAAACACAGAGGACAAGGGAAGCCCAAAAAGGTGCAATGTTATTCATGTGACAGATGGGGTCAGATGGCGTGTGACTGCTTGACTAGATGTGTTGAGGATCACAGGAAGATAACAAATGGACCTCTATTGAAGAGGAATATTTATGATCAATTATCTCCCTAGAGAGGTTAGGGAGTCCCCCAAGGTGGTGGAGCTAGAATATGAGAACATGGATCTCCATGAGGAGGAGCTATGGTGGTAAACAATACTATGAGATCCTTCCACCACCACCACTAGGTATCCCATGTTAGGCTTAGAGAGCTGATAGTTGGGGCCATAGATAGCAGTAGGATATAGAAAAATATGACCTAGTTGCACACAAGATTATTATAGGTACAATATGTTTTTATTCTACTCTTTACTCTATATTAGTAGACACATGTGAGAGTCATTTCTTCATCTATATACTCCTAGTGCAAGAGTTGGATCTCCAGATTGGGGAACTATCCTAGTAGATTTTTCTTGAGTTTTCTACATGGAATTCTCCATCTATATCATTTATCTTCCATAATTATAAGATATATCTTGGTGGAGAGAGGTTCACATGGGATATTTTTTCATCATGATAGAACCCTATGACATTATTATGGGTACAGATTGGTTATCCATTGTCTGAGACTAGATTGACTTTCACTGCATATGACTCAAATTCCTTCCCATTGATGGGATAAGATTCTTCTATTAGGGAGAGAGAGATCTCATGGAGGGGAGAGTGGGTTCTGTAAGTAGGAGGCTATAGCCCATCACCCATTAGTTGGTGATCATTGCCCTTAGTGTAGCATTCTCTTCAAGCATCTGGATACCATCAGTTATAGAGGATGTTATGGAAATATTCCCCAAGGATGTTTTGGACTACCTTCAAGGCTGGTGATGTAGTTTTGTATCAACTTTCATCTCAGGACCACTTCTATATATTCTTCATCATATTAGATGGCCCATACCAAGATTTAGGAGCTGTAGTTTCATTTGTAGGACCTTAAAGAAAATAATTTCATTAGGATTAATATGTCCCCCTAGGTAGCTCCAATGTTGTTTGTGAAAAAGGAAGATGGTAACTTGAAACTTTTCATAAATTATCATCACATGAACCAAGCCACTATAAAGAAAAAGTACCCCTAACTAAGAATTGATGAACTCATTGACCAGTTGTGAGGTGTGATATGGTTCTCAAAGATCGATCTTAGGTCCAACTACCACCAGTTTAGAGTTTGATATTTTAATTTTACAAATCTATTTTTCTGATGTCGCTATAGACACTATGATTTCTTGGTGATTCCCTTTGGAATGTTTAATTATCCATCATGTTTATCACTTTGTTGAACCAGGTTATCTAGATGAACATGAACTAGTTTATGGTTTTCTTCATTCATGACATACTCATATACCCTATGTCAGAGGAGAGGACAAAAATCACTTGAGGATGGTACTATATTTGATTTGAGAGCACCATATTTATGGTAAGATCTTGATATCCTAGTTCTCCATTCAGGAAATTTAGTTTCTAGGGCATGTCATCTCTGAGAAAGGATTATCTATGGACCTAGTGAATATTGATGTAGTTCTTACTTGAGATCCACCCAAGATCATATTAGAGGTGCCAAGTTTTCTTAGCATGGTGGGGTACTATAGGTGGTTTGTGGAAAATTTATCCAATATTTCATCCCTTTTAACTTCCCTGACATGTAAAGTAAATCCTTTTCCTATACTGATTGGTGTCATAGAGCCTTCTAGGAGTTAAGGCTGAGGATAATGACTACTCCTGTTTTGAGACTACTAGAGGAGGGCATGGAGAATATAGTGTATTTCAATGCCTTAAGAGCTATGATCAACTGTGTGTTGATGAAACTGTAGGTAGTTATTGCATATGATTCAAGGAAGCTGAGACCCTATGAGAATAACTACATGAATAATGACCTAGAGATGGATGTGGTATTCTTCTTCTTGAGAATGTGGAGGCACTGTATTCTTTGAGAGTGCTTCTTGATTTACTCAGAACATTAGAGTCTCAAGTATTAATTCACATATAGAGACTTGAACTAGAGATAGTGGAACTAGTTGGAATTCTTTCTGGACTATAAAATCATGATAGACTATACTCCAGGGATGGGAAACATGGTAGAAATTTCCCTTAGCAGGAAGTCCCAGTATCATTTGGTGTAGGAGGATTCTGAGAAGATGGATTCTATAAAGTTATCCCTGGTTGAGGAGGATGGTGAATCTTTCCTTCAGTTGATTATTTTGACTCCATTTATCAAGTTTGTGAGATAAAACTAGCTTTGAGAAATCAAATTTGAGGTATTTCATGACTAGATACCATCAGAAGATTCACCCAATGGATTTTATGAAGGATAAAATCTCATCATTTTTTCTAGGGATGGACGATGTTCACTGTCATGATGTGGGATGAGGTGATTTTAGAGTTCTACAATTCTCCTTTGGATGTACATCCTAGTGTAGGGATGATGTATGGAGACCTTCAACAGATGTTTTGGTGGGCCAGGATGAAATGGATCGTCGATCATTTTATCTCTCAGTGCCTCACATGTTAGCAGGTTAAGGATGATCACTAGGTTCCTATAGATTTATATCATACCCTTAAGATCATGGAGTGGAAATGGTATTAAATATTAATGGAATTTTTATATAGATTTGAAACACGTGGCCGATTATCGCCTATTGACCGGTCAAGGTTCTGGTACTCTGCTATGTGTATAGCAGCACTTAGGTCGAATCCTCAGCGATGATACTTCTTAATAGTCGATTGTTCTTAGTTGATTGTATTTTGATTGGGGGGTTTGTTTTCAGAGCATAAATGAAATGATTGATTTATTAAGATTGATTTAACAATTTGATAGATATTGGGGTGAGTTCATCATTAGGTAGTTAAGCCTGTGATATCCTTGAGCTTTGCTTTATATTGCATTTAAATTAACACTCATGTCACAAGTTGACGTTGATTGGAATTCCCAAGTGTTTAGGCTTTAATACAAGCCTTAACTTAACTTAGGGTTATAATCATGATCATATCTTGTTTATGGTAGTATATTTATGGTTCCAATAATCCATGGAAACCACGCGTTAAACAAAACAAGTCATTAATCCATGACATGCTAAGCCCAACATACACAATGTTAATTCAACGAATACTCATCGAGCAAAAGCTCTCAATCGCTTAACATGCCCAAATTATAACTTCCCCAAATGAGATATTTACTCATCCATTAAGATTTTTATTAATCTGGTAATATATGTTTATGGTGATGAATTATAAAGATAAGAAAAAGAAAGGGACAAGATAGGAGTAGTGCGCCGAACACACACACAAACGATGAAGAAATTGTTAAATATAGAATTTAGATTGAATAAGAAAGAAAAATAAGAGAATGGATTTTAACTTGATTTAGGATATTTTATGAAAATTAATATTAAACTACAGAAGGTTGGTGAGATTAAGAGATATTGAATAAGAGACATTCATTAAAACAGAATTACAAATCAAACACTTACAAGATTTCAAATGAAAAAGAACACAAAAGTAAATGAAATGAAAGAGAGGAGGAAGGGTATCTCAAGTAAAAACTTGAGTTTGGAATGTCATCCAAGGCCTTTGGAAGAGCCTTGGTCGTGCCAATTTATCCTCCTCTATTCTGAAATGTCAACCCCTTTGAAGGAGTGGAGGGGAATGTATTTATAGCCCAAGGAAGTGGACTGTTTGCATTCCCAATCTATCCCTCCACTTGGCTCGATGATTTGGACATCTATAAATCTGAATATTGAGATACGTCCTTCTCGAAAGTTTTAGTTAAAAAAAATTTCTGACTACTATCAAAATTTGGAGGCATTTTGACCTATTTATCAAAAGTTATGGCCGTATGATTAAACAATGTTAATATGTCCATTTAAATAGAGTCTTTTTGAAGTTCAAAATGTGAGAGGTTTTTGAATATGAAGATGCCTTCAAAACCGAATTATTTATTCAACAAAGTTTTCCGCCTATATATTCTATTTCACACTAAAAAATTTCAGCTTGATTTGATGACTATATCAGTAGAAATGTCAATATATGTGTGCTTCTTTTATTTCTCGGCCAGAATGGTGGGCTGGATTGCAATGCATCATTTGGGACCATTTTTTATTATTAGGCCTTGAAATTTTTATCCTGGACTCATTAAATTGTCCCCCGAACTATGGTGGAAAATAATGGAATTTGTACTTTGGTATGTAGCCCAGTAAATCAATCTTCATGAATAGTCCAGATTCTTCACAGATTCTTTGGTCTTATTTGTGAGGACCATATGACCCTTCAAATGGTAGAATTGGATCATGGTACCTTCTAATGAAATGTTTAATATTTAAAGTAGAATCCTAAAAAACAAGAACCAAACAATTTGTATTAGTATAGAGATAGTTATTATTAAAATAGTAAACTGACTCAATTTCAAAACTTCTAAAAATGCTCAAAAATTATACTTAATATTAAAACATTAATATTTCACACAAATTATGCACATTTCATATAAAATAAGTAAATGGAGTATATAATAAGTCATGAAAATATTAATAACATCAGTATTCCATGGATAGTGAACACACATGACACCATATGGGTGATAGTTGACTAACTCACAAAGTCAGCACACTTCCTTGTTATAAGGGAGTATAGTTTGGTGGAGAGTTTGTGGGAGATGTACATAAGGGAGTTTGTTCACCGTCATGGGGTTGCCTCAAATATTATCTCTAGTCATGATATATAGTTCATGTCACAATTTTGGATAGGCCTGTGGGAGGAATTTGGGACCCAAATGAGGATGAGTACAACCTTTCACCCCTCAAATAGATGGGAAGAATAAGAACATTTTCCACGTGTTGGAGGATATGTTGAGGGGCTACATTTTATAATTTGTCCGAATATATTAGGATCACTTTACCTTGGTATATTTTGTGTACAAAAATAACTACCACTCTATTATCGACATGGCACATTTTGAAGCATTATACAGGAGACCCTACAGGTCACCCTTGTGTTGGACAGAGATCGAAGAGGAATCTCTTATGGGTCCAAAGTTGGTGAAGGTGACGATAGAGAAGGTCTAGGTTATATTTGAGTGGAAAGGAAAACCAATATTAGGGATAAATATTAAAAAGATAAATGTTGTAGGCCCTTGAATTTTTAGTAGGGAGACCACATTTTTTCTAAGATTCTGCACATAATGAGGTTTGTGGATGTTTGTTTAGGAATGTAATCTCTCATCGAGGTTCATCGGTCCATTCAAAATATTTTCAAGTGTTTTTGAGGTTTCTTACTATGTATCCTTACCCCCGTGGTTGGAGCAGGTGCACTCTATCTTCCACATGTCACAACTGAGGAGATACATGCATTACCCCACACACGTTATTTCCTAGGGAAATATGGGAATCGACAACGGAGACACTTTTGTTGAGCACCTAGTTGTGATCAATGATAATCATTAGAGAACCCTTTGTGGATAGACCATATCCATGGTTCATGTGTTGTGGTATCATGGGAGTGTGCATGAGATCTCCTGGGAGCAGGAGAGCCAAATTCGGGCATAGTATCTTGAGAATTTGGATTATTTTTTTATTTTCATGGGATGAAAATCCTAGAGGGAATTATTTGGAGACCTATTTTCTAGCTTTCGATTTCGAGGATCGATGTACCCAAAATTAATTTTATAATAATTTAAAATATATGTTATATTACAGGTGCTCATTTTCTTAAAGAAAATGGGATAACTCTTAAATTAAAACTCATATTAGAAATCTAAGACCACAATTATGTCCAGAATGTGATGTTTAACCTAAGTGCGACCTAAAATAGGTCGGTGCAGGGTGTAAAGATAAAAGCAGTCATGGGTGGTGTGTTTAGTTAAATAAATAAATAATTTTATTTATTCAATTAATCAACCTAACAATAAAATTATATTTTAATAAAACATTATGGAGAATCCTCCAAGGTTATTTATATAAACCCTTTTAGGATCGAGATATGTTCTTCCTCTCCTCCAATGGAAAATATACATCTAACGACAATGAGGCTCTATATCTAAGTAGATTGAAGCTTAGTGAATTAAACGACTCCTATAAATCATTAGTGAGTGTGTTATTTAATGAAGAATAGTCTATTATCTGGGTAAGACTCTTCAATTTGTCTATCATTATTTTTTTATTAAATTTATTGGGCATGATCATCCCTTTCTTTGATCTGTTCTAATTTTAGTACTTTGCCTATACTTGTGTGCCGGTTTAATTTGATTATTAAATTGTTTTCTCACCTAGATCATCCCAATTTTATCCTTATAGTAATAACTATTTCCCAAAAAAAACTTAATCCTTTTTCTTGTGCCTTTATCCCATAATTTTTTTATGTTAGTTGTCTTTTGACCATAGGTTCGCAATTCGATGCTTTTGTGATAGACCCATCCTGACTGGACCACGAGATTCACAATGATTTCATGTACGATGAACGAATTAAAGATAATGGATGAAATATGGTATTAATCTCAATATATATAGTGTTTATATCATGGATTTTTGAGATCCTATACTGAGCATCATGTTTAATGGTGCGTTGGTGTGAGGTGGTTTGTGCGGCCTTCGAGCGATTCAACAAAATCCAATTCTCATTCATCGAATGAATAGAAATGGTGAATGGGAATGAGATCAACTAGTTAATGGTTAATAGAGGAATGATATGTTGAGGGGAATCCAAATTTTAAATTCCCTATCACATATATGACACTCCGGGAAAAACATGACTACACACCATGTAGTCCGAAGAACACATGGCGTGTAAGGTCTTGGTTGCGGTGGCTAGGGTTTCATTGAATTATAAGTATCATAGGAAGTGTGGGACCTCCCACACATAGTGTGACCTTGTGATAGTGGTTCGGCATGTACTCTAGTAGTACACAATCACAAGCACAGTAAGGCACATTCCATTTTCCAAAGTACATGGACACGGGATGGATACATAGACATGGCCAGGGAGCACGGGCACTACCTCAGGTGGCTCGGACACCCAGTGTCGACAATATAAACATCTTGTATCCATATATGGGTGGAATTCCATGTACCAGTAGGTACAGAGCTAGGAAATGTAGTGGGACCACAACTGTTTGGGTCCCCTTACATGTTGTGTACCCCTTATTTCCTTCTGGGGAAACTTCTACCACTCGTATCTCCTTTGTTTGGACTTTTATTTTAGCCCGTGAGTGGCCTATACTTAGTGTTTTTTCATGTAGAACACAATTCTTGACTCATTTGTGTATTTTGAGATATTATACAAGATTTAATTATTGTAATTCTTCTTTAGGCGATGCTCGTTGACGACCGTGATTAGGTAGGATCACCAGGGGATTTAGAGTGGCAACCTCCAATTGGGTTGGGCATGGGTTCTCAACCTATATTTAGAGTGTAACCCTAAATCTAGGTTGGGCATGATTCATTAACCTATATATAGAGTGGCACCCTCCTACAAGGCTTGGAATTGGTCTTCAATCTTTTCTTAGAGTGGCACCCTCTTATTGGGATAGGGAATGGGTCCTTTACTAATATGATCAATGGAACCCTCATACTGAGTCAAGGTATGGGTCCTAGACTATGAGAGTGGAACCCTTATTAGGTTAGGTAATGGGTCCTCTACCTTCTATTTGAGTAGAACTCTTCTATACTATCAGGGTATGGGTCCTAGACCCTTAGAGTGACACACTCCAACTGGGTTGGGCATGGGTCCTCCACTAACCATTAGAGTCCACCCTCCTATGGTATCAATGTATGGGTCCTATATCGATTATTATATTGGAACACTTCTATTGTAACAAGTCATGGGTCCTCTTCCTAGAGATATTTTCTCCATGACTATGTGGCATAGTGGCGATGCATGTCCTAAATTTGATGTTTTTTATGGGAAGACACATGAAATGCTAGGCATCATTGATGGACTTTTGGAACTAATGGAACTATTTTCCTGGATTGGGCTATGAGATTAAGAACCCCTTATCTCTCATTTCAGTTTATTTGGTTTTATAATATATATATATATATATATATATATATATATATATATATCCATGTTGTTTATTTCATTTTACTCTACTAATTTGGGTTGAACAATCTGTTTATCTATTATTATTGTGTCTCTTACTTCTCTCCCTTAAGCTTTCAGGGAATCCTTTGGGGTATGTATATACTCACCCTTGAATGGTATTTTCCCACACATGTCGTATCTTATAAAGAAGATAGATAGATTAGAAGTGACTATAGAGGATCATATGGATACTTGGTACATTGGAACGTGTTCAATGGTTGGAGCCTGGAGATCAGGATCTTGAACCATTACTTTCCAGTTTTTTTAGGATGGTATTTCTTTATGTTGGTCATGTATTTTTTCCATTTAATTTTGGTTTTCATTTTAGTAGTCTTGTACTCCCTAGAGGTTTTTCATATAGATGATTGTATTCAATATATTTCATATTTTCATTATTATTCCTTTTCACTTCTACATTGAGATGGTCTGGTGTGTGTATACATGTACATTGGGAAAAGGACTCCCATGTTAGATATGTATTTCAGTGCTGGTCTCCAACCCCTGGTCTATAGAGGTAGTCTTGAGGTAGTTGAGGATCAAGCCATGTTGGGTCAGGTCGTGCCATATATGGTTTAGGGACCATGATGTGATTCCAAGGATCTATTATTCCTATTATTATTATTATATAATTGGGGGATGTTGATGTGATTCCAAGGATCAAGTTTTCACATTATTATTATTATATTTTTGAGGTACCATGGTGTTATTCTAAGGATATAGAGTTCCTCTTATTATTATATTATTAGGGTACCTTGGATGTTTTCCCTTATACCTAGTGTGCCAATTATTATTTTAGTGTTGGGGGCCACAAAAATAGTTCTTGGATCTAGTGTGACCATATATGTATATATATATATGACTATGGTACTATGGAAAGACACATCTGATAGTAGCCAAACAAGGTATGGTTAGTCTCAGATGTTTCTGTAGAATTCAATGATCAATGGTTATATCTATTTATGTAATAACAGTTGTTTATTTATTTATTTTGATGATTATATCACTTAATCATGTCACTACATTTAATTGATTTGTACAAAACCGCATTAGTGGTTCCCTACTAAGTTATTTACTCACACTCTTCTTGGTTGGCCATTGGACTTGGGTAATCGATCATTTTTTCCTGATCGTAGGTTTAGTTTAGGTAGAAGCCCATAATAGCTTTATTGAGTGGGATATCTCAGATTACACTAGAGAATAAGATGTGGTGAGGCTTAAGGATTTATTATGGCCTACATGTTTTTAATTTCGTTCTTTTATCTTACATATATAAATAGTCAGCCTATTTGGAAACCATATTATTTGATGGTTTATATGTTGAATTTCATTATTTATTATTGATGGCATCTGTTTATTTATTTCATCCATGTAATATTTTTTTTATTTATTATTGTGTATGATATTTTATTGTTTCCATAGTTATTTCAACTCTTATATCAGGGTATAGTATCCCCATTATAAAATCTTATACCCTTGCTACTAGTCGGCATCCTCTAAAATATAGGGAGGTATATATGAGGTCACATAATGACCTGGTCTTTCTAATTCTTATATTGAACTAGGTTTGGAACCATAAAAATTTTATAAGATCATTCCATTTTTTACCTATTATTTTGGGATTTAGTGGGCATGAAATATAGGAATGTGTGGGAGCATGTGATGGATATCAGACTGGTGCTCTATGAACACATTTCCTAGTATGAAGTCCTTATTACCAAGTGATTTAGGATTGATGTTATTAATTTTAAGTGTTATTGTGAACTGATTTAAACTCATTTTATGAACATGATTATTGGTTTTATAATTTATTATTTATTTTTTGTCACTTTTTCCATAAGAAAGATTATTGACTCTTGGACTATTGGAAAGAAGCATCTCATGCATCATATTTGATATTTAGGACTCACATGACATATGATTTCTTGTGACTATTATTTCTAATATTCATTTGATGATTGGACATGTGTATTATATAGAGGGATTCTCAATGATGATGACCATGAAGTCCCTTGATGTGTAGGTTCATAGAGACTCTAGTAATTTAGTACATGAATTTGATTCCTTAGTGATAGACCCCTTGAGGGTGGTTTATAAATAGTTATAGTTAAATAAAGTGTCTATAGGAACATATATGGTATTTTCCCCACATAGATTCGTGAGGGTATTCTATATTGACAAATCATGGGTTGTGGTTAATCAAAATTTATCGTCTATGAATATATTATTATTTATATGTATTCACTAACAAAAGTGATTGTGATTCTAATGGGGGTATTCCCATATATATATGATATATGAGAATCAATGGGTAGGAAGATGATTTGAAATTTGATTCTAGATATGACTATGATACTAGAGGTTCTAGAGTGGGTAATTTAACCATGAGTTATTGAGTCAATTTAAATATGATAATAGGGAGGAGTTACCCATGGGTTATGACCTATGTGATATGTGACCCATGGACTATGTGAGATATACTAGTTCCTTGATACTAGATAATTACTATGATGAGTCAAGAGTTATAATTTGGTTACAGGATTTTCTTCCATACTTTTTTATGATTTGATATGCATTGGAAACTCGATATAAGGGTTGGAAAGGTAATATGGATTCCTTTCATGTGGGGATCATGGAGAGGTATTTTTGGTAATTAGAATGGTACATGTGGTGTACTATTAGTTATATATTAAAGGAATGTTATGACTAGTAACTATTTAGACTATGAATACATGAGTGTTTGTGTTTTTCATATCGAAGTGGGAATTCAAGGGTTCGGTTGATAGGATTTCTTACCAAGTTGACTTGGGTTACACACAGAGAGTGTGATAGAAGAGTTGGTAAATGATTTTGATTTAATAAATGATTCCAAAATCAATGGGTAGTCATGTGATATGAATGGGATAGTTAAAATTTCTAGTTCTAAAGATGATCACCTAATGTGCTTAGGAGTTAATAATATTATCATTTAATGGTGAATGGTTGCTGAACTAGGATCATGTGCATAGGTTTAATAACCTGAGACTCATGGTAGTGTGAGTCATTTGATGTGATAGGGTGGTACTTTAGTATACTCTTCAGGTTTGGATGAGATCAAAATAGAGCACAAAGACTGAATGTGGTACTTTTTGAGTTTCAAATAGGTTAGTGGCCACATACAGGTCAAGGACTGATGGAAATAGTGAGATGCTTGGGGTATCCATTTTCCAAGGGATCATTAATGGATATTAAAAATGTCTATAAATAAGGGTTGTATCTGGAAATAGATCTTGGATTAATGAAAATAGGAGAATCACCTATGTGATTGTGATTACAATGTGGGTAATGTAGTGTTAGGAGATGAAGTGAATTATCATGGCTTGAGGGGAGATATAAACATGTGTCAAATGAAACCAATAAGGTTGTAATTGGGTAGTAGTATAAGTAAACCCTTATTGTGGGGAGTCCACCTTTGATCACTTGAGTGTGTGATCCACATAATAGATAGATTTTATACATATTTCGATGATTAAGTTCTATGAGAAGGAATGAAGTATTATTTTGTGTCTCATGTTGGCACTTGGGTATGAGAAAGATGACCACTTCTAGTCTTTATGTTTGGTATTGGATGGATAATGGGCCACAGTTATTATGAATTTGGTTAGATGGGGTGAAAATGGATATAATTCCATAGATGAAAGTATTTCATCAGTATCAAAAGCACAAACCCTATTCTTAAAGGTTCATTGATGTAATGAGGCTAGTTAGTATAAGGTTGATGCAGACTTTGGATACTAGTAGGTAGGTGAAACCAATTAATATAGTTCTTCATGATCATGAAATTTGAGATTTTGGTGCATGATATATGGAATTTGAGCATTGTAAATGGGATCAGGATAAATTGAATTCATTCGAGAAGGTATCAGTTCTATAGTGTTCTAGTGCTCAAAATAAGAACATGGAAGCCATAAAGTATGCTGGAAAACCCACCATTCAAATTCACTGGATGATGAGTTTGGAATTCATCATTAGAAATAAATATCCATAATATTCCCTAACATTCAAGGAATCAGGATTGAGAAGGATGATTGTGCACTGATAATGGAAATCAAGAGTTTTAGAGAGGTTTTTCAGAGGATTTCTAGACAATTATTATGTGTATAATTGGTCATGGTCTGTTGTAAATTATGTGTGGTGCATTTAACTGGATATGATTAACATGTCATGTGGTTTTATCAGGGTTTTTTTAGGAAAACATAATAAATTTTTTCCTTGTTCTTGAAAGGTAGATATTCATCCAATTTGGTTGGAATCATGATGAAGAGATTTGTAGCTTTTGACCAATGTTTTTGAATGATGTTGAGTATAGGGATGTAGAGACTACATTGAGTGGATTTTTGGAAAATTGAAATTTGTTTGATGGGTGATTATAATGTTTAGGAACATTGTGTGTCTAAATTGTCCATACTGTAAATGACCTGTGGTGGGGAGATTCAACCCTCAAGAGATATTTTTATGGGGGACATAGTGGTGTCTCAAAATTTACAGGCATAAGTGAATGATGTCCTGGTGCTTCGGTGACAGTAATAACAGGTTTCTTGGGGTTTTTTTATTAAATACCATATGTTTGGAGTATCACAATGGAAGCACATTTAGAATTTGTATATAGAACATGGCCTAATGGAAATAAATTAATGACCCAGTTATGTTGGGATATATGGTCAAATAACCAACAAGAGCTCTTAGGGATGAGAAGTTTTGTAGTGGGGAGATTGTAAGACCCCTTGTTTAGATATGTTGTAAAAAATCATAATGAATTTTAATTTTTTATTTAGTGGATTTTCCAATTTGAGAACTAGTGTATGGAATGTTATTTCGAGTTGTTTGGTATTTTTTAGATGCAAAACATACATGACCATGCCATGGTGAAAATCTTGTTGTGACTGGAGTCTTCCTATGTGAAATAAGGAGATAAACTTTCCTAGTCTATGAAATGTTATAGTAATGGAGAGATATGATCCTTATTATAAACCATGAACAATATTGCATCACCATTCTTTGGTGTATGGAATTGTAGCTCTAAAATAATTATTGTTTTTCCTCTATGCCTTGATTAGTCCTAGTGGTCAGCCTCATGGTCATGTTGTAGTTGAAATCACCATAGTTGTAGTGTACCTCACTACATCATGGTGATAGGTTTGAATTTTAAAATGGTCATTTCATCCATTGATCTTTATGGGAAGTTACAAGCACAAATTGTTATTCCCAAATAGGATTGAGTCCACTTAGGGGGTGAATCAGTGGTTCTTATTTCTTTTTTAATAATGTTTCTTAACTTATTTAGTAAAAATTATTAACCTATGAATCTTCTTAGTGTCATGATCCACTCAAATATAACTTATCAACTATACATGTCATGTGTAAAAAAATATAAATAGAATGAATCGCATGATATTTACATGGTTTGGTACAAATACCTACTCCTTTTAATGTTGGATAGTTCAAATAACATGGATTCTTTCACTATCTTCTTTCTAGAATACAAAGGCGCAAGTAGTGAATAATTCTAAAATCTCAGTAGTAACATTTTTTCAATAGTTGGTTATACCCCCAACTATCCTTTTTGTTTCCCATTCCCCACAACTAAATATAAACCCCAAAAAAACACATGCATATTAAGTAACTGGTAAGTATTCGCAATTACAAGCATACATTTATTTATTATTTTATGATCTAATTCATAATGTTATTCACTTACACCACAAGTAAGAAGAATAAAAATTTACCTAACAAGAAAATAAAAACTTCACTAAGGAACTTGTTGGTCTTGAAACATTCACTATAAATTATATCAGAAAAACATACTATGAAAAATGATCTACCTCAGTCCTATAACATATGTCTTAAAGGCTTCGTCTGATAGGTCATGGTCCAATTATCCTTCTAATATTCCTTCATAAATTGAGTAAAAACTCAATTGTTAGCTCACCATCCCTCCATCCTATTATAACTTAGTCAAATGGGGCTCACTTTGATGGATCTCACTCCAATGGACTTTTTTTGATGGAACTTACTCTAATGGGATCATTCCAATGGACTCACTCTAATGTATCTTCATTAGATTAATCCTAAAAAATAAATTTCGGTTGGAAACTCAATACCTCTCCCACAACTTTTAGAGATCCAGTGTGCATGAACAGTTCAACCCTAACTCAAAGTATGAATGTATTGTGTTATCCTTTTATAGGCACCCCATAATGTAAAAGGTGGGAAAATGAATTCCTTTTCCTAAATAACAAAATTCACAATTCCTAAATTTAAAATTCATTTAATTATTCATCATTTACTTATTAAACTCTTATAAATATATCTAAGAGATTCTTGAATCTTCTCAAAACTTTATACTTATTCAATTTTACAAATATTTCTTCAGTCTGATTCTTCATTCCAACTATTCATTATGATGAACACATATGTAAAAAAAATATTGATCATTATGTTGACCTCTTATAAACAATGAAATCCTTCTCATAAATATTATCAATACCAACTATAAAACACATGTTAAAAAATTGAGAACATTTTGTAGCATTAAAATCCTCCTTTGAAAATACATTGGCAGTAAGAACATATTTCAAAGATCTTAAAAGTATTTCTCCTTTTCTTAAATTCAACAAACTGATAATCCCATATTTGATGAAGTTCAGTGTCCGATGACTTTATCATTGTTAGCATGTGTCTGATGGATTGGTCTCTGATTCACTCTGATGAATTATCATTTCTAATAATATAAAATGAATTGATGTCAGAATTCATTATGATGGATTGGTTTCTTCAATGACTTCTTTACTTCAGTGGGATCAATATTCCATCCTTCTAATATTGTCACACCGATGATTCTCAAACCAATGATTTACATCCTTTTGTGTCTAGTGTTCCTTGCATAGTTTAACAGCATCCAGAATACTTATCATCATATTATCCTCTCTTCCAAAAACTACATCTCATATCATGACTTCTTCACGATATATGAGAACTCCATGATTATCAAAGAATCATCAGACTCATATTGGAAAGTTACATGACTTCCCATACTTCTATCACCTTATGTATTTCCAAACAAGCCACGTTATGGTGTTATGGATATGTTGACTCATGTAGATGGGTTGGGTATGATTCTCGTGTCACTGGTTTAGGTCCTATTCCTCATTCTGATGGTTTGAGTCTGATGTTTTGTGTTTCATTTTCAGTAGTACATCCAATTTTCTGTGTGTGGGGCATCATCCTTGTCAGTCTAATGGGGTGTGTACAGAAATAAAAAACTCTACCTTTTCTCAACTTTTACTATATATCATATATTGAAAACAAGTAAAACCAAAACTCAACTTGGGCCTAACAATATCCCACTTTGTGTTTGTTGTTAATACCCGCATAAAAACAATTCCACTTGTAGTTTTATTTTCCCACTATTTCTTCTCCCCATTCATTTCGTACCCACCCTATTTATTATTATTCACATTTTTATTATATCTCCCACTTTTTCTTACCTCTCCCCCTTGTTGAAAATAAAATTCAAAAGGGGAAATTATGAATAGTTTCAAACTTTATTGAAAATTTGTTTCATTCCAATGGGTCGGAACACTTCATCTAATAATATTGAAATTATTTTTCAAGATAAAATGAGTTCCACATGATTTTATTATCAAATAGACTTTAACTAAAAAACGTTAATCCTAAATGGGTAGACCTGGTGTAGAAAATAAGAGTGTATAATCAAGGTTTTCATTGTTTTCCATAACACAACTTTCATGTAATATATTAAAATGATTCTTTCAACATAATCTTTTTAGGGAAATTCTTGAGAGGATTTGTTAAGATAAAAATAACCTTTACCCATATCAACAAACATATCATAAATTTCATGTGTATAAACACAACATTCCAAAAACTCATATTTTGGGACCTCATTACTTTCTTTTAGAAGAATATTAAGAGACTCGTTATCAGTTTCCTTATTTTAACTCCTTTAACTTCCTACAAGTTAGTCCAAATATACAAATATTTTAGGAATAAAGATGAACCTTGGTAGTTTCTTAGAATCATCTTTTTGACTAAGATTCCTCTCTTAGTCTTGACTTTTTATTATTATTATTTTATTTCTTATCAAATGTATTTTCTTCCTTCTATTCATCCTTCTCATATTTTGTAACAAGTTTCTTTTCATATGTATATTCTTTTGAAAAGAATGTCAACATATTTTCTTCTTTATTAAACTTTTTTTTATAGTGAGTTTTTAACAAATATTTCATGCCTTCCTCTTATGCCGGTATTATATTCATACAATTTTTAGTAACATTACCTTCTTTCTCACAACTTTTTCACATTTTCATAATATTAAAAGCACTATTTGTTCACAAATTTTTATCAAATTTGTTCTAAACTTCATAAACCATTTTCTTCCCCTTTGGTTCAGCTGATATTTTTTCTTTTCAAAATTTCCCACCATGGAAACTTTCTCTTTCCAGATAGCTAATCATTCTTTATTTTCTTTCTTAACCTATTTTATTTTTTTAACTTTCGAAATATACTCATATCTCTTCTTAGTTTCCTATTTTGGTTCGACATAATTTTTAGGAACATTTGATCTTATTTTCTCATCATATCACCCCATTTATTCATAACTATTTCTTGGTAGAGACATGTTATATGAGCATGAATAATCTTTGTGTCCAAAGAATCCACAACACCAATAGTGAACTCTGAATCCTAATTTTTAGGACTTATAGTGAACTAGTTTAGAACAATATTGTTTTTTTCTTAACAATATGTGGATGAAATTTCTCAGGAGGATACTTTTTTAATAATATCTATATTTCTAGGTGAAATATTATTTCTCAAAAACCTACATTTGTAAAAATTTCTTTTCACCTTATTTATAAGTTTCACCTTTAACATCAACTACCTTGGTGAATTTTTATCTCATATTTTTTATCTTTTTTTACAATAAGCATTGATTGTGTTTCAAACAACTCATATTCTTTCTTAGACATACTAACTTTTAGAGAATCTATCATCTTTTCACATTCATCTATCTTAAACTATGTCTAATTATTCTCTTCAACAAGTGTAAATTATCTCATATTGAGGTCCCCATTTCCATTTGATCTTTATTCATAACTTTTCAGTTTTCTTTCATTCTCACCAATATTCATATTTTGATATCTAGTAAAATTTGTATTTTTCTCTTATTTATTCATTTGATCATCATTTTTAAAATAAATATGTTTAACATTTTTATTCAAGATTATTCTTTCTTTCTGAATTTTCATATTCTACCCAATTTATTTTTCTAAAAAAAATTAGAATCCATTCCATTTCTATAATCTCTTCACCATCATCACTATTTATATAATTAATTATATTTCTTACTTGAGAAATAAAGTTAAGTTGATGATCATATTTTTATTTGGATTAGATATCATCCTTATTTCTTCTACACATATATCTTTTCTTCTTATTTTCATAAGGAAATATTTTCTTATGTTTATTCCACTTTCATTTATGAGATTTCTTATCATCCTCTTCATACACATACTCTTAAAATTTCATCCTTGGAAAATTCAGTTAATAATATCCTTTCCCTTCACAATTCCAAAATTTGATTATTTTAATTTTCCATTTTCCCTTATTGTGTTTCTTATAGAGGAGGGAAATAATTGTATTGAAATCATTATGTTATTCCTCTTCATCTGAATCACTTGATTCTTCTTCAACTTCTTTTTCTTTGTTTTTTCCCTTTTAAAAAATATTTTAAAGACATTTATCTATCATCATTTTTCTTAAAAGTATGTTATTTCCTCATCTCATTATCAACCAAATTACTCTGAAGTTTGTTCAATGATAAATATTCATGATCTTTTAAAGCTGAAAATTTAGCATGAAATCTATCTATAAAGTTTCTCATAAGTTTCTTAACAATTGTAGACTCTTATACATTCTCATTGAAACTCATGATGTTAATCACAATCTCTTTTAAAATTTTAAATTAAATATCAATACTTTCATCACCATCTATTTTCAAATACTCAAATCTAATTCTCCAAATTTGTAACATGGATTCCTTAGCTTTCTCATTCCCTTCATAGCTTCTTCTCAACTTATCTCACATTTTCTTAGCTATTTGAATCCCCATAATCATTGTATAAACATTATTAGTGATGTCCGTCAAAAATGAATTCAAATATTTTCAATCATTATCAATAAATCTCTTATCATCCACTGTAATGAAAGATTCATTTATGGGAGTAAATCACACTATTGTTACATATCTAACTTTAAGGCCAAGTGAATGAAGATAGGGTAACATAATATCATTCCAAGTGTGATAGTTCATGCCGTTAAAAATAGGAACACCATTATTTTTCACTGAATTGAAATTATCTATTCTCCTATATGGATATTTCATAAGGAATCGACTCAGATACCAACTATTATTCCCAAATAGGGTGGAGACCACGAAGAGGGAGGGGTCAATCAATGGTTCCAATTCCTTTTATAATAATGTTTCTTAACATATTTATTAAACTTACTTAACCTATGAAACTTTTTAAAGTTATAATCTACTAAAATATAACTTCTCAACCTTACCATTCATATGAAAAATATAAAACGAGAAGTAAACACACGATATTTACAAGGTTTGGTACAATTTCCTACTTCTTGCCATGTTGGATAGTCCCACCAACATGGAATATTTCACTATATTATTTCTTGAATAAAAAGGCACAACCAGTGGAAAATTATATAATCTAAGTAGTAAATTTCCTACTGTAGTTGGTTATACCCCCCCCCCCCACACACACACACACACTTTCCTTTACATATCATCTTCCCCATGGCTAGTTATGCACCCCAGAAAACACACAATCCTTCTCAGTAACTGGTAAATATCTGCAGTTACAAGATTCACTTTATTTCTTATTTTCTGATCCACTTAATAAAGTTATTCACCTCCTCCACAATTAATCTAAATAAAACTTTACCTATGTACAATATTCAATAAATTCAAAAAAAACTATGGAAATTTTTGGTATTGAAAGACTCTATAGAAACTGTATCCATAAAACATCATTAGAAAAATTTAGTCTAATATTCCCTAGTCCGGTAACCTCTATCTGATGAGATCCATCTGATTGGACTCTATCAGATTATTATTATTCTCTTCATTCTTCAATTAAGTGGAAACTCAATTAGAAAATCACAATTCTTATATAAGATTGGAACTATGTCTGATGGATCTCAATCTTATGGATCTCACTTCGATGGATTTGTTCTTTTGGAAATTTCTCTGATGTGCTAGTTCTGATGGACTCGCTTTGATGGACTCACTTTGATGGATCTTCCTCAGCTTCAAACTAAAAAAAACTCTAGTTTTAAACTCAATAATAGTCCCATAATTGTCAGAGTTCAATCACATTTGAAAATTTCATCACAAAATCAATGTATGGATGTGTTGTTCTCTCCTTTTATAGGAACCCCATAATGTTGAAGGTTGGAAAAAAAATCCTTTTACCACTTAATGAAATTTAAAATTCTCAAATTTCTCATTCATTAAATTATTCATATTTTACTTCTTCAAATCTTCTCAAAACATTAGACTTCTTCAAGTTTATAAACATTTCTTCAGTCTGATTCTTCATATGGATTCATCATTATGATGAAAACATATGAAAAACTAAATACTTCTCATTATGATGACCTCTTGTAAACACTGAATGTCTTCTCATATATATTCTCCATACCAAATGAAATACACTTGTTAAAAACATTGATATAATTTTGTACAATTTAAAACCTCCTTCAATGGTACTTTGGTAGTAAGAACATATCTGAAATATCTTCAAAATATTTCTCCATATCTTTAATTCCTCGCACATATGATCCCATATTTGATGAAGTTCAGAACCTAATGACTTTATAGGTTTAAACATGCTTCTGATGGTCCAGTCATTACTTCACTCTAATGGATTATCATTTCAAACAATATAAAATGAATCGGTGTTATAATCTATTATAATATATCAGTGTGGGTAGTGACTTATTTACATCAGCTAGATCAATCTTCCAAACTTTTGATATTGTCACACTGGTGATTCTCATACTAAGGATCAATATATTTCTGTGTCTGGTGTTCCTCACATTGATAAGTAGCATCCAGAATACATCACATTGTATTATTCTCTCTTTCACAAACTTCAGCTTGTATCATGGGTTATTCATGATTTATGATAACTCCATGATTATAAAAGCATCATCATATTCACATTAGAATGTTCTGTGACTTCCCATCTTTCCAGCACCTTCTATATTTGAAACCAAGACTCATTCTGGTGGTCTGGATCCATTCACTCTTGTTGATGGGTTGGGTATGATTCTCATGTAGATAGTATGGGTCCTATTCCTTTTTTTATGGTTTGGGTCTGAAGTTATGGGTTTCCTTTTGTGTTGTGCATCTGATTTTCTATAACCAGTTTATCTACCTTATTAGTATGATGGGTTGTTTCTGGAAATCAAAACTACAACATTTATCAAAATTAACCATATATTATTTATTGACAATAAATAAAACCAAAACTCGACTTGGGCCTAACAATAATGTGGGAATACACGATCCAAAACAGGGTGTTTTTAGTGATTTCTTGACTCAATTTCTCCTAGAAATCCCCCTTGTAAATTCTACTTTCTTAGATTGTTTGGATCTAAATGGTTATATGGTGATATTTTTTTTGTAACCACTCATGTTCATGTGTTTACCTAAGAAAATATAATTCTCATTATCCCGATCTTTGATTGACCTTTATATTTGTATATCTAATGGGTAGTTAAATTTAGAATTCATGATGTGGATTCATTAGTTTAGGATCTTCTCTCACTATAGTAGGGTCCTCTTTTTCTTTAGCTTGTAGAATCCGTTTGGTTGGTGGAATTTCAATGTGATTGAGGTATGTGGTCTATAAGCTTTTTCATATGATTTATGTAGTTTATTTATTCTTCTAATATACTATGTGATGTATGGTTTCTCTACTACAATATATTGACCCTTGTATTAATAAATTATTTTACTATGAATGAATTCATCTTTAAAAAAATAGAATGACCATACATGGAATATAGAAAGTCTCAAGGTCTGCATCGGACCCTTGTACACTAGCTAGATATCTTGATCTCCTAATATTGGAATTATAACTTTAATTTTATACCCTGTACTAAGTGAAACCATGAGAAGTACCAAATAAATAATTTCACTACCATATAAGACATAATAGGTTCCCATATAACCCTTAAGTAGGATGAGTTATGAATTGTTATAATTGGCCCTAGTTGGTCTTATAGATTTCTGATGTGACATACATACTTTAGGTTATATGAAATAAGCCAAAATGAATAAAATTAGAGGACCTAAATAAGTTTCTGGGTGTTTTTCTTTTACCCCTAAGTGAAGTTTGTTGCCCATGAAAAAGTGTTGGTTAATTATTAGTTGATTTACCAAGGAATATTAGAACATATAAAAATATTTGAGACATGATTTGAATAATTAATTCTTAAGTAAGGAATATTATTAAAGTGTTTATTGATGTAATAAGTTGATTAAATTGTTTTTGATGGAATATAATTATTAAATAGATATTTATGTGATATATTGATCAATTTTTACTATTATTATTATATATATTTTTTGAATACCTCGATGTTATTCCAAAGACCTAGTGTTCCCATTATTATTATTATTATATATTATTTGGGGACCTTGATGTGATTCCAAGGATCTAGTGTACCCATTATTATTATTATATATTATTAGGGTACCTTTATGTGATTATAAGGATCTAGTGTGCCCATTATTATTATTATATATTTTTGGGGGACCTTGATGTAATTCCAGGGATCCGCTGACCATTATTATTATTATATATTATTGGGGGACCTTAATGTGATTCCAAGGATCTAGTGTGCTCATTATTATTATTATATTGTTTTATGGACCTTCATGTTATTAAAAGGATCTAGTGTTCCCATTAATATTATATTTTTGGGGGTCCTTGGACTTTGTTCATTGGATATAGTGTACACATTATAATTATAATTTTTGGGCCTCAGAAATAGTCCTTGGATCTAGTGTGACCATATTTTTATATACATGGCTATGGTATAATGGGAAGAGACATTTATCATTGCCCAAATAAATTATAGTCGATCTTGAGTGTCACTTTTGACTCCAAGGATCGGTGATTGTATCTATTTATGTAACATTGGTTGTTTATTTATTTATCCTATTGATTATATCACCTACACATATCACTACATTTACTAGGATAAGGTGAGGCTTAGGGATGTAAAAGGGACTCATAGTATCTTATTTATTTATTTTATATCAAAAATATAAATTTTCGACCAGGTGGGATATCAGTTGATCTTTATATCAATATGTTTCATTTCATTATTTATTTTTGATGGATTATGTTCATTAATTTCATCTTATAAATTTGTTTTTTAATGATAATTGTGAATGATATTGAGTTTTTTTCACTATTATTACTATTGTGAAATTGTGGTATAGTCTCTTTATTATTAAATCATTGACCCCCTACTTGTCGGAAACTTTTGTCATACGGGGAGGGGCTTTGAGGTTATTTAACAACCCAGTCTCACTAATTTTTATAGTGTACTAGGGTGGGGAATTACAAGAAGAATTATAAACAAATTTGAATCCTTTTTTGGTTTTTTAGTCTATTAAAAATAAATTTCTTTACTTTGGGCATGAAAATTTTATCTAGAATATTCATTTAATGAACTGAGAGATGAGATAGAAGCGGAAATTTCTCAAATAAAAACCAAAGAAATAAATTATTCTTATGGAATATAAATAAACTAGGTGATAATATTTTCATAAATTCTATTTCTTGAGGTTATAATAATTCCTCAACTCATAAAATAGGAAGACATATCTATCGGCATTCATCACTCAACTTTTAAGGCACACTCTGAGATACACTTTCATAAGTATGTGTGCCATAATGGTAAGTATGTGGTTTAATGAATATTTAGGAAATGGTAATTTTTTTTAGACTTAAAAGAGACATTAAATTTATTTTAAAAAGGAAATTTTTTCAATGTGGATTAAAATACAATTATTTCCACTTATGTATATTATATTCCACTCTTTGTAATTGATTATGACAATGTTTTAAACCCTTTCTATAAGACAAAAATTTAAATTATGAGGATAAACTCACTTTAACGGGGTAGAGTGTAACACCAAAATATTTTAGAATGCATTTTATTTACATAATATTACATCCAGTATCATGAGGAATATACAACACTAAGCTCAAATGAAAAATGCTATTCTATATATATATATATATAATAAATATGTCTATTATAACCTAATTATCGATTTAGTAGATATGAATAGTAAAAAAAATATTAGAAATATATATGTAGAAATTTTTTCTTTAATAAAATGATTAATCAATAATACATTGATTATAATTTGTCTAGAAATTATGATAAAATATTTGTAAGGTAATGGAGATATTTCTCATAAAACTATTTTTATGTGTCTCACATATTCTAATAAAAATTGATTAAATTAATCACTACGAATGAATCATAATAATTAATTAATTATATTATATATCTAAATTAATTAATTAAAATTAATTTCATTATGATTATTATTCAAGGAATGGGAATAAATTAATTTTATGCTTCAAAAATACATTTTCTTCAAAACATGATTTATTTTATTTTTTTTTAGGATATTTTAATTATTTTCTTCCAATTTTACAAATATTGTTTTATAAAAATGAAATCATATTTAAAATAATCATGTAATAATTTCCTTATGGTTATTTTTTGGGATTTTCTAAAATGATTGATTATTTAGTGAATAGTTTACTATAAATATTTTTTGTGAAACTATCATTTCACCTCATTAAATCAAGTTATTTAAAAGACTCATTCTATTTTGGATTTGGTTCTAAAGTAAAATAAGATATATTTTATTAAAAAAATTCTAAATAATTATATAATAAGAATTATTTTATTTTATTTTTGCTATAATTTCCTTAATATTATTAAAAATAAAATTTTTAAAAATATTTTTTCATTCTATTTTGTGAACTTATATTAAAATTGATTTCTAAAACTTATAAAAATTTAATCTTGAAAATGTTTTTAATTTTTGGAATCCATATAACCAAATTTGGTTTTATGTTTAATTTTTTCTTGGTCAAAAAACTAACCTACTGAGTTAAAAAATGAGTTATCTCTATAAAAGGTAAATTATGGTAAAAATTTAAATAAATTACAAATGGAAAAAAATCATAAAATAAGATTACTTATTTCAATAGGTAATATTGTTAAATTCCATCCCTCCTTTCTAAATTATTCATTGTGTATTCCCTTGAAAACTTGGTTGGATTCAAAGTAAAGGAATTGTTATATTTAATAAAATGTCTTATTCTCTCATTTTATATATAAAATGTGATTTCATTATTCGAATAAGAGAAAATATAAAAAATTAAGGAACCAATATGACTCTAATGATTTATAATAATTGAAATTTATTTTAATATTTTTTAGATTATAAATATATTATAATTAATTGAAATGTTTATGCATTATCCATACAGCGTGTGTGCTAACCTCTAAAAAATAAAATAATTTTTTTAAATATATTACAAGTTATAATATTAAGATGAGTTTTGTAATTAAATTAATTTTATAGATACATATGAGGGATTTTTTATTTAATTTTTTTAATTTGAAATAAAATTTTATCTTGATACCTTTAAATCCAAGTTTTTTGAATAGTCTCAAAAATTATATTAAATGATATTTAATGATTAAACCCCATTTTTAAATCATCATAAAATAATTATAAAATCATAAAAAAAACTTATAATAAATATATTGGATGGTAAATTATTAAGAATATCATTAATGGATTATTTAGGTTCCATTTTTAATTTTCAAAATTACTTTCATGACCCTTAGAGACTGAAAATTTTGTCATATGGTTATGGTTAAACATTGTTAATGAGGGGGGGTAAACCAAAATATAAGCTATAAAATGATCCCTAAATATATCAAAATTTTATATTTTTAATTTTATTTAGATATTATATTCCTTATATTAGAATTAGTTATAATTTTGTTCCATTTTACCTAAGTTAGACACATATTATAAATTCATGTTTAATGTATGTACAAGATTTCCATCCACCTCACTTATAAAATAGGACACACTATGTAACATGATCACACTTCATAAGCCTTTTTTCTTGAAAATTAACTTATAAGTTACACTAGAAAACTTATTATACATTTTCTAGAGTTTATGGTCTCACGAAAAGTCTGATATAACAATTCTTAAGATGTAATTTAAGGAAGATTTTCCACATAAGATGTATAATTCTTTATTGAGTATTTCATGTTTACTTCTTCATATAAGTACATAAATTATTCCTTCACCATGATAAAATAATAAAAATACAATATTAAATATGATAAAAATTTATTAGGATTATTTTGAAACCCTTTTTCATCTACTTTTCCATACTATGAAAAATGAAAACATCACTGGTGTATACTTGTGGACTACCACCTCCATAAGTGATGTGTTTCTTTCATCACCGCCACACAAGGATTGTTATTATGACACATTTAATGAATATATATGATATTAATGAAATTATTATTATTATATTATGATAATATATTAGTTACCTTCTTACCCATCTATTCATTGGAAAATGATAACATTATTTGTGCGTATGTGTTGACTACCACCCCCACCAAGCGATGTGATTAATTTTTCATGTATTCCATTCATGGATGTATATGAAATTATATGTAATGTATAATCATGATAATTAAGTCATAATTAATATTTCATATTTTATGGAACCATGACTCATTTTACTCTGGTCAACCTACCGATGTTGTTTTGGGATAATGAACCAAACATCCTCAAAAACTTTAACATGAATGCAACATATATAATAACTATACAAGGAGACATAATAAATAAAATAAAATGGATAATGATAACGGAATATAAAATTAGAATATTTTTCATAATTAAAATAATTAATATATGTTTATTATACATGATTTAATGTATGTACATGTAAATTCATACTCAAGGTAACGGATTTTTATTTAAAACCTAAATTTAAAAGTTTTAAAATTTTTTGTTCAGTTTTAACTCTATATGAATGTTCTTTAAAATTTTTAAATTATGTTATTAATAATTTATATGTGTGTAAAAATTCATTTTAAACCATTTTTAAATTAATTAAATATGTTTTTAAAATAATTATTTTGAATGTTTTCCAAATGGTTTATTTTTTATATTTTTACAAATGTGTGAAAGGAATCATTTTAACATATACAGAATAAGAATAATTCCCTTCCATCATGACCATTATTATTTAAAAATATTCCACTAAAAATTTCATGTTATTAGAAAATAATATCCTAGTTCCCATACTTAGAGGAATTTTTTATGTCAAGATTTTTCAAAGAAAAATGAATTTATCCCTTATTTTTATGTGAAGCCCAAAAGTTCTTATACATATCTATTAAATGTAATAATTTAGGATATTTCATAATGAAAATGGAAAATTGTATATCTTTTATGTATTCTATAGTCATTTTCATTTTTTCATGATAACTGATGAGCCTAATATATCTCTCCAATGCATTGGGTAACTGTTTGGTTCTCATGGTAATATGTATTGGAATTAACTGAGTAGGTTATTCCAATTATAAGAGTCCTTGTAAGAGTTATTTTAAGAGTTATATATATATGATATACCAATTTACCAACATTATATTTCTATGATTTATAAATTTTTTTCATGTAAGTATTTTGATTCCATAAGGAATTAGAATTATCTTATGTTAAAAGTAAAGTTTATTAATTTTTAATCTTGAAAAGTATGTTTTTCAAGAAAATGTTTTCATGAGTACCCATGTTTTATATGAATAACTCATGATTATTATTTTTCCATTAATATTTCATATGATGTGTTTTATTAAAATATTTGGGAAGTGATGTTTATTTCATGAGTAAGTAAATGTTTATATGTACTTAAAGGTTGTTATGGAAAGTGGGAAAATTTTCTTAAGGGATCTCATGATTTTCAAAATGGACTAATAGGTTTCTTTATTTATTTTGTATCCCTTACTGAGATTATTTTATCCCAATATTTAAAATGTTTTACATAGGATATATATATGAGTTTGATCTATAGAAAGTTCTATCATTCCACTAAAAAAATAATTGAAAAAAAAATAAAACATTTTTTTAAGAAATAAGAGTTTAAATTTTAGAATCCATTTTCACTAGAAATATTTATGTTGAGTGGAAGTGTCCACTTTTTTTAATTGTTTTATTTTTAATATTTTTTTCACAATTTTAAAAAACAATAAAAAAATATCATTGAAATTTAAGAAATTAAAACCCTTATAATAAATCATATAATTATTATTTTTTAAGGTACAATCCATTATAGTTGTTATCAGAGGGAAGGTTTAGATAACTTTAGAGGATAGGATGGTTCATATGATTATATTTTAATATTTTTAGATACCATAATGGGTTAATAATTCTATGATTGATCCTAATTTTAAATTCATATATATCACTTTTGAGATAATCTGTGATGAAAGTTTAAAATGATTATGGATATTTTGGGTGACATTTGTTGGAATAAAACCCTTAGGTTTAGTATATGTTTTACTAAAAAATTTATTTGAGGAGGAATTATTTTATATTTTGTGGATATAATTCATTAGTTATTGATAAACTTTAGGTTTAATATGACCATTGGTTTTTAGGTAAATATTGTTAAAGGAGATAAAGGGTTATTACACTTTGGGAACTAATTTTTAATCTATAGATAACCATGGGATTGAAAAGTGAATTGATGGCTAATTGATTAATGACATTTTTTAATAAGTTATCTATTTTTAAAATTTTATATAAAAATTTTAAATTGAAATATTAATTTTATATGAGGAATACTGGTTGAATTATCTTTGGAAGCATATAAGATTTCATTATGGCTTTTTGGTGATTCTGGTTATTTATGGAAAAGAATTGCATATTTTTATGATTATATGATTAGACCATATACTTTATCTGGTATGATAATTTATTACTGATTAATTTTGTTTGAATATAAATGTTAAGTATATCTCAAAATAATATGTTATTAAATATTTTAAATTTTTTGGATTTGAATTTCGTTAGGAATATTTTGAAGAGTATGAAGGTTAGTTATTTAGGGAATTTTTGATTTAAACTTTGGTTATTAATGTAAATTCTTTAGAGATTAATGTATTATTTTATAAAAAAATGAAGGATTATTCATATTGGATATTGTCTTACTTTTATATAACCATTTTTTTGGTTAATTTATAGAAATAAGATAAATTACTTGTCTTTCATTTATAGATCTTGTGATCCATTGAAAGTTAATTTTTTTGTTTCACGAATGAAAAATTCATCTCAATTATTTTTTTCTTGGAATGATAGATAACATAGAAGTATAAACTACTAAACACATAAAAAAGAAGAAATTGTTCTTATGGAATGGAAATAAATAAAGTATATTTTCTCAAGTTATCCATCTCAGTGGTAAAATAAATACCCAACCTAATCAAGAGGAAGATAAATATATTGAATTTCATCACTCAACTATTAAGGATCACTTTTATAATCTATCTCACATGTATGTGTGTCATAATGGTAAATACATGTTTTAAGAATTTTTTTTGGAAATGATTTGTCTTGTATTCATAACAAAGAACTTAAAGTTATTTTTAAATGGAAATGTTATTAATGTGGACTACAAGATAATTCTTACCACTTATGTTTATTTTATTCCATTCCATGGAATTGATTTTGAAAATGTTTTAAAACCATTATATTATACACAAATTAAAAATGATAGGATTCAATTTATTTAAGGGGGTAAAATGTAACACCACAATATTTTATATTTTTTTATATAAATAATATTACATTCAATAATGATTGGAATACACATAACTAAGTTTAAATGAACTATGATATACTATAGAAATATTATTATTTAAATATGACTACTATATCCTAGCCATTGTGTTGGTGAGTTTGAATATTAATAACCATATTTTTAAAATAAATGTATAAATTTTTTCCTTAAAAATGAATAATTAATCATACATTGATTATCAATTGGTTATAAATTAATATAAAATATTTTAAAGGTAATAGTGGTATTTTTCATAAAACTGTTTTTATGTGTCTAGTATATTTTTATTTTAACTAATTAAAATAATATTTTTCTATTATTATAATAAAATAATTATATTATATATCCAATTTGATAAATTTAAAATTATTTAGTTATTTTTATTAGGAAAGGACTGAGAATAAATTTATTTTATACTTCAAAAATACTTTTTTTCAAAAAGGGTTTTATTGCATTTTAGGCAGGGAAATTATAATTAATTTCTACCAAAATAAAAATTGTATTTGAAAAAAATGGAAATCATATTTTAAATCATAATTTCAATATATTATAAATATTATTTTTGGAGACTTTTCTGGAAAGATTGATTATTCAGTGAATAGTGAAATGTTGTTTTTTTGTAAAATTGACATTTTTTCTTTAAATCATGTAATTTAGAAGTTTAAATCTATTTATGAATTGGTATTAAAGTTAAATAATATCCCTTTTATTAAAATAATATAATTACTTATATATTAATCATCATTATATTTTATTTTATTTTAAAATCCTTTTTATTTTTAAAAACAATTTTTTCTTAAAATTATTTTTCATTTTGTTTTGTGAACACATATTAAAATTTATTTCTTATAAATCTACAAATTGAGTCATGAGAAATGGATTTTAAATTTGGAATCTACATATCCATGTTTGGTTATGAGTAAAATTGTATTTTTGGTCACAAAAATGAGAAATCTATTTAGAAAAATGAGTTATTGTGGTAAAGGTAAATTAATGAAAATATTGAAATTAAGTAAAAAGGGAAAAAATAAAAAATAAATTATCACATATATATTTATATGATTTCTATTGACCTATCCTCATTCATGACCTACTTTAGTGGGTTTCTTTCAAGGATTGGTTGGTTTTAGAGAGAATAATGTTATATATTTTATAAAACGTATTTTTCACTCATTTTATATCATAAATATGTTGTCATGATTAGTATAAGAGTAAATATACAATATGAGAGAACCTATATGGCCATAATGATTTATAATAATTTAATTTCTTATTAATAATTTGTTTATAATTTTAAAATATAGTATATTTATTTGAAATGCTTATACAGCATTGATACAACACTGGTACAAGAATAGGAAATAGTAACTTGATAGAGAATTGTTAATAAATAGGAAAAAGAAACCAAATAAAAAATAATTGAAAAAAGAAACATTTATAACCCTGAATAGTGTTTTTAACAAATAATTTTAAAATAAAAAGTGATAAAAATTTATAATAAATCATATATGATATGATATGTATGATAATGGTTCTCTAATAGATGTATAATATGTATATATTTATTATATATGGGGATCAAACATGTATGAAGGAAATTGGAAAATGGTAAAGGTTTATTTCACAATCTTGTCATTATTTAGGATTGCTTATGTTTAGGACATTATTGGGGGATTTATTTGATCTTTCTATTTTAAACCCAAAATTATTTCTTCTCCTATAGTTATTTTTTAAAATATTAAGTTTTCCTTTCATTTTCCTCTCTATATATACTCAAGAGTCCAAAATATTTATTTTAAGGAAAAACTAACTATATTTTTATTTTTAATCAAAACCCCTTTATCATTCATGCCCATGTTTTCTAATAATTATTTCTAGAATTTTTTTTACTTTTCTCTGTATATTTTTTAAATTTTTTCCCATGTTTACATTTTTACAAAATAATTTAAAAGGAATCTTTTTATCGTTTTCTGAGTGAGGTGCTTTGGAATTTTTAATGAATATGTGAAAGGAATATTTGTTTGAAGATACCTAAAAGAAAAAAAATACCACCATCATGACTAATAAATTATTTGAAGATTCCATAACTAGTTTTGATGATTTCATTTAATGAAATTTTTTCCCTAATGTTGTGGAATTATTTAGTTTTTAAAAATTTATTTTCAAAGTGAATGTGGTATTTTCCTAAACAATTTTTTTAATGACATATTTATGGTATTTTTTCCATCAATGACAACAACACTTATTTTACATATTCTCTAATGGAAATATGTCATAATAATTCCATCCATATTCATTCTATGCATGGTTTATAATATGTGTTTCTAGGGAATGTATTTATATTCATACTCTTTTTTTCAATATGAATGTCCATGAAGATTATGAGTATTGATTAGATAAATTATTATCATTTCATATTCTAGTATTTCAATATGAATTTTTATATTGATTATGTTTCTACTCTTTCATATGAGGAATGCATCATACATAGGAAGAATGAAAAGTGCCTACTATAACCCATTAATGCATCGATGGGTCTCATGAGAAAAACTACCTTGGGTATTTAGATGAGGCCATACCCATTTATGTAAGATGTCTTGGTATAAGGCCTTGATAGTATGTTTATGATGTCTAACATTATACATTCCATCATTATGAGATTGTTTATTGATTTCCCTATGATTATTAAATTAGTTATGATATCCATGGATAAGATCCAAGATCTTATTATTATTTATATAGAATAGTTAGTTCATTATTTTTTTCGTACATGTAATTCTTCATTCTAAAGTTATTTATTAAATAGAATGTGTTTTCAGATATTTACCTTTCTATATTATTTATGGATTATGTATTAATGATATATTACACCATATACATACCCATACTGATCATTTTATATCACCCATTTATTATGTTTCCTTTCCCCATGATTCCCATAAGTGTATTATGAATTATATATTGTGATATACATAATGGAATAGTGTTTTTCTCAAATAATATACTATGTTATATTTTATGTCTTCAAATTTATTGTGAAATTCATGTATGTATCTAGTTTTCCAAAACTAATAAACTATTCTATCACTTATTATGTGATCTCTTGTCTCTAGAACCAATGTAATAATGTATCCAAAAACTTTATACTACTAGAGTCTGGGTCATTACTCTCTAGAAAACCCACTCATCAGGAAAAAAACATATAAAAATACTTAAAAATGTGTGAAACTCATGAGAATATATAACTATAACACATCTATTACTATAAATATTATCAAAATAAATATGTTTTATAACTAATAAACCCACTTTAACCAAAACACATAAACCTAACCAATAACAAAATGATAATTCAACCCACTCAATGAAATTTCTATACCCCAGTATATTTGATATCATAAGACCATAAAAGACTCAACCCAATGCTTGATATTATTTTGAGGGTTCCACTTACACTTTTATAGAACACCTTACTTAACATAATCATTGTAATACATTGAAATGAATATACACTAGATGTGGTGCAACAATATTGGTTCTAATCATCCCAACTCAACCTCATACAAACACTCCAATCTCGATAAGAGAAATTTTAGGTCACACACACCCACTCAACCAAGATATCCATCACACCATATATGAAAATTAATATAAATCAAGATAAAATTTAATTTAATTCTTAAACTGTATTTTTTAAAATAAATCCCATGAATTATTGAGGGATCAATCCCCCTATATTGCTTGATATATGATAAGTATATAAAAACCCCAAAAATATTATATATTTGAAATTAAGAAGATATAAATAGATAGATAAATAAAGTGTGAATATGTGTATAGTCTTAGAATTACTTATATAAGGATACTATAATAGATGTACAATTGACCAGATAAAAACCAAAAGAGTTATAGAGGGAAGAAGTGATGAGGGAAAGAGGGAATCGGGTGGATCTACTTGTGATGGAGGTTGAAAAAGGGGGAGGTTGTGTGTAAATTTTTTTTAATATATATATATATATATATATATATATTAATTATATTTTTTAAAAAATAAAAAAGTCTTACCACTAAACTTAAGGTTCCTAAATTGGAATTTTAGTGGGCATCCCAACTTCTGATGGATGGTAGTGGCCCTAATGTCAGTACCTTCTCCCACTGAGCTTCCAATGGAACCCCACTAGACTTTCAATGGGGGAATATTACACCCCATTTTAAGGTATTTATTTTACCTAATATTGATAATTATTTTTCATATTTTTCAACCACATTAAAGTCTCCAAAATATCACTTTAATCACTCCAAAAATACCTAAAAATTCCCCCTTCTCTAATCTAGCTAACAAAATTGAATCCCCTTTAACTTAACTTATAATAAAGTAAACTCTAAAAATTAATTCCACTAGAAAATATGGGTACAAGTCATTAAAAAAACCACTTTATACAAATTATAATCCTTGATATATACCCTCAATATTCCTTGTATATTTTCCCATTTTAAACTCACCTACATAAATCAAATTCCATATATTTAATCTTAGTATCCAAGTGAAAAAACTAATTAAAAACTCATTTTATTGTAGTTGAACCCTTGATAAGGGAGATAATTTATACTTAACTCTATTATATTACACTATATTTACTAGAAAAATAATAATTATGACGCCAATAGGTTTAAGTCTATATAAAAAATGATGATCTAAACCTAGAAACATTCATACATGCCTGATTGTCAATGATAAATTCATACTGGTAAATATCACTCACCAAATCTAACCCCCCCCCCCCCAATACACTTAAAGACACACTTGGATATCACCTAATCATCATTGTTCAGTTAATAACCTTTTACTTTAGATTAAATGAACTATATAATTTTATAATTTAATAAAAATTCCATGACACCACCTCAGTGAGCACTAATGTTCCCCATCTTGAGCTTTGTAATAAATCAATTCTAAAATTTCATACCATTTTGTTTCCAAATATAATTAATTCTTCTAATAATTGAAATATAATATTAAAATCATGATATTATTTACAAAAAAATTACTTTTTAAATTTCTCTAATATTATATCATGGTGTTCATCAAATTATCTAATGGACTAGAATTTTTTCCACTAATAAAATTCTACCCCTATAAATATCCTATAATTTGACATCATCTAGACGCTACTGATCCCATGTTAAAACTAAAATTACTCACTTACAAAATTTATCTTAACTAGTTTTATTTTCAATCTAACAAAAATCCTCAAATACCATTAGTATTTTTTCATATTTCCTTTCATCCATGATATTAACCAAACTCCAATTGAGAGTAAGATCATCTTTTAGAACAATTGATAGTGTTTAACCCACCATAAGAATTTCCTTATCTTTCACCTACCAATAATTTATTAATTAAATTTCACTCACAACATAAATCATTTACATGATGATCCATTTTCTTAATAACCTTATTAACCATTTATTACCCGTTTTTTATCAATTCATTTTTAAAATCGCATTTTAGGTTATAACTGCATCATTTTTCTTGTATGTTTTGGTTTGGTAGATTACATAATTTTAATTTGATCATGGTACTATCATATTTATAATTTTAAACATGATATATATATCATATATATTAGTTATATATATATATATAATTATCCATTAAAGTTAGATTTAGAAAATGAATTACATCATTCATGGAGACGGTTGGTCGTACGCACACATGAAAGTTATTTCCATTTTCTCGATGAATGGAATTAAATAAAGTTAAATAATATATAAAATTTATAGAATAATTTATATTTAATAGATATCATATAAATTCATTAAATATATACTTTTTATCATCGTTTTCAAAATAAAATGAAAAACTTATCACATCAATTCCTGGAGGCGGTAGTCCACACATATACATGAGTGATGTTATTATTATCTAATGGATAAGAAGTAAATATGATAGATTTGACAATATAATTGCATAAATATAATTATTTCATAAATAGAACATATATATATATATATATATTAAATTTATCATTAGATCCATCTGTGAGAGGCGGTGATGGAAAACAAATTACATTGGTTCACAAGGTAGTAGTTTTCTGTACAGACGATTGACGGTTTCGTTTACCATTTAATGGGGGATTATTTGTATATATGTCATTACATTAAAATAATAAAATAAAATATATGGGAGATACTAATTTTTTTATATTAGGGTATTTGAAGAAAATTTTACGGATGTGGAATAAGAAGTTAAAAAAAATGCTCGGTTAAGAATGATACCACTTCTTCAGACAACCTCCTTTGGTTAGCACCAAAATCCTTCATAGGAGGGTTTCAAAATAAAAATAATATATATATAAAATTTGTAGGTATGTAAGAATTTTATTTGGAAAGTTATTTTCTGAACCCAAAGGCTTTTTAGGTGTGTAGAATAAAGGATATCGAGTACCCTTTTATATGTGGGGGGGAGGACACACTTGGAATTTTTGAAAAGAAAATGGTGTACCCATATTTTACACATTCTACATAGATCTAAAATGGATCATTCATGAACATTATATGATATTATTCTGAAATATGGACTGAAACTTGGAATTGGAAAAGTATTTGTTCCAGTTAAACCTTTATATTTTTAGTCTAACCATCGGTAAACCGGTTGTAACTTTAATAATGGTAATTAAGTCTTATTCTTTTTATATTCATCTTGAATCAAAATTATATTAAACTTATTATATATTATTAATTATGATTATTAAAATATGGATTCAGTTTTTCCAAATTCCATTTAATGATGTGAAAATTTTTAATTTAAAATTAAACCTGGAGACACGATGAAAAATTGGTCTTCCAAAAAGAAAATTTTCATAGTATTGGAAGTTTTAATATCAAGAATCAACATGAATTTGATTCAAATGATAAAAAATTGAATAATTATAACATAATTAAATTAATTTTAATTTTAAAATCCTATTAAAACAGAAATGAACTTGTAAATACTTTAATCAAAAATTGAATTTTTAGTAAAAAACCTCATTTTTCACTATTCATTAAAAATTTATTTTTTTCGTAAAAATCCCAAAAAATTTCCATAATATAATTTTTATATGTTGATTACAAAAAAAATGATTTCATTTTTTCAAATAATTTTTCAAAATTTAGAAAAATAATAATTTTATTATTTGTTCACAAAAAATGATAAAAATCATTTTTTATGAGAAAATGTATTTTCAAAGCATATAAAGACATTACTAAAAATTAAGAAATTATTCGTAAAAATATTTTTTATCTAAAAAATTTGTAATTAATTTTAAATATATAGTTATTACTATTCAAACCCAAATTTTTCACTTTAAGGTTATAACATTGACACTTAAATAATAATATTAATAGTATATTGTGGTTTGTTAAAATTCGGTGTTTGGTGTAACACAAGTCATCAAAGAAATTAAATTTACTTAAAAAAAGTACATTTTATAAAATATATGGGTGTTAGAATATATAGAGGGATGTTTCCCTCATATTTAAAATACCAAAATTCATATAGATAAGGGAAATTGATGAATGTGTATTACCTGATTTTTAGGTGAAATGAATGATGGATAACTGAAATCCCTTATAATGAAGCCTAGGTAACTTCCCTTTCAAACTAACATATGTCTATTTGTTATATTTTTTCAATTTTATTAATAAAACATCATTCAGTTTATACCCTAAAATTAAAATTAATAAAACCTTCAAAAACAAATATAATTGTTAGATAGTGAAGCTCTTAGGCCTAACACTTTGAGAGATGACCCTAGTCAGCCACTAGGTTGCATTCCTAGCATTACAAATTTTGTTTTCTATTTTCCATATGATAGGATTCTCATTAGTTCCACTTTACCTAGCCCTCAATAATGGGCTTCCAAATAACTTAGGTCTTCATACTAGGGTACCACTCCACCCAGGCCTCAATTACATGGTTCCACTTTGTCTATGGCTTGATACAAGGGTGATATTTCACTAAAAACAACATAAAAGGGTTCCATATTTCCCAAACCCTCTATTAAAGGTATCCACATCACCAAAACCCTATTATAGAGCATCACATTCCTATTTACCAATATCCATCCAAAAATAAGTAGAGTAGGTAACCCTGTTCTCATTGTCCTTTAATTAGGATAAAATAATTTCCTAAAATACCTTGTTTTCACTCGTTAAGCATGACTAAAAATCCAATAAGACACCTCAAATTATGACTCCCCATGGCCACATGAAATAAATGATTGGGACCTCCATTTTATCACGTAATTATTTGATAATGGGGATCATGCATCAGATGAGATACCATCCTCAGTTTTTTCTCCCTAACCAAAAGGACCATCATGGTTTTAACTATCATTTATTTTCTTGATAACATGTTTCTTTATCATTAGTCCACTGGTAACCCCTCCCCCCCAAAAATCTCAAGACACTCATCTTGGATTCCCTAATTTGGTACCCACTTCTTCTAAGCATCTAGTCATCTTCTTTGTGTCTAATAATTGAGTAAAGAATATCATGGGCCACTAGTTAGGTGTAAGCCAAAAAATTTCATTCATTATGTCATATCACCCAAAAATGCATGCATTTCATCCCTTTATAGCTACCTCCTAATAAATATTATGCATACATATCAAGGTCTAATAATTCAGTTTAACACTAAAACTAACTTTTTCTGATTCATCTGTCAGGATGAACCAGGAAAGGGCCACGCATGTGTTAGTCCTTCACTAACCATTTCTATGCAGCCTTCACCTAGTATTCCTATTTCTAGGAATATAGAATTTGTAACATATTATCTATAGTTAATGATTTTAAAATTCTTGTAATCAGTCAAAGTCATATGAACTTATCCTACAGGACATCATGGTTAATGTTGAAAAGAATTAAAAGGCACACCATCGGTCCTGGATGCATGACATTAACAGGAAATTCAACTTCTTTGTTTATAATTAATGCACTAGTAATATCATGATCCTACAATCTGGGGTAAGTCAAAACTATCTTTCATTGGTTCATATCACCCATTATTCCAATATTCCTTCCCAATCTCATTACCATGTGATAAATTGTGGGCATAAATAACATGGATTTCCAATTTAGTGTAATCCATGGACCTACATTCACTTTAGTTATATGTAATTCTAAACTCTAAAATGGTCGCTCATGTGTAATTCCTACACTAATCATTTATGGAAACCCTTTGTTTTGTATTCCAAATTACATGATTTCGATCATTATAGAAAATATTACATTCTACATGGTGTTAAACTGATCAAAATAGGTCCTAGTCATATTTCCATAAACTACCAGGAATAATAGTCCTTGTTTCATGACCATAAAAGGTAAACCACTGGTTTGGGATGATAGAACATAAAATTCACTTCATTTTTCATGGCTATACAGACTTAAAGGCATCAAATATCCCTTGTTAAATTGTCTTAAAAGGTACGATGTATCCATTTAAGTGGAATAGATCTATGTGGGTTCTAATTCCCTTTACACTAATTCATATGAATCCCATATCATGGGAATGATCCCAACTCTACAAAACTTATGGACTTCATAGAAGGTTATAAATTACAAGGCACCCAATTATGTATCTTTAAAAAATAATGTATCCAACCAATAATATAAATATGAATATTATATGATATATGTAGTAGTTCACATCGATGGATGGTAATAATTTATCAATCTCATTACCAAGGTAATGAGTTTTTTGTGTTGCAAAGGACTTCACAAATACATATTAAACTACAATATAGTCTAATACTAGGAAATAAGACCCATTAAGGGATGATTTAACCTCCAATCCTCTTGACCAATGTTTAATTTAATTAGTCATTGGCATACCTCAATGGTCATATCTATTTGGAATGAATGTAGAAAATCTACTCCATAGTGAAAGTCCCTAGAATATAACTCATGGGGGGGAATTTAAAAAATTATGCGAAATCCATTACCCGCAAATGAAATTGATTGATTATGAACTTGTACTTGCAATTTTTCACTATTGAATTCCTTATTTGTGATTTTATCTTTTAGGATATCCTATAACATCCAAATGGAATCAATTAATTCACAATAACATGTAAATATTTTTAGAAAAGTTAGTGGAAAATACATGACACCATAGGCTATTTCACATCACCAGATGATACACCAAACATATGCTTTGATCATGAT
This sequence comes from Viscum album, assembly GCA_963277665.1. Lineage (NCBI taxonomy): Eukaryota > Viridiplantae > Streptophyta > Magnoliopsida > Santalales > Viscaceae > Viscum > Viscum album. The sequence goes on from OY728119.1 coordinate 1,980,660,409, forward strand.
GAAATTCATGTCATTGGTGTCCAAACATAGGATTTCACCAATCCAACACCTCAAATGGTAGATAGTAAACATTTTTGTGTGATAATATTATCTCAACAACTTAATATCAATAGTAGAGGAATCCCATAAAGTTCTCTAAGGGTGAAACCCACACATTCCATTTTACCGATGACATGCCCTGAAGAAGTTGGTGACCCATATTGCCATATCCAATCCATTTGGGAGTCTATCCCTAGAGCACATTAACATATATATCCTTTAACTTTTTTGTGTAAGAGGATGTAAATTTCATCCCTAATATTTTCTATGATCTTCTAATGAGGTATCTTACCTATCGATGTTTCCACTAGTTCCAAATGACCCCAAATCCTCACTATTATGTTGATGAGTTTTTCTTGAAGATCACAACCTTGGTTTTCCAAAATAGAGAACCTATTTAGAGGATGTAGTAGGGGATGTTGGCTACTGAGGCTTAGGAGAAGACTCATATCATTTCCCTCATTAATACCTAATATGTTTATCAGCATATTTCAGTGATAACCATGGAGCTACATGGGAGGGATCTTTCTCATGGAGGTCATTTTCCACATTATACAACCAAAATTATGATATAGTTATTAAACTCAGCCCCAAATCCAAGAATGTAGAGAAATAGGGATATCTAAGGGAATTATATAATACAAGAGTGTTACTCTCACTATGTGAACTCTAACATCCTTTAGTCTCATCAGTATATTCAAATAGTGTCTCCAGAATCACCAACTCTTCATCATGAGAAGGAAAATATGTATATAAATGTCCTCACCATAGTTCCATGATCAAAAACTGTTGAATTCCCCCCCCCCCATATAACTTTCTATGGAGGTCCTCCATATGGTTCCAAATATATCAGATGTAAAGGTCCTACTCACTATATTCAATAAAAGATCAATTGTATACAGACATGATCCTTATTTAACTTATAATTTAACTTTTAAAAAATATTTATTTTTTATCTTAAATACCTTCTTGTATTTAGAGTTTTATATAATTATTTCATAAATCTAACATAACCAACTGATTCATGACAATGTATAGGCTTCCACTAAGCATCTATATTTTTCACTATACAGTAATTTTAAAAATAAACATGTCATATTTTTATGAAAAATATTTACAATTTTCAACTTGACTTCATTAATGTCCTTTCTCATTGATAAAACCTATGAAAAAAAATTGAAACCATGGTATGTGCACAAAAAAATTAATAAGGTACATATACAAAGAATAAAAGAAAATTTTTAGTCCATTCCAAAACCATGAGATCATATAAGAGAGTTTACCTTTAATATAATAAAATTTGAGCTCAAATAAAAATTTACTTGAATATGAAATTAAATTTTCATCCCAAATATTTTAATAAAACTATTTATAATAAAACATAAATGAAAAAATCTTAATCATGAGATTTTCTTAAAAATCATGAGAACACATGAAAAAAATTCATAAAAATATACCACTTTCCCTTATAGGGAAAATAATTCCTTTAAATAAATGATCAATAGATTACCTTATGAAATCTAAATATTTCTATGAAAAGATATTTGTAGGAATAGAAATTTCATTCAAGTTCCTTGGTACATCATCAAAATAGAACCCCTAATTGAACCCTTAATAGAATAATTACAATTATAATAACTTACTTGGTTAATTTAAACATAATTCTCTTGAAAAAATATTCATTGAATTATGAATTAAGGAGCTATATCAGGCTCAATATTCATTATAAAAAATTTACACAAAATAAAACATTAATGAAACACATAAAATATTTCATTTCCATCATTATAAACATAAATATATACTTCTAAATCCATAAGAAAAACATTTTTGGATATTGATATATACATTTACTTTAAAACCACATTTTCAAAACAAAAATATCCAAAATAAATTAAATAAGGGTTTTTCATTTAGGGAAAACATGTAATTTCTAAAAAGAATCCAAATATTAAATAGAGGCTCTGGAAGTGGGAAGTTCCATTGATATCGAAAACATTAAAAACTTTCATTTTTTACATTGTAAATAAATTCAAATGTTCCGTATGAAATTTTAACAAAATTCATTTTGAAGAATTTTTATAAATATAAAAGGAGAGGTAAAATGACCTTTTTTATTAATTTATTTAATTATTAATAAAACTATTAATAAATATGGTCATAGAGGAAAAATATAAGAATAAAAATCTTAAAACATTTTTAAGTTAGGTTTTAGGATAAAATATCCCTTAACTCACGTCTGGCTTTACACATATGTTGTTTATATTTCTTAATAATAATTTTTTGTTAATTATTTAAATTAATAATAAACATTTTCAATTTCAATATTTTTTATAATTCCTCTTATTTCCTTTATTACCATGTTATACATAATCACATAATTTATTTAGTTTAATTAGAACGTTTTGAGGATGTTTGGTACATACGTCGAAAATGACTTTTTTAGGTTCGACGTGGTGAAATGGATCATGATTTTATCATTTTTAGAATCATAATAATGTTATAATTATAAAAAAAATTACATTAATTTTACTTTTAGAACAATATTTTTAAGTTGGTTATTAAAAATGAATTATGTTACAATATAGAGATGGTAGTCTATATGTATGTGTGAGTAATGTTTCCATTTTTTTTAAAACATGGGAGAAAGAAGTTAAGTATTATTATATACTTATAAAATGATAATTACACCATAAATATAATATCCTTTATTAAAATACTAAAATATAAACAATCCATTTGAGGTGGTGATGAAAAATAAAATACATGGCTTCATGATGTAGTAGTCTACATGTACGCAAAAGCAATGTTTTTATTTTTCATTGGATGGGAAAGAAATAATTAAAATATTTATTTACCATTAAATAATTAAATTAATATTATATATATCATATTATTTCATTTTTTCTATCATTATGACCAATTAGAATGGTCGATGATGAAGAATGAAATACATCATCTCACAGGGCAGTAGTCCGCCCATATACATGAAAGATATTTTTCTCATTAGATTGATAAGTAAATGAAACGGGGTAATAACATAAAAAAAATAAAATTTCAGTATATAGTATATATTTATTTTATTATTTAATAATTTTTATTAAGTTTTTAAAGGTGGTAAAATAAAAAATAAAACATTCTGTTAAAAAATATACCTCTTCATTGGACAAAAACCATAGTTTTATAAAAAAGCCTTCATAGAATGATATTTTGATCATAACATGACCTTTAAGACATGGTAAGGGATGTTAGGAAGGTATTTTTTTATTTATTTTAAGAGATAAAGTGATATTTAAGTGTTGAGAAATAGTATAGTTAGATTCCATTAATTAGGGAGGGGAGAGGAGACACTTGAAAATTTTTAAAATATTAAAATATATTAATGTATTAATCAGGAAAAAATGATCCAAAATGACTCATATTCAAATAATATAGGATATAGGGTATAAATAAGACCATAAATATGGATCTATACTATTTTTAGGTCATTTTTAAAATTATAGTTTTAGTTTTTAACTTTTAACTTATTTTATCTCTTAGCACGATAATATGATTTTTTTACCAAAGTTACTATTCATAATTAAAAAAATTGACATTTTCCTATTTACCAAATTTTACCCTCATGATTATAAAGATGAAATAAATTTTTAAAGATAAAATATCTAATGTTTGAAAAAATTACTTTTGAAAACATGACACGTAACATGATGAAAAATAGTTTACAAAATAAATGACTTTTTTTAGTATAAAATTGTTTTTATACAAAATTAAATCTTAATGTGTATTCTAATGACATTAATTGAATTCTTTATAATTAAAATAATTAATTTTATTTTAAAATCAATAAAAAATAATATTTGTTAAATAATTTAAAATAATATATAGTTTTCTTAAAATTTGGTAATTCTAATATTCACCCAAAAATCCCCATTTTAGAAAATTATCAAAATTTAAATCTAAGATAATTTTGACTTTATGATTTGAAAAACTATATTATTTTTATCTAATTTAAATTATATAACATTTAAATTAATTTCTTTACAAAACCATATAATGAATGAAATTTAATTTAGTTAGAATAAAACTATTTTTTTTAACTGAGAAATTAGTTATTATTTTTAATAAATGTGGATCAATAAAATTTAATTAATGAATATTAATAAGGAATGAATTTTTTTATTATTTATATAAAATGGTTTATCATATTCTTCCCCCTTTTTTATATTGTTTCCTCATAATTTTTATTCACTTCTTAAACAAGTTTGGAAATTTTTCCATCATTACATTTTTAGAGTCTAATATTGCTTATTTAATATTATGGGTTTTTTAAAATGACCTTAACATAGTTAATCATCTTATTCTATAACACCTAGTCTCTATGTTTAATAATCTGACCAAGTTATTCCTAATAATAATGGTTCACTTCCAATTGAAATAATTCAAGACTAAAAACATGAGACACATCTAGCTCATACTCCCTTAACAATGAATATTTAAGCACATCATGTACCTAAGTTAAAATCAATTAAAAATCCAATTGATGATAAATAAATATAATATTATCCAAAATTTCATATCTTCTAATGAACTATGGACTAATATTTATTTCTTACAGATATGCATAACACTTTTCTATAGAGATACTTTCCAAAAAATGTGATCACCCACCTCAAATGAAAGATCATTCCTCCAATTATCCACATAACTTTTATACATTATCTTAGTAGTATACATATTCTTATGGATTAAATTTAAATCATAAACCATATGTTTTACCAATTATGTTCCAAAAAAACCTTCTTTAACTAACTTTATCCCAACAATTTACTGTCTAATAATGTTTTCCATATAATGTATCAAAAGGTTTCATCTATATACTAGAATAAAAATTGTTATTATAAGAAAATTATAATATAAAAATATGTTGATCACAACATACTTAATAATATAATGATCAACCTCAAATAATATCCTCTAATTTTTGAATCATTCTCCCTAACTTCCCCTCAAATTTAGGATAACATTTTACAGTAAAATATAATTCTATACCCAAAGACTTCTGATGGATTTTCCAAAAATTAAGGGTAAATATAGGATCATGATCTGATACAATAAAATAGGTACTCCATGAAATTTTATTATTTAATTAACATATAGTTTATAAATAATTTACAAAATACATGTTATCTTTAATAGGAATAAAATTCACAGATTTAGTGAAACAATCAATAATGAACTATATCACATTATTACCTGGAGAAGTATTATGTAATCTAACTATGAAATCCATGGATATATTATCCTATTTCCATTCAATTACTATAAAATTATAAATAATCCCCCTTAGTAATTATCATTCTACTTTAACTAGTTTACAAGTAAAATGTTTCAAGGAAATGTCAGAAATATCAATTTTCATTCTAGCTAACTAGAAATGTTAATGAATGTTTATATACATCTTAGTGCTACCAGGATGAATATAAATGAGGGAGATATGAGATTTACTCAAAAATAAATTCTTTAATGGGGAATCATAAGGCATACATAAACTTTTAATGGATCTAAAAACACATTCTTTTTCAATGTTAAATATAAGCTACTTATATTTTTTGGAAAAAAAATATTTTAAATCATGATCCTACTTCTAGGATTTCTTAATTTAGTATGGCAATGATGAATACATTAAACCCTAATAAAAAATAGAGTAATTTCCTATAAAAAAATTTGGTCTAACATTAATTAAATAATTAACCAGAGGGTCATGTTTCATTTGTATCATAGTTAATTATTCATTTTCTTTCCTACATAAAGTATCTTATGTTGTGGTTAATTTTTCTTTATTGTAAGGAATAATGCAGTCATAATCCTTAATCATTTCCATAAATTTTATTTGTGTCATGTTTAATTCTATTTGAGTGAATTTATACTTTAAAATTTCATAATCAATATATATTTCACATTCTTCTCCATATAAATTTTGTATCAAGATTTATAAAGAAACACTATATCCACCAGTCCAAGGTCATGTGTAGCATAATTTAGTTCATGATGATTCAATAGTAATAAATCATAATAAATTACCTAATCAATATGCATCAAAAACTTTTAAGCTCCCTCAAATAAGAATCACAATAGATAAAAAACTCACTCTTTTTTGGATGGTAGTTCTAAAACTAAAGCATTCGCTAATATTATTTTCTAAAATAATTCAACTCCTTTTTGAATAAACATAGTTCATGTATTACATAACTGAGAATTTTTTTCAATAAACTGTATTTATTAACCCAATAATCCAAGAAAACTATGAACCTATGTGACATTTTTATGTCATAGACACTCTTCAACCATTTTAATTTTTGATGGATCAATAGTAGTATCATCTTTACTTACAATATATCCAAGAAAAGGAATCTATTACAACCAGAATTTATATTTTCTAAATTTTATATATAACTTATTTTATTTTTAATGTTTTCAAAACAAACCTTAAATTTTACTCATTATAATCCTATATTTTATAATATATCAATATGTGACCAATAAGCATAACCACAAATTTATCCAATAACTAATAGGAAACACTATTCAAAAGGTCTATAAATACAGTTGTATTATTTCTCAACAGAATGGACATAACCAAAAACTCATAATGTCCATACCTTATTAGAAATTTTTTCTTTGGAATTTTAACCTCTTTCTCCTTAAAATGATGATACCTCGACATGAGATTAGCCTTTGAAAAATACTGAGCTCCCTAGAGCTAATCAAACAAGTCATATATATGAGGAAAAAATTATTATTCTTAAAATTGATGTTATTCAATTCTTTTTAATAAATATAATGCCTCTCAAAACCATATTTATTTTTCAATAAAAAAATACAAGAACCCCATGGTGTAGTGTTTGGATGAATGAAGCATTAATCAAGAAACTATTATAACTTCCTTTTCAATTTAAAAATCTCTACTTGATCTATTTAATAAGAAGGTTTTCATTTTTTAGATATAGGAAGGATGCACTTTCTTAATTTTATTAAACCATGAAACTCATATTTTTTACTGGTTATAGGGATCCCATTACATGGCACGTAGATGTAATGTGCATTAGAATACATGACATCATTACTTTGAATTCAAAATTGAACTCACCTGAAGGTCAATAGCCCATTCGACCCATGTGCCTTGGCCATCAACAATGCCCTCTATTCGAAGCTGAGGGCACCCACCGCATTCCATCATTGTAGCTTCCAATATACGGTTGTTTCCACTGAGATAAATACCTTGTCCCCATATGAAACACTTGACTTGTGATCCCGATCATCATCCATGGTCGATCCTATCATAACTTTTGCTGACACGTCGCCCCTATAGAACCATTCGTGTCGTGCCAAAATATGATTCCAAAACCCTCTATGGTCTGGTCGCCACTAATCGTCAGCCTGGTCCTTCACATGTGATGACCACTCTATAACCCTCCACTACTGAGGTCAACCTGGAAATGGCGCATAGAAATTCATAAATTCATAGCAGCCTAGATTTGATACTGTTTAATGCTGAATTCTAAGGCATGACTTAACCATCATCCCAAAACCCCAACTTCTAATAAGAAGTTTTTTATATTAAGTTAATATCACTCAATATTTAAATAGTAAATTCAATCTCTCAATCAGTTATAATTCCAAGAAAATCATTTGGAAGTACTTATAGATATTCATTTAATATTAGTACATCACCAATTTAAATAGTTTACATCTTATCAATAATTTATGCATGATAAAATTCATTTCCATTTTTAATAAATTTATCAAAATCTTTATATGTTATAAATGGTATAATTTCATTCTTCTATACAAACTAAAACTAATTCTGAAAAAAAAAATCGTTATCACTACAATCTATCTTTGAATGATAAACAAAAATACAATCTATTCCCATAATAACATAAAACTCTATAAGTTGCAAGACAATAATGTTTATAGGTAAAATCATTCTATAGACAATAACATGAAAATTATTATAATTCTTTTCATCATTAAATGCCTTAAGTGTTTTTAAAAAAATTATAGGTTTATTTATTGAGTTGAAATTCCCAATTTACCATTAAATTTTTCAGAAATAAAGTAATGTGTAGATGTAGAATCAACCATGCCATTAGAATAATATGAATAAACATGTAATGTTCCTACCACCACATCGTCTGATGGTCCAACATTTTTTAAAGTAGTTGCAATGGATTTAGAAACACCTTTCTACATGTGATCCTCACAACATTCATCCATAAATCCTATCTTTGGAAAAGTACTCACAAAATGACCCATCTCATTAGAAATAAAACATATTACTATTTGGTTTTTCATTATTTGTTTGATCATTACTATGATCCTTTTCTTTATAGTCCTGATCCACATGTACACACTTACCACATCTATAAAACTTCCTAGATTTTGTAATATATTCTCCAAGTTTATTTTTTCCATACTTATGATTAGATAGAAACATCATTTTATTACCTTTATATTTCCTCAATGGATTCTTCCCAATTTTCTATCAGTTGGACCACTTTGTCTGCTTATTTTAATAAAACACATTCTCATCGAGAAATTATATTTCTTCCTTCTCGACACGTCAATAAAAGTTATCATTCCTTTTAAATTCAAAACAATATAATTCCCTTTTATATCTTTGATTTTATATAGATTAAAACTGATTAATTCTACTCTTATGACATGGGATACAATTTGGTGTGTCCCTTTACAATCGGGTGAAGATTACTTCATATGTGGACACTAGATCATCCTCCTTCTACCTAATTTCCAATAATTGATTTTCAACTCTAAGGTGAACAGCCTAAGGAAAATATTTATCAGGAAAAATATCCATAAATTCAATACATTCCAAGTTATCAATAACTTCTCCTTCCCTTGTATTCTTTATTATTGACCACCACTGATTAGCTTCACCATCAAAATGAGAAATATCTATAATTTCCTTTTTATTCTCTAAAAAACCCATGAATATGAATATTTTTTACAAATATTTAATTAAACCCTCAATTATTATCTAATTTGAAGATACATTGAATGATGATGGTTGATAATTCATGAAATGATATACAATAGACATGTTCCTTAGGGTTGAATGTGTATTCTATCTAACATGGAAGACACCACAATTAATATCTTGTGTCAAATAATTCATCCCTGCAACAAAATACTCAGTTCCAATTCAAACCATTCCTGATTATTAATTTTGAAGGATATTTTTCTATTGGTTCCTTCCTACTTTAGTTTCCATATTTCCTATAAAACCCCATTATGAAGAGAAATAAACTTAATGAATAAACATGGGAATTTTAAAATCTATCTCATGATAACCATAAATTAAAATCTTTTAAGTGTATTCATACTTTACCCCAAACTCTAAAATTATCTAAACGTTTCCCCAACATCAATTATAAGTTCCTAATACATATTTAAAATATAATTTAATATTTAAACAATAATTCACTTTATTTCATTCTTGATGATCTTCTTAGGTTTAGAGTTTTAAATAATTAGTTCATAACTCTTACATAAAAAACCTAAGAATTACAAAGTAGTCACTTCCACTCAGTTTCCATTTTTTCACAATATAATTCTTTATAAATGAAACATGTTCTCTTTTTAGGAAAAATCATCATGATTTTAAACATGACTTCATCATTATTTCTAATCATAAATAAACCTAATCAAAAACATTTTGAAACATTGTATGAGCATAAAAACATAGTATGGTACATATAAAAATAATAAAATAATCTAGTTAGACCATTTCAATATTATGATATCATATAACAGAGCATTACCTTAACATAATAAAAATTGTTCTCAAATAGTCATTTACTGACACCTGAAATTAGATTTACTACCATTTTTTCATAAAACACTTTATAAGAAAACATAAAGTAAGAAATAATATCCTTGGGGGTTTTATAAAATATATGATAACCCATGAAAAACATTTTAAAAAAACATATCTTTTACCCATAAATGATAAAAATCATTACTATAAAAAAGATTGTTATCTTACCTTATGAAATAAATATATTTCCATGAAAATTCATTTGTATGTATAGAAAATTCATGTATGTGACTTAGAATATCATCTCCATAGAACCCTTATAAGAACCCTTACAATTTAAATAACTTACCCAGTTAATTCCAATATAAATCTCAAAAGAAAATAATCCCTACCCAACAAATTAGAGAGCTATATCAAGATCATATTATATCCTAAACAATGTAAAGGGAACCTAACATACATGAAACAAATTAATTCTTTCACTTCCATCATAAAATTCATAAAAATATACTTTTTAAACCATAAGAAATAAATTTTCATATATTGATGTAACCCTTTCCTTTAAACCCCAATTTTCAAAGCTAAAATACCTAGAGTAAAGGGGTAATGGGTTTTCCTTTAAATAAAACATGGAATATTATAAACAAGTATAAATATATAATAATGGTTGTAATGGTGGGAAAATTCATTGATGTAGTATATGTAAAAAACATTCCTTTTTTAATTTGTAAAGAGAGTCAAACATTCCATATGAAATATACAAAAATAATAATTATGAATAAATTTTTAAGAGATTAAAAGGATAGGTAAAATTAACTTTTAAATTAATTTATTTAATGATGCACACATCCATAAAAAATATTCACATGGAGGAAAATTATCATAAATAAATATTTGAAACATTTTAAGACTTTATTTTAATATAGAATATTTCCTAACATGGGTCTAAATTTTCATGTATATTCTTTGTATTCATGAATAATAAATAAATGTTAATTATATACTTGATTTAGAATATTTTCATGATAATGATATTTTTTATTCCTTTTATTTCACATATTACCTATTCAGACCTAATCAATTAATTTATTTAGTTTACATCACATGTTTTGAGAATATTTTTATAACTAAATCTAAAAAGTTATTAATTAGAAAATGGAATCGAGGTTTATGGGGGTCAAATGTAATGTAACCTACGGCCATATCCTCTTAAATGGTTAATAAAACTAGGGGAAGGGATCCAATACTAGTAAAGGATATGAAAATGATATCCTAGTTTACCCTTGAATCTAGAAAATCTACAAAACTATTCCCTTATCACTAAGTTTGAATCAGGAATGTCCAATTATTGATTGAGAATTTTTATATATGAATCTGATATGAAATGGACCATAGAGTGTTGATATGGTCTTAAATATAGTTGATGGTAAGATTTTAATCAATATAAATCAAGGGAAATTCAATTTTTTTATCTTTTCATAGCTCAAGGTCATTGAGCATTTCACACGCCTCAATAATGAGAGAGTCTCCTTTACCATAGAACACACTAAAGTTGATGACTGATGAACCCCTTGGGTGAAAAAAAAATACCTACCAACCTCCCCCACCCCCCACCCCCACAAAAATAAAAGTTTATAGCCCCCATCAACACTGAGGTTCAGCTAACTATATTAAATATGCCAACAGACCTAGCATCCCTAGTGAATATCTCACTTAATAGAAAGGGAGTAGCCTCTATTGGTCATGATCTTCCTCAAAGAATGAGAGATATACAATAATTTTAGATTCAAGGAAAGTTCTTCCACCAAACATATATACTGTTCTACTAGATCCATACTTGTATAGATGCATCCTTCGAATCAAACCTTATTCCTCACTTCCCTAATACACTAACATCCATCTACGATTATGGTCTTCCTCTCATTCATTTCATGATTATTGTTCCCAACACCATAAAACTAAAGATAGAGAAAAACATCACTATTAAGCTTGTGAGACACATCCATATGAACTCACTTAATTAGCACCACACTTTATCCACCCATTCACCTTTTAATAACAGATCAGTGGTTTGTTTCCTTATTATGATTCCAAAAACATTGTCACTTAAAAGCTAGCTTGATTCCCTTATGTTTGATCTCATCATTTTTTCAAAATTAATGATTACAAATTCACCAAACATAGATGTTGTACTTTAGGGGATATCCTTTAACCATTGAATACCACACCAACTATCATGCTCTTGGGTCCCACACAACATATGAAGATACCACTATGTAGATAAGAACCCTGTTGAGGAGCCTATGAACACAAAATAGTCCCCCCAGTCCATCATTTTGATAATATAAAATATATCTTGTTTATAATTTTTCAAGATAGAATCATTAAATGAACTATAGATTATGTATTTTCTGACAAGGAGATCTAGGATTGGTCATAATGAGAAACCACAAACGATCTCAACCCAGTTCTATTTAAAGAATTCAATCATACCATTCCCAATGATCTAGGATGTGTGGCTTAGTAGATTGAGGATATTCTCTTTGAGTGATTTCCATAAACCTAAGTCTCTCCCATTAGAAAATATCAAGTAATTTCCACACTTTTAAACTATATTCTTGGACTAAATGGATCAACCTTCGATAACTACCCATGCTAAATGGTATTTTAGGTGGAGAATCATGCCAAATATGCTTCTCAAGTTAATACTTCCTTGTTCTGCAGTCTTTTCCATCCTACCCCATAAAGCTTAATGGAATCTTCATTCATATTGGGAATTATACATAAAGGACTACATTAGATTATCAATGTATCTAAAAACCTCTTTTCAAACCTTACAAATCAAAATCACATGCATGGGAATTGAGGTGAGGATGAAATTAATAAGATTGATCCTACCTTCAAAACATAGAAATAGGTTCTTCTAGTTGTTTCTATAATTTGAAATTCTTTCCACCACCCCATTGAAATTTTGGATGTGTAACCTACATCAATAGATCTGGGATAAAAATTATTCCATAAGAAATTACCTCCTGTGAATTCCTAAAATTATATCAATAGTATTTGTGAACCTCTTTGAATATGATTTTAAAATGTAAATACTACTCAACTAAAGGTTAATGTGTTGGACACTCCACTTGTTGTTCTAATCCATTACCTTTTTGAATACACATAGGGAACATCTTTTTCCGTTAAAAAAATATCACTCAAAAATAGGATATGGGAAACTCTAAAAAAGTTATCCCTATGGTGAAATGGAATTATTATTTCATTTTAGAAACATATAGCAAGGTATCTACTGAGGGCATCCTTAACCAAGATAAAAAAAAATGGGTGATAAAGGGTCTCCCTTCCTTACCCATATGATTGACTTTAAGAAGCCTCATTTACTACCCATTAAATTAATGGAGAGACAAAGGGAATTAAAGAATATGAAAAATAGATCTGTCAACCAGATAGAGAAGACTATGAAATCCATTAGCTTGAGAATAATGTTCTAATCCAACCTATCATATACTTTTCCCATGTCCACTATTATGGGAATTTTGGAACCGAATGTCCTCTTGTTAATATTTCCAATCATTTCATAGGTATTTCCAATTTCACCCCAAATGGACTTAACAGTGATGAAGTCATGATACTCCTTAGAGGACTAGTTATATAGATACACTGACAATCGCTTGTTGATGACACTATAAAGGATCTTTCATGGGGAATTGGGCATGAAATGGGTCTTAAAAACCTTAGGGATGAGGCATACTTCCCATTTTGAAAGATCATAATGGTGGTAGCTCAATACACCCAAGGGTTGCCTCCTATATGGAGATAACAGCCTCCCATACTTCCCTCTATTAAGGGAAAATTTATAAGATGGAATTATATAACAATTATATCATTAAAATAATCATAATAATATTATAATTATCTTTTTTAAACATAAATTATACTTTTATAACTATTTATGCAAGGTTTTATTGAAAAATGATTGACATTATAACATATTGATTGTATTTCATATATACCCAGGATTATTGTTTTTGTTATTCATCAAACATGAAGAAAAGAGGGAAATTTTTTGTTTTAATTACCATAAATTTAATTATATCATAAATATAATATTATTTCATTAAATACACTTATATATACCATTCATTCGAAGTGGTGATGAAATCTAAAATACATCAGTTTGAGAGGTGGTAGTCCGCACATAGCACAATATATGTTTCTATTTTTCATTAGATATTAAAGAAATAATTATAATATTTATTTAAAATAAAATAATTAAATTTATATAATATATATATCTTATTATTTCATTTGGATCAATTATTATGACCATCCATAAGAGTTTCTAATAAAAAATGAAACATTTTATCTCATGAGGCAATAGTTCGCACGTATGCACAGAAGATGTTTTCATTTTCCATTAGATGTATAAGTATATGAAAAAGAGTTATGCCATAAAAAATAACATTAAAGTCTAAGTTTAATAATTATGTTATTATATAAAAATATTTAGGATAGTTTTGAAGGATTTAAAATAAGAAAACAAAAAAGAAAACACTTAGTTAAGAACTATACCTCTTCTTTAGATGAATTCCTTTGGTTTATACCAAAATCCTATAGAATAGTATTGTAATAAAACCAAGTCCAATAATAAATGGATAGTGATGTTAATAATGGAATTTGGAATGTATTTTAAATTCTAAAAATATATTTATATTTGAATTAGAGTGTGGATGTGGTGTCCTATTATAAGTGAGGGAGATGACAAACTTGAAATATATCAAAAAATTGAAATGTATTAATGTATTACTCAATCCAAATGGATCCAAAATGAATAAAATTATAATAGGAGATGATATAAGGTCTAAATATGACCATAAAATTGTATTTATACATGTTTTTTATCATTTAAACCCTTACCATTTTATTTTTAACATTTTAATCCATTTTAACTCTTAAAATGACAACCATATTTTTGTACCAAATAAACAATTCATAATGAAAAAAAATGCGGCTAACCTATCTAAAAATTTGAAAACCATGATTCCAAATATTAATCCAATTTTCTAGTATTTAATTTCTAAAGGTGGTAAGAATTAATTTTAAAAATAAAACATGTAACTTGAATAAAATAGTTTTCTGAATAAATGTCATTTTAAGTATAAAAATGTTTTATACCAAATTAAAGAATAATATTGATCCCAATGAAATTACTTGTATTATGTATATATAAATGGAAATAATGGAACATTAAAACAATTATAAAAAAATTGATACTTTTTATATACTTGAAAAGAAAAGTTATTTTTCATACAAATCATTATTTTCTATTATTCACCAAAAAAATAGCTTTTCTGAAAATTTTCAAAAATTATCTCTAAGTTAATTTTGAAGATATGATATCAAAAATTATTTCCTTATTTCAAATTCATCTTGAATAATTTTTAAATTAATCTTTTTAATAAAACATTATAATGATTGAAAACTAAATTTAGTTTGAATAAAACTTATTTCTAATTAAATAAGAAATTACCTATTATTATTATAATGAATATAGCTCAGTGAAATAAAATTTTTGAATATAAAAAAGGAATTAAATTGATATATTATTAATATTATCAAGTTTATCTCAATTATACATATTTGTCCTACCTTATTTCAAATTAAACATAGGTATAGAGATCCTCCCTAGATCATGTGTGGAAGTGGACCTCCCTATGGAACTATAAAGGCTAATCATAAAGGTAATCCTAGTGATTATTGTTGTATTGGTCCTACCTATAGAATTAATATCGATTAGTAAGTATTTATTCACCATGTAAACTCATTTTCAATCATTACCCAAAGTGGAACTACTTGTGAAAACCAAGAAAATAACTCTATAAGTCCTCCCAAGAGTTGGTGTGGCAGATTCTATTTCTATGATAGAGAAAATTGCTAACGTGAATGTCCTCCCCATGAAGGAAACAAAAAAAATCATAACCAAGGAGGCCCACCCCATGGAAACCAAGATGATAACCTTTGAGTTCCTCTATAGGGAATATTTTATAGAGGTCCTCCCTATGACAAATTAGTCAGCTAGAATGGAGGTCCTCCTTATGATGGGATATCAAGAATTAACCATGGAGGTCCTCCCCATGGTTCTCAATATGAAATACCTCCTAGATATGATATATTATTTTAGTATAAATGGAATCTTGGTTTTAAAATCCCCCCAAAGTTTCCCTTATATCTAAGGTAACTCAAGATAACAACATGTGGTAAATTGGAAGCCTCTTCATCGAACAGTAGAGAATCAACGAGGCCAAGGTTCATTCTGAGGCATTGATCCTCATATATTTCTCCCACATATCATAATGATCTTACATATATTGAAAAATAATTTTCTAAGTGAATTTTATAATAATATCAGGTATAATAACCCCTCATGGGGGAGGAAGAAATCTCCCTAGTTATATGGAGAGAATTGGTCAAGGAAAAAATATCGATCACGTTCTACCTCAATCCCACTCCTCGGTAAGTAATTCTTAAGATCTTAAAATAGTGATTTATACCACATTTCCACCATAAAATGTGGTTTATCCTCCATCATCACTATTCCAAATACCTATCTTCCCATGAGTGCATACACCATCTAAAGATGTTGGATGATCTTTATTACCAAGTTGATTTGGCCACCTTTTTAGTAGCTTAAAACCCTATTACATGGAAATAATTCATGTGTATCCAGTATTATTTTATAATAATTATAAATTAACTATACCAATTAGTCCCTAATACCCCACTAGATGTGCATTTGAGAGGGAGGGGTGAATATAGAGCTCTGTATTTCACTCTTCTCACAAGAAAAAAAAGGTTCAACATGGAAGGTAAATTTTAATGTTATAACTTCTGTTGGATATACAATTCTTAGATATACATGTGTTAATTGGTTTATCCAATAGGTCCCACCATTTATAAATCCTATAAATAACATAATTAAATGGAACAAACTATTGAAAAACACTTTCATTATGATTCTTGGAAGGTAAAATAAGTGTCTACACTAATATTTGTAATGCATAAAATCATAGATAAACTCTTAATGGTGAGAACCATATTCCCAAAAAATAAATTTCATCCATATCAGTCTTGGAAAAAATCCATTAATTCCAAGAATATCATGGAAGTATCCTTATTATTAGTATAGGGGATATCTCATCCCATAGGCATGGAGGAATTTTTACCACCTCCACCACCCCTCAAATTATAAAATATATAATTGGTAAATACTATGATGGTGGAGGGGTAAAATAAACCCCATACCATAGTGTTTGAGGTATTTTACCCCCATTCCCCCTCCTCTAAGTAAGCTAGTTTTTTCCTCATGGTAAGTATAATCAAAAGAATTTCCCCCATGGTTTCTTCAACATTATGAATAATCTCCCTCTTCAGAATTGAATTTATTGAAATCCATTAGGGACAACATTAGGATCACCTTATACAAACCACTTTTGGGGTTGTATCTAGGATAGTAAATGAAACTTCACAAAATCCATAAATAAAAACAATACACCAAAAATTGGATATCATAAATGATAATGATCTCTACCACAAATGATATTCATATGGTGATGAATTACATTAATTATTTAACAAATATGTCGATATTATTTCAACTTCCTAGTTCACGTTGTCCAATTTTTTTGATGTAATCCCAATAGGTAATATAGATCATGAAACTAGTGAAGAAGAACATAATTAGGACACATCTCTTTAAAATATGGTGCACATAAAAATGGGTTAAGAGGTCATGTACACCCAAATTTAACTTAATGGTCATGATTTAGGATATCCATTCAATGTTTATCTACCTCATACTAATTGAGGATCAGGTATAGATAATGGGATTTGTGTAGATATATCCATATCCAACACATCACCTAAATAATTTTAGGCACTTTTTGATGAGGAAAAAATTTCCCAATAAAAGTTGAGTTGGAGAAGATATGGTGACTTAATGAAAAATTTCACAGAAGTAATATACTGACCATGTGAAACTCCTAATATAATGCCAATATCTCTCCTCTAGAAAACCACCTTTTACAAGAGGTAACTTCCCAGTAATAAATAGTGGATCCTAGTCATCCAACCAAAATGGGGGGATAAACAAAATTTCTATTTAGCCCCAACATCCATGGACTATCTAATTTTTTCACCCTTAGGGAAGAAATTGGCACTACTTTAAGAAAACTAAACCAATATGTCTTAAGTTTTATATCAATAGTGGGAACAAGTTAAACATAAAAGTATTTTCCCACTACCTGCACTTGATTTTTGGCCTAGGAGACCATGCCACCAGACCTTCTTAACTCGATTGATTCCCAAATTGCTTGAATGGAATCCATGTATGGGAAACATTCAATTATAAAACCAAATAGAAAATAGTATCCTATGTGGGTGGAATTTACACCTCATTTACCAAACTTTTGGAATCCTAACTTATTTATATTTAATTATATGAGATATATAAAGAAAAAAATCATTCATTTTTTATCCCAATATGGCCCTATAATGCGACCACCATATCAATGGGAGGTTGAAAATATATAGTGTTTCATGAAAACCCTAGAAGTATCCATGTTTATCCAATATATCAATCTACCGACTAGATTAATATCTAATTTGGAAGAAATTTATTGGAATTTTATTTAATAATACATATCCAACTTGAGAAACATGGTTTTCATCGACCACTCAAATTGAAAGAAAAGTGAAAAGAGTAGATTTTTAAACTTTATTTCAATGTGGAAAGTCATGAATTGTTCTACAAATATGTAAATTCTATAATAAAATTTATTATATAAATTAATATATAATATCTTATATGAGTTACAAAAATATCACATTCCATTGAAATAAACTAAAGGATTTCAAAAGATTTGGTCATGGCATAGTGTTGGGAAGATTTTATTCAAAGATCAAAATGTAAAACTTTGATGATTATGATGAAAAAGAGAAGGAATCTATTAAAGAAAAAATTTCAACCATAAATCATAAACCATCCTCAATTCTAGCTCTGATGATTATTCCTCCTCAATATCATATGGTGCCTCCTCTTAAATAGAAACAACAATAACATCATCCCTCAAAAATATATAATGAATAATAAAATTTACTATAATTTGAGGACCGAAAGAACTAATATTATTCATTCTTAAAGGATTAGGTTCCAAGGATTTTCATCTCATTCCTAGATATATTTCTTTAAAATTTATAGATATTAGGGGACCCAAAAAAAATTTAAATGATCACCCTTAGTACTACCCCATCCATTGTATTTTGAGGCATAATATCCTTGAATTTTTCTTCTTTAAAGATATTATTTAGAAGATGATTTGAAAATGGGTATGTAAAGTTGGTAAAACTATTCTATAGGTTACATGTGTCTCTAATAATTCTCTAGAATAATAATAATAGTGATAAGATATCCCACATATAGGGGGAAATTTTATCTCTAGATGATTAAAAATTGATCAATCGAGAATATGGGATCATTATGGTATAACTAAATTAACTAGTTATAATGATATCTCCCCATATGGTATAGTAGTTAATAAATTCTTCATAATAGTAAAATAAAATTCGATATAAAAGGCATCTATGGAACAAAAAATATAAATAAAATCTCCACGTGAACCTTATGTAGTGTATACTCTCTAGGATTACTTACCACTATCAATGAGAGGAAGGTAAAAGTCCAACCAAATGAATCCTTCTGTCATGACCCGTCCCAGTGGGGTCCAAGCCGCACTCCCCAAGCCCGCCTCCAATAGGCCAGGGGCTGGTGACTAGAACCGAGTAGGCATGCTACTAACATGGGAGGCATTGCCTATAACATGTACACACGTACACACATCTCCAAGCCCACAAAGATGAAAAGTAAAAACTACTAAAAATGGAAAAGATGCATGCATGCACTAAAACCCAACCACAGAGTACGATAGGAAAGTAAAGTGAAAAAAAGTAAATCCCTGGGCCAAAAGTACAAGCCCACCAGAAAGAAAGTATGTAAAAAAGTCCAACCTGTAAAGAAAGGTGTTGGGACTGCAGTCTATAGCCATAGGAACACACCTCGGCCTGTCTGATCTCACTGCGTACCGTCCGGTCCTGGTCCGCCTAGAATCTTGTCAAAGGCTCACTCGTCTGCACAAGACACGACACGTGCGGGCAAAGCCCGTGCAGTGGTGAGTATAACAATACCCAGTAGGACACCCCGAAACCACAAAGGAAAAACAGCATGAGAAATACCACAAAGGAAATATATAGTCAGTGCCACACAGTATATGTCTACAGAACATATAACAAGAATATCCAGATATACTCATACACGATCGACTATCGCGAAACCCACCACTAGGATCCAGCTCGAAGATTCCACTAAGAATACAACTGAGAGAACACACTCCTAGGTCTGAAGAGAGAGATATGAAGTACTCATTCTGGGAGAACACACTCCATAAGTACTTGAGAACATGATGCTCAGATGAGGATCACAACCAAGTCATGGGGTGATTCCGACAACTCAGTCTAAGCTAATCCGCTAAGCAAAGGATCAGCACCCGGGTGAAGTTAGTCACGTCGATACCAAGAACTCTACCTAGGGTTCCAGGAATGAATAGAGGATCGGGCTCCAAGTCTCGTAGAGGGGATTACAACAACTCTATTCAGGAAGTTCTGCTGAAGGGATCATACTCCTGTATAAAAGAAATGATACCAGAACCTTCAGGGGATAGCCAAGGGTACGAACCCTAAGAACTAGTCCAAGTCACAGAAGACAAGTGGCTCAAGATATGAAGAAAAAGTAACATGGCGTGTAGTATGGTTACACGCCGTGTTCCTTGACCCCGGGTACTGCCCGTGTAAATGGCCCGTGTTATTCGTTCAAGCCGTGTAAAACCAAACTACACGGTGTGTAGAAAAGGTACACGCCGTGTTCCTTGACCCCAGGTACTGCCCGTGTAATCGGCCCGTGTCATTCGGCTTGTCGGATAGAAAGTAACTACACGGCATGGAGAAGAATCACACGCTGTATCCGAGCACCTGGGCTCGCTCCGTGTACGCTGGCCATGTGCCCGTACACGGTCTCTGCCCGTTTCCGTGCCGCCTGCCCGTGTACCAATACACGGGGTATCCCGTGTATCTGGTCGGGTCGGGCCGGGGGGGGTATACACGACGTGTCCTTGGCCGTGTACCCAACTTGTGTCCGTGTACTCCCGGAGTACACGCCAGGTGGTCCGCCAATGAACACATGTCGTGTAGCCCATACTACACGGCGTGTAGTCGGGAAATTTCCAGAACACCGTCTTCTTCCTTGCGCTTCGGCCGATCTTCCAGATCCGCGATCTCTCGCATGTTCGTCCCGATACTCCAAGGATTGGTTCGGTTCATCATACGAACACCGCGATGGGTGTTTTTGGCCCTTAAAACGGATCATAAACCTCGAACGATCCATCCGAAGAAAAATGTCTAAAAACTGATAACTCTCGATCTGCTCCGAATCGTCCGCCGATATCATCGTCGCACCTCCGTGACACTGCTCCGGGGTTGGATCCACAGTTTGGGATCATTGCGTCGCAGAACGGATGTGCAACGATCCTTCGTTCATCGCCCCATGAAGAACACGAAGAACACGAAGAAAAGAAAGGGGAGAAATCCAAAGAAACAAATTTGAGGAACGAACCTCCGCCGTCGTTCATCATGGTGTTAATCTGCTCCCGTTAATAGGATTAAACGGAGAAGAAAATCAACGACAATGGATTAACATGGATTCAATCTCCCAAAATCCCCAAAAAAAGCCCATCCCACAAGAACGATCAATCCATGAACTAATATATTCATGGATTAGCCCGTGTTCATTGTAGAAATCAAGAATGGGGAAGAAAAATCACAAACAAACATCCTACCTGGATTCCGCGACGTTCGTCGGTGATGATCTGGTCGCTGCGTCGTCATCGCCGCGTTGGGAGGTTTTCTCCAGAACCTCCAGAGCCGCCAAGGGTTTTAGGGTTATGAGGTTTGTAACCCTGGACCCTTGCGCTAACCTTTAATTAAAAAGGTAATGGATATCTGTTGTAGCAGATTTAAAAGATTTCACTGTAGAATAAAATATTTTCATTTAAATATTTTATTACTCTTACGTCCCAAAAACTGGATTCCACCACCGACCTGCGCCGACCGATGTTAGGTCTTGCCTAAGGTAAAATTGTTGTTCCAAACGCAACATTGCCCTTGGATTTATGATCCGAGCACATTTTCAGGAGTTATTCCACTTTTTAAGGAAAATCGCATGAGCGCGTAATTTAATTATTAAATTAAATTCAAACATTTGTTCCGGGATCACTGGGCCTCGGAACTACACGCCATCTCAGATCCTGGTCTCAAATTAATTCCCATATAATATTAAAATAATACATGGAAAAAATTTGGGACATTACATCACACCCACCTTAGGGCTTTTACATCCCCGAAAAGCCAAAACAAGGGCTACTCAAAAAGATGTGGGTACTGCACGTGAATCGGATCCTCCTGCTCCAATGTGATCTCCTGGAGATTATCGTGCTACCACCGGACATGTACCAAGGTAATAGCTCGTCCACAAAGGATCTTCTCCTATCGATCCTCGATCTCCACTGGGTACTCTACAAAGGTCGCCCCATTATCGATGTCCAGCTCGCCCCAGTCGATAATGTGCGATGGATCGTGCACGTACCTCCGTAGCTGTGACACATGGAAGACGTTGTGTACCTGGTCCATCTGAGGAGGTAGAGCCAAGTGATATGCCACCTCGCCAACTCTACTCAGAATATGAAAAGGGCCAATGAACCTCGGAGATAGCTTTCCGCCTCGGCCAAATCTCCACAATCCCCGTCGAGGTGAGACCCGAAGGAACACATGGTCTCCCTCCTCGAACTCCAAGGGCCTCCGCCTCCTGTCGGCATAAGACTTTTGCTGACTCTGTGCAGTCTTTATCTATTCCTGGATGACCTGCACCTTCTCTATAGTAGCCCTCACCATTTCTGGGACCATGAGTGCTGACTCTCCTGGGTCAGTCCAGCAAAGTGGTGACCTGCAAGGTCACCCGTACAGAGCCTTGAATGGTGCCATACCAATAGTGGAATGATAACTGTTATTGTAAGAAAATTTCACCAGTGGTAGTTTATCCTCCCAACTATGACCGAAGTTAAGAATACAAGCTCGAAGCATATCCTCCAGGACCTGGATGGTCTGCTCTGTCTGACCATCAGTCTGGGGATGAAACGCTGTGCTCAAGCGTAACTGAGTCCCAAAAGCTTCCTGCAATCCCTTCCACAACTGGGATGCAAAACGAGCATCAGGATCTGAAATGATCGTGGATGTCACTCCATGAAGTCGAACTATCTCCTGCACGTAGAGGCGCCCCAATCTCTCTACTTAACTCTGCTCCTGTATGGATAGGAAGTGGGCCGACTTGGTGAGTCGATCAACGATCACCCAGATGGAATTGTGTCCCCTGGGCGTACGTGCTAAACCCATCACGAAGTCCATGGATATCATGTCCCACTTTAACTCTGGCACCTCAAGGGGCTGATTCAAACCTGCTGGCACATGGTGCTCAGCCTTTACTTGCTGACAAGTAAGGCACTAAGAGACAAACTATGCCACACCCTTCTTCATTCCTGGCCACCAGAACTGACGTCGGAGGTCCTGATACATCTTTTCTATGCCTGGATACACCGCCAAAGGGGATGTATGAAAATCTCTCAGAACCTCCTCTCGCAACGTCTCTGGTACTACCGTGAGCCCTCTGAAAAGAACAACATGATCCCCACCTTCTGAATATCCATCAGCAACATCACTTGTGGATATCTGAGCACTTAGAGTCTCACAGCTAGCATCCTCGCATTGTACTTCCCTGACCCGCTGTATGAGTGGAGGGGTAACAACCATCGACTGAAGGTAAGCTACCTCATCTCCATCCACAAAGGATAACTGTAAAGAGGCCAACTGCCCCGTCACCTCATCCAGATACTGTGAACTGGATTTCCTACTGATAACATCTTCCACCACATTCCCCTTCCCAGGAGTATAAACGATCTCAAATTCGTAATCCTGGAGGAACTCAAGCCATCGCCTCTGTCTGAAATTCATATCCTTCTGAGAAAAGATATATTTGAGACTCTTGTGATCATAGTAGATGGTAAACTGCTCGCCCATCAGGTAGTGCCTCCACATCTTCAATGCGAAGACTACCGCTGTCAACTCAAGATCATGGGTCGTGTAGTTCTGCTCGTGTGGCCTCAATTGACATGAGCCATAGGCAATCACTGCTTGCCTCTGTATCAGGACACAACTAAGCTCGGTTCTTGATGTGTCGCAGAACACTATGTACTCGACACCCTCCTCCAATAATCTCAAGATCGGGGCGCTCGTCAGACTCTGTCTCAACTGCTAGAAATCCTGTTGGAATCTCTCGGTCCATACGAAAGGTTGTCCCTTTCGGGTCAAAGCTGTCATGGGTGCTGCAATCCTGTAGAAATCAAGGATGAATCTCCGATAGTAGCCTGCCAACCCAAGGAAACTCCGCCCCTCTGTCACGCTCCGGGGTGGCTCCTATGCTAGCACTGCCTCCACCTTGGCTGGGTCCACTGCTACACCATCTGTGGAGATAACATGTCCCAGAAAGTGGACCTCCTGTAACCAGAACTGACACTTCGAGAGTTTCTCATACAACTAGTGCTCTTGGAGTGTGTCTAGAACCATCCTTAGGTGTCTCGCGTGCTCCTCCTCGGACACAGAGTACACAAGGATATCATCGATGAATACCACTACAAACCGGTCTAGATAAGGTTAAAAGATCTGGTTCATGAGCCCCATGAACACCACTAGGGCGTTCGTCATGCCGAAGGGAATCACCAAGTACTCATAGTGACCATAGCATCATCTGAAAGCCGTCTTCGATATATCCTCCTTCCGTACTTGCAACTGGTGATAGCCTGATCATAGATCAACCTTCGAGAACCATCGTGCCCCTCTCAACTGGTCGAAGAGGTCATCTATCCTTGATAGTGGATACCGGTTCTTCACGGTCACCTGATTCAAGCGCTGGTAATCCACACATAGACTCAAGCTCCCATCTGCCTTCTTGGAAAACAGCACTGGGGCCACCCAGGGTGAAATGCTGGGTCTCACAAAGCCCTTCTTCTGCAAGTCGCCCAGCTGCACCCTCATCTCACGAAGCTCTACAGGAGCCATCCGATATGCTGATGCTGATATCGGTGTTGTCTCGGGTTGCAAATCAATGCAGAAATCTATCTTTCGATGGGGAGGTAGCCCAGGGACATCCTCCGGAAAGACATCCTCATACTCAGCCAATACTTCTAGAAACTGGAAACTCGTAACATCTGCTGCACCAAGGGCTAGGCTAGCCAACTGATGTGAAATCGGTTGTGCCCTCCTATGAACGAGTCCATCCTGTGTTGCCTGGGTCTCTCTTTCACTAACAAAAGAGAACCTTGTTCCATCACTGCGGACACACCGCACCGTTCACCTAAAACAGTCAATATGGGCATGAACTGTGGATAGACATTCCATACCAAGAATGACATCGTAAGGCCTCGACACTACCACCAAGAGGTTCCAACCAAAACTCTTGCCTCCAAGGGTCAGGTCACACTATCTACAGAGGTGTGTGATCTCTAAATCTTCTCCAGTCAGTGTTTCTAAGTGTAAGGGTCGAGTCAACGGCTCAACTGGAATCTCAAGGTCTCGAACAAGATAAGAAGCCAGAAAGGAATGACTATCACTTGTGTCTATCAATATGGAAACCAAAGTAAAAAAGACACAGATAGTACCTCTAATCATTCTGGGGGTACCTGGGTCATAAGCCTCTGCCGCCTGCAGCTGTCCCTGCCTCTTTCCACCAGCTCCCTGAGCCTGGGGTGAACCTCCTGGGGGTGGTGGTGGTAAAAGATCAAAACGTCGACCACCTCCAACTGCTCTCCCAGCTCCCCTACCACGTCAGCCGCCCCGCAGGTCTGTCTTCTCCACAGGTTGCCTCTGCCTCAGTGGTCCATCCACTACTCCTGTGTCAGTAGTACGGCAGGTCGGAAAATCCCAAGCGAGATGTTCCCTGCCATCACATGAGTAGCATCGCCTCTCTTGAGGCTGGATGGATGCGCCCTGCAAACCGTGTACGGCAGATCCACTGTCCTGGGATCTCCTCTGAAAATGTCTCCCATGCCTGGGTCCCTGACGTCGGTTCCCTGCTGCTGAGGTCTCTTCTCCATCTCACCCATTACTGACATCTAGCAGCTGTCTCTGCTCTGCCAAGAAGCTCTCGACCACCAGAGCCCGCTCGAGCACCCCATCATAAGTAGGAATGCTCATAGGGATAATGCTAGCTCGGATATCTCTGTGCAAGCCCTTCTCAAAAGTCTGAGCTCTGAAGTAATGATCTCTGACCATATCCATAGAGTACCACGAGAGGTCGGTAAACCTAGACAAATATTCAGCCACCGTCATGGTTCCCTACTGGAGTTGAAGAAGCTCCTGTATGCGTACTGCTCCTAGGGT
Source organism: Viscum album (assembly GCA_963277665.1). Lineage (NCBI taxonomy): Eukaryota > Viridiplantae > Streptophyta > Magnoliopsida > Santalales > Viscaceae > Viscum > Viscum album. Next base: position 1,980,686,885 of record OY728119.1, read on the forward strand.
AACCGATGAAAACTCCTCTCTGAAGAGATGCTCAAACTTCGACCATGAAAGTGTCACCTCGTCGTGGGTCTGAATAACCAAACTCCACCATCATCCTACCGAGCCCTGCAGAAGGCTCGCTGCCAGGATCACCATCTGGTCTGCTGGTGTCCTGACCAAACAGAAGACTCTGGCCACTGCCTCAAGCCAGTCCTCTACTACTTGAGGGTCAGGCTCGCCTTGAAACCTGAGGGGTCTCTGTCTCTGAAACTCATGGAGTGTGCTCAGCCTGCGCTCCTCCTCCACTGGAACAGCAGGCACTAAACACTGCTCCACAGGTGGTGGGATAACTGGCACACCACCTGGTGGTAAAACTGGGGGATCTGGTCCCTGTATCGAGGCTTCATCACTGAGGGGATCATCCTCATGATCGAGCTGCTGGATCCTAGTGGGTGCGCATCGCGGAGGCATCCTGTTAAAGAAACAAGATGTATCTCAGTCAGTGAGTATATCTGTAGATCTTACTCAAGAAGGACATGGAAACCACAACTCATTCCTATATGATGCATGTACCATTGTTATCCCCTGCAACTAGTGTTATCATGTTCCGAGTCAAAAATAAAGTTATCATAGTCCTGGTGTATGGATACGTCGGTCGCCCGCACCATCACTGGGGTCCCTGTCCTGAAAGTCGAACTCGAAACACTTAACACTTTTGCCCCAAACCAACTCATAGACTCTCAGTCCTAAGGTAGAACCGACCACCTCTGATACCACTCTATCACGACCCATCCCAGTGGGGCTCGAGCCGCAACTCCCCAAGCCCACCTCCAATAGGCCTAGGGATGGTGACTAGCACCGAGTAGGCATGCTACTAACATGGGAGGCATTGCCTATAACATGTACACACGCACACACATCTCCAAGCCCACAAATCTGAAAAGTAAAAACTGCTAAAAATGGAAAAGATACATGCATACACTAAAACCCAACCACAGATTATGATAGGAAAGTAAAGTGAAAGAAAGTAAATCCCTGGGCCAAAAGTACAAGACCACCAGAAAGAAAGTTTGTAACAAAGTCCAACCTGTAAAGAAATGTGTTGGGACTGCAGTCTGTAGCCGTAGGAACACACCTTGGCCTTTCTGATATCACTGAGTACCGTCTGGTCCTAGTCCACCTAGAATCCTGTCAAAGGCTCACTCGTCTGCACAAGACACGACATGTGCGGGAAAAGCCCGTGCAGGGGTGAGTATAACAATACCCAGTAGGACACCCCGAAACCACAAAGTAAAAACAGCACGGGAAATACCAAAAAGGAAAGATACAGTCATCTCCACACTATATATGTCTACAAAACATATAACAAGAATATCCAGATATACTCATACACGATAAACTATCATGAAACCCACCACTAGGATCCAACTCAAAGATTCCACTAAGCATACAACTGGGATAACACACTCCTAGGTATGAAGAGAGAGATACGAAGTACTCATTCCGGAAGAACACACTCCACAAGTACTTGAGAACATGATGCTCAGATGTGGATCACAACCAAGTCATGGGGTGATTCCAATAACTCAGTCTAAGATAATACTCTAAGAAGAGGATCGGCGCCCGAGTGAAGTTGGTCATGTAGATACCAAGAACTCTACCTAGGGTTCTAGGAATGAATAGAGGATCCATCTCCAAGTATCATAGTGGGGATTCCAACAACTCTATTCAAAAAGTTCTGCTGAAGGGATCATACTTCTGTATAAAAGAAATGATACCAGAACCTTCAGGGGATAGCCAAGGGTACGAACCCTAAGAACTAGTCCAAGTCATAGAAGACAAGTGGCTCAAGCCATGAAGAAAAGGTTACACGGCGTGTAGTATGGTTACACGCCATGTTCCTTGACCCCGGGTACTGCCCGTGAACTTGCCCGTGTCATTCAGCTTGTCGGATAGAAAGAAACTACACGGCGTGTAGAAGAATCACACACCGTGTCCGAGCACCTGGGCTCGCTCCGTGTACGCTGACCATGTGCCCGTACACGGTCTCTACCCATGTTTGTGTCGCCTGCCCGTGTACCAGTACACGGGGTATCCCGTGTATCTGGCCGGGTCTGGCCGGGGGGGTATACAGGGCGTGTCCTTGGCCGTGTACCCAACATGTGTCTCTGTACTCTCGGAGTACATGTCAGGTGGTCCGCCGACGAACACACGCTGTGTAGCCCATACTACATGGCGTGTAGTCGGGAAATTTCCAGAACATCGTCTTCTTCCTCACACTTCGGCCGATCTTCCGGATCCGCGATCTCTCGCCCGTTCATCCCAATACTCCAAGGATTGGTTCGGTTCATCATACGAACACCGCGACGGGTGTTTTAGACCCTTAAAACGGATCATAAACCTCGAACGATCCATCCGAAGAAAAACGTCCCAAAACTCATAACTCTCGATCTGATCCGAATCTCCCACCGATATCGCTGTCGCACCTCCGTGACACCGCTCCGGGGTTGGATCCACAGTTTGGGATCATTGCGTCGCAGAATGGATGCGCAACGATCCGTCGTTCATCGCCCCATGAAGAACGCGAAGAACGCAAATAAAAGAAAGGGGAGAAAACCAAAGAAACAAATTTGAGGAACGAATCTCCATCTTCATTCGTCACGGCGTTGATCCTCTCCCGTTAATAGGATTAAACGGAGCAGAAAATCAATGACAATGGATTAATATGGATTCAATCTCCCAAAATCCCCACAAAAATCCCATCCCGCAAGAACGATCAATCCGCGGACTAATATGTTCGTGTATTAGCCCGTGTTCATCGTAGAAATAAAGAACGGGGAAGAAAAATCACAAACAAACATCCTACCTGGATTCTGCGGCGTTCTTTGGCGATGATCCAGTCGCTGGGTCGCCGTCGCCGTGTTGGGAAGTTTTCTCCAGAACCTCCAGAGCCGCCAAGGGTTTCAGGGTTATGAGGTTTATAACCCTGGACCCTTGTGCTAACCTTTAATTAAAAAGGTAAGGGATATCTATTGTAGTAGATTTAAAATATTTCGTTGCAGAATAAAATATTTTCATTTAAATATTTTATTACTCTTACGTCCCAAAAACTGGATTCCACCACCGACCTGCGTCGGCCGATGTTAGGCCTCACCTAAGGTAAAATCGTTGTTCCAAACACAACGGTGCCCTTGGATTTCTTATCCGAGCACCCGTTCGGGGGTTATTCTACTTTTTCAGGAAAACCGCACGCGTGCATAATTTAATTATTAAATTAAATTCAAACATTTGTTCCGGGCTCATCGGGCCTCGGAACTGCACGCCGTCTCAGAGCCTAGTCTCGAATTAATTCCCATATAATATTAAAATAATACATGGAAAAAATCTAGGACATTACACCTTCATCTAATGTGGATTCACAATAGGAATCTATCAATTTAATCTATATGATATACCCCTTCAATGATAAGTATGGATCGTATAAACTTTAATTCCTTATTCATAATTTGGTAGGAGGTCATAGAGTCTAAGGAAGGAAAATATGAAATAACAGATGATGGTCAAGAATCATTTTCACTAAATCTATACGTCTATTTGAGACCCAAATTCAAGAACTTCAGTGAGTTCAATAGGAATGAATTGATTCATTGCTTTCTAGTTCCAACCCGATCATACCGATGGACTTGTTATTATATATATATCTAGTTTTTCAGCTAAAAGGATTGAGGATATTAGTATAAATCATCCGAAGGGTATCCAGAACACCCCATCCCCCCATCCCCATTTAAGTCATGAAAAATAGTCACAAATGATGTTATCTTTGGCCACAAGGACTCAAACTAGTGAGGAACCTCTTATAGGGAAGCATAGTACCTTAGTCCAAAATTATTTCATTTTTTTAGAAACTGGTCACTATCCCAACAAGGTTCTCAATCTTGGATTCCCTACATATTTCAAAATAACTTAAAGAAGTCATTATTTTGGATTTTTCAAGTCCTTGAGGGTTTGAAACTGACGTCGCAGCTTTCAAGATATATCACATAGATATTAGTTCTTCTGAGTTCCATACTGACATTTAATTTATATAATAAGACTATGTAACAACCATATAAGGGAATATAAAGCATCTTTATATCTATCAATCTTGGTTATATCAATATTCATTATTTCTTGGTTGATAATGGTCTCAGAATCAACATTATCCCAATATGTTCCCTTTGATAACTATGTTATAGTGAATCTGACTCTTCTCCCTCCAGCTTAAAAAACAATGATATGATAAGAGTGTGAAAAAAACAAACAGAATAATTAAGTTGAGGACCAAAATTTTCATTCTCATTTTAGATGATCAATTCATGGTGGTTTGTCATGAATTAGATTTAAACATATTATTGGGATGTACATGGCTATATATACATGTTTTAGTACCCTAGTCATACCATCAGTGCTTGAAATACTTTGTTGATGGGAGATTCAAGGTATTTCATGTTGATGTATACCCTTTTTAGGCCTATAAATCTCAATATATATATATATACATGATAATGATAAATATAGGGTAAGTAGCTGATAATAAATAAATCCATATATATTTCCACCCCAAATAGAATGTAAATCACCCATTTAAATCTATTAAGAGAACTCACTAAATATTTCATGTTTCCCATCAACAAAATTGAGACAATAACTATAGATATCAGAAGTAATTGGGTCATATTTTCTTATGAATTAAACCATAAAATTATATTACTCTTATATAATGGATAGGTAGATGCTTCTATTGAGTATCTTCTACTAATAGAGGAAAATAACTCAATGAAATAAATGTTGTTTAATCTTTCCCCCAAGAACCTCTATGTGAATGTGGTTCTGATGGATATTTATTCAACCTACCAAGGATATTTAATCTATTGGATATGAATCATATGAGAAGGGGAAATGGTTTAGGTATACTTTCATCTATTCTCATAGTGCTGGTTTGAATGGACAAGCCTAGCTATTCTGAAGGAGTTTTTCATCCAAATAGTAGTAATAATGTCCATGTATCATATCTCAGTTCTCAAGTTTTTGTTATATCTTACACTCCTAATAATGGTGAAGTGGAAAAACAAGATCTCAAGGTTGATCCTATGTAATTTGAGGAGGTTTTCACAACCATTATATAAGATCATATTGTTGGGAACTATTGGTATATACTCAACACTAATAGGGGTGAATCATTATTAGTGTGTTTTTATCCCTCAACCTCTTTGACTGGTTAATATCTTGATTCTATTTTTTTATTTTCCTTCTCATTTTCAAGAAGGTGAATGAAATTAATGGATATAAAATGACGTTTTTATAAGGCTATCCTCTCAATATAAGTAGCTAGTACTTGTTGTGTCTAGAGGTGACCAATACATAGATTCACCCCTATAATGAGGTACCAATTATAATGGTTTTTCTCAAAAATAATACAATACTAATGTGTGGTTCCCAACACATTTTTAGGGTGTGGAATAAACATGATTCCCTAAACTAGTGATATCTTAGTCTAATATGTAGCTTCCTTAAAGATCTTTATACTTCCTATATAGACAGTCTTCAACTTCATTATGTTCTTTATAACATCAAGAATATCCTCCATAATATATGTTTTCTCTTGATTATAATAGTGCTTCTGTGTTCTCCTACTCCTTCTTATATTGTTTCTTGCACAACATCACACAAGTACCTTATTCATTATCTTATTATTCTCTTTCACTGACTATATGTCCCTTCTTTCTCGGTATAAACTAGACTACAAAGAACCTTCTTCTCCTTATGACATCATATCCAACATGACCAATTCTTGTTATTATTATTCATCCTATGTAAACATATATTCATAGTACCTTATTATCTTTTTCTTTATCCTTATTATAATTCTATTTATAAAAACATAAATGTGCAGCACTCTATTCTATTATTCTCTCTTCTTCTCTCTTATTCCCTCTTCTCTTATCTTATTCTTATGTTTCAGTGAATATGATCATAAATTTTTGTCTTCTTATTGGATTAAATTCATTATATTTGTATGATTATAATTATCAAAGTGTTGGATCACAATTTTCATGAAACCTTAATATACTTTCTCAAATCATAGTTTTGATCCTCTCACCCTTTTTTATATATTTTCTTCATAGAACTACATTACATATATATAAATAATAAAACATGTAGCATTATTTACCTTCCTCTTCCTCTCCCTATTTAATATTCCCAATACATCATGAAAACAATATTATAATTTCCATGTTTTATAGTAATTTAAATACTCTTGGATATTTGGAATCTCTTATAATAAAAATCAACATTAACCACGCTTTCAATATTTTTTGTACTTTCGTATTATTCAACCATTACCAAAAGACTTTTCTAAAGAATCGGTTCTTATTTCATCATATTATTCCACAATATATGGAAATATCACACACTCTTTATTAAAACAAATCTACATTTTTAAATGGTATGAATATAATTATATTTAAATATTCATTACTTATGGTCATGGATCCCTTGTATTATAGCACACCACTCATGGTAATTCTTTCCTCTTCCTTCATTAAACTACCCAAATCAACTCTCCTTAATTTTTATTGAGATTTCACCATAAATATATCATCCAAAGTTTTATAAAATATCATGAATGTTGATGGGATTTATCAAGATATATATATATATATATTCATTTAATTCTTGTTTACCTAGAATCTTATGAACCAAACTCATATCTACAACATAATGTTTGTTGTAAACATTTTCTTATGAATAACTCTATTTGTGAATGTTGTAAGTCCATCTATGTGAAAATTCTTGTACATTATTCTCATAATATTCTATTTTTAGTTGAGAATTAATCATCAAATCATTTAATAAATATAATAATGAAAAATATCATGTTATGTGAAATTTATGAGGATCATCACACCCATAATCTTATAAAATTACATTTCCCCTCACACATCGGAATACAGAAACCTAGAAAATTTCACCAGTAAATTTGAAAAATTACCTTATGTGAATTTCTATATTCATATATGGATTCAGATAAGTAGCATGTGGATAAGTTTCTAAATTCTCTTATGTTATACCAAATGACTATATGACCTAGAATTTGATTATACTGTATCATTCATCTACATGATGGCATTTTCTTACATTGGCCCAATTCCCAAGATTAAATCATTCCCATATGTAGAATAGTTCACCTATGTGAAGTCACATTTCCAAATTCTTATATGTAACCATTCACTTATCCAATTCTTCTTCTGTGAACATTTGGATATATAATAATGAATTTGGGTACATGTATTTTTATACACAACCAATTTAAATATATGAATGATTCGTATAAATAGCATATAATTCAGGTAAACAAATTTACCTATATATAAAAAACCCATTCATGGATATTTACTTATGTGGATATCATATGTAGATTTATATATGTGGTCCTACACTTCTTTAAACAATTTCCTGAAATTCACTTTTTTATATGTTTTACCACCTTCCTTATTTCAATCTTCATCTCAGAAAATCTTTGTAAGAATCATGATATCCATTATCAAGATGTTTTATCTTTATAATAGCATCTTATATTTAATTAATTGAATTAAAATCTCCACCTATTTATGATCCCATTAAAATATTCTTTGAAACATATCATATCTCCTTATTCTTCTAATTGATCTACCACAACACTTTTGGTGCCTTCACTTGTTATAGAAACAACATTTTCTCAGCTATCACCTTCTTTATGTAGTTGGTTTTCCTACCATGTATCTCCCAAAATAGATACATCTATCATAATTCCCATAGTCACAACATTTTAATTCCCATTTTCATCAAACATCAACCAATACTTATGGATGGAACTTCAACTAGTTAAAAACACATGGATTCCATTTTGGGATCATCTTATAGATATTAAGGTATTATTTAGAAAATTGTGTTTGTATATCTTGAATATGAACCCCCTAAAATGTAATTTCATGGAGACTTTGGGAAAATTCCTCACTTTTTGGTTCTCAATCATGAAATCAAGGTAAACACAGAGAAAAATAAGGCAATTATTTATATTCCACCTCTTATAAACCTTATGGAGTTGAGAGGACTTAAAGGTCCCCTCACCTACATCAAGAACTTCATATATAACCTATTTTGAAATTTATTTCTATTCACATAGTTAATAAAGAAATGGATCACCTAAAAATTTGATACATATTATCGATACACCTTCATTGATCTCAAAAAATACATTTTACAGCCTCCATTTAGGAAGTTTCCAATAGAATGGAATCACTTTGTACTTTATTTGGTGACCTTAGAGTGAATTAATAGTTCCCTCCTTTCTCAGAAGAATAACACAAAGATTAATAATAGTCTTTATTATCTTAGTAAGCTAAATTTATAATTTGACACATGATATCTTGATATTGAGAAGAAATTCCTTGCGTTATTTTTCATAGTAAAAAAGGTGAGATTATTTTTACATAACCATGAGGTCCACCAAGTCTCTTATATCGATTCACTCAAATACATCCTTTATCAACCAATGATGATTGGATAAATACTATAATGGGAATTCATTCTTTATTAATTTGAAACCCGATTCATGTCTTAAAAAGTGATCAAGGGTTGTGTACTAGAATATTTACTCTCATTGAAACAGATACCAGAGAAGTAACTATTATAAATAAATCTCACTTGTGATGATTCCATCTCTATCTATGATATTTCCTAAACATGGGAAATTTATATTGTTGTTTCTTAATAATTTTAATAGTTAGAATAAAGGAAATTTTAAATATCAACAGCTTCAGATTGGGGGTTGTTTTCATCTCCCCTTAAAAATTATCTCTACCTTACTCCTTCCAACTATTAGAGGGATTTACAAATAATGATGTGTAATATTAAGCCCTCGTTATAAGCATGGAATTTTCCCTAAAAATACAAGTTACCCGATTAACAATAAAGGGTGATTCAGAGTTGGTGATCAATAAAATCAATAGTAACTATTATATTAAATATAATTAGTTGATTCCATTTCATGATTATGTATGAGGGTGGATGGATGAATTTCAAAAAGATCCAACATTGTCTTACAAATCTAATTCACGGAATACCAATGTGGATCCACTAGACAATCATACTACAACCTTTTTTTATCTATACAAGGGAAGGATGGTCATTTTCATCATGCATTGATGGGTGGTCTCATCATTCATAAGTAATTATATTGAAGTTATTTGTGAAATTAATTCCACCCTTGACCTAGGTGAGCCTTTGACCTCACTCATTTATTCTAAAAATTACTCGATGTAATCCATGATAGTCTACCTCCAAAACAAAATTCCCCCTCTAAATTGAGATAACAATAATCAAATATGGTGGTGGGAAATAAAAATCATCTGTTATGATTATAAAAATTACTACAATTTCCTCTATATTTGAGGATTTTATAGAGTCCTCATCAAGTGACATGAATAGGGAAATGCCCTCACTATTATATAGGAAGTCCGTATTAGCACTTGTAGTTCCCACTAATAATGAACCAATCCCTCCCACTAAATCTAGAGGATTGGATATTCTTTTCCATCAATGATTCAAGTCTTTAAAAAGTTTATGAATAAATTACAAGACAGATAGATATATGAAAAAATTATTTATCAAACACTAGATTTATTTTATACCAAAAAATATTCTTGTAAATTTTCCATATGGGAAACTTATTTCATGTGCCCATACCAACAAAATATATCTAGGTAGTTAAAGCTTATTCTTGCTACCAATAATTTTATCCCCTAGTGAGTTGAGGTTATATCCCTCAAGGAATTTGGAACAAAAGTAGATGTAAATTTTAGGAAGTCTAATATTATTACTAGATTCAAAGTCCCTCACATAAAATTGAAAAAAAAAATTGTATCAATTTTTTTACTTATAAATTAAATAGGTTATATTATGAGTAAATAATTTAGTCTAAACACTCAACCTTATATCATACTATAATGTCCTGCCTTTTTAATACATAAAAATTTCAATAAAAATTATAACATGTAATAATAAAGAGGATATTTTCATGTTTAGTTTCATAGAAATTAGGGACGTAATACATGATAACATAAATATTCCTCTAATAAACTTGAAATTATTATTAATATATTCAACCTAGGTGACTTTTATGACATCTTATATCTTGGGGACATAGATTATAAATAGGGGATGAGTATAAATACCATTAATGGTATTACAAAGCAAATATTTAGCATAAGGTCATAGGATATAAAAATAGGGAATGATCATAAGAACAAGATTCATGTAATAATATTATGATCAAGAATCGTACATGTAAATTTGTCTATAACATAAAAATAATACAATCATAAATATTTCAATAATTTTTATCCCCTTGGTTTAATAAACCATAATTACTGAGGTTATTCACCAAGGTATCATAAAAAATGTCATATATATAGATTAATTATTTACCCAATGAATTTTATAACTATAAGGGAACACCATTAATATTTCTATATTCACGTATTCCACATAGATCATATGAAAATAATTTAATATTAACCTATGGGAAACAATTAATAGTATTCATGTAAAATTCATTAATTTATTAAATTCTTAAAGATGTGAGTATTACATCATTTTTCACCCATGATAAATAAATGTGGGTTTCATATTTGGAAGTAAAAAATCAATTAATCATGATTTATTTTTGGTTAATATCCATTTTTAGTGAAAATGTTTAATTATCCACATAACAATAATTTGATTTCAAAAGGGAAAAATTATGGAATGAATTCAGGATCATGATGGGTATATAATTTAGATTAAGTAAATGGTGATAATGGGAGATAAATAAGGTCACACATTGATGAAACAATATTTTTATGCAATTTTATAATAAAAATTATATTAAGGGAATGTAATTCAATATTTTTTCAGATATACTACAAAATATGTACTTGAATGAAAAAGAAGAGGAGATTTTTCTTACCATGGGTGGTTAATTCCTAAATCTTGGAGAGGTAAACCGTAGGACCTTGAAGACACCTTAGAGGGTATTTAGAGAGAGTAAATGAGAATAATTTCATGATTAATGTATTTTAAGTGGAGTTTAATGGGAGGAATGGGATGATATCTATAGTAATAGAGGGGGAATTGTTTAAAAATGTCTAAATCTTGGTCTTGGAATTATAGGTTGTGAAAAATGAAAAAACAATGGAATACCAATGATTTTTCTCATGTTTATAGATATTTTAATCATGGTTTATAATATTTTCATCCCTTAGAACTAAAATCCATTTTTTAATATTACATTGGTCCTAGAAAAGTAAATTTTCAGCAAAATATTGTTTTTAAAATCATAATTACAATTTTAGAATTTGGAAAGTCACTTATAGGTTTGGAAATCGATTTAGGTCAATTAAAATACATAATATTAATAAAATGACATATTTTTTTCATTTAATCTACTTAATAAATTATCACATCATTATTACATATATATAAAGTCATAATATATACTGAAAACACAAAAAGATATTTTTACTATTCAATGAAAAATAATCTTTTTTAGAAAATTCTAAAAATTTCAGCCTAAATTAATTTTGATGTGATAATTTAAAATATAATTTTTATTTTGTCAATGTAATTTCCTAAATATGATGATTTTAACTTTTAAATAAAAAATTCTTATCCATTGGAAAATAGCATTTTTTACAACATAGTCAACTTTCTAACACATATAAAAAAATTCTTGGAAATTATTAATTTATATTATCACTTAAAAGGATATGTAATGAAAATAGACATTATTTAGAATTAATTAGTTTTTTATAAAAGATAATATATTCTCTAAAAATACAATTATGTTTTTTCTATATCCAAAAATATATTTATCAATTTCAGTTTTAATTCACATGAATTATAATAAATAAATTTATAAGCAAAATTACATTTAATGAAACTAATATTTAATTTATAAAAAATAAGGTAAATTTTTAAGATACTAAGTTTTAGATATATAACCCCTTATTACAGTAGAATACTCTTAAAGGTTAAGGTGTGTGATGATGGTTGTTTCATGGGGTGGATCACCTAAAATTATCATATTGATAATCTCTAATAATTTGACCATTTCCCATAAGTGATCTCATTTAGGAATAAATTATTGAATCTTTTATTTAAATCCATCAAGGGATAACCCCAATGAAACTACTTCCCCCCATTTTATGACAAATGGTCTTTCAAATGAATTATTATATATGTTGAGGCCATCATTTCTTCTTATGCATAAATTATCTTTTTTCAATACCATTTGTAAAAACTAATTGTAATGGTAACATTATTACCAATGGTTATAGTTCCCAATGATAATATTGAATGATGGTTAATTTTACCTTTGTATCCTATATATACTATACCATTAATTAACATTTACTACTTTATTCTTAAAGTATTTTTTAATTACTTTAATAATTCTGGTTATATTCCTAATGTTTATTGTTCTTTAAAATGTTTTCATGGTGGATTTAATATTCCTAGAATATTTTTATACAATGGAGTATACCATTGTGTGGTAATTATTCTATTTTTTTTATATCTCAGTGCTAATCCTAGCTATAGTAATCGGTATTATTAATTTAAATCTAATATTCATTTTTGTAATAGTCTTTTTAAGTAATTCCATTTTGGAAAATAATAAAATAATTATTATTAAAAGTAATAATTATTTTAATAATTGATGTTATTAATATTTTCATAACTTTTTATATTCTCCCTTTACTGATTTTATATGAAATGTGCATAATTTGTGTCAAATATTAATGTTTAAATATTAAATATAATTTAGAGCACTATTTTGACTTCATCCAGATTCAAGTCTTTTTAATTTTTTAATAATAAAGATCACCCTAATTATCTAAATTGCATGATTATTGTTTTTTAGGGTTAATTACTCAAATTAAAACATTTCATTAGAAGGAATCTTTGTCCAATTCTGTCATTTGAAGGGTTATATGGATCACACAAGAAGGCCCAACGAATTTGTGAAGAAATTGGATAAGCTATAAAGATTAAATTAATGGGATCCCTCTAGAAGTAAAAATCCTTTAATTCTCCTCAAAAGGTAAGGGTACAATTCAATTCATCTTGTATAAAAATTTTAAGGCCCAACTCCAAAGACAAGGGGCCCAACTGATGATTTTAATCCCAGCCCACCATTCTGTCTGAGAAATAAAATTATCACACCATTATTGATTTTTCTCCTGAAATAGATAGCCATTAAATCATATATTTTGCGGTGTGAAATAGGATATTTATTCGGACAACTTTTTTGAATAAAGTGTTCAGATTTGAGGTCATCTTATTATTCAAAAACTCATTCACATTTTGGCATTTAAAAAGTTTGGATTGAAATGGACAGATTAAAATTGTTTAATCAAACTGCCATAAATTTGGATACTTAATTCCAATGGCCTCAAAATTTTCAGGGTAGATAGATGAGATATTTATATACAACTTTTAAGAAGATAATATCTCTATATTAGTCTTTATAATTTATCAAAGTGGCGATGCAAGTGGAGGGTCAGTTTTGGAATGCAAATAGCCCACAACATTGGGCTATAAATACATCTCTCTCCTCTCCTTGCAAAGGGTTGGAATTTCAGAAGTGAGGAGAATATATTTGCATGACCAAATCCATTCAAAAGGATTTTTAGGACCTTAAATACTCAAGTTTTCACTTGAAATACATTTCCTACTCTCTTTGTTTTCATTTACTTTTGTGTTGTTCTTCGTTTTTAATCGTATAAGTGTTTGTTTTTGTAATTATTTTTAAATGAAAGTTTCTTCTTCAATATATCTTATTCTCAGACACCTTATTTAGTTTAATATTAATTTTATTAAAATATATTAAATCAAGTTAAAAAAAATTTCCTTCTTTTGCTTCCTCATTCAATCGAAAGTTTTTTTAACTCTCTTCAACGATTGTGTTTGTTCGACGCACTACTCTTTTCTTATCTTGTTATTTTTGTTCTAGTTATAATTCATCACCTTAATCATATATTACCAGATTAATAAATATATTAATGTCTGAGTAAATCTACCATTGGGGGGAGTCATTATTTAGATATGTTAAGCAATTGAGAGCTTTTTCTCGATGAGTATTCTTTAATTTAACATTGTGTATGTTGGACTTAACATGTCATGGATTAATGACTTGTTTTGTTTAACGTGTGGTTTCCATGGATTATTGGAACCATAAATATACTACCATCAACAGGCTATGATTTATATTATAACCCTAAGTTAAGTTAAGGCTTTGATTAAGTCCTTAACACTTCGGAATTACAATCAACGTTATCTTGTGAAGTGGGTGTTAATTTAAATGAAATGTAAAGCAAATATCAAGGATATCACAAGCTTAACTCCCTAAAAATGAACTCAACCCAATTTTTATCAATTTTTTAAATCAAACACCAATCATTAATCACTTTATTTAATCTCTTCAAACAATCCCCCCAATAAAAATACAATCAACTAAAAACAATCGACTATTAAAAAGTATCATCGCCAAGGATTTGACCCGAGTGATGTTATACACATTAGTAGATCACTGAAACCTTGACTAGTCGATAGGTGACAATCATTCGTGTTTTCAAATGGATCCATTGTTGGGGATGGTGTATTAAGTAGTCATTTGTTTTCAGTTATTTAAAAAAAACCAAAAAAACTAAATTGAAAAAAAAATGAAAAAAAACACAAAGAAACCCCCACCTTCTCATAAAAATCATAAACGGAAAAAAACACAAAGAAAAACTCATCTTCATCTTTCTTCAAAAATCTCTTTGAATGCCCCGTATCCTCCCAAAAAATCCCTCGGATTTTTTTGACCCTGAAATTGAGTGAACACTATGCTAACTTAGGAGGAACATTAGGGATAATCAAATAATTCAAGAACCATTCCTTGTCCAACCAGTTGAATTAAAAATGGCCAATCCTAGGGAACAAAAACTTAAAGAACTCACTACCCCTAATATTAATTACCAACCCCTTGTTATTCAATATTCAAATATAGAGTCTGACTTCGAAATCAAATTAGGTTTGATTCATCTTCCCCCTCATTTCCATGGGCTAACCGGTGAGGATCCACTTCTCCACCTTAAAGAGTTCAAAGTAGTATGCTCTACCATGAAGTCTCAAGGGGTTTATAAGGAACAAATCAAACTCCAAGAATTCCCTTTATCCTTGTCTGACATTGCTAAGTCATGGATTTACTACCTATATCCTAGTTCCATAACCACATGGAATGACATGAAGCAACTCTTTTTAGAGAAATTCTTTCCTGCTTCTCATACTGCTTCTATCCGAAAGGAAATAAGTGGTATTCATCAATTCCCCAATGAATCACTCCATGAGTATTGGGAGAGGTTCAAAAATATTGTGGAAACCTACCCACACCACCAAATCCATGACCAACTCTTGATCTAATACTTCTATGAGGGGTTATTGGCTATGGAGAGAACCCTCATTTCTGCCACAAGTGGCGGTGCTCTTATTGATAAAACTTCTACAGGTGTAAGAGATCTCATAAGAAACATGGTTGAAAACACACAACAATTCCATACTCGAGAACATGATCAAGTAAAACAAGTCCAAGACAATCAATCCATAGAGCCAAACAAGATGACAGAGTGGATGAGTGAACTTACAGGTCTTGTGCGACAACTAGTTGTGGCTACCAAAGCCCCGACCTCATCTTCTACACAATATCTATTCCCTAGACCTATCAAGAACTGTGAAATCTGTAGCTCCCCATCTCATCCAACTGATACATGTCCACAACTTCAAGAGTATCCCTCAGATTCATCTGGACGAATGGAGCTCAATGCAGCATATGCTCAAAAGAACCCCAACTCTCAACAATCAGGTCAGTTTGTTAGAAACTTCAACCAACCCCATTATGATCCCTTCTCTTCTACATATAACCCTAACTTGAGATATGGGAATCCCATTTCTCATCCCCCTCAATACCCTCATCAAAACCCAAACCAATTATAATATGGTCAAGGTGTTGGTAACTTCCAACAACCTTATCCTTTTATTCCTCAACCTCAAAGGAACAATCCTCCTCCTGGATTCCACTATCCTAGTGAGCCTTCTCAATTCCCAAACCAATACAATCACTTTACCAAGAACCAAAATCAAGGAAATTCCAATCCAGTACAAGCCTCTTTTTCCAAGAAACCATTGGAAAGTGCAGTTGAAGATCTTGCCTCCTTCACTCATTCCAGCCATAAAAACATTGAAACCCAAATTGGTCAACTTGTATCCCACCTTAGTCAGCAGCAACCATCTAATTTTTTCCAACTCCTAGCTCAACCATTACCCAACCCCAAGGGTAATGTAAGTGAAATTTCACTTAGATCCGGAAATCAAATTGATATGCCTCAAGATAAGTCCTCCAACCCCCCTTTGAATGTTAACATAGAAAATGAAAATAAAAAGAAACATGAAAAGGAATCTGAATCCATTCCCTCACCTCCTTTCATTCCACTTAGGAACCCAATTCCTTTTCCTAAAGACATTTCTAATCCAAATAAGTGCTTTGAACCTGATCCTGAAATGCTTAACATGTTTAGACGTGTTGAAGTCAGCATTCCCCTCTTAGATTCCATAAAACAAATCCCTAAGTATGCCAAGTTTCTTAAGGAATTGTGCACCCACAAGAGTCAACTTAGGACCTTCAAAAATGTTTCCACCCAACCGTCTATTCCCATAAAGTGCAAAGATCCAGGGACCTTTACGGATCCATGCCAAATTGGAAGTTCCAACTATGATGATGCACTCATAGACCTAGGAGCCTAAATTAATGTTATGCTCAAATATATCTTCTCCAACCTTGGTCTAGGTCCTTTACACCCAACAGGTGTTGTCATCCAGTTAGCCAATCAAAGCACAGCCAGTCCTAAGGGAATAATTGAGGATTTCCTTGTCCGATTCAATGATCTTATCTTCCCAACTGACTTCTATGTCCTTGACATATAAGGTGATACAACTTATTTCCAATATCCTCTGATTTTAGGAAGACTTTTCCTTCTGATATATAAAACCAAAATTGATGTCCATGCTGGAATCTTATCCATGGAATTTGTTGACCAACTGGTCAAGTTCAGTATTTTTCAATCCATGTGATACCCATCATAGAATCAATATATATTATCTATCCATGATTCTAAAAGTCTCTTTGAGAGTGTCTTGAATCCAAATCCATCATGTTCTTCTTGTTATACTAATAGAGAAGTTTTTGAATATTTTATCCTCATTAACCAAGTCATAAATGGAGAAGTTGATATTGAAATTACAAATAAAAACTCCATTGATCTAAAGGATCTTGAAAACTCTTTGGAATCCCATCTCACCTTTGGCCTCCACTGCTCCAACTTGGATGGTAATGGGGAAAACAAATAAGCATGTTCTTTTTTTAATTCAAATCTGATTATCCAACATTCATCATTTCCTATCCATGATTCTGAAAATTCTGTTATATGTGAGGTGAACCCTGAACCAATGTGTTTATATTTTCCTGATGGGAGTGAAGGTTGTGAGATTTGTTCCATAATCAATAAAGTGATCACTGGTGATATTGAAATTGACCATTCTTTAGCAAACAACATTGATATAAAGGATATTGAAAATTTTATTCAGTCTTATGACTCCACTAATCCTCATTACTCTACATCGATAAGTGATGAAATAAATGGTTCAAAAACAATTGGGATCTCATACTCTGGTTTCGTGTTATCTAAACCTTATATAAATGAACCATTAGAATTGAGAAATATTCCTTAATTTCCAAGCATAGAAAACCATCACTTTTTGGATAAAATCATTCCTCATGTTGAAGACCAAAGGGAGGATAGTCATATTCTCTTTCCACCCATGTTGAATTGCAAGCGAAACAACAAGGAAGGTATGAAATTATCCAATGAATCATCGAGCCTCCCAAAGGAAAAGTTTTTCTGGAAGCACACTGGAGTTGAGAAAATATGATGGCCACCGTCAGACTATGGGTAGTCCACTGCAACTATCCAGCTATAGACAAATAAATGCAGTGATTCTTGGGAGGCAACCCATGTTTTATTTTACTTTTATGAAATTTTAATTTCTTTTTAGTTTTTCATTATATGAATAATGATTTTTCTTTGTTGGGGAACCACCTCCACTTCGATCAGATCCATAACTTCCACCAACCCACCACCAGATGGGGACAACGACCCACCAAATCCAAACCAAGGGGAACCTCTTTCCCTTTAACTCTCTCTCTCTCTATCTCTTCCTCTCTATCCATCTTTCTTCTTCTTCCCATATCTTTAATTTTTTTACCACTTTCTTTATCAAACCCTTTTCTTTTTCTCTTCCTCTTTTGTGTGGGTTTTTCTTTATTAAAAACTAAAAAAACATAAAAATAATAAATAAAACAAAAAAATAATAATTTAAAAACAATATGAAAAATCAAGAGTAGTGCTTAATCACCTTCTAATTTTCAAATTTTTTCCATCCATTTTGGGGAGTCAAAAGATATGGTTTCATCTCAAATATTTTGTGGTTTCTTTAAAAATTTGGATAAATAATATTGTTTCAAAGCCAACAAATTTTTAATGCTCAATTTTTTTTTGGAAAATGATCTTCCCCACCTGTGAGGAACAACATTTTCTTTCATGTCAAGGCCACCGATGGCCATCTTTTCAAAATGTGTTTTTTTTCACCCCCATTTGTGAGTCTTGCGTTTGTAGACCTTTGAGATAAATTTCCTACTTTAGTGTGCATTAATACGATAGAGGCATTTTATGAACCCCGTGAGAATTATAATAGAAAAATAGCCTCCCATTAACCATAAATTAATCCTCCTTTTAGAATCCCCTTCGAGCCTATGAAAACATTTTCTTTGATATCCACATTAAAATCCCAATACCTTATCCCACCCAATATCAACATGGATTTTCATTACATTATTTATTGAAATTTAAGTGTGGGGGAAATGGATTTCATTTTTGGGTGCCCTTTTATTGATTTTCAACAAGTTATCATATGATTTAGGGAAAGCATCCATTTTAGTGTGAGGGATAGTTTTTCATTCAGTGAGTTTTGGGGAATGTAATGTACTTTCATTTCTGTAATTTTGTAAATGTTATTGACAAGTGTTCAAAAAAAATCAAAAAAATTAAAAAAATAAGAATGGGTTGTGTCTTGGGTAGGTAAAAAATCACCCTTACTAAACCTTTGATCTTGCTATAACTATTAAAATTAGTGTCATGAGGAGATTAATCAATAGTTGGGATATGAGTGTGAGATCTTTTTCAAGTTCAACTTTTGAAAAATTCAAGAAAAAAAAGAATACTTATGTAATTGGGAGAAGTTTTGTGTTTTGTAAATATTTCATCTTCTAATCCCCTCAAAATTTTCTTCCTCTCTTGTGTCTTTCTTCACAAAATCATTCCCTTGTAAATATGTGTTTCTGTTTCCTTCCATGTTTCATTTCAAAAAAAATTGTGCATTGTTTTACCCATGATGATGTTTTAACCCGCTTCTCCTATCTCTTGGACATTATATTCCTACCATCCCATAGCCACAGAAAAACCCCTTAAAATACCTCTTGATTCTTGTGCACTTTAGGATAGGGAATAGAAGATGAGATCTATTACAAACACTAAGATTTTTACTTTTGGTTGGTGAATGAGTGAAACTTCTTTAATTAATTTTATTATCTTGAGAGGAGTAAGTTTTGTGTGCCACCATTTTCCATTTCTAAATTTGAGCATGAAAAAATGAATTGTTTTTGGAACATTGTTTCTGTAACAACTTGTGGTGGAATTCAATATGGATGAATGAAATTGTCTAAACCTCCCCTGATTGGGGAAAACAAAATTTTAATATTTTTTGGTGAGTGAAAATGATTTTTGTCATGGTTTTATATTTTTTGTCCATGAGGACATGCACAAGACCAAGTGTGGGGGATTTGATGTTATTAATATTTTAATAACTTTTTATATTCTCTATTTACTGATTTTATATGAAATGTGCATAATTTGTGTGAAATATTAATGTTTAAATATTAAATATAATTTTAGAGCACTATTTTGAATTCATCCAGATTCAATTATATTTAATGTTTTAATAATATAGCTCACCCTAATTATCCAAATTGCATGATTATTATTTTTTAGGGTTCCTTACTCAAATTAAAACATTTCATTAGAAGGAATCTTGGGCCAATTATGTCATTTGAAGGGTCATATGGATCACACAAGAAGGCCCAATGAATTTGTGAATAAACTGGATAAGCTATGAAGATTGAATTGCTAGGATACCTCCAAAATTCCAAATCCTTTAATTATCCTCTAAAGGTCGGGGTAAAATTCAATTCATCTTGGATAAAAATTTCAAGGCCCAACTCCAAATACAAGGGGCCCAACTAATGATTTTAATCCCAGCCCACCATTCTGTCTGGGAAATAAAATTATCACACAATAATTGATTTTTCTCCTGAAAGAGACATCCATTCAAGCTAATATTTTCAGTGTGAAATAGGATATTTAGTAGGCAAACTTTTTTTAAGAAAGTG
Organism: Viscum album; assembly: GCA_963277665.1. Lineage (NCBI taxonomy): Eukaryota > Viridiplantae > Streptophyta > Magnoliopsida > Santalales > Viscaceae > Viscum > Viscum album. The sequence continues at coordinate 1,980,707,523 of OY728119.1, forward strand.
TTAGTATTTGAGGTCATATTCTTATTCAAAAACCCATTCACATTTTGGAATTTAAAAATTTTGGATTGAAATGGACAGATTAAAATTGTTTAATAAAACTGCCATAACTTTGGTTACTTTAGTCCAATGGCCTCCAAATTTTCAGAGTAGATAGAGGATATATTTATCTAAAACTTGTAAGAAGATCATATCTCTATATTCATCTATATAATTTATCAAAGTGGATATGAAAGTGGAGGGTCGGTTTTGGAATGAAAAAAACCCACAACATTGGGCTATAAATACATCCCCCTCCTCTCCTTGTAAAGGGTTGGCATTTCAGAAAAGAGGAGCATATATTGGCACAACCAAAGCCTTGAAAAGGCTTGGGAGGACCTTCCATGTAACATCCCAGTTCTGGAATCCACCCAGAGGTTCCCCGTACCTGGTTGGTTACATGGCCTCAAGCGCATTTCCCCGAACACCAGAGGATGCCGACTAGTAGTGAGGGCCTTAGGTGTGATAGTGGGGAAAATATGCCCTCATTGGCAGAGTATATAGGGGAATTAAACAACACATATACAATAGCGGAAGCATTAAACATCTATACAAGAGTAAACAGCGGAAGACTGAGATAAAGAAACAACTAGAGCATGCATATATATAAATGATGCACGATGCATATGTCTAGGAAAGGATCCAAACAAGTCACAATGATGGAAATACAAACAGTACTAAAAACAAGTGCAGAAGAAAGATAAACATCTCCTCAGCATTGCAATCCTAAGCTTGGTCTCATACTCCCCAACTCCACAGCAAGTCAAGTACCTGAGGTCGAAGGGATCTTTCCCTTATCTATACAGGTAACAATATAATCTGTTTGGGCCCAAAATCATGACCCAAATAGGGTGTGAGACAAAATCTCAGTAGGCAAACAGCCAAAGATCTGTGTCTAACAGTTAGTGAATTTATGGCAGGTAAATGTACAGAAAGCAGTAAACAGGAAAGTACTAAGCAGCAAACAATCCACAATTTCTAGCATATAATTTACAAACAAGTACGCAGCCACTCAAGCAAGTAGAACAATAGGTAACCCTCTGGGTAGTTCTCACAGCCTAACCCCTATGGTTCAACCTAACAGTACTAGAAACCCTCTGAGAGTCACACATAGTCTCACCCCTCTGGTTTAGCTAAAGAATAGACTCTCTAGGGAAGCACTCGCCGTCAATTCCCCCTATAGTCTTGTATTGTACTAAAGACGCTCTGGGGAAGCACTCAACATCTCATTCCCCCTGTGGCCCATGTCGAGGAACTACAGACACTCTGAGGAAGCACTCAACATCAATTCCTCCTGTGGTCCTGCATAATATTATAAAGACACTCTAGATAATCTCTTACGTTCATTCTCCCTATGGTCTACTACACTAGGTTCCCACATCCCTGTGTAAAGTCAGCAAGTGTCGCATCGCGTAATAGCCAAAGTAACCTCAAGAACTATTTGGCTAGCATTATACAGCATCTCAGCATGGAAGAACAGCAGTCACATCATCATACAAACTAGGCATGGAACTGGAAATAGCCTAACAGGAAAAACTATACCAAACGGTCATAAACAGGAAAAACATGCATGGGAAAAACATCCAAAGCACATTAAAATTACCCTATTCACAAAAAATAACCTCTAATCAGGCATATAATAAAAGCAGGAAAACAACAAGGGAAAAACAAGAAAACACGCAATACCCCATTCAAGGTTATTGGAGGAATTTTCACAAATACTCAAATACTTTCTACAGAAAGGCACAAACCACCTACCTTGACATTAGTATATCGATATACTTGAACCATGTGGCTTGATTCTCCTTAGAATGTCGTAGATCTATGAAAACGTATAAAACGTTCAACCCGCAATAACTTGGAAAAGATAAGGAATTGGAAAACGATGCTCTATGAGAAGGAAGAACTCACCAATGTGATTCCAATGCACCCGACGGTGTTAGAATCGGAGGATGAATGGAGGCTCAGTGTCTTGTCGAAGATCTGTGGTTGTACCCTCACTCTCAGACGAACCAAAGCTAAAAGAAGGGTGTTTTGTTCATCAGACGCAATCCTGGTGCGTTTAATGAAAAAAAACAAAATACACGGCATGTACTTACTATTTCCTTACTCCGCTTTAGGTGGCCTCCACATCACACCACACAACCGTGTGTGTGTCCCTTACATGGCTAGCACATGGCCTCGCGCGGAAACGAAGTACACGGTGTGTACTTCAAAAATTTCCAGAAACTCCTCTTTTCACAAAAACTCCATAAAAAGGAAAAACATACCTGAAAAGAAGGTTAGGTTTCGTAAAAACTTCCCCCCTTAAAGAAATTTGTCCCTGAATTTCCCTAGTGAGGCAGAGAAGAAGAAACCCCGAACAGCTCCGGCCACTATGCTCGTACATCGGCCTTCCTCTCCCAAGTCTCATCCTGTACTTGCCCGTGTTGCCATAGCACCCGTACCAGAGGAACAGACTGGCCACGGAGAACCTTTGTACTGTGATCGAAAATATGAATAGGATTCTCCTCAAACAACACATCCACTTCGAGTTCAACCTCCTCGGGTTGAAAGATATGAGACGGATCTGAAAAGTAACATCGAAGCTGAGAAACATGGAAGACTTCATGCATAGCCCGGTACCTCTAAGGTAACTGCAACCAATAGGCAACCGGTCCCACTCTCTCTAACACCTCAAACGACCCAGCGTACCTCGGTGAAAGCTTACCCTATCTCTTAATCCTCCTATGCCCCAACCTCGGTGTGACACGCAGGAAAACCTGATCCCTGACCTCAAACTCCAGAGGTCATCTTAGTTGATCATCATAAGACTTATGAAGAGTCTGTGCAGTGTTCATCCTCTTCTGAATAAACTATATCTACTATGTGGTCTCCTGGACAAGACGAGGTCCCAATAAAGCTATCTCTCCTACCTCCGTCCAACATAGGGGTGATCAGCATGGCCTACCGTACAAAGCCTCATAAGGTGCCATCTAAATAGTCGCTTGAAAAATATTATTGTAGGCAAACTCCACAAGTGGTATATGCTTCTCCCAAGAACCTCCAAAATCCAGAATGCATGCTTTGAGCATATCCTCAAGCACCTGAATCGTACACTCAGACTAGCCATTTGTCTGGGGATGGTATGTTGTACTCAAAAGTACTTGTGTACCCAAAGCCTTATGAATCCCCTTCTAGACCCGAGAAGTAAAACGTGCATCCCTTTCTGAAACAATGAAGTGTGGAACTCCATGTAGACGTACAATCTATCGAATGTAAAACCGTACCAGCTCATCAACACTGAAGGTATCCTTGATTGGCAAGAAGTGAGTAACCTTCGTAAGCCTATCGATGACAACCCAAACAGCATCATTCCCTCGGGGAGACCTCGGCAACCCTGTCACAAAATCCATCGCGATGTCGTTCCACTTCTACTCGGGAATGGGTAACTACTAAAAAAGCTCTGATGGTCAATAATGCTCCACCTTCACCTGATGACAAGTGGAACACCTCATGACAAAACCAGCAACATCCCTCTTCATACCTGGCCACCAATACTAGTGGTGAACATCGCGATACATCTTGGTGACACTAGGATGAACTTCCCAAACTGAGGAATGAAAATCCCACATCATCTCCTTGCGTATGTCTGCTGGCACCCATACGCGTCCCTGGAAATGCAATATCTCATCCTCGCCTACTATTTATCCATGAATAGGGTCCTCTTTTGACACGCTTTCCCGTAGGACTAGGCCTTCAGAATCTGATAGCTGCTTCATTCGAACTCGATCAAGAATAGTATAGGTAACAGATATAGAAGATAGAAAAGTCTTCCCCTGTCTGTCGTGCACCACCAAATGCATCTCAGAGAATAGAGCCATAAGCTTCCACTCACTATTGGCCTCCTGAACTACCTGTATCTGAGTTCTCCTACTCAACGCGTCAGCCACTGCATTGCCTTTCCCAGGTGTATAGGCAAGCTCAAAGTCAAAGGACTGAAGATACTCGACCCACCTTCATTGTCTCATATTCATATCATGCTGAGTGAAGATGTACTTGAGGCTTTTGTGGTCAGTGAAAACCACAAAATGCTCTCCTAGAAGATAATGTCTCCAACAGTGTAAGGAATGAACAACTGCCGCCAGATCAAGATCATGCATTGGGTAGTTCCTCTCATGTGGCCTCAACTGTCGAGACCCATATGTAATGATTCCATCACCCTGCATAATTATAGCTCCCAACCTGATACCTGAAGCATCACAGTAAATAGTGTAGCTCTTGCCCAGCTCTGGAAAGACTAGTATCGGTGTTGAAGTCAACCTCCCTTTCATCTCCTGAAAGGCTGACTCATAAGAATATGACCATAAGAACATCACACCCTTCTTAGTCAGACCTTTCAGTGGTGTTGATAAGCATGAAAAGTCTTGTATAAAGCGTCTGTAGTATCCATCCAGCCCTAGAAAACTCCACACCTCAAAGACGTTCTTCGGCTGATCCCAGGAAACTACTGCTCTTACTTTCTCTGGGTCTATTGATACTCCTGTCTGTGAGATAACATGACCCAAGAAGTGAATATGATCCATCCAAAAGTGTCACTTAGAGAGCTTAGCATATAACTGATGCTCTCCCAGTGTACTCAGAATGATTTCAAGATGGGTTTCATGGTCGTGTCGAGTGTGAGAGTACACCAAGATGTCATCCACGAAAACCACCACGAAGGAATACAAGTATGGATGGAACACTTGGTTCATCAGTGCCATGAAAACTGCAGGTGCATTCATGAGGCCTAACGACATAACCATATACTCGTATAGACCATACCTACTCTGGAAAGCTGTAAGAGGTATATCAGATGGTCTAACATGCAACTGATGATAACCGGACCTCAAATTGATCTTTGAGAACACCCAGGATCCTTGACGCTGATCAAAGAGGTCATCAATCCTAGTCAAGGGATATCGGTTCTTGACCATCAACTGGTTCAGCTTCTGATAATCCACACAAAGCCTAAGGGTGTCATCTGCCTTCTTCGCAAACAGGGTAGGCGAACCCCAAGGAGAAGTACCGGGTCGGATAAAACTCTTTGCCTGCAAATCCTCTAACTGCTTCTTGAGCTCCTGAAACTTAGGTGTAGCCATCATATAAGGAGGAATGTACACTGGTGCCACTCCTGGTACGAGCTCAATAGAAAAGTCTACCTCATGCTCCGGAGGCAAACCTGAAAAGTCCTCTAGAAAGACATCCCTAAAACGATCCACCACTGGAGGAAGGTATAACTACGAAGTCCCCTGGTCATCCAGATACAGACTGGAAATCTGGGTTGTAAATACTCCTAGCCCATGATGCTTGGGTCCTGGTCGACTCGCCTAGACATCCCACTCATCCCGATGAAGAAAGTATCCACCCTATGGTGATATGAAACTCACCCTGTAGTGATAGAAATTGACGACTGCCTGGAAGGGTACTAACCAGTCCATTCCGAGAATGAAATCATAGCTCGTCATCTCCAGGACATAGAGGTCCCATAATAAGCGACACCCTGCAACCTCAAGAGGGAACTCTCTGCACTGATGTACACAAACCGCTCTAGTCCCCAACGGTGTGTCTAGAGTTAAAGTATCGGTAGAGGAAAATATATAGAGCCCAAGTCTCTCCACAACAGCAATAGAGATAAAGCTATGGGAATCCTCTGTATTGAAAAGAGAAAAAGATAAAACTGAGGCTACTAAGATCGTACCTCAAACTGTAGAGGGTCAAGGATCCTACTCCTGCTGGGTCTATTCTACTGCAAAAGCCTGACCTATACCACGGCCCTGTGATCCTGCCTGACCGCTCTAAGCTGATCCACCCTGTTGTTGCTGAAAGACCAGTGTCTAACCACCACGGCCTCGACCTCCACCTTAGTCTGAATGGCCGGAAGAAATCCAGTTCCCAGACTGGTGAGAAACTGGTGGCGCTGCTCCTGAGCAAGGAGTCATGGATGAACCCCTGTTACCAGCTGATAGTGAGAAAACCTGACAGAAGTGCTGAAGGTGACCCATCTTGCTGCAATATCGGAACTCCAATGGGTCTCTCTGGCACTGTGGCCTCATATGCCCAACCCTTCCACACTGGTATCATACCACCTGGCTACCTAAATATGTGTCTCGCTGCCACGGATCACCGCGCGTAGACTCCCTACGGCACTTCCTGCTGTCAGATGGTGAAGCACTAACTCTGGAAGTGGAACCGCCCTGGTTATCAGCTCCAAAATCTCTCAGATTACACTCCACAATCATTTACTAGTTGATTATGGACACGATGGAAGTCAGCCTGAAGATACTCAGTTGTGAGCGGATATCCCATATGAGACCATCCTCAAACTTCCTTGCCAAGAACAATCCATCTCCGCCCTAGAGGGGTGTGAAATGCTGAATCTCAGTGAAACGAGAGGAATACTCCATGACATAAAGAGTACCCTGCTCTAGGCTCATGAACTCCCAGGCTCGATCGGCCCTCAGGGTCTCCGGGTAGAAGTAGTCGTAAAAGATGTGTTGAAACTCCTCCCACGCCATAACCTACTGATGACCTATCTGTGAGATCACATCCCACCACCTCTTGGCAGAGTCCCGTAGCATGTAGGTAGCGAGCTTGACCTGCCTCTCTGGAGGTGTCTTTATATGCTCAAAGATCATCATCATGGCTTCTAGCCATGACTCTATAGCATGCGGTCCTCCTTCCCCTAAGAATGTAGGAGGGTGATGCTGCTGGAAAACCCGCATCAAGTCTTCCATAGACGTGGCAGAAGGCAGAGCTCCCTAGAAGTTCTACATCATCCTCAAAAATACCTCCCTAAACGGCGCATTAGCTCCTATGTCAGGTATAATGGCTGGTTCCAAGACTGGCATGATAGGAGGATCTACGGGAAGTCCCTGATCAGCCATATCTGGTGTCTGATCACCGCCTGGCAACTGACGTACAGCCGGAGGACGTCTCAGTGCCATGACTCTGCAAGGTCAAACGCACACTTTAGATCAACATTATCAAGGACTGAAAACTAGGAGCGTAAGAAGGGAACAAGAGAAAGAAGGCATTCAAAATTCACAAAACATGCCTACACAGCGTGTATAAAGGATACACAACATGTTCCCTCAAGTCATTTACATGGGCATGTACTCCTACCTAAACTGGTCGTGTAACACCCCAAATACATGGCGTGTTTTCCAAACACATGGCGTGTACTTGAATCATATTCCCTTCCCAAGTCCTTCTACACAGTCTAGCCACACGGATCTCTTAAGACAAGACTACACGGCGTGTTCAAGGAAAACACATCGTGTACTAGACATGCCTTACCTGGCCCGTGTTGTTAGTTACACAGCTGGCTCCACTATTAAATATACGCGGTGTGTTCCACAGGAACACGGCGTGCACTTGAAGGAATTCCCCCGACCTGTGTTGTTCGTGACATGGTTGGGTTCTCAGGTCATACGACACGGCATGTATAATTCAAACACGGCATGTATGTGAAAAGATAACATGACCCGTGTTGTTCGTGACAGGGTCAGGGTACCTATTTCAGACTACACAGCGTGCTAAATTAGTACACGGCATGTTTCTATATGAATTTTCACAACCCCGTGTCCCTTCCCACATAGTCAGTGACACGGCTATATACTACATGGAATGTAACCATAAAGTACACGTCGTGTATTATGGGTTTTTCTGGACAGTAGCCTCAGAAATTGCTCTGAAGCCCAGAAAACACAGAAAACCAGCGTTAAGGTGCCAAATTCCGATCTGTGAGGTCCCATACTCCCCACGAATCAAAGCTTGGCATCTTATAAAAGTCATAACAAGGAAACAAGCAATGATCCACCAAATTCCGGTCCATAAGGGCCCATAAAACCTCAAGAACCAAGGTTTGGTGTCCATCTAAGCAAAGCACCATACAAACAAATTCCCTATCAAACAGTAGGGGTTCTATCAAATCATCTATCACAACATCGTGCATAATCTACACAACATCTATCACAACAATGTGCGATCTCTAATGCATCCTAGATGGCATGTCAAGAATGCATGGCATGTGATTTCTAACAAGTGCCTATATGATGCATGAGATGGAATACCCTCATCTCATCGGGTTGCAATAGAAATAGAACCTCAATAACAACAACGGTAACAACACATAACATGTGAATCACCCAATGGTGAAATCAAATCAACTATAAAATTACAAACCAGTAAAATTGAAAATAACGAGGTAGTATGGATTTTCCATGTACACAGGTTAGATACTCCTGGGCACATCTTATTACCAAGTACCCATTTCATCCTATCCCTGGCTAAAGGCTCCAAATAGTAAGTCAAGAGAAAAGAGACCCTCTGATACCACTTTGTAACGTCCCAGTTCTGGAAGCCACCCAGAGGCGCCCCGTACTTGGTTGGTCACATGGCCTCAAGCACATTTCTCTGAACGCCAGAGGCTGCCGACTAGCATTGAGGACCTTGGGTGTGATAATGGGGAAACTATGCCCTCATTGGAAGAGTACACAGTGGAAGTAAACAACACACATACAATAGCGGAAGCAGTAAACATCCATACAAGATTAAATAGCAAAAGACTGAGATAAAGAAACAACTGGATCGTGCATATATATAAATGATGCATGATGCATATGTCTAGGAAAGCATCCAAAAAAGTCACAATACTGGAAATAAAAATATCACTAAAAACAAGTACAAAATAAAGATAAACAGCTCCTCAGCATCGTAAGACTAAGCTTGGTCCCATGCTCCCTAACTCCACAGCAAGTCAAGTACCTGAGGTTGAAGGGCGCTTGCCTTTATCTATACCTGTAACAATATAATCTATTTGGGCCCAAAAGCATGACCCAAATAGGGTGTGAGAAAAATATCAATAGGAAACCACCCAAAGATCTATGCCTAACAATCAGTGAATATATGGCAGGTAAAATTATAGAAAGTAGTAAACAGGAAAGTACTAAGCAGCAAACAATCCACAGTTTCTAGCATATAATTTACAAACAAGTAAGTTGCCACTCAAGAAAGTATAACAACAGGTAACCCTCTGGGTAGTTCTCACAGCCTAACCCCTATGGTTTAACCTACCAGTACTAGCAACCCTCTGGGAGGCACACATAGTCTCACCCCTCTAGTTTAGCTAAAGAATAGACTCTCTGGGGAAGCACTCACCGTCAATTCCCCCTATAGTCTCGTATCGTACTAAAGGAAATCTGGAGAAGCAATCAAAGTCTCATTCCCTATGTGGCCCACGTCGAGGAACTACAGACACTCTTAGGAAGCACTCAGCGTCAATTCCCCCTATGGTCTCGCATCGTATTATAAAGACACTCTGGAGAAGCCCTTATGTCCATTCTCCTTATGGTCTACTACACTAGGTTCCCACAGCCCTGTGTAAAGTCAGCAAGTGCCGCATTGCATAATGGCCAAAGTAACCTCAAGAACTACTTGTATAGGATTCTACAGCATCTCAGAATGGAAGAACAGCAGTCACGTCATCCTACAAACTAGGCATGGAACTAGCAATAGCCTAACAGGCAAAACTAGACCAAACGGTCATAAACAGGCAAAACATGCATGGGAAAAACATCCAAAGCACAGTAAAATTAACCTATTCAAAAACAATAACCTCTTCTCAGGCATATAAGCAAAGCAGGAAAACAACAAGGGCGAAACAGGAAAACACGCAATACCCCATTCAAGGGTATTGGTGGAATTTGCACAAATATTCAAAGACTTTCTACAGAAAGGCACAAACCACCTACCTTGACGTTAGGATATCGATATACTTGAACCACGAGGCTTGATTATCCTTAGAACGTCATAGATATATGAAAACGTATAAAATGTTCTACCCATGATAACTTGGAAAAGAGAAGGAATTGGAAAACGATGCTCTAGGAGAAGGAATAACTCACTGATGTGATTCCAATGCACCTGACGGTGTTAGAATCAGAGGATGAATGGAGGCTTGGTGGCTCGTCGAAGATCTGCAGCCGTACCCTCACTCTCGGATGAACCAAAGCTAAAAGATGGGTGTTCTATTCGTCAGACGCAACCCCGGTGCGTTTAATGAAAAAAAAATACATGGTGTGTACTTTTTAAGTACACGGCATGTACTTACTGTTTTCATACTCCGCTTTAGGAGGCCTCCACGTTACCCCACACGATCATGTGTGTGGCCCTTACATGGCTATCACACGGCCTCGTGTGGCAACGAAATACACGGCGTGTACTCATAAAGTACACGGCGTGTACTTCAAAAATTTCCAGAAACTCCTCTTTTCTAAAAAACTCCAAAAAAAGGAAAAAACATACCTGAAAAGAAGGTCTGGGTTCTTACATTCCATACTCAAATTTTCACTTGAGAGACCTTTCCTATTCTATTTGTTTTCATTTACTTTTGTGTTGTTCTTCTTTTGTAATTGTGTAAGTGTTTGTTTTTGTAATTCTTTTTTAATGAAAGTTTCTTCTTCAATATCTCTTATTCTCATCCACCTTCTATAGTTTAATATTAATGTTCTTAAAATAGTTTAAATCAAGTTAAAACCCCTTCCCTTATTTTTCTTCCTCATTTAATCGAAAGTTTTTTTTAACTCTCTTCAACGATTGTGTGTGTTCGACGCACTAATCTTTTCTTATCCTGTTCTTTTTTTTCTAGTTATAATTCATCACCTTAATCATATATTACAAGATTAATAACCATCTTAATGTCTGAGTAAATCTACCATTATATTGAGTCATTATTTAGATATGTTAAGTGATTGAGATCTTTTTCTCGATGAGTATTCTTTAATTTAACATTGTGTATGTTGGACTTAACATGTCATGGATTAATGACTTGTTTTGTTTAATGTGTGGCTTACATGGATTATTGGAAACATAAATACACTACCATCAACAAGCTATGATTGAGATTAGAACCCTAAGTTAAGTTAAGTCTTGGATTAAATCCTTAACACTTAGGAATTCCAATCAACGTTATCTTGTGAAGTGGGTGTTAATTTAAATGCAATATAAAGAAAATCTCAAGGATATCACAAGATTAACTCCCTAAAAATGAAATCACCCCAATCTTTATCAAATTGTTAAATCAAACACCAATCATTAATAACTTTATTTAAGCTCTACAAACAAACCCCCCAATCAAAATACAATCAACTAAAAACAATTTACTATTAAAAATTATCATCACCAAGGATTTGACCCAAGTGTTGCTATACACATTAGAAGAGCACCATAACCTTGACCAGTCGATAGGCGACAATCGGTCGTTCTTTTAATAATAAATGAATTAATTTTTATCTTGTTACACATACAAAATAAAAAAATAGATAGTGACCTTAAATAAAATATATCTAACATCATTATGATGATAGTGGATACATATAAAATTATAATATAGATAAACTTGTGAATTAATTGTGGTATTATCACACCATGACTTATAAAAAAATATAGGTGACCTCATATTCACTTGTTTATGAATTAAAAGTAGCCATTCCCATTGAATATTAGTTTAACTCACTTTGTATCAATATCTATGATCAAATAATTAAATATGGTAGTCTTGTATTTGTTTGGATGAATTGGAGTGACTTTATAAGAAAAGGTCATGCACCCTAAAAACCCTATTGATTCATTAAAATGATATTGCACAGTCATTTAATAAGAAGGTTTGGCTCCACTCATTCATCAAAGGAGAACTTTTTTTTTGAGAAATCCTATGATACTGGGTAATAATCCTCTAAATTGTGAGTATAAATTGGAAGAAACTTATTCCATACATATGTTATACTTCAACATAGATTAGTCCCTGATTAAAATGGATAAAAATCACATCATAACTCCCACCAACACAAGGTTTCTAAAGAAATAATTTTCTCAAATTTATTTTGGGATATAAATTTACATTATGATTTACTCTAAAATACTTGGAGATGACCATAGTAATAATAAATTAAACTACAATATATGATTTTATTAAGTCCTATGACCTTAAACTGTAATATATAAAGTCCTTATCAAAACACCATAAAATGTATAGTATGAAGACCATTTTTATGACTCCAAACTATATTTATATGGTCCCAGTCATATGACCTTAAATTAAATTATATGATTATCCTATTCATAGTACATTAAACTATAGTAAATGTGTTCATTACTACAATACTATAAACTATATGGTACTTAGTCCATCTCATATAATTTTAAACTATTTAGAATGGTCTATCCTATGTGACATCAAACTAATTGAAATGGTCACTTCCATGTGACCACAGACAATAAAATTCCTCCTTATATAAGTGTTTGATATATGTAATAGTTCTATCTATAAGGATATTTTGATGAATATGGAAAAAAAATCATGTACTAATGTACTGTTTCACCAACCCTATGAAAAGTTTTCACCCTTTTTAGAACTATGTGTGTCTTGATTCTTATTACCATGGTATACATTGTAACACGTGAGTCTCTCATCCAAACCTAAGCTAAAAATTTACATTTATGTTCTTTGATTTTCCTTACATATGGTGGCTCATGTTAGGTATTCATAGAGCCGTGAATGAGACATGAAATATTCCATTTTATCCTAGTATTTGAACCTCAATCATGTCAGGTTTCATTCCTCCTAGCACTAGGATAATCGTTCATTTCACTACTACATCCCTCATGCATGAGCCATATCATCATAGGGGATATTTTTAAAGAGATTAATATGGATTGATTTCTATTATATTAGTATAAATAGTTATTTCTATAATTCATATTTTTGGTCCATATGTGAATCTTACTAGATTTAATTCTAGTTACTATGACATTATTTATTCTCATTCATTCTACCACCACAACCTAGCACTAGAATGAAGCCACCACATTCACTCCTTTATATGAGCTAGATATTCATAGTGATTTCCTAAAACTATATATGGATTGATTACTATTATCATTATATACATAGTGATAACAAAATATATTATTTTGGGTTCATTGAGGGAGTCTTATTCCTATCAAATTCATTACTCTAGTCAAATGTATATGTGTTCAAATTCACATTGGGTTTCCTCTAAAGGTCATATATATGTATAAAACCATCCTATATCAAAAATATTATATGTTTTTTTCCTATTACCAAAGTATACATGGTTATTAATAGATCACTTATCCTAGTCCCAACCATAAATTTTCATCCCATTCAAACCTCATTTCCACCCCTATTGTTGGATTCTAACAACTCTTGTTGTATTTATCCTCTCACTACCTCATTGGGGTATTGTTTTTTCAAGAATAAAATAATTAGAATATGTGAATATCTTCTTTAGGTAATATATATTATTGTTATTCTCTCCATTTAGATCATTTTTCCTTAAAATTCTTTCTATATGAACTATCTCAATTTTTTGTCAAAGTTTTATAACCCTAAACCTCAATAGTACTTATTCAAAGTTGTCAAACCTTAAACTTAAGTCACTAAGTTTTGGTAAAAAAATTAAGGCCTTAAACTGATATTTATTAAGTCACATAAATAAATGTTAGGTTGAATACACATGCATGGATGCCTAATAAAAATCTATGTCTCCACACGCTAATCCAATTCCTTTTGTTCCTTAAGAAAAAGGTAGGATGACAGATAAAAAAGAAGACAAGTTTTTTAGTTCTAAAACATCACCCTAAAAAAGTAAATCTATTATTGTTATATGATTGGTCTACATAGAAGTTAGAGCAGGTTTTATTTTCCCCTAAAAGTGAACATAAATTGTGCCATGTGTACATTGTCACTTATGATAGAGAAACATATTCACATTTAGTAGGCCATCCAGTTTTTATGGTTATTTGCTTAATAATTTTTATTATATTATTTATCCCTAATAATGTGTTCAATACATAATTGAGTAAACTTTAGGGTTCTAAAACCCATTAATATTATCCTTTTCTCCATAAACCTACTTCATTATTTTTAATTCTAAATCATCATGAACCCACTACCTTGAATTAAGTTTCTCCTATTAGAATTACATATCTTGATCGTATCAAATTATTTATCCCTTTCATAGAAATTGGAAATAAATTTATCTGAATATAAAAGTATAACTCATCTCAGTAATTATATTTCCACTGCATCTCAGTCTTTCCAACCATAGGCATGTTTTCATCCTAAGGATCAGATCCTTTAACGCCTTGCATTCTTTCCTGATGGAATGGTGGTAGTACCTATATTACCAATGGTTAACTTATTACCACCATTCCCCATTTCACATTGAATTATAAATTATTATAATATGATATATATATTCCATAACTAATATATTCAAATGGATTCAAGTACCCTTGATAATACACAATAATGCATCATGCCCATTTTCAGATAAATATCATAACATCCTATTCGGGTACCAATTTCTATCTAGGTATGATTTATTTATGAATAAAAATATATATGATTCAATATAATCCTATTGGTAGTCCAAATGCTCTGAGTTGAGATACTTATATTGGTAACAAAAATTCCTTGACTCGTGATACTCTTCTAGGAAAATATAGATCCTTGAGTTAAGATTCTCCTCTTGGAAATTTTCCATTGGTTATGTGGACCTCATCATGTAGCCCTAAATTGCATGGCATAATGGTTCATCCTAAAATACCATAAACCAGTAAGAGTGTTCTATTATATATAACCTAATTCTCTTATATACAAGACATATCTATATAAAATCTCATAGTGTATGAGTTTACCAACTCATGTCGGCTCTTCTTCAACAGCCATAAACTAGGATTAAACAACTATATTTTATCCTATGAATGATCCAATTCTCTATAGAGACCTCATAATTTAAATCTACATATATATCAACTCTTATTATTGAAGGATATGTAGTGAAATTGAGACAACATGCCCTAGGCATGGCCACATTATGTCATTCACACCTTATTTGTATTATTGAGACCTTTAATAATTCATGTTGTGTTTCATTCTTCCCTATATCACTGGGGTATTTGTTAATTACATTTTATATTTTCATGAACATGAGCTATATCTATATAGAGTACTCCAAGGACTACGTGTTTTCTGATTCTTATTATCATAGGATATGTAGTGATTCATAGGTTTTTGATAGTGGACTTAGCCACAAATATTTCATTCCTATAAAACTCCAACCTTATCTCAGTGCCTCAAAATTAATTAATTCAAAAAGGATCTCTCCCCCCCCCACTAACTTAAAACTAAGTAAAATCCACCCCATCTTCATTTTTACATGATCTACATCCCTACAAATCCTCTTTTATAAGTTTCATTATCACATAAACTTAAATTTCATGACATATGTGTCCTTTTCTCATGATGGAGAACTATATACTGTATAGTCCACCCTATATAACCATTAAACTACTTAGTGTGGTATATGGTATAAATATTAGTTTCATTTCATGAGATCCATGTCTTTGTGAGAGTTCCCAATGTATATTTTCTTTTCTTCAAAAATTTTCTAGGATAAAATGACCCCTAATTTCAAGGATTGTGTCCTAGGGATTAGGCTTACTTGATTCAAATTTTTATTTCCTTTTTGTACCTCGACATCAGGATTAATGTCCCGTAATTCCCCTATTCATGAGATAGATCTGTTTCGATACCTTACAAAAACTACATGTTGATTGATTCTAGATTTTCTAGGATTTATAGTGATGTTCATATCACTTTTCTAAGACCCAACCACAAGTGTCACTTTTATCCAAATATCTATTAGTTTATAGTATTCACATTCACATTGTGTTTTCTACTTAACCATGCACTAGGAAATTATATATAGAAGCTCATATGTATAACCCTGGGTATAAAAATGGATCCTATCCTAAGTATGATGTGATATTAGAATGGAAGTTCCCCTATTAGGAATTATATATGACTTGTATCCTTTTATTATAGGATATGTATTTTTTTTCAATATTTCCATGTCATATCAATATGAAAAATCTATTTATATCATATTCCCCTACCATACTAAAACATGAGATTTATAATTCATGTAAGGTTTTTATTTATTAATATATTTCTATGATGAGAACCTTATATACCATTTCTCAAAACTAGATGTTGATCGATTCATATTATACTAGAAAATGTAGTGAAATCCAAATCTCTTAGTCAAGGTTTAGTTGTAGATCACACCAATTAAATCCCCCTCTATATCATAATATTTGGACCCTCTCATTTGTATCAGGTTCTTAAATGGACCTTCATTAGGATGAATCCATTATTTCTTCCCTATACATGAATTATACATGTGGAGAGAGAATTTCTTAAAACTATATATGGATTGATTCCTATTATAAATGGATACATAGTGATGCCTAGATCTATTATCATAGGACCAACAACAAATTTCATAACTATAAAACCCCTCAAAATATATGGTATCTTATCCACATAAGGTATTTCTATATTTTAGATTGTTCTAGGATGATATATTTCCTCGTTTAACTATGTGTGGCATGCTACATGATAAATAGTGAAATATGAATAATATTTCTCAAACCCAGACACGAGTCATCATTCACTTCCACTTTCTCTAAATTCTAAATACTAGCATAAATTTGGTAAAAAATTTACTAGAGTGTTTTGATCACCTTCTGGATACCATCTCCCAATATACCACACTTCATGACTTGAGTGTTTTAATAACCACAGGCCTTCCATTGCTAAGGGTAACAAGTGTATCCGATTCCAAAAAGGAAACATCTTCTTAGAAATGATATATGTGCTGTATATCTGGCCTACTAACCAATGACATGTTTCCATCCTAAGGATTGGAACCTTTGGTCCCATGTTCCTTCATCGTTGCCATTATGGAAACCATCACTCAAATTTGATCAATGGTTATCCTCAACATACTTGTTCCATTTAATCACTACCTGAATTAGATATCTCAAGTTATGTTTTACATATTTCTTATCACTAGTTAATTGGTGTTGACATGCTAATAGCTCTTAAGATCTATTTGGTTTGTTACAACCCTCGATATAATGGTCCAAGCACTATGAAGATAAACATCATTAACCATTTTTATACCAGGTTTTCTCATATATTTTTTTAGATGTCATCATTCACATTAAGTTAATTCCACCATTTCCACAAGATGTGAGACCACATTATTAATCATGTATTTATACATTGGACATAATTGGTCTAACAACTGTGACCTTAAAATGTGTGAGCCTCTTCTTAAGTTCATCTATATCGATATAACCCATTTGCTCATTTTTTTCAAGTAATCTCCTTTCCCTCATAAAAAAATAGAACTCCTTATCTTTTTGGTCCAATAGGTATGATCTTAAACAATTTGAATATTTCCTTGAGATTCTCTATATCATTAGAAGACTCTCAATCATGTCAGGTTTTATTTTCCCTTATTATTTTATAGACTATCTTAGCTTTTGGTTGAATTTGTATGACCTCAAACAATAGAAATTGTTTTTCAAAGATATTTTACCATAAATGTCAACTCTATTAGTCTGGTAGGTAGGAAATTAAACTACTAAAGAAAATATACATAGTAATCTCATGGTTGAAAACATGTAAAGAAAATCTTGGGAAAAAGTTAATTCTATACTTTCTAGGCATTCACTCTTCATATCCAAGAAAAAATTATATAATTTGAAGGAAATAAAAATTCAATAATCTTGTTAGGTTGAAAACCCACAAAGGGAGGCTAGATAAAATATTGATTCCCTACCTCCTAATCCTATCTTTATTCTTGTATTAAGAAAAAATTGTTTCTGAAATTAAAATATAAGACATAAATCTAATAGGGATAAGCATTCATCCCTAGAAAAAATTGAGCTATACACACAAGGTTTGTAAACCTAGAAAAAAAATTAAGTCATTCTTCTATAAATAACATATGTCATTTTAAAATATTTGGGAAAACTACATAAATATGTAATTTCTAGGTACTTGATCCCTTTTAATAATTTAAATCCACATAGAAAACTCCTAGTTCATGATTTTCATTATATCATGTCATTCACTCTTTTATATATGAATAGACTAATCATGTAATATAGTGATGGAAAAATGTTCCATATATCTGGACTTACTCTATCCATATAAGAGTGAATATTTAATAGGAAATCAAATTTCAGCATCATTTGTCTCGTGAACTTTCCCAACTTACAGTGACAGTTTATGTAATTCATATCTAAACCACCTTGATCTATATGAAGGTACATGTTTAAAATATATCAGATTGATGAAAATACATAATTCTTGGATCAAGTGATTGGAAACTGGGATTTATTAGATCCATTATTATAAATGTTCAAGTGGATTCATTTATTTTGGTATTACTCATTTTATGTTTCATAGATTATCATGGAATGATAATCAAAGTAACATATAATCTTTTTAATTTTATCAAAAGTTTGAAACCAGATATCTATTCATATAAATGATGGAGAGGAACATCCACAAATTAGATTCTCACATTAGCATCTAAAAAGATGGAGATCTTTAAATGATTTTTATTTATATATTATTCATTATTGATGCTTATATTTCATCAATAAATTTCATGGATTTATCTATTTTGTATTGAATTTCATCTAGCTACATTTATTTGGATTTCTTGGTAGGAAATAATATCCCTACTCTGGTAGGAGTATATGATTCTCCACTCTTTAAATATTTAAGCAACATTTGGTGTTCTACTAGTCTTCCTTCTTTCGCACTCAGTTAATAATGGAGATATCTTAAAAGATTCACATAATTATCATCCAAGAATTTTTTTCCAACACCACCTCCACATTAAGAAAATTTTCATGAAGCACTAAATATTTGAGTCTCATTGAATTTAATGAAAAAAATTCACAAGATAGACATAATTGTGAGGATTGCTTGTGCTCTCATTCGTAGATGATTTCCATCTTGAAGAGATGGATATATTAATAATTGAAACAACTATATCCTAAATTTATGACTATGTGGAGAAACCTATGTAATTTCTTGCAAAAACCATTTATGGGAGTTTTTTAGATTAGCATCAAGATGTCATTTCATACATAATTTGGTGAAGTATGTCAAAAAATTATGTAATAATAGTTTGAATAAAAGTCACTCTCATAGAATTAAATATATTCTGGAAATATTTCACTCAATAGGATCATATTTTCATAACCCCCTGAGCTTGTTAGCACTATAATAACCTCTTTCATTATGCATATTGGTAGCTGAAGTGTTGAGATGGAAACTTACACAACCAGATCCTCTACTTGTGAAGGTGTTACTTTATGGGAAGTGTATGATGTATGCATCATCTAGTGAGAGTAAAAGATAATTGATGGTAGTATGGATATACCCCTCCTCCTACTGGAAAATCAACTTCATTATCTATTGGGTCCCCCTAAACTAGTGTAGCTTGGGAATCCTTTCCTATTGTTTCTCCTTCATTTACTCTAGTAGGGGATTCTTCTTTCATCACTACCACCCCCATCATTTTTCTCTATAGATAATTCCAAGTTAGGAAAACCCTTCATGAGGAATTTATTATTCATATTGGGAAAATACATTATGGTTATCCAGACTAGATCATGGGGTGTTTAATGTTCCACCTAAAGAGGCTTGTTAGTTCTAATATCCCCTAGGAAAATAAACTATGAGATATTTTATGTGGAAAATACCTATAATATTGGTTTCCATGTCATAATTCAATGAAGAAATATTATTAAGGAAAAATAATTAAGAATAAATCATAATAAATGATTTCCTTTTAAAATAATTAAATTAAGTCAGAGATGATAAAATTCCTATCACTGACAGAATATCCTCAACCATAGTTGCCGCTTTGGAAATCATGATAAGAATTATCAAAAAATAAATAAATGTGATAAAAATTATGTGATTATACTCATTGGTTATACATAATCCATTCACTCCATCACTAATATAAACAAACATGACATCTATCTTCAATTGCCCCTTTATCTTCGATATAGACTTTTCTTCAAAAAAAATCAAGAGTACATCTTGAGTTTCCATTTGGTTATCTTATGGGATTTTCACATAAGGATTCCACTCAGAAAAGTTAGAATCTACACCCAAAGTTTTATGATATCATTATCAGGATGAGAAGATAAGTATGAGACTTGAAAACTAACCTCTTTCACTAGTAATAAGGTGCATAACCAATATTTCAATGATTTTTCCCTGCTTGATCTGCTATGTGGGGATATCTAGATCCACCACCTAGTGTGGTTGTCTAAAACTGAGAATATGTAGAGATATCCCCACTCTACTACCTTTGGAATCATTTTTTGGATTAGAGATAGTTCCATTTATACTAGAGTGGATGACCCCACTGTACTACCTAATGGGGTTCCACCCACAATATTCTTGGGAGACCTTGTATATTCATGCATCCTATCCACTCTCAATAAAAGAGAAACATGTTTCTATGTAAAAATAAAATTAAAAAAATTGATAATAATATCTTTAAAGAATTATTTACATACATATTCTGGGATAGGGGTATAATCTCACTCCTCTCCAATATATTTATTGATTACCACTTCATTGGTTCCTTGATCCATGATATTTTACACATGACTCATAAAAGGAATCTTATTATCCATTACATGGAAAATAATCTCCATATCCTTGTAATGCATTACATCATTAAATTTATTAATTTTTATATCAAAATATTATGTTTCCTTTAAGTTACCAGGTTTAGGAATATACCCACCACCTAAAATAGGGGTCCATAAACCCATAATGATTTCAAAAAATAGAAACATATGATGAATGATAGATGGACTCATGATATAGATAGTATGAAGACGTATAAGTAGGATTTATTTTAGGTATCGAAGGTGATTCCGTCCCCATTGATTTTAAGCTATGTGTCATCCATCTCATACACCGCCAGGGAATTAATTTATTGTCTTCAGATGCACAATATTAATTTTACCTCATGATGTAATGGATCATCAATCCAAAGTTATTGGGATTCTTATAATAGAGTATTATTTATATTGAAGGGTTAATAATTGGTTTTACACAATTTATAAGACTTCCTAGAAGTTAAATTCACATTCTCTATGGATAAGGATATAGTGACCTTAGGGAAGTTGTCTATATTCATCAAATATGAGTACAATGACAGCCATGTATGATCATTATCAAGTGTCTACCTAATAAATTCATATGGGAAGGGTCATCTAATATCATCTTGAGTGGACTCCAGGTCCATCACCGTTAATAGTTTTCACACCACCATTGAATGATTCTCTATTTATATTTCTATTTAGTGGTGTCACTCCTTATTCTTAAATGCACCAGAACTGATTTGAAAATTGTTATGTCATATAGGACTTGTATAATACATATAAATAAATTCATAATAGTATGATTTATGAAATGAAATTAAACTCTAAATATAGAGCTATGGGATTTATAGAATTATCACCCTTCATAAAAAATTCCCTAATACTAGAAACATTTTATACAGATTGACAGAATCTATATATTTGTATTTGTATTTTTTTTATAGAGATCAAATGTATTGAAATGTTTCATTATCCAACCCCACAATAATAGAAATGGTCCCAATATGTGGAATAGGGACTTACCATTTTATATGTATAGAAATAACTAGTATATATTTTCCAGTAATGGTACCACCAATATAATAGGCTTCCCCTTTATTAGTCTAAACACCATCACAAAATTACTCCATCATGCACTAGTATGTTTTCCATGGATCTATAGCATGTATACACTAAGTTACATGGAAAGAAATATCAAAAACCTAATTTTAGGGAATACATCTAGATTGACATCTTATCCTTACTCCTTATATGGACTTATTTCTTTATATAGACAATATGTTCCCCAGATTCCCCTATTCTGCAAGAAGAGAAACCTCATTAAGAATTTTGAGGAATTACCTCAGTAGTGCTTGATCCAATAGTGGAATTTGATTAACATATCCCTATGAAAAATTTGAGGGAAGAAACTCATAATACATGGACCCATATATCAGAATCTGGAGTTATTATATATGTTCCATATGATGATTCATGCTTATTTATAAATCAAGTGGAATGTTTTTTTCTAGGGACACTATTGAATCAATAATTACGGAATAAGATCAAAGATCTTGTACATGTATGTCTATGATATCCAGATAGCCTCATATATCACCATTACATTCAGTAAATATTGAATCATTATAAAAGAGTTTCAAAACTAATTCATCTATAACCATGTAGGTTTAAAACCACCTCCATTTTGTAAATACCATTCCTCTTTCTAGACTTTAATTTGGTCAGTATTTGGTCAGTAGAAGATAAAAAAATAATGATGTTCATGGGACTCCCATATATATGCATGGTTTTCTTAGGTGGACTTAGAATAATAAACTAAATATGAAATTGTGGTCTCATCCTCATCTATAGATGGGCCTCTTTATGAGATGTTGGATCTTCCAAGATTCATGTACACTGTGAACCACTATTTTGGTGGGTGATCATGATGTTGAATGTATCAAATTAGATGATTCTTTACTAGAATTTCTATAGTATAAAAGGAACCATGTGTCATATCATGAGGTATCCTTAGATAAAAAACATTAAAATAAGATTTAATTTTAGAAAAGGATATGTGTATTTTAATGAATGTAGATTCTAGGAATAAAGCGTCAATTGAACACAAATTGGCCTTAAAAGAAAATAAAGAATGACTTATGGGATTGGAATTGATCAAACTAAGGAGATATCTTATTACTCATCCTTAATTTCACAAAGAAATGAAGTTTAGGTCATTTAATACTTGATTTAAAACAACTATAACCATATTTTTACTTATCTTACACTACTATATCCTATGGTTGGGATGGAAAAAATTTCGATTCACTGACTATTGGAAATGATCATGTTAATTATTTTCACCTTCATAACAGAAACTCATAAAGGTAATAAAATAAAAACTTGATGTTTTGACCAAGTTTGTTTCTTTATCTAATAAATATATAATTAATAAAACATTTATATTATTAAATTTTATTGATTAAATTATTTTTTTCATAAAAACACATAAAATTAGAAATGGTGAAAAAATAGTCGAATGATCTCAAATCATTACATGATCTGGTTTAGGAAAGAATGCATGAAGACCCATTATCCATTGATTCATATGTTTGAATACCATAAATATAGAAAAAATAGAGTTAATTAAATAAAAAATGAACTCAAACCTATAGTTAATAATATAACATAAAATATTACAAGTTGAATCTTGGGATTACATCAAGGTTCTTCCCTTAGGTGATCACAATGGGATTAGAACTCCATGGATTGAGAAGGAAGAAAAATATGAGTATATGGATGTATTAAGAACCATTTATTATAATTATATTCAATCATAATTTTATAATTAGTATGGAAAATATTTTTATTTACATTTTACACAATATATATCTTAGATAATTTGAGGATCCTATGGGTATATTTGAGTTATCCATGGTATAATTTTATATACACTTGATCAGCATGGATGACTAAATTATCGTCTAACTCACGAATTCAAATTTTATAGATATTTTTTCCTTCAGGTATTATTTCTAATTACACTATAATTTTCATAATTATACTTCTATATACTATTCTATGTCCTAATTATATAATTGTAGTCCAATCTTCCTCACCTAATTTTTTTATTTATAGATCCAATTAGTCCAAATGAAATTATATGCATCTCTTTGTAATGTTTAAAAAATTGTATCTCAATGAATGGTTCATCCAATAAAAAAATAATTTTCCAATTTAGATCAATTTATATGATTTTATGATAAAAATATGAATATGCTATCTAATTGGGTCATAGTGTAATTCTGACATTTTTAATGTGTTCTCAACTAATAAAATGAAGATAAATATTGACTGGAAATTTATTTGATAATGGGATACTAAATCCTATAAAAAAGATAAATCACAAATATAATGGGTAAAATATATGATATATCATTTTTAAATCACACCCCCGTGCCTAAATTATTTCACTCTTGGAAAAAGTCATATATCCGAATCAAATCCCACTCCTAAATAAAAGGTGAGAAAATTTACTATATTCTTTTAAAATAAAACCCATAAGTATCATTTATGAAATAAAGTTTCTATTCATTCCCCTAATCTAAATAACCAAATTATTCAACTTTTTTTATTCACTTATATGACATGTTGGAATCTACCTCAAAATGAATTTTGAATCAATAGTCTCTTTACTGTGAAATTTATTCAAAATTATACTCATATCAAAAACATTCAATTCATATCATGGGATTGGATAAATATTATCTCCATACATAAAATATAAATAATTATTTGTGAATCATGTGTATTTTTTAGGAATTTCATTTAGGATTGGGTTGGAGGTTTTAATGTGAAATATATCAGGCCATAAAGAGGTTGATTTTCTCTTAGAATAAAAATCATGATCAATCATTCAAAAATAAGAAATATTACTTAATAAAAGTACCCAAATATAAATAACCCAGCTCAATTTCTACTATTAAAAGTTAATAACACAATTCATATGATATAAAGTACAATAAAAAGGTTTCTCCACTTATTTTTTCATTATTTATATACATTTTTTTCTTTTATTTTTTCAGAGAATGTGATGATAAAAATATATATTAAAAGAAAAATGATTCTTTCTATTTCTTTTGATTAGGTTCACAAGTCATACATTTGATTAAAATAAATGATTCAATCCAATTTTCTTTTTTATTCATTTTTTATTTCTTTAAATCGAATTAAAATAAATCAAAATAAAATATACATAACTTATGGACCTTACCTCAAGTGATACCTCCACCCCACATTCACATATATATAAAATCGTTATCAAGATAACATTTAAAATAACCCAACTACCCCACACTCACAATGAAATATGATCAGAAAATGTATACATCTATGAATGTGGGTTGATAAAATGATTATGTAATGTGTAAAATAATAATCTATTTCATGGATACTATAGAATTTCATAGAATAATTTATGGGTATGCCTTAAAATTTGATAAAAAATGGGAGTTAATATTAAAGAAACCCCTCAATCACACTACCACATTTCCTCATTATCAATTTTTTTGATAAAGGATAAAACAAAGGTCTATAAGAAATATACAAGTTTTTTTAATTCAATAATTGGGTTTACTAGGATGATTATGAAAAAATTGGTTTATTGTGCCTCACATGTTGTTGAAAATTATTATTGGTTAGTGATAATGAGTCATTGGTATCAAAAATATACTAAACTTATAAGAATGTCTTAAAATATAAATTCAACATAAATATTAAATAAAAACATTCATTTGAAACCACTTTTCTAAAATATACAGATTTTTCTCACCATTGAATCAAGTGTGAAAAATGATTTTAGAAATTTTATTTAAACTCAATATTAATATAAAAATATAGAAGAAAATGAAAAGAAATGACAAAATTAAAACACAAAAAAATATGTTTTTTTTTTATTTTTTTAATTAAAATCCAAAATTTGTTATGAACACCTTCCCCAAAACTAAAAAATACATTATCCTTAATGTAATAAATTTAGATAAATAGAAAAGTATATATTGTTCTAAATAAAGGACAATCTATTATGTGGTGTCATAGGTGGCATATATCTATTGGGATTCCACCACCATATGATTTGAAAAATCCTCATAAATGGGTTTAAGACATTGTACATTGATGGTAAACCTTAAAACATATTGCTCATAAGATATCTGTATTTAACCAAAAATGATAAACATCAGTAATATTATAGGAACCAAACCACTATGAATGAAGCTTACATGGGAGGAGCCTTAGCCAAGATTTTTTCATGAGGACCTTCACTCAAATATTAAACTTATGTTGTTGAATCATATCATCATGGATAGCCTTTATATTAACTTTGTAAATTTTGTATTTATCATATGTATGATGCAAAAATACATCCAAATCCTAAATATGTAACTTTATATTCTCACATACATCTGATATATTCATATAACATTGTTTAAAATCCCAATGTGCATGGTTTTATACCACTATAGAGAGGTGAAAATCCTTTATAAATATAATATTATAAGGTTAAATTATAATGGTGGTTTTAATAACTATATGGTAGGCCCAAAGTACATCATCAAATCATAAACTCCAATCTTTCCTATATATTTATACCATTTTTTTAAGATTTACTTTAACTTACCAATTTCAAATGTCATATTATCCATTAGGTTTGGGTGATATTCTATAGAAGCATTATAAAAACCCCTATACATAAAAATCATGGTATTCCTATTTTGATTAGAGAAATGAGAACCTTGATCACTAATGACAAGCCTCAACAAACTAAACATACTAAAAATTTGGAATCTCATGAATTGAACATCAACTCAAGAGTAACCGCTCCTATTTTTGGTTGTATCCAAACTTTTAGAGACATAATAAATAGTTCATATGATATACATAATTCCAAATGAATTTGGAAATGGTCACATAAACTCAATTCCCCATGGATAAAATATCTCAAAAAATAACATGGTTTTTTGGGGTATTTCATTTTTCCTATATATATTTTATTTGAATTTGCATCTTGTAAAAGAATTACTAAACCAAAGGGAATCTGTATATAATGTTAGAAAATAAAGGTCGGTTTAAAGGACTATTTTAGTTGTACATTGAGAGCCAAAGATACCCCCACATGACGAAGTGTGGTAGAAGCTCAAAATATATGTGACCTCATTGTCAGAGACACACTGATGAACCCTAGTCACTAAAAATTATCCACAAGTATGGGTTATTCTAAATATTCCATCTTGAATCATGATTTAAGTCATTAGGATTTTGATGTGATAAATTATGTAGAGATTCAATATGCTACTAAAAAATTCATAATATATGCATACTAAGGGGTAAGTTCCCCAACATGAAAAAGGTTATCATCATGGAAGAACCTTCAATGGGGTGGATAAGTAATAATGATTGTCTAATGTTATGGAAGTTATACTAATATGGTCAGATAGAACATTTTATACTCATATATTATCTTAATTATCTAGGTCAAACACCTCGATGAGGGTCATAAAGCATATGAGGTGGGGAATAGCCTTGAACTTCTTAAAGGAAAAATGAAGGGAAATATGATCAGATAAGAGAGTGAAATTTGACCCAAGTAGATATAAACATAATTTTTTTATAGTAATCACAATATAAAGAAGTTATTTTTTACTGGTTGTGTATTTTCTCTAGGAAGGGTCTATGGTACATGAGGCATATGAATTAACATGAGGATACCTCTTAACTATTTATGAAAAAACCACCACAATTGAAATTTTAGAGGTATAAAACATATGTTTTAAGGGGATATTCCACCTAGGTGGAAGGATTATGGTTGGGGAAATGAGATACCTTTTTAATTAAAATCATCTATGAATTTATTATCAAATACTAAATAAATATATTTTTTTAATAATCATGATGAGGGAAGTGTGATTTTACTAGAGTCTTTAATGAATGGATAGTAAAAAATAGTTAAACCTAGGATATAACTCACCTAATGAACATATTTCAGATTTGGTATGAAGTAAATTATTTCAATTATTTATTTATAAACTTAGATCGCAACACATGGAATGGAATGATAATGAAATATACCCTACTCTACTATAAAATAAAATTTATTGTAAAATAATATGGGACATTTTTCTTTGAAATAGCAGAGAAAAAACCTTGATGTTCCAAGAAAGCATCAATATAAGATACATAAACTATAAAATCATCCCTAAAAAATTTCATGTAATTCTCAATGTGAATGAAAAACAATAAAAAATATACAATTTTGAAAAGTACTTGGAGATTTATATATATACAAAATGAAACCTTTTATATGAAAATGTACTAGATGGATAGGGAAATGTTGTCTTATCATGATCCTCATGGGCTATATGGGTTCAAAAATAACCCAAATTGAAACATTGTAGTTTTTAGAACACTTTTTATTTCCATAAATTATATTTTCTAAATTATGAAGTATTCTTTTGAATTATTTTTAAGGAATTAAATTTGATTAGGAAATGAGTCATACTAGATACAAATCAAACTAAAATCATGTTATTCATTCATAGTAGAATATTAACAAAAAGTTATATGAAACCATGTATTACATACCATGGATGATTACATCCATTAAAAGTGAATTAATTAAAATGGGAAAATAAATAAAAAATAATCTTATCATTAAAACCGGGATATCCCCTGGATGACATTCACCATTAAGAATCAAAATTATTATAATTAACCCTATAATAAAAAAAACAAAACTTGAAAGGAGAAATCATTAAGAAAAATCCTTAATGAAAATTTATGGAATGAGATGTCTCATTTTTTAAATTATATTGGAATGAATTTATAAAGGGTAATGAGTATAATATAACCATTATAAGATGGGTATATAGTCATTGAGTATAATTCCAATAAACATCTTACCAGTATAAAATTACTGCTTTATAGTTAGTATATATAAATTTTATATAAATAAAAAAAATTACTCTTTCATTATAGATAATTGAAATAAAATAAATAATTTTATAATAAAGATACTAATTCATGTGTAAAGACACCTTCTATTTTAAAGGAATTTCTTTATGTATTTTTAAAAATTTATTAATTTTAATGAATTATATTAATAAAATATATTGATAATATTCAAGTAATTCTTAGTAAAATTCACTAATATATTATATAATTGAGTAAATATAATGAATAAAAATTGAATTATTATATCTAAAAAATGTTTTATTTTAAAACATTGTGTTTATTATCTATTATAATCTTTTATATAAATAAAAAATTTCTCATATCCAGAGTATGAATGAAATGCTTCATTTATAGATAGAACAAAATAATTTAGCATTTATTCAATGAATATTTGTCGGTAATGGTAAGATTAAATTCCATGTTATGCTTAAACATTCATTTTCTAACAAAAGTTTTTATTTGACCACGTGTTGTTATATTAAAATAAATTTCTATCAATTATACATATTAAATAAGATAAAATTCATTTCATATTTAAAATCAAAATTTTAAAATTAGTTAGTAAGATCAATTCCATTTTTTTATAAAAAAAATATGGCACCAAGGTAAAAGTTAATTACCATGGTAATGTAAAAATTGTTATTTTCAATGAATTATTTTTTCAGTGTGGTATATTATTATCTTAATAAATAAAATTTTAAATTTTAAAATGATGAACAAATTTTAATTTTTTAATTAATACACAAATAGTTTAATGATAATTTAATTTATTAATTGATATGAAATAATAATAAGATCACATAATATAAAAATAATATTTTTTCTAAATATATATATATATATAAATATTATCACTTAAAATTGAATTTTCCCATATTTAAAATTTTAATTATATTAAATGGAGTAGAAAATTTAGATTCAATGCATGAAAATTGGTTTACTATTGTGATCTTATATTTTTACAAAAAAATAATTTGCATGGTAAAAAAATTAAACAATGAAAACAAGGGTAAATTATCATGGATCAAAATTGGAAAAATTATTTTGATATTTTTTCATTATATATATATTTTTTAGGTTTGGGTTTTATATATTAATTTGAAACTAATATTTACTCACCTATCATAATTAACTCCCATGGCATTCCATCTGTAACCTTTACCTTACTTAATTTTCCAAGTAAATGTCCCTTATTTTAAAATATAAAAGGGTATATCCTAAACCCCTTCCAACCCAATATATTCCTTCAAATATATATTAAATCCATACCCATTTTTCATCTCCTAAATCCCTATATTAATTTGGTAGGTCTCTAGTTCCAAGAAGGAATCCTAAATCATTCATTCTAAAGAAACCTATGTTGAGACGAATCAAATTCATCAAGTATGTCTCTATGTTCCTATATTAATATTTCAATTACATTATTATCTAAAATATTTTAAAAAAAATCATCCTCACATATAATGATGTCATATTAAAATCATTATTATTCATAAAAAATATCACTATTATATAAGACTAAACTTTCACTCATTCACTAGTATATCATGTTCTCGTTTTCATAAATTCAACAACATACATAAATTATTCTATTCCAAAATCACTATTTTCACCATAAATAATTATCTTGAAATTAGTAATATAAATATATGATATTAAGTAGTAATATATTTCCTTTATATGGTTTTGTAAAGAGGATATAAAAGTAATTATCAATATAAATTATCTTTTTGTTATCAATAAATTACCTAAAAGATGCCTGATATAGATTCTATTCTCAAAAAACATACCCATACATTCCATTAAATTTACATGTGATTAAATAAATAATTTTATCATAATAATTCAACTCCCTTTAATAATCTAAGAAAAAATGATATTGGGTTCAAATAATGGGGCCTAATATTGACATTACTAAACTTGTACGAAATAGTGAAAATTACAAACATTTGATGATGAACATAAACATTAACAAAGTAACTTATTTTTCATGAATTATTATAATTTAAGAGTATAAAAGGTAAAAAAATATTAATAAGGTTATAAAATAAGTTATTAAATTTTTTATGTTTATTATTCACGAGGTTAAAGAACTTTTTTGTATGTTAGGAGTACATGTAATGATTTTATCTTCCAAAATTTCTATTAATTGAGTTATACTTCATGTTCACCACCAATAATATTTTGTGTTGTGTATATAAATCCCATGTATATTTTTCATCATTAATTTCATGAAATTAATATTATTTGAAATACCATACCATTTTTTCTCTTTAAATGTATTATTATTCAAAATTTACCCATGTTTATGGGTTTTCCTTCCAATATCACTTTGAATTTGAGATTGTTTATGGATAAGTTTTGATCTTGGGAAATTTTGTGATATTTATATCTTAAACCACATGTATTTTATTCTAAATTTCTTGTTCTTAGATTTTCAATTTATTCTTATCATTTTACCTTTATTTGGTTCCCAATTTAATCGAAATGATTCTTATAAGAGGAGATGACTTTTCTATACTTCTTAGTGGAGAATCATTCTCCTATATTTACATATTATTTATTTTTAATACATATTTAATTATCTCTAATTATATGATTTATTATGGTATTTTTTAATGTGCCTACATTTATTAATAAATTAGTATTCTTTTAACATCTTTGGTATGATGTTTTTCCACCAACATGGACTCTCTTTCAAAAAAATTGAAAGAATATTGAATCTAATGATTTACATAGGAACATGTTTCCCTATTTTATAACTATTTTTAATAATTAATCTTTCTATACATGTATTCGTGGTTTTCAAAAAAATCTACTCCATTTTTTATAAAATATTTTATTTTAAATATAATAGTTCAAAAATATAATGTTTATTTCTTATTTTTCACAAAGTAAATTTTAATACTCTTATAAAAAATTTATTTATTTCAACATAATTTAATGTTTCGTATTCTTAATTAAGAATATGATCCAATAATACCAAAACCATTCTTTCTCTGAATGGCTTATGATAATTTCTTATGGATGTTCTCATGGAACTTGTTTCATTCCAATGGGTAAATTAATCTATGATGGAATTAATAATTTTTTCACATTTATATTGTAAGAATATGTATTGTTTTCATTATGTTATGGGTGGGCCTAAAATTTTAATCCCCAAAATGAATCAGATAAATTATTTCTACATGGGATGATTGATAATGGGGAGTGAACCCAAACCATTAAGGGACTCTATCAACTAAGTGATTGGTGGGGATGAAATTATATAGCCCTCTAATGCATTGGATATAGACTTATATCCCATTATATAACATTTTTAGGATTTTGTAAGAAAAAAATCCACAATGGGAATCTATCCACTATGTGATGATGGTCTTGGTAGTGATCCTCGACAAAATAAATGATCTTATATATTACTGTACATGCGACATTATTATGACTATTTTATGTTTTCATAGATCATGATTATTGAATAATGTTTATTCACTCTTATTTATTGTGTATTGTGTTATTCCAAAAGCCTTATTCCATGAATCATGATTTATAATCTATGTATTATTGTTTATAACTCTTCTATTTTATGACCGTGTACCTTTATTATGTTCTCATACCCACATGTTTATCTTATGCTCACTTAGGAGCTTTGACTAATATCACCTACATTTACCCTTACTGAGAATCTTAGTACACCCCATTAATATGTTTCCATTCCCCAAGAAATAAAGTAGAATATTAGGTATGAAATGTCTAGAAAAATATCATGTGTGGATAATCTTATAGGGAATTTAGAAGAGTTGTTACGAAATAAGAAGATCATGAAGATAATATTCAAACACACCAATCATTTCGGTTCTGTGATTATCTGAATTTGTGATATAAAATGTCAAAAGTATGTATGGATGAAAAATATATGTGTTCTATGCTTGTTTCATATCACCTAGACTCAAAACCCATAGGTTTTAGTACTAGATCCAGGAGTACAGGTCGACAACACATCAGTTGGTATTAGGGTGGGGTTTAGTTTTTTTTTGGTATTAGGTTAATAAGTATAAGGGAACACTAATTAAAACAACATATGATGAACAAAAAGTGATGTAGGATGATCCTAAAATGATTTTGGTTGAAATTATGGTTTTATAAGTTAGGAAATATTTGGATTCATTTTCATGATCATATGATTAATTACTCTAATTATTATTTATTCAATCTCACACTAACCCCTTTTGGTTTTACTAAATGGATAGAAATTATAGGAACCATGTTAACAATGTGTGTTAAGGGAAATATGGTGGTTGTATGAATGAGAAAAAAAAACAGGATGTGAGTTAGTGTGAACAATCCTTCAATTATACATAACTAGTTATATTGAGTTGTGATTAACACATTGAACCTATTTGGATTCCCAAAAACATAAAATAAGAGAAAAATGGAGTTTCATGGATGTTTAGGATATAAATACCATAGAGGAAAGAATATTCCATTTCCTACATATTAAGAATATGATAAGAATATCCCTAAGAAATTTCTAAAAGAAATAGGAATATTTTTTATGTGTGGAAACTGTGGGAATAGAGAGAAAAAATACCAAAGAAAAATAAAGAGTTTGGTTAACATGAGGGAAAGAAATAATGTTATTCCTAAGGTACCAATTATAATTATATTTTTTAAATTTATGGATATTTTCATTATATGAATCAATTCCCCAATCCAGGGGCCAATGGGGATAATAGGAATCAACAACCTCCATGAACAAGGGAAAAAGGAAGATCCTAAAAAATCACAACTATTGAAGTGGACCATGATATAAAAGTTGTTAAAGGTATACATATTCTACACTCTTGATATATAAATTTCTTATTTGATTCTGGTCAATCAAAATCTTTCATATCATTTAAGTTTACTATGAATATTACTTGATCACCTCAAACTTTAGATATTTAATTATCAATGAAAACAACTAGTGGTGTGGTGATTTCATCCATGGTACACAACTCTTCTCCGATCAAGATTTCAGCAAAGATACATCCTATAGATCTAATGTTTCTTCCCTCAGTATAATTTGATGTGATATTTGGTATTTATTTATTCACTACATATAGAGGATAAATTAATTACCAGAATAGGGAATTCACATTTCATATCTTAAAACAACATATGACCACCTATTAGTTCAAGGATAACTGTGAACTCCTTATGTTAATTACATCCATTATAAGGGTATTAATATGCAATCACAAGGGGTATTTAACCTAAATGGTTGGGAAGAAACTAAATATTTGGATATTTTTTTAATGAATTAATATATTAGTTTCATAATATTACCTAAGGTAGTGAGGTTAATATTATATCTTGAGTATTTTATAGCTTATAAAAACATTATGTTTTTTTTATTAATGATTAATAATAAAATTTTTGAGGATGAAATTTATTTATGGGGGTGAATTTGACACCCAAGATTTGAGGACCCATTTTATTTCCTTAAATTATATGTTTTTATTTCCAAATAAATTTTTTCTATTAATTAAAATTTATTAGGAAATGATTAATGCAATATATGAATCATAATAACAACACTTTACTCATTCATATATGAATATTACAAAAAAGGTACATGAAATTGTGTATTATATTCCATGGAATTTCACATACCATGGATGATAAAATCCATTAAAAGTTCATAAATTAAAATGGGTTAATAAATTTAAAATTATAATACCATAAAAAGTAAGAGATATCATAGATCATCTCCACCCATGGGAATCGCTATTAATGGAACTAAACATACAATGAAAAACACATCATTAAAGAAGAAAGAATTTGGGAAAATACTTAATGAAAATTTATTTAATGAGAAGTGTGTTTGGTGATGTTATAATGAAATTAATTTATATGAGGTAATGGTGGTAATATAGCCATTATAAAAGGGGTATATATTCATTAGGTATAATACCAGTAAACATCTTATAGCTTAGAATTACTGGTATACATTTATTATTCATAAAGATTATAATAATTTCAGAAATATTTATTTTCATTATTGATAATAAAAAATAAATAAATTATTTTGTAGTAAGGATAGTAATTCATTTGTGAATACAAATTTTATTTTAAAGAAATTGTTTTCTGCATTTTGATAAATTTATTAAATTTAAAGAATGATATGAGTAAACTATATTGATAAAATCAATGAATTATTTTTAAAATATATTAATAAAATTTATGTTATAATTGAGGGTATATTAGTAATATTAATTTAATTATCAATACTAAATGAATATTTTTTATTTAAAAGTATTTATTTTATTATATAGTATATGTTTTTATTTAAACGTTAAATTTATCATGTCCAAAGTATGAATGAATTTTATATATATATATATATAACTATATAATTTAACAACTATTAAATGATTCTTACATGTAAATTAATAAGATTAAATTCATTGGTATGTTTAAAAATACATTTTTCTAAACATTTTCTTTATTGCATCATGCATACTTAAATTACAATCAATTTTTATCACTTTTAAAAATTGAATCTAATGAAATGGATATAATATTTTAAATAAGAATGTAAAATTTAGGTAATAAGGTCAGTTTTATTTTTGAACATAAAAATAAAGTACCAAAGTAAAAGTTAATTACCATAGTAAAGGTAAAAGTGTTATTTTCAATGAACTATTTTTAAAGTATTGTGTATTTTTATCTTAATAAATTATATTGATAATTTATAAATAGTGAATCCAATGTGATTTTTCATTTTATATATAAATATATTAATAATCGATTAAATTATTAATTGATAGGAAATAAGAATGAGAACACTTATATTTTAAATAATATTTTTTTTATAAAATAGTTTTGTCTGTATATTTTATATTTTTATTTAATAGTAAAATATCACATAATTAGAAAATGAATTAGATTAAATAGAGTCAATATAAGGATTCATCACTTCAAAATTGGGTATTAGGGTTGATATTATATTTTTAGTAAACTAATAATTATCATGGTAAAAAAATAAGCAATTTAAAAAGAGGGGAAATAGGGTAAATTATCATGGATCAAAATTAGTAATAATAATAATATTAATATATTTATGATTTATAGAATTCTTTTATTTGGTGTGGGATTTATACCTAAATGTATCACCAACATTTCCTCGCATAACACACCTAAATACATTATTATTACATATTTCCCCTATACCTGGCATTATTTTCAAAGGAAATGTCCCTCATTATCACCTATAAAAGGTGATTTATTTTTCCCTTACCAGAACACACTATTACTTATAATATCTCTTGAATTATTTCCCATTTTTCCTCTCCAAAATCCCTATAAAAATCTAGGAACATAATAGTTCCAATATGGAAGCATAAATCCATTATTCCATAATATATGATTTTAATGAGTAATATATGTCATGAATTTGGTTTTAGAAGGATGACATAAAAATGAATGATCAATATAAATTAACATGTTGTTATCAGTAAAATAAGTGAAACTTGCTCATCATAGATCCAATTCTCATAAAAATGACCATAAATTCCAATAAATTAGAATGGGACTAGTATATAATTATTCTAGCACCCTAATTAATCTTGGAATTATGAACTTAAAATCAAAGAAAAGGATCAACAAACAAGAAAAATTACTAACATTGAATGGTAAAATTAACAATAATTTAATAATATATGTCTAATGAATGATTATAATTGAGGCGTATACAATTTAATATATGTGAATCTGGTTATAAAATAAGTGATTAATAAGGTTATATTTATTATACAGTATGTTAAAGTTATTTCATGGAATTCAAGTGTAAATGAATGGTTTTTCTCATCTCAATTTTCCTTTCATTTGGATATCCTTAATTTTCATCATCTATATTATATGGTGGGAATTTTATACTAACCTATGGATATGTTTCATCATAATTTTCATGAAATTAATTTTTATTTCAAATATTATCTTAGGTATTCTATTTCAAGGGATTTTGATTTAAATGTTAACAAGTCCTTAAAGTTATTCATTGAAATATCACTTTGAATTCAAGATTACTTATGGATAAGTTTCTATATGGGTAAATTTTATGGTCATTATCTCTTAAACCCCATTTATTTTATTTTACTATGGTTATTCTTGTGGTTTTATGTCTTCTTACCATTTTACTTTTCATTGGTTCAAAATTTATTCAAAAAATGCTTGTAATTAGATCCAACCTTATCTATTATTCTTAGTAAAGAATATTTATCTTCCATGTTCATGTTAATTATTTGGTTTTATGAATATCATTATCTTTTCTACTATTATTTATTATATTATTTTTAAATTTACTTAAAATTATTTATAGAAGTAATATTCTTGTAACATATTCAGTATCATTATTTTCAACCAGCTTTCACTCTCTTTATAAAAGTGTTAAAAGAATCATCTTATATAACACTTCTAGGTGAACTAATTTTCCCTCTTTTATAACCATTTTTTATAATTAAGCATTCAATCTAAGTTTTCATGGTTCTCCAAATAAATTTCAATTCCTTTTGTTTTATAAAATATTTTATTTTAAAATAAAAGGATTCAAAAATATAAATTGTATTTCTTATTCTTTCTCAGAGTAAATTTTTATTCTCTTATAAAATTGTTTTTTATATCTATAAACGTCCTTTAATATTTCATATGATTTAATGAGAATATGAACTAATGATACTGACCTCCTTCTTTCTTTGTATGGATATAATAATGTATTATGGGTGTTCTCATGAAATCTATTTCTTTTCCTTAGGACAATAAAGCTATGATGTGATTAAGAAAGTTTTAATGATCATATGGAACAAATATGTATGATTTTCATTATGTGATAGGTGGGATTTGAATTTTATATCCCTCAAATTCATTAGTTAAATAATTACCACACGAGATGGCTAGGAATGGGGAGTGATCCCAAACCCTTAAGGGACTCTTTCTTCTCTGTTATGAGTGGGTTCAGAATTATACATCCCACAAACACACTGGGTAAAGACTTATAACTCCTAAGCTAACATGTTAAGGGTTGGGTATAAAAATCAATCCACTATGGGACTCTGTAAACTATGTGATAATGGTCTTGGTAGTGAGACTCAACAAAAGGAATTATTTTATATTCTTATTTATATTATATATTCTAATGTCTATGTTATGTTTTAATGGATCATGATTATAATTTCTTATTTATCGTGACTTATGTCATGCCAAGAGACCTATTCCATGACTCTTGATTTCTGATCTTTTTTTATTGGGTGTGATTATTTTATGTTATGATCATGTACCTAGATTATGTTCACATTCCCACATGATTATCACATGTTAACTTATGCTCTTTAATTTTTATCTCTTAGGTTTTTCCTTAGATATCATCTAAGCTCACCTATTTCTTGGTTTGACTTGCTAGTTTTCAAAGATAGTGTATAAGAATTTATTTTTAGAACTAGGATTGGGAGTGCGGGTGTGGGTAACCTTATGAATATCCATCAAGGAAACCATCATGTGAATTTTGTGACAATATTTATAGCATTCGTAGATAAAATTAAAAGGAATGTTGTCTTTTCATGTTGATTTATTTAGTCGATAATAGTCAACATAGACTCACCAACTTGTTTTCACTTTTATAAAAATGAATTCATTCATTTCATTTCACTCTATGATTATTCCAATTTTATTAGGCACAATTTGAAATCAGATAAACCATTTACTTTTATATATGGTATATATGATCCTAGAAATAAGTAATCTGATAAACTCTAATTTTACAACTTTATGTTGGTGGCATTTAGATGGAATTGAGCTTACCTTATGGGTTTATTCTAATCCTTCTAAAGTATACAGTGCATGAAAACTGATGGGATAATTATAAAAATATCATAAAATGTCCATAGTAACACATTTTTACACTCTCTAAAATGTTTTATAAGTTTTACATCCATATCTAGAAAGAGGTTTTTGGAAATAATGTTCCATATTTTTTTCACTACCCTTAAGATATGAATATTTTGTATTAGAGGGGAGTGGTTTTTATTCTAACATTGTTGGTTTTTGGATTGGGGTAAGGTTTTTAGTGGTAGGGAGGTCAACGACACTATTCTACTCTTTTTTATACTCTATGGATATATAATCAATATAAATGATACTTTCATAGTCATCAACAGTCATGGGTACCTCAAAATGAACACACTCATCAAATAAAATACAAAAAAACATAACATTAAAAACCCACACAACACTCAAAACATGAATTAAACCCCAAATCATCAAAGGGTAAAGAATATGAAGTAGAATCGAGTTGTGCGTTGAAGAAATAATGTTGTGTATGTGTGTCATTAGGGATAACTTCCATAAATTAGATAGGAAAATTGTAGTTCTCCTTGACATCATGATTCATTACAAGAAGGATATTGAAACTTACCTTTTCTTTGAAAAATTCTATGGTTAATGTTCCCTTGTGAGATTTTATGATTATCATTTCCTTTTTAATAAATGGCCTTTTGTTAGTGTAAGGATCATGTCATTGGGTTTTGGTATCTTCTATCTCAATCACATAGAAGTATATTGTGAAGATAATATTCTTAAATAACCCAAAGACATCTTTGATCACTCTAGTTGGGTGTGTTATTCTCCAGTTGAAAAGTTTCACAATTAAGAATATTTGATGAATCACTTTGACCTATAAAGAATTATATAAATATTGAGGCATCATGTTAATTAATGAACCTAAATCAATAATTTCATTTGAAAATAAAATATCCATAAGGTGAAAGGAATTGTAAGTGTTCCATGGTCCTTGAATTTTATTGGTAACGATGGTTGTATCAAGGCTATGAAATTAATTCCAAGGATAAATCTCTCATTATGATCAGTCCCTACCTATGGGTACAAAGATTTATAAAAAAATTAATACCAATTCATTTTTTTTACATAATCCAAGATAGGAAAAATAATGTGCATCTTTTT
Source organism: Viscum album (assembly GCA_963277665.1). Lineage (NCBI taxonomy): Eukaryota > Viridiplantae > Streptophyta > Magnoliopsida > Santalales > Viscaceae > Viscum > Viscum album. The sequence goes on from OY728119.1 coordinate 1,980,747,147, forward strand.
AAATGTATTGATAATATCCTCAACAATTTTATTTTCAAAATTTTTCTTCAATTGAGAATTTATTTGCTGAAAACAAAGAGGAATTAATTGATCAAGAGAATTTTCAATGAAATTTTTTTACCTTCTTAATTTTTTTATCTTCACTTGATTATTTATATGATTGGTGAAGAGAGTTTTCAAGATAATAACATAATTTTTTATAGAATCATTTAAAGGATGATGTTATTTATCATTACAAATATAATTGTAATATACAAGAATTTTTTATACTGAATTTTCAATAGGTTTGGAAGGTAGTTGTAAAGAACCTTTTATATTTTTCTCAATGATGTTGTTTTCTAGTTTTCCCACATGAATTTGTTGGTCTTGAATTTCCAATTAAGTTTTCTATTAGAACTAGAGGTTCTAGATTTCCATTTTATTCACCAAGAGCTTAAGTATATGTTCATATTTTAGATGAATATAAGGGTTATTTTGATATGGTAAAGGATAATGAGTATGTGTACCTTGAACTTGTTAATAACAGTTTTTTGGGGGTAGCCTGAGTTGCCTCATTTTTAGTATTGTGGTTGTTCCTTCCACCCTATATTATGTTTATGACATAATTTTTTTACTTTAAATGTTGTTATTGCTGAAATAGATGCCTAAGAAATACTATTTCACAAGACTTAGATGAATCCTAAAGTTTGGTGAATTTACTAGAGAAACGAGTTTTATCAGTACAAATGATAAAATATAAAGGAATAGGTGGAGGTTTTTATTTACCTTGAGATTGATCTAATTGCATTAAAAAGTGTATGTGTTTCATTATGTTTATTATCCACCTTTTTTCTAGAGAATAATGGTTTACCTTATTAACTCCTCTGGTGGGTGTTATCACTCATGTATTTAATTATTGTGAATTTTGATATATGTTTACTATTAATTATTGAGTATTAGTAGGAGGAGTTTTATCTAATATAGTATTACTAGTTATAGCATCAATCTTGACATGATCCATGGGGACAAGTCCCTTATAAAATTATTTAATTAAATGTTTTTTGAAAACATGGTGGTTAGGTAAAATATAGAAATTTCTTTTAAATCTCTCCTATAATTCTAGATAATTATGTCATTGCTCTTTCTTAACACCACAGATTTATTTTCTAATATATGTAGTTTATATGGTAGGGAAAATCATCTCTATAATGTGATACTTAAGGACATTTGATCCGCCAATTATGGTAGGTATATAATGTCACATATCTTTGGATACTCCATCAATGGATAAAGGGAAAGACATAAATTTTATGAGTTTTAAAAACACAAATTGGGGTTTCATGGTAGAGCACATGATTTGAAATTCCTTAAGGTGTTTATGTGGGTCCCCTTTAGGACAACCATGTAATTTTGGAAGACTGTATATGAGTGTTGATCACATCTCAAATTTGGATACTTTCTTAGGGTATTGCATGTATTTAGGTTGGTATTCCATATGGGTGGTATTAATTTCTTTTAATATCCAATTATTTGAATCCATTTTTAGGTGTTTGATTTTATTCACTCGTAGTTTGGTTTGAGACCCATTTTTTCCATAATTGGTTCCTCAGTAGTTTTTGACTGATCTACCCTAGAAGATAAAATGTGTGAGTGAAGTATTTTTTCAATTTAAAGGTCTTTTCAAAGTAGTCTTTATTTTCATGACTGGGTCACGAAAAAATGGTACGTAGTTTTTTATTTATGTAAATATGAATAAAATAAAATAAAAATTAGTAATATAAAGTAAAAAAAATTATATTAGAGAACTAGAGAGGATTAATAAGAATAAATATATAGAGAAACATACACAAAAAAAAGTGGGTGATGGGGAAGGGGGAGGGAAATAAATAAAGGATAAATAAAATTCAAATAAGAATTGATTTAGGCTCTATGTAAATAGAGCTAAATTTTAATCATGTTGTCAAATGCATAAAATTATATGATTATTTTAGCAATAATTGTATAGTATTTAATGAAGACTTAGTAGTCTAATAATATATACTTTAATAAAATAATTAAATGAAGAATTTATTACAAAAAAAACTATATGTGGTTTTGAATTAATAGTTATTTTTGTGATTGTACACCAATTGAAAAGAAATTGATATTAGAATAAAATAACGATTAACTTATGATATTGAAAGTGATAACCTATGGAAATCTCTTGAAGACCATCCTTCATCACTTAAAGATATAGGATTTATATATTTTACTCCTAGATTTTAAATTACTACAAAAAAATCATACTGATATTACACTAGGATACCTCCTAGTATTTTTGTAAAAACCCAATGAGATTCACTAACTTTCGTCGATGATCAAGTGAATTTTGTTCAACTTTATAACCAAAGATCATTAAAGCAACACATGAATAACTAAATGTTTTTTTCATGATTATATGTTTATATAATTATAAATCATTAAAAAAAAATCAAATTATTAAATTTTATATTCTATATTTATTAATGGATTTGTTTTATTAAAACACCTTAAGAAAGTTAAAGGGATGGAAAAGAGTCGAATGTTCTCAAATCAGCTCATAATATAATTTATGAAAGATTTCATGAAGATCCATGATAATTTTATTTATATGTAAAAATAAAATAAAAACATTAAAATAAGAAAAATAATTGAATAAAAATTGAACTCAAATTTGGAATTAACAAGATGAAAAAAAAGATTAAAATTTGAATGTTGGGATTATATCAAGGTTATTTCTTTGGGTGATCACATGGAGTTTAGAATTCCATGTAATTGGAAGAAGAAAAAAATGAGTAGATGGACATACCAAGAATCCTAAAATCTTATTCTTTTTTATAATCCTTTGATAATGATGGAGACAATAATTTTAAAAAAAATTGATATAAGATATATCCAATATAATTCAATGTGCCTATGGGTATAGGTGATCTACCTACAGAAGAATTTTTCAACCGATTGATCAACATGGATGAATTATTAATCCACTATATACTGACCATAAATATGGTAGAGATGTGGGATTTTGATCTTATTTCTAATACTCCTAAAATTATCCCAATTATACTTGTATAGTGCTTTTTAATTCTTGATTATAAAAGGGTATCCCAATCTGCCTCACACAGAATTTTTTTTAAGAAGTATTGTCCCTCTTGGGATTGGATCCATCTCTTGGTCTGGTTGAATAATTTATATTCCAATTAATTTTTCACCATTTAATACAATTTATTTCCAATTTTTATGAGTATATATAATGTTTTGATAAAAATATAATCATGTTTTCCAATTGATTCAAAGTTTAATTTTTTCATTTTGAATGTGTTATCAACTAATGAATAGATTTTATATATTGATTGAAAGGTAATTTAAAATTGGGATAATAAAAGTTATAATAATGCAATTTATAATTATAATGATTAAACTATATGATATATTATAATGAGATAACACCCCCACACCTAAACCATTTCACTCTTGGGGAATGTAAAATATCAAAATAAAATCCCACAGCAAAATAAAATGTGAGAAATTTTACAAGATTATTTTAAAATTAAATTCATCATATATCATTTATGAAATAAATTTTTCTATAATTCTTCTTCTTTGACATTCAATTTTATTCAAATTATTTTATTCAGCCATGTGTCATGTTGGAGCATATCTCACAATGAATTGTAAATCACTCCTCTCGAATGTGAAATTTATGAAAATTTATACTCATATCAAAATCAATAATGTAATATAATAGGCTTAGTTAAATCCAAGATCTACATATAAAAGACAAATAATTTTGTGTCATTCATGAGGATTTTCAAGTAATTATAATGAGTAATAGGGTTAGTGGGTTTGATGTAAAAAACACAAGGTTTCGAAGTGGAGGGTTTTCTCTTAGAAAACAATTCATGGTGAATAATTTAAAAATAAAGAAGATTCCTAACTATATTTACCCAAATATAAATCACCAAAATAAATTTCACTTTTTAAAAGATAATTATCCAATTCATATCAAATAAAGTAAAATTTAAGATTACTCCTCTAATTTTTTTATGTATTCATACATTTTTTTAATTAATTTTTAACATAATGAGATAAAAAAATCTATTGAATGAAAAATGAAACATTCCCTTTATTTTCATTGGCATTATGAGTCATATGAATGAGAGTAATGAATAATTCAATCCCATTCTCTATTTTTTCATTTTATTTACTTTTATTCAAGATGATTCAAATGATTTATAAAGAAATATAAATAACTTATGGACCTTATATTAATTTAAATCCACACCCCATGTTCTCATATAATGTAAATAAACCTCATGATAACTTTTGAAATAACTTGACTCATCCATGCTCACAATTAACTATGATCATGCATTGTATATAATAATGAAGGTAGGCAGAGAAAATTTTCTTATAATGGGTCTAATTTAAGGCCATTCATGGAGACTAGGGAATTAGAAGGGAGAATGTGTGGGTAGGTTTAAAAATATTATAAAAATAAGGGCATTATATTAAAGAAACATTAAAATCAAACCAATACATTTAATCATTCTAAAAAGTTTTTATTAATGATAAAACCATGTGCTAGATTAAAAACACAATTTGACTTCACTCAATAATAGAGGTTAGTTGGATGTATATAAAAAAATAGTTTATTGAAACTCTTGGGCTATGGAAAATTAATATTGGTCAGTGATAATGAGGTATGGGTTTAAATAAAATTATTAAATGTTTAAGAATGTTTTGATAATAAAATTTAAAGAAAAAGATTTTATATAAACATTAATTTGAAACCATTTTTCAAAAATCAAGTAATTTTACTCACCATCGACTCATGTATAAAAATTGATTTTGTATACTTCATTTAAAATCAATGTTAATATTATAATAGAAAATATAAAAAATAGAAAGTATATAATAGAAAAAAAAAATATTTTATTTGTGTTTACTTTGTTTTTTTTTAAATATATTAATTTATAAAAACAAGTACTAACTAAAGTATGTCTCCCTCTCCAACACCTAAAAAGTATATTTTCCTCTATATAACAAATTTAAATAAATAGATAGGTAAATAAAGACAGTGATAAGGGACAATCAATTCAGTGGTTTCATAAAAGGAAACCATCGGATGGAGTTCCTCTACTAGATGATTTAGGAAATACTCATAAAAGTGTTTAAGATGATTCGCATATATAGTAATCCTTTGTCCACTCTATTAATGAGAAATATTAATTACACCAAAAGGATTAAAATACACTAATGGATTAAGTACTAATCCATTGGAAATGAATCTTACCTGGGAGGAGCTTCAATCTAGATTTGTATATGAGGACCATCTCACTAATATAGTACACCCTCTAATAAATAATATCATCACAAATTCCATTTATCTTATCTTTATAGATCCAGGTGTTCTTATATGCATCACAACAAATATCTCCCAACATCTAAATTTGTATCTTCTTATGCCTGCCTGTACTTTAGGGATTCATAATACATTTTGTCATAGACTAATATGTATAGTGCTTAACCTACATAAGGAGGTAAAAATCCTTTCCACACCCAATCCTATATGTTGAAATTCCTATGGCCGTTTCAAAATCTATACAGTATGACCAAAGTGAATCATCCAAATATAGACTCTAATATTTCATATTAGGTTGTACCATTTTTTTATTATATTTTCTTAACTTGAAAATTTTAAATTTTAGCTTGTATGTTAGTTTAGGTAAGTTATATAGTGTAGTCTTTATGAACAACCCCATAATTACAAAGAAACATTTTCATGTCACGATTAAAAAAATGAAGACCAAGATTTCTAATGATAATCCTTGGAAAAATAAACCTGCTAAAAATTTGTGATCTCATGAATTAGAAAACCACTTGAGATTCAATCATCCTAATTGCCTTTACTACCACTCATTTAGAGACATAACCAATATAAAATAGTATATACAAAAATCCAAATGAATTTGGGAAGGTTCACATGAATTCAATTCCCCATGCATCAAATATCGCACAAGATAACATGGGTTTTTGGAGAATTTCATTCCTCCTATAGATATTCCCAATAAATTGAAACCCATAAATGACTTAAAAAACTTATGGGAATATCTTTATATATTTTTTCAATAATTTATATATTCAAAGAAATTTCAAGATGTATATTGAGAACCAAAGTGTCCCTCTCAATCCAGAGTGTGGTAGAAGGTCAAAACTGAGGTGAATTTTTGTTTAAGGATACACCCACAAAAAACATTATTACTAAAAATTGTTCAAAACTATGGGTCATCTGTAATGTACCACCATGACCTGTGCTTATTTTTATTGGATTATGAAGTTCTTAATTCAGTGGGGACCCTATATACTACTAAAAAATTAATAATATGTTAATACTAATGTGTAACATTCACAATATTGAAAATTTTCTCATTAGGGAAGAACTCGCTAATGGGGAGGTATGGATAAATGGTGGGGAAATCCTACTAGTGTGGCCAGGTTCCACATTTTCACTCCACACTTATCTTGAATATCTAGGACAAACTTATTTAGGTGAAGCATCTATGGTATAAGGTGTGTATTAGCCTTAGGCTTCTTAATAAGATAATAAATATAAGTAATATCTAAGAACAAAATGAAATTTGTACATAGTAGATATAAATGGAATTTGTCAAATACAAACACAATATAAAGAAGTTATTTTCAATTATCATGTAGTTTTCTTGAGTACGGTCTAGGTAACATGAGGCATATTAAATGAAATGAGTATACATATCAAACCTTTTTTATAAAACTACCCAAAATAAAAATTTAGAGGCATCACACATATATTATAAAGGGACATCCTACCAAGTTGGATGAATGATGGGTGGTGATGTGAGATAGGTATTTGGTGAATTAAAATCATACATACATATATTATCAAACACAAACTCTACATTTTTTTTATAAATAGTTTGATATGGGAAGTGTGTTATTACTAATTTATTTAATGAATCAATGATAAAAACTAGAAAATCCCAAGAAAGACCACACCTCATGAACCATTTTGGATGTAGCAGGAATAAAATTATTTCGATTTTTGATTTATCAACTTGGATTGCCTTACTTGAAATGAAAAACCCATTATCTATCCCATACTCTACCATAAAATGGAATTTTTCATAATTAAATATGAAATATTTTCCATTTAAATGATAGAGGATAAAACAAATGTGTACCAAACAATTATTAAAGTAAGATAAATAAACTATAAAATCTTTACTGAAAGCATGATTGTAATTCTTAATGTACTCAGAAAAAATAATCAATATACAATGTTTAAAAGTACATGGTGTATTACACAAACTAAATAGAATCCTCCTATATAAAAATGTACTATATAGATAGGTAAATGTTATATTTTATTGATCCTATGCTTCTATATGGATTTAAAAATAACCCAAAAATCCATTAAGGAAACAATAATTGGAGTTAATAGACAATAATTCTAACATTTATTCAAAAAAAGATAGGTAAAAGGATTCCTTTAATGTGTATTGATTTATCCAACTATAGTTAATTCTGAATCACCAAAAAAATCATATGTGTGGGAAATAATTCATTGATTTCATTTTATCCAACTATTATTCTAGTTTTTATGCATAATTTTAACTAGGATAACTCATTTAATATAAAATATGGGGTAAATGATTCTAGAAATATGTAATTTTCTAAAATCTATTTTTACCACTTCATGGAGGGTAGGATTTAACCATTTTTTAGCTTTCCTTAAAATCTTATCTTCATCCTATAAAGGTATGAAATTCATGAAAATGGATGGGTTAATCCCAGTAATATCATCTAATTTCTGTCTTATCTCCTTTTTACACTCTCTCAAAGGGCCTAGAATTTTTAATTCAAGATTTTGAGATGGTTTATTAGAAATAATGATGGGAAATTGGTTAATATCCTCAATATATTTATACATTAAATTAGTGGGAAGTTGTTTTAATTACATTGCTGATATTTTTTAGATCGAGGGAATGGATTTAGGGGAAGGATTTAAATGACACTATGTATCTATTCATGTTTATTATCTATAGATAAATAATCAATGGAAATAATAATTTTAAAATAATTTATGGTTATGGGTACCAATGAATAAACACACTAATCAATTAAAATAAAAAATCACACATTTACAAACCCACACAACACTGCAAATATTAATTACAACCCAAATGATTTAAGAGTAAATAAGAGGAAAAATAATTAGAATGTGGGTTAAGTAAATAATGTTTTGTGTATGTGTGTGTAAATGGGGAGTGCTTCTGTTGAATAGAATGGTACATAGGAGTACTTCTCAACTATGGGTTTCATTTAATTAATGATATTGAAACATACCTTTTCTCCCTCAGAATTCTATGTACGATGTTCTATTATGAATTTTTATGATTGTCTTCACGATTTTAAGAAATGGTATTATGATCATGATAGGATCATATCGTTAGGTTTGGGTATCCTCCATCTCAATAAAATAAATTTCTATGATGAAAAGAAGATTTTATACTCACATAAGGACATACTAAATAACTCTATTTGGGTGTGTTGTGCTCTGTTTGGAAATTTTCAGAATTATACCAATTGGTTGAAGCTCTCTAACCTATAATGAATTATAAACATGGTGATTCATCATGTTAAATAAATAATCTTACTCAAGCATTGCATCTAGAAATAAAGTCTCCCTTATGGTGTAAGAAATTATAAATTTTTTTGGATCCTTTTGTTTGGATAGAATAAATTGTTTTATAAATGTCAATACATTCTATTCAAGGTTAACTCATTAATTCCACTACATTAACCACCTATGTGTAAAAATATCTTTATAAAAAAAATTAGTAAGGAATTTTTTTTACTATATCTAAGAGAGGAATATTAACTTGTACCTTTTTAAATTATCCATGATCTCTTCATAAATTTAATTATTAATTTTTTTCTTAAATTGAGAAAGTAATTGGGGAAATGGAAGATTAATGGATTGATCAAGGGAATTCTCAATCACTACATTTATACCTTTTTGTTTTATTTATTTTTACTTGATTCTTTTTATGATTGAGAAAGAGGGTTTTCTTGAGAAGGATATATGTATTGTGTGTAATCAACTAAGGAGAAATTTATTTACCACTATAAAGAAAAATGAATCATCTATTACCATTATCTATGGGATATATAATGGGTTGGAAAGGTAGTGTCCATAACCTTTCATTTTATCTTATTGATGGTGTTTACCTATTTTTGAACTTGAGTTAATGGGTCTTGAATGGGATATTGAGTTGTTTATTTGACCTGGAGGTTCTGGTATGCCATTTTCTTCACTATTTCTTTGAGGTAATGTTAATATTTTAGAGGAATAAGAGGATTTTTTGAGAATATAAAGTATAATAAGGATGTATACCTTATCCTTTTAAATACGAGTTCAGTTTGAGGTACCCGGAGGTGCCTCCTTATTTTTACTGTGGTTTTCGTATCCACCTTATAATGAGGTTTTCTCTAATGTTTTATTTCTTTAAGGGTGATTATTTTTTAAATATATTCCTAGTAAATACTAAAACACAATACTTTGATGAATCCAAAAGTTGGGGGGAATTGATTAATGAAATGAGTGTTATCAACACAAATAACAAAATATAATGGACTATTTGAAGATTGGGACTTACCATGATATTTATCTAATTGTCTTAAATGTGTATACATTTTACCGTGTTTATTATACACCTTTTTTCTTGGGAAGAATGTTTTTCCTCAGGAACTCATCAAGTGGGTGTTATATCTCATGTACTACATTATTGTTTATTTTGATCCATGTTATATATTAAGTCACATATTAAAGTAATACATTTATCTAATATAGAACCACCAACATCGTCACCTATCATAACACAATCCATGGGAAAAGTTCCTCACAAAATTATTGAATTTTTATTTTTACTCTCATTAGGTTATGGGGGAAACAAGAGAAAAATACTATAAATCACTCAGAATATTCATCAAGGATATATCTTTCTTCTTTCCTAATTCCATAGATTTATTTTCTTATAGATGTAGTTTTGGAGGAAGTGAAAACATCTCTAAAAAAATTAATTTATGTTCATTAAAGCCACCAATTATGGTAGGAAGATGGTATATATAACCTTTTACTACATCATAAATGGATAAAGAAAAATCCTTAAATTTTATTAGGTCCTGAAAGCACGGTTGACGGTCGCTTATCGATCGTTTAAAGTTCTGATGCTCTGCTAATGTGTATAGCAGCACTCGAGTCGAATCCTCAACAACGATACTTTTTAATAGTCAAATGTTTTTAGTTGATTGTATTTTGATTGGGGGGGTTTGTTTTTAGAGCTTAATTGAAATGATTGATTGATTAATATTGATTTAAAAATTTGATAAATATTGGTATGAGTTAATCATTAGTTAGTTAAGCTTGTGATATCCTTGAGCTTTGCTTTATATTGCATTAAATTAACACCCAAGTCACAAGTTAACATTGATTGGAATTCGTAAGTGTTTAGTATTTAATCCAAGCCTTAACTTAACTAGGATTATAATCTCAATAATTAATTTATTTTGGTAGTGTATTTATGATTCCAATCATCCATGTAATCCATATGTTAAACAAAACAATTCATTAATCCATGACATGTTAAGTCCAACATACACAATGTTAATTTAAAGAATATTCATCGAGCAAAAGCTCTCAATCACTTAACATACCTAAATTATAACTCACCACAATGATAGATTTACTCATCCATGGAAATGATTAGTAATCCGGTTATAATGATTATGATGATAAATTAAAAAGATAAGAAAAATAAAGGGATAAGAAAAGAGTGGTGCGTCGAACACACACACAAACGATGAAGGGAATTAAATAATGACTTTAGATTGAATGAGAAAGCAAAATAAGGGAAGGGGTTTTAACTTGATTTAAACTATTTTAAAAACATTAATATTAAACTATATAAGGTAGATGATAATAAGAGATATTGAAGAAGAAACTTGCATTAAAACAGAATTACAAAAAAAAGACTTACAAGATTACAATAATGAAGAACACAAAAGTAAATGAAAACAAAGAGAGGAGTAAGGGTATCTCAAGTGAAAAATTGAGTATGTAAGGTCCTCCAAATCCTTTGGAAAGCCTTTATTCATGCCAATTTATGCTCATCTCTTCTTAAATTCTAACCATTTTGAAAGGAGAGGAGGGGATGTATTTATATCCCAAAGTGGTGGACTGTTTGCATTCCAAAAATAACTCTCCACTTGTATCAGAGATTTGGACATTCATAAAGCTAAATCTAGAGATATATCCTTCTTCAAAGTTGTATATAATAATGTTGGGTGACTAATCTCAAAATTTGGAGGCATTTGGACTTATGTATCCAAAGTTATGGTGGTTTTCATAAACAATGTTAAACTATCCATTTCTATCTATGCTTTTTCGATGGTCAAAATGTGAATAGATTTTTGAATAAGAAGATGCCTTCAAATTTGAATTCTTTCTTCAACAAAGTTGGCCGCCTATATCTCCTATTTCATACTAAAAAATATCAGCTTGATTTGATGAAAATATCAGGAGACATGTCATGAATACTGTACTGATTTTATTTCCGAGCCATAATGGTGGGTTGAGTTTAAATGAATCAGTTGGGCCCCTTGTCTTTGGAGTTGGGACTTGAAATTTTTATCCAAGACTTCTTACATTGTCCCCCGAATGTGGGAGGATAATGAATGAATTTTCACTTTTTTATTGAGCCCAGTAATTTAATCTTTATGGATGGTTAAGGGTGTAATTTCGGCTCGGGCCTGGCATGCAAAAAATCGGGCCGCTGGCCACTATTCGGGTCTGGTCGGGCCGGCCTGAACATACCCATGAGGCGGCCCGAGCCCGGCCTCGGGTCAGGGTTTTTCGGGCCAGGCTAGGCTTTTTCTAAATAGGCCATGGCGGGACTTTATTATTTTCAAAATAATTTTTTGTTTTAAAACTTGTTTTAAACGTTTTTATTTAAACATTTTTTTAACATTTATTTTAAAATATATATATTTATTTTTAAACGGATTTTTTTTTTAAATGTTTATTTTATTTTTTATTAACATTTTACAGTGGGTGGATATGTTATTTTTTTGTATAAATTGATTTATATATTATGAATCTATATATATTATTTGCAAATTGTAAAAAAATGATGAGGGGTTTTGGGGGGTGCGTAGTAGTGGATGAGTTTAAAGCCTTGTTATTTAAATGTATTTTTAACATTTATTTAAAACATTTTTTAACATTTAATTTTTTTTAACTTATTTAAAAAAAATTAAGCATTTGTTAAATTTTTTTATTTAAAGGTTTTTATTTAAACCATTTTTTAACATCTGTTTAAAAAAATTACATTTTTTAATGATTAATTTAAAACATTTTTTAATTTTTTTTAAATGCATGATGTTTACAAGTATTTTTTTAAAACATTTAACATTTTTCATATTTTAATGTAAAAAGTATTTTTTAAGTGTTTTTTTTAAATTAATTTAAGTGTTTGTTTTAAAAACTTTTTTTAAACATTTGTTTAAAAAAATTATTTAAACCTTTTTTTAAACTATTTTTTAAAACTTGTTTAAAAAGTTTTTACATTTATTTTTAGACATTTAATTAAAAACATTTTTTGGAACACATGTTTTTTACATGTATTTTTTTTAAACATTTAACATGTTTTATATAAAAAAAAATTATTAACATTTTACTGTAAGTGGATTTGTTATTTTTTTCTAAATAGATTTATATATGTCTATGAATTTATATATATTATGTGAAAATTGAAAAAAAAAATAGAGATTGGGAGGTGCGCAATAGTAGGTAGTGGGTTTAAAGCATTTTTATTTAAATTTTTTTATTATTTGTTTAAAATGTTTTTTTACATTTATGTTTTTTAACTTATTTATGAAAATTATTTTTAAGCGTTTTTTTAATTTAAAACATTTTTTTAAACAATTTTTAATTTTTTTGTAGGGTAGGCCCGGCCCGGCCCGATCCTATTCAGGTCGGGCCAAAATTACAGCCTTAGGGGTGTGTAGTAGTGGGTGAGTTAATTTTTTCTAAATAGATTTATATATGTATATATAGTATATATAATATATGCAAGTTTCGTCATATTTAAAAAAAATTAATGAGGTTGGGGGTGTACGAACATCATTGGGTGAGTAGTTATTTTTTTGTTAATATATAATAAGTTATTTTATATATATAATATGAGAAAATTGTAAAAAATAATTAGGGGTTGGGGGTTGCGCCCCAGTGGGTGGGTTAATTTTTTTTCAAAATATATTTATATATAATATATGATGTTGCAACATATTTAAAAAAAATTAATGAGGTTGGGGGATGTGCACGAATATCATTAGGTGAGTGTGTTATTTTTTGTTGATATAAAATAAGTTATTATATATATAATATTAAATCATTGATATACACACACACACACACACACACACACATATATATATATATTATTAATGGATTTTTAAAAGCCACGCTTAATTGATATATATTATTAATAGATTTATATATATATATATATATATTATTAATGGATTTTTTATGTATATATATATATTATCATATCATTGATATATATATATATATATTATTAATGGATTTATTTATATATATATATATTATCATATCATTGATATATATATTATTAATGGATTTGTTTATATATATATAATATACAAGTTTCATCATATTTAAAAAAATAATGAGGTTGGGGGGTGTGCACGAACATCATTGGGTGAGTGTGTTATTATTTTTTAATATATAGTAAGTTATTATATATATAATGTTAAATTATTGATATATATATATATATGTATGTGTAATATGGGAAAATTGTAAAAATAATAATTAGGGGTTGGGGGGTGCACTGCGGTGGGTGGTTAATTTTTTTTTCTAAATAGATTTATAAATGTATAGTATATATAATAAATGCAAGTTGCAACATACTTAAAAAAAATAATGAGGTTGCAGGACGTGCACGGATATCATTAGGTGAGTGTTATTTTTTTATTAATATACAAAAAATTATTATATATATATAATATTAAATCATTGATATATATATATATATTAATAGCTTTGTTTATATATATATTATATTAAATCATTTATATATATATATATATTATTAATGGATTTTTAAAAGCCACACTTAATTGATATATATTATTAATGACTTTTTTTATATATATACATTGTTATATATATATATCATTGTATATATATACACAAGCACACACATTATAATTATATGTATATATATACACATTATTAAATATAATATATATTATTATATATTATTTTTTGTTAATATATAATGATATATATATATATATACATATATATAAATTCTGGTGATAATATAATAGGCGCAGCCTTGGAAGCTTGAGGTAGGGGGATCGAATCTCCCTACCAGCTATTTCCTCTTAAATTTTTTTACAATAGCTGGGCTTCGCATGGGCCAATGGGCTGGGCTTTTTCGGGCCGGCCCAGCCTGACCCGCGAGCCTTCTTTGATAGGCCCAAGCTCGACCCGATGAACCTATGGCCCGAGCCCGACCTGACCCGATTCAGGCTTTTCCAGGTCAGGCCGCTCGGGCTTTCGGGCCGGGCCTGTCAGGATTTCAGGCCGGGCCTATCCAGTTTCTTCAAAGATTTTGTGGGTCTTCTTGTGTGATCTATATGACCCTTCAAATGGAATAATTGGCCCAAGATTCCTTCTAAAGAAATGTTTTATATTGAAATTGGAATCCTACAAAACAAGAACCATTCAATTTGAATTAGTAGGGTGATAGTTATAAATAAAATAGTAAACTAACTCAATTGGACTACTTCTAAAAATACTCAAAAATTATATTTAGTATTAAAGCATTAATTTTTCATACAAATTATGCATATTTAATATAAAATAAGTAAAGGTAGTATATAATAAGTCATGAAAATATTAATAACATCAACTCCCCCACACTTAGTCTTGTGCATGTCCTCATGTACAACAAATATAAAAAAACATAATAAAATCATTTTTACTCACCAACAAATTTTAAAATTTTGTTTTCACCAATCAGGGGAGGTTTAGACAATTTCACTCATCCATATTGAATTCCACCACAAGTTTTTACAGAAACAATGTTCTAAAAATAATTCATTTTTTCATGCTCAAATTTAGAAATGGAAAATTGTGGCACACAAAACTTACACCTCTCAAGATGATAAAATTCATTTATGGAGGTTCACTCTTTCACCAACAAAAAGTGAAGATATTAGAGTTTAAAAGAGATCTCATCTTTCATTCCCTATCCTAAAGTGCACAAGAATCAAGAGGTTTTTTGAAGGGGTTTTTATGTGGCTATGGGACGATACACTACTGAAAATATGACCTTTCCCAACGCTTCTATACCAACGGTTCTTAAAAACCGTTGGTATAGGTTCCCTTTCCCAACGGTTTGGCTAAACCGTTGGGAAATCCCACTTTGAGGCCACCTTTCCCAATGGTTTCGCCAAACCGTTGGGAAAGGGTATGGCCTTCCCAACGGTTTGGCCAAACCGTTGGGAAAGCCCACATTTTGGCCACCTTTCCCAACGGTTTTGGAAAACCATTGGGATAGGTATACCCTTTCCCAACGGTTTGGCCAAAACCGTTGGGAAAGGGTATACCTATCCCAATGGTTTTCCAAAACCGTTGGGAAAGGTCCCCCACAAATCAACCTTCCCCAAAATCAAAATCCAGAATCAAAATCTATACCAACGGTTGTCAAATCCGTTGGTATATATCCTTTAATTTTTTATCATTTCTTCTTACCCATAACATTATATAAATCAAAATTTAAAATCATTATGAGAATACATATATACATATATATATATATATATATTTATGTAATTATAGTCACAAAAGTCATGTTAGGTTAGTGGTTAAATCGTTGAATAATAAACTAGGTGTCCTGGGATCAAATCTCAGCGAATGTTTTTTTTGAAATACATATACCAACGGTTCCATAACCGTTGGTATATATTTTCATATTAATTATACCAATGGTTTCCAAAACCGTTGGGATAAGTCTATACCAACGGTTTTCCCAAAATCGTTGGTATAGAGCTATCCCAACGGCTTACTTGGCAACGGTTCTCCAAACCGTTGGTATAGGCTATACCAACGGTTTGGAGGCCTATACCAATAGTTACAAACCGTTGGTATAGGTTATTTTTCCAGTAGTGATAGGAAGATGATATCAAAAAGATAGGAAAAGGGGGTAAAACACCAACATGGAAAAACAATGCACAATTTTTTTGAAATGAAAAATGGAAGGAAATGAAAACACATATTTGCAAGGGAATGAGTTTGTGAAGAAAGAAACAATATAGGAAGAAAATTTTAAGGGTATGAGAAGATTAAATATTTAAAAAACACAAAACTTTTCCCAATGACATAAGTGTTCTTGTTTTTCTTTACATTTTTTGAAAGTTGAACTTGAAATAGATCTCACACTCATCTCCCAACCCATGATTGATCTCCTCACGACACTAATTGTAATAGTTATAACAAGATCAAAGGTTGAGGAAGATTTATTTTTGACCCACCCAAGATAAAACCCATTCTTATTTTCATTTTTTTTTTTAATTTTTTTTTTTTTTTGAACACTTTTCAATAACATTTGAACAAGATAAAAATATATACATTTCAAAACCTCACTAAATGATAACCTCTCCCCACACTGAAATGGATGCTTGCCCTCAAGCATATGATAACATGGTGAAATCAACAAAGGGTACCCAAAATGAAATCCAGTCCCCCCACACTTAAATTAAAAAAAACTCTGCAATGAAAATCCATGTTGATATTGGGTGGGATAAGGTATTGGGCTTGTAATGTGGCTAACAAGGAAAAGGTTTTCATAGGATCAAAGGGGCTTTCAAAAGGAGGATTAATGTATGGTTAATGGGAGGCTATTTGGCTATTATAATTATCATGGGGTTCAGAAAATGCCTCTATCATATTAATTCACACTAAAGTAGAAAATTTAGCTCGAAGGTCTACAAACTCAAGATTCACAAATGGGGGTGAAAAACACACATTTTGAAAAGATAGCCATAGGTGGCCTTGTCATGAAATCTAATGCCATTCCTCATGGGTAGGGAAAATCATTTTCCAAATCAAAAATTGAACATTCAAAATTTGTTGGTTTTAACACAAGATTCTTTATCCAAATTCATGATGAAAATACAAAAAATTTTAGATGAAAACATATCTTTTGACTCCCCAAAATGGTTGGACAAAATGTAAAAACCGGCTGGTGAGTAAGTATAACTCTTTTGGGTTTTTTTACATTTTTTATATTTTAGTTTTTTTAGTGTTTTTTAAAATACACACCCACACAAAAGATAAAGAGAAAAAGAAAGGGTTTAATGAAGAAAGTGGTAAAAAATGAAAGAGAGATGAAGAAGAAGAAATATGTAGAGAGAGAGAAGGATGAAGAAGAGTTAAAGGGAAAGAGGTTCCCTCTGGTTTAGATTTGGTGGGTCATTGTCTCCATCCAGTGGTGGGTCATTGGAAGTTGATGTGCCTCATGTGGGATGCTACCTAAAAAAGAAAAATCATTATTCATCTAATGAAAAACTAAAAAGAAATTAAAATTTCATAAATGTAAAAGAAAACATGGGTTGCCTCCCAATAATATTTGCATTTATTTTGTCTACAGCTGGACAATTACAGTGGACTACCCATATTCTGATGGTGGCCACCATATTTTCACAACTCTAGTGTGATTCCATAAAAACTTCTCCTTTGGGATGTCTGATTGTTCATTGGATAATTTATTCTCATCCTTGTTGATGTGATTTCAATTTAATGGGGGTGGAAAGAGAATATGACTATCCTCTATTTTCTCTTCAACGTGAGGAATTATTTTCTCCACAAAGTGATGGTTTTCTATGCTTGGAAATTCAACAAGATGTCTCAATTCTGATGGTTCATTTATGTAAGGTTTAGATAACATGAAACCAGAGTATGAGATCCCAATTTTTTTTGACTCATTTATTTCATCACTTACCGATGTAGATTAATGAGGATCATTGGAGTCATAAGACTGAATAAATTTTTCAATATCCTTTATATTAATGTTTTTTCCAAATAATGGTCAATTTAAACCTCACCAGTGATCACTTTATTAATTATGGAACAAATCTCACAACCTTCACTCCCATCGGGACAATATAAACACATTGTTTTGGGGTTCACCTCACATATAACTGAATTTTAAGAATCATGGATAGGAAATGATGAATGTTGGATGATCATATTTGAATCAAAAAATGAACATGCTTGTTCGTTTTCCCCATTACCATCCAAGTTGGAGCAGTGGAGGCCAGAGGTGAGTTTGGATTTCAAATAGTTTTCAAGATCCTTTATATCAATGGAGTTTGAATTTGTAATGTCAACATCAACTTCTCCATTTATGACTTGGTTAATGAGGATGAAATATTCACAAACTCCTCTATCAGTAGAACAGGAAGAACATGATGGATTGGGATTCAACACACTCTCAAAGATAATTTCAGAAGAATGGATAGAGAATGTAGATTCATTCTCTGATGGGTATCGCATGGATTGAAAAATATTGAACTTGACCAGTTGGTCACCAAATTCCATGGATAAGATACCAGCATGGACATCAATTTTGGTTTTATATGTCATAAGAAAAGTTCTTCCTAGAATCAGAGGAGATTGGCAAGACGTTGTCTCACCTTCTATGTCAAGGACATAGAAGTCTGCTGGGAAGATAAGATCATTGACTTAGACAAGGACATCCTCAATTATTCCCTCTGGACTGGTTGTGCTTCGATTAGATAACTGGATGACAACACATGTTGGATGTAAGTGACCTAGACCAAGGTTTGAGAATATGGATTTATTCATGACATTTATCGAGGCTCCTAGGTCTATGAGTGCATCATAAAAGTTGGAACTTCCTATTTGGCATGGAACCATAAAGGTCCCTAGATCTTTGAACTTTATGGGAATAGACTACTGGGTGGAAACATTTTCTAAGGTCCTAAGATTCCTCTTGTGGGTGCACAATTCCTTAAGAAACTTGGCATACTTAGGGATTTTTTTATGGAATCTAAGAGGGGTATGTTGACTTCAACGCATCTAAACATGTCAAGCATTTCAGGATCAGGTTCAAAGGACTTATTTGGATTTGAAATGTCTTGAGGAAAATGAATTGGATTCCTAATTGGAATGGAAGGAGGTGAGGGAATGGATTCAAGTTCCTTTTCAAGTTTCTTTTTATTTTCATTTTCTAGGTCAACATTCAAAGGGGAGTTGGAGGAATTATCTTGAGGTGTAGAAATTTGCTTTCCCGATATAAGTAAAATTGCACTTACATTACCCTTAGGGTTGGGTAATGGTTGAGCTGGGAGTTGGGAAGAATTTTATTTTTGTTTCTGGATTAGGTGGGAATCAAGTTGACCAATTTGGGTTTCAATGTTTTTAAGGCTGGAACGGGTGAAGGAGGCAAGATCTTCCATTTCACTTTCCCATGGTTTCTTAGAAGAAGAAGCTTGTCCTGAATTGGGATTACCTTGATTTTGGTTCTTGGGAAAGCGATTGTATTGGTTTGGGAATTGGGAAGGTTTACTAGGATAGTGGAAGACTGGAGGAGTAGGAGGAGGATTTCTCCTTTGAGGTTGAGGAACAAACGGATAAGGTTGTTGGAAGTTACCAACACCTTGACCATATTGTAACTGGTTTGGGTTTTGAGGAGGGAATTGAGGGACAAGGTTTCCATACCTTAATCCTTGGTTATAAGAATAAGATAAGGGCTCAAAGTGAGGTTGGTTAGAGGTTCTAATAAACTGACCTGATAGTTGAGGGTTGGTGTTCTGCTGAGCATATGTTGCATTGAGCTCCATTGGTCCAGATGAATTAGATGGTTCATCTTGAAGTTGTGGATAGGTGTACATTGGATGAGCTAGTGATTTGTAGATTCCACAGTTTTTGATAGGTCTAGGAAACATTTATTGTGGAGAATATGAGGTTGGGGACATGGAAGCCATAGCTAGTTGTAACACAAGACCTTTAAGTTTACTCATCCACTCTGCCATCTTGTTCGGCTCTATGGATTGATTCTCTTGGACTTTTTTGACTTAATCATATGCTTGAGTATGGAATTGTTGTGTGTTTGCATCCATGTTGCTTATGATATATCTTTCAGCTGTGGGAGTTTTATCAATAAGAGCACCGCTACTTGCGGCATCAATGAGAGTTCTCTCCATAGTCAATAACCCCTCATAGAAGTATTGGATCAAGATTTGGTCAGGGATTTGGTGGTGTGAATAGGTTGCAACAAGCTTTTTGAACCTCTCCTAGTACTCATGGAGTGATTCATTTGGGAACTGATGAATACCACTTATTTCCTTTCAGATAGAAGCAATACGGGAAGCAGGGAAGAATTTCTCTAAGAAGAGTCACTTCATGTCATTCCATGTGGTTATGGAACCAGGAGGGAGGTAGTAGAGCCATGACTTGGTAGAGTGAGCTAAGGAAAAAGGGAATGCTCTAAGTTTTATTTGTTCCTCAGAAACCCCTTGAGGCTTCATGGTAGAGCACACCACTTGGAACTCTTTAATATGGAGATGTGGATCCTCACTGGCTAACCCATGGAAATGAGGTAGAAGATGAATCAAACCCAATTTGAGTTCGAATTCAGCCTCTATGTTTGGATATTAAATACCAATAGGTTTTTAATTCATATTAGGGGCAGTAAGTTCTTTAATTGTTTTTTCCCTAGGATTGTCCATATCTAATTCAATTGGTTGGACAAGGACAGGTTCTTGAATGAGTTGATTGTCTCTAATGTTCCTCCTAAGTTGTTGAAGTGTTCGCTCAATTTTAGGGTCAAACAAATCTGAGGGATTGTTTGGTAGGATATGGGGAATTCAAAGAGATTTTGGAAGAAATAGGAAGATGGGTTTTTCTTTGTGTTTTTTTTCATTTATGATTTTTAAGAGAAGACGGGTTTTCTTTGTGTGTTTTTTTCAATATTTTTTTTTTAAATTTTGTTTTTTTTATGTTTTTTTACAATAACCAGAAACTAAAAACTATTTAATTGAACCATCCTCGGCAATGGAACCATTTTAAAGCACGGATGATTGTCGCCTATCGACCGGTCAAATTTCTGATGCTCTGCTAATGTGTATAGCAGCACTCGGGTCGAATCCTCGGCGATGATACTTTTTAATAGTCGAATGATTTTAGTTGATTGTACTTTGATTAGGGGGGTTTGTTTGCAGAGATTAATTGAAATGATTGATTGATTAAGATTGATTTAACAATTTGATAAATATTGGGATGAGTTCTTCATTATGTTTTTAAGCTTGTGATGTCCTTGAGCTTTGCTTTATATTGCATTAAATTAACACTCATGTCACAAGTTGATGTTGATTGGAATTCCTAAGTATTAAGGCTTTAATCCAAGCCTTAACTTAACTAGGATTATAATATCAATCAGTACTTGATTGTGGTAGTTTATTTATGGTTCCAATAATCCATGTAATCCATACTTTAAACAAAAAAGTCATTAATCCATGACATGTTAATTCCAATATACACAATGTTAATTTAAAGAATATTCATCGAGCAAAAGCTCTTAATCACTTAACATACCTAAATTATAACTCAACCCAATTAGAGATTTACTAATCCATTGAAATTATTATTAATCTGGTTATAATTATTATGATGATAAATTAAGAAGATAAAAAAATAAAGGGATAAGAAAAGAGTGGTGCGTCGAACACACACACAAACGATGAAGGGAATTAAATAATGACTTTAGATTGAATGAGAAAGAAAAAGAAGGGAAGGGGTTTTAACTTGATTTAAAATATTTTAATAAAATTAATATTAAACTACAGAATTTGGATGAGAATAAGAGATATTGAATAATAAACTTGCATTAAAATATAATTACAAAAAAAAGACTTACAAGATTACAACAACGAAGAACACAAAAGTAAATGAAAACAGAGAGAGGAGGAAGGGTCTATAAAGTGAAAACTTTAGTATGGAATTTCTTCCCAAGTCTTTAGAAACGCTTTGTTCATGCCAATTAATTCTCCTATCTTCTGAAATTACAACCATTTTGAAAGGAGGTGAGGGGATGTATTTATAGCCAAAGGTGGTGGACTGTTTGCATTCCAAAACTAACCCTCCACTTGTATCAATGATTTGGACATCCATATAGCTGAATCTAAAGATATATACTTCTTTAAAGTTGTATATAATAATGTTGTATGACTACTCTAAAAATTTTGAGGCATTTGGACTTATGGATCCAAAGTTATGGCGGTTTTCATAAATAATGTTAAATTGTCCATTTCTATCCATGCATTTTCGATATCCAAAATGTGAATGGATTTTTGAATAGAAAGATGTCTTAAAATCCAAATGCTTTATTCAAAAAAGTCGTCCGCTTATATCTACTATTTCATACTGCAAAATCTTATCTTGATTTTATGACTATATCAGGAGACATTTCATGAATACTATACTGATTTTATTTCCCATCTAGAATGGTGGGCTGAGTTTAAATGAATCATTTGGGCCCATTGTATTTGGATTTGGGCCTTGAAATTTTTATCCAAGACTCCTTACATTGTTCCGCAAAATTTGGAGGAGAATTAATGAATTTTCACTTCTGGATTGAGCCCAGTAATTCAATCTTTATGGATGGTCCAGTTTCTTCACAGATTCTATGGGCCTTCTTGTGTGATCCATTTGACCATTCAAATGGATTAATTGGATCAATATTCCTTCTAATGAAATGTTTTATATTTAAATTGGAATCCTAAAAAACAAAATCAATTCAATTTGGATTAGTATGATGATAGTTATAAATAAAATAGTAACTGACTCAATTGGACTACTTCTAAAAATGCTCAAAAATTATATTTAGTATTAAAACATTAATATTTCACAAAAATTATACACATTTCATATAAAATAAGTAAATGGAGTATATAATAAGTCATTAAAATATTAATAAAATCATATCCTTTGACACACCATGGGGTTTCATTATTGAAAAAACTATACGAGTCTCTTTGAGGTGTTTGTGTCAATTCTCACAAGGTAGACCATGTAATTCTGGGAAAATGTGGATGAGTTTCGATTGGGGATCAAAATTGGATAATTTATTATTGTATTGGATGTATGTAGATTAGTACTCCATATCAGGGGTATTAATTACTTTTAAGGACCTACTATTTAAAGACATTTTTTATGGGTTTTATTTTATTGACACTTAGTTTGGTTTGATAGACCTTCATGTTCCATAATTGGTTCTAATATAGTTGTTTATTTATCTAAAATAGAAGATAAAACACAAAAATGAAGTGTTTTTTTATTTCTAGGTCTATTTTAAATAACTTTTCTTCTCCTAATTAGGTTTTATAAAAATATTATGAAGTTTGTATTCAATAGAATATAAATAAAATAAAAAACATGATTAATATGATAGAAAAAACTATATTATAGAACTAGAGAGAACAGAGAAGAGAGAGACAGAGAATGAACATGAAAAAATATAAAATTAAATCAAAATGACAGGGGAAGAATATTGGGAATAGAAAGAAGGAATGGGGAAATAAAATTGAAATAGAAAAAATGATTTAGGCCCCCCTCAAATGGTTCAAAAATTTGATTGTGTTGTCAAATTTGTCAAATTATATGATTGTTTTACTAGAATTTATATAGTATAACATAAACCATAGGCCTCCTATTGATGGATAATTATATAAAAAAATAAGGATTAATTACATAAAATTATAAAGGATTTTAATGAATGGGGATTTTAGGGGTCAAACATCAATTGAATACAAATTAATATTAGAAGAACATTAAGATTATATTATGAGACTGAAAGTGATAATGTAAGAACCCAGGTTTTTAGAACGGGTCAAAATCTTGACCCTATTTGAATTTTACTTGTCCCTGAGAAAACTGGGGAAAATCTGGAAGTTCTGGAAATTTCCAGACTACACGCCATGTACTTTAAAGTACACGTCGTGTATGTGTTACGTGAGTGTCGATCGTGTGCTCACCGAGTACATGTCGTGTGGTGACCATGTAGAAATTTCTTACTACACGACGTGTAGTTATAGACACGTCGTGTACATGTGACCATGTGAAGGCCATACATGGCGTGTGGGTGTGTTGGCCGGGTAGAATCATTTAAACCAAGTACACGTCGTGTCCTCCTTGGACACGTCGTGTAGTCTGACCGTGTATGAGGGATATACATGGTGTGTGGGTAAGTCAGCGAGGAAGGGAAGAGAAACTGAGTACATGCCGTGTATCCCTAGGTACATGTCGGGTATCCCTAGGTACACGCCATGTACTCATGTCGGCAGATTCAGGAAAGTAATTCGGAAAAATTCCAGCTACCATATGAACAGTTAAATGATATACATGGCGTGTAGTCATGAAGTACATGTCGTGTACTTTCTTTTTTCTCTAAAATGGGCAGTATCCACGTTTTTGAGGTAGAACTCAATTGTGTCGCCGAGTTTTGTGAACCAAGCCGGCTGGACCTTCTTTCTTCTCCCGGATCTCCTTCCAAACTCCGTTTTGAATGCCACTTGATCCATTGGAACCCCCTCGGTAAGTCCTTGATTCCTCTTGATCCGTTTTGTTTGATTTATGTTCTAGAATGAGTTATTGGGGTTTGAGAGGTTTTGATTCTTTTATAGATATACCGCATTTTAGACATAATTGGAGGCTGGTATCGGAGGAGTAGCATCGTACGAGTCTCAGGTAGGTGGTGCATACCTCTTTTTGTGTTTTCGTGATCATTTGGGTAGCGCGACCTTCAGCACATTTTCGGGTAGTTTGAGCGAGACCCATTTTTATCTGGTATTGTATATTAAACTATTTATTAGACCCGTGGGATGCCTTTGGGTATGCCCATTACTTGTTTTTCTTGAGCAGGGCTGGGCGAGGGGTCGTTGCTCAAATGGGGAATTTTTTCAGGGGCGCCAAAATGGTATAAATTGAATTGTGTTGTTATAAACTGTTGGTTTTATTTTATTGAACATTGATATGTATTGTGAGATTCCTTAGATACCTTAGTGTTGGTATGTGACAACACATAGTTAGCGCATTTCAACTGTTGATTTGTTTGCCTGTTTAAAATTAAATCTTTTGATTATGTATGTAATTGTTGAATTGCATATGTTGGAACCATTTGGGTTGTGTTGGGTGTGGCATGGATATTCTCGAGTGATGCTGATCACAGGTTGGGCTTGGCCCGGGTTACTTTGGGTGGTTCTGACCAGGGATTGGGCGTCATGGGCGTTGGTTTGAGGCAGGATGACTGTCAAGTTGGGCATGGCCCGGGTTACTGGGATGGCAAGGCCATCAAACTTGAGCAGCATGATCACAGGGACACGAGGTGTCAAAGGTGTTGTGGCTTGGGTACTATTTTGGTGATTACCGCTCACCCGGAAACTTTGAGTAGTGTGCACACAGAGAGACTCTGTGATGAGGTGGTTTTGACCACTCGTGTGGGTAGAGGCCCCCGTTAGTTGTAGTTTAGGTACTATTGGTTTGGGGTGCTTACCGTAGGAAGCCACGTGGAAGGTGAGGAGCCTTCACGGGATAGCATTGAGGCTATCGGGTTGGGGGCAGAGGCTCACCGTTATTTGAGGGAAGATATCGTTGTCCCTCCAGATACTTTGTTTGAGGGTAGATATCACTGTCCCTCCGGATACTTTGTTTGAGGGCAGATATCGTTGTCCCTCTGGATACTTTATTTTGAGGGCAGACATTGTTGTCCCTCCGGCTACGTTATTTTGAGGGCAGACATCGTTGTCCCTCCGGTTACTTCTTGAGGACAGGCATCATTGTTCCTCCGGGTTACTATTATTGGGCTTGCCTTCGGGACGTTGGTACTTGAGACATGTGGTGTCAGGGGGAACATGGTGCCGGGTTACATGACAGAGATTCCGGCGTTGGCCGAAGCAGGTGACACTCCATGGTGGCTGCTGAGCACCAGTGGAGTTTGTGTTCATTTGTGCATCATTCTGTTTACTATTTTCCTTATGAATGCATGACTTCTTAAACACTTATATTAGGTACGCACCATTGGGTGGTATCCTACTGAGATTCGTCTCACACCCTGCACGGGCCCTTCGGGGCACATGCAGACTTTATGGATTTATGTGCAGGAAAGAGGCCAGATTTAGGAGCTAGGTTGCATTAGCTACTGCATGGAGATGGTATGGACCTTGAGGTCTTGCCTAGCTGGAGTTACTTTGTTTTGATTATTTTCCTGTATCAGCATGCTTACTTGTTTTGTAGCTACTGTTGGTTAGCCATTGGCACCTTTACATATGGATATTTATAACCTGCTTTAGATGCATGTTTTGTTGTTCAGTAGTAGTTACAAGTGATCAGCCTGATGTTGTGTTTATTTCCACTAATTTTGTTATATTTATTACTTCCGTTGTTTATCAATATTGACTGTGCTTCCACTCTGCGGGTCTGGTTAGAGTCTGTTGAGTCTTTTATTCTGCTGCATTTTTATTATTATACTCAGACCAATACCATTATTATTATCCTCCGAGAGGGTATATCCTCCCAACTATACCTATACGACCCTCGTTGCTAGTCAGTAGCCTTTGGCATTCAGGGAGGTGTGCCTAAGGTAGTAACACCCGACCCGTTTAGCACTGTTCAGGTGGCTGTTCGAGTCCGGGTCATTGCAGATAAAACCGAGGAAATCCCATGATATGCATCCTTCATTACTTCAAGATATGGGTTTTATATCTTTTATTCCTTTATTATTAACACTTAGAACGTTAATTTACTAATCTTACACTAGGTAATATCCTAAGGGTTTTCCAATAACATAAATTATTTATCAATTACCTTTGATGATCAGGTGAATTTTGTTCGAATTCATAACTAAATCTTGTAAAGGAAACATGCCAAGAAATTAATTTATTATACAGTATTTTTTCATTATATAAGAATAATCCAATAAGAAAAAATTTATATCATTAAATTCTTTATTATTGATTTATTAAATGATTTTTTAATCAAAAAACTTAATAAATAAAATTCGCAAGAAAATATTTGAATGACCATAAATATTCACAAGATCTGATTTATGAAATAATTCATAAAAATCAAGGTCATTTCATAAATATGCGAGCATACCAAAAAAAACCAAAAATAATAGATGTAACTAAATAACAATTAAACTCAAAAATAGAATTAACAAGATCAAAAAAAATATTACAAATTAGATCTTGATATTAGATCATGGTTCTCCTTAGTGTGCTCACAAGGAGTTTAAAACTCCATAAAATGTAAAGGTATAAAAATTTGAGTATATGGACATACAGAGAATCAAATCCACTATTTATGGTTTATAATCCTTTGATAATGAGGAATAAAAGGTGTTTTATTAACATTTTACACAATATAGATCAAAGAGAAGTCAAGAAACTTATATGTATTGGTGATCTACCCAAGGGATCATTTTCAATCCAATTAATTGGTGTGATTTACTAAATTATCCTTTAAATATTATATTTATATTTTATGAAGATGTAAAACTTCAATTATTCTTTCTGATTCCTATATAAAAATCCCATTTTTACTTCAATATCCCATTTTAGGGCCTGATTATATAAGGTTCATCTAATATACATCACCTAGATTTTATTTTCATTGGGGTCCTCCTTGGTCCTCATGGAATTAGATCGATCTCTTGGAATAGTTAAGGAAATTATAGCCTAATGAATGGATTAACCTATAAAAATGAGGTTTATAATTTATATCATTTTATATGATGTTATTATGAAAATATTATCATGTTTTCCAATTAGTTCATAGTGTAATATTTTACATTTTGAATGTGTTTTCAACTAATGAATATAAACTATATATTGAGTAAAAAATGATTTTATTATGGGATAAAAACCCCATAAAAATGTAAATCACGAGTATTATAGTGGATATATATGATATATCATTGTGAAATCGCACTCCCACACATAAACCATTTCACTCTAGGGAAAACTCATATATCTAAATAAAATACCACTCCAAAATCAAAGGTGAGATACTTTAAACAATTCATTTAATATAAAATCTATCATGTATAATTTTTGAAATCAATTATCATTTAAATGTTCTTCTCAAAATTTAATAGTCTTTTATAAATCCAACATCTCTATACAAGAGGTAAAGAATATTGAAAAAATCAGAAGTTTTTTCAATAAATTCCACTAAGGATTTGGTTTGGAGGGTTTCATGTGAAGAACATAGGATCTCAAATTCTAGGGTTATCTCATATAATACATTTCATGAATAATAATTAAAAAATAAGTAATAATCCTCAATAAAAATACCAAAATATTAATCACCCAGCATAATTTTCCATTTTTAAATAAAAGGCCTCAATTCATATTAAATAATATAAAATGAAATATTGCTCTTTTTTCATTTTTTATACATTATATTTATATTTTTTAAGATAATGGGATGATAAGAAAATATATTGAATGAATAATGAACCATTCCATTTCTAGTTATTAGGATCATGAGTAATACAAATCAATACAATGAAGAATTAAATATCATTCTCTGTATTTTTTTCCCTTTTATTTTTCATAAATGATTTAAATGAATTATAATGAAATATATAGAACATGATAATTTTTCATAAAAAAAATACACCCCACATTTTCATATAATGTAAATCATATTCAACATATAAAATAAAGTATCTTGACTCTCCTATAATCATAATTGAACTATGATCATGCAATGTATAAAATAGTAAAGGTAGGAATGTAAAATGTGCTTTTAATGTGGCCACCTATAAGGTATTTCATTGATATTAGAGGATTCCAAGGGAAAATTTATGTCTAAGTTTCAAAAGTGGATAAAAATAGGGGATTAATATCAAAGAAATACTTTAATCAAACTATCAAATTTCCTAGTTCCCAAATGTTTTGATAAAGGATAAAACCATTTTCTTGATTAAAAACAGAATTCTAGTTAACTCAATAATAAAGGGTACTAAGAAGAGTTAGAAAAAAATATATCCCCTCTTGGGTTGGGGAAAATTATTATTGATCAGTGTTAATGATCCATGGGTTTCCAAAATCCATTAAACTTCTATGAATGTTTTCAAAATAAAATTTCAAGAATTATTTAGCATATCAAAATTAATTTCAATCTATTTTTTTAAATTTAATTACTTTAAATCACCATTAATTCGCATATGAAAAAAATATATATTTAATTTATACTCAGAGTTATTTTAAAAATAAAAAACCAAGAAAAAGAAAACAAAAATGGATGATTTTTTTCCAATTTTTTTAAAAACTAAAATCCTAACAACATTATGTCTCCCTCCCTAACACCTGAAAATTATATCACCCTCAATGTAAGAAATTTGAATAAATTGATAAGTGAATAAAGGTTAGGAGAAGGGACAACATGTTATGTGGTTCCATAGGTGGCACTCGTCAGCTAGAGTTCTTCCACCATATGCTTTAGAAAATCCTCATAGTAGTGTTTAAGCTGATACCCATTTACAGTAATCCTTCATCCACTCATCTAAGGAAAAATTTGTATTTCACAAAAAGGATAATCATTAGTAATGGTATAAGGATTGATAAATTAGGAATGAAGTTAATCTAGGAGGAGACTAATATTGAAATAATATATGTGGACCTTCTCACCAATATAGAACTTATACCAATTAATAATATCATTAGGGATAACCTTTTTCTTTACTTTTTAGATTCAAGAGTTATCATAAATATCACGCTGAATTTCTTCCAACTCTTAAATAGGTAAATTCCTATGCTCGCCAGCATCTAATTGATTTATATTACATTATTTAACAACCCAATATTAACAATGTTATACCACCTTAGAGAGGTTATAAGTATTTATGAATTAAAGCTTATATGGTGAGTTTATAATTTTTGTTTTAAAATTTGTACGATATACACAAATTTCATCATCTAAGGGTAAACTCTAATATTTTTTTATTGGGTTGTGTAATTTTATTATATTTTATGTACTTAATGACTTGAAATTTAATCTTGGTTATTGTTTTCATAGTTATTGGTAGTATAGAATTTATGAACAACCCCATATATATGTAGTAAGTTTTTTATGTATTGATTACAAACATAAGAACCCTGATAGCTAAGATAATCTTTGGAATATAAAACCTGCTTAAAATTTATGATCTCGTGAATTCAAAACCCACTCAAGATTCATTGGTCCAGGTTTCCTTTTCTTTCACTAATTAAAGACATAATCAACAACCAATATAACATACACAAATAAAAATTAATTTAGTATGGATCCCATGAATCCAGTTCTCAATGCATCAAATATCTCACAAAATAATATTGTTTTTTAGGGAATTTAATTCCTCCAAGAAATATTCCATGAGAATTTAATTTGTGAACATGAATTAAAAATCTACTGATGTCTCTAAAAAAATTTCTTATAAATTATAGAGCAACAAAAAAATTGAGTTGTACATTGAAATACAATGTGTCCCCCACAATCCAGAGTGTGGAAGAAGCTCAAAAAATATGTGTACTCATAGTTGGGGACATACTAATGAAAAACCTTATCACTGTATATTTTTTAAAATAATATTTCATCTAAATATACCATCATGACTCATGATTAAGTCTTTGGCATTGTGAGGTGATAAAATCATTGGGTGCGCTAGATAATACCAAATAATTCACAACATCTGCATAGCAAGGGTTAAGGTCCACAACATTACAAAGTTTCTCAACTGGAATGAACTCTAATAGGGAGGGAAGATTAAACATGGTGGTCTAATAGTGGGTAAATCCTACTAATTTGGTTAAATAATACATTTTACAATCTTTTATTATCTCGAATCTCTATAAAAAACTTCTAAAAGAGGAGTATCCACTGTATGAGGAGGGCCTTAACCTCTATCTTCATAAGGAGAAACTAAAGGGGAGAAAGATTATACAACACAATAAATTTAGACCAAAGTGGATATGAAAGGTATTTGTCCAAGTAAAACATAATTTAAAGAAGTTATTTTTTGTGGTGGTTTAGTTTTTCTACGAAGGGTATAGAGTGTGTGAAGTGTATGAAATGAAATAAGGATCCATCTTCACCATTTTTTATAAAACTATCCCAATTTCAAATTTATAGGAATGAAAAATATGTTCAAAGGGGTGATCCCACCTTTTTGGTTAGATGATGGGTGATTATGTGAGAAATTTTTTTAGTAAATTAAAATCATCCATGTATTTATTATCCAACACAAACTCAATATCTTTTTGTAACAATCATTATGAGGTAAGTGAGATCTTTATAAAATATTTAATGAATCAATGGAAAAAAACAATATGACCTAAGAAATACTACATCTGACAAAAACATTCTGTATATATAAGTGAGGAAATTATTTAAATTTTGGATTTACCAACTTTGATTCCCTAAAATAAAATGAATACACAAGAATTATCCCTATAATGACATGTCTTTTCAAGGAAGTTATGGATCGTTGGTTTTTTCAATTTTAATACCTTAAATGGCCCTAATAACAAATTCTAATCAAGTCGTGGAGGTCATGAGAGCATATGGGACTCATTTGGAGCCTCGATCTTCAACATGGGAAAAAATAACTAGGCTTAATGGTTTTTCAGCAACTATGTGCCCAATGCGCATAGTCGTGCAGCTGGTTGCAGGTATGGGAAAAATCTATTTTGCATGGTTAGAACATGGTTAGTCAAATCGTGTGCTTAACCATGTGGGGTTCCCTTTTATATAGAAAATCATACACGGTTTGTGCATGGTTTGACTAACCATGTTCCTAAACCATACGCCCCTAATTTTAGGGTGAAATGACCATCCCCCCTTATGTTTTAAGCCTTTTACCTTTTTCTTATCCTCCCTCTAGTTGATAATAATGGTTTCTCCTCCTCTGAGCTCAAGAACACCTAAAGATAGGAATTAAGCTAACTTCTCAATCTGGTGTCCACTCTTTGATTCGTCTAAGGTATTTGATCCATCTTTGTAAGCTCCCCTCATCTCTCAAATCCTATAAAAGGTTATCTTTCCATCCATTGTGCTATTTTGGTGAAGTCACTTTCACCATATTTTCAGGTCATTGGTCTATTTCTCAGATCTCTTCCAACCCACTTCGAATCTAAGGATGATATCGAGCGAGGCATCGTCTACGGCCCTAAGGTAGGTGGTCACATAGTTTTCCCGTTGAGTTTTTGTTATTTCATAATTATATCATCATTCCATATGTCGAAATTTGTCTATCATCTCCTTTATAGTGATTAATTCATGTCTAATTGATCGTTGCACCTTAATACATTTCTATTGATCCTTTCTAGGTGGGATAGATCTTGTACATACTTATATGGTCACCCCTTGGGTGTGCCACTTAGAATTGGACATTTTGGCCAATTGGTCTAAATTTCATGGAACTCAATTTATCCTTTTGTTTGGTTTTTAAATGAATGTACCATTGATATATGAGTATTACTTGTGACCCAAGCCACCTATTAGGTTCTTCTCCCATTTATAGTTGTAATTTCCCAATTGGGAAATTACCTTAATAAACATGTCATCTTCCAAATGAGCCATTGATATTTATGCATTGAATTACCATGTCTTAATGATTTCAATGAATTTTTCAAGGCGAACGGATTGTATAGGATGAATTATGAAATATTGTGGAATACTTTAAATAAATTAACTATGACTAATTCCAATTAACACTTGATCCATATTACTTGTTTTCCATGTTCTTGTGGGCTGGGCTTAAGGGTCATGTATGGGCATGGTATGCCTCTGGGCCTTCGGGTCATGTATTACGGGTCATGTCGGGCCTTGTGCCTTGGGCCTATGGGTCATGTATGGGTTACCCTTCAACCCTTAAAAGGGGAATTATCTATAATAAAAATAAAAAAGAAGGTCTTCGGGCCATTCGGACTAATGAATTTTAATTCTTAGTGGACTTTTTCATGACCAATGGCATGCATGAGAGGTTTTTGCCTCATGTATTGAATCCTATATATAACCATGCCTTTGATAATGATTAATTGAAATGAATAATAAGTATCTGCCTTATATAATATGTTATAAATGTTTATGCATCTTCTATGTATATGGGCTATATGAAAGAAATGGATGGGAGGTAATTCCTCATGCCAGTTATAATTATAATGCACCATTATAGAGGCTACAACATGAGGGTGAGGAACTTGTTGAGCATGGAACTATCACTCTCCCTTATATCGGTTGTTGAGTATGGAATCTCACACCAGTGATACCATATGGATGTTGGGTTGAGGCACCACATTCCATGATTAGGGTGTTTCCATGACAGCTCACTCACCATCCCGAGTGTTGTAAAATGATGTATATCACTCTATTAGGATTTAGGGAATGTACCCTATTGCATTGATCATTCAAGCTTGTTATACTAGATATGGATGGATGAATTATGCCCTGGTCCAATCTAGAACTAGTATTCCAAGTATATGGCCATTAGACATCCGTACGCACTTGGTTCATATTGGTGGATTCAATATATAACTAAACTATATATATAAAGTATTACTATTTATATATATTTTGAATTTATCAGACAAACATTCCAGCCATGAACTAAAGTAGGTAGACCCACCTGGTGTCCTTTAGGAACCTGAGTGGGTGGTTATTTATTTATTTAGTATTTATTTACTTTATTTCTTATACATGAACCTTGTTTAGTTATGAGCACCACTCGAATTACACATAGACACCATTGGTGGTGGAATACTAATGTTTTTATCTCACACCCTACTTGGGTGGCCTTTGGTACCTGAGAAGACTATCTTCCTATAGATATTGATAATGGAAAAGGACATGTTACATGTTGGTGATTTCTTACCTAATTAGAGCAGAGGAGCAGAGGATCATGCTTTGGCCCGACATGCTTATGGAGATGTTTTTTCCTTTTTTTATTTTGGTACTATTGTATAGAATACTTATAGCTATTTGTTTCATTCTATATTATCATCATTCCATGTATACATGTATCAGACACTACTAGTGTGGATTTTTTATATCGTATTTAGTTGTTCAGTTAT
Organism: Viscum album; assembly: GCA_963277665.1. Lineage (NCBI taxonomy): Eukaryota > Viridiplantae > Streptophyta > Magnoliopsida > Santalales > Viscaceae > Viscum > Viscum album. The sequence continues at coordinate 1,980,781,413 of OY728119.1, forward strand.
CATTTACTTCCGCAGCTTATTTATTTGGTTATTTGTTATGCTTCCATAGTTTATTGATTTCATCTATTAATATATGGTTCTACTATTTAATGTTATCTATTGTATCTATTGTGCTACTCTGACATGAGGAAATTTTTTCCCCATTGTACCACCTTTACACCATTGCTTCTAGTCATTAGCCTCTAGCATACAGGGAGGCACACTTGAGGCCATGTGACCCACCAGATCAGGGTTCAACTTAAGTGGATATCGGGTTGGGATGTTACAAAGTTATATCATAGGGGGTTCCTTTCTTTCTTTACTATTTTGAGACAATATATTGGATATTGGTAACACTTTGGACTTGGTTAATGGGCATCTTGAAACCATGTTCGGGGTAAAGACCATGTTGACTGAATTTTATTTGTTGTTATTTTTTGCATATTACTATTTATATGAATTCACTATTGGGTGCACGATTAGTTTCTGATGTTATTGATATTGATGTTATTTAAATTATGATTTTTATACTATCAATTTATGAAATTATCTTAATGTATTACATGCATCACTATAGAAAAAACATGATTAACATGCCATGCATTTTTTCCATGTCACATTTAGTTTCAACGTGATTTTTTCTATTGCATATCGATAGTTCCTTGTATATATATTGAATTGTACTAACACTTCATACAAGTATTGGAAAACATAATTTCTACTTAAAGTTATTTCCTTAACCTAATAGTTTTTTCCTAAATAGGTTAAGGTAGACACCTTAAGCAGTCAATTATGGAATGTTGAGCTATGGACCATCATTCGCATGAGCTAGAATGTGTTATGGTGTGGGTTAAGTGGATTCCATATTTTGGTTCATAAGAAGTATGGACCCTTATGAATCGGAAAATGTAAACCCACTAAATTTAACCATTTATAGATGTTTACATATTTTAAAAAACACAAATTCAAAATGAATATGAATTATAAATAAATAGAATACATCTTGTATATATCAATATAGAGACTTACACTTGAACTTGGCCTTATTAGTGGGTAGTGGGTATCTCTTATGTTCTTGTGTCTTGTTATGGTCTCTTCTATTACCCATACCTATCTTTTGAAGTAGGAAGAGGGGAACAATCTAACTATGGGGAGGCCTTACTCCCATCATAGTTTCTTAAATGAAATATTCTCTATTTATTAAATCTGTTCTAAGGAATTTGTTTGGAATTGTAGTTTCATGCCTCCATAATGTCCTCAGGTCGTGCACCCTGAAGGTGCTAACAATCATATTCTTGAGGTGGCAGGCCATGATCCACCAGTGGTTCCTCCTTTAGAGATGCCTTTGGATCCTCTTCTAGTTCCTAATATTGGCACTGACACCTAGTTTTGATAGGTTTTTCTGCATATGATAGAGTTGAAGCAAGTGATATTTCAACCTACCCTGAGTACGGTAGAGTTTACACATGAGTTTCAATAGTAACAACCTCCCACTTTTTTAGGGGATGGAGGACCACAACCTGCTGAGTCTTGGCTCAAAGTAATCTTATCGGTATTCGAGCATATGGAGATACCTCCAAAGTAGAGGATCATTCTTGCAGATTATATTCTTTTTTTATTTATCCAAGAGGTGGTGGGATGTCATAATTCAGGAAGATCAGCATCATAATATGGTTTAGGCTGATTTTCAGACCATCTTCTATGACCACTTATTTCCAAAGACTCTAAGGGATGACATAGCTATAGAATTTATGAACCTATAGAAAAGAAGCATGTGTTTCATAGAGTATTCTACACATTTCATAAAACTGTAAAAAAATTCCCCCTACTCTAGTTGTTGATGATCTTATGAGTGCTAGGTGATTTGAGGATCGGCTAGTTTACGCGATTCAGTTGCATGTCAATGTGTTCTGGTTAATGATCATTTTTGAAATCTTCAACCAATCCCTAATCACATAACAGAATTTGAGGGATGTTGAAGGTGAAATTTATGGTGGTTCAGAACCTAGGGCTATCAATACTTCTTCTTCTTGGAGAAAGATTCATTTTGAGACTACCCATAGAGTTATCAATAGTCAGGCTCCTCATACAGAGATATTTGTTATCTTCCACAAGTGTGGAAAGTAGGGACACACTAAGTCTTGGTGATTATGGGATCTAGTGGAGGGAGGAGGCTATGGAGGGATGGGACATATCCGGCATTTTTGTAGGAATTTACCTCCAGTGTCAAGTAAGAAGGATCTGAACCTACTCATAGGTCAAGAGTGGGGGTCCATAGGATCACGATAGGCAACTAGCTGGAATACCATTGGATGATCAAGACGAGGTGGTGGCCATGGAAGAGGGAGTAGGACTTATGATTCTTAACACCAGAAGAGTGGGCTTGCACAGGAAAGTCAGGAAGTGAATTAGGGTCATGGTATAGGTTAATTAAATGTAGTCCAACCTAGGCCATAGGAGTAGAGCATTGGACCTTCAATGGTTCTAGGAAACATTCTAGTTTCCTCCACTTTAGTGTCTTCTTTATTTGAAATAGGTGTGTCTCACTCATTTATATATGAGACTATAATTGGAAGTCTAGGCCTAGAGATAGAACACTATCATGTTATTATGATGCTAGATACACCATTAGGTATCCATTCATAGGGTGTTTTATTTTGTAGGGACTATACCCTTGAGATAGATTGTTGCCTTTTCGTATGGAATATATACATCCTATACATGGTGAGCTTTGACGTAATCATTGGGATAGAATAGTTAGTTTCATATCAATACCATATTGATATCTATCATCATAGGGTGAATTTTACATCACTAGAGGGTAGTAAGAAGATGCATAAGGGTGAATAGGATGTCAGTGTGATGTGATCTTGACCCGAGCAGTAGTGGCTGGGTAATGTGATAGCGCAGATCACCAGTCTTTTTCTGGATGACCAAGGGTTACAACCCACTATTTTTCCTCCTGTATTAGAGCATTTTAGAGACATATTTCCTTATGACTTATCTAGTTTACCTCTAATGTGAGGGGTAGAGTTTACTATTGAGATTGTTCTAGGAGCATCACCAATGACCATTCCTCCTTATAGGATGGAACCTAAGGAGATTATATAACTTAAAAATTAGTTGTAGGATCTTGAGGCTAAATGATGTATATGCCCCAAAACTTCTCCTTGGGGTTCATCAGTCCTTTTTTTCCAAGAAGGAAGATGGTACCCTTAGGTTCTGTATAGATTACCATCGATTGAATCGGCTTACTATAAAGAATCATTATCCAATACCTAGAATATAAGATCTCTTTAATTATCTCCAAGGAGTGAAAGTGTTTTAAAAAATATATTTGAGGTAGGGATGTCATTAGGTGCATGTTAGGACTTCATACATACCTCGCATAACTTTCAGGAGTAGGTATGGTCTCTACGAGTACTTGGTTATGTCATTTGGACTCACAAACACACCTGTTGTTTTCATGGATATTATGAATCAGGCTTTCCACCCATTTCTAGATTCATTTGTGTTTTTTTGTGGATGATATCTTGGTGTATTCATGTTCCATAAATGACCATGAAACCCATATTGATATCATTCTTAATACACTAAGAGAGCATCAACACTATTATAAGCTTAGTAAATTCCACTTCTAGATCAACAATGTCCACTTATTGGTTCATATAGTCTTGAAGTCAGGAGTTTTAGTAGACTTAGAAAAAGTGAGAGTTGTAGTCTCCTAGGAGTATACCAAGAATGTATTTGGAATTTATAGTTTCCTGGTGCTAGCTAGATGTTATAAATGATTCATCCAGGATTTATCATGCCTTACAACACCACTTATGGGCATGAAAAAGAAGGGTTTGAAATTACTATGGTAAGAATCTTATGAAGCATACTTTCAAAATTTGATGGGTAATTTGACTTGAATGTGGATACTGATTCTTATGAAGCCAGGAAAGAAATATATTTTATACTGTGATGCATTAGTTATCGGTCTTGAAGCTTTTTTGATTAAGTAAGACCAAGTCATCATGTACGAGTCTCACTGGTTGAGGCCACACAAGTGGAATTAACTGACGCACAAACTTGAGCTAGATGTTGTATTTCATGCCTTATACTGTTGGAGACACTATTTACTAGGAGATTATTTTATAGTATTCATAGACAACAAAATCCTCAAGTACATTTTTACATAGTGGGATATCAATATTAGTAAACACAGGTGGGTTGAGTACTTACAGTCATTTGATTTTTAGCTTTCATACATGCCTGGAAAAGGCCATTAAGTAGCTGATGCTCTGATCTAGAAGACTCAGACACAGCCAGTTCAGAAATCCATTGGTGAATTTAATCTTATAGACTTGTTCTTATAGGTGTGTATTGATGTTCAGGATTAGAATTGTCATACTATCCTCTAAGCTTTGGCGGTGACTTCTACTCTTCTAGAATAGTTAATAATGATCCAATTATCAAATCCTTAAGGCCTTGTATTAGGTGAAATAAATTTAGATGATGATACATCTTTGGGTTGGACCATGGATGGGGATGATAACTTTTTGTTTCATGGGTGTGTATGTGTCCTATCAAACATTAGAGGATATGATGTGGTAATTCCATGCCTCGGCATGGGTATTTCACCTCAGTTTCACCAAAATGTATCGGGATCTACAACACCAGTATTGGTGTCCTAGTATGAAACATTAGATTCCCAGTTTCATCAATTTATGTCCCACTTTTCATCAAGTGAAGGAGAAACACCAGGGATTGACATGGATTTAAATTCATTTTCCATTTCTGAGTGGAAATGAGATGATTTTTCGATGGATTTCATGATTGGTCTACCAAGATAATCTCCTAGAAATGATACAGTTTGGTTTTTTGTTGACTATCTGATGAAGATCTCACACTTATTTCTTGTGTGAGAGACCTTATCATTAGATGATCTAGGAAGTCTGTATGTCACAGAGGTTTCACATCTTCATGGACCTCTTCATTCTATCATTTCTGGTAGAGATGTTCATTTCACACCATGGTTCTAGCAAGGTTTGTAGAAGGCCTTGGGTACGCAGGTGATTATGAGCATGGACTATCTCCTGAAAACCTATGGAAAGATGGAGCATATGATTCAAGTTCTAGAAATCATGCTCTATGCATGTGTCCTTGACTTTAGGAGTTCTTGGGATAAACACATTCCCATCATTGATTTTTCTTATAATAAAAAATTTTAGGATACCATCGAGAGGGATCCTTGTGAAGACTTATATGGTAGGTATTTTTTCTCATATCTATGTCATCTTGAGTAAGGGGAAGCATCTATGCATGGACCACATCTCATGTAATAAACTAAAGATCAGGTCTTTCTAATCAAAAATATTATGTTGACAGCTCAGTCTAGATAGTAGTCTTATGTTAACAGATGTCGATGACATCTTGATTTTGAGGTCGGAGACTGGATTTTCTTACGATTCTCACCTAGGTTGGGGAATATATGTATTATGAAGTAGGGTAAGCTCTCACTGAGGTTTTTTGTACCCTTTGAGGTTGTGAAACGGATCGGACCAATATCTTACTAGTTGGCACTTCCTTAGAGATACTGACCCATGTATGATATTTTTCATGTATCTCTACTTTGCTGATATTATCCATGCCTGAATCATGTCCTTCAACTTGATGAGGCCAAATTGGATATGGATGTTTCCTTCGAGGAGTACCCCATTTGTATTGTTGATCAAATCATGAAGACACTCCGTGGAAGTTCAGTTCCTCTATTACAAGTGATATGGAAGTATGGTCGAGTATAGGATGAGACCTAAAAATAGGAAGCAGATATACATTCTCAATGGCCATAAATATTTGTTGATGATGCCTCTTTACCCTCAAAAGTCCAGCTTGAGAATGAGTTTCTTTAAGGAGGGGAGGTTGTAATGACCCTTCATTTAAATGGAGGTAAGGATAATTATTTTTTTCAATTTGAATACCTTAAATGGACCTAATAACAAAGTCTAAACAAGTTGTGGAGGTCATATGAGATTTTGAGGCTCGTTTGGATCTCGATGTTTCGAAATGGGAAAAATAGACCGGGCAACACAGTTTGTCTGCAACCGTGCGACCCAGGGTGCACAACCATGTGGATGGTTTCAGGTATGGGACATATCCATTTTGCATGGTTAGTCAAATTTTACACCTAAATACGTTGGGTTCCCTTCTCTATAGACAATCGTGCAGGATTTGTGCATGGTTTGACTAAACATGCGCAATTTGTGCACGGTTTGATTAACTATGTGCAATTTGTGAACTGTTTGACTAACTGTGAGCCTAAATCATATACCCCCTAATTTTTTGGTGAAATGACCATTCCCCCCCCCCCACACACACACACATTTTTTAATCCTTTTTTATATTTATTCTCCTCCCTCCAGCGGACAGCCATGGTTTCTCCTCCCCTTTGAGATCAAGAACACCTAAAGATAGGCATTGAGTTAACTTCACAATCTAGTGTCCATTTTCAATCTATATGAGGCATTGTATTCATATCGGTAAGCTCCCTTAGTCTCCAAACCCCTATCAAAATTTATATTTCCATTCATTGCTCCATTTAGGTGCAGTCTCTTTTTCCCTATTTTCAGGGTGCACTACTGGAAATATGACTTATACCAATGGTTTTGGCCAAACCGTTGGTATAGTTCATTAATTTGGACCTATACCAACGGTTTTGACCTATACCAATGGTTTTGGACAAACTGTTGGTATAGGGGGACTTATACCAACGGTTTGGCCAAACCGTTGGTATAGGTCCATTATAGAGGACCTATACCAATAGTTTTGGCCAAACTGTTGGTATAGGTCTCCCAAAATCAAAGGACCTATACCAACGGTTCTCAAAACCGTTGGTATAGGTGCTTTGATTTTTTATCAAATATTCTTACCGAGAACATTATATAAATCAAAATTTAAAATAATTATGATAATACATATATATATTTATAAAATTATGTTTACAAAAGTCATGTTAGGTCAGTGGTTAGGTCGTTCAATTATAAACTGGAGGTCGTGGGATCAAATCCCACCAAATTTTTTTTTTTTTTGAAATACATATACCAACGGTTTTATGGAACCGTTGGTATAGATTTTCATATTACTTATACCAACGGTTTTCCCAAAACTGTTGGTATAGACCTATCCCCACGGCTTACTTTCCCAAGATTCTCCAAACCGTTGGTATAGGGAATTTTTTCAGTAGTGGTTCTAGATCATTTCTCAGATCTCTTCTAACCTACTTTGAATCTGAGGTTGATATTGAGTGACGCATCATCTACATCCCTATGGTTGGTGGTCACATAATTTCCCCATTTAGTTTTGGTTTTTTCATAATTATGTCATCATTCCATATGTTTTCCTTTGCTAAAAATCTTCATTATATTGATTCCTTCATGTATAATTTATTTTTGCACCTTAATACATCTCTATAATTTCTTACTAGGTGGGATAGAGCTTGCACAAACTAATATGTACACCCCTTGGGTGTGCCTCTTAGAATTTTCCATTTTGTCCAGTTGGTATAAATTACTTGGAACTCAATTTAGACTTTGAATTGGTTTTCTAAATGAAAGTAGCCTTGATATATTAATATTACCTATGATCCATGGCACCTCTTAGGTGCTTGGACCCTTTATAGTTAGAATTTACCAAGTGGTAAATTTCCTTAATAAACATGTCATCTTCCAAATGACCCATTGAGCCTTATGCATTGAGTTTCTATGTCTTAATGAGTTGAATTAATTGGTTAATGTGAATGGATTATGTAGGATATCTTATTCAAGATGGTGGAATCCTTTAAATAAATTGACCATGACCCATTCCAATTGACACTTGAGTCGTATGACTTGTTTTCCATGTTCTTGATGAATTGTAATACCTTAGTAGACTCTTTATTTATTAATGGAGTGCATGATAGGTTTTTGAAACATGTATTGAATCATATATAAAACCATGCCTTTGATAATGATTAATTGAAATTCATAAGAAGTCTTTTATGTAATATGTTATAAATGATTATGCCTCTTCTATGTATATGGGGTATATAAAAGAAATGGATGGGGGTAATTCCCCATGTCAATTATAATTATAATGCGCCTTTATAGAGGCTGCAACACGATGGTAAGGAACTCATTGAGCATTATGCTATCACACTCCCTTATAGCAGGTGTTCAGTATGGCATCTCACACTAGTGGTGTTGTATGGACGTCGGGTTGAGGTGTCATGTTCCATGATTAGAGTGTTACCATGGCGGCCCACTCACCATCCTGAGTGTTGTAGAATTACATATCTGACTATATTGGGATATAGGGCATGCACCCTCTTTCATTGAGATTTTAGGCTCATTAGATAGGATATGGATGATTTATGCCTCGATCCAATCCAACGTTGTTATTACAAGTATATGTCTATTAGGCATCTGTATACACTTGGTTCATATAAGTGGGTTTAATATAGAACTAATATATATATATAAAGTATTACTACTTATATATATATAGTGACTTGATCAGATAGACATTCTAGACATGAGTTAAAGAAGTTAGACCTGCTAAGTGTCTTTTAGGAACCTAAGCGGGTGGTTATTTATTTATTCATAATTTCTTTATATTCCTACTTATACCTGCACATTGTTTAGTTATGATCACTACTCAGATTAGATGTAGACACCATTGGTGGTTGCCTAATGATATTTTTATATCAAACCCTACTTGGGATGCATTTAGTACCTGAGAAGACTATCTTTATGCAGGAATTGATAAGGGAAAAGACCCTATTGCAGGTTGTTGACTACTTACCTGGTTGGATTATAGGAGCAGAGGATTGGTCTTAGGCTCGAGATGCTTATGGAGATATTTTTTCATTGTTTTTATTTTTATACTATTGTATAGATTACTTTCAACTATCTATTTCTTTCTATATTATCATCATTCCATGCATACATGTATTACACACTACTAATGAGAATTTTTTATATCATAATCAGTTATTTAGTTATCATTTACTTCCGCTTATTATTTATTTGGTTATATGTTACGCTTCTGTAGTTTATTGATTCGTTCTATTAATATATGATTATATTGTTTAATGTTATCTATTTTACATGATGTGATAATTTTACATGAGGATATAGTCTCCCCACTGTACCACCTTTACACCCACACTGCTAGTCAGAAGCCTATGGCATACTAGGAGGTCCACTTAAGGCCTTGTGACCCACCAACTCGGGGTTCAGCTTAAGTGGATCTTGGGTCAGGATGTTAAAATCCCTTACACTACCATCAAATATAATTTCACATAATTTAATATGATATCTTTTTCAATGGGAAGATATAGAATATAACCTAGGTTTTCGAAACAATCATCAAAGTAAGATCCATAAATTGTAAAATCATGCATAAAAACTTATATGAAATTCTAAAGGTACTCGAAAAAAATACTCAATATACAATTTTGAAATATACCAATAGTATTAAATGGACCAAATGGAATCTTAATTTATGAAAATTTTATGAATATATAGATAAATATTATCTTCTCTTGATCTTTATGGACTATATATATTTTAGAATAAGCTGGATAAACATCAAGGAAACAATATTAGGACTTAATAACTAATGTTTTTATCATTTGATCAATAAAATCTATAGGAAAGTGGTCATTTTGTGTGGATTGATTTAGGTGATGGTAGTAAATATAGACTCACCAATAATTTTGGACATGTGTGGGAACCAATTCATTCCTTTCACTTGATAATATTATTATTCCTATTTTCTTAGGAACAATTTGAACTCAGCTACCCCATTTACTATCAGATATGGGATAGATGATCCAAAAAAATTAAATTACTAGCCTCCATATATACCAATTCAAGGAAGGTGGGATTTAGTCAACTTTTAGCTTCAATTATGAGATTATACTCATTATCTAAATGTATGTGGTGCATGAAAATAAATGTGATAATCTTAGAAACATCATCCAATGTTCATCCTATCACATTTTTACACTCTCTCAATAGGTATAAAAATTTTAATTTCTTCTCTCAATATATATTATTAAAAATAATTATGGTAAATTACACAATACCATCAATATAATAATATTTTAAATTAGGGGAAGTGGTTTTATTTCTAATACTGGTGGTGTTTTTGGAATTACATATGGAATTTGGGATGAGTAATTTCAGTGATATTATTTATCTTATCATGATTATTATATATGGATATAAAATCAATGTAAATGAGATGTACATAATCATCAATAGTCATGGGACCCTTGAAATTAAATCACTCATAATTTAAAATAAAAAACCATATTTTAAAATCCCACAAAACACTAAAAACATAAATTTACAACCGAAAGCATCAAAGAGTGAATAAGAGGATGAATATTAATAATTTCATTCTAGGATAGAACGTTGTATGTTTAATTATTGATCACTTAAATCAAATATTGAGAAGTGTATACTTCTCCTCAAATGGGTGTTCCATTGCATTAAGTATATTGAATCATTAAATTTATCCCTATAATTCCATATAAATCTTACCATTGTGAATTTTAATGATTTTCCTCACTATATTATTTAAAGATCTTATAACAATTATAGGATCATTCCCTTGAGTTTGGGTACCGTCCATCTCAGGCATATAGAAGCCCACAATGTGGATAAGATTCTTTACTCACAAAAGGTTGTCCTTGATCACTATGGCTAGGTTTATTATACTATAGTCGGAAATTTACATGATGATTCCCATTGGTTGAATCTCTCCAACCTATAAATAAGTATAAACATATTTAGGCATCACATTAATTCAAGAACCTATATCAATAATTTCATCAAAAAATAAATTCCCCACTATTATTAAAGGAATTATAAATGTTATTGTATCCTTTCATTTGGTTATAATTAATGGTTATATCAAGGATGATACATTCCTTATCTTCACACTATCAGTCCCCTTCAGTTTCATCCTGTGTGTAAAAATATCTCTTTGAAATTTTTTTTAGAGATGAATTGTTTTAATTCATCCAATAGAGTAATATTAACTTGTACCTTGTTAAATACATCCATAATCACTTTATAATTTTTTATTTTTACTGAGAATGTATTTAATGAAAATAAAGATAAATAGATTGATACAGTGAATTATAAATGATAATTTTATTACTTTTTTATCTTCACTTGATTCTTTTTGTGATTAGGAAAGAGGGTTATCAAGAGTATAACATAACTATTTTGTAGAATCGTTGTAAGGAGGATATTATTTACCAATATATAATGAAATGGAACCTATATTTACTCTTTCATTGGGATTTAAAATAGCTTGATAATGTAGTCATACTTGACCTTGAATATTTATCTCACTAATGGTTTTTTCAAGTTCTTCCATTTTAGCCCATAGGGTTTGAATTTCTGATTGGGTGTTCTGTTGGAACTGGAGGTTATGGGATTCCATTTTCATCACCATTTCCTTGAGTATAGGATTATATTTTTGAGTAATATAGGGGTTTCTCAATAATTATAAGATAAAAAAGATGTATAACATGGACTTATTAATACCAGTGTTATTAGGGGTAGACTAGTTACCTATTTTTTATTATTGTGGTTGTGATTTTCACCAGGAATTAGGGTTCTTATTATGGTTTTCTTGATTTAAGGGTTGTGATTTGTAAAATACATTCTAAGGAAATACTACTACTCAAGACTCAAAAAAATGTTGGGGGTATTGATCATAAAAATGAGTTTTATATGCATAAATATCACAATATAAAAATCAATGTTGAGATTTTGAATTACATTGATCTTGATATCATTGTCTAAAAGTGTATTCATTTCATCAATTTTATTATCCTATTTCTTTTCTAAGGAAGAATGGTTTGCATCGTGAACTCCTTGATTGGGTTATATTACTAATATACCAAATTTATGTCCATTTTGATTCATGTTGGATAATATGTCATGACTAGCAGTATGATTTTAATCCATTAGAGTACCACCTGCTAAAACATCGATAATTCCATGATTCATGTGGACATATCCCTCAAAGAATTATTTAATTAGTAGTTTCTTGCTAATTTAGTGGTGGGGGAAAGTAGAACCAATTATATTAAATCTCTCTTAGTATTCATTAATGTATTATACCTATGCTTACCTAATTTTATAGATTTGTTTTCTACTAGATGAAATTCGGGATTTAGGGAAATACTTCTCTAGAAAGATATGTTTGTGTTCATTTCATATACTATTTATGGTAGGTAGATTTTATAGCTAATATTTGGCTACATGATAAAGGGGACAAGGGAAAGACCTAAATTTTATGAGGTCCTGTAACACACCTTGGGGTTTCATTGTGGAACATATAATGTGATACTCTTTTATTTTTTTGGGTGGTTCCTCACCAAGAAGACCAAGAAAAACTGTAAGAAGGTGTATGAGTTTCAATCGCAACTCAAATTTGTCTCTTTCCTTATGGTATTAGTGTAGGTTGGTAATTCACATTGGGGGTGGTTAGTTATTTTAATGTCCCATTTTTTATTTCCATTTTTTAGGGGTTTGATTTAATTCACTCTTAGACTTGTTTTAGACCACTTTAGGTTCAACATTGGTTCCTCAAAATTTGTTTATTGATCTACCCTAGATGATCAAACATGTTTTTGAAGTGTCTTTTCAATTTATGGGTCTATTCCAAGAATTTTTTATTTTCTTGTTCAGGGCATAAAATAATTTTATGATTTTTCAATTCAATAAAAGTTGAATAAATGAAAAACTCTTCAGAAATATAAAGGGAAGAAACTATATTATAGAACTATATAGTAGAGAAAATAAGAGAGAGAGAGAGAAAAAAAAAGTAAAAATTATTGGGTGACTGATAAGGATGTGGGAAATAAGGAAAGGGAAAATAAATTATAAATAAAAATGGTTTAGGCTCCCAAGAAATGACATCAAAATTTGATCATGTTTTCCAACGTATCAAATAATATAATTATTGTACTAAAATTTATCATGTATAGCATGAACCCTAGGTCATCTCTAGATGAATACTAAGATCAAAAACATTAAAAGAATTATTCACTATAGAAAAATATGCAGGGGTTTTAATGAATTTATATTTTGGTGATTAAGCATCAATTTAACATAAATTTAGAGTAGAATAAAATGAAGATTGACTTATGAGATTGAAAGTTTTAAACCTTTGTAAATCCCTAGATACACATCCTTCATGGCATTAAGAGATGGGGTTTAGATCTTATAATCCTTAATTTGTAACACTTATAGCTAGAATGATAGCAATATTACACTAGGATACCTCCAAGGGATTTTCTTGAAACACTAAGTGATTCTATGATTACCATTGATGATACAGAGAATTATGTTTTACTTTATAATTTAAAATGATTTAGGAAACACACAAGGAACATGATGTGTTTCCATGTTTGTTTTTGTATCTAATTAAAATTCATTAATAAAACATCCATATCCACAAATTTTATATTCTCAATTTATGAAATTATTTGTTTCATCTAAAAACTATGAAATGGAAAGGGTGGGAAAAGAATTGAATGATCCCAAATCATCACACGATCCAGATTATGAATCTTTGAAGGATTATCTATTCTCTAATGATTGATATTTTATAATAATAGAAAAAATATACAAAAAATATGGGGAATTGAATAAAAATTAAATTAAAACATGGAATTAATATGATCATGTGAAATATTAAAATTTGAATCATGGGATTATATTATGGTTCTTCCCTCAGGTAATCATAAGGAGATTAAAACTCCATGGAATGGTAAGGGATCCAAAAATTAATAAATGTATTTCCCAAGAAACCTTTATTATCCTTATAGTATATAACCCTTTGATAATGAGGGATGTGGGGATTTTTATTATCATGTTACTCATGATATAGCCATGTGAATTCAAAAAGCCTATGGGTATATACGAGCTTTCCAAGGAATAATTTTCCATCCACTTGATCATCTTGTATGATTAATTTATCATCTAAATGTTGACTTTAAATTTTGTGTAGATATGTTCCTTTGAGTATTATATATTATTATGTATGAATTAGCCCATTTTGATTTTTATGGACCATGTTATTGCCCAATTATAGAAGGTTAGCCCAATGAAATCACCCATATTTTATTTTCTTTCCTGGAACCATTTGGCCTCTTGGGATTAGATCCAACTCTTAGTCCAATTAAAGAATTGTATCCAAAAGAATGGTTAATCTTAAAAAATTAATTTTCCTATTTGGATCAGTGTATATAATTTTATGATAAATATATAAACATTTTTTATAATTTGGTCGTGAGGTAAGTTTTATATTTTGAATGTGTTTTCAACTAATGAATAGAAAACATATATTAAGTGAAATAGGATTTTACAACATGATACAAAACCCCTAAAAATGTAAATCACCTGGTGATCCACACGTGCTCCAATGATCTCCAAGCAACACCACTCGATCTTTGGGTACTAGTGTAGTGAATTGAATGTCTTTTGTTGTTCATTCTTGATCTCTCATTATTCGGTCTAGAAAAAATATCTCATGTGTTTCTCATTCTTGAGAGGGAGAGAGAAGGAGGATTCGAGAGAGAATTTGTTGTGCGCAACAATTCTCTATTCTAAATTTTGGATGCAATACACAATAGATATGGTCGTATATTTATAAAGTTAGGATTTAGGTTAAAATATTATTTAATTACATGTTGACCATTAAATATAATTTATTACCTTTAATAAACACCATGCCATGTAATAATAATATTATTATTTTGTGGTGTGCCATCTTGCGTAAATAGATAAATAATTTTTACCATATTTTAAATAATTATTTTATCATAGGACACAGTCTTGGTCCGTTAGAACTCCTTAATATTTATTGAATATCTAGATAAATATTTTATTCATAAATAAATATGTCATTCACATACCAGTGAATAAATATTTATTAAATATTAAATAAAATAAACAAATATATTTTTATTCGCATGTCGGTGAATAAATATTTATTTAATTTATGTTATCAATATAACTTGAATAAAATTATTCCTCGATCTTAAGAATAATATTTATACATTAATTAAATTCAAATAGAATTTAATTGATATTAATGGAAACACTTAGCGTGTGACCCTATAGGATTCTTTCTCATTAGCATTAAGCAGTCTTACCTAAAGTTTAAGATTGCTATCTAGCAACGGGTCAAGTCACCCAAGAGAAAGAACTTAATGTCACAATAATAAAAACCAATAATGAATGCTCACTGTGTAATATAATCTCTTTAACACAATATCCCATCAATTAGGTTTCATGATAGTGTCATCAACCTATTTTCTCAACACGTCTTTCTCTGACTATCTGAAATAAACATGTTATTACACCATGACCATGGAATTTAATGCGGCGATTCTATTCCAATAAAATGGATGATATATCAGATTCCATAAAGATAGAAGGGACAAATCCTTCCTCAACTTATCCATTAATGACATGTCAATTGTAATGCACCCAGCATACTCTACTTTCCACCAATATATGGCATGATGGTTTTGTTCAAAAAATCTAAGTGTGCAAGTCATGACATAAATTAATGATAATCTTAAAGTCTGAGGACCATTACACATACTTGTAGATAGGAATATCTGATGACACCAAAACATGCATAATTTCTACTGGTGGGTCTGTTCTCATAATCTCTCATCTTGGAGATTATCAAGTACCTTCATGAGAAGAATCTTCATCCACTTACGAGCACTCGCACATGATGATCAAAATACTATGTGTCATGTCATAGTATATTATCCAACTGCAGAACTATATTAATAATATTTTCATAGCACTTAAAGGTTCTCATTATAGTAGGAAACTGTTATGACCTTATCAATGCGACAAATACTCTAGGATATTATTACATTAAATATATGAATAAATAATAAAAAATATTTAATAATATGTTAAATTAATATTCAATACATATAATATACATGTAATCAAATTAAAATCATTTGGTCCTATGACACTAACTCTAACAAACTCCCACTTGGACTAGAGCCAACTACCTATGACTTTCAGTTCGCTGGACCTCACATAATAATCATGTTTCTATTTAGTCAAGGCGTTAGTCAAGGGGTCTATCATTTTTTCTTTCATGGAAATACTTCTCATTGCAACCTCACCTCTCTGAGAAAAATCCCTCAAGATATGATACTTCTGAAGTATGCGCTTCATTAATTGATGTGACCTTGTCTCTTTTGTGAGATTAAATACTATAGTATTATCACAATGAGTGTGATAGGATCTTTACTACTTGGTACCATATTAAGATCTTGGCTGAAGTTTTGTATACATGATGCTTCCTTAGATACCTCAAAAGATGTAATATACTCAGAATTTACTATAGAATCATCGACCACAGCCTGCTTTGAGCTCTTCCAGTTCACAGCAACTCCATTCAAAGTGAAGATGTATCTCATTTGTAATTTAATATCATCTTGATCAGTTTGGAAACTGAATTATGTATATCCTCTAATGAAAAGTTCCTCATCTAATCCATAAACAAAAAACATATCCTTAGTATGCCTTAGATACTTAAGGATAGTATTGAATGTCATCCAATTGTAGTCACTTGGATCAGCTTGATATTTTCCTACCACACTCAATGTGTAGGTAACATCTATCCTAGTACATGTCATAACATACATGACTGAACTAATTGCTGATGGGTATGGAATCCTTAACATTATATTTCTTTCCTCATGTGTATGAGGACACATTTTCTTGGAAAGATGAATGTTGTCACACCCGAACTTTTAAATTAATATTATTTTATTATTTTATCAGACTTTGAAATTTTCCATCAATCTACGGATCAAGCCTGTTTTAAATTTTTTCATTTTGTTGACGAATGAATGCTTTGTCCTTGACACATCCAGTGCATGGGCAGGGCGTTTTTAAAGCTGTGCGGCTTTGCCCTGGTCACCGTGCGGCCTTCCTTATGTTTAATATGGATAAATAAAATGATTTTAATGATGTATTTTAGTAATCATAATTATGGTAATTATTATTATTATTATTATTATTATTATGCTCACCAAGTTTATTAATATAGCATAATTATAATTAAGTTATTATTATTAGATCGCCATTAATTCTGTTAAGTATATTAAGTTTATTAATGTCATATTAAATTTATTATAATTTTTATTATGAATACAAATAATAATAATATTATTGTTTAGTTTATAATGATTATTATTAAGTTATTATTATTGTTATTATTATTGGAGTTTATTAAAATCCTTATTAAGTTTATTATTATTATTTATTAAAGTTTTATTTGTTTTATTTTATTTTATTTTATTTTATTTTATTTTTTATCTTATTTATTTCTTCTCTTTTTTTTCTTGTTTTTCTTTCTCTTCTCCTTGCGGGTTGTCCTCCCTGTGCGTCGCGCACAGCGCCCCTCCCCCACCTGTTTCTTTCCCCCCCTCTCGACCCGTTGTTCTCTCCCCCGGCCAACAGCCGCCACGCGCAGCCCCCTTCCGGCGTGGCCTCCTCCTGCATAGCCTGTTCTTGTGCCGCCTCCCTCCTCCCTTCCGGCTCACCTCGCGTCGCCCCTGCAGCTCACCTCGCACCAACCGGACTGCACTGTCCTCCCTTCCGATCAAATTTTCCGGTGTGGCACACCTCCGACATCCTTACCCCTTGGTTGGACTCTCTCAACCCTTATCCCTGGTGTGTTCCTCTTCATTTTGATGTATTTCTTCCATTAGTAAATTTTGCACTTAGGGTTTTAGGTTGTGGTTGGTCTGTTTTTTATGCAATTGTGACGTTACTTTGTTTTTAGATTCTAATTGTGTCGATTGAGGTGCGGTGGACTTTGCACACCAATTTGGTGATGTTGGCTTACACCGAGGTAGGCGGTTCCTCATAAAATTATTATTTGATAGATTGTTTTGTGAATTTAATTGATTTAGCATTTTACTTGTTAGTTTGCATGCTGTGAATCCTATTTTGTTTGAGTTTTAATGTGTATTAGTTAGTAGTATACTTTTATGATATAAGTGTGTTTTATATGAAAAACCCAAGTCAAGCTTCTTGTCACTATTTTATAAAATGTATTGTTGGTTTATCAAACTCTGTAAAGGATGCAGTTAGTGTTTTGGTGTGGTTTCAACGCGTGTTTAGTTGCTAAAGTTGGTTTTGGGTGTGTTCTTGATGCAAAACTCTCATACTGTTATTTATAATTATTTTATAAATTGTGTAGTTAATTTTATACCATGAACAAAGGGTGAAATTGGTTTTATTTGATTTTTGATGTGCATTTATTTTGTTAGTAGTCTGTTTGTGAAATATGAGTGTGTTAATGTGTGAAAAACCTATGATGAACTATTTATTAGTGTTTAATTAATTGTTTTGATAGTTTGTTAAGATGTGCAAGGGATGCGGTTTGTGTTTTGATGCGACGTTAAAATGAATTTTATCATAAAAGAGATTTTGGGTGAACTTTTGGTATTCAAAGTTAAGCGAAATGTTTTGAAACTTTTTAATAAATTTTCTTAATAGTTTTTTGAGTTTTAAAAGTGTTTTTTTTAATTGTGCAGTTGGTTTATTATGTCTTGCACGGGCTGCGTTTTCTGTTTTGACAAGTAAGTGGTGTGTGTTTGGCCTTATAAGAGGTTTTGGGGTGGGCTTTTGTGTTCAATGTCTTGTAATACCACTTGGAGTGGTTTTATAAAAATTTTAAGTGGTTTATTAAATCTTGTAAAGTGTGTGAAACATGTTTGTATATTGTTTTGCTGTGTGTGTTTTCAAAAAGTGGGTTTGAGCGTACATATAAGGGTATATGTGTGCGGATATTGTTGTGACAATCATTGGAAGTGTTCAATTAATCGTTTGAGTAGTGTGAAATGTGTTATTGTGGGTACTTGAGGTGCATGTGTGCTGGAAAAGAATTTTTGATGGAAAATGTACCACTTTGAGCATGCTGAAATGTTTTATAAATTGGTCAAATGTTTGATTATATGTTTGAATTGTTTCATTAAATTATATGTGTAGTGTGTTGTACCTCGCTGCGATGATTTTGGGTCGCAGGTATCGAGGATCCCTGCATGTACATGCATACAGTAAGACATATATATAGATATTCCCTCATTGTGCATATTCCCTCATGGCGTAGGGAATATGTGCAATGCACCTAGGGGTGTATATATATATATATATAAATTCATGTGCGTGTATGTGCCAAGGATCAGTTTGAATGTTCATCTTCAAGCAGCGACATATTGAGGTAGGTCCCCTATGCCTAAGCTTTTAATTTGAAATTCATAATTGCTTGATTGTTTTAAAAATATGTTTTACACTATGCTATATACACATGCTATGGAATCTGATTACGGTTGCTAGAAACTATTATGCCTTGTATTGGGAAAATTGAAATGTATTTCAAAGCCGTTGGTCTTAAGTGACTTTTCTTGAAAAATTGATTTCTTAAGTGGTTTTGAATTGGTAAGGTGTACTTCCAAAGGTGTTTGGCCTTTTGGTCGATTGATTGTAAAAAGTGTTCCCTTTATGTAATTACGCATGTTTGGCATCTTAAGAATGTTTTATGAAATAGAAAATCCTCTATTGAGGCCCGTTTGGTACTTTAAGATTTGGTTTGCGAAAATAGAAAAACCCCTTTTGAGTCATTCCCCTAAATTTGAAAATAAAATGTGATGCAAGTGTTAATGAGTGGTTTGTGATATGTGCCTAGTGTAAAGTCTTGTGCGTGATTGTTTGATATAAAGAGGGGGAATTCACTTAAGTAGGGAGTGCGGTGTTGAAAGGTTGAATGAGTTTTAGATAAAGAAAGTGTAATGTACTTGTTTGATTGCTTGATAAAGAAAACTCACCACCATTTGAAATAGAGAACAATGGGAAACCCGGGTATCTAGGTGGGTTACCAGGACTAGTACACTAGATGACATGGTAGGGGTTTGTCCCGGTTTGTCTAGCATGATTGACGCAACAACACTAACTAAACATATGAATTTCTGAGGGTCGTGGTCTTCTAAGCCACGTTTTCTGAGGGTCGTGGCCTTCTAAGCCACATTTTCTGAGGGTCGTGGTCTTCTAAGCCACGTTTCACTGAGGTACGAGGTCTCTAGGTTCCCACTTGTTCTAGCTACCTATAGGGATTACCTATAGTGCTCATTCGTGACATGCTGCTTGTGATGTAACTTCCTTTTCAGTTGTTTCATACCTGATGTCTTGTTTGTAAAAATCACATTTTATTCCAAACTGGTTTCTTTCATTTTGAAATGTTAGTGCACGCTTGGAACCTATTTTGAAAATGTAGTAAGAGTGAAATTCTTTATTTAAAAATGCAAACTCATTACTTGAATTTGAAAGGAAGGGAAAACATTATTTTATTATATCTTATTTTCAAACTGGCATCGTTGGGTTTCTTAATAAAGGCGGAGGCATAGGATGTGGTTATATTTTTGGCTTTCCTACTGAGCATCTCGGTGCTCATTCCTACATTACTTTTCAGTTGTAGGTTTCAGTCTTGGATCGCTTTTGGGAGTGAGTGTGGTTGTCGTACCGTGGTGATCCATGGGGTCACCTGAGGTATGTCACGTTTTTTTGTTTATTCCTTTTTCTGCTGCCACGTTGTTCAGGTTATTTTCCTTTATTTATCTGCTTGTTCAGTTTATGTTTATTTATCTTTGTCATGGGCCAAACTGTTCCCAACTGGTTTGTTTTGATGCCCGGCACTAGTTGACAGCCCGTGGGGATCGGGAACGCCCTTCGGGTCATGTCGCAGACCGGGTCGGGCGTTGGGTCGGAAGACGATCCGGCCTGGTTCGTGACAAAATGGTATCAGAGGAGCCTTTGTTATTTTTAGTGTCAAGTAGCTTGGTGATTAGGTGTGTCGGGACTCGAGAGGTAGGTGCGGGAAGGACGTCATGAACCCTTTCCCGTCCCGAGACTCGAGTTGCCAGGGGTAGTTCGGGATTTGAATTTTCTTCTTTGGATTGGTATGTGTGGATGAGGGATGACAAGGGAAGTGATCTGATGTTATGTGACGAGCCTGCATGGAGTAGAGACCCATGTACGGCCCGAGTGCACGGTTAAAGATGCTTCCTGTGGTTGATGCTCGCTTAGAGCATGGCATGCTAAGCCATGTTACCGGGTTGGTATAACCACTAGTCCCTTATTTTTTATGACGTTTTAATGTGAGTTATGTTTGACCTTCATTTTGGTTGGTGTGAGTACATCTCAAAAATGAAAATGGATTTTTTTGAAGGTGTTTTCAAAAGGGAATATGGTTGTTGGAGTGGAAAATGGTTTTTTAAATGGAAGACGTTTTGGAATTTTGAAATGTGTTTCTTTAATGATAAGTGACTTTCTCAATTGGTTGGGAATTTGTGTTTTGTGCTTAATGGTCTATTTTGGAAATGAGAAGTGTCTTGAATTGACCCTTGGTATTCCTATGAGTGATCACATACATTGAGGTGCGCATTTGGAAAGTGGGGAGATTGGTGATGTGAGTGGATGGGTGCTTGATCTAGCACTGGATATGTATGTGTGAGACTTCATGGGATATCAATGGTGGATATTTAAGTGGTTTTGGTTTCTGAAAAAGGGTTTTCAAAAAGGGTTTTTTTTCATATGTTTAGAAAAGTGAGTGAGAAATTTCCTAGCGTTCTCTTTTCGTGTTGGGTATTCTTTTTCGTGGGTTCTTGGTTTTGACATATTGAATTGTGGTTGGAATAGTGATTTGAGTTTGAGCTTTTGTTTGTGATTGAGGTGTGGAATTTTGATTTATGATAACTTTTGATTCAGATTCGTGCCTCTTGTTTTTGAGTATGCTGCCCAGAAAAGTCCCAGAAGTTCCTAGTGAGCCTCTTCTAGTTGTTGGTTCTACCCAGACTCTTAGCAGAGTGGTGGAATTGAATTCTTTTCGGTTGTTGTCTAGCTTCTGTGGCGATCTTGATCTATTGAAGGTAGCGAACTAGATTGGTGAATTCATTGGTGTTTTCAGGTTATTGGGAACTCCTAAAGCTAAGAGAGTCTATGTTGGTTCAGGTCCGTTTAAAGGTGCAACTTGGGATTGGTGGAGGAGATAATCCTAGCATCGTTGCATGATGGTATGACTTGGAAGGTGTTTAGGACCACTCTCGTTTAATGGTTTATATTTGTGGAAGTGAAGGTAAGGGAAGCGACCAGGCTCGGGAGTGTCTAGCAAGGCCAACCAATAGTGAAGGCCTACGTTGGGCATCTCAAGATGTTGGTTTCCTTTTCTCCAAAGATAATGTCGCAGAATCAGTTAAAGTTTCTCTTGTGAGGGGTCTTCGTCTATTGTTCAAGGACCGGTTCCCTTTGGTGCTTGGGATGGTTCCCCATTCTGTGAGAGCGAGCCGGAGGAACCCATCTCAGATAAGTTTTCTCATCAATTCCATCTTCTATTAGTCAGGCCACCCTCTTGTTCGCTTCTTTGTGGCCAGTTTGGGTACTTTAAGTCGCCTTATCATCATCCATTGAAGACTTGCTATCGGTGTGGCCATTTTGGACAATTGGAGAGGTTCTGCTAGCGACATCGTCAGCAGGAGTCTCGACCGAAGGATGTCAGCTCCTGGCTGCGGGGCAGCAGATGCTTCAAGACATCAGAGCTCCAGCCACAGGTCTCAGAGTGAAGCCTTTCACGCAGTCAGGAATCGTTGGGTGTGGGTCACATTGGTCTAACTTTTGTCTCCAGTGCTAAAATAGGGACGGTTTAAGTTTCTCGGTTCAATATTCCTCGTCTTTGAAGGTTCTGTTTTTCTGTAAGAGGCGCAAAGGTATCTTTTTCTTGTTGTGGTCTTTATTATTTGAATACCCCACTATGGTTGTAAAAAGGCATGGTGATCTTGTTTTCTTGTAATTCCAGTAGTTGCACCTCCTCAAATGTGACCCGTTTTGTTTTAGTACATGCTAGTTTTGGACATGCTCATCTCTTGTGGAAATGATGAGTCATGGTTAAGTTCATTATTTGGTAGAATTCTTCTGTGGGTTTTCTCATGTCACAGTGGTTTCTGGTTTGAGTTGGAAGTTCTCATGTCGGTTTATACTGGTTGGTTTAAGCTAGTCGGTTCTTAAATGGTGGGGAGACTCACCATGAATCTTGTCGTGCCTTTTTCGAGTTTTGGTCTGTGTGGCGGTTCCCTCTTGGATCAAGTTAGCAGTTCCAGAGTTATTTCATGCTAAGAGTCTCAATGTCGGTTGTGCTAGTCGGGTTCTTGTGGTGGGGAGAACCCTCCTCTTTTCCTAATGGTTCTTCTCTTCTCAGTTTCCCTCGGAGTTGGTCAGGTGTGACTGATGGAGTGAAAATTCATACCAAGTTCATGATTTTGTTGGTCTCACATAGTTTCGAACTCAAGTTTGTTTCCTCGTTCGACTGGGCGACTTTCTGGGGGTAGAAAGTTTTTGTGGTGGGGAGAATTGTCACACCCGAACTTTTAAATTAATATTATTTTATTATTTTATCAGTCTTTGAAATTTTCCATCAATCTACGGATCAAGCCTGTTTTAAATTTTTGCATTTTGTTGACGAATGAATGCTTTTCCCTTGACACATCCAGTGCATGGGCAGGGCGTTTTCAAAGCTGTGCGGCTTTGCCCTGGTCACCGTGCGGTCTGCCTCATGTTTAATATGGATAAATAAAATGATTTTAATGATGTATTTCAGTAATCATAATTATGGTAATTATTATTATTATTATTATTATTATGCTCACCAAGTTTATTAATATAGCGTAATTATAATTAAGTTATTATTATTAGCTCGCCATTAATTTTGTTAAGTATATTAAGTTTATTAATGTCATATTAAATTTATTGTAATTTTTATTATGAATACAAATAATAATAATATTATTGTTTAGTTTATAATGATTATTATTAAGTTATTATTATTGTTATTATTATTGGAGTTTATTAAAATCCTTATTAAGTTTATTATTAATATTTATTAAAGTTTTATTTGTTTTATTTTATTTTATTTTATTTTATTTTATTTTTTTATCTTATTTATTTCTTCTCTTTTTTTCTTGTTTTTCTTTCTCTTCTCCTTGCGGGTTGTCCTCCCTGTGCGTCGCGCACAGCGCCCCTCCCCCACCTGTTTCTTTCCCCCCCTCTCGACCTGCTGTTCTCTCCCCCGTCTAGCAGCCGTCGCGCGCAGCCCCTTTCAGCGTGGCCTCCTCCTGCGTAGCCTGTTCTTGCGCCGCCTCCCTCCTCCCTTCCGGCTCACCTCGTGTCGCCCCTGCAGCTCACCTCGCACCAACCGGACAGCGCTGTCCTCCCTTCCGATCGGATTTTCTGGTGTGGCGCACCTCTGACATCCTTAACCCTTGGTTGGACTCTCTCAACCCTTATCCCTAGTGTGTTCCTCTTCATTTTGATGGATTTCTTCCATTGGTAAATTTTGCGCTTAGGGTTTTAGGTTGTGGTTGGTCCGTTTTTTATGCAATTGTGACATTACTTTGTTTTTAGATTCTAATTGTGTCGATTGAGGTGCGGTGGACTTTGCGCACCAATTTGGTGATGTTGAATTACACCGAGGTAGGCGGTTCCTCATAAAATTATTATTTGATAGATTGTTTTGTGAATTTAATTGATTTAGCATTTTACTTGTTAGTTTGCATGTTGCGAATCCTATTTTGTTTGAGTTTTAATGTGTATTAGTTAGTAGTATACTTTTATGATATAAGTGTGTTTTATATGAAAAACCCAAGTCAAGATTCTTGTCACTATTTTATAAAATGTATTGTTGGTTTATCAAACTCTGTAAAGGATGCAGTTAGTGTTTTGGTGTGGTTTCAACGCGTGTTTAGTTGCTGAAGTTGGTTTTGGGTGTGTTCTTGATGCAAAACTCTCATACTGTTATTTATAATTATTTTATAAATTGTGTAGTTAATTTTATACCATGCACAAAGGGTGAAATTGGTTGTATTTGATTTTTGATGTGCATTTATTTTGTTAGTAGTCTGTTTGTGAAATATGAGTGTGTTAATGTGTGAAAAACCTATGATGAACTATTTATTAGTGTTTAATTAATTGTTTTGATAGTTTGTTAAGATGTGCATGGGATGCGGTTTGTGTTTTGATGCGACGTTAAAATGCATTTTATCATAAAAGAGATTTTGGGTGAACTTTTGGTATTCAAAGTTAAGCGAAATTTTTTGAAATTTTTTAATAAATTTTCTTAATAGTTTTTTGAGTTTTAAAAGTGTTTTTTTTAATTGTGCAGTTGGTTTATTATGTCTTGCACGGGATGCGTTTTCTGTTTTGACAAGTAAGTGGTGTGTGTTTGGCCTTATAAGAGGTTTTGGGGTGGGATTTTGTGTTCAATGTCTTGTAATACCACTTGGAGTGGTTTTATAAAAAATTTAAGTGGTTTATTAAATCTTGTAAAGTGTGTGAAACATGTTTGTATATTGTTTTGGTGTGTGTGTTTTCAAAAAGTGGGTTTGAGCGTACATATAAGGGTATATTTGTGCGGATATTGTTGTGACAATCATTGGAAGTGTTCAATTAATCGTTTGAGTAGTGAGAAATGTGTTATTGTGGGTACTTGAGGTGTGTGTGTGCTGGAAAAGAATTTTTGATGGAAAATGTACCACTTTGAGCATGCTGAAATGTTTTATAAATTGGTCAAATGTTTGATTATATGTTTGAATTGTTTCATTAAATTATATGTGTAGTGTGTTGTACCTCACTGCGATGATTTTGGGTCGCGGGTATCGAGGATCCCTGCATGTACATGCATACGGTAAGACATATATATAGATATTCCCTCATTGTGCATATTCCCTCATGGCACAGGGAATATGTGCAATTCACCTAGGGGTGTATATATATATGTATAAATGCATGTGCGTGTATGTGCCAAGGATCAGTTTGAATGTTCGTCTTCAAGCAGCGACATGTTGAGGTAGGTCCCCTATGCCTAAGCTTTTAATTTGAAATTCATAATTGCTTGATTTTTTTAAAAATATGTTTTACACTATGATATATACACATGCTATGGAATCTGATTACGGTTGCTAGAAACTATTATGCCTTATATTGGGAAAATTGAAATGTATTTCAAAGTCATTGGTCTTAAGTGACTTTTCTTGAAAAATTGATTTCTTAAGTGGTTTTGAATTGGTAAGGTGTACTTCCAAAGGTGTTTGGCCTTTTGGCCGGTTGATTGTAAAAAGTGTTCCCTTTATGTAATTACGCATGTTTGACATCTTAAGAATGTTTTATGAAATAGAAAAACCTCTATTGAGGCCCGTTTGGCACTTTAAGATTTGGTTTGCGAAAATAGAAAAACCCCTTTTGAGTCATTCCCCTAAATTTGAAAATAAAATGTGATGCAAGTGTTAATGAGTGGTTTGTGATATGTGCCTAGTGTAAAGGCTTGTGCGTGATTGTGTGATGTAAAGAGGGGGAATGCACTTAAGTAGGGAGTGCGGTGGTGAAAGGTTGAATGAGTTTTAGATAAAGAAAGTGTAATGTACTTGTTTGATTGCTTGATAACGAAAACTCACCACCATTTGAAATAGAGCACAATGGTAAACTCGGGTATTTAGGTGGGTGACCTGGACTAGTACGCTAGATGACACGGCAGGGGTTCGTCTCGGTTTGTCTAGCAGGATTGACGCAACAACACTAACTAAACATATGAATTTCTGAGGGTCGTGGTCTTCTAAGCCACATTTTCTGAGGGTCGTGGCCTTCTAAGCCACGTTTTCTGAGGGTCGTGGTCACTACCACAAAAACAGTTTTTCGCAGCGCCCCCCTTTATCAGTGCTTTTGTTAGCACTGATAAAGGGCCCCCCCTTTATCAGTGCTTGCTTAGTAGCGCTGATAAAGGGGGGCCTTTATCAGCGCTTTTTTTAGCGCTGATAAAGGGTCGTCTTCAAAAAAAAATTAAAAATATATTAATATATTAATATATAAATATAGTTATATTGTTATATAAATATAATATATAATTTTTAAATATATTTTAGATAAGTATAAATGTACATTTACACTTATTATACTTAATATTTAAGATATTTTGTGAAAATGACTTCTTAAAAAATTAAAAAAATATTTTTAATTAATATTTTGATAATCATTATGGAGTAATAGTCATTTAATAAGAATTTGAGGACTAAAAAAATTAAAAAAATTAAAAAAAGATCCAAAATATGTTGAAAACGCAACTCAAACTTCAAACGGCCATAACTTTTGATCCGGGTGTCCGTTTGAGCTCTACCACATATCAAATAGAAGCCTGCGACGAGCTCTACGTCACTGTGACTCAGGGGGGACCCTAGTCAAGCGTTTTTAGAGGCCAAAAGAGGCCCAGAAGGCCTCCAAAACTGAGTTTTTTGTCGGGGTACCCATATTTTTTAACATTTTGTGGATTTTCAAACTCGTTTAAGGGGGTATTATTGGCTTTTCTTGGTGGGGACTAAATTTATTCCAAGGTATTACATTCATATTGATATTATGTCTTTGAAATTTCATCCTTTTTTATAATGAACTACTATTTATAATCAAATATATAACTATATGTACATATTTTTTATATATTCGCACCTAAAAATTAAATTTTTTGAATAAATAATTAAACATATTTACATATAAAATATATTAGATTTATCTAAATAATAAATAATGTACATTTTATTTAAAATACCAATATATGAATATTTATATACCTATATATTAATCTAACTATATATATATATATTAATCTAACTATATATATATTAATCTAACTATATATATATTAATATAACTACATATATATATATTAGTATTACTATAAATATATATATTAATATCACCATAAATATATATATTAATATCACTATATATATATTAATAGAACTATATAAATATATATTCATATAACTATATATATGTTAATATAACTATATATATGTTAATATAACTATATATATATATTAATATAAATATATATTACTATACGAATAAATATAACTATATATATATATATATATATATATTAATACCACTATATATATATATTAATATTACTATATATATTATAATATAAATATATATATATATATATTATAATATAACTATATATATATATTAATATAAATATATATTACTATACGAATAAATATAACTAAATATATAAATATATATATATAGAGATATCATGAATTGGAAAGCAAATCAAAATAGAGTAGTGGTAAGGGCTTAGGCGCGCAGGGGGGAGGTCTCGAGTTCAAATCCTGGTGGAGGCAGGGGTGCGCGCGCATGGGGAATATTGGAGCAAGCGCTGTTAAAGGAGGGTGCGTGGGGTGTTGTATAGGGGCCGAAAAGTGCTGTAAAAGGGGGGGTTCAAGCGCTATAAAAGCCCCCCCCCCCCCCGATTGGCAGTATTTTTTCAATTTTTTTAAATTTTTTTAAATTTTTTTAAATTTTTTTAACTTTTATCAGCGCTTTTTTAAAATCGCTGATAAAAGGGTCCTTTATCAGCGCTAAAACGAGAGCGCTGATAAAGGAAGCGCTAATAAAGGGGACCCCCCCTTTATCTACGATGGCTTTATCAGCGCTTTTCTAGCACTGATAAAGGACATTTTTAGCGCTGATAAAGGCTGTGTTTGTAGTAGTGGGTCTTCTAAGCCACGTTTCACCGAGATACGAGGTCTCTAGGTTCCCACTTGTTCTAGATACCTATAGGGATTACCCATAGTGCTCATTCGTGACATGCTGCTTGTGATGTAACTTCATTTTCAGTTGTTTCATACCTGATGTCTTGTTTGTAAAAAATCACATTTTATTCCAAACTGGTTTCTTTCATTTTGAAATGTTAGTGCACGCTTGGAACCTATTTTGAAAATGTAGTAAGAGTGAAATGCTTTATTTAAAAATGCAAACTCATTACTTGAATTTGAAAGGAAGGGAAAACATTATTTTATTATATCTTATTTTCAAACTGGCATCGTTGGGTTTCTTAATAAAGGCGGAGGCATAGGACGTGGTTATATTTTTGGCTTTCCTACTGAGCATCTCGGTGCTCACGCCTACATTACTTTTCAGTTGCAGGTTTCAGTCTTGGATCGCTTTTGGGAGCGAGTGTGGTTGTCGTACCGTGGTGATCCACGGGGTCACCTGAGGTATGTCACATTTTTTTGTTTATTCCTTTTTCTCCTGCCACGTTGTTCAGGTTATTTTTCTTTATTTATCTGCTTGTTCAGTTTATGTTTATTTATTTATTTTATTTTATTTTTTATCTTATTTATTTCTTTTCTTTTTTTTTCTTTTTTTTCTTTCTCTTCTCCTTGCGGGTTGTCCTCCCTGTGCGTCGCGCACAGCGCCCCTCCCCCACCTGTTTCTTTCCCCCCCTCTTGACCCGCTATTCTCTCCCCCGGCCAACAGCCGCCGCGCGCAGCCCCCTTCCGGTGTGGCCTCCTCCTGTGTAGCCTGTTCTTGCGCTGCCTCCCTCCTCCCTTCTGGCTCACCTCGCGTCGCCCCTACAGCTCACCTCGCACCAACTGGACTACATTGTCCTCCCTTCTGATCGGATTTTCCGGTGTGGCGCACCTCCGAAATCCTTACCCCTTGGTTGGACTCTCTCAACCCTTATCCCCGGTGCGTTCCTCTTCATTTTGATGGATTTCTTCCATTGGTAAATTTTGCGCTTAGGGTTTTAGGTTGTGGTTGGTCCATTTTTGATGAAATTGTGATGTTACTTTGTTTTTAGATTCTAATTGTGTCGATTGAGGTGCGGTGGACTTTGCGCACCAATTTGGTGATGTTGGCTTACACCGAGGTAGGCGGTTCCTCCTAAATTTATTATTTGATAGATTGTTTTGTGAATTTAATTGATTTAGAATTTTACTTGTTAGTTTGCATGCTGCGAATACTATTTTGTTTGAGTTTTAATGTGTATTAGTTAGTAGTATACTTTTATGATATAAGTGTGTTTTATATGAAAAACCCAAGTCAAGATTCTTGTCACTATTTTATAAAATGTATTGTTGGTTTATCAAACTGTGTAAAGGATGCAGTTAGTGTTTTGGTGTGGTTTCAACGCATGTTTAGTTGTTGAGGTTGGTTTTGGGTGTGTTCTTGATGCAAAACTCTCATATTGTTATTTATAATTATTTTATAAATTGTGTAGTTAATTTTATACCATGCGCAAAGGGTGAAATTGGTTGTATTTAATTTTTGATGTGCATTTATTTTGTTAGTAGTCTGTTTGTGAAATATGAGTGTGTTAATGTGTGAAAAACCTATGATGAACTATTTATTATTGTTTAATTAATTGTTTTGATAGTTTGTTAAGATGTGCATGGGATGCGGTTTGTGTTTTGATGCGACGTTAAAATGCATTTTATCATAAAAGAGATTTTGGGTGAACTTTTGGTATTCAAAGTTAAGTGAAATGTTTTGAAATTTTTTAATAAATTTTCTTAATAGTTTTTTGAGTTTTAAAAGTGTTTTTTTTAATTGTGCAGTTGGTTTATTATGTCTTTCACGGGATGCGTTTTCTGTTTTGACAAGTAAGTGGTGTGTGTTTGTCCTTATAAGAGGTTTTGGGGTGGGCTTTTGTGTTCAATGTCTTGTAATACCACTTGGAGTGGTTTTATAAAAATTTTAAGTGGTTTATTAAATCTTGTAAAGTGTGTGAAACATGTTTGTATATTGTTTTGGTGTGTGTGTTTTCAAAAAGTGGGTTTGAGCATACATATAAGGGTATATGTGTGCGGATATTGTTGTGACAATCATTGGAAGTGTTCAATTAATCGTTTGAGTAGTGCGAAATGTGTTATTGTGGGTACTTGAGGTGCGTGTGTGCTGGAAAAGAATTTTTGATGGAAAATGTACCACTTTGAGCATGCTGAAATGTTTTATAAATTGGTCAAATGTTTGATTATATGTTTGAATTGTTTCATTAAATTATATGTGTAGTGTGTTGTACCTCGCTGTGATGATTTTGGGTCACGGGTATCGAGGATCCCTGCATGTACATGCATACGGTAAGACATATATATAGATATTCCCTCATTGTGCATATTCCCTCATGGCGCAGGGAATATGTGCAATGCACCTAGTGGTGTATATATATATGTATAAATGCATGTGTGTGTATGTTCCAAGGATCAGTTTGAATGTTCGTCTTCAAGCAGCGACATGTTGAGGTAGGTCCCCTATGCCTAAGCTTTTAATTTGAAATTCATAATTGCTTGATTGTTTTAAAAATATGTTTTACACTATGCTATGTACACATGCTATGGAATCTGATTACGGTTGCTAGAAACTATTATGCCTTGTATTGGTAAAATTGAAATGTATTTCAAAGCCGTTGGTCTTAAGTGACTTTTCTTGAAAAATTGATTTCTTAAGTGGTTTTGAATTGGTAAGGTGTACTTCCAATGGTGTTTGGCCTTTTGGCCGGTTGATTGTAAAAAGTGTTCCCTTTATGTAATTACGCATGTTTGGCATCTTAAGAATGTTTTATGAAATAGAAAAACCTCTATTGAGGCCCGTTTGGCACTTTAAGATTTGGTTTGCGAAAATAGAAAAACCCATTTTGAGTCATTCCCCTAAATTTGAAAATAAAATGTGATGCAAGTGTTAATGAGTGGTTTGTGATATGTGCCTAGTGTAAAGGCTTGTGCGTGATTGTGTGATGAAAAGAGGGGGAATGCACTTAAGTAGGGAGTGCGGTGGTGAAAGGTTGAATGAGTTTTAGATAAATAAAGTGTAATGTACTTGTTTGATTGCTTGATAAAGAAAACTCACCACCATTTGAAATAGAGCACAATGGGAAACCCGAGTATCTAGGTGGGTTACCAGGACTAGTACGCTAGATGACACGGCAGGGGTTCATCCTGATTTGTCAAGCAGGATTGACGAAACAACACTAACTAAACATATGAATTTCTGTGGGTTGTGGTATTCTAAGCCACGTTTTCTGAGGGTCGTGGCCTTCTAAGCCACATTTTCTGAGGGTCGTGGTCTTCTAAGCCACGTTTCACTGAGGTACGAGGTCTCTAGGTTCCCACTTGTTCTAGCTACCTATAGGGATTACCCATAGTGCTCATTCGTGACATGCTGCTTGTGATGTAACTTCCTTTTCAGTTGTTTCATACCTGATGTCTTGTTTGTAAAAATCACATTTTATTCCAAACTGGTTTCTTCTTTTTTAAATGTTAGTGCACGCTTGGAACCTATTTTGAAAATGTATTAAGAGTGAAATGCTTTATTTAAAAATTAAAACTCGTTACTTGAATTTGAAAGGAAGGGAAAACATTATTTTATTATATCTTATTTTCAAACTGGCATCGTTGGGTTTCTTAATAAAGGCGGAGGCATAGGACATGGTTATATTTTTGGCTTTCCTACTGAGCATCTCGGTGCTCATGCCTACATTACTTTTCAGTTGTAGTTTTCAGTCTTGGATCGCTTTTAGGAGCGAGTGTGGTTGTCGTACCGTGGTGATCCACGGGGTCACCTGAGGTATGTCACGTTTTTTTGTTTATTCCTTTTTATGCTGCCACGTTGTTCAGGTTATTTTCCTTTATTTATCTGGTTGTTCAGTTTATGTTTATTTATCTTTGTCATGGGCCAAACCGTTCCCAACTAGTTTTTTTTGATGCCCGACACTAGTTGCCAGCCCATGGGGATCGGGAACGCCCTTAGGGTCATGTCACGGACCGGGTCGGGCGTTGGGTCGGATGACGATCTGGCCTGGTTCGTGACAAATGTCATGTGATGCTGACAACAATCCCCTCTA
Organism: Viscum album; assembly: GCA_963277665.1. Lineage (NCBI taxonomy): Eukaryota > Viridiplantae > Streptophyta > Magnoliopsida > Santalales > Viscaceae > Viscum > Viscum album. The sequence goes on from OY728119.1 coordinate 1,980,814,215, forward strand.
GGATTATTCCATACTGAATCTCTTCAATATCTTGTCAATGTATGTACCTTAACTTAGGTCGAGCAGTCTCTTAGATCTATCACGATGGATCTTGACCCTAATCATATATGCCACCTCACCTAAGTCCTTCATGGAAAATCATTTATTTAACCATGCCTTAACATACTGTAAGACTGGTATTTCGTTTCCAATGAGTAATATGTCATCAACATATACTATTAATAAAATGACTACACTCCCACTAAATCATTTGTAGGCATAAGGCCCACACTCATTATTTATGAAACCAAATTCTGTTATGGATTCATCAAAATTAATGTTTCATGACTGAGATTCTTTCTTTAATCTATAAATGGTTTTTTTTCAATTTTCATATCTTATTGGCATCCTCTAGAGTCACAAACCCTTCTAGTTGTGTCATATAGACATCTTCCTAAAGGTTCCCATTAAGGAATAATATTTTAACATCCATTTTTCAAATATCATTGTCATGGTAAATCACAATGGAAAATAGAATTATGATGGAAGTCAACATTGCATCTACTGAAAAGGTTTCATCATAGTAAATGCCTTGATGATGTTTAAACCCTTTTCAACTAGTCGCTCCTTATAGGTATTGACTTGTCCTTCCATGTCTAGTTTCTTCTTGAATACCCATTTAAAATCAATCGGATTTACATCTACTATAGGGTCTACAAAATCTAGACTAAGTTTTTGTATATGGAATCCATTTCAGAATTCATCGATTCTTATCACTTAGAAACCTTTGTTCCACTTACTACTTCCTTGTAGGTTAGAGGGGTCATTATTATCAACTAATAATGATTCTTCATCCTTGGTGACTATAAAACCATAAAATTCTAGTTCTCTAACCTATCTTGTACTCCTACACAGTACTTATGTCTCTGGAATAGTTTTTTCTTCCATGGGGATTTGTGGAATCTTTTCTTGTACCAACTCTTGTGTGCCATGAGCCTCAAATTCATCAAATTCTATCTCACTCCCACTATCACTTTTAGATATGTGATCCCTCATAAGGAATATGGTGTGTCTTTCCACTTTGACCTTTTTTTAGGGTTCGTATAGGTCATATCCCCTTATTTCTTTAGGGTATCCTATAACAATACACTTTGTGCCTCACGTTCAAGTTTGTTACATGAAGAGGCTTTAACAAATGTTTCACTTCCCTATACATGTAAATTTAATAACATGGGTTTTATTCCACTCCAAAATTCATATGGAATAACATTTATCGATTTAGTTAGTGTTGTAATAGTGGGTTCCCTAGACCCAACTTGAGCAATACTTTTGATTACCATATCATGATATAGTTAGATATGCATGATGTACAGTTACCATTATAGTGTAGATATTTTTGTGACCACTATTTAATGGTAATTTCTAGAGATTAATTTTCATATCAAAAGGTTATAGCAGATCTCAGGCTATAATGAGAACCTCGAGATACCATGACATTAATCTTAAACAAAGGTCTTATGGTCTAGATACATCTTATTGACTGGACATAGTAGATGTTTGACTATCAGGTTATGGGGTCTCATAATAATTGAGATTTATTCTTGTGAAAATTCAACTTGGTGATCACTATTAGTGAGATAATGAGGACAAAATCGTCAATGGGAACACCACATGTTTTGGGTGTCATTGGTTTTTCATATCTATGGACATGTGTATTGGTCTCCTGACTTGAGATCATTATCAATATGTTTCATTTGATCATGTACTTTGATTCAAGGATAAAACCATAAAAATGAAATCATGGAGAGATAGTTTGTGTTGGGTGCATCATTGGTGGCATGACATTGGTTGAATGATCAAGATAAGATTTTTCACTTCCGAGTTGAGGAAGAGATATCTCGAGCCTGATTGATTAGGATGGTAGTGCCTTTATAAATACATGTCCATGGTAGTCAAAGGTAAATATATCTAGATAGATCAAAAAATAATAATTGTAAGAAAAGGATGATAACACAAGTGTTCATCTTGATTTATGAGATATCATATGATAGAGATGATATTACACAATGTGTGTTCGTAGGTGGTTATCGTTGATATGACTTTTACTTATCTATTTAGGGGCCTTGATGGGTTACTAGACTCTGTTATTGGTCTGTGAATATTATTCATTGCTATTGAGATAAGGTCCTAGAGGGTCACACATAATAGCGCATTCAAAAATCTGCCCTATTCTAATGAATAGGAATATAGGACATGGTGGGACTCACCACAGGGTCCGAGTGTTATCCATGTTTTATCGATCAGTAATAAATAAATAAATTCATTATTATTCAAGTAATGAATAATTGGGTGAATTTATTTATTACATGTACTTATAAGTGATTAAGTAAATAAAAGGATTAATATTATATGAACAAGTATTATTTTAATATTTCAGGTTTGTTTAGTATTATCAAGAGTTACGAGTCAAGTTAATGGCTCAAGTTTATCACATAATATATTTAATATATATTATAGGTATGTGATAAAAATATAAATAATATTATGGCATAGTTGGTTTATCATAATTAATTATTTATATCACTTATTTATTGGATGTTCAATACACATGGGTTGGGGAACCGTAACCAGGTATTATGAATATCCACTATGTAAGTGGAGAGAATCTCATCCCAAAGTAAGATTTCACTTTGTTGGAATTTAGATCCTCTCTATCCTCCTTATTCTTAGAGAGATAATTGTTCAATTCAAGCATACGATCCAAGATCGTCTTTACGCATCTAAGGCAGAGGATTGTGGTGATCGTCGCTGCATCGAAGTAATTATTGAAGCTTCGTGCTAGCATCTGGAATCCAATGAACAACATATGTGAAGACTCAAGAAGAATGTGTGGATGATATAGAGGGGTTCAACATTGGTTTATTAGAGCAACAAACACCAACAACTTATGATGGATGTGCACACATCAAATGAGAATAAGTTATTCATTTATTTTATTTATTGTTCTCTGATTAAACCATGTGAGATCCTCAAACCATACCAAGGCTGGATCGCTGGAGATGACGTCTCCAGTGATTGAAAATTTTAAATCCCCAACCCACCGGCTTCTTCTACGTGCCCCAGTACCTTCAGTTGGTACTTGTTTTAGTATATATGTTGTGGTTTGTAATGTGTATCCCTAAAAGGATAATGGAAGACTCACATGACTCATCATTTATATCACTATATACAACAAGGTGTGGTTCCTCCTTTCGCTTACATTGTTCTACTAAGGTGTGTAAGGAGGAGTGAGTTGGGATAGAATACCAAACTCCCGTAAGTAATCAATGAAGTATTGATTAATATATTCTCCACCATGGTCTGAGTGGAGTTTCTTAATATTCTTACCAAGAAGTTTCTCAACTTCATTCTTATATTCCTTGAATTTATCAAAATAATTTGACTTATACCTCATTAGTTAGACATATTCATATCTACTAAAATCATCAGTAAAAGTTATTAAGTATGAGTATTCATCCCTTTCTTCAATAGGAAATGGTTTACACACATCGGTATGAACTAATTCAAGAATCTTTTTAGCCCTTTCACCTTTCCCATTAATTGGGGATTTAGTAATTTTGCCTTATAAACATGCATGCCATACACCAAGTGGTTTTAGTTCAAAAGAATATAAATATCCATCTTTATGTAATTTAGTTAATTATTTCTCATTTACATGACCTATCCAGTGATTCCAAAGTTGGGTGTGGTATGATTCATGTGAAGTAACATCGTTATTGATTGTCATTACTTGGTTTATGTAATCTAACACATAAAGACCATTATTTAAATGTGTTTTACCATATATTTATAAAAGAAGTAACATTTATTCTCAAATTCGAAAATAAATCCATTTTTATCAATTATGGATACAAAAATAATGTTTTTGGTAACATATGACACATAATAACAACCTTTCAAAACCAAGATCATTCTGGTCGACAACATGAGGTGGTAGTCCCTGATAGCTACAATAGTAATTTTAACTCTGTTTGGTGCTTATAGATCTACCTACACTTGGTAAATATTTCTAAATCTACTTGGTTATTTTATTTTAATATATATGTGAGCACCACAAGATGTATCTAATACCCAATTTTTAGAAATGGATAAATTTCACTCGATTAAAAATGCACTTGAATATTCCCCTTGATTCTTTGGTTGGATGTAATTTTTATTCTAGTGGCCCTTCTTGACACATGATAAATAGACAACATCTTGTTCTCTTTCTTTCCCCTTGATATTCCTCTTCTTGGAAGGGCGTTAAGAAGCTTTGGGCTTAAATATCTTTTCTTTTCCTTTCCATTTTTTCAATATAAGGACGGAAGGCTTTTCACGCTTTATATCCTTATCTACTTGGCAAAGAAGAGTGAGAAGATATGTTGAAGACTTATCAATGTTGTTCAAATTAAAATTCATAACAAATATGGAGAAGCTCTGAGGGAGTTATGCTAGAATGATATCGGTGCCTAGTTATTTGGGGAGTTTAAAATCTAGAACCTTTAGGTGCCCAATGTAGTCGATGAGCTTGCTTACATGAGGGATAGCTGGGACACCCTCTCCAAGCTTGATCTAAAAGGGTGAATTGTAAATCTCAAATTGTTTATGTCTAGTTCTCTCCTGGTAAAGACCATGGAGGTGCTCAAGCATTCTATACACATCCATATTTTCATGATACTTAATGAGTTCACTGGACATTAAAGAAAGTGTCAAACATTGAATGTCGACTGCATCGCTAAAATGTTTTTTGTAGACAAGAAACTCTTCATCACTCACCTCCTTAGTAGGAGGATCGGGTATTGAGGATTCTAGCACATAATATTTTCATCCATGGCATAGAACAACCCAAAGGCATCTATACCATTCCTGGAAGTTATTTCCAGTTGGGAGGTTATCTTTATCCATTATTGATCGTAGGGATAATGTGGATGATGATATTTTCATTTTATTCTATAATTAAAAATAGAAAATTATTAGTACTTTTATTGATTAAAAATATGTTAGAAATAATAAATTAATTAATTTTATTAAATCTCACACTATTTTATCAAGTCCCAATGGCCCTCACCATTGAACTTGGAATGTCTAATTTCTTTAACATTCTATTGGTAAGAATCCATATTCCCCTTAGTATAACCCCAAAAAGGGTTGTTCAAGCTAATTGAAGGTATTTAGGTAGGAAATTATTTGCCAACTACAGCCTTGCAACTCCTTGATCTATTGAGTAGATTCCTCAATCCTGAAATACTGACTTGGATTTCCTCAATGCTTGCCTCCAAATTACTCTAAGTCTATAAAGGGAAACTCCTCTTGATGTAAAATGGTTAATTAGACCCAAAAACTTCATAATAACTCCCCTTATAAAAGTAAGATTCCCGACAAGGGTTGACCAAACACTTAGTTCTATTGAGTTTCATTATTAATCAAATAATGGAAGGCTAAATCTGACTTAATATTTGGTTGAGGGATTTTAATTAATTATGCATAAATTTTATCTTTTTTTATCCTTTACATGTCATGTTAATATTAAGTGGATGTTACTTAATTAATTAACCATGTTGGATAAAACATTTATGCATAATTCATTTATTTAATTTATTATGCATAAATTTTGTATTGTTTTATCCTTTACATGTATTTTTAATATTAAGTGGATGTTACATAATTAATTAACCATGATGGATAAAACATTTATGCATAATATATTTATTTAAATTCCATCTTTTCATATTAATTTATTTATTTATGTGATTGTGGTCTTGCATCCATAAAATAAATAATTTCATAGACAAAAATAAATATATAATTAAATGACTTATTCATGTTATTAATCTAACATTTGATTTAATGAGAAGACATTAAATCAACTTATGACCTAGGGGAAATAACTCCTTTTTTCAGTCTTGGAATGAGTTACAACATTCCACCTTTTCACCTGTGTATTTCCTGATTTGGAATCATAATGGTTTCATCTTGACCTATCTCAATGCACCTTGAGATACTCCATTAATTACTTGTATTTATGACTCACACACAAGTGAGGGGAACCAAATGATTGGTTAAAAGAGTATTACATAAATATAATTAGACATGCAGGTCCTACATAATAATGGAGGGAGGGATGACACACAGACCATCATATTTAATTTAATAATAAATAATTGCAAACTCATGCAATAAATTAAATTAAAACATCCAACGCATTCATAGGACTTGGTCAAGCTCACGAATGGTTATACATGCAACGAATATGCAAAAGTGTCTCGATAACATTCATTTATTTATTCATTATTTATTATTTAAGATGAACATTCTTGCATTAATTAATTAATTAATTAATTAATTAATTACCTTTCATCTTAATGGTCATCTAAACGTAATTGGAGATACCCATCATTTATTTCATGCATGAAAAATAAATGGAAGAACCAATAATTTCATATGAATTACAATAAATTAATTGAAAATTTAATATTATTTAAAACCATTATTAAATTTTCAAACACACATTGGTGTGTCAATCAATAAGATATGGTTTTAATGATTAAATTTTCAATTAAATATAATTTTTAATTATATCATTTAATGGGATATTGCACAGCGTGTACAGTCCATCTACACATCATGTACCTCAGTTTCCATGTATCTAAATCATACGTTTGGAGATTTAGTGTGCTAACTCGGATGAACTACATGGTGTGTATAGGCCAACTACATGCCATGTATCCGATTTTCATGTATCGGGTTGGCCTAGTCAATACATGGTGTGTATAAATGAATCATGTGTAATTAACTGCCTGACGCATCAAGGTACAATGTGCATGGGTACACAGTGTGTGTTTCATCTACATGCCATGTAAAATAGTTTTACCAACCAAAAATGTGGCACTTCCCGATGGCATCTCTGGTCATTCTTCATTTTTTCTTAAACCTTTAATAAAATGAAACACTGAATGAACATGATTAATATTTTGATAACATGTTAAATCAAATTGGATTAAATAATTAATAGCATAAAATGAAAATATAACCACAATTTCACATAGATCAACAACCAAATAAATAATTATAAATTTAAACATAACTGCTCTGATACCACTTGTTGGTTCTGGGCTCAATGGAAGCATGTATTTGTGGGTGATATATTAACATTTATTTTAATAATCATTTCCTAAAACCATGAGAGAGGATCTTGCACATCAAAATTATAATTAAATTATTTAATATCTGAAGAAATAAATACATGGGCTTAGGAAATTTCTTTATTGATGAATTTTGATCATCCAAAAAGACCCTTTCGGATTTCATCCGTTACATGGTGAGGATCCAAGGATATAATCCCTCTAGCGATGATCCACACGTGCTCCAATGTTCTCTGAGAAACACCACTCAATCTCCCGGTGCTAGCATAATGAATCAAATGTCTTGCATTATTCGTTCTTGATCGATCATTCTTTGGTCTTTAAGAAATCTATCTTGTGTTTATCATTCTTGAGAGGGAGAGAGAAGGAGGATTTGAGAGAGAATTTTTTGTGCACAACAATTTTCTATTCTCAATTTTGGATGCAATACACAATAGATATAGCCGTTTATTTATAGAGTTAGGATTTAGGTTAAAATATTATTTAATTTAATTTTGTTCATTAAATAATATTTATTAACTTTAATAAACCCTATGTCACATAATAATAATAATATTATTTTCCAGTGCGACAACTTGCACAAATTGATAAATAATATTTATCATCTTTTAAATAATTATTTTATCACTAGACTCAGTCTTGGTCCATTTAAACTCCTCGGTATTTATTTAATATCCAAATAAATGTTTTATTCATAAATAAATATTTCATTCACATACTATAAAATAAATATCTATTAAATATTCAATAAAATAAACAAATATCTTTTAATTCACATGCTGGTGAATATATATTTATTTAATTTATATGATCAATATAACTTGAATAAAATTATTCCTCAGTCTTGAGAATAATATTTATTCCATTAATTAAATTAAAATAGAATTTAATTGAGATCAATGGAAATACTTAGTGTGTGACCCTCTGAGATTATTTCTCATTGGCATTAGGCGGGCTTGCCTAAATCATAAGATTACTATCTAGCAATGGGTCAATTCACACAAGAGAAAGAACTTAATTTTGTAATGATGATAACCATATTCAAACTCTCACTACGTAATATAATCCTTTTATCATAATATCTCATCAATCATATTATACAATGGTGTCACCAACCTATTTTATCAATACGTCTTTCTTTGACTATCTAAAATAAACACATCGTTACACCATGGTCATGGAATTTAATGTGACGGTTCTATTCCAATCAAAGTGTTGAGATGTCAACTTCCATAAATATGTAAGGGACAAATAATTCCTCTACTTATCCATTAATTACATGTCAATCGTGACACACCCAACGTACCCTATTTCCCACCAATATATGGTGTGACGATTTTGGTCAGTAAATATAAGTGTGTGAGTCATAACATACATTAATGATAATCTCAAAGTTTAAGGACTATTACACATTCTCACAAATAGGAATATCTGATGACACCAAAACATACATAATTCCTACTAGAGGGTTTATTCTCATAATCTTCCATCTTGAAGATTATCAAGTGTAGAATTCATGAGAAGAAGCCTCATGTGCTTACGAGCACTCTCAACTGACGGTCTAAATATTATGTGCCCCATAATAGTATGTTATTCAACTACATGACTATATTAATAATATTTTCATAGCACTTCATGGTTCTCATCATATCGGAGAACTGTTATAACCTTATCAATGCAACAAATACTCCATGACATTATTATACTAAATCCATACAGAAATAATGAACAATATATAATAATATGTTAAATTAATATTTAATACATTGAATATACATATAATCAAAGTAAAATAAATTGGTATTAGGGAACTAACTCCAACAAATACACCTAGTCCTAACTCATACATGTGCTTCTAATTTCCATGTAACACTCAAGGATGCCTCATAGGGCTCCTCACATCGAGACATATTTCAGGACACTCTTCACGGGTTCTAATTCCCATGTTTCTCACCACTTTCCTAGGGAAACATGACCATCAAAGACTATTGATATGAATAAAAGGTTCATTAGAGTCTATTATGGGCAAAATAGGTCATACTCACACGTCAAAAACCAAGGAACTTGGGTTTGGTTCCATTCTGCGGTGTTCCCACAAACCCACCAATCCCCGCATATTAGACGACACATAAACACATATAAAATAGTGTAAGAATTTAGGGACCACCCACCATATAGTCATAGGACCCTACTCATCAAATATCATTAGAAGAATCACCCTTAATCATAATAAACCATAAAACCTAGAATAATCACCCAAATTAGGGATATCCGGTGAAGAATGATATGGTAACAGGAAAAACCAAGAATAAATGGAGGGGGGCCTTAGCCTCACCTCTAGAAATATTCTAGGGTAGACAGTAGCTGAATTGAAGCATGAATGATAAAGATATCAAGGTTGGAAGGAGTATAGATCATGGGATATGGGGGCTTGGTCGTGCAGCTCAGTAAACACCAAGTGGGGAAACATTTCAATATTTGAACATTTTAATCAATCTATTTAAAATATATAAAAAATTATACATGCGACATGACCACATGGGTCATGAAATAGTTCCCCACTCTAGGGGCACATTGTGGCATGATCCTTCGATCCATGGTGCAACGCCCACCTCCAGAGCGACACCAATTAATCATGGCTAGTAAATTACATTGTGATCAAGGGATTCACGATGCAACGCCTTAGGTAAGGACATGTAACCCCCCCATCCTAGATTTTAATCTTATGTAAGTAATTGTACCATGATTTCCCACCATCATGTCACAATCCCCTCTCTCCCAACACAATTCCTCCTGTTATGGTGTGATGTGCCACTTGTACCAAAAATTCACCCTGTATAGAGATTGAATCTTGAAATAATGACCCCTAGCCTTTGTTAACTCATCCAATAATCAAAAAATATCATAAAACATGTGGTTTGATAAAAATTAAAATAAATCTATACCTAAGAATATTTGGGGTGTTACAACCTCCCCACTATATAGTAATTCATCCCCAAGATGTGTCACCAAGCCTCACCGATGGAAAGCTTCAACCATTATGATTGTATATCAGCCTCCTGCTCTCAAGTCTCCTTCCGGATACATTTGTGCTACCACCGCATGTGTACCAGATGTGCCATATTCTTGTGTAGGATCTTTTCACTCTGGTATACTATACATATAGGTTATTCCTCTATGATGTACCTATTTTTAGCTCAACATCATCAATGTCGAGCATTTAAGAAGAATCCAAATGATATTTTTGAAGCTGAGATATATAGAATACATTATGCATTTCATTATGTCTCAGAGGAATCTCTAACTAGTATGTCACTAAAATGATCCTCTCTAAAACCTCAAATGTCCCTAAAACCCCAGATTCCAATTTCTCCCACCTCTATATCCACCTACGACCTAATAAAGGGGAAACTCTTAAGAATAATCGATCACCCACCTCAAACTCTAAAGGATAGTGTTGTCAATTTTAATATGATTATTACCTCCTCTGAGTAGTTTCTAACCACTTCCAAATCAACTGGACATGCTCTGGCATATCTTGCATGAGACTCGGTTCGATGATCAAAGACTCTCCCACCTCTAGCCAACACAATGATGATCAACACAGCTTACCATATAAGGCCTTAAAAGGTGTCATCTAAATTGATTTCTAGTAACTATATTTATGGGTGAAATCAGCCAATGCAATATGAATCTCTCATGAACCACTAAAATCCAAAATTCATGCTTGTAGTATATCCTCCAAAATTTGAATAGTATGCTCAAAATTCATGTTAGTCTGAGGATGGTGTGTTGTTCTCAAATAAACCCAAGTATCCAACGCCTTCTATAATCCTGCCATAAGTGAGACATAAATCATGAATCATGATCATATATGATGTGCCTTGGCACACTATGCAATTATACTATTTCCCAGACATATATTTTACCCATCTCTTCAACAGTCTGAGTCTCCCCGGTCAGTAGGAAATATGCGACTTTCATCAACTGATGAACAATAACCCACACCACACCACTACCTCAGGGTTACCTTGACAACACCATCACAAAATCCATCATCACATTATCTCATTTCCACTCAAGAATGGGTGTAGACCAAAGAATACCTACGGTCTCTAGTGCTTAGCCTTCACTATATGACTAGTGAGGCATGGTTGGAAAAACCTTACAATGTCTTTTTTCATCTTAGGCCACTAATACTACCTACAAATGTCATGATGCCACCTGGTTATCCCCAAGAGAACAACCCATCTTGAGGCATGTGAATCTCATATCATCTCCTCACGCATGCTCATGGAGACCACAACTTGAAATCGTACATGAAGGATCCCATCATTATCTCAGGTCCAATCTAGTGGAATCTCCCCACCATATGTACTTTCACTCATAATTTAGCAGTATAAGTTGGACATCTGGCTCTCTGTTACTCTATCAAGCAGTGGGGAGTTAATGCTCAAAGTTGTGAGGGTAGCTCTTCTCCGACACTCATGCATATCCAGGTGCATCTCAACCAAGAGACCCATTATATACCACATGTTATTATCCTCATTCACCACTTATGTTTGATTCTTTATGTTCAATGAATTAGACACATCCTTCCCTTTCCTAGGGATATACATTGCCTTGAAGTTAAAAGAACATAGGTGTTGGTCAATAGTTAAGATAGAAAAATAGACAAAAGGGGGGTGAAATGGTATTTTAAAATTAATTAATGAATTTAAGGTCCATATCAAAGTTATAATGTTATTGAATTGTAAAATAAAAGAAAAAGTACACAAAATATTTTTATAGTGGTTCATATCTAAATTATCACACTCCACTCTTAAAACCTCTCACGAACTCAAAGTGGTGACACCCACTATAACCAATAGAATTGAATATTACAATAAAATTTTCCCACTTGGAGTTACAACCAAATTAAAAAGACTTTTTACCCCTGGAGGCTTAAACCCAAATCAATCCTACCTTTTTCTACCTAGAGGCACAGCCCAAACTGTCTACTTTTTCCCTAGAGGCACAACCTAATTCTTGACTTTTGTTTAAGAGTCACAACCCAATTACCTGACTTTTATTGGGTAGATAACCCTTTATAATTACACCACAGAGAAAGAAGATAGAAAGAAGTATAACCACAAAACCATATGAATAGATTCAGTGTTTGAGTGTCGAAGCATTGGTGAACTCTCCATCAACAAAGGATCAAATAGTTAAAGTCCAATTGATAGTCATAGGAGAAGATCAAAGTTTAAAGTCATTATATAGTTCAAGAATATCCTAAACCTATTATTATTGATCTAGATCTATTGAACTCCATATATTGAGTTCATTTGTGCACAAAAGATTCAACACTATAATATCGTTGCAGTTTATCATTCCCGATACATCATATAATTTCTTTATTGAATGCACATGAAAAACATACTCACAAGGATTACTTTGATAATTTGTAAAATTAAATTCATGGTGTATAGTGATAGAACATTAGTATAATTAACACAATACTAATGAATAATTATAATCAACATTAAATACTCTTGGAAAACTCCTATAAATCATGTAAGACAAACTGTTCACATTTCATCCATATTTATTTTGGAACTCATGTTTTCCCAACAAATCAACGTTAAACTTCAACCCATGTGAATAAAACCATTTAAAATCTATTATCATGGATTATAAATAATCAATATGTAATTATAGAACAAATAAAACATTAATTATATCCATAATAAATGTGTAGCAAATAGAAAAGTGAAATGTTATGTAAAGCAAAGCATATTTCCAGATTTTACAACATCCTTTATAAAATCACAAATCTACATAGGAAAAATCATATATGGGTTTCATGTAGGATATTTTTGTAGGGTATTTGTGTAGGTGTATATAAATATATGAATCTACATAATTAAATTCACATACCTAATTTTCATGTAGGTGATTCTGGAAATTTGTAGATAACTTAAATCATAAAGTTTCAGACTTAAAACAGACCTTCAAAACAGTAGAATCAGTTTTATCTCCAATTTAATTATATTTATATAATTTTATTATCTTTCCATAGAATCAGGAATCGTCTTAATTGGTCCTCTACAGCTCAATTTATCATCAAAATATAGTATAAAAATAATTCTGGAGAACTGCAGAATTCTAATTGAAAACATGCAGTGACTTCAATCTAATTTATTTAGTTATAGAGATTGATTCAAAGTTTGATTTATTCTAATTAAATGTAGACAATTTTTTTATCTTTCCAACATAATAATAATCACTTAATTTGTAGTTATTTATCCCAAGTTGTATTCAAAGTACCAAAGATAATTTCACTCATGGTCAGTTCCATGGTCAGTACTCACGGTCGGTTCTACGATCAGTACTTATGGTCGGTTCCATGGTTAGTTGACACAGTCGGTTCCATAATTTTCCAAAATTTTAATTCCCAGACTTTTTTAAAATTTATTTCCAAAATAAGTAAAATGATATTTAAGGTCTCAAACAAATTATTAAGCCTAGGAACACTTCATCAAAATTTTATTACATGCTATGAACTATAAAAACTAAAAAGATAAAAACATTTTAAGAAAATAAATATTATGATATGATCATGATTAAGTATACTTGAATTAATAAATAATTCAAATTATTAATACTTTTAAAGGAAATAAAACAAATAAATATTTGTAATTATTAAAACATAAAGTGGTTCAAGGTTCCACTCAACATTCTCACCCTTTTTTATAATTAAAAAACAAATTATAATTTCAAAAAATATCTCTCCCCTTTTGAAATTATCAAAAAGTTTTAATATAAAAATTCTCTCTTTGAAATTAATACTTAAAATTTTAATTCCATTTAAATAAAAACATACTTTAAAAACACATTGTATTCCATAAATTTCTTAAATATTCATATTTCAAAACATATGTCAAGAGTCACCAAAAATCCTTTCATTTTAAAAGCATGTTTCAAGAATCCACTCTTCAACGAGCATAATTTTAAAAGTTGTTTGTAAAAATTAATGAAAAAACCTTCATAGAATACCATTTTATGCTAACTAAAAATTTATACAGTAAGTTAACATTATCTAGTACGTATGATAAGTCTCAAAACAGTAATATAATACACAAATATGTACAACAATTAAACAATAGCAATCTAAAAAACAAATTCTATATTTTACAGATTTCATGTAAATCTGAAATTTCAGCACATAAACACACCCAAATTCCCCCTAAATTCATGCCATGTAAATTTAAATGTCCATAATACCAAGTTAAAACATGACCTTTTCAAACTTAGTAAAGTCTAGAGGCAATTCTAGAGGCTCATTAAATATATCATCAAGTTGGTTTTCTATAGAAATAAATTCCAGACATATATTTATCTTTTGAGCATGATCTTTAAGAAAATGAAATTTAACATCAATGTGATTAGTTTTAGAGTTTTGTAAGGGATTTTTGGAAATAAAAATAGTATAATTATTATTATAGAAAATAGTAATCTTATCAAAATCAAAAACCAAAATTAGAAAGTGTTTTCTTAATCCATAAAATATTGAGCACAACATGATGCACCAGCTATATATTCATATTTGGCAGTTGAAAGGGAAAAAAATTTGTTTCTTTAAAGCCCATGAAACTAAAGATTTTCCAAGTAAATGAAACATATCTTAAGTGATATTCTTATCTATCTTTCATCCACTAAAATCAGAATCAGAATAACTTCTCAAATCAAAGTTAGTTCTATATGGATAAAATAAACTAAGATTCAAAGAACCTTTAACATATCTAATGATCCTTTTTAATAGATTTAATGTGCATTTCCTTAGTATATCTTTGATATCTAGCACACATGAAAATTTAAAACATTAAATTAGTCCCATAAGTATTTAAATATAATAAACTACCAATCATTCCTCTATAGGTTTTAATATCTACAGATTTTCCAAATTTATCTAAATCTAACTTTCAAGTAGTACTCATGAGAATATTTTCACTTTTAGAAGAATATAAACCAAATCTATTAACTAATTATTTATCATACTTAGATTTATTTAGAAAAAATACCATCATTTCTTTGAAAAAATTGTAAACCAAGGAAGAATTTCAATTCCCTCATCGTACTCGTATCAAATCCATAGGTCATCAATTCTGAAAATTCATTAAAAAGAGTTTCATTTAAATATCCAAATATAATATCATCAATATAAATTTTTATAATCAAAATATCAATATGGATTTTCATAATAAACAAATTAGGATTAACCTTTCCTTTCTTAATTTTTTTTAAAAAGAAAATTGGTTAACCTTTCATACCAAGCTCGAGGAGCATGTTTCAAACCATATAAATCCTTAAATAGTTTAAAAACATGCTCATGATTCTTTTTATTTTTAAATCTAGGGTTTGTTTAACATATACTTCTTCATAAATATAACCATTTATAAAAGTAGTTTTTACATCCATTTGAAATAATTTAAAACTATGAAAATCAATATAAGAAAATAATATTATAATTGATCCAATCTTGCAACATGTGAAAAATATTATTCAAAATCAATACCTTCCTTTTGCAAGTATCCCTAAGCAACTAATCTGGATTTATTCTTAACTATATTTCCATATTCATCAAGTTAAATACACTTTTTTTCAATAATATGAGAATTATTTGGTGGAACAACTAAAGTCCACACACTATTCTTAGTAAACTAATTTAATTTATATTGCATAGCTAATATTCAATTAGCATCATCTAAAGCCTCATCAAAATTATTAGGAATAAAATCAAAAATAAAATCATGATAAACACAAATATTCATAACATATTTTTTAGTTTGAACATTTGATTCAACATTACCAATCACATTTTCTATGGTATGATCTATATGAGTATTCCATGATTTTTTATGAATAGGTTTAGATTGAGAAGAAACATTCTCCCCCTCAATATGTGCATCTTTATCTTGAGGTGTTTCCTCTTCAAAATTAAAGTCTCTAAATTCTTCCTCAAGTTTTTCAATACCATCATCTCCTTTATGCAAATTCTTTTCATCAAGCTTAACATGAATTGATTCTTCAACAACCATGGTTATTTTATTATATACTCTATATGCATTACTATTATTGGAATATCCTAAGAATTTACCATCATCAAACTTAACATAAAATTTATCTAAAGTACCCTTAGTATTAATAATAAAAAATGTATATACAAAGACTTTAAAATAACCAATTTTAGGTTTTATTCCCTTCTAAGGATCGTAAGGAGTCTTTTTCAATAAGGGACTTAAAATAATTCTATTTGTAACATAATAAGAAGTGTTCACAAATTCTTCCCAAAAATATTTAGGTAAGTGAAACTCATTTATCATGATTCTAGACATTTCTTGAAGTGTTCTATTTTTCCTCTCTACTACACCATTTTGTTGTGGTGACATAGGGGCTGAAAATTTATGAAAATACTCATTTTCCTCACAAAACTAAATAAATTCCAGATTTTGGAATTCACCACCATGATCAATTTTAATTGAATTAATTAAATAACCTTTATCATTTTGAACCAATTTACTAAAATTAATAAATTTAGATAAAGTTTTAGATTTAAGAGTAAGAAAGTAAACTCATGTGTATCTTGTAAAATCATCTATAATAACAAAACAATATCTTTTACCCCCAAACTAGCAGGTTTGATAGGACCAAATAAATCTAAATAAATGAGATCAAGAGGCCTTATAGTTTTTACTTTATTAATTGAATTGAAACTACTTTGGTGTCGTTTACCTTTCAAGTAAGAGTCACAAACAAAGATGTTTTCCACTTTAAGTTCTGGTAACTGTTGAACAGTTTGGTTCTTAGACAGCTTGTGCATCAACCTGAAAATTAGCATGTCCCAACCTCTTATTACATAAAATGTTATCAAATTGTACAACATTTAAACATTTGACATTTTGATCATTTAATTCAGCAAAATTAATTGAATAAATATTATATTTTATATTTACATCAAACAAAATAGATTTATCCTTAAAATAATGCATTTATCATCTTGAAATTTAACAAACATTTCATCATCACATATCTGTGAAATAATTATTAAATTATGTTTTAATCCCTAAACATATAAAACTTTATAAATAATAATAAAATTAGAAATTCCAACCTCACCAAAACCTTTTACCTTTCCTTTAGAATTGTCAACAAATGTAACATTATCTCCATCACATTGATTGAGTGATAGAAAGTTGGAAATATCACCAGTCATGTGTCTTGATCATCCACTATCTATATACCAAACATATTTTTTGATGCACCCAAGACATGTTTCTGAAAAAAATAGATTTAAGAAAGCTTTGGTACCCATGAGAATTTGGATCCAATGGGATTAGCACATGAATTATTGGGAATCCAAACTAATTTTAAGCATTTATTTATAGGAAATCTAGAAGGTGATGATTTAGAAATAAAAGTTTGAGTATGTATAAGAGATTGTGGAAATCTCAAAGAACGCGTATTGGCATAATAACCTTTCATGTGACGTCTAAAACAAGTAGTAGTATATGCACTTCCATTAGAACTTTTAACAAAGAAAGTCTTATACATTTTAGGTAAATTTTTATTATAACCTAGACCAAATCTCTTATTGTTCATCTTATTAAAACTCATCATTTTATCAAATTTTTCCCTATATTGAAAAAAATGAATAGATTTGACTTTAAACTTTAAACTTCATTTTTAGCAGTTCATTCTCCTTAAGAATGGTGTCAAAATTTCTTATTTAAAATTTATGAGATTTTGATATGAAATCAACTTATTTTTTTATTTATCTTTTTTAGAAATATAAATTTTCAGATTTTCTTAAGCAATTTTCAGATCTGAATGAACATAATTTTTATCATCCTGGATAGATTTCTTTAGATTTTCACTCTCCTTAAGAATATCCTTATGTTCTCTCTTAAGGTTCTTATATAAACTAGTAAATTTTTCAACTTTATGTTCAATCCTATCAACTTATTTAAGAAATTCCTTGATGGTAGGTTTTTTAGATTCAAATTTAGAAGATGAATAATAAGTAGAATCACTTACTTGATTTGAAGAATCCATCAAACACAAGTTTGCAACATGTTTTTCAGGACCATATTCTTCAACAATACTTGAATCTTCAGTACCACTCCATCTGAAAACCATTGCCTTATTTTCTTTCTTATATTGCTTCCTTTTATTTTTTTCCTTCTTTAGTCTTGAGAAATCGGGCTTGATATGCCCCCTTTTCCAGTACTCGTGACAAATTGCATATTGAGAATCATTAGAGATGAAATTACCTTTATTCTTCTCCTTATAATCATTCTTAGGATAGTCTTTTTGGGTTCTCCTTGAGTAGAATTTCTTCCTTCTATATCCACCTTTTGAAACATAGATTGTACCATTCCTATCACGACTCTATAACTCAGAATCAGAAGAGCAAGTTGATATATTTGATTTAAAAGCAATTCCCTTCTTCTTTGAATTATCTTCTTCGATGATATTTTTTAGTTCTAACTAATATTGTAATAATGATCTGATAATCTCATCGGGAGTGTATTCCTTGAAATTATTACTTTTATCTATAACTACCTTTTTAGCATGCCACTCCTTAGGAAGTGCTCTGAGAACTATTTCAACATTAATAGGACTATGTAGAGTCTCTCTTAAAGAACTCATACCATTTACAATACTAGTAAATCTATAAAACATTTGATTAATAGTTTCATCAGCACCCATTTTTAAATTCTTGATATTCAGCTCTCAACATACTCAACTTAGTTCTAATAAGGTTATTAGAGCCAAGATGTGTAACTTGCATAATTTTTCAGATTTCATGAGTAGCTTTACATGTTGAAACATGACTATAAACATTCTTATTTATTTCCCAGTAGAAATTATTCATCACCTTATAATTCAGAACATACTTTACCGCATCATTTCCAACCAAAAATTCAGGTTCACTGTCAGGCTGCTTGGATGGCTTAGCCATAATTGTCCAACGATCAATGCTAAGTTGTTTCAAGAAAGCTTCTGTCTGAGAACTTCAATATCTGTAGTTAGTTCCATCAAAATGAGGTGGTTGTTGAGGTATCCATCCATCATTCGAACTTGTCCTTGTCATCTTAAACAAAATCTTTTTTCATTGATAATTAAGTCATGAAATGGTTAACACAAATAATATATAGAGAGAGCTAGGAAACTTTCTCTAATACCAATTGTTGGTCAGGAGTTAATATGAAAAAATAGCTAAGAGGGGGGTGAATTGGCATTTTAAAATTAATTAATGGATTTAAGGGTTATATAAGAGTTATAATGTTAATGCAATGGAAAACAAAAGAAAAGGAACATAAGATATTTTTATAGTGGTTCGGATCTAAATGGTCATACTTCACGTTTCACCTCTCTCATTAACTGAGAGTGATGACACCCACTATAACCAATATAATAGAATCTTACAATGAATTTTAACCCACCTAAAGCCACAACCCACTTATAAAGTCTTCCCCCCCCAGAGGCTTAAAACCGAATCAATCATGCATTTTTCTACCTGGAGTCACAACCCGAACTGTCTTCCGTTTTCCCTGGAGGCACAACCTAATGCATGACTTTTGTTTAAGAGTCACAACTCAATTACCTACCTTTTATTGGGTAGTATAACCCTTTACAATTATGCACACATAAAGAAGATAAAAATAAGTGGAACCATAGAACCAGATGAACATATTCAGTGTTTGAGTGTCTAAGTGGTAGTGAACTATCCAATAACAAATGATCAAACGGTTAAAGTTCAGTTGAGAGCCGTAGGCAATCACAAAAGTTTGTAGTCCTTGTACGATTCAAGAATATCTTCAACCTCTCATACTTGATCTGGGTCTATTGAACTTCATATGTCAAGTTCATCTATGCGTAAAAGATTCAACACCAGAAGCCTGTTGCGGTTCATCTTTCCCAATACAACATACATTTTCTTTATTGAATGTGCATGCAAAACATACTCACAGGGATTACTTCGATAATATGTAAAATTAAATTCATGGTGTACAATGATAACACGTTAGTATAATTAATACAAATCTAATGAATAATTATAATCAGTATTAAAGTCCCTTGGAAAACTCTCATAAAGCTTGCAAGACAAACTGCACACATTTTAGCCATATTTAATTTGGAACTCACGTTTTCCCAATAAATCAACGTTAAACTTCAACCCATGTGAATAAACAATTTAAAATCTATTTACACGGCTTTTAAATAATTAATAAGTAATTGTAGAACAAGTAAAACATTAATTATATCCATAATAAACGTGTAGCAAATAAAAAAGTGAAGTGTTGTGTAAAAGAGAGCATATTTCCAGATTTTACAACATCCTGTAGAAAATCACAAGTCCATGTAGGAAAATCCATGTATGGGTTTCACATAGTAGATTTGTGTAGGGGATTCATGTAGGTGAATCTATGTAAGGAAATCCACTCACCAGATTTTCACATGGGTGGTTTTGAAAATTTGTAAGCAGTTTAACTTATAAAGTTTCAGACTTAAAACGAACCTTCAAAATGGTAGAATCAGTTTTATCTCTAGTTTAATTATATTTAGATAATTTCATTATATTTTCATATAATCAAGAATCGTCATAATTGGACTTCTACAACTCATGTTATCATCAAAATACAGTAGAAATTTTATTTTGGAGAACTGCAGAATTCTAACTGAAAACATGCGGTTACTTCAATATAATTTTTGTAGTTATATAGATCGATTCAAAGTTTTATTTATTGTAATTAAATGTATATAATTTTGTTAGCTTTCCAATGCAATAGGAATCACTTGATTTAGAGTTTTGTAGCCCGAGTTATAATCAAAATACCTAAGATAATTTCACTCAGTCAATACTCAAGGTCAGTTCCACGACCAGTACTCACGATCGCTACCACAACCAGTACTTACGGTCGGTTCCACGGTCAGTTGACATGGTCGGTTCCAGACTTTGCCAGATTTTCAATTTTCGAACTTTGCCAAATTTTAGTTCCAAAATAAGTAAAATGATGTTTTAAGGTCTCAAACGATTTATTTAGCTTAGGAACACATATTCAAATTATTAAGCCTTTTAAGGAGCCGCTCAACAATAGGTACTCGGACCATCTTCTTTATTGAAGGTTTAAGTCACACTGTGAAAAGATATACACAAGGCATTGTGGTTGGCGGACACCACAAACCTGTTGCTCGAAAAATAGTGACACCGACATCTCAACACGTACACTATAACTTGTCAACTCTAGATCATGTGTTGGGTGGTTTTGCTCATACGGTCCCAATTGCTTAGACCCATAAACGACTACTTGTCTTGCATTAGGACTCCTCCAAGACTAATACGAGATGCATTATAAACATGTTTAAATATGAAATGTCCATTAAAAAATATAAATCATATTATCCATATATATTAAAAAATACATACATATATAAATATATAAATGTATAAGAATTAAAATTGTTTGGATTAGTGGTAAAGTAACTAATTGGGAATGTACAAAGTAGGGGTTCAAATCTTATGAACTTTTTAATTTAAATTAATCTTGAATCTTATAAACTTTTAATTTAAATTAATCTTGAATCTCTTGTGTAGGGGTGTGGCGATACATTTTATCATCATTGACAACATCGTTTTCTAATACTAATAAAAGTCATTTTATCGATCAAAGGTTGTAATAATGTAATATGACACAAACCTGGCGGACAAATTGTGCAATAAATAAACGCATCTATTTTTTTTGTTTCTGTTTTTCATTTAATTTTTTAAATTAAAAATATTTTAGTTTAAAAAAACCGGATCTCGGCTGGTGACCTCCGGAAGGACCGGATCAAATCAAATAAAAACAAAACAGAACAAAATGACCACCATACCCCTGCGAGGCGGCGCTGCCTCGGGCCTCGGGTCGCGGGCAAGTATGAACCGCCGTTTGGGTAAACTACACCTTCATCTGGCTTCTCCCACGTCAATGGCTTCTGAGAAAGTAGCAGCGCTTGCTGCCGCTCCCTCCGATTCACCTACAATGTAAGGTTTACACTCGACAATTTTCATGGACTTTAACATTTTACTGAATAATCCACGCTTTCCCTGTCTTTCTTGTTCCATTTTTGTTTGATCAATGTCATTCTCCGTGGAATAATACTGCGGCTGACTATTTACGCGGGCTTAGGTTTTCCGAAAACATGACTGCATAGATCCGATAAGTGCAGATTCTGTGTTTTTTTTTTGCAACCTATCGATTCTGATGCTTATTTTGTCAAGAATACTGAGCGAAATGACATTCTTAGGCTGTTCGTAATCATAGTTTTAGTTTTCTTTTTTTAATATTGTTGTTTGTCGAACATCACTTTACCTTCGTCTTGATTAACATTTATCATTTTTCCAAATCATTATTTAGATTTTGGCAGCTCGCACCCACTGACATGGAAGGAGTGTTGGAAATAATATCTTGACTGATTAAATTCAACATTACAGAAAGTTTGTGAAAAAACATGTAAGGAATTTTGAAGTGCTGATAAGCCATTCAAGTTCAAGGGCTACGTTTGATTGAATTACTCATGTTTGTAAGATACCTTGAAATGCTATGAAATAAAACAGATTTCAAATGGGTCTGCAGGAATTCTTAACACGAAAATGAGCATTCATTTCCTTATATGGCCTCATAAACCCATTTAAAGATTTTAAATAATGTTTGGAATGCTCATTATCACACTCATTCCCTCCTGAAGTACCTTAATTCATTTTACCACTGCTTGCTAAATGACATGAAACAATATTGTTTCATTAATGTGTGCACTGTTTTTGGATGGTTAACAAATGGTCCTGTAAAAATGGGAAAGACAGTATGCCAGGGGATGGAGTATGAGATGTCTTACCAGAAATAAACTGAGAATTTGATCAACAATTTATGTGGAAAATGCAAATATTTGAGTTTTTAGAGTCTGATGCATAGGATTCGAATCCATCTTAACGTTTCATTGAGTACTTGAATGCATTAGCTTTCTGGGGATGTTCTTATAATAATATAACAATAATGTTTACTGGAGATGACCAACGAAAATGTGTAACATAGACGACGTGTGACTTATGTTTTATTTAATGGTTTGAAAAAAACGAGCTATTGAAAATGTTGGAGTCTGCATCCCACATCGTGTTAGGTCGGAATAGTTATAGTGATAACACAAGAGAGGGGTGAATTGTGTCTTTAATAATTTCACAATTATGTCGATTCACACAAACAGTAGACAGAGTTGGCGACGTTTCTGTATAAGAATATACATGCAGCAGATAATGAACAGAGAACAAGGCACAACAATTTATAGTGGTTCGGGGCACGAAGGTCCCCTAATCCACTCCACCAATCACCCTCTCTGCGGGTTTGGTGAATTTCACTAGTAAGGTCCTCGTATCATAAGACCGATCCACAACTGAGTGCAGACAGTTGTCACCCTTACAAACAAAGGCTTACAAAGCAGAGCCTTCTGGTTCTTTTATAGGGAACCGATAAAATCACAGCTTAGTGCGAGAAGCTGACACTCCTCCACGACTGAATACGAGCAGTCGAAACTCAAGATAGATAAGATGTAGTGTTGATGAGAAACAGATGTAGCTCATAGTTGCAGCAGTACACAACTGATAAAAGATGAATCTTGTCTTCAGAAGAATAATAATCTTGAAATATATCTGAAGAGATCAGGTTGCACAAGAGATCTTTGATTTTAAGAACAACAACAAAAACAGAGCATCGTGATTCCTGATTTGAATATGTATATCTCCAAGATGTAGTCCTTGTATCTGAGATGCTTGATCGCTGTAGCAGTGAATTAATTTGTACAAGAAATCTTGAAGAATAAGAATCATATATATAGCCAATAAATCTCCAGATAGTCGTCTCTAAATATCTGACACAAAAAGATATATATATAACAATATATCTCGTAGCAAGATTTCAGATCCGTAAAAGACGCTTGATAAATCAAGTGAATTCAAATTCAAAGAATACAACTCAGAGTAATCGTAAATTCCCTTAAGAATAGGAGAGAAAATCTCTGCTGTAAATGGCTCTTTAAATCATTTAAAACGAGCTTTGATTCAATCGAAATCGAGTTTTAAAATGCCCTGACATTTCGCAAAGACTGTTGCAAAACGCTCCGATAAAGACGTAAATTCAAATTTCCGACGTTGAAAAGTTAAACGTAAGGTTCCTTCACAAAACGACAAAATAACAAACTTAGGGTTCAACTTCATAACGTAGGGTTGATGATCCATACATTTATTCACGTCAGCATAGATCTCTGAACGTAACATTGATTATCCATTCATTCATTTTTTCAAACGTAAGGTGGTTGACAACGTAAGGTTGATTACAAAAGTAAGGTTGATGATCCATACGTTTGTAAAGTTCCATACTTACGTAGGGTTCTTTAACCATACTTTTCCTTTCCGGCAAGCGTAAAGGTTCTTATCCAAACATAATGTTCCTTAACCATACGTTTATTCAAACATAAGGTTGATTAACCATACGCGCTGATCTTTCAACATAAACGTAAGGTTTGTTCCATACGTTACTTTCTTCGATGTATTGAATGAATAGTATTTCCAGTAAACGACAAACGGTGAACAGTATTTTCAGAATACGTTTAAGAGCGTTTCAAACACTTTAACGAATATTTCTCGCAAATAAATAGTTGAATACTATTTTAAGATAAGAATTATAAAGAATATAAATTTCCTGAAATACACTCAAAATAAAATCATCATTAAAACAACCAAGGGTATTTGTGACCATCAAAATCATTAATTTTTACAGAGTATTGTTGAGACAATACATGGCTAACAATCTCTCCCTTTTTGATGATCACAAAACCCATAAATTAAAATTATAATCTTAGTAAAAATAATTTAGAATTTTGTTAACATTAAAAGAAAATAATTTCGATTTTGACAGAATTATTTCGATAAAGAAGAAATATTTGAATTTCTCTCCCAAAGATAGATTTCTAAGAAATGTTTGAATTTCTCTAAATAAAATGTCGTGTCATCTAATTTCTCCCAAATAAAATTATGAATTATTTCAATAAAGAAGAAATATTTGAATTTCTCAAATAAAAGAAATGCTGTGTTTATCTAAATTTCTCCCCTTTTTGTGATATCAAAAAGAAAGTATAGAAACAGATTAAAACACATTTAATATTGAACTGATTGATAAGTGAAAGTTATAAGTAACTATAATGAATAAAGAGAAATGGATTTTGGCTTTCATAAAAAAAAGCAAATAACAAAATATAACACATAGATGGTATACAAACTCATTGATTAATAAAGACATGAATACAAAAGAGTTTATGACCGAGAAACAAAAAACTGTCATTGTCATGGGTAAAGGTAGGAAAGAAAAAGAAGGCTAAGGATTGGCTGGATGAGAATTCTGTATGGCTTCAAACATGTTCTTTAGATCAACCATTTGCAATCTAAGCTTCTTCATCAAACTATCTCCTAGCTGAATTATCAACTGCCTGACATCATTACTGACATACAAATTCTCCACAATGTTGACTTTCAGAAACTCATGAAGACTTTCCTCTTGCTTCATGAACCGTTATAACTTCTCTAAAAACTTGCTCAACATCAATCTAATGCTTGGTTCTCCTTGAGTTAACTGATCAACAAGAAATTTCTGATTGTCCAATAAAACTGATAGAGGAGCACTATTGCATTGAAGATCCTGAAGTCGAATATTCATATCTGCCATAACGGATGTAATGGCCTGAAATCTTCTGATTAAATATGGACTTGTTGCAGGGGTAAGAGTAGATGCACTGGCCTGATTCACTGAACCTTTGACAGATTCAAACCGACTTCCCAAGTACCATTTTAATTCTGCAAAATCTGTTTTTGACAGCTTCATATCTCATCTTCCCAATCTCATTTAACATGTCTCTTTTGAAGGCATCAAAATCCCTTTTAGAAACAGTATTCTCATTAAGCTCCTGAAGCTTTTTCTTTGCAATTTCCAGTTCCTGCAGCAGATTGGCATTCTCCTCTTTAGACTTATTGAATTTCATCACAACTTCTTCAACTTGATGAAATAATGAATCATATGTCGCCTCATCTGCATTCATATCCTGATTTGTATTTTCAGTAGGCAATGGATCTGCCACTATTTTCATTACAGATTCTTTACAAGATTCTTTAAAAGAAAATGACTGATTATCCAAAACTTCATTTTGCCCACCATAAATACGATCTGACTGTCTCACAGTCTGATCTATTAGTAAAGGTTGAATTTCTGTAACCGAGTCCAGTAAAATCTGTCCTTGAACATCTCCTTGTTCAGTAACATGTTCTCTTACAATCTGTGATTGAACATTTTCAGATGAAGTACGCTGTTCTTGAACTGTTTCTACCAGAATTCTTTCTTGTACTTGTTTACTCACCAAAGGTACAATCTCAAGCTCTCTAGCTTGACTCTCCACCTGAACTTCCTCTTCAACAACAGTCTCTTCCAAATGAACTGAGCATGTTGCTTCTCTAGAAGCCAACATTTGCTCTTCACCTTGAGGACCATCTCTTTTTCTAGGTTTCATAACAAGTTCTTCCTGATTCTGTTCTTCCTCTTCTTCTTCTTTAGTGTTAAATCTAAGCCTTCTCTTAGATGGTTGTGAAACTGCATCTATTCGAGATTCAGCTACTCCTTCCTTTCGAACACCAGCTTGTTCCCCCTAAGCAAAAACTCCTGAGCTCTGTTCTTTCTCAGCTCCAACAGGTAAAATTTTTCCTTTCACAGTGCTCCAGAAAAATCAAAGTTTTCTTAATGTTCCAGCATTCAACACATTACTATGATGACATTTTACTCTTGCCTCAACCAGTTTGATCATATTTTTCTTAAACAAAATCTTTGAAATTATCCGTTTATATGGATAAAAATTCATTCTCGCATCTGGTGAACAACAGTAATGAAGATATCTAGATAAATAGCTCGGGAAATTTAATTTGATATCACTCAGAAAAAGAAACATGATATACATGTCTGGGTAAAGAATTTTCTTCATCTCAGCCATACTTGACGCTATTCCAGTTTGAATAAATTTCACTAGAATCTTATGGTCAGGTTCTAAATCCTTAAAAAACATCTTTCCGATGTGTGTTGAGTTGAATAGAAAAGACATAATGTCTTTGGAAGAATGGTCCTTATCTCCAACCGACTTAAGGTCAAAATGGAAAACTCCTTTATGTGGACAATTCAAAATCTTCGCAACCTCAGTAGAAGAAATAGAGAAATCCCTATTTTCGATACTAGCAAAAATCACGTCCTTTGTATCTCCGAAAATAAACTGCACACTCTTATAAAAATAATTTAGTTCTACCTCAGAGAAATTCTGAGTTGTCATTAAAGGCTGTCTCAAGTCCTTGAAAAGCCAGTGCTTGTTTCAGGAGTAAGTTCGTCTGGTATAACCATTCGAAATCAATCACCTTTCCCTGAAGAATTTTTCTGCCTGAAATTCTTTGACGTTTCGATTCACTTGCTTCTCCTTCTTCGATTCTCTTGGTTTTCTTCATTCTTGAAGATCTGAAAATCTGAGATTTTCGGCTTCTAGGGTTTGGAAGGACGAATGAAGATTGAAGGTTTGTCGACGCAGGTTTTTTTTTTTGTTTTTGTGAAAACAGGATTTGGAAGACGAGCGGTTTGGAAAACGAACGATTTCTGACAAATGACATATGTCCTTGTTTCCTATGTCGCAGAGTAATTATGACAAAAATTTAATAATTACGCGGTGTAAATATATTTAAGATAACATGTATTAACCAAAATACCGTAAGATAAAAATAATAAAAGTAAATAAAATTTGCAGAAATAAATTAGGCATAAATTAAATAAAAATAAATAAAATAAAATAAAGTAAATAAAATAAATATTTAATTAAAAATTAAATAAACCTAACTCCCCCTTAATAAAATCAAAGCAAACAGTGAGAAGAGGTTTAGTAAAAATATCAGCTAATTGATATTTAGTATTAACAAATTCTAAAGATATATCCTTTTTGAGAACATGATCTCTTAGAAAATGATGTCTAATATCAATATGGTTAGTTCTAGAATGACTTATTGGATTTTTTGAAATGTTCAGAGCACTTGTATTATCACATAAAATATGTGTATTATTAAAATTAAGTCCAAAGTCCATAGTGTTTTTCATCCACAACACTTGTGCACAACAACTGCCTGCAGATACATACTCTGCTTCGACATATAATTACCAGTCAAACTTGCTATTCTTGATAGTCCAAACAAATCCATATGAATAAGTTCTAAGGGCTTTGAAGTAGCAATTTTGTTAACAAATTTGAAGGAGGATTTGTGTTGCTTGCCTATCTGACATGCATCACATAATCTATCACTATCAAATTTGAGACTAAGTAAATCTGAAACTAAATGTTTCTTAGATAACTTATGTAAAACAAAAATATTACAATGACCAAGTCTTCTATGCCAAATCCATGATTCATTTACATCAGCAGTTAAACAGTTCAATTTCTGTTTACACAAAGAATTTAAATCCAAAGTGTAGACATTATCTGTTCTGGGTGCTCTAAATTTAAGTAAATTATTTTTAAAAACAAAACATTAATTATTAGAAAAATCAACACAGTATCCATCATCACAGAGTTCAGAGATACTTATCAGATTGTGCTTAAATCCTTGTACATAGAGTACTTTATTAACTGAGACAGTATCTGGGTCTCCAACTATTCGAAGTCCAATAATTTTTCCTTTGGCATTGTCACCGAAGGTGACCGGACCTCCATCTATTTTAGTTAGAATACAAAAATTTGATGAATTTCCACTCATATGTCTTGAACAACCACTGTCCATATACCATACATCTTTTCCTCTTCTTTGGCCTGTTACCTACAAGGTCAAATTAAACAAAGATTTGTGTTGTTACCCATATCTTTTTGGGTCTAGCAGTGTTAACTATCAAAGACTTAGGAATCCAAACAGATTTATTTTGATCAACACTGTTATAATTAAAATTAGATAAAGCTTTTGAATATTGAACATGTTTGACACCACATAATTGAGGTTTTCTTAAATAACAATCATTAGCATAATGTTCATTAATATCACAATAAAAACATTTAACAGTAGACATGCTTTTGCTGTTAGAACCAGGAACAAAATAGTTTTTGTACAGTTTGAGTTTTTCACCCTTACTGCCTATACCAAATCTTTCCTTTTTAATTACATTTTTACCAAAAATTTCATTTAGAATATTTTCTCCTTTTGTAAATATAAGAGCTAACACTTTTATAAGTTTCTACTTCATCCAGTAGTTAATCTTATTTTCATGGTTAGTACAATTTGTAGTAGATGAACTAAATCTCCATTAATTCTTGATGCTGTTTGAGTAAAGTATCCCTTTATCCTAAAATAACATTATGGATATTTTTTAAAGATTTGTGTTTCTTTAATAGAGAGTCATATATTTCTTCTAGCATAGTACAGTAGGCACTCATTTTATCATTTGAGTAACTAGAATCAGAATCAGATGGATAGTAGGATTGCACCTTCTCTTCTTCAGCCATAAAACACATATTAGCTTTCAGATTTGATTCTTCCTTCTCTGAATCAGAGATTGATGGGCTGCTGGAGTCTTTAGAAACACTCCAAGTGGCTTTCATAGCTTTTTTATCCTTTTTCTCATAATCAGCATTCTTTTGATATTTCTTTTCTGTCTTCTTCTTTTCTCCTTTCAATTCAGGACAATGAGGTTTTATATGACCCAATTTTTTGCACTCATAACATCTTACTTTCCTTGAGTCTTTATCATCATTTTTGAAGGTTCTTCTGAATCCTTTCTTCTTCCTATAAAATTTACTGAATTTTTTAGATATTTGAGCCAGCTCAACTTCTGAGTCAGATGAGTCTGAATTTCTTTCTTCTTGTTTCAGTTTTCTGTTCTGCTTTTGGGATACAACTTTTAAAGCAGTGTTATCCTTTTTTATTAGGACTTTGTGGTCTTCAACTTCATTTTCCATTTCAGCCTCATACATCATTAAAGTTCCAATCAATTCTCTCATTGTCAGATTCTTGACAGGTGCTGATTGACGGATTGCAGCAGAAATTCTATTCCACTTTGCAG
The DNA here is from genome assembly GCA_963277665.1 of Viscum album. NCBI lineage: Eukaryota > Viridiplantae > Streptophyta > Magnoliopsida > Santalales > Viscaceae > Viscum > Viscum album. The sequence continues at coordinate 1,980,844,564 of OY728119.1, forward strand.
GTAGAACTCTTAGAACTTTCAAAGCTTTATCAGGTTGACTGATAGGCTCACCTAAAGATGTTATATTATTAACAATTTCTGTTAGTCTTCCATTCATCTGTGTGATGCTCTCTCCATCATACATTCTGAAAGTATCAAACTTTAATTTCGCTGTAGCGTATCTCATTTGTCTAACATTGTCAGTACCTTCATAGGCTACTGCAATTGTCTGCCACATTTTATAGGTTGGGCATTGCGATACACGGTTGAATTCATCTGGTCCAAGACCACAAATAATGACATTCATTGCTTTCGAATTCATATCATACTCAGCCTCTGTAGTAGTGGACCAAGTTTTAGGTTTTTCAGGTGTTGTGTAAGGAGTTATTATAATAACCCTGTTCTTTATTACATACTTAAACATGATTTATTACATAAAACCTTCACTTGATACAACATAGAAGATCGAGAGGTTTAGTGTCTTTGGGGCTTAGGAACGTTACACAACAACTTAAAGCATAGAGCGCAACATCTTATTGAAAACTTTCTTTACATGACCACTACATTCCGTCGTACTTAGCATTGCATAGGATAATCTGAGAACATGCATAAGAAAATGGTGAGCTATAAAACCCAGTAAAGGAATAAACATGGAATAACATGAGCAATACAATACATGTTAGACAATAGAATAACATGAGCAATACAATACATGTTAGACAATAGACATATCAATGAAGCACATGAGAAATATGAACATAAAAGCATGATAAAACATGATAATCATAACATGGAAATGTGACAACAACACTTAACATGGAATTAGCATGAGCCAAGATTCATTGCACATGGAGCATGAGTAAACCCTCATTCCACATGAAGCACGAGTAAACCCTCGTTGCACTTGAATTAGCATGAGTCAATACTCATTGCACATGACGTATCATGATACTATACTTTACCCAATGCATTGGAGCGTATTAGAGCGCACCCTTCTTAAACATTTCATTTCATGTATAAGTGTGCCACATGGATCATAAAACATGGATTCATTAAACATCATCATTTATTCCACGATAAAAGAGTGTGGAATTCATACATGAAACTCTTTAAACAATAAGTAAATGTGCATAAAGGTGAATACCCTTGATAGAGAAGTGGACATGGTATTCACTACACAATAACTTTGGCTTGGAAAATCGCGGTGCAATTTTGGCAGCGTAACGACGTGACATAAGAACTCATAAAAATGGTTGATGAGAGAGAAAGATGTGTCTCATCATATGTACATGAAATAGACAGTAAGGGGGTCATATAGATACATGTCCCAACAATTGTAATGGAATTTAGATTCATGATACAAAAGAATTACTTGAATGTAAATGAGGAGAGAGAAATTCCTTACGAAATTTCGGCATGGTAACGAGTATACATTGAAGGCATTAATGAGAGAGAAATGAGATCTCTCATTATTCAAACATGAAGAGGGCAGTATGGGGGAGGTGCGAAATCATACCCCAACATTTATAATTGAAAATAAAAGGGCATAACAATATAAGGAAACTTGAACATAAATAAGGAAAGTGAGAATCCCTTACTTGGAAGTGTGATCCTAAAAGCTTGAGAGAGGCTTAAGAGTTCTTGGGAGTTTGAGGCATCTTAGGAGGATTCTAGAGAGAGGAGGGCAGAGGTTGGTCGAACTCCAAAGGCTTTGAGTGAAGAAAAAGTGGGAGCTTGGGTGAGTTTATATAGGAAAGGAGAATGAATTCTTTATTATTTAGGTTTGGGACACTTCACATTAAACTAATTAAAACCACAAACCAGTCCATGGTTTTTGCTCATGATTTTTGCCAAAGGGGAGTGGAAAACAATATTTTATAAGGCCAATGACCGAACTTCTTAAAATAATAGGGTTGCTTATGTGGAGGTGAGTCACGGTCTCAAGGAAAACAATTTAAAAAGACAAAATGCTTTATAAGTTTTGAAGGGTCCACTAAAGCTTTGTAAAATAAATCAAACAAATCCAAAATCACATTATTTTAATGGTAAAACATACATTGGCCGAACATAATGTTTACAGTATTTTATTACGTCACTATTGGGTCATTATGATGTCATAAAACACATTATATATTTAAATGATATTTAATTTTTACCCAAAAATTCAATTGTCTCAAAAAATTATGAAAAATTCACCGTTGGATAATTTTGACGTTCTGATTCCAAAAATAATATTCATTTTATCTAAATAATTTTCTAAAAATGTGAATTTTTACTTTTAAAATATAAACAGACATTTATTGAAAATTCATGGGTTTTGACAAAAAAGCTTTCAAACCTTAATAAAAATTACAATTGCATTCATAAAATTATACGATCATTTATATTTAATAAAAAGTAATTTAATAATAATAACAATATTTTATTAAAATATTATTTAATTCAAAAATCCATTAATTCATCAAAATAGATTTCTTAGTTGAATATTAACTAAATATACTATTTGTGCTTTAAAAACTATTTACAAAGTAACAATAATAAAAATAATTTATATTCTCTATACAAGAATAATGTACATAATTGTAATACTAGGGTTTTGTTACATAACCCTTTAAAACACTCGCATAAGACCTTAGGGTAAGGTATGCGATGGTGACAGACTCCTGGGGTGGCTCGAATAACATTGCTCGAGTGGTAATCTCTATCAACTTTCACTTCTCTCGTAGGCGGTTCCGTTCGAGCTTAACGTATTCAAGCTCGGCTTGAGTTGGTTAAAAGCGAAGCCCAATGGCGCCATCTCTTTTCTGAGTTCCGACAAATGGGCTTCGTATGGGGCAAGTCTACTGGATAAAGCCATCGCTTCCTTTGTTTGAGTAAATTGGATTTGTTGAAGTCCTATATTTATACTAATCATGTGATCACTGTTCAACGACTATATTAGCAACGGTCAAAATTCTTTACGGTATTTTAAAATCTAAAACATAGAACCAAATAAGTGCATATGTTTTACATAACCATAAGAAGACATTTAAATAGACCAAGAGGAATTTTCATTAATGAATTTTTGGGTCGTTACAATCTTCCCCCCTTAAAAAATTTCGCCCTCGAAATTTCCTTTTCCCACACTAAAACAGATGTGGGTAACTCTGTTTCATTACTTTCTTCGATTCCCACGTCGCTTTTTCAAACTTGTGGTTTCGCCACAACATCTTGTCGAGGGGCATTGTCTTATTTCGTAGAACTTTTTCTCTACGATCTAAGATCTTCACTGGTTGCTCATCGTAAGAAAGATCATCCTCTAGCTATACTACCTCTGAAAAGAGTACATGTGAAGGGTTCGATATTTACTTCCTTAAGAGGGATACATGAAAGACATCATGTACTTTTCCCATGGTAGGTGAAAGTGCTAGTCGATAGGCCACAACCCCGACACGATCAAGAATCTCGAAGGGGTCGATGTACCTAGGACTTAACTTCTCTTTCTTTTCAAACCCCACGACCTTCTTCCACGAAGATATGCGTAGAAACACCATGTCTCCAACTTTGAACTCAAGGTTTCGTCGACGGTTATCTGCATAACTCTTCTGTCGACTTTGGGCTGCCTTGATATGCTGTTGAATGATTTTCACCTTCTCCACAACCCCGACACGATCAAGAATCTCGAAGGGGTCGATGTACCTAGGACTTAACTTCTCTTTCTTTTCAAACCCCACGACCTTCTTCCACGAAGATATGCGTAGAAACACCATGTCTCCAACTTTGAACTCAAGGTTTCGTCGACGGTTATCTGCATAACTCTTCTGTCGACTTTGGGCTGCCTTGATATGCTGCTGAATGATTTTCACCTTCTCCACCATTTCTTTGACCATCAGTTTGAGGATGACAGGCCGTACTGAAGTTTAGTTCAGTATCTAGAGCATGTTGAAGGCTCTTTTAAAACTTAGAGGTGAATCTTAGATCTTGATCGGATACAATAGTTAGTGGTACTCCATACAGCCTTACCACTTCCCTGATATATATCCGTACCAGTTGATCCAATGAGAAATCCTTCCGAATTGCAAAGTGTGCAGACTTTGTAAGACGATCCACAACAACCCAGATTGCATTGTTGCCTTTGGATGTCTTCGGAAGTCTGGTGACAAAGTTTATGGTGATGTTCTCCCATTTTCATGCTGGTATGGGCAATGGTTGCATCATCCCCTTAGACTTCTGCCTCTCTGCTTTCACTTGCTAACACACCAGACACTTTGATGTATACTCAGCGATCACCTTCTTCATATTATCCCACTAATAATGCTCTCGGAGATCTCAATACATCTTTGTGTTTCCTGGGTGAATAGAGAAATTTGAACTATGTGCATCATCTAAAAGCTCCTTTTTTCAGCTCCGGACTCGATGAAACACAGTCTTTTTCCAAATCTCAAATTCCTTCTTCATTAACATTGAACTCCGAGGATTTCCCTTTTCTGGTAGCTTCCACTTTTCTTATGAATTCCCACGTCATTCTTTTGAGCATCCTTTAACCTTTCCAAAAGAGACGGTTGAACAATTATTTGTGAAAGGATTGATGATGTTCCCTTTTTTATGATTCTCATGTCCATCTTCATCAAATCTAAGAAGATTGGATGCTTCTCAATTCTTATCAATGATAGAATCGCTGAGTCCTTTCTACTTAGAGCATCCTCCACCTTGTTCGCTTTTCCAGGGTGGTAATGGATTGAACAGTCATAGTCTTTGATCAACTCTAACCATTTTCGTTGGCGCATGTTCAACTCTTTCTGTGTGAATATATACTTGAGGCTTTTGTGGTCCGTATATATTTCACACTTCTCCCCAAAGAGATAATGCCGCCAAATTTTTAAAGCGAAGATTACCGCATCCAACTCCAGATCATGTGTTGGATAATTCTGTTCATGAACTTTCAATTGCCTTGAAGCATAGACAATGACTTTGTCATTTTGTATCAACACACAACCTAGACTATTCTTCGAAGCATCACTGAATACCACAAAAATTTCTCCACTTGTGGGTAAAGTGAGCACGAACGTAGTGATAAGCCTCCTTTTCAACTCCTTGAAGCTTTCTTCGCATTCATCACTCCAAACAAACTTTACTCCCTTCCGAGTTAACTTGGTAAGAAGGGTGGATAATCGTGAGAAATTTCTCACAAATCGTCGATAATATCCAGTTAACCCCAAGAAACTACGGATATCCGTTATCGATGTTGGTTTAGGCCATCTCTCTATTACAGTTGTCTTGGAGGGATCCACAGATATCTCATTGCTTGTGATGATATGACCCAAGAATGAGACCTTCTTCAACCAGAACTCACACTTGTTGTACTTTGCATAGAGCTTCTCATTTCGCAAGGTCTCTATTAAAGTTTTTAGATGCTCCTAATGATCCTCCTTGGTTTTGGAGTATATTAGAATATCATCTATAAAGATTACCACAAATTTGTCGAGGTAATATCTAAAGACTCTATTCATCAAGTCCATGAAGATTGATGGAGCATTAGTGAGTCTGAAAGGCATTACTATGAATTCATAGTGCCCGTATCTTGTACGAAAAACAGTCTTGGGGATATCTTCCTTCTTCACCCTTACTTGATAATATCCCGACCGCAAATCTACCTTGGAGAAGTATTGTGCTCCATGCAGCTGATCGAACAAGTCATCAATTCGTGGGAGAGGATACTTGTTCTTTATTGTGATTTTGTTAAGCTCATGATAATCGATGCAAAAGCGCATTGACCCATCATTCTTCTTGACGAAGAGGACTGGTACACCCCATGGTGAAGCACTTGGGCGTATAAACCCTTTATCCAGATTCTCCTGTAGTTGTTTTTTCAGCTCCTCAAGCCCCACAACAGCCATTCTATACGGAGTCTTAGATATCGGCAACACCCCAGGTATAAGATCATTTGAAAATTCAACATCTCTTATAGGAGGAAGACCAAACAATTCCTCGGGAAACACTTCAGCGAATTCCCTCACAATAGGCATGTCTTCAAGGATGGTTGCATCCTTAGACTCAATTATCTGAGCCAGATACACGTGCTCATAGGGCAGTAATATCCACGCTTGAGATGATGGAGCTAAAGAAGATTCATCCTCCTTGCACTTGGACAGAATCGGGGGTCGATTCTCCACATGGAGAGTGATTTCTCTCTCACGGCAATTTATGTTGACTCTATATAGGGAAAACCAATCAATGCCAAGAATTGTATCAAATTCCACCAGAGGGAGTATGAGGAGGTTCGTTGGGAAGTTCAATCCACTGATTATGGCAGAGGAGGAGTTATATTCATGGGATGCAATGGTTGCCCCATTTTCTGTACTCACTGACATCTTTACTTCCATGATTTGTGGTGACGTTGAGATTGTTCTACTAAATTTTCGGGATATAAAAGAATGCGTAGAACCCGAATCAAAAAGTACGTTCGTTATTCTTGAATGAATAATTAGCGTACCTGTCACCACTTCGTTGTCGGGGTTCACTTCAACAGTAGTGATGACAAAAGCTCGCCCTTGTTGCTTTGGAGGTTGTTGGTTGCCTCTGAAAACCCTTGGCTTAGGGCACTGATTTGCAAGATGCCTTGGTTCTTTGCAGTTGAAGCAATGAACAACGCGTTGAGAGTCGAACAGAGCGTTCCTCTCCTCTGTCGCAGCCACGGGTTTTTCTTGTTGGCAGTTAACAACTAGGTGTCCTTCTCTTTCACACCTAAAGCATTTCCTCGTCCCCTTCAGACAATTTCTGGGGTTCTTCTTTCCGTACCTTTAGCAAGTGGGGTGTTGAATCTTCTTAGCACTGTTGGATTTATCCATCGGACCGTCAGAATTGAAGTCCACCTTACGCTTCTTATCCCCATAATACCCCTGAGATTCACCGATCTCCATTTCGACCTTGAGGGCATATTGAACAATTTCCTCATAGCTGTCGAAGTCACGGATCGCCAGGGCTTTCCGCAGGCTAGGTTTCAGCCCACCAAAGAAGCGATCAACCTTGCATTCGGGGGTAACGATAAAGCCGGAGACGTATCGTGCAAGCCTTGTGAAGTTTGCCTCGTATGCTCCGACAGATTTGTCGTCTTTTTGCTTGAGGGCAAGGAATTCCCTTTCCATCTTAAGCCGAAGAGTGTGTGGAAAATATTTATCGAAAAATATCTTCCGAAAATCCTTCCATTCCAACGCCTCGATCTCTTCCTCAGGCTTCACATTTTTGATCAATGTCCACCATTGATCAGCTTCACCCTCCATACGATAAGCAGCCAGGAGAACCTTCTTTTGTTCAGAACATTAAAGGATGGAGAAAATCTTTTCAATGGAGTTGATCCATTGTTCGGCGATTGAGAGATCATATCATCCATTAAAAGTAGGAGGCCTTTGTCTCATGAAGCTCTCGATAACGATTTGTTCTTTCTTAGGGGGGGCTGAACGTTCCTCTTGATCTATGTTTCTATTCAATTCTTGAGTTAACTGAGAGAGTATCGTGACAAAGTTCGCGATTCCCGTTCCCATCGGATTGAGGATCTCATTAGAACAATCATCGCATTGATCTTCACATCGGTTGTTATCCTGAGCCTCCTATTACCGGCCATTGGCTGGAATAAAAGGAAAGTTAGGGGTAACACATAAAAGGTAATCTAAAGACAAAAACAGATGACTTATAAATTACTTTTATTTCCTTAACTTATGAATTTATAGGCTTCAATCTATGTTATCCATAATCTACTTTCTAACATATATTCTTTGGGGCATTTTTTTTAAATTCCCTTAATAATGGTTCATACTAAGCTTGTTAATTTACCAAAGTATATCTCCTGGGAGTGTCGTAACCAAAAGTGCAACAAGACCCGTTGTCGTGTATCAGGATACCCCGGGTCAAGTCCGAAACTCCTTGTCGTAGTTTTCACTTCTAGGTATATCTGTGCCAGAGCCGCCTCTACCTGCTCGTATCCAGACAGAGATGTATTTGCTTGATAAACCACTTACTCAATACTCACTAAAACATAGAGATGTTTTTTATTATACTTAGTCTAGTCTCTAAGGTTTTACTAGTGTTTTCTAATCCTAATCTCAAAAATAACCAAACCTATGATTAGCCACTGAATGAGGCTAATATTCATTGTTAATATATATAATATTCATGTGATTTATTATTCATAAACACCATTTTAGTGCATTTTACACTTTGAACTTCATTTCACATTATGATTGTAATTCTTTCTTAAAATGCACTATTACATGGTACATTTTTGAACACCTCCTAAAATACAAAAATTGCCTTGATTTTATTTTCATGTTTTATTTTCAGGTCTCTCATGCTATAAGGAACAATTCATACTTTTTAAGTATCTGAAGATTCACATTGGAATACCACCAAAATGGGTTTTCATTGGGCAAAGTAAATGGGACAACAGCCCAATAAAGAGACTGCAGCGGCCAGGATCCAAGCCCAATGATTCTCAAAATTTAACTTAAGATATAGGACATCATGGGAACATTTCATTCAACAGTGGCCAAAGTAATTCAGATGTTTGAATGGAGTTCTAGACGGGCCAAGTTAGAGATAAAATTCTGGTTCAGATTCTGCGGCCTAGAAAAACAGCCTACCAATTTAATCATATCTCGACAACCACAAATTCATTTGGGCTGAAATTTTACGGAGAGCTAGGGGACATCCGAAGCTCCATTTTTGTCTTCTATGGTCCACTCCAATTCAGCTATCTAGAAGGCCATCTAGGCGCCTCTGTTCAGTGGATGAAAGATGGATGCAACTTCGGGTCAAGGGTGGAAAAGTCTCCTCTCCCTTACTTTCCACCACCCTAGGCCTACCACCATTAATTGAGGAGACTTGGACAGATGGGGGCTCGACCCAAGGCTCTTAAAATGCCTATTTAAGGCAATGGTTTTGGAGGATTGAGGGATCTTTGAGCTTTGTTTTCATTGTAATGTTATTATGCCGATTTGTCTTTGTAACGTTCTTTTTTCTCATGTAAGTTGTTCAAATCACCTTAGTTCTTAATAAAATTTCTTCTTATCCTCTTATTTTGTTCTTCTTTATATCACGTTGATACCGTTGGTTCAAGGTGTGAATTTATTCACACCAAACCTTGTGAAATTATCACACAACGTTGGAGTGATCGTTATTTCATTGTTTTTTTTTTTACTTCTCCAATTCTTCCCTCATGAGTTTACTTTCCGCTTCCATTGAAACCATAGAATCAATGGAGGGCTAGCCCACTTATGGGTTGATCCAAGGGAGTAGCAAGGGGCTGTATTGGATGTTATTTCTCACTCTATTAATGTTTAATCACTTCTTTTAATTGAGAATTTTGTTTGAAGATCTTAAACTCCTTCGGCCTTGTTGAATTTAAGACCGCACACTTCAAGTGCTAATACGAACCTTTACCTTGGAGTGCTCAAAACTTTGATCCTTCAAGTGTATAGGTGATTAGTATTAAGGTGTGGAGGTATTAAACCAGTAAGTGATGATTTTGCTTGATCTTATTAAATGAACCAATCTCAAATATAAGAAATTGAAATAGTTGAAAAAGGAATGCATCCAATCCACCCCATGTGAAATCCTAGGATCAACTCATTCTTTTAAATTGAATTCACTTAAGACTCTTAGTGTTCACTTCAACCTATCTAAAATCAACTCAAAGATGGCCACTTCATAGCTAAGAACTGTCCATAGAATGTACGTGTCTATAGGTTTCTTCTTAGGTCTCTGAGGATTCGACAACCTAAGCTAAACTACAAGACCGCTTAAACCTAAAATCTCGGGTAAATTTGGGCAAGACCAACCTATCATCTGATACCAACTATAACAACCCTGTTCTTTATTACATACTTAAACATGATTTATTACATAAAACCTTTACTTGATACAACATAGAAGATCGAGAGGTCTAGTGTCTTTGGGGCTTAGAAACATTACATATCAACTTAAAGCATAGAGCGCAACATCTTATTGAAAACTTCCTTTACATGACCACTACATTCCCTCGTACTTAGCATTGCATAGGATAACCTGAGGACATGCATAAGAAAATGGTGAGCTATAAAGCCCAGTAAGGGAATAAACATGAAATAACATGAGGAATACAATACATGTTAGACAATAGACATATCAATGGAGCACAAGAAAAACATGAACACAAAGACATTATAAAGCATGATAATTATAACATGGAAATGTGGCAACAACACTTAACATTGAATTAGCATGAGCCCTCATTGCACATGGAGCATTAGTAAACCCTCATTGCACATGAAGCACGAGTAAACCCTCGTTGCACTTGAATTAGCATGAGTCAATACCCATTTCACATGACGTATCATGATACTATACTTTACCCAATGCATTGGAGCGCTATTAGGGTGTGCCTTTCTTAAACATTTCATTTCATGCATAAGTGTGTCACATGAATCATAAAACATGGATTCATTAAACATCATCATTTATTCCACGATAAAAGAGTGAAATTCATATATGAAACTCTTTAAACAACAAGTAAATGTGCATAAAGGTGAATACCCTTGATAGAGAAGTGGACATGGTATTCACTACACAATGAATTTGGCTTGGAAAATCGCGGTGCAATTTTGGCAGCGTAACGGCGTGACATAAGAACTCATAAAAATGGTTGATGAAAGAGAAAGAGGTGTCTCATCATATGTACATGAAATGGACAGTAAGAGGGTCATATAGATACATGTCCCAACAATTGTAATGGAATTTAGATTCATGATACAAAAGAATTACTTGAATGTAAATGAGGAGAGAGAAATTCCTTACGGAATTTCGGCATGGTAACGGGTATACATGGAAGGAATTAATGAGAGAGAAATGAAATCTCTCATTATTCAAACATGAAGAGGGCAGTATGAGGGAGGTGCAGAATCATACCCCAACATTTATAATTGAAAATAAAAGGACATAACAATATAAGGAAACTTGGACATAAATATATTAAAGTGAGAATCTCTTACTTGGAAGTGTGATCCCAAAAGCTTGGGAGAGGCTTAAAAGAGACTTCTTGGGAGTTTGTGGCACCTTGGGAGGATTTTAGAGAGAGGAGAGCAGAGGTTGGTCGAACTCCAAAGGCTTTGAGTGAAGAGGAAGTGAGAGCTTGGGTGAGTTTATATAGGAAAGAAGAAGGAATTCTTTATTATTTAGGTTTGAGACACCTCACATTAAATTAATCAAAACCACAAACCAACCCATGGTTTTTGGCCATGGTTTTTGCCAAAAGGGAGTGAAAAACAATATTTTATAAGGCCGTCCGAACTTCTTAAAATAATAGAGTTGCTTATGTGGAGGTGAGTCACAGTCTAAAGGAAAACAATTTAAAAAGACAAAATGTTTTATAAGTCTTGAAGGGTCCACTAAAGCTTTGTAAAATAAATCAAACTCAAAATCACATTATTTTAATAGTAAAACATATATTGGTCGAACATAATGTTTATAGTATTTTATTACATCATTATTGAGTCATTATGATGTCATAAAACACACTATATATTTAAATGGTATTTAATTTTTACCCAAAAATTCGACTGTCTTAGAAAATTATGAAAAATTCACCGTTGGATAATTTCGACGTCCTGATTCCAAAAATAATATATATTTTATCTAAACAATTTTCTAAATATGTGAATTTTTACTTTTAAAATAAAAGCCGACATTTATCGAAAATTCATGGGATTTGACAAAAACAACTTTCAAACCTTAATAAAAATTACAATTGCATTCATAAAATTATACGATCATTTATATTTAATAAAAAATAATTTAATAATAATAATAATATTTTATTAAAATATTATTTAATTCAAAAATCCATTAATTCATCAAAATAGATTTTTTAGTTGAATATTAACTAAAAATACTATTTGTGCTTTAAAAACTATTTACAAAGTAACAATAATAAAAAGAATGTATATTCTCTATACAAGAATGATGTACATAATCGTAGTACTAGGATCTTGTTACATAACATCTTAAAACACCCGTATAAGACCTTAGGGTAAGGTGCGCGATGGTGACGGACTCCTGGGGTGGCTCGGATTACATTGCTCGAGTGGTAATCTCTATCAACTTCCACTTCTTTCGTATGCGGTTCTGCTCGAGCTTAACGTATTCAAGCTCGGCTTGGGCTTGGTCAAGAGCGAAGCCCAATGACGCCACCTCTTTTCCGAGTTCCGACAAATGGGGTTCGTATGGGGCAAGTCTACTGGATGAGGCCATCGCTTCCTTTGTCTGAGTAAATTGGATTTGTCAAAGCCCTATATTTATACTAATCATATGATCACTGTTCAACGACTATATTAGTAACGGTCAAAATTCTTAACGGTATTTTAAAATCCAAAACATAGAACCAAATAAGTGCATACGTTTTACATAATCATAAGAAGACATTTAAATAGACCAAGAGGAATTTTCATTAATGAATTTTTGGGTCGTTACAGTAACAATCTTCGAGTATACTCTAAATCCAAGATTTTTTAAGTAGATTATCATTCGTGATTTCCAGCATCCACAATTCTCACCATTGAAATATGGAGCACGAACCATTGACATTCCTTCCTTAAGATTCTCCATTGCCATCACTAATATAGATCTTATGCCTTTAGCTTGTTATAGCTCTGTTGAAAAGCACAACCTTTGAATTGTGTCTTTTTAATAATTTCACAATTCTATCGATTCACATAAATAGTAAATAGAGCTGGCGACGTTTCTGTATGAGAATATATATGCAACAGATAATGAACAGAGAACAAGAAACAACAATTTATAATGGTTCGGGGCACGAAGGTCCCCTAGTCCACTCCACCGATCACCCTTTCTGGTTGTTTGGTGAATTTCACTAGTAAGGTCCTCGTATCATAAGACTTATCCACAACTGAGTGCAGACAGTTGTCACCCTTACAAACAAAGGCTTACAAAGCAGAGCCTTCTGGTTCTTTTACAGGGAACCGATAAAATCACAGCTTAGTACGAGAAGCTGACACTCCACCATGACTGAATACAAGCAGTCGAAACTCAAGATAGATAAGATGTAGTTTTGATGAAAAATAGATGTAGCTCACAGTTACAGCAGTACACAACTGATAAAAGATGAATCTTGTCTTCAGAAGAATAATAATCTTGAAATATATCTGAAGAGATGAGGTTGCACAAGAGATTTTTGATTTTAAGAACAACAAAAATAGAGCATCGTGATTCATGATTTGAATATGTATATCTTCAAAATGTAGTCCTTGTATCTGAGATGCTTGATCGCTGTAGCAGTGAATTAATTTGTACAAGAAATCTTAAAGAATAATAATCATATATACAGAAAAGAAATCTCCAGATAATCGTCTCTAAATATCCGACACAGAAAGATATATATATATATAACAATATATCTCGTAGCAAGTATTCAGATTCGCAAAAGACGCTTGATAAATCAAGTGAATTCAAATTCAAAAAATACAACTCAGAGTAATCGTAACTTCCCTTAAGAATTGGAGAGAAAATCTCTGCTGCAAACGACTCTTTAAATCATTTAAAATGAGCTTTGATTCAATCGAAATCGAGTTTTAAAACGCCCTGAAATTTTGCAGACTGTTGCAAAACGCTTTGATAAAGTCGTAAATTCAAATTTCTGACGTTGAAAAGTCAAACGTAAGGTTCATTCACAAAATTACAAAATAAAAAATGTAGGGTTCAATTTCATAATGTAGGGTTGATGATCTATACGTTTAACCATGTCAGCATAGATCTCTGAACTTAACATTGATTATCCATTCGTTCATTTTTCCAAATGTAAGGTTGGTTACAAAAGTAAGGTTGATGATCCATACGTTTGTAAAGTTCCATACTTACGTAGGGTTCTTTAACCATACTTTTCCTTTTTGGCAAGCATAAGGTTCTTATCCAAACGTAATGTTCCTTAACCATACGTTTCTTCAAACGTAAGGTTGATTAACCATACGTTTCTTCAAACGTAAGGTTGATTAACCATACGCGCTGATCTTTCAACATAATCGTAAGGTTTGTTCCGTACGTTACTTTCTTCGATGTATTGAATGAAAAGTATTTCCAGTAAACGACAAACGATGAACAGTGTTTCCAAAATACGCTTAAGAGCGTTATGAACACTTTAACGAATATTTCTCGCAAATAAATAGTTGAATACTATTTCAAGATAAGAATTATAAAGAATATAAATTTCCTGAAATACACTCAAAATAAAATCATTAGTAAAACAAACAAGGGTTTGTGAGCATCAAAATCATTAATTTTTATAGAGTATTGTTGAGACAATAAATGCCTAACACATCGGACTTGTGGTCCGATGTGGTCTTTATTATTCATTATAAAAGAACCTCAATGCCTCCTTTAGAGAGTACCTTGGGGATTGGGTCTCCACTCTTATACTTTAACATGGTATCAACGGAGGTCTAACCCGAACCTCCCTCCCATTTTTTTTTCAAAGCCCTTGGTTTTCTAGGATTCTCCCCCGGTGGGGGGCGGCGGCCCCAGACCCTTAGGCCACCATCTGCGCCGCCCCTTGACCGACCTCTGCGGAATCCCGACCCGCCTCCCTCCTGCGATGGCTTCCCCTCCCGTCGCCCTCCCATGCGAGGCACTTCCCTGCGCGCGCGCCTCTTGTGCACCATTTTTGTGTGATGACTCCTCCGCGCCTCAGCTCCTGCGCGACGGCCGACAACGGACCCTCCCCGTGACGGATCCAACCGCGACTCCTCCCTGTGGGCTTCCTCCCCGACGACGGCCCTCCCGCATATGACGGACCCTCCCCCGCAACGGATCCAGCTGCGACTCCTCCCTGCGCTGCTTCACGGCTCCGCGGCCCTCCGTTCGCGGCCCTCCGTTCGCCCGCACCCCTCCGCCTCTTCCTGTGGCTCCTTTTCCGCCTCTCCCTCTGTCGGCCTGCACGAGTCGCGACCGCCTCCTCTGTGTGCAAAAGACCAGGCGACGTCCCCTCTTCTAGATCTGGCCCCTCCAGTCGGATCCCGTCGCTGGCCTCCTCCCGCGGACACCCTGCCTTCGTCTCCAGCCTCTCCTCCGGCAACCGGATCCCCTCTGCTCACCACTCCGTCCAATACTCCCTCCCGTTCGGCCAGATCCAGTCGGCCGCGATTGGATCTCCTCTCTGGATCTCTGCCGTTTGCTGCTCCTCTGCAAGGCAACCCTTCTCGCCGGTTTCATCCATGTCTAGCCTTTTCGGCAGCGGCCCGCTTTCCCGGCACTCCAAAGACCGGCCTGCCAGTCCGGCTTTCCCGGCGCTCCGACGTCCGATACCGCGAGTGCAGCATTCCCAGCGCCTTTGATGACCGACCCGCTCGTGCGGCTTTCCCGGTGCTTCGTCGACCGGTCCGCTTGTCTGGCTTAGCAAACAATCTTTTTCCGCATCATCATCCATCTTCTTGAGGGGGAGCAACAACCGTGGTGATTTATCTTTGCTTTGTTTTGTCTTGTTTTGTTATCAAGCTGGGTATGTCCAGCTTGAGGGGGAGTGTTTCTAGCGTCTGTTGATTGCTTTATTTTTCTTTATGTGTTCAAGCTAGGTACACCGAGTTTGAGGGGGAGTGTTCGAGTCTGCATCCCACATCGGACTTGTGGTCCGATGTAGTCTTTATTATTCATTATAAAAGAACTTCAAGACCTACTTTAGAGAGTACCTTGGGGATTGGGTCTCGACTCTTATACTTTAACAGAAAAAAACAGAAGGGGACATACGTTTCAAAATAACAAAGCTTTTTTTTTGGGGGTCTCATCTCCATTCACAGCTTTCCCATTCCAGGAAATCGCGATAAGTATCCTTTTTGTTAGCATTTTAAGAGAAAATTTGTTTTCCTTTTCTATGCATGGTATTTAATGCAGGTTTTTTTCTTTTGGGGGAGGCAGGGTAGTGCTTGAAAAAGAAGTTTTATGCCTAGATTTGAAACATCATTATCTTGAAATCTGTTTAAAATGAAGTTAAATAGATATTGAAATAATTTATGAAATTGTACGAGCGTTGTAGAATTTATTGCGTTGGCTTGCTGTTTTTTCCCTGCTTTCATGATGGCTGGTGTTTGATTTGGGGGAATTTAGACTCTCAATAAGGAAATCAGTTTTCTGGGAAAAAATTCCTTGTTTAGCAGGGATGCATTTTTTTGGATCAGTAATTTAAAATTCTTGTTGGAGTCTGCATCCCATACCGGACTTGTGGTCCGGTGTGGTCTTTATTATTTCTTATAAAAGAACCTCAAGACCTTCTTTAGAGAGAACCTTGGGGGGTTGGGGTCTACCTCATTTTATCTTTCTACATGGTATCAGAGGGAACCTAATCCCGAACCCTCCCTCCCATTTTTATCCCGTCTAGGGTTTCTCATTAATTTCTCCCCCGTGGGGGGCGGCAGCCTCCCATGTAGGGCTAGGTTTATTTTTCTACCGCCGCCCCTCTAGGCTCGTTTCCCAGGCGGCCTCTCGGTGCTTTCCTGACGGATCCCTCCTTGCTTCGGCCTCCCTCCCGGCGGATCCCCCCCTGCCGGCATTTCCCTCCGCATCGCCCCTGTGGCTGTCCTCAATCTCGGCTGGGCGGCTCCTCTCCCGGTGACTCCATCTCGGCGGTTCCATCCCGGCCCCGCCTCCTGCTTCCCTCGCACCGACCGATCGACTCCCTCCCGACCCTCCGTATCCGACGCGGCACCGTCCCAGCCCACCTCCTTACCCGACGTCCCCTTCCCGCTGCGCGCGACGACCCCGCCCTAGGTCGTGCCTCCCATCGCGATCCCGACGACTTTCCCTTCCGCCTAGGTCGTGCCACCCGTCGCGCCTCCAGGCCCCGACGACTTTCCTCCCTACGCACGCACCTCCATCCGGCCCCGATGGCTTTCCTCCTTCCCGCGATGGCTTTCCCTCCCGGCGGATCTTCCCCCTGCCCGCCTCTCGTCGCGACTCCCGACCCGTTGCCCTCCTTTCTCCCGACCCTCCCGATCCCGAGGCGCCTCCTCCTACAGCACCTCCAGATCCTGTCGCGATTCTGCCTTCCTGCGCGCCGCCTCTGCAAAGCTGCTCCCTCCGCGTCGGCCTCCTGCGACAGCTCTGCCTCGTCGTTGGCACCTCCCGCGGAATCCTCGCCTCCCGTCGCCGACATCTCTCGACGACTCCTGACACCCGCCTCCCTGTCTGCCGGCACGACCTCACACTTCCTCCACTGTGGCGCAACATTTCGACCGCCTAGGATTCGGGCCCTTTGGTGCCGCCAGATCCCGCAACGACTCTGTGGAATCCCTGCCTCCCGTCGCCGGCCCCGCAAGTGCGGCTTTCCCGGTGCCAGTGTGGCTTTCCCGGCGTTTCATCGACCGGCCCCACTAGTGCGGCATTCCTGGCGCTCCGTCAACCGGCCCGGTCTGTGTGGTTCCTCTGCTGCACCTGCGACAACTTCATCCATCCATCATCCTGCGGGGGAGCTGCGATCGTGAGGAAGAGCAGCAGACTTGAAGCTTTATCTTTTATACTGTTTTGTCTTGTAAGCTGGGTATGTCCAGCTTGAGGGGGATTGCAGCCTGTTGCTTGCTTTGTTTTTTCTTCATCTGTCCAAGCTAGGTGCACCTAGAGAGAACCTTGGGGGGTTAGGGTCTACCTCATTTTATCATTCTACAATTCTCAATAGTTTCGGGGGTGGGGAGGGTGGGGGATTCAATTACTAACTCTCCCATGTTGTAATTTAAAATCTTGAAATCTGTTTAAAATGAAGTTAAATAGATATTGAAATAATTTATGAAATTGTACGAGTGTTGCAGAATTTATTGCGCTGGCTTGCTGTTTATTCCCTGCTTTCATGATGACTGGCGTTTGATTTGGGGGAATTTAGAATCTCAACAAGGAATTCAGTTTTCTGAGAAAAAATTCCTTGTTTAGTCGGGATGCATTTTTTTTGGATCAAGAATTTAAAATTCTCAATAGTTTCAGGGGTGGGGAGGGTGGGGGGATTCAATTACCAGCTCTCCATAATTTTCCTTGGAATTCAATTATGCCAATTTTTTCTCTAAAAATCAAGTTAATATTTTTTTTGCTCCTGCTTTTAATTACATCTTATCATTATAATTTCTTACAACCTCTTTAATTTCGTTCAAGGGTGTTGTGTCCAATTGTTAAATAATAAATAATAATAAATAATTAGTTGCATATTAAATTTTATGGAAACAAGTTAATTTATGATATAAATTTTTTTAACAGTTGTATAAACATATAAAGTGTTCATTAATTTAAGAGGGCAATGCATGAAAAATTTTCATTTGCTAATTGTAGATGCTTTGAGCCAAACACAACAATTTTACATCCCACCTATTAATACCAAACATGGTAAGTTAATATCCCCACCAATTCCTGGGAAAAAAAGGGAAAAATGATTTTTCGAGGCAATTTCGATTTTCCTGAACTCTACGCTTCAATCTTTATATCTGCAACAGTTGTATTTTTACTGATGTAAATCACTAACTGATTCCGTAAAACATGCAGATTTGACAAAATTATTAAGAAGGAAATCCCGTGTAACATAATATATGAGGATGACAAGGTAACACTGTTTTCTGCCTTCCATTTGACTGTAGTTCTTCAGATGTTGGATTTTTATTTCTCTTCATACCTTTTTCTTTAAATGCCTTCGTTTAGGTTTTCTCTATTTAGGCATGTTACTCCTAACCCTTATATTTTGAAACGTAAGCGAGATTGATTTTTATTGCATTTGAATGGACAGAAATCTTCGTAACTAGTATTCTAAATTTCTTTTTTATGGTGTACATTGTTATGACGCAAGAGAGCGTGAGAGAGAGAGTAAGAGAGAGTTAAAACAGCCAAAACAGCCGTAGATTCTGTGTATTAGATGCTGAACAGAACCAAAGTGGAGCTACAATGGTAGGGGAAAGAGGAAAAGAGGAAGAAGTATTCTGCAGGAGGAGACCACCCTTCCGCGAGCCCAGCCGAGACCACCAGTCGCTGCCAATCTAATAAAATGGTTCCTACCCCCTCCTTTCCAGTTGGTCCCTCTTTTAATACTCCACCAGGACAGCTAATAAACACCCAACCAACTACAACCGTCAACAACTGACAACACAACAAACTAATAACCCAACCAACTACAGTTGTCAACAGCCGGCAACACAACAAACTAATAAAAGAAAAAATACAAATATACCTACACTTGGACAACCCCTCCAGCAAAGACCCACACCTGGACAGCCCCCTATATTCCTAACAATTTCCTCCCACCTAAGAACCACCTTGTCCTCAAGGTGGACCTCTAAGACATGACTCGGCCCTTTTCCATGATGAAGCGCCTTCCGGTGCCCATGGTTCTTCCTCTCCGTCTTTCCGGATCCTAGCAGCCCATGTACCTCCAACCTGGTTCAGCCCTTCAGCAGCAGCTAAGAGATTCCCAACCCGAGCCTAAAATCTGTCCAGCCTATCCCTTTGTGATGTGTGTGCAAATACCAGCCTTGACATTCCACATCTGAATCCGAGCCATTTGATCGCATGAACATAGGAGGTCCCACCTTCTTGGGTGGAAGTCCAATGACATCACTGCTCCAGTGTGCCCACAAAGATTGAATAATGACCTGTTTGGTCTGTATGCATCCCATATCTGCACTGTTTGTTTAGTTGAAGACATTGCAAAAACACTGGAATTTGGTTTAAACCGAACATTGATAATGAAATGGTTGTCGTCATCAGTAGCATGGCCAACAAGTTGAAGCATCTCCACATCCCAAACCTTAACCGTCATCCATAATCCCCCGCTAGGAAGCCACTTTCCATTTGAAGAGAAATGGCAGCACAAAGCCAGACTACAACCTGAACTGAGGTAACCCACTTCTTCCATGGAGAAATCATTATATACAATACTACCGGTAGATGGAGACGGTTGCTGCAAAGCACAACCAAAAGTGCTCATAGAATCAGCAATGACATTGCCATCTGACAAAAAAATATTCAACATTTTCCTCTTCGGTTCCATCCTTCATAATCTGACAATCCTGTAATAGAACAATACAATACTCTTGTGAATGGTGCTCCAGAAACCGACTTTGCCACTGTTCATATCTGGCTTTCTTTTTTATTGGGATCATCATCTCCTTCTGATGGACTCTTGATTTTTGGAGTTTCTGTTGACGGTTTGGTATTTGTGGAAGCAAGCTTGGTACAAGATGCCTCAAACTTCGAGTATGATCAACTCCCATTAAATGTGACCCCATCATCAGTCTTGGATTGACCCCGCTGTTCACTTTTTTGCGCACATTACATACCGACCTTACAGGTAGGCCGAACAACCTGGGTAGTCCGGCTGTTCCAACGTCCATGTTGTAGTCATCCTCTCTAACTACAGAACAAATTTTGAGTTGCTCGCTTAGCCCGTATGAAGCCTCTAACTCTGGCACCCTCCTCAAGCACTCCACTAGTTCTTTCTCTCCTGATATGTTAGGGCTCCCTTGGTCAGATTCAATAGGGTATCCTGCCACCAATACCTCCCCTACGCGTGATGTGGTCACCAGTTGCGACATTTTCTCAAGTACAGACTCCAATGGTTGCTCTCGCACTGCTTGTGGTGGAAGCTTAAGTGTAGCTTGAGCAAACTGCTCTTGCACTGTCATTTCATTCCCTTGCGTTTCTTGCTCTGTTGAAATATCACTCTTAAATTCTTCTTCTCCAAAAATAAAAAGTCGGCCGCAAACCGGGAGCAAGTTGCTGATCCCTATCGATCAACCTTAGTGACGCCTCTTCCTCAGATCGGCGCAATCGTGCACGCATCCAGCACAAGTGCTCTGTTTGTTCACGTTCCATCTTAACCAAACTTTATTGCATAGTGGAAAGCATCCGCATTATAGTCTCCGTTGCCAACTCAACTGCAACGACTCTTTTCTCTACCCATTCCGTGCCCGTCTTTGTTGCTGGTTCACCATAATCCATTTTAGAGGCCTCTCCAACGTTCCTCTATCCATCGTCAAAAGCTTTGATTCCCTCTCAGCAGCGAACTCGTCCTCAGCAGCGTCTCACTTCACTTCCTGACTGTCTCGAGCTACCAGAAGTGAAACCTCTTCCTCACAGCGTTCGCGCCCAAGCAGTCGCCTCCCTACTCCAACGCATGCGTCTCTTCTGTGTTTTTCCTAACGTCCAGCAACAATCGTCTCCTTGGCGTACAAGTCTCCAACAGCGGACACACTCTCTCAAAGTTTCCCTAGCATGCACGTTCTCTCTCCAACTATTTTTCCCAACGGTAAGCGTCTCTCTGTTGGAACAACATTTGCGCCACGAACAACGGCGACCATGTTTCCGCCCCCCCCACTAGCTGCGATCGATTCTCCTAACAGCCGTGACACACAGGTTCAGTCCGAGCCATAGTTCTCCGGTAGCGTCCAAGCCTCCCTGCTGCGATCGCGGTTCTCCAAAGGCGATCGCCTCCCCAACACCAAACCTTTCTCTCGCACGACACTCTCCAGCGGAGTCGCCAAAATTGTTATGACACAAGAGAGCATGAGAGAGAGAGTAAGAGAGAGTTAAAACAGTCGTAGATTCTGTGTATTAGCTGCTGAACAGAACCAAAGTGGAGCTACAATGGTAGGAGAAAGAGGAAAAGAGGAAGTAACCCGCATGAGGAGACCACCCTTCCGTGAGCCCAGCGGAGACCACCGACGAACCTGCTGCCAAGCTAATAAAATAGTTCCTACCCCCTCCCTTCCAGCTGGTCCCTCTTTTAATGCTCCACCAGGACAGCCCACAAACACCCAACCAACTACAACTGTCAACAACACAACGAACTAATAACCCAACCAACTACAGCCGTCAGCAACCGCCAACACAACAAACTAATAAAAGGGAAAATAAAAATATACCCACACTTGGACTGCTCCTCCAGCAAAGACCCACACCTGGACAACCCTCTATATTCCTAACATACGTTATTTAAAGAACTTGCCTGTGATGCCTATTTTTAATTTTTTAAATTTTTAATTTTTTTTGTGCATATGGGCATCATTATGTATCTTCTTTTATATAAGAGGCATGATGTGATTAAATCTTTTTATTAAGGTAATTAAATCTGTTATGTTAATCATTGGACCACCTTTTCTAAGATAATAACAGTATTTTGCATGACAGTGACGTTGTTCCTGTAAATTGTACTATAACCAGCTGCACTCAGGTTGGTCCGTTAAGCACTGATGTCTATGCGCATAGACACAAATCCAAATGGTGATTGTTGTGTTGGAGTTGGTGGGTTAGAACCAACTACTTTGTACTTTATTCATTAATAAATACCTTATCACATCTTGATTGTTCTTCTGCGTGACAATGCATGTGATAATGTCCTAAGGATAACTATTGCACTAAAGGGTCATAGCGGATCCCTGCTATGATGAGAACTCGGAAGTGCCGTAACACTATTCTTGAATATATGTTATATGACCAGATGATGTTATTTGAGGGACACAAATAATACAAGCCATTAGGGGTGAGGACTCATAAAACTTTGAGGCACCTTCTCATGGTGTGCGCCCTTGATAATACTCAGGAGAATATTATGGGAACGTGACCCGCCAGTAGGAAATCCACATTTCATAGTGTCATTGGATGTTCGTATCTGCGGACGTGTGTATTGGTCGACTTTAATATTATTATTAATGGGTATTACATCTGACGCACTTATGTATTGACGAAAACTGTGACGATACACTGTTCAGGTAGGATATGTTGGGTGTGTCACGAGTAATACTGCATTAATAGATAATGCGAGAAAAGATTTGTCCCTTTTGTTCCATAACAGAATTTGATATCTCAGGCCCTTTGATGGAATTGATATAGTCTAATTAAATCCATGACCATGGTAAGAAATGAGCGAGTTCAATTTCGGGAAGTCAAAGAAAGAATAATCGAGCACATGGGTTGATGACACTAGCATGCAACCCGTTTGATTCGAGATACCGCGACAAAGAAATTAAATTACACGGTAAGTGTTCGTAGGAGGTGACACATCATTGCGTCGTTAACTTCTTTCTCTATGGGTGCCTTGGCGTGTTTTTAGACTCTAACCTTGGACTTTAGGCAGGCTCCGCCTAATGCCACTGAGAAAGAGGCCTAGAGGGGTCACACACTAAGTGTGTTCAAGCATCTCAGTTAAATATTTATTTAACAAGTTAAATAAAGATTATTCCCGATTGCGATTTAATAATTATTCAAGGATGCCTGATCGCATTTATTTCGACACTAGTTATTCGAGAGAATATATTGTGGGTGAAATAATATATTTATTAGCGAGTAATGTAGTGATATTTATTTAAGAAATAAATAGTCATTATTCAAGGTCTAATAAATGTGGTGGATGAAATAAAGAAAATGGAAAAACAAAAGTACACCCCGTGTATATTAATATATACATGCCGTGTAGTTTTTCTGGGGATTTGTGAGAAATAATATTATTTATTTAATTAAATAATATTAGGTGTAATTAGCTGGGTGCATGTCAAGTGATAATAATAGTAACTGTTGTTATTAGACCTGGGGTCTTACTAAGAATTAAATGAAATGAATAAATGTTTTCAGGTAATTAATTCATTTTATTATTCTAAGTAATAAAATCCCAATTACATTATTCTCATTAGGCCTAGCCATTCTTTGTGGCTGTGCACAACGGATCTGGATAGAGCTCTCAAGGCAAGAGAGAATTCCTTTCCTTCAAGAACGCTCTCAAGTTACGAGAGAGGTCCTCCTCCACCGGATCAAGGAGAGCGCTTTGGAAGCGGCTCTCAAGGCGATCAAAGGCGGACATCGCAAGCGAAGGCTCTTCCGTGCTAGCACCCGGAGATCCCTTCGGCGACGTCCAGAGATACGTAGAGCACGTGTGGATCACCGCTAGAGGAAACCTACACTTGGCTTATGTGACGCAACGACTGATCACATCGAATCGTGACCGGAAACATCAACGGAGAAAGAATTCCATCAAGGTAATTCTTGTATTTTAATTAAATTAATTATAACCAACATATGATGATCCTCTCTATGGTTTCGAGACTTCTCTCTTTCCTTTTCGTTCTTCGTTCTATTCCGAAGATCCGACGTTTTATTATCGTGACTGATCTCGGATTGATCGTTATTAATGGGAAAAATTAAAGTTGGGTACACCCATCCACGCGCTTCCACTGCGTCCGGAACCTACAAGTGGTATCAGAGGAGTCATATCGTTGATTATAATTATTTAGTTTTTTGTTGATCATTTACACATTTAATAATTTAGTTGTTTCAATTCAAGTTAATCGTTCTGTAAATTTGAATATCGAGATCTGTTCCTCTTTCGTTTCTCGTTCACTTTACAGAAACGATATTTTTTTTTAATTTTGATTAAAATAAAACAGAGGAACTCATCCAGAGGTGCTAAACGTTTCTGACCGTACAATACCAGAACACACGACGTGTATTCGGCAGTACACACCGTGTAGTCAAGGTTCAATGCATCGGACCGGTCCGCCAGACCAAGCCGTGTCATTGGAGTTTGTCTAAGTCTTAAAGACGTCGTGTGTTGACCAGGAACAGGTGGCACGCGGTTTTTGGATTACACGCTGTGTGGCCCACTGGACACGGCGTGTGGTCCCTTCAGGTTAGGGTTGGACCGTGTACCCCGTACACGACTTGTCCAGCTGGAGACCGTGTAACGCGGATACTACACGGCGTGTGACCCACTGTACACGCCGTGTACTCCGAAGATTTCCGAAGTACATCTACACGCCGTATCCCCGGGCGTGTACTTCGGATGGACGGTGAACGATAGTACATGTCGTGTAGTTGAAACTATACGCCGTGTACTCATCCAAATTACACAGATTTATTAAAATTTATTATTATATTATACAAACCTTTGAGACGTGTACCATGGTGCGGACGTAACGCTGAGGCACAACATGTGGTATATGTTTTATATATATGTGTTATTTAACATCCGCGTAATGTTCATTTTTACTCATTGGGTAGTTATGAACGAGAATTCACCGGGTTGCCTCCAAGATACAAGTTACGTACAAAGATAATTTTAAATGAATTTATTAGTTTAAAATTATGATAGATGAGAATCTCAAGGAAATTCAGAAAAGGGTTTAAGATAAAATGATTGATTAATTAAAGATAATTAATTGATTCGAGCGTGATTTATCTTAAACAAAAACGTTTAAAGAATTGAATGCTAGTTTTATTTATGCGTAAATATCGTTGCATGCATGGATGATCATGAGGTAGACCAAGATATTTGTACGTGGATGGTTTCTTTTAATTAATTTATTTAAATTAAATTTGTTGGCCTGCTAGTCTTCTCTTCACTAATATGTAGGGCCTGTGTGCCCAAGGTTTCTTTTATGTAAAACCTCTTTTACCCCGCACCTGCGTGTAAGATGAAAACATATGTAAGGGATGAAGGTCCCAAGCTAGTAGAGGCAACTCAAGTTAGGAGCCAAGGTGAAACCAATCCAAGAAGATGAAAAGGTGGAAATGTGGAAAACTGTAAACACGAACCCAAAAGGTTCAAAGTGTTTCTCCCCTAGGTCTTGGGTTAGTTTATCAACAACTAGATAAACTAACCAATAGAACAAGCTCATGATCATACCATTTATTTTATTTCTGTCAGTTGCATGGTTTATTTATTGTGGGTGTGTTGTCGCGATCACACAATTAATAAATTAAACAAGCATGCCAAATAGAGCTAAAATAAGACCGACTTATGTGTTAATATTAACAAGCACGTAATCAAAGATAATAAAATGGAAATTATGTATAAGGATAAAATCCCTTAAAGAAATTTTAAGTCGGTATAGCCTTTCATAATCTTGGTTAGAATCGAACCATAGTTCAAAGTGCTTGACCAACCCTAATTGGGGTGCTTTCAATTACGGAGAATTCTAATTCAAGGTTTTGGGTTGACTTG
This sequence comes from Viscum album, assembly GCA_963277665.1. Lineage (NCBI taxonomy): Eukaryota > Viridiplantae > Streptophyta > Magnoliopsida > Santalales > Viscaceae > Viscum > Viscum album. The sequence continues at coordinate 1,980,870,509 of OY728119.1, forward strand.
GCTTGGTTCACATCAAGGGTTGACTAGGATTTGGTGTGACCAAGAGGCAAAGGTTGAGGAAATTCAAAATAAAAAGATTTCAGGATTGGGGAGTCCACTCAGCGGATCAAGGAGCTGCGAGTTAATGCAGTTGACATTAGGAATGCCTACTTAAAACCTTTCAAGTTGCTCGACCAACCCTAGTTGGGGTAATGTGAAGTACAATATGGATCCTTGCCACTAGAATATTTAGTCACCAAAATATTCCGAAGTCATTGGTAAGGGCTATTGAATTTCAATAAAATAGTGTGAGACTAATAAGTATTAATTTATTTATTTTGTCTCAGTTTTATCATGAAAAATTACTAAATCTTTGCTCATCTTAAATTGTAGAAACGACAAGGAAAATGACTTCAAACATATTATTGCGAACCATACTCGAGAAGGAAAACCTTCTCACCGACACTAATTTCTAGGAGTGGCAGAGGCGTTTACGCGTCATCCTTTGCTACAAGAGGAAATTGTATGTTCTGGAGGAGCCTATTCCAGTTGCGCCTGAAAAAGAGGCCAGTGATGATGAACTATCTCTCTATATGAAACATATGGATGATGCCACAGATGTCCAATGTTTCATGTTATCGGCCATGTCTAATGAGCTCTTTGAAGCAACATGAAAACATGGACGCGTATAACATGATGTCTCAACTTAAGGATCTCTACCAAGAGAAGGCGAGACATGAGAGATATGAGATCTCTAACGCTTTGTTCACAACCAAGCTTGGAGAATCTGCGCCAGCTGGGCCTCATGTAGTCAAGCTTATTGGCTACATTGAACGCCTGGACATCTTAGGGATTAAGTTCCCGGATGAGTTGCGTACAGATCTCATCCTATCATCACTGCCCACGACCTTCTCTAGCTTTATCGTCAATTACAACATGAGCAGTAATGAGAAGAGTCTATCAGAACTTCTGACCTTGATTCGCCAGGTAGATAAGGACATGGGGCGTGACAAACCCGCAATGCTTATGGTGAATAAGAAAAGGAAGGACAAAGCAAAGAGACCAAGGATTTATAAACGGTCTGAAGCCCCCGAGCACCGTCCCTCCAAGAAGGGGAAGATCCAGAGGCAGGGCAAGGAACAAGAGGCAGTGTGTTTTGCATGTGGCAAGCCATACCACTGGAAGATGAACTGCACCCAGAAGCGTGGGGACGCTAAAGGTGCGTTTGTTATTGAGTGCAATCTTTCCATTTTCGCACATTGGGTATTAGATACAGCATGTGGAGCTCACATCTGTATTCAAATGCAGGAACCAAGTAAATTTATAAAGATTGTCAGAGGAGAGGTGGATTTTCGAGTTGCCAATGGCGCGGGGCTGGCTGCGTTGGCCATTGGCGATTATCATTTCTCATTGCCAACAGGGATGCTTTTGGTTTTACATAACTGTTATTATGTGCCTAGTGTTACCAAGAACATAATTTCTGTATCATGTTTGGATATGGATGGATTTATTTTCAAGTTTGGAAATAAGGGTTGTTTCTTTTATAAGAACAACGTATGTTATGGTATGACGCATTTAAATAACGGTTTGTATGTGTTAAATTGCGAAAACCAAGTGTTGACAATCGATAACGAAACAAACTCGAATGACTCATACAACACCCAGTTGTGGCATCACCGTCTTGGTCATGTAAATGAGAAGCGCTTAACAAAGCTTTGTCAAGATGGTTATTTAGACTCTACTGAGCTAAAACCACTTGATAGATGTCACGCTTGTTTACAAGGTAAACTGACCAAGCCGCCTTTCGGTGGATAGGGTGAAAGGGCCACAGAGCTTCTAGGATTGGTGCACACAGATGTGTGTAGACCATTTCCAGTAGAAGCTAGAGGTGGATATTCTTACTTCATTATTTTTACTGATGATTTGAGTAGTTATGACTATATCTACTTAATGAGGTATAAGTCAGAGTCTTTGGAGAAATTTAAGAAACTCAAGAATGAAGTGTAGAATCAACTTGGTAAGAAGATAAAGAAGTTTCGATCAGATCGAGGTGGAGAATATCTGAACGAAGAGTTCATCGACCTTTTACGGGAGTCTGGGATTCTATCTCACCTCACTCCTTATACACCACAGTGGAATGGTGTTATTGAAGGAGAAACCACACCTTGTTGGACATGGTGAGGTCGATGATGAGTCATGCAGATCTTCCATTATCCTTTTGGGGATATGCATTACAAACTACAACATACACATTAAACCGAGTACCAATTAAGGCGGCAAATGAAATTCCCTCCGAGTTATGAAATGGAAAGAACCCATTTTATTGCACACACGTGTATGAGGATACGAGACGTTTGTTAAGGCCTTCTCAGGCAACAAACCAGCACCCCGGAGCACGAGGTGTATCTTTATAGGATATCTCAAGGAAACGAAAGGATATTACCTATATAACCCGTCAGACAAGAAAGTCACTGTCGCCCGACAAGTTGTTTTTCTTGAGAGGGAACACATCCTCAAAAAGGATAGTGGGAGCAAAATTGGTTTCGACGAAGTTGATGCTCAAGATACACAAGAGTTGGTACAGGAACAAGTTCCACAGGTCCCCGTGGAAGAGGTTTCAGAAACACAAGTGCTGCGTAGGAGCTCAAGAGAGGTAAGAGAACCAAAGAGATTTGGTTTCCTAGTCACCGAGGATGGTGAATCATTATTGTTGGACAATGATGAACCTCTCTCCTACAAGGAAGCAGTAGAGAGCTCAGAAGCTGCAAGATGGCTAGAAGTTGTGAATTTTGAGATGGATTTCATGTATCAAAACCAAGTTTGAGTTCTCGTCGATGAGCCAGTTGATGTAAAACCTGTTGGATGCAAATGAGTATTCAAGAGAAAACTGAACATGAAAGGTCAAGTTAGCCCCTATAAAGCAAGACTAGTGGCTACAGGATTCAGACAACGTCAAAGAATTGACTATGATGAAACCTTCTCGCCAGTTGCCATGTTTAAATCCATAAGAATCATACTTGCCATAACAGCTTACCATGACTACGAGATTTGACAGATGGATGTCAAAATAACATTCCTTAATGGGAATCTTCAGGAAAATGTCTACATGACACAACCAGAAGGGTTTTGTGACACCAGATGAAGCCAAACGGGTTTGCAAGTTGCAGGAATCTATTTATGGATTAAAGCAAACATTGAGGTCATGGAACATTCGATTTGATGAAGCCATAAAGGAATTTGGTTTCATCAAGAACGAATGTGAGCCATGTGTTTATAAGCGGTTTAATGGGAATGCGGTCGTTATCCTAGTAGTATACGTTGACGACATATTACTTATAGGAAACGATGTGCCAGTCTTACAGTCGGTTAAGGACTGGTTGAACAAGTGTTTCTTCATGAAGGACTTAGGTGAAACAACCTACATTCTAGGAGTCAAGATCATTCGTGATAGATCCAAGAGGCTGCTTGGACTAAGTCAGGGTACATGCATTGACTAGATACTAAAGAGATTTAGTATGGAACAATCCAAGAGGGGATTTGTTCCAGTGTCACACGACCTACATCTTTCTAAAAAAATGTGTCCTCAAGACACAAAAGGAGAGATAGGATGAGTAAGATCCCATACGCTTCGACTATAAGATCCATCATGTATGCCATGTTATGTGCCAGACTTGATGTTGACTATGCATTGAGCATGGTAGGCCGATATCAAACAGATTCAGGAGAACATCATTGGACTGCTATTAAGACTGTCCTTAAGTATCTGAGAAGAACTAAGGATATGTTTCTGGTGTATGGAGGAGACAAGGAGCTTGTCATCAGAGGGTATGCTGATGCTGGTTTTCAGACAGATCAGAATGATATGAAGTCGCAATCTGGATATGTTTTCTGTCTCAACGGAGGAGCTGTGAGCTGGAAGAGTTCAAAGCAGCCAGTTGTCGCCGATTCTACAGCGGAGTCCGAATATATAGCGGCTTTTGATGCAGCCAAGAAAGCCGTCTGGATTCAGAATTTTGTCTAGTAGCTTGATGTGGTGCGTAGCAGTAAAGATCCTATCACATTGTATTGTGATAATACTGCAGCGGTGACTCTTGTAAAAGAACCAAGGTCACATCAACGGACAAAACACATTCTTCGGAAATATCACCTCTTGAGGGATTTTATCAAAGGGTAAAGTTGTAGTGAACAGAGTGTCCACGGAAGAGAATGTGATGGACCCCATAACTAAAGACCTATCTCAGCAGAAACATGAATATCATGTGAGAGCTAGCGGGTTAAAAGTTGTTAGCAGTTGGCTCTAGTCCAAGTGGGAGTCTGTTAGGGTTGGTGGCCTAGAACCAACTACTTTGTACTTTATTTATTAATAAATATCTTATCACATCTTGATTGTTCTTCTGCGTGACAATGCATGTGATAATGTCTTATGGATAGCTGTTGCACTAAAGGGTCATAGTTGATCTCTGCTATGGTGAGAACCCGGAAGTGCTGTAACACTGTTCTTGAATATATGTTCTATGGCCGGATGATGTTATTTGAGGGACACAAATAATACAGGCCATTAGGGGTGATGACTCATAAAACTTTGAGGCACCTTCTCATGGTGTGCGCCCTTGGTAATACTCAGGAGGATATTATGAGAACGAGACCCGTCAGTAGGAAATCCACATTTTGTAGTGTCATTGGATGTTCGTATCTGCGGACGTGTGTATCGGTCCTTAGACTTAAGATTATTATTAATGGGTATTACAACTAGCGCACTTAGATGTATTGACGAAAACTGTGACAACACACTGTTTGCAGCGAGGTAGGATATGTTGGGTGCGTCACGAGTAATACTGCATTAATAGATAATGCGAGAAATGATTTGTCCCTTCTGTTCCATAACAAAATTTGATATCTCAGGCCCTTTGATGAAATTGATATAGCCTAATTAAATCAATGGCCATGGTAAGAAATGAGCAAGTAAGTCAAAAAAAGAATAATCGAGCACATGAGTTGATGACAGTAGCATGCAACCCGTTTGATTCGAGATATCGCGACAAAGAGATTACATTACACGACAAGTGTTCATAGGAGGTGACACATCATTGCGGCGTTAACTTCTTTCTCTATGGGTGCCTTGACGTGTTTCTAGACTCTAACCTTGGACTTTAGGCAGGCTCCGCCTAATGCCACTGAGAAAGAGGCCTAGAGGGGTCACACACTAAGTGTGTTCAAGTATCTCAGTTAAATATTTATTTAACAAGTTGAATAAAGATTATTCCTGATTGCGATTTAATAATTATTCAAGGATGCCTGACCGCATTTATTTCGACACTAGTTGTTCGAGAGAATATATTGTGGGTGAAATAATATATTTATTAGCGAGTAATGCAGTGACATTTATTTAAGAAATAAATAGCCATTATTCAAGTTCTAATAAATGTGGTGGATGAAATAAAGAAAATGGAAAAACAAAAGTACACGCCATGTAGTTTTTCTAGGGATTTGTGAGAAATAATATTATTTATTTAATTAAATAATATTAGGTGTAATTCGCGGACGCATGTCAAGTGATAATAATAGAAACTGTTATTATTAGACATGGGGTTTTACTAAGAATTAAATGAAATGAATAAATGTTTTCGGGTAATTAATTCATTTTATTATTCTAAGTAATAAAATCTCAATTACATTATTCTCATTAGGCCTAGCCATTCTTTGTGGTTGTGCACTGTTAATGGCGAATTCTCCTTACCTCAATGTGAGGTGGAGATATTCTTTTATAGATGAGTAAATCTAATTACAAGGAGGGTAAGTCCGATGTGGGACTCAGAAATACCCATTTTACTTAAATGAGGTCCAACACTCCCCCTCAAGCTGGACATGCCCAGATTGGATTGAGTCCCACAAAGAAAAAAGATGACAAGACACAAAGACTGTCTCATACTCCCGCTCAAGCTGGGCCATGGAGGCTGTGAATACCCAGCCTGGTAGTGAGAGAGTCAAGCCGAGCTCCGGGGAGGCCTTTGGTGAAGAGATCTGCAAGCTGATTTGCCGTCGGAATATGGCCAAAACTGATATGATTCTGCTCTAGATGATGGCGGAGGAAGTGGCAGTCCACCTCGATATGCTTCGTCCGTTCATGGAAGACGGGATTCGAGGCTATCTTTGTGGCTGCTTGATTGTCACATCAGATATGTGCAGGGGTTTGTGCCGGGAAGCCGAGCTCATGGAAGAGATGACGAAGCCAGAGGATCTCAGTGGTGACTATGGCCATGGCTCGGTATTCGGCCTCGACACTCGATCTGGAGACGACTGTCTGCTTCTTGCTGCACCAAGAGATGAGGTTACCGGCGAAGAACACGGCGAATCCCGAAGTAGACTTGCGGGTAGCGAGGCACCCTGCATAGTCCGCATCACAGAAGGCTGCAACATCCAAGTGAGCATGATGTGAGTACTGAAGGCCACGGGTAGGATCTTTCTTGATGTATTTGGTAATGCGGAGGATAACATCCCACTGAGATCTAGTTGGATGCTTCATGAACTGGCTGACTTTGCCAACGGCGCAGGCAATGTCGGGTCGCGTCATGGTGAGGTAGTTCAGTTTACCCACCAGACGTCGATAGCTCTCGGGATGAGGAAATGGTTCCGAGTCTGTATGGAGAGAGCGTTTGCCAGGCTCAAGTGGAGTGTCCACTGCAGTGGCTGTGCTCAAACCGGCATTCTGCAAGATATCAAGAGCATACTTGAGCTGACAGAGAGAGATAGTGTCTCAGAGCGGGAGACCTCGATGCCAAGGTAGTAGGTGAGGGGACTGAGATCTTTGGTGTGAAAGTGTTGGTGAAGGTGCGCCTTGAGGTTGGCGATTCCTGTGGAGTCGCTCCCTGTGATAATGATATCATCCACATAGACCACCAAGAGGATCTAGCCAGCAGGAGTCGTTTTGTAAAAAACTGTGTGATCCTTCATACTTCGAGAGAAGCCAAAATTAGTGACAACAGTGCTAAAACGGCCGAACCAAGCACGAGGAGATTGCTTGAGGCCGTACAGAGAGCGGCGGAGTCGACAGACTTGAGACTCGGCGTCGGAGGCGCAAAATCCAGGTGGCTGTTGCAGATAAACTTCTTCCTCAAGAAAGCCATGGAGGAAGACTTTCTTGACATCCAGCTGATGAAGAGGCCAACGGTGATGTGCTGCCAGAGAGATGAATAATCGGACGAAGGTCATCTTGGCCACTGGAGAAAATGTATCAAAGTAGTCCACCCCGTAAGTTTGTGCAAAGCCCTTAGCCACAAGGCGGGCTTTGAGTCGATGGAGAGTGCCATCGGGATTGAGCCGGACAGTGTAAATCCATTTGCTTCCAACCGCCTGTTTGCCTGCTGGAAGGGGGACAAGATCCCAAGTATGATTTTCTTCCAGAGCCCGCAATTCATCCCGCATTGCTGCGAGCCACCCCGGGTGAGATTTTGCATCACCAACGGTTCGAGGAATCGATACTGTCTCCAGAGCTGACAGACCCCTGTATGAAGATACAAATAAAGGTGTACTCTGGCACGAACGAGTACCTTTTCAGAGTGCAATGGGCAAGTCGTCTGGTGCCGGGGCAGGAGAATCGGACGAAGCGGGGACGATGGTGTCCTCGGCCGAGACAGGGGGTACAGGCAAAGGGCGGCGAGAGTAGACCGCACCAAAATGGTGATCAGCAGCAGCAGGGGTGGACACCAGAGGAGGGTGGATGATGAGGGGAAGACAATCATCAATGTCAGTGTCTGGATGGGGAGAGAGATGGGAAAAAGGAGAGCTCTCAACGAACGATACGTCAGTAGAGATGATATACCGCCGTAGGTCCGGAGAGAAGCATCGATATCCGCGCTGAGTACGGGAATAGCCGAAGAATATGCAGTGGAGGGATTTAGGGGAGAATTTGGAGAGACCAGGTCGAGTGTCACGGACATAACAGAGACATCCAAAGACACGCAAGGGAAGGGAGTGAGGAGGGAGAGAGGAGAACAGAGTCCGAAAAGGAGTCTCTCCCTGAAGGATAGAAGAAGGGAGGCGGTTAATGAGGTAGGTAGCAGTCAGGATAGCATCACACCAAAATTGAAGAGGCAACTTCATGTGAAATAGGAGGGCACGGGCGGTCTCCAGAATATGGCGGTGTTTCCGCTTGGCCACTCCATTCTGCTGCGGTGTATCGGGGCAAGATGTCTGGTGAATGATGCCTTTATCCTTGAGAAACTGCTGAAGGGTGGAGGATAAATATTCTCGGCCATTGTCGGAGCGGAGACATTTCAATGAGGTTGAGAATTGAGTATGAATTTCATTGTAGAAGGTCTGAAAGGTAGAACACACTTCAGACCGATCACGAAAAAGGTATAGCTAGGTCATGCGGGAGTAGTCATCAATAAAGGTAATATAATACTGGTACTCGGGCTAGATAGGAACCCTGCAAGGACCCCATACATCGGAGTGAACAAGGTCAAAAGGATTCGCGGCACGCGGGTCCAAGCGAGGTACATATGTCACCCGATGATGTTTCGCAAATTTGTAGGGTTCACAATGGAATGAAAGATTAGGACTAAATTGGGGGCAAAGTTTATGTAGGACGGAAGCCGGCGGATGACCAAGACGAGAATGAAGGTCAAGGGCACGGGCGGAGGTGGATGGGCAGGCAATAGGGTGTGGGATATCGAGTATGTACACCCCGACCTAAAGATGACCTCGACCAAGTTCCCGATTCGTCGATCGCAACTGAAACACAACACCAGAAGATGTAAAAATAGCAGCACAGTTTAAATCTTTGGTGAGTTGGCTGATGGAGAGAAGATTAAACTGGCTGTGAGGAACGTGAGCAACGGAAGACAGACTCAGAGACGGGGTCAAAAGGCATGTGCCAAAGCCCGCAATGAGAATTGTTGATCCATCAGCAACAGTGATTGGAGAAGCACTGGGCGACGGATGGTAGGTAGTGAACAGACCAAAATCTCCTGTGAGATGTTGAGACGCACCGGAGTCGAGCATCCAGACTGACGGTCGATGAGATAGGCAGGCGGTGGAGCAAGTAGTTTGAACAATGGTGGATGGATAAGAGGGCCGATGCTCAGGACGGGGTCGGGAAACCGCTGGAGGCGGACTGAGAGACCGCATCAGATGCAGGAGCCGAGAAGCGTCGTGAGACTGTCCAGTCAAACGTTGTCGGGAGTGCCACGAGAGGGCGTGACCGGATGACCGCATTGGATCCAGAAAACAGGAAATGCCTGGATTGCGGGAGGAAGCACCGGTTTGGATCTACTGCCGGTGGCCGCGGGCAAAACTGGTGTTGGTACGGCCGAAGGAGAGCGCCGACCTAAGGGGCACCCGGCGAAGCGGCTTCGAGCTGGAACGCCAGGGAGCTCCGGTGCTGGTCGGAGGTCACGACGGGGAGACACGGGCGGTGCGAGGTCGAACCAGGAGTCCGTCGGATGCTGGAGGAGCTGGCTGTTCTTTGCGCCGGGAGAAGTGGGAGCGGGAACCGGCAATTGCAGGGAGCCGGAAACCACTGGAAGAGTGTTGCCCGGGATGGAGCCTCTGGGGAAGGGAGGCCGCCGGCCGAGGGAGGGTCGTGCTCGGGAGGGGCAGCGACGGAGGGTCGCGCGCAGGTTGATGGGGCTGGTGCGCGCAACCGGGAGGAGACGCCGGGCCGCCGGGAGCCGGGAGGAGGGGGCCGCTGGGCGAGGGCGCCGGGGCGAGGGGGCCGCTGGGGTGAGGGTGCGGGCGCTGCTGGGGCGAGGGCGGCGCTGGGGCGAGGGCGCGGACGCTGCTGGGGCGAGGGCGGCGCTGGGTGAGGGCGCCAAAAGCCGGGGGCCGGGAGCCGCGCAGGGAGAGGAGGGGCCGTCGGGAAGGGGGAGCCGCGCCTGGACAAAGGGCCGCCGGGAGTGTCGCGCTCGGGAGGAGCAGCGACGGGAAGGGCGCGCGCAGGAGGAGCCGCGTCGGGATCGGGGGAGCCGGCAGGGAGAGATCCGCCGGGAATAGGGGAGCCGGCAGGGGGAGATCCGCCGGGAACAGTGGAGCCGGCAGGGGGAGATCCGCCGGGAAGAACTAGGGCGCCGGGAAGAACTGGGCCGCAGGGAGGGGCGCCGCACAGGAGAGATGGCCGCCAGGAAGGGCAAGGCCAGAGGGGAGAGAGGTGGGGCCAGACAAAGCTGGGAATCCGCTGGGAGGGAGGGTCGGGATTAAGATCCCTCTGATACCATGTTAATGGCGAATTCTCCTTACCTCAATGTGAGGTGGAGATATTCTTTTATAGATGAGTAAATCTAATTACAAGGAGGGTAAGTCTGATGTGGGACTCAGAAATACCCATTTAACTTAAATGGGGTCCAACATGCACAATAGATCTGGAGAGAGCTTTCAGGGCAAAAGAGAATTCCTTTCTTCTAAGAACGCTCTCAAGTTACGAGAGAGATCCTCCTCCACCGGATAAAGTAGAGCGCTTTGGAAGCAACTCTCAAGGCGATCGATGGCGGACATCGCAAACGAAGACTCTTCCGCGCTAGCACTTGGATATCCCTTCAGCGACGTCCAGAGATACGTGGAGCACGTGTGGATCACCGCTAGAGGAAGCCTACACCTGGCTTCTGCGACGCAACGACGGATCACATCGGATCGTGATCGGAAACATCAACGGAGAGAGAATTCCATCAAGATAATTCTTGTATTTTAATTAAATTAATTATAACCAACATATGATGATCCTCTCTATGGTTCCGGGACTTCTCTCTTTCCTTTTCGTTCTTCATTCTATTCTGAAGATCCGGTGTTTTATTATCGTGACGGATCTCGGATTGATCGTTGTTAACGGGAAAAATTAAAGTTGGGTACACCCATCCACGCGCTTCCGTTGCGCGCGGAACCTAGATGTTGGACCCCATAATCCAACACTATGGGCAATATTTGGTTGAGAACTGGTATTGCTATGCCCACAATACTTTCTACTCCACGGTCAATTGGTTTCTAGTTTATTTTTGTTTTAAGATGAAGTGTATGATCCACACTTCGTATGAGGTGGCATGTGGTTGTGACATTAACTTTTGTCTCTATGGGTTCCTTGTCATATTGCTAGACACTAACCTTAAACTTTAGGAAGGCTCGCCTAATGCCACTGAGAAAGAGGCCTAGAGGGTCACATACTAAGCACGGTCAATTGGTTTCTAGTTTATTTTTGTTTTAAGATGAAGTGTATGATCCACACTTCACGTTGATAGAGATTGTTGGGGATATTATATTATAATATTTGATATTATAAGTTTGATAAAGATATGAAAATGCCCTAATTGAATCCTATTATAGATAGGCATACCAGGATAACTCCCCAAGGCACATTAATTATTTTCATCATTTTTCCTTTCTTTAACAAGCTAAAATTACACCGAAGGAAAAAAAATATTGGCTGCATTTCAGGAAAGACCTAGGGGTTTGGGATTCACAACTTTACCTGTTCACTTAGTTGTTTTGATTGTTGTGTTCTTGATAAATCCCTTCATGTCCATGCTGAATATCCATTTCTACAATTAATTATTTTATTTTTACCTTGGTTTTTGATTGGTTATTTCTGACTGAGCTGATTCTGTAATAAATACCAAGAAAATGTGAATGGCCGAGTGTATTTGTAACATTTTTATATTTCTGTGCTATAAGGTTTATGCTGGTCTCTAATATTTTTGCAGATCTTTCCCTGTTTTTTAAAATTTTTCATACCTTATTCTGGCACTGTTTTTTTAGATGTTTGTACGTAAGATGGGTCTAGTTATTTAATTATTTGGGGCTGCAGTGTTTTTTTTAATGTTCACTTACACCCCCTTTTGCTTGGAGATGGTGACAATTTTTTTATGACAAGTTGCTCTGTTGGTTAGCTGGTCATGGACATGGTCAGTGCTTCGGTGTTTTTTCACCGTTTCATTAGATAGGAAAATTATTGTTGATTTTCCTGTCTTGCTTACCAGGTGCTTGCTTTTAGGGACATAGCTCCCCAAGCTCCTACTCACGTTCTAATTATTCCAAAGATCAAAGATGGCTTGACAGGAATCTCTAAGGTACTTTTAAGCATATTGGTTTTTTCTTGTGTTTCATTGATAAATAATTGAAGTTGCGAACTTTTGCAAACATGTTTTTTCTTTCATGAGAGGAATGCAAGGGGGTTAGTGGGGAATATGCCCCAACTGCATGGCCCAGGGGGGAATATGTTGGGGGATCCAGGGGGGAAGTCGTAACAACATTGGAGAGGGTAAGAGGGGGGGGGGGGATTTTTCTGTTGTGGGCTGCGTAGCAGATTCAGCCGCTGGCTTGGGCGATGAGGACTCTTGAGTTTCTCTCTTCTCCTCTTCTTCCTAGCTTCTTCTTCTTGTAATTCTGCTGCTTGAGTTTCTGCTCGTGCTGTTCCTATTTTATTCTATATACAAGTGTTTGTCCTCTGTTCTATATCATTGGTCTGACCTGCCGGGCTTCATCACCCCCCATTTTTGCTGTTTGTCTTCAACTTCGGAGATGCTGTTGCGTCTGAAGTTGCTTTTGCTTCTTGCGCGCATGGAGTTTCACATGTCGGAGATGTGGGTGTCACTGGTCAGGCTGCACAGATGCCTGGACAAGCGCTCTGGCCGATCGATGATAATATAATTTTCTAGAACAGATCCTGAAGCATGGATAAAGAAAACTGAGGCTTATTTCTTGATTCGTTAAACTTTGAAAGTGATGAAAATACCAATGGCGTGACTCTGTATGCCGAGTATGTTTGGCCAAAGGACCTACGACCGCGTTCACCTGGACACTTCTCAAAGAAGTCGTTGGCGGTGTGGAGCACTAAGGCGCACTCAACAGTGTCGGGAGGGAATGCGGGCGATGTTCAACTAACAGTGGTCAATGAGGAGCAGGTCACTTCTAGGTCCGTAATGCTGGAGCAAGAGACGTTGCAGAATGAGCCGACATAAACACGGGCTCTTGCTGTGTTACCACCAGTTGCACATGTCTCGCTCGCAATGACCGGGTTTTCCGATGATCATCCTTCTTCTGGTTCATCGCCACCACGGTCTGTGAGGGTAGTTAGTCTGTGTTGAGGCGAACGTAGTGAGGTGAGGGCAGGGAATGATGCCTGCAGCGCCAGAAAAGGTTGTACCACTGACCAGATGCGCAGTGCTGTACACGCTTTGGAGCTGGGCAAAGAGGCACTGTAACCGAAGCCTAATTGCGCGACACCTCTGGATGACACTGATAGTCCATGATAACAGGGGTGACATTGCAGATGGGTTGTCAAAGTTGTATGGCTTACCGGCGTGGTCGGTGTGCAACACGCGCAACCGTTGCGATGTTCCTTTGTACTAGGCAACTTCTTTGACAAATCGCAAGCATTTGTTGATAACCTGAACAAAGGAAATATTGACAGTTTGGGATTTGCTTCGTTGGTGGTTTGGAATATGAAGATATGGAAGCCTATGTCAGTCCTTCCTCTTAGTGGTGACCCGCCATCAATAACCTCCCTATGCTTCAACCACAATGGAAAGATTGTAGCGGCTTTTGTATCCGATGGAATGATTCACACGTTTGATATGTATGTTGGCCTCCAAACTATCGGGTGGCCTGCTCATGATTCTAGCTATGTTCTTTCAGGGCCTAATGAGACAAACGTTTTTAGCTTGGGATCTGTGGGGCCGATAGTTGGTTAGAGCTTACAAAACCAGGGACAAGTACTTCGTCTTGTGAATGCCACGTAAGGCGCACAACACCCAAAACCTGTCGATCCAGTGTCTCCCACTCCGTCTGCTCCATATCCGTTGGTTTTACACCCAGAAGCGGTAAGTGAATTTTTTCTGATAAAGATAATTCTCGATCTGCATCTTTCAGTAACTGAAATTAGTTATGTCGAAATGATCGATCATCACCTTGCCTTCTTCCATTGCTGATGTTTTAATTTGAGAAAATCGCAACTCGATCTTTTAAACTCAACCTTTTGATACAAGTTGTTGCGGAAATGTTGGGAGCAACAAACAAACTATTCACAGAAGAGTAAAAGGGAAAAAAAAAGAACGAAAAGAAGATCACAGGGCACAACGATTTATGTGATTCGAGAAATGATTCCTACGGCCACAGAGAGGCATAAAATTTATTATGATTAGTAGCAGAATTATAGGGCAATTTCAGAGTTTCAGACACTCACAGAATCCCTAGCTCGAATGAGCTAATAAAGGAAGATGATGCAACTGTGTCATTAACCGCATAGTAAGTCCATTGTGCTACAATGCCATAGCCACCCAAGTCCAAGTTGCTGCAGTGCTATGTCGAAGTCCACACTGCTATAGTGTCCTGTCACATGCTGCTACAGTAAGTCAGCACCACTACAGTGCCCTGTCTGTGTCGCCATTGCTACATTTCTCCAAAATTTGGGGCGGGAGCCTTCGGTCCCAGACCCCCGAGCAGGGGCGCGCTGCCCCCTTCAACCCCTAGTGACCTCACTGCAGAGGTTTAACCATGGGAGTTGCAGTCTGGTGTGCAATATGGGTTGTTAGCATTCATCCCTAACTTTATTCAAACGGATTGGGCTACAACACTCCAACAATAAGGGAAGTGACATTTTCAATCCTATCCCAAATAATTTCCCAACCATCATTACTGGAGAAGATCAATAAGGTACAAAGAGATGATCCTATGATACAAAAGAAGATAAATGCGATGAAAAATGGAAAGTTTCGTGAGTTTTGTCTCAATCAAGAGGGAGTATTGAGGTTCGGAACAAGGCTATGTATCCCCTCTATTCCGGAGTTTAAGACAAAACTAATGGATGAAGCTCATATCTTTGCATTCTCTATACATTCCGGAAACATAAAAAAGTATAGAAATCCGCGCGATCATTATTGATGGGATAACATGAAAATGGAGATTGCAGACTATATTGCCAGATGTTTGGTATGTCAGCAAGTGAAGGCAGAGCGACAACTTTCGAAGGGTGTGATTTAGCCACTTCCAATACCTTTATGGAAATGAGACAACATCACTATGAACATTGTTACTGGCTTTCCTAAGACATCCAAGAGAAACAATGCCATATGGGTAATCGTTGATAGATTAACAAAGTTTGCCCATTTCATTGCTATACGAGAGGATTTATCCCTTGAGCGCCTTGCTCGTCTGTATATTCAAGAAGTGGCGAGACTTCATGAGGTCCCTCTGTCAATTGTTTCCGACCGTGATCCGAGGATTACTTCTAAGTTTCGGAGGAGCATTCAAAAGGCTATGAATACAGTGGCGAATCCAAGCACTGCCTATCATCTCCGAACTGATGGGAAATCCGAGAGGACTATTCACCGGATTTTCAAGGGAGATGGGACCAACATCTTCCACATGTTGAATTCTCCTATAACAACAGTTTCCATTCAAATATTCAAATGGATCCATATGAAAAACTTTATTGGAAGAGGTGCAGAACTCCTACATGTTGTGATGAAGTTAGGAGAGCGAAAACTGTTGGGACTAGACACTGCAGAAGAGACTACGAATATGATACAAGTGATCCATAAGCATATCAAGGCTGCTCAGAGTCGACAGAAAATTTATGTGGACAATTGATGGAAGGACTTAGAATTGCATGTTGGAGATCATGTGTTCCTCAAAGTATCACCTTGGAAAAGTATCATGAGATTTGGAAAGAAGGGGAAATAGAGTCTAATGTACATTGGACCATTTGAGTTTATAGAGTGTGTTGGAGCTGTTGTATATCAACTAGCTCTACCTCCAAATCTTTCCAATGCCCATTTTGTCTTCCATGTGTCACTGCTAAGTATATGTTAGACCCATCACATATACTTGACATAATGGTGTGGAATTGGTATCTGACCTTTTCATATAAAGAAAAACCGATCCAAATTCTCGATGAAAGGGAACAAGTGTTGAGGAATTGAACGACCTGACTTGTGAAAGCCTTCTGGAGAAATCACAAGTTCGAAGAAGTAACATGGGAGCCTGAAGAAGCAATGAAGGAGAAATACCCTAATCTGTTTTGAGGTTGGACACAAATTCTGAGGATGAAATTTCTTAGGGGGAAAATGTAACAGTCTGAAAGTATTTTTCTATTAATAAAATAACTATTGTCACACAACAATTATTTTATTATATTTTACAATAGCACACAAAAAGACTTTCATTTCTTTACACATCTGTGTTAATATTAACGACTGCAACTAGGAATAGTAAAGAGATATAAAAGTGTTAGAAAAATGATAAACATTATCAAAGGACATGTAAGAACCTTTGTAAGCGAAATAGTGAATGATGAAGTGAGAATGATGATGTATTTATAGAAAAATATATGGTCATTCGACATTATGAGTGTTGACCAATATGGCCGATGAGCATTATGACCATTAGTCAATAAAATAGTTGGTCATTATTATTGTTGGTTATGAAGAGCAATAAAGCCACTGTCGAGACAATTTTATGATACGGAAGGAAGAAGCCAAAATTGTATTTTTGGAAACTATAAATATGTTTAAATTTCGTTAAAAATATGTTTTATGATAAATTTAGAAGTTTTAAATAAATGTTATTTTCATGAAATAATCTTACATGACACTTTTTAAATGATAATATAAATTAATGAGGTCCTAAGTAATTTTTTTAACGGTCACGAAGTTTATTATGCCATAAAAATTGTTAATTTTCAATAAATAAGGTTTTTATTTAAAAGTTAAAATTCTCACATTTAAAGAATTATTTTGATAAAATAAATATCATTTTTGGAATCATCATATCAAAATTTGATTAGGATTAATTTATGGTAATTTTCTAAAAAAGTTGTTTTGGGTAAAAAGAAAAAAAATACCGTTTTCACATGCTTTAGCATTTTGGAACTATGATTTTATCTTTTCTAAAAAAAACTATTTTTATGTGTTATACGTGTATCATATTATAATTAATTTTTTATCACTTCTATAAATTGAATCAAATAAAATGGATTACATATTTGAAATTAGAATGTTCAAATTATGTAATAAGGACAATTTCATTTTTAGGCACAAAAAAGTTACCAAGGTAAAAAAAAGTTACCGCAATGAAGGTAAAATAATGTAAAAGGTTAAAATTAAAGGGGACATAAGATAACTAAAAATCACAACTTTAAATGGGTGGTTTGAGGTATTGCATGACCTTAACCAAACTTTACAATATTAATTATCAACCAAATTCGTTGAAATTAATACCATCCAAAAGTCGTTGGCCTTAATACAAAATAATCTTTATTTTATACCTTAAAACCACCGCTCTTCAATTATAAATACCCACCCTTCAGCACGAATCCTCTCTCAAATCTCCCTCTCCCAGAGTTTTTCCAAGGTGGTTTTATGGTTTGAAGGAGTCTCTCTCTGGCTCTAAGAAGCATCATTTCAATGTAAGAGTTCTATTCCCTCACTTCAATGTAAGAGTTCTATTCCCTCACTTTTTTCAATTCAAGTGCTTCTTTTGTATAAACCTTTTGATTCTTAATTTATTATGTTTTCAAGTGTTTATAAACACCCCCATTACTGTGCATATGATGTCTTGTTAACCAGACTTCCTTTCGCTCTCATTAAACCCATTTTAAGATCCCTTTTGTATGCCCGTTGTGTTGCTGAAATTGAACCTTTATTTTCCATGCTTTTTTTCATGTCATGAATACCCAACCCTATTTTCATTCAAGGGTATTCATTTAGATGTATCATTGGACTATTGATTGGGGACATCCATGTATTCAACACACATTCCCTATTCGTGGGTTAGAAATGATATGTACTTATGATTTTTGATCGATGTGGCACATATAATGTTAAACATATGAAGGATGCGTCGCGATATCACTCTAATGCATTGGGTAGAGAATTAATCTGTAATGATGACATGTACATGACACCTTGGTAGCATGCCTTGGTAATGTTTTATGATTGGTCAATAGCCTTGTTAATATGTTTTACGACACTTTAATGATGAACTTTGGTGTTGTGTTTATGAATGTCTCATGTTTTTGTTGTAGCCACATTTCCATGTTATGCCTCATGTTTTTATGTTCATGCACTCACGTTATGTCTCAAGTTTTTTATGTACATGTTCTTATGTTATACTTCATGTTTCATCTATAATCTTCTCTTACATTGTATATCCATTACTGGGCTTTATGCTCACCCATTTCATTTGATAAATGTTCCCAAGAAATCCTATGCAGTGAGGTGATTTAGGATGGGGTAATAAAGAAGTCTTTTAGTTATTGTAAAAGGATTGAAAAACAGACAAAACCTTATACTTATGATGTAAAAGATAAATCCAGGTCATGCATGAAAATCATCGATGAATAAAACATAATACCTATAACAAGGTCCCCAAACATCATATGAATTAAGTCAAAAGAATTGGATGCCTTCGATTGAAGACTAAGAGCATATGAGGTGCGATGAAGTTTGACAAATTTGCTAGCTTCATAATGAGATGAAGTAGATGATTCTAGGTGAGGACACAACTTTTGGAGGGATGGGAGAGATGGATGGCCATATCTGGAATGAAAATTCATGGCATACGAGGTGAGTGCGGAGTTGATGAAGGAGCCATATCGAATGTGTATGCCATCTCGCAACCGATCTCTACCAAGCTCCTAAGTTGAACGATTTTGAAATATAACATTAGCATGTGAGAAGATTGCAATACAATTAAGATCATACGTAAGCTTATTAATAGAGAAAAGATTGAAAGAGTTTTGTGGAACGTGCGTTGCTTGAGATAATGTGATATCTTATGATAATTTTTAGGAGTTGAAACTGGCAATCGACACAGTGGAACCATCGACAACTGTAATTGAGGCCTAACCAGCAAGTGGATGATAATCACTAAGCATGCATGTAGGCATGCAAAACAGGTGGGCTAGGCCTAAACGAGTTAGACCCATACGACTCTAGGCTTGTTTTCTATATTAGTCATCATTTAAAAACGCGGTCCATTTTTAGCACGGTCTGGGCAGGCCCGTGGGCAACCCATTTTTTTAACCAAAAAAGATATTCCATATAAATATAATATGTAGGAATGGTACGAGGATTTAAAAAGGGTTAAAGGCCCAAGTCCGTGTGAAATTATATAGACACTATTAAGTTTGAAACATTATAGGAAAGAATGCATGTGAGAAGGAAGTTGTTTGTGGAAATTACGGTTGAAGGATAAGTGATCACTTGAGGGAAGCAACAATTAAGAGGAAATTTTTGGACGCATTGCTTGCATGCCTAAGAGCGCTTGAGGGAAACAATAGTTCAGAGGTAGATTTTTGAAGAAAGCAGTCCTTGCATGAGGACCGGCCCGAGAGCGCTTGAGGGAAACCCAAGAGCATCAATCGTGTGCGAGGGAAGTTGATGCCTGTCGTCAGTGACGGCCTACCAACAACCGATGTGTGAGAGTGAGCAAGCCATCTATGAAAGACCGCATGAGGGTGTCCCACACGTGTGAGAGAATCCATCCCTCATGAAGGGGAGGGCGGGTGTGCGGTGTGGGGATCATGAAGGGGAGGGCGGTTGTGGTGCAAGGATTGAGGTGGGGGTGATCTAATGGGCGGGATATGGAGGCGATGGGGGACGAGACAAGATTTTGGGGAAGTAGGGGGATTCGGGGGAAGTAGGGAGATTTTCGAGAAAGCATAAGGGATTCTAGGGATGTGGGGCGGACCATGAATGAGTATCCGAGGAAGTGGGGCGAGCCGGATTTTTGAGAAGTGGGGGCGAGGTTGAAAAGTGGAGGATATATATATGATATTGGGTAGGCCTGGGGCCCGACCTTTGACCGCATGAGCAAGCCTGCATGGAAGTGGGGCGAGCCGGATTTTTGAGAAGTGGGGGCGAGGTTGAGAAGTGGAGGATATATATATAATATTTGGTAGGCCTGGGGCCTGACCTTTGACCGCATGAGCAAGCCTGCATGGATATGGGCTCAATTTAAAATAAGCATGTTCGTCACCGTATCCATGGGCTTGCCCGCAAAGCCCGCGAGCCCTCGTCTGTTTTAACATGCCTACATACCGTGTCACCTGTGGTATGATTTGAAGCACTGGAATCCAACATCCATGCAATTGATTGGCAACAGACAATTTGTCCGCTAGAATGAGCAATGATAGTTGATGAAGACGGCGTCCTAGGTCACGCCGAGTCATTGCTTCTGCTGAAGTTTGTGGAACAGGCTATAGTTCAAGAAACTCATCACATAGAGCTTTCCATCCCGTGAAGCAAGGCATGGAATGTCTAGTTCTGCATTCAAAGATCGAATAATTTTTGGAATGAATCTGAGATGAGTGTCAGGTTGTGCTTTCGCATGATTTCACCATGGTGGATTCAAATTCTTCGATGGCGGTTTCTACGATGCTTAACTTATCACTGCCTCAACTTGATGAGCATATGGATTCTATTAATTTCTCGCAAAATAGTTGTGATTTCCTTGGATGACATGAATTTTGAATCTCACTTGGTACACACCACTACCCAATGCAGATCTCAAATACAAGGTGTGGAAGTTAACAACAAGATTTTTGTTCTTGTCAACTCAATGGAACATTTGATAAAAGACGTCATTCGCACGACAAATAGTATCAAAGAACTTTGGGGCTCCTTGACACTCACGTATTATGAGACCAACAACCCGACACTTGGATACATTCCAGACTTTATTCAATCTCTGGATACAACTGTTGGAATGATTGAGCCCGGTCTATCAGATGAGGTTGGGCCAAATGCTAGCGGCATGTACTGTAGCATAACTCACCACCGACAACGACAATGGGTATTATAGCAATGTAGACTTTGTCGACATGGTACTGTAGCAGTATGGATTTTACTGACAACGGTATTGTAGCTCTGCGGACTTTACTGCCATGGATACCGTAGCCTAATGGACCAACTGTGTGAATCTAGGCACTGTACCAACACAGTTTACTGTAGCACTGCTTGCTTTTTTGGGCTCATTTCGCGCTAGGGTTTCTGTGTGTGCCATGTAATTTGCTCCCGGATATAGTGAGTCTTTTTCCGTCTCTTTGTGGACGTAGAGATTATTCCCGAACCACTTAAATTTCTATGTTTGCGTTCTTTTCCTTTTTCTTTTTCTTTCTTTTTTCTCTCCATTTTACTCCTATTTCTAGAATCGGGTGTCGTTGGCGCTCCCGACGTTTCCATAACAGCATCACCATACATTCTATGCTCACAGAATGGAAAGCTCTTCGTGATGAGCTTCTTGAGCTATGCCTTATTCTATAGATTTCGGCGAAATCAATAACTTAGTGTGATCAACACTCTTTTCTATATTACATGGACAGTCAAGTGTGCTACTACAACATCTGAAATCTTGGCCGACTCATTCACCTTGCCCGAGGATGTGGTTGTGGCAGTGGTCGAGGTTGTGTCATTTGTTAACATTTTCGCAAGATGGGTCACACTATTGAGGTTTGTTGGTTGCTGCATGCTCATCCAGAGGCCCCTCCTTGTACAACTCATGCTGCTATTGGTGATCAGTCTTTATCATCACATGATCCACACCATTCTGTTGAGTGTCCATGGTTGAGTTTGAGCTCATCACTTCTTGCCGTGCACAATTTGGGACGTCACATTCATCCGCTACGATTACTTAGTAGAATAGCTAAGCAAGATCGAGATGGAATGCAATGTCTTAAACAACGATGGATGAAGGGTGACAATCAGTAGATAGGCAAGGCACTGGAGATAGTATGGTGGCCACTTCTAATTTGGGGAGAAAATTATAGGAGGAATATGTTTTGAAATGCACTAAAAGGGTATATCGTGTTGTACGATATACCCTATATCTTAAAGAGGCATGGGATGCCATGTCTATATCGTAGTGTACGATAGGCTTTACGATATGCAATGCATGAGATGCGAGTGCATGGTCACTGCAACGTCTTCCCGCGCATTTCCTTCGGTTATGAATCAATTGGATTGATTCATTTATGGCTATCTATACATTCATTGAAATTTTCAATGAATGAACACTCTGACAAGTTGTGTGTTTCTATAATGCACGACGACTGCCATGAGATGACAGTTGATTTTGCAACACTCTTATGTCTATGCAGTCCTTGCGTTGCTCCACTCCATCGAGACGAACGTTGTAGCTTGTGTCCGTCACCAGAGCGCACATCCTCCTGTTTTTTTTTTTTATTTTTTTTTTTTAAATTTTGAGGCCGCCTCCTGCGATTGGGAGGATCCGACAGCGGTCACAGTATTTGCTTCGTTGATGAAGATTCTAACGCCTTCCTAGAGTGCACACCATAGATGCGGAATTGGACGGTGTGCGCCACCTAAAAAAAACAGGTCGGCTGGATGCGTCTCTATCCAGCGATGATCCTGCAAAGCGCATCTCCGCCGTTCGAGAGGAGTCCGACAAGAAAGTGGATGCACCAACAATGCACACCTCCTATGTGCGCCTTCTCCTGTGTGCCTTGTTCAAGTGAGCTCTTCCCGCGTGAGAAGTTCCAGTGCACCTCAGTTGAGCAAGGACGAGGCTCCGACAGGTTGGACCAATTGATAGATCCCAACCTCTTTGCGAACAAACTTCTTGTCTAAAAGCAGAATTACAGGAGAAAAATAGGAGAAGAAGAAGACTCGAGGGACCCTAGGTCCCACTCGCCCAAGCCAATTGGCTGACCCTTTAACAAAATTATTCTCTCAATATCTCTCTCCAGCCTCTCCCCCCTTCTTATAACCTCTTTGCCCTACCCCACACGTGACCTCCAGCAAAATTATCCCTTTATCCCTTTAGAATATCCAGCTGTACTTTCCCCCTGTCATGACTCCTATGCCCCCTTCTAGAGGGGGCCTTCCAGGCCATGCTGTCCAGGGTTGCCCCCAACTTGTCAAAGTCTTTATTAGGAAGCGATCAAAATTGAGATCAAGATATGATGTCAAATGCCATCTTTGTGGCAAACCCGAAAAACTTCATCCAAGAGAAGGCGGAGTAGAGGAATCATGAAGGTAAAATTCAAACCAATGTTGTGGCAGTTGTCAATGATGATGTGAATATTGTTCAAGAAGACAATCACGTCAATCTTGCAAGTTGAGACTCGACATGGGTGATCGACTCAGGTGCCACCTATCATGTCACTGCCTGATGAGACTTCTTCTCATCTTAGACTCTGAGAGTTTTGAACAGGTGAAGATGAGAAATGACGGTGCATGGAAAATCTTTGGTATTGCTAATATTTTTGTGGTGATTGATATTGGATGCAAACTATTATTAAAAGATGCGAGACATGTTCTTGATATTTAGCTCAATCTAATATTCACTGGAATGATGGCTACGTTAGTTCCTCCGGTGATGGAAAATGAAAGCTTACAAAATGTATCTTGGTTGGTGCCAAATGGAAGGATTCATCTCTCCATTTCATAAGGGCCAAACCATGCAGTGGAGAAATCAATGTAGCTCAAAAGGAAGTCTCTGGTATGACGTAAGTAACTTGGCCACATGAGTGAAAAGGGAATTAGAATGATTCCCAAGAAGAATCTCTTGCCCGGAATCAAATGTGTACATTTGGATTCTTATGTTGATTGTATCACGTGAAAACACAAAATATATTTTCATGGTTCTTTGCCATCCAAAAAAGCACATATTTTAGGTATGATATGCATAGATGTTTGCATGATGAGCACCAAGTCATTGAGTGGTGCTTTTTGTTTTCTCACTTTTATGGATGATCATTCTAGAAAAGTTTGGGTATTTGCTTTGAAAACTAAAGATTAAGTGCTGAGCGTTTTCAAGCAGTTTCATGTAACGGTTGAAAGAGAAACAAACAAGCGATTAATGTGTGTCTGAGCAGACAACGGGGTAGAGTACCGTTGTCCATTTGAAGAATATTGCAGAAGTTTCGACATTAGGCTGGAAAATCAACTCCGAAGATACCTCAACATAATGATGTAGCAGAGGGGATGAATAAAACAATCTGCGAGAGAGTCAGGTGTATGCTCTCAAATATGAAACTGTCGAACTCCTTTTGAGGGAGGCAATGAGGACTACAATAGATCTTATCAACCTTCATCTATTGGTTCTATTGAACTATGACATACCGTAAAGAGTTTGGACAAGTAAAGATGTTTCGTACAAACACTGGAGAGTTTTTGGTTGCAGGACATTTGTGTACACTCCAAAAGATGAGAGGATGGAGTTGGATGGAAAGGGAAAACGATGTATCTTTATGGGATATGTTCATGAAGAGTCAGGTATAGACTCTGGGATCCTATCAGCAAGAAGATCATCAGAAGTAGAGATGTGATATTTTTTGAAGTTTAGACAATTGAAGATTTTGAAAAGCCTGAGTCACAATCTGAAAAAATTCAAATAAATCTGGAACCGGTGTGACCATCACTAGTTTTAGATAAGGGGAAAAGGCCGCGACACCGATAATGCATCACAATCGGCTAATATATCTTCATCTTTTGAGATGTCTTCATCACATGATATTCCAGAGCAGATTCCTCGAAACACAGTTGAGGAGATCCACAAGCGAATGACAACAGAGTCGTAGATGCTCACTGATGGTGGAGAAACATAAAGTTATGATGATGCCATCAGAAGATGGAATGGAGAAAAGCCATGTAAGAGGAGATGAGATCCTTGCACAAAAACCTCACATTCAACCTGGTAGAGTTACCCTAAGGAAGACACTCAAAAACAAGCGGGTGTACAGAATCAAAAGTGAAGATTGTAGCTCGTAACCATGTGATAAAGCCAGGATGGCTGTGAAGAGATTGAGGCAAAAGAAAGGTATTGACCTTGAAATTTTTTCTCCAGTGATAAAAATGTCTTCTATCAGAGTTCTTAGATTGGTAGTTAGCCTCAACTCGGAGGTACACCAACTTGATGTAAAGATCGCATTCTTACACGATGATCTTGAAGAGGAGATATATATGGAGCATCCCAAAGGTTTTCAGGTGAAAAGTAAAGAAAGCATGTATGTAAACTCAGGAAAAGTTTATATGGTTTAAAATAGACATCGAGACAATGGTACAAGAAATTTGTCTCATCACTGCGTCTTCATCAAGACAACGATTTCATTATTCTCGCGCTTTATGCTAATGACATTTGGTTATTGGCAAAGATATTACCAAGATAGGTTAAAGGAGTTGAACAAGTTCTTTGAAATGGAGGATTTAGGAGAAACCAAACAGATTTTTGGCATGACGGTTACCTGTGACCAGAAGAATCGAAGGATTTGGTCATCACAAGAACGATACATCAAGAAGAGATGGAAAAAGTTCATTATCAGTCAGCAGTTGGAAGTCTCATTTATGCTATGGTATGCACCAAACCAGATATAACTCACGCTTTTGGAGTTATGAGCCGATTTTTATCTAATCCAAGAAATGAGCATTGGGCAGGCGTTAAATGGATATTTAGGTATCTTTGAGGTACATTCAGTCATTGTTTATGTTTTGAAAATGTTGAAAGGATATACGAATGCAGATATGGCTGGAGATGTCGACACAAGAAAATCCATATCCGAATACTTGATATCATTTGCAGGGGGGTTGTTTCATGACAATCACGTTTACAAAAGTGCGTTGCCCTGTCAACCAAAAAAGCAAAGTATATCTCAATCATTGACGCAGGGAGGCACGATACTGTCTGCTTTGGGGCTAAAGGCCGGTGTAACTTTAAAACGCCTCTTGCACAGAAGATGATTCCCCCCCCCCGGCCACCGCTCAACCTCCCAAGGTGTTTCCGATGTGGGACTTCAGAGCTAAGGATTGCGGATGCTCCGCGTCATACTCCCTTAAACTGGCCAGATGCACCTGCACCTGCTTAAGGAAACATACGCCCAGGAATCCTGTTGGCTTTAAAAAAGGGACATAGAGTGAGATTACCTTGAGGGGTGAATCAGGGTATGCAAAGTACTTGAGCAATTAAAACTTTTAATCCATTAAAGTCTCACTTGCCCATCAAGGATTTTGACCTCTCAACCTTGAGGGTCACTTGTAATGCTCTTTTACCAAATATGCGTTAGGTTGCTTGATCTGTTTTGGTGTGCATGCATAAAGTAACTTGGTTTACCCTCACTGAGCTACGTCCAAGTAGCATGCATCGGCATTTTGCTATGCACCAAAATCCACTATGGAGCTCACTGCTTTTCACAAGGGGGCACTCCGCTTTTGCTGACTGCTTCGGGATAGGATCCACACACAGTTTATGAACATATAGATCCCTTCATTGCATCATAGAATGCATCTTCAAACAAGGCAGATGCTCCAATGTAGTTCCGCTGGGTTGCTTCTTCACCTCTGCCAAAACACCTTAACACAGCACCTTCTCTACTTTCCAGAATGCCTCTGGAACAACCTTCTCTTTGATGTAGACACAACAAACACAATCTTCTTTGGTTATGTCTTCAATGCTTGCCAAATCTTCAAGACTTCCAGCCCTTCGACTGGAACAAACTCTCCTCCTCTGAAATCCGGATATGGCAATGAGTGCACAATGTCTTTCTTTCAAACTTCCTTGCCTTCTTGGCCTTCACGATATTCCTTGATAAATAGGAAGTCATGTGCCAATAAATCTCCGCCTGTTACACCATAATTAGGCCATTCAAACCGCCCATAAAGACCCACGAATTTCCTCCACGATTTTCATCGAAACCGCAGCAGCAGTAACTGCTTTGTGGACACCTGGAAAAAACTCCTTTGCAGCGTGGATTTAATCCAAATAAATCCACCATCATCAATGCTGCAAACCACCTTCGAAGACCACTTGAATCATGGACCAAATACGTGTCCCATGATTGTTGAATCATTAAACAACCAGCTCTTGGATTGCCTGTGCGATTCACTCCGCATTTGGCGTGGTTTCACGTGTCCCAGCCCGACACGGCTTGCACCATGGCCTAGTGCAAGAACCTAAGCTGTTTCGCCTCCAAAACAGCAAGCACTATGGGTGTGGTTCCCTGCTACAAGCCGTTTTGGCTTGCGACTCCACCTGTCAACCACGACCACTTCAACACTACGGCTGTGGGCTATCCTGTTTGGGCCTCCCGTGAACTGCAGGCCTTCAATGTAGAATGTCTTGACCATGACTTGTCTACTATAGCGTAGCACAAGACTTTTGGCCGTTTTACTCAAAAATGCCAAACAACACGGCAAGCACCATGGGCAGGCTGGCTATTTTAACCTGCATCTTCCGCTGTCCACCACGGCTTGTCTCGCCATGGGCGTGGTCCAGCTGCCTTGGCCATTTCGTCCAGGCACACTCGAAATGCACCACGGGGACCACCAGGGCTTGGTCTCTGTTCTAGTTGCCCGTTTTGGGCCACTTTCTCTCAGCATGTCCTATACAATGGGTGTGGCCGCGCCTGTGTTGGGCCATTTTCAACATACCATGCCTTGAGCTAAGGTATGGTCCTCCACCTTCTCCAAGATGCCTTCAACCTTCCTTGGCTTTTTTGTTCTTCATGTAGGCTCCAAAGGCCCACTTTTCTGATGTGGGGCTTCAGAGCAGTGGATCACGAGCGCTCAACGTCATACAATGTTCAGTTTTTAACCATGAATGATTGTCTTCAATGTTCAGCAATTGACGCGGAATAAAGACTTGTCAAGAGGGGATGAATCACCCAATAAATTCTTGACCACAATTATTTCTTCTCCCCTTTAAATAGCTATCATTTCTCATGTAACTGTAATCTGTGTATCCTCCGATGATTACCTGGAGAGAAAGAAATAGAGTGGCTCTCGTCTCCAGTGGACATAGGCACACTGCCAAATCACATACAAGTTTTTTGTTATTTCTTTTTCTGTTCGTGTGTGTGCGTTCAACTTTTGAATGAATTTGTCTGCGCGCGTTTTATTTCCCAGCAGATAGAGACAACGCATGTCACGACCCGTCCCAGTGGGGCCTGCGCCGTGACCACCTCAAGCCCGCCTCCGATAGCTCAAGGGCTGGGGACTAGCATCGAGTAGACATATCCCACAAATGGGAGACATTTGCCTAAGTATCTGTACGCACACACATATCTCCAAGCCCACAAATGCTGAAATGTAAAAACGCTAAGTAAACCATGCATGCAAACCACTAGATATAAACCACAACCAGAGTGCAACAGGAAAGTAAAGTACAAGGAGGTGAACCGGGCCGGATTACAAGCCCACCAAAAGAAAGACTGAAAACAAGCGAAAGAACAAGCTCCTGAAACCCGTCCGCAGGAAACCCTACCTGAAGGGTAGGTGAAGGCCAGCTGCCTGAAGCCGTAAGAGTACGCCTCGTCTGTCTGATCTCACTGGGCACCACCCGGTCCTGGTCCTCCCTGGACTCCGTCAAAGCGCTGATCGTCTGCACAAGACACGACACATGTGGGCAAAGCCCGTGTAGGGGTGAGTAAAACAGTACTCATTCGGACACCCCAAAACCACAAAGGTAAAACCACGAAGGAATGCACAGTCATCTCTACACAGGTATAAGCCTATAACACATATACCAAGAATATCCAGATATACTCAATTACCAGCCACAAGGTAAAGAAGGTAAGTCACAACCAATCGTCAGCCACAAGATTCCGCTCGAGGCACGCTCGTTCTGAGAGAACTCACTTCTCGAGCCTTGATGTCATCGGGGACTCTTACAATGAATTCCCGCTAATTTGGGCCCCGCCCAATTGAAATACACCGGTCAAGGTCATGATATACAAAGAGGAGATTCTTCCCAGAGAATACCGACAACCCAATCTGTATTATTCCGCAACGTAGGGGATTCTTCTCAAAGAATACCGACAACCCTATCGATGCGGCTCGTAACGTAGGGGATTCTCCATCGAGAATACCGAGAACCCTATCGTTACAACCCACTGGATGGAGGATTAACGCCCTGTACTCAAGGGTCACGTCAATTCCCACAAAACTTCATCAGGGGTGATGGAGGATCGCTCCAGTCCCATGCCACAACTCTATCTGGGACTTGACCTTTAGAGGGGATTGTTGTCCAGTGATGTGAACGGAATGGCACATTGAACCCTTGAGGAAAGAATTAAGGGGAACTCCGCACCTACACTGGTCCATACTACAACTCCACCAAGCCATCTCAAAAGGACCGCCTCGTTGTAAGGGTCCTAACGTTGCAGACGACTCATCAAACGAACCTTTCGTTTGAAAGTTACGGCTCTTTTTTGTAAAAAGGGTCTGGTTGGGTCTGGGTCCGACCCGACCTGGTATGGGACGGTCCGAAGTGGCCCGGTTGCTCCAGCCCGGCCCGCCGCATGCAGGTCGGCCCTTCTCCCGCACGTGGCTTGGTCAACGCGGCTGGACCGCGCGGCGCTGCCGGACCGCGTCAGCCGTCGGATCCCGCTGCTCACGCCGCCGCGGTCCGGTAGAACCGCGTCCCACCTCTGTCGGCCGCTCTGCCAGCGGCCTCGCCTGGACGCCGCCCGCGGCTTCAGCGCCGCGAGCCGTCTCGCCACCGTGGCCCCACTTGGACCGCGGGTTGCTGCCGCCGCTGACTGCCCTGCTGGCGGTCGTCTTGCCTGGCCCGGCGCCCTTGCTGGGCTGGTGCCGCCTTTGCCGTCGGCGGCCTCACCTCGTCCACCCGAAACGGTTAGAACTGCCGCCTCCGCTCACCGCCTTGTGCCGCTGCGGTTTCGAATTGTCGTCGCGGATCGTGAATCACGAGGAACGAAGAACCGGGGGGGGAGGGCAAGCACATAAACTCCCAAAATGGACGAATCTTGGCCTTGTTCGTGTCGGCCTCGATCCGTCCATGTTAGATGAAGAACGAAGTGGAGGAATAAACAATTTCTAACATGAATCAACCCGAATTAATCCCCACAACAGAATAAACACAACCCGCAATACGCACGATCCGTGGATTAGCCTGTTCGTTGACTAATTCGCGTTCGTCGTAGGGATAATGAACGGGGAAGAAGAATCAAATAAAATTCACACCCTACCTGGAGTTTGGATCGATCTGTGAAGAACGTTCGTCGTCGGCGGCGATCCGTCCACGAGCGATCTCGATCCGTCGTTCGCCAACGCTTTTCTTGTCCAGAGCTTTCGGGGAATTTCTCCAGGATTGTGAATAATCCCGTATCCTTGCCAAGCTGTTAAATGAAAAAACGCGTTTCAGCGTTGTCGTGTTGCTGTGTTGCAGCGTCATTGCGCTGTTTCATTTATGAAAGAAAACGGGCTGCCCCGTCGTTGTGTCGCAGCGTCGCTGCGAAATGTCAAAAGAAATAAAATAAACCTTTTAAGTTCATTTTATTCTCCTTTAAAACGTGCAAAAATTATCTTTTGCAATTGACCCGCCCCGATCGATGTTTGGCCCTACCTAAGGTAAAGTCACTGTTCTGAACACAACAGTGCTCTCGGATTTCTGTTCTGGGTACCCGTTTAGAAGTTATTTCAGTTCAAAGTTAAACCGACTGCGCGTTTTAATTAAAAACTGAACTTTATTCAGAGATTTGTTTCGGGCACACCGGGGCTCGGAATCTCATGCCGTCTCAGCGCTTGGTCTCAGAATTTTTCCAATTAATTTATAAAAATAAATCGGAGAAAAATCTGAGTCTTTACAGCGCAGTCTAATAGTGACCATCCACGAGCATAAGCGGGCTGGACAGAGATCGACCTTCTGTAGCAGCAGATGACCATAATGGTGAAGATGTTAGTGTTGGATCATAGTTACAGCATCAGCTGAAGGATCCACACAGAGCAGGGGTGTGTGGCTGTCGTGTTTGGTCTGTCCACATCAGGGCCGGAGGCTGTGCCTGTGTTGTGTTGGTGTGGGTGGCGCTGGGGGTGTGCTCCACACAGGCAGCCAGGGGTCGCGGGCAACGTGAGGCTGTTGGGGGCTCGAGAAGCGCTGGTTGTGCAGGCAACACAAGGGTTCTAGGGTGCTCTAGGGCCGACCATGTCAGGGCTTAGGTATGACGTAAGGAAAGAGAGGAGGGGGGAAGGGCCAACCCAAGAGAGGAGAGAGGTGGGGTAGGGTCACGTCAGGACGCACAAGTGAGAGAGATGGGTGAAGGTTTCACACAGAGAAAGAGGGGAGGGGATAGGGTCACAGAGATCCTTCTTTGATACCATGTAAAATGGATCCTCATACCTCGATATGAGGTGAGACTATTTATTGATGAAAATAGAGGAATACATAAGAGACCATCCCATGTGGGACTCCAGTAGAGAAGATCGGCCAACCTCGTTGCGCACACTGACAATATTTAATTCATTTATTATTATTTATTTAATAACAATTTGTTAGACATGGATTATAATTGTTGAGATGTGGGGATAGTGGTCTGCAAAGTAGGGGAGATGTGGTATTAATAAAAGTCAGAGAAAGAGTAATTGCTTCATTTTTGACATTTGTCCTGAACACGCTTGATGAGGTGACGAAGCTTTGTCTCGAGATGGCATCAATAGAGTTTGTGTTGGATCCTGATCCAAGTTGAAATCCTGTTTCTCCGTCTTGATTGAAACCATATTTGAGAAAAATTCTAGTTCTGTCATTGCATCAATGTTAGTTTAATAATAGATGGAGATGTCGGTGCAGACACATGGGCTGTGAGAGCACTTGAAAAGGGCTCTCATTCAAGAGGGATTTTGGGTAAAAAAATCATCTAATTGGTTCCAGTCCATGTTTCCTCACTTTAAATTCATCCATCGGCTATCATCATTCTCAAATAAACAATTCAGTATTCAAAATAAATCAAGTTAACATGAGAAGAACCACATTTTGGAAAGAACTACTTGCATCTTAAATCAAGGTCTGGTTCTTAGGAAATGTGTCAGAAAATTTTATTGATTTCTTTTAATGTTGTTGGAGTTTCTGTACAGGCTGTCTCTGTTATTTTCTATATAAGGTCTATTTATAGACCAAGAGCGTTTTTGATTTTTGAATTCAAGATATGAAATATTTGTCCTGAGCTCTCTTTGTTTTCTTTACGCAATTCCTTACCCTTGGATGAATGGTGGAATTCAATACCTAGTGGCTTTTCCTTATGCTTGGAACAGCTGGGCCACGGGCCTTGACTTGAGCTTTCTATCAGAACTAAAGAACCTACTGATGCAAAGATTGCTGTTTGAAAATTATAAGCAAGATATATTTTTCAAATTACACACCTTGAAACAAAGAGAGAAATCTGTAGGAGAATGCATCTACGAGTTTGTAAGGTTGATGATGTGACCTGATAGAATAAAGGAAGCAGACCATTGCAAGATTTTTGAATGGATTGAATAAAGAGATCACAAATTTAGTGCAGCTACAACCTTTTTGCACACCTGTGGATACATGCATGCTTGCTATAAAAGAAGACAAGCAAAGGATTGCATTCAAGCCTTTTAAGGCTGTTGGGCCATCCTCAAATTCAAGGCCTCTGTGCCTTCCTCATGCAGACCCGATCCAATCAGACACTACTATCGGGGCTCCTGGATCAATCCTAAAATGTTAAGATCTCCTGGTCACACTCAAATGGAAGTCCTTTGGGTCACTCTAATGTAAGGTCTGTGTGCTACCCTCTAATTTAAAGGCCTCCGGACCAAAGTTTAAGCGGAAAAAAACTTCTAGGAGCTGCAACAAAGGATTCCTTTTTATCATAGTTATTTATCTTCTAATCAGATATTACAATAAAAAAAAAGAAAAAAGAAAAAAGAAAGAAAGTATGTTAGAGAAAGGAAAGGTGAAGATGGGAGAAGCACTCTAAAGCATGATAAGTCTTTTTTGATTAAGGGATCGAAAATGCTTCAAATGTCGAGGGTACAGATACCTCCAAGCTAACTGCCATCATTACTCATGGAAGTCAAAGACACTGGGAAGAGTTCAAGATGAAGGCCATCAAACTGAAAAGTTGAAAGTGAAGATGAAGTTATAGAGAAAGCTTATATTGGAAATATGTTTGTGACTTCAAGTTGAAGGCCATCAAACTGGAAAGTTTAAAAGTGAAGATGAAGTTATAGAGAAAAGCTTATATTGGAAATATGTTTGTGTTAAAGTTGGGTTTTGCAAGCTCAGATCTGTCCAAATAATGACCAGCAAAAAAATTTATTCTAAATATAATCAAATGTTGGCCTTGCACGGGAGTACATAATGCATATTGAATGTCAGATATAATTAATAATATCAATCAAATGCTTATGACTAAAAATGCTTGAGAAGAGTCTTTGTAATCCTTAATCGTATATTCTCTTTTTCTCAGGCTGAAGAAGGGCACGTTGATATTCTTGGTCGTCTTCTTTATACTGCTAAGCTTGTTGCTAAACAGGAAGGGCTAAAGGATGGCTTCAGGATTGTAATCAATGATGGACCAAATGGATGTAAGTATTCGTTCTTCATTTTCCTTGCTTCGAATCCAATCTTGATCACCCCCCCTGTTGATTTGCGCTTTTGAGGTGGGAATATTTGTTTGCAGGTCAGTCTGTTTATCATCTCCATGTTCACCTCCTCGGGGGTCGTCAGATGAACTGGCCACCCGGCTAATTCTTAGGACCTACGCCGAGCCTGGCCTGGCCTCGGGTGCATTTCTTAGGGCCCTAAGCGCAGACCTTGGTTAGCCCGGAACCCTGGGCTTCCGGGACCATTTGAAAATTTTATTTTAATTCGTTTGATTTTAAAATGTTATAATTTTTGAAAATTATTTTCAGTTTCTGATAAAAATTATGAATAATTTAAATATAAATTATCTTAATATGCGTTAAGTTAATGCAATTAACCATCATAAATATAAAAAAACAATGATAAATATAATTAATGTTAAATTATATTTGGCTATTTATTGAAGTAAAATAAAGTTAAAATTATTAAAGTTGAATTAAAAAATTAGAGGTGGTTTATTTTAGTTAAAATAAAATTTAATCAAGTATGAATGAATTCTGGTTGGGCATTTGCCCTGCGTGGAGGCTCTTATTCTTTTTATTTAAATATTATTTTATCCTTCAAGCTATGATATTTTAAAGACAACTAGTCTTTTAATTTGTTTTAGGGTTCATGTCTTTAAATAGGGTGTTAGGTGTTCCATTGTACGGGACTTTGTCAAATTAATAGAATTCTTTAGAGAAAATTATCTTGTGCGTTTTCTACTTGAGTTCCATGCGAAATGGCTCGTTTATCCTATTGTGCTACATCAATTGATATTAGAGCAAGATTGTTTCTCATTGTGTGGTAAACCATATGAATCACTCTTTTTGCATGTTGTGATATGTGCCTTGGGTTAATGCGTGCGAAACATGAGGGATCCCTACCATTCGGTTTTCCTTTTGTGCAACCCTTGTGCTTATAGACTTACAATCACAAAACCCTCTGCCCCCATCTACTTCAGTACTTGGCGAGCTCTCCATGCGCAACTCCATTGTTGTGTGAGCTCTTTGTGTGCGACCGCATGCCCATGGTGCCCTTTAGTGCCACCTGCGTGCTCAAAACAGAGGCAAACACTTGTTTTGTGTGTGAGCCACCATCATTGTGCATATATTGCTTTCTTTGTGTGACTACTTTTGCATGCGCTAGACCCATGGTGAATGCTCTGTGTGCCAAATTCCTAATTCTATTCGCGCATCATTGTTGTAACTCAATAAGCATAACTGAGACGCATCATTTGCCTTCGACACTATCACCTTTCATTTGTCATGGTCAATAATAGCAGAATTAATGAAACTCTTTGCTGAACCAAATAATGCAATTAATCTTAAAACAACTTCGATTGCAACAACAATAATTTCAGGAACTTTGATTACAATAGAATCAATCCTAAGACCGGCATGAGATAGTTTTGGGGGCACCATGAAGTTGGACCTCATAATGGACCTCCATTGATCGTAGTTGGTCATGAAGAAAATGACACGCCAATTCATGTTTCACCAGCTTGACGGGAGGTTGATTCAGACTTTGGGGATGACTATGCTATGACTATGCTGAACTACTAGGGTCCTGATAGACTCTTTGAATTAAAGCAGATCATTGTCTTTTTACGACAACCTTGATGTGGAAGGATTATTGGATTGGATTGCAGAGGTCGAAAAAGACTTTGACTTGTTGGATACACTGATCTCTGGGTCAAATACTTTGCCTGTAAGTTCTGTGGCAGAGCTTTTGCATGGTGTGAACAAATAAAGAATGATCCTTGACGACAAGGTAAGAATCTCATCCACTCTTGGCGATGAATGAAGGATGCTTTAAACCTTATGTTCCTTATGAATGACTACGATTATGTGCTATATTAGCAATATCAAGATTGTTGGGTGATAAAGGGTCAACAAATCTTGAGGTTTATTGGAGGTCACCAGCTTGCTATTCAGGACCAGGTGCATCTGATCACTGTGTTTAGCTTGAGTGGGGTGATTACCCAAGCCCTGCGGGTAGAGACAACTTTAACAACACCCTCACTTGGACCCTTCAATGATCGGAACTTGGGACCCAACAAGGCGGTAAAATTCTAGATTTAAGCCTCCACTAAAGAGACGACAAAGCCCCTGAAGCAACAATTGAAGCTGGTGAAGACCAACCAAGACAACTAGCTGCAGACGCTACTAACAACCGCGTCCATCCTAGACAACACCCCTAACCTCAGAAGAATAACCTATATGCTCGAAAGATTGGCAACAAGTGCTATTGATGCCAAAGACGTGGGAGCAATTAACCATGAACAAGAGGAGGAACAACATTTTATCAATCTGGAAGACATCGTTGAAGAACTGGAAGTCCAAGTTGCACGATGCTTAGTGATGACCACCAAACTAGCACAAGAGGATTCACAGCGTCACAATTTCTTCCACACTCGATGTTGGGTGAATGGGCGCATGCTCAAAGTTATTATTGATGAGGGAAGCCAAGAGAATTTATTCTCTCGAGATGTAGTAAACAAGCTACAATTGAAAACAACAAAGCACTCATCGCCCTATCAAGTTGGATGAATATAGTCAATAAGAGACACTTGAGTAACAAAACAATGCAATGTACTTTTCTCGATCATTCGTTGTGAAGATCATGTGGTTTGTAATGTGGTCGAGATAGATGCTTGTTAACTTACACTGGGACAACCATGATAATTCGATCTCAATACTCACCAAAATGGCTGAGCTAACACGGTGGGGTTCACCAAGGATTAAGCTCACTAAATTTTGTCACCTTTGACTCGATGTTAAGACAATTGTCACCTTTGAAAAGGTGCTAAGACACTCGGTATTAGGAAAATCAGTAATTTCTTTATGTGCACCAACCGATTTTAGGAAGGAGGCGAGGGATGCCAACTACATCCTAGTTGTCACTACCTAAGCATTCTCAGACAACCCTACTGGCATTTCGCTAGCCCTCCAAGATTTGCTTGATGAGTTTTGTAATATTATGCCTGATGAGTTGCAATCGAGCTTACTGCTAAGTATAGATATCCAACACCACATTGAGTTGGTCTTAGAGGCTTTAGAAAATTTTCCACACTATCGCATGAGTCTAACGGAGCATGAGATCCTCGAGGGCTAAGTGTAGGAGTTGCTCAATAAAGACTTCGTGAGAGAGCATGAGCTGTTGCTCTGTTCTAACTTTGTTGGTACCTAAGAAAGACGGGATATGGAGGAGGTGTGTTGATAGTTGGGTCATCAACAAAATCACAATCAAGTACAAATTCCTAATTCCATGATGATATGTTTGATATGCTTTAAGGAGTTGATATTTTCAAAGTTGGACCTTCGAAGTGGCTATCACCAACTTTGAACCCGACTAGAGGATGAATGGAAAACAAATTTCAAGACCAAAGAAGGGGCTACATGAGTGGTTAACGATGCCATTCGGGTTATCCAACACTCCTAACACATTTATGAGACTCCGGAACTAGATTATGAAACCCTTCACTGACAATTCATTGTGGTTTATTATGATGATATTTCAATGATATTGTTATATATAACATGATAACTTCTCTTCATTTTGAACATTTGAGGGTGGTACGAGTTTTGCAGGAAAACATGCTTTATATCAACCTTAAGAAGTGCAGTTTCATGCTCCCCAAATTGATCTTCCTTGGGTATATTGTATAAGTTGGCAGAATTCAAGTCGATGAGAAAAAGTTTCAAGCCATCTAAGAGTGGCCCCGACCCAAGACTATAGGTGAATTATGAAGTTTCCATGAGCTTTCCACCTTTTATCAAAGATTTATCCAAGATTTTAGCTCGATTGTGGCACCACTTAAAGATTGCTTAAAAAAGGGAAACTTCCATTGGGGAAACAAAATTGAGGAGAGCTTGGCCACCATTAAGGAGGAACTTTCCACCACTCTTATTTTGGTGTTGCCTGACTTTAGTAAGCCATTTGAGTTGGGAACAGACACATCCATTATCGAAATTGGCACTGTCTTTTCTCAATCTGTATGACCAGTTGCATTTATGAGTGAGAACCTTAGAAAATCATGTTGTAAGTGGGCTGCATACGAGCTTGAGCTATGCATAATAATGGTATGGGTTGTGAAGCATTGAGGGTAGTACCTTTTCCAGTGAGAATTCATCCTCCAGGTTGACCATGAGGCTCTCAAATATATGCATTGCCAGAAGAATCTCAATAGGATGCATGTGCGACATGCTATATATCGACAACAATTCACTTTTGTGATTAAGAACAAGAGTGGTTAGAAAAATCAAGTGGTAGATGCATTAAGAAGACATGCTCATACACTCATCACTATGCGAAATGAGGTTGTGAGATTCAAATATTTAAAAGACCAATACCCAGAAGACATGGATTTCACTAATACATGGACACATTAGCCCTTTTATATTGCAGGATGAATTTCTTTTCTTCCAAATGCACTTATACATTCCATAGGATCATTATGAAAGAGCATAACTACAAAGCTTCATCGCAATGAGCACTTCAGGAGGGAAAAACCCATTTCTATGGTGGAGAGGAAATTCTTTTGATCACAATTGAAATGAGATGTTGCTAAAGTGGCGAAAAGATGTATGACCTACCAGGAGAACAAGGGGCATACACAAAATACTAGATTGTATATGCCACTACTAGTTTTAGAAGCTGTCCGAGAAGATGTCTCCATGGATTTTTTCTTGCGGATCCCGATAGAGCTGATCTTTTCATTACTTTTTATATGTATTTAAAGGAATAAATCCCCACCATTTTGACATTTTGACCTGAATTGCATCATTTTTGATTTTCAAGTATATTATGGATTTAATTGTGAAAATGACTCAATTTAATGTTTTAAAGATTTTTTAATCATTTCTTGAATTAATTGATTAAGCCATGTCTTTATTTTTGTTTTTGGGAAAATTCTATTTTTGAACTTAAAATGAGTAATTTTGGTTAAGTATGAAATTTTGTAGGATATTTTTGTCCTGCCATGTAGGATAATTTCTCAACTTGTATGATATTCTACTTTTTCAAAATTCCAGTCTTGTAAGATATTTTCACTACCTGTAGTACAATTTCCTTTGTCAACTTTTCATCCTCATAAGGCTTTTATGGCTGTCTTATAAGACTTTTGAAGTCTCATAAGATATTTATCATCTCGTACGATAACTTCCTCTATCAAATCTCAAACCCCCATATGCCTTTTTCCTATCTCATAAGATCTCTTGAAGGAGATTTCTCCATATGGGATTTTCATAAGTCTTTTGCCTTTTCCAAAAACTAGATATCATACGACTTTCATGAGCATTGTATGACTTCTGCCCCATCGTAAGACTCTACAGTATGACTTTGAGTCTGTATAACTTTGCATTTCGTAAGTCTTCAAAATTATTATGAAATGGAAAGTCATATGATGAATTTTATAAAGCCTTATAATTTTGTACTGAAACTACAGACTTACCGTTTGCATAAAGGAAACTCCATGATTTTTCATGTTATGGGTAAGTCACTCAGAACCTATGTAAGGGTAACTCAGGAATTATTAAAGCTATACAAAGGTGATCTCAAAGATAATAGGGAACTCTCAAATGGATTATTTGCATAAACACACTTTGAACCAAAGCTCTGGCGCCCCATGTCAACATGCATGCGATCAATAGGAGGCAACTACATGGATCATAATATGAATAATATTTTGATCAAGAATAAAGAGGAAGCTGCATATTTCATGGAGATTTGAGGATCACGAAGAAGAAGGGAGACCGTAGGAGAAAAGGGAAGATACAAATTTCAAAATAATGAGGATCTCCTAGGTTTGATCCTGATGAAGAAAATGGAAACTGGGGATCTATTAGAAGAATACGAGGCCAAATGCTATAAAGAGTTGGATTTTACGAATTGTAGGAGTATTGTTGTGACTGCTACTTATTCCATTCATTATTTTTCCATTTTTTTTAGTTTCTGAAAGATTTCTCTCTCCCCCTTCTTCTCTATTACCCTTCGAATATAGGGGTAATCCTCTGAGTGACCAAGGAAGGGAAAAAGATCCTTTGTAATGCTTGATTCATGCTTTTATTGTATAAAAACTCTCTTCCATCGAATGATTTTTGGTTTTCAGTGGCTGTTTGGTACTTTTTAATATGTTCATGTTTGAAGTCTTAAACTTATTCATTGTTCACTACTCAGGCTGATCACTTGTAATCTCCCTCCACTTAGTATAATTTGCCTCGAAGGAACATGTTTTATTAGGTGGTGAGTGTCTAGTAATCACTGACATGTGTGTGGAGGAATTGTGTTACTTCTAAATTTCCTAGGAGCAACAATACTCAAATGAGTATTTCCTTGATAGTTTAGGAGTAGTTTACTGATTTTTCACACACAGAGGAAGGGAGGCTGACCAAGCAGTAACCACTGTTAGGTAAGCCTCCACAATAAACTTCAACCAAGGGTGATTTACAAATCAATCGAGGAGTCTTTGATCTATCAATTAATAAGAAGAGAAGTAAAACCATTTTAAAGTCCACGATAACATTGCCAAAGGAAATCCAAACCCAAACCCATCACTTTCTCATCATCTTTCTTTCAAACCACTTTGCTTCCATTGATTTTTTTTCTTATCTCCCAAATCAAACAATTTCAAAACAAGACTCCCTTTTTCTCTAACATGCAAGTGACAATAGATTTTGTACACTCCTCTCTAGGAGAAAACATAAGGTTACCATTATAACTAAATTTAACCTAAGAATTAAAATGATTTTTCCACACCCTACAACAAGTGTGCGTCAAAACTCGGTGTTGTTGTCGGAGAGGCAATGCCAACAAAAAGCCTAACTCTAAATTATATGACTATATCTTAAACTGATTTTTTTATTTAGATCCCAAAATAGAAAGAATCTTGACGAAACTAAGAATCTTAAATTTGCAATCAAACTTTGAGGAAATTGCTCTTATAGTCACGACCCGACCCTACCCGGGCTCGAGCTGCAACTACCTCAAGCCCGCCTCCATAGGCTAGGGGCTGGCGACAAGCGCCGAAGGCTAAACAACTCGGGGAGACCTTTGCCTGAGTACCTGTACACACACACTCAGCACACTCAATGCAAAAGTGCAGAGTAAAAGAAAGAACAAGCAGAGAAAAGGGCAACTGCTATATATATACCACAAAGTGCAT
Source organism: Viscum album (assembly GCA_963277665.1). Taxonomy (NCBI): domain Eukaryota; kingdom Viridiplantae; phylum Streptophyta; class Magnoliopsida; order Santalales; family Viscaceae; genus Viscum; species Viscum album. The sequence continues at coordinate 1,980,910,971 of OY728119.1, forward strand.
CGACCTCTACAAGTACAAAGAAAGCTGAAGGAACACTGAAAAGAAAAGGGCAAAACACACACCAAACCAAAAAGTGCCACAACCCGGCAACAAGTAAACAAAAAGAAACAGCTGACGGGTCTCCCACCTGGAACCCGACTCCGGCCACCGCACGCGGTCCAAGCTCCCAAGCTCCTAAGCTCCTCTGACGTCACGACCAACTTGTCCGTCGTCTGCAAGGGCACACCAAGTGCGGGCAAAGCCCAAGCAGGGGTGAGTATAAAAATACTCAGTAGGATACCCTGAAGGCTCGAGGGAGCAACAAAGGAGGCACCGAAGGGTGAGAAGTAGAGCGAACAAGGAAAAGTAAAGGAGCACAATAGAGAGGGCAGTAAGGAGTACAGTAAAGAGTCCAGCTCAACCCAACAAGAGGAAATAAGGTAGACTCTTCCAGGCACAAGGAGCTGGAAACGGTGAGAAGATGAACTTCCCGTCGAGTCTTCGCTACCTATAGCAGGAGAGTAGACTCGTCCAACCACGAGAAGCTAGACACGGAAAGCACGTGGCATACCCCGCGCGTCTTCGCCTCTCCCGGAAGGAGATTAACCAAACCCAAGAAGTGGGTACTAGAACAAGGTATATACAAGTCCATATGCTCAAACAAGAATCCCAAACAAGATCGTAAGGGGATCTCCATCCCGTAGCTCAGCCCAAGAAAGAGTAGCCAACAGTCCCAGAAGTAACACCATCGATGCCCAGCACCCCGCACGTCTGCCCCGAACTGCAAGCCAAGGGCTCAATCACCACACCTTGACACTATTCGCTTTGGGTGGCACTGACTCGCCCGCACGGTTTTAGGTCGCGTCACAAGGACGCATCTCGGTGGGGGAAAAGCTCCTCGTACTTGAGAGTTCTGGGGGAACGTCAACCACAACTCGTCACTGCCCCGCAGTCGAGAAGTATGCTCAAAGTCGACAGGCGACCCCCTGCCCAGCCCCACTGGAGGGTCCCTGGAAGTCAACGGGTTCCCACTATAGGGAGACCCGGAAAGTCGACGGGTGGCACGCGCGTCGCAACGCGTGCAAATTTTCAATATTTATTTACCTACTAACTACTGTAGAAGTGGCGAGCAGGGTGGAACCACAGAGAGAATGTGAGTAGACACTAGAAATGTCCTTTTGGAGGAATGTTCAGGCGAATGGGCTTTAATTGTGTGATTAACAACTAAGTTCTAAAAGCTAAATGACTATTTTAAAAATGACTAATTAAATTAACTAAAACTATCTAAGTGAACTTAGCTATGAAAGAAACTGGCAGAGATGGAAGTGTCAGAGTCGTGATGTCCGTTCAAGTGCATGCAATGTCAATTATTTAATTCCCACATTTGAATATTTATTTATTCAATTATCACCGATTCCAAATTTAATCAAAATGTCATCTGGTCTCGTTCTCTGATGTTAGAAAACATTCTAATTTTCACACAAATTATTTATCATTTCGTTCTCTGTCCTGACAAATAATTTGCGCGTCCTTATAGCACTGAATCACTTGGTGAAATACAATGACCCGTTTCTCACAAAGTCTAAGTATCTACCTACGTTGGGTTCGCTCACATGAGATTACTTATTAAGTATCACTCATGTCAGTTTGAAGGAGAGCGCACACAAAATATTAACTTTCCAATTAATATATTTATTTATTCAAAATTCGATTGCGCGCTTGATCAAATTCTGGATAAATAAATTCTCGGATGAACTCCTGTTCGTGATTACTTATTAGGTATCACACGAACGGGCACCAAAGCATGTGTGCAGGCCCCAAATGATAATTAATTTAAACACAGATACAATTAATTAAATAAACATCCTAATGAAATTAATTCAAAAGGCAATCAAACGTAAGAATAAATTAAAGACATGCATTCACCATCACATTTATCACAACTCTGACACAAATGAATTACCCCGCCATCACGACGACACGACACATAAAATAATAAATAAAAGATATCACCGTGCTCGTGTCGTTGTTTTGGTCACCGCGAGACGTCGTCAACGATCGCAAAACAATAACCATCGCTCCGCTCCGTGCAGTTGCTGACGCCGCACCCGAATCAAACCACCGCGCCGCTGAAAATATGCTCTGATGCTTGCTCTCAGTGTGCGACGTGAATCTTCAGAAGCCAAGAGAACGTTCCAATCCTCCGCTGCGTCGATGACTTGTCCGAACCTCCGCTGCGCTCTTGGTGATGGTTCGCCGCTGTGGGTTGCGTACCTGTTGCACTTGAAGTGGCTGAGAAGGGCAGTTGGGAAGTGAGAGCAGGGAGCCGCGGCAGGAGTTGCGGATGAGAGGAGGGAGCAACGGGTGAGGGAAGGGAGTTGGGGCCGTGGGGTTGAGCGGGTAAGGGGAGGGAAAGGGGAGAGCAGGGGAGGGCGGCGGGTCCAGCCGGGAGAGAAGGGGGAGAGAGGGGGGAGCGTGCGGCTGGCGAGGGATGGGGAGGCGGCCGGTGAGAGAGGATGCCGCACAGGGGGCCAAGCGGGTAGGGTAGAAGGAATGGGGGGCGGCGGGTCCAGCGGGGGAGAAAAAGGAGGCGGGTTGGGGGAGATAAGGGGGGCCGCGTGGGATAATTGGAGAGAGGGAGATTCAAGGGGGCGGTTCCGCAGGTAAGGGGAGAGAGGAGGCAGGTGAGGAATGGGTCAAAAAAAAGAAAAGGGGGGAAGGGGAGTGCGGGTAAGGGGGATAAAAAAATAAAATAAAAAATGTTAAATTCAAGATAAAAACTAATTATCTAATTAAGTTAAATAATAATAATAATAAATAAAAATATATTAATGCACATGCAATTAAATATAATACTATTATAATTAAAAAAAACTACTAACAAATCTTATTTTATTAATACAACAAAATAATGAAATAAAATAAAATACAAATTAAAATATACATACTAATAAAAATTAATAAAATAAACTAAACTAAAATTAGAGAAACTAATAATAATAATATATTGTTAAATATAATATATAAAATTAATATAACTAATAGAGATACTAAATTACTAATATAAGTATATAAATTAACTAAAAATTATCAAAATATCTAAATTACTACAAAACTACAAAAATAAACTAAAAATATAAAAATTGGTTAAACTAATTAATTAAAACTATGTTAGAATATTATAAAAATACATGTAAAATCCATGTACATAAAATCCCCCACACTTAAACTTTTGCACTCCTGGGCAAAACAATCAGAAAGAGAACACAAGTGGACCCATAGACAAATCAAAACATCAAAATTACAAGTTCAAAATTTTTCATTCTCTTTCCTCATAAAATATCATGCTTCATTTAAAACTTTAGTTTCAAAAACAATTTTTCTTTCACTTGCATTTTTTTCAAAACAAGTATGTGCACTCATCAATCATGTGACCTACCTTTCCATTACACTCATCGCTCGAAAAGATTGGATCAAAGTTTTTCTCAGTTCTCATGCACATGCATGCTTACCATAGGCTTGCCATGAATTTCACATCTCCACTAGTGGAAATCAAAATAATGTACCAATCTCAAGGACTTTACATGAGGTTCAAATGTTTCTGAAGCTATGGGACGGTGGGTTAAAAAAAAATTGACATCTTTTTGGTAAAAAGGAGGGTTGAATCTTGAAATAAATGCATGATAAGTCAATCTAAATGTCTCCCTCAAACTCTCGCTCCCCCACACTTAAAACACTGCTTGTCCCCAAGCATTTGATAATCCAATGTTGCACTCTCTTTTTTTTTCTCTTTTTTTTAAAGACAACTCACTCAAATAATATGGTCAGGAAAAACAAGTGAGTATCAGTTCCAAAACCCCATGAAATAAATGTCAGACAATAATCCCAAAGAAAGGTACACAAGTAGCGTATACGATGTAACATCTCAATGAAGGTAGGTCATATAGAAAACTTTCTAGTTCCTGGAGTAATGGATCATCACTTTAATAGGTATCCCCAAAGTCGAGGGTTACCGCGTAATGACCACCAATGTACTCATTGTTGGAACTGAAAAGGATTCTATATTCCTATATCAAAATAATATGAAATGAATGTGGCTACTGTGAAAAAGAACTCATATGATCAGGATGGGATAATGTCAATCCATGTACATCAAATGACTCACTGCCCCTCGAAGAACCCTCTCCATGAGTAAGTCTCTCTCCCCCACACTTAGATTGAAATAATCATGCAAAAATCCAAGAAATTGGTAGGGAAGGGTATCGGCTTGGGCTCATCCTAAAAGGCTCCTGCATGGATTCTAAGGGCTATACGAAGGAGAAAATGTTTGGGTGGCTCAGTGGGTCAATGGGGCTAAAATATCAAACAGATGCCTCGATCATTTTAGTGCAACTTTCAAAAATTCCTATCGCTTTGATGGAAAAACATGGCAAGTTCTAGAAGACAAAACATGGTTGAGATTACCTCAAGAAATAATAGAAATAAGAGATGATTGTAAAATAGCTCAGAGTCCTCACGGGTATGGAAATATAATTTTGGACAGCACAGATGATCATGAGTGCGAATAAGTGTCTCAAACAAAATACAAGTTTTTGAAAAACATTTTTGAAGCATGAAATAATATCAGCAATCATCTAAGTCATGAGAGAAAGGATCAGATAATTCCAAAACAAGAATCAGGTGCTCAAACTGCCTAGGGACACAAGTGTTATGTTCCTGACTGTGTTGTGACAAAAATACAATGGCTTTTATGTGGGTTCATCAATGACAAGAATGTTAGTTTTTTTTTCAGATTTTTTTTTTACATGGTGTTGTTGGAAGCATAAAATATGACAAAAATAAAACACTTCCCTGTGTAAGTGCAGATTGACGCGGAGAGGCTGTTTGTATCTGATGAAGCTCCAGAAATGGTATACCTGTAAAACCTACACATTGACAGCACATACTCGCATCATATCAAAGAAGTCACACCATAATAAAAAATGTGGATGATAAAAATATTGATGATGAATTTAAATCCACTACTGTGCCGGGAGAAAACAGATTGTTGTAAATGCATGCCATTTTATTTAAAATAAAACTAAATGAAATGAAATGAAATGCAGTGAAAAGAAAACAAACAAATGATGGGTTTCCTCCCATTGAGCGCTAAGTTTACTTCGTCTTCAGCCAGACGTTATTGAAACTCCACCAGGATCGAATGGAAATGTAAACCATGCATCTGCTTCTTTTTCAGTAGGAGCGCGGAATCCATTCATTGAAGATGAGTTTATCCTGCAAGCTGCACAAAATCTCAACGGAATCTTGTTAGAATAGTGGATGTGTGGAATGAAATGAAAATATGTCAACTCACAAGGGAATGAGTATACCTCACCTGAAGAAAGACTCATCGAATTTTTGAATTTTGGGAAAAGGTTTTCAATGGAAAGATCAAGAAGATTACCTCCTTGAACATACACAGGTGAAAAAGTGCCATTACTAGAATCCTTCAGTGGTTCGCTTATATCCATCACATTCTTGAATGCAGTATCTAGGTTGATGATGTATCCCAATTCGTTTTCACACCCAACTACTAGCATAGAAAAATCCACTGGTTTCCAACTCAATTCATGCTTGATGGTTTCATTGATTGTGCCAAGGTCAAAAATATTGTTAGAATATATGTGTATTTCAAGTGAAGTGTTTTTAACCTCGACGCATAGAGCATGTGGCGCAGGATCAATTGGAGCATATGACTCCATTGTGTCAAGAATGACATCTTTTTCAATATTTTCTTCTATATCACCCTCATCATTTTTCTCGGTTGGTGCATGTGTCACCACGAAATCAGGATCCTCCAAGAAATCCCATTCTTCCATTGTTTCTAGAAAATTATGAGTGTTCTCTACCACCAATGCTGATTGATTCTCCGACTTCAGAAAAGTATTAGATGTCTCCATTTTAGAAAAAGTTTCGGACTCACAAGGATTTTCATAAAGAGGTGATTCGATGTCATTTGAAGTGATGTCCTCTTGAGTGTGGAAATCCAATGTCTCTTGGTTCAATTCTAAATCTATCATGGTAAAGAATGGTCCTAGTTCAATTTCCTCTTCATCCTCAAAAGGTGTAGTTTGATATACATTGAATGTGTCCTTTTTCACTTTGGGATGACTAGGTTGTGAATTCATAGAAGAAGGACATGAAATCACATTTTCCGAGGGAACAGTATGTTCAACAGGGCGGAAGACCAAACTCTCATATTCTTGAAATGTGATTAGATTGGAAGAATTATTTTGTGATGGAGGGGAGTCATCAATTGTATGATAAGAAGGCAGATTAATCCCATTATCAGACTCAGGACATAGATGTTGTTCAAATGGAACCTCTATTGCACTCTCCTCAAAATAATTGTTTTTAATTAGATCATCAAGGGGTAATGAAGCATCTAGTTCGGAAATATGATTCATTTGATTTACTAAATTATTCAATTGATTTTCTAGATCTTTTGTTGAGGAAAGCAACTTTGCATTGCATTCATCTTGAAGTTCAAACCTCCGATTGGTCTCAGTGATAGCACAATGCAACATGTGTTCAATTATTGAATCATTTGTTTGACATGAATTGTCATGTTCTAAATTTTCAGGAATGCATTGACATTGAAAATGATCAACATATGTATAAGGACTTGTTTCATAGCATGGTGAAATGTTCTCATATGGATCATAGCATGGACTTGAATAAAGATCATTGAAATAAACGGGATTACCTGGATAGATCATGTGCGGTGAATCGTTATACGTCATACCTTGAGTCGGGGCTGCATAGGGCGGGTACTGGTTGTAATTGTGTGGTGCGGCCCACGTCATTCCGAGCTTCTGGGTGTCTTGAAAATTCCTGCAATGAAAAATTCCCAGAGTAGTAAACTGTTGTTTTTTTTGTGTTGGTTTGGTTTTTGGTTTTTTTAAAATTTTTTTTTTAATTTAAATTTTTTTGACCTAAATCACTCTTTTAAAGGAACTCCTAATGCTACTATTCTCCCCGGCAACGGCGCCAAAAATTTGGCACGCGCGTCGCAACGCGTGCAAATTTGCAATATTTATTTACCTACTAACTACTGTAGAAGTGGCGAGCAGGGTCGAACCACAGAGAGAATGTGAGTAGACACTAGAAATGTCCTTTTGGAGGAATGTTCAGGCGAATGGGCTTTAATTGTGTGATTAACAACTAAGTTCTAAAAGCTAAATGACTATTTTAAAAATGACTAATTAAATTAACTAAAACTATCTAAGTGAACTTAGCTATGAAAGAAACTGGCAGAGATGGAAGTGTCAGAGTCGTGATGTCCGTTCAAGTGCATGCAATGTCAATTATTTAATTCCCACATTTGAATATTTATTTATTCAATTATCACCGATTCCAAATTTAATCAAAATGTCATCTGGTCTCATTCTCTGATGTTAGAAAACATTCTAATTTTCACACAAATTATTTATCATTTCGTTCTCTGTCCTGACAAATAATTTGCGCGTCCTTATAGCACTGAATCACTTGGTGAAATACAATGACCCGTTTCTCACAAAGTCTAAGTATCTACCTACGTTGGGTTCGCTCACATGAGATTACTTATTAAGTATCACTCATGTCAGTTTGAAGGAGAGCGCACACAAAATATTAACTTTCCAATTAATATATTTATTTATTCAAAATTCGATTGCGCGCTTGATCAAATTCCGGATAAATAAATTCTCGGATGAACTCCCGTTCGTGATTACTTATTAGGTATCACACGAACGGGCACCAAAGCATGTGTGCAGGCCCCAAATGATAATTAATTTAAACGCAGATACAATTAATTAAATAAACATCCTAATGAAATTAATTCAAAAGGCAATCAAACGTAAGAATAAATTAAAGACATGCATTCACCATCACATTTATCACAACTCTGACACAAATGAATTAACCCGCCATCACGACGACACGACACATAAAATAATAAATAAAAGATATCACTGTGCTCGTGTCTTTGTTTTGGTCACCGCGAGACGTCGTCAACGATCGCAAAACAATAACCATCGCTCCGCTCCGTGCAGTTGCTGACGCCGCACCCGAATCAAACCACCGCGCCGCTGAAAATATGCTCTGATGCTTGCTCTCAGTGTGCGACGTGAATCTTCAGAATCCAAGAGAATGTTCCAATCCTCCGCTGCGTCGATGAATTGTCCGAACCTCCGCTGCGCTCTTGGTGATGGTTCGCTGCTGTGGGTTGCGTACCTGTTGCACTTGAAGTAGCCGAGAAGGGCAGTTGGGAAGTGAGAGCAGGGAGCCGCGGCAGGAGTTGCGGATGAGAGGAGGGAGCAGCGGGTGAGGGAAGGGAGTTGGGGCCGTGGGGTTGAGCGGGTAAGGGGAGGGAAAGGGGAGAGCAGGGGAGGGCGGCGGGTCCAGCTGGGAGAGAAGGGGGAGAGAGGGGGGAGCGCGCGGCTGGCGAGGGATGGGGAGGCGGCCGGTGAGAGAGGATGCCGCACAGGGGGCCAAGCGGGTAGGGTAGAAGGAATGGGGGGCGGCGGGTCCAGCGGGGGAGAAAAAGGAGGCGGGTTGGGGGAGATAAGGGGGGCCGCGTGGGATAATTGGAGAGAGGGAGATTCAAGGGGGCGGTTTCGCGGGTAAGGGGAGAGAGGAGGCAGGTGAGGAATGGGTCAAAAAAAAGAAAAGGGGGGAAGGGGAGTGCGGGTAAGGGGGATAAAAAAATAAAATAAAAAATGTTAAATTCAAGATAAAAACTAATTATCTAATTAAGTTAAATAATAATAATAATAAATAAAAATATATTAATGCACATGCAATTAAATATAATACTATTATAATTTAAAAAAACTACTAACAAATCTTATTTTATTAATACAACAAAATAATGAAATAAAATAAAATACAAATTAAAATATACATACTAATAAAAATTAATAAAATAAACTAAACTAAAATTAGAGAAACTAATAATAATAATATAGTGTTATATATAATATATAAAATTAATATAACTAATAGAGATACTAAATTACTAATATAAGTATATAAATTAACTAAAAATTATCAAAATATCTAAATTACTACAAAACTACAAAAATAAACTAAAAATATAAAAATTGGTTAAACTAATTAATTAAAACTATGTTAGAATATTATAAAAATACATGTAAAATCCATGTACATCAACGGGTGCCACACTGCCCAGTCCCGTAACAGGGTAATCCACCAGAGGGCGACCCGACTAAAGTCGGCGACGGGACCACTGCCCAGCCCAGCTGGAGGTAACCCGACATCGGGGACCACTGCCCAGCCCAGCTGGAGGTAAGCCCGCCATCGGGGACCACTGCCCAGCCCAACTGGAGGTAAGCCCGGCATCGGAGACCACTGCCCAACCCAGCTGGAGGTAAGCCCGAAACTGCTCTGGTCATCCCTGCTGGATGGTACTGCTCGGTGAACACCGTTGTACTGGCCATCCCTGCTGGATGGTAACCCACTGACGAGCCCTGCTCGAAACAACCTCAGCCCTGCTGGAAACAACCTCAGCCCTGCTGGAAACAACCTCAGCCCTGCTGGAACAACCTCAGCCCTGCTGGAACAACCTCAGCCCTGCTGGAAACAACCTCAGCCTTGCGGGTAACAACCTCAGCCCTGCTGGAAACAACCTCAGCCCTGCTGGTAACAACCTCAGCCCTGCTGGAAACAACCTCAGCCCTACTGGTCAAACAAACGAGCGCAGAGGGACCCTCTACGTCGCGAGAGGTCAAGAGTACGTAAAGCAGATCACGACATGCACGTGGGGTCCACACGACGTGTGGTCCCAAGTCAACCCTAACCGAGCGCACCAACGTTCTCAGGTACAAACCACACGTACCTCCAAGCGCTCCCGTATACTCCCGGAGTATACCTCGTTCCAGCCCAAAGGCTATCGTGCACACGGCACCCAGCATCAACGCGAAGGTGTGACGTAACAACTCCACCTCAAAGGCCCAGGCACGACCAACCACATCTTGTGAATCATTTATATCACTCTCCTGAGAGTGCACGATCACACGCCAAGGGTCCGCTACAAACAAGGTAGGACGAACCACCACCAGAGCACCTCTCATGCTCCACATTTAACAAGATCACGCAAGAGGCTCCGCACCACCAAACTGATCACACCGTTGTAATCCTCATGGAAAAACATGCGAGATCGACTACTTACTCGCCACCAATGGATATCCGACGGAAAAGTCACTAACACTGCCTCACGCCCGAACGACGTCCCGTGATCCCGAGCCTCGGCCCCGAAAACAGTCGGGCACATCGCACCATTTCGATCCCCTCAGGAAAACATGTCAAAAACACTACTCACATGAGTGCAATGAATATCCGAAGAAAAAGGTGCATCCCGGCGCACCGCACACGAGCGGTGCCACGTGAGACCCGCATCCCGGTCCCGAAACTCAACGAACGGATCACACCGTTACGATCCTCTCAAAAAAGTACATGAAATGGACTATTCACTTGTCCAAAACGGTCGCCCGGTGATAAAGCTGGAAATCACCGTCAACTCCCGAAACGGCCCTCGCGGGGCCCGCACCATCGTGCGGAATTACAGCGGGCAGACTGCGCCAACGTGATGCCCTCGGAAAAACACCCAACATCGACTGCTCGCACGCCCCGAACGGACGTCCGAGGAAAAAGTCGCTAAAAGCTGCACGCAGCTCAAAAGACGGGCTGTGGGGCCCATGCCTCAGCTCTGGATTCAATGCCTGGAACCACCCTGGAAACCTCCGCCTCGACGCCAGGGTTCCAATGCCGCTGACGACGCTCAAAACGGACGTCAGATGTGTTCGCGCCGCTCAAAACAAGATTCTTGGAATGACGTCAATCCCCTCGATGTACGTGTCGCGCCATCGAGGCCTATCGTTTCGGGAATTAAAAATTCCCGAAACCATCTCAAAATATTCGTCGTAATTTAAGGAGCGCGTCACCGCAGACGGCGCCCAAATCCGACACCCGATTTATGATTTATTAACTTATAAATCATTTTATAATAATAATAATAATAATATATTATTATTATAACCTTAATTATTATTATTTAACTATTATTAATATATTTTTTTTAACCAAGACCAGACCGGCCGTTCGGCCGATCTTCTCCTTCTCCCAACAGGACCCGCAAAAGGCGGGTCCTGGTTTCATCCCGCAGCCCCCGAGGTCAGCGCCTCCGACCGCGACGGCGCGCCGGCGCCTCCGCCTCCCGCAGCCGAAGGCTCCTCACCATCCCGGCCCTGCACCGCCATGGATGCCCGGCCTCGTACCGGCTCCCATGCGCCGCCCGCGCTCGACCGCGAGCTGCCTCGCCCGGGAGACCCCGCCGCCCGGCCTTACGGGCCCCGCCGCGTCGCCGTACCGCCGTGCCGGCCTGCTGCCACCGCCCGTCCGTGACACCGACCCCTGCTCGGCCTCAGCCTCACCGACGCCTGCTGAAGGCGCCCCGAACCGCCGCTAAGCCGGCTCGCCTGAACCCTCGCCGGACTGCCTTGGTCCACCGGAAAACACCAAACCCGCAAAGTTCGACGAACGGCCGAGACAGCATCCGAACCCGGATTTCAAATCCGAAACGAACGCCGGAAAGTGTAAAATTTGTACTAAATGGCCATGGGATTTTTTCAAATATTTAACGGCAAATCGACGTATAAAATTGAATGAAAATGAAGGTTCAGAAATGAAAACGCAACCAAAACCTCCTACCTCGATGGGCGATGCCCGAAGCTTCGCCGCCGAACCGCCGCCTTGCCGGAGCCGCTTCTCCGGAGGGGAGGAGCTTCTCCTTCGGTTGCTGCCTTCCTCCAGAGGATTGGCCCAAGGGGGTGGAGTGGGGGTGAGGGTTTATTTAAAGAAAAATTAATTAATTAAATTCTTAATTAATTTAAAACCTCAAATCTTGCCCGTATCCGAAACTCTCGACGGGGTCGAGGTTAAACCTCCCCTAGGCTAAAAAACACCTCCCGAGCACAACGATGGTCTCGGAATTTGATTCCGAGCTTTCTTTCAAAAGTTATAAGACTGAACGCCCAAAGCCGCCAAATTACGAAAACGCCCCTGGGGCCATTTTTCACAGACGGGCCGCGCCCGCAAAACTTACACCCCTAATAGGGTAAACGGCACGCTCCGAACTCAACGGTGCCCTCAGTTTTCCAATCCGAGCCACCGTTTAAGAGATACTTGAGTTTAACCATTAAACGAATAAATAAATAAATAAATTTATCCGTTTAACGTTCCGAAAGCGAGCGAGGGGTCCAAACATCCCACGCCGACAAGTTTTATGTCGTTCATAGGGTAAAAACCCCATTCCGGACCCATACGTACACTCAGATCTCTGATCCGAATCACCGTTTAGGAGTTATCCCATTTATTTGGCGTTTCCAGTGTGAACGCACTGAAAATTTAATTCCGGCCACTCTGGGGCTCGGAATCGCACGCTGTCTGAAGGCACTGCTCTGGAATATTATCAAGAATATTCCAAATTCTTTCTCAGAAAAAACCGAGTTATTACAATTCGAGTGAAACATCAAGTGTTCACTCTGAGCTTGTCAGTATGGCTGAAAATCCCAACCATACCCACAGAGACCTGTGTGCACCTCGGTTTTTTAATCAATACGACCAAATTTATATGCCTACTTTGCGGAATGAATTTGAGTTAAAATACGACTTAATTTAGTTGTTGCCAAAGTTTCATGGTTTAGCAGGTGAAAACCCAAATAAACATATTAAGAAATTTACCTTAGTTTGTTCTAATTTGAAGCCCATAGGATTAGTTGAGGAATAAGTCAAGTGGAGGGAATTCCCATTTTCACTTGATGGAGCAACGACAGAATGGTTATAGAACCTACAATTAGGTGAAGTACATAACGGAGATTCCTTGCAGAGATGCTTCCTTCAGATATTCTTCCTTACCTTTAGGAGCACAACCATTAGGAAAGAACAGTATACCATCAGACAAGCCACTTGAGAAACTCTCTATGAGTACTGGGAACAGTTTAAAAAGTTATGTGCCAATTTCACACATCAAGTTGTAAAGGAAAATTACTTTCTAGTATTATTTTATCAAGGCTTGCTGGAAAATGATCAAAACCTGTTGGATGCATCATATGTAGGAGTCTTGATAAATAAGTCACCAACAAAAGCCAAGGTATTGATTGAGAATATTTCATAGAACTCACAACAATTTGGCATAAGAGGTATTGGTACATAGAGAATACATGAGGTAAGAAATTCTAAATCTTATCCATTATTAGAATCTAGGCTCAGAGCTAACAAACCTTATGAGATAGATGTCTTTGAAACAAACAAGTGAACAATAAGCACCAATTAAGATATGTGGTTTCACTTAAAAATTTCACTGAATAGTGTGTTGAAGTGAAGGGTATGGAGAGTTGTGAAACAACCTTTTAGCCAAGGTAATTTCAGTAACAAAATCAAGGATGAAGAAGTAATCGCCAAGTCTAGTTTAGTTTTTTAAATTAATTAGAGAAAACCACCCCCAACAAAATCAACATCAACAACATCCCACTTACTAGTAATAAAAACAGTTCTAACCAAACCCACCATTCCTGAACCCACCACCTTTCCAATAGCCTTACAAGCAGCCTTACAACCAACCTGTATACCAACAACCACATCATTTCTAATTAAATAAACCCGATGAATGACCATACACTAGTGCACAAGACCTTATGTAGTAGCAACCATAGCCTGAATTTAAGGAGCTTAGGAGTGAAGTGGGATAGTTGAGAAACCGGATTAGCAGTCTGGGGGAAATTTTATCCAAAAACCCAGGTATGTTATCGGTTCAAACAATCCCTAACCCTAAGGAGAATGTGATCATGATGCATAGTGGTACTCATAATGATTCCCAGTTGATCATTACCCTTGAGATCACATGTTAGAGTTGTGAAGGAGATGAAATTGGAAACCCCACAGGGGAGGGGAAAATACCTACCATGTTCTATCTACTAGGCCTTATGGTGGGGGCCCAAGGATCTCCCATATTTCGACGGTTGTGGTGGGTGTGGTTGATCTTCATGATTTGGGATCTTCCCACCAAGATTGTATGTAACAATCTCTGGTGGGTTGAGCCCAAACTGTGAAGATCATCCATGCCCATACAAGATTTTTAATTTCAACTCCTCTATAATTTGAACCTATGACCTCAGGGATAACATCCAACTAGGAAGCATTATCATAAAAAATAAGGATATTCACCCCATTATTACACCTGATCCTAAACAAGATCAACCTAGCAGTGAAGAAGGAGCTAAAAATCCCGAACATGAACTACCAAAACTTGACATTGAAGAGCATACTATAGAAGAATTTGAACAGAACCAAGCAGAAACAGTTGATGTAGAACCCATGAAGTAGTCCAAAGATCCCCAGGAAGAAGAAAATAAAGGACAAGAGAAAGTTGAACCACAAAGGAAGAAAATAAAAGAGACACCATGAAAAATACATTAAAGGGAGAAGAAGTATCTCCCACTTTAATTCCCATTAAGGATGATTCAATCTAAAAATATCAAATAATAAGAACTCCAAATAGAAATCCTAGAAACTTTTTAGAAAGTGGAGGTCAACACACCCCTTTTTGTAGCTCTCAAGAAGATTCCCAAGTATGCTAAGTTCCTCAAGGATATTTGCACCAAAAATAGGAGGATTCAAGGGAATAAAAGAATTAATTTAGGAAGAAGTGTCTTAGCCCTTATCACACTACAACTGTTTTGTGAAAATGATAGGAGTAACAATGATGAATGATTCCAAAAATGAGAGTAAAAGGGAAAATAAAAAAGAATAAGAAGAAGATCACGAGACACAGGGAATTATGTGGTTTGTAAAACTATCCCTACATTCATAGAGAGGCATAATAATTTCACTATGTTTGAGAGTATAATTATTGTGCGATTTCATAGGTTCATGCACACAGAAACCCCAACTCAAATGAGCTCATAAAGAAGATGGTGCAACTATGACACCAACCGCACAATAAGTCCACTATGCTATAGTAATCAGTGGATGAAAGTCTGTGAAGCTATAGTGATTGTCAGTGTCATCAGTTACATGATGCTATAGTGTTATGTTGAAGTCCACATTGCTATAGTAAGTCCACACTGTTACAGTAAGTCCACACTGCTACAATATCTTGTTAGTGTTGTCTCGATCATCTCTGTTATAGTGAGTCGGCATTTCTATAGTGTCAAAAGATTTGGGCTGAATGCCTTCGGCCCATGGACCCATTAATAGGGGCGCACTACCCCCTACAACCCCCAATGACCTCATTGTAGAGGTTGAACCATGAGAGTTGCGGTCTAGTGCACGATATAGGCCGCCAATAGTCGACCCAACTTCATCCAAGGGTCAGACATTTTCTACCCCTTGAACCATTGGATCTATAACTTTTTTAGATGCTTTGTGTGATTTATGTGTTTCTATAAATGGTATCCCCATTTGGAGTTTACATATTTGAATATGGGATACTTGAATCCCACAAGAGTGGTTGTGCAACTCGCAAAAAATCTAATGTTTTTCTAGCAGGAGTATTGGAATATGTCCTCATGAGAGTCCAAGATCTGATATTCCCTGTATACTTTTGTGCGCTCAACATGGAAGAAGACAGAAGCACATCATACTCACCCATTATTTTGGGGAGACCCTTCTTGAAGATAGACAAGATAATTATCAATGTGCATGAAGGAAAACACACCATGGATTTTGGAGACAACACAATCCATTTCAATATATTTGACTCCATGAGACACCCTTCAGCTGACCATTAACTCCTTAAACTTTCCCACTCTGAAGAGGATGAACCCATTGAATACCTAGGCATGTTACATGAATGTTTAGACTTAGAAAATCACTTAATTATTGAAAATTATATAGAGAATGAAGATATCTATAATTCTGAAGAATCTTTTTTCGGTGTGGAGGAAGAGGTAACTTCTAAGTTATTTGAAGTATTTATTATTTATTTAATGATGAGGTAGCTTATATTCCATCATGTGTGTAGAAAATAAAAACAATGTAAGTGAGAAACCTAAATTTGATTCCATATTTAGAACAACCAATGAATCTGGAATTGAAACCACTACTCACGAATTTGAAGTTTGGGTACTTAATGAGAGAAGAAAAAATATCAGTGAAAATAACCAACAAACTTCCCCCTAACCAATAACATAAATTGATTGAACTTTTGAAAGAAAATGTGCAAGAAATAGGTTGTAATTTTGGTGATATCCCAGAAATTAATCCCAAAATTTTCTCACATTTATGTGGGGATAATTCCAGACCTATTAGATAACTCCAAAGAGGATAAATCCCACCATAATAGAGGTAGTGGATAAATAGATAGAGGATGAAATCCTAGAGCCTCGGAGCGGAGTGTCACTTACCAACACGGAAACTAGGGTTTCTCCTTTGCGTTTTCTTCCTCCCCTCCTCTGGCATGACCACGTGACATGACATCATCACCCTCCTCCAGATCTCTGCACGACGCATTGTCGGCTTAGGAGTCCCGCTCCGGTGGTGGCGCCTCCAGCTTTGGATGTTTTGGTTCTCAGATGGCCTGATAGTGGAATGTTGTTGCTGGATTTGGCATCAGGCATTGTCTCCGGCTTCTGGCGTTCTGGACCTCGGATGGCCTGGGGGTGGAGCACCGATGTTGGCCTCAACGTCTGGAGGCATCTCCAACTACTGATGATTTGGATCTTAGGTGGCTCATGGGTGAAACGCTGGCACGGATCTCAGCTAGATCTCGAATATCCTGGGGGTGGAGCATCAACTAAGGGTTGGCATCTGGAGGCATCTCCAGCCTCAGGCTTCCTGGTTCTTAGATGGCTTGGGGGTGTAGCAACTTGGCGACGACCTCTACATCTTCTGGAGTGGTCCGACGTTGCCTCTGGAAAGGCTCGAAGGGGGGAGGTATCTTGGTTTGGGTTTATTAGTGATATTTTGCTTGGGTGATTTTTTCTCATTGGCTTCTGGTTTAGATTTTTGTTTCTTTGTTTTCAGTTGCCTGTGGTTGATCTCTTGGCGTTGACATTGCTCGCACTTCCCTACTCTCGGTTCTTACTGCTTCCCCTCACCCCTGATCTCATGAGTTTATTTGTCTTGACATCTGATGTGGGTTCTTCCTCTGTCCAGATCTACCCAGTTTCAACCCAGAGCGGCGTTTCTGGTGAAGGTCGACTTGGTTTACTTTTTCGGTGGAACTCCTCGTGTGTGTTTGCTAGGTCTTCCTGCCCTAGGTGGCGTTGTCCTGACATCTAACATCTTGGAGCTCCTACCCCTTTGAGTTTCTTGTTGATGCGAAGATGAAGGGTGGCTAGTAGGATCGTTGTGGCGGGGCATTTTTCGGTGTTGTCAGGCGTCCAAGATGCGATCCTCGATAGTGATTTGTTTTCTGATGGTGATCATGGGATGACGGTGAATGGTTTTACGGTGATTCGACATGTTTGTACTTGACCACATGGAACAGGTCCCAAAAGAGGATTCAGAGCTGGAGACTCATCTTTGTAGAGCTAAACAGATTTGGATATTTGAGAGGGCATAACGTCAGCTATCAGATCAGGCCTATGCTTTGACACATGACACTTGCTTGCCGAAAAACCTTGCAATGGTGGAGAGTGTCATCAAGATCACATGCCAGGGAGGGGCAGTTTCATATCAGTCTGATTTTTCTCTCTTTGACCTTCGAGTCATGGTTAGTCTTATGTCCATGAAGTCTTTCGGGTTTCCCCCTTTTTTTCTTAAAAGGGGGTTTATTTATAATAAAAAAAATCGAAGGCCTTCGGGAAGCTGGATGGATAAATAGATAGATAATTTGTTGGCAGTAGACATAATTTACCAAATATCTGACTCATAATGGGTCAACCCAATCCATGTAGTTCCCAAGAAAACTAGACTAACCATTATAAAGAATGAGAAAAATGACTTGATACCTGTTAGAATCTAGAATATTTGGAGAGTTTTCATTGATTATAGGAAGATGAACCAATTTATTAGGAAATATCACCTCCCTATCCCTTTTATTGATCAAATGATGGAGAGGTTGGCTGAAAAAACTCACTATTGTTTCTTAGGCGGTTTTCTAGGCACCCATTGCTCTAGAGGACCAAGAAAAGGTAGTCTTTACATGTCCCTTTATAACCTTTTCTTGCAAGAGGATGCCTTTTGGTCTATTAAATTCCCCATGCACATTTCATAGGAGTATGTTAAGTACCACATTGAATGCATTGAGGCATTTTAAGATGATTTTACTATCTTTGGGAATTCCTTTGATCATTATTTGTAAAATTTGGATTTTTTTTGAAAAAAAGCCTTGAAAAAAAAACATGGTTTTGAATTTAGAGAAGTGTCATTTCATGGTGAAAAAGGAATATTCCTAGGGCATGTCATTTAAAACAAATGAAATTGTGGTGGATAAATAAAAAATTGAAGTGATACATTATTTTCTTTACCCAACTTGTGTGAAACATGTTAAATCCTTCCTTAGAAATGTAGGATTTTACGAAAGATTTATCAACGACTTCAATAAGATTTCTATTCCTCTATCTAGATTACTTTTTAAGGATGATGATTTTGATTTTAATGAGGAGTGTAATGAAATTTTTTATTGAATTGAAGAGTAGATCAATCAGTGCACTAGTAATGCATCCACCTAACTAGGAGAACCCCTTTGAGTTACTTTGTGATGCTTCTAACCAAGATGTGTGAACAGTTCCTTCCCAAAGAATTTAAGGCTAACCCCAATCCATTACCTATGCCTCAAGAACACTAGATACTTCCTAGATCCACTACACAACCACAAAAATGATTTTCTTGCAGTTGTTTTTCTTTGGATAAGTTTGGATCATAATTGTTAGCCACTAAATTAACTTTATTTTCTAACCATGTAACCCTTAAATACTTGACGAATAAGGAAGATGAAAAGCCCATTTTGGTTAGATGGATGTTACTTATGTGTTGGATTGGTGTAGCCCGATCCAGTTTGGATGATGTTTGGGTCGAATGCTTGTGGCCCGTATTGGTGATGTTTGTAGGGTTCATTAAAGGTTTATAAAATTAATAAAATAACTTCAAAAACACATTATTTTAAAAGGTATATATATATATGGTTGTAAATTACTTTTATTGTATTTATTAGATTAATCGTGGGATATTATGATGTCATAATATAGACCATATATTTACACCATATTTAATTTTTACCCAAAAATTTGACTGTCTTAGAAAAAAATGAAAAATTTACCATTGGCTAATTTCAACATGATGATTTCAAAAAAAATATTTATTTTACAAAAATAATTTTCTAAACACGAGAATTTATAATTTTATATTAAAATATTTATTTATTGAAAATTATTGATTTTTACTACAATAACAAATTTTCGAACCTTATAAAGATTATATTGGATTTCATTAAATTAAATTATAATTTATATTTAAATATATATTATTTAATAATAATAAATTATGAAAATATCAGTTATTTCAAAGTTTTTGAATTTATCAAAAAGTGTGTTTTAATTAAAACCATATATTTTCCAAAAATACAATTTTTGTTCCTTCGTATCAAAATATAATTTTCATCAATTAATATATAATTGTATATATAAAAAAATAATGAAAAGAGATAAATATAATCATTATTTTATTAATAAGGATAATATAAAAATTCATACTACTAGGGTCTAGATACATAACCTCTTATTACGCCAGCGTATGACCTAAGGGTAAGATGTGCGATGATGGCGCTTTATTGGGGTGGTTCGGAAAACATGGTTTGGTATGTGATCTCAATAAGCTTTAAATTCTACTATAAATGGTTTCCCTCATGTTTAAGTTGTTGAATATCAGTTTGGTCTTGGTCAAGGGTAAAACCCAGTGATACCATCTTCCTCAGAAGATCTAATAAATGAGATTCATAGGGTACAATCCTACTAGTCGAGACCATCACTTATTCCTTAAATTAAAATTGGAATTTATCATAAATCTTAATAAACTAATCTCAAATGTCACTGTACAATGACTATATTATCAATGGTTATGATTTCTAACGGTCTTTTAAATTCAACATGCTATATTTTATAACGACCCAAAATAACTAAAGTAGTGCATGTGTTTTATACGACTACATTAATTAATAAGGAATTTATTCATTCAAAAATGGAATTTCATTTATAAAATCCCAGGTCATTGCATCCTTCTACCTTTATAAATTCCACCCTTGAAATTTCATTTCATACACTAAAACAAATGAGGGTACTTCTATTTGATCTCCTCTTCTGGTTCCCAAGTCACTTCCTCAAATTTGTGGTTATGCCACAACACTTTGAAAATGTGAGTTGTCTTATTTCATATAACTTTGTCTCTATAATCTAGGATCTTCAATGAATTATCCTTGTATGAAAGATCATTATCCAAAGTACCACCTATGGATTTAGTACGTGTGAGGGGTATGGTATATACTTCCTTAAAAGGGATACATGGAACACATCATGTACTTGAGATAAGTTAGGTGGGTGTGCTAGTTGATAGGATGAAACTTCAATGCGATCAAGAATCTCAAAGGGGAAGATGTATCTTGGACTAAGATTTACCTTCTTCCCAAACCTCATGAATTTATTCCATGGTGATATATGAAGGAACGCCTTATCTCCAACCTCAAAATCCAGGTCTCATCGATAATTGTCTGCATAGATTTTTTTATCGAATTTTCATGGATTTTATATGACATTGAATGGTTTGAAGCTTCTATATCATCTCTTGGATAAGACCAGGTCCCATAAGATTCCACTTTCCAACTTTATCCCAGCATGTTGGAGTCTGACACCTTTTCCCATACAGAGTCTCATAAGGTGCCATTTGAATGCTAGAATGGAAACTATTTTTATATGAGAAATCTACTAGGGGAATATTTTGATCCAAATATCTTTGGAAATCCATTGAAAATGATCTCAACATATCTTCTAGGGTTTGAATTCTTATCTTAGTCTAACTATCCATATAAGGGTGATAAGCATTACTGAACCCCAGCTCTGTATCCAACGCTTGTTGGAGGCTTCTCCAAAACCATGAGATAAACCTCAGATCTCTATCAAATACAATGGATAATGACACTCCATATAGTCTTACCACTTATCTTATGTATATCTTTGTGAGTTTGTCAAGATATAAATCTTACTTAATAATAATGAAATGAGTTGAGTTTGTAAGGTGATCGACTACCACCCAGATGACATTATTACCTTTAGATGTCATGGAGATTCCTACGATGATATCCATGGTTATGTTTTCCTATTCCCATACAGGTATGAGAAATGGTTACATCATACCCTTAAACTTATGTCATTCAGCCTTGACTTGTTAGCATACCAATCACCGAGATACAAATTCTATAATCTCCCTCTTCATGTTATCCCACCAGAAGTTTTGCTTTAGATCTCTACACATCTTAGTGATTTCTAAATTAATAGAGAAGGATGAGCTATGTGCATCATCCAAAATTTCCCTCTTCAGTTTTGGTTTTATGGGACACATATCCAGGTTCAAAACCATATAACAAAATCATTAGCAAAGTTGAACTCTGGAATATTTTCTACCTTTTTCTATAGCACCTCATCATACTTTTGGGCCTCCTTGATCCTCTCAAGAATGGATGGTTGAGCAGTTATTTGATAAAGGTAGGATGAAGTACCTTTTATGATTCTCATGTCCATCCTTTTCATGTCCAAGATTATTGGATCCATTTTAATCCTCATCATGGATAGGGTTTCAAGATCCTTTATACTCAGAGCATCTGCTACTTTGTTCGCCTTCCTAGGATGGTAATGGATTGAACAATCATAATCCTTGATCATCTCTAACTACCTTTTTTGGCGCATATTGAGTTCCTTTTTTTTGAATATATACTTAAGGCTATTATGATATGTATATATGTCACACTTCTCCCTGTAGAGATAATGTCTCCAAATCTTCAACGTGAAGATCACTATAGCTAATTACAAATCATGAATTGGTCAGTTTTTCTCATGGATATTTAATGGTGGGAGGCATAAAATATCACTTTTTCATCTTGCATGAGTAAAAAACATAATCCTTTTTTGAATTAATTTTTATAGATCACAAATATTTCTCCATTGGTGGGTAATGTGAGCACATGTGCAGTGATTAACCTCTTATATAACTCTTTAAATCTCTCCTCGCATTTATCTTTGTAAAAAAACTTCACCCCCTTCTAACTTAGCTTGGTTAGTGGGATTGAAAATCATGAGAAGTTTCTCATAAATCGATGATAATATCCATCCAATCTAAGGAAACTATGGATCTCCATCACAAATGTAGGTCTGGGACATCCTTCAATTTCCTTGGTTTTCGAAGGATTTACATATATCCCTTTGGTGGTGATAACATGACCTAGGAATGTTACTTACGCCATCCAAAACTCACATTTACTAAAATTCACATATAACTTTTTATTTTGTAAGTTCCTCAATACAACATTCAAATGATCCTCACATTCCTCCTTGATTTTGGAGTAGATAAGAATTTCATCTAAAAAACTACCATAAAATTTTCAAGGTAATCCCTAAAGACTATATTTATTAATTCCATGAATATAGCGGAGCATAGTGATCACAAATGGAATCACTATGAACTCATAGTTCCCATACCTTGTATAAAAAGTAGTCTTGGGGATATCCTACTTCTTCACTTTTACCTGATAATATACTGATCGAAGATCCACCTTAGTGAAGTACTGGGCTCCATGTAGCTAATTAAAAAATTCATCAATCCATGGAAGAGGATACCTGTTGTTTACCATTATCTTGTAGATCTCACAATAATCAATGAATAGGTGCATTGACCCATCATTATTCTCGACAAAGAGGACCATCACACCCCATAGTAAAACACTTGGGTGTATAAACCCTTTATCCAGATTATCTTGTAGTTGTTTCTTCATCTATTCAAGTTCAATAACATCTATTGTATATGGAGTCTTGGATACTAGTAAAGTTTTGGGTATAATATTGATTGAGAACTCAACCTCACGACTTCAAGGAAGACTATAAAATTATTTAGGAAACACATAAGCATATTCCCTTACAATGGGCATGTCATCAAGGATGATCTTTTACTTAGTCTCAATCATTTTAACTAGATATTCTTGATCATAATGCAATAACATCCATGTTTGAGATGATTATTCCAAAGGAGATTCATCCTCCTTGCACTTGTATAGAATTGGCGGATGAGTCGTGATATGAAGGGTGAATTCCTTATCTCGACAATTTATGTTGGATCTATCTAAGGAAATCCAACCCATACTTCAAATTGCATCAAATTCTGCTAAAGGGAGTATCACAAGGTTTGTTAGGAAGTTCAACTAACAAATATGGATATAAGATGAGTTATATACTTGAGATTAAATAATTTCCCCATTTTTCGTTTTCAAAAAAATATCCACTTCTATATTTTGAGGTGGCGTTTCAATAGTTCTAATAAACTTGCATGATATAAAATAATGCGTAGAACCATATTCACATAAGACATTTGAAGTTCATGAATGGATGATAAGCCTATCTTTCACTATTTTATTCTGGTTCTAATCATTTACTTCATCCAAAATAGACTTAGGGATGAGAATTTTAAAACTATTAAGCATATAAAAGGGAAAATTATGAACATAAAAGGGATAAATCATAAATGACATGTATACCTTAACCTATGAATTTTTGGGTTTCAATCTGTATTATCCATGGTCTATTTCCCAACATAAAATTTTATGGTCATTTTTGTTCCCTTTATAATGGTTCATAAAGAGCATGTGAATTTACCAAAGCATATCCCCCAGAAGTATAAAAAAGGTGTGCAATAAGTCCTATTTATCATTCATCAGGTGATGATTGAGTTAATATCCAAAGTTCCATTTTTTGGGTTATTACCCCTAGGTATAACTGTAACAGATCCACATCCACTTGTAGTATCCATACAGTGATTTTTTTGCTTGGAAACCACTTAATATACACTTTAACATAATTTAAGGATGTTTTCCTATGTTTAGTCTTACCCCTAAGGATTTTACTAAGGTTATCTAATCATAATCCCTAAAAATAACTAGACCTTTCTATGATACCAACTAAGACAAATGATATATTTTATACACTTTATTTCATGATTTATTATATAAAGACACACATAATACAATACCATAAGATTTAGAGGCCTAATGTATTTTGGAAATTAGGTATATAGAACATTAACTTGAAATAGAGATAAAAATACATCATTTAAAATATCTATAACATGCCCTTATATTCCATCGATCTTCTAATACTGCAAGGGATAACATGGGGGCGTACATAGGAAAGTGGTGAGCTATAAAATCCAGTAAGGGAATAATCAAAGAATAACATGATGGAAGTAATACATGTGAGTAAAGAGGCATATCAAGGTGACATAAAGGGTGAGAATAATAAAAATGAACATTAAAACATGATATAAGATGATAACATCAAGGCAATATAGAAATGTGACAATAATATCAAACATGACATCATAATCATAAGTCAAGGATAACCACTGAGACATCATAACATATTGTTCTTAGAATGACCTACCATTCACTATATATGGTATATTATGATATAAAAACATTACCCAACACATTGGAGTACTATATAATTTTAGGATCACCTATCACATTTATATCATGTACATGTATTTGTGTACCATAATGATCATACAACATAAGAGCATATTTCAACACTTTTCATCCCATGATTAAGGAGTGTGGGTCATATAAATAGAATTATATAATAAATGAAGTGTAGGTATATCTAGGTGAATAAACTTGAGTGGAAATGGGGATGGGTATTCACAACACAAAAGTTTTTCATGAAAAAACACGGGATAATTTCGGCAGCATAATGGGCTTACATAAAGGTTCATGGAAGGGATTAATGAGAGTGAATAATGATCTATCATTACATGGGAATAATAATTATAGTAAAATGATGTGTAAAAAAACATTACAACATGAAAAATTTGATTCAAGATGGCTTAGTACAAATAAAGTACTTGAAATAAAAATGAAAAGGACAGAGTTCCTTACCTTGAGAGAATGATTCTAAAATCTTGGTAAGAGCTTATTAAGAGTTAGAGAACAAATTAAGAGGTATTTAGAGAGGAATAGGGATAGTAAATTCATGCTCAATGGGGTTTGAGTGAAGAAGAGTGGGATGATGAGTGTGTATTTATAGCAAAAGAGAGAATAATTCTTTATTAATTTCTAAACTTAGGTTTTTGACTCTATATAATAAAATAATCAAAACCACAAATCTTCCCATGGTTTTTTCTCATGGTTTCTACCAAATAGGAGTGGATTTAAATATTTTATAATTCCATGAACTGAACATATTAAAACAATACCATTGGTGATATGGAAGTGATTCATGCTCATAAAGAGTTGATTTTAAAACCTTAAAATATAATATAGGTTTTGGGGGGGGGGGTTAATTTTAGGTTTATAAAATCAATAAAATAACTTCAAAAACAAATTATTCTAAAATATAAATCTATATTTGGTCTTCTATGTTTTTTATAGTATTTATTAGATCACTTGTAGGCTATTATGATGTCATAACACATATTATATATTTATACCATAATTAATCTTTACACAAAAAATCATTGGTATCATAAAATTATTAAAAATTAACCATTGACTAATTTTGATATGATAATTTCAAAAATAATATTTATTTTACCAAAATAATTTTTTAAATATAATAATTTAAAATTTTAAATCAAAATCCTCTTTTATTGAAAAATACCAGTTTTACAGTAATAACAATTTTTCAACCCTTATTAAATTATATTATCATTTATTTTTAAATATATAGTATTAAGTAATAATATTTCATGAAAATATAATTTACTTCATAATTTTTAAATTTATCAAAATGAGTGTTTTAATTAAAACCCTATATTTTCCAAAAATACAATTTTGGTTTCTTTGCATCAAAATCTATTTTTCATCAAATAATATGTAATTGTATATATAAATTAATAATTAAAAGGTAAAAATATTATCATTATTTTATTGAGGATAATATAAAAATTCATACTACTATGGTCTAGATACATAACCCTTTATTACACCAGCCTACGCCCTAAGGATAAGGTGTGTGATGGTGGTTCTTTCTTGGGGTGGTTCGACGAACATAGTTTGAGTCGTGATCTCGATAAGCTTGAACTTATCTCATAAACAATTTTTCTCATGTTTTAGTTGTTGAATCTAGGCTTGGGATTAGTCAAGGGCAAATCCCATTGATGCCTTCTCCCTCAAAAGCTCTGGTAAACGGGCTTCATAGGGTATGATCCTACTGGTCGAGGCCATCGCTTCTTCCTTCTATATCAATTGGATTTTTTCATAACCCTTAATATACTAATCCTAATGGTCATTATACAAAAGTTATATTATCAACAATTATGATGCCTAATGGTCTTTTAAATTTGAAATACTATATTTTATAATAGCCTAAAATAACTAAATTAGTGCATGTGTTTTATATAAATACATTAATTAATGAGGTATTTATTCATTCAAAAAGAGAATTTCATTTATAAAAGTTTAAGTCATTACAAATGTTGCGTCTTCTTTTATCAGGACTAATATATTTTGTAGGTTTGGAGTGACAAGATCCATCATTAGTGATCAAGGGACCCAATTTTATAATAGGAGAATGAATGTCTTGCTGAGAAAATATATAGTACATCACAAGATATATACACTTACCATCCACAAAAAAATGGGAAATTTTAAGTGTCTAATAGAGAGATTAAAAGGATTTTATAAAGTTCTATCAAAATACATAGGAAATACTGGAGCAAAAGTTTGGAAGACACCTTATGAGCTTATATGGTAGCCTACAAACCCCCATTGGAATGAGTCCATACGAATTGATTTATGGAAAGAGCTATCACCTACCTATGGAGCTGGAATACAAATCATATTGGTCTGTGAGAAAGGTGAATCTAAACCTGGATAGAACTGGAAAAGAAAGAAAATTACAACTGCAAGAGTTATAGAAAATTAGAAGAGAAGATTTTTTAAATTCTAGAATTTTCAAATAAAGAACTTGATTGGATCATGACAAGTTGATTCAATAAAAGGACTTCCATTAAGGAGACCAAGTACTATTATACAATTCAATACTCAAGTTGGTTCTAGATAAACTTCATTCCAGATGGGAAAGACCAATTTCAATTACTCATGTATATCCTTTTAGTGCTATGAAAGTTTTAAAAGAAGGAAACAAGAATCCATTCACTATCAATGGGTATAGGTTGAATAAATTTCATGGAAATTTTCCTCATTAACTAGTGGAGGTACATGTGCAAGAAACCAAGGTTCATATGATAAAACTATATTACAAAACCACCCACATCAAACACTTGGAATTTCCAACAATCAGATGTGATCCACAAGTCAAATGGAGAAGAGACACTTAGAAAATAAGAGAAAACCCTAAATTATTATATCTAAATCTATAAATTTAGATTCAATAAACCCTAGTCCACCATTTCCTTTGGGTGGAAGTAAAACATAATAGAGAAGGATATAAGACCAAATGAAGATGAGGAAAACCACTTACCATGATGATCCTTGAATATCTAGGATGAATTACCACTAAAATCACACCAAGAATGAATGAGAGAAGAGATCTTAATGAGAAATATGTGACTGAGTTTGAGATTTTTGGAAAAGGAGTGGAGAATAGGGTTAAATCAAACCAAGGGAAACTAGGGGAACCTAAATTTTTAAAAAATGGACTGATGGGTTAACTATGTGAAAAAAATTTCACACTGTGAATCCTTTTAACCTGATTGGTTCAGGGAATGAACATGTGGTTTATGATGCAAACCACCAATTATGGAAATTGAGATCTCCACCCCAATCATTCATGATGTGAATGATGTTTTCACACCATAAACCATAGAAAAATTAGTATTGTAGCTCCTTCAAAGAGCTAAAACACCCAAAAAGGTCTATATGATCAGTAAGATATAGAAAAAATAATCCAAACAACTATTTTGTGTCTAAAACGAATATTGTGATATTAAAATTATACCTTCCATATTTCTTTTTTCCCCTATAAAGTCAAGTTGAAGAAGGTTGGTCTAAGAAGAGGCGAGGCTATTACTCCCTCATACTTGATTCTCACTCTCACATATCATGTGAATATGTTCCATGATGCCATAAGACTCAAAAAAACAAAATATATTTCCCACTTAGGGTCTTTTCTTGGGAACCAAAAATTTAAACTAGATGCTCAACCACTGACATATCCAACTCTAAGTCGAGCTCCTCCCAATTCAAAATATGAGAATGTTTAGGATGATATCTCTTGAGCTAAGACACATGGACTACATTTTGGATTGAAGTCAACTAATGTGGAAATTATAATTGATAATCAACCTTTCTAATCCACTCAATGATCTCAAAAATACCCATGTATCTCAGAGCCAACTTCACTTACTTTCCAATCCATTAGTGACCCAATCGAGGAAAAAATTTCAAGAATACCTAGTCACCAACCATAAACTTTAATAAAAAAATACTAACGGTCAACATAAGATTTATGCTGAATCTGAGACACTACCAATCGTTGAAGAATAACTTGGATCCTTATCATCATATCCTAAACAATACTTGATCCAACCAAATAAGCTTCACTAACCTTAGACCAATAAAGGGGTAATGTGCAAGGCTAGCCACACAAGTCTTCAAAGGGATCCATTTTGATGAACTACTGATAATTATTATTATAAGAAAATTCAACCAGTCCCAAATGACAATCCCATACACCTCCAAAGTACAAGATGCATGCATAGAGAATATCCTCTATAATTTGATATTCTCATTCTATTTGTTTGTTTGTATAAGGATGATAGGATATGCTTGGTTTAACTTGAGATCCCATCACCTCCTGAAGGAATTTCCAAAACTGAGAGGTAAATAAGGGATCCCTATTTGAAATGATTGCTAATGGTACCCCATGCAACCTCATAATCTCTTAAACAAATAGCTTTCCCAACTCTTCAATTCTGGCGGTATCCTGAATTGAGATAAAATGAGAAAATTTGGTTGATTGGTCAATTACCACCCATATGAAATTACTTCCTTGGGGAATCCACGACTGCCCAATAACGAAGTCTCTGGGCACCTCATTCCCCTTCCATATTTGAATAGGAAGGGATTTAAGAAAATTGGAAGGTTTTTGGTGCTCATCCTTAATCTATGACATGTAAATTAATGAGATACAAAGTCAACTATATCCCACTTCAAACCGGGACACCAAAACTAAAGTTTCATATCATAATACATCTTAGTAGTTCCTAGGTGAACAAACCACTAAGAGAAATGAATACATTCCATCATAACCTTTCTCATGGGTTAAGGAACAACATACCAGTTTCTGAAGAAAAGGAAACCCTTTTGGGTGAGAGTCCACTCCACGATGGTATCCCCACCATATAGAGAATCCCTGACATTCCATAATTCATCATACCGCTTCTACTCCTGGAAAACTAACTTGCAAAGAGATGGTTTCTACTGAATTATCACTAGAGAAACATTAATCCCTTCCTCATTTTTATCCAAGTGCATGTTCGTGAAGAGTCCTGTGAGGTCCTATTCATTCCTTGATTCCATCACGGGCTCAGAGGTTGAATTTCTACTAAGACCATTGACTACAACATTCTCCTTTCATGGGGTGTAGGTGATTTCAAAGTCAAACAAATTCAATTACTCTGCCCACCACCTTTTCCTAAGGTTCAGGTCCTTTTAAAGAAATATATAGATCAAAATTTTATGGTTAGAACAGATGGTGAAACTTTTCCCAAAAAGGCAATGTTTCCAACTCTTAAGGGTGGGCATGACATATGAAATATTCAGGTCATGGGTGGGGTAGTTCTTCTCATGCAGCCAAAGCTGATGAGAGCCATGCACCACCATGTAACCCCCTTTCACAAGAACACAACCCAAACCCATGCTTGAAGCATCATAATACACTACATATCCCTATTCATATTCTAGAAAGATAAGGATAGGGGTTTAGGTCAAACACTATTTCAATTTGTTTAATGAAGCCTAAAATTTTGAATCCAATGAGAATTTCACTCCCTTCCTGGTGAGAGCAATAAAAAATGGTAACAATTTCAAGAAATCCCTTACAAACTGCCGACAATACCCTACCAGACCCAAGAAATTTTGAATCTCAAAAAAATTACATGGATCCTCCCATGACATTATGACCTTGATCTTTCTAAGATCAACCAAGATTCCATTTTATGGGATAAAATGTCCTTATAAATTCACTTCTTAGATCTATAAGTGACATTTTGATTGCTTATCATAAATGCATTGTTCTCTCAAGGTCCCAAAAATAGTTCTTAGATAAATTTAATACTCTTCCTTAGTTCTTGAATAGACCAATATATCATATAAAAATACCATAATGAAGGAATTCATATATCACTGAAATATCTAGTACATTATCTCCATAATTATTGTAGGGGTGTTAGGATAAAAACATCACAAGATACTCAAAACAACTACACCTACTTATGAAGGCAGTCTTTGGAATATCTGACTCCTTAATTCTGAGTTGGTGGTATCCAGACCGAAAATAAATTTTTGAGATCCACCTTGATCCCTTTAATTGATCAAAAAATCCATAAATGTGTGGTAAAGGGGCACTTATTTTTAAACTTCATTCAGTTGAGATTTTGATAATTAACACACAAATAGAGAGTCCTATTAGCCTTCTTAGCAAAGAGAACTGGATCTACCCATGATGATACACTCAAACGGATAAATCCTTTAGCTTCCAAATCATCCAAATGAATTTTTATCTCCTTCAATTCTACCAGTTCCATATGGAAGGAGGGTATATATATATTGGCTAGGTCCTTGAAACCAATTATATTGAGAACTTAACTTCTCTTTTAGAGATAGACCAAGAGAGTTGGTTGGAAACACCTCAAGAAACTCCTTGACTACAGGGGAAGTTCAAAAACTGAGCATTCATTTTCCATCTCAACCAAAAATGAAAACACCGACTTACCAAGCTCTGATAGAGGTGGTCCTACTCCACAAGACCTTATATCCCAATCTCCTTGAAACACCTAGGATTTACCATTGAGGTAGCGAAGGATACCTACTGATGATACTAATCAATACGTGATTTATGGGAAACCATCCATTCCATCATGATAATAACATCATAGCTAGTGATCTATTTCGGGAACTAAGAAATCCCAAGCTAACTCAACTTTAGATATAGAAAAGGTGCATGAGAGGCATTAGAACCCATGCTCTCTTTTATTTATGAGATGCATTTATAACTCCATCAAATATGACAAGAATTCTATAGGGATATTTAAAATATTCAAAAATAAATTTGATATAAAGGAGTGGGATGAACCTGTATGAAATAGAGAAATCACTATAGAAAAAGAAATGAAAATAAAACCTCTTACAGTCACAAGTCCTGTCTTAATTTCCACTAGAGACTCTTCCACTACATGTAACTACTTCATCCTAGAATATGAATACTTATTACCACAAACATGAGGGTCTAACCTCATTCGACTATTTCCATGGTACGAGTTAGCCTTGCCTGCATAAGCTTGTGGTTAGAAACAAGTTACCTTGGAAGAATCTGTAACACCCCAATATTTTATGGTATGTCTTCGATAGATTACATTACACATAACACCGAGCTTAAATAAAAAATTAAATATTATTATTTAATTGTGATAGTTATCACCTAGCCGTTGGAATGAAGGGAATGAATGAGATTAACTAAATTATAAAAACATAGGTTACATATTAAATGAATTCATTGGTTACCAATTAATTAAAAATGAAAATAATAACCAATTGAACATAAATTGTGTGTTTTTTATAAAAAACTATTTTTATGCCCACAATGGTATTTTATCTTAATATATTAAATTAATCACTATTAGTGAAATATATCAATGAAATTTATATTTTATATATTCAATCAAATTTTTTTAAATTCATCCAATAAGTTTGATAGGCTTAAGATAAGAAATAAATCTAATTTTAAGCATAAAAAGCTATATTTTTCTAAAAGAAAACTTTACCGCCTTTTAATGATGCACCCATTTTAAAAATAAATTTTGAAACTTTTATAAATTTTATTTGAAAAAAAAACTTCATTCTTGAAATAGGAACATCAAAATTATCTTAGGGTGAAATTTTGGTATTTTTCAGAGAAGTTTCATTTTTTGATGAATAGTAAAAAATATTGTTTTTTAATAGAAATCTACCTTTTCTTATAATTTATTTATAAAGTTAAATTATATTTTAAATTGTTTTTAAAGAAAAAATAGTTCAATTATACACAAATATATCCAATTTATGTTATTGGAATCAATTTCACATTGAAATTTGATATAAAAACATTTCAAACTTTTGAACCCTTTCACTTTAAAAACCCTCTCCCTATTGCGTATGTGGGATTAATTTTAAATATAATTTTTCAAATTATGTGAATTTAATTTTTTAAAATGGATTCTATATTTATAATTAGAATTCCAAAATTAGTTTTTAAGTTCATTTTCATTTTTTAGACATAAAACATTTACCGTGGTAAAAAAGTTATTTACTGTAGTATAGGTAAAATAAAGAAAAAGGGTAAAGTTAAACGGTAAAGGATTAAAATACCTAAAAAAAAAAAATTAATGGATTTTTGAGGTATTTCTAGACACTAACCATCCATTAAAACATTAATGATCATCCAAATTCATGGAAATTAATTCCACCTTAATGTGGTTGACTTTGAAAACAAAATAATCATTATTTAATCACTTAAACCCACCTCTCCTCAAGTATAAATACCACCCCTAACCACCCCATTTCGACCCAAAAACCTTGAATATCCTTAAATATCTATAGAAACCTCTACTCCCCACTCTCCCCATATCTAAGTGCTTTTGGTCTCACCAAAATACCGAATCCAAGGTCTTCAAGGGGTCCTTTAAGGAGGTGATATTTAAGTGGTAATTTTCTCAAACCACCTCTCTTATTTTGTTTACTTATTTTACTTTTTCCTAAAATCCTTCATCCATCATGGAATAATAACTTCTAAATCATGTATCTACTTGAATTTTATGTTTCTAATGGAATATCTTATATCTATTTCTTTTATTACCTCTTCTAATTCAAATAAACGAAACTATTGTCCAAATTATGCTGGTTAATTGCTTCCGTGAATAAATATTTTATTTGTTTTTCATTACCACCTTCATGGATATTCATAAAACTATAATTATGATTAAATAATATTATAATAGGTATATTATAACCTATTTAATGTTCCATAACTAATATATATTCATAATATTAAATAAAATGAAACTAGTTCATGGTGTTCAAAAAAACCGCCAAAATAAACTAAACATTTATCATTAGCATTTTATCAAATGAATCATCCTAATACAAGAAATAAAAATGATATATGGGAATATTTATACTTATGTAAGTGCATTAATAATATTTCATTCTACTTCTGGATTTGTAATCCCATTTTTCAAGAACATCGATAATTATAAACAAATGAATCGATTATGAAACTATGAAACAAATACACCTGAAACCACGAAAATAATGAAATATTATTAATTAATGGGTCATAAGATGTTATAAAATAATCACATAAGGTATTATAAATATGAATATAGTTTTATAGTTAGTTAAAAACATTATGTAAACCATTATGCATGAGGTTAAAGAATGCTACACTAAAGGGAAGTGTAAGCTAAGAGTTTCTCATATCACTTTTAATTTTGTGAGATATATGTCTTATTCACCACTTATTTCTTGTTTTTGGTGTATATATAATTACCTTTTGTATAAAATATCATTAATATCATTATATTTATAGTATTAAATGTTTCATTCGACAATTATTACTTCTATTGGGCATACGATTCAACTGATTACAAGTGGAAAGGGATTTCTTAACTCAATTTTCATTAATTGGGTTAAACTTATATTTCATTGATTATGTCATGCTAAGGTTATGTTTGAAATAAATTTTTATTATCTTATGACATATCTCCACTTTTTTTATGTGGATTTAAAATGGATACACATAATCCATTCATTTGAGTAATGAAATAATATTTGTATGGGACTTCATCCCAATTTCACTTAATTGAGGTATATTTTAATATTATGCACCTAATTTATTTTGTATGGTTTATATACTTCCCCTTGGTTTTATTTATCATCATCATTCATCTAAAATTTCATTTCTCTAAAATATCCATATTTTTTGTATCATGGATATGATTATTTTATAATCCATATACCATTATTATATACAATGTTTACTTTGAAAGTTATTTGATTAACTGGGGATATAATGTAAAATCCATATTTTATACTCAATATAGATATTTGTTGATAATGAATATCGATTCAATCGATTATTAGATATATAATGAATGCTTTGGACATGAAAGAATGGTTGGGGAATGTATATAGAAAATCCCCTCGATGTATCAGTAGTCTCATGAGATGAATAATGTGGCCAAATTAAATGGGGTTTTACCCATAAAGGTTAAACTGTATTGTGAATGTTCTTGATGGTAGCGGCTCATGTTCCAGATACATGATGTCCAATAACTAAGAATTTCCTTTATTCAAAATTCATTTATTATTATCCAAAGGATTTTCACTTTGAAAAAATCTATGGATACATCCCATTATCAGTTTATTGAATAAATGGCATGTGTGCTCAATTATTTACCCTTCCATATTGAATATTCTTATTGATCCAAGTTAGCTTCTGATGTACTTAACCCTTACTGAGTATTTGAGCTCACCCTTATTTTTTTTCATTTCCTGAGGTTATGAAGAAGAGATATTTGAATGACTTTTCAAGGATGCAATTTATTAACTTTTGTTATTTATTATGTTTTATCTTCTATTCCCAATGTAAAATGGGTATCATGTATGTAATCTAGTTTTCCAAAAATACTAAACTATTCAGTATTTTGGTATTTGAATATTTTATCTATTCCAATATAATAAATTAAGGCACCAGCTCTAGGATACTGGGGTTTGGGTATTTACAGTTGATATAAGAGCACGTTTAGTAGAAAAATTGAGAACTAGATTTAGAAAAATATCGATTGGGAAATATAACCGTTTGAATGAATTTGATGATAAGTATAAGTATAGGATATCATACTATATATTTGGTAATGATAATGGATAACCTAGGTTAAACCTAAGGACTCATAGATTGAAAAGAAGGTGTCATGATTTAGACATCCAATAAACGATTCTCCATGACTATGTATGAATAGTGTTGCTCACACTGTGCTTTTTGGTTTTAGTTAATGGATGAAACTAGAATTAACTGGGTTAATGTTGAATGAAATAGACAATGTGATGATGAGAAACCAAATGGGAATCTGACTAGGGTGAAGGATTTTATGATCAAGATATATGATTAACAACTTACACCTTAACCAACTCTTGGAATCACCAAAGAAGAGAAGGATAGAGCTCACTGAGAGCTTGGGTGGTGGAAACCATAGAGGAAAAGATGATTCAGTTTCCTATATATTTATAATTTGAGAAGAAACACACAAGTTAATTTCTTAGAGGAACATGAAGATGTTTTGGTCACATAAAATAAATATATAAAGCAAGTAATTTCTGAGCAAAAATGAAAAGTTTGGAATAATGGTCTCCCTAATGTATTACCAATGGTTGAATATTTTAAATGTGTAAAATATGGGAATTATGAAAATATTTTTCCTAGAGGGAAAATTCCTAAAGAGAATCATTAAGGTTATACAAGTAATGTTTATAATCTTGACGATTAAGAGACTACAAATGAAAAATGAAAGGAAGGAGATAATAAGGAATAAGATGATGAAGCGTAGTTAATGGTTTAAGAGTGAAGTGGAATTATTAAAGTGCCTGTGTATTTGGATTCAAAAATTATGAAGTAAAAGTATTTTATCTGTTTATAAGAATCATGATATATATAGGGATTTTATTACAATACTTTTTTTGTTAATGATTTGGAAGCATGTGATGAATAATACCAGTAACCAAAAGAAGTGATTCTATTGTAAGTTTATCTTTTAGAAAACACATGATTTGGGGAATATAACCTTAATATGTGATTTATTTTGAGATAATAACAATAAAGATATATTTACGGGATAGTATCGGTGACCATGAAATTGGTTAGTGATTTTATGGTTTATGTTATCTTAGCCGGGTTAACTACAAGTTTGGATTTAAAGAATATATTCCACCACCTGAGAATTTATTTTTGGATGCATGATTATTTTCATTAAGGTTTTAAGGTGATCAAGGTATCCATATATTTGATATGTGAAAATAATAGCTACAATATATTCTTTGGGGAATCTAATATTGAGTTGATTTTAGAAATTTAGTGAGCTTCCTTCTAAATTTTTGGACTTTGAATTTGGATAGATGTATTTTGGATGAGTCTTAAGATTAACTACTTATGGGATGAATTAAGTTGAACATTTGATATTATTGCTTGAGGTTAAAGTATGATTTTTTATATTGGATATAATGCAGTAACCATTTTGGTTTCAATAAACATTTAAAGGATGAAGGAATGACTTTTGGATCTTATGATTCATTAAAGTGATTTAAGCATGAAAAAATCATCTTGAATATCCATTTCCTAGCATAATAAGTGAAAATAGATCAAAGCACAACCAAATGACGAGATTATGATTATGAAATAGAAAGAAATCAAGTATGTCTATTTTCTCAAGTGATTATCTGGATAGTAAAATCATTTCTCAACTTTAGAGAAAAGGTTCTTGAAACAAAAATTTTATCCTATTATCATTATTTTTTAGGTTATCAATGACCTTTTTCAAACCTCTAGTTTATGGATTTGTGGTCATTAACTTTCTAACGACCATGTTCTTTATCACTCTCCATAAAAACTTAATAGTTAGATTTCTCTTCTATATATAGGTTTTTTACTTCCCACTAATACTATCATATTCTAAAGTCTAATTTTGTGGTGAAATTTACATTTCTCTTTCCCTCTTATGAGGAGGATGTTTTATTAACCCTATTTACAATGTGATTTTCCCACAAAGGAATTTTCAAGTATCAACCTTTGATTTTCAAAGTGAAAATTTCAAATGGAGAGGAAACAATTTATTTAATGAGGGTAGAATGTAACACTCCAAGATTTTATGGCATGTCTCTTTTAAATTTAATCTCTTTGATAGTTTACGTTACACAGAATACCAAACTTAAACAAATGATTAAATATTAT
Organism: Viscum album; assembly: GCA_963277665.1. Classification (NCBI taxonomy): domain Eukaryota; kingdom Viridiplantae; phylum Streptophyta; class Magnoliopsida; order Santalales; family Viscaceae; genus Viscum; species Viscum album. The sequence goes on from OY728119.1 coordinate 1,980,948,401, forward strand.
TATTTAATTGTGATAGTTATCACATAACTGTTAGAATGAAGGGAATGAATGAGATCAAATAAATTATGAAAATATAGTTTACACATGTTTATCAAATAAATTAATTGGTTACCAATTAATTATAAATAAAAACAAAAACCAATTGAATATAAATGATGTGTTTTTTATAAAAAACTGTTTTTATGCCCACAATAGAATTTTATCTTAATATATTAAATTAATAACTATTAGTGAAATATATTAATTAAATTTATATGTTATATATTCAATAAAATGTTTTTAAATTAATCCAATAAGTTTGATATGATTAAGATAAGAAATAAATCCAATTTTAAGCATAAAAAACTATATTTTTCTAAAAGGAAACCTTGTCGCCTTTTAATGGCACACATGTTTTAAAACTAAATTTTGAAACTTTAATAAATTTTATTTTAAAAAATAAAAATAATTTTTTAAAGTGGAATATTAAAATTATATTAGGGTGAAATTTTGGTATTTTTTAGAGAAGTTTCATTTTTTGATGAATAGTGAAAAATATTGAATTTTAATTGAAAACTGCTTTTTATTTTAATTTATTTATATATTTAAATTATATTTTAAATTGGTTTTAAAGTATAATTAGTTCAATTATAATTCAATAAATATAATTCAGGTCATTGGAATCAATTTCACATTGAAATTGGATATAAAAACATTTCAAGCTTTTGAATTTTTTCACTTTCAGAACCCGCTTTCCCATTACGTCTGTGAGATTAATTTTAAATATAATTTTTCCAATTATGTGAATTGAATTTGGTAAAATGGATTCCATATTTGGAATAATAAATTCCAAATTATGTTTTAATTTCATTTTCATTTTTTATAAATAAAAATGTTACAGTGGTAAAAAAATTATTTACCATAGTATAGGTAAAATAATGAAAAGGGTTAAAGTTTAAAGGTAAAGGATTAAAATACCTAAAAACTACAAAATTTAATGTGGTTTTGAGGTATTTATTGACCCTAAACATAATTTTAAACATTAATGACCATCCAAATTCATGTAAATTAATTCTACCTCAACATGGTTGGCTTTAAACATAAAATAATCATTATTTAATCATTCAAACCCACCTCTCTTCAAGTATAAATTCTACGCCTCACCACCCTATTTTAACCCAAAAGACATGAAGATCCTAAAATATCTTCCAAAACCTCCCATACTCACTCTACCCACATCCAAGTTCTACTGGTCTCACCAAAATATCAAATCCAAGGTCCTCAAGGGGTCCTTTAAGGAGGTGATATTCGAGAGGTAATTTTCTCAAAACACCTCTCTTATTTTCTTTTCTTATTTTACTTTATCCTCAACTTTTTCATACACAATGGAATAATAACTAAAAAATAATTTATATACTATAATTTTATGTTGATAATGTAATATCTTATATCTATCCCTTTTATTACCTCCTCTAATTCAAAGAAACAAAACTATTGTCCAAATTATGCTGGTTAATCACTTTTGTGAATAAATATTTTGTTCATTTTCCATTACCACCTTCATGGATCGTCATAAAAGTATCATTATGGTTAAATAATATTTTAATAGTTATATTATAACCCATTTCAAGTTCTAGAACTAATACATACTCATAATATTAAATAAAATGAAACTATTTTGTGGTGTTCGAAAAAACCGGAAAAATAAACTAAACATTTATCATTAACATTTTATCAAATGAATCATCCTTATACAAGAAAAAAATGATATATGGGACCATTTATATTATTTAAGTGAAATATTACTATTTAATTCCACTTCTAGTGTTGTAATCCCATTTTACAAGAACATCCATAATTATACACAAATGAACCGATCATGAAACCATGAAACGAACACACCTAAAACCATAAAAATAATGAAATATTATTAATGAATGAGTAATAATATGTTATAAAATCATCACATAAGGAATTATAAATATTAATATAGTTCTTTAATGAGTTAAAACATTTTTTAAACTATTATAAAAGAGTTTAAATAATGTTACACTAAAGGGAAGCGTAAAGTAAGAGTTTCTCATCTCACTTTTACTATTGTGAGATATATGCCTTATTCACCACTTATTTCCTATATGTGGTGTATATATACTACCCTTTGATATAACATATCATTAATATAATTATATTAATGGTATTAAATGTTTCATTTTATAATTATTAATTTTATGGGGCATAGGATTCGACTGATTACAAATGGTAAGGGATTTCTTAACTCAATTTTCATTAATTGGGTTAAACTTCTATTTCATTGATTATGACATGATAAGAGTATGTGCGAAATAAATTTTGATTATATGATTTTTATTTACACTTGTTTTATGTGTATTTACAACTGATACACATAATCAATTCATTTGAGTAATGATATAATATTTGTAAGGGACTTCATCTCAATTTCACTTCATTGAGGCATATTTTAATATTATGCACCTAATTTATTTTGTATGGTGTATATACTACCCCTTGGTTTTATTTACCATAATCATTCATTGAAAATTTAATTTTTATTAAATATCTATATTTTATGTATCATGGATATGATTATTTCTTAAGCCATATACCATTATTACATATAGTGTTTACTTTGAAAGTTATTTAATTAACTGGAGAAATAATGTAAAATCCATATTTTATACTCAATACAGACATTTTTTATAATGAATATTTATTAAATTTATTATTATATATATAATTAATTTTTTAGAATGAAAGAGGGGGTGGGGACCATATATAGAAAATCCCCTCAATGCATATGTAGTATCATGAGATGAATAATATGGAAAAATTAAATGGGTTATTACCCATAAAGATTAAACTATCTTGTGAAAGGTCTTAAAGGTAGTGGTTCATGTACCAGATACATGACGCCTAATAATTAATAACTTTCTTCATTTAGAATTTAGTTATTATTATCCATAGGATTTTTACTATGATAGAATCTATGGATACATTCCATTCTCAGTTCATTAAATAAATGGAATGTGTGCTCATTTATTTACCTTTATATATTGATTATGTTTATTAATTAAAGTTAGTTTCCATTGTACTTAACCCTTTCTGAGCATTTGATCTCACCCTTATTTTGTTTCTTTTCCCCAGGTTATGAAGAATAGATCTTTGAATGAGTTTTCAAGGATGCAATTTATTATCTTTTGTTATATATTTTGTTTTATCTTTTATTCCCAATATAAAATGGGTATCATGTATGTAATCTTGTTTTCCAAAACTAATAAACTATTTTTTCCTTTAGGATTTTAATCTTGTATCTATGATAATACAATAAAGTAAGGCACTGACTTTGGGCTACTGGAGTTCAGGTCTTTAGAGAATCTAACAACACCACTGACCCCCTCAGTGTTGAAGTGCCTCAACCAATCTGATGGGAAGAGAAGTCCTGATAGACTCATTTCAAATGTCCTAGAAATATACATGAGTGGAAAAACATTGGATTTTTTTAGAAATAGTGTTTCATATTCCCCCTCTTTCCACACTGGTAGCAAGTCATAGGGCCTCTTCTAGCCACTGTAGAAGGCATGGGATAAGTATGTTGCTGAGAGCCACTACCACTTCCTCTACTATCCTCATTTCACTTCCTATTCCTTCCATGAGGGAAACTATAACTACCATAGAACATTTGAGTAATTCCAACCAATCCTAAATTTCTTTCTAGGTCAAGTTTTTCCATCAACACCCTATCCACAACCTTAACATACATATAACGTTTTAACATGAATACCCAAGAATAGATATTTGACTGTAAACCCATTTGAAACAATTGGTCCTTTTAACTTTTCATTAAATATAACCTCAGTAAAGAAAATATAGAGTTTGTAAAAATGGTTGAAATAATCCATTACTATCCGGTCACCTTGTTAAAGGGTGAGGAACTTTATAAAATTATCCAAAACTATCATTTTTGGGTAAAATTTTTGAGTAAAGATGGATTTAAAAATTTTCCACTCCAAACCCTCATGTTTCTTTTTTAGAACCACTAAATACCACTGCCTTTTATTGAGGCCTCCAAGCTTAAAGATAACACACTTAACCTTAATAGAATCTAGAGTCTCCAAGAAGTTAAATATTCTTTCAATTTTCTCCAACCAGTCCTCTGATTTTTGAGGACCATTCGTTCTTTGTAAGGATGGTTGTTTCTAGTAGATAACCTCTTGGGACTGATCCCTATCTCTACCCATCTCTAGATATACTTCCCTAGCTTTATCATATACTATATCATCACCTTGGTCTATAGCATGAACCACACACACTATAACTTTGACAAGATTCTGATCAATCAAAGTATTTTCCCATGAAACATTAACCACAACAGCCTCCTAAGGATTAAATGGAAGTCTTCTGGGGGGTATGGTACTATAAAACATCAGATAAAGATGGAATTCATCAAACAAGGAAAAACACTCAATCCAAATCATAGAAAAATCATAAACCTTAATGAAATACAAAATAAAATCAAAATATAACTAAAAAATGCCCATTTCTTGACAACCCATGGAATCTTAAGGCTCGTCACGATGAGATTTGTCTAGGCACTTGCTCAAAACCTACCCCTTAAGTCCCAATAGTCCTAACACCTATCTATCAAGATATCCCAAATCACATAAACTGAAAACCTTTTCTTTGATACCATTTTTTCATGAACCAACCCTAGCCACCCTTAAATCGGACACCTAAACTAGCCCATGACAAGGCTAGAGGGAATTCTTGATCCCCACGATCTAACAACAAGTACCTGGAAAAAAAGAACAACCTTGGGAATGATTTATCCCATAAAAAAATTAAAACCAAGACCTTTCAAGAAATATAGAATGAAAAATCACCCCAACATATATCATAAATAGTAGAAAACTCTGAATAAGTTCACAACAAGACAAGGTAGATCCAAATGCGAAAAAGAGACGACATGAGTACCATAGAGGCAATACAAGTAATGGTCCAAAGGATAGAACATAATAAAACAAAAGAGTACAACACATCCCCATATGACATGTGGGTCAACATCCCACCATGCCACCTCCATAGCCCATACCTGACTAGCAAAAGAACCCACTACCTCTAAGCGATTCCTTGTTATTAACTTCATTAGACATAATAGAGTCTACACACACTCATTGGGTATATATAGAGTGTGAGTAAAAATCCCAGTAGGGTCACACCAAGTGTTCTATAAGTATACTTTATTAAATATAAAAATTATTCTCTTTAAATAATTAACAAAAAAATGAAATAATATTTTCATAAATTTTCAAAAAACAAGAAGAATAAAAAAATTTCAATATTTTAAAATAAAGGCATGAGTAAATGATAAATTTAAAAATAAAACAATTTAACACCATGATAATGAGTCCTAAGGAATATCAGATAAGGGATAACTAGAATCCTCACACCTCAATGATTAATGAAAAATAACCAATTGTGAACACATCACTAGAACTCAAGCCTAGAGATAGGAGATCACCGACATGTGTATCCTCACCTTAATAATGTTTTAGTTAGAGTTGTACTGTATATACAATGTTAGGGAGGCTAACCAAACTTATCCTTTGTTATACTAAATTACCCACCTAATACCCAAGCTCCCATGGGCTTACCCCTTATAAGGAGAAATATTTTAATAATTAAAAACCATTTCAAGGGGTGCTTCATCAATAAAAATTAAGATTTATCAAATACAATATAAACATCCCCAAAGATGGGCCTAAACCATACAATGAAAATCAATTTTAGTATCAAATCATTTGTAACCTTTAAAATAGTTTTCAAAGAATCAAAACCATGCCGTTAAATAATTTAAAAACTAATTTAAACATGTGAAAGTAACCAAGTTTTATAATAAAAATCCATCTTATGAAAACACCCACCACAAATACTTGGAATTTCCAACAAACTGATGGGATCCACTAGCCAAAGGGATAAGACACACCTAAAAATAAAGAGAAAACCCTAAATCATGATATCCCAATAAATAAATTAAGATCCTATAAAACCTATTCCACCCTATCTTTTGGGTGGAATGAAAACACAAGAGAGAAAGATAAAATAAAAAAGAAGGATGAGGAAAACCAATTAACATGATGATCCTTAAAGATCTAGGGTGAATTAACATTAAAATCTTACCACAAATGAATGATAAAACTAGTTCAGATGATAGAGACATGACTAGGTTTGAGACTAGAAAAAAGGAGGGGAGAATATGGTTAAATTGAATTAATTTAAATCTGGGGAAACTAAAATTTTAAAAACTAGGACAATAGGTTGATGATGTGAAACATAGATTCACACCATGAATCCATTCAACTTGATTGGTTTAGGGAATTAATAGGTGGTTCATGCCATGAACCACTAGTTATAGAATTAAGGATCTGTAACTTGATCATTAATGATGTGAATGATGTATTCACATCGTGATCCACAATAGTAGTAGTAATAAAAATCCTTCAAAGAGAAAAAACACTTGAAAAGGATGATAATATTAGAAAGATATAGAAAAAATAATCTAAACAATCATTTCATGCTTGAAAATAATAATGGGATATGAAAAAATTATTGATCATAATTCAAGATGAAATAATACTACAGAGGGGGAAAGAGGGAAGAAATACATCATTTATTATGAAGTTCCCAAGGTTGGACTATCTAAGAAGTTATTAAAGTGTTGGGAGGATAGATGGAGTGTCATTGAAGCTGAAATCTACTATGAAATATTCTATGTAAGTTCTGCCCAATAGGAGCTGGTTGTGAATAAGTGATGAAGATATAGTAAAAATGCCCCATAAATACATTATGTGGAATAATTCATAATTTGGATAAAGATAGATCTCGCACCTATAAGAAAGGATTTCAAAGTCCCTATATTCCTTTAAGAGTATAATCAAAAATAAAAAATAAATAAAAAAATAGAAACATACGGAAGGAAACAAAGAGAGGAATGTTTTCTACTTTTGAAATTTTAAATGGTGTGATATGACCTTTTAGAATTTATAGGAGTAGATCTAAATCAATGGATAAGGAATTTGTTAACACTCCATTCTGTCAAAAAGTCTAAAAAATAAAAAAGAGAATCCATTAGAAAGAAAAGTGGGAAAATACATGAAGAAAAATCAAGATTTTAAAAGGCATGAGTTTTGGGTCACCTTAGTCTAGCCAAAACTCTATCGGCGCGCAGCCTACTTGTGTGTCCCCATAGGTCGCGCAACCTACATGTGCACCCCCATATTTCACACAGTCTACTTGTGTGTCCATCCCCTTTTTCGCCCAGGGTCCACTATTTTCCTATAAATAGACCCTTGGGGCCCTCATTTGTATGGACGAATTTCCCCAAATCCTAATTACTGCTCTGGTCGCCCAAGTACTTCACCCCAGTCTTCTAAAACTTTCAAGGTAGTTCTTTAACACCTTGAGAAGATGATTTAAGGGAGGATCATTGGAATTAATTCCTTTCAGTGTTTGAAAACCATAACACTTGCGCGCCTAAAGCGCCCAACCACCCCAAATCAGAAATACTTGCGCGCAACCTATTCCTTTCACAGGAACTTGAGCACCCTACTTCTGGGATCACCTGTGAATACTCTTGAAGGATTGATCAAGGTCTCACCCAGGTATTACCATAAAATTTTTTCGTCGCTTAAGTGAACATCAGGTCTCCCAAGACTACTTGTGCGCCCATACTTGCGTGCCCTTACCTACTTGGGCTCCCCTCTTTGATTCACTTACTCTCTTCAGTCTATAAGCCATCAAGCCTTCATCAAAGCCATTCATGGAAAGGATTATTCCTCCTTGTCTCCCTTATCTAAAAGGGATTCTATTAAGACCTCCACCAAAGCCTCCTAACTTATCAAACCTTTAGGAAAGGCACATCAGCGTGTCTCCTATTTGGGTTTATATTTCCACAGTCAGAGGTTTCCCACATTTGTTTCACAAAGGGGTTAGGATTCATGGAGTGTATGTGGGTTTTTATATCTACAGTCACATGGACCTTTCTCCTAGAAACAGTGTTGGGAAGTTATCAATTTGGAGGAGGGTTGGGTCCTGGGCTCTCCCTTCTCGAAGAGATGGTCTGAAACCTCAGGTATTTGGTAGGGAAGGTAAATTTCACACTTTCTTTTCTCCATTTTGAAAAAAGGAGAAGTCTCAATTCCCTAACGGGATCAACTTTAGGAAAACCATCCCAGCGTAATCCCATAGATTTTATTACAGGAGGTAGAATCATTGCTCCTCCTCTCTTCTTCGGTGCCAAAGACTAGAGGGGAGATGAGCACATGGAATCTTGTTACCCTTTCCCTCCCCCATTGGGATTTGTCACCATGGGCATCCATCCTGATGTAAGCCCCTAACCTTCATCCCTTATTCCTTACATTGGACCCTTGTTCAATGTGAAGTGAACAGAGGGAAGGCTTGTCGCCTCTCCCTCTTCTCAAGTCGCCTTGCCCTCATCCACCATCGCCACTATAGGCTCACCCTCTTCCACCAGCAGAGGAGGAAAAATTTGAAAGTGCAAGTGTCATTGTTGAATCTTTCGCATCCTCTTGTTTCTCACACCAAGCATAACTCACATGGGCTTAGATATTCGTAATGATTAAAACATGTACACAAACACCCATGGAGAATGAACTACGAGAACTCTGATTCCTATTCAAACCAGGATATGTAGGAAGCCCTTTTATGGACCGCACTCACTAGATATCCTATTCCGGAATCAAACCCTAATTCCCTTAATCTGTGCATCCTCCTTAGGAATAATCCCCAAATTAAACCCCCAAATCACCAAGGCATCCTTTTCAAGAAGTAAGCCCAAACTGATTTCTTTAAAAGGACCATAATCTCCTATGAGACTTATCAAACTATGTGGGCTTTGATTTTCATCCACATGGGATACGTAGGAAGCCTCCTTGAGGTTCAAACCCAAAACTTCAAATCAAACCTATTCTCCTTGGGCCTTATTCCCAATAGGGTCTAATCTTAATTGAAAACCCATATCCTTTCCAAGTTCCTTGGGCTGCTTCAACATAAGTCCCACACCAAAAATTGACTAAGAATCTTCCGCTTTGATGTCCATACCATATGAAATTAAACTGTATGGCTAGGTCCTTATCACATGACCTTAAAAGGTATGATGTGTCCCATTCAGTGGTACTGAACTATGAGGGTTCTGATTCCTTTTACAAGGATACGTAGGTAGCCCATTTTATGGGCATGATCCCAAGATCAAACCAAACCTTCATCTCCCTAGATGACAATAAATTCCAGAGTGCCCCATTGAGTGACTTAAAAACCAGTATCATCACAATGATGATTAAAAGAATCTTGAAATAGTATATTAGAGGATAGCATTGATGGAGAACCTCAAATACATATAGATATCTCTATTGATGAAGAACCTTGAATACATACTGATGATTCTAAATTTTACACATGTTAATAAGTGATTGAAAATTACAAGGGAAACTTATTCCATACTTGGTGAATTAATAAGGATTCATGAAAATATCTTAAATTTATAAAGAGAGTCCCAGAGTAGACAATAATTCCCCCCAAAAGGGTGTGATGAGTCCAACCTCCCATCCTATCGACCAATGTACGTTCTTAAGTATCATTAAGTTTAAACTTAACAAACACCTTACTTTGGAAAGAAGGTCCTTTTTGGATAAATAACTGTTGGAAGTTTCCGGTTTTTTAAATAAATCCAATGGAAACCGCCCGGAAGTAGTGATTCTTAAAACTAGAATACACATTTCAAGGAACTACAAAACAAAAATTGTGAACCCGACGTGAATCCTTAACCAAGTTAATAATGTTACCCACCTATTAGGCCCCTATCAATTGATAAAGGAAGGCAATACAAAGGAATAAATCACGCATGTATCCATCTAAAAATATGTTGCTTTAATGGAGTTTGTTGTTGTTTCAAGTGTTTCAAGAATTCCCTTCACTCCAAAATGGATTTCTTCAAAACAACATCTTTGAACTTCCTGACTACTGCTAAAGCTAGATCTCCATCCATGGGAAGGATGTCATCCCCAACCCAGCATCTTCAAAACTGGGTCTCTAATGTGCTGGTGAAGGAATATCGCCGACACGGTACAATACTGACTTTGGAGGCTACCCGTCAGACCCTCCAGGTCAATAACAATCCCCGATCATCTGGCCAGCGACAACTGATGATCAAGAAGTAGACAGTTCCAACTACCGTCTTCAAATATTTCAGCTCCTTATCCATGGAACGCAACAATCAATCCCTCCAATACTACATGGAGGTGGATCAAGAGGTCACTCAAGGCCTCAATTCAAAAATTCATAAGTACCTCCTGAGGACTCCCAACAACAATCGCCGCTAGAATCACACGGTAGTGAACCCCCAACATGATGGGGGTGTTGCCTTTGGACGTTTGACCCAGGTCTCTCAGACCTGGGTATGAAAGATGAATCGCCAAGGACAACATCCAGTCAATAGGGAGTAGGTTATTATCTCTAATCCTTTAGAATAATCCCATCAACCTAACTTGATGAAAAAAAAACAGGCACATACACCCGTCCGTCCTAATTTTACTGACCAACAGACTTGTCTGGCAGAAACCCACCAATCCCACTAGATAAACCCAGTGGAGTATCGCGAATAGGAACATACACCTGCTTACAAGTTATCATCCATTTAGCAGGATCGTCTGACTGCATTTAAAGAAGCTCATCAATCTAGTGTGGTGGAAACCGGTAAACAGGAACATACACGTGTTTACAATCACCAATTTTTTCAGCAGTCTCGTCTGCCAGTATTGAAAGAAGTTATTCAATCATACTTGATGGGAAGCATCCAGTAGACACATACACCTGCTAATGTTCATCAAGTCTACCAACAGTCTCGTTTGGTAGCACCAGGAGAAGTCAGTCAGAAAGATCTGACGACAAATCTGGGGCAGACCCAACTCTCTTCCCCCATACATGAGTACCATCAATATCCATTGATAGGAAAAGGAGGAAAGAAGTAGGCACATAAACCTAATCCAGATATGGAATGGACGTATATTCCCATTCTAGTCACTGAAGTCACCAAACATATCTTATCAATGGTTAAAGGGCAGACGCAAATCCCTGCCCACATTCTGGAAGCGTGCCAGGATATTATAACAACCACTTCAGCAGTACTGGGGAAACAGACACATAAATCTATCCCCACACATGGGATGACACATCGGCATGCCATCCCGGAGCAGATACATAACTCTGTTTCAGTCTAGGAGGGTCATGGGGAATACTCCCCCATATCATATAGACAACAAGATTGGGAACATACACCCTTTCTAATTGGATATAATCGGTCCATTCCAGTAACCACTCCAAGGAAGGCACATACACCTACCCATGATAACCACTTTTCCTATAAAGTGGCTCCAACTAAGTATAAGAGAACATATAAGAAGAATTTTTACCAAGCACTGTTGGAAAATCAAGATTCAAGCCACAATTTGGCTCCTCTTAATGCTGGAATTCTTGAAGCCCTCAGACATTTATCTGTTGCAGCTCAAGATCCTACCCTCTCATTACCAAATTATGCGAGTGGTAGTAGTAATTCTGAATTTCCTCATCGGAAACTTCATCATGAATAATTGCTTCATGAAAATTTGGTCAATTTAGAGTGCCTATCTCTGGATGAGAGCCACGGAAACCCTCCGTGTGGCCAAAATACCAAAGAGAAAGAAGATTTATCCTGTGTTGTAATCCATCATGGTGATCCTCCCCATGATTTCATTCACTATGAAAGTCCTCTCCATAGTAGTATTTTCTATTTTCAAAACAATTCTATAATTGAAAATGTAGCGACGAGAAAGCCCTCATATCTTGAGGCACTTTCAAACATAAGGCCAGTCATGTCTGATGCCTTGTCATTAACAGGTGAAACACTTTCTTAACCAGAATAAATCTTAAGGGAATAGTCATTCTCCAAACCTCCCTTTGGTCATTTGTCTTCTAATACAGAGCATCCACTTTGGTCAGACCAAGTGGATAAACCTCTAGTGAAAGATGGTGAGATGTGTTAAACATAAGGAAACAATTAGCTAAGGGAGAAGTACCAGTCATGTTTTGGCCGTTGGAAAATTATCATTATAACATTCCAAAATTGATTATAGAGGATTGCATTCCTGATATCTACCTCAATTTATGGAAGAATTTTTGTCATTTGAAAACTAAAATATTACCATATGATGAATATCAAAATCATGTACAGGTAATATAAGGGTTGCAAAGCCAAATTGACTTGGCGTCTCTCTCAGTTTCCCAACATCCAAAGGCTGAAAAACACCAAAGAACCCTTCAGCGTGCATGCATCAACACTATAAAGAGGATATGGTAGTTAATTTATGATTCCTCATCTAGTGTTCGTATCAGAGGATGGGGTGCACATGGAGTATTTCATTTCACTGCACTCGAAAATCAGCAAAGTCCACCAAAAGTGGTCTCATGTAATGTTATTTCCCATGGTCAGCCACAATCAATAGATTTTATATGTAATAGAATGTACACTCAAGAATAGGCCTCAACCATCTCTCATCAGAGTCAGGCCCAAAGAAAATAAGTTGTTGAGTTAATTTTACATCAAACATCTGAGAATCTTGAGCAGACATCCCGCTTAGAGGATGTTAGGTGTTATAGAATGAAAATGTCTACAATAGAAAAGTGATCTTCCGAAATAGGTTATTTGAGTGGTTGTCGAATAATTCACCCAACTAATTTCTGAACCAAAATTCCCAAAATCAGAATAATAGTTGCACGAATTTCAGCCATAACAGTTCAAGAATCACCCCATCTTGAAAGGCTAGGGGCTCATTTAACTCAGTCTTCAAATTCATTAAACAAAGTTAAAAGATTTTAAGAAGAATAACAAGAACAACCCCAGCCTGCAGGACTGGGGGATTTTTCACATCTGCAATCCCCTCTTCAATAGAAGTCAATTTTCTCCTGATTAGGAAAGAAGCCACAAGAAAAGTGTACAACTAAACTATCCAAGGATTCCATTCGAGTTATTATCTGCAAAACGATTCCAGGGAATTTATCATATGTGAGAACAAATTTTGATGGAAGATATAGAGGGAGACGATCTTACAAAAATACTAATAGAATGACATCGATGCATTATGATTCAGTGAATGTCATTAACACCACTGCAGAAGATCATCCAGAAAATGAGTCCAGTTCAGGGGAATCAGAAGATGAAGTTCTTGTCTATAATATGGTACATACTGAGGCAAATGAAGAAGGTATGCATACCCATAATCAAAGGCTTACCCAGAATCTATTTATGCCTTCAAATAACCAAATCCCACCCCTCCGAAAGGAATTTAACAAGGGGAAAGGCAAAAGTCATATTTCATCTCACTTTTCCACTGGAGAAGTTCAATCTCTTTCACTTGAAAAAAGATTTGCATGGCAAGAAGAGGAAATGAAGGAGTTAAAAATACTTAATGTAGAGTTACTTTGAAGCAGCATGTCTGCTAGATGTACTCCCCAGGTAGGTCCTCAACTTGCACATCTTGTAGGATCTACTCAACAAAGATAATTTATAGTAACTACAGATGCGGATAATGAATTCCCCACACTGGGTACACAATCAAGGTAGGATCATATACATCCTGATAGTCATGTTCCTGTGGGTTATCCAAGGCAAATATCAGCATTTCCATTAGTGGTTTTTTCGGTTGTTGCACCAACTCAATCTCTAGTTGCTATACCTACATAGGTTCCAGCTCATTCGGATATTCCCCAAATTCTTATGAACACAATTGAGGCATTAACGACTTTATTGGAATCTATGGAAGAACGACGTGCACCAGTTAAGCCAGAAAAGAGAGCTTACCCTGAATGGGTGGATGAAATTCCTCCCCCACCAAATTTTGTGAATACTATATTCCCAATCTTTAATGGTTCAGGAGATCCAAAACAACACTTAACATATTTTGTTTCTCATTGTGATCCCATGATGGGAACTTCTCAACAACAAGAATCAGTAAAGATTAAGTGTTTTGTGCAGCCATTACAGGTACCAACTTTTTTCTGGTATACAAGTTTACAATCTCAATCAATTACTGGATGGGAAGATCTCCGTCAGAAATTCTTTCTTCAATTTAGCTCAACGCTACCCAAGATGATAATTTTTGATCTTACCAATTATAAACAAAGGGAGAATGAAATATTTTCAGACTTCATTGCATGATGGAAAGGATTAACATATTCCTTAAGTCTAGCACTCCCTCAAGAAGAGTCGCTGCAAATCTATGTGGAAAATCTGCATGATGAGTTATACACACCATTAATCCCTATAAAATACACAGGAGGGTTTCAAGACCTTACTTCAATCGCTCAACAGATAGACGGATCTATTATAGAAACTAAGGCTAAAACTCATGTAATTCCATCAGCTTCGGAGAGGAGGATAGGAAAGGCAGAAGCTGTTACAATTACACTCAAGTAGGCACCTATACCTGCTTCTACTTCAAGACCTTCATCATACTGAAGGGCTCCACCTCCAGAGCATCAGCAACAATGACCACCTCGTCAAGATGATAAAATAGATCAAAGGCATAAATAGTTTGAGTAATTAAAGAACAAAGTTTATTCTTTCTAGAATGAAAAAGTTCCTGGTTACTTCATCTCAGCTCTGGAAAACAATTTGGTTTAGTTTCCAAGTCTGAAGAAACCAAATAAAGAAGGAGATGAAGATATTTTGAATTATTGTCCCTTTAACCAGATGTTAGGGCATCCTATTTAGGAGTTTTTTGTTTTCAAGGACCTCCTTCAAAAAGATGGTAGAATCTGGACAAGTGAAACTGAAAAGTTCATCAGCTCAAGTATCATGTGTTACTATTACTGATCCAGAGGGAGAAGGAGAATGACAATAAGTCAAAAGTAAAAATGTGAAAAGATATGATGATTGGATGATCAGGAAAATGTTCAACCGAACTCATGCCATTTTACGAACACAGTTGAAACAACCAATTGTGTCTTCCGCCACTTATACCATAGTAAAACCACCTTCATAAAAAAGTTGTTCCTCAAAGAAGCGAAGTGATCATAAGGAAAAAGAGTAGTTAGAAGAAGATGAGCTCACATTAAGGCCAAAGTTGTCCTTGACCTTGGTAGATTTCATGCCATCTGTTTCAAAAACACGGGCACCCACCCTGCCAAATGGCACAACCAAAATTAACCTGTCAAGAAGAATCTTCATCAGACAAAGAATTGATCTTTGGTTCTATTAATGTTATCCATTTAACGGATCCTTATTCCAATGATGATTCTAATTATAATGATCCCTAATTCCTTGTACCTAATTGGGGAACTAGAGGAAGAGGCCAAGGTTGAGGATACAGGGGAAGATGTGGAAATTCTAGAAACCACCATTTTAACTCTACCCCTGCTCGAACCATATATGGGGCAGAAACTCGTGGAAGATCCCTTCTGCGGGCTCAACAAGAATAAGGAGTTTCTTCCAGGCAAGACAAGTTTAGTTCTGACATAATTATTTTGGAAGACCGATTAGAAGATACACCATCTTCTTCTCAGCAAGTGAATAGACCTAGTTGGTCTAATCTACCAAAGCTAGGAGTATTTCCAGCTTCTGCTCCAACATAGAATATAGCTACATCAGAAGCATCAATTTCCAAAGCACCTACAAAACTCCATCTCCATGCTGGGAAACACAGAAATTTGGACCAAAAGTATGATTTATTAAAAAAATTGGCCCAAGTATCAGTCAAGTTATCAATTCTGGATGCTTTGAATTTGTCAAAAGATCTTTGAGAGGCACTCATTGAGGCTTTGTCAAGTCCTCAAGAGTTTGAAATCGAAGTTGCTTCTGCTGAGGTTTACTGTATAGAGAATAATCCTACAGAATGTCATGCAGTCATATCTTTTACAGATGAAGATGAAGATTATGTTGTACATGGACATATCATACCCTTGTATTTGTATGGAAAGATCAATGACATAGACATCCGACGATCCTTCATTGATAATGGATCCTAAGTCAATCTCATTACTATTCATACACTTCATCGATTGGGCTTGACTGAATTTGATTTATCTACTTCCACTTTAATGTTGCAAGGATATGAAAAGAATGAGCAAGAACCTATGGGTGAGATTACACTCAGAACTCAGTTTGGAAATCCTATGTCTAATTCAAATTTCATGGCTGTTCGTCAGTATACAACCTTCAATATTCTTATTGGAAGACCTTGGCTGCATCAACATGCATCCATACCTTCGTCATACCAACAATGTCTTAAGTACTATTTCAATGGTCAAATCGAGACATTATATAGTGACAAGGCTCCGTTTAAAACATGTGAATCTCAATACATTGAGGCAGAGTTTTATCACACAAAAGGAATGAATTCCATGATAAAGGAAATAACTAGAGTTAATGCTCCGAATGGATTGAAAAAGATAACAACAAATCCATTCATACATTTGAGTACAGATTATGTTCTACCCATCAATCAAATTGAAAGGGTAAAACCAAATCCAAGCACTTTTCCAATAACTTCCATAATTTCGATTGTGGCAACTGAGCCTAATAGCATGGGAGAAGAAGATCCATGCCCCACTCTAATTAGTACGTCCATGACCTCTAAAGAGTAATAGGTGTATACTTCATTTCTAAAGAAACATTGAGATATATTTTCTTGGAATTATACAAAAAAGCCAGGTCTTACTCCTAATGTAGCCACCCATCATTTGGGCTTTCTAGAAGAACATCGTGGATTCAAGCAGGCAGCAAGAAGAACACACCCAACTCATGCCTCTAAAATTGAATTTGAAGTTGATAAGATTATAAAGACTAACTTTGTCAGGGAAGTTCAATATCCGAAATGGATAGAAAACATTCACTAGTATAATGAAGGCCTTTAGCGATCGCCAAAATCCATCGCTAAAGGTCTTTAACGGTCACCGAGAATCCGCCAAATGGCGGCCACTTTAGGCCCGTCGTTGTTGCTAATAGCGTCTGCCATTTGGCGGACACTGTAGACGAGCTAGCATGGACTATAGAGACCACCATGTAGCGGCCTCTATAGGTGATATCAACGGCACATATAGCATCCGCCAAATAGAGGATTCTATAGCCCAATTTGGATTTGGCTACAGCGTCTGCCATTTGGCAGACGCTTTAGGTGCCGCTGATATCACCTATAGCGACCGCCAAATGGCGGTCTCTATAGGATTTTTTTATAAAAAAAGTACTAACAATACAATAAAAAACCCTGCATTTCAAAATCACAAAAAAATAAACTTTTCCAAAATATCTAAACTCATACACGCATAAATCTCTTCAGCTCATCATCTTCCAAACTTCTACATCCATCATCGAATATAAGTGCATGAAATTTTTTAATAAAAACATCAATACAAAAAAAAACATCCAAAAAAATAATTGAAATGTAATAACATATATTTCAATTCAAGCTTACTATAATAGATCGAAAGTATTTGATTTTGAAAATATATTAATAATTTCGAATACCTCTTTAAAAATGTAAAATCGTTAAATCTATGGTTCTAATCAGACCATATTTCTGATTGATGTGTCCTATGTTGACACACATCACAAATAATAATTAGAATGTTTTCCTATGATTTCAAATAATTCTGATGTCGTCCGGTATGCATTTGACCGTTAAACGCCTATTTTGGTCGTTTATGGCACCAGAAGTGCGTTTTCGGTCACCACGGTCACACGATATATCCAATTCATGTCTGGTCTGCCCGACCATTTCAAAATTCACTCATTGATTTTTGTCGCCTGATTTCATGGCATTCTGAGATCGTTCGGCCGGTTTTGACCACCCCACGCACCTTTGTCTAGCACGCCAAACACCGAAAAAACACATATTCATCCGTACCACACAAATCGCACATCCTATTGACGTGTTGTATTCATATACATGTCATGAATAATAATTAGAATGTTTTCCTATGATTTCAAGTCATCCCGATGTCGTTCGGTATGCATTTGACCATTAAACGCCTGTTTTTGTTGTTTATAGCACCAGAAGTGTGTTTTCGGTCACTGCGGTCACACAACACCTCCAAATGATGTGTGGTCTAACCGAACATTTCAAAATTCAATCATCCATTGTTGTCGCCTGATTTAATGGCATTCCGAGGTCATTCATCTAGTTTTGACCACCCCACACACCTTTCTCATGCACTCCAAACACCAAAAAAAGACATATTCAGCCGTACTACGCAAACCGAACGTCCAATTGATGTGACATCTCCACTTAAATGTCACATATAATAATTATAATGTTTTTATGTGATTTCAAGTCATTATGATTTCGTTCGATATGCATTTGACCGTTAAACGCCTATTTTGGTCGTTTATGGCACCAGAAGTGCGTTTTCGGTCACCGCGGTCACATGAAACCTTCGATTGACGTTTCATTTACCCAACCATTTTACAATTCACTCTCCGGTTGTTGTCGCCTGATTTAATGGCATTATAAGGTCGTTTGGCCGGTTTTGACCACCCCACACACCTTTTTCAAGCGCTCTAAACACCTTAAAAACACATATTCCTCCATACTGCACAAACCGCACGTCCAATTGACGTTCTATCTCTATGTACATATCACGGATAATAATTATAATGTTTTCCTATGATTTAAAGTCATTTTGGTGTCGTTTGGTATGCATTTGACCGTTAAACACCTGTTTTGGTCCTTTATGGCACCAGAAGTGCGTTTTCAGTCACCGCTGTCACACGACACCTCCGATTGACGTGTCGTCTACCCGACCATTCCAAAATTCACTCACCAGTTGTTTTATTCTTATTTAATGACATTATGAGATCGTTCAACCAGTTTTGACCACCCCATACACCTTTATCAAGCACGCCAAACATAGAAAAAACACATATTCAGCTATACCGCGCAAACCGCACGTCTTATTGATATGCCGTCTCCACGTACACGTCAAGAATAATAATTATATTTTTTTTCTGTGATTTCAAGTCATTTCTATGTCGTTCGGTATGCATTTGACCGTTAAATGCTTGTTTTTGTCGTTTATGGAACTGGAAGTGCGTTTTCGGTCACCGCGGTCACACGACACCTCCGAATGACATGTGATCTACCTGACTATTTCACAATTCACTCGATGGTTGTTGTTTCCTGATTTCATGGCATTCTGAGGTCGTTTGGCCGGTTTTGACCACCCCACGCACCTTTCTCAAGCGCTCTAAACACCTAAAAAACACATATTCAGCCATACCGTGCAAACCGCACGTCTGATTAATGTGATGTCTCTGCGTACACATCACAAATAATAATTAGAATGTTGTAATATTATTTCAAGTCATTTTGATATCGTTCGGTATACATTTTCCATTAAACGCCTGTTTTGGTCGTTTATGGCACCAGAAATGCATTTTCAGTCACCACAGTCACACGAAACCTCCGAATGATGTGGGGTCTTCCTGAACATTTCACAATTTACTCTTCGGTTGTTTTCTCCTGATTTCATGGCATTCCGAGGTAATTCGTCCGGTTTTGACCACCCCACACACCTTTTTCAAGCGCTCCAAACACCTAAAAAACACATATTCAGCCATACTGCACAAAACACATGTCCAATTGATGTGACGTCTCTGCATACATGTCACGAATAATAATTAGAATGTTTTCCTGTGATTTAAAGACATTCCTATGTCGTTCGGTATGCATTTGACTGTTAAACACCTGTTTTGGTCGTTTATGGCACCAGAAGTGCGTTTTCAGTCACCGCGATCACACGACACCACCGATTGACGTGTCGTCTACCCGAACATTTCACAATTCACTCGCCAGTTGTTGTTACCAGATTTCATGGCATTCTGAGGTTGTTCGGCCAATTTTGACCACCCTACGCACCTTTTTCAAGCGCTCCAAACACCTAAAAAACACATATTCAGCCGTACCTCACAAACCGCACGTATGATTGATGTGCCGTCTCCACACACACATCACATATAATAATTAGAATGTTTTACAGTGATTTCAAGTCATTACGATGTCGTTCAGTATGCATTTGACCGTTAAACGCATGTTTTGGTCATTTATGGCACCTGAAGTGTGTTTTCGGTCACCACGATCACAAGACACCTCTGATTGACGTGTCTTATACCCAAACATTTCAAAATTCACTTTACGGTTGTTGTCACCTGATTTCATGAAATTCTGAGGTCGTTCGACTGGTTTTGACCACCCCACACACCATTTTCAAGCGCGCCAAACACCGAAAAAACACATATTCAGGTGTACCACACACACCGCATGTTTTATTGACGTGATGTCTCCGCGTACACATCAAAAATAATAATTATAATTTTTTCCTGTGATTTCAAGTCATTCCGATGTCGTTCGGTATGCATTTGACCGTTAAACGTCTGTTTTGGTCGTTTGTGGCACCGGAATTGCATTTTCAGTCACCGCGATCACACGACACCTCTGATTGACGTTTGGTCTACCAGAACATTTCAAAATTCACTCTCTGGTTGTTTTCACCGGATTTCATGGCATTATGAGGTCGTTTGTTTGGTTTTGACCACCCCACACACCTTTTTCAATCACGCCAAACACTTAAAAAACACATATTTAGTCGTACCATGCAAACCGCACATCTGATTGACATTCCGTCTCTATATACATGTCATGGATAATAATTAGAATGTTTTCCTATGATTTCAGGTCATTCCGATGTCGTTCGGTATGCATTTGACCGTTAAATGCCTGTTTTGGTCGTTTATGGCACCAAAATGCATTTTCGGTCACCGCGGTCACACGACACCTCCAATTCACATGTCGTCTGACTGACCATTTCAAAATTCACTCATCAGTTTTTTTCTCTTGATTTCATGGCATTCCAAGGTTGTTCAGCTGGTTTTGACCACCCACACACCTTTCTCAAGCACTCTAAACACCTAAAAAACACATATTCAGCCATACCATGAAAAATGAATGTTCAATTGATGTGAAATCTCCATGTAAATGTAACAGATAATAATTAGAATGTTGTCCTGTGATTTCAAGTCATTACGATGTCGTTCGGTATGCATTTGACCATTAAACGCCTGTTTTGATCGTTTATGGCACCAGAAGTGCGTGTTTGGTCATTGCGGTCACACGACACCTCCGATTGACGTGTCTTCATCCCAACCATTTTACAATTCACTTTCCAGTTATTGTCTCCTGATTTCATGGCATTCTGAGGTCATTAGGCTAGTTTTGACCACCCACGCACCTTTTCGAAGCGCTCCAAACGCATAAAAAACCCATATTTAGCCGTACCGTGCAAACCACACATCCGATTGATGTCCCGTCTCTGCATACATGTCACGGATAATAATTAGAATATTTTCCTATGATTTCAAGTCATTCCAATGTTGTTCGGTATGAATTTGACCATTTAATGTCTGTTTTGGTCGTTTATGGCACCAAAAATGCATTTTCAGTTACCGCGGTCACACAACACCTCCGATTGACGTGTCGTCTACCTGACCATTTCAAAATTCACTCGCCGGTTGTTTTCACCTGATTTCATGGCATTCTGAAGTCATTTGGCTGGTTTTGACCACCCCACACACCTTTCTCAAACGCGCCAAATACCAAAAAAACACATATTCATCCATACCATGAAAACCACATGTTCGATTGATGTGAAGTCTCCACGTACACATCAAAAATAATAATTATAATGTTTTCCTCTGATTTCAAGTCATTATGATGTCGTTTGGTATACATTTGACTGTTCAACACCTGTTTTGATTGTTTATGGAACCAGAAGTGCGTTTTTGGACACCGCGGTCACACGACACCTCTGATTGACGTGTCGTCTGCTCGAACATTTCACAATTAACTCGCCTGTTGTCATCATCTGATTTTATGGCATTCCGAGGTCGTTCGACCAGTTTTGACAACCCCACACACCTTTGTCAAGCGTTCCAAACACAAAAAAACATATTTAGTCATACCACGCAAACCGTACATCCTATTGACGCGTCGTCTCCACGTACACATCAAGAATAATAATTAGAATTTTTTCTTGTGATTTCAAGTCATTATGATGTCTTTTGGTATGCATTTGACCGCTAAATGTCTGTTTTGGTCGTTTATGTCCCCATAAGTGTGTTTTCGGTCACTACGGTCACACAACACCTTTGATTAACGTCTGGTCTGCTCGACCATTTCACAATTCACTCACTAGTTGTTATCGCCAGATTTCATGGAATTCTAAGGTCATTCGGATGGTTTTGATCACCCCACACACCTTTCTCATGCACGCTAAACACCTAAAAAACACATATTCAGCCGTACCATGCAAACTGCACATCCGATTGACGTTCCGTATCTGCGTACACATCACGTATAATAATTAGACGGTTTTACTATGATTTCAAGTCATTATGATGTCATTCGGTATGCATTTGACCGTTAAACGCATGTTTTGGTAGTTTATGGAATCAGAAGTGCGTTTTTGGTCACTACGGTCACACGACACCTCTGATTGATGTGTCTTCTATCCGACCATTTCAAAATTCACTCGTCGTTTGTTGTTGTCTGATTTCATAGCATTCCGAGGTTGTTACCACCCCACACACCTTTTTCAAGCACGTGAAACACCGAAAAAACACATATTTAGTCGTACCACACAAACCACACGTTTGATTGATGACCCGTCTCTGCATACATGACAAAAATAATAATTAGAATGTTTTCCTGTGATTTCAAGTCATTCTGATGCCGTTCGGTATGCATTTGACCGTTAAATGCGTGTTTTGGTTGTTTATAGCACCGAAAGTGCGTTTTCGATCACCGCCGTCATAGGACACATCTGATTAATGTGTCTTCTGCTGGACCATTTCCCAATTCACTCACCGGTTGTTGTCATCTTATTTGATGACATTTCGGGGTCATTAGGCTAGTTTTGACCATCTCACGTAGTTTTTTCAAGTGCACTAAACACTGAAATCACACATATTTAGCAGTACCATGAAAACTGCACATCTGATTGACGTGTCGTCTCTGCATACATGTCACGAATAATAATTAGAATGTTTTTCTGTGATTTAAAGTCATTCCGATGTTGTTCGGTATGCATTTGACCGTTAAACGTCTGTTTTGGTCGTTTATGGCACCTGAAGTGCGTTTTCAGTCACCGTGGTCACATGACACCTCCAATTGCCATGTGGTCTGTCCGAACATTTCACAATTCACTCGCCGGTTGTTGACGCCTGATTTCATGATATTCTGAGTTCGTTCGGTTGGTTTTGACCACCCAACACACCTTTTTGAAGGGCGTTGAACCTTTAAATACCATATATTCGGTCATTCTGCGCACACCACACGTCCGATTGATGTTCCATCTCCTCACACACCTCAAAAATAATAATAAGACAGTTTTCATCTGATTTAATGTCATTCCAAGGTCGTTTGCTATGAATCTGACCGTTAAACACACATTTTGGTGTTTTATGACACTAAAAGTGCATTTTCCGACATTGCAGACAAACAACACCTCTGATTAACATATCTTCTACTCAACCATTTCAAAATTCATTCAGTCATTGTTTTTTTTGATTTCATGGCATTCTGAGTTCGTTCGGTTGGTTTTGACCACCCAATGCACCTTTTTAAAGGGCGTTAAATCTTTAAAATCCACATGTTCAGTAGTACCATGCACACTGCGCGTCCGATTCATGTGCCGTCTCCTCAAACACATCAAGAATAATAATAATGTGATTTTACTTTGATTTCAAGTCATTTCGAGTTTGTTTTCTATTAATATGATAATTAAATGCCCGTTTTGGTGTTTTATGACATTAAACATGCGTTTTTCATCATTGCGGTCAAATGACACCTCCGATTGATATACCATCTATTTGACCATTTCACAATTCACTCCACAGTTGTTGTGTTCTGATTTCATGGTATTCTGAGTTCATTCGGTTGGTTTTGACCACCCGACACACCTTTTTAAAGGGCGTTGAACCTTTAAATACCACATATTCGGTAATTCTAGGTAGACCGTACATCAGATTGATGTTCTATCTACTCTTACACAACATGAATAATAATAATACATCCTTTTAAAAATTTCAAGTCATTCCTAGGTCGTTTGAAATTGAATTGACCGTTAAACGCACGTTTTTGGTGTTTTATGACACTAAAAGTGCGTTTTCGGTCATGCCAGGAAAACGACATCTTCGATTGATGTTCTGTCTACTCAAAAATCTCACAATACACTATACAGTTGTTTTCGTCTATTTTCAGTGCATTCATAGGTTGTTTGGTTGGTTTTGACACACAAATGTACCTTTTTAAAGGACGTCAAACCTATAAAAATCGCATATTCGGTAATTCCAGGCAGACCGCACATCCGATTGATGTCTTGTCTACTCATACACATCAAGAATAATAATGAGATTATTTTACTATGATTTAAAGTAATTATAAGGCTGTTTGTTATATATCTAAATGTTAAATGCATGTTTTGGTGTTCTATGGCACTAAAAGTGCGTTTTTCTTCATCCTGTCCAAACAACAACTCCGATTGACATACCATATTCTCTACCCTTTCAAAATCCACTCTATAGTTGTTTTCATATGATTTCACTACATTCGGTGGTTTTTCAACTAGTTTTGACCCCCATCGTGCTTTTAAAGGGCGTCAAACCTTTAAATACCACATATTTGGTCGTTCTGGGCAGACTGCACGTCCGATTGACATTCTGTATGCTCATACACAACATGAATAATAATAAAGAGGTTTTCCTAAATTTTAAGGTCATTTGAAGGTTTTTTGATATTGAATTGACTGTTAAACACACATTTTGGTGTTTTATGATGCTAAAAGTGTATTTTCGATCATCCTGGGAAAATGACATGTTCGATTGACGTTCCGTCTACTCAGCCATCTCACAATTCAATTTATGGTTGTTATTGTCTAGTTTTAGCTCATTCAAAGGCCGTTTGGTTGGTTTTGACCCCCAAACACATCTTTTTAAAGGACGTAAAACATTCAACGTTAGTTCATTTGAGTTGTTTTAGCAGAAAGCATCAAATGAAGACAACTTCAACATGCACAAAAGAAGTAACATAAAATCCATAAGAAGTTACTGGTGTGGATAAAGTCCTTTATAAACCCATAGTTTTACTCTGTATTCATGCAATAAGAAATGATAAAATGATAATAAATACATGTATAACTAGAGAAATCAATAAAATAATCATATCAAGTTTTTGTTCAACGTTAAATATCATGTGTGTGGACCGGGTATGGAAGAAATGCAGCCTACCAGTTGTAAAAAATCATCCCATGAATATATAGTCAAGCCAAAATCTTCAACCATGTCCCTTTCCTCTGGTATAACCCTTCCAAAGCAGACAATTTCTGCACAAAGAGTAGCATACATGCTACCAACAACCACTTGTATTGGTACCACAAATTAAAAGTTACATGGAAATTACTTCGCAAAAAATCTGTTGTCTTAGGTAATGTCTTCAAAATATGAAAAGGAAGGGAATGAGATGACAAAAAAATGCACAACATTAAAAAAAATATATAAAGAGGAAAGTAAACACATCACTTACTGCTCATTAATGTACCTAAAAAATCTTTTTCTCCTCTACAAATTCAATAGAGACATCCACATGGCATATAATGAATTATATTGCATCAACACCTAAAATAAAACAGTGAAGCAACCAAATGAATTCTCTGTTTGGTTTATAGAATGCTTGAGAATGGAATGAAATGAAATGGACTGGAATGAAATGAAGTGAAGTTGGAATGAGGTGGAATGGAATTGAATGGAATGAATAAATAATAACAGTCTATTTTGTTACTTTTTAAATGATATTGTTTAAAGACAAATGTATCCCTGGGTTAAAATAAAAAAGGCAAGGGGAATATTTGCCTTTTTAGTTCCCTTCTTATACTGAGGAAACCATACTAACACCCCTTTAGGTGTCATTAAATATTACTTTTTTGGAACCTTATCTCCATAAAATTTCATATTCATCCAACCAAGTGGTGGAATGATGTATCATTTCCTCCTTTAACCTAACCAAATGTAGTACCATTTCCTATGAACAGTTCAATTTGAAATGAAACTAGATGGATTGTTAGTAAATTATGAAAAATTATATTGTGAAGGACATAAGTTGAAAAAAATTAAAATCATAATAACAATAATAATAATTCATACCTAATGAGTCATATAGAGAACACAATAGAGTCCATGAGCATTGCATGCCTACAAAACACTGAAAAACATTTAATGAAATGGAACACAATATGGTCCATGAGACTAACACTAAAGCATACCTCTATACTCATAACCCACTCTGGGTAGTTTACACCATAAATTCCACAACTTCCACCCTATAAATCACCAATCAGTAACAATATAGTCAAATTGAATCATTACCAAAATCTAGATACTAATGAGAACATTTTAGTTTTTTACATACATTCTTGAACTCGCAGCTTTGGATGGATTTCAAAATTTTCATTACAAAATCATAAACTTCTTTGTAATTTATCTATACATATTTAACATGATACAAAACAATCAAAATCATTAGTTTAAGGTCAATGAAAGTTGAAATAAGGCATTGGGCCACATACACAAGCTTCAAAATGTGATTATACCTTCCCAAGTGCAATGCAATGATGACCAAGCATTGGATTTTGTGGGTATTTCTCTATAACCAAGATGTAGGAAGCAATGAAAAATGTTATCAAGATTTGTATACACAAAGAAACACAATTATACATCCCTAGGAATCATAGAATGAATTAGGTAGTAGAAGTGGGTAACATGGAGTTAGCTAAAGATTTGAATAGGATCAACACCAAGAATGCGACATAGATAAGGCACTCTACTAATAGTTCCCAGAAGAAGGGTTTCTTAGAAAGATATTTCGATGGAATATTTAAAAGGTTTTATGCACCATATTTTAAAAAATTAATTTCCTATTGTATTCTCTTAAATATTTAGATGTTGCATCCCACACAGCCATTCAAATTCCCATTTGGTTTATATATCCCAGTAACTAAAAAGGAAGAAAGAAAACTATAGCATATGAGAAAAGGAAAAAACACCTGACAATATCAAAATAAATTCACAACATTGAACATTTGAACCACTGAGAAGAAAATTTTGATGGAAAAAAATTCTGAAATTCATAGAATTAAAAATATAGGAGTGCAAGAGATCACACCTGAACACAGGGAGAGAGTCTTTGATACTGGGGCTCAACAACATGGATGGTAGGGCTTGAAAACATATCTTGAGAGGGGTGGGAGGGATCAGTAGAGCTTTATAGGGACGAGAGGTCTCAACGGAGGTGGTAGATCTCAACGACGAAGATTGACAGGGGAGAGAGGCTCGACAGAGGCGGGAGAACTTGACGATGGGGGGCGATAGGTTGAAAGGGTCTGACGATGGCGGGACAGAGGGTGGGGGAGTGGGGTTGGGGGGAGGGGTCATGCGTGGGAGTGTGAACAAAATAGACGGCGTGGCGCGATGGGCTTGAAGCATTTGACGACGGTGAGACAGAGGATGGGGGAGCGGGGTCGGGGTCAGGGGGTCACGGGGCTGATGAAGGATGGGGGAGCAGGGTCGGGGTCAGGGGGTCACGGGGCTGTGGGGTCACTGGGTCATGTGGGGGAGGGAGAATAAAAGATAGGGAGAAAGAGAGGTATTTTAGCATGGGAGAAAAAAAATGCAGCGGCCGCCATTTGGAGGTCGCTAATGGTGTCAATAGTGACCGTCGAATGGCAGTCACTCGAATCCTTCCTCCACAAATGCTAAATTTTCTACTAGTGATTGTTCTAGTGAAAAATAAGAATGGGAAAATTAGAGTTTGCATTGATTTCAGAGATCTTAACCAGCATTTTCCTAAAGATGATTTTCCAGTTCTGATTAGAGAGATTTTAATTAATGCAATGGCTGGATATGAAGCTCTTTCCTTCATGGATGGCTACTTTGGGTATAATCAAATCCATATGTCCCTAGAGGATGAAGAATATACAACATTTAGACCCCCTAACGGTGTGTTTTTCTATAGGGTAATTCCCATTTGTCTTAAATAATGAAGGTGCAACATATCAACGTTCCATGCATCATATCTTCAAACATTTCCTAGGGAAGTTTGTTGAATGTTATGTGGATGATTTTATGGTCAATTATAGACAATGTTCCAATCACTTGGCTGATTTGGAGACCATATTCCATAAACTTTGGCAACATAGTTTGAAGATGAACCCCTTGAAATGTGATTTCGGGGTAACCTCAAGAAAGTTCCTTAGATTCGTTGTACACCATCATGGTATCAAAGTTGATCATGAGAAAAAAAATCAATCCTTGGTATGTCACCTCCTCAAAATTTGAAAGAATTAAGAGGACTCCAAGGACACTTGGCCTATATTCGATGCTTTATCACCAATTTGGCAGCAAATGTTTACCCTTCACCAGATTAATGAAGAAGGGAGTCTCTTATCAATGGAATGAAAACTAAAAAGAAGCATTTGATACTCTCAAGAAATATCTCTTGAGTCCACTGGTATTAATGCCTCCTGTTGAAGGAAGACCACTTATTCTCTATGTGACAACTTTAGAGCGATCACTAGGTCCCTTCCTCACCCAAAAGAATGATACTGGGAATGAAAACAACCTCTACAATCTCAGTCGAACTATGATTGATGCAAAAACTTGATATTCAAGTATTGAAAAGTGCTAACTAGCATTAATATTTTCAGTTCAGAAATTGAGGCACTACCTGTAGCATCATGAGGTCCAATTGGTATCTTGCAATAACCCACTCAAATTTATCCTCAGTCATCCTATGCTTACAGGGCGTCTGACACGGTGGGTGGGTTATTTTGCAACAGTTTGATATCCATTTTGTGCCTCAAAAGGCAATAAAAGGCCAAGCTCTGGCCAATTTCCCTGCTGAGCATCCATCTGTAGAAGATACATCATTAAATACTGAACTTCCTCATGAAGAAGTCTTCTCTATTCATGATAATTTCCAAACATGGAAAATGTATGTTGATGGTGCTTCCATTATTCCAATATGGAAGAGAATGGAAAACCCTAAACTCGACAAAGTTGGGTTAGGAATTGTCCTTATTTCCATAGAAAAGGCAGTATTGCCTTATTATTTCATATTATCGGAAGGCGAAACCAACAATGAGGCAGAATATCGAGCTCTCATCGCAGGTTTGGAATTGGCCCTTCAGGTTCAAATGAATCACTTAAAGGTAAAAGGTGATTCATAATTGATAATCAAGAAAATCAATGGGGAATATTCTATCATAAAAGAAGAGTTAATCCATTTGTGTGATTATGTTAATGGGTTAATGGCTGAATTTCCCTCAGAGCCGACATTGTATTATCTCCCACGATCACAAAATGCCCAAGCAGATGCACTGGCTAATGCAGCTATAGCCTTGGAAGATCCAAATCGGGATGAGACAGTCATTAGTATAGCCAATCGTCATGTGGTCTCACCTTTTGTTCAAACCAGAATGGAGGAAATTAATGAAATTAGCCCTATTTATGAACCATATGGTCATACCATAGGATGGAGAACATCCATCATGGAATATCTTCAAAATGGGGTACTTCCACTGAATAGGGATGAAAAAGAATATATCTGGTGACGAGTGGCCAATTTTTCTCTTTATGATAGTCCAGATCACTAAAAGATTCTCTACAAGCGAGGCTTTGATGGAAAACTCTTCAGATGTATTGATGGAGAATAGACTACAACTATAATGAAATAAGTACATTTAGGAGCTTATGGTGCCCACCAGTCTAGGCACAAACTCTCTGACCAGATCCGAAGGCTTGGATACTTTTGGCCTTCAATGACACATGATTACACAGATTTCACTAAAAAATGTCATCCCTTCTAAGTGCATTCCAAATTAATTCATCAACCCCCGGAGTTGCTACATACAACTAAATATTCTTGGCCATTTTCCATATGGGGAATGGATGTAGTAGGACCTTATCCTCCAACCACAGCTAAGCAGTTCAAGTATATCCTTATTACTACTGACATATTCTCTAAATGGGTTGAGGCAATACCTCTCAAAGAAGTCAGAGCCAAAATCATTGTTAGTTTTGTAAAAACTAATATCATCACCAGATTTGGTGTCCCTCATACTATTTTGAAGAACAATGGCACCAATTTTTGTCCTGGTAAGGTAAAAATGTTGTATCAATAACATAATATTAAATCCAACCATTCATCTCACTATCATGCAGTGGCCAGTGGACAGATAGAGACCTTCAACAAAACCCTATCAAATATACTCCAAAAGATGGTGGATAAAGATAAGAAATAATGGCCTGATAAAATTTTGAATGCTTTATGGGATTATCAGACCACTACCTGTACTGCCACCCAAGCAACTCCTTATTCATTGGTATATGGAACCGAAGCAGTTTTTCCAATTGAAATGCAATTTCCTTCACTTAGAGTTGCAATATGTGATTAGTTGTCTATAGATGAGAGGTCTCAAAAATGGTCCAATGAACTGGAATGATTAGACGAGAAAATATTGCATACTTTTCATCATTTAGAAGTCTATCAGAACATACTAGCGCAAGATTTTAACAAGAAAGTTCGCCTCTTTTCATTTCTTCAAGGAGAATTGGTTTTGGTCCTTATGACTCCAATGATACTAGGGAAGAAACCTCAAAATCTTGAGCCAAAGTGGGAAGGACCTTATTCCATACATAAGGTCTATTCAAATGGAGATTATGCCTTAATATCAATTGATGGAGAGCTTATTACAACTCCAACCAATGCGAGATACTTAAAGAAATACTTTGTGTAGTTAAACACATCATCCTCACTGCAAGACTTAAAACTACACAGTACCATGTCCTTACTGCAAGACTAAAAACTGCATAACCCTCTCGTCCTCACTGCAAGACTTAAAACTGCACAGTACCATGTCCTTGCTGCAAGACTAAAAACTGCACAACTCTCTCATCCTCACTGCAAGACTTAAAACTGCACAGTACCATGTCCTTGCTGCAAGAATAAAAACTACACAGCCCTATCATCCTCACTGTAAGACTTAAAACTACACAATACCATGTCCTTGATGCAAGACTAAAAACTGAACATCCCTCTCGTCCTCACTACACAATACAATGTCCTTACTGCAAGACATTAAACTTCATAACAACCATAAGCGTCCATGATGCATGATGCTAAAATGTATAGCATATTCGTCCTTGTCACATGATGTTAAACTGCATGACATCATTTGTAAAACTAACGTTTTCTCTATTTGATGTTAGAAGCTTCCATAAGAAAACATCATTGACATCATCACTAATCCTTAGTGTCACATGAGTCTATCTCTTTCCTATGTCTGAGTTAGATCTGCATAGAGACATTATTTCATGAACTACGTATGGCTTGATTCTCATTTTCAATGAGATACATAGAGACACCCAAATCTCCAATTTTAGGCCCAGCTGCAATTAAAAAATCTTCTTATTTTATTTTCTCCTCCTATATATGAATCAGATCTATACAGTGTATTTTCTTAAGATATATGATTTGGTCCTTATACCATTTTATGTCTTAAGATTAACCATTCTCTCAGAACATGTCAAATCCCCCATTCTTCATGACAAACTCGATTGGCATGAGGAATTATTATTTAAAGAACTATGTACAGCTTGATTGTCATCTATTTGAGATACGTAGAGACGCCTAGATATCTAATCTTGGGCCCAACCATGATAAAAAACCCCTTATTCCTTGTATAAGAATAAAACATTCAAAGGGAATGTTTTAAGAACTATGTATGACTTGATTCTTTCCCCAGTAAGACACATAGTGACATTTGAGATTTATCCCTTAATCTGGTTACAATATGTATTTCTTTTCACATAGGTTCATCTTCGTCCTTACCGCATGATGTTAAACTGCATGGAAATCTAACACCCCTATTCTTCACTTGCATCAACTTTACATTGTAAAATAAACCCTTACTACTCCTTGTTTCTCATATCGAGCATAGCTCACATGGGATTATGAATTGGGTAAAAGGCTTCTTTTTATAAATAAAGTATTTAAATCTCTTATGGGGTTATCAATGTCCTCACTTCATGAATTAAAACTGCATAGTATAATGTCCTCATTGCATGACTTAAAACTGCACATCACAATATTAATTTAGAGGAAACAAAGAAAGTCTCAATTTTACATATGAGTCAGATCCATGTAAAGGATGTCAAACTCATGGACAATATTGATTCAAATATTTCTCATGTGAATTGAGAAAAACCCCCTTCCATATTTCACACTATTAATCTTGAATATTTCCAGATCCTCATAATCTTTTTTATAGTTTCTGGTGACAAAGTTTCTAATATTTAATAACTCTTTTGCTTGACTATGCAGTATGTTCCCTTAGATGGCCTTGCATAAGTTGCCTACATAACAGGCTTGTCAACCAAAAGATGCCACTATTTGGCTATGCAGCATATGCCCTAGTTGGTCCTGTATAACATAACCCTCATAATGGGTTTTTCAAATAATGGAAACTTCATTCTTGGTTATAGTATCTTTGTTCCCTTCAAACTTTGATGAAAATATGCAAGAATCTGTATTTTAAAATTGTCATTTAAGTATACTTGTCCCATTATCTTTCTCTTGATCTGAAAGTCTCAAGATGACGGTTTCCAAATTTCCCTCACCATGTGTTCAATACAATATGAAATAAACTTGGAATCATTTGGCCACATACCACATATTGTTTCCATTTCTGGTCCTAGTTGTATGACCTAAAACTATAGACATCATAACTTTTATGTTTGGGCCAGACCTTCGCAGAATTACTATTACTTCGATTCTTGGGAAATATTAGTTGGAAATACCATTTCTATATTCAGGTACCTTTCTCCATAAACCAAACTCTGTGCTTCAGAAAATCTGAATCCCCATAAACTTTCTTCAGCTTTTAGTAGTAGAATGCCTGATTTTTGAGGTCTCTTTTTCCTAACTATACAACATGTGCCCTTAGGTGTCCTTACATAAGTTACCAACATAATAGGTCTATCAGTAAAAATATTCCACTATTTGGCTATGCAGCATATTCCCCAGTTGGCCTTACATAATAAAACCCCCATAATGGGTTTGTCAAGTAATGGTAACTTCGTTCTTGGAAAATACTTCCTCTAATGCTTTTATCCCCTTTCCCATATCATTCCTCGATTCCAAAAATTACCAAACCATAGTTTAGAATTTTCCCTTCCATACCTGAATATGATATTATGTTTCCAAACAAATTATCAGGAAATTGGGAGAGTTTAGTACCTTTAGTTAGAGCTAAAGACCTAAAATTAAAGCCACCCAATGTCCTCATTGTATGAATTAAAACTGCACAGTACCAATGTCCTCACTGCATGACTTAAAACTACACAGTATGATATTATAAATTCACCTTTCTGATAAATCTTAACCATTTCTCATACACCAAATTTTTATAGAAATGGTTTTCTTATCCATGACATATGTCGGTGTAAAATAGACCTTTAATTCTTAAAATTAATTTCCTTGGAAAAACCACCCACCGTGGTCTTGATTTACCGAAATCTTATTTTCCCCTATCTATCAGAAGCAAAATGTTAAATTCCTAAAGAAATATTTTTCCTGACTATGCAACACGTACCCTTAGGTGGACTTTCATAAGTTTCCTACATAATAGGACTGTCATCCAAAAGATGCTACTATTTGGCTATGCTGCATATGCCCCAATTGACCCTGTATAATAAAACCCCCATAACAGGTTTGTAAAAATAATGGTAACTTCATTATTTGAGGGGAATCCCCTTATGTTGATACAAGTTTTAGATGTGGTGACCATAAAAATCACGACTAAATATTCTTCTTGGAAATATTTAAAGAATATTAAAGCAATTCTTAGCCACAAATTCTTGTTTGGGATCTAATTTCAAAATTTATGGTCAAAGCTATTCGACCCTAAATACTATCCCTTTATAGTCTAACATACATGAATCTAAACTGCTAAGAGACATGGTACTCACCAGATTGAGAACCCATGAAGGGCACTCTAAACAAAAGTCGAGTCCCAGCTCACTAAACATACTTTTTTGTATGGTTTAGGTAATATTGAGCAATAAAAAGTCAAGAGATACAAAGTTTGTGGGGTTATCCATATAACCCTTGAAAAAATCAATCTATGCTTACTGGGACCAATGTCCTAGGTAAAACAAAAGCAGTTAGCGAAAGTAAAAAAACACACAAATTATTGAAGACAAAATACATTTCATTCATGAAAATTCTCACAGAGGAGAATCCACAAATTTGAGTCTCTCTCTTGTAAAAAAATAAGAAATTATAAAAGTATTTCTACATAATTCCTAATTTTTTTGACAGCCTCTTGAGTCTCGTTAGCTGCCCGTTGAAGATCTTTTATTTGACCAGCCTCTCTCTCTTCAACATGATGAAGTGCTTCTCTAGCATCTACAATGGACTTTACACCATCCTTATGGACTTCTCCTAATGAGCTATGAAGCTGGTCAAGCTCCCCTGTAATGATATCCAACTCCTGTTAGAGTCATAGATACTGAACAATCTTTTCTTTAATTTTTTTCTTCAGTTCCTTCAACTTTGTAGTATAATTAGTTTCAGCCTGGGATAGTGCTGCTTGGGACTCTTCAATATTGATTGATATTTTGGATTTTATCAAGTCTTGTCGAAGCTTTTTCTCTTAGTCCCTCATCTGAATAATCTCTTTCATCGTAGTATGAATTTCACAGTATTCAAAACTGCCAACTCCTAGCGTGATAAACAGAGATGAAAGTTGTAGAATTATTGAAGGTAGTTCCTCGAGGGGCATCTCAGATATTATCTTCTGGATGTTTTTCCATGCTTTGCGACGAGAAAGACGAAGAGCCTTCTACAGTTCTGGGTCCGATTCAGAATCATTGTCATAAGGAGGGGTATATTCTGGGACTAATGCACTTTAAGAAGTGAACTTTTCTGTTCCTTATTGAACAATGGTTACTCCACCTTCCAATGTTGTTTGGGATGATGCAGAGGCTTCACCTCCATACCTATCCATTGAAGTTGATAGACTTATATGGTAAATCAATAATTATGGTTATGATTATATTCAAGAGATAAAAAAAGTGAATGCAATCACAATATTAGTATCTATTACCCAACAGTAGGTCAGTATCTTGAGAATAATCCTCCCCAATGTTCTCAGTTTTAGAAATTTTGTTTGATGTCTTTGGATGTGGAGTGTTATCTTTAATATGCTCAGGATTTTCAGAGTGAATTTTAGGAAGATCTGCTATCTTAAGATCCACATGAGCCAATGTCTCCGCAATGGTGGGATTTACATCAATATCAACACTTCCTTCAAGTACCATTGCGGTAGCAATTTATTTAGATGGAACTGCATATTTCAACCAACCATGGTTAGCAAGTTAATCGTAAGAAGATTAACAGGAAGAATAATTAGAAATCACGTCCAATTGATTCTATACAAGGAAATCCAAAATCTTCTAAATCATTTGATATATTAACATGTTATAATATTTCTTCCAAAGACATTCCAAGGTTCATAATTTCATACAGTGATATCTCAGATCCCAGTTTAGTCTCACCCATGGGAGCACTTGGCGTGTTTACTTCGCAACCTTCCTTTGGTAACCTTTGACCCCGAGTAGCTTCTTCAGCAACAGTTGTGGGGTCAATGTCAGTTGTTTCCAGATGTTCTGGTGCATGTGATGAACCTAAAATTATCATATAATGGAAGTTATCTTTTGTTACATTTTATTTCTTATGAAGTATTATTGATTTACTAGAAGCATCCTCTCCTATGATAGCAGGAATCAGAGAAGTGATGGGAATAAATGTTGGTTCCTTTGGCTTCAATGCCTCTCCAGGAACCACTGGATTTGTAAGAATTTGTTTCTGCTCAGTAGCACCT
Source organism: Viscum album (assembly GCA_963277665.1). NCBI lineage: Eukaryota > Viridiplantae > Streptophyta > Magnoliopsida > Santalales > Viscaceae > Viscum > Viscum album. The sequence continues at coordinate 1,980,984,488 of OY728119.1, forward strand.
TCTATGGTTCCTTGAATCTTATCAGTAGTTTCTTTCAAAGAAGAAATAGAAGAAATCCATGTAATCTTAAGAAGTTTAAACACTTTTTCCTGAATAAATATTAAAATTTGTGATTATCAGGGAGACTTACCACTACTAAGAAAGAGCTTAAACATGACCTTCTTTATTCTGTTCTTTTTCTTCTTCACCTTTTTAGGAGGGATTGCATCATCATCTATAAATACAGGTATCGAAAATTCCAATACCCTCTCCATTTTCTCCTCCATGGCCTGTTGGCCCGAAGATATTTCTCCCGATTCACAGGGTGATCCGGTAGCTCCAAGAGCATTGCCTCCAGGGCTATAATGTGGTGAAGGAACTTTAGTTGTCTTTATTTTACCCAACTATAAGTTAAGATGACATTTATTCTAAGTAACAATTCTTTGACTAAAATTCAAATTAAAAAATAGAAGATAATGTGATAGAAAGAAAACTTACATCCTCAGGATCTACAAAGTCACACCACTCTTTGTCTAATGAAGGATTAATCTCTTCAGTGGTACCACAGTCTATCATTTACTTTACCTGCTTTGTGGTAGGAATTGATTCATCAATGGAATATATGATCATTTACAGCTCTCGAATGTTGGTCCTCACCTCATTGGGATTATCCTTAAAAAGAATTTTAGAAGAAACCCGCAAATCCCCTACTCCTGGAATATGCAGTCCTTTGCACAGATCCATCCACATGGTTTTAGCATCACAGTACAGATTTTGCCATGTTTGAATATCCTCTGGTCATATATATTCAGAATGTATGTCTGAGGGTTGTGAGGAGTATCCTATAAACTTGGACTTGAGTTTCTTTATAGCACCCACAATCAGAGATGAGGGATTAGAAAATTGAACTTACCACTATTAAGAATGATGGAGACCAGATCGCCTTGATACGAATTTGGTAGGGATTGATGGAGTGGCACTCTTAATTCTGATAGGAGGGTTATATATAGCATAAGGTCTCTTCGGTGAATTTGGAGCATCATCACCTCCACTCTCTGATTCTTGCAAGTCGGCCCCTGATGATGAATAATTATCTTCCAAATGATGAGGTTACTTTATACTACTTCTCTTTATCCCCACTCAAGGGATGACATGATTTAATACTCCTTCAGGGTAAGATGAAACCCAGTTTTCAGCATACCAGATAGTCAATCTTCTTACTACATCAGTGACGGGTAAGTTAAATACTTCCCAAGTCTTCTCTGCAGATGTCAACAACCATAGTTGTCGGGCAACCATTGTGTGTTACTCTAATCTGACATGCACAGGAGGGGATACAATATTCTGTAATATAAATTTGAATTGAAGTTCAAATCAATAAGGAGCATAGGCCTCACATATGATTTCTCCGTCAATTCTGGTGGCCAACACACCATCTCTGCAAGCTAGCATATATGCCCTCAATTCCAAACTGGTCATACCATCATCAAAAAATTTCCCTGTAGGTGGATTCCCATAAGGAAAGAAATGGAACTCCTTATTCATGCTCAATCTAGTCTTGATTTCATAAGCATTCAAAGACAAGGGTGAAATACCAAAAAAGGCCTGAACAGATGGTCAAAAAGAACTTCCAAAAATCTGTACTCCGCTTTGTACAACATAAGTTCTAAAGTGAGTAGTAATCCATCCCCACAACACTTGGAATGGTCCCACTATTCTAAAGGGAGACTTCCATTTGTAAATATGAAGCAAATTTCTATGAATCTTGGACAAAACAGGAGTATCCAACCCTACCATCCTTTTCTCCGCTAGCTTAGCTGTAATAACAAAGGTTCCCAGCCCCATACCTCGTTTGGAGTCTCGGACTGTTAATAAATACACACTGATCAACATGGAGAAGAAACCTACCAGACATGTCTTTGCAAGAATTTTTGGGTTGATTTCATATCCCTATTTATCGAATTCTCTTTTCTCCAATGTTGGCCAAAAAGTGTTAGGAGTACCTCTCTTCTCTGCCCTTGGACAGCTAGTCAGACGGGTGTAAGTGGGACCCTTTTCCATCTTCTTTATTAAAAATATTTCCATCCATTATTCTAGATGAATATCCCTCATGGTGCGAGTTTTCATGGTGATTTAATTCTTGATTTTGTTAAATATTTTCATCAACTCACGAACCAAATATGGTGTCTTCTCTGAGTCATTCCATGTCACCTTGGGAGGAATAAACTCATCATACATGTCTCCAAGTATTGGAGCTCCAGAAATCCTATAAACGTCCCACAAGACGATACCTACCTCTCCATGTGTTAAATGGAAGGAATTAGTCTCTGGGCTCCATTAAATTAATAATTCCGGCATGAAATCATCATTCCTATACACATTGGTTTGCCCAACCCAGAAAACCTCATAAATCCCGATGACTCTCAAATCATCTGTAGATTCTACACATGTCTTTCACACCCATTATTCCCACATCCATGTGGGTTTTACAACTCCTCCTGGGCGGAAGTCCCAACTTTTCTCCCAACCCTTGGAATGATCTGTCTGAAAATCCAAAAATATGGATGAATAACTATGTGGTTACAGATCGGGTGTGTGTGCCTTCAAATCTGGACCACACGGGATATGATGCATCATATGAGCTTTCTCTACTATCCCAACATTAGAGAATGATCCCCCAATAGAAACATTGGCTGATGATAAGTTGGTATAATCTTGAAACCAAGAATGTGGGACATAGTTCTTTGGATCTGGAATATTAGAATCCTGCAAATGGCCAGAGCTATACAAAGGCAGATAGGTGCTTTGGGGAAAATTGAAATGATACTTCTTCAAATATTTTTCTAAGTCTGGAAGGGTGGTTTCACAAATGTCAAAGTAATCATGAACAATGAAATTCATCATGTCATCAATCCTATTGCTGGAAATCTCATCAGTATTTCCAATTCTTTTGGGAGCCATTGAACCTGCAAAAATATATAAATCATATTTTAAAGTAAGTTTATTTTTTTGGTGTTTTACAAAAAAATTGGAAAATACATTAAGGCACACAATTTTAAACTTGGCACACAAGTATAATTTGATGCACAAGTATGGTTCCCCAATTATAGAGTGCCACTAAAAAACATACAGAAGAAATGCGGTGAAACAGAATTGCCTGAATAGAAGAAGACTTGCACGCCGAGAGCTAAAAATTTGGAAGTTGTGAAACTTTTCGCAGAAGTGAAGTTTTTATATATAAGCAATGCATGTCACCCTGCGTTCCATAAATATTACATGCTGCAAACTTGCACGCCCAAGTCTACTTGAGCGCCAATACTTGTACACCCCAGTGCTATTTTCTTTCTCCTTCATTAATTTAACTTAGTATAGGATCCTCTTTTCATTTTGAATCCAATTATGAGAAGCGGGGGGATTTTGTTGACACTCCATTCTATCAAAAATTATAAAAAAATTAAAAAGGGAACCCATTATAAAGAAAAGTGAGAAAATACATGAAGAAAAATCAAGATTTTCAAAGGCATGAGTTTTGGGTTGCCTTAGTCTAGCCAAAACTCTATCGGCGCACAGCCTACTTGTGTGCCCCAATATGTTGCGCAACCCACTTGTGAGCCCATCCCCCTTTTCACCCAGGGTATATCATTTTCTTATAAATAGACCCTTGGGGCCCTCATTTGTATGGACAAATTTCCCTAAAGCCCAATTACTGCTCTAGTCACCCTAGTACTTCGCCCCAATTTTCTGAAACTTTTAAGGTAGTTTTTCAACACCTTGAGCGGAGGATTTAAGGAAGGATCATTGGACTTAAGTTCTTTTAGTTTTTAAAAACCATAACACTTGCACACCTAAAGCGTCCAACCTCTCTAAATCATAAATACTTGTGCGCTGCCTATTACTTTCATAGGAACTTGAGGGCCCTACTTCTGGGATCACTAGTGAATACTCTTGAAGGATTGAGCAAGGTCTCACCCAAGTATTACCATATAGGTTTTTCATCTCTTAAGCAAACATCAGGTCACCCAAGCCTACTTGCATGACCATACTTGAACACCCTTACCTACTTGGGTGCCCCTCTTTGATTCACTTACTCTCTTTAGTCTATAATCCATCAATCCTTCCTCAAATCCATTCATGGAAAGGATTCTTCTTCCTTGGATCCCTTATCTGAAAGGGTTTCTATTGAGACCTCCACCAAAACCTCCTGACTTATCAAACCTTTGGGAAATGCACATCAGCATGTCTCCTATTTGGGTTTGTATTTCCACAGTTTGAGATTTCCCACATTTGTTTCACAAAGGGGTTATGATTCATGGAGTGTTTGTGGGTTTTTATATCCACAGTCACATGGAAATTTCTCCTAGAAAAAGTGTTGGGAAGTTCCCAGTTTTGAGGAGGGTTGGGTCCTGGCCTCTCCCTTCTCGAAGAGATAGCCCAGAACCTCAGGTCTCTGGTAGCGAAGGTAAAGTTCACACTTTCTTTTCTCCCTTTTGAAAAAAAGGAGAAGTATCCCTTCCCTACCAGGATCAATTTTAGGGAAACCATCCTGGTGTAAGCCCCTATATTTTCTTGCAGGAGGTAGCATCATTTATTCTCCTCTCTTCTTCGATGACAAAAACTAGAGGGGAGATGGGCACAAGGACTCTTGTTACCCTTTCCCTCTCCCATTGGGCTTTGTCACCATGGGAAACCATCCTGGTGTAAGCCCATAACCTTCATCCCTTCTTCCTTCCATTGGACCCCTGTTCAATGTGAAGAGAACAGAGGGAAGGCTTGTCACCACTCCCTCTTCTCAGGCCGCCTTGCCCTCATCCACCGTCGCCACTGTAGGATCGCCCTCTTCCACCAGCGAAGGAGGAAAAATTTGAAAGTGAAAGTGTCATTATTGAATCTTTCTCATCCTCTTGTTTCTCACAATGATCATGACTCACATGGGCTTAGAGATTAGTGATGATTAAAACATGTACACAAACACCCATGGAGAATGAAATATGAGAACTCCGATTCCTGTTCAAACCAGGATACGTAGGAAGCCCTTTTAGGGCCCGAGCTCACTGGATATCCTCTTCAGGAATCCAATCCTAATTCCCTTAATCTGGAAATCCTCCTTAGGAATAAGCCCCAAATTAAACCCCCAAATCACCAAGGAATCATTTTCAAGAAGTAATCCCAAACTAATTTCTCTCAAAGGACCATACTCTCCTATGAGACTTATCAAACTACGTGGGCTTTGATTATCATCCACATGGGATATGTAGAAAGTCTCCTTGAGGTTAAAACCCAACACTTCAAATCAACCCTGTTCTCCTTGGGCCTTATTCCCAACAGGGTCTAATCTTACTTGGAAACCCATATCCTTTCCAAGTTCCTTGGGCTGCTTTAATATAAGTCCCACACCAAACATTGACTCAACATCTTCTTCTTAGATGTACATACCATATAACATTAAAATGTATGGTTATGTCCTTATCAAATGACCTTAAAAGGTATGATGTGTCCCATTCAGTGGCACCGAACTACAAGGGTTTTGATTCCTTTTACAAGGATACGTATGTAGCCCATTTTATGGGCACGATCCCAAGATCAAACCAAACCTTCGTCTCCCTAGATGACAATAAATTCTAGAGTGCCCCACTGAGTGGCTTAAAAACTAGTATCATCATAATGATGATTAAAAGAATCTTGAAATAGCACATTAGAGGATACCATTAATTTATAACCTCGAATACATACATATATCTCCATTGATGAAGAACCTTGATTACATACTGATGATTCAAAATTTTACACATGTTAATAAGTGATTGCAAATTTCAAGGGAAACTTATGCCATATTTGGTAAATTAATAAGGATTCATGAAAATATCATAAATTTATAAAGAGAGTCCCAGAGTAGATAATAATTCCCCTCAAAAGGGTGTGATTATTCCGACCTCCCATCCTCTCGACCAATGTATGTTCTTAAGTATCATAAAGTTTAAACTTAACAAACACCTGCCTTTGGAAAGCAGGTCCTTTTTGGATAAAGAACTGTTGGAAGTTTCCGATTCCATAAATAAATCCAATGGAAACCACCTGAAAGCAGTGATTCTTAAAACTCTAATACACGTTTCAAGGAACTACGAAACAAAAGTAAAGGGGATTCCCTTCTTGAATGAAACTAAAAATAATTCGTTGTGATTTAACTTAGATCAAAACCCCATAAATCTATCTCAGAATATTTACACTAAAATAACCCAAAAACTTAATCCTCATAACAACCTTGAAAATCCCTCATTATTTTCATAGATACTTGAATAATTGGGTGAAGATGAAGAAACTCATCAAGCATATGGTAAAACATACATGAACTTGGAATGAGGAAATATTTTCTTAAAATTCATGTTTTAGTGTTGAGTAAAATATTTTTGGGAAGGTAGGTATAAATGTGTATGATTGGTTAAAATAAGTGGAGATTAATTGAATGTACTTAATGGAGTAAAAATAATTAATATCATTTAGGAGGTATGATAACTTTAGGAGCATGGCGTTGAGGAAGGAAACTCACATTGGCTTATTATTTGAATTTTTATTTGGTAATATTTTTGAAGTTTACTTGTCTAGGAGTCTAAGGGTTAAGTGTTAGTGAATTGATAGATCTAAATTTTTCCTTAGTTTTTATATGTATTTCAAGGAATAAATCCCCACCATTTTGACATTTTGATCTGAATTGCATCATTTTTGGTTTTGAAGGATATTTTAGATTTAATTTTGAAAATGGATCAATTCAATGTTTTTAAGTGTTTTAAATCATTACTTGAATTAATTTATCAAGCCATGTGTCTATTTTTTTTTTGAAAATTATATTTTTAACTTAAAATGAGTAATTTTGGCTATGTGAAATTTCATAGTATATTTTTGTTCTACCTCATAGGACAATTTCTTAGCTCGTATGATATTCTACTTTGTCACAATCCAATTTCATAAGATATTTTCATTCCTCACTAGATAATTTCCCTGTCAAAATTTGCATACTTGTAAGATTTTTTTGGTTGTCTTGTAATACTTTTGAAATCCCATAATATGGAATCCTGCCTTTTTATTACATAAGTTTTTTTATTACATGGTACAAAATAGAGGATCTTTTAAAGTTTAGTTTCTTGGAAATCATGAACATAATACATAAAAATATAAAACTTTATTCTAATCCACTTGAGAGGATTATTCATGGGTTAATACTAAGTAAATTTATTGCATCTCATATCCTAGGGACATACATAAAAGGAAAGAGGTGATCATGGGGCTCAGTAAGGGAATAAGAAAGGGAAACATTTTACATGCGATCATGAGGAATATCAATAAGAACATGAGTAATATAATTATGTAATGAGTAAGAGAACATGAGGAACATAATAATAAAAATAACACGAATCATAACATGGAAATTGGCTACAAAAATTTAAATGATACCTTCATACACACATCACCAAGGTTTATCACCAATGTGTCATAAATGAAAATTACCAAGGTTATTCACCAAGGTATCATAAAACATGTCATCTCTAGAGATTAAATTATTTAACCAATGCATTGGAGAACTGTTAGGGAATGCACTTCATATGTGTTAATTAATGTTAGACACATATATTATAATAAAAAATTTAATAAATAACTCATTAAGAATAAAGAATGAGTTTCTTATCAAAATCACAATGTGTCAAAAATGCTTTAAGACATGATCATTATGCCATTTTTAACCGACAGAAAGGGAATGAAGGTTTCATGTATGTATGTTAATACCTGAATAAAATAAATAATTTTTATATCTATGTGAATAACCCTTTAAAATAAAGAGTTTTGGGTATTCAAAAAAATAAAATAAAAGATAATTTCTTAAGTCAAGAGAGAAATTTTAAGGAGTAAATTTGGCAGCGTGATAAGTATAAAATGTGGTTTTATAAAAGGTTAAAATGAGAGGTGATAAGGGTATCCCAATGATAAAACATAATTTGGAATTAATGGTATGATAAAAAGGGTAATAAAAGATAGTAACTATAGAATTTATAATACATATACAAAAAGGTTCTTGAATTGAAGAGAAAAGAAGGATAATTCTATTACCTTGAAGATTTACTCATAGATATCGAGGAATAGAACCTTGGAGGATTGAGGAAACATTGGGGGGACTCATTGGGAGAAAAAACTACCATAAATTTTTAAAGGATTGATTGGCAGTGAAAGGAAATAGAGAAATAAGTGGTTATTTATAGCAAAAGTGGAGGATTTGTTTAAAAAATTTCAAATACAGGCCTAGGAAATCTAGGTTGTGGGAAATGAAAAACCATTGAATTACCCATAATTTTTCCCATGTTATTAGGAATTTAGGTAATTTTTAATTTATTTAACCCAAAATAACTAAGAATAAATTTTTATTACTTCTTTTGGCATGTAAAAACAAAGTTTCTACAAAGTAATGTTTTTAAAGTCAAAGTTTCCATTTTAAACTTTAGAAAGTCATTTATAGGTTTTGTAAATTGATTAAAATCAATTAAAATACTTTATATTAATAAAATAAAATATTTTCGGTCATGTATTGTGGTTAATTAATTATTAAATCATTATGAAATAATTATGAAGTCATTAAACATACCAAAAAACCCAAACTATATTTTTATTATTCACAGAAAAATAAAGTATTTTAGAAAATTCTCATAAATTTAACCTAGCCTAATTTTAATGTGATGAATTTAAACATTATTTTTATTTTACTATAATAATTCTATAAATATGATAATTTTAACTTTTAATTATAAAAATCCTTATTTATTAAAAAAATAACAGGTTGTATGGAATAGTCAAATTTCTGACACTTAAAAACTTCCAAGGACATAATAAAATTATTTTATCATTTCTTTTTATAAAATAGTTTTTTAACATACCATTTAATTAAAATAAATATTATTCATAATGCCTTATTTTATTATAAAAATTTATATATTTTCTAAAAAGTACAATTTTTTTCTGAAAAAATCAATTTATCAAATTCGTCTCAATTAAACATATATTTTATTAAGTAAAACTATTCTTAAAAAAGAATTGATGGAATAAAAATTTTATTTACACAGATTAAATTACACTTTAAGTAACTAAGTCCTAGACATGTAACCCCTTATTATGCCCGCATGCGCCCTAAGGGTAAGATGTGCGATGGTGGTAGTTTCATGGGGTGGCTTAGCTAACATCGACCGAGTGGTAATTTACACTAACATAAACTTCTCCCATATGATATTTTGTTCTATATTCACCTTTTGAATCTATAATTGGGCTTGGTCAAGGGTGAACCCCAGTAATTCCATCTCCCTCCCAGGTTTTGACAAACGAGCTTCATATGACATGACTCTACTAGTCGAGGCCATCGATCCTCCTTTATGCATTAATTATCCTTTTTAATTACTACTTATAAACACTAATTATAATGTTAGAATTATTACTAAAGGTTATAGTTCTCAACAATCAAATTTTCCAATTGTTATATTGACGAACAATCATATTTGACCAACAGTCTTATAACGGTCAAATCCCAATGGTCACATTTCCCATTATACTTTATAAATACCACTTTATTATTTCATTCAATATTCACTACAATAATTTTCTAAGATGTTTATTTGTTTAATAATATATATATATATATATATATATTTGTAGTGTTGGGGAGATGATTATAACAGATTTGAGCGATCCATATTTTCATATTTTGGTGACTAAAGTGTTGTTCATTATTAAAGAGATATGATTTTGTTGTGTATAATATAACACACATTTTATTAGGAAATAAATATCATTTAAAAAGAAACATGGTTTGTTACACGTATGACATTTATCATCTTGTATGATGATTTCCTATGTCAAATCCTGAACTCTTTCATGACTTTTTCATAAAGGTAGCAACCGTGGACAATCCATTTTCATAATATGAATAATATTTCAATTGAGAAAAAATATGAAGCAGTGGATTTCATAGATATTTGAGGACTATGAAAAAGAAGTGAGACCGTGGGAGAGAAGGGTAGATAAATATTTAAAAAGAATAAGGATCTCAGAGGTTTGACCACAATAAATAAAATAGAAATCAATGATCTGTAAAAAGAAGATATGGACAAAGGCTCTATAGTGTTGGGTCGTGCAGATTTCTAGAGTTCTGTCATGGATACTATTTATTTTGTTCATTATTTTTATATTTGTTTTGGTTTTGTAATTGATTCTGTTTCCCCCTTCTTCACTATCACCCTTAAAATGGAGGTGTAATACTCTGAGTGATCTAGGAAGGGAATAATATACTTTATAATGCTCGAGTCCCACTTTTATTGAATAAAAACTATCTTCTATTGAATGATTCAAGTTTTCAGTGGCTGTTTGGTACTTTTTAATATGTTTTCATTTAAAGTATTACACTTTTTCATAGTTAACTTCTTAGGTTGATCACTTGTAATCTCCCTCCACTTAGTTCTTCTTATCTCTAAAGAACAAGTTTTATTGGGTGGTGAGTTTCCTGGAATCGTTTCCACATGTGTGGAGGAAATGGGTTACTTATAAATTATCCAGGAGAACCAATACCCTATTGGGTATTTCCATAGTAGTTTAAGAGTAGTTTATTAATTTTTCACACACATAAGAAGGGAGGATGACCAATCTATAACCACTATTAGGTAATCATCCAAAATTACCTTCAATCAAGAGTGATTGAAAAATAAATTGAGGATAATTTCATTTATAAATTAATAATATGATAAGAAGAACTATTTTAGAGGACATGATAGAATTGTAACAAGAAATTCAACCCCTAAACCATCACTTTATCATCATCTTGGTTTTAAAACACTTTCCTTCCATTTTTTTTCTTGTTTCCCAAATCAAACAATTTCAAAACAAACCCCTACTTTTCTCTAACTAATAAGTGACAATATTTTTTTTCACCCCTCTCTAAGGGATGAACTAAGGTTACTACTATAACTACATTTAACCTAGGAATTAAAAATATTTTTCTACACCCTATGAATGGTGTGCATTATCTTCCATGTACTAAATGGTCCTATAACTTTATATTTGTTGTTGTAGATCAATTATTGAATAAAAAACACTTCATTTCTTGAAAAAAGATGTTTGTTGCATCTTTTTTGGCTATATTATTCTTTTGAGAAGTGGTGAGATTCAATGGAATTTTGAAAAAAATTATGCTTGACCATGAAACCTGTTTTCTCATCTATTTATGGCACACTCTATATAGATTTTTTCTAAGAAATTTGAATTTTAGCAGCTCCTTATACCCTTAAAAAGATGGGAGAATAGAAGTTTTCAATCAAACTCTCGACACTCTTATTCATTACTTGTGTGGTGATCATCCTAATGAATCAGATATTATTCTCATGGTTGAGTTTTCATTCAACTACATGGAAAATCTAACCATGGATAAAACTCCTTTGAAATTGGTGTACTAGTAGAAAAAAAATCTTACCCTTTCTCTAATCCCACAACCTAAGCTTCTTAGGTACAATATGGATACTGAGCATACAATGTCTTACATTGAAAATATTCAAGTTGAATTGATTCATAGTATTGAAATTTCTAATGAAAAGTATAAAAAAGTGTCTAAAAAGAAGTGGAGGAAAGTTTTTTTCAAGGTGGGAGATTTTGACATGGTTCACATTCAAAAGGAAAAGTTCATTGTGGGAAACTACAACAATTTTATAGTAAGGAATATTAGACTTTAAATTTTTTTAAAAAATCTCAATAATAATGATTTTGTAGTGGGCCTTTCAGAAGGTTGAGATATTTATCCTATATTCAATGTATCTAAATTTATGTTGTTCACTATAGAGGATCCACTTTATCCTCTATCAGACTCTAGGTCGAGTCCTTTCCAAGCAGGGGAATGATGTAGCACCATAGAGGCCAACACATATAGGCCCAACACCCCACATTGTGGATCTTTTATTCGTTTTTTAATTATTATTATTTTCTTCAACTCAAGATATTTTAATGATAAATAAGTTTTTTATTTGTTTTTAGGGTTTAGACATTTAAATAAGGTGTTGATTGCTTATTGTAAGTGGATTTTTCCAGATTAATAAAATTATTTAGATAATATTCTCTCCTTGTATGTGCGTTCTATATAGGGTTGTAATTTTGGCCTAGCGGCTCGAAAGCCTGAGAGGCCCGGCCCGAAAGCCTGAGTGGCCCGACCTGGAAAAGCCCGCATCGGGCCAGGCCGGGTTCAGTCCGTAGGTTCATCAGGCCGGGCCTAGGTCTGTCCAAGGCCAGGCCGGGCCGACCCGAAAAATCCCACCCTGCTGGCCCGTACGAAGCCTAACCCACTGTAAAAAAATAAAACATGAATTTTCTGGTAGGGAGATTCGATCCCCCTACCTCAGCCTTCCAAGGCTGCACCTGGACCAACTGGCCCAGGCACTGGGCCTGTTATATTATCACCAGACTGTATATATATGTATATATATCAACGATATACATATATATATATATCATTATATATTAACAAAAAATAATATATATACATATAACTATTATTATATATAATTATAATGTGTGTGTGTATATATATATATCGATATATAATTATATATGTATATATATAAACAAAGCCATTAATAATATATATCAATTAAGTGTAGCTTTTAAAAATCCCTCAATAATATACATATATATATAAATGATTTAATATAATATATATATACAAACAAAGTTATTAATATATATATATATATATCAATGATTTAATATTATGTATATATAATAACTTGTTGTATATTAATTAAAAAAATAACACTCACCTACTGATGTTCGTGCACGTCCCCCAACCTCATTAATTTTTTTTAAGTATATTGCAACTTCCATATATTATACATACTATACATATATAAATCTATTAAAAAAAATTAACCCGCCCACTACGCTGCACCCCATAACCCCTAATTTTTATTTTTTCAATTTTCTCATATTATATATATCAATCATTTAACATTATATATATTTAATAACTTATTATATATTAAAAAAAAATAACACACTCCCCCAATGATGTTAGCACACCCCCAACCTCATTATTATTTTTAAATTTTTAAATATGATGAAACTTTCATATTATATATATGTATATATATAAACAAATCTATTAATAATATATGTATCAATTTTATGATACAATGTATATATAAACAAAGCCATTAATAATATATATATAAATTAAGTGTGGATTTTAAAAATCCATTAATAATATATATATAAAAATGATTTAATATATATATATATAAACAAAGCTATTAATAATATATATATATATATATCAATGATTTAATATTGTATATATAATAACTTATTGTTTATTAATAAAAAATAACATACTCACCTAATGATGTTGGTGCACGCCCCCCACCTCATTAATTTTTTAAGTATGTTGCAACTTGCATATATTATATATAAATCTATTTAGAAAAAAAATTAACCCACCCACGATGACGCACCTTCCAACCCCTAATTATTTTTTTATAATTTTCTCACACATATATATATTAACAAAAAAATAACTACTCACCCAATTATGTTTTCACACCCCCAACCTCATTTTTTTAATATGATGAAACTAGCATATATTATATATACTATATATACATATATAAATCTATTTACAAAAAAATTAACTCACCCACCGCTGCACACCCCCAACCTCTCATTATTTATTTGCACATAATATATATAGATTCACATATATAAATTTATTTATAAGAAAAATAACATATCCTCCCACTGTAAAATGTTAATGAAATAGAAAATAAACGTTCTTACAAAAAAAATGTTGAACGCTTAATAAAAATACATGTAAAAAACATGTGTTTAATAAAATTAAAAATTGTTTAAAAAAATGTTTTAAATTAAACAAACACTTAAAAATACTTTTCGTAAACATGTTAAAAAAATAAATGTAATAAATGTTTTAAATAAATGATAAAAAATGTTTAAATAACAATACTTTAAACCCACTCACTGCTGCGCATCCCCCAATTCCACATTATTTTTTTTTCAATTTGAACATAATATATATAAATTTACACACATATATAAATATATTTTGAAAAAATAACATATCCACCCACTGTAAAATGTTAATAAAAAATGTGTATACATAAAACATGTTTAAAAAAAATACATGTAAAAAATATGCATTAAAAAGCTTTAAATTAAATGTCAAATAATAAATGTAAAAATAGTTTTAAACAAATGTTAAAAAACAGTTTAAATAAAAATGTTTAAAAAAAGTTAAAAAAACATTTAAATTAATTTTTTTAAACAAACACTTAAAAAAACATTTTATATTAATTTTTTTTAAAAAAGTTAAATGTTTTAAAAAAATACATGTAAAAATCATGCGTTTAAAAAAAATTAATTTTTTTTAAATTAATCATTTAAAGATAAATGCAATTTTTTTTAAACAGATGTTAAAAATGGTTTAAATAAAAATGTTTAAATAAAGAACAATTCACAAACGCTTAAAAAAATTATAAGTAAGTTAAAAAATGTTTTAAACAGATGTTAAAAAATGGTTTAAATAAAAATGTTTAAATAAAAAAATTTCACAAACGCTTAAAAAAATTATAAATTAGTTAAAAAAATGTTTAAATAACAATGTTTTAAACTCACCCACTATTGCGAATCCCCCAACCCCTCATTAATTTTTTTAACAATTTGCACATAATATATATAAATTCACATATATAAATCTATTTAGACTAAAAAATAAGATATCCCCCCACTGTAAAATGTTAATAAAAAATAAAATAAACATTAAAAAAAACATATTAAACATTTAAAAAAATACATCTAAAAACATACATTTAAAAATAAATGTAAATAAACATTTTAAATAAATGTTAAAAAAATGTTTAATTTTTTTTAAAACAAATAATTATTTTGAAAATAATAAAATCCCACCATAACCCGACTTGAAAAAGCCCGGCCTGGTCCGAAAAGCCCGACCCGAGTTGAAGGTTTGGGTCGGCCTGAGGCCGGGCTCGGACCGCCTCATGAGGTTGTTCAGGCCTGCCCGACCCGACCCAAATAGTGGTCAACGACCCGATTTTTTTGCAGGGTAAGCCTGGCCCAGCCCTCCCCAGTCCGGGCCGGGCCGGGCCAGGCCGGGCTGAAATTACACCCTTCGTTCTATATGAGTTTCTCAAGAAAGGGATTATTTATCTCACCACACCATATCAGAACAATGGTATTTTCTTGTCACTAATCATTATTTTAGTTAGGCTGGAAAAGGAATATATAATTCAAGGCCTTCTCCAAGGATTAAAATTATCTCCTTTAAAATTTATCATCGAAGGGTTTACTAGTTTTTTATTTCATTTTTGCATGAAAATTTAACTAAAAAAGTTTACATTAAATTTTCACAAAAAATGAATTAAAAAACTTTACTGGAACCTCCATTAATTTTTTTACTAGATAAGTTTTTTTTTCTTGTCAAAGGAGCCATTGAATATCTAGAGGGTTTTTATTATTTTGAATTTTCCCGAGATACCCTCCAATCTTGACACCTGACCTGATCCACCACATACCTGAAGGGCGTTCTTGATCCTCACAGGTTGGCGACTAACATTTGGGAATCAAACACAAATAGAGGGAAAAATTTCACCCAACCTAAAAAAAGATACATTATATATATATATATATATATATATAAACAACAAAAATAAACAACATAAGAAGACTAAAATAAAGATATATTACCTAAAAAAATAAAACCAACAGTAATGACACAACTAGAAATCAACTAAACAAAACTACAAGGTACACATACAACATCCAAATGAAAACTAAAACCTAAAACAACTACTCCATGTGATATGTGGGAAATATCCCACCATATCACCATGATCTACCTATACTCAGATGACATAAAGCTCACTGAATCACTATGGAACCTTGCCTTTTCCTACATTAAAAGATAATACAATGTCTAAAAATTGTCGAAGGTGTGTGCGGGGTGTGAGATAAACATGCTTAGTAGGATCCCACCCAGGTGTTCCATATCAAGCCTTTATACAATAATCCAAATATGCTCAATTTATATAAAACATGATATGATAAATTATTTAATAGTTTTATATCAAAATAAAGGTAAAAAGTTCCCATTTTTCAATAGTTCCAAAACAATTCAGGTAAAACAGTTTTAAAGAATAATTTCCACACATCATTCCATATTTATCAAAATAGATATATAAAATCTAAAGTAGTAAAAATCCAAATAAAAATGGTAAAACACTCCAAGGATAACTCACAACCAGGCTAGCTAGGACACTCATATATCAATATAGCTAGTGCATACTAGAAGTCCTTGGAACCCATGCATCAAGGTCTAGGGAATAGAGGAACACCCCATAAAGTGAATAATCCTACCCTATCAATCAAGTCCTAGATCCAAAAGCATCTCAGTCTAGGAACTAGGGAACACCCCATAAAGTGAACCCCCTCACAATAAAAAAAGATGATGCCCAATACAACACTTTACACCTAAGTACCCAGGATCCCATGTGCTGCATTTCTAAAATCATTTTAAAAGGGATTACATATTCTACAATACAACTCAAACACCCTTTTCCATGAGAACCTAATTTGAAAAACCCATTTCACAATTCTTTGAAAAACATATTTCTTTTACTAAAACAAGTGGAAAACCATCTTTTCTCAAAACTCATTTACACAAAGAAATAAAACAACACAAAATCATGCCAATTTATTTAGAAAACCATTTACAAAACAAGACCAGTCATCGGTTTATATAACATAGGCTAGATACAAAACCACCAACCTCAAACTCAGGTCACACACATACCATAATGGGATCCACACACTAGGAGGAACACAAAACAACAAACGGAGGCCCTAGCATAGATTCCCACATCCCATAATCTAATTACATAAGAAAAAATATTGGAAGAGAGGATAGATCAAAATATACCTCAATGAACTTGCACGCCGCACCAAAACCAATAGAAGGGATGACCCCCAGAATTAGATCACACAATAGATCTAGAAGGTATCAAATAAGAAGTATCACATTATTAACATATCCCATAGGCACGACCCAAAACCAGTACCATAACCAAGAGCAACGAAGAAGAAAAAATGTCTCACTTACTTTAAGGGAGATAACCAACCACATTGTAGATTAATCATTCCAAATAGTGTGATACAGAGGGGATGAAACACTCAAACACACCTGGAAGGAACCTAGGGTTTGAGGTAGATGATTTCATAATGAATGAAAAGGGTGTTACATGAGCAGAAAATAAAACCCACTAGGTTGGAGGTATTTACATCATAAATCCTAGTTTTATGACATGAATCTCCTATAACTCATGTAGACTGAAAATACATCGCCTTGGGTTAAATATCCCAAGTGATGAATTTATTATGTAAAAGGGGATTTATGGCTTGTAAATATTTTATGCCCTAAAATATTTTCATGAATTTTTCCCATTGATATATTTACATCATAAATTAGGAATTTATAGCATAAATTCCCTCTATAGCTAGTTCCCAGTAGTATCCCTTACAAAAAATCCCAAAAAATATCTTACACCCTTCAAACCTAACAAATGAACCCTCAAACCTTAAAAAGAGCATACATTTTTATCCAGGATATTATAATCTCTCCACCATAGGAATTTCCATCCTTAGGAATTCACATAGAAGAATAATGTTCTAGAAAGAGGTGAGGAGATTGATCCCTCACTGATAACTCACACTCCAAAATCTCATGAGAATTTGATCAGTGTCACCATAACACTATGACCAATGGAATTGACTTTTTTGGGAAACAATCCCTCAAGGTAATATTGCGATATTGTTGGGTTGATTGTGTTTGTTGAAAAAGTGGGTTTCCAAGGTAATTTGTGGATTATATAGATATTATTGACATGATATATTAACAAAGATCCAAGATGAAGGAATGGAATCCCTGTAGGTGGTATAGAAAATTGAATACACAAGGTGACTCTGTTTCCTAGTGTTTGCCAAATTTTTGGGGTCCAAAATTTGGAGTTTGGATTTCATCACAAAAGGTGGATTTTATTGAATTCCATATTAAAATATGGTAAAGGAATGAATTTCATTAATAAGGTCTTCATGAAGAGTGTTTTTTGAAAGATCAAATAATTCTGACAGTGAAATTCATGAATTGCAACAAGCATCGCGAACGGAAAAGGTGAGGAACATCACGATTGGAGCATTACAGTGCTGAAAATGTTTAATGAAAGGATCCACTATTATAACAAGTATTTCGAATGGGAAATATTTGTGTAGCTTCACAAAAAAGGGAGAATCATGGTGAAAATGTGAGAGCTCCGTGAAATGCAGCTAACATGGCCCGAAAGGTTTTGGAATTGGTGGAATGCCTATAAATAGGCCTCTACCCCCTTCAGAATAACTAATGAGACTTAATGAAAATATTAAGGCTCTAGAATCGCGAAGTTGGTTCTCAAAGTTTGGTCCACGAAGGCTGGTTAATGAAGGTGATATATGAAGAATTTCACAAAGGCTGTAAATGCCAACTGAATGTTCTGAGCATCACGAAAGTAAAGAAATTCACAAAGGCTAAGTAAGCTTTGTGAAAGGAAGAAGTTTCATGAAGGCTAGTTGAGCTTCAAAAAATAAGTGAGCTTTTCTAAAGGTAGAAGATTCGTGAAGTCTATGTGAGCTTCACGAAATAAGAGCTTCACGAAGGTAGTGAGCATCATGAAAGTGGTTCAGAAGGCATTTCCCAGTGCATCTATGGTAAAGTGGTATTCATCTATTGGATGAAAGTAGAACTTCAACAGATCATCCATATAAAACTAAGTATGTATTCATTAGAGATAATAAAGGGACATACAAGTCCATAAAATGTGTTTGAATCCCTTCTAAGAGCAGTGAGTAAAGGAAGAGGAAGATAGTGATCCTTTCCACCGGTAGTGAGCTAGAGAAAGAGACCTAGGGAGTGACCCTTGGGAATGTAGTGATAAAACCCTAAACCTTGTAAAAGTAGTGAGCCTAGGTATAGATGAGATCTAGAACAAACCATCATTATTAGTAGTGAGCCTTAGTGAAGTTGGTACAATCAACACATCGTCGTTTTATTCTCCTTGGATGTTTCCTAGTGAGGGTGGACCAAGTAAAAATTACTGCGTCCTTGTGATTGTTTTCCTAATGAAATTCTTATTAGTTGACCTCAAAACAATCTACCATATTTGACACTTCTTAATTGGGTCGAGTTATTTGTTTATATCCTTAACCCTATTACCATATCCAACTACTTCCTTTGGCTCATCATTAGTATATTCTTATGAATTATTATTTTCCACTTAAACTCCCCCAAAGTTTCTTACCTTCTCATCACTATCATTAGGAAACTGTTCACTGTGTTGTGTAAGATTCTGATCATTATCTACTATAGTTACATCATTACTTTCAACTACTTTTACAACATCTTTTTGAACCATTTCCAATATTCTGTCACAACTTCTTGTTATCCTAAAAGTAGTCAGCTAATACCATATTTTTAGAAGAAAATAGATAATCATGAAATACATGAGTTTTGATGCTTCTCCCCCAATCAGTCTTCTTGATATCATACAACATAAAATTTTAGCCTTTTTATCCCATTAAGATCTTGCATTGATTAGGAGATAGAATGCCGCCCTATAATATGAAACTCTTCCAGTTGTTAGGCATGCTTTTTAGACCCAAAACATTCTTCTTCTCCTACATAATTTCTTCAAAAGTGACACATAATAATGAGCCATCAATAAAACTGCTAAGCCTATTGAGTCGAAACTCAGTGTAGGAAACAAGATATAATATTAATAATTACATCACCGTCTATTGCACTCAACTACTTTCACATATCTCATGCATACATAGAACATTAACTCCTTTAAAGAAATTTTTCTATATTTCTTCTTCATATCTGGTAACTGATTTAAATCAGATGACTTTCTGGAGA
The DNA here is from genome assembly GCA_963277665.1 of Viscum album. Lineage (NCBI taxonomy): Eukaryota > Viridiplantae > Streptophyta > Magnoliopsida > Santalales > Viscaceae > Viscum > Viscum album. The sequence goes on from OY728119.1 coordinate 1,981,004,499, forward strand.
ACATCACATCACTATTTTGCATCTTTTGATGCCACTTACCCTTCGATCATATCTCCCCTTGTACTTGAAACACTTGAACATCAGTTAATATAATTTATACACATAGGGAGAGGGGTTTCTCTAGAATCCTAAAGAAGAGTATTGTGGTTGATCCTGATGGATCAACCCTTTTAAACTTTCCTACAAAGAACTGTACTATTTCTGTGTTTTTTCCAACTTCCCAACCAACCTCAACAATTCTGGGCATATGACTAAACATTTTTTACCCACATTATGAGTCTTCTTTTGATAAGTAGATTCTGTAGGCATGTATTTTTCATAATTTGGGGTCTAAATCCACCATTACTAATTTCCTTCATTGATTTTCCTCCAAACTTCCATTTTTTATGATTCTTTATGTGAGGGGAAATCTCTCCATTGACCACATTATCTTTTTTATTCCTCCATAAGAGGGATATTTCCCCTTATTTCACTTCCCACCTTTTAAATAATGTGAGATTATGGAGGCAATATTTATTAATTTTTATTTTATCATTTATTCAAGTCTCCACACTGTTTCTTGAAGCTGGCGGGTTCTTCACTAAAAGTACATTCATCTTACTCACAGTTGGAGTAGCTCCTCCCTTTCTCTTCCAGGTTCATTCACATTCTCTCTCAAAGAGTTGTTGTGAGTGTAGTTGAGGAGGTGATTGATACACCTTTAATTCAACTCCTTGTAATTCCCTTGAGGCTATAAAACTATTTTTCAACTTATCATTCCGTCTTCCAATATAGTCCTTTTTTATACAATTCCAGAGTTTGGGATCTTCTTTCGATTTCCTTTTCCTTATCTTCTTTCTTCCTACTACAATATCTTTCCGAATACCCATGATCAGAACATATAAAACATATTCCATTAAAGACATACCTCATTTCAATATTTCTTGGTTGAGATGTTGATGTATTCAAAGTTCTTCCTCCTACTCTTCTTCTGACATTGATTCTTTGGGATTCATGACACATACTCATGGTGTGTCCCTATCTTCCACAATAATAGCTTTCAATGGTTTCTTTCTTCTGAGAGGCATTCCTTTCAGTATTTTCAAGAGTCTTATTCTTATTCTCATATTTTTCAATATTTCTTCCTTCACAATATGAAATATATTCCAATGTTTCAAAAAAATAGTTAAGTATGACCATATGTTCCACAGAAATAGAAATGCTATAATTACTTCCTGTAAACGCCTTTTTAGGTATGTCTCAAGCACATACAAGATTTTTCTTACCTTTGGAACTTTTCTTAGCTCTCTCCCTATCATGCATGAGGGGGAGATCATCATATCTAATACCAGATTTTCCCAAATTGTATGGTCTTTGAGATGAGAAAATATGTTCTTGTTTTTCTTCATAAACAACATATTTCCTTTTTTACTTCATCATCACCTACCAAAGGACAATCAAATAGTATGTGAAAGGAATCCTTTACTTTATGATTTACTTTGTAATTGGATTTATCCACTTCTTTCTTCACTGATTATAACTCTTATCCCAATTGTTGGATATTCACATCCCTTGATTCAAGTTGAGAATTAAGTTTTCTCTTTAGATTCTTCCCTATAATCATCTCATATTCTAATTCATGTGTGATCTTATCCACCATCTCACTTTACTCATTTATTTTAAATTTTTCTTGAACAATAGAATCAGAACAACATGAATTTTCTTGTTACAGCCTTTGGTTCATCTAAACTATTTCAGACAACTATGTAGTAATATCATCATTTTGAGCTTTCATATTCTGAATTTCATGTGACCTCATTTTTTTTTTCATCATCTTTTTTTTTCTATCTTTGTAGATATCTTTTATAGTTATTCATCTTGATAATCATTCTGCTCCCTCAGATTAATAGCCACATCAATAAGCCTTTAATTCAAACCTTTTAGCTTATTGAACTTAGTTTCCAGTGCTTGAATATGGATATCTTTATATTTAATTTCTTTTTCCAATTTCTGATACAATTCCTTTGTTTGGAGCTAACAAGCTTCCACACAATAATTTTATCTGAGAATAAAATATCTCCAAAGGTTTCACCACAACAGAACCATTTGGTTCTAGCTCAATATCTTCCCAACTCAGAACATGAGAGGGATCAAGATGGTACTTCCTGAGTAGAGATATGTGGAAAACATCATTGATACCTTTCAACTAAGCTAGAAATTCCAACTGATAAGAAACCTGCCTAATCCTCTTAGTTACCTCAAATGGTCTAGAATATCTTGGATATAGCTTTACCTATTTCTTAAGCTGATGGTGACCCAACTGAGGAGAAACATTCAAGAAGTCTCGATCACTAATGAAAAACTCCAAAGGACGTTTCCACTAATTAGTATACGATTTCTTTCGACTCTAAGCTGTAACTAATCTCTAACTTATATCTTGGATCCTCATCGAAATATCCTGAACAAGACCCAGTCCACTAGAGAGGCCTCTCCCACCTCTACCCAATGAAGAGGTGACCTGCACAGGTGACCATACAATTCCTCAAAGGGCACCATTCTGATCAATGACAAATAACTAGTATTAAATACAAACTCGACCAGTCTCAGATGACTGTTCCATAACCCACCAAAATCCAATACATACGAATAGAGAATATCCTCTAAGATCTAAATAGCATGATCCATATGACTGTTCTTCTGTGGATGGTAAGTTGTGCTCAATTGAATCTGAGTCCCCACCACATCCTAGAGACTCCTATAGAATCTGGAAGTAAACCTAGGATACCAATCCAAGACAATGGGAGAGGGAACCCCATGTAACCTCACAATCTCTTACATGTACAACTTACTCAGATTTTCAACCTTAGTGGCATCCCTAATCAGAATGAAATGGGATAATTTCATCAATTGATCAACCACCACCCAAATAGAATTCTTCCTTTGGTGAGTCCATTGAAATCCAATAACAAAGTATATGAACACCTCATCCCCTATCCAAACTATCACTAGAATAGGCTGGAGTAGACCATAAAGATTCAGGATCTTTGCCTTTATCTATTGGAAGGTGTAATAATGTGACAAAAAATTAGCAATGTCACACTCCATACACAGTCACCAGAAATACCATCTCATGTAATAATACATCTTCATCATTCTAGAGTTAATGGAACATGAAGAACTATGGAAATCATGAAAAAATGAATTCCTCATAGATGATGGTATAAAAATGATTCCAAAAACAAAAAATACCTTTATATGGGAGAGATCAACTAGAAACAGTCTCCCCACCATAAAAGGTTTCCCCGATTCCTATGAACTCATCATCTTGCTGCTGAACCTATAGAGCATACTCAAGGAGAGATGATAATAATTTATCACTGGTTAGTACCATATCAGAATAATTACCTTGAGTGTCTAGATGTATCTTAGTGAATATTATCCTCAGGTTCCACTATTCCTTAGATTCCAATATTGCTTGTAGTGGAACTTTCCAACTAAGATAATCGACAACAAAATTCCCCTTTCCTAGGGTGTAAGTGATATTTAAGACAAACATCTGAAGGTATTTCACCCATTGTCTCTACCTAAGATTCAATTCCTCCTGAGTGAAGATATATATTATAATCTTATGATCAAAACATATCATTAACCACTCCTCAAAAAGATAGTTCCACCAACATTTAAGTGCATTCATAACTATAGAAATCTCCAAATCACGAGTGTGGTAATTCTTCTCATGTGGATGAAGCATATGAGGTCTGTAGGGTACAATGTCTTTATCCTATACAAGAACACAACCTATAATAGCACCAAAAGAATCAAAATAAACCACATACCCCTTACCAGGATTAGGTAAGATCAAGATAGAAGATGATTCCAAAATCCATTTCAAATCATCCAAATAAGTATAACAATTTGCATCCCATATGAACTTCACCCATTTCTTGGTAAAATAAGTAAAATGTGACACCAACTTTGAGAAATAATTGATGAACCACCAATATTATTTAGCCAGACCTATAAATATATATATCTTGAAGATGTTCTATAGTTCATTCCATGAAAAGAAAACTTTCACCTTCTCAGGATCAACTGAATGTCCATGTTTAGAAATCACATGCCCCAAAAACTTCACTTTTTGGATCCAAAAACTGAATTTTGATAGCTTCCCATAAAGATGATGACCCCTTTGGATCTCCAAAAACAAATTAAAGTGGTGATCATGATCATGATCAAATCTCAAATAAACTAAAATATCTTCCACAAACACCAAGATAATGGTGTTGAGATACTAATGGAATATCTGGTTCATCAAATCTATAAAACTATAGGAGCGTTAGTTATATCAAAAGGAATTACAAGATATTCATAATGGCCATACATACTCCTGAAAGTAGTCTTTGGAATATCAAACTCCCAAAATATGAGATTATGATAACCCAACTGAATAATGATTTTCAAAAACCACTTTACCCCTTTAACTGATCAAACAACAATCTACATAGGTAAAAGGGTACCTATTATTAACAGTTACCTGATTCAAATTTCGATAGTCCACACACAAATGAAGTGAAACATATTAATTCTTAGAAAAGAGAACTAGGGATATCCATGATGAAACACTAGGGAATACAAAACCTTTCTCCACTAGATCATTCAACTAGATTTTGAGCTCCTTCAGCTCAACTAGTTCCATGCGATAAGTGGGTATAGAGATAGACTGCATACCCAACACCAGTCCAATCGTGTAATCCACCTCCCTATCTATAATAAAATCAAATAAGTAATATAGTAATACATCAAGGAAGTACCTAAAAACCTAGATAAGATTAACATTACAAGTAACATTATCAGTATAAAATGTAATAATAGATAATAAAATCTTGAACTCTGGGTGATAAGGTCCTACATGACCAAACCTTTAATCCCAATTTCCATGAAACACTCAAGATCTCCCATTGGTGGAAAATAATGAAACACAACAATGATAAAAATAAATCTCATCATGATAAGAAAAAATCTAATCCACCCTAATGATGATGCCAAAAAGATCTTGATAGAGAACCAGGAAAACCCACACTAACTCTACGCTGACTATTGTTATAGAATAAGATGGAAAATGAAACCCATGATCTTTTCTATTTCTAAGAGGTGTTTCTAACTCCATAAAAAGTACATGAGATTTGTATAAGTTTTAGAACACTAAAAAATGGGTAGATATAAATGAGTGCGAGACAAAAGTACAAAATAAAGCAGTTTCTATAGAAGATGCAACAAAAATGGTAGCTATCACTATAGCCAAGCCCACATCAACCTATACCAGAAAATAATCCATTACATGAAGGTGATTCCATCCTAAGGACTATGGATGGTGCCCTATGGATTTTAAATCTTATGACTGTGCAATAGTGGCCTTCGAAGCTGAAGATCCCTGACTATAACGAGGAATAGACATAAATTGGAAGAACCCCTGTAGATGGGCTTGATAAACACATGAATTGAAAATATTTGTAGGTGCTAGACAAGTACACATGGTGTTACCTTCCTTTCCATGTTGATATAAAATCAGGGGTACACTAATAGTTTTTACTAGTGGTCTAGAGAAGTCCCACTGTGAATAACTACCTCCACCACCCCTATGATTATCACGAAACTTCCACTTCTTTCCCTGCACACTGCTAAAACTACTTCTGGGGGGAAGAGAAGAACCAAAATAGGAAATCTTTCCCACTATATTTATCTCTTCCATCAGTTCCTTATTTACCATGTTCTCATAGGTGATAAGATTCAATATATAAACCTATGATCGAATATCTAAATACAACACCTATAGGTATTTTTGATCTCTTGGATGATCATTCATCACCACCCATAGAGTAAAACAAACCAACCCTACAAAATGACTGGTGTATTCTAAAAACAAATTCTCTCCCTACTAGAAGGAGAGGAACTCTAGAGACCTTTCAATCATCAAAGACTCAGGGAAAAAATAATGAAATAATATATTCTTGAAACCCTTACAATCTAATTCCATGTTTCGATCTACCTACCACGGAATCCCACCACTGCTTACTGGGACCCTCAAGCCTAAACACCACACACTTAACCTTGATAGCCTCAGGTGTGTTTAGGAAGCCAAAGACCTCATCGATCTTTTCCAACTAGTCCTTCACCTCTTGGGGGTTATTCATACATCTAAAGATGGGGAATTCTCATATAGGAACACTCGAGATCAATCTTTTCATCCTCTAGCTCTTGGATGTGCCTTAATAGCTAGGTTTTGAATTTATGGTACGTTATTATCTATAACACAAATTTCCTAAATGATATCCTCTATAAGATTCTAATTTAGGGGAAGATTCCCTTGAGGAGCATCTGTTGCACCCTCTTATGGAACTCGAAGAAGATGTCTCAGAGGCATGTTTATACACACTATAAATAGAATGAAACAATCATAAGATAGGAAAATCTCAATCTAAACTTGATAACCATAAGTAGAAGATAATATCTAGATCAAAATCCATAACACAAGAGACACACATCCCAAAATCCCATGGTAACTTGAGCCTCATCACAATAAGAGCTATCTCGACACTTACCACAACCTACCTCTCAAATAGTGACAATCCCATATCTAGTCTAGAAAACATCCCAAGACACGGACTATTGATGACACACCATGTTTGATACCAATTTCTAATAAACCAGACTGGGATACCCTCCAATCTTGGAACCCGACCCAATCCACCATATAGCCGAAGGGCGTTCCCAAGCCCCTTGGGCAGCGACTAGCACCTGAGCATCAAACACAAACAAATTTAATTATTTTTCCAACCTAAAACAAGATACATGGAATATATATATATATATACACAAATAACATAAAGAAACAATATAATAAGAATAAAAGAAAGATATATTCCATAAATAATGAAAACCAATGGTAGTGACACAACTCAAAAGTAGCTAAAAAAATACATGGTACAAGCCCACATCCAAAGGATAAATAAAACTAGAAACAATTATTCCATGTGACATGAAGGTAAAATTCCACCATCTCACCACTAGCTACCCATACCTAGATGACAAATACCTCACCGTAATCATGAAAATATTTTTCCATACCACGTAATCAATATTTAATCATCAAAAAAATGACATTTTTATTCACATTTTTTTCTCTTGAAAGATCACAACTTTCTTCCTTTGAGAGCTCCAGATAGTCAAAACTCTATTTTCCTTGAAATTACTAGAAGGGAATAGATTTTAGTATAAAATTCTATTTTTTAGTAACAAACATATATCTTTAGAAGTTAAATTTCCACCCAAATAAACACCAAATGATTTAGAACACCAAATTTCATATTTTCCCCACATTTAAGTTCAACTAAATCATACATTTCTACTTCTAGATTAGGTTTGAAAGGGAAAATTAGCTTTTAATGTGGATAGACTAACATGAAATACATTGATCACAAAGATAAAATGTGAAAGTATGAACAAATTAAAAAGGATTCACTTGAATAGGGTGATTCAAAATCCAAATAAATTCCTCAATCATTTAAAATACAAGTACCTAAACCCTCAAATTTTTATAGAAATAAATCAAGTTATAGTTAAAGAAAACATGGATTAGTTCTCTTAAGAAAAGAGGTGAATGTAAAGAAGATGTTAATAAGGGTTCATAAGCCTCATAGGGAGGAAATTTCTAAGATAAAGATAGTAAGATGTGGCATGAGATTAAAAAATAGAGGTCTTTTCAAGAAATTTACAAAGTTTTGAACTTAAAATAAAGTCATTTTTAGCATTCATTTATATTCGGTTTCAAGGTATAAATTGTTTCACTAATTGAAATGGATTTAAAAAATAAAAAAGATAATAATTTGAGATCACAAGTTTCAAAAACAAAAAAAAATTGAAAAAATAAAAGAAAATAAAAGAAACACACCAAACTGAAAGAAAAACTGAAAACAAAAAATTTGAAAATAAATAACACAAAATCCTAATATACCAAGAATTTTCCTCCCACACACTTATTTTTCTAAAATTCCTCATTGTTAAACATATTTATGTGATAAAATGAAATTATAGAAATTAAATACATAACCAAAATAAGTGAGAAGGAAAGAAACAACCTGGCTTCAACTATATCCAGCTTCCTGAAGATGGATCTCCTCCCCTAGAGGCTATTGAAAATTATCTCTAAATATATCTAACCTATTCCCTTTTACTATGAATAATATACACTTGTTTGGTTCTTTTATCTAGATTTCACCAAAAGGAAAAACATGAGTAACAAAGAAAGGGCCAGACCATTTGAAACAAAATTTACCTTGGAATAGATTTAATTTGGAATCAAACAACAACACTTTGTCTCCTTTATTAAAGTTTTTTGTTGAGAATCATCCCATAATGAAATTATTTTGTTATTTACTTATATAACCTAGAGATTTCATATGCATTATTCCTAATCTCCTCCATCTTCTAAAAATAAAAGTTTCTTTCTTTTTCAGAAAAAAATAGATTCATGTTACATGTTTTAATATCCCAAGAAGATTTATGTTCTAACTCAATAGGTAGGTGAAAATACTTTACATAGACTAATCTAAATAGTGACATGCCAATTGGGGTTTTTAATGAAGTACTATAGGTCCAGAGTGCATCATCTATTCTCAAACTCTAATCCTTTCTATTTAGGTTCATAGTTTTCTCCAAATTTTATTTGATTTATTTGTTTGAAAACTCAACCATTCTATTTTTTTGAGGGTAATATAGCATAGAGAACCTATGATGAACTCCATATTTCTTCAAAATATATTCCACTATACTATTAAAAAAGTGGGTACCTTTATCAGTAATTAGAAACATTGGTAATCCAAATCTAGAAAAAAATTCCTTTTAAAAACTTGGACACAATTTTGAAATCATCATCTCTCTTGGGAATAACCTATACCCACTTAGAAATATAATCAAAAGAAAGAAAGATATAAATATATACAAAATAATTGGGAAAAGTTCCCATGAAATCCATAACCCATACATCAAATACATAAAAAAAAGGTTGTTGTGGCATCTCATTCCTTTTGGAAATGTTACCTTGAAATTGGAAATTTTTACAGGTTATGAAAAATTCAAAAGCATCTCTAAAAATGGTGGGCCAGTAAAAATCAAAATCAGTCACTTTTCTTACAATTTTTTGTGTGGAAAAAAGTGTTTTCCATAACTCAAAGAGTGAAAAAAATATAGTAAAGGTTGAAATTCAGAATTTGGAATTCACCTCCCAATCATTTTATCACTACCAACATGACATAGGTAAAGATCAAACCAAATGTAATTATTTGAATCATTAAAAAGTTTAGTAATTTCTTTCTTAGAATACTAGTGGGGAACTTCATTGGTAGAAAAAGTAATTCACAAGATCAGTAAACAATGGCCTTTATCTCTTACAATCATAGAACTCATCATCTAGAAAGTTTTCTTTAATTGGTGTACATATATGAATTTTTTCATTCAAAACATATGGTATCCTACTCAATTGATAAAAAACAAAGTTTTCACTACCTTTATTTCAACATAAAACCCCTATAATATAAATATCCATATCAAAAGTATTGGTTTTACATAATGTTTCTTAAATAAAAATATGATTATAGAATGGTCTATGAGATCAATCACATTGGAGTTCATTAGATAACATATAAAATTTTCTAAAGTAAAGACAATAGCCAACTGTTCCTTCTCAGTTATTGTGCAGTTTTATTGGGCCTGATCAAGAGTTATGGAGGCATATGTAATCACATGATATTTCTTTTCTATCCTTTGACTCAAAAATACCCCAAGAGAAAAGTTAGATGCATTAGTCATGAATTCAAAGGGAAAGTCACATTTGGGTGGTTGAACAATGGGAGGGGTTGTTAGTTTTTGTTTCAGCTCCTGAGAGTCCTATTTATAACTTTCATCAAAGAAAAATGTGGTGTCTTTTTGGATCAATCTAGACAATGGAAGTGAAACCTTAATAAAATCATTTTTGAATATCTTATAAAAACCAGCATGACCAAGGAAGGATCTCACATCTCTCACTATTTTTGGGTATGATAATGAATAAATGACCTCAACTTTGGATTGATTAACTTAAATTACATCTCGAGACACAACATGACCAAGAATAATCCCCTTATCCACCATGAAATTGATTTTTTTCATAATTGAGGTCAATATTCTTATCAATGAAAGTTTAAATAACATGAGGTAAACTTTTCAAACAACTTTCAAATGATGAGACATAAATAGTTAATTCATCCATAAAACTTCAATGAAAGTTTCTATAACCTCATAGAAAATTCTCATCATACACCTTACAAAAAATTTATGAGTATTTTGAAAAATGAAGGGAATCCTCTTATAAGAAAAGGCTCTAAAGGGGAATGTGAAAGTGGTTTTATATTGATCCTATAGTGTAATATGAATTTAGAAATAACTAGAGAATCCATCAAGAAAATAATAGTGGGTTTTCCCAGTCAGTATTTCAAGGACTTGATTAAGAATGAAAATAGGAAGTGGTCTTTTAACATATTTAGTTTCCTGTAATAAATGCACATTCTCCAATTATTTGTAAGACTAATAGGGACAAGCTCACCAAATTAATTCCTTGAGATTGTGAAGACACTTTTTTTGGAAACAACTTGGAAAAGACTCACCCATTTACTATCATAGATAGGAAATATAATTCTAGTAGCCAACAAGGTGGTGAATTCTTTCTTAAAAGCCTCTAAAAGTGTTGGGTTCAATTTATTTTGAAATTATATCAATGGTTTATCATTTTACTCTAAATAAATTTTATTCATACACACTGAGGTATTGATTTAGGTTAAATTAGATAGAGTATATCCTATGGATTTATTGTGAGTTTTGGGGACTTATAATAGTTGGTTCTTTTGGAATATTGAAAATATTTTGAAATGATCATATGGAAATTTTCATTCTTACCTAAGAAAGCATATTTGAAGTTCTCAGGAAATGGTTTAAGGTCTATCTCTTTTGGTGTATTTTCATTGATAAAAGGAAACTACTCATAGGTGTGATTATTTAGTTAATCACTATATTTTAAAGGGCATTAATCATGTTGATCACTTTCCATGTTCTCAGGATTTGTTTTATGTGAAAAATTGGAATCTTCTCCAGGGAGACCACTAGAAGGTTCAAGGGTTTATAGAAAGTAATATTCATCAATTTTGAGATCAATGAAATATTATAAATAAGTTTATATATTCTAATAATCATTATAATATTCCCTTTTACACTCTTACTAATCGGGTTTAAAAATAAATAAATTTCTATATTTTAAAAAACCAATTGTTTTTTCATCACAATAAAAATCAAGAAACATATCAGTGGAAAACCAATCAATCGTGTTTACTTTAAGGGATGAATTATCCTAAAATAGGTGTTTCATGGAATGAAAAATATTGAATTGAACAACATATCCTCTAAATTCAAGTTAAAGGTTTCCTTTTTGAACATTGATGATTTCTTTTTCAGTTTTCAAAAATGGTCTCTCTATAATGAGAGGTTCATGGGTACTAAACTAATCATATTCCATATCCAAGACATAGAAATCTACAATAAAAATAATATATCTAACCTAAATGATAACATCATTTATAACTCTAATAGGCTTGGTAGTACTTCAATTGGAAAGTTGAATGATAATTCTAAAGAGTTTCAGTTCACCAACCTAAAGAGATGAGTAAAAATAATATGGCATGAAATTGATAAAATATCCTAAATAAATCATGAAATCCTTGAATTAAAATTTTCTTATGGTGTAAGGAATGGTAAATGTTCATGGGTATTTACATTTAACAAGAAAATATTGTTGAATCATGGATGAAATATCCCTCCTTAAGTTAAAATTTTCACCTCCTTTGAATTTCCTCTTGTGGGTACAAATCTCTTTTAAAAACTTAGCATACCATATAATCTATTTCATAGCATTAAGAAAAGGTATATTGACTTCAAATTTTTTAAAATTTTCCAAAAAATCCTTATCCAACTCCTTTTTATCACTTTACTTCACCAGTGGTTCACTCCTAGGATAAGGTAGTGGTTGTTTAAATTTTTATTGGCTATTCTAAGCACTGATTTGAGAAACATAAGTACCAAAAATCTTATTACAATCCTTATTTGTTATTTAAAACAAAATTTCTTCTCTTTACTTTGTGTTTTTATTCAAAGATAATTCATAATTTCTATCATTTTTATTAGTGGTGGGATTCTCATTAATAGTGTCAACAACAGGTTTGAGTTTCTTAGTTTAAGGGTTATTCAATCTTATTCCCTTCCTAAGTTTAATATCACTCACATTTTCTTTCCATTTATCTCTAAAATTCACTTTGGGTTGTGAAGGTAAACCTTTAATAATTTTATTTCTCATTCTACTAAGATTAGAGGAAATTTGACCCATTTGAGTCATCAAGGTATGTGACATGTTCTGTTGTTGATCTTGTTTTTGTATCATTATTTCTTATTGTTTCTTTATTGATTATTCAAAGTTAATCTATTAATTTTGAGTGGTATTAAAAGGATGAAAGTTTCTCTTAGAATAATTATTATCCTTATCATTGAAATATCTTGGCCGAGAATTACTTGATTGACCTTGGAAGAAGCTTCTTGGTTGTTCGGGTTGTTGAAATATTTTATTAGAGTGGTTGTTTCATCCCTGATTGAAATTTTGGTTGGTTTGAAAAGGCATTTATTAGTTTGATAGATAAAGATTTCTAGGGAAAAAACATTTCAATTCTCAAGGTTCTGTTTCATTTGTGGTCATTAATCAAAAAAATGTTCATTGGAAGAAAAAATTCCACAATAGACTTGAATTTGAAAAGTTTATTTAGGTTTGAGTGGGGTTGGTGGGTTATTGGAAAACATCATCAACCTCACCATGGTGGTAAGATCAGAAATTTTACTCATAATCATATTGTTTTCATAACTATCATTGGGGAATTCTTAGGAATATTTCACATGAAGAAGGCCTCTTATTCCAAACCGTTGAGCATTTTGGGCCATGTTTACAATTAATTTCCTAGTAGTAGCTAGTGTTTTGTCAACTAAGGACCCTCCTACAAAAACATCAATAATTATTCTATCAGTAAGATGCAATAATTCATAAAAATATTTAATCAAGAGTTGGTAACTGATTTGATGGTGGGAGCAACTGAAATAGAGTCTTTTGAATTGTTCCCAGTACTCATGAAATGTTTCACCTTGAGTTTTCCTAATCCCAAAAATCAATTTTCAGATGGAAGCATCTATAGAAGTAGGGAAAAATATTTCAAGGAAAATATTCTTTAATTAATTTCAATCTCAAATCAATTTTGAATTTGAATAGAAAAACCCTTCTTTGGAAAACCCTTCTAAAGAAAAAAGGAAATGACCTCAATTTCATTTTATTTGCATCAACACCTTGAGGTTTCATATTAACACAAAGATAACTGAATTATTGAAGGTTTTTATCTAGATATTCACATTGAAACCCATAAAATTTAGTAGTTGGTGAATGAAACCATATTTAATTTCAAACCCAACAGGTGAATCAGGATATTCCATAGGATTTTATTGATTTTCATCATAGGATGAAGCCAATTATTTCAAGGTTCTTTTTTATCCACTTTAATTTTAGGTTCAACGAAATTCCTTCTATGTGTAGTAGTGGAATATTTACAACCAGGGTTAGTAATATTTATAATAGCTCTAACCATAGAGTGATAAGTTATATCAATTTTACAATCCAATGGTAATAATTTCTGGCCAGAATTTTCGGTCATACAAAAACAATTTTTTACAAAACAAACTCAAGAAACCTCCTTGACAATGATGCCGGTTGATGTGGAAGTTTTTTTTCATGAAAACCTCAATTAATAAATTTATCCTCTAGATAAATTCAATATAATAGTTCCTAGATTATATCTCGAGGAGGTTGAAATTTGAGCCACAAAACTGTCACTTTTGTTTTTTTGTAAGAATAAAAATTTGAGGATTTGATTAGAAGTTATAAAATAGAAAAATAAATAGAAAATAAAATTAGATAAAATTAAACAAAAAAACATAAATTTAATTATAAATAAAAATGTTGTGAAATAATAATTGAAGTAGTAGTTTTGTACAATCTTTAACCCTTAAGACACTCCTTTCTTCCTTGTTTAAAATAATTTACCTATTGAATTCCTAAATTCCCACACAAATAACTCTAAATAAACACCCTATTTTATAAGGATATCATATAAAGACCTCAATATGATTGTTTTACCTTCTATAAAAGTGATTCAATTACTTGAAGTCCTCTAAGAAATCAAACCTAATCAAAATCGCTATACTCGACGACAAGACCTCACTAAGAAAATTTAAATAGTGAAATCAATTATTTTAATTAATATATTGAAAAACCATAAAAAACTAGTTGAAAATATATTCAAGAAATAAAATTTCCACTTTAATTCAAAAATATAAGTTCATCATAGATTCAAAAGAGATTACACATGAAGATCAAAACTCGGAAGAGAGTGTCTGTCGATTTCTATCATCCAAAACCACTTGGTACTTAGCCTCACATCACTTGAGCATCCCCCATATTATCTATTCTATAATTAATGCACAACATTATCATCCTTATTTCTATATAAGCCTTACCCTTTTTCTCTCAATCCAACCACCCCTTGAAAAGATGTGGATATGGAAATATAAAGAGGAGGAGAGGTGGAAATTTTCTTTCTAGTTTCTATCCATCCAAAGTTGGATTAATTTTATCCTCCTTTAAAGCTAAATATTGACTAGGGTTATTCTATAAAGTTGGTATAAATTAAATTATATGTTGACCCTCCAAATTTCAAGTCATTTTGTTGAGTGGTGAAAAATATATCCATTAATTGCTGAGATTAACTTTTTATTTCCAAAGAGACCATTCATATTCCTCTAATTTGACTCGTTAAAATACTGACTTAATGAGAGAATATTTCCTTGAAACTCAACATTAATGTGAACCTTTGAGTTCTCATTCCTCTCCAGCTTGAATAAACTCATTTGGAGGCATGTATCAGGAGTTATAGATCATTTCATTAAGGTGTTTTAATTATATCAGATAAATTTTTTTCCACATTGAATGATTTATTTGGGACTCAAGAAGTTCAAATAATCACTTGAACCAATTCACAAAGTTTTATCCAAAAAATATTCAAATCATAAAAAAATAATTACCCATTTTGAATCAATAGAGAAAACGTTATGCTAGAAATACATAAGTGATTGAAAACAATTAAATTTATAGAATTAAGAAATTTTCACTTTTAAGATCAAAACATTCTTAAAATCCTAAGACAATGAAATTAAGATCAAATTGTAAAATTATAAGGTCTAAAATCATTGAAATACACATGATAAATAATGAAAATTTTAGCTCAATCAGGTGTGAGGGGTGTGAGATAAATATGTTCAATAGTACCCAACCTAAGTGTTCCATATCAATTCTTTGTATAATAAACCAAATATTTTAAATTTATAGAAAATATGGAATGATAAATTATTTAACATTTTTATGTCAAAAACATGGTAAACAGTTCCCCTTCTTATATAGTTTGAAAACAATTCAGGTAAAATAGTTTCAAATAACAATTTCCACACATCATTCCATATTTATAAAAACAGTCATATCAAAGCCAAAGCAGTAAAAATCAAAAGCACAATGGTTAAATAATCCAAGGATAACTCATAGTTAGGTTATTTAGGTCATTAGTATATCAATATGATTAGTGTGCCATATAATCACTTGTAATCTATGTATCAAGATCCAAGGAATAGAGGAACACCTAACAAATTAAACCCTCCTACCATGTTAATTAAGTCCTAAGCTAAATGCATCTTGTTCTAGGAATAGGGGAACACCCCATAAAGTGAATCCCCTCAAAACATAAAAAGTTGAGGCCCAATACCACAACTTCCTCCTAAGTACCGAAGGATCCCATGTGATTCATTTTTAAAATAATTTCAAAATGGCATACACATTCTATAATATAATTCAAACACTCATTTTCCATCAAAACCTACTTTGAAAAACACATTTTGAATTTCATTTCACAATGATTTGAAAAAAATATTTATTTTACCAAAATAAGAGGAAAAATCACATTTTTTCAAAACCCATTTACACACACAAATAAACCAACACCAAATCATTCCAATTTATTTAGAAAACAATTTACAAAATAAGATCAATCAATAGTTCATATAATATAGTCTAGAGACAGAACCACCAACCTCAAACTCAAGTTTCATACTACCTGCAACAGGATCCAAACACCAAGAGGAATGAAGAACAACAAATGGAGGCACTATAATCGATTCCCACATCATAGAATCAAATTACATAATAAAAATGGTCGGTATAGAGGATACATCGAAACATACCTTAATGAACTAACACACCACACCAAAACCAACACAAGGGTTGGTCCTCATAAAATGATCTCATTAAAGATCTAGAAGGGATCAAACAAGAATAATCATATAAACAAAAAATCCCATATATGCAGCACAACATCAGTGGCACAACCAAGAGAAATGAAGAAGTAGAAAGGTCACACTTACCAGAAGGGAGACAACCAACCATGCTAGAAATCAATCACACCAAACAGAGTGATCCAAATGGGATGAAACACCTAAATAAACTTATAAAGAACCTATTATTCAAGGGATATTGATTCAAAATGAATAAAGAGGGAGTTATGAAATTGGTGAATAAAACCCACTAGGCATAGGGGATTTATTTCCCAAATCCTAGCTTTATGACACGAATCTCCCATAACTCACATATGCTGAAAAACACAATGCCTCAGGTTAAATATCCTGAGTGATGAATTTACAATGTAAAAGGATATTTGTAGCTTATAAAAATTTTCCCCTAAAACATTTTCACTTCTTATTCCCATTGACGGATTTACATTGTAAATCAATAATTTACACCATAAATTCTATCTATAGGAAACACCCATTAGCAACCCCGGTAGAAACTCCCACAACATATTCTCCGCCATCTAAAGCCAACAAATGAACCCTAAAACCTCAAAAGGAGAGTAAATTTTTATATAGGTTGTTAAGTTTACCTTGTATCATGGTTTATTTGATCCCATTTTTATTTTTTTGGTTGCTTAAAATGTGAGGGTAACTAATTTTTTCTATTCAAGGAATTTTATTTTATAAAGGACATAATAAATTCAAAATTTTAGATGGATATATAAATAAAGATTATTTTACAAATGTCAATAAGAATCATATAATAAATTTATTTTTTAATTTTAAGGTTAAATACAAATACTTTTAAAGTTTTGTCAATTTAAATCAATATGTGATGATGGAAGATGATAATGACATCTTAAGGTTAATAAATCATGAAGTTTTATTTTTATTTTTATCCTTTTACAAACTCTAATAAAATTAATTTAAAAAAAGATGTGAAATAAAAGAGGCTTTGTTGTATGTATATATTTTATAAACATTAATGAAATGAATGTAGTTAAATTTGATTAATTTTATGTTAAAAAAACTTAATGTAAATAATTTAGGTCGATTTTCTGAATATTTTTGTTATCAAACCTAAAATATTGTTGAGTTAGTTTATTTAAGTGTTAAAAATGAATCCAGTGAGGTTGATGATTTATTGGCATACGAATTTTGTTCTAAATATTATAGAGACACTATAGTGACCCTCTATTTTCATACATTAACATTATATAGCTTTTTAGGAATACTTAAAACACTACAAAAATAGACGCCCAAAGACCATACTAGTCTAGTTCATTTGGAAACATGGAAACATAAACATGGGTATATAAATCAGCTACATCATCTCCCACTAGGTTCTTCTTGAATATGAACCTTATTAGACACATAAAACATAATACATATCTTTATAACTTGGGGAGGGAAATATAAAAAGGGTTGAGATCAAATGCTCAGTAAGGGTAAAAAAGGAAGATATTTAATGATCATGAAAATAGAAGATCATACCCTTCATATCAAAGATTATATATATGAATCATGGCATAAATATTGGTAGTTCATAATACACGAATCATAAAAAATAAAGAACATAAGCAATGAAATAATAACATAGGAATAAAACATGGAATTATGGTAGACACATAAGCACATATAATGATTTCCATAATTGTCAAGGTATTGCTGCTGAGACCATCTTAGTGGACAAAGTCCTTTACTGAATTGGGTTCACACCTCATTCCAACCATGTAATACTGAACTGAGTTCACTCCCCATTCCCTCCCTATAATAATGAATCGAGTTCATTTCCTATTCTAGACCTACCTATCTCATGAGATATAAATCTTTACCCAATGCAATGGATGGAGATATAGATCCCACCCATCTCATAATGAAATCATACATACATGTTACACAAGATCATAAATAATCATATCATAACCCATGAAATGAAATGGTTATTATAAACATTTAATCATATCATAAACCATGGAAAGAGACAGGTTTCATAATCATTTCATCATAAACATAACCCGTGAAAAGAAGTGGGTTTCAAAAGCATATAACTCATGAAAGAGAAACATGTTTCATAAAAATAACACCATCAAAACATAATCCATTCAGAGAAATAATATGAATAGAAATATTGAATAATTTCCCCATAAAGGTATGAGTAACACCGATGGATGCTATCTTATATGGGAAATAATTTTTAAATATCTTTTAAAAATAATTCTTGAGGAAAATATCCTTTCTGTATTGACAAAATCTTTTTAAAACATAAAACATTTTAAATACTTGTTTCTTTGAAAATAACTATGAAAACTTATAAAAGAAGCATTTAAAAACATAAAATGTTTTTAAAATAATTTTCCCTTGAAAATGGGCTTCAAAGATCATTTAAAAACATTTTCTAAAACATTTTTGAAAACATGGTTTTTTAAATACAATAGATTTCCCACTGGAGAGAGAGGTGGTCAGATTTCACTTAAAAACATTATCTTAAGTAACAAAGAGTGAAAAAATGGTACAAATACATGTATATATCTTGAATAAATAGACGATAAGGAAAATCATGAGTTTTATTGAGATACAAATCATAATATTTCATCAAAGGAAGCATAAATATAAACAATCTCGAAAAGTGATGAGATTGTTTCAATAAACTCTTATAACTTGGTAACTAGGGGTCATACTCTCCATGTAAGAAAATAAAATTAAATGAATTTTAAAATATAATTAAAATAAGTAAATTCATGATATAACTTGTAAAATTTAATTACACACACCTCAAAAAATAATTTAGGTGTATAACAAAACATAATTCTCAAAGAAGGAAAATTGAGACAAAACTATTTTATCGATTTGGTAACTTTCAAAACTTAAACCCCATGAAAGAAAGATCATAAAATGAATATGTGAATACCCATAAATTTATGTATAAGATACATAGAATACAATCATGATCAGTACATACACCACACATAAGGAAAGAACGGCGAACATAGCTTCTATCTCACAGAAATAAAAGTGAGATGAAATCCCCTTACATAGTGTCTTGACTCTCTCAGTATGCGTACAAAACTCCTGTATAATAAATATAAATTTATTATAAATATATCAAAAAAAATATTATTATATCTAGTACCGTATATGGTTTGATTATGACCTTATATTACCCGCTTGTTAACAATCCTATGTTAAGGTTTCACTTTGGGTAATATCCACCTTATTCTTCACATTTGTATTGATTTGTTATATTTTTGGTCCTTATATTTATATCATGATTTCAAGAATATAAAACATGATATAAATATAATTTATATTCATTATATTTTTATTATAATAATATATAGAATATAGAAGTATGAAATGGAATACAATGTTCATGGAGATGGTAAGCCATACATAGGCATGAACGTTGTTTCTGTTTTTATAGTCGTATTGAAGGAAAGAAATAAAATTACATATATGTATATATGTATATAATATAATTAAATTATAATTATAATTTTATATATATCATATAATTTCTCTAAACCCATCCTTAATACATTCCATGTAGTGTGTGAACGAATCACATCGCTTTGAGGGGGTAATAGTCCACACTTCCTCAAACGAAATTATCATATTCACATCAAATTGAAAGTAAAAAAATATGTTTTGTAAAAAAAATAAATAATATTAAATACATAATAAATATAATATATAAAATACATAAATATAGTTTCCACCATAATTTCTACCATGAGTGGCGGTAAAGGAAAAATGAACAATTATCGTTAAGTGAGGTGGTAGTTCTCCTTACAAGTAAACAATATGTTTGTTACCCATTAGATGGAGGTGTGCGTAAGTTTTGGTTGAACCCTTAGAATAAAACATACTACTATATTTATTATAATAGTGTTTTTATAACTATGAAAACTTATAAAAGAAGCATTTAAAAACATAAAATGTTTTTAAAATAATTTTCCCTTGAAAATGGGCTTCAAAGATCATTTAAAAACATTTTTGAAAACATGGTTTTTTAAATACAATAGATTTCCCACTGGAGAGAGAGGTGGTCAGATTTCACTTAAAAACATTATCTTAAGTAACAAAGAGTGAAAAAATGGTACAAATACATGTATATATCTTGAATAAATAGACGATAAGGAAAATCATGAGTTTTATTGAGATACAGATCATAATATTTCATCAAAGGAAGCATAAATATAAACAATCTCGAAAAGTGATGAGATTGTTTCAATAAACTCTTATAACTTGGTAACTAGGGGTCATACTCTCCATGTAAGAAAATAAAATTAAATGAATCTTAAAATATAATTAAAATAAGTAAATTCATGATATAACTTGTAAAATTTAATTACACACACCTCAAAAAATAATTTAGGTGCATAACAAAACATAATTCTCAAAGAAGGAAAATTGAGACAAAACTATTTTATCGATTTGGTAACTTTCAAAACTTAAACCCCATGAAAGAAAGATCATAAAATGAATATGTGAATACCCATAAATTTATGTATAAGATACATAGAATATAATCATGATCAGTACATACACCACACATAAGGAAAGAACGGCGAACATAGCTTCTATCTCACAGAAATAAAAGTGAGATGAAATCCCCTTACATAGTGTCTTGACTCTCTCAGTATGCGTACAAAACTCCTGTATAATAAATATAAATTTATTATAAATATATAAAAAAAATATTATTATATCTAGTACCTTATATGGTTTGATTATGACCTTATATTACCTGCTTGTTAACAATCCTATGTTAAGGTTTCACTTTGGGTAATATCCACCTTATTCTTCACATTTGTATTAATTTGTTATATATTTGGTCCTTATATTTATATCATGATTTCCAGAATATAAAACATGATATAAATATAATTTATATTCATTATATTTTTATTATAATAATATATAGAATATAGAAGTATGAAATGGAATACAATGTTCATGGAGATGGTAAGCCATACATAGGCATGAACGTTGTTTCTGTTTTTATAGTCGTATTGAAGGAAAGAAATAAAATTACATATATGTATATATGTATATAATATAATTAAATTATAATTATAATTTTATATATATCATATAATTTCTCTAAACCCATCCTTAATACATTCCATGTAGTGTGTGAACGAATCACATCGCTTTGAGTGGGTAATAGTCCACACTTCCTCAAACAAAATTATCATATTCACATCAAATTGAAAGTAAAAAAATATTTTTTGTAAAAAAAATAAATAATATTAAATACATAATAAATATAATATATAAAATACATAAATATAGTTTCCACCATAATGTCTACCATGAGTGGCGGTAAAGGAAAAATGAACAATTATCGTTAAGTGAGGTGGTAGTTCTCCTTACAAGTAAACAATATGTTTGTTACCCATTAGATGGAGGTGTGCGTAAGTTTTGGTTGAACCCTTAGAATAAAACATACTACTATATTTATTATAATAGTGTTTTTATTCAATACTTGAATAAATAGATTGGAGGGGGTGGAGAAGGAAAATAAAATAAAGGAGCTTGAGAGAAGGTGTTACCTCTTAATCGGGTAACTTCTTTTGGTTTGTGCCAAAAGGATTACTAGGAAGAATTTTTGCAAAAAGGGGGGATTCAAGGAGCAAGGTAGAGATGTTGGAAAGTGTATTGGGTATATATTTTCTGAGCCTAAGTGGTTTTAGATGTGTGAAGAAGAGGAAGAGGTGGTGGCCTTTTATAGGGAAAGTAAAGGACACACTTGGCATTTTTGAAAACATGTTAGGTGTACTCACATTTTTACCTTAAAAAAGTCATAAAAAACTAAATAATTTAAGGTTCATGGATAAATAATGGACATACAATGGGTGTTTGACAAGTTTTTAATTCATATTGGGTCTTAAATTTAAGTTTTAATCTCTAGTTAAGCTTAATTTTACCTTAATTAATGTAATTAATTTTATTTACTTTCACTAATATTTTTAGTCAAAAACTAAGTTGAAATTATTAAACACTATAAATTATGATAATTAAAAATATGGAATCCATTTTTCTAAATTATAATCATATAAGTGGCATAAATTAATTTAAAATTAATCCTGTAGTTAGGTTGATAATGGAGGGTTTTAAAGTAAAAATGATCAAAAGTTTGCTAAATTTTTATATCCAATTTCAATGTGAAATTATTTACAATTACCTAAATTAGATTAATTTATAAAAATATAATATAATTAAACTTTTAAGACAAATTAAAATATAATTTAACCTTATAAATAAATTAGATGAAAAAGCAGTTTTGAATTAAAATCCCGTATTTTTTACTATTCATCTAAAAATGAAGTTTCTCAAAAAAATACATAAAATTCACTCTAAGATAGTTTCAATATTATAAATTAAAATATAAATTTTATTTTGTTAAATTTAATTTCTAAATGTTTCTATAATTAATTTTATTATTTTTCATAGAAGGACATTAAAATTTGTTTGTTTGAGAAAATAATATTTTTAAACATATAAGGAATTTACTAAAAATTATATATTTCGTTATGAATATGTTTTATTTATATAAAAAAATTATAAATAATATTTTAAAATTATTTATTTCTATTCATATAACTAAATTTAACAGCTAGGTTATAATTATCTCATTTAAATAATTATAACCATAAAATGATGTTTCATAGAAACATCAGTGTTGCGTGTAATATACACCAAGTTGGTGTTGCATGTAACATATTACAAGTAGATGTTATATGTATCATACACCGATTTAGTTCCATGTAACATATTCTAAGTCGGTGCTATGTGAAAAGAATGTTTGATTTAGTGTAATATAGGACATAAATTTAATTTTTTTGAGAAAAAAAGGTCTATAAAAACTCAGGGTGTTACATTCTACCCCCCTTAAAATGAATTTCGGCCTCAAAATTCATCACTCAGGTAAAAAAATGAGGATACTTTTGATTCATTATATCCTCAAGTTCCCATGTAGCTTTTTATAACTGGTGATTTCTCCACAAAACTTTGACCAGGTGAGTGGTCTTCTTTCGTAGAACTTTCTATGATCGATCTAGAATTTGAATTAGTTATTCTTAGTAAGACATATATTACTCCAGCGGTATGACCTTTGAGTTTAGTACACATTAAGGGTCAGGTATGTACTTTCTTAGGATAGGTACATGGAACACATCATGGACTTGAGAGAGACTTGGAGGAAGTGTCAAGAAATAGGCTACCATATTGATATGATTAAGAATATCAAAGGGACTGATATACCTAGGGATTAGTTTACCTTTTTTCCCAAATCTTATTACTTTATTATAGGATGAGATTCGTAGAAAAACATTTTCCCAAACTTCAAATTCTAGATCACACCGACGGTTATCAGTGTAACTTTTCTTCCTACTTTGAGCTACCTTGACATACTGCTAAATGGTTCTAAAATTCTCAACCATTTCTTTAGCAATATCAGGTCCAAATAGATTTCTTTATCCAACCTAATCCCAATATATTGGATCTATAAATTTATTCCCATAGAGGGCTTCATACGCCTCCATATGAATGCTTGAATGAAAGCTATTTTTTTAAGAAAACTCAACTAAAGGAAGGTGTTTATCCCAAACAACTTTGAAATCCAGAGAAAAATATCTCAACATATCATATAGGGTTTGGATTGTTATTTTAGACTGAAAATATTTCTGAGGATGATAAGAAATGATGAAACTCAATTCTTTATCAAGTTCCTACTGAAGAATTTTCCAGAGCTTTGAGGTAAACCTCAGATCCTGATCCGATACAATGTAATGTGGTACTCAATACAAACTTACCACTTACTTAATGTATATCATGGCAAGTTGATATATAGATAGGTATTCTATAATAGCGATAAAGTGTGATGACTTAGTAAGGAGATAAACTACCACTAATATAGCATTAAACCCTTTAGAGGTTTTGGGTAGTACAATGGAAAAATCCATAGCGATGTTCTCCCATTTCTATTCTGGTATGGGTAATGGATGAAACATCACCTTTGAATTTTTTATTTCAGCGTTAACTTGTTGGAATACCAAACATTGAGATAAAAACTCAACGATATCTCTATTCATTCCATCTCACCAAAAAAATTCTTTTAAGTACCTATACATCTTGGTACTTCTAGGATGAATAGTGAATAAAGAACTATGATATTCCTCTAACACCTCTTTCTTAAAATCTGGTATAGAAGGAACACATAAACAGTTCCTAAACCTCATCATTCCATCCTGATCAAGGTTAATCTCAAGAAAATTTCTGAATTTCTTTTACACATATTCATCTTCCTTCTACACCTCCTTAATCTTCACTTGGATAGAGGGTTGAACATTCATTTGAGAAAGATAATATTTTTCCCCTTCATTCTATATTTCTAGATTCATTATTTTTAAATCTAGAAATATTGGATATTTTGTGATCCTCATCATGTATAAACTAGCATGATCCTTCTGAATCAAAGCATCGACCACCTTGTTCACTTTCCTAGGGTGGTATTGTATTGATCAGTCATAATCCTTTATCAAATATAACCATATTTTATGGAACATGTTGAACTCCTTTTATGTGAATATATATTTTAGATCTTTAGAATTAGTATATATATCACACTTTTCTCCATAAATATAATTTCTCCATATCTTTAATTTAAAAATCACCGCTAATAACTCCAAATAATGAGTTGGGTTATTTTTCTCATGAATCTTCAACTACTGGGATGAATACGTGCTAACCATGTTATTATACATCAGAAAACATCCTGATACCTTCTTGGATGCATCACTATAAAATAAAAAACCTTCTCTACTATAAGGTAATGTAATCATAGGTGCACTGACTAAACTTCTCTCCAATTCCTTGAAATTTTCCTCACATTCATCTATCCAAAATAACTTGACACACTTTCAATTTAACTTGGTTAGAGGATTAGATAGTCATGAGAAATTATCCTCAAACCATCGATAATATCCAGCTAAACCAAGAAATCTATGGATCTCAGTCACCGTGGTTGGTCTAGGCCATCATTCAATAGCCTCTATCTTTGATGGATCTACTGCTATACCATCTCTTGAGATTATGTGACCCAAAAATGAAACCTTTTGCATCCAAAATTCACACTTTGTAAAATTTTCACATAGTTTCTCTTTCCTTAGGTTCTTTAGTATAATTCTCAAGTGATCTTCATGCTCTTCATTTCTCTTTGAATAAATAATAATATCATCTATAAAGACTACCACAAACTGATTGAGGCAATATCTAAAGACTCTATTAATTAAATCCATGAATATAATAGGGGAATTAGTAAGACCAAAATACATTGCTATATATTCATAGTGTCCATACCATGTAAGGAATTTCATCTTGGATATATCCTCCTTCTTGACCCTTAATTGATGATATCCAGAATAAAAATCAATCTTGGAAAATTATTGAGCTCCACATAGTTGATCAAATAAGTCATCAATATAGGGAAGAGGATACTTGTTATTGATTGTGATCTTGTTCAACTCTTGATAATCAATTCAGAGTCTCATTGATCCATCTTTATTTTTCACAAAAAGAATGGGTTCACCCCAAGGTGACACACTTGGACGAATGAATACCTTATCAAGGTTTTCTTGGAGTTGCTTCTTCAATTCCTATAACTCAATTAGGGTCATTCTATAAGGAGTCTTTGAAATTGGTGAGGAACCAGGTATAAGTTCTATTGATAACTCAACTTCACATTTTTGGTGGAAGACTAGGAAACTATTTCGGAAATACATCCAAAAATTCTCTAACAACACGTATATCATTAATGTCAATTTTCTCCCCAACCATTTGAGATAAAAAAACCTTTTGAAAGGGAATTAATACCCATACATTGGATGTAATCTCCATAGGAAGTTCATGCTTATCGTCAAATGGATGGATGATCATAAGATGGTTTGAAATATCAAATGTAACTTCCCTTACTTGAAAATTGATCTATTATTTATGTAGATAAAGTCAATCCATGCCTAAGATGACATCAAATTCAACTAAAGTAATAATGACAATATTTGAGTAAGCACATTCCCAAAAACTTCAACTAGAGAGGAATCATAGACTTGGGATGCAATCACTGTACCATTAGGTGTTTTCATTACTAATTCCATATCTAATTTTTTTGGTAGAATCTTAACACCCTTAGAAAATTCTTTAGATATGAAAGAGTGGGTAGATCTAGAATTAGACATGACATTAGCCATTCTATAGTGGATGGTAAGTGTACCTTTCATCTCATCATTATCATACCCCTCATCTGAAATAGATATTTCATGAGATTTAACCTTTTCCCTTGGATTAAGAGGTTGTTGACATTGACCATAATCACCATCCCTCAGTTTTGGGAAGTGGTTATCATAATGATCATTCTCCTTACACTTGTATCATTGAATCATGGGAGATGAATTCTGTACAAATTTCTCTCCATTAGAATTTTGAGCTAATTTATTCCCATAATTTCAACAATAAATTTCCTGATGACCTTCCTTTCAGCACTTAAAACATTTACTAAACCCCTAAATACAAATTACTCTATGATTCTTCCCACATTTATAGCATAAAAGAAAACTCATCTTCTTCTCTCCATGGTTTTTAGAGTTTCCTTTGAACTCCATCTTCCTTTTCTTCTCAAAACCATGATGTTGATACGTGACTCCAATCTCCATTTTAACCTTGATTTCACAACGCAAAGTCTCTTAATATATACTGAAGTATCTTATGACAAACACCCTTCTGAGACTTGGATTTAATATATTAAAGAACCTATCATCTTTACTTTTGGGTTGGATGATAATTCATGAAGTGTACCTTGCAATCTTGTGAAATTAGCCTCATTGGTACCAACAGATTCATCATACCTTTTCTTCAACTCAAGTAACTATTTCTATATCTTGGTATGAAGAATCTGAGGAAATTACTTATTGACAAAAAAGATTATTAATCTCATCCCAATCCATGGATTCAATCTCATATTACTGCCTCATATTCTTGATTAGAGTCAACCACTGTTCTTCTTCACCTTCTAACAGATAGACTTCCAGAATGAATTTCTCATGATCCAAACACTAAAGAATAGAGAATATATTTTTATAAGTACTGATCCATTGTTTAGTAACAATTGGATCAGAAGACCCTCTAAAAAAAGGTGGATGTTGCCACATGAAAGACTCAACAGAATTTTGTTCCCTCCTTTTCTCATTTGGAAGTCCACCATGATTCATATCTTGAGAAATTTTTGTGAGAATAGAAACAAGGTTTTTCATTCCATCTCCCATAGAATTAAGTTTCTCAGGAGGACAATCATTGATTTTTCCATTACAATCACCATTAATGTGATTCCTTTGGGTTCCAGCCATTGACTAAAACCAAAATCATAGAGTAAGAAACATTTATCATATCAAGGAACCAAATAATCATGAAAAGTCACTTATAGGATGTCTAAATTATGAAACCTTCCTTAATCTATGACACCTTAGGTTTACCCTAGTTTATTAATAGACAAAATCTATTTAAATCCTTCATGATGGTTCATGAATAGTTTGTGAATTTCCAAAGAATATCCCCCAGGAGTGTCAAACCAGGTGTGTAGTGAGGTCTGTTGTTGTGTACCAGATTACCTTGAGTTAGGATTGAAACATCTTGTTAGAGTTTTTACCCCAAGGTACATCTGTTCTAGAGCTACATCAACTTGTAGTATCGAGATAAGGATGCATTTCTAGGAAACCACTCACTCTATACTTTACCAAAATTCCAGGATATTTTCTTATAATTTTCTTTATCCTTAGAATTATCCTTATACATGTAATTAGGGTTCTTACTAAGGTTTTCTAATCATGTATTCCAAATTTTAACTAATCCTTTGCTCTGATACCAAATATATAGACCCTCACTTTTCATACATTAATATTACATAGCTTTTTTAGAATAATTAAAAAATTACAAAAACAGATTCCCAAAGATTTTTCTATTCTAGTGCCTATGGAAACATGGAAACATAAACATTGGTACATACATGAGTTGTATCATCTCCCACTATGTTATTATTGAACATGGCCCTTCTTAGACACATAAAACATAATACATATCTTCATAACCTGGGGAAGGAAACATAAAAATGGGTGAGCTCAAATTCTCAGTAAGGGTAAACAAGGAAGACATGTAAGCATAATCATGAGAATAAAGGTATGAGAACATGATCCTGAAAATAAAAGATCATACCCAACATTTCAAATATTGTATGCATGAATCATGGCATAAAACTTTTCAGTTCATAAGACATGAATCATAAAGAAATAAATAACACAATCCATGAAATCATAACATAGGAATAAAACATGGAATTATGGTAGACACACAATCATATATAATTATTTCCATAGTAGTCAAGGAATTGCTGCTGAGCCCATCTTAGTGGAAAAAGTCCTTTACTGAACTAGGTTCATGCCTTGTTCTAGCACTATAATATTGAACCGAGTTCACTCCCCATTCCAGCCCTATAATACTAAACCGAGTTCATTTACTATTCCATCCCAACATATCTCATGAGATACAAATCATTACCCAATACATTGAAGGGAGATATAGGTCTAACCCATCTCATAATGAAATAATACATAAATGTACCACAAGATCATAAATAATCATACCATAACCCATGAAATGAAATAGGTATTATAAAAATGTAATAATATCATAACCTATGTAAATATATAGTTTTCATAATCATCTCATCATAAACATAACCCATGAAAAGAAGTGGGTTTCAAAAGCATATAACCCATGAAAGAGAAACATGTTTCATAAAAATCATTCCATCAAAACATAATCCATTTAGAGAAAGAATATGAATGGAAAAATTGAATAATTTCCCCATAAAGGCATGATTAACTCCAATGGATGTTATCTTATATGGTAAATAATTTTAAAATATCTTTTAAAAACAATTATTGAGGAAAATATCCTTTCTGCATTGAAAAACTCTTTTTATAACATAAAACATTTTGAAAACCTTTTTTTTGAAAATAGATTTGAAAAATTATAAAGAAAGCATTGAAAACCATAAAAAGTTTTTAAAATCCCTTTTATTTGAAAATGGGCTTCAAATATATTTTGAAAATATTTTTTAAAACATTTGTGAAAATATGGTTTTTTGAATACAATAGATTTCCGACCAGAGAGAGACGATCATATTTTACTTAAAAACATTATCACAAGTATCAAAGAGTGGAAAAATAGTACTAATACATGGATATATCTTGAATAAACATATTATAAGGAAACTCATGAGTTTTCTTGATATGTGGATCATAATATTTCATCAAAGTAAGCATAAACATAAACAATTTGGAAAAGTAATGACATTGTTTCAATAAACTTTTATAACTGGTAACTTGCTATTATACTCTCCATGTAAGAAAATGAAATTACATGAAGCTTAAAATATAAATAAATGAATTAAATTCATGATATAACATATAAAATGTAAGTATATACACCTCAAAAAATAATTTAGGTGCATAATAAAACACGGGTCTCAAAGAAGGCAAATTGAGACAAAACTATTTTATCGATTTGGTAACTTTTGAAACATAAACCCCATGAAAGAAAGATCATAAAATGGATATGTGAATACCCATAAATTTAATTATAAGATACATATAATAAAATCATGGGTATTACATACACCACACAAAAGGAAAGAGTGGAGAACATAGCTTATATCTCACAAAAATAAAAAGTGAGATGAAATCCCCTTACCATGTGTCTTGACTCTCTTTGTACCCATACAAACATCCTTTATAATAAATATAAATTTATTATACATATATCATAGAACCATATTATTATATATAGTACTATATATGTTTTTATTATGATATTATATTACCCTCTTTTTTAACAATCCTATGTTAAGGTTTCACTTCGGGTAATATCCGCTTTGTTCTTCACATGTGTCTTAATTTGTTATATCTTTGGTATTTATATTTATATCATGATTTCAAGAATGTAAAAAATTATATATATAAAATATATATTCATTATATTTTTATTATAATAATATATATAATACAGAAGTATGAAATGGAATACACCGTTCATGGAGACGGTAAGCTATACGTAAGCTTGAACATTGTTTCTGTTTTTATTGTCATTTTGAAAGAAAGAAAGAAAATGAAATATATATATATATATATATATGTATAATATCATTAAATTATAAATATATATATATATATATATATCATATAATTTCACAAAACTCATCCTTAATACATTCCATGTAGTGTGTGAATGAATCACATCATGTTTAGGGGGTGGTAGTCCACACTTCCTCAAATAAAATTATCATATTGACACCAAATGGAAAGTAAAAAAAATTGTGTTGTAAAAGGAATACAGAATCTTAAATATATAATAAATAAAATATTTAAAATATATAAATATAGTTTCCATCATAATTTACACCATAAGAGGTGGTAAAGGAAAAATAAACCATCATCGTTTAGTGAGTCGATAGTTCGCTGTACACGTAAACAATATGCTAGTTACCCATTAGATGGAGGTGTGTGTAAGTGTAAGTGTAACCCTTAGCATAAAAAATTCATAGTATATTTAATATACTGGGTTTTTATACAATAATGGAATAAATAGAGTGTAGTGGTTAGATAAGTAAAATAAAATAAAGGAGTTTGAGAGAAGGCATTACCTCTTAATCGGGTAACTTCTTTTGGTTTGTACCAAAATGATTCCTTGGAAGACTTTATACCAAAAGGGACGCTTCAAGGAGGAAGGGATGGATGTTGGAAATTTTATTGGGTAGATATTGGCTGAACCTAATTGGTTTTAGAGGTGTGAAGAAGAGGTATATGTGATGGCCTTTTATAAGGAAAGGAAATGACACACTTGACATTTTTTAAAACAAGTTAGGCGTACCCATGTTTTTACCTAAAAAAAGTCATAAAAAAAAATAATGTAAGGTTAATGGAAGATTAATGTCTATAAAATGGGTGTTGTACAAGTTTATAATTTGTTTTGGGTCTTAAATTTAAGGTTTAGTCCTTAGTTAAGCTTAATTTTACCTTAATCTATATAATTAATTTTTATTACTTTCACTAATATTTTTGGTAAAAACTAAAGTTGACCTTATTATACATTATAAATTATTATTATTCCAAATATGGAATCCATTTTTCCAAATTATAATTATATAAGTAGATGAAATTAATTTTAAATCAATCCCGTAGTCGGGTCGACGATGCAGGATTTTAATGTTAAAATGATCAAAATTTTACTAAGTTTTTATATCCAATTTCAAAGTGAAATTGGTTCCAATTTCATAAATTGGATTAGTTGATAAAAATATAATCTAATTAAACTTTTAAATCAAATTAAAATATAATTTATCCTTATAAATAAATTATATGAAAAAATAGTTTGGATTTAAAATATAGTATTTTTCATTATTCATCTAAAAATGAAGTTTCTCTAAAAATCCCAAAAAATTCACCCTAAGATAATAAAAATTAAAAAATGAAGTTTATTTTATCAAATTAAATTTCTAAATGTGTCTAAAATTAATTTTATTATTTTTCATAGAAGGACATTCAAAGTAGTTTGTCCGAGAAAATAATATTTTTAAACATATAAGGACTTTATAAAAAATTATATATTTCATTATCAGTATGTTTTATTTATATAGAAAAATTATAAAGAATATTTGAATATTGGTTATTTCTATTCATATAACTAATTTTAACGGCTAGGTTATAATTATCTCGTTTAAATAATTATAACCATAAAATGGTATTTTGTAGAAACATTAGTGTTGCGTGTAACATACGCCAAGTTAGTGTTGCATGTAACATAAACCAAGTCGGTGTTATATGTATCATACACCAAGTTGGTTCCATGTAAGGTATTCCAAGTCGATTCCATGTTAAATGAATGTTTTACTTAGTGCATTGTAGGACATAAATTTAATTTATTCGAGAAAAAAATGTCCATAAAAACTCGGGGTGTTATAGAAACACTTATCAATAAATTTTCCAATCAAAAACATTATAGAGACACACTTATTTACCTTTTATAAGATACAAAAAAGGGATATCTAACAAAACCTCAATGAATGACCCGCTGAAATAGTTTATATATTCTCAAACTAACCAAAAATCTAATATTACAACTCATAAATCAGAGCTAAAAGATCTAAAAGGATAGTTTTTCCAAAATTATTTCCACCCTCAAAAATTGGTAAATCAAGGCTCGGGTAATCCACCTTCTCAATATTTTCCTAACCCTAAAGTAAATGAAAGTTTTATTTCTTTAATTAGTGTAAAGGATGTTAAAAATAGTGATGAATCACCATTGGAGATCAAATTTGGAAGTGGAAATCCCAAAGATCATGAAGCATCTATCCCTAAAAAGAAACATAAAGAAGAAGTGTCTATAGATACAACCCTGATGAATAAAATCAGGGTAACTTCCAAGATATAAGCCCTATATTAGATAGAACCCCCTTTCCATAGAATAATTAAACCACTTGGGAAAACAAAAGCAGACACATTACAACAAGAAGTCTTGGTGAAATTCAAAAGAGTGGAGATTAACATCCCTTTGCTAGAGACCATCCAACAAATCCCAAGGTCTACATGGTTTCTCAAGGAGACATTCACCAAGAAGATAAAACTTCAAGGAAATGAAATTGAAAGTTTAGTTAGAAATGTATCTTCTCTTGTAAGCCCATAATTACCTAGGAAATTTCAAGACCCATGTTTATTCATTATCCTTTGAACAACAGGAGAATTCACTTTTTCAATGCATTGTGTGATTTAAGATCATAAATTAATGTCTTTCCTTAATCGATTTATTCTTCCTTGTAGGTAAGTTAAATTAAACCAACTATATTAGTTTTCTAACTTTCTAACTAAATCACTTCCCACCCAGTGATAGTCTTGGAAGATGTCTTGGTAAGAGTGAAATGATTTTTTCCCTATCGACTTTTATATTCTGAATATTAAAGAAGAAATAGGTAAAAATCATTCCCTTATTATCTTATGTAGTCCATTTCTTAAAAATACTAAAACCATAATAAGTGTTAATGAAGGTATACTTTCCATGGATTTTAGAGAAGAAATAGTGAATTTTAACATTTTAGATTCAATGATATACCCCCCATGATGAGAAATATGTTTTTACACTAAACCACTATGAAATTACCGATTTTTCTAAAGAAGAAATGGAAAATTTTGATGAAATAATATTACTAGATGAATCCATAGAAACCAATGATTTTTCTAATGAATTTGTTTTAAAAAATGAGTTAAATACAAAGTCGATTCTGTGTATAGAATAGATTAAATAAATGGATGAAAAATATTTTTATGATTTACTCAAATATGTTATTAATTTTTTTTACATGTATAGGTTGTAAACATAGAGAAAACTGATCTAAAGAAATAACTA
Source organism: Viscum album (assembly GCA_963277665.1). Taxonomy (NCBI): domain Eukaryota; kingdom Viridiplantae; phylum Streptophyta; class Magnoliopsida; order Santalales; family Viscaceae; genus Viscum; species Viscum album. Next base: position 1,981,038,549 of record OY728119.1, read on the forward strand.
GAACATACATATGAATTGGAACTAAAGTTTCTACCATCTAAATTTAAATATGTTTTTCTTAAAGAGAATGAAAAACTACCTATCATAATTCCAAACATCTTATAATCTAATCAAGTATATCAATTGGGGGAGATTCTAAAAAAAATATGGCACTATAAGTTGGTCATTATGATACATCCCATGGATTATCCGTACAACCCATGTAAACTAGATTTTGTTAGGAACCAGAGTCTAAACCCATGAGATAGCCTCTAAAAAGGATCAACCCATCCCTTATGGAAGTTTTAAAAATATAAATTGAGATACTTATAATAGATGGAATCATATACCCCATCTCAGACTCCCAATTTATTATTCTCATTCAATTTTTTCCCAAAAAGACTGGATTCACCATTTTAAAAAATAAAAATAATGATTTAGTTCCCACTAGGATTCAGAATAGTTGGAGGGTCTTCATTGAATATAGGATATTAAATCATGTGACCTAAATAGACCATTTACCAACCCATTTTGTGGACCAAATTTCAAAAAGGATATATGGTAAAGGTCATTACTATTTTCTTTATGGATTTTATAGCTATTTTTAGGTTCCAATAGCTCTAAAAAACCAAGATAAAACCACATTCACTAGTCCCTTTGGTACATTTTCTTACGAAATAATTAATGTTGGTATTTTTAATACCCCATATACATTTCAACACTATATGGTAAGTATATTTTCAAACCATATTGAGAGCTAATTGGTGGTATTTATTTATGATTTTAATATTTATGGAACCTACTTTGAAACCTATCTTGAAAATATTGATTTTTTTTAAGGAAATGAATTTAGGAAAAAATGTTTTTAAAATTTGATTTTTTTTATATCATGGTGGAAAAAGGAAATGTTTTGGGACACATAATTTCTAAGGATGGAATTTAAGTAGATAAGACCAAGGTTTAAATAATTTACACACTACCTTACCCCACCACTATGAAGCATATTAGATCTTTTCTTAACAATGCTGGATTTTATAGAAGGTTTATTTAGAACTTTATAAAAATTTAATTGGCCATGAATAACCTAATTAAGAAGGAAACATATTTTTTGATTGATTAATATTGAAGGTAATATTTTAAAAAACATAAAGATATCTTGAAAAAAATCATATTATCTATCCACCAACCTAAGAACTACCATTTGTTATGTTATGTGATGCCTCAAGAAAATATGTATGAATTTTGCTATCCTGAAGGATTAATGGGAAATCTTATTTTAAATCCCACACTTCACAAACCCTGTACATAACCTAAATAAACTATAAAACAAATAAGAAGGAGTTTTTTATATTGTTGTTTCCTTAGATAAATTACAATCATGTTTTTTAAGAAGTAAAGTTACTATTTTTTCTAATCATAAAACACTGAATAATTTGATTAGGAAAGCTAGGGAAAAGATGAGGTTAGTGAGATGGATTCTGATATTACGATAATTAAATTTATAAATCAATGGAAAGAATGGTTGTGAAAATATGGTTTCAGACCATATGAGAAGACTACCTCACACTATCGAGGTAGAAAAACTAATCGAGATAACCTTAGATGACTCCTTCCATGGTGGTAATTTGTATAGAGTTACCCAAGTTCCCTGGTATGCTGACTTGGTAATTTTTCTAGTCATATAAAAGGTACCCTCTATCTTTACTAAGAATACAACTCTTAAATTTAAATCTAAGTTAAAGTTTTATGCCTATGAGGATCGTTATTTGTGGAAGATATATAGTGACAAAGTAATTAGGATATATATCCTTAAAGAAGAAATTAAGTTTTTGCTTTTATTTTGTTATACACTTGAATGTGGAGGCCATTTGGACCTCAAAGAATAAGTTGAAAAGTTTTAGAATCTATTCTATTTTGGAAATCAATTTTCAAAGACTCACATGATTTTTTTTAAAATTTTAAAAATTACCAATTTATTGGAGGAGTTTTGAAAAGGCAGGAAATTCCCCAATAACCTTTATTTTTTTGTGAAATATATCATGTATGGGGATTACATTTCATGGACCCATTTCCTATCTATTTTATATTTTCCTATATCCTATTAATAGTATGCGATGTTTCCAAATGGATTAAATCAAAATCAACCCAAACTAATAATGAAAAATTTACGATTGAGTTCCTATGATCAAAATTTTTTTTGTAGTTTTTTGTGCCTCAAGCCATAATCATTGATTGAGGAATACATTTTTGTAAAAATAACATAGAATCACTCATGAAGAGATATATATTGTACTAAAAGACCTATACTACCTACCACCCATAAAAAATAGGCAGGATGATGTGTCAAGCTAAGTGATCAAGTGTATTTTAGAAAGAGTAGTGAAACCTAGTTGGAAAGACTAGAGAAAAAATCTTAAGGATGCACCGTGGGTATACAAGACTCCTTATGACCCCTAGGCATGTCCCCTTATATAATTTTTTATGAAAAGAACTTTCACCTACCTGTTGAGATGCAGCACATGGACAACTAGGTTTTTAAGAAGGTGAACTTGGAATTTAGTAAGGATAGAGAGCAAAGGAATCTCCAAATGATGGAATTTGAGGATATGGAAAAAATTATTATTATAATTAATATAAAAAGAGAAGTTTAGATCTATCCATGATAAAAATTATTTAGAAAAGACAATGTCATGTTGTACATAAAGTGTTTTTATTCTATTAAAGAATGAAACTCATGTCTTGTAAGCTTCATTACAAGTGTACAAGACCATTTATAATAACTAATACATTTCTATTTGGTGTAGTTGAAATCAAAGGATACAAATCACAAAAAATGTTAAAGGAGAATGGAAAACTACTGAATCATTTTTATAAAGACTTTTGGAAAGAACCAACAGAGGAGTTTAAACTTTTCCTTGCTGCTACTAAATAAAGAACCCTAAGTTATCACTTTCATTCACATTATTCTAGATATCTATTTCTAATACTGTTGACCCTTGATAGATTCTTGATGGATTTAATTGAAGTTTTTTCTAAGATAAGTGTGAGAGAGAGGAAAAGTATCTTATGATGTAAATATTTTTGAGTTGTATGTTTATCCCTATTTATAATTTTTTTTGGACTGATATAAAATGAATCAAAGTGAATAAAAATTTATTTTTATAATCTATTTCTATAAATTTTCATGATTTTTTCTTTCATTTTTATATTTCTAGAGTGTTTTTAGATAGGAAAAATTTATTTTCAATGCCATCTTTTCTAGAAAGAAGTACCATGCTATCATGGGGGATTTAATTTTTTTAAAAAATTATTAATATTAGATTATTAGTCAGTGAATTTTACCAATTTTTTATTAATGTTATACTTTATAATTGGGAAAAGTTTTTTCAATGGAAAATAAAATAATGGAATCAAAATAACAACATGAGGAAACTAGAATTTTGAACTTAAAACTAGGTGACCTACCCATTGTAATTAATTAACACCTTAGAGAGCCTCCCTAAAATACATTTAGATATATTATATTAATTAGAGTAAAACAAGTAGATCATAATTGATCTATAACTCTTCATCATTCATCATAAGAACATGCATGTGTGTATTAGTCATCAAATAAGAGTTAGAGAAACCTAAGAGTTAGCTAACCAAGTGTTTCTTCTTTGACTTTACTATTACAATTAGTATTATGGGATACATATTTTCTTGGGATGGTATAGTTATATGTTTAGTTACACTTATCCAATAATTAATTTTCACATACATGTTTAGGAAAAACTCAATAAGTGCTAATTGATAATGGGGATGAAAATATTTGGGGAATTATGAACTTCAATGAATAAGGGGAAGATGATATATCTGAATTCCATTTGAGAAGTATCAAGGAAGTTTGAAAATGGATTTTGGACAAGGAAGCTTAGGGAAGAAGAATTTAGGAATCTACCACTTGTTAAAATCTTAATTCCACTAAGATCTGTCCTATTTATAAACCTATAACTAGAACTCTTTCTTAAATTAAAGTAGAGGCATTGAGTTAGACTCATAGAGGATGCATAATATTTAAAATGATAGATGAATCCATGATTTTATTCTTATATGGTTTGAGAACTTGAGTCTAATAAGGAAAAACAATTTTAATAAATTGAATTATTTTTATTTCCTGAGAGTATAATAGTTTAAGTGTGGGGGAGTGATGAGAGCTATTTTTTTAAAAAAAATTAATATGTTTTCATTGATAATTTACCCCAAAATTTAATTAATATTTGTGAAATTAACTCATTTTTTTAATTTTTGTGAATATGGGATTTAATTGTTTAATAGATTAAACCATGAGTCTAATTTTTTAAAGAAATTTTTTTATTTGAGTAATCCTATACTAAGATCCTATTTTCATTTGTGTAGGTTAGAGGCTTAAAATGGAAAAGGATTGCTTCATATGACTTTGAAAAGGTTAGATTGTATGACTTCCTTGGGGTTTTTATGACTTCCCAGGAATTTCTTATGACTTACCATATATTTTTTAAGACTTCCTATAATTCATATGAATTTCCTCACCTAAGAAAAAAATAGAAAATTCATGAGATGGTCATAAGAAATTAGTCATTCCATATGACTTTATCATGCCCATTGTTTGAATTTAGAGGAGTTTCACCATAAGAATTCAGTTATGCTACATGATCATATGAATTCAATCAAGGGTCTTCATTTACAAGGCATAAAGGTCATACTTGAAAACAGAATAAATACAAGTAAAGGTAATTTATATGGTCACTAAGATTTCCTTATCTATGGTAAGGTAAAGCACACACGCCACTTCCTACATAAAGGTAATACAATCATCCACTACCACTATATAAAGGCACTCCTTATCTATTTCAAGGTAACATCTATGGAAAAGAGATATATAAAGATACCCTTATACATTACAAATGCTATATTAGGGTAATTAAATCACTGTGTAAAGGTTCCTCTATATATCAAAAAGTTGTATAAGGGTAGAGAGTGAGTACTAGATGCTATGTAAAGGTAACAAGGAAGATTCATAAGGAAAATAACCATGATGAATAAGCTATAAAAGGGTAATCCAATAGCTACATAAAATTTCCCCCTTGGTTTTAACATTCTATGTCAAGGTAACCCAGATTTTTGGAAAGGTGTTTCTGGTCACAAGGAAGATATATAAAGGTAATCAGTTGCTCACAGAAGGGTAGATCTAGTGTACTAGATGTGTATGGGTACCTATATTTAATTTAAATCAAAATTTTCTTTAAAAAATATGGCTCAAATAGAATCAAAATTCATTATTCTAGATCAACCAAATTAGGAAGTGGTCATCCAAGCTTCCTCACAACTTTCATATATCGATTCAAAGGAGTAGGGATTATAGGAAATGATTGAAGTTAAGAGAATATTAAAGAGATTCCCATTCAAATAAGCCTCATCCCTTAACCTATACACATGGAAACCATTGATGATGTGGGATATGGGAATGAAAAAACAGGAGGATTCCAAATGTATTAGAAGAAATGAAGGAATAATAGAATACCACACTTCTTATGTGAGATATTGTAAAGTGCATAAAGGAATTATGGGTAATTATTCAATTAATATAAGGACAAGTGTTCATTGGAGTAGGGAGAGGAATGAAGATTGACTAAGGTAGATGATTTTTTCAATTATATTTCTTTCTTTTCTTTCTATTTCTATAATATCTCCAATGATGACACACTAGACCATTAGTGGTAGATCTAAAGAGAATATCCACATTCCCTACTGTTGAATTTTATTCAATAATGATAAATATATTTATGCTTGTTTTATTTAGAATTTTTTTCAATTTTTTAAGATATTAAGAGGTTTTTTATTATCTTTGTATTCAAATTCTTCTTCCCTTCTTCACTAGTTTCCACACACAGGCTACCTAGGAATTCTTCACTGCCTGCGATAGTGAGAAGTGGGATAATCCAAGGGTTATTAGAGATATCTAATAACTAGGTTAGGCATGATTGGGTGATACAGTGATCATTATATTACCTTATTCAATCCAAAACAACTAGGTGATATTGATTAGTGAAATTTCATTTTATTTGAGGAAAAAAGTAGGGGAATTTATTTTAATAATGATTCAATAGGAGAGTGGGGGGGTGATCTGAGGCTAGACCAATATCTTTAAAAACTATTTTTAAAACCAACCTAATTTAGTTATAAAACAAATCCTTCCATCACTTATTTTATCACACACCAAACCCACATCCCAATGGAAAAGCACTCCCATAACACTCCCCTCTTCCAAGACAACCCGAGTCCCACTATTACTGTATTAATCCTGGGATCAAAAAATTAAATGTATGAATTTAGGAACTCCCACTATAATTCCACCAGGACCATCCACAATGGTTTAGTTGTCCATAAACATGGAGTATGAGGCTATTGGGTAATTTACAGATAGATTAACATAAATAAAGGGGGAGTAAAATAATATCATAACACACAAATGATCAAAGAAAAATGGAATTGACATTAAAATCCAAGAAATATTGTAAACCTACACTACATAAAACCGAGTCCAAATGAAAAGTATAGAATAATTTTATAATAGAGAAGGGGAAATATATTTATAAGCATTGATACACCTTATTAATCATACTTCTTACCTTTAGTTCCAATCCATAAACTCCTTTCTTTTTGGATTGTTTCCATGTGTCCAACTTGAGGATGCATATTTCTTCAAGAAGCACACTCAAAGATCTTATCCTTACTCAACATTCCTCTCATGATCTTCATGCCCTTATTTATTTAGATGACCATAGTGTGGATCATATGTTAGTGCTCTCCCTGATTTAGTGAAGCCAATGTAAATGGGGTTTTGAATTTTATTTTCCATTTTGGGTATTTTAGATTTAATTAGTGTGGTGAAGATGAACTTTACACATTAGATGGGATTCACCATTTAACCTTATATGAGTTTGAGAGTACCTTGACATAGCTTCCTATCCATGAGGATACTCTTATGTAGCCTATGGAATTCATGTAGGCACCCTTATATAGTCCATTTTTTCTTGTAATAACATTTGTATAGTTTGTAGAGTGAGTTATTTACCTTCATATAGACTTTAGATCATGAACATGACCCTTACATAGCCCTTGAAGTGTAGGATATACCTTTATATATCCCTATAGAAACCCTTAAATGACTCCTTTAAATGTAGTATTATGCTTCCACAAGCTTCTAGAATACATTTCTACAGCTTGTGTCATGCTTTATTACTTTTAACAGGACCTGGGAGATACCTTTATGCTGCCGTGAGGTACCATTATATAGTATGTGGTGCTCGCACTTTATTTTTATAAATATAAGGAAAACATGGTGGTACCCTAATAAAGTGGCCTTATTACATTTATACAACACTTTTGATCATGGGGTACCTTGATGTAGCCCCCTTATTACCCCTACGCTTGCTTCTTACCACCTTTACACCATAGAGTAAGTCATATGATCGGAGTAAAAGTCATATTTTCTTGGATGAAAGTCATACACTCATGAATTTTATATTTTTTATACAACTACAAAGTCATAAAAATTATAGGTAAAGTCATATAAATTGTTGGAAGTCATAGAAAATATTCTTCCCCTATTCACTAGTTTACACTAACAGTCCACTTAGAGATCCTTTACAGTCTATGATAGTGAGAAGTGTAATAATAATTGGATGATTAGAGATATTTGATCACTTGTATAGGAAATACAAGTGGATATGATGATAATTTTATTACCTTATTCGAGCTAAAAAAACTAGTTGAGGGTGATCAGTGAGGTTTTATTTTATTTGAGGGAAAGATTAGGGGAATTAATTTGAATAATGATTCAATAGGTGAGTGAGGGGATAATTTGAGGATATACAATAATGTTTAAAAATTAATTTCAAAACCAACCCAATTTACTTTAATAAATCTCATCATCACTTCTTTTATCACACGCTAAATCCACATCATAAAGTAAAAAAACACCCATAACACTCCCCTTTCTGTAGAAAACCGATTCCCACTATCACTACATTAAAATTGGGTAAAAGAATTATTTGAGAGGAGCCCCATGATAAGACCCTCATCAAATTAGCATTATTTTTGAGTTGTTGGGTTGAGTTCTCATTTATCTCAAGAACATTTGTAATTAGTATTTTCCATTTATTTTGTTTTTTCTTTGTTTTTTGTTTTCCTTTTTTGTTTATTTATTTATTTTCTCCAAATGGGATACATACCAATGAGTGACCATTATTTAATGGATCCTCACACACATTTTCAGTTTACATTCCCACAAGATCCCAAGGAGGATAATATTCAAGAGAAACAATATGAGTCACCTTTGGTACACAAAAATGAGTGAGAGGATGAAGTTTACTACATTAATGAATCAAATAAACATCCAAAACATATTACCCCATTCCAAACAAGTGAAGAAGAACCTAAACCAGAGGGTATTCAAGTACACATCCTTATATCTCAGCTTCTGTACCAACAAATCAAATAAAAATGAGGTGAAATTGGAGAGATAAAGGACATGATGGTAATGATAGAAAGAACCATCCAAACACTCATAGGGAAAGAGAGAAACAACTTGAAGAAGATGAGATTGAATTTAATACCCTGATAATATGAACTAATAAGGTGGAAAAAACACTTAAACAATTTTATCTCCCTCACATTTTAGAGATTTTATCTGGGCATTCAAGAAAGAACAACTAATCCCAACTGAGACATTAAAGGAAGATGGCCAAACTCTAGATTATATTATACTTATATTTTATCAAATTAATTTTAAAAATAATACCCTTTATTTTTAAAATATATAATCAGCACTTATGGAGTATTCCTTGAAAAAATAAGAAGAAGAGAATATTTTGGGCTTTGAAGAATAACTGATAAATCTAATTCCCTATTCTAAATAAATAAGTATCAAGGATTTTATTAAAGAAAAAATTCTCATGTATGAGCCACCCAAGGGAGAAAAATAGATTTTGAATATGTTTTTACTCGTTTTTCACTACCTATATTGAACCCTAACTCATTTTTAATGAATTTTCATGATTATCCTAGAATATTTTGACCCTGAATATTAAAGAAGAGACCAAAGAAACCACCATTGAATAAAAATTAGAGTTGGAAATAGAAGAAGAGGCTGCCTATTTTGAATAAGAATATCTGGATGAAGAATTATTTGATATCCACTTTAGAATAAGTTACCCAAATGGATGAACAAGATGGAAATATATATATCAAGATCATTTTAAAGAAAAAAATGTACAACTGGCCTTGGATAATGAACACAAGTCATCTAAAGAGGTGGCTGATAAAGAAGAATAATCTCAAATCCTAGTTCCTTGATAGAAGAACCTAGTTATCCATTTTTTTTGTATTCTAGGTTTCATAAATTATGTTTTATGGAATCCCTATGATAGGATCCTCATCACATTTTCATACAAGGTCATTTTGAAGTTAACACAACATTTCAGAGTCATATAACATAAAGGTGAAAAATTACATTACATAGACTCATTCCACCATTTTTATAGGTGTTTCTAGTGGTGATGTGTAAGAAATAATTTCTATAATCTGATCAAATTGACTCAACATGAAGAAATAATTTCATGCTGATAAGAATGATAAAATATATAAAGTTCTTATTTAGATGAAAATAATATAAAATAAAGAATAAAATAATTTAAAGATCGAGTTTTTAGGGGGTCTTGGTAGCTAACTCTAATAGTCATTGGCATGAATCAACCCTTTGGGACCCCTCCTTGGTCAGTGATAATCTGAGTGTACCATCCCAATCCCACCTCCAATAGGCCATAAGTTGGAGACTAGATCCCATAAGGTATAAACATACATGGGAGGCCTTAGTCTATAACAACCTACAATATACATGAAATATAATACTCAAAATATAACCAATAAACTCCCTCAATATAAGTAAACATTTGAACTATACAAAAATGTATCCATGGAACATAACTATACAACACAATGCCCCATGGGTAACCTTGATAGGTAATTAACACACATGATAATGATACACTTTATAGTATATATATGATATGAAATATAATACCCTCACTGAAATGAATCCTGGGTAAATCACACCAACAACAACTGTCACCATTAAGTATCACCATGTGCCACTAAGCGTCAACTTCGTATAAACAACTCTAGCTCCACGACCACCAAGATCACCTCCAAACTATGCATCATCTGTGTATACAAAACTCATGTGGAAACAAGGCCCATGAAGGGGAGAGTATAAATATGTATAATAGGATGATCAAAGATAACAAATGGAAGATGAAACAATAATTCATATTGACTTGCCAAAACAAAATTGATGTCAGGAATGAAATAAAAAAAACCCAGGTATGCTTATAGAAAGGGAACAAAGGAATATAAGAATGTATCCTATCATTATAGGTCATATCCATGAAGAATTATATCTTATAAGAAACCAATGATGCTTATGATAGTCCAATACCTTAAGAGTTCAAATTCCATAGGCTAGTTGTACATCATGCCCCAGTGGTGTTCGATGGTTTAGTAATAACAATCAAATCACCACAGTCTAGCTCCGTATATCTTGTATGTTGAAGGATCATGAGATTATCATATAATCTGAAATTTTCAAACAAAATAGAAATATAATATTTCTATGTCACCATTCAGGAACTATACAGTTGAACCGTCCCTCGATGGGGAATATATATTGACTGAGGGCATGTTATCCCAACGTATGGGAAAGAACTAACTCCATGGATAAAGGGCCACACCCTAATTCATGGGGGAGTAACTAAACTCTATTTAATATAACACTAACCTTATAAACTATCTCTCTCTACTATAGTATGGGACCCACACTTTTTTTAAGATTCTATTAGTCAAGGGGGTTATTGACCCCTATAGAGGAACCACACCTCATCATGTGGGTTCTGTATCATCCAAGGGGATTACCTACTTTATAAGTGGAGTAACCATGCCCTAAAACTAATGTTTCATCATGGGGATTACCAATCCCACATCTAATATAGATATCCCACTTAAAACCATCATCATTTCTATAAATCTAAGAATAAAAACTACCCAAAATACCTAAAAAACAAAACTTACTGATGATGAGACTAACTCCATCATATTCTAAATATAAAATTACACAGAATAGACTATTCATGTGTTTGAAACTGAAAATCAGGAAATAAAATACAAGGAATACATAGAAATTTCTAGTAAACGACAAATGATCTTGAATACACAATGTGTAGTCTTTGATAGTAGCTAGGAATATGTTTTCATAGTCTAATTTGTGCGGGATCTTCCTACACAGTGTGTCTCGTTGGGGTACATGACATGTGGGATCCTCATGCAAGATGGATGGGTATTATTGTAGGATTATATGTTTTGTATCAAAGTACATAGCATGTAATTTTTATCACATAACATGTGGAACTATGTAGGCTAGTCAGTGTGCACTCAGGGTATACACTGAGGTGTCTCACTAGTTGTACACGATGTGTCCTCTATACTACATGATGTGTGGGGCCAAGGTGTTGACCTGGCATGTACTCATAAACATTACAAGGAACACAATCTTAATATACACAATGTGTAACCCATTTTCACACGATTTGTGATATTTAACTCAATGTAGAACCCTAAATATCATGGAATCCAAAATACATAGTGTGTATCTCAAAGATACATGCCTTGTGGTAATTATGATGATGGATAAATATAAATAATGTTATAAATGACATGTGAGATGTAGTATCTAATACTGTGTAGTCAAGAAATTCACATAATTTCCAAAATCATCTCCTAATGAGTTCTAGATTTTTCCTCCACATGTTTCACCACCCGTCATGCCTTCTAAAAATCCTCCTACTACCAACGACCTCTAGTGATTCCAATTCGATCATTGTCTCTTCTATCCACTTGTTTTTCAATTATCCATCATTTTTTACATGAACTTGAAGCATGTATACACACACATAAATGGTCACCAATTATTAGTTCCTTCATCATTTACTCTCATTATGTTCCCATTCCTCCTATTGGGCTTGGTGTCATCAAACTACCAACCATAGAATAGGATGAAAATTAGTGTTTAAGGAAACAAGAATGAGGGAGAAGAAAAGAACTCAGTTTTCGAAAGAATGAATAACAATCCATTTATCTATGATTATCGTACACCAATAATGATTATGATAAAAGGATAATAGAAGGAATATTTTATTATTTCTTAAACCATGGATTTTTTATCCATCAATGAAGGAACCAAAATGATAAACAGATTCTCCAAAAATGTTTTTCCGCATTATAAAAATATTTTATTAGTATAAAATCATAAATGAAATGATTACTAAATTACCCATGGGATATAATCCCTATTTTCATAATAAAAACATCATTTGAGTAATTAATAAATAAATATTTAATAAAAAATCGAATTATCATCATCTTAATATTTTTATCATGTTATTTCTATATAGAATTTAGGCAGATTGATTGTGAGAGGTGGTGAATTGAACCATTTATAGAATGAGGTAAAAGAAGTAATAGAGTCATAATTCATGGTGATAATGTTGTCTCTTTGATATACATTCATCATCATGATGTGGTTCATCACTGTTGACTCATGAATCCACCACCACCCATTTGATTTGTTGTTTTGACCACCATGAATAATGGATTTAACACTCTCTAGATTTTTCTCCAACTAAAGGAAAAAAGAGAGCCTAATAAATTTTTGAGTAGTTGTGATGGAAAATATTTAATGAACCAGACCTTCCCGGCTTGTTACTTTGTAAGTTTTTGGATTTAGATTTGTTAGGAGGTGGTTTGAGGAGTGGTCAGTGGAGTTTGGATAAATTTTTAACTAGAATATTAGGTTGTGACATGGAGCTCTAGAATATGGTGTAGTGGAGGATATTGTGGCATAGTCAAGGACTTATATCATTGGGGTATTGGGATGATGTTTTTGGAGGCCCTACCAATTTTGGTATGGATGTGGCATGGAGAAAAGTTGTGATGTGAAGTGTTGGATGGGTGGATTTTAGTGGTTCTATCAATATGGGGGTGGCTATGGTGTAGAGTGTAGATGATGATATGGTGTGATTTCAGAGATAGTTCTTGCGGTGTATCCATGGAATTTTCAAAATGGAGGATCAGGATGGAGATTTTTGTGTCCTTACCTCCCAAGAAGTTATTGCGGAGTGGTCTTAGGTTGTTCCATGGTGTTCACCCAAGCTTGTAGGATCTTCCTAAGAACCATAGCTGAAATCATAGAGGCTAGTTATGCTAAGTAACCTTGTGAAGTAGAAAAGAAGATTGTGCTATAGTTTGGGTGAAAATACTATTCATTATAGTATGGAAATTAGTGCTACATTGTGGTCCTTTAAAATTATATTGAATATAAATTTGGAAACTACTTTGAAACTCATCATTCTTTCATCTGTGTTATTGACTCTTAGGACACCTAGGTGACTCCTTAAGAGGAATTTTATCCCCCTCTTTCTTATCTTTGATCCTAATATTGAGAGATTAAGTTTTGGTGATACAATGTGATTCTTACCCCTTCCCTCTTTGGTTTTCTATCAGTTCATTATCAAAAGAAGGTTGTGGCTCTGAGATGTTTTCAGATCATGAGAGTTGGGTGACTGGTTTATGATGGGCATTGTTATTTAGGTTTGTGAAGGATTCCTTGGTGTGATCCATATCTTGAGATCATCTCTTCTATGAATTTTATTACATAGTGGATTGTGAATCTATAGTTGTAGGGGATTCAAGAAATCTCCTTTATTTTGTATAAATTATGGGATTATCATGATTTTTTTTCCTTGGGTGAGTATTCTGGATTGGACTAATAAAGACAATGAACCAGACCTAAATAAAATTTATGGGAAGGATTTTTTATGAACATGTTTACTCACTTTTATGATATTTCTTTTGAACATGATTCTTTCTCACTACTATTTCTGAAAATCATATTTGTTGTTGAGAATTGTATGATACTATTTTTGTTGTGTCATAGATTCAGATTTCATAAAAGGATATTCACTTAAATATGGTAATGAAAGAATTGTGTGAAAAAATGAATTAATACAAAATCATATTGAATATGTGTAATATACTATTACTATATTTCAGGTACTTTTATTCCTTGATTTTGATCATCTTTTGTTTGGATATTTTTTTGGTTTATTTATAAAGTTTTTTGAAATATTTTGGAAGTTTTTGGTCCTATACATGGTTGGCACATGGTTAAGAAAAACTATACAGGTCATCCCAAGAAACTGTGTGCCTTGATTTGGGGTTCTAGATGGGGCACATAGTTATTTAAAATAGTGTAGCCTCCCCCTCAAACAATTTGGCATGGGATAGTGGGGAGCAGATGGTTTCCATATGGTTTGTCAAACCATGTACCCTTTTTCTAGTAGCCCATGTGGGAATGCATAGTTGGCACATGATTTTTCCAACCATATATTCAAACTATAAAACTCTCTCTATAACCCCAAACTACTAAAAAACATGCCTTTAATAGTACTAGAATTGGCCTTTATCAACACTAACTACCTTAGCATGGTTAAAAGTACATGGCTTTTATCAGTGCTAAAAAATCATTAATAAAGGGTAACTTTATCAGCATAAATAAAAGTGCTGATAAAAGACCCCATTTATCAATTCTTTTATTTAGTGCTGATAAATAAACCATTTATCAGTTCTTTCAAAAGCTCTCATAAATTGGGTCTTTTATCAGTGATTTTATTTACGCTAATAAAATCATGATTTATCAGCACTTTTAAATGTGTTACTAAAGATATACTTTACCAGCACCTATATAAGATCCGATAAAGTATAGATTTATAAGAGCCTTTAAAAGTACTGATAAATCATACTTTTATCAGCATATTTAGTAGCACTGATAAAGGTGAAAACTGCAGTGTGATGCTACAAAACACTACATCACCAAAAATAGGTGTAGTGTGGTGTAACAACACACTACATCACCAAAAACAGATACATAAATTACCAAAATAAGATACAAAAACCGAATTAAAATTAAAATAAATTCTAACACAAATACAAGAAAAAGAAAACACTATTATAGAGTATGTCAGTTGTTTTTTAATAAAATTAATGTAAATTTTGAATAAAAAGGCACACTTGGAGTCATATCAGTCACACCATGAGTTTAATTTAGGTGTGACTAATTCACACACATAATAAATGATTTATGAATCATTTTCCTAAAGTACCAAAACAATCAGAATGCATTTTCTTAGTTTTTAGTATGTCAGTTGTTTTTTGATTAAAATAAATTTCAATTTTGAATAAAAAGACACACTTAGAGCCATACCGATCACACCATGCATTATATTGAGTTTATGTTGATCACTACACATCAAAAATTATGTATGGATCATTTTATTAAAGTACCAAAACAATATGAATGCATTTTCTTAGTTTTGAGTATCTCAGTTGTTTTTTTCCACTAAAATTAATATCAATTTTAAATAAAAAGACACACTTAGAGTCGTACCGGTCACACTATGCATCATATTGAGGTGTTGATGAATTCTATACATCCCAAATGACTCATGAATCATTTTCATAAAGTATCAAAATAATTAGAATGTGTTTCCTTAGTTTTGAGTACACTATGTGTGTTTTTTTACTAAAATGTCATTTTAAACTGGAAACACACACTTTGAGCCATACAGGTGGAATAGTGTGGGGGTTTGACATGAGATCGATTTATACAAATTAAAAATTAATTATGAATCTTTTTCCAAAATTATCAAGACAATTCGAGTGTGTTTTCTTGGTTTTCAATGAGTGACACTTTTTTTTATTAAAATATAAATTTTAAAATGATAATGGACACTTGAAGTCATACCGGTCATACCATGTGTTGGATTGAGGTGTGAATGATCCCTACATGTCATAAATGACGCAGGGATTTTTTTACTAAAGTAAAAAAATAATCCTAATGAGTTTTCTCAGTTTTGAGTATGTCAGTTTTTTTTTCACTGAAATTAATGTCAATTTTGAATAAAAAGACGCATGTGGAGTCATAATGGTCACACCATACATATTATTAAGGTACAAATGATTTTTAAATGTCCCAAATGACTTGTGGATCATTTTAATAAAGTATTAAAATAATCATAACGTGTTTCGTTGATTTTGAGTACGCCACATACGTTTTTTTTCTAAAATGTCATTTTAAACAAGAAACACACACATTGAGCCATATATGTGGAATCATGTGTGGGTTTGACATGATACTGATTCATATATGTCACAAATGAATTATTAATCATTTTCCAAAATCATCAAGACACTCCAAGTGTGTTTGCTCAGTTTTCAGCGAGTGGCACTTTTTTGTATTAAAATGTCAATTTTAAACTGATAACGGACACTTGGAGTTATATCAGTCACACCATGCATCAAATTGAGGTTCATAAGTTCCCTACATGTAAAAAATGACATATGGATCATTTTCTTAAAGTAAAAAAAAAACAATCTGAATGCATTTTCTCAGTTTTGACTATGTTAGTTTTTTTTCACTAAAATTAATGTCAATTTTGAAAAAAAAGATGCACTTGGAGTCATACCGGTCATACTGTATGTTTTATTGAGGTGAGACTGATTGATAAATGTCCCAAATAAATCATGGATAATTTTACTAAAGTATCAAAACAATTGGAATGTGTTTCCTTGGCTTTGAATACACCATGTGTGTTTTTTACTAAAATGTCATTTTAAACTAGAACCATGCACATTGATCCATATAGGCGGCATAATGTGTGGGTTTGACATGATAATGATTTATACAAGTCAAAAATGAATTATGAATCATTTTCCCTAATTATCAAGAAAATATAAGCGTGTTTGCTCAGTTTTTAGTTAGTGACATGTTTTTGTATTAAAATGTCACATTTAAACTGATAACGGACACTTAGAGTCATACCAGTCGTACTGTGCATCATATCGAGGTTCGGTTGATCCCTATATATTAAAAATGATGTATGGATCATTTTACTAAAGTACCAAAATAATCTGAATGCATTTTCTTGGTTTTGAGCATGTCAATTGTTTTTTTCACAAAAATTAATGTCAATTTTGAATAAAAAGATGCACTTAGAGACATACCGGTCAAAACATACATTGGATTACAGAATATATGAATTCTACATATCCCAAATGACTCATAGATCATTTTAATAAAGTATCAAAATAATAGAAATGTATTTCATTAGTTTTGAGTACGCCACACGTGTTTTTTACTAAAATGTCATTTTAAATTGAAAACATGCACTTTGAGCCATGAAGGTGGCATCGTGTGTGGGTTTGAATTGAGACTAATTCATACAAGTCACAAATATATAATGAATCATTTTTCCAAATTATCAAGACAATCCGATCATGTATTCTCTATTTTCAGTGAGTGAAACTTTTTTTTATTAAAATATCAATTTTAAACTGATAACAAACACTTGGAGTCATATCGATTACACCATGCATCAGATTAAGGTGAAAATGATCCCTACACATCAAAAATTATATATGGATCATTTTACTAAAGTACCAAAACAATCTGAATGTTTTTTTATCAATTTTGAGTATGTTAGTTGTTTTTTCACTAAAATTAATGTCAATTTTGAATAAAAAGACACACTTGGAGTCATACCGGACACACGATGCATTGAGTTGAAGTTCTATTGAACACTATATGTCAAAAATGATTTATGGATCATTTTAATAAAGTACTAACACAATCATAATGTGTTTTCTCAGTTTTGAGTATGCCGCATGTGTTTTTTACTAAACTATCATTTTAAACTGGAATCATGTATTTTGAACCATACAGGTGGCATCATGTGTGGTTTTGACATGAGAATATTTCACACACATCAAAAATATATTATGAATCATTTTCCAAAATTATAAAGACAATCTGAGTGAATTTTCTCAATTTTCAATGAGTGATACATTTTTGTATTAAAATATCAATTTTAAATTAATAATAGACACTTAGAGTCATATCAGTCACACCATGCATTGTATTGAGGTGAGGATGATACCTACTTGTCAAAAATGATGTATGTATTGTTTTCCTAAAGTAATAAAACAATCCAAATGTGTTTTCTTGGTTTTGAGTATGTAAGTTGTTTTTTTCACTAAAATTAATGTCAATTTTGAATAAAAAGACTTACTTTGAGTCATAACAGTCACATAGTGTGTCATAATGAGGTGAAAATAATCCCTACATGTCACAAATGGCGTATGGATCATTGTCCTAAATTACCAAAACAATATGAATGTGTTTTCTCAGTTTTGAGTATGACATTTGTTTTTTCACTAAAATTAATGTTAATTTTGAATAAAAAGACACACTTGGAGTCATACAGATCACACAATGCATCATATTGAGGTACATATGATTTATAAACATCCCAAATTACTCATGGATCATTTTCCTAAAGCATAAAAACAATTGTAACGCGTTTCCTCAGTTTTGAGTATGCCACGTGTGTTTTTTACTAAAATGTTATTTTAAAATGGAAACACTCACAATGACTCTTATATTAAGTGAAAAGTGTTGTGTGAACTTTTAAACAATTTTATAAAACAAAATTATGGTATTATACTTATTTTACTTCATTTCAAAACAGTTTTATTATTTTCAAGTTAGTGCTTCTTATCCTCCCATGCCTCAGTCTCCACCTCAGTCTTCGCTTCTGCCTCCTCCTCCATGTCAGTCTCTGACTCTGACTCAACCTCCACCTTCGCCTCTGCCTATTAATCTTTCTTCTCATCCTAATCCACCTAGACCTCCAGGATTTCCCAAAAAAAATATTTTTTGTAGGTTAGCTCTTCTAAACAAATTGATTTCCTCCATTATTATTCTCCTTGAGAAAGAGATCAAAAACAATATAAAAGCATTATAAAACTAATGTTTCACACCCCGAATATCTTTCAAAGGTTATAAATCATACTAGATCACAAAAATAAAATATAATTACCTAAATTTATTATCATCATACATCCTCACAAAAATTACATTTCCCACTCATCTCTAGACAAATTGATTTCTTCTTTTGAGTAACTTCATTGTCGAAAATCTTGATAGTACTGAGAAAATATAGAAAAAATAATAATTATGAAATATATTTAATGAAATTTTAATTACATTTGGAAATTACCTTTGGAAATTACTTTTTGGGGGATTCTGGTCTATTCATGATTTATGATTTCTCTCATAAATTTGAAAACATAATATCCACAATAAATTTTATTATCTTGTTTCAGACACTGCAAAAACATTGACCAAAATAAATAAATTATTTTGAAATGTTTTGATAGTTAAATATTTCTATATATAACATAATTTGTTTCCATTTTTAGTAATCCACAAGCTTTATATTTTCAGACACCAACTTCATGCCATGATCTAGCCTATATTGAGCGACCACCCTATCATAATAAAATTATCGTTAAAATTCACACTGAACATATAATTTGAAGTTTATCTATAAAAATTTGATTTTAGTGTATTAAATATTCAAAATAAACATCATGTGTGGTCGGTTGGTTTCATATCCATGCATTGAATCCAAAAAATAAATATTTGGGGTGTCTATATTGACTTTTATTAACATCTAGCGTCTCCTAAAAAACAAAAACAATTAATTTATAGAAAAATTTAAAATATATTTTATGTGATTAGATTGTAGAGTTTTACCCTTGTAATATAGGCATAAAAAGAGTATGTTGTATGATTCATTTTTATTAAATGCTTCAAGTAACTTGTATTTTTTCTTCTTAATTGCTTCCTCATTAAAAGTAATTTCTGGTGTAGAAACGATACATGGATTAATGAATCGAAATCGTACTTCACATGATATTCCCTTTATATATTTTTAATATAAACCCTTTAACAAAATATTAATAGTTATTAAATTTAATAAACATATTTAGCTTACTATTTAGACAGACATATTATGAAAATTCACCTTATGTATGTATTCACAACTGATATGCCTAGCCATTCATGCTTGAGAATCTTAGTTAGAGTCTCAAAAACAATTACATCTGTGAAGGAATATCCATATATTTTTTTCTTAATATTCAATATACGACATAGTTTTATCTTTAAATGTGGTCTCTTTATGAAGTTGTAATGATAATAAATGTTTCTTTGGAGCTGGTGGGGGGAAGGTACTCTCAAAAGGTTGTTTTGTTTTCTTGGTCGATTTACTAGATTTTCTTGACTCAACCTTTCGTTTCTCCACCGCTTAATACATCTATAATATCAGACCTCACTTCATACCTTTTATCATCAACTGTTACATTTTTTTCATATAAAAAAATTGTTAAAGATGTACCTTATGTATCTTTATAAGATTAGATGACCATGGTATGAAAGCTCCAATAAAATCTTTGACCGTTGTAATATACGAACCATCAAGTGGAACATGCAACTTAGCAATCGACTCATAAGCTACCTCAATCCCCACTCTCATGTGATTGTTTGGGAGGGGTTGATTGTGTGTCTATTATCCCAGGATATTATACATTATACCCATCACAACATGGTGGTATGCAGGTGTTTACAGATAAAAATCACATACAAATGTACCCTATAGAATTTTAGTAATATAAAGTTATCAGAAGTTGTTTGATTCACATTTAGGAGAAAGAATAATGAAAAAATTGATTACCTTGGGTAAGTTATGTGGTTGGAGGGAATGAATAGCCTCAAATCTAGTGGGATCATTTGATTCATGTGCGGAGATTTTCTCTATTGCCAGTTCACTTTGATCTTTTCTTATACATTGGTCTGCCAAACCAGACCACAAAATAATATCTTGTAGTGAGTCTATTTTTGCCTGAAATCATCTCATCATATTATATGTATCTTCATGTGGTTTTATTATCAAAATATGTTTTAGGAGATACTCCAAAACCTAATCCTCTAATGTGACCATATTGTTCAGGCCGCTTCAAAGCTACTGATAGTCACTTTTATTTTGGTACGACCATTGCCGATTCTTGTGTCTAAACCACATAAAAAATACGAACATATTTTTTTATGTAATATTGTTATAAATCATAACAAATTACAATTATGTCATGATTACACATGCTTCCCATACTGCTTTTGTGTTTTCATCAACTAATTTACCCTCCTTATTTACACAAGCCTCCTTCCATAGCACCTGATGTGGGATGGAAGTGGCTTCAAATTTTGATTCATCAATCTGTATAGAAAAAAAGGAACATATGTTGTTTCATATCACATAATTAAACTTTTATTAATGATTTAAAATACATACAATTTCTTCTCTAATGAAGTGTACCCCATAATTCCTTTGCAATAAGGGTACGTTGGTTTTGATGAATGTTCTTTATTTTCAGTACTCTTTTTTTGTTTCATAAATTAACAATTTTAAATAAAGTTGGATAAAATAAATAATTTCAAATAATATATTATCGACTACAATGCACCTGAAATGATTTATAATTATGATGATTATTGAAATCAGTCTATGTTTCTTGCTTTATAATGTGTTCATAACTAAGTCGTGGGTGGGGGTTTATTTTCCCCTATGCATCCCTAAGATGTAACTCCGTAAGAAGAGTCTGAAAGCCTCTATGGAATTTTCTAGTGGCCATTAAGACAAATTTATTATTTAAATATTCTAAAATAAATTATTTTTTCAGGGAATAATGAAAACTAAATCAAAATTTCATCATATATTTTTTCATTAAAATAGAGAATGTATATTGTAACATTATTGTCATATCTTTCCAAAGGATTTCCTTTATTACAGGTTGGACATGGTGCCATGAGTCAATATAAATCGGCACATTAATCCTCATTGTGACCCCAAGATAACTAATGAACATTAAATTGTTGGGATCAATAGTTTGACCGCATTGATTCCAAACAAACTCAAATTTTATACCCTGACTTCTTACCTTGATAATTTTATTCAAAACTATGATGCTATGTCATTGTTTTTTTCTATCAACATGTTATTGATCCACTAATAATTACATATTTTCATCATCAATAGTATATTATTCCTAGGGATTGGTAACATCATCATGTTCAGAATACATTTTCTGCATGAGTAGTCAAACATTTAATTTGCCTTGAATAACAACAATACAATACACTCCATGCATGAAAGTCCACAAATTGCATGCATCTTGCATGAAAATTGTTACTGTCTTGAACAGAGATATAATAATTCAATAATATAGTATAATTAACCTTCACTACCTTTATTTAATCTATCCTTAGATTCTATATTTCCTTTCATCTCTTGATGATGTATTTGAGGCTATTCATTCCCTCTTTCAAACTATCATTCCTCCCATCACTATTCAGGAGGTATGTCATCAATGAACTTTGGAACCACAATGATGGGAGGAATGATAGTTTGAAAGAGGGAGTCCAATCCATAATCAAGAGATGGAATAAAATCAAGTATCTAAGGATTAAATTTTCCTAGGAACCCACACTAATGGAATCAATCAAAAAGTATACTCAATGTAAGAGGAATTAGAATACCTATACTCTAATGGTCTTGAAGAAATGAGCATCACCCCACCCACACTGGAAATCAATTTTGTCTACTCAAGGATTCATCACCTTCCAATTTTGGATATTTTTTTAATCTACTATAAGATACCTCCAATAACATACATCCCTTTAAAGGGTGAATTTTTCAACTTATGCTCAGTATTGATCTAGAATTTTTTTACTCTTATAAATGAAATTAATCTATTCAATGAAATCCTAAATTTATTATTATGATATATTACCATAAAATCTTAGAGGAACCATAGATACTTCCCATCATTGAAAATTATACCGCATAGCTTGAAGTAGATCTACAATTAACTATAGGAAATGAAGATCAATATAATCACATGAGCCTTAGCCCAGTTGGTAAGGAATCTGTAAGTGCATCCGGAAGACCCGAGATCAAATCTAGGTGGAGACATTATTTCCGGGGGGTACTGTAGTAGTACTATAACATTACTATAGCAGTACTGTAGTGGGAACTGTGCAGTACTGTAGTAGGTACTATATCGGGACTGTAGCAAGTACTGTTTGGTACTATAGAAGATGGGAATATGCCCCCGTTTGGGCCTTCGGGCCATCGATTTGGTCCCTGAGTCCTTTAAGGCCTTCGGGCCACCCATGCCTTTGGGTTAGTAAGGCCTTCGGGCCACCTCAAGGCCTTCAGGCCACCTTAAGTGCAGATGAAAACCAGATGACCTACAAGGAACAAGATCTACAAGGAGGATGAGCAAAGAGCTTTCACCATAGCAGAAGCTAAATGGATTACAAGAATGAGAGGGTATGACACCTTCCATCGGTACAAGCCTGTGCATGCACGGGAATGCCTAGCCGAATAGCCATGCGAAGGTGGAGAGCTGATTTCACTATGAAGATGTTGGAGAGGAGAAGTTCTGAGTAGTTAGTCTAGGTTGTATATAATGTTTGAAGCCTACGGTCAAATTAATTCCTCTAAGGCCTACGAGCCATGTAATACTTACGCCTACGGGCCTTTTAAGGGTTCCACCTCACCCCTTGAAAGGTGGATTATCAAAATCAATAAAAAATGAAGGCCTTCGATCCATTGGAGGAATGTAAGTTATAACATATAGAGTATGTTCATTAGATCCTTTCTATAGAGATCTAGTGGTTAGAGTAGTGACATATTCTATATTAATGTAGAGATTCACATAATTTTCCCCTTACAAAAAACAATAATATTTCATAAATAGGCACAAAATAATTTATATTAAATGTAAACCCTCTTCCCCTCTCTCTCATTCATTTTATTTTTAATAAGTATTTTCATACTTTGTATATAATTTAAAATATGTTAAAAGCATTATTTTAAATATAAGTATGAAACAACTAAATAATAGTATTGATAAAGGGGGTTACTAAATAAAATAAATCAATTAATAAGTTATATAAACCTAATCATCACTAATAAGTAAATAATAATACACCATTTATTAATTATTACGTTTATATTACTATAAATTTATAATTGATTCTATAAAAAAAGACACATAAGAACATGAAATTTCATATATTCTTACTGATTCATACCTATTAACTCCTAAATAAGAGGCATGAGACTCGACAAGATAGTTCAAGGCAAAAATAAACAAAAAAACCAAGACTTCATATGTTAACTCAAGTATCCAACATAATTATGCTATCCAGAAATATTTATGGATTACTTTTTATATTTGAAAAGTTTTTTATTTTTGGATATAATTAATACTAATATCCCTAGTTTCACTCTGATTCCATTTTTGTAACATTTTTGACCTATTATACCCAAATAGTTAACAATTTAGGTCATAACATCACCTCAGACACACTTTCGGATCACTAAAGTCTTGTGTCAATGCTAAGGGATATAGATAAATTTTTTGAGAAATGGGTTAACCTATTTAATTTTTAACTAAACTCAATTTGATCATGCTATAAAGCCAGTATTACCTTTGCAGTATTGTGTGGTGTATGATCTATTTTATTTATCCATATAGGCCCATACACATATGTTGACTAGCCTTATCATATGAAAACATCCTTCTTTTTCTTTGAAACAATTTTCTATGGAGGAAAACGATGAAATAGAACTACTCATTGTATTTCTATAGCTAGGAGAAGGGATTTAGGGTTCTTTATGGTGAAGAACAACGCAAAAATGTAAAACATGGAACCTAAAACATCAAACAATGATAGAGGAAAAGTAGAATATAACATACATTGGATTCTAGCCTTGATTAATCTAAGGGAATGCAGAGGAGTCGTGCTGGTAGTAGAGGAGTTCTGCAAGAGCTTGATAATCCTGAGTGACTGAGTCGTGTTTAGGGTTTTTTTAAATAGACCAGGGACACTTTTAACAGTGTTTTCAGAAAAGCACTGATAAAGATCCCTTTTATCAGTTATTAATTTATAAGCACTGATAAAAGAAATATTTATCAGCATTTTTTTAGTGCTGATAAATCTCGAGCTTTATCAGTGCTAAAAAGTGCTGATAAAAGACATATTTATCAGTGTTAACATTTTAGTGACGATAAATATCTCTTTTAACAGTAATTTTTTAGCACTAATAAAAGTTTTATAATTATAATTATTTAAATAAATTTATTATAATTTTATAATTATTTAAATATATATAATTATTTATTTATAATTATATAAATACTTATTTAAAAATAATAATTAATTATTTATAATAATTATAAATATATAAATTTATAAATATAGTAAATATACATTTATAGATATATTTATTTATAAATATTTATTTACAAATATATTTTTAACATTATTAATGGATATATAATCTTAAATACATGAATTTCAAAAATGAGTGAAATTGTATAATTCAAAATGAGTATACTTTAAAAATATTGAAAAAATAGACAAGTTTTATGAATTAAATATAATTTATTAAAAAAATATGGATATATATATATATTGAAGTGGATGAATAAATATTGAAAATACTAAAACATAGTAAATAAATATATATAAATAAATAATAGAAAATGATCAAATTCAAAAATAAAATAAAAAATAAAAAATATTAAAAATGAATACCCTAACTGTAGTATTAAAAGAAAATAAATAAAATTTACTGATTAAAAACATAATATATTTTAAATGTATCATGTTATAATGAAATTTTAAAATATACTAAAGTTTGAATAAATTACATAAATATTAGGTGTATGTGTTTCTATATATTGCGTAAATATATTTGTGTGTGCATTTTTGTATATAAAAATGAATATATATATATATATATATATATGGGAAATAAATGCAACACACGACGTTTGATATAAGTTAAATTGAAAAATCAAACAACATTAAAAATGAATAAGACATTAATATGTTTTTAAGTAACATTTTATATATGTTATACTTATTCATTATATATATATTTAATATATACTATTTATTAATATTTATAATCTATATATATATATATTAAATTTATTCATTTTTATCAATAATTATTTAATTAATAAAATGTTCCATATTTTTCTTAATTTACTCAATTTTTTTATTTTATTAATTTTTAATTTTATTCTGGACATTTTTCAGTGCTAAAAATAAAGCTCTGATAAAGGTCACTATTTATCAGTGCTAAAAAAGTGATGATAAATGATTCCCTTTATCATCGCTTTTTTTAGCACTCATAAAGGGCTGCCTTTATCAACACTTATTTTAGCACTAATAAAGATGGACTTTATCTGTGATTTTTTCTAGCGCTGATAAATTCCAACACTGTTAAAGGCATGTTTTGTAGTAGTACTTGTAAGGGTGCATACTTAGGAACACATTTAGTATTAACCATATGGCCTACCCCAGGAAATCGTGCAATGAGATTTATTTCTCTTAAATTATTAATTAAAGTCCTAAGACCTCTATTTTAAATTCTATCATCCTCCCATTCAAACCTAACATGATCCTTTGGATTTTGGAGGCTCTATAGGGAGGATTTTTTATCCTCCAAACCCCTTTATAAATAGATCAAAGTGCCAGTGGGTGTGTTATATATCATCCAATAAGTGTATTCTCTTTGATTTGGAATTATTCTTTATTCCTCTCTCTACTTCCTTGGGAGTAATAGATCTTCATGTTGTTGATGGATATAGATCTTTCTTTTTTGATTTTTGGAACTAGGACTCTCCCATGATCATTATAGATTTTGAATATTTGTTGGTGGATCCCATGTTGGGGTGGTGACGTTGTTATGATTTGGGGTAGATGGTTCCATAAGGGTTTTTTCTACACTTAAAACCATGATTGCTTCCTTGATTTAAAATGAATTCTCAATAGATTTATATATGTTTAATTAAGAATATTTGATGATTATTTTCAAATGGGAATGTAATTTTGAAATAAAACCATTTTTTGATGACTTTGAAAATATTGGGTGGATTTTAATAAATGATGGTTTGAAATAAAAAACGATTTGATGTTGATTATTGAGAAAAATATATTTAAATGAAATATTATTTTAAAAGGAATTATATTGATAAAAACCTATGATTTGGTTTTGAAGTTGAAATGGAACTTTGAAACTTGAAATTGGGAATTTGAACTGTGAGTGATGAATTGAATTGAAAAGAATAATTTTCCCATGATTCATTGATTGATTTAAATCACATGTGATCCTGAGTAGTTAATGGGAGACTAGGAAAAACATGCTAGGATTATGACCCTTTAGTAATGGATTGATGATGAAAACTCTAACTGAACCAAATTTAGCATGATTTTCCATTATAGTGTGTTGATTGATTCTATCCTAATCTCTTGTGACTTAGAAAAGTGTGAACACTTTGATATGTGGTTTGTTGACTGATTTATGTGAGGATCCTGGATCTAGGAACTAACTAACCTCATGGTAGATGACCATGATGATTTTTTATTTGATTATTAAATGTTGTTTTCTATTGAACTGATATATTCATACCCTTATATTTTATGAAAACTTTCATTTAATATTATTTTTGATATACTTTCAATCTACTTTATTTGAAATAATGTTTGACTAAAAATATGAAAATGATTTTCCATGCCTCATTTTTATTTAAATTGAAGCATAAATGGTTTATTTGTTATGTAATTTCTTATTGGAAATTTAGTGATATCTTACCAGGTTATTTTTATTACACCCTATATTTTCCTTTGGGATTTTTTATATTATAGTATTCTAGCTCTAGGAAAGGGGAAAGAGGAACTTGTAGGTGGTGGGTGTGCTTGACTAGCGAGACCTTGGGTGATGGAGGTGACCGGTGGAGCTGTGATCCACTCGTTATAGGGAGATTCTGGGACTTTGACTTTATGGATATTGTTTTTTTATTGGATGATGTTACATTTTAGGATATTTATTATAGCATATCTCTTTTTTAATACATGAATTTTAACATAATTTATTAACAATATATTACATTAATAACATCAAAGGATCTTTTGAGGTTTAGTGTCTTTGAAAATCAATACATAATACATAAATTATATAAGTAAAACATGAACATAAACATTATTTAATCCATTTCAAATACTCCTTTGTTAATAATTTCCTAGTCACTTCATAATAAGTAATTTACCAGGGATATACATCAATAGAAAAAGGTGATCATAAAGCCTAGTAAGGGATAAACAAAGGCAATGGAACATGAATGGTGGTCATGGATAACCCATGAGGTATAAAATGATACAATAATCATAATTAAATGATACATAACATGTAAATTTATTTACAAAATAAAATTGATACCTTAATAATCATATCACAAAGGTTTATCACCAAGGTTCCATAAATCATAATTACCAAGGTTATTATTCAAGGTATCATAAAACATGTCATCTTTGGAGATCAATTCTTTATCCAATTAATTAGAGAGATATCAAGTCAAAACCTTCATATGTATTAATTCATGTGATCCAAAAATATCATAATAAATCATTTCATCAATAACCCATGGAAAATAAAGAATGAGCTTCATATAAAATCATTGAGTACATAAGTGCTTAAAGACTTGAACATTACATTATTTTTAACCAATGGAAAGAGAATTTGGATTTCATACATGTAAATACAAGAATAAATAAATTATTTTTACATATAGGTGAATTCACATGGATAAGGAAGGAATTTGGTTATTTATAATATAATTATATTTCATGTAGAAGGGGTGAAATCTAAAAAATGAATTTGACAACATGACATTATACAACATGGATTAAAAAGAGGGTAAAAAGGGAGGGAATGAAGGTATAAAATTGATAAAAAATTATTTTGTAAGTAAGGATATAATAAAAAGGGGTATGGAAAGAAATAAATTCAAAACTTAGAAAACATACCACAAAAGAGGTTTTTAAATGTAAAATAGGAAGCAGAGAATTTCCTTACCTTGAAGAGATACTAAAATTTGAGGGTGGAATATTGAGGACTTAAGGACACCTAGGAGGGAAAATTTTTGAGGTAAAATGACCAGAAATTTATGGATTATGGATTTGGAGTGGAGAGGAATGGGGGATGGGTGAGTATTTATAGAAAAAGAGGATTAATTATTTAATAATTTCCAAATATAGGTATTAGGATTCTAGGCTGTAGAAAATACAAAACCATTGACTTGTCCACGGTTTTTATCATGGTTTTATAAATTTAAGTCATTTTATATAGTATTTTAATATATTAAAATCTAAATCCTTATTTTAATATTACTTTGGACATGGAAAATTGATTTTTTTACAAAATATAGTTTTTGAAATCATAATTTCCATTTTAGACTTTGAAAAGTAATTTATAGGTTTGGAAATTGATTTAAATCCCTTAAAACACATAATATTAATAAAATAACATATTTTGGGTCATGGATTATATTAAATTAATTATTTAATCATTATTATTTATACATAAAGTCATAAAATACATTGAAAACATTAAACTGTATTTTTATTATTCACTAAAAAATAAATTATTTTAGAAAATTATAAAAAATCACCCTAACCTAATTTTGATGAGATGATTTCAAATATAATTTTTATTTTATCAAAATTATTATCTAAATATAAATTTTTTTACTTTTAATTAAGAAATATGTATTTATTGAAAAATTCCAGTTTTTATGACATAGTCAAATTTCTTACACATATAAAAATTTCCTAGGAAATTTTAAAATCATAATATTATTTATATTTAAATAAATGGTGTTTTAAAATAATATTTCATGAAAATAAATTTTATTTAGAATAATTGAGTTTATTATTAAAGTGTATATATTTCATGAAAATTAAAATTATATTTTATTTGTATCCAAAATTTATTTATCAAATTTATCTTATATTCATGTGTATTTTATTGAATAAAATAATACTAAAAATGGGAGTGATGAGATAAATATTTAATTTATTCAAAGGAAATTACACTTTTATGATACTAAGGTCTAGATATATAACCCCTGATTACATCAACATATTCCTTAAGGGTAAGGCGTGCGTTGGTGGTAGTTTTATAGGGTGGCTCATCTAACATTGACCTAGTGGTGATACCCCCTAACATGAAATTCTCTCATAGTTGATTTTTTTTCAATCCTTACTTGTTGAAGCATTGATCAGGATTGGTCAAGGGGGAACCCCAGTGATGATACCTCCTTCCCAAGTTCTAAAAAATGGGATTAAAAAGGAATGAATACTAGTTGAGGCCATTGTTTCTCCTATCTAAATCAATTATCATTTGTCCTTACCATTTATAAAAACTAATTTTCATGGTAAAATTATTACCAATGGACATATTTACCAATAGTCATATAGGCCAATGGTTAGGTAACAATCAGATCCCAACAATCACTTTCCCCTTTATACTCTATATACACTACACCATTCATCAATATCTACTTGATACTCAATGGTATTTAAAATCCCTATGATAATTTCAATTGTATTCCTAACATTTATTTTTCTTTTAACAGTTTTCATGGTATGTTTAATCTTTCTAGGAGAGTTTTATCCTATGGAGTACACCATTACATGGTTGATATTATTTGGTTTTTATATCCCTTTAATATTAGTAACTATAGTAATGGGTATTATTACATGACATGTAATTTTTTTTGTAATATTATTTCTATATACTTACATTTTGGAATATTATAAAATAGTCATTATGAAAAAAGAGTTCTTTTATTAATCATAGAAGATTTCTTTAACCTGTGGCATTTATCTTTTTATTTGTAGTTTTTTTCTCCTTGAGGAGTGTTTGTCGTACTAATTATTCACTAATTTATATTCCACTATTCTATATTGATTGATTTTTATTGTGGTAAAATCAACCCCTATGACAGTTTGTTGATTCCTAGGTGTTAGTCACTAGCCTATGGGGATCAGGAATGCATTTCGAGTTATGTTAGTTCTAGATTAGGTACCAGTGTACGTGTGTATTTGGGTTGGTTCATGATAAATTTATATCTATGGCC
Source organism: Viscum album (assembly GCA_963277665.1). Classification (NCBI taxonomy): domain Eukaryota; kingdom Viridiplantae; phylum Streptophyta; class Magnoliopsida; order Santalales; family Viscaceae; genus Viscum; species Viscum album. The sequence continues at coordinate 1,981,069,617 of OY728119.1, forward strand.
CTGAGGTTGTGAATCTCTCCTTTATGTTGGTATGCAATCAAGGATGTCCTGGTAGGAAGGAGGTGGGATTGTTGTTACTTAAGTGGTAGTTTATGAGCAAGTGCTTAGATAGCTCTCATTGTAGTGAGCCTTGAGTCACCATGGGAATTTAGGAAAAGTATACTTAAGGAATAAATTGATATGATCCTAGTCTTTATAAAAAATTGATCTAAGTATTTTGAAATTCCAAAGTTGAATTCTTTCTGATGGAATTGATATTATTGTATCTCTTGATTGATTTGATGACCTGAGTATCCTTCTAATGTTTCCATGTTGCTTATTGATGTTGTGTAGTACCATGACCCCAAGAAGATGTTTGAATAGGCCATAGGAGGAAGTTATTGTGGAACCACAACAAGTGAATCCTTTAGTTGACCAGAACCTTATTGAGATAATAGTGTCTTCATTTCAAGCTCTAGGATTGGTAGTCGTACTCGTTCCTGTTTAGGCTTCAGTAGTGGAACCTCAAAGTAATGAAACTAGAGATTGTGATCAAGAGTCTCTTAAATATAAACCACTAGTTTTACAAATATTTAATTATCTTTATGAGGAATATGATAGTTTTAAAAACATTGAGTTTCTTTTTGAGTTATTGGAAACACTAGATTCAATAAAGTTGAGATATGCTACCTTTGAGCTTGAAGGTCATAGTATGAGGTGGTGGGATTTGATGGTTACGATGAAGGAATATGAAGTATTAGAGTGGGAATAATTTATAGATATGGTCATGAAGCATTAATATTCGAAATAAATGGTTTTGATGAAGTCTATGGATTTTATCATCCTTTAACAGAGTGATAGAACCATGAATCAATATGAAAACAACTTTGTTGAACTTCTTCATTTTTCTCTTGAGGTAGTATCAAATGAGAAGTATAAAGACCAAATATTCAAGATGGATCTTTTATATTATATAAAATATCATATTTTCATGTTGAATCTCACCTCTTATGAAGATGCTCTAGATACAGATTTGATGGTTGATCTTGACCTGACTGATAAGTCAGGGTTGGTGGGAGTTCCTCATACTCCCAGTGGCAGTTCTATTAGTTCTTTTAAAGGAAATAGGAAGTGGGATGACTCTTGCGGTGAATATCAATAGAATAAATCATACATACCTTTTGAAACACCTGAAAAAGGCTCATTTACTTACTTTAAATTTGGAAATATTAGGAATTCAAATAGGGTTTGTAAAGAGTCACCAAAGATTTATGTTTCATGTGGTCACTCAAGCCTCTTGAAGAAGTTACACAATATATTTTATAACATTCATGGTGTAATGGGATCATCAGAACCAAAATATACTATATCATAATAAGATGCTTCAATATCCAAGGGGTTCCATCCATAAACATCCATAATAAATCTTTTTCATGCAGTGGATAAGTCTCTAGATGAAACTAATTTGGGTACAAAGATAATGAGAGTCACCATAACTATGGATTAATTTTTAGTGAATTATTTATTTGATACCAATGAATCTCATTCATTTTTATCGAATCACAGTGTAAATCTATTAAAACTTTCTATAGATCCTTTGTCTTATATGATGGATATCGCTATTCCCCTCCAAATGAAGAGAGAGAAGGGTCTCTGATAACCCTATTGTGCCTTCTCATCATTAAAGATCAAGATCATATGGTGTTTTTTTATTCTTTAAATGAAATGTATGGATTTAATTATTAGGATAGATTGGATTATTTACCATAAATCATAGATTGACTGTTATATTCAGCTTGTCTCCTTTACTTTCCCGGATGGGTTGTTCCATGTTTTCCAAGGATAATGGGACCTGACGTCAAGTAGGTATAAAAAACTCTTTTAGACTTGGTAAAGATGATATTTATGTTTTTTATTGACCTATAGTAGTAATATTTAAGTGGTGATCTTCCTCTAGTGGTCATCGAGTTTCCCAACATTTTCCCATCTGAATTTTATGGCTTACCACCGGTAAGGGAGGTGGAGTTTTCTATGATTTGGTACTTGGTATCTAGAATATATCTATTCCCTCTTAACATATGGAACCAGGTGAATTGAAGTTTTCAAATATCCAATTGGATGATTTTTTTAATAAAGGATTCATTCACCTTAGTGTATCACCTTGGGTGGCGCCTGACCTTTTCATGAAGAAAGCTAATGGAATCCTTTTCCTTTGGGTTGATTACTGAAAACTCAATTGATTCACGGAAAACAACAAGTATCCATTGCCTTTAATTCTTGATTTATTTTATCAGTTAAAATGGGTTAAGTGGTTCTCAAATATTTATATTCAGTCTAGTTATCACCAACTTAGAATCAAAGAGTCTGATATCCCAAAGACTGCCTTTTAGAGTAGGTATAGCCCTTATGAGTACCTTGTTATTCCTTTTGGTTTAACCAATGATCATTCAGTTTTTATGGTGTTAATGAATAAGATATTCCATGAATATCTCTATTAATTCATGGAAGTATTTTTGGATGACATATTGTTTTACTCTAAAACCAAGGATGATCATGTGTGTCATTTGAGAGAAGTTTTGGAAATTTTTAGAGATCATGGGATTTACGCCAAACTGTCGAAATATAATTTAAGGATATGAGAAGTAATGTTCTTGGGAAATGTGGTCTTAGAATATAATATTTTAACTAATTATGATAAGGTGAAGGTTTTAATGACATGTTAAAACCCATGTAATGTTTTCAAGATTTGGATCTTCTTGGGTTTGGTGGGGGAATTATCACTGATTCATTAAAGATTTCTCAAAGTGGGATTCTCCGATGAAAAATCTCACTCTGAAAAGATTAAAGTTATTATGGGATTCGAAATGTTAGAATTATTTTGATTAATTAAAGATTTTTTTAATTTTACTCTAGTATTTACTCTTCCATAGGTTGGGTATGGCTATATGGTATTTTGTGATACATACGGTTCGGTTTTGGGTTACATTATCATGTAGGGTAATCGCATGGTGGCTTATGGTTTCTGAGAGCTTAGGCCACATGATAAGAACTATCCTAATCATTATCTCAAACTCACATATATTATTCATTCCCTTAAGAGTTGAAGGAATTACATTTTTATATAAAGGTTTACCATTTACTCTAATCACAAAATCCTAAATTACATATTATCACAAAAATATTTGAATATCCATCAAAGGTGATGGGTGGAATACCTATAATATTTTGATTTTGACATTTCCTATATCCTTGTTAAGGGAAATTTCATTGTTGATTCTTTGAGAAATAAACTTCTAATCTAGGCCATAAAAGAATCACCATAAGAGTGGAATTTTATGGCTCTCTTCGCTAATTGAATTTGAGATATTGGAAGGTTGAGATCATGATTATTCTAGTAAGTGTACGGTTGTCATCCTCTCTTCTTGAGATGGTTCTTCAGAAACAATATCTCGATGATGAGTTTCTTGGCATCAAGGACTCTATTTATGGTTGGGAGAACATCAATGATTGGTTGCTATTTTCTAAGGATATCTAATACTTCCGGAGCTAGTATGTCATACATTTTTAAATGATAAAATCCGTGATAGGGGATTTCCATAATTCCCAGTCAGTGATATACTCCAGCACAATGAAGATGTTATATGACTTGATGAAAAAATTATAGTGCCAAGTATGAGATTATATATCACTGTTTTTGTTTCTCATTATTATACATGTCAATAGGTCAAGGTCGAGCACAAAAAACCTTCATGTTTTCTTATACCCCTTCATGTCCTAACTTTGAAGTGGGATGATATTTCTATGGATTTAATGGCTAGGTTTCTACATACCCTTTTAGGGAAGAATGTGATATGGGTAGTGATCGATCATCTGACCAAATCGACTCACTTTATTCCCATTCATGATACAACCAAATTTGATGACTCTGGAAGTGTATATGTGAATGATTTCATTAGATTTCATGTATTTCCATCTATTATAGTTTCTTATAGGGACCCCCAGTTCACTTTTTATTTTTAGAGAGTCCTCCAAGAGGTGATGTGATCCCAATTCAGTTTGAGCATGGAATGTCATCCACAGATGGATGGTCAGATGGAACTAGTTATATAGATTCTTAAAGTCATTCTTCATTATTTCATTCTCATCTTTGGTGGATCTTTGGATAAAAATTTGGGACTAGTTGAATTTACATATAATAATAGTTACTAGTTAGTATTGGTGAAGCTTCAATGGTTAGACCTAGCTTTTTAAAAGAGATGATAATAAAGATTTAATTGATTAATTAGAGAATAGTGATGGATCAAATCCAATATAAATCCTATAATGATCATAATTGATTCCCTTTATAGTTTTAAGTTGGTGAATAGAAGTTTCTGAGAGTTTCGCCTTGGTTGGGTCACCGATAGATTAGAATATAAGAAAATATAGCACTGATATTAATGGGTCTTTTTGATATTTTTGAGAAGGTTGGGATGGTGTCTTACCATTTGGTGTTTCCACCTTAGATTACAATGATCCATGAAATATTACTTTCATCATAGCTCTGGAATTTTTTCTCTATCCCATCTCATGTCTTGAGTTATAAAGAACTTCATTTGGAACTTGATTTATCTGTGAATGAGTAGCCAGTTTGGATAGTTGATTTTTGAGATGAAGGTTCTTTATAGAAATTCCATACCCCATGATTCAAGTTATTTGGAATTATGGTTCTAATTCATATAATAATTGGAAGCATGAGGAACCAATGATAGAGTAGTTATATTATCTCTTTGATATAGAGTCTTTTTGATAGGCTTTCTGGGGGTAGAAATCATTTATATGGGGAGATTATAGCATCCAATTACCATATTTTAGGTACTTTTATCCATTGGTTTATTTCATATTTTTTTAGATCTTGATTCAGGTTATTTTTAGAATTTTGTTTTGAATATTTTTGAAGTTTTTAGGACTATGAAAAATTATCTCATGGTTAGGTAAAACCATGGTTAGCCTAGGAAATCATGTGCCTTATTCTAGGGTTCTAGAGGGGGTACATGGTTAGTTCAAATCATATATCCTCCCCCTAAAACCATGTGATATAGGAGAGTGGGGAGTGTATGGTTGGTTCATGGTTTATAAAACTATGTTGCCAAACTATGAAAATTTTTCTAGTAGCCTAGGTGGGAGAAAATGATTAGTATATAGTTTGTCAAACCATATGGTCAACACATGAAACTCTCTCCATAAGACTAGTAGGATCACCCAATTAGGTGCGTGTTTAGTACTAACTATGCGACCTACCCTAGGAAACCATGTGATGGGAATTTAATTTTCCAAATTTCTTAATTAAAGCCTTGATATCCCCATTTAAATGTTAATATCCTCTTATTTGAAACTAAAATAATCATTTGGATTTTGGAGTCTCTCTAGAGAATATTTTAGCTCCTCCTCCCCTTTCTCCATGGATAGAAGTCTCAGTTGGTGCATTGGATATCATCTGGTAAGTGTATTATATTTTATTTGTAATTATCCTTTATTCCTTTCTCTCCTTCATTGGGAGTGATATATCCTCATTTTGTTTATGGATATATATCTTTATTTTTTTATTTTTAGAATTAGGACTCTCTCTTGATCATTCAAGACTTCAAATCTTCATTTATGGATCCTGTGTTGGGGTGGTGATGTTTTTATGATTTGAGGTAGGTTTTTCTATAAATATTTTACCTACACTTGAAACATTAATTGCTTACTTGATTTAAAATGGATTTATAATTTATTTCCAGACTTTGAATTGAGAATATTTGATGTTTGATTTCAAAAGGGAATAGAATTTTGAAATAAAACCCTTTTTCAAATTATTTGAAAATATTGGGTGGATTTTGAGAAAATACGTCTTCAAATAAAATTTTATTTTATTTTGATTCTTAAGGGAAATGGATTTAAATGAAAGATGGTTTTGAAAGGAATGAACCTAATAAAATCTATGATTTGGTTTTGAAGTTTAAATGGAATTTTGAAAGTCGAAATTAGACATTTGAACTATGAATGATGAATTTAATTGAAAATATTTTCCCCCATGATTGATTGATTAATTAAAAGCAGATGTGGGCCTGAGTAGTTAGTGGGTGACTAGGATAATATTCCAAGACCCTAACCACATAAAATAGATTTAGGATAAAAAATAAAACTAAACCAAATTCAACATGATTTTATTTGATGGGGTGTGGATTGATTTTATCCTAATGACCTGAGACTTAGGGGTGCATGCACACTTTGATCTATGATTGATTGACTGAGTAGTGTGAGGATCCTAGATCCAAAAACTAACAAACCTTAGGGCATATTACCATATTGATTTGTTTTGATTTTGTTATTACATGATGGTGTTTATTGAACTAATATATTCATGCGCTTCTATTTTATGAAAATGTTTATTTTTTCTTGTTTTTTACATACATTCCACTTACTTGATTTTAGAGATTATTGGACTAAAAAGGTGAAAATGATTTTCCATGCGTCGTATTTGTTTAAATTGAATCATAAATGGTTTATTTTTTATGGAATTTCTTATAGAAAATTTGGTCATATCCTAATGAGATATTTTTCTTACACCTTAGCCTTTTCTTTGAGAATTTGTATATTATATTATGTCAAGTACAAAAAAGGGGAAATCACCACTTGTAGGTGGTAGGTTTGATTGACTAGAAGAACCTTGGGTGATGGTGGTGACCGGTGGAGTTATGATTTACTCATTACATGGAGATTATGGGAACTTTTATTGATGGATATTATGTTATTTATTTGATGATGTACTATTTTTGGATTTATATTTATCTAATTGTGGTATTTTTATCCTTTAGGAGTGTTTATAATACCAAATTTTCACTAATTTATCTTCTATTTTTATATTGATTTATTGTTATTATGAATAAATCATTCCCTATAACCATTTTTTGATGTCCAGGTGTTATTCACCAGCCCATGGGGATCATGAACACCCTTCGGTCCATGTTAGTTCTAGCTTAGGTACCAATGTACCAAGGTATTCAGGTTGGTTCATGATAATATAAAAGGATTAATGGTGCTTGATACTGATTTTTGTGTGTGTTGTGGTGAATCCTATGGTTTTTCTTATGTTTGTGTGATTTTTGTGGTATTTTTCATGAGGCTTAGGCTAAGGGTGCTACAGAAGATTACATGGGTGATATAGTGGGATATAATTGAGATACTGGTTATGCAATGGGCACTATGGAAGATTCCATGGGTGGCATAGTGGGTTCCGATTGAGGTTTTGGTTCATGAAACGAGGTTATAGATTCCTTACCATTATTGGAAAGAGGTGACACATGGTCTGTTGTGAGAAGTGACTTGGGTGGTTGATGAGGGTTCATTTTTTAGTTTTCTATTAGTAATATAATGTGGTGTTAATAGTGAAAAGGTAAATAAATTTGGGCTAGGATTGAATAAGGGGTTAAAAATGAAATGATGATACATGAATAAATGTGGGAATTGGATAGAGAGTAGTTTTTAATTAAATATATTTTTTAATAGATTAACTAACATAACTTGGTTGGAAATAGTAAACTTGGAAATGGAATAATGTTATGAAAACAAAAAATTATACATGTTTGTTTTGGATGTTATGCTCGGGTAGAAGGGATAGTTTGGTGGTCTAGTGAATGGTAGCAGTTGTGTGGCTATGTTGGTGGTGATGAGGAAAGTTGTATCATTTATGGTAGTATTTTTTGATATATAACTATAGGTTGGAATTGGATCTAGTTATATTATACTTATATTTTTCTTACGATTTCTATACACCCCCACCCAAGTCATATAACCTTACCAACACCCAACATGATTTGGGTTCTATTTGTTTTCACCTAAAATATGGGTTGGTGAGGGTATGAATGGATGACTACTCCCTCTTCCCCACTCTCCCTTTTAGGTGTATGATATATACAATAATTATTTGAGTGGTACTAGATGTACTAGAAAACCTTGTGGGGTATTAGTATGACAAGTGGTACTTGATGTAATAGAAGACCCTATAGGGTATTAGTGTTCTGAAAAACCCTATGGGGGTATTGATGTGATGATATATGATGTACTTGTTTACTTTGTAGGGTATTGTATGAGATGATATTATATAGTGGGAACTGTTCTTGGTAATAAGAGGGAATGATGTTTTTTCCTTCATATTCATGATATCCTACTATACTGGATATGAGATATGATATGCTAAAGAATGGTTATAGATGGGATTGAGCATATATTGTTTGATGTTGGGACATGAGAGTGAAAAACCTGTGGTGAATTAGTTATTGGGTACCCTATTTTTATATTCTTTATTACTATTTTATTGTGCTTGGCTTCATTATTTAGTGAGTGAACCTTGTTGAGGATGTGTGGTAGTTGACCCGATAGGTTATTTTTTCTTCTGCCACTTGTTCACTAATGAATTAGTATACCTTTTCCATATTTTCATGTATATTCTTGAGTATAATCCTAAGGAGTATACATTTTATGCTCACACTATATATATAAACAACTTTTTAGGTTTATAGGGTGATATTGGTGATTGATATGGATAGTACTAGATTTGAGATCAGGTTTTTCTATGGAGTCATTGTTTAAGAGTTCTTTTGGTATTGGATTTTGGGATTTGTATTTTCTTGACATTATTCATCCACTATGGGATTATTTTTATTTTTTGTTTATTTATATTATGGTGTTGATTCTAGATTTATTTATACATTCCTAGGTTATATGAGGATATTTCCTCCCATTTTTATGTTTTATAACCTTAGTGTTGGTCGCCAACATGAAACTTATTCGAGGTTGTCCTTAGGGGAAACTCTCATCTTCACTGTAGGATCAAAAGGGGTTCCTAGTGGGGGTGGGTGGTGATAGAGTGGTATTAAATATTTTTGTTGAGAGTTAGGATAGAGATTGTAGTTAGGCACTATGAGGATTTCATGGGTTGGTAGGGAAACAATTATAGTTATGTTTAATGTGGGACGTAGTCTAGGGATCCCAACAAGGACATAGGATTTTAGGGCCCCCATGATTTTATATAAATAATCTAAGTTTAATGAACAAACAAGTCAAATGGTGTCACTTGTAGGGAATATACCTAGGAGAGGTACATGAATCATACTTGTATTCACTTATATTATAATTGGGGATGAATATGGGGATTTAAATAAATCTAATTAAATGAAATTTATTAAGTGAATTTCATTCTATAGGGATTAGGATTTATTCTTTATTTTTAGATTTGTTAGCTGGTCATTATCCACACATGGTTCAAGTTGGCGAGGTTCAATAGACTGAACCAGTTGACCATAGGAGGGTTGACTTGACCAATGAGTGTGAGATGTGGAGGAAGATGTTGAGTGAATTATAGTGTCAGGTTATGGATACATATGAGGGTTGTATCTCTAATATGGGTAGAGAGTTCTAGGTGGAGTATCTTGAGATCTATTTTAGTTTGATCAAAGTTATGGAGGAGTATTAGTTTCCACTATCGGTTAGTCAGATGTAGGGAACAATGTGATAATAGTGGATCTTATAGCTGGGAGAGCGGAAGGAGGAAAATATCTTGTGAGATGATTTTTAGAAGTAGTTTCACACTAAGTTCCTATAATCAATGATGAGGGTGAAAAAGAGGAAGGGTTTTCTCTCTCTCCAGTAGGGGATCCTGAGCATGTAGGATCTTAGGATTAGTTTTAAGGACCTACTTCCTTTTATCAATGATTTGTTCTCAAATGATAAGTCTATATCTTGACATATAAAGGAGGATCTACACCCAATGATCCAATATGAAATCACCACATTTATGTTTCTTATGTAATTAGAGGTGTAGAAGAAGTTTGAGGTGATTGAGAGGATTCATGCTCAACCATAATCATCGTAAGAGGGAAGCCATCATAGTTCCTCAAGGATCAAGTTTCACGACCCGACCCTACCCGGGCTCGAGCCACAACTACCCCAAGCACGCCTCCATAGGCCAGGGGCTGGAGACCAGCGCCGAAGGCACAACAACTCGGGGGGGCCTTTGACTAAGTACTTGTACACACAGACACGCAACACACTCAATGAAAAAGTGCAGAGTAAAAGAAAAGGCAAGAAGAGTAAAGTGCAACTACTAAATATATAAACCACCAAAAGTGAATCGACCTCTAAACAGTACAAGAAAGTGCTAAAGGTAAACTGAAAAAGAAAAGGTGAAAACACGTGCCCAACCAGAAAAGGTGCCACAACCCGGCAACAGGTAAACAAAAGAAAAACAGCTGGAAGGGTCCCCCACCTGGAACCCAACTACGACCACCACACGCAGTCCAAGCTCCCGAACTCCTAAGCTCCATTGAATTCACGACCAACCTGTCTGTCGTCTGCAAGGGAACACCAAGTGCGGGAAAAGCCCAAGTAGGGGTGAGTGTAAAAATACTCAGTAGGATACCCCGAAGGCTTGAGGGAGCAATAAAGGAGGTACCGAAGGGTGAGCAGTAGATCGAACAGGAAAAGTAAAGGAGTAAAATCGAGAGTGTAGTAAGAGTACAACAAGGAGTGTAGTAGAGAGTCCAGCTCAACCCAACAAGCGAAAGGAGGTAGACTCATCCAGACATAAGGAGATGGAAATGGTGAGAAGATGAACTTCTCGTCGAGTCTTTGCTACCTATAGCAGGATAGTGGACTCGTCTAACCACAGGAATCTAGACACGGAAATCACGTGGAATACCATGCGCGTCTTCACCTCTCCTGGAGGGAGAGTAACCAAGCCCAAGAAGTGGGTACTGGAACAAGGTATATATATATATATGCTCTATCAAGAATCTCGAACAAGCTCGTAAGGGGATCTCCATCCCATAGCTCAGCCCAAGAAAGTGAGTAGCCAACATTCCCAGAAGTAAACACCATCGATGCCCAGCATCCCGCACGTCTGCCCCGAACATCAAGTCAAGGGACTCAAATCACCGCACCTCAAAACTATCCTCTTTGGGAGGCACTGACTCGCCCGCATGGTTTTAGGTCGGGTCGCAAGGATGCGTCTCGGTGGGGAAAGAGCCCCTCGTACTTGAGAGTCCTGGGGGAACGTCAAGCCACACCGCGTCGCTGCCCCATAGTCGAGAGGTCTCCTCAAAGTCGACAGATGACCCCCTACTCAGCCCCGCTGGAGGGTGATCCCTAGAAGTCGACGGGTTCCCACTGGAGGGAGACCCGACAAGAGCCGACGAGTGCCACACTGCCCAGTCCCGTAACAGGGTAATCCACTGGAGGGAGACCCGGATAAAGTCGGCGACGGGACCACCGCCCAGCCCAACTAGAGGTAACCCGGCAAAGGGGACCACTGCCCAGCCCAACTGGAGGTAAGCCCGACATCGGGGACCACTGCCCAGCCCAGCTAGAGGTAAGACCGACATCGGGGACCACTACCCAGCCCCGCTGTAGGTAAACCCAGAACTGCTCTGGCCATCCCTGCTGGATGGTACTACTCGGTGGACACTGCTGTACTGGCCATCCCTTCTAGATGGTACAACTGGTGAGCCCTGCTCGAAACAACCTCATCCCTGCTAGTAACAACCTCATCCCTGCTGGAAACAACCTCCTGGGTAGAGGATTGGTGCCCGCGTAAAGTGTTGGTCACACCGAATCTGCAAGAACTCTACTAGGGAACACGAAGGAATGGGAGAAACTCCCCGAGCCTCTCAAGAAGATCACGCTCCAATCCGTTGAGTCACTGTCGAAGCGGATCGAGACAACTCATCCCATAAAGTGGGAAAAAAACCACGCTGTATGAGCACACATAGTCGTAAACGGTGCCGCAGTCCGGCGAAAGGGCATGATACTAAAACCCCTCACAGCTGAAGAAACAGAGGAACCAAACCATCTCTGCCGGCCAAACGAGAACAACACCAGGGGAAAACTCAACCCTGCTGGTCTACAAACGAGAACAGAACCAGGGGAAAACTCAACCCTACTGGTCAACAAACGAGAATAGGACCAGGGGAAAACTCAACCCTGTTGGTCAACAAAAGAGAACAGAGGAACCCTCTACATCGCGAGAGGTCAAAAGTATGCAAAGCAGAACACGACACGCACATGGGGCCCACACAACGTGTGACCCCAAGTCAACCCCAACCAAGAGCACAAACATTCTCAGGTACAACCATCCACATGTACCTCCCAGCATTCTTGCATACTCCCAGAGCATGCCACATCTCCAGCCTAAGGCTAACATGCACACGACACCCATCGTCAACACAAAGGCGTAAGCGCAACAACTCCAACTTTCCACCTCAATGGCTATGGCACAACCAACCACATCTCTTTAAGCATTACTTCACTCACATTATAGTGCATGCGATCACACGCCAAGGGTCCACTACAAACATAGTAGGAAGAACCACCACCGGTACACCTTTCATGCTTCCACATTTAATAAGATCGTGCAAGAGGCTCCGCACGCCTGAATAGATTACACCATTGTCATCCTCATGGAAAAACATGCGAGATCAACTACTTACTGGCCTCCAATGGATATCCGACGAAAAATTCACCAACACCGCCTTACGCCCGAACAACGTCCCATGATCCTGAGCCTCAGCCCCTAAAATAGTCGGGCGCATCACACCATTGCGATCCCCTCAAGAAAACACGTCAAAAGGACTGCTCACTTGAGTGCAACGAATATACGCAGAAAAAGATGCATTCCGGCGCATCGCACATGAGCGGTGCTACGTGGGACCCGCATCTCGGTTCCGAAACACCACGAACAGATCGTACCGTTGCGATCCTCTCGAAAAAGTACACAAGATGGACTATTCACTTGTCCAAAATGGACACCCGTTGATAAAGCTGGAAATCACTGTCAACTCCCGGAACGACCCCCATGGGGCCCACACCACCGCGTGGAATTAAAATGAGCGTATTTATCCATTGAAATTCCCTCGTATAAACACCCAAAATTGACTGCTCGCACGCCCCGAACGGACGCCCGATGAAAAAGTTACAAAACGCTACTCGCAGCTCAACAAACGGGCCATGGGGCCCACACCTCAACTCCAGCTTCAACACCCGAAAACACACTGGAAACTCCAGCTCAATGCTAGGGTCGCAACTCCACTGACGGTGCTCAAAATGGACATCGGATGTGTCCACGCCGCTCAAAACAACAACCCCTGGGAAAACGCCAATCCGCTTAAAGGCATGACACCCCACTGAGGCCCCTCGTTTCGGGAATTAATAATTCCCAAAACCATCTCAAAAGGTTCATCGCAAACCAAGAGACGCGTTTCCACTGATGGCACGCGAATCCGATTTACGGTTTGAGGTTTTGGAGCGTTTTAGTATTTAGGGACCGAAACGGGTGGGTCGGGTCGGTTCGGCCGACCCACCCTTACTCTGGACCGGCGGTCCGCGGTTCACCATGCGGACTGCCCCGAACCGCCCAGACTGTCTCTGCCGGTCCGGTCCCCGCGTGGACCCATGTAGCGTGGGTCCTGTCTGCCGACCGGGGTCACGAAGACCCCGGGTCTTCTGCACCTCGCACCCCAACTGGCGCCCGCCGACAACCCCGACCGCCTCCTCTGCTGAAGGCCCGCCGCGCCCCCAGCTCCCCCAGCCGCTGCACCTCAACCAGCCGCCCGCTGAAGCCCAAAACGCCGCCGCCGCCGCCTAGAAGACCCGCCTGAGGCCACCGCCTCGCGCCGCCTACGAGCCGCGGCCTCCGCCGCCACCGACTCGGCCTCCAGCTCACCCGGCCACCGTGAACCCTTTCCGGACCGCCGGAACCCGCCGGTAAACACCACCAAAACCCGTATACTTCGCAGAACAACCACGGCCTAATCCGAACTCGGATTTTAATTCCGAAAGATGCGATGGAAATAAAATAATGTATACTACACGACCATGGATTTTTTTGAATATTAAAGAACAAATGGATTCCATAAATTGGTATCGAAGTTGGTGTGGGAATTAAAAACTCAAACAAAAACTCCTACCTCTTTGGCGTTGCCTGGAGCTTCGCCGCGATCCGTCGGAGCCGCGCCTCGCCGGAGAGGAGGAGGTGATGGAGGAGAGCTTCTTGAGGGGCTCTCCATGGTTGAGCTCCTTCCACCAGGGAATCAAAGGAAAGGGAGGGGTTGAATTGGGTTTAAATATGTAAAACAAATTAATTAAAATTTTAATTGAGTTAAACCCCCGATTTAACCCGCAACCGAAACCCTCGGAGGGGTTGAGGTTAAGCCTCCCCTAGGGTAAAAACCACCTTACGAGAACAACGGCAATCTCTGAATTTTAATCTGAGGCCCTGTTCAAAAGTTATAAAACTGAATGCCCAAAGACGCCAAATTACAAAAATGCCCCTGGGACCATTTTTCACTGACGGCCCACGCCCGCGAAACTTACACCCCTCCTTGGGTAAACGGAACGATCCGAACTCAACAGTGCCCTCGATTTTCCAATCCGAGCCACCATTTAAGAGATACTGAGTTAAGCCGTTAAACGAATAAATTAATTATTTAATTTATCCATTCCACACTTCGATAGCGAGTGAGGGGTCCAAACGTCTCGTGCCGACATGTTTTATGTCGTTCCTAGGGTAAACACCCCATTCTGGACCCATCTATGCACTCAAACCTCTGATCCGAACCCCGTTTAGGAGTTAACCCATTTATTTGGTATTCCCAATGTGAACACACTGAAAATATAATTCCGGCCACACCAGGGCTCGGAATCGCATGCCATCTGAAGGCGCCGCTCTGGAATAACATCAAGAATATTCCAAAGTCTTTCGCAGCAAAAAATAGGTTCTTAAATAATTCCCTCCTTCAAGATTCTCGTCCCCGAAAAGCAAAACCAGGGAACAACTCAGGGTACTAAGCCCGCACCTGGCTCTCCCGTACCCAGAAGAACTCTTGCACAGTCCCGAGTCACCGCACACAGACCAAAGGATTTGATCTGTTCACGTGAGGTTTGCTCTCGCTGATGTCGTGCATAGGTGCATGCACACTTCTTCTCAGGTGAGTCATGTGGGAGACATCGTGCACCCACTCCAAACTTTGGGGTTAGG
This sequence comes from Viscum album, assembly GCA_963277665.1. NCBI lineage: Eukaryota > Viridiplantae > Streptophyta > Magnoliopsida > Santalales > Viscaceae > Viscum > Viscum album. Next base: position 1,981,084,648 of record OY728119.1, read on the forward strand.
GAAAGGTGGTAGGGAACCTCTCCATCCCTTAGCACGGTCTCAATCATCCTGAAGGACCTCAGGGGTAAATCAACTTCCCGACCGAACCCTTACGTTGCAAGTCGCGACTGGATTCACCGCCCGCACCAGGAACAAGGCCTGATGATTCCCTCCTTCAGAAAATCCATATGGTGAAACACCCAAGGATATCTGGTCACGCAAGATTTCACAGTAGATTTCTCTCAACCAAGACTCTCTTATATGCTCGGAGAGCGATGGAGTCAACGCCATCGACTAAAGAGGAAGGTTACACACCTTCTACTCTACCAACATAGGGTTACACCCGACACCCTGTGTCACCCTGGTAACACCTCAAACAAAGAGTAGGGAGAAAATAATTTCACAGATAGAGTCTAACAATTCTATTTCAAAAAGTATAAGGGTTTTAGGGTGTACCTCTTATCACCTCATGCTCTGCAGGATTGTAGACATCCAAAGCTCGTGGCTGTCTGTGGTCCCAACTGTCAGCTCCCGAAGCCTGACGTGGACCGCCTAGTGGTGATGGGAAGACCTTGTAAAGTAGTCCCCCACTACCAGATCCTCCTGCTCCTCTGCTAACACCACCTCTCAGGGCGCTACTCCGATCACGACGTTGCCTCTGTCGTGGTGGTGCACCTGCTGCCTGCCCGAAGCTCTCCACATGCCTGGTCGGGCAGTCCCGTGCCAGGTGACCTCGTCCATCACAAGCATAGAACCGAATCTCTTCAGGCTGTACTAGTGCCCTCCGACGCCACTGTGGTGTACGACCACGCCCCTGAGTCCGGTTTTCAGAAAGCCACCTGCGTCGAGGTTCTGCTTGCCGATGCCCGCTAGCTGCGACAGATGTCTTGGATCCAACGTGCCTTCCACCACCACCAACTCTAGAACGTGACAGGAATCTCTCTATCACCAGCACCTACTCTAGCACCCTGATATATGTGGAAATTCCCAAGGGTACTATGACAACACGAATCTCTCGGCGTAGACCCTGCTCAAACTTCCGCGCTCGGATGTTGCCGTCATGGACCAAGTCCGGGTAAAAGCGTGCACGGTCTGTGAAACTATCCGCGTACTCAGCCACCGTCATCCCTCCCTGCTGAAACTGCAGGATCTCCTGAATCCGAATGAAGCGCAAGCAGGTGGGGCAAAACTCCTCACGAAACAACAACTGAAAGTCTCCCCACGAAAGCGAAGACTCGTCAAGAAACTGAGTCACCAGACTCCACCAACACCAAGCTGCTCCGCGGAAAAGGTTGGTGGCCAAAGCTACTCTATGATCTTCCAACGTCTGCACAAGTCTGAAAAGGCTAACCACTATCTCTAGCCAAACCTCTGCTGCCTGAGGGTCTAGCTCACCACTGAACCTCAGCGGTCTCTGCCGCTGGAACTCGCGGAGCGCGCTCAACCTGTGCTCAAGCTCAGCCTGCTCTGATGAAGCTATCTACTGCTCAATAGGTGGGGGTGTTGCTTCCGGACCACCCGGAGAATGGGGCTCTCATGATGGGTCTTGGAATATGGCCTCGTAGCTCACAGGGTCGTCATCACGAAGCAAAGCTGGTATCCTAGCTGTCTCACTTCGTGGAGACATCCTGAATATTATCAAGGAGTGTCGCGGTCAGTTGAGCATATATGTATATATCAATAACAACAATGGGGAGATGACTTAAGAAGGACAGTCAAAGAATCAATCCTATGTGATGCACAAACCAATTTTCCCTACAACGAGTGTCTCAGCATGCCGAGTCAACAAGCGGGTTATCAGGGTCCTGGTGAATGGATACGTCGGCCACCGCACCATCACTGGACTCCCTGGCCAGAGAGCTGCTCTCGAGACACGTTAACACTATTTCCCTAAATCCCAACCAATTCCTTCTTATTTTAGGGACTTCTGAACAGCGTCCCAAGGAACTAACCTCTCTCTGATACCACTTTGTCACTACCCAACCCTACCCGGGCTCGAGCCACAACTACCCCAAGCCCGCCTCCATAGGCCAGGGGTTGGAGACCAGCGCCGAAGGCACAACAACTCGGGGAGGCCTTTGCCTAAGTACCTGTACATACACACGCAACAAACTCAATGAAAAAGTGCAAAGTAAAATAAAACACAAGCAGAGTAAAGTGCAACTACTATATATATAAACCACCAAAAGTGCATCGACCTCTAAACAGTACAAGAAAGTGCTGAAGGTAAACTGAAAAAGAAATGGGGCAAACACGCGCCCAACCAGAAAAGGTTCCACAACCTGGAAATAGGTAAACAAAAGAAAAACATCTAGAAGGGTCCCCCACCTGGAACCCGACTACGACCACTGCACGTGGTCCAAGCTCTAAAAATCCTAATCTCCACTAAAGTCACGACCAACCTGTCCGTCGTCTGTAAGGTCACACCAAGTGCGGGAAAAGCCCAAGTAGGGGTGAGTATAAAAATACTCAGTAGGATACCCTGAAGGCTCGAGGGATCAACAAAGGAGGTACCGAAGGGTGAGCAGTAGATTGAACAGGAAAAGTAAAGGAGTACAATCGATATTGTAGTAAGAGTACACCAAGGAGTGCAGTAGAGATTCCAGCTCAACCCAACAAGAGAAAGAAGGTAGAATCATCCAGACACAAGGAGCTGGAAATGGTGAGAAGATGAACTTCTCGTCAAGTATTCGCTACCTATAGCAGGAGAGTAGACTCATCCAACCGCGAGAAGCTAGACACGGAAAGCACGTGGCATACCCCGCGCGTCTTTGCCTCTCCTGGAGGGAGAGTAACCAAGCCCAAGAAGTGGGTACTAGAACAAGGTATATACATATATATGCTCTATCAAGAAGCCCGAAAAAGATCCTAAGGGGATCTCCATCCCGTATCTCATCCCAAGAAAGTGAGTAGCCAACAGTCCCAGAAGTAAACACCATCGATGCCCAGCATCTCGCACGTCTGCCCCGAACTACAAGTCAAGGGGCTCAAATCACCGCACCTCGAAACTATCCACTTTGGCCAGCACTGACTCACCCGCACGGTTTTATGTCGCGTCGCAAGGACGCATCTCGGTGGGGAAAGCGCCCCTCGTACTTGAGAGTATTGGGGGAATGTCAAGCCACACCTCGTCATTGCCCCACATTCGAGAGGTCTCCTCAAAGTCGACAGGCGACCCCCTGCTTAGCCCCACTGGAGGGTGATCCCTGGAAGTCGACAGGTTCCCACTGGAGGGAGACCTGGTAAGAGTCGACGGGTGCCACACCGCCCAGTCCCGTAATAGGGTAATCCACTAGAGGGAGACCTGGCTAAATTTGGCGACGAGACCACTGCCCAGCCCAGCTGGAGGTAACCCGGCATCGGGGACCACTGCCCAGCCCAGCTGGAGGTAAGCCCGACATCGGGGACCACCGCCCAGCTCAGCTGGAGGTAAGCCCAGCATCGGGGACCACTGACCAGCCCCGCTGGAGGTAAACCCAGAAATTCTCTAGCCATCCCTGCTGGATGGTACTGCTCGGTGGACACTGCTGTACTGGCCATCCCTGCTGGATGGTACAACTGGAGAGCGCTGCTCGAAACAAGCTCAACCCTGCTGGTAACAACCTCAGTGCTACTGGAAACAACCTCCTGGGTAGAGGATCGGTTCCCACGTAAAGTGTTGGTCACACCAAATCCGCAAGAACTCTAATAGGGAACACGAAGGAATGGGAGAAACTCCTCGGGCCTCTCAAGGTGATCACGCTCCAATCTGCTGAGTCACTATCGAAGCGGACTGAGACAACTCATCCCAGAAAGTGGGAAAACACCCACGCTGTATGAGCACATGTAGTCATAAATGGTGCCGCAGTCCGGTGAAAGGGCATGATACTGAAACCCCTAACAGCTGAAGAAACAGAGGAACCAAACCATCTCTGCCGACCAAACGAGAACAACACCAGGGGAAAACTCAAACCTGCTGGTCGACAAACAAGAACAGAACCAGGGGAAAACTCAACCCTGCTGGTCAACAAACGAGAACAGGACCAGGGGAAAACTCAACCCTGTTGGTCAAAAAACAAGAACAGAGGAACCCTCTACGTCGCGAGAGGTCAAAAGTATGCAAAGCAGAACATGACACGCACATGGGGCCCACACGACGTGTGACCCTAAGTCAACCCCAACCAAGCACACAAATATTCTCAGGTACAACCATCCACATGTACCTCCCATCATTCTCGCATACTCCCAGAGTATGCCACGTCTCCATCCCAAAGGCTAACATGCCCACGACACCCATCGTCAACGCGAAGGCGTAAGCGTAACAACTCCAACTTTCCACCTCAACGGTTGTGGCACAGCCAACCACATCTCTTTACGCATTACTTCACTCACACAAGAGTGTATGCGATCACACACCAGGGGTCCGCTACAAACATAGTAGGATGAACCACCACTGGTACACCTTTCATGCTTCCACATTTAATAATATCATGCAAGAGGCTATGTATGCCTGGACAGATTACATAGTTGTAATCCTCACAGAAAAACATGCTAGATCAACCACTTACTCGCCTCCAACGGATATCCGATGGAAAATTCACCAACACCGCCTTACGCCCGAACGACATCCCGTGATCCCGAGCCTCAGCCCCAAAACTAGTTGGGCACATCGCACCATTGCGATCCCCATGGAAAAACACGTCAAAAGGACTGCTCACTTGAGTGCAATGAATATCCGGAGAAAAAGATGCATTCTGGTGCACCGCACACGAGCGGTGCTACGTGGGACCCACATCTCGGTCCCGAAACACCACAAACGGATCACACCGTTGCGATCCTCTCAAAAAAGTACACAAGATGGACTATTCACTTGTCCAAAACGGACACCCGGTGATAAAGTTGGAAATCACTGTCAACTCGCGGAACGACCCTCATGGGGCCCGCACCACCGTGCGGAATTAAAGCGGGCATATTGCGCCATTGCAACGCCCTCGAAAAAACACCCATAATTGACTGATCGCACGCCCTGAACGGATGCCCGATGAAAAAGTTACAAAATGCTGCTCGCAGCTCAACAGACGGGTCATGGGGCCCATGCCTCAACTCCGGCTTCAACGGCCAAAACCACACTAGAAACTCCGGATCAATGCCAGGGTTGCAATTCCACTGACGACTCTCAAAACAGACATTGTATGTGTCCGTGCTTCCCAAAACAACAATCCCCAGGAAAACGCCAATCTTCTTAAAGGTGTGACACACCACCGAGGCCCCTCGTTTCAGGAATTAAAAATTCCCGAAACCATCTCAAACGGTTATTCTCAAACCAAGGGACGCGTCGCCGCTAACGGCATGCGAATCTGATTTACGGTTTGATTTTTAGGAGCGTTTTAGTATTTAGGGACCGAAACGGGTGGGCCGGACCGGTTCGGCCGACCCACCCTTACTCTGGACCGGCGGTCCGCGGTTCACCGCGCAGACCGCCCGGACCTGCTCGGCCGGTCCGGTCTCCGCGTGGACCCGTGTAGCGTGGGTCTTGTCTGCCGACCGGGGTCACAAAGACCCCGGGTCTTCTGCACCTCGCGCCCCAACTGGCGCCCGCCGACAACCCCGACTGCCTCCTCTGCTGAAGGCCCGCCGCGCCCCCAGCTCCCCCGGCCGTTACGCCTCAGCCAGCCGCTCGCCGAAGCCCACAACACCACCGCCGCCACTTGGAAGATCTGCCTGAGGCCTCCGCCTCGTGCCTCCTGCGAGCCGTGGCCACTGCCGCCGCTGACCCGGCCTCCAGCTCACCCAACCACCGTGAACCCTTGCCGGTCCGCCGAAACCCACCAGGAAACACCACCAAAACTCGCATACTTCGCCAAAAAATCGCGGCCTACTCTGAACTCAGATTTCAATTCCGAAAGATGCGGTGGGAAGAAAAGAATTTATACTACACAACCATGGGATTTCTTAGAATATTAAACAACAAAAGGATGCCATAAATTGGGATCAAAGTTGGTGCGGGAATTAAAAACTCAAACTCAAACTCCTACCTCTTGGGCGTTTCCCGGAGCTTCGCCGCGATCAGTCGGAGCTGCGCCTCACCGTAGAGGATGAGGTGATGGAGGAGATCTTCTTGAGGGGAAATCCTTGGTTGAGCTCCTTCTTCCAGGGAAACAAAGGAGGGGGAGGGGATTAATTGGGTTTAAATAAGTAAAAAAAATTAATTAAAATTTTAATTGAGTTAAACCCCCGATTTAACCCGCAACCGAAACCCTCGACGGGGTTGAGGTTAAGCCTCCCCTAGGGTAAAAAACACCTCCTGAGCACAATGGAGATCTCTGAATTTTAATCCAAGGCCCCGTTCAAAAGTTATAAAACTGAACACCCAAAGCCGCCAAATTACGAAAACGCCCCTGGGACCATTTTTCACTGACGGCCCGTGCCTGTGAAAATTACACCCCTTCTAGGGTAAAAGGCATGCTATGAACTCAACGGTGCCCTCGATTTTCCAATCCGAGCCACCGTTTAAGAGATACTGAGTTAATCCATTAAACGAATAAATTAATTATTTAATTTATCTGTTCCACGCTCCGATAGCGAGCGAGGGGTCCAAACATCCCTCGCTGACATGTTTTATGTCATTACTAGGATAAACACCCCATTATGGACCCATACGTGCACTCAGACCTCTAATCTGAAGCCCTGTTTAGGAGTTAACCCATTTATTTTGGCGTTCCCAGTGTGAACACACTGAAAATTTAATTCCGGCCACACCGGGGCTCGGAATCACACGCCGTCTGAAGGCGCTGCTCTAGAATAACATCAATAATATTCCAAAGTCTTTCTCAGCAAAAACTGGGTTCTTACATCAAGGCTGTTGATGGTGGATCATAACTGCCAGTGCTGTTAATGTTTTGTCTAGATGGGAGTTAGCCTCAATGGTTTTATTCCTCTCACTTATCCAGGGAAAATAATTCCTATGTGACTATATAGGTCTCTAGGAATATGTACTATGATTTTGTGAGGTATGATCATTATCAATTTCAATGCCTGATCATATTCAAGGATTAACATAGTGCGAACAACCAATTTTAGTTTCATCCCTAGAAACAAAAGCTACCACAAAGTCCATATGAGAAGTAGGGATAAAAATCCTATGTTCTACTATTGGGACATGGAGCTAGTAGAGAAAATCCCCATGATTTACCCTACCCTCAGGTAAATGGGGTTGAGGGTGGCTGTGGTAGTGTTCGTCAGTAGCAAGGTAGGGGATTCAGGTAGGGATAAATTTATACTAAAGATGTATTAACACCAAAGGGACCATAGATTTTCCTAGGTACCATTTGATTTTAGTATACCATGGTTTATGATTTGTTTGATTTTAGATAATCACACTCATTTTTTCACCCACCTTGGTCCATGCTTTGGGAATCAAGGTAGAGAGGCTCCCAGTTTACCTGGTATTAACTATACTAGTTGGAGGTCAGATGATTTTTCTTGACATGTTTCAGGGTTGTAAGATGATGATGGGGAGACATTAATCATCCAAGGATCTCTTTTTACACCAGATCTATCCATATGATGTAATTCTCAAAATTGAGTAGTTGTATTATGTGTTCGAGGTTATTGATTTCTTCCAAAAGAGAGATACATTCTATGATGAAGAGGGAAAAAAGGAGGTGTCCATTAGTGAGTATATATATAATATGAGCCATATATATTTGGATCCGTTATTATATTAGTAATTAGCTTTATCATTGGTTTTAGTAGAGGCATAAATGGTTGATTTTCCTATATTCATAGAGGAGTTCCCTGATGTTTTTCTTGAGAAGGTTGTGACCTTACCCCCTTGACTTGATATCAAGTTTTGGATCTAGTTATAGCCTAGTGCCTCTATGATTTTGATGGATACATATTATATGACCCCTTAAAAGATATGGGAGATGAAAATTTTGGTTGATAAACTAATGTGTAAGGGATTTATCTATCCCAATGTGTCATCATGTTGTGTTCTAGTGTTGTTCACCAAGAATGTGTTGGTGGTCTTTGGTTGTTTATATACTACGAATGGTTTAATTTTTTGATATTAAATAACTATTACCCTCTCCCAAATATTGATGATTTATTTTATTAGTTAAGGGTAGCTAGCTGGTTTTCAACGGTTTACCTACGGTTTGATTATCACTAGATGCGAGTTTGGGAGGAGTACATCCTAAAGACCTCTTTTAGGTGTAGATATGGGAACTTTGAGTTCTTTTTCGTGTTATTTGGTCTCATGAATACCCCATCTATTTTCATGGGACTCATGAAAATTATGTTCTATGAGTTCATGGATTAGTTTGTGGTTGTGTTCATCGATGAAATCCTTGTATACTTTAGGCTATAGGAGGATCATGCTAAGAACCTCAAATCTATTTTTAAGTCCTTCGAAACCATCATCTTTATGGGAATATTTCCATATGAAATTTTTGGATGTGTTAGGTGCACTTACTTGGGTATGTGATTTCATAAAAAAGGTGGATGTTGATCTATAAAAAATTATGGGTGTTGATTATTGGTTAGAACCTAATAATGTTGCATAGGTCCATAGCTAACTTTTCATTATGGGATATTATTAGAATTTTGTGTCTTATTTCTCTCAAGTCATGACCACATTGAATTCCTTGACTAGGAAGGACTGAGTCTTGTTATAGATTAATTAGTGTTAGATAGATTTTTAATACCTGGAGGAGAGGTTGATTAGTGTTCCCATGGTATAGTTGGTAGAGGAGGGAGTGATTTTTGAGGTTTTATATGATGCTTCCCATATCTTCCTAGGTCATTTCTTAATGTAGCAGAAATTATTGATCTCATATGGGTATAGAAATTCACATACCCACAAGTGTAACTATACCTCCCATTATCTTGAGTTAGGGGTAGTTTTCTATTTTAAAGGTGTGAAGACATTACCTCATCAGTGAGAAATTTTTGGTATTTACTAAACACAAGATTTTGAGGTATGTTTTCTCATATTGAGATCTGAATATGTGACAATATAGGTGGATAGAGTTTCTCCAAGATTATGATTTTGAGATCTCCTACACCCTAAGGAAGTGGGATATAGTTCCAAAAGCTCTAATTAGGAATTCATGGTGAGATATTTTTTGGGAATATAGAGGTGTTTGGAGATGGATAGAGGAGCTTGAAAAGATGTATCTTGATGTATATGAGCTTCATGGTATAAGTTTCCTATTTTTTATGATAGTTCAATCATCCTTGATATATATGGAAGAAGAATTGGAGAGGGGGTATATGGATAAGGTGGTGCATATTCATGGGGAACTGAGGACCATCACCTCTAATCAGGATACTCATTTCTCTTCATAGGTCTAGAGAGGATTTAAATATTATTTGGGATCCAATTTGTCTCTTAGTACTTCTTTCTATTTTTATATGGATGGGCAAACAGAGAAGACCATCCAGACACTAGATGATATGTTGTAGGCTTGCATCTTAAATTTTAGTGGGTTATGAGTGAAGAATTTTCCTTTGGTTGAGATGGATTATAAAAATAGCTTCCACTCTTCCATTAGAATGATCCCATTCAAGGAATTGTAGCTTCCACTCTTCCATTAGAATGATCCCATTCAAGGAATTGTATAGATGAACTTGTAATTCCCCATTATACTGGACTAAATTTAGGGAGTTAGTAGTCCTTAGTATGAATGTGGTGTAGATTATGACTAAGAATATTTGGATGATATGAGAATAAATTAAGGTAGCACAGGACTGTCAGAAGTCTTATACAGATTGGTAGAGGAGTCCTCGAGAGTTTTGGGTTGGTGATCATGTTTTTGGCGGGTTTCCCATCATTGTGGGTAGTGGAGGTTTTGAAGGGGGAGAAAGATTTCACCCCAATTCATCAGTAATTTTTAGGTATTGTAGTGTGTTGGAGAGGTGGTGTACCAGTCAGTACTTACCTCATAATTGGAGAGGATTCATGACATTTTCTATGTTTCACAAATCTAATGATATATTCATGATGATCATAATTTATTTTATTGGATAGATTTAGATATTTAGGTTGATGAAACATTGGTATAATAGCTGTTTGAGATCCAAGATAATCAAGAGAAGGTGTTGCACATGTGAGCCATTACATAGGTTTTATTTCTGTAGAGTCATGATAGTGTGTATGAGAGTATGTGAGAAGTGATTCATAAATACCCACTAATTATTTTGATAAATTTTGATTAATGTGTTTTTATTTTTTTATTATATGGTTTACCATATGATAAATTGATTGAAGTGTTTTCCTATGGTTATTTTCTTGAGTTATACCTAATCATGTTGTTTTATAATTTTTTGGTGGAATCATCTCAGTTGAGAGGTTTCTCTTAGGGGAGTGTTTGATTTTTTTATGGAGTGTGTAGTTTTCCTTATATGTTGGTTTTGATTCTCAATAATGAAAATAATTTGAAAGGTATCTAATATAATGGATTGGACCTTTCTATAATGTTACATTGAAAGTTATGGGAGTTAGAGGTTTCGAGAGGAGGTTTGAGGAGAGTTTGGTAGAGTTGGGATTAATTTTAAGCTATATGAGAAGGTTGTGGCATGGATCTCTAGGATGAAGTGTAGTGGAGGCCATTTTGTCATGTTCAATTATTTTTGACATAGGGGGATTGAGTTGATGGTTTTTCTAATTTTGGCATGGATATGACATGAAGGTGAGCTATGATTTGAAGTGATATATGGTTGGAGTTTAGTGATTCAGTTGATATGGGGGTGGATATAACATAGGGTATAGAGTATGACATAGTGTGATTTTATAGATGGGTTTTTAGTGTTTACATTGACCTTGTGATATGGAGGACTGGGATAGAAATATTAGCATCCTTACCTTCTAAGTGGTTATTGTGGTGTTGTCTTAGGCTGTACTATGGTGTTTTATTAGGATTTTAGGATCTACCTGACCATGATGTATATCCTATAAGTTAGTTGGATCAATCCTCTTTATAGTTTAAAAAAATAGGTTGCATCATAGTTTGTATGAAACCCCTATTAATTATGGTGTGGTTATTAGTGTTGCACTGTGGTCCTTTAAATTTTTACTTGGTATAAATTTGGAAAATACTTTAAAGATTATCATTATTCCAACTTTGCTCTAAACTCTTGGGCGATCTAAGAACGTACTTAGGAGGCCTTTCCCCCCTCTTTATTTGATTTGAACCTCAGCCTGGGATATCAAGTGATGGTGATATAAGGTTAGTCATACCCCTTTAATTCTTGTTTTTCTCTTTGTTTATCATCAATAAAAGGTTGTGACTATGAGATATGGTTGGATCATGAGAGTTGGGGTGAGTGGTTAATGATGGGTGATTTGATTTAGGTTGTTTAAGGCAACCTTAATGTGATCCTAATATTGGGATTGTCTCTTACTTACTTAGTCTTTTGAAGTGGACTATAAATCTTCATTTGAGGTAGGGGATTCAAGAAATCTCCTTCCTTTTGTATAAACTATGGAGTTAAAATGGATTTTTTTCCTTGGTTGATTAGTATAGATGGACCTAATAAAGATAATAAACTAGACCTAAATGAAATTTATGGGAGGGTATGTTTTTGCATGTGTTTACTCGCATTCATGATATTACTTTTTCACATGGTACTTTCTTTATGCTATTACTGAAAATCATATTTGTTATTGAGCCTTATGTGATTTTTTTGTGATTATTTTGTGGATTAACCTATCATAAAAGTATAATCAATTAAAGATTGTAATAAATTAGTTTCTTAGAAAATGATGAATTAATAAAGAAGCAAATTGAATATAAAGGCTTGATGGTGATTTATAATGAAATTTTTGTTATGAATTATGGTGAATCTTATGGTTTTTCTTATGTTTGTGTGATTTTTTTGGGTTGTTCATGAGGGTTAGGTAGTGAGTGTTTAGAAATATTTCATGGGTGGTATAGTGGTATACAATTGAGATGATGGTTGTGAAGTAGGCACAATGACATATTCTATGGGTGGAATAGTGGATTTTGGTTAATGTTGTAGTTCATGCAGTGAGGATGTGGATATGTTTCCATGATTGGAAAGAGGGTATGAGTGGTTTTTTGTGAGAGGATACTTGGGTGGTTAGTAAGGGATCATTTTTTAGTTTCCCAATAGTAATAGAATGTTTTCTTAATAGTGAAATGATAATTGAATGTGGGATGGAATTAACTAAGGAGTTGAAAATTAAATGATGATAGATGAATAAGTGTAGAAATTGTCTAGATAGTGGTTTGTCATTAAATATGGAAATTGAATGTATTAAAAAATGAAACTTGGTTGAAAATGGTAAATATGGAAATGGAATAATGGTATGAAAACTAGAAATTATACATGTGTGATGTGGCTACTATAGTTGGGTAGCAGGGTTGGTTTGGTGGTCTCATTGATGGTAGTAGTTGTGCAGTTGTATTGGTGGTGGTGAGTAATGTTGTATCGGTTATAGAAGTACTATTTAGTATGGAATTATAGGTTGGGATTGGGTATGGTTATACTATAAATGTATTTTCTTTGTTATTTCTATACACATACCACCAAAGTTAGATAACCTTATCTACACCCAATATTCTTTGGGTGTTTACCCAAAATATTTAGTTTAGTGAGGGAATAAATGACTGAATACTCCCTATTCTTTTCCATCTCTTCAAGGTGTAGCATATACAATTATTTTTTGAGTGGTACTCACTATACTGGATGACCCTATGTGATAATGGTATGGCTAGTGGTACTTGATGTACTAGTAGACCCTATGGGGCATTGGTTCTCCAACATAACATATGGGATATTTATGATATGGTACATGATGTACTGGAAGACCCTATGGGGTATTAGATGATATGATATTATATGATGGAGTTCGTTTATTATAATTGGATGGAAAAAGTTTGATGTACTTCCTGTTCATGATACCCTAATGTGCTGGATATGAGATATGATGTGCCGCGACATGACTATAGAGGGTATTAACCATAGGACATTTGACATTGGGGTGTGAGAGTGAAAAACCAGTGGGGAAGTGGATGAGGGGTACCCTATTTTTCAATTATTCAATACTATTTTATTTTTCTCAGATGCATTATTTGGTGAGTGAGACTTTGTGAGGCTGGGTGGTAATTGGCGTGACAAGTGATTGTTGGTTCTGCTTCTTGTTTATTGATTCATTTGTATGCTTTTTACATAATTTCACAAGAGGTATTGAGTATGATCCTTCTAGGTATACATGTTATTCTCATCCCATATATATAAATAGTTTTTTTGGTTTCTAGGGTGATATTAGTGACTGATCTGAACAACACTATCTCAAAGTTTATATTTTTCTATGGCGTCAATTTTTAGAAGATCTTTTGGTATTGAATTTTAAGATTCTCATGAAGAAGGCCATCATAATTGGGTATGATAGTCTAGATTGTCCAAACCAATTGATAAAGGAGGAATTAATATTAAGAGTATTGATGAATTTATACAATTTATGTAAGCAAAGTTAGGATAGGAGGTGATCTTGGGGTAGTCTCATGGGATAAATTCATCAGGAAAATATATGGGAACTCTCCTCTCTTCTGTTCTAATGAAATTAATGGTTCTCATTTATGATGAAACATAAAAGTTAGAATAACACTTTGTATGAATGAATTTATTGTATTGTTTGAAAAGGATACATAAATTTCTGGAAGGAAAATTGGGTGGGTTCCACCCTCTACTTCCTAGGGTGTCCTATCCTAGATCTGACCCTCAGGTAGGCCATTGAAATACCTATGCTCATGAATGAAATTATGAACGATTCTAAGTTTTTTACAAAATATCCAGTTTTTATGGATTTTTGTGTAGATTTAAGGTTTGAAAACATCTATGAATTCGTCTATATCTTTTAAATGGATTTTTAGTGTAGATTAAATGTTTAACATTATAAATTAGGTAAGATTTAGATCCAATTTATCTCTCAGGGATTATCTCATTCTCTCTATTAGATCCAAGCTTGGGGATATTAGATATATAGATCTATGGGATTAAATCTTTATTTTTCATCCATATTGGTAGGGATTTAAGGATTTATACCATTGGTGGGATTATTGATTGAGGATTTATAGATTTATAAGAAATACACATATATGAAGTAATCTTAGATATATTCTATGAGATTGGATAATATATTATGATTTACTGATTGATTATGAGTGAATAATTAATTTAATTATATGATTTTTCTAGAATCATTATTTTTTGAAAAAAATTGTTATTGATATGAACTATGTTTTTTCATATTTGGAGGTTCTTATATCCATCAATGTTTTAAATTTTAAATGGTGTTTTCTAATAAAATTATTTGATTCATTGAATGATATATGATTAGATTATTTTTCATTGGTTGGTGATGACTTTAATGAAAGTGGATCCTTGATGGAAAATTTGGTTTTATGAAAAATACCCTTGAGAAGAGTTGAATTTTTGAAATGGTTCAGATGTGATACAGAATATCTTGCATTATGATTGTTTGTAAGTGAAAATATATTTCCTATGATAATTGTTTTAAATCATAAAAAATTATTACATGATAAATCAAATACTTGGAGAGAACGTGTTAAGGAAATAAATGACTAGGATTATTGGGGATGTATGACCACCCATACTCCTTCTCATACTAAAGAGGATGGTTTTGGGTTGATGTGTGGATGGGTGATAACTTGGTTTACACACTAAGAATGGGTTAATGATGATTTCATTATGGATAAGTGATCAATGACTTATACTACGTAATTAGATAAAATTGGATTGATTTGATTATGATCTATATTTACTTACATAAGTAGATTTATAGGGAATGGGGAGTTTCCAACAAAACCAGGGAAAATGATTTTTTATAAATTGATTTTTTTGGGTGAAAACATGGTTTATACATTGATTTGATGTCAATGATTTGTTTTTGGGTTTTCAAAAAATTTCATCTTTGAAATTGTTAGATATGAATTTATTTTCTATCTTGGTTTTAGAAATGTTTTTGATAAATTATTTTTTTATAAAAATGTATTTGATTTATTAATGATAATTAATATTGTATTATTGGAAACTATTATACATATAAACATGTTAGATTATTCAGGGAAAATACTACCTAATTTATACACAACATTTATATGTGTACTTCATTGGGTATATATACATGATTGTTCATGATTCTAGGAAAGTTAAGACTTCATTATTTGTCAGTTTTGAGTCATAGATCAACGTTGGAGATATGGTAGAGTGGATGTCTTGAGTCTTGAGGCACTTCATTTTATTTATGTCACTATAGTGACTTGGTTGTTTTCCTTTTTCATTGGTTTTGTAAAACTGAATATTTTAGTTATGAGTGTTTGATTTAAATTATTTTTATAAAAATAATTATTAAATTTAAATTCATTTATTATATTTTATTATATATATTTTGATAAAAAATCATCACCCAAATGGTCTATTTCATCCATTGATGGTAGATATTAGAATATGGTGATCGAAGAGTGTTCTTAAGGAAATATAGTGATTCAACATGAATATTGGGATCTAGGTGTATGAGTTGGGTCATTAAACTATTTTGTATATAACTATGATTATTGGGATATATTTGAATAAAGAAAACCACGTCATATTGATAAAAAAAACATATTAGTTTGGGTTTATTTTCTTTCAGAAATTTTTTTCTTATCTATTTAATATAATGAAACTATGAAATCATTAATTGGTTAATTTAATCAAATGTTATTAATGAATTTAAATGATATTTGAATATATTTCAATGAGTAAAGATAAAATAAGAGGATAAAGGTAATATTTTAATAAAGAGATAATATCTCTATAAGGATAAGAAGATGTTTTAAATAAAAATATGTGGCCATAGATAGAAATTTCTCTATTAAGTGGATTTTTTATAGTGGTATTATATAAGGAAGAAATAAGAGATGCATAAAGATTCAAAGGAAGAATAATCTAATCTTAAAGTTTAAATAATATAGTGTAAATTTCTTCACCTTTATACAAAAGGTATAATATTTTATATTAATGTTGTGGGATTTATTATACTAGGGATTTATTTTCATGGAAGTAAGACATATTTTTATGGGGGGAGTGGTCTTTGAGGGATAATGTGTCAATTAAAAAAATATTATAATCTATTTTTAATCATATCTATTTATGTAAGATAATAATGATTTATTCATAATTCGTAGACATAGTCTCCAAAATTGGGGAAAACCATAGAAAATTCCTATATACTTTATAATTTTTCATTTTCAATTATAAAAGAAAAATATGAGAGGAAAACCATGTTCTAAATAGTTATAATAACTAGATCCAAGATATCTAAAATAAAACTAATTATATCCTAATTTAATTCCCTCTTAGGGTATCACTCCTGTGGTCCTAACAAAACACCCATATACCGAGGTCCCACATATTCAATGGGAATAAACTCCACCACTAATAATATAAATGGTTTGAGGGTATAAAATGGAATAAATTCAAGAGTTATATCCCCAGGAAACCCCTATATTATTTAGAGATAAATGTTTAGCTAAAGTAGAGAAGCTGATATGATAACATAAGAATTTATTTTTCTATAATGAAAATATCCTTTGGGAGAAGTTGGAGTTTACAACCTTTATAATATATTAATATTCCAAGACTTGAGTGTTAATACTAAAAAATAAATGACATGGGATCACTTGGGATCTATTTCTAGATCATATTTTTATAACATGTTCTAACACATATATAAAAGTGTAAGAGGATGAAAATATTATATCTAATTTTGATGCTTCTATTAGTGGATGAGAATGAGACCCAATTTTACCATAATTTATTCCATGATTAATATATGGCTAACTAACTAGAGTAGATAATGGTAGAATTTTCTTAGTGTGATGAGGTTGAGTATTCACAGGTGGCTAGCTATGCTCTTTATTATAGACTATTGTGATGATTAACTGAGAGTAAAATAAGTAAAGGAATAAAAGGAGTTATATAACAATGATAATAGATTAATTAAGGTACAATAATTGAGAATTATAACTAAGTACATAAATTCTAGGTAGAAGAAAATTATTCCAGTGAAATGTGACCTTGATTCAATGTATCAATATGGGAACTACAACAAATAATGTAAAAATAACAATGATAAACCTTAATTTTATTTATGAATATTTCATATGATATTAATATAGGAATAATTTTCAATGTACTTGTGATTTTATAAGAAATAAATTCAAGATTTTTAATATAAAATGAGTATAATCAATTAGAGAAAAAAATTAAGGCAAACAACCCAAGGTTCAAGGATGAATATTTTCATTAGATCAAATCACTGCCATAGAGAATGATTGATTAATTAACAATTTAGGAATTTTTATTTCAAAAATAAAAGATCTTGAAATAAAATCAATGTGGTATAAAGTGGTTTAGACCATGGATATACCTATGTATAATGAATTTAGAATCTAAAGGTAAATTAAAAGTTCTCAAATAATAAATTAACATCTATAATTGGTTACCTTTTGAAGCCTTGAGGTTAGATTCAATATTCCACTCATTCCAGGTGTTAAGAATCCCCAATCCTTGATAAATAATTCTTCTACATGTTATGATAATATAGGAAATTATCCAGTGATTGGGGGAAATATCCAACAAGAACTAGACTATTAATTCTTGAAGTTTCCGAGTTAGGATTCAAGTATCACTGAGAGGGGTAGGGGGTGAATCAATGATTTCTTTTTATTTTATGTTTCCTTACTTATGAAAAAACCTTCACATCCTATTAAATATTTTTTCTCTGATGAACAAAATTCAACCAAACATCCATGGGAACATAATAATTTACAAGCTTCACTACTCAACAAGAGTAGTTGTGTCCTTGTTATGGTTTGGAAACAATTCAATACCACACAATCCACTAGAAAACAATCCTTGGATGTGGAATACAATGATCAGGATGTTCCCTTACACTCATGTAGCACTATGAAAACAATCCAATAGTGTGTGTGATTCTTCTAGTACAAAATGATGCAATATAATGTTATGATTCTTCTTAATCCACTTCCAAAAATTTTATATTTCAAAAAAATTCTTCTCTTTCCTACCCAAAAACTAGTAATAACTTCTTGGAATTCGTAATAATACTTAGTATGATACCCCAGTCTAATTTCTAGGTTATCTTAGACCTGATTTTATGCTCTTGGAAATATATTTTCACTTAAACTGGGTATTCAAAACTTCTGTTTGTGAATCTCCCTCACAAAACTCATAACTTTTTTAAAGAAACCATCCTTTGTGGAATTAACTTCCTTCGTGAAGCTCACTGAGTCAACACGGAATATACCATCATCGTGAAGCACCCATTACTCAAAATAATTGGCATCAGTCAAGAATTTTGTTGTCTTTTTGCAATGTTCAAGATCGCATAGAAGTTCAGGTTCGTGAATCTCCTCTACCTTTATAAAATCAACACAATTCTAGATTTTCTCTATTATTTCCACCAAAAATAAAGTGGGGGTCACCTCATATTTATAGGATAAACCATTTGCGATGCCCCACCACCTCCTGTTCATTTTTCAAATAACTCAAAAATATCTTTATGGTGCTCCTCCATTCGTGATTCTCCATTGATATATGTCATTGTCACAGAGATCACCGTCAAACCATCATGCACTCTCGATGCCCCACTTATTTTAATCATGAATATTACTGTCACCATTCACGATGCTTGTCGTAATTGTAGAGATCACCACCATAACCTTCACACCTTCATGAACCACCCTTTACAAATCCCAGCATATGAAAAACCCATTCCTTTTCCATATTTTAATAAGGATTTCAAGAAAATACAATTTTCACAATTCTATCCATCCTCCAAATTTTGGACCCCAAAAATTTGGCAAGCACTGGGAAATGGTGCCACCTTAAAAATATTCTTTGGAAACACTAACCATATTGATTCATGGACACATTCTTTCATAACAAACTTCTTCTATCATGATATATAACCTTTGATCGATCACCTTTAGCATCATCAGATTTACCAAGGAAGTATTGTAACTTTCCTGTCTCCCAGCAACATATTTCCTTCCAAATAAAATGAAATTTCTTAAGAATTGTGAATCTGATTTCCTAAGTATGAAGATAAATTCGATCATCCACTTATACAAAGTGAGGTGATTTATTTTCTTCTCAAACTTCCTTGACAACAAAAGACAACATCCAAATATGATACTCTTCCTTATCATCTTGGTCCTAACAATACCAAATCATATTTAACCACAAAGAATATAATATTTTACAAATTATAAAGAGAGGAATAAAATTATATGGTTAATATCATCAAAGAGACTCATTATTATAGAGAAGGAATATAAATTACAAAATTAATCAAATTCATTTCACCACGGATTTAAAATAATATAATATGAAAACATAGAGGGGAATAAGGACCACAATTTTTAAACTTTTTAAAATCAATTATCAATTAATAAAAAGTTGATATATATCCATGAAAAACCTTATGGGAATAGAAAATCAAATTACACATTTAAGAAATTTTTTATAATTTCCCAAAGGTTGACATTATATTCCAACATTTTTGATACAACAATAAATGAGAAGACCAAATAAAAAGGTAATCCTGAAATTCATAAATAAGATAATTTTTCTATATGCGAGTTCTAAGGCTTATTGATGTATTAAAAAAATATTTCATTTGGATGATATTTAATAATAAATATCCACTTTTGTTATGTTTGTAACTCGTTTATTGTTCCCTTATGCTTTTCAAACTTTTTCTAGCTATAAACTAAGTAAAGGGGATCACATTACCATTATATATCACATATTCACACCTTTTTGAGTATAATTTATCCTAAAATACAATTATTCAATGTATTAAATGTGATATTAAATTCATAAAAAAATATATTGAATAATTTAATTCTAACTTACACTATATTATTTTTAGAGAAATTTATTCTTATTGTAAAATTATTTTCATAAAATGTCTTCTAGTTTCCTTATCTATGCATGTCCTTTAATGAGATGGAAGTGAAAACAAATAAAAATGTGTAATTTGATATAATTTTTCTTGAGTCACAACATAATCATCTTGACCATTATAATGAGTGTGAAAATCAATTTCCCATTATGATTCTATTATATTTTCTTGAATATTTTGATTTTAGTGAATGAAAAGAAAAATTTTATCTTATGAAATGATATATTATTCTTTTTTAACTTCAATAGATTTAACATCACTGTGAACTTATTTATGTTTTTTAAAATTACCATAACTTTTAAATTCTAGAATTCAAAAACATTATTATCACTACCTTGACATTTAAAGCATATAAAATCTTGACATTAATAAGTTTAATAAACATTTTCAACCTAATCATTTTACTTGGAAGAAAATGGTTGAGGTATATTTGAGTCACCTTTCTCCATTAGTTTAGATATATAATATAGTTATGATAATATTGAAGTTATTGGAAAATTTATGGGTCTTATAATTATTATTATATAACAATTTAATTCACTTTGAAACTTTTATTTATAACTTGTAAGTACAAACCTATTTTACATGATGCATTTAAATTTTCTCAATAACTAATTAGATCATTACTATCATGTTTTTACTTAATTTTTACATTCCCTCAAAATATATTAGAATAATATATAAATTCAATTATTACAAGTCATTCCTTTTAAATCTATGGATAATCATTACATTTAAAAATATTTTCCGCTCATTTAACCCACTCTGATAATTCTTCAAGATAACCAATATGAAACAAGGTTTTATTTTTGTCTTCATAAATTTTAAATATCCACTTTTTTTTTAGCTCAAGGAAGTCCCTCAATATCAATAGTCACTTCATTATTATAATTCATTAATAAAATTTTATTCACACCTTTGAAAATGTGAAAAATATTATTTGGGTTATTTTATCACCCAAAAAATCTTTTAATTTTATTAGTTTTTACATTTTCTATCAAATATATTTATTATGGTTTTCCAACCCAATATAATGAGTTTCATTAAGACTCTTACTACATTTAAAGTTATGTGAATTGCTTCCTTAAGATCGGTTTGATATCATTAAATAAATTTTTGATACCAAATTATGTGGAACAGTGTTAAGAAATGTAAAACATAGAGATATGGAATGATATATTGAAACACCATAATCAAAACCTCTAATTTGATTCACCGAAATATATAAAATTAAGAGAAAACATGAGAGAGTGATAATAACCATAGGTATTTCACCATTAAGTTTAAAAACCTAAATAATAAAATTCATAGTAGTACAAGGACCTTTATTTTCAAATTATTTAAAAAAAAATTCCATTCCTTATAAGTGAATATTTATCCATGAACAATCATCATGGAATAGTAAAAAGAATTCCCACATTTAATACACTTTCTAATTTTCCTCAATCTTTTATTATATTCCTATATTTCCAAGGTAAAAATAATTGAGTATACTAAAAAAAATGAAACAATAAAATACATAAATAAAAGAATTAATATCTATGTGATTTTTAAGGTTTGTTTATGTCTTGAATACTATAAAATAAGTCATGTAACTATTATTTAATAATAATTATCCAATTTTTTTATTTTATAACTCATTTATGAGACTTATATATTTTTTGTAATTCTTTTAGTTATGGTTCATGTAAATTGGCCTATATTCCCATTACATAACACATCACATTTTTAGATTCTCATGTTTCTAGGAGATTTAGTAAAACTCTAAATCCCATAAGGAACCTTCAGGATTTTACAATATCCATGGAATATGAGATGATTAAATATGTGTTTATTAATTAACTTTTTAGGTTTGGATAATATAACCCACCCATAGATTTTATTATTCCTTCTATGTTTGATTTTGATATAATTTTGGGTACAAATTATTTATCACAACATAAGGGTTCAATCAACTATGGTAAAAAGGTGTATGTATTTTGAGTTTTTAGAACCCATAAATATTGATTTCTAACAATATTTTTTATTAACTATTGTTAAAGCATTATAAATATTTTTCAATGGTGTTTATCTATTTTATGTTTGTGTTAAATTATATTTATGAATGTATATTTATATACGGTATTATATTTTTCACATTGAATCATATTTATGGGACATTAGATGTGTTTTGATGGTGTAAGATCTTGATAATTTATTTCTAGAATAATTATTCAAACTGGATGATCCATGTCACATGATACCTAAAAAATAAAAGAATTAAAAGATCAGTTGTAATATATTGTGGATTAGAGGCCTAATTACTGAAGTATTTATCAATGGGATGGGATAAGTTTATTTGATAAGAAGAAGGATATGAGAATGAACTTATGAATCAATTTTCAATAGATCAACCAATTGATTATTAATAATATATATCCCATCCTAAGATTTAAAAATTCATTTAAACTAATAAAATGTGTAATGATATTCTCAAAAATTGATATATGATATGGGTATAACTAGTTGAGGGTTAAAATATTCAATTTTACAAAAATTTCTTCTCAAAACATGTACAAACACTAATAAGTTATTACAGTGTCATCCATACTAATTAATGACACATCCTGACCCATTGAGACCCTGCCTAGGTCATCATTAAAATTAGTGTATAACCCCAAGCCTATTTTTAATAGGCCAGGGTTTGGTGATTAGCACCAATAAGGAATAACATACATGAGATGATTTAGGTTATATCAAAATGAAACAAACATGCATCTCCAATAAGCAATATAATAAACAATTATCATCAATATATATAAATAGCTTATTTTTATAATAATTCATGCATGAAACATCAACGAACTAGTACAATGCCATGTAGGAAAATACCATGAGAAGAAACAATATGTCAGGTAAAGTCACCAAGTATGAAAGACTTGAAAATGAAAACACTACCTTAATTAAAGGACTCCTCGAACAACATTTAATTACATTAATCAATTCCATAATCCACCATAAAACACTATTAATGAGCACTAATGACTCTTTCTGCTCTATGTCCATCAAGTTCACCTCCAAACTATGCATTGTCTGTATAGTCACTACACATGTGGGAACAAATCCTATACAAGGGTGAGTATAAACATACATAGTAGGATACTCTAAGACCAGAAAATTAATATGAAACAACACATGAGCTTGAAGTCAGGACTTAGGTAAATATGAAGAAACCCAAAGGTACTATATATGATTTAAGGTCAAGAGAACCAAAGATGATAGTGAAAATCCATCCTTTATAGCCAATATTTACAATGGATCATGTCTTAAAAGCAACCATAGATACTTATAATATCTAAATACACAGAAATCCTAAAGGCATCAGCCTATTGTAATTCATATATCAAAGTAAAAAAATCATGTATGTCATGTTATAAAACCCACAACACCCAAACTATATATCACACACAACTATACAAACCTCAAAATTTCCATGCTATCTATCTACAACTATAATGGGGGACCCACACCTCTCCATGTAATGGTTTTTAGTTGAGGGGTTATCAACCCCAATGGAGGACCCAAACCTCCTTAAGAGGAAAGGTCAATAGAGGGAGTACCAACCCCAATAGATTTAAGGACCCACATTCTATATCATGGGAGTTTAAAAACTTTTATAGATGGATAACCCATGAACCATCACACATGGGAGTGCCAACTTTAACTACTATATGGGGGACTCGTGCCTCATCCGGATCAAGGGAGTACCAAATTAATTTCTAAACTACCTAATATGTAGGATCCATACCCTATACAAGTGGGGGAGTACCAAATATTTAATGAATATGGGAGACCTATTCACTATTACAAGAACCCTTATAGGGTATTACCCATGTAATGTCTTGGATTTTCTGTGTATTATTTTTAAATATTATATGGAATTATTTCTAGACCATACCTTTCGACGACGTGTGATTCCGAGGCCCAGAGTGCTCGGAATAAATGTTTGAAATAAATTGAAATTTTAAACATTGTGCGTGATAGGTTTTCCTATAAAAGTGGAATAAATTTTAAATGGGTGCTCGGATCAGAAATCTGAGAGCACTGTTGCATTCAGAGCAGCAAATTTACCTTAGGCGGGGCCTAATATCGATCGGCACGGGTCAAATGAAAAAGTTAGTTTTTGGGTGTTTTAGAAGGAACATTTTAGAAGAAATAAAATAAATTGATAATTTATTTTATTTTAAAATTTTTCCATAATGAAATGATTCTTATTTTCTTTAAATGAGTAGGATCCCAGGGTTAGACTCATAACCCGGGAGTTTTCCTCTAGAATCCTCTGAAGCTTTGGAGAGGAGCCAACCTTGGAAGATTTTTGACGAATGCTGATGAACGACGACGCATGGATCGTTGCATAGCAAGATCGAATACTAACTGACCAATGATATCTCTCTTCATCGATGACTAAGGTAGGGATTTTTTATTTCAATTATTATTTTCCCTATTCTTGGATTTAAATGACGAACGCGGATCAACCCATGAACATGTTGATTTGCGGATCATACGTTCTTGTGGGAGGGTTATTATTTTCTTTTCTTCAGGTTTCTAATTCAGGGATTTAATCCATGCTAGATTATTTTTGGTTGTTATGATTCTGATTTGTTTGATCCTACTAATGGGAGTAGATAAACACCATGACGAATGACGGTGGAGGTTCGTTCCTCAATTTGATTTTGGATTTCTTCCCCTTTTTACTTTTGTTATTCATGTTCTTCCTGGGGAAACGAACAATGGATCATTTCGCATCCGTTCTGCAACGCAACATTCCTAAATTGGAGATCTGAGATTGTGAAGACCTAGAGGAGGTGCGACGACGATGGTGGAAGACGAATTGACACGGTTTGGGAGTTCTCGTTCTTCAAGCGTTCTTAAAGAGTGTAGATTGAAATGCATTTTCAGGGCTGATCAGAGGCCCAAAACTGATGGAATCAGCTTCATGATGGTAGGGAAACCTCAGATCTTGAGTTTCAAGGTGATCAGGTGGCCGGATCAAGGACCGGAGGAGAAGATGGGGCACGAATGTGAAGGGAATTGTTTCTTGAAATTTCTGAAGAACACGACTTGTATCCCTAAGAACACGCCATGTGGAACTAGCTCGGCAGAGGCTAGGGTTCTGCGATGCACGAAGCGATGAAACGACGTGTTCCCTGAAGAACACAGCCTATGGGTCCTTATGAGGACTCGGCGTATATCCCTGGTGATACATGAACACGAGATGTAGTACACAGCCGTGTACTCCACCACACGACCATACTAGGCCATCTGCACGAGTTACCACGTGTACCGGTTACATGGGATGGTGCACACGAGATAAAGTCATTTATGGGAACACAGCCACGTACATGGAGCCAACCCCAATTACTTGGACACAGCGTGTGATCTGTATTACACGTCATGTACTGACATTTCTACACGACAAGCCTTGCGACACAAGCTATTGTATACGGGTAGTACCCGGGGTCAGAAGACACGGTGTGTGATACTTCTACACACCATGTACTTTTTAGTACATGGGTTGATCTTCTTTCCACTGTATCTTGGACATGTTTTGTTTGGGTTAGTGACCATTTTTCTTGTTCCCCTAAGGGTCAGGTATCATTTCCTTTTTCATGAGTATGATCCCTTCAGAAGGACTTTCTGAGATAGAGTCAGGTATCCCTCTAAGAGGCCCAGATCGAGATCCTCTATCCATTCTTGACCCTAGGTAGAGTAAGGTATCGATGTGACTATCCCCACATGGCACTGATCCTCTACTTAGCAGGTGAATTCAGATGAGTCATGGTATCTGCCAAGGCCCTGACAGTGATCCTCATCTGTGTATCATGATCTTTCCCCACTCAAAAGTGTGTTCTCCCGGAATGAGTGTATCTATCTATAGTGACTTTTTCTGATGGGCAGTACTTCTCAGAAGGATGTCATCAGAGCTATCAGACTTGTGAAATGAGTTCTCCCAGATGAGTGCTTCGTGGAATCTTTAAACTAAATCCCTAGCAGGGGAATACGGTTGTGTGACTTGTCTCTAGACTACGGGTCTGGTTTTTGAGTATATCTGGTTTGTGTTCACCTATTATATGTTTAGTAGACATATATTGTGTAGATATGAATGTACCTTTCCTTTGTGTATTTATTTGTGGTTTTAGGGGTCCTCTACTAAGTATTGTTATACTCACCCCTGTACAGGCTTTGCCCACACGTGTCGTGTCTTGTGCAGACGAGCAGCCTTTTGACAGATTCCAAGGCAGACTAGGACAAGACTGAGTTTTCTGAGTTCCCTAAAAGCCTATGTGTTCCTACGACTACGAGCAGTAGTCCCAGTGCCTCTTTGTGTTTACAGGTTGGACTTTGTAGTTTTCAGACTCTTGTTTTTGGTGGGCTTGTATTCTGACCCAGTTTACTTTCAGTACTTTACCTCCAGTCGTACTCTGTTGGTTGGGTTTAGTTGTATGCATGCATTTTGTTCCTTGGTTGTTTTTTTACATTTCAGAATTTGTGGGATTGGATATGTGTGTGTGTAAGGGTACTTAGGCAATGCCTCCCATGTTAGTAATATGCCCACTCGGTGATAGTCACCATCCGCTGGCCTATTGGAGGCAAGATGGAGGAGTCGCAGCACGGGCCCCACTAGGACGGGTTGTGACAGAGTGGTATCAGAGGTGGTTGGTTCTACCTTAGGACCAAGAGTTTGTGATATTGGTTTGGGGAAACAATGTAAAGTGTTTTGATCTTGGCTTTCAGGCCAGAGACTCTAGTGTTGGTGCGGGCGGCCAACATATCCATTCACGAGGACTCTGATAACCTTCTTTTTGACTTGGTACATGAAAACACTATTTGTGGGGGAAATAAGATATTGGTACATGCATCATATAGGAATGAGTTTTGTTTTCCATGTTCTTTGTGTCAGACATCCAGATATACTCTTTGACCATGGTACATCTTGTTCCTTACAGGATTCCTCCGCAACACATACCTGCTAGGATTCAGCACCGAGATCACGAGGATGACCCCCTCAGTGATGTGGCTTCGATATAGGGACCAAGTCCCCAGGCGTTACCTCTAGGTGGTGCACCTGTTATACCACCACCAGTGGAGCATCCCGTGGTACCTGCAGTACCGACTGATGAGGGGCGCATGCTGAGTATTCTCCATGAGTTCCAAAGACAGAGACCCCTTAGGTTCCGAGGAGAGCCCGAACCTCAGGCAGCTGAGGAATGGATTGAGGTGGTGAAAAGAGTTTTCCATATTGTGAGGACACCAGCGGACCAGATGGTGATCCTAGGAGTGAGCCTTCTTTAGGGTTTGGTGGGATAATGGTGGAGTCTGACCACACAGACTCACGACGAGGAGACTCTTTCATGGATGGAGTTTGAGTGACTCTTTAGGGAGGAGTTATCACTGGTTACTCTTATAATAGTGCATATCCAGGATATTATTTAGCTCCAGTAGGGCAGTTTTATGGTGGATGAATATTCATCGAGGTTCACTAACCTCACTAGGTACTCGATGAATATGGACAAGGATCAATACTTTAGGTCTCGGACCTTCAAGAGAGGTCTACGAAGGGACATATGATCTAGTGTCATTACTCTATGAATTTTGACATATGATAGAGTTCTCGAGTGGTCCTTGGTGATCGAGAGATTCTTGGGAGAGCAGAGACAGCCGGCGGCAGTCAACAGCAGGCAGACAGGTGCAGAGACCATAGCAGCAGGGAGCCAACGTCAGGAACAGGGATCAGGACATGGGAGACATCACAGGAGGACCCAGGATAGGGGTTTGGCAATCCAGGGCTCTCAGGATGGATCCAGTCAGCCTAGGGAGAGGCGATTATACTCATATGATGGTAGGGGAAATCTCGCTAGAGATTGTCTGACCCGTTGAGCTGCTGACAGGGAGATGGTGGATGGACCACCGAGGCAGAGGCAGAGAGTGGAACAGATAGACCCACTAGGCGGCAGACGTGGTGGAGGAGCAGGGAGATCTACAGGTGGTGGAAGACGCTTCAATCTACTTCCACCACCACCCCAGGAGGTCGGCACCAAGATCGGGGAGCTGGGGGAAAGGGGTGGGGACAACTGCATGTGGTCGATGTGTACAACCCAAGGACTCTAGGGATGATCTGAGGTATGATATGTGTCTTCTCTACCTTAGTTTCCGTAATTATAGACACAGGTGCTAGTCATTCCTTCCTCACCACATGTCTTATGCGAAACCTTGAGATTCCGATAGATCTGTTAACTCGATCCTTATTCTTGGAGACACCTATGGGAGGAGACTCGATGATCACTCACCTTTGAAGATAGTGTGATCTTACACTTGGAGGTGAGAGTTTTGGTTGTAAAACCTCTTGGTGGCAGCGTCGAGGCCTTATGATGTCATTCTTGGTATGGATTGGTTATCCTTAATCCATGCCCAGATTTACTGTTTTAGGAGAAGAGTGTGGGTGTCCGCAGCGATGGGACGAGGTTTTCTTTTGTGAGAGAAAAGGAGACTCAGGCAGTATAGAATGGGCTCATGCATAGGAGGGTTCAGCCGATCACTCATGAGTTGGCTAGCCTTACCCTCAGAGTAGTAGATTTTGTGAGCTTCCAGTTCCTAGAAGTAGTGGTAGAGTACGAGGACGTCTTTCCTGAAGATTTTCTAGGACTACCTCCCCACTGGGAAATTGACTTCTACATCAACTTACACCCCGGGACAACACTGATTTTCTCACCATCATATCGGATGGCTCCCACAGAGCTTCATGAGCTAAGGGTGAAGTTGGAGGATTTGCAGAGAAAGGGTTTCGTAAGACACATGATTTCACCTTGGGTGACCCCAGTTTTATTTTCCAAAAAGGCAGACGAGAGTTTGAGGTTGTGCGTGGATTACCGGCACCTGAACCAGGTAACAGTGAAGAATAAGTATCCACTACCTAGGATCGACAACCTCTTTGATCACCTGAGAGGGGAACAATGGTTCTCGAAGGTTGACCGTCGATCTGGTTATCACCAGTTACGAGTACAGGACAAGGATATATCGAATATGAATTTTAGATGCCACTACGGTCACTATGAGTACTTGGTGATTCCTTTTGGTTTGATGAATGCCCCCTCATTGTTCATGGGACTTATGAACTGGATCTTCCATCCATACTTGGACTGGTTCATAGTGGTCTTAATTGATGACATCCTTGTGTACTCAGTGTCAGAGGAGGAACATGCGAGACACCTACAGATGGTTCTAGATGTACTCTGAGATCACCAATTTTATGGGAAGATCTCGAAGTGCTAGTTCTAGATTCGGGAGGTCCACTTTCTAGGACATGTCATTTTAGTAGATGGAGTAGCTGTGGAACCATCCAAGGTGGAGGAAGTGTTAGCATGGGAGCCACCTCAGAGCATGACGGAGGTGCGGAGCATCCTTCGGTTGAAAGGATATTACCGGAGATTCATTCCTGATTTCTCCTGAATATCAGCATTGATGAGAGCCTTGACCAGGAATGGGTAACCCTTTATGTGCACAGAGAAGTGCCAGCAGGTTTTTGAGTGGTTGGGGCAGAGTTTGACGAGTACCTCGATCTTGAGATTATCGGAGGAGGGTGTTGAGTACGTAGTTTTCTACGATGCATCGGGGACTGGGCTTGGCTGTATCCTGATGCAGAGATAGGAAATGATTACTTATGGTTCATGCTAGCTTATTCCACATGAGTAGAACTATGCAACCCATGATCTTGAGTTGGTAGTGTAGTCTTTGCGTTGAATATGTGGCAACACTACCTTATGGGTGAGCAGTTTATCATTTACTCTGACCACAAGAGCCTCAAGTACATCTTCTCGCAGAAGGATATGAATCTGAGACAAAGACGTTGACTAGAGTTCCTCCAGGACTATGATTTCAAGATCATCTATACTCCTAGGAAGGGGAACAAGGTGGAGGATTCTCTCAGCATAAGGTTGAGCTCGCAGCTATTGAGTGAGGTGACAAAGCAGTTATCCACGTTGCAGTTATCCTTCATGGACATAGAGGATGCATCTTAACTTCAGTCAATGGTGTCACCCCTCCACTCTTACTGCGATTTATGGAGGCACAACTTGGGGATGTTGACTATGAGGCTTTACATTCTCGGTTATCCACATGAAATGCTCTTGATGGATATTCGCAAGGTGGGGAGCATGTACTTCTTTTCAGAGGATGCACTGTTGTACTCGTGGCATCGCAGGAGGAGGTCCTGAGGGAGTTTCATACACCCCCTGGCAGTACATCCTAGAGTGGCAGAGATGTACCAGGATCTCCGATAATAGTTCTGGTGGTCATCCATGAATAAGGTAGTAGCATAGTTCATTTCTCGATGCCATATGTGCCAACAGGTGAAGGTTGAGCACCAGGTTCCAACATGATTAGCTTACCCCTGTAAGTTTCAGAGTGGAAGTGGGATGGAATATCAATGGAATTTGTGATGGGCTTACCACAGACTTCCAAGGGGCATGATTCCATCTAGGTGATCATTGACCGACTCACTAAGTCATCCCACTTCCTAGCTATCCGAGAGCAGAGTTCTGTAGAGATCTTGGGACGCCTCTATGTACAGGAAATAGTTCGGCTTCATAGAGTCCCTTTGATAATAGTCTTGGATCGAGATACCCACTTCACATCCCAGTTGTGGAAGGGATTGCAAGAGGATTTTGGAACTCATCTAAGCTTAAGCACAACATTCCAACCCCAAACAGATGGTTAGACAGAGAGGACCATTCTGGTTATGAAGGATATGTTGTGGGCCTGTATCTTGGACTTTGGTCATAGTTGGGAGGACCACCTACCACTAGTGGAGTTTGAATACAATAAAAACTACCACTCCACCATTGGTATGGCCTCATTCGAGGCCTTTTATGGGAGACCCTTCCAGTCACCGCTTTGCTGGACCGATCCCGGAGAGTCAACACTCATGGGTCTAGAGTTGGTGTGAGCTACCACTGAGAAGGTGAAGATCATCCGGGAGCAGATGAAGACTGTACAGAGCTAGCAGAAATCTTATGCTGACAAACGATGGAGACCTTTGGAGTTCGAGGAAGGGTACCATTTCTTCCTTAGGGTCTCACCTCAGTGAGGGTTACAGAGAATTGGTCAGGGCGGCAAGCTATCTCTGAGGTTCATCGGACCTTTACGAATATTGCGCAGAGTTGGCGAGGTGGCGTATCGCTTAGCTCTACCGCCACAATTGCACCGGGTACATGATGTCTTCCACATGTCGTAGTTGAGGAGGTATGTGCATGACCCATTGCACGTTATCGACTGGGGTGAGCTGGACATCGAGTATGGAGTGACATTTGCTAAGAACCAGGTAGAGATCAAGGATCGGCAGGAGAGGATCCTTCAAGGGTGATTGATTCCCTTGGTACGCATCTAGTGGAAACATGAAAATCTTCAGGAGAGAACGTGGGAGTAAAAGGCTCAGATCCATGCCCGATACCCACATCTTTTTGAGTAGCCTTGTTTTGGCTTTTCAGGGATGAAAAGCCCCAAGTTTGGGAGAATGTAATGTCTCGGATTTTCCATGTATTATTTTTAAATATTATATGGAATTATTTCAAGACCAAACCTTTCGACGACGTGCGATTCAGAGGCTTAGAGTGCTCAAAATAAATGTTTGAAATAAATGAAAATTTTAAACAGCGTGCATGAGTCGTTTTCCTATAAAAGTAGAATAACTTTTAAACGGGTTCCCATATCAAAAATATGAGGGCACTGTTGCATTCAGAGCAGAAAATTTACCTTAGGTGGGGCCTAACATCGACCGACACGGGTCGGCTGCAAAAGTTAGTTTTTGGGCGTCTTAGAAGGAACATTTTAGAAGAAATAAAATAAAATAATATTTTATTTTATTTTAAAATGTTTCCATAATGAAACACAACCTATTTTCTTTAAATGATCATGAGCCTAAAGTTAGAATCATAACCATGGATTGTTCCCCTAGAATCCTCTGGAGCTTTGGAGAGGAGCCAACCTTGGAGGATTTTTGATGAACTCCGATGAACGACGATGTGTAGATCGTTGCGCAGTGAGATTGAATCCTGGACGATGACCGATCTCCCTCTTTATCGATGACTGGGGTATGGGTTTTTTATTTCGATTCTTCTTTTCCTCGTTCTTGGATTGAAACGATGAATGTGGATCAACCCATGAATAGGTTGATCCGCGGATCGTACGTTCTTGGGGGAGGGTTATCATTTTCTTTACTTCGGGATTATGATTCAGGAATTTAATCCATGATAGATTATTTTTGGTTTTTTTGATTTTTCTCTATTTGATCCTACTAACAGGAGCAGATCAACGCTGTGACGAACGACGACAGAGGTTCGTTCCTTGATTTGCTTTTGGATTTCTTACCCTTTTTACTTGTGTTCTTCGAATTCTTCATGGGGAAACGAACAACGGATCGTTTTTCATCCGTTCTACAACGAAACAATCCTAAATTGTAGATCTGACATCGTGACGACCTAGCGGAGGTGTGACAGCGATGGAAGCAGACAAATCAACATGGTTCAGAAGTTCTCGTTCTTCAAGCATTCTTCATGTGGGTGGATCAGAATGCATTTTTGGGGATGATCAGAGGCACAAAACTATTGGAATAGGCTTCGTGATTGTAGGAAGACCTCAGATCTTGAGTTTCAAGGTGATCAGGGGGCCGGATCGAGGATCATAGGAGAAACTGAGGCGCAGCGATGAAGGGCGTCGTTTTTGGAAATTTCCGAAGAACACAACGTGTATCCCTAAGAACACGCGGTGTGGGACCAGCTCAGCGGCGACTAGGGTTCCACGATGCACAAAGTGATGACACGATGTGTTCCCTAAAGAACATGGCATGTGGGTCCTTATACGGACTTGGAGTGTATCCCGGGTGATACATGGACATGGGATATAGTACACAGCCGTGTACTCCACAACACGGCTAGACCAGGCCGGCCGCATAGGTTACCTTGTGTACCGATTACACGGGATGGAACACATAGGATAAATTAATGTACGGGCACACGACCACGTACATGGAGCCGACCCCAGTTACTCAGACACGACGTGTGATCTATACTACACGTCGTGTAATGACCTTTCTATACGACAAGCCTTGCGACACGGGTCATTGTACACAGGCAGTACCCGAGGTCAGAAGACACAACATGTGACACTTCTACACACCATTTACTTTTTAGTACATGGCTTGATCTTCTTGTCCACTGTATCTTAGAAATGTTTTGTTTGGGTTAGTGCCCCTTTTTCTCATTCCCCTGAGGGTCAGGTATTGTTTCCTTTTTCAGGAGTATGATCCCTTCTATAGGACTTTCCGAGATAGAGTCAGGTATCCCTCCGAGAGGCCCGGAGTGAGATCCTCTATCCATTCTTGACCCTAGGTAGAGTCAGGTATCGAAATGACTATCCCTACAGGGTGCCGATTCTCTACTTAGCAGGTGAATTCAGATGAGTCGCGGTATCCACCAAGGCCCTGACAGTGATCCTCATATGTGTATCATGATCTTTACCCACTCAAGAGCGTGTTCTCCTGGAATGAGTGTATATATCTCTCATGACTTTTCTCGACGGACAGTAGTTCTCGGACAGACGTCATCAGAGCTATCAGACTCATGGAGTGAGTTCTCCTGGACGAGTGCTTCATGGAATATTCAAACTAAATCCCAAGTGGGGGAATGCGATTGTGTGACTTGTCTCTAGACTACTAGTCTGGGTTTTGAGTATATCTAGTTTGTGTTCACCTATTATATGTTTGGTAGACATATACTATGTAGAGCTGACTGTACCTTTCATTTGTATATTTCTTTGTGGGTTTCGGTGTCCTCTACTGAGTATTGTTATACTTACCCCTGCACGGGCTTTGCCCACACGTGTCATGTCTTGTGCAGACGAGCGTCCTTTTGACAGAGTCCAGGGTGGACCAGGACAGAACCAGGCTTTCTGAGTTCCCTACTAGTCGAGGTGTTCCTACGGATACGAGCAGTAGTCCCAGTACCTATTTGTGTTTATAGGTTAGACTTTTTAGTTTTCAGACTCTTGTTTTTGGTGGGCTTGTATTCTGGCCCAGTTTACTTTCAGTACTTTACCTCCCATCGTACTCTGTTGATTGGGTTTAGTTGTATGCATGAATTTTGTTCCTTAGTGGTTTTTTTTACATTTCAGCATTTGTGGGCTTGGATATGTGTGTGTGTGTGTGTAGGTACTTAGGAAATGCCTCCCGTGTTAGTAATATGCCTACTCAATGCTAGTCACCAGCATCTGGCCTATTGGAGGCGGTCTTTGGGAGTCACGGCGCAGGCCCCACTGGGACGGGTCGTGACAACCCAAACTCTGTTCCTACTCCAAATGTCCCACTTGAACCCTTTCAACACCTCTATAGATCAAGGATCCTCAAACTACCCAAGACACCTCATAAAAAGTATTTGATGATAGAGAGTATCATACCACCTCACTCTAAGTGAAAAATCTCTCCCAATAGACTATTTACTTATGTGATTATAATATCTAGATGAGAAGAAATGGAAAACATTGAAGGTCACACAACACATGACATGTACTCTTCCAAACATGGTGTGTGAGCCTTAGGAAAAGGCTGAGCATGTAATACCATTTTTCCCACAAATCCAACCAAGATGACATGGATTTTTTGGGTACCCAACATGTGGGGCTTGAAAGTTTCTTGAGCATGTACCATTATTATCCCAAGTCATACCATCATGATATAATGATGTTCTATCCATCTAGGCATGATGTGTTAGACTCAAGTGTTAGTTAACATGTACTTTGTCGATACATGATTCATGTAACTCTAGATATGGAATGTGATTTGAAACTACATTCCATATATAGTATAACATCCAAAACCCAACCCATTGGATTGGTTGGGATAATAATTCCACAAACCTGAGGTCCATTCCTCAAACACTAATGGATGAAAATAAATTCCAAGGGTATACGACATCATTGGGGGATGATTTTACCTCACATATAATTTAACCTACAAAAAAATGATAGTGACATAATATAAACATGATTCAAGAATAAAATAATACAAATATACATACATGTAACAAAAAACTCATCAGAGTCACAATGTTCCATAATACAACCAAATATGTCTATAAGATCAAAATACTCTTAAAGAAAACTCTAGTGCTAAATGTGGAACTACCCCGTGCTTCATCCTATGACCACCTCAAAGATATAGTCTCCAACATCCATGAACACAACATAAATGTGATCCACTTACAATGTAAGTGGTATTTACTTTAAATATATCATGATGAACAATATCTGTATATGCACCAAGGTGCATATGTAGTGGTGAGTATACAACCCATTAGATAATCCCCCTAATACTTCCAACACATGCCACTAAGATAAGAACAAGTTAGCTATCAATAAATATATAAAAAATATGGTGGAAGCATAATTATTAGTGAAAAAAATACATATATAGAAAATAATTTAGTTTAACTAAGTCATGAAATACACTAATCCTCCCCTATAAGATCCATGTTATGAAACGAATGCATCCCTTATCAGACGGGACTCCAGGAACAAGTCAAATCCTTTAGAAAAACCCCATTATACCTAACCCAAGTCATCATTTGGTAGTAAATATCCAACGTTACCCTAAAATAGGCATTAGTATACAAGTACAAACTAATAAGGCCCCACACAGTTATGTCATGAACACACACCAACCCATTCCAATGTCAATTTAAACTCTGAAAATTATTCTTTAAAACCAAAATATCTCTCATTCATTTTTCCAAAATCATATTTTCAAAATAGTAGTGCAACATATTTATACATTGAGAGGATTTATTAATAGTATTCTAGAAATAAACACATGATTTAAACTTACAAAATAGAAATACTTCATGTTTTAGAAATAATAGAGTGGGAGAGAATCCACCTAACTGCAACACACTTTTCTAGAAAAATCTAATAGGAAGAGATTTAAAAGGACCGAATTTTCCAAAAATTACCTATGAAAACCTTTGGTTTGAATTATATAGTGAGGATATGCCTAATTATTTTTTATAGAGAAATAATCCGATCAAAATTAAATTTATGAACCAAAAAAATATTTCACACAATTTCCCTCTATAAAAAATATCTCCCCCAATCCAATGGTCATTTTAGTCATTTAAAAAAAACTAACCATCACTGCAGTGTGTTGGTCCACAACACGAATATGGTGACCCCAAACCAGACTTCCACATAGAGGCTCACCATGACATAATGAAATTACCTTTATTGTTTTTAGCCCACCATGGAAAGGAAAACATCATGGTGGATCCTTCCTCATCATTTTCCAACCACATACACAATGCCAACAAAACCTCAAAACAACCACCACACCCACTAACATAGGTATGTTGGCCTTTATATTTACCATATAGAAAATTTCTAAGCACCATGTTTTCAAAACACTAAAAACCACAACATGGTGATATCCTTGTCAAATGGTTGGCTCTCCATATGCATACCACCAAAACACATAGGACCATAGCCTGCACCATAGTCTCCACCATGGTGTGGTGATGGATAGAGATCCAAAACTTCATTCTAAAATGGCCCCCCTCTCCCAAAATTCCTAAAACTAAACCAACCCTACTCATAACTTAAATATACATAATAAAATAGTAAAATACCTCAAACCAAGAGTGTCATATTCTCCCCACTATTAGGATTTCCATCCTTATAAATATAGAGGTTGGTGGTGTCCTAGAAAAGCTGTGATCATTATTCATCTGTAAACTTTTTTATGTTCCCTATTCTCTTATTGAATATAACCATGTTTCCATAGTACGTGCATCAAAGATATA
Organism: Viscum album; assembly: GCA_963277665.1. Lineage (NCBI taxonomy): Eukaryota > Viridiplantae > Streptophyta > Magnoliopsida > Santalales > Viscaceae > Viscum > Viscum album. The sequence goes on from OY728119.1 coordinate 1,981,121,506, forward strand.
TGTCTGCCTCACAATATCTTCTCTTACCTATCCAGAATGTGAATTGGGTTTTGAACAATATAGAATCTAGTTTAAGTGTAACATGATCCTAACTAAACACATGAGTAGGGTATGGATAATAATTCTTTAGTTGAGAAATGTAGAAAAAATTATGAACCAAACTGAATCTACTTAATAAAGAAAGACAATAAACAACTTTACCAATGTGCTCAAGAATCTCAAATGGTCCAATATATCAAAGAGAAATCTTTCCCTACTTACCTAGATGACAATGACCTAACCTTGGAGATACTTGAAAGAAAATGTGGCCACCCAACTCAAAAGAAAATGGGTAGCGATGATGATCTGTATATGATTTTTGAAGGATTTTGGCTAGTGATATTCAATTATTGATTATATAGATTTTCTCAGTTGTCTCATGGAAAAGAATAGGTCCAATAAATGAAGTTTCCATGGGATTTACCCAACAAAAGTGGAGATGAACACGGTCAGCCATACAATTCTTGAAACAGATCCATATGCATTGAGGCCTGATAAATATCATTATATGAAAACTCCACCAATGGAAAATGGTCTTCCCATGAACCACCAAATTCTATCACACATGATTTGAGCATGTCATCTAGAGTATAAATTGTACATTATGATTTACCATTGATTAAAGAGTGGTAAGATGTGCTCATCGTAAACTAGGTTCCAAGGGCTTGTTGTAAAGAATGTCAAAATAGTGATGTAAATCTAGGGTCTTGATCTGAGACAATCGAAACAGGTACAACATCACTGTAAAAAAATAGTAGATTAGTTGCAGTTATTTAGAAGGGGTTATGCATAAACCCTTCTAAATTGATTATATATATATATATATATATATATATCAATGACGATTATCTCAATACCGCTACTAAATATTAACTTAGTTGTGGTTTTTAGGAGCTATTGCTAAAATATATATGATATATTTTAGAAAATCAAAAAATAGAGGAGGTTTAAAACTGCTACTAGTCACTTAGATTATAGGGGGTTAACAATTACCTCTAAGAAATTAGTGGTAGTTTTAAACCCTCTCTATTTTTCTTTATTTTTTCCTAAATAAATTAGGTGTGTTTTAGTGGTGGTTCCCCAAAAATGTCTCTAAATTAATGTTTAATGGTGGTTTTGGGGAACTGTCACTAAAACATATCCGATTTATTAAGGGAAAATTAAAAAAAAATTAATAAGGGTTTAAAACCGCTACTAATCACCTAGATTAGCAGTGATTGTTAATCCCCTCCATTTTTTATTTTTTTGATAATATATATTATAATATATATTAAATATATATTATAATATATATTTCATATTATATATATACACATGGTATATTAAAATACCATATGCCTACACATACCTAATATTTATGCATTTAATTTTTTTATATAAATATATAATATATAATACATATAAATACATAATATATAAATATAATATATAATATATATTTATATACATAAAAATAAAATATATAAAATATATAAAATATATAATACATATAATTATATAATATATTTTTTTATTTAGTAAATTTTCATAATATAATATATATTTTCATTTTATAATATATATATTTGTATAATATATATTTGTATTTGTATAATATATATATATATATATATATATGTTTTTATTTTATATATTTTCATTTATATAATGTGTATATATATGTATAATAAATTTGTTTACATATAAGTAAAATAAATAATACATATATAAATATATTATTTTTTATTTTTTTAATTATATATGTCAAAATATATAAAATATAAAAATATATATTTGTATCTTCATAATATACTTGAATATATATTTATAATATAATATATATTATTTTTATATTATATATAATATATATATTATATAAATATATTTTTATGATATATAAATATATAATATATAATTGAAATATGTATTTAAGTTTTTTTATATATTTGTATTTTTTAATTGTATAAATAATATATATATATATACACAATATGTTAAATTCATTTAATACAAAATTATAAAAACATATATAAATATATGAACATATAGATATTTTATAGAAAACATGTATAGGTGCGTGTGGATTATCCTTGTGAAAGCTTGGGCTTGTGTGGCTTTATGCAGAGGATTAGAATTGTCTCAGGTTTGACACATGAACCTGACCCTCAGGTTTCCTGTTGGATGGGTGCCATGTCAGTCTTTTTTATCCTCATCGTTGAAACACAGGAATAAAAATTTAATATTTCTGTCCAAAAAAAAAGTAAAGGCGCACAAATTTTATTCCCCCGCTAGCTTGAAATATTGCGCCTATTGCCCGAATAAATCACGATACCGGTGCAACGATGACCAGGATTGTTGGATAACCTAAGATTTTTAGTTCCCTAATTCATTTCTATATAATCATTCATCATAAGTGGGCATCTGTATAGGGTCGTTGTAGTGGGTCGTAGCTCGCTGTCTGTACATGGTCTTTATAGTGGGGGTTTTCGCAGCAATAGGTAACTACTCATAATTTTCCATACTTATTTCCAATAAGAATTTTCACTATGAATTTAGTGTTAGAAATGTTGGTTCTTATTTTTAAAATATACAAAATAAGTTATTTGTGGGTTTTAATTGATTTGTAGTGGAAAGGTGATATTGTTTTTTGCTGATAGAATTAAAAATTGAATGTGAGTTGAAATTAACAGTTGGAGTTTCCATAGTGAACAACAAGTGAAAAATTCCAATGGAAATGTCCAATTGATTTAAAAAAAATAACGCCATCAAATACTATTTAAAAAAAATCTGACAGTTTTTTCACATAAATGGTACAACTAACCATGAGCGGGATCAAGCTATCTGTGGATTCTCTACATGATGCAGAAAATAGATATTCAATAGATTTGAATATAGTCCAGAATTTTTCTGAATGTTACTTGATGGAGAATCACAATACTAACATTAAAAAGTCAATTTGAAATGAATAATATGGCATCGATAGAGATGAAGTTTAGAATTCAGAAGAAACCACCCCATCCGATAGTATTTATAAATAAAGTAGTTCATAGATACCAAACGTTGGGATGGTTTTTAAGTCAGAGTCTGAAGCCTATTCATTTTATATTGTTATAGAGGTATTGTTGCTTTTAGTGTACAAAAGAAATATGTTAACATAAATAAAATGAATAATAGCTTAGTAACATCAAAATTGTATTCATGCAGAAAAGAAGGTTGTCAAAGATTAGAAAAACATGATTTCAATTTTAAAAGACCCTGGGCCAAAATAAGGACTAATTTTCCAATGTGAATGGGAGTTGTGTACATGTCCAATGACCAGTATGAGTGCAAACAATTTGTTGAAGAGCATAACCACACTTTAAATTCTCTTGAGACTATGAATTTGATGAGGTCATAATGACACATCAGTGATGCACAAGGTGCCAAGTTGGATGTAAATGAGAAAGTCGGTCTGAAGCCGAATGATTCATTTTCAGTTGTAACAGCAATTGCAGGTGGGCCTGATAGTCTTGGATATACATGAGTCGACCAACTAAATTATTTGTGGTCAAAACTATAGAGGGACTTGAATCTAGGTGATGCTAATGGTATGTTACAATACTTATAGATGCAATCAAGGGATAACACATCATTCTCATACTCAGTCCAACTTGACTTGTGTGGTCAAATTAGAAACATTTCTTGGGTTGATCCCAAAATGAAGGTGGATTATGATCATTTTGAAGACATCATTGTGTTTAAAACTACCTTCAACACAAAAAAGGAATCTAGACCTTTAGGAGTGTTTTTTAGTGTAAATAATTATAAGTAAATTGTAATTTTTCATGCATTGTTGTTATATGAAGAGACAACAGACTCATTTGGCCAGTTTTTTAGTAGATTTTTTTATTTGCATAGGGGAAGAATCTAGAGATAATTTTCACATATCAAGATATAGATATGTCTAAATCCATTTCTATAACCCTACCTAATATAAGATATTGCCTATTCACTTGGAACTTAATGAAAAATTGCATTAAATAATAGCACCAGTAATGAAAGAAAACTCGTCACTATTGGAAAAATTAAAGAAATGCATGTACGTGGTTGCCGAGAATTCAGAATTTGAGGAAATATGGCAAAAAATCCAAGAAGATGTTGGTAATACAAATTCAACATGGTTAGAAGATATTTATAGAGTAAGGTAAAATGGGTTAACTATTTTATAAAGGCTGCATTGACGCTATTAATTTGAAGAACACAACTAAGTGAGAGTTTCAATAGTGTCGTAAAGGATTACTTGAATCGTAAACTCACCATGTTGGAATTATTCCAAAAATTTGACCATGTGTTAGAGAAAAATAGGTTTTGGGAAATGAAGGCAGAATTTGATGGAAGAGATCATTTTTTATATCATCCAATAGCAGTTAAAGTAAACCATTTGTACACAAAAAAACATTTGATCTTTTTCAGCATGAATACCAACTATGTGGTGCTTGTTTCCTAAAGTCTTCGAATGAAACTATTTCCCCCAAAATATTTGGTGTAGGAATGAAAGGTTCCTTGGATGGGTATTCAGTTGTAGTGTACCAAGAGTCACCTGTAAGAATTGTTTTTACCTACATGAAATTTGAGAGTTATGGATATTTGTGCTATCATGCACTCAAAATATTGGAGAGGTTGGATATGCAGTGCCTGCCTGAGTTTTATATCCGTAAGAGATGGAAAATAAATGCATGTGAAATCCAGTTGGTGGAAATAATAGTTAATGATGTCAAAGAAGATTTGGTAGAAAGAAAAGATAGATTTTGTAAATAGTTAGCGTGAATGGAAATAAATCCTATAACCCAATCACATGAGTTCGAACAAGGATATTTGATTGGGATATAAAATCTGAAAAATTATGCCAAGGAATTGTAGGAAGCTAGAAATAGTTTACCCTCAAAATGAATCCAAGGTGAATCTAACATCCAACATCAATGAAAATCTAAAACATCATTCAAGAAGAAAAATAAAAGGCAAGGTGGTGATAGGTTCAAAATTTTTCTAGATCAGCCATTAAAATGCATCAACAACACGTGAACTATTAGATTTCAGGTGACTAGAAAAGTTATATGCATTTGCTAATATTAGATTATATTATTGAACTACTAAATTTTGAGATATCATTCATAAAAAATGTTATAATGTTGTTCTAGGGAAGTTATAGAGAACCGTCGAATGTCTCTTACCATGGAGATCCTTTCCTACATCTCAATGTATGTAAAAATCATATCATAGGTTGAAATTATTATCATTTAGACACTCATATACTATGATATTTCAAATATGCATGACAAACTTCTATGTAAGACTTGTGATTTATCTATTTATATTTATTAATAGAAAATTATTTCTATAATTAGGCTGCATCGACAAGCAATTATGGTCCAATCAAACTGCAAAATTCAGAGACCCCTACAAATTACATTAACAACATAACTTGGAGGAGAGACACGTTAAAGGAGACATTCCATAATTTTCTTGATCTACAGCTTCAAATGCATATGTTATAAAAAACAACTTTTTTTAAATGAATTTTCTTTAAAAACTAATTTTGGTGTCTATAGTGGTGGAAATTTCCACCCCCTATGTACCACCTAGTGAATTGATGAAAAGAAAACTATAAATTTCCACCAAAAGTTTATATTTGGAGTTTCCACTGGAAATTTACAATGGGAATTCCCAATTGGAATATTATTGCACATCCAGTTTCAATTCATAGAACTAAAAGAGGAGACTACAAAGAGATATTAAAATGTAACACCTATAATAATACCAGAACTAAAATCAGTATAATCTATATCAAAATGTTCATATAGATCATCAATTAACCAATTCTACCCCCTATGTACCACCTAAAAAAGTGATGTAAAGAAAACTAAAAATTTTAACCCATAAGTTATAGTGGGAGTTTCTAGTAGAAATATACATTAGAAATTCCCAGTTGATGGCATAGAGTGCAAAGAAAATGACACTATAAAACCTATAATACTATCAAATATAAAATCAATATCACCCAAATCAAAATATTGATCTGTATCAATAAAAAACTAGTTCCACCGCCTATATACCACCCAAAAAAATGACTTAAACTAGATTAGAAACTTCCACCCATAGTTTGTAGTGGGAGTTCCCACTAGAAATTTCCAATGGAAATTCCTAGCTGAAATTTATCTGCACAGCTAGGTAGTTTCCATTGAAAGAAAATACCCACAGTTTAGAATGATAATTTCCAATGGTAACTTCCAATGGAAATTCTTAGTTGGAATTTATATGCACAACCAGTTTCTATTCAAATAATTGATAACAGAGACTAAAAAGAAAAATTACAGTGTAACAGTGATCATTTATCACATATTAAATGAATACTATCTTTATCAAAATGTTTTTCCACATTAGAAAATAATCATTTCCACCCACTATGCACAAACTAGCCAATTTATGTAAACCAAATTGTATATTTACACTAAGTTTACCATGTGGGTTTCCACCGAAAATTTCCAATGGGTATTCAGAGTTGGAATTTTTACACAAACCAGGTTTCCATTCAAACAAGTGAAAACAAAGAGTACCAAGATAAATTATAGTGTGACGCCTATCATAATATGTCAAAATATAGAAATATAAACTTTGAAAAATGTACATACATATTGGAAAAAAAATATTTCCACCCACCATGTACAACCCACTGAATTCAGGAAAACCAAACAAAAAATTCCCACTGTGAGTTTAAATAAGAAATTTTTAGTGGAAATTTCCAATGGAAATTTTCAAAGGGAATTCCGAGTTAGAATTTATAAGCACAATAGGTTTCCAAATGATTGAAAGAAAATACAGTGCATACTGCAAACAAAAATTACACTGTAATAGATACATAAAAGCATAATAGTGAAGTTTGTAAAACAACCAAAAAATATGTGTTTCAAAAAAATATTTATTTCAATGAACAACAACCAAATATCTACAAAAAACTGATCCCCAAATCCCACACCCACCCAAACCATCATAATAAGTGACAGTAGTTAAGTTTATAATACAAAAATTGAAATATTTGTTTCACTAAAAAACTAATTTAACTCACTACAAATGTCTCTAGAAGAAACCAAATACGTCCTAATCTCAGCATCAACCTTCTATGTACTCCTTCCAGGATCATTTAAGAAATAATGATCCATAAACAACCACTTCTCAAAAACTTCCTTTTCTATCAAAATCTCTGCCACTGTAACTCCTGTAGCCAAACACTCCATGGAATAACAAATAATAACACCACAATCCAAACTAGAGTCTCCCTGTTGTGGGGTCTTCTTAGTTTTCATTTCCCATTTCTAATGATTCACTTTTTTAGTATGTACTCTGCAGAACATGCCTTCCAAATATGATTTCTGTAAAAAATTTCAATCAGTATAACATCTTTCAATGCATTGAAAATTTTCATGAACATTATATAATACCTTACCACACTAATGAAATCTTTTATAAATGGATCACTTGCTATGGTTTCTCTAACAGGTTACATGGAGCTGTAATATCTAAACACCAGATTTTTCAAATCCATGACTAACAAAGTACAATGAATGTTATCAGAGTTTACTAGAAAAAATAAAAAATTAGAGTTCTTCATATTCACAACTACTACCCACTTCAAAAAGGTCTCCTTTAAGTTCTCATTTGATGAATAAAGAACTCCCTACATTCCAATAACAAAAGAGAATATAATAATATACTCATGGTTTATGTAAAACATGGAATACATAAAACAAAAAAAAAACTGAAAAAATATAAGCAATAGTTTGTCAAAAACAAACAATAATCTTATAGTGAAGGTGCTTAGCATGAATGAACAACTTATCAATTCTACAATGCCAGCCATACTGGAAAGTTGACATTTTTCTTGAATAGTCACCGTATATGAATCAATGACATATTTCCAAAAAAAATAAATAAAAAATAAAACAAAAAAAGGGATTAAAAAAGTGATATAAGACATACCATACTGGAAGTGTACCTCTTGTTTAACAAATCAATAATATTTTTAATATTGATATGATATGATTTTTCAACACATTCCCAGACAACACCACTATTTTCATGGGAATTCATTTCTATTTTTAGTAAATGGTCAAATATAATACAATATATTCTAAATACATTATATAAATAACAGTACATATCCCCATCTACATCAAGGATAATTTTCATAAGCCTTACATCATGAGTTGTCACTATATTATGCTACTTCACCCACTAAGGAAATACATGGGATAGTTTGGAGGATATTGGTAGCCTCTTCTTGGTAGTTAGCTATGGATATATACAGTTATATTGACGCTTCGACTTCTTTCCCTACTCTTCACACCTCTATCCAATGAGGTCTGTATCTTAGTGGCAGAAAAATTTGCAGTGGACCGCACAACACATTTTCCTTCATCTATATTAAGTTCTCCATTCACATCCTCCTCCTACCCACTTATATCTACATTACCCACTTCATTCATCTCATCTAAAATAGTTTTATCTATGATGCCCACAATAGCAGTAGCTGAAGTCGTGTTCTTTTCAAGTTCAATATCTTGAATCTGAACATTCCTTAAAATAGTTCCTTCCCCCTCACCAATAACTAATTTCATCTCCTCCTCCTTTATCTTTATACTTTCCATCAAAATAATAACCTAACTATTCTTCATTTTTAATTGCGCCTCATGTTTTTTAATATTCTTGTTAAGTTTCACATTCTCCATATAAAATACGAGAGTCTCCTCATTTGAAACATTTGGCGCTTCTGCTTTCATACTTAAATGAAGGTTTTTTCATTAACAACCTACTGAACAGGTTCTTTAGTCTCAGAAGGGATTAACTGCAACCTATAGCTCTTTCTCAGGGTTATTTGAGTCTACAATGGATAGTGAAAACAAAAATGTAGATTTCATAAATTAATATGAAAAGAAAGGACTTCTCAAAAATATAACATAGTAACAATACCTTGATACTTTTCTGTACAATAGCAACAACATCTTTCAAACTCCACCGTACAAAAAATGGTGCACCCTCTCTTTTAGGAACAATATCCCCAAACTTGTCAGCAAACCAATACTATGAAATTTAACATTATTAGGAAATAATCAACCAAATTGAAAAAATTAATCAGTTAAATAAATTTCAAGACCATACCAATAAATAGACAACACAACCAACATATTTTAAGGGAGTTTTGTAATTTTTTTCACTGATGTAACAATACTAGAAATCTGGGCTATATCCATGGTTTTAAACCGTGGCTATAGGGTCTCAAAACGTGGCTATAGGTAATAGCCACGGTTTTAGGAACCATGTCTAAGTTTGGCATGGCTATAGGCCTAGACCTATAGCCACGGTTTGGAACAGTGGCTCTAGGCCTATAGCGAGAACATATTTTTTCATGGTTTAGTTTAATATATTTATATAAATATAAATTTATATTCTTAGAAATTCTGTAGCTCGGTTGGTCACTATTGGAGGCGCGACCATGAGACGCGGGTTCGAATCCCGCGGTCAGCGCTTTTTGAATTTAAATACCCGATCTAGAGTATATTAATATATATAAATATATGTATATGTAAAGGCCACAATTCAGATTTTTTAAGGAGTGAGAAGAATATTAAATGGTAAATCCCCTAAACTTCCTTTTCATTTATTTCTAATAAATGGGATAATAAATTGAGCTTCATCCCACATATTAATTTTTGAGGATTGGTGGTATTGAAAAAAAACACAAAGGGGGATATTTTTGTGCCCATGTGTTTAGTTATATTTTGTTTTCTATAAGAGTAGCTATTGTTGTGTGGAAAATGATGAAAATATGTGTTGGTGTGATATGAAGAATGACGATGTTATGTTAGGTTTAACAAACAAAGAGTGAATATGATAAAGTTACTACTTGAAGACCATATGTAAACATATTTAAGTACCTCTTACATGTGATAATTTTTAACTAGCTCATATAGCCAAGAGAAGTACGAAGTGAGTACAAAGTAATTTATTTAATTATTTGGAAATGATTTGAAGACTATTTTCTATGAATATCTTGTGAGTTTTTATAAAAAAAGATTAAAGGCTAGTTAAAATGAAGAGATTAAAGTATTAAAATTATAGTGAAACCAAATATGGTGTATTGAGGTTGAAGGATACTAAAATTAATGAGAAAAAATATTGGATGAAGTTTTTGAGGAGTTTTATATGAACCATAATTAATTTGAAAGGGTTCTAAATTAATTTAGAGAATTATAAAATTTATGAGTTGAAATTGAAAATTTGTATAAGTCAAAGTTGTGTAAGGATGAATGGTTCATGTGTTGTATAAGCATAAATTCACCTAGTGAAATTGGAAAAATAGAATCACAATGGTTACATAAGCATCATCCTTCTTCTATGTAAGAATCATCCAGTGCTACTTATGGCTAAATTCTTCTCTATGTAAACATCACCTAGGTTTTCATAAGGATCATCCCTACTTCATAAACATAATCTGCTCTATATAAGCATGAATTTCTTACCTATGTATGAATAAACCACTAAATCATGATGTGTATAAGAATCATTCAAAAATCCTTATAAACATGAATTTTGATCTGTGTATACATAATTTCCCATCACTGTAAGGTTCATCTGTGTACGTAAAGATTATGACTTAGTGAAAACTTGAAGAATTATACTAGATAAAAATAAAATATCCTGAAATTATAATCCAGAAGAGGAAAAAATGGGATGATGCCATAAATTCTTTTTCATGAATTAAAACATCATAAACCAATTGTGATTAAACTCTAAACTATTTTTTGACTGATATTCAAGCTCTGAAAAGAAGATAAAATCAAGAGAGTTTGAGAGGCTTGTTATTTCTAAAAATATGAGTCTCTAGAATTTAGAATTCTGATAAAAATAAATTATTTGATTCTTATATTGTACCTTAGTGGTTAAAACATCACTACTAAATGGTTATTCAAGCATATTATCAAATAGACGAGTCTATTGATAAATAAAAGGAAAGTTAATGAGTTTTTAGGAATAATTCAGATATAAATGTATTGAATATTTATCTTTAATTTATAGATTATATATCAGAAATACATTTATGATTCTTACTTGGTTATGAAAGGATAATTCTATTCTAAGAAGCGAAAGACTAGTTGATAGAAAATTTGTGTTGGGGTGAGTAGTGTTGAACCATGAACCTAAATAGTTATTCCATGACTTTATATTTTCTATTTAGTTTTGAATACAAAAAAGATTATTTCTATTGAGTTTTTGAATAATATAAAAAGAGTTTCATTTTACGAGTTTATCCTGGAGGTTCAAAGTTTCTAGTTTAAAGTGAATGAGAGAAAATGAATTTTTAGTAACTTGTCATATAGATCTGGTCTATATGTAAGATCTTTTTATAATTTCATGTATCATCAGTGGGGAAACCAAAAATAGTTATTCTATGATCGTTATTTTAGTTGGAGTCTAAAAATTATTCATGGTATTCCATTTATTGATACTGATATTGATGTGGGTAAATTAATTTTTATTGAATATATATCCCTTGATATTTTTAGACCATTGAAAATTATATCGATCATAAGAATATTTAATATAATAAATACACAACTAAAAATATGGGTGTAGAACTATGATAAAAATTGAGTGAGAATGGAGAGAAATAGAAGCTATTGAGAAGGAAGAGGATTGAGAAACTCTATAGCTAAAAAGTATCAATGAGAAGGAAAATCAAGAGATTAAATCTAGGAGTTAATTATTAGAAGATGAAGAACCAAAGAACTAATTATTCAATACAGTAAGGAAGATCCATATAGTTAATGACATGGAGAGAGTTTCAAGACCAATAGAGTTGATCGAGAGTATCAAATGTTGAAGTAATTTAAGGGAGGTATATATGAATACCCAAACTAAACATAACAATATTTTACATCATTTCAAAAATTTAAACATTACATATCACAATAATCTCACATAGCTTAGAGAAAATTCTAGTTTAGTGTTTTTGAGGACAATTTATATAGGAAACTTATTTTAAAAAACTTGTGAACCTTTCTTCATAACAAAACTCTTCTAGACCCCTTTCTAAACTTCTCATATGTTATACTTATTTTCATAAACTGAGGAATAGAAACATAAAAATAGGGTGAGCTCAAACTCTCAGTAAGGGAAAACATGTTAACATGTCATCAAGTTTTTTATCATAATAATATGCGAAAATAAAAACATAGAGAACTTTATTATTAAAAGAACATGTAAAAATAAGAGTTGTATATAAATCATGAAGGAAATACATTTAATATCAAAATAACAAACATTCATCATGATATAAGAGTGTGAGATAATCATGGGAACATGGTATAATGAAATGATATTATAAGATCATGGAATAATAATCATGTGGAAACATCAGAAAACATGAAATCATAAGTATATGTGAAGGATAAACACCAATACAATATAATATAGGCTAACCACCATCATAATAATGGTATTATTTAACTAACCTCAATCATAACATAGTGTGCTAAGGCTGACCACTCGTTCCCCATACATAGTGTGCTTAGGCTAACCACCCATACACCATACATGGAATCTCATGAGGCATTAACATCACCCAATGAATTTGAAGACTATAACATAACTAAAAATCACAAATTAGGATAACCAATATGATAATATGTATAATATTATGTGTTACACAAAAGGAAATGGAAACTATACATAAATCATAATCATGAAAAACCCATGTAAAGAAAGTGGGTTTCACAATATGGTCTTAGGGAATAACCAAAGTATTTATCATATAGATTTTAAAGATAATTAATAATTAAATAATATTGAACATTCAATATTGAAAAAAGAACTTAGGCCTTTACATGAAGTTCCAATGTAGAAAATTCATGAGAAATACCCCACAAAGAAATAATGGATGTGGACCACTTAGGTGAAAATTTATGGAATACATAAAATATATTTTCAAAGAAGGAAAAATAATATCATTTACCATAAAATTTATAGTTAATTAAGTGGTTTATTTATAAAATAGTGAGGTTTTTTAGAATCTATTTATAGTTTAAAACATTTTATGGGGGGATGCTTGACATGAGATCAGGAATAGGAAAGTTCCCTTAAACGGGGTTTACCTAAAAGTGGGAATTTCGAATGGAACTAAAAACTTGTATAACATCAAAAATTAAAAGGATATTTAACTAGGTATATTTTTAAGGGATATATAAACAAAAATAGAAAAATTACATCAGAATAAAAATTGAGAAAAATAAAGAGAATGCGTAACTGACAAGTCACAAAGGATATACAGAAGATAGTTTTTTATGTTTTAAAACAACTTTGTTGAAATAATGTATCATAAAATAATACAATAAAATTTATTTTAAAAATAGGAGAATATAAATATGATTTTCACATGATAAAATGCATAATTATGTTTCTAATTAAAAAGGGGAACATTGGCAGGATGGGAAATTATGGACTAGGAGGGGAAACCATCATTTAAATGGATGTGAATTATTCTTAACATAATTACATTTTTAAAAAGGATTAGAACTCACCAGTAAGGAAGAATTGAAACAAAAAGTTATCTACCAATATATAAATAGGTTATACCATATTAAATGAAATATAAAATTTAATAAAAAACAATATAACTAAAGAAATTAGATCAATCTATGAAATCCCCTTACGACTTTAGTAAATTTTTAATCAAAATTCATTAGAAGATTAAAAATATTATAGTTATATAAATCCCATGTATTAGATTATAGATTATTAAAAAATAAATTCTTGGTCATTATATACACTATATAAATAATAAATTGGTGCATAACATTAAAACATGCCTCAATTAAGGGAAATTGAGATGAAAACTCTTACAACTTAAGAAAAATTCTATTAAAACCCACTTGAAAGAGATAAATCTTGAAATTAAAGTTCAAAAACCATGAATAAATATAATACATGATATGATATATCTAATTGGTAGTATACACACCATTTAAAATAATTTATATTCCGAAAATAAAATATTTCTCAAAGAAATAAGTTTTGAGAGGAACCCTTACCTGTGTCCGAAAGCATTATTCACTTATACTTAAATTATTAAATAATTAAATTAATTTCATTATATATATAACCAATAACACTATTAATATATATTAAATCTTATAAGGTCCATTTTTTATCTTTTGGTACTTATTTTTAATATTGATTCTGCTTACGTAGGTCACTCAGGGTTGTTCGGTTAATTTCTTCATAACATTAACGGTTTATTGAATGTGGTCGAAGAAAATGTAAAATAACTTCATGATATCCAGAATTGTGGTGGTTTATGTACTTAATTATTCCATTAGGAAAATAATTTTAATTTTTCAAAGGTTAACCCAAAAAATATTCAAATTAAGATAGGTTCCTTAAAAAGTCCATCTAAAGTGGTTAAAGTTACTATAATGGTTTATTATTATTAATTACTTATAAATTTCCGTATATTATCATTAGATAATACTGATAGTGTAAAAAATATTATATTATTTAAATAAATAAACTTTTTTGACCTACCACTTAATGTGGTGATGGAAAATTTAACATGTCGTTCATGGAGGCGGTAGTCCATAAACACACACGATTAACATTCCTTTTTTTTCTAAGTAGATATAAATGAATAATTAATGGTTTAAACATTAATATAAAAACATAAAATAATAATAATTATACTGAATTAATCATATTAATATGTTTATATGATATTTGGAAGGGTAATATTAATAAGAGAAAATTAAAATGGAGATAATACATACGTTAGACACTTGATCTTTCCTTAAAATACTCTATGAAATTAAAGGGATTAGGATAAATTAGTGTGACCAAAGGATTTAGGAAGTGGAATTGAGTTATAATGGGAGAAAAATATTATAGTTAAAATGAGTAATTTTAAGGGGAAGTGTAACTTTGAAAGTTTGGTAGTGGTATCCTTTTATAAGAGAAGAAAAGGGAACTTTTAGAAACACTCATTATTTCTCAATGATATAACTCCATTATTCACAGAAAAAGGATAAAAATGGACAATAATGGTGAAATTATAGATATAAATCCAATACCCCTTCCACCATTCAATATTATACATGTTTTTCACATATTCTATCCACTTGTACAAGGTTTAAACCATTTCCCCCTAATTTATCCTTACTGCGGTAACACCACTTTTACCCTTGGTAACCAATTATAATGGTGAAAATTAAAATAGATATATTTTAAATTACTAATTTTAAACATCTAAATCATTTAATAAAATAAGCATTCCATGATTTTATAGAAATTAATTTTAGTATTAGTTTAGAATTATCAACACCATTGATTCGAATGGATTTAAAATAATTATTATCATTAAAATATTATTTATTTAATAATAAAATTAATCAAAAAATTCATTTTATCATGTTATAATTAATTAAAAAAACAATAAAAAAAACAATTTTCATTAAAACGCTAGATAAATTTTCAAAATGTTAAGAACAAGTTTATAAATTTAACATAGTATTTTAAAATGATTTATTTTAGTTTATAATATATAATTTTTATATTTTAATGGTTTCAAAAACATTATATTCATATAATAAAATTCTTTCATATAATTGATGGTATTAATAAAATATGTATTTTCACTATTCACATGAAAGTTAATTATTTTAGAAAAATGCCACCTTTTTTCATAAGATAATATTTTCATTCTAAATAGAAAAACCTATTAATTTTTTTTTTCAAATTAAAAATATAATATTTAAAATTAAATTTTTAATTAGAAACATTAATTATAGCAAAAAGTTATTTTTATAGGAAAATGAATCTTTTTAAAATACTAGTTGTTCTTATTAATATTTTCTATAAAAAACTAATAAAGATATAATTAAAAAATAAATATTATAATTTATTAAAATAATCATTTAATAATCATATAACAATTTTTCTTTTATAAAAATTACAATGCAAAAAAGGCAGATTCTTAAACATAATAATGAATTAAGTAAATTTTTGTAAAATAACCTTTTATATAAACATATATATTAATATATTTCACAATTAAGTAAGTATTATTCATACCTATTAATTAAATTGATAATTGTTCTAAACATATCAAGGTTTTTTTGGTTTGGTGTTGTGTGTGGATCAAGCTATCAAACATATTTGACTTAATTAGAGGAAAAAATAAATAAAAATCTTGGGTTATTACATTATCCCCCTTAAATAAATTGCATCCTAAAAATTTTAAAACTCATACGATGGGGCTAATTTCCATCGGGATATCCTATTTGACCTTACACTATTAGTTGATCATGGTTTTATTTAGGATATGATGTGATATTTCCTTATTTATGATCACTTTTTAAAAAGACATAGTTCATTCCAAATAGAATCCAAATAAGTGAAGTGGATATAAACCTATAAAGAATAAATTTCATTAAACTTTGAATTAGTTTCATATAAAATGGATATAATAATTATATCACCAATTTTTTTATTTATATCTCAATACATAATAACGTATGACACCAAACATTCTAGAGTTAGAAATCATTATCTACCTCAAAAGAAGTCATTGCATAGGATTTTCCTTATCCCCATAACCTAGTGGGTGGTTAGTGTCAATCATCCTCTTTAACCCTGGTATTAGTGCATTTGGTTTCATAGTGATCGAATTCATCACATTTAAAACAACAAATCATTAATGGATCCTTAGGAAGAAAATTATCTTCCTTTATTATATCCTTCTTTTTCCCTCAACATCTTGTTTCTCAATGCACTCCTTTATCACAAGTAAAGTATATGAAAGTCCCCTTGAGGTAATTTCCCTAATTTTTCTTCCCACATATTTGACATATAGGTGGTTGAATATCCTTTCTTTCATTATCTCCAGTGCCTGAATTTTTTTTGAGTCTTTATCCCTCTCTTTTTTGCAAACTTAGGATTTCAACCATGGTTACATTGCTAATCATGTTTTACAATAATTGGTTTGGAATAATCACAAAATATCCTAGTCCATATCCCATTCCAATGGGTTTATTATTGAGGGAATCATCTCATTATCCCTTTCACCCAAGGTTAACTCGATTACTTATGGTTCTATCCAAGACTAAAATAGAAAGGGATTAACTTGAGTGATGAAAAATTATCATTATAAGAGAAGTATCCTATATAAAAAAAGTTAAATTTAACCTGAAGATTTCTCACTTTACAATAGCATCATTTTATCCTATAATTATTTAGCTTCAAGATATATTACTCTTTTATTAACTTATATCATTCGTAGTTTAACCTATATCATTCTTAGATCAACTTATATCATCCTGTTCCATCCTATATTATTCGAGATTCATCCTAGTTTACCATAAGTTGGGTTTTATTATAATTATAAACCTAGTACCTCAATGAAACTAAGAAATAAATTCTTCATAGTGGTTTGTAAAGAGAATTTGATTAACCAAATAATATACCCTGAGAGTATCAATCCAGGTGTGCAGTTATGCCTCCTTATCATACACTAGATCACAATTGACTTAATACACAACACACACTCTTTGAGAATATTACCCCTAGGTACAACTATTCTAAAGCTTGAATCCACATGAAAGTATCCATATGGGGATTTCTTTTCTATTAAAACCACAAAATCTACACTTTACCAAAATTCTAGGATGTTATCCTATACATAGATTAATCCCTTAGATTTATCCTTAGGGTTTTCAGTAAAGTTATCTTATCCTATTCCCTAAAATAACTACACTAATATTCAAAAATAAATAAAACCCCCTTTGATACAAACTCTAACAACCCAAACTAAACATGTTCTCATTTTTCACCATTTCCATAATTTAAACATTACATCTCATAGTAATCTCACATATCTTGGAGAACCTTTTGGTTTAGTGTCTTGAGGACCAGTTACATAGGAAAATTATTTTACAAAACTTGTATTTTTTTATTTAATATAACTATTCTATTCCCCCTTAAATAATTATTATAATTTATACATATATTCATAAACTAGTGAATGGATACATAAGAAATTGGTGAACTCAAATGCTTAGTAAGATAAAACTTATCAATATGTCATCAAGGTTTAGATCATAATCATATAATAAAATAAGATCATGGAAAAATTTATTATTAAAAAACATATATAAATAATAGTTTTCTATAAATCATGAAGGAAGTACATGAAATATCAATAGAACAAACATCTACCATGATATAATAGCATGAGATAACCATGAAAACATGGTATAATTAAATGATATCATAAGATCATGGAATCATAAGCATGTGGAAGAATCATAAAACATGACATCATAAGAATATGAAAAGGATAACCACAAAGACAACATAATATAGGATAATGACCATCATAATCATGTTATTATCTGGACCACCACCACTATAACATAGTGTGCTTAGGCTGGCCTCCAATGAATCATACAGAGTCTGCTTAGGCTAACCAATTGTGCACTATACATGGAATTTCACGAGACATTAACATTACCCAATGCATTGGAGGGATATAAAAAACCCAACCATCAAAACTTCGTCTAACCTCCATCATAATGTATACAAGATTATGTGTTCCATAGAAGGAAATGGAAACCACACATAAATCATAAGCATGATAGAACCCATGAGAAGAAAGTGGGATTCACAATATTTTATTAATGAAAAACTAAAGGATTTATCATATATATTCCTAAGATAAGAAGGAATTAAATAATTTGTAACATTCATAATTGAAAAAGGAACTTAGGTCTTGACATGGGGTTCTAATGTATAAAATTCATGAGAAAGAACTAGTGAATAAAGAATGAAAGTGAACCACTTGGGTAAAACTGTATGAAATAAGTAATAGATCATTTTAAAGAAGGAAAAGAATATAATTGTCCATAAAATAAAAATTGAACTAGGAGATATCTATATAAAATAATTAGTGTTTTTATTAGTCATTTATGGTTTAAAAACATTTTATGGGGGTGATGCTTGAGATCAGATCAGGAATAGGAAAACTACCTTAAATTGGGTTTACTTAAAAGTTATAATTTCAAAGGGAACTAAAAAATTGTATAAAAATAGAAATTAAAAGTATATTAAACTATATATATATTTAAGGGACATATATACAAAAAATATAGAATATATATGAGAATAATATGTCATAAAAATGGATAAAAGAAATAGAATGCATAACTAACAAGTTATAAAGGACACAAGAAAGGACAATTTTTATGTTTCAAAACACCATTGTTGAAATACCACATTATAAAATAATAAAATAAACTTTATTTTTAAAATAATATAATTTAAATATTATTCAAACATTAGATAAAACATAATAAGGATTCCAATTTAAGAAGTGAATATTGGTGGGAAGGGAAATTATGAACAAGGAGGGGAAACCATTGTTTATGTGGATGAGAATTATTCTTAACATAGTTTAATTTTCAAAAAGTATTATAACTCACTAGTAAGGAATAATTTAATAAAAAAGTGATCTACTAATATATAAATATGGTATACCATATGAAACAAAAGTTGAAATTCAAGAAAACCATTATAACTAAAGAAACCGAATTGGGTTATGAAAAAGAACCTTACGGTTTTAGTAATATTTTAATAAAAAGTCATTGGAAACTTTAAAATAATATGGTTATGTAAATACCATGAATTAAATGATTTATTATGACAAATAAATTATTGGAAATTATATAAACCATAGAAATAGTAAAATTGTGCATATCATTAAAACATGTCTCAATAAAGGGAGATTGAGATGGAAACCCTTATGTATTAAGATTTTTTTTATAGAAACCCCATGAAAGTGAGAGAGATTTAAATTTAAGTTAAAAACTATGAGTAAATATAATACATGATATTATATATATCTAATTTTCAGTATACACCCCATTCAAAAGAAGTTAGTTGCATAAAAGAAAATATGTCTAAAAGAAAGAAGTTTTGAGAGGAAACCCTAACTTGTATCCAAAAGCATTCTGTACTTGTAATTATATTAATGAATAATTAAATTAAGTTAATTATATATATATATATATAACATTATTCATATATATTTAATTTTATAAGGTCTATTTATTATCTTTTGGTGCTTATTTTTAATATTGTTTCCGCATACATTGGTCACCTGGGGTTGTTCGACTAATTTCTTCATAACACTTCCAGTTTTTTAACCATGATCAAATTAATTATAAAATAACTTCATGATATCTATAATTATGTATTTTTATTTCCTTAATTATTCTATTATTAAAATACTTATACATTTTCAAAAGATAACCTAAAAAATCCAAAATAATAAAGGTACCTTGAAAAGTCCATTTAAGGCGGTTAAAGTTACTATAACTATTTATTATTTTTTATTACTTATTAATTACCAAATAGTATCATTAAATATCACTAATAGTGTGAAAAATATTATATTATTTAATTAAATAACATTTTTAACCTACCATTTAAGGCGGGGATAGAAAATTGAACATGTCGTTCATGGAGGTAGTAGTCCTCACACATGCACGATTGTCATTAATTTGTTTTTCTAAGTGGATGGAAATGAATAAATATAAGTTTTAACATTAATATAATAAAATAAAATTATAATAATTACACTAAATTCATAATATTACTATGGTTAAATAATATTTTTAAGGATAATTTTAAGAAGAAAAACCTCAAATGTAGATAATACTTATGTTGGAGACTTGAATTTTTCATGGAATACTCTATGAAATGAAAGGAATAGGATAATTTAATGTGACTAATGGAATTATAAATTGGGAATCATTTATATTGGGATAAAAATAAAATATTTTCAAGGATTAATTATAAGGTTAAGTTTAACTTTGAAAGGGTGGAAGTGGTATTCTTTTATAAGATACAAAAAGGGAACCTTTGGAAACACTTGTTATTTCTCAATGATATCACTCCATTATTCAATGAAAAAGGCTCAAAAATAGAAAATAATGTCTTGGAGATATATATAAAGTTAAGAATCCCTCCAAAATTCAATACTATACATGTTCTTCACATGTTCTAGTCACTTGCACAGGGTTTAAACCATTTCCCCCTAATTTAACCTTATTGCGATAACTCCACTTTTACCCTTGGTAACTAATTTTAATGCCCAAAATTAAAGTTGATATTATTTAATAATGTAAACATATTTATTTTAAACATTTAAACAATTTTATAAAAAAATCCATGAGTTTATAGAAATTAATTTTAGCATTGGCGCATATAACGCACAAAACCTATTTTTAGAAAAAAAAGTGTATTTTAAGCATAAAGATTTATGAATAGGAATAAATTATCAATTATATTGATTAAAATTAATTTAAAATAATTATTATCATTCAATTAGTATTTATATAAAAATAAAGGATATTAAAAACTTCATTTCATTATGTTATCCTTAATTAAACAAAACTGTTGAAAAATAATTATCATTAAAATGCTACATAAATTTTCAAAATGTTGATAATTTTTCAAAATTATAATTCTAAAATTTCATAATTCAATTTTTTATTAGAGATATAAATTATAGTGAAAAGCTGTTTTTATAGGAAAATGACTATTTACATTACTATTTGTTCTTATTTATAATTTCTATGAAACACTAAAAAATCTATAATTAATAAATAAATATTATAATTTATTTAAATCAACATTTAACAATAATATAATTTGTTTTCTTTAATAAAAAGTACATTGTATAAAAATACAGATTCTTATACACAATAATGAATTAAGAAAATGTGTGTAAAATAACCTTTATATAAACATAAATATTAACATATTTCATAATTTGGTTACTCTTATTCATAAATATTAATTAAAAGGATAGGTTTTATAGGTCTAAATATATCATAGTTTCATTTTGATTCCCTGTTGCATGTGGAGAAAGCTATCAAACATTTTTGACTTAATTAGTGGAAAACATATATTAAAATATAGGTTTGTTATATTACATGAGTAGATTAGTGATATATTATATTCAGTGAAGAATAATTCTTTAAGTGGTTAAGAATTAACCAATATCTAACATAATCCTTTCTTATCATGGATCCAAACTTTAATGGTAAGTAGTGTGAAGCTTCATTCTCCAGTGGGACTTTGGTGTCAAAACATTGTGTAACTCAGTCTTGATGTGTGGAGAATCATGGGATATATTAACAACTACACACAAATATTTTAATTGATAAAAATATTATTTTGGATACTTATTAGGTTAGGGGGACTAACCAACCATACAAATGAGTTGGATTTTTTGGTCGAACCTTATAAATCCTTATGTGTTGTGACTCTTTCATTTATATTGCATATGAGGTGAGTATGAGTTATTATTTATTGAGTTAATAGAGGTAATAAATGACCACAGAGGTTGAGTTTAAGAGGATAAACTATAAAAATAAACAACTTTCAATTTTTTAACCCTTCCCCTTCTCAGTGATCTCATCAATCCAAGAGAACATTAAAAATAAACTCAAAAACTCATGGGCAATCATCTACAATACTTGGAGTGTTAGTATAATCATCTTTCTTGTGGGTCCTACTAAACTTTAAGGGTGGACCTTGACCCTTCAACTTGACTTCTCGTATCCTCAAAACTACCATGAAATATTTATACTTGAACAAAAAATAACCATTCTACATCAAGGATGAAATCACAGGGTCTCATCCCAACACAATGGAATCATATAAAATATATCTATCATTTAAGTACAAGATCACACTATTGGACAATGTGAGTGAAGGGATGATCACCACTGGTAGTAGTCTCTAACCAAAGTGGTATATCTAAAATCTCTACTAGAGTCTCTAACTCCTAAACCATGATATCAAAATAAAGGAATAAATCATTCCATTATTGACGAGTATAAGTGTTAGTAGAAAAGACACCAATCATACCTATAAACTTATCATACACCACTTGATATGGTCCTTCCACAAATTATAACTACATGTATTCATGACTGTCAACAATATGTGCCTAACAATGTCTACCATGAGAGAGGTGGGGTGGGTGGATATGGTAACAAGCATAGACATCCCTAGATGCTCTTACCCCACCAGATATTTTATGGACACCACCTACCAAAATTACACTAAGCCTACAATAGGAAAGTTTCTAATCTCTATGATACATTTAATATAGAAGTCTAACCAAGACACCTATCTGACTAACCTCAAGAAAAATTCTACCCTATACCAAAACTAGGGTGAAACTCTAGTAGGAAAATAAACTACAATTCACACTTAAATACTTTAATATAGGTTAGAGGTATTGAAAGGTATAACCCCAAAACAAATCTCACTTATAAGGCCTCTATCAAACTCTTTATCTCGAATAAATTTATTTTGAATCATGTCTATAGAGTACCTCATCCAAAAAAAACTAACACATACTAGTTCAGTGTTATTCTATCATAGATAGGGTCTTTCACCCTATTAACTCAATCTCTCCTCATAATTGAATATAGAACCTAAAAAAATCTCAAACTATAACCATGGTAGAGATGTCCCATCGTGACTTTGAGGAAACATCAACCAATGGATCATTATTATATGAAATAATCTCAATAAAAGAGCAATTATCTGTATAGAAGGTGTCCAAACTAGATGAGAAACACAAGTCTTAGACTCCAAACAATCCTCTACCACATAAGGATTAATATCAATTTGAAATATATGAGGTCTTTGTTGTTGGAATGTATGTTATCAATTATGCCTATGAGTGGTATCATATGTTTTAGTAAGAAATACCATTTGGTATACAAGAAATTATGTACTAAGTATAAATGATGAAGTATCCATTATTTACTCATGGGGTAAATATACCTCAGTTAGGTACCTAAATTGATGTCTCATCACTCAATTTATTAGTGGAGAGAGGCTCAAGCATTGATATAGGATTATCACAAACCTGGATTTTAATCTAGGATCGATTTCTATAGGTAGAATCCTCCACTAGATGGGATTAACCCATGGTTACTAGCAATTATATTGGTTAAATGAAAAAAGAAAAAAAACTAAAAACAAAAACTATCAAACTATACGATGCATGCAATAATTTGTTTATTCCCCATAATCGGTGCCTCAAATTTTCAAGTATGCTATCAATTTATCATATTCTTGGTGAATGGATACATTATCCACTACACTCAGACTTTCTTTCCTGGTTTAAAAATTGAACTAAAAAAATCCTCAACACCATTCCCTTAAATTCATGAACTAAATTATCATAAGACCACTAAATGAAAAATCCTTTCCTAGGATTCAAACACTCTGATACAACTTTAACGTGACCCAACCCATCGATACCCCACTTGGGCTAGGGGTAATTTAAGTGTTCCACCCCAATCATTCCTATAATAGGCCAAGGGATGGAGACTAACACCAATAAGTCATAACATCCATGTAGGGGTGTGAAAAACATGAAAAACCGTAAAACAAACCCAACCCCATACGGCCCACCCATAAAATCAAAAAATCAAAAAATCTAATCAGACAAGGTGGGGTAATTTTTTTCATTTAGTTGGGTAGGGTTGGGTTATTAATTTTTTCAGTTGGGTGACCTAACCAATGAACCCAAAGTATAGAAGTATTTTATACTCTCAATTTTAATTTTTTAATAAAATCTAAATACATTTAAATAATTTTAGACTAAAAAATTATTATTCTTTGAAACATTAAAGGTAAAATATTATTGTTGAAAAATATAAACTTTTAAACTAGGATATTTGAAAAAATTATTTACGTTAAAAAATTATTTATTTTCATGAATTAGATTTTTATGTATTTTTTATAAATTTTTATAATTTTTTTCTAATCTAAATTGACTCATAATTTAAATTTTTTGACCTTATGTGTTGAGTTTTATAGAAAACCACTTGTTGGGGTGCTAAATGTGGGTTATTTTTTCACCCACTCAACATGGGCCATGTGATATTTAACTTTAAATTGAACCAAAACACCCATTTTCACACCCTTAAATACATGGGATGACTTAAAAACCATCATAAATGTATATAAATAACCAAAATACATAATAATACATGCATGAGACATCAACCGACCAATAAAATTCCATGTTGGAAAATACCATGAGAATAAATAGTACAATGGATAAAGTAAATGAGTATTACATACTAGATAGGTGAAAAAAATACTCACTATAAATACTCATGGAATGATCTACAATTCATTCATCACCACATTAATCCACCATATGCCACTATACATCAGCACTATTAGGTCCTTCATCTTTGCATCAACCAT
Organism: Viscum album; assembly: GCA_963277665.1. Taxonomy (NCBI): domain Eukaryota; kingdom Viridiplantae; phylum Streptophyta; class Magnoliopsida; order Santalales; family Viscaceae; genus Viscum; species Viscum album. The sequence goes on from OY728119.1 coordinate 1,981,146,907, forward strand.
GGTAACCTCTAAACTATGCATCTTCTGTACAGACACAATTTGTGTTGGAAAAAATCTCATGTAGGGGTGAGTATAAACATACCAAATAGAAAACCCTAAAAACAAATGTAATTATAAAATATCACATCAAATATAACCTAGGATTGAGTGAAACATGAAGAAAACCAAAGGTTACATATATGTTCTAAGGTTAAGATAACTATAGATGATAGAGGAAAACTATCCTTCACATATCAGTTTTGAAAATGATTATACATCATAAGAAACTATAGATAATCAAAATATCCAAATACTCATAGTTTTTGAAGTCAATAACCAAACTATAATTCACATCTTAAAGGAAACTAAGAATTTCCAACATGTATCAAGACACACAAAACTTAAACTATCCATTATCCATAACTACCCATACCTCACAACTTCTATTCCACCTCTCTAAAACTATAATAGGAGACCTTTACCTCATTAATTAGTTTATTTTAGTTAAGATATTAACAACCCCTATAGAGGAACTATTACATATTAAGAGGAAATTTCATTTGAGGGAGTACCAACTCCAATGGATGAAGGACCCACACCTTACCCATATCATGGGGAAAAATCACTTCTATAGATAGAGTATGCATGCCTCATGACACATGGGAGTACTTTTTGGGATTCTAAGGACTTATTAACACTTAATAAATATAGAAAAACAAAAAAGAAACCCAAATATAAAGACCTACCATGCTTAAAATAAAAACCATGCTATAAATAAAATAGTGAAAACATGTGTAATTTTTTACCAAATAACACTTCTGCACAAATTTTTATTCACCTGGTTTCTAAAGAACACTAACAGAAATCCATTGGAATATATCCTCTATGTTGTATACATGGTATATCTTGAATCACCCCTCAAATGAGTGGGATTATCCTTTATTCTCAATGAATTCTAGTAACTATTGAGGTAATGAGAGAAGGATAGAGAGCTTCGAGGAGAATCACAGAAGGAATAGGAAGGATTGATCATTCAGCATATCATGGTGATAACCTTTATATATAACCCTTAGGGATGCACCCAAGTGACCATGCATTAAATCATAAATTATGAAACTTATGAGTTATGGATGAAATTATAAACAATTTTCAACCCTTTAACTGATTCATTTATCCTATATGTTTTGTTATTTTAAATTCTTATTAATGATAGCCTTATGTGAGAGAGATTCGAATATCAACCATTAATATTCAGTTTCCATATTTAATCATAAGATTAATATGATTTGTACAATATGAATAACAATGACTTATGATATTCATTTATCATACACTATAATATACCCAGTCATAAGAATGATATCATATATCATGCTTTACGATATACCCAAACTAATAAATAAAACATGACTTGGTTTCTTCTATATTGTATTGTATGTCATAGTTATACCTTACATTATTATATAGCTATAAATACATCACATGTATCACGGTTTTACAATATATCTCTATTAATCACCCACTTACACTAAAGCCTCATAGACTTAGTTCCATTCCACCTTATATTGTATCATATATAATAACTTGTGAAACCATATCCAAAACCCATTTTGGATATTTCCAAAACACTTCTAGAAATACATCATTAAATTCAACCTATATTAAATCATATGAAACACCTTGTGAATACCTATCCAAAACTCATTTTGGATAAAATCTAAAACACTTTTTGAGTTTTTTCTCTGAGTAAAATATAATCCCTATTAAATCAACCATAGAGATTGAACCCATGGGACTTTGTAACATTAGTAATGAATATGAATTCTTGAATTCATAATTTTTTGAAAAAAGAGGCCTCTAGAAAATAATACATGATAATCAAGCTAAAAAAGGATCTGTTATGATCTCCATCAAAGTTATGTATCACTATACTTATGTCCACCAATTATATCATATACAAGAATTCATTTTCATATTATCCCTTTATCCAAGACATTGAGTAACCACAAGACACAAAATATATCAATACATTATTGGTACTAATACATATTAATTTCTCTAAGTATAAGATGACCTAGTCGATGTATAAAGAACATGTCATTCACCTCTATGTATGAGCACATAACATGCCCCTCACTCAATAGATAATAACACAGTATCTCTTATCTAGCTAATAATGCACATAATTTATAGCTTATGTTACTAAAACAAATTAAAAGCTTACCATATTTACACAAACCCAAATGAATCTCTTGAATAGATCACACACAAACATTTCATGTAAATGATTAAAATCATATGAAATCAATGATCCTGAAAAGAGTAAGCTTGGAGTGATAGATAACCAACCTCCACTTTTCTTGACAAGGCATAATTATCCAGGACAATGAGTATCTAGACCAAAAGTCCTTCCACCCAATGATACTTTACTCAACCAAGACTTCAATTACATAATAATTTTAATGCCTAATATATATAAAGAATAATTAACTTATTTATTCAAGATCATAACCCTAAATAGGAAAGATTCAAGGATAAAAAATAAATCAATTATCATACCTAGAATTTAAATTCTTAAATTCTTGTATAAAAATTTATAGAATCATTTTAACACTTTAAACTTAAGTATACACCCACTCATAATATAAAAATTATATCCATGAATAATGCAAGGAATAAAATAAATAAATGAACAATTCATATATTTAAATATATGATAAATAATTTATGAATTATTCATAAATAAATAAATTATGAAAACTTTATAATTTACCCACACATCATTTACATTCCCTAATTAAATAAGTATAAACAACTATATATATATATATATATATATATATATATATATATATATTTCTAATATGAACACTTCATATTATCCTTTATATTGGATGAACATTAAATATATGATATTAAATGAAATGGAAACATTTTATGTTCTAATTTTATTATATATACATGTACATAAACTAAATATAACATATTTAATATTATTTAAACCTTGATCATATCAACTTCCAAAAATCCTTTTGTTATGGTTTAAATAATTTCTTCAAATAAGGAATTTTAATTGGAAAAATTAAAATTAATAATTATTAAAAATTCATAATTTAAATATTAACACCCTTTATACTTGCCTTGTTTTCTGATTTATAAACATTTTATAAATTACTCTTATAATTTCATTATAAACCATTTATATCTATATTATATGTAATTTAATATTATTTAAACCTTGATCATATCAACTTCCAAAAATCCTTTTGTTATGGTTTAAATAATTTCTTCAAATAAGGAATTTTAATTGGAACAATTAAAATTAATAATTATTAAAAATTAAAAATTTAAATATTAACACCCTTTATACTTGCCTTGTTTTCTGATTTATAAACATTTTATAAATTACTCTTATAATTTCATTATAAACCATTTATATCTATATTATATGTAATTCAATATAATTTTAAAAAGGTATTTAATAATTAATATTATGGTATATTTATTTATTAAATATTTCATAAACATTTAATAATTAATTATAAATAATTTATTATTAATTAATTTCTAAATTTTTATAAATTAGATAAATATCCCAAAACATAATTTTCTATAATTTATAAACAAATTATAAGTTATAAAATTTAATTCAAAATTGAAATTTAGAAAAATTAAAATTTTCTACTATATCATATTTAATAATATAACCATATCATAAGATATGAATTTCTAGACTATGTAGGTGATATATATCATAATTTATGATAGATAATATAACTTACAATAAGTGTAGTTCCTATATAGTATTAACTTGATGCATGCTTAACAACTGCTTCTTATGGTATGAAGCCTGTGTAACAAGAACTAAGTGATATAGACTTATCATGTTTAACATTTATCATACATGTCGATGGTACGCATAATAATAACATAGCACATGGGGTAATCATAGATTAGGATGGATCTACATAGGATTAATAAGTTCTTGAAAAATTCATAATATGATATACATTATATCATATTAGCGATTCGATACTCCGTTTTATAGTACTTTATTGGTGCTATTGTACAATATGGTAACCTATATAATATACAATGATATATTGAAAAACTAAAGGATTTAATTGTTTCATGAACTATGATATCCCATATCACATGGAGTGGTGAAATAGTAGATTATGACATCATATATCATATAGATCACACATAACAAAATATCAATCATACTTTATGATTAGAAATATGATATCAATTTTATTTATTTTGAACCTAATTTTAAGAATAAATGATCAAGTAGTGGATATGATACCATTATTGGGTTTCTAAGGACTGATTAAAAATAAATTACTGAAAGAAAAACAGTAATAAACACAAATCCCATGTCTTACTAAGCCTCCGAAACCATACTAAAAATAAAATTGAGAACATTTTCATACCTTTCACTGAAGAATGATACATCATCAATATTCATTTATATGGTTGATAAAGAAAACTAAAAGGTATCCATTGGAACCCCTACTCCATGGTTTATCTATAGGCCAACTTTAATCACCCATCGAATGGGTAGTATCCTCCTCTATTCTCATGGCATGTTATTGCATCTCAATATAAAGAGAGGGAGGGAGAGATTAAAGGATAGTTATAGGTGGAATATGTAGGTTTTATTGGTAACCATATCATGGTTATAACCACCATATATATCCCTCAAGTATTCAATTGAGTTACCATGCATTAACTTATACATTATGAAATGTATGAGTTATATATGTAGTTTCAAACACTTTGTAGCCTCTCCACTGATTCATTTGTCCCATAATTTTCATCTTATGAAATGATTATTAATGATAAACTTATGTGAGAGATATTCAAACATTAAAAATTACTATTTGGTTTCCATATTCAATCATAATCTTAATTTTATTCATAATATATAAATCACAATGCCTTATGATATGCCCTTATCGCACACTATGATAGGTTGAGGCAGTGACACTATATCATATATAATGCTTTATGATATACCCCAACCAAGAAATATAAAAGGAATTAGTTTATTATATATCATACCATACATATTAGTTATATCATAAATTATGATATAACTATAAATACATCACATGTATCATGACTTTGAGGTATATCTCTATCAGTACCGACTATGACTGTAGTATGGGGGACCAACGTCTTGTTGGGATCAAGGGATTTCCAACCCTATAACTAATATAATATATATGGAGTTCCCATAACTCAAGCATACATAGGATTACTTACTCCATGATATATTCATAATACCATCCCCTTTAATTAGAATTCCCCCACGGGAGTACCTAATCCTCGTGCCTGCTCTAAATGTCTTGTCTGAACCCTATTATTTCAACTATATATCTAGAATCATAGAAATGAACAATACACCTATTAAATAGTATATAATGAGTGATATGATCATACCATCATTATATACATAGAAAAATGGAAAACATTGAAGGTATCATAGGACAAGACATGTACTCTTCCAGACATGACATGTGAGTCCCAAATAAAGGTTGGGAAAGTAGTGTCATCATTATACCATTTAGAATTAAGATAAATGAAATGTAATTATTGGGTAATTGGTGTGTGGGAATCATTATTCACTCAATAATGTACCATAATTATCCTAATTAATGTCATCCTGATATACATGACATGATTTTTATTCAGAAATGGCTTGTGATAATCAAGTGTTAGTTAATGTGTACTCTAACAATACCAGATTCATATTGTTCTATGCATGGAATATTATTTATAACTACATTGTATGTTAAAACTATAGATAATAATGATATACAATTTTTTACCACATGGTGAGTCCACCAGAACACGTGATTTGTGGGACTAGGGACTTAGCCATACGTTTATATTGGTATAACCCTATTCATGTAGTTTTGAAGACAAAACATGTGGCATGGTATCACACCTTATGTGATATCTATATCCATTATCAAAACCTAAAATTTATAAAAAAATGATACAAAAATTCCCCTAATTATCACACACTGTGTGATATTTATAATTCATTGAAACCCTATCACTACAGCTAAAAACCCTACATAATGTCTATTTTCGACACTGTATGTAGTGTAGTCAGGTTTCTATTCTAAATATAATTACCTAACCATTATTCTCTCCACCATAATAGATTACACTAATAATTTTCCATTTATTCCATCATTAAAATCCCATTTTATTCCTTGACCCGTTTCTTTATCTTCATTGACTTCTCATGACACCATTGTGATTCCCGATTAACCATTCGCCCCTACTCTCACCAATCCGACCACAACACCTAGGACCGTTGTTCACCCCACTATAAACCTCCCATAATTAATCTAATTTATAATAACCTTTCATGCCTCCACCATTAATCTAATTCATTATCATCCATTTCAAATTCCAATGGTCATATTCCCATCAACTTCGAGGTGCAAATGTGAGGGAATGGGAACATGATGGCTAGTTCAATTACGACCACCCACGTATTTATGTGTGAGATGTTCATGATTGAACACACCAAATAAAGGATTTATAATGTAAATAAAAAATTAATTAAGATTAAATTATAATTAGAATATTATAATTTTAATCCATAAGAAATTCATGAAAACATTATTAATAAATCAACACAAAAATCATTAGAAAAAAAGAATAAAGAATGTATTATCCATGATTTTAGAATTCATAAAATATCCTCAAACATTTAAAATATAAATTAAATTTGTTTTAAAAGAAAAAAATAAACCTAATAAGCATACATCTGGGAGAATTATTCTAAAGATTTAATCCATGCATTGAGGGTACAAGACTCTATCACCATTTCCACATAAATCCACCTCCACTCCATAGTTCGATGTTAACTCCATAGAAGAAAAATATAAAATTATTCAATTTCCTTTAATATAGATTGTTATTTTAGATGGAATATATCCCTTTTCTAGAGGATTAAAATACATATTTATATTATAGAATTATGTTAAATAGTGAATTTACTAAAGACTCTTAACAACCCAACCCAAGGCCCAATTCTTGAGAACATAAATTATACCTATTATAGGTAAAATACCCCACTCCAAACACGAAAATGGTGTTTAAATTTATATCAGGTATTTTTTTAGGATACATCTATGTTCACCCTCATAGGTCATGTATTCATTTATTTAATAAATATTAAATATCTCTTAAAACTCAATGAACTCAGAATTCCACCAAAACTCATTTTGAGGGAAAAAACCTTTCCTCCGAATCAAAAAAACCATTGGAAAAATTTTATAAGGTCATTTTATAGAGTAAATTTTCCATTTTACCACTTTTAAAAGGTTTGGGACTTCCAAACTAATTTTTTTTCTGGTCTCTCTTGAGGGAAAATCTGGGTCACTATAATTAATATACCAAAAACATTTATGAATTTGATAAATGTTATGTTTATATCATATCTAGATTGATATTTTATAATGTTAATTAGAGATATTTTTCTATATTCAATATTATTTGAGGAACACATTATGAATATAAAAATTATTCACTAAAAATTTTGATAAATTTTTCATGTTAAATATAATAAAGGTAACTTCTAGATTAAAATTTTCATAACAAGAGTCACAGAACCCTACCCTTATATAACCTCATATAGGATGAAAATGAGATAAAAAATGACACTCCAAGTGCACTATCAATTATAAAAGGGTTAATGGTCAACACTAAGAGTACATGGACATAAAAATAGGATAAATTTGTTAAATAAACTTATAATAATAAAAGAAATAAAAACCCTTAACCATATAAAAGATGAAATTTAATATAGATACAATAATGACATAATAAATCACCAGTCAAATATCATCACATCCTAAATAAAAATTGAAAAAATATTCATGTGCATGAATGGAAGAAAACCCTATAAAAAAAGAAAAATTAATCCTCTACTATAGATTCATGTTAATGAATATCCAATATTAACTATAGAATAATCCCACTAGAACTATGACTAATTATATTCCCTAGAATGATCAAATTGTCTGTACATTAATGAGTGATTAATATCATAATTTCTTATGTAAGGGTGAAAATATCAATACTCAATTGAATAACTCAAGCACTGAATTGAACCCATGTACACATCCATGAATGTTTAATAATTAAATGTGTTGAAATAATAATAACTAATACTAGTTTCTTCTTTCAAAATAACCCAATACCAAATTTATGTCATAACATTGGCATATAATCTTGGTTTGTCTAAATATAATACCCAAAATCACCTCCAAAAAACCCCACTAATATATTTTTAGATGGTAATAATACACACTAAAAAATATGTTCTGATAAATATACGCTTAACCATGAGGTTTTTTCCTACAAAAAAAATATAAAACTCCAATGGGGTACCGAATCATGGGAGACCAAAACCTACCAATCACACACCATTTATTACATGATATATAGTGACTAATCTTCCATTATGACAGTATATATAGGACCACACATCATTAAGTGTTAGGTTTGATATAGAGTACTCACTTTTTCCATTTTCTCCATCATATTCACACATTAATCTATGTTTCTAAATGGATATAACATTTAACACAACTCATAGACACCGAGACTTAGTTTCCCAGTGTTAAGGTTACATCAAATCATAATATTTTGATGGTGTTCAAATAAAATAATTTTATTGAAAAAAATTCATTGATGATTTCTAAAAACACCCATACTCAAGAGAGGGTACCAATTTCTAGGGTCAATAATGCATAAATAAGTTATTGGGGAGTAATCATTATTTAATTATATCTTGGTGATCTAAAGGACCTAGTTTACCATTTAAGAACTTAAGGTAATTTGAAGGATTTGGGCACCAAAGAAGTATCATATGTGATGTTTTCTTATAATTATTTCTTTTAAATATAAATATAAAACTAATGATTGAAATGAATAACACACAAATCATTAAACAATATCATCATAATTAACTTCATATTAAATATACATAAGTATGATTACCTAAATGAAATGTTTTTTTGATTTGATCACTGCTCATTGTTGAAAGTTTCAAAGCTTCAAGAACTCAAATGAGAGTTTATCTATATATATACACACATGTTATAAAAATTAAATGGACACTAATCTATATTACCTTGGTGTGAACATGAGGTGATCAATTGATTTTCAATGTATTATCAATCGAAAAACAATATCACTCTAGATTATCACTTGGGAACTTGAGAGTATATGGGGATAACCTTTCTAATTCTATATCTAGAAGTTGAAAGGATAATTAGACAAATAAAGATCATAAAAATGAAATAGATACATCTATTTAATTTAATTTATAGTCTTAAATTAAAAATAATTACAAAGATCCATATTTTAAATTAAATAAATAAAATATTCACGTTATACATTTATTTAAATATATTACTTCTTAAAATAAATAATTATTTCAAGTGATATATATATAAATATATTCCATTAATTAACTAATTTAAATAATTAAATTTAAAAATATTTCATGGACTTGGTTCATTGAGTCAAATCAAGTTCTCCCTATAAATTATAGAACCCCAAACCATAAAATAGTTTTGATTTTTTGATAAAATAATAATATATTCATTTCTCTAACCTAGGATAATTTTTGAATAAACAAGAAATAAATTTCAACTCACTTTTTCCATTCTTAAATAACTATGATTTGATTTATGAACATTATTAATCAGATGAACATTTTGGATACCCTTAGTATGAAACCTTTTAAGTTCTTTTCATAGTGGAAGCATGTTTAATCCACAATACTAGAGATGTATCAGAAACTTCCAACTCAATAAAAGGGACATAGATATATTTTTCTATAACTTATAAGGTAAAATTATATCATGAAAATTCAAATAATATCATACCATCCATGACACACATTACACAAGATACTTCTACATGAGCATACATGTCATGGTTTTCATAAAGAATCTAAGTATATGAATCATGATATAAATTAATAATTATATCAAGTATATGAACCAATACAAATTATTAAAGATATAAACATAAAATAATAAATAAAACATGTAGAGTTTATATTTGTGGTTCCTCCTCATGATCCACACTCTTGGATATTAATAAAAGAAAACATTATGAGAGGAATAATACCAAAGATATTCTAGTAATGAAATAAAAATTTCTGAAATTGAGTGTCTGCAATCCTATGCTCTAAATTCCCACATCAGATTCACCTGGGAAGGATGTATAGTAGATAAGGTGGGATGAATAATATTCCATGTATGATGTGTTTTAATTCAATGTGGGAATACGACCCCAAAACACAAATTATCATTCCTTGTTATATTAGGAAGTATTAGAACTATGATGACTGGTAAAGAAGGTGGTGGTATTTATGAAAGTGTTTAGAAGACTATATAACATAGAGAAAAATTATTTTAATGCATGGAATTAAATTTATAGGACCACCTAGAGTGAGAATTAGATTATATATTTCATTTCATCAAGGAGTTTTTTAATGAAATTATAGATTGGTTATACATTCTTAATATTGATGTGAATTGAAATTGATGAAATGATGAAAGTATAGGAATAAAAGTTCATGGTTACCCTATAAATAATAATTTTCTTGTATATATGATGAATCAAGTTTTATAAATTAGTTTTGAAGATGATAAAGATGATTTTGAATAAGAATATTTGAAATAGAGTCATGGAGGCGGAAGACATCTAGTTAGAGACTATAAAATGATAAATGAGGGTAAAGAGGTTCATGAATTAAAACTAAAAATATGCATCCCTTAATTTATTTTTGGTTTGGTCATATAAGAGTTATTAGACTAGATTTTAGATATAAACTAAATTCATTGATTATACAGAGACACCTATTAAGAATAGAGTTTGATTGGTGTCTTTCTAACTAAAAGGTGGTACATTGACATGGTGGGATATATTGTACAGGAAGTGAGATAAAAAATGAAGGGGGAAACTAGAAATGGTATATGATCATATTATATTACAAAAATACTAGGGATGCCAATAAGGGGGTCTAACTATGCATGGATATACTACTAACTTCATATGATTGACATAAAATAATAATCCATCAAAAAATAAAAGGAAACAATTAGTAAGGTATATAGATGTTTTAAATTCCTTAATTAGATAGAGAATCAAGTTGAATGTTAGAAGGATATTTTTATAGGAAAATAATTTTTTCCATAAAAGTATAAATGATGAAACAAGATAGGAGTACAATGATATTTGATTTTTACAAGACTGTAAGAGAAGATAAAAAGTCCAAATCTACTCAGGATTCCACATCCTACAATTAGAGGTATAATATTACTATTAACAATATTTTTAATGTTAAAGATTCTAGGAAGAAACCAATTATAGAATCTAAGGAGAAGGATCCACAGAAGAAAATTAATCCATATGATATGCCAACTTTGATGAAGTGTTTTAGGTGCAATTATCCTCAGCATCACTCTAATGTGTGCCGATAATAGAAAACTATGAATCTAATTGGTTGATAAGAATATGATGAAGTAGTTTATTATGAATTAGATAAAGTAAAATATACCTATAAAGAGGATTTTGATTCTGTCTAAGCTTATGTTGTGAGGTGAATAATGATGAAACCAAAGCCAGAGTACTAGACACAACGCCACAAGTTGTTCCATTATAGGTCCATCATTTTTAATAATATCTTTACTATTTTTATTAATATTTATAGTGGTTGTTGTGAAAATATAATTGGAATATAGATCATGTATAAATTGATGTAAATGGTAGAGAATCACCATAGTCCTTATACTTTTGGTTGCATTAAATCTGATTCTAAGGGCATATAAGTAAATGGATGATGCAAGGTTTAATTCTCTATTGGTTAATATAAGGATGAGATTTACTCTAACATTGTTTAAATGGATGTATTTTATATACTATTATTAATAACTTAAAAGTTTTATGTTTATTCTTAATATCCAAGAAGGAGTAATTATTATAGTTTAAATAAAGTTTTTATCAAATACAATTTGTTACCCCTAAAATGAAAAGATCATAAACTTAAATTTACTTTTTTATTATAATCATTTTAAAATTGATCTCAAGGAGAATATATAGGTATATGAATTGATTTTAAACAAGTAGTGCATGAAAAAGGCTATTTTACAAGTGTAAGAAAAACCATAAGTAGTCAAATAATTATTATAGAAGTTTAAAACCCTAATTCTTGACGGGATTCCATATGGCTTACCTCGTATACAAGACATGCAATGCTACATCAATTTGATTCTAGGTACTCGTTTACCCAACCCATCCTATTACTAAATGATCACTAAGGAGAGATATAGATCATAAAGGATAAATCAAACAAATTATTATATATGGTACATATCTAAGAGAGCATGATACCCTATGCTATTATATACTTGTTGAAAACAAAGAAGTATAGGAGTCAGATAATGTAGATAAATATGAGATCCATAAAAATCACTATCATGTATAAGTTTCTAATAACTAGGATAGATAACATGATAGATCAATTATATGGGTCCTAGTGGTTCTATAAATTAGATCTTAATAATGACAACCATAAAATTATAATCAGACATGAGGATGAGTGTAAGATAACCATCAAAACTAAATAAGCTTATTTGAGTGGATGATCATTCCATTGGGATCATTAAATTCACTTAATAATTTAATGTGATTTATGAAACATGAATTAAAACCATTCCTTGTAATTTTTTTGGTAATTTAATTTAATGATATACTCATTTACAGTAAAGATAAGGATGAACACTATTTTAATTTGTAGGAATTACTAATAGTTTTGTAGGAAAATAAGTTATATATCCACCATAAAAAATGAAATTTCCTAAACATTAATCTAATGTTACTAGGATACATCAAAAGTGATGATATAATTCAAGTGGATTAATAAAATATCATTTATATCCCACCAATGTATTTGGATTGTGGAGATTCCATGGGCCTAAAACCTTTACATTTATTTCATAAAAAATTTATGTACTATTACCACTACTATAATAGGATATTTGGAAAAATTAAAATTCTATTGGGGAGCAGAATCATAAAATATATTTTATATCCTTAAATATAATCTATGTATATATCCCACCCTTTCCTTACTAATAATTGAGAAGTTTCTTAAAGAAAACATTAATGTGATTGGAATAAGAATTAGAGCTTTCCTATCTCAAGAAAGATGAGTTATAGATTTATTAAATTAAAATATTATATATGTAAGGTAAAAATAGAGTAAATACGATAAAGAGTGTTATTATATGGTTTTTTATTTTAAGAATTTAAAAAATTACATGGTTAGTAAGGAGTTTATTTTTTTTTATTAAAATCATTAAGTCTTAAAGTACCTAAAAACCAAGAGAAAATTAGTAAAGAAATTAATTCTAAAAAGTGTCAATTTTGGTAGAAGTTTTCTTTTAGGATAAATCACATGGATAAGATACTCAATAAATTTTCCAATGCTTTGATTTTAAAAAAAAATTACTTGTTACCTTTCATAATAATGTAGTTGGGTTTGCGTAACTCAATGATGTTTATAAAGGTGATACCGATTTTGGGGATGTTTAGGTTCACCATACTATTAGGAAACCCATTCAAGACTCCTACTTACATGAAGGTTACTTAATAAATAATAAATAGATATGTATTTTTAAAAATTATTTAAGGTAAAATGTGATATGGTAGTTTATAATGGAATCTTTTCCGGTAACCTAGGCCATAATGAGACAATTATTGTTTTTAATGAATGTTTATATTGGAATAAAATTAACAAGGAAGTTTCTATTTTTTTAGTGATTTTATGTGTGACAAACTACAAAGGGATAATCATTAAATCCTTATTTGTTTTGGTTGATAGGTTTTCCAAGATGGTTCACTTCATTACTCATAGGAAAATGTTAGATGTTTTTGGTGTCACTAAATTATTTTTCAATAAAATAGTTTTCCAATATAGTGTGTCCAAATACATCACTTATGAAAAGGATATAAAGTTTCATGGCTATTTTTTCAATATTTATGGAATATATTCAACTATTCACAAAATTTTATAAGTAAAAATCATCCCTAGAATGATTTCTTAACCAAAGTTATGAATAGAACCTTGGGAGACTTGGTTCGTAGTATTTTTGGGGAGAAAATAATGTAATGAGATATTTCCTTATTGCATGTTAATTTTTTTTAGAACACTGCTCTCATTATACTACTAAGAGATATCCTTTATGTGTAGTTTACTCCAAGGTACCACATGTCACTAGGGACTTAATTAAATTGAAAAAGGAGTAAGAGAAAAATATTTTAGCATCTCACCTAGATGAAAAAGTATTGGAGATTCCAAAATCTATAAAAAAGACTGGTGGATATCAATAAGAAATAAAAACAAGCTATATACAAGCATCAGAAACACAAAACTTTTGAGTAGTGTTACTGAGTCATGGTATTCCTTCATAAATAAAGAATTTGTGTGGGAATATATAAAAATATGAAAATAAATAATTATGATTTATACATTGTCATCTTAAAAATAAATGATAATGATTATATAATGGATCTTTCAAGTAGAATAAGTATCTATGATACCTTCAATGTAATAAATATGTCACCTTTCTATTCCTTATATGATTCATTTCATCCAAATTTTGATCACAACTTGATGTTTATTTTTTCCCAAGCATATAAGAATGATATAGAGGAATCTATAGGGACATTATTGGGCCTTAATGAAATACATGGTAAACCTAATGAAACATGTTAACCATCATTAAAAGATCTAATAACATTATCCAGATATATCTTCCTCCAAATTATATACATTAAATTTCATTATTATTTATTATTGCTTTACAAAGTAATTATTCCCTTCTTCCCCATTACTATTATTTATTTCCCATTGAATAATTTATTAATTAGTTTCATTTTCTTAATTTTATTTATCTTTGACCATGTAATTATGATTTTTTCACCATGGGATTGATTATAAAAATAACCCATGGATATATTTGAATGGAATTACTTTTTAAAAAGTTTATATAACTATATTATTTTTTTGATACACTTCCCATGTCAAGTGGTATCAGATTCAGGATGACGTGGGCTATACTGGCATTCAGTGTGTAGGTTCCCTAGGTGGATTCCTAGGTGTGCGTTTCCTTAGGCAGGTACAGGTGCACCTAGTTTATTTAAGGGATAGAGTATTATGTAGAGGAATAATGATCATTTACTCTAAATCTCTACATTATAAACTTATTGGAATTATATTTAGTGGGTAAAATTATGTGTGTGGGTGTGGGTGGGGGGGTAATTCTCAACTATGCATGATGCATTTTAAATCCATGTGATCATTTTTTAGAAAGTGGATTGTATCATTACACCATGTTCCAATTTCATTACTATAAAATTATGAAATAAAAATTCAAATGTACATATTTGGTAAGACCTATTAAAGTAAAAATGGATGAATAATTAAAGGAAAAAATTAAAATTCCATTATTTTAGAGTATCTAATAAACATTACAACAATAAGAAGCACAATATAAAAGAAAATTAATAAAAGTTATATAATTGACATTATGATAGAACTAAATTTAATAATTAGAAGTATTATTTGAGTGATTATTATATAATTAATTTATATGAATTAAAGAGGGTAAATAACTATTATATAAATGATAGAAATTATAACCATTGTAAATATAACCATTATAAAATAATCATTGGAATTGTTCTATATCAATGAGGATAATAACATAAGTAATATGTACAGAAGGGAAAAACCCCGGTTTTAGCTAGTAGAAACATTCTATATGAATTATATTTATTTTATCTTGTTAAAGTGGTAGAATCACTAGGGTTTTCCCTAGACCGTGCTGAAGCCAAACTTCAATAATTGAGCTTCTAACAGAATTATTTATGAGAGAAGTTCAGGATAGTGTAAATCACATTGAGATTAATGTTTTTCAAACCACCACATGAATGTACTATCATTACACACCTTACCATTTGGTCTTATACTAATTTAATAAGGTGATATGTATCTATGAGTTAAGGTGGTATTTATATATAAATTATTTTAATAATAATATGAAAATTTCTTAGATACTACTTTTTTAATGAAATGTATTATCCATAGTTAAAAGTTAAAATTATTATAATTATAAGATTAATTTGATAAAATATATTAATTATTTTTAATTAGGATTTCTAAATAATTAAATGTTAAAAATTATGTATTTTTTGGTAAGAAAGTGAAATAAGGTAAAAAATACTGAAATATGGCAGATTATGGTAAAATATGACACAATAAATGTGTAATCATGAAATATATATTTCTAGGATTGTTATATTGGAATAATTTTATCAATAAAAATATTTTTAGAGCATTAATGGGTGTATTAGAGTATTATGGGGTGTGGTGATGCACTTGAGATAATGATAAAATAAAATATTGAATTATTTTTGAATCAAATTCCACTCTTCATACATATAAATATCCACCCCTCTTATCATTCCTCCCTACAAAAATTTTCATTTCTCTATTTATAACATTTTCAATGAGTTTTATCGTATATATCACTTCAATTTTTATGTATTTTAGAGGTTCTAAGGCTAGATTATAATCTCATAAGATTAATTGAGGTAAGGGTTCTTATCCCTATCCCTTCACTTCCTTTTATAATTATTTTGTTATAATCTATTTTGAAATTCTATTTCATAAAAAATGTTTTTATAATTTTTTTTATAATTCCATTATTGTATTAAGCATGATATATTACCTATTTACTCTCATTATACCCATTTCATAAGTTGTTATTATTCCAAAATAAATACTTGATTCATGAAACTCTACCAAGATCCATTATCTATATGACTATTTATATCATTTATCTATGGTTATGTAGATATGAAATATATAATATTGGACTCTATCCATTTTTGTATAAGATACATATGATTTAAATTTTATAGGGATTTAAAAGTATTACTCCTTATATTGGAATAAGTGAGCCTTTAGTATTGATGTTGTTGAAACTAGGAGTTAATTATTAAAGTTATTTATATCCCTATTGTGAAGTAGATATGTAGTTCACATAATCCAATTTATAATGTTTTTTCATTCATCACTACATCTATATTTACTTATTATAATTTATTCTAAATTATCAGTCATTTTCAATGTTAAATTTTCAATTATTACCTTTCCTTATGCATTGTTTATAAGAATAATACACTCCCATCATAATATTTGTATCTACCTATAGAGTGATACTAAGGATTCTTTTTAAAAAGGAAATTCTTGATAATTGGGGGTCAATTGAACTTTATAAATTCCAAGGAATGATCACATGTCTTAGGAATTCTCCACCGTGGTCTATTTTAGATTAATGTACTTGGATTCTCTATCCATAATGACCAATTTTATTGATACCATAAAAATCATTTTATAAAATTCTTTGTAATTTTTTTTATATTACACTATACTTTAAATACCCTATAATTCCTTATTATGATTAAATGACACTCATATAGATATCCATACAATTCTATTGATTTAGGGAAATTGTTGACATGTTTGTATATTACTTTATTCCACACAGACAAACATTGTAATCCAATCCATATTGAATATTATTCAAAGTATTTATGTTATTGTATATTGAATATTATACCAAGTATTATGTATTCCATTTTACTCTATAATAGAATAAATTGGAGAATATATGTGATGGGTGGGGCATGAAATTCACTATAGTTGGTCAATGGGATCATCCTTACCCTTTATGAATAAAGTTTTGGTAAAAGGATTCGATGATATAATTATGATGTACAACACTAAAATTTCCCATCATTATGTTATCTATTAATTATGATCATTATGTATTCATTATAATATGATCATTTATTCTTTTATATATCCCTTTTTTTATTATATTCCCCTACCATAATATGCATGTCATGGTTTGAAATTCTATTTGATATGTTATCCCTTATTGAGAATTTGAGCTCACCCTTTCTATTTTTCCCTATTTCCTTGAGTAACCAAAAATAATATTAAGTATAATTAACTAAAAGGATACCATTAAATAATAATATTATTTATTTTTAGAATATATTTATAAAATTATATAATTTTTATCTTTGTAAGCAAACTTATAAGTCTTCTAAAACTTAAATCATGTATAAAAACCAATGTAATTTGATTATAATATAAAAAATAACTATTAGATTTAGGTGGCCAAATTCAAGTCAAGGGTTTTACATAATAAGTCTCAATTATTTTGATTCCTTAGTACCTGATAGTCATGCACCATCATTTTTCTATCTGACTGATATGCTTAGACCATAAGATAAAATTATAAAAATATTATAAAAAAATCTCTTGTTTATCATTACAATAGAGAACTTATATAACATATTGGTGTGATAAATACTCTAAGTAAATTATCAAATATTTTCCTTAGAGTATTTATTTTATAAATAGGTTGTATAGGTTCTCTGTTATAATGAGAACCTAGATACGTCATGATAATATTATTAAAGCTGTATCATATGAGCATTATCACATATTAATGCACATCTATATGAAAAAATAATGATAATAATGAATAGATAAGAAAATTATCAGGAAATATCTAAATAAAATAATTATTGAATTAGGATGAACTAAAAAGAAAAAGGTTATCATGGATGTATATCACCTATGGAGAGATATAACACCCTAGATCCATACACCCAGATCCATTGCTAAAATCACACTCTTAAAATTTTGGATTTGATACCGACTAATGTGACATAGATTTTAAATTATTTAATTAAAAACCCATAAACAAATATTGATTCACTTACATCTTGAAGAATATTTTTTAGGTCTAGGAATTTAGAAGAATAAAACAAAAAATACATATTAAAACCTAGGTCTTTCTCATCAAATAAGAACTTTTCCCATTATACCCAGATTTTATTATTTCATAATAAGTCTTCAATATTTATAAAAAAACATGTTATTACGATTACACTCCTATTTTTATTCTTCACATCTTCTCTTTATTCAGTACATGTCACCATTTACCTTTCTATAATTTATACACATTCTTAGGTTCTGTAAAAAACATTTCAAAACATGGGATGAGAAAAAAATACTAGAAAGGGATATAAAAATGAATTAAACCCATTAATCCAATTTAAATTCATTAAAACTCATAAGGATGGTTTCATTTTCTCATAATAATATTTTAATTTAAAATAAATACATATTTACTCTTGAAATGAACTTTTGCCCAAGTTTTTTTATAAAAAAATTCAAAATTAAGCATAAAGGTAAAAACATAATTCATGATGGTTTCTTGAAAAACATGAAATATTTTCCTTGAAAATGAAGTATTCACCCATATAAGATCATAAATATTATTTTAAATCAAAGTTAATTTTAATATATTATAAAATAAAAAATATTCCCATAAAACCCCATAAAAAACTAGAACATGAAATATATATAAGGATAAAAATATTAATAATCACATGGATAACAATAATTTTTTTCATAATTATGGAATGAATAATACTGGACATTAAAATTATTTCATCAAGGACTTATTCAAATACATCATAAATATACCATCAAAGGATAATTACAATAAATCATAAATAATTGGAATGACATACACCAAATACCCAAGATAGTTTGTCTCATGAGCTCGACTGATGCATCGAGATGATATCTATAAATGTGCCCCAAAAATAACTTACTATTTAAAATTCATTCATCATATGAAAGAAATTAATAACAATACAATACTTACTCAAAATAAACATTTGTATTTAAAAACTATCATATGAAATGTCAATATTTTCCAATGAATAAAATAACTTTAATAGTAAGTTTCCTTTAGTTCACACAGTATATTATAATTAAAATATTATAGTTTATAAATAGTCATGTGAAATATCCAAATAATTCCCCACATGAGTTTCAAACTAGGTATCCAGTTAGGATTAAAAGTTTACACTGAGAAAATATTGTGTTAATATCCAAATAAACTTTTTCGATGTTATTACCCCTAGGTGCATCTATTCCAGATCCTAAATCCACTTGTTTGTATCCATACATGGACATCATTTCCAATAAAACAACATTATTTATTATAAAAAAAATTTAGTTTGTCAACATAGATGAAAAATATATTTTACAAATGCATTTAAAATATGCTTTAAAAATTGAGAGGAAATATCCCTTTTCTTTTGGAAACTTTTTAAAGGTTAAAAATTCCAAGAATATTGAGAAAAAAATTTTATTTAAAAATAACCATGGAACGTTTTAAATTAATATTCAAATTAATGAATGGTCATGATGGTGGGAAAATCTATTCATGATGTATATGTTAAAAGAGAACATTCTTTTAACACTTTTGTAAAAGTCAAATGTTAGTCATACATAAAACATTTAAAAAGATTCCATATAACCATTTTTAAATAAATTAAACATTATTTTAAAATGAAATTTAATAATATTTGAAGTATAAATACGAAAATTCTCAAAAAATTTGAAGAACATGTACATATAGAAGAAATATTTTGAAAAGAAAACTTTAAAATAATGTTTTAAAGGAAACCACTTATGACTTTAGTAAATTTTGAATTAAAAAAAATTAAGGATAAAATTGGAAAATTATTTGAAAAAAACTTGAATATTAGTAAATTAATCATAAAATAAATCTATATGGAAGTATATACACCACACAAAAGAAAACATGTTGTAAAAATGGCATGAGTCTCAAATAAAGGAAATTGTGATGATAAATCCTTTACCTCGAGTCTTAATTCATTTCATATGTTCAATAACTCCTACATAATAGAATTATATTATTATTATACTTATTTAAGAACTTTTTTTCATATCTATTATATTATCATTATCCCTTTTATTTCATTTATTACCATTTATTATATAATTACTAAATCAAATAAGTTTATGTTATATATTTTGAGGACATTCAGTTCATAATCTCAAAACAACTTCGACAAGATGACCATGGAAAAAAGGGGTATTTGGTACATAATATATATAACATTAATAATAACATAATTTTCATATTTATAAATTAAATACAATTTTATAACCATCCTTGAAATGCAGACATAAAAAATGAATCACATCACTTCGTGGAGATGGTAATCCTCATGTATGAAAAAACAACATTAGCATTTGAAAATAGATAGAAATTTAAAAAGAAAAGTAATATATGATATTTATAGAATAATAATTATATCATTAATATAATATACATTAATTAAATTTATCATAATAACCAGTCTTGTGAGGTGGTTATGAAAAACAAAACACATTGCTTCATAGAGGTGGTAGTCTATAAGTACACATGAGAGATGTTTTTATTTTCCATATGATGGAAAGGGGGATGAAAAAGGGTTTTTTCATAAATATAATAATAAGTATATATATGATAATTATGTTATCGTATCATAATGGTTATATAATATTTGAAGGAAGTGTAAGAATAAATAAACATGAAAACACTCTATTAAGTGTTATACCACTTATTTGGATAACCTCTTTTGTCTTACACATTAATTCTTCATGTTTGGTATTATAAAGAGAAATAAAATGGTTAGGAAGGTTGTTAAGTGATTTGGGTAGATATTTTCAATCTAAATAGCTCAAGATTTGTGAGGAAGAGAGGATATGAGGTGTCCTTTTATAAGTGAGGTGAGTGAAAATCTTATAAATTTATTAAATATTAATATATAATATGTTTATAAATCATGTAAAACGAATAAAATTAATATATATTCAATGATAAGGAGGATATGGCCGGAATAAATTTTAAAAATAAAATTATACAAGTTTAAGTGGAATTTTGAACATTTTCTTCAATTTTAACCCTATCATTAACCCTTTTAACCTTAAGTATGGTAACAAATTTTTCAATCCATAAGGGTCATAAAAGTAAATTTAAAAATTAAAAGGGGAACATAAATGGAACATTCATGATATAATTAACAATTTCCTATAAAATTTATTTATTATATGATTTTTTATGATTTTGTAATGATTTAAGAATAATTTTTAACCATTAATACATTTAAGGTCATTTTCATAACTATTCACAAAATTTGACTTTAAAAATAACTAAAAAATAGTGGAATTTAAATTTAAACTATTTAATCATAAATTTTAAATTATAATTATCCAAAAAATTAATGCAAAACCATAATTAATCCAAAATATAATACTTTTAATGTTTTAGAAATAATCTACTTTATTTTTTCTATTGCTTGCACACACGCCATGTTAGCATTGAATAAGCATTATAGGTAATTAAACCATCACTATAAATTAAAAAATTACTATCATAAAAAATAATTTATTAATATTAAAAATCATAATTTTAAGCTATTTATAATCATTTTAATCCCTTGGAAAACATATTAAATATATTAAAAGAATGTGAGTGGAATTTTATAATTATCCTTTACATAAAATAATATAAAGGTCATTAACTATAGAAATTAGAATCTAGGATAAGGCTGGTCTAAATAAAATAATATGATTAAATAAAGGTAAGTGTTTTATTGATTTTGAGACCTTATCCCATAGTTTTTAATCCCATTTTACCCATTTTACCTTTTACTATGGTGATAAACTTTTACCATGGTTACTATTTATAATGAATAAAAATGAAATTTAAATCATTACTAAATTTGAAACTCCTAATTAAAAATATGAAATAAACTTCTCAATATACAATTTATAGAAGTTTCATAAATTAATTTTAATATATGTTCATAAAACACAACGAAAAATAGTTTTTGTTTTTAAACCTAAAAACGATCTTATACCAAAATAAAATATAATTATGATTCCTATGGAATTAATTATATTGTGTTTAATAAAAGTGATATTATGTTACTCTAAAACAAAATCTAAAATATAATGCAACTTTTATTTTCTTTTTTTAAAAGTTGGGGCTGAAGCCACATTTTTATTATTAAATCAAAGAAAATACCTCTTTTAACTGGGTAGAGGGAAACTCATTACATAGCCCGAAGGCCCAGTGGGCTTATAGCCTATAACATAGCCCGTAGGCCCAAATATATGGACCAATTCACATTCTGTGAATAGTAACCCGCCTGCTACAGTACCTGCACAGTATAACCGCCGCTACAGTGTCCTGCCGCCGCTACAGTACCCGCTGATGAACAGTGTCACCGCTGTTACAGTACCGCTACAGTACTGCTACAGTACCTGCGCCCAATGGGGTTTGAACCTCCATTTTTCATGTAGGATTACGAAGGTGCTTACCACTAAGCCAAACCCCAACTACCTTTTTTTAATTTCTTGATATAAAGAAAAGAAATGACAAATTTTCAACAACATCGACATTTTCACTATTCACTCAAAAATAAATATGATAAAAAAATAGGAAAAAACAATATAAGATAATTTTTACATCATAATTTAAAAAATTATGTCTATTTTTTCAAATAAAATTCATAAAGTGCTAGAAAGTAAATATAATATCTATGCACAAAATGAAATGCAATCCATTTTTGAAGAAAATGTATTTTTGAAGAATAAAATTACTATCCTCATTCCTTGCCTAATAAACAAAATGAAATGATTTTTAATTAATTTTATTAGATATATAATATAATTGTTTAATTATAATAATTTATCAATGGTGATTAATTTAATCTATTAAGATGAAATTACATTGCACCAATAAAAACTGTTTTAAGGAAAATATATCTTTTAACTACAAAGGATTTTATTTTCATTTATTATTAACTGATAATAAATATATGATTTACTATTCATTTTATTAAGGAAATAATTTATAAATTTATTTCATAATATTTTTATTCCTATTCATACCCTCCAAACCAACATCTAGGTAGTAACAATCATTTTTAAATAGTAATATTTCTATAGTATATCACAGTTTGTTTAAACACGATGTTTCACATACCACACACTATCAAATATAGTATTATTTAAATAAAATATATTTTAAAACTTGTGGTGTTACATTCCAACCCCTTAAATAAACTGTGTTATAAAAAATTTAAATTTGATTCACTCAAAATGAATTTATCAAAATATAGTAATAAAATCAAAGAAATATTTTATCGTGAACATTAATTTCTAGGTCAATATCAAGAAACTTAATAATTCATAAAATAATGTACCTACATAAGACTCATAATTCTAGATGAGTTTTTATAATAATACCTTGATAGTTTAGTGCTACTTTCCTCATAATACTCAATAGATTTAAGAAATTATTTTACCATCAATATAGAGATTTTAGGAATATATAAGTAATTGATTTCTTCCACTTGATAAGTTTAATTTAATTATTAATTTATACTTAGATCAGTTTCCACTTCAATATCATCTCTTATTCCAAGTGATAAATATTTTAGATGGATTTTTCATTCCCGAAGCACTAAAATTAACTATCAGTATATCACAAGATCCATAAAAGGATGACAAGTTATTCCTTGTGTTTCTATCAATTAACCAAAACAAAAAAATTGTTATCAAAAGTTAAGATAATATCCAATATGAATGAATACTACTTAAATATATAAATCCTTAATAATAATGCCCAAATTTGAACTTAAATCATTCCATAATTAACTAATCTTAATAATTTCAAAAATATGCTAGACCAAAACTGAATACCAACTATTATAACAATTTTATCACATATCCTTCCAAGATAAAATTAACATTTATCTCTAAATAAAATAAATCACTCCTAAATTAAAATAGAAAATGTATATTCCCTCATCATATAATCTCCAAAATATGCTAATATTTTCCATAAATAACTCGAATCACTATAAATCCTTTATAAAATCATATATGTTTCCAAATGAAAATTAAAAATTTATTTCCTAAATAAAATCCCATCTTAGCCAATTTTTTTTACTTTAATCATATAATGCTACCAATACAGTGAACTTCTTTAAAAATAAATTTAATCACTTAGTCACGAAATCACTTTTCAATCCCATTGTTATCTAAAATATAAATCATATGTTCCCAAAATATAATAACCCTTTTTCCAAATTAACCATCACTACCTCAACATCAAAGATCATCTCAACCCTAAAGGTTATCGATAATTTTCAACTTATGTATGAAAAATATAAAAGAATTAATAAGAAAGTATAATTTCACTAAAAAATCTAAATATAAGGGTTATATATACAAAAAGTTTCTATTAAAACTAAATAAATGTCTCCCAAAGTACTCTCATCACATAAAACCTCAAAAGGGGAATATATGCCTTTAAACTTATGATTAACCCTATAATTATAAACTCATAATAGTATCTAAAAATATTAAAATATATTTATCAAAATTATCATAACATCTAAAGTTATCTAAAACTTTCCTTTGATATTAATTATGATGCCCTAGACCAGTAAACCAAAATCTAGCTCTAAAATTAAACTCTTAACATGTTGGATTTGATACCAACTAAAGTGGCACAAATTTTAACTTCCATAATTACAAATTCAAAAAAAATTCTAAGTCACTTACATATCAGAGAATATTTTCATATCTATAACTTTAAATAATTTTGAATACCCTAATGTTTTTTAGATATTTCCTTTGAAATAAACGTTAAGTATTTGATAGCTTTCTTTACAAGCAACCCCAAGTCTAAATAAACCATGATATAATAATCCTTTGTAACCAAAACATTTAATTAGAAGTTATTAATAATAATAACCAAATTATGAAAAAATATGTATAAATTTTATAAATAATTAAAAATTATTTATTAATTCATAATAAATAAACACTCAATTTTTAGTAATGTCATTTTATACTTCAAAAATATGTTTTCTTAAAAAATAGTTTTTATTTTTTTTTGAGTGTAGAAATTATAATTTATTTCTATATTTTATAGAAATATTATTTTAAGAAATTAATATAATTTTTGAAATAAAAATTCTAATATTAAATTAGAGTGATTTTTCTTAATTTTTCTAAAAATATTTATTTTTAATGAATAGTGAAAAAATACCATGTTTTTGTAAAAGATGTTATTTATTTTAAAATAAAAGTAATATTATATTTTGAATTTACTATTAAAGAAAAATAAGACCCATATAATTATAAATAATCTAATTAATTACATAATAATCATCATTATACTTTATTTTTTATAAGTTCATTTTTGAGCTTAAAAACTCAATTTTCTAAAAACTGTTTTTATGTGCGTAATGTGTTTTTATCTCAATAAATTAAATTAATATATAATTATTAGTGGTTTTAATGAAATTTATAGATTATATATTCAATCATATGTTTTATCATTAATTTTATAGTTTTAATAATTTAAGGAATAGAAGTAAATTCAGTTTTATGCTTAAAATGCATTTTCCTAAAACAGGTTTTCACTGCTATTTGCGCGCTTATTTAAAATTAAATTCTAACACTTATAGAAATTTTTTATATTAAAATGGATTAAATATTTAAAATCATCATAATTAATATAATTTAATTGGATAAATTTAATTTTTTCTCATGGTGAATAGTAAAATAGTAAAATTTTGTTTCCATGATTAAGGTTAAAATGAGTTTAATGGGGGGGGGGGGGTTAAACCAAAAGATAGGGGTAAGATTGAAAACAAAACCTATCCAATTATTATGGTTAAATATATTTCAACCTTATATTATCCTACCTTTTAATTCATTTTATTTTAAATCAACTTTCACATGAAAGTGACCTTATATGATTGAAATCTTTTAAGAAATTTCATGTGTGTCCCTCCCCTCACTTATAAAAGGGAAAATATCCTCCTCCCATACTCACAAAACTTGAACCTTATAGCTCTATAAATACCCATTCAAAAACTTTCCTATATTCCTTCCCTTCATCCTAGAGCTTCTAGGATTCTCTGAAGACCAATCCTTCAAGGAGTAACGTACAAGCCAAAGGAGGTCTCTCAAAGAAGAGTCACAAAACTTAACCAAACACTTTAAATTTTCTTTCTTCTTATACTTCCTCTAAATATGATGTATAAATTGATGAACATGGATTTCATTATATTTTTTTTCAAACATAGTTTTAATTAAAAAGTTTAACCAATTTTTTGTTAATTTCTATAGTTTTGTAGCGTTTTTATTATTTTTATAGTTTCTAGTTAATTATATATTAATATTAGTAATTTAATATTATTATTAGTTTATATTAATTTTATATTAGTCATACTAATTATATTAGTTTTAATATAATTAGTTTATTTTTTTATAAAAATAAATTAATATTTAATAGTAGTAATATTATTTTATGCATAATAATACTTTTATCTAATTATATATATATATATATATTAGTATATCTAATTACATGTACAGATATATATATATATACCTATATAATATTATCTAATTATTATCAGTACTTTTTCTATAATTAGTATAATATAATATCTAATTACATGTGCATATATATATATATACATTTACCTATATAACATTATCAAATTATTACTAGTACTTTTTCTATAATTAGTATAAAATATTTTTATGTAATTATAATTATTTTATTAATAATAATATTATTACTATTATTATTGTTTAACATTTTAATAATTTGAGTTTTAAATTTTTATTTTTTTTTGAATTTCATTATTTTTGTATGCAGATACATGGAATATGGCCTCCTCATCCTTTGTAAAAAAATGCTCTTGTACATCATATCAGGGAACCAACCTCTTCTATTCAAAAAAAACACCTCCCCACCCTACACCACACCTCCTCCTCCTTCTACATCACACCAACACACTGCACCCTCTTCCTCTTCCCTATACACCACCACACTATATACCTCTCCACTACAACACCCAGTACAGTGCCTCATCCTAGTGAAACACTTACCTGTTCGCACTACTCCTCCACCATCAACACCAGATAAACCCCACAATGATTCCTCATACAAAACAAACCTACATGACACCTTCTCCTCTACTGAAAAATACCCTATAAGGTGCGCCTCCCTCCTCCATCCACATTACCACAATCCACCTCCCTCCTCTGTGCACAACACCCCATCACGACGCCTCTCCTCTACATTGCCACTGGGTGCGCCACCCACTATCGTGTCACCACTAACCAAACCGTCATATTAATCCTGAAACAACACCTATTCAAGACTCCCACAAACATAATTTCAATACATCTTCTTTTCAATAGGTGTTGGGTTGGTGATTTTTGAGGTTCACTTTGATTTTAGATATCTACGGGATTGGTGTTATATTGTGCAATGAGTTTCAGTTTGACATGGATTTATTAGGTAAAAATGTTATGATTTTCATTCATTATCATTTTTTACCACATGTTTTTTTTTCAGTTGTGATGTTAGATTAATTTTTTTGGGTGTCAGGATATTGACTAAGTGTGATAATTACTGTGTATTCCATGTTTACATTTTATTTTGGGGCTAGTTTTTCAATTGAATTTCTTTTTAGTTGAATTTTTATCTAATTAAATTTTATTGTCACTGAATTTATTTTTTAAATTAAAACTATCCATTTTAATACTTAGTTTATTTGCGATACCGAGAATATTAATCATTTTGATCGATTTTAGTGTAAATAGGTGGAATATCTTTGTGAGAAACAGGTTTCATCATTTCACCGATAGGTTTGGTAATGAATTTATTCTCTTAATTTATTTATAACATTGGAGTATGAGACATTAAATAAATTACAAGATATAAGTATGACTCTAAAAAAAGGATTTATAAATTTATTCTAACTGGTGATAATTGAACTAGATAAATATTTTATAATAGGGAAAAATGTTTTTCATGGTTGCATAGTAGTTTGATTGCGAAGTCAGCATCCCAAACAAAATTTTCAAATTCAAAATTTACTATCATTATTTTATTTTCATTTTTTCATGTTTTTCTTACTTTATAAATTTTTAGTTTCATAAAAATAATAAAAAATATGAATCCCTTGATTTCTATATAGAACAATTTCAAAAGATACAATTTTAGGAAACTATATTTTTTTCTCTCTATGGCTTGAACCTGCTCTCTACTTTTTCATTATCCAATGGGTTATAAAAATTTGAAAATTTGATGTGCCGCGACAGTGTGCACCAAATTTATGGCACCATTTTCTGGTAGAATGTGCATATATATCATCAAAATAATATCAAGTTAGACTTGATTTAGGTATAATTTTTCTAGATAGTGAAAAATCATAATTTCACTTCATAGAAAAATGAGTCACCTCTTGATCCAAAACTAGAACACCAAATAAATGGGAAATCTCAAATTCACAGCTCTTCCGAAAACCAAATGCATCCACCATAGGAAATCATTGAGTCTCACATTCCAATGCTTCCCATTGGACAAGAACACCCCATTTTTTTAAAAAATATTGATAATACAAGATTAAGGACTACTATGAGACAATAACTGATACCCAATACAGTCAGAGTTAGCTCAAGCATAACAATACAAAGAATTCAAGAAAAAAAATTTAAACTAAAGATGTTGATGACGAACCTTCTCTAACAACATGAAAATTTTCATATATTGAGTAGTGAAGACCCTTATATGAATGTGAAAATATTTCTTGAAGTCTATTACACACTTAAATTGAATGGCGTAATATACAATACATTAATCCTGAGACTATTTCCATTTTCATTGTAAGGAAAATCTAAGGACTGGTTCAAAAATTCTTGACCTAGATACAATCTTCACTTGGGAAGTTTTGAGAAGAAATTTTTTTGATCAATGTTGCACAACAATATAATATTTGAAAAATAAGAGAGAACTTGAATCCTTTTTCCAAAATGAATACGAATCACTAAGAATTTCTTGGGAAAGATTTAATTCCATGTCAAGGAATTGTCCTCATCATGATTTGAAGTTGGAAAACTAGTTGAAATCTTTCTAATATGGATATAATTTGGAGAGTAATCCATAAATCAATACAACTTATACAAATTCATTCATGGAAATAGACCCTAAAGATTTGTACAAGTTAATTCAAAATATAGTAGAACACAATTTATAATGGCTAGAATATTTTTCAAGAAGAAAAGTAGAAGTGCATCAAGTTGATTCTCAAACATTCATGGATACACAATTTGAAGCTATAAATAAAAGGATTGATGAATTTTCATTGAGTCTACCTAAGGTAGTCCATGTAGTTCAAGATGAACACTTACCACACCGTGTTGGACCTCATTATTTTACCTTGTGTATATATAAGACATCTGAGAATAATATATCTGAAGTAAACATTGTCAACTAAAACAGAGGAAATTATGGAAACAATTACAACAAAAACTGGAAAAACAATAACCAAAATCTTGGTTGGAAGTAAATAATGGATTCTCAAATAATGAACCATAACATGAGTTTTCCTAGTTTCCTAGCTCAATATTATTTTAGACTCGACATGCAATCACAAGAGCAAGGATCTCAACAGAAATATTGACCACCATTTCATCAAAAATAATAGTATAAAGAGAAAAATAATATAATATAATATTCTACACATTAAAATCAAAGTCAAACTAATTAGGGAGAATATATATCAAAATTAATGATGTCTAATCAATTAAGGTTTTAATCACAAGATACGACAACCCAAAACATGCAAACAACCACCCCAAACTTGCAAGAATCCATAATAAACATTGAAAGTCATGTCGATCAGTTAGATACACAAATTTAAGACCAACAATACATAAATTTATCAGGTAACACAAGAGTCAATCCAATATAAGAGGAAAAATATGTCACATCATGTAGTGGTACACAATTTTCAGCATGCTAAACGTCTGCTGCTCAACCAACAGAAGAGATGTTTACACCTGACACCAAGAATAGTGATTCAACATAAAAATAAAATCAAGCTACAGATAAATAGAAGGAATAAAAAAATTAATGTTTGAAAATTGAAAAGGTAACATAATACAAGTAAAATTAAGCACTCAATAAAAGAGTGAAAGCTCACGCACCACATCATCCATTTTCAAAAATACCGATGCAAAAGAAGTTGGATGTTAAATTTTTTAAATTCATGGATATATTCAAGAGGCTTCAAATAAATATTATTTTTTTGGAATCCATCATAAAAATGCCTCACTACAATAAACTTTTCAAAGAACTTATGTTGAAAATAAGAAAACTAGATGATGTTGGAGTAGTCGTAATGCACTAATAATGTTCAATAGTTATACCTAGATCTATAACTCATAAACTAAGAGACCCTAGAAGTGTCAATATACCTTGAAATATTTGAGGATGTTGATTTGGGAGATATTTATGCTAACTTGGAGCTAGTGTAAACGTCATACCATTTTGAGTTCTTGAAGATCTTGGAATCATAGAATTAAATCCAATGAGGTTCTCTTTATAAATAGAGGACTGACTAGTGAAGAATACTTGTGGAATTCTAGAGGACTTTCCTATCAAGTTTGATAAATTATACTTCCCTACTGATTTCATTATCCTTAATATGGAATAAGATAAAGAAATTATGCTTATTCTTGGGAGACCTTTCTTAGTTACATGAAGATATGTTTTTGATGTCCAAGAGGGAAAAATAATTTTTAGAGTTGGGGAAGAAAACATAACATTTTATGTATATAAAGCTATAGAAAAAACCTATGCAGCTGATTTCCATTTCTTAGATAAGATTGAAGAATGGTATGAGTTAAAAAAGGGCATGCTAAATCTAGAGTGTTTACATAGGGAAAAAGGGGATTCAACTAAATCAATAGAATATGTAGAATTAATCAGAAATATAATCGAGAATTTGGATACATAAGATTTAACCTCATTGACTCATTCACTTGAAAAGCCTCTAACAATTGAGCATAAACATTTCCCACCAAAACTTATATATAGTGACTTAGGAGATTTAAACACCTTTCAAGTCATCATAAATGCCAATCTTATGAGTGAACAAGAAAGTAAATTACTCAATGTACCATCACAAAGGAATACAATGATAATCTAGATTATTTCTAATTTAAAAGGTATAAGTCCTACTATCTACACTCATATAATACATATATAAGTTAATTAAAAAACTTTTAGGAAACAATAAAGATGATTAACACCTCTAATGAAATATGTAGTTAAGATATAAGTCATTAAAATTATCAATTATTGTTTAATATTTCTCATCTTTGATAGTCAATGGGTTAACCCATTGTAAGTGGTACCTAAAAAGGGTGGGACCATAGTGGTTGAGAATGAAAAAGGAGAATTGATACCCACTATAATAGTTACTAGATTAAGAGTTTTCATCAATTATTAAAAAATGAATGATGGAACCATAAAATATCACTCCCCATTACAATTTATTGATTAAATCCTTTTACAAATGGTAGTAAGATATTAATATTGATTTCTATATGGATACACATATTATAATTAGATAGTGGTTACACTATAATATCAGGAGAAAATCATGTTCACTTTTCCATATGGTACATTCTCTTATTAGTGAATTTATTTTGGAATGTGCAATGCACCAACCACATTTCATTGATGCATGATGGAAATATTCCATGATATGATTTAATAGTTATTGGAAATATTCCTGGATGACTTATCTATTTATGGGAATTCTTTTGATGAATTTCTGGAACATTTGGTTATGGTTTTGGTGAGATGCAAAGAAAAAAATATGGTGCTCAATTAGGAAAAGCACACTTCATTGTATAAAGTGAGATAGTTTTAGGTAATCAAATTTAAAATAAAGGAATTGAATTTGATGTGACCAAGATTAGTAGAATTTCTAAGCTACCCATGCCTACTTTAGTTCATTCAATTATAGGTTTTCATGGGAATGTTGGATCCTACCAACATTTTTTTAATGATATATCTATTATTTCCCACATCCTTACCACTCTGTTAGGAAAATATATCACATTAAACTGTGATCCTGATATTCATGAATCATTTTAATTGTTAAGTAAAACCTTGGTCAAGGCCCCAATAATGTTTTCACTAGGTCAAGAGCAACTATTTAAGTTAATTTTTGAGACTAGTGACTGAGATTTTGATTCTTTCTTAAGACAAAAGAAATAAAGGATCTTTAGACCAATATATTATTCTAGCCTCACATTGAATAAGGATTAAAAAAATTACAGAACAACTGAAAAATAGATTCTAGTTATTTTCTTTGCATTTTAAAAATTATAATATTACCTTCTATTCTCTAATGTCATTATGTTTATCACTCTGCCCTATGATATCTGATGAACAAGAAAGGTAAAAATCCCAGACTCATTCAATCAATATTATTAATTTAGGAATTTAAAACTGAACTCAAGGATGAAAATGGAACTGGGAATGCCATTGTTGGTTATTTATCATGCTTAGACCATGAAAAATTGGAATAAATATAGAATTAATCAATGCGACATTTCTTGATGAAAAAATCTATGCCACTAAGATAATAACACATTGATATGTTGATTTTGTGAATTACTTTTATTTAGGTGTGGTATATCTATATTTATCAAAGGAGTAGAGAAAAAGAGTTTTTAATGATTCATGCCATTGCTACTTGGATGATCCATTAATTTTCAAGGATTGTGAAGATGGGATGATTAGAATATCTATCTCAGAAGAAGTTGATACTGTTTTTAATTTTTGTCATTATGGAAAAATTGGAGAACACCATGGAATTCATCATATAATTAGCATATTATTACAATTTATTTTATATTGTCCTACCATGTATTAGAATATTAATGGATTCATTATGAATTGTGATAAATTACAAATAACTGGGAGAATAAGTTGGAAGTGTGAGATGCCATGACATTTGATGATGGGCGTTGAAATTTTTGACATATGGGGAATTGACTTCATGGTTCCTTTTCCCAAATAATTTGGAAAATAATAAATTTCTATATATGTTGAATTTGTATCAAATTGGGTAAAAGATAAGGCATTTGCAGAAATTAATGCTTGATTTATCATTAAATTTTTTAAGCAACACAATCTTTCTCAGTTCAGAATTCCAACGATAATCATCAATGACCATGGTACCCACTTAAATAATATTATTTTTTCATAATCTAACGACTCTCCATAAATTTCACCAATATATGAGCACCCTATAGCATTCACAAATGAATGACCAAGCTGAGGATTCAAACAGAGAGATTAAGACCATTTTAGAAAAAACTATAAGTATCTCTAAAAAATATTGGGCCACAAAACTTGAGGAATCACTTTGTTCTTAAAATACAATGTGAAAAAAATTTATTGTAATGTCCCCATACTTATTGGTTTTTATGAAAAACCTTCCAACTCCTTATAGAACTAGAACACAAATATTTCTGGGCGGTAAAGAAGTTTCATTTTGATTTCAAAACAATATAAGTAAATCTGTTGAAAGTTACTTTTTTTTATTATATCATAAACCCCCTTTTAATAGGTAAGGGGGAACCAAAAGGATCTCAAAGACATAAGGACATAAATTGTGCCCCATCATTCCAAAATATAGTATCAACTAGAAAAAGGATACATATAAATGATCCTCCCCAGTATAAAAACATTTAAGTCCAGCTTCCACCTTCTCATCATTATCGGTAAGATGTCTCAGGCAATTGTGTGGGCCTGGTACCGATGACAAAAGTCATACCCTCTCAAACATCCAAGTCCAAAAGAAATGATCAAGTAAAAACATCTTGCACTGAACCTCGTCTAAAGTATCTCCTTGAAGAAGGTCCAGTTGAAAAGATCCAAGAGCACGGCCCACAGGTCACAACATCATCGATTGAAAAACCATCACGAAAGGCATTCACCAAGACATAAAGAAAAGCAAACAAAAAACCATCAATGCAAAAAACTGCATCACGGAATTTAGATCCACCACTAGAAGCCTACCTCGCTACCACGAACCCAAAACACTCCCTTTGAAACCGCAGCTACAGCCGAGAATCTCGAAGAGGCCAGACACTCCAAGAAGGAAGATCCAGGCCAACACTACCCAGGGCTGGAAGGCCCAACAACCACATCATATGAGCATCACCGAAGAGGGGGTCCATGCTGATTAGGATCAGAAGCGCCACTCTGGGCATGAATCCAATTTGATCTAAGATGATGAGGCACCCACACCAGAGGATAAAATGAGAAAGCATGTAGACAAGGAGAAGAACCCATGGGGATTGAAAACAAGGCCACCCCAGTGACGATGATGCACAAAAAACCTCAAATCCCATCGCCGCCACCCAAATTAC
Source organism: Viscum album (assembly GCA_963277665.1). Lineage (NCBI taxonomy): Eukaryota > Viridiplantae > Streptophyta > Magnoliopsida > Santalales > Viscaceae > Viscum > Viscum album. The sequence continues at coordinate 1,981,182,230 of OY728119.1, forward strand.
GGACAACCTCCTAGGCAGGCCACACCACCCATACAAAAATGAGGAGGGAATCATATGAAAATAATTTGATCTATATATATTAGTATCAATACTTTCATGATAAAAAAACTAACAAAGAAATTTTTCACTAGAACAAAAAGTTACACTCTTTAACTCAATACTTTGGGTCATGGTAGGAAAGCTGAAATCAAAGTGGTTGGTCCTTACACTTTCACAATTATTTATCCACATGGTACCATTAAAATTTATGATTTGAAGATAACTCCATTTAAGGTCAATGGTCAGTGCCTAAAACTTTATCACACTTCAGATACATTAAGAATCATTTAAGAAGTTAATTTTAAAAAATAATTTATCTCTCTAGATGAAGACATTAAACTTAGTGCTAATCAAGAGGAAACCAAACTTCTTATACATTCCTTGGTCTATATTTTATTACTGTATCTCTATATATGTGGAGTTGGAAAAAATTCCATGATACAAGGAATCCAACATGATAGTTAATTCACCACTTGAATTTCCCTTCTTGAATGACTTGGAGATGATAGTCGAATCCCCAATTGAAATTCAAGGAAATCTATCGCATGATATGTTCCCAAGTGCTTTGAAAGTTGAGAGGATGTATAAATTTCCCCATGAACAATTCCTTGCTGTAAGTATGGAGAGTTTGAACCTAAAGAAGAGATCATTGGAGATGGAAGACACTACCTATAGCTTGGATAAGATGTTGATTAATTTTGATTCTATGGACTAAGTTAATTGACCATTGTCTATCCATCTATATGAATACGTTAAACTTAGTGCATCGTGGGAGGAAACCCATGTTTTTTCCCATAATTGTTTTATTTATTATAGTTTATTTTAAGAAATAAACCTAGATTGTGTGGAACATTTTGAGATACTCCCAACATTTTGTGCACTTGTTATTTTCCCCTGTATCTATATTCATCTATGTGATATTTGGTGATATCTTTATCATAGGATGAGGGTATGTGCAGTCCATTTATAGATTTTATTGGTACATCATTTCTAGAGATTCATTAGATACAAGAAGTCTTTTTTTTATTGGAATTTACTTTGGGAAGTGTTTTATTTTCTATTATATTTTATGCTTCCAAAAACACAGTGTAAATTAAATAACTAAAAAATAATAAAATTAAAAAAAAAACAAAAACTATCATTCCTATCATTGTTTAACCCACATGAAGGATATTTTATTTTTCTCGTAACACAGTCGAAGTCATACCACTTGTATCCCTAGACACTTTTAGAACATGATTCATGTTTGACATGATTTTATTCTTGTTTATTCAATTTTGATGATTGATGATATTAGTCCATTATTTGAAAATGTTTTCCTAATTTTTATTTTTATTTTTCAGTCAGTTATTTTTTATCATTAATATTTATGTTATCAAACATTATCTATCCATACCCATAAGGATTATACCCCTTTTTTACATCATCTCATGTTTACCTTTTTCTTGAGGGAATCCCAAACATGTTATGTCATTTATAACTTACCATGTTTTCCCATCAAAGTGATCAAAATTTTGGATTTTTCACTAAAATGAATAAGGAATTTTTATTTATTTATTTATCCTCTTTAACCCACTAAGATACCCATTCATTTTCTCTATCATGTCACCCTTATAATCTATGAATAATCCTTTTTTAGGATGATCCCATAACTGATACCCTTACCTACCCATTTCATGAATATTTTCATGATGGTTTTTAATCTAAGTGTGGGGGAGATATTTATTCACGAAGAGGGTTATTTAGGGGATAATAAATCATTTGATGCACATAGATTGACATTATATCACCATGTTTTATGTACTGCTTTTTCAAATTTTCTCCATTTATTAAATTTATTTTTATATGGGAATATATATTCTTTTCCATTCCAATAATGAGTACATTTTTGTTCATTACACAGTATCCATAACCTTTAGGTATACCTATAAAATTGGTGACCCATTACTCTAAGAGTTATATGGTTTTTTATATGACCTATTTTCACTATGATTCAACTGATTATGAGCTACTTGTGTAATTTTTATTAGGTGATTGTCATATACATATTTCATGGAGTCTAGTCACTTGTAATCACTTATTTACCTATCAATTATGTGTGAGTGACTTGTGTCCTTAAAAAGAAAAAGAAAAAAAAATAAAAAATTGAAAAAAACATCAAATTTGTTATAGAGGAATTGAAATATCATATGCTTAGGGACATGTACCATTTTAAGTGTGGTGGAGTGAAATTTTTAGGGAGAAAATTGGATTGATATTTATATTGCATATATTTCAATATTCAAACCTCATTTTTTCCAAACAAATGTAAATTTTTTTATGAATCACTATCCCACTACCTTAGAGACATTTAACCCTATTGTGAAGTCCTTGAAATTGACATATTATTTTGATTTCCACTAGTGGATATGTGAAATTCATTGAAATCCTATGGTAAGAATGAATGCATATAAGAATTGAGAATAATTTTTTCAAAATTGTTTTGAGAAATACAAGTGATATTGAGGCAGGTCACTTTGATGAATGAGTATAAGTACTTGTTTTGGAAATAATGTGAGTGCAAGGGAAATTGTATTTCAAAATTATAATTTTAAATGAATCATGATATTTTGTGGGTAAAAGGGATTGAAAAAGTTTGAACTTATAATTTTGATGTTTTGATTTGATTACGGGTCTAGTTTTGTATTCTTTCTGATTTTTTCCTAAAAGCAAAAAAGTTTAAGTGTGGGGGATTTTATGCACATAGATTTCACTAATTTTTTTTAATTTTCTAACCTAGTTTTTATTAAATAGTTTAAGATTTTTTTTGTATTTTTTTGTTTATTTGAATAGTTTTTAGGTATTTTTTATTTTTATAGTTTTTAGTTAATTATATATAAATATTATTTATTTATTTATTATTAATAATTTATATTAATTTTATATTAGTATTATTAATTATAGTAGTATTAACATTATTATTTTATTTTTTATAAAATTATATTTATATTTAATAGTAGTAATATTATTATATGTATAATCATACTTTTATCTAATTATATATATATTTTAATATATCTAATTACATGTGCATATATATATAAACCTATATAACATTATCTAATTATTATTATAAATTTTTCTATAATTAGTATAATATATTTTTATATAATTCTAAATATTTTATTATTATAATTATTTTTATTATTAGTATTATTATAATTTTTTAACATTTCGAGAATTTGATCTTTAAATTTTGATTTTTTTGAATTTCATTTTTTTGTATGTAGATTTGCGGGATCGAGCCTCCTCCTTTGCTTAAAAAACCCTCTTACACACCATACCAAGAAACTAACCTCATCTCTGTACAACAACACCTCCCTATCCTACACCATGTCGCCTCCCCCTTTTGCAGTATACCACCACACCACACCCTCCTCCTCTTTCGTACACACCACCATGCTATATCCCTCTCCTCTGAAACATCCAATGTAGTGCCTCCTCCTAGTGAAGCACGTCCCTGTTCTCACCACTCCTCCACCATCAACACCAACCAACCCCCACAATGACTCCTCTTACAAAAACACCTACATGACACCTTCCCATCTTCTAAAAAAAACACTACTTGGTGTGCCACCCTCCTCCATCCATATAAACATAAGCTTCCTCCCTTCTCTATGCGCAAAACCCCATCAAGATGCCTCTCCTCAGTTGCATCACCACCAGGCGCTCCACCCTTCACTGCATCACCACCAAGCACATTAGCCCCCTCCTCCTTTAGTAGTACCTGCTCAAACATCCCACACATGCTCCTACACTACATATTCTTTGAAATATGTGGTGGGTTGGTTATTTTTTAAGTTCTCTTTAATTTTAGAGATCGATGGTATTGGTGTTACCTCATGCAGTAAGTTTTATTCTGACAAAGAATTATTGGGTAATGAAGTTATCATTTTTATTCATTATCATTTTTTACCATATGTATTTTTTCTATCGTGATGATCGGGGTACTTTTTATATGTTTAGGATGTTTAATCAGTAGGATAATTATTGTGCATTACATGATGACATTTTATTTTGTGGTTAAATTTTCAATTGAATTTATTTTTAGTCGAATTTTTATCTACTTAAATTATATTGGCAGTAAATTTATTTCTAAAATTAAAACTATCCATGTTAATCCATATTTGATTTGGATATACCAAAAAGTTAAACTATGTTGATCAATTTTAGTGCAAATACGTGGTGAAACTTTGTGATAAATGGGTTTCATCATTTAACCGATAGGTTTGATAATCAATCCTAATTTATTTATGACATCAGAGTATAGATATTTAAATAAATTAAGAGATATAAACAATCCTATAAAAAATATTTATAAATTTTTTGGGAACAAATTAAAATCGAACTAGATAAATATTTTATTATAGGATATTTTTCATGGGTGTTTATTAGTTTGATTATGATGTCAGTATCTCAGATACATTTTACTAATTCAAAGTTCATCACAATTTTTTAAATTTCATTTTATTTTATTTCTCTCACTTTATTAATATTTTGTTCCATAAAAATAATTTAAAAATAGAAATTCCCTCAGTTTATTACCCACCTTAACACTATAAAAAGATACAATTTTAGTGAACTAGATTTTGTGCTCTCTATGATTCGACCCTGCTCGCCACTTCAACAGTAGCCACTAGGTTATAAAATTTTTCAAATTGGATACGCTCTGATAGCACACACTATAAATAATAACATAATGAATCTAGTATCATAAATTTATTGAGATTTAATTTTTACTATGGAACAACCATTTACCACCGCTTCTCCATCAAATGAGAAATGAAAGTATCGCTTGTGGGTATGTGTGGACTACTACCTCCACGTAGCGATATGATTCATTTTCCATCCCCATATTTTAAGGTTAGTTATTATGTTATATTTAATATATATATATATATTATGTTTATGTTATAATAATTTTTCTATAAAGGTGAATTATTATTTACCTTTATTTCATTCCATCCATCAAAAAATGGATACGTCATTCATGCGTACGCACATACTATCTTCTCCATATTGCGATGTAATTCATTTTTCATCGCCGATTATATGAATTAACATAAATATGTATATAATAAATATCTATGATATTTATACCATGATTAACATTTTGGAGATAGAGGAACCATGATCAATGTGCAAGGACCATAACTTCCAAAGCAAATCATACATGAAAAATAGAGTAGTTAACACCTGAAATAATGATGATAATAAAATATTGTTAAAGAATGGGTGATAATTTGTTATAAAAAACATTTATGGAATTATAGGTATTATTATAGTTTTATTATATAATAATAATAAATTTAAATTTATTAAAAAAGAGTTTAGAGTGCCTGTGAAGAAATACAAACTTCAGTTAAGTGTTTTATGTTACAATCTGTTTTTACAGAGATTGTTTATGATTAAATTTATGATAATGAAATTATATGATACATATATAATAAATATTATATAATTTATTATACTTTAGTTATTTATGGATATTGAATGTTTTCCTTTCATTTTACTCTCTTTAAGAACTCAAGAGACTGGAATAATGTTTTTAAGGAAAACCGACCTTGGTTATCTCTTCGATTGAGAATATTTTCTTCCATGTCCATAATTTCTTTAAAATATTTTCAATAATGTTTTTAATTTGAAAAAAAGTTTATTTGAATTCATTTTTAACTATATTTGACTTTATTTACAAAGGTTTAAAAGTAAATTTTTTATCATTTTCCAAAACATGGAACTTTTGACTTTTTTCTAAAAATGTTAGGAGTTTTTGTTCTTACATAAACCACATGAATGAATTTACCCACCATCATGAATATTATTTTATTCAAAGATTACTTTATAAATTTCCTTCATTATTTTCAAATAAAAAATTTTCCTTTATATTTTCCTTTTTTTTAATTTTAAATATGTGATTTCAAAATTGAAAGGGTATTTCTCTTAAGAAATGTTATAATATTTTTTTAAAGGCATTTTCTTATATAACAATATCCTTTGATGTTTCTAATGATTTTCTGGGGTCCTAGTCAAACTTTACCATCTTTATTCTTTCTCATGATAGTTTATTATTATGATGATGAAATATTTTTGAAACTTATATCCTTTCCACGAGTTATGATATGATGATATGATGAATGTTTTATGATATTATGGCATAGATATGTATGGTTTTCATTGTGCGATGGGTGAGGATAGAATAATATTTTCTTAAGAGTGAAACTTGACTAAGGAAATGATGGAATGCAGATTAAACCCAATCCTCTATGATAGTCTTAGTAGTGACCATTGACTGACGAAATGATTTTCTATGATTTTGTGTATGCTACAAACTTTTTTCCATATTCTTATTTTATGTTCTCATGGATTATGATTGATTATAAATGATTCAACACTCTTATATATTTTTATTGAAAGAAAACCTTATTCCATGATTCATGATTAAATATCATTGAATTATTGGGTTTGGTTATTGTACATTTTGATCATGTTCTCATACCCATTATCTTATCTTATGCTCACTTATTATCATTGATTGATATCTATTATTTTTACCATTACTATGAATTTAAGCTCACCATTTCTTATGTTTCCCTACCCCATATTATGAAGAAAGGTTTTAAGTATGATATGTCTAATAAGGGTGATAGTTTTGAAGAACTTAATATGAAATGATGTAGATATTTTATGTATCAGTGTTTTATGTATATAAGTTTTTAAAGACACATAAACTCTATTGTTTTGGAATAGATAATATTGATATTTAATGAATATTTCACTACTGAGATATATTTTTTATGTATGTGTTTTTTGGGTCGGTATATTTAGTATTAGATAAAGGTTTCATTACCATTGGAAACTAGGATGAGAAAAACTTAGTGAGAACCCTTAGGAAAAGCCTAAATATAAGAGAACATCCTAAGTTATGGTAAAGAAAAGTGTGGTTTTCCTAGAAAATAAATTCATGTATGGATACAAGCAAGTGGATACTACTATGACACAGATTCGCAATGAGGTAATAAATATAAATGCGGAGGATCAGGTAATGACTCGATCATAATTGTTGCATGATGAGTAGGCCTAAGAATGTACACCTGGATAGACACTCTTGGGGGGTATTCTTAGGTTAATTCACATTTTATTTATGAAACATTATAAAGGATTTAAATAAATGATAACAATGGATAAACTATATTAAACCTAATTTGTCTTATATTGAAATTAAGGTTTCAATATTTAGACTTATTATAAACTATTTTCATGATTATATGATTTTACACTATGATTATTGTTTCTCATACTATGTTTTTTGGATTTAATTAATTATTGGAACCAAAAATAACCATGTTAACTATGACAAAAAATGATATGACGGTGCTCCTAATCAACCTAATGTTATGGGATATAGAATACAAAATCATGTTTCTATACTTATGCAATTTTCTCAAGACATGGATCATGATAAGCTTATAAACGAGAAGAGGGAAAAAATACTATTGATTCCTTCATGTGTTAACATCCACCTTCTTTTAGTGGGTTTATTATTCCACTAATTACTGATCAATGGATAATTACCACTAAAAAGATATATTCTATTATCCAATTCTTGGAACATGAAAAGGTGTCACACTGGGGGTTTTTTAACCCTTTATTCCGGTTTATTTTTTGATCTCGATTTTCCTATCAAGTTCTGGGTGTAACGAGGTTTAGATTTTGAGGGTTTCATTTGTTTAATTTTGACAATGTGGTTATTAATTTTGTTTTCCCAAGAGTTTCTGGTGAAAAATGGGAGTTTTGGGTTAACATTAGGTGGCACACGGTTGGCGCACAGATTGAAAAATCGTGTGCCCTTACCCAGAAAACCGTGTAACCAAGTTACATTTTTCTGTAGTGGCGAACCACATAGTTTTCAAAAAATATGGGATAATCATGCGACATTTACCTATTAGATAGTGAGGGGTATATGGTTTCCACATGATTAGGAAAACCATGTTAGAAAACTATGTTGTACATCTCGAACCTCTCGTTGTTTGATTTTCATGATCACAATCACTTTCATTTTTATCTAACATTGTGTTTTAAGTGTTTGTGTTGATAGGCATTTGATTGCCAAGAAGTTGACCAAGGAAGAGGCAGAAATGGACTGAAATTCAGTCCACCGGCCGACCGGTGGCTTCACCACCGGCCAGCCGGTGGCACCCAGACTCAAGGGGTAGCTACTGCCTCCCCACCGGTCGACCGGTGGCTCTGCCACCGGTCGACCTGTGGCACCCAGCTCAAATAGTGTCTGCTACTGTCTTGCCACCGGCCAGCCGGTGGCTCTGCACCGGTCGACCGGTGGAGCCTGGACCAAGACTCTTCTTCTCATCCAAGGCACCGACCAACCGGTGGGACTGTACCGGCCAGCCGGTAGCCCAGTCAAACTAGCCGTTGGGGTTGACCAGTCAACCTTCTTTTGGCCTCCAACGGCTCCAAAGCCTTCTCCAACGGCTCCGAAGCCTCCCCAAAGGATCCTAGCCTATAAATAAAGGCTGAGGAAGCCCCGGACACTTACCGGAACATTTACAAAGCCACTATACTCATTTTCCATCTATTGGCCAACCTCCGGTGGACTTCCTCAAAGGATCCTCTAGTGCTCAATCCAATTCCAATCCAAGGAGCACCTCAAGAAGCTTGGGAGAAGCACGCTACATCAGCTCCACCAATCATTTGGCGCCCAAGTCTTCCTAAATAACGGTTTTTATTGTTTTATTTCATTTTGAGCTTTAAAATTGGGTTTGTGCCTACAAACCCCAAACTCTTTCCTCATCTCCCTTTCTTTGGGTTCTCACACCACCACTAAGGTGTGAAGAGGTTTTTCAAGCCTTACCTTGTAAAAGGCTTGAGATCGGTGAGCTAGCCTTCACCCGTAAAAAGGCTAGTGGGTTATTGCTTAACCACTAAAAGCATTGGGTTCTTGCTCAACCACTAAAAGCAAGCTGTAATAGGTCCTAGTGCTACCTCAAAGCCTAGTGGGTTTCTTGCTACAACCATTGAAAAGCAAGCGGTAGGAATCTCTCAACGGTTGAGTTGGGAGCGGAGACGTAGACCGGGTTTTGGCCGAACTCCGTTATCAAGTTCTTGTGTGATTGCCTCTTTTATTTTCCGCTGCACTTTACTTTGATTTTTTATTTGTTTATCAATTTTTTAAAAGGCAATTCACCCCCCTCTTGCCATCACCTCCGACCCAACATTTGGTATCAGAGGGAAAATTTGTGTAATACCCTAACCGGTTACAAATTCAAAGATCCATTAAGATGGCATCAACCTCTTTCGCCCCCGAGGGCTACTCATTGGGTCGGGCTCCATTTTTTGATGGATCCGACTATAATTATTGGAAAACCCGCATGACCACTTTTTTAAGAAGCATAGGTTATCCGATTTACAAAATAGTCATGCAAGGTTACACTTTGTCTACCCCCGATGAATCCAAATGGACCCCCGCCGATATTAGGAATTTTGAGCTTGATGGCAAAGCCATGAACGCTCTCCATTGCGGCTTAGATAGAAATGAGTTCAATCGAGTGTCTACTTGCACCTCCTCACATGAAATTTGGAAACTTTTAGAAGTAACTCATGAGGGCACTAACAAAGTTAAGGACACTCGGTTAGACATGTATAGACAAGATTTTGAAAGCTTTACTATGCATTCTTCCGAATCTATTACCGATATGTTTACACGCTTCACTGACATTTGCAATGGAAGGAAATCTCTTGGTGATGATGTTTCAGCCGAGACGATGGTCAAGAAGATCTTATGGGTCCTTCCAAGCTCATGGGCACCAAAGGTGACGGCGATCCAAGAAGCTAAGGACGTCAAAAATATGCCGGTCGAGGAGCTCATCGGATCCCTAATGACCTACGAGATCACGATGAGGAGGCAAGCACAAAAGGAGGGCACCCCTATCAAAACTCCAAAGAACATCGCCCTCAAGGTTCAAAAGGAAGTAAGCTCCTCCTCATCTTCTTCCTCATCTCCTTCCTCATCTTCCTCATCATCAAGCGGCGACTCGGAAATGGAGAATCTCGCCCGCCAAATGCACAAGTTTATGAAGAAGCACAACAAGAAGAAGAAATCTCGCAAGGCGCGAAAGCAAGAACCCACCGCAAGATCCGAGCCCAAGGTAAAATGCTACGGGTGCGGCGAAAAGGGCCATTACAAGCCCGATTGCCCACTCAACAAGAAACGGGCCACGCCAAAGAAAAAAGGAAAGAAAAAGGTCCTCAAGGCCACATGGAGTGACTCCTTATCATCCTCCTCCTCCTCGAGCGACAACGGTACAAAATGCCTAATGGCATTCCATGAGGTAACTTCTTCCGACTCCTCCTCTTGTTCTTCAAATTCCAATTCTTTAAATCATCTTTCTTATGAAGAACTCTCATTTGCTAGAGATCAATTGGAAAAAGGTTTTCATGAACTCTCTTCTAAATTTGTCGCGTTGAAAAAGTCTTTCAAAAAACTTTCCTCCGAAAAAGACCAACTTCTTAAAGAGAAGGAGGAACTCACCCTTAAAATCCAAAATTTTCCAAATGTTGATTCCATGGAATCAACCATCAAAGATCTAAGAGAAACCCTAGCCAAGTTCACCCAAGGGGAACAAAATTTGAACAATATACTTGGTTCCCAAAGGGTTTCCCGAACCACCAATGGACTTGGCTATACCAACCAAGCCTCCTCCTCCCATGCACCCACTGTTTTTGTAAGGGGGAGCTCTAGCTTTAAATTTTGTAACTATTGCAAAAAACCCGGGCATCTCATTTATGAATGTAATTGTAAAAACGCCCGGTACGGCCAACCCAAATCGATTTTTTATTCCGATGAATTCTATAGGAGAAGACCCGCTATGAGACAAGTATGGATTGAAAAATCCCTTCTAGCGAGTCTCTCCGGGCCTAAAATTGTTTCTTTTCAAAATCCCTCTCCCCGGTGATTCATTGTTTTTATTTAGGGGGAGTTAGGATCTTTTAAGCTTTTTTTGTGTTTTCAAAATTTTTCATTTCATTTTCAACTCTTGGTTTCAATTCTTTCAATTCAAAATTTTCTATTAAATTTTCTTTTCTAAATCTCCATCAGTTGGTATCGATTTTTTTTTAATTCAAAACTTTCAATTCAAATTGTTCTTCAATTTTTGATTCAAACTTTCAAAAATTTCATTTGGTTTCAAATTTCAAATTTCAATTGGTTTTGATTCAAAACTTTCAATTCAAACTGTTATTCAAATTTTTCAATTCAATTTTTCATTTCAAAATTTTCAACAATTGATATCATTTTCAATTGATTTAAAATCTCGTTTTTTATTACTTCCCTCAATCAAGTTTTATGCCCCACTCTATTTTGATAATCACAAAGGGGGAGAATTTCTTGATTGATTGGGGGAGAAACTTTTTTTTCATGCTTTGCTTTACATTTCATTTTATTTAAGCATTCCTTTCAATTCATGTTTTTACTTTAATTGTTTAAGTGATTGTGATCATCAAAATAGGGGGAGATTGTTGTACATCTCGAACCTCTCGTTGTTTGATTTTCATGATCACAATCACTTTCATTTTTATCTAACATTGTGTTTTAAGTGTTTGTGTTGATAGGCATTTGATTGCCAAGAAGTTGACCAAGGAAGAGGCAGAAATGGACTGAAATTCAGTCCACCGGCCGACCGGTGGCTTCACCACCGGCCAGCCGGTGGCACCCAGACTCAAGGGGTAGCTACTGCCTCCCCACCGGTGGCTCTGCCACCGGTCGACCTGTGGCACCCAGCTCAAATAGTGTTTGCTACTGTCTTGCCACCGGCCAGCCGGTGGCTCTGCACCGGTCGACCGGTGGAGCCTGGACCAAGACTCTTCTTCTCATCCAAGGCACCGGCCAACCGGTGGGACTGTACCGGCCAGCCGGTAGCCCAGTCAAACTAGCCGTTGGGGTTGACCAGTCAACCTTCTTTTGGCCTCCAACGGCTCCAAAGCCTTCTCCAACGGCTCCGAAGCCTCCCCAAAGGATCCTAGCCTATAAATAAAGGCTGAGGAAGCCCCGGACACTTACCGGAACATTTACAAAGCCACTATACTCATTTTCCATCTATTGGCCAACCTCCGGTGGACTTCCTCAAAGGATCCTCTAGTGCTCAATCCAATTCCAATCCAAGGAGCACCTCAAGAAGCTTGGGAGAAGCACGCTACATCAGCTCCACCAATCATTTGGCGCCCAAGTCTTCCTAAATAACGGTTTTTATTGTTTTATTTCTTTTTGAGCTTTAAAATTGGGTTTGTGCCTACAAACCCCAAACTCTTTCCTCATCTCCCTTTCTTTGGGTTCTCACACCACCACTAAGGTGTGAAGAGGTTTTTCAAGCCTTACCTTGTAAAAGGCTTGAGATCGGTGAGCTAGCCTTCACCCGTAAAAAGGCTAGTGGGTTATTGATTAACCACTAAAAGCATTGGGTTCTTGCTCAACCACTAAAAGCAAGCTGTAATAGGTCCTAGTGCTACCTCAAAGCCTAGTGGGTTTCTTGCTACAACCATTGAAAAGCAAGCGGTAGGAATCTCTCAACGGTTGAGTTGGGAGCGGAGACGTAGGCCGGGTTTTGGCCGAACTCCGTTATCAAGTTCTTGTGTGATTGCCTCTTTTATTTTCCGCTGCACTTTACTTTGATTTTTTATTTGTTTATCAATTTTTTAAAAGGCAATTCACCCCCCTCTTGCCATCACCTCCGACCCAACAAACTATACTCCATGTCCAGGTCATTAAAATTTTTGAAATTACCTTTGTGTCCTCTCTAGATTTAACCCCAAATCCTATATTTCTCACCCAATTTGAGCTTCTGATCCCTAGGAACATCCATCTATTCCTCTTGTCTCCATTGTACTCACTTAATTTGGTGTTTTTGGTGTGGATTCAATAAGGAATCATTGAGTAAATGTTTTCTCCCATGGTTTCTTCCTTATTTTAGGGTTTCTTCTCCTCCCTCTTTGGGTTCTTATTTTTATAGCAAGTTATTTTACCTAGGGAGGGTTTGATCTTGTGTTTTTGAGTAATATATTGATTTTTTGGTTTATCTTGGCTTTATAGGGTATTGTGGTAGTGTGGTTGCGAAGTATCTATGTGTTAGGTAGATGGTTCCATGATTTTATATTATTAGATGATTTTGACTTTCATGCTTGCTTTCATGAAAGTGTTCTCTGGTATAATTGTGTGGTGAAAAATATATTTTGGAAGAGTTTTGACATGAATATATGATGAAAGTGTATTTTATAAAGGAAAATGGTTATGTTTTGTGCATTCTTTATTGTGGTGTTTCTTGAAAGTGTTTTATGCCTTGTGCGGAAGGTGAAAAATGGGTTTTCAAAGGGGTTTAAAGGTGAAAATGTGTTGAAAGATATTTTCTAAAATAAATAGGAATTGTTGGATGTTGGATTACTTGTTTTGCACCTTTAATATGAATTTTGAATTGTTTATATTATGGGAAGCATGTTTTAAAAATAAGTTGGGTTCATTTTTGAATTTGAAGGGGGATTTTCCCATGGGAATGGTTTGTTTTCAAATGTTCTCCTCTTGTCATGTTTCCAAATGAGTTTCATAAATTGGATGAATAGTGAGAAAAACGTTTTAAAATTTATTTGGTGTATATTTTGATTAAAAATAGGTTTTGGATTTTGGAAATGATGGTTTATCATGCGTGTTATATTTATTGACTTATGCATGTTTGAAAGTGGTGTTTTATGTGATATGTGGAATGGAAATTAAGAAAAAAGGGAATCTTAGGTGACTAGGTGGGCGTATTAGGACTTGTATGTTATTTGGATCATTGGGAATGAAGACCAGTTCTTTCTAGCAGGATTGATGATACAACACTAACTAAACTATGATGATTGGAGACCATTATAATTTTAGATAGATTCCTCTCTAGTGGCTCATGTATGAGGATGATGATCTGTGTGGTTGTTATACCACATTTCAACGAGATACGAGGTACCTAGTGTCCCATTTTATCTAGATCCTATATATATTTCCCATGACACTGTGCTCTCTTGTGACATTGTACTTACCATAGGCATACGGTGCACTTTGTGTTTCATTTTAGAAGAAAATCATGTTCTTCCTTTAAAAAGTTTCTCTCTTTAAATTTTTTCCCTTTAAAATGATTACTATAAAATTTTTTCTTTACCTTTACAAAAAATTTCATGTTAGTTTTGTATTATAATATTTTAGCATGGAATACTTTCTTTTGGGTGGAATCATACTGGGATTTGGCTCACACCATGCATACACCATTGAGTGTATGTAGACTTTGTTATATATGACCCATGTAAAGGAAAGATGTGTCATAGTTAGGATGATGGATCGAGTTGCTAGTGGTCTTACCTTGTAGGTGTTGGTTGTGGTGGATTGAGGGTGATAACCCTCACATTTCATGGAGGTTTTTGGGTTATGTTTGGTTTTATTTCCTCCCCGTTTGGGTTGTTCTAGTTTTTTTAAAGTTGTAAACATTGAGTATGAAAATTTTTGTACCTTGTTTAGTTATGAATATTGGTTATTTTGATATTTATTATTTTTGGTTATTTTTTATTATTTAAATGGGTAAAATCATTCCCAAAGTTTATTGTTGATACCTAGGCACTAATTTCTAGCCTGTAGATATTTGGAATGCCCTTCGAAACATTCCAAATACTAGGCTAGGTGTTGGGTTTGATGGCACCCCAACTTGGTTGGTGAAAAAATGGTATTAGAGAAGGTTATCCTCTTTTGAGGACCTTTATTTCAGAGCACCCTATATTATTTGGGATGTTATGGAATATGGAGTAAGACTATTAGAGTTTGGGGTGAATGTCTGGGGGAGTTTATAGTCAACACTTTCTGGACCGAACCTTGAGTTTCCATGGTAATTCATGAATTATTTTATTTCTTTGGGTTTTTTTGTTATTATGTGTTTGGGATAGGAAATGGGAGTTGAGAAAATGGTCTCTGTGATATCATAGGGCTTAAAAATCCATCTGGAGCTAGGGACATGGTCCAAGAAGACTCCTAGTTATGGTGGTGTGGTTTACATGTGGCCACCAACTATATGGATAAGTCACCCATCAAAACTAATTTCCCATTATGACTTGTTTTAGGTCTTCTGAATTCTAAATTTTTTCTTGAAAAATCTTGTTTGGAATTGTGAAAATTGGATCTAGAATAGTTATGGATTGGTTTTGGGAGAATGAAAAAAATGAGTTTTCAGAATCATTTTTGAAGAAAGCTTTAGAAAATGGATATTTATGAAATGATTTTTGGGTAAAATGGGGAATGGTTTAATGAGATTGTATTTTTATAATAAAAACTTGATGTTTTGTGAAATCAATTTATTAAAAGATGAAGTTTGTTTTGGAATTTGTTTTAAATGAGAAGAATGGGTTTTTATTCAAATTATTTTGATGGAATGAAATTTTTGAGACACTGAAAATGTTTTGAACGAGACAAATCGAGTTTTGAATGAAATTTATAATATTTTTATTTTTGAAGGAAATGAAAGGGAATGAAGTTTAAAGTTTAAAATGGTATTTTAATTGGTGGTTAATGAGATTTTGGAAATGTTTTATGAATTTTTAATTGGGAAGTGGAATGGGAATGTGAAAACATGGTTTGAATACCTTGTTTTGAAAAGTGGATATGTTTTATTTCAAACTTTGGTATTCCCATGAGTGATCACATGCATGGAGATGTGTGGGAATGTGAATGGTTGATGACATGATGTTAGGGGTTCCTATTTTAGCATGAGAATATGCATGTATGAGGCTCCATGAAATACCATTGGTGAGTGTTCAACCCACCAAGATTTATTTATTTTTAAAAGCAATTTTAAGAGAAGGTATGATGTTTTGATTAACATTAGTTGTGTGGAGTGTCTCCTTGTGATTTGGGAACGTTTCTTGTGAGGTGTTTTTTGTTTTAGAAATATTCTGGTATTAATGGTGTTTCATGTTTGATTTCTTGTCGATGAGTTGGTTTTAAAATAATGGTTATTAGTTTCTTTTGAAAAATGGTTTGGGAAGCCTTTGAGTTCGTTACCTTTGTGTGTTTGTTTTTTGTTTATGGTCAATTTTGGTCGAATTTTTTTATTAGGTTCTTTGTTTTCTTGATTGGCTAGTGTAAACCCCCACAAGTTTAGATGGATATTCATGGTGCGGGCACAAGTGGTTCACCATTAATAAACCCTCCAGCCGATCAAACTTGGGATTTTGATCTTGAGTTTTTAAAGTTAAATCCACCTCTCTTTTATGTTCAAGATGATACTCTAGAAGTATAAGAGTGGATGTGGGAAATTGAAAGGATATACAGTCTCCTTAATCTTACTAAGTCATTAAAGGTTATGTTTTATACCTTTATGATTGAAGGTCTGACCTAGAAGTGGTGGTAGTCGGTTTCACAAAGTAAACCTTGAGAAGATCTTATCTAGGAGTTATTCAAGGATTTGTTTATCTGGAAGTATTTATATGAGGTAGTGAAGGTGAGAAAAATAATGTAAATGTACTTTATGCAGTAAGGTGATGTAATGGTGAAAGAGTATTGTTGTCATTTTGTGAACATAGTTCCTTATCTTCTGAAGTGGTCTATGGATGATTTCTCAAAAGATCGGAATTTTGAGAGTGGGATTCATCTTAGTCTACAGTAAATGGTTTCAGAGATCATCTTAACCACCTTTTCCAATGTGGAAAGGAAAGTTGTTCATGTTGAGGCTGTGATAGTGGGAGTTCTTGATGCAACCAATCTTACTCTGATCTATGGAAGTAGTGAAGGGAATTCTGGTAAGGAGATAGGGAAGTGACCTGGAGCTGTTGGTGTTGGTTGTAGAATTAAAAATACCTATTGATATTTCTTTGACTTCTTGTAATCATGGGATCATGGTGTTTCATTAGTGTGGAAATAAAAATCATAATAATTCATCATTCCCAATTTCTCCTAAGACTCTCCGTACCTGTGGATGTTTAGGTAACTTGCAACGGTTCTATCGAGGTGTTTCTTGGAGGAAACATGGAGCCAATTATTAGAAGTAGTGTGATATTTGGTCTTGGTTTAGAGTCCCTTTCTATGTATGCCTCTTCAATTTTAATACTTGTGTCCAATTGTGTTTTTCTTTGTTGTTTTCTCCTCAAGATGTAAAATTGGGTGTTGTGGATCTCTTGTGATCTTCCATTTCAATAGAAGTGTGTTTTTCTTTTGGTAAATTCTGAATATTTCCATTTTAAACAGAGGAGTTCTTGCCGAGTGTCTTATATATACTATTTCTCATTCAAAGTGAAAGGGGATGATGAGTGTATATCTTCTGAATCCTTGTTTTGGTGGAAACATGGAGTTTAGACTAGGGTTTTTTGGCTCCTGACTACAAGGTAGTAGATGCTAAAAACATCAGTGCTCCAACTATAGGCCCCAAAGTGAATGCAGCAAACAATATGGAATCCCAAGGGTGTGAGGGACCTTGGTCTATCTTCTGTATTCTGTGTGGGAATGGGGACATTTTAAGTTCTTATGTGGTATCTTCCTTATCTTGAAAAGCCTCGTTTTATGGGAAGAGGTATAGAGACCTCGTTTTATTATTACAACACTTGTGGATTGAAGAGTTACTCTTTGGTTATGAGGAGGTGTTGTGGTTCCATATTCTTGGAATTCCAATGGTGTGCCTTTTTAGATTTGGGATTTTTATTGGTTTCCTTTGTGTGGTTATCCTTTATGAGTCGGTTTTGGTTTTATCCCATTGCTTGGGTTGGTGTTTCCCTCATCAAGTTCTTTGCCCTTGTGGTAGGGTTTTGCTGGAATGGGTGGAGAGTTTTGAGTTGACCCATGTTAGGTTTCCCATGTTGATTTAAGATAGTTGGTTTCTTATGGTTGGGATACCCACTACAGTTCTCATTGTGGTTTCTTCTAGTCTTGATCAAATCTTATTAGTTTCTAATGGTGGGAAGTACATCCCATACTCCTGTGTTGATAATTCAGTTTGGTTTATAGCATTGGTTCGGTGGGAGGTGGTTTCTTTTTTAAGTTGTTAAATTATTAGTTCCTATCCATTTGAGGGAATATTGTTCTTTTGAAAAGATGCGATTCAATCCTTTCATCATTTCTTGGAAGTGGTCTGGCATTGTTGATTTGTTTTGTTTAGCGGTGAAAGTTTTATTCTTAGTGTGAGAGGTTGGATCATACGGGCATGGAAATACTTTAACTTTGTTCAATCAAATAGAAAATGTGGTGGATTTCCCATGGTTTTGGTGGTTTTGGTGTTAAATCATTAAGGAGTCATCAAGTAAGTATTTTATCCCATGGTTTCTTCCTTATTTTAGGGTTTCTCCGCCTCCCTCTTTGGGTTCTTCTTTTCTAGCAGATTATTTGACCTAGGGAGGGTTTTATATTATGTTTTTAGTAAGATCTTGATGGTTGTTGGTTGATATTGCCTTTATAGGGTCTTTTGGTGATTTGGTTGTGGTTTTTCACCAATTTTTGTAAGTCTCTTAGTGTGAGGTAGGTGGTTCCATGATTTTACATTATTAGATGATTTTTACTTGCTTGTTTTCTTTCATGAAAGTGTTCTATGGTATAATTGTGTGATTCAGAATATATTTTGGAAGTGGTTTGGCATTACTATAAGATGAAAGTGGATTTTTGAAAGGAAAATGGTTATGCTTTGTGTATGCTTTATTGTGGTGATTCTTTAAAGGGTTTTATGACTTGTGTGAAAGGTGAAAAATGGGTTTTCAAAGGGGTTTAAAGGTGAAAATGTTTTGAAAGTGAGTTTATAAAAGAAATGGGAATTTTTTGATGTTGGATTCCTTGTTTTGAAACTTTAATATTAATTTTGAATTGTGTATATGATGGAAAAAATGTTATAAAAATTGATTTAGGTTCATTTTTGGATTCAAAGGGGGATTTTCCCATGAGAATGGTTTGTTTTCAAATGTTCTATTCTTGTCATGTTTTGAAATGAGTTTTATAAATTGGTTTAATGGTGCAAAACATATTTTAAATTGTATTTGGTATGTTTTTGGATTCAAAAGAGGTTTTGGGTTATGAAAATGGTGGTTTATCATGTGTGTTATATTGATTGGATTATGCATGTGTGAAAGTGATGTTTTATGTGATATGTGGAATGAAAATTGAGCACAAAGGAAATCCTAGGTGACTAGGTGGGAGGACTAGTACTTGTATTGAAGTTGGATCAGTAGGCTTGAGTCCAAGTTATTTCTAGAAGGATTGAAGATACAACACTAACTAAACTATGATGATTGGAGACCACTAGAATTTTTGATAGATTCCTCTCTAGTGGATCGTGCATAAGGATGATGACTAGTGTGATTTATATACAACATTTCACCGAGATATGAGGTACCTAGTGTCCCATTTTATCTAGTTACTATAGGGATTTCCCATGAAATAGTGCTCTCTTGTGACATTGTACTTACCGTCGACATACAGTTCTCTTTTTGTTTCATTTTAGAAAAAAATCATGTTATTAATTTAAAAAGGTTCTTTATTTAAAATGTTTTATTTTAAAATGATTACTATAATAATGTTTCTATCCATTTATAAAACTTGCATGTAAATTTGTCTTATAATGTTGTAACAAGGAATCCTTTCTTTTGGGTGGAATCCTACTAAGCTTTAGATCACACCCTACATACACATTTTGGTGTATGTAGACTTTGTTATGTATGAACTAGGTAAAGGAAAGATGTGTTGTGGTGAGAATGATGTATCCATTTTCTAGTGGTATTCTCTTATAGGTTTTGGTGGTCGTGGCTTAAGGGTGATGACCGTTATGTTGCATGGAGGTTTTTGGGCCGTGTTTGTTAGTTTTCCTCCCCATTTGGGTTCTCATGGTTTTGTTTAAAGTTGTAATCCTTGAGTATGAAAATTTTTGTACCTTATTTGGTTATAGATGTTGGTTATTGTGATATTTATTATTTTTGGTTATTTGTGATTATTTAAATGGGTGAAATCATTCCCAAAGATTATTGTTGATACTCGAGCACTAGTCTCTAGCCTGTGGGGATCAGAAATGACCTTCAGGACATGCCACATACTGGGATAGGTGTCCAGTTGGATGGAACCTCGACTTGGTTCGTGAAAAAAGGTTATCTTAACTGTTTAAAATTTAGAAGGTAAAGAAGATCAATAGTGAGATCTTATCAAGAATATTAGAAAATGGGAAGAAATTGAATCCATGGAGTGGATGTGTTTTGGAGATTATTTTTCAATAAGTAATTTCCCCATATTATTCTTTCAAAATGGATAAGTAATTCCATGTGCTAAAGAAAAAGGATGATGGATATATTAGTACCTATGATGTAATTTTTACAAGACTTGTGAGGTATTATTATAGTATTATAATTGAACTAGAGTGTATGATTGATTGATTCTTCAGTGGATTAAAATCTAGTCTCTAAAGGGAGTTATCTATAAGAGAATTTAGTATCTATGAAGAAATCATTCGATGTGATATCAAGGTGGAAATGGATATTAGAGTCACCCATCAATATAATGGTTTTTATAAGAAAATAATGATGGGATTCAAAGGAAAATCTAATGAAAAAAACCATGTAGGGAATAATATGAATTTTTATTTATAGTAGAAGTGTATAAGAATCATGGAGGAAATTTTCTTATGGGGAATCGTAAATGATTTAAGTGTAGAAAAGAAGGCCAACGGGAATCAAACACTTAATTAATGAGATGAAGTTATATAATGAAGCAAATAGATTGATTCTAAAAACAATAAACCACCCACACTATAGTACTATAATTTCAAGGAGTATATACATTACACCAACCAGTGCTTGAATCCTAGTGTTAATGAAGATGATCAATGTCAGAAACCTCTTAAATCTAGAGACAAAGGTAAATATCATGTGATCACTATTGATGATGCGGGGTACTATAATGATGTGGTGAAATAAACACTTATCATTAACTATATAATTGATAATGTGTTATTTGATTATGGTTTTATCCATACTTTTACATATGAAGAATTTTCCAAGGGTATCAAATTACCACCTCAATGATTAGATGTTGAATTAGTAGTAAAAAATCCTAATTGTACAATTATTTCATGTTAAGTATATGATTATAGTCTTATTGAAGTTTGTAGTAATGTTCTCATGGACTATATTATTATTCTCCCTCAAGCTGAATTCAATATTATTTTGAGAATTGATTGAATTTTTTTATATAATGACAATATCAATTATTGAGGAAGATGGGTTACATTTGATATTCTGAACCAACCTATTATTTTTTATTGGTATGAGGATAAAAATGAAATTCTAATGGAAATTATACCCATTTCATGGGTCTTGATTCCTATTCATAGTTGGTATTTATATTGGATAGTTGGAAAGAAACTCAAAATTTAATATATGCCTATTATATGGAAGTTTGTTGATGTTTTTATGGAAGAGTTTCCTAGTATTACTCTAAATAAAAAAATTTATTTTTCAATATAATCCATACCTAGTTCTATAATTATTTCAAAGACTATATAGAATGTCCCTGATTGAGTTGTAGGAATTTAATAAGAAACTCCTTGAAAATCTTAATAATGGATTTATTCAGCCTAGTGAATCACCAAGAGGTCCACCTGTTCTTTTTATTAAGAAGAAAGATGGATCAATGTTACTCTATACTCATTAACAAGATCAAGATCAAGAATAAGTATCAACTTCCCCATACAGATGATTTTTTTGGTCAATCATGAGGAGATCAATATTTTTCCAAAATTGATCTTTGATCTGGATACTAATAGTTGAGGGTAAAAAACTGAATACACTACTAATATGTTTTTTTGTTCAACATATTGAAAATATGAATTTATATTTTTTTCCATTTGATTTTACTAATTCTCCCACTATCTTTATGGATTTAATGAATAGAGTCTTTAGAGATTACCTTTATTAGTTTTTAGTAGTATTTATAGATAATATTCTTATATATTTAAAGACTAAGAAAGATAAATAAGATCACTTGAGGATTATACTAAATATTATAAAGAATAATAAATTATATGAAAAATTTACCAAGTATTAATTTTGGATATAAAAAGTTTCATTTTTTGGTTATATAATCTCAATCGAGGGTGTATCAGGGGATCCATCAATGATGAAAGTTATTTAACATTAGCCCAAACCAACCACTATTATTGAGATCTATAGTTTTCTAATATTTTTTGTATATTATTGGTGATTTGTGAAAGATTTATCATGTCTATCTAATCCAAACACTAGGTTAGCTCTGAAGGGAGTCAAGTTACTTTTGACTGATGAACAAGAAGAAAATTTCAAGGAACTAAAGAGAAGGATGGTCAATGAAAATATGGTCACACTAACCTATAATGGACATGGGTTTGTGATTTACAGTGATGCATCGAAGAATAGGCTGGGGTTTTTCTTATTTATAATAATATAGTGATAGATTGTGCGTCATTCCAAGTTAAGGTTCATCATAAAAATTACAAGACTCATGATTTGGAGTTAACATTGATAATATTTGCATTAATGATATGAAGGTGTTATATTTAAAGATAAAGGTGTGACTTATATACTAATCATAAAAGTTTATTGAATATATATTAACCTATAAAGCGTTAAATATGTGATATAGAAGATTGTTGTAGTTGATTAAATATTATGAATTCTAAATACATTACCACTCTAGGAAAGTGAACAAGGTGGATGATACTTTGAGTAGAAAGGATTATGGAATCTTATCTATGATGAGGATCACAAAATATCCAATATTTATGGATTTAAAAAGGATAGAACTTGATATCATAAAGGAAAGGGATAATATTATCTCTCTCAAATGAGTGGTCAACCATCTATCCATGTGATGATTAAAGAGGCACAAAAGGAGGATGTGGAGCTATAGAAGAAGGTGATAAATGTTCTTGAGTTCAAACTTGATTTTGATGGGATAATAAGGTTTATGAACCATGTATGTGTCTTTTAAATACTAGAATTGAAGAAGTAACTATTTGAAGAATCTCATATATCATTATTCTTTATTCATCATGGAAGCACGAATATGTATAGATATCGGAAAGAGTATTTCTGATGAGACAACATGAAGAGAGATATTGAAAAGTATGTATATAAATGTTTGGTATGTTATCAAGTTATGGATGAGCGATATAAGTTTAAAAATATGTTTCAAAAAGCACCCATTCCATAATGTAAATAGGAAAACATGACCATGGATTTCGTTATCGGGCTCCCTAAAACATCTAAAGTCTATAATGCTATTTGGGTTATAGTCGATCACCTTACGAAGTCATCACACTTAATTGTTATAAAATAATATTTCTCTCTTGATAATCTTGGAAAGATAAAATTTAAAATGTTTTAAGGTTTCATGGAGGACTACATTCTATTGTATCTGACCTAGATTCATGGCTTACCTCGAAGTTCTGGAAAAGTCTTCAACAAACTCTGGATATAGAGTTGTGTTTTAGTATTTCTTATCATCCTCAGATAGATGGTCAGTCTGAGTGGACTATTCAATACCAGAAGGATATTTTTATATCTTTTTATATAGATTTCAAAGGTGGTTGGGATCAACAATTTAGCATCCCAAGTTTTTGGAGTGGGTCGAAATCATCGCCTGTTTTGAATTTTTGAAGTTTGGTGGTTAGAAAAAATCTTTTTTTAGTTTATCATAACTAGATTCTGAGAGTTTTTTTGACCTAAGTAATTATTTTTAGATGGTATTTAATTCTTTTCTTTTTTTCCTGGGGTTTTGGTTGTGTTTTGGGTGTTTCATAGGCCGAAATCCCAACTTTTCAGGGTTCCCAGACCGGGGAGCATAGTTTGGAAAACCCAGGTGGCTCTTAGGGGAAACCGTGTGTCCCTAATTCTTCACTGTGTATGGTTTGAAAATCCATACAGGAGGGGGAGTATGAACATGTGAGGACCACTGTAGTTTTTGGTAGTGGTCTCATGCATGGTTTTCGCACAGTTTATTAAACAGCGCACATGAGCCTTGCGAGCCTGGTGCTTGGAAAGTGGGAATCACATGGTTTATGCACAATTTTCTAAATCATAAGAAAAAAATAAATCCTATTAAAAAGGGAAAATTTATATTTCACCACCTTTTCCTTAATATGGATCACCCTCTTTTCTTTCATCATGTGTGGCCTTCTCCTCCAGGAACGGTGGAGCTCCTCTCCTCCTTCCCCAAGCTTTTGAGCTCCTCTCCTCATCCAAGATCCAATTCTCAATCTGTATACAATGTTGTATGAATATAAATAATTGATATAATCCTCCTAATTTTATTTTACTTTTCTCTTTTTTTATAGAGTGCTAAATCTGTGAGATCCGTTTTACCCTATTTTTAGGGTGTTTGTCCAAAATGCTGATTTATTTTGAACCAACATGAGTTAGAGACCGATATTGGATAGAAAACAATCTACCAACATGAGTTTGGTGGTTTCTATATTTCAATTTGTTTTTTCTCATGTTTGGGGGGTGTGTTCTTGAGTGTTCCATTTGGGTTGTTCGAGAAAGACCCTATAAATTACATGCTTGTATTTAATTAATTAAATGAACCCATGTGAGATTCCTATGGTCGTGCTCATCCATGACTATAAGTGGTACAAGCTTGGTGAGTAGTTTATAACCTTGGGACAATTAGGTTGGGGATTTTATTTATTTAAATTAAGTTGTTTATATTAAATGTGATGCTTATGATGGTTCCATGGGAACATGGTGAGCATAACATGAGGATTGAGATGGTATTGACCATATGAATTGAGGTAACATTGGTTCTTAGGTTGGTCATATCCCGAATACTTTGGGTAATGTTGATCACCGATTTGACGACATGGTCGTTAGATTGAGGCGACATGGTTTTCAGGTTATAGGAATAGACCATATGATATTGGATGGTGTTGACCATCAAATTGAGATACATGGTCGTAGGGGCATGAGGTGATGAGATGATGCATCTTAGGTATTATGTTGGTGATTTATTCTCACTGTGATTGGACATTGCATCATTGGAGTCATGTTCACATAGATAATACTCTGACGATGAGGTGGTGTTGACCACTCATGTGAGTAAAGGCCTATGTTAGTTTTGGATTAGGATGGTATCAACCATTAGTATGGTTGGAGGTTATTGACATATAAATCCATGAGGATGGTGAGGATCCATCGATTGATGATTTTGAGACCTTCATTTGGGGGATGAGGCACACCGTATTTGCAACCATTGGGCCGAGATTATGTGGGAGGACAAATATCACTGTTCCTTGGGAGTTTAGCTATTGAACTGACGATGTTTATTATTTAGAGGAAATACATCACTATGACTCAGAAATCAGGTCCCGAGATAAAGGGGATTTCTTTTAAGCTGAGGTCAAAGGGACTAGGTACCTATCTAAGTGTTCCTTTAGGATGTCAATTATTATTTTGTAAATGAGGTATCGGTTGACATGATGTATTGGGTGATTATATTATATGAGTAACCCAGGGGTTCAATAATATTTATTTTCATTAGGGGATGCCTTAGGATTCATGATAAGGGTCCTCTCCTCTACCACTAAACCAGCATTGGATGAAGCAGGTGATTTCTTCCTTGTGGTTGTTAAGTATAAGGGAATTAGGTTATTATTTGATATTAATGTTCTATTGTTTAATTTATATATTGATACACATTATTTATCATAGATATATGTTAGGAACATGTTATTGGTGACCTGTTGAGTTTATTCTCACACCCTACATGGGCCCTTTAAGATATATATAGAATTTATGCTCTTGTAATCATGTAAGGGACCGAGCTCAAAATATGTACCTTATATATCATGTTGGAACTTTTTAATGGGATAGATGGAAAGGGAATTTTAGTTCCTACATCAACTAGAGTTTATTTTGAGTCTTTATGTCACACACATTTTTTTTTCTTTTCATGTCTTGGTTTTGATGCGGTTTATTTAAAAATAAAAATCCATTTCTTGGGTTTTGGGTGAGATTAATTTTTAGTTTTTAAATTCCATATATTTCTAATCATCCTACCATGGGTTCCCCATATCTTGTTTGAGAGTTTTGGAGAAAAGGGTGGTTACTTCATGATTTGGGCCAACCGTGAGCCCATTTCCAGATTTAAAAACCAAAAATTTTTCTTTTATAAATCCTTTATTTTCAACATTTTTCACTCATTACAGTTCTCACTTGGCCTACACTAACATATTAAAACAAAAAAAAAATACTTTTTTACCCCTTATAAATTCATAAGCATGGTGAATTTGGGTTATTTATTTGGGTATTGGTCCAACTTATGGGCCCATTTCCGGTTTTTAAAAAAATAATTTGTTTATTTTATATTATATTAATTTTTTATAATTATTGGTTATTACACCTCCCACTAGATTAAAATAACCCTAGACTCACCCCCATGTTCTATGTTTCCTCTTTAGAGCTCATCTTAGTCGCAGATTAGTGAAAAACTTATCAATGTTTCTCAAATCGTCAAAATTTTCCAAAGGTAATTTGTCTCATTCATAAATCATTTAATTCATACTCTTTATGCCAAAAATATTCTTTCCCTAGTTAGTGCAGACCTTATGAACCTCTAAAAGGAGTTTCAAGCCATTACCTTTCCCCTATGGGTGAATATCTAAGTCAAGATGAAGAGTTTTCTAGTTTCCAAGGTGAGATTCCTTCTCATTTCTCCTCCCTCTTCCTCCTCCTTTCATTATTACTTGGTTTTATACTATCCTCTAGTCATGATCAACCTAGTGTTATATTATCCCATGATTTTTTATGGGGTTTTTTTTGGTCTGGTCATCATAGGTTTAGGGTTTATAAACCCTCAGTGGTGATATCGGGTGAGCGTTTCCATTATGCCAAAGATTTGAGGTAGGATATCCCTTGCACATGCCTTTATCATTTAATTTTCATCATTTTCTTATTTTTAACACCTTATATATATGTTTATTATTTTATTCATCCTTTTTATAATTTTCTTGGTGTGTAAAACGATTGTTTAAGATTTGTTTGTTGAAAGGTAGTGTTGTTTTGTCATAAAAGTGCACACCAAGTGTTTGTTTAAATGTTATGTTATCTTTTTCACCTGATTTGTGAGTGTTAGAACCTATTTTATGGTATTTTTAACATTTTTCAGTATCTTGAATAAAATATGTCATGAAATTGGTGTTTTATTCCTTGTCAAGTTCTTAAAATAATTTTTTTTGTTTAAAAGTGCATGTCATGTCCTCGGTAGATTGCCCGGTTGGATTTTTTGTGTTAAGTGTGATTTAAAAAATATTTTTTTGGATTTATAAATTCCTTGAAAGCATTAAAAATGGTATTTTTGGTTCCTTTTATGTATTTCCAATGTGTATTTTTTTACAAACAAATGGGTTTTGATTTACAACATGTTTTGGCCCGAGTTGCTGGAAAATGGCCCGTTTCACATCCTTATGAAAATGGTTGTGTTTTGAATATGTAACCTAAGTGTTTTAAGGGATTTATGAAAGTGGTTTTATTCTTTAAATGGTGTGCATACACTTCCTTAATAAAATTTAAATTCATACCTTTGTCAAATGTTAGTTTTTAGAATGGATTAATGGCCCGTTTGGCATTTTTTTCTTGTAAAAATGGTTTCCATGTGTATTTCATGTTCTATATTTTGGTGCCATTTTATGGTCCATGAAATTGATTTATTAATTGGTTTCGGGTCTTCCAAATCTGGGTTGATATGGTGTTTATGGTTTTTTTCCTTAAAAGATAATTTTTGAATGGATTTTATATGCAATGCCTCGTTATACTTCTTGAAATTATTTTATGAAAATTTAGGTGGTCTATTGATCCATGAAAGAAATGTGAGACATGTGTGTGGAATGTTTTATGTATGTATTATTTTTAAATGTAATATTGATGATAAAATGATATTTTATATATGTGTAACTTGTTTGAGCACAAAAATATAAAACTCAGGTATCTAGGTGGGCAGACATGTACTAGTATGCTAGTGACCTAGAGGGGTTTTGTCCCTATTTCACATAGAAAGTTTGATGATGACAACACTAAATAAACTATAATGATGATTATGTTTGGTAACACTAGGTTATGGATGATTATCCTACTAGTGTATTGTGTGCACGTTAATGGATAGTCATTATGGTTACTTTTACACTGAGATACGAGGTACCTGGGGCCCACAATAAACTAGTGCCTAGGAGTGTTCCTGAGACTTGTGCTCATTGAATATTTTGTACTCATCATTGGAATACTGTGTGCTTATTTGGTAAATTTAGAATTGTGTGTGTTTTATTTAAAATTTTACCTTCTTTAAAGTATCCCTCTAGAAAACAATTTTCATTTTGAAGTTGCACCTCTTCGAAAAATTGTTACTAGAATTCTTATTTATAAAACATGCAAGTTTTTGTTTGATAATTATTATATCATGGAACCTCATTTGAAAAACATACTTTTATATACTGTATTTAAAACTTGAAATTGATTTTTATTTTATTTTAAAGTAAGTTCATTGGGAATAGAATATCGGGCTAACCTAGTGAGTTTTAATACTCATGCCTATAGTCTTCTTCTATTTTTATCCCTTGTGTAGGTTTTAGCAAGAGTTTGATCACCTTGGGAGATGTGTGATTATCGTTTTGGAGAGTGACCAGAGGGGTCACATGAATTTAGTTGGTTGTTAGGTTGAGTTGTTGGTTTAGTTTAAATTTCTCTTTCTTATACAAATAATGTTCAGTTCAATTTTTTTATGTAAATGTATTTTGGGCTATCCGTTTCTTTCTGTTGTTTGTTTAATTATTTATATTTGGGATAAATATTTCCCTTTTGTACTCTATTGATTCCCTCGATGCTTTTCACCCTCCCAGGAGTATCGGGAATGCCTCTCAGGACTTGTCGTGGGCTGGCCTGGGTGACCGATTTAATGTCAACTTGGGTTGGTTCGTGACAAAATGGTATCAAAGGATGTCGGCTCTTAGCAGACCTATCATTTTATAGTGCCCTTATTGTTTGGGGGATGTAAAGGTAGATGAAGTAGGATTTTTGGGACTAGAGGGGTAAGTGCGGGAAGAGCATCGCGAACTCTTTCTCACTATGATCCCCAGGTTTCCATGGGAAGTCTAGTTTTATTAGTGTTCTTTTTTTCTTGTTGATTGTTTGGTGTTGGGATATGATAAGGGGAGTCTGACTAATGGCCTCCGTGAGCTCGTAGGTCCTGGAAATCCATGTGGAGCTAGGGCATGGTTCTAATAAGTCCCTCCGTGTTGGTTTTATTTTTGACATATGGCCACCGACCATATGGTCAAGTCAACCACCAACACTAGTTCCCTTTTGTGGGTCTATTGGAACATTGTTAAATTCTGAATTTTTGTTTTGAAAATCCTTGTGTGAGAATTGTGGAAATGGGTTTTAAAGGAATTATTGGATTTTAAAAAGTGGAAAAATGGGTTTTCAAAAATTAAATATAAGAATGGTTTTGGAAGGTTGTGTTTTTTTAAACAAACTTTTTTAGGAGGAAGTGGAAATGATTTAAAGAAATTGGATTATCCATAATATAAACTTTTGGTTTGTTGGAATAAAATTTTTTGAAAGTGTGAATCATTTTAAGGTGATTCTGAATCTTTTTTTTAAATGGGGTGTTTTGGGATGTTGAAAAGTGTTTTAATCTAACGAATTGGTTTTGGAAATTGGTTTTGAGTGGTTGGTGTTTTCATAGAAAGGGTATTGGTCTCAATGGCCATCATATTATGAAAATATACCTTGCTAAATTTTAGAAAATGGGAAGGGGTTGTTTGGAGTATCTTGGTTGTTTTGAAAGTTGTAAAAATAAAAAGGGGTAGGTTTTTAAGAAAATGGTTCTTGATGAAGTGTGGTTTGTTTTTTGAAATCTAAAAAGGGTTTTGACTTGGTGGTTAGTGTTCCTTTGGAAGGTATATGGTTTTTGGAATGATTCTATTTTTTAGCCTTTAGTGTTTTCATGGGTGCTCACACGCATGGTTTTATTGATATATGAAAGGATGGCCTATATAGAATGGTGGTTGGGTGCCTGGGGTGGAATGGAAATGTTCATGTGAGTGAGACTTGATGAAACACCATTGGTGAATATGGAAATCCACCATGTTAGATTATTTTTTTCAAAAGTTTTTTGAGATGAAACATTGAGGATTTTTTTTATAAACTGATGGTTATGTGGCTAGTTTTTTCTATGTATTAGAAGAGTTGTTTATTCAGTATTATTCCTTGTGATCTGAAATTCATAATCTTGTTATGTCATGATATGGGATCTTGTTGTTGTCTCAGTTTTTTAGTAATGTTTAGTGGGTTTATAAAGGCGTTTTGGATGTTTTGATGTGGCCATGAATAGTTCTATATTGAAAAACATTCCTATTGATCATCCTAAGGATTCATTTCAAATGTTAAATCCGCCTATTTAGATGATGAATCGACCCATTTTTTGGAATAGAGATATTTTTTTAATTGATTTAATGTTCTTCCAGGGCATGATAATTCTTTTGGACATAGAAGTTGTGTTTGGTGATGTTGATGTGTTTCACCGTATTCCTTGTCCATTCTTCTCCTCATTTGGAGTGAGAGAGAATTGTGGTATGTATCTATGAGTTCTTATTTATATTAAGGCGTGTTTTTGATAACGTGAGTTTTTTTGAGTGGTGTGATCCTTAGCACCTAATTTTGCTGCAACATATGCTTCAATAATCAAGGCTCTAGCCATAGGACTCAGAGTGAAGCTTTTCACATAGTTAGGAAATCGCTAGAGGTGTGGAGAGATGGACTAGGCTCCTACCTCCACAGTTTTGGTAAGGTAGTTTCTACACTATTTTGGTTCCTCATACCTATGAATTTCCTATTTTCACAATTAGTGTGGTGGACTTACCCCTCACATAGTGTCTATAGTTAGGTCTTCATGGATGTGGGTTTCTGATTAATGTCCCTGTGTGGGCCACCTGTGTAAATCGGGTGAATTATTGGTTTTACCTGTTCATAGGTGGAGAGTGTTGGAAATTTCCTTTGTTTATTTTGTGGTTTTAGTGGACTAATGATTGGGTCCATTTCCCTCCCCACCCCAAGTGGTGGAGGTCTGGATCTGTGCAGAAAGTGTTGGCCCAGTTCTTGTCCCCTCCGTTCGGGAGTGGGTGATTTAGATGTTCTTGTTGTAACCCTTTTAAAATGGGTTTTTAGGTTGTTGTGGGAGATTTTTAGTGGGACTGTGCGGGTGATACCCAATGCTAGTTCATGTTGAATTATTTTTTTTTTCATTTCTAGTTGGTCTTTAATAGTGGGGAGACCCACTACGACTCTCGAAGATCTTTCCTCTAAGGATTTGTCGGATGGTAGTTGTGATTTAATGGTGGGGATCTTGTTCTAACCTCCCCCAAATTAATTGGATTTCATGAGTGAAATTTGGTTTGGGTGATCATTGGGATCATTGGGAGAAGGCCCAACAATCTGGTTCTTGTCTTGGTTATGGAGGTGGTGGCTTGATCTTTTCATTGATTCTCAGGAAGTGGTTGTGAGTTGGTGCTTTGTTTGAGCTATAGTCTTAAGTTACATTGATGGTGGATGATATTTACTTGGACTGAATGGTTAGATCATGTTGATAAGGAATACTTAGGTGTTTTGCTTTCATATTTAAAGTGTTATGGCTTTTTGGGGGTGGAAAGCATTAATGGTGGTGAGAATTGTCACACCTGTTTTTTTTCTTTTCATATCTTGGTTTTGATTCGGTTCATTGGAAAATCTAGATCCATTTATTGGGTTTTGGGTGAGATTAATTTTGATTTTTGAACTGATATATATGTCTAATAATCCTACCATGGGTTCCCCATATCTTGTTTGGGAGATTTGGAGAAAATGGTGGTTACTTCATGATTTGGGCCAACCGTGAGCCCATTTCCAAATTTAAAAACCAAATTTGTTTCTTTTATAAATCCTTCATTTTTCAATATTTTTCACTCATTCAACTTCCCACTTGACCTCCACTGACATATTCAAACTAAAAAAAATCCTTTTTTACCCCATATAAATTCATAAGCATGGTGAATTTGGGTTGTTTATTTAGGTATTGGGCCAGCTCATGGGCCCATTTCATGTTTTAAAAAAATAAATTGTTTCTTTTATATCATATTCATTTTTTTATAATTTTTGGTGATTACACATCCCAATCGACTAAAATAACCCTAGTCTCACCCCCATGTTCCATGTTCCCTATTTGGATCTCATCTTAGTCATGAATTAGGGAAAATATTCTCAATGTTTCTCAAATCGTCCATATTTTCCAAAGGTAATTTTTCACATTCATAAATCATTCAATTAGTATTATTTTTGCCACAAATATTCTGTACCTGGTTATTATAGACATTAATAACCTCCCTAAGTTGTTTTAAGACATTCCTTTCCTCTATGGGTGCAGATCTAAGGGAATATGAAGAAATTTCTAGTTTCCAAAGTGAGATTCCTTCTTATTTGTCCTCCCTCTTCCTCATACTTTGATTTTTACTTGGTTTTCTATTCTCATATAGTCATTATAGACCCAGGGTTATGTTATACCATGATTTTTGATGGGGTTTTTCTTTTTTTGGAGCTAGTCTTAATAGGTTTAGGGTTTATAAACCCTCAGATGGTGATATCGGGTGTGCATTTCCATTACGCTAAGGATTTGAGGTAGGATATCCCTTGCACATGCCTTTATCATTTAAGTTTCATAATTTTATTATTGTTTTAACATTATATATATGTTTATTATTTTTTTCATCCTTTTTATAATTTTCTTGGTGTGTAAAACAGTTGTCTAAGCCTTGTTTTTTGAAAGGTAGTGTTGTTTTGTCATAAAAGTGCACACCAAGTATTTGTTTAAATGTTCCGTTATCTTTCACACCTGGTTTGTGAGGATTAAAACCTGATTTATGGAATTTTGAACATTTATCAGTAAATTGAATAAAATATGTCATTAAATTAGTGTTTTATTCATTTTCAAGTGCTTAAAATAAATTGTTTTGTTTAAAAGTGCATGTCATGTGTTCGGTAAATTTCTCGGTTGGCTTTTATGTGTTAAGTGTGATTTAAAAATTATTTTTTTGGATTTATAAATGCATTTAAAGTATTAAAAATGGTATTTTTGGGTCCTTATATGGATTTAAAATGTGTATTTTTTTTAAAAACAAATGGGTTTTGGTTTATAACATGTTTTGGCCCGAGTTTCCAAAAAATGGCCCAATTCACATCCTTATGAAAATGGTTGGGTTTTGAATATGTAACCTAAGTGTTTTAAAGGATTTATGAAAGTGGTTTTCTACTGTAAATGGTGTTAATACACCTCCTTAATAAAAGTGAAATTCATACCTTTTTCAAATGTTAGTTTTGAGAACAGCTTAAAGGCCTGTTTGGTATTTTTTTCTTGTAAAAATTGTTTCTATGTGTATTTCATGTTTTATATTTTGGGGCCATTTTATGGTCTATGAAATTGATTTATTAATTGGTTTTTGGGATTATAAATCTGGTTTGATATGGTATTTATGGATTTTTTTCCTTAAAATAACATTTTGGAATGGATTTTATGTCCAAGTCCTTGTTATACTTCTTGAAATTGTTTTATGAAAATTTAGCTGGTTTACTGATCTATGAAAGAAATATGAGACATGTGTGTGGCCTGTTTGATGTGTGTATTATTTGTAAATGGAATCTTTATGAAAAAATGGTATTTTATAGATGTTTAACTTTTTTTAGCACAAAAAGGGAAAACTCGGGTATCTAGGTGGGCGGACATGTACTAGTATGCTAGTGATCGAGAGGGGTTTTGTCCCTGTTTCACATAACAAGTTTGACGATGACAACACTAACTAAACTATGATGATGATGATGTTGTATACCACTAGTTTATGGATAATTATACTACTAGTGTCTCGTGTTCATGTGAATGGATATTCGTTATGGTTACTTTTACACAGAGATACAAGGTACTTGTGGCTCACAATGAACTAGTGCCTAGGGGTGTTCCCGAGACTTGTGCTCATTGGATATTTTGTACTCACCATCAGCATACAGTGTGATTAGTTGGTAAATTAAATAGTGTGTGCGTTTTATTTAAAATTTTACCTTCTTTAAAACAGCCCTCTTGAAAACAATTTTCATTTTGAAGTTGCACCTCTTTGAAAAATTGTTACTAACATTCTTGTTTATAAAACATGCAAGTTTTTGTCTGATAATTATTATAACATGGATCCTCATTTGAAAAAAATAATTTTATATCTTTTATTTAAAACATGAAATTGATGTATATTTTATTTTAAAGGAAGTGCATTGGGAATAGAATATCAGGCTAACCTACTAAGTTTTAATACTCACGCCTATAGTCTTCTTCGTTTTTTATCCCTTGTGCAGGTTTCAGCTTGAGTTTGATTACCTTGGGCGACATGTGATCATTGTGTTGGAGAGTGACCTGTGGGGTCACATGGATTTTTTTGGTTGTCAGGTTTGGTCGGTTGAGTTATTGGTTTAGTTGTACTTTAGTTTTCTTGTATAAATAATGTTCAGTTCAATTTTTTCTGTAAATGTATTTTTCACTATCAGTTTCTTTTTTCTATTTGTTTTATTGTTTATATTTAGGAAAAATCATTCCCTTGTGTACTCTATTGATGTCCTTGGTTCTTTTTGCCCTCTTGGGAGGATCAGGAATGCCTCTTGGGACTTGTCGCGGGCTGGCATAGGTGATCGGTTCAGGGTCAACTTGGGATGGTTCATGACACTTTATTTTTATTATCATTCTTATATGTATATACTAATTATCATCCATGGGTGAACCTTTTTATTTATTGTCTTATATAACCTGACTCAGATGCATGCTTATATAAATAGTATCATGTAATGTTTATTCTAAAAATAGTATGTTTGGATATTTTATTTATTTCTATTTCTATCTATTTATACTTCAATTATTTCATGTTATTTCTTCTACTATGGTGTGTTACTGGTACAATGTTTTTTGTCTTTCTTTTATGCCACTTATTTATTCATAGACCGGTATTATTATATTCATCGTCAGAGGGTATAATATCCCCACTATCACCTCTTTACACTCTCAATTTTAGTCAGAATCCATTGGAGTATGGGGAGGAACACCTAATGCCCAATGGCACACCATCCTTGATCACTGTTTGAGTGAAAAAATAGGTTGGGGCACTTCAAACACCTTCCTTGAGTAGAGTTTTCTTACAAAAATAGCTTTTACTCAAGCATTCAGATGCATCCTTATGAATATAACTATAGAATCAAGTGTATAAATTTGATATATTAGCTTAAATATGGAGAAAGAGAGCTATAATGAACTTATATTTCTAAGAAAATGGTATATAAGGTTAGATCCATTCACTAACACATCAAGGTAGGTCAAAGTGGAGAAAAAGAGTTATGATGAAAATCATCGATGAGATCAAGAATTCAAAGATTTTGAGATGGGTTTTCTATGAATTTATCCATGGATGAAGGTTATGAGATTTAGAAATAAGGAAAATCTGATACCTAGGTATATTAGTCTCTTTGATATTCTTGATTGAGTAAGGACTGTAACTTATCATTTGGAACTTCCACTGAACCTATCTCAAGTTCATGATGTGTTCCATCTATATATTTTTTATGAATTACATACCATATCCTTAAAATGTACTTAAATCAAAGTTTATACCACTAGAGCATGATATTTATTATAAGTAACAATCATTAGAAACATTGGATCATAAAGATAAATTTTTATAAAACACAACCACTCACTTAATCAAAGTTATTTGAAGGGATCAGAAATTTGAGGAAGCTACTTGGGAACCTGATGAATATGATGAATCAAAGATATACCCATTTTTTATGTTAGAGTGATAGAATTTCAAGGGTGAAATTAATTTTAAGGGTGGTAGAATGTATCACCCCAATATGTTATATATATATTTCCTTTAAAATAAACTTTAATTATTTGATATCTTGCTTTTCACACAACCCCGAGTCTAAATAAACCTTGATATAATAATATTTTATAACCCATTCGTTGAATTGGAAGGTAAAAATAGTAAATAATAAATTATGAAAAAATATGTATAATTTTTTTAAATAATTCAAAAGTATTTATTAATTTATTATAAATAAATACTCAATTTTTAGTAATGTCATTTTGTGCTTCAAAAATGGTTTTTATTGAAATTTTCTCATGTAGAAATTATAATTAAATTTTACCATTTTTAGGAATTTTGTTTTATTAAATGAATATCAAATTAAAAATAATAATTTAAATATTTTATGAGGGTGAATTTTTTATAAATTTTCCAAAATATTTATTTTTTAGTGAATAGTGAAAAAATTATGTTTTTTGTAAAAGATATAATTTATTTTAAAATAAAAGTACCATTATGTTTTGAAATTAAAATTAAATTAACATAAAACTCATTTAATTATTAATAATTCAATTAATTAGATATTAATCATCATTATACTTGATTTTAGTATAAGTTCATTTTTGGGCTTAACAACACATTTTTCTAAAAACTGTTTTTATACGTGCAATGTGTTTTTTTATTAAAAAATTAATTAATATATATTTATTAATGTTTTTGATGAAATTTATAGGTTATATATTCAATTATATATATTATAATTCATTTTATGAGTTTTAAAAGGAATGAAATGGAAGTAAATTCATTTTTATGCTGAAAAATACATTTTTCTAAAATTGCTTTTCATTGTGATTTGCGTGCTTATTTAAAATTAAATTATTTCACTTATAAAAATTGAATCTGATAAAAGGGATTTTATATTTTTAATTATAATAATTAATATAATTTATTAGGTTTAAATTAATTTTTTTTCATAGTGAATAGTAAAAATAGTAAAATTTTGTTACCATGGTTAACATTAAAATAGGTTTGCTAAGGGAGGGTTAAACCAAGATACATGGGATGGATTTCCACCCAAAACTATAAAATTATTATTTTATGAAGATATTTAAAACATATATTATTATATATTATAATAATTTACCTTTTTGATCCACTTTCACATGAATGTTACCTTATATCATTGAAATATTTTAAAAAATTCCATGTGTGTCATTCCCCTCACTTATCAAAGGGAACCTCTTCTCCTCCCATATTCAAAAAAAGTAGATCCTTATATCTCTACCAATACCCAATAAAAAATATTTATAGATTCATTCCCTTCATCTGAGATCTTCTGGTAATCTTTTAATACCAATCCTTCAAGGTTTAAGGTGTAAGCCAAATGAGGTCTCTCATAGTAGAGGTATAAAATTTTTCCAAGCTCTTTCAATTTTATTTCTTCTTATAATTACTATAAAAATGTTTCATCAGTAATAAAATTATTAATATAGTATCATAAATATACTTATATGTTATTATTATTATTGAACAACCATTTACCACATCTTCTCCAGCAAATGGAAGATGAAAGTATCGCTCATGCGTATGTGTGGATTACTGCCTTCACATTGATATATGATTCATTTTCCATCCCCATATTTCATGGTTGGATGTTATGTTAGATTTAATATATATATATATATATATATGATATTTATGATATAATAATGTTTCTATAAAGTTGAATTATTATTTACCTTTATTTTGTTCCATCCATTGAAAAATGGAATCATCACTTGAACGTGTGTACAGACTACCGTCTCCATGTAGTGATGTAATTCATTTTTCATAACTAATTTATATTAATGTATATAAATATGTATATAATGAATATATATGATATTTATATCATTAATAAAAAAATTTATATGGATTAACCATGATCAAAGTGAAAATATCATAACTAAGAAACCAAAACATACCTGAAAAAAAGAATTTAACACCTAAAATGATGATGGAAATGAAAGATTGTTAATTAATGGGTAATAATATGTTATAAGTAAAAAATTTATAGAATTATATGTATTGATATGGTTCTTGTTTAAAATTATAATAAACCTAAATTTATTATACAGGAGGTTAGAGATCTAACGAAGTAAGGCATACTTATTGTAAGAGTTTAAGGTTACAATATCTTTTTACCGAATTATGATTAAATTTATGATAATGGGATTAGTTAATATATCTCTCAAAAATATTATGCATTTTCTTATCCAATATTTATTTCTATATATAACATGTTTTCCTTTCATTTTCTTCTCTTTAAGTACTTGATATACCAAAAGAATGTTTTTAAGGAAAACTAACCTTGTTTTTATATTCAATCGGGAATCTTTTCTTCAATGTCTATAATTTTTTTAAAATGTTTTAAAGAATGTTTTTTACTATTATAAAAATATTATATAAATTCATTTTTAACTACATTTTATTTTATTCACTAATCTTTAAAATGAATCTTCTTATCATTAACCAAATGCGGTACTTTTGACTTTTTACCGAAAATTTGAAAGGATTTTTTATTTTAACATACACTGCATGAATGGAATTCCCCACCATCTTGAATAGAATTTTATTTAAATATTAATTTATAAATTCCCTTGTTTATTTTCAGAGGGAATTTTTTCCTTAATTTTTTTTTAATTTTTTAGATTTTAATTAAGTGAATTCAAAATGAAAGGGGTATTTTCCTCATGAAATGTTCTCGTGATATTTTAAAGGTATTTTCATATATAACAATATCCTTTGATGTTTCTTATGATTTAAAAGGTGTGATATCCAACATTACTATATTTTCTTATTTCTATGGATATTTTATGATCATGATGATAAAATTTTTATGAAACCCATATCCTTTCCACCGGTTATGATATGATGGATGTTTTATGATCTTATGAAACATATATGTATGGTTTTCATTAGGTGATTGATGGGCCCAAAATTATATATCCCTCCAATGAATTAAGTAAATAAGGATATATAATTTGATAATAATGCTTTTAATGGAGATTGAACCTAGTTTAGTAAGGGGGTTTCTCCAATAAGATAGCCATAAGAGTGGACCTTGACTAAGGAAATAATGGAATGAAGAGTGAACCTAATCTACTATGGTAGTGTTAGAAATGAGCCTTGACTAAGGAAATGATTTCCTATTCTTATGTGTATGATATAAAATTATTCCTTATTCTTATGTTATGTTTTAAGGTATCATTATTGATTATTTATGATTCCACACTCTTATGAATTATGTATTTTGATTGATAATTTTTTTAAAGGTTGGGGCCGAAGCCTCATTTTATTATTAAATCAAAGAAAATACCTCTTTTAACTGGGTAGAGGGAGACCCACTACATAGCTCAAAGGACCAATGGGCATGTAGCCCATTACATAGCCCACATGCCCAAATTTTTGGCCGAATGCCCATTATGTGAATAGTAACCTACCTGCTACAGTACCCGAACAGTACCACCGCTACTACAACGACCTGCCGCCGCTACAGTACCCGCCAATCTATAGTACTGCCGTTGCTACAGTTGTCATGACCCGTCGTCCAGGGCCCGTATCATGACTACCCCAAGACCGCCTTCCATAGGCCAGGGGCTGAAGACTAGAACCAAAGGCTTAAATCCCTAAGCTTGGAAGACATTGCCTTTATAAATTGTAAACACACACAATCAGAGTACAACTAGAAGCAAACACTAAGTAAAAACTGTATACAAAAGAGAGTGTTGAAAGTAAAGGGGGCCAAAAATACAAGCCCAACATTAAAGTACAAGAAAATGGAAAAGTACAAGTAAAATTGAAAGAAGAAGTAAAGTAGCTTTTGGGTCATCCTCCGGGGTTCCTACCTAAAGGGTAGGTACGGATGGCCTCCTCAGTACTCCACGTCGGTCCGTCTGCTCTGTGTACTATCACGCTGAGCGGTCCATCTCCAGGTACCATCTAGTCCTGATACTCTCTGCCTCAGTCAGCAATGTCCGTCGTTTTCAACCAACACAACGAGGTGCGAGCATAGCCTGTGCAGGGGTGAGTATAATGATACTGAGTAGGGACCCCGAGACCCTCAAGGCCTCACTAAATCCAACAAGGATAAACCATAAAGCATGGATTCAATGGATAACCATTACTTAGGTATATGCCAATACATATACCTAAGTTATCTAGTAACCCATCTCAATCATGAGGAAAACTCAAAAGTCAATGAATCAGCTCAAACTAAGATTTTTTATTGTTAGGGGGTAGTATCGAGTAACAACCCCAGTTATAGTGTCGTAACCTCGACTGATTGGTGTACTCCTCCTCTATCAAGTACAGTGGGCCTACCGCATCACACAGAGGCGTTTCCCACTATCCTGGACTATTGTGGTACTCCTCCCGCCGAGTATTGTGGGTCTGCTGTGCTCACACAGAGGCGCTCCCCACTGTGGGTCTACCGCACTCACACAGAGGCACTCCCCCTCATAGCCTGCTGAGGTACTCCTCCTATCAAGTACCATGGGTCTGCCGTGTCATATAGAGGCTCTCCCCACTGGGCTAGTTGAAACACTTCGATTCAAATCGGTCAGCAGTCTTCAGGTCTCAGCCAGCTACTAGGTCCCCGCACTATACCCGCTCATCTTTGGAAGGATCCGCTCCATGAGCTACTGGTCGATGCTCCAACTACCACGAAGTCCCAAAAAGAAGTATCTCAAAGATCTGCCACGTCATAGGGGGAAAATACAAGCAATATGTGTCCAAGACACAGAGATGAGACGACCAAGCCATTTTCCAAAAAGTATATGGTGTGTTGGTATGGTTACACGCCGTCTCTTTAGACCTTGGGTACTGCCAGTGTACAATGGCCCGTGTCGAAGGGATGGTTGTGTAGAAAAGTAATTACATGACGTATGCTATGGTTACACGCCATGTCCAAGAATCTGGGGTCGGCTCTGTGTACGCTGTCCATGTGCTCGTACACGGCCTCAACCCATGTTCACCAACCTATGTAACTAGCACACAGGGTATCCCGTGTCTTTGGCCTTTCCTGGCCGTGTAGTGGAGTACATTCCCATGTACTTCACCCATGTCCATGTATCCCCGAGATACACGTCGAGTCTTTCAAAGTATCCTATGTCATGATGCATTAGAGAGTACACGTCATTTCGTCAGGCCATGTGATTCTTCCCATATCTGTGTATTTCCCAAAATACACACCGTGTGTCATGTAGCCATGTCTGCCAGGCTGTGTGGAAAGGACACGCCATGTGACCGGGGTTACATGCTGTGTGCTACCTGTTTGATGCTCGAACCCTAGCCGCAATACGCCCATACTACACGGCATGTCCTTAGAGAGTACACACCGTGTATTCTAGAATTTTCCAGAAACGACGCCTCTGGATAGCATGCCTCCCGTGATGCCCGTTCTTTGTTCTGATGGTCTGATTGCCACGAAACCACCGACTTTAGGTCACCCCAATGTTCGGAAGTCATTTTTGGTGTTTTCAGGCCTCCGATCGGCTCCAAAAACATGTTTTGATTCTCCCGCATGAGAAAGGGGGGAAGAACGGTCCTTCCATTCTGGTCTGATCTGTCGCTCGCTATCGTCACTGCACCTCCGCTAGGTCGTCATGATGTAGGGTCTTCATTCTGGAATCGTTGCATCGCAAAATGAACCCGCAACGATCCGTTGTTCATTAATGAAGAAGAACACGATGATCACACCAATATTCACAAGAACGGCGGAAGGAATCGGGCCGTGTTAGTTTGTCCTGGTCCTTCCACATTAGTTTGATAGTAGGCGGATCAAGAGGAAAAAATTCAATCATGGAAGAAAGAATTAACATTTCTCAAAACCAAATCACACCCCTACCTCATTTGTCAATCATTGACGATGGAAGGAGTGTTCAGAGAAGACGAAGTCGAAGACGACGTCGGCGTTCTTCATGGGTGTCGCTTCCATTTCTTTCCCCAGTTGAAGTTCGT
The DNA here is from genome assembly GCA_963277665.1 of Viscum album. Classification (NCBI taxonomy): domain Eukaryota; kingdom Viridiplantae; phylum Streptophyta; class Magnoliopsida; order Santalales; family Viscaceae; genus Viscum; species Viscum album. The sequence continues at coordinate 1,981,224,226 of OY728119.1, forward strand.
TCTTCATTGGAAAAATAGGTCTTCTTTTTGGGTGAAGGTTCTTCATTGGAGAGTTATTCTCCTCCCCAAGCTCCACCAAAATGCTAAGCCAAAAATAATAGAGGAATTGTCTATTATTTGTTGGCACAACAACACAAATAGTTGTGTTTAATTAAATGAGACAACTCATTTAATTAATGGGGTGGAATTGATTCAAATTCAAAATTAGGGGAGGTGGAGAGTTTCCATTAAATGAAGAGAGGTGTTCAAATAATTAATATGGAGTTAAAGGGGGTTTAAAGCCCATGTGGTCCCCACCAAGTATATCCTCCCAAGGGAGGTTATGTGTGTGTGAGCCCCACCACCATAACCTCTCATGGGAGGTTTTGGTGTGGTGGCCCCCACCTCTAACCACCTATTGGAGGTTTTAACCACCACAAATAAAAATAAAGTTACACTTTATTTTTATTTAATTTAATTTAAAAACACCAAAAATCTAACTTCCATTCTCGACCATATGTCATTGAGGAAAAATCCTTCTTAAACGAATACTGGTGTTGTGAGTTCAACGGTGCCCTCAGATTTCATTTCCGAGCACCGGTCCAAAAGTTATAAAATATCGCTCGTACGTTTACTGAACGTACACAAACAAAACCCCAGAAATTGATTTCGGGCACATCGGGCCTCAGAATCAAGCACCGTAAATTTTCGCGGACTCGTAAAATTACCATGTATTTAAGAAAAAAAATTACACGGAAATTATGGGTCTTTAAATTCACCCCACCTCAGGGATTTACGTCCCCGTAAGCTACAACTCGAACTAAGGGAACAAACGGGGGTACTGAGCACGCATCTGAGACTCCCGCTCCCATGTGCTCTCTTAGAGATTCCTGTGCTGCCAGCGAACACACACTAGAGGTATCGACCGTCCATGTAGGACCTGCTCCTGTCAATCCTCAATCTCCACTAGAACCTCCGTGAAAGTCACCCCGTCATCGATGTCTATCTCTCTATGGTTGATGATGTGGGATGGGTCGTGCATGTATCTCCTCAGCTGAGAAACGTAGAAGACATCGTGCACCCGATGCAACTGAGGTGGAAGAGCTAAGCGGTAAGCCACCTCGCCTACTCTACTGAGGACCTGGAATGGTCCAATGAATCGCGGAGACAACTTGCCGCCTCGACCAAATCTCCATAGAACTCGTCGAGGTGAGACCCATAGAAAGACGTGGTCTCCATCCTCGAACTCCAGAGGCCTCTATCTCCTGTCATCATACGACTTTTTCCTACTCTGTGTAGTCTTCATCCACTCCTAGATGATCTTTACCTTCTCCATGGTAGCTTGTACCATCTCTGGTCCCACTAGTGCTGACTCCCCTGGGTCTATCCAGCATAGTGGAGATCTGCAAGGTCGATCATATAAGGCCTCAAAAGGTGCCATACCGATGGTGGAGTGATAGATATTGTTGTAGGAAAACTCTACCAACGGTAAGTGATCCTCCCAACTATGACCAAAGTCTGGGACACAAGAACAGAGCATGTCCTTGAGGGTATGAATGGTCTGCTCGGTCTGACCATCCGTCTGAGAATGGAAGGTAGTGCTTAAGCGAAGCTGTTTCCCGAAAGCCTCCTACAACCCCTTCCATAGCCGGGAAGGAAACTGTGCATCACGATCGGAGACAATAGAAGAAGGTACTCCATGAAAACACACAATCTCCAGAACATAGAGGGGTCCCAAGCTCTCTACTGAGCCCTGCTCTCTGATCGGTAGGAAGTTGTCTGACTTGGTGAGTTGGTAAACGATCACCCATATCCAATCATGACTCCTGGATGTACATGGAAGACCCATCATGAAGTCCATGGATATCCCATACCACTTCCACTCTGGGACCTCTAAAGGCTGAACCAAGCCTGCTGGTACCTGGTGCTCTGCCTTCACTTGCGGACAAGTGAGGCACCATGAGACAAACTCTCTTACCGACTTCTTCATACCTAGCCACCAATGCTATCGTTGGAGGTCCTGGTACATCTTCGCCACTCCTGGATGTACTGCTAAAGGGGAAGTGTGGAACTCCCTCAACACTTCCTCCTGAAATTCTACTGGTACCATGGTACGCCCTCTGAAGATGATGTCGTGCTCCCCACCTTCAGAAAATCCATCAGGTTCCTACCCTGTGGATATCTAAGCACGTCACATCTTACAGTCATCGTCCCCATGTTGCGCCTCCCTGACTCACTGAAGAAGTGGGGGAGTGACCATGAGAGACTGTAGACAGGCTTCTCCATCCCTATCCATAAAGGATATCTGTAAAGAATCTAGCTGCTCTATTGCCTTTCCTAGTAGCTGTATACCAGATCTCCTACTGAGTGCATCTGCAACAACATTCCCCTTCATAGGAGTACAAACTATCTCAATGTCATAGTCCTGGAGAAACTCAAGCCAACATCGCTGTCTCAAATTCAGGTCCTTCTGAGAGAAGATACACCTGAGACTCTTGTAATCAGAGTACACGGTAAAATGTTCGCCCATAAGATAGTGTCGCCACATCTTCAAGGAGAAGACCACTGCTGCTAACTCCAGGTCATGGGTAGCGCAGTTCTTCTCATGTTGTATTATCTGTTGAGAACCATATGCGATCACTGATCGCTCCTGCATCAGGACACACCCAAGTCCAATCCCTGATGTGTCGCAGTAAACTAAGTACCCAACGACCTCCTATAGAAGCCTCAAGATGGGGGGCACTAGTCATCTTCTACCTCAGCTCCTGAAAGCTCTGCTATCATCTCTCCAACCACACGAAGGTTTTCCCCTTCTTCTTCAAGGATGATAGTGGTGCTGCAACTCTGGAGAAGTCTATAACGAATCTATGATAGTATCCATCCAATCCTAGGAAACTCCATACCCCCATCACACTCCTCGGTGGCTCCCAAGCAAGTACCGCCTCAATCTTCGCTGGATCTACTGCAAATCCAGCCTCTGAGATGACATGTCCCAAGAAGTGAACCTCTCGAATCCAAAACTGACACTTCAAGAGCTTACCATAAAGTTGGTGCTCTCGGAGTGCGTCCAGTACTACTTGCAAATGGTAGGCATGCTCCTCCTCAGTAGTCGAGTAGATCAGTATATCCTCGATGAAGACTATGACAAAGCGATCGAGGTAAGGCTGGAAAATCATGTTCATGAGACACATGAACATTGCTGGAGTGTTGGTTACACTGAAGGGAATAACCAAGAACACTTAGTGGCCATACCGACACCTGAGGGTCGTCTTTTGCACATCCTCGTATCAAACTTTGAGCTGGTGATAACCTGATCTGAGGTCTATCTTAGAGAACCACTGTGCTCCCTTCAGCTGATCAAAGAGGTCTTCAATCCTCGGGAGTGTGTACTTGTTCTTTACAGTCACCTAGTTCAGGTGACGGTAGTTGACATAGATCCTCAAGCTCCCATCCGCCTTCTTGGCAAACAGAATTGGGGCTACCCAGGGAGAAACACTAGGCCAAATGAATCCCTTTCCCTACAAGTCCTCAAGCTGTACCCGCAGCTTGCGAAGCTCATAGAGAGCCATTCGATATGCTGGATTAGATATCGGTGTCGTCCCGAGGTACAAGTCAATGTAGAATTCCACCTCTCTATGAGGAGGTAGTCCTGGAACATTGTCAGGGAAAACATCCACATACTGGTCCACCACTACAGGATAAGTCGGACTCTCCACATTAACTGCTCTGAGGGTAAGGCAAGCCAACTGGTGAGTGATCGGCTGCACCCTACTCCGAGTAAGTCTATCATGTGCTGCAAAGGTTACCTTCTCACCGGTGAAGGTGAACTTGGTCCCATCCGTGTAGACACACCTCACTTTGCGGCTAATACTGTCAATCTGAGCATGGACTGTAGATAACCAGTCCATACCCAAGATGACGTCGTAAGTCCTCGACGCTGCTACGAGGAGATCCCAGGTGAAGATCTTGTCTCCTAGAGTAAGCTCACACTGCCGGAACCAGTGTGTAATCGTCGAGTCTACTCCCGTAGGAGTCTCTAGACATAAGGATCGAGACAATGACTACATCAGAATCTCTGAGCTGTGAATGAGGGTAGTGGAAATGAAAGAGTGACTGACACCTTATGTATATAATAACTAAATCTAAGGTGAAGTAGATACAGATCGTACCTCAAATCATCTCTTGAGCGCCATGGTCATATGCCTCAGCTGCCTGAAGCAGATCTCTCCCTTGTCCACCTACTCCCTGCGGTCGGGGTGGACCTTCTGGTGGTGGTGGCGGTAGCACCTTGTAACGTCGTCCAACGCCAGCTGCATGACCAGCTCCTCTGCCACATCCACCTGCTCCCAGCGGACCACCTCGATCAAACCTCTACCTTTTCCTAGTAGGTCCCTCAACTGTCTCATGATCATCTGAACGACGGGTCGGACAGTCACGAGCCATGTGACCAAGCCCGCCGCACGAGTAACACTACCTTCTCCTGGAAGGTAAGTCACTACCTCAGGTGCCTCGAACAACTGATATTGAGTCATGCGGTCATCCACCCATGGGTCTGGTCCTCTTGGACCTTTGTGTCATCTCTCTACTGCCATCTTCAGAAGACTACACTGCGTGTCGACTAGTAGTGGGTCTCACTACTGGTGATTGCTCAGCAAGGAAACTCTCTACTAGGAGGGCTCTCTCTAACACCCACGCCAGTGTCGGGATGCTGAGGGAGATTATCGATGCTCTGATCTCTCATCTAATCCCCTGCTGAAGGTCTGGGCCCTGAAGAATGGGTCATGCACCATATTTGTGGAGTAGCACGAGAGGTCGGTGAACCTCGCTGGGTATTGTGCTACTGTCATGCTTCCCTACTACAGATGAAGTAGCTCCTGTATCCGCACCATACAAAGGGTGGCTGGTACAAACTCTGCCTGGAACAGGCTCTCGATGTCTAACCATAGAAGCGCTGCCTCATCATGCACCTAGAGCATCAGACTCCACCATCTGTCTGCTTCTTCTTGAAGGAGGATAGTAGCAAGGATCACCATGAAGTCTGCTGGTGTCCCTACTGGCCTAAAGACTCTCACCACAGCCTCCAACCAATCCTCAGCTACCTATGGGTCCATCTCTCCTCGGAACCTGGGTGGCCTCTGGCACTGTAACTCATGCAATGCGCTCAAGCGGCATGCATTGTATGCTGCTGGGGCTGGTGGCATCGGTGGCCCAATAGAAAGTGATACCGCTGGTGCCTCCGCTGGTAAAGGGCCCTGCACCGAGGCCTCATCGCTTGGTGGGCTGTCAGAGCGTACGACTCTCAGGGCTCTGCAGGGAGGCATCCTGAAAGAAACATATGCGACACGGTCAAAATATTATACTTAGTGAGCTGACCTGGTTGAGATGGCTTAAAGAAAACTTTTAAAGACACACACAATCAGTGTTTTCATGCATGAAGTTGGAAATCAGTAGTCAGGGTCCTGGTGTATGGATACGTCGGTCGCCCGTACCAACACTGGACTCCCTGAACTAAAGACCACACTTAGTACCCTTAACACTATTTCTTCACAGAAAATAATGATTAGAGTCCTATGTTTTGTGGTAGAACCAACTCCTCTGATACCAATTTGTCATGACCTATCCCCTGGGGCCCGTATCGTGACTACCCCAAGCCCGCCTTCCATAGGCCAGGGGCTGGAGACTGGCACCAAAGGCGTAAATCCCTAAGATGGGAAGTAATTTCCTTTATAAATTGTAAACGAACACAATCAGAGTACAACTGGAAGCAAACACTAAGTAAAAACTGTATACAAAATAGAGTGCTGAAAGTAAAGTGGGCCGGAAATAAAATCCCAACAGTAAAGTAAAAGAAAATGGAAAAGTACAAGTACAACTGAAAGAAGAAGAAAAGAAGCTACTGGGTCATCCTCTGGGGTTCTTACTTGAAGGGTAGGTACAGATGGCCTCCTTAGCACTCCATGTCTATCTGTCCGCTCCATGTACCGTCACACCGAGTGGTCCACCTCCGGGTACCGTCCAGTCCTACTACTCTCTGCCTCAGTCAACGCTGCCCATCTCCTGCAACCAACACAATGAGGTGCAGATATAGCCTATGCAGGGGTGAGTATAACGATACTCAGTAGGGACCTCAAGACCCTCAAGGCCTCACTAAATCCAACAAGGATAAACCATAAAGCATGGATTCAACGGATAACCATTACTTAGGTATATGCCCATACATATACCTAATTTATCTAGTAACTCATCTCAATCATGAGGAAAACTCAAAAGTAAATGACTCAGCTCGAACCATGATTTTTTATTCTTAGGGGGTAGTATCGAGTAATAACCCCAGCTACAGTGTCGGAACCTCAGCTGATTAGTGTACTCCTCCTCTATCGAGTACAGTGGGCCTGCCGCGTCACACAGAGGTGCTTCCCACTATCCTAGACTGCTGTGGTACTCCTCCTGTCGAGTACTGTGGGTCTGCTATGCTCACACAGAGGCGCTCCCCACTGTGGGTCTACCGCGCTCACACATAGGTGCTCCCCCTCATAGCCAGCTAAGGTACTCCTCCTGTCGAGTACCGTGGGTCTGCTGCGTCACACAGAGGCGCTCCCCACTATGGGTCTACCGCGTCACCCAGAGGCACTCCCCAATAGACTAGTCGAAACACTCTGAGTCGAATCGGTCAGCAGTCATCAGGTCTAATCCAGCTACTAGGTCCACGAACTATGTCCGCTCATCTCAGGAAGGATCTGCTCCATGATCTACTGGTCGATGCTCCATCTGCCAAGAAGTCCCACGAAGAAGTATCTCAAAGATCTGCCATGTCATAGGGGGAAAATCCAAGCAATATGTGTCCAAGACATAAAGACGATATGACCAAGCCATTTTCCAAAAAGTACATGGCGTATTGGTATGGTTACACGTCGTGTCTTTAGACCTCGGGTACTACCCGTGGACAATGGCCCATGTTGAAGGGATGGTCATGTATAAAAGTAATTACATGGTGTGTGCTATGGTTACACACCATGTCCAAGCATCCGAGGTCGGCTCCATGTACGTTGGCCATGTTCTCGTACACGACCTCAACCCATGTTTGCCAACCCGTGTAACTGCTACATGGGGTATCCCGTGTCATTGACTATTCATGGTTGTGTAGTGGAGTGCATGCTCGTGTACTTCACCAGTGTCCGTGTATCCCCAGGATACACGTCAATTCTCACAAAGTCGCCTATGTCATGATGCTTTAGAGAGTACACGCCATGTCGTCAAGCTGTGTGATTCTTCCCATGTCTGTGTATTTCCCAAAATACACACCGTGTGTCGCGTAGCTGCGTCTGCCAGGCCGTGTGGAAAGTACACGCCGTGTGACTGGGGTCACACGCCGTGTGCTACCCGTTTGATGCTAGAACCCTAGACACAATATGATTGTACTACATGGAGTTTCCTTCGAGAGTACATGGCGTGTATTCTGGATTTTTTTAGAAATGACACCTCTGGACAGCGCACCTCCTATGATGCCCGTTCTTGATTCTGATGGTCCGATTTCCACGAAACCTTAGACTTTAGGTCACCCTGATATTCCAAAGTCATTTCAGGTGTTTTTGGGTCTCCGATCGGCTCCAAAAACATGTTTTTATTCTCTCGCATGAGAAAGGGGGGAAGAACGGTCCTTCCATTCCGGTCTGATCTGTCGCCCTCTATCGTCACCGCACCTCCGCTAGGTCATCATGATGTAGGGTCTTCATTCTGGGATTTTTGCATCACAAAATGAACCCTCAATGATCCATTGTTCATTGCCGAATAAGAATATGATGATCACACCAATATTCACAAGAACGACGGAAGGAATCGGGCCGTGTTAGTTTGGCCCGGTCCTTCCATATTAGTTTGATAGTAGGCGGATCAAGAGGAAACAATTCAATCATGGAAGGAAGAATTAACATTGCTCAAAACCAAATCACACCCCTACCTAGTTTGTCGATTGTTGACGGTGGAATGAGAGTTTGGAGAAGTCGAAGTCGAAGATGACGTCGGCATTATTCGTGGGCATTGCTTCCCTTTCTTTCCCCAGTTGAAGTTCATTCTTCGTTGGTGGAGATGCGTTTTTCATGGGCGACAGTTCTTCAATGGAGGGTTCTTCTCCTCCCCAAGCTCCACCAAAATACTAAGCCAAAATCAATAGAGGAATTGTCTATTATTTGTTGGCACAACAACACAAATAGTTGTGTTTAATTAAATGAGACAACTCATTTAATTAATGGGGTGGAATTAATTCAAATTCTAAATTAGGGGAGGTGGAGAGTTTCCATTAAATGAAGAGAGGTGTTCAAATAATTAATGGGGAGTTAAAGGGGGTTTAAAGTCTGTGTGGTCCCCAATAAGGATATCCTCCAAAGGGAGGTTATGTGCAAGTGGGACCCACCACCATAACCTCTCATGGGAGGTTTTGGTGTGGTGCCCCCCCACCTCTAACCACCTCTTGGAGGTTTTAATCCCCAAAAATAAAAATAAAGTTACACTTTATTTTTATTTAATTTAATTTAAAAACCCCAAAAATCTGACTTCCATTCTCGACCATCTTCCATCGAGGAGAAAGTCTTATTAAGTGAATACAGACACTGCGAGTTCAAGGGTGCCCTCAGATTTCATTTCTGAGCACCGGTCCAAAAGTTATAAAATCCCGCTCATATGTTTACTAAACATACCCGAAAAAAACTTCAGAAATTGATTCCGGGCACACTGGGCCTTGGAATCAAGCGTCGTAAATTTTCAAGGACTCGTAAATTTTCCATGTATTTAGGGAAAAAAAATCCACGGAAATTCCGGGTCTTTACAACAGTACTGCTACAGTACCTACGCCCAAAGGGGTTTTGAACCCCCATTTTATCATATTCTTATTCTTATATTATGTCCACTTATAATCATTGATTAATATCCCTTATGTTTACTCTTACTATGCATATGATCTCACCCTTTCTTACGTCTCACTTCCCCAAGTTATGAAGAAATGTTTTAAATATAACATGTCTATAAAGGGTTTTGGTTGTGAGTAAAGTAATGGTAAATGATGTAAATCTTTTATATACTAGTTGTTTAGGTATCCATGTTTCCAAATACACTAAATATTTTCAGTTTTATCATGGATCATATTGGTATGTCATGAATATTCTTCTAATAAGATGTATTTTTTATGCATGTAAAGTTTGGGTCACTATGGAATTAGGAAAACTAATACATATTAAAATTCATGTATTTCTCATCAAATGATAATTTTTCCCAGTATACCTATATTTTATTATTCCATAATAACTCTTCAATATTTCTCACAAAATATTTTATTATTAGTGCACTCTTTTATTCATTCTTGACACGTTTTCATTATTCAATATGTGTCACCATTGGCCTTGATATAATTTTTACACATCCTTAATCCCTATGAAAAACATTTAAAAATGATATATGAGAGAAATAAAGCACATTAAGGGATATAAAAATTAAGGAAACCTATCAGTGTATTTGAAATTCATGAAAACCCATAAGGATGGTTTTATTTTCTCATAATAAACTTTGAGTTTAAAATAATAACATAATTACTTTTGAAATAAACTTTTACCAAAGTTTTTTTATACAACACTTCACAATAACGCATAAAGGAAAAAATCACAATTTTTGAGATTTTATTGAAAAACAAGAAATTATTTCCCTAAAAACAAACTTTTCACCCAAGTTAGATCATAAGCATTATTTTTAATCAAAGATATTTTTCATATCTTATGAAATCAAAATATTTCCATAAAAACCTATTAAAAAATAAAACATGAAATATATATAAGGATAAAAATATAAATAATCCCATGGATAATAATAATTGATTTCATAATGATGGAATTTATAATGCTGGACATCAAAATAATATTTTCAATGCCATGTTTCAATACATCATAAACATACCGTAAATTCCTCATGCTAGGAAATTGTAAATAATTGGGCAGACATAAACCAAATACCTAGACTATTTTGTCGCCTGAGACAAACCAATGAATCGAGGGGCTATCTATAATTGGTCCTAACCATTACTCACTAAGTCCAATGTATTCATCATATTAAAGAAATGAATTAACATTCAATACATAATCAATATTAACATTTATATTGAAAAACTATCATATTAAATTCCAATATTTTCCTAGTGAATGAAATAAATTTTTAAATAAGTTTACATTAGTTCACAATATATATAATAATGAGTATATATTTTAGTCAACAATGATAAAAAGGATTATAGAGAACATATATTTAAGTCCTTTATTTTTATTTTTAAATAATCATGTGAAATATCCAAATCATATCCCCCACTAGTGTTAAACAAGGTGTTCTATTATGCCCCCAAGTTGCGTATTGAGTGAATAATTGAGTTAATAACCAACAAACCTTTTTTGGGGTTATAACCCATAGATGAAGCTCTACAATATCATGCATCCACTTTCTTGAATCTAGATAGGGAAATAATTTGTAAGAAACCATCTCTATTTAATTTACTATAATTTTAGTATGTCAACATATATGAAAAAATATTTTAAAAATGAATTTAAAATACACTTTAAAAATCAAGAGAAAACATCTCTTTTATTTTGGTAACTTTTTAAAAAATCAAAATTCATAGAATATTAATAAAAATATTTTCTTTGAAAATAATTATATAAAATTTTAAATTATTATTAAAAGAAAATAATAGTTATGAATGTGGGAAATCCATTCATTCCATGTACATTAAAATAGAATTTTCTTTTCATACTTTTGTAAAGAGAAAAAAGTGAGTTTTACATAAAACATTTGAAAAGATTCCTTTTAAGAATTTTTAAAGAAAGTAAAAAATTAGTTTAAATTAAAATTTAAAATTATATTAATAATAAATAAGAGAAATCATAAAACATTTGATGAATATGAGTATAAAGTAAAATGTTTTTATAGGAAAACTTTAAAACAAGGATTTAATAGAAATTCCATTACAACTTTATTAACATTTGATTAAAAAGAATATTGAAGTATATATATTTAAAATTATTTATAAAAAACTTTAATATCAGTAAAATAATTATAAATACATACATTTTATAGTTTATACAACACATAAATGAAAATATGTGGTTAAAATGACATGATTAACAAAGTAAGGAAATTTATATGTGAAATCCCTTACATCGAGTCCTGATTTATTTTGTATGTTTTTTAAATATAGAATAATAAAATTATATTATTTTTATAATTTATTAATAACATTTTTTCATTTTAATTCCATTATCATTATCCCTTTTATTTCATTTTTTACCATGTATTATATAGTTTCGAAATCAATTAAGTCAATGTCAGACATTTTGAGGATGGTATCAAAAAAACTTCGGTAGGTTGAACATGTTCAAGGAGTTCATTATCACATAATATAAATAATATCAATCCTTAAATAATTATTATATTTATATATTAAATAAAATTTTAGAACCATCCATGAAATGTATACATGAAAAACAAGTCACATCACTTTGTGGAGGTGGTAATCCACACGTATGAATGAACGACATTAACATTTTCGAACAGATGGAAGGGTAAAAAGGTAAGTAATATATTATCTTTAAAGAATAATAATTATTTAATTAATATCATATATATTCATTAAATTCATCATAATATCTATCTTTTTGAGGCGGTGATGAAAAACGAAACACATCTCTTCATGGAGGTTGTAGTCCACACATATGCAAGAGCGATATTTTAATTTCCCATAAGATGAAAAAGGATATGAAGAAGGGTTTTTTCATCAACATAAGAACATTTAAGTATATTTAAGACTTTTATGTTATCATATCATCATGATTACATAATATTTGAATGAGGTGGAAGAAGAAATAAACATGAAAACCCTCAGTTAAGAGTTATACCACTTCATTAGAAAACATCACTTGTCTTACACATTAGACCTTATAGCTTGGTCATTTGGTGTGATAAAAACCTATAATAAATTGGGAGTAAGTTTGGTAATTAATTTTGGAAGATATTTCTCAATCTAAATGGCTCATGTAGTGTGAGGAAGAGTGGATATGAGGAGCCCTTTTATAAGTTAGGTGGGTGGAAATCTTGTAAATACTTTAAATATTTATATATAATATGTCTCTAACTCATATAAAATGTATACAAAGTGAAAAATATTAAATTTAAGGAGTATAAGTTATAAATGAATTCACCCAATAAAAATTTGACAAGTTTAAGAGTTATTTTGGACCTTATCTTCAAGTTTGACCCTCTCATCAACCCTTTTAACATTAACAATGGTAAAAATAAATTTAATCTCTAAGGGTCATGGAAGTGATTTTAAAAGTTAAAAGTGGATTATAAATGAAAAATTCATGAAAGATTCAAAAATTTCCTATAAAATCGTGTTTTTATAGGATTTTTATGATTTTATAATGATTTAAAATTTATTTTTAAACATTAAATACTATTTCAGGTTATTTTCTAGATGAGTCAAAAAAATTAACAGTAAACATATCAAGGTAACAATGTAATTATAATATAAACTAATTAAAAACCAATTATTAATTATAAGTATTCAATAAATTTCTAAACACCATATACCAGAAACACCATCAGAGGATAACCCCCTAACCATTTATTAAATAAAAAGAAAAGGATATTAACCAAGTAACACAAGCTAAAATAGAAGATTACATATCAAAGAAACCATACCCGTCATCACATCCATGATGAAAATCCTCCTCCGCAGTAGATGATTCACATTCCAAACTTTCATAATTTTTAAGAACCTTTGCATACTTCCTTCGCAGGTTCATTCGTTCCAAGTATAGAAGATCTGTATTCCCAACTGATGACATGGGGGGTATCGGCTTTGGTAAGTTGGAGTAGTCCTTCCTCGGCCTTCTTCGTGATTGAGTATTCATCCAAAACATATTACTTTTAATGTTTTAAAAATATTTTACTTTTTTTTCTACTACTTTCAAAAGTGATATGTCAATGTTGCATAAAAATTTTATATAATTTCAACATCATGAAAAATAAAAAATAAATTTTTATCATAAAAACAATTTATTAAAATTTTAAAAATGATTTATAACTATTAATAACTTTATTTTATCCCTAGGAAAAAATATTAGATATATTAAAATAATGAGAGTGAAATTTTTTAATTATTCTTTACTTAAAATAATATAAAGGTCCTTATCAAATAAGAATGATAAAAATTTCTATAATTTATAATATAGGATGAGTAAGTTCAAAATAAACTCATCTAATTAAATAAAGAAAAGTGTTGGATTGATTTTGAGGCCTTACTTGTTTATTTTTAATCCCATTTTATCAATTTTACCTTTTACTTAATTTGGGTTTGATAAAATAAAATCCATAAACAGGAAATGGATTAGTAAATATGTTTCTTAACTAATTTTACATAAAAATAAATTCTAAAGAGATATCACCCTGTTTTTCATTATCTCTTAATTAATGATTCCTTAAATAAATGTACTTTTTTCCTAGAATGGTTTATCAGATACTTTGGGATTTTAATAAAATTTATGTTATCACATTTGATTGGAACGTGATTAAAATAAAATACAAAGCCTATTATGGTGTGTTTCATCCATATAACTGATTTATAACAACTTCCAACTGCAATATATTCAGATTCATTAGTTGATAATGCTATATAATGTTGTTTCTTACTTGAACATGATAATAGAGATTTACCAGGAAAGTGTTAGGTTCCAAAGGTTCTCTTCTTATTTAGTCTACACCCACCAAAATTAGAATCTAAATATGAATTTTAATTAAAATTATTGTTTTAAAAAAAATAGAGAAATGGAAATAGTTCTTTTAAATATTTTAAAATCTTTTTAGCAGTACTTAAATGAGATTATTTTGTATTAGATTGAAATCTTACACAAATACATACTAAAAAATAATTTCTATCCTACTTTTAGTAAAATAAATCAAAATTCCAATGATTTATTTATATTACTTTTTTTCAATAGGATTTCTAGCTTTATCCAAGTCAAGTTTAATATTTGAGCTCATAATAATTTAATAATTCTTACTTTTTTCAAGTCCAAACCTTTTAAGTAAATGAAGAATGTATTTTCTCAGGTTTAAAAAATTTCCATTTTTTTGATAAATTTGAAATCTAATGAAATAGTTTAACTATCCCATCATACTCATTTGAAACAATTTTTATATAATTTTTGAAAAACAATTACTCAATTTTTGGTTTGTTAACCAAAAAATAATATCATCAATATATATTTTTACTATAAAAATATATTTTTATGAAGTTTTATTAAAAATAGTGGGGTATTAAAATCCCATATTAAAAAAATTTGATAAAATAAAATAACTTATTATTTCATAATGTGATATAGGTTATTGTTTAATTCTATAGAGAGCTTTGGTAATTAAAAAAACAATTTTGAAAATGAGGGTCGTCAAAACTAGAAGGTTGTTCAATATAAATATCCTCTATTAAAAATCCATTTAGAAATGTTGATTTAAATTCCATATGATATGAATATAATAGAAATATTATAATTACTTATAACCTAGATACAAGGGGAAAGGTATCCTCATATTATTTACCTTCTTCTTAATTACAACATTTGGAAACTAATCTGTATTTTCTACTCAGGATCACACCTTGATCATCCTATTAATTCCCAAATACACATTTAGTTCCAATAATAGGATTGTCAGAGGGTCTATAAACTAAATCCCATACATGTTTCCTCTTGAACTGGTCTAAATCTTCTTACATCACTAAAACCTAACTCTCATCAGCTAAAGCTTCTTCTCAAGTTCTAGGTTCTAGCTAGGATAAAAAGTTAGACAATTATACAAGGTTTCCAAAATTTATTTTGGTTTTAACTTCTTAATCTAAACTTCTTATAAATTTTTCTTGGGTATGGTCCTTATGTTTTCTAGGTTTTCTAGGTAGAATGATTTATTTTACACTAGTATCAACCCTTACAAGACTTATTTCCCTAAAAATAAATTTCAAATCATCGTCCTTTTTATTTTTAAAATAGGATAAAGTATAATGTTCATAGGATAATCACTTAAATCATCACATTGAACCATTTTATGATCAAAAGGATCACTTTAATCAAACTTCATATGAGTTTACTATTCAATAATCCTTAACCTTTTATTTAAGACTCTATAATCTTTGGAAGAAGTATAATAACCTAGGAAGATGCCTTAATTATCTTTTGGATAAAATTTACCAAGGTTGTTATTAGTGTTTAATATATAAAATTTATATCTAAATACTTTAAAGCATCCTACCATTAGTTTTCTACTATTACATAGTTCATTGGATGTTTTCTTTAAGATATGTCTAATTAGAACATTGTTAACGACATAACATGTAGTGTTAATAGCTTCATCCCAAAATTGAGTAGGAATACTCTATTCACATAACATTATTATGGATATTTATTGCAATATAATATTCCTCCTTTCAATACAACCATTCTATTAAGGTTTTAGGGTGTATAAAAGGTTTTTTTAATACAATATTTTGAGTATAATGAATTAAATTCATTATTCTAAGATTATGATCCATGATCACTTATTAAAGACATAATTTTGGTAAACTTTTAATTTTTCACAAGTTTAAAAAAATTAAGAAGAAAAGAATAATATTCACTCTTAAATTTCAATAAATAAACCCAAATAAATCATGATCAATAATCAACCAAAACATATAAAAAATATTTTCTAGTAAGGATTTCTATTTTAGAAGGTCTGAATAGATCCACATGAATAATCTCAAGGGGTCTATAAGTAGTAACCTATTTAATTAGTTTAAAAGATGACTTGTGTTTCTTGCTAATTTGATATGTATCACATAGTTTGTTTTTATCCAATTTAAGGTTTATAAAATTAGAAATCAAATTTATTTTGGATAAAATTTTCAAAGAAAAAAAATTACAATGTCTAATTCTTATATTCCAAATTCATGATTCATTAATTTCATCATTTATGAAATTTATAATCTATCTACACAAGGAATTAAGATCAAAAGTATAGACATTGAATTTTCTTGGTGCTTTAAAAATGGGAGATTTTTCTTTAAAAACTGAACATAAATTGTTATAAAAATCAAATAAATAACCATAACCACAAACTTCAGAAATACTTATCAGTGTATTATTTAATCCTTCAATATAATGTACTTTACTTATGAGGATAGATTGTATATTTCAAACAGATCCAATTACAACTATCATTACTTTTTTTTGTCACCAAATGTGACACAATCTTCATTAATATTATATAGTGAGTAAAATTTATGTAAATATCCACTCATTTATACTAAATAACTACTATCCATGAACCATTTTTCATTTTTGTTTGTGTGTTTAGTTCTGTACAATGAAAAATCAAACAATAAGATTTTTTGGTACCCAAACACTCTTGGGTCTTGAAATGTTATATAAAAAAGGCTTTAAAACTCAAGACTTTTGATATATATGATATAATAATGATTATGAAAATGTGAATTATTATTTACATATTTTCATTCCATTAGTTGAAAAGTGGAAAAAACATTCATGTATATGTACAACCTACCATCTCCATGAATGATGTAATTCACTTTTTTATCTGTATCCTTTATCGACGACTCAATATATATATATATAATAAATATATATATATATAATAAATATATATGATATATATATCATAATTAACAAAATTATTATGATGAAACTATGGTCAAAGTAAAAGGACTATAACTACTGAACTAAAATTCTCATGAAAAATGAAATAGTTAACACTGAGAAATGACGATTTTAATAAGGAGTTATTTATAAATGAGTGTTAAAATGTTATAATTGGATTATATATGATATTATAAGTATTTAAATTACTATGATATTAAATTTTAATAAATTTTATTTTATTATATAGGAGGTTAATCCACTTTTAAAGAAAATCAAACTCAAGTTAAGGAATTTATGTTTGAATTTCATTTTAATAGAGATTATTTATACTTGAATTTATATTGAAGTAAGATTTATGATATTTTATTGAAAATAAATTTAAATTTATTATAATATTATTATTTCTTGATAATACATGTTTCCTTTAATTTTTCTCATTTTAGGTACTCAAGAGATAGAAATAATGTTTTTATGGAAAATCACTCTTATTTCTCTCATCAGTTGAAAATAATTTTTATTCCATGTTAATGTTTTCTAAAAATGGTTTCAATAATTTTTATAATATTCTTATATAATTGTTTAAATTCAATTTTACCCATGATTTATTTTTTTAAAAAATTATTTAAAATAAACATTCTTTTCATTTTTCACATGAGGTAATTTTGATTTTTTCCCAAAATTTGAAAGGAATATTTTTTTAAAATACAAGATATGAAAAAATTACCACCATCATAAACACTAAATGATTTGAAGTTTCATTTACAAGGATTAAATTTTTTTTTGAAAGAAATTTTTTTCCTTAATATTTTAGAAATTTCTAGATTTTAATATGTGATTAAAAAATGAAAACAATATTTTCCTCGAGAAATATTCCAGTGATATTTTAAAGGAAATTTTTATCTATGATAACATAATTTTATGTTACATAGGATTTACTAGGTATATGATCCAATGATACCATATTTATTCTTTCTATAGATGGTTTTTGGTTATGATGATGAAATATCATTGAATCACATTTTCTTTTCCATGGGTTAAGTTTTGATGAATGTTTTTATGATCTTATGGAATACATATGAATTTATTTATGATAATATGATGGGTGGGCCTAAAATTATAAATACCTATAATTAATTTGGTAAATATTAATGTTCTATTAAATCAAAGGGTTCATGCGAGGTTATACCAAGTTTGAAATAGGTCACACAAGGAGGTTATCCCATGTATGAAAGAGGGTACATGAGAGGTTATCCCAAGAATAAGGTAGGTACATTAGAATTTAGACCAAGAAAAACATGTTATGAATGTCTTGGTGGGTATCCTTGACATAATATTTCTATGATTATGATTATGGAACTATTATTCTAATATTTTGTTATATGATCTTATTACATTTTTATGTTCTTATGGATCATGTTTTTTGACCCCTTTATGATTCATGTCTTATAAAATACCAAGATTCATTCCATGAATCATATTCATGATATAAAAATTAGTTGGTATGAATTTAAAAGGTTAATATCATGTTATCATACCCTTTTTTATCATGTTATGTTTAAATGATCATTTATTTCTCTATTGTTTACCCTTACTAAGCATATGAGATCACCCTTTATTATGTTTTCTTTTCCCCAAGATATAAAGAAAAGTTTTAAGTATGATGCATCTAAGAAGGGTGCTAGTTGTGGAGAACTAATTGGGAGATGATTTAGATATATTATGAATAAGTTGTTTATATATCTAAGTTTCTAAAGAAACTAAACCTACATAATTCAACCATGGATTATAATTTTATGTAATGAATATTTATCAAATAAGATGTAATATTTATGTATGAAAAGTATGGGTCACTATATAGAAATTACATCCCCCACCATGTAGAGAATCAACACATTGGGTAGGTTATCTAACACCATAAAAATCATCAATGTAAAAGGACATGTCATACTAAGCCACAATCCTAATAGAGTGAATGGGTATCATATACCAAACTCTAACAATATATAAAACAAAGGTCATAACACCCCATGAGATAATCAAAACCATATAATGGAATAAATAAGTTGCTTAAGATAGCTGCATAAATAAAGAAATAACTAGGATGGAATAATTTAAAACTCCCCTTAAGTTTATTTTGATTGGTCCTCACTCTAAAAACCCTACTTGAAATCCAAACTCAAAGTTTAACTTTATTTGTTATCCTAAAAAATGGGAGACATTCTCTTCTCACATATAATACTAAGTAAAAGTGTTTAGAATAACTCAAGTCTCTCTAGGAGGTCCAAACAAAGAAAACATTAGGATATATAAATGAATCTATAACCAATGGAGGCTATAGGAAGCTAAATTGGTCCATCATACTAAAATATAATCCAAGGATCTCATCATTAGACTTTGAGAATAAGGATCAACTCGCTACACATTGATCACATGACCAAAAAAACTATAATGTCAAGGAATAATGATAATCATGCCATCATGGCCCTAAAAAACTTTATCCTACTCAAGGGATCCCTTAATGAATCTTTGGAATTATTTCGAATACACTTTAATTAAATCCTGTAACCATGGGCAGTCAAGCCATCAAGGCATAATATAAGGAGGGTCCATCACGACCCTATAATTCATTACCCAATAAATATGAGTTAAAGGAAGTAATTTTATTTAATTTAAGGCCAATATTATATGAGTGTAGAGACTGAATATCACATCCTGCATAAGAAAATCATAAACCAAAGAGATATATTCAGGGACCACCTAACTCAAGATGGAGTTAGCCCCATAAGAAAATATCTACCACTATTACCTTAGGTTTTTCAAACCCATGCTAGGCATAAAACACATATGTGAGGCCCAATATCCATAAAAAGTAATTATATTTAATTATAAACCATAATAAGTCATTTAAATAATTAATTCCATAATCAATTCCTTTTTTCATAATCAATGGATAAATCATCTGATGGCTTATCGATGCCAAAAAATCAAGAAATAGGGCATGGATCAGTCATGACACACCCTTAATCTCATACCTTATAAAATCCATAACATACATTTTGATTCATAAACCAATTATATCATAATTTAATGGAAAACCCAAAAAAACAGGGAAGGTACCTACTAGTAATGAAATGGTGTGCTACCATGCACGATTAGATCTCCCAAGTCCCCCCTATCCCAGATTTATGAAATCCCCATTATAGTAGTATGATTTCACTATACCCCAATGTAATTGGAACTAAAAACCCTAAACCAGGTTAATATAATTATAAGGGAATAAAGGAAGATGATAGGATGGTCTATGAGGAAGAAAACCCACCTCAATCAGCATCATGAACAACCCTCAGACCACCGAGGTCAAAGGGGAAATGGATGATAATGAGAGGTAGGGGGATTAAACCTCCCCTCTACACATGTCGATCACCAAGTGGGAACTTCGAGTAGGGTTCCTATTAAAATGGGGGGAGAAATTATATTTTTACCTTATTTAAAAAAGCCACCTAGAAAACTATCGTAACTCCAGTGGACTTCCACTGAACTTCCAGTGGTAGGGACTATGGTGCATCACCACTATCCATCCCATTGGAACTCCAATAGACATATATAAGGGTTCTTTTACTTCTTATATCCTTCCTCTAGGCCACCTATACCCTCAAAAAACTAAGATTCCAAACCAATCATTTTCTTATGAAACACCCATATCAAAAAAAATATTTTTAAACTTTTAAATTCTACCTAAAAAACTAAAATTCACAATATGAACACAAAATTTCAAATTGATCCTCAGTTCCACACTCATTAGAACTTAGTTTCCTCTTTTTATAGCAATATTAATTGGTTTATGACTTTGTAATATACCCCTCCCATACTCATTGGTTCCACATTGTAGTGTAATTATTTCTCAAGGGTGATGGTTGTAATATACCCCTCCCATGATCCGGATGCCATTATTTGGGCATTCAAACTAGTTATAAGATTGAGACACCACCCTAGTACTATTTTTTAAAAACATATACAAATCACTGGTACTAGATAAATCACAAATGACCAATTATCATAGTGTCTTTATTAGTAGACATTAACTTAACTTTCATGTGTATGATGTGTGTTATATCTTTTTATATGATTTTATACACATACTAACTTATATGTTTAGAAATATACTTTAGGTTCCTAATTTATGGTGTCTTATTAATTTTCACACTCATACAAGACACATGTATATTGATAGAGTTGTAACCCTTATTTTTGATCTATAGGTTAGTTTAAGGGTCTGCTGATAGGGATTGGAGTTTGGAAGCTTAACCAGGATAAGTCAATAGTTCTAAGGAAAGGATGTGGACTTGGTTAGTGGAAGTGTTTCCAACATTTTTTTATGTTTTCCATATATATGATCAAATATTTGATTTTTTTATAGTGCATGTATGTCTTTTTTTATATTTTAGAATGATTTTAATTTTGATATAGTATATATTATATAATTTTTTATGGTTACCATTCCACTATAACACCATATTGTGATTTTGGAATGTTTTAATAGTTCATATATTTACTATTATTTTATGGTTATGATATTTAGGTTATAGTCTATGTATTATGTTTATTATATTCTTACCTCAAGATGGATACATTTAATGTATAGGTATTCTTTACTAAGCATTATAATACCTCAGTTTGGGTAGACCAATCTAGGGGAATTAAAAATAGTATTAAAGAACTTCTTCTTGGTCAAATTATTTATTTGGGACCTGTAAATGGTGATAGTATAGTTAAAAATCATAATTGAAGTTGTGTGTATTCCTATAAATTGCATCCATGGTGAAAATCTAAGTTTATAGGGTGGTGGGATTGATATTATAAGTTTTTATATAGCTATATTTTTCTGATTTACAATTATGATATTTCTTGTTATTGTTTTTTTACTCTTAGACTGACTATTTTGAAAAAATTTCTTTCATGGGCTTAATTTAGTTATTTATATATCATGTGACATCTTTATCACCTAGGATAGTGATGATGAAACATTTTGTTTAGTTAGAAAATGAGAGGTTAACTCATCTCACTAGGGATCTTGTTACCTTGTTCAAGACTCTCTTATAGATTTATGAAATGTTCACAAAATAATTCTTAATAATAATACCAATTCCCTTATATAAAAGTTATTTATTAAAACAATTATTTGTGAGAATACTGTATATGTGATAGGTTCTCTATATTTATCCCATTGATTAATTAGTTGTGGTTTAAAGTTATATAGTTAGAAACTATGGAACTTATCATTATCTAGGGAGGCATAAAGAGTTGTAAGGTTGTGATTTATCCAATGAGAGGGGATTAATATGTATCTATATAAATGGAATAAAATCCTATATTTTTATTATATTTAGTGACACACATCATACCTTTTAAAGTCATTTGTCCAGGACAAATGAAATTCATTTTAAGTCCATTAACCTATGATCAATAATGATTCTTTTTGGTAGTTAGGGTGGCACTTGAGTGGAAAACCCCATAATCCTACATAAAAAAAGACCCAGGATAAAAAATGGATAGGGGGAAATTTATGAGTCAATGTAAAATTTACTATAGTAGTTTTTGTAGCTGGTACTGTAGTAGTTATTATAGCTACAGAATTATTCACACGATTTGGGACTATGAGCCACAGACTCAGGCCTTCAGGCCATAGGGAATTTAGGCCACCATAGGCCAATGGGTAATAGGTCCTTTGATACACCTCATGCCTTCAGGCCAAGGGATTTTGGGCCTCATAGACTCTAATACATGAATCATTTAGGTTAGACCAGATTGAAATAGGCCTCAGAAGAGTAATCAGAAGAATTAGCCGCTGCTAGATTAAGGATAACTGGATTGGGAATAAATAAAGGGTATGGAAACTTCTCCATTGGAACCTAGAACCATGAATATATACATAGGGAAATGACATTTGATCAACCATGTGAGGTGGGAATCTAGGTGCCATCAGTGAAGAAAATACTTGGGAGGGGTAGCTCCAATGTATTCTAGTCTTTGGTTGTTTGGGTCATATACTGGTTCTTATGACTCTAGTCCTATGGGTCACACTCAACCTAGTTAAAAAGGGTATTATCCAAAAATAAATTAAAATATATGGAATTCAATCCATTCCATCCAATGATGCTCCTTTTAAGGACACATGCCCATGAATAATTCCAAGCATTTTAAAGTCCTACATAATGGATTTCTATGAACATGTTCACAGTAATGGTTTCATGTTTGAATTGATCATGTGTGAGCCTTTATGATTGGTCCTTACACTAGGTTGGTGGATTATTTTATTTTGAATCCTATATGTTGGTAACTAGATGAGTAATTATGAATGAACACATATAATATATAGAACAGCAGGAAAAAAATAAGGTTTATGCTAGATTAAAAACCCACTTGTTTCTCTATTTCATTAGCTTGACAAAAGGAAGACTACTAGATGATTTAGCGTTATGGAAACTAGTTTAGAGTAACTAGGATGAGTGTATTGAGCTAGAAAAGTTTTCACTATTTTCCTAAGAGCACAAAACTGCATTATCAAAGGAATTAATAATTAATTATATTTCTAGGAATGTAATAGTTGGGGATTAAAACCCATTATACTCACATTATAAAAGGAATACATGATTAGAAGGGGGTATATAAGTGTGCATAATGAACTATTCATGTATATCAAGTTTCTATGAAAGAGGCTTGGGTGAAATAATATTTTTGTGGGTTTGATCAGGGTGAATAGATGCCAATAAGGTCTTTTAGACCACTATGGAGAGAGGATTATATTTTTCCTAGGTAGGTTAATAAGGTGAATGAGGTACCCCAATATGATCCTAAAGTCAAGGTGTAGTTCCATATTAGGGAAACTTGGACACTATTATTAATAATTATATAAAGGATATTTTATGGAAAGGGTTACCTTAATTTAAATCTAATGCAAAGGTAAACCATTATAAATAAGTAAAAACATATTGAAATATGTTCAAATTTCACATAATATTTTGGTTTATATGAATAAATTGGGTTCTCGAGGGAGTATAGAGGTTCATGGCTAGAGACCTCTTAAGTTTTATATAGTGTAATCCCTTCATGAAGGATTTAAATTGGACCCTTTACAAATGGTATATGCATACTAGACCATGAATATTTTATACAGACAAAATATAACCATGATCTATTTACATAGAAGGTGTTATAACCTTTGGGAATCATATCGGAAGTCTACCCATGGGATCCAATCTTTAATGACCTTTTCCTAAATGATTACTCACAAATTATAATATTTCAAAAAAGTTCATGTCTCTAAAAATACCTAGTGTTTCAAAATTTATGTTAGGGACTAATTAATAAGAAAAATCTTATTTGTCATGAATTTTAGAGATTAATATCATGTAAATTTAACATGACCACATAAATAACTATATTCTATTTACAAATGATGTGTACATCGCATAAGATCCATGCGCTTGTAAGGGAATCCCCAATTCAAATAAAAATTAATTTCAATAAAAAAATTATCAATGCAGCCATATGATATCTCCACAATTCAACAAAAAACTATGAGGTATCCACATAAATTAAATTATACCACAAATAATGTGACATCCCAGATCCAAACTTCGAGATCTTGTTCCGTAAACACATTATATACTCACTTTGATATCAGTTGTAAAGGTCTGTATATAACCATACTTGATTATAAAATCAATAATGATTATTACAATTCCTATATATAAAGGACCCATTTAGGTTTAAATCAATATAAAATTAGGAAAAAATAATAACTAATTAATCCAAAATTGACATTTTTGTTATTATATAAAAAACTATTTAATCTATAAAGAGTTATCAATATCTCCCACAAATTATTTCACATATTCTATCCTTTTAAACATGTCATGTGTACTAATTTTCTTCATAACTTGGGGAATGAAAACATAAGAAATGGGTGAGATCAAATGTTCATTTTGGGAAGTTATACAACTAAGGAAATCATGGAATAAAAATGGAATAAATATTATGGTAGTATTAGATAGTAAAAAATAATTCCAAACAAAATGAAAATAAAATATTAACATACCCATTAATAACAATGGAAATAAATAGATCACATGGATATCAATAACTAGTTCCTTATTGATGAAATTAATAATGCTGGATAGTTAATTCCATAAAATAAGATGAGACTTAATGATATTATCCTCAAGGAAATATCTTATTATGGGATGAAATACACCAAAATACCCAAACATGTTTGTCTCATGAGACCAATTGATGCATCTAGGGGCTATATTATATTAGGCCCCACCCAAAAATTATTTAAGTCAAAAGCATTCATTATGTGAGAAAATGAATAAACAATTTATATTCAACTTTTATAATTATCATTAGTATTGTTATAACAACATATGGAACACCAATAATTTTACCCATGTTAATAAAAGGGATAACTTGATCACCCATTCAGAGGAAGAAGGTTTATGGTTAAAAAAATATATATAACTTACCATTAATCATCTGTATTGGAATAAAAACATAAAAAATTCCAATACTTTTCCTTATGTCAATATAATAACATTATTTTTGGGTGAATATCATCCAATATAAATTATGTAAAATGTGATGTTCACACCATATAGAAAAATGAGTATATAGATAATTCAATATTGGAATAACATGATCATAGTCTATCTAGAGAAAGAAGGTGGATAGTTTCAAAAGTACATAAATCAAGAAGTGATAAATATTTTTTGAAGTGTTTATATGGTATGAATTTACATCCTTAGAAAAAATTGAGAGAATACCACATAATATAATAATAGGTTATAATTTATTCAACTTATATTAAATAAGTTCAAGAGAATGATCATAACTCAATGAACAAATGTTGAGTTACCAAAAATATTTACCACTAGGAAAAAAAATAAATCAATATATACTTTAGAAAGTGAATATTATTTGTATTTTTATATCCCATGAAATACAAAAATTATGATAAAAATATATCCATGGTCAGAAAATAAACCATACAACTAAAACATGGTGCATAAAATGTATTATGTCTCAAATATCAGAATTGAGACCAAGAAAACCCTTAGGAAATTATAAAAATTAAAATAAAAACCCATTAAAAGAGATAGATTTTAATTAACAATAAAAAACCATGACTAATATAACTTCTTATGTTTTTAAAAGGAAGCATTATGTTCGATATCATATATGATATGCCACATCGAGCTTAAACAAACAACCAAATATTATTATTTAAATGTTATCGTTACAACCTAGCTGTTAGAATGGAGGGTATGAACATGGTTAACTAAATTAGGAAAATATTTTTTATACATGTATATATAATTATTTTACCAATTAATTAAAAATTAATTTAAAAACCTTTTTAAAATAAAATGAAATGTTTTTATGAAAAACTATTTAAATGTGCACAAGTGTGTTTTATACCAATAAATAAAAAAATAAAATTTGTTTTTTTATTAATGATATATATATATATATTATTAAATATAATTTTTAAATTCATCTTATTTTTTTTCTATACATGATATAAGAACAAATCCAATTTTATGGATAAAAGAAGTTTTTTTCTAAATAGGGAGTTTCTCCACCTTTTGATGGAACACCTATTTTAAATAAAGTTTTTGAAACTTTTATAAATTACATTTGAAAAAAATAAAATTCTTATTTTAAATTCGAATATCAAAATATACCTTGGTCTAAAATTTGATAATTTTCTGACAAGTTTCATGTTTTGATGAATAGTAAAATAATACTACATTTTAATTGAAAGCTATGTTTTCATCAAATTTATTTATAGTGTTAAATTATATATTTTAATGGTTTTAAAGAATAATTAGATCAATTTTTTATAATTTAATCCAATTTAGGTCATTTTAATCAATTTCATAATGAATTTAGATATAAAAACATTTCAATCCTTTGGACGTTCTTACTTTAAAAAACCATTTTCTCAATCTGTCAATGAGATTACTTTTTAATTAATTTCTGAAAATTATATAAATTGAATTCTAAAAAATTGATTATATATTTTTAATCATAAGGTCCAAATTTATTAAATAGTACCCTTTTATTTTTGGATATTATGAATAGAAACTTTAGTAATATTTTTTATTACCACGGTTAAGTGTAAATCGGGTAATTAATGGTAAAAATAATATTATAAATAATATAAAATTACAATAACTCTTGTACAAATTTTATTAGATGAGTGTGTGTCACCCAAAATAATACTTGGTCTAAAATTATAAACTTTTTAAGCCACTTGGATGAGAGTATGAAATTTATAATTTTATATTAAAAGAAAACTCAATTTTCTCACTCTTGTTTTTGACAAGTAAAATATTTTTAATATGGTTTCATATAAAGGTTATGTTCGATAATAAATATTTATTTTAAAGATAACATATTTATCTAAATAAAAGTAATTTATTTATAATTATTAGTGATAAAATAATTACCTTAAATGGTGAGACAATGATGGTGTAGTAATTGTTTAATTAATAGATGAATCAAATAAATGATATTAAAAATATTAAAATAAATATAATTTGATATAATTAATGGAATAAAAAAAGTATGGATGATTGTGACATTTTAGTGATGAGTTAAGAGAGTTTTTATGATATAATGTTGTTATGATATTTTTAAAAATTCAGGAAATAAATAGTGTCAAAATTGACATAAATGATATTTTAAAATAAATAATGTTTTATTAAATGATATAAAATTCATAAAAATATAAAATTCATCAAAATGACTAGTATAAGTCTTAAATGTCATCAATGACTCATTTATTGGTTGTTTTTCATTTTATAGTAATTATATTGACCCTAAAATTGTAAAATACATGATATCATGGTAGGAATGAAAAAGGTTAAATAAATGTTAAAATAAAAAGATAAGGATTAAAAAAATAGAAAAAAATTGTCTAATTTTTATATCATGAAGTGATTTATAAAAAAATAATCCTATATTATAAATTAATAAGTTTGGATCCATTTGGATTATAAAATTAATTTATAGTAATTTAATATTTTGATGATTTCCAGGAGTGCCCTTTCCCTCTCCTATAAATGGGTACCCATTCTTCTCTTTTCTTCACACATAAAAACCTATTTGATTTATAAAATATCAGCCCAAATAATTTCCTATAATCCCTACCCATATTATAGATGTAATGCCCCAGCCCCATTTTCCTAGAGTCGATGAATTATTTATAACATTGACATAATTACCAGAAAGTCATATCCCAAAGGAATGAATTAGTTTAGTAGTTTTGGAAAACCAAATACAGAAAAATTTTCAACATTACAACTTGAAAAGAAATAAGATATTGAAATTCCTTTGAAAGCATCCATAAATTCTAGGTTATCCCTATAGGTCATTCAGAATTTACTTCTTCACATCCTAGGGAAATAAAACATAAGAAAGGGGTGAACTCAGATGCACAGTAAGGGTAAGAAACACAACATAAGATATCATAAATATAAAAATTAGATATTGTGAATAAATAAAAACACATGACTTTAAAAATTAACTTAAACATAAAATGGAAGGAATAAGGGATGAATAAATAATGTCAGAATAAAACATAATCAATGGTATTATATTTGTCTAATAACCTTATAGACTATCAATTACATGTTTTATAATGATGGAAATGCATAATGCCGAACATTCTAAAATATACCATCAAGGCCTCGTCCAAGACATCTGAAAATGATTAAGGCCTTGGTAAAAACCATATCTGAAAATGGGCAAGGCCTCGACCAAGTCCATATCTATTTTGTCTCATGAGACCTACCAATGAATCAAGGGGCTATAGAAGGCCCCACCCATCACTTAATATATCCAATTAATTCCTTATATGAATGAGGATAAATTTTAAAAATATATACATTCATATTGAAACTAACATATGAAATGTAATTAATTTTCCCTAAACATAAACACTAACAATTCAGAGTAATATGGTGAATGGTTTCAAGATAGAAAATCCATATGAAAACTAATAATAAACCATTAAATAAAATATGGTATATAATATCAGAAATCATTAGTCCCAATTATACATAAGATTCAACAATATTGTTGAAATAGATAAAATTACTCTAATAAAATCATCGAGTAATTCTTGAGATAAATACTATTTTACTTTGAAAAGAAGAGTTATTTTGGAAAAATATTTATATAAAACCATAAGTGAAATAATATATTTTTCTCATAATAAAATTAGTGATTTTATAAAAATAATTTTGGCTAAAAATATATTCTAAAGTGTACTTGAATATAGGTAAGCATTTGAGAAGTTCCCTTGAAACAAGCTTGTATTTCAGGAAGTATTTTTGAAATATCCTTTTAAAGAATGTAACTACCCATAAAATAAAGAAGGATTCTGGTTGGTACAAATATATATAAAATTAAAATATAATTTATGAGGATCACATAAGAATAAATAATAATTTAATTGAGTTAAGTAGAGGATAATAGTAACCCGAATGAAAATGGAGGTTCAGGTAGAAAATCCATACGTTATGTCCGAATGTATTCCACACTTGAAATTAAATTCTTGGAAAATCAAAATAAATCCTTTAATTAAATAATTAAGAACCTTATATAAATATATTTTATTCTTTAAAGTTTTATTAAGTTCATTTATGTTTTTATTGATAAGTTATAAGATTGAATTTTATTGTTCCAGAGTGTTTGTTTCCGTGATTCCATGATCCGTTTTCTAGATTATAAGAGTATAGAAGTTTGTGTAAAATGGGAATTGAAGTCCATAATTGAAGTTATATGTTATTAATTATCATAAATAATGTTAAATGATCATATAATTCATTTGTATAGTTTGGGTGAGGATGAATCATTAGATAAAACATTAATGATAATAGCTTGGATTATTTTGAGTGGTTTCACTCACAATGAGATTGTTTTGATTTATTATTTCACAAAATTTGTCTATGATGTTTACATAACATAAAATAAGATAAAATAAATATATTATTATCTATTTCAACCATAAAAATGGTTTCATGACTAGACCTGAAGACGGTAATAGAAATTGAAAACTCATCTGTCTTGAAGGCGATAAATTAACACATCTCAGACATTGTTTTCATTTTTTGTATAAAAGGAGGGGAAATGAGAGATGATGATGAATTAGTACATTAGAATAAAAATATTCTAGTATATTTAAGTTAATGTAGTTACCATACCTTTTATATGAGGGTATTTAAGGAGATAAAAATAAAATAAAGGAACTTGAAAGAAAAAGAGAAGTTGAGAAATCCCTTACAAAAATTCGGCAGCCTAACGACGTCACTTAAAAATTCATAAAATATGTTGATGAGAGAAAAATGGGTATATAATAATTTTTAAATAATATTTATAGTAAGGGGTATATGGAATGAAATATCCCAACATAATCCCATGGAAATTAAAAATGAATAACATAAAAGGAGTGCTTGAAAAAGAGAAGTGTGGTAGATTGCCTTACCTTGTAGAGTAACTCCTAAAACTTGAAGGTTGGGACCTTGGGGGTTTGAGGAAACCTTTGCAGGACTCATAGAGATGAAAAACTACCAGATATTTGAGGATTATGAATTTGGAATGAAATTAATGGAATAAGTGGGTGGGTATTTATAGATAAAGTGAGAGAATTTTTTATTAATTTCTAAAGACACCTCAGTAGTGGTATATGTAAAACCATGGGATTTCCCGTGGTATTTGCCCATGGTATTGGACACTTGGGACACCTCATATGATATTTAAATTTAAATAAGTATAAAAAAATTTATATTAATTATTACATCATTATGATTTCATTAAACATACTGAAAACTCAAAACTGTATTTTTACTATTCATAAAAAACTAAAGTATTTTATAAAATTCTCATAAATTCAGTGTAACCTAATATCAATGTTATTAATTAAAAAAAATTAAATTTATTTATCATAATAATTCTCTAAATATGAAAATTTTAACTTTTATCTATGAAAATACTTATTTATTAAAAATAATAGCAGGCATAAAATGCATAGTAAAATTTTTGACACTTAAAAAAATAAAATTATTTTATCATTTGTAATTAAAGAAGGGTGTTTTGATAATACTATTTAATTATATTAAATATTAATAAAACATTGGTTTGATATAATAACTTAAATCTCTATTAAATGTACAATTTTACCCAAAAAATCAATTTATCAAATTCATCATATTTTTAAGAAACAACTAAACTCAAAACCGAAATGATGGAACAAAAATTTTATTTATACTTTCTTAGGTGAAGTTACTATTCCATTGGACATATTACTATTCATAAGGGTAAGTTAATATTCATAAGGGTAAGTTATTATTCTCCAAAAATGTAAGTTGATCCTATTAGACACTAAATATCTTACTGATTGAAACCGCATATGTCAGTTCTTCGAAATTCAAATCACAGAAGTGAAAAAAAATATATCTAACAACCAAGTTATAACTATATCTTATAAATATCAAAGTGTTTCTTTCACATAGACTCAGTGTTGAATGAATTTTATAATAAATTTATTTTTAAAACCTTGTAGTGTTATAATAGAGGCCTTATTTTATGCAGAACACCATCCTTATAGGTGTTACACTACTAGAAATTTACGCTACAGCCAAAGTTTATAACTGTGGTTATAGGTAATAGCCACCATATGGAAAACCGTGGCTCTTATTAGCATGGAAATAGGGCCATGACTATATCCATAGTTTTAAACTATGGTTATAGATATTGTCACATCAGATTATATCCATGGTTCAAAACTGTGGCTATAGGACTATAACCACGGTTCAAACCGTGGCTATAACTTCCAGAAAATGCAAAAAAAATTATTTTTTCCAAAAACACATTACTCTAACCATAATTGTATCCACACTAACAGGATGATCAATAGTGATATTAAAACATTGCAATGATTTGAAAAACATTACAATGATTTGAAAAAAATCAATTCTAGATTTAAAGTGTTATGCAATGTAAAACTGTGCATGACGAAAATGTTTAAATGATAGATATAGAATTTATATTAAAAGAAGTATATAAATAATTAGTGATTTTAGTTTCAAAAAAGTTTAAATTACCTAGGTTGAAAACATAAATATCTCTCCCATACATAATAGATCAATAAAACCATACTTGGAGAAATTTCTTTTCGAATAGGTCAAATTTGTGCAAGAACTATATGAAAGTTTCTTTCTCAAAACATGGATTCCTTAGGACCCAATCAAAGAGTTATTTTGATTACATCATTCTCTTATTATTTTCATCCTCTAAGAGTGTTTGATCATACTTTCTAATAGACATATTATTATTGAACCAATGGAAAACAATAAAAAATATTGTATGTGAGTAGTACCGAATATAGTGTGAGGAAAGTTTTAGGGAAGCTAGAATACATATTAATTAAAGACAATGTAACCGATAACATTGAGTTTGAATCATGAAATTGATGAAAGATAAAATGTAGATATTTTTGAAGACAAATTATGACATTGATATGAATATTTTATATCATATGGGTTGCGGGAAGATAAAGAAATGAAAGAGACCCGCCACACCCATAATCCCTATAAGAAAAAGTAAAGTGAAAAATGCATGGCTATCCCTTATCCAAACACTATGGAAATGAATATATAACATACCCAAAACTAAAATGAATCCCTATCCTGAAAATACACTGTATATATACATTAAGTAAAAGAGGTTTTTTTTGTTTTTTTAGGGTAGGTAAGAGGGAAGCAGATGTTGGGCGGATTTTTTGTTATTATTATCATTTAGAAAATACATGGAATCTAGACATCACCCCTATTTTTCATTATTCCCATAGATGTAGTCATGTATTTATCCAAGGTAACCCTCTTCTCAATCAACACCACCATACTTCATTCACTCACAACTCATCCTACTTACAGAAACAACCTAACTCATCTCATTTCTATTATTATTTATCACTTTTTTTCCCAACATTCTAAATGTCAATATAAATAAACAATGGAATATACTTATATAATTGTTTGGATTCATATTATTTATTGGATATAAAATAATCATGTAGTTATATATGATGAAATTTAAAATATGCATGTATTGGATATGAAATATTCATATACAACATATGTTGTGTGCATATACATAACATAAAAAATAGTCATAACCCAAATATACTCTATAGATTAGGAATATGAATATAATAATAGTTTTTTAAAATTAAAAATTAAATTCAGGTATAATGGGATAATAGAAAACAATTCACCTATAGCCAACAAATTATTATGTTGTGGAGATTTTTGGAAGAAGGAATTAGGTAAGTTTTAAAGTACATAGGGTATCCAACTAGGTATCTTACTGAATGAATTTTGAATTTGAGTCTCCAATAAGGTACTATATAAAATTAAAAATATAAAAAATAAAAAATAAAAAATTAACATTAATATGAAAAATGGACATTGAAAATAATACATTTTCTACAAATCATTTAACTTTTACATTAAGAGAATAAAACCTGTTTTCATAAATAACTGAACAAAAAATAAGATTATGATTATTTATAATAACAGTTACCGAGATAAAATCTATTTTCATAATAACCTATTTAACCCATCCATCAAGAGAATAAATAGGATCATTCATTTGATAGTGAGGATAATCATCCTTAATAAAGTAGAGTCGGAGGTGGTGAGGTAGGCATTAGAGGCACCTCCGACTCGAATGGTTTGACAAGCCAAATCCTTATGATCAGTTTGTTTCTCATTCATTAATTACCCTTGTATTTAAAACCTCACCATATTTACCAATCACCTCTTCAAAATGGGAATGATAGACATACCTAGAAAAATTTGTATCATAGATATTCTGACCAAAATCAAATGTATAGGGAAATCATTCTAGTTGTTGAACACTTCTTGGGGCTTCCATGTTCATTGTCAAAATAATTCCATTTAGATCCAATTAATAATACATGAAATTCTTAAAACCCCTTAAAAATTATCAATTCTTAAAAGAATAGGAATATTTATAACTAAAATAGACTTAATTTTTCTAGAACATCAAAATTTCAATACAAGTCTCACATACCCTAACCATTTGTGTGAGATAATCTCATCATTATGTTATATACAAACAAATTAACATCATAAAAATTTTCCACTATAATTCAAGGAAATGAAGCATGGGAAAATAAATGTGTAAAATTACCGATCACTTATTTTCTTATTATCGGTGTGACTTAAATGTGGTAATTTTTCATACAACTGATAATTCTCTAAACCGGTAGCTACTGAAGAGAAAAAAGAAAGAATAAAAAGAATATTAAAATATAAAATAGAGGTGATTATTGTAACATTAAGAAATGAAACTTACTGATATCTTGAGGGTATATGTAGTGTACGAAGTGAGGAGAATGAAGAATGAAAATTCCATGCCTTAAGTCCCAGTAAAAGTGAACAGCCAGATGATATGGGGCCTGCACACATGAGGGAGATTAGGTAGAGGTATTTTCACATGGTGAAGAGGGTGGACTATCTTAATGTTTTTAAACAAGTACAATAACATCTACTAAATCTTATATGTTATCATAGGTAAATTAACAATTTTAACTGAAAAATAAACAAATATATAGTGTATTGAATACAATACCCCAAATAATGGTCTTGTTGGAACACTACAAATTAGAAATTATGATTAAATTAATAAATATAATATATGAAATCCAATAATGAAGTGATGGATCAAATTTCATAATTCCTATGTTGTAGTATTCACATGGATGATTATGGGAAGAAAATATACCTCAACTGACTTTTCACACTTTTATTATTCTGTTGTGAAATGGAATCACATAACCTCCCCCCCCCCACCAGGCCCCTCCCCCTACACCGGCCCCCCTCCCCTACCTACACCAACCTCCTACCCCAACAGCCTCCCCCCTACACCAGCCTCTCTCCCCCCCTGCACTAGCCCCCCCTCCCCCTCCCCCTACACCAACCCCCTACACCAGCCCCCTGCACTAGCCTCCCCTCCAACCCCCTCCCCCTGCACAAGACCCCCCCCCCACCCCTACGCCCTACACCCCCCCCCCCCCCGCACTAGCACCCTCCCCTACACACGCCCCTCCCCCTCCCCCCTACACCAGCCCCTCCCCCTACACCAGCCCCCCCAGCCCTCCCCAGCTCCCACTCCCACCCCCTACACTAGCCCCCACCCCACCGCCCCCAGCCCCCTACACCGACCCCCCTCCACCCCCACCTACACCAGCTTATAATACCACAGTTTCAAACTGTGGGTACTTTCTCCAGCTTCCATAAAGAATCACCATCAACTACACTCCTAATTCACCCCCACTGCACTACACTTCACCCCTACAACACCCCACCCCACTACATACCCCTACAACACCCCCACCCCACTGCATACCCTTATAATACTAGGAAGAAAAGTGATAATCAAAATGATGTTCAATATCTTCTTCAAGGACTTATCTTGTTTAGAAAAAATGAGAGTGGTTGATGTTTCAAACTTAATGAAAGTAAACTCTCATGTGTTCAGCTTAGCCAAACCCAAGAAAACATATGAATCCAACCTTGAGGTAGGCTGAGTGATTTATATTAATCCAAAAACCAAACTAAAAAACTTTTACCCCATGAACTGAATTAAAATAATATACTAAAGTTCATCGAGTTCTCATTAGATAATCAGCAGTATTAAAATAGATTTTGGACCTTCTAGATGTTTAGAGATTCTTCAGAAGGTCATAACACATAATAGTGGCAGCCGATAAAACTTGATTTGACCAACTAACCCATAGAAGTATGATGAAAAGTGAAACCCAGGCTTATGACACCATTGATATCATAGTTTCCCATAAATAATCCATTAGTTTAGTAATTAGTAAGTAAGATTTTAGAGTAGAATAACTCATAGATAACCATGAAAAACTTTTGATTTTATACTGGTATAAAAGCAGAAATTCATCACATCATCAATTATATATTTTCCATGTCTTAAGATTCGATAATGCTACAAATGAGGGGGATTTACTAAGATTAAAATATCATGTCATATATTTACAAATTTTTTAATTAATTGATATAAAATATTAACCCACATTATTTATTTTTATCTGTTAATAATGGAACCTTGACTGGAATCAAACCTAGGATATCTAATTTGGAGAAAATTTATAACCATCCCTGATGTTGAAATGAAACTATCCCTAATATTAAAATTTAAGCATCAATGAACTTCCATTTAGTAATAAATTTTCAACAGTGATATGAATGTAAGTGAATGTTAGAAAAAAATATCATATAGCTGAAATATAAGAACAACATAAAAAAATGTTTGACCAGAAATAAAATTCAAGCTAATTAAGTCAATCTAAAGAACCAATGCCCAGTTTTAAAGTGAATTATAGTCATCTATATTCCTTTCAATTGAACTAGAATATCTACAATAATATCACCAAGGGGATGGACAAAGACACTTGAAAAACATTTCAATAAGATAGTATATCCAAAAACAATTGTTCCCACCACAATCCATGTAATGATAACAAATAAATAATTTAATAAAGATAAGGATTAAATGATGAAAATAAGAAAAATTGATACTATGTCTGAGGAAACAATAAAAATACCAAATTGGTCAGTAATGCGCCGAAACATGAACATAATGCAAGCCAAACTAATTAGGAAACATCAATTTATGCTTGATCCAAATTTCTAAGTGAGATTTCTGAATAGGCTCAGGTACAGAATGGGTCAGGAATTTTACATGGAAACAAAGATGGTAGATGTACTACACAAATTCATTTAATTTCATGTATTTTATACTATATTATCTCTGCATTTGATTGACCTTCTAATGAAAAAAATGAGATAAGAAGTGAATTTAATCATTTATAAGCATCTCAATTTCCTTAAAAAGGGTTTGATTCACAAAAAGTGTTGGAGAGAAAAATAACTAGAATAATCTCTATGTTCAAAAAAAATTACTAATTATTATAAAAAATGGTTTCAACTTCAATTTTTTTTATATACACACATGTATTTTTATGCCCATCATAGCACCGCTTACCATTCAAGTTACCTTACTGATCACCGTTCTTAAAATTGTTTGCTTCTCTCTAGCAGGAAAAATTCCACTGAGTACCTAAATTAAAATTTTCAAACATTTATGTAATTGGAAAGACAAATAATATATTTAAAGTAAAAAATAATAACAAAGATAATAACTAGAATCATTTCAAACAATATTTATTTAAATAAAATACATTTGGAGCAATCCGCTAGTTGTTAAGTACCTGCAACAAAATTAGATCCAATATTAACAAAAAATAAGCAAAGAACCTTTGCATGTTATTAAGAAAAAATATAGATGTGTCTGGGATGAATAAGGAAAAGAAGTGAGATAAAAAATGTTTGATGTTTTCAGTTGGCGAACAAAAACATATATATTTATGACATGCCTGGGGACTATTCCTATTGAGTTGGACAGCTCTTTCATAGTTTTATGTCGCCTGGAAAATTAAAGAGGAATATCGAATATATAACATTTATGTGAATTAAATCCAAAGAAAAGAATGATTAAAACATCCAACCTATTTCCAAAAATATTTATCCTCTTTAGTACGACCACACATTTTTTCTCAATTATATATTTCTATAGACCAATTATAATAAGCTCGAAACAAAAAAGATTATATTAGCATAGAAAAAAATGCAGTTACAAATCACACAGGTTCTAATTCCCTCATTTAGCCACTATTCAATTCTATATCTTAATCCTTCATAAATAATTATTTAAACATTGGATCTAAAAAATTATTATGCCATATTTCCACAATCTCCAAAAAATTTATAGAAAAAATAAAAAATAGAAGCCTATGATGCCATTTTGTAACACACCAAAAAGAACCATTATATTCAAACCAGAGTTGTATATGACCTTAAGCCCCCATCCCTATACACCCCCATGCACACCCCTGCATGCACTGCCCCTTGAACCATCCTACACACCCCTATCACCCCCTTCCCCTGAACACCCTTACCCTATACACCCCCCCTGCATGCCTCTTACACCCCATGTACACCCCTACACATCCCTTTCACCCCTGCACCCAACACCCCTTGCCCCCTCCACACCCACATGTACACACCTTGCACCCCCCCTACACACCCATGCACACCCCTTGCACACTCTGTCCCTTGAAGGTTATTGAGAATAGAATAACATGATTCAAATAATGGTGATACTCAAATAAGAAAACACCACTTGAAATTATATAATGAAAAGAAAATTATATGAAAGGGTCTTACATTGAGTTGTGGTTTTGGATCAATGACTTGAGGTTCACGTTCTCTGTTATCCATTAGAATGGGTTTACCTATAGAAGAAATTTAGAATATGAAAAAATGATGGGGATAAACTAATAGTAAAAAGAGAAAAGAATCATAAAAAATGGAAAATTAGACTATATACTGTTGGAGGTGTGCTTGAGGAGGTAGGGGGATGCCTCAGAGCAGCATCAAATATGAGGTACGGTGGTTGCATCGGAGGATGATAAAATTAAATATAATAATAATAAAACTTAATTACTACAAAACAAACATACATCATAATACAACAATTCAATATATGTAGTAATATAAATAAACAACACTATACAATTTAATATTATAATAATAAAACTCAACTGTATAATAAAATTCCACATATTAACAACCCAAAAATATAATTTACATAAATAGTGTGTCTTAATATCAGTATCATCAGAACCATGATAACCCTCATCCACACCTCCTAAAAAAAGACCATCAACAACTCTCACACCAACAATATCATCATCAGCATTGACATCGGTATCGACACCGACACCAACACTGGCTCCGACTCTAGCTCTGGATCCAGATCTGATAGAGGAATCTATATAAGCATAACACATCGACATCAAATAGGCATCAATTGCTATATCTACTTCTAGTGTAATTTTAGAAGAAAGGGAATACATAACTTTCATTATATTTTCAGTTATCACCTTTTCTAATTTTTGATCTTCTTCTTTGATTATAGAATTCATTTTTTCCACTATGACCGAACCAGAATTGGTACTTGAAGAAATTTTTTCATAATACTAGTATAGAAGTGGTACAATCTTCTTCCTAGGTCGAAAATGCACTCTTCCTTGATTATCATCTCATAATACCTGATGTAGATGATCGTTTGGGCCCAAATTGTCCGGTTCTTTTTCTGTAAATGCCTTCAAAGAATTATTTTGATTTATATATAACATAAATTAAAATGATAAAATAATATAAGTAATTAAATTCAGTCAAAATAAAATAAATTAAAATATACTTACAATTGTCTTCTCAGTTTCAGTATTTGTCACAATACCATATTTATTTTTCTCACTATACAAAACAAAGTAGAGCAAGGAACGCAACCGTCAATATTCAATGATTTTTTCTGGGAAAAAAACAAAGAAATAAATAAAAATTGGAAGTCAAAAAAATCACACTAAACCATGCTAAATATTTGAAATGTTAAATTACCTATTCTTGCTAATGACCTAGGAGTGAAGTGTGTCTAAGAGTATAGATGTGTTTCATTCCACTCTTATTTATTTTAATTATGTCTGATTTTTTCCTATAGACAAATAATTATATAATTTCATTAAAATAAATAAAACAAGTAATTTATACTTTAATTTTTTTTAAATAAATAAATGAATATATATATATATATAACAAATACCTTAATCCCTATACTCTTCTAATAGCTAATAATATCTTTGTATTGTGATATTGGGAAATCATGAATTACCAGTATTTCTTCAAGCTCTATACCAAATCTCTTTTTCCAACCAATATATAAGTCATACTTATACGCTGGCTACATTTCACCTAATTTAATTAACCTTGCAGCCTTGGAATTTTTTCCATCAAGAAAATTATATCAGAGCTGCAATGGAAAAAATATTTATTAAGAAAATATTATAAATTAATATATATATATATAAGGTGATTAACATTACACCCAAATATCTAACCAAGCATTTTCCTTTATTTGTTCTCTAACTTCCCTCTAACTTATTGGTTGAATCTGAATTATTTTGATGTGTTTAGAAAGTGTTCCCATAAATCTTTTACATTACTTACCATTTTTTTAATTATAACATTTTCCTCATTGTATTCAGCCATGATTTGCATGTGTTGATTCTAGACCTCTCACATTTTTATGAATCCTCATCATATGGTAGAGGATAGAGATAATCATGAAAGAAATAATAAATGAAATTAATATTTATGAATTTATCATTAATCACTAACAATAATGTTTAAACACATACCGGTAGATGGGGGATCTGTTGACCCCTGAAGTGCTGCATCTAGAGGAGGGGAAGTAGCCTCTTTGGTAGGTGGGATATATATAGTAGGAGTAATTTTTATAGTTGATGATGATTAGTGTAATGATGGAGGGAGAAAACCTGATGGATAACCCTATACAGATAAGGGTGGATATGGATATGGATATGGTGGTGGGATATATGGGGGTACAATTCCCTGTACAATGGATGGTGGAAATGGAAAATAAGGAGGAATAAGAGTCTGATAACTACCATATGATGTGGGTGCAGGTGGAAAGGGATATATAAAAGGTGGGTATGGATAATATGGAGGTGGAATAATAGGATTATGACCTTCTGGAGACTCAAGCGACATAATAGTAGGCTGAACTGTATAATCAATCATATAAGCACCCCTGCCATATTATCAGACTTAGTGGCATAATCCAACCATATCCTTGAAAATGTAACCTAAAATAACATATATGATAAAATAAAATGAATTATAACTAGATAAATAATATGAAAGACCATAATATTCAAACATAAATTGTACTTTTAGTGGTACCTAGAGGAGACATACATTGTTCATTTTTCTATATTCTTCTAATTCTTCTAGTATCATTATAATAAAACATTTTGACCTGGAAATCTAAAATAATATTCTCAAATAAGTAAAAATAATTAAAAAAATTTAAATAATATAATTGTATCATCAAACAACAAGATACATAATCATGTGTGGTATTTATATTGATAAAATATTAGGACTTTTCTATGTTCAAGAATTACAAGAGATGCGCCTAAATATTAATTGGCCAAACTATTAATAGTTTTAAATTTGAAAATGGAATAATATATACTAGTTAATTTGATATCATGTAAGAAAGTTTAAAAAAAGAAATACAATATTGCGATAATATCACGTAAATACTTACAAATGTGTGAATAATATGTGTTCTCTATGGAAATATCTAGTTCACAATATGTTATAACAATTGAATCATCTATGTCATCAAATGCAACATTTTAATAAATACCGATATGTTTATCTACAAAATCATTGTCATCCATGTCTTCATAAAAAATATGTCTATGAATGACATCAACAATAACATCAAATTTTTGTTGTAATGGGTCAGTTACATAAAACTCTTATAAATCTTGTGATGAAAGAATATAAGGTTCATCAGTATAAAGATGGTGGTTCATATAAATCACTCTAAATCCACAATTATCAATATGCATTACTTGTCGTGTCATTGACTGAAACCACTTTCATTTAATCATTGAGACACAACCATGTGCATAGTAATATAAACAACGATTCTTTCAACAACACCATAATATGATATATAATCTGATCGATGTTGTCTATTTGATGCACTCATATAACAATCTGTTATGGCTCTTATCATGACACCATCATATTGTGTTTCCATTTTTTTCACAACTATT
This sequence comes from Viscum album, assembly GCA_963277665.1. NCBI lineage: Eukaryota > Viridiplantae > Streptophyta > Magnoliopsida > Santalales > Viscaceae > Viscum > Viscum album. The sequence goes on from OY728119.1 coordinate 1,981,265,812, forward strand.
TATAACGAATTTAAATCCATTGAAAACCATTTCCTTACAATCATGTACCACATAGTTTAGACCAAAGGACAACACTCTTATTTAATTTGATAATTCATTCATTGGTAGTGTTAAAACCTAAAAGATACCAATATCGAATATTAAACATAGACATGTGATAATGTTATGATAAGAAAAAAATCTATTACCTTTGACTTTAACCAAGAAGAAAATTATTTGTTGTTCAACAGTTCCTTCCTCTTAATAGATAGAGAGCAATGTTTGTTTTTTTATAATTTCTAACTGTTCTATATAGATTTGAAAGATTTAAAATTTCAGCGATATGGAGAAATAAAACAATGAAAAACAATCATATTTATTAGTTTACTTACTTGATATAATCATAAAGAACACCACATTTGAATAATATTATACAATGATCCATTTACTACTCTTCCCTGCTTAAAGTACACAATGAGTATGATTCAAATATCCCCCTATTTACGGAAGTGAAGGAAATAAAGGATCAATGGGATTATATTTCTCATCTTTAGTTCTCATTATTCGATGAGACCTCATAGTGATGTTATCCAATTATGATGAATAAAAATCCATGAATTCTTATGCTAAATAGAATTTCACAATAGAACCTTTAGGGTGATATTTATTTCTTGCATAAGATTTCAATGTAAACATAATTATTTTTATAGGATATATCCAAATAATCAAAAAAGGACCAAAAAAATAACTTCTATGGGAAGATGCATTGTCAAATGTAACATACATGTGAAAAATGACAATGGGAAAATTTTTCTCCAAGACGCAAGGAATAATCAGTATATCTCTCTACAATTTCTAAACAACACTTCTCCTCAGTCTTTTGGAATAAAGGCCTTAATAAAAATGACATAACTTAATCAGAACAACTCTAACATTATGTGAAAGTAAATGTTTAATGGTAATGGGAATCAACTATTGTAACAATACATGGTAATAATGGGTTTTAAGAGATTTTAGTTTCACATCTTGTGTATTTACCATTTTCGAAATATTACTTGAATAACCATATAGAACCTTAAAACATTCCAAGACTTTAAGAAATTCTTTCTTATATACATTTTTCATTGAATAATAGGGAAAATGGACTTTTCACTTATTTTGACCAATTAAATCAGGATGAAGTCTTGCTCTTATACTCCAATCTATCAAATCATGATGTGACTAAAAATCATCTTTTGTTTTTCCTTTTACATTTAAAATAGTATCAAGTAACATCTCAAAAATGTTTTTCTCAATATGAATTACATCCAAACAATGAAACAATAAATTCAATGACCAATACAGAACTCAAATAATATTACTTTCTTTGTCTAATTGATATTGGAATTCTAATTAAAATGCTTTTTCTTTCTGATATTTGATTGAATTTTTTCAAGAACATAATTCAAATCATCACATTATTTCATAATATCATTCCCTGAAAATTATTGAGGTGTCTCATCTATCTCAACGAAATTATTGAATTATCTCTGATATTTCCTATATGAATGATCCATCAGTAGAAATCGTTGATTCCCTATGAAGCTGAAAGTTCTTTGAAACTTTAATTTTTAGGAATGTGTATTTTTCATACAAATAAGTCAGAATAATTTACTTTTAGTACTCTAACCAGATATCATTCTATAAGTAGGAAAGTCATTTATCCTTCATAATAAAGCTACATGAAATATAAAGTACTCCATCCTGAATGCGTCGTATGTTTGTGCACCAACAACCCAAAGTTCCTTTAAATTAACTATTAATGGATGAAAGTATATATCAATATCATTTCTAGGATCAATGGGTACATATATCAATATAATCATGATAGTAAATGACTTCTTCATACACATCTATGAAGGAAAGTTATAAATGTGAATGAAAATAGGCCAAGTACTGTGTGCAATATTCATTTGGATAAATGGGTTAAAACTATCACAGGATAATCCCAATCTAACATTTCATAGGGCAGTTGAAAAATTAGGATGTAACCTATCAAATTTATTCCAACCCAACCCATCAGGAGGATGCACTATTTCATTATTATCCTTATTTCTTTCATCTTTATGCCATCTCATATTACTTGCCATTTGTTTTGATATAAAGAGTTTTTAAGCCTAGTAATTAAAGGGAAGTACCACATAACTTTATCCGGTATGCGAGATTGAGTTTCTTCTTTATTTGTCTTCCACCTTGATGTTCCAAACTATTTAAAATGACTTAACTCTAAATTTTACTTCCAGAAAAAACAATAATATTTGGGGAAACAATGAATCTTAATATATGAAAATCCAAATTTTTCAACCAACTTTGATGTCATGTAATCATTTTCTAGAATACATGCATCATCAGGAAGTAAATACTTAATAAATGGAAGGAGATAGTCGATTGAAGTATTACTAAATCCATACATTGTTTTCCTAGGATATAATCTCAGTAAAAACTCAAGTTTTCTCATTTTTCCACATGCCTAATATACTAGGGTATTCACATATTCCATCAGATTTCTAACACTATCAACATCATCATCCTGATTAATATACAAAAACTGTGTTTCGATATTCATTTCCTTATGAACTATTCTACATTAAAAGATGGCTTTAGAAACAAAATTAAAATGATTAGAAATAATATTTTTCATACTAATCCTTTCCACTAAATCAAATTTCATTATCGACTTAAGATTTTCTCTATTGTGATACCGGATATGATATTTGTTTTGGAAACCATGTTTAGTGATATGGTAACTCACTTCCTCATAAGTTAACCATAGTCTTATAACACAATCAAAACATGGGAATCAAATCAATCCACTATCTGAATCATAGTGAATGAAAAGTCATAAAATATCATAACTCCTTAAACTCATCAGTGATCCGATCAACATTTTACATCTAATATCTATCCATTCTGAGGCATATAAAAACAAATTTAATAAATAATCTAGAAAATTACTTAACATGATATTTATTATTTCATAAGATAATAAGTAATCATCAATAACATGTTCATAAAAAATCCTAACAAATATCTTAAAATTATGGTTTAGGTAATTGATAAATGTTTTAAATTATAAAAAATCATGAATAGTCACACATATGTTATAATAATGAGGATTTATTATAGTAAAAATTGTTTATGTGAAATATAAGAGATAATAATAATCAATTCCCAAATGTTTTTTGGATGGATTCACAATGAGTTGTGATGTTTTGTATTAATTATAAAAAAGATTTATTGAAATTTAGATACATTTTGAAAATATAAACCATATCATATACCATAGTGTGTTGAAGGACTCCATTATGTTGTTTATTTTTAATCATAGAGTATAAAAATGCATCATGGTGAAAATAGGAATGATATTAGATACCATTTGATCAATTTTTCGAATCTGATTATCTTGTGTTCATCAATTTTTAACACATTAATTTGTAATGTGTTAAATGAAATCAAAATCTAAAAAAGTTTTTGAGTTTGGTTTAATAAATTAAGTTTGATCCAATGTGTTTGGTTGTTATGTAAAATTTTAAGCATTTTCAATTCTAATATGCATATGAATTTTATGTATGTGTTCTATATAAAGGGGGATAATCTTTTCATAGTTTAGATACTAGAAAATATTCTCAACTAGTGAAATACCACTAAAATTTTCAATTATCTATTTTCCTATGTGGATAATCTATAATACCATTTATATAAAACAAGTTATACCAATAAATTAAGTGATTTCAATTCCTTAAGAATATCATCAATGGAAATAACACATTGACTAATTAAATTCTCAAAGTATTAATGTAAATGATACCAAGAATGATTTTAGAAAAATAATAAATGAAGTAAAACTATTAAAGGGGTAGAATTTGATATTAATTGTTGATCCCAAAATATATTGTCTAGAGTCTAGGGTGTGGGTGAATAAACTCAAATAAAATTAAAAAATTGCATAATTTGAAGGATAATAATAATAAACAATTTAAATATAAAAAATAAATGAAATTTTAGTGTGAAGATTGTATTAAAATAATAACAAATAAGAGTATAAAAGGATTATTATAGCAGCTCCAATAAAAATATCCCATGTCTACACTTCACACCTCTCAACTCCTCTAAATAATGGTACACACTAAATATAACTCACTTTTGAAGGAGATTACAACTCTTTATAATCTTATTTTATCATACCCAACAACCAAAACAAACCAACCTACCTTTTTCACACTTGAAGGAACAACCCAAACACCTACATTTTTTCAGGGATATGGTATAACCTATGAACTAATTTTTTCCTAGGTTAGAATAACCAATACACTACCTTTTAATAGAGCCACAACCATGTGTGAGTTGAGTGATTACAACTCAATAAAAATTTACAGCACAAAGATATTCATCATAAAGAATATAGAATAGTTAATCCAATTAAAATAGACTATTATTATTACTAGTGTAGAATAAGTAGATTTGTCCTATCACACAGTAGATATAGAACAAGTTAGCTCGGAAATTCTTGCAAGAGAAATGAGTAAACAAAGTCTTTCAAACTTTAGCAGTACTTTTGTCTCAAGAAATTAATGGGTGTCAATTTCTATATAAAAGTTTTAGAATAATAATATAATAACATAATAATATGGTTCTCCATAAATCTCACAAAAATCTCATAAATATTTCTAAAATATCATCTGTTGGCCGCAAATGATGATCTTTATAATAATTATCACACAGATCATCATTCAATTCTTCCCTAATTATCAATATTTAAAAACGTTGACTAATTTATGTAATCATGTGAAAAAATCCTTCAAAATAACTCAATATAGTAATTTTAAATATTTTAAAATAGTTTTTCAATCATAACATACGATAGATAAGAAATCATAAATAATGATAAATAATATTCCTTGCACTGATAACAATTCTCTATGGCTTGATGATCTTATCATGATATAACTCTTTTCTATATCTCTTCAAGGTGTGTATAATCACAAAATGAACTAATTTATGTTTCTAAATAGTCTAGAAAATGATTTTCATGACCTAGCTTCAATCTTCACTATTTGAATATCACAACATGTATTTTTTTGTATATTCTATTATCTTCAAATAATAAAATTCGATAATGAAATAAGAGTAGTTTCCTTAGAAAAAGTTAATATATAGAAGTAATATCCAAAATCCATGTAGTATGTCAGAGTAAAAAATAGAATATGTAAAATAATTTTCTTTAATATGTAAAGGTAATTTCTTATTACATAAAGGTAAACTTATCTTATAAAAAATACATAACAATAAACCATCAATGTGTAATATTCAATACTTGATATGTAGAATTAATAACTTAATATACAAGGGTCTTCTATGAATATGGTTGATATAAAAAGGTAAGAACTAGATAAGTAAGGTTCTTTACATAGTGAAAATCCTCCAATGGATCGAAGGCATTCATTTTTTATTGATTTTGATAACCAACCTTTCAAGGTATGAGGTGGAACCCTTACAAGGCCCGTAGGCGTAAGAATTACATGGCCTGTAGGCCTTAGAGGAATTCTTTGGACATAGGCTTCAAAAATTACATATAACCCAGACTAACTACTTGGAACTGCTCTACCCCAACATCTTCATTGTGAAATCATCTCTCCACCTTCACATGGCTATTTGGATAGGCTTTCCCATGCATGCACAGGCTTGTCTCGATGGAAGGTGTCATACCCTCTCATTCTTACAATCAGTTTAGTTTCCGCTATTGTGATGGATCCTTGATCATCCTCATTCTGGAGCTTGTTCCTTATAGGTTGTCTGGTTTTAATCTGTACTTAAGGTGTCCCTAAGGCCTTAAGGTGGCCCGAAGGCCTTACTGAATCGAAGGCTTGGGTGGCCAGAAGGCCTTAAAGGACTCAAGGACCAAATCGGTGGCCCGAAGGCCCAAACAGGGGAATAGTCCTGGGTTGTATAGTGCCAAACATTACCTGCTACAATACTACTACAGTACTGCTATGGTACCTAGAAATTATTCCTCCGTCTATATTTTATCTCGGGTCTCTTGGATGCACTTAAGGAGTCCTCACCAACTGGGGGGAGGATCATGTGCGTGAAAATCCTAGATTTTGGAATTTATGACTGAAATATCTAACTTCTAAATTCTATAGATTTTAGAAATAAAAAGTCTATTACATATGAGATAAGTAATTTTTTCCTTGCACAACACTTAGAAAAAAATTCTCAACATAAAACATTAGAAACATAATAATTCTAGAATAGTAAATAGATAACAAATTAATTTTGAGATTGAAATATAAACCACGAATACTAGTGAATAACATATAAAAGCATATTACAGTTATAATAGATAATAGTTGATAGAATGAATACTGAAAACTCCTCCTGTGTGAAAATAAACACAAACTAGGAGCCACAAAATAGTTTAATAATATTAAAATAAGTAAAATGGTTTGGTCAAGGCACCGAATGGAGGAGGAACGCCCGATAAAGGGTATCGAGGAGGAGAGGAACGCTTTGACCAACACACCTAATGGAGGAGGAACCCCCAAAAAAGGGTATGGAGAAAGGTAGGAATTCACATGGTATGGATGAACCATGAATGGAGAAGTCAGTGAGGGAAGGAGGAACCACGAATGGAGAGGCTGAAAATAGGGAAGTCACATCATGAATAGAGGGACCATGAATGGAGGTACCGTGAATGGAGAAGTCGATGAAGGAATGAGGAACTTTGAAGGAGAATCCATAGAGGATCATATGATAGAGAAGTTTTTTGGGTGAAGATTGGATGAAATATGTGAGGAAGAGGAGAAGGTTTTCGAGGGAGAGTGGGCAAGTGGGAGGGGCAAGCTGCGAGGGAGGGAAAAACTGGGGGAAGATTGATACCATGTGGGATGATCTCCATTGGAATATCTCATATAAAGCCATTATTTTGAAATAACCATGGAAATTTATTAACCTATATCCATGAACCCATTAAACATTGACTATATTTCCATGGATATATTTCATTTTTCTAGTAGTGTTGATTTTTTAATCAAAGGAGGTCATCTGAAGGAGAGGTATCATTTTTAATTAAGTGTTTCTATTTTATTTATTCTTCCTCATTCTTAAAATATTATTCCAACATGATGAAATAATAACTATAGTATCCTAAATATAATTAGATTTTATTATTTTAATATCATCACCTAAATTCATATCCACTTCTATAAAATGGGAAAAGAATCATTGTTCATGCGTACAATGAACTACCGCCTCACAGACCAATATAATTATTTTTTCATCACCGTCTCTCAAGAAGGGATATAATGATGGAATAAATGTTTATATATGATATTAATGACATATTTATCATTATTAAAGAATAATATATCATTTATGTTCTTACCTTTACATGTACATAAAAATAACAATGTCGTTCATCCGTATGTGTGAACTATCACCTTCACAAAGCAATGTGATTCATTTTTCAGCACCACATCACATGGATAATATATATAAGTATATTTAAATGATTAATATAATATTAATGATATTATGATAAGTCTTGTAAGATAAAATAATGCTTTCCTTCTTTCCAAAATAATCATTGAAAAATGGAAATGTCACTCATGCATAGGTATGACCTACCTTCTCCATGATTACAACGTTGTTCATTTTTCATATCCATATGTAATGGATGGATTTACAAGTATAATTGATGTAAAAAAGTTATTATTATTTAAATAATATTATTATAGAGATTATTTAATTATGACCACTTTGACTATTGACATCATACCAAATTCATTTTGTACTCAAGTACTAAATATCATCAAAACATTTGACATAGATATAAATAATTAAGTAATTGTTTCAATAAGATAATAAATGATATAAAAGGACTAATAAAAACTATAATATTCTCAAGAAAGTAAATAATTAACCTAAGTTTATTATTCAGAAAGATAAATATGGTACCTAAAGATTTAAATTTCAGGGTGAGAGACTTCTTAACTAAAAACCTTATTTTTTAATGTTTTAAAGAATTATCATTATAAATATTTATATTTCATGTCCATGTTTTAAAACTGGTTTTTATGAATGTATTTATAAGGAAATGAATGTTTTAAAATGTAAAATTTTATTGTTTTCATAAAGATATCTTTTTAAGATACTTTATTTTAAAATCACTATTTTAAATTTCATTTTTCAAATCTTTTTCATAAAATTCAAAAGAAATGTTTTTTAACTTATATGGCATGAATTATTTCTCCTAATTTAATGAAACTTTATTACTTTAATGTTTTAATTATAAGTTTCATATTTCTTTTTTAGGAAAATGGTTTCATTATCATGTGTATGTTTTTATATTTTAAAAGTTATTTTTACTAGAAAAGTGCAATTTAATACTTGAAAGTAGTTTACACATGGGTTTAAAAGATTTTCAAGGGTTTTATTCCTTATTTGGTCTTTGGAAATTATATATGAAGGTTTGATCCCCATTATAGATCATTATTGACCCCAATATAGATTATATTAAGGCTTGATCCCCACTATAGCTCATGAGAAATGGGTGAGCCTAATATAGCTTATATGTAGGGTAAACCCCATTATAGCTCTCCAATGCATTAGGAACTCTGAAGATATAAGTAGACCATATGATTATTCCATTTTAAGGGTTAATATAAGAGTGATACAATAATAATGTCCCAAGCCACCTATATAATTTTTCTATGCATTATAATGAGTTTTTAAGAAAATTTTTTTAATGGGTTTTCATGTTTTCACTGGACTAATGATTTCTTTATTTTATGTCCCTTACTGGTCTTTTTGTTCCCATCCCAAGTATTAAAATGTTTTTCACAGGTCTTATGATTAGAAAGGATAAATAAGACTTCATAATGAAAGTATTGAATATGTGTCTTAAAAATAAGTCATGTTTTATTTTTAAAGGGTTTCACTAGGTGGAAAAAATGGATACTTAGTATAAGTTTACACTTGTAATGTATGGGTTTATTATGTAAGAGTTTTGCCTAATTATCTAAAAATATAGACCTAAAAGATCTTTGGGAAAAGAAAGTGATTTATTGTTTTAAAAATAACTAGAATACATAATGTTTAATTTTGGGTCCTTATAATTAAAATTCAATTCATTATGTGATATCTAAAATAGTGATTTTATACAACACGTAAATTAAATTAGGTTCATAATACCAAACATGTCTCTAAGAGAGGAATTTATAATGAAACACTTACATCGACCCTGATCTATTCTAAAATTGAACCAAATGTACTCAGTAATTAAATTAAGTTCATTAAATAAATACCAAAGAACCTTATTCACAGCTATAACCATATAAAATCCTATTTTATTACTATTATATATATATATATATTAGCTAGATTTTACTTATGTTCAACACTGAGTGAAAGTAATATTTATTGCTTTGAACTAGTTTCAAAAAATTCATGTTTGTAGCTATTATTATTTTTTAAATTAAATAACTATTTGATTATATAAGGTAATAGAATAGATGTTAAAAAAATATTTTATAAAGCTATAATTTCATTTCATGTCACTTTTGGATATGAATCGTGAAGATGAAATCAGTGATGATCATGTTCTAGTGATTCTTAATATACAAAAAGTGTTTTATTAATTAATTAATTAAATTTTTATATAAACATAACAAAATAAAAAATCATTATTTATATATTTATATAATATTATATTAGTAAATAAGTACTTATAGTCATCCATTTTATAAATTTATTGTATTATTCAAGTAGGTGGTTAGACCAACCCAATCATGAACCTACCATGATTAGTGGATTATTATGAGATGGTTTAGTTGTAATATCATTATAATAGAAGCATAATGGTATTATTTAGTATTAATTAGTGTGATATATCATAATTTTAAATAATTATAAATAGAATATAATTTATATAACGTAATTACATAGAAAAAGAGATCATTTTCTTCTTTGTTAGCTCATTTTAAATGATTTGATTAATGATAATCGTTTTTTGATCATATTATTAACAGGTTCTATAATTCGTCACAATTAAACCTTAATGGTGTCATAAAAATTATATTTACTCATTAAACCATTCTTATAACCATTAATTATGAGTGGTGATGAAAAATGAATTTTATTTCTTGTGGTGGCGGTAGTCTATACATATGCACGAACGATGATTTAATTTTTATTAATGGATGAGATAGATGAATAGAAAATGATAATAAAATTAATATAGTAATAATAATGTATATAAATGATACTAATATAATTATGTTAGTATGTATAGATTAAATTTTAATGAAGATAATTGTAACACCCCGCCCCTACCTCATTGGCTTGAGGTGGTGGTGAGGGTTACTTGTCCTTAAGCGACGTTCCCAAGGTGCCAAAGGCTGGAAATAAATGTCAAGGGCTTCAAGAGAAAAGTGGGGAATGATTTTCCCTCAAGAGGATTACACAAAAAACCAACAACCAACAAAAAAATGCATGCATTCCAATTTACCCAATCATGCCATAACAACACAAGGTTCATACAACCGAACATTACCAAAACATCAGAATACAACACAAACAAAAGACAACCACGACAATCTGTGACACCTCCACAGCTCCACTCCAGCTCCAAACTCAATGCTCCACCAAGCATCATGAGGCACCGCTAAAAGAAGGTGATGCCTTACCTTTGCTCATGTCCTGGTATACTACATCTGCAAAGATACCAAAGTGCCAACGCAGGGGGTGAGTACAACTACTCAGTAGGATTTCCCCAAATGATTTCCCTACACACGCCACTAGGATAAACCGTTAGCACATTCATATAAATTTTTTTATATAAAAAAATCACATTTGAAAACTTATTACAAAATCTAAACATGCCATACAAGGGAAATCCACAACAATCAAGCCACATGCCGGTTACCATGTTCACATTTCACTCACAAGCCCTATCTACAAACATCACATAGTCAAGCAATCAACCAACAACGGGGGTACTTTCTCAGCCAACCTGTTCACAACCCGACAAGTGGTACTTTCTTGGCCACTTTCCTAGATGGTGGCCCTTCTGTCGATTATCCATTCATTTCCCTGATTATAGTGGCACTTTCTCGACCACTCTACAATATCACAACACATTCTAATACAAAATCCCATCCATATCCACATAAGCACGAGCCACACAACAATATCACATTATCGCAAACACCATCACATTCCATTTTCATGCTCCAGTTCGTTTTCATTTTAAAATAAACATTTTAAAATCATCCAATTGAATCCATTTCCAACAAAACCCATTTTTACCCAAAAACCCCAATTTCATGCAAAAAACCCCAATTTCATCACCCATAAATTTTCCAACAAATTTTCCACATGATTTACCAATTAAATTTCAATCACACAATTTAATTGTAAATGAAAAACACAATTCCACCAAGTGGGGTCGAGAGAGAAGCCACCTACCTTTAGGGTTCCCAAAAAATTGATCCACACGCAACCGCACCTCCAAAACCGGTGAACGCACCGCCGAAACCTCTCTAGATCATCTTCCCTAACACCCATAATCCTTAAAAAATAATCAAAGTCCACCACAACCCTATATATACACAAAAAAAGTGTAGATCTAGAAAACCAAGGAGGGAAGAGCAGATCTAGAGGAAAACACAAAGAAACCATGGGAGAAGACTTACTCGGGAAGAATCGCCTTCAAACCCTCTTGAATCCTCTTCAAAACCCTTCCAAAATGAGTGGTAGAGCCCTTATAGCCCCTGAGAACTAAAAATACCGAGTGAGTCTCGAGTGGGAGGAAGCAAAGAGTGTTTTAGGTCAAGCCCGAGGGAGCCCGGACTTAAAAACCCTAACTTTAAGTGGTTGCACGGTTAGCCCGCACGGTTTGGAAAACCGTGCACATGCCACTACCTTGAGAGCAGGTGCCCTCACGGTTTCCTTGAATGGTTTGGAAAACCATGCATAGGCCATGTGTAGCCTACTGCCTCTCCCTGCACGGTTTCTTGGAGCATCCACACGGTTTACACTAACCGTGCTCAAACTGTGTGCCCCTTTAAAAGCCTCCAAACTCATCCAAAAACATTCCAAACTCTTTCGAACTTTTCCCAACTCATCCCATGCCCGTAAACTCATAAAAAACATAAAAAAAGGCCAAATACCTCAAACCGGGGTTACTACAATAATTAATAATAAAAGATAAAAGTTGATAATACTCACATCAGTTACTTGAATTTTCCTTGGAAATGAAATCCTTATGACAACTAATAGTGACTCGAAGATTTTGGATGAGAAATAGGGTTCTATGAGGTTGAAATTTTCATATTTTAAAGTAAAAATTATAAGGTAAGGTGAGTCTTAAATTTGAGGAAGTGTTAGATTTTTACAGGTGAAGAGAATGGAACTTTTGAAAAAACCATTAACATTTTCAATAATGCGATGTTACTATTACAAGGTCAATGTCTCAAAAATGGAAAAAATATGAGGGGAAAGTGAGTTTGTGTTTAAAATAACCTCAAACCCTCATTTTATAAAAAACATTGAGTATTTTAAGGCTATTATTTTAACATTTTATCTTTTACCCCAATTTACTTTTACCTCAGTAATTAATTTTTAACCTTAGTAATTAATATTAATGAAAAAATAAAAATTAATATTTTATTAATTTTGAATCACATAATTTTTAAAAATTTTAAATAAGTTTTTCTAATAAAATTTTAAGTTTTTTAAAAGTTAATTTTAATATTATCACACATAACAAGTAAAAGTAATTTTTAGAAACAAAATGTGTTTTTAAGTATAAAATTTATGTTTAAGATAGATTTATTAAAATTATCAATTACCATGAAAAAATTTGGTTTATTTTAAAACAAATAAATGGAATTAATATTTTATGTAAATAAAAAACTGAATCTAACCACGAAAATACACGATTTAATGAAAATACTGAAAAGAGTTTTTATTCAACTAACATTTTAAGTTAGTTCAAAAAATGTTGGAAATAGGATTTATAAAATCAAATAATATATTAAAAATTATAATGATATTACTTAAATACATATCTTATTACTTAAAAGGTTGTTTAAATTTCTAGGATATACTTACAAAATTATAAAATCATAAAAAATATAATTTTTACAAAAAACATATTTTTTGAATAAAATTTTTTATTTTTGGAAAAAAACTAAAAATTACTCTTAAGATAATATTTTTATCATAAATCCTAAAATTATTTCCATATTTTAAAATTTAATTTCTAAAATTTATAAATTCAATTTTTAAATAAAACTATAAAATATTATGAAAACTTTTTTTATTAGAAAATGACATTTTCAAATATTAATTGTTATTATTATTGTTTCATATAATTTACCAAGTAAATTGGTGTCAAAAAATTATTAATATAAAACATTATTTATAATATTTAATCATATGTTTCTGGAAATAGAGATACATATCCCATAAAAGTTAAATTTTTTAAAAATATTTTTCCAGACAATAAATTATTTGATTTGTAATTTTAGGTAAACTAATTAAATTTTATTCATATTAGAATTAGTATTTGTTATATATATATATATATATATATATTTCATAAATAGGTTACTCCTATTCATTCCTTATAATTTAATGGCTTGGTTTTAATGGTCATACTTAAATATTTATTTTGTATATGAATATATCGTTGTTTCATTTAATTAAGGTGTTGCATGTGTAAAATAATATCAAACAAATTTGAATAATTTTAAGGAGTAATATATTGAAATATTATAATATTAAAAAGTAAACCAATGATATAACTAAAAATGAGTCGGGTATCACGTAATTTTTTCATGGTAATGTAATGTTTTCATGTATGCTAGTCATCACTTATACTAAAAACAATCCCTACTTAAAACAACCGTAAAATTTTTATTCGGGTGTTCCTTTTAACTCCATGTTTGATCAAATCAACAATACAAACTTAAAATAGCTATAGTTTTTTTTATCTAGGTGTACTTTTTAGCTCCATGTGAAATCAAATCAAAGTAGGTTGGTAGTAGGATGGTATAATAACACATGAGCACTCCTTTGGAAGTAATCTTTTGGGGTTATCTCTTTTCATGGAAGAAATACTGTAGGATTTTATATGTCATGAGATGTATATTAATTGGGTTTTGGATTATATATCTCTTTCCATAAATGCAATATAGTATGGGTTTATGTAATATATAGGACATGTGGAATAATACACCAAGAGGTAGACTATGTTATGATGATATCATGATTTTCATATAGATATAAATACTGGGTAAGTACGTGGTTTGGAAATTGGGTATAAATTTTAAGGTGGAGTTAAGAAATAGATTAATTTTAAAGCCTTGGTAGTGGTTCAAGGATATAAATCCATTTGTGGAATTGTGGATAAAAATTTATAGTATATGAAATGATTTAGAAGCATGATTATGGTGGGAAATGGAATTTATAGGAATTTAAAAAATTATACATAGGATAATAATGTTGTGTGATCATTCCTTGATGCAGGTATTCTAATCTAGAAAAGCCTAGAGGCACTTTTCGTCTGATATGGGCGTGTGATCTTAGTAGATGAACCATATTGACATGTTATATGATGAATGAACCAAGGTTGAAAATACTTAAAACTTTTATGGATAGATCATTATAAAATAACATACTTGTTACTATAATGTGATGTTTGGGATAAATTCACTCATGAAGTGGACAATGAAACATCTTTGATAGAATAAATAATACCCTTTATAGCGAGCATGTTGTCGGACTTTATTAATCTTGATTAAAGGTTAATAAAGGAAGAAGTGGGAATAGGAAAAGTCATTCAAGGGATTCAATATCATTACTATAATTCCCTTTAAGGATTATAGGATTCATAATTTTTTTTGGAAATGTTCAATTAAAAATTGATAATATTTTTCTTTTAGATGAATTGGGAGTTTCACGGCTAATTGTGAACAGGGAAAGTAATATTATTATGTTCTGGAGGACCACAGACCAGGAAGGGGAGGATAAAGTGGATATATTAGACATTGTGATTTGTAACATCAATTAAATTTTTCAAGGATTCTTAAATTTAAGTGTGAAGTATATAGTGCTTTCCACAAGAGTGTCACGCGATAGTTATCGAAGGTCGCATACTTGAGAAATTTATGGAACACTCATGTTAATACTGGGGTTTTTGAAGGTGACATGGATAGTATTTTTTTCTTATTTGAGCTATATAAATTGTGTTCTTAGGGACCAAGGAATAAAATAAATGATTGATAATGATGTGTTACAGTGGTGGCGTGGAGTACCATGATGCATATCGACCATAGAGAAGGACTTAGAAAATGAGATTGTCTTGGTTTATCGAGTAAGGTTAATGAGTAGTGGTTCTTATGGAATGTTAGAATTTTAATAGATTCATGTTAGTTAAATGAAAATATGATAAAACCCATATTGGGTATTTCTATTTTTTATAACTTGGTGGTATGAGCCTTGTGATGGGTTAATGGTGAGTAATATCATGAGTAACATGCATGATGGATCCTGATGGTAGGTTGTTGCGGTATCAATGTAAATACTAGAAGATGATGAATGAATTATATATGGTTCCTAAGAGAAGAACATATATAATAATTTAAAAATTAAATCTAGAGGATTCAGGGTGTGTGGTAACTATTGGGGTGTGGATTTTAGTAAATGATATAGGTATAACTCGATTTTTTGAAATTTCAGTAACTTTAGGAAGGGAGTAGTAATGGATATGTTTGAGTCTAGAGTGAGTGATCATGAGTTAGGTGAATATCATTTGTAAACACATGGGAAAATATCATAGTGGGTATCATACTTGTAACACTATGAAATTATAAAATAAGAATAATGTTTTTGATATCATATGTGACATATAATTCTAAGCTTAAACAAACCACGAAATATATTTCTTTAAGTTTAATTTCTTAGATAGCTTGCGGAACACACAACCCCAAGTTGAAATGAAAGATAATATGGTAAAACATTATAACCTAGATGTTAAATTATAAGATATGAATATTACTAACTTAATTATAAAAATTTCGGTAATTTATTTATTAAAAATTAAATAATAATCATTTAAAAGGAAAATAAATGTTTTCAGAAAAACTATATATTTTTTAAAACATGGTTTAGTTGCACTTTGCACACATAATTTAAAATTTATTTTTACCACTTTTAGAAAATTTATTTGATAAAATGATATTAATTTTTGAAATAAAATTATCAAAATTATCTTAGGGTGAATTTTTGGGATTTTCAGAAATGTTTGGTTTTTTTATGAATGGTGAAAAATAAAAAAAATTAATTGAAAACATCTTTTTATTTTAAATTATTTATAAATAAAAAATTTATTTTTAATTTATTTTTAAGTAAAATTAGTTTAATTATAAATATATTAATATAATTTAGTTCATTGGGATCATTTTAATATCAAATTCTTATATAAAAAATTTGTAAGCTTTTGAACATTTTCTCTTTGAAAACCCACTTTTTCATTACGTTTGTAGGATTAATTTTAAATTAAATTTTTACACTTAAATGAATGTAATTTTGAAAAATGTATTCCATATTTTTAATCATAATAATTTATATTTTCTAATAATTTCAACTTATTTTTTACCAAAATTAATAGTGAAAACTATAAAAATTATTTACCACGGTTAAGGTAAAAATGGATTTATCAGGGGTTAAAATAAAAAATAAGGGTTAAAATGATTTTTGTTTCTAATATATATTTTATGGATATATTTAGACCCTAAATCTTTTAAGTATATATAATAATATATTTTTGACCCTTTTTCCATTTTAAAAACTTGGGTACACTTTTTTCTTTTCAAAAATTACAAGTGTACAACTCACCTCACTTATAAAAGGTCACCCACTCTTCTATATGCTTCACACCTTCAAACCCTATTGGTTTGGAAAATTAAAACCCAAATAACTTCCCAAATTACATAAAATCATCCTATAGTTTTTATTTTTGGTATAAATATAAACTAGGAAGGATTTTGGTGTAAACCTAAGGAGGTTTCCCAAAGAAGAGTTAATATACTTCAACGAGCGTTTTTATTTTATTTCTTACTACACCTCCTTCAATTACTATTAAAACATAATGATGTAATATAATTAGTATATTATATATAATAAGATTTTGTTATGTTAATGTCATGACCTACAACCATCCCCACTTCCATCAAATTGGTTACAAAATCATCACTGGTGTATGGCGTACTATCGCCTCCTGAATCGATATCATTCATTTTTCCAATACCACCTCTCACGGTTGGGTATGCTGATGGATATAAAGTATATATATTATATTTACAAAAAAATTATAATTATGGATTCATTATATATTATATACATTTTTAATTTCCATTTTGCACGGGGTATGATTACGTCACTGGTGTGTAAGGCGGACTACCGCCTCACAAAGCGATGTGATTCGTCCTTCATTAATGATTTACATAGAAGGTGATAAGGATATAGTTAATAAATACATGTGATATAAATAAAATAATTATGATATTATTGACATATTTATAATTATGAAAATTTAATATATCATTTTATTTCTTACCTTTTCACTCACTTAATGATGATAACATCATTCGTGTATGTGTGGACCGCCACCTTCATGAAGCGATGTGACTCTCTTTTCATCACCACACCACATGGATGATATATATATATAATTATATTTATATAAATAATATGGTATATATAATATTATTATTATTCTGTAAAGATAAATATTACTTACCTTCTTTCCATAATGATCATTGGGAAATGGAAATGTTATCCATGCATACGTACGACCTACCATCTCCATGATTGTAACATATTTCATTTTTTTTCATAACGATCTTTTATGAATAGTTTTAAATCCATAATTGATGTATAAATATGATAATTATATCATTATTATTATTATTTAGATGATGTAACTATATAATATACACATTAATCATAACTTTCATGACAAATCATGAATGGGTAAACAAGACAATTAACACTTGAAATAATAAAAATAAAGAAATATTATTAACGAATGAATGATAAGATGTTATAAAAGGATCATATATGATATTATAAATATAAATATGGTTATGGTATAAGTTAATAATTTTTTTAAAATGACTATATAGAGGTTAAATTACATTCAATCAAAAGGAAGTGTAAGGTAAGAGACTTTGTCTCAATTTCCCTTCATTGAGGCATCTTGTAATGTTATGCACCTAATTTCTTTTATATGGTATATATACTGCCCCTTAGAAATGTAATATCATGATTAATTAAAAATTCATGGTATTTTAAGTTTCAATATGAATTTTTATATCCATGGGGATTTTACATGATAATTTCCAAGTGGTAAAGAATTACATAACTGAATTTCTTTTTACTAGGTCATATTACTTATTCATTATACTTTATTTTAAATGATTACATGTGTATTGAATTCTGACTATATTATGTTTTATATCAGATTATTTTATGTGTATTTACATTTTACACACAAAATCAATTCATTGGTTAATTCTAACTTCAATGTTATGATCATTGTAAGTGTTTACTTCCCAATATCATTTTAATCTTGATTTTTTTCAGTTGAAGGAAATTATTTGATAATTTTCTAACAAACCCATTTTATTTTATACTATTATGGTTATTAATGATATTTTAAAGTAATAGTACTATTTTTTCTACTAATTGGTACTTAAAATAATCAATAATTTTTTTAAGGAAATATGACTTCATTTCTCTCTTTGGTCATAAATCGATTTTCTACAAAAAAAAATGTTTTCTAATTTTTTAAAACAAGTTTATAAACCTTTTACAAATGATTTATTAAATATCTTTTACCCTTTTTTACTTTTTACAATTTTTTTTAAAGGAATATTCATTTTTTTCAAAAAAAATACCTTTTGGATTTTACTAAAAAGTGAAATGAATATTTGTTCTAACATGTACTGCATGGAAAAAATTCCAACCATCATGACCAATGAAATTTTATAAAGATTATTTTATAAGTTTCAAACGATATTTAAAAAAAATTATTTTCAAAATGTTTTGTAAAATTTTAAAGAGTGATTTTTAAAATAAAAATCATATTTTCCTCAAGTATATTTTTAATGATCTTTTTATGATATTTATATTCATCAATGAAAGAAACTCTTATTATACTTATACTCTACTAGGGATATGTTGTATTAATTCCATCCTTATTCTTTATATGGATGATTTATGATCATTTTCACCAATTAAAGTATTGAAATTCACTTTCTTAATTCATTTATATAGTCATTAATTTTCCCTTTAAATATTCACTTTCCTGTGATCATTGGACATTCAATTTCCCTTAAATATCCACATTATTTGTCATGGAAATTTGTATTGATTATACCATATGTCATTTTTAAATAATGTTTTCTCTATTGAAATTCATTTATTTATATGTGGAAATATTGGTAAATCCATATTCTTTACTCAATATAGAAAATTGATGATAAAGAACATTATACATGAATTAAATCTATTATTTTATATATGAGGAATGCTTTAGACTAAAAGTGATGGTTAAAACCTAGAATTATATATCCACTCAATACATCAGTGGGTATCATGATAAAAATCATTAATATATCATTAAATGAGTTTTTACTTTTAGTTTTAAACCATCCTATGAAAGTTATTGATGGTAGAGGTATCATGATGCTTGAGATCATGACGTCTAATAATTAAGAATTTCATTCATTAAAAATTTAGTTATTATTATCCAGAATATTTTCACAATGATATTATCTCTGGATGTATTTAATTATCATTTATTGATTAAATGGAATGTGTTTTCAATTATTTATCTTTCTATATTGATTATGAATTATCATATCATGATAGTCAAGTTATTTTAATGGAATGTGTGTTTAGTTATTTAACTTTAATTATTGATTATACATATTTATTCTTGATATATTCTTCTATATTTAACCCTTATTAAGAATTTGAGATCAAACTTATTTTTATTCTTTTTCCTAGGATTCCATGAATTGTAATATGATTTATTTTCAAGGATATACTATAAGTAATAATGTAATTCCTGCAAAAATTTGTTTTAATTTGTGTTTTCAAATGTGATAAGGGAATCATATGAGTATATTGTTTAGAAATAATAATAAAATATTCAGTCATTTGGGATTCGATTCTTTGTATCTTAAGCCAACGTAATAAAGGAGACTTTGGATCTGATTTTTTGGAGTTGAGGTACTACAGTTGGTATCATATGAAGTATATTAGAAACCTTGGGAACTATATTTAGGAAAACATAGATTAGGGAATGTAACCATATGATAGAACACTAGTATAAGTATATAAGAACACCCATATGTTTTTTTAAGGATGATATTATATTGGTTTTACTAGAAAATACATCTATATCAGGATACTATAAGTGGATGTGGTTCTGGAATAGAAGTACCTCAGGTAATAACTCTGAAAAGGGAACATTGGGCTTAACCCAATCATCACTTGGTGTATGAAAATGTTCCGTACTAAATTTTTATTTTGAAACTCTTGGGGGATATACTTAGGATAAATGACACTTTATTTACAAACCATTATAAAAGAGTTAAAAATAAATTTATCCCCAAAGAAACCATGTTTATGATTATGAGATTATTTATACAAATGTTCTTTAATTTATTTTAATTATTTAACTAGTTTTGGTATTATAAATTATGTTTCTTAATGAATTGATATAATCTAATGTATTCTATTATTTAGATATGGCGCCTATTAGAAGGAATGGGAACCACATTAATGCATGAAATTCAATGAGTAAGAATGATCATTTTGTATGATCTTAAGTTAGTATTTTAAAGGTAACTAGTCTCCCGAACTTTCTCATCATATAAAGAAATAATATAATGTGTTAACAATACAGATAAATAATTATATAATAATTATGGCTTCTAAGGGATGCTATATAGGAAAAGGAAAAAAAAGAAAAAAAATTATAAGGGAAATAAGGGAAATAAGGGTTTTCCCACATGTGATAATTATGGAAAAACACCCTAGTACTTTCTTGAAGGGAATGAGAGTTTTCTAAAAGTGTATAGAGAATGGATACCATGATCATGATTATAATGGAAGAAAGAAAAGTTTCCAATGTTCAATGCTTAAACTATAAGGATATGGGGAACTATGCAAATGAATTCCCCAAGAATCAAAGGAATATACCTCAAAAAAGATAATGGATCATGGTAAAGCTTATGATATTAACAAAGAGGAAGTAGAATTATTAATTTGATTGTGTTTGGATTCAATAATTATATTATTTGAGTATTTTATCAATTATATCCTAGTTATAAGAATTATAAAATGTATAAGGATTATACTATAGTAATTTTCATTTAGGATTTGAAAGCTTATGTTGAACGATACTAATAACCAAGAAAAATGATTCAGTGGAAAGTTGAAATTATTAAAAAAACACATGATTGAGGAAAAGATAACCTTTAATATTTTCCTGATGTTGAGATAATGATGTTGGGATAAAGAGATGATTGATATGGGTTAATTAAATTGGATAGTACTGACTACCTTGGAACTTATTAATGATTTATTGAAAAAGTGGTTTATACTACCATTGATGGAGTTTAAATTTTTTTGTATTTAAGAAATATATCAAATAATTTTTGTTTTACTTAAATAATAATTAGGAATTCATGTTTCAAATAAGGTTTTATGATAATTTAGGTTATTACTATGTTTTAAGATAATATATGATGAAGGTACTGACATGTTTGTTATGTGATTATTAAGAGCTACTTCATGTTGTTTGGGGGATTAATGATAAGTTCATTTTGGAAATTCAGTGACCTTAATTTTAATTTTTTGGATCATAATATTTAAGAAGGGTTATAAGTTTAACCATTTATAAAATGGTTCAAGTTGAACATTGGATGAGGATTTAGAGATTAATTTATTACTTCACCATATTGAGATTTATGCATATTGGATAACCTATTCTATTTTTTTCATAATAATAACTAGAGATCAAAGGAATGAATTATAATTATATTAAAAATATTATATTCTGTTAAAATAGAATTTTAATGCTTCATAAATAATGAAAATTGTTTTTGGTTATTCATTTCTTTGAGTAAGTGATGAATTGGAAATTGATTGAAGCCAACCAAAGGATGGAATTGTGCTTATAAAATAAAAATGTATCAAGTAAGTATATTTAATTATATTATTAGATAGTAAATTAATTCTTAAACTTTAGGAAAAGGATATTGAAACAATGTTATCCTATTATATTCAAATAATATGAATTGGGTTGTCTTTTAAATGATAATATATTTATGGTTTTGAGGTCCTTAACATTTCATTGATTACTCACTTCATTATGATCAATGATCTCTGTCAGCCTCTATAATTATTTTCCTTTTTATTCCATGCCCGTATATTCACTTCCCACTAATTTTATCCTGCTTATAAACCTATTTATTTATTATTCCATTTGACCTTTGTACTTCCCTTTCTCTCTTATTAAGATGATATTTTATTAACCCTTTACGATGTGGGTGTTTCAACAATTGTATTTTCAAATGAAAAACCCTTGATTAGAAAGATAAAGTTTAATTTGTGAGGACATAATTTATTTAAGGTGGGGAGAGTGTGATGACCTTAAATTCTAAAATAATACCATTTTTTCAATATATTATACGATAAGAAACACTAAACTTAAAGAACCCATGAAATATATTTCATTAAATTTAATCTCTTAGATAGCTTCTGAAACACGCAACCTCGAGTTAAAATGAACTATAATATGGTATACCATTATAAAATATCTATTAAAATAGTGGGAATGAATATTAATAACTAAATTATGAAAATTATTATTATATATTGATTAGAAATAAAATATGAATCATTAGAAAGGAAAAGAAATGTTTTCTGAAAAACTATGTTTTTTCTAAAAGATGGTTTAGTCACGGTTTGCACACATAATTTAAAATTATTTTTTTATCAATTTTATAAAATTTATTTTACAAAATTAAATTCATTTTTAAATCATAATATTAAAATTATATTAGGGTGAATTTTTTGGATTTTTCTGAAATATTTCACTTTTCAATGAATATTGGAAATAGTGAATTCTAATTGAAAACAACCTTATTGTTTAAAATATTTATAAAGTTAAATTGAATTTTATTTTTTTTAATGTAAAATTAGTTCAGTTATTTTTCTATTAATCCAATTTATTTCATTTAAATAATTTTCATATTGAAATTTGATATAAAAACTTTGTAATCTTTTGAACATTTTCTCTTTAAAAACCCACTTTCTTGTCGTGTTTGTGAGATTAATATTAAATTAAAATTTTACACTTTTGTGAATTTAATGTTGAAAATGGATTCCATATTTTTAATAATAATAATTTATATTATCTAACAATTTCAACTTAATATTTGACCAAAATGAATAGTGATAATAGTAAAAATTATTTACCATGATTAAGGTAAAAATTGATTTATTGGGTGGTTAAAATTAAAATTATATGGGTTAAAATGACCTAAAATCTTATCTAAAATCTATTGTATGGAAATATCTCTACCCTATAATGGTTAATTCTCTTTAATAACACATTTTGGACCCTTTTTCATGTGAAAAACGTGTTTAAATCTTTTTTTGTTCAAAAATTACAAGTGCTCCACTCACCTCACTTATAAAAGGCCACCCCTATCCTATATTATTCACACCATAAAAACCTATTGGTTCATTCAATACATAAAAAATAAACTAACATCTTCTATACTCTTATCTATAAATCCAACATAGGAAGGAATTTGGTACAAACCTAAGGAGGTTACCTAAAGAAGAGGTAATGTACTTAAACGAGCATTTCAATTTGATTTCTTCATCCACCTCCTTCAATTATTATTAAAACTTGATGATATAATAAAACAAGTATCTTAAATATACTTATATTTTGTTAATTTTTGGGTATGACCTAAAACCATCCCACTTCTATTAAATGGTTTACAAAATCACTATTCGTGTTTATGGCAGACTACCACCTCGCAAACCAATGTCATTCATTTTTCAATTACCACATATCACGGTTGGGTATGAAGATGAATATAAAGTATATATATGATATTTATAACATAATTATATATCTTTAGTTATTATATCATATATAGTTTTTTTAAATTTCCATTTCATAGGGGATATGATAATGTCACTCGTGTGTACGGTGGACTATCACCTCGTGAAGCGATGTGATTCATCTTTCACTAATGCTTTACATGGAAGTTGATAAGGGTAATGTTAGTAAATATATGATATAAAAATAAAATAATTATGATATTCATGACATATTTATCATTATTAAAATATAATATATCATTTAATTTCATACATTTTTACTCACTTAAAGATGATAACTTCATTATTGTATATATAGACTACCGCCTTTACAAAGTGATGTAACTATATTTTCATAACCACATCATATGGATGATATATATAATTATATTAAAAGAAATAATATGGTATATAATATATTATTATAATTTTTTAAAGATAAAATATTACTTACCTTGTTTACATAATGATCAATGGAGAATGGAAACGTTACTCATGCATACGTAAGACCTACCATTTCCATTATTATAACATAGTTCATTTTTCATAACCATATTTCATGATTTTTTTTAAAGTATAATTAATGTATAAATAGGATAATTATTTAATTATTATTATTTTGGAGCTGATGGAACTATATAATACACACAAGAGCCAAAACTTCCATAATAAATCACGAATGAGAAAACTATGTAATTAACACTAGACACAATGAAAATAATGAATAATTATCAAAGAATGAGTGATAAGATGTTATAATGGTTTTTCTTGTTTTCAATAGACCAATTATTTATTTATTTTATGTCCCTTACCGAGCTTTTTGTGCTCATCCCAAGTTTTAAAATGTTTTTCACCAGTCTTATGATTGGTAAGGATGAATAAGATGTCATGATGAAAGTATTGAAGATATGTCATGAAAATAAATCATGTTTTATTTTCAAAGGGTTGAATTTGATGAAAAAATGGATACTAAGTATAAGTTTCCACTTGTAATGTATGGGTTTATTGTGTAAGAGTTTTTCCTAATTCTCTAAAAATCTATATATAAAAGATATTTGGGAAAATAAAGTGATTTATAGTTTTAAAAATAACTAGAATATGTAATTTTAAGTTCAGGTCCTTATAATTAAAATATATATCATGATGTGATATCTCAAACAGGGATTATATACACCACATAAATTAAATTAGGTTCATGATACCAAACATGTCTCTATGAGAGGAATTTACAATGAAACACTTACCTCAGCCCTGATCCATTCTAAAATTGAACCAAATGTACTGAATAATAAAATTAAGTTCATTAAATACTTACCCAAGAATCTTATTCACAGATATAACCATTTACAATCATATTTTATAACCATTATATATATACATATTAGCTAGATTTTACCTATGTTCAACACCAAGTGTAAGTAATCATTATTTCATTGAAGTGGTTTCCTAAAATTCATTTTGGTAGATATTATTTTTACAAATTACATAACTATTAGATCATATAAGGTACAATAATATATGTTCAAAAATACTTTATAAAGATATAATTTCATTTCATGTCAATTTTGGCTATGAATCGTGAAGATGAAATCAATGATGATCATGTTTTAGTGATTCTTAATATACAAAAAGTATTTTATTAATTAATGAATTAAATGTTAATATAAAAATACTAGAACAAAAAAACATTATTTATATATTTATATAATATTATATTAGTAAATAAGTTTATATAGTCATCCATGGAATAAATTTATAGTGTTGTTCAAGTAGGTGGTTAAATTGACCCAATCATGAACCTATCATGATTAATGGATTATTATGAGATGTTTTAGCTGTAATATCATTATAATAGAAGAATAATGGTATTATTTAGTATTAATTATTGTGAAATATTAGAATTTTAAATAATTATAAAGATAATATAATTTATATAACATCATCACATAGAAAAAGAGATCACATTTTCTTCTTTGTTAGCTCATTTTAAATGATTGGATTAATAATAATAATTTTTTGATCATATTATTAATAGGTTCTATAATTTTTCATAATAGAACCTTAATGGTGTCATAAAAATTATATTTACTCATTAAACCATTCTTTTAACCATCAATTATGGGTGGTGATGAAAAATTAATTTTGTTGCTTGTGGTGGCGGTAGTCTACACATATGCATGAATGATGATTTTGTTTTTCTTAATGGATGAGATAGATGAATAAAAAATGATAATAACCTTAATATAGTAATAATAAAGTATATAAATTATACTAATATAATTATGTTAGTATGTATAGATTAAATTTTAATGAAGATAATTAATAACAAAACATACGAGTTGATAATACTCATGTCAGGTACTTGAATTTTCCTTGGAATTTTCCTTGGAAATGAAGTCTTTATGATAAATAATGGTGACTAGAATATTTTTGATGAGTAATAGGGTTATATTAGGATAAAATTTTCATATTTTCAATAATAAATTATAAGGTAAGGCGAGTCTTTAAGTGGAGAAAGTGTTAGCTTTTTATAAGCGAATAGAAGGGAACTTTTGAAAAAAACTTTAACATTTTCAATAATGTGATGTTATTATTTCATGGTCAATGGCTCAAAAATGGAAAAAATGTAAGGGGAAAGTGATTTTGGGTCTAAAATCAACTCAATCCCTCATTTGAGAGAAAAAATTGAGCATTTATGGCCTTTATTTTAACCTTTTTATCTTTTACCCCAATTTACTTTTACCTTGGTAAATAATTTTTAACCTTAGTAATTAATATTAATAAAAAAATTAAAAATTAAACTTTTTCTTATTTTGAACCTCATAATTTATATGTTTTTGAAAATAAAATTTTAATAATAGCTCACATAACACTCAAAAGTAATTTTTAGAAAACAAATGTGTTTTTTAAGAATAAAATTTATATGTAATACAAATTTATTAAAATTATCAATTACCATGACAAAATTAGGTTTATTATAATACAAATAAATGGAATTATGAATTCATGTAATGTAAAAAACTTAATCTAATCATGAAAATACATGATTTAATGAAAATACCAAAAATAGTTTTTATTCAACTAACATTTTAATTAAGTTCAAAAAATGTTGGAAATAGGATTTATAAGGTCAAATAATATATTAAAATTTATAATTATATTCCTTAAATACATACCTTATTACTTAAAAGGTTTTTAAAATTTCTAGTACATGCTTACAAAATTACAAAATCATAAAAAATATAATTTTCACAAAAACAATATTTTTTGAATAAAAAATAATATTTTTTAAAAGAAATAAAAATTCATCTCAAGATAATATTTTTATTATATATCCACAAATTATTTCCATATTTTTAAATTAAATTTCTAAAATTTATAAGTTCAATTTTTGAATAAAACTACAAAATATTATGAAAAACTGTTTTTATTTGAAATTGACATTTTCAAATATTGATTGTTATTATTAATATTTCATATCATTTACCAACTAAATTGGTGTTAAAAAGTTATTAATATAAAACATAATTTGTCATCTTTAATCATACGTTTCTTGAAATAGAAATACATATCACATAAAAGGTAATTTTTTTAAAATAATAAATGATTTGATTAGTCATTCTAGGTAAAATAATTAAATTTAATTCATATTAAAATTAGTATTTGTTATATATATATATATATATATATATATATTTCACAAATAGGTTACACCTATTCATTCCATCTAATTCAATGACTAGGTTTTAATGTTCATATTTAAATGTTTATTTTTTATCTGAATATATCATTGTTTCATTTAAGTTTGGTGTTGCATGTGGAGAAAATGTCAAAAAAATTGAATCATTTTAAGGAGTAATATATTAAAATATTAGGGTATTAAAAAGTACCCTATTATATAACTAAAAATGATTCGGGTATCATGTAATTTTTTCACGGTCATGTAATTCTTCACATATGCTAGTCATCACTTATACTAAAAACAATCCCAACTTAAAACGTCCATAAATTTTTTATCTAGGTGTTCATTTTAGCTCCATGTGTGATAAAATCAAAGAATGTTGGTAGAATAATGGGGAAATAACACATGACTAATCCTTGGGAAGTATTATTTTTGGGTTATCTATTTTCATGGAAACTAGAGTATAGGTTTTTATATATCATGCGATGTATATAGATTGGATTTTGGATTAGATCTCTCTTTAAATATAGGAAAGATAGGATAGGTGTATGTAATATAAATGGTATGTGGTATAGTACACCAAGAGTTAGACTATGTTATGATGAAATCATGATAGTCATATGGATATGAATAGTGGGTAAGTGCATGGTTTGGAAAGTGGGTATAAATTTGAAGGTGGAGTTAGGAAATGGTTCAATTGTAGAGCCTTAATAGTTTTTCAAGGATATAAATCCATATGTGTAATAGTGGATAGAAATTTATAGTATATGAAATGATTTATAAGAATGATTATGACGATAAATGGAATTTTTAAGAATTTAAAAACTTATACATAGGATAATAATTCTCTTTGAGCATGTCCTAATGGAGGTATGATGTGCTAGAAAATCCTAGAGGCACTTTTGGGCCGATATAGAAGTGTGATCTTGGTAGATGAACCATATGGACATGTTATATGATGAATGAACTGAGGTGGTAAATACTTAGAAATTGTATGGATGGATCATTATAAAATAACATACTTCTTATTTTAAAGTTATATTTGGGATAAATTCACTAATGAAGTGGACAATGACACATCTTTTATAGGCAACTCTTAGTAAAGAATACCCTTTATAGCGAGCATGTTGTGGGACTTTGTAAATCTTGATCAAAGGTTTACAAAGGAAGAAGTGGAAATGGGAAAAGTAATTCAAGGGATTCAATATCATTCCTATAATTCCCTTTATGGATTATAAGATTCATATAATTGGTTTTAAATGTTTAATTTAAAAATTATAATAATTTTATTTTGGAGGAATCCACATATTCATGGCTAATTGTGAATAGGGAAAGTAATACTATTATATTATGGAAGACCATAGACTAGGAAGGTTAGGATAAAGTGGATGTATTAGACATTGTGATTTGGTACATCAAGGAAATTTTTCAAGAATTATCATATGTAAGAGTTAAGTATATAGTGGGTTACAAAAAGTGTCATGTGATAGTTATTGAAGGTCACGAACTAGAGAAATTTATGGAACACTCATGTTAATATTAGGGTTTTTTAAGGCGAATTGGATTGAATTTTTTTCTTATTAGAGCTATATAAATAGTGTTTGTAAGGACCAGGGACTTAAATAAATGATGGATAATGATGTGGGATAATGGTGGTGTGGAGTACCATGATGCCTATAGACCATAGTGCATGACTTAGAAAATGGGATTGTCTTGGTTTGTCGAGTAAGGTTTATGAGTAGTGGCACATATGGAATGATATAATTTTAAGAGATTCATGTTAGTTAAATGAAAATATTATAAAACCCATAGTGGGGATTTCACTTATTGATCACTTGTAGGTATGAGCCTTGTGGTGGGTTAATTGTGAGTAATATCATGAGTAACAGGCTTGATGGATCCTGATGGTAGGTAGTTACAGTATCATTAGAGATACTGGAAGACGATGAATGAATTTTATATGGTTCCTAATAGAACCACATATATGGTAATTTAACAAAGAAATACAAAGGATTCAGGGTGTGTGGAAACTAGTGGGGTGTTGATTTTAGTAAATGATATAGGAATGACTCGATTTTTCGAAATGTTAGTAACTTTATAAAGGGAGTAGTAGTGGATATGTTTGAGTCTGAAGTGAGTGATCATGAGTTAGGTGAAGATGATTGGTAAACACATTGGAACATATCATAGTGGTTATCGTACCTGTAACACTGTGAAATTATAAAATAATAATAATTTTTTTGATAACATATGTGACATACAACTCTGAGCTTAAACAAACAATGAAATATATTTCTATAAATTTAATTTCTTCGATAGCTTGCGGAACACACAACCCCAAGTCGAAATGAACCATAATTGGGTAAAACATTATAACCTAGCTGTTAAATTATAAGGTATGAATATTAATAACCAAATTATGAAAATTATGGTAATATATTGATTAAAAATAAAATAATAATCTTTTAAAATAATAATAAATGTTTTTTGAAAAAATGTATTTTTTTCTAAAAGATGGTTTAGTCGCGCTTTGTACACATAATTTAAAATTTATTTTACCAATTTTAGAAAATATATTTGATAAAAGGAACTTAATTTTAGAAATAAAATTATCTAAATTATCTTAGTATGAATATTTAAGATTTTTTATAAATGTTTGATTTTTTGATGAATAGTGAAAATGCCAAATTTTAATTGAAAACAACATTTTCATTTAATTTATTTATAAATTAAAATTATATTTTGAATTGGTTTTAAGTAAAATTAGTTGTATAATATTTCTATTAATCCAATTTATTTCATTTTAATCATTTTTATATTGAATTCTTATATTAAAACTTTGTAAACTTTTGTATATTTTCTCTTTGAAAACCCGCTTTTTAATCACATCTGCAGGACTAATTTTCTATTAAAATTTTACACTTATATGAATGTAATTTTGAAAAATTGATTTGATATTTTTAATCATAATAATATATATTATATAATAATTTCAACTTATTTTTTTACCAAAATTAATTGTGAAAACTATAAAAATTATTTACTGTGGTTAAAGTAAAAATAGATTTATCATTGGTTAAACTAAAAAATAAGGTCTAAAATGACAAACAAAACTCTTATAATATATATTTTATGGATATATTTACACCCTATAATGTATAAGGATCTAAAATAATCAATTTTTTACCATTTTTTAATTTTAAAAACTTGGGTTCACCTTTTTATTTTCAAAAATTATAATTGTGCCACTCACCTCACTTATAAAATGCCACCCACTCTCCTCTCTTATTCACACCTTCAAACTCTAACAACCCTGCTCTTTATTACATACTTAAAAATGATTTATTACATAAAATATTCACTTTATACAACATAGAAGATAGAGAGGTCTAGTGTCTTTGTGGCTTAGGAACATTACATAACAACTTAAAGCATAGAAAACAACATCTTATTGAAAACCTTCTTTACATGACCACTATATTCCCTTATACATAGCATTGCATGGGATAAACTGAGGACATGCATAAGAAAAGGGTGATCTAGGGAATAAAAATGGAATTACTTTAGTAATAAAGTACATGTTAGAAAATAGGCATATCAATAGAGCACAAGATAAACATGAACATAAAGGCATGATAAAGCATGATATTCATAACATAGATATGTGGAAACAACACTTAACATGGAATTAGTATGAGACAAGCCTCATTTCACATGGAGCATGAAAAAACCCTCATTGAACATGAAGCACGAGTAAATCCTCATCTCACTTGAATTATAATGATTCAACACCCATTGCACATGACATATCATGATACTATACTTTACCCAATGCATTGGAGCTCTATTAGGGCGCACCCTTTCTTAAACATTTCATTTCATGCATAACTGTGCCACATGGATCATAAAACATGGATTCATTAAACATCATAATTTATTCCATGATAAAGGAATGTGGAATTCATACATGAAACTCTATAATCGATAAGTAAATGTGAATAAAGGTGAATACCCTTGATAGAGAAATGGGCATGGTATTCACTACACAATGACTTTGGCTTGAAAAAATGTGGTTCAATTTCGGCAACATAACGATGTGACATAAGAATTCATAAAAAAATGGTTGATGAGAGAGAAAGGGGTGTCTCATCATATGTACATGAAATGGATAGTAATGGGGGTCATATAGATACATTTCCCAACAATTGTAATGGAATTTAGATTCATGATACAAAAGAATTGCTTGAATGTAAATGAGGAGAGAGAAATTCCTTTCAAAATTTCGGCATAGCAACAAGTATACATTGGAGGCATTTAATGAGATATAAAGGGGTCTATCATAATTAAAACATAAATAGGGTAGTATTGGGGAGGTGAAAAATCATACCCCAATATTTATAATTGAAAATAAAAGG
Organism: Viscum album; assembly: GCA_963277665.1. Taxonomy (NCBI): domain Eukaryota; kingdom Viridiplantae; phylum Streptophyta; class Magnoliopsida; order Santalales; family Viscaceae; genus Viscum; species Viscum album. Next base: position 1,981,298,128 of record OY728119.1, read on the forward strand.
GCATAAAAATATTAAGAAACTTGGATAAAAAGAGAAAGGTAGGAATCCCTTACTTGGAAGTGTGATCCCAAAGGCTTGGGAGAGGCTTGAGACAGGATTCATGGGAACTTGGGGTGCCTTGGTATTATTCTAGATATATTAGGGAAGAGGTTGGATGAACTAAAAATTATTTTAGTAAAGAGTAAGTGGGAGCTTGGGTGGGTTTAAATAGGAAAGGAGAGAGAATTCTTTATTATTTAGGTTTAAGACACCACACATTAAACTAATAAAAAACACAAACCAACCCATGTTTTTTCCAAATGGGAGTGTAAAAAAATATTTTATAAGGCCAATGGCCGAACATCTTAAAATAATAGGGTTGATTATGTGGAGGTGAGTCACACTCTCAAGGAAAACAATTTAAAAAGACAAAATGTTTTATAAGACTTGAAGGGTCCACTAAATCTTTGTAAAATATATCAAACAAACCCAAAATCACATTATTTTAATGTTAAAACATATATTCTCCAAACATAATGTTTATAGTATTTTATTATATCACTATTAGGTTATTATGATGTCATAAAACACATTTTATATTTAAACAGTATTTAATTTTTACCCAAAAAATTGACTATCTCAAAAAATTATGAAAAATTAACCATTAGATAATTTCAACATCCTAATTAAAAAAATAATATTCATTTTATCTAAATAATTTTCTAAATATGTTAATTTTTACTTTTAAAATAAAAACCTACATTTATCGAAAATTCATGGGTTTTGACAAAAAAAAATTTCAGACCTTAATAGAAATTACAATTGTATTCATAAAAATTAAAAGATCATTTATAATTAATAAAAGTAATTTTATAATAATAATATTTTATTAAAATATTATTTAATTCAAAAATCCATTAATTAATCAAAATAGATTCTTTAGTTGAACATTAACTAAAAAAATTACTATTTATGCTTTAAAAACTATTTACAAAGTAACAATAATAAAATGAAAGTATATTATTTATTATATACAAAAATAATTTACATAATCATAATGATAGGGTCTTGTTACATAACCCCTTAAAACGCCCACATAAGACCTTAGGGTAAGGTGCATGATGGTGACCGACTCTTGGGGTGGCTTAGATAACATTGCTCGAGTGGTAATCTTTATCAACTTACACTTCTAACATTGGTGGTTCCACTCAAGCTTAATGTATTCAAGATCAGCTTGTGCTTGGTCTAGATCAAATCCCAATAACGCCTCCTCCTTTATGAGCTCCGACGAATGGGCTTCGTACGGGGCAAGTCTACTGGATGAGGTCATCGCTTCCTTTGTCTGAGTAAATTGGATTTGTTAAAGCCCTATATTTATACTAATAATGTGATCACTATTAAATGACTATATTAACAACAATCACAATTCTTAATGGTATTTTTAAATCCAAAACATAGAACCAAATAAGTGCATACATTTTACATAACCATAAGAATACATTTAAATAGACCAAGAGAAATTTTCATTAATAAATTTTTTGAGTCGTTACAATCTCCCCCCCCCTAAGAAATTTCTCCCTTGAAATTTCCTTTTACCACAATAAAAAAGGTGTGGGTAACTTTTATTCATCACTTCCTCCAATTCCCACATCACTTCTTCAAACTTGTGGTTTCTCCACAACACTTTCACGGGGGGCATTGTCTTATTTCATATAACCTTTTCTCTATGATCTAAGATCTTCACTAGTTGCTCCTCATAAGAAAGGTCATCCTTTAACTGTACTAACTCTGAAGAGAGTACATGTGAAGGGTATGGTATGTACTTCCTTAAGAGGGATACATGAAAGACATCATATAATTTGGACATGGTAGGTGGAAGTTCTAGTCGATAGGCCACAACCACGACACGATCAAGAATATCAAAGGGGCTGATGTACCTAGGACTTAAATTACCCTTCTTCCCAAAACTCATGACCTTATTCCATGGAGATATGAATATAAATACCATGTTTATAACTTTGAACTCAAGGTCTTGTCAATAGTTATCCGTATAATTTTTCTGTCGACTTTGGGATGCTTTGATATGTTATTGAATAGTTTTCACCTTCTCCACTATTTATTTGACCATTTTAAGTCCTAGAAGCTTACGCTAATTAAATTAATCCCAACATGCTGGTGTTCTACACCTCTTCCCATAAATAGCTTTATATGGCATCATTCGGATGCTCAAGTTGAAACTGTTATTGTAGGAGAATTCAACCAGTGGAAGATGTCGGTCTCATCCTCCTTTGAAGTCCATTGAACATGATCTTAACATATCTTACAGTTTATGAATAGTTTGCTCAGATTGGCCATCAGTTTGAGGATGATAGGTCGTACTAAATTTCAATTCATTTCTTAGAGCATGTTGGATACTTTTCTAGAACATTGAGGTGAATCTCAGATCACGATTAGATACAATAGATAGTGGTACTCCATACAGCCTTACCACTTCCCTGATATATATCCATGCTAGTTTATCCAATGAGGAATCCTCCCAAATTTCAATGAAGTGTGAATAATTTTTAAGACAATGCACAACAACCCATATTTCATTATTTCCTTTGGATGTCTTCGGAATTCCGATGAAAAAGTCCATGGTGATGTTCTCCCATTTCCATGATAGTATGGGCAATGTTTGCATCATCCCCTTAGACTTCTGCCTCTCCACCTTCACTTTCTGACACACCAAACACTTTGATATATACTCAGAAATCTCCTTCTTCATATTATCCCACCAATAATTCCCTCAGAGATCTCAATACATATTTTTGTTTCCTGGGTGAATAGAGAAATTTGAACTATGTGCATCATCCAAAAGTTCCTTCTTCAGCTCGGGACTTGATGGAACACATAGTATTTTCCCAAATCTCACAATTCCTTCTTCCCTAACATTGAATTCTGATGGTTTCCCTTTTCTGATAGCTTTAAATTTCTTTTAAATTCCCACACAATCCTTTTGAGTATCCTCTAACCTTTCCAAAAGAGACGGTTGATCAATCATTTGTGAAAGGATTGATAATGTTCCCTTCCTTATAATTACCATGGATATCTTCATCAAATCTAAGAAGATTGGATCCTTTACAATTCTCATCAATGATAGAATCTCTAGGTCCTTTCTACTTAGAGCATCCTCCACCTTATTCTCTTTCCTAGGGTGGTAATGGATTGAGTAGTCATAGTCTTTGATCAACTCTAACCATATTCATTGATGCATGTTTAACACTTTCTGTTTGAATATATACTTGAGGCTTTTGTGGTCTGTATATATTTCACACTTCTCCCCAAAGAGATAATTCCACCAAAATTTTAAAGCGAAGATCACTGCATCCAAATCCAGATCATGTGTTAGATAATTTTGTTCATGAACTTTCAATTGCGTTGAAGCATAGGCAATGAATTTTTCATTTTACATCATCCCACAACACATGCCCTTCTTAGAAGTATCACTAAATACCACAAAAGTTCTCCACTTATGGGTAAAGTGAGCACGAGCACAATGATAAGCCTCCTTTTCAACTCCTTGAAGCTTTCTTCACATTCATCACTTTAAGAAAACTTTACTCCATTCCGAGTTATCTTGGTAATAGGGTTGGACAATCGTGAGAAATTTTTCAAAAATCATCGATAATATCCAGATAACCCCAAGAAGATAAGGATATCTGTTACCGATATTGTCCGTGACCATCCCTATTTTGCAGCTGTCTTGGAGGGATCCACAGATATCCCATTGCTTGTGATTATATGGCCTAATAATGAGACCTCCTTCAATCAGAACTCACACTTGATGTACCTTACATAGAGATTATCCTTTCTCAAGGTCTCTAGTATAGGTCTTAGAAGCTCCTCCTGATCCTTATTAGTTTTGGAGTATATTAAAATATCATCTATAAATACTACCACAAATTTGTATAGGTAATATCTAAAGACTCTATTCATTAATTACATGAATATTTCTAGAGTATTAGTGAGTCCAAAAGGAATTACTATGAATTTATAGTGCTCGTATCTTGTACAAAATGTAGTCTTGGGGATATCTTCCTTCTTCACCCTTACATTATAATATCCCAACTACAAATCTACCTTGGAGAATTATTGTGCTCTACAAAGATAATCAAACAAGTCATCAATTTGTGGGAGATGATACTTTTTCTTTATCATGATTTTGTTAAGTTCGCAATAATCGATGCAAAGGCTCATTGATCCATCCTTCTTCTTGACGAAGAGGAATGGTGCACCCCATGGTGAAACACTTGGGCGTATAAACCCTTTATCTAGATTCTCCTATAGTTGTTTCTTCAACTCCTAAAGCTCCACAACATCCATTATATATGGAGTCTTGGATATTGGAAACTCCCCAGTTATAAGATCAATTGTGAATTCAACATCTCTTCTAGGAGGAAGAATATTAAATTCCTCGAGAAACACTTCAGTGAATTCCCTCACAATAGGCATTTCTTCAAGGATGGTTTCCTCCTTAAACTCAGTCATCTATTCTAGATATGCGTTCTCATAGGGTAGTAATATCCACACTTGAGATGATGGAGCTAAAGAAGATTCATCTTCCTCCTTGCACTTGTATAGAATCAGGGGTTGATTCCCCACATGGAGAGTGATTTCCCTATCATAACAATTTATTTTGGATTTATATAGGGAAAGCCGATCCATGCCATGAATTGAATCAAATTCCACCAAAGGGAGTATGATGAGATTATTCGGGAAGTTCAATCCACCGATTATGACTAGGGAGGAGCTAAATTCATGGGTTGCAATGATTTCCCCATTTTCCGTACTCACCAAAATATTTACTTCCATGATTTTTGGTGGTGTTGGTATTGTTCTACTAAACTTTCAGGATATAAAAGAATTCATAGAACCAGAATCAAAAAGTATGTTCACTATTCTTGAATGAATAACTAGCATACCTATCACCACTTCATTTTCGGGGTTCACTTCAGAAGTAGTGATGGAAAAAGCTTGCCATTACTTCCTTAGAGGTTATTGGTTTCCTCTGAAAACCTTTGGCTTAGGTTATTGATTTGAAAGATGCCCTGGTTCTTTATATTTGAAGCAATGAACAATGTGTTGAGAGTCGAATGGATAATTTCTATCCTCTATTATAGCCAGGGGTTTTTACTGTTGGTAATTAACAGTTATGTTTCCTCTTCCACACCTAAAGCATTTCCTCATCCCCTTCAAGCAATTTCTGGGGTTCTTCTTTCCGCACCTTTGGAAAGGGGGGTGCTGGATTTTCTTAGCACCATTGGATTTATCCATCGGACCGCAAGAATTAAATCCCACCTTACACTTTTTATCCCCATGATACCCCTGAGATTCACCGGTCTCCATTTCAATATTGAGGGCACATGAGACAATTTCCTCATAGCTGTCGAAGTCACAGATCGTGAGGGCTTTTTGCAGGCTAGGTTTCAGCCCACCAAAGAAGTCGTCAACCTTGAATTCGTGGGTAATGAAAAAGCTGGAGGCATATCGTGCAAGCCTTGTAATGTTTTCCTTGTATGCTCTGATGGATTCATATCCTTTTTTCTTGAGGGCAAGAAAGTCCCTTTCTATCTTAAGTCGGAGGGTGCATAAAAAATATTTATCAAAAAACATCTTCTGGAAATATTTCCATTCCAAAGCCTCGATATCCTCCTCGGGCTTTGTATTTTTTGATAAATTTCCACCATTGATCAGATTCACCCTCCATATGATAAGCATTCAGGATAACCTTCTCTTGTTCGGAACATTGAAGTATGGAGAAGATATTTTCAATGGAGTTGATCCATTGTTTGGCGATTGAGGGATCAGATGATCCATTAAAAGTAGGAGGCCTTTGTCTCATGAAGCTCTTGATATCGACTTGTTCTTTCTTAGGGTGGGTTAAACATTCCTCTTGACCCATTTTTTTATTCAAATCTTGAGTTAACTGAGAGATAATCACGAAAATGTTCTCGATTCTCGCTCCCATCATAATTGGGTATCTCATTAGTATAGTCATCACATTGATCTTCACATCGGTTGTTAGCCCGAGTCCTCCTATTACCGACCATTGGATAGAATAAAAGGAAAGTTAGGGGTAACACATAAAGGGTAATCCAATTAAAAAAGAAATGACTTATAAATAGCTTTTATTTTCTTAACTTATGGATCTATAGGCTTCAATCTATGTTATCCATGATCAACTTTCTAACATATATTCTTAGGGGGTTTTTTTAATTACTTTAATAATGGTTCATACTAAGCTTGTGAATTTACCAATGCATATCCCCCAGTAGTGTCATAACCAAGAGTGTAGCAAGGCCTGTTTTTGTGTACCAGGATACCCTGGGTCAAGCCCGAAACTCCTTGTCGGGGTTTTCACCCTTAGGTACATCTGTGCCAGAGCCGCCTCTACCTTCTTGTATCCAGACATGGATATATTTACTTGATGAACCAATTACTCAATAACCACAAAAACTTAAGGATATTTTTATTATAATTAGTCTTATATCTAAGGCTTCACTAGGGTTTTCTAATCCTAATCCCAAAAATAACTAAACCTATCCTCTGATACCAACTATAACAACCTTGCTCTTTATTATATACTTAAACATGATTTATTACATAAAACCTTCGCTTGATACAACATAGAATATCGATAGGTCTGGTGTCTTTGGGGATTAGGAACATTACATAACAACATAAATCATAGAAGACAACATCTTATTGAAAACTTACTTTACATGACCACTACATTCCCTCGTACTTAGCATTGCATAGGATAACCTGAGGATATGCATAAGAAAAGGGTGAGCTACAAAGCCCAGTAAAATAATAAACATGGAATACCATGAGTAATATAGTACATGTTAGAAAATAGTCATATCAATGGAGAACAAGATAAACATGAACATAAAGTCATGATAAATCATGATAATCAAAACATGGAGATGTGGCAATAACACTTAACATGAAATTAGCATGAGCCAAGGCTCATTGCACATGGAGCATGAGTAAACCCTCATTGCACACGAAGAATGAGTAAAACCTCCTTGCACTTTAATTATCATGATTCAACACCCATTAAAAATGACGTATCTTGATACTATACTTTACCCAATACATTGGAATGCTATCAGGGAACACCCTTTCTTAAATATTTCATTTCATGCATAAGTGTGCCACATAGATCATAAAAAATGGATTAATTAAACATAATCATTTATTCCAAGATAAAGGAATGTTTAATTAATACATGAAACTCTATAATCAATAAGTAAATGTGAATAAAGGTGAATACCATTGATAGAGAAATGGGCATGGTATTCACTACACAATGACTTTGGCTTGGAAAAACGTGGTGCAATTTCAATAGCATAACGGCGTGAAATAAGAGTTCATAAAAAATGGTTGATGAGAGAGAAAGGGTGTCTCATAATATGTACATGAAATGGATAGTAAGGGGGGTCATATAGATATATGTCCCAACAATTGTAATGGAATTTAGATTCCTGATACAAAATAATTACTTGAATGTAAATGATGAGAGAGAAATTCCTTTTGGAATTTCAGCATAGTAACAGGTGTACATGGGAGGCATTTAATGAGAGAGAAAGGGGTATCCCATTATTAAAACATAAATATGGCAGTATGGGGGAGGTGCAAAATCATACCCCAATATTTATAATTGAAAATAAAAGGGCATAACAATATTAAGAAACTTGGATAAAAAGAGAAAGGTACGAATCCCTTATTTGGAAGTGTGATCTCAAAGGCTTGGGAGAGGCTTGAGAGAGGCTTCTTGTGAGATTGGGGTGCCTTGGGAGGATTCTAGAGAGAGGAGGAAAGATTTTTGGCGAACTCCAAAGTCTTTGAGTGAAGAATAAGTGGGAGTTTGGATGGGTTTATATAGGAAAAAAGAAGGAATTATTTATTATTTAGGTTTGGGATACCACACATTAAACTAATCAAAAAAACAAACCAGCCCATGGTTTTTGCCCATGATTTTTTTCAAAGGGGAGTGTAAAACAATATTTTATAAGGAAAATGTCCAAACGTCTTAAAATAATAGGGTTTCTTATGTGGAGGTGAGTCACTCTCTCAAGGAAAACAATTTAAAAATACAAAATCTTTTATAAGCCTTGAATGGTGAACTAAAGCTTTGTAAAATATATCAAACAAACCCAAAATCACATTATTTTAATGGTAAAACATATATTATCTGAAAATAATGTTTATAGTTTTTTATTACATCTCTATTGGGTTATTATGATGTTATAAAACACATTATATATTTAAACGATGTTTAATTTTTACCCAAAAATTCGACTATCTCAGAAAATTATGAAAAATTCACCATTGGATAATTTTGACATCCTCATTCCAAAAATTATATTCATTTTATCTAAATAATTTTATAAATATGTTAATTTTTACTTTTAAAATAAAAATCGACATTTATCGAAAATTCATGGGTTTTGACAAAAACGGCTTTCAAACCTTAATAGAAATTACAATTGTATTCATAAAAATTATACGATCATTTATAATCAATAAAATTAATTTCATAATAATAATATTTTATTAAAATATTATTTAATTCAAAAATCCATTAATTAATCAAAATAGATTCCTCGGTTGAACATTAACTAAAAAAATACTATTTGTGCTTTAAAAACTATTTACAATGTAACAATAATGAAATGAAAGTATATTATTTATTATATACAAAAATAATGTACATAATCATAATTATAGGGTCTTGTTACATAACCCCTTAAAACACCCACATAAGACCTTAGGGTAAGGTGTGCGGTGGTGTCAGACTCTTAGGGTGGCTTAGATAACATTGCTCAAGTGGTAATCTCTATCAACTTCCACTTCTCCCATAAGCAGTTCCTCTCAAGCTTAACATATTCAAGATTGGATTAGTCTTGGTCAAGAGAGAATCCCAATGATGCCACCTCCTTTCTGAGCTCTGAAAAATGGGATTCGTATGGGGCAAGTCTACTGGATGTGGCCATCGCTTCCTTTGTCAGAGTAAATTGGATTTGTTAAAGCTCTATATTTAAACTAATCATGTGATCACTGTTCAACAACTATATTAGAAACAATCACAATTCTTAAAATTATTTTAAAATCCAAAACATAGAACAAAATAAGTTTATATGTTTTACATAACCATAAGAATACATTTAAATAGACCAAGAGGAATTTTCATTAATGATTTTTTTGGGTCGTCACAGAAACCCTTTTTTTAGAAATTTACTACCCAGATGACTTAAAAAATTCCATAAAATTGTATTATAGTCCTTATTTTTGGTATAAATCTGACCTAGGAAGTATTTTGATGCAAACCTAAGGAGGTTTCCCGAAGAATAGGTAACATACTTCAATGAGCGTTTTTATTTTATTTCTTCCTCCACCTCCTTCAATTATTATTAAACAATGATGATATAATAAAATTAGTATATTATATATAATGAGATTTTATTATGTTAATTTTATGACCAAAAACCATTCCCACTTCTATAAATTGGTTATAAAATCATCACTCGTGTGCATGATGTACTATCGCCTCGTGAACCGATGTCATTCATTTTTCCAATACCACCTCTCACAGTTGGGTATTATGATAGATATAAATTATATAGATTATATTAATAAAATAATCATAATTATGGATTCATTATATATTATATACATTTTTTAATTTCCATTCCATAGGGGATACAATAACGTCGCTAGTGTGTACAGCAGACTACGGCCTCACAAAACGATGTGATTCGTCTTTCATTAATGCTTCACATGGAAGGTGATAAGGATATAATTAATAAATATTTGTGATATAAATGAAATAATTCTGACATTATTGAAATATTTATAATTATTAATAGATAATATATCATTTTCTTTCTTACATTTTCACTCACTTACTGATGATAACATCATTCGTGTATGTGTGGACTACCACCTTCATGAAGTTACGTGACTCTATTTTCATCACCACACCACATGGATGATATATATAAGTATATTTAAAGCACTAATATAGTATATATAATATTATTATCATTATGGAAAGATAAAATATTACTTACCTTTTTCCATAATGATCATTGGGAAATGGAAATGTTATCCATGTATACGTATAACCTACCATCTCCATGATTTTAACATGTTTAATTTTTTCATAACTATATTTTATGATTGGTTTTAAAAGTATAATTTATGTATAAATATGATAATTATATCATGATTATTATTCTATAGATTAGGTAACTATATAATATATACATGAATTGAAACTTTCATGACAAAGTATGAATTGGAAAACAAGATAATTAAAACTTAAAAAAATAAAAATAATGAAATATTATTAACGAATGTGTGATAAGATGTTATAAAAGGATAATATATGATATTTTAAATATTAATATGGTAATGGTGTAAGTTAATACATTTTTTGAAACAACTATATGAGAGGTTAAAGCACGTTCAACCAAAAAGAAGTGTGAGGTAAGGGACTTTGTCTCAATTTCCCTTCAGTGAGGCACCTTGTAATTTTATACACTTAATTTCTTTTATATGGTATGTATAATTTCCCTTAGACTTGTAATATCATGATTAATTATAAATTCATGGTATTTTAAGTTTCAATCTTAATTTTTTACATCCATGAGGATTTGACATGAGAATTACTAATTGGTAAAGAATTGTATAACTCAATTTGTGATTAATAAGTTAGATTAATTATCAATTCAAGGTATTTTATGTATTCATAACTACTTATTTCAATGAATATTTATCTACACTATTTCAAGTTTATTTTCAAATAATTTATTTTCTTTTTAAATTATGTGACATTTTGTGAAAAGAAAACGTTTTTGAAGAAGAAAAGATATTTTACTCAAGAATTAATATCCAGTGTTTTATCAGAATTATTTTCCATCCCAGATAAAACTATTTAATATGGCTATGTTTCCATCCCTATTATTACTATGGTTTTATTGTGTTTATTATGGAATGATATTTATTAAATCCATTTATTTTATATGGATTATGATGGAATGATGTTTAAGAAACCCATTTTATTCCTTAGGTTATGTTATGATGTATGATTTATATTTTTGTGGAACATGTAAGAATTATTTCTTTATAATATAGGTGGGACCTAAATCTCCCTCCAATGTATTGGGTAAAGATTTATATCTCATTATATAGACATGACTGGAATAGGAAATGATCTCAGTTTAGTAATATAGGGCTAGAATGAGGAGTGAACTTGATTCAGTTATAGACTTTGTCCACTATGATGGTCTTGGAAATGAGCCTCAACTAATATGAGATGATTATCTATGCTTATGTGTATTAAATAAATCTTTATGTATTATGTTATGACTTTTGGTATTACATTCATTGATTCTTATTTACTTTCATGATTTATCCCATGACATGATATTAAGATCTTTCATATATAGAATAAGATTTTAAAATGTAATATTCTTATATCTTATGATTATGATATGATTTATATCTCCCTCGTATAACCTTACTGAAAATCTGAGTTCACCATTTTATATGTTTCTTTTTCTGAAGTCATGAAGAACGGTATTAAGTAAGACAAGTCAAAAAGAGGTCTAATTATGATGAAATAAGTGGGTGAAAATTAATATGTCTTATGAACTAGTTGTTTATGTTTCCCAATTTATAAATACACTATATCTATATAGTAATTTTGTGTATTTTTTATATGTTGTAATGAATATTCTTCAAATTAGACATAATATCAATGTATGTAAAGTATGTGTTGTTATAGTTGGTATCAAAGGAAATGTATAATTAACCATTTGAAACTATGATGAGAAATACTTAGTAAGATCCCTAAGGATATGTTTAAGTATAGGTTATAATCCTAGTGTTTTAAAAGTGATCACGAATAACCTAGGATAAAACCTATAGTGTCCAAAATTGAACTTTTATTCTTGATTATGTGGTTTTCACAATATGATGATTGTTTCTCACACTATGCTTCTTGGTTTTAGTCAGTGGATAGAACCTGAAAGAACCATGTTATTGCTTAATGTAATGGGAAATGTAATGATTGTCCTCTTGAGAAACCAAATGTTATGGTAGATGGAATGAAAAATCTTATAGATATGCTCACACAACTTTCTAAAGATATAAATCATGTAAGACTTCCAAACAAGAAAAAGAGGGAACAACATTCTATAGAGTCCTTCATGAGGCATCATCCACCTTCTTTTAGAGGGTCTTTTAATCCATTAGTGGGAGAACAATGGATTAATACCACTGAAAAGATATTTTTAGTCATCTATTTTTCATAACTTGATAAAGTAATCTTTGTAGTCTATCGTTTGGAAATTGAAGATAATAAATGGTAGAAACCTATCAAGAATAATAGGCTAAGAGGTGAAATTGAGTCTATGGAATGAGAAAAGTTAATGAACTTATTTTTAAATAAGTAATTTCCTCATATTCTTCTAATAAAGATGGAGAAATATTTCCTTGAAATTAAGCAAAAGGATGATTAATTTGTTGGTACCTATGAAGAAAATTTCACAAGACTTACAAGGTATACTTCTGGAATTATAATCCAACCTGAGAGTAAAATTGATTGATTTTTTAGTGGATTAAAACGAATTATCCAAAGGGAATTAAACATAAGGTACTCCAATATCTATGAAGAAATCATTAGATATGCTCCCAAGGTTGATATGGAGATTGGAGTAACCCATCAGTCCTATAGGTTTGATAAGAAGAGAAAAATAGAATTTAAGGGAAAATATAAAGACCACACTGAAAAGATGATGAGTTTTACATTATGAACAAATCATGGAAACAAACATGGAGGGAATTTTCTTAAAGGGACTAATAAGTGTTTTAAATGTGGAAAAGAAGGTCATTAGGAAGTTGAATACCAAAGTGATGGGAACAAGATGTCAAATGATGCAAATAGAGAAAAGTCTACACAGAATTCACCTCCTACACTTCGATGTTTCAAGTTCCATGAAATGGGGTATTATGAAAATTAATTCCCTAATCCAAGGGTTATTGATTATGACCGACTTCATCAAACTATTAAGGAAAAAGATAAAGGTAAGTCACATGTGATCACTATAATAGATGTGGAGTATGATAATGAAGTGGTGAAAGGTACACTTACCATCCACTCTAAAGTAGAAAATGTTTTATGTGATTCTAGATCCACCCACTCTTTTATTTATGAATAATTTTCTAAGGGTATCATCATATTAACTCAATAATTTGATGTTGAGTTAGCTGCGAAAAAACCTAATGGAACAACGGTCGAATCAAAAGTTTATAATTCTTCCTCGGATGAAGTTTGTGGGAAGGTACTTCCTGCAAACCTTGTGATCCTTCCTATAGTGTAATTTTTTGTGATTCTTGGAATGTATTGACTTTCTCTATATAGAGATGATATTAATTTCCAAGTAAGTGAAGTCACATTTCATATTCTGGATCAATCTATGATCATCTATTAGTGAAAGGATGAATATAACCTTCCAGTAGAAATTTCTTCCATATTATGGGTCTTTATTCCTATAAATGAAGGTTATTTATCTCTAATGGTTGGGGATAAACTCAAAATTAAGAATAAAACAATTTTAAGAGAGTTTTATGATGTCTTTCTAGAAGAATTACCAGGTCTTCCACCAAATCATGAAGTTGAGTTTTCAATAGAACTCATATTGCGTGTTATGCCTATTTCAAAGACACCTTATAGAATGGACCAAATTGAGTTGCATGAATTGAAGAAACAACTCCAAGATAATCTTGATAAGGGATTCCTACACCCTAGTACATCACCTTGGAGAGAACCTGTTCTATTTTTTAAGAAGAAAGATGGATCAATGAGACTCTTTATTGATTATTTAGAAATTAATAAGATCACTATCAAGAAAAAATATCCTCTTCCTCACATTGATGACTCATTTTACCAACTACGTGGAGCTCTATACTTTTCCAAGATTGATCTTCATTAAGGATATCATCAATTAAGGGTCAAGAATGAGGATATACCAAAGACGACATTCCATATATGGTATGGACACTATGAATTTATAGTGATGACTTTTGGTCTTACTAATTCCTTCACTATCCTCATGAATATAATTAATAGTCTTTAGAGAATATCTTGATCAGTTTGTGGTAGTCTTTATAGATGATATTGTTTTTTATTAAAATATAAAGTAAGAACAAAAATATCACTTGAGAATTGTAATGAAGACCCCGAGAAAGGATAATCTTTATGAAAAATTTACCAAGTGTGAATTTTGGCTTCAGAAACTATCATTTTTGGGTCAAATAATCTCAAAAGAGGGCATATCTATGGATCCAACAAAAACAAAAGTTATTAAAAGTTGTCCAAGACCAAAAACAGTAACTGTGACCCAAATATTTCTAGGTTTGACTGGATATTATCAACGTTTTGGGAAAGATTTTAGTGATTATCTAATCCACTCACCAAGTTGACTCGGAAAGGATTTAAGTTCATGTGGACGAAGGAATGTGAGGAGAATTTCAAAGAGCTCAAAATAAGGTTAGCTAGTATACCTCTGCTCACACTACCTTGTAGTGGAGAAAGGTTTGTGATCTTCAGTGATGCATCCAAAAAGGGTATAGGTTGTTTCCTCATGAAAATGATATGGTGATAGATTATTCCTCATGTCAATTGAAAATACAGGAGAAAAATTACCCAACCCATGATTTGGAGTTAGCTGTAGTAATATTCGTACTAAAGATATAGAGGCATTATCTTTACAGTGAAAGGTGTGATATTTATAGTGATCATAAAATTTTAAAGTATATTTTCACACAATAGTAGATGAATATGAATCAAAGAAGATGTTTGGAGTTGATTAAAGATTATGAACACTCAATACATTAACACCCCTAGGAAAGCAAACAATGTGGTAGATGATTTGAGTCGAAAGAACTATGCTAGCCTATCCATGATTAGGATCACAAAATATCCAATATTTATGGATTTACAAAGGATGGATATTAAAATTTTAAAGGAAGGGGATAATTATTTTCTTTATAAAATTAATTTTCAACCATATATACAAGTAGAGATCAAAAAGGTGCAAAAGGAAGATTTAGAGCTACAAAATAAGGTGAGAAATGTTCCTAAATTAATTCTTGATTGTGATGGAATAATAAGGTTTAGGAATCAGGTTTTTATTCCTCCCATACCTAAATTAAATAAGGAGCTATTGGATGAGGCTCATAGTTCTTCATTATCTATTCACCATGGAATCAAAAATATGTACAGGGACCTAAAAGAGTATTTGTGGTAGGATGTAATGAAAAGAGATATTGTCGAATATGTCTCTCAGTGCTTGGTTTGTCAGCAAGTTAAGGCTGATAAACATAAGTCTAGGGGGATTTTACAACAATTACCCATATCGAAATAGAAATGGGAAAACATCACTATGGACTTTGTCATTGGACTTCCCAAAACGTCTAAAGGCCACAATGCTATATGGGTTATATTTGATCAACTTACAAAGTCAGCACACTTCATTACTATTATAGAGTATTTATCTCTTGATTAGTTTTTCAGGATATATGTAAAGGAAATGGTAAGATTTCATGGAGTACCACTTTCCATTATATCTGATCGGGATCTGAGGTTTACCTAAATGTTTTGGAAAAGTATTCAGCAGGCTCTATATACAGAGTTAAGTTTCAGCACTGGTTATCATCCTCAGATAGACGTTCAGTCTGATAGGACAATCCAAACTCTATAAGACATATTGAGAGCTTTCTATATGGATTTCAAAGGTTTTTAGGATCAACACCTACCTTTGGTGGAATTTTCTTACAACAACCGCTTTCACTCCAGTATTAAAATGGTTCCTTATGAATACCTATGTGGAAATAAGTGCATAACTCTAACTTGTTGGGATGAATTTAGGGAAATAAATCTATTGTGACCTAATCTTGTTGATGAAATGGAAGGAAAATTTCAGATCTATTCAACAACACATAAAAGCATCTCAGAGTGGTCAAAAAATTTATACTAATAACCAAATAAAAGACCTAGATTTTGAAGTGGATGATAAGTCATTTCTATGAATATATCCTTGGAAGAGAGTAATGAGATTTGGAAAGAAGAGAAAGTTGGTCCCTAGGTATATAGGTCCTTTTGAAATTCTGAATCTTGTTGGGAAGGTAGCTTATCGATTGGCACTTCCACAAAATCTATCTAAATTTCATGATGTGTTCCATGTATATCTCCTGAGAATGTACATAACTGATCCTTCGCTTGGTTAAAGTTTTGTGGAGAAACCACCAATTTGTGGAAGTTATGTGGGAACATGATCATATTATTAGGGAGATATATCCTCATCATTTTGTATCCAAGTGATGAATTTTGAGGGTGAAATTCAATTTAAGTGGGATAGAATGTAAAACCCAGATGTTTTTATGAAATACTTTCTCTAAATAATCTTAATTCTTCAATAGCTTGCATTTCACACAGTTGTGAGTTTAAAAAAACCATGAGACACCCTTAATATAAAATTACCATTATAACCTAGCCATTAGGTTAGTGGTAATAAATATAACTAACTTACAAAAATGTATAAAAATTATAAATTAATTATATATTTTTATATTTGTTATGTGAATTAATATTAGTAAATGAAATTAATGAAATGTATATGTTATATAAATAATTTTTTTTATATTCATACAATTTATATTTTTGTCATATGGTATTAATAAATCCTATTTGATGTACAAAACCTATATTTTTCAAAAGGGTAATTTTATGCCTTTTAATGGAAAACCCCTTCTAAATTAATATTTTGACACATTAATAATTTTTATATGAAAAAATAAACATTTTATTTAGAATAGATATAGAAAAATTTACTTTGGATGAAATTTTAATATTTTTCTGATAACTTTCAAATTTTGGTGAATAGTAAAAATACACAAAATTTTAATTGAAAACAACTTTTTCATTGAAATAATTTATATGGTAAAATTATGATATTTAATGGTTTTAAAGTATAAATATAATATATTTTTATCATTAAATACAATTCATGTCATTAACATTAATTTTTACATTGAATTCAGATGTAAAAGCATTTCAATCTTTTGTAATGCTTTAAATTTTAAAGCTTGTTCACTTTCTCCGACAATGGGATTAATTTTAAATTAATTATAAAAAATTATGTGTTTTCAATTTGTAAAAATAGATTCCATATTTTAAATAAGTAGGCCTAAGTTATTTAAATATCATCATTTTATTTTTGGGCATTATGAATTTTAACTTCAGTAATTTTTATTAATATAGTAAAAGGGTAAAATGTGTAATTAAGGGTAATAATACTATTATATAATTACCCTAAAACTTGTATTAATATAATTGGATTAGTTTTTTTCTAAATAAATTATCCTTGGGTTGAAATTGTTTCCTTTTTAATCCACTTGGATGAGATTATGACATTTAATTTTCTTTATTTAAAGAAAAGTTAAATATGTCTCACTCAAATTTTAATAACTAAATCATTTTTTATATAAGGTTATATAGAAGATAAATTCAACTATAAATACTAATTTTAAAGATAAAATATTCTTATTTATCATCGTAATTTATTTGTAATTTTTATAAAATTAATAATTACCTTAAAGACTTATACATTGATGATGTAAAAATTAATTAATTGATGAGAAATCAATAAAACTTTTTTTATTAAAATATTAATAACCATCAAAAGACCCAAAAACTTGACCAAATTGTATTTTTTATTATATATCGACCATAAACATACAATAGTGAAGTTAGTTACCATTGAGAGCCTTATAGAAGAGATTTTGACCCTTATATTATTTTATTTAAAGTGATGTTAAAGTTGTCATATTCATAATTTAATAAGTATAAAATTTTAAAATTTGGATTTTCCAGAAGATAAATTCCAATATTTATATTCTTATTAAATATAGTATATTTATATTCATTATTGTATTTTAGTTTTAATTTTATTCAAAAAATATGTATACTAAATAATTACACAAAAGTGATGTTGTGATTATTTTATTAATGAAGATATCAAATAAATGTAATTAAAAATATTAAAATAAAATTAATTTGGTTAATTAATATGTAAAGTTAATTTTATATATTACCTATACCTATTATTAATATAATAAAATATTTTTTCTAATTTGACTTGTTATCTTAATATTTTTAAAAATCAATGAATTTAATAGTGTCAAAATAGACACTATTAATTATTTATCAAAATAATGGTTTATTAAATTATTTAAAAATTGTAAAACATTTTCAAAAATATATAATAATAATAATAATATAATTTAAAATGTTTTAATATACTTATTTATGGTCTAATTTACATAAAATAATTAAATATTTCATCCTTTTAATATTGAAATATTTGTTATCTTAATTAAAATTAAATAGGATAACTAAGTGTTAATTAAAATGATAATGTTTAAATTGATATAAAACCTTGTATAAAATTTATTTTTTGATGATATTACAAAACTATATCATATAATATTAGAAATTGGTACATTTTGGAGGTTTTTTGGTAGGTTTTTATTTTATCATAAATTAATATTTTTGGATATCCGAAAAGTGCCCCTCACCTCAATTATAAAAGGGAACCTCCTCCATCACCAATTCACTTCACTTTGAGCCTTAAATATCGATCATAACCTTCCTTTTTTACCTTCTCAACTTCCCTAGTTACATTATATAGTTTCTAGTCTTCCTAATAGACCTACTCTAGTGCTCTAAAAAAAGATTTAGAGGAAGCACGTTGAAGAAGAGGTAATCTCCTCTACCGATTCTTTCAAACTTTTTTCTTCTTCTACTTACTATTCATGAGATGTTTCATTATAAAGTAATAACTAAAATATAAATAATATTTTGATATTTTATTATAATTATGAAACAACCATATTCTACCTTCTATCCATCCTATGAAAAACGAAATCACCACCCGTACGTACGAACGACTTACCGTCTCCACGTCGTGGTGTAATCTGTTTTTCACCACCACCTTACTTGGATGGGTATAATCATGTAAATAATAACTATATATGATTATTATAACATGATATTAATTCTTAAATATTATACACAATCCAATTCAATACCATTCAACAAATATAGTAATGATATCATCGCTTGTGCGTACGTACGACCTACCATCTCCACGACGCGTTGTGATTCATTCTACATGATCTTCATTAAATAATGATTATATAAATGTTAATAATGAATAAATATGGTATATATTATGTTAATATAATTTTTAATGATATAACTATGACCTAATAAGGATAACCAGAACTTATTCGACAAAACATGCATAAGAACATAAAGCAATTAATATCCGAATAATGAGTAAAAATGAAATGTTATCAACAAAAGGATGAACATATGATCATATATGATATCAGAAAAATTACTAATATTATTTAATAATTCAATTAATTTATTTAAATCATTGTACAGGAGGTTCAGATACATACGAAGGATATCAGACCTAAGGTATGAGATAATTTCTCAATCTCATTAATATCTGAGATTTTTTATACGTAAGTATTTACTAGGGAATATATATCATCGAAATCCATGTTTCTTAAATATGTAACATTATTTCTATTATTATACAATTTTTTAAATTCATTTTAACCCATTGGTTAATTTTTATTAAATGTTATGAAAGAAATCTTTTGTCATTATTTTATACGAGGTACTTTTTTGACTTTTTCGACTAAAGTATGAGGAGAATTTTTTTTTAACTTATACAACATGAATGGATTTTTACTTCTTAATAACACCTTATTTCAATGAAAATTAATCTACAAGATTTCAAGTTTATTTTTAAATAAATTCATTTTTTTAACTTGCGTGACATTTTGTGAAAAGAAAATGTTTTTGAAAAATAAAGGATATTTTCCTCAAGAATTAATATCAAGTGTTTTATAAAAAAAATCAATCTAATATGAAATTATTTAATAGGGTTATGGTTCTATCCTTATTATTACTAATGTTTGATTGTGTTTAATATGGAATTCTATTTATGAAATCCATTTGTTTTATATGGATTATGATGGAATGATGCTTAAGAAACCCATTTTATTCCTTGGGTTATGTTATGATGGATGATTTATGTTTTTGTGGCACATGTATGAATGATTTCATTATGAGATGGTTGGGACCTATATATACCTCCAATTAATAGGGTAAAGATTTATATCTCATGAGATATACATGGATGGAATGAGAAATGATCTCAGTTAAGTAATATAGGGATGGAACGAGGAGTGAACTCGGTTTAGTAATTGAATTTTTTTGTTATGATGGTCTTGGTAATGAGGCTCGACTAAAATGAAATGATTTTCTATACTTATGTTTATGTCACAAAACTTCATGTATTATTTTATGACTTTTGGGATTACGTTCATTGATTCTTATGAACTTCGTGATTTATCCCATGTCATGATATCACGATCTTTCATATGCATGATAATATTTTCAAATGTTATGTTCTTATATCTTATGATTATGATATGATTGATATCTCCCTTGTTTACCATTACTGAGAATCTGAGCTCACCCTCTCATATTTTTCTTTTCCCTTGATCATGAATAAGTTTATTAAGTACGATATATCAAAAATGGGTCTAGTTATGATAAAATAAGTGGGAGACAATGAAGATGACTTATGAACTAGTTGTTTATGTTTCCCAGTTTCTAAAGACACTATACCTATATGGTTCTTTTGTGTATTTCTTATATTTTGTAATTAATATTATTCAACATTGATTTAATATCAATATATGTAAATTATGGTTCATTATAGTCAATGTATTTTGAGTTACATTTTCTAATTCTATATATATGAAGGTGATGTTATGTAAGTCCTCACATTCCATGTGGAAATTATTTCTCAACGTATACAAATGTGTTTTCGAGGTATATAATGGTAAATTTAAGGTACTATGGAAGAAGTGTGAGTATTTTAGAATGCACTCAAATTATTCCTCTAATACATTCTTTTATCTAGTGAACATCATTATAGAGGACATGCGAGGACTCGTAAAAAGTAGCAGTGTGATAAAAATCATGAAGAGAATCCTAAAGAGGTTACCACAATATTTCACTACAAAATTATTGATACTAAAAGAAAAAAACCCCAAATTGGTGGTGTTGGATAGTCTTCATAATACTCTCATTACATATGAGATTAGGAACAATGAAAATGATTCATTAAAAAATTATAATTCTTATGAAGTGATATTAAAGGTGATAAAGAAACTCACATTTTAATATGATCACAAATATAAAAAAAATGTTGAAGTGATGTATTTACTTTCTTCAAACCAAATGTAATCAAAATAAATATTCAAATGCAAGATTCCACTTGATTTATTTCTTTGTGTTAAATTTTTACATCTTAGGGAAAAGTTCCTAAATAAAGTTTAAAATTACGAAGAAGTTAAATGAACCTTAAAGAATTAATCAAAGGGTGTGAAATGAATGAGGGCTTCACAAAATAAAAAAACCCAACTTGTGAATGTGATTAGGATGAATCACTACCTAATGAAGGAACCATAGGATCCTGGGTATGTGATGAAAAATACTAATCAATATTTTTTTCATTAATTGGTTTAAAATATCAATCATGAAATTATTTTAAATGAGGTAATTTAATAACCAAAATAATATAGTAATAAATAAATATTTTATTACTATATTTTTAATGAAATATATAATTCTTTATTAAAAGTTAAATTTATCATAATTAAAAGATTAATATGATAATATGGATTATATATATGTAATTGGGATTTTTAAATTAGTTAAATGGTGAAGTTTTTCATTTTTTCTAAAAATATATAATATATAAAAAAGATGAAAATAATAAAATATGGTAGAATATTATAAATATGACTTCAAAATGTGTAATCTTGACCAAGATTCTCCTTTATAGGTTTGATAGACTAATTTTAAGACCAAAAATATTGGAAGATCATTAAGGGTATATTAGAGCATTATAGGGTGTAGTGGAGCACTTGTGATAATGGTAAAATAAAAAAATGAATTCATTTTATATGAAATTACCCTTATTACACCTATAAATACCAACCATTTTTCTCTTTACTATACAAAACAATATTGGTCTATTTATTGATATATCTCTCAAGGAGTCTCCCCCATAGTATTTCTTTAATTTCGAAGTGTTTTTAAGCTTCTAAGGATCAGTTTTAAGATAGAAATCCAAATTGAATTTAGGGTTTCTATTCCTCAATCTTCATTTTATATTATAATTATTCATTATTGACAATTTCAAAATTATATTTAATAATAAATTATTCTTATATATCTTTTATTATTATCATTTAATTTTTTCTTACACATGAGGTTTCTCATTCCCTCTTATTATACCCAAGTTATAAGTTTCTATCATATTAAAATAATCCCTTGATTCATAAAACTCTAAAATGTACCATTATTAATATCCCTATAGTTGTCATGTATTATTGGTATTATGGATATGAAATATTTAAGAGGTTTACTTTGTTATTCTAGGATAAGATATATCTTTTTAATTTTTTATTATGATCCAAATGAAATATCTCTTTAAATTAGAATAATTAATACTTATATATAAATATAACCAGTACTAAGAGTTATTTATTGAAGTGTTTTATATCCCCAACATTAATTATATATGTTGTTGAAACATTCTAATTTTTATAGGGGATTTATCCATCACCACTTTTGTGTTTCCTTATTTTAATTCATTTTGAATTATTAACCATTCATAATGATGTTTTTTCTACCAATATATTTTCTTATAAAATAATTATAATCAAAATAATTTCCCATCATAGTACTTATATCTATATATAGAGGGATGTTAAGGATTGGTTTCAAAAATTTAATTCTAGGTAAGTTGAGTGTTAATTGACCATTGTGTATTTCTAAGGTAAGAACACATGTCTTGTGAATTCAAAACTAGAGACTCTTTTATATTGATAAACTTGAATTCTACGTCTATAATAATACATTCAATTGATACCTTGAAATAATTTTTTATGATCCTTTATGAATACATTGATATAGATATTTCCTTACACCATGAATACCCCATACTTAATTTTTTCATATTGAAGGGTATTAATCAAGATATATTTACCATTCCATTTGAATGGGGAAAATTATTAACATGTTTGTATACTAATTTATTATATAAAAAAATATTTATAATCCAATAAAAATTAAATATTACTCCAAGTGTTTAAGATATTCTCTATTTAATAATATTCCAAGGATTATATATTCAATTTTATTCTATATTGTAATTCATTTAATGATATTTTAGATTGGTGGGGTCCAAAATTACATATCCTCTTAGTAAAATTGTGATGTTCTGATCTTGGTTCCACTCAATGGTGCCTCGAAGCCAGTTAGACATGTGGCCTCAAGCCTCACCCCATACACCAGAGGATGCTGACTAGCAATTAGGTCTTAGGGTGTGTCTGTGGGGAGACTATGACCTCATTACCAGAGTATAGCACAATAGATATTAAATTTCAGGTAAATAGAGGAATCATTATAATAAATGAATAATTAAGGGAATACATGAATAAACATCCAAGCACTAAATAATAATCAAAATCTAGAAACTAAATCATATAAAATGATGATGATACATGTCAAGCCTCTAGAAAATTAGAAAAATGTATACATAGAAGAAGGAAATACGTGATGTAAAAAACAATAAAAACTATTCCAAAAACTATCCAATAATATTGAGAATTGGCCCAATCAACTGCTACCTAGTTTCATTCTAAAGAAAGTAAGAAAGATTAGGTGTCCAAATATGGATGATTCCCCTTGTCAACACCTACATACATATAATCTGCATGGGCACCATCTTTGTCCCAAATAGGGTGTGAGATAAATATCAGTAGCCCACCACAAATGATTTCTATACCATCCAATTGGTGTAGTATAAACTGAAACAATGTTCATGTATATATGAAAGTAAAGATAGTACAACAATTTAAATACCCCGATACTTGCTTCAGTATCTGTTGGTGTCTGAACATGTAATCATTTAATTAATTATGTTTCAATTTATAATAATTGAAGTATGATGATCCAAGGTATGATTAAGGCATCCTGTAATATAGATAATAATATCAGAGGATCCAATGTAATAACCAAGTCATCCTTTATGATTATTATATTGAAAGAGGGTCCAAGGTAGTAACCAACTCATCCTTGACCTCAGGGGTCGATCCAACTCAGTAATAACCTATATCTGGCTATTAGGGGTATGAGTATAATCCAAGGGGAATCGCCTAATGAATTACACTGTAATATGATTCTAACTGAGTCCAAGGATCTCATCAAAGGTAAAACAAGTTAAGAAATGACAGGTCCCAATGGATGTATCCATGGTGCTCCATGTCCCAAGATGTCAATTTGGATCCAAGGAGTGTATCTAAGGCATCCTAATATCTTAATGATAGTGAAGAGATTCTACAGTATCATTTCAGGAATCCACAAGCAGACAATGACAAGGTTCCAAGGTCGGTATCTCCCTTGGAAACTGGAATCCTTGAATTGGAATAACATCCTCTAAGTGAAAAATGAATTCCATTGAGGGTATAAGTCTATCTCAATTATGACCACTCCTATAATGATAAACAGGTCCATATACAACAACACCTTATACTTAATTCATTATTTAATCCAAATATTCTAATACTCATGCCTTTTAATAAGTCAATTGGTTAATTCCATACCTCTCTTTATTTTGACAAGGCTAAAAGTACATGCAACCATTTCATTCATTTCATATTTAATTATTAGGTCCTTTCCTTTACCTTTCATAAACATGAAAAGGTGGGATAAGAACAATAAACCAATTACCATTCAATTATAATTACTATTCCAAGTGATATCTATAAATATAATTTTCATTTACTATTTAAAGATTAATTTAGTTGATTTAAAAACTTACCTTATAAGGTTCAAGGGATACTATGATGTAATAGTCACTAACACTTCATTCATTATATTATAACACTTAAGTTTATGAAGGTCAAGTCAAAGCACACCTGAACGGTGGAACAAATAGTCATAACAAACCCCTAAGAGGTATAAACAATGAAATAACCATACTTGGGGTGGTCATTATTGAGGTAATAACCTCCAAATATTAAGGACAACCATAGAATGAGCTCTATAATATGATCATGATGATTATTAGAATACTGTATGAATCAAATAAGAAATATCCAATGGAATAGGCATGTTCACAATGATGATGGTTTATAAAATGGGGAGACTTGATGGATGAGTGATAGAACATCTACATTAAAGCTATAACACTCTCCTCATCTAGTATTAGCCTTTAGTTTGTCCAAGATCGAATGAAAACTAAAGCATGGATCAACACCCTAAAAATAGGGCATATGATAATACATCAAAATAGTGTCTCCAAGCAGAAGGCAAATAAAAAACTGAGCTAAATAATTGAAGATATTACGAGGATGAATCAAATGAGACTAAAAAATCTTCGATCAGAAATCGGATGAAGGAATGGGATAAAAAACTAGAAGGGGGCCACTTTGGGAGATCCAATGTAATGAAAAGGGATCTACTATCCACTGTAAGAGAAATTAGATGGAGGTGTAATTTTAATTATATTTTAAGGTGAAAAAGGTCATTTTACTGAAAATATCTACGTTGCGTGGTTTTTCTGCATGGTTGGCCAAACCATGCACCAACTGTGTGCCTCCCACTAATTAATGAGGGAATCTGCATGGTTTCATACACATGGTTTGACTAACCTTACAGAAAATATACAACATGCTCTTCTACATTTTCTTGAGATACCCAAATGGGAATGTGGCCCTGGTCACATGGTTTGGCAAAGCAGTGTTCCCTTATTAGCCCGTTGTCCATCCACACATGGTTAGGAGAAAACATGCAACTAGGCCACACGGTTTATACTAACCATGAATCCTAGTTCTTTTCTCCCCTGTTTAGGGTTCCGATCTCTGAATAATCCTTGAAAACCCCCATAACCTCCATGAAATCATTAGGAATCCACATTAGGTCCAAAATAAAGAATTAGACTGAATTTTAAAAGGATTTATACCTGATCAAAAAACGGGGTACTTGTAGTCTTCCCCATCCCTTTAAAGAAACTCATCCCTGAGGTCACCTTATAAGGGTTGAAAAACTTCATCTATAAACAACTCTGACAATTGATCATGTACATCACCCCCTACCCCGCTCCCAAGTCTTTTCCCATGCCTAGCTATGATTCCATAGCAACCATACTAAAGGTACAAACCGGCCTCAGAGATCCTTCGTGCTCCAATCAATGATGCATATAAGATACTATTCAAAATAAGCATAAACATCTAACTCAACCTCCTCAGGATCAAAAGTATGACATGGGTTGACATGATAATGGTGAATTTATGATATGTGGAAGACGTTTTTCATGGCACGGTACATCTGAGGTAAAATAAATTGATAGGCTATCAGCCCAAATCTCCCTATAATCTCAAATGGTATTAAAAAACGGGGCAACAACTTCCCTTTCCACTGAATCCATCAGTCCCCAAGCCTAGGATATTCCTGTTGGAAAGCATGATCCCCAACCTTGAACTCCAAAGGTCGTCAGCAACAATAGACATTATATTTATGCCTAGAATGAGTCATATAAATACCCTTCCAGATCACCAGAACCTACTCTAAATTATATTGAATGAGATGAGGACCTAGTAGTGCCACCTCACTTACATCTAACAAACACATGGGTGAACAGAACGACCTACAATATAGGGCCTCAAAAGAATCCATCTAAATCATCTCATGAAGCCTATTATTGTAGGTGAACTTAATGAGAGGGATATGATTCTCCCAAGAACTTTCAAAGTTAAGGATGAATGCTTTTATAATGTCCTCTAACACTTGTATCATCCTTTTTGTCCATCCATCGATCTAACAAGGAAAAATTATTCTTAGAAGAACCTATGTACCCATAGTTTTTTTTGAAAATCCTACCAAAACTGTGATGTAAAACGATTGTCCATATCTAATACAATAGTATGATGGAACCTATGTAGTCATGTGATCTCACTAATATACAATATTAATATATCATAAACTAAGAAAGTCTCCCAGATGGGAAGGAAGTTTTCTACTTTTGTTAGTCTTTCAATGACTACCCAAACTACGTCGCTGCCTCAAGGTGACCTCAGTAAATCGACTACAAATTCCATAGAAAAATAATATCATTTCTATTATGAGGATAGAATCATATTTAACAATATGTAAGGCCTTTTTTGCTTCGACTTCACCAGCTAATAGGTGGAACACCTAATGATAAAACCTGTTATCTGATGTTTCATCCCATGCCACCAATACAGGCGTCGCATATCTCAATACATCTAGTAGATTTCTGGATGAAATGACCACTGAGAAGCATGGGACTCTCTCATAGGTTCCTGTATCATAGCTTTAGGAACCTATACACTTCCATTTATATAAAGGATATCATCTTCATCTACAAACCAATCTGAAGGCCAGTCCTCTCCATCAATACTCTCTCAAGGAACCAACCCCTTAGGATATGAAAATTTCCTACTCGTTACCCTATCAAGGAGGGAAGAGGTAACTGTTATGTCTAAGAGATAAGACTTCTCATGACTCTATTGAAAATATAGATGTATTTTAGAAAATAGTTCTATCAATTTCTATTCATTATTGGCTTCCTATATAGAATGTGCATGAGTCTTCTAACTCAACACATTCGCTACCGCATTTCTATTTCCATGTATATAGGAATGCTAAAAATTGATGGATGTAATGTATTAAAATAATATTCTTTATCTTAGATTTATGACATATTGTGTGAATATATATTTGAGGCTCTTGTAGTCTATATACACCACAAAGTTCTCACCCATCAGATATCATCTCCAGCAATCTAAGGCATGGAGAACATTTTCTAGCTCAAGGTCATGTGTTGGGTAGTTTCTCTTAAGTGGCCTCAAATTTTGAGATCCATATTCAATGAATATGTCCAAATAAATCATTACTAAACCCAATCCAATTCTTTATTCATCACATAACACTGTATAGCCTCTGCTAGGATATGGAAGAATCAGAATTGGTGTTGAAACAAGCCTTCATTTCAACTCCTAAAAGGATTTTTCACACACTTCTAACCACATGAACTTAACACCCTTATTTGTAAGAATAGTAAGATGTGAAGAAATTTGTGATAAGTCATTTATAAAATTTATTTAATATCCAACCCGCCCCAAGAAACTCTGTATTTTAAACACATTATTGGGATGCTCCCAGGAAACCACAACACTCACCTTACCAGAGTCAACTAATTCTCTTGATTCTAAGATAATTTGACTGAAGAAATGAACTTATTTTATTCATAAGTGGCACTTAGAAATCATTTCATAAATCTGATACTCTATCATTATATTCAAAATGATCTTAATATATTGAGCATGGTCAATGTGAGTGTGATAATACACCAAGATTTCATCTATAAAGACCTTGACAAAAGAATCCAGATAGGGGTGAAAAATACTATTCATCAAACCATGAAAAAATAGGGTGAATACATGATACTGAATGAAATAAATAGATACTCATACAGATCATACCTGCTATAAAAAGTTGTATGGGGTATTTCTGAAGGCTTGACTCTTACCTGATAATAGATTGATCCTAGGTTGATCTTTAAGAATACTCTAGCTCCTTAGATTTGGTTAAATAGATCATCTATACAAGGTAGTGGATACCAATTCTTAACCATAATCTGGGCCAAATGTTGGTAATCCACACATATCCTAGGGGTCTCATTCACATTCTTGGTGAAAAGCACAGGTGAACACCATTAGGAAGTACTAGGTCTGATTAAGCCTTCAAAATCTAGATCCTCTAACTATCTCTTGAGATCTTGGAGCTCAGCAGGTGTCTTACTATATGGAGGAATGGAAACTAGAGTTTCTCTTGGAACAATATCAATCATGAAATATACCTCTCTTTTAGGAGGTAAAATATATAAATGGTCTTGAAAGATGTCCCTAAACGGATCTACTACTAGAGGAAAGTCAGTTAGATGTATTCCCTATTATGATATGAAGAGACTAGAAATATAGGTAGTCACTCCACCTATACCATGATGATATAGTCTACCTCTACCAGCCTAGACATCTCACTCACCCTTATGGATATATTCGATGCCCTTTGGTGATGTAAAATACACCCTACGGTGAAAGAAGTCCACATAGTGATGATATGGAACCAAAAAATCCATACATAGAATAAAATCAAATCCCATAATCTTGAGTACAAATAGGTCCCAAAAGAAGTTATAACTATATAACTCAAGGGTTATTCCATGCAATGGAGTATTCCATTTAATATACACCCAACATAGTATCCAACATCATCACACTATAGTAACACT
This sequence comes from Viscum album, assembly GCA_963277665.1. Classification (NCBI taxonomy): domain Eukaryota; kingdom Viridiplantae; phylum Streptophyta; class Magnoliopsida; order Santalales; family Viscaceae; genus Viscum; species Viscum album. Next base: position 1,981,327,698 of record OY728119.1, read on the forward strand.
GAATTTCCAACTCAAGACTTTTCATGGTTAATAAAGAGATAAAGGAGTGTGAATAACCTAGATCGAATAAATAAGATACAATAGTGGAGGTTACTATAATATTACCTCATACTATTGATGGTTCTATACTCTAATCATTTGGTATCGATTGTAATGCATGAAACTGGCTTGATTCATGACCCTATGCTACAACTAGACTACCCTGAGTAGGTTCTCTCTATTGATTCTGATAATCAGAAGTATAAATACCATAGACAAGACCTCCTAATCAGCATGCCCTTCTAGTGATACTCTAACTCCCCACAAGACTCTAAATTAAATATCCTACCCCTGAAGGTGGAGTTGGTTCAAATCATCTTCCACTAGGAGCAGATGGAAATGTCTAACAGAATATATGAAGATTCCCCATACGGCTACAAGAACAACACTCAAGAGGGTCTCTATCACACTGAGGCTTCATATTCCCCTTAATCCCACATTGATGGAATATAATGGATCTTCTAGCGAGGTTACTCAGAGCACCAATACTCTGAAAAGAAGCCTCAAGATAATGCTTCCTGCTACCGGAAGAATTACTGGCCTATCTCAGTACTGAACCTCTATACCTAGAACTATCACCCTCCCTTAGGCTTCACTCAGTGATAAAATCCTAATTAATGATATCATATAAAGTATATAGGTTTAATACATTCCCCTAAGTACGAATAGCATACTGAATCCCATCCTCGAAACTTCTTGTTTGCGATAGCTCATCACCAACTAGATGTTGTGAAAATCACTGCAACTTAGTAAAATTTGCTCAATAATATATGGCTATCCTAAAACCCTTACATAGAAGCATGAACTATCAAGCTTGGTTATATCTCAATGTTTGAGTAAATAAGTGATCATAGAAGGAAATATAGAAGTCATCCCATACCATTCCCTGATGATGACCAACCTGGGTAATGACAACCCAACAACACTTGGTCGAATCACCCATCATGTTGGTTTCAAGCTTGAACCTCCTATTTGGATGCATCTTCAAATTATAAAATCTAGATAAAGTGGACTCCATCCAATAATCAGTAGTCTATGTACCACCATCCCCCAAAAATATGGGAGGATGCTACTGCTAGAACTCACCTGTTAGATCATCCATCATATGTACAGGTCACAGAACATCCTACATGGATTGCACAAGATATAAGAAACCCTCACAGAGATGAGTGTCATTGACTAGTTCAGTTATAATAGGTGGTTCCTCATGTGGAATTATAAGAGGAATCACTGGTGGCTTAGGCCCCACCACCTCCAGAGCATGGTCATCGCCACCTTCCTGGTGCACGACACAAGGATGTCATGGTGGTATAGTTCTACAAATTACAAGCACACACCTCAAAAAAAGATTCAAGAGCTAAAAGAAACACTAGCATAATAATATCATAAGTATAAGGTCTCGCCACCCAAGGTACTACCCCAACTATCCTCTTAGAAGACCATGTTATTAGTAAGTGTTTAATTTTTATTTACAGGGGTTCTATTAGGTGAAAGGTTAACTTCATTTTTCCTTTTCATTTACCAGAAAAAAATTTATTTTATAAGACAAGATTTAAATTTTTATGTTTTCAATTTATTATATAGATATATAAAATTTGATTATGGGGATTTCCATTCCCAGTTAATAAGGGTCCATACACCATATCACTAAAATTGATACCCATTCAATCGCTAGTTAACCCTGTCTATATTTGGTCTTAGAATGTGATGGGTAATATATGATGGACTGACTTGGTAAATTACTCATTCCAACCAATGAGGTCCCATACACCTCATGAATTGAAACATAAAATCACTAAATCATATCAAAATAGAAGCTCATATAACCATAGGTAAATAGTTGACATGGGTATAATCTAGCTATTTAATATTCCACTATAAACCTATACAGGAAAAAACTATTTATATTGATGTTGATACTTTAAATAACCAACTCCATACCCTGTAAAATATTTTATCATATCAATAATATATAAAAAGCATGGTTCACTCAACAATCACAGGAAATACAGGCAATTAAATCAATGAAATGCACATACATGGCATGAAATATACATAGCATGTCGATTCTATGTGCCTATTACAATGCATTTAACAATTATTCCTTTACCTCATATCATCAATCCAAGGATGAAGATAAACCTCAATAATAATAATAATAATAACCATCACATAGCATGTGTTTCACCCAATGTTTGGATGATATAATCTATAATTTGAAAAAAGAATAACAACAAATATTATTTCAGGTAACTCAATATTTACCCCGAATGTGGGTTGAATATGCCCAAGAAAAACTTATAAAAAATTTCCAAAGAGTTCCTAGTTTCCTTTATATTTCCTAAAAATAGTAATTGAAGAATGGAACCACTCTAATACCACTTTGTGACATCCCAATCTGAGTTCCACTCAAATTTTCCCCAGAGCCGGTTGGCCACATAGCCTCAAGCGCACCCCCTATATGACATATGCTCTCAACTAGTAGTGAGGGATTAGGGTGTGATCATGGGGATACTATTCCCTCATTACCATAGTGTATCAAAAAAAATAAGTAATATTAGGTAAATAATAGAATCAATATAATAAATGAATAAGTATCATAATACATGAATAAACATTTAAGCACAAAATAATAATCAAAATTTCGAAATTGAATCATATAAAAAATAATGATGATACATGTAATGTCTCTAGAAAATGAGGAAATATGTATACATGGTAGTAGGAAATAAATTCTATACAAAATAATCAAAAATAATCCAAAAACTATCCAAGCATCCCAATCACTAGCCTGACCATATACTACCAAGCTCTATCCTAAGGCAAGAAAACAAGATCAAGTGTCCAAAGCGGGATGATTCCTATTGTCAACACCTACATACATATAACCTTCCCAGATACCATCAGTGGCCTAGATAGGGTTTGAGATAAATCTCATTGGGACACCATCAAGGATTTTTATACCATCCATTTAGTTTAATATAAATTGAAAAGGTGAGAAGTTATATATAAAAGTAAAGACAGTGAAATAATGTAAATACCATGACACCTACTTTAGCCTCAGCTGGTGTATGAACATGTAATCTTTTAATTAATTATTTTCTAGTTTATAATAATTAATGTAAGAGGATCTAGGGAATGACCAAGGAATCCTATAATACTAATAATAATAATAATAGAGGATCCAAAGCAATAACCAAGGCATCCTTAATGATGATAATAAAAAAAAAGATCCAAGGTAGTAACTAAGGTATCCTTGACCTCAGGGGTCCATCCAACACAGTAAAAACCTGTATAATTGGTATAAGTGGTCTGAGTGTAATCCAAAGGTCATCCTCCAAGGAATCCCACCGTAATATAATTCTAATCGAGTCCAAGGATCTCATCTATGGTAAACCAGAATAAGAAATAACCAAGACCAATGGGCATATCCATGGATCCACATGTCTAAAGACATCAATATGGATCTAGGGAGTGTATCCAAAGAATCCTAATATCTGAAATATTGTTAAGGGATCCTATGGAATCATTTTTGGAATCTGCAAGTAGATTAGTACCAGGTTCCAAGGTGGGTATCTCCCTTGGAAATTGACATCCTTGAATAGAAATGGTGTTCTCTGAGTTCACAAGTCACTCCCTTAATAATCCAAGGCTAGATCAAGTCTGGCCACTCCTATAATGATCAATAGGTCTATATGCAATAACACCTTATACTTATTAATTATTTAATTCAGTTCATGTAATACTCATGTCTTTTAATAAGTCAATTAGTTAATTCCATAACTTTCATTAGTGTGAAAAGGATAAAAGGATATGAAACCATTTATTTCATTTCATATATAATTATTATGTTCAATCCTATACCTTTTTATAAAAATAATAAGGCAGTCTAAGGATAAGTAACCAATTACCATTCAATTATAATTACTAGACCAAGTGATATCTATATGTGTACTTTCCATTTACCATTTAAATATTCATTTAGTTTATTTAAACACTTACCTTGTAAGGTTAAAGTGATACTATGATGTAATAGTCACTAACACTTTGTTCATTTAATTATAAAACTTACCTTTAAGAAGTTCAAGTCAAAGCACACCTGAATGATGGCACATATAGTCATAAAAAATCGCTAAGAGGCGTAAAAAATGAATGAACCCTACATGGGGTGGTCATTGTTGAGGTCATAACATACACTAATGAAGGACACACATAAAACATGATCTATAATAAAATCATGATGATTATTAGAATGGTGTATGAATTAAATAAGAAATGCCTGATGAAATAGGCTTGAAAATAACGATGATAGTTTATAAAAAAAGACTTGAGGGATGAGTCATAGACCACCTAACTTGAACCTATAACTCTCTCCTTTTCCAGTATCATCTTTTAGATTGGCCTGAATCAAATGAAAAATGAATAATGGATCAATACCCTAAAAATAGGGCACATGAACTTTCATTAAAATAGAATTGTTGAGAGGAAGAACAGTGATGAAAAAAACTAAAGGATTGATGAGATTACTAGGAGGAATCTAATGAGACCAATGGAGCTTTGATCAGACATAAGATGAAGAAAAAGATCAAAAACTAGAATGAGGGAACTTTGGGAGAACCAACATCAAGAAAAGAGATCTTCTATCCACTAGAAGATAAATTAGAGGGAGGGGTAAGTTTAATTATATTTTAATGTAAAAAAGTTCATTTTACTCAAAATATATGGGTCTAATGGTTTGGTCGCACGATTGGCCATACCATGCACCAACTATGCACCTCCCACTTCTTAAGGAGGGACCTCACATGGTTTCATGTGCACGGTTTTACTAACCATGTGCAAGCCATGTTGTATGCTCTGATACATTTTTTTGAGATACCTGCACAAGTTTATATCCATGGGGGAGTAGTTTGGGAAAGTTGTGCACCCTTCTTGGCCCTCTACCTATCCCCACACAGTTAGGAGAAACTATGTAGTCTGGGTAGCATGATTTCTATTAACCATGAGGCCTAGTGCTTTTCTATATTGGTTGGGGTTTAGATATCAAAACAGGCCCTGGGAACCCCCGTAGGCTCCTTGAACTCCTTAGGAACCCACATTAGGTCTAAAATAAGGAATTAGACTTAATTTTAATAGGATTCATACAAAATAGAAAAATTGGGTTCTTATATAACTATTAGGTATAATGAGAGAACTAAGATCTAGTAATGTGGGGGTCCTTGTCATTTATATATTATGTCTTGGAACAAGGTCTCAATGGTATTATGATGATATCTAAAATTATACATTCCCATAAATATGTTACCCATTCATTATGATCATTATGTTTTTAATATGATCTAATCTTGAACTCTTTTAGATGGTCCTATTTTGATTACATGTCCCTACCAGAGTAATTATGTCATGGTTTTTTATGTAATTTAATATGTTTTCTCTTATTAAGAATTTTAAACCACCCCTTTCTATTTTCCCCATTTCCTTGAGTAATCAGGAAGAATATTAAGTATGATTAACTCAAAGGATTCATTAAGTAACAATCTTATGTATTTATCTAGATGTATTTGTAAACTAATGTAATGTTGTGTTTCTAACTATCCTTTTAAAGATACTAAACATAAAATCATTTGTAAAATTTTATATAATATATTTAAAAGGTAAAAAATAAATATTATTGTTGGATTACCAAAGTAAAGGACATTATAGAATAAGTATCAATGCTTATGATCCCCCAGAACCTAATAGTAATATATTATCTATTTTCTATTTGACAGAAATGTCTAGATGATAGGATATTATTTTAGAATATTATCATGTCATCTAATGGTTATTATTATAGTTGAGACTTTATATAACTTTTTTATGTGATAAAAACTCTAAGGAAATTAATACATATTATTTGGAGAAGAAAATATAATATGTGATAAGAATAAAACATTTATATATCAATAAAATTAATGGTCTAGCAAATAGATTTTCACAAAAATGTCGGTTATAGGGAATCAACTCTAATGTAATATTATCTTATGGTATTTCCACTCATATTTAAACTATCAAGATATATATAAGGTTATTAGGAATAATAAATTTTACCAATCATGTCATCAAATATCATAAGGATATAGGGACATCAATGACCATTCCCTAACTTCTAGGACCCTATAGAAGATCTTCTTCGCTATTTTCTAACACCATGAAAATCAGTGCATGAGAACTACAATTTAATTTTCATTGAAAATGTTATTTTATATAAAATCACACATTTTTATCTAAAAATTAAATAATATTATAGGAGGGAATCCTCATTAAGAAGAGTATAATGTAATTATTTGGTGGACCATTTTGGCATTTCACATTCCCTCTCCATCATTGGGTGTCTCAACCCATGTGGGGGATCCTTATGGAAACCCCTCATACTCCCATTATTATACCTTTCTTGTGTAAGATAAGATATCCATAAATCATGTGAATAGTAAAATAAGATCAATTCACTTGTTATCAATATCTTAGATCGCATCTCCTGGATCAACCAACATGTTGAGCAGTGACATAAATGATCTTATAAATGAATTATCACAAACACAATAGACCACACAATCAAATATTTTAGATCATATCACATTGATGGTAGTTATTTTACCCACCCATGTGAGATCCAATAGACCATAATATTTTATGATTATATTTCTCAATAAAAGGGTGATTCATGTAATGTTTACATATACTATGTAGGCACAAACATAGTTAATTCCCTATCAATTATCAATATTTCTTGATGATATGATCCTGTGGTTGAGATTTTATAATGATCAATTTTTATCCAATAAAAATGGACTAACCACATGGATAATTTTATTTCTATCATTCATATTTATAGAGGATGGGGTTATCATTGTTGAATCATAATCCTGTTCATAGTAGAATGCTAAGGTTCTTCTAGAATAGAGAATAAATGAGTAACCTCGCTATATTTTTGAGGTGTGATTGTAAAAACCCTATAAAAATAAATAATTAAAATCCTAATTGTTATTTCCTATATAAATATGGTTAAAATTTCTTTTATTTGGTATTATAGATAAAAAATCCATAGTTAAACATAATTAACCTAGAGTAGTGTCATGATGGTTGAATTCATGTGGATTATTCATAGGGAGTGTGTGAGTGAATAAAATCATTCTAAATGAGAATGTTTTAAACTATGAGATAGTATTTAATTTTATAAGTATAATAAATATTCATTTAGGTAAATTTATGGGTTGATATATGGGATGAAACATTTTTTTAGGGTATCCAATTATTCCTAATAGGTGATTTTTTATGTCCATATGAGATGGTGGGGGAGCCTATGATAGTCAGTGGTGCTTAGTTTATATAAATGGAATCAGATATTATACCTAGAGAGAAGTGTTGTGACACTATCTGAGTTTGAGGAATGTGGTCAAGTTAGAGGAATTTTCACTTTAAATGAGGTAGATTATAACACCCCTAGAAAAAGGATTAAGTAAAAGACTAATTATACCTAGATTTGGACACAATGTTCACCTTCATTTTTAGGATCTTACTGAATAATAACTATTTTGTTCAACATGATTGTCCTGGAGTATTGATAGGATAGTTTAACTCATAGTAAGTCTTCCCAAGGTGTGTGTGGGTGGAGAAAATTGCACTAAAAGAATATTTCTAAACCTAAAAGATATCCATACATGGGTAGGATAATATATGAGATGATACATGTTTCATTAGGAACTTGTGGTGAACAGAATGATAAGACTTGTGGAACATATAGGATAGTTGGGGATTCATTTATAATAGGTGGGTCCCATTTATTACTAGGTTTAATAGAATTCACCTCAAGTTCCATTGATCTTTTGACTCCTGGACTATATGAACCTGTTTTTTTTTCATAAAAATTATATAATATAATTCCACTTTATAGGGGTTCATTAAAACTTAAATTAAAATATTTTTAGTTAATTATCCCACATATGATTTAAAATTTTTATATAGACCTTATAAAATATGTATTCAGACTCTTATGGTCAGTATGAATAGAAAAACTCTCACTAAATAGAAAAATACCTATATTTTAAACCATGAACTCTCATGATGAATTCTAAGTCAAGTTTCAAGTAATTATATTTCACTGGTCTTAGTTGTGAAGACCTATAGGGAACCACATTATTACCATTCATAATAATTTACCCCAATCCTACTCTAAATGCATCAAAATACACCAAAAAATATCTCTTTGATCAGTAATATTTATATTATGAAACACAGCAAGAATCCTTTTGATTTCAAAAAAATATTTTTAACAATGGTTATTCCACTCAAAAATCATACATTTATTTTTTAAACACATCATCTATGAAGATGATTTTTTATAAATACTGAAAAAAAATTGATAATAACCATCTAGTCTAAGGAATCTCCAAATATTTGAAACATTAATGGGAACATACAAATACATAACTACTTCCATAATTTCTTGGTTGACTGATATATCAACCTCTGATACATAATGGGTTAATTATTTCATTTCTTAAATAAAAAGAATTATTTTGAGTGTTTATGATACAATTAATGCTATTGTATGATTTTCTATATCACCTCCATGTGTTTCTTATCCTTCTTCCTAGAATAGGAATATATAAGAATATAATCCTCAAAGTTAAGAATAAAATAAAATATGTATTAGTGAAAAATACAATTAATTAATTCCTTGAAGACTACTGATTCATTCATGATCCTGAATGAAATCATGAGATACTCATAATAATTGTATTATCTTTTAAAACTTATCTCTATAATGACCTATAATTTCACCTGATGTTCATGATATTCAAATATTAATTCAATTTTATAAATAACCTCTCTTACATGATTTAAACAAATCATTTATATAAGGTAGATGGTATAAATTCCTTAACGTGATCTAATTAAAATTTTAGAAATCCTCACATAAGTGATGGGTTTTTGAGGGGATAACATTTATCCAAATATAAAAGAAAATAACAACCAAAACCTAAAAAAACATAAGTTATACTTTTCATATTGTATTGAAGAAGATGATATGAAGAATGAAATACATTATTCTATATTGATCCAGCTCATTCATATGGGTTTGTTAACAATAAATGAGAAGGATCCAAATGAATCCTTCCTCCTAGGGTGTCCATGAGTTGTGAGAATCTCCCAATATTTAGGAAGTATCTCCTCTTCCTTAGGGTTTTCTAGAAACATGAGTTAAAGTATAAAGAGAGAGATATATATATCCAATGATAGATCTTTTGATACGGTGTTTGTATGTTATAATCACATCAACCTATCTAAGTACTATGCCTATTTATATTTCCAACCAAATACACTATTTGGAATTCCAATGCTCAACTATATTGATGAGGTATTTCTTTAATTATAAATCTTTAAAACCCATTGTAATGTACAACTCAATTCTTTTAATAATCATTTAATATTTAAAAAATTATTTTGGATGTTTAAATACCTTTATCCATCACCATTTTATGATCCAATCTGATAATGATAATATATAGTGGAAAAATGAATCCAATATATGTGTTATAACATAACACGAGTTACTTCCATGCATAACACAATGAAATGGTGACATTAACCACACCATGTTGCATATTGACACAAAACATGACGTGTTTTAAACCACCATTCCATGGTTTTTCTTTTAGTATACATTTACAAAAATAAGCATAAGGTACTAAATTCCTTTTTGGAGAAAAGAAATTAAGTACCCCCAAGGTGAGGAACTCGATTATATAAAAATATTGATCTGAATATCTTATAATAAAATCATTAATTCTACCTCAGTAAGTTCTATGAAATATGAAACTATAAATATCAGTCTAACTCGCAAAATATTTTCAATATAATACTCTACCTACCTCTCTGAAGGTAAGACTGAAATGTTTTTGGGGAATACATCTTGATATTAATCAACCACTGTAAGAAAAACATTTTTCTAAACCTCTTAAACTACTCCTAAGTGAATAATATCCAATTAGAAAAAATTTGATCTACTCCCTAGTCTTACCCTCCAAATGGGGTATTTTTTTATCCCTATTAGTATCCTTCTTTTATAAGGGTTTCAATAGGTTTCATCAATGATAATCCAAATCTAGTTTGGCATCAGATATAAGGGTTTCCTAGATCAGTGACACTAAGTGCCATCTTATGCTCCAAATACACCAAGGTTAATCCCCCCCAGGCCTCATATCTAATCATAAATCCATGTTATTGGCTTGAATCCCTCTTAGAGGTTAGTAGTGATAGTTGTTCCTAATTTCCTCAATATTGACTAATTTAAACATGGTGATTAATTTCACTATTAATTTTCTCCCCCTATTTTACCTAATTAATTATAATTATTTTACACAATGTTGTTTGAATAAGCCACTTGGATCCCTAATTTTAATTATATTATAAATACTTTTTTCTTTACTTTTTTGTAAATAAAACAATGAAAACACTACCATAAAAATTACCTAGTTTTTTACTGCATGAAGTCACCCTTGTATTCTTTTTCAACCCTTCAAGTTCAAAGATTTAATGTGAATCCATGTGTGTTAATAGACTAAAATTCCTAGAATTTGGTCTAATATATAGGTTAGCTTAATCCATGATCCCATGCTCTGATCCCGCATCACCCCAACACTCTTAATCATCACCGCTATATCCCAAAATCTATATTGGAAATGGTGATGACCCTATGGTGGTACATAAGGTTTTAAAATAGGTTAAGGTATTAATGGAATACTCAATCCTTATTAATATTAACTATAGATATTTGTCCTTGATAATCACATTTATTCTCTAAGAGTGTAGACTATGTGATGCAGTTTACACTAGTGGTGCTGAAATCCAGAAAGATAGGATGGAGTTGGAGGCCATACTATGTATTTCCTTGGTGAAGATGATACCCATACTCACTATAAAGGAAATAACTATGGAGGAAAAATAAACTTATAAGAAAATTTGAATTTTAATTGATTGATTCCACAAGGAAATTTTCCAAAATCTCTACAAGGAGTACAAAGGAATTTATTTCTACAAGGGTGAATAAATTGAAGACTTCATGATGTGACTTACCAGGAGGGTAAAATAGATCACAATCCTTGGTGATCTGAAGAAACCACATGAGTTCATTGAGAATATAGTGACCAATAATTTTCATACATATATATAACAACTTAATAGGTGAATATTCATTATATAACATTATGATCCATACCAGAATCCTATTGGTCTAGTTTTTCTAGAAACATTGATAAATAAAAAAATGTGTTCATAATATATCTACATTATATCCCATTAATTTCTTCATATCTAGTACCCTTATTATACATATCATACATAAAATCATTCTTATATCAATGATAATGGAAATATGAAAAATGGTGAGTTCATGTGCTCAATGAGGGTAAACATGGGAGATATCAATGATCATATAAGCATAAATTGAGAAAAAGTGTAAGTGAACATGAACTTATAATTCTAAAGCCATACCCATCATATCATATATCATAACCTTGAATAATGGAATAACTATTGACAATTCAAAAGACAATAATCATAAAGTAATTAAAGAACATGAGTCATGATAGAATAACATTGACATAAGTCATAAGCTTGTAGTATACACATATGCAGCAAAAATATTTTCCTTAGTAGTCAAGGATCACCACAAAGATTATCATAGAGTATCGAGTTCACTCTCTATTCAATCATATTAGTCAAGTTTCACTCCCAAGAATATATTAGTAGATATATTCCCTTACTGAACTAGGTACACATCCCATTACAGTCCTAATTATCTCATGGTATATCCATCTTTACCCAATGAATTAAAGGGATATATAAATCTAGTAGAATACATCACACAATAATATTACATTAATATATGTGCCAAAATATCATAAAACATTCATCATATCATAACTTATGTAAAGGAAATGGCTTTTATAAACATTTCATCATTTCATCATAGAATTTCCTGTAGAAAATAATCAAGTTTCATAAACAAATTTTCATCATAATCATAAACCATTCACAGAAATAATAAGTATGGTATCATAGGATTATATACCCATTAAATCTTATATAACATAAAAATATGTCATCTTAGATGAAAAATTCCATTAAAATATCATTGGAATATTTCTTGAGGAAAATAAACTTTTAATTTTTAAATCAGAAAATAAAATCTAAAAATTATCCAAATATTAAGGAAAATTTTGTCTTAGAATAAAACCATGAAAAAATTTAAATTAATCTTCAAATAATTTATTGTTCATAATGGAAAGAAATTCTGTTCATGCCAAGTATGTTAAAACAAATATTCCTTTCAAATTTTTAGTAAAAATCAAAAGTACCTTGTTTCGAAAATGACAAGAAGATTCCTTTTATTTTTTTATAAAAAATAAAACATGGGTAAAAATTACTTTAAAAAATCATATAATAATATAAAAACATTCTTGAAAATATTTTATAGACAATATGGACATAGATAAAAATGATTTTTGACCGAAGAGAGAAATAAAGACAGGTTTCCTTAAAAATATTCGTGCATTCTCTTAAATACTTAAAGAGAGGAAAATGAAATTCAAACATGTAATATCAATAAATAATTATGATAGAATAAAATTAATGATTTTATTTAGAGTTATATTATAAAATTTCATCATCATAAACTTAATCATAAATAATCCGGATAAATAATGATATTGTAACATAAATACCTTACCACTTTGGTAACTTTTGAATAAAAAAACTCATAAAGGAGATAAAATTATATGGATATGTAAATACACTTAATTTTTATGATAATAATAATAAAATATATTCATTTTCATTATATAAATCACACTAAGGACACAAGTGGTAAATATTTCATGTCTCATTGAAATAAAAGAGAGATGATAAACTCTTACCTCAAGCTTGACTTATATTAAAGGCACTATAACCTCCTAAATAATACATTTAATTTTTTTATAAACCTATAAATGAATCATGTACATAATTATAATATCATATATGATCCACTTATATCATTTAAACATCTATTTATTAATAATTACTTATTAAAATCATCATTTCTAGGTGTAAATTGTTTCTTTTTTTCACAAGAATTTTCATTTAGTAGTTTCTATCATAATATGTTTATCTTGGTTCCATAATTTCCATAATATTGATAATTATATATATATATATATAATATATATCCATTATATATATAGTCATCCATAAAATATATATATAGAAAAATGAATTACACAGTTCATGGTGACGTTGGCCATACGTACTCATGAATGTTGTTTCCACTTTTCTATGGATGGAACAAAAGAAAGGTGAATAATAATTCACATTTATAGAATAATTTTTATATCATATATAAAATATATATTCATTTAATCTATCCTTATTACCATGCATGTAAATTGAAAATTAGAAAAAATTTCTTCGCTTTGTGGAGGTGGTAGTCCACATGTATGCACGACCGACGTTATCATTTACCAATGAATTGGAAGGTAAGAAGGTAGATGTGATATTAAAATTATATACACATAATAATTTCATAAATAGGATTTATAAACATGAAAATACTCATAATAACTATACATAAAATAATTTGATAAAAAAATTAATTGTATCATTACATGGAGGTGGTAGTCCACACATACACATGGGTGATACTTTCACTTCCCATTTGATATAAAATAGGGTGGATAATGGTGGTTCTATAATCATAATATTTTTTTAGTATATATAATATACTTAAGTTATTATTTTATGATAACTACTATATATTTTTATGTGGTATAAGAAGAAATAAATTGAAATAGGTTGGGTAAGATGATTACCTTTTCTTCGTTAGGCCTCCTTTATATCCTTTTTAAAGCACCCTTGGAATTGTATTTTAAGAATAAAAACACAAATAATTCATGTATATATAATTTTAGAAGATATTGTTTTTGGTTTTTTTATGTATATAGCTCAAAGTGGTGTAAATAAGAGAAAGGAGGGGTTCCCTTTAATAGGTGAGGGGATGGAAACTCTTTTAATTTCTTAAAAGATTAAAATGTAATAAAACCATTCCCTATCCAAATGATTCCAAATGGATAGATATTCAAATATAAGGTATTATGAAGTTTAAATACCATCAAATAATAAAATTTGGACATGTTTATATTGTGTTTCAACTCGTTTCTTTTGGTGTAATCCCTTAGTTAACCAATTTGGACCTTAACCGCAATAACAAATTTCTCACTCTTAAAGGGTTATAATTTTACTTATTAGGTAAAAATTGGACCATAAATGGAAAAGGTATTAAATTTATAAAGAAATATTATCCTAATTTTCTTATTTCAAATTTTTTATAATTTTTAAATAATTTAATAGTATATTTGTTTATAAAATATCATTAACATCATTTTCGACACTATTCACATAATTTGACTTTGAAAACATCATGTCACAAATTTAATTAGAATAAAAAACTCTAAAACGTATATAATATGTTATATTGATCTATAAATATCATGGGAAACTATAACTCACCCAAAAAATATATTTTTTAGAGTTTTTAAAATAATTTAATAGGTTTTTTTATTGCATGCACAAGCACTATGTCAGTGTTGCGTAAGCATTTAAGATAATTATTTCATTACTAAAAATTAAAAATAAATTAACATGATAAAAAAATAATTAAACATTAAAATAAAAAATTATAACTAATCTTATCCACTTTTTATCATTATATAAAAAAAATTAGATATTAAAGTGAAGATAGTGGCATTTTGGAATTTTCTTTACTTAAAATAATATAAATGTCACTATCAAGGGAAAATAGATCCAAAACACCATATATTCTAATTTGGGGAGAATTGTTTAGAATTTATCCAATAAAATTAAATAATTTAATGTTTTGGGTTGATTTTGAGACCTTATCTCAATATTTTATCCTGAATTTACCCATTTTAACTTTACTATGGTAGCATAAATTTTCTATGGTTACTATTCATATTGACCAAAAATAAAAAAGACCTATTTAATAAATTTTAACCTCATGATTAAAAATATGGAATAAATTTTTTCAATATTTAATTTCAATAAGTGGAAGAAATTAATTTAAAATAAAAATGAAAAAAATAATAATGAAATTTTTTTTTTCAGAGAAATGTGTTTTTGAATATAAAAATTAACTTATATAAAAATCATGAGTATTGATGATTCAAATGGAATAAATTAGATTATTATAAACCAAATTAATCACATTTAACTTTAACACCAAATCCAAAATATAATGTGACTTTCATGTTATTTTATTTAATGAAATTAAATGAAAGTATTTTAAAAATCTATTTTTTCACTATTTATTGAAAAATAAACCATTTAAAAAAAATTAAAAACATTTATCTTATGTTAATTTTGATATTTTTATATTAAAAATTATTTTAATTTTATAAAATACAATTTATAAAAAAATTATATCTTAATTATAATTTCCACACACAAAATGAAATAAAAAATATTTTTGAAGAAAATGAATTTTTAAAGCACTAAATGAATTCAAAAAAAATCTGTGATTATTTACTAATAATTAATAAATAATTTTGTATTGATTAAAAAAATCATACATTTATTTCATAATATTTTTATTCATATTCATACCCTCCAATTCAATGACTAATTTATAGTAACATTTTTATAATATTTATCAATTTTTTAAAGCTTGGTGTTGTGTTTTAAGAAATCTATTGAGGTTATAATTCCTTTAACTAAATTTTTCGGGGTGTTACATCCCCCACACTTAAATAAATTTTCCCCTCATAATTTTTTCTCGGTCTCCAAAGGTTCAATTTTTTAAAATACCATTATTTAAAACCCACATCGTATAGAGGGATAATAAAACATCTTTTAAAAAGGGTAAGTGGATAATATAATGGTCACCTAAAATAACACATAATTGGATTCCTAAATGTAGAGAATAATGGTTGGAATTTAAAATATATGCATATAGGATAAAACTAATTCCCAAGGACTAATATGTAGTGATAGAGAACATGGGCATGAGAAAGTTAACGAACACAAAACCATATATCTATGATGGGTGAAAAGACCATCGATTCATTAGAAATGAAGGTAAAAGTATAAAATTTTATTTCAAGGTACCTTTCTTAAAGTTAATGTATTATTTTACTATCAAGATATATAACACAATAAAATATAATTTCTTGATTTATTTCAATATCAAAATCATTATTTCATACTTTAGTTGTTTTTTGATCAATTTTCACATCATTTATTACTCTAAGAAATGAATATTAAAGATGGATTTTCATGCTGGAAGAAGTAAAATTAAATTTTAATGGATTATACGATCCATAAAATAATGATAAATCATTCCCCCTATCTCGATATATTTACCAAAACCAAAATTATTAGTACAGGTTCTCCAATATGATGAATCATACTTTAACCTCAAACAATAATACCTAAAGTTAAACTTAAACCATTTCATATGTAGTTAACCTTAAAACCATTCAAAAATATATGTGACCAAATTCAAAATACAAAAAACTAGAAATATGGTCACTAAATTTCCAAAATCAACTTAACATATATCTCCATAACAACATAATGTATCTCTGAATTTCATATACCAAATATGTGAATACCTTGATCAAATATTCTCCTAAAACATGTTAATAAAAATAATTTCCATGAAACCTCAATTTAAACATACACAATTCCAAAAATTAAAACTCTCCTCATACATTAAATGAAATCATATATTATCCAATATATTTTATAAATCCAAAAAATTTTAAACTCCATCAAATATTACATAAATTACATTATCATGAAATTAGAAATCCATTCTAAGGTCATAAATACTATCCCATTTAATTTATTAATAATCACTTTATATAAACTAGACATTATTATTTTAACATATGGTATATATTAAGTGTTATCTTTCCCTCAATCAGGTATTTTTTCATAAAATATCACCTTACCATTAAATAAGTTTTCTAAGTCATTAGTACTACTTAGCATATCCTTGAAAATATATCTTCTTATATGGAAAATACCTTTAAAAAATCATTGGAACATTTTCTGTGGAAAATAACCTGTTCCTTTTTAAATCACATATTAAAATTTAATTTTTTTAAATATTAAGGAAAACATTTTTGTTGAAAACAAACTTTTAAACTTTTAAAGGTTACTTCAAAGCATTCAATGGTCATGACAGTGGGAAATTTCATTCATGTCAAGTATGTTAGAAAAAGTTTCCTTTCACATTTTTCGTAAAAGTTAAAAGTAACTTGTTTAGAAAAAATTATGAATATTCCATTCAATTTTTTATAAAATGTCAAACATGGGTTAAAAATAATTTAAAATCATAAAATAATTGTAAAACATTATTGAAAAAATTTTAGAGAGACACATGGACATGGAAGAAAAAGGATTTTTGGTATCTTTAATACTTAAAGAGAGTAAAATGAAATGAAAACATATAATATATATAAATTAATAGAGGAAAATAAAATTTATGAGTTTTTTAAGAGTTATATCATAAAATTTCATCATTGGAAACTTAATCATAAAAAATACGGATAAATAATGATATTGTAACATAAATATCCTACCATTTTGGTAACTTTAGAATCAAAAAATCTTGGAAGAGTGATCCTTAAATGGATATATAAATACCCATCATTTTCATGAGAATCATTATAAAATACATTCATGGGATGTATATACACCACAAAAGGACAAAAGTGGTGAATATGACATATGTTTCATAGAAATAGATGAGAAACCATTACTTCAAGTTAGACTTTCTTTGAATGTGCTCTAACCTCATGTATAATAAATTTAAATTTATAATAATTCTATAAAAAATCATCTAAAGACATTTAATATCATATATGATAAACTTATAACATTTAAACACCAATTTATTAATAATTCCTTATTAAAATCATCATTTCCATGTGTTAACTATTTAATTTTTCATGAGACTTTTGATTCAGTAGTTTTGATATTTATAATTTAATCACGGTTACATCATCTACAAAATGTTAATCATGATATAAATATTTTATATATCCATTATATATATAGATTCATCCATAAAATATATCAATATAAAATGAATCACATCGTTCAAGGAGACGGTAGGTCGTTTGTACGCATGAATGATTTTTACACTTTTTGACAGATAGAACAAAAGAAAGGTAAATAATAATTCACCTTTATAAAATCTTTATTATATCATATATAACACATATATTCATTAAATATATCCTTATTACCAACCATGTTAATGATAAATGAAAAACAAATCATATATCTTGATGAAGGTGGTAGTTCACATGTACACACGAGAGACATTATCATTTTCCAATAGATTAAAAGGTAAGAAGTTAGATATTATATTATAATTATATAATCATAATTATTTCATATATATAATTTATAAATATTAAACCCCTCATAATACCCATCCATGAAAGATTATGATGAAAAATTAATTGTATCGCTACGTAGAGATGGTAGTCTGCACGTACACAGAAGCACTACTTTCACTTCCCATTTTACTGAATAGGGGGTTGATATTGGAATTTCCTTAATAATAATAAAACATTAGTATATTTAGGATAATTAATTATTTTATTTTATTTTAAACACCATATATTCTAAGGAGGTGGAAGAAGATAAAATTTAAAGATATTGAGTAACACGATTACCTCTTCTTCGGTTGGCCTCCTTTAGTTCATTTATTAAGGAACCATATAATGGTATTTTAGGAATACTTGAAGCAATAATTAATTTATAGTAAAATTTATAAGAGTATTTGATAATTTTTTTCAAACTAGATAGATCAAATTGGTGTAAAGAAGAGAAAAGAGGTGTCCCCTTTTATAAGTGAGGGGAGGGTCACCCTTGGAATTTCTAGAAATATTAAAATATAATAAGTCCATTATCTAGAAAAATACTTTTAAATGAATAGATATTTGAAGATATAGTATAATTTTATTTAAATACCATAAAATAATAAAATTTGGATAGGTTTAAGTGGTTTTTTAAACCGTATTTTTTTGTTTAACCCCTTAACCAATTTTATCCTTAACAACGGTAACAACTTGTTCACTCTTAAAGGGTCATAATTTTACTTATAAGGTATCAATTGGAACATAAATGGACAATAGATGATATTTTATACCATTTATAATCCTAATTTTACTCTTTAAATATTTTTATAATTTTTAAATAATTTAATAAAAATTTATTTTTCATAAAATATCATTAATGTAATTTTTTACATCATTCGCATATTTTAAGTTTTAAAACAAAATTTTATAAATGGAATTAGAATAAAAAAATTAAAGCATATATAATGTAACAACTAGATGTTTTTATGAAATATTTTCTTTAAATAATGTTAAATCTTCAATAGATTGCATTGTACGCAATCATGAGTTTAAACGAATCGTGAGATGCCCTTTGTATAAAATTATCATTTTAACCTAGCCATTATTTAAGCAGTATTAAATATAAATAACTTATAAAAATGTATGGTGAAGTCATTCGCTACTAATTGTTTATGAAAAATATAAATCAATTATATATATATCTGTGTGTGTGTATATTTTTGTATTAATAAATTGAGTGAATTACTATTATTAAATGAAATTAATGAAATATATATGTTTTATAATTGATAAAATATTTTTTATATTCATCCGTTATATATTTTTGTCATTGGTTACGAATAAAACCAATTTGATATATAAAAACCTATATTTTTTAAAAGGGAAATTTTGTCACCTTTTAATGGAAAACCCCTTTTAAATTTATATTTTGATATGTTAATATTTTTTATATAGTAAAAAAAATTCTTTGGAAGTGGGATATAAAAATTTACTTTGAATGAATTTTTAATATTTTCCAAATTTTGATGAATAGTAAAAATATACTAAATTTTAATTGAAATTTTTTTTTCATCAAAATAACTTATTTGGTTAAATTATAATATTTAATGTATTTAAAGTATACATAGAATATATTTCTATCATTAAATATAATTTATGTAGTTATAATTAATTTTACAATGAATTTAGATGTAAAAACATTTCAATCTTTTGCAGTTTTTTAACTTTTAAAAACTTATTCTCTCTTTCCGACAATGGGAATAATTTTAAATTAATAACAATAACTTATATGGTTTTAATTTTAAAAAATTAATTCCATAATTAGAATTATTAGGAAAAAATTATTTAAATATCTTTATTTTATTTTTGGTCATTATGAATAGTAACTTCATTAATTTTTATTAATACGGTAAAAGGTTAAATCTAGTAATTAAGGGTAAGAATACTATTATAAAATTACCCTAACACTTGTATTAATATCATTGTATGAGTTTGTTTTGACCTAAATTATCCTTTAGTATAAATGGTGTCCTTTGGAAGCCACTTCGATGAGATTAGGAAATTTATTTTATTTTATTTAAAGAAAAATTGAAATATTTCTTAGTCGAATTTAAATAACTATATCATTTTTTAAAGGTTGTTAAGAAAATAAATTATATTATAAATACTCATTTTAAATCTAAAATATTTTTATTTATCATGGTAATTTATTGGTAATTTTTATGAAATAAATAATTACCTTAAATCCTTATACTTTGATGATGTAAAAATTAACTAATTGATGAGAAATCAATAAATCAATTTTTATTAAAATTATAATAACCATAAAAGAACCCAAAAACTTGAAAAATCTTATTGTTCAAGTATATCTTGACCATAAAAATCCAAGGGTCGATTTAGTAACCATTTAGATTCTTATATAAGAGATTGTGACACTTATATTATTTTATTTTAAGTGATGTTAAAGTTGTCACATTCATAATTTAATAAGTATATCATTTTAAATGTTGGAATTTACATAAGATAAATTCAACTAAAAATATTCCTATAAAATATGTTATATTTTTATTAATCTTAGTATTTTATTTTTAATTTCTATTCAAAAAATAAGTATATTAAATAATTACACAAAATTTATGAATTAATTATTTTATTAATAGAAATAAGAAATAAATGTTATTAAAAATTTTAAAATAAATAAAACTTATGATAATTAATATGTATGATTAATTTTATAGATTACCTTTACCTATTATTAATATAATAAAATATTTGGTTCGAAGTTAACTTGTTATCTTGATATTTTAAAAATCAATGAATTAAATAGTGTCAAAATTGACATTATTGATCGTTTATCAAAATAATGTATTATTAAATTATTTAAAAAGCATATAATTTTTTTTAAAAATATATCATTATTATTATATGGTATAAAAGATTCTAAATTATTTATTTATGGTCTAATTTACATCAAATAAGTATATATTTTATGCTTTTAATATAGAATTATTTGTTACCCTAGTTAAAAAGTAAAATCAATAACTAAGTGTTAATGAAAATGATAAGATTTAAATTGACAGAAATACCTATCAAAAAATTATTTTTTGATGATATTTAAACTTTATCTAATATCATATTCTAATTTGATTCATTTTGGGGGTTTTTGGATGGGGTTTTATTTTATTATAAATTAATATATTTGGAGATCTCAAAAGTGCCCCTCACCTCAATTATAAAAGGGAACCTACTCCCTCACCTCTTAAATTCACTTTGAGCCTTAAAGATCATCAATACCATACCCTTTTCCCTTATCAACTTTCCTATTTACATTCTAGAGTTTTTGGTATTCTCCAAAGACCAAATCTATTTCTCTAAGATGAGATTTAGAGGAAGCATGTCAAAGAAGAGGTAATCTCCTTTACAGATTCTTTCAAACTTATTTCTTATTATAATTCCTCTTAATGAGTTGTTTAATTATAAATTAATAAATATAGTATCACTTATATAATTATATGTTATTATAATTATGAAACAATCATATTCTAACTTCTATCCATACTTTGAAAAATGAAATCACCACGCGTGTGTATGTACAGCTTACCGTCTCCACGTCGTGGTGTAATCTGTTTTTTACCACCACCTTACTTGGATGGGTATAATGATAGAAATAATAAATATATATGATTATTATAACATTATATTAATTATAAAATATTATATACCATCCAATTCAATATCATTCAACAAATATGGGAATGATATCCTTGCTCGTGCATATGTACGACCTACAGTTTCCACAAAGTGATGCGATGTGATTCATTATACACAATATTCATTAAATAATGATTATATAGCTGTAAATAATAAATAAATATGGTATATATTATATTAATATAATTTTTTAATGATTTAACTATGACCTATGAAGGAGAACCAAAACTTATTATACAAAACATGCATAATAAAATGAAGTAGTTAATACTCGAATAACAAGTGATAATGAAATTTTGTTAACGGTTGATAATATGATCATATATGATATCATAAAAATGAATAATATTATGAAATAATTCAATGACGTTACTTAATCCTTATACAAGAGGTTTAGATACATACAAATGAAATTAGACCTAAGGTAAGGGATAATTTCGCAATCTCATTATTATCCGAGATTATCTATATGTAAGTATTTACTAGGATATATTTATCATCCATGTACATGTTTCCTAAATATGTAATATTATATCTATTATTATACAATTTTTTAAATTCAATTTTACCCATTAGTGAATTTTTATTAAATGGTATGAAAGGAATATTTTGTCGTTATTTAATACGAGGTACCTTTTGACTTTTCCAGAAAAAGTATGAGGATAATGTTTTTTTCAACTTATATGAAATGAATAGATTTTTACATATTCATAACACCTTATTTCCATGTGGATTCCGCTACATGATTTCTATTTTATTTTCAAATAAATTATTTTTTTTAGAATTATGCTACATTTTGAGAAAAGAATACATTTTTGAAGGAGAAAGGATATTTTCCTCAAGAATTAATTTCAAATGTTATATCAAAATTAATTTCCATATAAGGTGGAATTATTTAATAGGTTTATGTTTCAAGTATAATATCCTTATTTTTCCTATGATTTTTTTGTGTTTATGATGAAAATATATTTATGAAATTCATTTGTTTTACATAGATTATGTTATGGTGGAATGATGTTTAATGAAACCCATTTTATTCCTTAGGTTACGATGAATGATTTATGTTATTATGATTTCATTATGAGATGGGTGGGGCCTATATCTCCCTCCAATTCATTGGGTAAATATTTATATCTCATGATATAGACATGGCTAGAATGGGAAATGATCTCAATTTAGTAATACAGGGCTAGAATGAGGAGTGAACTCCGTTCTATAATGGAATTTGTCCACTATGATGGTCTTGGAAATGAGACTTGACTAATATAAAATTATTTTCTAGGATTATGTGTATTCCAAAAAACTTCATGTCTTATGTTATGACTTTTGGGATTATGTTCATTGATTCTTATGAACTTTCTTGATTTATATCATGGCATGTTATCAAGGTCTTTAATATACATGATAATATTTTCAAATGTTATGTTATTATATATTATGATAATGATATAATTGATATCTCCCTTGCTTACACTTTCTAAGCATATAATATCACCATTTCATATGTTTCTTTTCCCTAGGTCATGAAGAAGTGTATTAAGTAAGATATGTCAAAAAGGGGTCTAGTTATGGTGAAATAAGTGGGAGATAATGAATATGTCTTATGAACTAGTTATTTATGTTTTCTAGTTTCTAAAGACACTATAACTATATGGTCCTATTATGGATTTGTTATAGTTTGTAATGAATATTCTTCAACTTTGATATAATATCAATGTATGCAAAGTATGGGTCATTATAGTTGGTATTAGAATAAAGGTATAATTAACAATTGGAAACTAGGATGAGAGAAACTTAGTAAGAGCCCAAAGGATATTTCGAAATATAGGTTAAAATCCTAGTATTTTAGAAATAATCATGAATAACCTAGTATAAAACCT
The DNA here is from genome assembly GCA_963277665.1 of Viscum album. Classification (NCBI taxonomy): domain Eukaryota; kingdom Viridiplantae; phylum Streptophyta; class Magnoliopsida; order Santalales; family Viscaceae; genus Viscum; species Viscum album. The sequence goes on from OY728119.1 coordinate 1,981,351,795, forward strand.
AAAGTGTCCTAAATTGAAATTTTATTTTCGATTATGTATTTTTTCCATTATGATTAGTGTTTCTCATACTATTCTTCTAGGTTTTAGTCAATGGATGGAACCTGAAAGAACTGTGTTAATGATGAATGCAATGGGAAATTCAATGATTGTCCTCCTGAGCCACCAAATTTTATGGGAGATGGAATGAAAAATATTATAGCTATTCTTACACAACTTTCTCAATCTATGAATCATGAAGGAATTCCAAAAAATAAAATAAGGGAACAAAATTATGTTGATTCCTTCATGAGGTAGCGTCCATATTCTTTCAATGGGCCCTCTAATCCATTAATGGTTGAACAATGGATCAGTACCACTAAAAAGATATTTTCATTTCTCCAATGTTCATAACATGATAAAGTCATCTTAGTAGTCTACCATTTGGAAGGTGAAGGTGATAAATTATAAAACATTATCAATAATATGATGCAAATAGATGAAATTGAATCCATGGAATGGGAAGAGTACAAGAACTAATTTTTCAATAATTACTTTCCTTTTATTCTTAAAACAAATATGGATAAAGAGTTCCTTGAACTTAAGAAAAAGGATGATTAATCCATTGGTACCTACGAAGCAAATTTTATAAGACTTGCAAGGTAAGATTCTAGAATTATTATCCAACTTGAGAGTAAAATTGATCGATTATTTAGCGGCTTAAAAGAATGTTTCCAAAGGGAATTATCCATAAGGGACTTCAATATAAATGAAGAAATCATTCGATGTGATCTTAAGGTTTAGATAGATATTGGAGTAACTCATTAGTCCTATGGGTTTGATAAGAAGAGAAAAAAAGAATTCAAGGGAAAATCTAAAGACCACACTAAAAAGAAGATGAGTTTTCCCTTATGTTAAAAGTGTGGAAGGAAAATGGAGGAAATTTTCTTAAAGGGACTAGTAAATGTTTTAAGTGTGGAAAAGAAGGTCATTGGGAAGTTTAATGATGAATTGATGTGAAAAACATTTGTAATGATACGAATAGAGAAAAGGCTACACAGAATAAACCTCCTACACTTCAATGTTACAAGTGCAAGGAAATAGGTCATTATGCCAATCAATTCCCTAATACAAGAGTTATTGATGATGATCGACATCAGAGTGTGAAAGGTACACTTACTATCCCTCTAAAGTAGAAAATGTTTTATTTGATTCTATATCTACCCACCCTTTTATTAATGAAGAATTTTCTATGGGTAACATCGTATTACCTCAACAATTACATTTTGAGTTAGTTTTGAAAACTTCTAATGGGATAACTATCGCATGAAAAGTTTATAATTCTTCTTAGATTGAAGTTTGTGGGAAAGTTCTTCCTAAAAATCTTGTGATCCTTCCTATAGTGGAATTTGATGTGATTATTGGCATGGATTGGCTTTCTATATATGATTCTCATATCAATTTCCAAGTAAGGGAATTCTCATTTCTCATTCCAGATCAATCTATGATCATCTATCAATGCAAGGATGAGTATGACCTTCCAGTGAAAATGTATTCCATATTATGGGTCTTGATCCCTATAAATGAAAATTATCTATCTTAAATTGTTGGGGAGAAACTCACAATTAAGAATACACCCATTGTATTATAGTTTTATGATGTCTTTTAGAAAGAATTACCACATATTCCACCAAATCATGAAGTTGAGTTTTCAATAGAACTCATACTGAGTGCTATTCCTATTTCAAAGACACCTTATAAAATGGCCCCAATTGAGTTGAAATAATTAAAGAAGAAACTCCAAGAGAATCTTGATAGGGGATTCATACACCCTAGTGTGTCGCCATGGGGTACACCTATTCTATTTTTTAAGAAGAAATATAAATCAATGAGACTCTAAATTTATTATAGAGAACTTAATAAGATCACTATTAAGAAACAAATATCCTCTTCTCTGCATTGATAAATTATTAAACCAACTATACGGGGCTTAATAATTTTCCAAGATTGATCTTTGTTCAGGATATCATCAATTAAGGGTCAATAAGGAAGATATACTAAAGAAAGAATTCCATAAAAGGTATGTACACTATGAATTTATAGTGATGCATTTTGGACTTACTAATTCCCCAAAAATCATTATAGATCTAAAGAACATAGTCTTTAAAGGCTATCTTGATCAGTTTGTTGTAGTATTTATAGAAAATATTCTTTTCTATTCAAAGAGAAAGGAAGAACAAGAATATCACTTGATAATTGTACTGAAGACCCTGAGAAAGGATAAGATTTATGAAAAATTTACCAAGTGTGAATTTTGGCTTTATAAAGTTTCATTTTTGGGTCACATAATCTCAAAATATGGGATATTTGTGGATCCATCAAAAATAGAAGTTATTAAAAGTTGGCTAAGACCAACAAAAATAACTAAGATCTTATGTTTTCTTAGTTTAGCTCGATATTATCAATGTTTTGTGAATGATTTTTCATGATTATCTAATCCACTCACCAAGTTTACTTGAAAAGGAGTTAAGTTCATATGGATGAAGGAATGTGAAGAGAATTTCAAAGAGCTCAAAAGAAGTTTTACTAGTGCACCTGTTCTCAAACTTCCTTATAGTTGAGAAAGGTTTTTAATCTCTAATGATGAATCTAAAGATATTCTAGGATGTGTTCTCATGAAAAATTATATAGTGATATCTTATACCTCATGACAATTGAAAATCCCTGAGAAAAATTATGCAAGTCAAGATTTGGAGTTATTTGTGGTAATATTTTCTCTAAAGATATGGAGGCATTGTATTTATGGTGAAATGTGTAATATATATACTGATCATAAAAGATGAAAGTATATTTTCACACAAAAGGAGTTGAATATGCGTCAAATAATATGGTTGGAGTTTACTAAAGATTATGATTTTTCAATACATTACCACCCTAGGCAAGAAAAAAAGGTGGAATATGCTTTGAGTCGAAAAGACCATGCGAGCCCATCCATAATGAGGATTAAAAACATCCAATATTTATGAATTTTCAAAGGATGTATCTTGAAATTTTAAATTAAGGGGAGAAATCTTATCTTTCTCAAATGAATGTTCAACTATCTATAAAAGTGAAGATTAAGGTGGAGTATAAGGAAGATGTAGAGGTATAAAAGGAAGTGATAAATGTTCCTAAATTCATCCTTGATTTTGATGGAATAATAATGTTTCAGAATTGGGTTTATATTCCCCTTATACCATAATTAAATAAGGAGTTATTGGATGAGGCTCATAGTTCTTCATTCTCTATTCACCCAAGAAGTATAAATATGTACAGGGACCTAAAAGATTATATATGGTGGGATTTAATGAAAAGAGATATTTCTGAATATGTCTCTTAGTGCTTAGTTTGTTAACAAGTTAAGGCTAAGAGACAGAAGTCTAAGGGGTTGTTACAACCATTACCCATACCAAAATGGAAATGAGAAAACATCACTATGGACTTTGTTGTCTAACTTCCCAAAACATATAAAGGCCATAATTATATATGGTTTATAGTTTATTTATTTATGAAGTCATCACACTTCATTACTTTTAGATAGGATTTTTCTCTTGATCATCTTTCCAAGATATATGTAAAATAAGTGGTAAGATTGCATGGAGTACCAGTTTTTGTTATATCTGATCGGGATCCGAGGTTTACCTCAAAGTTCTGGTGAAGTACTCAGCAGTATTTGGATACATAGTTAAGTTTCAGCATTTCTTATCATCCTCATATAGACGGTCAGTCTCAGATGACAATTCAAACTCTATAAGACATGTTGACAGGTTTCTCTATAGATTTCAAATGTTGTTGGGATCAACACCTACCTTTGGTGAAATTTTCTTACAATAATATCTTTCACTACAATATTTAGATGGCTCCTTATAAATCCCTCTATGTAAATAAGTGTAGAAATCCAACTTTCTAGGGTGAAGTTGGAGAAAGAAATCTATTAGGACATGATTTTATTGATGAAATGGCAGAAAAGGTCAGATATATCCAACAACACATAAAAGCGGATCAGGGTCAACATAAAAGTTATGCTGGAAACTGAATAAAAGACCTAGAGTTTTAAGTAAGTGACATGGTGTTTCTATGAATATATCACTAGAAGATAGTAATGGTGTTTGGAAAGAATGGAAAGCAGATCCCTAGGTATATCGGTCCTTTTGAAATTATGGATCGTGTTGGGAAGGAAGCTTATCGATTGGTGCTTCCACCAAATCTCTCTCAAGATCATGATGTGTTCCATGTATCTCTCATAAGAAATCGCATACATGATACTTCACATGTACTAAACTCAGAATTCATACCGCTAGAGCAAGATATTTCTTATGAAGAACAACCAATAGATATTCTGGATCGTAGAGAAAAAAGATCTGTAAAACAAGACCACTCACCTGGTTAATGTTTTGTGGTGGAACCACAAAGTTGATGAAGTTATCTGAGAACTTAAGTATATTATAAGGGATATATATACTCATATTTTTGTATCCAAGTGATTAATTTTGAGAGTGAAATTTAGTTTAAAGTGTGTAGAATATAAAACTAGGATGTTTTTATGAAATATTTTCTCTAAATAATTTTAAATCTTCAATAGCTTGTATTGCATGTAATTGTGAGTTTAAAAAAAATTGAGATTCCCTTGGTATAAAATGACCATTTTAACCTAGAGAATAAGTTATTAGTAATAAATATAACCAACTTATCAAAATGTATGGTGAAGTCATTCACTACAAATTATTTATAAAAAATATAAATCAATTATATATTTGTATTTTTGTATTAATAATTTGAGTGAATTACTATAAGTAAATTAAATTAATGAAATATATATGTTATATACTTAATAAAATATTTTTTACATTCATCCAATAGATATTTTTGTTATAGGGTATGAATAAACCCTATTTGATGTACAAAAACCTATATTTTTTAAAAGGGGAATTTTACCACCTTTTATTGGAGAACCATTTTTAAATTAATATTTCAACCCATTAATAATTTATATATGAAAAAAAAAATTATTTGGAAGCATCATATAAAAATTTACTTTGAATTAATTTTTTATATTCTTCAAATTTTAAGGAATAGTAAAAATACAAAAAAATAATTGAAAAAACTTTTTTCATCAATATAATTTATATGGTTAAATTATAATATTGAATGGTTTTAAAGTATAAATATAATATATTTTTATCCTTCAATATAATGTATATAGTTGTCATTAATTTTCCATTGAATTCACATGAAAAAACATTTTAATCTTTTACAATGTTTTAACTTTTAAAAACTCGTTCTCTTTTTCTCACAAGAATAATTTAAAATTAATAATTGAAAGTTCTATGTTTTGAATTTTGAAAATTTTATTCCATATTTGGAATCAGTTGGTTCAAATTATTTAAATATATTTCTTTTATTTTTGTGCATTATGAATAGTAACTTCATTAATTTTTATTAATACAGAAAAAGGGTAAATTAGGTAATTAAGTGTAAGAATACTATTATAAAATTACCCTAAAACTTGTCTTAATATCATTGGATGAGTGTGTTTCGACCTAAATCATCCTTGGGTCGAAATGGTGTCCTTTGTAATCCACTTGGATGAGATTAATTCATTTATTTTATTTTATTTAAACAAAATTTTAAATATGTCTTACTCAAATTTTAATAACTATATCATTTCTTATATGGTTATACAGAAGATAAATTCGATTATAAATACTAATTTGAAATATAATTTTTTTTATTTATCATGGTAATTTATTTTTAATTTTTAGGAAATAAATAATTACCTTAATGGCTTATACTTTGATGGTATAAAAATTAATTAATTGATGAGAAATCCATAAAAAAAATTTATAAAAATTATAATAACCATAAAAGGACTCACACACTTGAAAAAATCTTATTGGTAGAGTATATCTAGACCACAACCATCCAAAGGCCAAGTTAGTGACCATTTAGAGCCTTATATAAGAGATTCTGACACTTATATTATTTTATTTCAAGTGATGTTAAAGTTGTCACATTCATAATTTAATAAGTATATCATTCTAAATGTTGGATTTTCTAGAAGATAAATTCGACTAAAAATATTCTTATAAAATCTAGTAGATTTATCTTCATCATCATCTTTTATTTTTAATTTTTACTCAAAAATAATTATATTAAATAATTACACAAAATTGATGTAGTGATTATTTTTTTAATAGAAATAAAAAATAAATGTTATTAAAAATATTAACATAAATATTATTTGGGATAATTAATATGTCTAATGAATTTTATATATTACCTTTACCATGTAGGAATATAATAAAATAGTTGGTTCGAAGTTAACTTGTTATCTTAATATTTTTAAAAATAAATGAATTGAATAGTGTCAAAATTGACACTATTGATTGTTTATCAAAATAATGTTTTATTAAATTATTTAAAAATCATAAAAATCATAAAAATATTTAATAATTATGATATGGTATAAAATGTTCTAAAGTATTTATTTAAGGTCTAATTTAATTCAAATACTTAAATATTTTACCCTTTTAATATTGAATTATTTGTTACCCTAGTTAAAAAGTAAAATGAATGACTAAGTGGTAATGAAAAGGATTTTTTTAATAAGTTTTAAAAAAATATATTTTTTTAAAACATACTGATTTAAAAATATTTTTAAAAATACCCCCCAAAGGCGGCATCGGGGATGCCGCCTTTCCCCTAAAACCCATATATATATATATTTAATTTGTTTTTATTTTTTTTGTTTTTGTTTTGTTTTGTTTTTATATATATATATATATATACATATATATATATATATAACAAAAAAAATAAATTAAAAAATCAATATAATTTATCTGCTATTTAAAATCCAATAATACTACCATTAGAGTATTCTGGATTCTGATAGAAGCTCTCACCTAGAGCTCCCTTTTATAAGAGGTTTTACCTTGGAAATCATTCTGTATTTCCGATATGGGATTCTGGTTCTCCCTTTTCTGTGCAGAACTTTCTGCATTTCTGAAGTGGGATTCTGTTTTAAGTACGTGGATTTAAAAGACTATAAAATATAAACTATAAAACCAATATAAATGATACTTAAAACGTGGATTGAACATATAAGAAATAATTGAAAACAAAAATAATTTCTTAAAAAGTGTTGATGCAAAATAATTTATAAGGTTTCAAAGACACCTACTTGAAACTTAAAAATGTTTCAAGTACGTGCCTTTGAAATCCTAAAAAATATAAACTATAAGACCAACATAAATAAAACTTAAAACATGGATTAAACATATAAAAAATAGTTGAAAATAAAAAAAATCGTAAAAAATGTTGATATAAAATAATTTATAAGTTTTCAAAGACACTGACTTGAAACATAAAAATATTTCAAGTACGTGACATTGAAAGTCTATAAAACATAAACCATAATACCAACATAAATGAAACTTAAAACATGGATTAAACATATAACAAATAGTTGAAAATAAAAAAAAAATCGTAAAAAATATTGATAACAAATAATTTATAAGTTTTCAAAGACACTTACTTGAAACTTAAAAATATTTCAAGTACGTGACTTTGAAAGCCTATAAATTATAAATTATAAGACCAATATAAATAGAACTTAAAACAAGGATTAAATATATAATAAAATATTTAGTTAGTTAATTAATATTATTAATAATTAATTATATAATAATTACTAAGTTAATTAGTAATTATTAATAATTAATTAGTTAATTAGTAATATAATTATTAAGTATATAATAGTTAATTAGTTAATTAGTAATATAATTATAAATTATATTTATTTATTATAATTAATAATTAGTAATTATTAAAAATTACCATATAATAATTAATTAGTTAATTAGTAATATAAATATTAATTATATAATATTTAATTAGTTAATTAGTAATATAATTATAAATTATAATTATTCATTATAATTATTAATTTGTAATTATTAAAAATTATATAATAATTAATTAGTTTATTAGTAATATAAATATTCTTTATAATCATTCATTATAAGTATTCATTATAATTATTAATTATTTATTATTTATTATTAATTAATTAATTAGTAATATAATTATTAATTGTATAATAATTAGTTAGTTAATTTGTAATTATTAATAATTAATTATATAATAATTAATTAGTTAATTAGTAAAATAATAAATATTTATTTAATAATTAATTAGTTACTTAGTAATATAATTATTAATTATATAATAATTAATTAGTTAATTAGTAATAAAGTTATTAATTATAAAATTAGTAATTAGTTAATTAGTAATTATTAATCATTAATTAGTTAATAATTAATTAGTTAATTATTAATTATATTATTAATTATATTATAGTTAATTAGTTAATTTTTTGAGAATGATAGAGTCGAGACCCTTTTTATAATTAATTAATTTTTAATATAATTATAAATTATAATTATTAATTAGTATTTATTAAAAAATATCATATAATAATTAATTAGTTAAGTAGTAATATAATTTTTCATTATAATTATTCATTATAATTATTAATTATTAATTAGTTAATTATTAATATAATTATTAATTATATAATTATTAATTATATCATAATTAGTTAGTTAATTAGAAATTATTAATAATTAATTATATAAAGTATTAAATATTTAATTAGTAATATAATTATTAATTATTTACTTAGTAATATAATTATTAATTATAATGAATAATTATATTACTAATTAACTAATTAATTATTATATAATAAATAATTATATTACTAATTAACTATTTTATTATTATATAATTAATAATTATATTACTAATTAACTAATTAATTATAATATAATTAAAAATTATATAATTAATAATTATATTACTAATTCGTTATTATATAATTAATAATGATATTACAAATTAACAAATTAGTTATATAATTAATAATTAATAATTAATAATTAATAATTAATAATTATATTACTGATTAAAAAATTAATTATTATATAATTAATAATTATATTACTAATTAATTATTTTTTAATTAATAATGATATTACAACTTTACTAATTAATTATATAATTGATAATGATATTACTAATTTAATAATTAATTATATAATTAATAATTATTAATTATTAATTAATAATTATATTACTGATTACCTAATTAATTGTTATATAATTAGTAATTATATAATTAATAATTATATTACTAATTGACTAATTAATTATTAACTATTTATTATATGTTTAATCCATGTTGTAAGTTTCATTTATATTTGTTTTATAGTTTATATTTTATAGTCTTTCAAAGCCACATACTTGAAACATTTTTAAGTTTCAAGTAGGTGGTTTTGAAATCTTATAAATTATTTTTCATCAATATTTTTTAAGAAATTATTTTTATTTCCAACTATTTTTTATATGTTTAATCTATGTTTTTACTTTCAATTATACTGATCTTATAGTTTACATTTTATAGTTTTTTAAAACCACATACTTGAATCATTTTCAATTTTCAATTAAGTGTCTTTGAAAGCTTATAAATTATTTTCAATCTATATTTTTTACAAAATTCTTTTTATTTTCAACTATTTGTTATATGTTTAATCCATGTTTTAAGTTTCATTTATATTGGTATTATGGTTTCCGTTTTATAGACATTCAAAGTCATGTACTTGAAATATTTTTAAGTTTCAAGTATGTGTCTTTGAAAACTTTTAAATTATTTTCTATTAACATTTTTTACGATTTTTATTTTATTTTCAACTATTTTTTTTATGTTTAATCCATGTTTTAAGTTTTATTTATGTTGGTATTATAGTTTATATTTTATAGGATTTCAAATTCACGTACTTGAAACATTTTTAAATTTCAAGTAGGTGTCTTTGAAACCTTATAATTATTTTCCATCAACATTTTTTAGGAAATTCTGTTTGTTTTCAACTATTTTTTTATGATTAATCCATGTTTTAAGTTTCATTTATATTGGATTTATAGTTTATATTTTATAGTCTTTCGAAGCAACGTACTTAAAACAGAATCCCACATCAGAAACGCAGAATGTTCTGCGCAGGAAAGGGAGAACCAGGATCCCACATTAGAAATTCAGAATGATTTCCAGGGTAAGACCTTTTATAAAAGGGAGCCCTGGGTGAGGTTCTATCAGAATACAGATAGCTGTAATGGAAGTACTACTGGATATTAAATAGCAGATAAATTCTGTTGAAAATTTTTGTTATATATATATATATATATATAACAAAACAAAACAAAAATAAAAAAAATTTAAAATACAAAAGATAGTAAAAATTTTCAGTTTTGAAAGAAAGGTGGTAACGGGGTTACCGCCTTTCGACTTAACCTGAAAGGCGGCATTATCGCTACCACCTTTATGACTTATTTTTTAAAATAGTTTTGAACTATGCGGTTTTTTAAAAATATTTTTTTTAAACCGATTTAAAAAAACTCTAATGAAAATGATAAGGATTAAATTGACAGAAATACTTGTCAAAATTTTATTTTTTGATTATATTTCAACGTTATATAATTTCATCTTCTAATTTGGTTCATTTTGGAGTTTTTTATGGGGTTTTATTTTATTATAAATTAATATTTTTGGAGATCCCAAAAGTGCCCCTCACATCAATTATAAATGGGAACCTTGTCCCTCATCTCTTCACTTCACAATGAGCCTTTAATCTCATCCACCCCCTACCCTTTTCCTTCTTCAACTTCCATAGTTACATTATATAGGTTCATGTATTCTTCAAATACCAAATCTAGTAATCTGAGAGGAGATTTAGAGGAAGCATGTTGAAAAAGAGGTAATATCCTATACCGATTCATTCAAACTTCTTTCTTCTACTACTTTATCTTCATGAGTTACTTCATTATAAATTAATAACTTGAGTATCACTTATATATTGAGATTTTATTATAATTATGAAACAACCATATTCCACCTTATATTTATCCTATGAAAAATAAAATCACCACGTGTGCGTATGTACGACTTACCGTCTCCACACCGTGGTGTAATCTGTTTTTCACCACCACCTTACTTGGATGGGTATAATGATGGAAATAATAACTATATGTGATTATTATAACATGATATTAATTTTGAAATATTATACACCGTCCAATTAAATACCATTCAATAAATATGGGTATGATATCATCGCTCATGTGTACGTATGACCTATCATATCCTTGATGTGATGTGATTCATTCTATATGATATTCATTAAATAATGATATTATAAATGTATGGAATGAATAAATATGGTATATATTATGTTAATATAATTTTTTTAATGATATAAATATGACCTATGAAGGAGAACTAGAACTTATTCTAAAAAACATGCATAAGAAAATGAAGTAGTTAATACCCAAAAAGCAAGTAATAATGAAATGTTGTTAACAAACGAATGATAATATAATCATATATGATATCGTAAAAATTACTATGATTCATAAATAATTAAATGAAATTATTTATATCATTATACATTAGGTTTAGAGACATATTAAGGAAATCGAACCTAAGGTAAGGGATAATTTCTCAATCTCATTATTCTCTAAGATTGTCTATACGTAAGTATTTACTAGGGTGTATTTATCATCCACATCCACATTTCCTAAATATATAATATTATTTATATTATTCTAAAATTTTTTAAATTCAATTTTACATATTGGTGAATTTTTATTAAATAGTATGAAAGGAATATTTTTTTGTTATTATATTTGAGGTACTTTTTGACTTTTCCATCAAAAGTACAAGGAGAATGGTTTTTAAACTTATACGACATGAAAATATTTTTACATCTTCATAACACCTTATTTCCATGAATCTTCCTATAAATTATTTCAATTTTATTTTCAAATAAATTATTTTCTTTTAAAATTATGCAGCATTTGGAGAAAAGAAAATGTTTTTGAAGAAGAAAGGATATTTTCCTCAATAATTAATTTCAAGTGTTATATCAAAACCATTTTCCATCTAAGGTGGAATTCTTTAATAGGGTTATTTTTCAAGTATAATATCGTTATTTTTCATATGATTTTATTGTGTTTATGATGGAATGTTATTTATTAAATCCATTTTTTTACATGGATTATGTTATGGTGGAATGGTGTTTAAATAAACCCATTTTATTCCTTAGGTTATGATGAATGATTTATGTTATTATGACACACATAAGGATTATTTCATTATGAGATGGGTTAGACATATATATCCCTCTAATGTATTGGTTAAAGATTTATATCTCATGAGATATACATGGTTGTATCGATAAATGATCTCGGTTCAATAAGCAGGGCTGGAATAAGGAGTGAGTAGGGTTCAGTAATGGACTTTGTCCGCTGTGATGGTCTTAGCAATGAGCCTTGACTAATATGAAATGATTTTATATAATTATGTGTATGCCAAACAACTTCATGTATTATGTTATAACTTTTGGGATTATTTTCACTAATTCTTATTAACTTTCATGATTTATCCCATGGCATGGTATCATGATATTTCATATGCTGGATAAGATTTTCAAATGTTATGTTCTTATGTCTTATGATTATGATATGATTGATATCTCCCTTGTTTACAATTATTGAGAATATTATATCACCCTTTCATATGTTTCTTTTCCTCGAGTCGTGATGAAGGCTATTAAGTAAGATATGCCAAAAAAGGGTTCTAGTTATGGTGAAATAGGTGGGAGATAATGAAGATATCTTATGAACCGGCTGTTTATGTTTACCAGTTTCTAAAGACACTATACTTATATGTACATGTCATGGATTTGTTATATATTTTAATAAATATTACTCAACTTTTAAGTAATATCAATGAATGTAAAGTATAGTTCGTTATATATAATATATCATATTGATCTATAAAATTCTTGGGACACTATAAATCACCTAAAAAATATTTTTTTTAGAGTTTTTAAAATAATTTACTTAATTTTTCTACTCCTTGCACAAGTGTTGTGTCAGTGGTGCCTATACATTTAAGGTAATTATTTTATTAATAAAAAATAAAAATATATTAACACGATAAAAAATAAATATCATTTTAATTAAAAAGTTATAACCAAACTTATACTTTTTTCCTTATATAAATTTTTTTAGAAATATTAAAGTCATGAGAGTGACCTTTTGGAATTTTCTTAAAATAATATAAAGGTCACTATCAAGGGAAAAATGGATCCAAAATTCTATATATTAGAATTTGGGAAGAATATATTAATTTTCTCCATCCAATGAAATAAGGTAATGTTTTGGGATGATTTTTATTTCTAATCTCATGGTTTTATCCCTAATTTACCCATTTTACTTTTATCGTGGTAACAAAAAAATTCTATGGTTATTATTCATATTGACGAAAAAATGGACTTATTTACTAAATTTGGAGCTCATAATTAAAAATATAGAATCCATTTTCTCAATATTCAATATCTATAAGAGGGAGAAATTAATTTAAGATAAAATCACAAAACACGATGAAATATAGTTTTTTAGAAAAAATATGTTTTAAGCATAAAAATTAACTCATATTAAAATAATGAATATATCTTATTAAAATGGAATAAATTATATTAATATAAATCCAATGTATCAAATGAAAATTTAATTAAAAATCTAAAATATTATGGGGCTTTTAAATTAATTGTTTTAGTGAAAAGAAATGGCAATATTTAAAAAATCGGTATTTTTCACCATTCATTGAAAAATCAATCATTTCAAAAAAATTCTAAAAAATCACCTTAATTTTATTTTTATATTATGATTTAAAATATTCTTTTCATTATATAAAATAATATTTTTAAAAATATCATAAATTATTTATAATTTCCACATACAAAATGCAATAAAAATTATTTTTGAAGAAAATGTATTTTGAATCATTAAATGACTTCGATAACAATTATGTTCTTATTTAATAATAATTAATCAATAATTTTGTATTTATTAAGACCATTATAAATTTATTTCATAATTTTTTATTCATATTCATACCCTTCAATTCAACTGTTGGGTTATAATAATATTTTTTATATTATATCATAATTTTATTAAAGCACGGTGTTGCGTGTTAAGAAATCTATTGAGAGTATTATTTTTTAAAATAAAATTTTAGGGTGTTATAGAGAAGTACCTACGATTAATAAACTCCAGGTTCTCTAAAATTATTCTTTCAATTAATTAACAACTCAATCTCTCAGCACTCTCAATGAAGGAGGTAATAGGGTGACTAAAGGTGGAAAACAACTATTTTTGAGTCGAGGACCACCACCAATGCTAGAGGGAAGTTGATCATCGCTGAGGAGGATTGGGTAGCACAGATGATGGAGTAGTAGACCGAGGAGGGATACTCCAAAAACTATATGTCTGGAAACCAATGTTGCAGACAACCATAAGGATAGACCGATAATGACAGTGATGATAGAAATGTAAAGGAAGGATCCGGAGCCTACGGTGATTATGATGTCTTAAAGGACAAATTTTTATAATGTGTAAAAATTTTCCATTGGGCCATATATTTCCATAGAAGGATAAAATAGGAAAATTACTATCTAATGTGAAGTGATGATGACAATACCACACTCTTTATGTAATGGGCATGCATTATGGATCCTTATTCCCCACTGACATGATCTACCACTCCCAATTCCCCACCGCCATGATGAGGTCCTCTCCAGTTGGTCAAGTAGAAGGCCATCACATAATTGAATTTGGATAATTTTCATGATTATGATGTATGGTATCTAAACATTAATTATATGAACCACGTGATTGGGTCCCACACTATCATATATGAGTTCTACTTCAGGATCTATGGGATTATGATTTTTCTAAATGGATCTATCATCAACATTTATGGGTAAATGAAGATCATGTTCACCTAAAATAATAGTGAGAACCACATTAATTTTGGGTTGTACTTTATCATGAGCCTCACTAATAATATTATCAGTATCAGATAACTTAACATTAATTGTGTCTAGATACTAATCTATAGTGACATTCTAAGGATTCATGACTAGTAGTTGTTCCTTCTAGCTAGGGTGAAAAACTTCCCTGGCAAGTAGTAAAATCTTAGCCTCAACATTTTATTAATGATATTATTATTAAAAAGGAACTCAAAAGATCTATAGTACCAACACATGAGGTAATGCGACATAAATTTCTAGGCTCTACACAATCTCTCTTAACATGATACGGTGTGAGGGATTCTTTGGATTGATTAGGTGGATCAAGTATATGATAGTTATCTTGTTGGGAAGTAGCGATGAGTATCTTTCCATGAGAAAGTGATGTATTATGGGAAGTACATCATATACCTTTTCCATGGTGACTTCTGTGGTTTAATCACACCAACGATATCAAGTGGAAACCACTACATTCTACTGCTCATGGATGACATGATCCACTAGAAGCGAATTAATCTACTTATGTGCAAGGACGAGTCTTTGGTGGTGATCAGGCACTTTCATCCCATGGTGGAGGTAGATATAGTTCATAAGAAGAAGGTCCTCTACATTGATAATAGTGGTGAGTTTACTTTTTAGGAATTCAATGAATACTGTGATGAGGGTAGTTTACATTGACAACTCAAAACTCCTATTCACAATAGTAGAATGGGGTCATTTAATTCCAAAAATCATGCCAAGTTCACTATGGATTGAATCATGCTTAAGGAAAATGGACTCCTGAGGATTATTTGGGGTGAGCTCATCTCCACCACTATTTTTTTCCTCAACCATGCACCAATATGAAGTCTTAATGGGGTGATGTCGTATGAGGATTGGCATAGTATGAAGTCAGCAATTCATTTTATCCACTCCTTTAGCTAGATTGTGCATGTCAATAATGTGAAGCCTTGTCTAAAAAATTGAATGAATAGAATAAAACAATGATCCTAATCATGTAAAAGTTTGGATTTAAGGAATAATGTGTTTACAAACTCAGTTTCAGGAATGTGAAGTAATATAGGGCATAATATTCAATGAGGTGGTGGAGTGGAATTGGAGTTCCCAAGATGAATAATGTATTTTGAGTAGTGAGGATCCATTCACAATCGAGTACACTATGGTATATATACTGGGGAAGATGGTACCAGTAACATTTCCAAAGACTAAGGATTATCACACAAACCCTTTAGCTTAATCTCTATAGACACTAAAACACCATCCATGGATGAGGTGATACCCACAACATCAACCATAGTGGAGCTCAGCTCACTACCATTCAACATGGAATAAGAACTCAATGGAGATCATAATGATGCCTCATTTTGGTTCCAAACCATAAAAACATCATTTATCAAGAAATTATACGAGGGTTTTATCTTAATGATCTTGAATCTAGTGAGATAAACTTCACCATGGATGATAATAAAACATCCTTTGATGAACTAGAGTAGAACTAGTGTAAGGATGAACTGGATCGAGTGGCACAGGGGATACATGATGTGGTTGTGGACACAAAATAGCTAGGGATCATACCCTAAAAATTATGATTTTTACACCATAAAATTGGGGTAATGACAACTTTCCAACACAAGGAATACATGGGAGGAGGGTTGGTGGTTCCCCACATGATGATGGGGGTACGACACACCCCTAGCGAGCCATAGTAGTGACAGTCATAGGGAAATGAGATGGGTGACATAGTGCGGATGGTAACATGATAGGGAATATAGATAGATTGACAAAATGTATAATTTATCTACTCAGACCTCATTATTCTAATTATCAAGGTGGAAAACAAGTCCACCATTTCCTTAAACTAGAACCCCATATTCCATAACCAGAGTAAGTGTATCAACACCATATTCCATTTTAACTAGGAGTGTTTTGATAGAGGAAATATCATCCTTGAGCGCACTCAAACTAAGGATTAGATCATAGACATTATCATGTAGTAACATGGGAACTCCATGAGTTGTGTAAAAATATTGACATCATTGAGATTTGATGAATGTGATAATAAATTAGGGGGTGATATTGTTGATGAATTTCAATGTGGTGATTAATTTCATCATTACTTTTTCTCCCCTGTTATTTCCTTAATTAATTTTCATTATTTCCCACAAAATGGTTTTTCTAGGATACATGACTCCTTTATTTTAATTATATTGTAAATAAATTTAGTTTTTTTATATAATGAAATGAACACACCACTAGAAAAGAATACCTAATTCTTTTTCTGTATAAAATATCTCTTGTTTTATTTCTTTGTCCATAATGTTCCAGTCATCCATGTGAATTAATGTGTGTTTTTTGATTGAAATTACTGATACTCAATATCAATGTCTTAGGAACATCATATTTTTTCAATTGTTCTAATCACCAGATAGCCATGTTGGGCCTTAGATTTGATTGCATGTGGTTCTAAGATACTGGTGTTTTCTTAAACCGATGCTCAATATACTGCCTATGTTCCAGATCTAGTGTGTATACAACATTGAACCAAATAATATCATCATATATATTTCAGTATTCCAAAATATGAACTATGGGGATGTTGATGAAGGTAGAAGCATAAACATAGTTCTTTTGACCTCTTCCAATGGATCAATGGTTTCATGGTCAATTCCATTCTCTGATGGATGATGTCTATAAACCCTTATACGACCAAATTTATAGTGTTCTAGATTCTTTTTAGTGTCACATCATTACATATCTACATCTCAAGGACTCAAATATATATATATATATGTATATGTATATATATATATGTATATTTCACCAATTTCCTATGTCGGTCATCTATTATCATTTCTGTAAAGACCCTCATAGTCCCCTCACATCCCTAATATCTTTTTAGGGATTCTTTATTTCAGTATGTTGTCATATTCCATAGAATCTTCCATAATGTCTGGGATTAGTCCTTTCATATTATCTATGCCAATAACCTTTGATATCCTCATATGATGAACCCTTTACTATTTTAGGTCTCATGAAACACTTAGATTCAACTATTTGAACCAGAAATGATTGGCCTACTAGTGCGGTGATAATTGCGAGATAAAATAAAGAAAAAAATTAATAAATAAATGAAATCAAGTGTAATGTGGAAAAACCCCAAAATGAAAGGAGAAAAAACCCATGGGAAAGCAAAAGGATCACTATGGGTAAAATCAGGTACATTTACTCTCTCACTATTATAAGGAGAAAACCCTCATAATATATCTCTTGAATAATGGAGGAATAAACCTCAAAAAATACCACACATAAATGATAGAGGAGATGCATTGAATCTGATGAAAAAATCAGGGCAAGCCACTACCTTTTATAGGCAAGCCTCACCCCATACTTCTCTTCTCCTTTAGATGGGTTAGTGGGGTTTGGCCACCCAACACATAACCAACCACGCCAGCCACCACTGATAAATGAAGGGGGAGAATCATCCTTTTAATAAAAAATTGTCGACATATATCCCACTTCGATATATTATTGGAAACTAATCAAATCTCAAAAAACCCTTTATATCTACCAAATCATGCTTCTCATGTATCTACAAGGCTTCTTGAGGATTTTCACCATTTGAAATTATCATAGTCAACCTCCTTTATCAAGAAATCTTCCAAATTTTCATAGTATGAATTTTATGCATGTCCTCACTTATTTACTCCTCCATATCTAAAAAATGATATTGTACGCCAATATTCTTTATCCTGGAATGAAAATATGTATTCCTTGCACTGTGAAAGATACTTTGACTATAAAAAAATGGAATATTCTCTTAGTTGTTCACAATATCCTCTAACAACCTTCACATACAAATCTATTATTTTAAAGAATGTGTAGCTACTATGTACACTACCTACATCATGTATAAATCCAAAACTAACTTTAACTTTGAAATCCATCTCACAACTCCTCATACAAGAGTAAACACATAACTAGTAGTTGATTTCATATGGTCAGAATCACATTCAAAATATAACTTTACATAGCATCTGATAGTAAAATCTGATCCTCCATAATATAATTCAACATATGAGGTCTCATTGATGTATCTCAAGATCCTATTCACTATGTTCTAATGGAATCTTACTAGATTCTCCATGTACTGACTAATTTCTACCCCTGCATTTGTAATGTTTGATCTCATATAAACCATAACAAACATCAGACTCCTCACTAATAATTCATATAGTACTAAAGACATCTCCATCCTATCTGGTTAACTTCTAGAACTCATTATATAGGATAACATGAAATTAATAGAAAGTGGGGTAGATATTGGCTTATATTCTTTCATGTTGAAGCTTTCAAGACTTTCCACAAGGAATTCATTTATGATAGCCAAACCTTACCATTATTTATATCTCATTAAATCTTCATCCTAAGAATCTTGTTTTATTTTCCTAAATCCTTCATTTCAAGATCCCTATCCAACTGTGCTTTTTCCACTTGGATCTAATCATTATTGGAGATTTCAGCCAATATTCCATCCATATACAAAAAAAATAATGATGAAATCAGGACTATAAAAACCCCTAAAATAAGCACAAGGATCAGAATGAATTCTTTTATATCCAATGATCATGATATAGGTATAAACTCTCTTAATTCAACACCTCAATTCCTGCTTGAGCCCATACAGAGATTCAAGATTATTTTAGAGGAAAACAGTCTTTATATTTATCTACTCTAGATGTATACTGTAATGACCTAGAACTATATTAATGAAATTACCCTTCTTATATTTATTTCATATAGTATAGATTTCATAAAATCACTTATAGAATAAATGAATAATGAATGAATAAGTGGTATTTCAAGAAGTTAAGGAACCTATATCGATGAAATAGTAACTTGACTTTAGGAATAGTAATATGAACCTTATGAATATTAAATAAGACTAATGAATAATAACATCACCCATTAAAATATATATAAAATCTAGGCACCCTATAAATGAAAGTATCATGTAATTATATCATATTATAAGTAAATAAATATTTTAAAAAAAATTAAATTAAGTGTTGGTATTTTTGTAAGTCATAAATATTTATTTACAATTTTATAATTAATAAAATGGTTTAAAAGAAAATATATTCATAAAAAATTTATTCATAAATAATTTTTTTCCTGTGATTTTAGGAAAATTTTATGAGACTTTAGTTAATTTTTGAAAGTGTTATAAAATTAGTTATATATTTAAAATATGTATTTTTCGATTAAATTGTGGTTTTAATTAAAAATTAAATTTCTCATATTTACAAAATTATTTTCATAAAATGGAGTCTATTTTTGAATTCTAAACATTGAAAAACAGTTAGGGTGAGTTTTTGAGTTTTTTCTAAAATACTTGATTTTTTGGTGAATAGTAAAATACGATAATTTATGATAATGATAAATACATTATTTATTGAGTAATATGTGATGTTTGGATGATGTAAGAATACTTGGTTAAATAAAACATGCACTTATTACTTTATTTAGTCATAAAAATCAACATTATTACTTATCTTTAACAAAATAATAAAATAATGAATAAAATAATGAGAAATCACCCCTCCCCTCCCTTATAAATACTGCCCCTCACCACTACTTCTCTTCACACCACTAAGCCTTAAAGATTGTAAAATTTCTACCCAATACTCTCCCTAGTCCTATACCCCACATCCAGGAGCTCTTTTTCTTAACAAAAGACCAAAACCAATTCCCTTAATGAGGTTCTCAAGGTGGAGTATTCAATAGGTAAAATATTTTTCCTTTTCCTTTTTATTTTTTTTCAAGTTCTTTTATTTTATTATTCTCTCCTAAAATAATCTGTAAAAATGATAAATATAACTCTAGTGTTATATATATACTGTGATTATTTCATATTAATGTAATATCCTTTCTCAAACTCCTTTATCTCTCTCTCTTTTATTTTAAAAATGAAATCATCGTATGAGAGGTGCTGATTTACAACCTTCATGGACGACAAATTTTTGTTCTTAAATTTATCCATGAAGTCTGGTAATAAAACCATTTTTATGGTTAATACAGGCTATAATATATGTATTAAAATATTTCTTTTTTTCTATATGTATCATATTTACATAATACTTAACGATAAAACAAAATGAGTTCGTTAAGATCAATAACTGTCGTAATAATGAAAACGATTATCACTAAATGTCTTATCTAATGATTCATACTCATACCATATAACCAAATGAATTATATAAAAATTTAATCTTATGGATGTTCATTAATATCATGTAAATTAAATTCTGGAAAATTATACCCATTCCACATGAACTTCCATACTCATATACAAGTATACCGATCATGAAAACCAATGAAATAAATGCTTCCAAGCAATAAAATTATATCTTATAACTAATCAAAATGTACATAAATGAAATTAATATAATTATAATAAATAAAATACTTTTATATAAGTTTATTAATTAATTAATGTATTTAATTTTATTATCCTAGAAATTAAGGTCAAGTGCAGAACACACTCGGACATAGGGTTAGGGTTTCTACCCGAACCTTCATTTTTCCTTCGGATTATTATTTCACTACCTTTACCCCAATGTAATTCTTATTTAACTTTGTGTATTTATTATATATTCTATTTATATGTTAAAAAATCATATATCCATATCATTTTATCTTTCACTTATGGTAAATACATTTTTTACAATGTTTCATTCTCAATTCTTCCTGATACGTAAGCCTGATTAAAGGGAATGTCTCGATTTCTTACCTATTTTCAAGTACCATCCATAATATGTTTTAAGACACCATTATTTTTATAAAATCACTAATTTTTTCATGATAAACTATATTTTTTCATTTTTGGTTTTATATAAACAATCATGACAAATACAAATGATTTTTCCAAAATAACTCTTCTTTGCAAAGTAAAAGGAGTATTTCTCTCAAGAATTATTTGATAATTTTATTATAGTATTTTCATAAATTTAAACACATATATTTAATTTTATTATCTATTTAGATTTATCTATTATTATTATCATATACCATATTTTATTAAATGGATTATGATCATTTTGACTAAGTATGTGCTATTTTGTTACCATTCACCACGCAACTCAGATTGGTTAGTGATTATAATTACAAATTGGGAAAATCTATTTACATTTCATATGTTCGTGTTGTTTATGTGTGACCCATTCATTTAATGAATTAATTTAACTTATAAAGTGATGGGTGTGTCCCACTATATCACCTTGATGCATCGGTAGGTCTCATGAGACAAAATAGAATTGGGTTTTGGCTAAGGTCTTACCATAGTATTTTCAAATGTCCTGGCTAAGGCCTTGACTATATGTTTCAGATGTTTAGAATTATAAATTCCCTCATTATGATATTATTAAATGAAAAACCATGTGATATTTGACTATAATAATATCCATGAATAATATTTATTCTATTATGATCAGTTATATGACTTTATTTACTCAACTTTCATTCCTGCCATATTATGCTCAAGTTTATTTTTAAAGGCATGTGTTTTTAGTTATCACCATAAATAATGTTTATTTTTATGATAACTTATATTATATTACTTACCCTTACTAAGAATCTATGATCACTCCTTTCTTATGTTTTATTTTTCCCTAGTATGAAAAGATGAATATTAGGAATGACTTTCAGGGATAATCTATGAGTTATGGAATTTTTCAATAGAATTTCTATATTGTATTTCCATTCAATTTATAAAAAACATTATGTATGTATTATGGCTTCCAAAACTTCTAAATCAATCAGCCCTTCAGGATACTACTTCATTGTAATCATAACAATGTAATAAGGTAAGTCATTGGCTCTAAGATACTAGTTTCAAGGTCCTTACATTTGGTTTTATAGGAAGCTTAGTAGAAAACTTGGAAACTAGATTTAGAAAACATATATTAGGGAACATATCCCTAAGATAAACTTTGAGGATAATAATAAAAGAGCATCCTATAATTCTAGTAAGGTAGATATTATTAGGAACTTCCTATAAATACATCCACATCTAGATACTACAGTTGGATATGGTTCTAGTACAGATGTACCTAGGGGTAATAACTTCGATAATGTGTCTCAGGCCTAACTCGGGGTAACCTGGTACATGACAACGTGCCTTAATACACACCTGGATTGACACTCCTAGGGGATATTATGAGGATATGTAAAAAAATTACAAACCATTATAAAGTATTTAAAAGTAAATATGTCCCCAAGGAAACCATGTTTATGATTATGAGATTAGCTATTCATAAAACTTCAATTTATGTTAAGTTTTTTTCTAGTTTGAGATTATACATTACAATTCATAACCCAATATTTTGTATTCCAATATTTAAAAATGTAACCTGGTAGAATTAATATAAACTATATCAACACACATATCCCATTTAAGGATTTCCCTCCTATGAAAGATATTGATGTTGGTATTGGAGTTGCGATTGGTATTGAGAAACTTATAACTATACTGGGATAGATGACTTGGGTTATGAACAATAACATTATATGCATGGAGTATCCTAATCCTCAATGTGGATTAGAAATCTTAAACAACTTTATATGAAAAAAACCTCCATCATTCAATGGGAATAGAAACCCATTTTTATTTGAGCAGTGGATAAGTTACTTAGATAAGATATTTCTCACTTTGGGAAGTAATGAAAGGGAGAAGTTTGTCATGGAAGTTTATCATATATCGGGATATGAAGATCAATGGTGGTCACTTATCCAAAACACAAAGGATGAGAAGAAATTAAAAATATATAATGGAGGTATTTTAAGGAAATTTTCCAAGAAAAATATTTTCCTTTAAAAAAATGAGCGGATATGGAAATGTGATTCTTGAATGTGAGGGAAAAGAAGGATGAGAATTTTCTAAGTATGAAGACAAATTTAAAAGTCTAGAAAGGCATCCTATAGACTACATAAATAATCCAAGGAGAAATATTGATCGATTATTTTATGGTTTAAAATGATTCCTCTTAAGGGCACAGGTTTCCCAAACTTTCTCATCATATGAAGATATTATCTCATATGATATCAAGACATAAAACATATTATCTAATTATTATGACTTTAAGTTAAAGAAATATAAGAATAGGGTGGAGAAGGAAAGAATGTATAAAATGAAGAATAAAAAATGTAGTTTTCCAACATGTGATATTTGTAGAAAGAAACACCCCGGAGCCTGCTTAAAAGGAAAAGGAGTCTGTTTCAAGTGTAGATAAAATTGCCATCAAGACTATAATTTGAAGGAAAAGAAAGAAGATACCAATATTAAATGATAAAATTTTAAAGAGATGGGAAATTATGAAAATAATTGTTCTATACATTAAGGAAACTTTCCCAATAAAAGGCCAAGGGATCAAGGACAATCTTATGCTATCACAACTGTTGATGTTGAAGTTTCTAATGACGTGGTGTTAGGTACTTTACTTGTTTCCTAAAACATAGATAATAATTTATTTTATTCTGGATCATGTAATTCTTTTATATCTTTCCAATTTTCCAAGAATATTATAAATTTACCTTTTGATTTAATAAATGATTTTTCAGTCAAAACTCCTAAGGTAAGTATCATTGAAACAAAGATGTGTTGATCCATCCCCTTTATGACACATAAACGTGCTTTAGTGTCTAACCTTATCATCATACCCAAGATTTATTTTGATATAATACTCGGTATTAATTAGATTTCAAATTAGTATGCAGAAATATATTGCAATAATAAAGAATTTATAATTTTTGAGAATGATATAGAGTCCCTTATATTTAGAGCAGACACCTCTCCATCTAATTCTTATCTAGATCCACCCCTAATATCTCTACTGAATTCAATTATTGGGTAGGAATAGAATGCAATATCTATGGGTGAGGAAATAAATATTAAAATTTAGTATGTACCTATTATGAAAGAATACATTGATGTATTTCCATAGGATTTACCTAGACATCCTTCGGAGTAGGAGATTGAGTTTTTTTATTGATTTAATTTCTGGTTCATGGCCTATATTAAAGACTCCTTATAGAATATATATAGTGGAATTAATAGAACTGAAAAACAACTAGATTAATTGAGTGATAAAGTATTTATATTCCCTAGTGTTTCTCTATGGAGAGCCCCTATTCTCTTTGTCAAGAAGAAATATGGATCCATTAGGCTATACATTAACTATAGAGAAATCAATACTATTACAATAAAGAGAATGTATCCCTTACTTTGTATTAATGATTTATTCGATAAACTTCACAGAGCTCAATATTTTTTAAATATTTACCTTTAATTTGGATATCATCATTTTTGTGTGAGAAAGGAAGATATTCCAAAGATATCATTTCAAACTAAGTATAGACATTATGAGTTTATAGTAATGCCATTTGTACTAACTAATTCACCCTCTGTTTTCATGGATCTAATGAATAGAGTTGTCAAGAAATATCTTGATGAATTTTTGTGGTTTTTATTAATGATATCTTGGTATACTCTAAAATCTATAAAGACCATGATAATCACATGAGGAATGTTCTAAAGAATATTTTAGAAAATGAATTATATGGGTAGTTTAGTAAGTGTAAATTTTGGCTTCAATCAGTTTCTTTTCTGGGCCATATTGTCTCAAATTATGGAATATCAGTTGATCCATAGAATACAAATGTGTTTTAGGAATGGACTACACCAACAAAAATAACCAAATTATGAATTTTTATTAGTTTAGTAGGTTATTATCAGTGTTTCATTCAAAACTTCACTCGATTAGATAACACGTTAAACAAGTTTACTTGTAAAGGGGTCGAGTTTGTATGGACAAAAGAATGTGAAGAGGGTTTTGAATAATTTTATAGAATATTAGTGAATTCTCCGATATTGACTCTACTATTGGGAAATGGTGGATTTGTGATTTATAGTGATGCGTCAAATAAAGGAATTAGGTGTGTCCTTATGCAGAATGGTATAGTTATTTCCTATACATCAAGGCAGCTAAAAACTCATGAACAGAACTATCCAAATAATGATCTTGAGTTATTTTTTGTAATATTTTCTCTAAAAATATATAGACACTATCTCTACGGTGAAATATGTGAGATATATACAGATCACAAGAGTTTAAAATATATATTCTCATAGAAAGAAATCAACATGAGGAAAAGGTGATGGCTCGAACTGGTCAAGGATTATGATTTTTGAATACACAACCACTCTAGGAAGGAGAATAAGGTATCAGATACATTGAGCAGGAAGGATCATGGAGTTATGAACAAAATGAGGATTGACAAGGACCCAGTTTACATAGATATAGAAAATATGGATATAGGAATTATCAAGGAAGGCGAAACATTGTTACTTTTTCAACTTATTTCCCAAATATCTATATTATAATGAATTAAAATTTCTCAGAGTGATGATGATAATATTCAAAATAAAATTAAAGTTGTGAATGATGGGAAGTTACCAAACTTCCTATGTGAGGATGAAATTATGAAATTTGGGAGAAGGTTATGTGTTCCCTCTATACCCGAGCTAAAAAGAGATTTATTGGATGATTACCATAGCTCAAATTTATATATACACTTTGGTAGCACTATGATGTATAGAGATATGTTGGAACATTTTTTTGGGATAATATGTAGTGGTAAATTGTTGATTATGTATCAAGATGTTTAGTCTGTCAATATTTGAAGGCTGAAAGACAACATCCTATAGGTGTCATGCAACCCTTGCCTATTTCAACATGGAAATGCAATGACATAACTATAGATTTTTTCATTGGATTACCAAAAACTACAAGAAATAATGATGCAATATGGGTGATTGATGATAAACATACAAAATATGCACATTTCCTCACTATAAGGGAGTATTTTCCACAAGATCACCTTTCCCGAATCTATATTAATGAAGTTGTAAGAATTCATGGAGCACCAATTTCTATTATTTCTAATCATTATCCAAAATTTACATCGAAATTCTAGAGAAGTATTTATAAATCATTGGATACTGAGATTTGTTTGAGTACTACTTATCACCCTCAAATTAAAGGGTGGTCTGAAAGGACCATTATAACATTTAAAAACATGTTGATATCATTCTCCCACAGCTTTCAAGGTATGTTTGATAAGTATTTACCTTTTCTATAGTTTTCCTACAACAATAGTTTTCATTCTAGTATTCAAATGGCACCATATGAAGCATTGTATGGAAAGAGATGTCTTACACCAATATGTTGGGGTGAAGTTTTTAAAAGGAAGCTTATAAGACCAAATCTTGTAGAGGAAACAATAGTGAAGGTAAAAAATATTCAAACCCATGTCAAAGAAGTTCAAAGAAGTTAAAAGAGTTATGTCAATAATTGAAGGAAGGATTTTTAATTTCAAGCAGGAGATTATGTTTTCTAGAAAGTATCTCCATAGATGATGTTTGGATGATGCAAGCACCCTTGGTTTTAACTCACATGAAATTATTACTTTATTTAGTCACAATTGTAAACACTATTTATTTCCTTGGGAAAAATAATAAAATAATGAATAAAATAATGAGAAATCACTCCTCTCCTACACTATAAATACCACCCCTCATCACCACTTCTCCTCAAACATCTAAGCCTTGAAGGTTGTCAAATTTCTTCCCAATACTCTCCCCAAGCTTCTCCCCCACGTCCATGAGCTCTTAGTCTTAACAAAATACCAAAACCAATTCCCTTAATAAGGTTCTCAAGGAGGAGTATTGAAGAATTAAAATCCTCTTCCTTTACCTTTTAGTTTCCTTTTAAGTTATTTTCTTTTATTATTCTCTACTCACATCCTGTATCCAAATGATCATGATAAATCCAGTATCATATATATACTTGAATGATATCATTTTAATGGAATATCTTGACTCAAAATCCTTTCTCTCTGTCTTTTATTTTAAAAATGAAGTCATCGTCCGTGAGGTGCCGATTTACAACCTTCGTGGACAATGGATTTTCATTCTTTAATTTCTCCTTAAAGGATGGTAATGAAACCATTTTTATGGTTAAAAATGATTATAATATATGTATTAAAAAGTTTATTATGTTATGGAAGTAACATATTTTCATAATAATAAATGATAAAACAAAATGAGTTTTTTATGATCAATAGTCATCGTAATAATGAAAATGATTGTCACTAAATGTCTTATCTAATGATTCAAACACATACCATATAACCAAATTAATTATATAACCATTTAATCATTAGTATTTTCAGTAATATAATATAAATTCAATTCAAGATAATTATAACCATTACAGATTAACTTCCATACTCATATATAAGTATACCAATCATGAAAACTAAGGTAAAATAGGCTTCTGAGTAATAAAATTGTATCTTATAACTCGAAAAAAAAGCCATAAATGAACTTAATAAAATTATAATAAATCAAATACATGTAGATAAGTTTTTTAATTAATTAATTGATGGATTTAATTTCATTATATTTAGTTTATATGTTCAAAACTCATATATCCATATCATTTTATCTTTATTTTATGGGAAAACATTTTTTTACAAGGTTCCCTTCTCAATTCCTCCTGATACGCAAGCCTGATTAAAAGGAATGTCTCAACTTCTTACGCATTTTCAAGTACCATACATAATCTATTATAAGACACTATTATTTTTAAAAAATCACTAATTTTGTCATGAAAATATATATTTATTCATTTATGGATTTATAAAAATAATCATGACAAATAAAAATTATTTTTCCAAAATAATTCTTTGCAAAGTAAAATGAGTATTTCTCTCAAGGATTCTTTGATAATTTTATTAGAGTATATTCATCTATTTCAACACTTATGTTAAATTGTATTATTTTTTGATATTGATCTATTATTATTATCATATACCATATTTTATTGAATGGATTATGATCATTGTGACTATGGGTATGTTATTTTGCTACCATTCACTATGCTACTCAGATTGGTAAGTGATTATGATTACATATTGGGGAAATTTATTTGAATTTCATATGTTCATGCTGTTTATGTTTAGCCCCATTCATATGAGGAATTCATTATAATTAGAAATTGATGGATGGATCCTTTTATATCTCCTTGATGCATCAGTAGGTCTCATGAAAGATAAAATTAGGTTTTGGATGAGGCCTTACCCTAGTATTTTCAGAAATTTTGGCTAAGGAATTGACGATATATTTTAGATGTCTATCATTATGAATTCCCTAATTATGATATTATTAATTGATAAACCATGTGATATTTTGATAGTATAATATCCCTGAATAAAGTTAATTCTCTTATGACTAGTTATATGGATTTATTTACCAAGCTTTCATTCCTATCATATTATGCTCCAGTTTGTTTTTAAAGGCATGTGTTTTTAGTTATTAACCATGACTAATGTTTATATTTATGATAACTTCCATTATATTACTTACCCTTACTGGGAATTTGATCTC
This sequence comes from Viscum album, assembly GCA_963277665.1. Classification (NCBI taxonomy): domain Eukaryota; kingdom Viridiplantae; phylum Streptophyta; class Magnoliopsida; order Santalales; family Viscaceae; genus Viscum; species Viscum album. The sequence goes on from OY728119.1 coordinate 1,981,381,243, forward strand.
ACTCATTTCTTATGTTTTATTTTTTCCCATGATGTGAAGATGAATATTATGAATGACTTGCAGGGATAATCTATGAGTTATGGATGTTTCCATTGGAATTGATATATTGTATTTCTTTTCAAGTTTTAATAAAAAAAATTATGTATGTATTATGGAATCCAAAATTACTAAACTGATTGGTCCTTCAGGATATGACTTCCTTGTAATCAAAATAATGTAATAAAGTAAGGCATCGGATCTGGGCTACAAGGGTCGGGGTCTTTACATATACTGTATATAGAACACATCAACAAAACTGTCCAAATAGACATATTAATAATAGTAAGAGAAAATATTTCATTAAAATGAATACCTTCCTTATGAGTATATCCTTAGACCACCACTCTTTCATGATATCATTCCACTTATTCATTTCCATCTTGCGTGATCTTTAAAACCCATTTTTGTTAATAAACTTTTTTCTATGAGTAATGAAACAAGATCAAAATTCTTAATCTTTTATAGGGATTCAAGTTCTTCATACATCGCTGCCATACATGATGTGTATATATTACACATCTCCAAAACTATACAAATATTTGTATGTCTAACAATAAGAGAAAATATTTCATTAAAATTAATACCTTCCCTATGAGTATATCCTTTGACTTCTAGTCTTTCACGATATCATTCCACTCGGTTAGTTCCATCCCGCATGATCATTAAAACCCATTTTTTTCAAAAAAAAAATTCCATGTGGTAATGAAACAAGATCAAAATTATTGTTCCTATACAGGGCTTCAAGTTCTTCCTACATCACTACCATCTATGAGAAAACATCTAGACCCTTGGTCACCTCTATAAAATAAAGATGGGTTTCCTTACTCTATCAATATGTAGTATGAAATATTTCTCTCAATGATATAGTCTGTGATTCATAATGTTTCTCACTTCTCTCGAGTTTACCATCATAGTCTAGACTCAACCAGTACTTGATCATCATGCTATGGTAATGCCTCAGAGGAAGCTGATTGTTCCTTAGATTTTCCTATACCTCGACTATTTTAGTTTTTGTATTATATTTCTCCATGTCTCCATTAATTGTCATTTTCACCTTATTTTCTACAAAAATGAAATTTATACTAATGATAAGTTTGTGTGTAGTGGGTTCCCACAAATTATACCCCCTCACACTATCAGAATATCCCAAGAAGATACATTCCCTTTATATTGAATCTAAATTTGATATTTCCTAGTCTTTAAATAGTACATATAAACGAATTAAAAAAGTATGTGAGTGGTAATAGTCAGTGGGTATACCAATCCATATCTCTATTAGTGTATTCAGATCAATCACCATTGAATGAGATCAATTGATCACATAACATGTGGTATTCACTACGTCTTCCCATAATGATTTGGAAATTCATGTATTCATCAACATGTCCCTTATTCTATCCAAAAGGGTTTTTTTCATCTACTCTACCACTCCATTCTATTTATGAGTGTATTTCACCATGAACTATCACTTGATTTCTTCCCATTGATATTAAGTATAAGACTTATTAGTTATATATTATCCACCATTTTTAGTCCTAAAAAACTTGATCTTCTTTTTAGATTCAAGTTCATTCCATTCTTTGAATGTTTTTAATACATTAAAAGAATCTACCTTACTATTTATTGGGAACACCCAACTTCTCCTAGAATAATCATCAATGGATGATACAAATTACCTTTCTCCACCCAAGAATATAACTGATTCTTGAAAAATTTCAGAATATATCAACTATAAGATCTATTTTATTCTCGTTGTTAATGTCCCAAACTTTAACATGTGTTGTTTAATCAAAACAAAATGCTCATAAAATGGTAAGGAGACCTTGGTAATACTAGGAAGAAACTTCTTATAAGAATGAATCTTCAGGCCTCATTCAAACATATGACCATGCTTCTGATGCCATAATGTTGTCAACACTTCCATTGAGGTAGTTAATGTAAAAACTATATCTTCCTATTTATACATTTCACCCATAAGCACATATAGTTTCATTGAGATCTTCTATACCTTTATCACTACAATACAACCTTCATAATTCTCATCACTCTATTATTGGTTTGAGTCTTTAATCTGATGTCATAAAATTTTCCAAAAGACAATATGTTCTTCTTCGGGCCATTCACATGGAATACACCTTGGACAGTTCAAATAGTACCATCATGTATCTTTAGTTTGGTTGTATTGACTCCAATGATCTTCAAGGTGTTATCCATACCCATGTAAAAAATTTATTTTGGGATAGTTTCATACTGATAAAACCATTTCATTTGAGACTTCATGTTCTATGTTTCTCCCAATTTGATTATCTATACATAGTTGAGATGTTGTCTGCCTCGAAAAATCATCACCACTTCACTAACTAGTATATCTCTTCTTATATAAGCACTCTCCACATTTTTATAAATGTAATATTTATTACTCCCACTGAAATCATGATCTATTTTCAGACATTATGGTATTTCACCAATTTTTAATACATAATTATCCTTTCATAACACTGTTTATGTATTCATTTTCCATAATGGAAAATTATTCCTATTGAATTTATTGATTTTAAATATCACCACTATTGGGAAAAAATCCCTCAATGTGTCCTCTTGGTATTTTTTTGGTGTGATTTTGTTTTTTGATAAATCCATATGATCAAGAATGAGTATGGTTGGTGTTTGTCGAATACATGTTTTTAAGGTGGTGCAGTTTCCTAGTGTTTGCCAAATTTTTGGGCCTCAAAATCATGAATTTGTGTTTGGAAATGTAAGGTTTTCTTCATAAGACTTAACTGTGTGAAAATGGTGAATGAAATCTAAAAAAGTAATAGAAACACGGATCCTAGGACATGGGTCGTGTAACATGTCTGAGAACGGTGCACGACCACATTCTAGGCAGTGGGAACGGTACATGGAGCAGCAGAAATGGTTCGCAGCAACAGTTTGTAGAGAAGGGAATGCAGTATGTGTAAGGCATGGTGGTTTGCGGTATAGAATAAGAGAATCACACCACATAAGAGAAAATTTAATATGCAGACCACTGTGAAAAATGGTTTCTGGAATAGGTGCAGTTCGCGGTAGGAGGATCAGTATGTGGTGGAGGCTATACCGAATCAAAGATTTGGTAAATCTTGGATTAGTGGATTTTGTAGATATATATTCCTATATAAGGAGAAAAAATCCCACCAATTAAAAAGAGAGAGAATATCATTATAGAACAACTATTTTCTACAGGAATTTGGTGAAGTTTAAAGGAAGTTTGAGAGGGAGAATTCTGTGAAGGCTAAAGTGGTTAGTGCTGATGAAATTTCGCTGAAGGATTTTGTGGGAAATGGTATTCCACAAAGGATGTGGTACACAGAGTAAGAATTTGTGCTACGTAGGTGGATTGTGAAGGAATTCCACGAACAAATAATAGTTCGTGGATAGAGGGTGATTCACAGAGGTGGTTCATGGAGTCAGTACGTGATAGCGAAGGCGGAGGTAGTCTGCGGATGAAGGGAGGTTCACAAAAGTAAAAGAGGTATGAGGAAGAGGTGTTTCGCATACCATAACTGGTACACAGTACATATAGTAACAAGGTGGTTTGTGATTTTCTCAAGGAGTCTTTCAAAAGCTTTAAATCAGTTTGCGAAAGATTTTTCTAGTGCCTTGTAGTACCATGGAAGGTGGATTTCATCTGCAGTTGAAAAAGGAACTTCAACATAGCATCTATCTAAAGTCGAGGATGCGGGAATTCATGAAAATGAAGGGACCTACATATCCATAAACAATGTTTGACCTAAAAGTCTATAAATTGTGATTGGATTTATTTCTAAGAGTATTGAACGAAGGAAGAGGAACAAGGTGACCCTTTTCCATATATAGTGAGCTAGAGAAAGAGGCATAGGGAGTGTCCCTTGGGAATGTAGTGAAAAGACCCTAAACCTTGTAAAGGAAGTGATCCTAGGCATAAAAGATCTAGTCTGAGCATTTTACTCGTTATTGGAAGTAAGGCTTAGTGAATTGGGTACATCAGCACATTGTCGTTGTATACTCCTTGGATGTAGCCCAGTGAGGGTGAACCAAGTAAAAAAAGATGTGTCTTGTGAATGATTTCATATTTTTTCATACATTTATATGGAAGGAATATATGATTGAGTTTTTTTAACAATGAAAAAAGATCTGAAAGGGTATAAGTTTTAATCTATCATACCCTGATTCACCCCCCGGGGTATTCAACCTTGTGGACCTAACAACCACCATTTGGACACATAATTAGTCCAAAACATCTACTATTTCTCAATGTTGTATTTAATATACTCAATAAAAAAAGTTTGATATAAAAGATCAACTACAATCGTAATCATAGAGTATACTCAAAATTATGAGAATTATTAATACCCAAAATGGTGAACAATTCCAGGCCAGAACCTTGATATGATACCAGTTTTTGGGACTAAAATTGATTGAAATACTGGTGTGGTGATAATTACAAGATATAATAATGTGAAAAAATGAATAAATAAATGACACAAGGTGTAACATGTAAAACCCCCCAAAATGAAAGGGGTAAAAAATCACGGGAAAATAGAATGATCATTATGGGTAAAAGTGGGTATAGTTACTCTCTTATTATTACAAGAATAAACCCCTAATAATATATATCTTGAATAATAGATTAATAATCCTCAAAAAATACCATAGATAAATTATGGGAGGAGATTTCCTAAAACTAAAAAAACAATAGGTAGCCACTTCCCTTTATAGGAAATCCTCACCCCATACTTCTCTTCTCCGCTAATTAAGTTGGTAGGGGTTTTCCACCCACCACACATCTAATCATTCTTTCTTCCATTGAAAAATTAAGGGGTGGCACCATCATTTCAATAAAAAATTATCGATAGTCACATGGTAGTTTTTTGTTTGTGTTTTGTTCCTAATACTTCCCGATTTCCTATTGCATATTTTTGTTTTGGAAATAGGATCTATGATGCAAGGCCATAAAAATGATCAATAATGTTTCTAATAATCAATTTTTAATCTTCTATAGTATTAGATGATTCTTTTATGGTTGGTTTTATTAGTATTGGGTTGTATGAGTTTCCATTAAACCTTAAAAGTGAATATTTGAAAATCCAATAATGATAGATTTCCACACAACCTATTATAATGGAATGTGATGATAATTTGAATACTTCCCCACTTTCATTACTAATAAAATGCATGCCCTCACTTATTAATATATAATATGTACATTTAACCCTAATTATTATAATAATCAAGTAGAAATAAATTAATATGTTGAGTTTATATTAAAAATTATGAATTAATGTTTATACTACAAATAGAATACCTTAAACTATAAAATTCCTTGTATCCTTATCCAATTAGGTCTACTTAGTAATAATTAATTAACCTTTAACTCCACCCCACTCTCTCTAAAACAGTATTCTTTATTCCTACTTAGGCATCCATTGTTAACAAACCTAGGTTTTTGTTGAATCTCCTCACCTAGACTATGATTATTGAAGAGTTTCATGTGGTTTCTACCCTTTTTTATAGATTTTGATTCCTTTGAGTTTTATTAAATCCAAATTCACTACCACCTTGGGGTAGTATCCTTTAAAACCTTATTATATTTCATAATTTTAGACATGAAATACATTTCTAGTCTCCTAGGAAAATTATTATTTGGGTGTCTTGTATTTCTATACTGGTAACATTCCACATGAATTATCCCTTAAGAAATGATATAAATCACAGTAATAGTCTTCATTAGATATCTACCAATTATTTTCAAAATTTTATCCCAATTTATCTATTTTCTACTTGATGGGTCACTCTATTCACAACTAAAATTTGACAAATCTCACATTCCATGATTTTATTGAATGTCTGTTCACTAAATAAATTTTTTAATACCTCAATATTGGAAATATAATTAAATAGTTCCAATAATTATAAAATATTTTGTTTCAATTCCATATCAAACCTATAGATATTTAATGAGTTATTTCCTACCATTACTAGTGTAAATAGTATAAAATTTATAAAAATTTAGTGAATTTTATGACATATGAGATAACTTAATTTAACTCAATGAATTTCTAAGCCACTACTATCCAAAATATATAAAAATAAAATTAATAATTTAATAATTATTGAAAAACGTTCTATATAAGTTTCTCATTCAATATTTATTATACCATCATATCCCACCATCAATGAGCATCTCACCACATCCTAGATATTATCAATTATACCCTTAAACCCTAAGGTATATATAAAATATAAAATATATGTTGGATATTATTTAGCTAATTGTTTGAATCTTATGGCACTAAATATCCATTAAAGGCTGTGAAGATCCCAATCTTGGATTTTATTTTTTTCAATAGGTAATGCTCTCTATATGATAAATTGGTCAATATGTGTTTGGATATGGTGGAGGTACTTCTCATAAATACATGATAGAATGATAAAAAGTAAGTTGACTCCATCATATAAGGAAACGAAGGAGGAGAAGATTCTACCCAAATTAAAAGGGTAAAGGGAATAATTATTACAGCTTAAATATCATTGTTGGAAATATTCAAGTAGAATCCATAAAATGAAATGATTGATGTGATGATATATGAGAGTATTTTCGACAATATTTTAAAATAAGAAATGAAAAATCATAAAATGGAATAGATAGAAGATCCATATTAATAAATTAATATTATAGGTTATTTGAATAAGATTTATCAGTGAAGGAATACCTTTAGAGAAATATTGAGTTGGTTGAGAAGTCCTTGTAATAGGTTAAAGTAGTTCTGTAAATTGTTGATAAATTTTAGAGATGTTGCAATTGTTATGATAAGATAAATAGATAATGTATGATTGAATGTTATCATATGATATATTATTCTCATAAGGTATATAATCTCATATGATAGAAAATCTCATATGATATAAAATCTCATAAGAGAGGCAAACTTCATACGATAGTCCAGTTCATAAATTATTCTCATGGAATATCCATATGATAAAAGGATAATTATAATGATGAAATCATGTAAGATATATAGTTATTCATATGATATTAGTCTCATTGATATATCCCATCTCATAAGATAATCTAGCATTTATGATAGGTTATTTTTGTATAATACCATATTTAATATGATAACATTCATGCAACATGTAAGATACGATATGTTTATGATGACTTTTTATATAATAGATAAATCTAATAAGATATAGAGATCAATATGTAAATATGAGATTATAATAAAGGTATAATTTATATGAAATGACACCTCATAATATAGGGTATTTCATATGATGCAAAACCTATAAGATACAACATGTCTTATGAAAACAAGCTAGAATTATAGGAGAACTTCAAAAGGTTCTTTTTGAGATAAAATCTAGGGATTTTAAAATAGAATATTCTTAATAATAGTATATTTATATTCATCAATTATTTCACCAGTATTCATGGAAATAACATCATAAATTGTTCTTCATATAAGTGTGATCCAAGATGAAGAGGAGAAGTGTTCTATGTTGTAGAGGGAAAGTACCATGTTGTAGTACAATGAATGCATAGAAGATTTCAAAAGAAAAAATGTGTATTTGGTGGAGTATTAAAGTTATATATTTGAATATCACACAAGGAAATAAATAACTAAGTATTATGGATATTTTAATGGAGACCTTGACTAATTTGAATGATGGATTTGAATGAGATTTTAAATAAGAAGATCTTTCCAAAATTAAAGAAGTATTTCCATATTTATTATGGAAATAATATTCATGGGTATTATGTGAATATAAAAGTTTCAGGAGAATAATGTTATGTATGATACCTTTTAAAATTCTTATATTCTAGATAAACTCATCTAGTCTAACAATAATAAGGAGAATATAATGCAACTTCTACTTTTCAGATCATCTGTGTATTGAGGAAGGTGGAACCCAATGTATCCTGGAGTGAACCTGTACATTGACGGAAAAGAAAAAAGGGCCTATTGTATATCCATACCACATAAGTTGATTAATATAGAGATTTATTTGTGCTACTACTGTTAATCCTTTGTGTTGAGACTCTTAGAAGTTTGAAGAGTCACTATGATCTCAAGTCACCATGTGTCTGAGTGGGGGAACAAATATAACTGACATAAAGAACCATAGATTACATTCTAGGAAGTTGATAACTTATTCATGGAGTTCATATATAGCACTTGAATAAATAGTGGTTCTAATATTAAAAAATCCATCAACTAGTGGGATCTATAGACCATGGGATGTAGTATAAAAAATGATTCACTTGCATCATTTATTGGATATAGGGAAGTGGATGATACCTTCCCATAGGTAATGTGGATGATACATATCCAAAAAAAATTCAACTTTAAATACACTTATAATCACTATAATTAATATTTTTAATAAAATATATATCTCAATAACAGTAGAACCTGATAAGGAGTAGGTTTTCTAAGAAGGAGATGAACGTTGTAATTTTTTTTCTATTATCCTATTTATCCTACATCAGATACTAATGTGATGGGTGAGTGAGAATATAAAGATATATATCTATTATATGGGACTATAAAACCTTGATATTTTATGATATATTTTTTACTAAATAAATTTTATTTATTTGATAGATTTCTTTACATGCAACACTGAGTTTAAACGAACCATGATATATTATTGAAGTATAAATATATAATGTGGTAGTTATCTCCTAGATGTTGAATTTTTGGTTATGAGTAAGGATAATTAAATTACTAAAAATTATTTTATACACATTTATAAAATTAATTAATTAGTTATAAACTGGTTATAAATGAAAATAAAATCATTTAAAGGTAAAAAGAGATGTTCTTTTAAAAAACTATTTTTATATGCATAACGTGTTTTTATATTAATAAATTAAATTAACCTATATTGATAAATTTTTTCAATTAAATTTAAATATAATATATTAAATAAAATATTTTAACATTCATATAACTATTTTTATAAGGAATATAACAAGAATAAATCCTGTTTTATGCTTAAAATTCATTTTTTTTAAAATGGTTTTCATTACGTTTTGTGTACTCATTTAAAATTGGAATTCTACCATTTATTAAAATTAATCATATAAATTATATTCCAAACTTAGAATCAAAATAATTAATATTATGTAGTAATTAAAATTTAATTTTTTTCCATTATGAAAAGTAACTGAGGTAAAAATTCATTATTATGATAAATGTTAAAAGGGGTTTACGAGGGGTTAAAATGAATAGATAAGGATAAATATTCCACATAAACTTATCCAGATCTAATTATTATAATATATTTATACATTATATTATCCTAAATTTAAATTCTTGACTATTTTTTCCACTTTTATATGAAATTTAATTTATATTATTTAAATATTTTAAGTAATTTCATGCCCCCCCTACACTTATAAAAGGAACCCTCTTATCCTCCCTTATTAACACAATTTGAGCCCTCTATCTTGGAAAATACCTACCAAAAAAACTTCCTAAACTTATTCTATTTTTTTCTTGGGCCCCAATTATTACCCTAAGTCTATCCTAATAGGATTAATGTTTCACCCAAATGAGGTCTCTCAAATAACAGGTAATCATCTTACTCAACTCTTTCAAAGTTTATTTCTTATTCTAATTCCTCTAAATATATTGTATAAATTTAATATAATTAATATAGTGTAATAAACATATTTATATGTTATTATGATTATGGTAAAAAAATCTATCTATTTCCCATCTATTGGAAAATGATAATGTCACTTATACATAAGTGTTGACCACCACCTCCACAAAGTGATGCGATTTTTTATTCATTTACTATTTACATAGAAGAAAATAAGGATAGATTTAATGAATATATATGATATTTATAATAATATTATTATTTTTTAATTTTGTATCATTATTTATCATTATTTTATTCCATCCATCAAATATAGTAAATATCACATGTGTGTATGTATAGACTACCCTCTCTATGAAGTGATGTAATTTATTTTTCATCACCTCTTTACATGAATGGATATAAAATAGTATATAATGAATAAATATGACACTTAAAACATGATTAAAATTCCTTATATGATGATACTGTGACCATAGTGCAAGAATCAAAACTGTTGAACCAAAACATACATGTAAAACAAACAATTTTTCAACCAAATATTCATTTTAATAAAGAATAGTTAAAAAGGATAATTGTAAATTATAAAGGAATGATAGGCAGTAATTTATATATGAATATGGTTTTGTAAAATATTTATAATAAATCTCTATTTATTATATGATAGTTTTAAACATGTATGAAGCAATATAAGACTTGAGGTAAGGTTTTATGTTACAATATCATTTATTTTCAGAATTGTATATGCTAAATTTTTATTGAGTGAAATTATATAGATCCTATCATTTAAACCACATATATTTTATTCTCCTTTGTTTATTCCAATAATTTTTATGTATTAATGTGATTTTTCATCTCTATACTACTTAAAGAGGGAGAGAAAAATGTTTTTAAGAATAACATACCTTTTTTTCTCTTTGGTCGATGAAATTTTTCTATCATATCATTTAAAATGTTTTTAAGAATGTTATTTTCTATGATGAAATGATTAGTTAAAGTCAGTTTTAACTATATTTTACTTTCCTTTCAAAAAAAATAAAAAATAAATTTGATAATTTTTTTGAAGAGGTTATTATGAATTTTTACAAAGTGTGAAAGGAATCGTTATTTTAATGTTTAATGCATGAAATAAATTTTCCAATACCATGACTATTATTTTATTTTAAGCTTACATTAAAATTTTCCATGGTTATTTTCAAAGAAAATATTTTTAAAAAAATTCTAGTAATTTTTCATATTTAATGTTACCGAAAAAAAAGTGTATTTTCCCATATTTTCAAAGGAATTTTCCAATTTTCTACTAAAGGTATTTTTTATCTATATCAACATCCTTTATAGATTGTTATGATTTATTAAGTATATGATCTTAATATATCATCCACTTTTATCCTCTAGATGGATTACGATGGTGATGATTTGAGGATGATTCTATGAAACTTGTTTCTTTCCCATGAGTTTATTAATTCATGTTGAATTATTTATGAAACCCATTTATTTTCCACAAGTTATGCTATGATGAAATAATATAATGGAATATATTTACTTTATATAGATTATTATATGATTAATTGATTAATGTTTTATGATCTTATGTCAAATATATGTATGGTATTCACTGTGTGATTGGTGGAACCATAATTATATAAGCCTCTAATGATTAATTAAAGAATGATATCTCATGAGATAATATTTATTTGAATGTGGACTAAACATAGTTCAGTAAGGGAATATATCTAATATGATAGTCTTTAGAGTGAACCTTGACCAAGGAAATGATGGAATATGGAGTTAACCCAATATTATATGATAATATTGGAAGTGATCCTTGAGTAAGGAAATTATTTTCTATGCTTTTGTGCATTCCAAAAACATATTTCCTATACTTAAGATATGTTCTCATGACTCATGATTTGTTATTGAAGATTATACATTCTTATAACTTATGCCTTTTTCAGGACAAAACCTTATGCTAAGATTCATGATTAAATATATTTAACTGATTGGGTATGAATTTATTAAGTTATGATCATGTTATCATACCCTTGTTCTTATGATCACTTATGATAATTGATTTATATCTCTAATGATTACCCATACTGAGCATATGATTTCACCCTTTCATATGTTTATAATTTCCCAAGGTTATAAATAATTATATTAAGTAAGAAATTTCTTGTAATGGAACTATTAAAGAAGAAATTTGTGGGAGATATTGGAGATATTTCATGAAATAATATGATTATGTATCTAGTCACCAATGAAACTAAACCTTTTTGGTTTTGGGGGGTGATTTTGTATGAGATATATTAAATATTCATCTAAAATGATTTAATATTAATGTATGTTATTCTCAGGTCACCTCGGTTGGTATCAGAGTAGAGTTTAGTCATTTTTTAATATTAGGATTAGAAAAATTTAGTGAAAACCCTTAGTATAATACTTTATATTGGAGAACATACTAAGCTATGGAAAAGAAAAAAATTTCATTTTCCCTTGAAAATATATCACTGTCTGGATATTTGAGAGTGGATGCAGATGTGGAACTAATACACACAAGGGTAATAAAATTTAAATCATGTGATTATGTATTACCTCAATCATCACTGGTACATGATGAGTGGGTTTAAGGTTGCACATCTAGATAGACACTCTCGTGGGATATGATTCGGTTAATTCATGTTATTTTTATGATCCATTATTTGGATTTCATGGATAAAATCTATGACAAGATATGAAAATACAAAATTAAATGATATTAACTTAAAGTGTAATGGGTTGAAATAAGATTTCATAATTTAGGATATCATAAGAATGATTTTCATAATAATATGATTATTTTCTATAATTATCGATGTTTAATACTCATGCTATGTTTTTTGGTTTATGCTAATGGATGGAACTAAAATGAATATTATTAACAATGAATGTGATGGATAGTGAATTATGAAATTGAATTATATTGGATTTGGGATACAAAATCTTATTTCTATAATCATGAAACTCTCTTAAGCCACAAGTCATATTGATTTTATAATTGAGAAAAAAAGAGATTGATACATCATTGAGACTTTCATGTGGAAATATCCACCTTCATTCAGTTGGTCCTTTATTCCATTAGTGGATGAGAAATGGATGAATAAAATTGAAAAGATATTCTCAATTCTCCAGTGATCATAACACAAAAATGTTGTCCTGGTGGAATATTTTTTGGAAGATGAAGCAGAACAATGGTTGACTCTTATCAATAATATGATGCTAGTCGAGGAAATTGATTCTATGAAATTGGAAGAGTTTAAGAAGGTATTTTATAGTAATAATTTTCCTCAAACACTTTTCACTAAAATAGAGATAAAATTCTTGGAAATTAAATGGAAGGATAATTAATACATTAGTAACTATGAGGAAAATTTCACAATACTTTCAAGGTACACTTCATATTTCATTATCAACCCTGAAAGAAAAATTGATCAACTTTTTAGTGGATTGAGACCCAATATCCACATGTAATTGACTATAAGATACTTTGATAGATATTATTAAATCATTCAATGTTATCTTAAGTTATAAATGGAGATTAGAGACTTTTATTATTCTCAAGTTTTTGGGAAAAAGAAGAGAAACATTGAATTTCAAGGAAATTATAATAATAAAAACCATATAGGAAAGAAAAATAAACTTTCTTTATAATATAAGTGTTGAAGGAAACATAGAGTAAATTGACTTATAGGGTTTGGTAAATGTTTTAAGTGTGGAAAAAATCTCTTTGGGAAAAATAATGTCGAAGTGACGTGGAGAGTCCAGTCAATGAAAAGAATAGTGAGAAAGATCAACTAAATATGATACCCACACTCCAATACTATAATTGTAAGGATTATAGATATTACACCAATAAGTTTAGGAATGTGGGGGTTAATGAATACAACCTAAATCATTAACCTCTTAATCTAAGATAAAAAAGGGAAATCTCATGTGATCACAACTACTGAAGTGGTCTATGATAATCAAGTGGTGAAAGATACACTTAAAATACACTCTAGAATTGAAAATGTATTATTTGATTATGTATCTACCAAATATTTTATATCTAAAGAATTTTCTAAGGGTATGACATCACCACCTCATTTATTAAAAGTTGATTTTGTATTAAAAACGTTTAATGGTATGATCATCACATCTTAAGTCTATATCTACTCTTTGAAATAACTTTGTGAGAATTTTTACCCTACAAATATTATGATTCTGCCCTAGTTGAATTTGATGTTATTTTGGGAATGTTTTGGAAATATTTATATAGATCCCATTTAAATTTATATAGAAGGGAAATCACATTTGATATTATGAATCAACCTATGATAATATTTTTGTATGAGGATAAATATGAACATCCAAAGGAAATTACGTCCATTGTATGGGTCTTACTACCTATCCATGAGGGATATTTATATTAAATGGTTAGGGAGAAACACAACATTAAATATATTCCTATTATTCATGAATATGATGATGTATTTACTAAATACTTTCCTAGTCTTACTCTGAATTGTGATGTTGAGTTTTTAATATAACTCATACCTAGTGCTACACCTATTTTCAAATCTCTATATAGAATAGACCAGATTGAGTTATAGGAATTGAAAAAATAACTCTAGGTGAATATTGATAAGGGATTCATATGAACAAGTGTATCACCAAGAGGTGAACCTATTCTTTTTGTTAAGAAGAAATATGGGTTGATGCATCTTTGCTCTCATTATCAAAAAATTAACAAGATCCCTATCATGAAAAATCATCCTCTACCCCATATTGATGACTTGTTTGATCAACTGTGTGGAGCTAAATACTTTTACAAGATTTACCATTGTTATGAATATTATCACTTAACGATAAAAAAGGATAAAATACCCAAGATATCCTTCTATATGTAGTATAGTCATTATAAATTTATAGTGATACCATTTGGACTTACCAATGCCCGCACTATCTTTATGGATATAATGAATAAATCCATTATAGATTACCTTGATAATTTTTTGGTAGTATTTATAAATGATATTCTTATATACTCAAATAGGAATGAATATCATGAAGATTATTTTAATATTGTGTTGAATATTCTAAGGAAGGAGAGTATATATTCCAAATTTATTAAGTGTGAATTTTGGTTACAAAAAGTTTCATTATTAGGTCACATAATCTCAAGAAAGGGTATATTAAAGGATCCTTCAAAGAAATAAGTTATTGAATAATGGCTCATACAAACCACAATGACCAAGATTCATGGATTTAATAGGTTAGATGGATATTATCAATGATTTGTGGTGGATTTATTAGGACTATATAATCTAATAACCAAGTTGACTCAGAAGGGATACAAGTTCCTTTGGATAGATGAATGTGAGGAAAAGATCAAGGAGCTAAATAGAAGGTTATTTAGGGAACCTATGATCAAACTACCTTATAGTGGATAAGGGTTTTTGATCTTTATTGATTCATTAAAGAAGGTATTAGTATGTGTTCTCATATAGAATGATACAGTGATAGCTTTTTCCTCACACTAATTGAAAAGTTGTCATAAAAATTACCCAACTCATGATTTGGAGTAGGAAATTATAATTTTTTTATTAAATTTATGGAGGCATTATATTTTTAGTGAAAGGTGTGATATATATTTACAGATCATAAAATCTTGAAGTATATATTCAGATGAAAATAGTTGAATATGTGCTAAATGAGATGGTTGGAATTGATTAAAGAATGTGACTTCTCAATAAATTTCCTCCCTGGTAAGGAGTATAAGGTGGATGATGCTCTGATTCAGAAAGACCATGCATATTTATCCATGATGAGGATTGAAAGAGATCCACTACTTATGTATTTAAAGAATATATATCTTGAAATCATGAGAAAAGGGGAAATATCTTATCTTTATTATATGAATGTTCAACCTCCATCCATGTGAGTATTAAGAAGGAACATAAGGAAGATGAGGAACTATAGAAGAATGTATGAAATTTACCTAATTTCAACCTTGATTATTAGTGAATGATAAGGTTCATGAATATATTATTTTTCCCTATTATACCAAAATTGGAAAATGAGCTTTTGGATGAGGCACATTTCTTATCATTATATATTCATTCTAGAAGTGAGAATATGTATAGTGACCTTAAGGAGAATTTATGATGGGATAACATGAAGAGAGATATTTTAGATTACGTGTCTCGATTCTTGGTATTCCATAAAGTTAAGGCTAAGTGGAATAAGTGTAAGGTGATGTTACAACCATTATCCATACCTATATGGAAATGGGAAAATATCACCATGAATTTCATCATTAGAATCACCAATACATATAAAGGGTGTAATTTTATTTGAAATATATCAATCACCTTATGAATTCAGAACATTTCATTTCAATAAGAGAAGATTTATCCCTTGATCAAATTTTCAGGATATACTTTAAAGAAGTGGAAAGTTTGTATGAATTTCCACATTGAATGGTATATTATTGGGATCTGAGGATTAACTTGAAATTCTTTAGAAGTATTTATCAAGAGTTGAATATAGTATTGAACTTGATAAATTTATATCAATATCAGAAATATGGCCATTATTAGAGGAATATTTAAATGTAAAATATATGTTGACAAACTTTTCTATAGATTTCAAAGGCTTTTGGGATCAATACTTTCCTTTGGTTGTAATTTTATTCAATAATAGCATTCACTTAAGAATTTAGATGGATCCTTATGAATCATACTATGGTAATAAGTACAGAGAACAAACATGTTGAGATGAAGTTGGATAAATAACATTAGTGAGACCTGATTGAGCTAAAGAAATGATAGTTAAGGTTTGATCCATTCGTCAACACATAAGGGAAACTCAGAGTTTACAGAAAAGTTATATGGATAGTCATCAGTTGTATTTAGAGTTTTAAGTTTGTAATAAGGTATTCCTATGAATATCTCCAAGGAAGAAGGTTATGAGGTTTGGAAAGACGGTAAATCCAATCCCTAGATATATCCATCCCTTCAATTTTTTGATCATATCAGGATAGTTGCTTATATTTTATCACTTCAACTAAATCTCACTCAAGTTCATGATGTGTTCCATGTATCTCTACTCATGAATTACATACCTGATTTTTCACATGTAATAAACTCAAAGGTCATACCACTATATATTATCTCTCTTATAAGAAAAACTAGTGGATATTCTGGATCAAATAGAGAATTTTTTTTAGAAAAAAACACTCTATTAATTAAAGTTTTCTTGGAGAAACCTAAATTTAAGGAAGCTACGTGGGAACCCAAGGATGTGATGAAGAAGAAGTACTCTCAATTTTTTGTATCACAGTGAAATAATTTTTAGCGATAAATTCTTATAAGGGGTTTAGAATGTAACACCCCAAGATTTTATGATATATTCTTCTTTAAATAAATTTTATTTCTTTAATAGATTAACTTACTCACAAAACTGAGTTTAAAAAAACTATGATATACTTATGAAATATTATTATTCAATAAATAAATTTTATTTCTTTAATATCTTAACTTACTCACAACACTGAGTTTAAACGAACCATGATATACTTATGAAATATTAAAAATATGTTTCTATGTTCACAATTTTTTTTTATATTAATAAATTAAATTAATATCTATAAATAAATGATTTTAAAAAAATATGAAAATAATATATTCTATTAAACATTTTAGTATTATTCTTATGGTTTTTTCATGGCATAAAATAAAAATAAATCTAATTTTATGATTGAAAATGAATTTTTCTAAAAGTGATCTCCATTTCATTTTGTACACTGATTTTAAAATGAATTTTTAACACTTATAGAAATTTAATATTTTCAAATAGATTACATATTTATAATCAACATAATTAAAATTATTTAATAAATTTAACTAAATTTTTGTCCATTATGAATAATAGATAAGGTAATAATTCATTACAATGGTAAAGGTTAAAAGGGATTAATGAGGGGTTAAACTAAAGAGATAAGTGTAAAATTACACATAATGTTTTTCAAAATATTATTTATTGAATATATTTATACATTATCTTATCTTACGTTCAATTTTTTTCATTTTTTTCCAATTTAACAAGAAAGTGACTCTATATTATTTAAATATTTTTTGTAATTCCATGTGTGTCCCCCCCACCACTTATAAAATGACACTTATTTTCCTCCATTATTAACACAATTTTATCCCTCTATATTTTCCAATTACTACCCAAAAAACTTTCTACATTCATTCCATTTATTCTTGATTCCTGTTACTACCCTAAGACCATCCTAAGAAGGGTTAAGGTGTAAGCCAATAGAGGTCACTCAAAGAAGAGGTAATCATCTTACCCGACTCTTTTAAAGTGTATTTAATATTCTAATTCCTATAAATATATTGTATCTATCCAAATATAATGACTCAGATATCATAAAAATACTGATATTTTTTTATTATTATGGGACAAACATTTTCTGTCTCTTTTACATCCATGGGAAAATGAAAATGTTGCTTGTTCGTACGTGTGGAATGCCACCACCATGAAGAGATGGGATTTGTTTTTCATTTCATATTTACTTGGATGGTAATAATGACATATTTAATGAATATATATGATATTTATGACATAATTATGATTATTTAATGGTGAATTATTGTTTACCATTATTTTTTTCCATCCATCAAAAAGTGAAAACATCACTCGTGCATATGTACAGACTATCGTCTCCATGAGGCTATGTAATTCAGTTTTCATCACCACTTTATTTAAATTGTTAAAAAGTTTATAAAATGAAAACATATGAAAATTATGAAATTTTTAATATTTTGTAGATGATGAAACCATGATCATGGTTCAAGCACCAAAACCATTGAACTGAAGAATGTATGTAAAATGGACCAGTTTTCACCTAAAGTTTTATTTTAATAAAGAATAGTTAATAAATAGATAATTAGAAATTATAAAGGAATGATATTGAAGATTACAATTTCATGGTTGAATAATTAATTTTTTATTTGTTTTTAACATATATTAAAGTCAATATATGAATAATAATTACATGAGGATATGATTATTCTTGAAGGAATTGGTGTCATGCTTGATAAAGTATCCATTTAAGTTCATATGTTGATTGAGGTTCTTCCATGATCTATAAAAATTTAATCTAAGGCTACTAGCTTGAATAATTCAAGAGAATAATTTCAAGACATTTTGAAATAATAATTGTGAGAATTTTTGAACTGGAGTTAAATATCAAAGACATGTATCAATGTTGTTGAAGTGTCTACATGTTATTTTCAACATGATTGAGTAGTTATGAAGAATTTATTGAAGGCCATTAAATATTCTCTCTTTTCATAAGGAGTTTTATTGAGGTTAGGAAAAAAAATATTTATATTTTTTCATGTATAAATATTTTTTAGAAGACCATGCAATATTATATTACTATATGAGGAGTTTTATTGAAGTCCAAGAAAAATATATTTTTCATGAGGAGTTTTAGAAATTTAGATTTATATTTGAGGAGTCTTGGAGAGAAAATTAATGAGAAGAAATAGGTAGAAATGGCATTGAATATTTCTATTGGTTACTTAGTTATTACAAAGTATTAGGAATTTACCTTTACTTAAAAAATATGGCCAACCAAATACACCCAAGGAGATCTTGCTCAACCGTATATGGTGGAAAGCTCTACCATATGAGATCCAATCCAAGAATGGGTTAGTAATGTGTTAGGCAAGAAAATCACATGTACATCAAACACATGGGCAAGTAGAACCACCATGTGGGGTGGAATAATTATGAAGGAGGTGCTATCATGTATCAATGCCTACAAAAACTAGGATCAGACCCCATTACTCGTAATTAGTCTTCTCTTATTGTATCTTTTCTTATAAAGATGGGAACAACCACAGAAGAGATCAATATGGGTTTCAACCTATGAAAGGTATTATTTACCCACCTTAAATGATATGTTTATAACATGGTCCATTATATTCATCTAATATGGGACATTAAATAATCTTTATACCTTCATATTCGACCCCAACTAGGTTTTCCCCCACTTGATGTCTACATACATCAGGATTTATTCATGCTGGCTATCTTCAGTGATCTAATCGAGAAAATTAGGCATGATCAAATCAAAGAATCTCTAAGCATAAAATCTTCATCTTGTATGAAAGAATATACTCAAAGTATATGATTCTACCGAATGAAAAATAAATTTCTAGGAGGCCATTCACACTTCTGAATGCATACTGAGTTTGGGTTTTAATGTAAGGAGTTATATGTGATTATTATCACATACATGTGAGAACCTCACCATGAAGAGAAAATTTGATATTGTGTAATAATATTTTACATGATATTTTGCATTAGAATATATGATATATGTTGAGATATTTGGTGGTTTATAAAAAATCTTGACTTTAAATTTAAATAAAAAAATTAATATCGATTATTAACTCAAAATAAAACTCAAAAGAGAGGCAGTGATAACCTATTCTATAAATATTAATTGATTGAGGTTGAGAATATTTTTTATTATTTGGGTTTGAGAGGTATCATTTTTAGAATAAAAATTATAAATCCTTTGTGATTTTATTTTTATGAGGGAAAGAAGTCCTCCTGCAATCCTTACTTCGATACATGAAGGTAGGGAGATCCTCCCAGACTTTTCAACATTTCACAAATTGATTAGAATACTACACACTTGAGTTGATTACTTACTCATCGTTTTTTCAAAGAATAAGAGGTTTCAGCATGCTCCTACTTGTAATAGCAAGAACTGATAGTCATCAATTTTTGTAGAAGATGCGAGAGAAACATTTAAAATAGTATTTTCATTCCATGCACCCTGTGTGTATGCATTGAAACACTTCAAACATTTGAAAGGTAAATCCAAGAAAAAGTTTGAAGTTGATTGATACATTAATATATCTGAACCATTTTCATAAAATGACTTTGATATTAAAATATACAAGGAATCAAGAAGATATATATTAAATAAAATTGAGGTTCACATAAAATAATAATAATAATAATAATAATAATATGTGAAAATATCATGAACAATGCATTATTTTATGCATTAATGGAGTTTTAAATTCAATGATAAATTATTCTGATTTTTTCAGGTTTAACCTTGTATAAAATATTTTTAAAATAAATATAATTGAGTTCAATATTCTTCATTGGAAAAAAAATTTACTATCCAAATCATTTGACATATTGAGATTGAATCCAGGGAAGTGTTCTAATCAGATGAGAACATTAAAAATCATGTTTTTAGTAATATGAGTATACCTAGATCGTTTAAAATCTAGTGTAACAAAATTTCAATACCAAAAGGTTTATTCTAAGAAGTAGTTGGATATCTTGAATGTGTATATTCACGTGCTTGATCCTATAAGATATTGGTGGAATATCACTATATAGAAGAAAGAGGACTTTCAACAACTAGATCAATACTAAGAAGAAGAAGGATCTTGTAACTTGGGTGTCTAACTAGTTGCTAAAGAGGCTTGATATTGGTATTTATAACCAATTAAATAAGAAAGAAGATAAGATGGTTGGGGTATCTAACCAACCAAGGAAGAAGAGTAGGTTACTGGGGTGTAAAACCAGGATCATCTGGAGGTTTAAATGTTGGTATTTATAACCAATTTCATCCTAATATACAATAATAAAAGATAAAATTATAGTTTATAATCTATGTTGTAGATTCTAACCACCATGGAAAATAGAAGGTATTAGTATTGAATGTTGTAAATGTTGTGTACTATGATCTTTCTTATTATTTCTATATATGAGGTGTGACTATAAAAAATTATTGAGAGTATTGATAACCTTAATAAGTTCAATTAGTTGAATTAAAAGAAAATAAAATATAAAAGTAATCCACTGATTCACCCCCCACCCCTCTAAGTGGTCAATCCAGACTGAGGATCTACAATTTGTATCAGAGCAAAGGTAAGCTCTAAATATCCAAGATAAATTTATGAAGTTAATATTTTAGGAAATGTGTGAGCTAGATCAGATAAAGAAAAAAATTCACTCTTGAGGATAAAAATGTGGATATTTCTTCCAAGTCTTAAAAACATTAAAAGAAAATAAATTCAAAAAATCCAAAGAAAATTCTTATAGTAAATGGGGAGACATAACAAACTAAAGGTAATTAAATTGGTACAAGTTGTAATAATAATTTTGATTATGATTATTATAATGAATATTTTTCAAGCTATGATAATGATTTATCACTTATTAATATTCATTCTGAATTCAAAGAAAATTTAAGGAATGTTCCCCAATAATTGGTAAATTGTATTGTTGATATTGTCAAGGAACTTCTTTATGATAAAGCATAACTAGAAGAAGAAGTTGAATAATTGGATGATGTACTACGTAATAAGTTCAAAAATTCCATCACTCTCACACACTTAGTGGAATAAAGGGAGTAATATGTTATTAATATTGAAGAATAATTGAAAATTTATGCATGTGAGAATGTTTTTACTAAGATTGTTTGGTAGAATCATTCCATGCATTTGAGAAATTTCACGAAGTTTCAATATATGTCCAATGTTCTAAATTAGAGGTTAGAGTATAAAGGGTAAAGGAGATTGAAAATTATTTATAATAATCAATAAAAATTCATAAATAAAAAATAAATAATATGTATAAGTATTGGGAAGACATGATGAGATCAGTTTAAGAATATAATAACTCCCTCAATATGAAGTGTTTTGAGTTGGAGGTGAGATTGAAGAATCAGGAATTGCCGCAATATATAACTTCCCATATTTATAGAAATATAGATTCTAACACACATATTTTCATTAAGATTCACGAATCCAAGAAGATCACAATATCATCCTATAAGAAAATGAAAACATATTCTATGAATAAGGTATCCCATAACCCAAAAATTGTTTTATGTACTCATACAGTTTTAATTATTAGTGAATTATTTAAACCAAATTTTTGAATTTATTGATAGATAAGAATATTGTTAAAACCACCACATAAATGGTGGATGATAAAATATGTATGAATATTCATTCTTTTAGAATTATCCAAAAGAGTGGTGGTTCCACTCAAAAACAACAAGGTACACACCCTATGAAATCTGGAAAGACTTCACAATAAAAGAATAGAATAATATTTATAAGCTATTGTTAGTGTTATTGGAATTTTGGGAACAAGGCATTGGAATGTTGGAATAACATGAAAATTAATTAAATTAATATAATCCCACAATAAAGGAGTATCAAATCTTAATAAAGGAGGAAGCCTATTAAAAAATAACAAGGTAAAAGAAATGAAAAATACTGAAGGTGAAAAAAATAAATTTGAACCTAAATAGACTAATAAAAAATGAGATATCCTTTCCCAAATAAAATTTAAAGATAAATATATCAAGAAATAAATT
The DNA here is from genome assembly GCA_963277665.1 of Viscum album. Classification (NCBI taxonomy): domain Eukaryota; kingdom Viridiplantae; phylum Streptophyta; class Magnoliopsida; order Santalales; family Viscaceae; genus Viscum; species Viscum album. Next base: position 1,981,404,371 of record OY728119.1, read on the forward strand.
CCCCCTTATAAAAATAAAGATCATTTTGAAAAATTAAAACAACAAAAGTTTCTATAAAAAATATATATCAAAGTAAAAGGTATAAGTTTAGATGTTTTTTTTGGTGCTATGAAAGGTATGGGAATAAATTCTACTCTTGATGGTACCACATGTCATTACCAGTAAACATGAATGGACCAATGGGGTTTCATTATGAATAGATGAGAATATATTATCATATAAAAAAGTAATTAAAAAACCTATCAAATAACCCAATACAAAATAAGTATTAATGCTTGAAATAAGTGTGTGGAAGATATAAATTGGAAGGACATGGAGCAGAGAAATTCATGACCAAACTACCTGGGCAGGTTCTCTATAATGTGAAAGGGAAGAGGATTAAAAATAAAAAAAATTGTAAGTCATGTGAAGATTCTTATAATACTAAAAATGTTAAGAATGAGTGCTTAGTTTTTTTCTAAATCAACTAAAATTGTCTAAAATATTGGAGTAAGATAAAAAAATTGATGAAGATAAAGGATTCAAGTCAATTCAGAAGGTGAGTTTCAAGTTGATGGGAAGTTTTCCACAAATAGAAACTTGAAGATCAAAAATACCAAGTTGGAAAAAGGTTTTATACATAAAGAATAAGCTTAAGGGAATAAATAAGATAATAAAACATATGAGTCTCAAAACAAAAATAAGAGTCTAACAATATATTCCCATGCTATGATTGAAAGAAAATAATGGCCCAGGTTAAGAAAAATATCTTAGCAAAAATGTTATTTTTGAAGAATAAATAGGTCACTCCTTATTCCCGTATATATAGTCCTTCATACTAACATCCAAGTAATTACATGAGATTGATGTATCCCTTGATTATAATCTTTGTCAAGTCAAATCTATTAAATCTTCACTTCACAATGAATGTGAAACTTTTGAATAGATTTGAAAAATTAGAAGATTATGTTTGAAAATCACTACCATATCCATACATTGAATGATTTGAGAATTATTATTAAATGGAGTTGATATTGAGATAATAAGGGGGATCTATATCACTTTACATTTGAAATTTTTGTGTTTTTGTTGATATATGTGTAGGATATAATATATTTCATGATTTTATTTCTTGAACAACTCCAAAATATGAATAACTGAGTTATTTGAGTTTGGTATAACATGTTGTATAATTGATGGACAACATTTATCACTATGGTTATGCATAATGTTTTTCTATAAAGGGTTTTCAGATTTATACATAGAGTTTTCTAGATAATTTCTCTTTGTTAAGTAAAAAAATTTGATGACATCCTTCTCTCAAAAGTAACTATAGATGATGCTTTAAATGAATAGAGGAGAATAGGATGTCATGATGACATGAGAAAAAAATGATTATATGAGAAACCCCTAATGTACCTTTGAATTAATTTTTAATAAGGGGGATAAGAATAATGACTTTATAAAGTGAATAAATATCAACAAAAATTTAAAGGGGAGATTGAAAAGAACAGGTGCATGGTTGAACATTGGATATTTTATTTATTGTTACTATATTATAAAGCCATTATATAAATAATACTTACTTGAGGAGCTTATTATTATTAAATTCATTAGATTTAATACTTGATAAATCATACATGTAAGTCCATAGGCTGATTGAGGTTCTTCCATGATCTATGTAAAATGAATTTAAGGAAACTATCTTGAACAATTCAAAATAAAAAAGTTCAAGACAGAGTGGAAATAATAATAGAGAGGATTTTTTAACCTATATTAAAGATAAAATACAAGTGTCAATGTATTTAAAGTAGTCACACTTTTTTCAACATTCTTGAGTAGTTATTAATAATTTATTAGATTCCATGAAATATTTTTTTATTACATGTGGAGTTTTTTTGAGGCTATGTAAAAAATATTTATATTTCTGATTGAAGAAAAAATTTGAAGAAGACCAAGAAATATTCTATTATTTCATGGGGAGTTTTATTTAAGTATATGAAAATTATATTTTCAATTATTAATTTTAGAAAATTAGATTTATATTTTATTAGTCTTTGAGATAGAATAAATTAGAATACATAAGGAGAAATGGATTATAATATTTCTTTTGATTACTTAATTTTTACTAAGAATATGTACTTGGAATTTTCTTTAAAAATGTGGCTTAAAAATCCACCCAAGTAGAGAAAGATCAGCCACATATGGGATAAAAATTGACCATGTGGGATATGGACCAATCTTTGGTGTCCATAGCCACAGGAGGCCAGTGGGTAGATAGCCAAAGTAGGAAGAAAACCCACACATGAGAAAGTGGCACCATCGTGCAAGGTGTCAGACATCAGAGGGGGTTTCAACATGGTTTAGTGGTAGAAGAAACCAAGATCAAACCCCATTAATAATAGTTATTCAACTCTTATTATGTATTTTCTTATAAAGATAAGCACAACCACCGAAGAGATTGATGTGAGATTCAGCCTACACGGGGTACTTTTCATCCACACTAAATGATACATTTATAACATAAGTCATTCGATCTAGATAACTTTGGATGTCCAATTATCTACATTCCTTATTCTTTAACCTTGGATAGTTTTTACTCCACATGATGTCTATAGTCATTTATATTTCTTCATTCCAGCTATCTCTAGTGATTGAATCTATAAAATGAGGCATGCTCAAGTCAAATAATCTTTATTCATTCATCACCATCTTCTATGCATTAATCTATTTGAAGGAAATATTTTTTCAGAGTGAAAAATTAAGTTTCAAGAGGCCATTCACACATATTAATGCATACTATTTTTGGGTTCTAAAATAAGTAGTTGACAGGTATCATCATCAAATGCATGTGAGAACCTCACTGTGAAGAGAAAAATCAATCTTGCATAAGAAGTGATTTAATGATTTTCAGTATTAGAATATTTGATATATGTTGAGATCTTTGATGGTTTATAAAAATTTTGAATCAAAATTTAATTCAATGAAATTAATATGAAACCATTACTTAGAATGAAACTTATAGGATAGGAAGTGATCATCTTGTTTATAAATACTGAGGTACCAAAGTTGATAAGAGTTACTACAATTTGGGTTTGAGAATTGTTGTTTTCAAAAGAAAAAGATTATCACCTTCACACTTCCATTTGATCGAAGGAAAAAAGGCCTCCCATGATCCTTACTTGGATTCATAAAGTATAGGATATCCCATGACTCTTTTCAAGATTTTATTAAGTGATTTTAATACCAAACACTTGAGTTGATTACATACTCATAATTTGTGTGAAGAACAAGAGGTAGTAGTGTGATCCTAATTGTGAGAGATAGAACTCATGCTCGTCACTTTTTTGAAGAAGAATGGAGACAAACATTTCATTTAGTACATGCATTCCATGCACCCTACATGTATTAATTGAAACACCTCAACCATTTTTAAGGTAAATTCAATAATAATATTAAGGGTTCTTGAGATATTGATATATCTAATCCATTTTCATAAAATTAATTTGATATGAAAATATTCAACATAGATCAAAGAGAGATATTAAACATAATCGAGGAGTATATAAAATAATGAGAATAAAAAAATTATGTGTAAAGTTCATGAACTATGCCTTATTGCATTCATGAATTGTGTTGAGAATTTTATAATGAATTATTCAAAGCTGTGTAGGATTAATATTCTATAAAATATTTTCAGAAGAAATATAAACAAGTCCAAGATTCTTCATTTATAGAATAATTTTCTTTCCTGATCAATTAAAATTTTGAGACAAAAGACAAAGAAATGTTCAAATTAGAAGAGAACATTCATAATAGAGTTCTTATTATGATGAGTAGAACCATAACATTCAATTTATAGTGTAAATAAGTTTCAAGACTAATAGGTTTATCATAAGAAGCATTTCATGATCTCTAAGGTGTACATGAGGAAACTTTATCCTATATATTTATATATGAGGATTACTCTAAATAAGGAATATGACTTTCTACTATTGGATCAACACTGAGAAGAGGAATGAGCTTGTGAATGAGGTGTCTAAATAGTTTCTAAAAAGGCTAGATATTGGGGTGTATAACCAATCAAAGAAGAAGATAAGATAAGATTGTTGGGGTGTCTAACCAAAAAAGGTATAAGAGTTGGTTTCTAGGGTGTGGGACTAGAATCAATTAGATTATTTACAACTGGGATGTATAACTAGTTGCTACCCAATCCACTATAATCAATGATAAAGTTATAATAGAGAATCCATTTTGAGTAGTCTAACCAACATGGTAAGGAGTAGGTTTTAGTACCAAACCTTGTAAATACCATATGCTATACTCTATCATATTATTTTCACGTATGATGTTATCCTGTTAAATATTATTGAGATGATAAATAACCTTAACAAGTTTGATAGGTTGAATTAAAATAAAATAATTCATAAAAGTAAACCATTGATTCGCCCCCATCTTAGTGGTCAATCCATCACGGGGAACAATATATATATATTTTTTTTATGTATGAATATGGTTTAATAATATATGTATAATAAATATTTATTTATTATATAATATGTTTCAATGCATAAAAATCAAGGTGAGACTTGAGGTAAGAGTTTATGTTACAATCTCATTTCTTTTTTAGGTTTGTATATGCTAAATCACCATTGAGGAAAATTATATGGATATTATTCATTAAACCCCATAAATTTTCTAATCCTTTTGATATTCTTGGATTTTTTCTATATTATTACATTTTTTATCTCTTTTGTACTTAAAAATATTGAGAAAAATGTTTTTAAGAAAAACCGGCCTTATTTCCTCTTTGGTTGACGTAAATTTTATTCCATGTATATGTTATTTAAAATGTTTTTAAGAAAGTTATTTTTATGATGAAATTATTATTTAAATTAATTTTCAACCATATTTTACTTTCCTTTCACAAGTTTTAGAAATTAATTTTTACAATTTTTTCAAAGAGATTATTTTTTACTTTAAAAAAGTTTGAAATGAATCTTTGTTTTAACTTTACCGCATAAAACAAATTTCCTACCATCATGAATATTATTTTCTTTGAAGTTTCATTTACAAGTTTTCATGGTTATTTTAAAATAAAATATATTTTTTTACAATGTTTTAGGAATTTTAAAAATTTAAATATAACAAAAGAAAAGGGTATTTTTCCAATTTTCAAAGAATCCTTAAAATGATAATCTAAAGGTATTTTTCATCTATGTCAATATCCATTAAGGATTTTTATAATTCATTGTGGATGTGAACTTATGATACTATCAAATTTTATTTTTTTAATGACTTATGATATTGATGATTTAAGGATGATTCTAGGAAACCCATTTCATTACCATTATTAAATTAAGTTGTGATGAATTATTTATGAAATTTATTTCTTTTCTATGAGTCATGCTATGTTGAAATGATAAAATGAAACCTGATTCCTTTCCATGAGTTATGGTATGATGAATTGATGAATTTTTTATGATATTGTGGCATATATATGTATGATTTTCAGTATGTGGTGGGTGGGCCCATACTTATATTTCCCTCTAATGCATTAGGTAAATAATTATATCTCATGAGATAATATGGACTGAAATAAAGTGTGAACACGTTTCAATAAGGGATTATATCTAATATAATAGTCTTGGGAGTGAACCTTGAATAAGGGAATGATGTAATTAGGATTGAACCAAATTCACTATGATACTCTTGGTAGTGACCCTTGACTAAGGAAATGATTTTCTATGATTATGTGTATACAAGAATATTATGTATTATGATTAAATATGTTCCCATGAATCATGATTGATTATTTATGAATATTCACTCTTATGAATTATATCTTTTTATATAATATAACCTTATCCCATGATTCATGATTAATGATCTCTGAATGATTGGGTATGACTTTCTTAGGTTAAGATCATGTTCTCATAACCTTATGATTATGCTTACTTGTGATCATTGATTGATATCTTCTATGTTTACCCTTATTGATCATATTATCTCACACTTTCTTATGTATCCATTCTTATAGGTTATAAATAAAGACATTAGGTAATAAATTTATAATAAGGTTACAAGGAGAGAAAAACTATGTTGGATATGTTGAAGATAATTTATGAAATAATATGATTATATATATATTCTTAAAGAAAATAAACATTTATGGTTATGGTGTGTGTTGTCTTATGAGATTTGTTGAATATTCATCTAAAATGATGTAATATTTATGCACTTTATGCTCATGTCACCTCAAGGATATAGGTTCAAGTGCTAAGAGGGGATAATTAAATGAAAAAAATAAAACTTAGTAAAAAGTGGGGTACACGAATTCACCCCTCAGTGTCCCTACATGATTTGCTAGGATCTATAAGTGGTATAAAAGATAACTACATCTACCTATGATTGGATATAAATTTTTCCTATTTTTTAACATCTTTTATGATACAAAGTTTATATTTCAGAAATTTTTTGAGCTACCTCAGATAGAGAAAAAGAAAGTTCCTTCAGATGATAAAAATATGGAGGTTTAAATAAAGGCTCTAAGTAAGATAGGTAAAATATAGGCAAATAATAAAAGAATTTTTTTAAAAGTAACTAATAATTAACCATTACATGGAGATGATTATAGTGGTGATATTTTATCTATCAAATCTATTATAAGTGATCCTTTTGAAGTGACTAGTTAAATTCATGGAGAGTGTGAAGAAGATGAGTCTATTGATGATGTTGAATACTTGTACTCTAAAATTGAAAGTTATGTGAATAAATTACCTATTGAATTAGTCATATATATATTTTGTTTTGTTAATTTAATTTCGGATAATAAAGAATAGATATATAGAGAAATTTTGGAAATGAAAGATTCACTAGGAAGAAAATTCAGAAAGTAAAATACCATCATAGATAATTTTGAAGTAAAGTAATAACTGATTTTAATTTTCAATGAAAATATTTCCCTGATTAAAGAAAAGCTTAAAATTAATTACTATTAAAAAGAGGTGAAAAAAAATCCATGGAGAATTGATTAGCATATTTATTAAATTTTATAAGACTTTCATAAATTTCATCGATGATCAAATGGAGGTATATGTATAAATAATAAATGAGGTTGATTAATATTTTTGTAATTAAGTAAAATACATGAAGATCAAATTAAGAAGTTAAAGAAGGATGTTTAAGATTGTTTTAGATCTATTAAGGATGGGAATAACTTCATCAAAATTAAATACCTTGATCTTGAGGTAAGATTGAGGGATCTGGAACCAACCAAAGTGGGAAATTCCAAACAATGATAGGAAATAAGATTCCAAAAAAAAAATTAATGATTATTCAACCCAAACCATGGATTATGTCAGTGGAAATAAGTGATAGAAATCAACCCCTTATCTACCCTAAAAACATCTTGGAAAAAGTTAATCCACTATTCAAGTAATTCTGATTTCACTAATGATATCTCTATAGAGACCTGATTTCTTCCTTATAAGAATTTGAAATATTTATATATATATATAGATCTAGGAACTAATATGGAATGAAATTATGAGGCTCAGTGTGCTCGAAATTAATTTTATAAAAATATTAAATATATTTTATATTACACGCATAATTTTCTTAAAGAAAATGGTATAACTATAAAATGGACGCTTGGATTGGAAATATGAGACCACGGTTGAGTCTGGAATGTGGTGTTTACCCTAGGTGTGATATAAAATGGGTCAGCATAGGGAATTGAGAATCTTTTCTCATTGGAGGTATGTTCAATGGATTAATTAATTAATAAACTAATTTATTAATTAATTTTAAACCTAATTGAATTGTCTACCAATGCATCAACATGGAGAAACATACAGGGTTAGACGCATAAACCATGAGATTATTCCATAGCTCCTTCTTTATCTTTTGTTGCTGAATCACCTCAGATGATGGTGAAATACTAGACCAGAGAAGATCAGGATGCATCGAACACAATGACTCATATCAATCATTAGCAGGTGTGTTCTTCGATGATGAAAGATCCAATATACATGTAGAAATTTTAATTTTTTTTATTCCCTTATTGATTAAACTGATTTATTAGATCGATACCCTCTATCGATCTGTGCCAATTTTAGTTTAATAATTCACCAACTTACCAGTTTAAATTAATTTTTTTTCATTGGTTTCTAACACTATTATCATTTCTCTTGATCATTGGCCAAGAAATCTTGGATAAAGATGGTTAAACCTTTTTTTGTGCCTTTCTCCCAAATTTTCTTTGTATTCATCATTGGTAGTACCTTGTGGTCCCAGTTTGACATTTTCAGGCGGTAATAAGCCTGATCGGACCCCTTGAATCATGAAGGATCAATAAAAGAGGAATGGAATTAAGAACTAAGACTAGATCTGGGATGTTTGTGAGGCATGAGTGATCATTTCAATGATCGGATTTTATATATTAAAAGGTGGAAGATTGAGGACGTGTGGCGGTGTACGGGATTGCACAAAACCAAACTAGATTTGAGTTTCCAACCACTGTAGGGACAGAATCCATCGGCCAACATTAGATTTACAAATCATGAGAGAATTCAAGGTTGAAATCAAAGGTGGAGATTAGATTTGGACTATGGATCAGGGATCCAACTTTCTATGAAAAACCTGACTACGTACTGTGTATAAGGATGAACACATGATGTGTATCCCATTAAGTGTGTCGGCTATGATATTGGGAAATTATAAGGATGACATGATGTGTGGCCCTCCTACATGCCATGTACCCCTTCACTGGATGGGAAACCCATGTGGTGGATCACACGGGTGGGATCCCATATGGAAATAAATATCCAAGTACATGTTCGTGGATCCGAATACATAGACATAGCTAGATAACATGGGTGGAACCCTATGTGAAGCAGCATACCATGTACCGAAGTACACATACATGGGGTCAATACATGGACATGGCCAACATCACAAAACCCGGTCCTGGTTAGCCTGGACACACTGTGTAGTCCACCTACACAGAATATACTACTATATGGGTTGGGAGCCATGTGCCAACTAGGGACATGACCAGGCAGTGGATGGGGACCACATGTTGTGTGGGTCCCCTAACATGCCATGTACCCCTTGGTTCCTTTTTAGGAAATGTTAAGGTTTTGTATATCCTTCATTTAGACTTGTATTTTGGACTACAAGTAGCCTATCTTGAGTGTTTTTTCACATAGAATATTATGGTTCCCTCCATTATGAATTTTGAGATACAATGTGGAATTTTTTAGGAAAAAAAATTATTTAGCTAACACTCGATGATGAAAGTGATCAAACAATATCACCAGATAATTATTATAGAGTGGAACCCCCCATAAGCATAAGAACATGTCCTCTACATATAATTTTTGAGTGGAACCCCCTATAGGATAGGGAGTGGGTCCTCGATTACTAGAGTAGAACCCCCCTCATATACCAGGGTTTGGGTCCTCAATATCTGATTAAAACCCCCGATTGGATAGGGCGTGGACCCACAATGACTAGAGCCCCTATTAACCCATATATTGGGTCTTTGACCTATAGAGTGGAACCTCCCAAAATTTTGGTCATAGGTCCACTACTTACTAAGTCTAACCCCTATCATCATAGGGAACATGTCCTCATGACACTAGAGTGGAACCCCCCCCCCCCCCCCATCAACATGGGTGAAGGTTCTCTATGGTTACTTATAGAGTGGAACCCCCATAATGTACTAGTTTGTGGGTTCTCTACATTTTTTTGTGGCTCTTCGACTGTGCGGCATAGTGATGTGGTATGGTTTGACTTGGATGGTTACTTCTTGTCAGACATGTGAGATACTAGGCATCGTTGATTAACTTTTGGAAATGTTGATGACTCTTCTTCTTGGTTTTATCTATGAGATTAATACATCGTTACTCTCCTATTTGATATTGTCTTTTCTAAAAATTTATATTCATTCATATTTATCTATACCATTGGATTTGGTTACTCCCCTTCCATGAGAGGCGAATACGAGTAGGGTATTCTGCATGCTTTCCATGTTTGGATTCTCATGGTTTAATGAGTCTACTCTCCTAATATATGTGGAAAAGACTTGAATTTTAGTTCATATACTCACCATTTCGATCCCCTTGTACTAGTATGAGGTTACTTCTACTCTTGGTTTGGGTATATTTGTTTTCTTTGTCTATATATTTCATCTACTATCTTTCAATTCTTATTGTATCTCTTACTGCTCCCCCTTAAACTTTTATGGAATCCTAATGGGTATGTATATACTCACCCCTGAATGGGATTTTACTTTATGTGTCATTTTTAATGTAGATGACATACAAGTTAGTAGTGAATTTTGAGGATCTTACGGATACCTCATACATTGGACTACGTACGGTGGTCAAAACTTGGAATTTAGGAGATGCGATATCTCAACAATTTACTTTTCCCATTTTTTCAGGTTGGGACATTTTTCTGATTAGGAATGTATTTTTTCCCATTAATTTTCATTTTTCACTATTGTACTTGTGTACACCCTAGAGGTTATGCATTATTTATTTAATTTATATCTATTTTGCATATTTTACCTGTTACCTCTACACTTATGCATAAAGATTGATATGTGTGTGCATATAAGTACTTAGGAAAAGGCCTCCCCATATTAGATATTCCTTCGACACTGGTCTCCACCCCCTAGACTATGGAGGCGGGCTTAAGGTAGTTGTGGCTTGAGACCTAGCTTGGGTCGAGTTGTGAAATATAGGTATCAGAGAAATTTTATTCCTTGGAACATTATTCGGACCAGTCCCATTAAGAGGATTTGGTTGGGATTTGGGAAACAATGTTGAAGTGTCTTGAGTTTGGATCTCAGGCCAGGAAATCTGGTGATGGTGTAGGCGACTGACGTATCCATTCACTAGGACTATAACTACCTTCTCTTAGACTCAGCATATCGAGACATTTTTTATCAGGATCAAGGGTACATGCATCATATAGGAATGAGTTTTAATTGTACTTCTTGATTAATCCCTCCATTATTGTTATATATATATATATACTCATTTGACCATGGTACATCTTGATAAATCTTAGGATGCCTCTACAATAATAGCCATCCAAGATGCCAGTTCCTGATCACGATGATGACCTGATGAGTGAGGAGGCCTCAATTCAGGGTCCATCTTGTGACGCCCTTCCTCCAGGTGGGTAGGTAGCAACACCTCCACCTATCGAGTATCAGATCATTCCAATAGAGAAGTATGAGGATGCACACATGATTAGTGCACTCTTTAGGTTACAGTTCCAGAGGTTGTTGAGGTTTTATGGTGAGATAGATCCTCAAGCAGTAAAGGATTGGCTACAATCAGTGGTCCACGTGTTTAGGCTCATTCAAACACCAAAAAATTCAGTGGTTTCACTAGAAGCTAGCCTTTTCCACGGAGAAATTGGGCACTGGTGGAGACTTGTTATACAGATGCATGATGAGTCGACACTCTTGTGGACCGACTTCTAAAAGAAGTTATGTGAGGATTACTACCCCTTTTTATTATGCTTAGTTCGGATCCAGGAGATTATGGGGATCCATAAGGGAGGGATAATGGTGGATGATTATATAGTGATGTTTATTAACCTTACATGGTACTCTCTTGACATATTTTGGATGGCTACTTTCAAGCATGGAATTTTGAGCAGGGACTCCATAGAGATATCCATGCTAGTGTGGTTCCCTTGTTCATCCACACCTATGTTAGGGTGAAGGAGAGGGAACTAGTGACAGATATATTTCTTTAAAAGGGATGACATATAGCCGGACCTAGTAGTGGGTGCCATAGAGATGAGTCATCTACAACAACTGGTAGACTCCAGGGGTCTGGATCTTGACTTAGGAGGCCTTACCATGATCAGACTCAGGAACATGGTCATGTTAAGTGTAGAAGGTCAGGGCAGCCCAAAGAGGGGTGATGCTTTTATTTTTATGGAACGGGTAACATAGAGTGAGATTTCCCAACTAGAGGTGCTGAGTAGCACAAGAATATGGCTAACATACTTTTATGGAAGAGTAAACATTGTGATAAATGATCTCCCGGGCATGGTTAGGGTGGTACCCAAGGAGGCAGAGATGGAAGAGGATCATGAGGAGTTATGGGTGGTGTACAACTCTATGAGATCCTTCAACCACCACCATTAGGCAGCCAATATTAGGCTCAGGTAATAGGCAGTCGGTACTGTTGTCAGCTACAATCTTTGGAGGTTTATGACCCCAAAACACATGAGATTATTAGAGGTATGATCTATGTTTATTTTAATCTTACTTCATTATTAGTAGACATATTTTTCAATTATTCGTTCATCTCTATACTCCTGGTGATAGATTTAGAGCTCTCGTTTGAGGTGTTATCCCAACAACTTCATCTTGATGTTCCTACATGGAAAAATTCTTCTGTATCTTTTATCTGCTAAAAGTATGAGCTATCACTTTGTAGAGAGAGATTTACGTGGGAACTTTTAGTTGTCATGATGGAACCCTAGGAAATAATATTGGGTATAGATTGGTTTTCCACGTTCTAAGGCCATATTTAATGTCACCACAGAAAATTCAGATGTCTATGCACTGATGGGATGAGATTCTCTTTTTCTGGTGAGAGATATCACTTGGCAGGATAAGTGGGTTCTACTAGAAGAAGACTATAATCCATCACCCATCAGTTAGAGAGAATATACCTAGGTGTAATAATATCTTAAGGTATCAAGATTCATTTAGTTGTTGAGGTTTATATATATGTATTCCCCGAGGACATTTATAGACTACCTACAAGGTGGGAGATACAGTTTTTCATTGATTTGAATCCCGAGACTACTCTAATATCTTCCTTGGGATATCAGATGGCCCCTACTGAGATCTGGGAGTTGCGTTTGTAGTTGGATGACCTTTGAGAGAAATGTTTCATCAAACCCAGTCTGTCCCCCTAGGTATCTCCATTATTGTTCATGAAAATAGAAGATGGGATCTTGTGGATTTTCATGGATTATCTTTGCCTAAACAGGGCCATGATAAAGAAAAATTATCCCATTGTTAATCCTGGCTATCATTATTTGATGGTTTGTGAGGTCTATATTCCAATGTTGGAATTCCTATGTCTCTATGGACACTATGAGTTTCTAGTGATTCCTTTTGTTGTGATGGATTCACTTGTTGTGTTTATGCATTTGATTAACCAGGTCTTTCAGTCATACTTGGACCAATTTTTGGTCATCTTCATTGATGACATACTCATATACTCTAAATTATAGGAGTAACATGCAGAGAACTTGAGGGTGGTCCTAGAATTTCTTCTAGAGCACAAAATTTATGGAAAACTCTCAAAGTTCCAGCTATGGATTCATGAGGTTCACTTTCAAGGGAATTCCATTTATAATAATGGTTTAGATGTGGACAATATAAAGATAAATGAAATGATTTATTTAGAGACACCCAAGAGTGTTCCATAGATATATATATTTATTGGCTTGGTGGGGTATTAGAAGAGGTTTGTGGAAGACTTCTCCAGAATCACATCCCCTTTGACTAACATGATGCATAAAGGGAATTAATTTACTTGGTTTGAGAAGTTCTAGAGGGCCTTTGAGAAGTTTAGGATAAGGATAATTATTTCTCCAGTGTTGAGAATACCAGAGGAGGGTGTGGAGTACATAGTGTATTACAATGCCTTAGGGATCTTGGCTCGGTTGTGTGTTGATGCAGTGTCAGGAAGTTATCGCATAAGGGTCGATACTATTGAGAACCCACAAGAAAAACTACATGAATCATGGCCTAGAGCATTTATAGGTAGTCTTCACCTTGAGTATGTGGAGGCACTACCTTTTGGGGGTGCTTTGTGGTTTCCTCGGACCATCAAAGTCTCAGTTACATCTTTATGAAGAGAGATTTGAACCTAAGACAGTGGCACTAGTTAGAGTTCTTGTAGGACTATGAATTTGAAATAAACTATACTCTAGGGATAGGAAATGTTGTAAAATATTCCCTTATAAGGAAGTATTAGGCTCGTTTAGTGCATGATGCTTTAGAGCAGTTGGCATCCTTGTTGTTGACCCTGGTAGATCATGATGGTTCAACTTTTCTATAGTCAATGGTATTAACTCCCCTACTTCTCAAGCATGTGAGAGAGTCTCAGATAAGATACTTTGAATGTGAGTTCTTAAGTGATTAGATATCCATAGGTGAATCACCATATAGATATTATGAAATAGGGAATTGTGTCATCCTTTTCCAGGTACATATGTTGGTCCTAGTCATGTTGTGGGAAGAGGTGTTGTGAGAGTTCCACACTTCTCCTATAGTTGTACATCCCATTTTGGAAAATATGTATAGAGACCTTCAGAAGAATTTTTGGTGGTCCAACATGATATGAAGCGTAGCTAAGTTCATCTCTTGGTTCCTCACCTGTCAGTAGGTGGAGTCTGGACACCAAGTTCCAGTTGGTTTGTTGCAGCTCCTTGATATCTGAGAGTGGAAATGGGACAACATATCCATGGATTTTGAGATGGGTATTATAAAAAAAGGGAAGGGTCTTGATGCAATCTGGTTGATAGTTGATTGACTCACAAATTTTGATCACTTCCTTGATATCAGGGAGTATGATTACATGTATAGTTTTGGTAAGTTGTACATACATGAGATCATTCGACTTCATGGGGTTCCCTTGATGATTGTCTCTAATCATGATGCACGGTTTACGTCATGGTTGTAGAGAGGCCTAGTGGATGAATTTGATAACCAAATGAGGATGAGTATATCATTTCACCCCCAAAACAATGGTCATACCTAGCACACTATCCTAGAGTTAAAGGATATTTTGAGCACTTGCGTATTAGACTTAGGCCAGAGATGGCAGGATCAATTGCCTTGATAGAGTTTGCGTACAAAACAACTACCACTCTAACATCTACATGGAACCTTTTGAGGCCTTGTATGTGAAACCCTACATGTCACCCTTTTATAGAATAGAGATCGGTGAGACATCTCTTGTTGGCCCAAATATGATGTAGGTGATGGTGGAGAAAGTCCAGGTTATCTATGAGCAGATGAGGATGGCCCAGAGTAGACAAAAATCTTATGCAGATCACCTTCGTAGGCCCTTGGAGTTTGAGAAGGGAGAAAACATCTTCCTAAGAGTCTCCCCATGATGAGGATTTCAGAGGTTCTGCCAGGGAGTCAATCTATCCCTGAGATTCATAGGTCTATTCGATATCATGAAGAGGGTTGGCAAGGTTCTTACCTCCTCACCCTACCCCCACAGCTAGAGTGGGTGCACAACATCTTCCACATGTTGTAGATGAGAAGATACGTGTATGAACCCACACACATTATTGTATGGGGTGATATAGACATCTAGGATGGATCCACCTTTGCGGGGCACTAGGTGTTGATCAAGGAACGTTAGGAGAGGACCTTGTATAGACAGACCATCCCCTTGGTTCACATGTTGTGGCATCACAAGAACATCTAGGAGATTTCATAGGAGTAGGAGATCCATGTGAGGGAATAGTATCCCAAGTTTTTTATATAGTTTTATTTTTTGGGGGTGAAAATATCAACGGAGGGAATAATTTAGAGACCTGGTTTTTCCTTATAATACTTTGAAATATTTCTATATATATTTCCAAAGCTAGGTGTTGAGATGGTGTGAGATTCTGAGGCTTGATGTACCTGGAATTAATTTTATAAAAATATTAAATATATTTTATATTATGAATTCATGTCTCTTAAAGAAAATAGTATAACTCTTAAACAGAAGGTCAGATTGGAAATCTGATACCACAGTTGAGTACAAAACATGGTGTTTATCCTAGGCATGATATAAAATAAGTTGGCATGGGGCGTTCAGACTCCTCGCTCATTGGTGGTATGTTAAGTGGATTAATTAATTAATAAATTAATTAATTCTTCAATTTTAGAACTAATTGAACTGTATACAAAATCATCACCATGGAGAATCCTCTATGGTTTTCCACAAAAACCCTGGGAGTATTCTAGTGCTCCTAATTCCTCTATCATTGGTAAATCACCTCGGATGATGATAAAACACTGAATTAGAGTAGATCAGGATGAAGGGAAAGTAAATAATCCTCTAAATAATTATTTTTCATTTTATTCAATAAAAAATTATCCAATCTCCAGATAGGACTCATCAATATTTGTTTTACACCCTTGTTGATTAAAAATATTGATCGGATCGATCCCTTATATCGATCTACGCTAATTGTGGCCTAAAAATTCACCTAGATACCAATTTAAATTTATTTTTTTCATTGGTCTCTAACCCCAGTATCACTGTTCTTGATCGTTGACCAAGAAATATTTTCCAAAAATGGTTAAACCTTTTTTACAGTGCCTTTATCCCAAATTTTCTTCATGTTCATCACCTGCAGGACCTCGCGATCCTAGTTCAATATTGTCGAGTGGTACCAAGCCTGATTAGACCCCTAAAATCACAATTTATTGACAAACAAGGCATGGAATGTTGAACTAAGACTAGATTTTGGATGTTTGCGAGGCATGGGTGGTCATTTCAATGATCGGAGGTTGGATCTTCAATAGAGGAAGATTCGAGATGTGTGATGGATTACGGGATCACACAAAATCAAACCGTATTCAATTTTTCAGCCACCAAAGGGTCGAAATACATTATCCAATGATAGATCAACAAATCATGAGAATATTATAGGCCAAAATAAATTTCATAGATCATATTTGGCATGTATATCTTGGATCTAACTTTCTGTTAAAAATCCTAATACACTCCATGTACAAGTATGAACACAAAGTGTGTATCCCCTTAAGCATGGCAGCTAGGGTTTTGGGAAATTATAAGGATGGGACAATTTGTATCCCTCTTACACACTATGTACATGGGATACCACTTGTATGAAACATCTTTTCATGTACCTAAGTACACAGACATGAGGTCAGTACACGAACATGGCCTGTAGCACACAGCCTGGTCCCAGTAAGCATGGACATGTCGTGTAGTCCACCTGCACTTTATGTACTACTACATGAGTTGGGAGACTTGTTTCAGCTAGGGACATTACCAGGTGGTGGAGTAGGACCACACACCATGTGGGTCCCCTCACATATCTTGTACCGGTAAGTTCCTTTTTAGGATACTTCAACGTTCATATATCCTTCATTTAGACTCAAATTTTGGTCCAATAGTATCCTATCATAATTTTTTTATATTGAATGTTATGGTTCCCTATGTTGTGGATTTCAAGATATGATGTTTAATGATCTAGGTGTGATTCTTATTTAGTCGATGTTTGATGACAGAAGTGATTAGTCAGTATCCCTAGATACTTCTTATAGAGTGGAACCCTCTATCATCATGGGCTCGGGTCCTTTACAACTAAATTCCAAGTAGAACCTCCTATTGGATAGGGTGTGGGTCCTCGATGACTATAGTAGAACCCCCATGATGTATAAGGGTGAGGGTCATCAACTTCCATGTGGAACCCCCATGATGATAATTAGTAATGAAACACAACTCTAAGTCCATACCTTGTTGAAGACTTCACTAGAACTTCGAGGTAAACCTAGGATCCCGGTCAGATATAATAAATTATGGTACTCCATATGACTATAACACTTTCTTAATGTGTATTTTGAAAATATGGTCAAGTGATAAATATTTTATGATATAAATAAAGTTTTTTTAATTCATAAAGAGATCAACTACAAGATAAATAACATTATAGCCTATAGATTTTTTTGGGAGTCTGGAGAAAAAATACAGTGTGATGTTTTTCCATTTCCATTCTGGTATGGGATTAGCTATAACATCCCCTTAGAATTATGATAAAAATACTTAAATTGTAGACACACTAATCATAAATATTCATGATTTGAAATATCTATCTCTATTTTTCCCACAATAAATACTCTTTCATATCTCTATAAATCTTCTTACTTCCAGGATAAATAGATAATGGTGAACTATGAGATTCATCCAATAGATCCTTCTTAAAATTTGGTATGGACAAGAAATAGTCATGGTTCTTGAACCCTATCATTCCATTAAAATCAAGGTTAAACTCATGAAAATTTCTTACCTAATTTTATAACTCTACATCTACCTTATGTGCCTCTTTAATCATCACTTGGATTAATGGTTGAAAAATATTTTTTCCAAGATAATATTTCTCTCGTTCCATAAAGATTTCCAAATCCATCCGTTATAAATCTATAAATATTTGATCTTTTTTTATTCTAATCATAGATAAACTACCATGATTCTTTCAACTCAAAGCATCGTCCACCTTTTTCTCTTTCCTAAGGTTGTAATGTGATTCATATTCATAATCTGAAATCAACTCCAACCATATTCTCTAGTTACTATTCAAAAATTACTGATTGAATATATATTTTACACTTTTATTATTAGTATATATGTCACTCATTTCACTTGTAAGAACTCGGGTTTTGAGCCTGTAAGACTTTGAAATTTTCTTAATGTTATTCCAGAGCAGGGCGTTTAGACGGCATGTGATTCCGAGCCCTGGTGTGTCCGGAATTAAATTTTAAGTTTTTTCACACTAGACACACCAAATAAATATAATAACTCATAAACAGTTGCTCATATGGGAAAACTGAGGGCACCTTTGAGTTCGGAGTGTGTCGTTTACCCTAGGAGGGGTGTAACGTTAGCGGGCGTGGCCCTTCTGTTGAAAACACCACCAGGGGCGTTTTCATAATTTAGCGGCCTCAGGAATGAACTTTATAACTTCTGAATGGAGGCTTAGATTAAAATTCTAATACTTTCTTTGCATTCATAATGTGGATTTTACCCTAGAGGCGGCTTAACCCCGACCCCACCAAAAGTTCGAGTACAGTCATACTGGTGGGTGTTTAAGTGTGTTTCCCTACTTAAACACATCCACCCCCCCCCCCCTTCTTCCTCCTTGGTTTTTATCTGGTGAAAGATCTCCCAATAAGGGATAAACATTCTCCAAGCTCCTCCTCCTCCCTAGCAAGGTGGTTGCGGCTCCGGCGGGCCGTTCGTGAAGCGACGGGCTACGCCCTGCGAGGTAGGTTCATGTGTTTCATTTTTTTTAATTTCGCATCTACTTTGAACTCAAATTATAGCATCTATATACTGTTTAATTTTTGAGTGAAGGAAATATTTGAGTAGGGATCAATCCGAGCTTTCCAACGAGTCTTTCTGATTGAATTTTCGAGTCCCGGGGTGTCCGAGGTGACCCCGAGAAGTTTTCCGGCCAAAAAACCCCCGTTTCCGACGGTTCCAGGCCGGTCTGGTGGCTCCGTGCGGCGGTCCGGTGGGCGACGGCGGCGGCGCGGGCTTCACCAGGAGGCGGTGCGGGCTTCCTCAGGTGTTGGAGTGTCCCTTCGGCGGTCGGCGCGGGCGAGAGGGACGGCGGCCCGGCATTGCCGGTCGGCGTGCGGCGCGCGAGACTGGGGTCGTCATGACCCCGAGAGCCAGCCGAGACCCGCAAAGCACGAGTCTCATGGAAACAGAGCTGGACCGACTCATGCCGGTCCGAGTAAAGCTACGCAGTCCACATGGTGAACTGTAGGCCGCGGTGGACCGGACATTCCGGGCAGCTGAGCCGCAGATCGCCGGTCTGAAGGGGGGTGGACCGGTTGAACCGGTCTTGCCCACCCCATCTCCGTCCGTTGGGGTTAAAATGCCTCTAAATTAAAAAATGGATGTCGTATTCATGTACCATCTATGGCAATGTGATCCTCAGCTCAAGATGGAGATTTTGAGATGATATTAGGGATTTTAATTCCCGAGACGGGGGTTCGGGTGGCGCGACATGCCCGTTAGGTATTGTTTAGCGCCTCGCCGGGATTCTTCTTACAGATGGAGCGAGCACATCCGGAGTCCTTTTTAGGCGTCGTCTGTGGAATTGTGACCCTGGCGTCGAGATGAAGTAGTCCAGGGTGGTTTTAGGCGTCGAATCCAGAATTTAGGCATGGGCCCCACGGGCCGTCTTTTAAAATGTGTGCAGCATTTTTCGACTTTTTCATCAAACATTTGTTCGGGGTGAATGAATAGTCGATTTGGTGTGTTTTTCAAAGAGAATCACGATGGCGCAGTTCGCCCAACCCCTTTCAGGACCGAGGTGTGGGCCCTATGAGACGTTGTACAGGCATAAAGCGGTGTTGAATAACTTTTTTGTCGGGAGTCTGTTTCCAACAAGTAAATAATCTATCTCATATGTTTTTCCATGAGGATTACAATGGTGTAATCTGTTTGGGAGTGCAGATCCTCTTTCGAGATCTCATTAAATGTGGAAACATGAAAGGGCATTGGTCGGAGGTTCCTTTGATGCACACCGAACCAACACATGGTAGCGATGTTGGTGACACCCAATGATGGCACAGGAAGTGCGGAGTTATCAGACCAGTTTCGGGTTTACCCTCTAGCAGGGCTGGGCAGTGGGTTACCCACCAGCATACCAGGGTTTACCCTCTAGTGGGGCTGGGTAGTGGGTTACCCGTTGACCTTAGGTTTTACCCTCTAGCGGGGCTGGGTAGTGGGTTACCCATTCATCTTAGGTTTTACCCTCCAGTGGGGCTAGGTAGTGGGTTACGCATTCATCTTAGGGTTTACCCTCCAGATGGGCTAGGCATTGGGTTACCCGATGACTTCTTTCAAACTCATCCCTTTCTATGTGGCTAGTTAGTGACTTTTCTCAATGATTACCGGAGTGGGACCCTTGGTTGAACAGTTTAGTGATGCGACACCTTTGACGTGCGGGACTGTTGGGAATCAGTGATGGATATCCTTAAAACTATTGGCGACTTTT
The DNA here is from genome assembly GCA_963277665.1 of Viscum album. Lineage (NCBI taxonomy): Eukaryota > Viridiplantae > Streptophyta > Magnoliopsida > Santalales > Viscaceae > Viscum > Viscum album. The sequence goes on from OY728119.1 coordinate 1,981,425,170, forward strand.
CCTGGGATGAGCTTGCATATGAAGATCCCCTTACGTACTCGTTCGGGTTTCTTGTTGAGAATATATATATATTTATACACCCTAATTTTGTTCTCATTCCTTGGGTTCAGTTACTTTCCTTCTAGGAGGGGTGAAGACACATGGGGTATGCTACGTTCTTTCCATGTCTAGCTCCTCTTAGTTGGATGAGTCTACTTCCTTCCTTCTGTTGGGTTGATCTGTACTCTCTCTCTATTGTACTCTTACACTATTCTTTGTTCTGTCTACTTCTCACCATTTTAGTACCTCCTTTTTTGATCCCTCGAGATTTTGGGTCATCCTACTGAGTATCTTTTTACTCACCCCTTCTTGGGCTTTTCCCGCACTTGGTGTGCCCTTGTAGACAACAGACAGGTCGATCGAGACTATGGAGGAGAGTAGAGGACACAGGAGCTTGGGCTGCGTTCAGTGGTCGTAGTAGGACTTTCAGGTGTGAGACTCATGATCTGTTTACTTTTTTTTACCTATTTTCGGGGTGTGGTACCTTTCGGGTTGGGGACGTGTTTTTCCCTTTTTCTATTCAGTTATCTCATCAGTACTTTTCATCACTTTACTTGTTCTACTTAGAAGTAGATGTATGACTGTGGTTGAGTTATAGTTATTTGTACTTTTGTTTCCTTGTTAATATTAACTTCTGTATTGAGTGGGTTGTGTGTGTGTGTATAGGTACTTAGGAAAAGGCCTCTCCGAGATTGTTATGCCTTCGACTCTTTTCACCATCCCCTGGCCTATGGAGGCCGTCTTGGGGTAGTCGCGGCTCAAGACCAGTAGGGTCAAGTCGTGACAAAGTGGTATCAGAGGTGGTTCATTACTTGGGGCATTGTTCGGACGTCCATAAAAAGAAATTGGTTGGGATTTAGGGCAATAGAGTCGACGTGTCTTGAGAACGGTTGTCAGGATAGGGGGTCCAGTGATGGTACAGGCGGCCGACGTGTCCATTCACCAAGACCCTGATAACCCGCTTGTCGACTCGGCACACTGAGACACTTGTTGAAGGGAATTTGGAACATGAATCTGATAGGATTGAGTCTTTGATTGTACTTTTTTATTCATCTCCCCTTTGTTACTACTGATATATATATATTTATATATTATCATCTGATCACGGTAATCCTTGATAATTTTCAGGATTCCCCCACGACATCAGCCAGCCAGGTTACCCCCTCCAGTTCGTGACGAAAACCTGGCGAGCGATGAGGCGTCAGTTCAGGGACCCTCACATGATCCCCTTCCACTCAGTGGCTTAGCAGTATCTCCTCCATCTAGAGAGCGGTAGTTAGTACCGGCAGCACAGGCCGAGGTTGAGCGCAGGCTGAGTGCGCTCCAAGACTTCCAGCATCAGTGGCCGCAGAAGTTCCGTGGGGACCCCGATCCCCAAGCAGCGGAAGTCTGGATAGAGTCTATAGACCACCTTTTTAGGCTGGTATGGACACCAGCGGACCAGATGGTTTCCCTAGCTACCATCCTTTTTCTTGGGACGATCGGGCATTGGTGGGGGTTGGTTACGCAGACCCACGACGAGTCGTCTCTCACGTGGGATAGCTTCCAGCAAGTCTTCCGGGAGGAGTACTCCTCCTCTTGTTTATGCTTCGTACGGATTCAGAAGATTCTAGAGCTAAAGTAGGGGGAGATGACCGTGGCACAGTACTCATCCCGGTTTACCAATCTGACACGCTACTTGCAGGATATGCTCCACGATAGTTACTTTCCGGTGCGGAAGTTTGAGCAGGGTCTTCGTAGGTAGATCTGTGCTAGTGTAGTTACCTTGTGCATCCCTACTTATGCCAGGGTACTAGAGTGGGTGCTAGTGATAGAGAGATTCTTGGCTGAGAGACGCCAACTGACAGGGCCTAGCAGTGGACACTTCAAAGCAGAGTCTTCGGTAGCAGGCAGGCGGTAGAGAGCAGAGCCTCAGCCGAGGAGACCCTTTCGTGAGTAGACTCAGGGGCAGGGTCGTACACCTTAGTGGCACCATAGAGCACTGGGGAAGTCAGGAGAGAGTCAGTGCTATGCTTATGACGGACGGGGTCACCTATCACGGGACTACCTGACCAGGCGTACCGAGCAGTCGTGGCAGGCAGTGGGCGCACCGCAGCAGCAAAGGCAGCGCCGTGGCCAGGGATCTCCCACGCGAGGATAGGGTGGTCCTTAGGGAGGTGGCGCAGGTATAGAGGTAGGACCCGGAGGTGAGGGACATCGTTTCAAGGTCCTTTCACCACCACCATCGGGTGGCCCACGCCAGGCTCAGGGAGCTGGTGGTAGGGGCCATAGATAGCTTCAAGTTGTGGGTGTTCGTGACCCCCCCCCCCCCAGCACATGAGATGGTCCGAGGTACGGTTTGTGTTTACTCTACGCTTGATTCGGTACTAGTAGACACATGCTCCAACCACTCTTTTATATTTCTGCTTTTGGTACGGGAGTTGGAGCTCCCAGTAGAGGTGCTGACACCCACGCTTAGCCTCTAGGTTCCTACAGGAAGTGCATCGTTAGTGACCTTTGTCTGCAGACAGTGCGAACTATCATTCGAAGAGGAGAGTTTCACGTGGGACCTACTTGTCATCATGATGGAACCTTATGACGTCATCTTGGGCATGGATTGGCTTTCCATGGTTCACGCCTAGATTGACTTTCGGTGCAGACTAGTCAGATGGATCCATTCTGATGGGACGAGGTTCACCCTCCTTGGTGAACGAGACCTCGTGGAAGATCAGATGGGTACTCTGAGTAGGAGACCACAACATTTTTCTCACCAGTTGGTGAGAATGGCTCTCAGAGTAGAAGACGCTACAGGCACCTAGATCCCTACCGTTATAGAGGACTACATGGATGTCTTTCCAGAGGATGTCTCGGGACTACCTTTGAGGCGAGAGATGGAGTTCTGCATTAACTTGCAGTCGGGGACTACCCTGATATCATTTTCAGAATATCGGATGGCACCCATAGAGCTTCGGGAGCTACGACTTCAGTTGGAAGACCTTCATGAGAAAGGATTCATCAGGACCAGTGTGTCCCCCTGGGCAACTCCAGTTTTGTTTGTGAAAAAGGTAGATGGGAGTCTGCAAATTTGTGTGGATTATCATCGCCTGAATCATGCCACGATAAAGAAAAAGTACCCTTTTCCAAAGATTAATGACATCTTCGACCAATTGAGAGGTGCAAAGTGGTTATCTAAGATTGATATTCATTCCGGCTACCACCAGTTGCGGGTTTTTGAGGCTAACATCCCGAAGTTGGCTTTCCTTTGTCGTTATGGTCATTACAAGTTTCTGGTGATGCCCTTTGGTGTGACTAATTTCCCTGCCATTTTCATGGCTTTGATGAACTAGATCTTCCAGCCATAATTGGACCAGTTTGTGGTTTTCTTTATTGAAGACATACTCATCTACTCTGCGATGGAGGAGGAGCACGTGGAGCATTTGAGGATGGTCCTAGACTTACTCTGGGAGCACCAGCTGTATGGGAAACTCTCGAAGTGTCAGTTCTGGATTCATGAGGTTCACTTTCTGGGGAATTTCATTTCGGAATAGGGTTTGGCCATAGATCCTGCAAAGATAGAGGCAGTGCTTGCTTGGGAACCACCCAAGAATGCGTCAAAGGTGCAGAGATTCCTTGGTTTGGTAGGGTACTACAGGAGGTTTTTGGAAGATTCCTCCAGGATTGTTTCCCCTTTGATCGCATTGACGCGAAAGGGATGACCATTCACCTAGACTGATCAGTGCTAGAAGGACTTTGAGGATTTGAGGCAAAATCTAACTAGTGATCCAGTGATGAGGCTGAAAGAGGAGGGCATTGAGTTCATGGTGTACTGCAATGCTTCAGGAGCTGGGCTCGGGTGTGTGATGATGCAGCAGTGGGCCGTGATTGCATATGGTTTGAGGCAATTGAGGCCCCATGAGTAGAATTATGTGACTCACAATTTGGAGCTAGCAACGGTGGTCTTTGCCTAGAGGTTATGGAGACACTACCTTCTAGGTGAGCGTTTTGTGGTCTACTCAGACCACCAGATCCTCAAATACATCTTTATTCAGAGGGATCTGAATCTGAGGCAGAGGTGCTGGCTGGAGTTTCTGCAGGACTATGATTTCAGGATAGTCAACACTCCAGGTAAGGGAAACTTAGTAGCAGATTCCCTTAGTAGGAAGTCCCCGTCTCGTCTACTGCGGAAAGCTTCATAGCAATTGGCTTCCCTACAGCTGACCTTGGTGGAGCATGAGGGTACTACTTTTCTGCAGTCGATGATGTTTACTCCTTTGCTTCTTGAGTGTGTGAGAGAGTCACAACTGGGGGATGTCGACAACGAGGTATTGTGTGATCAGATATCCACAGGCGATGCACCCGATGGGTATTCTGAAGGACGGAATCATGAGATCCTATTCCAGGGGCGAGCTGTAGTACCAATGGATATGCGGAAGGAGGTGAGGCAATAATTCCACACTTCTCCCTTGGTCGTACATCCCGGTGTGGGGAATATGTACAGATACCTTCAGGGGAAATTTTAGTGGTCTCGCATAAAGCGGAGCGTAGCTGAGTTTGTTTCTCTGTGTCTTACCTATCAGCAGGTGAAGGTAGGGCATCAGGTTCCGGAAGGGTTGTTTCAGCCCGTTGATATCCCAGAGTGGAAGTGGGATGGCATATTTGTGGACTTCATCATAGGGATTACATGCACAACGAAGTTTCATGATTCCATTAGGGTGATATTAGACCGACTCACAAATTTGGCACACTTCATTGCCATCAGGGAGCAGAGCTCGGTGGAGAGTCTAGGGCAGCTGTACATTCAGGAGATTGTCTGCCTTCATAGAATACCCTCAACGATCATCTCTGACCGTGACACATGGTTTACATCGCGTTTGTGGCAAGGCCTGTAGGAGGCATTCCGGACTCACCTGCAGATGAGTACAACTTTTCACCCCCAGACGGATGGGCAGACTGAGCGCACTATCCTGGTGTTGGAGGATATGCTCAGGGCGTGCATATTAGACTTTGGCCTAAGCTGGGAGGATTACCTGCCATTAGTGGAGTTTTCATACAAAAACAGTTACCACTCTACTATCAGCATGACACCTTTTGAGGCCCTCTATGAGAGAGCCAGATGCGGGCTCAGTATCCCGAGTTGTTTTTGTAGTTTTGTTTTTCGGGGACGAAAAACTTGAAAGAGGAAATGATGTAATTACTCAGGTTTTGAGCCTGTAAGACTTTGAAATTTTCTTGATGTTATTACAGATAAGGGCGTTCAGACAGCGTGTGATTCTGAGCCCCGGTGTGGCCGAAATTAAATTATAAGTGCATTCACACTAGACACGCCAAATAAACATAATAACTCCTAAACGGTTCCTCATATGGTAAAACTGAGGGCACCGTTGAGTCTGGAGTGTTCCATTTACCCTAGGAAAGGTTTAACTTTCGCGGTCGCAACCCTTATGTGGAAAACACCACCAGGGGCGTTTTCGTAATTTAGCGGCCTCAGGTGTGAAATTTATAACTTCTGAACGGAGGCTTGGATTAAAATTCTGAGACCGCCGTTACGCTTAGAACTTGGATTTTACCCTAGAGGCGGCTTAACCCCGACCCCGCCGAAAGTTTGGGTATGGGCCTACTGGTGGGTGTTTAAATGTGTTTCCCTACTTAAACACATCCCCCCCCCCGTATTCCTCCATGATTATTCTCTGGTGAAAGATCTCCCAAAAAGGGAGCAACCTTCTTCAAGCTCCTCCTTCTCCCTAGCAAGGTGGTTGCGGCTCCGGTGGACCCTTCATGAACTGATGGGCTACGCCCTATGAGTTTGGTTCATGTGTTTCGTTTTTTTTAATTTCGCATCTACTTTGAAATCAAATTATAATGTCAATGTGCTGTTTAATTTTCGAGTGAAGGCCATATTTGAGTAGGGATCAATCTGAGATTTCCAATGAGTCTTTCGAATCGAATTTTTGAGTCCCAGGGTGTCTGGGGTGACCCCGGGAAGTTTTCCGGCCAAAAAAACCATGTTTCCAGCGGTTCCAAGTCAGTCTGGCGGCTTCGCGCGGCGGTTCGATGGGCGATGATGGCGGTGAAACTCACCGGCGGCGGCGCGGGCTTCACCAGGCGGCGGCGCGGGCTTCCCCGGGTGGCAGCATGGCCCTTCGGTGGACATCGCGGGTGAGAGGGACGGTGGCCCGGTGGTCCAAGCCGTGGGAGCGCGTTCTGGTCGGTTATGCCGGTCAGCGTGCGGCGCGCGAGACCGGGGTCGTCGGGACCCCGGGAGCCGGCCGAGACCCGCAAAGCGCGAGTCTCGTGGAAAAGGATCCGGACCACCTCGTGTCGGTCTGGGTAAATCCGCGCGGCACACGCAGTGAACTGCAGGCCGCGGTGGACCGGGCTGTCCGGGTGGCCGAGTCGCGGACCGCTGGTTTGAAGGGGGGTGGACGAGCCGAACCGGTCCGGCCCACCCCGTCTCCATCCGTTGGCGTTAAAACGCCTCTAAATTGCAAAATGTATTTCATATTCACGTACCGTCTACGGAGACACGATCCTTGGCTTGAGATAGATATTTTGCGATGGTCTCACGGATTTTAATTCCCGAGACAGGGGTTTGGGTGGCGTGACACGCCCGTTAAGTATTGTTTAGAGCCTCGTCGGGATGCTTCTTTCGGATGGCATAAGCACATCCGGAGTCTGTTTTGGGCGCCGTCAATGGAATTGTGACCCCGACGTCGAGATGAAGTATTCCAGGGTGGTTTCAGGCATTGAATTCAGAATTGAGGCATGGGCCCCACGGGCCGTCTTTTAAGCTGTGTGCAGCGTTTTGTGACTTTTTCATCAAACGACTATTCAGGGCAAATGAATAGTCGATTTGGCGCATTTTTCCGAGAGCATCACGATGGAACAGTTCGCTCTGCCCCTTTTGGGACCAAGGTGTGGGCCCCACGAGATGTCGTACGGGTATAAAGTGGTTTTGAATAACTTTTTCGTCAGGAGTCCATTTCCAGCAAATAAATAGTCTATCTCTCGTGTTTTTTCATGAGGATTACAATGGTGTAATCTGTTTGGGCGTGCGGAGCCTCTTTCGAGATCTCATTAAATGTGGAAACATGAAAGGGCATTGTTCAGAGGTTCCTTTTATGCACACCAAACCAACACACAGTAGCGATGTTAGTGACACCCAGTGATGGCACGGGCAGTGCAGAGTTATCAGACCAGTTCTGGGTTTACCCTCCAGTGGGGCTGTGCAGTGGGTTACCCGTTGACCTTAGGGTTTACCCTCCAGCGGGACTGGGCAGTGGTTTACCCGTTCATATTAGGGTTTACCCTCCAACGGGGCTGGGCAGTGGGTTACATGTTCATCTTAGGGTTTACCCTCCGCTGGGCTGGGCAGTGGGTTACCCGATGACCTCTTAGGGTTTACCCTCGAGCTGGGCTGGGCAGTGGGTTACCCGATGACTTCTTTCAAACTCAACCCTTTCTATGTGGCTAGTCAGTGACTTTTCTCTGTGATTACCATAGCGGGACCCTTGGTTGAACAGTTTAGCGATGCGACAGCTTTGACGTGTGGGACTGTTGGGCATCAGTGATGGATATCCTTAGAACTGTTGGCGACTTTTCCTGGGTTGAGATTGGAGATGAAGATCCCCTTACGCACTCATTCGAGTTTCTTTTTGAGCATATATATATATATTTATACACCCTACTTTTCTTCCCATTCCTTGAGTTTAGTTACTTTCCTTCTAGGAGGGGCGAAGACACGCGGGGTATGTCATGTGCTTTCCGTGTCTAGCTCCTCTTGGTTGGATGAGTCTACTTCCTTCCTTCTATTGGGTTGAGCTGCACTCTTTCTCTCTCTATTGTACTCTTACACTGTTCTTTGTTTTGTCTACTGCTCACTGTTTTAGTAACTCCTTTGTTGCTCCCTCGAGCTTTCAGGGCATCCTATTGAGTATCTTTATACTCACCCCTTCTTGGGTTTTTCCCCCACTTGGTGTGACCTTGCAGACAATGGACAGGTTGATCGAGACTACGAAGGAGCGTAGAGGACACAGGAGCTTGGGCTACGTTCAGTGGTCGTAGTAGGACTTTCAGGTGTAAGACTCACCAGCTGTTTACTTTTGTTTACCTGTTGCTGGGTTGTGGCACCTTTTGGGTTGGGTGCTTGTTTTTTCCTTTTTATGTTCAATTATCTTGTCAGTACTTTTTATCATTTTACTTGTTCTACTTATAATTTGATGCATGACTATGGTTGAGTTATAGTTATTTTTACATTGGTTTCCTTGTTACTCTGCACTTCAGCATTGAGTGGGTTGTGTGTGTGTACAAGTACTTAGGCAAAGTCCTCCCCGAGATTGTTACGCCTTCGATGCTTGTCTCCAGCCCCTGGCATATGGAGGCGGGCTTGGGGTAGTCACGGATCGAGACTAGTAGGTTCGGGTCGTGACATCTCTATAAATATAATGCCTCTATATTTTTCACAACCCGACCCAATTGGGGCCTGAACCATGACTACCCCAATCACACCTCTAATATTTTAGGGTATGGTAACCATTTCTGAATAGGCATATCACACTCATGTTCAGCACTAGCCTAATGTACCTATACACATGCACTTATCTCCAAGCCCATACAATGTTGAAATGTAAAATAACTAGAACCAATGCATGCATACATCCACAATCCCACAATCAGAGTATGATAATAAAGTATTTTTACCAATAAAGGGGTCAAATACAAGCCCAACCAAAAAATGCAGAGAGTCCACCATACTTATAAGGTGAAGACTACTATCAAATTAAACCACCCAGAAAACACCTCAATTTATGTTTCTTAAGATAGTATCCACCAGATTTATGTCCTCCTAAGACACTGTTGTTTCATCTCTAAAATGAGAACTTTGTTAGTAAACCAAATCATCCAATGGAGATCAATCGGTATATACCTTTTATCATGTTAAAGAGATACCAGAGTTAATTCATTCACTTCGGGTTCACCATTTTTTGTTTCATCACTAAAATGTGGGTTAGGGTTTGGAAACACTATCAATGGGTTTGTTCGTGGAACCGAAAAAACCCAATGGTTTTATATTTGATGGGACCTACTTTCCAAAGGTAGACGCCCATTAGATGTATTGACCAACATTGATTAAGAACTCACAATGGTCAAGAGGATGGGAGGTCAGGCTCATCACACCCTTTTAGGGGAAATTATTTCCTACTTAGGGACTCTTTCATATATTTAAGAAATGTTCTTGAATCTTTCATTAATTCCCAAGTATGATGTGGGTCATCCAAAGATTATCAATCAATTATAATAATGTATATATTTTAGAATCATATATATGTATCCATGGTTCTTCATCAATGGAGATATTTATATGTATCCAAGGTTCTTTATCAATGGAATCCTTTTATGTACTACTTGGAGAATCTTTTGGTCATTATTATGATGATGCTGATTGTCTAACCATATAGTGGGGCACTCTAGAGTTTATTGTAATCCATGGAGATTAATTTCACTCTAGAGTTTATCATCATCCAGGGAGACAAAATTTGTTTTGATGTCGGGATTGAACCCATATAAGGGCTTACTACGTATCCTTGTGAGAGGAATCAAAACCCAAATAGTTTGGTGCTTCTTAATAGGGAACACTATACCTTTTAAGGTCGTGTGATAAGAACCCAAGCATACAATTTAATGTAATGTGGCAAGGGCGTCTAGGCATAAGGTGCCTAGTCAAATTTTGGTGTGGGACTTATACTGAAGTGGCCCAAAGAACTTGGAAAAGATATAAATTTCCAATTTTAATTAGACTCCACTGGGGATATGGATCAAAAGAATAGGGTTGATTTGGTGTGTTGGGTTTGAACCTTAGAGAGGCTTTCTATGTATCCCATTTGGATGGGAATCAAATCCCACATAGTTCAGTCAGGAGGACCCATGAATATTGAGGACCTCAAGGGTATGTATTGTGGTGGAGTATGGCCCTTTGATATTATTAAGTTGGGGGATTACTCCTGAAAAGGATTCCCTTGTGAAGGGAACATGAGGGATGTTTTAACTCGTGGTGATTTGGGGTCTTAATTTAGGGCTTACTCCAAAGGAGGATTCTCAGATTAAGGGAATTATGATTGGGGCTTATTCCTAAGGAGGGTTCCCATTGAGCTCAGTCCCTAAGTGGGCATCCTGCGTATCTTGGTTAGAAGGAATCATAGTACTCGTAGTTCAATAAATGAGGTGGATTGTCAGGGTTTCATGATCATCACTAACCTTTAAACCCATTTGAGTCATGCTTAGTGTGAGAAACAAGAGGAATCAGAAGATTTGACAAAGAAAATAGTTTTCCCCCTTCACTGGTGGAAGATGAGGAGGAGGATAATGGAAGAGGTTGGTGTTATGGAACTTCAATATCTTCAATTTACCCTATAAAGTAATGAAGGTGAAGGACACAGTGGTTAATAAGATCAATACTACAACCTCTTACATGAAATTCTATGGCCTTAATCTAGGAGGGATGCCCTAAAATTGGTTCCACAGTGGTAAATCTCTAACAATATCTCTAGGGTATGGGTCCTTGTGACTGTATATATAAAAATCTACATGTTCCCCAAGGATCCTAGCTATTTGGTAGGACTAGTGTGTGATCGTACCACGATTCATTGTTTTATTCCACCCTTACACCGCAGTTTTAAACTATTTTTGTAATGAATATTCCAAATATAATAATAAATTTCACTTTATTTTTGAATAAATCTATTAATGTTAATCAATATTATAATGGGAAATGTTACTTGTTTTTATTGTTTCAATGTAGGTGGAGGTGATTTGGAGAGCCCTTGATGAAGTGAAAGAAAAATGGTCCAAAATTGTATGGATCCATGGACATATGTCCACTGTTTTAAATAGTACACGAATTCCCTACATCCAAATGGGATGAAATATTTTGGGCCTGTCCAAAATTTAATAGTCTACATTTCATATTAAGGAAACCAATGCTGATTTGGCTTCTATAGGGCCCATCCGAACTGATCTGTCCAAGACACCGAATTTGGACCAAGTCAAATGCGGTGTTCTATATTTTATCAATATCTTTAGATTTAGTTGTCCAAATGGTGCAAAACTTCCGGTGGAGACATTCAAGAGGTAGGTATACAACTTTTCTATTTTCTCCAAAGCGAGATAAGACTGTATGAAGGCCTAAATGTGTGGTACAAGTGGATTGAAGAAATCTGCGTTCCTAAAACCACCTTCCAATTTTCCTATAAAATGCCACCTTGGGCTCCCCATTTGAAAGTTCGGCCAAGAGGCAAAGTGATGCCATTTTGGAGTCCCCAAGGAGTCTTCTCAACATCCCTAGAAGTTATGGAGGCTATGGGAGGTGCTACTTCAACATCTTCTTCTTCTTACCCTCTCATGGGTTTCTAAACCCCTTGTGATCACCCGAGGAGGAACGTGATGTACATCTCGAGCTTCGTGTTTGTAATATTTGAATGATATTTTAAATTCCAGGTTGTTGTGTTGTTTTTCATCATCCTCTATTCTTATTTTATTGAGTTATGTATTGTTATGTCATTCTCAACTCATATGATCATGTTTGGGGGTACCCATTCATGTGATGTTTCACACACCGTTCACCACTTTCTTTCCCACTTTCAATTGCGGTGTTTGTGTGGTTTATATTGGTCAATTGAACTCACACAAGCACTGTCAAGGCCATGTACATTTATGTCATGGTATCACAAAGAAATAACATACAAATCTGGACATTGCATCGAGTTTTTTGTGTGTTTCCTTGGTGAGTTTTGGTTATGAAGTCAAACACAATTCACCCAATCATCGGCGGTGTCCGGTGAATCATTGTGTGTTTTTGACTGAACCCTAGGAGGTATCCTAGTATAAACTCAGTAACATTCTAGTTATAGTTGTTAAAAACCAGGGATTAAAAGATCATAACCTTATATCATGAAGCGATGAAGGATAAACATCATGCGAGTACCCCAGGTTGATCACGTTTAATTAATTCTGTTAATCTCTACTTTGTTTTATAGCTTCTATTTTCTATTTTCATATTTAATCATAAAACCAAAGTATTATAAAACCCCATTTCCCTTTTTAATTTCATAATCAAAACCACATTTTATAATTAATGATCTAAGGCTCCGTCAAGAGATGACCTAGGGTTGGTGCTATACTGCAGAAATTCTAGTTAAAAATAAACATCTAATTTGACGCGCTCGACAATGCGGTCAAATTTTGGCGCCATTGTCGGGGAGCCAAGATCATTTTTTTTCTTTATTTCCTTTTATTTAGTAATTTTACTTCTTAATTAGTACTCCTTTAAATACCCACCCCCATTTTATTGTTTTTTGTTTTGGGTTTTGTCTTTATTTTTTGGTTGTTTTGGTGTGTTCTTTATCTCTCTCTCTCTATCTTCTTCTCCATCTCCCTCTCTAATTATATAGTATAAAATTCTATTCTTCTTTCACCCTTATTTAGTTTTTGTTTTATAATTCTTAAATAAAAAAAAATAAACACAAAAAACAATTAATCAATCAAACTGACATCATTGTTGCATGACAAGATCTGGTAAAGGAACACTACTTGAATTTGACCCTAAAATTGAAAAGTCACTTCACAGACAAATCAAGGCATCTAGAGAAGGTAAATCAAGTAACATTTTGTACCCCCTTGTGGAACCTCAAGTGGTCCTAAACCAATCCAAAATTGAACCAAATCAAACCCCAGAGATCAGGGCTGCAAATAATCGAACTTTAAAAGAACTTACTACCCCTGATGTGGAGTACCGACCTACGTACATCCAATATCCTGAGGAAGCGGCTAATTTTGAGCTAATATCAGGCCTCATCCATCTCCTTCCAAAATTCCATGTTCTTCCCGGTGAGGACCCTCACAAACATCTAAAGGAGTTTCACATAGTGTGCTCCACCATGAAATCCCAAAATGTGTCTGAGGACCTCATTAAGTTTAGGGCATTCCCTTTCTCCCTTGATGGTGTAGCCAAAGATTGGATATACTATTTGCCTTCCACAATTGGGGGCTGGAATGACCTAAAAAGACTTTTTCTATAGAAGTTCTTCCCTGCCTCCCGAACTGCTTCAATTAGGAAAGAAATATGTGGAATTAGGAAATCACAAGGAGAGACCCTTAATGAATACTGGGAGAGATTCAAAAGACTTTGCTCAAGCTGCCCCCACCACCAGATTAGTGAACAACTTTTAATTCAATACTTCTATGAGGGACTTATCCCCATGGATCGTGGAATGATTGATGCTGCAGCTGGTGGTGCCCTAGTTGACAAAACTCCTTCTGCTGCTCATGACTTAATATCCAACATGGCTCAAAATGTACAACAATTTGGTACACGAGCTATTGCACCAACCCGAGGAGTTCATGAGGTAAGTCATTCATCCCTAGAACAAAAGGTAGATACTAAACTTGATGAGATGCATAACCTTCTAAGGCAATTAGATCAAGCACAAGGTAACTCACACTCTACTTCTATTCCATTACATTGTGGGATTTGTTCTGATAACACTCATTTATCTGAACAGTGCCCACAACTTCAAGATTCATCTGAGTCCTGTGCAGCTGTGTTCCCAGGGCGTCCATTCCAACAAGCACCACCCTTCAAGCAAGAACAATTCATGCCAAATCCAAATCCAGGGTGGCAAGCACAACCCCAATACCGACAAGGAGGAAAATCAAGCTACCCAAAGCAGAATTGGTATCAACAAGGCCAAGGTATGAAACCTTCTTATCCTTAAACTTATCAAAACAATCATCCTCCTCCTCCTCCCAAATCTTAACCAAGCCTCAAGGACATGGTGAAACAAATGGAAACCCAGAACCTTCAGTTCCAACAGACCACACAATCGGCAATTCAAGACCTACAAACTCAAGTGGGACAATTGGGGAACACCATCGGTGAGCTTAAGAGCCATGGGTCTGGTAAACTATCCTCTCAACCACTTTTCAACCCTAGGGATAAGGGAAATGTTAGTGCAATCACACTTAGGAGTGGAACTCAACTTAAAAGCCAAATGAACCCTCCATTAGAGTCATCCTCTCCTAAGGAAACCACCATCCCAACCATTGAAAAAGATTCAAATGAGATGGAACCTTGTCTTGAGAGAAGTCCTACCAAAGGAAAGAGTGTGTCTATTGATGAGTTACCAAGCCCAAGCATTCCTCTTCCATTTACCCAAAGATCCAACCAACCAAGGAAACAAAATGAAACTGAACTTGATAAAGAAATCTTGGAGACTTTCAAAAAAGTGCAGGTTAACATTCAATTGATTGATGTCGTCAAGCAAATTCTGAGATATGAAAAGTTTCTGAAGGAGATGTGTTCCCACCGAAGGCGACTTAGAGGTGATGAGAAGGTGAGCTTGGGGAGGAACGTCTCATCATTGATACAACCATCACTTCCCACCAAGTGCAACGATCCTGGATCATTCTCGATTCCGTGCACCATAGGGGATTATTCTTTATCCAATGCTATGCTTGATTTGGGTGCTTCTATTAATGTGATTCCTCACTCCATATACTCTTCTTTGCAGGTCGGTGAACTAAATCCCACAGGAATAGTTGTTCAGCTAGAAAATCGGAGTACGGCACACCCTTCCAGTGTGTTATAGGATGTTCTTGTGAGGGTTCAAAATTTAATATTTCCTGCTGATTTTTATGTTCTAAAAATGGAAGATGATAGGATGAATGGACATGACCCAATTATATTGGGGAGACCTTTCTTGAAAACCACCAATGCCATAATTAATGTCCATAATGGTACATTATCTATGGAATTTGGTGGTGACATAGTTCATTTCAACATCCTTGATTCCATGAAGCACCCCTCAGAAGAACATTCCTCTCTCTCGGTAAATTCAATTGATATACTCCCTTCCCCTAAAATCACTTCATCTGTTTCCCCTGATCCCCTTTCTGAATTTTCCTCTGATAGAAATTCTTGGAAATGAATCATGTGTTGATTGTTGTAGTGGTCTAGAAAAGTGTCCTGCATGTTTATTAATTGATAATTTCTTGAACACGGAGGATCACATGACCATCGATGATACTGCTACGCTTGTAAAAGCTAATTCCTCATCTGATGATGATATCATTAAATAATTAGATGAGATTAGTGACCTCTCACTTTCACACACACACCCATCAATCCAAAATCCACCTGAATTGGAACTAAAGCAACTGCCTCAAGATTTAAAATATTCATATCTTGAGAATGGAAACAAGTTTCCTGTCGTCATTGTTAGTTCACTCCCTCCTGAGCATGAATTGCGACTGCTTGAACTTTTGAGGGAGCATAAACAAGCATTGGGATGGACACTTTCAGACATTCCTGGTATTAGCCCATCAATTTGTACACATCATATTTTATTAACTGGTGAGGATAAACCAGTGAGGTAGGCACAACGTCGACTGAACCCAAACCTCTTAGAAGTAGTTAAAAAGGAAGTAACAAAATTATTGGCTGCTGGAATCATTTACCCCATCTCTGACAGCCAATGGGTCAGTCCCATTCAAGTAGTTCCTAAAAAAACTGGCCTAACGGTAATTGAAAATGAAAACAATGAATTGGTTCCAACTCATGTGCAGAATAGTTGGCGTGTCTGTATAGATTATCACCGACTAAACCAACACACTAGGAAGGACCATTTCCCCTTGCCATTCATTGACCAAATGCTAGAGAGGCTAGTAAGGAAGTCCCATTACTATTTTCTTGATGGGTATTCTGGATACTTTCAGATTCATATTGCCCCCGAGGATCAGGAAAAGACAACCTTCACTTGCCCCTTTGGCACATTTGCCTATATAAGGATGCCATTTGGAATAGGCAATGCTATGGGTACTTTCCAGCGATGTATGGTTAGTATTTTTTCGGATTACCTGGAGGATTGCATGGAAGTTTTCATGGATGATTTTACTGTTTATGGATCCTCTTTTGATGAATGTTTAAGTAGTCTTGGTTCAGTCCTACGTTGCTGTATTGAAAAGAATCTTGTATTAAATTATGAGAAATACCATTTCATGGTGCGAAAAGGTATAGTTTTGGGACATGTCATTTCTTGGGATGGTATCCAAGTAGATAAATCAAAAAGTAGATGTCATTTCTTCCCTACCATTCCCTAAAAATGTACGTGATGTGCGGTCTTTCCTAGGTCATGCTGGATTTTACCATCATTTCATTTGTGATTTTAGTAAGATTGCACTTCCCCTCTCCCTCTTACTCCAAAAAGAAAAATATATTTTTTGATAAAGAATGTGAAAAAGATTTTAATAAATTAAAATGGAGTCTCATATCACCCCCGGTAATCCAACTACCTCGGTGGAATTTACCATTTGAGCTCATGTGTGACGCCTCTAACTATGCAGTTGGGGAAGTCTTGTCACAAAGGGTCGATCAAGATCCATATGTCATTGCCTATGCCTCACGTACTTTGGACCCTGCCCAAGAAAACTACACCACCAATGAAAAAGAATTTCTTTCCATTGTTTTTGCCTTGGATAAATTCATTTCATACCTTTTAGGGTCCAAAGTCATTGTGTTCTCAGACCATGCAGCCCTCCGGTATCTTCTAAAGAAACCGGAAGCCAAACCACGTCTCATTCGTTGGATGCTCCTCCTTCAGGAATTCAATCTAGAAATTATAGATAAAAAAGGAGCAGAGAATTTGGTGGCAGACCATATCGGTAGGATCCCCCCATCCTCGGACATTGTCTCATCCCCTAGTATTCCCATTAATGATTTTTTTCCTGATGAGAAATTGTACAAAGTGCAAGATGTTATTCCTTGGTATGCTGAAATTGTAAATTATTTGGTAGCATCTTACAATCTTACTGATTTCAACAAAAACCAGGACATTCGTCTAAAACATGAGTCTCGTTGGTACATTTGGGATGACCCCTACCTTTGGTGTGCATTTAGCAATCAAGTCCTTAGGCGTTGTGTTCCCGATAGCGAGTTTCAATCTGTCCTTAGATTCTGCCACACTCTTGCTTGTGGGGACCACTTTGGTCCCCAACGGACTGCTCACAAAGTTCTTGATTCTGGTCTCTTTTGGCCAACACTTTTTTGGGATGCCCATGAATTTTGTAAATCTTGTCCTCATTGTCAAATAATGGGGAATGTCTCTAAAAGGAATGAAATGCCACAACAACCCTTTCTCTTTCATGACATTTTTGATGTTTGGGGCATTGACTTTATGGGTCCATTTCCCAATTCTTTTGGAAACTTTTACATTCTTTTGGTTGTTGATTATGTATCAAAATGGGTAGAGGCACGATCCACAAGGACAGATGATTCCAAAACAGTTGTATAATTTTTTGAGAACTCAGATCTTTTGTAGGTTTGGATTACCTAGGTTCATCATCAGTGACCAGGGTTCTCATTTCTGCAACCGAACAATGCAATCACTTTTGCGTCTGTATGGGGTCGGTCATCAAGTTTCTACTGCATATCATCCACAGACCAATGGTCAAGCTGAGGTGCCAAATAGAGAGGTAAAACAAATTCTTGAAAAAATGGTTCAACCCAATAGGAAAGAATGGAGTCTTAGACTTGATGATTCATTGTGGGTCTGCCGTACTGCTTTCAAAACTCCCATTCGAATGTCACCCTATCGTCTTGTGTTTGGAAAGATTTGTCACCTCTCTGTTGAGATTGAGCACCGGGCCTACTAGGCCATCAAACAATGCAATTCTAATCATTCTGGTGCAGGTGCTCAAAGTAAGTTGCAGATTCAGGAGCTAGAGGAAATGAGAAGAGATGCATATGAAAACTCCAGGATTTATAAGAAGATAACCAAGGCTTCCCATGACCATCTTATCCTTCATCGTCAGTTCTATATTGGGAAGAAGGTCCTCCTTTATAATGCAAGGCTGAAGTTGCATCCTGGTAAGCTTTGTTCCCGCTGGTTTGGACCATACATTATTACTAATGTCTCTCCATTTGGTGTTGTTCAGGTTCAAAATGAAGAAACCAAGCAAACCTTCGCTGTCAATGGGCAGCGGCTGAAGCACTTTCATGAACCCGTTCTGGAGTCCCCGATGGAGGAACTCCATATTCAAGAAGCACACTATGAATGACATCCACCAGGTTTTATCCTTCCTTCCCACATTCTCTTTTACTACAGTGAGTACACTGCATACTCTAGGTGTGGGGGGTGGAAACATTCCTGGGATAGTTAGGAATTTTCATTGTTTTCTCCTTTTGTTTTCTCTTTTTGGCCTTCTTTATGGTATTTTCATTTTTCCCCATCAACAATTTCGAAGTTCCATGATTTGGCGACCATAATGTGGGGAAAGTAAAAATACCATAACAAAGGCTAAAAAGAGTATTTGTATGAGTTTAACATCAAGGACTGATTTTTAGTGAATTGGTTTTCTGTCAATGATATAAATGGTCGTATCTATGTGAAACCTTTGAGATGATTGATGCCCATTGTGTGAGTAGTTTTTGGGAAAACTGTGTCACTAATATCTCTACAACTTTTTGCACCAAACCACAAAGTGTGATTATTTCTTACTTAATATAAGGTAAATATATTTTGGGTTAATATTTTTCATCTTAAAATGATATTTCCATACGTTCGTTCCTTATCCGATCTGTTTCATTATTGTACCAGATTGACCTATGTGTATGTACCTAATGTCCGACTGTTGTACGCCCTCAAAAAAAATTGTTGTGTCTTGGGCAGGTCAAAAACCACTCCTCCTCAACCTTTGATCTTGTTATAACTATTGCAATTAGTGTCGTGAGGAGATCAAACAAGGGTTGAGAGATGAGTGTGAGATTTGTTCCAATGCAACTTCAAAAAAAATATAATAAATGAGGGGAGTGATGAAATATGAAACATATGGGGATATCTAGGTCAGGAGCTTATGGTTTGGCTTCTTGGAATGCTCAAATGAGTGGGTCTTGAAATATGATTGCAAAGGATGTAGGACAGGTTCGGTGAAAAATCATTTAAAGCTGAATAATGTTAAAATAACCTATATTTATTTGATAGAAAGTGGAAAGAATAACATGGAATGGTTTTCACACACACACATGGAGAGTTAGTGTAATGGTTGACCTTTGAATTCCTTGTGCATATTGGTGTCATAAATCTCTTTTAATTTTATTGTGATATGATTTATGAGACATCTTTTTCCATTTTCACTCGGAAGAACTCCTTGGTGTGGTTCGTGCATTGATCACTTTACTTTAAATAAAATTTCCTCAAATGATAAATCTTCAGAATGTTGGAAATATATATATATATATATTCATAATTTTATTTTTATATGTGACTTTTCCTAGGAGTGCAAATGTTTAGGTGTGGGGGTGTGATCGTACCACGATTCACTATTTTATTCCACCCTTACACCGCAGTTTTAAACTAGTTTTGTAATGAATATTCCAAATATAATAATAAATTTCACTTTATGTTTGAATCAATATATTAATGTTAATCAATATTATAATGGGCAATGTTACTTGTTTTTATTGTTTCAATGTAGGTGGAGGTGATTTGGAGGGCCCTTGATGAAGTGAAAGAAAAATGGGCCAAAATTGCATGGATCCATGGACATCTGCCCACTGTTTTAAATAGTACACAAAATCCGTGCATCCAAATGGGATGAAATTTTTTGGGCCTGTCCAAAATTTAATAGGATACATTTCATATTGAGTAACCCAATGCTGATTAGGCTTATATGGGGCCCATCCGAACTGATCTGTCCAAGACACCGAATTTGGACCAAGTCAAATGCAGTGTTCTGTATTTTATCAATATCTTGAGATTTAGTTGTCTAAATGGTGCAAAACTTTCGGTGGAGACATACAAGAGGTAGGGATACAACTTTTATATTTTATCCAAATCGAGATAAGACTGTATGAATGCCGAAATGCGTGGTACAAGTGGATTGAATAAATCTGCGTGCCTAAAACCACCTTCTAATTTTCCTATAAAATGCCACCTTGGGATCCCCATTTGGAAGTTCGGCCAAGAGGAAAGGTGCTGCCATTTTGGAGTCCCCAAGGAGTCTTCTCAACATCCCTAGAAGTTCTGGAGTCTATGGTAGGTTCTACTTCAACATCTTCTTCTTCTTCCCCTCCCATGAGTTTCTAAACCCCTTGTGATCACCCAGGGAGGAACATGGTGTACATCCCGAGCTTCGTGTTTGTAATATTTGAATGATCTTTTAAATTTCATGTTTTTGTGTTTTTTTTCATTATCCTCAATTCTTATTTTATTGAGTTATGTACTGGTATGTCATGCTCAACTCATATGATCATGTTTGGGGGTACCCATTCATGTGATGTTTCACACACCGTTCACCACTTTCTTTCCCCCTTTCAATTGCGGTGTTTGTGTGGTTTATATTGGTCAATTGAACTCACACAAGCACTGTCAAGGCCATGTACATTTATGTAATGGTATCACAAAGAAATAACATACAAATCTAGACAGCGCGTCGAGTTTTTTGTGTGTTTCCTTGGTGAGTTTTGGTTATGAAGTCAAACACAATTCACCCAATCATCAGCGGTGTCCGGTGAATCATTGTGTGTTTTTTACTGAACCCTAGGATGTATCCTAGTATAAACTCAGTAACATTATAGTTCTAGGTGTTACAAACCAGGTATTAAAATATCATAACCTTATATCATGAAGCAATGAAGGATAAACATCATGCGAGTACCCCGGGTTGATCACGCTTAATTAATTTTGTTAATCTCTACTTTGTTTTATAGATTATATTTTCTATTGTCATCTTTAATCATCAAACCCAAGTATTATAAAACCCCATTTCACTTTTTAATTTCATAATCAAAACCACATTTTAGAATTAATGATCTAAGGCTTCGTCGAGAGACGACCTAGGGTTGCTGCTATACTGCAGAAATTCTAGTTAAAAATAAACATCTAATTTGACGCGCTCGAAAACACGGTCAGTGTGGGAAACCTATAATAGTATAAATACAAATTAAAATGGGAGAAACTCTGGCGTGACTTTCCCCATGGTATTGTAAGTCAGGAGGCCTTGGTGGATTTTTTATTCGATCCCTCTCTAACAAGGGAGCCAAAGGAGGATAAGGCATTCCATGGATGGAATTAAAGAAGGTCTGATGAATGGATTGAACATGTTGAAGGGTAGGGTGAACCAAGGGGGATCACATAAGGGGTGATTCGCACAGGTAGGTCTGGGTGAGCTGATGGAACCTTGGGAAAAGGAAAACCCGGATGACTGCACTTGGGCGAGGCTTTTCTTGAGCCTTCAAGGGTCACCATAGGTATTCCAAAAAGTAATTCGTGCAAGTCCCTATTTGAGGAAGGGTACCTCTCACTAGTCTTTATTAATCAGGGGTTGGGTGAATTCCACACACAATTGTTGTTTTTTTTAAAACATGAGTGGACTTTGGTATCACTATTCCACTTTAATTCCATCTTCTTTAGATGTTATAGAACTACCTATAAGGTTATAGAGGGATTGGGTGAAGCACTAGGTAAATTAGAGCGTCAGCTGGATTTCTGGGAATTATGTCCATCCAAATGAGGATCCCAAGGGTCCTATTTATATGAAAATATGGAACCCTAGGTGAGTGAGTTACTCTACTCTAGCTGTCTGCACTAGCTTTCCATACTAGCTGTTTGTGTTAGTACCCTCCACGGTGATGAAAATATATTTAAAAAAATTTCCAACTTCTGAGAGCCATAACTTTTGATCTGTATGTTCATTTGGACTCCATGACCAATCAAATAGAATCTATTGAAGAGATATAAGATTCTTGATAAGTGAAATAAACCAAATATTCTCAGAGGAAACATAAAAATTGAATTTTGATGCATTGAAAACTTTTTATCATTGATCTTGAAAACCCACTACATGCACCTTGAGGGGGGGTCTTTCCACTTATCCCTCATTGTGAAGCAGTCTGGTGGAAAATACAAATCCAACCATTAATTCTATGGAAAAGTGAATGAAACACATTCTGTGGTGAAAAAAAAATCCCCCCCTTAAAATTGGATTCATTTAGAATGAAAATAATCTGGTTTTAAGTTAACTTTAGGGAACTTTGACGCATTCCAACATCATTTTTTGGGTTTTGAAGCTACGTCATGTATGGGAAGATGCTCTAAATTTTTCCTAAGCCATAGGGCCTAGAGAGAATAGTTTTACTGTTACAAGGGTTATATGTAAAACCCTTAAGAATTTGTGTCTTTTGATGTCATAACCCTAATTTTTTCCTAAGATCAGTATAAATGAGACTTAGTGGGAGAGACTTGGATTTTTCTTAGACAACCCATTTTGGGTTTTCATTCTAACAAGTTTTGTGAAAGTTTCTTTTCATTTCTTGATTTTTCCTAAACAACATGGAGTATAGGTCTAGAAAGCTAAGACTCAACTTTTTTCTAGAGTTTCCTTTATGGGTTTTCAACCTGGCATGTACTATGTATCTTTTTTTGTATGGGAAATTTAAAGACGTGAAAATCAGACTAATTAGTCTTCTGTTTTAGGTCGAGCATCTTTGACCATAACATTTGAAATAATTACCCAAACAAGGGTTTCTAGTTAGGAAGGTTCCAAAATTCTTAAGATATATCCAAGGGGAATCTTGAGACATAATTTTATGGTTTTAGAATAAAAAACATGGTATTCTAGAATAGAGGAGGTCTCTCTTGAGAAAGAAGTTACCACTAGTTGACAAAATCGTTATGAGGGTTGTTTTATGAAAGGCCAATTGGGGAACGTACTATATAGTCAAATAGAAGTATCATTAGGTTGACATACCTGTTATGTGGGAAACTTATGCAAGGCCAACTGGGGTGCGTACTACAGGTAAAGGATTTCCCAAAAATTCCAACAATATATTATTTATGGACAAAGTAATTTTAAGATTTGGATGTCTCAAGACCACAGTGGGTGGTTTTTATAAGGAAATATATCTTAAAATAAAGGGATCATTAGTATTGTCAAGGTACATGAATGTTAAACTTCTCCTACATGATTTTTTTGTGTGAAGGAGGGTACACTTTTTTATATAGCCAATGTCAGGGGAGAAGACCCCTTTCTGATAAAGGATGAAGGAATCATGCAGGATGAAGGAATCATGCAGTTTAATGTCATTATTTTAAGACGTTGACCATGTAGTTTAATGTATTATATAAAGAAAATTATTCTATGTAGTTTAAATTCATACCATAAGGACATTATGATATGTAGTTTAAAGTCATAAAACATGTACATTACACTATGTAGTTTAAATTCATGCAGTACTGAAATTATTCTATGAATTTTAATGTCACGCAACATGGAAATTAGAGGGCTTTAATTTAAGGTATTTAGGTTCAAATGAAGGTTTGATGGTTTTCCCATTCTTGATAATTTTTCTAAAAATGTGCTATTATATGCATGTATGGAAGGATAATGTTGTAAACTATAATCTGTGGATATCTGGATCCAAGAAATGGTATGGGAAAAGGGATTATGGTGTTAAAGTAGGTCTCTCTTGAGAATGAAGTTACCACTAGTTGAAAAACCCATTATGAGGGTTTTTTATGAAATGCCAACTAGGGAATGTACTAAATAGTCAATAGTGGCATCCTTTGGCTGACAGACCTGTTATGGGGGAAACTTATGCAAGGCCAATAGGGGTGTGTACTGCATGGTTAGGCAAAGGAGCTCTTAATAATTCTAACATTATATCACTAAAATCCAATGAAATTTTATGGAGATTCGGATCTCCCCAATCACAAAGGTTGGTTTGTGGAGAAAAGTGTATAGATAAAGAAGGGGTATTTTAGGTAATGGTTTCTAAAGAATCAGAGGAATGGGATCTGTATAAAGTTTTGACCCAAATACAGGAAGACTGGTGCCTATAGTTTTAGGTCATATGACTAGGACCATTGCACTAAGGAAATCAGAGATATGTATGTCCTTATGGATCAAGATTGTCCCAATATGTGTCAAACACATGGAGGATGAAATTTTAAACCATGGTCTTGGGGGTTATCAGATCAGGAGAGAGAAAATAGGACCGGTATACTGGATAACTGTATATTTTTTTTCAAATCATGGGTTTCGACATATTTTCATCAATGGTCATGAGGACAAAAGAGGCTTTTCCCAAGGGATAAGTTACTACTGATTTACAAACTTGTTATGTGGGATTTTTTATGCAAGGCCTACTAGGGAACGTACTGGATAGTCAAATAGTAGTATCCTTTGGCTAACATGCCTGCTATGTGGGTGAATTATTCAAGGAAAATTAGGGCGTGTACTGCAAAGTTAGTAAAAGGAGCCTTCAGGTATTAGAAATTATATCACCAAGAACTGAATGAAGATTATTAAGATCTGAAAGTGTCCAATATTAGGAGTATAACTTACAGTAGAATAGTGTTTTAGCATGAAGGAAGTGTCTGAACTGACATTGGATATGAGTTTGGAGTCCCTTGAATAGATCTAACTCGTATATAGGATGGGGACATCCCTTGTTTCCTTGGTGGTATCTCTAAGGAGAGGACCCAAAATAAAATCTCTATCATGAATTTTTTATTGTATGCAGAAGAGGATTAATTTTTATTTACCTCATTACTGGAGCTAGGATCTAAGGCCTAGTATTCACTACGTATCTCAATGGGATGAGAATCAATCTATACATAGTTCTCTGGGTACCATGTAGTTTATTGTCATGCGCTAAGGACAAAGGTGCCTCGGAATAAAGAGCAATAGGATAATGCGGCTAAACCAGGGCATAGGTCCCAAGCATCACTATGTATCTTACCATAGAAAGAATCAAGATACATATAGTCCTAATAGATATGATTTCACATGTAAAGTGAGAACTCATATTGGATATCCTCATGTAGATCTGACTCATACATGGGAGAGTAGAGGCTTTTCCATGTTTTTTTGTGGATAGGCCAAAGATTGAAGATTTGGGCATCACTACGTGTCTCATAGGGGTGAGAATCAAACCACATGTAGTTCTTTAAGAATTATACATTTTAAATTCATGTGGTACAGAATTATGATGTTCCTTTTAATGTCTTGCATCCTAGACCATGATAACTCCAATGTGAACAGATACACCTTATTCATGCAGATAAATCCTTTACCCAATCTCTTAATTCCATGTGAGTTGTGCTCGGTGTGAGAAACAAGGAGTTATAAAAGTTTCTTTTACAGCATAATGGAAACACATGTGAAGTATAGGGGCACATTAATTATATGGTGGTTGATCTAGGATATAGGATCCTATCATCACTATGTATCTCATTGGGATGAGAATCAAGTCATACATAGTTCTTAAAATTCCATGTAGTTTAACGTCATTTAATAAGGATGAAGGTGAACCAACATGAATTGATGGGAATATTATGGTTAGGCCCAAGGGTGGAAGTATGGGTGTCACTACTTATCTTTCAAGGTAAAGAATCAAACCACATGTATTTCTGGACAACTATTCCCCACATAAATAGAGCTTTGATGTGGTAAAAGGGATTTTTATAGTTTCAAAACTGATGGTTTGTCCTAAAACATGAAGTTTAGGTATCACCATGCATCTCATTATAATTATAATCAAGCCATAAGGTTACGAAAAGGTTCCTTGTGTAGATCTGATTCATGCACATGGAAAAGGAAAGGGGGTTTTCTTTTCCAAAATCATGACTGGACCCAGGATTGGAGATTCGGGCATCAATACGTATCTCATTTGAATGAGAATCAAGACACACATTTTTTTGGAAGGTTCCCTATTCATATTTAACTCATGCACATGGGGAATGAAGGGGGTTTTAATTTTTTGATGAACCAGGATTGGAGATCTGGGCGTCACTGCATATCTCATTGGAATGGGAATCAATCCACACGTAGTTCTTAGAGAAGGTTCCCCACACCAACTGGGTCATGATGTGGGGATAGGTGCTTTAAATATTTTTCCAATATAATTTTTTTTCCCAAAACACAAGTCTAGTTATCACCATGCATCACATTATAATCAAACTATACATTCTGGAAAAGTTCCCTTTACAGATATGGTTCAAACACAGGGAAAGAAGAAATTTTATTTGTGGTCTCAAATGGACCCAAGATTGGAGATTCGGGCATCACTACGTATCTCAATAGGAATGATAATCAAGCCACACATAGTTCTTGAATAGATCATGTAGTTTATCATCATATGATGAGGACATGAAAATGATGGGACTTATACCTGTAAAAAGGGGGCCCAAGCGCCATTATGGAATGAGAATGATGTAAGTAGGGCTTATGCATAGAGGAAGCCCATATTTCTACATCAAGTCCGGATAATAGGGAATATTGACCCACTAAGGGGTTAGAACGATTTAATTTGTACCTACATTGAGGAAAAGGACCTTTTTTAGGGACCACGAGGGGTATCCTAACTCATGGTATGTTTGGGGTTTCTTATCATCGAATGAAGAGATGTTAATTGTGCAGTTTAATGTCATGCAGTAAAGATAATGGGTTTTTTTCAATTTATTTTCATATGATAATTACATTGTGTCATATATTTTAAATTCATGTGACAAAGACCCACTATCCAATTTAACATCTTGATGCCTGAACGTATGGTGATATACAGTTTAACGTTCTACAGTTAAGATGATTGTTGTGTAATTGTATGAAATATTTCTTCGGAAACTGTGCATTTTTTTGGGTTATAGTGAATTCTCCATCCATTGAGATTAAAGAATAAGATCCGTTAGAGTGGACCTTATGTATAGAGTAAGGTCCCTCCCATTGGCTCGAGATTTGTAGGATTCTTTCCTAGTATAATTGGAGTCCTAAGGACCAAAACCAAATCTCCTTAGAGGAATTAATGAAGTCAGACCTTCTTGTTAAAGGCTTGTACTATCCTGTTATGATATACCTCTAAGTAATTCAAGGTATGAAATCTCTTTTCATTCAGTCACTCTAATTCATCCTATCATTTATGAGACTGTTCATCTATAGATAGCTGGTCAAAAATCGAAATACAGAGTGATGGAAACTAAACTTAAATGGGAAAGACTTTTTCTATTCTATACACTAATAAGTACAGGGTTTCCTATATTGCAGTATGGGTTGTAGTTTGGTAATCCCATATTGTGTGAAATATCTTCTGAGGATAATATTTTCTATCTTTATCCACCATCTAGAGTTTGTTTTGATAGGGTCTTTTTAAAATTCTCTATATGTCCATTAGCCACTGCATGATAGCATGATGAATGGTTGGATTTCATATTGTACTCCTAATATAGATTTCCCACCTTAGTGGAGCAGAAATTGGTGCCATTTTACATCAATATGGTATGAGGGACACCAAATCTTGTAATGATGTTATCTTTGATAAAGTTAACAATGTTTTTGGTTCCGACTTCATTGAGAGGTATTTCTTCAAGACATTTAGTGAAGAAATCAATAGTAGTAAATATGTACTTAAAATGCTTAGTTGTAGCTGGAGGATATGGTCCAACAATATTTATCCCCCATGTGGAAAATAGAAAGGAGTATTTGGATATATGTAGAAACTATAGGGGGTAATGGATTAAGTTTTCATGAACTTGGCAAGGATGACATTTCTTAATGAATTCTGTGCAATCCTGAGTCATCGAAGGCTAGAAGTATCCAAGCCTTCAGATTTGACTAGAAATCTTATACCCTGACTGGTGGACACCATAGGAACCTACATGTAATTCTTCCATAATATCCACAGTCTCTTCTCAATCAACACATATTATAAGGACTCCACCAAATCCTCATTTGTAAAGGACTTTCTGGTGATTTGGGCCATCATAAAGAGTAAAATTGGATGCTCACCTACGGATGTTCTATATTACCATTATTTACAGTTGGAGCACCCCATCCTAAAGGTAGTCCAAGATAGGAATCATCCATCCCATGTTAAGAACATATGGCTCCAGGATGGGACTGATTTCATTGACCTTTTCTATTATGATTCAAACAAAATGTGAGACCATTCAGTGGTGGGAAATACTAATGACTTTTTCATCCTGATTTGGATCTGCCAAATATGTAGCTGCATTTTCCAACACATCTTCTTGGACATTATTTGAACATAGGACATAATTCAATGTTGTATCTGAAGGGAATTATTCCATTAACCCACGAACATAGTCAAACATGGGAATTAGATCCTCTTTTCTGATGGTATAATCCCTATTGATTTGCATAACTACCAAATCTGAGTCACCTTTCACTTATATGTGGTTTTTTTGGTATTTTAAGTTCCAATTATAGGCCTGTAATGAGGGCCTGATATTATACCTCGCTATTGGTAGAACCTTATGATAAAAGTAAAGAGTAGGGAAACACTTCCTTCTCTTGGGAGATAAACAAAATCCCTAAACATTCTTTATTGAGTGTAGGGTATTCCATTCTCTTTCTTATTGGGATTCTGGATGCACCATAAAAATAAATTTCCCATGTTTGGGGACTTCTTTGAATAGAGAATATTTCTTAATCAGGTAGTTCAATATTTAATGGAATCTCTTATGTAGATGGGTGTTCGGCAAGGAAATCTGCTAAATCCTGACCTTTCACTGCTTTTTATGGCATGAACTATATGTAAAACTAATGTAGAATAACTACCCACCATTCCAGACATCCTATCATCATAGGATAATGAAGGATAAATTTTAATGGGTTATTGAGAGAAACCAAGTGGATCTCATGTTGTTACAGATAGTGCCTTAATTTATGAATGAAAAATATTAATGACAGGAAGCTCTTCTTGATATCAAAATAATGTGTCTCATTATCAAGAATATTTAGAATGATATAATAAAAGATGTTTTCATCCCCAACATCATTATTTTGTGTGATAAAGGCAAACAATGATCATTCCAGGGTTTTCATGTACATAATAAGTGGCTTTCCTTCAACAGTTGGTATCAATACCGATGGTCTCAAGAGGTATTTCTTGAGGGCATCAAATGATTCTTGATAGTCATTATTCCACTAATATGTGACCCCATTCTTCATCAATTTGGTGAAGGGTAAACACATTCTTGTGAGGTTGGATATGAAGTGTGAGATATAGACCAAGTGTCCTTGAATTTCTCTCAACTCTTTCAAGTTTCTATGAGGTGACATTCCAAGGATAGCTTTAGTTTTCCTGGGATCGACTTCGATACCACTATATCATACTATGAAGCCAAGAAATTTTCCTAAGGTTACCCCAAAATCACATTTCAAGGAGTTCAACTTTAGATTATACTATCAAAGTTTGTTAAATATGGTCTCTAGGTCATCCAAGTGGTCAGAACATTGTTAGGACTTGACCACTATATCATCAATGTAACATTAAATATACTTCCCTAAGAAGGGTTTAAAGATGTTATGCATTTCACATTGTTATTTGGCACCATAATTCATTAATCCAAATAGAATTTCCTGATAGAATAATACTCCCTAAGGGGATATGAAATCTATAGCTTCTTGATCTTCTGGGTCCATCCATATTTGGTTGTACCTTGAATATCCATCCATGAAGGAGAGGGCCTGATAACCATTAGTTTCATTAATCATAAGTTCTTTAATTGGAATCAGGAAATAATCTTTGGGATAATGTTGGTTGAGATATTTTAAATCGATGAAAAATCTGATTTTCCCATGTTTCTTCTTCACAGGTACAATTTTGGATAGCCATTTTGGATACTCTAACTCTTGGATAAAATCATCCTCAATGAGTTTTCCCACTTCAGCCTCAGTTTTAGAGGTGTGAGTTGGGTGTGTCCTTCTGGATGCCTTTTTTTATCCCCGAAGATCTTATTTAAAACCCAAGTGATGGGTGGATACCTCAGGTCCAAGTCCTTTCATCTCTATGTATTTCTAGAAAAACATATACTGGTGATGATTTAAGAAGTAGGTATAGAAGTCCTATTTTGCAGGAGTCATGGTCTCACTAATCATATTGAGGCATGGATCTTCTTTTTTATCCATATTTATCTCTCTTAGTTCATATACAGTGGTAGATATACCTTCCTCAAATGATGGATGGGAATCTTTGAGACCTTCCTCTTATTCCTCTTCCTCATACTCCACTGCTTTCACTTCCTCCTACGGAGGATATGATAAAACAATTTCCTCAAAGGGATTAGGGGAGCCACCATTTGGGCATATAGAGGATGGAGAAATTGTTTTGGGATCACGTTTTAGCATGAAGCCTTCTTAGAGTGATGTAGGGGAGACGGGGGACTGATAATGAGTCTCTTCACATTTTCATGTCATCACAATAGCTTCTTCTAGTCTAGTTTATGGATCCAAGTATTTTTAAAGATCAAGGGGTGGAATGGAGACATTTTCATCCAGGATTTCATTACAGTGTAGAGGTTTAATGACTTCTCCTATGATATTGGGTTCATTTTTCATGACTGACATTACATAGTCCATTGAATGAGTGTTTGAATTTGGCCCCACCTATTCAATTTGATTAATAGTCAGTACATTATTTTTGCTGAGCTAATTGAAGGGGTTATATGGGATTATTTCCAATCCATTTAAGTCATTGAATTGATTGACATTATCCATCATGGAATGTTTTAATCCTTTGTGGTAGAACCATGCATTAATTTAATATGACTCATAGGATATGAATGAGGATTTTCACCATAAAATTTCCCAATTTGACCATTAATAGAATATTTGATACATTGGTGGTATGATGAAGGAGTGGTTGCATGCTGATGCAGCCAAGGTCTTCCCAGTAGAACATTAAAAGTTGTATCATGTCGAAAAACCATGAATCTTGAGTCGAACACATGATCCATGAACTGAGTTCTGATTGTGATATCACTGAGAGGCTCTTTCTCATTCTTATAATAACCTTGAAACATCATAGTATATGGAGACAAGTTCGATTCATTGAGACCTCGTTGGAAAAGTTTCCTTACTGGAATGAGGTTGAATCCTGATCCATTGCCAATGAAGACCCATTGGATATCAATATCATTTATTCTACTAGAGATATAAAGGGGTTTGATGTGACCTTATATGATAGAATCATCATCCTGTACTATGAAAGAGATGACTACATGTAATTCTGAAGGATCATTCTCTGTAAGATATACCACGGTAGTGTAAACTTAGACTTAAAATTCCTAAGGGCTTGAAAAAGCCTTAATAAGTGCTTTCCGGAGGTCCTTTGACAGACTCAGAGCATCTAGGATTGATAACTTGGCTGGAAATTAGGCCATTTTCTTCAATACATCATATTTATGATCCATAGGTCTGCGCTTCCCAATATAGGGATTCTATTTTTCAAACATTTTAAGAGTCGATGTTCTTGGTGTGGATGAGTCATCCTTTGAGATGGGAGTTGTAAGTGTTTCTATTCTTGATGGATTAAGATGATTGGGCCAACCTACCCATCGAGGAGGTGATGGAATATCCTTTAGGTGGTATTCTAAGATGATCATGTTAGGGAATACCCTATCATTTTTTGTGTAAGAACTCTCTTGTTCATGCTAAGATCACTAGAGATCTTTCCCACAAGTTTCAGCCGTATAGACAGTTCGAGCGTGGGTTTGGTTGATGTAGTTGATCCTAGCATGACAAAATCTTCCCCTATATCCTCAACCCTGATGACTACTTCCCCCAAATCACCAATAAAGTATAGTAAAGTTAGGTTCACAATTAGAATCATCAATAGTGAATGGATTTATTAAGTGAATAATGTTAACGAAACTGAAGATCAATTCTTCATCGGATGAAGATTCTGCATGATGGGTCGAATCTTATTATGTTGTTTGGAATGGTTATTCATATGCTTTTGGGACTACAGGAATGATGTATGTTAAGTTCAAGGAAAACTTTGGCCTTAACATGAGCTCATATTATTCTGTTTTCTCTTTATCATTCCATCCATGTCATTTTTTTGAGGATTGGCCTTCATAGGATTGGCCTTTTAATGAATCTAGTTTTGTTGTAGTAGAACGGGTTGAGGGAAAAATTTCTATTTAAACTATTCTAAAAGAATATCATGAGTCTTGTTAATCATTTTTTACCATATAGTCATCAAACTTTTACATACTCTTTCTTTTAACTTCTTTCCACTCACCTTCCTCCTTTTGATTGGTAGCAAAAACACATGCTACCTGGGTTGAAAAAAAATTCAATTTCACTTTCCCAGATCCCACCATCTTTTTTAGTAGGTATTTGAAAACAAAACAATCATGGATGGGGTTCCCCAACATTTAATGGAAGGGAAAATAGTTTTGGATATATTCATCACCATATTTTCCTTGATTCTTTGGCTTTAGAAACTTGAATAAGTTGTTTTCCAATGTCGATATGAAGTAATCAGGGACTTGTTCATTTCAAAAAGAGTAGACCCTATTTTTCATCTCCTAAAATTGTTTCTACCTCTGATCTATTTGATCATCTTGATGAGGTGGGTGTTTCTGGTGATTCTCAGAAATTGGAGCCCTATGGTATGGTGCAGACTTTGAAGTAGGAGTGGGTGTAGGATCCTTCTTAAGTTTAATCGTAGTGGCCTATACTTTTCCTATTCCCCTTCCCTAAGCTAATGGAATAACCCATGACTTTTATTTGGTATCTATGATGGAATTATACACCTTTTGAGCAATTAAGGCCAAATCTCAGAACCCTCCTATGTATTTTATAGGAATCAATGGTGTGTGCAACTCATCGCGAAGATTTTCTACACAGATAGGAAATAGATTCTATTGATGGAGTGGTAGGTTTAAGGAGTACATAAATCCTTTCCACCAATAAATTAGATTGTAAACACTTTCATTCTCCATTTTTTATAGTTTTTAAGATTGAAGACTGTTGTTTTCTGTAGCGTTGAACTGAACTGGAAGAGGAATTTCTAACATAGGTCTTACCATCCAGTTATCAACCGAGACTGAAAAATTGTGTACCACGTGAAAGCTGGTCCTTTTAGATATTTCACAAAACACCTGAGTTTCACAAACTCCTACTGTTCAGGGGTACCCATCATGGGATTGCAGTGAGAGACAAAATGTATCAAGTGCTTCTCTGGGTCTCCTGAGCTATTAAAAATTGGAAATTTTGGATTTCTAAAGTTTGGAGGGGGAGGGGTAAGATCCACCCATTTTGGGTAAGCCTTATTTTCTGGATGTATCAGTACACAACATTTTTACATGGATTCCAATTGATTTTTTAATGACTCAATGGGGTTCATAAGAATTTGAGGAATGTCTAGTTGAGCTAGGACCAGAGCAGGTATGGCGGCTGGAACCTGAGCAGGTGTGGCGACTGGTAAGACCACTGGTGGTGGCATTATTGGTATATGTTGTGGGTAACCCATAGGGTCATACATGTAAGGATGTGTCTGGCCCTGCTCCAGTTTTTCACCCAATGGATGGAATTATGGATATGTAGTTTTGGGATCCAAACATATTGGTGGTTGATATCTTGCATTTAGAGGATGTTCTTCATCTGCTTCATTTTTTGCAGTAAACCCTCTTTGATGAGGTTCACAAACTGGAAGTGCAGTTTTAGGATATGCTTGCGAAGCATATCTGGAGGTAAGGCTACCTCAGAGTAACTCTGCATTGAGTCCTCTCAACTCTCTCATCTCCTCTTCTTTCTTAGAAAATATTTCATCTAGAAAAAGGGATTGACCCTCTTCAGGGGGAAGGTGATACATAGTATGACCCTTGAATTTTTTCCTATTGGGTTCCTTTCTAAGAGGTAAAGGGGGATTGTTTGATTGATTTCCTATATTTAGGTAAATCCTCTAGTTTTGGGTACATACACCTCTTTTATTTGTCTTAGTGTAGACCAGATTCTTAACTGGAACTTCTTCTTATGAATCTTTTAAGATGAAATTATGTTTCAGAGGGTCTTTGATGATGGCGTTAATGATGTTCATAGATGCATAATGCATCACAGATTTTTTTGGCATCTCTATGAGATATCCTTCTTATGCGCCCTCCATGAGACCTTGTCCTCTTATTTGTTGATTTTCTAGGATATATTTGATGAACAGTAACCTTAAGGGAATCTCTATAGATTTTAGTCATATTTGTTCAAAGTGATTGTACTGGATCATGAGATGGGAAAAACTGGGAGGATCCATTCAGCGAAATATTCCCTAATCTGGAGAAAACTAATTCTCGATGAGGAGTAGACTGTTGAGGTGAAAAATCCCCCATCCCTATGGGCTGGGGATATTCCTATTCTATTTCAAAAACTTTCAGTCATTATTGGCCAACTTTGAGGGTTGGGTTAAAAAATCCCACATCCCTATGGGATGGGGTTGCTCTCGAACTATTGTTACTGAAATTACCACAATTTCTATTTTAATTTTATGGATTTTTGTTTGAACATGGGTTGGGTACATTATTTAGAACTAACTTAAATCAACTATTTTTAGATATCATTGTGCTGTTTATGACATTTTCATAATCTAAATACTGACATCCACTAATTTGGATGCCTTCTTGACATTCTTAGATACTTGACGCAAGAGTATCTCAACATCCTGCTCTCTACTGGCCTGACTCTAGGGAGAGTCAATCAGGGCCCATTCTTGTTGAGAATATCTTTGGTCATGAACCGATTCTGTATTTTGTAGATGACCTGAGGAAATGACTTTGGATGATACCAATTTTGGTGGGATTTATTAGTTGGGGAGCATGGTGAAATGTAGTGCTCCATGTGCACCCCATCCTCTAATACAAACACTAGATGGGGTATCATCGATCAGCCTCTGCAACCTCATTAATGCATTAAGGCATGCACATTAAAGGGATCCTTGTTGTTTCTTGATCTTTGGATGTCAGGAATCCTAGGGAAATTCAAGTTCAATTTGGTTTTTCAACCCTTCTATTACCATGATGTGAGTTTGATACTTTTTGTAGGGTAATACCTTTTCTTTTAAGTGAAGAAGAGTTTTTCATATGTTGAGGTAGATTTCATGCACACAATAATCCACCAACACCTCTTTAATGTTGTATTGAGAGGTTAAAAAGTCTATAACATGACTGCTATGTCATATTTATCTAGTTGTTTCCTCATGTTTAGCAGATCTTATTTATCTTTCACTAGAGGTTCCTCAACCTCATCCAACTAGATTGGATTCTTCCTAATTTTATTTTCACAAGAAATGGTATTGGTTGAGATTTATTTTTCTATGTTGGAAGACAAGTTACCCAAGGGTGGTTTCCACTGTATTGAGTTGGTGGGCTTCTTTGAATGTTGTTAGACGAGTTTGCTGACTAACTGAATGAAGGCATACGAGTGTATGTTCCTGCTCGTTGTCTGCCACCAAACTGGCTTGGTGTGATTTTTTGGAGGAGAAAGGTTTGAAATTTCTCCTTTTTGGTTGTTTTTTGACCCTAGTAGACCATATTGTGTGCCTGGGTCTGAAGGACCTGAGCTGGTTGGATAAGGAAAACACCCTCATCATGTTGAGGGTTAACTGTCACACGATGTTGGCGAGGGTGATTACTGGAAAGATCCCTTGAGAAGGACCTCTGTGTCCCCGGATCAGGATGTACTTCTCCTCTTTATCCATATCCCTAAAATATGGGAGGTACTGTTTGTTGATTTTTTGGGATAAGCTCCCGAAATGGTTGAAGATGATGATCGAAGTCATCTGCTTCAGGACCACCGGTCATTGTTGACCTGACAGTTGGTGGTACTAGTTGAGATGGAGGGTCTTTCAAGTATCCTCTAGGGTCAGGATTGTACTATTTTTATGGTACTTTTGAACCAGTGATTTTGAGACCCAGCATTGAAAATGCTGGGTTGGTGATGGCATCCTTCTCACAGATGAGGATCCAACCTGAGTAGCAGTTGGGGTGTTCATTGGTTAAAACTCGTAGGAAGCCATTGGATATATAGAAACCATGTCCTTTTACACATAACATTACATTATTTTAAGCATAATTATACAAGTGATCCAAGGGATGAATTTCTGGTACTGGAGAAATACTGTGGCAGGGCACTGTAGTAGTACTGTAGCAGTGGCAGAACTGTTGCAGCGACGACACTGTAGTGGTGGAGGCACTGTAGTAGGTACTGTAGCAGTGGTGGTACCATAGTAGGTATTGTAGCAATACTGTTCAATGAGGGGTCCTTTGGGCCCAAAAATGGGCTTTCAAGCCTTGTTTTCATGAAACTTGTCCTTGGTCCTTTGGGCTATGTAATGGGTCTCCCTCTACCCAGTCTTAAAGATGTCTTTGCTATAAATAATAAATTGAGGATTCAGCCCCAAACTTTTAAAAAAAATACAACAGAGTACCATCCAAGGATCATGAAGTCTAGTGTCTTTGAAAACCATGTACATAAAACTAAAACCATGGGACTAAAAAAAACATCTTTATTTAATATTCATAAAGAGATAAAAACTTCAATTGATCCCTTACATATGCATAAGGTACCCTGGGGATCACATGAATGAAGGGATGATCTAAAAGCCCAGTAAGGAAAAAAAATATATTAATAAAATTTTAACACATGGGTTAGAAGGCATGGAATAATGAAAATAAAAGGCATGGAACACATGGAATCATAACACATAAACATTGGATAATATAAACATGAATTCATAGTAATGTGGTAGAAACATAAATCATGACTTTATCATGATTAAAGGCTTGTTTCACATAGATTATCGCAAGTCAAGGTTAACCACCGAGACCGTTGCACATGGTAGCATGAGTCAAGGCTAACTGCCAAGACCGTTGCACATAACATCTCATGAGACTAAACTTTACCCAATGAATTGGAGCGCTATTTAGGTTCACCCATATTAACATGTTCATGAATATGCTTTCCACATATATAATCATACATAAACAATCATAAACATAAGGGAACCCATGGAAAGAAATGGGTATCATAATCATGTCATGAAGCATAATGAATGGGTGTATCATAAAAGTTTCCATGAAGGAAAGAAATTAGAACATACATGGAAATTCATAAGGTAAAATAGGCATATATCATGGTAAGTGATTTCAAATATAAGTTAAAACATGTGAAAATAGTATTTAATAATTTTAAGCATTAAAATATTTTAGTGTGGTTTTAAGGAAAACACAAACA
Organism: Viscum album; assembly: GCA_963277665.1. NCBI lineage: Eukaryota > Viridiplantae > Streptophyta > Magnoliopsida > Santalales > Viscaceae > Viscum > Viscum album. The sequence goes on from OY728119.1 coordinate 1,981,462,262, forward strand.
AGCATTTAAAATAGAAAAGGGAATAATATTTTGTACAAAAATAGAAGTGAACCAAGAAGGTTTTCATAATAAAAACATTGGTTTTATAAAAACAATGGTGGATTAAAACATATGGTAGAGTGCACTTGAAATTGGGTACGGATTTGGGAAGTTCCCTTAAAACGGGTTTTCTTATCGGGAAGTATTGAGGAGGGAATCATTTAAAAACATGTATATCCCTGAAAGAGAATGATGAATGAATATTGATACATGAATCTAGAGAGTATAAACAGAATTTATAATATGTACATAAACAGAATAGATATCTTCATTTGGGTATAAATAAAAATAGAGAAACCCGAAGGAATAAAGGAGGTTCGGGTAGAATCCCTTACAGAATATTGGCATGGTATCGGGTGTACTTAGGAGGGATTAATAAAGATAAAAGGGGTTTCCCATATTTTATAAATCATGAGGTAAGTATGGGTAAGGTGAGAAATAATACCCCAATGTTATTAATTACGCATAAAAGGACATAACATAGAGGAAATTCTTGAATAAGAGTGAGATAGAGATGATCCCATACCTTAAGCCCGATGGTGTTCTTCACTTGATCTTAATGACCCGAATAATCAAATTATATTCATTAATTAATAATTTCATAACCTCCAATACATGTTATTGATTTATTATAACCTTAAAAATTTCATCCATGATCTTTTTGATGAGTTAAGAGGTTCAAATTTATTGTTTGGGAGTGTTTGCTTCCTTTGTTTTAATGATTGGTTCACTTATATTCATGTTCGGATAAACATGTATGATGAGAATGGTTTCCTAGAATTGAAGTTATATTATATTAGCGAACATCTAGATTATTACACGGTTATAAAATTTATTTGGTTATTTAGAGTGAAGGTGAATCATTATATAAAGCATTAATGATAGAACGCTTGGATTAATTTGGAGATTTTTCTCATAATTAACTTGTTTTGTATTATTATTTTACATCATGTGTGAAAAAGGATTAAAAAACATCACATAAGATAAAATAAATATTTAAAAGTCTTTTTCAACCATAAAATGGTTTCATGACTATAATTGAATATGGTAATAGTAATTGATAAATTGTCATCCTTAAATGTGATAAATTAACACGTCTCAGAATGTGTTTTTGTTTATTTTGTATAAATGAAGGAGAAAGGAGAGATGATAATGAATTATCCCATTAGTATAACAAAATTATATTAAATTTATGGTAATATATTTTTCATACCATTTTTATGAGGAGAGTTTATGAATGAAAAGAGAACAAAGGAATGTGAAAAGAAAAAAGAAAGAAAATAATAGAGGAATTTACCTCTTGGTTTAATATACCTTGAGAGCCTCTTAAGGGGAGATGATTTGGTCTTTTGAGGAGAAAAGGGGCTGATGGAATTGGGGGAGTAGATTGGGGAGAGATTTGGGCAGAATTTAGGGAAGGCACATGGTTTGATAGTACTGAAGAGAAGAGTGGAGTGTGGGTGGTTTTTATAGTGGAGGGGAGGATGGTTTTCTTAATATTTTAATCATTAGTTTATTATTTTTTCATAAGACAAGAAATAGTGATGATTATGAGGCCAAAAATAGTAATAAATGTACGTGAATTATAACTAATGTAAATTCACATCATCCATGACTCAAGAATGATGCAGAAATTAATTTATTTAGCATTTATCATAAATTATAATATTTTACTATTCACCAAAAAATCAAGTATTTCAGAAAAATACTAAAAATTCACCCTAACCATTTTTCGATGTTTAGATTACAAAAATAAACTCCATTTTTCAAATATAATTTTCTAAATATGATTAATTTAATTTTTAATTAAAATTATAATTTACTTGAAAAATACAAATTTTAAAACTATAACTGATTTTATAATGTTTTCAAAAATTACATAAGGTCTTATAAAATTATCTTAAAACTAGAATAAATAAAAAATTTAATTTATAAATTCCTTTTAGGAAAATAAATTTTCTTTTAAATTAATTAATTAATTTTAATTAATTTTTTATAAATTATAAAAATACCAATTCTTTTACTATAGTCATATTATCACTTATAAGATGCCTAAATTTTATTAATACATTCATGGGTGAGGTTACTATTCTTTTGGATAATTTATTATTCATAAGGGTCATATTACTATTCATATGGGTAACATTACTATTCATAAGGTCCAGCTACTATTCACTAAAAATTAAGTCTGTCTTATCGGACTCCAAACATCTTACTGATCGCAACTGTATATGTCAGATTTTTAAAATTCAAATCACAGAAGTGACAATATTATGTTTAAAGGTCACATAATACTTAGTAGTTCATTATGTTGTGATTCCATGAGATTATATTACATAATTATAAGAAGGTAATTTCCATTGAATGTGTGATTTCTTGTCTTACTTTTCCCTCATTCCCTTTGAAAGTAGAAGGGGGCTAACAGATAGGTGATATTATCATCTTGGTTAAGGATTCACTTCGGGTTCAGCATTTTTTGTTTCATCTCCAAAATGGTGACCTTTTTAGGAAAAAAAATGGTTCGATGGAGACTAATCATTACATCCCTTTTATCTTGTGAAATAGATACCAGAGTGAAGTCATTCATGCTGGTTTTACCATTTTTTCTTTCATCTCTGAAATGTGGGTTCGGGTTTGGAAAAACTATTTCAGAACGATTTCCAATTGGTTTTTTCATGGAATTGGACACACCTGCTGGTTCTATATCTATGGGACCTACTTTCCAAAGGTAGGATCTTGTTAGATTTATTAACCAACGATGCTTAAGAACTCACATTGGTCAAGAGAAAAGGAGGTCGGGCTCATCAAACCCTTTTGGGGGGAATTATTTCCTACTTTGGAACTCTCTTATAGATTTAAGAAATGTTTCTGAGTCCTTCATTAATTCCCTAGTATGATTTGGGTCATCTTAAGATTATCAATCAGTTATTAGCATGTATAGATTTTATAATCATCTATATGTATCTGAGGTTATTCATCAATAGAGATATCTATATGTAACTGACGTTCTCCATCAATGGTATCCTCTTATGTACTACTTAGAGATTATTTTGGTCGTTATTATGATGATGTTGTTTATCTATCTACACAGTGGGGCACTCTAGAGTTTATTTCCATCTCATGAGATAGAGTTCACTCTAGAGTTTATCATCATCTAGGGATATGGGATTTGTTTTGATGTCGGGGTCAAACCCATAGATAGGCTTCCTACATATCCTTGTGAGAGTAATTAGAACCCATGTAGTTCGATGCTGCTTAATAGGTCACATTTTACCTTTTAAGGTCATGTGATAAGGATGCAACCATACTATTTAACATCATGTGTAAAGTACATCTAGGCGGAAGGTGACTAGTCAATGTTTGGTGTTAGAATTATGTCAAAGCAGCCCACAGAACTTGGAAGGGATGTGAATTTTCAAGATTAATTAGACCATGCTTGGGATATGGCCCAAAAGAACAGGTTTCATTTTGGGTGTTGGGTTTGAACCTCAGGAAGGCATCCTACGTATACCATTTTGATGGCAATCAAAGACCATGTAGTTCGGTCATGAGGACCCATGACTATGGAGGCCATCAAGGTTATGTATCATAGGGGAGTATGGTTCTTTGATATGATTAAGTTGGGTCTTACTCCTGAAAAGGATTCCCTTGTGAAGGGACCATGAGGGATGTTTTAACTCATAGTGATTCAGGGGGGGATTAACTTGGGGATTACTCCTGAGGAGGATGACCAAATTAATATAATTATGATTTGGGTTTATTCCTAAGGAGGATTCCCATTAATCTCATGCCCTAAATGGTATTCCTATGTATACTGGTTAGTAGGAATCAGAGTTCTCATAGTTTAATCAATGATGTGGATTGTGTAGGTGTCATGATCACCACTAATCTATAAGCCCATGCGAGTCATGCTTGGTGTGATAAACAAGGGGAAGTGTAATATTTGACAAACCACACACTTTTCATCCTTTACTAGTTGAAGAGTAGGAGGATGAAGGTGGAAGAGGTTGGGGTTACAGAACTTCCCTCTCTTTACTTCACCCTGGAAAGTAATGAAGGTAAAGGATTCAATGGTAGAGAGGATCAAGACTGCAACCTCCTACATGAAAGGATAGGGGCTTACTCTAGGAGGGTTGCCCTAAAATTGGTTCCATAGTGGGAAATCCTCAACATTGTCTCTAGGTTAGGAGTCCTCATGACCATAGATATTCAAATCTACATGTTCCTCGAGGATCCTAATCATCTAATAGAACCAGTGCGGGGAACCTCTGACTGTAGAAATACAAATCCAAATGGGAGACACTATGGTGTTCCTTTCCCCATGGTTTTGTAAGTCATGAGGCCTTGGTGGAGGTTTTGATTTGATCTCTCTCTGACAAGGGATCCAAATGAGTAGAATTCCTACCATGGATGGGGTTAAAGAAGTCCCAATGAATGGATCACATAGGTTTGAGGGTAGAGTGAACCAAGGGGATCGTGCAAGGGGTGCTTCGTATAGGTGGGTCTAGGAGAACTGATGGCACCTTGGGTGATGGAAAACCTAGATGACTACACTTGGGTGAGGCTTTTCTCTATCCTTCAAGGGTCACTATAGGTATTCCCATAAGTAATTCATGTGGGTACCTATTTGAGTAAGGGTACCTCACACTAGTCTTCATCAATTAGGGTTTGGGAGAATACCTCGTGCAGGTTTTGTTTGTTTAAATCCCTGGGAGGGATTTGGTTTCACTATTTCCATTTAATTCCCTCTTCTTTATGTGTTAGAGAACTACCTAGAAGGTTACAGAGGGCTTGGTTGAAGCACTAGGGTGATTAGAGCGTCATCTGGGATTCAAGGGAATCTTTCCTTCCAAATAAGAAGCCCAAGGGTCTTATTTATAGGAAAATATAGAACCCTAGGCAAGGTAGTTACTCCACACTAGCTATCCAGGCTAGCTATCTGTCTTAGCTATCTGTGCTAGCTATCCACACTAGTACCCTATGCGGTGACACAAATCCCTTTAGAAAGTTTTTCCAACATCTGAGAGTCATAACTTCTGATTTTTATGTTCGTTTGGGCTCTGTGACCAGTAAAATTGAATATCTCGAGAAATATATGCTTCTTGATAAGTGGAATACCCCAAATATTCTTGGAGGAAACTTGGATATTGAATTTTGATGCGTTGAAGACTTGTTTTATCATCAATCTTGGAAATACACTGCCCAATACATGAGGGGGGATCTTTCTACTTTTCCCTCATTGTGAAGTAGTATTGTGGAAAATGAAAATCCAAACATTAATTCTATAGTAAAGTGTTTAAATTCATTCAATGCTTTCAACAGCCATCAAATAATCCATCCTATGCATAATACCTGACACATGCTAGCAGATCCCATGTATAGGTGATTATAACAATACCTAGTAAGACACCTCAAAAACACTAAACATTAAACATTAATAATGGTTAGATCATAAAAAGGATATATAAATCAAAGGAAAACAACCCTAATATACTTAGGAAGGACACCATGCCTCCATAAGGTCTTAACCAAACTGCCAACTGTAAGATTCTACTTGATCCTTCTAAGGAATTCTTGTTCTGAGGGACCCCACTACCCAAGCCATGATATCATCAGAGACACTCATCTGAGATTTCATGATCGTTGGTCCCCACCGAATAAAACATAACGGACTCTAAATACCTTGATACTTTGGTAGGGGATTACACCTAAGACTACTAGAGGACACAAAAAACCTAATCTAGATCAACCCGCTATGTAAGTGATCTTATAACAATGATACCATGGATCCTAATGAAATGACCTACTATATAGAGGATCAACTCCCCACATATAGAGGTCATGACGAACCCACAAAACCCACCTAGGGTATAAGAAGAAATGATATAGGATCACACTCTGGTCTCATGGAGGGAAACCACAAACTCTATTTGAGATTCATCCTCTAGTGGGTATCACAATCCCAAGATGTGGATGCAATGCCACACTGTACCCTTGAGAGGATGAACCAAGGGAACACACTCAATTGATACTGGTCCAATATTGAAAAATTTAAGGGCTCCAAACACCCTTAAAGGTGGTACATGGCATGTTTTGGGGGTACATGGTGTTTCGAGCCAACCCATGGTCTACCCATGTGGTTCTCTCTCACACATAATGTATAACTCCAAATAGACGACATGTAAGTATATGTACACGGTGTGTATAGGTCTACCAACACCCTACCTGTGTTGTCTATCCATACCTATGTACTGCTGGTCGTGCCTATGTACCAACACATGTACACCTGGTCGTGCCCGTGTACACCATGTTGTGTCAATGTATCATGACCTACCCATGTTTGTATATCGTCCAAGAAACATGTTGAGCCACCATCATGGATCAGCATGTGACAGATGCCTAACGTCGTGTTATATTTTTCTTCTCTATAAAATCCTAACACTTCACAAAGGGTCCCACATTATGTGTCAGTCACAACCCGTCCTCAGGGCCCATGTCATGACTACCCCAAGCCCACCTTCCATAGGCCAGGGGCTGGTGATTAGCACCAAAGGAGTAAATCACTAAGCTGGGAAGGCATTGCCTCTATGAAAGTAAACAAACACAACAGAGTACACAACAGGAAGTAAACACTAAGTAAAACTAAATACAAAAGAGTGTGATGAAAGTAAAGGGGCTGAAATACAATCCCAATAGTAAATTACAGGTACAACGGAAAGCAAGTACAACTGAAAAAGGGACAATAGCTGAAAGGGAAAAGGGAAGATCCTGGATCGTCCTCCGAGTATCCTACCTGAAGGGTAGCTACAGATGTCCACCTCAGCACTCCACATCTATCGGTCCACTCCGTGTACCTTCTTGTCGTGTGGTCCACCTCTGGGTACCGTCCGGTCCTGGCTTGCTCTCGGCCTCCGTCAACATTGTCTGTCGTCTTCATACAACACAAAGAGGTGCAGGCATAGCCCGTGTAGGGGTGAGTATAACAATACTCAGTAGAGACCCCGAGACCCCCGAAGGTCTCCCAGAATCCACAAAGGATAAACCACAAAAGAAAAGATACAATCACGAAGTATCAACCAACCCTACTTAGGTATATTCCCATACATATACCTAAGTTATCAACCACAGTTCAACTCCAACTCTTGAGCTCAAGCACAACCCAGTCCACACAGGAAAGTAAAGTCAATCACATCGATGATAATGATTGAAATTCAAGACTCATATCACACAGGTATACATCTTTCATATAGAAATAGAGATGATCAGATGTAGTCACTGATTCATCTAAGCTGTCGGACCCACACAGGATACAAGACCAGCTAAGCTGTCCGACCCACACGGGATACAAGACCAGCTACTCTGTCGGACCCACACAGGATACAAGTACAGAGGTCAAACTGCCGGACCCACACATGATACAAGAACAGTAGTCATCGCTATCGTACCCACGGAGGATCCCAGTATAGAAGTCATCGTCGTCGAACTCACGGAGGATTCCAGTACGGTAGACGTCGCAGTCACAGCCAGCTCTAGGGTTCCGGCACACAGCACGCTCAATTTTGGGAGGGTCCACTCCTCGAGCAAAGGAGTCGATACATCAACTATCATGAAGTCCAGAGTTGATGTATCCCAAAGTTTCTTCTCATCAAAAGAAACCCAACACGACAGACGGCGCGTCAATCGGACGCCCGGTCTGAGAGTTATTGGATTTTCCGTTCCAGGGGCCCGGTTGGAATTACGGTCATTCCAAACCCGGCCGTTTTCCAAAGTTGTACAAAACTCACTTAGAGTATCAAAAAAGTACCGCATCGTCGCGAGGATCCCAGTTCCACAGATGACGCGTCAATCGGACGCACTGTATAGAAGATATTCGCGTTTAAGAGAAACGGGCTCGGCTCGTCAAGCCCAGTGGGCTGGCGGGTCGGCCCGAACCATTTTGGAGGGTCCAACCCGGAAGGGGGTCGGCCCAACCCTGTGGGGTGCAACCCAGCTAGGTGGGGCGTGGTCCAGCCCGGCGGCTGTGGCCCGGTCCGCGCAAGGGTGGCCCGGCCCGCGACTGGCCGAGAGGAGAGGGGGGGCACGGCCCCCCAATTTCCTGAAACGGCGGCGCCGAGCGGTGCCGCCTCTCCTGCCCGGCTGGCTGAAGCCGGCCGGTCTTCTTTGGAATGAGCGGCCCACACAGCGGGTCGCTGTCTCCTCCACGTGGTGCCACTTGGTGCTGCGGTTTTCTTCCGCCTAGTCGGCAGGTGGCCGACCGGTTCGCCCGCCGAAGTGGTCTGCCCAGCGCGGGTCGCGGTTCTCCTTAGTGCAGCGCCATGAGGCGCCCCGGTTCTCCAGCCCGACTAGATTTAGTCGGCCAGTTCTTCCAGCCCAGCCGGTCGTGGGACCAACTGGTTCTTCTTCAGCCGAGCGGCCCCCGGTTGCGGGCCGCAGTCTCCCCTCCGTGCGGCACCCAGTGTCGCGGTCTTCTAACGGGTCGGCGCGCGGCCGCTGTTGCGTCCGCCGCCTTCGGTCATCGCTGCCCCCTAATCGTCATCATCTCTGGTCTCCTCCACCTCTTCCATCACTGCCTCCATTGAGAATAAAAAAAATAATCAACGGAGGGTCACCGGGCCGTGTTCGTTCGACCTGCGCCCTCTGTGCTAGGCGATATCAAATGGTCAAAGACAATCTGTGGTATTCAACGAAGAAAAAGGCACAATTTTATTCAATTAAAATTGATCATAACCCCTACCTCGATTCAAGGTGCGTTGCACATTGAAGATCCACGGAAGACGGTGTCACGGAGGAAGGATGTCGATTATGTTGACATCGGGGTGCGTCCGAAGAGGAAGTGTCGTTGGCGAAGTTCTTCGTGGGAGATGTTCTTTGTCGAGAGAATACTTTTCTTCTAATTCTTCAGAGCCTCCCCAATATATTATTTTCCAACGCAAATAAAATAAAAGGCTTCCCAATTTAATAATGCCAGGAATTTCAAATCAATTCAAAATAACCAATTAATTAAGGGAGCTTAATTAATTAAATTGATGGGGTTGGCACAATTAATGGAGGTAGGTGGAGAGTCTCCTCCATTAAGTGGAAGTTCAAAAGTTAAAAAAAAGGGTTCATGGGAGTTAAAGGGGAGGTGAAGAGTTAGGTGCTCATGTGGGCCCCACCCTAAGTTATATCCTCCCAAGGGAGGTTATGTGGGATGTGGGCCCCACCTACAACTCCTCCTTGGAGGAAATAACCACCCCTTAACAATAAAATTGTGTACACCACAATTTTATTTAATTTATTATGAATCCCCAAAAATTAACTTCTCCCCGTGACCAAACGCAACTGCGGTAAAGGTCTCTTAAGGAGAATATCGGTGCTACGAGTTCATCAGTGTCCTCGGATTTCAATTCCGAGCACCAGCTCAAAATATAGAAAAACTCTCACGTACGTTTACTAAACGTACCCAAAAAAAACTTCAGAAAATGATTCCGGACACACCGGGCCTCGGAATCAGGCGCCGTCAGAAAATGCGGACTCGTAAAATTCAAAAGTATTTACGAAAAAAATTTCCTTGAAATTTCCGAGTCTTTATATTACCCCCACCTCAGGTATTTACGTCCCTATAAAGCTACAAAACACACTAGGGAAACAAATGACGGTACTGAGCATGCATCTGAGCCTCCCGCTCCCATGTTCTCTCCTGGAGGTTCCCGTGCTGCCAGCGAATGCGCACTAGAGGAATTGACCATCCGCATAGGACCCACTCCTGTTGATCCTAGATCTCCACCATGACCTCCATGAATGTCGCCCCATCATCGATGTCCATCTCCCCGTGGTCGATGATGTGTGACGGGTCGTGAACGTATCTCCTCAGCTGAGATACGTGAAGGATGTCGTGCACCTGGTGCAAATGAGGTGGAAGGGACAGGAGGTAAGCCACCTCACCTACCTTGCTGAGGACCTAGAATAATCAGATGAAATGCAGAGATAACTTGCCGCCCCAGCCAAATCTCCATAGACCTCATCGAGGTGAGACCCATAGGAAGACGTGGTCGCCATCCTCAAACTCCAGTGGTCTCTGTCTCCTATCAGCATAGAACTTTTGTCTGCTCTGTGTAGTCTTCATCCACTCCTAGATGATCTGCACCTTCTCTGTCATAGCCTGCACCATCTATGGTCCTACAAGTGATGACTCCCCTGGGTCAGTCCAGCATAGAGGTGATCTTCAAGGTCGGTCGTACAGTGCCTCATAAGGTGTCATCCCGATGGTGGAGTGGTAGTTTTTGTTGTATGCAAACTCCACCAAGGGTAAGTGATCCTCCCAACTGCGACCAAAGTTGAGGAAACATGCATGGATCATTTCCTCGAGAGTCTGAATGGTCTTCTCAGTCTGATCGTCCATCTGAGGAAGGAAGGCAGTGCTCAAGCGAAGCTACATGCCAAAATCCTCTTGTAACTCCTTCCATAGCCGGGAAGTGAAACGAGCGTCTTGATCGTAGATGATAGTCGATGGCACACCATGAAGCCATATAATCTCATAAACGTAGAGGTGTCCCAATCTCTCTACTGATCCTTGCTCTCTGATCAATAGGAAGTGGGTCGACTTGGTGAGTCGGTCGAAAATCACCCAGATAGAGTCATGCCCTCTGGATGTACGTAGAATCCCCATCACAAAATCCATGGATATCCCACCCCACTTCCACTCTGGAACCTCTAAGGGCTGAACCAAGCCTACTGGAACTCGGTTCTCCACCTTCACTTGCTGACAAGTGAGGCATCAAGAAACAAACTCTGCTACTGCTTTTTCATACTCGGCCACCACTGTTGTCTTTTGAGGTCCGGATACATCTTCTCCACTCATCGACGTACCTCTAGAGTGGAAGTGTTAAACTCCCTCAACATCTCATCCCGTAATGAAACTGGTACCATGGTACGTCCTCTGAAGAGGATGACGTGCTCCTCACCATCAGAAAACCCATTAGGTGCCTGACCTGAGGATATCTGAGTACGTCGCGCCTCACAGTCAATGTCTCCATGTTGTGCCTCTCTGACATGCTGAAGAAGTGGAGGAGTGACTGTGAGAGACTGAAGAAAGGTTGTTCCATCTCTATCTACAAAGGATATCTGCAATGCGGCTAGCTGCTCTGTCGCCTCTCCTAGTAGCTGAATGCCCAATATCCTGCTGAGAGAATCTTCTACAACATTCCCCTCCCCAGGAGTATATACTATATAGAATTCATAGTCCTGGAGGAACTCAATCCATCGCCGCTGTCTCAGGTTCAGGTCCTTCTATGAGAAGATGTACCTGAGAATCTGGGGGTCAGATTAGACTGTAAAATGCTCGCCCATAAGATAGTACTGCCACATCTTCAAGGTGAAGACCACTACTGCTAACTCCAAGTCATGGGTAGTGTAGTTTTTCTCATGATGTCTCAACTATCGTGAACCATAGGTGATCACTGCTCACTTCTGCATCAGGAAACACCTGAGTCTGGTCCCTGATGCGTCGCAGTAAACTATATACCCTACGTCCTCCTTCGGTAGCCTCAAGATGGGCGCACTGGTCAACCTCTGCCTCAGCTCCTGAAAGCTCTGATGGCATCTATCTGACCACATGAAGGGTTTCCCCTTCTTCGTCAAAGATTAAAGCAGTGTTGTAACTCTAGAGAAGTCTGGCACAAACCTCCGATAGTACCCAGCCAGACCCAGGGAACTCCGCGCCTCCGTCACACTCCTGGGAGGCTCCCTAGAAAGTAATACCTTGATATTCACTGGATCCACTGCAACTCCATCCTCTGAGATTATGTGTCCCATAAAGTGAACCTCTCTATTCTAGAACTGGCACTTCGAGAGCTTACCATAAAGCTGGTGATCTCGGAGTGTATCCAGTACAACCCAAAAGTGGTAGGCGTGCTCCTCCTCAATAGTCGAGTAAATCAGTATGTTGTCGATGAAGACTATGAAAAATTGATTGAGGTAAGGATAGAAGATATTATTCATGAGACTCATGAACATTGATGGTGCATTGGTTACACCGAAGGGCATAACCAAGAACTTGTAGTGGCCATACCGACACATGAAGGTCGTATTCTGCAGATCCTCGTCTCGAACTCTGAGCTGGTGATAGCCTAACCAGAGGTCTATCTTCGAGAACCATCGTGCTCCCTTGATCTGATCAAAGAGGTTGTCAATCCTCGAGAGTGGGTACTTTTTCTTCACTGTCACCTGATTCTGGCGACGATAGTCGACACATAGTCGTAAGCTCCCATCTTCCTTCTTGGCGAACAAAATCGGAGAATCCTAGTGTGAAACACTAGGTCGGATGAATCCCTTCCCCTGTAAGTCCTCTAGCTATACGCGCAACTCATGAAGCTCAGTGGGAGCCATCTGATATGCTGGAGTAGATATTGGTGCTGTCTTGGGGTATAGGTCAATGTAAAAGTCTACCTCTCTACGAGGAGGTAGTCCTGGAACATCATCAGGGAAAACATCCACATACTGATCCACCACAATAGGAATACTCAGACTCCACACATCAACCGATATGAGGATGAGACTAGCTAACTGATGTGTGATCGGCTTCCCCCTCATCTGCGTAAGTCCATCCTGCGCTGAAAAGGATCCCTTCTTGCCGATGAAGGTGAATCGGGTCTCATCCATGCGGATACACCACACCTTGGACCTAATACAGTCAATCTGAGCATAAACTGTGGATAACCAGTCCATACCCAAGATGACGTCGTAAGGCCTCGACACCGCTACAAGAAGATCTCAGCCGAAGCTCTCGCCTCCTAGAGTAAGATCACACTACCAGCACCAGTCGTAATCGTCGAGTCTACTCCTGTAGGAGTCTCTAGTCATAAGGATCGAGCCAACAGCTCTGTCGGAATCTCTGAGCTCTGAACAAGGGAAGTGGAAATAAAATAATGACTCGCACCTATGTCTATAAGTACTGCAGCAAGGGTGGAGTAGACACAGATAGTACCTCGAATCATCTCAGGTGCGCCGTGGTCGTAGGCCTTGACTGCCTGGAGCTGAGCATACCTATGGCTGCCAGCTCCCTATGGTCGGGGTGGACCTCCTAGTGGTAGTGGTGGTAGAGCCTCGAAACGTCGTCCACCACCCGTTGCTCAGCCAGCTCCTCTGCCACGTCTGCCTGCTCCCGGAAGACCACCATGGTCAAACCTTTTCCTCTACCTAGGAGGTCCCTCTACTGTCTGATGCTCGTCTGAATGGAGGGTTGGGCAGTTACGAGCCATGTGTCCATGATCGCCCCAGGCATAGCACTACCTGCTCCTTGTAAGGTTGGCTCTGTTTCGTGTGCCCCGCACAACCGAACCTGAATCCTGAGGTCACCCACCTGATGGCCTAGTCTGCTTGGACCTCTGCATCAAATATCTACTGCCAGTTGTAGAAGACTCTGCCATGTGTCATCCTGCGGTGGGTTTCACCACTGGTGACTACTCAGCGAGAAAACTCTCCACTAGAAGGGCACGCTCCAGCACCCCCGCCTGCGTCGGGATGCTGAGGGGAATGGTCAAAGCCCTGATCTCATGCATGAGTACCAGCTCGAAGGTCTGGGCCCTGAAGAACGGGTCCCGTACCATATCCATAGAGTAGTGCGAGAGGTCGGTGAACCTCACTGAGTACGGATCTATTATCATGCTTCCCTACTGTAGATGTAGTAACTCCTGAATCCACACCGTACGAAGGGTGGCTGGAACAAATTCCGAGCGGAAGAGACTCTCAAAGTCTGTCCAAAGTAAATATGCCTTGTCATGCACCTAGAGCATCAGGCTCCACCATCTACCTATTTCTGTGTGCAGGAGACTCGCATCAAGGATCACCATAAGTTCGGATGGTGTCCCTACCAATATAAAAACTCTTACAATAGCCTCCATCCAATCCTCAACTGCCTATGGGTCCATCTCTCTGCGGAACCCGGGCGGCCTCTATCGCTGGAACTCGTGCAACGCACTCAGGAGGCGTGCACTCTCTGCTGCTGGGGATGGTGGTATCGGTGGCTCAGCAGGTAGTGGTACCGATGGTGCCCCCGCTGTGATGGGGCCCTGCACCGAGGCCTCATCCCTCGGTGGGCTACCATCTCGTACGTAACTCGGAACCCTAGCTGGCTGCCTTCGTGGGGACATCCTGAAAAGAAACAGGTGTGTCATGGTCAAATAGTATACCTGGTGAGATGACCCAAAGTAATCACAAAGAAAACTTTTCAAAGGAAACACACACGCAATAAGTGTTTTCATGCACTAGGTCGGAAATCAGAGGTCAGGGTCCTGGTGTATGGATACGTCGGCCACCGCACCAACACTGGACTCCCTGGACTGAAAACCACACTCAATACTCTTAACACTATTTCTTCACAGAAAAGAATGATCAGAGTCATGAGTTTTGTGGTAGAATCAATTCCTCTGATACCAATTTGTCACGACCCGTCCTCGGGGCCCATGTCGTGACTACCCCAAACCCGTCTTCCATAGGCTAGGGGCTAGCGACTAGCACCAAAGGCATAAATCCCAAAGCTGGGAAGGAATTGCCTTTATAAAAGTAAAAAAACACAACATATTACACAACAGGAATTAAACACTAAGTAAAACTGAATACAAAAGAGTGTGCTGAAATTAAAAGGGCCGTAAATACAAGCCCAACAGTAAAGTACAGGTACAATGGAAATCAAGTACAATTGAAAAAGGGAAAACAGCTGAAAGGGAAAAGGGAATCTCCTGGATCGTCCGCCGAGTATCCTACCTGAAGGGTAGGTCCAAATGTCCACCTCAACACTCCACATTTATCGGTCTGCTCCATCTACTGTCTTTCGGTGTGGTCGACCTCCGGGTACCGTCGGGTCCTGGCTCGCTCTCGGCCTCTGTCAACGTTGTCCGTCGTTTGTATCCAATACAACGAGGTGCGAGCATAGCCCGTGCAGTGGTGAGTATAACGATACTCAGTAGGGACCCTGAGACCCCCGAAGGTCTCCCAGAATCCACAAAGGATAAACCACAAAATTAAAGATACAATCACGAAGTATCAACCAACCCTACTTAGGTATATGCCCATACATATACCTAAGTTATCAACCACAGTTCAGCTCCAACTCTCGAGCTCAAGCACAACCCAGTCCACACAGTAAAGTAAAGTCAATCACATCGATGATAATGATTTAAAGTTAAGACTCAGCTCACACAGGTATACATCTTTTGTATAGCAATAGAGATGATCAGATGTAGTCAGGGATTCATCTAAGTTGTCAGACCCACACAAGATACAAGACCAACTAAGCTGTCAGACCCACACAGGATACAAGACCAGCTACTATGTTGAACCCACACAGGATACAAGTACATAGGTCAAACTACCGGACCCACACATGATACAAGAATAGTAGTCATTGTTGTCGAACCCACGGAGGATTCCAGTACGGTAGACGTCGCTGTCGCAGCCAGCTCTAGGGTTCCCGCAGACAGCATGCTCGATTTCGGGAGGGTCCGCTCCTTGAGGAAAGGGGTAGATACATCAACTATCATAAAGTCTAGAGTTGATGTATCCTGAAGTTCCATCTCATCAAAAGAAACCCAACGCGACAGACGTCACGTCAATCAGACGCCCGACATGAGAGTTATTGGCTTTTCCGTTCCAGGGGTCCGGTTGGAATTATGCTCATTCCAAACCCGACCATTTTCCAAATTTTTCCAAAACTCACTTATAGTATCGCAAAAGGACATCCTCTTTGCGAAGATCCCAGTGTTGCAGACGGCACGTCAATCAGATGCACGGTCTAGAAGATATTCGCATTTAAGCAAAACGGGCCCGGCCCGTCAAGCCCAGTGGGCTGGCAGGTGGCCCGACCCAGTTTGGTGGGTCCGACCCAGCAGGGGGGTCACCCTGGCCCGGTGAGGCGTGTTTCGGCCCGGCGGCTGTGGACTGGCCCGCGCAAGGGTGGCCCGGCTAGCTGGCCGAGCGGAGTGGGAGGGCCTGTTTCCTGAAACGGTGGCGCCGAGCGGCGCTGACTCTCTTGCCCGGCCGGCCGAAGCCGGCCGGTCTTCTCCGGCACAAGCGGCCCGCACAGCAATCCGTTGTCTCCTCCACGCGACGCCGTTAGGCGCCGCGGTTTTCTTCCTCCCGGCCGGCAGGTGGCCGGCCAGTTCGCCCGCTGAATCGCCCCACCCAACATGGGTCGCGGTTCTCCGCAGCGCGGTGCCATGAGGCGCCATGGTTCTTCAGCCCGGCCGGCTTTAGCCGGTCGATTCTTCCAGCCCGGTCGGTCGTGGGACCGGCTGGTTCTTCTTCGACCGAGCAGCCCGCGGTTGTGAGCCGCGGTCTCCCCTCCACGCGGCACCCGGTGCCGTGGTCCTCTAATGGGTCGGCGCGCGGTCACCGTTGTCGCCTCCACCTTCGGTCGTCATCACCCCCCGATCTTCGTTAACTCCAGTCGCCGCCACCTCATCCATCACTGCCGCCATTGTGAATAAAAACAAGAATCAACGGAGGGTTGTCGGGCCGTGTTCGTTCAGCCCGCACTCTCCGCGTTAGGCGATATTAAATGGCCGAAGACAATCCATGGTATTCAACGAAGAATGAGGCACAATTTTATTCAATTAAAATTGATCATAACCCCCTATCTCGATTCAAGGTATGTTGCACGTCGACGAGCCGCGGAAGACGGTGTCGCGGAAGACGGACGTCGATTCTGTTGACGTCGGGGTGCATCCGAAGAGGAAGTGTTGTTGGCGTAGTTCTCCATGGGAGATGTTCTTTGTCGAGAGAATATTTTTCTTCTAATTCTCTAGAGCCTCCCCAATAGATTATTTTCCAATGAAAATAAAATAAAAGGCTCCATACACAATTTTATTTAATTTATTATAAATCGCCAAAAATTAACTTCTCTTCCTGACCAAATGCAACTGCGATAAAGGTCCCCTTAGGAGAATACAAGTGCTGTGAGTTCATCAGTGTCCTCAGATTTCAATTCCGAGCACCAGTTCAAAAGATAGAAAAACTTGCACGTACGTTTACTGAACGTACCCGAACAAAACTTCAGAAAATGATTCTGGGCAGACCGGGCCTCAGAATCAGGCGCCGTCAGAAACTGCGGACTCATAAAATTCCAAAGTATTTAAGAAAAAAATTTCCTTGAAATTTCTGGGTCTTTACAGTGTAGTCCGGATTATAGACCATGTAACATGGGATTTTCTATAAACCCATGCATGTTTCACATATTGCCTAGATCCACCACCTCCACCATCAAACATGCCCAAAACTTTGGATTTGGGGTTGACTGGTGACGTGGCTTTAAAATAACATGATTTTCCACATATTTTATTAAAAAACTTAATCATTTAATTAATTATTTTTGGTATTTTGGATTAATAATTTATTTTTGTGATTTCATAGTTTAATTCATTAATTAATCACTTTTTATAATTAATTTGGTATTTTTATCCTTTAAAATTATTAATTTTGTCTAAATTAAATTTTATGTGCATTAATTGTCTAATTAATTTTT
The DNA here is from genome assembly GCA_963277665.1 of Viscum album. Classification (NCBI taxonomy): domain Eukaryota; kingdom Viridiplantae; phylum Streptophyta; class Magnoliopsida; order Santalales; family Viscaceae; genus Viscum; species Viscum album. The sequence goes on from OY728119.1 coordinate 1,981,479,798, forward strand.
AAAATTTTAATTATGTTTGTTATTTTAATTTTATATCATGTATTTTTTATTAACTTGTTTATTCTAATTTAATTAACTTAAACTTTCATTTAAATTTTAATCTTTTAATTTTGTATTATTAATTATCTTAACATTATTTAATCAATTTTAATATTTAATGTGATTTCAACTTTTAATTTAATTTGAATGTTTTATTTCAATTTAATTTTTGATTATCGAATAATTTATTTTTTATGGTTAATAATTTTAGTTAATTTTTAATTTTAGTTTAGTTTTTAATATTTAGAATTATGTTGTTGAATTAATTAATTATTTAATTATTTTCATTTTTATCAATACAAATTTTTAATTAGAATAATAGTTATAGAATTAATTGATTTTGTTTTTATTAATCTATATATTTAACTTTGTTTTGATTTTATTAATATCAATTACTTATTTTTAACTTTCATTTACCTTTATGTTTTTATTTTTGACGCAGAAAAAATAAGACACTGCCAGCCTCTTCGCCAATTCTTCATTCTCACACCACCACCAGCGAGAAACCGTTGTGTCCAAGTCTGACACACCGCCAGTCAGTTCCCATTGTGACATCACCAGATTCGAGAGACACCACCAGGATACTTGCCTCTTCTCACCATTATAGTGAGTCACTGCCAACCTATAGTGGTGTCTCGACACACCGCCACTCCATGAAATATTGCCAGGCTCCCTTTCGAGACATCATTGCACTGCGACACACCACCAATCTTGAATATCCACCACAACCATTCATTATTGCTCACCCTTCACACCACCATCCATCAAGCTCGAGACACCGCCATTCTCTCCTTCTACTAGCGACATACCACCAACAAATCAACTCAACGCCGGCAAGTCTTCACCATCGCAAGTCACCTCCATAACAAACCAAACATCATCAACACACCATACTTCCAAAAACCAAAAAAGTACTTCACCACACCTAAAAACCACCACTGAAGATCTGGACTCTTGAAAATCGATACAGATCTAAGAATCTAGCTAAAGAACCAGTCCAGATCTGAAGAACCAGGAGCTCTCGGCTGCACTTGAAAGAACCACTGATACTTTGAGGAAAGCCCAAGCCAATCCACCTTCATCACTCGGTCTCACCGGATCCATCATCCACTGAAGGAGGTCTCACCGCAAGGAGCCTAGCTGATCTACATCATTGGAGTTCCTCCAAGTTTTTTTTTAAATAATTTTATTTTCAAAAATATTTTTTAAAAACTGACTAGGTTAAAAGTTTTTTTAAAAATACGCCATAAAGGCAGCATCTGCGATACCGCCTTTGGGTTTCGGTTGAAAGGCGACATCACCGATGCCGCATTTTCCCCAAAACAAAAAAATATATATTTGTATTTTTATTTCTATTTTGTTTTGTTTTGTTTATATATATATATATATAAACAAAACAAAATAAAAAATAAAAATAAAATTTTCAGTAGAATTTATCCGCTATTTAAAATACAATAGTACTGCCATTACAGCAGTCTAGATTCTGACAGAATCCCTCACCCAGGGCTCCCATTTATAAGAGAGCTTACCCTGGAAATCATTTTGTATTTCTGATGTGGGATTCTGGTTCTCTCTTTCCTGTGCAGAACATTCTGCAATTCTGATGTGGGATTATGTTTCAAGTGTGTGAATTTGAAAGACTATAAAATATAAACTATAAGACCAATATAAATTGAACTTAAAACATGGATTAAACATATAAAAAATAGTTGAAAACAAAAAAAATCGTAAAAAATGATAATAAAAAATGATTTATAAGTTTTCAAAACCACCTACTTGAAACTTAAAAATGTTTCAAGTACGTGACTTTGAAAACCTATAAAATATAAACTACAAGACCATTATAAATGAAACTTAATACATGGATTAAACATATAACAAATAGTTGAAAATAAAAATAATTTTGTAAAAAATGTTGACGGAAAATAATTTATAAGTTTTCAAAGACACCTACATCAAACTTAAAAATGTTTCAAGCACATGACTTTGAAAGCCTATAAAATATAAACTATTAGACCGGTATAAATGAAACTTAAAAAAAGGATTAAAAATATAACAAATAGTTTAAAATAAAAAAAATTTCATAAAAAATGTTCATGAAAAATAATTTATAAGCTTTCAAAACCACCTACTTGAAACATAAAAATGTTTCAAGTATGTGCCTTTGAAAGCCTATAAAATACAAACTATAAGACCGATATAATTTAAAAATGTTTTTACACCTCTTTATTTTAAATTTAAAACTTAAAGATCTTTTGGTGAGAGGGATCATGGATGAAATTATTCAAACATTTATTTTCCAAATCACCAGAAACTCTCAGCGATACTATTTTTGTTGACAAATATTTAGATTCTTATGTTGTATGATTGTTCTTGAAGTATAAAACTTCAAGTTTCATTCTACTGTGGTTTCAATATTCTATTGAGGAAGGTTAAACAAATCATTTCCCAAGGTCATGAATTCAATTATCATTTAAGTGAAAAATATTTCCTTTTACCCGAATTAGTATTAATATTCTCCAAGAATCATTTTTGTTCCTTTTTACTCAATCTCTATTTTCACTTATTGAATTCCATTAGTTATATTAAAAAACATTATTAATCATCTTCTTCCTCTCACTAAATAGTTTAAAAAACATTCTACCCACTATTTTCAATAGTGGGATTGTTTTGATAAATTGGTCGCTCTACCTTCCTTGTGGGATCGACCCTGTTTACCACTATATAGTAGTTAGTAGGAGATTATAAATTTTTAAACTTCATAATGTTTTAACAACATGTGTCCCAATTTTTTGGTGTCATTATTGGGGAAGGATTTGAGTGATCAAAATTTTTCAAAAACCACAATAGATTGATTGTTTTGAAGATAATGAACATCACTTTGAGCCTGATCTTGACTTCCTATAAAAATATGAAAATTTTTTAACAAAGATATATGCTAAGATAGATGTTAGTCTAGAATTATGGTTAAACAAAAAACAGGAAATTGAAATTAAAAATTCTCAAGAATAAGAACAAAAAATCCAAAATTAAGAAAACATTTTCTTAGAGTTAAAATAATGGTTTAATTAATAAAAAGAAAGTGAAATAATTGAAGAAGAAGATGTTGTAGGAGAAATTTATAGGGAAAGTGAAGTGGATTGTAAGGTTAAATCTATAGTAGTTCAATACACTATTTTTGAAGAATATGAATCTGAAGAATAATAAAATATAGAAATAACCAAATCTATGAATGAATAATTTAACACTGATGATGCCATTAAGAATCTAAATGGAGTATATTTGGAAAATTTTGAGAAATAACTAAAACATATTGAATAACAATGCCTTATTCTATACATGGTTCCTAGATTTGAAAAGGTTAACTATTTTGGGAACTTTAAAAAAGTGATTGTTTTGGTTGAAGATAATCTAAAAAATGAAAACTTAAATGTTAAAAACCATTCACCCACCTTTTTTGAAATTTTAAATAATGAACTTGAACTTGAGATTGGGTATATTTTGGGAGATTACAATAAGCCTGAAATCACTGTCTGGGATAATTTTGAAACTATTAATAAATGTGATATCCCTACTTTTGAATTTTTAAAACCAAAAAACTTTGAAATTAATTTTAACGAAGTGGATGAGGGGATGATATTTGATGAAATGTTAACCAATGATTTTTCACTTCCATGTTCTCATAATAATATACTTTCTAAAACCTTGTTCACTGAAATGGAAAATAGTGTTCACCAACCTATGGATAATTGTTTAAATCTTAAAATTATACACTCTGAATTAATTGAAGTTGTACTGAATAATTTCCCCCCTAAAATTAAACAATAATAATAAACATAAATTTTTTTAGAAAATAAACATTTTTAATGTGAACTTGGTGGAGAGTTTGAACACACACTTGATGATTTAAGCAGAATTGATTTTTCAGAATCAGTTGATGATAATATTTTATTTTTTGATGAGGAACTTTTGGAATAGATATTTAACATGGTAAAACTTGAGTGTTTGGATAAACAAAAATTAATGATTCTCAACTTTTCTAAGTCTTACATAGTTGAGTTGGGTGTTAGACCACTTTGTGGGACTGAGAATTGTTTGGAAGAGGAACCCTTTTTTATTGATACTTTTGTAACTGCACATGTATCTCTTTAAACCCTCTTCATCAACCCTTTTTATATAAATCCTACCCTAACACCCCTGATTTTGATCTTTATAAGACTATGAATGAGTTAGTGAGCTTTTAATATAATGTAACACCTTGAGGATCACCTGTTTCACTATTTTTCCTTCATGAAAATGAATTTTTTTTCAAATCTGAATGTATTATAAAAGTGAACAACACTACTTCCAAGAGTCACTTTGATAATACTTTTTCTATTTATGAGCATAAAAGTTTCTTCTAAGAGATTGAGGGAGTTCCTAATTTTATACCTAAACTTAACTACCTTGCAAATACTAAAGAAGTGAATTTGGGTGATGAATCTATTACTCAACATGAAGAATCTCTTAAGAAATTCTTTAGTGTTAAATGGTGTTTCTTAGAGATTTTAGTAAGTGTGAAGGGAGTCAATTTTTCCCTTAAAATTCTAAGTGCACACAAATTTAATTCTTCAGTTAAAAAAAATTGGTCCAAATACTTGTTAGTGGTTTATGGACAAGAAACCACACCCACCCAATGACTTCAGTTAGTTTCTAGGGGACTCTTGTTAGGGAATTTAAAACCAGCACTACATGGGAGTAAAACCATGGTTTTATCACTTTCAATAAAACAATTTTTTTCTTTCAATAAAGTCTAACTAAATACTTAAAATTTAGTTTTTTATGGGAGTCAGCCCATGGTATTTATTTGTTTTTACTTTTGTTTATTTTTTTAAGAATAAAGTGTTTCTTTGCTCTATCGTTTTCTTCTATGATTCTACTGGATTTAAGTACTTGGTCTACCTAGTATTTTTACTTTAAGAAGGTTGTTGTAGGTTCCACTGGAGAAGAAAAATTCCCTTTATTTCCCAAATTTCAAGAAGTTTCATGCTAAATCCTCATTGGAAATGAATGATTCATTAATTAGGGAATTTCCCTATTTTTATTTCTTCATTTTTTATGCTCTTATATAGTACTATTAAAATAAAAAAAATAGTCATCATTCCACTACTGGTGGTGATTCACCAGAACGGTGACTCATTGGTATGGAATTGGTAATGAGTCATTTATATCCTTCTCTACTTTACTGCATGTTATTTTTTGATGAATATTTTATCATTGATTTATTCATTGCTTTAAATTTACTCATTTTTTGAAATTAAGTGTGGGGGACTTAAACCCCTGGATGTTTACCTTTAAGTAACCATGGTTACCTGATATTGATTTTGTAAAGTGTTTAACATGTCATTTTTTTTGTTCTGTTGTACATGTAATTGAAACAAATCTTTTAAATTCCTAAAACCATTTCATTATGTAATCATTTGTTACCTATTACTATTTTAAACTTAATTGAAAAATATCTTTTCACTGGTTTAATGATAATACATGTGATCCTTCTGTAAAATATTTTTGTGGAAAAAATTATTTTTGAACTTCATTGTGACCTTTGAAATATCATTAATCTACTGAAATGAATATCTATTTTGAGCTTTAAAATTCAAATTATTTTTCTACACCCTATAATTCAACTTTGGGGAAAATTTTGGGTTTTGAGTGTGGGGAGAGGGTATTCTTTATTTGTGTTAATCTATACATTAAAGTATGCCCATCAAATCCCTCTACCCTTTACATTTTTTTATAAAAAAATGGTAAATTTTTTCTAAATTTCTTCCACAAACTTAGTTCATTAGGCTTCATTTTGTACTTAAATTTATTCTTGATTAATTAATATCATTTACTGGTTTTTTAGGGATATTTTGAATATAATTTTTTTGAGGGTGAATGATTGCTGCGTGAAGTTCCTTATTGAACTTATGAATTTTCAGTTTAGCAATTTATAATGAGAGTGATATAGGATACATTTTTGTGAAATTATTATTATAACCTTAGGAAATTTGAAACTTGAACTTAACCTTTGGGGACTCAATTTTTATTTAATTTAAAAATTAATCACCATAATGATCCAACTTAAATGGTATTCATATAACTTCTTTGTACCTAGAATTAAATGGGAAAATGGGAACCCACATTGAACCACTAAGAAACTAGGCACAATGTGTGTGAGTAAACCCTATGTACTATTCAAATAAGTCCATATGAAAATTACCTTGCGCAAGTTACATGGATAGGTAAAAAATCAATAAAAAGGCAATAAAGTTACTATTTGTCAAAAATGATTTCATTAAGGTTAGGGGAATTTTAAACACCAAATGAGGAAGAGTATAATTGACTTATATGAAAATCATTTAATTTTTATCAATAAAGTGATTTCAAAAAAAAATATTTTTGGAACCTAGGAGAAAGTAAAAGTAGATGGTTCCTTTTGTTAGGATTGAATTTCTACATTTATGTACCCTGTTATCACTCTTAATTTTATAACTTGAACTTATATTGAATTAATACATTAAGTGACTCATATATGAGGCATGACATCCTCAAAACCGAATGAATATTTTCTATCTTGATCTCCTAGTAGTCATTTGAATTTAGGTAGGACTCCATTTGAACAATTCATTAGAAAATCATATTTCATAGTTTTTGATTCCCTTACTTTTAAACTTATATAAATGCTTTATTTTTAGTCTTTTTAAAAAGATACATGTTTCTATTTTTAAAAATGATAAAAAGCATGGTATTGATTGAGGACAATCAATGACTAAGTGTGAGGGAATTTGATGTGGCCTTAAAATAACATGATTTTCCACATCTTTTTTATTATTTTTAATCATTTAATTAATTATTTTTTGTGTTTCTAATTAATAATTTCATTTTTTTGATTTCATATTTTAATAAATTAATTAATCAAATTTTATATTTAATTTTATATTTTTAGCCTTTAAAATTATTAATTTTGTCTTACTTAAATTTTATGTTTATTAATTCTCTAATTACTTTTTAAATTTTTAATTATGAATGTTCATTTAATTTTATGTCATGTTTGTTTTTATTAACTAATCAATTAATCAATTTATTATCATTTAATTATCTTAAACTTTAATTTAAATTTTAATCATTTAATTTTTTATTATTAATTAGCTTAATTTTAATTAATAAATTTTAATATTTAATATGATTTAAACTTATAATTTAATTTTAATGTTTTATTTCAATTTAATTTTTGAGTATCGATTCATTTATTTATTTTTGGTTAATAATTTTTGTTAATTTTTAATTTAAGTTTATTTTTTAATATTTAGAATTATGTTGTTGAATTAATTAATTATTCAATTGTTTTCATTTTTATAAATTAAAATTTTTAATTATAATAATATTTAAATAATTAATTGATTTTGTTTTTATTAATATTTATATTTAACTTTGTTTTTATTTTATTAATATTAATTTCTTATTTTTAACTTTCATTTAAGTTTATGTTTTTATTTTTGATGCATAAAAAATAAGACACTGCCATCCCCTTTGCTAATTCTTAATTCTCACACCGCCATCAACGAGACACCATTGTGTCCAAGGCTAATACACCTCTAGTCAGTTCCCTTCATGACACTGGTAGCTTAGAGAGCCACCGCCAAGATAATTTCCTCTTATCACCATCAAAGTGAGACACCGCCAACCTATAGCATTTTCTCAACACACCGCCACTCTATAACATACTTCCAGGATCCCTCATGAGACACTGTTTTATTGCGACGCACCACCAATATCGACCTCTCGCGACAACCGTTCACCCATGCTCACCCTTCACACTGCCAACCATCAAGTTCAAGACACTGCCATTCTCTCCTTCTACCAGGGACATACCACCATAAAATCAATCCACCTCCAGCAAGTCTTCCACCCTTATGAGTCACCACCATAGTAAACCAGACACCAACAACACATCATACCACCACAAATCAAAAATGGAATTTACCGAACCTAAAAACCACCACCACAGATCTGGACACTTGAAAATAAATACAGATCTGAGAACCTGATTGAAGAACAAATCTAGATCTAAAGAACCAGGAGCTCTCTACCACACTTGAAGGAATTGTCGTTGTTTTGAGGATAGCCTAAGATGAGCCGCCTTCGTTTCTTAGTCTCACTAGATCTTTCATCTGCTAAAGGAGGTATCGCCACAAGGATTTGAGTTGAGCCTCACCACAAGAGTGCCTCCACCATGAGTTGTTGGCCACTGATCACTGACACCTGGAGGAGGAGACATGGGGGGAATATGAAGTTAATCCAAGAGGATTCTCGAGAAAGTTAACCCCCCCCCATGTGGATAGGGGGAGACGAGTATAAAAAATAAATAATCAAAAAATAAAACTAAATTAATTATTATAATAATATATATATATATTTAAAATAAATAAAATAATAATATTTAATATAAACTAATTGACATAATAATTTAATATAATTAGTCTAATTTTTATTTATTAATTAAATATGTATAAAAATGTTAAATATTTATAATAACATTTATTTATTAATTAATTAATGATTGTTTTCATTGTGAAAAACCCAACACAAATGGTATCCAGGTTAATCCCAACTGCCTGAAGTAGTTAGTTAGATGAGTTCTACTAATCTGACAAGCATGTCAGAGAAAATGAAACATGTTCGGTGATTTCAAGTAGACTAAGATGAGTCGGTGCGTGCAGTGGGTGACTAACTTGAAAACAATAGATGGCTTTAAAAATTCAAATAAAGAAAGGGGATAGGGGATCTAATGCATTCACGACATTCATTTGAGATGAGAAAGGGAGCCACACCTAGAGATTGTGATAGAACTTGAGGACTGAAGCATATTGGGAGGAGAAATAAGCAATCTTTTATAACGACTATTCTAAAGGGGGTTTATTTTACCTTGTTTTCATTCATAATCTATAATAGAATTTGTTCGTTATACTTCATATTTATAGTGATTATTGGATAAATTCTTTGTTCAGGGGTTTAATACAACTAGGATTATTATTAAATCACTTCTTTAGATCATTTATTCTATGAAATCATAATCGATCAGTGAGATCAATTTTGAATTTATTTTTAAAAAAATATGTTTTTTCACCTCTTTCTCTTAAATTAAAAACTTTTTGATCTTTTGGTGAGATAGATCATAGATGAAATCCTTCAAAAATTTATTTTCCAAATCACCAGAAACTCTAAGAAAGACTATTTTTGTTGAAAAAAAATTAGATTCTTATGTTGTGTGATTGTTCTTGAAGTGTCGAACTTCAAGTTTCATTCTACTACAATTTCAATCTTCTAGAAAGTAAGGTTAAACTAATAATTTCTTGAGGTCATGAATTCAATTATAATTTAAGTAAAAAAGAGTTCCTTTTAACCCAGTTAGTATTAATATTCCCCGAGCATCATTATTGTTCATTTTTTCTCAATCTCTATTATCACTTCTTGAATTCCATTAGTTATATTAAAAAGTCATTGTTCATTATCTTTTCCCTCTCACTAAATAGCTTAAAAAATACTCTACCTACTATTTTCAATAGTGGGATTGTTTTGGTAAATTGGTCACTCTACCTTCCCTATGGGATCGACCCTGATTACCACTATACAATAGTTATTAGAAGATTATAAATTTTTAAACTTCGTCAAGTTTTAATGATGAGTGTGTAAACCAGACTCATTGTCTCTAACTCACTAGATTTTGGACACCAAAAGGGACCATGAACCTACCTTCGATGTCTATGTCACCATGTGACACTCAAGAAAGTGAAATACCTATAATATGGTCTTGTTACTACTTTAATAACCTTACATCCTCATTAATAACCAAATATTAGCCTCAATCACAAGTCCTAACAATGGTATTGATCCATTGTACTGAATAACGATCGCTCAATGATTGAATATCAAGAATCTGTTAGTCGTTGTCCAAAGAAAATACCAAAAATGATCAAGAAAAGAAATGATAAATAAAACCATAAACCACAATATGTGAGGAATAAACCTTGACCTTTTTCATTAATCCTCAATTTTCTATCAAATAATTTTATGAATGAAGATGTAAATAATCAACGAACAATAAATCATCCGTAAATAAAATCAATCATTGATGTGATAATTCAATATTGTTTGTGGAATTGATTCATTTTTTACTGGGATAAATAATGGGATAGAAATCACACAAATCAAGCATCCTGCTTGGAGTTTATACTAATAACTAATGAAAAACAATTGTACTTCGTCATCATTGGAAAGATCCCCGAACTCTGTTGACGCATGATCCTCGATCTGATCTCGATTTGATGTCTTCCACCAACAATCCTTCAATGGATCCTCTTGAAAGGATCATATAAATCCTTATTTTATGTGGTTATCCCTAAATATTGAGTCATAGAACTATATTTATAGAGTAAATAGATCATTTTATCAACCTAATAAAATAAATTTATTTATTTACTTATTTTATTAATTTCTCCCAAGACTACACTTTACTAAAAAAACCCACCAATAATAAAGATTATGTCATTACTAGGGTAAATTTTATCTCTAAACTCAATGTAGGCCTCATATTTCTAATCTGAACCTCTATTTATGAGTCATTCAACATTTTCATGAAAACTACACATGCATGATATTAATATATTTTTTTTTTATTTTTCAAATATCAATTTTGGGCTCATCAGGCCTTGAAATCTTATGTATTCTTAGCACCTGGATCCAAAAATAATCCATATAAAATTTTAAATTAATACATGAAAAAATAAAAGTCATTAAATTCTCCCAACATTAGATATTTTCATCCTGAAGTGCAAAAAACCAACTCAAAAAATATTAGAGTACTAAGCTCGCATATGGGGTCTCCCGCTCCTGGGTTCTCTCTTGAAGATTCATGTGCTTCCTCTGGAGACACGCTAAGGGAATTGATCATACATGAAGGATCATCTCCAACCAAGTCTCAATATCCATAGGGTTCCCAAGAATGGTAACCCCATCCTTGATATTCATCTCGCCCCAATCGATAACATGTGACTGGTCGTACATGTACCACCTCAACTATGAAACATTGAAGATATCATGTACCCAATCTAACTACAGTGTTAGAGTTAAGTGGTATTCCACCTCACTAACTCTATGTAGAATCTGGAAAGGGACAATAAATCTCATAGAGAGCTTGTTACCCCAGTAAAATATCTATAATCCATATCAAAGTTAGCCTTCAGAAACACATGGTCTACCTCTTCAAACGCCAAAGGCCTCCTTCATCAGTCTACATTAGACTTCTGATGGATGTGTGCAATAATAATCAATTCCTAGATGATATTCATCTTCTCTATCATATATTGTACTAACACTAGGTCCATGGGTGTTGACTCTCCCAGATTAGTGCAACAAAGTGGTGACCTACAGGGTTACCCACACAAGGCCTTGAATGGTTCCATACTAATGGTGGAATGATAGATTTTTTTGTATAAAAACTCTACCAAGGGTAGATAATACTCCCAACTATAGCCAAAATCCAACATTAAATCTTGAAAAATGTCCTCCAAGACCTGAATAGTCTACTCAGTCTGGTCGTTAATCTGGGGGTGAAACATCATGCTCAAACGCAACTAATTCCCAAAGGCCTCCTATAATACTCTCTATAATCATGATGTGAAGTGATTATTATGGTCTCAAAAAATCATCAATGGAAATCCATGGATATATACTATCTCTTGAACATACAAGAATACTAATATCTCTACTGAACTCTATTCTCAAATGGCTAGGAAGTGGGTAAAATTGGTGAGTTTTTCACAAACCATCCCAATGGGGCCCATGTCATGACTCCCCAAGACCACCTCCAATAGGCCAAGAGTTATCAACTAGCTCTGGGTAGGAATATCACTAACATGGGAGGGATTATCCTAAGTACCTTTACATTCAAACACACATCTCCAAGCCCATACAATTCTGAAATTAAAAAAAAACTAAACAACCATGCATGAATACATCTAAATCCCCTAACCAAAGTACAACAGGAAGTAAAGAAAATTAAATAAGGACAAATAAAATCCCATTACAAAGATTCTGAAAACAATTCCAACCTGTAAGAAAACTAGGGACTGTTTTCATGATACCATATGAAGACACCTCGGTCGGTCTGGTCTCAATAAGCACTGTCTGGTTTTAGTCTCTCTAGAACTCTATAAAAAGGTCAATCTTCTACACAAGACATGACATATTTAGGAAAAATCCATGAAGGGATGAGAATAAAAATGCCCAGTAAGATACCCCAAAACCACAAAGAATAAGAAAAATTATAACAGTCAGCTCTACACATGTATTTGTCTACATCACATATAACTGGAATATCTAGATATACTCAATAAGAAACACGGTCTCAAGGTAAAGTCACAACCATAATGTTATCCTAGGATTCCATCTCAAAGGTTCCACATAGAACTCATCTAGGAGAACACACTCCATGAGTCAGATAGCACCGATGACATCCGTCCAATAGGTAGTGCTCATTGGGTATCTCCATTAGAATTACATGCTAAAAGTCTTAAGAAACAAGATATGCATATGAGGATCACTCCTAATTCCATGGGGGTATACTAATAAATCAATCTATATTAACATTCTAAGTAGAGGATTGGTGCCCACATAGTGATGGTCACGAAAATACCATGAAATCCACCTAGGGTAATAAGATGATGGAGGATCTTAATCTAGGACTCATAGAAGGATTCCAACAACTCTATCTAAGAAGTCCTGTTGAAGGGATCATTGTTCTATATATATGAGGTGATTCCATATTAACCCTCAAGGAAAGGATATAGGGAACACACCATAATGAAACTTTTATAAGATACAGAGTACAAGGTATCCAAGCCAACATTTTATGGAGTACACAACATATAGTAGGGAAACATTCCATGTCCCTTCAACCCAAGGTTTTGTCCATGTAAATGTTCCATTTCTGTGTCCGTGTAGAAGTACATGGTGTGTTGTTTCCCATGTACTTCTGTCCATGTACCAATATAGGGTTTAGCCTATATATCTGAAGCCTGTCCATGTCCATGTATGAGTACATGGTGTTCCCATTCCTTTGGACTCCATCCCATGTTTTTATACCCACTAAGGTACACACCGAGACTTTAGGGAGGGGTCACATGATGTGTGATACTTATCTTCATCCTAAAACCCTATCCACTATTGAGAGGGTCCCATATCGCGTGTAGCTCCGCGTTACACACCATGTATCATGAAATTTTCCAGATGCTCAGATTTCATTTTCACATTGTAAGATGCTCCTCTAATAACCATTTTGGCCTTATGTCTCACCAAAAAATTGAGAACCATGTCTTGATCAGTCATGACATCATCGATCAACATCATCTGGCCCTTCTATTTTTTTTAAAAAAAAGACTCAAATGGTGTTCTTCATTGCACACCAAATAACACATAAACCAAGTATATAAATCATCTAATCTGCTTCCACCTCCATCATTTCACCACCATCACATCGTGCTGACCCCAGATCTATGATATCGAATTGTTGCACCAAGAAACGGGTGTGAAAAGATCGATTTCCTCGGTATTTGTCGAACCATAGGAAAAATGAATAATTTTTGGGATGAATTAATAATTGGGGGGAGGAAACAACAAATAAAAATCATGGGGAATAGACCTTGGTTTATGTTCATATCGACCTCAATTCATTTCTGTTAAAATGATGAATGAAGAGATAATGAATAATCACAAAGAAAATTCTCCCAATAAAACTCTACAATAATTTCATCCCACAATACGCATGATATGTGGATCAATATGTTGGTTGATTGATCTGTATTCATCATATAAATAAAAAAAGGGAACGAAATTCAAATCAAACAATGTGCTACCTCAAGTTGGATTGATCATTGAAGAAGAACGATTCTGCATCATTATCATTGGTGAGATCTTTGAATCTTGTTTCCCACCAATCACTGATCTACAATTTGGTCGTTGTTCATATGAGATCGATCCTATAATTCTTTCTCTAATGGATCTAGGGTTATATGGATAACCCTATAATTTCATCATAACATTTCACTCAAATACACTTCAGTCACTCAATGAAATAAAAAAATATTTAATTACTTTATTCATTTCACGCCTGTGATGAATTTTCCACAAACGCCCTGTGATGAAAAAGGTTGTGTCGTGACTAGGGTAAAACCCATTCTTTGAACTCAATGTTTCCCTCATATTTTGATTAGGGCCTCTTTTTATAAGGTATTCCACTATTTCATGAAAATTTCACGTGTGTGATATTTAATATATTTGATATATTTCAAACATTTTGTCCAAGAACATCAGGCCTCATAATCACATGTCATCTTAGTGCCCAGTATTGAAAATAATATATACAATATCCAAAAATAATACATGGAAAATATGAGTCATTATATTCTCCCCACATTGGGTCTTTACATCCACGAAAATCCAAAACAAGTGGTTATACAGAGAGATGCGAGTAATGAGCATGAAAATGAGCCTCTCGCTCCCAAGTTCTATCCTAAATATTCTCATGTTCCACTAAACATAGACTAAATTAATCCATCACCCACAAAGAATACTCTCATTTTGATCCTCGATCTCCATTAGGTACTCAGCAAAGTTAGCATCATCCTCGATTTCCAGCTCACCCCATTCGATAACGTGTGATAGGTCTGATACATACCTCCTTAGTTGTGACACATAAAATACATTTTGTATCTAATCTAACTATGGTGGTAGAGATAAGTGGTGTTCCACCTCACCAACTCTATGCAGTATCTAGAAAAGGACAATGAATCTTGTAGATAGCTTGCTTCCCTATCCAAATCTCCATAACCATGTTGAGTTGAACCCCATAGGAACACATGTTCTCCCTCCTCAAACTCCAAAGTCCTCCACCATCTATCCACATAATACTTATGAAGGCTATGTGAATCCTTTATCCACTACTAGATGATATAAACCTTCTCGGTAGTGTATCTCACTAACTTTGGGCCCATAAGTTCAAACTCTCCTGGGTTAATCTAGAAAAGTGGTGACTTATAGGTTTACCTATAAAAATACTCAAATATTACCATATTGATGGTGTAATGGTAGCTTTTGATGTATGTGAACTCCACTAGTGGTAGATGATCCTCCAAACTATGGACAAAGCCCAACATGAAAGCTCATATCATATCCTCCAAAAATTGAATGGTCTGCTCCCTCTAGTCATTAGTCTGGGGTGAAATGCTATGTTCAAACATAATTGAGTCTCAAACAACTCCTATAATACATTCCATAACTAATATGTGAAGCGAGAATCATGTTCAGAAATGATTTTTTATGGAACTCCATAGATACGGACTATCTCTTATACATAGAGGCATCATAATCTCTCTATTAAACTCTGATCATAAATAGTTAGGAAGTGGGATGACTTAGTGAGTCAGTATATGATCACCCATATGGTATCATGTCCTCAGAACATATGTGGTAATCTTGTTAAGAAGTACCTGGATATCCCATCCCACTTCCACTCTCTCTTCTCAAGTGGTAGAGCTAAAACTGGTGGAAATTGGTGCTTAGCCTTCAATTACTGAAAAGTAAGGCATTGATAGAAAAACTCTACATTTCCCTTCTTCATCCATTCCACAAAAACAAACATCGTAGTTCCTATTACATATTTCCCATACCTAGATGTAACGCCAAAGGAGATGTATGAAACTCTCTCAGAACCTCCTCATTCAACATAACTTGTACCATCATGTGTCCTCTAAAAAGAACGAAATTCTCTCTACCTTCATAAAATCCATTAGGAGCATGTCAAATGGATATCTACATATGTAGGGTCTCATATTAAGTATCCCTAAGTTGTGCCTCACTAAGTCACTAAAAATCAGAGGGGTGAAAACCATAGAATGGAGGTAAGCTGGTCCATTTTCATCCACTAAGGATGTCTTTAATGAGGCTAACTATTGTAATACCTCATTTAGCAACTATGAACAAGATCTCATGCTAAGAGTATATGTTACCACATTACCATTCCTAGGAGTATAGATAATCTCGAAGTCATAGTCCTGGAGAAACTCTATCCATCACCTCTATCTCAATTTAATATCCTTATAAGATAAGATATACTTGATACTCTTATGATTAGAATAGATGATAAATCGGTCACCCATCAGGTGGTGTCACCACATCTTTAGTATGAAGACTATCACTACTAACTCTAGATCATGGGTCATGTAGTTTTATTTATGTGGTCTCAACTAATGTAAACCATAGTCAATAACCACCTACCTCTACATCATAACACAGCCAAGAATAGTTCCTTATGCATCATAGAACACTACATACTTGACACCCTCATTTGGAAATATCAATATGGGAATGCTCGTCAATCTCTTTGTCAACTCTTGAAAGTCCTATTAGAACCTTTTTATCCACATGAAAGGCTTCCCCTTTCGGGTCAAAGATTTCATGGTAGCTGATATCCTTGAAAAGTCAGGTATGAATTTCATGTTATAGTCTACCAACCCAAAGATGTTTTGAACCTCCATCATGCTCTTGGGTGGATCCCAATCTAACACTACCTCGACCTTAGTTAGGTCCACTTCCACTACATCTTCTGAGATAACATGTCCCAAAAAGTGGACCTCCTATATCCAAAACTAAAAATTTGAGAGATTACCATAAAGTTGGTGCTCTTGGAGTATGTCAAAAACCATCCTCAATTGTCTCATGATCACATACTAAGATGCTGAGTACACAAGGATATCATTGATGAAGACTACCACAAACTAGTCTATGAAGGGATGAAATATCTGGTTTATGAGTCCCATGAATACTGCTAGGTAATTCATCATGCCAAAGAGAATAAAAAAATATGCATAATGATTGTAGATACGTATGAAGGTTGGATTCAGTATATCCTCATCTCATACTCACAACTGATGATAGCCTGACCTGAGTAGATCCTTTTAGAACCATCATGTCCTTCTCAACTAATAAAATAAGTCATCGATCCTTGGTAGTGGATACTTGTTCTTCATGATCACTTGGTTTAAGAATTGATAGTCCACACATAACCTCAATATCTTGTATGAATTCTTGGTGAAAAAAACTCGGTATACCTAGGGTGAAACACTGGTTCTAAAAAATATCTTCCCCTACAAGTCCTTTAATTCCACCCTTATCTCGTGAATCTCTATGAAATCCATATGATATGTTGATATAGATATCTTTGTCATCCTGAGGTGTATATCAATGTATAATTCTATCTCTTAGTGGGGAGGTAATCATATAATATCCTTGGGAAAGACTTACACATACTCCAACACCACTATAGGAAACTAGAAACTTATAACATATACGATACCAAGGGTCGTTCTAGCCAACTAATGAGTAATCGGCTACACCATCCTATGTAGGAGTCATCCTATATTGCCTGGGTTTCCTTTTCACCCAAAAAAGGAAAA
Source organism: Viscum album (assembly GCA_963277665.1). Lineage (NCBI taxonomy): Eukaryota > Viridiplantae > Streptophyta > Magnoliopsida > Santalales > Viscaceae > Viscum > Viscum album. Next base: position 1,981,497,371 of record OY728119.1, read on the forward strand.
CCTGGTCCCATAACTATGGACACACCACATCCTGCACCTGAAATAGTCAATTTGAGCATGAACTGTAGATAACTATTCCATGCCTAAGATGACGTCGTAAGGACTCATTGCTACTATAAAGAGATACCAACAAAAACTCTCACCTCCAAGAGTTGGGTCACACTTTCAGCATAAGTTTGTAATCATCAAGTCATATCTATTAAGAGTCTCCAATAATAAGTGTTGAGTCAAGGGATCAACCAAAATCTTTAATTCTCAAACTAGATATGTAACACTAAAGGAATGACTAGAACCTATTTCTATCAGTACTGCATATAAGGTATAAAAGACACAGATTTCACCTCATATCATTCCTAGAGCCTCTAGGTCATAATCCTTGACCACATGTAGCTTCCCCCACCCCTATCCTCCATCTCCCTAAGCCTAGAGTGGACCATTTGGGGCTGGTGGTGGTAATAATTCAAAGCATCGACCACCTTCGGCGGCTCTCTAGAATCTCTTCCACATTTTCTGCCCTGCAGACCTATTTTATCCTATCACTGCCTCTATATTAGTGTCCTATCCATAGTCTCCCTATCATTTGTATGGTGGGTCGGACAATATCATGCTAGATGTCCCCTACCATCACACTAGTAACACTACCTCTCTATGGGATGACTAGACCCATCTAGTGATCCCTAAAGCATAAAACCTCTATCCTGGGACCTCCTCCTAAAACATATCAAACATCAAGGTCCCTAAGACTAATTCCATCTCTCTACTATTGAGGTCTCTACTTCTGCGGGACCACTACTGGAAACTACTAGTTGTGTCTTATCAATAAATTAACTCTCAACCACCAATTATCACTCTACCACCCCAACATAAGTAGGAATGCATAGAGGGATAACACTAGCTCAAATTTCTCTACATAGTCCTCACTCAAAGGTCTGAGCCTATAAGAACTGATCACAAACCATATCCATAGATTACCTATAGAGGTTGGTAAACCTCAATGAATACTCAGCTACAATCGTGCTACCCTGCTTGAGCTACAGAATCTCCTGGATATGTAAATACCTCAGCATAGCTAGGGAGAAATACTCTATGAAAAGGAACTCAAACTCTAACCATGATAGAGTTTCCTCATCATAATACTGGGACACTAAACCCCATTATCTCCCCTCTGATCCATGGAGATGACTCATCACTAGGAACACCATCTGATCTATTGGTGTCCTGACCAGATGGAAAACTCATGTCACCACATCAATCTAGTCCTCAACCACCTGTGGGTCAGGATCGCCTCAGAACCTGAGGGGTCTCTATCACTAAAACTCATTAAGTGAACTCATATGATGGTATTATAGGTATTATCTTCTACTCTAGTAGCATAGTTGGTGCACCACCTATAGGTAACATCTCTATAATTTTTCCCTATATCGAAGCCTTGTCGCTGAGGGGATCATCCTCATGATCCTGATGCTAAATACTAGCTGTCATTTGTCACAGAGGCATCCTGAAAGTAAACAAGATATACCATGGTCAATGAGTATATCTGGAGATATGACTCAATAAGTACATGGAAATCATAACCCATTCCTATATGATTCATATACTATTGTTTTTCCTATAACCAATGTTCTCATGTACCGAGTTGAAAGGCAGGTGGATAGAGTCTGAGTGTATGGATATGTCGGCCACCACACTAACACTAGGGTCCCTATCCTAAAAGATGAACTAAAAATAATTAACACTATTTCCCCAATCCAATCTCACAGGCTCCAGTCCAATGGTAGAACTGACCACCTCTTATACAACTCTATCGTGGAACATCCCAATGGGGCATGTGCCACAACTCCCCAAGCCTGCCTCCAATGGGCCAGGGGTTGGTGAATAGTACAAAGTAGGCATATCAATATCATGGGAGGCCTTAGCCTAAGTACCTAAACACACACACACACACATCTCCAAGCCCATACAATTCTGAAATTTAAAAACAACTAAACAACCATTCATACATACATCTAAATCCCACAACCCGAGTGTGGTAGGAAGTAAAGGAAAGTAAACAGGGATAAATACAATCCCTCCTCAATGAGTCTGAAAACAAGTTAAACATGGAATTAAATTGGGGGATGTTTTTAAGATACCACATGAACACACCTCGGTCTGTCTGGTTTCACTAAGAACCGTCTGGTCCTGGTCCCTTAGGGAATCTGTTAGAACATTGGTCATCTTCACAAAATAGGACACGTGCGGGAAAATCCCATACATAGGTGAGTATAAAAATACCCAATAGGATACCCTGAAATCAAAAGGCATAAAACAAAATTATAACAATTAGATCTACACATGTATATTTCTACATCATATATAATAACAATATCCAGATACACTCAACAAGAAACACAATCACAAGGTAAAGTCACAACCATAATGATAGCCTAGGATTCCAGCTCTAAGGTTCTACATAACACTCATCTAGGATAACAAACTTAAAAAGTTATATAGAATTGATTACTTTCATCTAAGAGGTAGTTCTCATCAGGTATCACCATTATAAGTATGCACTAGAAGTCTAAATAAATACGATGTGCAGATGCAGATCACTCATAAGGCCATGGGGTATACTAACAAATCAATCTAGAATAAATTTTTAAATAGTGGATCAGCATCTGTATAGTGTTGGTCATGATGATACCAAGAACTACACCTAGGGTAAGAAGATAATATATGATCTCATTCTGAGCCTCGCAGAAGGATTCCAACAACTCTATCCAAAAAGTCATCCTAAAGGGATCACAGTCCTATATATAGAAGGTGATTCCATACTAACCCTTAGGGAAAGGATATAGGTAACACACCCTAATGAAAAATGTCTAATATTTAGATGATAAAGGCTCCAATACAACATTTAAGGAGTACACAATGTGTAATAGGGGAACACTTCATGTCCCTTTGACCCCAGGTCTTGGACGTGTAAACAAACTATGTCTATGTAGAAGTACATGGTTTGAAGTTGCATTTATACTTATATATATGTACTAGTACATGGCTTAGACCATGTATTCCCAGCCTAGTCATGTTCGTGTAGGAGTACATAGAATGATCATGCCCGTGTACTCTAGCTCGTGTTTGTGTACACACCAAGGTACATGTTGAACCTTCCATGAGGGTTCACACCCCATGTGAAAAGGTCACACTCCATGTGATACTTATCTTCACCCTGAAACCCTATCCACTTTTATTAGGGCCCCACATGATGTATATCTTTGTGTTAAATTTCATGTATCGTGGAATTTTCTAGATTCTCATATCTGGTATGCACATTGTTGGTCTCTCCTCCATCCACTATTATGGCCCCATGTCTCATCGAAAAATTGAGAACCATGTCCTGATGAGTCATTCCATCATCGATCAACATCATCTAGACCTTCTATTTCATTTGAAAAATGCCTTGAATGGTTTTCTTTGTTACACATAGAAGAACAAATAAATTGGGTATCTATATCATCTGGTCCACTTCTGCCTCCATCATCACACCACTATCATGTCATTCCAATCCCATATCAATGATATTGAACCATTGTGCCATGAAATGGGTATGAAATGATCTATTTCCTCTATATTTATAAAACTATGAAAAAAATTGAGAACACCTATGATAAACAAGGAAACGGGGGGAGAAAAGAACAAAGAAAAATCGTGAGGAACTAACCTTGTTTGATGTTCATATTGAAGTTGATTCGTTTCCATTATAATGAAAAATTAATATATAATGAATAATAACAAAGAAAATTATCCCAATAAAACCTCTCAATAATCCCATCCCGTAATACACATGACTCGTAGATCAATTTATTGGTTGATTGATCTATGTCCATCATAGAAATAAAAAAAGGGAAAGAAATCCAAATCAAACAATATCCTACCTCAAGATGGATTGATCACTGAAGAATAATGAGCCTTTTTAGTTTTTGTTGGTGAGATCTCTGAATCTCGTTGCCCACCAATCATCGATCTATGATCTGTTTGTCATTCATCTGAGAGAGATCCTCCAACGCTCTCTCTAATGGATCTCCAATGGCTCTAAGATTATGTGGATAACCTTTTAATTTCTTTATAATAGTTTAATGAAAGAAAAATTAGTCCCTGCATCAACGAAATAAAAATAAAATAATTTATTTAATTATTTTATTAATTTCACACTCGCGACGACTTTTTTATAAAGGCCTTGAACTGACAAAGTTTATGTCACACCTAGGGAAAAACACATGCTCTAAACTCAAAGGTTCCATCATATTTCTAATCCAGGACCTCATTTAGTATTTATTCAATTTTTCTATAGAACTATGCACATGTTCTATTTAATATATTTGATATATTTCAAACATTTAATCTAGGCACACCAGGCCTCAGAATCACATTCCATCTCAGCACCTGGTCTTGAAAATAATATATACAATATCCAAAAATATTATATGAAAAATCTGTGTCATTAGAGAGTTGGTATATGATCACCTAGATGGAATCATGTCCTCTTCACATATGTGGTAACCCCATCATAAAGTCCATGAATATCCTATCCCACTTCCACTATGGAACCTTAAGAGTTTGAGATAAACCTATTGGAACCTACTACCCAGCCTTCACTTTCAAACAAGTGAGGCATCGATAAACAAACCTTGTAAAACAACTCTTCATGCCTGGCCACTAAAACTGACATCAGGGGTACTAGTACATATTTTACACACTTTTATGTACCACCAAAGGGGATTTATAAAAATCCCTCATCACCTCCTCCCACAATATCTATGATACCATCATCTATCTTATGAAAAGGATAATGTGCTCCCCACCTTCTTAAAATCCATCAAGAGTACAAACAATGGATATTTAGGTATGAAATGTATCATAGTAGATATCTCCACAATGAGCTTCCCCAACATACTATAAAATTGGTGGGGTAATAACCATTGACTAAAGATATAAAGAACCATCCTTGTCCACTAAGGAAAACTGCAATGAGGCTAACTGATCTGACACCTCATCCAACAACTAAGAACAACATCTCCTGCTGAGAGCATCTTCCAACATGTTCCCCTTACCAGGATTATAAAAAATCTAGAAGTTATATTCCTGTAGGAACTATTTCCATCATCTATGTCTCAAGTTAAGATCCTTGTGAGAGAATATATACTTGAGACTCTTGTGGTCAGAGTAGATGATAAACTACTTTCTCATCAGGTAGTGTCGCCACATCTTTAGGGTGATGACTACTACTGCTAGTTCAATATCATGGTTCGTGTTGTTTTTATCATGTGGTATCAACTGCCTATACCCATAGGAAATCACTGCCTACCTCTACATATAAAAACAACCACATCTGGTCCTTGAGGAATCATATAAAACTATATACTTGACATCATCATCTAAAAATATCAAGATAGGGGCACTCATCAATATCCACCTCAACTCTTGAAAACATTACTAGAACCGTTCCATCTAAATAAAAGGATTCCCATTTCAGGTAAAATATTTCAAGGGTGCTTCAAATCTGGAGAAATTAGGTACAAACCTCTAATAGTACCTTGTCAACCTAAGGAAACTCCAAAAATTGGTAACACTCTTGTATGGATCCCAATATATAACTTCCTCAACCTTCATTGGGTCCACTGCCACTCCTTCCTCTGAGATGACGTGTCCTAGAAAGTGGACCTCTTGAATCCAAAACTGACACTTTGCGATAATTCTATAAATCTGGTGCTCTCAGAGTGCATCCAAGTCTATCCTTAAGTGTCTCGTGAGAATCTCCTCAGATTTCGAGTACCCTAGGATATCATTGAGGAATATCACCACAAACCAGTCTAAGAAAGGATCAAATATCTAGTTTATGAGTACCATTAACACTGTTGGTGAATTATTCACACTAAAATGAATCACCAAGTACTCATAGTGACCGTAGCGAGATCTGAATGTCGTCTTCGGTATATACTCATCCCGTACTTGCAACTGGTGATATGATGAACTGAGGTGAATCTTCAAGAACCATTACTCCAATATAAACAAGTCAAAGAGTTAACCAATCCTCAGTAGTGGATACTTATTCTTCACTTTCATTTGATTCAAGTGCCTGTAATCCACACATAACCTCAATCTCTCATATACCATTATTGTGAATAACGTTGGGGCTGGCCAGGGTGAAACACTAGGTATCATGAAGACCTTCTCTTTCAATTCCTCTAACTTCACCCTTACCTCACGAAGATTTTTGGGAGCCATCCAATATGATAGTGTAGATATCATGTCCATCCTGAGGTGTGAGTCAGTGTATAATTTAAGCTATTACCATAGGGATAAGCCTATAATTTATTTAGGAAATATGTCCTCATACTCTGCCACCACCCCAGGGAACTGATACCCCATAACATACACCACTCCAAGAGTCATGCTAGAAAATTAGTGAGTAATCAGTTGCACTCTCCTATAAATGATCTCATCCTACTCTTCCAAGGATTCCTTTTCATCTAAAAAGGAAAACCTCATCCCATAACTATGGAAACACTGCATACTCCTCCTAAAAGAGTCAATCGGGGCATGAACTGTGGATATCCAGTTCATACCTAAGATGACATCATAAGGCCAAATCACTACAACAAAGAGATCCCATATAAATCTCTCACCTACAAGCATCAAATTTCACTATCAATAGAAGTGTGCAATTGCTAAGTCACATCCTATTGGAGTCTCTAAGAGAAAAGGTTGAGCCAAAGGCCCAACCAGAATATATAATTCATGAACTAGAGAATTGTAAAGGAAGGAATGAGTCGCACCTATGTCTATTAGTACTACATTTATGGTAGAAAATTCATAGATCATACCTTGTATCATACCCATAGCATTAGATTCATAGGCATCCATAGCCTACTACTGTCCCCATACCTGAAAACCAGATCATTGATCCAGTCATGGACCACCTGGGAGTGATGGTGGTAATAAGGAAAACCTATTACCACCTCCTTCTTCTCTATTAGCCCCTCTGCTACTTCCATCACCATAAAAACCTCCATGATCCTGCCACTATCTCTACCTGGGAAGTCCCTCATCCATCTCCTAATAAGCTATAAGACCAGTCAGATAGTCCCATGCAAGATGTATATGACCATCCGCCTCTACCTTTATGGATTCAAGACATCCTGAGAGCCCTCTATAGTGGATCCTCTATCCCAGGATTATCTCCTAAAGTGCTTGGAATGCCTAGATCCCTATTAATTTTTTTGACTTCTTTTTTTTTTTTAGGTATCTTATCTTGGGTGACCACTACCAACACCCACTATTGGCGCCTATTATTTCAGGAAGATATCCTCCTCTAAGGCCCACTCCAGCACTCCATAATAAGTGTGAATGCAAAGACATATCACTAAATCACAGATATCTCAATGTAATCCTTTCTCAAAGGCCTATGATTTGAATAAAAAATCCCACACCATATCCATGGAGTATAACAAGAGATCTGTAAACCTTGCCAAATACCCCACCATGGTCATACTACCCTAATGTAGATGCATAAAATTATGGATGTACACTAATCACAATGCATCCGGGTTAAAATCTTTCCTGAAGAGATACTCGAAGTCTAACTAGGAGAGAGTTGTCTTGTTGTGTGATTGAGTCACCAGACTCCACCACCACCCAAAATATCCCTAAAGAAGTCTCATTGTGAGGACCTCCATTTAATCCATAGGAATCCTCATAAGGATAAAAACTCGAGAGACTTCCTCTAGCTAGTCCTCATCCACCTAGGGGGTATGGTTCTCCCCAAAACTATAGAGGTTTCTTCCTCTAGAACTCATACAACACACTTATCCTGCATGCATACTCAGATAGAATTTTTTGCACTAACTATTACTCAATGGGTGGTGGTATAACTAGTAAATCACGCATAGGTACCATCTCTGATATAGGCCCCTTACTGAATCCTCATCACTCAGCGTATCATCCTCATGATCATGTAGTGGAATCCTAGCCGACTATCTCCATGGAGGCATACTAAAATAAATAATATGTATCATGGTTAAAGAGTAAATCTGGTGAGATGACTCAATAAGTACATGGAAACCATAAACCATTCCTATATAATGCATGTACCAAATTTTTTTCCTAAAACCAATGTCTACATGTACTGAGTCAAAGGGAATGTGATTAGTGTCCTAGTGTATGGATACGTTAGCTTCCACACAAACATTAAAGTCCCTAGCCTGAATGCCAAGCTCATAAAATTTAACACTATTTCCACAAAACCTAAACCAATATCATAGAATCTATTACAAAGGTAGAATCAAATACTCTATTACAACATTTTCATGGCCTAGCCCGATGGGGCCCAAACCGTGAATACCCCAATCTCGCCTCTAATAGGCCAGGGTTTGGTGGCTATCGCTAAATAGGCATATCACACACATGGGAGGAATTAGGCTAATGTACCTATACACATGAACAATTCACCAAGACCATAAAATTCTGAAATGTAAAACAACTTGAACCAATGAGTATATACATCCATAATCCCACAATCAGAGTATTCTAAAAAGTACTATAAGTGATAGAGGGAAAAAATACAAGCCTAAAAAACTGTAGATATTTACACCTGCTCAGAAGGTGAGGACTACTATTAAATTATACCTCCAAGAAAACACCTTGGTATATGCAACTCATGTTATGATACACCAGCTCCTTTTCCTCCTAGTACACCGTCAAATGGACTGTTGTCTGCATAAGACACAACACGTGCAGGCAGATCCCATGCAAGGGTGAGTATAACAATACCCAACAAAAAAACCCAAAAAAACTAAACATAAATCATAAATAATTGTTATATCACAAAAAGGTTATATAAATCAAAGTAAAAAATAACCCATATGTACTTTCGAAGTACACCACACCTCCATGAGGTCTCAACCAAAGTACCATACACATGATTTTGCTCAAAAATTCTAGGAAATTCTTATTCTAGGGGAACCCACTCCATGATCCATGCTATCATCGGAGACACTCATCCAAGATTTAATGATCATTGGTCCATATATAATAAAATACACTAGTCTTTGAAGACCTAGATACTTAGAAAGGGGATCACACCCAAGACTGTTGAGGGACATAAAAACCAAATCTAGATCAACCATCTATGTTGGGGATTATATACCAATGATACAAACAACCCTACTGAAATGAAATTATAGATGGGGGATCAACTCCCCATACATGGAGGTCACACCAATTCCATAAACCCCACCTAGGGTATAAGAATAAATGATAGATGATCACACTCTGGTCTCATGGAGGGACACCACAAACTCTATCTAAGACCCATCCTCTAGAGGGGATCAAAATCTAATGATGTGGATGTAATTATACATTATACCCTTGAGGATATAAACCAAGGGAACACACTCAATCAATACTGGTCTAATTCTGAAAAATTAAAGGGCTCAAAACACCATCAAAGGGGGTACATAGCATCTATTGAGGGTACACAACATCTATCGGGGTTACAATACGTTTCCATCCAACCCCTGATCTTCCTATGAGGAGATTACTCACATGAAATGTTTAAATCCAAATACATGACAATTAAGTATATATACATGGAATGTAGAGGTTTTCCAGCACCCATCTTGTGTCATCTGTTCATGCTCATGTACTGTTGGACGTTCCCATGTATCAACCCATGTACACCTAGTTGTGTCCATGTATAGCTAGTCGTGTTTGTGTATCCTGGCCTACTGATTCTCATGTATCCTCTAAGATAAACATTGAGCTACTAGCTTGTATCACAGGGTGTGTAACAAATGTCACATGATGTGTGATCTCTTTTCCTACACGGAAACCCTATCACTAAATAGAGGGTCCCACATAGTGTGTAGTTTCGAATTACACAATGTGTAATACAATATTTTATAGAAACCTATGACCTGTTTACACATTGTAAAGATCCACCACCTCCATAGTGAAACACACCCAAAAACTTTGTATCTGGAGTTGACCTGCCTCTCTATCACCCACTCTCTGGATTCCGGCCATAAAAACGTATCAAGAACCCACCTCTATTTTCTGTGTAACCATGCACCACTTTGGAAAGATAAATGTCTCCAACCCAATATCATTCCTCATTAAATCAACCATCTTCATCATTAATCCTAAAATCATAGCCTCAATCACTATCCATACATATGGTAATGATCCATTGTGCCGAAGAATGGTCATGAATCAATCGAATACCGGTTATCCATCTAATTGTAATCCAAAGAAATTACCAATGATGATCAAGCGAAGAAACAAGGGAGAAATCTATAAACCAAAAAATTTAAGGAATGAACCTTGTACTTTTTTCATTTGACCGTGATCCATTTTCGAAGAATTTGATGAATAGAGAGGTAAATAATTAATGAACAATAAATCATCCATATATAAAATCAACCATCGATGCGCGAATCAATTATTGTTTGTGGAATTGATCTGTGTTCGACTAGGATAAATAATGGGATGGAAATCACACAAATAAAACACTCTTCCAAGAGTTTGGATTGATCGTTGATGAATAATATTCTTGTGTTTTTGTCATTGGAGAGATCCACAAACTCCATTGGTGCATGATCATTTATCTAATTTTGATCTAATGCCATCTTCAAATGATCATCCAATGGCTACTCTCCAACAGATCCTCTCAATATCTAGGATATGTGGCCAACCCTAGGGATTGAGGTATAGTTTTGTATTTATATAGGAAATTGGTTGTTGCACCAATCTAATAAAATAAATAAATTTATTTATTTATTTTATTAATTTCTCCTATAACTGCAATTTACTAAAACACTAGACGTCGACTAATATTATGTTTCACCAATGATAAATCTCATGTTCTAAACTCAATGAAATCCTCATATTTCCAATTCGAGACACTTTTTAAGAGTTATTTCACTTTTTTAGGAAAACTACATGCACATGATATTAATATTTTTTTAATATTTTCCAAATATCATTTTTGGGCTCATTAGGCCTTGGAATCTCATGTCATCTCAATGCCTAGCTCTAAAAATAATCAATATAATATTCTAAATTAATAAATCGAAAAAAATTTGTTACAATATAGATATTGAAAAAATTATCATATCTCACTTTAAATCATGAGTCGGGTAATTTTTATCTTGAACCTTCAATTTTCATGAGGCATGAGATATCACCATATCATTCTATGTGAGGATGCATCCCAGGCCCTTATTAAATGAATCACTGTATATCAAAAACCCTTCTCCATTCTAGGGTAGTGTAAGAATAGGTTCACTTACTAACCATATCTTTAGTTCCTTGAAATTTTCTTCATATTAATCTATCCAAAGTAACTTGGCTACCTTCTGAGTTAACTTAGTGATTGTATTATATAGCCTTGATAAATTCTTGAGAAATCATCGATAATAACTAGAAAAACCAAGAAAACTATGTATCTCATTCATAGTGGTTGGTCTAAGACAACATTTAATAACTTCTATATTTGATGTATCCACTGATATATCCTTTCTTGAGATTATATGACTCACAAATGAAAGTTTCTATAGATATAATCCACACTTGGTAAATTTTTCATAAAACTTATCCTTACTTAAAGTTTTTAGTACAATTCTCAAGTGATATTCATAATCTTCTTTACTCTTGAAATATATAATAATATCATCTATAAATACTACCAAAAACTGATCAAGGTAATCACTAAATACTCTATTCATTAAATCTATGAATATGTCAGGGGAATTGGTAAGACTAAATGACATCACTATAAATTCATAGTGTTCATACCCTGTATGGAAGGCTATCTTGGATATGTATTCACTTTTAGATCTCAACTTATAGTATCCATATCGAAGATAAATATTTTAAAAATATTTATTTCCTTGTAATTGATTTAAAAAATCATCAATACGAGCTAGAGGATACTTATTCTTGATTTTGATATGGTTCAGTTCCCAATAATCATGGCATAGTTGCATCAATCCATCTTTATTATTAATAAAAATAATCGATACACCCCATGGTGATGCACTTGGATGAATTAATCCCTTATCAATATTATCCTAGAGTTGGTTATTTAATTACTGAAACACAATTAGGGTCATTCTATATGGAATATTTAAAATAGTTCTAGCACCAGTTATGAGTTCTATTAAAAACTAAACTTTACGATTTGGAGGAATACTAGGAAACACTTATGAAAATACATCAAGAAAATCTTGTATAATAAAAATATCTCCAATGTTGACTTTATCCCCAACCATATGAGATAAATAACCACTTTGAATAGGAATCATTACCCATATAATAGATGCAATTTCCATCAGAATATTATATTTATCATCTCACTGATATTAAATCATAGGTTGGTTTGGAATATCAAATGTGAATCCCCTTGGAAATTGATATGGGATTTATAAAAAGAGATACAATGATGCCCAAAATAACATAAAATTACATTTTAATAAGATTTTTATAAGGAACATTCTTATTGAATTCAACATGATATAGTCTATAACTTCTTCTAGGAGTTAGCCTTTAGAATATGGCATTGAATTAGATAATTCCAATGTTCCCTAGGATGAAATTTATTTCCTTCCATTATACTCTTCATTTTTTCTCAGGAATTCATTACTCTATTCCCTTAATTTCCACATAAAAAAAAATTATTGTTCCTTTGAGACATTCTCCTAGGTGTCTCGTACTACATTTCTTACATGAAAGAAATTGATCCTTCTTTCCTCTATGGCCTTCATGAAGCTCTATTTTTCTCTTATTAGGTGTGTCAGGAAACTCATTCATGTTGAGGTTGTTAATTATATAATGAGATATATAGTTAGGAATAATCACATGTTTTCACATTCCATATCCCATTTCATTTTTTTCTCATGAGGAAAATCATTGAATTTATTGTTACATTCAACATTAACATGATTACTTCCAATTACATCCATTTACTACAACAAAGAATCATGATTTAAAATAACATAATCATAGTTGGAAACCAAATAATCATGAAAAATTATCTATATGATGTCTAAATAACGACACATTCATTTCATTCTATGAAACCATAGGTTTAACCTTGGATATTTTCCATTATCAATTCAAATACTTTAAAATGGTTCATAAAAAAAATGTGAATTAACCCAAGTATATCCTCTGAGAGTGTCAAACCAGTTGAACAGTAAGGGCACACTCACCATGCACAAAAATAATAGTTGATATATACTCGACCAATTCTTTTCAAGGTTATTACCCTAAGATGAATTTGTTCCAAAACCATATCCACTTGTAGTATCTATGTAGGGATGTATTGTTAGAAAAAAAATATGACCTTTACCTTAAAAAATAGGATGTTATTATATACTTATAATTATCCCTCGTGTTTTCACTAAAGTTATCTAATCAAAATCTCTAAAGATTTACTAAACCTACCTCTCATACCAACTATAGTGACTAATTCATTTCATACATAGATATTATGTCTTAATAGATAAATATTCATTACATAACATTATGATCCATGAAAGAACCATAAAGGTTTAGTGTATTTGGAGGCTAGATACACAATATTCTTATTTCATGAAAGATATTTAATATATCCCACAAATATCATCCCATATAGTGTTATTATTAAACATACTCTACTTAAAACCATTAATCATATCCTAGGGAAAGGAATCTTAAGAAAGGGTTAGCTCAAATTCTTAGTAAGGGTAAACAATGGAGATAAAAATTTTCACTTAAACATAATGTGAGAATAAGGGTATGAGAACATGGTATTGAAATTTAAAATCCATACCCAATATATCATAGATAATAATCTTAAATCATGGCATAAATATTGGTAGTTTATAAGATATTAATATTAATGGAATCAAATAACATGAGCCATGAGAGCATAAAATTAGCATAAGACATAAGATTTTGGAATACACATAAGCATATAAAGTCATTTCCTGAGTCAAGGATTAATGTCAATACTATCATATTGGATTGGGTTCACTCCCAATTCCATCATATCCTTAGTCAAGGTTCACTCTCAAGACTATCATCATAGACAAAGTCCCTTACTAAACTGGGTTAAATCCCCAATATAGTTATTATTATCTCATGAGATATATATCTTTACCCAATTCATTGGAGGGATTTATAATTCTAGGTCCACCTATTACAGAATCATAATCCATTCATATGTGCACCATAAGATCATAAAACATTAATCATATATCATAACCCATGGAAAATAAATGGATTTCATAAAAATTTCAAAAATTAATCATAACATAACCTATTAAAAATAAATGGGTTTCATAAATATCTCATCATAATAATAATAAACCATATAGAGAAATAATAATGATGGTATCCTTGGATTATATCCCCAGTAAATCAAAAGTATCATCAATGGATGTTATCGTAAATGAATATTCCTTTAAAATATTACTTGGAATATTTCTTATAGAAAATACTCTTTTCATTTTGGAATCACTTCTTTAAAATCTAAAAAAAAAATATTATAGAAAATATTTTCTTTGAAAATAACCAAGGTATCTTATAAAGGAAGCTTCAAATATTTGGGTAGTCATAATGGTGAGAAATTTTGTTCATGCTGTCTATGTTAAATAATGATTCCTTTCACATTTTTCGGTAAAAAGTCAATAATACCTAATTTTGGAAAACAAAAAGAATATCCATTTTAAACCATTTTTTAAAAAGTTAAACATGGGTAAAACTGACTTCAAAAATCATTAGAGATTATTAAAAAAATTACTAATTTTTTTAGAAAACATGGATATGGAAGAAAATGGATACATGACTGAATTGTAAATAAATTATTTTTTTCTCTTAATAATTTAAATTACTAAAGAGATTAAGATGGTTTTATTATTTGAAAATTAAATTAATAACCATAGTGTAATAAAATGTATGATATTATTGAGAGGTAGATCATTAAATTTCATTATCAGAAACTTAATCATAAACAATCTTGATAAACAATGATATTGCATCAAAAAACCTTACCACCTTGGTAATATCTAACTCAAAACCTCATGAATGAGATAACATTAGATTAATTTGTAAATCCTTATAATTTTCATGATGAGAATAATAAAATAAATTCATGTAGTGACTCTGGTTTTTCTATGTTATATTTCTGAATATTTCTAGGAATATTTTCTGATCCAGGCACTGAGACAATGGGAGATTCTGAGGCTCATTGAGCACGTAATTGATATTATAAAAATAGTAAATATATTAATATCACACACATGTATTTTTCCTAAAAATGTAAAATAACTCCTCAAAAGTGCTTTGGATCAAAAATTGGAGACCATAGTTGAGTCCAAAATGTGAGGTTTACCCTAGGTGAAACCTAAAGTTGGAGGAAACCGGAGGTTCGGTTAAGGCAGGTGATGGTGGGTGAATTTAATTAAAATAAATAAATATTTTATTTATTTGTTTTATTAAATGACCTAATTAAAATCCTCTATAAATATCCTCTTCAGATGATTTTTCAAGGCTTAGTTGTATAACCCTTTCTAGATCTAGGAGGAGGAGGAGAGAATTCTTTGTTGGTGAATCAATATCGAATGACAAATGATGATCAGATCAAGGTCAATCAGGAGGTAACGAACACAACAGGTCCTCCTAATCCAAGGTAAATGAAATTTTCACCAATGATCAATCCATAAACGAGTCATGATTCATCAATTTTGGATTTCTCTCCTTTTATTAAAATATTTAGCATGGACTAATTATCTACTTTTGATCTATGATTTATTTATTCCTTCGCATGAGCCATGTTGCCTTGTTGTATAATTGACATGTTAAACCCCTTGTTTCTCTTGATATCAAATTATTTATATAATTATTGGTCAATAATTCTTGGACAATGATGGTTCAATTTGTTCTTTTAATTTACCCCTCTCCATTAATCACATTCTTCATTGTTTGCACTACTACAAAACATGATTTTAACAGTGCTGGACTTTATAAGTGCTAGAAAAAAGCACTGATAAAGGGTCCCTTTTATCAGTGATTTTTTAGCACTAATAAAAGGTGCCCTTTATCAGCACATTTTTTTAGCACTGATAAAAATTTTCTTTTATCAGTGGTTTTTTCATGCTGATAAAAGATACCCTTTATCAGCACTTTATTTTTAGCATTGATAAAGGGTACCCTTTATCAGTGCTTTATTTTTAGCACCCATAAAGGAAACCTTTATTAGTGCTTTTTTAGTGCTGATAAAAATCCAAAATAAAATGAAATTACTAAATAAATAAAAAATAAAAATGAGTTTATTAAAAAAAATATTAATTAAATAATTATTTATAAAAATGAATAAATTGATTATACTATATATAAATTATAAATACTAATAAATAGTATATATTAAATATATAGATATATGTAAAATTAAAATTAAACAAATAAAAATTTAAAAAAAGTAAACTGAGAAAAATATTAACCATTTTATTAATAAAATAATTATTGAAAATGTTAATAAATAATATATATTAAATATATAGATATATATGAATGTATATAAATATGATTTATTTAATACAAAATATTTATTCTTTACATTAAATAGTAATATATTTAATGAATAATGGTTTATAATTAAAAATTAATATAAATTAAAAATACTAATTAATTGCATCAAGAAATGTACATAATTGAATGTCATTTAATTTTTCAATTTAACATATATCAAATATACGTTATATTTATTTCACATATATGTAATTAATGCATTTTAATAGAAAACACACACACAAATATTTTTTTGGAAATTTTTAATCAATTTCTATTTTTTATTTTTTATATATTTATTTACTATGTTTTAATATTTTCAATATGAATTCATCATTATTTCAATATATATACATTTTTTTAATAATTATATTTGTATTAATCTAACTTATCCATTTTTCAATATTTTTAAAGTGTACTCATTTTTAATTATTCAATTTCACTCATTTTTAACAAGCATGCACTTAAGATTAAATATTCATTAATAATGTTAAAAAATATTTATAAAAAAATATTTATAAATAAATATATTTATAAATATATAATTATTATTTTTATACATTTATATATTTATAATTATAAATAAATAAATAATATTTTTTTAAAGTATTTACATAACTATAAATAAATAATTATATATATTTAAATAAATACAAAATTATAATAAATTTATTTAAATAATGAATATATTTACCATATTTATATTTATATATATTTATTAAATATAAATAAATATATTTATATATTTAATTATATAATTATATATAATTATATAATTATTATTTTTTAATATTTATATAATTATAAATAATTAATTATATATTTAAATAATTATAAAATTATAATAAATTTATTTAAATAAAGACTATATTTACTATATTTATATTTATATTTATTTATTAAATATATATATATATATAATTATATATATATATATATGAAGTTTTTTAGTTATAATTATAATTATAAACCCTTTAACAATACTAGATTAATTATCACTAATAAAAGGCATCTTTATCAGCATGTTTTTAGCACTGATAAACCTTTATCTTTATCAGTGCTAAAAATGATAATAAAAGTGTCTTGATCTATTTAAATTAACTATAAATAGTCACGAACTCGTCGCGATATCTAAAGCTTTCTGCGGAAGCCACCCTCTGTCGGTGCTCCTCGGTGAATCATATCTCAAATCAAGGCTTGAATCAAGGCTCAAACACTTTCAAGGCTCAAATCTAAGGCTCGAATAATTCAAGGGTCAAACGAATCCATGGCTCGAACATTTTATAGGTTTTTGATATCTCTACTTTCTCTCAGACGATTCGAAGCTTCAATCCAAGGTATCTTATTTTCTCCTCATCCTACTCACTCATTGATTAATTGTTTGGTGATATCTATTTTCATTTTTTATCATCATTCTTGATTTACCGTCGGCATATCATTGTGGTCAACAATGTTTATTGGGGTTGTTTATTTGAAAGGAGATAGGGTTGTTATTCCTTGCACTCCCTTACCCTCACCCCTTTCCGATTATGTGCAACCTTCCCACCCCAACACCTCTAAAGGAAGTAAATTTTTATTGTTGAGTCTAAAAAATCCATTGGAATCATGGATCATTAATTATGAGACTTCATTCCACTCTATAACCAAGAAGGGATACATGGATTATTATGTATCTTATTTTTTCATCAATATCCATTTAGTCGATGATAAAGATCTTCATATTATGGGGAAGGGTATTATTAAAGATGATATTTCATATGAATGTTACTTGAACTTAGAAAGAGTTAGAAAAATACTGTGTTTATGGATGAACATAATTTTCGTTAGTTAGCTGGATGAAGTAGGATTCGGCTCGTGGTTCAAGAATGGTAAGTGGAAAATTACTCGGGGTTCCATGGTTTTGGATAGAGGTGTAAAATATTGGATTTTTTATATATAGACACACACTCATGTATGTTATAAAAATACATATATATATATAATAGATATATATTATACAAATACCTTATGAAAATATATATATTATAAAAATACAAATATATATTATACTATACAAATATACATTATAAAAATATATTATTCAAATATATTATACCAATATATTAGAAAAATATACTATTTAAATATATTATATAATTATATTATAAAAATATGTATTATACAAATATGTTATGCAGATATATTCCACAAATTTATATGTATACAATTAAAAAATTACAAATTTCGTATATATTTATATATATTATATTTATATTTAAATAAATATATAATAAATATTATATATTTATATATTATATAAATATTTTATACAAATATATATATTATAAAAACACAAATATATATTATATTACAAAAATATATAAAATAAAAATATATATTATACAAATAAAGATATATATTACACAAATAAATATATATATATATATATATTATACAGTACACAAATATATATTACACAAGTATATTATAAAAATATATTTTAAAAATATATTTTTCAAATATATTATAAAAAAATATTTTAATAGAGTTTATTCAATGGTTGAAATTCATCATCCAATTTTACATATGAATATTCGTCTCACTTCGAAACTATTTCTGTAAGAGTGGGCCATATCCCATTTAACATAGAACCTATATATCTTCCATAATTACTATTATTTATTTCATTATAAATAAAATTATATAATATCTTCCCAAAATCACCATAGAACCCATAATGGCTTTGAAAATGAAATTTTCTTATAAAACCTACTCTTTGTCTGCTAGAAAATAAATCTTATTTTCAACCTGTCTAGACATAATTCTTGAATGTATTTATCAACTAGAAATTTTGAGATGTTTAAAACCTTTATCGTCATTAGGTATATTCTTTTCCTAAAATTATTTTTTCCATTACCTATCGATTTTTAATTGAAATTATAATTTTGATATGTTTTCAAATAGTTGATATATTATTAATATTAAATGTAATAATTCCTTTGGTTGTTACATCACTTTTTTCAAAAAATAAAATCGAGGTTATCAAATTCTATATATGTTGTAATTATTATTAGAAATTATTTTTAGGTATTCATCATTTTAGGTCTACAAATATTAGTTTGACTCTTATAAATCTCTGATTACCATCCATGTATATGAAATAGAACTTTATTTAGTAAAATTTTTTATCACTACATTTTTATATCTTCTAGTTGATCAAATTATAGTTTATTATTCTTGTTTTTCATATTTTGTTTTCTTATTACTCAATTTCCTATATTATATTTTCATTTGTTTAGTGGATTTAAGAAATATTTGATGGATAATTTTAATAGAGGTAAGAATAGTCTTAGTTAGATGATTTAAAGTATTAAAAGTTATATTTCTCCTATAAATATAAAATTCATAGAGGCCCCAAAGATTCATATATCATAACATGTCCCTGCTAAGAACCCTTGAATCACAAAAAAGAATGTTTATGCCCCCAAAATCCCACCTTCAATAGGCCATGAGTTAATAACTATTTTCAATGGTGTAATTCTCTCAAATGAGAGGTATTACCCCTTTTAGATAACACGATGCATTAAAATTGTCATCCTCGTCAACTTAATCTCTAGAATATTTCTTATTGCATTTTTTTTCTTTGAGACTCATCCCCCATCTCTTTTATGTTTCTTGTACTACTATGAGTATTTGTAATCCCAGGGATGACTACTATTTATAGTATTTCAAGCAACATAGGTTCATGTTCACAAGAGATGGAGGATGTGTTTCAAATAAAAAAATGCAATGATAAATGTTTGGTAGATGAGCTGATAAGGATTCTAGTCATATATAACTGTTTTCCTTTTAATGAATTCAGAGGATAAAATACAAGTCGTTCATAATGGAATTTATGGAGGTGAATTTCAGTGTGGAAGGGAAAAAATTCGAGTTTTTCATAATGGAATCACAAACAGTGCAAGTATTTTATTTATCAGATCCAACAAACAAGGATTGGTCAATTGTCCTGCTAGCGACTAAAACAAATATCAGATCAGATGAAAATTTAATTGAGGATGACCCTTTCATTGGTTGATCACAATTAGTTCATGATGGTCCCAATGTAGACAGTTTCTTTTACATTAGAGGGGACCACAAATAAGGGATTTTGATTCTTGATAGAGGAAGAAAATACATAAAATTTTAAAAAAAATAAATAGAATTCAATGAGAAGGTAAAAGTGTATTTTAATATAATATGTTTTTCCTCATAATATTATTTGTTCTCTACTGTATTAACATAATATAAATTAAATTTTTGACTACTCATGAAGAAAATGTCTTCTAGACCTGATGATGTTACCAATATCTCAGAAGAAAAAACTATAATGAAGGAAACCCTTTGGTAAGCTAAATGAGTTTGTATGAATCGACCCCTATGTAGTTGGGGTGTATTTTTTATTAGTTGTTGTAGATAAGAATAGGATTGGAGACATGGGAATAATTATGTATCATGTGATGATAGGAATAAATTCACACATAGTTATTGAATGAGAAACTCTCTACGCAAGTATGAACCGTACACAGAGGTGGGAAATGTTTCTATTTATTGTTGTAGCTGGGACCAGGATAGGAGATCTAGGCATCACTATATATCATGTGATGACAATAATAAATCTAGATGTATTTATTGAGGAACCATGCAGTTTAATGTCATGTAGAAAGTACACGGGATTCCCAACGTGAAAAGGGGAATTGTGGCTAGACCTAAGGATAGAAACTGGGCATCACTATGTATCCTATGGTAATAGGAATCAATCCAAACATAGTTATTGAGGAATTAATTACTTGTGAAATTTTGGAATACACATAGAGGGGGGGAATTTTTATATTTGGTGTGACTAGAACAAGGATTTAATATCCAGGCATCACTACATATCATATGATGTCATTAATCAAGTCAAATATAGTTCTTGATTGGAGGTGTGGTAGGAGACCAACCCCAAAAATGGTGGCCCTCTCAGGCAAGGTCCACAGGGATGTACAGTTTTATTCCATGAAAGGGACATTAGCCATGCAGTTTAACATCATCTAACTAGGTAATTTTTCTTTTATAATCTTGTATTTAGGACCATGATGAGACTGTCATGAGATTTCATGGCTTTCTTGTGTGGGGAGGCCCTTAATAAAATTCCTAAGCTCATGTGAGCTATGATCAGTGTGAGAAACACAGAATGTAAAGGGTTCCTATCACCATACAGAGGAAACTAAGGATATGACAAGGGAATTTTGTATCATGTGGTGGATGGACCAAAATATAAGATTGAGGCGTCCCTACGTATCTCATTGAAAATGATAATCAATCCATATGTAGTTCTAGAAAACTCATGTAGTTTAATGTCATACAGAAAGTAAATTAGACATGAATTTTAACATCTTGTGGTAAGGACATGGATCACATGATGTGAGGGAAAAGGAAGGTTGTGTCTAGGCCAAAGGCTAGAGGTTTTGTCATCACTGTATCCTGTGATGACATGAATTAAACAATACATAGTTATTGGAAGAAGAGATTCCCCATTTGGAGATAATATTATATAGGGATGGGGTATTTCATTCTTCCTTCACACATATTTGGATCGCGTGCAGTGAGCCATTAGTGATGTGGTTCTTTCCATGCAATTTAATGTCATGCTGTGAGGACGTCTCCATACAGTTTAACTTTATGTGGTTAGGATGTGAGACACTATGCAGTTTATCATCTTGCTTCTAGGATGACTCCGTACATTTTATCTTCATTTGGTCATGAAAATCTATAGTGTATTTTAACATCATGCAGTGATGAAGAGATATGTTGTGTAGTTTATCATCTTTCTTCTAGGACGACTCTGTATAGTTTATCATTATGTGGTCCAGACAATCTGTCATGCAGTTTAATTTCATGCGGTGAGTATGTCTCTATATATTTTAACATCATGTGGTTGGGACATGGGATACCATGTAGTTTAAAGTATTACTATTATGACTTGATTCTTGATGATAGTTATGAAAAGTATTTCTTTAGAAACCTCCATTGGTGGGAGGTGTGACATGCTCCCCATCCATTGTGGCCAATGAGTAGGATCTATTATGATATACCTTATATATTATGTAAGGCCCTTCCCATTTGGGTTCCATCTTTGGAGGATTATTCCCTAGTATCATTGGGGTTCTAAGATCCAATACCAGTTCTCCTTGTAAGAATAAATATAGGATGAGATTTTTATTAAAGGCTCATGTGATTTTATTCTGATGGACTTCAAGGTTGTCCAATGTACGCAACTTGTTCTCATTGAGATTCTCTAATTAATTTATCCACTTTTGTGATTTCTTATCATATGAGAGCTATCCTAAAATGGCTATTTAGAGTGAAGGAAACTAGTATTCTATGGGTAATACTGCCTCGGTCCCATACACTAATGAATATGGCATTTCTTGTGTAACAATGCGTGTGGTGGTATGGTAGGCCCATAAATCATGGAAGATCTTGTCCGATTAGGAATTTTTATCCTTGTTCACCACCTTCTATAGTATATTTGATAGAGTCTTATTGAAGGAATATATCAATCCATTTTCTACTTCATGATTGCAAGATGAGTGATTGGAATCGATATTGTAATCCTAGTACAACTTCTTCAACTCCTTATAATAGAAGTTGGTACCGTTTTCCATCAATATTATGTGAGGGACCCCAAGCATGGCGATGATATGGGACTTTATAAAGTTGATGATATGATTTGACTCACTTCCTTGAGGGTTATTTCCTCAATCCATTTAGAAAATAAGTCTGTAGCCATAAGTATGTACTAGAACTGCATAGCTGTAGATGGGGGATATGGCCCCACAACATCCATACCCCAAACGGAAAATGTCCTGGAATATTTAGTTTTATGAAGCAATTTTGGGGGTTGATGGATGAAGTTTTCATGGATCTGGCATGCATGACATTTCTTGGTGAATTCCATGTAGTCTTGTATCATGGTTTTCTAGTAATAACCCAGCATTTTGATTTGGTGGGAGAGCATGGTCCTAGACTGATGAGCACCGCAGGAGCCTTCATGGACATCTTCTATTATAGAGGGAATCTCTCTTTATGCTATGAATATGAGGATTATTCCATCAATGCCTCACTTGTAGATGTATTTGACCATCCTACAAGGTGAATTTTGATGCATGGAACCAAATATGTTCCCTTCTGGCTCATTCTATCAGGAAAGCTCTGTTTTGGAGATAACCAATTATGGGCTCCATCCATCCAAGGGTGGCTACCTGTTCATCATGCTCTGGGGTGGTTTTGACCTGATTGATTTCTTCTATATACCATATTGTAACGACCCAATGTTTTATAAATGGGAATACCTTCTTATAATCATTCCTTAAAGTATAATAACATTAGGAAACACAATGCCACATCATTCTTAAATGAACTACTATGTGACCTTTAAAAATAAATTTTCTAGTTTTGTGTTTTGAATTTTGAAAATATGACATACACGGTTGTGATTAGTAAGACGTTTGGAGTCCGATAGGACAAACATAATTTTTTATGAATAGTAAACTGCCCTTATGAATAGTAATATGGCCCTTATGAATAGTGAATCTCCCAAAATAATAGAAACCTCACCTATGAATGATTAAATAAAATATAGGCATCTTATAAGTGACAATATGACCATAGTAAAAGTATTGGTATTTCTGTAAGTCGTAAATAATTAATTATAATTTATTAATTAATTTAATAGAAATTTTATTTTCCTAAAATGTGTTAATAAATTAACAATTATATTTCTATTGGTTTTAAGATAATTTTATAAGACCTTATGTAATTTTTGAAATCATTATAAAATCAGTTTTAATTTTAAAATTTTTATTTTTAAAGTAAATTATGATTTTAATTAAAAATTAAATTAATAATATTTATAAAATTATTTTTATAAAATTTAGTTCATTTTTGTATTCCCCACATCAAAAAATGGTTAGGGTGATTTTTTGAGATTTTTCTGAAATACTTGAATTTTGTGAATAGTAAAATACATTAATTTATCGTATAAATACATTATAATTTAAATCCACTATTACTGAAATAATAAGTGATATAAGCACTCAAAAATCGAACTCACATTACCTATTTACTATTTTTATTCATGAAATCATCACTATTTCTTATATTGATGGAAATTAATAAACTAATGATTAAAATATTAAGAAAAACTCTCTCCCCTCTACTATAAATACCACCCTTCACAAACTCATTTCCACACACCTCTCAAGATTTAATAACTGTCTAAACACTGAACAAAAATATTAACTAGCCCTTCCCCCACATACAAGATCCTCTGATCTCATCATAAGACCAATCCAAGGTGCCTTGAGGAGGATTCAAGAGGTAATTCCTCCCTCTCTCTTTTCCTTTAATTTCTTTTCAATTTCAAGGTCTTTTTCTTAATATCTCCCCACCTATCCTCATAAAAATGGTATGGTAACTCCGGTATATTATATATAATGTAATTTTATTATAAAAATGGTATAATATATCATCCAACCCCCTTCTCCACTTATTTCTATTTTAGAAAGGAAAACGTTGTTCGTGAGGTGTTAATTTATCACCTTCAAGAATGACATGTTTTCATTTTCCTTTACCACCTTCATATCTGGTCATGAAAAAAAATTTATGGTTGAACCAGATTATTTTATATTTATTATATCCTATTTAATGTTCTGTAACAAACTTATGTACATGTTACTAAATTATTAAACAAAACAAGTTCGTTGTGGTCGAAAAACCACCCGAATTAACCCAAACGATCATCATTAAATTCTTATCTAATGATTAATTCCCATGGTAAATAAAAAATTATTTATAATATAATTTAAAGTTTTTTAACATCATCAATAACATATAATTACAATTATATATTTTTATCCACATTTTAAATGAACTTCAATTCATGAATACAAGTGAACCGTTCAAGAAAACTATAAAAACGAACACTCCCGAACAATGAATTTAAACTATATAACTCATCAAAAGGCTCATTAAATAACTTAATGAAACAATAATGAACCATATTCATGTATAAAAGGTTATTTAATTGTTAATTAATGAATATAATGTGATTATATGGGCCTTTAAATTAAAGAAACCATTCGGATATGAGGTAAGGGGAGATTCTCGAACCCAACTTACTTTCTTCAGGTTCTCCCTCTTTCACTCCATTTTTGTCATGGTTACTCCTTAAAAATAATTTTTTCATATCTTATATTTTATATGATATACATGTTTTCCATTGGAGTTTATTTCATACAAATTTTTTTCCAAAATAACTCTTCTTTCAAAAACACACCTTTTACTTCTCACTCAAGGTTGATGGTTCTTGTATCAAGTATATCATTCCCTCTTTCTTTTGGGAACCCAAAGTTTATGAATGTTTTATTATGAGATGAAACCAATTACTTTACATGGTTTATTTATGTTCATTTTTTATATATGTTCTATGTGGAATTCATGATAATGAAAATATTATGATGTGATGGGTGCGCCTGGAATTATATAGCACAATATGAATGTTTGAATGTGATGGGTGTGCCTATAATTATAAAAAACTCCAATTCATTAGGTAAATTAATGAATCTCATGAGTTAAATTGAAATTATTTTTAAAAATGATGTTATCTTTTTTCATAAATATGTGTGGTAGTTAACCACTAAGACATGATGTTTCATTTTTTTATGCATTGCCACATTCCAAGTCTTTTCTTAATGTTTCCTATCATGATTATGATCTTATTCCTATATTATTATGATAAAGATTATGTTTGACTAATGTTATGATGTTTCTTTTTCTTATTTATCCTCTTATTGGGCTTATAGCTCACCCCTTTTTGATGTATATCCCTCAGGTGACTACTTTTACTAAGGAGAAGTCAAGATCCAGTTAGAAGCTAGAGAAAGAGGAATTAAATAAATGTTTATATATTATGTTGTAAAATTTATGAATGGTTCTACTTTTCCCAATAAACTAAACCTTTGGATCCTCTTGGTGTAATATTTTATGTTTTTTATCATTAAAATTATGTAAAATTGATGTAATAAAAGTATGGGTTTTTATAGTTGGTATTAGAGGAATAGTTTAATTAATTTGGGAATTAGGATTAGTGAACCCTAGAGAAAACCTATAGTATGAGACTAAGTAAAAATATGCACACAAGAATATTTGATAAAAATATGGATACCATAAGATATTCTTTTAGTGTAAATTTCACAAATGAATAAGTTATTCATCACTCGTTGACTTATGATTTGTTCTAACCTTTTCTATTTTAGAAAATGGTGGGAACCAGGAGAAACCAAGCCAACAACCCATGTGAGGTCCAATGCAATGATTGCCCGAATGACATCCCCAATGCTTTGGTAGGTGGAGTTCAAAACTTCATGGTTATGATTACCCAACTATCTCAGGTTATGAATAATAACATGAATAATGAGGAACGTCCTCCTTTACCAAAGAGGGAGAAATTGGCTATCGAATGTTTTATGCGGCAACGACCACCAACATTTAGTGGGTCTTATGATCCACTAGCTATGGAATAGTGGTTCAACTCTATAGAGAAGATCTTTTTTGTACTTAACTATTCTGAGATGGAGAAGTTGATTCTGGTTTTTTATCATCTAGATGGAGAGGTCGATCAATGGTGGGATTTGATTAAGAACACCAATCTGGCTGATGAAATTGAAGAGATGGAATGGGAAGACTTTAAGATCATGTTTCTTAACAATTATTTCCCATGAACTCTTCACATGAAGATGGGGAGAGAATTAATTTATCTTAAGAAAAAGGAAGGAGAATATTTCACAACTTAAAAAGAAAGTTTCACAAGGCTTTCAAGGTACATTTTGGGTTTTATTATCAACAATGATAACAAAATTTATATATTCTTTAGTGGTTTAAAACCACACCTTCAAAAGTATCATGCAATCCGAGACTTTGGGAGTTATGAAGAAGTTGTTCGGTATGCCCTCAAAGTGTTGATGGAGTTTGGGGAATGGTCTCATGGCTATGGTGATAAGAAACAAAATATGGAGTTTCAAACTAGAGGATCTAATAATAAAGGTGGGAAGAAAACTCAACGACCCACATGCCAAAAATGTGGGAAGTTACATCATGGTAACTTTCTCAAAGGGACGGGGAAATGATTCAAGTGTGGAAAGAAGGCCACCATTCTCAATAGTGTCTAAAATACATCAGAAGGAAGGAGAATGTAGTAGAAGAAAGGGGAGCCCCACCCATGGTTAAATGCTATAACATTAGGGAGAAAGGGAAATATAAAATCCAGTGCACTAAACCTAGAGTCCTTAAGTTTAATCAGTGTCAACGGCCACTAAATCCAAAGGAACAAGGGGAGGATTATGCCATCACTACTACGGAAGTAGAGAAAGATAATGAAGTCATACATGGTACACTTCCTATTCACTCAAGAATGGAAAAAGTCTTATTTGATTATAGTTCTACACATTCCTTTATATCTTGAAAGTTTTCTAGAACTATATAATTGAATCCCCAAAACCTTGAAGTAAATATATCTGTAAAAACACCAAGTGGTGAAATCATTGCAACCCAAGTGTTTGACTCTTCTCCTATTGGCGTATATGGGAAGATTCTTCTAGTGAATCTCATAATACATCCCATGGTGGAATTTGATGCTATAAGGGGAATGGATTGGCTCTCGTTATATAGAGCACATATCAACTTTTTGGAAAAGAAAATATTTGTTCATATTTTGAACCATCCCATGCTCCTCTACAAATGTAAGGAAGATCATGAATCTCCTTTGAAAAATCCTTCAACGGTGTGGGTGTTGATACCCTATGAATAAGAATACCTTTCCCAAATGTTTGAGTCAAAGGAAAGTGACAACCTTGTGGAAATTCCCATTGTGAGGGAATACAGTGATGTATTTCCCAAAGAGTTACCTAGACTTCCCACGGATCGTGAGGTAGGGTTCTCAATAGAACTCATACTTGGAGCTACTCCTATCTCAAAGTTTTCCTATAGTATGGATCCTATATAACTGAAGGAGTTAAAGAAGTGTTTGCAAGAGTATTTGGAAAAAGGGTTCATATTCCCTAGTGCATCACCTTGGGGTGCGCCAGTTCTCTTTTTGAAGAAGGATGGATCAATGTGGATGTGTATCGATTATCGGGAACTGAACAAGATCACCATAAAGAACAAGTATTCTATTCCAAGGATTGATGACTTATTTGACCAGTTAAGAGGACCTCAATACTTCTCAAAGGTGGATCTTCATTCTGGATATCATCAGCTAAAGGTGAAGAAGGAAGATATTCATAAGACTGCCCTCTGTATAAGGTATGGGCACTATGAGTTGCTGGTAATTACCTTCAGACTTAATAATGCCCCTGAAATATTCATGGATTTTATGAATAGATTCTTTATACATTACCTCGACAAATTTTTGGTAGTGTTTATTAATGATATTCTCATTTAATCCAAGATAAAGGAGGAACATTAAGAACATCTATGACTTGTGTTGGTGACATTGAGAAAGGATAAGTTGTACGCCAAGTTCAAAAATGTGAATTTTGGATGAAGCATGTCACGTTCTTGGGACATGTGATCAAAATTTATGGAATTTCTATGGACCATTCAAAAACAAATGTGATTAAGGAATGGCCCATGCCCTCTAGTGTCATGTAAATCCATAGTTTTCTTGGAATAGCTGGGTACTACCGATGTTTTGTGAGAAATTTATCAGGATTGTCAAACCTTATAACTAAGTTAATAAGGAAATGGGTAAATTATGTTTGGATGAAAGAATGTGAAGGAAGCTTTAAGGAGATAAAGAGAAGGCTGATCACTGCACCTATATTCACACTACTGAAAAGTGGAGAAAGTTTTGTGATATATAGTGATGCTTCAAAGAAAGTCTTGGGTTGCGTACTCATGAAAAATGATAATGTGATAGACTATGACTCACGACAGTTGAAGATCCATGAGAATAACTACCTGACACATGATCTAGAGATGGAATCCATGATTTTTTCCTTGAAAATCTGGCAGCACTACCTTTATAGTGAGAAGTGTGACATATACACCAAACACAAGATCCTAAATTATATATTCACATAAAAGGATATCAACATGCATCAAAGGAGATGGTTAGAGCTAATCAAGGACTACAATTGATCTATTCACTACCATCCTAGAAAGGAAAACAAGGTAGCTGGTTCTCTAAATAGAAAATAACCTGCTACTCTATCCATGTTACGGATTGATAAAGACCATATCTTCTTGGATATTCAAAGGATGGATTTAGAAATCATAAGGGAATGGGATAAATCCTACCTTGACCAAATGATTTCGCAACCATCTATCCAAGATAATATTAAGGAGTCACAAAGGGATGATCTGGAGTTACAAAAGAAGGTGAATGCGGTAAATGATGGGAAGCTACAAGAGTTTCATATAGATTATGATGGTGTGATTCGGTTTGGAACATAACTTCATGTGCCTTAATCACCCAAGATAAAGAAGTATCTATTGGAAAATTCACATAGCTCAACATTCTCTATCCATCCTCATAGCCCCAAGATGTACCGAGATCTGCAAGAACACTTATGGTGGGATAACATGAAGAAGGAGATTGCAAAATATATCTCAAGGTTCTTGGTATGTTAGAAAGTTAAAGAAGAGTGAAAAAAGTACAAAGGGATGATGCAACAATTACCTATACCCATGTAGAAATAGAAGAATGTCACTATGGACTTTGTCATGGGTCTCCCAAAGACATCCAAGGGAAATAATGTGATATGGGTTGTGGTTGATCAACTCACCAAGACTGCCCATTTTATCTCTATTCGAGAATATATCTTGCTTGAACAACTTGAAAAGATATATGTGAAGGAAGTGGTGAGATTTCATGGTGTTCCACTCTCTATTGTATCTGATTTTGATCCAAGGTTCGCATCTAAATTCTGGAGGAGTCTTCAACATGATTTGAGTACTGAATTGGATTTCAGCATGACCTATCACCCCCAAACTGATGTCCAATATAAAAGGACTATTCAGACTCTTGAAGATATGATAAGAGCATACTCTCTAGAATTAAAAGGTGTATGGATTCAACATATCCCATTGGTTTAGTTATCATAAAACAATAGCTTCCACTCGAGTATTCAGATGGCTCCATATGAATCTCCATATGGAAAGCGATGTAGAACTCCAACCTGTTGGGATGAAGTTGGAGAAAGAAAGCTACTTGGACCTGATCTTATACAAGAGATGATAGAGAAGGTTCAAGTCATCCAAAAACATATTAAAGCTTCTCAGAGTCAGCAAAAGAGCTATGCTGACAACAGTCGAAGGGACTTGGAGTTCAACATTGGAGATAAACTATTCCTTTGAATATCACTATGGAATAGAGTTATGTGTTTTGGAAAGAAAGGGAAGTTAATCCCAAGGTACATTGGCCCCTTTAAGATCCTTGCCCGCATAGGAGTTGTGGCCTATCATCTCGAACTTCCACAAAATATGGCTCAAGTTCATGACGTGTTTCATGTGTCACTCTAGAGGAAGTACATACTAGATCCCTCACATTTACTGAACTCATAGGTGGTACAACTAGAAGATGATATCTCCTATGAGGAGAATCCAGTAAAGATTCTGGAATGGAGAGATAAGGTTCAACACAACAAGACAACCCACCTTTTCAAAGTGTTATAGAGGAACCATAAGTTTGAAGAAGTAACTTGGGAACTGGAGTAGGTGATGAAGGAGAAGTACCCTCACCTGTTTGTGTAAAAAGAAATTTCGAGGGTGAAATTTCATAAGGGGGGAGAATGTAACGACCTAAAGTTTTATCAATGGGAATCCCTTATTATAATAATTCTTTAACATATAATCACATTAGGAAACAAAATTCCACATCATTCTTAAATGAACTACTATATGACCTTTAAACATAAATTTTTCACTTTTTTGTTTTGAATTTCAAAAATCTGACATATACAGTTGCAATCAGTAAGATGTTAGGAGTCCAATAGGACAAACTTAATTTTTGGTTAATAGTAACCTACCCTCATGAATAGTATACTACCCTTATAAATAGTAATATTACCCTTATGAATAGTTCATCTCCCAAAATAATAGTAAGCTCACCTGTGAATGATTAAATAAAATTTAGACATCTTATAAGTGACAGTATGACCACAGTAAAAGTATTGGTATTTTTGTAAGTCATAAATAATTAATTATAATTAATTAATTAATTTAATAGAAAAAATATTTTCCTAAAATTTGTTCATAAATTAACAATTCTATTTCTACTGGTTTTAAGATGATTTTATAAGACCTTATGTAATTTTTGAAATCGTTATAAAATCAGTTTTAATTTTAAAATCTATATTTTTCAAATAATTTATAATTTTAATTAAAAATTAAATTAATCATATTTATAAAATTATTTTTATAAAATGGAGTTCATTTTTGGATTCCCCATGTCAAAAAATGGTTAGGGTGATTTTTTGAGATTTTTCTGAAATACTTGAATTTTTTGTGAATAATAAAATACATTAATTTACCGTATAAATACATTATAATTTAAATCCACTATTAATGAAATCATAAGTGATGTAATATCCCAAATATTTAACTCAAATTCCTTTTTACTATTTTTATTCATATAATCATTGCTATTTCTTATCTTGATGGAAATTAATAAAGTAATGATTAAAATATTAAGAAAAACCCTCTCCCCTCCACTATAAATACCACCTTTCACACCATCATTTACTCACACTTCTCAAGCTTCAATAATTGTATAAAATCTACCCAAACATATTCCCTAGCCCCTCCCCCACGTCCAAGAGCTTTTGGTCTCATAAAAAGACCAATCCAATGTGCCTTAAGGAGGATTCAAGAGGTAATTACCCTCTCTCTTTTCCTCTAATTTCTTTTCAATTTCAAGTTCTTTTCTTAATCTCTCCCCACCTATCCTAATAAAAATGGTATGGTAACTCTATTATCTTACATATATTTTAATGTTATTATATAAATGGGATAATATATAATCCAACCCCCTTCTCTTCTTCTTTCTATTTTAGAAAGGAAAACGTTGTTCGTGAGGTGTTAATTTATCACCTTCAATAACGACATGTTTTCATTTTCCTTTACCACCTTCATATATGGTCATGAAAAAAAATTATGTTTTAACCAGATTATGTTGTATTTATTATATCCTATTTAATTTTCAGTAAATAAATTATTTACATATTACTAAATGATTAAATAAAACAAGTTCATTGTGGTCGAAAAACTACCCGAATTAACCCAAACGGTCATCATTAAATTCTTATCTAATGATTCATTACCATGGTATATAAAAAAAATTATTTATAAGATCATTTCAAGTTCTTTAAAATCATCAATAACAAATAATTAAAATTCTATATTTTTATCCATGTTTTAAATAAACTTTCATTCATGTATATAAGTGAAACGTTCAAGAAAACTATAAAAATGAACACTCCCAAACAATGAATTTAAACTCTATAACTCATACAAAGGACCATTAAAGAACTTAATGAAACCATAATGAACCATATTCATGTATAAAATCTTCTTAAATTGTTAATTAATGAATATAATGTGATTATACAGGCCTTTAAAGCGAAGAAATCATTCGGATACGAGGTAAGGGGAAATTCTCTAACCTAACTTAGTTTCTTTGGGTTCTCCCTATTTCACTCCATTTATGGTATGGTTACTCCTTAAAAATAATTTTTTCATCGTTATATTACATTTTATGGGATATAAATTCTTTCCATCGTAGTTTATGTCATACAAAATGTTTTCCAAAATAACACTTCTTTCAAAAACATACATTTTACTTCTCACTCAAGGTTGATAGTTCTTATATCAAGTATGTCATTCCCTCTTAATTTTGGGAACCCAAAGTTTACAAATGTGTTCTTATGAGATTAAACTCAATAATTTACATGGTTTATTTGTTCTATGTGGCATTAATGATAATAAAAATGTTATGATGTGATGGGTGCACCCAGAATTATATAGCACAATATGAATGTTTGAATGTGACGGGTGCACCTAGAATTATACATCACTCCAATGCATTGGATAAAGTGATGAATATAATGAGTTAAAGTGAAATTATGTGTGAATATTATTCTATCTTTGTTCACAACTATGTGTGGTATTAAACCACTAATACATGATGTTTTATTTTTTTATGCATTGCCGCATTCCAAGTCTTTTCTTAATGTTTCCTCTCATGATTATGATCCTATACCTATGTTATAATGATAATGATTATATTAATATCATGTTATGATGTTTAATGTTCTTATCTATCCTCTTAGTGGTCTTATAGCTCACTCCTTTGTGATGTATATCCCTCAAGTGACTACTTGTACTAAGGAGAATTCAAGATCTAGTAAGAAGCTAGAGAATGGGGAATTAAATAAATGTTTATTTATTATGTTGTAAAAGTTATGAATGGTCCTAGTTTTCCCAAGATACTAAACCTTTGAATCCTATTTTTGTAATGTTTTATGTTTTTTATCATTAAAATTATGTAAAAGTAATGTAAGAAAAGGTTGGTTCGTTATACATATGATGATTGATGAGACCATTATTTGATGTGTGATATAGAATATTACTTCCCCGTGATAAGGGTTGGTTGGGATAGTGGATGTATTAGCCAATTCATCAAACTGAGCATTTTTTGATTGGGGTACATGATTTAATGTGGGCTCAAAAGGTAAATTTTCCATCATTCACCTGACATAACAAGTGAGAGGGGCCAGTTCTTCCTTTTTTATGGCATATTTTCCATTGATATTCTTTATCACTAGTTATGAATTCCCTTTTATATTCAAGTAGGCTATATATAGTTGTAGGGATAGTTCCAATCCAACAATGAGGTATTGGTATTCATACTCATTATTTTTACAACATTCATATAGTGATAAATAATAGGGAAAAACAAATTTTTCTAGAGAGACAAATACAATCTTTAATCCAACCTGATTGAGCTCCAAGTTTTTTATCCTTTTGATAATAGGGATCTGGGTGGCACCATCAAAATACATCTCCCATGTCCGATTAATGTGATGGGAATAGAATACCTCCTTGTCTAGAATCTTTCCTTCTACCGGTGCATTATCTAGGGTAGGATGTTCTGTGAGAAAATCATCCATTTCTTACACTTTCACCGACTTTTGCAACACAAACTGGATGTCATATTGTTGCAAAATGACCGCCCATCGGTCCAAGAACTCGGTCAACATAGGACAGACAAGGATATACTTGATCAGATCAATATGAGAGACCAGATGGACTTCATGTTGTTTCAAGTAATGCCTTTGATTTTTCATTATAAAGATGAGTAAAAGGTAGTTATTATTGACATCAGAGTATTAGGTCTCAGTACCTAGAATCGTTTGGATGAGGTAGTAGAGACTATTTTCGCTCCCTATATCATTTTTCAGAATGAGGAGGGCACCCAATGAGCATTCAATGGGGTTCAAAAACAAGATGAGTGGCCTCCCTTACACCAGAGGCATCAGAACTGATGGGTGTAGTAAATGCTGCTTGAGACTTTCTAAGGCTTCTTGGCGGTAATCATCCCATTGATAAAAGATTCCCTTATTCATTATCTAGGTGAAGGGGAGATCTTTTCTGACCAGGTTGGCTATGAATCATTGAATATATGTGAGGTTCCCTTAGATCTCCCTCAATTCATTGAGATTTATGGGGGGTGACATTGATAAAATAGAAGTAATCTTCTATAGGTTGACCTCAATGTCACAGTGGCATAACAAAAATACAAGGAACTTCCATGATGTTATCCTAAAAGTGAATTTCAATAGATTCAACTTCAGACCATGTTGTTACATCTTATCGAAGATTTTTTGAAGATCCATGGTGTGGTCACATCATTATCTAGATTTAACAACCAGGTAGTCGACATAACATTCGGTTATCCTTCCTAGAAATGAATTAAATATATGATACATGGTGTGTTGATATGTAGAGCCAGCATTATTTACGCTAAAGGGTATTACCTGATAGAAAAATATCCCCCAATTCATTATGAAGGAAGTGGATTATTCATCTTAAGGGGAAATTTTTATTTGATTATACCATAAATACTCGTTCATGAATGAGAGGTCTTAGAATCTAGCATTTACATCGATCAAGAGTTTTGTGATCAGCAATAGGAATCCATCCTTTGGGAAATGTTGATTAAGGTCTGTGAAATCAATGAAAACCCTAATATGGTCATTATTTTTCATTATAAGGGATATTTTGGTGATCCATATTAGGTATTTCACTTCTCATACAAATTTTTATTTGATTAATTTGTCAAATTCTACATCTACATTGGTGGCATGAGAGGGGTGCATCCTCTTGGATGCTTGCTTAAAGCCTCGATTCTCATCGGGTAACCCGAGATTGTGCATATCCACATATGGATTCATTCATGGAATTTATGTATAGTTCCAAGAGAACACATATCCATGTTTCTTAAGAAATTTAATGTACATATCTTTCTCTTTGAGGGGAATAGCGGCACTAATCAGTGCAGGTCATGGGTTTTCCTCTATTTCAAGATTTATCTGTCTAAGATCATCAATGGTGTTGTAGATTCCTTCTTTGAATATGGGAGGGATATTCTAGAGGTCATCCTTACCTTACTCTATTTCTGATTCTATGGAGACACTTTTAGACAAATCTGGAAATATAGGGGCTTCTTTGTCGCTATTGAGGTGAGGGAGGCCATGAGAAGAGACATTATCACCCCCTACATCCTAAGTCATTGTAGAGAGATGTTGAAGCTGATTATTTTTTACAATGTCTCTGGGGACAGGAGGATCTTGGATCTCTGGGACTAGGTCTATTACCTCAACTAGAATTATGGGGAACACATAGCCACTGTCAAGCATACTCCAGGGATTCGTAGGGGTGGTCCCCAAGCCATTGGGGGTTGAAACCTGTATATCATCATATACCATTATTTTTTTCTTCCCCTTTTATATAAATATGCTTCAGCATATGTGGATCTATAAGTCTTGAAGGGGTCATTGTCACCATGTAGTATGAAAACCTTTCTATCGATGGGTTATTTTAGACATTGATGGAATGTTGAAGGTACCTCCATGGTCTCCATTTGATAGACCTCAGCTGTAGTGAATTTTGGTCTAAAATTCTGACAGCCTTTGAAGGGATTTAATAAAGGACTTCAGGAGTTATTTTTAAAGATGAAGTTCATCCATAATTGATTTCTTGGTTGGGAAAACCACCAATTGTTTCAGAATGTTGTGATTTTATACCAGAGGTCAGAGCTTACTGAGGTGGGGTTTCTCCTTAACATGTGGATCAAGATCCAAGGAATTTTAGGTGGATGGGCCTGGTGCTTATGTAGAGGTTTTGGAAGAATATTTTACTAGTGTCATGGGTCATGCCAACCTTCCCCATTGTATGGGATGATCAGATAATTGAACCCCTACTAGGAAATCATGTAAGACAATTAGGCATGGGTTACTACTGGAGGGTTCTGGGACACCTCTATGCCTTGTTTGGGACTACTGGAGTGCTTTATCTTGGGTCTTGGCTATATATATGTCCTCCATGGGGATGTGACCAAAATATTGGATCTGGACACACTTGTGATATCCCATGTATCCCCAATTCATATGCATGTGGCCTCCTGTTCCCCATTTATGCATGGGAAACTCATATCATGAGGAATATTCACCATCAAAGAAGGGTTTTTTCAATTGTATCATTTTTAAAGAACAAAATATGAGTTATTCATATGATTGGGATTCTATTTGGTAGTGTGGTTCCCATTATTTAGATATTTTAGGTAAGAAATATGCAAGAGTCAGATCTTGTGTTGGAGCAGAATATGACTCATCCTCTTCTATTTCTTCCTACTCTTAGTGGTCACACCCACCTTTGGGAGGCATATATTATTTTACTACCCTAGGTGGTGGATCTATTGTGGGTTTACACAGCTATGCTCTTAGGGTTTCATAAGCTTGATCAATTATCTTTTGGGTAATCTAGTTTTTTAACTTCCACTCATTCCTGGATGGAACTTTCTATTAACCACTCTCTTCTTTTGAATGGGTAATGGGTATATAAGACACTGACTCTGAGGAGTTATATAGCACCACCTATCCAGAATCGAACATGAATTGAATTAAATATTTGAAGATGAATAAGTCTTGGATATTATGACCCAAACATCTATAGAAATGGTAGCAGTTGGGAATGTCGGTGAGGTTGATCTCATTGGGATTCTAGGGCTATGGAAGCCTGAGCAAGTTTCTATCCATGGATACTAATAAATAATCAGGTACTTGTTCATTTTAGAAAGAGTATTATTTATTCATTAATTCCTCAAATCCTAGGTGACCTTGATTTCTATTTGCTTCTAGTTGATGTAGATTCTATGGTTTTAGCCGCTCAATAGGAGGTGATGGGAGGTTTGGGATCTTCCTAGGTGCTTGGATGGGCACTGTTGCTGGCTTGAGAGTGATAGATGTATCTTATACTTTGCCTAGCCTTTTCCCCTATGTTGATGGAATGAGTTTATACTTGGATTGGGTTCACTGGATGGAATACTCAAGAAGTTGTTCCATTTTTTTAACTCATAGAACCCACCTTGATACTTCATTGGGATCAAAGGTGTATACAACTCATCCTGAAGATTTCCAGCATAGATCTGCAACAATTGTTCCTATAAGAGAGGGATTCTGAGTAAATAGGTTTATCCTTTCCATCTGGATATGAATTGATATTCCCTATCATTTTTATGTTTCTTATCATTCACCAAGTTGACAATTGTCATTTTCCTCAGTGTAGTGTTGAATTAATAAAGGAACTGATGATGAAGTTCTACCCATCCTACAATGAATCTTGCTCATAGAATATTGTACCAAACAAAGTATATCCCTATAAGATTTTACACAAAACATCTTAGCTTGGTTTCCTCCTATTGATCTTGAGGTCCCATATCGGCCCACATCGGGGTACTAAGTGTGTGAGATGTTTTTCGGGGTTTCTTACATCATCAAAGGTAGAGAATGTAGGATTTTCAAAATAGAGTGTAGGAAAAGTGTCATCCACCCACTTGGTATATGGATTCCTATCATGTTGCATAGGTTCATTCCACCCTTCCATAGATTCCATTCAAGTATTTAGGGACTCAATGACGTTAAGAAACTTTAGGGGGGGGGGGGCTATTGTCTGAGTCGCCTCCCATTTACAGGGATTGGGTGGGGGTTGATGAGGTGACCCCACCTTCATCTCTCACTAATTCTCGATTCGTACTTATACTGAATGATCACCCTAATGAGGGTGAGGTTATCACCACAATAGAGGGAATTAGCAGTCATTTTTGACTTTATAATCTATGTAGGGTGGATTCTTAGATCTGAAGCCAGTATGTCACTCAGATGCTGATATTTCTAAAAGATCATCTATGGGAGGGAGAATATTTGTCTGCGCTTGAAGCTGATACCCAAAAAGAATATTTCCCCTAAGTAGATCCTCATTGAGTCATATGAGAGTTTGTATCTCTCTCTTGTATTGTGAAAACTGTTCCTCTATGGAAGGAATTTCAACTCTTCTAGGTGGTTATTGGGATGCATCCACACCTTTCCATTTTTATTTGGAAGTGTTCCGCTAGAGAGGTGGAAACTCTATATTTAGAGGTGCCAGATTTTGGATCCTTCTCTAGTTATTGGTGTGTGTGGCCTTGGATGGTGTATTCATATCACCTTCCTATCAGGGTAGTTTTTTCGTGTTGTGGCCCTCTACATTTTTGTCTTAATCCACAGTGTCTATCATATTGAAAATGAAAATATTCACATAGGCATATCATACAATGGTGGTTATACCATTACTTTTGATGTAACATGATGATTATGAATTGCCTTCATAAGGGTTATTGTTTAAACCCTTGGCCTTATTAGGACTTTTTTGGATTGTGACCCTAGTGGGGTCTGATCTCCTTCTTCATACATTTCTTCTATCCTAGTCTCTGAATAGTGACCTTGAGGGAGTTTCTGGTCGTGATTGCTGAACAGGACTCAGATAACATATTTTTTTATTATGGTAGGAGGAATGTATGGGATAATGACTATTGGTCTTGTCCTCCCAGCCTAAAGAAGACTGATTCTCTCTATGATAATGATGATGATGAAAATTCCCCCAACTGTGCGAGCTGGGGAATATTCGAGGCCACAATTGGAATTGACTGGTCCTATTTTTGAGGATCCAATGATTCCATTTGGGGATTTAATGACTCCCAG
Organism: Viscum album; assembly: GCA_963277665.1. Taxonomy (NCBI): domain Eukaryota; kingdom Viridiplantae; phylum Streptophyta; class Magnoliopsida; order Santalales; family Viscaceae; genus Viscum; species Viscum album. Next base: position 1,981,537,315 of record OY728119.1, read on the forward strand.
GATAAACATTGAGATATAAATGCCCCCATATTAGCAGGATGGGGTTGATCTAGAATCACCATTAATTTCCCTAGGACCCTCTTAGGGGATGATGAACCTGATGATAGTGATTGAGATAAAAATTCCCCTAGCCTAGTGGGTTTGGGGTTGTTTACAAATACTATTGATATATCCTAAATCCTCTCGAGAATTTACAATCCGAGAGATGGAGGTGGTGGTAGATATTTCTATATCCAAGAGAACTAGATCTTCACCTGGATGGTTGTTATGGTAGTTAATACTACAGATCATTTGATGTGGTGTTGCTTTTCTCACGTAGGATCTAATTGTGATGGCAGTCCATGATGAGAATCATTCTTTATGGGAAGTTTTCCAGGTGATCGCAACTTTGGTTTTCATGTTTGAAATGCATTTTCATTGCTTTGAGGGGTCCATTTTGAAGTCCTTTTGGCTATCATATCCCTCCATTCATTATGTATGATCATTTTTGAAGTGTGGGAATTATGTTTTAGTGACTAACTGGCCCAAGCGTTAATCGTTCCCCTAATTTTTTCACAGTCTATGACATTATAGGATGCTAAATCTAAGGGATTATGTTGTTCTAGGGGTGTGAAAAAGTGAAACTCTCCATAATTTCCCCATACTTGAATATAAATTCATGATGTGTCTTTAAAGATAAAATCTCGAAGGGTTTTGATGTAATGGAAGAAAGCGTGATGCAGATTTGCACTGTGATTTTCCAGTTTTGGATCCCAAACCCTGGACATAGTAGCTAGGTCCAGCTAAAAATAGAGTATCTTGATTGTCTAAATGTGGCCCTCGTATCCTGGATAAAATAGATGCTTAGCCTTAAATCGCTAATTATTATCCCCCAAATTTTTGGGCAAATGATACATGCACTCCTTCTCTAGCTCATCTGATACCTCATAGTTAGAATTGGTGAGGGGGGAAACATAATGGGGAGGTTGTTTCTGAATAATTATATCCATATGTCAATGTTAGAATCCTATTCATCTGACTTACACACCTTCATTTGGTCAGACCATAGAATATGCTTCTGAGGGTCACCTATGGATTGGAGTGGAGAGTTGCTAGAAGTTGATGGGTAACTATATTTGGTCGACCCCGATGTTTCAAGCACTTATCTATATAAAGGCATTGAATTTTTGAACACATATATATACAAAGGTTGCTAGGAAAGGGGAGGATTTTCTTATCTATGTAAGATATCATCATGGGGAGGTTTACCATAGTGGATGTCAGGAGTAGAGTCCCTATGATTCATCTCCACACTACTGTGAGAAGGACTATCAAAGTAATGATCATCTTATACTTTAGTTAAAGAGTTGAAGGACCCTTGGGGTGTTGATAATGTGTCTCAAGTGACCCAAAGGATACTATAATTGAGAATATTAGGAATATGAGTCATGTTCTACATTGTAGTTGTAATATACTGACCTTCCTTTTGAAATTGTGCAGGTATATAAGCCTGATGTATGACAGTTGGAAGAACTTCTTTATAACTGTCTAGTGTTGCAGAAGTATGAGACTTATACTGAGAAGCTACTATAATATGTCAATGATTAATCTCATTATTTATTATAATGTGATCCTATCTCAATACATGTTCCATTATCACTTGGTGATCATCGGTCAAGACTGGAGTATGAGCCTAATCCCAAGACTTTGGAATATGTCACTGGTCTTTCTTGGATGGAATATGTGCCCGACCTGAGACATGTTCTACTCTCACTTGGTGAGCCCCTGTTTAAACATGAATATGGTCCTGATCTAAAAATTCATTCCCCATCGGAATATGATGATGGACCTCTGGAATGGGAGAAGGGATATAATCCTCCTCCTGTATTGCCTCGGAATGATTCTGGTGTATTCATTCATCAGTGGAAGTAGAAATATGCACTCGACTTCCGTGATCTGCTGTAATATGCTCATAAGAGTCACTATAAGGGATATGATCCTATCTTGAGGCTCGTTACATTCTAACTTGGTCATCCCTATCCATAATGGGTATATAAGATTGATCCAGGGCTTTTGGAGTATGCTGCTAGACATCTTCGATGGGAATATGATCCTGTCTCGATGCATGTTCCCCTATCACTTGTTGAGCCCCAATCAGAACAAAGATATGAGCCCAATACTATTCCTTTGGAATATTCTATAAGAGATTTTATATAGGCATGTACCCCTAATTGAGGAATATTCTACTCTTAGCTTATGATCCTCGGTTGGAACATGAATGTGATCCCAGTCTGATGTGTTGTCCTTTACCAGAATATGCCGATAATCCTCCTAAACAGGAGAAAGAATGTGAAATTTCTATGGAGTAGCCACTTTTTCATGATGATCAAAGTGTTGATCTATCATGGCTATTGGGATAGGAATATATTCCTTTTCCCTGCATCTGAACCAGTTTTGGGATATGTCGGTGGAGCTCTTTAGTTATCTCTAAGATGTATTGGCATTTTAGAAAAGTGTGTGAAGGGTTATAAGACTACACATTTTCCATCTTCATTATATAATGGTAGATTTCTTAGATTGAAGTAAGGATATAATACCACTTCTTTCATACTTATTCCACCATAATATGTCGATGGGATTCATGCACAGGGGTAGGGATATGCTCCTCTACCATGCATGATGATGGAATATGACCACATACTTATTCCAAGTGAGCAGTGATATGATCATGCCTACTATTCACTACCATAATATGTCGGCAGACACTGTTAGTGGAAGTGGGTATATGATCCATCTCTTGGATATCCATTATATTCATTTCCTGATGTTTCTTCCTTACTACCCGTTCATGGGTGTCAGATGTGGAAGTGTGTCAGGTGGTACCCTCAGTAGCATACTGATGGGTACTGATGGGATGATGTCACTAACGATGGTTGATAGGTTCCCTCTATGGTAGCACCTAAACTGGAAGGGAGCCATATTTTACTCCCTAGTCTACCTTCATTAGAGACTGAATGTGGTGGTTGTCATACTCTAGGGATAAGCTCCCAATGTGGTTGGTTGTGGTGATGAGGACCACTGGCTTAACTGCATCTTTCCCTAGGCGATGAAAACTCATTAATTTTCATGCTTGGATACCCTCATGGTAATCTTCCAGGGTCGGGATTATACCACATCGGTGTTATTACTAGACTATTGTGTTCTCCATATAATGTTGAATATGCCAGGTAGGTGAGATCATTTTACGACCTGTAGGGGTCACAGCCATAGGTGATTTACCAGAACATTCACTGGATTATGAAGACATTATCTTTGATCATGATACTATTGATGAGAGTATTATCTACAATCATGAAGACAATAAGGAACAAGGTAACCGATTAGTGAAATATCTTAGGCATGGTATGCCCAATCAAATATGCATGGTTAAAAAAATTCTTTTATTCCCAATCTAACTATTATGATCACATGGACTTGTCAACACAAGGATGGAATTATCCCATGAGAACCCTAGTTATAGAGGATCAGCGGTAAGATTTATTCTAGGATTATCATCTTTGTTTGATATGCCAAAAAATTGTCCTAATAAATGATTAACAATTAATTCTGTTATTTGAGAGATTCACGTTGGGTTCACCATTTTTTCTTCGTTTGGGAAAGGGACTACTTGGAACCCCTATTGAGGTGGATTTGGTTTAGTCTGATGGTCAGTTGTGAGGGGTTAATTTCTTATATATCTGATAACATCAGACCACCATAATCGTTCTTAATAGAAACTCACAATAGTTCCCTCATCCATAATTAGGTATAGGCCTGCTTTCCAAAGGTAGGTGTTCAATCTTGGTTTCAGACCCAATGATACTTAGGGACTCATATTGGTCAAGAGGATGGGAGGTCGGGCTCATCGCACCAATTTTTTGGGGGAATTATTTCCTACTCTAGGACTCTCTTATAGATTTAACACATGTTTGAGAATATCTTCCTAATCCTGATATGGGACTGGTTTCCCTAATAAAATAATTGTATGTTAAATACCTTTTATAGAAAAAAGAAGGGGATATGATTAGTGAATCCATCTATATGTATCTAAGGTTATTTATTTGTTTCCCAGTGATGGGTAGAATCTTATGTGTTGAATATTTATAACCAAATGCTTTGGAATTTTCTTCCACATAGAGAGGTGGTTAATATTCTGAGGAGGGTATTGAGCCATTATGAGGTTTCCTACATATCCTGGTTATTTTAGGAATCAAAACCAAACTTTTCTATTATACTCATGCAGTTTAACTTCATATGGAAATGACATATGTGTGGGAACTTAGGCACCATAAATTTGAGCTCGAGTCTCAAGGAGACGTCCTGTATATCCTGGTTATGGAAGGAATCAGAGTTATCATAGTTAAATCACACCCTCAGGACTGGACCTAAGGTATATTCCCTTATATGAGGGATATATATATATATATATATATATATATTGTTCCACTCATCGGGTCTTACATAATGATATTTCCCTAGCTAGTGGAGATTTATGATGCTAATGATGTGTTCATTGTGGATCCCTAAGCCCACGTGATCTATTCTCAGTGTGAGAAACAAGGGATATAAAGTGATTAACCTCATTGCATATGGATACAGGTCTTATACACTAAGACTACCCTTTGGACATTTAATATGGATCTCATGCCTCAAGGAGGCATCCTATGTATCCTAGTTATGGAAAGAATCATATTTATCATAGTTCAGTTGATCAGGGCTTATACACTAAAATTTTCCTTATATGAAGGACATATCATATTATGTTTTTGATTGGGGGATTATACTCTTAGGATTCCCTTATATGTGGGATATATCATATTATGAAACCGATCGGGGCTTACACTCTGAGGTTTCCATTGCATTTATAGAGTCTTATGATGAAGATGATGTGATTATTTCAATTCCCTGATCCCAATCAATTCATACTCATTGTGAGAAATAAGGGATAAAAATAATCAATGCCATTTCTTGTGGATGTGGGGCTGATGTTCTAGGAATTCCCTTAAGGCAATTAATATAGATATAAAACCTCAGGGAGGTGTCCTACGTATCCTCATTATGGCAGGAATTAGAGTCAGCATAGTTCCCTTAATTGGGTCTTATACACTAATGTTACTCTATTTATTGGGGCTTACACACTGAGGAAAGATAAGGTTACCAAGTCCTGGGACACCCTTCTGACCTGACCTACTTTCCTGCCTCACATGCTCGACTTCCTGCTTGACATGCCTTGATTGTCTATTTTGACATGTTAGAGGATATCTGGACATGTTTGGTTATATTGTAGACATGTCCAAAGACAAACATATGATCTATTTAGAATTGTCTGAGGTACATTGCATATCCTATATAGCTTGGTTGGGGGTTATAGAATGATCACGACTGACTTGTCTGGAGGAAATCACAAGACCTGGACAACTCATCCTATAATCCATCACATGATCTCAGATGTATTTTCTAGAGGTTTTATCATGATCCAGTTGACTTGCCCTAGTGTCATCGTGAGACCTAGATAACACACTTTGAGGGTTTCATGAGAGTCAATGCAACAAGTCTCAGAGGGTGTCACATGTCCTGGATGAAATGTTGGGAAGGTGTTGTGAGACATGGCTAGTATACCCAAAGGGCATCACGAGAGCTAGTTGACATGCACAAGTGCTACTTCCAGATTTAGTTGGAATGAATTTGTGCTACCATATCAGTTTGGTGACATGTCTAAAGGACATTTCGAGGCTAGTATGGTGAGCCCGGGGGGTTTTGTGAGACTTGGTTGGCATGCCCGAGGGGTTCCATGTGACTTTCTTTGACATGTATAGAGTACTTCACATGATCCAAATAGTATACCGAAGGAGCATCATGGGATCTAGGCAACATGTTCTGGAATTGTTTCATTCCCTAGATGGTTCACATGAAGCACATGAGGATCAACATATATGTTATTTACTTAAGTCTTCCATCCCTTAGTCTTTTTTATAACCTTTATATCATGAATTCCTTAGATTTATTCAGTATTATATTGTTTTAAGTCTCATTTTATTGAGAAGATATGTGTGATTTTCTTCTCATTTTCTTCTAGAAGTCCTTCATGTGATCTGTGAGTGATCATGGGAAGTGCCTATTCATGTTTCATGATTGCTTTGGTTGATCACCAATATCTTACATGATGGAAAACTTTTTAGTTAAGAGATCAACTGCTCCAAGAAATTTTCTATGGTGATTAGATGTAAAAGAGATAACTTCTCATCAAGAGAGTCATGGTGCATTTTTCATGCTGGTGTGGGGGATTTATAGGCCTCACCACCCTAGTTTTTCACCATTTTGTGTGGTGTATACCATGCGAATCTAGCCTGGATCTGGAAAAGGGACTCGGCATCAACCATCTTCACGGGTCCCTTTCGTGGATCACCCTGAGGGTGTCACCTTATTTTTAGAGACCATAAGTTTATACCATCAATGCCTCCTTTAATGGATTATTTCCAATTAATGGGGAAGTTTTGAATCAAGAGGGAATACCTAAGGAATTCCATATTGTCATTTTTTCATGTTCAAGGACCTTCGTGAGATCAAGGTGCCTATTAAAAGGACTTCTCAGGATCAGGCTGACTTGTCAAGGGGTCCTTTGAGACCATGTAGTAGATAGCCTTAGCATATTGCAAGAGTGTTACAACCTTGAGTGGCTCCCTCATTTACCCTTTTTATTTACTTTTTTTTAATTTACAAATCTTGGGGATCAGGCAATATTGTATGAGTATTGATGAATAAAATTACTCTACCTCTTGGTGATGTGTTTCATGACCAACAAAGGTCCTATGGATATTCATGATCATTTCATGGAAAACTCCATCTATTTTCCCCAGTGGATCCAATGGTAGAGCACAAGGTTTCCTAGACATACCTAAGGCTCTTCGCATGATAAGGATGGCATATCGGAGGGCTTTCGCGACATGAGGTGGATATGTCACCGAGGTCTCATGATGTCTTTTAGATCTCTAGGGGCACATTGTGTGATGTTTTATGATCTCAAGAGGCTCTCACCTCCTCTAATTTTATTTATTTTGTTTATTTTACAAAGTATGGGGATATCGTGAGTTTGTTTGAATGTTTTTGAGGATAATAATTCTCCTCATTGGTGATGTGTCACATGATCTTTACGACCACAAGAGACTCCCACCTTTTGTATATTTTCTTCCTATTTTCAAATGGATTTTGGATGGTTTTTTGGGAATTCACCGATAAACAATTCGCATGTCTTGGGGGTACTTTCCTAGAAGTTTTCATATGGCCAACGATTGTCTAGGTCACCCTATCAAGAGAATAAGGACTTGTATAAGGGACTTCATGGGATCTGACATAGATTATTCATTTTGTATGATCATTCATATGACTTTATGATGGTCATGCAATCATGTGTCTCTTAGAGTCTTACTCAACCTGCAATCTTTTGGTCACATCCATCTTCCTTTGTTTTATGGAGAAGATAATACTTATATTCAGGTATTTCATCCTTTTTTATTTTTATGATTCTCATTTAGTGGGTGTCAACATACATAGTCTTGAAAGTCAACTCCATATTAAGATCTTTCTGAATATTTTTCCAGAACTTCAAGGTGTATCTTAAATCCTGATTAGATGCAACTGAATGTGGTACTACACATAAACTTTCCACTTCCTTGATGTATATCCTAGAAATATGATCTAGAGAGAAATATTCTATAATAGTGATGAAGTGTGATTACTTTTTAAGGTGATTGACTGTCACCCATAAAGGGTTATGAACATTATACATTTTGGAGAGTCTAATGACAGAATCCAAGATGATTTTTTCCAATTTCCATTCTAGTATGCATGTAACATCTCCTTAGACGTTTTTCTTATTATAATTAACTTAATAACATACCAAGAACCAAGACACAATATCTACAATATCTCTCTTCATAACATCCCACTAGAAATACTCTTTCAAATCTCTATACATCTTTTTTCTTATAGGATGAATAGATAATGAATAACTATGAACTTACAATAATAAATCCTTCAAATATGGTATATAGAGAATAAATACATGGTTCATAAACCTTATCATTCCATTATGATAAGTTTAAACTTAGGTAAATTTCTAACCTTACTTAACATCTCTACATATTCCTTCTATGTTTCTTTAATCTTCACTAAGATAGACGGTTGAACATTAAATTGAGCAAGATAAGATTTATCCCCATCCTTTAGGATTTCTAGATCCATCCTTTGAAAATATAGAAATATTGGATCTTTTATGATCCTCATCATGGATAATCTAGCTTGATCCTTTCGACTCCATGCATCAACAACCTTTTTCTCTTTCCAAGGGTGGTAATGTATTGAGCAGTCATAATATTTAATTAGCTTTAACCATATTCTCCAAGGAATATATAACAAATTCTATTTGAATATATACTTTAAATTTTTTTATAGGTATATATATCTCACTTTTTTTGTAAAGATAATTCCTCCATATCTTTAATAAAAAAAATTACCACAACTAACTCCAAATCATGATTTGGGTAATTTTTATAAAGAATCTTCAATTTTCGTGAGTAATAAGCTAAGACCATGTCATTTTTAATTAGAACACACCCCAATCCCTTATTTTATGCATAACTATAGATTACAAACTCTTCTCTACTATAGGGTAATGTAAGCACGGGTGTGCTAACTAATATTCTCTTCAGTTCTTTGAATTTTTTTTCACATTCATCTATCGAGAGGAACTTGGATTCCTTTCAAGTTAACTTGGATATTGGATTAGATAGCCTTGATAAATTCTCTAAAAACCATTGATAATATTCATTTAAAATAAGAAAACTACTGATCTCAGTCACTGTGGTTGATCTGGGTCAACACTTAATAGCCTACGTCTTTGATGGATCACTATAAAAAAATGACTTATACCAATAGAAATGTAGTGAAAGATAATATATCTATTGGTAAAAATGAGAAATTCCAATAGATATTAAGTTTTATTGGTATTTATTTTAAGCACCAAAAGTTATTTTTACCAACAGATTTATTTGTTGGTATCGATCGTTTAACACCAACAAATCTTTTACCAACATTTAAATCTATTACTTTATCATACTATTACCAACATTTTTTTACCAAAATTAAATTTATTATTAATAATAACCATTATTAGAAAATATTTTATCATCAATAAAATCTGTTATAATAAACCATTCAATGATAATAACCAATTAAAAGAAACAAATTTTGTTTATATATATTATTATTTTTATGACCAAAGTCAATATTAATGGTTTTATTAAAAATATATCATTGATTGATTTTAATTTTCAATTATCTTTAAGTGTTAATAGTGATTATATTTTATAATGATTTTCATTTAATAAACATTTAAATAATACATATAAAAAATTAAAATCATTATGATATTTTAATTTTATAAACATAATAAATATAAACATGATAATTAATAAAAAAATTAATAAAAAAAAATTAAATAAAAGTAATAAATAATTTATATACAACATAATTGACATTTATAAACATAATTGACATTTTATTTTATATTATAAAGCAAATATATTAATTTTTTTAAAATTCAAAATTTATTATAAAACAATAAATTAAGTAATTAGTAGCATATTGAAATTTTATTTTTTTGTCATATTTTTTCATATATTTAATTTTATTATATATTACATATATTTAATTTTACCAAATTATTATTAGTTTTCAATCCATTATTGATTATGTGATCCTCTTCAATTCACCCCATGTGCACGCTCGATCTCCCGCGTTCCTGAATCTTCACCGTGAGGGTTTCATCCACTTTAATACACCTTCGAGCAGCACCAAAATCATCTTCTTCTAGTCCCATCCATACCCTGATGAGTGGCACCAACTCCCTTTCTTCTCCTCTAATACATACACCTGAAACCTTATCGTTTCCCCTTCTTCTCCCTGCAAGCATCACTGAAATCATCTTCTAATTTCCACGAGTTCAGCATCCCCTCTCCCATAAGCTATCCAGAACCCTGATCTTCAATCATATCCTCAACTCTTACATGACCAATCATCAACTCAGCCTTATCCTAGTGTATTCAACCCACCAAATTGAATGGCTTGAAACCCTAATCGGCCGGCTTCCTCTAATTAACTTCTGGTAAGATAAGGTTGATTGCAAATCCATCCCTTTACCTTGACAATATTTCCATCTCAAACTTTCCTCCTTTAGTTAGTCCCAAATCCCTATAACCCTTCAAAATACCTGATATGTTTTTAGCTAATGGTTTACTATTTTCTGATGTAGATCAAAATAAGTTTTTTTTTCAGGGTTTTTGTATAATTCGAGATGTCCGCCTCATCGATCCACAGCCAACAGGATACCGGAAGCGATGCTAATAAGGTCATGGTGTTCCAAACATCCAATTTCATGACCCATGTCCATGCTAAGGGTACCCAAATTTTAACTTTACACCCATTTGAATCTTGAAAATTCATTTTCACTATTTTTTGTTTCACAACATACAAACACATCAGGGTTTCACATGTCTGGATTCACCATTGAAGGATTCATGTTGTTAAAATCATCAACTGAACCCACATTCTAGTTTTGTAGGTGCCTTCATTGTTTAAATTTCATTGCATCACTTAAACCTACATCCTTCCCCAAGATCCCTCCACCGCATCTGATTTTTGCATCTTAATATTTTTCTATATCATTGTTTTAATTATATACTAACCATGCACATTTTCTTAAATTTTTAATTGTATTTTTTTATTATGTATTTTATCTAAATCTTATCTATCATCTTTATTTGATCATTAAATTCACACATAAATAGTTTACAAACTATCATGGTTCTTTTCTTCACAAGATCAATTTTCTTTGTGGTTTGATTTTTGATCTATGCCCATTTAGGTGTTTGTTCTTGTGAGTCCCCTAGGAATTTTTAAATTGTGATTTTCTATAGGCTTCAGGTTTATTACATTTAAATTTACATAGCATTGGTACTGGTGATGTGATTGCATGACCTTACCAGTATGTTTTCATTCATTTGGAAATAATCATAGATTCTTTCAAATCATGGATTTGATTTATATGAAATAGGGTTTTGGTAAATTATATGCGTTTTTTGAGTTCTTTTGGTATGTTGTCTCGACACTAACTGGTTGAGATGCATTCAAAGCAAGGGTCCTCCACTAAAGCTACACCCTCTAAATACTTCTGTATCAACTACTTTATTTGGATGGAGATCCCGAATGGGACCAAATAAAAAACCCAAAATAAATTGAATAAAAACAAGTAAACATAATATTTGGCTCAATTGGACTCTTCTTGAAACCAAAAACTGAAATATATCAATTTCACCTCATATTAATGAACAATATGTCACCATTTGTATAATCATGCAACTCAAAAACTTTTTCGATATGTATGTGGATGACTTGTATTTTGTTGTATATAAATAGGGTTTCTTTAGGGACATTACTGAGATAACTCTGATAAGATGGTCACTAGAGACATGGGAATATGAGGAAGCATAAGATGATGTTATATAATGCAATTGAGGTATATTATATTTCTTTAAATTCATTTAAAATGCTTAAATCTTATGTTTTTTTTGATAAATATAATGTTTTATACAAATTTTCATTAACTATTTTAAGAAATAAAGTGGTATATTCCACAACTATTAATTAAAGAGGGAAAAACAAACCAGCATGCCCATTACTTTACCTTAAACTCATGCAAACTTCATATTAACATTTAACAAACCAAACACTCTAATTTTTAACCAAAAAACTCCTGAGTAGTTTTCAGAAATTTCATCACTAGTTTTTAATACTTTTTAAAAGACCACCACAGGGCACAACCACTAGGCTGCACCCATGGGGCTAAATGCCAGCACTTATTACAAGAAATTATTTGCTTAAAATGGTTTAAAATTCATTATGATCATAGATAAATAATTACCAAGGCTTCTAATAATTCTAATATAGTATATAAACATATTTCAAAGTTTAAATACATAGCAGTTTTCATGTTTTGCACAATGGGAATTATGTTACTTTCAATAACCAATAACCACCCCATCTGAGTAGATTTCTGAAATTACAGCACTTATTACAACCAATTATTTGTTTAAAATAATTTAAAATTCAATATGATCATCAAGAAAACATTACCAAGACTTTGAAAAACTATAAAATTTTAAATAGTGACATTGATGCATTGTCATGTAGTAGTGTTATTTAACAAGTATGAAGTGGGTTACCAAACTATGGTAACCCCTATGATTTTTCCAAAATGGTGTCATTTTTATAGGGATAAAGTGTTCCCCTTATGTAGTGGACCCCACACTCCCATTTTGGATGTATGTTCCTAATTTATAACCCTGTTATCATTCTATTTTAATGATTTTAATAAATTACTTATTTTAAAACCTATTAAAAAAATGACTGATGTTTTCCCACACAAAAGGCGCTTTACTTCCACCACCTATTCCCCACATTACAATGACATTGCTTTACTCTTGTATTTCTTATACCATCATAGTTCTATTTGTAATGTGATTCTCCCTTATGAATTATAATATAAGTAATATTGCTCACTACCCCTATATTGAGGTGAATATGTTCAGTTAGGGAAGAAGGAAATGGAACTATTAAAGAGATGTTGATGTGGGATACCAAAACACTCTAGTTGTAATGATTATCCTAAATCCAGGAAAACTAAAAATAAGCACTTGAGCTTTAATTGTAGAGAGAATAAATACTGAAGAAATGTATAACTAAATATGTGATATCTGCTACCTAACCTTGAAGTTAAATCCTATTAGCAATGATGCTACTGAAGACCAACTATGAAGGACTGGTGTATGTTGGTGAGCATTGAGGTCTCTATTCTAGGATAGGATAAAATCATTAGAATGGTGAAACATCAATTTAAAAAAACATGATATGTTGTTCAATAGGATATATCATTAGGTCTATAGAATAAGGTGTATGCATTGAAAGATAATGATCATTGCACTCTATACTAGCGTGTCCTGTAGGGTGCTGGTATGGCATTGCATTAGGGTGCAGGTATGGCATGGAATGATTTGTTGACTCTTGATACTCAAGGCTGGCGGGGTCCATAATCATTGTCATCACCTTTAGATATATTGAAATTCACGATTAACTACTTTATATCTTGAATAAAAAAATGATGGAGCACATTGACAAAGATATCCTTCTTTAACCTTAGGAGATTTTCAACCTCTCTGGATTCCATGGTAATTTTGTGCTTGAAGTTTTAATTTATGATATAGTACAATATAGATCTAATTCTATAGATCTAACATGATTTCAATACTAGAATTTAATACCATCAATGAATTAAAACTTTTCATTTTATTAGTCTTTAGTTCCGAAGGGCTAAGTTATTTTACTATTGTCTTTTGACTAATTCTATTTTCCTTTTAACTGGGTTGTCTTTTGTTTATCTTGGATTTTTGAATCTTTCCTTTTGACTAAACACTTTTTAATTTTCGTGTTAACTATTTTAATCCTTTAGTTTTCATTTTAATAGATTTTTAATTTCCCTTTTAAATTTCTTTTTTCTAAATTGGTTTCATTTAATGCGGATTTTTTACTGATTTGAGAGTCTTCCATTTAACTTTTTTTAATACTTTTTCCACCTTTAAACATATATCTAGGCAAGTATGATCAGATCCTTCATGTTAAATTTTATACTTCTACTTATATACTCATTTTATTCGAAGAGTTAATTATTTGAAACTTTAAAAGGATATGGGTGAATGGTAATGAAATAACACACTGATATAGTGGTCGTCATGCCTTTAATATTATATTTTTTTATGAGTTTATATCAACTAAATATTTCACCTTTAGGCTGTTCAAAAATAAGACACTTTTTTAGGTCATTATGCATTCACAATAAGTGTAACTACTTCTATTTGGTTTCAGGTATGAAAAGTAAGATACCCTTAGCAATTGTATTTCTAATTATAGTTGTTTTATATTCTTTCCCTTATTATCTTCATTTTTTATTACTTATGTAATTATTATTCTATAATGGAAAGTATGAAAAATGACCATTCCTATGTCAGCTTCTTATGCAGTAAAATTATATTGGGATCCTGGGATATATATAACCATAATGAGAGGTTCTTCTAAAAGGCAACACTTTTTTAGGCCATTATGCATTCACAAGAAATGAAATTACTTCTACTTGGTTTGAGGTATGAAAAATGAGTTTCTTGAACAATTGTATTTCTAATTTTTGTTTTTATTCATTCCCTTAATCTCTTTATTTTTTAACTTGTGTAATTCTTATTCTATAATTTTAGGTATGAAGTCAGATTCTCTTTAGCCTCTTCAATAGAAGAATTAGTTTGTTTGGACACATCAAGAAGTTGTAATTAGCTTTTATGAGGTTTGTTTTTCTACACATTACTATGTTATTTTAGAGAGTTTGAATAATATATATCTACAAAAAAACTTATGTACGTTCTGTATGTATGTATATAAATTCCCAGGATATCTATATTTATAGTAGAATGTGCGAACTTCACTATACATGTCACATTATTTTTTTTAATCCATAATCATCAATCCAGCCTTAATGTCCTTTTAAGGTGTTTTCACAGCTTTTAGATCATGATAAAATTGCTACACATAAAATTATATGAATGTCTCTATTATAGTACATAAAATTATGCCTCTATGACAGAATTTTATCCTAGTGTCACATGGTTAACATCAGGGTATTGAGTTGAAGAGTGATTTCCCCATATTATAAAATTCTTAACATCAGAAACGTCAATACCCAATATCTCAGAGATCTGACGCAGTGCCCGATTATGATCTAGTATAGTAACACATGTAATGTTTTTTTAGGGATAGATGGTGAAAATTCTTAAGGATCAGTGCATTAGTATTTGTAGGATTAGCAACAACTACAACCTTGCAGTTTGGTGCGGTATACTTTTCAAGATCAGAAGGTAAATGGATATATTTTTTGACATCGCACATTTCCTTTCCATGCCTTACTTCCTAGGGAAGCAACTATCCATAACGGAAATATTTACTCCCTTGCATGCCTCACCCACATCAATTGTAGCAACAACACCCTTAAGTAGTGGGAAGGTAGCATCCATCAACTCCATTTTCACCCCATTCAACAAATCTGAAGCAATATCAATATCAAGCACGTGGAGGATCATCAGATGGTCTACACCCAGCCATCACCCCTCTTAAAATTGTGGGGAAAAGAGCATAACCAATTTATCCTGTAGCTCCAGTAACAAGAACGCAGACTGGTTCCCTGGCCATCGGAAGATTTTTTGAGGAAACAAATCATCTTGTCAGCCAAAATGTGAAGACCGTCTAGGGGGAGGATGTTCAAAGCCCTGGATGTGTTGATAAGAAAACTAGTAGAAGTATATCCCTTAAGGTTCATTGCTTCATGATCCACACAGTCAACATGTACCATGCTAGTTACAACAATGGCTAGGGGTAGATAACCCTGTAGGTGCATCCACATTATATAGTTTATAGATGTTAACATTTACACACTTTATAGATCTTTTTCTAATTGAATAAGACATCAAAATTGTTTATATCTAGTTTCAAGTTTTGAATATTAATTTATTGATTTTAAATTTCCAATTTTAAATTTCATGTTCCTGAATTTTAAGATGAATTTTTTTATTCTTATATTTCAATTTTGAATATCATGTTTATGATCTTGAATATTGAGTTAATCTAATCTTGTTTATTGAATTTTAGATTTTTATTGAATGATTTTTATTGTAAATATGAAGCCTTTAATATCAATATTTACAAATATAAGTATCTAGATTCCAATTATGGTTACTAATTTCTAGATTCTGCTATCAATTTTTTGATACTATATCATGTTTTTAATTATGGTTTTTAATTTTGTAGTTTTATCAAATTTGTACATGGTATCAAACATTTCATCTCCAGAACTTATGAAAGTTTTGGTATATGATATTGAAAGATTTATCTCTTGACATTTTAAGACATTATGTTTCATTATCAATTGAATCTCATTTCCATTTATGATGGAGATACTATAACATGTTCAACACTGAGTTTGTCACTCTTAATTGAAATTAGGGTTATTATCAATGGTTTATGGCCATAAGTTATGCGTCACTCTTAACTGAAATTAGTGATTGTGGTTTTTTTATTGTAGGTTTAGCTTGGTGGACCTGATGTTGGAGGTGGACAGAATGATGCAGTTGGAGGGGGTTGTGAGTCAATGGGCATACCTGTTGTTACCAGATTCTTGAGATGTCAATAGGGATGATGACAAATGCTCACTATGCAAGTCATTTTTTATACCTATTTATATTTTGATTTCAATTCATGCAGATATTTTTCATTGATTTGAGTTGGAGTTGACTCAGTGGTCTTGAGGCATGGATGAGTTACTGGTCCCTGGTGTGGCATGGATGAGAAAGATCTGGCTCACTGGTCCTAGTTCATGGATGGATTTCTGGTGATCATTGGTCCCTAGTGTGGCATGGATGGATGGTGCTAGCATGGGTGGTGGGGGGGTTGTCATGGGGTGGGTGTGTGTGTTGGGGGGATGAATTTTGTATTTTTGGGTGTGATGGATCTGATAGGGGATGAATTTTGTATTGATTCATTTTTTATTTAATTTCATTATTAATATAATTAATTTTTTTCTTCTAATTTTCAACATGTGTCAAAATTTTATTTCTTTTTAATAATTCAAATAGATGAATTATATAAGATAAATTAATAAATATAATATGAAATTTAAATATAAATAAAATTTTATAATTTTTATTCAAATGTAATTTATAAACTAATATTATATGTTGGTTATATTATTACCAACAGAAAAAAATTCATTAGAATTTGTTGTTAAACATTTTAACCAACATATATATTATCTATTGGTATTATTATAATTGCAACAGAGTGATTTTATCTATCACAAAAACATTTAGCGATAGAGTTTTTACCGACAGTTTAGTGATAGGGACATATATATTGGTAAAACGTTTTACCAACACAAAAAGTACTTTTACCAACAGATGTTCCCCTTTTTGAAAAAGTGAAATATTTTGTAGTAGATCAACTGATATACCCTCTCTTGAGATTATATGACCCCAAATGAGACCTTTTTCATCTAAAATTCATAATTTGTAAATTTTTTATATACTTTATCCTTACTTAGGGTCATTAGTACAATTCTCAAGTGATATCCATGCTCTTCCTTTCTCTTTGAATCGATAAGAATGTCATATATAAATACTACCACAAATTGATCAAGGTAATATCTAAAGTCTCTATTCATTAAATATATAAATATGTATGGGGGATTAGTAAGACTGAATAGAATCACTATATATTAATATTTTATATACATTGTATGGAATGATTTCTTGGTTATATCATCCTTATAGACCCTCAATGTATGATATCTAGAATGAAGGTCGATCTTGGAAAAGTATTGAGATCTATATAGTTGATTAAATAGGTCATCAATACGGGGTAGAAGATACTTGTTCTTGATCATGATCTTGTTTAAATTCTGATAATCAATGAAAATTCACATAGATCCATATTTATTTCATACATAATCATTACATATTTTTATATGAATATTCATTATATTACAAAAACACACGCCTGAGGATCATAAAGGTATAGTGCCTTTGGAAACTTGGGAACATAAACAACTTGTACATAAGTGAGCTACGCCATCTCCCACTATGTTCTTAATGACCCCCACCCTTCTTAGACATGTTATACATAATACTTTTCTTCATATACCAGGGAAAGGAAACATTAGAAAGGGTGAGCATAGATGCTCAGCAAGGGTAAACAAGTGAGATATCAATATAACATGAGCATATGGGTATGATAACATGATAATAAAATATAAAAAACATAACTTACATATCATATATCATAAACATGAGTCATGGAATAAATCTTGGTAGTTCATAATACATGAATCATAATCGAATCAAATAATGTGATCCATGATAGTATAAAATTTTCATAATACATATATTTGTGTTATATACATAATCAAAGAAAATTTTATGACAGGGATATCCACTAAGACATTTATAACATGTTAGGATTGGGATAACCACCCATGTACCTAATTAAATCATGGTATAACCTCTTTTGTACCCTCTTTTGAGGTTGGTATAACCTCCTGTGTACCCTCTTTTAGGCTTGGGATAACCTCCTCTGTACCATTTGACCTCATATAACATTAATCATTACCCAATGCATTAGAGTGAGATATAGGTCACACCTATCACATGATGAAAATAATATATATATCTGTGTGTCTATGTGTTCCATAAGATCATAAAACATTCATCAAACCAGAATTCATGAAAATAAATGGTTTTCATAATCATTTCATCATTTCCTCAAAGAATAACCCATGAAAAAAGAATCGGGTTTCATGAGAATTTTATCATGTTATATCCCATGGAAGATAAAAATATTATCATCATAAACATAAATCGTATATATAAATAATATTAATGGTATATTTTTTCCATATCCCTGGTAATGTATAAGTAACATTAAATGATGTCATTTTAGATGCAAAATGATTTTCAAAGAAAAATCACTTGGAACGTTTCTTGAGGAAAATAACTTTCCTTTGAAAATCACTTCTTAAAACATAAAAAAAATCATTTTTTTGAAAATAAAATTTAAAACCTATAAAGTAATATTCAATGTAAATAATGTTCATGATGGCAGAAAATTCTGTTCATGTTTTACATGTTAGAACAAAGATTCCTTTTACAATTTCGATAAAATCCAAACAGGCATTGTTTAAAAATGAAATGGAGATTCCTTTCAAAACATTTTGTAAAAAGTAAAACATGGGTAAAAATTTATTTAATAAATAATTTAAAAAACTTTAAAACATTTTTTGAAAACATTTTTAGAAAACAAGGTTTTGGAAGAAAGAAGGGTTTTTGACCGAAGAGAGAAATAAAGACGATTCTTCTTAAAAAATTTATTTTGAACTCTTGAGTACAAAAAGAGTGTAAAATTTAGGGGAAACGTTTATTCTCTTGAAATAACCATATTAGTAGAAAATTCATGTGTTTCTTGGTATATGAATTATAAAACTTCATTATAGGAAACAAAATCATAAACAACCCCGATAAACAATGATATTATAACATAAAATCTTTACCACTTTGGTAACTTTGAATTATAAGCCCCATGAAAGAGATATACTCAAATGTATATTTAAATACCCATAATTTTAAGTATAATCATCCTAAAATAAATATATTATTATTATATACACCACACAAAATAAACATATGGTGAATATGGCTTATATCTCATAGAAATTAAAAGTGAGACAGAAATCCCTTATCGCTTTAGTAATATTTTGGATCGTAATACTCAATAAATAATAACATAAAATTAAAATTAAAATATAATTAAAATAAATATATTAATTATATAACATATAAAAGGGTTAGTATGTACACCAAACAAAATAAATGAGTGGTTAATTTTCTTATGTCTCCTAGAAATAAAAGAGATACTAGAAATATCCTAATGACCAGAGGCATGATTTTCACCCCTTAACTGATCCTGGTTCCATCCTGTCTTTCCCAAAGTTTAACCTTGGTATGAAGGTCCCTGGCCTTTTGGATGGCGAGCCTGTGTTTCCGTTGTCTACTTTGGAGTTTATGGAGGCAGAGGAGATTCTTAATCTTACTTTGGTTGCACGATTTAGGAATAAAAGGCCTTCGGTGGATGAATTTGACAGATTCGTATTTGATTCTTAGGGGCTTCAAGAACGGGCAGTTTTTGGTCTTTTGGATAGAAGACAATTGATGGTGAGATGTGCTACACCGAAAGATCTGACTCAAGATTTGTCGAGTGCACCCATGAAGTGCGAAGGATGCGACTTCTATCTTTTTCATTGGAGCTTTGATATTTATCTAAATTGTGATTCTACAACAATTCCAGTTTGGGTATGTCTTCCTCAATTTCCTCTCCCTTTTCAAAACCCTATGATTATGCGTATGGTAGGTAATTTAGTGGGTCACTTTCTCTATTTTGATGCGCGTACTACCTCCATGAGTCACCCGATCAACCCATGTATGTGTGTGGAGGTTGATGTGTTGAATTCTCCGGTTGAGTCGGTGTGGATTGAAGCTAGGGAAGAGGTTCAGTGGAAGTAAATGGTGGTTTTTGAGCACTAGGTGGAGTTCTGTTCAGCTTGTCACTGATTGGGTCACGCGGCTGCAGATTACAGACGAGGTGCTCACCAGGGAAAGGTCTCAATGCATGCAGGGAAGGTTGATGCTGGTCTTCAGGTTGTGAGTAGGAAGGTGCAGAGTAAAACAGTTTCAATGCAGGTAGGTGAACCTTTTGTGGAGAAGGTGTTTGCTCGGATCAAGGATGATCTGAGGGATCCAGAAATAGGGAAATCTGTGGTCAAGTGGGTTTAGGAGACTACTTCACAGTCGCAGAAGGAAATAGTGGTTTGGATAGGAGGGGTGGAGGTGTCTCAAACCTCTATAGATAAGTGTGCTGCTTCTTTGGGTGGCACCAAGACACCAACATGGAAGAGTTTGATCCAGAATGGTGTTATAACATACAAATCCTTTGGGTGTTTGGACGTCAATGATTTTGATCAGGTTGGAGGGGATGGAAAAATTGAGGGGGGTTCGGGAGTTGACAAGGCCCATGATTAGGGTAAGTTACTTAAGAAGAATAAAGGTAGAGAACGCAAGGACTGCTCATTTTTACCAAAGCCGATGGAAACACGGTCAGGTAAAAAATCTAAGCCAGGTGAGAAATAAATGTCATCTTCCATGGTTATCATGCAAGAGGATTCTCAGGTTTTGTTCAATGAGAACAATAATGAAATGGTAAGATCTACTGAAATGGAAAATAACATAAAAGAACCTATCATTTTCTCCGAGGAGTACATGGTAGAGGAATTTCTATATGTTAACATCCCACAGGAAGAGGCTGATATGATGGGAAGACCTATCAAAGTGGAGTTCAACAGCGAGCAGGCTAAGTGGATTAAAAAACAGGATTTTATCCTAATGATAGGCTTCGATGATCAAAAAATCAGCAAAGAATAATATATCCTAACATGGGACAAAATGGAGGACCGATTTGAAGATGTTATTGGGGAATATCCTGATGCTAAGGTATGGATAATGAATTGGAATCTGTATAGGGAGGAAAGCACTAATAGGATAAGGCTATGCTTTGGTAACTTTTCATTTTCTTATGAGGCTTCACCTTCGGACTGATTGGGTTTGTTTCTCATGTTGCTTTTAAAGTGGTTTGGTGGGACTTTTGGGTTGTCTGCGGGTCAGGGTGCTAATGGCGTCAGGATATGGTCATCTTCATTCTAGTTTTATTTGACGTCCTTGGGGGTGGATCCTAGAGGTCCATTTCATCTCTTGAAGGCTGGGTGAATTCCTCTGGAGTTTTCCAACGGGAGGATTTGGGTCGGTGTCGATGGTCGCGCCAGGGGACGCTTAAGGTAATCCTTGGTGGGTTTGGCCAGCCTTTTTGATGTTCTTGTGCCCTGGTTTGTGGTTTCCTGAACATGGTTTTTGGTTTTTGGTGTTCTTTTGTTTTGGTGAATGTGGTTGTACTGGACTCATGTAGCGGGGTACTGGTAACCCATAAACTGGCTTCTGAAAATGGGAAAAAAATTGATTGGCCCCCATGTTAAATTCACGTTCGGGCAATAACTGTTTTGTTTTTTGTGTGTGTTTTGATTTGTTATTTTTTTGTCCTCATACTTTGATCATGGTTCCATAATATATTTAATGTTAAACATTATATAAATATCATATATATTTGGTATATATCTATTTATATAATTATATAAAAGTTATATATAGAAAATAAAATACATCGTTCATGGAGATGATAGGTCGTATGTACGCATGAACATTGTTTCCATTTTCTTGATGGGTTAAAATAAATAAAGCAAAATAATATATTACCATTAAAAAATAATTTTTATGTAATATATATCATATATTTTCATTAAACCATTCCTTATTACCTTTCATGTAAAGCGTTAACGAATCACATCGTTTCGCGAAACAGTAGTCTATCGTACACATGAACGACGTTATCGTATTCCCATAAAATAGAAAGTAAGAATTAATATTTGATATCATGATTCAAGAAGAATAATAATATCATAAATATAATATATAAAAAATAAATCCATCATTATATCCATTTTAAGTTTTTTATGGAAAACGAACAACATTAGTTCACATGGTGGTAGTATGTCGTACAAATTAACGATGATTTCATGATGTATTTAATAGAAGATGAGAATTATTTAGGTTATTACATAAATATAATAACATATATGTATATATAAGATACTTATTATGTCATATCATAATGGTTTAATGATTATTGAAGGCGATGGAGGATGAAATAAAATAAAAACGCTCGATTAGGGACATTACCTCTTCTTCAGATAACTTGTTTTGGTTTGAATCAAAAGGCTTATTAGGTTGGATTTATGAAAAAACTAAGGATTTTAGGATGAGATTAGGGAATTAAAAACGTTATTTGTGTATGTCTTAGTCAAACTAATGGGTTTTTAAAGCATGAATAGGATGGGATAAGGGGTGTCCTTTTATAAGTGAGATGAGTGGCACAATTTTAATGTTTGAATAGGAAAAGCTGTACCCACATTTTATTCATGCCAAAAGGATCTAAAATGGGACTTTATAAATAATATAAGATATTATATCTAAATATGGTATACCAATGGGTGATCGACAAGTTTTAGGTCAATTTTAACCCTTATGTTTTCATTTTAACCCCTGGTAAATCCATTTTCACCTTAACCAAGATAAATAATTTTTACTATTTTTACTATTCAATATGGTCAAAAATTAATTTTTCCTTATTAGATAATATAAATTATTTTTATTCCAAATATTTAATATATTTTTCTACTTCCATTCACATAAGTGGAAGAATTTAATTTAATATTAATCCAGTAAACGTGCTGAGAAAGCGGGATTTCAAAGAGAAAATGTTCAAAAGTTGAAGAGGTTTTTATATAAAAATTCAATATAAAAATAATTAAAAATAAATAAATTGGATTAATTTATATATAATTTAATTAATTTTAATTTTAAACCAATTTTAAAATAAAAATTACCCTTATAAATTCTATAAATGAAAAGGAAGTTTTCAACAAAAAACATTAATTTTCACTATTCGCTGAAAAATTAATCTTTTTAGAAAAAACCCCAAAAATTCAGCCCAAGATAATTTTGAAATGATGATTTTAAAAATTATGTTTATTTTATAAAATTAATTTTCTAAAAGTTTCTAAAAGTAATTTTATTATTTTTCACAAAAGAAATAAAACAAATTTCTTTTTTTGAGAAAATAGTTTTTTCGAAACATAAAAAGACTTTACAAAAAATTAACTATTTTTTTTCAATATATTTTATTTATATAGAACCATTATACTTAATATTTTAAAAGTATTTATTACTATTCATACCACTAAGTTTAATGGATAGGTTATAAAAGCCGCATTTAAATAATGGTATTGATAATATGTTGTGGTTTGTTAAATTTTGGTGTCATGTGTAACACAAGATATCAATGTAATTTAATTTATTAAAAAATAAAAATTCATAAAAACTCATGGTGCTGCATTTGGGATATATAGGGGTGATGGGATTGAGTGGTTGGAATATGGGAGGTGAATCCGAGGATGTGCAGTTTCTACAAATGGATGTGGACGATTTTATGATGAAAAATGGTCGGAATCCGATTTTCGGCTAGCCATGGAGGGTAGTGTGTTATTATTTTTAATAATAATAACATGTGATATTTAATAATTATTATTATTATATTGATAGAAAAAATAAAAAATAAAAGGGATGCCCCCCCGATAGGCGCATGACTTGGGCATGTTTGGAGAGAGTTATGTTTCATTTTATTTTATTATTATGAATGGTAATAATAAATGAAATGAAATGAAAAAAATAAATAAAAAAAGTAAAAGGGGAAGCATGGACCCCCATTGGTAATGTTGTACATGATTAATAGTGGGGGTCTGGGTTTTTGTACACCCATGGATGAAGGAATTTACTCCCCCTTTATATAATCATTATTAATGATAATAATGAAAAAATAAATTAAAGAATTTTTAATGGGATGAGGAGGAGTCATATGCTATGAGAATGAAGAGGCTAGGGGTATATATTTCCACCCTTTTGAATAAATATTTATAATAATAATAATAATATGAAAGATAATTATTATTTTTGTTGTGGAATCTTGTTTCCAATGTATCTCCTTCATACGGCATAGAAATGATGAGCCATCTATGACATCATGACCCTGACATTGAGGCAATTGATTCAAGACCAATATTGGGTAACTTTCTCTAACTTGTGGCTTATTCCCCTGAAGTGATGCATGTACATGTTATAATGAATGTGTTTTTTTAACTGGGTGGACAATTTAATAAATTAAATAGCTTATCCCAAGTGTTTTTTCATGAGGATCCCAATAGCATGATATGTTTGGTCATTCATGGCCATTTGTGGTAACATTTTGATGGATTGATGTTTTATCCCAACAGACCGACAATGAGCCTCATGCGATCTTCAGGATTTTGTCCAGACTTTGTTTTGTCCAGTAAGTACCCTATCCTGAGTAGTTTTCCATTTAGAATATGGTAGTGGCCTTCATAGTGGATTTTGAGATACAACATGAAATGTTTCAAGAATGACACTTCTTTAGGTGATTCTTGATGATGACGGTGATCAGGATGGATCATCATAGAAAGGTTGTGGTTGGAACCCCCCTTTGTTGCATCAATGTGTGGGTCCCCCACACTCCTTGTACTGGTTTGAATGGAACCCCCTGTGACATTAGGGTGTGGGTCCTCTACATTTTGAGTGGAACCCCTTGACACACTATATCGTGGGTACTCTATCATATGAGTAGCACCCCATAACACACTTTGGAATGGGACCTCTATATATTGAGTGACACCCCCCCCCCCCCGCTTGATGGATTAGGGACTGATTCCTCTACCTAATGAGTGACAACCCCTTAATGGACATGAGCATGAGTCCTCTACTTACTAAGTGGAAACCCCCTGATGTACTTGGGAATAGATCCTCTATAACTTAAGTATCACCCACCTAGCGGGGTCCTCTATTGACCTATACCTACATAGTGGCACCCCCCCCCCCCCCCCCGACGCACCAGGGCCTCAATCCTCCACAAGAGATTGTCCCCCCTCTATTATGGATCATAATGATGAGGTGTGGGTCCTCCACACAAACTCTTATGATGATGTGTGAGATACTTGGACTAGAGATAGTTCCCCCTTTATAATAGAGCATAGTGGAAAGGTGTGGACCCTACATCATATTTTTTGTATGAACACATGCGATATTGGGCATAAGTAATGGACTTTTGGAGCTATTGGTAGAATCATAAACCAAGGATAGGTTGTGAGATAGAGATCCCCTTTCTCTCTTGCCTAGGTTTATTTTATGACCATATATATATATATTGTTTGGTTTCATTTCCCTATTTCTTTGGGTTGAGTTAACTACTTTTATCATGTATTATATTACTCGCTCTTCAGTTTTCAGAAATTCTATTGGGAATGTATATACCCACACCTATATGGGATTTTCCCACATGTGTCATTTATTAGGAAAATGAAAAATATATCGGTGGTGATTTTAGAGGAGCATAGGTATACTCGAGTGCATAGACCGCATTCAGTGGTTGGTCTTGGACATCAAAATCCTAGATCTCTTATCTATTTTCTATTCCTTATTTTTTTAGGTCGTAGAATCTTTTCTGGGTGGGCATGCATTTTTTTCTTTAATTTTAGGTTAAACCATCATTTTTACTCTAGATGTTACTATGTTTTATTATTAATCATCTTCACTTCTTCATGGAGATGTTTGGTTGTGTGAATTTAGTTACTTTAGGAAAAGGCATCCCATTTTAGTTATGACTTCTCAATGATTGTCACTATCCCCTAGCCTATGGATGTAGGCTTGGGGCTATAGTGTTCTAGTCTACCATTGGCCAGGAAGGCCATGGTGGGTTGGGTCATTATAGAGTGTTATCAGAGTAGTTAATTACATGGGATGGTGTTTGTAGTTTTCCCCTTATGAGGATTAGTTGGGACTTAGGGTAATGATGTCAGAGTATCTTGAGTGTGGTTTCTAGGCTAGGGAACCTAGTGTTGGTGTAGAGGCTGATGTAACCATACACCAGGACTCTATCTACCTACTTTTTGAATTGGAATACTAATACATCAGTTGTAGGGAGCTTGGTACATGCATCAAATAGGATTGAGTCCTTTGAATTTCCTTATTGAGTCAGCTCCCCGTGTATATATGCTTATTGACCGTGGTACGTATTGATTACATTTTATATTTCTCTACGAAGACATCCAGACATGATTTCAAGATAGTTCCATGATGACATCCATTTGATTGATGAAGCCTCAGTTGAGGGACCTATCCATAAGATGATTTTTTCCAGGTAGAGCCTCAAGCAGTACTACCGCCTGTTGAGTGGTGCATAGATCCTTTTGTGGATCGGGAAGATGAACATCTGTATATTGAATATCCAATAGCACCAGTCAGACAGGATGATGGTATGAATGAGCTTATCATATTGCGTGAGTTCTAGTGGTAGAGACCATTGAGGTTTTTGTGATGATACAGAACCTCTGGTAGTATAGGTTTTACTCAAGGTAGTGGTCTAGGTTTTTCGACTTGGGCGGACCTTGACCGATCAGATGGTTGGAAACCGGTCTTCTTCATGGATCAGTTGTTGGATTTAGATGTACTGACATATTAAACAACTATTTTGAGTGTGTATCATGGGTTTCAAAGATAGATATTTCCCTATTTTTGTGGTGATCCAGACTCCCCCTTCTCATGTGGTATAGGATTATTGAGAGACTGTGGTATGAATGCCCTACTTGGATAGGACCCCTTTTGATGGTGGTCCTGGAAGTGATACTTCTCAATTGTGTTGTAGGGTGTCAGTAGAGCCCTATGTTGATAATTTTTTAAGTGGATTCTAATATGAAATAAAGAGTAACACTCCCTCCGCTGAGATTCATTCTTGTGATGCAATTCAAAACTGTTAGGGTGAGTTAGTTCCACCCAAAGTTGATAGTGTAGTGGTGTGGCAGATGATTTCCTTGAATTTTATGTTTTAGGCTATTCTAATGGAATGGTTTTATAGTGATCCCTAATCAAGGATAAAAATAAGGCAAGGTAAAATGTGGCTTCAAGCAGTGGAGTCTTGTGATCCCTGGGATTTGGGTATGTTTGAGGTGTTACATGTGTCTTCTTTACTCTAGTTTCAATTTTGGTGCATGATCACAAGACACTTTCCATGGATGTATCCCATATTCAACACATAGTGATAATTGTGGGGATCTTTTTTATCAAATCTTCTACTGGAGTCTCCTACAGATAAGATTAGTGATTTCCAATTTCTGTCGACAGTGTGACCTGACTCTACAAGGAGGGAGAGAGAGAGAGCCTTACATGAAATATTTACAAATTAGCAGTGGGAACCTGTTATTTTTTCCTTAGTATGGGATTAATGTTTTCCATAAGTTATCATATAATATATACTAGTGTGTTTATAAGTTCTTCCAGTTTATTGGGATGGATTTTTCCTCCTTTGATAATTTGTAGCCCTCGGGTAGGGAAATATGAGCTCATTCTTAGAAGTTTATAACCATTTACTTATTATTTAGCTAGTATTAACCTTTGAGTAGTATATTCTATGATATTAAAATTTCCTATGATGATGTAGGTGTATAAGAAAATCCATCTTGAGGATGTTATGGGTTTATCTCCCCACTGAGATTTTTTTTTCTGTATAGAATTGCACTGGGGTTGACTTGATATTTGTGCTAGTATATCAGATGACCCCATGTATCTATGAGAGGTAGAGGTATGGTTGAAGGGTTCTGCAGAGCGAGGGATTTATAAGACCCGATGTTCTTTCCTAGGAAACCCTTGTTGTTTTCTAAGAGGTAGATAAGAGATTGAGGATGGGTGTGGATTAGCATCATCTGAGCCATGTGATTATCTAGGAGGAGTATCCACCATCAATAATCTATGACCTATTATCCTAGTGGATAGAGGGGAAGTGGATCTCATATTTTGACCTCAGGATGGGTTATCAGTAGCTCCAGGTTTGAGAGGTGCATGTATGAAGCATGGATTCCTGGATATGGTGTGGTTGCTTTGATTTCTTAGTGATTCCCTTTAGTGTGTTGAACAACCTAGATGGGTTTGTGAGACTTATGATCCATATCCTTAAACCTTTTTGGATCAATTAATGGTATCCTTCTATGAAGGTACCCTCGTGTCCTTGATGTTCGAGTTATAACATGCGAGACACTAGAGGATGATTCTAGACATGATCTGGGAGTACTATTCATATAGCCGCTCTCGTGGAGTCAATTCTAGATTCGAAGTTCTGCTTATCAGGATATGTATGCTTAGAAATGTTAGGGATAGTGGACCTTGCATAGGTTGAGTTAGTGTGATATTGAGGGTCATGCAGTGCATGGTTGTGGTAGTAGATGATCATGTTGAGGTTTTTTGTCCACTATTGTTGAGCAAGGTGATGGAGCAGTTGACATCTTTGCAGTTAACTATTGTGGGTGAGGATGGTGTAGTGTGCCTCTAGTCAATGGATGCTACCCCTCTACTTCTTCATCGAATCAGGGAGGCACGACTTGGGGATATTGACTAGGAGATATTTTATGACCATATAACCACTTGATATTTTCCTAATGGATTCCCTAAAGGAGGGGGCACAATATCCCTTTTCAAGGATGGTCGGTGGCACCATTCATACTGTGGGAAATGGTTTTAAGGAGGTTTTTTTCCCTTACTAGTACACCCAGGAAAAGGTTGGTTGTACCGAGATCCTTTGGATTTGGGTTTGGTGGCCAAGGATGTTGTGGATTGTTTCTGAGTTTAACTCTTGATGTCTCGTCTACCTATATGTGGAGACTAAGGTGTCAGATAAAAGTGGAAATCAGATGGTGTTTTGTGGTTCTCATGATGGGTATTCCACAATTAATGTGATGTCATGATGCTTATTGAGTGATCATATACTGACTCACTAGGTTTCCCCACTTCCTACCCATTTGAGGGAAGATCATTGGGAAGAGTTTGGGATGCTTGTGTGTATAGGAGGTTGTCTAGCTTCATGGAATTTTCTCAATGATTGTTTAGACTGTGATGATCACTTCACGTCGCAATTATAGAGAGGATGTATGAGGCCTTTGGGTCTCATCTATGCTTGAACATAGTTTTTATACCCTAGAAAGATGGCTAGGGAGAGTGAACCATTTAGGTTTTGGATAACATGATTTGTTATTTCATGTTTGATTTGATCCATATCTGGGATGATCTCCTACCATCGGTGGAGTATGTATCTTAATAGTTATCACTCCACCATCAGTGTAATACCACTTTATGCCTTGTATGGGAGACCTTTTGGGTCACTAATATGTTGTTCGAGGCTAGTGGGAGTCACCGCTTGTAGACCTATGGATAGTAATAGTGACGGTTTTGAAAGGGGTGTAGTTCATCCTAAGGTAGATGAGGACTACCAAGAAAATATTAGGAT
Organism: Viscum album; assembly: GCA_963277665.1. Lineage (NCBI taxonomy): Eukaryota > Viridiplantae > Streptophyta > Magnoliopsida > Santalales > Viscaceae > Viscum > Viscum album. The sequence goes on from OY728119.1 coordinate 1,981,567,087, forward strand.
TCCTTTGTGGACTCATGACAGTGGCCTTTGGAGTTCAATGAAGAGATCATCTATTTAGATATATCTTGACATGTAGAGGATCATGGGGATTTGTTCAGTATGGAAGGATATATCTAAGGATCTTAGACCATTTTTTCAGTTACTATATCATGTTATCAAGGTGGTTTACTTCCTGACACTGTGGTCGTGGTTAGACTAGGTTCTTGGTGTTTTCAACTTATCATTGCTGAGGAGATGTGTGTACGACTCATTTCACAGTGTTGAACTAGATGATCTTGGTTCCATGTGTGGATATATCTTTCATGGTACCCAGTGGTGATTGTGAACTGGCTTGGGAAGACCCATCATAGGCATGACCTAAATTTGGTCGATGTCGTACATCTGGTTAAGACAGTCGTTGGTGGGAGAATTTAATTAAAATAAATAAATAATTTATTTATTAGTTGTATTAAATGACCTAATTAAAATCCTATATAAATATCATTTTATGAATATATTCCAAGGGTTATCCATATAATCCTTTCTAGATCAGAGAATATAAGGATGGTATTCTTCATTAGCGGATCGACATCAAACAACGAATGATGATTGGATCGAGGTGGATCAACAGGTAGTGAACAGAATAGGTCTTCCTTATTGCTGGTGAAAACATTCTTCACCAAAAAATGATTCATAATCAAGGTAGGACTCATCAATTGTGTATTTTACCCTTTTTATTAAAATATTGATCATGTATTAATTATCTATTTTTGATCTGTGGTTTATTTATTCTGTGGCATGAGCCTTGCTGCTTTGTTGTATAATTGATCTACTATACTCCTTGTTTCCCTTTATATCACACTATTTATTTAATTTTTGTTCAATAATTTTTGGAAAATTATGGTTCACTTTGTTATTGTGATCTTACCCTCTCTGTTCATCGTGTTCATCATTATTGGCATACGGGGTCATGGTTTGACATTGCTGGGGTGGGTTCGAGCATGATTGAACCCCCAGATTCATTACAGTATTATGAATGACACTCAAATAAAAAAAATCAGATGGATTTATGTAAAACATGGGATATGGGATATATTGCATGGATTCTGGATCTGGAGGGGTGACAGGATCAAGTGGAAAGCACATGGGAGGCGCATCCAGGGACATGCGGTTGCTACGGATGGATGCAGACAGTTTTCCGATTAAGAACAACCAAAATATAATTTCTGGCTAGTCATGGAGGGAGGTGTGTTATTGTTTTTAATAATAATAACATTAGATATTTATTATTGTTATTATTATTATTATTATTATTGATATAAAAAATGAAAAGGGATGAAACCCTTGGTGAGCGTGCAACTTGGGCGTCTTCAGGGAGAGTTGTGTTTAATTTTATTTTATTATTTTCAATGAAAATAATAATTGAAATTAAATGAAAAAAAACAGAAAAATGTAAAAGGGGGGTGTGGACCTCCTTGGGAGCATTGTACATGATAAAGAGGGGGGAATGGGTTCCTGTACACCTTGGGATGAAGGAATTCCCTCCCCATTGATATTATCATTATTAATGATTATTTTTTTTAAAAAAATAAATAATTTTTTATGGGATGGGGAGGAGTCATGTGATTTTCACATAAAGAGGGGAGGGGTGTGGTTTTCATTCCTTTTGAATAAATCTTTATAATAATAATAATAATATAAAATATTATTATTAATATTTTTGTGGTGGAATCTTGTTTCCAATGTATATCCATCACACGACATCAAAATGAAAAGTCGTATGCAGAATCGTGACCTTGGAATTGAGGTTATGATTCAAGACTAATGTTGGGTGCCTTTTTTAGACTCGTGGATCTATCCCATGAAGCGATGTGCATACATGTTATAAAAATGTGTTTATTTTTTACTGGGTGTCCTATTTGGGCAAGTAAATAGCCTATCTCGGGTGTTTTTAAATGAGGATCAAAATATAATGATCCTTTTGGCCATTCATTCCCATTTTTGGTGACATATTGATGGATTTACATTTTTTTCAAATGTAATGATGATGATCCTTGTTCACTTTCCAGGCTTTTGGTCAGACTTGGTTTTGGCTAGTGAGTGGCTTATCTTGAGCAGTTTTCCACGTAGAAAGTGATGGTGACCTTCATAGTGGATTTTAAGATATAATGTGGAATGTTCCAAGCATGATGATTCTTTAGGTGACTCTTGATGATTATAGTGAATATGATGGATCATCAAAGAGATTTCGGGGTTGAAAACCACCTGTTTCATCAAGGTGTGGTCCCCCACAGTCCTTGCACTTGTTTGAGCGGCACCCCCCTGTGGAATTAGGGAATGGGTCCTCTACGTTCTCAGTGGAACTCCCTAGCACACTAGGGCATGGGTCCTTTATAATTTTAGTGGACCCCCCCCCCCCCAACACACTTGGGTATGGTCCATATATCTATTGGGTGGAACCCCTCTGACATAGTTGGTCATGAGTTATCTACCTACTGAGTGGACCCCACTAATGGACTAGGGTGTGGGTCCTCTACCTACTAAGTGGAACCCCAATAATTAATAGGTAATTATTCAACCATACCATCAGTGTCACCCCCTAACACACTAGGGAATGGGTACTCTATCTACTTATACCCACAAAGTGGCTCCCCCTGGCACACCAAGGCCTAGGTCCTCCAAACAAGATTGTGCCCCCTTGACTATGGAATGCAGTAGTGAGTTGCGAGTCTTCCTCATGAACTCTTGTGAGGTTATTCAAGATACTTGGACAAGTGATAGTTCCCCCTTGACTATGGATCATATCATAGAGGCATGGTCCCTCCACCTTGTGTTTTGTATGAACATGTATGATGCTAGGAATTAGTGATGGACCTTTGTAGCTATTGGTAGACTCATCAACCTGGACTGGGCTATGAGATGGTGATTCCATTTCTCTCTCATATAAGTTTCTTTTATGAGAATATATATGTGTGTGTTGTTGGGTTTCTTTTCCCAATTTATTTGGGTTGAGCTAACAAATTTTATCGTGTCTTATACTGCCCCCTCTTCGGTTTTTAGGGAATCCTACTGGGTATGTATATACTCACCCATGCATGGGATTTTCTTGCACGTATCATTTCTTATGTAGATGATGGATAGATCGATGGTTATTTCAGATAATTATAGGGATACTCAGGTTCATAAACTATGTACAGTGTTCAAGATTGGAGATTAGGATCCAATCTCTAACAACTATTTTCTATTCTAGTTGTTATTAGGTCGAGACATCTTTTATGGGTGGGTGTGTATTTTCCCTTTACATTTTGGATTACACTTTCACACTCATTTTAACTCCATAGAGGTTATTACATGCATAGTTTTTCTCTATATGTTACTATATTTTCTTATTATTCCTATGTACTTCTGTGTAGAGATGTTTGGGTGTGTGCTTACATGTAATTTAGGTAAAGGCCTTCCATTTTAGTTATGCCTTCTCGATGCTTTTAGTTATCACGTGGCCTATAGAGGTGAAATTGGGGTTTTAGGGGATCAGTATTCCACTAGCTAGGTGGGAACATGTGGGTTGGATTATTATAATTAATTTTTATTATATACAATACACAAAATAAAAAAGTAGTTAATATGGTATGTGTCTCACAAAAATAGAATTAGGATGAAAATCCCTTACATTAAGTTCAACTAGCTTCAAAATCTCTATAACCTCATGTATAAAAAATATAAATTTATTATAATTCTATAACAAAGTCATGTAAATACTTATAATATCATATATAATCTACTTATAACATTTCAACACCCATTTATTAATAATTCATTATTAAAATTGTTATTTCTAGGTGTTAACTATTTCATTTTTCATGATAATTTCGATTCGATAATTCTGATCCATGTACTTTGATCATGGTTATATCAAATAAAGAATGTTAATAATGATAAAAATATCATATATATTTATTATATATATATATATATAGTTTCATCAATAAAATTTATATATAGAAAAATTAATTACACTATTCATAGAGACAGTAGGTTGTAAGTACACATGAACACTATTTTCACTTTTCGATGGATAGAATGAAAGAAAGGTAAACAGTTATTCACAATTAATGATTCAATATGATATCATATATATATCATTTATATTCAATAAATATATTATTATTACCATACATGTAAAGCAGAAATGAAAAATGAATCACATCGTTTCAAGGAGGTGGTAGTCCACACGTATACAAGAGCGACATTATCATTTTCCAATGGGTTAGAAGGTAATAAGGTAGATATGATATTATAATTACATAAGCATAATTATGTCATTAATATCATATATAAACATTAAACCCATCATAATAACCATACATGAAAAAAATTTGATATAAAATGAGTCGTATTGCTCCATGGAGGCAGTAGTCCACATGTACACATAAGCAATACTTTTACTTCCCATTTGATGGAAAAGAGTTTGAATAAAGGTGGTTCCATAATCACAATAACATTTCAGTATATTTAGGATATTGAATTTATTATTTTATGATAAAAACACATATTTAGATGATTTTGAAGAAGAAATAAATTGAAAGAGGTCGTATATGATGATTACCTCTTCTCAGTAGGCCTCATTTATATCCTTTCTTAAGGACCCTTGTAATGGTCATTTAGGAAGATGAGCACATCTAATTCATGGATGGTTTATTTGAGAAGATAAACATAACTAATTCATTGATAGGGAATTTGATAAGAGAAATGGGTAGAATTTGGTCGAGAAAGATTTCTCAAAGTGGTGTAAAGAAGATAAAGGAGGGGTGTCCTTTTATAAGTGGGGGAGATGACGCATTTGGAATTTTTTAAAATATTAAAATATAATAATTTCATATTCAAGGGAAATGATACTGAATAGCTAGAGAATAAAAGTTGGGACAAGATGAAGTCTAAATATGGAAATCCAATATGATCTAGATATATTTAACTGTTAAACTTACCTTTATCTCTTGGTTTAACTCCCCAATAAACCCATTTTAACATTAATCGCAGTAATGAATTTTTACTGTTTTTACTATTCATTATGAAAAAAATTAAGTTGAAATTATTATATAATATTAGTTATTATTATCCCAAATATTCAATATATTTTATCAAATTCTATTCATATAAGTGGTATAATTTAATTTTAAATTAAACACATAAAATGCGACAAAAAGTTTTTTTCCAGAGAAAATGTTTTCTTATGTATAAATAGTTTTTATAAAAAAAAATACAATATAAAATTGATTAAAATGAAATTAATTATATTTTTTAAAATATAAATAAACTAATTTTTATTTTGAAACATTTTTTTAAATATAACTTTGAAAAATATTTAAACAAAAAAATTGTTTTCAATAAAAATCAGTATTTTTTGGTATTGATAAAAAAATCCATGTTTTCGAAAAAAATCTCAAAAAAATAACTCTAAGGTAAATTTGACATGATATTTTAAAAAATTAAGTTCATTTTTTCATATAAAATTTCTAAAAGTGGAAGATATTAATTATATTATTTTCTCACAAAAATCAATAAAAACAATTTAAAAAAAATGTTTTTTTGAATTATTTAAAGACTTCATTAAAATTGAGTACTTATTAATCAATATATTTACTATATCTAAAAAAATTATACATAATTTTAAAATTTTGGTTATTCCTATTCATTTATCTAATTTAATATAATTTTTATAATGATATACTCTATTAGGGTTCATTTAGACTCGGGTTTGTGTGTATTGAAAGCTATCAAAGAAATTAAATTTATTTGAAGAGAAATATATCATAAAATCTTGAGTTGTTACAAATGCTACTATATATCCTTATTGTTGAGACTCTTAGAAGTTTTAAGAGTTATAGTTATCACAAGTCACATTGTATTTGAGTGGAGAAACAAGTTTAACTCACATATAGAACTATTCTTCTCATTCCTGGCAGTTGAAGACCTATTCATAGAGGTTATGGACGAACCTTAAAGAATTGATGGTTCCAGTATAAAAAACATATCAACTAGTGGGAGTTGAAGACTCTAGAATGTAGTATAAATAACTCTTAACTCACATAATATAGTTTTGATAGCGATTTGGATGATACCTTCCCCTAGGGAATGTGGATGATACCTTCCCAACACTCATGACATGAACTACATTTGTAATCACTAAAATTAATAGTGATAATAAAATTTATATCACAAAAACAGTTGAACTGAGAAAGGATTAGGTTTTTTGGGAAGGATTTTAACACCCCAATATTTCATAGTAATTTATATCATTAAAGTAATGAAATAGCTTATACTGCATGCAATGCTAACTTGGGTTACATTATATGGAAGATTAAGTTTCTGGGAAACAACACTTTAATTATTCAAATGGTATATTTAAAAAATAAAAATTAAATATAGTAATACGAATAGTAACAAATAAGTTTTAAATGTAATTTATAATTCTATCACATAAATAAACCATATTTATAAGGAAATGTATAAGTTTCATTAAAATATAAGTGCCATTTTGATAAAAGATTTACTTCTTATGTCCTTTTGTGAATAATAATAAAATTAATTTTAAACACTATTATAAATTAAATTTTGTGAAATTGAATTAATTTTTGAATTCATAATACCAATATTAGATTATGGAGAAAGTTTGGTAATTTTATGAGAAGTTTCATTTTTTTAATGAATAGTGAAAAATACTGCGTTTTAATTCAAAATTGCCTTTTCACCCAATTTATTTATATTGTTAGATTATCTTCTTAATTAGTTTTAGAGTATATATAGATTAAATTTTTATCATTTTATATAATTTTGGTCATTGGAAGTAATTTCACATTTAAATTGGATATAAACACAGGTCAATCTTTTGATAGTTTTTACTTCTTAAAAACCTGCCTTTTAGTTTTCACAACGGGAATTAATTTTAAATTAATTAATGAAACATACATGTCTTGAATTTTTTAAAATATAAATATTTTTTAAATTTGAAATATCTAAATTATATTAGGGTGATTTTTTTGTATTTTTCTAAAAACTTTCAATTTTTGAGGAATAGTGAAAAACATTGCGTTATTGTTTAAAACTGACTTTTATTTAAATAATAATTATTATTATTTAAATTTATTTTAAATTAAAAATATATAAATAATACCTATATTAGTTCAATTTAATTCATTGGAATCATTTTATAATAATATTAGATATATAAAATTTTATTGAACTTTTTAACGTCTTTTACCCACCTTCTATGCACATTTGCAAATTTGCATAAAACATAATTTTACTACTTCTATAAATTGAATATAAAAAATACTATAGACATGGTTGAAATAAGTAATTAAAATTTGATTCAATATGATGAAAATAATTTTTGGTGAATAGTAACTTTTCAATTTTATTTACAACGGTTAAAAGTTAATAGGACGATTAAAGGTAAAAATGATATTATAATTACCCTAACACATGACCTAATTATATTGGATAAGTGTTTTATGAAAAAAATAATCCTTAGTAATAAATTATGATCCTCTTTGATCCACTTGGATTAGATTAGGACATTTATTATTATTTTATTTAAAGAAGAGTTAAAAGTGTAAAGTTCAAAGTTTAATAACTAAACCATTTTTAATATAGGGTAATACATAAGATAAATTTGACTATAAATATTCATTAGAAATATAAAAATATTTCCTACATCATGGTATTTTATTTATAATTTTTAGACATTAAATAATTAAATTTATTTATGACACGATGATGATGCAGTAATTACCTTATTAATGAAAGATTAAAATAATCGATATTATGAATATAAAAATAAATGTAAATTGAGACTTTTTAGGCATTAAACTAATTTTATAGGTTAATATTAAATTTTAGTGTTGATTTAATGTTTTTTTTTTGAATTAATCAGGTTTTTTTGACTTTCATAAAAACCAAATACTAAATAGTGTCAAAATTGACATAAATGAATTTTTAAAAAAAATACTATATTATTAAATGATATAATATTCCTAAAAATATAAGGTTTAAAAAAATAACTTATATAATTATAGATATTTCATTAATGAAACACTTGAGGTTCTCTTGGTATTTTATAGTAAGTTTATTAATCATGTAATATAAAAATAGAAGAAGACATGGTAAAAGTTAAACTATTTAACTAAGAATTAAATCTAAACAATAAGGTTAATATGGTGACCTAAAATTATCTAAAACCTATTGGTTGAGAATATTTAGACCCATCCCTACCTTATCCTAGAAATAAATCCATTTGGATCCATTATAAACTGAAAATTATTTTATAATAAAATAATATTTCATGGTTTTCCTAAAGTGACCCTCACCTCTCTTATAAAAGGGCACTTCCCCTTCTCTTAATTTCACACCTCCAAATCCATTTGTCTCTGCCAAACCCTACTCAAATATCCTCCCAACTACCCTAAATTCAACCTATAGGCCTTAATTTTATCATAAAGACAACATAAGGAGCCCTTTTGATCAAATCAAAAGGAAGTACCTGAAGAAGAGGTAATAATTTCATCACCTCTTTCAATGTTATTTTCATCTTCCACTTCCTCTTTATTTGTTTTTTACATACCAAAATAATAAATCTAGTACCTTATACATAATTTTATGTTATTATAAATATGGTACAACCATATTCCTTATTCTATCCATCCTATGAATGACAAAGTCACCATACATGCGTACGTATGGATTACCGTCTCCACGACGTGGTGTAGTTTGTTATTCAACACTTCACTGTTTGTATGGATATAATAATAAGTATAATTGAGTTAAATAATAAATATAACATTTTAATTATTATTTATATATTATATACCATCTAATTACATATTATTTCACCATCAATAGAATGATATTGTTACTCGTACGTATGTACGGATTACCATCTCTACGAACGCGATGAGATTCATTCCTCATCATAACCATTCAAGAATAATTTTCATTTTATGATTAAAAATAATTTTTAAGAACTAAATATAATTTTGGATATGAATAAAATACATCCTATCCATAACAAAAATTACTTACGTAACAAAACATATAAAGAAAAACGAATCAGTTAATACCCGAAACAATGATACTACTGAAATATTATTAACATAGAAATATTATAAGATCATATATGATATCATATTTAGGTATTTGGTTATTATATAATTTAATTACAATAATTTAACTATTATACAGGATCTTAATATACCCTCGACTAAGTAAAATTACACATTAAGGGGTTTTCATCTCACTTTTTATTCCCATGAGATTCATGTTATATTTGCCACTATTTCCTATTATGTGGTGTATGTACTACCCATAATTGTATTATTTATGTAATATACTTTAATTTATGGGTATTTACATCTTCATTGTATGATACTTCTTTCATTGGGTGTATGTTTTGTAAGTTACTAAATATATATGGGAATTTTTAATTTCAATTTCCACTCATTGGGTTTTACGCAAACTTCATTGATTATTTTACTCCAAGATTATGTGTGAAATCACTATTTATTTATTTATGTAGTAATTTACACTCCCCCTTTTGTGGATATACTTTTTATACACATAATCACTCCATTGATAAATTCTCAATTCATCGATATGAACTTGATAAGAGTAATATTAACTCAATTTCCATTCATTGAGTTAAACATCCAAGTCATTGGTGTTGTTTTTACAAGAATATGTGTGAATGTCCTCTAATTTATTTACACTGAATATCCAATCATATTTAGTGTATTTATATTTGTCACATATAATTATTTCATTGATTTATCCTTAACCTAAGGATGTGATCTTTATAAGGGATTTTATCTCAATTTACATTCCATTGAAACTTCTTTGTTGTTATGTGCCAATTCACTTTTATATGGTATATATATTGTACTTTAACATAGTATATCATGAATCCCTTTATTATCATGATATTATAATGTTTTTATTACCTTAGTTACTTGTATTCAAGCGCCTCTCATTTGGTTATGATCTCTAACTAAAATATCATTTTAAATGTTTTAAAGATTTATTACTCTAAATATTTCTCATTAATTTCCATGTTTTAAAAATGGTTTTAAGGATTTATTTATATGAACATGAATATTTTAAAATTAAAATTCCTTTTAAAATTTTCAAATTGGTCTGGGAAACTTTGATTAAAAAATCTATTTTAAACAACTTCTTGATAAATAGTGTGACTTTTAAATGTTTTTAATAAAAAGGGGATATTTATCTCAAATAGTTTTACTGATTATTTTCATCTATGTCAATATCATTCATTATTATTGATTGAGGTTGATTTATTATAATAAAATCTTCCATATTGTATTTAATGAGTTATGTTTGACTGTTATTGTACTATTTTTATACCATTCATGGTTTGTGGTTAAAGTATTGACATTTCGTATGCTAGTTTTAATATGAATGTTTATATTATATTTCACTCTTTTCATATGAGGATTTTATTGGACTTAGTAAGTGATGGGAAAGGCCTGATATAGCCCCTCGATGCATCGGTAGGTCTCATGATACAAACTAGTATCTTGGCACAAGGCCTTGACAAAATCTTATTTGTAGTCTTGGCACAAGGCCTTGACTATGTGGTTATGATGTCCGATATTATGCATCCCGTCATTATGAAATTATCTATTGATATTACATGTGATTATTCGACTAGTATAATATCCATGTGAATAAGTAAATGGCATTATTTTATTTATCTTTTCCATATTATGCTGAAGTTTAAGTTTAAAAGGCTTGTGTTTTAGTCTTATACATTGATTTAAATATTTATGCTTATTTATGATAGTTTCTATTATATTTTTATCCTTACTAAGCATCTAAGATCACCCCTTTATTATGTTTTCTTTTTCCTAGGATGTGAAGAATTATATTATGATTGTCCTGTAGGGATAGGCTAAGGGATGTGATTATGTTCAAAGGGGACACAATGTTGTTGTTGTTTTATTTCGTGATGTAATGTAAAAATTATTTATGTATCTATTACTTCCAAGACTACTAAACTAATCGGTCTTTCGAGACTTGATCTCTTATTATCATGACAATGTTATGTAATAATTCACTGACTCTGGGTAACTAGGGTCAGGCGTTATATTTGGTATCATAGGAAGTTTAGTACAAACCTTGGAAACTAGATTTAGATAAACTCTTATTAGAGAACATTATCCTAAGATGGACTTTGAGTATTAGTAAAGAAGAACATCCAAAAATCTTGGTATTGTAAATTTTATGTGGGTTTTCCAAGAAAATACATATCTATCTGAATATAAACAGGTAGAGGTGGATCTGGCACAGATGTACCTAGGAGTGAAAACTCCGACAAGGAGTTTCGAGTTTGACTCAAGGTATCCCAGTACACGACAACGGGCCTTGCTACACTCTTGGTATTGAAACACCCGGGGGATATGCTTAGGATAATTCATGTTTTCTTTAAAAAATGATTTGAAGTATTTTAATATAAGATCATAATAAATAACCTTGGTTAATCCTAAGGTTTTTTAGATTGAAAATAGGGTGTCATGATATTCTCTAAATGATTTTATGACTATTGTTACTCACACTCTGCTTTCTGGTTTTAGTCAATGGATGGATTCCAAGGAATTTATATTAACATTGAACATGATGTAAAAAGTGGGTATAGTGGTGGAAATGAGAAAAGAAATTGAATTTTGATAGGCATAAAAGATATTGTGTTCATACTGAATCAATTTTCCAAAAATATGATCAACAACATATACATTAACCAACTCCCGAACTCAACAAAGAAGAGAAAGGTGGAGAATGATAAGAGCTCCAACAGTAGAGACCATGGAGAAAAGAAAGATCATTTTCCATCATGCAGGAAATGTGGGAGAAGACACCCAGGAAAGTGTCTCAACGGAAAAAAGAAATTCTTTATGTGTGGGAAAGAAGGACATAAAGTAAATAATTGTTGAAGAAAAATGAAGAGTACTATGGAAGAAAATAAAAATGATCCTAAGAATTAATTTATAGTCATTTGCTATAAATTTATGGGACCAAGGAATTACCTGAGTCAATTTCCTATTCTATAGGATAACCTCTATGTCAAGGAAGAAATTATGTGGAAATAAATGGATGGAGAAATGTTGAAAAATATTAATGCTCTTTGTTGATGGGATTGCTTTGGAAGACTTTTCTCTTTTATGTGTAACCCTACAGTTTGTTATGTGAAAATGCTATTTGAGGAAGAATTATCTTTTCTTTTTTGGATATAGTTATAAAGAACCATTTGGGTTTATATGATCCTTGAATTTGATTCAATTGAAGGTTATTACTTTTTGGGAAGAAAATGCAAGGTATGAGATAACATTTGTGGTTAAAATATGCTATGGTTATTTTTGAGGAATTTATCTCATTTTGGGGAATTTTATAAAATTATATAGTTTTTGAAAAAGGACAACACGCAGACTGTGTGACAACCCGTCATGTCGGACAAAGTTGTGGGAATCGAACCCACAACTAAAGTGAGACTAGGATTTATCACCTATCACTGGACTACATGAAGTCCCTGGTTAGTATGACTAATTATTTTTAGTTAAATGATTTTATGGATCAAAAATATGTTGATTTTTGGAACTTATGATTTATCCTTAGTATAGGAAAATTTTTGGTGATTAAGTGATAAATGTTATTTTAGAATACATTCACTATTTTGGGAACACTATATGCCTAAGGAAAATAGAATACTATGAGATTTCATTTGAGGAGTAATAGTGGTTTTTTATTTTGGAAGAACATATGTTTTTATTGAGGACTTATAGAGATTTGGGTTATTTATGGAAATGATTAACCTTTCATAGAGAATATGTGATTAGGTTAATTACTTTTAAGTGTGTGACTTTAAGAGTAGTCGATGTTATTTGGAGATAAATGTTAAGATTTATCGTGGAAGAAAATGTGATAAAATCCATCTAAATTTTGGGTTTAAAACATAGTTTGGATTATTTTGTAGAATTTTAAGGACAATTGTTTTTTTGAATGGTCTTTTCTGAAATTTGGGTATTGTTTGTTTAATTTTGCAGATTAAGAGTAGTATTTATTTTTATAAAGGATTATCCTTTTTGGGGATCATATGATCTTGTACTAACCATTTTGGTTTTGGTTAATGTCTAAAGACAAGGGAAATATATAGTTCATCTTTTTTGGATTATATGATTCTCTAGAAGATGATTCTAGTGCTTCAGGTGTGACCAAGTCATCTTGAATACTCATCATTTGGAGAAAAGATAAGTTTGTGGTAGAAATTTATTAAATGATGAAACTATACTTAAAAAAGTAAGTATATATCCTTATGTTCTTAGCTAATATCATAAATAAATTCCAAAACATTATTAAAAGGAACGTAAAACAAAAATGTTGTCCATTTACTCTTCCTAGTGGGTAATCAAAGACCGTTTAACCCATCACAAGTTTATGGTTTTCTAATAGTTAACTTTCTTCTGATCATGTTTTCTATCACTCTCCATCAAAACTTGATGGTTTGTTTTCTCTTCCATATCCATTTTTTCCTACATAGAAAACTAGTATGGGTTATCTCGGGTGACCTTTTTACTTCTCTTTCTTTCTTTTAAAGTGATAATTTTATTGACTCTTTTACCAATGTGGGATTTCAACAAAGATGTTTTGAAATGTCAAACCCCAAGTTTTTGTTTCTGAGTATAAATTTTGAGGACGAAATTATTTGAAGGAGGGGATAATTTAACACCCCAATATTTCATAGTAAGTTATATCATTAAAGTAATTCAATAGCTTATACTTCACGCAACACTGACTTGGCTTACATTATATGGAAGATTGAGTTTCTACGAAACAACACTGTAATTATTCAAATGATATATTTAAAACATAAAAATTAAATATAGTAATATGAATAGTAACAAATAAATTTTAAATTTCATTTATAATTATATCACATAAATAAACCATATTTATAAGGAAATGTATAAGTTTCATTAAAATATAAGTGTTATTTTGATAAAGGAACTACTTCTTATATCCTTTTGCGAACAATAATAAAATTAATTTTAGAAACTATTATAAATTAAATTTGGTGAAATTGAATTAATTTTTGAATTCATAATACCAATATTATATTAGGGTGAAAGTTTGATAATTTTATGAGAAGTTTCATTTTTTTAATGAATAGTGAAAAATACAGTGTTTTAATTGAAAACTGCCTTTTCACCTAATTTATTTATATTGTTAGATTATCCTCTTAATTGGTTTTATAGTATATATAGATTATATTTTTATCATTTTATATAATTTTGTTCATTGTAAGTAATTTCACATTTAAATTGGATATAAACACATGTCAATCTTTTGATAGTTTTTACTTCTTAAAAACCTGCTTTCTGGTATTTACAACGGGAATTAATTTTAAATTAATTATTGAAACTTACATGTATTTAATTTGGTAAAATATAAATCTTTTTTAAATTTTAAATACCAAAATTATCTTAGGGTGAATTTTTGGTATTTTTATAAAAACTTTCAATTTTTGATGAATAGTGAAAAACATTGCGTTATTGTTTAAAACCGACTTTTATTAAAATAATTATTATTATTATTATTTAAATTTATTTTAAAATAAAAATAGATACATAATACCTATATTAGTTCAATTTAACTCATTTGAGTCATTTTATAATAAGATTAGATGTATAAAATTTTATTGAACTTTTTAACGTCTTTTACCCACCTTCTAGGCACATTTGCAAATTTGCATAAAACATAATTTTACCACTTCTGTGAATTGAATTTCAAAAATCCAAGAGACATGGTTGAAATCATTAAGTAAAATGTTGTTCAATAGGATGAAAATAATTTTGGTGAATAGTAACTTTTGAATTTTATTACCACGGTTAAAAGTAAAAAGGGTAATTAAAGGTAAAAATGATATTATAATTACCCTAATACGTGTCCTAATTCTATTGGATAAGTTTTTTTCGACCAAAATCAACCTTAGGAATAAATTATGATCCTCTTTTATCCACTTATATTAGATTAGGACATTTATTATTATTTTATTTAAAGAAGAGTTAAAAGTGTAAAATCCAAAGTTTAATAACTAAACCATTTTTAAAATAGGTTTGTACATAAGATAAATTTGACTATAAATATTCATTAGAAAGATAAAAATATTTCCTAAATCACTATATTTTATTTATAATTTTTAGACATTAAATAATTAAATTTATTTATGACACAATGATGATGCAGTAATTACCTTATTTATAAAAGATTAAAATAATCAATATTATAAATATCAAAATAACTGTAAATTGAGAATTTTGATTCATTACACTAATTTTATAGGTTAATATGACATGTTAGGGTTTATTTAATGTATTTTTTTCTAAGTAATCAGGTTTTTTTTACTTTCACAAAAACCAAATACTAAATAGTGTCAAAATTGACATAAATGAATTTTTAAAAAAAAATACTATATTATTAAATGATATGATATTCTAAAAAATATAAGGTTAGACAAAAGGACTTATATAATTATATATATGTTATTAATTAAAAACTTTAGGTTCTCTTGGCATTTTATAGTAAGTTTATTAACCATGTAATATAAAAATACAAGAAAACATGGTAAAAGTTAAACTATTTAACTAAGAATTAAATCTAAAAGATAAGGTTAATATGGTGACCTAAACTTGTCTATAACATATTGTTTGAGATTATTTAGACCCATAACCACCTTATCCTCGAAATAAATCCATTTGGATCCATTATAAACCAAAAATGAATTTATAATAAAATAATATTTCAAGGTTTTCCTAAAGTGACTCTCACCTCTCTTATAAAAGGGTACTTCCCCTTATCTTAATTTCACACCTCAAAATCCATTTGGATCAGACAAAACCTACTCAAATATCATCCCAACTACCCTCAATTAAACCTAGAGGCCTTAATTTGATCAAAAATCCAACCTAAAGATCTATTTTGATCAAATCAAAAGGAAGCACCCGAAGAAGAGGTAATAATTTCATCACCTCTTTCAAAGTTATTTTCTTCTTTCACTTCCTCTTTCATTGTTATTTCCATACCAAAATATTAACTCTGTTACCTTATACATACTTTTATGTTATTATAAATATGGTACAACCATATTCATTATTCTATCCGTCCTATGAATGACAAAGTCACCATACATGCGTACGTACGGCTTACCGTCTCCACGTCGTTGTGTAGTTTGTTATTCAACACTACATTATTTATATGAGTATAATAATGAGTATAATTGATGTAAATAATAAATATAAAATTTTAATTATTCTGTATTTATGATATACCATCCAATCATATATGATTTCACCATCAATAGAATGATATTGTCGCTCGTGCGTACGTACGGATTACCGTCTCCATGAACGCGATGAGATTCATTCCCCATCGTAACCATTCAAGAATAATTTTTATTTTATGATTAAAAATAATTTTTAATAACTTAATATCATTTTTCATATGAATCAAATACATCTTGTCCATAACAAACATTACTTACGTAACAAAACATACAAAGGAAAATGAATCAATTAACACCCAAAACAATGATACTTCTGAAATATTATTAACAAAGTAATATTAGAAGATCATATATGATATCATATTTAGGTATTTTGTTCTTGTATAATTTAATAACAATTATTTAACTATTATACAGGAGGTTAATGTACCCTCGACTAAGGAAAAGTACAAGGTAAGGGGTTTTCATCTCAATTTTTATTCCTATGAGATTCATGATATATTTACTACTATTTCCTTTTGTGTGGTGTATGCACTGCCCATGATTGTATTATTTGGGTAATATACTTTAATTTATGGGTATTTACATATTCATTGTATGATCATTCTTTCATGGGGTGTATGTTTCGTAAGTTACCAAATCGGTAAGGGAATTTCTAATTTTAATTTCCACTCATTGGGTTTTACGCAAACTTCATTGATTATTTTACTCCAAGATTATGTGTGAAATCACTATTTATTTATTTATGTAGTAATTTACACTCTACTTTTGTGAATATACTTTTGATTCACATAATCACTTCATTGATAAATTCTCAAGTCATCGATATGAACTTGATAAGAGTAATCTTAACTCAATTTCCATTCATTGAGTTAAACATCCAAGTCATTAGTGTTGTTTTTACAAGAATATATGTGAATGTACTATGATTTATTTACACTAAATATCCAATCATATTGAGTGTATTTATATTTGTCACGCATAATTATGTCATTTATTTATCCTTAACCTAAGGATACAGTCTTTATAAGGTATTTCATCTCAATTTACATTCCATTGAGACTTCTTTGTTGTTATGCTCCAATTCACTTTTATATGGTGTATATATTGTACATTGACATAGTATATCATTAATACCATTATTATCATGATATTATAAAGTTTTTATTACCTCAATTATTTGTATTCAAGCATCTCTCATTTGGTTAGGAACTGTAACTAAAATATCATTTTAAATGTTTTAAAGATTTATTCTTCTAAATATTTCTCATTAATAATGTTCATGTTTTAAAAATGGTTTTAAGGATTTATTTATATATACATGAATGTTTTAAAATTAAAATTCCTTTTAAAATTTTCAAAGTGGTATAGGACACTTTGATTCAAAAATATCTTTTAAACGGCTTCTTGATGAATAGTGTGACTTTTAAAAGTTTTCAAGAAAAAAGGGATATTTCTCTCAAATAGTTTTATTGATTATTTTCATCTATGTCAATATCCACTAGTGGAAAAATGACTCTCCACGTCAGTTTTTTTTTAAATTGGACGTCGGTTTTTAACCGACGTCGATAAAGACAACGTAAAAAATATAAGCTTCAACGTCGGTTTTTATAAAATGACGTCAAAAATCGGCCCCCGTCGGTATTTGGCGTCGTTTTTCATATAAACTGACGCCAAAATTCAGGAAAATATGATCTTTGGCATGAGTTTTCATATA
The DNA here is from genome assembly GCA_963277665.1 of Viscum album. Classification (NCBI taxonomy): domain Eukaryota; kingdom Viridiplantae; phylum Streptophyta; class Magnoliopsida; order Santalales; family Viscaceae; genus Viscum; species Viscum album. The sequence goes on from OY728119.1 coordinate 1,981,585,125, forward strand.
AAACGATGCCAAAAGTCATGCCGACATTCTTCGACGTCGGTTTTTTAGAAAATTGACGTCCAAATTTGGCTCCTACATGGGTTTTATCATCGGTTTTGGATAAAAACCGATGTGAAAAGTACGTTTTAAAAAAATATTTTTCATGTAGGTTTTTGTAAAAACCGACGTTAAAACATTGAAAATCTTAATATTGGAATATAGATTATTTCTCAGGCTTCGATTTGACTACTTATGGAGCTAAAACAGACTTATGGATCAAAGAAAACATGAGAAAAAAGAACTGAAAACTATATGCAAAATGACCAAAAAAATTAAAAAACAAAAAGATTCAAACTAATTTTAATTCTTTTATTGGTTTCATTCAAATCGATATCATGATTTTTGTTATTTCACTTCATTTCAAGGAAGAACTCATGAGGTAATGAAAATGGTGAGTGATAAAGAATTTTGCACCTCAACTAATGAATATCATGTGGAAGTTTCATATTTGTGTCTTGATAGGAATAATATTTCATCATTATAATAAAAATATCAACAAATTTAGTGATAAAGAAAACTATAATAATGAAATTAAATGATGAAAAGAAATACCATGTACAAATCGTTGATCGATGAATTATTGAAATATTGATTGAATCAAAGATGTCAAAAATGTTAAAATAAAGAGGACGAGGCTCTATATATTGTAAATGAAAATATTATTGGTGGTTAAGTATTAAAATTTATGTGGGATTTAAAAATAGAAATGCACCTTGTGAAAAAATTGAAATACCAAACCCGCATATTTGGAACATTACTTTTAACGTCAGTTAAATTTATAACCGATGTTAAAAATATAATCATGTTGGGGTTATAATGTCGGTTAATGAAAAACCGAAGCCAAAAAGTGACTTTTAACATCGTTTATTAGGAAAACTAACACCAAAAAGGTACTTTTAACGTTGGTTATTGAAAAAAAAACGACGTTAAAAACCAAGTCTTCTAATGTTCAACTTCAGACATCCATAACTTTTGATCCGTAAGTCAGTTTTTGCTCCATGACCTATCAAATCTAATCTTGAAAAATTATCTACAACTTTTTTTTTCATTTTTAATGTCATTTTTTTTAATAACCGATGTCAAAAAGGACTTTTAATGTCTGTTATTGGAAAAACCGACATTAAAAATCAAGTATTATAATGTTAAACTTATGACGTCCACAACTTTTTATCCATAAGTATGTTTTTTCTCCACGGCCTATCAAATAAAAGCCTAAAAAATTATATAAAACTTTTGGTATATTTTTAACGTCAGTTACTTGGAAAAATGATGCCAAAAATGTACTTTTAACGTCGGTTATTGGAAAAACCTGACGTTAAAAATCATAATATTCAACTTCCAACATCCATAACTTTTGATCCGTAAGTCCGTTTTTGCTCCACGACCTGTCAAATAGAAGATCAAGAAATTATCTACAACTTTTATTTTATTTTTAATGTTTTTTATTTAAATAACAGATTCCAAAATGGTACTTTTAACGTTGGTTATTGGAAAAAACCGACGTTAAAAATAATGTCTTATAATGTTCAACTTATGACGTCTATAACTTTTGATCCGTAAGTCTGTTTTTTCTGAACGACCTATGAAATCGAAGCTTGAGAAAATATATAAAACTTTTTTTTTATTTTTAACATCTGTTATTTGAAAAACCTATGCCAAAAATTTACTTTTAACATCAGTTATTGGAAAAAACTAACGTTAAAAATCAAGTCTTATAATGTTCAACTTCCGACATCCATATTTTTTTATCCGTAAGTCCGTTTTTGCTCCAAGACCTGTCAAATCGAATCTTGAGAAATTATCTACAACTTATATTCCATTTTTAACGTCAGTTATTTGAATAACAGATTCCAAAAACCAACTTTTAACATCGGTCTCTAAGAACCGATGTTAAACTGCCAACGTTAAAACTCATTTTCTACTATTGATCCTCCATTATTCTTGATTGGGGTTGATTTATTATAATGAAATCTTCCATATTGTATTGAATGATTTATTTTTTACTATGGATGTGCTATTTTTATACCATTTGTGGTTTGTGGTTAAAGTATTGACATTTCATATGCTAGTTTTAATACGAATGTTTAGATTATGTTTCACTCTTTTCATGTAAGGAATGCATTTGACTTAGTAAGTGACAGGCGGGGCCCGCTATATCCCCTAGATGTATCAGTAGGTCTAATGAGAAAAACTAATGTCTTGGCACAAGGTCTTGACAAAATCTTATTTGTATTCTTGGCACGAGGCCTTGACTATGTGTTTATGATGTCTGGCATTATGCATTCCATCATTATGAAATTAGATATTGATATTACATGTGATTATTAGACTAGTAGAATATCCATGTGAATAAGTAAATAGAGTTATTTGATTTATATTTTCCATATTATGCTGAAGTTTAATTTTAAAAGGCTTGTGTTTTAGTCTTATACATTACCTTAAATTTTTATGTTCATTTGTGATAGTTTCTGCTATATTGTTATTCTTACTGAACGTCTGAGCTCACCCCTTTCTTATGTTTTATTTTTCACAGGATGTGAAGAATTATATTATGATTGACCTACAGGGATAGGCTAAGGGATATGAGTGTATTCAAATGGGACACAATGTTGTTGTTTTTTTATTTCATGATGTAATGTAAAACTTATGTATGTATCTAGTACTTCCAAGGCTACTAAACTAATCGTTCTTTCGAGACGTGATCTCTTATAATCATTAAATGTTATGTAATAATGCACTGACTCTGGGTAATTAGGGTTGGGGCATTACAAGAAGTTAAACCTTATAAAAATATCTTATGTTTCTATTATTAACTATTCTAACATTACATACTAAGGTGAGGGTTGAGCGTGAATATAAAGATCCATATCTCTTATCTGGGACAGAGGTGTAAGTACTAAGAGGGGATAATTAATAGAGTAAAAATAAAGCTTGGTAAAAAGTTGGAACTTTAATTCATCCCCCTCTCAGTGTCCCTGTACAATCCAATGGCCTCTACTGGATGAGATATTCTACCACATAAAATCATGAGTCCAATTTACTACTTTAGGACCTTCCCTTCACACCTTCCACCCTATATCTTGAAATGTCCCCATAAAATTCTTCTAGAAATGAGGATCCACTCATGGTTCAACATTAGGTGTGTGTTCTCAATACTTCTCTCCTTCCCATTTCCTTTTTCTATTTTTTGTTGTATATATCTTATATGGACTAAGAATCACATTATTATATTTTATATAATAAAAAATCATTCATTAGTTCACATAGCTTAATAAGGGACAATGTATTCACCTTCATGTCTTGGTGCATTTTAACTAATTTTATACCATAACATAAATGTAGTTTTAGAGCTTGAAAGTAATTTTTGTAACCTTTGAGAAAGTGGTCTCTAGGTATAGCTTATATTCTCATGTGTATCTTTATATGATATCATCAATTTTTTTCTCACAAATCTAAAATGATAACATGTATCAAAAGTTGTGGTTGTTTAAAGTTTTATTTTTAGTCTCACCCTTCTAAAATTAAATTTCAAAATTTTATATACTATTGTGGAATCATCTTACTCATAATCAATTAGATATAATAACATAGTCAATCCACTATAATTACATGGTCAATTGGTGTATTGGTTATTAACTAGATTATTGATTCATCTTAATTGGATGTCTAATTATCCCATAAGTTTTAAATTCTTGTCTAACCAAATAAAAATACATAGTCAATCCATCTCAACTATATAATCAATTTCCATTTATCCATATGGTCAATTTCTGTATAATGTATGTTTCATTTTCTTATACTTTAGCATTTTATAAACACCCTAAGTCATAGTTAATTGAATATGGTTGTACATTCAACCCGTAACTACTTGAAAATCAACTGTCTAGTTGATTTCCAATCTAATGATCAATTAGTGTTCATTGGATTATATATTTTCCAATTCTTCACCATTTCAAAAAAAATTAATCATGGTTGATTGATATGTAAGTTTTAAACTAGATGGTCAACTTCCCATAAAGAGATGATTGGTTGTGATGCTAATTTTTTATGGTCGATAGATAACCATATATTAAACTGGACACTCAATTTCTTATAACTATATAGTCGATCATATAAATATAACCAAAAGACCTAAAAAATATAAAAAACTATAAGTTCTTCCCAAATTCTCTTATCGCTACTGCAAATATGGTCTTTATCAGTGCTAGAAAAAGGGCATTAACAGCGCTAGAAAAACGTTGTTAATCGAGGCGAAGATAAAGGGGGTCTCTTTTATCAGCGCTTAGAAAAGCACTGATAAAGTCTCCTTTTATCAGCGCTAAAAAAAGCACTGATAAAATTCAAAAAAAAATAAAAAATAAATAAAATGCTCAGGGAGCTTTTAACAGCGCTTGACCCCCTCCTCTTTTTATCAGCGCTAGGCGGACCCACTCCCACTCGCCCGCGCGCTGCACTTGCATGCGCATCCTGCACTTGCTCGTGCATCCCGCACTTGCCCGCGCGCCCCTCCCTGCTTCCACCCGAACTCGAACCCGAGACCTCCCCCCTTGCGTGTCTGCACCTTTACCACTAAGTTGTTTAGTTTTTTTTTCTCTATTTAATGATATATCTATTTATATATATATAGTTATATTTATCTGTATATTAATATAGATTCATATTAATATAAATATATTTAGTTATATTAATACATATATATTTATTCATATATTAATATATATATATATATATATATTTATTTATTTATTTATTTGTATATTAGTATATATTTATATTTATTTATATATTTATATAGTTATATTTATTCGTATATTAATATAGGTTCATATTAATATAAATATATTTAGTTAGATTAATACATATATATTTATTCATATATTAGTATATATATTTATTCATATATTAGTATATATATTTATTCATATATTAGTATATATATTTATTCATATATTAATTTAGATTTATATTTATTTATATATATATTTAGTTATAATTTTTTATCCGTATATTTATTTGTATATTAATATATATTTATAAGATTAGTTTTAAATACATTTATAAAATATGTTTTTTATGTGTGTTTATAAATAAATAAATAAATACATACATACATATATACAACACACACACACACACACACGCATACACACAGACATATATATTTACGAATAAATACATATATATGTGTATTTAAAAATCCATATAATGTTAAAACGACCATAACTTCTAATCCAGAAGTTCGTTTCAACTCCACAACCAGTAAAATTGAAGAAAATGAAACAATATTCGATATGATATGTGGTACAAGTCTAGTGGACATCCGGATCAGAAGTTATACCTGTTTGAATGTTAAAAAATCAGGATATCCCGACTAAAAACTCAATTTTGGCGGCCTTATGGGAGTTTTTGGGCCTCAAAAAGTGTGACAAAAGGTTTCCTTGGGTCACTAGCGCATAGAGCTCGTCGCAAACTTCGATTTGATATGTTGTTGAGTTTAAACAGACACCCGGATCAAAAGTTATGGCTGTTTGTAGATTGAGTTGCATTTTTAACTTATTTTAGATCTTTTATTAATTTTTTTTGATTTTTGTGTGTATTCAAATTTTTATTAAATGATTATTAATCGATGATAATTAGCAAATTATTAATTAATAATATTGTTTAAAATATTTTAAAGCCATTTTCACTAAATTTCTTATATATTAAATGTAATATAGTCTATTTATACTTATCTAAAACATATTTAAAAAATATACATTATAATTATATCAATATAAATATACTTATATAACAATATATTATTTTTCACGATTTTTTTTTGAAATATAAACTTTATCGGTGCTAGGAAAAAGTGCTGATAAAGCCCCCCATTATCAACACTAGTAAAAAAACGCTGATAAAGGGGTCCATTTTAACATCGCTAAAAAAACGTTGATAAATGGGGGTCTTTATCAGCGCTAAAAAAAGCGCCGATAAAGGGTGACTTTTAACAGCGTTTTTTTTAGCGCCGTTAAAAGTGTCGTTTATCAGCGCTTTTTTTTAGCGCTGATAAAGAGTGGCGTTGCGGAAACCCAGTTTTGTGATAGTGTATAAATGGCTTAAAATTTCATGCATCTTCCCTTATCTGGCATTAACCACTGTGAACTATTTTTGGAAATCCTATCTATATAATCTTTTAGAATTCAGTTGTTTAAATCCCTCGAACATTTGTAGTGTCATTTTCTCCACAATTATAGCATGTCTTGATTATTATCAAACCCTATCATCAAATTAATGTTAGAGTTTCAATTCTCTATAGAATTTAAATTCATAATTAGATAAATAATCATTGTACATGAGTACTCCAACCCTGGTCTCTTTTATGAGGAAGTGAATGACCTTAAATTCTTTATTCACTACCTTCATATACTACCCCTCACCCATTGCGTAATTCATAATTACCATACTATATCCAAATTAATTGAAAATTTACTAGAAAATTAGTTTTCATTTTCCATTCAACGCCTTGATGTTCCTTTAATCTTTTACTTGATTGCCCCAACATTATTATGGAAATATTGTGTTTTAATGTCAAAACACGATTTTTATGATTGAATAACGTGTTTTGGTTTTTTTGGAGTTTAATTTTTAATTCATTGAGTTTTTGGATGAAAAAAATTCAATTTTAGAGTTTAAAGGAATGATTTCCTTCAGTATGATTGTTCATATATATTTTGGGAACAATTTTTAATGTTTTTAGTCGAATATTCATCAGAAGTCAACATTTAAGAAATTTTGCAGATTCTAAAAGTTTAATGTTTTAAGTCCCATGTTTTGATTTCATAAATTTAATTTTGGGATTAAATTTTTGGAATATTTTATTGTGTTTTAATTGGAATATCAATTCTAGAAGTTTATTTTAGAAAAAAAATATTTTTAAGTTTAAAGTTTAGTTATTTTCATTTAGTGGATTATTCTTCATCAAGTTTTTATGAGTTTGTAGAATTGCTTTTGTATCAATTTTCTTACATGGGAGAAAACCACATAGCTGATTTTTGTGGCGATATCCATGTATCCAATTTGCTCGAGTAACCATGTAGTTGATTCTAGAGCACCACATTCAGATACCCAATTGAAAATAACACTCACATAGCATAATTTCAAAATGAAGCTACATAGACAAATCTAAAAAACCATTGATGTAACAAATTTCTATATCATTCACAAAACCAATTTTACAAGAGGATTCACATATTAAGTCATAGTGTCTCTAGGTCTATGGACTATGTAAATATTATCTCTCAACCTTTAAAATTGAATTATCAAAAATTAATCAAAAAATAAGCCCTGTGATAATTTTCCATTTGGGCAGAGCTTGAGCCCCGGTTTAGATTGTGTTTTGAGATGGAATGAGAGACCCAAGTGAGATCCTGACCGATTTCAGGAACCAATCTTTGAAGAATAAATTGAGGCGAACCAGTACCGAGCTCGCAACCCATTTCCCCGACCAGATTCATGAAAAAGACAAACCAAAACTGAGATCCAGCCGAGGTGTTGAAGATGGCGCACCACACTCTCAAACCTACCAACACCCTAGACCGATTTCATAAAGAAACCTTGAATTCCACCAAGCTTGAAGACTGACGAAGCTGGGGCCCGATGCCCTGCAGACCGGCAGATCAAGGAAGAACATCCGAGATAATCAAAGTTTCCACGGAGGATTCCACCTAAACAATTGAAGGCGATGAATCCGAGCTGCGGGAAGCCACTTCACCGACCCACTGAGTTTGTTGAAGTCCGATCTAAGCCACCACCACCACCAATCCGACCGAATCTGTTTAAGACCTCGAAGCCACCACTGAAATCTCACTGAACTTGTTGAAGATCGGCCACTGTTTCACATCGAAGAACATCCGAGATGGGAAAATCCAAACCCGAGGCCGAGATTAGTTGATTGAGTTCCGAGGTCAAGTGATGATTCTGTAGAAGGAGATGAATACTTGGTGATGCGTGTTAAAGAAGCTCTGAGGCCGATTAGGTTGATGAAGACGCAGCCGAGACTGAGATCTCTTCTCTACGCCGTCGACTCAGTTGAATCCGAAGCTTCCCGGATGATGAACATCCAAGTCCATCATCAATCAAGGTTTAAATATTTCCCAATTACGAGATGGATCGAGAGACAATCGAAATTGGTTGAAGAATTCTACTAGATATTGTTGTTTATTTTGCAGGATTAGGATTGGAAATGGCTTCAGGGATCTCTTCTTCATCAATGTCGCGTCTTCACAACCAGACTGGAGTGCTCGAAAGATGCTCGACTTTATGCCTAAATGAGGTTTCAGTATTTTCAAGATTTCAAACCCAAGTGGTTCTAGAGTGAATTGAGAGAATGAAGTGAAGCTGGTTGAGCCTTGTGGATGAGCTTGTAGAACCCAAACTTGATTGAAGAGAGTAGGATGCTCAATTTGGTGTGGGGCTAAAATAAATTTTATTGGTTGAACTGTTTGAGCTAAGTGAACACGTGGATTCTTGGAGTCTAAAACTTTAGTATCTGTGAAATTTAATGAGAGCTACAATTTTTAGGAATTGATGGAAGGCAGTAAAACCAATTCTTCTATTGGAAAGTCACCAATTTTAGCAGAAATTTTTCAATGAGAATGCAATAAGCTTCTCGGGTTTCTTTTAGAGCTTTTTCTACAATGAGACACTGGAGAGAAGGAGAAGAATTACGGTCGATTAATACATAAGAAAATCAAGAAATTTTGGCAATGAGCAAAGATGAAGGTCAGTATTTGGATTCGAATCATCAGAGAAGTATCCTTTCTTATTTCTCTTATTTTCATATTTCTGCTATGGAATTCATTTATTTGGCTGGGATAGAAATGATTCTTGGCTAAATTGTCGAAGGGGAATTAGGATTGTTCGATTGTTCATCCTTTTCTTCATTCTTTTTCTTTCTTTTTAATTGGATTTCATTTCTTAAAAATCAAGTGACAACTTCATCTTGTCAAACCATATTCAATATTTTCTCCGACTTAATGAATTTAAAACTTGAATGTTCTTTTGCATTCATCCAGCTGATCTCTCTTTCCATTGACATATGGTTTCATGACTTCCATGGATATTAAAAATCCAATTTGATATTTTCTTTCAGAATGAATCAATTTAACAACCGATAATCGAAATTTGCCCTATCTTCTCCATTGATTTTATCTTGATCTCTCTATCTAAAATGCATTATGTCTTCTCTCTATTTTTTATCTCAATTTTCTCTCACTTCATTTTGAAAACACTTCACCACTCATTTCACTGTTTCCTTGTCATTTGTTTGTTTTCTTTTTCTTGTTTATGTACACACCTTTCTTGTGGGTTCGACCCTACTTCCACTGCATTGGTTTAGTGGGAATAAAAATAATTGATTTTGTTAAGTTCAATGACACTTATATCAATTTTTGGCATCATTTTCGGGGAAGCCTTCTTGTGCCCAAGAAAAAAACAACAAATCAAAAATAAATGAGATTTTTTCAAAAAAAAAATCTCAAAAAAAAAAGAAACTTGTTGTGTTCCCTGTGAGAATTATTGAAATCTATTTAGTGTTTAAACACTAGATTTGAAACCAATAATCCAGATCCTTTCTTACCATAAATTAACAAACACATAAGTTATCTTAAAAAGAATAAAGGAATAATTGAAATGGAGGATCATATGGAAAATTTGAATTATAATCAAAATACAAACAATAATCAACCTCACCCTAGAAATAAGCCAACTGAGAGAGTTTTCCTTTGGGAGTTGCAAGAGGCTATGATGTCCATTAATTCTTTTTATATTAGGAAAAGCCACAGGGCTCGAAATTAAGAAATTAAATAATTACATTTATTTATGATTTCATCATACAATGGATTTCCTAATGAAGACTCACCTGAATTCATTAGGAATTTTTATTGTGTGGTGTAGTATTTTCCATTGAGAGGGTTGATTGAAGAAGAATTAAAGCACAAATATTTCCCTTTCTGTCTTAAGGGAAATGATAAGAAATGGTTTCAATTGATGGATGAGGAAAATTTTAGTACATGGGATCAACTGTTTAATGCATTTGTGGTGCAATTTTATCAAGAATAATGAAGGGTGAGATTAGGCATAAGATCACTCATTTTCTTCCGAATGAGGGTGAGCAATTCCATGAAGCTTGGAACCAGTTTAGAGATCTATTTAGAAGCGTCCTAATCACCAGTGCACTCCACAATTCCTCATGGATACATTTTACAATAGTCGCACCCCTTATCATCAAAATTTGGTTGATCAATATTCTGGAGGAGATTATAGTGATAACATTGCTTAAGAAAGTAAATTCTCAATACACTTACACATAATTCACAAAAAAAAAATCTTAAGGAGAAGAACCATAGTCAGTAAAGAGAATAATCTTGTTCAATAAGATAAATTCAATACTGCTGGGTATTTTAATGAAAACCAACAAAACTCCCATAGGAAGCAATAAAACTGTTATGATAATTTGTACATTCCAACTCTCACTATCCAAATTTTGATATGCCTACCCAACAACCTGAAAATGAAATTTTTTCTGGTTATAGACCTAGGTTTCATACAAGGGATGATGCCTTTTCAAATAATTTCAATCAAGGTTATATAATTCATTCAAATCTTTTAGGGAAAGGGAAGGGGGTTTCATACCTATTGTTCCCTCTGGTTTTCAACAACCTAGAAAACCTTTCCAAAACCAACCAAGGATGGAGCCTTCTAGATCTCAAGGGAACTTTGAGGGCCAAATGTTTTATAAGCTGACCAATTTTTTAATGGAATGGATTCTCAAGATTAAAAGTTCACGACTCAAATAATAAAAAAAGCTCAATATGATTCTGATATAATTCCATCTGATGCAAGGATGCAAAACATGGAAAGTCAAATGTGGAAACTTGCAAGGGGAATGGATCATAGAGAAATGGGGAAATTACCATGTACTACTGATGTTCCTAGGAATAATCTCTTGAATATTTCTACTAGGAGTGGTCTTCAAACTAACCAAGAAGCCCATGGGAATCCTAAACATACTGTAATTGAAATTCTAAAATAAAATGACAACCAAAACAATGAGTTTCCTATAACTGGAAATCTATACAACCCCATTAAAATTTATGTACAAACTGTTGTACCGCATATTAATCAAGATGAAAAAGAGATGAAAATCATGAAAAATAAAGGGAATGAAAATATTGATAAAGAAACTAAATGGATTCCTACAATTTTAAATAATTTTCCTCCAAAAATTCCTTATCTTTAGAGGATTAATAAAAATAATCAGGAACCATAGCTTCTCAAATTTCTTGAGTTGTTTAAAAATATTTACATTAATATTCTATTGCTACAAGATTTATTCAAGTTTACTTCATATCTAAAAATGATTGTTTTTTTTTTCAAATAAGAAAACCCTTGAAGAGTTGGCCACTTACAAACTTACTGATGAGTGTAGTGTTGTAGTTCATAATAGTATTCCTCTTATGCTCAAAGATCCTGGTAGTTTTATGATTGCATGTAACTTTTGAAATAGTAAACAAGTAATCTGCCTTTGTGACCTTAGAGATGGTATTAAACTTATCTCTTACTAACTGTTCATGTAGTTGATATTGGGAGATCTATTTCCCACCACCGTTGTCTTATCGTTGGTCGATAGATCCATCACCTGCCCCATAGGAAGAGTTGATGATTTGACTGTAGGGGTCAGGAAACTATTTTTACCTGCTAATTTTCTTATACTTGATATGGAGTGTGATAAGGAAGTCCCAATCATTATGAGTAGGCCATTCCTTGATATTGTAGGAGTTTCAATAGATGTTACTAAAGGAAAATTGATTTTCAATTTGGGAGAGAAAAGTGAATATTTTAATGTTTTTGACAAATGAAAAGTGTCACCACAATATGGAAAATACTCTAGTGATATTGTATGAATTTAGAGAACCGTTTTATGATGAAGAAGAAATTTTTTTAGGATGATTGAAGAAATGAATGGTAACACCACACATGTTGAAACTTTCATGGGAATCAGTTCTAGTAAAGAAGAAGAACCATTGGATGAGTATGGGAGAGTGTTTTTAGAACACCTTGATGATTTTTTCAAAGAAAACATTTTAAACCCATTTCAAGAATCTGAATTTGAGGTGAAATTTTATGAGGATGGTAGTGTTGAAGAAGAGGGTTTTATATGAATTTTTTAAGGGATATATTGAATACTTAGGGCATCCTAGACCCATAGTGTACCCTATAGTCAATAAAAACCTACTGTAGAGCTCAAACATCTTTTATATCACCTTAAATACACATTTTTGGGTGAAAATATTTCAATACAAGTTATAATTTCATCTAATCTAGAAACCACTCAAGAGGAAAAACTTTTAGATGTTCTGAAAAGCATTAAAACTACTATAGTACAATCCATTGCTAACATTAAAGGAATAAACCCATTATATTGCAACCATAGGATCCTAATTGAGCTTGATCACAAACCAAACATCTAGGGAAAAAGGAGGATCAATCTGAACATGAAAGAAGTCATTGTGGAGGAATTAATCAATTTCTTAGATGATAAAATCATTTACTCAATTTCAAACAGCCCTTGGGTTAGTCTGGTATAAGTAGTTCCCATTAAGGGCAGTTTCATGGTGGTAACCAGTAAAAAGAATGATTAACTTTAGACTAGAACAGTTACCAAATGAAGGATCTTCATTGGATATAGGAAACTTAATTCATCTAAAATGAAATTTCACTTTACCAAGACACTATTGGATCAAATTCCTGAGCGGTTATCCAAAAATTAATACTTTTGTTTCTTGGATAGTTATCTGGTTATAACCAAATTCTGATTTCTCTGGAAGAATAGTAAAAAATTACCTTAACATGACCATTTGGAACATTCCCCTACTAGAGAATTCCCTTTTTCTATGTGAAACTTCATATAAATTTAAAATGTGTTTGATGGAAATATTTTATGATATTATTGGGATACTTATTGAAGTGGTTATGAATGATTTTCAATCATTGGAAGTATAATTGAAATTTGTGTACACAATCTGGATGTAATTTTTCAAAGGTTCCAAGATGCCAACCTTGTTCTTAATTGGGAAAAGTTTTAATTTATGGATATTTAGGGAATTATTCTTGGCCATAATGTATCAAAGATGGTTATATAACTTAATAATGATAAATTAAAGGTTATTCAATAGCTACATCTTCAGAAAATGTTAAAGGAATTATGATTTTTTGGGTCACGCTGGTTTTTACTAGAAATTTATTAAGGACTTCTCAATGATCACAAGACCCCTTTTCTCACTTTTGGTTAAGTACACAATATTCATCTTTGGTGAAAAGTTATTATAATCATTAAATATTCACATAGGAAAACTTAACTCTTCACCCATCATCATTGCTCCAGATTGGAAGCTACCTTTTGAGGTTATGTGTGATGAAAGTGATGTTACCATATCAGCTTTTTTGGGGTAGATAAAAGAAAAGAGGCTTCACATGGTGTATTATGATAATAGTTTTCTTGATGATGCCCAAAAAAAATTACACCACATCATAGAAATAATTCTTGGATGTTATGATTTCCATTGAAAATTTTAGAAAATATCTGGTTGGGTCCAAGGTTATAAAATTTTCTAACCACACAACTATGAAGTATCTTCTAGATAAGAAAGAATCTAAGACAAGATTCATGAGATAAAACCTTTTGTTTCAATAATTATAATTTTAAATACGTGAAAATCAAGGTGTTGAAAATTTTGTTGATGAACACCAATTTAGTCTATCTCATACTCACAATGATGGCTATAGAGAGATTAATTCCTTATTTTTGGATGAAAAAATAATTAATGTCTTCACTAAAAAGATCCATGGTACACATATTCTGTGAAATTTTTATCTATGTAAATCATGCCTAGTGGTATCTCACAAAACTAGGTGAAGAAATATATTTCATGCGTTAATTTTTTACTTTTGGGATAACCCATTATTATTTAAGAGGCGTGCTAATGGCATATTGAGAAGGTGTGTTACTGAATAAGAGATCTTGTCCATTTTATAAAGTTGTCATTATTAGCCTTGTAGAGGAAACCATAGGGGAGAATGTATAGATCAAAGGGTGATTCAAGCAGGTTTCTATTGGCCTACACTTTTTAATTATACTAGAAGTCTTATTATAGGGTGTGATAAGTGACAAATAATAGGCAAAATTGGAATGAAACAAGAGATTTCCCAAAAGGGGATTTTAGAGTTTGAAATCTTTGATGTGTGGGGGTAGGATTTTATTAGACCTTTCCCATCATCATGTTTAAATGAATACATTCTAGAGGCTTATGATTATTTTTCCAAATCGGTGAGGTAGTGGCATTACCAAATAACCAAGAAAATAGTATTGTAAAATTCATTAAGAAGAACATTTTCTCAAGATTTGGTGTACCTAAGGCCTTCATTGCTAATAATTATACCCACTTTATGAATTTAAAATTCAATACTTTAATGGAAAAGTAGGTTTGGGTCCACAAAATAGGAACAACCTATCATCCACAGTCAAGTGGACAAGATGATGTCACAAATATGGAATTAAAAATTATTTTAGAGAAGAACATGGGTAGTTCAAGAAAATATCAATCTTTAAAATTGGATGATGCATTGTGTTCTTATAGGACCTCCTTCAAAACATATAACAACCCTGCTCTTTATTACATACTAAAACATGATTTCTTACATAAAACCTTCACTTGATACAACATAGAAGATCGAGAGGTCTAGTGTCTTTGGGGCTTAGGAATATTACATAACAACTTAAAGAATAGAACACAACATCTTATTGAAAACTTCCTTTACATGACCACTAAATTCCCTCATACTTAGCATTACATAGGATAACCTGAGGACATTCATAAGAAAATGGTGAGCTATAAAGCCCAGTAAGGGAATAAACATGGAATAACATGAGGAATACAATACATGTTAGACAATAGTCATATCAATGTATCACAAGAGAAACATGAACCTAAAGGCATGATAAAGCATGATAATCATAACATGGAGATGTGACAACAACATTTAACATGATATTAGCATGAGCCAAGGCTCATTGCACATGGAGCATGAGTAAACCCCCATTGCACATGAAGCATGAGTAAAACCCTGTTTCACTTGAATTAGAATGAGTCAACACTTATTGCACATGACGTATCATGATACTATACTTTACCCAATGCATTGGAGCGCTATTAGGGCACACCCTTAATAAACATTTCATTTCATGCATAAGTGTGCCACATGGATCATGTAACATGGAATCAATCAACATCATAAGTTATTATATGATTAAGGAATGTGGAATAAATACATTAAAGTACCATTAAATATGTATATGTTCATAAAGGTGAATACCCTTGATAGAGACATGGGTATGGTATTCACTACACTATGATCTTGGCTTGGAAAAACGCGGTGCAATTTCGGCAGCATAACAGCGTGACATAAGAATTCATAAAAATGGTTGATGAGAGAGAAATGGGTGTCTCATCACGTGTACATGAAATAGACAGTAAGGGGGTCATATAGATACATTTACCAACAAATGTAATGGAATTAAGATACATAATAAAAAATAATGTCATGAATGTAAATGAGGAGAGAGAAATTCCTTACGGAATTTCGGCATGGTAACGGGTGTACATGGGAGGCATTAATGAGAGAGAAAGGTGATATCTAATTATTAAAACATGAATAGGGAAGTATGGGGGAGGTACTAAATCATACCCCAACATTTATAATTTAAAATAAAAGGGCATAACAATATAAGGAAACTTGGACATAAATAAGGAAAGTGAGAATCCCTTACTTGGAAGTGTGATCTCAAAGGCTTGGGAGGGGCTTGAGAGAGACTTCTTGGGAGCTTGGGGTGCATTGGGAGGATTCTAGAGATAGGAGGTTAGAGGTTGGATTAAATCAAAAGGCTTTGAGTGAAGAGGAAGTGGGAGCTTGGGTGAGTTTATATAGGAAAGGAGAGAGAATTCTTTATTATTTAGGTTTGGGGCACCACACATTAAATTAATCAAAACCACAAACCAGCTCATGGTTTTTTCTCATGTTTTCTACCAAAGGGGAGTGTAAAAAAATATTTTATAAGTCCAATGTCTGAACTTCTTAAAATAATAGAGTTGCTTATGTGGAGGTGAGTCACACTCTCAAGAAAAACAATTTAAAAAGAAAATGTTTTATAAGTCCTGAAGGGTCCACTAAAGCTTTGTGAAATAAATCAAACAAACCAAAAATCACATTATTTTAATGTTAAAACATATATTTTCCGAACATGATGTTTATAGTATTTTATTACATCACTATTGGGTCATTATGATGTCATAAAACACATTATATATTTAAACAGTATTTAATTTTTACCCAAAAATTCGAATGTCTCAGAAAATTATGAAAAATTCATCGTTGGATAATTTCGATGTCCTGGTTCCAAAAAAATATTCATTTTATCTAAATAATTTTATAAATATTTTAATCTTCACTTTTAAAATAAAAACCGACATTTATAAAAAATTTGTGGGTTTTGACAAAAACAGTTTTCAAACCTTAATAAAATTTAAAATTGTATTCATAAAAATTATAAGATCATTTATACTTAATAAAAATTAATTTAATAATAATAATATTTTATTAAAATATTATTTAATTCAAAAACCCATTAATTTATCAAAATAGATTTCCTAGTTGAATATTAACTAAAAATACTATTTGTGCTTTAAAAACTATTTACAAAGTAAAAATAATAAAATGAATGTATATTCTTTATTATATAAAAAAATAATGCACATAATCATAGTTATAAGGTCTTGTTACATAACCCCTAAAAACACCCACATAAGACCTTAGGGTAAGGTGCGCGATGGTGACAGACTCTTGGGGTGGCTTGGATAACATCACTCGAGTGGTAATCTCTATCAACTTCCACTTCTCCCGTAGTTGATTCCGATCAAGCTTAACATATTCAAGCTCGGCTTGGGCATGGTCAAGAGCGAATACCAATGAAGCCACCTCCTTTCTGAGCTCCGATAAATGGGCTTTGTACGAGGAAAGTCTACTGGATTAGGCCATCGCTTCCTTTGTCTGAGTAAATTGGATTTGTTAAAGCCCTATATTTATACTAATCATGTGATCATTGTTCAAAGAATATATTAGAAATGGTCAAAATTCTTAATGGTATTTTAAAATCCAAAACATAGAACCAAATAAGTGCATACGTTTTACATAACTGTAAGAAGACATTTAAATAGACCAAGAGGAATTTTCATTAATGAATTTTTGAGTCATTACAATCTTCCCCCCTTAAGAAATTTCGCCCTAAAAATTTCTTTTCCCCACACTAAAACAGATGTGGGTAACTATACTTCATCACTTCTTCCAATCCCCACGTCACTTCTTCAAACTTGTGTTTTTTCTACAACACCTTGACAAGGGGCATTGTCTTATTTTGTAGAACCTTTTCTCTACGATCTAAGATCTTCACCTATTTCTCCTCGTAAGAAAGATCATACTCTAACTGTACTACCTCTAAAGAGAGTACATGTAAAGGGTCTGGTATGTACTTCCTTAAGAGGTATACATGAAAGACATCATATACTTTGGCCACGGTAGGTGGAAGTGCTAGTTGATCGGTCACAACCCCAACATGATCAAGAATCTCAAAGGGGACGATGTACCTAGGACTTAACTTCCCTTTCTTTCCAAAACTCATGACATTCTTCTATGGAGATATGCATAGAAATACCATGTATCCAAATTTGAACTCAAGGTCTCGTCGATAGTTATTTGCATAACTCTTCTGTCGACTTTAGGCTACCTTGATACGCTACTGAATGGTTTTCACCTTCTCCACAATTTCTTTGACCATTTCTGGTCCTAGTAGCTTACGCTCATTGACTTTATCCCAACATGCCAGTGTTCTACACCTCTTCCCATATAGGGCTTCATAAGGTACCATTTAGATTCTCGAGTGGAAACTGTTATTATAGGATAATTCAACTAGAGGAAGATGTTGATCTCATCCTTCTTTAAAGTCCATTAAACATGATCTTAACATATCTTCCAATTTCTGAATAGTTCACTCAGATTGGCCATCAGTTTGAGGATGATAAGCCATACTGAAGTTTAGCTCAGTATCCAGATCATGTTGAAGACTCTTCCAAAACTTATAGGTGAATCTTGGATCTCGATCGGATACAATAGATAGTGTTACTCCATGCAACCTTACCACTTCCCTGATATATATCTGTTCCAGTTGATCCAATGAGAAATCCTCCCGAATTGAAATGAAGTGTGCAGACTTTGTAAGGAAATCCACAAAAATTGAGATTGCATTTTTATCTTTGGATGTCTTCGGAAGTCCGGTGATAAAGTACATGGTGATGTTCTCCCATTTCCATGCTGGTATGGGCAATGGTTGCATCATCCCCTTAGACTTATGCCTCTATGCCTTCACTTGCCGACACACCAGGCACTTTGATGTATACTCAGTGACCTCCTTCTTCATATTATCCTACCAATAATGCTCTCAGAGATCTTGATACATCTTTGTGTTTCCTGGGTGAATAGAGAAATTTGAACTATGTGCATCATCCAAAAGTTCCTTCTTCAGCTCCAGACTTGATGAAACACATAGTCTTTTCCCAAATCTCACAATTCCTTCTTCATTAACATTGAACTCTGATGATTTCTCTTTTCTAATAGCTTATAATTTCTTCTAAATTCCCACATCATCCTTTTGAGCATCCTTTAACCTTTACAAAAGAGACGATTGAGCAATCATTTGTGAAAGTATTGATGATGTTCCCTTCTTTATGATTCCCATGTCCATATTCATCAAATCTAAGAAGATTGGATCCTTTTCAATTTTCATTAATGATAGAATCCCTGGGTCCTTTCTACTTAGAGCATCCTCCACCTTGTTCATTTTCCTAGGGTGGTAATGGATTGAGCAGTCATAGTCTTTGATCAGCTCTAACCATCTTCATTGGCACATGTTCAACTCTTTCTATGTGAATATACACTTGAGGCTTTTGTGGTCCATATATATTTAACACTTCTCCCCAAAGAGATAATTCCACCAAAATTCTAAAGCAAAGATCACCACAGCCAACTCCAGATCATGTGTTGGATAATTATGCTCATGAACTTTTAATTGCCTTGAAGCATAGGCAATTACTTTGTCATTTTTCATCAACACACAGCCCATGCCCTTCTTTGAAGCATCACTGAATACCAAAAAAAATTCTCCACTTAGGGGTAAAGTGAGCACAGGTGTAGTGATAAGCCTCCTTTTCAACTCCTTGAAGCTTTCTTCACACTCATCACTCCAAGAAAACTTTACTCCCTTCTGAGTTAGCTTGGTAAGAGGGCCGGACAATCATGAGAAATTTCTCACAAATTGTTGATAATATCCAGCTAACCCCAAGAAGCTACGGATATCCATTACCGATGTTGGCCTCGACCATCCCTCTATTGTAGCTGTCTTGGAGGGATCCAGAGATATACCATTTCTTGTGATGATATGGCCCAAGAATGGGACCTCCTTTAACCGGAACTCACAAATTCTGTACTTTTCATAGAGATTTTCCTTTTGAAAGGTCTCTAGTACAGTTCTTAGATACTCCTCATGATCCTCCTTAGTTTTAGAGTATATTAGAATATCATCTATAAAGACTAACACAAATTTGTTGAGGTGATCTCTAAAGACTCTATTTATCAAGTCCATGAAGATTTCTGGAACATTAGTGAGTCTGAAAGGAATTAATATGAATTCATAGTGCCCGTACCTTGTATGAAAAGCAGTCTTGGGGATATCTTCCTTCTTCACCCTTACTTGATAATATCCCGACTGCAAATATACCTTGGATAAGTATTGTGCTCCATGAAGCTTATCGAACAAGTCATCAATTTGTGGGAGATGATACTTGTTCTTTATCGTGATTTTGTAGAGCTCACGATAATCAATGCAAAGTCTCATTGACCCATCCTTCTTCTTGATGAAGAGGACTGGTGCACCCCATGGTGAAGCACTTGGGAATATAAACCCTTTATCCAGATTCTCCTGTAGTTTTTTCTTCATCTCCTCAATCTCCACAACAACCATTATATATGGAGTCTTGGATATTGGCAATGCCCCAGGTATAAGATCAATTGAGAAATCAATATATCTTCTAGGAGGAAGACCAGACAATTCCTCGGGAAACACTTTAGCGAATTCCCTCACAATAGGCATGTCTTCAAGGATGGTTGTCTCCTTATACTCAATCATCTGAGCTAGATACGCATGCTCATAGGGCAGTAATATCCATGCTTGAGATGATGGTGCTAAAAAAGATTCATCTTCCTCCTTGCACTTGTATAGAATCGGGGGTCGATTCTCCATATGAAGAGTGGTTTCCCTCTCATGGAAATTTATGTTGGATCTATATACGGAAAGGCAATCCATGCCAATAATTTCATCAAATTCCACCAGAGGGAGTATGATGAGGTTTTTCAGGAATTTCAATCCACCGATTATGATAGGGGAGGTGTTATATTCATGGGATGAAATGATCGCCCCATTTTCCGTACTCAGAGACATCTTTACTTCCATGATTTGTGGCGGTTTTGGGATTGTTCTACTAAACTTTCGGGATATAAATTAATGCATAGAACCTAAATAAAAAGTAAATTTTCTATTATATAATGAATAACTAGCGTACCTATCACCACTTTGTTATTGGGGTTCACTTCAGTGGTAGTGATGGAAAAATATCACCCTTGTTTCCTTTGAGGTTGTTGGTTGCCTCCGAAAACCCTTGTATTAGGGCACTTATTTTCAAGATGCCCTGTTTATTTTTAGTTGAAGCAATGAACAATGCGTTGAGAGTCGAATGAAGCATTCCTCTCCTCTGTCGCAGCCGTGGGTTTTTCTTGTCGGCAGTTAACAGCTAGGTGTCCTTCTCTTCCAAATCTAAATCATTTCCTCATCCACTTCAAGAAATTTCTGAGGTGCTTCTTTATGCACCTTTAGTAAGTGGGGTGCTGGATCTTCTTAGCACCATTGGATTTATCCATCAGACCTTCTGAATTGAAATCCACCTTATGCTTCTTATCCCCATGATACCCCTAAGATTTTCCAATCTCTATTTTGACCTTGAGGGCACATCGGAAAATTTCCTCATAGCTTTCGAAGTCACGGATTGCCAGGGATTTCCACAGGCTAGGTTTCAGCCCACTAAAGAAGCGGCCAACCTTGCATTCGGGGGCAACGACAAAGTCGGTGGTGTATCATTCTAGCCCTGTGAAGTTTTCCTTGTATGCTCCGACGAATTTTTCGTCTTTTTGCTTGAGGTCAAGGAAGTCCCTTTCCATCTTAAGCCAGAGGGTGCACCAAAAATATTTATCAAAAAACATCTTTCGGAAATCCTTCCATTCCAACGCCTCGATCTCCTCCTCAGGCTTCGTATTTTTGATCAATTTCCACTATTGATCAGCTTCAACCTCTATAAGATAAGCAGTCAGGAGAACCTTCTCTTCTTTAGAACATTGAAGGATGGAGATGATCTTTTCAATGCAGTTGATTCATTGTTCGGAGATTGAGGGATCAGACGATCCATTAAAAGTAGGAGGCATTTGTCTCATGAAGCTCTCAATAGTGACTTGTTCTTTCTTAGGGGGGGGGGGGTTGAATATTCCTCTTGACCCATGTTTCTATTCAATGCTTGAGTTAACTGAGAGAGTATCATGACAAAGTTCATGATTCTTGCTCCCATCAGATTGGGCATCTCATTAGAACAATCTTCACATTGGTCTTCGCATCGGTTGTTAGCCCGAGTCCTCCTATTACCGGCCATTGGATGGAATAAAAGGGGAGTTAGAGGTAACACATAAAGGGTAATCCAAGGAAAAAATAAATGACTTAGAAATAGCTTTTATTTACTTAACTTATTAATCTATAGGCTTCAATCTATGTTATCCATGATCTACTTTCTAACATATATTCTTAGGGTATTTTTTTAATTCCCTTAATAATGGTTCATACTAAGCTTTTGAATTTACCAATGCATATCCCCCGGGAGTTTCATAACCAAGAGTGAAACAAGGCCCGTTTCTGTGTACCAGGATACCCTAGGTCAAGCCCGAAACTCCTTGTTGGGGTTTTCACCACTAGGTACATCTGTGTCAGAGCCGCCTCTACTTACTCGTATCCAGACATGGATATATTTGCTTGATAAACCACTTACTCAATACCCACCAAAACTTAGGGATGTTTTTATTATACTTAGTCTTGTCTCTAAGGCTTCACTAGGGTTTTCTAATCCTAATCCCAAAAAATAACTAAACTTATCCTCTGATACCAACTATAACAACCCTACTCTTTGTTATATACTTAAACATGATTTATTACATAAAACCTTCACTTGATACAACATAGAAGATAGAAAGGTCTAGTGTATTTGGAGCTTAGGAACATTTCATAACAACTTAAAGAATATAATGAAACATCTTATTGAAAACTTTCTTTACATTACCACTACATTCCCTCATACATAGCATTGCATAGGATAATCTGAGGACATGCATAAGAAAAAGGGTGAGCTATAAATCCCAGTAAGGGAATAAACATGGAATAATATGAGGAATACAATACATGTTAGAAAATAGGCATATAAATGGAGTAAAATAGAAACATGAACATAAATGAATGATACAACATGATAATCATAACATGGAGATGTGACAATAACATTTAACACGATATTAGCATGAGCCAAGGCTCATTGCACATAGAGCATGAGTAAAACCTCATTGCACATGAAGCACAAGTAAACCCCTGTTTAACTTGAATTAGTATGATTCAAAACTCATTTCACATGATGTATCATGATATTATACTTTACCCAATGCATCGGAGCACTATTAGGGGGCACCCTTCTTAAACATTTCATTTCATGCATAAGTGTGCCACATGGATCATATAGCATGGAATCAATCAACATCATAAGTTATTCCACAATTAAGGAATGTAGAATAAATAAATGAAAGTAGCATTCAATATGTATATGTGAATAAAGGTTAATACCCTTGATAGAGAAATGGGTATGGTATTCACAACACTATGATCTTGGCTTGGAAAAACGCGGTGCAATTTCGGTAGCATAACAACGTGAAATAAGAATTCATAAAAATGGTTGATGAGAGAGAAATGGATGTCTCATCATATGTACATGAAATAGACAGTAAGGGGGTCATATAGATACATTTCCCAACAAATGTAATGGAATTTAGATACGTAATATAAAATAATTTCTTGAATGTAAATGAAGAGAGAGAAATTCCTTACGAAATTTCGGCATGGTAACAGGTGTACATGGGAGGCATTTATGAGAGATAAAGAGGATCTATAATTATTCAAACATGAATAGGGAAGTATTAGGGAGGTGTGAAATCATACCACAATATTTATAATTGAAAATAAAAGGGAATAACAGTACAAGGAAACTTGGATATAAATAAGGAAAGTGAGAATCCCTTACTTGGAAGTGTGATAACAAAGGCTTGGGAGGGGCTTGAGAGAGACTTCTTGGAATATTGGGGTGCCTTGGGAGGATTATAGAGAGAGTAGGGAAGAGTTTGGATGAACTCAAAAGAATTTTAGTGAATAGAAAGTGGGAGATTGGGTGGGTTTATACAGAAAAGGAGAGGAAATTCTTTATTATTTAGGTTTGGGACACCACACATTAAACTAATCAAAACCACAAACCATCCCATGGGTTTTCCCATGGTTTTTGACAAAGGGTAGTGTAAAAAAATATTTTATAAGTACAATGTCCAAACTTCTTAAAATAATAGGGTTGCTTATGTGGAGGCGAGTCACACTCTCATGGAAAATAATTTAAAAAGACAAAATGTCTTATAAGTCTTGAAGGGTCCACTAAAGCTTTGTAAAATAAATCAAACAAACTCAAAAATCACATTATTTTAATGTTAAAACATATATTGGACTAACACAATGTTTATAGTATTTTATTACATCACTATTGGGTCATTATGATGTCATAAAACACATTATATATTTAAACAGTATTCAATTTTTACCCAAAAAATCGATTGTCTCAGAAAATTATGAAAAATTCACCGTTGGATAATTTAGATGTCTTGATTAAAAAAATAATATTCATTTTATCTAAATAATTTTATAAATATGTAAATTTTTACTTTTAAAATAAAAATCGACATTTATAAAAAATTCATAGGTTTTGACAAAAACAGCTTTCAAACCTTAATAAAAATTATAATTGTATCCATAAAAATTATACGATTATTTATAATTAATAAAAATTAATTTAATAATAATAATATTTTTTTAAAATATTATTTAATTCAAAAACCCATTAATTTATCAAAATATATTTCCTAATTGAATATTAATTAAAAATACTATTTGTGATTTAAAAACTATTTACAAAGTAAAAATAATAAAATGAATGTATATTATTTATTATATACAAAAATAATGCACATAATCATAGTGATAAGGTCTTGTTACATAACCCCTTAAAACACCCACATAAGACCTTAGGGTAAGGTGCACGATGGTGATAGACTCTTAGGGTGGTTCCGATAATATCGCTTGAGTGGTAATCTTTATCAACTTCCACTTCTCCTATAGGTGATTCTGCTTAAGCTTAACGTATTAAAGCTTAGATTGAGCTTGGTCAAGAGAAAATCCCAATGATGCCACCTCCTTTCTGAGCTCTGATAAATGGGCTTCATATGGGGCAAGTCTACTGGATGAGGCCATCACTTCCTTTGTCTGATTAAATTGGATTTGTTAAATCCCTATATTTATATTAATCATGTGATCACTATTCAACAGTTATGTTAGCAATGATCAAAATTCTTAACAGTATTTTAAAATCCAAAACATATAACCAAATAAGTGCATATGTTTTATATAACCATAAGAAGACATTTAAATAGACCAAGAGGAATTTTCATTAATGAATTTTTGGGTCGTTACAAAACACCAATATGAATTTCCATTTATAGGATTCTTTTTGGGAAATCATTCCACTTTCCTGTTGAGATTCAATATAAATCCTATTGGTATATTAAGGCATTAAAAATTTATTTTAAATATTTTGGAGAAAGAATATTACTTTAGCTAAGTTAGTTGGATGAAATAAAGAGAGATTCATATGAAAATGATTGAATTTAAAAGGAAAGAAAAAATATTTTTCATGACCCAAAAATTCAAAATAGGCACTTTAAGGTAGGGAAAAATGTGTTTTTGTTCAACTCCAGGATCAAACTATTCCTTGGAAAACTTAAAAACTAAGTGTTATGGAGCCTTTAACATCCTTATAGTTTTGGATAATAGAGTTGTGGAGCTATTTGGAGAAGATAAAAATCCATTTTTGGTTAATGTTAAGATGATAAAACATTATTTTGAAGGGAATAAAAAGGGCTTGGTTTCCATCTCTATACTAAAATATTGAGGTCCCACTGAATTCTAACTAAAGACTATAAATTCAGTATTTTATGGGAGTCAACCCAAGGTCATTTTTGTATATTTAATTTTGTTTTTTTAATAATAAAGTGATCTTGTGTTCTCTCTATTGTGCATTATCTCTACCTATTTTCATAAGTAAGGTTGATGGTGTTCTAGGTAAGCAGTAGAAAAATATTAATAGTTTTGAAGTTAAGAAAGAGCTTCATGCTTTATTTTTTGGGATTAAACTGCCATAAAATTTATCTTTGGTTTAATATTATTTTGAGCTTAATTATTGAGATCTAATGATTATCTGTTTTACTTGTAGTTTTTGGAAGTTGAATATCCAGAGGGGTTTTTACTTAGGCAAAGAGGGGAGATTTTTGGGATGATCTTAAAGGAAAAAATTATCTTAAACCAGGGGAGTGTGTTTTTTAATTATATTTTTATTATACCACTACAAGTTCACATTCAATGATTTTTTAAATATGTCACTTCTTGTAATTAAGTTTATGAGAAATTTTTAACTGATAAAAATTTTCAAGTTTATTTAAAAATATTGGGTGTCATTCTTGTTTGAATATTTTTTTTATTGAAATTCATTTTGAAAACAAATTGAGACCTTGTTTTTCAACCTTTAAAATACATCTTGACCCAACAATTTTTTTAAGTGAATTCACTGATTGACATGCTACATTTTTATCTAATTTGGAAATCATTCATTAATATAATAAGGGGAAATAATTTAATTTTTCAAATCTGATTAAAAATTACTAATATTGTGGAATCATAATGTTTGAATCTCATTGTGACCCTTCAACATGTAATTGAAGTACTAAATTGTAGTTTTGTTTTCATCTAAAATTTCTAATTGTTTTCTCCCACATTAAGATTCAATAATGGAGAAATTTTTAGATTTTAAGTATAGGGGAGGGACCTTATTTATGCTAAATTGTACTTCAATACTTTACACATCAGATTCACCCTATAATTTTTTTTTCAAAATTTATTTATTTTCAACCTTCAACTTTCTTATTCAGTGAATTATTATTTTTCCTAAATTTGAGATTTGAATTACCACCTCGAGGAGGTTATCTTTTTCTATTTTTCAATGGATATAATCTAATTTATAATTTCCTTTATCTCTTTATTTTTTATCTCTTTTTGGTCAAAATTTGGGACTAGGATTTATAAAAATCATTGGTTTTTAACCTTTTTAATGAGTTTTCAACTTTTATTATATGCATTTAAATGAGTTATGAAATGAAAATATTAATCCAGTTTGAGCCTCTATTATTTAATCCTTTAATTATTTAATTATTAGGCAGTTGGATGAGTTATTTATATTGCTTGTAATTATTAAATATGATCATCTAAACAAAGTGTCTAGTTATTATTCTTTCTAATTATCTGTTTCATTTCTCCTGGAGGTAAATAGATGTTTCGAAATCTTAGTTGAAAGTAAAGTGATGATTGTTTAAACTTTTTCAAAATTATAAATTTAAAACATTTTTTTATAACTAAAATAAATTTTTGACCTAACCAATTTTTTCTAGAGATAAATCACTTTTTTCTAATCGAGAGAGTCCATGGGGAAGAATAATTTTTGAAAAATAATTTTTAGAAACACTTCACTTTTTCACTCTTTAAAATTTATTTCTTCCACTGAATTTGTTTAAAATGATTTATTGAGGAAAATATATGTATTAAGTGTGGCGGAATTTTATGTTCCTTTAATAATTTACATGACCACCACATCATTTTTATGTAAATATTTTATTTTAATGTGAAAATATTATTTGTATGGTCGAATAATTATAGAGTTGGATTTTTAA
This sequence comes from Viscum album, assembly GCA_963277665.1. Lineage (NCBI taxonomy): Eukaryota > Viridiplantae > Streptophyta > Magnoliopsida > Santalales > Viscaceae > Viscum > Viscum album. Next base: position 1,981,612,539 of record OY728119.1, read on the forward strand.
TTCATTGATTTTTTGGATGAAAATATTCAATTTTTGAGATTAAAAGAATTATTGTTCTTCAGTATGAAAATTCATATATATATTTTGGAAAAAATTATTAAGGTTTTTGGTGGAATATTCTACGCAATTCAAAATTTTATAAATTTTTTATATTTTACAAGTTTAATTTTTAAAGTCCCATGTTTTTATTTCTAAAATTTAATTTTGGGATTAATATTTTGGAATATATATTTTTTATTTTAATTGAAATATTAATTATGTGAATTTATTTTGGAAGAAATTATTTTTAAGTTTGAAGTTTAATTCTTTACATTTAATATATTGTTTTTCATCATGTTTTTATTGGTTTGAATAATTTCCTATGTAGAAATTTTCCTATGTGGGTGAAAACCATTTAGCTGATCTTTGAAGGGATATCCACATATCCAATTACCTAGAGTAATCCCATAGCCAATTTTTGAGTAGTAGATTCACACACCCAATTTTCAATGGCACTCATATAGCGTAATTTCAAAATGAAACTGCTACGTATCCAAATCTAAAAATCAATTGATGTAACCAATTTCTACTGCAATCACATAGAAACATTTGCAAGTGGTGTTACATACCCAAATAAAGAAGTTGAACAATTATCTATGTAGATGTGTAGGGTATTTTCCATTTATTTAGAGCTTAAGCTTGAGTTTTGGTTGTGTTGTGAGATAGAATATAAGACCCATTTGAAGGAAGACCAAGCTCCTGACTGATTTCAAGAACTAGTATTTGAAGAAGAAATCAAGGTGAACCAGTATCGAGCTCATAAACCTTTCCCCCGAACAACTTCATGACGAATAAGGATAAAAAATGAGATATTTTCAAGCTGTTGAAGATGATTTACCACACTATCAAATTAAATAAGACTCAAGTTTATTTTGATGAAGAAATATTTACTTCTACCAACCTAGAAGACCAACAAAGCTGGGACCCTAATCCTTGAATACTAGAAGATCAAGAAAGAACATATGAGATAATCAATTCTTCCATTGAGGATTCTACCATACATATTTAAGATAATGAATCTGAGATGTGAGAATCCTATTCACCAACTTACAGAGTTTGTTGAAGTCTGATCTAACTCGCCACCACCAATCTAGCTGTATATGTTGAATACCTCTTAGCCGCTACTGAAATCTCACTGATCTTGTAAAAGACCAACCATTGTTTCACATCAAAGAACATATAAGATATGAAAATATGAACCTAAGTTCAAGATGAGTTGATTGAGTTTTGAGGTAAAGTTTTGATTCTGTTGAAGGATATGAATCCTTGATGATTGATCGCGTTGTCGAGCGCGTCAAATTAGTTGTTTAATTTTGACTAGAATTTCTGCAGTATAGCAGCAACCCTAGGTTGTCTCTCGATGAAGCCTTAGATCATTAATTTAAAAAGAGGGTTTTGATTATGAAATTAGAAGTGAAATGAGGTTTTGTAAAACTTGGGGTATTGATGATTAAAGATGAAAATAGAAAATGAAAGCGATAAAACAAAGTAGAAATGAACAAGATTAATTAAGTGTAATCAACCCAGGGAAGTCTCGTGATGATCATCCTTCATCGCTTCAAGAGACAGGGTTATGATCTTTCAATAAATGATTTTTAACACATATTAACATAATTTTATTGAGTTTATGCTAGGATACCTCCTAGGGTTTAGTTGAAAACACACAATGATTCACCGGACACCATCGATGATTGAGTGATTTGTGTTCGACATCATAACTGAAACTCACCAAGGCAACACACGAAGAACTCGATGTGATGTCCAGATTTGTATATTACATATTTGTGATACCATGACATAAATGTGCATGACCTTGACAGTGCTTATGTGAGTTCAATTGAACAATATGAACCACACAAACACCATAATTGAATGAGGGAAGAAAAAGGGATGAACGGTGTGTGAGACATCACATGAAAGGGTACCCCCAAACATGATCATTTGAGTTTGAGTATAACATACCAGTATAATAATCAATTAAATAAAAATAGAGGATGAAGAAAAAAACATTAAACCTGGAATTAAAAAAATATCATTCAAAATAATACAAGTATGAAGCTCGGGATTACATCACATTCCTCCCCCGGTGATCACAAGGGGTTTAGAAACCCATGGGAGGGGAAGAAGAATAAGATGTTGAAGTAGCACTTACCATATCCTCTAGAACTTCTTGGGATTATTAAAAGACTCCTTGGGGACTCCAAAATTTCATCACCTTGCCTCCTGGTCAAACTCCAAAATGGGGTGCCCAAGGTGCCAATTTATAGGCAAAGTGAGAAGTGGATTTGGGCACCCTGATTTCACGAATCCTCTTGGTCCATGGTTTTGGTTGGACAGAAAGCCTTAAATAACTTTGGAAAAAACTAAATATTTGTTTGAAGACAACTTTTCTAACTCCATGTCAAATTTTTCGGCCATATATAGAATATAATAATATATATTTTCAAAATACAGAGGAAATGTTTTGACCCCGTGTAGATCCACTTTATTGGACAGATCAGCTTGTATGGGCCTCTTAATGGACGAATTGGGATTAGGTTCCTTCATATTAAATTGGTATTATTAAATTTATGACCATCCCATAAAGTTTCAGACCATTTGGATGCACGGATTAGTAGCATCATGCATTTTATTCTACTGGTGTTCTTGGATCATGTGCAGAATGGCCCATTTTTCATGGACTTCATCATAGTCCTCCAAATCACCCCCACCTAAAAAATAATTATTAAAATAAGTAACATTTCCCTTTTTGAAAGTGTTAAACACAAAATAATTGAATCAAACATGGAGTGAAATTTATTATTATACATGTAATTTTCAATACAAAATCAGTTTAATACATTGGTATAAGGGTGAAATAAAACAGTGAATCGTGGTACGATCAATAATACATGTAAAAGAAGCTCATAGATCGAGCATGTTGATGAAGATAAATCCTAGAATGAGGTTTCTTCTCTGCGATATCGATTAATTCAATATCTAATATTTATATATGATGAAAACCTGAATCCATAATCAATTTAGGTTTATAGATTTTTTTAATTTTGAGATGGGTCGATATACGATCAATATAGGCTAAATAATTTTACTGGCGGTTTTTCTTTATGTTGCCTGATCTAGATTAGAAATGGAATTGGGGATCACTTATTCTTAAATGTTGAAACTTCAAAACTAGACTATAGTACTCAAAATATACTCAACTCTACGCATCAATGAATTTCCAATATTTTCAATATCTCAAACCCAAGTGGTGCCATAGTGAATTAAGATCTTTTTTCAAGAATGGAGTGAAGATGGTTAAGCCTTGTGAATGATATATAAAAACCAGATCTTGATTGAAAAGAGTTGTATTCATAGCTGGGTGTGTGAATGATTTCAGAGTTGAGGTGATAAAATAAATTTGATTGGTTGAGCTATTTGAGCTAAGAGAAAATGTGGATTATTGGAGTCTAGAAATTTAGTATCTTTGAAATTTAATGAGAGATATATTTTTAGAAATTGTATGCATGTGTAAGTGGAATATTTAAGTAGGGAGTTTCATTAAAATGATAAGTTAAGTGACTGAAGGACAACAAATTAATTCTTCTATTGGGTAGTCACCAAATTTAGAAGAAAAATTAATTCTATAATTTTTGAAGGAGAATAAAATAATATTTAAAGAATTATTTTAATGGTACTTCTAGAGAGATACATTAGAGAGTAAGAGAATAAAGGCATTCAATGAATACTTCATAAAATTAAGAAATTGTGGTGGTGAGAGAATATGGAGATAAAAGTTTTGAGTTAAATCATCAGTGAAATATCCTTTCTTTTTTATCTTATTTTCTTATTTCTATTGTGAAACTCATTTAGTTTTCTTAAATATAAATGATTTTGGATAAATTATTGAAGGTTAATTTAGATTGTTTAGTTGTTAACATTTTTATTCATTATTTTTCTTTCTTTTTATCTGTATTGCTTTTCTTCAAAATAAAGTGACAACTTGATCATATCAAACCATATTCAACATTTTATCTGATATAATGGATTTAAAGGTTGAAATATACTTTTAATTCATCCATTTGATAACTATTACCATTGATAGAAGGTTTCAAAACTTACATGAATATTAAAAATCCAATGTTAATTTTTTTAAGAACAAATCTATTCAACAACTAAAAATACAAATTTACACTATCTTCTCTAATGATTTTATCTTGTTACCACTGCCTAAAATCTAGTCTATCTCCTATATTGATTTTTCTTATCTCAATTTTCTCTCACTTAATTTTCAAAATACTTCACCAACCTTTTAATGGGTTTCTTGTTATTATTTTTTTTCTTGGTTATTCACACACATTCCTAATGGGTTCAAACCTACTTCCACTACATTGGTTTAGTAGGAGTAAAAAATAATTAATTTTGTTAAGTTCAATGATACTTGATATCATGTCTTATATCCCATGGAATGGTGGCTTCAACTATCTTATAATGAAACCTAGTATGTTACTACATTATTCTTAATGAAAAAAATAATTCAAAAGAAAACACATAAATGATATGAAATATTTTAATTTTTCTTTGACTTTCATGAGTTTTAAATGATTCATTTCTATTCAAGAGTTAAGAAATTTGATTTAGGAAATTAAAACATAATTAAAATACTCTAAATGAATGAAAATATTACCCCATTTCCATGATCCAATTGAAACTCAAGTTTTGATATAATAATGTTAATAAGTCGTATTTATAAATTACCTCCTGAGTCATGATACCACTTTATAATGACACAAATTGAGGATATCTTAATTCTCAATCTAGATCACTAAAAAACCACTAATCCATTTTTTGGAGTGGATAATTTTCTGTTTTTTATTTTTTATTTTTTATCTTTATTATTCATCACTATTTTTTTTCATGTTTTGTGTTAAGGTGATTTCATAAGTTTAGGATACAATGGAAATTTGAATATACTCTTATGAATATCGAGTTTGGAATTTTTGTATAGTGTCTTACCCTTACGGTTTTCTATAATTACCCTAAAAAACATTTTTTTGTTTTTTTATAAAGAAAAACACCCTTATAAGCTTATATACCACTCTCTTGAAGTTCGCAATTACCCTTATGAACTTATATTTTACCCTTCCTATGTTTACTTAAACTCTTATAAAGTGATTTAATACTATTATAAAGTATTAAAATTACTCTTCCAAACTTAAAAAATCTTCCAAACCTAATGTTTTCTCATAAAATGTTTGGTAAAACACTCTTATGAAGTATTTAAAAACTATTATAAATTATTATAAAATACTCCATACTAACTTATCTTGCATCATGACACCCTTTTTCTCATATTTTTGACATTTTCATTTTCTGTAATTATATATGCCTTATTATTACTATTTAATTAATTTTTAAATTACATATAAAATCTAATTAATCTATTCAAAGGTGATTTAAAATGTTTGATACATGATCAAAATACTTATTGGAATATAATTACAAGATTGTGATAGTCATAATATGTTTGAAACATAAATGAAGTTAACTATTACATTTCCAATATTTATATTATAACTAACTATTTTTGAATATAAGATAAGAGGAGAAATTTGGAAACAGACATGTGAATAAAGAACATGAAAATATAATTGAAGATAATTATCCATTTCTAAATCATTTATAAATAAAGGTCGAAACATATGGGAAAATATAGATGATTTCATTATAAGTTACTGAAGTGATGCAACATAAAAAGCACATTGCATCACTACAATTAATGTGCTGAAGATTTTCTAAATCTCTTAAAGAAAACCTATTCTAAATTGATACCAAAGGGATGATGACCATTTTTTGACACCAATAACTTCTTTTACAACTCTTAATCCAGTTTCATTATTTAGTTTATTTCATTTCATTAATTTTTCTGCACTATAACATCCACTTACACAATTATACCACTAATCAAAAGGTACTGAGATGGTTATGATAACTTGATAAAAAAAATTAATTCATAGATTTTTCTTTAACCTATTAAAATTATTTGGTTTGGTATGGTCCTAAAAAGGATTGGGTTATATTTATACCCAAAAAAGTCCTAGGTTCAGTCTATCCTTTGTGATAAACTAGGTTATATCTAAAATCATAGAAAAAGGTTAGGTCTTTTTTTGGACCCTTTGTAAAAGACTATTTAAAAATGTGTGAAATTTATATTACTAAGTAATGAGGGGTTTAGAGTAAATATAGTATCACTTTGTTTCAAACTACTATAAAATTCCTTGTGTTCATTTATTTACTGCTCATACTTCTCACACTGGACATATCTTTTCTACTTAAATTATTTTATTCCTTATGCCCAATATTCAATAATATATTTTATATTATTCTATATTTTACAGAAATATATTTCATCCATTCTCTTATATATTACTATACCCACCGTGGGAATACAAATTATTATGAGATCTTGACCTCAAAATATAATTTTTTCTCTTTTTGACTGTACTTATGGTGATTATCATATATTTTTGTTACTAAAATGTATTCTAGAATTAATAGTTTAAGTGAAGATTGTTTTTTAGTTATGGAATGTCAAGAAATTGTGTTATTAAATTGTATTATAACACCTCATTTCAATGTTTGTGACTATATATATTGGAAGGATAAAATGGAGGTATTTTAAAAAAATATAAGTATTGAGTACTGGACCATCATGGTTATATCTTAAAAATTACTGGAAGATGATCTTGATACCTTGACTAGTAATGATTATATCAAATATGTTTTGAATTATAAATTTATGAATTTTATTAAATTTTCTATCAATAGAAGTGTATGTACTTATATTTTTTCTTAAAAAACTACTTTTTACGTTTGGAAGACTTTAAAAGTCACCTAACATGGTATCGATAAACTATATAGAACCAAGAAAGGTATTAATTTAGAATAATTTCAAGAGTTATGAATTTGGATCATGATAGTGTTAGTGATATGCATAATATATTTATAAATTTTGTGAAAAATAGGACTACTCATGGTGATACCATGAAAAATGATGTTCTGATTGCAAGAATACTTTGAGCACTACCTAAAAAGTGGAATTTCAAGAAGGTTTAGATTGAAGAAAGAAAGGAATTTCCTGAATATACAATGGTTGAGTTGATTGTATCATTAATTCAATGTGATATTGAGTTTAAGAATATTGATAATGAAGATAATGGAAGAAATAAAGGAATAAATTTTAAATCAACTAAACATTTTATCCTGATTCTTCAAGTGAATGTGCATGTTCATCTAATTATAAAAAATGTAATGATTTGATTAAAGATTAAAAATGTATATAAGGACTCATGAATAATTATAAATGTTACAAATAAGTATAAAAGAATATGTACACTAAAAATTTTAAAAGGAAAGGCATGAAAGGTAATCCAAATTCTGATGTTATATGTTAGGAATATAAGAGGAAGGGTTATACCAAATATGATTGCCCAAGGTTGAAAAATGAAAGAGAAAAAATGAATAAGGATAAGAAAAATAAGAAATAATTTTATAATAGTTGGAGTTACATAGAATAATATGATTTGAGTGAGGAGTTTGGAAGTGATAAGGATATTGTAAATATTTATCTGATGGCTATAAATATGAGTATAATTAGTTTTGATTCTGATTCTTATTCATCATCTGATTCTGGTTCTGAAAAACCTATATTTGAAGAATTAAATGAATTATATGAAAATTTTCATAAAGAAATTGAAAAAATTTCATAAAATTACAAAATCTAAGTAAGAACATAAGAAGACTATTACAGAAAATAATAACGTGATTCTAAAAAATAAAAAGTTTAAATTGTCTTTTTCTAAGAATGATGAAGAGATTAAAGATAAAATAAAATATCTTATGGGTGATATTTCTAATATGGAAAAATAAAATAAGAGTTTGAAAAATTATTCTTCATGTACTAAACATAAAATCTATGAAGATTTGGAAATTTTACAAAAAGAAAATGGAAAACTTAAAGCTAAGGTTTTAAGTTTAAAGGAAATGCTATTTAATTTTTCCATTGGATGTTAAAATCTAGATGAGTTTATGAGATTACAAAAAGAATTCTAAATAAAAAAATTATATAAATTTTATTAATTTTGATGGGAGATTACCACAGATGCACTACAATAGATTTTCAAAAGGTAAAACTAAAGGTATTTCATAGGTTACTTATTTTAGGTGCTCTTTATTTGGTCGATATGAACGTGATTTCTATTTAAATTTTGATAAATCTCTTGGAAATTGGAAGACATTTATTTTTAAATATTCTCTTAGAGTTGAACTGACTAATCCTTATGCAGCATGGGTTCCTAATGGTTCTTTTTTAAATATGATTGGACCTAAGCTGGTTTACATGCCCAAGTAAGTGTATTTCATTTAACCAACATGCATACCCTTTATTTTTTTAACTATATGTTTTGCTGGAATGGTATTATTTTTTTCTTTTCCTAGCGGGTAAGTAGTTCTATTTGATTTTTTGGTTTTCAGGCATGTGGTTTAACTTTTGTTTATTTTATTTTATTTCAAATCTTCTCACAATTATTTTATTATCATATAAAAAATTTTCACAGATCCTGATATTTTTTCCATTGGTACAAGAGTTCACTAGATATTCATTTTATTGATTCTTGATATGTTATTATTTTACTTAGGGGATGATTAACCATTTTTGTTTTATAGTCGGTATATCTATTTCTATAAATCTTGATTATTGGGGGAGTTACTCACGTTTCTTTAACTTTATAAAATTACAAGTTGTTTTTATCTATTTGAGCCCGATTAATTTTTATTTTTTATTTTTTAAGCATTCTCATTTGTTTTAAAATTTAATGGGAATTATTTTATATTTATTTTTAAAGTATGTTTTATTATCCTTATGGTTTATTATTTTAATATTTATTGAAATTTGAGTTCTTTTATGATTTATTTTTAATTACAATTGGATAATTATATAATTATTATATGGGGATTTATCCTTTTAATTAGAAACATTTTTTATTATTTATTTTACTACTAGTTTATTTATATTTTTAAATTTAGGAAGGGATTTTTTTAAAATGTTTTTTTTGGGGAGACATTTATTTTTTCCTATTTTTTATTCTTAAAACCTATAAAAGGGGGGATATCTTTTGTAATTAATGTTTAGTTTTGTACTTTAAAAAAGGGGGAGATTGTTGGAGTGGCTCCTTGCCTATTTTTGATTTTTCTGATAATTACTATTATTCTCAGATATTTGTTCTTATTGTCTATTTTTTGTCTTTATTATTAATTATTGATTATTATCTTGTAATTTTATGTGTCAAGTGGATTTCTAAAGTGTTGGATAAAGAGAAAGTTTTAATCTAATCTTATGAATACCAAGTGTAGAATTTAGGTAAAGTAACTTTCCATTATGGATTTCTGTAATTACCATGACGAATTTATGTTTTGATTTTTCACAAATGAAAATTACTATCTAAAATTATATAATAGCCTTTAAAAGTTCAAAACTACCATTATGAACTTATATTTTATCATACCAAAGGTTAATGGTACTCTTATGAAGTGATAAAATACTCTTCTGATGTATTTAAATTATTCACCTAAAGTTAAAAAATACTATTCTAAACCTTTTGTTTACTCGTATGATTTTTTGTAAAATAATCCACACCATCATATCTAGTGTCAAAATATTATGGTTTCTCATAGTTTTTATATTTCTATTTAAATAAACTATATATGGTTTATTCTTACTAATTAATGAATTTTTAAATTACATATAGAATCTAAAAAAGCTATTTGAAGTGGTTTCAAAGTGTTTGATGCATGATCAAACGACTTATTAGAGTGGAAGTGTGAGATTGTGATAGTTAGAATATGAATGAAACTTTAATAAAGGAAATAATTATATTTCTCTATGTTTATATTATAACTAACTGTTAAATATATTAAATGAAATGAGAAATTTAGAAACACACATGAAAATAAAGATAAAGGATTTTTCATTAAATATAATTATCAATTTCTAATTCATTTAAAAATAAAGGTTGAAGCATATGAGTAGATATAGATGATTAAATTAAAAGTTACCGAAGTGATACATTGTTAAAATAATGTTGTTCCACTGTTATTAAAGTTCTAAAGCATTGATGGATTTCCCAATGAAAAATTATTCTACATCAACACGGAAGGGTTGATGATAATTTTTCTACACCAGCAACTTCTTCTATAACTCATACCTTGGTTTCCTTATTTATTTAGTTTCATTTTATTAATTTGTATGCACTATAACATTAACTTACATGGTTATACCACCAAATCAAAAGGTACCAAGTTGGTTGTACTATCCTGATTAAAAGGTAGTAATTCACAAGTTGTGCTTGAATCTACTGAAGGAATATGTTAGGTCCATTTCTTAGAAATATCAGGTTCTGTCTATACCCACTTATGGTAAAGGTTTGGTATGTCCTTTAAAATAGAGTGGTATAGATCTAAACCCATAGAATTATTTTTTATCTATACCCTTTTTAAAAGACTATTTTATAGTGTTTTCCATTTCTCTCACTGAGTTGAGAGTGGTGAGAGTATACATAAGATCAATTTGATCTGAACTACGATTAAATTCATTGTGTTCATTTCTTTATGGCTCACACTTCTCACCCATTGAAAAAATATTTTATTCTTAAATTGATTTATTCCTTATCCACTAAATTCCACAATATATTTTATACACTAATAATTTTTAAGGAAAAAAATTCATCCCCTCTCATATATTTCCATACTCATTATGGGACCAAAAAACATTTCCTTGAATTATAAAGGTTAGAAACTAGTAAGAATTATTAATTAAAAATAAATAGTGAAATTTTTTCCTAAAAATAAACTCAACATAACCATAATAAGAATATTAAAAAAAATAGTATATATAATTAATCCATTACTTTTATATAGCAAGTAAACACAAAGTATGAAAGAAAAAAAAATTACATGTCATATATCTAAATTTATAAGTGTAATACATACATAAAATATTATAAAAAATATATAACATGGATATAATAGAATAAAATAAAGAAAAAGGATAAATGGTAAAAGATAAAAAATATAAAAAATAATCCTATCAACTCCATCCTGCTAGGGATATCTAAAAAAATACATTAGTAAATGACATGAAAAGTCACTACCCTAATTGACCTCTAAAAGACTAGATCATATTTCTAACACCCACCACCATCAAACAAGGGATACTTCTCTTTACCTATATCATGTTGAATAAATCTACATTTACATGTATAATATACAAGTAGTGGGTAAATATAATATTTTTAAGGATTTCCCCAATGAACTTGATATTATTTTGTAAGCATACGCATTTGTAAGTATCAAAAATGAAAAAAAATTAACTTTATTATATGAGAAACCATGTGATTATTTGTAAATAATAAGTAGTAAAATAATAATAAGAAACTTTAATAATAATAACATCCAAAAAATGACTCTTAAGGTCCTTCTGAAAATGATATAAAAGATACCCACCATAAGGCCTTTCCCACCCTATAAGTGAATAAAATAGTTGTTTTTTACCATATGAACAACACCAATAGAAGAAAAAATCACAAGATTTTATACCATAAATAACAAGGTCAGGTGATAATTGGGGAAAAATTATCACTAAATAACATTGGAGTGGAAGTCTAAAAAATCTACCTATAAGTGAACTCATGGTATAAATTAAGGCAGATCTCGCAAGTTATGACCCTAAGTAACTGATTATAGGACTTACCATGCATGATTAATCACTTGAGAAATAATAAATACTACATTGTGCCTCTATAATGAAAGTAGGAGTGTAATAAAATCACATACATGTAGAAATATTTAAATACATTACCTAAATCCAAATTAAAAAATAATAATACTTAGCACTACTCTAGTCAAATTTGGAGTGAAATAACACCTTACACAAAAGGGGAACCATAAATCACCTAACATAAAAACCTATACACTATTATAGTGAAATAATATAATCAAGAAACTTTCCTATGATCCTTCCATACCTATCCTCTGTAAAATAAATGATCATAGGGTCCATAATAAATAATATTAAAAAATCTAGACCCATTACTGTGGTTTATGGAACCAATATCCTCAGTTTAAATAAATATCATAACTAATATAATGAAATATTTATGATTACCTCACTATTATCATTAATAGTTATTAATATATATATATTCTCCACTTTTAATGTGTAAAGAACTATTATTAATTTCCCTTGTAATTTATATCAAAAGAATATTTTAGATTAAGTTGGAGAATTTATTCCCACAATATATAGTACACCATTTCTAATAATTATGAGAATATATTGAGGAAACATACCTCAATCATATATTATCAACTTATATCCTTGAGGTAAATGTAGATCTAAGACCTATAAATGATCATATGATTGAAGATACATAAAATTTCTATTTTATATCAAAACCTATTGTCTAACTATTTAGACATTAACCACAGTTTATCAAAAAATTGTAGAAGAGTATGAGGATACTAAGGAGAAGTGTTTTTTTAAAATCCTACACTATATTATAGATAAAATTTCTGAATATAATTTTTTTCTCACTTATGGACTTTGGAGGAAATAAAAAGGGATGATAAGTTATGAATCTTCTATTGTACATGATCCATTGACTGAGAAAATAATGGGTAACCCCTTTGTTTAAATGAAATATTCTCATACAAAAAGATATCCAATATAGGGATAAATTTATTTCAAATAATACCTATAATTCATTTTAGGTTATTTTTAATCCATAAAATCTCCAATTAAGTAACCAGTGACCCCAAAGAACCTCCTCCCAATATACTTAAGGATTCTAAGTTGAACCCAACATTGAGCTCAAATCCCCTTCTATTTATTTAATTTATAAATTAAAATTTAAAATAACCTTAAATTATTTATTCTAGTAATTAATAGTACAAAATTTTATAATAATAACAATGATTATTAGTTTTTTTTACTAAAAATTGTGGTATTTATAGTTATTCCTAACCCGAAGACACTATATACGTTTCACAATGTCATAGATGGAGGAATTAAAATATCATATGATAAAACTATAATAATATTTATAAAATATCCATAACTGTATCATATAACACTCCCCAATTTATAACTATAGTTTTTATATGCACTCTTAACTAAAATATATCCACATATCCTCAATTATGATATGTCAAAATATTTCATGCTATCAATATCGATGTTCTAAAAGGTGTTTGGTTGTATTTTTTTTCAATTAGGCTTATTATTAATAATATTATCAATGTAATGAAAATATGATATCTTTTTTAACATCCCCAACCCAAAGGTCACTACACCGATGCCCCGAGTCAAGTTTCCACATGACCTTAGGCGCGCCTCCTCGCATTTCAGAGGCTGCTGACTAGCAGTGAGGGTCTAAAGGAACACATGGGGAGACAATACCCTATTTTTAAGAGTAATACACAACATATAAAATATAAAACAATGGAATAAATATAAAATAAGAAATAAAAATTCATTACCAATACTTCCCCAAAACTTGGTACAATCCCACAACCAAATTGTAAATATGCTATGTCATGTCATACAATGCCAAGTGTAAAGAAAACCCAAAATAAAGACAAAATATAGAGTCTAAAAAATGGGTCCCTACTTCAAGTTTGAATCCCTCATCCATGCACATACCATTCTCAATAAAACCTATAACATAGGGCCTTTTCCCTTATCCTGACCTATAACCATATAGTCTTCTTGGGTACCCAATGACGACCTGAGCAGGGTGTGAGTACAAATCAGTAGGCCGCCACCAATGGTGTCTATAAAATATCTAGTCTAATAAGATAGTTTATGAATGTACTAAAGAATGGAAAGGTGAAAAAAATATAATTTTGATTCCATTAATTAACATTATTCACTTAAACCATTACATTATTTTCCCTTGGGTTATTCAATTCATTTATAACACAACAACCTATACCGATCAACTACTATGCATAAAGGGATAAGTCAAGTTCCCTATCTCACTAGGGAAATAATTTCATAACAATTACATCAAACTTACTTTGGATCCTTAGTCCATGAAGTTTCATCCAATGAAACGGTTATGGGACTAGAGCTTCAGTCCGACTCCCTAACCTGTGCATTCTAGGGGTGGGGTTTAGAGCCTCAGTCCAACTCGACCCATGGGAGGAGCCTCAATCCAATATCCCACACACTACCAAGCCATGAACACATACTTCTTTATCCAATTACCAAATATACCATGTCACAAACCATAAAAATTCAATACACTTAACATTCAAAATTCATATTCATTCACATATAAATCAATATCAAGCCTTAACCCATTAATAAATTTACCATTTACATCGCATAACCCATTTAACCCATTTATTTTTTTCATACATTAACCCATTTATCATATTCAAAAATTCCCATACATTAACCCATTTAATAAATTTCTCAATTCAAATTCACTATCCCTATTATGCATTTCAATTATAAACGCATAAGTCATTTGACATATTAACTTTATTCCATTTCACAATTTTCCCAATATGCCAAACAATCCCTTATTCCATTTCCAATTACTAGACAAAAATAAAATTAGTTCATTTTTATAATTCAAACTAACACATCATCATATTTATCATGGGCTCTATTTCAACACAAACCAAATCTATGCTTAACATCACAATTCTCTGTGTTTGAGAAGGTTGGCACACCCCATGGGTGGCCTTAAACCGGTCTAGTCAATATCAATTCATCCCACAAGGATCGTGAGGGGTTTTATTCATCATTTTTCTAACCATTTTACCGAATATCACTAAAGAAATTAATTTCACAACATGATAGGAGAAATAGCACAACCACATATCCAAAAATCAACTTCAAGACTATGTGACATAACTTGTAGACCATATACCTCTATTCCGAAGACAACTGCACATTCATCCTTAGCCTTTGCATTATATTCATGCACCCTTCAAATTCCTAACCTAAGATCCACTGGAAAAATATGGTTTTAGGGCTTCAAAAGAATAAGAACAAATCTACAATCCCTAATCCTAAAAATAGAACAAAGAGATTTGTTAGACTTACACAAAGCTTTGATCCAGACCTAACGACACTCCAAACTGGCTAGAAAAGAAGGAGATCAATCCTTGGGGAGCCTTGGGTGTTTTGGTTTCTTACTAGGGTTGATGGAGAAGAAATAAGGAAGAAAATCATGCAAGAAATCATAAATCCTAAAGACTGAAAAAGGGTAAAATCCCACTTTTAATGAGGTACATGGTTTCGCCGCATGGTTTTCTAAACCATGATCCGGCCTCTGTCTAAGAGGGGCTAGATCGCACGGTTACCTAGGGATTCTACATGGTTTGAAAAACTATGCACCAATAGTGTAGAATGTCTATGTGTAAGACCACATGGTTTGGCCTCCCCCTTGCATGGTTTACTTAATCGTGGACCCCTCATCCTAGATAGCATGGTTTGGGTGCACAGTTATTACTAATTGTGGCCACCCATGAAACATGCATAGGATGGACTGATTCACCTTTCATTTATGTCCCAAACCACCGGGACACCCCTGAGCTTCCTCATGCAACCGTTCAATATTCAATTAACCAAATTTAAGGGATTTAAACTAAAATTTTAATAGGAACATACCACCAAAAAAGTCCAGGATATTACAACCTCCCCACCTTATAATGAATAATCCTTGAGCTGCTCCTCCCAAGTATCAATTAGATCCCAAATCAAAGAGGTTGGGCCATTAGGTCCATATATCCACCTATCTCTCCTAAGTCTCTTCCTTCACATTACCATGCTTCCATAAAACCCGAACCAAAGGCACATTATTTCCCTATAAGACCTTCTCACTACGATCCACAATATGAACCAAATGATCCCCAAAGGACACATCAACCTCCAACTCAAAACCATACACATCAATCACATGGGATGGGTCAGGGTGATGCATCCATAGTTGTGACACATAAAAACATCTTGTATACCATTGTACCATTGTGGAATATCCAATCAGTACACCACCGATTCGATCCTCTCCACAATTTCAAACGGTCCCATGTACCTGGGAGAAAACTTACCCTACTTCTGAATTTAATGGTGACCCAACATTGGGTACACCCTAAGAAACACATGATCACCAACTATAAAATCAAGAGGTTGAAGACTCTCATCAGTATATGACTTATACTTACTCTAAGTTATAGCCATCCACTTCTAGATTAACTAAACCTACTTCGATGTCTTCTACATGAGACTCAATCCCAAAAACTCTAATTACCCATCCTCCATCAAATATAATAGAGATCTACATAGCCTCCCATAGATAACATCATATGGTTCCATCTAAATCGTCACCTGGTAACTATTTTTATAGGTGAATTCAACAAGCACCAAGTGCATCTCCCATGATCTAATAAAATCTAGGACACATTCCCTTAACATGTCCTCCAACACCTGAATAGTATGCTCTGACTACATGTCAATCTATAGGTGGAAATTCATACTAAAAAACACATGGGTATAAATCACTTTCTAAAATTACTACTAGAAGCGGGAAGTAAACCGGGGATATTGATCTAAAAATATGGTTTGTGGCACCCCATGAAACCATACTATCTCCCTAACATACAACTCACCCAACTGGTCAATGATGAAGTTTTCTCGAATTAGTAAGAAATGTGACACCCTATTAAACCGATCCATGACTACCTAGATCGCATCATTCTTCCATGGTGTCATTATAAGACCCACCACAAAATTCACCATCACATCATCCTACTTCCATTTTGGAATGGGAAATGGTTGTAACAAACCAACAAGTCACTGGTTCTCCACCTTTACCTACTGATAGGTATATAATCATTCCACAAAACCCATAACTTCATTCTTTATCTCTAGCCACCAATACTATCTTTAAAGATCACAACACATTTTGGTCAAACCAGGATGCACCGCCCACTTCGAGGCATAAAACCCACACATCAATGCTTCCCGCATACAAGTAGGTACACCAATATGACCATGAACATAAATGATCTCATCATCACCAATAGTCCAACCATAAGTTGAGTCCCCACCTTCAAGAATCTCCCTTGAGTCAAACATTCCAGATCATCATACTTACTCACCTTGACCCAGTTCAGAAGTGTGCACTCAACTACCAATGATGGAAGATTCACCTACCCTTGTCTACACTGCACTTCCAGATGCATCTCAATAAACAATACCATCATCCTCCATTCAGAACTGGATTCCTGAACCACTTGATTTTGAGTCTTTCAACTCAAAGAATCTAAAACACTATTTCCCTTTCATAGTGTGTAAACTAACTCAAAGTAAATGGATTGCATTTACTCGAAACATATTCACTGCCAAAGGTTCAAATCATGCTACAAGAAGATGTAATTAAGTCTTTTATTATTAGTATACATGGTAAACCTCTCACCCAATAAGTAATGTTTCCAACACTTCAAAGAATAAACTATATCATCCAATTCAAGACCATGTGTACAGAAATTTAATTCATGAGGCCTCAACTTCCATGATCTATATGCAACCACCCATTCATTATACATAAACACTACCCCAATAAGAACACCAAATGCATCAAAAAATAAGGTATACTTCTTACCCAGCTCAGATAGGATCAAGATTGATGCAGTCATCAGCCACTTCTTCAACTCCTGAAAAGCATTCTCACATGCTTTAGACCACTCAAAATTGATGTCCTTATTAGTCAAACCCAAGAGAGATGGTGCTAAATAAGATAATGCCTTGATAAAACTTTGATAATACCCCTCCAAACCTAGAAAAAATCAGACATAAAACACATTCTTGGGTTTATCACATGACACAAAAACATGCACTTTCTATGGGTCCACATACACATCTTCCTCAAAGATGATGTAACCTAGGAAATGCACCTTGTCAATCTAGAAATGAAACTTAGGTAGCTTGACGTATATCTTATTCTCTCTTAGTGTACTCAAGACGATGTGAAAATGTTTGGCATGATCATTATGAGTCTTGGAGTACACCAAAACGTCATAACAAAGACAACTACAAACTGATCTAGGTATGGGTGAAAGATTCTGTTCATTAGGGATATAAATAATTCCAGTTCATTGGTAAAGCTGAATTACATGAAAAAAACTCATATAAACCATACCTACTCCTGAAAGTAGTCTGTGATACATCATAAGGTCTCACTATCAGCTGGTGATACCCTGATCTCAAATAAATCTTGGAGAACACCAATTCACCTCTCAGTTTTTCAAAAAGATCATCAATCTGAGGAATAGGGTATCTGTTCTATCATCTGGTTCAGCTTTTTATAATTGACACACAACTATAATGATCTATTATCCTTATTGGAAAATAGAACTGGAGATCCCTAAGGATATTTACTCGGGAAAATAAACACATTGTTCTCCAATTCCTCCAACTGAGTTTTATGTTCATGGAGTTCTATTGGTTCCCTTCTGTATAGTGGAATGAAAACCAGTTCTATCCCCAGTAGAAACTATATTGTGAACTCAACATCTCTCTTGGGTGGTATCCCCAATAACTCCTCATGGAACACATCATAGAAATGATCTACCATAGGGGGAAATACAAGCTACTCTACTCCCTAATAATTAAGCATAAGAAAAGACACTTGAGATATGAGTTCACCCAACTATTAATAGTCTATCCCTGCACAACCTGATTAGATATCCCATTCCCCATGATGAACATAAGTGTTACCCTCTAGGGATGTAAACATAAACCTATGATGGTAACGGTCAATATGGTCTTGGTACAACACTAGAAAATCCATGCCCAAAATTAGATCAAATCCTGAAATCTTGAGTACAAACAAGTCCCATAGAAAACGGTACCCACAAACCTCAAGATCACAACCTTTACACTACCAAATATTTTTGGATTGCACACCTAAGGATGTATCAATAGAAATGACCCTGCAAACATGTTCCAATTCTAAGACCAACACACATACAAATTTGGAACATATAAAATAATGTGGGGCACCTGTATCAAAAAAAGAACTAGAAATCATGGAATCTACAAGAATCATACCTCAAACTACTGATGGCCCCACCTCACCACCTCTAGGTATAGGCTGAATTGCTGAAGCTGGATCATTAATCTTCACTAATCTCTAGTCTAAGTTATTGGCACTGCACTCTTTATCCATTACCCTGACCGATAAAGACAATAGAGTTCCAACTACCTAACTAATATGGGGTAACCAATCCCCTAGATGCACTATTTATCGGACTCAATCCTCCACCAGTATCCATATATTGAGGGTTCCAACAGAACCTCTTCACATGTCCCAAACTATAGCATTCTCAGCACTCAACTGGTTTTTGGGGACACTGACCATGCATGTGTCCCACCATACCACACTGATAACAGAAAACCCGGTTTCTACCCTGAGAGGATAGTTCCCTTTATGACTACTCTATCCACTAACACCCTAGTGTAAACTCTCAAAGAAGTGATTCCTACCATCAGAATCCACACCACTGGATCAACCAAGTAGAACTGCATGTCCACCACCAGAAGACTCCTTGAGATTTCCTTCTGAAATAAGGGTCTGATCCACCACTTCGGTAAATCTATTCAGACATAATATATTCACATAGTACTTAATCTCATGTTTAAGTCCATCCTAGAACCATCTATCCATATTTTCATCATATCTTTCCAACGATGGAACAAAGATTTTCAAGTCAAGGAAGCATCCGACATAATCCATCACTGAAATAAACCCCTGGATCAACCTCATAAACTTCACATCTACATTAAACGAGTAAATTTATCATGGAACTACTCCTCTCCCCTGTTACCATAGATCACTGGGTTTTCTTGATCCATTTCTGGTGGTGCATTATCGATGACATCTTCTTGCCTCCCAGTCATCACACATCTTAATGGTGGAATTTCTCTACAATGCCAAACACAAATCTTAGAACAAATAACATAAAACATCCACATTTGTACAAAATAAGGCTCTCCACTATCCATACACAACCCATTCTACATACAATATCCTAAAGGATATCACCACCCCTATTTCACTACCCTTATCTATCCCTACCTCAGTTCATGGTCAACATGGGGGGAGGGGGTAAACCAACTAACATAATCAAAATTATTTCATTAGAAATCCTTTTGAATCATTTTAACACCACAACGTAAACCTTATTCTTTTAGGATCCTTTCTATCTTTACAACTCATTACCACCATAATTGTAGGGTCTTGAAAATTCTTCCAAAGGAAGAAAATACCCCCACAATCATTTGCAGGAGGGAGAAAATGCCCCTACAAGTCTAGCAGGGTGAATAGACTCAGATTGAGTTGCAAGTTTCAGAGGAAACTTGAAGAAATTCAAGTTTGCAAAGGATTTCGAGTGAACCACGTACCATCACCGGGAAGGGTACACATACCACCTTGATTGCGAACCATCAGGTACGTGGTACGTTCCACGAACCACGCTAACCAAAGGAATCATGCACGTGGAAGAGATTTTTGTACCATTCTGTGAACCAAAGTCTCTGAAAACCCCGGTTGACCGAGTCTTCCACAGGTCAGGATATTGCTTCTATGGGCATCCATAAATGGTGTTGTGTGCCCAATAGATATGATTGCTCTGATGTTCTATAAAATGATCAAAGTAGAAGTACGGAGGAGACACACAGAGGGAGACAAACAGAGAGAAGGATGGAAGACAAAAGCTTAAGGGAGACCAAGAGGTTTCACTCCAGCTTTTGTCTTGTTTCATCAGCGAAGCATGAACCGTGAACCACTCCCTCCGCAGGTACAGTCGACCGCGAACTATAAAACATGGGAATTGATTAATAATAATAGAACTATGAACCTAACTGGTGAACCAAGAACTAAAGACTTCTCACGGATGAACTCCCCATGAACGATGATCCCCCAGACTCTCATCCAGTATGGCGCTCCATGTAGCGTACCGCTATGCGGACTGAACCCGGCGCTGCGTACCAAATCGGTACGTGGATATAACCCAAAGTGGCATGGTGATCCGTGTACCACTTTGGTACATGGTGGATGATACCCATGCCCGCGTACCACATAGATACGTGGATGGACCTTCTGCCTGCATAATTCTATGGTATGCGGAGCCTTCCCCATCCCACATGAAAAACCAGTACACGGAATGGGGTGTTTTCGGGTATTTTTCTTTCCAGTTCCAACCTCACCCCTTCGTTACTATCCATTACTCCATGATACCTCTTCTAACCAGTCCTCCGACATTAGCCAAAACCTCATTCAAGGACATTGGATCCATATGATCAGACCACCAGGTGCATCAGTGCACCTCATTGAGTCTACATACCCATGGTAGGTGGAGTCACAAAGTCCCCCCTCCCACAAAGGTGCGGGTTTCGATAATGCCTGTGAGGATACATTCTCATGGTAACCCGGAGTCCAACCTTAGGATGCCTATGTGAACCTCCCTGTTCTAGGGATTAAGGGTGATCACTTTCTTTTCCATTCAATGAGGGATAATGATCAGTCAAAGGGGTTATGTTTTCTCCCCCCTTTGACAAGGAAGAAACTCCTCCCCTTCCCAGAACATGCTCTGGGGACCTCCCATTGAGTTAAGTCCCCAATCTTCTGAGGCAAGGCCACGTGACCTTCAATTTCATTTTACATTGAAAGGTTCGTTGCTCTGTGCCCTCACCCACGGTCGCCTCAGCCTCTTCCGCCGTAGGTTCTCCCTCCTCCACCAATAGGGGAGGAGGCATGTGCATTGTTGAATCTTTCACATCCTATTTTTTCTCACACCGATCATGAATCATGTGGTCTTAGAGGTTTGTGATGATTATAACATCCACACATTCTGAACTATGAGAAATCTGATTCCTGACCAAAGAAGGATATGTAGGATGCCTACCAGAAGACCCGAGCTCCAAAGGGTGACCATCCATGAAGGGTCCACCCAATCATGTCCCCTAAAATGAGTAGCTTCTATGCGTAAGCCCCACACATTCTAAACTATGATAACTCTGATTTCTAGACAAAGAAGGATACATAGGATGCCTACCAGAAGGCCCAAGCTCCAAAGGGTTCCTATCCATGAAGGGTCCACCCAATCATGTCCCTTCAAATGGGTAAATTCTATGCGTAAGCCCCACACATTCTGAACTATGAGAACTCTGATTCCTAATCAAACCAGGATACATAGGATGCCTACCAGAAGGCCCGATCTCAAAATGGTGCCCATACATAAAGGGTTCACCCAGTCATGTCTCTCAAATGGGCAACTTCCATACGTAATCCCTACACGATCCGAACTACGTGGGTTCTAATTCCTCTCCTGAGGATATGTAGGAAGACCTCATTATGGGCCCAATCCCAATATCAAGTCACCTTTCATCCCCCTGGATGACGATAAACTTCAGAGCACCTTATAAAATGGCTCAAGTCAGCATCACCTCTATAGAATCAAATATATATGCATGCTTACAATGATCTTGAAAACCAAGGGTAGCCCATGTACACACTCTTCGGGAATGAACCAAGGATTCACAAACATATGAACATGACTTAAATATATAAGAGAGTCCTACAATAGATAAAAATCCTCTCTAGGAAGGGTGTAGTGAGCCTGACCTCTCATCCTCTCAACCAATGGAGTCCTTAAGTGTTGCTGGCCAAATCATCAGCTGACGAGTGCCTGCCTTTGGAAAGCAGGTCCATGAATCATAAATACCAGGGTCGTTGGGCATTCTTGTCTCCACAAATAAACCTGTTGGAGACCATACAAGGAAGTTATATCCGAGAAGTACCGATTTTATGAGTGCTCGACCCCCACGCAATCGCCCGTTGGGACCAACAGTTCCTGCAGGGTTAATTAAACCTTATTCAAAGGATAATGATGCTAAACGGGTTGAAACAAAGGTATGATAAATTCAACAAGAACCCACATATATAGTAAAAGAGACGGGTGATGATCCTCGTCGAACCATTTCCACACCACCTGTAAACGCACCACCTCAGAGGAGGAACAAAAATTGTAAACCCGACATGAATCCTTAACCAAGGTGGAAGTTCTAACCTAATGATAAAAGAAAAAAGGATGCTGCATGTCAGACCATTTTGTTTTCCCTAGTATGCACAAAACATGCCACCTCAGAGGCGTAACAAAAATGGTGAACCCGACGTGAATCCTTAACCAAGGTGGCGGTTCTACCCCAATCATACCCCTTCACCCCACAATAAAAGAAAAGGGGAAGGGGGCTAAGCTGAATCACCAAATATGCATATGTTTTAAGGAATGATACTTTGACGATGTTTTTTGGTCTCTATGTCATATATGTATATTACAGGTTCCCGAAGAGCGACCTTCGATCCAAATGAAATCCCAACAACCCATGCAGACACACACATCAGCGATCCTATAGGCGGTCGGGGCCTCAATGAAGAGCAGGACCCCCTCACCTACCCAGCACCTTCGATGCTGGGTATCCAATACGCTGATCAAAGAGTACCATCGAAATGGTACTCTCCCCATGTTAGAGGCTGCAAGACAGGCCCTCGAGTCCGCAAAGTTCCACCAGCTGCCTCTTTAGCTTCTATCAGTACCCCAGCACAAGGCATCCCATGGTGGTCATCTCAAATCATTTCAGGAGCCTATCCCCGAAATGTGACAATGAGTACCTCCCTTATCTTAGGGAGGTAGATAAAGTCAATGCTGATGACTTTATCTCAACTACACAGGGGTGCTACCCATGGGCTACCGCCAGAGAGTGTTGTCGCTGACACCGGATGACTAGGCCTCCTCCTGCTGAGGAGGACCTTATGCTGAGGGCACCTGCCAAAGTCCCGGAGACTCGGGCCCCTCAGGCTTCCCACCAAGGGTGGCGAATATATAATTGGGAACATGCTATGACCCTGGTTCCCGAAGAGCAGCTCCACTTTACTAACGCAGCGACATTCAACAAGCATACATACGAATCTAACCTCTCCACTCAAGCCCACCATAGAAATAGGGTGGCACAATAAAAGTACATGCATGTTCCTGCTAATGCTCATTGGTCCCACCGTGCAGACACAGCGGCAAACTAAAGGCATATACAGATATCTGCCGAGCCACAACAAGCCCGCCATCCAAATAAGGCGGCATGTAGCTACATACAGGAATAAATACCTGTTGATGCATTTCAAGACTTCCATCTAAATAGGGCAGGAATGGGCTATATGCAGACACAAACACCTACTGATGCATTTCAAGCCCTCCATCTAAATAGGGTGGAAACTAAATACCAGCAGAGTCAAATTCATGCGGATGCATACAAATCCCGTGAGACAAATACAGTGACAACCGAGTAGATGAAAATCCTCACTCATGAATATGAAGACCACCAGTCAAATACGGTTGCAACCATATAAGATAACCATCAATAGACTCGTTCCTCTTTCCCGACACAGGAGAACTGCCAGTATCTACTGACAACTCGTGGAGGATCGGAGTAGGTGCAAACTCCTTCCCTGACATTGGATTGGGCCTTCATACCCATTCCAAAAAAATATGTATCTTAGAACATCCTGGAAATGATGGAAGATCATACATCGATTCTGGACCATATACTCCAAACATGCCAAGATATCATTGCATCGACAACAAAGGTGAGAAATCGGACCCAAGACCTGGTTTCCTCAAACGGAATGACTCACTCACAAAATGAGTTAGTCACTCCAGAGTAGTTATACATCCCTACTCTAGTCCAGGAGGGTTGATGAAAATATCCCATGACATAAGGACAATTGTATCGGGAACAAATACATGTTCCAATTGGGGGATGTCGGTCCAACGTGGTGGCTGCTCTATGGCATGCATATATCCCTTCCAAAACTCAAGATGCTCATCGGAGTGTCCTGATGACATCACGGTACCCAACAAGATAGGGACCCGTATATGAAGGCCATTACCAACAACAGATGGCCACCGTTACCCACAAGAGAGTTCCCAAGAATGAAAAGCGCCAAAGACAACCAGAAAATGAAGAGCACATACATGATCCTGCTCTGCTGGAAGTTGGGGTTCTTGATGCCCTCAAACATATATCAAAAAAGGCTCAAGACCCTGTTATTCCATTACAAAATTATAGAAGTGGAAGTAGTAGTTTCAAAGGTCCTCCCCACAATATCGATACCAGTAGCTCTGAAGGTCCTCCACAGAGCACCTACGGGGGCTCACTCTGTGGGTCAAGAATGATCAATCACGAGATCCTATCTATTGATGCACATTAGGATAGCCCCCCCTCGACCTGAAGATCATACATCAAGAAGGTAATCCCCTTACTATCGTCTGCCCTGATGGTCCTCCCTGGGGTATACTCTATAGATATGCTTCTCCCTATAGTCAGACATCAAGTCATGATGGTAGTCCTCACCATGATGATGGTCATTGAAAAGGCACTCCTCGCAATGATAGTTACTCTGAAGGTCCTACCCATAGTGAAATCAAGCAACGAGAAGGTCCTACCCTCATTAAAGTACATCCTAAAGGTCCTCCCCAGGATGTACACTGTAGAAATTATCCTTGTAGCGAGGTATCAAGTCATGATGGTAGTCCTCGCCATGATGACAGTTATTACGAAGTACCTCCCCGCAATGAAAGTTGATTTGAAGGTCATCCCCTCAGTAACATCAAGCAGAAAGAAGTTCCTCCCCTCACTATATCCCACCCTCGAGGTCCTCCCCAAGTTATGCACCATAAAGACATTTCCCGCGGTCGGGCATCAAGTTGCAATGGTAGTCCTTTCCATTGCAGCACCAATTGCAAAGGTCCTCCCCACAATAAAACTTCATATTGAAAAGAAGGTCCTCCCCTTTCCAGAACAAATATGAGAAATCCCTCCTATGATGAGGCACTCGGAAAGGAGTCAGACACATCAGGAACTCCGTCTATAATGAACGATATTCTTTCTCAAATAGACGATGGCCCGGGGCCACACTCATCTTTTGAACCACACCCGCGGTGTCTGAAAATCAATAAGGTACCCACCAGCTTGGTTTCTTGGAAGGAAATTATTAAGAAGCAGTCGAGTTGGGAATATCAAGTAGAGAAGCCCCCGGAAGAACAACAACATGATATGTTTCTTGTGAGAAGACAACTAGCTAGGGATAATATACCAGTGATGTATTGGCCTACAAACACTTATCACTTTTACATCTAGGATATTTTTTAGGGGAATTCATGCATGAAATTAACCTAAACATATGTATGACTCTTTGAAAGTTGAAAGAAAAATTCCTACCCTACGAAGGGTAGGTGGACCATGTCTGCACGATAAGGGAGCTTCACCATCTAATTGACCTGGAAGCCCTCCCGTCTGAAAGTCAGCCACAATCAGAAAGGAGAAAGAAAAACCTTGAGCTGGATTGCCTTCATGCACTTCATAAATTGTGTCACCTCATTGGCAACACCCCGGCTAGAGTTCACATTCGGGGGTGGGGAGAACATGGAGCTTTGTACTTCACCCCACATCCCATTCAACAGGCCCCATTGGAAATGAAGTCCTACAATTTCATCACCCAGAGGAAACAATCAAGTGAAACCACTACTCAGGAAAGATGTGATACTCAATAAAAACTGGCCTGAAGTAAGTCGCAAAAGCATCGGGGCCATAGAGATCAATTATCGAAAAGCTTCTGATATAGGAAACTGGGAACATCTAGAATGCTTCCCACCTAAGGGAAGCCAACCAGAAAGTAGTGCCCATGTCTTCAAAAGACCATAGAATTCATGCAAGAACAATGCCATACTTGGATCACACCCATGTGAGAGTATGTGAAATTGAAAAGGTGGAAATAGCGGCAACTACCGCCATGATACGGGAACAACCCCAACCCACAGGGATGGGGGCATTTTTAAATCAAAATTCCCCCATAAGACCAACAAATCTAGGTTATAGAGAATCAACAGGAGAATGGGAACAACCCTATCCCATAGGGATGGGGAAATTTTTACCTCAAACCCCCGCACATCAAACGTCTATCTTCCACTATCTAGGAAGAAAAATGGGCAGAGGAGTTACCCGTTCCACCCCTTCTCGTGGTTCTCACTCTCCAAGACAAAGGCACATTATGAGGTCAGACTAGGGATCCCTTCGGGTCAATCTTCACCAAGAAACCCAAAGGATACCGCAGAATTTAAGGACAAACTCCAATAAAGGGTGCATGTAGCCTTCCTACCATTTGACACCGGGTACACCACCCCCAATGCGGTATGCCTCAGTGAACATGATAAACGTCAACCCCATGGATCTCAAAGGAAATGACGTCGGGGGAGAGGATGCGAAGGAAGACGGTTCCCTCCCAGAGGCATCCCACACCGAACCTGATGGTGTGCATACCCAGAACTAGAGGGAAGTCATAAATTTGGGTGCCACTTCAGTCAACCCGACATTACCTCCCACACAGAACCCCAACACGGAGAATAATAAATCCAAGTTCGTCTATGACCCGCCTTCTTCTACCTCTGAGAGTGCATCCCTCACCCTAGAGGAAAGGTTCTCCAAGTAGGAGGAAGAAATGAAAGAGCTCAGGCGAATTAACCCGAGCTACGTCGATGGAGTTATCTCACCAAATGTGTTCCCCCCGCGGAACGTTAGCAGGTGCTCCTAGAAGAGGTTCCAATGCCTCAGGCACTCATCCCAGTGAATGAACCCGAGTTTGGAGGTCCGTTCAACCTGGCCCCAGAAGGAAATCAAGATTTCCCCCTACTGGGAAGGAAGCCGGAATATATCCAGGTAAACCCACAAATGATACCCCCAGCTGAGTATCAACCCCAAATTCCAGTAGTTCTAGCATTCCCAGTCTTGGCCACTGCCGCACTAGCTCAAGATCAAGCCCAACCGGATATGCATCAAGGGATCTTAAATAACGTTGAGAAGCTAACAGCTCGACTAGAATCCATGGAGGGGTGTCGTGCTCCGATATAACCAGAGTGAAAACCCTACCTCGAGTGGGTGAGCAATGTTCCACCACCACCAAACTTCAGGAACCCCATATTCCCAATATTCAATGGCTTAGGGGATCCAGAATAGAATTTGATGCACTATGACTCTTACTGTGACCCCATGATGGAAACCCCATAGCAGTAAGAATCTATAAAACTCATGTGCTTCGTACGAACCCTATAGGTATCGGCTTTCGTATGGTATACTAGCCTGCCAGCCAATTCAATTACAGGATGGGAGGACCTATGGCGACAGTTTCTCTTCCAGTTTAGTTTGACACTACCCAAGACGATAGTCAGTGACCTCATGAACTATAAGCAACAAGAGAAAAAAAGAGTCCCAGACTCCATTTCCAAATGGAAGGGCCTGACATATTCCCTGAACCGGATACTCCCCCAGGGTGAGATGCTCTCCATGTGAATCAATAACCTTCGAGATGAATTGTGAATGCCACTCATCTTAGTGAAGTAAACCAGTGGGTTTATAGACTTCTATTCCATTTCCCAAAGGATAGAAGACTCCTTGAAATGGACCAATCTTAAGTCCCGAGTGCCCCCCTCAGCCCCTGGGAAAAGAATAGGAAAAGATGAAGTGGCTTCTGTCACACTTAAGCCACCCCTGACACTAGCTCCAGTCGCAATGCCCCCACTGAACTATTCATAACCCCTTGGACGCCAACAACCACCCACACCTCGACAATATGAGTAACGAGGTGCTAAAATAAATTAGTTCGAAGTATGAAGAAATGAAGTTTACTCATTTCGTGATGACCAAGTTCGTGGCTATTTCATAGCCACCATGAATTTTAATTTACTCTGGCTACCAGAACCAAAGTGATCTGATGAAGTGGGTCTCGACAACTATCCAAATTATTGTCCATATCACCGGATACTAGGACACACTATCTAGGAATTCTTTGTTTTCAAGGATCTCCTGTAAAAGAAGGTGGCTTCTGAGAAAGTCAAGTTGGGATCGCCACTAACACAAGTAGCATGTGTCTCCACCTCCGACTCAAGAGAGGAAGAGGAGTGGAAAACAATTTCTAGTAAGAAGGAGAAATTTTTTAACAATTGGATGACCTATAAGATCATCAACCGAGTCCATGGAATCCTCCAGGTGCAGTTGAAACAACCAACTGTGCCTCCGAAAGCCCCTAATACAGCACAACTGTCCTCCTCAGCCACGCGGTCCTCTAAAGGCTAGAAGGACATAAAGAAAGAGCAAGAAGATGAGATGACACCAAAGATGAAGTCAGTGTTGATGCTTTTGGACTTCATGCCAATAATCTTGGCACAATGAGCATCGCCCTGCCAAACTGTTCAATGGGAACCATCCCACCAAATGGTTCAACGGGCACCGCCCTTCCAAACGACACCATTAGAAGGAGACAGTCAGATAGAAATAATGTCAGATCAAGAACTGATCTTCGCCTCCTTTAATGTCATTCACTTGATGGAACCCTTATCTGATGAAGATTATGGACACAAACCCAAATTCCTCACACCCAATTGGAGAGCTGGAAAAAGAGGCTGTAGAGGCCAGAGGTTTCCTGGAAGGCATGATCATAGAAGGATTCAAATTCCTAGCCACGCCACAAGTCAGACCGTTAACATCATGGAAACTCACGCAAGGACCTTACAATAGACACGACAAGAACCAGAATTCTCCTTCTCCACCATTGGAATATATCCAAGACCAGTTATCTTGGAGTATCCATCAAGAGAAGAAAAAATACTGAACCGACCAAGATATACATGCAGACTAGTTCAGCCGAACGTGGAAAGGACTGCAACACTGCTGACCCTTATTAAAGATGCCAAACCATCTACATCCAAAGATCAAACCCCTAAAGTGTCTATTAAAGAGCCACCTTGATCCGGGAAGTGCCAACCTTTAGAGCATAATTATGATATTATAAAGCAGTTGGATTCAGTAATAGGAAATCTGTCAATTCTGGATTCATTGAGAATGTTCGTAGATCTTAGGGAGGCACTCATTGAAGCCTTTCTAAGACCCCAGGAGTTCAAGGCTGAAGTAGTAGTAGCCTAAGTCTACTGGATGGAGACCGGTCCTGAAGAATGTCATGTCGTCATCTCCTTCATAGATAAGGATGAAGACGCCATCATGAAAGGGCACATAAAACCCTTATATGTGTCTGATAGGATAAATGGAATTGATGTTTAGAGGATCTTCATTGACAATGGCTCTGGAGTCAACCTCCTCCCATTGAGGATGCTTCGTCGACTGGGGTATGATGAAGATAGCTTGATTCCTTGCACTACAACTCTACTGGGATATGAAAAAAGTGAGCAGAAACTGTTGGGATGAATCAAGCTTAAAACTTGCCTCAGAGATATCACATCAAATTTCGTGTTCCTGGTGGTGCAGAAAAGTACGACCTTCAACATCCAGTTAGGGAGGCCTTGGCTGCATCAGCACATTGTAATTCCTCCTCATACCATCAGTGCATCAAATATTGTACTAATGGTAAAAATAGGACTTTACACACTGATAAATCCTTGTTTGAGTTCTGTGAGTCGCACTATATCAATGTCAGGTTCTATGAGTCGGAAGAAAAAAATCTTTCGACTGCCGACGTTAATTGGATCAATGCCCCAAATGGATTGGAGATGGCTCCCTCCGACCCCCTATAGAAGCTTGGGGAAGAGTACATACTACCCATCAACCAAGTTGAATGCGTAAGTACAAGTCTGGATGCAGACTTATTTGTCTGCATGGTATCTATTACAACCACCAAGTTCAAAGACATAGAAAAACGAGCTAACTCCCATGTTGTTAGGAAAATCCCTATCAAAGATGCTCCCAGACCATCCTTGGGACATCAAACTACCCTTTCCTTACTCACTAAGTCAAAATATGATTTATCTCCCAACATTGGAGAGATCGTCTCAAAAATCCTTTCTCCATTGGAAGAGGAAGATGATGAATATGATGAAGAAGAAGAAGAGGAGGAAGAAGACCTCAAAGATGTCCCTCCTACATTCGAAGAAGGTTTCTCCACCATAATCGATGAACTTAATGAGATAAATATGGGCACCGAAAATGACCCGTGGTCCACTCTAATCAGTGTATCCATGCCTATCGAGGAGTAGGAGGCATATAACTCCTTCCTAAAGAAGAATAGAGACGTGTTTTCCTGGAATTACACAGAAATTTCAGGCCTCGATCCTAAGGTCTCCACCCATCGTCTGGGCTTACCAAAAGATCACTGGGGCTATAAACAGGTAGCCAGAAGGACCCATATGACGCATGCTGCCAAAATAGAGGATGAAGTTGACAAACTGATCAAAGCCAACTTCATACGAGAGGTATAATATCCGATCTGGCTGGCGAACATAGTCCCTATCAAATAGAAGAATGGACGGATTAGAATTTGCATCGACTTCGGGGACCTTAATCAGCACTGTACAAAAGATGAATTCCCAGTCCCGATCATAGAATTGTTGATCGATGCAATGGCCGGATATGAAGCCCGATCATTTATGGATGGTTATTCTGGATATAATAAAATCTAGATAGCTCAAGGAGATAAAGAAGATACTGCTTTTAGGGTCCCTCAGGGAGTGTTCTATTAAAAATTAATTCCCTTTGGTCTAAATAATTCTGGCGCCACATATCAGCATGCCATGCATCGCATCTTCAAGCTCTTCTTGGGAAAATTTGTCGAGTGTTATGTCGATGACCTGGTGGTTAAATCATGAAAATGTTCAAACCACCTGGTTGATCTTGAGACTATCTTCAACAAATTGCAACAAAACAGTTTAAAGATGAATCCCCTTAAATGATCCTTTGGCGTTACCTTGTGAAAATTCCTTGGCTTCTTTGTACACCATCGTGGCATCAAAGTCGACCCCAAGAAGATAAAATCCATACTTGGAATGTCCCCACCTCGCAACCTCACCGAGTTGAGAGGTATCCAGGGGCACCTCGCCTACATTCAGAGCTTTATAGCCAACCTATTAGGTAAATTTTTACCTTTCACCAGGCTCATGAAGAAAAGAGTTGCGTATAAGTGGGATGATGATTTCCAAGAAGTGTTTGAAAATCTTAAAAGATACATCCTAAGTCCACTGGTGCTCATACTTCCAGTCAAGGGTAGATCACTCATTCTGTACGTAACTACCATAGAACAGTCATTAGGCGGCTTCCTCATGCAGAAGAATGATGCCGACAGTGAAAACAACATCTACTACCTCAGTCGGACAATGATCGATGCTGAAACTTGGTATTTGAAGATTGAAAAGAACTGACTAGCCCTAATCTTCATAGTTCAGAAGCTTAGGAATTACCTGAAGCACCATGAGGTCCACCTAGTCTCTCACTACAACCCGCTCAAATATATCCTCAACCGCCCCATGATAAATGGGAACCTATCACAATGGGCGGTCATCCTATAATAGTTCAACATATGGTACGTACCCCAGAAGGCCTTCAAAGGCCAAAAATTAATAGACTTCCTGGATGAACACCCCTTGGAAGAAACAACACTGTTGGATGCTGAAATTATGAATGAAGAAGTTTTTTCCATTTGGGAGGACCCCCAGATGTGGGAAATGTACTTTGATGGCGCTTCCTGAAGCCCGATAGGGAAAAGGATGGAAGATCCCGAACTCAACAAAGTGGGGATGAGATTCGTATTTGTATCTCCCAAAAAGGCCATCTTGACTTACTCTTTCCTACTTTCAGAAGGGTGTATGAACAATGAAGGAAATTATTAGGCCCTCATTTCAGGCCTATAATTGGCACTCCAAGTGCAAGCTAAACACCTTAAAATAAAGGGCGATTCAGAGCTAGTCATCAAACAGGTCAACAGTGACTATTCTATTAAGAAAGAAATATTGGTTCCCTTGATGAACCATGTTCAAGCACTGATGGAAGAATTCCTATCAGAACCAACATTGACTCATGTCCCCCGGTCACAGAATGATCAAGCTGACACTTTGGCAAACACAGCCACAACCTTGGCCGATCCCAACTAGGATGAAATGATCATTAGCATTACTCACCGTCAGATGGTCCTGCCATTAATCTAGAGAAATATGGAGGAAATCAATGAAATTATTCATGTTCCTGAGCCTTATGGTCATACCACTGGTTAGATGATGCCCATTGAAAGTTACCTTCGGAATAGGGAACTCCCACCAGATAGGGCTGGAAGGGAGCAGTTCTAAAGACGGGCAGTCAATTTTTCCTTATACAATGGAGTAAACCAAGAAAAGGTTCTCTACAAATGAGGCCTTGATGGAGTCCTTCTCTGGTGCGTTGATGGAGAAGAGACTACTACCATCATAAAATAAGTGCATGTTGGAGCCTGTGGAGCGCACCAGTCAGTGACTAAGCTCTCTCACCAAATTTGAAGACTTGGGTATTACTGGCCCATTATGATACAAGATTGTTCCATATTCACTAAAAAGCTCTATTCTTGCCAAGTTCAAGATAATTTAATACACCAAACCCCAGATTTACTTCACACAGCCAAGTAATCATGGCCATTCGTCACCTGGGGGATGGATGTTGTGGGACCATATCCTCCCGCTACAGCCAGACAATTCAAGTTCATACTCACAGTGACTGACTTCTTTTTTTAAATGGGCCAAAGCCATACCCATTAAAGAAGTCGGGGCGAAAAACATCATCAGCTTTGTGAAGGACAACATCATCACCATATTTGGTGTCCCTCATAAAATACTGATGAATAATGGCACCAACTTCTACTCTACTAAGCTGTACAAGATGTACCAGGAGTACAGAATCAAAGCCAATCGGTTGTTCTGCTACCACATGGCGGCCAATGGGCAGATAGAGGCTTTCAACAAGACTTTATCCAACATACTTCAAAAGATGGTCGGTAAGGATAATAAATCATGGCTAGATAAGGTCCTTCATACTTTGTGGGCTTACCAGACCACGACCCACACTTCCACTTAGACAACCCCGTACTCACTAGTATACGGGGCAGATGTGGTGTTTCCTATCGAAATCCAAGTGTCGTCGCTTCATGTGGCCATTTGCGATCAATTTTCCATAGACGAGAAATCCCAGAGATGGTTTGATGAATTGAAGAATCTAGAAAAGAAAAGGTTGCACACTCTGCACCATTTGGAAATCTACTAAAATCGAATTGTACGATCCTTCAATAAAAAGGTTTGCCTTCGATCTTTCCTCGAAGTAGAAATGGTGTGGGTCCTCAGAACCCCGATGATACTCAGGAAGAAGCCCCCAAAGCTTGAACTAAAGTAGGAAGGACCATATTTCATACATAGGGTCTATTCCAATGGAGCGTATGCCCTGATATCAATGGATAGACAGCTCATCACAACTCCTACAAATGCAAAGTTCTTGAAGAAATACTTTGTGTAATAGAAATTCAAAGGTCCAAGCTCTATGACCCTAGAATATGAGTCATAAAAATAATAGGAATGCAAAGGTCCAAGCTCTACGACCCTAAAATATGAGTCATAAAAATATCTCTAATGCCAAGGTCCAAGCTCTACGACCCTAAACTATGAGTCATAAAAATAGCTCCAATTCCAAGGTCCAAGCTCTACGACCTTAAACTATGAGTCATAAAAATAGTCCCATGATAAGGTCCAAGCTCTACAACCCTAAATTATGAGTCATAAAACTCCAATTCCACGGTCCAAGCTCTATGACCCTAAACTATGAGTAAATAATGCCTCCAATGCCATGGTCCAAACTCAATGACCTAAAACTATGAGTTGTCATCCTGAACACATGATGTTAAACTGTACGATATTAGTCCATGCAACACAACAGTAAAAAAAATTCCCTCAATATCATGGTCCAAACTCTAAGACCCTAAACTATGAGTTATATCACCTCTAAGCCACAGTCCAAACTTTAATACCTTAAGTTATGAGTAACAATTCCGTGAACCCATATCATGGTCCAAACACTAAGACCTTAAACTATGAGTTAAAAATGATCCCATATCATGGTCTAAACTCTAAAACCCTAAACTACGAGTCATCATAATTTACACATGACGTTAAATTGTAAGGAAATCTTCCCTGAAACATGGAATTAAACTATGATTCATGTCTATGCTGTAATATGTTAAAATACGTAGTATAAAATGTCCTAATCACATGACAATAAACTGCATGATCTCTCACAAAACTACGTGCGACTTGATTCCTGCCCTCGCATGATACATAGAGATTCCTTAATCATTGATCCTGGCCCATCCCCAATAAAAAAAATCCATCCATCACACCCCCTATTTACCCATATTCATAAAGGAAACCCTTATCAGCCCTTGTTTCTCACATCGAGTATAACTCCCGTGAGCTTAGGATTGGTGGTAGAGATTCTCTTAAGAAAGTAAAATATGGGGTAACATGATAGACATGTCCACTATGATAGGTAGAATTAAAGTTCTCTTACCCTTTGGACCAAGACAAATCAGTACAAGGTATATACAAAACTATGTGCGGCTTGATTCCTGCCCTTGCAGGATACGTAGAAATGCCTAAATCCTCGATCCTGTCTCATACCCCATCGAAAAAATGCCTCCATCATTCCCCCTATCTACCCATATTCGTAAAGTAAACCCTTATCACTCCTTGTTTCTCACATCGAGTATAAAACCTGTGAGCTTAGGATTGGTGGTATAGATTCTCTTACGAAATTCAACTATGGGGTAACATGATAGACCAGGCCACTATGATAGGTAGAATGAAAGTGACCCTACCCTTTGGACTGAGCCAAATCGGTACAGGGTACATACAGAACTATGTATGGATTGATTCCTGCCCTCACAGGATACGTAGCAATGCCTCAATCCTCGATCTTGGCCCAGCCCCACCAGGAAAGAAAAAGAAAATGCCCCTATCATATTCTCTACCTCCCTGCACTTGTGAATGAGACTTTACGACCACCCCTTATTTCTCACACCGAGTATAACTCACGTGATATTAGAATCAGTGGTGAGGATTATCTTACGCAAATAAATCATAGAGGAATATGGTAGGTCTGACACCCGTATCAAGTGAAACCAAAAATTCCCTTAAGTGTCCCTAACACATCGAGAAAACGCTTGTAGAGATCATTTAGAACTACGTGTGGCTTGATTCCTGCCCTCACAAGTTATGTAGTGATGCTTAGATTCGGCATCCTGGCCCATCCACTAGAAAAAAAAGGCCCCTTTCCCCCATGCGTAGGTCAGACTTGTACAAGGAGTCCATGAAAGGTCCTATCGCATGACAATAAAACTACAAAATTCTTCAAGAGTTATGTGTGGCTCAGTCCTTAGTATTATGAGATTCCACACATGCCTCTCAGTCATGAGAAGTCAAAAGATCCTACTTCCCCCTATACATATGAGTCAGACCTATATGGAAGCTCCAAGTAGTTCAAGGTTAATCATAGTCTGGGTATTCTCACATTCCCAGGCACTTATTTCCCATTTGTCACACTCCGCACCTTAGGAAAACTTAGATCCCCATAATCATTCAAGGCCATCTAAGATGGAAGGTCGGTATCCTGTGGAAAACTTTTATTGACTTTTCACATTATGCCCCAGTGGCTCTGCATATGTTGCCCACAAAAATGGTCATCAATCAAAGGAAAATTCATCCCCAGGAGATTCCTCTCTTATATCAGTACGCCCAATGGCTTCCAATCCCCATGCCATCCCTCCTGATTCAAGTAGCCCTCGGGACTATGGTTTACACCTTCTATCATCACTCACTTCTAAGGAACACCGGAACATCCTGATTGCGATTAACCTAAAACTATTGAAGATATTTATGATAGTATAATCTTCCTCGCTGCATGAATCTAAACTGTATAAAATCACATCCTCACTGCACAATATTAAACTGTAAGGCCAAAATCATCCTTTTTGTATGACGTCAAACTGAATAACAATGATTTAAGCCCAAAAGTGCCCTCTAATACTGATTTTTCTATTCCTAAGCAATGACACAAAATCCTCATAATCCCTTGTTTCTCACACCGAGAATAGCTCATGTGAGATTAGGGATTTTAGATAGAGATACACTATGAAATTATGGAAAAACATCCTAGGAATTTGGTCCCAGTAGCATGACCTTAAAAGGCATGTCACAGTTCCCTCCCCCAAGAGGAACCCCACATCCTGGCCATGTGACTTTAAATGACTGGGTATCCCAATGATGGAACAAATACCTCACCCTGGGTAGGATTCAGATCTATGTAAGCAACACCATTTTGTGAGTAAATTATCGCCCAAATATCCCCAATATGTCCAGATACACCCATGCCATACTTTAGACTCTGTGATTTGAGTGATCTTGAATCTACATAACCCTCCAAGGACATATGGGATGGAAGGACAATGTACTGTGGATGCCTTTGATTGACTATGCACATTATGTCCCGGTGGATCTGTATATGTTTTCCACAAAAATGGACATCAATCAAAGGAAAATTCATCCCCAGAAGAGTCCTTTCCTATCTCAGTACGCCCAATGGATTCCAAGCCTTGTTCCACCCCTCCTAATTCAAGGGAACTAAAAGTTATGATTTATGTTTTCATCCTTACACACATCCTGGATATATCAGAACATGCAGAACTGATTCATATCTGGTTTCTTTTGAGGTTTCTAAAGATATCCCATATGTATGCATGAAGTTGATCTGCATACAAAAGAAGAGCACCCCACTCATTTCCGGGTTTCCCAAAAATAAGTTCAGTTAAAATGCATCCTTTTTTTTCAAGAGCACCCCTGGTCAAAGGTCACATACCGTATTCAGAAAGTTCCCAATCTCCATAATCCTCAATGGTCATCGGAGACGGAAGGTTGGTGTCCTGCAGACACCTTTTCTTGACTATGCATATCCTACCTCAGTAGCTCTTCATATGTCACCCACAAAAATGGTTTTCAACCAAAGGAAAATTCATCCCTAGGAGAATCCTATCCAGCTTCCTTATGCTCAAATGACATTCATGTCTTGTCACACCCCCGAATTTGAAAAACTACTAGATAACGTCTTGTGTACCTCCTTCTTTCCAAGTGTCCCTGATGAAAAAATAAAGGGACCCTTAACTAAGCTGACCATTCACCATCTCTCCCTCACACAAGTAAGAACCGTGCAGGAATAGTTACCTACTCAAATCTGATATGAATGTCCCTAATGTTTCATACACCGTTACTCAAGTTATCCACCCACTGTGTCCCCAAACATTAAAATAAATTCAAGATGTTGCAAATTCTACCCAGTCATCAGAAATGGAAGGCCATTGTCCTGCAAAAACCTTTGCTCAGCTATGAACATTATGCCCCGATGGCTCTGCATATGTTTCCCACAAAAATGGTCATCAACCAAGAGCAATTTCATACCTAGAAGTGTCCTTTCATACCTCTGTGCGCCTAAAACAGCTCCTGATCCTTATGCACGTCTGAAATCACAAGTCTAGGGTCAAGAAAAATCCCTCATCAATGTATGAATAATATTAGAACATTCCCGGCTGACCAATCTCGAGAAAAGATGGAGAATATATTTTTAAAAGCCAAATCTATTTCATTAAGTTCAGCAAAAACAGAGGAACATCCCCAACTTAGAGTCTCTCTAGAGTATTAAAAAAATGGGAGAGTACATATCGTGATTTGATATAGGACTATAATAAGGCTGGGTTTTCCCTTTCTAGAATAATGGAAAGTGATCGTTGTGGGCCATCAATAGTCTACTCCAAAGAGGCTCTCTCCTCCGTTTTGGCTTTGACCGTCGGACGCACCCACTCCAGATCAACTTTAAGGTCCCACCCCTTTTTCTGGACGACTTCATAATTGGTGCGTGAGGAGGCCAGTTGTTCCCTCAACTTGGTTGTGTGGGATTTTCACTCCCATAGATCTTCCTCTTGAGTTTCCACCAAATCACAGACCTTTACCTCCTCGGCCGTCAGATGATCAAGTTCTTCCAAAATATCTCAGAATGTCACCACATGGTGATAGGAATAATTGAACTTTGCCAGCTTTTCCTCACAAGAGGAAAGGTCTTCTCAGGAGATGACAATTTGGTAAACAAGTAGGTGAAGGTATTGATAATAAAAACCGCTAGAACCCAATTCATAAATAACACCTAAAAATTTTCACCCTCATCAACAAAATTGGCCATGGGTGTCTCAACATAAAGAGTACATAATTGGCGCCATGCCTCTTTTCACACTGCTTGTTTCCTTGCCACAACACCAGCACTTCGATCCTCCCCTACTTCCACATTTATATAAGTAGGAAGCATCATCATAGGAGTAGGGAGGGACCTAAGGAAATTCACCCAATATGGGAGACTCTCTTTTCCCTCAGATGGCCCAGCCACTAGAGCCGGATGCGGAAGACTGACTGCGGCCTCTAGGATGATCGTTGATACTTGGATGGTGCCGGTCTCATTAAGATCTTGGGTAATATTCATAGTAGGGGAGTAGTTTGAATCACTTCCCACGGAAATGGGTTGTACTGATGAAACCCCTCCCAGATTCTTTTGACGACAGACTGAACACCTTCTTACCACAAGAGCAGGATCAGGAGGTGTACCCATATTGGTTGTTGTAGGGATAGAAGTGGAAGGCATAGATGTTTCAATTTTCATAGTAGAATAAATGTGTGAGGTTGTCATTGGGGAAAGAACATGGCAAATAATGGTTAAGGGTTTCTGCACCCACCAAACTGGTTCTTTCAGCATCCCACTGGGGTAACAATCTACCCATAGTTGGGAATACTCTAGCGATAGAAAGGTGGGCCCCATCGTGTTAGGAATGATAATCTCCTTAACAGCACCTTCATGCATCATCATAAGCCACAATTGGGGGAGAACCACGGGATGAGATTCTCCCCTTAGTCGAACAACTGGAAGTAGCACAGTCCGTTAAAGGCATCCAAATTTCTTGGAAAACCTGTAGGGAAAGTATAGCTCACAAATAACTACTTGGTCTACACAGGCATTGAGCATCCTATCCTGAAGATTGATGAGTTATGAAAATGACTCCAAGGAACCGCCTCTGTCACATATCAATGATCCATGAGGGGTGGGATGTGGTGCGAACGAGAAATGAGAGGCATCGTTCAATAGCCCAACCACATCGGTAACACTCAAAGTCCTGAGACGAATATCATAAATGCTGAGAAGAGCAGGATGAAAGTTAGAATGGGGAAACCATGCGGTATTCCGAAATTCATAATAGGGGAAGTGTTCTACCATCCACCTGTATAGGAATTGAAATGATCCACTTAGACGATGTGGAGGCCTGCCTTCCTGAATCTGTCCCAACAATTCATAAAATCAGGCGAGGGTAGGAAGGGCCAAATTAATGGGTTGACCCTCCGCCAGCATGGCTTTCATCATCAAGGTTCAAGTCCAAAACCCGGTGTATACATCACAGGATGGGAAGATCCATCCACTTAAAAACATAGAAAAGAAACTTATTAGCCTAATTGTAGGTGAAACGTCTGGCTAAAGGTCATATCCCCATGTGGTATATCACCCTGTTTCGAGGGTAGCATAATATGACCCTGGGGTTTGGTGGGAATGGCGAGTGGGATTGGTTCAACTGTGGTGAGCCCTCGGCTTGGGTCCATTCATTTTTAGGAATAACTTTATCCATGCTTTGATTGAGATGAGGGAACGAGCCTTGAGGGGATGATCTAGTGATCCCGCTGCCATGACCAGTAAGCTCCTTGTCAAAGGAGACACGTGATCAATATCATTCCATGTGGTGGCTGCTGAGAGAAACTTGTCATACATTTCTCCAAGGATGGGGAGACCTCTAAGCTGATAGATATTCCATATACCAATTCCCACCTCCCCATGAAATAGGTGGAAGGTGTTAGTGCTAGAACACCGGCGGCTCAGCAATTCCAGAAGGATTTCACCCAGAGAGAAGATTTCAAACTGAGAAGCCCAGGCTGCCTGGTGCAAGCCCACCACCTCCAGTTGGTCAGGGGACTCCGGATAGGTATGACTCACCCATAACACCCAAGCCCACTCATCAAAGAAACATCCTCAGGCTCACAAATCCCACTTGGTGCTCCACCCTCCACTAGGATTTTCTCAGGAGATGCTGATAATGGATGGGTATTCTCAGGCGTCTAGTCTCGGGACACCATCGTGACACCCGTAGTTTCCCTGAGTCCATGCTGAACCTTGCAGTATGAAGACATTTTTCTGAATAGGAACGATGATGACTTATCCAATTGGGGAAATTTTGGCACAATCATGATCTTGTGGTGCCTCTAAGAGGATAAAAGGGATGTAAGGGTCAGGTAACGGCAGAGGCACGTCGACAGGAAGACCAAAGATGTAAATTGGAAACTGTATGGATAATGAATAATCTAAGAGCTCTAGCATCAAGAAGACTATTAGGAAGCTGTCATGAGGAATGATGTGGGTTCGAAGATGATCATCACTATTCCTCTCCATAGTTGTCCTTGTCTTTGTTGATTTTGTAACGGCCTGTGAAACAACCATTGTAGCCTGTACAAGAGGATCTAGAAGCCAATGAGAAGTTAGTACAATAAAAATTATTTGGAAAAGGCTATGGAAAAATGGATAAAGGAATTAAAATATGTCTTCAAAACGCTCAGAGTACTGTTCCTAGAAATGGTACACAGAAGGAGCATTCCGTGTACAACATGACACGCAGAAGATACTCCGCCTACAGCTATGGTACGTGGATGCAGTTCACCACATACAACCATGGTACGTGAAAGAACTGCGAGGGGAAGGCCTATGAACCATTGAACAACGAACAAAATGGTTCAGGGAAGGAAGAAACTGTGAACCTCAGCCTTGGTTAAGTTCACATTCAGAAGTTATGGATTAAAATTTAAGTCTGTATTAATAGTTTTTGAAGTTCGGTTCACTGATCCCAGTTCGGTATGCAGACAAGCCGGCTGCGTAGCATTCTTCCACGTGGAATCCAGATTTTAAGTCTTAAAATTCCATAGTCCCATTCACAGAATCCAAAATATGGTACGCAGACAAAGAAATTACAAGGAAACCGGTTCACGGAACGTACGAAGCAGTTTTCGAATAAGATTTTCGCAAGAAGCACGGTACACAAGAGAAAATGAAGCCTGGAAAATCGAGATTGATTTTCACCATGAGAAATGGTAAAAGAAAAATTACATGGGCCCCTATATATAGGTGTGGTCCCCTCCTACCGGGTCC
The DNA here is from genome assembly GCA_963277665.1 of Viscum album. Lineage (NCBI taxonomy): Eukaryota > Viridiplantae > Streptophyta > Magnoliopsida > Santalales > Viscaceae > Viscum > Viscum album. The sequence goes on from OY728119.1 coordinate 1,981,654,855, forward strand.
AACTGTTCTACCTTAAACCATTTCAGTTCAGGACCGCTTCTACATCAGAATAGTCCCCTTTTCATTCTGAACGAACCCCATTCCGATGGGGGGAATTTGTAGGGTTCTGAAAATTCTGCCAAAGGAAGAAAATACCCCCATAATCACTTTGGAGAAGGAAGAAAATGCGCCTACAAGTCTAGCAGGGTGAATGGACTCAGATTGAGTTGCAAGTTTCAGAAAAAACTTGAGGAAATTCAAGTTTGAAAAGGATTTTGAGCGAACCACGTACCATCATTGGTAAGGTTACATGGACCACCTTGATTGAGAACCCTTAGGTACACGATACATTATAAGAACTATGTCAACCAAAGTAATCACGCACAAAGAAGAGATCCGCGTACCTTTCTACAAACCCATCTGTTCGCAGACGAAGCAAACTGGCAGGGTTTCCACGAACCGTAACCGCAAACCAAAGTCTCTGTAAACCCCGGTTGATCGAGTCTTCCGTGGGCCAGGATATTGATTCAATGGGCCTCCACAAATGGTGTCACGTGCCCAATAGATATAATTGATCTGATTCTCTATAAAAGGAGCACAATAGAAGTACAGAGGAGACACATAGAGGGAGACAGACAAAGAGAAGGATGGATGACGAAATATTGAGGGAGACTTAGAGGTTGCACTCCGGCTTCCGTCTTGTTTCATCAGCGAAGCACGAACCGTGAACCACTCCCTCCATAGGTACAGTTGACTGCAAAACATAAAATATGGGAATTGAATAATAATAACATAACCATGAACCTAACTAGTGAACAGTGAACCAAAGACTTCTCATGGATGAACTCCCCACGAACAATGATCCCCTAGACTCTCCTCCAGTATGGTGCTTCGTGTAGTGTAACCCTAAGTGGACTGAACCCAGTATTGCGTACCAAATCGGTACGTAGATATAACCCAAAGTGGCACGGTGAGTTGCATACCACTTTGGTACACGGTGGACGATACCCATGCCCACATACTACATAGGTACATGGATGGCCCTTCTTCCAACATACTGTTACGGTATGTAGAGCCTTCCCCATCCTGCATGAAAAACCAGTACGCGGAATGTGATGTTTTTGAGTATTGTTCCTTCTAGTTCCAACCTCACCCCTCCATTACTATCCAGTCCTCCATGATCCCTCCGCTAACCAGTCCTTCAACATTAGGCCAAAGCCTCCTCCAAGGCCACCAGACCCATGTGATCAGACCATTGGGTGCATCACCACACCCCATTGAGTCTACATACCCATGGTAAGCGGAGTCATGAAGGCCCTCCCCACAATGGTGTGGGTTTCGGTAATGTATGTGAGGCTACATTTCCACGGTAACCCGGAGTCCAACCTTGGGATGTCGTTGTGAACCTCCCTGTTCTAGGGATTAAGGTTGGTTTCTTGCTTTTCCATTCAATAGGGGATAATGATCAGTCAAAGGGGTTATGTTCTCTCCCCCCTTTGATGAGGATGAAACTCCTCCCCTTCCCAGAACGTGCTCTGGGACCCTCCCACTGAGGAAAGTCTCCAATATTCCGAGGCAGGGCTGTGTGACCTTTAATTTCATTTTACATTGAAAGGTTCATTGCTACACACCCTCTCCCATAGTCGCCATGGCCTCTTCCATTGTGGGATCTCCCTCCCCCACCAATAGGGGAGGAGGCATGTGAATTGTTGAATCTTTCACATCCTCTTATTTCTCACACTGAGCATAATTCACGTGGTATTAGAGTTTTGTGTAGATTACAAAATCCACACATTCTGAACTACGATAACTATGATTCCTGGCCAAAGTAGGATACGTAGGACACCTACCAGAAGCCCCGAGCTCCAAAGGGTGACCATCCATGAAGGGTTACCCAATCATGTCCCCTCAAATGGGAATCTTCTATGCGTAATCCCCATACATTATAAACTATGAGAACTCTGATTCCTGGACAAAGTAGGATACGTATGACCCCTACCAGAAGGCCCGAGCTCCAAAGGGTGCCCATCCATGAAGGGTCCACCCAATCATGTCCCCTCAAATGAGAAGCTTCTATGCGTAAGCCCCACACATTCTGAACTACTAGAACTCTGATTCCTGATCAAACTAGGATATGTAGGACACCTACCAGAAGTCCCGATCTCAAAATGGTTCCCATCCATAAAGGGTTCACCCAGTCATGTATCTCAAATGGGAAGCTTCCATGCATAATCCCTACACAATCCAAACTATGTATGTTATGATTCCTCTCCTAAAGATATGTAGGAATCCCTCCTTTTGGGATCGATCCCAACATCAAGTCACCTTCCACCCCCCTGGATGACGATAAACTCCAGACCGCCTTATAAAATGGATCAAGTCAGCATCACCTCCGTAGCATCAAATATATATGAATGCTTATAATGATCTTGCAAACCAAGGGTAGCCTATAAACACACTCTTCAGGAATGAACTAAGGATTCATGAAAATATGAACATGACTTAAATATATAAGAGAGTCCTGGAATAGGAAACAATACTCTCTCGGAAGGGTGCGGTGAGCCTGACATCCCATCCTCTCGACCAATGGAGTCCTTAAGTGTCGCTGGCCAAATCGTCAGCCAATGAGTGCTTGACTTTGGAAAGAAGGTCCATGAATCATGGATACTAGAGCCATTGGGAATTCTTGGCTCCATGAATAAACCCATTGGAGACCATCCGAGGAAGTTATATTCTAGAAGGACCGATTGCATGAGCGCTTGAATCCCACACAATCGCCTGCTGGGACCAACAGTTCCTACAGGTTTATTTCAACCTTATTTAAAGGATAATGGCATTTAACAGGTCAAAACAAAGGAATGATAAATTCTACGAGAACCCGCCTCTATAGAAAAAGAGATGGGTGACGATTCTTGTCGAACCATTTCCGCACCGCCCATAAACGCGCCACCTCAGAGGCAGAAAAAAAATTTCAACCCAATTATAACTTTTCATTAAGAATGATTGTTTAACAATTCTTTCACATTATTTACATTTACCCATTTTCATTATTTTTATTAAACACAACTTCCTTCAAATTTTCAAAGAAAATGAAATGAGTTTTATCTCTCATTTCTCACACATCTTCCCCATGTGTGCCTACAATGATGCATTCCACCTATATACCTAGGTTCCTAAAATTATGCATGAATGTACAACCTTGTTCCATTTTATCCACAAGTAAAAAAACATAAAATAGTAAGGAAAAAAAGAAAATAGCTCCCCTGATATCACCTTGTAACATCCTCAACCTAGAGGCTATTACACTGATGTCCTGAGTCGAGTCACCACATGACCTCAGGTGCACCTCCCAGTATTCCAGAGGCTTCCAACTAGTAGCAAGGGTCTAAAGGAACATGTGGGGAGACTATACCCTCTTTACCAGAGTAAGCCATAGAATATGAAATACAAAAAATGGAAGAAATATAAAATAATCAATAAACATGTGTTACCAATACTTCCCCAAAACTTACAAGACCACAACCAAATAGTAAATATGCTATGTCATATCATATAGTGACAAGTGTAAAGAAAATAAAAAATAAATATGAACCGTAGAATCCCCAAAACGGGCTCCGAATCTAAGTCCAAATCCATCATCCATGAACATCCCATGCATAATCAACCCTGTAGCATAGAAAATTTTCCTTTATCCTGACCTACAACCATAAAGTCTGGTCAGGTACCCAATGGAGGCCCGAGCAGGGTGTGAGTAAAACTCATTAGTCCACCACCAATGGTGTCTAAAAAATATATAGTCTAAATAGATAGTGTTTTCATGTATTAAAAAATTAAAATGTGAACAAAATATAAGATGGGTTCCATTAATTAACATTATTCACTTAAACCATTTCATTATTTGTTCCCTGGGTTAGGAAATTCATTTATAACACAATAGACTATGCCGATCAATTACTATGCATAAGGGGATAAGTTAAGTTCCCCATATCAATAGGTAAATCAGTTCATAACAATTAGATCAGACTTACCTTGGAGCCTTAGTCCAGGTAGTTTTATCCAATGAAAATGTTAAGGGCTTAGAGCCTTAGTCTAAGTCCCTAACTCGTGCATTCTAGGGGTGGAGTTTAGAGCCTTAGTCTAACCCGAACCATGGGAGGAGCCTTAGTCCAATATCCTACACACCACCAATCCACATGCACATGATTCTATATCCAATTAGCACATATACCATATCACAAACCATACAAATTCAATACACTTAACATTCACAATTCGTATTACTTCACATATAAATCAATATCAAACCTTAATCCATTAGAACATTTACCATTTACATTACATATCCCATTTAACCCATTTCACTTTTTTCATACCTTAACCCATTTAGCACATTCAACAATTCCTATACATTAACCCATTTAAAACATTCCTCAATTCACATGCATGATACCAATTATGAATTTCAATTAAAAACTCAAAATTCATTTGACAAATTCACTTTATTCCATTTAACCCTTTTTCACAATATGAAAAACAATCCATTATGCCATTTCCAATGACTAGAAATAACCATCATTAGTGTTTTTTTATAATTCAAACTAACACATCATCATATTTATGTTGGGATCTATTTTAACACAAATCAACTCTATGCTTAACATTAAAATTTTCCATGTTTAGGAATGTTGGAACACCCCATGGGTGGACCTAAATCAGTTTACTAAATATCAATGCATCCCACAGGGATCATTAGGGGTTTGATTCTCATTTAGCCAACCATTTTACCAAATATCACTGAAGGAATTAATTTCACAATATTAGGGGAGAAATAACACAACCAAATATACACAAATAAACTTCAAAACTATGGGGCATAACTTGTAGACCACCTAACTTGATTATAAAGACAATAACAAGCTCAACCTTAGCCTTTTCTTCAGATTCAAGCACCCTTTGAAGCCCCAACCTAAGATCCACCATAAAAATAGGGTTTTAGGGATTCAAAATAAGAACAAATCTACAAGACCTAATTGTAATGCCTCGACACTAGTTACCCAAAGTCAGTGCATTATTTTAATACATTGGCATGATTACAAGGAATCAAGTCCCGAAGGACTGATCAGTTTAGCAGTCTTGGAAAATAGATTACATACATGAACATTACATTACATTATAAAATGAAAAACAACAACAAAATTATCTCCATTGACCACATTCATATCCCTTATATTATCTCTGCAGGTCAGTCATAATATACTTCTTCACATCCTGGGAAAAATAAAACATAGAAAGGGGTGAGCTCAGATGTTTAGTAAGGATAACAATATAGCAGAAACTTTCATAAATAAGCATAAACATTTAAGGCAATGTATAAAACTAAAACAAAATCCTTTTAAACTTGAACTTAAGCATAATATGGAAAAGATAAATCAAATAATTCCATTTAATTATTCACATTAATATTCTACTAGTCAAATAATTGCATGTAATATCAATAGCTAATTTCATAATGATGGAATGCATAATGCGAGACTTCATAACCACATAGTCAAGGCCTTGTGCCAAGACTACAAATAAGATTTTGTCAAGGCCTTATGCCAAGACACTAGTTTGTCTCATGAGACCTATCGATGCATCGATGAGATATAGCGGTCTCCACCTATCACTTACAAAGTCCAATGCATTCCTCATATAAAAATGTTTAAACATAACATAAACATTTTTATTAAAACTAGCATACAAAATGTAAATACTTTATCCATAAACCATGAATGGTATAAAAATAACTCATCCACAGTCAAACATATCAAAAAAACTTCAATACATTATGGAATATTTGTATCATAATAAATCAACCTCGATCAAGAATAATATCCCGTAAAGGATTTTGACATAGTTGAAAATGATCGGTAAAAATATTTGAGACAAATATCCCTTTTTCATGAAATAATTTAAAATTAACATAATTTATAAAGGAAGTCATTTAAAAGATATTTTTAAATCAAAGTGTCCCATACCAATTTGAAACTTTTGAAATTAATTAGCATTTTAAAAACATTTATGTCCAAATAAATAAATCCTTAAAAACCATTTTGAAAACATGGACATTAATGAGAATGATTTAGAAGAATAAATATTTAAACCATTTAAAATGATGATCTTGTTAAATAGTACCTTCCATAAAACCTTAAAATATTCCTTTTGAAAATATTTTTATGAAACATGGATGTGGATGATAAAGAGGTCCCAGTAGATACTCACGTAAAAAGAACCTCAGATAATAAAGAGATTGTGAAATTAACACTTACCTTGCACTTTCCTTTGGTCGAGGGTATGTTTAAACTCTTGTATAATGACCATAGTATGTTATTAAATTATACCAGAACCATATTCATATTTATTATATCATTAATGATTCATTTATGACTTTATAATTCCCATTTAATAATGATTTCCATGTTAAATTAACATTTTGGGTAATAATCGCTTTCTTTATCGTACGTGTTTTAACTTGTATCATTTAGATCACGATTTAAATACTTATAGAATATAAATATAGATTTATATATCATATATATTTAGAATATAAATATTTATAATATATATATATATATATATATGAAATGGAAGGTACCGTTTATGGAGACGGCATGTCGTACGTACGCATAAATGCTATTTCCATTTTCATATCGTATTGAACGGAAGTAAGTGAATAAGATATATGTAAGTACATACATACATATATATATATATATACAATAGAATTATTATGTCATATATTACATACTTATTAATAATATATATTTTTATAATCATCGTTGAATGGTGAACATGGGAATGAATCTCATCATGTCGTGGAGACGGTAATCCATACGTACGCACGAATGACAATATCATTATATTGAGGGTGAAATCGTATGTAATTGGATGGTATATCATATATAAATAATATTTAACATGTTATATTTATTATTTGTATCAGTTATACTTATTATTATACCCATCCAAATAATGAAGTGTTTGAATAACAAACTACACCACGATGTGGAAACGGTAAGCCGTACGCACACACGTATTGTGACTTTGTCATTTATATGATAGCTAGAATAAAGAATATGGTTGTACCATATTTATAATAACATCATAGTGTGTATGAGGTACTAGATTTATTATTTTTGTATGGAAACAACAAAGAAAGAGGAAGTGTAAGAAGAAAAGAACTTGAAAGAGGGTGGTGAAATTATTACCTCTTCTTCGGGTGTTTCCTTTTGAGTTGATCAAAAGGGCTCATTAGGTTGACTTTATGATCAAATTAAGGACTATATGTTTATTTGAGGGAAGTTGGGAGGATATTTGGGTAGCGTTTGTCTGATCCAAATGGCTTTGGAGGTGTGATTTTGAGAGAAGGGGAAGTGCCCTTTTATAAGAGGGGTGGGGGTCAGTTTAGGAAAAGATTAAAATATTGATTTATTATACAATCATATTCAGTTTATAATGGCTCAAAATGAATTTATTTCGATCCTTATGCGGTTATGGGTCTAAATAATTTCAATCAATAGGTTTTAGACAAGTTTAGGTTACCATTTTAACCTTATCTTTTAGATTTAACTCTTAGTTAAATAGTTTAACTTTTACCGTGTCTTCTTGTATTCTTACACTATATGGTTAATAAACTTACTATAAAATTCCAAGAGAACCTAAAGTGGTTCATTAATGACATATATAACATTATTTAATCTCTTTTTCTGAACCTTATATTTTTAGGAATGTTATATCAACCAATAATATAGTATTTGTTTTAAAAATTAATTTGTGTCAATTTTGACACTATTTGGTATTTTGTTTTTGTGAAACTCATAACAACCTTATCACTTCGAAAAAAAATTATCCAATAAACCCTAACATGTCATATTAACCTATAAAATTATTTTAATTCATCATAAGTCTCAATTTACATTTATTTGGATATTTATAATATCAATTATTTTAATATTTCATTAATAAGGTAATTACTGCATCATCATTGTGTCATAAATAAATTAAATTATTTAATGTCTAAAAATTATAAATAAAATACCATGATGTAGGAAATATCTTTATATTTCTAATGAATATTTATAGTCTAATATATATTTTGTATAACCCTATATTAAAAATGTTTTAGTTATACAACTTTGAATTTAACACTTTTAACTCTTTTTTAAATAAAATAATAATAAATGTCCTAATCTAATCCAAGTGGACCAAATAGGATAATATTTTATTCATAAGGTTGTTTTTTGGTAGAATTAAACTTATCCAATATAATTAGGACATGTGTTAGGGTAATTACAATATCATTTTTACCCTTAATTACCCTATTTACTTTTAATCGTGGTAGATAAAAGTCAAAAGTTACTATTCTCAAAAAATTATTTTCATCTTATTAAACCAAATTTTACTTAATGATGTGAACCATGTCTCAAAAATTTTTGAAATTCAACTCACAGAAGCTCTAAAATTAATTTTTGTGCAAATTTGTAAATGCTCCTAGAAGGTGGGTAAAAGAGGTTAAAACGTTCAATAAAATTTTATACATCTAATTTTATTATAAAATGACTTCAATGAATTAAATTGAACTTATATAGGTATTATATATATATATTTTTACTTAAAATAAATTTAAATAAAATAAATAATTATTTAAATAAAAAGTCGGTTTTAAATAATAACGTAGTGTTTTTCACTATTCATTAAAAATTAAAAGTTTTCAGAAATATACCAAAAATTAACCCTAAGATAATTTTGATATTATGAATTCAAATATGAAGTCTATTTTACCAAATTCAAAACATAAAAGTTTGATTTATTAATTCAAAATTAATTCCCATTGTCAAAACCAAAAAGCGGGTTTTTTAAAAAGTAAAAATTATCAAAAGATTGACATGTGTTTATATCAAATTTAAATTTGAAATTACTTATAATGAACTGAATTGTATTAAATGATAAAAATATAATCTAATTATACTTCCAAAACATTTAAATTCATAATTTAACACTATAAATTATTTCTATTAAAAAATTTGTTTTCAATTAAAATTTAGTATTTTTCACTATTCATCAAAATATGAAAGTTATCAGAAAAAGTACAAAAAATTTATCCAAACTAAATTTTTATGTCCCGATTCTAAAGAAGAATTTAATTTCATTAAATTGAGTATATAAAAGTGTCAAATATTTGTTTTAAAAAGGATTCTCCATTAAATAGATGGTATAATTGCATTTTTTGAAAAATAATTCTTTTATCTATAAAAATGAATTTGTTCTTATATTATGTCTAATAAACACATAATATGAATTCTAAAATTATATTTAGTACATAAAATTCAAAATCCAGTTAATACTATTCATATTCACTTTTTGAATGGCTAGTTTGGTAAGTCGTGATGCGCTCGAACTCGGTGTTGCGTGTAGCACAATTTATTGAATTTATTTGAATAGATAATGTACTATGTAATCTTGGGGTGTTACATTATCCTATCCTTTAATAAATTGCATCCTTGTGATTTAAAATTTTTCTTTGAAAATAAAAGGTTAAAAATAGAAAAATACCTTTGTAGAAAACCCACATCAGAAATTGGTTTAATGAAATTTAGTCTTAATAAGAGGGAAAGAGAAATGAAAAATTCACCACCAAATTATGATCTCGATTAGGTGAACATTGGTGGAAATTAGAGACACATAGTTGGAGGGAAAAGGTAAATATTTATAGGGAGTGCCTGAGGTCATCAATCACAAACAAGTGTAAAATTGAGTGCCTCAAATCCCTCAATCTATGATGATTTAAAATATCATCGATTCAAAAAAAACATAAGGTATTAGGATAACACATTTTTTGTTTTAAGATCCATTCACTAAAGTTTAAGAATTAATTTATTCGTAGAATAAGAGAAAAAATATATATATACTTGACAAGTAGAGTTTCATCCTTCAACTAATTCCTACCACAAATTCATCTTTCACTTCAAAAGATAATAGAATTCTAAAATATTCAATTTATCCTAATCATATGGGGTTAAAAAAATAATGAATTTATAATTAATTTGTTAGACTATTTTAAAAAAACACTACATTATACAAACCAGGACATCACGTAGGCCAATGGTAGGTGATCCACCCTTGTCGCCCTTCGGTTGCGGGTTCAAGTCTCGTGGTCTTGTCGGACGCGAAAGGTTGTCGCCCATCCTCCAGGTTGTCCTTTTTATGACAACCCAAAAATAATCTCAAGAAATTATTTAACCTTAAAAATAGTATCCAATGTCAAACTTAATCGATTCCAACCTTTAGACTTATCCAAAATACTTCTGTCCAAACTCACAGTCCAAAATTTATAAGGAAGGTGAACACAATGAAGATCCTTTTTTCCATGTAATAACATGTGAATACCTTCATCATGTATTCTTTTAAAATATTGTAACACCCTTAATTACCATAAAACCTTATTGATTACATTCATGCTCTCTTATTCCTTATAGAATACTGGATATACTTCTTCTATCAAAAAATGTTGTAAACTCCAACAATGATGGAATATAGAAATCATTAATCAGTTTCAAGGTAGTCAATAATATCCAATATAATTTATCCAAATCAATCATATATTATTCCTAAATCACTACCTCGGTATCAGAACCATATCATGGTTTATCTTTCTCTCAAACATATATTTTCGAAAAAAATTTACCAGTAATTGAGTAACTTTTCTTAGAACCATATATTCTCAAATCCTCAATGAAATAGTACTGCAGTACAATCCTTATTTATTTACATAATTCATATAACCAGTACATCTTTGATACAACACTCAAATGAAATAATTCTTTAATAAAAACATAAGAACACTAGTCATTCCTCTTCATCTGTGGTAGTATCATAACTTGATTATTATCCAATAACATCATTTAGGGAATACTCTGATGATTTGGACATTGATTCACGTAGTGTCCCAACTCCTTACAGATGAAGCATTGTACCTTTTACACTTTTTTCTTACCCTTGTAATCACATACTTTGTGTCCTTTTTTCTCCACACTTATAACAAACTCTCATTCCCTTCAATCATTTACCAAGGTGATTCTTTCCACTATTATCACATATGGGAAAATCCTTCTTTCCTCTCTTCCCTTTATCCATTTTTCTCTCTTCCATCATTTTCTTCTCTTGCTTCCCTTCAAATCCATAGGACTCAGAGAATTCTTTACTTATCTTATTAACACATGATACTATTTATTCATATGATGATAATACGTGGGAGACTATTTCCCTTATAAATGTTGGCTTAATACCATGAAAGATATGATCATTCTTACTCTTTGGATCATGCGTATTGCTGGAGTTCTTATTTCATCTACTGGGTGCCATTTCTAAGAAATGACATACACTATGTTAGTTTATGAATCGCAATGAATAATTACAAACTTGTAAAATACCTAATGTAAATTAAAAAGATTATTCATATAATCTATAATCATAAAATGTTTTCTTTGAGGAAGTATTTACTTATAAATCCTTCAAAATGGATTGTAATGAAATTGCGAATTATCCTAAGCATATCCCCTGGGAGTGTCGTAACTAAGAGTGCGGCAAGGCCCGTTGTCGTGTACCGGGATACCCCGGGTCAAGCCCGAAACTCCTTATTGGAGTTTTCACTCCTAGGTACATCTGTGCCAGAGATGCCTCTACCTGCTCATATCTAGATAGGGATTTATTGCTTAGAAAATATACAAAATCTCTACATTACCAAAATTTTAGGAAGTTCTTCTATACTAATCCTCAAAGTCTATCTTAGGGTAATGTGATCTAATCCAAGTTTATCTAAATCTAGTTTCCAAGGTTTTTACTAAACTTCCTCTGATACCAACTATAGTGCCTTGACCCCATTTACCCAGAGTTGGTGTATTATTTTAATACATTGGCATGATTACAAGGAATCAAGTCCCGAAGGACCGATCAATTTATCAGTCTTGGAAAATAGATTACATACATGAATGTTACATTACATTATAAAATGAAAAAAAACAACAACATTATCTCCATTGACCACATTCATATCCCTTATATTATCCCTGCAAGTCAGTCATAATATACTTCTTCACATCCTGGAAAAATAAAACATAGAAAGGGGTGAGCTTAGATGCTCAGTAAGGATAACAATATAGCGGAAACTTTCATAAATAAACATAAACATTTAAGGCAATGTATAAAACTAAAAAAATCCTTTTAAACTTAAACTTCAGTATAATATGGAAAAGATAAATCACATAATTCCATTTACTTATTCACATGAATATTCTACTAGTCGAATAATCACATGTAATATCAATAGCTAATTTAAAAATGATGGAATGCGTAATGCCAGACTTCATAACCACATATTCAAGGCCTTGTGCCAAGACTAAAAATAAAATTTTGTCATGGCCTTGTGCCAAGACACTAGTTTTTCTCCTGATACCTATCGATGCATCGAGGAGCTATAGTGGGCTCCACCCATCATTTACAAAGTCCAATGCATTCCTCATATGAAAAGGTTTAAACATAACATAAACATTCGTATTAAAAATAGCATATGAAATGTCAATACTTCATCCATAAACCATAAATGGTATAAAAATAACACATCCATATTAAAAAATATCACAAAACCTTCAATACAATATGGAATATTTATATCATAATAAATCAACCTCGATCAAGAATAATATCCCGTAAAGGATGTTGACATAGTTGAAAATGATCACTAAAAATATTTTAGAGAAATATCCCTTTTTCATGAAATAATTTAAAAGTAACATAATTTATAAAGTAATTTAAAAGATATTTTTGAATTAAATTGTCCCATACCACTTTGAAAATTTTGAAAGGAATTAACATTTTAAAAACATTTATGTCCATATAAATAAATCCTTAAAAACCATTTTGAAAACATGGACATTAATGAGGATGATTTAGAAGAATAAATATTTAAACCATTTAAAATGATGATCTTGTTAAAGAGTCCCTTCCATAAAACCTTAAAATATTCATTTTGAAAATATTTTTATGAAACACGGATGTGGATGATAAAGAGGTCCCAATAGAAACTCATGTAAAAACAACCTCGGATAATTAAGAGATTGTGAAATTAACCCTTACCTTGCACTTTCCTTTGGTCGATAGTACGTTTAACCTCCTGTATAATGACCATAGTGTGTTATTAAATTATAAAAGAACCATATTAATATTTATTATGTCATACATGATTAATTTATGACTTTATAATTCCCATTGAATAATTATTTTCATGTTAAATTAACATTTTGGGTAATAATCGCTTTCTTTATCATACATGTTTTAACTTGTATCATTTAGTTCATGATTTAAATACTTCCAGAATATGAACCTAGATTTATATATCATATATATTTAGAATATAAATATTTATAATAGATATATATATGAAATATAAGGAACCATTTATGGAGACGGTAGGTTGTACGTATGCATAAATGTTGTTTCCGTTTTCATGTCGTATTGAACGAAAGTAAGTGAATAAGATATATGTAAGTACACACACACACACACAGATATATATATATATATATATATATATATATATACAGTAGAATTATTATTTCATATATTACATACTTATTAATAATATATATTTTTATAATCATCGTTGAATGGTGAACGTGGGAATGAATCTCATCGCGTCGTGGAGACGGTAATCCGTACGTACGCATGAGAGACAATATCATTATATTGAGGGTGAAATAATATGTAATTGGATGGTATATAATATATACATAATATTTAACATGTTATATTTATTATTTATATCAGTTATACTCATTATTATACCCATCCAAAAAATGAAGTGTTTGAATAACAAACTACACCACGACGTGGAGACGGTAAGCCATATGTACGCATGCATGGTGACTTTGTCATTTATAGGATGGATAAAATAACGAATATGGTTGTAACATATTTATAATAACATCAAAGTATGTAGGATGTACTGGATTTATTATTTTGGTATGGAAACAACAAATAAAGAGGAAGTGGAAGAAGAAAAGAACTTGAAGTAGGGTGGTGAAATTATTACCTCTTCTTCGGGTGTTTCCTTTTGAGTTGATCAAAAGGGCTCCTTAGGTTGGCTTTCTGATCAAATTAAGGAATCTAGTTTTATGTGAGGGAAGTTGGGAGGATATTTGGGTAGGGTTTGTCTGAGCCAAATGACTTTGGAGGTGTGATTTTGAGAGAAGGGGAAGTGCCCTTTTATAAGAGGGGTGAGGGTCAGTTTAGGAAAAGATTAAAATATTAATTTATTATACAATCATATTCAGTTTATAATGGCTCAAAATTAATTTATTTCAATCCTTATGCGGTTATGGGTCTAAATAATTTTAATCAATAGTTTTTAGACAAGTTTATGTTACCATTTTAACCTTATCTTTTATATTTAACTCTTAGTTAAATAGTTTAACTTTTACAATGTCTTCTTGTATTCTTACACTATATGGTTAATAAACTACTATAAAATTCCAAGAGAACCTCAAGTGGTTCATTAATGACATATATAACATTATTTAATCTCTTTTTTGGAACCTTATATTTTTAGGAATTTTATATCAACCAATAATATAGTATTTGTTTTAAAAATTAATTTGTGTCAATTTTGACACTATTTGGTATTTTGTTTTTGTGAAACTCATAACAACCTTATCACTTCGAAAAAAAATTATTCAATCAACCCTAACATGTCATATTAACCTATAAAATTATTTGAATTCATCATAATTCTCAATTTACATTTATTTGGATATTTATAATATCAATTATTTTAATATTTCATTAATAAGGTAATTACTGCATCATCATTGTGTCATAAATAAATTAAATTATTTAATGTCTAAAAATTATAAATAAAATACCATGATGTAGGAAATATTTTTATATTTATAATTAATATTAATAGTTTAATTTATCTTATATATAACCCTATATTAAAAATGTTTTAGTTATACAACTTTGAATTTAACACTTTTAACTCTTCTTTAAATAAAAAAATAATAAATGTCCTAATCTAATCCAAGTGGACCAAAGAGGATCATATTTTATTCCTAAGGTTGTTTTTTTTGTCTAATTGCATTTATACAATAGAATTGGGACATGTGTTAGAGTAATTAAAATATCATATTTACCCTTAATTACCCTATTTACTTTTAACCGTGGTAAATAAAAGTCAAAAGTTACTATTCACCAAAAATTATTTTCATCTTATTGAACTACATTTTACTTACTGATGTCAACCTTATCTCTCGGATTTTTGAAATTCAACTCACAGAAGTGGTAAAATTAAGTTTTGTGCAAATTTGTAAATGCTCCTAGAAGGTGGGTAAAAGAGGTTAAAATGTTCAATAAAATTTTATACATCTAATTTTATTATAAAATGACTCTAATGAATTACATTGAACTTATATAGGTATTATATATCTATTTTTACTTAAAATAAATTAAAATAAAATAAATAATTGTTTAAATAAAAAGTCGGTTTTAAGTAATAATGCAGTGTTTTTCACTGTTCATCAAAAATTGAAAGTTTTTAGAAAAATACCAAAAATTAACCCTAAGATAATTTTGATATTAAGAATTCAAATATGAATTATATTTTACCAAATTCAAAACATAGAAGTTTCATTTATTAATTCAAAATTAATTCCTGTTGTCCAAACCAAAACGTGGGGTTTTTTAAAAGTAAAAACCATCAAAAGATTGACATGTGTTTATATCAAATTTAAATGTGAAATTACTTATAATGACCTAAATTGTATTAAATGAGAAAAATATAATCTAATTATACTTACAACCCATTCAAATTCATAATTTAACACTATAAATTATTTCTATTAAAAAAGTTGTTTTCAATTAAAATTTAGTATTTTTCAGTATTCATCAAAATATGAAATTTTTCAGAAAATGTACCAAAAAAATTATCCAAACTAAATTTTTATGTCCCGATTCTAAAGAAGAATTTAATTTCATTAAATTTATTATATAAAAGTGTCAAATATTTTTTTTAAAAGGGATTCTCCATTAAATAGGCGGTATAATTGTATTTTTTGAAAAATACTTCTTTTATCTGAAAAAATAAAATTTTTCTTATATTATGTTTAAGAAACACATAATATTAATTCTAAAATTATATAGAGTATATAAAATTCAAAATTCAGTTAATACTATTCATATTCTCTTTTTGAATGGCTAGTTTGGAAAGTCGTGATGCGCCCGAACTCGGTGTTGCTTATAGCACAAGTTATTGAATTTCTTTGAAGAGATAATGTACATTGTAATCTTGGGGTGTTACACTAATCCGGAAAATATAACAAAGAGAAGTGTTAGGATTACTCAGATTTTTGATCGGCACCCAAAGACACTCCAAATGACATAGTAATGAAGGAGATCAACCCTTGGGAAGCCTTGGGAATTTTGGTTCGTCACTAGGGTATCTGGAGAAGAAATGAGGAAGAAATTTGGGCGAGAACTCATAAATCTTAAAGGGGGAAAATGGTAAAATACCACTTTTAATGAGGTGTTCAATTTGGATACATGTTTTGACAAACCAGGTGCTAACCATTCTCCAAAATCTATCCATGATGAGCTAGGTCACATGGTTACCTAGGGATTCCACACAATTTAACAAACCATGTGCCAACTGTGTAGAATAACTTTGTCTAAGACCGCACAGTTTGGACTCCCCCTTGAACAATTTACTTAACCCTGCACACATCTTCCTTGCTTTCATGATTTGGGTGCATGGTTATTAATAACCATACACTACCCATGAAACACACATAGAATGTTTTGATTCCCCCTTCATTTGTGTTCCAAACCTCTAGGGAACCCCCAAGATTCCTCTTACACTCAGTCAATATTTAATCAACCAACCTTAAGGGATTTAAGCCAAGATTTAAATAGGAACATACCTCCATAAAGTATGAGATCTTACATATTTAGTGATGAAGAAAGGTTCCACCCAAAGTAAGTGAGGCTACCACCAACACCTTTATGGGTAATAATAATAGGATTCTTCTACTACCTATGAATATATGGATGGATAACTTATAGGTGATAGATTATAAATCAGATGATTGTTGATCTGATCATCATATCAAAGACATGTGCCAAAATCTTAGAGAAGTACTATCTATAAAGATAATTTATTAAGTTAAAAAAATGAGAATAACTACAGAATCTATCATTTAGAGATCAACCATAATTTATGACTTGAATCAAGATGGATCATGATTTATTTGATAAAGGCAAAACATGAGTTGGTAGAAGAGTTCAAAGGAACACTCTAACGCAAGTATTTAATTATATATATATATATATATAGAAATTGCTAAAATATATTTTGAATTATTTAACTTATTCCATGATCTATTTAAAGTGGTTCTAAAGTGATTTGAGATGATTTTGAAGGTTTGGAGTTGATTTAAAAAAGACCAGACTTCATTTTATGGGATTTGGAAATCCTATATCGGAGCCTGAAAAATGGTTAAAGAAATTATCCTACATAATAGGAACATAATTGAATTCATCTACATGAAAAATATTTTCTAAAGTGTATATGATATTTGATATTGTGAGATATCTTGAGCTAAGGAGATTAAAATGAAGAAAAGATAATTCATCTACATGAGGCACTGGGTAAGTTAATTGAGTTACACATTGAATATTGGGAGACTGAAAAAGGAAATTTGTCTATGTGGGAGTGAAATTCCCATAATGTAATATAATTTATATATGTGATAAACACTATAAGATAATTCATTTATTTGGTATAAATTTTTTCTATATTTTAATATATTTGGATAAGTAAATTAAGCATGTTTAAGAGAATAGAGTCCCATTTAATTAATTTCAGTTATGTGGAAGAGAATTTTATGCCTGTACTAGAATAGAATTAATAAATTTTAGAAGATTTAGCTGTTAAAAAATAAAATTTAGAATATTATGAGGTACTAATTAAAGTATTTTAGATGATTAAAAAACTATTATTCATGAAAAAACACCAGATATGAAATTTCATACAAGAAATAATTAATTTAGATGTTGATCTTTATGTTGAAGGAGAATAAGATCAAGGAGTAAATAATGTATGCAACATAAAATGTGATGAATTGAATTTATATTATTTCCAAGAATAATACTGATAAATTCACAAAAAATATTTACTTGTACATCAGAGTTTAATTAATTTATATGGAAAACAATTTGAGAAGATAAATGAAGAAGGTAGATGGGCTAATCTAGATGCCGAGTTCCACACAAAAAATATGTTTGATGTAGATTTTCATAAAACTATGAATATTTTAAGGGTGTATATTATAGTGGTATTACCGAGGAAGAATAATCTAAGACTTTTGAGTACTAAAAGAATATTTTATTCAAATGAGTTGTAAAAAATGTGTTTTAATAAACAAGGGTATTTTTGAAATATTCCTTGACTTGAAAAAACAATTTGAGAGAAATTGTGGGAATCCAAAATTGGATACTCTTTAATACTACTTTTGAGTTAGTAGTTACTTTATCCCAAATACATACATTTAGAGGAATTTAAAATTAAAGGATCAATTTACATATCCTCCCATGCACTTGAGGATGATGATAATTTTAAGGAGGAATAAATTAAAAAGGCAACAAGTAGCTGCTAATAGTGTAAAAGTTTGATAACTAAGTACCCATGAGAACTAAACTCTCAAAGGAAGAAGAAGAAGAATCCACTGCAACCTATAAATAATAATAAGAAGAGGACCAATATTTTTAAAATTTATTGGGTTTTGAAGAAAGATAAGATAAGGAGGTAAGTGATTTGACTTGTTTCTTTTAGATAGTTTAAATATAGGAATAAGAACAAGATGATTTGAGTTGATTATCCAGTAAAAGTTTCTATAAACAACTAGTATCTATGGATTGTTTTAGAGGAAAAGTTTTGTGAATGTGATCTTGAAGAATTTAAGGAATTTTAAGACTTTCTAGTTGACGAATAAGATTGGTATTTTAGGTGAAAATACACCCCTAAACAGATTGTGATCAACTTCAAGAGGACATAGAAGAGCTATAACGAAATTAGTGGGATGCATGTATAAATAAGAGTAGTGGGATTCTATAATGATCACTTCTATAATATAGTTATCCAGCACCTATATAATATGGTGTCACTTGGTTTTGAGATGATACCTGACTAACTCAACTTGTATTTTGTTATTTTATTTTAGTGGAGATCATGAGAGATAGACACCCCATGCATGAAAAGGAGTAGGATTCCTGAGTGGGACCCAATATTTAAAAAATACATGATCCACTTTACTTTAAGTATTTTCATTAAATTATATGATTTTTAGATTAAACTATAAATAGATCCATATATTGTAACTAAAATCATAGGTTCATGTCCAAAGGGGTTAAAAGTTTTAAGAAGAAAATTGAAATTTGGAAAAAATTAGTACATGCCTAATTCACCACACCATCTCAGGTGTGTCTTCATGATCTATTGGGAACTCACAAGTGGTATCAGAGCATGGGTTACCTCCAAATGGATATTTTTCATTATCACAATTTAAATCATAGAAAAGGGAAAAATTTATTGGTTTTAAAATTTTCCCTAGTTGTTTTACTGATACAGATGAAGGGAATATTTTAGATTTTTATTGAATAACCTCATATGGAAGAATCTACTTCTATCTCTATCAGCATAGATTTGGGGGTTTCATGAAAGAATTTAAAAAATACATAGAAGAAGGAGGCAAAGAAGTAAATAAAGTGTTTGAATAAGAAAGAGAAATAACCACTAGCTAAAGTTATTCATAGTGAAAAGAGTTTTTATAAATCTGTTGATAATAATTACTATAGTGAATTTATCTCAAGATGTGAAGATAATGTTTTTTATGAGTCACTTAGTAACTTTTATTCTAAAATTTTGGATCACTTGAAAAATTACCCTAATGAATTTTTTTCATATATTTTTTCATTTATAAAGGGGCTGATTGATGAAAAATCATAAAAATAAGATGATTTTGAGGTATTAAAGAAAGAATTGGAAAAGAAAATGAGTTTCTAAAATACTCTCAAAAAGATAAAAAATCTATGGAAGAATATATAACACTTTGGAATGAAATAATTTTTTTATATAATGAATAATTTAATAGAGTTATTCATGAGAAATAATTATGTTAGAAGGTTGTTAAGGTGGAGTTCTATGCAATTGAGAAACTTCATGAAGTCTTTATGGATATAAAATCTAACCATCTTAAAGTAAAAGTTACAATAGAGAAAGAGCTGTATAATTATATTTCGGAGATAAAAAAATGTAAGAGGGAAAAAATCAAAAGATTATAGAGGAATGGGAAGAAAGACTGAACTCAGGCATGTAGAAAAATAATACTCCCAGTTTGAAGTGTTTGGAGTTGGATATAAAATTGAGAAATATGGATTCTATAAAAGCTGAGACTTCCCAAAAAGTTCAAAAAATGTTTTCTACCACAAAAACATTAAAAATTATTATTTAATTAAATAAGAATCAAAATGGTGTAAATATGTACCATAAATCATGTGGATAATCATCCATAACTAGATTATGTGAATAGGTCTCCCACAACTCTAAAAATTCAATTTATGTTGAATTATTTTTTATAAAAGTGAAGAATATAAGTTTTTTTAAATTTGGGAAGTATAAAAGTTTTTTAAAATACAACAATAATTCAAGAGTGTAGGTGAGAACAACCATGAAAACTAGATCCCCAAAACAATCCCAAATAAGTGGTGCTCAAGTTCAAAAACATCATAGAATGCAATCTGGAAAATTTAGGCAGATTACTCTTAAAGAGAAAATAAAAAGGTAGATTGGTAGATTTTTATGTTTCTAGAGATTTAGGCATAGATCCATTGATTTATAGTATAATATGTCAATGTACAATAAGGACTGAAGTAATGGGAAGAAAAGCTGAATGAAAGGAAGAACCTACTGAAGTGAAATAGTCTTCCTAGAGAATGATAAATCTATCTTCTAAAAAGAGAATTGATATATTTGAGAACTTTTTTGACTTAGGAAATATTGGTGGTTAATGTTATGATGAATACTGGTAAAATCCTACCACATATCATATATTTACTAAAGTGAAAGAAGAACCGCCACAGACTGAAAAGAAGGTAGAGAAATAAGACAAGTTTTCCTTGGAATAGAATGAAAATAAATCAGTGAAGACTACTACCAAGAGGTTTGAAATGAAATATAATGCAGGTTTCAATCCAATAGAGAAGAGATGATTATATTGTGAAAAAATTGGCCACATCAAGGGCCATTTAAAAATGGACATAAATCACATGAAATAAGGGAGAAATATAAAAATAAAAATATATTCGGTCTAAGAAAGAGATAGTAGGATTGACATGGTTAGTGACACTCTTTATGAATAGCATGTGAGGCTTCCCAAAAAGGGATAAGTAAAATTTGATGAAATTTTGTGTGGAAGGTGTAACCCTACAGGAGGCTTATCCATCATATTTTTAACTATTTTTCCTAGATAGATGAGGAACAAATGGAAATCCCCAATTACTTATAGTGCTAAAGTGTGGATTATGAAAGGTAATAAAAACCTAAAGAGAAATATGACCGTGAGCCTAAATATATCTTAATCATATGACATAAATAGTTGGAAGAGTATAGAATATTAATGAAAGACGAGAAGAATCAAATTTCTCTAATGAATAAAGTGAAGAATCCCACTCAAACTATGAAGAATGCTAAAACCAATAATCCCATGTTTACCAAAGGTGAACAAGTTTGGGAAATCAATGGATATTATAGAATGAATAGGTTTATACATTTTATACCATAAAAAAAGGAGTCACTAAGTTGAAATTTTTTTCTTAGCCCTATTGCTCAAACTGATAAGTTGAAGGGGATCCACCTCATTCTCATATTGTGTTTAGCTGTTCCTTAATTATGGGAATAGAAGGTTATGAATTTTTTAAAGAATATATTGAAGGGGAGGTTCTAAAATGATAAACCTTAAAGAGATTTATAAACTTATATTTAATATTGAAATCTTGATGTCCCCTTCAAAATTAGAAGGATGGGGTATAATATTCATTCACGCCTTAATGAGATAAATTATATATATTATTTTTATCAAGGGAGAGTGATTATCTAGCCAAAATGGGGAAGACCTTACACTTGAATTATTTTGATGTTTTTTAAAGTGATTATATGTCTAACACTTCTTGAAAATCTATGTGAGATGCCCATAAGTTGATAAAGATAGAAATTAGCATCACATGTGATGAGAATATCGATGCCCTTATTGTAAAAACTTATCTCTCTTTTTTTCTACATAGGACTAGACCATGTGGACTAAGATCTGATTAGTTGATGAGAAATTTCTAAAATAAATGTGATTCTAATTTATATTTGATGATTCTATACTAATATAAAGTTTTTATAATGATGTGAAATCAATGAGAAATTATTCTTTCATATTTCGTTCTATCATGGAATTAAAGGAGAGAAGAATTATTGTGGTGATAAGGACGAGGGGACCCTTCCCAATATATCATCCAAGGGGAGAAGATGATATCAAATAACATACATACAATGTCAAATTAAGGGTTATAAAAAATTTCCTCCCATTTCATTTATTGTCAATTTGGGCGAGAAGTACTACATTGACTATTAAAGTTAATTTGGAATTAATCGTAATTGAAAACAAACACAAAGGGGGATATTGAAGTACCCAAAGCTGTTTGGTTATTTTTTCTATCAAGAATTATGCCAATGTAATGAAAAGGTTATATCTTGGTTGATGAATAAAGGATCTATCCAAAGGAAGTGAAGAAAATTCCCACTCTATGATGGTTAATTCTAATAGTAAGTTGATAATACCTATTAAGATCTAGTAGGAAAACTTGTAGATAGTGGATATTATTATTTTTGATTATTTAGATAGTCATTATGTAAAATAAATGTGCTAAATCCCAAAGACACATTATCTAAAATAGTAATTTTTTATGTTGAATAACTAATAATAGATAGAGAATCCATCCTTTAGTGATCAAGAATAAAGGATAAATTTAATAGATACATATCATGATTTATTAGAGAAATTCTAGACTTGAGTTGGTATAAGAGTTCAATAAAATACTCTTACTTGAGTATTATATATGTTTTAAGGATTTTAAACTTACTAAAAGATGCTTTGATTTTTTTTAATGATTATAGGATTTATTTTATGTGGTTTTCATGTGTTTTTGAGATGTTTGAGAAGGTATAGTGTTGATTTGAGCAAGTTAAGAATTAATTTTATGAGATATAGAATCCTTATGATAGAGAATGAAAAATGGTTAAACAAATTATCTTACATAGTAAGCACATAAGAGAATTTATCTAATCAAAATATATTTTCAAAATTACATATGATATTTGAGATTGTGAGATATCTTGTATAGAAGAACAAAAAATGAACCAAGGTAACTCATCTACATGAGGAACCATATAAGGTTATTGAGTTACAGATAGGCTATTGGGAGTTTTATAAAGGAAATTTATCTAATTGAGAGTGAAATGACTTCCATGTCATAAAATTTGTCTATATGATAGAATGTTGTAAGATAATTTATTTACATAGAAGAAAACCAAAAAATACGATGAGATATTTAGATATATAAATTCATCTAACATAAGAGAATGGAGTCCCATTAAAGTAAATTTAGTTATGTGGAATGGAATTTTCATCCTATAAGAGAATGAACTTAATAAACTTTCTAAGATTCACCAGACTAAAAAATGAAGTTTCCAAAATTATGTGGCTTTGATAAAAGTATTTGAGATGATTCATGAACCATTATTCATGAAAAAAACTTCACAAAAAAAATGTGATACAAGAAAGATGAGACTAATATTCTGATCTTCAAGGTGAAAGAGAAGAATATCAAAGAGTCAAGATTGTCTACAACATCAAATCAACTGAATTAAATTGATTTTATTTTAAATAATTAATAATATAACTTTATATAGAATCTTTAATTCTACATCAATACTTAAATATTTTATGATGAAATATGTTTGAGATGAAAAAGGAAGAAGGGAGATGAGAAACACCGCAAGCTGAGTTCCAATATATAATTATGTTTGATGTATATTTTCATACATAAGTGAATATTTGAAGTTTTTATATTATATTGGTATTATTGAGGAAGAAAAATATGTCCCTATTTAAGAATTAAAAAAAATATTTTACTTGGTTGAGTTTCAAAAAACGGGGCTATAATAAATGAGAAAATTTTTGGAATATTCATTGAGTTAAAAAAGTAGTATGATGGAAATTGTGGGAATCCAAAATTGATTATACTTAAATGCCTATTTTTCATGGGAAGCTAATTTTTCCCCTACAAATTCCATTTATAGAAAATTAAAATTAAAGTACTGATTAATGTTGCTTCCCATGCATGTGAGGATGATGATAATTTTAAGGTGGAAGAAATTAAAAAGGAACAAAGATCCACTGTTGGTGTACATGTGCAAGAACTGAGTATTTGATTGAATTGGATTATTAATGAATATAGGAGAATAATCCACTACAGAATATAGTGGAGAATAATAATATTACTAAGCTAGTGAAATCTTATTAGTTTCAAAGAAAGAGAAAATAAGGATGTAAGTGAGCCAACTTGTTTCTATTGGACTATTTTAGTCAAGGAAGAATATGAAGAAGAATATTTGAGTGGAGTTTCTAGTAATAATTTCTTTAAAGAACTAGAAGATAGGGATAATTTCAAAGGTTTAGTTTCATGAATGTGTTATTGAATAATTTAAGGAATTTGATGACTATTTGGGTGAGAAAGCATATCAAAATTTTGGGTGGAGTGACACCCCTGAATAGATTGTGATCTAATTCAAGAGGATAAGGAAGATCTACTATGAAAATGGTGGGATTAAAGTATAAAGAAGATAAATTGGATTCTCCATTGATAGCTTATGTAATATATTGATCTCACACCTATGAAATATGGTGTGCCTTGGTTTCATGATGAGACCTGGACAACTCCACCTATAGTCAGTGATTTGATCTTAGTGGAGAATCTATTACTATGACCTCCCAATCATGAAAATAAGTATGATTCCTGAAAGGAGGAAAGACTAGTAAAAATACCCTTCCACTTTAATTTTAGTTTTTTCATTTCATTAGGTGTTTTATAGGTAAAAAAACAAAAAGTTCCATCTACTTTAACCATCATCATAGATTCAAGTTCAAACAGGCCAAAAGGTTAAAGAAGAAGATAGGAATTTTGGTAAAATTGGTACATAATCGATTCACCCATCCTCTTAGGTGTGTCTGTGTGATCAACTGGGAAATCAAGTATATATTATCCTTTTAACTTTTTTTATATCCCAATATCATAGTATATAATATAGTTTAAATGTTCCTCTCCACATATCATATCCCTTTCCTTGAACATATCATAAAGGGAAATTTCAAAAACCATATAATAGTTTTGAGCTAGAAATAGAGTATTTAAATGATTTCATGATATCCCTAAATTTATTTTAACACAATAAACCATTCTTTAAAGTAAATCCTCTATCAAAAAACAAAAACTTCTCTAACCACTATATATGAATTCTACCACATTATTTTTTATACATGTGTCATCACATATAACTTCTTTATGTTTATAAATCTAATGAATATTTCTCAAAATGAATTATGTCACTTGTTACAATCTATTTATATATTAATACCATATTTGAATACATAGATTTAAAATCCCATATCATAAAAAATACTAGATGTTTTTTTAAATTCATTTAATATATTGGATTCACTCATCTCTCTAGATTTATAATCTATTTATAGTCGATAATATTCATATATCCTCGCATCATAAATATAAAATTTTGTATGATATATAGTATTGATCCTAATATAAACATGTGATATTCTAAGTAACATTGAGAAGGGGTTGGGGGAATTGAATCAGTGTTATCTTATTTTACAATTTATTTTGAAATTAACTTATGTGACTGGTTAAAGTTAAGATAATTTCAAAATTAAAACTCACCCTAACATTTATGTGGTACATAAAGAAAAGTAAAAAAGCACATAGGAGTTTCCTAGGCTTTTCCCCAATGTGGGTAACTATATTCTTAATGTGTTTAGTGAAATTCAACATAGGGTGATCCACTAATATGATAAAGTGGATAAAATGTGGGATGGTATCATCCTTAGCCTAAAAACTATTTTCCAATAGATCAAGTATCCCATATATGTTTTTTATTTAGGACCCCTATTTACAAATTGATATTCAAATAAAAATTGATATCCTTAGTATACCTCAATATGCATTTTCATTAATGGTAGATCTTGTTTGACCCTCTATAATATTTAGAATAAACTATATAATCTATCCCCTTAAAAACTTCAAGGCTTATTATATTCTTCAGTAGCAACATATTAGTCTCACTCAAATATTTCTCATCATATCCCTTTATTGGATCATTATTCCCCTTTTTTAATTACTCGTCATAATTATGTGAATGGGTTATACCTTTTAATATTGAAAACATCCATTATCTTTGTTTTTAATATCTTAATTCACTAATGATAAAAAAATATCCAAGAATAATGGAGCAACGATCCTCAATATATGTAAATGACTCTCCTTATTTACAACTCTAAAATACTCATTCAAAATATCTCTAAAAAATTTGATGAAATTTTTTGTTTAATTATCCTTAAAAACATCTTCAACTCATTCAAAAATCCCATGAATTCAAGAAAATAATACTTATATAGAATTTGATTAATCTTATATAGTTTTTAGAAACAAATATATGAGAATATATTTCTTATATTCAACATTTTTATTTTTTTAATTACTCTTACATAGGTTTAAAATTAATCATCCACGAGTTTTTATCCTATAAATTATTCATATACCAGTTAAAATCACACTTACATGAGCTTTAAAGAAATATTATTATTCTGAAGTGAGATTTAGATTACTCATATATGAAATTTAAATAAATCCTATATATCCTTTGAAATTTTGGTGTTACTCATATAGAAGATTCATATTATTTTTATAGATTCTCAAAAAATACTTTAGATAAGGTTTATATTCTCTTATTTAATTATACACAGTGAGTGAAAATTCTAGTTTACTCTTATGTTTCCATACATGATTCTAGAACTTAGTTTCTTATCACCTAAAAACTTCTACAAAAATCTCAAGATCTCTTCAAACATATCAAATGTACAAAATTTTATTTTATAAAAAAATTAAAATTCTTCTCAAATCTAGTTGACAATAAATAAAACCACCTTTCAATAATTCCTTGGATTTTTTAATCTTACTTTTTTGGATTTTTTTCAACTCCACTAACTCATATAAATTCACAAAATTTTCTTAAAGTGAAATATATTGACACCACACCACTAGAAAAGACAATGTTTTTGAGATAAATCCATCCATTGGTTTTAAAAAATTTATGAATTATGAACATTATTATCTCCCACTTAAGCACCTCAATGAAGGATCACCCTTGGAAAATTAAAACTTGATTTGTATAATTCAAAACACTTGTAATATGCATTATGTTTCTTACCCATTTTAAAATATAATCCAAATAACTATGGGAAACAACCAATATACTTTAAGTCACAGGGAAATCCTGAACATGCATTTTAGTACTTAACTCTTCAAATATATCCCTTAGAATGGAATTAGTAAAAATATGTGCAATTTGATTCGGGGTGGGAATTTATTCCTACCTCACATCTCTATTTGAAACTTTATACTTGATAAATTGATATTTTATATCTATATTTCTAGATCTTTAGTGTTGTAATGGATTCTTTGACAGGTTTATTTTAGTTTAATTATCTCAAACAATTATAAATGTTTTTAACCATCAGTTTCAAACCTTTTATATGTTCTTTAATCCAAATAATATATCTAAAATATTATTTAGCTACTACATACACAACTTCTATTATACTAAGATTCACAGTTTCATTTTATTGTAGTGCCAACTCATAAATTTTTTTCTCAAGAGAAATATACCGCATGATATTATTTTTTTCATCAATATTTCCAGTCTAGTTTTCATCAGTGTATCCAAAAAAATAAATCTTATTACCTCTTTCATACATAAGTGTGTAATTAAAATTCCCCTTTATGTATCTAATAATTATTTTAACAGCCTTTATATATGATAATTTTGAATCACTTTGAAATATTACCAACAAGGTCACTACATATACTATGTAAGTTCAAGATTATTTGAGTTATAGAAGGTAAAAATTAGCTTTCAAAATTCCATTTAATCCAAACTTTGTATTAAAACGTTGTAACTAAATTTAAAAATAAATTTAATAGGTGTGGATATATATTTAGAGTCCTAGATACTTAATATCTTCAATATTTCTTTGGAATATTTCACCTATGATAAGAAATTAAATTCCTCTTTATGTACAACTTGTAATTAATAAAGAAATATCAACCATTTAAGAATTTAAATCTCAAAATTAATCTCCATTTATCTTAAAAACTTCTCATAAATATACTCATAGTCACTTGAATTTATTTCAGAAATATATATAATAATAATGGGAGTACTTTTTCTCATTTCCTTTACATGTAGGTTATTCTAAGCATTTTCTTTAATGAAATCAAAATCATTAAAATATCCATTTGAATTTGAATACTAGGATACATGATCTTTTTTTATCATTACAAATATTTTTATAACATATATACCATTTTACCCTCATTATCAAGAATAAAACCATCAAGTATCTCAATAAACACATCTTCCTCAAGATCTATATTTATGAATGTATATTTCACATAAATTTTATAAACAATGTATTGATTGAATAGAACAGTGAACAATAATATCCTAACAGTATTAATCCTTGAAATATGTGAAAAAAATTCTTCAAAAAGAACTCCTTTAAAATGAGAGTATCTTTTTCATACCAATCTAGATTTATTTATTGCAATCCCACCTTTATCATTGATTTTGTTTCTGAAAACCCACTTGGTTCCAATGATATTCTTTTCTTTTGGTGATGGAATGTGATCCCATGTAACATTATTTTCAATTTGATCCTAATATCAATTCATTGAATTTATCCACTATTTTCCACCAATAGCTTCATCAATAGTGTATGGATCAACTTGTGAAACTAGATCTATTTAGTTATCAAATCTCATTATTCTTCTTATCTATACTAGAACTTCCAAATTCCCAATGATATTTTTAGGGAATACATATTTTTGTATACATTTATACTTTTTTTCATTTATAATATCTCCTTTATCATTATTAGTATAATCTGAATCAATATTAATATTTTTTTATTCAATTATATCTTCACTTTCACTCCAATTTTATGAATTTTCATTTTATAATGATTTTTATTTTCTAGAATTTCATAATTTAGTTCACTCAAATTTGGTTTATTCTAAATTATCTTCATATCATAACAATCTACCACCTTATGTTGTCTATTTTTCTATGAAACACCCCCAATTAATCTTATTTTGTTTTGATTTTATTATTTCTATAATTTTTTGAAAAGTTTGAACATTTTAAACTTTTCTTGAGTTGCATGTTCTCGAAAACCATGCACACTAATTGTGTGTGTTTTTTGGAGGCAATAGATTGGCGTGGTTAGTCATGTAGTTTTACTAAGTATACAGAATAAACATGACTTCCTATAATTTTTGTATAAATCATTATTGAATATATCATGACTTCCCAATTCCCATTTTAATTAATCCATAAATTGATCATATGATATTTTTGACAATATATTATAATCATAATGTTTATATTTTTTATCAATGTTTAAATTATTTATTCTATAAAATAAGCACATGTCTTTCACATTGTGTGTACTTGGGTTATTATTTTATTAGAGTTCAATTTTATGGTATCATTTTATTATCACATTATGAGGATAGTGATATTAAATTTGAGTACATTTATTATGTGGTACTATACATGAGATATGTTGATGTTTCTAGAATTATATATATAATAATAATAATAATAATAAAATTAGAAATTATATTTTTTCATAAGTAGTGGGAGATCTCTCCTCTCCCCCTTATTTTGATCGATATGCATATAGTGGAATGGGAGGGAGATCTCCTCCCACATTATCTTCTCTTCCTCTCCTATGATAGAATCCATATAGGTATTGAGATATGTCTTAATTCTCATTTTCTATTACTCTTATTCCCTTATTTATACTTCTCACATATTTTCTCAGTATCAAAGGTTTTTTAATGGAAATATTAGGTTTTCCATGTCAATAAAAAACCCTATTTTTCAATGGGATTTTTGTTTCTAAAAGGATAAATACATCATTTTTAACCCTGAATCAAATTTTTTTTCTTGAAGACATCAAGGTTTTTCTTGATATTTGGGTATGTTTTTCTATATACCTCATTTTATTTAATATACTTCTTATTATTAGGATTTATAAATGTAGTATTTATCAATATAAAAAACCTTATAAGTTATCATTGGTTAAATTATGATTGTTTTTCACATATTTTTGCAATTTTAGTTTTATATAAAAAGCATTTCAAGTTGGGATACCTTGTTTTTCTTATCTAGTGGAAATATTAAAAGCATGAAATGTAAGTTTTGACATTGGTTTTTTGATTTTTTTCACTGAAACATGATTTTTTATGATACCCATAGGATTTATAAATGTATTTTTTTGAATGTATTTTATTCTATGATCAATTGCATTTATCATAGTTAAGTTTTTTTTATGATAAAAATATGAGTTTCAAAAACTATAATTTTGGGGTTATTAAAGTTGAAGGTGAAATTATTTATGTCTCTAAAATAGTTATATCAGGGAGTATGACATTTTCTTATGGGTATGATAACTATATCACCCTCACTTATTATTATTTTGCATTTAATTTATTATTTCTATAATTTGGTGCCATGTTTGAAAATTTTAAAATATTATTATGAATAAAAGTTAAATGCATGGTCTGAGATACCATGTATACTAACCATACAAGTTGTTTTCAGAGGTTGTAGCTTTGAATAGTTAGATGTATAGTTTAACTAACCATGAGTACTAACTATTCGTTCCTATAATTTTAACCTAAAAAATTATTTCTCATATCATGACTTCCCAATCCTCATTGTAATTAATATATGGATTTCTAAGATGATATTATCAAACATCTATTTTGATAATAATGTTTATAAATTTTTGTTATTAATATTTCAGTTTTTTATCTTATAAAATATGCATATGAATTTTATATAGTGTGTATTTATGTTATTATTTTATTAGAGTATAATTTTATGGTATTTTCTTATCAAATTATGAGGATAATGATATTAAATTTTATTAAATATAATTAGTAATCATAAAAAATGAGATTTTTGAATGTTTATATAATTATATTTTTGATGTTATAATAATTAAAATTTTATTAGAAATTTTATCATTCCATAAGTAGAGTGAGGCCTCTTCTCTACCCCGCATTTTGACTAAGACACATGTAGGGGAAGGGGAGGGGGATATCCTCCTATCTTATCTTCTTCTACTCTCTCATAATGGATTATATAGAGGTATTTAGGTATATATTCCTTGTCATTTTATATTTATCTTCTTCTCTTCTTTATACTTATATCATATTTTGTGAGCATCTAGGGTTCTTATCATGGAAATAATGGGATTTTTCCATGTCAAGGAAAAACCAACATTTTTCATGGTGATTTTGGTTCCAAAAGGAATAAATTATCATTTATAGACCTAAATAATCATCAATTCTTAATGGTGTTAAGGTTTTATCAACATTTGTGTAGGAATTTCTATGAAGCTCCATTTATTAGACATAATCCTTATGCTTGGGATTTATAAACGCATTATTTATCAACACAACACTGATATAAGTTATCTTGGATGAATTTATGAATATTTTATCATGTATTTGTAACTTTTTAGGTTGAAATAAAAGGGATTTTAAGCTAGATTATTGAATTTTTCATCTTTTATAGAAATTTTGGAAGAGTGAAATCTAACTTTTGACTTTGGTTTTGTGATGTTTTAGTCAAACATGGTTTTTATAAAATCCTTATGATTTATAAATATAAATTTGTTTTATAAGTATATTTTATTTTATGATCAAGTGAATTTATTATTTTCAAGCATGTTTTTATGAGAAAAAGATACTTTTCAAAAAATCGAATTTAGGGGTTATTGAAGTGGGAGATGAAATTATTGATGAGTCTAAAATAATTATGATGGGGAGTATGATATTTTATTATTGTGCGGAGAATTGTAACACCCATTATAATTATTAATTTATTTTTTAATTTATTATTTATTTAATTTAGTGAAAAGTTTGAAATTTTGAAAATTTTATTAAGAAGAACAATTAGATGTTTGGTCTTAGAGACCATGTATACTAACTGTGCATGTTGTTTTTAGGTATAGTAGCTTTGTATGGTTAAATAATGACTGAAAATTAACTTTTTATTAAATAGAACCCCTTTTAAGGGGTGAGGGGGAACCCAAGACATCATCGACTTAGACAAAACAAATGTCCCCAATGGACCAAAAGCTCAAGACCAAAATCAACCCGCACTACAAGATAGAAGCTCCTCCCAACAACAAAAACCATTAAAACCAGTTTACTCTGTACCAATGTTGATTAGCTATCTGTCCTGTGAAAAAAATACACGAGCCTATAACCAATGGCCGATGCCATACCCTCTCAAACATCTGATTCTGAATAGCCATGAAACATTGAAAACTATTTCCCTGCACCTCATCTGAAACATATTCCTTGTAGACAATTGGTCACAAAATCCCTTGAGCAGTGGACCACTGAGGCCAAACACATTCAACCAAATCACACATTCAAACCATAGGATCACAAAATCATTACCACAAAAACCATCACATCTTGGTCTTCCATCTTGAAGCCAATGCAGAGTCACCCCAGCTGATCACAGATCGAACCAATTGCCCAACATTCACCACAAACAACATCAAAAATGAAGAACACCAAGATCAAACCTACAAGGAAGCTGCATGAAGACCCCCCCCCCCTCTGCGCCACACCAGGACCAGCATCGAGCCACACCTGAAAAATCTCGCCAAGATGAGGCTATCCCGCCGACGCCCAACCGAGCTCCATCATGGAGACAAGCCTTTGAAAGGATTAACAAGACAAATGCACACCTCTTAAGGGCTAAAAATCCAGATCCACACCTTTTAAGGGCTGACAAACCCAGATCCACCACCGGGCCAATGCGCCAGGAAGACGAAGTCAAAGCCGCACCTGGACCATCACCGAGTCAGGGGCTAGAGATCAGGATCTCCACCATCCTCACTGAGGCACGCCGACCAAGCTGAGGATGTAGATGCTGACACCAACCTGCACTGCGCCACTCCAGATGAGGGGAGGGGGCGAAAACAGAGAAGAAGAACCCTAGCTCGTGAGAGGAGGATATTGCCGCTGCTCAGAGGCCTCGTAGGTCCATGATGATCCTTGTATGGTTAAATACATGGTCTGAATAACCATTAATTATTATATTTTTTACTCAAAACATTATTTCTCATATCTTGATGTATCTAAACCCATTTTAATTAATATATGGATTCATAAGATGATATTATTAACAATCTTTTTTGATCATAATTCTTATAAATATTTTTTATTAATAGTTCACTTTTTAATTTTATAAAATATGCATGATAATTTCATATTGTATGTATTTATATTATTATTTTTTAGATAATAAATTCATGGTATTTTATTTATCATATTATGAGGATAAATTTATTATATTTGAGTTGATACAATGACCATTCATTGACCTGAGATAAATGTACATTTCTAGAATTATATTTTTGATGTTATAATAATAATAATAATAATAATAATAATAATAATAATAATAATAATAATAATAATAATAATAGTAATTTTATTATTTCATAGGTAGTGAAAGGACTCTCCCATCCCCCTCATTTTGAAAATGACGCACATAAGGGAAGGAGACATATATATCCATCCATATTCTCTACTTTTTCTCTCACAAGGATTCCATGGAGATCATGAGGTATGTATTTCTTCTCATTTTCTATTAATCATATTTTTTTAACTTCTCTCATATTATATCAACATTTTTTATTCTAGACATGGAAATATTGTTGATTTTCTATTTGAAGAAAGAATCCTCATTTTTAATGGGGATTTTGGTTCCAAAATAATGAAATCATCATTTCTAACCTCGAATAATCATTAATTTTTGAAGGTGTTAAGGTTTCATAAATATCTAAATTGGTGCTTCTATATAAATCTTTTTATTTGACATAATCCATGTTCTTGGGATTTCATAATGAATTATTTGTAAGCATAGAACCTATATAAGTTGTCTTGGGAGAAATTGGAAATATATTTACATGTATTTGTGCCTTTTGAGTTTGAAATAAAATATTTTTTAATGGGTTTGAAAACTATTATTTACAAAACTAGATCCCATGCACACCAAGTGTTTATGAAAATATCCTAAGAGAATATCTTGATTTAAATTGGTTTTATAAAGGAAAATTTAAATAATGATTTATTTTTATAATTTTAATTTCAAAATAAATCAATTGGTAGTTTATAAAAACCACACTTTATGACCATAATGTATTTGATGGAATGTTTGTGTAACTAGTTTTGATTCAAATGAATTTATAGGTGTGGTTTAAGATAGGTTGGGCTTTTAAAAATTCATATACATGGTTCTTAATGTTTTTTTATGATTTAAAATGGAATAATTATAATTATTATAATTATTATGATTTTTTACACTCTTCTTTATATAAGAAACTTTTTATTATGGATAAAAATGTTGGAATTTGTTTTATTGATTATTGTGGCATGGATTTGGTAAAGTGGTCATCATTGAGATTGTTGGGTTACACACCAACCATGAATGATATAAGAGACATTAAAAATTAGTTCTAATATAGTTTTTATTTCATTTTTGACTGGGATCCCAATTTATCGTTTTTTATCTAGTTAAGGGTTGATGCTCGTTGAGGCCATAAGGGTTAGTTAGTGTCTGAGTCTATTAGGAACACATTAGGCTAATATCTGGTCCATGAGTGAGGTCTTAGATTTTACTATTGGACTCTAGGTTATTATCCCATTTTTTTATTATATATTTTGGTTAAATCCATTATGTGTTTTACTTTATTCAATGTTTTACTTCTTATCATGTTTAACTTTCTAATATGGATTAATTTATAATATGTTCTACCTTATATCATATATTCTGGTGTATCTCATGGATCATACTCACTTGTTTCATGTTTATATCTTCCCAATGTAAATTTTTTTATAGAATTTGTATACATTGTGATTTTTTATTATATTTTAAAATAAAAATAAAAGTTAATTTATAAATGTATTTCAAACAAGAATTTTGATTTTGTCTTATAAAAGGAGTTACATATATCCTTAGTGTCATCCTATTTGGAATTACCTTAGACCCTATATACACACCTTAGTGTATATAGATTTTTAACCTCTTGATTTTTTTTATTGGTATGACCTTGTTCTTATTATTGGACTATTATCCCGTATTAGAAGCAATGGATGGGATGGAATATGAAGAATCATGTTCAATATGGTGATAGTTATGTCTTTATTTAATTTTTTTATAGAATTTTCATCATTTATGTAGTATTTTTCTTTGAATTGGTATACATATCATGTCTTGTAGATTGTGTAAGTGGATGTTGTTTTATTTATTTGATTTGTATTAGACTCATTTATTTATTATACATTATATAAGGTAAATCATCCCCTTGTGTCATGTAAGATATGATTAGTACCTCTACCATCCTAGGGACATGTAGAATCAACCTTAGGATTGTAGAATGTTGGTTTGGGTATAATGGTCAGTTATTCATGTTGGTATGTCACATTCCTACATTTATATACTCTTTCATTAGATAAATATCCCATAAAAATTAATTTTACTCTCTCATCAAACTTTCCTAGATCTCGATTTTTTTCTTTCATCAAGCATGGTTTGATAAACACTTTAAAGTATTTCACTTATAGATTATTCTTGTACTATATCCCATAGGAAGTCATATTAATCATAGGTCTCAATAAAATTATATTTTGAATAGGAATATTAGTGGAGAAACCTTCTTCCCAATAGAATTTTTTGAGCATAGTCCTTCCCATCTCAATATGAATCATATTATTTCTCTCTATAACTCTATTTTATTATGGCGTGTATGGAGTACAACATTCATGTGTAAGACTCTTTTTAGAGAGATATGATTCAAATTCATTACTAGTATATTATCTCCTATTATATTCTCTCAGCTTCCTAATAAATAACCCTAACTCTATTTCAATATCTCTTCTGAAAATTTGGAACTTTTCCACAACCTTCAACTTATTATTAATACAACAATTTATTCATTTTGGTTAAATAATAAATAAAAGTAAAAAAAATAAAGACTACATTTAGTTGAATAATGTCTCATTAGACTACATAAATTTGAATAAATCAATTCAAGCGGCCTTGTGTATTATATTTGTACTCTCTTATGACTTCCTTATAACATTTTCCCTTTTGAAAATTCTCACAAACAATGTTTCATCATCTTTTCAACTTGGGTTGATCTTTTATAGATTGTTATTTGGAATTATTTATTATACTTATTTATATAATAATACTGTTCCTTCTATTCCATATATTTTTTCTCATCATTTTCACTAAAATTACATCATTCACTTATGTTTCCAATCTAAAATAGATTAACAACGGGAATTATTCTCGTAATGATAACTTTTTCATACTTTAACTTTTTAATAATGAAATTTTTTCTCTTGAAAATAATTTAATTCCCATAATAATACAATTGGATAACATTGGAAATATTATATTTGACCCCAAAATTAGTAACACATCTTTAGGAATAAATTTCCAAGATTAATTCTCAATACTTCATACTCCCTTTATTTTCATTAAAATATCATCTCCAAAGGTCTCTAAACCTCCATAATGAATTTTTATATTCTAATTTTTTTTGAATCACTAGTCACATGATATAAACAATGAATATTATGAATAAATATATTATAATTTCTTTACTTTCTTTTAAAGAAACCTCAACAACAAATCAATTTTTATAATTTTATTCTTCCTTATGGATAACTACCTCCATTAGATTATTGTAATTGGTCTAAAAATAATGTCATCCATTCTTCAAAAAAATAACTAGTATATTCACATCTTCTACAATATTATTCCAGATATTCAAATTGTAATATCCTATAACTGCATGCCACTCAACAGTGCCCCAAACCTGACTGGCCAAATGGCCTCAAGCGTATCTCCCCAAATGATAGAGGCTTCCGACCAGCAGCAAGGGCCTATGGTGTGTCTTTGGAGAGACTATTCGCTCTTACTAGAGTGTAAAAAAATGATATAAAACATACATATAAAATAGTGGAAGCAATATAATAGTTAGATAATAGAATAACAACAAGAATACATAACAATACCAAAGGAACCATATATACAAAAGCTGATGATACATGTCATGTTTCTACAAAATAGCCAAAACAGGTTTAAAATAGTACAATACAATACATGTGTCAAAATACCAAAAATATAAAAAAAAAATTATCTCTAGATAGAATCATGAGACTCAGCTCGGTTCCGTGATCCCCTTCTCCTAATCATGGCACCAAATCAAGCATTGAACTATGGCCACTTTCCCCGATCCCTACCTTCATCCATATAGTTTGTCTAGGTTCCCAATAGCGGCCCGAACATGGTGTGAGATACAATCCCAGTAGGTAACCACCCAAGGGCCTATAAAAAGTCTTGTCTATAAAATATAACAATATAATGTAGAGTGAAATACACATCATAGGTAAGAAATAATAAAAGTAAAGTGCCCATAATGAATATACTACAAATCAAGTGATACTGTATGTCCCAAAAAGGCTCCATGAAAAACATGGGTCAAACTCCTATAACAAGGTATCTATAAACAATACAGAAATAACTAACACAACCTCTTTGTACATACATATAATGTCAACCATGAACTTTCTGTATAACCTGTATATCAAACTTGTAAAGACCCGCAAATTTCAAGGAAATTTTTTTCTTAATTTTCTTTGGAATTTTACAAGAGCGTAGCTTCAGACGGCACCTGATTCCGAGGCCCGGTGTGCCCGGAATCAATTTCCGAAGTTTGGCTCGGGTACGTTCAGTGAACGGACGAGCGGGTTTTTCTATCTTTTGAACCGATGCCCGGAATCGAATTCTGAGGGCACCGATGAAATCGCAGCGCCGGTATTTGCTTAGAAACGCTTCTTCCGGAGTTGCGTTTGCTCAACCGTGGTTTTTAAATTTTGCGGCTTTAAGTCAGAAATAAAATAAAGTTTGTGCGACAACTTTATTTTATTTCACTTAAGCTGCTTGGAAGCCACTTGAAGCCACTTAAAGACGGCTTGAACTGAGTTGAACTGGATAGGATGCTATCCAGAAATATCCTACCCTCTTGGTAGGATATTTGTGAGGTGGGGCCCGCACGAGCCCCGCCGTTTCTTTCGCTAAGTAACGCACCCGCGAAAACCCGTCAAGTAACTGAAAAGTCAACCGACGCGTTTTCTTTAATTCTTAACAGACCATTTAATTGGGCGGTTTATTTCGTGAATTAAATGGGCTGTTTCATTCGTTGAATTAATTCAACGAATTTAATGGGTCGTTACTTACGCGTTTGCGTTCGTTGGCAAAATAATAAAATAAGACCAACTCTTTCTTTTGGAGGATTACTCGTTGTGCGAGATTCTATGGGCCTCCACCTTCCCCGCGAAGAACGCGAAGAACGCTGGCGACCGGAATTCGACGACGCACACCGAGATCTGCGACGTCGACGAGCTTTACCCGCGACGTTCTTCGGCGACGCCTCTTCTTCCGCGGCCGATCCTCGTTCGGCAACTAAGGTAAGAATCGGATCGTTTAAATTCTCCTTTTTTTTTAAATTTCATGGCAACGGATTTAATTAATTAAATCCGTTTGATCTTGATCCGGAGATTGGCGACGCGACGCCGGATACCGCGACGACGCGACGATCTCCTTCATCCGCGACGAGCGATTCCGCGACGACCTCTCGTCCGACGACGACGACAAAGTAAGGGTTGATGGAATTCTTTTTAAATCCCGTGTTTATTCTTTTGAAATAAAGAACCCGATCACGAAACAATTTTAATTTATTTAAAATTGTTGATTTGTTTCTTTCTTGTTTCTCCCGTTGATTTTGACTAACGCGGAGGGTGCGGGCCTAACGAACAAGACCCGGCAACCCTCCGCCGATCTTCCCTTCTGTGCGGATTTGGCGGACGACGACGAACCGTGCGGAAAGGGAAATCCGTTGTTTCTGCAGTGAAGATCGTCCCCCGGGAGGAGCAACGGCGCAGACGGGAAAGGAATCGGGCCACCGGAGCATCTCCGGCGGCCCGCGGAAGGCGGCGGCGCCCGGCGCGCCGCCGTGGAAGAAGTCCGCCGCGGCTGAAGCCGCGGCGGCGGCGGCCGGTTCCGCGGCCGCGCGGAACCGGGAACGGACGCGGCGGCCCGGCCGCGTCCGCGTGACAGGCGCCCCCCCCCCCCCCCCCGCGGGGCCGCGTTTCGCTTGAGCCGCGGGTCAAGCCCGCGGCGCCCTCCTTCGGCCGCTTGGCCGAAGCCGAGCCGGCCGGTCCGGTCGGCCGGGCCGCGCCCAGGCCGGACCGGACCCGGCCTAGCCGGGTCAGGCCGACCCGGTTCGGCCGACCCAGGGGGGGGTTCGGGCCGGGTCGCCCGGGGCCCAGAACCCCCGTTTCGGGCCTTCTTCGGTCTTTCGCCCATATCTTGGGCCTGGGACCTCCGATTGACGAACCGTCAGCGGCTACACGATCCTTGGATCGAGACGGTCGTTTCGGTATACTATACTCAAGGTTTCGGAAGACTTTGGGTTCGGCCGGGTTGGTTCGTACACGAAACCAACCGGGCCCTCGGAGCGGAAACGCTCATAACTTGAGCTACGGACGTCCGATCGACGTACCGTCAGCTGTGGTAGTTTCCTCTAAGTGAGACGGAACTTTTGGCATACTCCGCCCGAGGATCGGATACAGGCGGAGTACGGTCGGGTTGGTTTTGCCCTAAAAACCAACCGGGCCCCTGGGACGAAAATGCCAATAACTCTCAGACCGGGCGTCCGATTGACGCGCCGTCTGTTGCGTTGAGATCCTGTTGTCGATACGGAACTTTTGGATACATCAACTTCGGACTACGTGTCAGTTGATGTATCAGCCTCTCGGCTCGTGGAGCGGACCCTCCTAAACGAGCTCGCTAAGTGCGGGAACCCTAGTGCTGGCTGTGACTTCGACGACAGAGCAGAGATCCTCCGTGGACTGCGACGACGGCAGAGCAGAGATCCTCAGTGGACTGCGACGACGGCAGAGCAGAGATCCTTCGTGGACTGCGGCGACGACTGTGCAGAGATCCTCAGTGGACTGCGTCGACTACTGCACTCAGCGATCCTACATGGATCAGTGCTACAGGTTCTGTGTGAGCCCGATCCTATGTGGGTCCTTACTACCGGTTCTGTGTGAGCCACTGCCTACAGGTTCTGTATGAGCCCGATCCTACGTGGGTCTTTTGCGGGGGTTAGTACCTATCGATCCTTCGTGGGTCCGACGACTTAGATGGATCAGTGATCATCTTTGACGTCATCTGAAAAAGTATACCTGGTTGAGCTGAATCTTATGTTACTCTCCTTTGTGGATTGTGTTGAACTATCCTATGTGGATTTACTGTTTACTCTCCTTGTGGATTTGAGTCTTGCTTCCCTTTGTGGATTGAGTTGTTCTTGAGCTCGTGAGCAGAGCTAGAATTGGGGACTTAGGTATATGTATGGGCATATACCTAAGTCGAGTCAGATGTTACTTCGTGATTGCATCTTCTTTTGTGCTATATCCTTTGTGGATTTCGGGAGACCTTCGGGGGTCTCGGGGTCCTTACTGAGTAGCTTATACTCACCCATGCACGGGCTATGCCCGCACCTTGTTGTGTTGGTTGCAGACGACGGACAGCGCTGATCACGGTTGGGGCGTGAAGCAGGACGGTACCTGGAGGTGGACCACTGGGCGGGACGTGCTCGGAGCGGACGTGGGACCCGAGGAGCCTGGAGGCTATCTGTACCCACCCTTCAGGTGGGATTGCCAGTGGACGACACGAGGCCGCCGTCTTTTCTTCAGTTGCTGTACTTTACTTTTTCAGTTGTACTTTACAGTTGGGCTTGTATTCCGGCCCCCTTTACTTTTCTGCACTTTACTTTCCGCTTGCTGACTCTGTGTGGTTGTTACTTATAAAGGCAATGCCTTCCCTGTTTACTGGGATTTTACGCCTTGGTGCTAGTCGCCAGCCCCTGGCCTATGGAAGGCGGGCTTGGGGTAGTCACGGCACGGGCCCCGAGGACGGGTCGTGACAAATTGGTATCAGAGGTGGTTGGTTCTACCGCAAACTCTGATCACCTTTTCTTTCTATATGAAGCAATAGTGTTTAGTGTATTGAGTGTGGTTATCAGTTCAGGGAGCCCAGTGTTGGTGCGGCGGCCGACGTATCCATACACCAGGACCCTGACTCCTGATTTCCGACTTAATGCATGAAAACATTGATTGCGTGTGTGTTTCAAGTTTTCTTTGTGATTACTTGTGTCAGCTCACCGGGTATACTGATCTGCTTTATGAAAGTCTCAAGTTTTCCTTGTGATTACTTGTGCCAGCTCACCAGGTATACTGTTCTGACTGTGGTGCTCTTGTTCTCCTTTTCAGGATGGCCCCGCGACGACATCCAGCTAGGGTTCCGAGTGTAGGGCGCGACGGCAGCCCACCGAGCGACGAGGCCTCGGTGCAGGGCCCTTTTCCAGCAGTGGCACCGGCGGTAGCTTTACCCGCCGAGCCACCGATGCTGCCAGTACCAGACGCTGA
This sequence comes from Viscum album, assembly GCA_963277665.1. NCBI lineage: Eukaryota > Viridiplantae > Streptophyta > Magnoliopsida > Santalales > Viscaceae > Viscum > Viscum album. The sequence goes on from OY728119.1 coordinate 1,981,696,972, forward strand.
CGATGCACGTCACCTCAGGGCACTGCATGAGTTTCAGAGCCAGCGACCGCCCAGGTTTCGCGGTGAGGCGGACCCCCAGGCCGCCGAGGACTGGCTAGAGGCGGTGGTACGGACCTTTAGGCTAGTGAGGACACCAGCGGATCTCATGGTGATTCTCGCAGCGAGCCTCCTGCAGGCGGCGGCAGGACGATGGTGGAGCCTGATGCTCCAGGTTCACGATGAGGCATCCTTGCTCTGGACGGACTTCGAGAGCCTCTTCCGCTCTGAGTTCGTCCCGGCCACCCTCCGAGCGGTGCGCATCCAGGAGCTTCTCCAGCTGCGCCAGGGCAGCATGACGGTCGCTCAGTACGCGGCGAGGTTCACTGACCTATCTCGCTACTCGACCGACATGGTACGAGACCCCTTCTTCCGGGCCCGGACCTTCGAGCAGGGCTTGCGACAGGAGATTCGGGCGTCGCTGATCTCCCTCAGCATTCCGACCCAGGCGGGAGTGCTGGAGCGAGCCCTCCTGATCGAGAGCTTCCTGGCAGAGCCTTCTTCAGCGGCGAGACCTAGCGCAGGGCGGCAGGTAGCTGAGTCTTCGGCAGCAGGTAGCCGACGGATGACTCTCGGGTCCAGGCAGACCAGACCCCCACGCAGACGGCCTCAGGACACCGGCTCAGTAGTGCGAGGCACACAGCGGAGTGCCAGCCTTCCGAGGGGCAGGCTGTGCTACTCCTGCGGCGGGCAGGGTCACATGGCTCGTGACTGCCCGACTCGCCGATCAGAGGAGCAGCAGACGGTGGAGGGGCCACCCAGGCAGAGGCAGAGGGTCGACCGTGGCGGTCCGCAGGGAGGAGGCGGACGAGGCAGAGGAGCTGGCCGAGCAGCGGGTGGTGGGCGACGCTTCCAGGCTCTACCCCCACCACCACCAAGAGGGCCACCTCGACCACAGGGAGCTGGCGGGCAGGGACAGGCCCAGCTCCAGGCAGTGGAGGCCTACGACCCCGACTTGCCAGAGATGATTCGAGGTACGATCTGTGTCTATTCCACCCTTGCTGCAGTACTTATAGACACAGGAGCGAGTCACTCTTTCATAGCCTCTGCCCTTGTTCGGAGCTCGGAGATTCTGACTGAGCCGTTGGATCGATCCTTACGGCTAGAGACTCCTACGGAAGCAGACTCGACGATTACGCACTGGTGCCGGCAGTGTGAGCTTACTCTAGGAGGCGAGAGCTTCGGCTGGGATCTCCTTGTAGCGGCGTCGAGGCCTTACGACGTCATCTTGGGCATGGATTGGCTATCCACGGTTCATGCCCAGATCGACTGTTTTAGGCGCAAGGTGCGATGTGTTCGCACCGACGGGAGCAGGTTTACCTTCACCGGCGAGAAGGGATCCTTTGCAGCACAGGATGGACTTCCGCGGAGGAGAGTGTAGCCCATCTCTCATCAGTTGGCTAGCCTCATCCTAGGAGCAGTGGACGTGCGGAGTCCAGCTTTTCCTGCAGTGGTGGACCAGTACGTGGACGTCTTTCCCGACGACGTTCCAGGGCTACCTCCTCGTAGAGAGGTAGACTTTTACATCGACTTGTACCCCGGGACAACCCCGATATCTACTCCAGAATATCGGATGGCCCCCGCCGAGCTTCGAGAGCTGCGGGTACAGTTGGAAGACTTGCAGAGCAAGGGGTTTATCCGACCCAGTGTTTCACCCTGGGCTTCCCCGATTTTGTTCGCCAAGAAGGCGGACGGGAGCTTGCGACTGTGTGTCGACTATCGTCGCCTGAACCAGGTGACAGTGAGGAACAAGTATCCGCTGCCACGGATTGATGACCTCTTCGATCAGCTCAAGGGAGCGCGGTGGTTCTCGAAGATAGACCTCCGGTCAGGCTATCATCAGCTCAGAGTTCGAGACGAGGACGTGCAGAAGACGGCCTTCAGGTGCCGGTATGGCCATTATGAGTTCTTGGTTATGCCGTTCGGCGTAACCAATGCTCCAGCAGTGTTCATGAGCCTCATGAACAGGATCTTCCAGCCATACCTCGACCGATTTGTCGTGGTCTTCATCGACGACATTTTGGTATACTCGACGACTGAGGAGGAGCATGCCTACCACCTGCGAGTTGTGCTAGACACGCTCCGAGAGCACCAGCTTTATGGCAAGCTCTCAAAGTGCCAGTTCTGGTTACGTGAGGTCCACTTCTTGGGGCACGTCATCTCTAAGGCGGGAGTTGCAGTGGATCCCGCGAAGATCGAGGCAGTACTAGCTTGGGAGCCACCCAGGAGCGTGACAGAGGTGCGGAGCTTCTTGGGCCTAGCGGGATACTATCAGAGATTCGTGCCAGACTTCTCCAGAGTTGCGGCACCACTCTCAGCGTTGATGAAGAAGGGGAAACCCTTCGTGTGGTCAGACAGATGTCAGCAGAGCTTCCAGGAGCTGAGGCAGAGATTGACCAGCGCACCTATCTTGAGGTTGCCTGAGGAGGGAGTTGGGTACGTAGTTTACTGCGATGCATCAGGGACTGGACTCGGGTGCGTCCTGATGCAGGAGCGGGCCGTGATCGCCTACGGATCACGTCAGTTGAGGCCGCATGAGCAGAACTACGCCACTCATGACCTGGAGTTAGCAGCAGTGGTCTTCGCTCTGAAGACTTGGCGGCACTATCTGATGGGCGAGCGCTTCACAGTCTTTTCTGACCACCAGAGTCTCAGGTATATCTTCTCTCAGAAGGAACTGAACCTGAGACAGCGGAGATGGCTTGAGTTCCTCCAGGACTATGACTTTGAGATAGTCTATACTCCTGGGAAGGGGAACGTGGTAGCCGATGCCCTCAGCAGGAGGACGGGCATTCAGCTACTTGAGGAGGCGACGGAGCAGCTAGCCTCCCTGCAGATATCCTTCGTGGATAGAGACGGAGCAGCCTTTCTTCAGTCTCTCACAGTCTCTCCTCCACTTCTACAGCGGGTCAGAGAGGCTCAGCGTGGGGACGCTGACTGTGAGACCCGGCGTGCACTGATATCCTCAGGTCAGGCGCCTGATGGCTTCACCCTTGGAGCAGAGCACGACATCCTTTTCAGAGGACGTACCTTCGTACCAGTCGCTTTACGAGAGGAGGTGCTGAGAGAGTTTCACACTTCTCCCTTGGCGGTGCATCCCGGAGTGGCGAAGATGTACCAGGATCTCAGACGACAGCACTGGTGGCCGGGCATGAAGAAAGCTGTGGCAGAGTTCGTTTCACGATGCCTCACCTGCCAGCAGGTGAAGGCAGAGCATCAGGTACCAGCAGGCTTGGTACAGCCCTTGGAGGTCCCGGAGTGGAAGTGGGATGGCATATCTATGGACTTCGTGACTGGACTTCCACGCACTTCCAGAGGTCACGACTCCATTTGGGTGATTGTCGACCGACTCACCAAGTCGGCACACTTCTTACCCATCAGAGAGAAGGGCTCAGTGGAGAGCTTGGGACGTCTTTACGTCCAGGAGATCGTACGGCTTCACGGTGTGCCATCGTCTATCGTCTCCGATCGAGATGCTCGTTTCACTTCCCGGATTTGGAAGGGGTTGCAGGAGGCGTTCGGGACGCGGCTCCATCTGAGCACAGCCTTCCACCCTCAGACGGATGGTCAGACGGAGAGGACCATACAGACACTCGAGGACATGCTCCGTGCATGTGTTCTCGACTTTGGTCGCAGCTGGGAGGACCACCTACCCTTGGTGGAGTTCGCGTACAACAACAGATACCACTCCACCATCGGGATGGCACCATACGAGGCGTTGTACGGCAGACCCTGTAGATCACCGTTGTGCTGGACAGACCCTGGGGAGTCAGCACTCGTGGGACCAGAGATGGTCCGAGCCACGACAGAGAAGGTCCAGATCATCCAGGAGAGGATGAGGACAGCTCAGAGCCGGCAGAAGTCATATGCTGACAGGAGGCGGAGGCCACTAGAGTTCGAGGATGGCGACCACGTCTTTTTGCGTGTCTCACCTCGACGTGGTTTACGGAGATTTGGCCGAGGCGGAAAGTTGTCTCCACGCTTCATCGGGCCTTTCCAGGTCCTCAGCAGGATAGGAGAGGTGGCTTATCGCCTGGCTCTACCACCTCAGTTGCACCGGGTGCACGACGTCTTTCACGTGTCTCAGCTGAGGAGATACGTGCACGACCCGACGCACATCATCGACTTTGGGGAGCTGGACGTGGACGATGGGGCGACTTTTGCAGAGGTCCCAGTGGAGATCGAGGATCGACAGGAGCGGGTCCTATGTGGCCGGTCGATTCCTCTTGTGCGCGTCAGATGGCAGCACGGGAACCTCCAGGAGAGCACTTGGGAGCGGGAGGCTCAGATGCGTGCTCAGTACCCCCATTTGTTCCCCTAGTTTTTGATGTATCTTTACGGGGACGTAAAGCCCTGAGGTGGGAGTAATGTAAAGACCCGCAAATTTCAGGGAAATTTTTTTCTTAATTTTCTTTGGAATTTTACAAGAGCGCAGCTTCAGACGGCACCTGATTCCGAGGCCCGGTGTGCCCGGAATCAATTTCCGAAGTTTGGCTCGGGTACGTTCAGTGAACGGACGAGCGGGTTTTTCTATCTTTTGAACCGATGCCCGGAATCGAATTCTGAGGGCACCGATGAAATCGCAGCGCCGGTATTTTCTTAGAAACGCTTCTTCCGGAGTTGCGTTTGCTCAACCGTGGTTTTTAAATTTTGCGGCTTTAAGTCAGAAATAAAATAAAGTTTGTGCGACAACTTTATTTTATTTCACTTAAGCTGCTTGGAAGCCACTTGAAGCCACTTAAAGACGGCTTGAACTGAGTTGAACTGGATAGGATGCTATCCAGAAATATCCTACCCTCTTGGTAGGATATTTGTGAGGTGGGGCCCGCACGAGCCCCGCCGTTTCTTTCGCTAAGTAACGCACCCGCGAAAACCCGTCAAGTAACTGAAAAGTCAACCGACGCGTTTTCTTTAATTCTTAACAGACCATTTAATTGGGCGGTTTATTTCGTGAATTAAATGGGCTGTTTCATTTGTTGAATTAATTCAACGAATTTAATGGGTCGTTACTTACGCGTTTGCGTTCGTTGGCAAAATAATAAAATAAGACCAACTCTTTCTTTTGGAGGATTACTCGTTGTGCGAGATTCTCTGGGCCTCCACCTTCCCCGCGAAGAACGCGAAGAACGCGAAGAACGCCGGCGACCGGAATTCGACGACGCACACCGAGATCTGCGACGTCGACGAGCTTTACCCGCGACGTTCTTCGGCGACGCCTCTTCTTCCGCGGCCGATCCTCGTTCGGCAACTAAGGTAAGAATCGGATCGTTTAAATTCTCCTTTTTTTTTAAATTTCATGGCAACGGATTTAATTAATTAAATCCGTTTGATCTTGATCCGGAGATTGGCGACGCGACGCCGGATACCGCGACGACGCGACGATCTCCTTCATCCGCGACGAGCGATTCCGCGACGACCTCTCGTCCGACGACGACGACAAAGTAAGGGTTGATGGAATTCTTTTTAAATCCCGTGTTTATTCTTTTTAAATAAAGAACCTGATCACGAAACAATTTTAATTTATTTAAAATTGTTGATTGGTTTCTTTCTTGTTTCTCCCGTTGATTTTGACTAACGCGGAGGGTGCGGGCCTAACGAACAAGACCCGGCAACCCTCCGCCGATCTTCCCTTTTGTGCGGATTTGGCGGACGACGACGAACCGTGCGGCAAGGGAAATCCGTTGTTTCCGCAGTGAAGATCGTCCCCCGGGAGGAGCAACGGCGCAGATGGGAAAGGAATCGGGCCACCGGAGCATCTCCGGCGGCCCGCGGAAGGCGGCGGCGGCGACCGGAGGCGGCGGCGCCCGGCGCGCCGCCGTGGAGGAAGTCCGCCGCGGCTGAAGCCGCGGCGGCGGCGGCCGGTTCCGCGGCCGCGCGGAACCGGGAACGGACGCGGCGGCCCGGCCGCGTCCGCGTGACAGGCGCCCCCCCCCCCCCCCCCCCCCCGCGGGGCCGCGTTTCGCTTGAGCCGCGGGTCAAGCCCGCGGCGCCCTCCTTCGGCCGCTCGGCCGAAGCCGAGCCGGCCGGTCCGGTCGGCCGGGCCGCGCCCAGGCCGGACCGGACCCGGCCGAGCTGGGTCGGGCCGGGTCGGGCCGACCCAGGGGGGGTTCGGGCCGGGTCGCCCGGGGCCCAGAACCCCCGTTTCGGGCCTTCTTCGGTCTTTCGCCCATATCTTGGGCCTGGGACCTCCGATTGACGAAACGTCAGCGGCTACGCGATCCTTGGATCGAGACGGTCGTTTCGGTATACTATACTCAAGGTTTCGGAAGACTTTGGGTTCGGCCGGGTTGGTTCGTACACGAAACCAACCGGGCCCTCGGAGCGGAAACGCTCATAACTTGAGCTACGGACGTCCGATCGACGTACCGTCAGCTGTGGTAGTTTCCTCTAAGTGAGACGGAACTTTTGGCATACTCCGCCCGAGGATCGGATACAGGCGGAGTACGGTCGGGTTGGTTTTGCCCTAAAAACCAACCGGGCCCCTGGGACGAAAATGCCAATAACTCTCAGACCGGGCGTCCGATTGACGCGCCGTCTGTTGCGTTGAGATCCTGTTGTCGATACAGAACTTTTGGATACATCAAATTCGGACTACGTGTCAGTTGATGTATCAGCCTCTCGGCTCGTGGAGCGGACCCTCCTAAACGAGCTCGCTAAGTGCGGGAACCCTAGCGCTGGCTGTGACTTCGACGACAGAGCAGAGATCCTCCGTGGACTGCGACGACGGCAGAGCAGAGATCCTCAGTGGACTGCGACGACGGCAGAGCAGAGATCCTTCGTGGACTGCGGCGACGACTGTGCAGAGATCCTCAGTGGACTGCGTCGACTACTGCACTCAGCGATCCTACGTGGATCAGTGCTACAGGTTCTGTGTGAGCCCGATCCTATGTGGGTCCTTACTACCGGTTCTGTGTGAGCCACTGCCTACAGGTTCTGTATGAGCCCGATCCTACGTGGGTCTTTTGCGGGGGTTAGTACCTATCGATCCTTCGTGGGTCCGACGACTTAGATGGATCATTGATCATCTTTGACGTCATCTGAAAAAGTATACCTGGTTGAGCTGAATCTTATGTTACTCTCCTTTGTGGATTGTGTTGAACTATCCTATGTGGATTTACTGTTTACTCTCCTTGTGGATTTGAGTCTTGCTTCCCTTTGTGGATTGAGTTGTTCTTGAGCTCGTGAGCAGAGCTAGAATTGGGGACTTAGGTATATGTATGGGCATATACCTAAGTCGAGTCAGATGTTACTTCGTGATTGCATCTTCTTTTGTGCTATATCCTTTGTGGATTTCGGGAGACCTTTGGGGGTCTCGGGGTCCTTACTGAGTAGCTTATACTCACCCCTGCACGGGCTATGCCCGCACCTTGTTGTGTTGGTTGTAGACGACGGACAGCGCTGATCACGGTTGGGGCGTGGAGCAGGACGGTACCTGGAGGTGGACCACTGGGCGGGACGTGCTCGGAGCGGACGTGGGACCCGAGGAGCCTGGAGGCTATCTGTACCCACCCTTCAGGTGGGATTGCCAGTGGACGACACGAGGCCGCCGTCTTTTCTTCAGTTGCTGTACTTTACTTTTTCAGTTGTACTTTACAGTTGGGCTTGTATTCCGGCCCCCTTTACTTTTCTGCACTTTACTTTCCGCTTGCTGACTCTGTGTGGTTGTTACTTATAAAGGTAATGCCTTCCCTGTTTACTGGGATTTTACGCCTTGGTGCTAGTCGCCAGCCCCTGGCCTATGGAAGGCGGGCTTGGGGTAGTCACGGCACGGGCCCCGAGGACGGGTCGTGACAAAACTATCATGGTCACGACGTATAACCAGAAGTGTCAGAATAATCACAGACGAGCCGTATGACTAATCATGTCACATTTACCATGGTCGCACTGCATTTTAGAAGTGTCAAACCATGAAGGTTCGGATACAAGGTATTGAAGACCAAGGCATCCCCACTGAGTCCTAGGATCATATTAATGGAATCTCGGTTAGGATTGAGTTGGGGTCCAAGGAGCATGTATACTGACCGTGTCCACTACAAGCCCTAGACAAACTAGATCCAATTTATAGCAAGGCCTAAGGAATCCCATGGAATCAAAATCCAGGGAGCATAAATTTCCAAGCTATTCGCTACTATTTCCATGACCCATGGAATAACACACACAATGTGTCCTATGTAACCATTCATCAGTACAATTCAATTACCATTTGTCAATTCAATAATTCACATTCAAGTTCTATGAGTATACCCACTCATATCATAATTCACATTCAAGTTCCATGAGTATACCCACTCATATCATAATTCACATTTAATTTCCATCCCATGAGTTTACCCACTCATGTAAAAATTCCATATAAACCATTTAACCAATAGTATTAGCATGGAAAAGAGGTAAACCATCTCATATCTAACCAATTGAGTTCAACTTATTTATTAACAGGCTTCCTCTAACTAGGAAAGAACCAACTCATTCAATGAGTGGTTCAAAAAAGGAATATGTATAGGAAAAAGAACACACCATAGGTGGAATTTGTTAGGGAAACAACCTCCAATGAGTCTCAAAGTAACTAAAGGGAATCCCTAATAGGTTCCATTTAATTTAATTCAATTAGTCAATTCATTTTTGGGCCTATTCTGGAAATTCCTACGGGTGGAATAATGGAAAATAGCTCGATAAATCACCAAACCACTTAGTAGAATTTTAAAACACCTACTATCAGTTGATAATAGATTTATCATCCATTATAAGCTTCTGATTCGACTTAGATCTAGAGAAAAATTAAGAACAAATGAAAAACCTGAAAATAAGGAAACTAATCTTGCACCTAAATAGTAAAATCGATACTAAGACAAATGAGAAATGAAATAAAATGAATTGATTACCCACTGATGTGAATCCAAAAAAACTAAAGGTGATTGATTTTGATTTTGGATAGAGAAGATCTCCTAAATCCTAGTTTAGGTTTCAAAGGAGCTCTTCAAATCTCACTGTTGTCCAACTTGAGAGAAAAGAGAAAATAGGTTTGAGTTATAAGATCAATTAAGGGAAAATTTTCAATTCCACCCAAAATACAGGGCGACACAGTTGGACAAATCAGGATCCAACATTTCACCCGATACTGTAAGGAGGGGCACATTTTATGGTTAGTAAACACGGTTTTCCAAACCGTGCACAAACTATGTCTCATCCCTCTATCAAAAACTGCAGAGCTATCACACAGAAATGCACCTTCATCCTCATGGTTTCCTCAAACCATGAATCTTGTATCCCCCTTATGTCCAACCTAACATATTTAGTAGTAAATGTGGGACCTTCCCCCATAGTTTCTACTATATGTGTGGCCTGTCCAGTTTTTTGAAAAAATTGGGTTCTGGGCTCCAAAACAAGCCCTGGACACCCATGATACCTCCATGACCTCAAAGGGTATTCACATAAGGCCATAATTAAAAATTTAAACTAAAAATAAATGGCTTTTTACCTCATAAAAAACCTAGATCTTATAATCTTTCCCACTTAAAGCAATTGATCACCAAATTTCCATCTCAAGGGTGGTTAAGATTCGTTTGAGACTAACTATGGCCACTGAGCACATAGGTCAGCCTCCCACTCCTAGGTCTCATCCTATAAACAACTGTGCTTCCATAGTACCCACACTTGAGGAATTGACTGAACTCATAGAACCTTCATGCTCATGTTGATGATATGAATAGGATGCTCCTCAAAGGACACATATACCTATAACTCCACCACATCTGGATGTAGAGTGTGAGACAACTCTAAATGATAACGGTGAAGATTTGATACATGGAAGATGTCATGCATGGCTCAGTACCTATAAGGTAAATAAAAATGATAGGATACCATCACTACTCTCTCCAAAATCTCAAACAGCCAGACATATCATGGTGAAAGCCTACCCTATCTCCCGATTCATCATGTACCAACTTCGGTGAGATACATATAAAGACCTGACCCTAACCTTAAACACTAGAGGTATTTTGCGGTGATCAAAGTAAGATTTCTATCAAGACTATGTAGTATCCATATGCTTCTGAATCAAGTGGATCTTCTCAGAATTCTCCTTCATGAGATGTGGTCCTAGTAAAGCTACCTCACATGCCTCTAGCTAGTAAAGGGGTGATCAACATTTCCTACCGTAAAAAACCTCATAAGGTGTATTATGTATAGTAACATGATAACTAATGTTGTAAGTGAACTTAACTAGGGGAATGTGCCTCTATAAAGATCCCACAAAATCCAAGACACATGTTTATAGCACATCCTCAAGTACTTGTATCATATGCTCTGATTGACCATCAGTATGAGGGTGGTATGTTGTTCTCAAAAGCACCTATATACCCAACTCCCTCTACAAACTCTGAAAAAAATGACATGTGGATCGAGAATACATATATGAAATAATAGTTTGAAATACCCCATGTATTTGTACTATGTCATGGATATAAAACCTCCCAATATAGTCAACATTGAAGGTTTCCTTGATTTGTATGAAATGTGAAACCTTTGTGATCCTATCAATAACAACCCAAACAACATCTCTACCTCAAGAAGACATTAGTAAAGCTTTCACAAAATCCATCATGAAATCATCCCATTTCCACTCGGGAATAGGTAACTAATGTAAAAGTCCATTTGGTCACTGATGTTCCTCCTTCACCCGCTAATAAGTGGAACACCTCGTAACAAAACTAGATACCTCTTACTTCATAACCAGCCACCAGTACTGATGACATAAGTCATGGTACATCTTGGTGACACTGGGATGCACTTCCCAAACTAAGGCATGAAACTCCCACATCATCTCCTTACGTATGTCCACTAGAACCCAAAAAGAGTCATGGATATGTAGAATCTCATCCTCACATACATTCTAACCACAATACGGGTCCTCGCCTGCCAAACTCACCCATAAGAATATTCCCTCCAAATCCAATAGGTTCCTCACCCTCACTCTATCTAGTAAGGAAGAGTTCACAGCTAAGGATGAAATAAAAGTTTACCCCTCATTATTCTTCACCTCTAAGTACATCTCATAGAAAAAATCTATAAGCTTCTACTTGATAATGGCCTACTAAATTTCCTATATATGAGTCCCCCTACTCAGTGCATTGACCAATGCATTGCCTTTACTAGGAATTTAAGCCAGTTAAAAGTTGAAAGACTATAGGTACACAACCCACTTCACTGACTCATATTCAAATAAAACTATGAAAATGTATACTTGAGGATTTTGTGGTCCGTGTACAACACAATATTTTCTCCCAGAAAGTAATGTATCCAATAATTAAAAACATAAACAACTATAGCTAAATACAGATCATGCGTCGGTTAATTCCTCTCATGAGATCTCAAATGCCAAGACCTGTATTCCACAAATCCATCTCCTTATATCATAACTAATCCAATCACAATACCTAATGTGTCACAATACACAATGTAGCTTTTACTCTACTCTGATAGAATTAGGACCAGGGATGAATTCAATATCCCTTTTAGCTCCTGAATGGATGAATCACTAGTATCTAACCATACAAACTTCATGCCCTTCTTAGTCAAGCTCATGAGTGGTGATTCTAGGTGTGATAATTCCTTTATGAAACACATGTAATATCCATCTATCCCTAAGAAACTTTGTATGTTGAATAAGTTCTTGGGATACTCCTAGGAAACTATAACTCTCACCTTCTCTAGGTCAAATGATACTCCTATATCTGAGATAATATGACCTATGAAGTGAATTTTATCCATCCATAAGTAGAAATTTGTGATATTATCATATAAATGATTCTCTCTTAGTGTATCAAAAATTATCTCAAGATGTTTGTCCAGGTCATGAATATTGTGGGAATACACCATGTTGTCATTTATGAAAACCACCACAAATGAATCCATATAAGGACGGAAAACTTATTTCATATGCCCATGAAAATTTCTAACACATTCGTAAGACTGAACACCATAACCAGATACTCATATAGACCACACCTTATATGAAAATCTATATGAGGTATGTCTATAGGTTGAATACATACCTAGTGATATCCAGATTCCAAATCAATTTTCAAGAACACCTGAGCTCTTCGAAGCTAAAAAAAATATCATCTTTCCATGTAAGGCATACTGATTCTTAATCTTAAGTTAGTTCAATTTCTGATAATCCACACATAACGTAAGGGTACCATCTTCCTTTTTCAAAAAAAGGACCAGTGAACCCCATGGAGAAGTACTGGGTTAGAAAAAGCCCTTTGCCTTAAAGTCCTCTAGCTGCCTCTTGAGCTCCTGCAAATCTGTCGTAGCCATCCTGTAAGGTGAAATGGATACTGATGCAGCTCCTAGAAATAGCTCAATAGAGAATTAAATCTCTCTCTTAGGATGTAAACTAGAAATTAATTTGGGAAAATATCCCTAAAATGATCAACCACTAGAGGAAAGTCTTCTGAATGTGCTCCCCGATCATCTAGATATAAACTAGCAATCTGAGCAATCATCGCACACAACCCATGATGGTGTGGTCCATCTAGACTCACATGGACATCCCATTCACCCTTGTGAGTATAAAATGAACCCTATAGTGATTTGAAAGTCACCCTTTGATGATATAAATCAACATAGGCTTGATAAGCCACTAGATAGTCCATTCTGAGTAAGATGTCAAACCCAGTCTTCTCGAGTTCATAAAGATTCCAGATGAAGCGACACCCACCAAACTCAAGGGGGGACTCTCAACATCGGAACACACTATTTTTTATGATCCCCAATAGAGTATCAAGTTTCATGGTTCCCTTATAAAATAGTCTAACGATCCCAAGACTTTCTAAAATAGGTATAGATATCAAACTATGCGATGCACCTATGTCAAAAAGAGCAGTTACAAGAGTAGAGGCTACTAAGATTGTACCTCTCACTATAGATGGTTTAGTGACCTACTTCTTAGGTTTATAATATAAAGAATATATCTATTCTAAACCTCGACCCTATGATATAACCTCACTACTCGGAGTAGGACCACTCTGTAGTCTTGGTGTAATGGGTGCCTGGCTACCACAGCTATGACCACCACCACCTCCTCGGCCCGATCACCCGGTACTGCTCCAACTCCCTGCCTGACACAGATTTGTGAATCCTACTGCTAAACCTGGTGTTAGATAACACCCCCTACAACTCACTGCTGGAGGGAAGGTCCTACAGAAAATTGCATGTAGACCATCCTATTACAAGCTTGAAACTCGACTGGGTCACAGTCACACTAACTCTTCATGTGTCCCCATCTACCACACTGATGATATAAAACTACATTGATATCACTAGAGTCATTGATGATACTCATATCATGGGAAGCCTCAAAATGAAACTTCCTTCCTAAAGATGTTGAACCACTAGGTCGAGAGACTACACTACATTGATCCACACCCCCATCTTCCCTCAGGTTCCATTATATAATTTGTACCTGATTCACAATTTTAGTAATGGAGGTTAATATGAATATGTTTACCTGAGATCAAACAAAAATTTAGAGAACTTCCTTGAACCATATTGTCGTCAATAACTCATCAGCAGGGTATGTTGGTGAAAAACACCACAACTCCATAAAGTATGCTGAGTAATCCATAATTATCATAGAGCCATACTCTAGACACATAAACCCACTAGCCTGCTCTTCCCTCAAAGTCTTGTGGTAAATTTAATTATAGAAAATGGTTTATAAATTATCCCAAACCATATATTTCAGCCTATCATCATGGTTCAGTACATCCCACCAGTGCTTTTCTTATCCTCAAAGAATATAAGTTTTGAGATTCACTATGCTCTCAGGAAGGGTCTCCAGATGCTCAAAGATCTATATTGTAGTCTCAATACATAGCTCAATAGCATGTGTACTTCCATACCTTGAAAACATAGGAGGATGCAGTTGTAGGAACACATGTGTCAACTCAATTTTAGACAAGGTAGGATACGATTTTTCCTGAAAAGTCCACATGAAGAGAAAAAAACCCTCATGAAACTGTGTCCCAACACCTATGTCTAGTAAAATAGATGGTGTCACAGCTGGAACTAAAAGAGGATCCACCAGTATCCCATGGGCCACTACCTCTAGAGTGTGGTTGTTGACACCCTCCTAGCATACGACTAGAGGTCATCATGGTGGCATGTCTCTACAATGCTAAATGCACACCTCAAAAAAGAATGATATAAAAGTTCACAGCTGAAAAGAATAGGACGGTTAAAAAACCTCCTATAACTAGGTCATACCACATAGCCTACTTCTAAATCAAGGAATATATAAAAATAAATAGTTACAAAAGTCACTATAGACATTTCCTCTTGCCTACTCAAAAGCTGGGTCTAGGTCAAGTTCTCTATTTATCATTTCAATTTTCCATTTGAATATCATATTCATTTCACATTTCATTTAAAACGGTCAAACCATATAGGTCACCATTATCGATCTATAAGGACCCATACTCATTATGAATTGAAATATGGCATCCACCCAATCCACACAATAACACATTTCAGTCCATGCAACTCATGGTCCATGACCCAATGTCTCACATTTGGCTTCTTAGGGTTCCTGTTGTAGCCTAATCAAATAAAATAACTCAGATTATGGTAGACACTCTAAGTACCTACCATGTTTTCCAATACCCTACACAAAAGTCTATTATAATAGTAGACATATCTATCACATAACCTATCAAAAAATCATTCAAACAGGCAATGCATCAAATATGGCATGTCATAATTCATGGAATGTTATTTCTAACAAGTGTCTAAAATGATGCATGATATGGAATACCCTCATATCAGCAGGTTCCAAAAAAAATAGAAGCAAAAATCATATCAATGTTAACATCATAATTCAAGTGAATCATCCAAAGGTGTAATCAAATGAACTGTAATAGTAAAAATCCAGAAAACATCAATTTAATTCAAGACAATGTGGGTTTTTCCTACATTTGGGTAATCTATGTCCAGACACAATTCATTACCAAATTTCAATTCATTCCTATACCCTTATATTATCTCAAAATAATAAATAAAACTAGAAAAGAGACCCTCTGAAACCACTTTGTAACATCCTAGACCTGGATTCCACTCAATAGTTCCCGAGCTCGGTTGGCCACATGGACTCAAGCACACCTACCTAAACTCCATAGGCTACCAACTAGTAGTGAGGTCCTAGGTTATGCATGTGAGGAGACTATACCATCTTACCAGGGTGTAACATAGTGGTAGAAAACATAGAGATCAAATAATGAAAGCAGTATAACAGTCAAACAATAAAATATTAGCAAGAATTAATAATAATACCAAAGTAACCTTATATACAAAAGATGATGATACATATCATGTTTCTACAAAATAGCCAAAATATGTATACAAAATTACAATACAATACATGTTTCAAAATACTAAAAAGATCAAAAAGTAATATATATAGATAGAATCATGAGTCTCAGCTTGGTCTCATGCTCCCCTACTCCTAAGCATGAAACCAAATCAAGAATCAAACTATAGCCACTTTACCTGGTCCCTAACTTCATCCATATAGTCTGTTAGGGTACCCAACGACGGCTCGAATAGGGTGTGAGATACAATCCCAGTAGGTAACCACCTGATGGTCTATAACAAGTTCTGGTTGTGCAATATAACAATCTAGAGCAAAGTGAAATACATATCACAAGTAATCAGTAATAATTGTAATGTTCCAATGGAATATATACTAAAAATCCATTGATACTTTATGTCCCAACATGGCTCCCTAAAAAACATACATCAAACTACTATAATAAGGAAACTACAAATAATACAAAAATAACTAACACAACCTCACCGTACATCCATACATAACATTTCAACCATGAAATTTCTGTATAACCTGTATATGAAACTATCACTATAAAACCCCAAGACTTTACCATATTTTCCTTTTATAATTAATTTAATTTTTTTGATAGCTTTGCAATACATGCAACTCCTGATTAAAAAAAAACACTATTTAGTCACATTTATCATAGTCAGTCAAATTATAAAACTTTTAGAGAGTTTATATAGTAAATATATATATTATATATATTCAATCAAATATTTTTTACATTCATATAATAGATTTTATATTCATAAGATAAGAACAAACCCAATATTCCACATAAAAATCAATTTTTTTATAATGGTAGTTCTACAACATTTTAATGGAGAACCTATTTTAAATCAAATTTTAGGAAATTTGATAGATTTTAAATGTCAAAATAAAATTAATTTTTGAAATAAAAACATAAAAATTATGTTAGGTTGAATTTTTGGAATATTTTTGTAAAGTTTCATTTTTTGATGAATAGAGAAAAATACTGAGTTTTAATTCAAAATTGCTTATTTCTTCTAATTTATTTATAAGGTTAAATAATATTTTAAATTGTTTTTAAAGTTTAATAATAACAATTTTTTATTAATTAATACAATTTATTTCATTGGAATCAATTTCAATTTTTGAAATTGGATATAAAAACTTAGCAAACTTTTGGACGTTTTAACTTTAAAAATCTGTATTGTCGTCTCGTGTACATGACTAATTTTAAATTAATTTCCACCACTTATATGATTGAAATTTGGAATAACTGATTAAATATTTGGAATAATCATAATTTATAATTCTTAGTAAGTTTAAATTATTTTTTTACCAAAAATATAAGTGAAATTAATTAAAATTAATTACAACAATTAAGAGGAAAATTTTCTTAAATGGACTAAACCGTAAACTTAAGGCCCAAAATAACCTATAAACTTGTCCAAAATCCATTTTATGGCCATATATATACCCTATACTTCCTTTTATATAAATTTTACCATTATTGGATCCACTTTACATGGGAAAAAATGGTGAAATTCCCTTTCCAAAAATTTACAAGAATGCCACTCCTCCACCATTATAAAATGGCACTCATCCCTCCCACTTCCTCACATCTCTCAACCCACTTTTGATATACCAAGATCTACCCAAATATATAATAAAAATACCTAACCTCAACATATAACCCTCACCTTGAGAATAAATCTATCCAAGTAAGACCTTTGGTGGAAACCAAAAGGAGTTACCCAATGAAGAGGTAACATCTTTCCTAATGCTCTGTAGTTTTATTTTCATTATACAACCCATAAAATATTCTTATTCCAATATTATAAAATAAAATCATTAAATATTATATTATTTTTTTTATGTTAGGTTTTTGACCTGAAATTACACACACATCTATCTAATGGGTAACAAACCTACCATTTATGTGTACGGTGAACTACCACCTCACAAAATGATGATTGTTCATTTTTCGTTTTTCACCTCTCATGGTGGGAATTGTGATGGAAAATATGTTTATATATGATATATGTGATATTTATAATTTATATATGCTTATTTAATTTTTATATAACACATAACATTATGCTTTCCATTTTTTGTAAATATGATAATATCATTTTTGGAAGTGTGGACTACCACCCCTCAATGTGATGTGATTCGTTTACACTATACATGAAACATATAAAGGATGGATTTATTAAACCTATGAGATTTATATGTCATAAATATAATACTTTAATTATAATATAAATATACACATATATATATATCATTTAATTTTCATTCTTTTAAAATGACAAGGAAATGAAAGTAGTGTTCATGCGTACGTACAACCTACCGTCTTCATGAACGATGCATTTCATTTCTTATCTCCAAAGATTATGGATTACTATAAATACATATATAATTAATATATATGATATTTAAATTATATTTTAAATTATTTAGATGATGAAACCATGATCTAATTAATATGAATAATAAGTAACAAGCCAAAACATACTTGAGAAACCATGAAATTAACACCTGAAATAGTGAAAATAATGAAAGATTGTTATCAAATGGGTAATAATATATTATAAGAAGATAATATATGATATTATAGACATGAATATGGTTATTTAATAAGTTAGTTACACTATTAAAACCATTATATAGGATGTTAAATTATGATCATCCAAAATAAAATGCAAGGTAAGTGATTTTCATATCACTTTCTACATCTATGAGATAAATGTCATATTCAACACTTACTTATTTTATGTGGTGTATCTATTTACCCTTTTTGATATATTATATCATTAATACTTTTATGATCGTGGTATTTAAATCTTTCATTTATTTTTATTCCTTCATGAGGCTTATGATTTAAAATGTTTCAAAGTGGTATGGGACACTTTGGAATGTTAAAAGATTATTTTCCTCAAGAATAATTTTAATGATATTTCATTTATATTAAAGGAAATTATATGATAATTGTTCAATAAAACCTTTAATTTTCCTTTACTCAACTATTCATGAAATTTTTCAAGTATTTAGACCATTTTTTCACTCTTTGGTACTCAAAATGATTTAGAAAATGTTTTTAAGAAAACCTTACTATATTATACCTTTAATCAGAGAGCTTGTTTTCTTATAAAAAACACTATTTTATAAAAATGTTTTTAACCTTTCCAAAATAATCTATTAAATAAATTTTTACCCTCTTTTTATTTTATAATTTTTTTGAAAGGAATATTCTTATCACTTTTCAGATAAGGCATTTTTCTAACATTTTTACCATGCCAAAGGAATGATATTTTTACCTTGTACGACATGTATAGATCTACCCACTATAATTTATTCAAATCTTCCTTTTCATGTTTAAATGGTTACTTTTTAAAGAAATTGTTTCCAAAAGTGATTTTCAAAGAAATTTTTTTTCAAAAGGTTTTTCAAAATATAAGTATATTTTTATCAATAATGATTTTAAAAAATATTTTTATAGTATTTATATTCATCAATGAAAAAACCCTTTATTTTTACTCCAATTGGTATATGTTGTAGTGATACCATCCTTATTCCTCCTATATATAGTTTATGATTGATTTGTCTAAAGATAATACTGACATTCATTTCCTTGATTTCTTTCAATCCCCTTCAAATATTCAATTTCCAATGATCATTTGACATTGAATTTCCCCTAAATATCCATATATTTTTTCATGGATATAATTATAGCCTGAACCGTATACCATTTTTCATATGGTGTTTACATTGAAATTTATTTAATTATTTATGGAAATATTTATAAATATGTATCCTTTATTTAGAACAGATATCTGATAAGGCATATTGTTTATTAATTAAATCTATTACTGGATATGATGAATGATTTGGACATGCAGTGATGGATGTGGCCTAAACTTTATATAGACCCTTGATGCATCGATGGGTTATCATGAGAAAAATAAGTTTTCCAAATTAAATGGTTTTCTATCTATATTTTAAACCATCTTGTGAAAGGTCTTGATAGTATAAGTTTCCATGTCCTTTAGACATGACATCCAATAATTAAGCACTTCCTTCATAAATAATTTAGATATCATTTTTATTATCCATGATATTTTCATATGATAAAATCTATGGATTCATTTCATTCTCATCTTATTGATTAAATGGAATGTTTTCTTAGTTTCTTACATTTCCATATTTATTATGCCTTATCTAGTTATTTAAATGGAATGAGTTATCAGTTATTTACCTTGCCATTTTGATTTATTCTAATTGATTTATTATTTATTCCGCTTTACTTACCCTTACTAAGAATTTTATATCACCCTTATTATGTTTCATTTCCCCAGGTTATAATTAGTAATCATTTGAATGAGTTTCAAGGATTTTGTTTATTTCATTTTATTATGCATCATGTCAGTATTTTTTATTTCTCAATGTATTATGGGTATCATCTATGTAATCTGAATTTTCCAGAACTGCTAAATTGGTCGATCCTTCAGGATTTGATTCCTTTTAATCATTCCAATGTAATAAAATAATGCACCGAATCTGGTCTTATAGGGTCGGGGTATTATAGTTGGTATCAAATGAAGTTTAGTAGAAACCTTGGAAATAAGATTTAGAAAACATAGATTAAGGATCATAACCATAAGATAGGCTTTGAGGACAAGTATAGAAGAACATACTATAATTTAGGTAATGTATAGATTTTCTATGTATCCCTATGAATACATCCCTACTTGGATAATAAAGTGTACATGGTTCTGGAACAGATGTACCTAGGAGTAACAACTCTGAAAAGGTGTATCGGGCCTGACTCAGTGTAACTTGGTACACGACAACAAGACTTACTGCACACATGGTTTGACACTCCCAAAGGATACTCTTAGGATAATTCACATTTTCTGTATAAAACATTATGAAGGAGTTAAAAGTAAAGATATCCCAAAAGGAGCCTTGTTTATTATTATAACATAATCTATGCATAATTTTTTTTTAATTTATGGTAAGTGTTAATCCATATTTGGAATTATACAATGTTCACAATTTTATGAGCTAATCCAGTATATTCCATTGTTTAGAAATTTCACCTAGAAGGAAGAATGATATCAATATTCATGGAAAATGTAGAGATTGACCAGTTGAGGAAGCCAAAACATTTGGTATTGGAGTGGTGAAAAGTATGGTTATATTAGGGAAAATTAATCGGGTTATGACAAATAACCATTCCAAAATGGAGTAACCTATTCTATAGAGATAATCTAATATGATGGATCACTTTATGCGATATAAGTCCCCATCCTTTAGTGAGACTACAAATATAATTGTAGTTGAGCAATAGATTAAGTCCCTGGAGAATGTATTTGTGGACTTAGGATGCAATGAAGTGAAAAAGATTACACTTGCAGCCTATTGCCTCAAAGGTGATTCTGATCAATGGTGGACCTTGATCTGAAATACTAGAGAGGAAGAATAAATAGAATTAATGGAATGGAGAACCTTTAAGAAGAAATTATTTGATAAATATATACCTCGTGATCAAAAAATTAAGATGAATAGAAATTTCCTTAGCTCAAAGAAATATTGATACATATTACATATGAAACATATAGTGAAATATTGATCACTTTTTTAAGGGATTAATCTAAATCTCCGAAGGGCATTGGTCTCCCATAATATTTCATCATATGATGAAATAGTTTTATTTTCCATTAAGAAGGATAATAAATTTTCTTGAATAAATATATTCAAAGGAAACCAAGAAAATAATAGGCTATATGAGAACCATGAAAATGTAATGCATAAATGAAGAATGAGAAGTTTTAGAAATTTTTATATTGTGAAAACTATGGGAAAAAGATCCCTAGGAATGATTTAAGGGACTGGGAGTTTTCTATATATGTAGAGATTGGGATCACAAGGCTCATGAATTCAAGGGGAATAATCCAATCGATGATGAATGATACTATAATTTTAAAGAGATGGGACATTATGCAAATGAATTCCCCCATCATTAAGGGAATCTTCCATAGAAGAGGTTAAGCGGAGATGGACAAGCTTATACAATCACTACATTGATTAAGAAGTACAAAATGACATGGTAGAAGGTACATTAATCCTATCTTCAAATTTATCTAATGCATTATTTGATTCTGGATCATCAAACTCTTTTATATCTACCTAGTTTTCCAAGAAAATTAGACATTTCCCTTTTGATTTAATAAGGGAGTTGTCAATAAAAAGTCATAAGGGAAGTATCATTGCAATAGATATGTGTTGATCAGTACCAATTATGGAACATAAACATGCTTTACTTGATAACCTCATTATCATAACTATGGTTGAATTTGATATAATCCTCATTATGGACTGACTATCAAAATATGGTGCAAAAATTTATTACAAGAGGAAGGAAATTATGATTTGTGAGGAGGATGTAGAATCCCTCATCTTTAGAGTAGAAGCTTCCTCACTTGATTCTTATTTAGATCCACTCCCTGTAGCTTTATTGAATGAAATTATTAAGGAAGAAGAGAAAAAAAAATCTAGTGATGAAGAAGGTAATATTCAAATTGAGGATATACCAATTATGTAGGAATACATTAATATATTTTTTAAGGAATTACCTGGACATCCCCCAGAGCGTGAAGTTGAATTTTCTATTGAGTTAATCCCTAATGAAAGGTCAATATCAAAAAATCCATCTAGAAATTACACTATGGAATTAGTGAAATTGAAGAAACAACTATAGGATTTGCGTAATAAGGGATTTATTAACCCTAGTGTTTCAACATGAGGATACCCTGTCCTCTTTGTTAAAAATAATGATGGATCCATGAGGTTATACATTGATTATAGGGAAATAAATTCCATTACAATAAAGAAAAAGTACCATTTACCTCTCATTGATGATTTGTTTAATCAAATTCATGTATCCCAATATGTTTCAAATATTGATCTTTATTCTGGGTATCACCAACCTATAACTAAATAAAGAATAAATTACAAAGACAACTTTTCAGATGAGGTATGAACAATAAGACTTTACAGTAATTCAATTTGGATTAACTAATACACCCTTTATTTTTATAGAATTAATGAATAGAGTATTCAAGGAATATCTTGAAGATTTTTTGTGGTATTCATTGATGATAATCTAGTATATTTTAAAAGCTAAAAGGACCAAGAGAATCACTTACAGATCATTCATAAGACTCTTAGAAGAGAATAGTTATATGGGAAATTTAGTAAGTTCGATTTATGGATTCAAGAAGTTTCTTTTCTTGGACATATTTTCTCCAACGATGGAATATCAGTTGATCCTATAAATATGAAGGCAGTCAGAGAATGACCTACACCAACAAATATAACTGAGGTATGTAGTTTCATTGGTTTGACATGTTACTATCAGCAATTCATTCACAATTTTTCCAGATTAACCAAGATTACACATAAAAGGGTTAAGTTCGTATGAAAAAAGGAATGTGAATAATTCTTTGATGAACTAAAGAGATGATTATTCAATGATCCAATTTTGACTATACCATTTGGGAGTGATGGGTTTGTTATATATAGTGATGCATCGAAGAAGGTACTTGGTGTGTCCTAATGAAAAATGATAAATTTATTTCTTATGCGTCAATGAAATTGAAGACTCGTTAATAGAACTATAAAACACATGATCTTGAGTTATCAATTGTAATTTTTGCTTTGAAAATATAGAGACATTATCTCTATGGAGAAATATGTGAGATATACACATATCATAAGAGCCTGAATTACATCTCCTCATATAAAGAGCTCAATATGAGACAAAGGAGATGGATCGATCTAATGAAAGATTATGATTTATCAATACACTACCACCCAAGGAAATTGAATAAGGTGGTAGATGATTTGATTAGGAAAGATCGTGGATTTCTAACCCAAATGAGGATTGAGAATGATCCTATGTTCACGGATCTAGTAAATATGGATATGGGAATTTATAAGGAAGGGGATACATCAATAATTTTTCATATTATTGAAAATCATATTTATTAAGAGGATAAATAATTCTCAATCTGACTATGAGGACTTTTAGAAGAAAATAAAAGATTTGAATGATGGAAAATTAGCAGACATTGTTTGTGAAGATGGCATTCTAAAATTTAAAGGAGGTTATGTGTTCCATCTATAACTAAGCAGAAAAGGGAACTTTTGGATGACTCCCATAGCTCAAATTTCTTTATACACTTTGGAATCAGAAAGATTTATATGGACTTGAAGGAACATTTTTGGTGGGATAACACGAAGTAGGAAATTACATATTATGTGTCCAGATGTTTGGTTTTTCAACAAGTGAAAGCTATGAGGAATCATCCTAAAGGAACACTGCAACCTCTTCTTATTCCTGTGTGGAAATGAAATGAAATTATTATTGACTTTATCATGGGACTACTAAATACTCCTAGAAATAATGATGCAATATGGGTTATTGTTGATTTCCTAACCAAATATTCACATTTCCTTGTTATAAGAGAAGACTCACCTATTGAGTGCCTCAAAAGGATCTATATTAATGAAGTTATAAGACATCATGACACACCTCTATCAATTATTTTTTATTGATATCCCCACTTTACCTATAAATTCTATAAGAGTCATTAGAAGGATATTGGTACTGAGCTTTATTTGATAATTGCCTACCATCCTCAAAATGATGGAAATTTTGAAAGAATAATTAAAAAAATGGAGGATATGTTGAGGTTATTATTTTAACTCCCCAGCCCCAGAAGCTCGAAGCTGGTGCATTATTTTAATACATTGGAATGATTACAAGGAATCAAATCCCAAAGGACTGATCGGATTAGCAGTCTTGGAAAATAGATTACATATATGAACTTTACATTACAATTCAAAACATAAAATACAATATTGATAATCCCTTGAGAACACCATTACTCTCCTAGCTTAACCTTGCATATAAATCATACTATACTTCGTGGAATCCTGGGAAAATAAAAAATAAGAAAGGGGCGAGCTCATATGCTCAGTATGGTTAAACAATACAACAAAAGCTTTCATAAATAAGCATAAACTTTTAAGGCAAGGTATAAAATTATAACACAAGACTTTTAGAACATTAAATTCAGTATAATATTGAAAGAATAAATCAAATAATTCCATTTAAATATTCACATGTATATTCTACTAATCGAATAATAACATATAAAATCAATACTTAATCTTATAACGAGGAAATTCATAATTTCAGACATCATAACCATACCCTAAAGGCCTCGTGGAAAGATCATTACCATATTGTCAAGGCCTTATGACAATACACTAGTTTTTCTCATGAGACATACCGATGCATTGAGGGGTTATAGAGAGCCCCACCCATCACTTACTAAGTCCAATGCATCCCTCTTATGAAAAGGGTGAAACATAACATAAACATTCATATTAAAACTAGTATATGAAATGTTAATACTTTAATCATAAACCATGAATGGTATAAACATAGCATATACATAGTCAAATATATCATAAACCCTTCAATACAATATGAAAGATTGTATCATAATAATTCAACCTCAAATAATCATAAAATCCAACAATGGATGTTGACATAAATGAAAATAATTTAATAAATTCATTAAAACACTTTGTGGGAAATATCTATTTTTTACTTTGAAATCATTTAAAAGATACATAATTATAAAATAAAAAATTTCTTTTGAAAATAACCTTATAATATTGTAATGAAAGATTCAAAATGTTAAGACATTATAACGGCGGAAAATATCCGCTTGCACCGTATAAGTTTAAAAAAACATTCTTTCCTTAATTTATCGAAAATGTTATAAAGTACCTTGTTTGTAAAATGATGAAATGATTCCTTTCAAAAAAATTGTCAAAATTAAAAAATGGGTAAAACTGACTTTAAACAATTTTCGATAATATTTTGAATTACATTTTAAGAAACATGGTCATGGATTATAAGGATGTCCCAGTAGATACTTACATATAAGAAATCTTAGATAGTAAAGAGATTGTGAAATTAACCCTTACATAAAACCTTTACAAGATTAATTTTTGAAAACATTTGAATGAACTTAAAAATAAACATAAAATTTCCTTTATAATCCTTTTATATCTATATAATTAGTCATGTAAAATAATATCAAGAATATTGAAATGTAGAAAGGATTAATTCTTTAGACATTCAAAGTGTCACATACCACTTTGAACATTTAAATAATAAAACCAATCTATTAAAATGAATATCTAAATATCATGAAAGGAAATTTATTCATTATATTTAATAAAATAGGGGAAGTAAATACACCACACACAGAAATAAGTGGTAAACATGGCTTATATCTCACAGAAATTAAAAGTGAGACAAAATTCCTTTACCTTAGGTCTGATACTCTCCGTACATGTCCAAAACTCCTTTATATTGGTTTTAAACAAATTATTAACTTATAATAGAATCATAATAATATTTATGATAACATATATGATTCATTTATAACTTTATATTACCCATTTATTAAAAATTTCTAAGTTAAAGCAACATTTCGGGTAATAATTTCTTTCTTTATCGTACATGTTTTGACTTATTATTATTGATAGTATTACTTATATTATGATTTAATTATTTATAGAATTCATAACATGATTTATATATGATATATATTCAGGATATAAATATATATATATAGATATATAGATATATAGATATATGAAATGGAATACATCGTTCATGGAGACAATAGGTCGTACATATGCATGAATGTTGTTTCTGTTTTCTTATCGTATTGAATAGAAGTGAATAAAATATATGTAAATACATACATAAATACATATATATATATACATATATATCTTATTTCATTAGTATTATTATTTCATTTATTTCATACTAATTTATAATATAAATATTTTTATAATCATTCTTGAATGGTGAACGTGGAAGATGAATCTTATTGCATCGTGGAGACGGTAAGTCCTACGTACGCACGAGCGATGGTATTATTTAATTAATTGTTAAATGGTATGGAATTGGATGGAATATAAATTTTACAGAAAAAATTTCATGTTATATTTATTATTTACAACCTTTATATTCATCATTATACCCGCCGAAATAAAGTGTACATGAAAAATAAATTACACCATGACATGAAGACGGTAAGTCATACGTACGCACGCATGATGATATTGTTTTTCATAGGATGAGTAAAAGGAGAAATATGGTTGTACCATAATTAGAATAAAATATCATCATGTAAAAGGTATCAGAGTTATTATTTTAGTATGGAAACAACATAGAAATGGGAATTAGAAGAAGAAAAGAACATTGAAAGAGGTGATAAAACAATTACCTCTTTTTGGGTGTCTCCATTTGATTTGCATAAAAGAACTCATTAGGATGGATTTATTCAAAAAGTGTAGCCTATAAGATGATTTGAGGGATGTTTTTAGAGGAAATAGGTAGGTTTTGGCCGAGAAAAATGGGTTTGGAGGTGTGAATTAAAGAGAAGGAGAAGTTCCCTTTTATAAGAGGGGTGAGGGGCACTTTTGGAAGATCTTAAAATATTAATTTATTATAAATTTAATTTTAGTTTAAAATAGCTCAAAAGTGATTTATTTAGAGTATAAAATGATTATGGTTATAAATACTCTGATAAAATTATTTTTAGAGATGTTAAGTCACAAAATTATCCTTATCTTTTGGGTTTAACCCTTAGTTAAACTATTTAACTCTTACCATGTCTTCTTGTATTGTTACAATATAGGGTTAATATAGTTACTATAAAATTTAAAAAGAAACCCAATTAGATCATTTGTGACAAATTTAACACTATCATAGTTATTTTTTCGAACTTGAGATTTTTATAAATTTTATAACATATAATTAAATATTATTTAATTTAAAGTATAATTTATGTCAGTTTTGATACTATTCAAAATTTGCATTTTTTAAAATATAAAAAAAACTTGATAACTTTGAACCAATACTTCTAATATGTCACTAACATGTATATTTTATCTATAAAATTAGTTTTTGGCATTAATTAAGTCAAATAATATTTATTTTAATATTTTAAATATCATTTAATAGATTCTTCCTTTAATAATTCAATTACTAAATCATTATAGTGTCACCATTTAATTTAATTAATTATTTAAAAAATATAAAAAAATATATTATTATTTATATAATCATTTTATATTTCTAAATATGATTTATAGTCTAATTTATCTTATTTATGACCCTATATTAAAAATGTTTTAATTATTAAAATTTGAATATGACATTTTTAACTCCTCTTTAAATAAAATATAATAAATGTCTTAATACAACACAAGTGGCTTAAAAATGATCATATTTTAGACATAAATTTTCTTCTGGTCGAAATATACTTATCCAATTAAATTAGGACAAGTTTTAGGGTAATTTTATATTATTATGATACTATTTTTACCTTTAATTACCCTATTTACCTTTAACTGTGGTAAATAAAATTCAAAAGTTATTATTCACCAAAAATTATTTTGACCCTATTAGACAAAATTTTTCATCCTTATTGAAACCATGTATATTGGATTTTAAAAATTCAATTCACAGAAGCGGTAAAATTACATTTAATGTTAATCTTCTAATGTGGCTAGAAGGCAAGTAAACAAAACGTGAAAAAATGTTCAATGAATTTGTATATCTAATTCTACTATAAAAGTGATTCCAATGAGCTAAATTTGGTTAATATTTTAATTATTTATCTATTGTTATTTTAAAACCAATTTAAATTAAAATAATTATTTAAATGAAAAAGGCGATTTTAAAACAATAATGCACTGTTTTCTTCACCATTCATCAAAAATTTAAAGTTTTCTGTAAAATATAAAAAATTCATCCTAAGATAATTTTGATATTCAAAATTAAAAAATGAAGTCTATTTTACCAAATTAAATTTCTATAAGTGGCTAAAATTAATTTTATTATTGTTTACAAAAGGACATAAAAAGTAGTTCCTTTATGAAAATAGTATTTCTAAACATATAACTATTTTACCGAAACTGATACATTTTATTATAAATATATTTTATTTATGAGAAAACATTATAAATAATAGTTAAAATTTATTTATTATTATTCATATCACTATATTTAATGGATATGTTATAAATTTATCATTCAAATAATTACAACACTAAAGTGTTGTTTCACATAAACTCAATAAAGCATGTTATGAAAGCCAAGTTAGTGTTGTGAAGATAATATACTGTGAAATATTATGGTGTTATATTCTCCCCACCTTCAATAAACTATGTCTTCAAAATTTAAGCTCAGAAACAAAATCTATGGGATATACTTTTCAAAATATCTTTATTGAAATCCCACATCAAAAAATGGATTAATGAGACCACCATTTTAAAATAAAGGGAAGTATGAAGGTCACTGGAGATAAAAAATACTAGAGTTCCATGTAGGAAAACATAGAACTGAAAGAAAACTTAACCATCAAGTTCTGATGAAGAGTGATAGAGAACATTATTAGGAGAAAGTTAACAACCAGAAAGCTATAAAGTTGTGGTGATCCAAGGGTCCATTGGATTCATATGAAAAGAAAGTACTAGGAATTTTTTTGGGGTTTTAAGATCCTTTCCTTAAATTTTAAGAATTAATTATTTCATAGAATAAGAACAAAAGGAATCATACTTACTTAAAAATTAGAGTTCCATCCTTTAACTAATTTCTTCCACAAACTCTTCTTTCTCTCCAAAAGATAATAAAACTCAAAAATATTCTATTTATCTTAATGATATATGGTTCCAAAAAATTAATTTATACTTCATCTATAATACCATAAAAAAACTAAATTATACAAACCAGGACATCACATAGGTCAGTGGTAGGTGATGCACCCTTTTCACCATTCTGTTGCGGGTTCAATTCTCACGGCCTTGCCGAACACGACGGGTTGTCACCCCGACCTGCGGGTTGTCTTTTTCTTAAAATTATAACATTCCAAAAATAATTTTAAGAAATATTTTAACAATAGTATCCAATGTCCAAATTAATACATCCCAACCTTTAGGATTATTCAAAATACTTCTGTCTAAACTCACATTCCAAAAATTTATAAGGAAGGTCACATAACATAATGAAGATATTTTTGTCACATAACAAGCATGTGAATACCTTCATCATGTATTCTAAAAAAACACGGTAATACCCTAAATTACCATAAAAACCTATTTTAATATGTATGTGCTTACTTATTCCTTATGTAAAACATAGAATACTAGATATACTCCTTAAATCCAAAAATGTTGTAAGCTCCAACAATGATGGAATAAATAGACCATTATTCAGTTCGAAGGTAGTCAATAATATCCAATATACTTTATCCAAATCAATTATATCTTTATTACAACATAATTATTTCAGACATATGAAGGGTTGTCATTCCCTCAACCATATATTTTCCAAAAAAATTAACATACAATTTTTTCACTTTACTTGGTACCATATGATCTCAAATCCTTAATGAAATAGTACTGCAGTACAATCCTTATTTAATCCATAATTCTTATAACCAGTACATTTCTAAAAAGGTATTCAAATAAAATAATTTTTTAAAAGGCATATTAATCATTCCACTTCATCTGCGGTAGTATCACAACTTGATCATTATCCAATAGTATCATCTGGGGTATATTCTATTGACCATTGAGACATTGATTCGCATAGTGTCTCATATACTTGCAGTTGAATCATTGTACATTGGAAACCTTTTTCTTAACCTTGCAATAATTCACTTTGTGTCCTTTTTATCTACACTTATAACAAACTCCCATTCCCTTCAATCATTTACTAGGGTGATTATTTCCATAGTTATCACATGTGGGAAAATCATTCTTTCCCTTCCTCCCTTTATCCATCTTTTTCTCTACCATCCTCTTCTTATCTATCTTCCCTTTAAATCCATAGGACTCTAAGAATTATTTACTTATTTTATTAACACATGATACTATTTCCTCATATGAATAGAACACATGGGAGACTATTTACTTTCTAAATGTTGGATTAAGACCATGAAAGATAGGATCCTTCTTACTCTTTAGAACATGTTCATTGGTGGAGTAGTCATTCCTTCTACTAAGTGCCTTTTCTAAATGACGAAATGCACTATGTTAGATCTTATCGTAATGTATAATCCAAATACTAAAAAAAATCATAACATAAATATTTAAATGTATCTAGTCTCATAATCATAAAAATGGTTTCTTTGGGGATATATTTACTCATAAATTCTTCATAATGGTTTATAAATAAAATGTGAATTATCCTAAGAATGTCCCCTAGGAGTGTCAAACCAGGTGCGCAGTAAGGCCCACTATTGTGTACCAGGTTACCCTGATCCAAGCCTGAAACACCTTGTTGAAGTTATAACTCCTAGGTACATCTATGACAGAACTACGTCCACTTATAGTATTGATACATGGATGTATTTATTGGAATACCCACACAATATCTATCTTACCAAAATTCTAGGATGTTATTCTATACTTATCCTCAAATTCTAGCCTAGGTTTATAATCCCTAATCTAAGTTTTCTAATTCTAGTTTTCATGGTTATTGATAAACTTCCTTTGATACCAACTATAACACTTTGACCCCAGAATCCTGGAGCTGATGCATTATTTTAATACATTGGCATGATTACAAGGAATCAAATCCTGAAGGACCATTCAATTTAGCAGTCTTGGAAAATATATTACATATATGAACTTTATATTATAATTAAAAACATAAAATAAAATATTGATAATCCCCTGATAACACCATTACTCTCCTAGATTAAACCTGTATATAAATCATACTACACTTCATGGCATCCTGGGAAAATAAAACATAATAAAACGCTGAGATTAGATGCCCATTAAGGTTAAACAATACAAGCACAAGAGCCTTAGCCCAGTTGGTGAGGACTCGCTAGGTGCATCCAAGAGACCCGAGATCAAATCCGAGTGGAGGAATATTTCCAGGTACTATAGAAATACTGTAGTAGTAATGTAGTAGGCACTGTAGCAGTACTATAGAAGTACTGTAGTAGGCACTGTTCGGTACTGTAGCAGCCGGAACTATTCATCCATCTAGGCCTTCGGGCCACCGGTTTGGTCCTCGGGTCCTGCAAGGCTTTTGGGCCACCCAAGGCCTTCGAGTTAGTTGATTCTCAAGGCCTTCGGTCCACCTTAAGGCCTTAGGGCCACCCCAAGCCATTCGGGCCACATGAATGTAGGCCCCAGACACACTACAAAAAAGGAGTAGCCCTAGAATAGGATTCAGAGCAGGTGCACTCACCAGAGTAGAGCCAAATGGATTTTCAGAATGAGAGGGTATGGCTATGCCATTGGTACTAGCATTTGCTTGCACGAGAAGCCTATCCAGATGGTCATGCAAAGGTGGAGAGCTACTATCAAGATGCAGATACTGGGGAGGGGTAGTTCCTTGTAAATAGTTAGGTTGAATTCCCTAAGACCTTCGGGTCATGGTATCTCCTAAGCCTACGGGTCATGTAATCTTTGAGCCTATGGGCCTTGTAAGGGTTCCCCCTCATCCCTTGAAAGGGGGGTTATCAAAAATCAATAAAAATGAAGGCCTTCGGGCCATTCGGGCAAGGTTAAACAATACAACAAAAACTTTCATAAATAAGTATAAAATTTTAAGTAAAGGTATAAAATTGTAACACAAGACTTTTAAAACATTATCTTCAGTAAAATATGGAAATAATAAAACAAATAATTCCATTTAAACATTGACATGGATATTCTACTAATCGAATAATCGCAAGTAAAATCAATAACTAATCTCATAATGATGAAATGCATAATGTCGAACATCATAACCATACCATCAAGGCCTCATTCTAAGACCATTACCATACCACAAAAGCCTTTTTCCAAGATACTAGTTTGCCTCATGAGACCTACCGATTCATCAAGAGGTTATAGCAGGCCCCACCCATCCCTTACTAAGTCCAACGTATTCCTCTTATGAAAAGGGTGAAACATAACATAAATATTCATATTAAAACTAGAATATGAAATGTTAATACTTTAACCATAAACCATTAATGGTATAAAAATATAACATATAGAGTCAAATATATCATAAACCCTTCAATATAATATAGAATATTGTATCATAATAATTCAACCTCAAATAAGCATAAAATCTTACAAATAATGTTGACATAGATGAAAATAATTTAATAAATTCATTAAAACACTTTGTGTGAAATATCCCATTTTTACTTTTAAATAATTTAGAATACAAAAAATAATAAAATAAAACATTTATTTTGAAAATAACCTTATAATATTGTAAGGAAAGCTTCAAAATGTTATGGCATTATAACGAAAGAAAATAGCTGCTTGCGCCGTATAAGTTAGAAAAAACATTCTTTCCTTAATTTGTTAAAAAGGTTATAACGTTACTTTTTTTAGAAAAAGATAGAAAGATTCATTTCAAAACATTTTGTAAAAAGTCAAACATGGGTAAAATTTAATTTAAATTTTTTGATAATATTTTGAGTTACATTTTAAGAAACATGGACATAGATGATAAGGATGTCTCGGTAGATACTTACGTATAAGCAATCTCAGATAATAAAGAGATTATGAAATTAACCCTTACATAAAACCTTTAAAATATTTATTTTTTAAAACATTTGAATGAACTTAAAAATAGACATAAAATGTCCTTTATAATACTTTTATATCCATTTAATTAGTTATGTAAAATAATATCAAGAATATTGAAATGTAAAAAGGATTAATTATTTAAACATTCAAAGTGTCCCATACCACTTTGACCATTTAAATAATAAACCCAATATATTAAAATGAATATCTAAATATCATGAAAGTAAATTTATTCATGACATAGAATAAAATAGTGGCAGTACATGAACCACACATAAGAAATAAGTGGCGAACATGGCTTATATCTCACGGAAATTAAAAGTGAGACAGAATTATCTTACCTTAGGTCTGATACTCTCCATACGTGTCCAAAACTCTTATATAATGGTTTTAAACATATTATTAACTTCTAAAAGAATCATAATAATATTTATGATAACATATATGATTGATTTATAACTTTATATTACCCATTTATTAATAATTTCTAACTTAAAGTAACATTTTGGGTAATAATCGCTTTCTTTATCGTACGTGTTTTGACTTAGTATTCTTGATAATATTACTTATATCATGATTTAATTGATTCTAGAATTAATAAAATGATTTATATATGATATATATTCAAGATATAAATATATATAATAGATAGATATATGAAATGGAATACACTGTTCATGGAGATAGTAGGTCGTACGCACACATGAAAGTTGTTTCTGTTTTCTTATTGTATTGAATAGAAGTAAGTGAATGACATATATGTACATATATATATATATATTTATATATATTATTTTAGTAGTATTATAATGTCATGTATTTCATACTAATTTATAATATATATATTTTTATAATCATTCTTGAATGGTGAATGTGGAAGATGAATCTCATTGCGTTGTGGAGACAGTAAGTCGTACGTATGCACATGCAACAATATCATTTCTTTAATGGTTAAATGGCGTGGAATTGGATAAAATATGAATTTTACAGAAAAAATATCAATTTATATTTATTATTTACAACCTTTATATTCATCAGTATACCCATAGAAATAAAGTGTACATGAAAAATAGTTTACACCGCGGCGTGGAGACAGTATGTCGTACGTACGCATGCATGGTGATATTGTTTTTCATAGGATGGGTAAAAGGAGAAATATGGTTGTACAATAACTAGAATAAAATAACATCATGTATAAGGTAATATAGTTATTATTTTAGTATGGAAACAACAAATAAATAGTAATTAGAAGAAGAAAAGAACATTGAAAGAGGTGATAAAACAATTACCTCTTTTCAGGTGTCTCCTTTTGATTTGCACAAAAGGACTCCTTAAGATTGATTTCTGACCAACGTGTATCCTCTAGGATGATTTGAGGGATTTTTTAAGAGGAAATGGGTAGGGTTTTTCTAAGCCAAAGTAGTTTGGAGGTGTGAATCAAAGATAAGGTGAAGTGCCCATTTATAAGAGGGGTGAGGGGCACTTTTGGAAGATCTTAAAATATTAATTTATTATAAGTTGATTTTTTAAGAACCCGGATCTTCTTTTCAGGTACATTTTTCCTTTTTCTGGATTTTTTAAGAAAAATGAATTTTCTGGAAATTTTCTAAGTACACACCATGTACTTTCTTAGTACACGCCGTGTACTCTTCCCCAGCTCGAAGCCATGTGCTGGCTGTGCCAGGCCACACACACGGTGTGTAAGGCTGAGGTGGAGGACGATTAATTCGGAGTACGGAAAACTGAAGTACACGCCGTGTACTCAATAAGTACACGTCGTGTACTTTATTTTTTTCGTTAAATGGACCGAGGTCGCGCCTAACCCCCAATTTCATCTTCTTCTACAGATTTCGTCCGTCCGAG
The DNA here is from genome assembly GCA_963277665.1 of Viscum album. Classification (NCBI taxonomy): domain Eukaryota; kingdom Viridiplantae; phylum Streptophyta; class Magnoliopsida; order Santalales; family Viscaceae; genus Viscum; species Viscum album. The sequence continues at coordinate 1,981,731,950 of OY728119.1, forward strand.
AGTGACTGTATGACCGGATCTTTGACGGGCTCCCGCCTCGTCATCCGTTCTCCGATTCAAGCACGGTCGATTGCGTTGGAATCGCAGCGGTGAGTTCTTCCTTCTGATTTAGCCTCGTTTCTTGATTCCTCCTCGTTTCCAAGTTATCTTGGGATGAACGTTTTGTGCATTTTCTCAGATCTTCGTCGTTCTAAGGGTAATCTGTCGTCGCTGTTCACATATATCGATCTCCTGCGATCGAGGTAGGTGGTTTGTGCCTTTTCGTAGAAAGTTGATGAATATTATGTGAAAATTATACCAATACCCTTGAACAGGGTATTGCGTGTTACCGGTTTTGCTCTGCTGTTTGCCTGCTTTGCTTGATTGCTATAGTAGAGGTTTATGCTTGTGAGTAGAGTAATTTATTCTGTTGTCAGGTTGCTTTGTCATGGTTGTTTTCTTATTAGGCATTTTTCTAGTTTCCATGCCTAGTTGTAGGATTATGGACTGTTGCCTTGTATTGCTGCTAAGCCTTAGTTGATAGCCAAGTAGTTCTTGAGGTTTACTTGGACGATACATGCGCACTGAGCATGTTTAGTTTTACTCAGGACTGTGAGAACCTAGAGTAGTATACCAAAGGGAGAATTGACAGAAGGGCTTCTCCGGAGTGTCTTTTAATTACGATGCGAGACCACAGGGGGAATTGACATTGAGTGCTTCCCCAGAGAGTCTGTAGATACTCGACGCGGGCCACAGGGGGAATTAACATTGAGTGATTCCCCAGAGAGCCTTTAGCACGATACAAGACTATAGGGGGAATTGACGGTGAGTGCTTCCCCAGAGAGTCTGCTTATTTTCATAGCTGAACCAGAAATGTGAGACTGTGTGTGCCTCCTAGAGGGTTGCTAGTACTTATAGGTTGAACCATAGGGGTTATACTGTGAGAGATACAGAGAGGGTTACCTTTTCCCTTATTGTTGTTGGCTGTTTACTTATGTACTTGTTTGTTAGAACTGTGGATTGTAGGTGCTTGTGTTTTCCTGTATATTGCTTCTTGTTTTATTACTTCCATGTATTCATTGACTGTTAGGCACATATCTCTGGGTGATTGCCTACTGGGATTGTATCTCACACCCTGTTTGGGCCATGCTTTTGGGCCCAAGCAGACTATTTTCTGCAGGTATAGATAAGGGCAAGCGCCCTTCTACATCAGGTTCTTTATTGCACTAGATCTAGAGAGCATGGGACCGAGCCGTGACTCGGGATGCTGAGGAGTTTATTTTGTTTTCCTTTGCACTTTGTTTTCAGTTGTATTCCAACACGTTGTTGTGTTTTCTGCTTTCCATAGATACTTGTACCTGCTGCATTATTGTCATCATTGTTATATATCTACATTTCTTCCGCTGTTTGGTTTTTGTTGTTATGCATGTTGTTACTGCTTCCGCTATTGACTGATGTTTCCGCTGTATACCTTACCGAATGAGGGCATAGTTTCCCCATCGACTCACCAAGGCCCTCGCTACTAGTCGGCAACCTCTGGCGTTTGGGGAAACGTGCTTGAGGTCATGTGGCGAACCGGGTACGGGGCACCAGTGGAGGGGCTCCGGACTCGGGTCATTACAAAGTGGTATCAAAGGAGTTATTTTCTCTTGATTAACTATTTGGAGACCTTAGCCAGGGATAGGACAGATTCGGTACTTGGAATTAAGATGTTCTCGGGATTAGCTAACCCGTGTACAGGGAAGAGCCATACTACCTCATTAATTGCAGTTTTCTCGTTTTGAGATTTTATAGTTGATCTGATTTCACCTAGAGTGATTCACATGGCTTGTGCTATTACTGTTTTGATATTGCGGTTCTATTTCTATCGCAACCCGATGAGATGAGGGTATGTCGTCTCATGCATCATATAGACACTTGTAGGAATCACATGCCATGCATTCTTTCCATGCCATCTAGGGTGCATTAGCGATTGCATGCTGTTTTGATAGACTTTGTGTAGATTGTGCATGCTGTTGTGATAGTTGCCTAATAGATTCTCTGCTGTTATGTTAGAAAACTGTTTGTTTTGTTATTCGCTTAAATTGAATGCCAAATTTTGGTTCTTGAGGTGTTATGGGCCCTCACAGATTGGAATTTGGCACTTTTCACCTCGTTTTAGTGTTTCTGGAATTCTGTGCAGTTTCTGAGCTACTGCCCAGAAAAACCCAGAATACATGGCGTGTACTTTTCAGATACACACCGTGTAGTTTTCAGGCCGTGTCACTGACCGTGTGATCAGAACACGGTGTCGTGAAAGTAACTTCGGAAACACACCGTGTATGGTAGCTACACGCCGTGTAAGTTCAGATCTGTGTACCCGGCCGTGTCACTAACAACACGGGTCGGGGAAGCACGGGTAGAACACGCCGTGTTCATAGGGAACACGTCGTGTAGTCCTGTCCAGGTACCCGGCTGTGTCACGAACAACACGGGCTGGCGTTACCTTCCTTTCAACACGTCGTGTCCATAGGGAACACACCGTGTAGTCCTGTCCAGATACCCGGCCGTGACACGAACAACACGGGCCGACGTTACCTTCCTTTCCACTCGCCGCGTTTGTTCGGAACACGCCGTGTAGTCTTTCCTAGGTAACCGGCCGTGTCACGAACAACACGGGACAATGTTTCCTTCACCTATACACACCGTGATTTTTTGGAGCACGCCGTGTAAGGTCCATCCATGTAGACGACCCTGTACTCAACAACACGGGCCACCGAAGCCTTGTCTAGTACACGCCGTGTTTGTTTAGAACACACCGTGTAGTCTCGGGTTAAGTCAGACCGTGTGGGTTAGCCGTGTAAAGAGACTCGGGTAGGGGGATAGTCTTCTTGTACATGTCGTGTGTTGGGGTCAACACGCCGTGTAGTTGAGGTGTTACACGACTTGTAGGGTAGGAGTACACGCCCATGTCAGTGGCTTAAAAAGACACGCTGCGTAGTTTTCTATACACGCCGTGTAGTCGTGTTTTGCAATCTTGTGTGTTTTTCTTCCCCTGTTCCCATTTTGTACTCTTGTGTTCTTTGTCCTTGTTTTCCATATCCAAGGTGTACTTTTGATCTTTCAGATCTATGCCTCCGAGACGTCCTCTGGTCGTACGTCTGTCGTCGGGTAGTGATCAGACGCCAGATATGGCTGATCAGGGACTTCCTGCCGATCCCCCAGTTGGGCCAGCCTTGGCACCGGATGTCATACCAGTTGCAGGTGCTGACGCGTAGTTTAGGGAAGGTTTCATGAGGATGATGTAGGCCTTCCAGGGGGCACCGCCTCCTACCTCGTCTCTGGTAGACTTGACGCGGGTCTTTCAGCAGCAGCATCCTCCCACGTTCTCAGGGGAGGGAGGACCTCAGGCTGCAGATTCATGGCTGGAAGACATGCTAACTATCTTCGAGCACCTGGAGATGCCTCCAGAGAAGTGGGTTAAGCTCGCCACCTACATGCTCCAAGACTCTGCCAAGAGGTGGTGGGACGTGATCTCACAGGCGGGTCAACAGCAGGCTATGACTTGGGAGGAATTCCAGCGCGTGTTCTACGACTACTTCTACCCGGAGACCCTAAGGGCCGATCAAGCCCGAGAGATCATGATCTTAGAGAAGGGTACTCTATCTGTCATGGAGTATTACTCTCGTTTCACCGAGCTGCAGCATTTTACACCCCTTCGGAATGGGATTGGGGTGTTCTTGGTGAGGAAGTTTGAGGATGGACTAAGGAAGGAGATCCGCTCGTAGGTGAACATCTTCCAGTTGACTTCCATTACTTCCCTCGTCAACCAGGCACTGATTGCGGAGAGCAATCTGAGAGGCTTCGGAGCTGCGATCCAGCGCGGTTCTGCTTCCAGAGTTAGCCTTCCTCCAGATGACAGCAAGAAGCGTCGTAGGGAGCCTACACGCGGTGATTCGAGGAAGCGAGACGCATCATCAGGCAGCCAGGTGACATGCTACCAGTGTGGTCGGTCAGGGCACACGAGGCCGCAGTGCCAGAGGGACCCCGTGGAGTGCCGATCTTATGGGAAGATGGGTCACCTTCAGTGTTTCTGTCAGGTTTTCTCACTAGCAGCTGGTGACCGAGGTTCATCCATGACTCCTTTTTCAGGAGGAGCCCCACCAGTTTCTCACCATTCGGGGAACTGGAGTTCTTCCGGCCGTTCGGGCCGAGGTGGAGGACGAGGCCGTGGCAGTCAGCCACCAGTTCCTCAGCACCAGCAGGGAGGTTCATCTTAGAGTGGTCATCCAGGGGCGTAGGGCCGCGGTACAGTCCAGTCTTTCATTGTGGAGCAGACTTATCAGGAGTAGGATCCCGACCCTTCTACCGTTCGTGGTACGATTTTAGTAGCCTCGGTTTTATCTTCATCCCTTTTCGATACTGGTGCTACGCATAGCTTTATCTCTATTACTGTTGTGGAGAGCCTTGGACTCTGCATCTTTTCTTCTGCCGACTCGTTGACACTAGACACACATTTGGGAACGAGGAAATCTAGTGTACGACAGTGCAGAGAGTGCCCTCTCGAGGTTGCAGGGTATCGTTTCTTATGGGATCTCTATGTACTAGAGATGACAGGCTATGATTTCATCCTCGGCATGGACTGGTTGATTCCCTTACAGGCAGTCGTTGACTATTATCACTGCAGAGTTAGTTTCATTTCACCAGAGGTTGAATCTTTCCTTCACAGAGGCGAATGGGATGTTCGGGCGAGTCGGGCGGGACTCGAGCATCTTGGGCTAGGAGGAGTGACGGCCCAGATTGCTAGTCTTTATCTGGATGATCAGGGGACTCCACAGTTGTACTTTCCTCGGGTGGTGGATCGTTTCAGGGACATCTTTCCAGAGGACTTTTCAGGTTTTCCTCCAGAGCGTGAGGTAGACTTCTCTATTGAGCTTGTGCCAGGAGCGGCACCGGTGTCCATTCCTCCCTATAGGATGGCCACACCTAAGTTACAGGAGCTCAATAAGCAGTTGGAGGAGATACAGGCCAAGGGTTTCATCCAACCCAGTACTTCTCCTTGGGGTTCGCCTGTTCTCTTTGCGAAGAAGGCAAACGGTACCCTTCGGCTTTGTGTGGATTATCGGAAGCTGAACCAGTTGATGGTCAAGAACCGATATCACTTTCCACAGATTTATGACCTCTTTGATCAGCTTAGAGTAGCCCGGGTATTGTCGAAGATCGAATTGAGGTCCGGTTATCATCAGTTGCGCATTAGACCATCAGATATACCTCTGACAATCTTCAGGAGCAGATATGGTCTATACGAGTATACAGTCATGTCGTTTGGTCTCACGAACGCACCTGCAGTTTTCATGGCACTGATGAACCGAGTGTTCCATCCTTACTTGGAATCCTTCATTGTGGTCTTCATGGATGATATCTTGGTGTACTCTCACACTCGACACGACCATGCTACCCATCTTGATATCATTCTGAGTACAATGAGAGAGCATCGGCTTTATGCTAAACTCTCGAAGTTCCACTTTTGGATGGATCAGATTCACTTCTTGGGTCACGTCATCTCAGAGGAAGGAGTATCCGTGGACCCAGAGAAAGTGAGATTTGTAGTTTCCTGGGAGCAGCCGAAGAACGTTTTTGAGGTACAGAATTTCCTAGGGTTGGTCAGATACTACAGATGCTTCATTCGAGACTTTTCTCATCTAGCAGCACCTTTGACAGGTCTGACCAAGAAGGGGGCGAAGTTCTTATGGTCAGATTCTTGTGATTCATCCTTTCAGGAGCTGAAAGGGAGGTTGACGTCAGTATCGATACTAGTCTTGCCAGAGCCAGGCAAGAGATACACTGTTTATTGTGATGCTTCAGGTATTGGGCTAGGAGTTGTGCTTATGCAGGGAGATGGAGTCGTTGCGTACGGGTCTCGGAAGTTGAGGTCACATGAGAGGAACTACCCTATGCATGATCTAGAGTTGGCAGCTGTTGTTCATGCCTTTCTCTGTTGGAGACACTATCTTCTGGGAGATCACTTTGTGGTCTTCACTGACCATAAGAGTCTCAAGTATATCTTCACTCAGCGTGATCTGAATCTGAGGCAGCGTAGGTGGGTCGAGTATCTACAGTCTTTTGACTTCGAGCTTGCCTATACGCCGGGTAAGGGCAACGCAGAGGCTGATGCGTTGAGCAGGAGAACTCAGGTTCAGGCAGTTCAGGAGTCCAGCAGTGAGTGGCAGCTTATGGCTCTGTTCTCTGAGATGCATCTGGAGGTGCACGACAGACGGGGACAAACTTTTCTATCTTCTGTAGCTGTTACCTCCACGCTAATTGATCGGGTACGGATGACTCAGCTATCAGACTCGGAAGGCTTAGTCCTGCAGGAGAGTGTGTCAGGAGAGGACCCTCTTCCTGGATGGACAGTGGGAGAGGATGAGATCTTGCGTTTCCAGGGACGCGTATGGGTGCCGACAGACATACACGAGGAACTGATGTGGGATTTTCATTCCTCTGTTTGGGCAGTTCATCCTGGCATCACCAAGATGTATCGGGACCTTCATCACCAATACTGGTGGCCAGGTATGAAGAAGGATTTTGCTGGTTTTTTCATGAGATGTTCTACTTGTCAGCAGGTGAAATCAGAGCATCAGCGATCAGCGGGACTTTTGCAGCAGTTACCCATTTCGGAGTGGAAGTGGAACGATGTTGCGATGGACTTCGTGACCGGGTTACCGAGATCGCCTCGGGGAAACGATGTTGTTTGGGTCATCATCGACAGGCTTACAAAGGTTTCTCACTTCTTGTCGATCAAGGAGACCTTCAGTGTCGATGATATGGGACAACTTTACATCAGAGAGATCATTTGTCTGCATGGAGTTCCACGCTCTATTGTTTCAAACAGAGATGCACGATTTACTTCTCGGTTCTGGCAGGGACTTCAGAAGGCCTTGGGTACACATGTACTTTTGAGTACAGCATACCATCCCCAGAACTGATGGCCAGTCCGAGCGCATGATTCAGGTGCTTGAGGATATGCTTCGGGCTTGCATCCTTGACTTTGGCGGTTCTTGGGAGAAGCATATCCCTCTGGTGGAGTTCGCCTACAACAACAGTTTCCAAGTGACCATTCAGATGGCACCATACGATGCTTTGTACGGTAGGCCATGCCGATCACCCTTATGCTGGCTGGAGGCAGGAGAGACAGCTTTTCTGGGACCTCGTCTTGTACAGGAGACTTCAGAGCAGATATGAATGATCCGGAAGAGGATGGGTACAGCGCAATCTTGACAGAAGTCTTATACTGATCAGTGGAGACGACCTCTGGAGTTCGAGATCGGTGATCATGTTTTCCTACGTGTCGCACCGATTTTGGGACACAAAAGGATTCAGAGACAGGGTAAGCTTTCACCGCGGTACGTCAGGCCGTTTGATGTCTTGGAGAGAGTTGGGCCGGTTTCCTGTCGGTTGCAGCTACCTCAGCGGTATCGGGCCATGCACTATGTCTTCCACGCCTCTCAACTCCGATGTTACTTTCCAGACTCGTCTCATGTCTTTCAGCCTGAGGAAGTCGAGCTTGAAGCGGATGCGTCGTTCGAGGAGCATCCTATCTGGATTGTCGATCGCAGTATGGAGGTTCTCCGCGGGTGGTCTGTTCCTCTGGTACGAGTGCTATGGCATCATGGGCGAGTACAGAACGAGACCTGGGAGAGGGAGACCGATGCACGATCGCAGTGGCCGAAGCTGTTCAGGGTTTCTCCTTCTCCGCCTCATTAGGGAAATTCTGGGATGAATTTCTTTAAGGGGGGAAGTCTGTAAGAACCCGAATCTTCTTTTAAGGTACGTTTTTCCTTTTTCTAGAGTTTTTAAGAAAAATGAATTTTCTGGAAATTTTCGAAGTACATGCCATGTACTTTCTGAGTACACGCCGTGTACTCTTCCCCGGCTCAAAGCCGTGTGTTGGCCGTGCCGGGCCACACACACGGTGTGTAAGGCTGAGGTGGAGGGCAGTTAATTCGGAGTACAGAAAACTGAAGTACACGTCGTGTACTCAAGAAGTACACGCCGTGTACTTTATTTTTTTTCGTTAAACGGAACGGGGTCGTGCCTAACCCTCAATTTCATCTTCTTCTCTAGATTTCGTCCATCCGAGAGCGACCGTACGGCCGGATCTTCGACAGGCTCCCGCCTTGCCGTCCGTTCTCCGATTCAGGCACGGTCAATTGCATTGGAATCGCAGTGGTGAGTTCTTCCTTCTTCTTTAGCCTCGTTTCTTTATTCCCACTCGTTTCTAAGTTATCATGGGATGAACGTTTTGTGCATTTTCTCAGATCTTCATTGTTCTAAGGGGAATCTATCGTCACTTTTCATGCATATCGATCTCTTGGGATCGAGGTAGGTGGTTTGTGCCTTTCCATAGAAAGTTGATGAATATTATGTGCAAATTCTACCAATACCCTTGAACGGGGTATTGCGTGTTACCTGTTTTGCTCTGCTTTTTTCCTGCTTGGATTGATTGTTGTAGTAGAGGTTTATGCTTGTGAGTAGAGTAATTTATTCTATTCTCAGGTGCTTTTCCATGCTTGTTTGCTTATTAGGCGTTTCGCCAGTTTCCATGCCTAGTTGTAGGATTGTGGACTGTTGCCTTGTATTGCTACTGAGCCTTAGTTGATAGCCAAGTAGTTCTTGAGGTTTACTTGAATGATACACGCATGCTGAGCATGTTTAGTTTTACTCAGGACTGTGAGAACCTAGAGTAATAGACCAAAGAGAGAATTGACGGAAGGGCTTCTCCAGAGTGTCTTTTAATTACGATGTGAGACCACAGGGGGAATTAACGTTGAGTGCTTCCCCAGAGAGTCTGTAGATCCTCGACACGGGCCATAGGGGGAATTGACATTGAGTGCTCCCCCAGAGAGCCTTTAGCACGATACGAGACTATAGGGTGAATTGACGGTGAGTTCTTCCCTAGAGAGTCTGCTTATTTTCATAGCTGAACCAGAAAGGTGAGACTGTGTGTGCCTCCTAGAGGGTTTCTAGTACTTATAGGTTGAACCATAGGGGTTAGACTGTGAGAGCTACCCAGAGGGTTACCTTTTTCCTTATTGTTGCTGGCTGTTTACTTGTGTACTTATTTGTTAGAACTGTGGATTGTAGCTGCTTGTGTTTTCCTGTATACTGCTTCTTGTTTTATTACTGCCATGTATTCATTGACTGTTAGGCACAGATCTTTGGGTGATTGACTACTGGGATTGTATCTCACACCCTATTTGGGCCATGCTTTTGGGCCCAAGCAGACTATGTTGCTGCAGGTATAGATAAGGGCAAGCGCCCTTCTATATCAGGTTCTTGATTACACTGGAGCTGGAGAGCATGGGACCGAGCCGTGACTCGCGATGCTGAGGAGTTTTTTTTTCCTTTTCAATTTGTTTTCAGTTGTATTCCAGCACGTTGTTGTGTTTGCTGCTTTCCATAGATACTTGTACTTGCTGCATTATTGTCATCATTGTTATATATCTACATTGCTTCCGCTATTTGGTTTCTGTTGTTATGCATGTTGTTACTCCTTCCGTTATTGACTGTTGTTTCCGCTGTATACCTTACCGAATGAGGGCATAGTTTCCCCACCAACTCAACAAGGCCCTTGCTGCTAGTCGGCAGCCTCTGGCATTTGGGGAAACGCGCTTGAGGTCATGTGGCGAACCAGGTACGGGGCACCAGTGGAGGGGCTCCGGACTCGGGTCGTTACAAATTTTCTGTTTCAAATAGCTATAAAGTGATTTATTTCAATTATAAGATGATTATGGGTCTAAATTCTATCATAAAATGATTTTTAGAAATGTTAAGTCATGAAATTAACCTTATCTTTTGGGTTTAACCCTTAGTTAAACTGTTTAACTCTTACTGTGTGTTCTTGTATTTTTACACTATAGGGTTAATATAGTTACTATAAAATCCCAAACAAATCCCTATTGGATCATTTATGACAAATTTAACACTATAATAGTTATTTAGAAGAACTTGTGATTTTTATGAATTTTATAAAATTTAATAAAATATTATTTAATTTAAAGTATCATCTATGTCAATTTTGATACTATTCAAAATTTACATTTTAGAAAATATCAAACCAACATGATAACTTAAAACAAATAATTATAATATTTCACTAACATATCTATGTTATCTATAAAATTATTTTATGGAATTAATTAAGTAAAATTATATTTATTTTAATATTTTAAATATCATTTAATTGATTCTTCTTTTAATAATTCAATTACTGAATCGTTAGTGTGTCACCATTTAATTTAATTATTTATTTTATAAAATTATAAAAAATAACAATATGTATATAATCATTTTATCTTTATAAAGATTATTTATAGTCTAATTTATCTTATTTATAACCCTATATTAAAAAAATATTTATTAAAATTTGAATATGACATTTTTAACTCTTCTTTAAATAAAATATAATAAACATCTTAATCTAACACAAGTGGATTAAAAAGGATTATATTTTAGAAATAAGTTTTATTTTGGTCGAAATATACTTATCCAATGAAATTATGAGAAGTGTTAGGGTAATTTTATATTATTATAATACTATTTTTACCTTTAATTACCCTATTTACCTTTAACTGTGGTAAATATAGTTCAAAAGTTACTATTCACCAAAAATTATTTTGATCCTATTGGACCACATTTTTCATTCTGATTACAACCATATATATTGTATTTTATAAATTCAATTTACAAAAGTAGTAAAATTACGTTTAATACTAATCTTCTAATGTGGCTAGAAGGTGGGTAAAGAATGTGAAAAAAATGTTTAATGATTTTTTATATCTAATTATATTACAAAAATGATTCCAATTACCTACATTGGGTTAATATATGAATTATTTATCTATTGTTACTTTAAAATAAATTTAAATTAAAATAATTATTTTAATGAAAAAGTCGGTTTTTAAACAATAATGTAGTGTTTTTTTCACTATATATCAAAAATTGAATGTTTTTAGAAAAATAACAAATAATCACCCTAATTTAATTTTGATATTCCAAATTCAAAAATGAATTCTATTTTACCAAATTAAATTTCTATGAGTGTCTAAAATTAATTTTATTATTGTTCACAAAAGGACATAAAAAGTAGTTCCTTTAAGAAAATAGTATTTCTAAACATATGACTATTTTACTGAAACTTATACATTTCATTATAAATATGTTTTATTTATGTGAAAATATTATAAATAACATTTAAAATTTATTTATTACTATTCATATTAATATATTTAATGGATATGTTATAAATATATCATTTAAATAATCACAACACTAAAGTATTATTTCGTAGAAACTCAATCTTGCATGTTACACAAGCCGAGTCGGTGTTACATGAAACAAAAGCTATTGAAGATAACATACTGTGAAATACTGGGGTTATAAAATTCTCACTCGACTTTAAAGGTATCTGGGATTATTAATTACCTTTGGTAGAGTATTCCTATAATAATAATTTCCATTCAACTATTAAGATGGTGACGTACGAAGAATCTGTTGGACTCTTACTGTTTTAATCATGTTTTAATGATCACAAATCCTAAACATCCTGTAAATCTTGTTAAACATCCTATAAATCTTTTTAATCCTATCTAATTCGTCTCAACTCATGTTTGATTATTGTAACCTACCCAAGATCTTAATTGTTATAAATCATGTTTCATTATTGTAAACTATATTTAACTTTGTTCTATAATGATTTCTTTTATGAATGATTAAGTCTAATTAATTATGTGAATATTACTACTTAATTTTAATATAGATATTTGGCTAAGTCTGAGAAACTGTGAGTCTTCCACCAATTCTAATTTTCTGGAAAAGGACCAGACACTGTGACCAAACACCGTGACCCAGACACCGTGACCCAGAAACTGTGACCCAGACACTGTGACCAGACACCATGACTCATAAACCGTGACCTAGACACCGTGACCCAGACACCATGACCAGACACCATGAACCAAAAACTGTGACCCAGACACCATGACCAGACACCGTAACATGTTTCAGATTTGTTGAAGTCTGTGACACTGGTTGCTTGTTAAGACGTCGTTCGAAGTTTGGAAAAGGACCAGACACTGTGATCCTAACACCGCATCTGTGCTACCAGTTCCTGATCTCTATACAACCATGCCATCATAACTTTCTCACTGATCAAATTCAAAGAATAAGACACCGTTTCATGGTGACACCATTTCCAAGTGACACTGTTTCCAGACAGACTGTGACACCATTCTTTAATATGTTTTTTCATTTTCAATTTAATTTATAACAGTCATATTTGAGTATTTTAAGTGAACTGACATAATTAATATTTATTTATAGACATTTCACCTGATAGTACGAGGTATGAGGTGCAGAATACATGCATCCTATCGGCTCCAACACATGCACTCCAAGAATAAAAATAAAAGTGTGGCCTTGAAACTAAAAGTGGAAGAGCAGCAGAAGCGCGGACATTCTTGAGAAAAGAACCGAAACATGAAAAAAGATACATTAGAAGAACACACTAAGCATTCATGAATCCAAAAATCTAGGATACCATAGATTATAGTCAATAACATCTTTGCAATAAAAACTCCATGAAGAACACAAGCCAAATCTAACTGGAAACCAGAGCACCAGACTTGTGATACTCTTTTTCTCGCAAGAGGACTCGATACTTGCATATTCTTCATCCTAAAAGTCCAAATATACATAGAATAACACTCAAAGCACTTATAACCTTATATCATCATCTTTGCTATGTTTTTTATTGTTTTTAGCTTTTGAGCAGTGTGTGTGTGTGTCTGTATTAAAACACACACTGTCTTCTGAACTAAAATAAAGAATACAAGATATCCTTCTTCTCGTATCTTTTTACACTTGTTTACTCTCATGGATAAGTGTGGAAGAGGACCATGTGTGACCTAGTAGTTTATACCCACAAAGAACTTTGGAATAGGTTGTGTGACCTGGACAGTCATGTGAACTGTTGTTTACCCTGATCTAGGGTGTGGATCAAGTTTATTAATATAAACTGCTTGGTGGCAGGTGATCACTAAGTAGAGTGGATTAGGTCTCATCTTGAGAATGAACCACTTGTTTTATATCCGCTATGTTGTTTAATTTAGATTTCTCTATTTTACTGTATAATTCAGAAATCACTAGATTTACATTGGTAGTTAATCTTGCACATAAGTTATAATTGTTTTACCTTATTATAATAGTTTTAAAAGTAATATCAATAACTAATATTGAGATTACTGAGAATTAATCAATCTTCTGAGAAGTTATTTGAATAGTCAAACTTTCATAACTGTATTAATTTGATTAACTGGGCTGTATTTATTTTTATTGGGGAACCTTTTAAGAAAAATTTTCAAACCGAAATTTTTATAGATACTCAATTTTCCCCCTCTTGAGTAATCTACTCCGACAAACATTTTGTTTCAAAGTAGTTTATTAAGACTCTATTTTCGAACTTATTAAACTGTGATTTTAGTTGTGCTTTAAAGATCAGTAAATTTCTATTAATTCTAAATCTCTATCACTTTCAAAGTATTTCTTTATTGTGGATAATAAATTGTAAAGTGCTACAACAAATAGACCACCATTCTTTAATAGAACCAATTATGCCCAATGGAAAATTAAAATGAAAATGCATTTAGAAAGTATTGGTTTTGAAATTTTGTCTTTAATTATAGATGAGTATAAGATTCCTACTACTGATAGAATCACTAGGGATGACCCAACCAAGACTTCCTACAATAAAAATTGCAAAGCCATGAATGCTCTGTATTTCTCTTTAGGAGATGAGGAATTTAACAGAATTTCTGCATGTAAAACTACCCATGAAATTTGGGATACTTTGTCTGTTTCACATGAAGGAACTTATAGTGTGAAAGAAATGAGACTTAATATGTATACTATTAAATATGATAACTTTAAAATGAAACCTGATGAGCCTATTTCTGACATATATCTCATGTTCAATGAAATTGTCAACATAATGATTTCTCTTGGAAGAGAAGTTACTGCCAAAGAACAAATGATGAGAATTCTCATATGCCTACCTGATAGATGGAGAGGAACCTTTGTCTCTATTAGAGAGTCATGCAACTTTAGTAAGTTACCTGTAAAAGAAATCATTGGGAAACTAATGATGTATGAAGAGGAGATGAAAGTAAACAAGGAAGAGGAGGATGAACCCAAAAGAAATTTTTTTTCATTTAAGACCACCACCTCTAAACACAAAGAAAAATAAAATTAGAAGTCTCTGTAGAAATTTTCAACAGTGAAGAATCATCAACTGATAGTGATGAGGAGATGGATCAATTATCCAGAAGGTTCAAGAGATTTTACAAAAAAAGAAATTTTTCAGAAAGCCTAACTTCAAAGGAAGATATAATCAAAAGGGAAGTTGGAAGAAAGATTGGAAAAGAAGTGACAAGTCTGATGAGATAGTATATTATGAATGTAAGCGAAAGGGACATGTAAAGGATGACTGTCCCAATCTCAAGTACAAAAAGAAATATGAGGACAAATATAGAAAGTATAAACAGGAAATGAAAGCAATGTAGATTGATTCTGAGGACAGTTCAAGTGACTTAGAATCTTTACATGATGAACAGGCTAACAAAGCCAATATGTGTTTTATGACAAACATATCTGAGGTAACAATAGAATCTCCTATACGTAATTCCTATTATTCTGGAGATAAAAGTGATTCTGAGAATATGTCTAAAGAAGAAATGTTTGAGTACTGTAATATGCTTGAATAGACATGTAATGAACTAAAAGATAAATACAAGTCTTTAGAGAAACAATATTCTCTTACCTCGACTATTAAATCTGAACTTACTGTAGAAAGAGAGAAAAATGTCCAATTACTCAAAGAAAACAATAAAGTAAAGCTATCTAAAAAGCAATTGAAAAAAGACCTTGAAAGGTTTACTAATGGTAATGATAATTTGGTAAAAATTCTAGGTAAACAGATTGCTCCTAAATATACTATTGTTATTGGCTATCAACCTGGTAAAAGAAATTTTGGAAGAACCAATTTGTTTTCTAAATCTAGGAAATACAGCTTTACTCCTAGTTATGGAAAACATTTAGCTAGTTCAAATTATGATACACTCTCTACTGTTTCAAGATTTTCTGGACCAAATGGAGTTTATTTTTCAAGCACTTTACATAATGCTTATAGGAAACCTATAAGGAAAATGTGGGTTCCTAAAGCACTAGTCACTAATATTACTGGACCCAAACAAATATGGGTACCAAAGTATATTTTTATTTGACTACTTTGTAGGAAAATTAATTAAAGAGATCCTATAAAAGCTTATGGTACTTGGACAGTGGGTGTTCAAGACACATGACAGGAGACTATTCTTGCTTCAAGAACTTAGTAAAAATTGATGGTGAAAATTTCACCTTTGGTGACAATGTTAAAGGAAAAATCATTGGCCTTGGCCAAATCGGTAACTCTAACTCAGTTTTAATTTCCAAATTACTTTTTATTGATGGATTGAAATATAATATACTTAGTATTTCACAACTATGTGATGATGGATTTCATGTTAAATTTTAAAATGATTCTTTCAATGTTTTTAATTCTAAAAATGAATTAGTGTTTTCTGCATTAATAAATGAAAATGTATACTTCGTTAACTTAGAGTCTTTAGTTTCTCAAAATGCTTCATGTTTAAGTGTATTTCACAAAGAATCTTGGATTTGGCATAGGAGACTAGTACACTGTAATATTCACTCCCTTAGAAAGCTAACTAGAAAAGTCTTAATCAAAGACCTACCCAAACTTGAGTTTTCAAATGATAAAGTGTGTAGTCCTTTTAAAAAGGGAAAACAACACAAAATTTCCTTGAAACCAAAGAAAGAAGTTTCAACTTCTCAACCTCTCGAACTAGTTCACATGGATTTTTTTGGACCATCTAGATTTTATAGTTTAAATGGGAATCACTATGTTTATGTTCTCATAGATGACTTTTCTATATATACTTGGACTTTATTTTTTGATCACAAAAGTCAAGCCTAATCTCATTTCACAAAATATACTAAAACTGTAGAAAATATTAGTGGACTTATAATTAAATCCTTAAGAAGTGATCATGGTCATGAATTTGAAAATCAAGAGTTTGAATCCTTTTGTTCACAAAATGGCTATAGTCATAATTTCTCATCCCCTAGAAAACCTCAACAAAATGGAGTTGTAGAAAGAATAAATAGAACCTTGCAAGAGATTTCTAGAACCATGCTTAGTGAATATGACTTACCTATTTATTTTTGGGATGAATCAGTAAATACAACATGCTATATTATTAATAGAGTGTTGATTATATCAATTCTTAAAAGAACTCCATATGAGTTATGGAACAATAGAAAATCCAAAGTAAGCTACTTCAAAGTTTTTGGTTCCAAAGTTTATATCCTTAATAATAAGGAAAATCTTGAAAAATTTCCATCCAAGAGTTATGAAAGAATCTTTCTAGGATATTTAATCTCTAGTAAAACCTATAGAGTGTTTAACAAAAGAACTAAATGTGTGGAAAAATCTGTCCATGTCAAGTTTGATGAGACAGATCCACATGAGCCTATGACCACTCTAGAGAACCTAGAGGATGATGTGTCAAATATGTACATCAATTCAAAATCCTCTAACCATCCTGTATGGAAATATGTGAAAACTTCTAGTTCTGTAAACTCTTCATATTCAAGTCATAATGAACCCAAACCTATTGAAGAACCAGAAGTCACTAGTCCTTCTTTCTCTAGAGCCGTTATAACTCTTAAGAACAATCCTTTAGATGTTTTTGTAGGAGATTAAGATAAATTGACTCAAACTAGATATTCTCTTAGAAATCATGTTGAACATAAAGTCTTTTTATCACAACTTGAACCTAAAAACATTAATGATGCTATCAATGATGAATTTTGGGTGATGGCTATGCAAGAAGAACTTAATCAGTTTGAAAGGAACAAAGTTTGGAAACTTTTTGACAGAAACAAAGACACATTTACCATAGTCACTAAGTGGGTGTTTAGAAATAAGGTAGATGAGGCAGGTAACATAGTTAGAAGTAAGGCTAGATTGGTTTCACAAGGCTATAGTCAAGAAGAGGGAATTGACTATGAAGAGACCTTTTCACCAGTAGCTATACTTGAAGCCATCAGAATCATGGTTTCTTATGTTACCCATCTGAATTTCAAACTATATCAAATGGATGTTAAGAGCACATTCCTAAATGGGTATATATCTAAGGATGGATTTTTTGAGAAACCCCATATTTTTACAAATCCTCATTTTCCAAATAATTTTTTTAAATTATCAAAAGCTTTATATGGTTTAAAACAAGATCAAGAGCTTTGTATGACAGATTAATTACTTTTCTTATTTTCAAAAGTTTTACAAAAGGTATAGTTGATCCTAACCTTTTTATAAAATGAATTTCCAATGATGTTTTAGTAGTTCAAATTTATATAGATGATGTTATCTTTGGATCTTCAAAAAGTTCTTTATGTATTGAATTTTCTAAAATGATGCAAAAAGAATATAAAATGAGTTTAATGGGTGAACTAAAATTCTTTCTTGGATTTCAAATCTTTCAAAATAATGATGGTATTATTTTAAATGAAAGAAAATATACTAGATATCTTATAACAAATTTTGTCTTGGATAGCAATAAAAGTAATGACACTCCAATGAGTACTACTTGTAAGTTGGATCTTGATGAAGATGGAAAATCTATTGATCAAACCACTTATAGAGGAATGATCGGAAGATTACTCTACTTAACTGCTAGCCGGCTTGATATTATGTTTAGTGTATGTATGTGTGCTCATTTTCAAGCAAACCCTAAGGAATCTCTTTTAAATTATGTTAAGAGAATTTTCAAATACCTCAAACATACACCCAATCTAGGACTATTCTATCCCAGAGGACAATCATTTGAGTTAGTTAGCTATTTTGATGCTGATTTTAGTAGTTGTAAGTTAGATACAAAGAGCACCTCTAAAACATGTCACTTTTTTGGCAAGTCACTAGCATCATGGTGTAGTAAGAAACAAAACTATGTTGCATTATCTACTTCTGAAGCTGAATACATAGTTGCTGGTGGTTGTTGTGCACAACTTTCGTGGATAAAACACACATGACTAGATTATGGATATCAATTCAGGAATTTACCTATAAATTGTGACAATACAAGTGATATTAACATCTCAAAAAATCATATTTCACACTCTAGGACAAAACATATTGATGTAAGACATCACTTTTTGAGAGACCATTATCAAAAAGGTGATATCGCTTTGGAATTTATTGGAACTGAATATCTGCTCACTGATATATTCACCAAAACATTAAATTATAAATAATAGATTACATCATACATGAATTGGGAATGATAAATCTTAAGTAGTAAGTGTACTGTTTCACAACTTACTGTTTCATAGTTTACAGTTTCATAAGTCAATGTCTTAAGATTACTGTCTAACTCTTACAGTTCTATAGTTTACTATCTTAAAAGTTTCTATTTCATGTTTACGATATCATAGTTACGATCTCTCAGTTAAAATATGGAACTTACTATTTCAAACAATATGGTTGTACAGTTTTGAAGTCACGTAGTAGAGATGACACCGTGAAAACCTATTACGGTATCACTGTGAAAACTTATTATAGTCTCACCGTGAAAACCTATTATGATCTCACTGTGAAAACCTATTACGATATCACCATGAAAGTCTGTTTCGGTCTCACTGTAAAGACAGTTTTTCATTTTATTTACATATTATAACCCGTATCACTGTAATTAATTATTTTATTCTTTTTCTTTCCTGTGATTTTTAATTTGCAATGATCAATATCCCTAAATGAAACAAACGAAAGAAGTTTAACTCTTTTCTTCACCCAATATCTCTTCTCTCAAACCATAATCACTCCTTCAACCTTTATATCTCTCTCTCTCTCAAACCTTATTTGAATGCCCAGAATGAAACACCCAACCTCATCAACCCCTGATAAGTGCATATTAAAGAAGAAGACAAAAATAGAACCAAAGATAGTGCCCAGAGGACCTTTGAATCTGAACCTTGTTGATAGAATAGTGGTACTAGAAAAGGAAGTATACCCTAAGTGACTGCTATCAAGTAAGTATCTATTGTTGAAAGTACTAAAAGAGCAGGTATGGCTGGATTGGTTCACAGAGGAGACAAGGCCGATTTACCCAAATCTAGTTTCTCAGTTTTATTAGTTTGTTCAATTCTCATTTAATACAGAAGATGGTTTTGTTGTGAGAATCTGGATCAATGGCCATAGATGTACCTTTTCTTCTAGGTTATGGGATGATTACCTAAGGATACCTCATGAGGGAATTTTTGAGGACTATCAGAGATGTCCTCCTCCTCCTAGTGATATCTTTATTTTAGAATAATCCTTGGAAAGCTTGACTGGAAATAAAACAATGAGAAGAGCTATTGCTACCGAGCTAGATGGTGAAACCAGATTATTGTTTAAGTTTTTTCAAAATCTAATTATTCCAAGAAAAGGAGACTTTTCTACACTCAAGTATCAAGATATATTTTTGATATATCTTATGAAGAATGGAAAAAAGATTAAACTATGTAAGTATGTTATACTTCATATGTGTGAGTTGATAAAGACAACCTCAAATTCAACCTCCTTGTTCTAATAAAGGTTAATCTCTGTTATGCTTCATTATAAAGGGTTAGTTGGACTGGATGAAGAAGTCATTAAGGACTATGAATTTTGTATCTCAAAGGTTACAGTCAAAAAAATGAAAATCATTTTGAATCCGTAGAGAAAAGAATGGGTGGAGGATAATGACAGGGTTTATGAAAAATTCAACCCAGTAAATCATTCTTCAAGACCTAAGAACATCTATGATCCTAGTTTGGAATGAGATGAAATTGTTGACTGTCCTGTTGATGAGGAAGAAGAAGAGGTTGTTGCACCTACAAGGGAAACTGTCCTAGATAAGGGAGATAGTGGACCAATTCCTCAAGTCATAATTGAGAAGGAAGTACATGTTCTTGAAGAAATTGTTGATTTGGAACAAGAACCTAATTCTAAAGAAGAATCTATTGTTAATGTAAAGGAAAAGGCTATTCTAGAAGAGCATTTAGAAGAAGAACTTTCTCTTGAGAAAGAAGTTGCTTTTGAGGAACACTTAGAGGAATAATCTATTCCTGATATTATCCCATCTGCTGAGAAAAGAATGGATCAATCCTTTTAGTTGGCTAGAAAAGAAATGGGTGAGGCTATTGGGGGTGAAATTTTGGAAATAGATCAAATAACTAAATCTCTTAGTCCTATGAGAGATGCACTTATTGAGGGGGAGCAGCACCCTAATCTGGAAGGTTTTGAAATTCCAAATCCATTTGATCAAATAACTATGGATACATGGTATAAATTCCCTAGCTATTTTGATGTGAATGATTCCAAAGAAGACTCAGTTGAAGGTATAGATCTATCTACTCTATTTCAGTTGAAACTGGTCTCTGCTCTTGAATTTATCTCTGTAAAGGAACCTACGCCTGTCTCAGCTCCTGTTCCTAAACCTTCACAAGAACCTTCTACCTTAGTGAGTAAGGATGATTTAAAATCCTTTGGAGCTACTTTATTGGATGGAGTTGAAAATATCATGAACACTCAACCTGGTCCTATAACAAACCTAAGTGAAAGAGTTGTTTCCTTGTTGTTAGAAAATATCATATGGAAAATTCAGCCAAAAATGCTTCATGAAATTAAATAGGTCATAATTAAGAACAAATGGTTGAGTGATGAAGTGAAGTATCTTAGATCTATGGTTGAAGATATGCAGAGAGTGTTAAAATCAAGACCATATCCTGTTGCTAATACTGTTGAGGATGTTAGTGGTCATATTCCATAGGAAGTTGTCTCTCTAATTCAACCTAACCTAACTTTTATAGCTAACAAGGTGGCTGAAAGAAACAAGAAAACAGTTCAATAAATGCGTGATCTTGTTATTAGTCTCAATAAATTGATTGATGAGTATAAGGGATGTCTATAGAAAGTTCTGAATCAACTAAAGTCCCTTACTTCAGCTGTTATAGCTTCTAGTACCTCTAGATAGTCATCTCAACCCTCTTTGGATAGTGATCTGTTCAGAACGGTTGTTAAGGAAGAACTTCAATCAATGCTCAGTGGCTTTGACAAAGAGTATCTATCTGTAGTTGTCAAGAATAGTGACAGAGTTCTTTATTTCGTAAGAATTCATTCCAAGATTGTAAATGATTCTCAGGAAGAAATTACTAAGAAGGTGGATTTCTACTTCAATAGGATTTTCTCTAAACATGATATGAAAAACCATTTCAAATACCTTGTAGAGAATCTAAAAATCCCTCCTATAACTCAATATTTCAAAACTAAAGTTCAAAAGCTAAATGATTTCACTCCTTTGTTGTAAAAGTTCATGGAGAACAAATATGACTTTGAGAAAGTGATGTAGTATGGTGGTGAGATTATTATTGACTTCATCAAGTTATTAAGGCCTTATCTTCATGTGCAGAGCACTTCTATTGTGGATCCTGCAGCTGCACCCTTACGGCCTAGTTTTCCTCCTTCATCATCCATTGCATTTGTCTCTACCTCTATATCCATCTCTCAGGCTCTGAGTCAGATCAGACTTATTATCCTTGACCAACAATTGCCTCGGTCTTCCACCAAACCTACCTTGGCCCCTTTTATTTTTGAAGGACTCCCTTTTCCTTCTATGTCAGTTGGTTCACTTCCTTCTTCAACTTCTACCTATGCTCATGTGGCTTCTCCTGATGTTGTTTCCAAGGAAACAGAGAAGACAACCAGTGCTGAAGAATAGTGAACACTATCTTTTGATAAGGATATTTTTTTGTATTTTTGTTGCTTACTATTTGTAATGACACATCTTTCTCCATCTAATGCACTCTGAACTTTTATTGTCTATTCTCTTATTTACATTTGTACTATTTTTTATAATCCCAAAAGGGGGAGAGACATGCACTCTAAATGCACATTAAGGGAGAGACACATACACTAAGAACATATATCTCACTCACATGATTTGTGATCATAAAAAAGGGGGATATTGTTGGACTCTTCCTGTTTTAATCATGTTTTAATGATCACAAATCCTAAATATCCTTTAAATATTGTTAAACATCCTGTAAATCTTATTAATCCTATATAATCTTTCACAACTCATGTTTGATTATTGTAACCTTCCCAAGATCTTAAATGATATAAATCATGTCTGATTATTGTAAACTATATTTAACTTTGGTCTATAATGATTTATTTTATGAATAATTAAGTATAATTTATTCTGTGAATATTATTGATTAAGTCTATATACAGATATTTGGCTAAGTCTGAGAAATCATGAGTCTGCCACCGGTTCTGGTTTTCTAGCAAAAGACCAGACACCGTGACCAAACATCGTGACCTAGAAACCGTGACCCAGACACCATGACCTAGACACCGTGACCCTGACATCGTGACCCAGACACTGTGACCAGACACCGTGACCCAGACATCGTGACCCAGACACCGTGACCAGACACCGTGACCCAGACACCATGACCTAGACACCATGACCAAACACCATAACCAGTTTCAGATTTGTTGAAGTCTGCGACACCGGTTCCGTGTTAAGACACCGTTTGAAGTTTGGAAAAGGACCAGACACCATAATCCTAACACCGCATTTGTGCTACCAATTCTTGATCTCTATACAACCATGCCAACATAAATGTCTCACCACATTTGTGCTACCATTTCTAAGAAGTTATTTGAACAGTCAAAATTTCATAATTGTAATACTTTGATTAATTGGGCTATATTTATTTTTATTGGGGAACCTTTTAAGAAAACTTTTCAAACAAAAAGTTTTATAGATACTCAATTCACTCCCCTCTTGAGTAATCTTCTCTGACCAACAGCATCATATAGAAATAGGTGTCACACTCCAACTTGTTGGGATGAAGTTGGTGAAAGGAAACTCATAGGCCTAGAACTTGTTGAAGAGATGAAGACAAAGTTAAAGGCTATTCAAGTTGATATTAAATCAACTCAAAGTAGGAAAAAAGATATGCTGATAATCGGAGGAAATATTTCGAGTTCCAAGTTAGAGATCATTTTTTCTTGAAAGTATCTCCATGGAAGGGTGTTATTAGGTTTTTCAATAAAGGGAAACTAATTACTAGGTATATCGGACCCTTTGAAATTTTTGAAAGGTTTGGGTTTGTTTCTTATCATTTAGAAATGCCTCTGAATCTATTAAAGGTACATGATGTATTCTATATATCTATGCAATGGAAGTACATGCCTGACCCAATGCATGTGTTCATCTTTGATGAGAAAGAGTTGGAACCTAAAATTTCATATTATGAGGAACCCATATAGATTCTTGATACCAGATTGGAATTATTAAGGAATCAGTTGACTTTTAAGGTAAAATTAATCTAGATAAATCACAAAATGGAAGAAGCAACATGGGAACTAGGAGATTCTATGAAGGAGAATTACCCACATATTTTTGAATGTAATACCCATGACATTTAGTGAATGAAATTTTTTTAGGAGGTAAGAATGTATCACCCCAAGACTTTACTATATTTTCCTTTTATAATTAATTTAATTTTTTTATAGTTTTGAAATACACACAATGCCCAATTTAAACAAAATACTATTTTGTCACATTTTTTATAGTTAATTAAATTATAACACCTTAGAGAGTTTATATAGTAAAATTATATATTATATATATTCAGTCAAATATTTTTTATATTCATCCAATATATTTGATAGTAATAAGATAAGAACAAACCAAATATTTCACATAAAAAACAATATTTTTATAAAGGAAGTTTTAGCATCTTTTAATGGAGGACGTATTTTGAATCCATCATCATCATCATCATGAAAATTTTTATTCAAGGAGAAAGAAATACACACAGAAGATTAAGGAGGTCTAAAGTGATGAAGACCGAGGGCGTCTTCCTTAAAAATAATTCTACCAGAATGAGGTAGGTTGTGCAAGTCATGATAAAAGGTGCCCTCCAAATTAGGCGAGTCGCATGCATCTAGATAGTCTGCTGCCCTGTTGTCTTCACGCCATGTGTGTGAAACCTTAGTATTGTTGTCAAGAAATGAGAGGCATTTGCGGATAACATATTCAATGGACCAGGGCACAACACCAAGACCTTGAATAGCTCTCACCATAATCCTGAATCTGTCTTAACCTCTGAAAGGATCAGCCTCCTTTGCCGGCACACAGTGAGGCCCACCAGCATGGCCTTAGCCTCAGCTAGGAGAGAAGTGTCATGGCCCAGCCAAGAAGAAAAGGCCAAGATGGCCAAACCTGCAGAGTCATGGATGATCCCCCCGCCACGCATAGTGCCCGAGACACAGGACCTGTCAGTATTGAGTTTAAAGCCCCGCGCAGGAGGATGCCATTTCACCCAGTTACCAGAATGTGTGTTGATGGCCGAGGGGGAATTGAGGTGGGAGGGAAGAAGACATTGAAGCTTGGGATCCTCCTTCCAGGTGTTAAGCGCCCTGACCATATAAATAAGGAGACTTTTCGTGCGAAAAATGATCGCGCGCACCATCTAAGACACCCCCTCATGCAGATATCTGTTGCGTGCATGCCACATGCTCCAGCAGCCTGCGAGCAAAACTAGGGTACATTATCTTTTCTCCGGGCCTTGATTTCCCGATCCATGGAACCAGCATAGGAGGAAGGGTTGATCCGCCATTGAAGAAACAGAGAAGCTGATGAAGGCTCCAAAGCACTCCCAAGTCTCTCGCGCCCAATCGCTCTCAAAGAAAATATGGTTAGATATTTCCTCCTGGTGCCTCTTACAGCAAACACACTGAGAATCCATGCTTACACTGCAATTTTTGATGTTCTCCTCCATGGGCATTGCCCTATTTTGGATCCTCCAATATAGGAAGTTGAATTTTGTGGGAATGGATTTATCCCAGAGAACCTCACCCCATTCATCAGCTGTGACCTGCATGGTCTGGACCCGTCAAAAATCCTTGGAAGAAAAGGATCCTGAGGCAGACAGAGTGAACACACACTGGTCCGGCTTTGGGGTGATATCAATGAGTTGAAGCACGTCCATCTGCTCCTTGGTGAGGATAGTATTGATAAGATATGGGTAGTTACTGGCCTCCCTGAAAGAAATATTTGTGACCGGGCAACTCGGAAAACCGATGATCTCCCCACACCAATTACCGTGCCAAAAAGAGATGTCCCCTGAGCAGACAATCCATTGGTTATGAGGCCTGAGAGATTCCACATGGGGACGAATCTCATTCCACAGGGGGTGTCTGCCTCCCGCACCTCCATCCCTGGTGGAGCTGGCGTGTATGGTAATTCCCCACAGAGTGCGCTTCTCCAGCACCTCCCATGCCATTTTCGCATGCATGCAGGAGAGGGAATAGTCGAGACTACATACGTTGATGCCACCTTCACTAGATGGGCGAGCCATCTTGTGCCAAGAAACCCAATGTCGTCTTCCCACAGATTTTGGGTCCCAGATGAAAGCAGCGAAAATCTTGTCCATATTACGGATAACCCCATTGGGAACTCTGACAGCAGAGAGGGCGTGGATTGGAGTAGCCAGGAGAACACTGTTAATCAGAGCTATTCTACCACCAAAGGATAGAAATCGGTTCTTCCAGTTCATCACCCTTTCTAAAATTCTACAGGTAATGTGATTGTTGACGCTCCTTTCGTCATAGAATCTAAAAATTGGAAAAGGGGAATATCTGAGCTCAAAGTGATTCAACCTTTGAAGAAAATATCAAAAATCGACAAAGGCATGAACAAAGGATCAAAAGAAACTGCACCGCGCAAGTTATATCACTGTCGCGCAAGCCCACTTGCGCGACGCCCTTGGTCACTCAAGTGACTTGTGCGACCTAAGTGATAACCGCCTGGTAACCGCCCAGGGTCTTCTCCTGCCTATAAATAGGCCATGTGGGCCCCCCATTCGAGAGGATCATTTTCCAGAAACTCGGATTGAAGCTCCCGACGCCCAAGTCTCTTCTCAAAGATTCCGGAACACTTCTAAGGTAATTTCTTACCTAGAACGGAAGATCTAAAGAAAGGGAGGAAGGCCTAAGTGTTGAAACTCATCAACACTTGCGCGCCTGAGTGGCCAGCCCTTAAGGGAAGTGGCCACACTTGCACGCCACCTTCTTTCTTCGGTAAGAACTTGCGCGTCCCATTGCTGGAAGAACCTCAAGAGGATTCTAAAGGCTTTAATAAAGAGTCGCTCAAGTATTTCAATGCTGGTTGACCATCGCGCAAGTACACCATATGTCGCGCAGGTATACCTGCGCGACCAATACTTGCGCGCCCCCGCAATACTTGCGCGCCTTCCAAGACTTGCGCGCCCCTTCCTTTTTGGGTGCCTTTATTTCCCATTTCACCACTCTTAAGCCATTACACCTTCCCTTTTCAAGATTCAGTCTTCAAGACACTCTTCAAATCCATTTATGGCATGATTTCTTGATTTGACTTCCTTATCTGAAAGGAATTCGGTGGAATATCACTCAAAACCTAGTGATGTAAATATCTTTTTGTCACTAAATATGGAGAGTTCATTCATTCAACCTCATCCTTTAAGATGAGAGAAATCCTTAACCTGGGTCTCCTTTTCAGGAATAAGTCCCAGTCATAAATTTTGGGCATCCTTCTTAGGAGTAAGCCCCAAGTCCTCTAATATGGGCATCCTTCTTAGGAGTAAGCCCCAAGTCCTCTAATATGGGCATCCTTCTTAGGAGTAAGCCCCAAGTCCCTTAATTTTGGGCATCCTTCTTAGGAGTAAGCCCCAAGTCCCTTAATATGGGCATCCTTCTTAGGAGTAAGCCCCAAGTCCCTTAATTTTGGGCATCCTTATTAGGAGCAAGCCCCAAGTCCCTTAATATGGGCATCCTCCTTAGGAGTAAGCCCCAATCTCAAATATGGGCATCCTCCTCAGGAGTAAGCCCCAATATCAAAAATGGGCATCCTTCTTAGGAGTAATCCCCAAGTCCTCTAATATGGGCATCCTCCTCCGGAGTATGACCCAATCTCAAATATGGGCATCCTCCTCAGGAGTAAGCCCCAAACCTTAATCCTTAACCTGGGCTTCCTTTTCAGGAATAAGTCCCAGTCATAAATCTTGGGCTTCCTTTTCAGGAGTAAGCCCCAAGTCCCTTAAATTCTCTTTAACCAGTCTTAATTTACATTTAATGTGGGATTCCTTCTCAGGAGTAAAACCCAATTATCAATCCTCTCCTAATTTGGGTTTCCTTTTCAGGAATAAAGTCCCAAGTTAGAGTGTTCAAATCTCCATAAAGTACATATACCTTTATGGACCCTGTTCCTGGATTTTCTCCTTAAAATAAATCCTAAACTTCATTCATCTGGGCAGCCATACATTCATAAGCCCCACATTACTTCTTATGATTTCATCTTTCATGGCACAATTGTCTATTTTTTTACCAATACCTCTTTTTTCTCACACCGAGCATGAATCACGTGAGATTAGAGTGTAAAAGTAATTGTGACATCCTTATTTGAGCCATCAATCATAAACATCATACTCCCTTACTTGAACTACGTGGGTTCTGATTCCTTTTCCAAAACAAAGGATACGTAGGTAGCTCATCTATGGGTTCGATCCCAATTCTGAAATAATTCATTGTCCTTCTGAATGACAATAAACTTCAAGTGCCCCACTGAGTGGCTTTAAAACCAGCCTGGTCATCATAATGACCAAGAGACTTTTATATAAATGTTTTGAAGGTTACCATTGACCAAGAATCTCTAAATAGATATAGATGATTCTCTATTGATGAAGAACCTCGAATACATATAAAAGATTCTCTAAATTTCTTACATATTTAATCATTGATTGTCAAAACTAAAGGAAAATCTCATTTTATACTTGGTAATGTAATAAGGATTCACGAACATAACTTAAATCTATAAAGAGAGTCCTGGAATAGACAATAATTCCCCTCAAAAAGGTGTGATGAGTCCGACCTCCCATCCTCTCGACCAATGCAAATTCCTAAGCCTCGTCAGTTCACAAGCTAATGAGCGCCCACCTTTGGAAAGTAGGTCCAAATGGATATGGAATCATTGGATGTTTCCGGTTCTACGAACAAACCCGTTAGAAACCGATCTGAACGTTTGAATCTCCCATCCAGGAGGTCATCCCCGAATTCTGAGGGAAACAAAAAATGGTGAACCCGACGTGAATCCTTAACCAAGTTAAAATGATTTATTACCTATTTTTTAAGCCCCTATTTTAAGAGGGCTAACAAAAAACAATCATTGACATGTGTGCTCATCCAAAGGATGAAGTGGCTGATTTTTTATCTTGATTACGTCTGTTATATCAAGTAGGCACTCTTTTCCATGATCTTCTGTATTTCCATAATGGTTGCTCTCAAATTCACATCTGTGAATACTGTTGCTGCAAATACCACTGCTGCTGCAAATACCACTGCTTCTATTCCTACTGGATCGTCATCCGCTCTGAGGATGACATCACCTACTCAGCGTCTTCAACGCTGGGTATCAAATGCGCTGGTTAAGGAGTACCGTCAACACGGTACCATCCCAACTCTAGAGGCTGCCCGACAGGCCCTCCAAGTAAACAACTCACACAGGTCGTCCGGACAACGACGACCAGTGATCAAGAGGCAGGCGGTGCTGACTACCGTCTCCAACCGTTTCGGGTCGTTATCCCCGGAACGCAATTTCCATTATCTCCCTTACTCTGAGGAAGTGAATGAGCAGGTCCCTCAGGGCCTTAATTCAAAAAGACATGAGTCCTTCCCGAGGGCTCCCATCAACAATCGCCGCCAGACTCGTGCAGCAGTGCGCCCTCAACATGATGAGGGTACCGACTCCAGGCATTCAACTCAGGTTCCTCGAATCCGAGCAGGAAAGACGAACCGCCAGAGACGGAATCCGGTTGACAATGGGCAGGTTTTCATCCCTTCCATCTCCGGAGAAGTCCACCAACCTAACTTGGTGGAAAACAACGAGCAGGCACACACACCTGTCCGTTTTAATTTCGTTGTCCAGCAGACTCTTCTGGCAGCATCAAGCCAATCCCACCAGGCAATTCCGGCGGAGTACTATAGGTAGGACCATACACCTGCATATACATCACCAGTTAGTCAGCAGGCTCGTCTGACTACATATGATGGATCTCGTCAACCGCATTTGGCGAAGTGTAATCAGCAGGCACATAAACCTGCTAGTACTAATCAAGCCTACCAACAGTCTCGCTTGGTAGCGTATGGAGAAGTCAGTCAGAAAGCTCCGACGACAAACAGGAGGCAGACTCAACTCTCTGCCTCCACACTTGAATACTATCAGGATTCACTGACAAGAAATGGAGGACAGGAGCAGGCACATACACCTACTCCAAACCCGGAATGGACGTATATTCCCGTTCCGGCGGCTGAAGTCACCAAGCATATTTTGTCAATGGTGAAAGAGCAGAAGAAAATTCCTGCTCATATTCTGGATGCTTGCCAGGATATCATAACAGCTTCAGCATCATCTCAGGGAAAGACACATAAATCTATCCCTAGCAGTGGAGTGACACATCAACGATTCACTCCGGAACAGACACAAACATCTGTTCCAGTCCAAGAGGGTTATGGGGCATACTCCCCCATATCATACGGACAACCAAGTCAGGCACATACACCTGATTTGAGTGGAGATCGTCAGCCTAACCTGACCATCTTTCCTGATCAGGCACATACACCTGCTCAGAGCAATCACTTTCGTCATCAAGTGGTTTCTGAAGCGAGTAAGAAGGCATCTAAGAAAAAGATCCGCCCATCACAGTCAGGAGATCAAAGGCCAATCTGTAACCAAGCCTTGCTTGATGCTGGATTTCTTGAAGCCCTCAGACATTTATCTGTCGGAATTCAAGATTCTACTCCCTCAGTTCCCAATAACGGGAACATTAATTCTGAAGGTATTCAACAGACACTTCCTCATGAAGGATTGCTTCATGAAAATTCGGTCAATCTTGAAGTTTCTTCTTCATATGAGAGCCACAGGAACCCTCTGTGTGGTCAGAAGACCAAGGAGCAAGAGATCTCATCTTTTGTTTTAACCCATTATGGTGGTCCTCCCCATGATGATGAATTTCGCTGCGAAAGTCCTCTCCGTAGTAGTGATTCACATTGCCTGGAAAATACTCCAGTGGACAATGTAGTGCCGAGAAAGACCTCTTATCTTGAGGAACTTGCAAATGCGAAACCAGACATGTCTGATGCTTTATCGCTAGCAAGTGAAATACTTTCTCAATCAGAAGATAGCTCGGGGTGTATTTCATTCTCCGAACCACCCCTAAGTCATGCATCTTCTAGTTTGATCAATGATCTCTCTACCAATCTTGTTGAATCTGATGAAGCAACAAGGAAACGCCAACTCTGGTCAAAACAGGTAGAAGAATCTTCATTTAATGATAAAGAGGAAATGTTGAACATGAGGAAAAAACTGGCGAAAAGTGAGGTACCAGTCATGTTTTGGCCTTTGGCTGACTCCCAGTATGACATTCCAAAGATGTTGACAGAAGATGGATTCCATGATATTCATCTCAACATATGGAAAACTCTTTGTAAATTGAAGAAGAAGGTATTATCTTATGATGAATATGAAAATCATCTTAAGATAATAGAAGGGATACAACGTCATATTGATTTGGCATCTCTATCAGTCTCTCGGTATCCGAAGGCTGAAAAGCAAAAGAGAACCCTTCAACGTTCATGCCTTGGCGCACTAAGAAAATTGAGTCAATTAATTTCCAATGCTCCATCTGGTGTTCATATCAAAGGATGGGGTGTTCACGGAGCACTACATTTCACAGTGCTTTCCAGTCAGCAAAGCCCTCCGAAAATGGTCTCATGCAATGTTATTGCCCATGGCTGGCCACAGTCAATGGGCTTTGTTCATAATCAAAAGCTTGCTCAAGAACAGGCTTCAACTATTTCCTCTCAAAATCAAGCATATAGAGAACAAGTTGTTGAATTTCTCCTACATCAAGCAACTGAGAATATTGCACAAGCCTCTCGTCTGGAGCAAACAAATCATCAAATGACAGAAGTCTTGGAAATCATACAATGGTCTGTTGAACCAGGTGATAAAAGTAGATACAGGTTAATGCATCCAGCTAATTTCCGAACTAAGATTCGCAAGATCAAGAGATCTTTTAAGAAAGTCTCAGACATAGCATGTCAAGAGCCACCCCAGCTTGTCAGATTGGGGACTTCTTTAACCCAACCCTCAGAGTCAACAAATGGTATTCGAGGAGTTGAGCGGAATTAGCAGTAACATCCCCAGTTCAAGAGACTGGGGACTCTTTCAAATCATCAATCCCCTTCTCAGAGAATATTGGTCTTTTCTCGATTGGGGAAGAAGACCCAAGAGGAACGAAGAGCCAAATTATCAGGAGATTCCCTCCAAATTATAGCTCGTTAAGAAGTTCCTAAAGGATTGAATCAACAAAAGTCAATGTCTCATCAAAGATATGAAAGAAGACAATATCACAGAAATGTTGATAGAAGGGATGCGATGCATTATGCATCAATCAATGTCATCAATGTCATTGTTGCTAATCCACCAGAGGAGACTCACTCAGGGGACTCAGATGAAGAGCGTCCTTCTCAAGAAAATGTACGCACCGATACAAATGAAGAAGGTGTGCGTACACGAAGTCAAAGGATTACTCAGAACCTAGGTAATCCACTTCCCTCTCTCCAAAAAGTGTCCAACAAAGGGAGGGGAAAGAATCAGGTTACATATCCTTCCTCTAGAGAAGGTCAATCGCTCTCATTAGAGCAAAGGTTTGCACAACAGGAGGAAGAAATGAAAGAATTAAGAAGGTTGAATGCAGAACTAATTCAGAGTAGTCTTCTTCTTAAGAATGCTGAAGTCCGACAGCCGAAGGAATTTGTTGCAGTTACTGAGATGGATCAGGAATATCCTCCTTTATCAGTACACCCTCAGAGGTCTAATCCTACGGGTCAAACGCAACAATGGTTGGCAGTGCTACCATCAGTTGCAGCACCAACCACCACATCTGTCCAAGCTCCATTCATTGCACCTACTCAAGACCAGATTCAACCGGATGTTTCTCAAAAGTTAATAACTACTATTGAGTCATTAACATCTCGGTTAGAAACTATGGAAGGGAAACGGGCGCAAGTTCAACCAGAAAATAAAGTTTACCCTGAATGGGTAGATTCAATTTCTCCTCCATCTAGTTTTGGAAACCCTGTTTTCCCTACTTTCAATGGATCAGGCGACCCTGAACAACATTTGATGCATTAGGTGTCTTGTTGTGATCCTATGATGGGAACTCCAGAGAAGCAAGAAGCAGTGAAACTCAGATGCTTCGTGCGAACCTTGCAAGGACCAGCTTTTGTCTGGTATACAAGCTTGCAATCCCGGTCAATCATCGGATGGGAGGATCTTCGCCAAAAATTCCTTCTTCAGTTCAGCTCAACTTTGCCAAAAATGACAGTTTTCGATCTTACAAACTGCAAGCAAAGGGAGAATGAAAGATTCTATGATTTCATTGCTCGCTGGAAGGGATTAACGTATTCCCTGAGTTTAGCACTCTCTCAGGAAGAGCTGTTTCCAATCTTTGTGGCAAATTTGCGTGACGAATTACGCACGCCATTGATCCCTGTGAAATACATAGGAGGGTTTTGAGACCTTACTTCAATCGCTCAGCAGATTGAATATTCCCTTATACAGGCTAAGGTTAAATCTCGTGTAATTCCATCAGCCCCAGGAAGGAGAATGGGTAAAGCAGAAACTGCTACAGTTATGCTTAAACAAGCACCTGTACCTATATCTACTTCAAAACCTTCATCTTCTCGAAGGGCTCCACCTCCTGAACGCCAACAACAAAGGAAGTTTCGTCCAAATGATCAAAGAGATCAATGATGAAAACAATTTGTGGATTTGAAGAGTAAAACATACTCCTTCCAAAATGAGCAAGTTCCTGGTTACTTCATTTCAGCTCTGGAAAATAATTTGGTTCAATTACTAGTGCCCAAGAGGCCAAACAAGGAAGGAGATGAAGACCGTCCCAATTATTGTCCCTTTCATCAAATGTTAGGGCATCCCATCCAGGAGTGTTTTGTCTTCAAAGACCTCCTGTAAAAGATGGTCGACTTGGGACAAGTCAAGTTGAAAGGTTCTTCGACTCAGGTAGCATGTGTTACTGCTACAGTTACATAGGAGGAAGGTGAATGGAAAGAAGTCAAAAGCAGAAATGCACAGAAGTATGATGATTGGATGGTCAGAAAGACAATCAATCGGACTCATGCCATTTTGCGAACATAATTAAAGAAACCAATTGTGTCTTCTGCCATGAATATTGCGGTAAAACCCTCTTCGTCAGAGGGAAAGTCCTCAAATAAACGGTTTGATTCAAAGAAGAAAAAAGAATCAGAAGAAGATGAGTATGTGTCAAAGCCTAAATTGTCTTTGACTCTGGAAGACTTTATGCCATCTACTTCAAAACCACGGGCACCGCCCCATCAAACGGCACAGCCTAAACAGGCTAGTCAGGCAGAGTCTTTATTAGACGAAGAGTTAATCTTCGGTTCTGTTAATATGATTCAATTAACAGATCCGTATTCCAGTCGTAATTTCAATTTTGATGAGTCTGAATTACCTGTATCAAATAAGGGAATCCCAGGAAGTTCCAGAGGTTCAGGATACAGGGGAAGACGTGGATCTTTCCGAAGCCACTACTCTAATTCTACCCCTGCTAGAACTGTGTATGCAGCAGAAACTCGTGGTAGAGACCTTCAGTGAGCTTAAAAAGAACAAGCAAGTTCTTCTGCTAATAGTCAACTCAGTCTTGGCACAGTTATTTTGGAAGACCGATTAAAAATTCCATCTTCTTTATCTCAGCAATTAAATGGATCTAATCGGTCTAATCTTCCAAAACCAAGGATTTTGCCAACTTCTATCCCAATACAAGATGCATCAGCTTCCAAAGCATCTGCTTCCAAGGTACCTGCTAAACCGCATATTCCTGTTGGGAAACGCAGACCTTTAGATCAAAAGTATGATATATTGAAACACTTGGCCCAAGTACCAGCCAAGTTATCAATTTTGGATACTTTGAATCTGTCAAAAGATCTTCGGGAAGCACTCATCGAAGATTTGTCAAGTCCTCAGGAGTTTGAAGCTGAAATTGCTGCAGCTGAAGTCTATCACATAGAGAATAATCCTTCAGAATGCCATGCAGTGATATCTTTTACTGATAAAGATGAAAATGATGTTGTGCATGGGCACATAAAACCTCTCTACTTATCTGGAAAAGTCAATGGTGTAGATATCCGAAGAGCTTTCATTGACAATGGTTTAGGAGTCAACCTCATGCCCATTTGTACACTTCGTCAATTGGGCCTCACGGAATCTGATTTATCTCATTCTACCATGATGTTACAAGGATATGATAAAAATGAACAAGAACCACTGGGCGAAGTTACACTTAGAACTCAGTTTGGGGATCTTGTATCCAATTCGGATTTCATGATTGTTGATCAAGACTCAGCTTTCAACGTCTTGCTTGGAAGACCCTGGCTACATCAGCATGCGGCTATCCCTTCATCATACCATCAATGTCTCAAATACTGTTTCAATGGTCAAGTTGGAACATTGTATGGTGATAAAGCCCCATTCAAGACATGTGAGTCTCAATACATTGAGGCAGAATTTTATCACATGAAGGGAAGAGAAAAATCTACAATGAAGGAAATTACCAAAATTAATGCTCTATATGGTTTGGAGAAAATTCCAATAAATCCATTTACACATGTGAGTACAGATTATGTGTTACCTATCAGTAAAATTGACAAAATAGGCCCAAATCAAAATACTCTTATGGAAAGATCCATAATGTCAATTACGGCAGTTGAGCCAGACAACATGGGAGAAATTGGTAACCTACCAAACAGTGATGAGAGCACAAGTGGTGACGTCTTCATTTCATCTGCTGAAATCCAATAGGTCTATACTTCACCAATCAGGCTAGAAGAAGTTATAGCAACATCAGAGGTGAATAATGATGTCAATTCTCAATCCATCATCTCCTCTTTATTTCCCAAAGAAGGCCCTTTATCATCAATAGGGTCGGAAATGGAAGCGTCTTCTTCAAAATGTGCAAATTTTGAAATCTCTTATGATCATGAAAATTTCGTTTTGTCATCTACTATGCAAGTAGAAACAGAAGAAATAACACATGATGAAGAGGAAGAGGAATATCTTAGAGATGCTTCTCCAGCATTTGAAGAGGGTATCTCTACCACTGTGGATGAACTCAGAGAAATAAATCCGGGTACAGAGAAAGATCCACGCCCCACTTTTATTAGTGCGGCCATGACCCTTGAAGAGAAAGAGATGTATATTTCTTTTCTAAAGCAAAATAAAGATATTTTCGCTTGGAACTATACAGAAATTCCTGGGCTTGATCCTGATATTGCTACTCATCATTTGGGTTTACCAAAAGAACATCGAGGATTTAAGCAAGCCGCGAGAAGAACACACCCAACCTATGCTTCCAAAATTGAAGCTGAAGTGGATAAGCTGATCAAAGCTAACTTCGTCAGAGAAGTTCAGTATCCCAAGTGGTTGGATAATATTGTCCCTATAAAGAATAATAATGGACAAATTAGGGTTTGCATCGATTTCAGAGATCTTAATCGGTATTGTCCTAAAGATGATTTCCCAATTCCGATTACAGAACTCTTAATTGATGCGACAGCTGGCTATGAAGTACTTTCCTTCATGGATGGATATTCCAGATATAATCAGATCCAAATGGCCCCAGAAGATGAGGAATCTACAGCCTTCAGAGCCCCTCAAGGTGTGTTTTGTTACCGGGTGATGCCCTTTGGTTCAAAGAATGCAGGTGCAACATATCAACGCGCCATGCATCGTATCTTCAAACCTTTTTTAGGGAAGTTTGTTGAATGCTATGTAGACGATTTGGTGGTTAAATCCAAACAACGTTCTAATCACTTTGATGATTTGGAAGTCATATTCCACAAGCTTCGACAACATAATTTGAAGATGAACCCCTTAAAATGTGCTTTTGGGGTAACCTCAGGAAAAATCCTCGGCTTTGTTGTACGCCATCGTGGTATTGAAGTCGATCCTGAGAAGACCAAGTCAATCCTTGGTATGTCACCTCCTCAGAATTTGAAAGAATTAAGAGGACTTCAAGGACACTTAGCCTATATCCGGCGTTTCATCACCAATTTGGCAGGAAAAAGTTTACCCTTTACCAAATTATTGAAAAAAGGAGTCACTTACCAGTGGACTGAAGAATGTCAAGAAGCGTTTGATGTTCTCAAGAAATACCTCTTGAGTCCACCAGTACTCATGCCACCTGTTGAAGGAAGACCACTTATCCTCTATGTGACAGCTCTAGAGCGATCATTGGGTGCCTTTCTCGCTCAAAAGAATGATGCTGGGAATGAAAATAGCCTCTACTATCTCAGTAGAACTATGATTGAAGCAGAAACTCGGTATTCAAGTATTGAGAAGTGCTGCCTGGCATTAATCTTTGCAGTTCAGAAACTGAGACACTACCTGCAACATCACAAGGTCCAATTGGTATCTCGCAATAATCCGCTCAAATTCATCCTTAGTCGTCCAATGCTTATAGGACGTCTAGCAATGTGGGCAGTTATTTTGCAGCAGTTCGACATTCAGTATGTATCTCAAAAGGCAATAAAGGGCCAAGCTCTGACTGACTTCCTGGCTGAACATCCTTCAGTGGAAGACACGTCTTCAGATATTGAACTCCCTGATGAGGAAGTTTTCTCTATTCAAGAGAGTCCTCAAACATGGGAAATGTATTTTGATGGTGCTTCCAGAAGTCCAACATGGAAGAAAATGGAAAATCCTAAATTCAACAAAGTTGGTTTAGGAATTGTACTCATTTCTCCAGATAAGGCATTGTTACCTTATTCCTTTTTATTGTGGGAAGGTGGTACCAATAATGAATCTGAATACCAAGCTCTTATCACAGGCTTGGAGTTATCACTTCAAGCACAAGTGAATCACTTAAAGGTGAAAGGTGATTCAGACCTGGTAATCAAACAAATAAATGGGGATTATGCCATCAGAAAAGAAGAGCTAATCCCTTTGTATGATTACATCAGAAAGTTAATGGCGGAATTCCCTTCAGAACCGACATTTTCTTATGTCCCAAGATCAAAAAATGCTCAAGCTGATGCACTGGCTAATATAGCCACAGCTCTAGCAGATCCAAATCGGGAAAAGACAACCATCAGTATTGCTCACCGTCGTGCAATTTCACCTTATGTTCAAGCCAGAATAGAGGAAATTAATGAAATTAGTCCCATTCCTGAACCGTATGGTCATACTACAGGATGGATGTAACCTATCAGGGAATACCTTCAAAATGGAACACTTCCACCTGATAGAGCCGAGAAAGAACAAATTCGGCGACGTGTGGTCAATTTTACTCTTTATGATGGCCCAAACCACCTAGAGAAAATTCTCTACAAATGTGGTTTTGATGGAGTTCTCTTCAGATGCATTGATGGTGAAGAGACAATGGCTGTCATGAAAGAAGTACATGCAGGAGTCTGTGGTGCCCACCAATCTGGACAAAGATTGTCTGATCAAATTCGAAGGCTTGGATACTTTTGGCCTTCAATGATACAAGATTGTGTTGATTTCACAAAGAAATGTCATTCATGTCAAGTACATGCCAACTTCATTCATCAACCTCCAGAGTTGCTTCATACAGCTAAATACTCATGGCCATTTGCCACATGGGGAATGGATGTGGTGGGACCTTACCCTTTAGCTACGACCAAGCAGTTTAAGTACATTCTTACTGCTACTGATTTCTTTTCCAAATGGGAAGAGGTAGTACCTCTCAAAGAAGTCAGTTCTAAATGCATTGTTAGCTTCATCAAGTCTAACATAATTACTAGATTTGGTGTCCCTCATACCATATTGATGGACAACGACACAAACTTCTGTTCTTCTAAGGTGAAGAAATTGTATCAAGAATACAACATTAAATCCAACCATTCATCTTGGTATCATGCGGCAGCCAATGGCCAAATAGAAGACTTTAACAAGACTCTTTCAAATATACTGCAAAAGATGGTAGATAAAGATAAGAGGCCATGGCCTGATAAACTCTTTCATGCTTTGTGGGCTTATCGGACTACCACCCGCAATGCAACACGGTCAACTCCATATTAGTTGGTATATGGAACAGAAGCAGTCTTGCCAATTGAAGTTCAATTTCCCTCACTCAGAGTAGCCATTTGTGATCAGTTATCTATAGATGAGAAATCCCAAAAGCGATTGAATGAGTTGGAATGGTTAGATGAGAAAAGATTGTGCACTTTGCACCACTTGGAAATCTATCAGAATCGAATAGCACGAGCTTTTAACAAAAAAGTTCATCTTCGCTCATTCATTCAGGGAGAATTGGTATTAGTTATCAGAACTCCAATGATACCAGGAAAGAAACCTCCCAAGCTTGAGCCAAAATGGGAAGGACCTTATTCAATACATAGGGTCTACTCCAATGGAGCTTATTCATTAATCTCGATGGATGGAGAACTCATTACTACTCCAACTAATGCCAGATTTTTGAAGAAATATTTTGTATAAAATACAAAGTATTCACCTTTTGTCCCCGCAACATGACACTAAACTGTGCGGCACCAGTTTGTCCTTGCTATATGACGTTAAACTATACAGCAATGGTCCAGTATGACCTTAGACTGCAACTAGGTCCTATATGACCTTAAACTGCATCATCAACGGTCCATGCATATGACCCTAAACTATTTAAAAGTCCCTTATGTCCAGCAAGACGTTAAACTGTGACGTCCTAACTACATGACGCTAAACTGTATAAAAGTCCCTTACGTCTGGAAAGACGTTAAACTATATAATCATCAAAGGTCATGTATGACCTTAAACTACACCACCGTCCATCATGACATTAAACTGCACCATCCACGGTCCATGCATCTGACCTTAAAATATTCGCACTTTCGTCCAACATGACGTTAAACTGTGGAAAAAATCCCCAATGCGTCCAACATGACGTTAAAATGGTGCACTCTTTTGTCCTCACTGCATGACATTAAACTACACAGTTCCCCCCTTTCGTCCAACATGACGTTAAACTCTATTGTTCCCATCGTCCTAACTACATGACGCTAAACTGTACAGAAAATTCATAATACGTCCTACATGACATTAAACTGTATTTTGTCCCTACTACATG
The DNA here is from genome assembly GCA_963277665.1 of Viscum album. Taxonomy (NCBI): domain Eukaryota; kingdom Viridiplantae; phylum Streptophyta; class Magnoliopsida; order Santalales; family Viscaceae; genus Viscum; species Viscum album. The sequence goes on from OY728119.1 coordinate 1,981,771,334, forward strand.
ACACTAAACTGCGCAGCACCAATAGTCCTAACTGCGAGACTTTAAACTGCATAGTCCCTTTATATGTCCTACATGACATTAAACTATGCATTGTTAAGGTTGTTGTTACCTCTTGTTTCTCACACCGAGTATGACTCACGTGAGCTTAGAGAAAACCTCAACCGTAACACTCTCTATGGGCCGCTAACCATGTATAAGTCCCAACAACTTTTTTTTATTTATTTTATTTAGATCGTTGTCCCCAAGAACAACTTGATCATTAATTCATTCTTTAATTGAACTACACGGACTTTGATCCTTTCCCTCCAGGCTGGGTATGTAGGCAACCTCCCAGGGTTCAAGCCCAAAAACAATCTCTTCACATCGGTTCACCACCATCTCATATGATGTTGATTCGTGAAACCGCCCCTAGAATCAATATCTTTACATTGATTCACTTTCGTCCTTGTTATATGACGTTAAACTATGCAACACTTTTGTCCGGTACGACAATAAACTACAATACTCTTTGATTTCCTCATTTAAGAGAGAACTATTATTGACATTGATTTTTCAATCATGTTTTCATTTCAAAAGACTACGTGCATACATGGTAATACCTAAACTTTTTGTCTCGGGTTAAACCATCATTGCACTAAAGTCCCCTTTCACCCGTACGAACCAAATTTGTACAAAGAGTATTTCTAGAACTGCGTGGACTTGATTCCCACCCTTATGGGATACGTAGGAACATTCGAGTGTCCCTCGAATCCAGTCCCAAGTCTTTTGGGCCTAACCCCAAATTTCACTTTCAGTCCCTTGGCTGAAAAGTCCTCATGAAAACACACACTGTGTATTCATTATTATGGTCCGAATTCTATGACCCTAAACTAAGATCTCTCATACTTTCATCCTGCACGACGTTAAACTGCATTTCAAGAACAACGTATGGCTTGATTCTCATTCTTATGAGATACGTAGTGAAGTCCAAAATTTCAATTCAGGACCCAGCCACAACATGATTATGGTTATCATTGACCTATGTATCTCTATATACATTGGACAATACCCATCTTTATGTGTTATAATCCTAACCTTAAATATTTTCAGATCTTCATAACCCTTTTCATGACTTCTAGTCACAGAAATGTCAAACTTCTGAGAATTCTTTTGCCTGACTATGTAGCACGTGCCCATAGGTGGCCTTGCATAAATAGTCCACATAACAGACTTGTCAGCCGAAAGATGCTATTTATTTGACCATGCAGCCAATGCCCTTAGGTGGCCCTGCATATTTCAACCCCCTAACGGGTTTTGTTAAATAATGGTAACTTCATTCTTGGGAAGAATGCCTCTTTTGTCCTTATTTGTCTTAAACGACAGTATGCAGGGATCCGCAAAAAAATAGCCATCCTTAACATATTTGTCCCATATCCTTTTTCATGGTCTGAAAGTATTCAATTCTAGGGTTTATTCTTCCTCCCTACGTTTGGGTCAGACCTTCGTGGGAGTGATATTAATCCAGTTCTTTGATAATCTTGTCTGGAAATACCTTCTCCATATTCAAGTACCTCTTTCCATACAACAAACTCTATACTTTAGAAAATTTGAATCTCCATAAACTTTCACTGGCTTTTAGCACTAGGAAAGTAAATTTCTGGGAGTTCTTTTGCCTGGCTATGCAGCATGTGCCCATAGGTGGCCTTGCATAAACAGTCCACATAACAGACTTGTCAGCCAAAAGATGTTATTTATTTGACCATGCAGCCAATTCCCTTAGGTGGCCCTGCATATTTCAACCCCCTAACGGGTTTTGTTAAATAATAGTAACTTCATTCTTGGAAACTACTTCTTCTAATGCCTTTTAGCTCTTTTTCATATCATTCCTCAGATTCAAATATTCTTAAGCCATAGTTTACATATTTTCCCTCATACTTGAGTATGGTAGTATGTTTTCAGATTAATTTTCAAGGAATTGTGTCAATTCTAATCCATTTTTGGTCAAAGCTATTTCGACCTTAAACATTAGCCCCTTTTTGTCCGGCATGCATGACTTTAAACTTCCCACAAAAGACAAAGGAACTCTAAATAAAAGTCAAGTTCTAGCTCACTAAATATACATTTTTGTATAATTTAGGTAATATTGAGCAATTAAAAGGTTCAAAGTTTGTAGGGTTATTTATAATAATCCTAGTAAAAATCAAACTATGCTTACTAGGCCCATTGGTTTAAGTAAATTTAAAGCAGGTAGTGAGAGAATGAAGGTACAAATAAGTGAAAGTGAAAGTTTTTTTCATTGATGCACAAGAGTTAGAAGGACATCCACAGACTGGAGTCTCTTCTCTTTTTCAAGAATTACAAGAGGCTTTCAACATAACACTTCATTTGATTTACGGCATCCCAAGCTTCATCAGCAACCACCTGGAATTCATTCATTCAACTGGATACAATAAGATATGCAGTGATACCAGCTCTTCTTGGAACAATTGTAAAAGGATATTCTTGAGTGCAGTTTGAGAAAATTTTCTACTGATCAAATAGTGACTCTGTTTCTGTCCAAGAGACTTGGAAGATGGATACATGGATTTGAGAATAGAGCATTGGAAGTAAAGAGTCATTTGGAGAGAGTACTCTTTTCAGATATTGCTCTAATATCATGTTTGTCTTCTCTCCACCAACCGGTAGTGGAAAACATTTCAGCCCATGGGTTTTCCATTTTCATATCTGCAAGGAAATGACATGGAGGAAGAATTTGAAAGTTCACACCATTGTTGTTGCTCTTAATGCACAGCATAACCAAAATGAAGGAGTAGCAGTGCAGCTTCATTTCATGTGTATAGTTATTTGTATCTGGAACATTGACTCCTTGCAGGTGACCATGACCATATAGAAGCAGGTAGATGCTCCGTGGGAAATTAAGATGATATTTCTTCAAGTACTTAGCCAAATCTGGGAGACTGCTGTCGCAGATATCATAGTAATCGTGGCCAATGATGTTCATCATGTCATCAATCCGCTTGCTAGCCAGTTCATTAGACATTTTAATTCTCTTAGGAGCCATTGAATCTGCACAAAATTAGAATAAATTAAACTCTTAAATGGGTTTATTTTTCATAAAATTTGCGAAAGAATTCGGAAAAAAATGGCTAAGGCATAAAGGCGCGCAAGTCTAAAATATGGCGCGCAAGTATTCGTGTGTTGCGCTAGTTTTTGATGCGCTAGTATAAACCGCGCAAGTACAAATGCCTTTACAGTAGCGTGACATCAAGGAAAAACACTGGAAAACAGAACAACCTGCGCGGCTAAGGTGACCTGCGCAGCGAGAGCTCGAAGGTATGAAGTCCGTAAATCCGGATGCTTGTACGGAAGTGAGGCCCTCTATTTATAGACGCGGCCGGGACTCTGCATTCCGTACCCAGTGCGCTTAAGGCCTGTGCGTAGAGAACTTACGCGCCGACCTCTGTGCCCTGAAGACTTGCGCGCCCCCTTTTCCTTTGGATGGATTCGATTTCCTCAGAGACAAATCCTCATTTCTCTCCGGATCCAACTCTGAGGGGGGACTTTTGTTGACGCTCCTTTCATCACAGAATCTAAAAATCAGAAAAGGGGAATATCTGAGCTCAAAGTGATTCAACCTTTGAAGAAAATATCAAAAATCGACAAAGGCATGAACAAAGGATCAAAAGAAACTGCACCGCACAAGTTATATCACTGTCGCGCAAGCCCACTTGCACGATGCCCTTGGTCTCTCAAGTGACTTGCGCGACCTAAGTGATAACCACCCGGTAACCGCCCAGGGTCTTCTCCTGCCTATAAATAGACCCTGTGGGCCCCCCATTCGAGAGGATCTTTTTCCAGAAACTCGGATTGAAGCTCCTGACGCCCAAGTCTCTTCTCAAAGCTTCCGGAACACTTCTAAGGTAATTTCTTACCTAGAACGGAAGATCTAAAGAAAGGGAGGAAGGCCTAAGTGTTGAAACTCATCAACACTTGCGCGCCTGAGTGGCCAGCCCTTAAGGGAAGTGGCCACACTTGCGCGCCACCTTCTTTCTTCGGTAAGAACTTGCGCGTCCCATTGCTGGAAGAACCTCAAGAGGATTCTAAAGGATTTAATAAAGAGTCACTCAAGTATTTCAATGTTGGTTGACCATCGTGCAAGTACACCATATGCCGCGCAGGTATACCTGCGCGACCAATACTTGCGCGCCCCCCGCAATACTTGCGCGCCTTCCAAGACTTGCGCGCCCCTTCCTTTTTGGGTGCCTTTCTTTCCCATTTCATCCCTCTTAAGCCATTACACCTTCCCTTTTCAAGATTCAGTCTTCAAGACACTCTTCAAAGCCATTTATGGCATGATTTCTTGATTTGACTTCCTTATCTGAAAGGAATTCGGTGGAATATCTCTCAAAACCTAGTGATTTAAATATCTTTTTGTCACTAAATATGGAGAGTTCATTCATTCAACCTCATCCTTTAAGATGATAGAAATCCTTAACCTGGGTCTCCTTTTCAGGAATAATTCCCAGTCATAAATTTTGGGCATCCTTCTTAGGAGTAAGCCCCAAGTCCTCTAATATGGGCATCCTTCTTAGGAGTAAGCCCCAAGTCCTCTAATATGGGCATCCTTCTTAGGAGTAAGCCCCAAGTCCCTTAATTTTGGGCATCCTTCTTAGGAGTAAGCCCCAAGTCCCTTAATATGGGAATCCTTCTTAGGAGTAAGCCCCAAGTCCCTTAATTTTGGGCATCCTTCTTAGGAGTAAGCCCCAAGTCCCTTAATATGGGCATCCTCCTCAGGAGTAAGCCCCAATCTCAAATATGGGCATCCTCCTCAGGAGTAAGCCCCAATCTCAAAAATGGGAATCCTTCTTAGGAGTAAGCCCCAAGTCCTCTAATATGGGCATCCTACTCAGGAGTAAGCCCCAATCTCAAATATGGGCATCCTCCTCAGGAGTAAGCCCCAAACCATAATCCTTAACCTGGGATTCCTTTTCAGGAATAAGTCCCAGTCATAAATCTTGGGCTTCCTTTTCAGGAGTAAGCCCCAAGTCCCTTAAATTCTCTTTAACCCATCCTAATTTACATTTAATCTGGGATTCCTTCTTAGGAGTAAAACCCAATTATCAATCCTCTCCTAATTTGGGTTTCCTTTTCAGGAATAAAGTCCCAAGTTAGAGTGTTCAAATCTCCATAAAGCACATATACCTTTATGGACCCTGTTCCTAGATTTTCTCCTTAAAATAAATCCTAAACTTCATTCATCTGGGCAGTCATACATACATAAGCCCCACATTACTTCTTATGATTGCATCTTTCATGGCACAATTGTCTATTTTTTTACCAATACCTCTTGTTTCTCACACCGAGCATGACTCACGTGAGATTAGAGTGTAAAAGTAATTGTGACATACTTCTTTGAGCCATCCATCATAAACATCATACTCCCTTACTCGAACTACGTGGGTTCTGATTCCTTTTCCAAAACAAAGGATACGTAGGTAGCCCATCTATGGGTTCGATCCCAATTCTGAAATAATTCATTTTCCTTCTGAATGAAAATAAACTTCAAGTGCCCCACTGAGTGGATTTAAAACCAGCCTGGTCATCATAATGACCAAGAGACTTTTATATAAATGTTTTGAAGGTTACCATTGACCAAGAATCTCTAAATAGATATAGATGATTCTCTATTGATGAAGAACCTCGAATACATATAAAAGATTCTCTAAATTTCTTACATATTTAATCATTGATTGTCAAAACTAAAGTAAAAGCTCATTTTATACTTGGTAATGTAATAAGGATTCACGAACATAACTTAAATCTATAAAGAGAGTCCCGGAATAGACAATAATTCCCCTCAAAAAGGTGTGATGAGTCCGACCTCCCATCCTCTCGACCAATGCAAATTCCTAAGCCTTGTCAGTTCACAAGCTAATGAGCGCCCACCTTTGGAAAGTAGGTCCAAATGGATATGGAATCATTGGATGTTTCCGGTTCTACGAACAAACCCGTTAGAAACCAATCAGAACGTTTGAATCTCCCATCCAGGAGGTAATCCCCGAATTCTGAGGGAAACAAAAAATGGTGAACCCGACGTGAATCCTTAACCAAGTTAAAATGATGTATTACCTATTTGTTAAGCCCCTATTTTAAGAGGGCTAACAAAAAACAATCATTGACATGTGTTCTCATCCAAAGGATGAAGTGGCTGATTTTTTTATCTTGATTACGTCTGTTATATCAAGCAGACACTCTTTTCCAAGATCTTCTGTATTTCCATAATGGCTGCTCTCAAACTCACTTTAAGAGCTCGACTCGCAGCATAGTTATGAGAGATGAAGAGGGTGCTCTTTTGCTTATTAATAATCTTACCACTCCAAAAACAATAGGCCTCCAAAGCTCTGTTGACGCCTCGCACTGAACTGTTAGATGCATTGGTGAAGAGGATGGTATCATCCGCAAACATGAGGTGAGAAACAGAGGGCAGCCTCGTCCATCGGCGGAAGGGAATAATCTCACCCTTGCTAATGCTGTGAAGAATGAGGCAGCTGAGGATGTCCTGGATAATGATGAAAATGCTTAGGGAGAGGGAATCGCCTTTCCAGAGGTCGTGTGTAGATTTAAAGAAACCAAAGGTTTTTTCCAAGAAGGAGATCGCTAACCAAGCTGAACTAAAACAATGGAAGATGATATCAGTGTTCGAGGGGGAGAGGCCCATACCTGCAAGAACCCTATTGATGAAGTTCCATTCCACCCGGTCGTACGCTTTTCTCATATCGAGTTTAAGTGCCATGTTTAAGCCACGGGTTTTCATATTAAGATCTCTCATCATTTCCTGGGCCAAGCCGATCGCCCCCTGTATGGATCGACCTCTTACAAAGCCATGCTGTTCCTTGGAGATGCACATAGGGAGATCAACGGATATCCTGGCATTGATGATGCTGGATAAAATCTTATAATCCACATTGCACATACTGATCGGACGATAGTGCTCAATGGAGAAAGGGGATTTAGATTTGGGAATGAGGACCACCATTGTAGTAGATGCAACTCGAGGTAGAGGACCCCCTTGAAGAAATATTGAATGGCTAAGATTAGGCCCCCCTTCAAGATGTCCCATGAAGCTCTATAAAAAGTACCAGGGAAGCCATCTGATCCTGCTGCACTGTCCGGATTAATTTTCATCATGGCAGCGTGAATTTCTTCCTCTTGTGGAATGGCACCCAGGACTTCATTATCGTGGGTAGATAAGGTAGGTTGTATTCTGTCAAAGAACATCATGTTTTTCCCTGTATATCCATTGGGAAAGTTTGGGTTGGGACCAGTGAGCAAAGTGCGAAAATGAGAACTTGCTATCTCCCCTACCACCTCACGGTCATCAGAGAAGGAACCATCCCCCATGTCAATGTTTGGATTGCTCCATATTTCCCTTTAATTAATTCAAGCATGGAAAAACACCGTGTTTTTATCACCCTATTTAAGCCACTTGATTCGGGCCACCTATCTAGCATGCCTCTCTTACTTTAGAAGTAAGTCTGACAGAAGCTCCTTCCTGTTGACAAGATCCTCAAAGGCCCAGTCGGACCATTCTTCTTAGAGGCTCCGCTCAAGGTGATCAACCTCCTGCATGGCCTCATCCAGTTCTCTATTTGATATTTGGGAATCCTTTTTCCACTCTTGGATCCTCTTCTTGAGCCGTCGTAATTTATAGTGGAAAGCAGTCCAAAAGTGACCCTGTGCGGGAGTGCCCTAGGAGTCCCTAACCATATCGTTATAGCCTGTAAGACTAGCCCAGTGAAGATAGAAACAGAAAAGGGTATGGTGAACCTGGCCAGAGACTGGAGAGAGAAGCAGGGGAGAGTGGTCAAATAAGTTGCGTGCCAAGTGGGTCACCTGGGTGTTTCCAAAGGAAGAGATTGCGTGCAAGTTGGCAAAACATCTATCCAGGCGGCTCCATGACCTCTGGGAACCCCGCCGATTATTGCACCAAGTGAAACTATCGCCAGTGAAGCCAAGTTCCATGAGACCTTTGCAAGCCATAAATTGAGAGAAAGACAGGCTAGCCTTCCTACTGAAAGGACCTCTTCCCCTTCTTTCCTCCGGAACTGCAACAACATTAAAGTCCCCCCCGATGAACCACGGGGTATTTCCAGGGTCGAAATCATTGAGAGCATTCCAAATGGAGTCCCGATGTTGATGGTCGCAGCTTCCATAAATGAAGGAGACGAAGAAAGAGAGTGAAACATGGGAAACCTTAACCGTGATGAACTGTTCTCCTGCCTGGGTAAGGACCACTGAAACACGACGGTGCCAGAAAATCCAGATGTGCTTATTCGTCGGTTCATCATTCATGTAGCCATGCAATTTGAGCCTTCTGGAGAGCTCAAGGATCTTGCAAGATTGCTGCTTGTGCTCAAGGATGTCCACCACCGAGGCCTTGTGTTTGGGAACCTCTAAATCCAAGAAATTCATTTTAACACGATATCCAATACCTCGGGCATTCCAGATGATCATAGGAGTCATTGGGTAAATAGGGATCTAGGACTGGCCCTAGATTGAACGTCCTTTTCAAAGAGAGAGGGCGCCTGTCCTTTGAGTTTCTTAGACTGAGATCTTGTACGTACTCCAATGCCAAAAGGTGATACACCTTTAGAGGAAGGTTCAAGACCTTGGCAAGGCCTTCGATCACTCCCCCTGCTGTCTGTAGGAGACTTGGATTCCCACTTCAAATTGTTGGCCTTCCTTTGCAGGGTTGTCGAAACATGCCCCAGGTAGGAGACAGCATCATAGAGGGCCAGTGGGTCTTCATGGTAACCCAGCGGTACTATTGCTAGGGGATGCTCGGCCACACATAGATCACTACTAACCAGAGCAGACTCCTCTAGGGGGGATATTTGCCAGCCCAAAAGGTGAACAAGAGAAGGAAGAGGAGTGAAAACCTGAACATGGGTCGACCATCACGGAACATAAGGCACTAAGTCCCAAAAGGACTCATTGGCGCCCACCAAGGGCATGGAGAGCCTGGGGTCCAAGACCATTGGGGGAGTCACCACCGGAACGTCAGGGGCCTGATCCTTTAGAGAAATCACCTCAGGACAGACGTCTTTAGACGATCCAAGGAGAGCACCTCTAGGCTTTGCGGGGGGGGCCGTGGATTCCGACCACCCTGACGACTCCGGTGGCACACCTTCAAGGAGTGCCCCTGAATAAGGCAGTGAGGGAAAAATCTCAGGAACACAGGATAAAAAATGTCTTGGACCCAGAAAAAGGAATCTTGCACCCAGAGATCAATTCTGGAAGACACTGGTTGAGAGAGGTCCAGTTCCATGCATATACGAGCCACTGATGCCTCCGCACAATAGCGGGTCTGGGGATCTGAGCAAAGGAAGCCGCCCAGTGATTCGCCAATGGCTGAGAGGAACCCTTCATTATGGAAGGGTAGAGGAAGGCCCGGAAGATTGATCCACATAGCAGCAAGATGACTCTCTTTCCCAAGATGGGAATCCATAGACCATTTGGAAAGGCTGAAGGACCAGCGGCCCTAGGAGCGAGGATCCCTACACCACGCTTGAATGAAGTCCTCCTACGAAGCAAGGATGATGCAGAAGGAATGGTGGTGAATGGCAGAGATCCACACCGGATGAAAAAGACCCCAGGAGTCCACGAAGTGCTGAAAGCCCTCAACAGAGGGTTTATCAGCACCAAAACGAGTTATAAGGGTGTGGTGTAAGCAGGCCTATGCATCCAAGAACATTGTAGAGGGTATATCCAGGAAGATCTGAGAGCTGTCACGAGAAGACTGGGATGCCCCCAATGAGACCGCCAGGAAATAGGGACCAAAAGAACCTATAAAATTGTCTAAAATCTATTTTATGGCCATATTTTGACCTTATAATACCTTTTATATATCTTTGACCATTATTGGATCCACTTTACATGGGGAAAATATGGGTAAAATTCCCTTTCCAAAAATTAACAAGAGTGTCACTCCTCCTCCACTATAAAAAGGCACTCATCCTTCCCACTTCCTCACACCTCTCAAGAAAATTAGGATAAAAAAGCTCTAAAATAGATTTTAAAAATCCCCCACATAAAACTAGAAGCCTCACTTTGAGAATAAATCCATCCAAGGAATCCCTTTGGTGGAATTCAAAAGGAGTTACCCAAAGAAGAGGTAACATTCTTCCTCATGCTCTTTAGTTTTATTTTCATTATCCACCCCCTAAAATATTATTATTCCAAGATTATATAATAAAATAATTATCCTAAATATACTTTTATGTTTTTATGTTAAGGTTTTAACCTACACTAACACACAAATCCATCAAATGGGTAACAAACCTACCGTTTATGTGTTTGGATAACTACCACCTCACGAAACGATGACTGTTCATTTTTCCTTTACTGCGTCTCATGGTGGGTATTATGATGGAAAAATTATTTATATATGATATATATGATATTTATAATGTATTTATTCTTCTTTAATAATTATATAACACATAACCTTATGATTTCCATTTTTTGTAAATATGATAACATCATTTTTAGAAATGTGTACTAACACCCCCTCAAAGCGATGTGATTCGTTCACACTATACATGGAACATATAAAGGATGGTTTTATTAAAACTATGTGACATATATGGAAAAAATATAATACTTTAATTAATATATATATATATATATATCATTTAATCTTCATTCTTTTAATACAGCAAAGAAATGAAAGTAGCGTTCATGCGTATGTATGACCTACTGTCTCCATGATCGATGCATTTCATTTCTTAACCCCAAATATTATGGATTATTATAAATAAATATTTATGGAATATATATGATATTTAAATCATGGTTTTAATTCAAGATATTATGAATCCATGATCTAATTAATAGGAATAACAAGTAACAAGTCAAAACATACTTGAGAAACTAGTCAATTAACAACAGAAATAGTGAAAATAATGAAAGATTGTTATCAAACGGGTAATAATATATTTTATGAAGATAATATATGATATTATAAACACTAATATGGTTATTTAATAAGTTATAAATACTCTTAAAACCATTATATAGGAGTATAAAGGACGATCACCCAAAAGGAAACATAAGGTAAGGGATTTTCATCTCACTTTTTACATTTGTGAGATAAATGTCATATTCACCACTTAATTATTTTGTGTGGTGTACCTACTAACTATTTTTGATATATTATATCTTTAATAATTTTATCTTCAAGGTATTTAAATCTTTAATTTAATGTTATTCATTCATGAGGCTTATGATTTAAAATTTTTCAAAGTGGTATGTGACACTTCAGAATGATTAAAGATTATTTTACTCAAGAATAATTTTAACATTATTTCATTTAAATTCAAGGAAATTATATGACTATTTTTTAATAAAACCTTTAATTTTCCTATGCTCTGGTTATTCATGACCTTTTTCATGTATTTTTTCCATTTTCCCACTCTTTGGTACTCAAAATGTTTTAGAAAATGTTTTTATGAAAAACCAACTTCATTCTCTCTTTAGTCGAAGAACTTGTTTTCTTCTAAAAAATATTATTTTCTAAAAAAATTTCAAAAAATGTTTATAACCTTTAAAAAATGATTTATTAAATACATTTTTAACCTTTTTGTCTTTTACCAATGTTTTCAAAGGAATATTCATGTCACTTTCCGAAAAAGGTTTTTTCCTAACATTTTTACCATGAAAAATGAATATTCTTTTTACCTCGTACAATATGTACTGATTTACTCGCTATCATTTATTTGAAGATTACTTTTCATTTTTAAAAGGTTAATTTCTAAATAATTTGGTTTTAAAAGTTATTTTCAAATATAAGGTTTTTCGAAATGATTTTCAAAATAAAAGGATATTTTACTCAAGAATGTTTTTAAAAGATATTTTTATAGTGTTTTTATTCATCAATGAAAACAACCCTTTTTTTTATTTCACTTGGTGTATGTTTTATTGATACCATCCTTATCCTCCCTATGGATGGATTATGATTGATTTGTCCAAGGATAGTATTGACATTCACTTCCTTGATTTCTTTTAGTCCCATTAAAATATTCAATTTCCTATTATCATTTGACATTGAATTTCCCCTAAATATCCATATCATTTTTCATGGATATGATTATTTCCTGAACTGTATACCATTTTTCATATGGTGATTACTTTGAAATTTATTTGATTATTTGGGGAAATATTGATAAATTTGCATCCTTTATTCAATACAGATATTTGATAAGGTGTAACTGTTTATTAATTAAATTGATTACTCAATATGAAGAATAATTTAGACATGAAGTGATGATTGGGGATTAGAATTTATATATCCCCTTGATATATTGACAGGTTCTCATGATACAAATAATTTGTCCAAATTAAATGGGTTTATATCCATATTTTTAATTCATATTATGAAAGGTCTTGAGGGTTTAGGTTTTCATGTGTCTTAGACATGACGTCCAATAATTAAGCATTTACATCATAGATATTTCAGTTTTCACTGTTATTATCCATGGGGTTTTCATATGATAAAATATATGGATGCATTTAATTCTCATTTTATTGATTAAATTGAATGTGTTTTCGGTTTCTTACCATACCATATTGATTAGGCCTTATCTAGTTATTTTAATGATAAGTGTTATCAGTTATTTACCTTGACATGTTGATTTCTTCTCATTGATTCATAATTTATTCCACTTTACCTACCCTTAATGAGCATTTGAACTCACCCTTATTATATTTCCTTTCCCAAGGTTATGAAGAGGAATCATTTGAACGAGTTTCAAGAATTTTGTTTACTTAATTTTATTATGTATCATGTTTGTATTTTCTATTTCCAAATGTATTATGGGTATCATTTATGTAATATGGATTTTAAAAAACTGTTAAACCGATTAGTCCTTCAGGATTTTATTCCTTATAATCATGCCGATGTAATAAAATAATGCACCAACTCTGGGATTCTAGGGTCGGGTGTTACAATCACAGCCACACTGTATAAATAGAAGTGTTAGAACAACCATGACCAAGATGTATACCCAATAATGTCACATTTACCATGTCCACACCATATATCAGAGGTGTTAGACCACGAAGGGTCATATCCAAGGTATAAAATACCAAGTAATACTCATCGAGTTCTAGGAGAATCTTGATGTAAACTCGATTAAGCTTGATTTGGGGTCCAAGGAGTATGTATAACGACCATGTCCACTATAAGCCCAAGTCAAACCAGATCCAAGGGGTAGCATGACCTAAAGAATCCCACAGAATTAGAATCCAAGAATCATATAGTTATAAGGCATTATCTATAGTTTCCATGACCCATGGAACAACACATACCTTGTATCATTTGTAACCATTCATCAATCCAATTCAATTTCCATTTATCAATTCAACAATTCACATTCAAGTTCCATCAACATGCCCACTCATATCACAATTCACATTTGTATTCCTTGAGTATACCCACTCATATCACAATTCACATTCAAGTTCCATTCCATAAGTTTACCCACTCATGTAATAATTCCATATAAACTATTTAACCAAAAGCATTAGCATGAAAAGGAGGAAAACCATATCTTATTTAACCAATTCAGTTAAATTTATTTATTATCAGGATTCCTCTTACTATAAATGCACTAACTCGCCCCATGTGTGGTTCAACAAAGGTATATTCATAGGTAATTCACATGGCACAATCCATGGGTGGAATTTTTTGGGGAAATAACCACCAATGAGTCTCAAAAGAACTAAAGGGAATCCCTAACAATTTCAATTTAATTTAATTTAATTAATAAATTCATTTTCATGGCCTCACTGGAAAGTCTGGAAGGAAACATAATGAATAATAGCTCTATAAAGAACTAAACCACTCAGGAAAAGTTTAGACTACCTACCGTAGGTCAGTAGTAGAGAGATTGTCTAGTATCATCTCCTGATTCGACTCAGATCGGGAGAAAAAAAAGAATGGATGAAAACCCTAAAAACTAAGAAAATTAGTTTGAACTTAAATAGCACAGCTAATACCAAGAAAAATGAAGAAAAGAATGAAAGGAATTGATTAATCACTAACACAGATCCATTGAGACTGATGATTCTTGATTCCAAGTTTGGATGGTGTAGATATCCCAAATCCTAGTTTAGGCATCAAAGGAGATCTCAAAATCTCACCGCTATCTAAAGTGAGAGAAAAGAGAAAATAGGTTGAAGTTATAATATTAATTTATGGAAATTTTTTAATTTCACCCAAATAATGGGTTGCACGGTTGGCTAAATAATGCACTAATGGTGTACCCATTGCTGTAAGGAGGGGCACTTTTCACGGTTAGTGCAGACAATTTTCCAAACCATGTGCAAGATGTGTCTCAGCCCCTTTTCAAAAACTAAAAATCTTTCACACATGAATGTTCCTTCATCCACATGGTTTCATCAAATTGGGATGCCTATAGCAACCCTCTGTATATCCTTTAACAGTTTGTAGTAACTATGTGACCTGAACCGCACGGTTTCTACTAACCATGAGACCTATCATATTTTTCAAAAAAGCTGGGCTCTGGGCTCTAAACAAACCCTAAATACTGCCTGATACCCCCCATAACCTCAAATGATATTAACGTAAATTTGTAACTAAACATTTAAATTGAAAAAAAAGGTATTCACACCTCATATGAAAATCTGGTATCTTACACAAACCTATTTTGAGTATTCATAGTTAAATTTCCTTCCTTTATATATTTATTATGTTCAATTTTGTTTCTCATATTTCCTGATTGACTCCACCTCAATTGATTCCTTCCATGACTCAATTAAAAATACTTTTTATACTATAAAACAATGGATTTATGTCCATGAACCCCACAATACTAGAAAAAATTTAAAATCTTTGTTTTTCATGATAATATAAATTCTATCTTGAAGAATTATATTACTATATATGTGTAAATTAAGTATCTTTTAGCCTATATTATGAGGAAATATTATTTATTAAATTACCCTCAACTTCCTTTGATAAATGAGTAAGTTTTTTTTATTTTTCTTAACCTAAACATTCCTAGAATTAACAATTGAACCTATACTATTAATTGAAATAGATTTAAATTTTTTAACATTTATGAGAGAATATTTTACATTTTTATTTAATCTAATAACATCAATAGATTATGATGATTCGACCTTGATATTGATATCTTTTTTTAAATTTTCTTCCATATTTCTCAAGGAATTCTCATTATGAAGACATTGAACTTCATTTAATTAAATTTCTTTAATATTATATTTTTCATCATAGTCTTTTAAGAATTTTCCATATTTGAAAACTTTACCATGATTAACTTGAGTTTTTTTATGTGATGTACCCTAGGCCTATTGAACCACTGAGGAGGGGTGAGGGTGGTGAATTATTGGTATTTTTATGAATTATTCAACCTCTTGAACTTGTTAAGGTTCTTGATCTACTCAATAATTTCTCACATTCCTTACCTTTTTTGTAGTAAATAAATGAATGATAATAGCACAAAATATTTACAAGATTTGTCCAAAAATCCTACACCTTTCCATGTTAGATATACCCCTACCATGGATTCTCTAATATAATTAACGATAGTTTACAACTAAGGATATTCCCATCCTATCAACATAGATTCTATTATGTACCCTTCAACAATTTCCTCCAAACATAGAATCTACTATATTCCCATGGATTCCAAAATCCACTGGAAGATACTTCACTTCTTAAACAATGATCAAATAAATAAAGATATTCTTTCTCTCCTTAGTTTCTTCTATACTAATTATAAATATGGTATTCCTCCATGAAAATATATATCAACAGGTCTTCCCATATACCGCCTTCAATAACATTAGCAATAACCAATAGTGATTAGCACTGATGGTCTCAAAACTCACTTAGATCATGGATCATCTAATTCCTTATTATTTTGAATACTTAAGAAACATATATTCTTCTCCATTGAATGATATCCTAGACCCAAAGTCTTCTCTTTCTTCGATACTGTATGTTATTAGGACTATCATAAATCTCCCACATAGTGTATGTGAGTTATTCTTATTTTACTCACCGCATTCATCTTTCATAACCTACATATGTTTATAATAACATAATAATATTACATGAATATTTAGTTTCCATCCATATTTAGAAACTCCTAAATCATTAAAAGTAATGATCTTATTTTATTCAAATCATTCAATTTATTTCTTGATTTATTCCTCACTAAAATTCTCAATAAAATAATTTTTAAACCTCCTAAAGACTTGGTCTATTAAATATTTCCCTGATATTAAATATCATAATATGAAAAACTCATCAAATATCAATGCTTTTAAATAGTAAAAGGACTCAAGATTTCATATTATTATCTTCATGAATTATTTTATTTACCATGACTTCTTCTCCTTAAATATTTTCTTCTACAAAATCATCCAAGATCTATAGTGCATGGCTTCATGCATCTTTTACATGCGGAATGTCGTGTATTTAGAATTTTGGATTCTTAAAAACTTACCCAATATGTAAGGATGCAATCCCTTGCATCATTCTCAAATATATACAAGAGTTCCATATGTGACTTGAATTCAACTTCATGGTTTATTTTAGATATTCCATAAAATTCCCTTATGTGGTTCACTCCATCTATGTAGTAGCATTTGATTATGTCACAAAATTCCCTTATCACCCAAACACCTATATCAATTTTGAATTATCATATGTAGAAAAAATTAAATATGAAAATTTACCTATGTAGAAAAACCATACATGGATATTTCCTCACATGGATCACATATATAGATTTTCATATGCGGTTACTTACTTTTTAAAACATTCTCTCAACCTAAATTCACTATTCATTCAAGAAACTATTTGAAAGAATCATGATAATAGTTATCATGATATTTGATCATTATAAGAACACTTCTCTTTTCATCCTCTAAATTTCAAGTAATCTTTGTGAATTCAAGCAATATTGTAATCATTTATAGTGAACTCACAAAAGGTCTATCTAATAGAAGGCCCATACAAACAATACATACTCATACACATGGATGGTCCATGCAAGTTGATTATCATGATTACAGAATATATGTTCTTATAGATAAAAAAGGCTCAGCTATTCTTTATAAAGAACCATGGTTGATTCTTATAATCAATTAATGTCCACATTGTTTATAAGGAGTCATGGATTTGCACTGGTCAGTTCTTCATGGAATTTATATACTGGTGATAACTCTTATAAACTCATTATCCATCCTTTTTCATTCATGTTGTTGGTTCACTGATCATGATCATTACTAGTTCTTCTTATGGTCAGTTCTTCGACCATGAATTTATACTTCAGGCAGTCACACATCATTACTAATGAAAGATTATATCACAAAATATCAGTGATCAATATGCATAAGGATTCAAAATATATTTTGAAACAAATACACTAATATAGATAATAGTGAAAGAATATCCACCAAAAATTTTCAAACATTCCTTGAAGAACAATAAATAAATCTTCATAAATGTACTTTTCCACATTATCTTGAACTCTTGTACTCAAGTTCTTCAAGTAATAACCTCATGTTTCTATTTCTGTTACATGGGTTCTTTATCAAGAAAGACATCCAATTATTTTTCATGAATCCAAAAAATCCTTTGAGAATCATAATCACCATAATAAAAACATATTAAACCATTAAAAACAAAAACATACACACTTGGGCATGAAAATACCCCCTTTGAAATTTTTAGCAATATCGTAAGTCCACAATGTCAATATGCATTCTTGAATGGATTCTTTCTTCTCACCACATTGGAAATCAGATGAAAAGGAATAATATAGGGGGATTACCATCTCTTCTTCTTCCTCTCAAGATAATTAACTCTTCTCACCCTTTTTCAGTTTTTAGAAAAGGATGATACCACATGGGTCTCTTAGAAAAGTGAATTTTATCATTTGTCTCTAAGTTTATGTGGGATCTCTTGAAAAACAAGAGAGATACAATTAAGTTTTTCTATACTATGTATAAATGACCATGCATGTGAAACCAAGTTCAAAATATTCCCATTTCTCAAAAAGGCACTATATAAATTAGATTATTTTAAAATAATCATGTAACCTGCACACAAATCTTGATAAACCATCAAAACAGTTCATGTCAAGTCGTGAAACTCTCCCATTTTCTCAAGTTTTTATTAACCAACACTCCCATTAAATAAGTTTATTTAATATAGTCATGTTAAGGTTATTTAGTGTGATTTTAATACCTAAAATTTTAGTTTTTTTGGATCTATTCAGGAATGAAGGATTTTATGGAATCAACAAATTGTTAGCTACCTTCTCATTTTTCTCCCAATAAAGGGATGAACTTGTTTCCTTTCTATCATATAAAATTTTCTTCAGAATAAATCCATGATATAACTCATCTTTTTTTATTTATAGAGGTGAAAAAACTCAAATTTTTTCCTTTGTTGTATAGTATGTACAACACTCATTACACTCCTTTAATTCCCTACATATTATCTCATAAATAACCATGAATAATAGGGAAAAAGGAGGGACCTTATTTTTTCCTCTAGAATAAAATCTTTGGTTAATAAATTCTTCTTATCCTAGACTTATTAGTTCATACAATATCATCAATTTTTTTCTTATTGATAGTATGGATTGGTTGTCTACTAGATTTCTTATCTTGAATTTCTTTTATTTATATAGTTGTTAACTTCACCTCAGAAGTTAAGAGAACCCCATTGTCTTGTACCTAATCTATCCTCCTTATACTTTATTCTTGGGCTGGTAAGATAATCATATAGTCCTTCAAACCATGCCCAACTTAATCACATATTTCAAAAATACTATTTTGGATTTCTAATTCACCACCTATTTATGACTCCACAAGTACCTTGGCCTTAACTTCTTGGGAATTTTCTTTCTATTTTTATTAAGAAAAATTATAATCTTTCTCCAATTATTTTGATAATTTCAATTGGTTTGTACAAAAAATTAGTCAATATTTCTTAACATTCTCAACATCCTCATAATTTCAAAATTAATTTCCAATATTTATCTGTTGAAATATCATCCCTTGCACAACATAAGGAACCTATTCTACTAACCTTTTCATGCGTACCTTATCTTTGTGACCTTCCAACATATATCTTCTACATTATTCTTATATAAATTTAAATCTATTTTGTGTAGATAACTTTGTAATGATCTGGTCACAAATTGTATCCTCTGTGATTTTGTACTTATATTCTCATCAACCCCATAATTTTTTTATCTTTCCTAGAAATGACATATTGAACCAGAAATAATATAATTTGTGTCCATGTTTATAAGAACACCTAGAAAACCCTAAAAACTTTAAATTCTAGTTTAATTCTAGATATATCTAGATTTGTTTTGTTATTTTACTATTGAAAAGTAATCCTATCTTGTCTTGAGGATATTTTTTATCATGGTTTATCTATTACTTAATTTTGTGTGGAATATTTCCTTTCATTTTTCTTGGTTTGAACATCCTTATTCATACATTTGTCACTTTAACTTTTAGAGAAAAAATGATATGTTTTCAATTTGAATAGGTGTAGTTTTACTTTTTTTATTTTAAATATTTCTTATAATAATTGTTATAAGACTCTCCTTTAACATAAAATTATTTGTTAAATCCTTCTATATTCATGTTCAACTCATGCTAAGTACTGATACATATCGACTATACCCCAATAGTTCCTCTTCTTTCATAGATAAATTTTCTTCAAGATCACATATAGTTTTTCTTTATTTAGCTATATTTAATTCATGAATATTGATCTCCTCAACCCCTTATGAATCCTTTCTATCCTACACATTTTTATCTTCATCCGCATTATTTTTCTTAAGCTCAACATTTTTAATGGCCAGTTTATTATTCTCTCTCTCCACCCATTTCTTTTTCTTCTTGAGTAGTGTAATCTTCTCAAGATAAGATTCTAGCTTCCTTTTTAGAAACCACTCATGCCTAGTCCTTTCCTCCCCATCATCATAACTGATTTATGAATCAAATGCTATTTAAACTTGAGACAAGAAGTTGACCTCATCATCTGATAAACCATGTGAGTTTTCCTATTCCATATTTCTCATTAAATTTATTATTTTTATAAAAAAACACTTCTTATTTTTATTCTTATTTTACTTCTATGATTTCTCATCATCCTCGCCTAATTCATATTCTTCAACCAACTTATTTAGAAATTTTTTTGAAATATAACCAATACCTTTATAATTATAGTATCTAATAAATTTCATACCATTTACTTTTCATTTTACCTTATTGAATCTCTTTGATAAAAGACCTATGATTTTATTAAGATCTTCATCAGTTTTCTCACCATCCGAATTACTTGATTTTGAACCTTCATATTCTTTAACATTCACAATTCTCATAGATTCAAATTCCATTTCATATTTTTATTTTTTAAAATCTAGAGCCTTCCTCATTTCATAGTCTATACAGATGTTGTGAAATTCATCCAAGGTAAGATATTCCCTATCCTCCAAAAAATGAATCCTTGGGCTCAAATCTGTGTAGGAAATTCCTTATAAACTCATTTAAAATGATTAAATCCTCCTTATAATTTAGATTCTTGAATTTTATATTACCCACAATACTACTTCTCAATTTCTCCCAAATTTATTTGGTAGTATAAATCCATATTTAGTTTGTATAGAATTTCACTAACAGAGACATCAGGAAAGAATTTTTTACTCTTTCATCTATCTCTACATTCCTCTTATTTGCATGAATAATTGGGGAATCTTTAGAAATATATATAAATACAATAGTATCAGAATATATGACTTCTATTTTGAGTGATAAGAGATAGGGTATCATCTTAATCCATTAATTATGGTAGTTTGTACCAAAAAAAGTTAGAACTCTTCAATTATTCATAAAATTATAATTCTATATTTTTTAAGAAATATTTTTAAATCTTGAGTGGGAACCTATTCTATGATACCACTTGAAGTTCCACAACCTTAATGGACCACTTGGATGGGGGTTGAATCAATGGTATTCCTTTTATAAATTCTTTATCATCCTAAACTTGTTAAAGTTCTATATCGAATCAATAAATTCTCATAGTATTCACCTCATGTGTATTAAATAAATGAATGTTGTGAGCATAAAATATTTACAAGGTTTTTTTGAAAGAATACTTATTTCCATGTTGGTTATACACCCAAATTGGATTCTATACTACCTTCAACAACTTTTTAGAACCAAGGATAGTCGTGTTCTATCAAAAGAGTGTCCACTGTGTTCCATTCCAAAATTTCACCCCAAAAAAGAATCCACTATGTTATCATGACTTCCAAAATATAATGGAAGAGTCTTCACTTCTCTAATGATGATCTAGAAAATAAATATATTCTTCCACTTTAAGGTTTATTCTACAATACTTGGAAATATGATCTTCCTCCAAGATTATATAGACCAATAGTTTAGCACAAGTACCGCATTCAAGAACATCAATGACAACCAATAGATATTAAAATTGCTGGTCTTGAAACTCACTCAGACCCTAGATGATCAAAGTCCTTCTTCTAAATATTTTGAAAAAAGTTCTAATTCTCTAGATAATGATCTCATAAATTTGGAATCTTCTTTTTCTTTAATACTGTATAGTTTTAGGACTCTCAAAATATCTCACAAAATTTATATGAGTTCTCTCTATTTTTCTCATCAACTCCTTTTTTCACAACCTACATATATTTATAATCACCTAGTAGTACTACATGAATATTTAGTTTCCATTCATATTTGAAAACTCCTCAAACTTCATTATACATGATCATATATTATTCAAATATGTCTACAGATTTACCAACTTATTCATCACTTGAATTCTCACCCAAATATTTTTTAAACCTAAAAAAGACTCAATATTTTAAATATTTCCATGATATTAAATATTAAAATCCTAGTAACTCCTCAAATCTCACTACTTTAAAATATTCTATGGACTTTGTATCTCATGATTTGTTCTTAATGAATTATTTAATTTTACATTACTTATTCTCCATAGATATTTCTTCTATAAAATCATTTAAGATCTCCACATTTATGGATTCATGAACCCTTGACATGTGGAACATCCCATTTTTGTAATTTTAGATTCAAAAAAAAACTCACCCAAAATATAAGAATGTAATCCCTTATATCATTCAAAAATTATTACCTGAATTTAGTATATGGATTGAATTCACATATGTAGTTTATTTCAACTATAATATAACATTCCCTTATGAGGTTCACTCATGTTATACAAAAACATTCAACTACATCACATCATTATATTATATTGGACTAAATGCTTAATTAGTTATAAATATTCATACATAACAACATTAAAATAAATTTTTTTACCTATGTAGAAAAACCATAAATGAGCATTTCCTTACATGGAACACATATGCAGATTAACATAAGTGGTTATACACTTTTTAAAAAATATAAATTCTTTCTTATTTAACTCTTTATTCAAGAAACATTATTCTTGAATCATGATAACCATTATTCAGAAAAACACTTCTATTTTCCTTGTTTAAATTTGATCCAATTTTTATAAGTGAAAGTAGTACTATAATCATGTATAGTGAACTCATAGGTCCATACTCATGGAAGATACATGTAGACAATTTTTTTCTCATATGTATATATTCTCCATTAAAGTTTATTATCATGATTTCAAAATATTAGTGCTTATAATTTTATAAGGTACATTTTTTCTTCACACAAAAGTATGATTGATTATTATACTCATAGAACATCCATGTTGTTCACATGGATGCATGGATTTACTTTGGTTGATTCTAAATGGAAGTTATATACTAGAGATAAATCATATAAACTCTCAAATGATCCTTTTTTATTCATGTTATTGGTTCACTGACTATGGTCAGTACTGGTTCTTATTACCGTCATTACTTTAACCATGACTTCACACTTTATACATTCAATCATCATTATTCAATGATGATCATTTCATATAAGATCAATTATCTTCATGTGTAATAATTAAAAAAATCATTTTAAAAAACTCCACTCATATAGATGACAATGATTTAATATCAACCAAAAAATTTAATTCTTTTTTTAAAGAATGGTACATCAATCATAATAAATGTACTTTGCAACATTTTCTTGAACTCCTCCACTCAAATTATTAAAGATGTAGCCTCATGATCATATTACAATTAAATGGATTATTTTTCAAGCATGATATCTAATTACTTTTCATGAATCTATAACAATCTTCCAAGCATCATCATCACTACACTAAACACATATTCATAAAAGGGGAGAATTCACCAACTAGTGATACAACAACGATATTGTCCACTTTGGGTGATAACCCACCTGACTATCCATTTACTTGGTCCCTCAAACCATATACAAAATCCCTCATAACTGGGGAGAATTCAAATTTTATTTATTAATACCTTTAGAAATAATCCCTTAACCCATGTGTGATAGATGACTTTTTAGAAGATCTCACCCCGGATAACCCATTGGTTAGTCCCTGCTATGAATCCTAGGAGTTCTTTTCACACTTGGGTACAAAAAACTCTCCCATGGTATTACTTGAGGCATTTTAGGATACCCACAATCTATGATACCAGTTCTAGAAAGGGTTGAATCCATTTAGCAGTTCTACAACCATGATATTCATCAATTTGGGTGATAATCTAAAAAAAGTTGTCTTTTCTAGGTCACCCAACCCATCAAGAAAAGTCTACATGGTTGGTGAGCATTGTAAATTTTTTTATTAATCACATAAAATATACCCCTCATCCCATGAAGGACCTATGACTTTATATCATATCACACCCCAGGTAGTACAATAGTTATTCTCTAACAAAAATCTGAGGGGAGTACTACCCACTTAGATATAACAAAATGAATTCATATTATATCTTGAGTAACTCAACTCCAATTTCTTTTAATTTATGATCATCCTTATTTATTAGTCTTTTTTATTTCTTGATCTTGGTGTTTTGATCAATAGAATTCTCAAGTTCATCTTTTAACATATGCTCAATATAGTTGTCTTGATCCTCCTCATCACTACCTAAATATTATCTATGATATTTAACATGTTCCATAAACATTATATGTTTTCTAGTGATCAATTAATCATTTAATTAACTACTTTATGAATATTTTTCTTCTTCTTATTTATTAAATAAATTTTTTCTCTTAATTATTGAAAATTTCTTCCTCTCATTAATAATTTTTTTTGGATTTATTTCTTTTCTTATTTTGGGATCATCTACTTTCTCATTATCTTTATTATAAACATTATTTTTTTGGATAATTAACTGAAAAATATCTAATTCCGCAAAAATTAAAATATTTTAATATAATTTTAACTTTCTATTATCCTCTTCATTTTTTATTTTTTATTTTTTTGAAATGAGATATAGGATTTTTAATACTTTTCATCATAGTATTCATCATATTCTATTTAATTAGAAAAATATTCTTTTATTTTCTACTTGGTTTTATGGTTTCTTATTTCCTTGAATTCAATTTCCATTTCCATTTTTATTATATTCATGAAAACATGATATATTATCATTTAATAAGAAATAAGTTTATTATGTATCTTTTTTAAGATAGAGTTTATATTAATCTCCATCTTCAATTTATAAAATTTATGAAAAAAATATTCCAGGAAGAATCCTTAATAAATTTTTTACCATGGTGAAACCCTATAATGTTTCTCTAATGTTATTTATGTTACTCACAATTTTATTGACTCTTATACAAGTTTCATCAATTATTTAATAATATTCCATCTTCACATATTCAAAACCATCCCTTCTTATTTTCTACTTTACTTCATTTATATTATCATTACCTTCATACATATTTTCAACCTTGTACTAAATGTTCATTTTAGTCTTCAATACCATCAATTTTATAAACACTTTTTAGGTAGGGAAATAAAAATAATTTTCCTTTATTTTCCATAAAACTCAATATCCATTTTATTAATATGTTTCATTTAAGAATCTTTCTAAATGTGCATGTTACTATTAGTATCAAAATAAAAAACTTCTAGGACAATTGAATATGGATAGGGAATCATCATATTCTTCCATCTATGATAATTATTTCCATTAAAAATGGGTATTCGTATAATTTTCAAAGAATTTTGATTTTCCATATTTTCTTCAGCCAAGATAGGATCGTTCAATGAAAATATGGATTTCTCAGATACCAATTGAGATACACAGGTGGTCTACTAAGTAACAGTAAGATAGTGTGTGGGGGGTGAATCAGCATAACATTATTTTATAATTTCTTTTGAAATTAACCTCTATGGGTAGTTAAGGTCAAGATCCACTTAATATCAAAACTCAAACCCATAAATTTATAGTAGATAAATAAAATAAAAAAATAATACATGATATATTCAAGTTTCATACCCAATGTGGGTGACTACATCCTTTCCATATTCAATGAAATTAGGGAACCAATGATCAAATAATATGATAAAGTGAATTAAATGTGGTAAGGTATCTTCCTTAAACAGAAAACTATTTCCCAATATAATAAGTCTATAAACTAATTTCTTTATACATGATACCTCTTATTTAAAAAGTTATATTCAAACCAAAATAAATATATTCAATAGATATTAGTGTACTTAAGAATTGATGGTAGATATTCTTCAAGGTTTACAAATGTTAATAATAGTGTATTATCTCTCCCCTCAAGAACATTAACACTATGGATATTATTCAACAGTAATAGGCCCATATCACTCAAATATTTCTCTTTATCTCTCCTCATTATCTCATTCTCTCCTTGTTTAAAATCCTCAGTAGTGGTCCTCAATATAAATCAACAAATATTATTATTTAAAACTCCAATATTCTCTTTCAAAATATCTTTTGAAATTTACATGATTCTTATTATTTAATTATTTCATGAAAAATATCTCTAATTCATTCAAAAATATATTTTCTTTAAAAAAATAATAGTTACACCGTATGTGATAAATGTTATGTAGCTTCTGTAAACATATAAATGAGATCATATTACTCATATATGGCCTTTTATTGTTTTTGAATTAAAATTATGAAAGTTTTTAAATAATTATTATAACACCCAAAAATTCTAAAAGTATAACATTTTTTTGATATTATATGCGACACACAACACTGATTTTAAACAACCCATGCAATATATTTCTTTAAATTCAATCTCTTTGATAGCTTGTGGAATATGTAACCCTAAGTTAAAATGAAACATAATATGGTATACCATTATAACCTAGCCCTTAAATTGGAAGGTATTAATAGTACTTAATAAATTCTGAAAATAATAGTTATCTATTGATTAGAAATAAAATAAGAGTCATTTAAAAGAAAAAGAAATGTTTTCTGATAAACTATATTTTTTTGTAAAAGACGGTTTATGCACGCTTTGGGCACATAGATTAAATTTTATTTTTACCAATTTTAGAAAAAAATATTTGAAAATTTTAACTTCATTTTTTAAATCATAAAATTAAAATTATCCTAGGGTTAATTTTTTTATTTTTATGAAATGTTTCATTTTTTGATGAATAGAAAAAAATACTTAATTTTAATTGAAAACATCATTTTTTTGTAAAATATTTATAAAGTTAGATTATATATTTAATTAGTTTTAAAGTAACATTAGTTAAATTATATATCTGTTAATCCAATTTAGGTCATTGGAATCATTTTAATATTTAACTGTGATATAAAACCATTGTAAAATTTTGATCATTCTCTCTTTGAAAACCCACTTTCTCATCGCATATACGAGATTAATTTTAAATTAACCTTTTCCACTTATGTGAATGTAATTTTGAAAAATGTATTACGTATTTTAAATAAGAATAATTAATATTTTATAATAAGTTCAGCTTAATTTTTTACCAAAATGAATAGTGAAAATAGTAAAAATTATTTACCACGGTTAAGTTAAAAATGGATTTATAGGGGGTTAAACTAAAAGATAAAGGTTAAAATAACCTATTTTTTATGAAATCTATTTTATTGAAATATTTGGTTTTTATAATGTCTAATTATCGATAATAATCCATTTTGGACCCTTTTTTCATTTAAAAAACTAGGGTGCACGTTTTTCCTTTAAAAATTTACAAGTGTACCACTCACCTCACTTATAAAAGGCCACCCCCTCTCATGTCTTATTCAAACCTTAAAAACCTATTGGTTTTGAGAATAAATGATCAAATAAATTATAAAATTCCATAATATAATCCTATAATACATATTTTTAGAATAAATCCAACCTAGGAAGGCTTTTGGTACAAACCTGAGGAGGTTACCTGAAGAAGAGGTAGCATACTTCAATGAGCATTTTTATTTTATTTCTTTATCCGCCTCATTAAATTATTATTAAACCATGATGATGTAATAAACTTATTATATTACATATATAGAGATGTTTTTTAAGTGTATGACCAACAACCATTCTCATTTCTATCAAATGGGTTATGAAATCATCGTTCGTGTGTACAACGTACTACCACCTCATGAACTGATGTCATTCATTTTTCTATTACCACCTCTCATAGTTGGGTGTAATGATGGATATAAATATTATATTTATAACTTAATAATACCTTTATATTCATTAAATCCTATATAATTTTTTTTACTTTCCATTTTGTAGGATATACGACAACGTCTCTTATGTGTATGGCGGAATATCGCCTCACGAAACGATATGATTCGTCTTTCACTAATGCTTTAAATAGAAGGTGATAAGTATAAATTTAATAAATATATGTGATATATATGAAATTATTATGAAATTAATGAAATATTTATCATTATAAAAATATAATATACCATTTTATTTTCTACCTTTTCACTCATTTAAAGATGTTAACATCGTTTGTGTATGTGTGGACTACCACCTTCATGAAGTGATGTGACTCTCTTTTCATCAGCACACCAGATGGATGATATATATAATTAAATTTAAAAAAATAATATGGTATATATTATTTTATTATCATTATGGAAATATAAAATATTACTTACCTTCTTTCCATAATTATCATTGAAAAATGGAAACGTTACTCATGCGTACGTACGACCTACCATCTCTGTAATTTTAACATAGTTCATTTTTAATAACAATATTTAATGATTAATTTGAAAAGTATAATTGATGTATAAATATTATAATTAGGTCAATATTATTATGCTATATATTATGAAACTATATAATATACACAAGAACTATAACTTTCCTAACAAAGCATGAATTGGAAAACAAGGCAATTAACACCTGAAACAATGAAAATATTGAAATATTATCAAAAAATGGGTAATATGATGTTATAAAATGATAATATATGATATTATAAATATTTATATGGTTTTATTATAAGTTAATAACTTTTTAAAAACATCTATATAGGAGGTTAAATCATGTTTAACCAAAAGGAAACATGAGGTAAGGGACTTCGTCTCAATTTCCCTTCATTGAGACATATTGTAATGTTATGAACCTAATTTATTTAATATGGTGTATATACTACACCTTTAACATTTAATATCATGATTAGTTAATAATTCATGGCTTTTTAAGTTTAAATTTTAATTATTTCATTCATGGGTATTGGACTTCAAAATTACCATGTGTTAAAGAATTTCATAACTCAATTTCTTTTCATTGGGTTATATTACTTTTTCATTGACCTTTATATTACATGACTATGTGTGTATTAAATTTTGAGTATATTATATTGTATATCCTCTTATTTTATTTGTATTTACATTTTATACACATAATTGGTTCATTGGTTAATTCTTACTTCAATATTATGATCATTATAAGGGTTTATTTCATAATCACATTCTAATCGAGATTATTTTTAGTTGAATGAAATTAATTGATAATTTTATAATAAAAACATTTAATTTTATTATCCTATGGTTATTCATGATATTTTAAAGTAATAGAACCATTTTATAACTCTTTGGTACTTATAATAATTGATATTTTTTTAAGGAAATCAGAATTCATTTATCTTTTCGGTTATAAATCTATTTTCTATCAAAATCCAATTTTCTAAAAATGTTTTCAAAAATGTTTTTAACCCTTTTCAAAATTATTTATTAAATAAATTTTCAACATTTTTTCTTTTTTTTAAATGTTTTTAAAGGAACCCTCATGTAATTTTAAAAATAATTCTCATTTAGCTTTTATCAAAAAGTGAAAGGAATCTTTGTTTTAACATGTACGACATGACTAGAATTTTCAATCGTCATGACCACTAAAATGTTTTAAAGATTATTTTATAATTTTCAAAGGTTATTTTCAAAGAAAATTATTTTCATTTTTTTAATGTTTTTAAATGTTATTTTCAAAATTAAAAGGATATTTTCCTAAAGAATGTTTTTAATGACCTTGTTATGGTATTTCTATTCATCAACTATAAAACCCTTATTCTACTTATGCTCCACTGAGGATATGTTTTATTGATACCATGTTTATTCATTATATGGATGGTTTATTGTCATTTTAAATAAGTAAAGTATTTATAATCACTTTCTCAAATAATTTTTTTATTCATTAACTTTCCCTTAAAATATTCACTTTATTGTGACCATTGAACATTAAATTTCCCATAAATATTCGTATTATTTATCATGGATAAATTTATTTCTTAAACCATATACCATTTTTTCCTATAGTGTTCTTTATTGAATGTTATTTGTTGATCTGGGGAAATATTTATAAATTCATATTATTTACTCAATATATATATTTGACAATAAGGATCATTGTTCATTAATTAAATTGATTATTCTATATATGAGGAATTCTTTAGACCTACAGTGATAGGTGGAGCCCAAAATTACATATCCCCTCGATGCATCAGTAGGTCCCATGAGAAAAATAAGTAAGCTATCATTAAATGGATTTTTACATGTAGTGTTAAATCATCTTGTGAAATCTTTTGATGGTAGATGTATCATGATTCCTGAGATCATGAAATTCAATCATTAAGAATTTTTGTCATTTAGAAATTAGTTATTATTGTCCATGGGATATTCAAAATGACATTATCTATATATGAATTCCATTATCAGTTATTGATCAAATGACAAGTTTTTTTAGTTATTTTCCTTACTATATTTATTATGTCTTGTCTTATTATGAAATTCAAGTTATTTAAATAGAATGTGTATTTAGTTATTTACCTTTATATATTGATTATGCTTATCAATTCATGATAGTTTCCTCTATACTTAACTCGTACTACAAATTTGACCTTACCCTTATTTTTTTCCTTTCTCTAAGATTCTATGAAGTGTATTGTGATTTATTTTCAAGGATATACTTGAGGGAATGATTTTATTATTGAAAAAAATTATGTTGTAATTTTTGTTTTCAAATGTAATATGGGAATCATGTATATATATAGTTTACCAAGATTAAAAAATGATTCAGACATTTAGGATGTGATTCCTTGTATCTTATAGCAATGAAATAAAGTAGACACAAGCTTCAGGTTTTTGGATTCTGGGTCACTACAATTTGTATTAGAGGAAGTTTAGTAGAAAATTTGTGAACTGGATTTAGGAAAACTTAGATTATTGAACATTACCATATAATAGAATTTGGGGATAAGTATAGATGAACATCTTAATGTTTTTTCAAGGAATATATTATGTGGTTTTTTATAGAAAATAAATCCCTATATGGATACAAAGAGTGGGCGTGGTTCTAACACAGATGTACCTAGGGGTAATAAATCTAAAAAGGGTTCATTGTACTTGACCAGATTGTTACCTGGTGCATGAAAACAGGCCTTACCGAGCACCTGGTTTGACATTCTTTGGTGATATTCTTAGAATAAATCACATTTTATTTACAAACTATTTTTAAGGAGTTAAAAATAATGATATCCCAAAAAAAAGATTATGAGATTATCTATATATAAAATTTTCAATTTATGTTAAGAAATTCACTAGTTTTGGAATTATACATTATTATTCATAATTATATGACCAAATATAGTGTATTCTATCACTTAGAAATGGTTCATAGTAGAATGAATGAGAACCACATCAATGCACGTAATCTAAAGAGTAAGAATGGTCATTTATTTGATGATATTAAGCCAATATCTTTAAGTGAACTAGTCTCTCAAACATTGTCATTATATGAGGACATAATATAATTTTCTAAAAAGAGAGGGAAAGAATTCTCTAAGTATTATGGATTCAAAGGGAATCCAAAGAAGAAGATTATGGTAGAGAAAAATATATATAAGGGGAAGAAGTGAAATAAGGATTTTCCTACATGTGATAATTGTGGGAAGAAACACTCTGAAACTTTATTGAAGGGAATGAGAATTTTCTGCATGTATAGAGAGAAAGGACACTATTCTCATGATTCCAAGGGAAAGATAAATTTTTCTAATGTTCAATGCTTCAACTATAATTATATGGGGTACTATGAAAATGAATGCATCGATCCTTAAATGAATATACCTATAAAGAATCTAATAGATGATGGTCAAGATTATGATATTACCACAAATGAAGTTGAATGATTAATGTGGTTGTGTTTGGATTCAAGAATTATTTCATTTGATTATTTCATTAATTATATCCTGGTTATAAGAATTATTAAATGTATAAGGATTGTACTTCAATACTTTTTCATTAAGGATTTGAAAGTGTATGTTGAACACAAATGATAACCAAGAAAAATGATTCAATTTAAAGTTGAAATTCTTGGAAAATGCATGATTGAGGGTAATATGATACTTATTATGTTCCTGATGTTGATATAATGATGTTGGGATAAATAGATGATTGATATGGATAAAGTAAATTAGATAGTACTGACTACCTTGAAACTGATTAATGATTTGTTGATAAAGTGGTTTATGCTATCATTGATGGAGTTTACATCGTTTATGGATTTAAGGAATATATCCAATAATAAGTGTTTTAATTAAGTAACAAGGAAGAATGCATGTTTTTAATAAGGATTTATAGTAATTTAGGTTATTACCTTGTTTCAAGAGAATACATGATGAATATATTCACATGTTTGGTATGTGACAATTAAGAGCTACTTCATGTTATTTGGGGGATCAATGATATGTTCATTTTAGAAATTTAGTGACCCTCTTTATAATTTTTTTTATTATAATATTTTGGAAGGGTCATAAGGTTAACCATTAATGAAATGTTTTAATTTAAACATTGGATGAGGTTTCAGGGATTAATGCATTACTTAACCATATGTAGATTTATGCATATTGGATAACCTGTGATAAGCATGTTGTCATAATAATATCTAGAGATTGAAGGAATGACTTACCAGTTTATTATAGATATTAATATAATTTAAAAGTGAATTTTAGTGCTTCAGGAATAAAAAAATTAATTTTTGGATATTCATTTCTTGGAGTAAGTGATGAATTAGAAATTTATTGAAGCACAACCAAAGGATGAAATTGTGCTTAGGAAATAGAAACATATCAAGTAAGTATATTTCATTATATTATTTGATAGTAAAATAATTCCTAAACTTTAGGAAAAGGATATTGAAAAAAAAATATACTATTACATTCATATATGATGAATCAAATGGCCTTTTAAATCATCACAGATTTATGGTTTTGAGGTATTTAAATTTCCATTTATCATTCACTTTATTATGATCACTAACCTCTATCAGTATCTAAAATTATTTACTCTTTTATTCCATGTCCATATCTTCACTTTCCACCAATGTTACAATAATTATAAACCTAGCTATGTGTTATTCCATATGAATTTTTTTACTTCCCTTTCTCTCTTATTAATAGTATATTTTATTAACCCTTTTATGATGTGGGTTTTTCAATAATGTTATTTCCAAATTCCAATCCCTTGATTATCAGCAAAAAGTTTAAATTGAAAGGATAAAATTTATTTATAGTGGGGAGAATGTTTCACCCTAAAATTATAAAATAAGAACATTGTATTTCATTATGTATGTGACAAGGAACACTGAACTAAAATAACAGATGATTTTTTTTAAAAATTTAATCACTCTGATAGCTTGCAGAACATGCAACCCTGAGACAAAATGAACTATAATATGGTATACCATTATAACATAGGTGTTAAATTAGTGGTTATGAATAGTAATAAATAAATTATTAAAAATATGGTTATATATTGATTATAAATAAAATAAGAATAATTTAATAGGAAAAGAAAGGTTTTTTTAAAAAAAACTATATTTTTTTATAAAAAAAGGTTTAGTCATGATTTTCCCACATAAATTAAAATTAATTTTTACCAATTTTAGAAAATTGATTAGATAAAATAAACTCCACTTTTAAAATTATAATATCAAAATTATCATAGGGTAAATTTTTAGGATTTTTCTGAAATGTTTCATTTATCGATTGATAGTGGAAAATACTGAATTTTAATTGAAAACCACCTTTTCGTTTAAATTATTTATAATTTTAAATTATATTTTTAATTGTTTTTAAAGTATAATTAGTTAAATTATATATATTAATCCAATTTAGGTCATTATAATCATTTTAATATTGAATATTTATATAAAAACTTTGTAAACTTTTGAACATTTTCTCTTTGAAAACCCATTTTCTCGTCGCGTCTGTGGGATTAATTTTAAATTAAAATTTTCCACTTATGTGAATGGAATTTTGTAAAATGGAATCCATATTTTGAATAATAATAATTTAAATTATCTAATAAAGTCAAATTAATTTCTTACCATATTTAACTGTGATAACAATAAAAATTATTTACCGTGGTTTGGGTAAAAATGGAATTATCGAGGGTTAAACTTAAAAAAAATAAGGGTTAAAATGAGCTAAAAACTTGTCTAAAATATATTTTATGGCCCAATTTTTACCATAAAATCTCTAATTATCATGAATATTCCATTTTTGACCCATTTATAATGTAAAAAATGTGGGTTCACCTTTCTCTTTTAAAAAATTACAAGTGTTCCACTCACCTCACATATAAAAGGCCACCCCATATCCTTTCTTATTAACACCTTAAAACCATCTAGGATTTGATAATAATTACCCAAATAACTTAAAATATCAATAATCGTATCCTACAAGCATTATTTTGGGTATAAATCCCACCTAGGAAGGATTTTGGTGAAAACCTAAGGAGGTTACCCAAAGAATCGGTAATACACTTCAATGGGCATTTTTTTATCCACCTCTTTCAATTCTTGTTAAAGAATGATGATATAATAACCTTCATATATTCCGTATACTTATATTTTTTTTATGTTAAGGTAATTACCTTCAACCATCCCCACTTTTATCAAATGGGTTACGAAATCATCATTCATGTGTACAGTGGACTACCTCCCAGAGTACCGATGTCATTCATTTTTACATTACCACCACTCAGGGATTTGTATGATGATGGATATAATGTAAATATATGATATTTATAACATAATTAAACCTATTTAGTCATTATATCATATATAACTTTTTTAATTTCTATTCCATAGGGGAAATGATAACGTCACTCGTGTGTACGTTGAACTACCGCCTCGCGAAGCGATGTGATTAATCTTTCACTAATGTTTTACATAGAAGGTGATAAGGGTAAATTTAATAAATATATTGATATTAAAGACATAATTATTAAATTAATGACATATTTATCATTAATAAAAGATAATATATCATTTTATTTCTTAAATTTACACTCATTTAAAGATGATTACAATATTCATGTACGTGTGGACTATAACCATCACAAAGTGATAGGATTCTCTTTTCATCAACACACCACATGAATGATATATATAAGTATATTTAAAGAAAAAATATATTATATAAGATATTAAGATTATTTTTTAAAGATAAAATATTACTTACCTTCTTTCCATAATGATCATTGGAAAATGGAAACGTTACTCGTGCGTAGGTACGACCTACCCTCTCCATGATTGTAATATTGTTAATTTTTCATAATATTCTTTCATGATTGGTTTTAAAAGTATAATTAATATATAAATATTATATTTATTTAATTATTATTATTCTAGATATTATGAAACTATATAATATACACAAGAACTGGAACTTTCATGACAAAGAAAAAATGGGAAAAGAATGCAATTAACATGTGAAATAATGAAAATAATGAAAGATTATTAACAAACAAGTGATAAGATATTATAAAAAGGTTCATATATGAAATTATAAATTTTAATATGGTTTTGGTATATGTTAATAACATTTTTATAACCATTATAATGTAGTTTAAATAATGTTAAACCAAAAGGAAGCATGAGGTAAGGGACTTCATCTCAATTTTCCTTCATTGAGGCATATTGTAATGTTATGCACCTAATTTATTTTATATGGTGTATATATTACCCATATGACATGTAATATCATGATTAAATAATAATTCATGTTATATTATGTTTCAATTTTAATTATTTCATCCACGGGGATTTGACTATAAAATTACCAAGTGGTAAATAATTTAATAACTCAATTTCTTTTTATTGGGTTATATTAATACTTCATTTTCCTTGATATTATATGATTATTTTTGTAAATAATTTTGAGTATATTATGTTTTATATCCACTTATTTTATGTGTATTTAAATTTTACACACATAATTTATTTATTGGTTAATTCTCACTTTAGTGTTATGATCATTATAAGGGTTTATTTCACAATCTCATTCTAATCAAGATTGTTTTTCAGTTGAAGGAAATTACTTGATAATTTTGTAACAAAACTTTTTCATTTTATTATACTCGTGTTATTAATGACATTTTCAAGTAATAGAACCATTTTTTCCAATCTTTGGTACTTAAAATAATCGAGAAAATGTTTTTTTAGAAAATCCAACTTCATTTCTCTCTTCGGTTGGAAATGTATTTTGTACCAAAATCCTATTTTCAAAAAATGTTTCAAATAATGTTTTTAACCATTTTCCAAATGGTTTATTAAAGATATTTTTACCCATTTTTAACTTTTAAAAAATGATTTTAAATTAATCTTCATATCATTTTCAAAATAGGGCATGCTTTGCTTTTACTGAAAAGTTAAAGGAATCTTTATTTTAACTTTTATGACATAAATTGAATTTATAGATGTTAAAAACACTAAAATGTTTTAAATATTATTTTATAATATTAAAATTTTATTTTCTAAGAAAAGTATTTCTAATTTTTTTTGGGAATTTTTAAAAAGTGATTTTCAAAATGAAAAGTATATTTTCCTTAAGAATGTTTTAAATGATCTTTTTATGGTATTTCTATTCATAAAAAACAACAACCCTTATTATAGTAATGCTCCATTGGGGATATTTCATATTGATAAAATTA
The DNA here is from genome assembly GCA_963277665.1 of Viscum album. Taxonomy (NCBI): domain Eukaryota; kingdom Viridiplantae; phylum Streptophyta; class Magnoliopsida; order Santalales; family Viscaceae; genus Viscum; species Viscum album. Next base: position 1,981,807,786 of record OY728119.1, read on the forward strand.
TTATTCATTATATGGATGGTTAATGATCATTTTGACCAAGTAAAGTATTAACATTCAGTTTTTTATTCTTTTTTGTAGTAATTAACTTTCACTTGAAATATTCACTTTTCTATGATCATTAGACATTAAATTTACCCTAAATATATGTATTATTTTTTCATGGTTATGTTTATTTCTTAAACCATATATCATTTTTTACATATGATTTTATAAATTGAAAGTTATTTTTTATCTAGGTAAATATTGATAAATCTGTATTTTATACTCAATATAGATATTTTATGTTAAGGAACATATGTCATGAATTAAATCGATTATTAGATATATGTGAAATTATTTAGACCTACAATGATGGGTGGAGCTCAGAATTATATATCCTCTCAATGCATCAGTAGGTATCATTAGAAAAATTAGTAAGCTAGCATTAAAAAAGGTTTTACCTATAGTTTTAAATTGTCTTGTGAAATGTCTTGATGTTAAAAGTAACATGATTCCTGAGATCATGATGTCAAATAATTAAGAATTTCCATAATTAAGAATCCAATTATTGTAATCTATGATATTTTTACAATGATATTATCTCTAGATGCATTTAATTCTTATTTTTTGATTAAATGGCATGGGTTTTCAATTATTTACCTTTCCATATTGATTATTCCTTATCTTATCATGAAAGTCAAGTTATTTAAATGGTATTTGTGTTTATTTATTTACCTTACCATGTTTACTATGCTTATTGATTCGTGATATATTCTGTTGTACTTAACCCTTACTAAGCATTTGTGATTAACCTTATTTTGCTTTCTTTTTACAAGATTCCATGAAGTGTACTATGATTGATTTTCAAAGATATACCAGAGGTAATAATGTTATTCTCAAAAAAATTATGTTGTAATTTTTTTTTTCAAATGTAATATAAGAGTCATGTATATATCTAGTTTACCAAGACTACTAATCTATTTGGTCCATTGGGATATGATTCATTGTATCTTATACCAATGTAATAAATAAAATATTGACTCTAGGTTTTTGGAGTTGGGGTTTCTATAGTTAGTAACAGAGGAAGTTTAGTATAAATCACGGGAACTAGATTTAGGAAAACATAGATTAGAAAACATAACTCTATGATATATTTTTGTACAAGTATAGAAGAACATACTAATGATTTGGTGAGGAAGAGATTTATGTCATTTTTTCTATAAAATACATCTATATCTAGATACTGCAAGTGGATCTGGTTCTGGAACATATATACCTAGGGAGAATAATTCTAAAAATGGCACATTGGGTTTGACCCAATTTCCACCTGGTGTACAAAAGCAATCCTTACTGTGCACCTGGTTTGACACTCTTTGGGGACATTCTTAGGATAAATCAAATTTTCTTTACAAAAAATTATGAATGGGTTAAAAATAAAAACATATCCAAAGAAACCATATTTATGATTATGATATTAGTAATGCATGAATTTTTCAATTTATGTTATGTATTTCACTAGTGTTGGGATTATATATTATGTTTCATAATGATATAATCTAATCTAGTGTATGCCATTATTTAGAAATGGTGTCTAGAAGAAGTAATGGGAACTACATCAATGCATGCAATTCAAAGAGTAAGAATCATCATTTATTTGATGAGATTAACCCAATATTTAAAAGCGAACTAGTCTCCTAAACATTGTAATCATATGAGGACATAGTATCATGTGATAAAAATACATAGAAATAATTATATGAGAATTATGGATTTGAAGGGAATATATAGAATAAGATAATGATATAGAAAAAATATATAAGGTGAATAAAAAAAATAAGGGTTTTTTCAAATGTGATAATTGTGGAAATAAACAACCTAGTACTTTATTAAAGGTAATGGGAGTTTGCAACTAGTGTATATAGAAAGTACACTGCACTTGTGACTGTAAGGGAAAAATACAACTTTATAATGTTCAATGCTTCAACTGTAAAAATATGGGGCACTATGAAAATGAATTCCCTAAGCGTCAAAGGAATATACCTTAAAATAAGATAATGGATCATAGTCAAGATTAAGATATTACCACAGATGAAGTGGAATGATTAATGTGATTGTGTTTTGATTCACAAATAATTTCATTTTAGTATTTTATCATTGATATCCTAGCTATAAGAATTATAAAATGTATAAGTATTGTATTGTAGTACCTTTTCATTAAGGATTTCAAAGCGTATGTTGAACGATACCGATAACCAATAAAAATGATTCAATGGAAAGTTGAACTTCTTGGAAAACACATGATTGAGGGAAAGATATCCCTTAATATGTTCATGATGTTGTGATAATGATGTTGGGATAAATAGATGATTGATATGGATAAAGTAAATTGGATAGTATGGACTACCATGGAACTGATTAATAATTTGTTGAAAAAATGGTTTATTTTATTATTAATGTAGTTTATAACATTTTTTGATTAAAGTAATATATCTAAAAATTGGTTTATTACTTGATGAATAAGGAATAATGCATGTTTTCAATAAGGTTTTATAGTAATTCATGTTATTACCATGTTTCAAGATAATACATGATGAAGGTTTTCTCATGTTTGGTATGTGATGATTAAGATATACTTTATGTTGTTTGGGGGATTAATGATAAGTTAATTTTATAAATTTGGTGACCTTCATTATGACATTTTTTATCATAATCATTTGTAAGGTTCGTAAGGCTAACTATTTATGAAATGGTTTATGTTTAACATTAAATGAAGTTTCATATTTTAAGGTATTACTTCACCATATGAAGATTTATGAATATTGGATAACCTTTTCTAACCATTTTTTCTTAATAATAACTATAGATTTAAGGAATGACTTATCATTCTATTATGGATATTAAGATTCTTTAAAAGTGAATTTCAGCACTTCATGTAGTGACCCCAAATCCAGTATCCCAAAGTCATTGTCTGTTTTGTTACATTGGAATAATATATAATGAATCACACCCTGAAGGACTAAATAGTTTAGTTATTCTGGTAAACTAGATACATACATGAATCACATAATACATTTGAAAACTCAAATTACAACATAATTTTCATTATTTTAGAATAAAATTATTTTCACTAGAATATCCTTTCTTATCAAACATAGTACACTTTATGGATTCCTGAGAAAGGAAAAAAATAAGGGTGAACTCAGATGCTCAGTAGGGGTTAAGTACAGTGGAAGATATCATGAATCAATAAGCATAATCAACATGGAAATGTAAATAAATAAAGAAAAATACCATTTAAATAATTGGATAAGGTATAATCAATATGGAAAGGTAAATAATTGAACACACATGCCAATTACATAACTTAACTATCGTGATAAGATAATGTGTAATCACTGTGTAAAGGTAAATAACTGGACACACATACCATTTAATCAATAAACTGAGAATTAAATGAATCCAGAGATAATATCATTGTTAAAATATCATTTAGAATAATAAATAAATTATTAATAAAGTAAATGATTAATTTTTTGATGGCATGTCTCAGGCACCTGATACCTCTACCGTCAAGATCTAACCTCAAGACAGTTTAAAACTACTGGGTAAAAACTCAACCGATTTGGCCAACTGGTTTGTCTCTTGAGACCTATTGATGAAAAAAGGGGATATTTATAACTACAATGACCCAGAATGTCATATATAGATATTATATCTTTTTATATGAATATTAAATACATTACGCAAACACATTCCTAAGAACCATAATATTTTAGTACCTTTGGAAACTTAGAACAAAAACTTCTTAATTCATGGAAGATCTTCAATGTATCCCATAAAGATCTTCCCCTTTAGTACTCTTCAAAAACCTATCCTAATTAAATCCATTATTCATAACAAAAGGAAAGGAAACAAAATAAAGGGTGAGATCATATTCTCCATAAGGGTAAACCTAGGATATATGTAAGTAAAAAATGAAAAAAAAAGTTATGAGAACATGGGCATAACATTTAAAAACCATACCCTACATATCAAAGATCATAATATTAAGTCATGAAATAAATATTGGAAGTTCATAAGACATTAATCATAATGGAATCAAAGAATATGATCCATGAGATCATAACATTCTCATAAGATATAGATTTTTGGAATACACATAAGAATAGAAAATTATTTCCATATTAGTCATGGCTCACTGCCAAGGCTATCATAGTGGAATTGGTTCACTCCCCAACCCATCATAGTAATCAGGGTTCACTCCAAAGACTATCATGTTGGAAAAAGTTACTTATTGAACCAGGTTCACTCCCCATTCCATCACCATCTTACTAAACTGGGTTCACTCCATGTTTTATTCCTATCTTACTGAACCAGGATCACTCCCCATTTCAGTCTTGTCTTACTGAACCAGGATCAACCCCCTTTCCAATATTTTTTTCTCATGAGATATAAATACTTACCCAATTAATTGTAAGGAGATATAGGTCACACACATATTTGGTTATAATATAACCACTGTCCTTATTTATAACATAACCACCATCCTTGGTTAAAATGTAACCACCATCACATAATGAAAATTATACATATGTGTTTCCCAAGATCATAAAACATTCCTGATATCATAACCCATTAAATAAAATGGGTTTCATAAAAAATTAATCATAGCATAACCTGTGGAAAAGAGGTATGTTTCATAATAATATCATCATTTCATCAAAGAATAACCCATGAAAAATAAGGAGGGTTTATAATAATTCTATCATGGGATAACCTGTAGAAGAGAAATAGTTTTCATAAACATCTTGTCATAATGAACCATTTAGAGAAAGAATAATAATGGTATTATTGGATAATATACCTAGTAAGGAATATATAACATCAATGGAAGTCCTGTTATATTGAAAATTATTTTTATCAATTAAAACATTTCTTGACGAAAATATCCTTTCCACTTTGAAAAATATTGTTTAAAATATAAAGAATTTTTTAAATCCTTTTCAATTTTAAATCATTTATTTAAAATCTTAAAATTTCCTAAATATTAAGGAAATTTTTTTCTTTGAAATCAAGCTTTAAAACTTTTAAGGGAATTATGAAATGATATATCGGTCATAAAAATAGGAAATACTATTCATTTCATGCATGTTAAAAATGAAGTTTCTTTTCATATTATCATTAAAATACAAACAGGAACTGTTTGGAAAATGACATGAAGATTCCTTTAAATTTTTTATAAAAAGTCAACATGGGTGATAATTTATTTAATAAATCATTTGGATAATAATAAAACATTTTTGAATCTATTTTTAGAAAACATGGTTTTGGAAGAAAACTAATTCCCGATCGAAGAGAGAAATAATATCAAACTTTCTTAAAAATAAATACTCAATTATTTTAAGTACCAAAGAGTGGAAAATGATAAAATTACTTGACTATATCATGAATAACTATAGGATAATAAATTTCATGAGAATTTTTCATAGGCAGATCATGATATTTCAACATTTTAAACTTAATCATAAACAACCCAAATAAATGATGAGATTATAATATAAAAACTTTACCACTTTGGTAACCATGAATCATAATCCCCATTGAAGGATAAAATCAAATAAAACATTAAAATTTTACGTGGATAAATAAATTCATGATTTTACATGTCAAAGGGATTGTATATACACATTATGAAAGAATATAGGTGTATATCATAACATAAGTTTCAATGGACAATTGAGACAAAAATCACCTTATCGCATTAATAACATTGAAACCAAAAACCACGTGAAAGAGAGATCCTAAAATTGACATGAAAATACCAATTATTTTTAGGATAATAATCATAAAATACATTCATCGGAATTATATACACCACATAAAATAATCATGTGGTGGATATGGCATTTGTCTCACAAAAAATAAAAGTGAGACAAAAAACTCTTTCCTTAAGTCTTGAATTCCATTGTACACATTAAAACCTCCTATAGAAAAAATATAATTTTATTATAAATATATTATAGGAAAAAAATTATATATATCATATCACATATGATTTACTTATGAAGTTTTATCACTCTTTTATTAATAAATTCTTGTTAAAATCACGTTTTGGGTAATAACTGCTTTGTTTTTTGTATAAGTTTTGATTTGTTATTTTTTTGGTCATATTAATTTGATAATGGTTCCATAAATTATATAATAATAATAATTAAATAGTTATCATATTTATACATCAAATATAATTTTAATACCAATATTGAAAGATAGTTTTGAGAAATGAAGTATGTTACGACCATGAAGATAGTAGACCATACATACACATGAGTAACGTTTACATTTTCAATGATCTTTATGAAAAGTAAGTAATGTATTATATTTATATAATTATAATAATATCATAAAATAAATATTCTTTCTCTAAATATATTTATACATATCATACATGTGGTGTGGTGATGAAATGAGAGTCACATCGCTTTGTGAAGGTGATAATCTACACGTACACGAGCGGCATTATCATCTTTCATTGAGTGAAAAGGTAAGAAATAAAAATGATATATATCATCTTTTAAGAATGATAAATATATTATTATTATTATTATCATTATTATTTCTTTTATATCACATATAACCATTAAATTTTCTCTTATCGCCTTCCATGTAAAGCATGAACGATTTACATTGATTCGTGAGAAGGTAGTTTTCCATGCACATAAGGGATGCTATTATATTCGAAAAAAATTGAAATAATAAAGGTATATATTATAAAATAATTAAATAAGAATAATAATATCATAAATATCATATATAAATAAAAAATACATAATTATTTCTAACCGTTATAGGTGGTAATGGAAAAATGAATGACATCAGTTCGTGAGGCGGCAGTTCGCCGTACACACAAACGATGATTTCATAACCAATTTGATGAAAGTAGAGAAGGTTTTAGGTAATTAACTTTTTAAAAAAACATTCCATTATATTTAATAAACTTATTTATTATCTAATAATGGTTAAAAAATAATTTAAAGATGTGGATAAATAAATAAAATAAATATTCTCATTGAAGAACATTATCACTTCTTCGGGTATCCTCATTAGGTTTGCACTAAAGCCTTCCTAGGTTGGATTTCTGTCCAAAATAAGTCTTATATGATGATATTAGGATATTTTTTAAGTTATTTGGGAATTTATTGTCCAAAAAATATGCTTGAAGGTTTGAATAAGATAAGTGAGGTGGTGGCCTTTTATAAGTGGGGCAGAGGACACTCTTGGTATTTTTGAAAATAAATAAGTACTCCCACATTTTTCATATGTAATAGGGGTCCAAATTAATTCATTATTGAAACTTATAAGTTTAATGGTAAAAATATTTTTAGAAAATAGTTTTTAGGAAAGTTTATAGGTCATTTTTAACCTTATATTTTTAGTTTAACCCCAAATAAATTCATTTTTACCTTAACCGCTTTAATTAAATTCTACTGCATTCACTATTCATTTCATTAAAAAATTAAGTTGAAATTATTAGATATTATAAATTAGTATGATTCTGAATATTTAATCCATTTTCCAAATTCTATTCACATAAGTGGAAAATTTTAATTTAAAATTAATCCTACAGATATGATGAGAAAAAGAGTTTTTAAAGAGAAAACGTTCAAAATATTGCAATGTTTTTATAGAAAAATTTAATATGAAATTGATTCTAATGACCTAAAATTTATTAATTGATATAAAAATGAACAAATTTTTCTTTAAAACTAATTCAAAATATAATTTAACATTATAACTAATTTAAATGAAAAGTAGTTTTCAATTAAAATTTACTATTTTTCATTATTCCTAAAAAATAAACATTCCATAAAAATCCCAAAGATTCACCCTAAGATAATTTTGAAATTATGATTTTAAAAAATAATTTTATTTTATTAAATTAATTTTCTAAATATTTAAAAAATAATTTTATTATATGTGAAAAAAAGGTGGAAAACTGCTTTTTATAAAAATACAGCTTTTAAGCGTATAATTGGATTTATTCTTATTTCTTGTCTGGAAAAAGATAAGATGAATGTTAAACATTTGGTTAAATAAATAATATATAAATTTCTTTAAAATAATTAACAAAAATTAATTCGGTTCATTTATTGATATAAAACTCACCATGCGCATAAAAATAGTTTTTCATAGAATGATTTCATTTTATTTCCAAAAGGGTTTTATTTTCATTTCTAATTAATTGGTCACCAAATAATTCATTTTTTTTACATGTGTAAACCATATTTTCATTATTTAGTTAATATTATTCATAACATCCATTCTAATGGCTTGGTGAAAACTATCATAATAATATTTTAATAACATGTCATGTTTCATTTAAACTCAGTGTTGTGTGTAATGTAGAATATCAAAGCGATGAAATATATTTGAAAAAAATATTTCACAAAATATTGATGTGTTACAATAACTGGTAACCACATGTATCTTGAATATATAAATAATTCCTCATATATTTAATAATCAATTTAATTCATAAATAATATGCCTTATCATCAAGTATCCGTATTGAGTAAAGGATACATATGTATCAATATTTCCCCAGTTAATCAAATAAATTAAAAGTAAATAATAAATGTAAAAATGGTATAAAATTTATGAAATAATAATATAAATCAAAAAAGGATATGTATAATTAATATAAATTTAATTTCCAATGAAAAATGATCATAAGAAAGTAATTGTTTCAATATAAAGTTAACAATCCCAAAATAAAATGAGATTACACAATAACTTTTACTACTTGGTAATTTTAAAGTCAAATACCTTTGGATAAAATAAATAAAATTGAAACTTAAAATACCATTAAATGTGAATTAATAATGATATTACATGTAAAATGGTCATATATACACCATATAAAATAAATTAGGTGCATAACATTACAATATGCCTCAATGAAGTGAAATCGAGACGAAGCCCCATACCTCACACTTCCTTTTGGTTGAATGTGATTTAAACTAATTTATAGTGGTTTTAAAATTTTCATTAACTTAAACCATAACTATATTAATATTTATAATATCATATATGATCCTTTTATAAAATATTATCACCCATTAGTTAATAATCTTTCTTTATTTTCATTATGTTGGTTGTTAATTGCCTTGTTTTCCTATTTATTATTTGTCATGAATGTTCCCATTCTTATGATTTTTATATAGTTTCATCATATAAATAATAATAATCACAATATAATTATTATATTTATACATCAATTATAATTTTAGGACCAATCATGAAAGACATATTTTGAGAAATGAAGTACATTATGATCATGGAGATGGTAGGTCATACGTATAGATGAGTTACGTTTCCATTTTCCAATGATCATTATAGAAAGAATTTAAGTAATATATTATATTTATAGAATTATCATTATATCAAATATACCATATTTTTTATTTAAATATACTTATATATATCATCCATGTGGTATAGTAATGAAAAGAGAGTCACATTATTTTGTGAAGGCGGTTGTCCACGTGTACACGAATGACATTATCATATGTCAGAGAGTGAAAATATAAGAAATAAAATGATATATATTGTATTTTAAAAATTAAAAATATTTAATTAATATCTTAATTATTTCATGTATATTAATTTTATCCTTATCACCTTCCATATAAAGCATTAGTGAAAGATGAATCACAACATTTCACGAGGTGGTAGTCCGACGTACACACAAGTGATGTTATTGTATCTCCTATAGAAAAGAAATTAAAAGGTATATATATAATATAAATAATTAATAAGTATAATTAAATTATAAATATAATATATATTTTTTACATCAATCAATATATCTAAATTTGAGAGGTGGTAATGGAAAAATAGTTGACATCAGTTTGTGAGGTGGTAGTCTACCGTACACACAAATGATGATTTCATAACCCATTTTATGGAAGTGTGGGTGGTTTTAGATCATTAAATTAACATAAAAACATATAATTATTTTTAATATTATTATTTTATTATATAAACATGGTTTAGTAATAATTTAAGGAGTAGGATAAAGAAAAAAATAAATATGCTCATTGAAGAACATTACATCTTCTTCAAGTAAACTCATTAGGTTTGCACCAAAAACCTTCATAGGTTGGATTTCTACCCAAAATAGGGATTCAAAGATGAGTTTAGAAAATTTTATAAGTTATTTTGGTAGGTATTTTCTGAACCAAAAGGGTGTGAAGGTGTGAAGAATAGAGGAGAGTGGGTGACCATTTATAAGTGGGGTGAGTGACACACCAGTAGTTTTTTAAAAGGAAAAGGTGTACCCTTATATTCCACATGAAAAGGGTTCAAAATGAAGTATTATATAGACTCATAAATTATAAGATATATTTAAGTCCATAAAAGATATTTTAGATAAGTTTTTAGGTCATTTTAACACTTATCTTTTCAGTTTAACTCCCGATAAATCCACTTTTACCTTAACCATGATAAATCATTTTTACTATTTTCACTATTAATTTTATTTAAAAACTAATTTTAACTTAGTAGATAATATAAATTATTATAATTCAAAATATGGAATCTATTTTTTAAAATTTCATTCACATAATTGGAAAATTTTAATTTAAAATTAATCCTGCAGACAGGACAAGAAAGCTGGTATTTGAAGAGAAAATGATCAAAAGTTTACAAAGTTTTTATATAAAAATTCAATATTAATATTATTATAATGAAATTAAATGGATTAATTGATATATAATTGAACTAATTTTACTTCAAAACCAATTTAAATTTATAAATAATTTAAATAAAAATGCAGTTTTTCAATTAAAATTCACTATTTTTTCACTATTCATACAAAAATGAAATATTTAAAAAAATCCCTAAAAATTTTCCCTAGGATAATTTTTATATTATGATTTCAAAAATTAAATTTCTAAAAGTCGTAAAATATAATTTTAAAATATGTGCGCAAAGCATGACTATACCATCTTTTAGAAAAAATACAGCTTTTCAGAAAACATTTTATTTTCTTTTAAATGATTCATATTTTATTTATAATCATTATATTACCATAATTTTTCTAATTTATTTAATACTATTTATACCCACTAATTTATTATCTAGGTGATAACTATCATATTAAATATTAATATTTTAATAATATGTTAAATTTCATTTAAACTTGGTGTTGCATGTAACGCAAAATAAACTAAGTGTTGCATGTAATGAAATCTATTGAAGAGATAAAAATTATTTGAAAATAAATATATCATATAGTCTCAAGGTATTATATTTTCTTCTAATCTTGGTGTTTTGTGTCATACATGTGATTGAATACAATGTTATTATTTTAGAATTTTCAGGTCTTACATTCTCCCCACCATAAATAAATTGTGTTCTTGGAATTTAAACACAATCTCGTAATCAAGGGTTTTCCATTTGAAAATATCATTGTTGAAAAAACAAGATTATAAAAGGGTTAATAAACTATCTTATAAATAATATAGAAAGTAAAGTTCAAAGTTCATATGGAATAACATTTAACTAGGTTTCCAAATAGGAGAAAATATGTAGGAAGTGAAAAAATAGAAACATAAGAGAATAATAACACCCAAATACTGATAGATAGTGATAGAGAAAACGACCATGAGTAAGTTAATGTCCAAAAATCCAAAAATCATAGGTGGGAAAATGTCTTTTATGTCATAAAAAATGATGATAGTAGGAAAACATTTTTGTTTCAGGACCCTTTTCCTTAAGTTGAGGAATTCTTTCATTATCTAAGAATATAAGCCAATATAATTAATTGAAATATTTTTATTTAATAGGATAAATTACATCATTTGGTTGTGTTTCAATCAATTTCAACTTAATATATTACTCCAAGAAATTAATATCCAAAAATGGATTTTTTAAGACTGAGGAACTAAAATTCAATTTTAATAGATCATAATATTTATAATAGAATGATGATTCATTATTTTGATATCAAGTTATTATTATGAAAAAATAGTTAGCATAGTTTATCCAATATGCATAAATCTCAATATGGTTAAGTAATACATAAATCTTTAAAACCTCGTCCAAAGTTCAACTTAAACCATTTCATAAATGGTTAACCTTATGACCCTTCCTAGATAATAAGATCCAGAAATTTAGAATTAAGGTCACCAAATTTCCAAAAATGAACTTATCATTAATCCCCCAAAAAACATGTAATAGTTCTTAATCATAAAATACCAAACATGTAAATAATTTATCATGTATTCTCTTGAAACATGGTAATAACTGGAATTACCATAAAACCTTATTGAAAACATGTATGATTTTATATTCCTTAAGTAAATCATATATTTTTCTATAAATTAATTGAATACAAAAATGTTTTAAGTTACATAAATGATTTCATAAACCACTTTGTTAACAAATCATTAAATAGTTCCAAGGTATCTAGTACTATCCAATTTATTTTACCCATATCAATCATATCGTTATCCCAACATCATTATCTCAACATCAGGAACATATTAAGGGTTATATTTTAATTAATAATATGTTTTAAAAGAATTTAAACTTTTCATTGAATCATTTTTTTGACCATTGATACCATTCAACATACACTTTGAAATACTTAATGAAAAAGTAATACAGTACAATCCTAATACAGTTCATATTTCTTATAACTATGATATCATTGATAAAACACTCAAACAACATAATTCTTGAATCCAAATATAGGCACATTAATCATTCTACTTCATCTTTTGTAATAGCATAAGTCTGGCCATGATCCATTAGCTTATTTTAAGGTATATTCCTTTGGTTCCTAAGACATTGATTTTCACAGTGACTCATCTCCTTATAGGTTATGTATTGTAAATTGGAAATTTTTTCCCTTGAAATCAAAAGCATGATGGAATTTCTCTCCAAAGTTGTAGAAAACTCCCATTCCCTTTAATAATATTCCAATGTGTTTTTTCAACAATTATCACACGTAAAAAATCCTTCTTTCCTTTATTTCCATTATCCATTATTTACTTTTTCATCCTATTTTTCTCTTACTTCACTTTGAATCCCTATGACTTGGGTAATTCTTTATCTATCTTGATAACACGTGATATTATGTCCACATATGATGAGAATTATTGGGAGAATAGTTCCCTTTGAAATATTGGCTTAATCCCATCAAATAAATATCAATTCTTACTCTTTGGATTACTTGCATTGATGCGGTTCCAATTCCTTATTATAAGCACCATTTCTAAATGATTACATACAATAGATTATATTATATCATTATGAAACATAATGTATAATCCCATAACTAGTTAAATACTTAACATAAATTGAAAAATTTATAAATAGATAATATCACAATCATAAACATGGTTTCTTTGGGGATATCTTTATTTTCAAATCCTTCATAATGGGTTGTCAAGAAAATGTGAATTATCCTAAGCATATCCCCCAGGAATGTCAAACTAGGTGCATAGTAAGTCTTATTGTCATGCACTAGGTGATGATTGGGTCTATCGCAATGTTCTCTTTTCAGAGTTACTTACCTTAGGTACCTCTATGCTAGAACCACGTCCACTTATAGTATCCATATATGGATTTATTTCTAGGTGAAACCAAATAATATATTCCTTATCAAAATGTTAGGATGTTCTTCTATACTTATCTGCAAAGTATATCATTGGGTTATGTTCCCTAATCAATTATTTCCTTAATATAGTTCCCATGGTTTCTACTAAAATTAATATGATACCAACTATACCAACCCCAACCCCAACAGCTCAGAACCAGTGTCTACTTTATTATATTGGTATAATATACAAGAAATTTCATCTCAAAGTACCGAATTGTTTAGTATTCCTGGTAAACTAGATACATACATGATTTATATATTACATTTGATAACATAAATTACAATATAATTTTATTTTTTAGAGAGTAAAATTATTCCCTCTATCATATCCTTTATTATCAAACATATTACACTTCATGGATTCCTAATAAAGGAACTAAAATAAGGGTGATATCATATACTCAGTAAATGTTAAGTACAACAAAAGCTATCATGAATCAATAATCATAATCAACATAAAAAGGTAAATAACTGAACAAACATTCTATTTAAATAACTAGATAATGCATAATAATTATGGAAATGTAAATAACCGAACAATCATTCCAATTAAGTAACTTGAATATCATGATAAGATAATGCATAATAAATATAGCAAGTTAAATAACTAAACACACATTCTATTTAATCAATAAAATGAGAATGAAATGTATCTAGAGATAATATCATTATGAAAATATCATGGATAATAATAAATAAATTTTTAATAAAGAAAATTATTAATTATTTAATTTCATGTATTAGGAACATGATACATATATCATTAAGATCTATCCAGAAGACATTTTAAAACTACTGGGTAAAAACCCATATGATTTGGCCAACTTGTTTGTCTCATGAGAATTGTCGATGTATTGAGGGGATATCTATAATAAGAACCCACCCATTTCTTTCAAGTAATAAACATTCCTCATATATCAAATAGTAAATTTAATTCATAAACATTGTACCTTATCATCATGTATCTATATTTATTAATCGATACATACTTATCAATATTTCCCCAGTTAATCAAGTAACATTAAAAGTAAAAACCATATGTAAAAATGGTATACAGTTTAGGTAATAATCATTTCCATCACACATTAATATGGGTATTTAATAGAAATAAAATTTCTAATTAAAAATGGTTAAAATAAAGTGATTGTTTCAAGGGAATGTTAACAATAACATATTGCACAATAACTTTTACCACTTTGTAATTTTCAATTCAAATCCACTTGAATGAAATAAAATCAAATTGAAACATAAAATACCATAAATTATGACTGAATCATTATATTACATTCCAAAAGGTAATATATACACCTTATAAAATAAATTAGGTTCATAACAATACAATATGCCTTAATGAAGGGAAATTGAGATGAAGTCCCTTATATCACACTTCCATTTGATTGAACATGATTTAACCTCCTGTATAATGGTTTTAAACATGTAATTAACCTAAAACAGAACCATATTAATATTTATAATATCATGTATGATATTTTTATAACATCTTATCACTCATTCATCAATAATCTTTCATTTTTTTCATTGTTTCAGGTGTTAATTGCCTTGTTTTATCATTTATTATTTTTTATGAAAGATTTGATTCCTGTGAATATTATATAGTTTAACCATCTCCAAAATAATAACCATGATGTGATTATAATATTTATACTTCAATTATTCTTTTAATACCAATCATGAAATATGGTTTTGAGAAATTAATTATGTTATGATCATGGAGACGGTAGGCCATACGTACGCAGAAGTAACGTTTGCATTTTCCGATGAACATTATGGAAAGAAGGTAAGTAATATATTATATTTATATAATGATAATTATATCATATATATCATATTATTTCATTAAATATACCTATATATATCATCCATGTGGTTTGGTGATGAAAAGAGAGTCACATCATTTTGTGAAGGCGATAGTCCACGTGTACACGAACTATGTTATCAACTTTCAATGAATGAAAAGATAATAAATAAAATGATATATATTATTTTTCATAATGATAAATATTTAATTAATATAATAATTATTTCATTTAAATTAAATTTATCCTTATCACCTTCAACGTAAAGAATTAGTGAAAGATGAATCACATTGCTTCGCGAGGTGGTAGCCCACCATACACATGAGTGACGTTATCGTATCTCATGAAGAATGGAATGAAAAATGGTATATATATGATATAATGAATCTATATATGTGATATTGTTATAAATATCAAATATATACTTTATATTCACCATTATACCCAACCGTGAGAGGTGGTAATGTAAAAAATAATGACATCGGTTCGCGATGTACTAGTCCGCTATACACACAAATGATGATTTCAAAACCCATTTGATGGAAGTGGGTATGGTTTAAGATCATGAACATAACAAAAAAATATTTATATTAAATATACTGATTTTATTATATCATCATGTTTTAATACTAATTGAAGGAGGTGAAAAACAAAATAAAATAAAGACTCTCATTGAATAACATTACCTCTTCTTCGGGTAACTTCATTGGATTTGCACCAAAATACTTAATAGGTTTAATTTATGTAAAAAATAAGGCTTATAAAATGAGTGGAGATAATTTTTTAAGTGACTTGTGTGGGGATTTTCCAAACAAAAAGGGTGTGAATGTGTGAATAATATAGAAGATGGGTTGTCCCTTTATAAGTGGGGTGAGTGGCACACTTGTAATTCTTGGAAAGAAAAAATTGTACCTGTGTTTTTCACATTACAAAAGGGTAAAAAATGGATTATTAAATATACTTAGAAAATATAAGGTTTAATTTTGTCCATAAAATAGATTTTAGACAAGTTTTTAGGTTATTTTAACCCTTATCTTTCTTGTTTAACCCCTGGTAAATCTATTTTTACATTAACCACAGTATATAATTTTTATTGTTTTCACTATTCATTTTGGTAGAAAACTATATTGACAATTTTAGATGAAATAAATTATTATTCTTACAAATATGGAAATAATTTTTCAAAATTTCATTCACATAAGTGGAAAAAAAAAATTAAAATTAATCCCACATATGAGATGAGAAAGTGGGTTTTTAAAGAGAAAATGTTCTAAAGCTTACAAAGTTTTTATATCAAAATTCAATATAGAAATTATTTCAATGACCTCAATTGGATTAATTAATATATAATTTTACTAATTTTAATTTAAAACCAATTTAAAAAATAATTTAACTTTATCAATAATTTAAATAAAAAGGATGTTTTTAATTAAAATTTAGTATTTTTAACTATTCATCAAGAAATAAAATATTTAAAAAGAATCAAAAAAATTAAAAACAAGTTAATTTTTATATTATGATTTGAAAAATTATGTTTAACTTTTAAATTAAATTTACTAAAATTCATGAAAATTAATTTAAAATTATGTGCGTAAAGCGTGACTAAAACGTCTTTTAAAAAAATAGTGTTTCAGAAAACATTTCAATTTATTTTAAATGATTATTATTTTATTTCTAGTAAATAGATAACCATAATTTCTATAATTTAATTATTACTATTCATACCTTCCAATTTATCAGCTAAGTGATAACTACCATATTTTATATTAATATTTTAATAATATTACATGTTTCATTTAAACTCGGTGTTGCGTATAACGCAAGCTAAACTCAGTGTTGCATGTAATGAAAACTAAACTCAATGTTTCATGTTATGAAATCTATTTATGATATTTAATTTATTTAAAAATAAATATATCAAAAAATATTATGGTGTTATATTTTCTTCTAATATTTGTGTTGCGTATCATATACACTATAGAATGAAATGTTCTTATTTTAGAATTTCAGGGTGTTACACTTCATTCATAAAAAAACTTCATTTTTGGATATTCATTTCATGGTGTATGTGATGAATTTTAAATTTATCAAAGTACAACCAATGGATGAAATTTTTCTTATGAAATATAAACATATCAAGTAAGTATATTTCTCTATATTCTTATACAATAAAATAATTCATAAACTATTGGAAAAAGATCCTAAATAAAATGTTATCCTATTATATTAATATTTTATGAATTATATGGCCTTGTAAATCATCAAATATTTATGGTTATAAGGTCCTTAATTTTCCATTGATCATTCACTTTATTATGATCAATGACCAATATCATTCTATATTATTATTTAATCTTTTCTTCCATGTCCATATCTTCACTTGCCACCAATTTTCTCATACTTAAGAACTTAGTTATGTGTTATTCCATATAAATTTTTTACTTCCCTTTATCTATTATTAAGAGGATATTTTATTAACCCATTTACGATGTGAGTTTTTCAACAATGGTATTTCCAAATGCCAAACTCATGATTACCAAGATCAAGTTTAAATTGTGAGGAAAAAAATTATTTAAGGTGGGGAGAATGTAACAACCAAAAATTTTAAAAGAATAAAAATGTATTTTATATCGTATGCAACATGCAACACTGAGCTTAAACAACCCATGAAATATATTTATTTAAATTTAATCTCTTCAATATCTTGTGGAACATGCAGCCCTGAGTAAAAAAGAACCATAATATGGTATACCATCATAAACTAGCCATTAAATTATAGGGTATTAATAGTACTAACTAAATTATTAAAATTATGGTTATCTATTGATAAAAAATAAAATGATAATCATTTAAAAGGAAAATAAATTTTTTCAAAAAAACAATATTTTTTCTAAAATATGGTTTAGTCATTCGTTACACAAATAATTTAAAATTAATTTTTTACCAATTATATAAAAAAATTTGATAAAATTAACATAGTTTTTGAAATCATAATATCAAAATTATATTAGGGTGAATTTTTGGTATTATTCTGAAATGTTTAATTTTTCAATGAATAGTGAAAAATACTGAATTTTAATTGAAAAAATCATTCTCCTTTAAATTATTTATAAAGTTAAATTATACTTTGAATCACTTTTTAAAGTAAAAATAGTTCAATTATATATCTTTTAATCCAATTTAGGCTTCTATAATCATTTTTATATTGAATTTTGATAGAAAAACTTTGTAAACTTTTGAATATTTTCTCTTTGAAAACCTGATTTCTCATCATGCCGGTGGGATTAGTTTTTAATTAAAATTTTCCAATTATGTGGATGGAATTTTAAAAAATGGATTCTATATTTTTAATCAACATAATTTTTATTATCTACTGACAAAAATTTATAGTTAAAATAGTAAAAATTATTTTCCATGGTTAAGTTAAAAATGGAATTACTAGAGGGTTAAAATAAAAAATAAGTGTTAAAATGACCTAAAAACTTATCTAAAATATATTTTATGGTAATATTTAGACAATATTAGGTATATGAATCAATAATAATCTATTTGGGACCATTTTTACATGTGAAAAACATGGGTAAACCTTTTTCTTTTCAAAAATTCCAAGTATGCCACACACCTCACTTATAAAAGAAAACTCACTCTCTTCTCTTCTTCACACCTTAAATCCCTATTGGTTCAGAAAATATCTACCAAAATAACTTAAAAACTTAAATAAAATCATTATAAAATTCTTATTGTGTGTATAAATCCAACATGGTAATTCTTTTGGTTCAAACCTAAGGAGGTTACTCGAAGAAGTGGTAACATACTTTAATGAGCTTTTTTATATTATTTATTACTCCACACCATTCAATTATTTTTAAAACATGATGATATAATAACTTCAATATATTCCCTATAATAATATGTTTTTATTTTATGTTATTGTACTAACACCATCCAATATTCCATAAAATGGGTTATGAAATCATTATTCGTGTGTACGACAGAATACCACCTCACAAACCGATGTTATTCATTTTTCCATTACCACCTATCACGGTTGGGTATGATGATGTATATAAAGTATATATATGATATTTATAAAATAATTATACTCCTTTATCTATTATATCATATATAAATTTTTTACTTTCCATTCTATAGAGGATATGATAACGTCGCTCGTGTGTACGGCGGACAATCGCCTTGCGAAGTGATGTGATTCATCTTTCACTAATGCATTACAAGGAAGGTGATAAGGATAAATTTAATAGATATATGTGATATTAATGAAATAGTTATTATATTAAGGAAATATTTAACATTCTTAAAATATAATATATCCTTTTTTTTCTTACCTTTTCACTTAATTAAAGATGATAACATCGTCGTGTATGTTTGGACTACCGTCTTCATAATGAGATGTGACTCTATTTTCATCAACACAACACATGGATGATATATATAAGTATATTTAGAGAAATAATATGATATATTTGATATTATTATAATTATTTAAAGATAAAATATTACTCACCTTCTTTCCACAATGATCATTGGAAAATGGAAATGTTACCCATGTGTATGTATGGCCTACCGTCTCTATGATTGTAACATAGTTCATTTTTCACACCATATTTCATAATTGGTTTTAAAATTATAATTGATGTTTAAATATGATTATAATTTCATTATTATTATTCTTGATATAATGTAACTATATAAAATACTCATGAACCAAAACTTTCATGATAAAGCACAAATGGGAAATTAAGGAAATTAACACATAAAACAATAAAAATAATAAAAGATTATTAAAGAACATGTGAAAATATATTATAAAAGGATAATATATGATATTATAAATATTAATATGGTACTTTCATAAGTTAATAACATGTTTATAATCACTATTCAGGAGGTTAAATCATGTTCAACCAAAAGGAAGCATGCAGTAAGGGACTTCGTCTCAATATCCCTTCATTGAGACATATTGTAATATTATGCACCTAATTTATTTTATATGGTGTATATACTTCCCTTTTTTACATTTAATATCCTGATTCATTAATAATTCATTATATTTTAAGTTTTAATTTGAATTATTTAATCCATAGGGATTTTATATGAAAATTATCAAGTAGTAAATAATTTCATAACTAAATTTCTTTTTCAATGGGTTATATTAATTATTCATTGTCCTTGATATTATATGATTATGTGTGTATTTAATTTTGACTATATTATGTTTTATATTCGCTTATTTTATTTGGATTTAAATTTTACACACATAATCGATTAATTGGTTAATTCTCACTTCATCATTATGATCATTGTAAGGGTTTATTTCACAATCTCATTCTAATCGAGATTGTTTTTCAGTTAAAGGAAATTATTTGATCATTATATAATAAAACCATTTAATTTTCATAAAATCTGGAAATTCATGATATTTTCAAGTAATAGTACCATTTTTCTACTCTTTGGTACTTAAAATAATGAATAAAATGGTTTTAGGAAAATATGACTTGATTTCTCTCTTTAGTTTGAAATCTGTTTTCTATAGAAACCATGTTTTCTAAAAATGTTTTCAATTTTTTTATCCCTTTTCAAAATAATTTCGTTGAATCCATTTTTACCCATTTTTAATTTTTTAATTTTTTTTAATTTAATCTTCATTTCATTTTCAAAACAATTCCCTTTCGTCTTTTACCAAAAATTGAAAGGAATATTTTTTTAATGTGTACGACATGAAAATAATTTCCAACCATCACAACCAATCAAATGTTTTAAAAATTATTTTATAAGTTCCAATGGATATTTTCAAAGAAAATAATTTTTAAAATTTTCTATAATATTTTAAAAAGTGTTTTTTAAAATAAAAAGGATATATTCCTAAAGAATGTTTTTTTTTAATTTTTTTATGGTATTTCTATTCATCAACAACAATGACCCTTATTCTACTTATGATTTAATGGGGATATGCTGTATTGATAACATTCATATTCATTATATGAATGGTTTTTGATCATTTTGACCAAGGAAAGTATTGAAATTAACTTTCTTGATTTATTTTTGTATTCATTATATTTCTATTGAAATATTCACTTTCTTGTGATTATTGGAAATTAAATTTCCCCTAAATGTCCATATTATTTATCATGGATATGTTTATTACTTAACCTATATATCATTTTTACATAATGTGTTCTATATTTAAAGTTATTTGTTTATCTGGGGGAATATTGATAAATTATTATTGTTTAATCAATATGGATATTTAATGATAATGCACATTGTTCATGAATTAAATTGATTATTCGATATACGAGAAATGTTTTGGACCCGCAGTAACAGGTAGGCCCTGGAATTATATAGCCCCTAGATGCATCGGTAGGTCTCATGAGACAAATCATTAATCTTTCATTAAATGGGTTGTTACCTATATTTTTAAACCGTCATTTGGAATGTATTTATGATAGAGGTATCATGATACCACAGATATTGACACCCAATAATTAATAATTTCCTTTATTAAGAATTAATTTATTATTATCCATGATACTTTCACAATGATATTATTTCTGGATGCATTTAATCCAAATTTATTGATTAAATGAAGTATTTTTAATTATTTACATTTCCATATTGATTATGTTGTATAATATCATGATAGTAATTTTTTTTAAATGGAATGTATTTTCAGTTATTTACCTTTCTATGTGATTAGGATTATTTATTCATGGTAGATTATTCTATACTTAATCCTTGCTGAGAATTTGAGATCACCCTTATTTTTTTTCTTTCCCTGATATTCCATGAAGTGTACTATGATTGATTTGAAAGGATATGCTAGTAAGAATAATGTTATGATTGAAAAAAATTATTTTATAATTTGTGTTTCCAAATATAATATGGGAATCATGTATTTATCTAGTTTTCCAAAACTAATAAACTATTCGGTCCTTTGATATGTCATTCTTGTATCTTATTCCAATGAAATAAAGTAGACACCAGCTCTGAATTTCTAGATTCAAGTTCATTACAATGATCTATGAGTTTTGATCCTACTAATTATTATAATTCTAGATAAAATTACTTTTACATGAAATTTGAAGTCTTTATCTTAGTCATACATAAAATTTAGATAAATCTTATGTAGACTTTGAAATGTTGGAGTTACTCATACATAGTATTCAGATTATTCTTATGAAAGATCAGAAAAAATCTTTATGTGAGATTTAGATTATCCTATTTAATTATAAATAGTTAGTGAGAATTTTATTTTACTCTTACATGGACATGAAAACTTCCAAATTTCAACTTATTAGCACTTATAAAATCCTCTAAACTTATCAAAATCTCTAAAAACATATCAAATTCATTGAAAATAATTTCTAAACAAATTCATAGAATCTCAAATGCTGTTGATAATAAATACAAAAATCCTTGAACAATTACATAGGTTATTAAATGTTAATAAAAAATGTATAAAAACGTTTCATACATTTTTAAAAACAAGAAATAATCTCTAGAATTTTGGAAAAACTTCAAAAACAATAAGAATCCATGGTTGACAAAAAAACAACAACAAAGGAGGTTGGGATACAGAAATATCTCCCTTTGGACTTGTTGGAAAATATTACACTCACATATATTTTTAAAATAATGGATTCTCAATCATGAAACTTTCATATCATACATATCATGCTGCCATAATAAAAAACACATCATTTGATAAATAAATTCAAATAATTCATCACTAAGATAGTAATTTCATTTAACAAACTCTAAGGTTATGTGAGTTGCACTATATATAGGGAACAAGAATGTTTAATCAAATATTAAAATATTTTCAATAAAAATAATTTATAAGTAACAAATAAACCTTCTTAAAACATAATCTTAGTAATACAACTATAAAAAACATTTTAATGGAAAAAATAAATCCATGTGATGGGGGAAGTGTATCTCAATTTCTTCAAGAATCATAATGAGGTTTAACTCCAAGGTTAAACCAATGTCTATCTTAAAAAGTTTTTAAAAATTATTTAATGATTATACCAACCATTGTTTATTATATTTATACATACTTAATTTTTATCATGTTATAATCTAATTTATTCATGATATAATGATATTTTATTTAAATGTGATTTGTCTTTAAATATTGAATAAGATTATTGTTTATAATTATTTTACTATAATTATAATAAAAAATATAAAAAGGAAACTCTATTTATTCTCCAAAATTATTGATTTGATTTTTATCCATAGAAATTGAGTGAAACCATTTATTTTGGTGTTATATTTTTCTATACCCTATAGATTCTTACTTTGTAAGGATAGAAACATATTCCCTAGGTAGAAAGATAATCTAGAAATGGATTTTTTTTCAGCCATAAATCCTTACCAATCAATATCAGTGAAGGATATCAAATTTTTTTCATCATTAGAAATATAGAACAACCCAAAATTAACAACACCTTTGATGTATCTATGAATTATCTTCTATAATATCATATTTACTTCCTTAATATTACTTCAATACCATGGTATGAGGCATATGGAAAATACAATATCATGCATTGATGTTTTTATATTTGATGAATTCATAAATATATTTTTATATTATATTTTATTCACTAATGCCCTATATCATTCGTTTTCTTAACTTTGTTATATTATAAATAGGAGTGCTCGCGTGACATCTTGACCTGACTCGTTACCCCTAAATCTCACCAAGATCATTTCAAAGTGCTACAAGACTTTATATGTGTCCCTCTAATTACTAAAGGCCAGATTTAATGCTGATAGTTTAGAAAATACCATTGGGGGATAGTTTACCCTCAATCCACACCATATCCATTCCAACCATTCCAATATTTCATCATGAGGTGTCATAAAATTGATATACCAAACTTATAAGCAAGACAAAACACAACAGAAATATAAAAAACTCTAATCAGGATCTCAATATTCAAGATAAAATATTTTACCAAAATAAGCAGTTAATAAACCAACCAAATATATTAGTGTAATAAAACTCAAAAAAGTAATACCTATCATGCCACCAAAATACAACACCCCTAAAAGTAGATCCATCAAATCTACTAATCCACCCCAAAACTCTATGAGTCATCCCTCTAACTAGAACTCATCCTCCACCATAGCTCCTAAACCATACCTATGAACCATCGATAGTAAATAAGGGCAAATCGACCATCCCTGTATTATACTGCGAAAAATTTACATATCCACCAAAGTGGATGAATATGGGGTGAGTACTAGACCTAGTAGGATTTATAAATACTCCCCGTGAACCCCAAGATTTAAAAATACATCGATCTTCAATGAGATTTTATAAAACATTCCCCAAACTAGTGGAATTTTATAAAAATATCATAAGTGATGAAAACATGGATCATAAAAGTAACTTTCAATAATTGAGACAATATAAGATAATATAGGAAACAAAAAAAATAAGTTTCCCAAATATCACAGTCCATATAAACAATGACAACCATTCTTGAAAGACAACTCATACACCAATGTCAATAACCAAACTATAGGGACACATATGCCATGAGTAACCAAATAATATTGGTTATTAATTTCTTGTGATAGGGTTGATTACCCATAAACCTCACCATGTTATTACGAATGAGGTCCCCACACCCAAGTGAAATTTTCCACCACATCACCTTACCGTTATTAGAAAGGTCCCAACACCTAAGTGGGAATTTTCAAAACTCATTACTAATCCCTTTAAAAAACTAATCACCAAACCATAAAAATAAAAACCTAACACTAAAAACTCAAATCCACTAATAAAATTCAACTCAAATCAATTCACTGGGAATCATAATTAAAAAATTCAACATTTAACGCAATTCAAAACTATACACCCATTTGCTAGAAAACTCCCACAAACTTAGATATCATCATTTAAAGTTTACTCTAATAGCCCATAAAAATGAATATTTTCACAAACCAAAACAACTCTAACAACCAAAAATTATATATATATATATAAGCAATGAGATGAATTTCACGCCAAATCTAGAGGGTTACTATATGCACAAAATTCTTGAGAAACTAGCTACCTCAAATCTAGTGAAAATATAAAGCCACACCCTCAAAATCAAGACCAAAAACTACACTTAGGATACTAAGATTCATAGAACTAAAATAAAAAATTATATCCTAAAATTCTGAAAAAATAATCAAAACCCTACATAATTAGGGTTTACACCAATAGAAACTAAGAACAAGAGGATAGGAAATGATTCCAAGGGACTTATCTTAAATCATCACATAAAATACACCAATATCCAAAATAGAAATTATTCATAGGGAAAAGATCAACCAAAATCTCCCTACGGGTCACCTAAAAATGGGATCACTGTGTGAGTGGGTGAATAGGACTGGAATCCCCCAAATTAAGTAAAAATGAGGGTTTTAGGTGGGGTTTTTAGTGGTTATATGAATCGACCGCATGGTCTAGAGTGACCTTCTAGTGACCATGTAGTTATCACTACTTGTGAAAGCCCCAAATTTATGTATTCCCACCACACAGTCTCAAGTAACCTTACTGTATCCATGAAAAGTGTTCATTCCTCCTCAAAGCCACTTTCACGATCCTGATGATGGTTTTGCGACCATGAAGGGCTCAAAAATCACCAAAAATACCCAATTTCATCTTAAAATACCTTGAACTTCAAAATTCATCAAATATATTGTATACATACCTCAACCAAGGCCCTTAAATATTCACAACCATATAACTTACTACCCCCATGATGCTAAATTATATCCTTATTGGTGAATAACTTGGTCCACTATTGATGAATCAAGGATTCCCACTCCCATTTATCCTTATATACCACTCCATGTTTCCAAAGAACATTTACCAATGAGATAACTAAACTCTGAGACAACTTCTCTCAGTGGTCCATAAAAGGAATGAGATTTTGAAATAAAGGTTCGTCCATTTCTAACTCAGCCTCATCCCAAATTATAATGTGCAAAGGGTTAGCCACATAATTTTGTGAATACAAAACATGAAACACATCATTATATTAGGTATGTAATGCTAACTAGTATGATACAAACTCGATATTCTCAATCATCTCAAAAGGACCCACACATCTAATGTATAACTTTCCCTTATTCCCAAGCCTTTTTTGACCCAACCTCAAGGATAAATTTAGAATCAAATGATCAATCAGGACTAAATCTAGAGGTAATTTTTGATAGTTAACATATGAATTTTTTCAGGTATGATCCATAACAATTTTTTTCTGAATAAATTAAATCTTATCAGTGGCTTTCAGAACAACACTTAGGACCACCAAGGAAGCTTCTCCCATATTTTTACAACATAATGAGGAATGAAATTACCACAAAAAAATCACCTAAAATGGAACCATAACAATCACAAAATGATAAATATTATTTTATGAGAACACCACCAAAATGAAATGATCCTACCAGGATTTTCCAAAATCCATGACACGTGCTTGAATCATGTCTTCAAATATATGGATCATTTTCTCATATTAACCACTTGTATGAGGGTGATATGCTATACTAAACATCAATTGTGTTTCCAAATAATTTTTCAAATATTTCCCAAACCTAGAAGTGATCCACATATCTAGATATGATACAATAAATTTTAGTACACCATGAAGATTTACCACTTCCTGAACACATATATTTTCCACGTATTAAACTATATCCATCTTCTGAATCGGTATTAAGTGACCTAATTTGGTTAGTCTATAAACAACCACCCAAATGGAAATGGTATTTGTGATGGTCTTTGGAAAGGCCACTAAAAAATATATAGTTTTATGATCCATATTTTAAACTAGAATTAGAAATGATTAAAACATTCTGAAGGCCCATTATGCATATTATTTACCTATTGATAGGAAAATAATTTTTTAACATAGTATGAAACATCCTTTTTCATAACAAACCACCTAATGTGGCATTTAAAATCCTTAAACATATTTTTTTCATAGGGGTGAATTTCAAAATTTGAATGATTAAAGTATTTTGACTCATCCTCTCCCATTGATGAAGGAGTCACTGATCGATTCTGAACAAACAACCCAAGGTAAGTGATTTAGATGATTTATTTGAGGCCTACCCACCATTTAGGGAATCCCATATTACAACAAATTTAGAATCTATAAATTGAGTTTCCCAAACTTTATCCCACAAGGAAAGTGTAAATACCACACTAGATAAAACTATCCAATCACATTTATGAAAATAGGTTCATGTGTTACCATTTATCCTTTGATTCATTAACCACATAACAATTCACCTTATGACTTAATACATCAGCCACAATATTTCCATTCCTCAGTGTATATGGAAGGCCTAGATAAAAATTGTGAAAATACTCCATCCATTGTTAATCCTTATGATTTATATCATGTAGTAATAATCTTTATTTCAAACTCTTTTGATCTATATATAATGTAATGTTCTCTTTAAATAGGTAGTGACAACATATTCTTAATGCATGAACAACCGCTTTAATCTCTAGGTATTGTGTTGGGTAATTACTTTTATGTACCCTTAATGAGAATGAACTATAAGAAAAGACATGATTATCTTGCACCGACACACATCTAATTCTTGTATCAAAGTCATCATAGTAAACAGTATTCCCATCACCTAGTTTTGGTAACACCAAAATTGGTTTGTTTGTAGGCCTGAAATTAAATACCTTAAAGAAACTTTTAAATTCCAAGCTCCAGACAAGAGGCACATATTTTCTAATAAAATTCATCATCGGTGAGGTTCATCATGAGAAATTTTGAACAAAGAATCTATAATAATTAGTTAACCCCAGAAATCTATGTACCTCAATTAAATTTACGCATTCATTATATGATAACACTACATAAATATTCTCGATATTGAATGATATACCCTTATCAAAGCTAATGTTCTTGAGTAATTTAAATTCTCGTTTCTAAAATTCACATTCATAAAATTTTTAATAGAGATAATGGTCCTCTAATATACCCAAATCAATCACCATATATCACTCATGATTAGCCTTTGTTCATGAATACACCAATATGTCTTTAGTAAATACCATGATGAAAGAGTTGAGATATTGATAAAATGTGTGATTAATTAATTCCATAAAACCAATTAGAGGATTATTAAGACCAAATAGCATAACTCATAATGGCTATACTATCTTTGAAAAGATATATTTGGTATATCCTCTTTCTTCACCAAGATATAATGCTATCTAAACCTCAATTCAATATTGGAAAACTATTTGGGATACTTTAATTAATCAAATATATCAATTATTCTATGAAGGGTGTTTTATACTTTATGATTTATTGATTCAAATTCCTATAATTTAAAATTATCCACAATGCCCCATATTCCCTTTTTATAAAGTTTTCCAGAGATACATAAGGTAAGGAACTCAACATGGTAAAAACTTTATTACCAAAATCTTCCAACTATATATTGAGATCCTGCAACTCATATAGCACCATCCTATATGGGGGAAGAGTTATAGGACTCACACCAAGAAACAAATCAATTGAGAAGTCAAACTCAAGCTCTGAAGGTAGTTTGGAAAATTTCTATGAGAAGATTTCTCAATAGCAGCTAACTATCTCTAGTAATCCAATCTCTTGGGTTTCCCCCCAACATTAGTGCTACTAACTAGCATAAAAGACTACCAATACCAGATTTTATATGACCATACCTTCAAGAATTTACATCCCATTCACCCTTTATTGTATTAATTTACCCATCATAAATGGATAACATCACCTTCTATCTATATTAATCAATTTGTGCAATGTGGGAACACAGTCAATCTATCCCTATTATGATATCAAACAAGCACATGTCTAGTGTGATGAAATACCTTGAGAATTGTATATGTCCTATAATTATAGTTCATGATTGGCACATAAATTCCTAGTTATACTTCTCCTCTAGAATTCTTTGGATGTGCATGACATGCAATATCAACTCCACCATCAATACCAACTATTATATTACTTACACCACAATAAATAAATGTGTAATGCCAATGTTAAATAATTAAATAGAAAGAGTAGAATCATGAAATAAAGTACTTATCACTATATAAGGTCTTCTATATATTAATGGTGGATCCCTCTCTATAGAATATAATCAACCTTAAGTCTTCTTTGATTTTGGTTGTCCCACCCTACTATGGATGTTGAGATCCCTAAGTCATAATAAAATCAGTACTTTGAGGTTGAGATTTCTAATGTGTAATACATTATCAATTCCTTCCCATCAAGTTATGTGAACCCTATATCTTGTTTAATCCCTCAATAATAGATTCACTAGGTGTGTTCCTATAATACTATTTGAGGTTTCTCAACTTCCCACAACTGAAACAATTCTAAGGATACATGGTGTAATTCTTCTTTAATTGGTCCAATTAAAAACACTAAAAACATACCTCTATTTATATCTATGTATCATAGATGAACAAATAGTTATTTCCTAACTTTATGATTCTCTATAATAATGAGAAAATTCATCTCACTACCACTTATTCCCACCACTCTAACAATTACTCCCACTTGGACAAATAGTTATTTCCCATCATACATACCACTAATGAATACTTCATTAGTGGTTTAATGGGATACTTTGGGAAATCCTTCAATGGGGACTGTATTCACTAGTAGGCATATCCAGTGTAAACTAAGTTAACATCATGAATTGAGAACCATTCTCCAAAACGATCATATCCCCAAATTTACAATAAAGAACTCAGTCATATTTTATATTTGGTATGTATGATGGTATAATTATTCATTAAAAAACCTCTTAAACACTTCCCATGTAAAACCATCATTTATATTATCTTTCTCACCCAATTTCCACCACTCATTTGTTATCCCTTAAAAAATATAAATTTTTACTTTAACCATAACATCCTCTCAAGTATCTAAGAAGGTGAGTATCTTATTGATCATCTTCAACCCATACACCAATTCATGTGATCTGACATCCCCTCAAAAAATATGAGGGTTATACATCTGAAATTCTTTTAACCAATCCACCCTATCTTGGTGAAGTGGAACAACCACACCAAAAATCTGATAAAACCTTCCCAAATCTATTAGTAACTATTGATCCAATGGTTGATCATTAGGAACTATATTTTTAGTGGATTGCCCATCAAAATTCATTAGAGGTCTCCTTGGGATCATATTTCTATAATGACCAAGAAAAAACCATTAAACCAAAAATAAATGTACATGGATTATACAAATCCATATAGTAATTTCACCATAACAATAAAAAAGGGTACTCTAGCACTTAATATTTTCATAGGGGAATCACAAAAAAAACTAAAATCCAAAATTTTCCACAAAGAAAACCACTTTAAAACCTTATTTGAAAATAACCATCTTTAGTCAATGTGATTTAAAATATATTTCCCAATAAGAAGAAATATTTTATCAAAACCATGAAACCATGATTCCTTTAAAATCATAGAATGCATATATTATGCATAAAATTAACCATTGTCCATATCCCTAGAGACTTGACCCTGAGGATACCAAAAAATCTACAAGTGATTTTCTAACCACTTGAACTACCTATACATATTAGTGACTTAGGGATCTATATGAAGTGGTTAGATCAACCTTTTTATAACTAAATTATGAGTACCAACTTGACATATCACCTTACATATTTCTCAAAATAAAAAATTGATACCATTTATAACATTCTAACCAATCCATCACCCATCAACCTCACCCAGACTGAGTTGGAGTGATACTATGCCTTAGGTGTATCCCACTGATTACTAATGCGTGGTAATAAATTACAAGGGTTTATAAAATATAATTATTTTATATTTTAATCACAAGATACACCCACACCATGCATACAATTACCAACATTTCTACATGAGGTGTTCATAACTCAGATATACAAAATCAATTCCTAATAGACAAAAAAGTAGAAATATAAACAAAATATACCAGGATCTCATGATGCATAAGAAAATAATTTTCCAAAATAACAATCTAACTTCCCAATTAAATATACAAATGTAATACAACTCAAAATTAAGGCCCATTAGTATACTAAAATAAAACACCCATAGAAGGAAATCCCTCAGATCAACTAATCCTCCTCAAAACATCATGAGTCATCCAATTAACTAAAACTCATCCTCTACTATAAATCCCAATCCATATCTACGAACCCACACCAATACACAAGGATTAATTTCACTTATGTATATCACAATATATATAATCTACCCATAAACTGATGTGGGTGAATTGGGGGCAAGTAACATACCTAGTATGATTTACCCAAATCTCCCCATGAAACTCAAAATTTGGAAATACATCTAGATTCAATGAGTTTTTATAAAACATTCCCTAACCAAATTACATTTTATAAAAACTCCAAAAGAGATGAAAACATGAATTATATAAATAAACTTCAATAAACTAAGTCATTATAGATAATAAAAGAAACAATAATAAATAATTTTCCCAAATACCACATTTCACATAAATAATAACCACCATGGTCGAATGCTAACTCATGCACCAGTTTCAATAACCAAACTCAAGGTAGACATAGTACATGATTAACCAACTAAGATTGGGTATCACATACTTACATGAGGAACCACTACCCACAAATCTCAGCTTGTTATTACCAATAAGGTCCATACACTTAAGTGGGAATTTCCACCATAACACCTTTCCATTACTAGTAGGGTCACCACACCCAAGTGGGAGTTTCCAATACTCATTCCTAATCCATAAAATAATAAACCAATCACAAAAACACATAAATAAAAACCTAATACTGAAAACTAAATTCCACCAATAACATTAAACTCAAATAAATTCCAACATTCAACATTTTAAAAAATTCAATACCATAAACAAATTTTCTAGAAAACACCTACACGCCAAAAAATAACTATTTCATGTTTTCTCAAATAGCGTACACAGTAAAATCTTTATTTTAACAAACCAAATCCACACCAACAACTAACTATTTTATGCATATAAAAGAAATGAAACAAAATTCACACTAAATCTATAAGGTTTCTACACACTTGGAATATATGAGAATCCACCTACCTCAAATTTGACAAAAACATGAAGCCACACCATGAAAACCAAGATCAAACCCTAAAAAGGATCCTCAAATAAATTACATCAAAATCCACAGTTAAATTTAAAAATTTACACCAAAATCAACCAAAACTAACTTTATTAGGATTTACATCAAGAGTTTCCAAAAATAAGATTAGAGGGTAGAATCAAGAGGGTCTTAATTTAAATAAGTACACCCAATCCATCAAGATAAAAAATATCCAAGAGCTAGAGGGAGAAGATCAACCAAATTCATCTTGTAAGTCACACACAAATGAACGCACTGAGGAGGGAAAATTTGAGTGAAATCACTATAATTGGATAAATGAAAGGGTTTTGTGAGGAATTTTAAGTGGTTATAGGACCTGACTACACAATTCTAGGAGACCATATTTTGATCACTTCCATTGAAACAATCTATATGTATAACCCCTACATGATCCTGAGTGACTCTATTTTAACCATGGAGAGCTTTCAATACCCATATAGTGATTGTTTTGTGATCATTAAAGGAATAAAAATCTCTCAACGTCATATAATTTTAACTTAAAACACCCTAATTTCAAAATATATCAAGAATAGCCATTACATACCTTAACCAGGTCCTTAAAACTAGCATGATCACAATCTTTCGTGTTTATTTTACTCAATAAATCATTTTAATACATCTATTAATATAATATATATACTTTCCCTCCTCTTCCTACATAATAACTAAAGTTAATGAAAATTTTAACTTACTAGTTAATGATATTTCAATTACCATTAGAATCATTTTTGAAAACTGATTATAATATTCTTCTCTTGAACTTATAAGCATGATATCATGAAAATATATAAAAACCACCATTTTACTTTCATAGTTTTTCTTTATAAAAACATTTTGACAAAATCCACCTCTTTTTAATTGAAAATTATTTAGAAAATAGTCCAATATGTGAAGTAATTCTCTAATAGATTATTTCAAATAATAGAGTAATTTCTTGAGTTTACAAACCCTATTTCTATCTTCAACAAATCCAAAACACATTATACTAATAAATATAATCTTATTCTTATATTACTTTATTAATAATTAAAAATGTGGAATCTATACAGTTTTGTTTAAACCTATTGGATAAAAATTTCATGGAATTATATAATTCTATCTAGTGTTGAAAAAAGAGACAGTATTCTATCAATATTAATCCAATGAATATAGGCATATACATTCTATAAAATTATAGATTTATTTCTAAAAATATCCATATTTTCATTGTGTTTGTTTTATGTAAACCTTGTTGGTACCTATGTCATTTTTTATTTCCATTTTGGTACTAAATCTCATGTATAACTCTTCTTAATTTGATCAAGTTTTTCATATATATCCTTAATATAACTCTATTATTTAGATTATTTATAGAATTTCTTAGTTCAAATAGTATTAAATAAAGTACACCTTAAAAGTTATTTATTATTTAGGTTTGATAAAGTGAATTATTAATTCCCACAATGACCTCTTCATATAAATATATTTTCTTATTTAATTTTTCATTATAGATATACTAATCCTCCTATTGGTAATTATTTTATTGAAGTGTTAAATATTTATTATTACCTTTTTATTCTTTAGGATGATACAATATTTTTTATTGTTTTTCATTATTTTTAATAACCATATTACTTCTATTTATTTGATTCTGATCTATAATGAAATAATTTCCTTTAATTATCTTGTAAAGCCATTTATTAATGAACTTCTATGCCTTTATCTTGATCATGTAAACATGTAGTATTCCCTTATGACATTTATTTTCATATGTCACTTGGTTTGTATATTTATTTAAAAAATTAAAATTTATTCCAAAGACTTAAATAATTCAAGGTTATATTTTCCTTTTACCATAGTTCTTAATGTGTAAATTCTCATTCTAATCATAATTGGGATCTATTCAAAATATGAGGAGCAGATTCAATAACATACTTTCAATAATGTGTTGAAATTATATAATAAATAAACATTTAATATACATGTTGTTTATAATATAGTTTCATCTCTCTAATATCTCGTTATTTGGAGTTTTATAATAGCTAATACTTTTGAAAAAATTTCAATAATACCTAAGTACTTCTCTATTTTTAAGATAGTGTATTACATGGCACTAGTTGAACTTATAAACTTTATATTATTGAAATATAATTTTACAACATTATTATATATATATATATATAAATACTTTAGTCTTGCGACATATTAACATTATATAATCCATTCTATTGATGTCATCAACAAATAATACATTTTATAATTTTATTTTTATACCTTTTTGATACATAGGTCTATAAAAAATTTGCAAAAAAAAATCTTGAACTTTAGTATCATTCATATCCTTTGGTTAATATGAAATTTTATTAATATTACTATCTTAGAATGCCTTGAATATTTTTTCTCTTTATCTTATAATATTTTATAAAACTAATATTTCTTTTCTTCTCGCCAATTCCCCCATTATCCCTTGGATGATATGGTCTAATATATTACACCAAAAATTGTTTTCATCTTCTTTAGAAAAGAAACATATATCACCACTAACATTGATTTCTTAAAAGTTTCCATTAGTTATACTCCCTTTCATCATAATAAATCAATTTTTACCTTTAAAAACACATATCTTCTTAGTTAAATTTATTACATGGCTAGATTCATATTACAAAATAAAATTTTAAAGGTTTTGTTGGATTCCTTATTAAAATAACACTTATTCATTTTTATATTTCATTAGCTATAAGAATTTATTTTACACCACCTTTGATTTTAATAGTAATATCATCATCAAATATATATTTTTATCAACTTTTCATTTGATATTATTTATTAAATTTATATTCCAAGATATTTTTGAGAGACATCCAATATATAATAAATAAACCCCTTTATTATTGGTGTCCTTGAGAATCAGTAACTAGATTATATCTTTATAACTTATTATTCTTCTTATTCTAGTCCTTTGAGCCAAATTAAATTTTCACTAGTGATTTTATAATATACATTGATCTTGATTCATTTAGAAACAAATCTAATTATCATAAAATATAAATATAGTTGTTTACTTTACTCAATTTATAAGTTTTTTTCAAGTAAGAAATTTTTGGGTGATATCTTCTCTAAATAGGTATAGTGATTTTGTGTTTTTTATACAATTTATAAAGTTGTGTCTATATCATGTATATAAAAATTAATAACAAGTGAAAATATAGTTATTATTGTATGCATGTTGTCCCTATTTGTATTTAGTGTTTTTTGTAATTTTATCTTATTTTTTTTATTATTTTGTAAAATTGAGAATTACTTCAATTAAAAATATTTATCAAAACTCATTTAATAGTTAATAATTAATTAAATTAAATTTTAATAATTTTATTCTTCATTTATTATTTTTATTCAATTATTTTATTTTTATATAAAATATATTTCAAGTTTCTATAATTTTTCAAAGTATTTATTTTACATTTACTTAAGTGTTTTTACCCCTATATAACTTATTTTTACCCTTATATAAGCATTTTTAATCTTTTTATTACCTTTAAATAGGTTATTTAAACATATATTTACCCTACCCCTCGTAGGTGGGTGGGTGGTGGGGGAAAGGGGTTTAGGGCACCGGTCGCGGGGTCGAGTACCCATTCCCCTTTATTTGAAGTGGTTTATTTGTAGTGTTCATGAACTTATATTGGACTTATTATCCAACCTTTTACATATTTACCCTTTTGTATGTTCGATATACCCTTACATAGCATTATAATTACCCTTATGAAAGTAGTTTAAAGGTTGGTATTACCGTTACACAAGCAGTTTTGTAAATCCCTAAACCCGCACTTTCAGATTTAGTACTAAAACATGTTGTGTATTTTTTTGTATAAAATATATCATAAAAATACATAGTGCGTTATACATTCAAGGAAATTTTGTGGTCTAGGTTCTATAGAATTAGACAACAACTTACATAAATTGAATCATATTTTACAAAAATAATTTCAAATTGGATTTTTCTGCACTTTCACCTTAACTGTCCTTCGAACATCTAAGGAATCTTGTGAAAAACATTTTTAAAACTTTTGATGAGCATAAAAAGCTCAGTAAGGGATATAAAGAATGGAAGAAACCATTAGTCCATGAATGCATGTAAACATATGCAATCATTTTCACAAAGACATACTTGATTATTCACTGAAAGTGGATAATATTAATTGTTAATATCTTTATATTCATTGTTCCAAAGTCCATAAACATTGTTTTTAGTGCATTACATAAATAGAACTCCATTTCTCATCAAAAATGCAATTCATGCTTAAAATGAAAATTTGGGCCCAATCATTCATTTGTTTTTTGACAATATTATATTCATTTTCTGAATTTGAAATTTTGGTATATGATTTATCACTTTGTTTGGAACATTTTATCTTTTAGGTCCGATGGATGAATCACAAAGGAAGATGGAGAATTTTGCGCCTGAAGGCAGAAACTTGCTGGAAAAAGCATAATGGGCCTAAGGCCCATCAAACAAATATGGGGCCCAGAAACCAAGCCCAATGAAGCTCAAATTTATACAGTAGAAAGATAAAAATATGAGGATCATTTTATTCAACTGTGGCCAGAGCTAATTCTGAATTTTTCGTGATGATAAAGGGATCTGAAGTTGAGATTTAAATGGTGGACCCGACATTAATGCATAGAAATCCGTCCACCATTTCGACCATAACTTCCAAACAGCTAAGACAAATTTCCAGAAATTTTGATAGCTTCTATAATACACATGGAAGAAGATATGTTCTATTTATGACACCTTCGGATTCAGCCGTATGTAGTGTCAAACGCACACGTCAAAATGAAGGATGAATCTGGATGGTTTTGTGGTCAACTTTGTAACGTTAATTTCCTTTTGATTCTTCACCCTCCTTTTGACACTCTTAATTTTTGGGGGGTGAATTTATTGTTGGGGGTGGACATAAGGCTCCTAATATGCCTATATAAGGAGCTATTGGTGAAGGGAATAATGATATAACATTTTTCTTTGAATCCATGTTTTTCTTTCATCCATTGTATTTCTTTCAATTGTAATTTCCTGCTTTCAATTTGTAATCGCTTCATCAAGTTTTCCCATGTAAGTTTTTATTTCAAGTTTATTATTTTAATAAAATTTCTTCTTCTTCTTCACTTTTTATTTTCCTTTTCTTCAAACGTTGATACCGTTGAATCGAAGTGTGAATTTATTCACACCCGCACTTGTGAATTCATCACACAACGGTGGAGTGTTCATTTTGATTAATGTTTTTATTCTTCAATCCCGCTTCTTTAAGTCAACAACCCTCTTCCATTGATAGAATAGCATAAATGGAGGGCTAAACTTTTATGGGTTGATCCTAGGGATTTGCATGGGCTGGATTGAATGTTATTTGGTGTTCTTAAATTCTTAAATTTGTTCTTTATTTTAAGAGTTCCTTTCTTTGATTTATCTTCTTCTTTGTCTTCACCGACTTTAATGACGACACATTTTGAGTGATAGTACGATCCAATTCCTTGGAGTGTTCATTTAATTGATCCTCTAAGTGAATTGGTGATTAGCCTTGAAATTGTGTATGGATTAAATCGGAGAATGATATTGAGGAATTATTTCATTTAATGGATACCTATTGAATCGATGAACAGAAAATCAAATGAAAAACAAATACATTCAATAAATCCCAAGAGACAACCTAGTATCAACTCACCTTAATTAGTTGTTTTAATTAAATTAATTTTATTCGTTTTTTTTTAAATTAAATAAATATTTCTTCAAATCAATCAACACCAGAGTTGGCCACTTCATAGCCAATCCCACATCTAATCAAAGTGTCTCAAGGTTTCTTCTTCAGTCCTTGTGGATTCGATCCCTACTTGTACTTCAATGACCACTTTTACCGGTAGGGTAAATTTGGGCGCAACCAAATTTTGGCACTGTTGTCGGGGACCCAAGTAAGTTTTCTTAGACACCCACCTTCTATTCTCACCTAACTTCTCTTTTCTCACCTATATTTCTCTTTTCTTCTCCCCTTTCTATTTTCGTGTGCCCAAAAAAATCCAAATCCAAATTTTATTCAACTCCAATGGAGTATCATCAACAATATCCCTTCACAAACTCAAGATTTAATCAGTTTGAAAATCCTCATTGGGAATCACCAACCTTTTTTAATCAACCTTTGAATGAATACCCAACACCCGATAACATGAACAAAATTTTTAATGACGAATGTTTAAAAGATCAATTTCCATACCTATCAAGAATGATTAAAAAGATGAATAATGAGGAAGTACATGATGTCCAAATATCTATCAATCCTAATCCCAAAACAATTCTTCAAAAATTGTGTGAACAAATGGAAAAAATGAATTCAGAGGTATCAAGTTTTAGACTAGAACTACAAAACATTAAAACTTGTGTGGACCCCATTCCCACTCAAACCATCCCTTCCTCAATATTTATAAAATAATATTGTAACACACAAACCCCTCATCCATTTATTGAAGAACCAACCTCAGGATTTTGGGTAATTGGAGAGGATCGTGGAGTTTTTAAAGGGTCTTTAAATCAGGAGGAAATTGATTTTTTGGATTCAAAAGAGGAAAATTTGACATCATGGATTGATTTTCCTAAATATAACTCCATTAATAAATTTTCAGAAGCACCAAACATTGAACCACTAGGATAAATCACAAAAAATGAGTCTATACCCATTCCTGACATTCAACTGGATAATTTTCATAAGGAATCACAATTTCAAAATGAAGAGATTATTTCTAAAGAAGAAAGTTATTTTTCAAATTTCCAATATTTTTTAGGAAAATTAAATCAACCCAACCTCAAAATTATGAACCTTTCATCCCCACTAAATTATCCCTTTATAGAGTACAAATAAGACCTTTCAGTTGTCATTCATCCATATCATGAAATCAATAATGTAGCAATGATCCTTGGTGTCTTAGGCAAGACTATAGAAACAACTCGATCAACCATTTTAGATATTCCTTGGATTTTACCAATCATTGTAGAAAATAGGATTTCATATGAAAAAAATTTCAAAAAAACAATCAATCTCAATCTTGTTGAAGTGGAGAAAGATGGGTTAATTAAAATTTTGAAAGTTGGAATTGGATAAGTTAGGGGATTCAAGTCGAGCCAACGACGTTAAGCAAAAGCGTTGCATGGGAGGCAACCCATGGTTTTCATGTTTCTAATCATTTTGAATCATTTTTTTTCATATAATAAATTACCATAAGCTATTGACTTGTTCTTCTTTTATGAGTAAGGATGGGTATGAAAGGGGAGCGCCATATTCATCCGTGTCACGTGGTGTGATCTCTGAGTAATACCTTACCCAGAAAATATAAAGAAGACAATGTATCATCAGTTTATTTTGTTTTGTTTTATTTTTATGTTTTTATAGGTTTAAAAAAAAGGACATGTCATAAGCCATAAGGAAAATCCATTCACCACCATCCAAGCCGCTGAGACTCAAATCCAGGATTGAAGGGAGACTATGGAATGCACTATCATCATCAACCACCAGGTGACTTCATTCCATGATTTTCATTTTAAATTTCTTCTTTGAACTCCTCTCCTACCCCCTTCTAACTTTTCTTTTCTGTAAACACTGGGGACAGTGTTATTCTAAGTTGGGGGGGGATAAAAAATGATTTTTTTTTCAATAAGAACATGCATGGAAAGAAAAAATTCCATTAACCTTGAACATGATAACACACATTGCAAACTCTGAAATTGGATATCGAAAAATTTGGATGCTTTGATTCTGAATTTAATGCAAGTTTAAGTTCATGAGCATAGTTTTTGGAAAGTGCGGTTGTCCAATGTGATTTTTCAATGTTTACAATTTCATCCTCTTAATAAAAATGCCACAATGCACGTCTACTGGATTGTGGGTGTAAATTTGATTTCTTGGGTCCCTTTCATTATAGCATAGGGTTCTGGGGTCACTTTTAGTTTAATTTGAGTATCCAAAAAAACAAAAAAAAAGACCACATAGAGTAATGTTTTGTCCAAATGTGTGGCGTCCAGCACTTGCGGATCGTGACTCCATAGTTGTCTTTCCTAGAGTTAGGCTTTATATCTCTATTGTAGAGCATGAAATTGACAATATGTGTGGCATCCGGCACTTGGGGATCGTGACTCCATAGTTGTCTTACCCAGAGTTAGTCTTTTCATATCTATTGTGGTTAAAAAAATAAAATCAAAAAAAATAAAAAAAAAGGATACTCATCTTAAGGTTTAATGTTATTCCCACCTAGCACTTCCATTTTTTCCCCTTGAACAATAAAATGGGCGCAATATCTTTTATGATGCACAACACTTTATCATGCTTAATTGGAATTGGATGAAATGTGGCAATGAATTTGAACAAATGAATGGGCTTGGGCTTGGGATATGCTTATGGACCTAGCTTGTTTTTAATGATTTTGATGGGTTTTCATAATTTTTTTGGTATTAGATATTTGGGTGAGCAATGTTTATTAAAATGTTTTTGGAAAAGGGGATTTGAATTTCATATTTGTAATTTATTTTTCTCGGGAGTAGAAAAACTCAAGTTGGGGGGTGTGATTAGTTACTGAAAGTGGATAATATTAATTGTTAATATATTTATATTCATTTTTCCAAAGTCCATAAACATTTTTTTAGTGCATTAAATAAATAGAACTTCATTTCTCATCAAAAATGCAATTCAAGTTTAAAATGAAAATTTGGGCTCAATCATTCATTTGTTTGTTGACAATATTATATTCATTTTATGAATTTGAAATTTTGGGATATGATTGATCACTTTGTTTGGAAAATTTTATCTTTTAGGTCCGATGGATGAATCCCAAAGAAAGATGGAGAATTTTGCGCCTGAAAGCAGAAACTTGCTGGAAAAAGCATAACGGGCCTAAGGCCCATCAAACAAATGTGGGGCCCAGAAACCAAGCCCAATGAAGCTCAAATTTATACAGTAGAAAGATAAAAATATGAGTATCATTTTATTCAACTGTGGCCGGAGCTAATTATGAATTTTTCATGATGATAAAGAGATCTGAAGTTGAGATTTAAATGGTGGACCCGACATTAATGTACAGAAATCCGTCCCACCATTTCGACCATAACTTCCAAACAGCTGAGCCAAATTTCCTGAAATTTTTATAGATTCTAGAAGACACATGGACGAAGATATGTTTGATTTATGACACCTTCGGATTCAGCCTTATGTAGTGCCAAACGCACAGGTCAAAATGGAGGATGAATCTGGCTGGTTTTGTGGTCAACTTTGTAACGTTAATTTCCTTTTGATTCTTCACCCTCCTTTTGACTCACTTAATTTTTGGGGGTGAATTTATTTTTGGGGGTGGAAATAAGGCTCCTAATATGCATATATAAGGATCTGGTGGTGAAGGGAATAATGATATAACATTTTTCTTTGAATCCATGTTTTTCTTTTATCCATTGTATTTCTTTCAATTGTAATTTCCTGCTTTCAATTTGTAATCGCTTCATCAAGTTTTCCCATGTAAGTTTTTATTTCAAGTTTATTATTTTAATAAAATTTCTTCTTCTTCTTCACTTTTTATTTTCCTTTTCTTCACACGTTGATACCGTTGAATCGAAGTGTGAATTTATTCACACCCGCACTTGTGAATTCATCACACAACGGTGGAGTGTTCATTTTGATTAATATTTTTCTTCTTCAATCCCACTTCTTTAAGTCAAATACCCGCTTCCATTGATAGAATAGCATAAATGGAGTGCTAAACTTTTATGGGTTGATCCTAGGGAGTTGCATGGGCTGTATTGAATGTTATTTTATGTTCTTAAATTCTTAAATTTTTTCTTTATTTTAAGAGTTCCTTTCTTTGATTTATCTTCTTCTTTGTCTTCACTGACTTTAATGACGACACATTTTGAGTGCTAGTACGATCCAATTCCTTGGAGTGCTCATTTAATTGATCCTCTAAGTGAATTGGTGATTTTCCTTGATATTGTGTATGGATTAAATCGGAGAATGATATTGAGGAATTATTTCATTTAATGGATACCTATTGAACTGATGAACAGAAAATCAAATGAAAAACAAATACATTCAATAAAGCCCAAGAGACAAACTAGGATCAACTCACCTTAATTATTTTTTTTAATTAAAGTAATTTTATTGGTTTTGTTTTTTAAATTAAATAAATATTTCTTCAAATCAATCAACACCATAGTTGGCCACTTCATAGCCAATCCTGTATCTAATCAAAGTGTCTCAAGGTTTCTTCTTCAGTCCCTGTGGATTCGATCCCTACTTGTACTTCAAAGACCGCTTTTACCGGTAGGGTAAATTTGGGCGCAACCAAATTTTGGCGTCGTTTCTGGGGACCCAAGTAAGTTTTCTTAGACACCCACCTTCTATTCTCACCTAACTTATCTTTTCTCACCTATATTTCTCTTTTCTTCTCCCCTTTCTATTTTCGTGTGCCCAAAAAATCCAAATCCAAATTTCATTCAACTCCAATGGAGTATCATCAACAATATCCCTTCACAAACTCAATATTTAATCAGTTTGAAAATCCTCATTGGGAATCACCAACCTTTTTTAATCAACCTTTGAATGAATACCCCACACCCGATAACATGAACAAAATTTGTAATGATGAATGTTTAAAAGATCAATTTCTATACTTATCAAGAATGATTGAAAAGATGAATAATGAGGAATTCCATGATGTCCGAATATCTATCAATCCTAATCCCGAAACAATTCTTCAAAAATTGTGTGAACAAATGGAAAAAATGAATTCAGAGGTATCAAGTTTTAGACTAGAACTACAAAACATTAAAACTTGTGTGGACCCCATTCCCACTCAAACCATCCCTTCCTCAATATTTATAGAAGAATATTGTAACACACAAACCCCTCATCCATTTATTGAAGAACCAACCTTAGGATTTGGGATAATTGGAGAGGATCGTGGAGTTTTTAAAGGGTCTTTAAATCAGGAGGAAATTGATTTTTTGGACTCAAAAGAGGAAAATTTGACATCATGGATTGAGTTTCCTGAATATAACTCCATTAATAAATTTTCAGAAGCACCAATCATTAAACCACTAGGAGAAATCACAAAAATTGAGTCTATAACCATTCCTGACATTCAACTGGATAATTTTCAGGAGGAATCACAATTTCAAAATGAAGAGATTATTTCTAAAGAAGAAAGTTATTTTTCAAATTTCCAATCTTTTTTAGGAAAATTAAATCAACCCAACCTCAAAATTATGAACCTTTCATCCCCACTAAATTATCCCTTTATAGAGTACAAACAAGACCTTTCAGTTGTCATTTATCCATATCATGAAATCAATAATGTAGCAATGATCCTTGGTGTCTTAGGCAAGACTATAGAAACAACTCGATCAACCATTTTAGATATTCCTTGGATTTTACCAATCATTGTAGAAAATAGGATTTCATATGAAACAAATTTCAAAAAAACAATCAATCTCAATATTGTTGAAGT
This sequence comes from Viscum album, assembly GCA_963277665.1. Taxonomy (NCBI): domain Eukaryota; kingdom Viridiplantae; phylum Streptophyta; class Magnoliopsida; order Santalales; family Viscaceae; genus Viscum; species Viscum album. Next base: position 1,981,851,973 of record OY728119.1, read on the forward strand.
GGAGAAATATGGGTTAATTAAAATTTTGAAAGTTGGAATTGGATAAGTTGGGGGATTCAAGTCGAGCCAATGACGTTAAGCAAAAGCGTTGCATGGGAGGAAACCCATGGTTTTCATGTTTCTAATCATTTTGAATCATTTTTTTTCATATAATAAATTACCATAAGTTGTTGACCTGTTCTTATTTTATGAGTAAGGATGGGTATGAAAGGGGAGCGCCATATTCATCCGTGTCACGTGGTGTGATCTCTGAGTAATACCTTACCCAGAAAATATAATGAAGACAATGTATCATCAGTTTATTTTGTTTTGTTTTATTTTTATGTTTTTATAGGTTTAAAAAAAATAAAAGGACATGTCGTAAGCCATAAGGAAAATTCATTCACCACCATCCAAGCCGCTGAGACTCAAATCCAGGATTGAAGGGAGACTATGGCATGCACTATCATCATCAACCACCAGGTGACTTCATTCCATGATTTTCATTTTAAATTTCTTCTTTGAACTCCTCTCCTACCCCCTTCTAACTTTTCTTTTCTTCAAACACTAGGGACAGTGTTATTCTAAGTTGGGGGGGATAAAAAATTATTTTTTTTTTCAATAAGAACATGCATGGAAAGAAAAAATTCCATTAACCTTGAACATGATAACACACATTGCAAACTCTGAAATTGGATATCGAAAAATTTGGATGCTTTGATTCTGATTTTAATGCAAGTTTAAGTTCATGAGCATAGTTTTTGGAAAGTGCGGTTGTCCGATGTGATTTTTCAATGTTTGCAATTTCATCCTCTTAATAAAAATGCCACAATGCACGTCTACTAGATCGTGGGTGTTAATTTGAGTTCTTGGGTCCCTTTCATTATAGCATAGGGTTCTGGGGTCACTTTTACTTTAATTTGAGTATCCAAAAAAAACAAAAAAAAACAAAAAAAAAGACCACATAGAGCAATGTTTTGTCCAAATGTGTGGCGTCCGGCACTTGCGGATTGTGACTCCATAGTTTTCTTGCCCAGAGTTAGGCTTTATATCTCTATTGTAGAGCATGAAATTTACAATATGTGTGGCGTCCGGCACTTGGGGATCATGACTCTATAGTTGTCTTGCCCAGAGTTAGTCTTTTCATATCTATTGTGGTTAAAAAAATAAAATAAAAAAAAAATCAAAAAAAAAAAGGATACTCATCTTAAGGTTTAATGTTATTCCCACCTAGCGCTTCCATTTTTTCCCCTTAAACAATAAAATGGGCCCCATATCTTTTATGATGCACAACACTTTATCATGCTTAATTGGAATTGGATGAAATGTGGCAATGAATTTGAACAAAGGAATGGGCTTGGGCTTGGGATATGCTTATGGACCCAGCTTTTTTTTAATGATTTTGATGGGTTTTCATAATTTTTTTTGGTATTAGATATTTGGGTGAGCAATGTGTATTAAAATGTTTTTGGAAAAAGGGATTTGAATTTCATATTTGTAATTTATTTTTCTTGGGACTAGCAAAACTCAATATGGGGGGTGTGATTAGTTACTGAAAGTGGCTAATATTAATTGTTAATATCTTTATATTCATTTTCCAAAGTCCATAAACATTGTTTTTAGTGCATTACATAAAGAGAACTTCATTTCTCATCAAAAATGCAATTCATGTTTAAAATGCAAATTTGAGCTCAATCATTAATTTGTTTGTTGACAATATTATATTCATTTTCTGAATTTGAAATTTTGGGATATGATTGATCACTTTGTTTGGAACATTTTATCTTTTAGGTCCAATGGATGAATCCCAAATAAATATGGAGAAGTTTGCGTCTGAAAGCAGAAACTTGCTGGAAAAAGCATAATGGGCCTAAGGCCCATCAAACAAATGTGGGGCCCAGAAACCAAGCCCAATGAATCTCAAATTTATACAGTATAAAGATAAAAATATGAGGATCATTTTATTCAACTGTGACCGGAGCTAATTCGGATTTTTTCATGATGATAACGGGATCTTAAGTTGAGATTTAAATGGTGGACCTGACATTAATGCACAGAAATCCGTCCCACCATTTCGACCATAACTTCCAAACGGCTGAGCCAAATTTCCTGAAATTTTTATAGCTTCTATAAGACACATGGTCTAAGATATGTTCTATTTATGACACCTTTGGATTCGGCCGTATGTAGTGTCAAATGTACACGTCAAAATGGAGGATGAATCTGGCTGGTTTTGTGGTCAACTTTGTAACGTTAATTTCCTTTTGATTCTTCACCCTCCTTTTGACTCTCTTAATTGTTGGGGGTGAATTTATTGTTGGGGGTGGAAATAAGACTCCTAATATTACTATATAAGGAGCTGGTGGTGAAGGGAATAATGATCTATCATTTTTCTTTGAATCCATGTTTTTCTTTCATCCATTGTATTTCTTTCAATTGTAATTTCCTGCTTTCAATTTGTAATCGCTTTATCAAGTTTTCCCATGTAAGTTTTTATTTCAAGTTTATTATTTTAATAAAATTTCTTCTTCTTCTTCACTTTTTATTTTCCTTTTCTTCACACGTTGATACCGTTGAATCGAAGTGTGAATTTATTCACACCCGCACTTGTGAATTCATCACACAACGGTGGAGTGTTCATTTTGATTAATGTTTTTCTTCTTCAATCCCGCTTCTTTAAGTCAACTACCCGCTTCCATTGATAGAATAGAATAAATGGAGGGATAAACTTTTATGGGTTTATCCTAGGGATTTTCATGGGCTGGATTGAATGTTATTTGATGTTCTTAAATTCTTAAATTTTTTCTTTATTTTAAGAGTTCCTTTCTTTGATTTATCTTCTTCTTTGTCTTCACTGACTTTAATGACGACACATTTTGAGTGATAGTACGATCCAATTCCTTGGAGTGCTCATATAATTGATCCTCTAAGTGAATTGGTGATTTGCCTTGAAATTGTGTATGGATTAAATCGGAGAATGATATTGAAGAATTATTTCATTTAATGGATACCTATTGAACCGATGAACAGAAAATCAAATGAAAAACAAATACATTCAATAAAGCCCAAGAGACAACCTAGGATCAACTCACCTTAATTAGTTGTTTTAATTAAATTAATTTTATTGGGTTTTTTTTTAAATTAAATAAATATTTCTTCAAATCAATCAACACCATAGTTGGCCACTTCATAGCCAATCCCGCATCTAATCAAAGTGTCTCAAGGTTTCTTCTTCAGTCCCTGTGGATTCGATCTCTACTTGTACTTCAAAGACCGCTTTTACCGGTAGGGTAAATTTGGGCGCAACCAAATTTTGGCGCCGTTTCCGGGGACCCAAGTAAGTTTTCTTAGACACCCACCTTCTATTCTCACCTAACTTCTCTTTTCTCACCTATATTTCTCTTTTCTTCTCCCCTTTCTATTTTCGTGTGCCCAAAAAAATCCAAATCAAAATTTCATTCAACTCCAATGGAGTATCATCAACAATATCCCTTCACAAACTCAAGATTTAATCAGTTTGAAAATATTCATTGGGAATCACCAACCTTTTTTAATCAACCTTTGAATGAATACCCCACACCTGATAACATGAACAAAATTTGTAATGACGAATGTTTAAAAGATCAATTTCCATACCTATCAAGAATGATTGAAAAGATGAATAATGAGGAAGTCCATGATGTCCAAATATCTATCAATCCTAATCCCGAAACAATTCTTCAAAAATTTTGTGAACAAATGGAAAAAATGAATTCAGAGGTATCAAGTTTTAGACTAGAACTTCAAAACATTAAAACTTGTGTGGACCCCATTCCCACTCAAACCATCCCTTCCTCAATATTTATAGAAGAATATTGTAACAAACAAACCCCTCATCCATTTATTTAAGAACCAACCTTATGATTTGGGATAATTGGAGAGGATCGTGGAGTTTTTAAAGGGTCTTTAAATCAGGAGGAAATTGATTTTTTGGATTCAAAAGAGGAAAATTTAACATCATGGATAGTGTTTCCTGAATATAACTCCATTAATAAATTTTCAGAAGCACCAATCATTAAACCACTAGGAAAAATCACAAAAATTTAGTCTATACCCATTCCTGACATTCAACTGGATAATTTTCAGGAGGAATCACAATTTCAAAATGAAGAGATTATTTCTAAAGAAGAAAGTTATTTGTCAAATTTCCAATCTTTTTTAGGAAAATTAAATCAACCCAACCTCAAAATTATGAACCTTTCTTCCCCACTAAATTATCCCTTTATAGAGTACAAACAAGACCTTTCAGTTGTCATTTATCCATATCAAGAAATCAATAATGTAGCAATGATCCTTGGTGTCTTAGGCAAGACTATAGAAACAACTCGATCAACCATTTTAGATATTCCTTGGATTTTACCAATCATTGTAGAAAATAGGATTTCATATGAAACAAATTTCAAAAAAACAATCAATCTCAATCTTGTTGAAGTGGAGAAAGATGGGTTAATTAAAATTTTGAAAGTTGGAATTGGATAAGTTGGGGGATTCAAGTCGAGCCAACGACGTTAAGCAAAAGCGTTGCATGGGAGGCAACCCATGGTTTTCATGTTTCTAATCATTTTGAATCATTTTTTTTCATATAATAAATTACCATAAGTTGTTGACCTGTTCTTCTTTTATGAGTAAGGATGGGTATGAAAGGGGATCGCCATATTCATCTGTGTCACGTGGTGTGATCTCTGAGTAATACCTTACCCAGAAAATATAAAGAAGACAATGTATCATCAGTTTATTTTGTTTTGTTTTATTTTTATGTTTTTATAGGTTTAAAAAAAATAAAAGGACATGTCGTAAGCCATAAGGAAAATCCATTCACCACCATCCAAGCCGATGAGACTCAAATCCAGGATTGAAGGGAGACTATGGCATGCACTATCATCATCAACCACCAGGTGACTTCATTCCATGATTTTCATTTTAAATTTCTTCTTTGAACTCCTCTCCTACCCCCTTATAACTTTTCTTTTCTTTAAACACTGGGGACAGTGTTATTCTAATTTGGGGGGGGATAAAAAATGATTTTTTTTTTCAATAAGAACATGCATGGAAAGAAAAAATTCCATTAACCTTGAACATGATAACACGCATTGCAAACTCTGAAATTGGATATTGAAAAATTTGGATGCTTTGATTCTGATTTTAATGCAAGTTTAAGTTCATGAGCATAGTTTTTGGAAAGTGCGGTTGTCCAATGTGATTTTTCAATGTTTACAATTTCATCCTCTTAATAAAAATGCCACAATTCACGTCTACTGGATTGTGGGTGTAAATTTGATTTCTTGGGTCCCTTTCATTATAGCATAGGGTTCTAGGGTCACTTTTAGTTTAATTTGAGTATCAAAAAAAACAAAAACAAAACAAAAAAAACCACATAGAGTAATGTTTTGTCTAAATGTGTGGCGTCCGGCACTTGGGGATCGTGACTCCATAGTTTTCTTTCCCAGAGTTAGGCTTTATATCTCTATTGTAGAGCATGAAATTGACAATATGTGTGGCGTCCGGCACTTGGGGATCGTGACTCCATAGTTGTCTTGCCCAGAGTTAGTCTTTTCATATCTATTGTGGTTAAAAAAATAAAATCAAAAAAAAAAGATACTCATCTTAAGGTTTAATGTTATTCCCACCTAGCGCTTCCATTTTTTCCCCTTGAACAATAAAATGGGCCCCATATCTTTTATGATGGACAACACTTTATCATGCTTAATTGGAATTGGATGAAATGTGGCAATGAATTTGAACAAAGGAATGGGCTTGGGCTTGGGATATGCTTGTGGACCTAGCTTGTTTTTAATGATTTTGATGGGTTTTCATAAAATTTTTTGGTATTAGATATTTGGGTGAGCAATGTGTATTAAAATGTTTTTGGAAAAGAGGATTTGAATTTCATATTTGTAATTTATTTTGCTCAGGACTAGCAAAACTCAAGTTGGGGGGTGTGATTAGTTACTGAAAGTAGCTAATATTAATTGTTAATATCTTTATATTCATTGTTCCAAAGTCCATAAACATTGTTTTTAGTGCATTACATAAATAGAACTTCATTTCTCATCAAAAATGCAATTCATGTTTAAAATGAAAATTTGGGCTCAATCATTCATTTATTTGTCTACAATATTATTTTCATTTTCTGAATTTGAAATTTTGGGATATGATTTATAACTTTGTTTGGAACATTTTATCTTTTAGGTCCGATGGATGAATCCCAAATAAATATTGATAATTTTTCACCTGAAGGCAGAAACTTGCTAGAAAAATCATAATGGGCCTAAGGCCCATCAAACAAATGTGGGGCCCAGAAACCAAACCCAATGAAGCTCAAATTTATACATTAGAAAGATACAAATATGAGGATAATTTTATTAAACTGTGTACATAGCTAATTTTTATTTTTTCATGATGATAAAGGGATCTGAAGTTGAGATTTAAATGGTGGACCCGACATTAATGCCCAGAAATCCGTCCCACCATTTCGACCATAACTTCCAAACGGCTAATCCAAATTTCCTGAAATTTTTATAGCTTCTAGAAGACACATTGAAGAAGATATGTTCTATTTATGACCCCTTCGGATTCGTCCGTATGTAGTGCCAAACGCACACGTCAGAATGGAGGATGAATCTGGCTGGTTTTGTGGTCAACTTTGTAACGTTAATTTCCTTTTGATTCTTCACCCTCCTTTTGACTCTCTTAATTGTTGGGGGGTGAATTTATTGTTGGGGGTGGACATAAGGCTCATAATATGACTATATAAGGAGATGGTGGTGAAGGTAATAATGATCTAACATTTTTCTTTGAATCCATGTTTTTCTTTCATCCATTGTATTTCTTTCAATTGTAATTTCCTACTTTCAATTTGTAATCGCTTCATCAAGTTTTCCCGTGTAAGTTTTTATTTCAAGTTTATTATTTTAATAAAATTTCTTCTTCTTCTTAACTTTTTATTTTCCTTTTCTTCACACGTTGATACCGTTGAATCGAAGTGTAAATTTATTCACACCTGCACTTGTGAATTCATCACACAACGGTGGAGTGTTCATTTTGATTAATATTTTTCTTCTTCAATCCCGCTTCTTTAAGTCAACTACCCGCTTCCATTGATATAATAGAATAAATGGAGGGTTAAACTTTTATGGGTTGATCCTAGGGAGTTGCATGGGCTGGATTGAATGTTATTTGATGTTCTTAAATTCTTAAATTTGTTCTTTATTTTAAGAGTTCCTTTCTTTGATTTATCTTCTTCTTTGTCTTCACCGACTTTAATGACGACACATTTTGAGTGATAGTACGATCCAATTCCTTGGAGTGCTCATTTAATTGATCCTCTAAGTGAATTGGTTATTAGCCTTGAAATTGTGTATGTATTAAATCGGAGAATGATATTGAGGAATTATTTCATTTAATGGATACCTATTGAACCGATGAACAGAAAATCAAATGAAAAACAAATAAATTCAATAAAGCCCAAGAGACAACCTAGGATCAACTCACCTTAATTAGTTGTTTTAATTAAAGTAATTTTATTGGTTTTGTTTTTTAAATTAAATAAATATTTCTTCAAATCAATCAACACCATAGTTGGCCACTTCATATCCAATCCCGTATCTAATCAAAGTGTCTCAAGGTTTCTTCTTCGGTCCCTGTGGATTCGATCCCTACTTGTACTTCAACGACCGCTTTTACCGGTAGGGTAAATTTGGACGCAACCAATTCTTCTCACCCTTAAATAAATTGTGAAACATGGGATTTCCATAAAACATAGAGAAAATTAATAACATAATAAAGGTATAATTTTTAATTACTTATAAATATTGTAACCCTCATGCTACCTTATGATTTGTAACCCTCATATATTCCTTATGGTGTAACCATCGCAGTTACACTTGGAATAACCATACGACCGACCTATAACTTACACATACCCAATGAATTATAAGGGGATATAGGTCCCACACTTCATCATAAAAAATTCCCAAGAACCAAAACATAATCATAAAACATATATAATTTCATAAAAACATTGCTTTGTAATTTTGTAAAATAGAATTTTAAAAGAGGATTTTTAAAGAAAAGTCCCTTAAAAATTTCATATAATTGATGTGAGAATTAATTAAATTAAATTAATATGTTTATACACTCTAAATAAACATAATATAAACAAAATTCATTATACAAATAATCTTAGTACCACATAATCAATGAAATAGAAGGTTAACCCAAAGAACGGGAATTGGGTTAAGAATCCCCTTACATCGGGTTCGTCTTACTTAAAACTTGTTTAAAACTCATGTATAATGGTTAAAAGAGTGTTATTAATATTTTAAAGAAACATATTTATGTTTATAATACCTTATATGATCATTTTATAGCACCATTCAACCCATTTATTAATAATATTCTATTATTTCCATTGTTTCAGGTGTGTGCTTCACATGATTTTCATGGTTGGTTCGTAAAGGATTTTCTTGTCGAATGGAAGCAAAACTCCAAAAGTGTAATGAAATGGTATTAATATGTTTCTATAATATTAAATGATTACATAAATCATTTTTTTTTTATTTTATTAGGATGAATCATTAGATAAATCATTAGCGATATCCGTTTGGACCATTTTGGCGGTTCTTCGATAATCGCGCACTAGTTTCGTTATATAACTTAATATTATGCATATATGTTAATTATAGAAGATAAAATAGGTTATATAATAAAATTTAAAATATTTTTCAATCATTAAAATGGTTTAATTACCATATTTCAAGGAATTAATAGAAATTGAAAATACATCGTCCACAATGTCGGTAAATCGACACATCTTGGGCGATGTTCTTATTTTTTGAATAAGAGGGAGAGGAGAAGAAGTAAGGAGATGAGTTTTTCTATAAACATGATAAAAATCCATATTATATGATATAATAGATCTTTAATGGCTCTTTGATAATAGTATTTTAAGAGATTATAAGAAAAGAAAAGAATTGAAAAGAAAACATAAGAAAATGAAAGAGGATTTTTACCTCTTGATCTCTTATCATTGAGATCCTCCTTAAGGGCTTTGGTATTTGAATTTTTTTGAGACCATAAGGTCTTGGAAATGAGGAAGAGACTTAGAAATAATATTATGAAGAATTTATAAAATAATAAAAGCTTGAGATGTGTGATAGGAAGAGGGTGTGAGGGGTGGTATTTATAGTGGAGGAGAGGAGTGTTTTCTTATTATTTTAATGATTAGTTTATTATTTTGCTCAAGACAAGAAATAGTGAGGATTATTATTACTACACATAGTAATTAGTGCATGTGAGTTCAAACCAATGGCCATTTACATCATCCATGACTCAAGAATGATGCAGAAATTCATTTATTTATCATATTTCATAAATTATCAAATTTCACTATTCACCAAAAATTAAAGTATTTCAAAAAAATCCAAAAAATTCACCGTAACAATTTTTTAATGTGTATAATTAAAAAATAAACTCCGTTTTATGAAAATAATTTTCTAAATATGAATAATTTAATTTTTAATTAAAATCATCATTTACTTGGAAAATACAAAATTTAAAATTATAACTGATTTTATAACACTTTGAACAATTACTTAAGGTCTCATAAAATTATTTTAAAATCATAAGACATCAAAATATTAATTTATGAATACATTTTGTGAAAATAATTTTTTATTTAAATTAATCATAAAATATTTATAACTTATAAAAATACCGACACTTAATTAATAATTTTAAAAATATTTATTTACTTATACTATGAAATAATTATATCATATTTCCACTTATAAGATGGATAAATTTTATTTATAATATCATTGGTATTATTACTATTCACTTGGCCAATTTACTATTCATAATGGTCATATTAGCATTCATAAAGGTAAAATTACTATTCATAAGGGTAAGTTACAATTCACTAAAAATTAAGTTTGTCTTATCAAAATCCAAATAACTTACTGATCACAACTTTGTATGTCTATTTTTAGAAATTTAAAACACAGAAGATGAAAAATGATGTTTAATGGCTGGATTATAAATTCCACATAGTACTCATTAGTTCATTTAAGCACAAAGTGTTTCCTTTTAAAACCTCAGGATGTTACATTCTCCCCCCTTAAATGAATTGCGCCCTCACAATTCGTTCATTGTACTTATAATTCTGAATTTATATATTTATAATTAATAAAAACTATTTTATTATGTGTACTTAATTAACTATATGTTCAAAGTAAATACTATTTCTAAAAGTTTTCTAAAAAAATGACAATGACTAATCTCCAAAGTTGTCTAGATCGTTCCTCTAATATCAACTGTAAAGCCCTAAACTCACATTTCCGGATTCAATACTAAAACATGTTGTGTATTTTTTTGTATAAAAGATATCAAAAAAATAAACAGTACATTATACATATGAGGACCTTTTCTGGTCTAGGTTTTGGAAAATTAGATAACAACTTACATACATTGAATCAGAGTTTATAAAAATAATTACAAAATAACTAATTGAATTTATCTACACTTTCACTTTAACAGTACTTTTAACTTCTAAGGAATCCTGTGAAAAACATTTAAAAAATTTGGGATGAGAATAAAAATCTTAGTAAGGGATACAAAGAAAGGAAGAAACCATTAGTCCATGAATACTTATAAATATATGAAATCATTTTCACAAAGACATACTTATCACACATATATACTTACTTTTTAAAACATGAGATTTCCATAAAACATAGAGAACATAAATAAAATCATAAAGGTATCTTGGGGGATTAATTACTTATATTTTAACCCTTGTGGATACCTTATGATTTGTAACCCTTATGGATACCATACAATGTAACCCTCACAGCTACCTTATAGTGTAACCATCGAAGTTACACTTGGAGTAACCATACGATCGAACTCCAACTTACACATACACAATGCATTGAAGAGAGATATAGGTCCCACCCTTCATCATAAACAATTTCCAATAACCATAACATAATCATAAAACATGGATAATTTCATAAAAACACTACTTTTGAATTTGGTAAAATTGAATTTTAAAAAATGATTTTTAAAGAAAAAGTCTCTTACAAATATCATATAATTGATGTGTGAATTAATATAATGAAAGGAATATTATTATACATTTTATATCCACATAATAAAACATATTATAAAAAAAATCTTTATACAAATAATCTTAGTACCACATAATCAATGAAATATAAGGTTAACCCAAAGAACGGAAATTGGGTTAAGAATTCTCGTACCTCAGGTTCATCTTACTTAAAAATTGTTTACACCTCATGTATAATGGTTAAAATAGTGTTATTAATATTTTAAAAAAATATATTCATATTTATAACACCTTATATGATCATTTTATAACATCATTCGACCCATTTATTAATAATATTTTGTTATTTCCATTGTTTCATGTGCGTGCTTCACATGATTTCCATGGTTGGTTCGTAAAGGATTTTCTTATCGAATGGAAGTGAATCCCCAGAAGTAGAATAAAACGGTATTAATATGTTTCTAGAATATTAAATTATTCTATAAATCATTTTAGGTATATGTTATGAGGATGAATCATTAGATAAATCATTAGTGATATCTGTTTAGATCATTTTGGCGGTTCTTTGACAATCACGAACTAGTTTTGTTATATAACTTAATATTATGTATATACGTTAATTATAGAAAATAAAAGAGGTAATATAATAAAATTTACAATATATTTCAACCATTGAAATGTTTTTATGTCCCACTTTCAAGTAGGTAATGGAAATTCAAAACACATCATCCACGATGTCGGTAAATTGACACATCATAGGCAATGTTCTTATTTTTTGAATAAGAGGAAGAGAAGAAGTAAGTTTATGAATGTTTACATAAACAAGATAAAGATACATAATATATGAGATAAAATATCTTTTATGGCTCTTGGATAAGATGTGGTGAATAGAGTATAAGAAAAGAAATGAATTGAAAAGAAAACACAAGAAAATGAAAGAGAATTTTTTCCTCTTGATCTATTCTCCTTGAGATCCTCCTTAAGGCCTTTGGTATTGGACTTTTGGTGAGACTAGAAGGTCTTGGATGTGTGGAAGAGCCTTTAGAATAATATTTTTCAGAATTTAGACAATTCTCAAAGCTTTAGAGGTGTGAGGGGAAGAGGGTGTGAGGAGGGTATTTATAGTGGAGGAGAGGGATGCTTTCTTATTATTTTAATCATTAGTTTATTATTTTTCTCAAGACAAGAAATTGTGAGGGTTATTGTGACTAAACAAAGTCATTAGTGCATGTTATTCCAAACCAATAACCATTTACATCATCCATGACTCAAGCATGATGTAGAAATTCATTTATTTAGCATATTTCGTAAATTATCAAATTTCACTATTCACCAAAAATTAAAGTATTTCAAAAAATCCCAAAAATTCACCATAAGAATTTTGCGACATATAGAATTAAAAAAATAACTCCATTTTATGAAAATAATTTTCTAAATATGAGTAATTAAAATCATCATTTACTTGTAAAATATAGATTTTAAAATTATAACTAATTTTATAACACTTTGAAAATTTACTTAAGGTCTCATAAAATTATCTTAAAATCATAAGACAAAAAAATATTAATTTATGAATACATTTTTGGACAATAATTTTTCTTTTAAATTGATCATAAAATATTTATGACTTATAAAAATACCAACACATAATTAATAATTTTAAAAATATTTATTTACTTATACTATGATATAATTATATCATAATGTCATTTATAAGATGGATAAATTTTATTTATAATATAACCGGTATGATTATTATTCAATTGGATGATTTAATATTCATAAGGTTCATATTATTATTCATAAGGGTAACATTAATATTTATAAGGGTAAGTTAATATTCACCAAAAATTAAGTTTATTCTATCAGACTCCAAATAACTTACTGATCACAACCGTGTATGTCTGATTTTCAAAATTCAAAACACAAAAGTGGAAAAATTATATTTAATGGCTAGATTATAAATATCACATAGTACTCAATAGTTCATTTAAGCACATAGTGTTTCCATTTAAAATCTTGGGATGTTAATGTTAGAGTTGGTGTCCTAGAAACCAACTTTTTTGTACTTTATGATAAACTTGTATTCATTAGATGAATATATATAAACTCATTATCACATCATGATTATTCTTTTACATGACCTAGTATGTGATAATGTGCTAAGAATAGATGTCACACTAAAAGGTCATAGCGGATCCCTACTATGATGAGAACTCGGAAGTGCCATGACATTATTCTTGAATATATGTTCTATGGCTGGATGATAACATTTGAAGGGACACAAATGATACAGGCTATCAGGGTTGGGGACTCATGAAACTATGAGGCACCTTCTCATGGTGTGCACCCTTAATAATATCTAGGAAGATATTATGAGAACAAGACTCGTCAATAGGAAATCCACATTCATAAGTGTCATTGGATGTTCCAATCTGAAGAGATGTATATTGGTACTTAGACTTTAAGATTATTATTAATGGGTATTATGACTCGCACACTTAGATGTATTGACGAAAATTGTGAAAATAGATTTTCGCGGTGAGGTAGGATATATTGGGTGCATCATGAGTAATACTGCATTAATGAATAATGTGAGAAAGGATTTTTCACTTATACGGAAGTAGATATCTCAGGCCCTTTATTGGAAATGATATAGCCTAACTAAATCCATGTCCATGGTGTTCTCTAGGAAATTTCAATTCCGAGAAGTCAATGAATGAGAAATCGAGCACATGGGTTGATGGCACTTACATGTAGTCTTCTTGATTTGAGATATCGAGACAAAGGGATTATATAACACAGAAAGTATTCGAATGAGGTGACATGTCATTGTGACATAAACTTATTTCTCTTGGGTGGCTTGACCCATTGCTAGACAGTAATCTTGGACTTTAGGTAAGTCTGCCTAATGACAGCAAGAAGGAGGCATATTGGGTCACACACTATGTTTAGCTAGTATCTCTATTAAATAATTTATTTATTTAACAATTTGAATAGATATTATTCCTGATTTTGGTTTAATAATTATTCAATTTTTCCTGATCGCATTTATTTCATCACTAGTTATTCGAGAGAATATATTGCGGATGGAATATTTATTTATCGGCAAATAATGTTGTTATATTTATTTAATAAATAAATAGTCATTATTCAAGGCCCAGTAAATGTTGAAGAAGATTGGAAGACCATGTTATGGGTTTGGTGAGAAATAATATTAAATATTATTTGGTTAAATAATATTTAAATATAATGTGCAAGTTAAGCACATGTCATGGAAATAATAGCATTGTTATTATTATTTGACATGGGGTTTTCACATGGAAAAATAAATTAAGTAACAACACCTGTGCTAATTATTTTTTATTACCTGGTGAATTAAATTCATTAAGCACATGTCATGGAAATAATATCATTGCTATTATTATTTGACATAGGTTTTTTTCACATGGAATAATAAATTAAGTAATGGCACATGTGCTAATTATTTATTATTATCTAGTGAATTAAATTCTCTATTATGTTAGTATTCTCTATATAAGCCAAGGGGTCATTCCACCAGCTAACCAATCATTGTGTGCACAAAATCTTTTTATAAATGCTCTCAAGCCTAGATAACTCTTCCCTCTCCAAGAACTCTCTCAATAATGAGAGATATCCTCCTCCACCGGATCAAGGAGAACGCTTTGGAAGCGATTCTCAAGGTGATCGAAGGCGGACATTGCAAGTGTCGGGATCTTTCGCACTAGCACCCAGAGACTCCTTCAGCGAAGTCTGGGGATACATGGAGCACATGTGGATTACTTCTAGAGGATTACTATCATTGGATTCTATATCGAAATGAATCTGCACCTTAAACACATGGTTGGACACATCAATAAAGAAAGAATCACCTTGGAGGTAATTCTATAATTTAATTAAATTAATTATAAAAAAAATATGTCGATCCTCTCTTCTCAATTCTGAGTTCTCTCCTTTTCTTTTATCTTTGATTAAATTATATAGACACTGGCATTCATCTTCATATTGATCCCAGATTAATCATCAATTATGACAATTTTTAAAGTTGGGTACACGCCCATCTTACGCTTCTACTGCGCCTGGAACCTATAAGTGGTATCAGAGTAGGTCATATTTTCATTTATAATTATTTAAAAAATTCTTTGATGATTTACGCTTTAATAATTTATTTTTTCAATTCTTTTTTAATTGTTCTTATAATCTGAATTTCAAGATCTGTTCCTTCGTTATCGTTTCTCACAGATCTAACAAAAACGAATAATTTTATGATTAAAATTAAATCGAGGATCTCATCAGGATGCGCTAATGGTTCTGTCTAGACAGCAAAAGAATACATGATATGTAGTCAGATTTATACAGTGTGTATTTGTGTTCAATTCATCAGGAGTAATTCATAAATTACTCAAGCCGTGTGCATTAATGACATGTGGTGTAGTTAATTCTTACACTGCGTGTTGACTAAAACAGACTGGCTCATGGTTATCTAGACTACACACTGTGTGGCCCACTGGACATAGCATGTAGTCCCTTCAAGTCAGGGTCAAATCTTGTATCCCATACACGGCTTGCCCGGCTGGTGACCGTGTAATGCAGATTCTACACAGTGTGTGGCCCACTAAACACACCGTGTACTCCGAAGATTTCTGAAGTACACCTCACACACCGTTTCCCTAGGCTTGTACTTCATATGGAAGATGATGAGGGTAAATGTCGTATAGTCGAATCTACATGCCATGTACTATTTCTAGATTATGCGGATTTAAAAATTTATTATTATATTATGTAAACCCTTGAGACATATACCTTAGTGTGGGCGTAAGGCTGGGACACAACATATGATAGGTGTTTGATATATATATGTGTGTGTGTTTGTGTGTGTGTGTGTTTAATTAACATCTACATAATGTTCAAAGATCTGCACATCATGTATGAGTTGTATAATAATTATAATTCTACATGCATGCTACATTTCATAAATAATAAAGTGTATACAAGTATAAATACATGTTGGGTAGTTTTTGATAGTTATTCACCGGGTTGCCTCCACGGTACAAGTTATGTACAAGGTTATGAATAAGAATCTCAGGGAAATTCAGAAAATGATTGAGATAAAAAGGATTGATTAATTTAAGATAATTATTAATAAATTCAGGGGTAATTTATCTTAATAAGAATGATTAAATAATTTAATTCTAGTTTTATTAAATGCGTAATTCGTTGCATGTATGTGGATGATCATAAGCTATACCAGACCTTTGTATGTGATTGGTTCCCTTTTAATTTATTTATTAAATTAAAAAAATTGGACCGCATGCATTATCCTCATTAATATATAGGGCCTGTATGTCCATAGTTTATTTTATGTAAACCCCCTTTTACCCCTCACCTACATGTGAGTTAAAGACATATGTAATGGATGGATCTCCCAAGCTAGTGGAGGCGGTTCAAGTTGGGATCCAAGGTGAAACCAATATAAGGAGATAAAAAGGTGGATAGGTGGAAAGCTATAAACATGATTCTTAAATGGTTCAAGGTGTTTCTCCCCTAGTCCATGTTTAGATTATCAACTACTAGATAAACTAACCAATAATAAAGCTCATGATCATACCCTGTATTTTTTTCAATTTTATGGTTATTCATTATAGATGTTTGACGTGATCACATAATTAATGAACTAATAATCATACAAGATGGAACTAAAATAAAAATGTATTATTCATAAATATTATCTATACATGGTTAATCACTTAAGTATATCCCACTTAACATTAACAAATCATGTGAAAAGATAATAAGTTGAAATTTACACATAAAAGATAAAATCCCTCAATTAAATATTAATTCGGTATAGCCTTCCATTACTTTGATTAGAATCAAACCATAGTTCAAAGTTCTTGACCAACCCTAGTTGGGGTGATTTAAATTATAATTTTAAGTTTTGGATTGAATTAACTTAGTTTACATCAAGGGTTGACTACCCTACCAGGACTTGGTGTAACTGAGAGTCAGAGGTTGACGAAATCCAAAATTAAGGATTTTAGGATTGGGGATTCCACTTAATAGATCAAGGAGTTGTGAGTTAATACAGTTATAATTTGTAATGCCTACCTAAAACATTTCAAGTTGCTTGACTAACCCTAGTTGGGGTAATACAGATCAAAACATAGATCCTTTCCACTAGAATATCCAAGAAATAGGGGTGACGACTATTGGGTTTCGAAAAAATAGTGGGAGACTAATAGATATTAATTTATTTATTTGTATATATTTATCAAAATAAAGTACTAAAACTCTGTTCATATTAATTTGTAGAAAAATCAATCAAAATGACATCAAACATATCATTGAGATCCATAATCAAGAAGGAAAACCTTCTCACAGGCACTAATTTCCAAGAGTGGAAAAGGTGCCTTCAGGTTATCCTTTTCCATGAGAGGAAACTTTATGTGATGGGAGAGAATTTACCAGATGTGCCTAGAAATGATGTGAGTGATGAGGAACTCTCTATGTATGAGAAACATATGAATGACACTACAGATGTTCAGTGCCTTATGCTATCATGCATGACCAATGAGATCTTGAAGAAACGTGAGGAAATGGATGCTTATAGCATGATGTCTCACCTTTGGGATATCTATCAAGAGAATATGAGACATGAGAAGTATGAGATCTCCAATGATTTATTCACCACTAAGCTTGGAGATTCTACACCAGATGGACCACATGTAGTCAGGATTACTAGCTACATTAAGTGTTTAGACATATTAGGGATTAAATTCCCAGATGAGTTGTTTACAGATATCATACTATAATCATTGCCTAAAACCTTCTCTAGTTTTACTGTGAATTATAATCTAATAAATAATGAGAAGAGTTTATCAGAGCTTCTTACCCTAATTCTCCAAGTTGATAAGGACATGGGGCATGAAAAACCCACAATCCTTATGGTGAATAGTAAGAGGAAGTATAAGGAAAAGGGGCCTAAGATTTATAAACAATCTAAATCCTCTGAGAACCGTCTGACCAAGAAGAAGAAGATCCAGAGTCATGGTAAGGAAAAGGAGGAAGTATGCTTTTTATGTGGAAAGTTGGTCCACTGGAAGAGGAACTACACCTAGAGGAAATGGACAGCCAAAGGTGCATTCATTATCAAGTTCAATCTTTCCATTTCTACACATTGGGTATTAGATACAGCTTGTGGGGCTCACAACTGTATTCAAATGTAGGAACCAAGTAGATTTCAAAAAAAATCTAGAGGAGAGGTGGATCTGCAAGCTTCCAATGGTACAAGGCTAGTTGCTCTTACCATTGGTGACTACCACCTCACATTTCTGATGGGAATGGTTTTGGTTTTACATGGATGTTATTATGTACCTAGTGTTACTAAGAACATAATTTCTATATCAAGTTTATATATAGATGGATTTATTTTCAAGTTCGGAAATAAATGTTGTTAATTTTATAAGGACAACATATGTTATGGCGTGGCACATTTAAATAATGGTTTTTATGTATTAAATTATGAGAACCAAGTATTGGAAATTGATAACGAACCAAGTTCACATGAATCATAAAACACCTAGTTGTGGCATCAATGCCTTGGTCATGTAAACGATAAGCACCTGACAAAGATATATCAAGATGGTTATTTAGACTCTTCTGAGCTAAAACCACTTGATAGATTTCACACTTGTTTACAAGAGAAAATGACCAAACCACCATTTGGTGGACATGGTGAAAGGGCCACCGAACTTCTAGGATTGGTACACATTGATGTGTATGGACCATTTCCAGTAGAATCTAGAGTTGTATATTCTTACTTCATTACTTTTACTGATTACTTGAGTAGATATGGCTATGTCTACTTAATGAGTTATAAGTCCAAGTCCTTTGAGAAATTCAAGGAATTCAAGAATGAAGTATAGAATCAGATTGGTAAGAAGATAAATAAGCTTCGAGCATATCGTGGTGGAGAATACCTTAAACAAGAGTTCATCGACCTTTTACAGGAGTCTGGGATTCTATCTCAACTCACTACACCTTATACACCATAGTCGAATGATGTTAGTGAAAGGAGGAACCATACCTTGTTGGATATGGTAAGGTTGATGATCAGTCATGCAAATCTTCCATTATCTTTTTGGGGATATGCATTGAAAACTAAGACATACTCATTAAACCAAGTACCAACTAAGGTGGAAAATGGGATTATCTTCGAGCTATGGAGTGGAAAAACCCCCACTTTGTCACGTACACGTGTATGGGGATGTGAGGAATTTGTTAAGGCTTTCTCAGGAAAAAAATATCACCATGGGGCATGAAGTGTATCTTTATAGGGTATCCCAAGGAAGTAAATGTATACTACCTATACAACCCCCCATACAAGAAAGTGATTGTCACCAGATAGTTCATATTTCTTGAGAAGGAGCACATCCTCAAAAAGGATAGTGGGAGCAAGATTGACTTTGATGAAGTTGATGCTCAAGATACATAGGAGTTAGTACAGAAACAAGTTCCACAGGTCCCTATGAAAGAGTTAGTTCCTAAAACACAATTACTATGTAGGATTACAAGAGAGGTAAGGAAACCAGAGAGATATGGTTTCCTTATCACCAAGGATAGTGACTCGTTATTTTTTTACAATGATGAACCTCTATCCTACAAAGAAGCGGTAGAAAGATCATAAGCTACAATATGGATAGAATATATGAATTATGATACGGATTCCATGTATTAGAACCAAGTCTAAGTTATGGATGATGTGTCAGTTGATGTAAATCTTGTTGGGTGTAAATAGGCATTCAAGAAGAAACTAGACATGGAAGGTCAAGTCAGTATCTACAAAGAAAGGACAGTGGCTAAGGGTTTCAAACAACATCAATGAATTGAATATGATGAAAAAAATTCTCCATTTCCATGTTTAAATCCATAATAATCATACTTTCCATAGCAGCTATCCATGACTATGAGATTTGGTAGATGGATGTCAAAATTGTATTCCTTAACAGGAACCTTCAGGAAGATGTCTATATGACACAACCAGAAAGGTTTGTGACACTAGGTGATACTAAAAGGCTATGAAAGTTGTAGAGATACATTTATGGGTTAAAGAAAGCATCCAGGTCATAGAACATTCAATTTGATGAAGTCATGAGAGAATTTGGTTTCATTAAGAATGAATGTGAGCCATGTGTTTACAAGCGGTTTAATGGGAATGCGGACTTTATCCTAGTAGTGTATGTTGACGACATAATGCTTATTGGAAATGATGTATCAGTCTTTTATTCAGTCAAGGAATGGTTGAACAAGTGCTTCTCCATGAAAGACTTAGGTGAAGCAGCCAACATTATAGGGATAAAGATCATTCATGATAGATCCAAGAGGCTTCTTGGACTAAGTCAAAGTACATACACTGACCAGATACTAAAGAGATTTAGTATTGAACAATCTAAGAGGGGATTGGTTCTAATGTCACATGGTATACATCTTCCCAAGTAAATGTTTCCCTAGACACAACATGATAAAGATAGGATGATTAATATTCCATATGTTTCAGTGATAGGATCTATCATGTATGCCATGTTATGTACCAGACTTAATGTTGCCTATGCACTGACCATGGTAGGCTGATATCAAGAAGATCCAAGAGAAAATAATTGGACTTCTATAAAATCTATTCTTAAGTATCTGGGAAGAACTAAGGATATGTTCCTAGTGTATGGAGGAGATGAGGAGCTTGTCATCAAAGGGTATGCTGATGCTGGTTTTTAGACAGATCAGAATGATATGAAGTCGCAATCAAGATATGTTTTCTATCTCAACGGAGGATTTGTAAGCTGGAAGAGTTCAAAGCATCCAGTTGTCACTGATTCTATAGCAAAGTCCAAATTTATAGCATCTTTTGATGAAGCCAAGGAAGCCATTTGGATTTGGAACTTTTTTCAGGAGCTTGATGTGGTGCCTAGAAATAAATATCCCATTACATTGTATTGTGATAATACTGCAGTAGTGGATGTTTCAAAAATAGCCAAGGTCACATCAACGGACAAAGCACATACTCCAAAAGTATCACCTCTTAATGGATTTCTATGAAAGGGGTGAAGTTGCAGTGAGCGGAGTGTCTACAGAAGAGAAATTGGTGGAACCCTTGAATAAAGGTCTATCTCGGTGGAAGCATGAATATCATATGAGATCTAATGGACTAAAGGTTGTTATCAGTTGGATCTAGTGAAAGTGGGAGTCTATTGGAGTTGGTTACCTAGAACCCAACTTCATTGTACTTTATGATAAACTTGTATTCATTGGATGAATATTTATAAACTCCTTATCACATCATGATTGTTCATATGCATGACATAGTATGTGATAATATCCTAAGAATAGCAGTCGCACTAAAAGGTCACAGCGGATCCCTTCTATGATGAGAACTCAGAAGTGCCATGACACTATTATTGAATATATATTCTATGACCAGATGATATCATTTGAAGGGACACAAATGATACAGGCTATCAGGGGTGGGGACTCATGAAACGTTGAGGCACCTTATCATGGTGTGTGCCCTTGGTAATATCTAGGAGTGTCACAAACTAACCCGGTTCAACCCTGAACCAGTCACCAGAGCTAGTCCGCGACATGTCCCGAAGGGCATTCTCGATCCCCCCAAGATGACAACTAGTTCCGAGCATCAAAACATACTCGTTGGGAATGATTTGGACCATGAACAAAATGTAACCAAATAAATAAAATCTGACGATAAAAATAAAGCTAAAAGAGGAAATAAAATAAACTATACATACCTCCTTGTGACCTTCTAGGTCACCACCAAACTCAAAAGCAAGCCTAATCCAACATTGAGAAGCTAAACCAGGGACCTGAACAAGAAAATGATCTTGTAACTGGGAAGATATAATAGGCGTGAGCACCAAGATGCTCAGTAGAGATGCCAAGAATAAACCATTGAATCCAAAAGTTCTCTTTTCCAAAGCAGCCTATAAACACAAGTTTGAAATACAAGTATGAAAGTACGTTTTTCACATTTTAAAATAAGCAACATATTGTTCCAATTTAAAGAAAACCCAACACATGTTACATATCATTCCCAAAACAATTTTTCATTTTATAAACAAAACCAAGACAAAAAGACCAAGGCTTTTCTAAAACAAAACAGGTAAACAGTGCAAGCTAGGAATAAACTAACAGGTGTAGCTGAAAGTAGATAAGAAATGTAAATGATTAAGTAAACATGGGTGATTCTAAACATCCCTAGAAGACCCCTTAATTTACTTGGTTTGGAAGCACCTATCGGTGTATGGTGGATCCCCATAGTCTATAACCAACTGATCACCCTAGCAGAAAAAGAAGTCAACAACACTCCCCATTTGGACTCTATACCTACCAGTGGGTACCAACCCGTCTAATCGGGGCTGATAAGAAACCATCAATCAATCAACTAAAAGACGCCTAGGAACCCATGGTGGTTATAACAATCATACTGTGTAAGTAGGAGGCCCTCTCATGCATGACTCACTTTACCATGTCGTCACTACACTTGCCTACCCAAAACATAGATGCTTCCTATGCATTCACCCATAAAGGGTTACCCTAGATAGGAGCACCCCATATACTTATATATATATGCATACATGTCAAACATAAAAAGTTCCAATCAGTCTGTCACATCATTTGGTTATCAAAACCACTTTATAAAACATTTGGAGTTGTTAATCGGGCCTTTAGTTTCACATAATCAATTGCCTTTATAAAAATATTTTCACAATAACTTTAAAAAAAATATAAACACCACTTTTGTATTTTAAAAGAAAAACAAGCCTGTAGGTTCCAAGTTTAAAAGTATTACTATAAAATTATTTAGTAATACTATGTACAATTTTATAAAAAACAAACTGAACGACCCCTTACACCACACACTCAACAAAACATACACCAAAGGCCAAACAGGCATAAACTCGTGTATTTCTTTTCAAACTAATTTAAAGAGTCTCATGAAGAGAAAAACAACATTTAGAAAACAAGAACCGCTTAGAAAACCAAGGTTTTGAGAAAAATACCAATTCAAAGCACCATCTTCATTTGATGGCACATCCATGTGTGCACCTAGTGCACCCATGGGTGTGCCAACATCTAATGGCACATAGAACCTCCAAAGAGATGCAAAATCATTTCCACAAAAACACTAAGTTCCATAAAACCAACCAATGCGTGACAAACCAGTTCCATAAAATGTTTCTACAAGAAAACACCACTCAAGAAAATCAACGAAACCATTTGAAGATATAGACATTTAGTTCCAACCAAGTTAGCAAGGCATACACATGTGCATAAATAGAGGATCATCCAAAAATCCATTTTTTATAAAATCTTTCAACAGGAAAACACTGCCATAAGTTAACTGTAATCATAATAGAGGTATGAAACAGAATATAAGATTTAATTATGAATACACGATCATTAACTGGATTAAAAATGGGGGCAAGGGCATGAAAACACCTACACATAATCAAGAACTATTTCAAATTTGTTTTTAACAATTCTAACCATCATAAAAACACTACAATGAATTAACTATCATGCTTATAAAGGTGAAAATAACATTTATAAATTAAACGAAATCATGTAAGTGCCTATAGAAAACTTCGTAAATAGGGAAAGTATTGAAACACCTACCTCAAATAATGGTCACACCATGTTTTATAACTCAAACAATAGCTTGATCCCACGCACGCACTTCCATATATATATATATATATCCTTAAACTGATTCATGTGTTCCCTGCACCATGAAGAAACACACACACACAGAAGATACATATATCTATACATATCCATACCCGGGAATATGCGTGTGTGCCTTTGAAACTGTCTGCAACTCCCTACGATAAATCCTCGAGGCTCAAAAGCTCCACAAATCCCTAAAATAAAATTTACGCCGAATAAATCAATCAATATACGATTCAAAAACCAACCCTACAATAATCAACTGGCACCCAAAATTAGTGGGTGTGAGGACCAACACACATCTAAACAAAAAACCAAGGACTCACTTATCAAAATCGACTCTAAATTAGATGATGCGAAATAAAACAGTGGGTGCATTAAACTTACCCAAAACATCGATGGCATAGTGAGATGAGTCCATATGCCTCACCCTTAGTGGTGGATTTTGGAACATGGATCAGATGATCCTGATACATCAATTGCATACTCTAGACACCATGCAAAAAAGCACGAAACACAAATCAAGATGTCAAATTTTGGTTAAATTGAAAAAAACACCAAAATTGTAATAGAGATATACCAAAGTAGAGTCTGCGAAGGAGGTGTTCCGCATAAGGGAGGAATACTGGAGGAAATGCGGCAACCGATGAGGTGTTGTCGATGAGAAAAACGGCTACCGGAAGAGCCGTGCGCATCGATGTAGTTGGTGGGAGGAGTCGTGGGAGTTGGGAGGGTCATCCGGTACACGAGTTTGCACCGAAGAGGTCGGGTCACGTTCGGGAAGCGAGGAGCACCGAGAGGGGGGAGCTGGTCGCACGCCGAAAGGGGGAGTTGGCCGGACAGCCGGAGGAAGCGGCTGGATGCGAGTTATCGGAGTGAAGGGTGGCTAGAGCATGGGGTGTCGGCGTAGAGGGTAGCCGGAACTAGAGGGGGAGTTGGGTCCTGCATCACACACAAAACTTTCTACCCCTAGAAAGTCACCAAACCCATAGTTAACACAACAGGAGTCCATGCCCAGACAAAACCAAAGGAAACCGGGAGCCTCGAGGTGACCATTACCAACACACATCACACCCGATCAATTTAAGAAGAAACCACAATAGATGAACGAGGGGAGAATATTAGAGGGTTCTCCCCACCACAATAATTTACTAACACGGAAACTTTGATACCCAAACACACCACCCCTGGGGGGGGACGCGGGAACTCCCAAACTGAACTCATTCAACTCCCCCACAAGAACTGAACAACCCACCAAATACTGAAATAGGAAGCTTTCTACGAGATGACCCAACTACCTGAGGATATGAAATTAACTCAAACATCTCCCATATCGACCGAACAAAATCCTCACAACAACCGGAGATTAAGGAATTCATGGCCCGAACTCAATCCACTTCCTCAACGCTAACAGAACTACTCCACCACTAGAATTAAAACCATTGAGAGAAAAATCGGCACACCGAGACACTGGAATAGAGGAATCCCCTATAAAACCGAAACACACTAGAAGAAAAATCACAGAGAGGCACCCGAACTAAGAAAGGGCCTAGAAACACCACCCATTAATTTCATGAAACCAAACACCCCCCCCCCCCTAACGAACATAACTAAAACCAAAATAAAAATTAGAACGGGTCAGTTTATTCACATCCCAACACCCTTCAAGGAATCTGAATGATTTAGAAACCACACTAAGAGCAGATAAGGCCGCTTGAATTGTGATATAAAGAGCTCATTATACCACCACTATAAGAACCCAGTTTTTTCTAAGAAAGACTTTGGAGTATTCTTGATGATATTCCAGAGCAGTTCCTTTAGACGGCGTGCGATTCTGAGCCCCGGAGTGTCCGGAATTAAATTTTCAGTGTGTTCACACTCGAAACGCTAAATAAATGGGATAACTCCTAAACAGAGTTCCGGATCAGAGATCCGAGTGTACGGATGGGTCCGGAATGGGGTGTTTACCCTAGGAACGACGTAAAACTTGTCGGCGTGGGACGTTTGGACCCCTCGCCCGCTTCTGGAACGTTAAACGGATTAATTAATTAATTAATTAATCCGTTTAATGTTGAAACATAGGTATCTCTTAAACGGTGGCTTGGATTGGAAAACCGAGGGCACCGTTGAGTTCTTAGCGTGTCGTTTACCCTAGGAGGGGTATAAGTTTCGCGGGCACGGACCGTTTGTGAAAAATGGCCCCAGTGGCGTTTTCATAATTTGGCGGCCTCGGGCGCTAAGTTTAATAACTTTTGAACGGGGTATCGGAATAAAATTCCGAGACCGCCGTTGCGCTCAAAGCGTGGTTCTTAGCCTAGGGGAGGCTTAACCTCGACCACGTCAAGCGTTTCATATGCAGGTTAAATTGGGAGTTTAAATTAATTAAAGTTTTTAATTAATTATTTTCCTACTTAAACTAAACCCCTCCCCCCTCCCTTGTTCACTCCCTGGCACAGGCTCCCCTGCCTCCCTCTTCCTCCTCCTCCACTCCGGCGAGGCAACTCCGGCAAGGAGACGGCGCGGCGGCGGATCGCCCGTGAAGCTTCGGGCAATGCCCCTGCAGGTAGGAGGTTTTCTTTTGTTGCGTTTTTATTCCCAAATCTCCTTTGGATCCAAATTTTAGCATCGAATTGTTTTTGTATTTTCGAACAAACCACATAAATGCATAGTAGAGTTTTTCCTCTTTCCATCGCTTGTTTCAGAATCAAAATCCGAGATCGGAGGAGCCCGGGGTTGATCGTCGAAGGTTGCGGGTTTTGGAATTATTTCCGGCCGGTTTGGGTGCTCCGGCGGTCCGAGGCGGCGGTGGCTTCTCCTCGGGAGGCGGCGGCGGCTTCTCCTCGGCAGGCGCGGCGGCTTCTCGGCGTGAGGTGGCTCAGTCGGGGGAGCGACCAGCGGAGGCCGCTGGCTTCAGGCGGACGGCGGGGGTCGAGGCGGCCGGGAGCGCGGCCGAGCGGAGACAGCGCGGGCTGCCGGTGGAGCGGGGCAGCGGCGGCGCCGTCTGCGGCGAAGTGCACTGGCCAGGTGCGCACGGCGGAGGAGCCCGAGGCCAGGCCTCGGGCGTGCTGGGGAAGCCAGGACCCGCGCGGTGCGGGTCCTGTTGGTTGTCAACGGAGATCGGCCGCTTGGCCGGTCTGCTGGGAGCGAGGACCCGCACAAGGCGGGTCCTGTTGGGCGACGGCACGGGATCGGCCAGCGGGCCGGTCCATTTGAAAAAAAAATAAAAGAAAAGAAAAATAATAAGTTTATAATAATAATAATAATAATATTATTATTATTATTATTATTATTGGGGGAAATGGTTTATGATTTATAAATCATAGACCGGGCGTCGGATTTGGGCGCCGTCTGTGGCAACGCGCTCCTTAAATTGCGACGAATGTTTTGAGATGGTTTCGGGAATTTTTAATTCCCGAAACGTTGGGCCTCGGAGGCACGAAGCGCCTTTAAGTGGTTTTTCGTTTTTCCGGGGGAATTTGTTTTGGACGGCGCGGACGCGTCCGACATCCGAATTAAGCGCCGTCAGTGGCGTTGGGACCCTGGTGCTAGGGAGAAGTTTTCCAGGGTGGTTTTGGGTGTTGAAGCTGAAGTTGAGGCGCGGGCCCCATGGCCCGTCTTTTGAGCTGCGTGCAGCTTTTAGCGGTTTTTCCTCGGATGTCCGTTCGGGGCGTGCGAGCAGTTTATGTTGGGTGTTTTTCCAAGGGCATCGCGTTGGCGCAGTCTGTCCGCTGTAATTTGGCACGATGGTGCGGGGCCCACAAGGGTCGTTTGGGCGTCGACGGTGATTTTCAATCTTTATCACCGGGCGACCGTTTTGGACAAGTGAGTAGTCCATCTTGTGTGCTTTTTCGAGAGGATCGCAACGGTTCAATCAGTTCATTGAGTTTCGGGACCAGGTTGCGGGTCCCATGTGGCACTGCTCGTGTGCGGTGCGCCGGAATGCATCTTTTTCTCCGGATATCCGTTGCACTCATGTGAGTAGTGATTTTGACGTGTTTTCCTAAGGGGATCGCAATGGTGTGATGCGCCCGACTGTTTTCGGGGCCGAGGCTCGGGATCATGGGACGTCGTTCGGGCGTGAGGCGGTGTTGGTGACCTTTCCGTCGGATATCCGTTTGAGGCGAGTAAGAAGTCGATCTCGCATGTTTTTCCGCGAGGATTATAATGGTGCGATCCGTTTGGTTGTGCGAAGCCTTATACGTGATCTTATTAAATGTGGAAGTATGAAAGGTGCTCTAGTGGTGGTTCACCCTACCTTGTTTGTAGTAGGCCCTTGGCGTGTGATCCCGCACTCTTGGGAGAGTGATGTAAGTGGTTCACGAGATGTGGTTGGCCGTGCTTGGGCCTTTGAGTTGGAGATGTTACGTCACGCCTTCGCGTTGACGTTGGGTGCTATGTGCACGATTTCCCTTGGGCTGAGACCGTGGTATACTCTGAGAGTATACGGAAATGCTTGGAGGTACATGTGGTTGTTCGTACCTGAGAACATTGGTGCGTTCAGTTGGGGTTGAGATGGGGCCACATGTTGTGTGGGCCCCACGTGCGTGTCGGGTTCTGCTTTGCGTACTTTGACCTCTCGCGACGTAGAGGGTCCCTCTGTGTGTTTGTTTGACCAGCAGGGTGGAGTTTTCCCCTAGCTCTGTGCTCGGTTGTTTGACTAGCAGGGTGGAGTTTTCCCCTGGCTCTATACTCAGTTGTTGACCAACAGGGTTGAGCGGTCTCCCCCTGATTTCGTTCTCGATGGGTTGGCCAGTAGCGGTGCTAGTGGAACCCCGTGATGGAACAGGCGCTGAACCCCTTTAGGTGAGTTGTGCTGGAGTTGGGTGGTTGAGCGATACCCACTCCGTGTTCAGTTGGCCAGTGTTGTACCCTCCAGTAGAGATGGCCAGAGCAGTTCTGAGTTTTACCCTCCAGCGGGGCTGGGCAGTGGGTTACTCATCGACTTCTTCGGGTTTACCCTCCAGCAGGGCTGGGCAGTGGGTTGCTCATTGACTTTTAGGGTCTACCCTCCAGCAGAGACTGGGAAGTGGGTCACCCGACGCTCTTAGGGTCTACCCTCCAGCAAAGACTGGGCAGTGGGTCACCCGACGACCTCTTAGGGCCTACCCTCCAGCAGGGCTGGGTAGTGGGTTGCCCGTCGTCTAGTTCCAGGTCTACCCTCCAGCAAGGCTGGGCAGTGGGTCGCCTGTCGACTTATGTTAAGGTCTACCCTCCAGCAGGGCTGGGAAGTGGGTCGCCTGATGATATGTTAAGGTCTACCCTCCAGCAGGGCTGGGCAGTGGGTCGCCTGATGATGTGTTATGGTTTACCCTCCAGCAGGGTTGGGCAGTGGGTTGTCTGGTGATGTATCAGGGTTTACCCTCCAGCAGGGCTGGGCAGTGGGTCACCCGATATCTGGTTATGAATTACCCTCCAGCAGGGCTGGACAGTGGGGACACCGGTTGGCATTCCAGGCTCAGTCCTTCCGCTAGGCTATCCTGTGGCTTTCCTCCGTGATTACCAGAGCGGGACCATTGGTTGTAGGGGTCGGTGATGGAACAGCTTGACTTTGAGGAGACCTCTCGACTGCGGGGTAGTGATGAGTTGTGGTTTGACGTTCCCCCAGAACTCTCAAGTACGAGGGGCACTTTCCCCACCGAGACGCGTTCTTGCGACGCGATCTAAAACTGTGCGGGCGAGTCAGTGCCGCCCAAAGCGGATAGTGTCGAGGTGTGGTGTTTGAGCCCTTGGCTTGCGGTTCGGGGCAGACGTGCGGGATGCTGGGCATCGATGATGGTTATGTCTGGGACTGTTGGCTACTCTTTTCTTGGGCTGAGCTACGGGACGGAGATCCCCTTACGACGTTGTTCGGGCTTCTCGATTGAGCATAAGGATATGTATATACCGTGTTTCAGTACCCACTTCTTGGGTTTGGTTACTCTCCTTCCAGGAGGGGTGAAGACATGCGGGGTATGCCACGTGCTTTCCGTGTCTAGCTTCTCGTGGTTGGATGAGTGTACTCTCCTACTATAGGTAGCGAAGACTCGACGAGAAGTTCATCTTATCACCATTTCCAGCTCCTTGTGTCTGGACGAGCCTATCTCTTTTCTCTTGTTGGGTTGAGCTGGACTCTTTACTGCACTCTCTGTTGTACTTCTGTTCTACTCCCTGTTCGCTCTATTGCTCACCCTTTGGTACCTCCTTTGTTGCTCCCTCGAGCCTTCGGGGTATCCTACTAATTATTTTTATACTCACCCCTGCTTGGGCTTTGCCCGCACTTGGTGTTCCCTTGCAGACGACAGACAGGTGGAGCGTGACTTCAGTGGAGCGTAGGAGCTTGGGAGCTTGGACCGCATGCGGTGGTCATGGCCGGGTTCCAGGCGAGAGACCCGTCAGCTGTTTCTTTTTGTTTACCTGTTGCCGGGTTGTGGCACTTTTAGGTTGGGCGCGTGTTTTTCCCCTTTTCTTTTCAGTTTGTACTTTGTACTGTTAGAGGTTGATGCACATTGTGGTCTATATATAGCAGTTTCCCTTTACTTTGCTTTCCTTTTCTTTTACACTGCACTTTTGCATTGAGTGTGCTGCGCGTGTGTGTGTGTACAGGTGCTTAGGCAAAGGCCTCCCCGAGTTTTTGTGCATTCGGCGCTGGTCGCCAGCCCCTGGCCTATGGAGGCGGGCTTGGGGTAGTTACGGCTCGAGCCCGGGTAGGGTCGGGTCGTGAAAAAGTGGTATCAGAGGTGGTTTGTTCCTTGGGACGTTGTGCGGACGTCCCTGAAAGAGGAATTGGTTGGGATATAGGGCAACAGTGTTGATGTGTCTCGAGAGCGGCTCTTAGGCCAGGGAGTCCAGTGATGGTGCGGCGGCCGACGTATCCACTCGCCAGGACCTTGATAACCCACTTGTCGACTCGATATGCTGAGACACTTGTTGCAGGGAAAATTGGTTTGTGCATCACATAGGACCGAGTCTTTGACTGTACTTCTTGAGTCAGCTCCCCATCGTTGTTGTTGTGGTATATACATATATGCTCATCTGACCGCGACACTCCTTGATAATATTCAGGATGTCTCCGCGAGGACAGCCATCCAGGATACCAGCTTTGGTTCGTGACGACGACCCTATGAGCTACGAGGCCACAGTCTAGGACCCATCATGAGAGCCCCTTTCTCCGGGTGGGCCAGTAGCAGCACCCCCACCTGTTGAGCAGCAGGCAGTTTCAGCAGAGCAGGCTGAGCTTGAGCGCGCTCCGCGAGTTCCAGCGGCAGAGACCGCTGAGGTTCAGTGGTGAGCCAGACCCTCAGGCAGCAGAGGTTTGGCTCAAGGCAGTGGTTCGCCTTTTCAGGCTTGTGCAGACGCCAACAGATCAGAGAGTGGCTTTGGCAGCCACCCCTTTTTGTGGATCAGCTTGGCGTGTGTGGAGTCTGGTGACTCGGTTTCTTGATGAGTCGTTTCTTTCGTTGGACGACTTTCAGTTGTTTCTCCGTGAGGAGTTTTTCCCCTCCTGCTTGCGCTCCGTTCGGATTCAGGAGCTCCTGCAGTTTCAGCAGGGAGGGATGACGATGGCCGAGTACGCGGCTAGTTTTGCAGACCATGCACGCTTTTACCCGGACTTGGTCCATGACGACAACCTCCGAGCGCGGAAGTTTGAGCAGGGTCTCCGCCGAGAGATTCGTGCTGTCATAGTACCCTTGGGCATTTCCACATATGTCGGGGTGTTAGAGCAGGCGCTGGTGATAGAGGGATTCCTGTCATGTTTTACGGTTGGTAGTGGAAGTAGGCGCGACAGAGCTGGGACGTCTACCGTAGCTAGCAGGCGTCGGAGGACAGGACCTCGATGCAGGTGGCCTTCCCACTGCCGGTTTTGGAGACGTGGCCGTATACCACTGTGGTGAAAAGGCGAAGGGCCTCAGCTGAGGATGCCCTTCCGTGAGTGGATCTTGGGCCATGGTCGTACACCACAGTGGCACCGGAGGGCACCAGGGCATCCCAGAGAGCGTCGGTGCTATGCTTGTGACGGGCGAGGTCACTTGGCATGAGACTGCCCGACCTGAGTTGTTGAGAGCTTCGGGCAGGCAGCAGGCGCACCACCACGGCAGAGGCAGTGCCGTGATCGGAGTAGAAACCAGAGAGGTGGTGCTAGAAGAGGAACGGGAGGATCTGGAGGTGGGGGACGACGTTATGAGGTCTTCCCATCACCACTAGGCGGTCCACTTCAGGCTCCGGGAGCTGACGGTTGGGACTGTGGGTAGCCGCGAGCTTTGGATGTCTACGATCCTACAGAGCACGGGATGGTGAGAGGTACCCCTTGCGACTCTTCTACTTCTTGGAGTAGAATTTTTGGGCTCTGCGTGTGAAAGGCTTTTCTCCCTGCTCCTCGTTTGAGGTGTTACCAGGGCGACGCAGGGCATCGGGTGTAACTCTGTGTTGGTAAGGAAAAAAGTGTGAGACCTTTTCCTTTAGTCGATGGTGTTGACTCCTTCGCCTTTTGTGCGTATAAGAGAGCCTCGGCTGTGAAATCTTGTGTGACCAGATATCCTTGGGTGCTTCACCATATGGATATTCTGAAGGAGGGAATCGCCGGGCATTTCCCCATGCCCAAGCGGTGATTCCTGTCGTGGCGTGCGACATAGAGGTTGGACCGGGGAGGTGAGCTACCCCTGAGGACCTTCGGGCCGTTTGAGACCGTGCAAAGGGATGGTGAGGTACCCTACCGCCTTGCCATAACCCCAAAGTCTGGAGTGGGTGCACGATGTCGGCATGGGCCGACCTCGCATGAACGGATCAATCATTTGGTCTGTGTGCGGTGACGCAGAGCTGTGCGTGGGTTCTTCAGGGTATGAGAAAGCCAGGTGTGGGCTTAGTACCCTGTGTTGCTCCTTAGTTTTGCTTTTCGGGGATGAAAATCTTGAAGGAGGGAATGATGTAAGAACCCGGTTTTTGCTACTAAAGACTTTGGAGTATTCTTGATGATATTCCAGAGCAGCGCCTTCAGACGGCGTGCGATTCTGAGCCTCGGAGTGGCCGGAATTAAATTTTCAGTGTGTTCACACTGGAAACGCTAAATAAATGGGATAACTCCTAAACGGAGTTTCAGATCAGAGATCTGAGTGTACGGATGGGTCCGGAATGGGGTGTTTACCCTAGGAACGGCGTAAAACTTGTTGGCGCGGGACGTTTGGACCCCTCGCCCGCTTCTGGAACGTTAAACGGATTAATTAATTAATTAATTAATTCGTTTAATGTCGAAACGCAGGTATCTCTAAAATGGTGGCTCGGATTGGAAAACTGAGGGCGCCGTTGAGTTCTTAGCGTGTCGTTTACCCTAGGAGGGGTATAAGTTTCGCGGGCGCGGACCGTTTGTGAAAAATGGCCCCAGGGGCGTTTTCGTAATTTGGCGGCCTCGGGCGCTAAGTTTAATAACTTTTGAACGGGGTCTCCGAATAAAATTCTGAGACCGCCGTTGCGCTCAGAGCGTGGTTCTTAGCCTAAGGGAGGCTTAACCTCGACCCCGTCAAGCGTTTCAGATGCAGGTTAAATTGGGAGTTTTAATTAATTAAAGTTTTTAATTAATTATTTTCCTACTTGAACTAAACCCCTTCCCCCTCCCTTGTTCACTCCCTGGCGCAGGCTCCCCTTCCTCCCTCTTCCTCCTCCTCCACTCCGGTGAGGCAACTCTGGCAAGGAGACGGCGCGGCGGCGGATCGCCCGTGAAGCTTCGGGCAACGCCCCTGCAGGTAGGAGGTTTTCTTTTGTTGCGTTTTTATTCTCGAATCTCCTTTGGATCCAAATTTTAGCATCGAATTGTTGTTGGATTTTCGAACAAACCACATAAATGCGTAGTAGAGTTTTTCCTCTTTCCATCGCTTGTTTCGGAATCAAAATCCGAGCTCGGAGGAGCCCGGGGTTGATCGTCGAAGGTTGGGGGTTTTGAATTATTTCCGGCCGGTTTGGGTGCTCCGGCGGTCCGAGGCGGCGGCGGCTTCTCCTCGGCAGGCGGCGGCGGCTTCTCCTCGGCAGGCGCGGCGGCTTCTCGGTGTGAGGTGGCTCGGTCGGGGGAGCGGCCAGCGGAGGCCGCTGGCTTCAGGCAGACGGCGGGGG
This sequence comes from Viscum album, assembly GCA_963277665.1. Classification (NCBI taxonomy): domain Eukaryota; kingdom Viridiplantae; phylum Streptophyta; class Magnoliopsida; order Santalales; family Viscaceae; genus Viscum; species Viscum album. The sequence goes on from OY728119.1 coordinate 1,981,885,895, forward strand.
TCGAGGCGGCCGGGAGCGCGGCCGAGCGGAGACGGCGCGGGCTGCCGGTGGAGCGGGGCAGCGGCGGCGCCGTCTGCGGCGAAGTGCGCCGGCCAGGTGCGCACGGCGGAGGAGCCCGAGGCTAGGCCTCGGGCGTGCTGGGGAAGCCAGGACCCGCGCGGTGCGGGTCCTGTTGGTTGTCAATGGAGACCGGCCGCTTGGCCGGTCTGTTGGGAGCGAGGACCCGCACAAGGTGGGTCCTATTGGGTGATGGCACGGGATCGGCCAGCGGGTCGGTCCGTTTGAAAAAAAAAAAAGAAAAAAAAATAATAAGTTTATAATAATAATAATAATAATATTATTATTATTATTATTATTGGGGGAAATGGTTTATGATTTATAAATCATAGACCGGGCATCGGATTTGGGCGTCGTCTACGGCGACGCACTCCTTAAATTGTGACGAATATTTTGAGATGGTTTCGGGAATTTTTAATTCCTGAAACGTTGGGCCTCGGAGGCGCGATGCGCCTTTAAGTGGTTTGTCGTTTTTCCGGGGGAAATTGTTTTGGACGGCGCGAATGCGTCCGACGTCCGAATTAAGCGCCGTCAGTGGCGTTGGGACCCTGGCGCCGGGACAAAGTTTTCCGGGGTGGTTTTGGGTGTTGAAGCCGAAGTTGAGGCGCGGGCCCCACAGCCCGTCTTTTGAGCTGTGTGCAGCTTTTAGCGGCTTTTTCCTCGGATGTCCGTTCGGGGCGTGCGAGCAGTCGATGTTGGGTGTTTTTCCGAGGGAATCGTGTTGGCGCAGTCTACCCGTTGTAATTCGGCACGATGGTGCGGGGCCCACAAGGGCCGTTTGGGCGTCGACGGTGATTTTCCATCTTTATCACCGGGCAACCGTTTTGGACAAGTGAGTAGTCCATCTTGTGTGCTTTTTCGAGAGGATCGCAACGGTGCGATCTGTTCGTTGAGTTTCGGGACCAGGTTGTGGGTCCCACGTGGCACCGCTCGTGTGCGGTGCGCCGGAATGCATCTTTTTCTCCGGATATCCGTTGCACTCATGTGAGTAGTGCTTTTGACGTGTTTTCCCGAGGGGATCGCAATGGTGTGATGTGCCCGACTGTTTTCGGGGCCGAGGCTCGGGATCACGGGACGTCGTTCGGGCATGAGGCGGTGTTGGTGACCTTTCCGTCCGATATCTATTTGAGGCAAGTAAGTAGTCGATCTCGCGTGTTTTTCTGCGAGGATTACAACGGTGTGATCCGTTTGGTTGTGCGGAGCCTTATATGTGATCTTATTAAATGTGGAAGCAAGAAAGGTGCTCCAGTGGTGGTTGGCCCTACCTTGTTTGTAGCGGGCCCTTGGCATGTGATCGCTCACTCTTTGGAGAGTGATGTAAGTGGTTCACGAGATGTGGTTGTCTGTGCTTGGGCCTTTGAGTTGGAGATGTTACGTCACGCCTTCGCGTTGACGGTGGGTGATGTTTGCACGATGGCCCTTGATCTGAGACCGTGGTATACTCTGGGAGTATACAGAAATTCTTGGAGGTACATGTGGTTGTTCGTACCTGAGAACGTTGGTGCGTTCAGTTGGGGTTGAGATGGGGCCACATGTTGTGTGGGACCCACGTGCGTGTCGGGTTCTGCTTTTCATACTTTGACCTCTCGCGACGTAGAGGGTCCCTCTGTGTGTTTGTTTGACCAGCAGGGTGGAGTTTTCCCCTGGCTCTGTGCTCGGTTGTTGACCAGCAGGGTTGAGTGGTCTCCCCCTGATTTCGTTCTCGATGGGTCGGCCAGTAGCGGTGCTAGTGGCACCCCGTGATGGAACAGGCACTGAACCCCTTTGGGTGAGTTGTGCTGGAGTTGGGTGGTTGCGCGATACCCACTCCGTGTTCGGTTGGCCAGTGTTTTACCCTCCAGTAGAGATGGCCAGAGCAGTTCTGAGTTTTACCCTCCAGCGGGGCTGGGCAGTGGGTTACTCATCGACTTCTTCGGGTTTACCCTCCAGCAGGGTTGGGCAGTGGGCTGCTCATTGAATTTTAGGGTCTACCCTCCAGTAGAGACTGGGCAGTGGGTCACCCGACGCTCTTAGGGTCTACCCTCCAGCAGAGACTGGGCAGTGGGTCACCCGACGACCTCTTAGGGCCTACCCTCCAGCAGGGCTGGGCAGTGGGTCGCCCGTCGTCTAGTTCCAGGTCTACCCTCCAGCAAGGCTGGGAAGTGGGTCGCCTGTCGACTTATGTTAAGGTCTACCCTCCAGCAGGGCTGGGAAGTGGGTCTCCTGATGATATGTTAAGGTCTACCCTCCAGCAGGGCTGGGCAGTGGGTCACCTGATGATTTGTTATGGTTTACCCTCCAGCAGGGCTGGGCAGTGGGTTTCCTGGTGATGTATCAGGGCTTACCCTCCAGCAGGGCTGGGTAGTGGGTCACCCGATATCTGGTTATGAATTACCCTCCATCAGGGCTGGGCAGTGGGGACACCATTTGGCATTCCAGGCTCAGTCCTTCCGCTAGGCTAGCTTGTGGCTTTCCTCCGTGATTACCGGAGCGGGACCCTTGGTTGTACGGGTCGGTGATGGAACATCTTGACTTTGAGGAGACCTCTCGACTGCGGGGCAGTGATGAGTTTTTGTTTGACGTTCCCCCAGAACTCTCAAGTACGAGGAGAACTTTCCCCACCAAGATGCGTTCTTGCGACGTGATCTAAAACCGTGCGGGCGAGTCAGTGTCGCCCAAAGCGGATAGTGTCGAGGTGTGGTGTTTGAGCCCTTGGCTTGCGGTTCGGGGCAGATGTGCGGGATGCTGGGCATCGATGATGGTTATGTCTGGGACTGTTGGCTACTCTTTTCTTGGGCTGAGCTACGGGACGGAGATCCCCTTACAACGTTGTTCGGGCTTCTCAATTGAGCATAAGGATATGTATATACCATGTTTCAGTACCCACTTCTTGGGTTTGGTTACTCTACTTCTAGGAGGGGTGAAGACGCACGGGGTATGCCACGTGCTTTCCGTGTCTAGCTTCTTGTGGTTGGATGAGTGTACTCTCCTGCTATAGGTAGCGAAGACTTGATGGGAAGTTCATCTTCTCACCGTTTCCAGCTCCTTGTGTCTGGACGAGTCTATCTCTTTTCTCTTGTTGGGTTGATCTGGACTCTTTACTGCACTCTTTGTTGTACTTCTCTTCTTCTCCCTGTTCGCTCTACTGCTCACCCTTCGGTACCTCCTTTGTTGCTCCCTCGAGCCTTCGGGGTATCCTAGTGAGTATTTTTGTACTCACCCCTACTTGGGCTTTACCCGCACTTGGTGTGCCCTTGCAGATGACGGACAGGTGGAGCGTGAATTCAGTGGAGCGTAGGAGCTTGGGAGCTTGGACCACGTGTGGTGGTCGTGGCCGGGTTCCAGGCGGGAGACCCGTCAGCTGTTTCTTTTTGTTTACCTATTGCCGGGTTGTGGCACTTTTTGGTTGGGAACGTGTTTTTTCCCTTTTCTTTTCAGTTTGTACTTTGTACTGTTAGAGGTCGATGCACATTGTGGTCTATATATAGCATTTTCCCTTTACTTTGCTTGCCTTTTATTTTACTCTGCACTTTTGCAATGATTGTGCTGCGTGTGTGTGTGTGTACAGGTGCTTAGGCAAAGGCCTCCCCGAGTTGTTGTGCCTTCGGCGCTGGTCGCCAGCCCATGGCCTATGGAGGCGGGCTTGGGGTAGTTGCGGCTCGATCCCAGGTAGGGTCGGGTCGTGACAACCACAACAAGGATGAGCTTACGACGATGATAATAATAGAACAATGAAACCTTGGATATTTCCAACCCAAATATGAAAATATGGTCTGAACTGAGGTTCCACACACCCTCGGCAACTCCTAACTGTGTGCGAGCTTCACCCTAAGACCTGTGGTCATGGCCCTAATGACTGAAGCATCTCCTACCTCACAGTCAGGCATTTTTATCCTCTAGTCCCCAACTCCTTCTGCCTAAATGATTCTCCTTTCAGAACTCTCCCCTATGGCCCAAATAGTCACACAGTAGTAAGACTTCAGATGGATACAATAAGGCAGCTTATAATTCCTAAACCGGCCACACTAGTGGCATGCAAGAGAACGGTCCAAAAAATTGGGATTCGGTACAGACGAAGATAAATTCTTGGGGATAGGTTCCTCTGGAATGCCCTCTTTTCCAGATGGGGAACCTTCGCAAGATCTGACCCCCTCCAACTACAACCCAGACTCTAATAATGATGAGGCATCCTATCTTTACTATTCCAAAACTGTACCCTCAAATAAACCTGAGATGAAACAAACATTAACACCCTCGGGAGTTCCCAACCACCCGAAGACGTGATATGCTCTTATCAAACCACTCTTTCACTTCTAACATACCTCAAATTTCTCAAAGCATAATAAACACCCGAGAAAGACCGAAAACTGGGAATGACTTGCTGGAAACATTAGCGACCTTTCTGGGTGGTATACTCCGAACAACACGAAAATTACAACTAAAACCAACTTCAAGACAAAACTCAATCATTGCAACAATACAAGCTAAGGGAAACAGGCTCATAAGCCAAACATATAAAAACACAAGCAACAATTACTTTTCAAAAAACCATCATTTATTTTAAATTTTAAAACTCACCTATGGCACCTTATGAACCGTCACATGCATGTTCATCTGATCCTGCTTACATCAATCGCGGACAAGTGCCTCCACGCACTCTCCATACATACCCATGCAAATATGACCCTCCATAAATAATACCAAGTTCCAAACATCACTTTTCCTTATCAAATGCAAACACATACCAAACCTTTCAAATCAAAACACTCTCCCTCTTAAAACCCCACTTTATCCATTTAAAAAAATTTGAGGAAAGCACTCCCATTCCAAAACCATTTTCACTTTAAAAGTCCACTTTCAATTTCAATACACACTCACATCAACTGAGATCAAAATGAAACACAACCAAAAACAACCCACTGGAATTTGGAACTAGTGAATATGCCTAACCCGGCGACATAGTGGTGAGTCATGCCACAAGTAAGGCATAACACTAAAATGACCTTGAACCGAGCACTTGGACTTCACATGGGTCACCAGCCCATGTGAGGCCGCAACATGAACCTATTCACCTCCATTGTCATCCCTAAATCCAAAACAACCAAAAACAAAAGACTCAAAACCTGGACTACCCCTGGTAACTCAGGTCTCGTCACGAGCAGTGGTGATCAGGCACCGACCCGTAACCTACCTCTTGAGCCTCGAAAATCCAAATATCCATCTACCAAACATCCCAAAAATCAAGGGCCTCCTCAAATACCATTTTTTCATGAACCAACCTGGGTCAACCCTGAATCGATCACCCAAGTCGGTCCACAGCATGTCCCGAGGGGCATTCTTGATCCCCCCAGGATGGCAACTAGTGTCGGGCATCAAAACCTAACTGTTGGGAATGATTTGGACCATGAACAAAAGGTAACCAAATAAATAAAATTAGATGATAAAAATAAATCTAGAAGCATAAAGAAAATAAACTGTACATACCTCCTTATGACCTTCTAGGTCACCACCCAACTCAAAACCAAGCCTACTCCAACATTGAGCAGATGAACCAGGGACCTGAACAAAAAACTAAGCCTATAACTTGAAATATATAATAGGTGTGATCACCGAGATGATCAATAGAGATTCCAGGAATAAACCATTGAATCCAAAATTTCTCTTTTATGAAGAAATCTATAAACACATGTTTTAAATACAAGTATGAAAGTAGGGTTTTCACATTTTAAAATAAGCAACATGTTTTTCCCATTTAAAGAAAACCCAACACAAGATACATACCATTCCCAAAACCATTTTTCATTTTATAAACAAAACCAAGAAAGAAATACCAAGGATGTGCTAAAACAAAACAGGTAAATAGTGCAAGTTGGGAATAAACTAACAGGTATAGCTGAAAGTAGAAAAGTAATGTAAATAATTAAGTAACCATGGGTGGTCTTAAATGTCCCTAGAATACCCCTGGATGTACTCGGTTTGGAACCACCTGCCGGTGTATAGTGAATCCCTATAGTCTATAACCAATTGATCACCCTAGCAGTAAAAGAAATCAGTGGTACTCCCCATCTGGCCTATATACTCTACCAGTGGGTACCAATCCATCTAATCGGGACTAATAAGAAACCATCACTCGGTCAACTAAAAGATGCATAGGAACCCATGGTGGTTATAATAATCATACTATGTAAGTAGGATACTCTCGCATGCGTGACTTTCCTTACCATGTCATAACCGCACTTTCCTACCCCAAACACGAACGCTTCATATGCATTCACCCATAAAGGGTTGCTCTAGACAAAAGTGCTCTGTATACTTATATATATATATATGCATACATGTCAAATATACAAAGTTACAATCAGTCTGTCACATAATTTGGTTATCAAAACCACTTTATAAAGCATTTGGAGTTGTCAATTGGGCCTTCAGTTTCACATAATCAAATTCCTTTAAGAAAATATTGCACAAGATCTTTTAAAAAAACTCTAAACACCACTTTTGTATTTTAAAAGCCAAATGGGCCTCTAGGTTCCAAGTTTAAAAGCATTACCATAAAAATCTTTAGTAATACTATGTACAATTTCATAAAAAAACAAACCAAACGACCCATTACCCCACACACTCAACAAAACATACACTAAAGGCCAAACGGGCATAAAATCATGGATTTCTTTTCAAACTAATTTAAAGAGTCGCACTAAGAGACCAAAAAAATTTAGAAAACAAGAACCGCTTAGAAAACCAAGGTTTTGAAAAAAATACCAATTCAAAGCACCATCTTCATTTGAGGGAACATCCATGTGTGCACCTAGTGCACCCATGGGTGTGCCAACATCTAACGACGCATCAAACCTCCAAAGAGATGAAAAATCATTTCCACAAAAACACTAAGTTCCATAAAACCAACCAACACAGGACAAACGAGTTCCATAAAATGTTTCTACAAGAAAAAACTACTCAAGACAATCAATAAAACCATTTGAAGATATTGACATTTAGTTCCAACCAAGTTGGCAAGGAATACAAATGTGCATAAATAGAGGAGCATCCAAAAATCCATTTTTTATCAAATATTTCAATAAAAAAACACTACCATAAGTTAACTATAATCATAATAGAGGTGAGAAACATAATCTAAGATTTAATTAAGAATAAATGAGAATTAACTAGATTAAAAATGGGGGCAAGGGCATGGAAACACCTACACATAATCAAGAACTATTTCAAAGTTGTTTTTAACAATTCTAACCATCATAAAAACACTGCAATGAATTAACTATCATGATTATATAGGTTCGAATAAAATTTATAAATGAAACAAAATCATGCAAGTGCCTATGGAAAGCTTTGGAAATAGGGAAAGGATGGAAATGCCTACCTCAAACAATGGTCACGCCATGCTTTATAACTCAAACAAAAGATTTCTCACATGCACGCACTTATATATATCCTTAAAATGATGCATGTATTCCCGTTCCATGAGGGAACACACACATAGAAGATACATATATCTATACATATCCATACCTGGGAGTATGCATGCGCGCCTTCGAAATCGTCCACAACTTCCTACGATAAATCCCCGAGACTCAAAAACACCACAAATCCCTAAAATAAAATTTTTCCCGAACAAATAAATCAAGATATGATTCAAAAACCAACCCTGAAAAAATAAACCGTCACCCAAAATTAGTGGGTGTGAGGACCAACACACATCCAAATAAAAAACCAGGGACTCACTTATCAAAATTGACTATAAATTGGATGATGCGAAACAAAACAGTGGGTGCATTAACCTTACCCAAAACATTGGAAACACAGCGAGATGAGTCCATCCACCTCGCCCTTGGTGGCGAATTCCAGAACATGGATCAAAAGGTCCTTATACATCAATCGCATACTCTATACACCGTGAAAAAAGCGCGAAATATAGACTGAGATGTCAAATTTTGGTTAAATTGAAGAAAACACCAAAATTATAATAGAGATATACCAAAGTAGAGTCTGTGAAGGAGGTGTGCCGCATAAGGGAGGACTGCCGGAGGAAACACGGATACCAATGAGGCACTATCGGGGAGAAAAGCGGATGTCAGAGGAGCCGTGCACACCGATGTAGTTGGTGGGAGGAGTCACGTGTGTTGGGAGGGTTGGCTAAAACACGGTTTCACATCGAAGAGGTCGGGTTGTAGCTGGGAAGAAAGGCGCACCGGGAGGGGGGAGCTGGACATACGCCGGAAGGGAGAGTTGGTCGGACAGCCGGAGGAAGCGGCTGAATGCGGGCTATCAGAGCGATGGGCAACCGAAGCATGGGGTGTGGGTGCGGAGGGTGGACGGAACAGGAGGTGTCGACGCAGAGGGTGGCCGGAATAGGAGGGGGAATTGGGGCCTGCGTCGTGCACAGAACAAGAGGGGGAGGGGGAAGGGTCGTCGCGCTATGGAGGAAGGAGGGGGGGAGTCGTGACCCCCCTAGGGTTTCTCCTTCTTTTTTATTTTTTAATTTTTTTTTTGTTTTTTTTAAATAATTTATAAAAAAAACTTACAATAACAATAATTATAATAACAATAATGGTTATAATATTATTAATAAACATAATTATAATAACATTAATAGTAATAGTAATAATAATAATAATAATAATAATCTTATTATTATTATTAAACAATCCTTAAATTTTTAATTTCATTCCCATTTTATTTTATTTTATCATCCTTTCATTTTATTTTATTTTACGGGCCACGATATTGTTTATTTTCAAAAACTGAGTAATCGTGCAGTCTGCGCACGGTTACCGCTAATCGTGCGGTGCCTGTGCACCTGTCTGATACCGACAAAAAACATTCAATATCAAAAAAATTAAACCTGAACTCAGCCTGAACCTCAACGAGAAAACCTGAAGCCAAGAAATAATAAAATAAAATAATTTTAAAGGATGGGGTGTGACAATTCTCCCCACCGCAAAACTTTCTGCCCCCAGAAAGTCACCAAGCCCACAGTTAACACAAAACGAGTCCATGCCCAGAAAAAACCAAAGGAAACCGAGAGCCTCGGGGTGACCATTACCAACACACGTCACACTCGACCAATTCAAGAAGAAACCACAGTAGAAGAATGAGGGGAGAACATTAGAGGGTTCTCTCCACCACAAGAATTTACAAACACGAAAACCTTAATACCCGAACACACCACCCCTGGGTGGGGGGGAAATGCGGGAACTCCCAAACCAAACTCATTCAACTCCCCCATAAGGATTGAACAACAGACTAGAGACTGAAACATGAATCTTTCTACGAGATGAACCAACTACCTGAGGAAATGAAATGAACTCAAACATCTCCAAAACCAACTGAACAAAATCCTCACCACAACCGGTGACTAGGGAATTCCTAGCCCAAACTCAATACACTTCCTCAACGCTAACAGAACAACTCCACAACTAGAATTAAAACCATTGTGAGGCAAACCAGAACACTGAGACACTGGGATGGAGGAATCCTCTACAAAACCAAAACACACTAGAGGAAAACTCATGGAGATACACCCGAACTAAGCAAGGACCCAAAATCACCACCCATTAATTTCATGAAATAAACCCCCCCCCCCCTAACAAACACAATTGAGACCAAAATCAAAATCATAATGGGTTAGTTTATTCGCGGCCCAACACCCTTCAAGGAATCCAAATGATTTAGAAACCACACTAAGAGCAGATAAGGCCGCTTGAATTGCGGTAGAATGAGCTCATAACACCACCACAATAAGGATGATCTTACGGTGATGATAAGAATAGAACAATGAAACCTTGGATATTTACAACCCAAAGCTAAAAATATGGTCTGAACTGAGGTTTTACACACCCTCGGAAACTCCTGTCTGTGTGCGAGCTTCACCTCGAGACCTATGGTTGGGGCCCTAATGACTGAAGCATCTCCTGCCTCACAGTTAGGAATTTTCATCCTCTGGTCCCCAACTCCTTCCTCCCATATGATGGTCCTTTCAGAACTCTCCCCAATGGCCCGAATAGTCGCATGGTAGTAAGACTTCAGAGGGATGCGACAAGGTGGATTAGAATGCCTGAATCGGCCACACTAGTGGCATGTAAGAGAACAGTCCAACAAACTAGGAGTCGATACATAAGAAGATAGATTCTTGGAGATAGGTTCCTCTAGTATGCTCTCCTTGCTAGGTGGGGAACCTTTGCAAGACCTGACCCCCTCCAACTACACCCCAGACTCTAATGGTTATGAGGCGTCCTATCTTTACTAGTCCAAAATTGTACCCTCAAATAAACCAAAGATGATACAAACCTTAACACCCTTAGGAGTTCACAACCACCTGAAGATGTGCTATGATCCTATCAAACCACTCCAATACTTCTAACAGACCTCAAATTCCTCGAAGGAAAAGAAACACCTGAGAAATACTGAAAACTAGACATGACTTTCTAGAAACATTAGTAACCTTTCTGGTCGGCATACTCCGAACAACATGAAAATTACAACTAAAATCAGCTTCAATCCAAAACTCAATCAATGAAACAGCGCAAGATAAGGGAAACAGACTCATAATCCAAACATATAAAACACAAGAACCAATTAATTTTCAAAAAACTATCATTTATTTTAAAATTTAAAACTCACCCATGGCACCTTATGAACCATCACATGCATGTTCATTCTATCATGCTTACATCAATCGTGGAAAAGTGCCTCCACGCACTCTACCTACATACCCACACACATATGGACCTTTATAAAGAATACCAAGGTCCAAACATATTTTTTCCTTATCAAATGAAAACACATACCAAACCTTCCAAATCAAAACACGTTCCCCCTTAAAAACCCACTTTACCCATTTAAAACAATTTGAGGAAAGAACTCCCATTCCAAAACCATTTTCACTTTAAAATTCCACTTTCAATTTCAACACACACTCACATTAACCAAGATTAAAATGAAACACAACCAACAACAACCCATAAGAATGTGGAACTAGTGTATATGCCTAACCCGACAATATGGTGGTGAGTCATTCCCCAAGTAAGGCATAAAACTAAGAGGAATTTGAACTGATCACTTGGACTTCACATGGGTCACCACCCCATGTGAGGCCACAACATAAACTGATTCGCCTCCATTTTTCATCCCTTAATCCAAAACAACCAAAAACAAACGACTCAAAACCTAGACTACCCCTGGTAACTCAGGTCTCGTCATGAGTAGTGGTGATCAGGCATCGACCTGTAACCTACCTCCTGAGCCCCAAAAATACCAATCTCCATCTACCGAACATCCCAAATATAAAGGGCCTCCTCTGATACCATTTTGTCACAAACCAACCTGGGTCAACCCTAAACCAGTCACCCGAACCAGTCCGCGGCATGTCCCGAGGGGATTTCCCAATCCCCCGGGGATGGAAACTAGTGTCGGGAATAAAAACCTAACCGTTGGGAATGATTTGGACCATGAACAAAAGGTAACCAAATAAATAAAATCAGACGATAAAAATAAATCTAGCATCGAAAAGAAAATAAATTGTACATACCTCCTTGTGACCTTCTAGGTCACCACCCAACTAAAAACCACGCCCACTCCAACATTGAGCAGCTGAAATGTGGACCTAAATCAGAAACTGAGTCTGCAACTTAAAAGATATAATAGGAGTGAGCACTAAGATGCTCAGTAGAGATACCAGGAATAAACCACTGAATCCAAAAGTTCTCTTTTTCAAAGTAGTCCATAAACACATGTTTTAAATACAAGTATAAAAGTAGGTTTTTCGCATTTTAAAATAAGTAACATGTTATTCCCATTTAAATAAAATCCAACACATGCTACATACCATTCCCAAAACCATTTTTCATTTTATAAACAAAACCAAGGCAGAAAGACCAATGTTGTGCTAAAACAAAATAGGTAAACAGTGCAATCTGGGAATAAACTAACAGGTATAGATAAAAATAGACAAGCAATGTAAATAATTAAGTAACCATGGGTGATCCTAAACATCCCTATAATACCCCTGGATGTAATCAGTTCAGAACCACCTGTCATTATATGGTGGAGCCCCATAATCTATAACCAACTGATCGCCCTCGCGGCAAAAGAAATCAACAGCACTCCCTATCTGGCCTCTATACCTACCGGTGAGTACCAACCCATCTAATCGGGGTTGATAAGAAACCATAACTCGATCAACTAAAATATTCCCAGGAACCCATGGTGGTTATAACAATCATACTGTGTAAGTAGGAGACCCTTGCACGCCTGACTCACCTTACCATGTCGTCACCGCACTTACCTACCCCAAACATGTACGCTTCCTATACATTCACCCATAAAGGGTTACCCTAGATAGGAGCATCCCATATACTTATATATATATATATGCATAAATTTCAAACATATAAAGTTTAAATCGGTTTGTCACATCATTTGGTTATCAAAACCACTTTATAAAACATTTGTAGTTGTCAATCGGGCCTTTAGTTTCACATAATCAAATGCCTTTACGAAAATATTGCACAAGATCTTTTAAAAAAACTCTAAACACCACTTTTGTATTTTAAAATCCAAATGGGACTCTAGGTTCCAAGTTTAAAAGCATTACCATAAAATTCTTTAGTAATACTATGTACAATTTCATAAAAAAATAAACCAAATGACCCCTTACACTACACACTCAAAAAAAATACACCAAAGGCTAAACAGACATAAACTCATGGATTTCTTTTCAAACTAATTTAAAGAGTCACATGAAGAGACCAAAAAAATTTAGAAAACAAGAACCGCTTAGAAAACCAAGGTTTTGATAAAAATACCAATTCAAAGCACCATCTTCATTTTAGGGCATGTCTATGTGTGCGCCTAGTGCACCCATGGGTGTGCCAACATCTAATAGCACATCAAACCTCCAAAGAGATGAAAAATCATTTACACAAAAACACTTAGTTCCATAAAACAAACCAACGCAGGATAAACCAATTCCATAAAATGTTTCTACAAGAAAACACCACTCAAGACAATCAACAAAACCATTTTAAGATATATACATTTAGTTTCAACCAAGTTGGCAAGGCATACACATGTGCATAAATAGAGGAGAATCCAAAAATCTATTTTTTATCAAATCTTTCAACAAGAAAACACAACCATAAGTTAACTATAAACATAATAGAGGTGCGAAACATAATCTAAGATTTAATTAAGAATACATGAGAATTAACTGGATTAAAAATGGGGGCAAGGGCATGGAAACACCTACACATAATCAAGAACTATTTCAAAGTTGTTTTTAAAAATTCTAACCATCATAAAAACACTACAATGAATTAACTATCATGATTATAAAGGTGTGAATAACATTTATAAATTAAATGAAATCATGCAAGTGCCTATGTAAGGCTTTGTAAATAGGGAAATTATGGGAATGCCTACCTCAAACAATGGTTGTGCCATGCTTTCTAACTCAAATAATAGCTTGCTCGCATGCATGTACTTCCATATATATATATATATATATATATATATATATCCTTAAACTGATGCAGATGATCCCCATTCCATGAGGGAACATGCACACAGAAGATACATATATCTATACATATCCATACTTGGGAATATGCGTGCACACCTTCGAAACCGTCTGCAACTCCCTACGATAAATCTCTAGGACTAAAAAACACCACAAATCCCTAAAATAAAATTTAATCCGAACAAATAAATCAAGATAAGGTTCAAAAATCAACCCTAAAACAATCAACAGGAACCCAAAATTAGTGGGTACGAGGACCAACACACATCCAAACAAAAAAACAAGGACTCACTTATCAAAATAGACTCCAAATTGGGTGGTGTGAAACAAAACAGCGGGTGCATTAACCTTATCCAAAACATCGGTAGCATAGTGAGACAAGTCCATCTACCTCATCCTTGGAGGATGATGCTGGAACATGGATCAAAAGGTCCTGATACATCAATCACATACTTTAGACACCATGCAAAAAAGCACAAAACACAAACTGATATGTCAAAGTTTGGTTAAATTGAAGAAAACACCAAAATTGTAATAGTATACCTAAGTAGAGTCTGAGAAGGAGGTGTGTCGTGTAAGGGAGGACTTTCAGAGGAAATGAGGCTATCGATGAGGCACTTCTGGCGAGAAAAATGGCTGTCAGAGGAGCCATGCACACTGATGTAGTTGGCGGGAGGAGTCACAGGTGCTAGGAGGGTCGGTCAAAACACGAGTTCGCACCGAAGAGGTTGGGTCACGGCTGATAAGCAATGTGCACTGGGAGGGAGGAGCTGGCCATGCGTCGGAATGGGGAGTTGGCCGAACAACCAGAGGAAGTGGCCGGATGTGGGTTGTCAGAGCGAATGGCGGCCGGAGCATTGGGTGTCGATGCGGAGGGTGGCTGGAACATGAGGTGTTGATGCAGAGGGTGGCCAGAACAGGAGGGGGAACTGGGGCCTGCATCATGCATAGAATATGAGGGGAAGGGGGAGGGGCCACTATGCTATGGCGGAAGGAGAGGGGATGGGGGGGAGTTGCGACCCCCTAGGGTTTCTCCTTTATTTTATTTTTTTATTTTATTTTTAAATAATTTTTAAAAAAAACTTTCAATAACAATAATTATAATAATAATAAAGGTTATAATATTATTAATAAACATAATTATAATAACATTAATAGTAATAATAATATTATTATTATTATTATTACTAAGCAATCCTTAAATTTTTAATTTTATTCCCATTTTATTTTATTTTATCATCCTTTCATTTTATTTTATTTTGTGGGCCATGATATTATTTATTTTCAAAAATTGAGTAACCACGCAGTCCGCGCATGGTTACTGCTAACCGTGTGGTGCTCGTTCACTGGTCTGATACCTACTAAAAACATTCAATATCAAAAAAAATAAACTTGCACTCAGCTCGAACCTCAATGAGAAAACTCGAAGCCAAGAAATAATAAAATAAAATAATTTTAATGGTCGGGGTGTGACAAGGAGGATATTATGAGAATAAGACCCATCAATAGGAAATCCACATTCATAAGTGTCATTGTATGTTCCTCTCTGCGGACATGTGTATTGGTCCTTAGACTTTAATGTTATTATTAATGGGTATTATGACTCGTGCACTTAGATGTATTGATAAAAATTGTGATGACAGATGTTCGCGGTGAGGTAGGATATGTTGTGTGCATCATGAGTAATATTGCATTAATGAATAATGCAGGAAAAGATTTTTCACTTCTATAGAAGTAGATATCTCATGCACTTTGATGGAAATGATATAGCCTAACTAAATCCATGTCCATGGTGTTCTCTAGGGAAGTTCAATTTCCAGAAGTCAAAGAATGAGAAATCGAGCACCTGGGTTGATGTAACTTGCATGCAACCCACTTGATTGGAGATATCAGGACAAATGGATTATATTACATAGTAATCATTTGTATGAGGTGACATGTCGTTGCGACATCATCTTCTTTCTCTTGGATTCCTTAACCCGTTGCTAGATAAATTTTGGACTTTAGGCAAGCCCGCCTAATGCCAATGAGAAAGAGGCCTAGAGGGTCACACACTAACTGTAGCCAGTATCTCATTTAAATAATTTATTTATTTAATAAGTTGAATAAATATTATTCCCGGTTTTGGTTTAATAATTATTCAAGTATACCTGATCACATTTATTTCTTCTTTAGTTATTCGAGATAATATATTGCGGATGAAATATTCATTTATCAGCGAATAATGAAGTTATATTTATTTAATAAATAAATAGTCATTATTCAAGGCCTAATAAATATTGATAAGGATTGGCGGACCAAGTTTTGGGTCTGCTGAGAAATAATATTAAATATTATTTGGTTAAATAATATTTAAATGGTACATGAAATTTAAGCACGTGTCATAGAAATAATAGCATTGCTATTATTATTTGACATGGGGTTTTCACATGGAATAATAAATTAAGTAACAGCACCTATGCTAATTATTTATTATTACCTGGTGAATTAAATTTGTTAAAATATGTGTCATGGAAATAATAGCATTTGTATTGTTATTTAAGATGGGGGTTTTTACATGGAATAATAAATTAAGTAATGGCTCTTGTGATAATTATTTATTATTACCCAGTGAATTAAATTCCCTATTATGTAATTATTCTCTATATAATCCAAGGGTTCATTCCATCGGCTAACCAATCATTGTGTGCACAACATCCTTGGAGAAAATCTCTTGATCCTAAAGAACTCTTCCCTCTCTAAGAACTCTCTCAAGAATAAGAGAGATCCTCCTCCACCAGATCAAGGAGAATGCTTTGGAAGTGATTCTCAAGGTGATCAAAGGCGAACTTTACAAGCACAAGGATCTTCCACGCTTACACCCGGAGACTCCTTCGGCAACGTCTAAAGATACATAGAGCAAGTGTGGATCACCATTAGAGGATTCCTATCCTTGGATTCTACATCGCACCGAATTCGCAACTCGGACTTGTGGTCGGACACATCAACAAAGAAAGAATCACCTTGGATGTAATTTTATAATTTAATTAAATTAATTATAAACAAAATATTTTGATCCTCTGTTCTCAGTTACAGGTTCTCTCCTTTGTCTTTTATCTTTGATTAAATTTTTTGGATACTAGCGTTCATCATCGTATTGATCCCATATTAATCATCAATTATGAAAAGTTTCAAAGTTGGGTACACACCCATACTGTGCTTCTGCTATGCTTGGAACCTATAGTTAAAAGTTTAAAGGCTTGTTTTACCCCTGAAAAATCATATGCCCCTATGAAAGCCTAATAAAATTTGGTTAACCCTTATTCAAGTATTGAAAAATAATTCTTACCCTGACACTAGTATTAAGTACCTTTACACATTGCATGTAAATTATTCTTTACCTTTACATAGCACTGAATTTACCTTTATGTAGCCTACACTTTACCTTTAAGTAGAAAACTTTACCATCACACAACACACACTTTACCATTACCCATTTCATATAACTTGAATCATTACCTTTACACATATATATAAAAGTGGAACTTACCTTTACATATACAAAAAGATTCCTTTATAAAACCTATTCATAATACATCTTACCCTTATACTAGATATAAAATTCCCTCATTTTTTTACTAGTGACAACACTTTTAATAACTAGTAGTAGAAACCATTTTTAAACTAACAATATCACTCTATAAAATAGTAACAGTAGAAACATATTTTGTTCTAATTATAGTAGAACTTCATCATTATTGGTAATATATCCTTATAACTAATGATTGCATCAACATTTTTCTAATGGTAGAAACCACTATTGAACTAACAATAGTACCTCATAACTAATGGTAACACCTTATAACTAGAGATAACAATTTATTAATAGGAATGGTAGCATGTATATGAACAGTAGTGGTAATAAGCATTTTATACCATTAGTTAAAAGATATATTTGATACCATAAAATAAAAAATATTATTATTATTATTATTGATGCATCTTATGAAAAATATTTTAACTATTATTTAAATATTAAATGATTATATTTTATTAAAATAAAATTAAACGTTTGATAAAATATTGTTTTTCTTAAATTTTTTATTTAAACCCACATATAGTATTTATGTTACGATTCTCTATTATAATGATTATTCGATATTTCAATATACTGCAAGTTTATTCAATATATTACTAATTGTTTTGTTTATTGTAAAATAAATATTTATCTTAATGATTATGTTAGAAGTATTTTGAAGTTATTTTATGTTGAATAAACGAGCATGATAACTCTCTAAAAATGATTGTGATAATTCAAATTATAGCCAAATGATATTATTCTACGTTTATTAATTTCTAATGTGGAATTATGTGATTATTTATCTAGATGCTCCTTTATAAATCAATATTATCTTGGATGTTAATTTCACGATATTAGGCATTGGAATGTGATTAATGAGGAATGTGATAAAATAAAATTAAAATAGTTTATTCACATATGATAATAGAGATAGAAAAAACATAAAAAATAATACGACATTCATATGAGAATTAAAAAGTATTGAAACATGATGATGGATCACTCTCTCAGTGCATCAACCCCTCTTCTAGGGTTTTTCTATGAGATCCTTCACATTGGGAATTAAGAATTTTCCTTTTCTCCTTTCTTTGGCCACCTGTTTGGGATTTGTCAAAGGAGTTTTGGTGGCATATTCAGTTAATAGATCTTCATCGATGTGTTTTTATGTCCCCATTGGTTTCTTATGGTAGCATCACTAGGATTTTCCAGATTCCACTCTACTATTGTGCGATCTGCCCTGATGATCTTCGATCTGGTGGTGTCGATTGTGGTGAAGCCTTCACTGGTGGAGAGGCAATGGTCGGTAGCCACCTTTTCTCCTAATATTTTTTGATCTTGGATTTTGTGACATGATAATCACTATGATACTTGGGGAAGAGGGTGAAATTTGGTCACCGATGTGAAGGTTTATTTGAGTTTTAGGTTTCGGTGCTAGATCTGGTTCGACGAGGGGCAGCAGGATCTGTTTGGTCGGTGATAAGGGATTGTGTGGGTGCCTGGTGTGGTGCTAGATTTTGGTCAGATATAATCATCCATGAAATGTGAATAACATTAGCTATCCATCCTTATCTTAATGTCCTTGAGACAACTATCTTTGGAGGTAGTTCTTTGTTAAGTATGGTTCAATATATATCAGTACTAATTTTGGGACTGTTTGTTTATTGGGTTTCATATGTCTTGACAAGCATTGGATTTTTTATTGTTTCATTTGGAAGGCATTATAGATTTTTGAAGTTTTATCTAGGTGGGAGGACTCAATAGATGGATGGGTGTTATGATAACCATCTATCTTCATTTCTTATTGTGTGTATGGGTAATCTTCCATTAACTTTTTCATAGTGTTTTGAGTATATTTTTTCATTGCATAAGGTTGAAAGTGTAGTGAGTTCCTCACTGGAATTGTCAGGTGGGTGGATCTAAAGAGATATAGGTGTGATGAAACCTATCATATACCCCCCCCCCATGTGTCAATGTGGGTTGGAGGGTGCTCTTCCATGTTTTGTTGGACTAGCATGGCATAAATTCTTGGTAGGTGGTTTATGTGTCATCATTGAATGAATTCGCTATTGAATTTTCTATAAGGGGTGATAATGAGAATTTTTTTTGTTCTTATCGTGAATTATGTTTCTCTTTGTACATTTAGTACCATGTTAGGACCTTGGGTAGTGTTTATTTATGGCATCCATTCCTCTATTTCATGTAATAGGTTTCCTCTTTTCTCAATATTCAAAAGGGGTTTTCTTTTTTTTTTATGTTCAATAGAGAGGGTTTGACCCTCAACCTGTTAAAAAATGTACTAAAAACCTATCGTGACTACTGATTCATTGGTGTGATCATAAAGGACTCCATAACTTGATCGTCCACTACTAAAGTGATCAAATCTCTTAAGCTACATCGATATTCATCATCATCTTCTCTACCATTGTTCTTATTTTTTTTTGGTTTTTCATCATTGTATCTTTCTATCATCTATTTATACTTCTAAAATCGGTTTAAAATTTTCCCATCCAAAAGATGTCTAACTAGGTTATTCCTCCTATTCAAAAGGAAGGGTGGGTTGTGACTCCTAGAAAAAAAATTAGTGGGTTATGAATCCTATAAAAAGTCAGGTGGGTTATGACTCCTAAAAAAATTCAGGTGGTTTGTGACTCATTTAAAATTCATTTAGGGTTATACCAACCATTGAGAAAAATTTACCTTTGTATTTTGGTTAAACAACCAGGTGAGGAAAATGTACATTTATAACTAGGTTATCAATCTATTAAAAAATCAAATCTTAGTGAACATCAGTCTTCTTGCTGATTAGAGAATATTGAAGAGTGGACTAAGATCTAGGTAATATGAACTATTATTAAAAATATCATGTGTTCTTTGTTTTATTTTTACTTCACAATTTACACTTTTTATTACTCTAATAATTATAATTCATTTAAATTTCTAAAAATGACAGTTCACCCCCTCTAGTCAGTATTTCCATCTCATTAGTGCATAAAAATTAGTATTAAAGGGTGGTTCCTTTTAATGATTTGGTAATTAATATTTAATTATCCTTTTGATCTAACCATAAACCTAGAAAAATTATTCTAAATAAGGATCCACTACTTTGTTATGGAAATTTAGGAATTTGAGCTGTTGAACCCCATCATACCACCACATTTCAATGGAAGTGATTATGTATACTAAAAGGATCAGATGAAGGTATTTATAAAAAATATAGGTCTTGAATTTTGGTCTATCATGTAAAAAACTTATAAATTTCATAATTTAGACTTAGAAACTCTTAAATAAATGATTCTACAAAATGTGTTCTAAACTATAAAACTATGAATTACATGTACTATTATTTAAGGAGAAATATGTATATCCATATTTAATCTTGTAAAAATGTATCCAAAATCTGGAGGACTATAAAATACACACATTAATGAACTAATAAGTTGAATAGAACCAAGTTAATAATTAACATGTCTTAGTTTCAGGAATTCATAATGAATTATCAAGAGATAAGTACTGAGATGCACAAAAAATCACTAAAATTATAAATTGTATGGTTTTAATTATGGAAACTATAAAGAATAAAGTTCTTATTGAAATAATACATAGATCTCTACCTAAAATGTTGCACTAAAATAATGTTATTATTAAAGATAGTAAGGATTTCATAGAGTATTATATGGATGAAATGGTAAGATCACTTCTTCAATACAAACTAGAGTGGAAGAATTATAATGGTGAAGAACCTGAGAAAAGAAAAGGTGTAGCATTCAAATATAATATAAATGTTTACTCTAATTATTTTGATTCTAATTTGTATCAAAATGAGAAAGATTAAATTTTTTTACTAAAGGAGTTTATAAGTACATGAAATAAAATATACGATTAAAGAAGCATCCCAGAATAGATCATTAAAAGGATGATAAAAATGGAAGAAATAAAGGTAATAGTAGTAAATAAAATGTTGGGGAATTATTATGCTATTAGTGTATAAAAAAGGTAAATATCAAATTAGATTTTCCAAAGCTAAAACAATAAAGAAAATACAATCAATATAAGGAGTTAAAACATGCATATCATGTTGGATGGAGTTGTATAGAGGAGTCAAAATTGAGTAGTGATGATTTTGAGAGTAGAATAGAATCATCCAGTCTATTATTGATGGAAACAGCTATGAATTAGGTAAGCACTAATTATTATTATAGTTTAGGATATTATTTTCAGAATGAAACCGATGTTAAAGAATTAACTGAATAAAATGAAAAGTTTCAAAATGATATTTTGAGAATGATTGAACTATATAGAGAACCACAAAGATAAAAATTATAAAATTAAATAATAAAATAAAAAACTAAAATATTTTTCTTTAAGAAATAAAGAATAGAAAATGGATACATATTCTAATCTAATTAATCATAAATATGATAATGAAAGAATGAAAATTTTCTTATCAAAAAATTATGAAGATCAAGAAAGGAAAATTAAGTTAGTTTGTTATGATTAATCTAAAATTAAAATAGAATATAAGAAGCTCAAAAATTGAAAATAAGAAATTATGAAATATGGGATCATGTTCAAATGAAAAAATATTTTATGTCCTTGAAGTTATTCAAAAATATAATGAAAATCATAAAAGGTAAATTACTAGTTTGAAAGAAATATTATCTTTTTTTGTTCAATGAAAAGAAAAAATTAAGAAGATGGTTTCTATAAAAAAACAAAATAAAGATAAAAATGGATTTGGTTATGATAGTCAGATTTCTAAACTATACATAACTACTTTTGTTAAAATTAGAAAATGAATATCCCAAATGACTTATGATTGAGATGTAATTTTAAAGGGATTTATGAAAAGGAATTTTCATTAAGATTTACTCAATATTTAATCCATACGAAGACTTTTATTTCTAAAAATCCATCTCCCTGATTAAATTATAATAAATTTATTAAATAAGTAAAAGTTTCTAAAAGCATTATCTATAATCCAGTTGGACCCAAAAATATTTTGGGTACCAAAACAATTATATTTTTAATCTATTTTATAGGAAACATTCCTGAAGTGTTCTAAAGATACATCGTATATAGATAGTGGGTGTTCCAGACACATGACTAGAGATATCTATAATCTCTTATATTTTAATTAATGTGATGAAGGAATTTTTATAGGATATTCAAATAATTTTAAAACTTATAGAGTATATGAAAAGATAACCATGCCAATGGAAGAATATGTACATGTAAACTTCATTGAAAATAATGAAAAATAGATTGAAGATTATGATAATCCAAATTTAGAATTTTAATAGTTCAATTTTGATGAAGAAAAACCTAAAAATTTTAATGCATCAATTTAAGGGGAACACATATCTTCTCAATATAATTATATTAATTGTAAAATATAGAGGTCATTAATTATAAAATGTAATTATAAATATTGAATCTATAATAATAACTAGAAATAGAGTTTTGAATTTTTATACTAATTCTACCTTTTTGGCCAATTTTTTGCCTATTAATGTTATTAAAGCATTGAATAATACAAATTGGATAAATGTTATACAGTATAAACTTAATAAATTTGGAATAAATATAGGTTATAATTTGGTTGTGTTTTCTAAATATAAATAGTCTATTGGAACCAAATATATTTTTAGAAATAAAATGGATGATTTTTTTTATATAGTAATAAATAAGGCTAGTCTAGTTTCCCAAAGATATTTATAGGAATAAGGTGTTTATTTTAAATATTAATTTACATTAGCTACTAGAATTTAATCCATTCAGATTCTATTTTCTTATTCTTTTTATCAAAATTTTAAACCGTTTCAAATGGATGTAAAAAAGATTACTTTTAAATGGTGTAATTTCTGAATATGTTTATGTTAATAAACCACCTTGTTTAAAAAATGATGAATTTCCAAATCATGTTTTCAAACCATCTAAAAAAATTATGGTCTAATGCATGCTCCAAGAACTTGGTATGATGTACTGACTATATTTTTACTATAAAATGATTTTAACAAAGGAAATAATGATCAAAAATTTATTTATATAGAAATTTTCAAATGATATTTTAATTTTAATAATATATATCGATGATATTTTATTTGGATCTAAAAATGACATTCTTAGTTGTGAATTTTCAAATTTAATGAAAAATGAATTTGATGTGAGTTTAATTGGCGAATTAAAAATTTTCCTTGGTTTTAAAATTTTACAAAGACAATATTATATTTTTTCAAAATAAAAGAAAATATACTTAAGATTTAATTAATAAATTTAATCTTGATTCATGTAAAATTATGATAACTACAATGAGATATAATTATAAATTAGATATGGGTGAATTTAGAAAATATATGAATGATATAATGAATAGAGGAATTATAGTAAGTCTAATTTATTTGATTTCATCATGGATTGATATTATATTTTCACTTTTCATGTGCACAAGATATCAGTCTAATCCAATAGAAAGTCTTTTAATGGATATTAAAATAATAATCATATATTTTAAAGAAACTATTAACATCAGATTATTTTTCTCTAAACATAATTGTTTCAATTTTTTATCATATTCTGACTATGATTTTGAAGGCTGTAGACTTGACATGAAAAAACACATTATGTATGAGTCACTTACTCTTTAAATGTTTAATATCTTAGAGTTCTTAAAAAATATCCATTTTCATTTTACATAGATGAGGCTGAGTATGTTGTTACTACAAGTTTTTATACTCAAAGCCTTTGTATAAATTAAACCATATCAAATTTCAATGTTTATTTAGTTAAAATTCCTATATATTGTGACAAGACATATGCTATTTAAATATTTAAAAATACTTTACACCGTTCTAGGGAAATACATATTGATGTTATATTTAATTTATTAATAGATAATGTTAATAAAGTATATATCACTCTGGAATATGTTTCAATAGAAAATAAACTTGAAGATGTCTTTACTAAACTATTAGATTCTATGGGGTTTTAAAAATTAAATTTTGAACTTGGTTTAATAGATATTTAGTGAGAATTATGAGGCATGTTCTTGACATTTGAAGAGCTATGCCACCATGACATACTCTATTCATGTTCCAGGAGGGTGGTGAAGACCATACTCTAGAGGTGGTGGGCCCTGAGCCACCGGTGATACCTCTAGTAGTTCCACCTGAGGTACCACCTACTATTATCGGTCTAGGAAATGACACTAAGCTTCAAGAGGTTTTATTATGTTTGATGTAGTCTATGTAAGGTTCTCCATGACCTATACCCATGATGTCTGATCTGACTTGTGAGTTCTAGAAGCAGCAACATCCTATTTTATTAGGGGATGGAAGTCCTCAGTCTATTGAGTCTTATTTAGAATCCATTATTTCTATCTTCAATCATCTGGAGATGACTCCGGAGAGGAGAATAAAGCTCATCACTTAAATTTTTTGTGATTCCTCCAAGAATTAGTGGGATGTGATTACTCAGATTGATCATCATTAGGGCATGGTCGAGATGGAATTTTCGAATGCCTTCTATGATTACTTTTTCCATCAGACGATGAGAGCTGATTGAGCCAAAGATTCCATGCACCTAGAGTAGGGTGTTATGTTTTTTATGGACTATTCAATGTGTTTTAATTAGTTACAATGCTTTGCACCGCTTTTTGCTGGTGATGAGCTATCACGAGTGAGGAATTTTGAGGATGGTATCAAGCATTTCATCCACTCATAGGTGAATTTATTTCACCTATATACCTTTTCTGAGATTGTTAATCACGTTCTTATCACTTTTCACAACTTGATAAAATCCAATAGTATCGGGCATAGAGGTTTAGTACCGATACAGAGCTGCAATTATTCCAGTACCAAGAGGCATAGCCTTGAGGTTTAATGTCAGAGAAGTGGAGACCATAGTATCCACACTGGAAGCTCTATTATATGCCATTAGTGTGGTTGGTAGGGGCATGTAAAGACACGGTGTGATAGAGACCCACTTGAGTGTCATGATTGAGGCCGAATGGATCATCTTCAGAGGTTTTGGTGGACCTTTCCTCATATTTATAATAGAAGAGGGCCCACACCAACTCTACCTTCAGGATCAGGATCAGTTACACCACATCAGGTAGGAATCTAGAGTAGTACCATCTAAATATTCCAAGGAGTAGGTCATGGTCATGGTAGCTAGATTTCTAATTATCAGCACCTGAAGAGAAGACCTACTTAGGGTAGTCCAGCTATAGCTCAGGGTCTTATATCAGGCTAGTTTCATAAATTCTAGATGATACTCAAGGATTAGTATGCAAGACCATCTACTATATGAGGTATTATTCTAGTAGCCTATACTATCATATCTTCTTTATTCAATATAGGTTCCTCTCACTCTTTTATCTCTTTATCAACCATGGAAAGTATTAGGCTAGAAATCCAGTACTTATGTGGGGTGATGACCCTAGACACACCATTGGGTGTGTGTTCAAAGGGTATAATGAAAATATTGTCCCCTTGACATGGGTGGTTTTAATTTCTTATGGTACCTATTTTTCCTTGAGATGATGGGATTTAATGTAATTCTTGGGATTGACTAGTTGGTTCCCTATCACGCCTATGTGGACTTTTATCATCGTAGGGTTTCATTTACATCACCAAAGGGTGATATTTATCTTTATAAGGGTGAGTGGAATGCATAGGGTAGTATATATAGACTAGAGAATTGTGGGGTAGGTGGAGTGACCACCTAGATTTATAGCCTTTTCTTCGATGATCAGACGATGTGTTTGATATATTTTCCTCTAGTGGTGGATTATTTTAGGGATGTCTTCCCGGATGAATTCTATAGACTACCTCTTGAGAGAGAGGTAGAATTTACTATCAATATCATTCTAGTATCATATCTTGTATCTATTCCTCCATACATAATGGAACCTATTGAGCTCTATGAACTTAAGAGACAATTATAGGATTTAGAATATAAGGGTTTTATCTAACCCAGTGCTTATTCATGGGGTTAACCCATGATTTTCTCCAAGAAGAAACATAGGATACTTAGGCTATGTTTGGATTACTGATGATTGAATCAACTCATAGTAAAGAACTGATATACATTGCCTTGTATAGGTGATCTCTTCAACTAGCTCTGAGTATCTATAGTGTTCTCAAAGATCGTCCTAAGATTGGGCTATCATCATGTGTGAGTCAGACCATTAGATATACCACATATGGCTTTCTAAAGTAGGTATGGTTTATATGAGTACCTTTTCATGCCATTCGGTCTTATGTACATGCCCATTATTTTCATGGCTTTGATGAATAGGGTTTTCCACCCCTACCTGGATTCCTTTTTCATGGTTTTTATGGACAACATTTTGGTGTATTCTCATACTCAAAAAGACCATGTTAAACGTATTGAGATCATTTTGAATACATTGATAGAGAATCATTTATATGATAAGATCACAAAGTGACACTTCTAGATCAAAAAAGTTCACTTATTGGGTCATATTATCATGGAATTAGGAGTATCACTTAACCTAGAGAAGGTGAGTGTTGTAGTTTCCTAAGAGCAGTCCAAGAACATGTTTGATATACGGAGTTTATTGGGATAGATGGATGTTACATGAATTTCATATAGAACTTATCATATCATTATTCACCTCTTACTAGTCTTACTAATAAGTTTGTGAAGTTCTTGTGGTCTAAAGCATGCAATAAGTCCTTTCATGAGCTAAAAGGAAGACACACGTCGGCACCAATTCTGATTCTACCAAAGCCTGACAAAGACTATAAATTGTTGATGCATCAGGTATATGGATGGGTGAAGTACTGATGCAAGAGGATAGAGTCTTTTTGTATGGGTCTCTCCATTTGATACCTCATGAGCATAATTACCCAAAGCATGACCTTAAGCTAGCAGAAATTGTCCATGCCTTGTGTTTCTAGATGCATTATCTGATGAGAGAGTACTTTGTGGTGTATACAAACCAAAAGGGCCTCAAATATATCTTTATTAAATGTGACTTGAATATCAGATAGTGAATATGGGTCGAATGCCTTCATTAATTCGACTTTGATCTTGCTTGTATGCATGGAAAGGGCAATGCAGTTGCTGATTTGTTGAGCCAAAAAATCCAGGCACAAGCCATTCAAGAAGCCAGTGATGAATGGAAGTTGATGAACCTTCTTTCAAATATGCATCTAGAGTTTCAAGAGAGTCACAATCAACCTTATCTTGTAAGATTAATAGTTACCTCTTCAATCCTTGATAGGGTAAAGAGAAGGAAGTTTCCATAACTTGAGGGGTTAGTCCTATGGGAAAGAATTTTTTGTGAGGAACCACCTCTGGATTTGTCTATTAACAGAGATGGTGTCCTACATATACATGGGAATGTAAGGGTTCTTACGGATATGTGAGAGTAGATTATGAGAGAATCTCATGCTTCTCAATGGTAAATTCATTCAAGTGTCTCTAAGATATATTGTGATATGCGCCACCAATATTGGTGTCCTGGGATGAAACGTCAGATAGTGGATTTTGTCACTAGGTGTTAAATCTATCAACAAGTGAAAGAGGAGAACTAGTGACATGTTGGCATGATACATCCATTTTTTATCCTAGAATGGAAATGGGATTATGTCATTATGGATTTTGTGGTTGGTTTACTGAGGTCACTTCGAGGTAGAGATACAGTTTGGGTAGTCCTGGATCGACTGATGAAAGTATCCCACTTCCTTCTTATATGAGAGACTTTCTTGGTTGCTGAGATGGTAAGACTGTATATACATGAGATTTCACATTTACATGGGGTCCCTCTTACTATCATTTTAGATAGGGACATTTGTTTCACATCAAGGTTCTGGTACGGTTTACAGAGAGCTTTGGGTACACAGGTGCTTCTAAGCATAACTTTTCACCCTCAAACCAATGTACAGTCAAAATGGATGATACAAGCATTAGAGGACATTCTTTGAGCATGCTTCCTTGATTTTGATGGTTCTTGGGGAAAACATATCCCTCTTATTGAGTTTTTCTATAACAACATCTATCAGGAGACAATTCAGATGGATCGGTATGAGGCTTTATATGGTAGGTTGTTTTGTACACCTCTGTGCTAGTTAGAGGAAAGAGAGGCAGTGCTACTAAGTCGTCCTCGGCTCATGCGGGATAATTCAGAGTAGGTATAGTTGATCAGGAGATATATTTCTACCCCTCATTCTAGATAGAAATTTTATGTCGATCGCTATCGACGACCTCTAGAGTTTGAGGTCAGGGATCTTGTTTTATTACAAGTATCATCCAGACTTGGGAATAGATGGATATAGAGTAAAGGTAAGTTTTCACCTCATTTTGTTGGGCCTTTTGAGATCTTGGATAGAGTCGGGTTGGTAGTCTATCATTTTTTATTACCTAAAAGGTACCATTCCATGCATGATGTCTTCCGCAATTCATATCTTCACTATTATCATGCCAACCCATCTCATACTTTTGATCCTAAGGATGTTGAGTTAGATATAGATGCTTCTTTTGAGGAGTATCATATATGAATCATTGATTGGAGCACGAAGTCTCTCTGAGGCTAGTATATACCTTTAGTACGGGTTCTATGGAAGCACAGTCATGTATAGGATGAGACTTGGGAGAGGAAGGTCGACGTACA
The DNA here is from genome assembly GCA_963277665.1 of Viscum album. Lineage (NCBI taxonomy): Eukaryota > Viridiplantae > Streptophyta > Magnoliopsida > Santalales > Viscaceae > Viscum > Viscum album. The sequence continues at coordinate 1,981,914,662 of OY728119.1, forward strand.
TGCTCAGTGACCAGAGTTATTCTCAGACAGTGTTCTACCACTCTTGGAAGGGAAACTCAGGGATGAGTTCCTTTAAGGGGGAAGACTGTAAGAACCCAATTTTTCCTATAAGGTAATAATACTTTAATTTTCAGTTTTACTTCTTTATTTTATCCTAATATGAATTCCTAGTAAGTCTATGGAGGAAATGAGGGTGTTAGGGGCCTATTTGGAGCTCGGAACCCCGATCGGTGGAAGAAATTGTTGGGTCGTACAATTAATAGAAACTGTGAAACCCGGTCTACATGGTTTCTACTAACCGTACAGAGTGTCCAGTGAGTAGAAGTTGGCCGCATGGTTTGGCCTAACTGTGTGACCCAAGACGTATGCTCGTGTGAAGGCTCTATAATTTTTAGTATAGGAAAGACACACGGTTTGCACATGGTTTCCCAAATCGTGCGCATGAACCATGCAGGTCCCCTCTTTATACAGTAGGCCATGTATGGTTGGCACACGATTTGGCCAACCATGTGGAAAAATTGTGAAAACTAGTTAAAAGGGGGGAATTTACTATTTTTTCCTTGAGGCTTTATAGTTTTAACACCTCTTTTTATTTTCTTCATTCCAACACTCAAAACCTCCACCCTTGACTTATTTGAGCTCCCAAGACACTTCTTTTAGGATTTGATCCCATTTCACCATATGATCTCTAATTTGAGATCTGGTCATCTTGTTGGATTCCTCTTAGTAAGTTCTTCACTCATTAGGCTCTATTCATAGTTTTTATTTCTCTTGACGATGTTATTTTGATATAGGCTCATGTGCCCTATTTTCATAGCATTTGTCCATTATTTCATTTTATTCTGATCCAGGCCAAACTAAGGGCCAATAAGGGATTAGGAGAGTTCTACAGTCATAAGGTAGGTGATCTATAAATTTTCCCTAAAATTCTTATTGTTTATAAATTTTCATCATAGTGTGCGCGCTGGTTTCACTGGGTGATGATTCTAAAATTTGTTTTCCTTAATTATAATTGTTTAACTTGTTTTCTAAAGACTTAATTATACATGTTCTTTATGATTTTGGAGGTTGGTACCCCAACATTTTCCACCCAATTAGGGTTCATACCTTGTTATGCCTTTTTCTATTATTGAGTTTATCTGAGACATTGTTCGAGTGTGATTTAACTTGGCCTTGTTAAGGTAAGTGTTCCATCGTAATTAAATGCATCTTTAAATTGTTAAATGGTTAAGTATATCTATAGATATCACTTGGCTTATTTAAATTATAAATTAATTGATTAATATTGGTTTCATGTCCTCTACCCCTTGTCATGTTAATAAAAGGTGTGAAATGAACCTATTAAATGTTTATAAATTAAAGTGATAAATGGTTGCATGTCCTTGATACCCAATATCATGTTAATTAAAGGTATTGAATGAACCTATTAAATGTTTATAAATTAAAGTGATAAATGGTTGCATGTCCTTGATACCCCTTATCATGTTAATTAAAGATATTGAATGAACCTATTAAATGATTAAATGGAATGAGTATTGCATGTCCCTTGATTACATATGATATAAATGGAATGAGTGTAAGGTGCCTATTTCTTTGGACCTTTTTCATCCTTATAGGAATGTTCAGACTTGAGCCAGCCTTGGATTCCTAAGGGAATTCCTTGAGCACTCAGAGGATGTCATTTCTGATTCATTAAGCCAATTGTCATGGGAGATATCCACCACGAAATCTAGTATTTTTCTTATTACATGAATTCTTTGGCGTTGCACCAAAAATTTGCTTGAAATATTTTCCAGATATTAGAATGACTTGGATACACTTCTTGGATTCAGCTTGATGTCTTCAGAAACATGGCACCATAGATTCACCCCATTGGGACCAGTCATTCTTAGCTTGGGGTTACTATGGATGAGCTACATGGACTTGGTTATACTCATGCTACTTGAATGGGAGGCTATAATAATTCCCCTATACCAACGGTTTTCAAAAATCGTTGGTATAGGGTGTCATATCCCAACAGTTCAGTATAACCATTGGGCTAGTCCATTTTAGTGAAGGATATCCCAATAGTTTTAAAAAACCACTGGGTTAGTGAAGGATATACCAACGGTTTTAAAAAATCATTGGGATAGAGTTCCCCCAAATATTCACATGGCCAGGACCTCCTCATTTGCGAATCCATCTGCATTTTTTCCTACCCTGCGCTCTATCTTCCCCAGCCGGTGATCCATCCTTTCATTCCTTCATTCGGTTTCTTCCACATCAAATCAGTGAGTTCAAAATGGGTTATATATTCTGTCTAGAATTATTTTGATTTTTAATCTATAACATTTAGTTTCATTCTTCATTTGCATAAATCTCTCATACCTTAGGGTTTTCATTAGATTATTCTTCAATATCAAATTAGTATGTTCTAAATACTTCATATCTTTTGTCAACCATCATTTTAGTTTATTTTATGAAATAATAGACAAGTTTTTTTGTCAGATTCCAGATTTATTGAACCAAGGTTTCTTTTAATTATTTTTGTTATTGAACTACATAATAAATTTGATTGTGTGTGATGTATTTTTTTAATTTAGTTACTCTCTACTTCTATATAAATCCAATATGAACCTATTATTTTTACGATCTTTATATAATGAATGCCAGTATATTTAATGATTTATACATGCTATATGATTATTTTAATAAATATTTAATATGTATGTCTCTATAATACATGATAAATCTTGATAATATTATTTTTCATACATGTTATTACATTTTGGGTTTTATTGTGAAATGATTGAGAAAAAATATAGTTTTAATAGGGGATGTTCCATAGCTAGTATTTAAGGATATAATCCACCAATATGGTGTTTTGTCAAGATTACCTGACCATTATACACATCAACCACATCTATACTAACTTCATAAATATGTTATTAAATATTTACAAATTAAATATAACTTGAGGAGGTGATGGAAAATTATTTAATATTCTTAGAATATTAAATAAAATTACCCTTTGTGATAAAAAATAATCATATATCAATAGGGTAAACTAAATTGTTATGATGACCCACTAAATAAACTAAATTGAAATGAATTGATCAAAACCTGAGCAAACTAAATTGTACCAAACCGACCAAACTATGATTGAAAATAAATGAAATGAACTTGTCAAAACTTTACACAATAAAACCTAACCAAACTAACAAATTTTATCTATATCATAACCGAGCCGACTTGACTAAACCAAATGAATTGAATTGATATGACTTGATCTGACCTAAGTAGATGTGAGTAGACATAAACTACACTAAATTGTATCAAACTAAACTAAAATAAATAAAAAAATTGAACTAAATTGAACCTAACTAAAATAAATTCTATAGTAATGATAAAAAATGAACTTACTTGAACAGTCTTTAATAAACCCCTAACAGGCATGCACTAACCTAATCTAAATAAAAAAAACTAAACTAAATTGAACAAAACTAAACTAATCATAAACAAACAAAAATGACCAAAACTGATCTGAATCAAATAGAAAATTGTTACCTAGAATTAGTAATCTTTCATACATGAATTTATTAAATAAGTATAACATTAGTTAAAAAGTTAATAGAATAAGAGAAAAAATAAAAATAGCAATTATAAACACAATTTTGTGTAGTGTTATGTATAGTTATTACTCATTGATATAATTGAATTAAATATCATGGTTTTATATTTATAGTATTTATATATATATATATATATTATTTTGTTGTCTTTTATATTATAATCCTCATATGGACTAGTGTGTTAGTTGTGGTTTCATATAAAGTGAATAGTTATCATTTCCTTAAATATATTTTCAATTAAACTTCAATCTTATTTAATTTATTTTATGAAATGACATATAATTTTTTTTATATAATGGATAGAATTTGTATGTATGGAACTGATCAGATCTCAAGTGATGTTCAAAACAAGTTGGAGAGATTTTTAGATTTTTCATTTGACGATGCTTCAGATAGTGGTCATATACACTACCCATGTTATAATTGTGTTGTAAGACCTTGGTTGAGTCATGAGGAAGTTAGTTTCCATATAACCAAATATGGTTTTCAAACAAACTACTATGTGTGGTATCACAATGGGGAGAAAATTCAATTTCAAAATGCTCATGATCCAAATGAGAGGACTAGAATGGAGAATTTTTTATATGGTCAGTTTCCATTTATTCATCATCATAAGAAGGAAAGGATTATGACATAAAAAGACTTCGATACGATCACACATGATGCATCTAATGAAAATGATGATGTTGACAGGGTGAAAAAATTGAATGATGTTTTCATGACTCCAGTATATCAGCAATGTGGTAAAATGAAAAGGCTGGAATTTTTAATCTGATTATTTCATGAGAAACCCATGTATGAGATTTCTAATACTACCATCTATTACATTCTTAAATTTTTGAAGGAATTACTTACAGATGATATATATATTCCCTCAAACCATTATATTGCATGGAATTTAGTTGAGGAACTTGGATTTTTTTTAAATCATGCTTGTCTAAAAGATTGTATCTTATTCTAGAAGGAAACTACTGAATGAAATGATTGTATAAAATTTGGTACATCCCAATGGAATCCAAAAGTATATGTAACACCATCTCATCTACTATATAAAGTAATGTGGAACTTTCTATTAATCCCCAAATCATAGAATCTTTTCATATCAATAAAAATGTGATGACATGATACCGAGAAAAATAAGAATATTAGTGAGTTGGTTCACCCTATAGATAGATTTGAATGGTAGAGATTTGATGATTCATATCCTGATTTCATATCTGACATGCATAATATTAGTTTGGGTCTTTCATGTGATGGTTTCAATCCATTTCGGTATATGATTACTTCGCACAACACATGGCCAGTTTTCATACACATTTATAACCTTCCTCTATGGATGTGTATGAAAAAACCTTTCACCTTCATGAGTATACTCATATATAGACCTTCTGATCCTGAAAATGATATAGATTTATACCTACAAACTTTAATAAAATATTTGAAACGTCTTTGGAATGTGGGTGTGTGCACATAAGATGCATGTTTGAAAGACATATTTCATATGTGTGTTACACTTATGTGGGTGATCAATGATTTTCCTTCTTATGCAATGATGTGTGGATGGATCACGAAGAGAAAGCTATCATATCCTATTTATATGAATAATACACAATCCATAAGACTTAAATATCATCATAGTTTTATTTTTATGGTACATTGATGATTCTTACCAATGGACCATCTATATAGGAATAATCGTTGAAGATTTGAAAATACCATGGAGACCAAAAATCCACCTCATCGTATGTCTGGAACTGATGTGCCTAATGAATTTTAAGATTTTATTTTTTCATTCAGAAAGGGTCAGATGAAATCTAGAAATATGGAGAATATTTCCACTAAAACTAGTTATAATTGGAAGAAGAGAAGTATATTTTTTGAGTTGTCTTATTAGTCAACCAATTTGTTATGTCATTGCTTAGAAATAATAAACATTGAAAATAATATATGTGAAATATTGATTAAAATTATTCTAAATGTCAATGGAAGGAAAAAAAGATGATTTACGATCTTGGTGTGACTTGGTGGATTGGGGCATCAGACCTGAATTGCATCCTGTGTGTATCAATAAAAATAAATGGAAAATTCGATGTGATTATTATGTGATGAAGCCTACAGAAAAGAACCAATTTCTAGAATTGCTAGATATTATTAAAGTTCTTGATATTTATTCAAGAAACATATCAAAATGGGTCAATAAAATATAGTTGAAGATGAAATCTTTGAAGACTCGTGATTATCACATCCTTCTGGATGAGTTGATTCCAATAGCAATCCATCATCTTATTTTCAATAATATAAGGGTGTTAGTTATTTGATTGTTCTATTTGTATAGAGATATTTGTGCTAAGAATTTTTCCAAGTCATTCTTTTAAAAAATGTTGGTAAAGGCACCATTAATTTTGTTTGAGTTAGAGAAAATATTCCCTCTATCATTTTTCACATGCATATTGCATCTAACTATACATTTTTCAACCAAAATACTTCTTGGAGGACCAATTTCTTTTCATTGGATGTATCCAACTAAAAGAAACATGTACACATTAAAGTCTTATGTCTAGAACAAAAATCATCCCAAAGTTTCTATCGTGAAAGGTTACCTAGATCAAGAATGTATGGATTTATGTTCAATGTATTTGTTTGATCTGACTATGAGATGAAATCGACCAATGAGAAATAAAGAAGAATAGTATGATAAAATTGAACCCAATATTCCATCACTACCCTAAATAGGGGTAATTCTCGAATCATGTACATTGACCACATTAATCCTTGAAGAGTGGGAGATGGCACATCATGCGGTTTTGTTTAACTGTGATTTTTTTTATGGCTACATCAATTAAGTAAATTAAACATGTATATCTTATCTCATGTCATGTAATTTTACATATCTGTTAAACTATTTCTATTTTTTCAATAGGGAATGTAAACAAATGATAAATATAAAGTATCATTATTTATCTTTGAGAAGGAGAGAGACTTTTCATAGCAATGAGTTTTTTGATAGGTTGAAATTAAAGGTAGAAATATTAAAATAATAAATTAATAAAGTAAATATTTAATTAAGATTAATATTCATTTATATTTCAGGTATTGAGTTTTCCTATTGACTATGTCTCTGAGAAAATGAGATATTTGGCTTTTGGTCCTAATTATATGGTTTGTGAATGCAAATCAATTATGATCAATGGGTGTAGATTTATTATCATTGAACGAGCAAAGAAAATGAAAACACAAAATGATGGTGTTATGGTAACTACCGTAAAAGACTGTTATGCCAGTGAATCAGATAGTATACCTCTATTTTAAAATGTATCTTATTATGGAGTTGTTGAGAAAATACTAATATTGGATTATTACTCTCATGGTTGAGTCACTATAATGAAATTTTAGTGGTTTTATTTGATGGAGAGGCATGACATGTTTATTGATGACTGTAGATTTTGAGTTATTTATATGACTCGTACTCTTGCTACCAATGAACCATATGTATTGGCATAAATGGAGAAACAAGTTTTTTATGTGAAAGATCATCTTCAACCTGAATTTGGTTTCATTATTAAAGTAATCCCAAGTCATATTTTTTATGATGGTGATGATGAAATTAACACCATCCCTGCTCCCATTGGCCCAAATCCATTTATTATTTATGATGAATCCAATACTTCAATTGTTAGAGTTGATTGTGAACCTAAAGTTGTGGTGGGAAATATATAGATCCATCCATCTATGTTCTCAGTTCTTTTGATTTAGCTTAACTTGGGTTTTTGAGGTTCATACTATAAAAATTGATTTACCGTTGTTTACAAATATTTTGCATCCAAATTGACCTTCATGTATATTTTCAATATTTACTGGTTGTAGTTTTCTTTGAGTTTCATTTTTTAATATTTAATTGAAGTGTATTCAAACCTACCAAACCAAAAAAAACTGAAACAATTAAATTATAACAAAAAACCAGATGTATTGAATTGGACATATTAAACTAATTGATATGAAAATAAAAACCAATGAAAATAATGACATAACCAAAAAAATGGAAAAATAACCCAACCCAAAATATGAACCAAATATCCTAATAAAAATAAAAATGGATAAATGACTAATAAATTGAAAAAAAATTATTCAAATAACCTAATACAAATACAAATGTTCAAATGACCTAATCAATTGATCAAAATGAACCAAATGACCTAACCAAAATTAAATTGGATTGAATTGAAAATAGAAGAAAAGTATATCATACCCATGCTAAAAATGCTAATTTGAACGTATTGTTGTTTCTATGACATGTCTTATGTTTTTATATTATTCCCACTACATATAAAATGTTTTTGTTATATCACTATGTATCATGTATTTGGTTTGACAAGTCATATTCCTTAATTAAGTTATGTCTTATCTTCTTTCTTGTTTGGGTTACGCATTAGTTATGGATTTTTAATTAATTCTATATTTGTTTTCAAATGTATGAAATGAAAAACATTGAGGAGATATAAAGAAAAAGGATGACATACAATAATCGTCGAATGAGTGAGATGGGAGTCCCTCCTCTAGTGCCCATTGTGAGTATTTTATTTCAAATTTATATATCAATAACATATAATTTCATGTGATTAATTTTTTTTTACCTTTTAATCAGGATCCACCACTTAAGCGCTAGTTATTCTTCAAACAACATAGTGGTCCTATTACTCAGGATAACAATACGAAGGGGTGGTACTAGAGCTAGGTGCTCAAGTCGGCACACCTGATCACACCCTATCCCTCCCATTGACATACCATCTGTCGCACCTTCTTCTCCTGCAATGTCATTAGACACACCCTGGATATTTAGGTCACCCGTGTTTTCACAGCCATTTTCATTTGAGCCTCATTGCCTATTTTTTACCTATCTAATGATGATTCCTACTCCTTAGCCCGAATGGCCTGAAGGCCTTCTTTTTATTTTATTATGGATAATACCCCTTTTTAGGGTTGAAGGGGAACTCATACATGACCCGTAGTGTATTAATATAACCCTAGTAAAAATGTTTTACCATAATTTATTTTCATTATAATATGTATTGATATAATATTTTTCTTCTTCTTTAACAACTAGATCTTCCAATAAGAGGTGTGGGCATACATGCATGCATGCGGTGTGGAACCGCCACACACAGATTATGGTGGAGTACAACAAAGACAACCAAATGATAGGAAAAACTGTGTGGGAATATAGGAGTTTTTTAGTAAGGCTTACCAAATACTCTAACATCATTTCCGTCAGGCCACTCTCCTGGTGACACCTGCCAAATGAAGTAAAGGATAATGTTGGGGCATAAATATGGGTAAAAAAATTCTTTGGATTTAATGTTATATTATTATTATATTTATATGAATTAATATTTTGGTTCCATCTTCATTTTAATTTTCCCGATGGTGAGGCTGTGAGGCCAATACGGATCATGGAATTAGGTGAGTTGTGGAGTGGATATAAGCATGAGTTTTATAGTGGATAGTGTTCTAGAGTTGTCATGGATTTAGAGGCCACACCTATTAGGGATGACTATCTAGTAGAATATTATCGAGAAATGATTGCTCATTGAATAATCACTGAGTTCAAGGTATTAATCAAATTTGAGGTTTTAAAATGAAAATTATCATGATTTTCATTAATAGTTTCTTTTGAATTATTGAAAATTATTTTTTAGGAATTGTCAAGAAGAAATAAAAAAACAAGGATGCTACGAAATACCTCCACACTCTAGGGAAAACTATGATATCAGACCATGATAGGAAGCATGTACGGCACTTGTTTATAATTTTTCTTTAGGACATGCACTTTCTTTTGTTTCCTCCATATTTCATTCAATTTCTAATTAGGCTAGATAAATGATCATATATTCTTTAGTTTATTATTTAAATCATTTAGTGTGTACTGACATTTAAGGATTAATATTTTTATGTCTGTGAGTATTTCATGAACCTATACAACCACTGATCATTTTATTAAATGTCTATTCTTTTAATAGGAAAGGGCACTGCAATACTGGGTCCACTTCCCTTTAAAAAATTTAGGGATAGAATCATTAATACCTTAGGGTATGAAACAAAAGTCATGTAAATATACTAACATATTATATAAATATTAATGTACAAGAATTAAATTACGGAAGTGAAAGAGACTTAGTAATAAAAAGTGAGAATACCTTAAATAGTGATATAGTAAATCAATCACATGTTTTTTGCAACAACCATTAGGTTTATGAGAAACATTATAATTAATAAACATAAAAAATTAATCAACTTAAGATTTAGAACTAAAATCTTTATCCAGCTTAATCAGTTCCGATCACGCCATGTTATCTCGTGACATTGAAACTGTGATTTATGTGGTGTAGACCAATTGGAACACATAATCGGTCATATGTTATTCTAAATCACCAAATTACACACTTGAATATATTATCATTTTAAACAAAATATACTTAAAACACTATATATTTGATAGATATATTCCAAACTATACATAAATGACTTACCATGGTAATAATCCTAGATACCTAATACCCATGGTAGAGGAACACTCACCCCACACACTAATAATCATTGAATGATGTTATAAAGTAAATCAAGATTCTATATATCCCACCCCTGGAAACATTATACATATCTTTTGTAATTTAATATTCTATATATCCCACCCCTTATTTTACCCTTACTCAACTTTAGTTTACCCTTACCTAAATTTAGTTTTCCCTTAATTAGCTTTATTTTACCCTTACTTAGCTTTAGTGTTACCTTTACTTAACTTTATTTTACCTTTACTTAACTTTGTTTCACCCTTACTTAACTTTAGTTTACCCTTACTTAACTTTAAGTTACCTTTACTTAACTATAGTTTACCCTTACTTAACTTTGTTTTACCCCTTAATTACCTTTAATTTTCCCTTACTTACCTTAGTTTACCCTTACTTAGATTTAGTTTACCCTTACCTACCTTTTTTTAGTCATACTTAACTTTGTTTTACCCTTACTTAACTTTAGTTGGTCCTTACTTAACTTTAGTTTACCCTTACTTAGCTTTAATTTACCCATACTTAAATTTAGTCTACCCTTACTTAACTTTAGTTTACCCTTAATTAGCTTTAGTTTACCCTTACTTACCTTTAGTTTACCCGTACTTAACTTTAGTTTACCTTTACTTAACTTTTTTTTACCCTTACTTAACTCTGTTATTCCCTTATTTAATTTTGTTTATCCCTTGATTAACTTTGTTTCACCTCTACCTAACTTTTTTTACCCTTACATAACTTTAGTTCACCCTTACTTAACTTTAGTCCACCTTTACTTAACTTTAGTTTACCCTTACTTTGATTTAGTTTACCCTTATTTAACTGTGTTTTACTCTTACTTAACTTTGTTTTACCCTTACTTAACTTTGTTTTACCCTTAACTTTATTTTTACCCTTAACTTTCATTGAACCTTACTTAACTTTATTTTATCCTTACTTAAAAAAATTGTCCTTACTTGACATTATTAATAAATAAATAATATAAAATTAAATAAAATAAAATTGCATGCTATTTAAAATGATAAATAATTAAAAATGAAGATTATTAGATTGTTATTTTTCTACCTTTTATTTATTTTTTGTATAGAAATTGAGCACTATTGTTGTAATAATTATTCATCTTATCATTAATTATGGTGATCACACAGCCACCTTATTATTGATTAATGTGATGACCTGTTCACTTATATATATGTTATATCTATTAATAACTCATTCATTAATAATCGATTATAATTCATTTACCATATGTTTTTCTTTTCAACTTCATTTAGAATTAATATCCATTTGATTTTAGTTATGAAATTCATTATTAGTAACCTATTTTCAATTATGGTTTTCTACATTCAATGTCATTACAGAGGGATGTTTTGAATACTGAAGGGCGTGTGCCTTGAGAAAAATTGTTTTTTCTCGAGCAGAAAGAAAAAATATGGAAGTGCGGTAAATGAACCGACACAGCAACATATTGTAAGTTTTAATTTGTTGATTTAAAATTTCAATATCTATTTTGTAACTTGATTGTCTATTTATATTTTTAACAGTTCACTTTGGAGGCCCTTAATGCCCTGGAAACTGATAACTTTTGGCCAAACGATCACTTATATCAAGTTTTGAGAGATGAGCACCATGGTAGAGTACGTTGTCGATCAGGGAAGAATATTGTCCTAATGAGGTACTGGCCCACTTCAAGTGCCAATTTTGGTAGTAATGAGTTAGGAAAAGTTAATTCATGGGAATCACAGGCTAAGGCTGAAGCAAAAAAGGCTAAAAAAAGGTCCATACATGTGGAAGAACAGAATCAAAGGAAAAATGCTGAATTTATGAAACTGATGGAAGTTTTATGCCCATCGCTTCCACCAAAGACCACTATGGCCTATGATGCATATATATAGATGATGCATACATTATATAGTGAATCAGACAGTAGTCCTAGTGGTGGTCAGGATAATGGAATTCCTGGCGATGAAGAGGATGACAGCGAGGAAGAGGGAAAGGAAGGGAGTGAGGAAGAGGGTGAGGACGAAGTCGAGGATGAGGATGAGGCCAAGGATGAGGATGAGGTTGTGGATGATGGTAAAAATAGTGATGGTGATGAGGTACAGATTGATCCTTTACATTTTTAACTGATATTTATGACATTTGATGTTTGATGATTTGTTCTAAATGAATATATGTGATATTTTGTATGTTTGTTATCATTGGTTAAATACATCAATTTATTTCCTATCTTATCATTATTTCTGTATTGGTTTGTGGATATTTGAGGATGGTATGTTGGTTTCATTGTAGGTTCTATTTTTTTGGAGGTTCTGTTTTCATTGTTTGTAGGGTTTGTTTGTTGAGGATGTTTTGTTGGTTGCATTGCAGGTTTTATTTTCTGTGTTATCAATTGATTGTAGGTTCTGTTGGTTGCATTATAGTTTATTTTATATTTTGTTTTCATTACATTGAAAGGGTTTTGTTTCCTATTTGTAGGTTTTGTGGGTAGGGTGGGGATATTACTGGCTTTGTAATTGGGGGGGTCTATACCAACAGTTTTATAACCGTTGGTATATCCTTAAACCAACATTTCATGGTGAACCATTGGTATAGACTTATACCAACATTTTGAACCATTGTTATAGGTGTATACCAATGGTTATAAACCATTAGGATACCTCTATACCAACGGTTCATCATGAACCATTAGTTAAAATGAAATTCGGACCACCATATACCAATGGTTCCCAAAGAACTGTTGGTATAGACCTTTCCCAACAACACTATAGCCAATGGTTTGAAGAACTGTTGGTATAGGCTATACCAACAATTTAGAGAACCTATACCAATGGTTTTGAACCATTGGTATATCCTTCAATTCTGGCAGTGTCATTTACAATGGAATGCCTTGGGCATGCCCCTTGGATTACACTCAGGCCCCTTATTGCTAGGTTTCATGTGATACTACTATGATTTGGTCGACCCCTGAGGTTAAGGATGCCTTAGTTTCACCTTGGATCTTCCTTTATTATTATTATGATCTATCTGGGTACTATTGACACATTCACGTGATTTATCTATATAAAATAAATCATAATTAATTAAATGGTAACTTGTCCAGACACCAACTGAGGCTGAAGTAGGTATAAGTTATTTATTTTGTACTGATTACTTTTATATACCTACACATTGTTTAGTTTATATTCACATACTAGATTGTATAGATGTAATTGGTGGTGGTATGCTAAGATTTATCTCACACCCTATATGGGACGTCGTTGGTACCCGGGAAAATTATATAGTCATGGGTGTAGACAAGGGTAAGCCTCCCACTTTGGACTCCTAACTTGATCTCTTGCTAGGATGGTAGCTTGGTAGCCGAGGATCGGTCCAGTGCTTGGGATGCTTGGATAGTTTTTGGATTATTTTTTATTATTTTGTATAGCATGTATTGCATTGTATTCCTACTGCCATGTATGTCTACTTTCCTTTTATAGAGACATCACATTACATCATCATCTCCTATATATGATACAGTTTATAGTTATTGATTTTTTTATTTATTCCATATATTTCCATGATTATTTCCACTACCTTGTTTATTATTATACTACTTTCTCTTACTTTTTCATGTTATATCACTATTGTGCTCTACTCTGACCTAAGGGCGTAGTCTCCCCACGGACACACCCTAGGCCCTCACTGATAGTCAGCAACCTCTGATATATGGGGTGGTGTGCTTGAGGCCATGTGGCCAACTGGTTTCGGTTACTCATGAGTGAATCAGGTCTGGGATGTCACAGCATGGCTCATGGGACTTTGGATGGTGTTGACCATTGAGATTTAGCGACATGGTCATAGGGGTATGAGGTGTTGGATGATGTAGCTTAGGTTGTTTGGTGATTGTCGCTCACCGCTGTTGGTTGATGTGTCGTTAGATCATGTGCACATAGATAAGACTCAGTCAAGGTGGTGTTGATCACTCGTTATAGGTGGAGGTCCTCATATATTATGCGGCTCAGGTGATGGTGTTGACCATCAGATGTGCTGGGGGTGCTCACCATAGAAAGCCACATAGATAGTGATGGACCATCAGTTGATGGTGTTGGGACCATCAGTTGATGGTGTTGGGACCATCAGTTTATGGTGTTGGGACCATTGATTGGGGGTTGAGTCTCACTATTATACTTGAGGCCATTGGGCTAGGATATTGGCAGGATAAATATTTTCATTCCTCGGGATGTCGGTTATTGGGCCGATAGTGATTATATATTAGAGGACATATATCATTGTTCCTCAGGATGCCAGGCTTCATGCCGATGGTGATTTCCAGAGCTGAGGTCTGAGGGACCAAAGACTTGATTTGGCATGTTGATCAGAGGTGCGAATTACATGAATGATGACATGAGGGGCTTGTGATGTGATTATGGGTGGAACCCCAGGGTTCACTTAGGTTGTCATTCATCAGGGGATGCATTGGGCACTAAGCCATGGATCCTCACCACTGCAAATATATATGTGAAGACACGTGTTGTATGCCATATATATTGGGGCATGTATTGAGACTTATATCGATGATTTCTAAAGAAAATAATACTTTCTTATGGTTTTTGAGCACAAGGGAAGCGGGTTATTTATTGTATGGGTGAGCATTTCTTTTTATTTATATTTATCATACACCTGCGTAATTATGGATGTAATATAGGTACACATTGTTGGTGACCTACTGAGTTCATTCTCACACCCTACACAGGCCCTTCGGGGCACCTGTAGACTTTATGTCTCTAAGATCAGGTAAGAGATCAGGATCGAAAGTTGGACCTTAGTGATCGTGTTGTACTTCTTTTCATGGGATGGATGGCAGTGGACCATAGTGGTTCCTCTACATCAGTTGGAATTTACTTTTTATCTTTACATGATTTATATATGTATGTACTTATATGATCAGCCATGGGTGACCTAGTTTTCTTGTTTTGTATGATCTGACATGTTTTATTGTCTGTAAATGGTATTATGCCTTCAGGCTTGTTTATTACTATTTTTATTCATTATGCTTCTGTTGAGTTTATTTTGTTGCTTCAGCTATTTATGGTCCTTCTTCTGCTACTATATTTATCTGCAGACCATTATTATGATCACCACCTAAGGGTATAGTCTCCCCACTATCACCTCTCAAACCTCACTACTAGTTGGTAGCCTTTGGCATGTGGGGAGGCGTGCCTAAGGCCTAGTGTCCAACCATCCTGGAGCATTGTTCGGGTAGAAAACTGGGTAGGGGTACTATAAATGGTATCAATGGCGTTTTATTTTCCTTTTTGGTCTTACTATTTGGGCTATAGTATACCAAATACTAGGTTGTAGTTGAAACTGGGTACATAGCTCGTGTTTGGGTACTTGTATCCCCATGCATGGGGGAAAAACCAAGTTGCCAAGGGTGAGAAATTTATGTTCTGCTAAGTGCTTTTACATTTGACTTTATTTCCACCTCAACTGGCGCACTTGGGTGTGATTTTTATCTATTATATGGTTTGAACCTTAGCCTAGTATAGTAAGGGAGGTTTGATTACGCATCATGATAGGAACTTAGGCTCATATGATGTGTTTTTCTTGTGATTATCATTGGAGACCCAGAATGTGCTAAAAGGGGTTGGGTTGTTTAAAGTGTCAACAAAGAAGCTAAACAATGTTTTCTTTCTTAGCCTATTTTGGTGGAATTCTACTTAGCCAGCCCAGGCACGTGGTTCCAATGAAATACGTAAGTGATTCTATATGCATGTGATATATGGTCATGTCCCTAATGTGGGTAAGTAGGGATGATGACAGGGAGTGAGATGTTTAAAGTGTCAATAAAGAAACTAAATCGTGTTTTCTTACTTAGCCACTTTGGTGGAATTCTACTCTGCTACCCCAGATTGATATATGATGTGTGATGCCTGACTCTGATGTGGGTAGGTAGGGGGGCACGAGGCCAGATTATATGTGATTCTTGACTCTGATGTGGGTAGGTAGGGGGCCATGAGGATGGATGATACTTGATACCTAACTCTAATATGGGTAGTTAAAGGGACTTTAGGATGGATTTCATGTGATAGGGTGCAGTAGGGGAGTGTGAGGGTGGTGATATGTGCTGCCTATTACAAATTTACATGTCTACAATATATATACATATATATTGTTGTTGTTGTTTGACTATCATGATTGGTATTCAGTAGGATGCCACCTGGATGGATTTCATTGGAGTGTCAGGAGGGCGGTGATGTGGTACTGCATGAGCATGCACGGGATGAGGCCCCTAAGAGTCAGGATGGGGTCCTAGAGGGTTGGGATAGTCATGAGATGTAGGTATAAGCTTTGGTACAGGGAAGACAACCACAGATGGCGGACTTTGGGCTATGAATTGATGAGTAGCTCGGGATGATCCAGATTCGAGTTACATGGAATTGATGGGCGAGATCAGCGAGTTGATCCATCTATAGCATACTTAACTCGTGAGTTCCAGTAGGTTGAGGGTGGACTGTAGGCAGTATTGAACTGGATCGAGTCAATGCATACGATCGTCAACTAGCTCGAGACACCCCCGGGGTGGAGGGTAAAGCTGACGACGTACATGCTTAGGGGACTGGAAAAATGTTGGTGTGATGTACAAGTTTACGTAGGCAGACACGAGGGACTAGCTTGGAAGGATTTCAAAGTTAGGTTCTTCGAGCACTTCTTCCTAGAGACGCTGAGGGCAGACTGAGCCCATGAGTTCATGAATCTCCAGCATGGGGATACTTTTTTCATAGATTATGTGGTTAATTTCATATATTTTTCACAATTTTCACCTGTTATGGTAGGCGATGACATCACTAAGGTGTGACATTTTAAGGATGGTTATTTCATGCCATCAAGGTGCAAGTAAACATCTTCAGGCTAGCATACTTTTCAAAGGCAGTAAACCAAGCACTGATAACTGATGGAAATATGATAGACCAATCTTATTCGATCCAAGTGATAACATCAGGTGAGTCGAGCAGTGATGCTTCAGGTGGCAGGAAGTGGGTTTATGAGGAGTCTTAGTAGGGTAATTATACCATAGATTCAGGTAGACCATCGAGGAGTGGGTCTTCAGTAGTATGCTTCTGATGTGGGCAACCGAGGCATGCTCGGACCCAGTGTGATCGGGTTTTAAAGGAGTGTCGGGTGTGCGACCAAATGGGCCATCTGGAGAGCTTTTGTAGGAATCCTTCTCTGGTAGCTGAGAGTCAGGGACTGGGTAGACTCAAGGATATAAGGTCGGACTGGGAGTGGTTCCAGGAGTTGGTAGCTAGGATTCAGTTGCACGTGGAGGTCATGACCGAGATAGTGGGGCCCAATAGTGGGTTTAGTGGCTGGTAGCTGGTACGGCTCTGTAGGGAGGTCAGACCTCAGGTAGTCGGGTTTCAGGCCAGGTGCATGCAGTTGAGTTGTCGGGTGTAGAGAAAGCTGGAGATCCAACGACAGTTAGAGGTACATCTTGGTGGTGACTAAGTTTCCTTATTTATTTTGGCTTTGGCCGGTTTTGGTGCACAAGGTGCACATGTATTGACATTGGACTAACCAGACGCTGGTTAGTAGGTTGGAATCGGTCACGATGCATGATGTGTGTGTGTGTGTGTGAGAGAGAGAGAGAGAGAGGTGTGTAGGCACCGAGTTTTACTGTGGGCATCGATGCGATGCAGGTTCTATATGAGGTGCGTAGGCATCTAGGCATCAATGCGATGCGAGTTTTATATGAGATGCGTAGGCATCGGGATTTTGATGGGCATGCATATGTATGTATGATGTGGGAAGATTTTGATCATCTGTTGAGATGTAGGATATGTGGGCATATGATGAGATGCGAGTTATTATGAGTGTCGTGTACGACACGTGTACTTTTGGGCATCTATTGAGATGCAGGACTTAATGGGTGTCAAATGTGACACAAGCATGATTTGAGCACCTGATGAGGTGCATGAGTGACGGTGTGTTATAGGAGGACTTTTGAGTCTAAGTCCAGTCGGTGGACCATCGGATGATTTGTTTTGGGTCGGGAAGCGATCAGATAGGTAACTCCTAAGGTGGGGAGCGCCTTGAGGGAAGTTGGCATGTGACTTAATGACTGAGGTATACCGGGTTGATTTTGATGATATGGGTATGTTCAGTACCATCTCCAGGTAAAGCTTGATAGCTCGAGGATGATCTACGTTAAGGTGGGGAGATTGTAATGTCCTGAGTTTTTGAGCATGTCGAAAATCCTTAACATGTTTGAAATTTTGAGTTTTGTAGTCAGACCAACCTTTATCTTGATCTTCAAAACCTTAATCTGAGAGTTTGATTGACCTAAGGCCTTGTTTTTAGATATATTTTAAGGCTCAACAAGTGCCTCAGGGTTTTGGGTGAGTTTCAGATGCGTCGAGGTCCGAAAACTCAGTTTTGGGAAAGCGCAAACAGAGGCTCGCGGTTGGGTTCAACCATACGGTCTCTCATGAGTAACTGTGCGGCCCTCCTTTTTCATTGGACGTGGTTTGACCAACCGTACAGGTGGGGGTGCACGACCGTGCGAAGCTTTTGCAGTTTTTAACAAAGGGCTTTCGCATGATCTGTGCATGGTTTGGAAAACCATGTGTCTAGCCCATGTGGATGTGGTGCTTGGATAGTTTGCACCGCACAGTTGGCCCACGATTGGCCAAACCGTGTGGCTTGTTTATTTGGGTGAAATTATGAATTTTTCCTTGCCTTTTTTATCTTCTTTTCTTCTCATTTCTCCTCCACTCCACTGCATGCACATGGGTCCTCCTTCACTTCTCTTCTACCTAGGCATTGAGAGATCACCTTCATCCGAGCTTCGTTGGTCTCGTTGGAAGCGCATTAGTAAGACCTTTAATCTGTCAGCTTCTATTTTCTGTTTACCTCGCCACACATAATGTTAAATTTGTTCGAGCTCTTTTCCCCTATTTTCAAGATGTTTGTCCAAAACGCTGATTTCTTTCGTTTTGGCTCAAGTTAGAGTCTGATATCAAACAAGCGAGCGCCTACAAACCTGAGGTGAGTGGTGTCTAGCTTTCTCCTTGATTCTGCAAGTGTTTCGAGGGTGCATTATAATACGTCCATGTGGGTTGTCTGAGTGAGACCCTAATTAGTTAAATTCATGCTTTTTAAATTGTTTAAATGACTGTATGGGATGCCTATGGGCATGCTCCTACTACACTATCAATGGTTAAGCCGGGTAAGGGGCTTGGACCAACTTGGGCAGTTTAGGTCGAGCGTATGTTTTTAATTAAATTAAATTGTTATATTGAATGTTTGAGTTCCATGGGAACGTGACGGGCTTGACCTGAGGATTGAGGTGGTGTTGATCACCTAGATTGAGACGACACAATCTTTGGGTCGAGGGCATGGCCCGGGATATACGGGGTGATGTTGACCACCATGTTTGAGGCGACATGGTCATCGGGGTTGAGGCGACGAGGCTGTTAGGTTGAGGGCATGGCTCTCGAGACTTTGGATGGTGTTGACCATCGAGATTTAGTGACATGGTTGCAGGAGCATGAAGTGTCAGATGATGTGGCTTAGGTTGCTTGGTAATTGCCCCCCACCGTTGTTGGCCGACGCGTCGTTAGAGTCGTGTGTACACAGATTGGACTCAGTCGAGGTGGTGTTGCCCACTCGTTGTGGATGGAGGCCCCTGTAGATTATGCGGGTTAGGTAATGGTGTTGACCATCAGATATGCTGGGGTGTTCATCATATACAGTCACATGGATTGTGATGGATCATCGATTGATGGTGTTGAGACCATCAGTTGGGGGTTGAGGCTCGTCGTTATACTTCAAGTCGTTGGGTTAAGATATTGGGAGGACGAATATCGTCGTGCTTCGAGACGTCAGTTGTTGAGTCGACGATGATTATATATTGGAGGACGTATATCGTCGTGCCTCGGGATGTCGGGCTTCGTGTAGACGGTGATTTCCAGAGCTGAGATCCGAGGGACAAGGAACTTGATTGGGCGTGTTGATTGGACGCTAGGTTGCATGATTGATGGCACGAGGGGTTGGTGACATGATTATGGGTGGAACCTGGGGGTTCACTTGGGTTATTATTCTTCAGGGGATGCCTTGGGCACTAAGCCATGGATCCTCGCCACTACAAATATATATATGGAGACACATGTTGTATGCCATATATATATATTTGGGGGCACGTGTTCAGAGTTATACCGACGATGTCCGAAGTAGGTAACACTTCCTTGTAGCTGTTGAGCATAAGGGAAGCGCGTTATTTATTACATGGGTGTGCATTGTTTTTTATTTATATTTATCATACACATGCATAATTATGAATGTAAGACAGACGCATTGATGGTGCCCTACTGAGTTCATTCTCACACTCTACACGAGCCTTTCGGGACGCATGCAGACTTTATTTCTATGAGATCAAGTAAGAAATCAGACTCGGGAGTTGGACCTTAGTGATTGTGTTGTACTTCTGTGTATGGGATGGATGACATTGGACCATGGTGGTTAATCTGCATCAGTTGGAGTTTACTTTTGAGCTTTGCATGCTTTGTATATGTATGTATTGATACGGTCGGCCACAAGCGACCTAGTTTATATGTTTTGTATGACCTGACGTGTTTCATTGTCTACAAATGGTATTGTGCCTTGAGCTTGTTTGTTATGGTCGCCATTCATTATGTTTCCGTTGAGTTTATTCTATTGCTTCATCTATTTACGGTCCTTCTTCTGCTACTGTATTTATTTATGGACCATTATTATTATCACCACTTGAGGGTATAGTCTTCCCACTATTACCACTCAGGATCTCACTACTAATCGTCAGCCTTTAGCATACAGGGAGACACACCTAAGTCCTAGTGGTCAACCGGTCCAGAGCACTGTTCGGGTGACAAACCGGGTTGGAGCACTACAAATGAGTATAAATGTACATGGATACATAAATGTGGCTGATACGTTTCATTTAATGGAACACTTCATGGATGGTTATATAAAGGGATGCGATCCCTCATGTTGTAAACAAATTGCGAGCAAGTCACTCAATTTTCTCTTCATCTCACACTGTTATCCATCATTTGAGATGAAAACACTATCACCCTCTCATCATTTGGGTATCATCGCGATGCAATCGCAGATCCATTAGCCAATGTCCCCTCCGGAGGCAGTGTTTTTTTTTCACTCCTTCGTGATATTTATTAATCATTTTCTTTAGTGATATTTATTAAGCAGATCCAATGGCGGGCATTTTTATATAAACTTATCAGATCGTTTAGCCAACATTTATAACTATAAATGATTTGATAATAAATGATGAACTTAATATATATTTATAAAAAACACCATTTTATAAACCGAATAAAATCTCTATTTGAGAATTTTAAGAACCCATACGCGGTGTCATAAAATATTAACTAGAAAAAAATCATCTCCAGTATTTTTTTTTTACTAAATGTCTTAAATCTGGTTCGAGTACCTCATAATTAGGTTCGGGTTTTAAGTTTGGATTAGGTTCGGATATCACTTCTAGGATACCCGAATCTGGTCGCTCCTGCTGCCTGTCCGCACTCGCACCCGATGCCAGCGTGACAGATTTGAACAGTGATGATATGTAAACAATGATGATAATAGTAGCTAAGATCGTTTTTATTGATGAAAATGAGGATGATAATACTATAAAAAAATAATATTCAGGTGGATTTAAACAGATTTTATGCTATAAATAAAAAAAATAAAAAAAATAACAAAAATTAGCGGATATTTAAACTGGTTCGGGTTTTTAATGTGCATTGGGTTTCATGTTCGGGTTCAGATTTGAATATTGTGCAATGAACATTAATAAAGGTATCATGTTTATCGAACGGATTCGGATTTGGGTACATCTATATTTTAACGGGTGTCTGACCCGTTTCCATCTATAAAATTTTCGTTCTTAAAAAAAAAAAAGCAAACTAAATTTATTGATCGAGATCCTTTAGTGAAAATTTTAACTGCAGATTATTTTGATCCCGCAAAGACGTGGGGAGACAGGTCAGTTGTCGGGCGGTTTAATCCGCGGGAGCCCGAAGACATGGAGCGTCGTCGGAAGCTGGATCCGTGGGCGCCTGTCTCGAATGCAGTGCCAATTGGCGGTTCGTCGAAGATAGGGTTTCCGTTCGGATGGGGACTTTCGGAGAGAGAGAACACCCCGATGCCTGGGTAGGTGGGTCCGCTGAAGCAAGCTGCCAGTCTGAAGCATCGCTTTATTTCTTTTTTTATTATATCTCTGTGTCGGGTTGATTGATGGAGATGCCGCCTTCGCGACCCGATCCCGTTCGGCTCTGCTGTGTTCTACCAAGCCGGGTTTGGATTTGGGGCCGAACTCTCCCCCAACGCACACACTTCTCACCGTCGCACACCAATAGATCTGCTGTTCTAAATATCACAGTCCAGCTTCTTTCACTTCACACCGAACTACTGCCTCTGGTCCTTGCTTGGTCGTTTCTTTCTCAATCCACTGCCCCTTCGCGTTCTCGTGTGTGTGTGTGTGTTGGTGAAGCTAGGCCTGAGAGAGGGAGATGATGGGTCCTTGGGGTCCAGTGCCCGGGGGGAACTCTTCCAGCGACTGGGATTCCGGTGGTGGCGGAATCATAAGGCACAACAGGAAATGCAGGGACGTTGCGTTTCTTCTCATCTTTATCGCTTTCTGGATCGCCATGATTGTGAACTCCAGCTTTGGATTCGACAGGGGAAACCCAATGCGGTGAGAGATTTAGCTCTAACAGCTCCCTTTACTGGCTCATGCCCTAATAACTACCCTTTAGTTTTCGTGAGATCCAACGTCTCTGTCATCTTCTCTTCCGTGCCACGCAGATAGCTCTTGAACTTTCTAATTTCACCGATCCCTGGTTGCTTGCTTGTTTAAAACACCAGGAAATCCAGGACACGTTATTGTCGTTGCTCTCCCCAAATTTGTTTACTTTTTATTTTCCCATGGCATTGTAACTCAATTTGCTGCGGGCAGGCGGTACATGTTTTGGTTAAACTGCTTAGGGTCTATATCAAGGATCCAAATACTGGGAAATAGTTAGCAGGGATTGGAAGCAGGCGACGATCCCTGAGAATGGAGACTGGGTTTGGAAGCAGGGATTGGGTTTGGGTTTGGGTTCTTGTTGTCCATGGGAACAAGATACTTTTTTTTGAGCTTATGAGAACAGGATGCTTAGCCATATAAAGTAGTTTTTTTTTGGTTTTTGTAGAAGAATAAAAATGTTTTTTTGAAGAAGTAACGGATTCCCATGTTAAAAGTTTGGGTGGTTTTGGAAGATTTATATTGCGGGACGTGGTTATTGGTTTTAAATTGTTGGTAAAGGTTTGGCAGTTGGATCTAATGTGAGGCAGTGTATGCCGCACTGTCCATCATTCATTCACCTGATCACAGATGCGTGACACATCGATAACACAATTTCAATTTTTTTTCAAGAATTATTTTTTCCCAATAATCAGAGTAAAATTATTATTTTTTTCATTTTATTGAATGTTATATATCTGGAAACTGGCAATTTCCTAGGTAAACAAATACCATGTCCACTGCCATAAAACTGGTTATCACTGTCCCGCCAACATCCACACCTGACGATTCATTGCGTTTCTGTATGAATCTTGTCTTCTTCATTGCTTTGATATCTTGTGGTTTGATTTACTAGGTTAACTTTTGGGCTGGACTACAAAGGAAATGTGTGCGGTAACAAGCATGCGAATCCCGATCTTCATGAACTAGAACTCAAATATTGGTTAAATCCTAATCAAGTTTATGAAAGCGGTTTGAAGCATAGCCAATTGAAGCTGTCTAATGCTAGGAGCATTTGCTTGTTGGATTGCCCCATTCCATCCGAAGATTCATTAGATTGGGTGTGTGACTATCCAGAGGGAGATGTCCGTATGTCTGTAGATGATTGGATTGATAGAAATTATGATTATTTTGACACTCTTCCTGCTGATATGAGAAACACATCTTATCAACTTCAAGGTCCCTGCTACCCTGTTATATTTCCTAGTGTAAATGGTAAGTTAAATAATCTATTATTTTATTCATATGTTGGATCAAAACAAAAGCTTTTAGTCTCAGTTTTATAGCACTTATTGAAAACTACTTATAGCACTTATCATTTACAACAAGTGATTTTCTTTGGGAGTTTTAAGTGTTGAGTGTTTTTCCAAAAAATGGAACAAATACCATTTTTTTTTTCAAACTGTTTATCATAAGTGACAAGTGCTATAAGCATTTCTGAGTAAGTGTTGTCAAATGGTGCCTCAAACTGCTTTGAAAATTTTCTAATTTTTTGTCTGCTTCCATCCCGCCTCCCCATGATTTGACTATTTGATGATTTGACTATTTGCTTGAATAAACTCAACTGGCATGATTTTGATTTGATTTTATTTTTCAGTTCTTTGGACTTGTCAATTCATTGGGCGTCCATCAAACGTGTCTCTGCGGCATTGGCAGGAGGGGGGTGGGGTGAAAATCAACGAGGGCACCGTGATAGATAAATCAATCCACCAGTCAATAAATTCTCGTTTGGCCATCTTAAAGGTTGGGCAAACTCCTAGGGATTGCTTATTGAATCTTGAAAACATGGAAGAAAGTACTGCAGAACATTGCTTCTTAACAATTTTTCCCCATTTTTTGGCATGGTCTAACAATTTTAAATAAAATCCTCCACTAGAAATTTCAACTTTTAAATGTTCATTTTATCCTGTAGTTAAGGCTGTGTTTGGATTTGAAAAATGTTTTCTGTTTTCATTTTCCAAAACTTTGGTTTTTGTTTTCATTTCCTAAACTTTGGTTTTTGTTTTCATTTTCCAAAACCTAGGGCACAATGATAATGGAAATCATTTTTGGAAACCAAACGCAGCCTAAATTTCCCAATGTTTTGCTTCTTTTTTGATATCAAAATTGTGCATTAAGCTGCCTATATCTGTGTTGGCGATTCGTCGTCGTATGCCTTGTGCAGAGATATATGGCTGACATTGGAAAGGCATGGCCGGTGCTGATCGTTTGTGGCGGCTTCTTGCCACTTTTTTTATCTCTTATTTGGCTTTTGATGATCAGGCATTTTGTGGGTGGAATGCCATGGATAACTGTCATCATGTTCAATGTTCTCATTGTATCAGTCACAATGCTATACTATTTGAAAGGTCAGAGAATATTGTCTGTTTTTTTCTCTGTTGATCTGTGGCAAAATGAGCTTATTGTTGCAAAAAACCTTAAGCACCCTCAAACTTTCATCTATAAATATCTTGGTATTGCTTATACTTTGTGTCGGAAGAATAAGGTGGAAGTTGACGGGTTTGGATGCTAGTAGATAAAATTGCGCCCCAACTAGGAACCCTTTTATTTTTAGTGAAAAATGGTGCATGGGATGTGATGGAAGGGAAGAGAAGTGGTTTGGATTATTGGATATGTTCTGGAATAACACCTAGATAGCCCTATTAACAGGTCTTACGATGCCCTGTTGTATAGGAAACCTTGTTTTTGATAGTGTGCGTATCTCCAAGAGTTGCATTTTATTTGGATAAGTCTTGTTTGTTGGATCTTGTCTGACAAGGATTGCCAATCCTGATCACACTGCTTGCCTACTTCCGATCGATGGTCCAGATCATGTGATGTTTCAGATCCAACTCTTTGTGCTGGATTGGAACCTGTTTTGATTTGATCGAACATTTTAGATCCCACCGGTTTTGGATATGCAATTTAGATTGCTCCAATTCTCGAATCGATGTATCTGTTTAGATCCCTAGTCTGACCCGATCTGGTCAGAAGTTGCCCCGGTCTGTTGTGCAAAGTGCAAAGTTTGCATTAAAGCGCCACATTGCTCCTTGCCTTGTGTCTGTAATTGCGTGCGTGTGTGCATGGCTAGCGCAGTGAGCCGGCCCACATCTGATTCCTCCCTTTTTCTTTTTCCATTATTTTAAATATTACAAACCATAATTTTTATATCAACCATTCACTTTTTTCTATTTTCGATGTGGGACTAGTTTTCCCATGGAAAATCATTTCCTCTTATAGTTATTTTTACACTGATATACTGGGCATTGATTGTTGCTTGTTTCCATAATGTATGCATTCCCAAATATCAATAAGGTGACGGGAATAGGGTTCATTCCTGCTTTATGCTCAAAATTGTTTAGTCACGCTAAGTCTTCGTTTGAGAACACATATTGAAAATCAATCAGGATCTGTTTGATTACACTTATTGAAAACTACTTACAGCACTTGTTGCTTACTAAAACAATGCTTTTATATCACTTATTCAAGTGGTTTTCTTCTTAAATTTAAGTATGAGTGTTTTTTCGCCCTCTGCAGGCAGTTGGGGTGGCAGGGGTGGGGGATGGGGTGTGGGGCGCTGGGTGTGGGGCGCTGGGTGTGGGGCGCTGGTCGCGGGGTCGAGTCCCCGGGCTGTCTTTTTTGTAGCGTGCGTATGAATAAAACCCACCTTTTAAGTATGATTGTTTTTTCAGAAGCTAAATACGCACCACTTATTTTTTTTAAGTACTTATAATCAGTGACGAGTGCTATAATAAGTAGCTTTTAATAAGTGTTGTCTGACATAGCCCTTACCTCACTGAAGCGGGTACAGACCCTGGGGCTCGAATGCTCTCCATGAATTGACTAGGTAAAACTGCCCTCTCCACCCCGCTCTGGGTTGTCGAGGGGTTAAATCACCGGGTATTTAATTATGATGCCAAAGCGCAACCTGTGGGAGTCGAACCCCCGACCTCAAGGACTGAGCGCCTGACCTTTTCCCCTTTACCACTCCCGGAGGGGCAGACGGACACTTATAGCATTTATCACGTACAAGTGTTTCCATATTGCCTTTTGAAAAACTGTTTTTCTGTTAATTCTAGTGATTTTCCTCTGGAATTTAACTGTAATTGTTTTTCCAGAAACAAAACAAATACTATTTATTTTTACAAACTGTGTCATAAGTGATAAGTGCTGTAAGCAGCTTTCAATAAAGCAGAGCCTTGATAAATAAAGGGGTGAAAAAAATTCAACCCACTTTCATCATCCAAACAGACTGTTTGCTAAAAAAACTCAACATGGCGGGTTGAGGTGGTTTAAAGGGCGGGTCGGTTTGGATTGCAACAAAGTTATTATGATCTAAACAAATACATATGATTTATACACCATACAAAGAAAGTGTCAAATGCAATCATTATTTTACATAAAATACAACAAAAGTAATCATTTTTGAACAATCCTAACTTGAACTCTAATAATTCAACTAATGAAAATCATTCATGTCCAAAGTTAGTTAAACCTAATTAAATTTCATAAAAAAAGTTAAAACTGAGCATGTGAAATTCTTTTATATTTAGTGTGGGTGGGTTGGGTCAACCCAGCTAAAAAAAGTCGTCCCATCCCCTGACCTGACTTGACTCAATGAAAACCCGGCTAAAAAAGTCACCCCATCACCCGGCTCATCTTGACCCAGAAAAAAATCGACCCACCTTGTCCAAGATGGTTGTGTGGTTTTACGGGTGGATCAGACTGGGTTGGTTGGTTTTCCAGTTTTAAGGTTTTCTTGCACACCCCTAGCAGCCCTCTAGCTTGATTTTTGTGTTCTTGAATGCCTATAGTGTTTTCACATGTTAATGAAATGTTAAACTGATGTTATTTTCCTTGTGTGTTTCAGCTGGGTGGATCGGTAGTGATAGTGTGTCTCCCATCATTGGCAGGCATGATCCATATTATAACGTATCTGCAAGGGTGGGTACCATTCTGGTCATTTATACAAGAAAGCCCGCCCTTATCAGCTTCATGCATTAATGAGTTTTCATCTTTCAGGAACTGCATCATCTTCGAGCAGTTTCTGTTCTAATGACTGTTGTCATGATTGCTTCGGTCTTATCATCTATTGCCATTGTCAGACGCATCCTCATTGCAACATCTGTTTTAAAGGCAAGTTGTGTATTTAGATTATTATAAATGAAACAGTAATAATGCATTACTTTTCAATGATGTGCAAAATGTAATTTTAGATTATTCTTTTTGATTTTTAGTCCCATGTCATTAATGATTTTCTGATGTGTAGATACATGTGAGTTGTTTTGTCATTTGTAATTTTGAAAGGGTGGCATTACAAGTTACATTGTCATCACAAGGCCATTCAGCTTACAAGTAATACCATGGCTTCGTTTGAGAGCACTTATCAAAAACTGCTTATAGTGCTTATCACTGATAAGTGAATCTGTACAAGGGTCTGTTTGAAACATTTGTTGAAAACTGCCAATAGCACTCAACAATTATGATAAGTTTTTATGCAAGTGTTTTCAGATTGATTATTGGAAAATTGTTTTTCTGTCACTTATTTAAGTATTTTTTTTCTGGAATTTAGAAGTGTTTTCTCAAAAACAGAACAAGCACCACTTATTTCATCAAATTGCTTAGCACTTATGGCACTTATCACTGATAAGTGAATCTGTACAAGGGTCTGTTTGAAAGCACTTATTGAAAACTCCCTATTATTATAAGTGTATGTATAAGCATTTTCAGATTGGTTATTGAAAAAGTTCTTTTTTGCCACTTATTCAAGTGATTTTCTTCTGGACTTTGAATGCAATTGTTTTCAAAACTAAAATAAACATTTTTTTCCCTAACTGCTTATCACAATCGATCAGTGATGTAAACATTTTTTCATTAAGTGTTGTTAAATGGAGCCTACCTGATTTACATCTTCATGTATTTTCATTTTTTAGAAACCGTGAAAAAAAAGGCCACGTTTGGTTTTGGAGAACATTTTCTATTTTCATTTTTAAATATTGCATTAGAAAATTGTTAAGGCTCACAAACACACAGTCCTCTATTGAGGACTTCAGAATTGCATTACTGTATGGGACTGAAAATTACAGAGGGAGGTTGCAAGAGGAAACAAAGAAAAACAATAGGGAAGAAGAAGAGAGTACTTCGAGAGACCCCTTGGCTCTCCCGCCCAAAGCCCTTAGGCCCCACGTACAACTAACCGCCTGCCCCCTCAATCCTCCGCCTGTTTCTTTAAAACAGAACTCTCTCTCTCTCCTTCCTCCATGTGTGGTCCAGCTGGCACAATTAAACTAACAACATCCCCTCTCTCTTCCGGAATGACATCTCTGCCCCTCCTAGAATACACCTTCCAAGTCCCAGGTAAATCACATGCTCTATTATTCGCCGCCACTTGAGGAGCAGTCTTGTCCTCAAGACTGAAAAGAGGAAACTGATTGCGGAAGAACAAACTCATCCTCCCAGGTAGCATCTTCCAAAGAACGCCCCTGCCATTTAATAAGGCATTGGGGTTGGAAAACTGCCGCCTGTGTTTGAGGTGCGCCTGGACAAAATAGACTCAGGCAGCAAAGAAACAAATTCATCACCCTCCAAATCGGCTGGAAGAGTAGGCTGTGCAGCAGTAGGACCGACCAGTTTTTTCAGCTGAGAAATGTAAAATACTGGATGAATGCGGGCTGCTGGGGGCAGATCAAGCTGATAAGCCACCGGACCGATTTGTCGTTGAACTGTAAACGGCCCATAAAAACGAGGAGCAAGTTTTGTAGAAATTTGACGGGTCAAAGAGTGTTGCTTGTGAGGGCGAAGGCGGACAAATACTGAATCACCCACCTGGAGAGTCAAGTCCCGACAATGTTTATTTGCTCGGGCCTTCATTAAATCTTGAGAGCGATGGAGATGATATTTCAGTTGTCGTAAGGCCTCTTCTCAGTCAAGCAAAGCATGGGCTATAGCAGGGACCCGGATTTCTGAAGGCAAAAAAATTAGCTCTGTTGGAGGCGGCCGGCCATAAACTATTTCGAAGGGAGTTGTATTAGTGGAGGCATGCCAAGTGGTGTTATTTCGAAGGGAGTTGTTCTCCTGCAAAGCAGCGAAGATAAGTTTTTAAACAACGATTGACCACCTATGTTTGACCGTCCGTTTGTGGGTGGTAGGCAGAACTGAGTTTCAAAGCAGCGCCTTGGAGCCAGAACAGTTCAGTCCAAAAATGGCTAACAAAAATAGGATTACGGTCGCTGACAATGGACGACGGAATACCATGCAAACAGACGATTTTCCGCAAAAAAAATTCTGCTACACCGCGCTGTGTACGAATGTTTAAGGGGAATAAAATGGCCATATTTAGACAAGCGATCAATGACGACCAAGATTACCGTATAACCCCGAGATTTGAGAAATCCGGTGATAAAATCCATTGAGATATCGGACCATACCAGCTGGGGGATTTCTAGTGGTTGAAGGAGGCCGACCGAGAGGGTATAATATTTATTCTGTTGGCAAATGACACATTGGCGGACAAACCGGAGAACCTGGTTTTTCATCCCGATCCAATATAAGTTGGTTGCCAATTTCCTGTAGGTGTGGTAGAAACCAGAATGACCTCCTTGTGGGGGAGAATGAAATTCATCTAGTAATTTGGGCACCCATGGAGAAGACTTAGACAGCACCAGACGACCCTTATAGCAGAGGACCCCGTGCTGAAAAGTATAAGCAGGGAAAGAAGTAGAGCCCGCCCGCAGCGCCGTGATGACTTCGCTGAAATGTGGGTCATCTAAAACACCCTTCTGCAAATTAGGGTGAGGTTACCAGAAAAGATAAGACAGGAGAAACAATAAATCAGTAGAGTCATCACGTTGAGACAGAGCATCGGCAGTAGAATTTTCACGGCCTGGTTTGTATTTGACTTTAAAAATGTACCCAAGCAATTTAGCAAGCCAACATTGTTGATCAGCCGTAGCAACCCTGTTGAAGAAGAAATTTAAGGCTACGATGATCCGAATACACCACAAAAGAGTGTCCAAGAAGATAAGGCCGCCAATGTTGAATAGCCAGGACCAAAGCCATGATTTCTTTTTCGTAAGTAGACTTGGGCAGTAGAATTTTCACGGCCTGGTTTGTATTTGACTTTAAAAATGTACCCAATCAATTTAGCAAGCCAACATTGTTGATCAGCCGTAGCAACCCTGTTGAAGAAGAAATTTAAGGCTACGATGATCCGAATACACCACAAAAGAGTGTCCAAGAAGATAAGGCCGCCAATGTTGAATAGCCAGGACCAAAGCCATGATTTCTTTTTCGTAAGTAGACTTGGGTAAGTTAGCAGCTGTCAAAGCCTTACTAAAATAGGCAATAGGCCGACGTTGTTGCATGAGTACTGCACCCACACCCATGACCAGAAGCGTCACATTTCACCTCAAATTGCTGGGAAAAATCGGGTAAAACCAAAACAGGAGCCTTTGCAATGCACCGTTTGAGATCTTGGAAAGCTTGGGTTGCCTCTGGAGTCCAGGAGAAATTATCCTTCTTAGTGAGAGCAGTAAGGGGCTGGGCTGTTTTACCATAATCGCGAATAAATTTCCCATAGTAGCCAGTGAGGCTGAGAAAACCACGGACCCCCTTACCAGAGATACGAATGGGTCAATCTAAAACAGCCTGGACCTTAGTGGTGTCCATGGAAACACCTGTTTCAGATATAACGCGACCCAAATAAGCTACTTCTCGTTGAGCAAAAGAATATTTACCCAAATTAACGAAAAAAGAAGAATCAGCCAGAATCTGCAGCACTGTTGTCAAATGTTCGAGATGGGAATTTCAGTGGCAGTTGTAGATTAAAATATCATAAAAAAAATAAGCACAAACTTTCATAGTAAAGGCCGAAAGAGGTCATTTATTGTAGCTTGGGAAGTGGACAGAGCATTGGTAAGGCCGAAAGGCATTACCAAGTACTCGTAATGTCCACTATGGGTACAAAAAGCAGCCTTTTCAATGTCTTCCTCCTGCATTCGAATACAATGATATCCTGATTTAAGGTCCAATTTAGAGTAGTACCTTGCCCCATGTAATTCATCTAACAATTCATCCACCACGGGTATAGGAAATTTATCTGGGACAATTACTTTATTGAGAGCCCGATAGTCAACACATAATCGCCAGGAGATATCCTTCTTTCTTACTAAAAGAATCGGGCTTGAAAAAGCGCTTGAACTTGGCCTGATATGTCCCGAAAGGAGCAGAGCATGCACCTGTCACTCAATTTCATTTTTTTGAAAATGTGGATAACAGTAAGGCCTGACCGAGATAGGTCCTTGTCCTGGCAGCAGCCGAATTGCGTGAGCACGCGTTCTGAGTGGAGGAAGACCCCTGAATTCAGAAAACTCCATGGGAGACCGAGCTAGCAGTTGCTAAAGGTTGTGGTGCTGACAAGGTTCCAGAGGAGGCTGTTTCTGTTGCTGCGCTAGCTGTTAACTCACAGTGATGACAACCTTTAGAGGATTTGTCTGCAGCTTTGGTCAACCAGGACGCTGCTGAAGTTAATTTGTCAGCCCTCCGAAGAAGATAATCACGGTGGCCGACAACAAACCGCATAGTCACAAGTTTCTAATTAATCTGGACTTCACCGAGAGTTCGTAACCAAGCTATACCGAGGATGAGATCAAGTCCGCCAATACACTAAACATGGGCATCAATTGTGCAAGTATAATCTCCCAACTGCAACTGTAAATCGGGGCTCAATCCCACAGTACAGAGTTTATGGCCATCACCCAACCGAATATTTAGCGTCGTAGAATGCTCAACATGCAGACCGAGTAATTTTATTAAAGCTGGAGTCAAGAAGTTATGAGTTGCCCCACTCTCCAGTAAAATCGAAATAGGAAGGCCATCCAAACAACCTTCCACCTTCATTGAGGCCATTTGTCCAGATGGCTTAGTGTGCTGAGGAATGTCAGCAGCCAAGTCGCAGTATTCCACTCACTACCTTGCAATCAGCTTCATTGGGACCCACAATGAAAATTGGAGGGTTTTCAGTGTCGTTGGATGGCACTGTACTGCCATCAAGTTCATCACCCTCACCTAATATTAAGACACGCATCTGAGGGGCCGCGCATTTATGCAAATGACTATAGGGCAAACCACAACAGAAATAGAGACCCCGTTTGCGACGATCTTCCCACTCCTGGTTTGATAATTGTCGAATTCCTTTGGTGTCAACTGATAGCGCTGGCGTGCGGGTTCCCGAGAAGGTGTCGAGAAAATTGGCCCCCCACGTTTGACGATCGGAGAAGGCAAGGGAGGGACACAGAGACCACTGGCGAGTGCCTGGTCGAGGAGAGTCACTGCCTCAGAACGGTGGACCGAGGCCCTGATGGAAAGCTACTTCAACTTGGCAAGCGATCCACATTCCATGCAATCGGGAGTCTGGATTCTGGATACGCACCCAACTGCGGATATCCTCACGTAGGCCATGTAAGAAATGATCAATGTATTGTGGTTCTGGTTGTTGAGGAATCAAAGAATCAAGATATTCAAAATGCTCAATGTATTCCGGTACGGATCCGGTCTGTCGGAGGGCAGCCAATTCCTCACAAGGATTGATGACTTCCAAGCCACTAAATCTTTCCAACAATTCTTCTTTGAGAGTTGACCACGAAAGTTGGGGATGAACTTCGGAGGTAAACCAATGAATAGCCGAGCCGTCCATACTTGCGCTATAGGTACCTTAGACTCCTCTGGTGTCTGTTGAACACGGAAATAGAGCTCCGCTCGAGTAATCCATCGGCGTGGATCCTTGCCATTGAAAAATGGCATTTCCAGGCCCCGTGCAAACGAACATAGAGTCTCGCGCGACTAGGAGGGCAGTGGAGATCGCGGTGAGGAGCAGCTGGTGCGGCAGTCCCAGCGGAATGTTCTCCATATTCCATGGTTGTCAATGAAGGTCGTGGCTCGTTGAGAATGGAACGATTATCCGGATGGCGCAGCGCATTGGTAATGAATTTGCGAAATTCGAGTTGCTCCTTGGCATCTTGATCCCATTGTTGATGCTATTAAGTGAAAGATTCGACCAAGAGAGCGATCGCCCCGACAGACGCTTGAAGATCAATGAGCGCTGACTCCACACGATTCAAGTGTTGGTCCATTCCATCCAATCAAGCTTGATGGCGTGTTTCCATGTTGAAGACGAAATCAGCAGAGCGCCTCTTTGAGGAAAGAGATGGAGCGGCAGGTTGACCAAGTGTTAAGGCTCACAAACACACAGTCCTCAATTGAGGACTTCAGAATTGCATTACTGTATGGGATTGAGAATTACAGAGGGAGGTTGCAAGAGGAAACAGAGAAAAACAACAGGGAAGAAGAAGAGTACTTCGGGAGACCCCTTCGCTCTCCCGCCCAAAGCCCTTAGGCCCCATGTACAACTAACTGCCTGCCCCCTCAATCCTCCATCTGTTTCTTTAAAACAGAACTCTCTCTCTCTCTCCTTCCTCCACGTGTGGTCCAGCTGGCACATTTAAACTAACAGCATCCCCTCTCTCTTCCGGAATGACATCTCTGCCCCTCCTAGAATACACCTTCCAAGTCCCAGGTAAATCATGTGCTCTATTAAAAATGTATGGCATTATGGAAATAAGAAACAGTTTTTATAAATTGAAAATGAAAATGAAAGATTTTTGAAAAACAAAAAAAACTTCTTTCCATGTTTCCAGAAAATGAAAGCCCACGCTTTCCGTTGGTATCTCTTGGGTTATCCCACATGTGTGAAGGGAAAACCCCACTTAAAGAGCTAGCTTTTGGGGTCGAGAAATCCTAATAACACGTAACATTGATATCAGATCCCAGGTTATTACAACCCGACCCAGTAATCCATGGATAGATCCAGTCGATGTGTGAGGGGGAGATTGTTGGGTTATCCCACATCGGTTGTGGAAGGGGTTGAGATGTTGAATATAAGTTTGAGGGAAAAAGTTCATCCGAGGAGCTAGCTTCTAGCATATTTTTTAATGCTTTATAGAACATGAAAACAGAAAATGTTTTCTAAAACCAAACACAGCCTCCATTTCTCAAATTTCTCATTGAATGTTGTAATTTGTCCTGAACTTTATGCAGGTTGCAGCCAAAATCATAGGAGAAGTCCATGCACTCATACTTTTCCCGCTCATACCGTACGCTTTCCTTGCAATTTTCTTCATACTTTTCCCGCTCATACCGTACGCTTTCCTTGCAATTTTCTATATCTTTTGGTTCTCGGCAGCTTTGTATCTGTTCAGCTCCGGCGTGGTGGTTCAGAATGAATGCAACGTCAATTGCTGTGCATATGATCTTTTGTCAAGGAAGGTCAAGTGTGATGGCTGCTGCGGCTATAGCCTCCACCACACTCCTCATATCAAAGCTGCAATCTTTTTTCACCTCTTCGGGTGGTACTGGGTGACACAGTTTGTCATTGCATGCTCGTCGACCGTGATTGCTGGGTCGGTTGCTTCCTATTATTGGGCCCGTGGTGAAACATCAGTAAGTTAGCAAGGGCTTGTTTGTTTAGTTTCATTTGTTTATTAATGCGAATTTGAAGATAAAATTTTCCTACTAAACTCGGTCGTATTTTGTCATGGGAAATGATTTCCAATTTCTATTTTTTAAAGTTTAGAGCCTGTTTGTTTTATATTTTAGTGTAAGCGATTTTGAGCTATTCTTAAAAAGTGATTTTAGAAGTAGTGAAAGTTATTTTGTGCTTGTGCTTGAAATTGAAGGGTAAATTTTATAAACGTTATTAGATCCCATTTAATTGGGTTTAAAGCTTGTTTGTTGTTGTTGTTGTTTGTTATAATAATAAAAAAAGATCACTTTTTTACTCACATAATCGGTTTTTAAAAGAACTATTCAAAATAGTTTTCTAAAACAACTGAAAAATGTTTTTTTTAGTTTCTTCCTAAAAAAAATCACTTCTCTTAAATCTAGGTTGATTGTTGAAGTTTTTTTTTGTTGAAAAAGTTATTATTTTCTGAAAAATATTTAGATTTTTTTTGAAAAACTATTCTGATTAGATTTAAAAAAAATGATTACAAGGTTGAGAGTAGAAAAAGTGATTTTTTTATTATAACACGGATACAAAAAAACTTCTGATTTTTCTATAATGTTTTTTTAAACAATCCCAGAGACACTTATTTTTAAGTTGAAACGAACAGAATCTTAAACAAACAGCCTAAATTTTAATCAAGTGTGTTTTTTTCAAGAACATATTTTTTTAGTCCAAAAAAATCTTAATGATCTAATATTTTAAAATACTTGAAATACTGTTGTCTGTGTCTAGTATTTGAAATACTGTATACTTGCTATCATTTTTGTAAAAAAATCAATATCAGACTTTTCTATATTTAGGGTCCATTTGTCAATGCTGCTCGACACTTGATACTTATGGCGATCAGTTGGAAAAAATAAGTGTTTGTTTTGTTTTTGGGAGAACTCTTTCTTAAATTCCCCAGGAGGGGAAACTGCTTTAACAAGCTGCAGAAAAAACGCTTCTTTGCTAAAGATTTCTGTGTGATTGAGATTTTCATCTTTGCATTAATTTGGTGCAATGCAGCCGAAGATTCCGTTTCTCCCAGTTTTTTCATCGATGAAGCGGATAGTGCGTTACAGCCTTGGGTCCATGGGCCTTGGGTCACTGATTGTCTCATTTGTTGAGTCGATACGGTCTGTACTGGAATCAATGCGCCGTCGGTTGAAAATTTCAAGTACAATTCCTGAAAGCTGGATGGGGAAGCTGGCCTTTTATACTTCTTCTTTTTTCTTCCGGTGCATCGAGTGGTTGATCCGATCAGTGAACCGGAATGCCTATATAATTGTAAGTTTATTGGTATCATGCATATCTTCTTCATTTTTCTTCCGGTGCATTGAGCGGATAATCTGGTCGGTAAACTGTAATGGCTATATGATTTCAAGTTTATTTGTATCATGCATATCTTCTTTGTTTGGCTCCATTTAGTTGACAGAAAGTAGAGGTGACCATTATTGAGGTGAGTAATCTGATGCGGATAATATTCAGGCTGGGTTTGGGTTGACTATTATTGACTTATCTGACCCGTGTAACCCAATTAAAAATATATTAATAATATAAAATACTAAAAATATAATAATAATTAATTTTAAAATATTTCGTTCTTATAATCAACTTAATGTGAAATAATCTAACCTATTTATAACACTATTTATTTTAAATGTTTTAAGAGAGTTGAGTTGCAGCATATATTAATTAGATTATTTTTAGTCTTTAAGCGGGATAATTCAATTTGGTTAGGTCATTGAGTTTATGTAATATTAACTAGTTGGATATGTATGATGCAGTCTATTAAAGTTGAATGGGTTTGTGGGTGGGGTTATGGTTGACCCTTTCAAAAATGGGTTGGGTCGGGTTCATAGGACAGCCAACCTGTCATGAACCTGACCTATGAACCTGAATTGCCACCTCTATAATATAAATAAGTTAATGAAAGAAATTGAAAAATAGGGATATTAACACCTAAATTCAAAGAAAATCAACCATCAGTAAGCCCAAAAATTAAAATACACATTATTACTGGTGCATGAGATTTTGATTTTCAAAAATATCATTAGACAGAGCTGAAGATTAAACCAAACTTGTGTCTGTGTATCTTTCTAAAATAAAATCAACTTTATGTTGTATGCACATTCAAAAAATTGGATTTATCAATAAAGTGAAAAGCTTGAACTTAACAGTGCCCAAGAAATTAGAAAAGGATTTATGTGGGTATTTTTTTGTAAAAAATATTTATTTTATTTTTTCGATGTGGGGTCATGCACTTTCATGCATATGATGGATTCAGTTTATCACCATGTTATTTCTATTTGCAGATTGCTGTTAATGGAAAAAGTTTCTTCAGAGCATCTGCAATGGCTACCGAACTGATTATTGGAAACATTCTTCGTATCGGAAGGGTGAATGTGATCGGGGATGTCATTTTATTTCTCGGGAAGCTGTGCGTCAGTTTATCAAGTGCGGTTTTTGCTTTCCTGATGCTGGATGCTCACAAGTACAAATCTTCACACAACAAGATATCGTCCCCGCTGTTCCCTGTACTGGTGCGTTCTCCCCGATACACTTTCATCCTTAAATTGCTGAGGATCCGCTTGACAACATTTGTTGAAAATTGCTTAGGCTCTGTTGGATGACACCTGTTGAAAACTGCTTATAAATGTTTTCAATTTGATTCTTATAAGTGATTAGTGATATAAGCAGTTTTTAAGTGTTGTCAACTTAACAGTTGCAATTGAAAAAAGTGATTGTACTTAAATTCTGGAATAAAACCCCACTTAAATAAGTGACAAAAAAGCGGTTTCTCATTTAAGGCTATGTTTGAAAGCACTGCTATGATGATAAGCTGTTTTGAAAAATAAGTGGTGTTTTTTTTTGAATTACTGGTTCCACAAATTTCTGAATAAAACCAATTAAATAAGTTGAAGAACGCTTTTAACAAGCTTATCTATAAATACTTGTACAGAAGCACTTATAATCAGATACAGCTTTTGCTGAGAACTGTTTGACACTCAAAGTGAGTTATGTTTCTGAAAAAACACTTAAATTCTAAAATAAAATCACTTAAATAAACACAAACATTCTCATTAAGTAATCTGGATTACTTTTCATGAGCAGTTTTCAGATTGCTTCCATTTGACACCACTTTCTGAAAACTGTTTATAGTGCGTGTTGCTCATGATCAGTGATACTGTTGGTTTTCAGGTGTTTTTTTTCATAAACCTAACAAACAATTTTCAGAAACAGAACAACCGCCATTTGTTTTTTGAATCTGTTGATCAAGAATGGTAGGTGGTATAAGCAAGTGCTAACCGTGATCTTACCTGCCTTGCGATGTTGCCTGCGATGATCTTCTCATGACTTTAGATTATTGTTTTTTCGTTTCCCCTTGAAGATTTGCTGGCTTTTGGGCTATGTCGTTGCGACTCTCTTCTTTGGCGTGGTTGAGATGGCGATCGATACGATCATCCTTTCCTACTGCCAGGACTCGGAAGAGCATCAAGGTACTGCGCAGCACGCCCCTCCGCTGCTTCTCCAGACCCTGGATGATCAGAACGAGACGCAGAGACTCACCCAGGCCTCGTATTGATCTGACATGACGGAGACGAGGAATCTTGGCATTGTTGGGTTTGTTTGGGGGCTCGATCTCTCTCGCTTTTGGTTCTCCCTGCTGTATATATAGCCTGATGTTGAAGAATCTTAGGGTTCGTTTGGTTCGAGCCAAGACTTGGAGAAATAGAAATGAAGAGATCCGAGATTAGATTCATTTTAACCTCTGAAATTTATGCTTTTCATACGATATTTCATTTTACTCGTATGAAAAATTATTAAATTATTCACCAATTAATCAAAGCTGGAAAAATAGTTATTTAGTTTTTATATTCACTTTTTTTGTTAAAATAAAATACGATATTTCAATTGATATATTAATAAATAAATAAATGTATGTATATATATAGAAAGCGTTTAAATTTCAAAATTTATTTTCAAAAACAAGTTATTATTAAATTATATATGAATTTTTAAGTTTAAAATAATAAATCTTTACATGTAAAATAGATCTATTAAAAAATGCTGAAAATGTTCTAAAAACTTAAAAACGTTTGAAAATCTAGATCAAAACGCTATCCAAATCACGAGTTTTCAAAATTGGAAACGTGTGGGCGAGATGCAAAAAATAAAATAAAAAAAT
Organism: Viscum album; assembly: GCA_963277665.1. Classification (NCBI taxonomy): domain Eukaryota; kingdom Viridiplantae; phylum Streptophyta; class Magnoliopsida; order Santalales; family Viscaceae; genus Viscum; species Viscum album. The sequence goes on from OY728119.1 coordinate 1,981,954,359, forward strand.
AAAATAAAATACCGTAGATGGAAAGTTTATTGATCAAAATTCATCCTTTTTTATCATGTCATATCATTTTTGTAGACTACATGAAGATATAATTGACAATCCATACCAATTCATATCTTCCAAGTTAATCAAATGGTTAAGATTTAATCCTCGTGGATAAAGGATATGAAGAGTTGATCATATGAAGAGTTGATGTTGATATCAATACCATAGTTGTAAGATCCGTGATTGTTCAATAGTAGGTAAACACTATATCCCTAAAATTATTACACAACACACATTCTATTACCTCGTTATTAAAGCACATTTATAAAAAGTTATATTTCATAAATATATTTAAAAGTTATATTTCTAAATTTTAGAATTTAAATTCGATAAAATAGACATTATTTTTGGATTCCAAATATTGAAATTAGGTTAAGGTAAAATTTTAGGATTCTTCTAAAAAAATTTATTTTCAAAGAATTGTTCTTTCAAATGTTATGTATTTTATGTAAATAAATTAATTTTATATCTTTTAAACGATGACTCTAATATAATGCTTAAACATATAAACAAATATATTTAATTGATAGGAAATAAGAATAAAAACACTTAATGAATAAAAATACATTTTCCCACAAAACAATTTTTTCAATATCTTATGTTTTAATTTAAAAGTTACTTTTCTCATATTTAGAAATTGAATTAGATTAAATGGAGTCCAAATTTGGATTCGACACGTCGAATTTTGGTAAGAAAAGTCATCTTATATTTTCAGTAAAAGAATAATTAATATGATAAATATTTAATCAAGGCTAATGAGGGTAAAATGAGTAAATTAAAGTGACTTGAAATTTTGATGATTAAAATGATACATACGTCTTCTAGAAGACCTTTATTAGGTAGGAAAGTCCAACCCACAAGTCACACCAACATCTCTTTGCCCAACTCACCCAACTCCCACGCGATTCCATCTTTACCCTTCACTTAACTTAAGTTTTCCAAGAATTGTATTTTTTCACCTATAAAAAGATCTCACTTCAACCCATTCCTCGCCCCTTTCTACTCCAAATCCAATTCCTTCCCATTCCCTCTCGCAAGAGTCTCTCCAAGGAGTTTCTAAGGTTTTAAGGTGTCCCTCTCAATCTTTAAGAAATTACTTTGCAAGGGAAGAGTTCTCTTCCTATTCTCTACCTTTATTTTTACAATCTTTCAATTTTCTTTTCTTTTTAATGAGAAACATTATTATGCTTCATTGATATAAATTCATTATCATATCATCAATGAAAGTTCACAATCCCCTCACATTGCACTACCTTCATAAGCTGTTATAATGCTCAAACACTCTCATAGCCATAAAACATCCTAAAACATTGCTAAAGTAAAGAGCGTGTGGTTTCCTAGTAATGAAATCCCCGCTTGAATACAAAAAATGTGGATGTAGGCTCTAACACAAATGAACATCAAAATAATAACCCTGAAAAAGATAGGTTGAGTATTAACCCGACTTTCACTTTATGCACAACTAGTGGTCTTAACTGCACATCCAGTTTTCCACTCATAGGGGATATGTTTTGGATGATTCACGAGCTCTTTATGAACCATAATGAAGGATTATTTCTTATTGATATCCCTACACCATGAAAGTACTCTTAACTGCTTCCTTGTTATCATTCCTTTGATAATGGTGCTTTCTATTACATTGCGAATATCTTATTGTTTCTAAGTTGATTGTGAGATATTCACCTAGATAGCCATATTGTTCCATTAAATAGAGAAATATTGAAATTCCACATATCCATGTTCCTATATGGGAAACTATTGATCACTTAGCCATAATTTATATATGAGGTTCCTTGGGGAACATTATGATATGTATTGTTTAGCTATTCTCTTCATATGATTGATGCATTGGACTTATTATATGACGGGTAAAGCTCGAAATTATATAGCCCATTGATGTATCAATAGGTCTCATGAGACAAATTAGGTTGAGTATTTGATATAATCCTTACCCGTTTATGTATGAAGTCATGACACAAGGCCGTGACAGTATGTTTATGATGTCCGACATTATGCATTCCATCGATACGAGATTAGTTATTGATATCCATGTCTTTATTTATTGTCATGTGCTCATTTATGACATTATTCAATTTGTTTATTCTTGTCATATTATTTATGCCATGTTTATGCTATTATAGCTTCTTCTATATGCTACCCCTTACTGAGCATTTGAGTTGACCTCTTTATATTGTTTCCTATTTCTCTAGGAAACCATGAAGATTGCTACGTGAGATGTATGAAATTTCAAGGAGAAATAATAATTTTTTTCATGTATTCAAATGATGTATCTTAAGTTATCAATGTAATGTAATATTCATTCATGTATCTAGTTTTCTAAGACTACTAAACTATTGGATCTTGTGTACTACGATCTATGTATTTCGTACCAATGTAATAAAATAATCACCGACTCTAGGTACTGGATTTGAAGTGTTACAATTGGTGTTAGAGATAGTTTAATAGAAACTTTAGGAACTAGATTCAGACAAACATAGTTAGAGAACATAACCCTACGATAACCTTTAAGATATTCTAGAAATATTTATAGATTACATGACATGCATTTGTAATAAACACATAGGAATTATATACTACGATTTATAATTCATAGTTTTATTCATGAACTAATTAAGTATATTACATTATTTAGAAATGACACCTAATAGAAGGAACATAAACCGTGCCAACACTCGTAATTAGTATATAGATTGCCCTCCTGATTAAATCAATGAAGTTGGTGTTGGAGCTAAGAAGATTATGAATATATTAGAGAAGTTAACTCAGGTTATGACAAATAACCTTGACTATATGGAACAACCTGTTGTACCTTAGCATGGTGTAACACTATTGGATCACTTCATGCGACAACAACCTCCTGCTTTTAATGGAATCACTAATTCATCAGTGGCTGAGCAATGAACCAAGTTTTTAGAGAAGATATTCCTTTCTTTCAGATGAAGTGAAAGGGAAAAGACTATCATGGATATATACCAACTAAAGGGAGATGCTGATCAATAATGGTCTTTGATTCAAAACACCAAGAATGAGGAAGAGATAGAATGCATGGAGTGGAATGCTTTTAAAGTGATATTCTTGGAGATTTATTTTCCTTATGAGCAAAGAGTTGACATAGAAATGAAATTTATGAATTTAAGACAAAAGGAAGAGGAAAATGTTGCTGAATATGTGACTTTGCAAGGTTATCAAGACATGCTATAGATTATGCATGCAAACATGAAAGAAAGATCGATTTTCACAAGAGCCTCAGCCCGATTAGTGAGGACTCGGCAAGTGCATCCAAGAGATCCGAGTTCAAATCTGGGTGGAGACATAATTCCCGGGGCACTGTAGCAGACACTGTAGCAGTACTGTTCGGTACTGTAGCAGCCGAGAACTGTTAATCCGTTTGGGATTTTGGGCCACTGGTTTGGTCCTCATGTCCTTCAAGGCCTTCGAGCCACCCAAGGCCTTTAGGCCAGTAAGGATTTCGGACCACCTCAAAGGCCTTTAGGCCACCTTAAGGCCTTCGGTCCACCTCAAGGCTTTCGGGCCACCTGAAACTGTGCTTAATGGACCAAGGTGGACTCTACAAGGAGCATACTCTAGATGAGGATTCCGAGCAGACACATCCACCAGAGTAGAAGCTAAACAAATTTGAATGAAAGAGAGGGTATGACATTTCCATCGGGACCAGCCTGTGTATGCATGAGAAGCCTAGCCGGACAGCCATGCGAAGGTGGATAGCTGACATCACGATATAAAAGCTGGGAAGGAGCAGTTCCAAGTAGTTATAGTCTAGATATTTCCTCTAAGACCCACGGGTTATGTAATCTCCTAAGCCCATGAGCCTGTAAGGGTTCCCCCTCATCCCTTGAAAAGGGGGTTATAAAAAATCAACAAAAAAAGAAGGCCTTCAGGCCATTCAGGCAGATCGATCTTTTCTTTGATGGATTAAAAATAAGTCTTAGAAGGGCATTAGTCTCTCATTCATTTTCAACTTATGAGGAGACCATGAAAAGTGCCATCAATACTGTGAAAGAGTTATCCAAGTCTTTTACTTTCAAAGGTAAGAAAGAGAAGAAAAGAGAGCAACCGAGTTCTATGTTGAAAAGAATTTGGCAAAGGGGAAGAAAGGAAGGGTAGAATTCCTATCATGCAATAATTATGGGAAGAAACACCATGCAAATTGCTTGAAGGAAATTAAATTTTGCTATAAGTGTGAATATAAAGTACATCAAGCTCAAGAGTGCAAGGGAAAGAAAGAATCCACAAACGTCTAATGATTCAACTACAAGGAAATGGGTCACTATTCAAATCAATGCTCCAAACGACAAGAGAATCCACACCAAAAGAAGACAAAGGAGCAAGGTCAAGCCTATATTATCACCATGACAAAAGTTGAGGTCCCAAGTGATGTCATAACGAGTACTTTGATCATGAAAACAAATTTTGCTAATACATTATTTGATTCTAGATTTACACACTCTTTTATCTCTCTCAAGTTTTCTATGAACGTGGAATCATCCCTTGATGCATTAAGGAGATGTCAGTTAAAACTACTTGTGGAAATCTTATAGCAAAAAAATTACACCACTCTATCCCTATTAAAATACATGGAGGTTCTTTAGTTCCAAACTTGGTTCTTACATTACAAAAAACATAAATTAGCAACATTTTTTTTGCGTTAGCGACGTTTATAAACGTCGCTAATTCATTCACCGACGTTTCTTAAAAAACATTGTTAAATGAGGTGTCGTTAAATTATCGACGTTTATAAAAGTTTCCAATTAGCGATGTTTATAAGCATCACTATTTAGCGACACCTTATTTACTAACATTTTTTAGAAATGTCGGTAAATGACACATCATTTAGCGACATTTCTAAAAAATATCGGTATTTTTTTTCCGATTTTTTTAAATTCATATTTTTTTTGAAGCTCGTAGTTTTTTTAAAAATTTAAATTAATTTTTTAAATTTTAGCATCCCTTTCCCCTTCACCTGCCCTCCCTTCCCCCTGGCCCGCCCTGGCCTCTCCCGTACGCCTAACACCCCAATGACCAACGACCCTACCTCCCTCTCCCGCCTGGACCATCCTGACCTCTCCTATACGCCTAGCACCCCAACGACCCTGCCCTATCCCTCTTGGCCCTGCACATGCAACCTCCCCTCCCCTAACTGTGCCCTGTACCTCCGCGCGCCCAACACCCCAGTGACCCTGGCCTCTCTTGCCTCTTCCGTACGCCCAACACCACACACCCTGAAAAATGTCACCATAAGGAATCAAATCCTATACATCAAGAGACCAACCAAAAGAGCAGACCAACTCACCTATTACAATTTTGAATATTTAATTGTATTATTATATATATATATATAAATAGATTAAAGTATTTGAAAAATTCACACACACATATATATTTATATATTAATATAAATATATAAATATATATGTTTATATTTTATATTTTATATTTTATGTATATATATATATATGTTTATATTATATATATGTGTTTATGTTTTATATTATACATGTATATATATCTATATATTCTAGGTTTATATATATATATATGTTTATATTTTATGTTATTTATATTTTTATATTATATATATACGTTTATATATATGTATATATTTTTTATATATTATATGTTTTATTAATATATACATGTTTATATATATATATATGTGTGTGTGTGTGTATAAATATATATGTGTATGTATACATACATATAATTATAATTATAAATTATATATATATATATATAATTAGCCATGTTTTAAAACGCTGCTAAAAATGTCACTAAAATAATGTTTTCTTAAAAACATGACTAAATTTAAAATATATGTGTTTTTATATATAAATATATGTATATATATATGTGTGTGTGTGTGTGTGTGTTTATATATATATATATGTTTATATATGTGTGTTCGTGTTTATATATATTAATATATATATATATATATATATCTAAATATATATTAATATATATATATATCTAAATATATATTTACATCGATGTGGAGAATGAACTATATAAATAAATATATTTTTAGCGATGTTTCCTAAAAAACATCCTTAATTTAACGATGTTTCCTAAAAAACGTCGCTAAATTTAAAATTAGTGACATTTTTAAAAAACATTGCTAAAAAAGTTTCTAAATTATAGTTTTTTGTAGTGTTATACCTATGGCTGACTATGATATAATCCTTGGTACAGATCGAATCTCAAAGCATAATGTAAGAATTTATTTTCGAGAGAAGGAGATTATGATCTCTGAGCTTGGAATAAAATTCCTTGGTTTTAAAGGAGAGACTTCATCTCTAGAGTCATGTTCGAAACCACATCTAGTGGCTCATCCCAATAAAATTTTGGAAGAATATGAATCAAACAATGAAAAAGGTATCCTTAAAATAGAGGATTTACCTATTGTGAGAAATTATATTGATGTATTTCTTAAGAAATTTCATGTATATCCACCTCATCATAAAGTTGAATTCTCTATTGATCTTATCCCTGTGCAAAACCCATATCTAAGACTCCCTATAGAATGACTCCAGTGGAATTGGTGGAATTAAATAAACAATTACAAGAGTTGTGTGATAAGGGATTCATGCACCCTAGCGTTTTACCTTGGAGAGGACCTGTCTTATTTGTGAATAAGAAGGAAGAGTCTATGGGGTTATGCATCGACTATAGGGAAATCGATTTCATTACTATAAAGAACAAGTATCCTTTACCTCACATTAATGATATGTTTGATCACCTGTATAACGACCCTAGCCTTTTTCACATAACATTACATGATTTTATACATAATTATACATCAGAATACAAGCCAAGGATCGTGAAGTCTAGTGTCTTTGAAGACTAGGTACATAATCAAACATCATAAAAACAACTTTTTATTTAATCTCCATAATGAGATCCTAACTTCCATTGTGTTCATACATCTGCATAGGATAACCTGAGGATAACCTGAACAAAGGGATGAGCTAAAAGCCTAGTAAGAGATTAGTCATAAGAATAAAGCTTTAGCACATCCGTTATGAAGCATGACATAATGATATAAAAAGGAACACAACGTAATTGAACACATGGAACCATAAAATGTATAACTTGGGAACATATAAACATGGAATTATAGTAACATGATAGCAACATAAAACATGAATTTAGCACGAGTTAAGGCTAACCGCCAAGACCGTTGCACATAACGTCTCATGAGACTCAACTTTACCCAATGCATTTGAGTGCTATCTGAGCCCACCCATCTTAACATGTTCATGAATATGTTTTCCACATAATGAATCATACATAATCAATCATACATAAACATAAGGGTTACCCATGGAAAGAAATGAGTATTATAATCATGTGATAATACATATTAAATGGGTGTATCATACAAGTGTCCATGAAAGTAAGGAATTAAATCACATGTGGGAATTCATAAGGGAAAAGGCATATATCATGATAAGTGATGTCAAACATAAGTGACAACTTTAAAAAAAGGTATTAAAGAAACGTTATAATTAAAACTTTTTAGTGCGGTTTTGAGGAAAATACCAAAGAGCATTTAAAATAGAAAAGGGCATAATCTTTTATATAAAACCAAAATTGAACCAAGAGGGTTTTCATAATAAAGAGACTAATTTTATAAAAATAATGTTGGCTTAAAATAGATGATATTGTACACTTGAAATTGAGAAGGAATTCAGGAAGTTCCTTTAAAACGGGTTTGCTTATAAGGAAGTATTGAAGAGGGAACCATTTAAAAACATGTATATCCCCAAAAGATATGATGAAAGAGTCTTGATACAAGAATTTGGTACATATACACATCATTTATAAAATGTACATAAAAAAAATAGATAACTTCATTTGGGTAAAAAGAAAGATAAAGCAACCCGAAGGAGTAAAGGAGGTTTGGGTTGAATCCCTTACGAAACCTCAGCATGGTAACAAGTGTTCTTAGGAGGGATTAATGAGATAGAAAGGGGTCTCTCATTATTTATATATCATGAGGGAAGTATGGGGGATGTGCGAAAACATACCCCATCATTAGTTATTAAAAAATAAAAGGGCATAACATAGAGGAGATTCTTGAATAAAAGTGAGAAAGAGAGGATCCCTTACCTTAAGTCCGAAGGAGTTCTCCACCTGATATTAATGACTTTAATAATCAAATTAGATTTATTAATTAATAATTTCAAAACCTATTTTACATGTAATTTATTTAGTATACCCTTTTTGAGTTCATTCATAACCCTTTTGATTGGTTACGAGGTTCAATTTCATTATTCGGGTCCATTTGTTTCATGATCAGTTTACTTATATACATGAATGGATAATCATGTAAAAAGAAGATGGTTGTCCAGAATTGGAGTTATATTATCTAACATCCAAAAGGTTACATGGTTGTAAATTTCACTTGGTTACTTGGAGTGAAGATGAATCATTATATAAAACTTTAGCGATAACCTTTTGGGTTAATTGACAGTTTTTGATCACAATGAACACATTTTGTTTTATAAATCAAAACCAAGTGTACAAAAAGATTACAGAATCATAGATGAGACATAATACATATTTTACAGTCTGGTACAACCATAAGAATGGTTTCATGACTAGAATTGAAGACGATAATGTAAATTGAAAAACCATCATATGAATGTGGTAAATTAACACATCTTAGATGGTGTTTTTAATACTAGTATAAAAAAGGGTAAAAGAGAGATGATAATAACTTATTCCATTATCATAAAAACATTATAGTATATATAAGGTACTAGAGTTTTCATAACATTTGGATGAGGATAGGTAAGGATATAAAATAAAACAAAGGAACTTGAAAGAAAGTAAAAGAATTGAAAAAAGAAATTTACCACTTGAATTAATCTTCCTTGAGAGTCTCTTAAGGGGAGAGGATTTGGTCTTTTGAGGAGACCAAGGGTTTTTGGATGTGGGGGAGGATCTTGGGGAAATATTTGAGCAGAATTTAGGCAAGTAACAAGGCTTGAGAGGAGCAAAGAGAAGACGGGAGTGTGAGTGATTTTTATAGTGGAGGGGAGGAGGGTTTTCTCAATATTTTAATCATTAGTTTATTATTTTTCCATAAGATAAGAAATAGTGATGATTCCATGACCAAAAATAGCAATATATTCATGTGAGTTCGAACCAATGGTGATTACATCAGTAAAACATCACCCATGACTCGATAATTAAAGTATTTAGCTTATTTTGTAAATTATCGTATTTCACTATTCATAAAAAATCAAGTATTTTAGAAAAATCCCAAAAATTCACTTTATAAACATTTTTTGACATTTAGAATCCAAAAAAAAATCCATTTTTCAAAATTAATTTTCTAAATATGATTAATTTAATTTTTAATTAAAATCAAAATTTACTTGAAAAATAGATATTTTAAAACTATAACTGACTTTATAATGCTTTAAAAAATTACATAAGGTCTTATAAAATTATCTTAAAACTAGAAGACATAAAATTTTTAATCTATAAAAACATTTTAGGAAAATACATTTTATTTTAAATTAATTAATTAATTATAATTAATTATTTATGACTTACAAAAATACCAATACTTTTATTATGGTCATATTGTCATTTATAAGATGTCTAAATTTTATTTATACATTCATGGGTGAGGTTACTATTCTTTTGAATGATTTACTATTCATAAGGTTCATATTACTATTCATAATGGTAGGTTAATATTCACCAAAATTTAAGTTTGTTCCATCTGACCCCAAAAAACACCCTGAACGCAACCGTGTATGTCAGATTTTTCGAAATTCAAATCATAGAAATGAAAAAACTTAGTTTAATAGCTAGGTTATAACTATATCCTTAAAACAAAGTGTTGTTTTATAGAGACTTAGTATTTCATTCATTTCATTAATTTTATTTGTAAATCCTTGGGGTGTTACATTCTTTCTCCCTTATGAAATTTCACCATCGAAATTTTGTTTTACATACTAATGTGAAAACAGGAGAGGGTTTGAATACTAAGCTAATAATCATAAAAAGGAAACTTTAAACATAAAAGGATAAACTCTTTAAGGAAATGTATATCCTAACTTGTGATTCCCTAGGTTTCAATCTAGGTTATCCATGATATGTTTCTTAACTTATATTCTTATGAGATCTTTTTTTATTCCCTTAATAATGGTTCGTAATGAGAATATGAATTTACCAAAGCATATCCCTTGGTAGTGTTAAACCAAGAGTATAAGAAGGCCTATTTTTGTGCACCAGTTCCCGTTCAAGTCTAGCTCAAAGCGGTGTTTTCCGGTTTTACCCATAGATACATCTGTGCCAGAGCCACCTCTAACTATTTGTATCCAGACATAGATGTATTTACTTGATAAACCACTTACTCTATACTTACCAAAAGTTAGGGATGTTTTATTATACTTAGTCTCATACATAAGGTTCTTACTAAAGTGCTCTACACCTAATATCCAAAATAACTAGACCATCCTCTGATACCAACTATAGTGACCCTAACCTTTGCACATAACATTACATGATTTTATACATAATTATACATCAGAATACAAGCCAAGGATTGTGAAGTCTAGTGTATTTGAAGACTAGGTACATAATCATACATCATAAAAACAAATTTTTATTTAATCTTCATAATTAGCTCATAAATTCCATTGTGCTCATACATTTTCATAGGATAACCTAGGGATAATATGAACAAAGGGATAAGCTAAAAGCCCAATAAGGGATTTGTCATAAGAATAAATCTTTAACACATTGGTTAGGAAGCATGACATAATAATATAAAAAGGCACATAATGTAATTGAACATATATAACCATAACATTTATAACTTTGGATCATATAAACATGTAATCATAGTAATGTGACAGCAACATAAAACATGAATTTAGAATGAGTCAAGGCTAACCGCTAAGACCGTTGCACATAATGTCTCATGAGACTCAACTTTACCCAATGCATTGGAGCGCTATCTGGGTGCACCCATCTTAACATGTTCATGAATATGTTTTCTACATAATGAATCATATATAATCAATCATACTTAAACATAAGGGTTACTCATGGAAAGAAATGAGTATCATAATCATGTCATAATACATATCAAATAGGCGTATCATACAAGTGTCCATGAAAGTAAGGAATTAAATCATACATGGGAATTAATAAGAGAAAAAAGGAATATATCATTATAAGTGATGTAAAAAATAAGTGAAAAATTAAAAAAAAAATTATTAAAGAAACTTTAGAATTAAAACATTTTAGTGCGGTTTTGAGGAAAATACCAATGCACATTTAAAATAGAAAAGGGCATAATATTTTATATAAAACCAAAATAGAACCAAGAGGTTTTTAATAATAAAGATACTGATTTTATAAAAACAATGATGGCTTAAAATAGATGATATTTTTCACTTGAAATTGGGAAGGAATTTGAGAAGTTCCTTTAAAACGAGTTTGCTTATCAGGAAGTATTGAAGAGGGAACCATTTAAAAACATGTATATACCTGAAATAGATGATTACAGGGTCTTGATACATGAATTTTTTACATATAAACAACATTTATAAGATGTATATAAAAATAATATATAACTTCATTTGGGTAAAAAGAAAGATAAAGCAACCCGAAGGAGTAAAAGAGGTTCGGGTCGAATCCCTTACAAAACCTCAGCATGGTAACAAGTGTACTTAGGAGGGATTAATGATAGAGAAAAGGGTCTCTAATTATTTATATATTACTATTTAAGTATGGAGGAGGTGTGAAAACATACCCCATCATTAGGTATTAAAAAATAAAATGGCATAACATAAAGGATATTCATGAATAAAAGTGAGAAAGAGAGGATCCCTTACCTTAAGTCCGAAGGTGTTATCCACTTGATATTAATGATATGAATAATCAAATTAGGTTAATTAATTAATAATTAAATAACCTATTTTATATATAATTGATTTATTATACCCTTTTCGAGTTCATTCATAACCTTTTTGATTGGTTATGAGGCTCAATTTCATTGTTCGGGTCCGTTTGTTTCATGATCGGTTTACTTATATACATGAACGGATCATCATGTAAAATGAAGATGGTTATCCAGAATTGGAGTTATATTATTGAACATACAGAAGGTTACATGGTTTTAAATTTCATTTGGTTACTTGGAGTGAAGATAAATCATTATATAAAACTTTAGTGATAACCTTTTGGGTTAATTGGTGGTTTTTGATCACAACAAACACATTTTGTTTTATAAATCAAAACCATGTGTACAAAAAGATTCCAAAACCATAGATGATATATAATAAATATTTTATGGTCTGGTTCAACCATAATAATGGTTTCATGACCATAATTGAAGACGACAATAAAAATTGAAAATCCATCGTCCTTGAATGTGGTAAATTAACACATCTCAGATGGTGTTTTTAATACTAGTATAAAATAAGGGTAAAGGAGAGATGATAATAACTTATTAAATTATTATAAAAAAATTACACTAAATATAAGGTACATGATTTTTCATAACATTCGGATGAGGAGAGGTAATTATAGAAAAGAAAACAAAAGAACTTGAAAGGAAAGTAAAAGAATTGAAAAGAGAAATTTACCTCTTGAATTAATCTTCCTTGAGAGCCTCTTAAGGGGAGAGGAGTTGGTATTTTGATGAGACCAAGGGTTTTTGGACATTGGGGAGGATCTTGGGGAGATATTTGATTATAATTTAGGCATGACACAGGGCTTGAGAGGAGTGAAGAGAAGAGAGGAGTCTGAGTAGTTTTTATTGTGAAGGGGAGGAGGGTTTTCTCAATATTTTAATCATTAGTTTATTATTTTTCCATAAGACAAGTAATAATGATGATTCCCTAACCAAAAATAGTAATATGTGCATGTGAGTTTGAACCAATGGTGCTTACATCATCATAACATCACCCATGACTTAACAATTAATGTATTTATCTTATTTCGTAAATTATCGTATTTCACTATTCATAAAAAATTCAAGTATTTCAGAAAAATAAAAAAAATTCAGCTTAACTATTTTTTGACCTGTATAATCCAAAAATGAAATCCATTTTAAAAAAATAATTTTCTAATTATGATTAATTTTATATTTAACTAAAATCAAAATTTACTTGAAAAATAGAGATTTTAAAACTATAACTGATTTTATAATGCTTTCAAAAATTACCCAAGGTCTTATAAAATTATCTTAAAACCAAAAGACATAAAATTTTTAATTTATGAACACATTTTAGGAAAATAAATTTTCTTTTAAATTAATTAATTAATTGTAATTAATTATTTACGATTTACAAAAATACAAATACTTTTACTATGGTTATATTGTCACTTATAAGTTGTCTAAATTTTATTTATACATTCATGGGTGAGGTTACTATTCTTTGGGAAGATTTAATATTCATAAGGGTCATAATACTATTCATAAGGGTAGGTTACTATTCACAAGGGTAGGTTACTATTCACAAAAATTAAGTTTGTTCCATCAGACCCCAAAAATCTCCCTGAATGCAACAGTGTATGTCGGATTTTTCAAAATCCAAATCACATAAGTGAAAAAATTTAGTTTAACAACTAGGTTATAACTATATCCTTAAAATAAAGTGTTGTTTTACAGATACTTAGTGTTTCATGCATTTCATTAAATTTATTTATAAATCCTTAGGGTGTTGCATTATTCCCCCCTTATGAAATTTCGCCCTTGAAATTTCATTTTACATACTAAGGTGAAAAAAGGCGAGGGTTTGAATACTAAGCTAATAAGAATAAAAAGAAAACTTTAAACATAAAAGGATAAACTCTTAAACGAAAGGTAGTGATTCCCTAGGTTTCAATCTAGGTTATCCATGATCTGTTTCCTAACTTATATTCTTATGGGTGCTTTTTTTATTCCCTTAATAATGGTTCTTAACGAGCTTACGAATTTACCAAAGATTATCCCCCAGGAGTGTCAAACCAAGAATGTAGCAAGGCCCGTTATTTTGTACTAGTTCCCTTTTGAGTCTAGATCAAAGTGGTGTTTTTGGATTTTACCCTAAGATACATCTATGTCAGAGCCACCTCCAACTGTTTGTATCCTGACATGGATGTATTTTCTTGATAAACCACTTAATCTATACTTACCAAAATTTAGGGATGTTTTTTTATACTTAGTCTCATCCCTAAGGTTCTTACTAAAGTGCTTTACTCCTAATCTTTAAAAATAACTAGACCATCCTCTGATACCAACTATAACAACCCTAGCCTTTTGCACATAACATTACATGATTTTATACATAATTATCATTGGAATACAATCCAAGGATCATGAAGTATAGTGTCTTTGAAGACTAGGTACATAATCAAACATCATAAAAACAACTTTTTATTTAATCTCCATAATGATCTCCTAACTTCCATTGTGCTCATACATTTGCATAGGATAACCTGGGGATAACATGAACAAAGGGATGAGCTAAAATCCCAGTAAGGGATTATTCATAAGAATAAAGATTTAAAACATTGGTTAGGAAGCATGAAATGATGATATAAAAAGGAACATAATGTAATTGAACATATATAACCATAACATGTATAACTTGGGATCATATAAACATGGAATCATAGTAATGCGCCAGCTACATAAAACATGAATTCAGCACGAGGCAAGGCTAACCGCCTAGACCGTTGCACATAACGTCTCATGTGACTCAACTTTACCCAATTCATTGGATAACTATCTAGGTTCACCCATCTTAACATGTTCATGAATATGTTTTTCACATAATGAATCATACACAATCAATCATACATAAACATAAGGGTTACCCATGGAAAGAAATGGGTATCATAATCATTTCATAATACATATTAAATGGGTGAATCATACAAGTGTCCATGAAAGTAAGGATTTAAATCATACATGGGAATTCATAAGGGAAAAAAGGCATATATCATGATAAGTGATTTCAAACATAAGTGAAAACTTAAAAAAAGGTATTAAAGAAACTTTATAATTAAAACATTTTAGTGCAGTTTTGAGGAAAATACCAAAGAGAATTTAAAATAGAAAAGGGAATAATATTTTATATAAAAACAAAAGTGAACAAAGAGGGTTTTAATAATAAATATAATGATTTTATAAAAACAATGGTGGATTAAAATAGATGATATCGTGCACTTGAATTTGGGAATGAATTTGGGAAGTTCCTTTAAAACGGGTTTGCTTATCAGGAAATATTGAAGAGGGAACCATTTAAAAACATGTATATCCCCAAAAGAGATGATGAAAGGGTCTTGATACATGAATTTTGTGAATATAAAAAACATTTATAAGATGTACATAAAAACAATAGATAACTTTGTTTGGGTAAAAATAAAGATAAAGCAACCCAAAGGAGTAAAGGAGGTTCGGGTTGAATCCCTTACGAAATCTCAGCATGGTAACGAGTATACTTAGGAGGTATTAATGAGAGATAAAGGAGTCTATAATTATTTATATATCACTAGGTAATTATGGTTAAGTTACAAAAACATACCCCATCATTAGGTATTAAAAAATAAAAGGGAATAACATAGAGGAGATTCTTGAATAAAAGTGAGAAAGAGAGGATCCCTTACCTTAAGTCAGAAGGTGTTCTCCACTTGATATTAATGACCTGAATAATAAAATTAGGTTAATTAATTAATAATTCCATAACCTATTTTACATTTAATTTATTTAGTATACCCTTTTCGAGTTCATTCAAAACCTTTTTGATTGGTTATGAGGTTCAATTTCATTGTTTGGATTCGTTTGTTTCATGATCGGTTTATTTAAATACATGAACAGATAATCATGTAAAATGAAGATGGTTGTCCAGAATTAGAGTTACATTATTGAACAATGAGAAAGTTACATGGTTTTAAATTTCATTTTTTTACTTGGATTGAAGATGAATCATTATATAAAACTTTAGTGATAACCTTTTGGGTTAATTGGAGGTTTTTGATCACAATGAACACATTTTGTTTTATAAATCAAAACCATGTGTACAAAAAGATTATGGAACCATAGATGAGAAATAATACATATTTTATAGTCTGGTTGAACCATAATAATGGTTTCATGACCATAATTGAAGACGGTAATGGAAATTGAAAACCCATCATCCTTGAATGTGGTAAATTAACACATCTCATATGGTGTTTTTAATACTAGTATAAAAGAAGGGTAAATGAGAGATGATAATAAATTATTAAATTATCATAAAAAAATTATAGTATATATAAGGTATAGTATTTTTCATAACATTTGGATGAGGATAGGTAAGGATAGAAAAGAAAACAAAAGAACTTGAAAGGAAAGTAAAAGAATTGAAAAGAGGAATCTACTTCTTGAATTAATCTTCCCTGAGAGCCTCTTAAGGGGAGAGGATTTAGTATTTTTAGGAGAACAAGGGTTTTTGGAAGTTGGAGAGGAGCTTGGGGAGATATTTGATCATAATTTAGGCAAGGAACAAGGCTTGAGAGGAGTGAAGAGAAGAGGGGAGTGTGGGTGGTTTTTATAGTGGAGGGGAGGAGGGTTTTCTCAATATTTTAATCATTAGTTTATTATTTTTCCATAAGACAAGAAATAGTGATGATTACAAGAATAAAAATAGTAATATGTGCATTTGAGTTCGAACCAATGGTTCTTACATCAGCATAACATCACCCATGACTCAATAATTAACGTATTTAGCTTATTTTGTAAATTATCATATTTCACTATTCATAAAAAATTCAAGTATTTCAGAAAAATACCAAAAATTTACCCTAACCATTCTTCGACATGAAGAATAAAAAAATGAAATCCATTTTTCCAAAATAATTTTCTAAATATGATTAATTTAATTTTTAATTAAAATCAAAATTTACTTGAAAAATACAGATTTCTAAACTATAACTGATTTTATAATGCTTTCAAAAATTACATAAGGTCTTATAAAATTATCTTTAAACCAGAAGGCATAAAATTGTTAATTTATGAACACCATTTAGAAAAATAAATTTTCTTTTAAATTAATTAATTAATTTTAATTAATTATTTATGACTTATAAAAATACCAATACTTTTACTATGGTCATATTGTCATTTATAAGATGTCTAAATTTTATTTATACATTCATGGGTGAGGTTACTATTCTTTTAGATGATTTACTATTCATAAGGGTCATATTACTATTCATAAGGGTAGTTTAATATTCATAAGGGTAGGTTACTATTCACCCAAAATTAAGTTTGTTCCATCAGACCCCAAAAAAAACCCTAAACGCAATTGTGTATGTCGGATTTTTTGAAATTCAAATCACAGAAGTGACAAAATTTAGTTCAACAACTAGGTTATAACCATCTCTTCAAAATAAAGTGTTGTTTTATAGAGACTTATCGTTTCATGCATTTCATTAAATTTATTTGTAAATCCTTGGGGTGTTACAACCTGCAAAGGGATTAATTATCAAAGATTGACCTTTGTTCTAGTTATAATAAATTAAAATTTAAAAAGGATGATATACCAAAGATGGGTTTTTGCAGAAGGTATGAGAATTATGAATTCATAGTAATGAACTTTGGGTTAACTAATTCATCCATTATGTTCATGGATTTAATGAATAGAGTATTCTAGTATTATCTTGATAAATTTTATATGGTTTTTATTTATGATATCTTGATATACTCTAAGAGATATGAAGAACATGAGGACCATTTATGAATCATCCTTGTCACTCTAAGGAAGGTCCTATCTGGGAAATAAAGTGAGTGTGAATTTTGGTTTCAATAAGTATATTTTCTTGGTCATATTGTCTCTAAGGATATAATATATATTGATCTCGAAAAGATAAAGGTTCACTTATGGAAATCCTACCTATACCAACACCCCTATCCCAATGGTTCTTCATAACTATCACGACCCGTCCCATGCCAGGGCCCAAGCCGAAACTACCCCAAGCCCGCCTCCATAGGCTAGGGGTGGAGACAAGCGCCAAAGTCACAACACACTCAAAGAGGCCCTTTCCTAAGAACCTATACACATACATGCAACCAACTCAATACAAAAGTCTATAGGGAAAGGAAAACAAGATACAAAACTACTATATATAAACCAAAAACATGCATTGATCTCTAAAAAGTACAAGTACATGTACTGTAAAGTAAACTGAAAGGAAAAAGGGGAAAAATACACACCCAACTAGAAAATTAAAAAAACTGAGAGAGCCCTACTCCCAGATCTCAATCTATGACCACCGTATGCAGTCCAAGCATCCCGTATCCCTAAAATCCTCTGACGTCATGATCAAACTATCTATCATCTGTATAAGGCATGATACATGTAGAAAAATCCTATGTAGGGGTGAGTATAAACATACTCAGTAGGATGCCCCAAAAAGGAGAAGGGGGAGCAGTAAGAGATACACTGAAGAGGAAATAAGTAGATAGAATAAGGTATGATAAAATAGTATAGATCAACCCAACAAGATAGTGAAATAAAACTCATCTAAACACAAGGTGCTTGAAACGGTGAGAAGATGAACTTATTGTTGAGTCTTCGCTACCTATAGTAGGAGAGTAGACTCATCCAACCACGAGAAGCTAGACATGGAAAGCACCTGGCATACCCCGTGCGTCTTCACCTCTCCTGGAAGGAGAGTAACCAAAACCCAAGGAGTGGGTAATGAAACATGATATATATATATATGCTCAGTCAAATAATCCCAAACAAGAGAGTAAGGGGATCTCCATCTCATATATCATCCTAGGAAAAGAGTCTCCAACAGTTCTAGAAGTATCCACCAATGATGCCCAGTATCCCACACATCCTCCTTGAACATGAAAATCAAAGGGGCTCAATCACCACACCTTGATTCTATCCGTTTTGGGCAGCACTGACTCACCCTCACGATTTTAGTTCGCATCATAAGGACGCATCTTGGGGGGGGAGTCCCTCTTTCTCATGAGTCCAAAGGAATATGAAACCACATCTTTCCACTGATCCACATAGGTGAATGGTGAAAACTTGAAGTAGAGGACCCGTACCCTAGTACATCAGGGGGATTCCACTTTAGTAGTAGCTGTTGAGGAACCAATCACTAGTGCATCACTGGGATTCCACTCTAGTCATCAGGGATCCACACCCTAGTGTGTTAGGGGGATCAACACCTGGGAGTCAACGAGAACCCACTTCCCAGCCCCACTAAAGGGTAATATACTGGAGGGTACTACCTAGAAAGTAACTATAGAGGACCCGCATCCTAGTGAATTAAATGGATTCCACTCTGATAGTTATTATAAAGGACCTACGCCCTAGTGCGTCAGGGGGATTCCACTTTAGTCATCAAGGACCCATGCCCTACTCAGTAGGGGTATTCCACTCAGAAGGAATCGAGGAACTACAATGGCCATCCCTACTAGATGGTACCTCTCAGAAAGCATCGAGGAGCTATACGCTACCCCTGCTAGATAGAACCTCTCAGAAAGCATTGACGAATGCCGCTACCCAACCCAGCTGGAGGGTAGGCTCAAAAATCTCTGATAAACCTGCCTGATCACAGCTGTTGTCGGACATCACCTGAATAGGAATCATGACCAGAACATCTCACATCATATCTTGAAATCCACAACTGAGGGAAACATCACATTCCACATGAAAATACACTCAGGATAGGCTACTCACGGGCCAAAATTTGAGTCCAAAAGAAGGATATAAGAGAGATAGAAGAATCATAATATGGTACACGACGCGCATGGGTCCACATGGCCTGTGACCCCGCCTCATTGCCTGGCCATGTACTTAACCATACTCGGGTACTAAATTGTGCACTAGTGTCACGACCCCCTCCCACCAAAGATGCCCCTCTTGAGCTGGAAATGGTGAAAGGGAGATAATGACCCCCGAGTCCTGCCTCCAGTAGGCCCTGGAGTGGCGACTAGCACCAAGGGTATGAGTTTTCACATATATGGGAGGCATTACCCTTTTTATTATTTAAGACCGGGAAATAGGATGAGTCAAACACCAAAAGAAAAAGGAACAAGTAAATGGAAATAAACCCAAAACAATCCCACATGCATGTTTAAACAATTCTGAAACAAAGTACAAGTACAAGAAAACTCAAAAGTACAATACCAAAAGAAACAAGAGTACAACAACTACAACAACTCCAAATGTCCTGACTAGTAGGGTCCCACATGGCCCTGGTAGTCCTCCTGGGAACCTGAAAGTAAACGTAGGGTGAGCATACAAGTATACTCAGTAGGGAAACCTAAAGCTCTTGTGCACAGGTGGGGAGACATCCTAATGTCCCATGAAAACAACAGAAGAAACCAAAACCTAGCAAGGAATTCTATCCACCCAACCTCACCAGCCACGCTCACCAAAAACACAAAACAACAGGTAGTAGTATATAAGAACAAGAGTATTGGGTACCCCGCACCATTTCCCACTAGCTAGATGCTCTTCCTAACGGCAAACGTCCTGACGCTACCACACTCTTCCCGCCCGCACACACCTGGGCCTCAAGAACCACATATCCTGCCCACACACACCTGGGGCTCACAAACCATATATCCCTCCCACACACACCTGGGACTCACAAACCACATATCCCACCCGCACACACCTGGGCCTCACAAACCACATATCCCGCCCGCACACACCTGGGCCTCACAAACTACATATCCCGCCCGCACACACCTGGGCCTCATCCCGAAGATTCTTGGGAACAATACACCTACCCGAATAGTCTTGGGCTGAAACCACCCCAATCGAAACCTACTCGAAGAGTCTTGGGTTTAAGGTTTCCTCAAGCCATCACAGCCTATGGAAGAAGGAGCAGGAAGGAGCTAGTAACTAAGAGGAAAACACCCTCTCCCATTAAATGGGAGTGTTCGGCACTAAGTGCTCAACATGGGTGTGGTGAGACAAAACACAAAGATACAGATATATATATATATATGTATACCAAACACACAGCCCAACCTATGGCTTCTAAATAGAGAAACTGAGCACGTGCCTCGGCACTGCTACTACGAAGCATGCATACAACAAACAGTCCCAACCCCATTTAAGTTTTCATGTTTCATCTATAATAGTTTATTAGCTCCTTAACTACTGGGAAACTATCAAACCAGATCAAGCATTTCGTAGAAAAAAATACCTGCCAACCACAAATCAAGTTAGATAAAACACAAGCAACACAACCCAACCTTTTATCATTAATCAAACCCCATTGACTGTTCCCACGTTTAATTCTTTATCTTTCCCCACAGTTCATTTATCAACTTTCCACTTTCTTTTAATAACACAACCCATTACTGTAGCCCTGCTGCCACTATAACCACATCTCCACCACCGTATCACAAAACAAGGCTCGTGCCACATCATCTCCCCTTTAATATCATTTACCACAGCCCCGCTGTCCATCATATTCGTAACAACTTAGGATCCCCCCCCTTTTCACACACCACGTAACCAACCAACACCCACATGTTCATTATTCCATTTTGTTCAACCTGGGTGATCACACAAGGGTTCCAGATTTTAAATCAGCCAACTTTACGTGATTAACCAAATTCCACATTCCACAAAGTTCCATCCACAAAACGGTCTAGAAAGATAGGGCAACATTTAATTGCGCAAGCAAATTCCCCCAAAGACTGTGATTTTCAGTAGGCATAAGCCTATTCAATTCACAATATAACAATAGGATAAATAAAGATAAGCATAATAAATTTCCCATCCCTATTCTTTAAGCCAGTTATTATCTTTATTAAACCAGTTCAAAATGTGTTTCACATAAACAAGAGGACACCCACCCCGCATGATGCACAAATTAGAGAGACGAAGGTAAGATCCCTACCTCCACAGGTTCTAATCACAACGCTCCCCTGGGTCAACTTTAGAAGACGTTCGTCGGAGTCTGTCACTTTTGTTAAATCCTGGAAAAACCTCCTCAGGTGGAAGTTGGGAAGGAAAGGATAAAGGGAAGACAACAGATCCAAGATCAGAAGTTCCGCCTCGTCGTTATGATCTCGTGGCTGCTGACGGATCGTCAATCGGAGCTCAGACGAAGAAGTTATGGAAGAAAGGAGCTTTGGAGTCTCTCTCGGGAGAGCTCTGCTCGAGGGAATGGGGAGGAGAGGAGTGATTTGAAAAGGAGGAGAGCCCCCCTCCTTTTATAGGCGAGAAAAACTAAAGTACACGGCGTGTACTCAGCCATTTCACATGGTCGCCACGCGGCTTCCAACACCGCCTTTAACACGGAACACGATCGTTGACTGGTCAACACACGGTTTGAGGGTAACACGTACGCGGGGAGGGACTAAAGGGCATGTAGTATGGGCTACACGGTGTGTACTCATTTATTTCATGCAGAAAGGACACGACCTCAACACATCACACGACCATTGACTGGTCAACATATGGTTTGAGGATAATGCGTACGCGGGGAGGAACTACACAGCGTGTAGTATGGGCTACACGGCATGTACTCATTTATTTCACGCGACAAGGACACACCTTCAACACGGGGTATACCCAAAAAGGTGGTACACGGTGTGTACTCACACTATACGGCGTGTAGTTACAAAATTTTGAAAAGTGTGGGAAAAGTCCATTCTACCCTCCAGAACACTTCATAACGTTCTTTTCGACAAAGGAATGGGCCGGAGAGGTCCGGGCCATTACATCAGATACCTCTTAAAACATTCTCACCCCTGATAATTCAGAAACCAACCCAGAGGAACCCAAAAAGATACCTCTTAGGGCTCTCGTTATAACATGAACCCAGCCAACAACCCTAATCCTATGTGTTAGGAATTCCTTCTCCTATGTCGAGATATTATCTACTTTAGGCGACACTGACTCGCCTACATGGGTTTAATCACATCCGCATTAATGCGTCTCGATTAAGAATTGGGTCTTCCCACCTCCATATAGTAGGATTTTTTTTCAACTTACACTGCCCCCAACACCGTACAACCAACACACTATCCGAACACATGGCTTGGGGAATTCCTTCTCCCATGTCGAGATATTATCCGCTTTAGGCAGCACTGACTTGCCCGCATGGGTTCAATCGCATACGCATTAATGTGTCTCAATTAAGGATCAGGTTTTTCCCTTTCCCCACACATCCGGAAACGTTACACACTTCTAGATAACAAGTAAACAAAACGTCTCACAACCAACAAGCCAAGCATTCCATATATCAAAGGTACAGAGTATAACATCAAAACAAAGCTCAGAAGAACAAAGCAAAACACAAGTCAAAATAACTCCGGGTACTGAGCGTGTATCTGGGCCTCCTGCTCCCAAGTGCTCTCCTCGAGGCTACCATGCCTCCACAACACACAAACCAAGGCGATGGTTCATCCACGAAGCACCTTCTCTTTACAATCCTCGATTCTGAATGGTCGTTCCTCAAAGGTCGCGTCGTCTCCCATATCTAAATCTCCCTAGTTGATAACATGAGAGTCTTCATGTAAGTACCGACAAAGCTGGGAGACGTGGAAGACGTCACGAACCTTCTCCAACTGAGGTGGCGGGGCCAGCTGATATGCCACCTTGCTGACTCGCCTCAGCACCTCGAAAGGTCGGATGAACCTAGGGGATAGCTTACTCCCCTTCCCAAACCTCCACTGCCCCCGTCGAGGGGAAACCTTCAAGAACACATGATCTCCCACCTCTAACTCCAAGGGCCTCCTCCGAAGATCAGCATAAGACTTCTGTCGGTCCTGATCCTCTTTCATCCTCTCACGCACAAGATGAACTTTCTCTGTGGTGCTCTGTATTACCTCTGGCCCAAGAGCACCTGTCTCACTAACCTCTGCCCAAAAAATGGGTGAACGACATGGTCTTCCATACAGAGCCTCAAACGACACCATGATAATAGTAGAGTGGAATCCGTTGTTGTAGGCAAACTCTATTAAAGGCAAGTGTCGCACCCATGATCCCCCGAAATCCAGAACGCATGCTCGCAACATGTCCTCCAACATCTGGATAGTCTTCTCTGTCTGACCATCAGTCTGGGGGTGGAAAGCAGTGCTAAGGCGTAGCTGGGTGCCAAAAGCATGCTGTAACCCCCTCCAGACTCGTGAGGTAAACCAAGTATCCTGATCTAAGATGATAGTCTTTGGAACTCCATGAAAATGCACCACCTCGTCTATGTACCTCTGTGCTAAGGTACTCACCGGGACGGACTCCTCAATTGCTAAGAAGTGAGCTGATTTTGTCAGCCGATCCACTACTACCTAGATAGCATCACAACCACCCTGAGCTCTGGGTAGTCCTGTGACAAATTCCATTAAGATGTCATCACATTTCCACTCAAGGACATCTAAAGGGTGCAACAAACCACTAGGAACACGGTGTTCAGCCTTTACTTGCTGACACACTAGGCACTTAGCCACAAACTCCGCCACTACCCGTTTCACCCCAGGCCACCAAAATAGTTCCCTCAAGCCTCGGTAAATTTTTGAAACTCCTGGATGCACCGCCAAGGCTGAGCTATGGAACTCATGGAGAACTCCCTCACACATCGCCTCCGGAACAAACAACCTTCCATGAAAAAGAATCCGATGTCAGCTATCCTATGACCATCCTTCTGGAGCATTTCCCTGATCGATACGATCCCGCATTACTTCCACCTCAGAGTCTCCCCACAGAGACTCTTCCACCTGCTGCAACAAGGAGGACTGCACCTTCATCTGAAACAAACAGCCTCTAACACCCTCTACCCTTGCATCCAATTGCAAGGCAACCAACTCTCCCATCGCTTTCCAAGCATCAGCGGATTCCCGAACCACTTCCTTATGCGACTTACTTCTTAGGGAATCATCCAAAACGTTTCCCTTACCTTCAGTGTAAGAGATATCGAAGTCATAGTCTTGGAGAAACTCGACCCATCTCCGCTGCCGTAAGTTCAGGTCACGCTGGGAGAAGATATAACATAAGCTCTTGTGATCTGAGAAGACCAAAAAGCACTCCCCAAAGAGGTAATGTCACCACAACTTCATTGCTAACACTACTGCTGCAAGCTCTAGGTCATGGGTGGCATAGTTACACTCGTGAGGGAGAAACTGCCTAGACCCATAACAGATCACACCCTTCTTCTGCATCAGTACACACCCCAAACCAAGGCCTGAAGCATCACAAAACACCTCATACAACAACCCTTCCTCTGGAAACCTGAGTACTGGAGCACTGACCAACTTATCCTTCAGGTAGTCGAAAGCTTCCTGGCATTGCTCGCTCCATAGGAAGACCTGGTTCTTCCTAGTCAAAGCTGTCAATGGAGCAGCAACTCAAGAGAAGTACAAAACGAACCTCTGATAATAACCTTCCAACCCCAGGAAACTACGAACTTCTGCCATGATCTTGGGTGCCTCCCAAGAAACAACTGCCTCCACCTTCGACGGGTCCACTGACACTTCATGCTAAGACACCACGTGCCCAAGGAAGTGTACTTCTTGCGTCAAGAACTTAGACTTCGACAATTTCCCATAAAGCTGGTGGTGTCGAAGGACTTCCAAGACTGCCCTGAGATGCTCAACGTGCTCCTCCTATGATCTTGAGTAGATCAGGATGTCATCAATAAACACAAAGACAAACCGGTCTAGAAACTCTCGGAAGACAAAGTTCATAAGTCCCATGAACACAGTTGGTGCATTCGTAACTCCAAACGGCATCACTACAAACTCGAAGTGCCCATACCTGCACCTGAAAGTTGTCTTCGAGATGTCACTTTCCTTTACCCTCAACTGATGATATCCAGATTGCAGATCAATCTTAGAAAACAAACCTGCTCCCCTCAGCTGGTCAAAAAGATCATCTATCCTTGGAAGGGGGTAACAGTTCTTAACCATTACCTGATTCAACCTTCGGTAGTCTATGCATAGCCTGAGACCACCATATGCCTTCTTCACAAACAAAACTGGAGCACCCCATGGCGACACGCTGGGTCGAACAAAACCCTTCTCCATCAGATCGTCAATCTGAATCCGCAACTCCCGCAACTCCTAAGGTGCCATCTGATAAGGGGCCATCGAAATCAGACGGGCACCAGGATGTAAGTCTATCCTGAACTCAATGTTACGTCGGGGGGGGGGGGGGGTAGAGTCACAACCTCCTCAGGAAAAACATCGAGGAACTCCCCAACAACCTCTGGAACATCCATCATCTCTGTATCAGCTGGAACCACTAATAACCCACCTAACAAGGAAAAGAGAGGCTTCACATTCCGGCTTCCCACCTGATAGCGATGAAAAGCGGGCTCATGGCCCACGGTCTTTGCGGGTATGGGGCAGATGTGGGGTGGGGCGGGCCTAAATTTTTTGACCGTTTAGAGTGTGGGATAATGTGGGTTGAGCCTGCGCGGGCTTGCCCGTGGGCTTGATTTAAAAAATATATATATATTATTTTTACAATATATGTTTCTTTAACATTTTAGTTTTTTTAATAAAAAATCATGGTTAAACAGTGACATATGATTTCTTACCGTAATGATCATATTAATTCACCATTTATTCACATGTGAATTTTAAATAGGCCTATATTTATTGTTTTAATATGATATTATATTATTTATATAGCAATTATTAATCATATTCACATGGTGTGCCAAACCATCTCTCAAAAAATGGAACTCATCACCCCTGCGCATGGTTTCAATTCTATAAGAGTTATTATAATCATAATATTTTTTAGGTTGATTTAATTTTGTTATTGTTTAATTTTATTTTTTTATTAAGAGAATTGGATAAAACCTCGTGAAAACACTAATAGCTTCCTCTGAAACTAATCGTTACCTGGAGAAACTTCATTCATTCACATGTTTAGTTGTTCACATCACCACACAACCAACATTATCATTCATCGCCCATCATCGATCACTCACATACTTTCCATCGCAACAGTTCGCCACCACATCGGCATTACCGCATGCCACCATTAACCCACAAAAAATGTTCTATAACATCCTTTAATAAAACTCTAGTTATTGTTAATTCATACTTCTCCCCACAAATACCTTTAAGAATGATAAAAAATACAGTATTTAAATGATTATAAATAGTATTTTTTTTTGTAAATGTGGATAAGCCCGCGGGCAACCCGTGGGTTTATGTGGGGTGGGGTGGGGTGGGTTTGGAATTTTTTGTTTGCATTATATGCGGGCTTTTGCGGACAAACCCGTGTGGGCTCAAACCCGTGCGGGCTTAGCCCGCCCCGCCCCGTCCCGCCTGTTTCGCATTACTACCACCTGATAGCTCCTCTCGCTAACAAAAGCTACACGTTGCCCATCCACGTCAGAGAACACGACTCTTCTTCGGAAGCAGTCGATAACGGAATTAATAGAAAATAACCAGTCGATGCCTAGGATGACATCGTATGGCTGCATCTGTAGCAAAAGAAGATCCCCACTAGATCGATGTGGTCCCAACGTCAGCCCACATCCCCAGCAAATACAAGATACGTTGGTCTGAACTCCAACTGGTGTACTCAGCACCAGGGGTACAGAAAGTCTCTCTACGTCTAGACCCAAAGCATGGGCTAGACCGGGTGCAACAAAGGAGTGAAAATCTCCCGAATCGAACAAAGCAGAAACGAGAGTGCTGAACAAACAAATCGTACCTCGCACCACCTCTGGTCCTGCTGGAGCTGCCAACTCTATTGCATGAAACTGTCCATGCCCAGCTCCTCTACCTCTCTGATGTCGAACACCTCCCCAACCATGCCCTGGTCGAGATCCCTGAGGAGCACCCTAAGGTCGGCCTCCTCCTGCAAAGTTTTCCCTCAGAGGAGCAGGGTCCTGCTGCTGCTGGAAGGGCCTCACCGGTAACTGGTGATGCTAAGACGGGCGCTGAACCTTCCCACCTCCACTGTACTAATCTCGGGTCGGGCACCGAATCTGGATGTGCCCGAAGCCTCCACAAGAGAAACACTTCGGTCCTGGGCTCGTGAAAAAGGGATGAGGCCCCGAAGATCTGAACTGGAACTGCTGGGGCCTGCTCCCCACTGGCCTGAATCTAGAAGGTCTTGTCGCAGGAGACCTGCTGCTGAATGCCTTACCCTTCGACAGACCCGGCTGGATCCCCTCTCGTGGTGCACCTCCCTAAAAGTGCATCCTCTATACAACCTCTGCCTTCTTCTGTACTTCCAATTATGACGGAAGGGTGAAGGGGGTGATAGCATACTGGAGCGAAGGACGAAGCGCCTTCTCCAAACATCTCGCCCGAGACTCCTCATCCGGAAAGAGATCCAGAGAAAAGAATAGGAGATCCTTGAACTTGATCCCCAACTCTCATACTGACATACTCCCCTGCTGAAGGGAGATTAACTCCTACCACTTATCCACCTTGATCATGGAAGAAAGGAATTCCTCTCAGAATTTCTTCTCAAAGTCAGCCCACAGAACCTCTGTCTCTGTCCTCTCTCCGAGGTAGAGCGTCCACCACTGACGTGCCGCACCTCTTAGCTGACTGACTACTAGGGGAACCCAGTATTCCCTCGAAGCATGGATCAAAGTAAAAGCGATCCCTAGCTCCTCAAGCCAACCCTCCGTCTCCATATCCGAAGTACTACCCTCGTACTTCTTGAGGGTTTGTCGCTGGAAAGAATGGAGAGTCTTCTACTACTGGCTATATTCCTCCTCTTGGTAAATCCTCAACTGATTGACCACCTGAATTTTCTGGGCCTCGGCTGTCTGAGCCACCCGGGGACGATGTCCAGGTGCCATAGCTGTACAGTAAACAAAGATTGCCGAAGCCCAAGTAGCAAGGAAATTTCTCAAGGTTTCATTTTATCACTTTATTTCTTTCCCAAAACACCCAAATCAAGTAAAACACAATCATGATGATGCATGTACCTTCCTTAGGGTCTCTACCCTGTAATCAATGTAGTCACACTTGGTCGTTCGGTAGGCTCAGAGTCCTTGCATCGGATCACATGGAACTACTACAAAATCAAGATATAGCCACAGACCTATAGCCACAGTTTTATTGGTCCGTGGCTATATCTTTCTAATTGCCACAGTTTAATTTAATAACCGTGGCTATACCTCTGTTTTCCTATTTGGTATCGGGGTCCCCGATTCGCACTCTCTCTCCCGACTTCTTCTCCTCTCGGATTCTTCTCCTCCTGGCTTATTCTCCTCCGGATGATTTCTCCTCCCTGACCTCGCCCGACCTCGGCGCCCTTCTCCCCGACCTCGCTTGACCGCATGGCCCTCCTCCCCGATGACTTCTCCTTCCCGAACTCCCCCCCCTGACCTCTCCTCACCGTGGAACCCTCCTCTCTGATGAAATCTCTCACCGCGGCGCCCTCCTCTCCGACTACCAGTCACCGCGACGTCCTCCTCCTGGCTTCCAATCAACGCAGGTATTTTAAAAAATGGGGAAAGTATTTTATCTCATGTATTTTCTCTCATCAGTATGGTCTAATATCAAATAGGCCTATTGTGATATTACGGGTTGTTCTAAATGGGTGGTTTGTAAGAATTCCCAATTGAATATCTGGAGAAATCCATGGATTTCTAGAGCCATTATTGACGATGTTTCCAATCCGATAACTCTAAAGGATGTTAGTATTTATGATTTATAAATTAATCCTACTATCTGTGATCTACTGCCTCCTCATCTAGTTGTGGATGTTACCTAGTATGATTTCTATGATTGTGATATTTTGGTTTAGATGACAAAAATTGATTGTAAATTCACTAACAGAGATTTCTATTTACATCACAGTGGTGACCTTACTTGCATACCTCCTTGGGTAGAAAGTTTTAGAAAATAATTTATTTCCCCTTCTGATTTGTTGTTGATCTGGAAAATTTGGAAATAGCGCTTACCCATACAATGCCTCATTTAGCATAAATGAATGCATTTAGCATCAATCTGCTTCTTGTGTTTAATGTTGAAGAAACCCAAAAATATTTATTCATCTATTGCAGGTTCAGTTATCGGTTATGGAGTTATGTGTAGGGGTTATTTAGATGAAACTTTAATATTCAAACCATTGAAGGGATACTCCTCTAAATGTGTAGAACACCATGAAGTGATCAAATCCATTCCGTTATGGTGGCAGTGACTGTTAGTGTACTTTCTTATACTTGGAGAGCAAGAAATGATCTGAAATCTAATAATCACAAATATTCTTTTCAGGATGGAGTTTTGGCCATTCATCATGGAATTATGTTGTCATGTAATATTCAAATTGGGTCAATGACTAATGATGCTTTTGATATGGTTGTGTTGGGATCACTTGGTGTTCATGGCAGGGTAATGAATCCATTAGTGCTTAAATCTATTCGGTGGATACCACCGATTGTAGGTTGGTTGAATGTCAATATTATTGGGGTGGCTTCGAGTGCACCAGGGTCTGCTGGTTGTCGTGGAATTATGGTTGGCATGCTTTATGGTTGGAATCATATTTATCTATTTCTAGGAAAATTCTTAAGGAATGTTCAAGGAATGTACCATAGAGGATGCCCACTCCCAGGACTGATTGTCTTCGTCTTGATGAATAGATTTCTATTGATGTTACTCATGTCTATAGATAAGAAAACTAGGTTTCTAAGTCTCTTTCTAAAATAGCAATTTTGAAGGTTAGTTTCATCTTTTTCTTTGTCTTAACATACGGTTGTTCTAATATGGGGTAAGGTGATTGTATTGGTGATTTGTATACCCATTTCTGTAAATCACCTTTGTATGTTTCTATTTTTCACATCTATATATATACTAATCTTAGGTTTTTCCACCTGCTACGTGTCAGTATAATAAACCTCCACATCCTAATTCCCTTACGTGTTAATCCTACACACATCCACGACCCTCCTATGCTACCCGTATCTACCATTTTCTCCCTCATCCTCCCGCTCCCGCTCAGCCTCCCCATCGTGATTTCCGTCTCCCCCGTTTCCATTATCCAGTGCTCCTCCATTCTTCCCCCACTCGTGATTTCCATCAGGTTCACCTCCCGCTCCCTCTTTCTTCCTCATGAGGTTTCCGTTGGTGTGCCATCCCACTCGCGCTGTTGATACCCCATAACCCTCTTCCATTATCCCTTCGGCTTCCCCTCTCTCCCCGTCGCGATTTCACTCTTCTAATTCTTCAGTTTCTTGACCTCCGCTGTTCTTCCCACCTCATCAGCCACCAATTTCACTGACATCGGCATCTTAATCCTACAGTTTTCACTGCATCTCACTACTCCATCTTCCCCTCTTCGTACCTCCACCCCGTCGCGACTTTACTACTCCATGTTCAACACTATCGATCTCCTCCCCATCGCAAGTTACCAATTCCGAATCACCAATTTGAAAACCATGATTGTTTTCCCTTTCTCCTCATCCTGCACATTCACCAATATCGGCCTCCCAAATCTACGGTTAGTGCTGCTTCTCGAGACTCTGTCTTCACCTCTTCCGATATCTGCAATATAGGGTTTCGTAAGCTATTATATTAAGTCTCACAAATCTTGGGTTTTCAGTCCTTCGTGCTTGGATACTAGGGATCCATCACCGCCGAATACCTTAAATTCCATCCTGTACCTCTGCTACGGTAACTGATAAATCATTCACCACCAACTACTCCCCCATTTCTCTCTAAAATCCACACTCTTCTACTCAGCGAATTCACTCGGATTATCCTTGGTTCAGATCCTGCAATCCCTTCTCCAAAAGGTATGTTATCCTAATATCCTTCAATACCTATCCATTCCGTGAATCTTCTAATATGTGCAGGTTAACATAAGGTAATGATAATTTCATAATAATTTATCCTATGTCAATACTTCAAGTATTATTTGTCTTCACCATTTACCATCTTCTGATGACAATAAATTACTATAATTTGACAGCCAACCATATCAGTATCTATATGCACATTATAAGTATTATTTGTCTTCTTCATATACATTTTATATACAATGGGTTCAAATTTAGTTTGAATTTTCATGTTATGTTTGAAAATAATAAAATTCTACTGTGGTTAGTTTTATGTCTGTGATTATATCATCTCGGTTGACTTCCTTCATATCCTATTCCCTCTTACAACATCTTCTCACTTTAGGTATGTGATAAAATATGTTTCTATTTTTATGTTACAGCTGTGCATCATGTGTTTAAAAGTTTTTAATATATTCAAGGAAGAATTTATGTTTTACTAACGGTTTAACTTGTGGGCATTGTGGCGATGTCTAGCAGACAAGAGGGACTTTTGACATCTTCTCACTTCAGGTATGTGATAAATTTATTGTTTCGCCCTATGTAGATGAGTTTTTTATAAGATATTACAATTCATCTGTTTTGAGTTAGGAATTTGGGCATCTAATTAATTTTTCCATCATGTTTTTGATCATCACTATTTGGCCTCACATCAATTTGGCTTCACCTCTATTTGTCTTTACTATTAGTCTGTTGTATTCACTGTATGTATTCCAATACTCCCAAGTATTATTTGTCTTCACCATTTACCATATTCTGATGATAGTAAATTACTATAATTTGATATCCAACCATAGCAGTATCTATATGCACATTCTAAGTATTATTTGTCTTCTTAATATACATCGTCTATACAACAGGTTCAAATTTAGTTTGAATTTTCATGTTTTGTTTGTCACCATTTTTCACTACTGAAACACTATGATGCCAACATCCAGGATAGGGGATGTAGTGTAGCAAGTATTGAAAGCACTGCTGGATGGATATTATTTAAATGGATTTCCTTCACAATGCCTCTGAAGGAAACAGTATGTACTATTTATGAAGGTGCTCTTAATTTTTTTGAAATCTAATCTGATATTAGAGGATTTTCTGTTATTTCTATGTTCTTTTATAAACCAGAACCTTCTGTGGAATAACTCAAACTTCTTTACCTCCATGATGTTGTGTTACATGATTTCATTGTTTTTGATGGTTTGTTGGATGTCTTAGCTTGCTCGCACTGGATAGTGGATTTTTCACCCTGTTCAGTGATCTGCATTGAGGTCTTAATGCTATCCTGGAGTTGCTGCCCTGTTTTGTTTGATGATAGGTTTTTTTCTCTTTCCTCGGTTGCTTTCTCAACTGGAATGCCCTTTATTTTCTGAATATCAATTTGACAGCTTTATGGCAGTGCATGGATGTCTTCTTGAGGTTTCAGTTTTGAAGAATGTGAAGGCTTGGCATGGTCGACTTGCTACTATACAGGATTCCTGGAATGCATTTCCCAATGGTATGACCTCCTTTTTCAGTTTCACTTATTCCTTCTGGCAGTGCAAGACTATCATTGGGTAGTGCATGACCTATGAGTATAAGTAGTTATTATAGTATGAATTACCTTCACTCTTGACTATGGGATTTTAATACACTTATTCATTAATACAAATGTTTTAGTACCATGTAAACAATTAAATTATTTAATATTCATTAATAATAATCTTATGAGTTGTTCATTTATTTTTTCTAACAGGTTTTATTATCTTGATGGTCAGGTTAAACGATTTGCGGGAAAGGTATCTACTAAATATACTAATCTTAGGTATTTTCACCTACCACATGTCACTCTCATAATCCTACGCATATTATTTTTCATACGTGCAAAGCCTAAATCCCTCCACGTTACTCCACCGCTCTCTATCTGTACCATTCTCTCCCTCCCACCCCCGCTCCCACTTGGCATCCCCATCGCGAATTCCCGCTCCCCCATTTCTATTTTCCACTGCTCATACCTTCATCCTTTCTCGCTGTCTATGGGCTTCACCATCTTCACTCTCCCCAATAAAGGGTTTTCGTAGTTTCACCATTCTCCAGCTTCCCCAACTTCACCTTCTCCCCCCTCTCGTGATTTCCCTCCTCCCTTTTTCTTTCCTCTCCGTCCACCTCCTCCACCTCCTCCAAATCCCGTTCCTGTTTCACCTCCGCTCTAGACATCCCGGTGATCCTACGATTCCCAATCCAGGTGTCCTCCTCCTTTGATTCCCACTAATCCTATGGTTCCCGCCGACGTTTCACCTCTGCCGCTACTCCTAGGCTTCCTGCTACTCCTCTGTCACTGTTACTGATTCCCTCTATAGATTTTCTCTCTGCATCCCATTTCAACTCTAACATTTCTCCTACGCTTCTCCTATTTCCCCTCTGGCGATGCTCTTACGGTTCCCGCTCCCGTCACACCTCCGCTGCCGCTCCTAGGGTTCCTGCTCGCATTTCCCCTCCCATAATCCTACAATACCCACAATACACTTCTGGTGTCTTCCACTCCAATCTTTCCATCTTCTACTACAGTTAATCCTCCCAAATCCCCTCATCTCATCGTATGTTTTCTATTTCTCCTACTATGTCGAATTATTTCAATCAGGTAGCCTCTAAATTCACTACATCTCGTTCCCTGATTCCCTCAAGCACGTGATTTCCATCCACATCTACTGCTACTCTTACTGTTCAATTGAGTTTAGAACAATGTTTTGCTCGCCCCACAACAGCTATGTGTTTCTATTCACTATCTTATTATTGTATTCACTGTTAGTTTGTTCATTGATCATACTGTGTGTTTCTACTACATATGTGATTCCATATTTATATGTGTTCTAACAGTTCATGCTCCTAATATATAATGTTTTAAATGTGTTTTCAAACATATTATAGAGACAAAATTTCCCTAACTACCTTACATTGTTAATTGTATTTTTATATTCTAACTTGTATGACCTATATAAGTGTTTGTGGCTGTTTAATTTTTCTTTGCAGTGATGGATAAGATGAAGCGTATTCATTCCAACTGAGAATGATTTGGGGGATGAAAAAAGAGATCCTATACCATATTATCTCTCAAACTACATGACTTCAATGAAGCAGGTAGTCTCCATTTTAACGTTACCGTATATTATACATACATGTGTTAGGACAAAATGTTTTATTTTTTAGTAGGCGTAGCTATAATGTGAAATGATGTATCATTCATGGGAACCACTGGATAATTGCGACTAACCAACTACACATGACTTCATGTTTGGTCTATATTTTGTGGGTTGATATAGATTAATTCATTTAAACTAACTTTCAATTTTTTTTATCAAAATATTAATCACGTGTTTAGTTCTGTTTAGTTTATTTAGAAATATTTTTTTTCAGTAGTTAGCATTTTGATCATAATGTAGATTAAACAAATCATTTTGGTGTAAGATTTTTTTCCCTTTATCATTTCAATGCCTTTGGATTTGAATCTTTATTATTTTGTTAAATGCAGATGGGTCACACTCCCGCTGGAGTTGCATCAATAAATTATTGTTTCTCCAAGGTCTCTAACTACTGTAAGACTTGCCAGTGATCCTCATCAGAGTTTAATGTATTTCTATTCTATGTTGTGGTTTAATGAAAGAGTCAACTAATTCAGAGGTAAAAAATCTCCAAAGTTTTCATTGTTTTTTCCACTTAGTAAAATCAAACTGCATGAATTTTATACTCCAACAGAATACCTAAATCCCTCATTTTTTATTATAGATATAAGGATGTAGGAAATGTTTGTGATCTTATCCACCTTTGAAATTTTTTTTCACTATTATGATTTGTGTGCATTCTTCAATTATTTATGTATAATTACATTCTATGATAATATATATATATATATATCATTCATTATACAATTAGTCACTTATAAAATAATTAAATTCTATTTTATGTAATTTTCTTCATCACTTTGGTGCTACTTTTGTTTATTAATTTAATCATATACATTATAATGAAATTATAGGTTTCTAATTTCATCATAATTATAGCTTTCATTCACTTTTCCAATCACCAATCACTAAAGGAATTCATATTGTCAATACTGAATAATCTTTTGCTTCATCCTTTATGTATTAATGTCGTTATTCTAAATCATTTCATTAATTTTATGATACATTAGTTTAAATAGTTCTCATATATTTTTTATTTTACATACCTTGAACATTTACTTAGTTAAAGTCTATATCAGTTTTTATATATTTTTTTGCAATGGGTGTTACAGAAAAGTCTCATTGTTTAGTTAATTTCAGAATTGTCATTTTCTATTTACTGTACATTTTAATTCATAGATATAATTTGGATCCAATTATCTGATTCATTTACAATTATATTTTTTTCATTTCCTTTTCCATTTATTTATTTAATTTTTTACATCTGTATTTTTTAACTGTAATTCATTAATTTATTCTATTTTAAATTTAATTAATCAGTCTACTTCAAATAGGACATATCTATCTGATTCAATTATGAAATAAATTGTATACTAATTTTGTTACCTATATTGAATTGAAGAATAGTTGAAAACTAAGTTGAAGGTGTTGAATTATAGAAATGATATGGGGCCTCCACTGGGAAGGTAAGCAATGTTTTAGATCTCGACCAAGATTCATTTGGGCACTAAATTTTTTGATCAAATTACGTTTTTGTGTCTTTTGTGAGGTACCCCAAAAGATATGTCTCTTGTAACTACAATTCATAGGTCATTGGGAACTAAAGATATCCCTCTTGGTCGATTTTTATGCAATCTAGCTATTCTGAGTGCCTATGTGCAAGGATCCCCTTGCATGTGCTCATGGCCATGATGGTGTGTGCATAGGGGCTAGGTGTCCTTGCATGCTTTAAATTGAATTTAGATTCTTTCTTAATTCTGCTTAATTATATTGAATTGCATATATTGAATAAGTGTTCTTTAATATAATTGTTTCATTTGATAAATAAAGTCATGTTGATCTAGTTGCTTAAATTATTGCATTTGATTTGTGCTGAATGAGTTTTAGAATAAATGTTAAATATAATTAAATCAATTGTCGCTAGATCGGAACACGCCACAGTCACACCGCGGTCACACCGCGGTCACTCCGCGGTCACGCCGCGGTAATGCCATGATTTGGACCTACTCTAGGACGACACCCCACGGTGGTTTGCAGTGATAGTATTCCATGAGTCTTGTGATCAATGTTGAAACTGACTAATCACAATTTCTGCCAGCAGGATGACGACCGGAATGTTGCCCTGCCTCCTCCCACTCCCTTCGCTATGGGCCGGAAGATGCTTCCCCGCGGGTGTCGGTGGACCGGGCCAACACGCCGCGGTCACGCCGCAGTCATGCCGCAACCACGCTGCAGTCACGCCGTGGTAATTCCGTGATTTGGCCCTGCTCCAGGATGACACCCCGCGGCGGTTCGCAGTGATAGTATTCCATGAGTCTTGTGATCAATGTTGAGACCGACTAACCACAATTTCTGCTGGCGGGGTGACGACCGGAATATTGCCCCGCCTCCTCCCGCTCCCTTCGCTCCTGTCCGGAAGATGCTGCCCCGCGGATGTCATTGGACCGGGCCAACTCACGCCGCGGTCACGCCGCTGCCACGCCACGGTAATGTCGTGATTTGGCCCTGCTCCAGGACGACACCACACGACGGTTTGCAGTGATAGTATTCCATGAGTCTTGTGATAAATGTTGAGACTGACTAACCACAATTTCTGCCAGCGGGGTGACGACCGGAATGTTTCCCCGCCTCCTCCCTCTCCCTTCACTCCTGGCCGAAAGATGCTGCCCCGCAGATGTCGCTGGACCGGACCAACTCACGCCGCGGTCATGCCGTGGTCACGCCGCGGTAATGCCATGATTTGACCCTGCTCCAGCCACATCCAACCCACACCAGCCCCCTTCCACCTTCATTCCAGCCCGCTGCCACCAGCATTTCAACCTGCAACAGCCCCCCTTCCACCTTCACCATGTTAATGAAGAAGGGAGTCACCTTCCATTTCGACGAGGAATTCCATGAAGCCTTTGAGATTCTAAATAAATACTTACTTCACTAACCAGTATTGATTCCATTGGTGGAAGGAATTCCACTCATCTTATTTGTGGCCTTCATAAATTGATTTCTCATTGTTCTCATTGCACATAATAATGATGCGAGGAGTGAAACAAGTGTCTATTACATTAGTAAAATGATGTTAGGTACTAAGACAAAATATTATGATGTTGAGAAAAACTACCTCACACCCATCTTCCCAATTAAAATATGAGGCTTTACTTGTATCCATACAAAGTTCACCTGGTCACTCATATTGACCCGCTCAGGTACATCCTTAGCTGCCCTATGTTGACTGGGAATTTTTCCCTATGATCAGTCACTTTAAGACAACATGATATCCAGTTCATATCACATAAGTTAGTGAAAGGGAAGACCCTATCTAATTTCCTCATGGCACATCCTTCCCAAGAAAGTATACTACTAGAAATAAAACTTCCAGATTAGAAGGTTTTCCATTCCCATGAAGCTCCCCGAACACAGGATATGTATTTTTTTTCTGCCTCCTAGAGTCCTATAAACAAAAGTATGGAGAACCCAAAGATTATCTGTGTATTTCCAGGGATTGTATTACTTTCTCTAGACAAAGTAATTTTTCTATACTCTTTCTCACTATATGATGGATGGACAAATAATTAGATAGAATACGAATCCCTAATTTCTATCTTGGAACTGGAACTATAGCTGAAAATAGACTACCTAAATATCATAGGAGATTCAAAGCTAGTGATAAAATATATGACGATGAATATGCAATAAAAAAGGATGAACTAGCCCCTCTCACTGGCTATGTTTGAATATTGATGGAAGATTTCCATTTTGAACCCACATTGTATCTTGTACCCTATCAAAAAATGATTTTACTGATGTAATGTCTAATGAAATCATAGTTTTAGCTGACCCTGATCAGTATGAGATTTTCTACCACATTACGCATCAAAGGATGGTCTCATATATCATCTTCTGTGACATAGAGGAAATCAATCAGATTAAAACTTCCCTAGTTCCCGATGAACTGATATCCACCCCTAGATGGTAGGTGCCCATAATTTATTATCTTTAAAATGGGACCCTCCTGATATAGCGAGTTGGAAGGGAATAAATTTGGCATCATGCATAGGGATTTACGCTTCAGGATGGCCAAAAAGAAAAAAAATCCTTCTATAATATGGACAATGAGACCAACTTCTTCTATAGATAGTTAAAGAAAGTTTACCAGGAGTATACCATTGAGTCTAACTGATAGAATCCAACAGATGCTGAAAAGTAGGCTACTGTGAGATGTTGTTTGGAAGGGAGAATAATAAAAGGGGGATATTGTTTTTTAAAAAACGGATCTGCTGTGTAGATACAGGGGCAGAAACCATCGACCTCACGGTGCGAACATAGGGAGTCCTTTCTTCAACTGTTCTTCTTTTTTCCTACTATAAATTATGCTCGTTATTGTAGTAGAAATCAACAGAAACTCTTGTTTTTATTCTCTCTCTGACTTGAACACCTATCACTAACCACTCATACCACTATCATGTAGCAACAAATGGACAGATTCAGGCCTCCAATAAGTCTCTATCGAATAAGTAGTGGAATATGGTTGAAAAATAGAATAAGTCCTAGATGGAAAAGCTCCTACATGATTTATGGGCCTACCATGCCACCATGTGAACTACTACCCAAGAGACACCGTACTCACTGGTGTACAAAACTGAGCTAGTTTTTCCCATTGAAGTCAAGTTTCCATCGCTACAAATAGCTATCTGTGGAAAACTCTACATTTGGGCCAGACCTATATAGGGAACAACCCGTTCATGAACTACATGTGGGTTTAATTCTCCCATGACATGATACATAGTGACACCCATATCTATTGTCTTGGTTCTAGCCACAATATTTAATTTTCATGCTATGGAACCTACATCCTTTATGCATGAAATTAAACTACATGGTTTTTGAAGAACTATGTGTGGTTTGATTCCAGTCATCACACGATATGTAGTGATGCATGAAGCTCCCATCCTTGGTCCAGCTACAAAAATCAATAGGAACAATACCCCGTCTACATATGGGTCAGACCTACATAGATAGTTTCCCATTCAAGAACTATATATGGATTTATTTATGTTATCACAGGATATAGAGTGACACCCAAATCTCCAATCTCGTGTCCAGCTAAAATAATTAATGGGAACAATGCCCCTCTCTATGTATGGGGAAGACTTGTATAGATAGTTTCCCATTCAAGAACTTCATGTGGTTATATTTCTTTCATTATAGGATATTTGGGTCTGATTGGATCTCCAATCTTGGGTCCATTTACAACAATCAACATGAAAATGATCCCTCCCTGCATACGAGTTAGACCTGTATAGGTGTATTTTATACAAGAACAACATAAAACATTATTACTTCCATCATAGGATAAATATGGAAAAATAAATCTTTAATAATGGGTTCAATAACAACATGTAAGATGATAAAAATGCATCTCTAAACATCATACGGATTGGACCTATGTAGTAAGCCATCTGAGACCCACTCTCGCACAACTTAAATAACTTCCTAGTTTTCCCCTGTTTCTCCCACTGATCATTTATCATGTGAGATCAGGGAACCTGCCTTGCTAATATGGAAAATGATAAGGGGGACTATTTAGATCAGAAAAAATGACTTTACCACATGATGTTATACTGCATGACAAATTTCCTTACCACATAAAATTAAACTATGAGGAAAACATATTGTCACATGATG
Organism: Viscum album; assembly: GCA_963277665.1. Classification (NCBI taxonomy): domain Eukaryota; kingdom Viridiplantae; phylum Streptophyta; class Magnoliopsida; order Santalales; family Viscaceae; genus Viscum; species Viscum album. Next base: position 1,981,995,014 of record OY728119.1, read on the forward strand.
TTAAGCTGTATGATAGATACATCCCCACTACATGATGTTAAAATGTGTAATCCATCATACATCATCATTCTTTTTCAAAGTACCACAAGATCCTAGCACCAATCAACCAGAGAATGGGGTGCCTCCATTATCTTTTTGAGCACCTTAATCCATAAACCACCTTTCATTACTTGAGTGACTTGGGTTTCCAATAATATCCCATTAACCCTAAAAGGGATATATATCTCCATTTTTTATCTTAGTTTCATTGCATAAGGGATTTAAGCTAGAAACTGGAGACATCTTAGCCCTGCAAGAAGGACAATCTAATCTTTGTGAGCCTCATGTCAATGTGGAAGAACCCAACACCTTAGAGTGTTCTGGGCCATCCTTGGTATGATTGTCTCATACCATTAGTCATGACCCAATAAACTTGATCCAGGATTTACAAAATTTTCACCTACTCCTCAAAAGGATCACCACACCAGCCACCACCCCCAGCAAAACACTCATGCCCGCCCTCTGCCACCTTGCAAAACACTCATCCCAGCCCCGCAACCAACATCAACCAACCATACCAGCATCCCTATCCAAACAAAGCCTAGAGTAAAAGACCTCTAGAAAACCATGCCAACTAATGGCCACTACACCAACACCTACTTGCACAATAACCCTAAACCACACTAGATCCAACCACAATAAGAACCTATAGTAGACACAACACCCAAAATATTAGCTAGAAACCAAATCATCCCCAGACCACCATCTGGACCCATCCATCACCATCTGAACACCTTGCATCAAAGTGGACCACCCCACCATAATAAAGTCTAAAAAACCAGAAATCAACTAGTACCATCCATCCGAAGTGCCCCGCATCACCCACGCCTAACCCATCATACAACCTAAAGAATCCCCAAGCAGTCCTTGATCCAAATGTGAGCTAATACCCACCCTGAATCCAACACCTATATACCCACCAAGTAGTCAACATACACCCACCCTAGAAAGAGGACCACCCATCTACCAGAAACATGCTTCCCAACCTACAACATCCAGCATCTCAAGGGAATTTTAGAACATCCACCATAGAAATCCCTACACCATCAACAACCAGAATACACAAGATGGGGAAACCGAGAAAAAGCCAACTGGACTTACTCCAAACCACCACCCGAAGACCCACCCCAAACTATATCCACCACACTAGACAATCGAGAGAACCATAAGCCTACAATAGTAATCCAAAACAAAGAAGAAACACCAGAAAGCCAACCCCTATGCACCCAAAACATGTTACCAACCATAGTAGAAATCACAAACCAACCATCACCATGCACCATGTAAGTGTATCCTATACTACACCATGTAGAAAAATACAAACAGTAACACCCCAAGCTGAAACCCATCTTCAAAGGTCCTATAATTCCAAACAGCAACACGAAACTCATAACCGCACCTCCTAAATCCTCCACAAGAAACCTATAACCCCACTATGAGAATCTCTGTAAGTCTCTATTGGATAAACCCATAATCTCCTAGCCTCAACTTTAAGAAGCATCCAAAGTAGGGGGGGTTGCTGTCCAGGGGGTCCAGCAAGGGGGGTTCTGTCCAGGGGGGCTGCTGTCCAGGGGGGTCCAGCAGGGGGGGTTTCTGTCCGCGGGGGGGGGGGGGGGGGGCTGCTGTCCGGGGGGTCCAGCAGGGGGGGTCTGTCCGGGGGGGGGGGGGGTGTCCAGGGGGGGCTGCGGGTTTCTGTCCAGGGGGGCCCTGCTGTCTGGGGGGGGGCTGCTGTCTAGGGGGGGTCCAGCAGGGGGGGTTGTCCAGGGGGGTCCAGCAGGGGGGGGGGTCCAGCAGGGGGGGTTATGTCCAGGGGGGGGGCTACTGTCCAGGGGGGGCTGCTGTCTGGGGGGGCTGCTGTTCAGGGGGGTTTCTGTCCAGGGGGGCTGCTGTCCAGGGGGGTCCAGTAGGGAGGGCTGCACTATTCTTGTTTATTGAGTTATATTCTTTGTGAATATTCTAAGATGTTTTGTTTTACCATAATTTTAGGGGATGGGCACTACTATGTTCTACCTTGTGTTGTAGGTACTTTTGAGCTGGTTCCAGACTTCTTTGATAGTTTGTCTTATAGGTAGACTCATGTAAGTGCAGTTATGTGTTTTTTATATTTGGATTTGTTTAATTCTTATTATTTAAGTAGATTTCGTGTATAATTTAATTTGGAGGGGACTGGTAGGGGGGGCAGGGGGGAAACTGGCAGGGGGGAGGGGAATGGCAGGGGGTGAAAGTGGGGGCTGGTAGGGGGTGCAAGTGGGGGATGACAGGGGCAGGGGGGAGGGGAAACAGGAGGGGGGGAGGGGTGGGGGGGGGGGGGTAGGATTGGTGGGGGGGGGGGGGGGTCTGGGGTGGGGGTTTCAGGGTCTGTCCAGGAGGGTGGGGGTGGCTATCCAGGGGAGTGGAGATATGGGCTGTCCAGGGGGATCTGTCCAGGGTATGGGGGGTGTCCAGGAGGGTGGGGGGGGGGGGGGTGGCTGTCCAGGGGAGTGGAGGTCTGGGCTGTCCAGGGGGATCTTTCCATGGTCTGGGGGGGTGTCTAGGGTCTGGGTGGGGGGGGGGGTGTCCAAGGTCTGTCCGGGGGGTGTCCAGGGTCTGGGGGGGGGGTGTCCAGGGTCTGTCTGGGGGGGTGTTCAGGGTCTTTCTGGGGGGGGATCTAGGGTCTGGGGGGGGGTGTCTAGGGTTTGGGGGGGGGGTGTCTAGGGTGTCTGTCTGGGGGGGGGGGTCCAGGGTCTGCCCATGAGGGGGTCTTTGCAGGGGGGCTATCCAGGGGGGGCTGTCTAGGGGAGGGGGGGTTTATGTAGGGTGGGGGTGTCCAGTGTCCAGGAGGGAGGGGTCTGTAGGGGGGGTCTGTCCTGGGGGGTGTCCAGCAGGGGGGGTGAAAGGGGTGTCCCGCAGGGGGGCTTCTGTCTGGGGGGGGTGTCCAGGGGGGGTATGTTCAGGGGGGTGAGTGGGGTCTGTCCATGGTGGGAAGGGGGGATGCAGAGGGAGGGGTGCATGGGGGGATTTAAGGTGCAGGCGGGGTGTAAAGGGGAGAGTGGGGGGTATTTGCAGGGGGCAGTGGGGAGGATGCAAGGGCCCAGCACCGGTTGAACGGTGCTGGTTTTTTTTACGGAATGTGTAGGCCTATAGCCACTGTTTTAAACTGTAGCTATAGGTCAACAGTTACGGTTCCTAACCGTGGCTATATGTCTATAGCCACGGTTGCAACCGTGGCTATAAGAGATGAGTGATTTCAACCTATGCCACGGGTTGAAAACCGTGGCTTTAGGGTTGTTTCCACGGTTGGGAACCATGGCTATAGGTTTTACCCTATAGCCACTCCAATACCTGCCACGGTTGTGGGAACCGTGGCTATAACCTATAGCCACGGTTTTTGGGCCTATAGCCACGGTTTAAAACTGTGGATATAACATGATTTTGTAGTAGTGGGGGGCCCTAAAATCCCGTGTCCTATCCGGTCTTCCCTGGCCTATGTCACGCACCAAGATCACCTAACACCATTGTCCTACCATCCCATGAAATCCTCACTGTGCCTAACTCCAGACTCCATCCTATCTCTCAACCATCACCTCCAATACCATTCTTTCACGACCCCCTCCCACCAAAGATGCCCCTCTTGAGATGGCAATGGTGAAAGGGAGATAATAACCCCACGAGTCCCGCCTCCAGTAGGCTCCGGAGTGGCGACTAGCACCAAGGGTATGAGTTTTCACAAATATGGGAGGCATTACCCTTTTTATTATTTAAGACCGGGAAATAGGATGAGTCAAACACCAAAAGAAAAAGGAACAAGTAAATGGAAATAAACCCAAACCAATCCCACATGCATGTTTAAACAATTCTTAAACAAAGCACAAGTACAAGAAAACTCAAAAGTACAATACCAAAAGAAACAAGAGTGCAACAACTGCAACAACTCCAACTGTCCTGACTAGTATGGTCCCGCACGGCCCTGGTAGTCCTCCTGGAAACCTGAAAGTAAACGTAGGGTGAGCATACAAGTATACTTAGTAGGGAAACCTAAAGCTCTCATGCACAGGCGGGGAGACATCCTAATATCCCGTGAAAACAACAGAAGAAACAAAAACCTAGCAAGGAATTCTATCCACCCAACCTCACCAGCCACACTCACCAAAAACACAAAACAACAGGTAGTAGTATATAAGAACAAGAGTATTGGGTACCCGCACCATTTCCCACTAGCTATCTCCTCTTCCTAACGACGAACGTCCTGACGCTACCACACTCTTCCCACCCGCACACACCTGGGCCTCAAGAACCACATATCCCGCCCGCACACACCTGGGCCTCACCAACCACATATCCCTCCCACACACACCTGGGCCTCACAAACCACATATCCCGCCCACACACACCTGGGCCTCACAAACCACATATCCCACCTGCACACACCTGGGCCTCACAAACCACATATCCCACCTGCACACACCTGGTCCTCATCACAAAGATTCTTGGGAACATTACACCTTCCCGAAGAGTCTTGGGCTGAAACCACCCCAATCGAAACCTACTCGAAGAGTCTTAGGTGTAAGGTCGCCTCAAGCCATCACAGAATATGAAAGAAGGAGCAGGAAGGAGCTAGTAACTAAGGGGAAAACACCCTCTCCCATTAAATAGGAGTGTTCAACACTAAGTTCTCAACATGGGTGGGGTGCGACAAAACACAAAGATATATATATATATATATATGTGTGTGTGTGTATATGTATACCAAACACATAGCCCAAACCATGGCTTCTAAATAGAGAAACTGAGCACGTGCCTTGGCACTGCTACTATGAAGCATGAAAACAACAAACAGTCCCAACCCCATTTAAGTTTTCATGTTTCATCAGTAATAGTTTATTATCTCCTTAACTACTGGGCAACTATCAAACCAGATCAAGCGTTTCGTAGAACAAAATCCCTGCCAACCACAAATCAAGTTAGATAAAACACAAGCAACACAACCCAACCTTTTATCATCAATCAAACCCTATTGATTGTTCCCGCTTTTAATTCATTATCTTTCCACACATTTCATTTATCAACTTTCCACTTTCTTTTAAAAACAAAACCCATTACTGCAGCCCTGCAGCCACTATAACCACATCTCCACAACCGTATCACAAAACAAGGCTCGTGCCACATTGATTAGACACTAAATGAGGCTAATATTCATTATTAATATACATAATATTCATGTTCTTTATTATTAATAAACACCATTTTAGTGCATTTTACACTTTGAACATCATTTCACAATATGATTGTAATACCTTCTTAAAATGCACTATTATGTGGTACATTTTTGAACATCATTTGAAGTACCCAATGATTCATCTAATTTTAAGGAATCTAATTATACATATTTTAATTTTATATTCTTTTGAACTGGATATTCATTTCAATATGAACATTTTTCATTAAATTATCAATGAAAGATTCATAAAGGAGGATGAAGATATTTGGCAATGAAAGGAAGCAATTCTGGAGAAGACAGATTGGACACCAGCCCACTGATGAGCATGTGGGACCCAACATACAGGCCCAATGAATCCAAAATTTCGTGAGATTCTATAAGAAATGTATAGAAACAAAGAAATTTTCAGGATTCAATGATAATTCATCTTCCATGGTGTACATTTAGGCGGTCCAAGTTAGAGATAAAATTCTGGGCCAGATTCTGCGGCCCAGAAAATTGTCCACTAATATGATCATATTTAGGAATCCACAACTCCAAATGGGACCAAAGTTTACATGAGGTTATAAGACATCTGGGGATCCATTTTCTTCTTCTATGGACCACTCTGATTCGGCATTCTAGAAGGTCTTACAAGTGCGTCTGTTTGGTGAAGGAAAGATGGCTGCCACCTCGGGTCAAGGGTGGAAAAATCAACTCTCCCTTACTTTCCACCCACCTATGGCCTACCACAATTAATTGAGGAGACTTGTACTGTTGTAAGATAGACCCAAGGGATCAAAAATACCTATTTAAAGTAGTGGTGTTTGAGTATTGAAGAATCTTGGATGCTTTGTTCAATTGTAATGTTATGCTGCGATTTTTTTGTCTCAAGTTTGTCTTTCACTTGTAAGTTGTTAAATTCACTTTAGTTTCTTAATAAAAGTTCTTCTTATCCTCTTATTCTGTTGTTCTAAATATCACTTTGATACTGTTTCCTCAAGGTGTGAATTTATTCACACCAAATCTAGTGAAATTATTCACACAACGCTGGAGTGATCATTTTATTTTTGTTGTTTTCTTTACTTCTTCATTTCCTCCCTCATGAGTCTACTTTTCGCTTCCATTGAAACCATGGGATCAATGGAGGAATAACCCACTTATGGGTTGATCCAAAGGAGTATAAAGGGGATTTATTGGATGTTATTTATCACCCCATTAATGTATAATCACTTCTTTAATTGAGATTTTTATTTGATGATTTTTAAACTCCATCGTCCTTGTTGAATTTAAGGTCACACGCTTCATGTGCTAATACGAACCTTTAACTTGAAGTTCTCAAAACTTTGATCCTTCAAGTGTATAGGTGATTACTATTAAAGGGTGTAGGCATTAAAACAGTAAGTTATGATGTTGTTTTATCTCCTTAAATGAACCCATCTCAAATATAAGAAATTGAAATCATTAAAAAGGAAATACGTCTAATCCACCCCGAGCGATAACCTAGGATCAACTGATTATTTTCAACTGAATTCACTTAAATCTGTTAGTTATACTTTAAACCCACATAAAATCAACCCAATTTGGCCACTTCATAGCCAAAAATAGTCCATAGATTGTACGTGTCTATATGTAACTTCTTAGGTCTCTGAGGATTCGAAAACCCAAGCTAAACTACAAGGACCGTAATACCTTCTTCTCTTAGGTAAATTTGAGAGAGAATCAAATTTTGACGCCATTTACGGGGAACTATGTAAGTTATCTTAGACACTATCATCCTTTTTTTCACCCCTCTTCTCTGTTCTCACCCCCTCACTCCTATGGAAATCAATTTTGAACAAGTCCAAACATGGGAAACCTATCCCTACTTTGATCACCCAACCCCATGTGTGATGTACAATGACCATCCTAATTTCTACTTGTGGGATCATCAACAATCTAATGAACCACAATGTTTTTACTCATATTATCCACAAAAAATTCCAACATAAAATGAGTTTCAATCCCCACAAATCCAATTTGAACACCCTCATGTGAAATTCCAATAACTTAATTATCCACCTGGAATAGACCATTTGGATCAACCCCTTATACATCCTAATCCACATCCATTACTTGAAAAATTGTGTCAACAAATGGAGATAATGAATTTTGAGGTTTCATAATTGAGGTTAGAACTACAAATCATTAAAAATTGTGAGGAACCCATCCCTACACAAACTGTCCCTTCCATAACCTTATGTGAAGTGTCTAGTTTCCCACAAACCTCTCATGAATTTACTGAAGAGAAAACCTTTGGATTTGGGGAAGATGAGGAGGATCATGGAATTGTTGATGGGTATTTAAATCAAGAGGAAACTGATTTTTTGTATTCACAAGAGGGAAATTTGACATCATGGATTGAGTCACATGAATATAACTCCATTGATGATTTTTCAAAAACACAAATCACTGAACCATTAAGAGAAATCAAAAACTTTGAGTCCATACCCATTGCTCAAATTGATCTTTCCAATTTGGTGGTTGAATCTTCTATTCAAAAGGAACTAATTCTGTTGAGCAATTTTGAAAATGAAACAGAGTTCAATTCAAAGTATCAACCTATGTTTGAATGTTTTAGCCTACCTGAACTTAAAAAAAAGGACTTTCCATCCACCCTCAAGTTTCCATTCATTGGGGATAGCAAAAAACTTCCAGTTTTCACCATTTCTTATCTTGAAACCAATAAATAGGTAATGATTCTTAATGTCTTAGAAAATACTACAAAAGAAATTAAATCCATCATTTATGATATTCCTTGTATTTACCTGCTCATTTTAGCACATAGGTTTCTGCATGAAACAAATTATAAACATAGAATCAATTTCAACCTAGTAGAAGTGGTGAAACATGTGGTCCTTAAAATGTTGAAAGTTGGTATTGGATAAGTTGAGGGGTTCAAGTCGAGCTAACGATGTTAAACAAAGTGCTGCATGGGAGGCAACCCATGGTTTCCAAGTTTCCAATCATTTTGTTATTTTAATCAACTTTATATTTTAAATAGGATTAATTAATCATTTTGATATATAATAAAAAAATAAACTCTTGATCTGTTCTTCTATTATGAGTATGGATGGGTACGAAAGGGGAGCGCCATATTCATCTGTGTCACGTGGTGTGATCCTTGAGTAAAACCTTACCCAGAAATTTAAAAACAAGACAATGTATCAAAAGTTTATTTTATTTTATTTTAATGTGTTTGTAGGTTAAAATAAAAATACATAATAATAATAATAATAATAAAAAGGGATACGTCGTGGGTCGTGGGGCAAACCTCGTCACAACTGGCGAAGCCGCGGGGATTCGAACCCGGGACCGAAGGGAGACCGGGGCGCACCCTTACAACTGACCTACAACTTTTTGTGATTCCTTATTCTATAATTTTTATATATATACTTATATTTTACTTTATTTATTATATAATTATATAAATATATAAATATATATATATATATATTGTTTTGTTTTGTTTTTTTTTGTTTTTTTTTTCTACTAGGGATCTCTGCAAGTGACATGGATATCAGAGGATTAAAAGGGTACAACAATAATTTCAACTTCAACCACCAGGTGACTTCATTCCATGATCCTTATTTTCAATTTATTTTATGAACTTTCATTCTCTACCTCTACCCCCTTCTAAATTTTCTTTTATTTAAACACTGGGGATAGTGTTGTTTTAAGTTGGGGGGGGATAAAATAATAAAAAAAATGCTTTTGTGTCAAAAAAAATTGAATGATTTGAAAAAAAATGTGTAAATGGAAGGAAAAATTCCTTTAACTTTGAACATGGTAATACACATTGCACACTTTGAAACTGAATATCAAATAATTTAGCATGCCCCGATTCTGATTTTAATCCTTGTATAATTTCATGAGCATAGATTTTGGAAAGTGTGTCTGTCCAATGTGATATTTCATCGTTTATATTTTCATCCAAAAAAAAAGATCACAATGCACGTCCTTTGGATAGTGGGGTATTAGTTTGAGTTCATGGGGTCCATTAAATAAATAGCATAGGTTTGGTGATCATTTTAGTTTAATATGAGTATTCAAAAAAAAAAAATTGCACGTAGAGAAATGAAATGACCTAATGTGTGGCTTTCGACGCTTGGGGATCGTGACTCCATAGTTGTCTGGCCCAGAGTTAGTAATTTTATCTCTATTTTTGGTAATTTGAATTTTTTTTTGATTGAGTTAACTCGAGATGATGCCCGAGTATGTGGGCTTCACTTGGTGCCCTAAGGTCCTTGAGCCTGGGAGTAATCGGCAAAGTCTCGCTACAGGGGTTGACTCTTTTGGGTGCAATTTCAATTACCATGGAAAAATTGCAAAAAAAAAATCAAAATAATAATAATAATAACAATACTATTAAAAAAAATTGAATACTCATCTTAATATTGAAATGTGATTCCACCTAGAACTTCCGTCGTTTCCCCTTTTAATAAAGATGAACCCCTGTGTCTATTGTGATGCACAACACATCCTCATACTTAATTGATATTGGATGAAATATGTCAATGAATTTGAACAAAGGAATGGGCTTGGGATTGGGATCTTCTTATGAAACTATCTTGTATTAAAATATTTTTATGGTTTTCATGATTGTTTGGTATATGGGTTTCCGGTGATCATTGTGTATTAAAATGTTTTTGGAAAAGGGAATTCAAATTTCATATTGTTGAGAAATATTTTGCTTGGGAGTAACAAAACTCAAGTTGGGGGGTGTGATTATCCAATAAATGAGGATAATATTCATTGTTAATATACATAATATTCACGTTCTTTATTATTCATAAACACCATTTTAGTGCATTTTACACTTTGAACATCATTTCACATTATGATTGTAATACCTCCTTAAAGTGCACTATTATGTGGTACATTTTTGAACATCATTTGAAGTACCCAATGATTCATCTAATTTTAAGGAATCTAAATATAAATATTTTAATTTGATATTATTTTGAACTGGATATTCACTTCAATATGAACATTTTTCATTAAATGATCAATGAAAGATTCATAAAGGATGATGGAGATATTTGACAATGAAAGGAAGCAATTCTGGAGAAGACAGATTGGACACCAGACCACTGATGAGAATTTGGGGCCCAACATACATGCCCAATGAATCCCAAATGTCGTGTGATTCTATAATAAATGTATAGGAACAAATCACTTTGTAGGATCCAATGCTAATTCGGCCTCCATGGTGTCCATTTAGGCGGCCCAAGTTAGAGATAAAATTCTGGGCCAGATTCTGCGGCCTAGAAAACAGCCCACTAATATGATCATATTTCAGAATACACAACTCCAAATGAGACCAAATTTTACAGGAGGCTAGAAGGAAACTGGGGATCCGTTTTCTTCTTCTATGGACCACTCTGATTTGTCCTTCTAGAAGGTCTTCCAAGCACGTATGTTCGGTGAAGAAAAGCTGGCTGTCACCTTGGGTCAAGGGTGGAAAAATCAACTCTCCCTTACTTTCCACCCACCTATGGCCTACCACAATTAATTGAGAAGACTTGGACTGTTGGAGGATCGACCCAAGGGCTCAAAAATACCTATTTAAGGCAGTGGTGTTGGAGGATTGAATAATCTTGGATGCTTTGTTCAATTGTAATGTTATGCTGCGATTTTGTTGTCTCAAGTTTGTCTTTCACTTGTAAGTTGTTCAATTCACTTTAGTTTCTTAATAAAAGTTCTTCTTCTCCTCTTATTATATTGTTCTACATCTCACTTTGATACCGTTTCCTCAAGGTGTGAATTTATTCACACCAAATCTTGTGAAATTATTCACACAACGGTGGAGTGATCATTTTATTTTTGTTGTTTTCTTTACTTCTTCATTTCCTCCCTCATGAGCCTACTTTTCGCTTCCATTGAACACCATGGGATCAATGGAGGGCTAACCCACTTATGGGTTGATCCAAGGGAGTAGTAAGGGTCTGTATTGTATGTTATTTATCACCACCCATTAATGTATAATCACTTCTTTAATTGAGATTTTTATTTGATGATTTTTAAACTCCATCGTCCTTGTTGAATTTAAGGTCACACGCTTCATGTGCTAATACGAAACTTTACCTTGAAGTGATCAAAACTTTGATCCTTCAAGTGTATAGGTGATTAGTATTAAAGGGTGTAGGCATTAAACTAGTAAGTTATGATGTTGTTTTATCTCCTTAAATGAACCCATCTCAAATATAAGAAATTGAAATCATTAAAAAGGAAATACGTCCAATCCACCCCCGAGCGATGACCTAGGGATCAACTCATTATTTTAAACTTAATTCACTTAAATCTGTTAGTTATACTTTAAAACCACATAAAATCAACCCAAGTTGGCCACTTCATAGCCAAAAACATTCCATATAATGTACGTGTCTATAGGTTACTTCTTAGGTCTCTGAGGATTCGACAACCCAAGCTAAACTACAAGGGCCATCCTACCTTCTTCTCTTGGGTAAATTTGAGCGAGAATCAAATTTTGGAACCATTTCCGGGGACCTATGTAAGTTATCGTAGACACTATCATCCTTTTTTTCACCCCCTCTTCTCTATTCTCACCCCCTCACTCCTATGGAAATCAATTTTGAACAAGTCCAAACATGGGAAAACTATCCCTACTTTGATCACACCAACCCCATGTGTGATGTACAATGACCATCCTAATTTCTACTTGTGGGATCATCAAAAATATAATGAACTACAATGTTTTTACTCATATTATCCACAAAACATTCCAACATATAATGAGTTTCAATCCCCACAAATCCAATTTTAACACCCTCATGTGCAATTCCAACAACTTAATTATCCACCTGGAATAGACCATTTGGATCAACCCCTTATCCATCCTAATCCACATTCATTAATTGAAAAATTGTGTCAAAAAATGGAGATAATGAATTTTTAGGTTTCATCATTGAGGTTAGAACTACAAAGCATTAAAACCTGTGAGGAACCCATCCCTTCACAAACTGTCCCTTCCATAACCTTATGTGAAGTGTCTAGTTTCCCACAAACCTCTCATGAATTTGCTGAAGAGAAAACCTTTGGATTTGGGGAAGATTAGGAGGATCATGGAATTGTTGATGGGTGTTTAAATCAAGAGGAAACTGATTTTTTGTATTCACAAGATGGAAATTTGACATCATGGATTGAGTCTCATGAATATAACTCCATTGATGATTTTTCAAAAACACAAATCACTGAACCATTAAGAGAAATCACAAAATTTGAGTCCATACCCATTCTTGAAATTGATCTTTCCAATTTGGTGGTTGAATATTCTATTCAAAAGGAACTAATTCTGTTGAGCAATTTTGAAAATGAAACTGAGTTCAATTCAAAGTCTCAACCTATGTTTGAATGTTTTAGCCTACCTGAACTTGAAAAAAAGGACTTTCCATCCACCCTCAAGTTTCCATTCATTGGGGATAGAAAAAAACTTCCAGTTTTCACCATTTCTTATCTTGAAACCAATAAAGAGGTAATGATTCTTAATGTCTTAGAAAATACTACAAAAGAAATTGAATCCATCATTTATGATATTCCTTGTATTTTCCTGCTCATTTTAGCACATAGGTTTTTGCATGAAACAAATTATAAACATAGAATCAATTTAAACCTAGTAGAAGTGGTGAAACATGTGGTCCTTAAAATGTTGAAAGTTGGTATTGGATAATTTGAGGGGTTGAAGTCGAGCTAACGATGTTAAACAAAGTGCTGCATGGGAGGAACCCATGGTTTCCAAGTTTCCAATCATTTTGTTATTTTAATCAACTTTATATTTTAAATAGGATTAATTAATCATTTTTATATATAATAAAAAAATAAACTCTTGATCTGTTCTTCTATTATGAGTATGGATGGGTACGAAAGGGGAGTGCCATATTCATCTGTGTCACGTGGTGTGATCCTTGAGTAAAACCTTACCCAGAAATTTAAAAACAAGACAATGTATCAAAATTTTATTTTATATTATTTTAATGTGTTTGTAGGTTAAAATAAAAATACATAATAATAATAATAATAATAATAATAATAAAAAGGGACACGTCTTGGGTCGTGGGGCAAACCCCGTCACAACTGGCGAAGCCGCGGGGATTCGAACCCGGGACCGAAGGGAGACAGGGGCGCACCCTTACAACTGACCTACGACTTTTTGTGATTCCTTATTCTATAATTTTTATATATATACTTATATTTTACTTTATTTATTATATAATTATATAAATATAAATATATATATATTGTTTTGTTTTGTTTTGTTTTTTTTGTTTTTATTTCTACTAGGGATCTCTGCAAGTGACATGGATATCAGAGGATTAAAAGGGTGCAACAAGAATTTCAACTTCAACCACCAGGTGACTTCATTCCATGATCCTCATTTTCAATTTCTTTTCTGAACTTTCATTCTCTACCTCTATCCCCTTCTAAATTTTCTTTTCTTTAAACACTGGGGACAATGTTGTTTTAAGTTGGGGGGGGGATAAAATAATAAAAAAAATGCTTCTGTGTCAAAAAAATGAATGATTTGAAAAAAAAAGTGTAAATGGAAGGAAAAATTACTTTAACTTTGAACATGGTAATACACATTGCACACTTTGAAACTGAATATCAAATAATTTAGCATGCCCCGATTCTGATTTTAATCATTGTATAATTTCATGAGCATAGATTTTGGAAAGTGTGTCTGTCCAATGTGATATTTCATCGTTTATATTTTCATCAAAAAAAAAAGATCACAATGCACATCCTTTGGATAGTGGGGTATTAGTTTGAGTTCATGGGGTCCCTTAAATAAATAGCATAGGTTTGGTGATCATTTTAGTTTAATATGAGTATTCAAAAAAAAAAAAAATTGCGCGTAGAGCAATGAAATGACCTAATGCGTGGCTTTCGGCACTTGGGGATCGTGACTCCATAGTTGTCTAGCCCAGAGTTAGTAATTTTATCTCTATTTTTGGTAATTTGAATTTTTTTTTGATTGATTTAACTCGAGATGATGCCCGAGTATGTGGGATTCACTTAGTGCCCTAATGTCCTTGAGCCTGGGAGTCATCGGCAAAGTCTCGCTACAGGGGTTGACTCTTTTGGGTGCAATTTCAATTACCATGGAAAAATTGCAAAAAAAAAATAAAAAAATAATAATAATAATACTATTAAAAAAATTGAATACTCATCTTAATATTGAAATGTGATTCCACCTATCACTTCCATCGTTTCCCCTTTTAATAAAGATGAACCCCCATGTCTATTGTGATGCACAACACATCCTCATACTTAATTGATATTGGATGAAATATGGCAATGAATTTGAACAAAGGAATGGGCTTGGGATTGGGATCTGCTTATGAAACTATCTTGTATTAAAATATTTTGATGGGTTTCATGATTTTTTGGTATATGGGTTTCTGGTGATCATTGTGTATTAAAATGATTTTGGAAAAGGGAATTCGAATTTTATATTGTTGAGAAATATTTTGCTTGGGACTAACAAAACTCAAGTTGGGGGGTGTGATTAGCCAATAAATGAGGATAATATTCATTGTTAATATACATAATATTCATGTTCTTTATTATTCATAAACACCATTTTAGTGCATTTTACACTTTGAACATCATTTCACATTATGATTGTAATACCTCCTTAAAATGCACTATTATGTGGTACATTTTTGAACATCATTTGAAGTACCCAATTATTCATCTAATTTTAAGGAATCTAATTATACATATTTTAATTTGATATTATTTTTAACTGGATATTCACTTCAATATGAACATTTTTCATTAAAGGATCAATGAAATATTCATAAAGGATGATGGAGATATTTGGAAATGAAAGGAAGCAATTCTGGAGAAGACAGATTGGACACCAGACCACTGATGAGAATGTGAGGCCCAACATACAGGCCCAATGAATCCCAAATGTAGTGTGATTCTATAATACATGTATAGGAACAAATCACTTTGTAGGATCCAATTCTAATTCGTCCTCCATGGTGTCCATTTAGGCGGCCCAAGTTAGAGATAAAATTCTGGGCCAGATTCTGCGGGCTAGAAAACAGCCCACTAATATGATCATATTTCAGAATACACAACTCCAAATGGGACCAAATTTTACAGGAGGCTAGAAGGAATCCAGGGATACATTTGATTCTTCTATGGCCCACTCTGATTTTTCCTTCTAGAAGGTCTTCCAAGCACGTATGTTCGGTGAAGAAAAGATGGCTGTCACCTTGGGTCAAGGGTGGAAAAATCAACTCTCCCTTACTTTCCACCCACCTATGGCCTACCACAATTAATTGAGAAGACTTGGACTGTTGGAGGATCTACCCAAGGGCTCAAAAATACCTATTTAAGGCAGTGGTGTTGGAGGATTGAAGAATCTTGGATGCTTTGTTCAATTGTAATGTTATGCTGCGATTTTGTTGTCTCAAGTTTGTCTTTCACTTGTAAGTTGTTCAATTCACTTTAGTTTCTTAATAAAAGTTCTTCTTATCCTCTTATTATGTTGTTATACATCTCACTTTGATACCGTTGCCTCAAGGTGTGAATTTATTCACACCAAATCTTGTGAAATTATTCACACAACGGTGGAGTGATCATTTTATTTTTGTTGTTTTCTTTACTTCTTCATTTCCTCCCTCATGAGTCTACTTTCCGCTTCCATTGAAACCATGGGATCAATGGAGGGATAACCCACTTATGGGTTGATCCAAGGGAGTAGTAAGGGTCTATATTGGATGTTATTTATCACCCCATTAATGTATAATCACTTCTTTAATTGAGATTTTTATTTGATGATTTTTAAACTCCATCGTCCTTGTTGAATTTAAGGTCACACGCTTCATGTGCTAATACGAAAATTTAACTTGAAGTGCTCAAAACTTTGATCCTTCAAGTGTATAGGTGATTAGTATTAAAGTGTGTAGGCATTAAACCAGTAAGTTATGATGTTGTTTTATCTCCTTAAATGAACCCATCTCAAATATAAGAAATTGAAATCATTAAAAAGGAAATACGTCCAATCCACCCCGAGCGATGACCTAGGATCAACTCATTCTTTTAAACTGAATTCACTTAAATCTGTTAGTTATACTTTAAAACCACATAAAATCAACCCAATTTGGCCACTTCATAGCCAAAAACAGTCCATAGAATGTACGTGTCTATAGGTTACTTCTTAGGTCTCTGAGGATTCGACAACCCAAGCTAAACTACAAGGGTCGTCCTACCTTCTTCTCTTGGGTAAATTTGAGAAAGAATCAAATTTTGGCACCGTTGCCGGTGACCTATGTAAGTTATCTTAGACACTATCATCCTTTTTTTCACCCCTCTTCTCTTTTCTCACCCCCTCACTCCTATGGAAATCAATTTTGAACAAGTCCAAACATGGGAAACCAATCCCTACTTTGATCACCCAACCCCATGTGTGATGTACAATGACCATCCTAATTTCTACTTGCGGGATCATCAACAATATAATAAACCACAATGTTTTTACTCATATGATCCACAAAACATTCCAACATATAATTAGTTTCAATCCCCACAAAGCCAATTTTAACACCCTCATGTGCAATTTCAACAACTTAATTATCCACCTGGAATAGACCATTTGGATCAACCCCTTATCCATCCTAATCCACATTCATTAATTGAAAAATTGTGTCAACAAATGGAGATAATGAATTTTGAGGTTTCATCATTGAGGTTAGAACTAAAAAGCATTAAAACTTTTGAGGAACCCATACCTACACAAACTATCCCTTCCATAACCTTATGTGAAGTGTCTAGTTTCCCACAAACCTCTCATGAATTTGCTGAAGAGAAAACCTTTGGATTTGGGGAAGATGAGGAGGATCATGGAATTGTTGATGGGTGTTTAAATCAAGAGGAAACTGATTTTTTGTATTCACAAGAGGGAAATTTGACATCATGGATTGAGTCTCATGAATATAACTCCATTGATGATTTTTCAAAAACACAAATCACTGAACCATTAAGAGAAATCACAAAATTTGAGTCCATACCCATTCCTGAAATTGATCTTTCCAATTTGGTGGTTAAATCTTCTATTCAAAAGGAACTAATTCTGTTGAGAAATTTTGAAAATGAAACTGAGTTCAATTCAAAGTCTCAGCCTATGTTTGAATGTTTTAGCCTACTTGAACTTGAAAAAAAGGACTTTCCATCCACCCTCAAGTTTCCATTCATTGGGGATAGAAAAAAACTTCCAGTTGTCACCATTTCTTATCTTGAAACCAATAAAGAAATAATGTTTCTTAATGTCTTATAAAATACTACAAAAGAAATTGAATCCATCATTTCTGATATTCCTTATATTTACCTGCTCATTTTAGCACATAGGTTTTTGCATGAAAAAAATTATAAACATAGAATCAATTTCAACCTAGTAGAATTGGTGAAACATGTGGTCTTTAAAATGTTGAAAGTTGGTATTGGATAAGTTGGGGGGTTCAAGTCGAGCTAACGATGTTAAACAAAGCGCTGCATGGGAGGCAACCCATGGTTTCCAAGTTTCCAATCATTTTGTTATTTTAATCAACTTTATATTTTAAATAGGATTAATTAATCATTTTGATATATAATAAAAAAATAGACTCTTGATCTGTTCTTCTATTATGAGTATGGATGGGTACGAAAGAGGAGCACCATATTCATCCATGTCACGTGGTGTGATCCTTGAGTAATACCTTACTCAGAAATTTAAAAAGAAGACAATGTTTCAAAAGTTTATTTTATTTTATTTTAATGTGTTTGTAGGTTAAAATAAAAATACATAATAATAATAATAATAATAATAATAATAATAATAAAAAGGGATACGTCATGGGTCATGGGGAAAACCCCGTCACAACTGGCAAAACCGCGGGGATTCAAACCCTGGACCGAAGTGAGACAGGGGCGCACCCTTACAACTGGCTGATTCTCGCTCAAATTTACCCAAGAGAAGAAGGTAAGACGGTCCTTGTAGTTTATCTTGGGTTATCGAATCCATAGAGACCTAAGAAGAAACCTATAGACACGTACATTCTAAGGACTATTTTTGGATATGAAGTGTCCAAATTGGATCGATTTTGGATGGGTTTGAAAGATATCTAATATATTTAAGTGAATTTAATTTAAAAGAATGAGTTGATCCTAGGTTATCACTCGGGGTGGATTGGATTTATTTCCTTTTTAATGATTTCAATTTCTTATATTTGAGATGAGTTCATTTAAGGAGATAAAACAACATCATCACTTACTGGTTTAATGCTTACACCCTTTAATACTAATCACCTATACACTTGAAGGATCAAAGTTTTGAGCACTTCAAGGTAAAGGTTCGTATTAGCACTTGAAGTGTGTGGCCTTAAATTCAACAAGGACGATGGAGTTTAAAAATCATCAAATAAAAATCTCAATTAAATAAGTGATTATACATTAATGAGGTGATAAATAACATCCAATCCAGCCCCTTTCTACTCCCTTGGATCAACCCATAAGTGGTTTAGCCCTCCATTGATCCCATGGTTTCAATGGAAGTGGAAAGTAGACTCATGAGGGAGGAAATGGAAAAGTAAAAAAAAACGCAATAAAATAACAATCACTCCACCGTTGTGTGATAATCTCACAAGGTTTGGTATGAAAAAGTTCACACCTTGAACCAACGGTATAAAAGTGATAAGGAGAAGAACATAATAATAAGAGAAGAAGAACTTTTATTAAGAAACAAGGATGAATTAAAACAACTTACATGCGAAGGAAGAACATTACAAAGAGAAATTGGCAGCATAACATTAAGATGAAAACAAGCTCAAAGATTATCAACTCCTCCACAAAAACTCCCTTAAATAGGCATTTTGGAAGCCTTGGGTCGAGCATCCAATAGTACAAAGAATACCACTTGATTATGGTAGGCCTAGGGTGGTGGAAAGTTTGTGGAAAGAAGACTTTTCCACCCTTGACCCGAAAATGCATCCAGCTTTCATGCACCGAACAGACGCGCTTGAAACACCTTCTAGATGGCCGAATTTGGGTGTGACATAGAAGACTTAAATTAATCTCCGGATGTCCCCTAACAGAATGAAAAATCTCATCTCAAAATGAGTTATTATTTTCGAGATATGGTTTAATTGGTGGGCTGTTTTTCTGGGCCGCATAATCTGGCCCAGAATTTTATCTCTAACTTGGGCCGCCTAAATGTCTACTATGGAGGCCGAATTAGAATTATCTCCTGAAGAGTTATTTGTTAATATACATGTATTATATCAGCCCACGAAATTTGGGATTAATTGGTCCTGTATGTTGGGACCCACAGTCTCATAAGTGGGTTGGTATCCAATCTACCTTCTCTAGAATTGCTTCCTTTCATCACAAAATATCCCCATCTTCTTCCATGAATTCTCCATTGATCCCTGAATTAAACATGTTCATATTGGAGTGTAGATAAATTTCTAAAAATATCAAAATAAAATATGTATAATCAGATGAATCATTGGGTACTTCAAATGATGTTCAAAAATTTACCACATAATAGTGCATTTTAAGAAGGTATTACAATCATAATGTGAAATGATGTTCAAAGTGTAAAATGCACTAAAATGGTGTTTATGAATAATAAATAACGTGAATATTATGTATATTAAAAATGAATATTAGCCTCATTTAGTGGCTAATCACACCCCCCAACTTGAGTTTTGCTAGTCCCGAGCAAAATATATCACAACAATATGAAATTCGAATTCCCTTTTCCAAAAACATTTTAATACACAATGATCACCAGAAACCCATATACCAAACAATCATGAAACCCATAAAAATATTTTAATACAAGATAGTTTCATAATCATATCCCAATCCCAATCCCATTCCTTTGTTCAAATTTATTGCCATATTTCATCCAATATCAATTAAGTATGAGGATGTGTTGTGCATCACAATAGACATGGGGGTTCATCTTTATTCAAGGGGAAATTACGGAAGCACTGGGTGGAATCGCATTTCAATATTAAGATGAGTATTCATTTTTTTTTGTATAATTTTTTTTGTTTTGTTTTTGTTTTGTTTTTTTTTGCAATTTTTCCATGGTAATTGAAATTGCACTCAAAAGAGTCAACCCCTGTAGCAAGACTTTGCCGATGACTCCCAGGCTCAAAGACCTTAGGGCACCAAGTGAAGCCCACATACTCAAGCATCATCTCGAGTTAAATCAGTCAAAAAAAATTCAAATTACCAAAAATAGAGATAAAATTACTAACTCTGGGCCAGACAACTATGGAGTCACGATCCCCAAGTGCCGAAAGCCACACATTAGGCCATTTCATTGCTCTACGCGCAATTATTCTTATTTTTTTTGAATAATCATATTAAACTAAAATGATCACCAAACCTATGCTATTTTTTTAGGGGACCCCATGAAATCAAACTAATGCCCCACTATCCAAAGGACGTGCATTGTGATCTTTTTTTATTTGGATGAAAATATAAACAATGAAATATCACATTGGACAGCCACACTTTCCAAAATCTATGCTCATGAAATTATACAAGGATTAAAATCAGAATCAGGGCATGATAAATTATTTGATATTCAGTTTCAAAGTGTGCAATGTGTATTACCATGTTCAAAGTTAAAGGAATTTTTCCTTCCATTTACACATTTTTATTTTTCAAATCATTCAATTTTTTTTTTGACACGAAATCATTTTTTATTTTATCTCCCCCCCAACTTAAAATAACACTGTCCCCAGTGTTTGAAGAAATGAAAATTTATAAGGAGTAGAGGTAGATAATGGAAGTTCAAAAAGGAAATTGAAACTGAGGATCATGGAATGAAATCACCTGGTGGTTGAAGTTGAAGTTCTTGCTGCTCCAATTTAGTCCTTTGATATCCATGCCGCTTGCAGAGTTCCCTAGTGGAAAAAGGAAAACAAACAAACAAAACAAAAGAGTATATATATATATATATAAGTAAAATATAAGTATATATATAAAATAAAATAAACTGATGATACATTTTTTTTTTAAATTTCTAGGTAAGGTATTACTCAAGGATCACACCACATGACACAGATGAATATGGTGCTCCCCTTTCATACCCATCCATACTCATAATAGAATAACAGGTCAACAGTCTATTTTTTTTAAATATAAAAATGATTAATTAAAATATAAATTTTATTAAAACAACAAAATGATAGGAAACTTGAAAACCATGGGTTGCCTCACATGCAGCGCTTTTTTTAACGTCGTTAGCTCGACATGGACCCCTTACTTACCCAATACCAATTTTCAAAATTTTAAGGACCCCATATTTCTCCATGTCCACTAGATTGAGATTGATTATTTTTTATAATTTTTGTCGTGTGCAAACCTATGTTCTATAATTAGTGGTAAAATCCAAGGAATATCAGAAATGGTTGATCCCGTTTCCACTGTAGTTTTTCCAAAGACATCAATGGTCATTCCATTTTTTTTGGTTTCAAGAGAAGAATGAATTCCAAATAAATGTTCATGGTTATATCCTATGAAGGGATACTTTATCATGGAAGGAAGGACAATAATTTTGAGCTCAGGTTGGATAGTAAATTCAAACACAGGTTGAGATTTGGAATCCAACATATTTTCATTTTCCAAATTTCTCAACAAAATTGGTTCCTTTTGAATAGAAGATTCAAACTCAAAATTGGAAAGATAAATGTTAGGAATGGGTATGGACTCAATGTTTTTAATTTCTCTCAATGGTTCAGTGAATGATGTTTTTGAAAAATCATCAATAGAGTTATATTCATGAGACTCAATCCATGATGTCAAATTTCCCTCATGTGAATACAAAAAATCAGTTTCCTCTTGATTTAAACACCCATCAACAATTGCTTTATCCTCTTAATCTTCCCCAAATCCAAAGGTTTTCTATTCAGTAAATTCATGAGAGGTTTGTGGGAAACTAGACACTTCACATAAGGTTATGGAAGGGATAGTTTGTGTAGGGATGGGTTCCTCACAATTTTTAATGCTTTGTAGTTCTAACCTCAATGATGAAACCTCAAAATTCATTATCTCCATTTGTTGAAACAATTTTTCAAGTAATGGTTTTGGATCATGATGGGTAAGGGGTTGAGAAATATGGTCTATTTCTGGTGGATAATTAAGTTGTTGGAATTACACAGGTGGATGTTCAAATTGGCTTTGTGAGGATTGAAACTCATTATATGTTGAGATGTTTTGTGGATAATAGGGGTAAAAACAATGTGGTTTATTAGTTTTTTGATGATCCCACATGTAGAAATTAGGATGGTCATTGTACATCACACATGGGGTTGAGTGATCAAAGTGGGGATAGGTTTCCCATGTTTTGACTTGTTCAAAATTGACTTCCATAGGAGTGAGGGGTGAGAAAAGAGAAGTAGGATGAAAAAAAGGATGATAGTGTATAAGATAACTTACTTAGGTCCCAGGAAACGACACCAAAATTTGATTCTCACTCAAATTTACCCAAGAGATGAAGTTAGAACGGTCCTTGTAGTTTATCTTGGGTTGTCGAATCCACAGAGTCCTAAGAAGTAACCTATAGACGCGTATATTCTATGGACTATTTTTGGCTATGAAGTGGCCAACTTGGATTAATTTTGGATGGGTTTGAAAGATATATAATAGATTTAAGTGAATTCAATTTAAAAGAATGAGTTTATCCTAGGTTATCGCTCGGGGTGGATTGGACGTATTTCCTTTTTAATGATATCAATTTCTTATATTTGAGATGGGTTCATTTAAGGAGATAAAAAAACATCATCAATTAATGGTTTAATGCTTACAACCTTTAATACTAATCACCTATACACTTGAAGGATCAAAGTTTTGAGCACTTCAAGGTAAAGGTTCTTATTAGCACTTGAAGTTTGTGGCCTTAAATTCAACAAGAACGATGGAGTTTAAAAATCATCAAATAAAAATCTCAATTAAAGAAGTGATTATACATTAATGAGGTGATAAATAAAATCCAATACATCCCCTTGATACTCCCTTGGATCAACCCATAAGTGTGTTAGCCCTCCATTGATCCCATGGTTTCAATGGAAGCGGAAATCAGACTCATGAGGGAGGAAATGGAAAAGTAAAAAAAACGCAATAAAATAACAATCACTCCACCGTTGTGTGATTATATCACAAGGTTTGGTATGAAAAAGTTCACACCTTGAACCAACGGTATCAAAGTGATAAGTAGAAGAACATAATAATAAGATAAGAAGAACTTTTATTAAGAATCAAGGATGAATTAAAACAACTTACATGTGAAGGAAGAACATTACAGAGAGAAATTGGCAGCATAACATTAAGATGAAAACAAGCTCAAAGATTATCAACTCCTCCACCAAAACTACCTTAAATAGGAATT
Source organism: Viscum album (assembly GCA_963277665.1). Lineage (NCBI taxonomy): Eukaryota > Viridiplantae > Streptophyta > Magnoliopsida > Santalales > Viscaceae > Viscum > Viscum album. The sequence continues at coordinate 1,982,018,686 of OY728119.1, forward strand.
TTGGAAGCCTTGGGTCTATACTCAAACAGTACAAAGCATCCCACTTGATTATGGTATGCCTAGGGTGGTGGAAAGTTTGTGTACAGAAGACTTTTCCACCCTTGACCCGAAAAGGCATCCATCTTTCATACACCGAACAGACGTGCTTGAAACACTATCTAGATGGCCGAATTTGGGTGGGCCATAGAAGTATTAAATTAATATACTGATGTACCATAACATCCTGAAAAATATCATCCCAAAAGGAGTTATGGTTTTCGAGATATGGTTTAATTGGTGGGATGTTTTTCTGGGCCGCAGAATCTGGTCCAGAATTTTATCTCTAACTTGGGCCGCCTAAATGACCACCATGGAAGCCGAATTAGCATTATCTCATGAAGAGTGATTTGTTCCTATACATGTCTTCTATCATACCACGAAATTTGGGATTAATTTGGCCTGTATGTTGGGCCCCACCGTCTCATCAGTGGGATGGTATCCAATCTGCCTTCTCCAGAATTGCTTCCTTTCATCACAAAATATCCACATCTTCTTCCATGAATTCTCCATTGATCCATGAATGAAACATGTTCATATTGGAGTGTAGATAAATTTCCAAAAATATCAAAATAAAATATCTATAATAATATGAATCATTGGGTACTTAAAATGATGTTAAAAAATGTACCACATAATAGTGCATTTTAATAAGGTATTACAATCATAATGTGAAATGATGTTCAAAGTGTAAAATGAACTAAAATGGTGTTTATGAATAATAAATAACATGAATATTATGTATATTAAAAATGAATATTAGCCTCATTTAGGGATAATCACTGTCCTACGACTTTTTGTGATTCCTTATTCTATAATTTTTATATATATACTTATATTTTACTTTATTTATTATATAATTATATATATATATATATATATATATATATTATTTTGTTTTTTTTTGTTTTTTTGTTTTTTTGTTTTTTTTCTACTAGGGAACTCTGCAAGTGACATGGATATCAAAGGATTAAAAGGGAGCAGCAAGAATTTCAACTTCAACCACCAGGTGACTTCATTCCATGATCCTCATTTTCAATTTCCTTTTTGAACTTTCATTCTCTACCTCTACCCCCTTCTAAATTTTCTTTTCTTTAAACACTGGGAACAATGTTGTTTTAAGTTGGGGGGGATAAAATAATAAAAAAATGCTTTTGTGTAAAAAAAATGAATGATTTGAAAAAAAAAGTGTAAATGGAAGGAAAAATTCCTTTAACTTTGAACATGGTAATACACATTGCACACTTTGAAACTGAATATCAAATAATTTAGCATGCCCCGATTCTGATTTTAATCCTTGTATAATTTCATGAGCATAGATTTTGGAAAGTGTGGCTGTCCAATGTGATATTTCATTGTTTATATTTTCATCCAAAAAAAAGATCACAATGCACGTCTTTTGGATAGTGGGGTATTAGTTTGAGTTCATGGGGTCCCCTAAATAAATAGCATAGGTTTGGTGATCATTTTAGTTTAATGTGAGTATTCAATAAAAAAAATTGTGCATAGAGCAATGAAATGACCTAATGCGTGGCTTTCGGCACTTGGGGATCGTGACTCCATTGTTGTCTGGCCCAGAGTTAGTAATTTTATCTCTATTTTTGGTAATTTGAATTTTTTTTTGATTGAGTTAACTCGAGATGATGCCCGAGTATGTGGGCACTACTACAAATCTGAGCTATAGCCATGGACCTATAGCCACGGTTTTATAGGTCCGTGGCTATATCTTTTATACTGCCACGATTAATTATTTCATCCGTGGCTATATCAGCAGCCCCGTTTTTTTTCCAAACCCATCGGGCTCCTTCCCCTCCCCCTCACGATTCCTCCTCCTCACCACGCCCTCCCCCTCCCCGACGCCTCCATGCCGAAACCTCCTCCGCGCCATGCCCTCCTCGCCGTACCCTCCTCGCCGCGCCCTCCTCGCCGCGCCCTCCTCCTCGCCGCGCCCTCCTCCCTGACGCCTCCTCGCCGCGCCCTCCTCCCCGACGCCTCCTCGCCAACGACTCCTCCGCACCGCGCCCTCCTCGCCGCACCCTCCTCACAGGCCTGGCCTGAGGGCGAGCCCAGCGAGCCCCCGGGCTAGGGAAACAGACGAAAAGGGGGCAACATCCCTCCACCTCCCCCAGCCGCCACAATCCACCTGTGCGATGCCCCCGTCCCACCTCCTCTGCTATACATTATGCTCACTCCGCTGATGCCCTCTCCCATACCCGCTTTGCACGCGCGGACTTTCCCGAGTCTAGCTCTACCTCCCATGCCCCACTCCATGTATGCTTTCACCGTCCTTTGTTAGACCAGGTAAATTAAACCCAGTCCTCATTTCATCCTGATTTTTGTTCTTCAAATTTATAATAATCATAATTGTTATTATTTTTGCAATCAGATTTATCATAAATCTTTTCAATGCGTGGTGTGATTAGATTTTAAAGATCTTTCTTTTGATTCACACTGAATTTCTGATTTTTATTGCTTGTTTTTCATTCATTGGATTTCAAAATTTTGGTACTTTGTTTACTAAACTGAAGGGCAACATTTTAAACATGGTCTTGGGAAATCATTTTGGCCGGGCCGGCCCTGCCTCCTCGCCGCGCCTTCCGTGCCGCGCCCTCCTCTCCATGGTGTCAGTGAGCATTACTCGGTTATGGAACTGAAGAATATGGATGAGGGTGGTCCCAAGAATCCCTCCATTTTCTCATTTTCAACAAGCGACAATGTATCGGAATAGGTTTAAGGGAGTGAGGCCACATTCCTGAAGAGTTCTACAGAAGTGGGAGGTATTATGATGGATAACCATTTTGATCTTTTGTCATATGATGAACTAGTCCAGAATTTTGAACAATACCTGGTCATAACCGTTGGAGAGGAGCAGGTCCCTGAAAATTGGTCATGTGATGAATGTTCTTTCCACTTTTTAGGTGATTTAGAGGACGAGGTTCAGGATTAAATTTATCCATGTATGAGAAGAGTAAGATAGGGAGGGTCAACTAGAAAGATAAAAGGGATTACTCATATTTTTCTCTACCAATGGGGACTAGGTCTATGAATATGTCAAAGGAAAAATAGAAGGAATGTAACCCACCTCTCCAAGGTGGTCTTTTAGTAGTGGGATATTCCTGATAATCCTTTCAAAATTCTTGTGAAATCATAAGATGATGAACCAACTAAAGATACCCTTTCCTTTACTTTGAAAAATTATAAAATTGAGGATTTTTGTTTTGATAAGAGGTTGGATGAGGTTGAATAAATCACTTCTAACTTAGAAACACTCCTAGGATCATCGTTTTTTTCTTTAAAAAGAGCAAGATGACCAAATTAATGAAGTTTTTTATTTAATTGAACAAGCTTTTCTTTTATATTATTGTGATTTTTTTTTATGATTTTGATTTCTCTTCTCCCTATGTATGTTGTGTAGATTCAAGTGAACTTCATGATTTACTAGAGGTACATGAGAAGGTTATTAATACACCTAATGAGAAACTTTTGAAACTCAAAAAATCTAATTGTAATTCAAAGTTTGGGAGTGGTCGAAGAGCAAGAGGATATTTTGAAGTTGCGCACTAATGAAAAAGTGGATATTGATACATATGTGTTTTTTAATAATGAATTTATATAGGATATTTAATCGGATGAAAAATCGCATCCAAGAATTGAATTTTTACTATTTATGCACATCACTCCTCAAGTTGAAGAAGAGGGAATATACCCCCTTTCCCCCCCTTTCCACTACTCCTAGGAAGTTATAATTTCAAAGTGGTGAAATTAAAAGTATATGAAAATGGGGTGTTAAAAAACTATTTGAGTTGATTACTATAGCTAGAAAGAAGATTTTATGCTAGTTCTTAAGTAAGAAGACACATCCTCCATCTAATTGGGGTTGAATCAATGATTTTTCAACAGTGAGCAATATAAATATAGAACCCCTTGGGGGATAAACCCAAGATTATCTTGTTACTTTTTTTAGTTTTTTTATTTGACCTTCTTTAATAAAGTTTTTTTGATTGAGGTCTTTTTTTAGGAAGTTAGGTGGGTCACTTCACATGGTATCCCATTTTGAGTAACTTCTTTCACTCTAAGAAAATTTTCAGGTTGTTTCCTTCCACCCTTAAATTTTTAAGAGTTTAAATTCTTATTATATACTTCAAATTAAGTGTGAGGTAAGGGTACACAATTTTTTTCTAATCCTAAATTTTATAATTCTAAATCATTATTTAAACATTCCTTTTTATTGATTTTTATTAAAAAAATTATGTTATTCACATAGAATAAGTGAATGTACGTTATAATTTCTATTTTTTTAGTACTTTGGTGAGCATAATTTCACATCCTATTGAAGTATAGATTCAACGATTTTTATAGATATAGAGAAGTTATATTTCATAGTAACTTTGAACCAATCTACCTTAGTTTTTACTCTAGTTCTGTTCTGTTTTGAACTTTAAATTTTATAAATTAATGTATATGTTTACACTTATAGGAGATGAAATTTTGGAAACCAAAGGTATTTATTCAACAAGAAAAGAAGGGAATTTTTTTACAATGATCTCAAATGAATAGAGCATCTACACCATGGGAGTAATAGTTTAAATTCTATAATTTTTCTACTTAAACTTGAAAATTCACTTATTTTTTTAGTTGAAATAAATGGTTGGAAGTTGCCTTTTAATAAATTTTGTATGCTGAAATCATCTTGTTAAATCTGTTGGTTGTTGCTTCCTTTTTTACTACCTTTTTTTATTGAAATTCTGGTGTGTATGCTTATTTTAATGTTTTACTAAAAATCATTTTTGAACTTCAAATGTTAACATTAATCTACATTAAAATCCATGAATATGTGTTGAAGTTATTAATATAGTAACTAGTGGGTATCATTCATGCATTTTGTGTGATTGTTTGAACTCTATGTTCTTCATTTCTTTTGTTTTTAATATATTAGTTATATTCTTTGTTTGTAATTAGATAAAAAAATTATTTATTGTTACAAATTGATGCATATATCTAATTAATCATTTCTACCATAGGACGAGGTGGTTGGTGTTGGTTCAAATGCGGACACGTTGGCATGCAACCGACAAGCAAGGGGGAACATCCATTCTTGGTAATGGGCATCTATGTGAACTTCACTTCTTAGTTATTGGTTTTGATTAGAGTGATATTAACATATTATTTTTTTCCCATGTAGTTTTACAAACATAAAATAAAAATTTAATCATAGTTTTATGGTTCCAATTCTAAAATCTTTTTTATGAGATGAATTCTACGGTACTCAATTATTGTGCTCGATATGATTGTATCACCTTCTTTCTTCCATAAACCTTTTACAGTTTGATGAAGATAGGGTGCAACTGGTGATGAAATTTTTGAAGCTCTAATTTCTAATAGTTGAACTTTTCAAAACAAAACATTTTCCTCTCAAGTAAGCTTTGATTTGTGGTTCTTGCATCTACTATTTTTGCAGGATACATGTTTGTATTTAGGCACATAAACACAAATATATTTCTTATCAATTATTTATTCTCTACATAATTACTTCTGATTTATTTTGATCTTTTTTCTTTATTTCTTGTAGGTAAAATATAGGCTTAGGGTGAAAAAGAAATATGCACCCAAAGTACTCTTAAGGCACCATTTTGTATGATGGTAACATTTTGGTAAGTTCATTTATTTCTTTTTACCATACTACATCATGTATGTTGAGAGGGGTCTTTGATTTGTGGTTCTTGCATCATATATTTTGGTCTTTTGTTATATTTATTGAAAATAGTCATTTTATGTCTTGAAGTGTTTTTGATAATATCTTCGGGATGTATTGAAGTATGATAGGGGGCTGGGTGGAGGGGGCAGGGGGCAGGGTGGAGGGGTGTAGGGGGGGCAGGGTGGAGGGGGGTAGGGGGGCAGGGGGGCAGGGGGCAGGGGGCAGGGGCAGGGGGGAGGGTGGAGGGGGGCAGGGGGCAGGGAGGGTGCAGGGGGGGTGCAAGGGGTGTTGTGTAGGCTAAGGGGCTAGGTGGAGGGGGGCAGGGGCAGGGGTAGGGTGTAGGATGGAGGGGGGCAGGGGGGTAGGGGGGAGGGGGGAGGGGGCAGGGGGCAGTTTCTCCATACCATTACTCTAATTATTTTTCTTGTTCTTTAATTTTGGGTCACTACCCATGCCTTTATCATACATGTATTTAGCTTTTAGATATTCATCTTCATTTACCATATTGGAGGTGATGATAACCTTATAACTGATTGAAATTTCCTCATCATCATCATACCATAATACATGACTTAAGTGTGAAAATTTATCCATATACTATCTAGGATAAGATTGTGACTCTATGGAGGCCTTATTCTTAGTAATCATTACAGCAGGTACTTTCGTGAAACCCCATACTGATCATTATTTTTAGGGGGGAGGGGTGTCCAGGCAGGGGGAGGGGCTGTCCAGCAGGGGGGGAGGGCTGTCCAGCAGGGGGGAGGGGTGTCCAGCAGGGGGGAGGGGTGTCCGACAAGGGGGAGGGGTGTCCGGTAGGGGGGGCGGGCTGTCCAGCAGGGGGGCGGGGCTGTTCAGCAGGGGGGAGGGCTGTCCAGCAGGGGGGAGGGCTGTCCAGCAGGGGGGAGGGCTGTCCAGCAGGGGGGAGGGCTGTCCAGCAGGGGGGAGGGGTGTCCAGCAGGGGGGAGGGGTGGTGTCCAGGCAGGGGGCGGGGCTGTCCGGCAGGGGGGGCGGGCTGTCTGGCAGGGGGGTGGGCTGTCAGGAAGGGGGGTGGGCTATCCGGCAGGGGGAGGGGTGTCCGGCAGGGGGGAGGGGTGTCCAGCAGGGGGAGGGGCTGTCCGGCAAGGGGGAGGGGTGTCCAGCAGGGGGGGATGGCTGTGCAGCAGGGGGGAGGGGCTGTCCAGGCAGGGGGAGGGGCTGTCCAGGCAGGGGATGGGGTTGTCCAGCAGGGGGGAGGGGCTGTCCAGGCAGGGGGAGGGGCTGTCCAGGCAGGGGGGTGTCCGGCAGGGGGGGTGTCCAGTAGGGGGGAGGGGTGTCCAGGGGGTGCAGGGGGTGTCCAGTGGGGCTGTTCAGTTGTCACATGGCATGTGATATTTAAATCCAACCAAAAGCCCAGTTCCACAGCCCAGGGGTCCCACAGTACCAGTAATGTTAGATTACATGTTATGTAACCTGTGATTTTCCTGATCCCATGGGGTATTCCTCTAGGTATTCCTACACATTTCTAGATCTCCAAACCTCACCGAATTAGGTATATCAGGGGTCATCCAATCCTGTAGTCATCACAGATTAGCATTCATTTCTTTAAATCTTTTGAGAAAACATCCTCTCATGCCATCCATATCATCCTATTTGAAACTAAGTAGAAGATGTTGCCCCGCGGATGTCGCTAGACCGGGCCAACACGTTGTGGTCACGCTGCGGTCACGCCGCGGTCACGCCGCGGTCACGCCGCGGTCACGCCGCGGTCACACCATGATTTGGCCCTGCTCTAGGACGACACCCTGCGGCGGTTACTCCTCCAGGACGACACCCTGCGGCGGTCACGCCGCAGTCACACCGCGGTCACGCCGCGGTCACGCCGCGGTCACGCCGCGGTCACGCCGTGATTTGGCCCTGCTCCAGGAAGACACCCTGCGGCGGTTACTCCTCTAGGATGACACCCTGCGGCGATCACGCCACGGTCACGCCGTGATTTGGCCCTGCTCCAGGACGACACCCTGCGGCGGTTACTCCTCCAGGACAACACCCTGCGGCAGTCACACCGTGGTCACGCCGCGGTCACGCCGCGGTCACGCCGCGATTTGGCCCTGCTCCAGGACGACACCCTACGGCGGTTACTCCTCCAGGATGACACCCTGCGGCGGTCACGCTGCGGTCACGCCGCGGTCACACCGCGGTCACGCCGCGGTCACGCCGCAATTTGGCCCTACTTCAGGATGACACCCTGCGGCGGTTACTCCTCCAGGACGACACCTTGCGGCTGTTACGCCGCGGTCACACCGCGGTCACACCGTGATTTGGCCCTGCTCCAGGACGACACCCTGTGGCGGTTACTCCTCCAGGACGACACCCTGCAGCGGTCACGCCGCGGTCACGCCGCAGTCACGCCGCGGTCACACCGTGATTTGGCCCTACTCCAGGAAGACACCTTGCGGCGGTTACTCCTCCAGGATGACACCCTGCGGCGGTCACGCCGCGGTCACGCCGCGGTCACACCACGGTCACGCCGCGGTCACGCCGCGGTCACGCCGTGATTTAGCCCTGCTCCAGGACGACACCCAGCGGTGGTTACTCCTCCTTAGAGAAACATTGAATGGTTAGCTCTATAATTTTTCGTATTTCCTCATTCCTAAACTATATCTCCTCTCAGCACTGCCTCTCATTCATATTTCCACAAAACGTGCATAGCAGGTGGTACAAAGGCTCAATTCAACTGAAAACATTGGTTTGGAATTGTCTGGCATATTTTATTGTACATGTATCACATAATATTTGTTCGGTAATTCTTCTTTTTCCTCATCCTCTTCACATGTTGTCCGAACCAGATCTTCCTCATCCTCTGCACATGTCGTCTGAACTGGATCAGCCTGTTGTGATGGAAATTCAATGTCTTCTTTTGGCTGTTTTAGATGAAATTCCTTCCATAATTCCCTCATCTCATGTAGCACTCATTGGGGGGGGGGGGGTCTGCAGGAGGTGTCTAGGGGGGTGTCTGGGGGGTGTCCAGGGTGTGTCCAGGAGGTGTCCATGGGGTGTCCAGGGTATGTCCAGGGTGTGTCCCAGGGGGTGTCCCGGGTGTGTCCAGGGGGTGTCCAGGGGGTGTCCAGGGGGGTGTCCAGGGGCAGGGGGCAGGGTGGAGGGGTGCAGGGGGGGCAGGGTGGAGGGGGGGTGGGGGGCAGGGGGGCAGGGGGGCAGGGGGCAGGGAGGGTGCAGGGGGGGGGGGTGTAGGGGGTGTTGTGTAGGCTAAGGGGCTGGGTGGAGGGAGGCAGGGGGCATGGGGCAGGGTGTAGGATGGAGGGGGGCAGGGGGCAGGGGGGAGGGGGGGCAGGGGGCAGGGGGCAGTTTCTCCATACCATTACTCCAATTATTTTTCTTGTTCTTTAATTTTGGGTCAATACCCATGCCTTTATCATACATGTATTTAGATTTTGGATATTCATCTTCATTTACCATATTGGAGGTGATGATAACCTTCTAACTGATTAAAATTTCCTCCTCATCATCATACCATGATACATGACTTAAGTGTGTAAATTTATCCATATACTATCTAGGATAATATTTTGAATATATGGAGGCCTTATTCTTAGTAATCATTGCAGCAGGTACTTTCGTGAAACCCCATACTAATCATTAGTTTTAGTAGGTAAGGGATTCTGCTGCAACTTATTTTGATGATCCTTGGGTGTACTCATATTCAGCGAACCTGGTGAGGTTTTCTTCCTGGATTGTTCCCAGATAGCTATGTATAAAACATGCATGAGGGGTCCCTCAGAATGTGTCATCATCAATTAATGATAGGTAGGAACCTGCAAGAATTTTTTCCCATTTTTCACCACTTGAGAACCATGAGATGCAATCAGGTTAGGTAAAGCATCCTAAAAGAAACACCTCTATGTAGGCATTCCATCAAATGTTGCCTCATTTGAAGTACTCTCTTCAAGACCAGCTACATTTGTATAGAGGTCCACATTGACTTTCTGCCTATTTTTCCCATTCGTGAGTATTTACATTAGGCTTTCCTACAAAGTTGCAAATACCTACAGTCCCTTGGATCTGTACAAAACCTCAGGGAAAGGTTCCCCCAAAATACATGCCCCTCGAACTGGATGTTCTATCCAATGTTTATCTCTCTATCAGGAAGGGGTACATTGTCCTCATTCAAGGATTTTCCCGAGGGTGGTCCCTCTAGAGTAAATACAACACACTGAGAATAATCCAGGTTTTTTTCATTAGAAGGACCATCCTAAGGTGATGTTGAAGTGATTAAGTCTGTAGTTTTCCCAGTATCCTTCTACACTGATATAACCCCTATCTTATCCACATTATAAGGGACAGTAGTGTATTTTCTCTCCAAGTCATAGATTGGAATATTCATCTTACCATTCCAACTTTCATAGTTAGAGACATCATTCCCCTTCATATTGTAAAAAGAACACTCCTTGTCCCTATTACATTCTGGAGAATGATGGAAAAAACATATAATTCATGTAGAACTGTGGTTTCCTTTCATATTGGATCAGAAAGTCTATACATTCATCTAGTTAGTTAAGACTACTTCTTCTAGAATCATTATATACATGTCCACATTCACATGGGTTATCACATAGTGTCCAAACCTTGGGTTATCGGTATGTATATCCAACCAAATTGAGTTCCCCACGACTGAGAAAATTTCCCAAAAATTGTGTGAGTACCAATAGAGCTATCCAGGCAGGGGGAGGGGTGTCCGGTAGGGGGAGGGGTGTCCGGCAGGGGGGAGGGGTGTCCGGCAGGGGGGATGGGCTGTCCAGGCAGGGGGAGGGGTGTCCAGCAGGGGGAGGGGTGTCCAGCAGGGGGAGGGGTGTCCAGGCAGGGGGGAGGGGTTGTCCAGCAGGGGGGAGGGTTGTCCAGCAGGGGGGAGGGCTGTCCAATAGGGGGAGGGGTGTCCGGCAGGGGGGAGGGGTGTCCGGCAGGGGGGAGGGGTGTCCGGAAGGGGGGATGGGCTATCCAGGCAGGGGGAGGGGTGTCCAGCAGGGGGAGGGGTGTCCAGCAGGGGGAGGGGTGTCCAGCTGGGGGGAGGGGTGTCCAGGCAGGGGGAGGGGTTGCCCAGCAGGGGGGAGGGGTGTCCAGGCAGGGGGAGGGGCTGTCCAGCAGGGGGGGAGGGCTGTCCAGCAGGGGGAGGGGTGTCCGGCAGGGGGGAGGGGTGTCCGGTAGGGGGGAGGGGTGTCCGGTAGGGGGGGCGGGCTGTCCGGCAGGGGGGAGGGCTGTCCAGCAGGGGGGAGGGGTGTCCGGCAGGGGGGGAGGGGTGTCCGACAGGGGGGAGGGGTGTCCGGCAGGGGGGAGGGGTGTCCGGAAGGGGGGATGGGCTATCCAGGCAGGGGGGAGGGGTGTCCAGCAGGGGGAGGGGTGTCCAGTAGGGGGAGGGGTGTCCAGCTGGGGGGAGGGGTGTCCAGACAGGGGGAGGGGTTGTCCAGCAGGGGGGGAGGGGTGTCCAGGCAGGGGGAGGGCTGTCCAGCAGGGGGCGGGGTGTCCAGCAGGGGGGAGGGGTGTCCGGCAGGGGGGAGGGGTGTCCGGTAGGGGGGGCGGGCTGTCCGGCAGGGGGGGAGGGCTGTCCAGCAGGGGGGAGGGCTGTCCCGTAGGGGGGAGGGCTGTCCGGCAGGGGGGAGGGATGTCCCGCAGGGGGGAGGGGTGTCCAGCAGGGGGGAGGGGTGTCCAGGAAGGGGGCAGGGCTGTCCAGCAGGGGGGCGGGCTGTCCGGCAGGGGGGAGGGCTGTCAGGAAGGGGGGCGGGCTATCCGGCAGGGGGGAGGGGTGTCCGGAAGGGGGCGAGGCTGTTCAGCAATCTGTTTTGTTGTCTTTGATTTTGACACCACATGCACACTAGAAGAAGTAGTCTGATCAGGAGAAGGCTCCCCTAGAAGTATACATACTTCTTCAGAACCAGGTGTAGCAGCTTTTGCATCAACATAATGGTCAGCAGAAGCAGGAATCCCACACTACAATTTCTCAGATTCAAAAAAAATGAGAAACAGAGGCAGGCTGGTTTTGTTTATTAACAATATCCGCCTCCTTCACTGTGTCTTGTCCATCTTCCTTCATATTTATGTTAACCTGTGCACTAGAGGCATCACTAGAGGCAGCAAAAAGTAAATCTTATGCCATGAGACTTTCATTGGACACACCATCCAAGGAGGAAACCTCCTTACTAGTGTCAATCTGAGCAGAATCAGATTGACACAGTGAAGGGGGCCTGGGTTCCTTGCTTTGAGAAACCACTTGAGCATAGGAATGGACAGTAGTAGTAACAGGGAGAGAAGGTGCAGGATCCACAACTTCTTCCACAATGTCAGCCCATGTTTTATGGATGGGCGTACAGACCTTCTCATTATCATTCTTGGAGTCATAAACAACCATCCCTTGATTAACAGGCTCAACAAACTGCCTATTAACAGGGTTGTCAGAACCAGAGGTGCAAGCTTTATTGCTTTGTATTGTTTTCCTCTCCAAATCAAGGTTGGAACATTATTTATGATCATGTCCTCGTTGAGAACAAAGGGTGCAAATAACAGATCTTCTGCAGTTTTTAACCTCATGATCAATGACCTTACAATCTGGGCAAAATTTTGGTATGTTCTCAAATTCCACTAAGTTCTATCTCCTCTTCATCAGTAGATAAACAAACTTTGTCTACTAATGTGGAGAAAAGGTCTATTTCAATTAGACATCTAGCATAATGGCCAAATAGAGCTATTTCAATTTCTCGATCCATCTTAACTGGAACTCCAACAGCTAATGAAATGTCATATATTATTCTAGGATGCCATAAAACCCAGTTTAAGCCATAGATTTTAACCCATACCTGAACTGAGGTCTTACCAATTTCATATGGGTTGAATTTCTAATCCCAGTCATGTATATGTACTGCACCTGGCTTGAGTGAGAGGGAGCCAAATCCCCAGTCATGTATATGTACTGCAGGGGGTGCAGGTGCAGGGGGTGCTGGGGGGGGGAGGGGGGCAGGGGGGATGGGGGCAGGGGGGATGGGGGCAAGGTCAGGGGGGGTGCGGGGGGTGGGGGGTGTTGGGGGTGCAGGGGGGCAGGGGGGAAGGGGGGAGGGGGGCAGGGGTGTAGGGGGGCAGGGGTGCAGGGGGCAGGGGGCAGGGGCAGGGGGAGGGTGGAGGGGGGAAAGGGGAAGGGGGGGTGCAGGTGCAGGGGGTGCTGGGGGGAGGGGGGGCTGTCCAGCAGGGGGGAGGGTTGTCCAGCAGGGGGGAGGGGTGTCCATTAGGGGGGAGGTGTGGGGGGAGGGGTGTCCGGCAGGGGGGGAGGGATGTCCAGCAGGGGGGGGGGGCTGTCCAGCAGGGGGGGGTGTCCAGCAGGGGGGGGAGGGCTGTCCAGTAGGGGGGATGGGTGTCCAGCAGGGGGGAGGGGTGTCCAACATGGGGGAGCGGGCAGGCTGAGGTTAGGGGGCATGCTGGTGTGCAAGGGTGCATGGGGGAGTGAAGTTGGGTGGGGGGTGTCCAGGGTCTGGGGGGGTCTGTCCTGGGTGGGGGGATGGCAGTTGGGAGGGTGTCCAGGGTCTGGGGGGGTCTGTCCTGGGGGGTTTGGGGGGGGGCAGGACTGGTAGGGGAGAGGGGGGAACTAGCAGGGGGAGGGGGGGAAAGTAGCAGGGGGAGGGGACTGGGCAGGGGCAGGGGGGGGGGGTGTTTTGGTTCGGTGTAGGGCTGAAGGGGAGGAGGATGGGTGGTGTGCAGGGGTCGGGTGCAGTGCAAAGAGGGAGGGAGGCCGGGTCTGGTGTGAAGGGGGGAGGAGGGGGCGGGATGGTGGTGTGCAGGGGGAGGGGTGTAGGTTGGGTGTGCAGTTACAACCAATTTTGATTGGTCAACCTTGAAAATTTGAAACTGAACAGCACGCTGAACCTTAAAATACATGTTTCCCGAATCCTCGCTTTTTCTCGTACTACCATGATTTCTAACAAATTAAGTGCAGTTCCCATTATGAGCAAATAGGCACCACACATAGCTATTTGAACCTTTTTCCATTCAATTTCAGAATCATTGGAGAAAAGTCTATTTGATCGGCAACTTGGGAAATGGTGAGCTTCTTTATTTGTGATTATCAAGTTTGCAGCATTCAAAATGCCCTCCACTTTCTGAACTGAACAATAGCATTCACCCAGCCAGGTACCAAGTAGTGAACAAAAGCTCTGTATAATTGCCATGCAACTGCTAACCAAGGAAAAGAACCAGTCTGGAAACTTCTAAGGCACACTTCTAGACTGTTTACTGCAAATAAAAAAGGTTTTCCTCATCCGTCTCCATACTCAGCCTCTGAATCATCTCCTTTCCTTTGAACTCTAGCACCACAAATTTCTGAATCTTCAACACATGGTCTAGGCTCCAGTGATGACTTATTACTAGGCTCCAACCCCATCGAGAGAGTTCATACGACTTGGCCATCGAGAGCAGAAGGTAAGACAAACTTCCCCAATCTGCGACAATCAATTGTACCTGGCAGCATGTTCTGAATTGTCACTTCATCATCAAGTGGAATAAATTGCAGCCCAGGGACATATTGTTCCTTCACGTCAACCCTTCGCTGAAATTTCTTTTTCAAACCGTGCAAAACTGGAATCATTCAGCTCTTTGCCTTACTGTTGTCCTGTGGGGGTGCAAGGGGGCTGTCCGGAGGGGGGGGGGGCAGTCTAGTGAGGTGCATGGGGGTGTTCAAGGGGGCTATCCAGGGGGGTGAAATGGGGCTATCCAGGGGGGCATGGGGGTGCAAGGGGGTTGTCCAGGCGGTGTGGGGGGGAGGGCTGTCCAGCAGGGGGGTCTGCAAGGCAGTTGGGAGGAGGGCGGGGGGGGGGGGGGGTCTGCAGGGCATAGGGGAGGGGTGCAGGAGGTGTCCAGGGGGGTGTCCAGTGTGTGTCCAGGGGGTGTCCATGGGGTGTCCAGGGGGGTGTCTCGGGGGTTGGGGGGTATTTTTTTTTATGGATTTGGACACCCTATAGCCACGATTTTAAACCCTGGCTATTGGTTTATTGCCATGGTTTTTAACCATGGCTATAGACCTAATGCCACGATTTTATACCGTGGCAATAGAGCCTGTCCAGCCTTTAGTATAGCCACGGTTCAAACTGTGGCCTTAGGTATATATCCACGGTTCCAAACCATGGCTATAGGACTGGGCCTATAGCCACGCCAAACTTAGCCACGGTTCCTCAAACCGTGGCTATTAACTATAGCCACGGTTTAAGGGCCTATAGACACGGTTTAGAACCGTGGCTATAGCCCGAATTTCCAATAGTGGGGCTTCACTTGGTTCCCTAAGGTCCTTGAGCCTGTGAGTCATCGGCAAAGTCTCGCTACAGGGGTTGACTCTTTTGGGTGCAATTTCAATTACCATGGCAAAATTGCAAAATAATAATAATAATAATAATAATAATAATAATACTATTAAAAAAAATTGAATAATCATATTAATATTGAAATGTAATTCCACCTAGAGCTTCCGTAATTTCCCCCTTGAATAAATATGAACCCCCATGTCTATTGTGATGCACAACACATCCTCATACTTAATTGATATTGGATGAAATATGGCAATGAATTTGAACAAAGGAATGGGCTTGGGATTGTGATCTGCTTATGAAAATATATTGTATTAAAATATTTTGATGGGTTTCATGATTGTTTGGTAAATGGGTTTCTGGTGATCATTGTGTATTAAAATGTTTTTGGAAAAGGGATTTCGAATTTCATATTGTTGAGATATATTTTGCTCGGGACTAGCAAAACTCAAGTTGAGGGGTGTGATTAGCCACTAAATGAGCCTAATATTAATTTTTAATATACATAATATTCACGTTATTTATTATTCATAAACACCATTTTAGTGCATTTTATACTTTGAACATCATTTCACATTATGATTGTAATACCTTCTTAAAATGCACTATTATGTGGTACATTTTTGAACATCATTTGAAGTACCCAATGATTCATCTAATTTTAAGGAATATAATTATACATATTTTAATTTGATATTACTTTGTACTGGATATTAACTTCAATATGAACATTTTTTATTAAAGGATCGATGAAAGATTCATAAAGGATGATGGAGATATTTGGCAATGAAAGGAAGCAATTCTGGAGAAGACAGATTGGACACCAACCCACTGATGAGAATGTGGGGCCCAACATAAATTCCAAATGAATCCCAAATTTCTTGGGATGCTAGAAGACATGTATAGTAACAAATAACTTTTCATGATCCAATGCTAATTAGGAATCCATGGTGTCCATTTAGACGGCCCAAGTTAGAGATAAAATTATGGGTTAGATTCTACGGCCCAAAAAACATCCCACTAATATGATCATATTTCAGAATCCACAACTCCAAATGGGACCAAATTTTACATTCGGTTAGAAGACATCCAGGGCTCCATTTTCTGATTCTATGTCCCACTCTGATTCTGCCTTCTAGAAGGTATTCCAAGCACTTCTTTTCGGTGAAGGAAAGTTGGATGCCACCTCGGGTCAAGGGTGGAAAATCAACTCTCCCTTACTTTCCACCCACCTATGGCCTACCACAATTAATTGAGGAGACTTGGACTGTTGGAGGATCGACCCAAGGGCTCAAAAATACCTATTTAAGGAAGTGGTGTTGGAGGATTGAAGAATCTTGGATGCTTTGTTCAATTGTAATGTTATGCTGCGATTTTGTTGTCTCGAGTTTTTCTTTCACTTGTAAGTTGTTCAATTCACTTTAGTTTCTTAATAAAATTTCTTATTCTCCTCTTATTATGTTGTTCTACATCTCACTTTGATACCATTTCCTCAATATTTGAATTTATTCACACCAAATCTTGTGAAATTATTCACACAACGGTGGAGTGATCATTTTATTTTTGTTGTTTTCTTTACTTCTCCATTTCCTCCCTCATGAGTCTACTTTCCGCTTCCATTGAAACCATGGGATCAATGGAGGGATAACCCACTTATGGGTTGATCCAAGGGAGTATCAAGGGGCTTGATTGGATGTTATTTATCACCCCATTAATGTATAATCACTTCTTTAATTGAGATTTTTATTTGATGATTTTTAAACTCCATCGTCCTTGTTGAATTTCAGGTCACACGCTTCATGTGCTAATACGAACCTTTACCTTGAAGTGATCAAAACTTTGATCCTTAAAGTGTATAGGTGATTAGTATTAAAGGGTGTAGGCATTAAACCAGTAAGTTATGATGTTGTTTTATCTCCTTAAATGAACTCATCTCAAATATAAGAAATTGAAATCATTAAAAAGGAAATACGTCCAATCCACCCCGAGTGATAACCTTGGATCAACTCATTCTTTTAAACTGAATTCACTTAAATCTGTTAGTTATACTTTAAACCCATATAAAATCAACTCAATTTGGCCACTTCATAGCCAAAAACAGTCCATAGAATGTACGTGTCTATAGGTTACTTCTTAGGTCTCTGAGGATTCGACAACCTAAGCTAAACTACAAGGACCGTCCTACCTTCTTCTCTTGGGTAAATTTGAGCGAGAATCACACATCATCGCCCCTTTAATATCATTTACTGCAGCCCCGCTGCCCATCCTATTCGTAACAACTCAGGATCTTCCCCCCCCCTTTTCACACACCACGTAACCAACCAACACCCACATGTTCATTATTCCATTTTTATTCAACCAGGGTGATCACACAAGGGTTCCAGATTTTATATCAGCCAACTTTACGTGATTAACCAAATTACACATTCCACAAAGTTCCATCCACAAAACGGTCTAGAAATATAGGGTAACATTTAATTGCACAAGAAAAGTCCCTCAACGACCATGATTTTCAGTAGGCATAAGCCTATTGAATTCACAACTTAACAATTGGATATATAAAGATAAACATAATAACTTTCCCATCCCCGTTCTTTAAGCCAGTTATTATCTTTATTAAAATGGTTCAAAATGTGTTTCACGTAAACAAGAGGACACCCACCCCGCATGATGCACAAATTAGAGAGACGAAGGTAAGATCCCTACCTCCATAGGTTCTAATCACAACACTCCCCGGGTCAACTTTAGAAGACGTTCGTCGGCGTCCGTCGCTTTTGTCAAATCCCAGCAAAATATCCTCAGGTGGAAGTTGGGAAGGAAAGGCCAAAGGGAATAAAACATATCCAAGCTCAGAAGTTTCGCCTCGTCATTATGATCCTGTGGCCGCTGACGGATCGTTAATCGGAGCTTGGACGAAGAAGTTATGGAAGAAAGGAGCTTTGGAGTCTCTCTCAGGAGAGCTCTGCTCAAGGGAATGGGGAGGAGAGGAATGATTTGAAAAGGAGGAGAGGCCCCCTCATTTTATAGGTGAGAAAAACTAAAGTACACGGCGTGTACTCGGCCATTTCACACGGTCACCACGCGGCTTCCAACACGACCTTCAACGCGGAACACGATCGTTGACTGGTCAACACACGGTTTGAGGGTAATGCGTACGTGGGGAGGGACTACACGGCGTGTAGTATGGGCTACACGGCATGTAATCATTTATTTCACGCGGCAAGGACACAGCCTCAACACGGCACACGGCCGTTGACTGGTCAACACACAGTTTGAGGATAACGCGTATGCGGGGAGGAACTACACGGCGTGTAGTATGGGCTACACGACGTGTACTCATTTATTTCACGCGACAAGGACACGCCTTCAACACAGGGTATACCCAGAAATGTGGTACACGACGTGTACTCACACTACAGGGTGTGTAGTTACAAAATTCTGAAAAGTGTGGGAAAAGTCCATTTTACCCTCCATAACACTTCATGACCCTCTTTTCGACAAAGGAATGGGCCGGAGAGGTTTGGGCCATTACAACTAGTACCCCTAGTCATGCCACTCCACTCCCAGAGTACATGGAGCATCCGTCCGAAAGGCTGACGAGTGCACGATGCTCGTTGATTGTCCAAAGGGAAAAACATAATTCTACCAACAGACCTCCTCAAATGGCCCTGGATAACCAAACAGATCACACTGTTGCAATCCTTGTAGAAAAACACATAGGATCGACTATTTATTCACTCGAATCGGACTCCCGGTGAAAAGGATGTATCTCTCCACACCATACACGAACGATGCTTCATGGGGACCACACCTCGATCCTGTAACACATCATACAGATCGCTCCATTTTTATCCTCATGAAAAAATACATAGGATCAACTATTCATTCGTCTAAAATGAATACCCAGTGAAAAAGTCACATTTCACCACAAACGCCCAAACCAGGCCTTGTGGGGCCCACACCTCAATTTCAGTTTAAGTACCCAAAATAAGTATTGAAATGTTCTCATCAATTTCAGGGTCTTGATGTCACTAATGGCACTTCAATTGGACATCGTATGCTGGGGTTAGACCCGATACAAAAAAACCTTAATAATAATAATAATTATTATTATTATATTATTATTATTATTATTATTATTATATTTATATTTAGGCGTTTCATGCAACCGAGCCACAAGCCCAAAATATATGACACAAATTTCATTGTAATTTAGTCAAAGTTTAAAATTTTTGTTTTCCTACAAACTACTGTATATGTGGCAAATAGGGTCGAACCCACAGGGAAGACAATTTTGACTACTATTCTTCTAAATTTTTTCAAAAAGACCCCACTGTTGTCAACCGTGGGGTAAATTTTCTAGGGTAAATTTTCTGTTTTTTTTTTACTTTTAATATATATATATATATATTTTGTGTATTTTTTTAAACTAAGATGAAATAGGTAAAAGTTTAAAAACAAAGAGTAATAAAGATTAAGAATGCTGATAAATGAAAAATCAAGAGAAATACGCCTAGGGAAAAACTCTATTCTACTAGTTTTGAAAAGGATTCCTAATCACTTAAATGTTGTTGCAATATACCACTATAAAAAAGAATGACTTACTTACCTCTCCAAGAGTTAAGTCACATGGTTTGATCAATCTCAGAGTTCGCCACTCTAAAAGAGTTCAACTGTTAAAGTTTTGTTTTAAAAAGTACAATAGAACAAACTCACCGTTAGTTATGATATTTTCATTTTGATTAAAAAGTTGTAGAAGTTTCATCTTCAATAAAACTTTCCAAATGATTTCGGAGTTTTTAAATTAAGTACAAGTGGAATGATGCAACTGAATGAATTTAGGACTGATCTCGCCGATCAATTCTGAATACATTAAAAATAATAAAGTGATAAGGAAGAGAATAATTAACCAGTATAATTAGTAATTCCCCAAAAATCAAAGGTTTAGCCAACAATCATGTTCATTATCATATAAACTGAAAACATACAATTACAGTAAAGAAATTGAAAAGAAAATAGAGGAGAAGACTCCCTTACGATAACAAGAACTGCACTGCTCCGCTCCTTGGATCTCCAGGAAGAAGGAAGCTATCCAGGATCTCCTCGGATCTGCTCTGCCCCGATGAGTGAGAAACTGTTGATTCTTTTCTGATGGAATCCACCCCCCATCTGCTCCAGCTCCTTTTAACTTTGATGTTATGTACTGCATGTCACTGACCAGCAACACTGATATTGGTCAGCTCTTCACATTCACACGACACACGTGCGCTTTTTCAGTCAATCTCACATCGCTCTATCTTCTCTCATGTAACTAACTTTCAGTACTTTTATTAAGTGAATCTGGACGGGTTTATGAATCTGCCGTGAACTTGCACAGTTAAGATAAAGTATTAATTTTGACATTAAAATAAAATGTAAATCTTTATAACTCAATAATCATTCAAATAGTTAATTTGAGATAAAATGTAATTTAGTTTATATTAATAGTTGTTATTATTTTATTTTATTTAGAATTATTATTAAATTATTCAATTAACATTGTTATAGTTAACGCTTTAATATTGTTATATAATATTATCTAAATATTATTAAAAGTTGTTATTTTATCAAGTTATTTATTAATTTAATTTATTATAATTATTTATTAATTTAATTTAATTTAAAAGATAAAATATTAAATTAAAAACTAAGTTACTTAAATGAAAATAAAAAAATTAATTAATTAAATATTAAAATTTCATATTATTTAATAAAATAGACTAAAACCACTGAACTAAGTAAAAATTTATTAGACAATGAAAATAAAGTAAGACTTAAATTAATTATTTTAAAGGCTAAATATACATAATCAATTATAAAAATTGATTAATTATTAAATTTAATTATAAAAATACAAAAGTACATATATCTAGTAAAAAGTGCAAAAAATAAATAATTAAATCATTAAAAATTAAATAAAAAGATGTAGAAAACTATGTAAAAATAAGGCCACATCAAATTCCTCAACACTTAAGAATTGTTTGTCCTCCAACAATATCATGCTTTATTATCTTTGAAAAATAGAAAAGTGTGTTATGATTCAGATCAATATGTAACATATCCAGTACTTTCAAAATAGAGGACTGTCAAGAGGATTTTTAAAATGAATTGTTTAAATGCATCTTGTCTTAAATCAATCTCTCACTGGTAGTCTAAAAAAACTATGAATCATCAAGCAAGAAGATGTCCTGCCTCATATGTGATACTGCTTAATGATTTATCTCAATTCGAATCTAAGATCTAAATCCAAAAGTGAAAACGGGTTAAATATTTGTGGAATTAAGAACTTAACAAAGAAACTTTGTACTTTGACTCATCATCTAGGTTACAATTTTTTTTTGAATCACCTTATTGATACAACCTAAATGATTCCCATATAAACAATTTTTCCCCTTCATCATTCGACGTCCATCATTCCCCTTATTCCCTCGCCTTAATGAACTCATTTTTGACCCTAAACACTTTATTTTCTTTTTCCCAAGCCATGTATCATGAGCTAAGCACTATGCATATACACTTATTCAAGGTGTACATAGGGCTTATAGTAAACAGAAGCGCACCCAACATCTAGGGTCTCAGAGATTCATTATGGGATCCCAGATGCCCAAACTACTCCAGTTTCAAAAGATTTATATAAAAATCATTTACATTGGCTAATTAAAGTAATTTCTTTAATAATTAAAAGTAAAATGAGTTCCCTAGAATCAAGATCAAACTTCCAGTTCCAAGGGTCATGATCATAACTCCACTAACAGGTTACCCACATCACTCTCAAAAGTAGTTCCTAAACCAACATTTCCATTAAATCACTAATCAAGGATCACTCAACAATCATCCATCCTCATTAATTTCAGATTCAAAGTAGTTCTTAATTACTAGTCAAGCATCATCCTTAGGCAAGACCCATTTGAGAAATAATGTGAAGCCTAAAATAGTGAAAGAAATTTTGAAAAAATTTATCCATATTTTACAAAAAGATTGAAGTTGTAGTGGGAATTGATGGACTTATCATTAAACACAGTTAATCTCAGTCAAGAATTGACCCCCTCCCCCACACTTAAAACCCAAATTTGTCCCCAAAGTTGAATTATAAATGTGAAGAAGAATAATTAATCAATTAAGGTTCAAAATAGATTTTCAATTTAGTATATTTATGACATGTTTTAAGGGTGTCATTCAAATTTAAAAATATTTTTTTCCACAAAGATCAATTTACAACAGGTTCATATGCCCAAATACATGCATTATCAAATGAGTCAGTGACAAAGATTTTCAATATAGTTCAAGAAATATCATGTAACTTGTGGGTGAAAAATTTACTAGGCTGAAAGCAAGTTCACATATTAGGTTCAAATGGATTTTCAATAGAGCAGACAAAGACAAGATAAACACCCCAACCCATATAAGAAGATTCAATAAAACACAAGAACTAACAAGCATGACCCCCATACACTTAAGTTCAAGTAGTGGGTGGATTAAATAACAATGAAATTAATTTTTCAGTAGTGAATCACATAAAGAATTTTAAACAATCCAGTAAAACAAACATGCAGCAAGAATTTCTATCAAAATGACAAGAATCAAAATTTTTAAACATCTCAAGTCAGGCAGTAATTTTTTTAGTACAAGAAGATTTTTTTTACAATCAAGCAGAATTTTTCCAAATAAATAGTAATTGATTCACCACTATCATTTTATCAATGATTCACCATCAGTAGCACCGATGAGTCACTGATAACAGTGCATCAGTGGCTCAGGTGCATCGGTGAGTCAAAGACTCACTGATAGTAGTAAAACTGTGACTTGTAGTGAATTTCTATTAAAGTGAAAAGGAGCAGAGAAATTAATAAAGAAATTAAAATACTTCCTTGACATGGTTTGTCATTAATCCCCCCGCATGGGAATTCCACTCCTTAGATAACATCAGTAGCACTATCTTAACACATAAAACAAGAACCAGGGGCAAAAACAAAGAACAACAGGAATTGCAAAAAAACAGAGCATGCAACATTTTTATTCAAATTCCAAAAATGAAACAACAAAAAGGATAAAACAAGAACCATGGGTTGACTCCCATACAAAGTTAAGTTTAATGCCTTCATTCAGACTTTATTCAGAATCAATTTTCAAGCACAATGAAGGTATCCAAGACCTTCGATTGTCCCTCAAAATAAAGCTTCACTCTCTGACTATTAACCAGAATAGGTTTTTTCTCCTCACCTAAAATTTCTATAGCTCCATTATTAAGAACCCTCACTAAAGTAAATGGTCCAGACCACTTAGACTTTAAATTTCTAGGAAAGAGTTTGAGTATAGAGTTAAAGAGAAGGACCTTTCTGTCTAGGTTTGAATTCCTTGGTATTTATGATATAATCATGAAAGATTTTAGTCCTCTCTTTATAAATCCTTGAATTATCATAACTCTCTCTCCTAATCTCATCTAACTCACTTAGCTCAAGTAATCTTCTCTCACCAGCACTCTTAAAATCAAAATTCAGAGCCTTAACTTCCTAATATGACTTATGTTGCAACTCCAAAGGTAAATGAAAACATTTCCCAAAAAACAGACTCTAAGGAGACATACTTATTAGAACTACTGGAAATGGGGACTTTACCATTGGTTTAGAACCGCTGGGAAAGGCCGTAGAACCATTGGTATAACATATACCAACAGTTCTGCAAACCGTGGGGAAGTAAGCTGTTGGGAAAACCTATCCCAACGGTTTACAAAGAACCATTGGTATAGGTTAGTAAAATTAACCTATGCCAATGGTTTAACCAAACCATTGGCATAAGTTTTACCAACAGTTTACACTAAACCGTTGGTAAAAGTGGTGATAATAAACTCTTTCCCAACGGTTTAGAACCGTTGGGAATGGTTTTTTCCAACGGTTCTCTTTGAACCGTTGGCAAAAAAAATCCATAGTAATCTTTTCCAATGGTTTGTAAACCATTGGTAAAGGATTATTACAAGCCTATGCCAATGGCTTGAAACCGTTGGCATAGGCTTGCTTTGAAAATTGCACAGCAGCCTACAATTTGCACAGTAGACTCCAATTTTGCACACCAACCTCCATTTTTTCACACCAACCTCCATTCTGCTCCTTTGCAATTACTATACCTGCAATAACAAACTAATACATACATATAGAGAAAAAATTCATACATATTTAACATATAATGCATTCTTGAACTATACACATCCAGAATTAAATCAAAATTCATAATGTAATTATAAACATACACAATTGATTTAGAATTCAATTTAAAATTTAGATGACAATTATATGTGGAATCCAGAATTCAATTCATAATTGAATACATACATAATTTAATTATCAATTATCAATAAAATACATAAAAAACTGAATAACTATCAACAGAATCCGAATACGTTTGTTCGTATTTTCATATACCAGTTGTTTTTACTAAAAATTATATTCATTTTAAACAAAATACATACACTTGGAGTAATACTGGCCACACCGTGGCTCGAATTGAGGCAGGGTTGACTTATAAATGTTATATATGACCCATAGATAATTTTCTTAAAGTATCAACATATTCTGAAAGCATTTGGTTGGTTTTCCGTATGCCAGTTATTGTTTTCACTTAAAATGTTGTTCATTTCAAAAAAAATGAAACTTTGAGTGGGGCCACCCAAACCATGCCTCATATTGAGGTGGGGTTGAATTTTACACATCACATATTACCCAAGGATCGTTTTCCTAAAGTTTCAACGGAATCCGAATGCATTTGGTTGGTTTTTCGTATGTCATTTATTGTTTTCACTTAAAATGAAGTCTATTTTAAACAAAAGAGAGACAATTTGAGTGGTTACGGCCACATAGTGCCTCGAATTGAGGAAGAGTTGACTCATACACGTCACAAATGACCCATGTATCATTTTACAAAAGGTTAAACAGAATCCGAATGCGTTTTGTCGGTTTTCCATATGTCAGTTGTTGTTTTCACTTAAAATGAAGTCCATTTTAAACTAAAGAGAGACACTTTGAGTGGTGCCGGCTACACCATTCCTCGGATTGAGGTGGGGTTGACTCTTTCACATAATATATTACCCATGGATCATTGTGCTAAAGTATCAACACAATCAGAATCCGTTTGGTCAGTTTTCTGTATGTACTTAAAATGTTGTCCATTTTAAACAAAAGGGAGACACTTAGAGTGATCCCGGCCACACTGCGACTCGGATTGAGGCGCGGTTGACTCTTACACGTCACATATGACCCATGGATCATTTTCCTAAAGTTTCAATAGAATCTGAATGCGTTTGGTCAGTTTATCGTATGTCAGTTGTTGTTTTCAATTAAAATGAAGTCCATTTTAAACTATAGAGAGACATTCGGGTGGTGTCGACCACTCCACACCTCATATTGAGGTTGGGTTGAAATGTACACGTCACATATAACCCATGGATCTTTTTCCTAAAGTTTTAACTAAATCCGAATGCATTTAGTCAGTTTTCCGTATGTCAGTTGTTGTTTTCATTTAAAATGTTGTCTATTTCAAATAAACCTGAGACACTTTCTATATGTATATGTTAGTTGGTTTTAGTGTGTAATTTAAATTCCCTATCATTTTCAATCCAATTATTGTACCTGAAATAAACTAACACATACATATACAATTATTGTACCTGCAATAACCAACTAACACATACATATAGAGAACAAATTCATACACATTTAACATATAATGCATCCTGGAACTATACACATCAATAATTAAATTAGAATTCATAAACATAAATAATTCATTTAGAATTAAATTTAAAATTTAGATGACAATAATATGTGGAATCCATAATTCAATTCATAATTTGATCGGTTTTTTGTATACCATATATTTTTACCTGAAATGATGTCCATTTTAAACAAAATACATACACCTGGAGTGATACCAGCCACACTGTGCCTCAGATTGAGGCGAGGTTAACTCGTACACGTCACAAATGACCCATAAATAATTTTACTAAAGTATCAATATATTCCAAAAGCGTTTGATCAGTTTTCCGTATGCCAGTTGATGTTTTTCACTTAAAATGATGTCCTTTTGAAACAAAAGACATACACTTTGAGTGGTGTTGGCCACACCATGTCTCATATTGAGGTGAGGTTGATTCGTACACGTCACATATGAATCATGGATCGTTCTCCTAAAGTTTCAACAGAAACCGAATGCGTTTAGTCAGTTTTCTGTATGTACTTAAAATGTTGTCCATTTTAAACAAAAGAGATCCACTTAGAGTGATCCCGGCCACACCGTGCCTCAGATTAAGGTGGGGTTGACTCGTACACATTACATATGACCCATGGATCATTGTCCTAAATCATCAACACATTTCGAATGCATTTGGTCAGTTTTTCGTATGTCAGTTGTTGTTTTCACTTAAAATGATGTCCATTTTAAACAAAAAGAGACACCATGAATGGTGTCGGCCACACCGCGTCTCGGATTGAGGCGGGGTTGACTTGTACACATCACATATGACCCATGGATCATTGTTCTAGAGTATTGACACAATCATAATCCGTTTGGTCGGTTTTCCGTATGCTAGTTGTTGTTTTCACTTAAAATGAAGTCAATTTTAAACAAAAGACAGACACTTTGAGTGGTGCCAGCCACACCGCATCTCATATTGAGGCGAGGTTGATTCGTACACATCACATATGACCCATGGATCGTTCTCCTAAATTTTCAATGGAAACCTAATGCGTTTGGTCAGTTTTCCATATGTACTTAAAATGTTGTCCATTTTAAACAAAAGAGAGACACTTAGAGTGATCCCGGCCACACCGTGCCTCATATTAAGGCGAGGTTGACTCTTACATGTCACATATGACCCATGGATCGTTGTCCTAAAGCATCAACACATTTAGAATGCATTTGGTCAGTTTTTCGTATGTTAGTTGCTGTTTTCACTTAAAATGATGTCCATTTTAAACAAAAGAGAGACACTATGAATGGTGTCAGCCACACCGCGTCTCAAATTGAGGCGGGGTTAACTCATACACGTCACATATGACCCACAGATCGTTGTGCTAGAGTATCGACACAATCATAATCCGTTTGGTCGGTTTTCCGTATGCTAGTTGTTGTTTTCACTTAAAATGAAGTCAATTTTAAACAAAAGACAGACACTTTGAGTGGTGCCGGCCACACCACGTCTCAGATTGAGGCGGGGTTGATTCATACACGTCACATATGAACCATGGATCATTCTCCTAAAGTTTAAATGAAAACTGAATTCATTTGGTCAATTTTCCGTATGTACTTAAAATGTTGTCCATTTTAAACAAAAGAGAGACACTTAGAGTGATCCCAGCCACACCGTACCTCGGATTAAGGCAGGGTTTACTCGTACAGGTCACATATGACCCATGGATCGTTTTCCTAAAGCATCAACACATTTTGAATGCATTTGGTCAGTTTTTCGTATGTCAGTTGTTGTTTTCACTTAAAATGATGTCCATTTTAAACAAAAGAGAGACACTATGAATGGTGTCGGCCACACCGCGTCTCGGATTGAGTAGGGGTTGACTCATACATGTCACATGTGACCCATGGATCGTTGTTCTAGAGTATCGACACAATCAGAATCCATTTGGTCGGTTTTCCGTATGCTAGTTGTTGTTTTCACTTAAAATGAAGTCAATTTTAAACAAAAGACAGACACTTTGAGTGGTGCTGGACACACTGCATCTCAGATTGAGGCGGGGTTGATTTGTACACATCAGATATGACCCATGGATCGTTCTCCTAAAGTTTAAATGGAAACATAATGCGTTTGGTCGGTTTTCTGTATGTACTTAAAATGTTGTATATTTTAAACAAAAGAGAGCCACTTAGAGTGATCCCAGCCACACCATGCCTCGGATTAAAGAGGGGTTGACTCATACACATCCCATATGACCCATGGATCATTTTTCTAAAGCATCAACACATTTATAATGAATTTGGTTAGTTTTTTGTATGTCAGTTGTTGTTTTCACTTAAAATGATGTCCATTTTAAACAAAAGAGAGACACTATGAATGGTATCGGCCACACCGCGTCTCTAATTGAGGCAGGGTTGACTCGTACACATCAAATATGACCCATGGATCGTTGTTCTAGAGTATCGACACAATCAGAATCCGTTTGGTCGGTTTTCCGTATGCTAGTTGTTGTTTTCACTTAAAATGAAGTCAATTTTAAACAAAAGACAGACACTTTGAGTGGTGCCGGCCACACTGCATCTCAGATTGAGGCGGGGTTGATTCTTACACGTCACATATGATCCATGGATCGTTCTCCTAAAGTTTCAATGGAAACCGAATGCGTTTGGTCGGTTTTCCGTATGTACTTAAAATGTTGTCCATTTTAAACAAAAGAGAGACACTTAGAGTGATCCCGACCACACCATTCCTCGGATTAAGGCGGGGTTGACTCGTACACGTCACATATGACCCATGGATCATTTTCCTAAAACATCAACACATTTCGAATGCATTTGGTCAGTTTTTCATATGTCAGTTGTTGTTTTCACTTAAAATGATGTCCATTTTAAACAAAAGAGAGACACTATGAATGGTGTCGGCCACACCACATCTCGGATTGAGGCGGGGTTAACTCGTACACGTCACATATGACCCATGGATCTTTGTTCTAGAGTATAGACACAATCAGAATCCGTTTGGTCGGTTTTCCATATGCTAGTTGTTGTTTTCACTTAAAATGAAGTCAATTTTAAACAAAAGACAGACACTTTGAGTGGTGCCGGCCACACTGCATCTCAGATTGAGGCGGGGTTGATTCTTACACGTCACATATGATCCATAGATCGTTCTCCTAAAGTTTCAATGGAAACCGAATGCGTTTGGTCGGTTTTCCGTATGTACTTAAAATGTTGTCCATTTTAAACAAAAGAGAGCCACTTAGAGTGATCCCGACCACACCGTGCCTCGGATTAAGGCAGGGTTGACTTGTACACATTACATATGACCCATGTATCATTTTTCTAAATCATCAACACATTTCGAATGCATTTGGTCAGTTTTTCGTATGTCAGTTATTGTTTTCACTTAAAATGATGTCCATTTTAAACAAAAGAGAGACACTATGAATGGTGTTAGCCACAACACGTCTCAGATTGAGGAGGGGTTGACTTGTACACATCACATATTACCCATGGATTTTTTTGCTAGAGTATCGACACAATCAGAATCCATTTGGTCAGTTTTCCGTATGCTAGTTTTTGTTTTCACTTAAAATGAAGTCAATTTTAAACAAAAGACAGACACTTTGAGTGGTGTCATCCACACCGCGTCTTTGATTGAGGCAGGGTTGATTTGTACACATCACATATGAACCATGGATCGTTCTTCTAAAGTTTCAGTGGAAACAGAATGCGTTTGGTCAGTTTTCCGTATGTACTTAAAATGTTTTCCATTTTAAACAAAAGAGAGTCACTTAGAGTAATCCCGACCACACCGTGCCTCGAATTAAGGATGGGTTGACTCGTACACATCACATATGACCCATGGATTGTTTTCCTAAAGCATGAACACATTTTTAATGCATTTGGTCAGTTTTTTGTATGTCAGTTGTTGTTTTCACTTAAAATGATGTCCATTTTAAACAAAAGAGAGACACTATGAATGGTGTTGGCCACACCGCATCTCAGATTGAGGCAAGGTTGACTCATACACATCACATATGACCCATGGATCGTTTTTCTAGAGTATCAACACAATCATAATCCATTTGGTCGGTTTTCCGTATACTAGTTGTTGTTTTCACTTAAAATGAAGTCAATTTTAAACAAAAGAGAGACACTTTGAGTTGTGTCGGCCACACCACACCTCAGATTGAGGCGATGTTGAATCTTAAACGTCAAATATGACCCATGGTTCATTATCCTAAAGTTAAAATAGAAACCAAATGTGTTTGGTCGGTTTTCCGTATGTACTTATAAGGTTTTCCATTTTAAACAAAAGAGAGACACTTAGACTGATCCTGACCACACCGTGACTCGGATTGAGCCCGGGTTTGCCCGTACACGTCACATATGACTCGTGGATCGTTGTGATAAATTATAAAAAGATTCCAAATGTTTTTGGTTGGTTTTACGTATGCCATTTGTTCTTTTCACTTATAATCCTGTCCATTTTAAACAAAAGAGACACAGTTAGAGTGGTGCCGGCCACACCATGTCTCGGATTTAAACAGGGTTAACTCGTACATGTCTCAAATGACACATGAATCATTTTTCTAAAGTATCAACACAATCAGAATGCGTTTGGTCGGTTTTCTGTATGCCAGTTGATGTTTTTCACTTAAAATGATGTCCTTTTGAAACAAAAGACAGACACTTTGAGTGGTGTCGGCCACACCACGTCTCAGATTGAGGCGGGGTTGATTCATACACGTCACATATGAAATAGATTTTAGTTTATAAAATCTTTTGGACATTCATATAGAATATTTTTATATCGTTCTTAGTATGGAATATATTTTAGTTTACCATGCTATGAAACATTTCAGAGCTAACAATGTCATGCCCAATGAATACATCCCTTTTATAACATACCAAGAATCTATGATATTGATTAGATGTGTAAATGTGATTTACATTGATTATCCTTATGAAAATAAATAAAATATATATTATAGATTTTCTAGTAGTAAATGAAATCAAGGAGGGTGGGGGGGCTGTCCGGTGGATGTTCGGGGGGCTGTCCGGGGACCAAGGAGGATGGCGGGGGGGCTGTGTGGGGGGCTGTCCGGGGGGTGTTTGGGGGGTTGTTCAGGGTCCAAGGAGGAGGGTGGGGGGGATGTTTGGGGGACTGTCTTGGAATCTATCCGGGGGTTGTCTGGGGTCCAGGGAGGAGGGTGGGGGGGGGATGTTCGGGGGGCTGTTCGGGGGGTTGTCCGGGGGCTGTCTGGGGGGCTGTCCGGGGACCAAGGAGGATGGTGGGGGGGATGTCCGGGGGGCTGTCCGGAGGGCTGTCCGGGGTCCAAGGAGGATGGTGGGGGGTTGTCTAGGGTCCAGGAAGGAGGGGGGTTCCCAAACACACAACCACTAAAAGACAACAACATCCATAAAAGCAGATAATATATAAAAATAACTTAACTACAATACTATAATATGAGTCTAGATAAAACCAACAACTAGAATAGATTAAATATCAAATCTCAGTAATATTAGTCAAAAATGTAATGGATCAATTTGTCCCACATCAGTATCACCATCATCACCATCATCATCACCCTCGTCCTCATCCCCATCATCGTCCTCTCCCTCCTCAGTGCCCTCCTCCTCTCCCTCACCCTCCTCCTTGCCCTCACCACCCACCTCGCCCTCCTCGTCTCCCTCCTCTTCTGCATCAGACTCCTCGCCATCATTATCGTCAAGCTGGACATCATCCTGAACACCACTAGAAATGTTACCTGGTGCACCATATATAGAACGTATCGACGACATATATTCATCAAAAGCTGGGCTGGCCTCTGCTAGAAGTGTTGGACGTAGAACTTCAATAAATTTCATAAACGCACTGTTTTCCCTAGAAGACTATTCTTCCATCTCTGTGGCCCTTTTCTCAGCCTTTTCTACCTGTTACCTAACTTTTTGTAGATCAGTTGCATTACAGCTCATACCTGAGGAGGGCCAATACCTCGTCGGGGCTATCCTAGGTCGGCAGCGTACTCTGCCAGGATGCTCCTCTCCCAACACCTGATGTAAGTGATCTGTTGGCCCAAAATTGTCTGGTTCTTGGGAATCAAGGGCCTCTAAAGTAGCCTGTTACAAATATAAATATATAATTAAGTTACAAATTAGATATTAAAATATAAATTCAACAGATTAAAACTTACAATCTACTGCTGAGTTGCTTCGTTGACGGCACTTCCATCCTTTTTTCCGTCTACTCGAGCAAAACAGTTTTGCTCGAGGCACACGTCCTTAAATATTTTGTATTTGCCTCTACAATGAAATTGAAAACTAAAGTTATATGAAAACTTTAGCAAACTATTAAATAATTGAGGAAATAAAAGAAAGTGTAAGTCATAAAGAAAACTTATAAACAATTGTCATACCTGCTTCCTCTCATGATCAGGCATCGTAGTGCGTCCCAGTGTGTGGAAGTATTTTTTTGCATCAATGTTATTTTTATTTTTTCCAGACGATTCCTAAATAAAATTCGAAAATGAAACAGATAGTATTAATTCAAAACATGAAAGTTATTATTTAAATACATCAAATGTAATTAATACCTTAAACTGGGGACTCGTCCAATGAGTAATCATCTGACGATACTGTTCTATAGAACAATCATTCACCACTGGTACCGCCTCTAACTCAGTGCCAACTCTAGCAACCCATCCAATATACAACTCATGCTTGTAGGCTCTCCAAATCTCACCTAAATCCTTTAGACGTTCCGGTCGTGCACCCTCACCATTGGGAAAATTAAATTGAAGCTGACATCAAAATATTAATTCATATAAATACAAAAATAATTCATGGAATTAAATAGAACAGATTTTTTTACCCATATCTCTGCCCAAGATCTATCCTTGACCTCATGTGGTAAATGTCTCCACGATAGCGGGATGATGGGAATGATGTCAGAGTATTTGGCAAGCGTCACCAAAAAACTCCGACATTGCTGCCCTATTTTATCAACCATTTGGTTGTCTTCATTATAATCCACCATAACCTATGTGCGGCGGTTCCACACTGAACGCATGCGTGTACACCCTCTCCCATGCCTCCTGTCAGTAGATGTATCTGTCATGAAAGAAAAACAAAAATTTTATCAAAACATGTTATAATGAAAATAAATATTGCTATAAAAATTTGTTAGGGTTCTATAAATATACCTATGCCAGTCTGATTGCTGAGCACTGCTGGATCCACAGAAACTGATGGAACAACCTGTGGTGGAACAGGAGTCGAAGATGATGTAATATAGAAGCTCGGAGATACATAAGTAGAAGGAAAAGAAGATGTGACAACTGTCTGACCGGATTCTGATTGGGGAGTGGGAATCATCATGGGATGTGAAAATGATGGGCCAGATGATGCAGAAGGTAGCAAAAACATGGGAGGCCTAAATATCTCATGTGTTCCTAACGACACACTGGGATCAGAATGTGGGAAGGATGACATGTCAGTGGGAGGGGAAGGGTCTAGTCGGGTACGCGCAGCTGCTCGTCCACCTCTGGTACGAACCCTCCTCGTACCACCGGCCTGAGTACTAGGACCAGTACTAGGCTCCTCATCGAATAACTGTCGACGTATAGGTGGATCCTACAAAAATGTTTAAAAAAAAATTAATCACATGACATTATATATTATTTAAATATATCAATTTGAAATAAAGTACTCACTACAGGCATTAATGATGGAATTCCCAACTCCGTCATTCGACGATTGTTCTCCATCATTTTTTTCCTTCATCTCTCTTCAATTGGATTCATTTCCTACTTTTGAAAACAAATATGTAATTAATTAGAAAAAGGAAACTAATGTGTAACCCAAAAAACTAAATATATGAGGGAATAGGGGGATTCATTGGTAATTTAGCTATCAATTGTTTTAGAAGTTCTTGAATGGATTTAATAAATCATACAAGTTGTAATGTTCACCAAGTTAGAAATATTGTTTGACTAGGTTTGAATACAGTTCAATTCCAAATTAGAAAATGCAATTCAAATAAAACTGCAACCAATAAACATTGAAAATTTACATAACAATCAAGTCAGCTAAAACATATTTTTCATCAATACTAAATCAATTTGAATATTACCAACCTTAACAACCCAAATCGAGGTAAACCAAAAGAATTGAGAACATGGATGAATGATTCTATATATTTTCAACCACAACTTCAGGTTCACAATCAACTCTGACAATTGAGCTATTGGAGTCATCAAAAGAAATAAATGGATTGGTTCCAATGGCACTAGGGACAATGTCAATTCTATCATCACTATCATCAAAAATATGTCTTGGAATTACTTCAACTATGACACCAAATTCAGGTCGAAGTTGGTCTTTGACATAAAAAACTTGTTTAGCCATTGATGCCAACACATATGGTTATTCGGTAGCAAGAGTGCGAGTCATATTAATTACTCTAAATCCACAATCATCAATAAATGTGCCATGTCTCGTCATCGAATCAAACCAATGACATTTCATCATTATGACTCATCCATGAGAGTAATAATCCAATATTATTATTTTCTCAACAACTCCATAATAATCCACATTTTCAAATCACGGTCTATTATCTGATGCATTGGCATAATAATCTATTGTGGCAGTAACCATAACACCATCATGTTGTGTTCTCATGTTCTTTGCTCGTTCAATGACAATAAATTTGTACCCATTGATAACAATTGATTTACAGTCACGAACCATGGTATTAGGACCAAAAGCCAAAGCTCTTATTTCCTCAGAGACAGAGTCAGCAGACAAACTCAATAGTAGCAATATAAATGACTATTAAACTTAATTAAATATTGATATAATTATTTTAAACATTAATATTTTTACCTTCAATTTTAACCAAGCAGAAAACTCTTTGCTATGCAAAGTCTCTCTCCTTCTCAAAGATAAAGAATGATGCTTCCTATTTATCATTGTTTTATGTTCCCTGTAGATAAAAAATATTAATAGTTTAACAGATATATATGTAAGATATACATAATCAATTTAGTTACCTGATATAGTCATCGAACAAATCACAATTGAACAAAACTGTGCGATGTGCCATCTCCCGCTCTTCATGGATTAATTTCTTCAATGTATATGATCCAGGAATTCCTCCTATTTGAGGAAGTGATAGAAAACCAGGTTCAATTTTCTCATACTGTTCTTCTTCATTTCTCATTGGTCTGTTCAATCTTGTAGTAAGATCAGACAAATACATCGAGCAGAAATCCATACATTCTTGAGCCAAGTAACTGTTCACGATAGAACCTTCGGGATGATTTCTGTTTCGGACATAAGACTTTAATGTGAACATATTTATTTCAGTTGGATACATCCAAAGAAAAGAAACAGGTCCTCCGAGAAGTATTTCAGTGGGAATATGGACAGTCAGATGCAACATGCATGTGAAAAATGATGGAGGAAATATTTTCTCCAACTCACACAAAATTAATGGGGCATCTGTCAACATTTTTTGCAAGAAAGACTTGGACAACTTCTTAGCACAAAGATCTCTAAAAAAATGGCACAACCGAATAACAGCCACCCTTACATTATTAGACAAAAGATGACGGATTTCTATTAGAAGCAACTCATGTAGTGGAACGTGATAATCATGAGTCTTCAAAGATTTTAGCTTTAACTCTCTTCTGTTGAACCATTTAGATATGTTGCTTGAATAGCCATCAGGAACTCTAATAGTCTATAATACTTCCAGAAATTGGTTTTTTTCCATAGGTGTCATCACATAAGAATCACATGAAAGTTGCCATTTATTTTCACTGATACACATAGGATGTAATTATGGTCTGATGCCCCAATCCACCAAGTCACGCTGAGATTGTAAATCATCTTTTGTCTTCCACTTGACATTTATAAGAACTGAAAGCAACATTTCACATATATTATTTTCAATATGAATTACATCTAAGCAATGATGTAACAAATTGGTTGACTAATAAGGCAAATCAAAAAAGATACTCCTCTTCCTCCAATTGTAACAGGTTTCAGTGGAAACATTCTTTCTCTTTCCAGATTTCATTTGACCCTTCCCGAATGAAAAACCGAAATCTTTCAATTCATTAAGCACGTCAGTTCTAGACATACGTTGAGATGGATCATCGGTCTCTATGGTATTATCAAATCTTCGACGATTCATTCTATATGGATGATCCTTTGGCAAGAATCATCGATGTCCCATAAAACTGAAACTACATCGATGTTTCAGTATTTTGGATCGTGTATTCTTCATACAAACTGGACATGACAGTTTTCCCTTCGTTCTCCATCCAGACATCATTGCATAAGCTGTAAAATCATTGATCGTCTACATAAGCGCAACACACATATGAAATATGTCTTTCGAACATGCATCGTATGTGCGTACACCCACATCCCAAAGAAGTTTCAACTCTTTTATTAAAGGTTTAATGTATACATCAATATCAATGCTAGGATCAAAAGGACCAGATATGAGTATACTCATGAAAGTGAAAGGTTTTTTCATACACAACCATGGGGGAAGATTATAAATGTGTATAAAAACTGGCCATGTGTTGTGCAAAGTAAGCATCTTCCCAAATGGATTAAAACCGTTGCATGAAAGACCCAACCTCACATTACGCACATCAGCTACAAAATTAGGATTTCGAGCATCAAATCTCTGCCATGCAAATCCATCTGCAGGATGAACCAACTCATCATTAGTATTCTTTCTCTCGGTATCATTCCATATCATTTTTATTGATATGTCATAAAAAATAAAAAGATTATGGAGTCTGGGGATCAATTGAAAGTGCCACATTACTTTCTGTGGAACATAGGATGGTGTTCCATCAGATTTTGAATTTCAGCGGGATGTGCCACATTTTATACAATCATTTTGTTCAATGGTTTCCCCCCATAATAAACTGTAATCTTTCGGGCATGCACGAATTTTGTTTCTTGAAAATCCAAGTTCCTCAACTAAATTACATGCCATATAGTGGTTTGAGGGAATATCTGCATCATCTGGAAGTAAATGCTTCAAGATGGTAAGAATGTAATCGATTGCTGTATTATAAATCCCATACATAGTTTTCCCATGAAACAATCAGATTAAAAATTCCATCTTTTTCATTTTATCATATTGTCTATATACTGGAGTCGTGGAAGCATCATTCAATTTTTTCACCC
Organism: Viscum album; assembly: GCA_963277665.1. Lineage (NCBI taxonomy): Eukaryota > Viridiplantae > Streptophyta > Magnoliopsida > Santalales > Viscaceae > Viscum > Viscum album. The sequence continues at coordinate 1,982,055,682 of OY728119.1, forward strand.
TATCAATATCATCATTTTCACTAGAAGCATCAGCTGTCCTCATATTGAAGTCTTCTTGAGTCGAAATCCTTTCTTTTTCATGATGACGAATAAACAGAAACCGATCATCTAATAAATTCTCCATTTCGGTCCTTTCATTTCGATCATCACCAATTTGAGATTTCATTTTCTCCCTATTGTGATATCACACAAAGTAGTTTGCTTGAAAACCATTTTTGGTTATGTGGTAGCTGACTTCTTCATGGCTCAACCATGGTCAACCAATACAATTGGAACATGGGCAGTGTATGCGACCACTATCTGATGCACTGTGAAATGCAAAATCTATAAAGCTCTCCAAATTATTTTGAAAATCGCTTGAGATCCGATCAGTTTCATACATCCAACTTCTGTCCATTCTATAAAAAGAATTTATATAAGTCATTTTGTCATAAACAATTCAATAGGATTGATCTGTAATAGAAAATACATTTAAGTAAACTATAAAGGAAGAAGTTTCTAGTCGATGTAGTGAACTTTTAAAATAATGTAAAGAACAAGTTCTCATAAATTAAATTAAAATTTATTTATATTCATTTTCATTAGGTCTATAAGAGGCACATGCCTCAGGTCCCATCATGTGTTATAGGCATCCCAAATCATTCACTCATGTTCAATAACTCATTATTGGCACCTCTATGGCCATACCTTTCATTACCCAATTACTTCCCCAAGTCAAGCGCACCCCATGGGTGAATAAATTTTAGGCTTCTGCACTAATAGGTTGTTCATGGCTTATAAAAAGATTTAATTTCATTAAGTATAGACAAAAAAATTTATTTTTAAATTTGAGATTAATAATAAAGTATGTCAATGATAACAACATTACTGAATTAAACTTGTGACTTATCTAACATTTTTATGGATGTCTACACATGCCAGAATGGGTAGTGAAAAGCACCCCACCCTCATAAAAGAGAGTATTGGCCAAGAAGGACACATAATATACATCGTACAATGAGAACCATATTTAATTGACCCTAAAGTTATATTAGTACAGTCATCTTGGGGGAAATGGAATATATGATCCTGATTAACTGATGAATTCAAAAGCTCATATTTCATATGTTGGACACTATCTAAGGTAAGAAATCATGTGATGATGGGTTTACATCATTCAATTTCTTACATGCTAGTGAGAATGAAGGCTTGAATTAATGACTTGAGTTCACTAATTAAATGAGGGTAGAGGTTGCATACGCTGTGTAAACAGAATGATTAAATAAGGGTAGAGGTTGCATACACTGTGCATGGTGGGGGAGTCTCAGCCGATTTAGAAACTAAAATAAATTCCCATCATAGGTAACAATAAGAAAAATAACAATCAAAAGAAACTCCAAATAAAAAAGGACTAAAAACATCAAACATTTCAAGAATTCACTACTATGCAAGGTTTATCCACATCTTTAGCAGTAGTTATATGTCTTAATCATGAACTACCTCTACATCTCCCAGTTTTCACCAATAAACATAAGGTAAATATCTCAAAATATATTTAAAACAACTCATTCATAGGCTCAAAATGTAAATATAATCTTGAACCAACCATGGAATCTCTTTCACAACACATTCTCACACACCAGTTATCTCATGTGTTACTAAATACCAAACATAGTCACATAGTGTACTATAACAAATTACATTAAACAAGCCTTATTAATTTTTTTTTCATTTTAATAAAACACTTTCCTCAAGGAATTTTAAGGAAAACATTCATAAAAACTTTTCTAAAAATTATTAAACACATATAAATAAATTTCCAAGTAACAATTAATTACAAGATGGAAAAAAGCATAAAAACACATACTTAGAAAATCTAGAATCCAACGGCAATGAATTTGAGATGCTTCTTCTTCGATGGAGGGTTAAGAATTTAATTAATTAAATGTATTGGAATGGATAAAGTCTAGATTAAATCAAAACACAAAAAAATGATATACACATAAAAATCAAAACTTAAAACTAAAATATGAGATGAATAACAATAAAAACAAGGTAGAAATTAAATATTTTATGTGTATGAAGAATATAATACTTGATTTGAGACGATTTGGATGTAGTTTGACAGGTTTGGATGGGGGAAGTTGTGAGAGCAGCAGAGCCGTGGACAGGATTAGGGTTCTGTCACAAATGGGGGAGAGAGCGGCCGATTGTGTATTTGGGGAAAAGATTTCCCAACGATTTTTAAAAACCGTTGGGAAAGAGGTGTCCAAGAGACCATTTACCAACGATTTAAACAAACCGTTGGTAATGGGTGACCATTTCCCAAGGGTTCTTGTAGAACCGTTGGGAAATGGTGTCTTGGACACCCCTTTCCCAACGGTTCTCTTGAACCGTTGGGAAAGGGTGCCTTGGACACCCCATTCCCAATGGTTTTAGTAAACCGTTGGGAAAGGGCTTCTTTACCAAAGGTTTGTTTAAACCGTTGGTAAAGAAGCGTTGGGAAAACATGAGTTTCCAGTAGTGTAGGGTCTTTAAAGAAGTTTTATATGCCCATAAAGCTTCATCCAATTTAAGAGACCAGTACTTCCTAGAATTTGACACAGTTTTTTCAAGAATCTGTTTCATCTCTATATTAGAAATTTCCACTTGTCTACTAGACTGTGGGTGAGAAAGAGTACCAGTTTTATGAGCACAACCATATTTTTCCATCAAAGCCTTAAATTTGTAGTTCTTAAAGTGTGTTCCATTATCAGTGATAAATTTTTTTAGGACTCCAAATGTTGAAAAGATATTCTTCTTGAAAAATTTTATTACAGAGTTGGCTTTATTGTTGGGCAGTGCAACTGCCTCAACCCATTTAGACACATAATCTATAGAAACAAGAATATACTCATTCCCATGAGAAGATGGAAATGGACCCATGAAATCTAAACCTCATACATAAAAAATCTCCACTTCTAGACTACCTTTTTAGGGTAACTCATATTTCCTATCCACATTTCCCAACCTATGACACTTTTCACAACCAACCACATAACTTATAACATCCTTAAAAAGAGTTGGCCAATAGAAACTAGATTTTAGGACCTTGTGAGCCGTCCTTTCACCACCATGGTGACCTCCCCAAGGTGAGGAGTGATAACTATCAAGAATATGCATCATCTCTTCTTCAGGTAGGAACCTCCTAAGTAAACCATCATCACACCTCCTAAATAGTAGGGGGTCATCCCAAAGGTAGTATTTAAGTTCAAAAATGAATTCCTTCCTTTGGTTATTTGACAAATCTTTGGGTAAGACTCCTGCAGCCAGGAAGTTGGAAAAATCTGCATACCATGCAGATTGTGTGATTGACACTATGAGTGGTCTTTCATCAGGAAATGAAGAGTTTATCTCCCTAGGATATTTATATTGAGTAAGATAAATCCTAGATAGGTGTTCAACAACTAAAATTTCATCTCCCTGCTTATCCCTTATTTCTAAGTCAAACTCTTGTAATAACAGAATCTATCTAATCATCCTAGGTTTTGTTTCCTTCTTAGACAGTAAGTAATTTAAAGCAGAATGGTCAGTGAAAATGATGAATTTTGAGCCTAACAAATACTGTCTAAACTTCTCAAGAGAAAAAACATCAGTTATATTTTTTTTTTCAATGGTGGTATAATTCTTTTGGGCCTCATCTAGTAGTCTACTAGCATAATACATCACATATAACTTCTTATATCTCGTATTTCAAAGGAAAACACCTACAACTATGTCACTAGCATCACTCATAAGTTCAGAAGGCAATTTCCAATCGGGTGTAGTGATGATAGGTGATGAAGTGAGATTTTATTTTAACAGATTAAATGATTTTAAACAATTTTCATAAAAATTTAAAGGCACATCCTTGACTAGAAAAGAACAAAATGGTTTAGTGATTTTTGAAAAGTCTTTTATGAATCTCCAGTAGAAATTGGTATGGCCTAAGAAACTTCTAATTCCTTTAACATTTTCAGGAGATGGCAGTTTTTGAATAACTTCAACTTTAGCAGTATCAACTTATAGACCTCTATTTGACACTTTATGACCTAGAACTATATGTTCTATGAACATGAATTGACACTTATACCAATTAATAACAAGGTTGGTTTCAATGCATATTTACAAAACTAACTCAAGATTTCTAAGACAAGTATCAAAAGTACTACCCACAACGGAGAAGTCATCCATGAAAACCTCAATGATCCTCTCAATCATATCAAAAAAAAAAGCCATCATATACCTTTTAAAGGTGGTTGGAGGTCCACACAACCCAAAGGGAATACACCTGTAAGAAAATGTCCTAAAGGGGCATGTGAAAGTGGTCTTTTCTTGATCCTCTAGAGCAACATGAATCTGGTTGTAATCAGAATACCCATTTAGGAAACAAAAAAATCCATTTCCATCAATCCTCTAAATAATTTGATCAATAAAGGGCATTGGAAAATGTTCCTTCCTAGTGGATTCATTAAGCTTCCTATAATCTATACAAACTCTCCATTTTGTGGCTTTCCTAACTTGGAATTCTTCATTTTTTTCATTTTTGACAATAGTGAAACCTCCCTTCTTAGGGACAAACTAGAATAGGATGACCCATGAAGTATCATAAATGGGATAAATCATACCAGTATCTAGCAACTTAACAAATTCCTCTCTCACAAATTCTTTCATGTTGGGATTTAATCTTCTTTGACACTCTACCCTAGGCTTATGATCAGGTTCCATAGGAATTTTGTGCATTTAGAATAAGGGAATAATACCCTTGATATTATCTTTGGTCCAAACTATGGAAGATTTAAATTTCTTTAGCACATTCATCAGTCTTTACTCTTGATTATCTTTCAACTCAGTAGAAATTATAACAGGCAAAATGGAATTGTCACCCAAAAATGAATATTTCAAATGAGCAGGGAGTGGTTTAAGTTCAAGAGTGGGTGGTTCTACACTCTAAGGAAGACTCTTAGGACTAGGAGTTACAATGTCTTAACCATATCTCTTGTAAGGAGTTTTAAATGATGAAAGATTTTAAATTTCATGCTCAGATTCAGAACTAACAGTGCTGCTATCCAAAGTGGACAACACACTATCCTGATTTTCCAGATTAGAATTTAAAAAATTAATCAAATAAAAATAATCAAGTTGTTTTATAAGTTCTCCCTCAACATCATAAAAGTTATCAGCAAAGTCAGTGTTAATAGAAACACCCTCAAATTCACTCAAAAATCTATTAAGTTCAAAAAAAGAGGACTCTCCTACAGCAGAAACTGGACAGTTGTCCAGATTTGGAAAATTTTCTAGATTCTCTATTTGAGAAGAATTTTCAACCTGTGGGACATATAAATCATGATTTTCAACTTCCAAATTAATTTATTCAATAGAGGATTGTTTTTCAGATTCTTTAGAATTTTCAGTCGACTTTTCATCTTCTAAGGACTCTACCATTGAACAGTTTTCAGAAAAAGTTGGGTCCTTTGAAATTTTTAAACACATTAAACTCTTCTTGTTGTTCTATAATTTTAAAAATAAGTTTTCCCTTAGAAACATCAATAACTGCACCACCTGTGGCCAAGAAGGGACTACCCAAGATGATGAGAACCTCTTGATCATAGTCTATGTCTAGGACTAGAAAGCTTGTAGGTAAAAACAGCTTCCCAACCCCAACTAATAGATGATCTACCCTACCCAAAAGATGAGTGAAAGATCTATCAGCTGTGGTGGGTTGAAGATCACCCAACCTCAACTATTTAAATAGTGATTATGGGAGAAAGTTTATACTAGTATCTAAATCACACAAAAAATTGAGCTGATCATAATTTCCTAGGGTATATAGAATAACAAAACTGCCAGAGTCTTTCAATTTAGGTGGGATTTTCTTTTAAAGTACAACACTGCACTCTTCAGTGAGGCTGTAGGTGGAAAATTCTTCAAGGGTATTTTTGTTTGAAATAATTTTCTTAAGGGATTTAAAGTAAGATGGAATTTGAATTAAAGCTTGAATGAGTGGAATGGTCACTTGTAGTTTTGTAAGAAGACCAAGGAACTGAAGAAGTTCAACCTTGGTATTACTTTGAGGTTTTATCTTCTAAGGGAAAGGGATGGGTGGGGAAATTTTTTTCAGAACAGCAGGCATCTACCTCTCATCTTCATCTACCTTTTCTTTTACTTTATTCCTTTGACTTTTAGAAGAATTTTCAGCATGAGTTCTAAGTGAAAAATTCAGATTCTCTTCATTTTCAAGACCTTTCTGTGAATTTCTAGATTGCGTACGAAGTATATTTTTGTAAATAGTTTCTTGCAGATTTTCATTTTGGGAGTTTTGAGTGAGATTTTCAGAAACAATTTGAGTATTCAGCCCACTCCTAGTAACAACAGCCATGGTGTTCTCCCTAGGATTCAGTTTAGTTATACTAGGCAACCTACCTTTGTCCCTAGAAGTCAAATCTCTAGAAAGTTGTCCTAACTGTGTTTCCATATTCTAAATTCTAACATCATTTTGTATTTTATCTGACTCATATTGATTTTTATGTTTGGTTAGAAAAGTCATGTATCTTTCCTCTTGAGAGTTAATTTTGTTCAAGATTAAATCAAGCTTAGAAGACATTTGGTTATCATTTTTTCCTTGTGTATTTGAAGACTCACCCCTTTGTTGATTTTGACAAAAAAATTCTTGGTTGGTTTGAGTAATTAGGGGTAGTGGATTTTTTAATTAAACCTTGATCTTTCCAGGAAAAGTTTGGATGGTTTCTATAGCCTTGGTTGTAGTTGTTTGAAAATGGATCTTCTTTAGGAGACATTCTCGGACCATAATTGACTAAGTTTGAGTTTTCATGTTGTTGGACAGACATATCAAAGTTAGGAAAATAGTTATCTGTGTGCTCAAACATTCCACATTGTGAATATTGTTCTCTAAAATATTGGTTGGTGTTTTGACAGCCCAGTTGGTTAGAAGATTGTTTAGAGTTCTGGTTCATTAGATATTGAAGTTGGTTGGTGATTTCAGCAAGTTGATATTGAGTTTCATTCATTGAACCAGTGTTTGGGTTTCTGTTAACTCTTTTTCTTCTTGAATTTTTATATTGAGAATTAAGGTCAAGATTATTAAAGATTTGTCTTAGTTCTTAATCAGTATTTTCATTATAGTTACCCCCAACAGCCTGATCAACTAGATTCTATCTTGAAGAGGAGAGCCGTTAATAGAAGGTGTCCATGAGAAGGTGGGATGGGAGTTGATGATGGGGACATTGCCTAAGCAGATCCCTGAATCTATCCCAAGATTCATGGAAATCTTCTCCATCCTCTTGGTAAAAACTAGTGTTTTTTCTTCTATGTTCTCCTTTTAATCTTTGGGTGTCACGAACCGTCCTCGGGGCCCATGCCGTGACTACCCCAATCCCGCCTTCCATAGGCCAGAGGCTGGAGACTAGCACCAAGGCGTAAATCCCGGTAAAAAGGGAAGGCATTTTCTTTGTAAAGTAAACCACAAACACCACAGAGCAAGCAGGCAGAAGTAAACACTAAGTAAAAAATAAGTACAACAGTAAGTGAGGAAAAGTAAGTGGGCCAGTATACAAACCCAAACTGAAAGTAAAGTACAACTGGAAGGGAAAACAGTAACTGAAAAGTAAAGCCGCAACGTCGAGCTGTCCACTGGAAATCCCACCAGAAGGGTGGGTACAGATAGCCTCCACTGCTCCTCGGGTCCAGCAGACCGCTCCGAGTACGTCCTGCCCAGTGGTCCACCTCTAGGTACCGTCCGGCTCCGCAAGGCTCAACCACGATCAGCGTTGTCCATCGTCTGCAACCAACACAATGTAGTGCGGGCATAGCCCGTGCAAGGCTGAGTATAAGCTACTCAGTAGGGACCCTAAGACCCCCGAAGGTCTCCCAGAATCCACAAAGGATAATCCACAAAGGAAAGATACAATCACGAAGTAACATCCGACACTGCTTAGGTATATGCCCATACATATACCTAAGTCATCGATTCTTGTTCGGATCCAACATCCGAGCCCAAGTACAACCCAGTCCACACAGGAAATCAGAACGTAAATCCACACAGGATAGCACAACACAATCCACATAGGAAAGAAAAACAGGATTCAGCTCACATAGGTATACTTCTTTTTATGACGATAGAGATGATCAGATATTGCCACTGATTCATCTAAGTCGTCGGACCCACAAAGGATCGATAGTTACTAACCCTCGCAATGAACCACAAAGGATATGACCCACATAGGATCGATAGGTAACTAACCCCCGCAATGACCCACAAATGATCTGACCCACACAGAATCGATAGGTAACTAACCCCCGCAAAGACCCACACAGGATCAGACCCACACAGGATCTGTAGGCGTTGGCCCACACAGGACCGTTGAGCACTGACCCACACAGGATCGGACCCACACAGGATCGGTAGCACTGATCCACAAAGGATCACTGAGTGTTGTATTCGTCGTCGAATCCACTGAGGATCTATGCACAGTCGTCGTCGAATCCACTGAGGATCTCTGCACAGTCGTCGTCGTCGTCGCAGACGCAACCAGCTCTACGGTTCCCGCACACAACAAGCTCGTTCAGGAGGGTCCGCTCCACAAGCCGAGAGGCTGATACATCAACTGACACATAGTCTGGAGTTGATGTATCCAAAAGTTCTGTATCGTCAACAGGAACTCAACGTCGCAGACGACGCGTCAATCAGACGCTCGGTCTGAGAGTTATTGGCTTTTTCGTTCCAGGGGCCCGGTTGGTTTTTAAGGCAAAACCAACCTGACCGTACTCCACCTGCGTCCAAACCTCGGGCGGAGTAAGCCAAAAGATCCGTCTCACTTAGAGGAATCCAACAAAGTCGACGACATGTCAATCGGACGTCCGGAGCTCAAGTTATGAGCGTTTCCGCTCCGAGGGCCCGGTTGGTTTCGTGTACGAACCAACCCGGCCGAACCCAAGGTTCTCCGAAACCTTGAGTGCGATATACTGAAACGACCGTCTCGATCCAAGGATCACATCGCCGCTGACGGTGCATCGATCAGAGGCTCGAAACTCAAGTTATGAGCAAAAGACCGAAAAGGTCCGAAAACGGGGGTATGGGCCCGGACCGACCCGGCTGGCGTGGCCCGGCCGCCAGGCGGGTCGGCTCGGCTGTTACGGCCGAGCCGCGGGAAGGGGGCGCGCTGCCCCTGCGTGAAGAAGCCGCGACCCCGCGTGGGGCCGCCCTTGCCAGCGGACGCGGCAGCCGGCCGCGTCCCGTGCTCCTCCGGTCCCGCATGGTCGCGGGACCGTGCTGCTGCCGCTGTAGCTTCAGCCGCGGCGGCTCCCTCCGGCGGCGCGCTGGGCACCGGCGGGCTGTTCCGCGGACCACCAGACAAGTTCTGGTGGTCAGAAATTCACGCCGTCTTCGCCAAAGGTCCTCCCGGGGTCCGTCCTTCACTGCGAGGACCCCGCATCGCCCGTGCGGCCTGCTTTGTCGACGTCCGCCATTTTGCACACCAAGAACGAAAGGGGCGGTGGGTTCGGACTTGTTCGTTAGTCCGAACCCACCACGTTCGCGGGTTTAAAAGTCTCACAACAATTTTAATCATATGCTGCGGGTATAAATCACAAATATTTAAATAAAACAAACCCCTACCTCGTCGTAGTCGTCGAACGAGAGTTCTTCGCAGAATTGATCGTTGCGGAAGAATAGGATCGTCGCGTCGCGGAAGGGGCGTCGCATCGGCTCGGTACACGGCGTCGCGTCGATGATCTCCGAGGGTTAAAGAAAACACACAGATTTAATTTCATGAATTAAATCCATGTTGAGGATAAAATACACAAAGGAAATTTAAAGGATTCGTAATCCCCTACCTCAATCGGTGTTGATCGAAGATTGTCGCGGGGAAGGATTGTCGCAGAAGAACGTCGTGGGAGGAGAATCGTCGGCGTCGCGGTACACGGCGTTGCGTCATCGATCTCAGAGGGTTTGGCATTCTTCGTCACCTTTCGTCGAAGGCCGGCGTTCTTCGCGTTCTTCGTGAAGGAGGATGAAGATCTCAAGCCTTAGAGTCTTCTCCAAATCCTCTCAACGAGCAATCCTCAATAAAGAAATGCGTTGGTCTTATTTTATTATTATTCCAATAGTTTGAAAAACAAGTTAAGAAACGAACCATTAATTCGGTGAATTAATGGTAACGTCTTAACTTTCCAATTAATAGGAGCGTTAAGAGTTTTAGAAAACGCATCAGTTGACTTTCATTGAAGAGGAGTTTTCACGGGTGCGTTACTTAGAGGAAAAGAAACGGTGGGGCTCGTGCGGGCCCCACCTCACAAATATCCTACCAAGTGGGTAGGATATTTTGGATTCCACCCTATCCGCTTCAACTTAGCTTAAGTGGCTTTAAGTGTCTTTAAGTGAAATAAAATAAAGTTGTCGCACCACTTTATTTTATTTTTTTCACTTAACCCTAAAAATTAAAAACCACACCCGAGCAAACGCAACTCCGAAAAAGGCATTTCTAAGTAAATATCGGCACTGCGATTCCATCGGTGCCCTCGGAATTTGATTCCAAGCACCGGTTCAAAAGTTAGAAAAACCCGCTCATTCGTTCACTGAACGTACCCGAGCCAAACTTCGGAAAATGATTCTGGGCACACCGGGCCTCAGAATCAGGTGCCTTCGGAAACTGCGTTCTTGTAATATTCCAAAGAAAATTAAAAAAAAAATTCTGTGAAATTTACGGGTCTTTACATCACTCCCACCTCAGGGATTTACGTCCCCGTAAAGATACATCATAAACTAGGGAAACAAATGTGGGTACTGAGCACACATCTGAGCCTCCCACTCCCAAGTGCTCTCCTGGAGGTTCCCGTGCTTCCATCTGATGGGAACAAGAGGAATCGATCGTCCACGTAGGACCCGCTCCTGTCGATCCTCGATCTCCACCGGGACCTCCGCAAAAGTCGCCCCATCATCAACGTCTATCTCCCCATGGTCAATGATATGAGTCGGGTCGTGCACGTATCTCCTCAACTGAGATACGTGGAAGACGTCGTGCACCCGGTGCAACTGAGGTGGTAGAGCCAGGCGATAAGCCACCTTGCCAATCCTACTGAGGACGTGGAATGGTCCGATAAAGTGTGGAGACAACTTTCTGCCTCGGCCAAATCTCTGTAATCCACGTCGAGGTGAGACACGCAAGAAGATGTGGTCGCCATCCTCGAATTCTAGTGGCCTCCGCCTCCTGTCAGCATAAGACTTCTACTGGCTCTGAGCTGTCCTCATCCGCTCCTGGATGACCTGGACCTTCTCTGTCGTGGCCTGGACCATCTCTGGTCCCACAAGTGCTGACTCCCCAGGGTCTGTCCAGCACAAAGGAGATCTGCAAGGTCGGTCGTACAATGCCTCGTATGGTTCCATCCCGATGGTGGAGTGGTAGCTGTTGTTGTATGCAAACTCCACCAAGGGTAGGTGGTCCTCCCAGCTGCGACCAAAGTCGAGAACACATGCGCGGAGCATGTCCTCGAGAGTCTGAATGGTCCTCTCTGTCTGACCATCCTTTTGAGGGTGAAAGGTGGTGCTTAGATGTAGCTGCGTCCCGAACGCCTCCTGAAACCCCTTCCAAAGCCGGGAAGTAAAGCGAGCATCTCGATCGGAGATGATAGATGGTGACACACCGTGAAGCCGTACAATCTTCTGAACATAGAAACGTCCTAAGCTCTCCACTGAGCCCTGCTCTCTGATGGGTAAGAAGTGAGCCGACTTGGTGAGTCGGTCGACAATCACCCAAACGGAGTCGTGACCTCTGGAAGTGCGTGGAAGCCTAGGGTGAAACACTGGGTCAGATGAATCCCTTGCCCTGCAAGTACTCCAACTGTACCCGTAGCTCTCGAAGCTCAGCGAGGGCCATACGATATGCTGGAGTGGATATCGGGGCTGTCTCGGGGTACAGATCAATATAAAAGTCTACCTCTCTGCGAGGAGGTAGTCCTGGAACGTCGTCGGAAAGACGTCCGCATACTGATCCACCACTGCAGGAAAACTAGGACTCCGCACGTCAACTGCTCCTAGGATGAAGCTAGCTAACTGATGAGTGATGGGTTGTCCTCTCCTCTACGGAAGTCCATCCTGTGCTGCGAAGGCTCCCTTCTCACTGGTGAAGGTGAACCTGCTCCCGTCGGTGCGTACACATCGCACCTTGCGCCTAATACAGTCAATCTGTGCATGGACTGTAAATAACCAATCCATGCCTAAGATGACGTCGTAAGGCCTCGACACCGCTACAAGAAGATCCCAGCCGAAGCTCTCGCCTCCTAGAGTAAGCTCACATTGTCGGTACTAGTGCGTAATCGTCGATTCTTCTCCCGTAGGAGTCTCTAGCCGTAAGGATCGAGCCAACGGCTCTGTCGGAATCTCCGAGCTCCGAACAAGGGCAGCGGCTATGAAAGAGTGACTCTCTCCTGTGTATATAAGAACTGCAGCAAGGGTGGAATAGAAACAGATAGTACCTCGAATCATCTCGGGCGTGCCGTGGTCGTAGGCCTCCACTGCCTGGAGTTGTGCCTGTCTCTGCCCGCCAGCTCCCTGTGGCCGGGGTGGACCTCCTGGTGGTGGTGGTGGTAGAGCCTCAAAGCGTCGCCCACCACCTGCTGCTCGGCCAGCTCCTCTGCCTCGTCCGCCTTCTCCCTGCGGACCGCCACGGTCAACCCTCTGCCTCTGCCTGGGTGGCCCCTCAACCGTCTGCTGCTCCTCGGCACGGTGGGTCGGGCAGTCACGAGCCATGTGGCCTTGCCCGCCGCATGTGTAGCACTGCCTGCCTCTCGAAAGACTGGCTCCACGCTGTGTTCCCCACACTGCTGAGCCAGTGTCCTGAGGTCGTCTGCATGAGGGTTTGGTCTGCCTGGACCCACGAGTCATCCATCGACTGCTTGCCGCAGAAGACTCTGCTACGTGCCGCCCCGCGGTAGGTCTTGCTGTTGGTGTAGACTCAGCAAGAAAGCTCTCGATCAAAAGGGCTCGCTCCATTACTCCTGCCTGGGTTGGAATGCTGAGGGAGATCACCGATGCCCTAATCTCATGTCTCAAACCCTTATCAAAGGTCCGGGCCCGGAAGAATGGGTCCCATACCATCTCTGTCGAGTAGCGCGAGAGATCAGTAAATCTCGCTGAGTACTGGGCGACCGTCAAGCTGCCCTGCCGCAGTTGTAGAAGCTCCTGGATGCGTACCGCACGGAGGGTGGCCGGGACGAACTCTGAGAGGAAGAGGCTCTCAAAGTCTGTCCAGAGAAGAGATGCCTCATAGTGCACCTAGAGCATCAAGCTCCACCATCTGCCTGCTGCCGCGTGCAGTAGGCTCGCCGTGAGGATCACCATGAGGTCTGTTGGTGTCCTCACTAACCTGAAAACTCGTACCACTGCCTCCAGCCAGTCCTCGGCTACCTGGGGGTCCGTCTCCCCACAGAACCTAGGCAGTCGCTGGTGCTGGAACTCATGCAGTGCACTAAGGTGACGTGCATCGTCAGCGGCTGGGGCTGGAAGAATCGGTGGCTCGGTGGGTAAAGGTACCGCCGGTGCCTCTACTGTCAAAGGGCTCTGTACCGAGGCCTCGTCGCTCGGTGGGCTGTCGTCATGCTCAAATCTCGGAACCCTAGCTGGCTGCTGTCGTGGGGCCATCCTGAAAAGGAAACAAGTGCGCCACGGTTAGAATAGTATACCTGATGAGCTGACACAAAGTAATCACAAAGAAAACTTGAAACACACATGCAATCAATGTTTTCATGCATTAAGTCAGAAATCAGAAGTCAGGGTCCTGGTGTACGGATACGTCGGCCGCCGCACCAACACTGGACTCCCTGAACTGATAACCACACCCAATACGCTAAACACTATTGCTTCACATAGAAAAAGATCAGAGTCCCAAGTTATGTGGTAGAACCGAACTCCTCTGATACCAATTTGTCACGACCCGTCCTCGGGGCCCGTGCCGTGACTACCCCAAGCCCGCCTTCCATAGGCTAGGGGCTGGTGACTAGCACCAAGGCGTAAATCCCGGTAAAAAGGGAAGACATTTCCTTTGTAAAGTAAACCACAAACACCACAGAGCAAGCATGCAGAAGTAAACGCTAAGTAAAAACTGAGTACAACAGTAAGTACGGAAAAGTAAGTGGGCCAGTATATAAACCCAAACTGAAAGTAAAGTACAACTGGAAGGGAAAACATCAACTGAAAAGTAAAGATGCAACGTCGAGCTGTCCACTGGAAATCCCACCTGAAGGGTGGGTACAGATAGCCTCCACTGCTCCTCGGGTCCAGCCGACCGCTCCGAGTACGTCCTGCCCAGTGGTCCACCTCCAGGTACCGTCCGTCTCCGCAAGCCTCAACCACGATCAGCGCTGTCCGTCGTCTGCAACCAACACAACATAGTGCAGGCATAGCCCGTGCAGGGGTGAGTATAAGCTACTCAGTAGGGACCCCGAGACCCCTGAAGGTCTCCCAGAATCCACAAAGGATAATCCACAAAGGAAAGATACAATCACGAAGTAACATCCGACACTGCTTAGGTATATGCCCATATATATATCTAAGTCATCGATTCTCATTCGGCTCCAACATCCAAGCCCAAGTACAACCCAGTCCACACAGGAAATTAAAACATAAATCCAAATAGGATAGCACAACACAATCCACATAGGAAAGAAAAACAGGATTTATCTCACACAGGTATACTTCTTTGTATGACGATAGAGATGATCAGATATTGCCACTGATTCATCTAAGTCGTCGGACCCACAAAGGATCGATAGGTACTAACCCCCGCAATGACCCACAAAGGATCTGACCCACACAGGATCGATAGGTAACTAACCCCCGCAATGACCCACAAAGGATCTGACCCACACAGGATCGATAGGTAACTAACCCCCGCAAAGACCCACACAGGATCGGACCCACACAGGATCTGTAGGCGCTGGCCCACACAGGACCGTTGAGCGCTGACCCACACATGATCGGACCCACACAGGATCGGTAGCACTGATCCACAAAGGATCGCTAAGTGTTGTAGTCATCGTCGAATCCACTGAGGATCTCTGCACAGTCGTCGTCGAATCCACTGAGGATCTCTGCACAGTCGTCATCGTCGTCGCAGACGCAGCCAGCTCTAGGGTTCCCGCACACAGCAAGCTCGTTCGGGAGGGTCCGCTCCACGAGCCGAGAGGCTGATACATCAACTGACACATAGTCCAGAGTTGATGTATCCAAAAGTTCTGTATCATCAACAGGAACTCAACGTCGCAGACGACGCGTCAATCGGACGCCCGGTCTGAGAGTTATTGGCCTTTTCGTTCCAGGGGCCCGGTTGGTTTTTAAGGCAAAACCAACCCGACCTTACTCCACCTGCGTCCAAACCTCGGGCGGAGTAAGCCAAAAGATCCGTCTCACTTAGAGGAATCCAACAAAGTCGACGACACGTCAATCGGACGTCCAGAGCTCAAGTTATGAGCGTTTCCGCTCCGAGGGCCCGGTTGGTTTCGTGTACGAACCAACCCGGACGAATCCAAGTTACTCCAAAACCTTGAGTGCGATATACCAAAACGACCGTCTCGATCCAAGGATCACATCGCCGCTGACGGTGCGTCGATCGGAGGCCCTCAGCTCAAGTTATGAGCAAAGGACCGAAAAGGTCCGAAAACGGGGGTATGGGTCCGGACCGACCCGACCCAACCCCCCCTGGGTCGGCCTGAACCGGGTCCGACCCAGCCGGCGTGGCCCGGCCCGGCCCGACCTGGGCGTGCCCCGGCCTGGCCGGCGCGGGCGTGGCTCGGCCGCCAGGCGGGTCGGCTCGGCTGTTACGGCCGAGCCGCGGGCGGGGGGTGCGCTGCCCCCGCGTGGGGCCTCCCTTGCCAGCGGACGCGGCAGCCGGCCGCATCCCATGCTCCTCCGGTCCCGCGCGGTCGCGGGACCGCGCTGCTGCCGCCGCGGCTGAAGCCGCGGCGCGCCGGCGGGTTGCTCCGCGGACCACCGGACAAGTTCTGGTGGTCGGAAATTCGCGCCGTCTTCGCCAAAGGTCCTCCTGGGGTCCATCCTTCACTGCGAGGACCCCACGTCGCCCGTGTGGCCTGCTTTGTCGACGTCCTCCATTTCGCACACCAAGAGCGAAAGGGGCGGTGGGTTCGGACTTGTTCGTTAGTCCGCACCCGCTGCGTTAGCGGGTTTAAAAGTCTCACAACAATTTTAATCATATGCCGCAGGTATAAATCACAAAGATTTAAATAAAACAAACCCCTACCTCGTCGTAGTCGTCGAACGAGAGTTCTTCGCGGAATTGATCGTCGCGGAAGAAGAGGATCGTCGCGTCGCGGAAGGGGCGTCGCGTCGTCGTGGTACACAACATCGCGTCGACGATCTCCGAGGGTTAAAGAAAACACACAGATTTAATTTCACGAATTAAATCCATGTTGAGGATAAAATCCACAAAGGAAATTTAAAGGATCCGTAATCCCCTACCTCAATCGGTGTTGATCGAAGATTGTCGCGGGGAAGGATTGTCGCAGAAGAACATCGTGGGAGGAGAATCGTCGGCGTCGCGGTACACGGCGTCGCGTCGTCGATCTCCGAGGGTTTGGCGTTCTTCATCGCCTTTCGTCGAAGGCCGGTGTTCTTCGCGTTCTTCGTGAAGGAGGATGAAGATCTCAAGCCTTAGAGTCTTCTCCAAATCCTCTCAACGAGCAATCCTCAAGAAAGACATGCGTTGGTCTTATTTTATTATTATGCCAACAGTTTGAAAAACAAGTTAAGAAATGAACCATTAATTCAGTGAATTAATGGTAACGTCTTAACTGTCCAATTAATAGGATCATTAAGAGTTTTAGAAAACGCACCAGTTGACTTTCATTAGAGGAGTTTTCGTGGGTGCGTTACTTAGAGGAAAAGAAACGGTGGGGCTCGTGTGGGCCCCACATCACAAATATCCTACCAAGTGGGTAGGATATTTTAGATTCCACCCTATCCGCTTCAACTTAGCTTAAGTGTCTTTAAGTGTCTTTAAGTGAAATAAAATAAAGTTGTCGCACCACTTTATTTTATTTTTTTCACTTAACCCCAAAAATTAAAAACCACACCCGAGCAAACGCAACTCCGGAAAAGGCGTTTCTAAGCAAATACCGGTGATGCGATTCCATCGGTGTCCTCGGAATTCGATTCCGAGCACCGGTTCAAAAGTTAGAAAAACCTGCTCGTTCGTTCACTGAACATACCCGAGCCAAACTTCGGAAAATGATTCCGGGCACACCGGGCCTCGGAATCAGGTGTCGTCGGAAACTGCGTTCTTGTAAAATTCCAAAGAAAATTAAAAAAAAAATTCCTTGAAATTTACGGGTCTTTACATTGGGGATAGAATTTTATTATAAAGGAATTGTACACTTGATCAGAGTTTTCAAAAATGTTCTCATCTAGACTCAGAAAACCAGTTCCTAACATTCCCTTTCAGGCAAAAAGGAAAGAATCTCATCCTCAGCTCATTTTTTGTGAGTCCTAGAAGAAGTAATTGATGCACAGTGTTATAGAAATCTCTAATGAAGGAAATAGAGTCCTCATTAGAGAGCCCATTGAATGCAAGCAGTAAGGAAATGTGTGACTATTTAAGATTATAATTTCGGGCTCTAGGAGATAACCTAATGGAAGATGGGTTGCTTGAAACTTTAGGAAGTTGGAACTCCCTCATCCTAGGCCTCTCATTTTCTTTTAAGAGTTAATGTGGATGATTTTGAAAGTTGTTAGGTGCAGGAACCCTATCACCTATGTTCTCCATTTTAGATTTGTTTTTATTTTTTCTAAGATCAATTAAATTTTTGTCTAATTCAAGGTTTAGGGGATCTAATCTATCAGCAGAAGACCTAGTGTTCATGAAATAAGTGATAAAAAGTGTAATTCAGCACAAAAAATAGTAACAATTACTAGAAGTACAAAAAATAGTATCAATTCAGTAGAAAATGAAGCATATTTTTTTTACAGTTTTCCATTTTTTCAATTTTTTTGGTGTTTTTTATGTGATTTTTTTAATTTTTTTTAGAAAAATAGTTGCTCTTGCCTTCCCCGGCAATGACGCCAAAAACTTGACACGATTGTCATTTTAATCGAGTCAAAGTTTAAAATTTATATTTTCCTATAAATTACTGTATATATGGAAAGTAGGGTGGAACCCCTAGGGAAGGCGATTTTGACGACTATTGTTCTAAATTTTTTCAAAAAGACCCCACTGTTGTCAGCAGTGTGGTAAATTTTCTATTTTTTTTACTTTTAATCTATATATTTTTGTGTATTTTTGTTCTAAACTAAGATAAAATAGGTAAAAGTTTAAAAACAAAGAGTAAAAGAGATTAAGAATGCTGATAAATGAAAAATCAAGAGAAATACGCCTGGGGAAAAACTCTATTCTACTGGTTTTGAAAAGGATTCCTAATCACTTAAATGTTGTTGTAATATACCACTGTAAAAAAGAATGACTCACTTCACTTTCCAAGAGTTAAGTCATACAGTTTGATCAATCTCAGCGTTCGCCACTCTAAAATAGTTCAAATGTGAAAGTTTTGTTTTAAAAAGTACAACAAAACAAACTCATCGTTAGTTATGATGTTTTCATTTTGATTAAAAAGTTTTAGAAGTTGCATCCTCAATCAAACTTGCCGAATGATTGTGGAGTTTTGAAATTAAGTGCAAGTGGAATGATGTAGCTAAATGAATTCAGAAATGATCTCGCCGATCAATTATGAATACATTAAAAATGATAAAGTGACAAGGAAGAGAAGAATTAACTAGTAGAAGTAGTAATTCACGAAACTCGAAGGTTTAGCCAACAATCATGTTCATGATCATATAAACTGAAAATATACAATTAAAGTAAAGAAATTGAAAAGAAAACATAGGAGAAGACTCCCCTATGACAACAAGAACTGCACTGCTCTACTCCTTGGATCTCTAGGAAGAAGGAAGCTCTCCAGGATCTCCTCAGATCTGTTCTACCCTGATGAGTGAGAAATTATCGATTCTTTTCTGATGGAATCCCCCCCTGCTCCAACTCCTTTTAACTCTACTGTCACCTATTGTATCTCACCAACCAGAAACACTGACATTGGTCGGTTCTTCACCTTCACACGACACACATGTGCTTTTTCAGTTAATTTCACGTCGCTCTATCTCCCCTCATGTAACTAACTTCTGGTACTTTCATTGAGTGAATATGGACGGGTTTATGAATTCATTGTGAGCCTGCACAGTTAAGATAAAGAATTAATTTTTAAGTTAAAATAAAATGTAAATATTTATAACTAAATAATCATTCAAATAGTTAATTTGAGATTAAATGTAATTTAGTTTATATTAATAGTTATTATTTTATTTTATTTATAACTATTATTAAATTATTCAATTAACATTATTATAGTTAACACTTTGATAATGTTATATAATATTATCTAAATATTATTAAAAGTTGTTATTTTATCAAGTTATTTATTAATTTAATTTATTATAATTATTTTTGTTAATTTTAATCAATATAATTATTCATTTTATTATTATTATTTTGAATATTAAACTATTTACTATTTTAAATTAATTAGATTAGTTTATTTTAATTTTATTTATAAATTATTATTAATTATTTTAGTTTTTATAAATTACATTTAATTAGTTTTATATTTTATTTAATTATAATTAATTAATTAATTATTATTATAAGAATAATTATTTATATTTTACTTTTATTATTTTTTATTAAGTTTTTATCAATGTTTTTATTTTAATTAATTTACCCTCTTCTTCCCCCAATCTCAAGGCGGCGGGGGGGGGGGGGGTCGGAATATTCTAAAAGCTTCACGCAGCTTCCTTAGAAGTCCTCTGCTAACGATGACACATGGTCCTTCGAACTAGACTCCTCCTCTGTGCAACGCACAATAGTATGACGACACCCTTCGAAAGCATGGCGACTCGACGTAGAGACACCTCCCAGCGCTACAACTCTGACTTCAGCCTCTGCATGTGAAACAACGGTGGCGCAAAACGGGTTCCTTAGAGCAGTGGAGATGCTTCATTCGGCGCAGCTCGACCTCCTTGGACTTCTAATGGATTCATGGTTCCTCTCTCGGCTCACAATGTCAGCAGCATGGAACCAGATTGAACGATGTCCGATTCCTCCGAACTCAGCTTCGATCCAGATCCACAGTGGAGGTATCGATGAAGTGATGCAGGTGCGGTGAAGATCATGTTGGCTATACAAGCCGAGAAATATGAGAGGAAGAATGGAAGAGGTAGAAAAATTGGCACACAACACAAAGAAGCTTTCAAGCTTTGTATTTCACACAACTTCACAATTTTTCACAATTGAAATTTCAGGCTACAATTACATCAATTTATAGACCCACAACATTAAATGCCTAGAATTTATGTTGGTACAAAGAAAGATCAAAACATAAAATACAGAGAATCTATGACGGTACAAGGAAAGACCAAAATACTAAATGCAGAGCATTTATGACGGTACAAAGATATACCAAATCTTTAAATGCAAAGCATTTAAATTTATTCAAAGAAAATAAATGGAGGTGGACCCATGGAAAAAAATGTGCAAGTAATAAATGACGCCACAGACAGCTTTGACTCGTATTGTTGGTTTTCAATTCCAACACTCCCCTTCAAACCAAAACCGGCTTCATTCCGAGCATCGTTCTGAGTCTTTTGAATGCATCTGACGGTAATGCCTTTGTGAAAATATCAGTCACCTGTTCCATAGTATGACAATATTCCAATTTTATCATTTTGTGCTTCACATGATCTCTCAAAAAATGGAATCGGGTATCAATATGTTTGCTTCTTCCATGCTGCACCGGATTTTTGGTAAGTTCAATTGCCGACTTGTTATCCACATATATCACTGTGGATCCATCCTGCGGATGCTGCAACTCCTTCAGCAGATTTCTCAACCAGATTCCTTCACAAACAGTGGATGATGCCGCCACGTACTCTGCTTCACATGTAGACAAGGTGACCACACTTTGCTTCCTTGAATTCCACGTAAAAGCAGTCGATCCAAGAAAAAATACATACCCAGTGGTGCTTTTTCTTTCATCTTGGTTGCCTCCCCAGTCACTGTCTGAGTATCCATGCAGATTTGCTTCTTCATTGTATGGATAAAAAAGGACCAAAATCCACCGTTCCTTTAACGTACCTGAGGATACGTTTTGCCGCTAACCAGTGGGACTCTTTTGGTGCTTCCATGTACCAGCTTAGAAGCCCAACACTATAGACAATATCAGGCCTTGTGATTGTGATATACCTCAGGCTTCCAATTAGACTCTTGAATAGAGTCGAGTCAACACTTCTTCCTTCTCCATCTTTTGTCAGTTTTAAGTTCATTGCCACATGTGTGTTTACAGCATTGCAATTATCCATGTTGAATTTTTCAAGAAACTCCTTAGCATACCTCTTCTGAGAAATATAGATGCCTCCATGTTGTTGCTTTACTTCTATGCCCAGAAAGAAGGACATGAGACCCCCGTCGGTCATCTCGAACTCCTTGAACATAGCCTTCTTGAAATCATCAAACATTTGTCGACTATTCCCTGTAAAAAGCAAATCATCAACATACAAGCATGCAATGATTATATCACCACGATCATTCTTCTTGATGTAAACTGCATGCTCATATGGACATTTGGTGAAGCCGTTCTCTTGAAGATAGCTGTCAATGCGTGCATTCCAAGCACGAGGAGCCTGCTTCAACCCATAAAGAGTTTTCTCCAGTCGATACACTTTGTCTTCCTCCCCTTGCATAACAAAGCCTTCAGGCTGGTCTACATAGACCTCTTCCTCTAGAATTCCATTCAGGAATGCAGACTTCACATCCAATTGGTAGATCATCCAACTGTGATGAACAACAAGAGAGATAATCATTCTCACCGTTTCAAGGCGAGCAACAGGAGCGAATACTTCTTCATAGTCTACCCCATACTTCTGTTTGTACCCCTTTGCTACGAGCCTTGCCTTGTAGCGATCGATTTCACCATCAGCATTTCGCTTGATCTTGTACACCCATTTGACACCAATGGATTTCTGGCTATTAGGAAGTGTTGTCAGCTCCCATGTGTCATTTTTCTCTATGGCGCGAATTTCTTCTCCCATAGCCATTCTCCAACATTCTTCCCTTGTGGCTTCCTGAAACGTCAGAGGCTCATGATCTGCATACAGGCAAAAAAGATTTACCTCTTCGGTTTGTTCATAAATGTCGCTTAAGCTTTTCATATTTATGGGCGCCATGGGTGAGGATGAGCTCGCCAAATTTTGACTTGATGGATTCCTTTCAGGAGTGATGGAATGTCCTCCTGGACTTCTATGTACTGATGATGTGCCCGGGGAAGGTGTTGTTGGCGTTTTCTCCTGATGATCACGCCTTTCTTCAGGATCTTCAGTTTCAACTGGAATCTCTTTGTTTGGTTCTTCATCATTCCATTTCCAAGATTCTTCATCGCTAAAGACCACATCTCTACTCACCACTAATTTATTGGTTAGTGGATTGTAGAGCTTATAGGCTTTAGACTCTTCACTGTAGCCGATGAAGATGCACTTTTCACCACGATCATCAAGCTTCCTTCTTCTTGTTTCTGGAACTTGAGCATAGGCAACACACCCGAAGATTCTTAGGTGTGCTATGCTCGGTTTGTAGCCACTCCATGCCTCTTGTGGTGTCATGTTTCTGACGCTCTTCGTTGGGCACCGATTGAGAAGATAGGCAGCACATGCCACTGCTTCTTCCCAGAAGTTCTTTGGCAAGCCTTTCTCCTTCAGCATGGTCCTCGTCATGTCGAGGATGGTGCGTTTCTTCCTTTCTGCGATGCCATTCTGCTGTGGCGTGTAGGCTGCAGTGTATTGCTGTTTGATGCCATGTTCCCTACAGAAATCTTGAAATGCATTTGAGGTGTATTCTCCACCTCTGTCAGATCTGAGTACTTTGATTCTGTGGCCACTTTCAGTTTCAACATGAGCTTTAAAAGTTTTAAAGACAGTGAAAGCGGAAGATTTTTCTTTGATGCAATACACCCACAACTTTCTGTTGAAATCATCAATAAGGGTAATAAAATATCTATTACCTCTAAGTGACGCTGTTTCAAGTGGTCCGCAGATATCAGTGTGAACCAACTGAAGTGGTTCCATTGCTCTTCTAGACACTCCACTTGGAAATGAGTTCCTTTGTTTCTTGTCGAGTGTACACGCCCCACACACATGATTTGGAGCTTCAATCATTGGCAAGCCACGCACCATGTTTGATGAGGATAGAAGTTTAAGCCCACTAAAATGGAGATGCCCAAAACGTAGATGCCATCTCCACGAATCATTCTTCATGAGTCCCAAGAGACACTCCTCGGCCTTTGTGTTGATATGCAGCGGAAACATGCGATTCTTCGCCATTTGGACTTGAGCGACAAGTCTCCTGTGAGCATCTATTATAGACAAAAGAGAATTTTCCAAGTGTATGACATACCCCTTCTCAAGAAGTTGGCAGAGACTGATGATATTATTTTTCATACTTGGTACGCAATATACATTAGAAATGTAATTCGACTCTCCATTCTTCAGATAGATTTTGATCTTACCTTTGCCTCTCACGGGTACCTTGGATGAGTCACCAAAACTCACATCGCCACAAACTTCTTCGGTGAGTTCCTCGAACAGTTGTTTGTTACCACTCATGTGGTTGCTTGCACCCGTGTCGAGATACCAAACATCGGGGCGTGCACATGCCTTTTCTTGTGCGAGGAGGAGTGTGGTGCCTTCTTCTTCATGATGAGATGCTTCGGCATAGTTGGATCGTTCATCATGATCCACTTTGCTCCAACAATCAGACGCATAATGGCCAAATTTCTTACAGTTGTGGCATTGAATGTTCTTTGCGTTTCCACGACCACGCGTGAATTGTCCTCCACCATTCCCTCTTCCACGAAAGCTGGTAGGATATTGGTGCTTTTGTTGATGGCTTGGAGAATATCCCCGACCTCTTCCTCTTCCTCTTCCTCTTCCACGATGACCACCTCATTGCGTGTGGCCATTATTTTGTTCTTGTAGAGTCAACTTGGACTCCAAGGCATGCTCTATTGTTGAACCGGTATTCTTTTTCATCCGTTGCTCATGCACTTGCAACGACCCCATCAGTTCTTCAATGGAAAGTTTCTCCAAATCCTTTGATTCTTCGATTGCCACAACCACATGCTCAAACTTGGTTGTGAGAGATCGAAAAGAATTTTTCAATAACTCGAATGTCCTCCACTTTTTCACCATTCCTTTTCAAATTGTTAAAAATAACAATTAATCTTGAGAAATAATCGAAGATACTCTCACCTTCTTTCATGTGCGCCGCTTCAAATTCCGCTCTTAATGTTTGAAGACGTACCTGCTTCACTCGATCAACACCTTTGAAGACGGTGGCAAGGGTATCCCAAGCTTGCTTGCTTGATGTTGCTTCATCAATCTTTTCGAACGTTGATTCATCCAACCCTTGATAGAGGAGGAACAACGCCTTGTTGTCTTTCTTTCTTTGATTTTTGAGGGTCGCCTTTTCTTCATTCGTGAAGGCAGCTTCTTCCGTCGTAGTGGGTACAACATACCCGTCAGTAACGATCTACCATAATTCTTGTGACCCGAATAACTTCTTCATTTGGATGCACCACCTTTCGTAGTTGTCCTTAGACAGCTTCAGAACTTGCGGCTGGATTGCGGCCATCTTAAAAAAATTTGGAGGATCTTGGTAACTTGCCTCTGATGCCAATTTTTTGGCTATACAAGCCGAGAAATATGAGAGGAAGAATGGAAGAGGTAGAAAAATTGGCACACAACACAAAGAAGCTTTCAAGCTTTGTATTTCACACAACTTCACAATTTTTCACAATTGAAATTTCAGGCTACAATTACATCAATTTATAGACCCACAACATTAAATGCCTAGCATTTATGTTGGTACAAAGAAAGAACAAAACATAAAATACAGAGAATCTATGACGGTACAAGGAAAGACCAAAATACTAAATGCAGAGCATTTATGACGGTACAAAGATATACCAAATCTTTAAATGCAATGCATTTAAATTTATTCAAAGAAAATAAATGGAGGTGGACCCATGGAAAAAAATGTGCAAGTAATAAATGACGCCACAGACAGCTTTGAATCATATTGTTGGTTTGCAATTCCAACAGATCAGCTGAACAGGAGGACAATGCTGGTGGTTCGTGTTTGGGGTGGAAAATCTGGTGTCTCGAAAGATGGCGGTGAATATTTCTCCTGGCTTAACGGTGATAACAGGTGATGGCGTGCTTCTCTAAAAACCGCGGTGGCACAAATGAAATCTGTTATAATAGTTCGTAGATCTGGTGAAATGCTGGAATTTCTGATTTGTTTCGATATTCAATTCTTCTGGCTGTGGAAAAATGGAAACGGTGGTGAATTTTAATGGGCCTATGATTGAAAATCTGGTCCGAGTATTGTTCTGAAGTGGATGTGTGGTATTTAATGTGATTCTTCGTCGGTGTGAAGAAGAAAGAATTAGTGAACAATGGCTGTGGGAAGAGATTGGAACAGTGGGAGAAGGTTCCATGTAATTGCGAGACCGGTTTGCTGTTGTTTGATGGAATTGTGGTGGAGATGCAGTGGAGATGTTGGGAAGCAACAACGGTGTCACAGATGGTGAATTCTGGAGTCAGGGCAGGCAGCGGTGCGACCAGTTTGCTGTGGTACCGTGATGATACGGTGAGACACCAAAATATGAGTTGCAGTGGAACCACTACTGCGGGGAACTGTCGCTCAGAAAAATGGTGCCACATTGATGAGGGTGAAATGGTAGCGGAGACAAAGGAAAGAACCGATGGCAAAGTTGTTGTGGTACTGAGACAATAATGGATTGAAATGATGTCACTGTAAAGACTGGAAAAGTGGCACAGTAAAATGACTTAACTGTTTCACTGCAAATCTGCAATAAAATTAAAAAAATTAAAAATTTAAATAAAAACCAAACTAAATAATTAAATAAAGATAGTAATTAATTAAAACAATTCAAAATGAAACTCATAAATCTAAATTAATTAATTAAGATAACTAAAAATTTCAAAATATAAAACATAACTTAAAAATTTACAGTTTAATTAAATTATGTTATATTTATTAATTAATATTTAAAAGATAAAATATTAAATTAAAAACTAAGTTACTTAAATGAAAATAAAACGATTAATTAATTAAATATTAAAATTTCCTATTATTAAATAAAATAGACTAAAACCACTGAACTAAGTAAAAATTTATTAGACAATGAAAATAAAGCAAGACTTAAATTAATTATTTTAAAGACTAAATATACATAATCAATTATAAAAATTGATTAATTAATAAATTTAATTATAAAAATACAAAAGTACATATATCTAACAAAAAGTGCAAAAAATAAATAATTAAATCATTAAAAATTAAATAAAAAGATGCGGAACAACTATATAAAAATAAGGCCACATCAAATTCCTCAACACTTAAGCATTGTTTGTCCTCAAACAATCTCATGCTTTATTATCTTTGAAAAATAGAAAAGTGTGTTATGTTTCGGCTCAATATGTAACATATCCGGTATAAACAATGAATCAAATGAATTGAAAAGTGTGTCAAGAGGCTTTTTAAAATTAATTGTTCAAATGCATCTTGTCTTAAATCAAACTCTCACTGGTAGTCTAAAAAAACTATGAATCACCAAGCAATGAAGATATGCTGCCTCATATGTGATACTGCTTAATGATTTATCTCAATTCGAATCTAAGATCTAAATCCCATAGTGACAACATGTTAAATATTTGTGGAATTAAGAACTTAACCAAGAAACTTTGTACTTTGACTCATCACCTATGTTACAAAAATATTTTTTTTTGAATCGCCTTATTGATGCAACCTAAATGATTCCCATATAAAAAATTTGTCCCCTTCATCATTCGACGTCCATCATTCCTCTCATTACCTCACCTTAATGAACTCATTTTTGACCCTAGACACTTTATTTTATTTTTCCCAAGTCATGTATCATGGGCTAAGCACTATGCACATGCACTTATTCAAGGTGTACACAGGGCTTATAGTAAACAGAAACCCACCCAACATCTAGAGTCTCAGAGATTCATTATGGGATCATAGATGCCCAAACTACTCCAATTTCAAAAGATTTATATAAAAATCATTTACATTGGCTCATTAAAGTAATTTATTTAATAATTAAAAGTAAAATGAGTTCCCTAGAATCAAGATCAAACTTCCAGTTCCAAGGGTTATGATCATAACTCCACTAACTGGTTACCCACATCACTCTCAAAAGTAGCTCCTAAACCAAAATTTCCATTAAATCACTAATCAAGGATCACTCAGCAATCATCCATCTTCATTAATTTCAGATTCAAAGTAGTTCTTAATTACTAATCAAGCATCATCCTTAGACAAGACCCATTTGAGAAACAATGTGAAGCCTAAAATAGTGAAAGAAATTTTGAAAAAATTCACCCATCTTTTACAAAATGATTGAAGTTGTAGTGGGAATTGATGGACTTATCATAAAACATAGTTAAGATCAGTCAAGAATTGACCCCCTCCCCCATACTTAAAACCCAAATTTATCCCCAAATTTGAATTATAAATGTGAAGAAGAATAATTAATCAATTAAAGTTCAAAACAGATTTTCAATTTAGTAGATTTATGACATGTTTTAAGGGTCTCATTCAAATTTAAAAATATTTTTTCCACAAAGATCAATTTACAGTAGGTTCATATGCCCAAATACATGCATTATCAAACGAGTCAGTGACAAAGATTTTCAATATAGTTCAAGAAATA
This sequence comes from Viscum album, assembly GCA_963277665.1. Classification (NCBI taxonomy): domain Eukaryota; kingdom Viridiplantae; phylum Streptophyta; class Magnoliopsida; order Santalales; family Viscaceae; genus Viscum; species Viscum album. The sequence continues at coordinate 1,982,083,561 of OY728119.1, forward strand.
TCATGTAGCTTGTGGGTGAAAAATTTACTAGGTTGAAAGCAAGTTCACATATTAGGTTCAAATGGATTTTCAGTAGACCAGACAAAGACAAGATAAACTCCCCAACCCATATAAGCCGATTCAATAAAACACAAGAACTAACAAGCATGCACCCCCTACACTTAAGTTCAAGTAGTGGGTGGATTAAATAACAATGAAATTCATTTTTCAGCAGTGAAGCACATACAAAATTTTAAACAATCCAGCAAAACAAACATGCAGCAGGAATTTCCAGCAAAATGACAAGCATCAATTTTTTTTAAACATCTCAAGTCAGGCAACAATTTTTTTTAGTACAAACAGAATTTTTTTTACAATCAAGAAGAATTTTTCCAAATAAACAGTAATTGATTCACCACCATCATTTTATCAGTGATTCACCATCAGTATCACCAAAGATTCACTGATAACAGTGCATCGGTGGCTCAGGTTCATCGGTGAGTCAAAGACTCACTGATAGTAGTAAAACTGTGACTTGTAATGCATTTCTATTAAAGTGAAAAGGAGAAGAGAAATTAATAAAGAAATTAAAATACTTCCCTGACATGGTTTGTCATTAATCTTCCGGAATGAGAATTCCACTCCTTAGATAACATCAGTAGCACTATCCAAACACATAAAACAAGAACCATGAAAAAAAAAGAACAGCAGGAATTGCACAAAAATAGAGCATGGAACATTTTTATTCAAATTCCAATAACGAAACAACAAAAAGGATAAAACAAGAACCATGGGTTGACTCCCATGCAATGCTAAGTTTAATGCCTTCATCCAGACTTTATTCAGAATCAATTTTCAAGCACATTGAAGGTATCCAAGCCCTTTGAATGTCCCTCAAATTAAAGCTTCACTCTCTGGCCATTAACTAGAATAGGTTTTTTCTCCTCACCTAAACTTTATACAACTCCATTCTTAAGAACTCTCACTACAGTAAATGGTCCATACCACTTAGACTTTAACTTTCTAGGAAAGAGTTTGAGTATAGAGTTAAAGAGAAAGACCTTTCTGTCTAAGTTTGAATTCTTTGGTATTTATGATAGAATCATGAAAGCTTTTAGTCCTCAATTTATAAATCCTTGAATTATCATAACTCTCTCTCCTAATCTAATATAACTCACTCATCTCAAGTAATATTCTCTCACCATCACTCTTAAAATCAAAATTCAGAGCCTTAACTTCCTAATATGACTTATGTTGCGACTCCACAGGTAAATGAAAACATTTCCCAAACAACAACCTATAAGAATACATACCTATTAGGGTCTTTAAAGAAGTTCTATATGCCTATAAGTCTTCATCCAATTTAAGAGATCAGTCCTTCCTAGAATTTGACACAGTTTTTTCAAGAATCTTTTTCATCTCTCTATTAGAAATTTCCATTTGTCTACTAGACTGTGGGTGAGAAGGGGTACCAGTTTTATGAGCACAACCATATTTTTCCATCAAAGCCTTAAATTTTTTGTTCTTAAAGTGTGTTTCATTATCAGTGATAAAGGCTTTTAGGACTCCAAATATTGAAAATATGTTCTTCTTGAAAAATTTTATTACAGAGTTGGCTTTATTGTTGGGCAGTGCAACTGCCTCAACCCATTTAGACACATAATCTATAGAAACAAAAATATACTCATTCCCATGAGAAGATGGAAATGGACCCATGAAATATAAACCCCATACATCAAAAATCTCTAATTATAGAATACCTTTTTGGGGTAACTCATATTTCCTACCCACATTTCCTAACCTCTGACACTTATTACAACCAACCACATAGCTTATAGAATCCTTAAAAAGAGTGGGCCAATAGAAACCAGATTTTAGGACTTTCTGAGCTGTCCTTTCACCACCATGGTGAACTCCCCAAGGTGAGGAGTGATAACTCTCAATAATAGGAATCATCTCTTCTTCAGGTAGGAACCTCCTAAGTAAACCATCAGAACACCTCCTAAATAGTAGGGGGTCATCCCAAAGGTATAATTTAAGTTCAAAAATGAATTTCTTCCTTTGGTTATTGTAAAAATATTTGGGTAAGACTCCTGCTTCTAGGAAGTTGAAAAAATCTGCATACCATGAAGATTGTGTGATTGAAACTATGAGTAGTCTTTCATCACGAAAGGAAGAGTTTATCTCCCTAGGATCTTTATATTGAGTAAGAGAAATCCTAGATAGGTGTTCAACAACTAAAATTTCAACTCCTTGCTTATCCCTTATTTCTAAGTCAAACTATTGCAATAACAGAATCCATATAATCATCCTAGGTTTTGTTTCCTTCTTATACAATAAGTACTTTAAGGCAGAATGGTCAGTGAAAATGATGAATTTTGAGCCTAACAAATACTGTCTAAACTTCTCAAGAGAAAAAACAACAGCTAGCAATTTTTTTTCAATGGTAGTATAATTATTTTGGGCCTCATCTAGTAGTCTACTAGCATAATACATCACATGTAACTTCCTATCTCTCCTCTTTCCAAGGAAAACACCTACAACTATGTCACTAGCATCACACATAAGTTCAAAAGGTAATTTCCAATCGGGTGTAGTGATGATAAGTGATGAAGTGAGATTTTCTTTTAACAGATTAAATGATTTTAAAAAAATTTCATAAAAATCGAAAGGCACATCCTTAACTTGAAAATAACACAAGGGTTTAGTGATTTTTGAAAAGTCTTTTATGAATCTCTAGTAGAAATTGGCATGGCCTAAGAAACTTCTAATTCCTTTAACATTTTCTGGAGGTGGAAGTTTTTGAATAACTTCAACTTATAGACCTCTATTTGACACTTCATGACCTAGAACTATATGTTATATGACCATGAATTGACACTTTTCCCAATTAAGAACAAGGTTGGTTTCAATGTATCTTTCCAAAACTAACTCGAGATTTCTAAGACAAGTATCAAAAGTACTACCTACAATGGAGAAGTCATCCATGAAAACCTCAATGATCCTATCAATCATATCAAAAAATATCCATCATATACCTTTAAAAGGTGTTTGGAGCTCCACAAAACCCAAATCGAATCCTCCTGTAAGCAAATTTCCTAAAGGGGCATGTGAAAGTTGTATTTTCTTGATCCTCTGGAGCAAAAGGAATTTGGTTGTAACCAGAATACCCATTCAGGAAATAGAAAAATTCATTTCTAGAAATCCTCTTAAGAATTTGATTAATAAATGGAATTGGAAAATGTTCCCTCTCAGATTCATTAAGCTTCCTATAATCTATACAAACTCTCCATTTTGTGGCTTTCTTAACTTGGATTTCTTAATTTTTTTCATTTTTGACAATAGTGAAACCTCCTTTCTTAGGGAAAACCTAGAATAGGATGACCCATGAACTATCATAAATGGGATAAATCATACCAGTATCTAGCAACTTAATGACTTCCTCTCTCACAGCTTATTTCATGTTGGGATTTAATCTTCTTTGACACTCTACCCTAGGATTATGATTAGGTTCCATAGGAATTTTGTGCATGCAGAATAAGGGACTAATACCCTTGATATTAGATGTGGTCCAACCTATGGAAGATTTAAATTTCTTCAGCACATTTAGTAGTCTTTCCTCTTGATCATCTTTCAACTCAGTAGAAATTATAACAGGAAAAGTGGAATTGTCACCCAAAAATGAATATTTCAAATGACCAGGGAGTGGTTTAAGTTCAAGAGTGGGTGGTTCTACACTCGAAGGAAGAATCTTAGGCCTAGGAGTTCCAATTTCTTAAACATATCTCTTGTAAGGATTTTAAATGATGAAAGATTTTAAATTTCATGCTTAGATTCAGAACTAATAGTGCTGCTGTCCAAAGTGGACAACACACTATCCTGATTTTCCAGATCAGAATTTAAAAAATTAATCAAAGAAGAATCATAAAGTTGTTTTATAAGTTCTCCATAAACATCATAAAAGTTATCATCAAAGTTGGTGTTAACAGAAACACCCTCAAATTAACTCAAAAATCTCTTAAGTTCAGAAACAGAGGACTCTTCTATAGTAGAAATTGGACAGTTGTCCAGATCTGGAAAATTTTCCAGATTCTCTATTTGAGCAAAATTTTCAACCTGTGGAACATATAAATCATGATTTCAACTTCCAAATTAATTTATTCAACAGAGGATTGTTTTTAAGATTCTTCAGAGTTTTCAGTTGAGTTTTTATATTCTAAGGACTCTACCATTGATCAGTTTTCAGAAAAAGTTGGGTCCTTTGACATTTTTAAACACATTAAACTCTTCTTGTTGTTTTATAATTTTAAAAATAAGTTTTCCCTTAGAAATATCAATAACTGCACCAACTGTGGACAAGAAGGGCCTACCAAAGATGATGGGAACCTCTTGATCATAGTCCATGTCTAGGACTAGAAAGTCTGTAGGTAAAAACAGCTTCCCAACCCCAACTAATAGATCATCTACCCTACCCACAAGATGAGTAAAAGATCTATCAACTAACTGTAGTATGAATGTGGTGGGTTGAAGATCACACAACCTAAACTATAAAAACAGTGAGTATGGGATCAAGTTGATAATAGTACCTAAATCACACAAAAAATTGAGCTGATCATAATTTCCTAGGGTATAGAGAATAACAAAACTACCAGGGTCTTTTAATTTAGGTGGGATTTTATTTTAAAGTACAACACTACACTCTTCAGTGAGGCTGTAGGTGGAAAATTATTGAAGGGTATTTTTGTTTGCAACAATTTTCTTAAGGGATTTCAAGTAATATGGAATTTGAATTAAATCTTGAATTAATGGAAAGCTCACTTGAAGTTTTGTAAGAAGACCAAGGAACTGAAGAAGTTCAACCTTGGTATTACTTTGAGGTTTCATCTTCTAAGGGAAATGGATGGGTGGGAATTTTTTTTCAGAACAGCAGGCATCTACCTATCCTATTCATCTAATTTTTCTTTTCCTTTATTCCTTTGACTTTTAGAAGAATTTTCAGCATGAGTTCTAAGTGAAAAATTCAGATTCTCTTCATTTTCAAGACCTTTATGTGAATTTCCAGATTGCGTAAAAATCAAAATTTTGTAACCAGTTTCATGTAGATTTTCATTTTGGGAATTTTGAGTGAGATTTTCAGTAACAATTTTAGTATTCAGCCCACTCCTAGTAACAACAGCCATGATTTTCTTCCTAGGATTCAGTTTATTTGTACTAGGCAACCTACCTTTGTTCCTAGAAGTCAAATCTCTAGCAAGTTGGCCTAACTGTGTTTCCATATTCTTCATTCTAAAATCATTTTGTATTTTATCTGACTCATATTGATTTTTATGTTTAGTCAGATGAGTCATGTGTCTTTCCTCTTGAGAGTTAATTTTTTTTCAAGATTAAATCAATCTTAGAAGACATTTGGTTATCATTTTTTCCTTTTGCATTTAAAGACTCAACCCTTTATTGATTTTGAAAATTTTGTCTTGGTTGGTTTGAGTAATTAGGGGTAGTGGATTGTTTAATTAAACCTTGATCTTTCTAGGACAAGTTTGGATGGTTTCTACAACCTTGGTTTTAGTTGTTTGAAAATGGATCTTCTTTAGGAGACTTTCTAGGACCATAATTGACAAAGTTTGAGTTTTCATGTTGTTGGGCAGACATATCAAAGTCAGGAAAATAGTTATCTATGTGCTCAAACATTCCACATTGTGAACATTGTTATATAAAATATTGGTTGGTGTTTTGACAACCCAATTGGTTAGAAGATTGTTTAGAGTTCTGGTTCATTAGATATTGAAGTTGGTTGGTGATTTTAGCAAGTTGATATTGAGTTTCATTTATTAAATCAGTGTTTGGGTTTCTGTTAACTCTTTTTCTTCTTGAATTTTTATGTTGAGAATTAAGGGAAAGATTATTAAAGATTTGTCTTAGATTTTCATCAGTCTTTTCATTATAGTTACCCCCAGTATCCTGATCAACTAGATTCTATCTAGAAGAGGAGAGCCCTTAATAGAAGGAGTCCATGAGAAGGTGGGATGAGAGTTGATGATGGGTACACTGCCTAAGCAGATCCCTAAATCTATCCAAAGATTCATGGAAATATTCTCCATTATCTTGGTAAAAACTAGTGTTTTTTGTTCTATGTTCTCATTTTAATCTTTGGGGATAGAATTTCATTATAAAGGAATTGTGCACTTGATCCCAGTTTTCAAAAATGTTCTCATCTAGTCTCAGAAACCAGTTCCTAACATTCCCTTTCAGGTAAAAGGGAAAGACTCTCATCCTCAACCCATTTTCTGTGAGTCCTAGAAGAGGTAATTACTACACAGTGTTATAGAAATCTCTAATGAAGGAAATAGAGTCCTCATTAGAGAGCCCATTGAATGCAGGCATTAAGAAAATGTGTGACTATTTAAGCTCATAATTTCGGGCTCTATGAGATAACCTAATGGAAGACGAGTTTCTTGAAACTTGAGGAAGTTAAAACTCCCTCATCCCAGGCCTCTCATTTTCTTCTAAAAGTTAATGTAGATGATTTTGAAAGTTTTTAGGTGCAGTAACCCTATTACCTATGTTCCCCATTTTAGATTTGTTTTTATTTTTTATAAGAGCAATTAAATGTTTGTCTAATTCAAGGTTTAAGGGATCTAATCTATCAGCATAAGACCTAGTGTTCATGAAATAAGTTATAAAAAGTGAAATTCAGCACAACAAATAGTAACAATAACTAGAAGTACAAAAAATAGTAGCAATTCAGTAGAAAATGAAGCATATTTTTTTTACTATTTTCCATATTTTCAATTTTTTGGTGTTTTTTATGTTATTTTTTAAATTTTTTTATAAAAATAGTGGCTCTTGCCTTCCCCGACAATGACGCCAAAAACTTGACACAACTTTCATTTTAATTGAGTCAAAGTTTAAAATTTATATTTTCCTACAAACTACTGTATATATGGAAAGTAGGGTCGAACCCCCAGGGAAGGCGATTTTGATGACTATTCTTCTAATTTTTTTCAAAAATAACCCACTGTTGTTAGCAGTGTGGTAAATTTTCTATTTTTTTACTTTTAATATATATATTTTTTGTGTATTTTTGTTCTAAACTAAGATAAAATAGGTAAAATTTTAAAAACAAAGAGTAAAAGAGATTAAGAATGCTTATAAATGAAAAATCAAGAGAAATACGCCTGGGGAAAAACTCTATTCTACCGGGTTTGAAAAGGATTCCTAATCACTTAAATGTTGTTGCAATATACCACTGTAAAAAATAATGACTTACTTCCCTTTCTAGGAGTTAAGTCATACGGTTTAATCAATCTTAGAGTTCGCCACTCCAAAATAGTTCAAATGTGAAAGTTTTGTTTTAAAAAGTACAACAAAACAAACTCATTGTTAGTTATGATGTTTTCATTTTGATTAAAAAGTTTTAGAAGTTGCATCCTCAATCAAACTTGCCGAATGATTGTGGAGTTTTGAAATTAAGTGCAAGTGGAATGATGTAGTTGAATGAATTTAGAACTGATCTCCCCGATCAATTATGAATACATTAAAAATGATAAAGTGATAAGGAAGAGAAGAATTAACCATTATAAGTAGTAATTCACCCAACTCAAAGGTTTAGCCAACAATCATGTTCATTATCATATAAACTGAAAACATACAATTACAGTAAAGAAATTGAAAAGAAAACATAGGAGAAGACTCCCCTGCGACAACAAGAACCGCATTGCTCTGCTCCTTGGATCTCCAGGAAGAAGGAAGCTCTCTAGGATCTCCTCAGATCTGCTCTACCCCGATGAGTGAGAAATTGCCGATTCTTTTCTGATGGAATCTTTCCCCCCCTCTACTTCAGCTCCTTTTAACTCTATTGTCACCTACTGCATCTCACCAGCCAACAACACTTACATTGGTCGGGTCTTCACCTTCGCACGACACACATGTGCTTTTTCAGTCAATCTCACGCCGCTCTATCTTCTCTCATGTAACTAACTTCTGGTACATTCGTTGAGTGAATATGGACGGGTTTATGAATCCACTGTGAACCTGCACAGTTAAGATAAAGAATTAATTTTTACGTTAAAATAAAATGTAAATCTTTATAACTAAATAATAATTCAAATAGTTAATTTGAGATTAAATGTAATTTAGTTTATATTAATAGTTATTATTTTATTTTATTTATAACTATTATTAAATTATTCAATTAACATGATTATAGTTAACACTTTAATAATGTTATATAATATTATCTAAACATTATTAAAATTTGTTATTTTATGAAGTTATTTATTAATTTAATTTATTATAATTATTTATGTTAATTTTAATGAATATAATTATTAATTTTATTATTATTTTGAATATTAAAATATTTAATATTTTAAATTAATTAGATTAGTTTATTTTAATTTTATTTATAAATCATTATTAAGTATTTTAGTTTTTATAAATTATATTTAATTAGTTTTATATTTTATTTAATTATAATTAATTAATTATTTATTATGATAATAATAATTATTTATATTTTAGTTTTATTATTTTTTATTAATGTTTTTATTTTAATTAATTTATCCTCTTCTTCCCCCCAATCTCGGCGCAAGGGAGGGGGGATCGAAATCGTGAAGCTTCTTCTAGAAGCTTCACATAGATTCCTTGGAAGTCCTATGCTCACGATGACACAAGGGCCTCTAAAACAGACTCCTCCTCAGCACAACACATAGTAGTATGAGGCAGATTTTTTTTTCTGGGTTTTAAAAAATTTAAAATTAGGTAAAAGGGGCTAGGGTTCCGGTATTTTTAAAACTGGGTCCAAGATGCGTGAACCCCGTTCACGCATCACTGACCCCGGGAAGATGCGTGAACGGGGTTCACGCATCTTAACCGCGCTGAAGGATGCGTGAACCGCGTTCACGCATCCTTCACGAAGTTGATGAAGGATGCGTGAACGGGGTTCACGCATCCTACAGTATCTTTTTTTTTAAAATTTTATTTTTATTTTTTGTTTTGTTTTGTTTTATATATATATATATATATATATATATATATATATATATATATACATACAAACAAAACATAAAATTCAGCAGAATTTATCTGCTATTTAATATCCAGCAGAACTGCCATTACAGCAGTCTGGATTCTGATAGAAACCATCACCCAGGGCTCTCTTTTATAAGAGGGTTTGCCCAGGAAATCATACTGCATTTCCGATGTGGGATTCAGGTTCTCTTTTCCTGCACAGAACATTCTGCATTTCCGATGCGGGATTCTGTTTCAAGTACGTGACTTTGAAAGACTGTAAAATACAAACTATACGACCAATATAAATAAAACTTAAAACATGAATTAAACATATAATAAATAGTTGAAAATGAAAAGAATTTCGTAAAAAGGGTTGATGAATAATAATTTATAAGCTTTCAAAACCACCAACTTGAAACTTAAAAAAGTTTCAAGTACGTGATTTTGAAAGACTATAAAATAAAAACTATAAGACCAGTATGAATGAAACTTAAAACATGGATTAAACATACAAGAAATAGTTGAAAATAAAAACAATTTCATAAAAAGTGTTGATGAATAATAATTTATAAGCTTTCAAAACCACCAACTTAAAACTTAAAAATGTTTCAAGTACGTGTCTTTGAAAGATTATAAAATACAAACTATATAACCAATATGAATGAAACTTAATATACGGATTAAACATATAAAAAATAGTTGAAAATAAAATGAATTTCATAAAAAAAATTAATGAAAAATAATTTATAAGCTTTCAAAACCACCAACTTGAAACTTAAATACGTTTACGTGCCTTTGAAAGCCTATGAAATACAAACTATAAAACCAATATAAATGAAAATTAAAACATGGATTAAACATATAACAAATAGTTAATAATTAATTAGTTAATTAGTAATATAATTATTAATTAGTTAATAATTAATATAATTATTAATTATTAATTACTAATATACAATAATTAATTAGTTAATTAGTAATATAATTATATAATAGTTAATTAGTTAATTAGTAGTATAATTATTAATTGATAATTACCTAGTTAATTAGTAATATAAATCTTAATAATAATTATTAATTATAATTATAATTATTAATTATTAATTATTAATTATATAATAATTAATTAGTTAATTAATAATATAATTATTAAATATAATTATTTATTATTTATTATATAATAATTAATTAGCTAATTAGTAATATATTTATTAATTATAATTATTTTTTATTTATCTATAATTATTAATTAGTTAATTTGTAATATAATTATTAATTATAAAATAAGTAATTGATTAATTAGTAATATAATTAGTGATTATAATTATTTATTATAATTATTAATTATTAATTATATAATAATTAAGTAGCTAATTACCAATATAATGATTAACTATTAAAAATTAATTGGTTATTTAGTACTATAATTATTAACTATAATTATTATATATTAATTAGTAATATAATTATTTATTATAATTAGTAATATAATTAGTAATTATAATTAGTAATTATTAATTATATAATAATTAATTAGTTAATTACCAATATAATTATTAATTATTAAAAATTAATTATATATTAATTAATTAGTTAATTAGTAATATAATTATTAATTATTAATTACATAACAATTAATTAGTTAATTAGTAATATAATCATTAATTATATAATTAATAATTATAATAATAATTAAAAATTATATTACTAATTAACTAATTAATTATTATATAATTAATTATTAATAATTAATAACTAATAATTGTAATGAATATTTATAATTATTTATTATATTACTAATTTACTAATTAACTAATTAATTATTATGTAATTAATAATTATATGTTTAATCCGTATATTAAGTTTTATTCATATTGGTCATATAGTTTGTAGTTTATAATCTTTCAAAGACACGTACTTGAAACATTTTTAAGTTTCAAGTTGGTGGTTTTGAAACCTTATAAATTATTATTCATCAACACTTTTTATGAAATTGTTTTTATTTTCAACTATTTTTTGTATGTTTAATCCATGTTTTAAGTTTCATTCATATTGGTCTTATAGTTTTTATTTTATAGTCTTTCAAAATCACGTACTTGAAACTTTTTTAAGTTTCAAGTTGGTGGTTTTGAAAGCTTATAAATTATTATTCATCAACCCTTTTTACGAAATTCTTTTCATTTTCAACTATTTATTATATGTTTAATTCATGTTTTAAGTTTTATTTATATTGGTCGTATAGTTTGTATTTTACAGTCTTTCAAAGTCACGTACTTGAAACAGAATCCCGCATCGGAAATGCAGAATGTTCTGTGCAGGAAAAGAGAACCTGAATCCCACATCGGAAATGCAGTATGATTTCCTGGGCAAGCCCTCTTATAAAAGAGAGCCCTGGGTGATGGTTTCTGTCAGAATTCAGACTGCTGTAATGACAGTTCTGCTGGATATTAAATAGCAGATAAATTCTGCTGAATTTTATGTTTTGTTTGTGTATATATATATAAAACAAAACAAAAAAAATAAAAATAAAAAAAAAAATTTAAAAAAAAAAGATACTGTAGGATGCGTGAACCCCGTTCACGCATCCTTCATCAACTTCGTGAAGGATGCGTGAACGCGGTTCACGCATCCTTCAGCGCGGTTAAGATGCGTGAACCCCGTTCACGCATCTTCCCGGGGTCAGTGATGCGTGAACGGGGTTCACGCATCTTGGACCCAGTTTTAAAAATACCGGAACCCTAGCCCCTTTTACCTAATTTTTGTTTTTTTAAAACCCATATTAAAAAATTACCCGTAGTATGACAACACCCTTTGAACGAATGGCGGCTCGACACAGCGACACCTCCCAGTGCTGCAACTCTGACTTCAGTCTCTGCTTGAGAAACAGTGGTGGCACAAAACGGGTTCCTTCGAGCAACGATGAGGATTCATTTGGTGCAGCTCGGACTCCTTGGACTTCTGATGGCTTCATGGTTTCTCTCCCGGCTCACAATGTTAGCATCATGGAACCAGCTCAAATAGCGTCCGATTCCTCCGAACTCGGCTTCGATCCAGATCCATAGCGGAGGTCTCGGTGAAGTGATGTAGGTGCGGTGAAGATCAGTCGGACAGGAGGACGAGGCTGGGGACAGAAAATCTGGTGTCTCAAAACATGGTGGCGAATATTTATCCTAACTAAGCGGTGGTAACAGGTGATAGCGTGCTTCTCTAAAAACTATGGTGGCGCAGTTGAAATCTATTATAATAGTTCATAGATCCGGTGAAATGCTGGAATTTCTGATTTGTTTCGATATTCAATTCTTCTGGCTATGGAAAAATGGAAGCGGTGGTGAAGTTTAATGGTTATGTGATTGAAAATCTGGTCCGAGTCTTGGTCTTAAGTGGATGTGTGGTATTTGATACGATTCTTCGTCGGTGTGAGATGAAAGAATCGGTGAACTGTGTATGTGGGAAGAGATTGGAATGGTGGGAGAAGATTCCATGCAACTGTGAGACCAGTTTGCTGTGGTTTGATGAAATTGTGGTGGAGATGTTGGGAAGCAACAATGGTGTCACAGATGGTGAACGCTGGAGTCAGGGCAGGCTGCGGTGCGACCGGTTTGTTGTGGTACCGTGATGATATGGCGAGACAACAAAATGTGAGTTGCGGTGGATCTGGTACTGTGGGGAACTGTCTCTCAGAAAAATGGCGCCACATTGATGATGGTGAAATGGTAGTAGAGACAAAGGAAAGAATCAGTAGTGATGGATTGAAACGATGCCACCATAAAGACTGGAAATGATGGCACAGTAAAATGACTTAACTGTTTCACCACAAATATGCAATAAAATTAAAAAAAATAAAAAAATTAAAAATTTATATAAAAACCAAACTAAATAATTAAATAAAGACATGAATTAATTAAAACAATTCAAAATGAAACACGTAAACCTAAATTAATTAATTAAGATAACTAAAAATTTCAAAAATATAAAACATAACTTAAAAACTTATAGTTCAATTAAATTAAGTTATCTGTATTAATTAAATTTTAAAAGATAAAATGTTAAATTAAAAACTAAGTTACTTAAATGAAAATAAAATGATCAATTAATTAATTATTAAAATTTCATATTATTAAATAAAACAGACTAAAACCATTGAACTAACTAAAAATTTATTAGACAATGAAAATAAAGTAAGACTTAAATTAATTATTTTAAAGACTAAATATACATAATCAATTATAAAAATTGATTAATTAATAAATTTAATTATAAAAATAAAAAGTACATATATCTAGTAAAAAGTGCAAAAAATAAATAATTAAATCATTAAAAATTAAATAAAAGATGTGAAAAAACTATGTAAAAATAAGGCCACATCAATATAAAATCTCTAAACTAGAATCAAAAGGTATATCTCGAAAGTAGGATCATGTGGCCGAAGACGTGACATGAAACAAATGCCTGATTTAGAAGATATGGGGGTTTAAAGCTGCCCCAACCCGAAGGTCTGCCTGGCCCGGCCCGAAGGCATGTCTGGCCCAGCCCACTCCGGCGAGCCTGGCCTGTCGCCTCGGCCTATACCACCACCTCGAGCCGGCCCATCTACCATAGCCCATCCTACCGTCGCAGCCTGGCCCAGCCACCACAGCCTGCCGGTCCAATGCGCCCGCTCTCCGCCGCCTAGCATTCCACTGCCGTCTGCACCACCTCACCGGCTCCTGCGGCCGCCACCGCCTTTTGCACCTGGACCACCACTACCTTCCATGGCCGGACCATTGCTAAACTTCCGTCGGACCACCGCACACCAGTGGTCCCTTACACAGACCACCGGGACCACTCTGGTGCTTGAAAACTGAAAACGAAGCCAGATCTTGGATCCTTGGGTCCTGATCTACACAGACATGTGCTCCACTTGAAGATTCGTCGCCGTTTCGTTGAGATAAAAAGTAGGAAGCCTCTTCTGCTCACCGTCATGCCTCATTCGGTGCCCAAAACTTGAAATCATTGTAGATCCGAAATCCTTGGATCACGAACTTACTAGATCCATGCTCCGCTTGACAATTGGATGTCGTTTCAGTGTAGCGAAAAGTAGACGTCAAAGAACGATGAAGAACAACAAAGAACGAGGGTTCCAAAAATGAATTAGTTGATGGATGTGTTAGTTTTGCCATCGAAAATCACAAATGAAGTATAAAAAATGAAAACAAATAAATTTTGACAACAAAACTTCAATCAGGGAGAAGTGGAATCCGAAAGAAGAATCCTCCCTGGATTTTAGATCCGTCGTTGCGTTTTCCGCACTCTGATATGCTTGGATCTATAATCTTGTCACGATCCACCAAGGATTCGACGTCGATTTTCCAATGGGAAGAGATGAAGATCTTCACAGACTGTGGGAGAAAATGAGCCAAACCGTTTCTCATTTCCTTAAACACCTATTTATAGAATTTAATAGGTCTCCCACCAACGGTCGCGGGATCCGAACATCCTGCACCTTCTCACTTTAGACCACGCTTAGGTAAAACACCATATTATGAACCCAATGAAAATCTCAGATTTCCAATTTGATTCCCCATTCAAAAGTTATTCGAAGTAGCGTCCAAATAAAATAAATTTTATTTAATTATTTTATTTACAGTTACGTGCTCGATAACTTTTTCTACAGAAGGCCCACGCCGAAAAAAGTTATGTCCCATATAGGGTAAATTTCACATTCCGGACTTAACCGTGAACTCATATTTATGATCCAAGATTCTATTTAATGTATATCCCATCTCCATCATGTGCATAGTGTAAAATATACTTAATATTTTTTTTAAATTTATTTCGGGCACACCAGGCCTCAGAATCGCATGCCGTCTCAGCACCTAGCTCTGGAAATATATGTAGAAATATTCCAAAGTATTACAATCCAAAAACAGGGTCTCTAAATCATTCCGTCCTTCAAGCTTTTCATCACTGAAAAGAAAAACGAAGGAAATAACTCGGGATACTGAGCTCACACTTAGCTCTCCCGCACCCATGAACTCTTCTCCACGTTCCCGTACTGCCACATCATTTGAAAATAAGGGATGGTTCATCCTCGTAAGGTCTACTCCTATTGATGACATGCATAGGATCATGCACATATCTCCTCAACTACGACACATGGAAAACTTCATGCACTCGCTCTAGTTGTGGGGGTAGGGCAAGGCGGTAGGCAAATTCACCAACCCTCTACATGATCTCTAACAACCCAATGAACCTTGGGGATAGCTTGCCTCCCTAGCCCAAAACCAACATGCAAGCCCTCAGTATATCCTCCAGCACCTGGATAGTGCACTCAGTCTGGGGTGAAAGGCCGTACTTATCTGCAACTAGGTCCCGAACGTATCCTGTAGGCCTCTCCACAATTGTGATGTAAACCATACATCATGATCATAGACAAACGTAGAGGGAACCTCATGAAGGTGGATGATCTCCCATACGTACAACTGCCCCAAACACTCCACTGATCTCTGCTCCCTAATAGTGAGGAAGTGCGCTGACTTCATGAGTTAGTCTACTATTACCCAGATGGGGTCATGGCCCTTCGTTATGTGAAGAATACCTGTGATGAAGTCATAGATATGCCATCCCATTTCTATCTTAGAATCTTAAGAGGATGCAACAAACCTACTAGAACCTGGTGCTCATCATTCATCGACTGATAGGTGAGGCATCATGAGATGAACTCAGATATGCTTTGTCTCATGCCAGACCACCAAAATTAGCACTAAAGGGTACATCCTCCCCACATTGGGTTGTATAGATAAGGGGGAAGTGTAGAACTCTCGCATCGCCTTCACCAGGGTCAGCTGTAGGGAAACTAATTGCTCCGAAACTTCCCACACTAACCAAGATTGGGTCTTCCTGTTAAGGGAATATGCTACAATGTTTCTCTTTTCTAGAGTATAAACTGTCTCGAAGTCATAGTCTTATAGGAATTTCAACCAGAATCACTACCTTAGGTTTAAGTCTCTCTAGGTGAATATGTATCTGAAACTCCGGTGGTCTGAGTAAACCACAAAGCATTCTCCCAGAAGGTAGTGTCTCTACATCCTCAGGGAAAAGACTAATGCTTCTAGCACCAAGTAGCGAGTCACATGGTTCTATTAATGAGGTATCCATCACCTCAACCTATAATTGATAACTACTATATCAAGGTTGAAGTTGATCACACAAAGGTACTAACGAATAGGGAAGGTGAGTAAACTCATCCAACAACAAGAAGCTAGACACAGAAAGAATGTGGCATACCCTATGCGTCTTTTCCTCTCTTTGAAGGAGATTAATACCAAACCACACACTCTACCACACCCAATAGTGGAATCCTAAGCAAAAGGAGGCCAAGCAGAAAAAACTCCACTGACAATGCTAGGACCTACTTTAACATTCCACTAAACAACCCCTCCATGAACACACAAGTCAGAGAGAGTCATCCACCACACCTCGATGCTATTCACTTTGGGTAGCACTGACTCTCCATCATGTTATTGATTGTGTCACAAAAACATTCCTTAGTGGGGGAAGGACCCCTCTTCCTCATGCATTCAAAGCTACATCGAACAACACCAACACAAAGTTACACCGACGCCCCGCGTCACCCTGGTAAAACCTCAAGTAAGAAGCAGGGAGGAAAGAGTACCTCACACAATGTAAAAATTTATACTAAAAAAGTAGAAAAGAAATTGGGTGTACCTATTATTATATCATGAACTATAGGATTGTAGACATCCAAAGATTTCATCTACCCATGACTCCAACCACCAGCTCCCTGAACCTGATGTGGGCTGCCCGATGGTGGTGGAAGGACCACATAGCATCATTCACCACTCACAACTCCTCCTGCTCCTATAGCAACACCACCTACCTGGGGAACAACCTATCCCCACCTGAGATATACCTGATCACAATGCTATCTATGCCGTGGAGGCTTATCTACCATCTGTCTGTGAAGCGCAACACGCTTGGTCGGGTAGTCCTGTGCCATGTGACCTCGACCGTCACAAGCATAGAACCAGCCCTCCCTGGGCTGTCCTAGTACCCTACACTATCCCTAAACATGTGTTTGAGTCTAATAATTGGAAGGCCTCCTATGTCGATGCCCTGTCAACTAATGTCTTCTAGCTGTGGTAGACGTCTCAGCTCTGTTGCACCCATTGCCAGTTCTAGAAAATTGGTGTCCCTCTACCAGAAATCCCTCTGCCAACAGTGCTAACTCTATTACTCTAGAATAGGTGGGGATTCACAAGGGTACTATACTGGCACAGATCAATCTACGGATTCCCTGCTCAAACTTTCATGCCTAGAATTAACCGTCATGGATCATGTCTAGAAAGCACCGAGTTAGGTCTGTGGACCTAGTCGCATACTCAGCCACCGTCATCCCTCCCTAATGAAGCTCTAGAAGCTCCCTAAATCTAGATGGATCATAAGAAATAAAGGTAATAATCCTAATGAAAAAACTTCTAGAAGTCATCCCATGAGAGTGCTGACTCATCGTGCATCTGAGTAACCAAGCCCCACCAACGTCCAGTTGTTCCATGGAAAAAACTGGCTGCCAAAGCCACCATCTGCACTATTGGGGTCTAAACAAGCCTAAAGAGATAGACCACCAAATCTAGACAACCCATTTCTACCTGAGGATTTGTGCCACCACATAACCTCAACGGTCTATGGCACTGGAACTCACTGAGTGCACTTAGCCTACGCGCGTCCTTATCCCACTCTGCTAGGACTAATAGTTTCTCAATAGGTAGAGGTGCTACTACCTTCCCACATGGAGGAAGGAGACATGATGGTCCCTAAACTGAGGCCTCATCACTCATAGATTTTTCATCACGAACCGGAGCTAGTATCCTAGGTAGCTGTCATCATGGAGGCATCTTGAAACTTATCAAGGAGTACCACGGTAAAATGAGCACACACACACAAACACATCAACCATAATGAGGAACTAACTCAAAAAGGACATTCAAGGAATCAATCCAATATGATGCATGTACCAAATATTCCTACAACAAATGTCTCAGCATTCCAAGTCAATAAGCAGGTAGTCAGGATCCTGGTGAATGACTACATCAGTCTCCGCACCATCATTAGACTCCTTGGCTAGAGAGATGCTTTCAAGACACTTTGAAACCGTTTCCCTGAACCCAAGCAAGAACTTTTTAGGGAAACGCACGAACAACATCCCAAGGGTTGAACCACCCCTAATACCACTTTTTTCACAACCCTTCCCATGTCAGGGCTCAAGCCACAACTACCCCAAGATCGCCTCCATAGGTCAGGGGGGTGGAAACAAGCACCAAAGTCATAACAAACTAAGGGAGGCATTTTCCTAAGAACCTGTACACACACATGCATCCAAATCAATGTAAACGAAAATAAGGAAAGAAAGAAAAGATACAACATTTCTATATATAAACAAAAAACATGCATAAAACTCTAAATAGTACAAGTACAAGTGTTGTAAAGTAAACTAAAAGGAAAAAGGTAAAAAATACACACCCAACCAGAAAATTAAAATAGCTAAGAGATCCCCACTCATGGATCTCAAGATACAACCACCGTACGCAGTAAAAACACCCCGTATCCCTAATCTCTTTTAAAGTCATGATCAACCTATCCATGATCTTCATAAGCCACAATATGTATGGGAAAATCCTATGTAGGGGTGAGTATAAACATACTCAGTAGGACACCCCAAAAAGGCAAAGGGGGAGCAGTAAGAGATACACTGGAGAGAAAATCAATAGATAAAATAAGGTACGGTAAAAGAGTATAGCTCAACCCAACAAGATAGTGAATGCAAACTCATCCAAACACAAGGAGCTCGAAATGGTGAGAAGATGAACTTATCGTTGATTCTTTACTACCTATAGTAGGAGAGTAGACTCATACAACCATGAGAAGCTAAACACAGAAAGAACATGACATACCCTATGCATCTTCTCCTCTCATAGAAGGAGAGCAACCAAAACCCAAGGAGTGGGTACTGAAACAAGATATATATATGTTCAGTCAAAGAATCCCAAACAAGAGAGTAAGGGGATCTCCATCTCATAGATCATCCTAATAAAAGAGTCTCCAACAGTTCTAGAAGTATCCACCAATGATTCCCAATATCCCACATGTCCTCCCTGAACACGCAAGTCAAAGGGGCTCAATCACCACACCTTGATACTATCTGCTTTGGGTGGCACTGACTCACCCTCATAGTTTTAGGTTGTGTCACAAGGACACGTACTAGTAGGGAAAGAGTTCCTATTTCTCATGAGTCTAAAGGTACATAAAACCATGTCTCACCACTAATCCTCATATTCGGATGGTGAAAACTCGAAGTAGAGGACCCACGCCCTAGTACGTCAGGGGGATTCCACTCTAGTAGTAGCCATAAAGGACCCACACCCTAGTTCATCAGAGGGATTACACTATAGTAGTATCCGTAGAGGAACCTCACCCTAGTGCGTCAGGGGGATTCCACTCTATTCATCATGGATCCACGCCCCAGTGCATTAGGGGGATCAACACCCAGGAGTTGATGGGGACCCACTGCCTAGCCCCACTGAAGGGAAATACGCTAGAGGGTACTGCCCAAAAATTAATTATAGAGGACCTTATCCCTAGTGAATTAGGGGGACTCCACTCTAATAGTCATCATAGAGGACCTTCTCCCTAGTGCGTCAAGGGGATTCCACTCTAGTCATCAAGGACCCACGCCCTACCTGGTAGGGGGATTCCACTTAGAAGGCATCGAGGAACTACACTGGCCATCCCTACTGGATGATACCTCTCAAAAAGCATCGAGGAACTATACGTTGTCCCTACTGGATGGTACCTCTCAGAAAGAATTGAGGTACACCACTGCCCAAACCAATTAGAGGGTAGGATTGAAAATCTCTGTTAAACCTACCTGATTACAACCACCTTTGGACATCGCCTAAATAAATATCATGCTCGGAACATATCACATCGTATCTCAAAATCCACAATGGAGGGAACCATCACATTACACGTAGAAAAACAATCAGGATAGGCTACTTGCGAGCCACAATTTGATTATTAAAGAAGGAGATAAGAGAGATAGAAGAATCATAATGTGGTACATGGCATGTATGGGCCCACATGGTGTGTGACCCTAACTCATAACCTGGATGTGTACCTAGCCATACTCGGGTAATAAATTGTGCACTAGTACCCCTAGGCATGCCACTGCACTCCCAGAGTACATGGAACATCCAGCCGAAAGGCTAGTGAATGCACGATGCTCATTGTTTTTCCAAAGGGGAAAACATAATTCTACTAATAGACCTCCTCAAATATCCTTGGATTACCAAAAAGATCACACCGTTGCAATCCTTGTGAAAAAATATATAGGATTGACTATTCATTCACTTAAATCAGACTCTCAGTAAAGAAGCTGCATCTCTTTGCATCATACACGAACGATGCTTCGTGGGGCCTACGCCTCGATACCAAAACACATTATATGGATTTCACTATTTTTATCCTCAAGGAAAAACACATGGGATCATCTATTCATTCGTCCAAAATGGACACCCGGTGAAAAAATCACATTTCACTACAAGCGCTCAAACCAGGCCTTGTGTGAGGCTTGCACCTCAATTTCATTGTCAACACCCAAAATCAGTCTTGAAACGTCCTCCTCAATTACAAGGTTGTGACTCTGAAGATGGCACATCAATCAGACGTCATATACTGAGGTTAGACCCGATACAAAAAAACCTCAATAATAATAATTATATTATTATTATTATGTTTAGACATTTCATGAAACCGAGCTAGGAGCTTGAAAAATAAAAACTCCAAACTAGTCTCAAAAGGTCAGTCTTGAAAGTAGGTTCATATGGCCATATACAACACATGAAACGAATGCCCAATTTAGAAGATATGGGGGTTTAAAGCTGCCCCATCCTGTTCTGGCTGGTTCGACCTGCTCTGGCTGGCCTGGCCCATCTGCTGCAGTCCGACCCGCCGCTATAGCCCAGCCTAGCTGCCACAAATTTCTAGTCCTATGTGCCCGCGCTTCACCTACCAGTGCTCCATTGCTATCAAAACCTAGCCGTTCTGCCTCACCGAATCCCGTGGCCGCCGCCACCTTCCATAGCCAGACCGTCGTCAGACCGCCGCGTGTCGGTTGTACCTTCTGCGGACCACCAGGACTACTTTAGTGCTCAAAAATGAAAAAAATCCAGATCCAGGATCCTTGGGTTCTGATCTACATAGACATGTGATTCGCTTGATGATTCGTTTCTATTTATACATGATTAAAAGTAGGCGGCCTCTTCCACTCACCACTACACCGCCTCCAGTGATTGGAACTCGAAACCATTATAGATACAGAATCCTTTGATCAATAGCTTCCCAGATCCACAATTTGCTCAACATTTGGATGTCGTTTAAGCATGGTGAAAAGTATACAACGAAGAATGATGAAGAACAATGAAGAACGAGGGTTTCAAAAATGAATCGGTCGATGACCGTGTTAGTTTGGCCATCGAAAATCACAAATGAAATAGGAAAAATGATAAACAATAAATTTAAACAACAAAAATTAAATCAGGGAAAAACAAAATTCGAACAAATAATCCTACCTATATTTTAGATCTGTCGTTGCATTTGTCGTGCTTTGATATGTTCAGATCTAAAATCTCATTGCAATCTGCCAAGGAATCAACATAAATTCGCTAACAGAAGGAGTGGAGGAGCTCTATCAACCATGGGATGAAATGAGACAAACCCTTTATCATTTTCTTAAACACCTATTTATAGAATTTAATTGGTCTCCCGTCAATGGTCACAGGATCCAAACATCCCGTGCCCTCTCACTTTAGTCCGCGCTTAGGTAAAACACCATATTAAACCCAACGATGGCCTCAAATTTCCAATATGAGTCCCCAGTCAAAATTTGTTCAATGTAGAGTCCAAATAAAATAAATTTTATTTAATTATTTTATTTACAATTACATCCTTGATAACTTTTTCTACAGAAGGCCTGCACTGACAAAAGTTATGTCCCGTCTATGGTAAACACCACGTTTCAGACTCAACTGTGGCCTCAGATTTTTGATTCGAGCTTCCTTTTAAGATATATCTCATCTATATCATATGAATAGTATAAAATATACTTAATATTTTTTGTAAAATTTATTTTGGGCACACCGGGCCTTGGAATCCCACGCTATCTCAGCCCCTGGCTCTAGAAATATATGTAGAAATATTCCAAAGTCTTACAAGAAAAAAACTAGGTTTATAAAATAACCTTTGGTATAGGAAAAGTATAGTGACCCAATATTTTTACACATAACATTACATGATTATAATCATAATTATATATCATAAAACAAGCCAAGGATCATGAAGTCTAATGTCTTTAAAGACTAGGTACATAAAATTGAAAACATGGGACTAAAAAACACTTCTTTATTTAATCTTTATAAAGATCTCATAACTTCCTTTGAGCCCTTAAATCTACAAAGGGTACCCTGGGGATCACATGAATTAAGGGATGAGCTAAAATCCCAATAAGGGAAAAATCATAGTAATAAAACTTTAACACATAGGTTAGAAGGCATGGCATAATGAAAATAAAAGGCATGGAACACATGGAATAATAGAACATAAACATGGGATCATATAAACATGAATTCATAGTAATGTGGCAGCAATATAAATCCTGAATTTAGCATGAGTCAAGAATCGTTGCACATAGAGGATCACAATTCAAGGTTAACCACTAAGACCGTTGCACATGATAGCATGAGTAAAAGCTAATCGCCAAGATCGTTGCACATAACATCTCATGAGTCTAAACTTTACCCAATGCATTAGAGTGCTATCTAGGCACACCCATATTAACATGTTCATGAATATTCTTTCCACATATAAAATCATACATAAATAATCATAAACATAAGGGAACCCATGGAAGGAAATGGGTGTCATAATCATGTCATAAAGCATAATGAATGGACGTATCATAAAAGTATCCATGAAAGAAAGGAATTAGAAAATACATGGACATTAATAAGGTAAAATAGGAATATATCATGGTAAGTTATGTCAAAAAAAGTTACAATATGTGAAAATAGTATTTATTAATTTTTAGTATTAAAAAATTTTAGTGCAGTTTTAAGGAAAACACTAAAAAAAATTTAAAATAGAAAAGGGAATAATATTTTGTACAAAACCAGAAGTGAACCAAGAAGGTTTTCATAATAAAAACACTAGTTAAAAAAACAATTGTGGCTTAAAACATATGGTATAGTGCACTTGAAATTGGGTACAGATTCAGGAAGTTCCCTTAAAATGGGTTTTCTTATTGGGAAGTATTGAGGAAGGAATCATTTAAAAACATATATATCACTGAAAGAGAATGATGAATGGATCTTGATACATGAGTTTGGAGAGTATACATAAAATTAATAAGATTTACATAAACATAATAGATCACTTCATTTGGGTATAAAGAAAGATAGAGAAACCTGAAGGAATAAGGGAGGTTCAGGTAGAATCCCTTACGGAATATCGGTATGGTATCAGGTGTACTTAGTAGTAATGTGAAACGGGCAGTTTGGGGCGGGGAGAGACAAGACCATGTGGGTTTGAGCCCACGTGGGTTTTTCCGCAAAAGCCTGCATATAATGCGAACAAAAAAATCCAAGCCCGCCCCACCCCGCATAAGCCCACGGGTTGCCCACATTTTAAAAAATACTATTTATAATCATTTAAATATTATATATTTTTTCTCATTCTTAATTTTAGTTATTGAGAGAAGTATGGATTTACAATAGCTAGAGTTTTAAGAGATGTGATGGAACATTTTTCTATGGGTTAATGGTGTCATGTGCTGACGCCGATGTGGTGGTGAACTGTTGCAATAAAAAGTAGGCGAGTGATCAATGAGGGGAAAAAATGACGATGTTGATTGTGTGGCGATGTGAATAGCTAGACCTATGAATGAACGACGACACTTCAAGAAATGACTGGTTTCAGAGGAGGCTATTAAGGTCTCATGAGGTCCTTTCATGTTTTCTTAATAATAGAATAAAATTAAGTAATACAAAAAGTTGATCGGTCCAAAAAAATATTATAATTATAATAACTCTTTTAGAATTGAAACCAAGTGCAGGAGATATGAGTTCCATTTTTTGAGAGGTGAGATGACACACCATGTGAATATGGTTAATAATTACTATATACATATTATAATATCATATTAAAACAATAAATATTGACCTATTTAAAATTCACATGTAAATAAATGGTGAATTTGTATGATCATTATGGTGAGAAATCATATTTCATGGTTTAATCATGTTTAAAAAAAAACTAAAATTCCAAAGAAGCATATATTGTACAAAATTAAATTAAATTAGGCCTATGGGTCAGCCCGCACCCGCGTGGGCTCAACCCACTTTGGCTCGCACCCGTGCGGGCTCAACCCAAATTGGCCCACACTCTTTTCAGTCAAAATTTTTAGGCCCACCCTACCCCATATCTACCTCATACCCGCAAAGCCTGGGGCCGCGAGTCCATTTTTCATCACTAGTACTTAGGAGGGATTAATGAGAGAGAAAAGGGGTTTCTCATCTTTTATACATCATGAGGGAAGTATGGGAAATGTGATAAATCATACCACAATATTAGGAATTATGTATATAAGGACATAACATAGAGGACATTCTTGAATAAGAGTGAGATAGAGAGGATCCCTTACCTTAAGCCCAATGGTGTTCTTCGCTTGATCTTAATAACCTGAATAATCACATTAGGTTCATTAATTAATAATTCCAGAACCTCCAATAAATTTTATTGATTTATTATAACCTTATTAAGTTTATTTATGTCCCTTTTTATGAGTTAAGAGGTTCAATTTCATTATTTAGGAGCGTTTGCTTCCTTGGTTTTAATGACCAGTTCACTTATATTCATGTTCAGATAAACATGTCAGATGAAAATGATTTTCCAGCATTTAAGTTATATGAAATTAGTAAACATACAGAATATTACATGGTTATAAAATTCATTTGGTTATTTAGAGTGAAGGTGAATCATTATATAAAACATTAATGATAAACTCTTGGATTAATTTGGCGATTTTGCTCACAATTAACTTGTTTTGTATTATTATTTTATATAATGTGTGAAAAATGATTCTAGAACATCACATAAGATAAAATAAATGTTTAATAGTATGTTTCAACCATAAAAATGGTTTCATGACTAGAATTGAATATGATAAAAGAAATTTATAACCCGCCGTCCTTGAATGTGATAACTTAACACATCTCGGAAGGTTTTTTTCATTTCTTTAGTATAAAAGGAGGGGAAAGGAGATATGATAATGAATTATCCCATTAATATAAAAACATTAAAATAAACGTATGGTACTGGAGTTTTCATACCATTTGGATGAGGAGAGGTTAGGAAAGAAAATAGAACAAAGGAACATGAAAAGAAAATGAAAGAAAAGAAAAGATGAATTTACCTCTTGATTTAATGTTCCTTGAGAGCCTCTTAAGGGAAGAGGATTTGGTCTTTTGAGGAGACCAATGTCTGATGGACATGGGGGAGGATCTTAGGGAGATATTTGGGTATAATTTAGGGAAGAAAAAAAATTCTTGAGAGGAGTGAAGAGAAGATAGGAGTGTAGGTGATTTTTTATAGTGGAGGGGAGGAGGGTTTTCTTAATATTTTAATCATTAGTTTATTATTTTTACACAAGACAAAAAATAGTGATGATTCCATGAAAAAAATAGTAATAAATGTATGTTAATTATTACTAAGGTGATACATCATCCATGATTCTAGGAATAGTTTATTTAGCTTATAATGTATGTATACGATAAATTACCGTATTTCACTATTCATAAAAAAATCAAGTATTTTAGAAAAATACAAAAAATTCACCCTAACCATTTTTCAACATGTAGAATACAAAAATTAAATCCATTTTTCAAAAATAATTTTCTAAATATGATTAATTTAATTTTTAATTAAAATCATAATTTACTTGAAAAATACAGATTTTAAAACTATGATTGATTTTATAATGATTTCAAAAATTACAGAAGGTCTTATAAAATTATCTTAAAACTAGAAGATATATATTTTTTTAATTTATGAACACATTTTAGGAAAATAAATTTTCTTTTAAATTAATTAATTAATTTTAGTTAATTATTTATGACTTACAAAAATACAAATACTTTTACTATGATTATATTATCACTTATAAGTTGCCTAAATTTTATTTATAATTTAATTGGTAAGGTTACTATTTACTTGTTTGATTTACTATTCATAAGGTTCATATTACAATTCATAAGGGAAACATTACTATTCATAAGGGTGAATTACTATTCAACAAAAATTTAGTTTGTTTCATCAGACTCCAAATATATTTCTGATCACAACCGTGTATGTCATATTTTAGAAATTTAAATCATATAAGTAAAAATATTATGTTTAAAGTCCACATAGTTATTATTAGTTCATTGTTTTGTGATTTAATGTGATTATATGACATAATTATAAGAAAGGAATTTCTATTGATAAAACATTGGGTCGTTACATTATTCCCCCTTATAAAATTTCTCCCTCAAAATTTCATTTTACATTCTAAGCCATAAAAAGGTGTAGGTACTTTTCCTTCATTACCTCCTCCAGTTACCATGTCACCTCTTCATACTTATGGTTCCACCACAGTACTTTGACCAGGTGAGTATTATTGTTATGTAAAAATTTATCTCTACGATCCAAGATCTTCACTGGTTGCTTTTCATAAGAAAAATCATTCTCCAACTATACCACCTATAAAGAGAGTACATATGAAGGGTATGGTATGTACTTTCTTAAGAGGGATACATGAAAGAAATTGTGTACTTTGGACACGGTAGGTGGAAGTACTAGTCGATAGGCTACAACCTCGACACGATCAAGAATATTGAAGGAGCCAATGTGTCTGGGACTTAACTTTCCTTTCTTCCCAAACCTCATGACCTTCTTCCATGGAGATATGCATAGAAATACCATGTCTCCAACTTTGAACTCAAGGTCTCATCAATGATTTTATGTATAACTATTTTGTCAAATTTGGGCTGCCTTGATGTGATGCTGAATGGTTTTCACCTTCTCCACCATTTCTTCGACCATTTCAGGTCCTAGAATCTTATGCTCACTGACTTCATCCCAACACGCCGATGTTCTACACATTTTCCAAATTCTTTGTATGGTTCCATTCAGATGCTTGAGTGGAAACTATTTTTGTAGGAGAACTCGACTAGTGGAAGATATTGGTCCCATCCTCCTTTTAAGTCCTTAGAAAATGATCTCAACATATCTTCTAGTGTCTAAATAGTTATCTCATATTGACCATCAGTTTGAGGATGATAGGCCGTACTGAAGTTCAACTCAATGCTTAGATCATGTTGGAGAATTTTATAGAACTTCAATGTGAATATCAGATCTCTATCAGATACAATAGATAATGGTACTCCATGCATCCTTAAAACCTCTTTGGTATATATTCATGAAATTTGATCCAATGAGAAGTCCTCTCTAATTGAGATAAAGTGAGATGTATTTGTAAGATGATCCACATTGACCTATATAGCATTGTTTCCTCTAGATGTCCTTGGAAGTCTAGTGACAAAGTACACGATGATGTTCTCCCACTTCCATGTTGGTATGGGTAGTGGTTGCATCATCCCCTTAGACTTATTTCTTTCAGCCTTCACTTGTTGATATACCAGGAAATTTGATATATACTCATTAATCATCTTCTTCATATTGTCCCACCAAAAGTTCTCTTGGAGATCTCGAAACATCTTTGTGCTCCCTGGGTAAATAGAGAAGGTTGAGCTATGTGTGTCATTCAAAAGATGCTTCTTTATCTCTGGATCAGATGGTACACATAATCATGACCCAAATTTTAAAAATCCTTCCTCATCAATTATGAACTCAGATGATTTCCCATTTTTAATGGCTTCCACCCTTTTTTTAATTTCCACATCTTTTCTTTGAGAATCCTTTATTTTATCCATGAGGTATGGTTGAGAAATAATTTTAGAAAGGATTGATGATGTTCCTATATTAATGATTCTCATGTATATCCTCTAAAAATATAATAAGATTAGATCCTTTTCAATTCTCATCATTGATAAAGATGTAGGATCCTTTCTACTTAGATCATCTGACAACTTATTTACCTTACCAGGATAGTAGTGGATTGATTATTCATAATACTTGATGAGCTCTATCCATATTCGCTGGTGAATATTAAGATATTTTTGTGTGAATATATATGTGAGACTCTTGTGATCAGTATATATCTCACACTTCTCCCCATAGAGATAATGCCACTATATTTTTAACACAAAGATCACAATTTCCAACTCCAAATCATACATAGGATAGTTTTTTCTCATGTATTTTCAGTTTCCTTGAGGTGTAGGCTATCAATTTATCATTTTGAATCATTAAATATCCTAAAACCTTATTTGAATCATCAATGTACACCACAAAGAGTTCTCCACTTTTTGGGAGTGTGAGTACTAGTGCAGTGATTAGCCTCTTTTTCAACTTCTTAAAACAATCTTCACATTCCTGAGTCCAAAAAAATTTTACTCCCTTCTATGTCAGCTTGGTCATTGGGTTTGAAAATCATGAAAAGTTCTTCACAAATCATTGATAATAACCAACTAGACCCAGAAATCTATGGATCTCTGTTACAGATATTGTCCTAGGCCACTCTTCAATCGCCTTTGTCTTGGAAGGGTCCACAAATATCCATTTTCTAGTGATGACATTCCCCAAGAATGATACTTCCTCTATAAAAAACTCACATTTACTGTACTTTTCATACAAATTCTCCCTTCACAAAGTCTTTAACATAATATTCAAATGCTCCTCATATTCCTCCTTGCTCTTGGAGTATATTAGAATATCTTTGATAAAGACTACCACAATTTTTTTTGTGGTAATCTCTAAAGAATATATTCATTAAATCCATGAAAATTTCTGGATCATTAGTGAGTCTGAAGGGCATCACTATGAACTTATAGTTTCCATAACTCATTCAAAAGGAAATATTAGGAATATATTCCTTTCTCACCTTTAATTAGTGATATTATGACCAAAGGTCCACCCTAGAGAAATAACTGGCCCCACAAATCTAATCTAACAAGTCATCTATCCATGGAAGGGGATACTTGTTCTTTATCATGATTTTATTGACCTCACGATAATCAATATATAGACACATTGATCCATCCTTCTTCTTGATGAAGAGGACTGGAACAACCCATGTGAAGCACTCAGGTGTATAAAACCCCTCTCCATATTATCCTGTAGCTGCTTCTTTAGCTCCTAAAACTCTACAATGGCCATTCTATATGGTGTCTTTGATATAGGTAGAGATCCAGGAAAAAGTTCAATTGAGAACTCGACCTCTCAATTAGGAGGAAGACCAAGAAACTCTTCAGGGAATACATCGGTGTAATCCCTTGCGATGGGAATGTATTCAAGCATGATTATCTCCTTTGTCTCAATCATTTGAGCTATACATTCTTGCTCATAAGAAATTAATATCCACACTTGAGACAATGATTCTAAAGGAGATTCATCTTCCTCCTTACACTTGTAAAGAATTGGAGGATGCTTTGGGATGTGAAGAGTGATCTCCCTTTCCTAACAGTTGATGTTGGATTTGTATAAAGATAACCAATCTATGCCCAAGATAGCATTGAACTCCACTAAAGGAAGTATAATGAGATTTTTTGGGAGGTTCAGTCCACAAATGTTAATTGGGGAGGAGTTTTAAACCATAGAAGAAATAATTTCTCCATTCACTGTTCTCATAGATAACTTATCCTCCAAGTTCCGAGGTGATGTTTGGATAGTTATAATAAACTTGAAAGATATAAAATAATGTGTAAAACCATAATCAAATAGTAAGTTAACTATTATTGAATGAATAACTAGCGTACCAGTCACCACATCATTGTCTGGCTCCACCTCTACAATAGTGATATAATAATCCCTTCCTTGTTACCTTGGAGGTTATTGTTGATTTCCTCTGACAACCCTCTGTTTAGGGAATTTTTTCACATAATACCCATGATCCTTGTAGTTTTAACACTGCACTACATGATGAGTATTGATATGAACCTTCCTTTATTCTTCCAAATTAGTGGAATTTTTCACACCTCTTCAACAGTTTTTAGCCAGATGTCCAAACTTTCCACATTTGAAGCAATTCTTGGTTCCCTTTAGATAGTTCCTAGGATGATTCTTCCCAAAATTTTTACACGTGGGATGATTGGGCTTCTTTCCATTATGGAATTTATTTTCAGAACCACCCACATTAGATTTTATTTTCCTCTTCTTGTCACTGGGCCCATGATACCACCGAGAGTCTCTAATTTCTATTTCAACCTTAAGGGAACAATGGACAATCTACTCATAGCTATCGAAGTCTCTAATCACCAATAATTTTTATAGACTCGAATTCAGTCCGCTAAAGAAGAAATCTAACTTGATTTTTGTGTTCATGAAAAATCCAAAGGCATACCTTTCAAGCCTTGTAAAGTTTTCTTCATATGCCTCAATTGACTCATCTTCCTTCTGCTTGAGTTCTAGGAACTCTCTTTCCATCTTGAGACAGAGGGTTGGGTAAAATATTTATTGAAAAACATTCTCTTAAATTCCTCCCAATCCATGGAATCAATTTCCTCCTGGGGATTCGTATTCTTGATCAGTGTCCACCACTGATCAGGTTCCCCGTAAAAATGATAGAAAACTAGTACGACTTTCTCTTTTTCTTAGCACTTGAGGATAAATACTATCTTTTCAATGGAGTTAATCTACTGTTCCACAAGGAGGGGATCGAAAGATCCACTAAACATGGGAGGCCTTTGACACATGAACGATTCAATGGAAACTTGATCTTTTCTTGGAGGAGTAGGGTGTTCCACATGATTCAAGTTATTATTCATAACTTGAGCCAGCTGAGCAAGTACTTTCATGAAGTTTTGATCACCTATTCCCATCATATCAGGCATATCATTAAGGAAATATTCACATTCCCTATCACATTGATTGTTGGCACGTGTTCTTATATTTCCCACCATTAACTAAGAAAAATAACGTACAATTAGAGGACTTGAATAATTATCTATTGAGTATAAAAAGAATACTTTAAACATAAGAGGATAAATTTATAAAGGAGAAGTATATCCTAACTTGTGATTCCCTATGTTTCAATCTAGATTATCCTTGATCTATTTCATAACTTATATTCTTATAGGATTTTTTTTCATTCCCTTAATAATGGTTTGTACGAAGCTTATGAATTTACCAAATCATATCCCCTGTGAGTGTCAAACCAAGAGTGCAACAAGACCCATTGTCATGCACCAATTCACATTCAAGTCTATATCAAAGTGGTGTTTTCGGGTTTTACCCCTAGATACATCTGTTCCAGATCCACCTCTATCTGTTTGTATCTAGATAGATATTTATTTTCTTGATAAACCAATTACTCTATACTTACCAAAATTTAGGGATGTTTTCTTATACTTAGTCTCATCCTTATGGTTCTTACTAAATTTATCTATTCCCAATATCTTAAAATAACTAAACCATCATATGATACCAACTATAGAGACCCAAGACTTTTAAACATAACATTACATGATTGTAATCATAATTATACATCAGAAAAAAATCCAAGTATTGGGAAGTCTAGTGTCTTTTAAGACTAGGTACATAAAATTGAAAACATGGGACTAAAAAAACACTTCTTTATTTAATCTTCATAAAGAGCTCATAACTTCCTTTGACCCCTTACATCTACAAAGGGTACCCTGGGGATCACATTAATGAAGGGATGTGATAAAATACCAATAAGGGAAAAATCATAGTAATAAAACTTTAACACATGGGTTAGAAGGCATGGAATAATGAAAATAAAAGGCATGAAACACATGGAATCATAACACATAAACATGGGATCATATAAACATGAATTCATAGTAATTTTTTAGCAACATAAATCATGAATTTAACATGATTCAAGTCTCATTTCACATATAGGAGAACACTTCAAGGTTAACCACCAAGACTGTTGCACATGGTAGCACGAGTCAAGGCTAACTTCCAAGACCATTGTACATAATGTCTCATGAGACTAAAATTTACCCAATTAATTGGAGCACTATCTGGGTGAACCCATCTTAAAATTTTATTGAATATTCTTTCCACATATAAAATCATACATAAACAATCATAAACATAAGGGCACCCATGGAAAGAAATGGGTGTCATAATCATGTCATAAAGCATAATGAATGGGCGTATCATAAAAGCGTCTATGAAAGAAATGAATTAGAACATACATGGAAATTAATAAGGAAAAATAGGAATATATCATGGTAAGTTATTTAAAACATATGTGATAACATGTGAAAAGAGTATTTAATAATTTTTAGTATTAAAACATTTTAGTGCAGTTTTAAGGAAAACACAAACAAGCATTTAAAATAGAAAAGGGAATCGTCTTCTCTACAAAACCATAAGTGAAACAAGAAGGTTTTAATAATAAAAATACCAGTTTTAAAAAAACAATTTTGGCTTAAAACATATGGTAGAGTGCACTTGATATTGGGTATGGATTCGAGAAGTTCCCTTAAAATGGGTTTTCTTATCAGGAAGTATTGAGGAGGGAATCATTTAATAACATGCATATCCCTGAAAGAGAATGATGAAAGGATCTTGATACATGAGTTTGGAGAGTATACATAGAATTTATAATATGTACATAAATATAATAGATAAATTCATTTGGGTATAAAGAAAGATATAGAAACCCGAAGGAATAAAGAAGGTTCGGGTAGAATCCCTTACAGAATATCAACATAGCATCAGGTGTACTTAGGAGGGCTTAATGAGAGAAAAAATCGGTTTATTATATTTTATACATCATGAAGGAAGTATGGGGAAGGTGAAAAATCATACCCCAATATTAGGAATTATGCATAAAAGTACATAATATAGAGGACATTCTTGAATAAGAGTGAGATAGAGAGGACCCCTTACCTTAAGCCCGATGGTGTTCTTCACTTGATCTTAATGACCTGAATAATCAAATTAGGTTCATTAATTAATAATTAAATAACCTTGAATACATGTTATTGATTTATTATAACCTTATTAAGTTCATTAATGTCCTTTTTATGAGTTAATAGGTTCAATTTCATTATTTGGGAGCGTTTGCTTCCTTGGTTTTAATGATCAGTTCACTTATATTCATGTTCTGATAAATATGTAGGATGAAAATGGTTGTCCAGAATTGAAGTTATATGAAATTAGTGAAAATAAGTAAGATTAAATGGTTATAAAATTCATTTATTTATTTTTATTTAAGGTGAATAATTATATAAAACATTAATGATAAACTCTTGGATTAATTTTGTGATTTTGCTCACAATTAACTTGTTTTGTATTATTATTTTATATCATGTGTGAAAAAGGATTCCATAACATCACATAAGATAAAATAAATTTTTAATATTTTGTTTCATCCATAAAAATGGTTTCATGACCATAATTGAATATGGTAATAGAAATTGACAACCCTTCATCCTTGAATGTGATAATTAACACATCTTGGATGATGTTTTCATTTCTTTCATATAAAAGGAGGGGAAATGAGACATGATAATGAATTATCCCATTATCATAACAAAATTATAGTAAATGTATGGTACTGGATTTTTCATACCATTTTGATGAGGATAGGTTAGAAAAGAAAAGAGAACAAAGGAACATGAAAAGAAAATGAAAGAAAAGAAAAGAGGAATTTACCTCTTGATTTAATCTTCCTTGAGAGCCTCTTAAGGGGAGAGGATTTGGTATTTTGAGGTGACCAAGGGATGATGGAAATGGGATAGGATCTTGGGGAGATATTTGGGTAGAATTTAGGGAAGACACAAGGCTTGAGATGAGTGAAGATAATAGGGGAATGTGGGTGGTTTTTATAGTGGAGGGGAAGATGGTTTTCTTAATATTTTAATCATTAATCTATTATTTTTCCATAAGAAAATAAATAGTGATGATTCCATGAAAAAAAATAGTAATAAGTGCATTTTAATTCTAACTAAGATACTTACATCATCCATGATTCTAGGAATAGTCCATTTAGCTTATAATGTATATATATGGTAAATTACTATATTTCACTATTCATAAAAAATTCAAGTATTTAAAAAAAATACCAAAAATTCACTCTAACAATTTTTCTACATATAGAATAAAAAAATGAAATCCATTTTTCAAAAATAATTTTATAAATACAATTAATTGAATTTTTAATTAAAATCACAATTTACTTGAAAAATACAGATTTTAAAATTATGACTGATTTTATAATGCTTTCAAAAATTACATAAGGTCTTTTAAAATTATCTTAAAACCAAAAGAAAAAAATTGTTAATTATGAACACATTTTAGGAAAAATATATTTTATTTTAAATTAATTAATTAATTATAGTTAATTATTTATGACTTAGAAAAATACAAATACTTTTACTATGGTCATATTATCATTTATAAGATGCCTAAATTTTATTTATAATTTCATTGGTAAGGTTACTATTTACTTGGGCGATTTACTATTCATAAGGTTCATATTAATATTCATAAGGGTAACATTACTATTCATAAGGGTTGGTTACCATTCACCAAAAATTAATTTTGTTCTATTGGACTCCAAACATTTTACTGATCGCAATCGTGTATGTCAGATTTTCGAAATTCAAATCACAGAAGTGACAATATTATGTTTAAATGTCACATAGTACTTAGTAGTTCATTGTGTTTTGATTTCATATGATTATATGGCATAATTATAAGAATGAAATTTCCATTGATAAAACATTGGGTCGTTACAAAAATTAATATAAGCCTATCCCAACGGTTTTGTAAAATCATTGGGATAGATCCAAAAAAAATTAGTCCTATCCCAGTGGTTATCACAAAACCATTGGGATAGATTCAAGAAATTATTCCTATACCAATGATTCTTCAAAACCATTGGTATTGGATAAGGCTTTCCCAATAGTTTTACAAAACTGTTGGGATAGTTCCAAAAATAAGGGTGCCTATCCCAATGGTTCTCAAAACCATTAGGAAAGGGAATCTTATTTTTTTATGAATTATCTTGTCAAATATCATCAAATAAATCAATATATAAATTATATATATATATTTATCCAAATATATTCACAAAAATTATTTTAGCATAGTGGTTAGGTCTTTGATATATAAGGTGTAGGTCGTTGAATCAATCCTCAGCTATATATTTTATTTTACATTACCAATTCCAACAATTTTAAAACCATTGGGATAAGTCTATCCCAATGAAAAATCACTCAACGACCCTCAAATATGTTGGTACATGCTATACCAATGGTTCCAAACTATTTGTATAGGCTATTTTTCTAGTAGTGTGTTTGTAAAAAGCTAATGATGAATGTTTTTTGTGTTGTATTTTGTTGCCAAGGTTTGTTTTGAAGGAAGGAAATCACTTCACTTTGTTTCTGGAAACAACTGTGGTATTGATAAAAATCGAACTCACTGTGGGATTGATAAAAATAGAACTCACTGTGGGATTGATAAAAATCATACTCATTTTGGGATTGATAAAGATCATAATCATGTTCTATAAAGAATCGAACTCACTGTGATAGTCCATCGTAATGAGAAGAAGCTGTTTTGAAATAAGTATTTGTTTTATTGGGGAATCGAGGTCAGTGTGACTATGATTTTTTAAATGTGATGATGCTTTGCTGATTTTTATTTTATATAGATCATGATTTGAAGTGAGAAATTGTGATACAAGCTTGATGGAATAAAGGGGGAGTGAAAGAAATGCTTCCAATTCGAAAAAGATTGCATCCAAGTGGTAGAGAGAAAGAAGTGATACCAATTGTTTTTTCAAAACAATCGTATCCAGGTGAAAGAAAATAAAAAGTGTTGCCGATTGAAATAGTGATGCCAATTTACTATAGCATTTTGTTTTTCATCAACCCCTTACTTAAAGATCGACATTAGGATAATCGTACCCATATTGATCAAAAATGTGGTATTGATCGAAAATGTGGCATTGGTCAGAAATGTTGTATTGATTGAAAAGGTGGTATTAATAAAAAATGTGGTATTGATTGAAAAGGTGGTATAAATTGAAAATGGTGATACTAATTTACTAAAACATCATGTATTCCATCATATGATATAAAAAAATTTCACACCCAGGATAATTGTCCTCAGAAAGATCATACTCTGCATATTGTGATCATGCTGAGTAGAATGGTTGTTTGAATTGCTGAAGGAAGAGACAGGTGAACACTGATTTACTCTCAAATGTATTTTTCAAGTGGGTTAATAGAAGAGGAGAAGAAGATACTCTGTATTTGAATTGGGTCAAGAGAAGAAGTGAAGAAGGTGATCAACAATGTACTCAACCATTTCAAAAGGGTTTAATTACTTTGTTTGGATGGGTTTTTTGAAGAAAAGAGATTTCTGAATGATTTGTCGAGGGGGAGATTAACTTTCAAATACAATATTTTGATTCAAACTAGTTCTATGAATTGTATTCAGAAATTTTATTGAGACAATCATACTTAGATGATCAAACCCATGTATTACTCATCAATTGAAATTGGAATGACAATTGAAATGAGAGTCTAGAGAAGAAGAGGTGAAGATTGTAAAATATTTGAGAAGAATTAGAAAGCATTGAAGAAGTCATAATTGCTTCTATATTTTAGGATAAATTCAAATTTGGGTGAATTTAAGTGAGAAGGAAAGTTTTTGGGATTCTCTCCCAAACCTATTGTGGGTCACCTATAAAATGAAAAAGTACATTGTACTTGACTGACAACAGTGTACTATTCATCACAGTAGAGAGAGAAGCTCTGAGTTTTCAGTGAGAGAAATTGATACCATTTTTTTTGTATTTAATACATTTCAACAGGGAAGAAGACAAGATTACAACGATTGTATTCGAATGATCATTGTACTCAGGATTCTTCGTACTTAGCGGATCATCATATTCATCTTGTCAATTGTATTCGAATGATTTTGATATCGAGCTGAATTAATCAGAATGGGGTTTTTGTACTGGGTTTTACCGTAATAGGAATTTCTAGACTAAGGAATAATTTTATTCTAGATTTAAGTGGTGCTGATTCATTTCAATTAGATTATATCAGAGAATCAGACAGAGAGAATTGTATTAGGGAGAATCAGACTTGGAGGAATCAGACTGGGAAAATCGAGCCTAGAAAAACCGGATTAACTTTTCTGCAACAAATTCTAGGAGGTTCTTACCTTTCTTCTGGGTAAGGAATTGAAGAATTTTGTTTCAATCGGATACACTTATTAAATTGAAAAAAATAACAGGTAACATGAGTTTTTATATAATAATTGTATTATCCTATTTGTGCTAAGAGGGTGCACACACACTTTTGGATATTATTCAAAGTGCTACACAAGTTAAAGGGTATATCCTACTCATTGTAATCCAAGGATTTTTTTCTAGTGGATTTTATGGTATTGAATTGTCTTTAAACCATACAAAGGACATAACTATTTTTATTGAATAGTGAACCTTGTAAATACCTATGTTCCTATGGATTTGTGTTTGTTTTGTTTTCAGTAGGGAATTGAATCTTTAATAGGAGGATAAGGTTATTTCAATTGAAAGGAAACATAAAAGAAAAATAGTATCACTGATTCAACCCCTACCCCTCTCAGTGATACAATACACTGGCCAGGCACTTACAAGTGGTATCAGAGCTGAGGTTCCCTTCGCTATTCTTTGCTGATGGAGAATTTGAACTGTATGAATAGTAAAGGCATTCCACCATTTGATAGAAAGAATTATCATATCTAGAAGGATAGAATGATTCCTTATCTTATGTCTATTAGTTATGATGTGCTTGAATCTGTAATAGTTGGGTTTCCACTCATTGATGATAAAGCTCCACTTACACCTATTGATAAGAAGAATCTTGAGAATGATGGAAGGGTGAAGAATGCTATATTGTCCTCACTTTCTGAAATTGAATTCTTGAGAGTGAAAGGTGTTTCCATAACCAAAGGTATATGGGACAAATTGAAAAACATATATGAAGGTAATACAGAAGTAAAGAAGGAAAAACTTCAAATTTGGAGATTGAAGTATAAATACTTTAAAATAGGTGATCATGAATCTATTGGGAATTTCTTTTCTAGGGTGAATGATATTATGAGTACTATTAGATGTATTAGTGAAAATTTTGATGACTCTATAGTTGTTAAAAATATTTTGAGAATCCTACCTAACAAATTTGATGAAAAAGTTTCTTTATTAGAAGATAGAGATCCTAAAACACTATCTCTTGATGATTTTCATAGCACTCTTATCACTTATGAAATGAGAAGAAAAAATAAGATTGATAGAGAAATTTCTTTCAAGGATATGAAGAAAGAAAATTCAAAGAAGATTCTTATTGAAGAATAAGATGGTGATTTTGACTCTGAAAATGAGGTATATAAAAATCTCAATGATATCTTATCCTTGTTTTTAAAAAAATGTGAAAATAGGTACAAGAAAATACAAAGGTAAACTTCCCTTGAAATGTTTTTAATATGGAGGAGTTGGTCACTTTGCTGATAAGTTTCCTCAGAGAAAGAATGAAGAGTATAGTGATGAAGAAGAAATAAATCCAAGAAGATCATGGAAGAAACAAGGTGATAAAGGAAAGTTGTATTCCATAGGGAAAGAAAAGAAATTATTCAAATCCAAAATAAGAAGTTTCTTATCTAAAGATGAAGATGAAGAAGGAAGTGATTTTGAATCCAAAAATTCAGTTAAGTATGGTATTGAAAATAATTTCATTGAAACTATGAATAATGATGAATACAAAATAATAGTTCTGAAGAAGAATAAACTCAACTTGAAATCCATTTGAAAGAAGAGTTGAAAGAATGTATGAGAAAGATTAGAAGACTTTAAAAACAAAAAAAAAGTTGGAAGATGAATACTCAAATAATCAAGAATTTTTTTCTGATGAGAGAGAAAATATGGTGGAAGAGATTGACGATTTGAAGAAATCTCTTGAAGAAGAAAAGAATTGTAATGAGCATTTGGAGGTTAAGCTAAAGGAAAAATAAGAATAGTTAGATCTTGTCCAATAAAAAATCTCAAAAGATGAATTGAGAAACACAAGTTTCCTAAACTATATCACTGAGGTTGGTGAAATCTCTCGAAATGAGAAAACAGAGAAGGTTCAAAAAAAGGTACCTTCAAAGGGTGACAAGAAAGATGTAATTGTTTTTGAAAAGAAGAAAGCTGGGAAAGTCATATATATGGCCAAAACCAACAATGATGGGAATTCTGAAGTTTTAAATAAACCTAAATCCAAAAATGTTTTGATACAATCTGGATCTAGAAAATATAGAAAGAAGAAGATGAATCTAATTTATATCAAGAATGTTGGTGGCTCAAAAAATAGAGATGAAAAAATTGCTGAGAAACATATTCACAATTCTAATCAATATGGAAGTTTCCGAGGAAAATACTCATTCTATGGCTATTGATGGTATTGTGGGGGATTCAGACATATGGAAAGTATGTGTTGGTTTAACCAGCAACATTACTATTATCCCACAAGTTATGAAAGTAAAATATTTAGGGGGAGTCAATTGCCTCAAAGAAATAATACTGAGAAAGTTTCCATGAAGAAACCAGAGAAGGTTAGAGTAAAGATTGAAAATAGGTTCCAGCTCCTAGAAACTATTTGTGAAATATGTGAACAATCTGGAAACCTTAAAAAAATATGTCTTGTTTTGTTACCGGCTCAACAAAAGATTCTTAATTCTTAGAATCCAAAGGTGAGGTAGGTAAAAGAAGATGAAAAAGATCTTGTTGTTGAAACTGCATTGAAAGCTACAAAAGGAGAACAACCTTGGATTCTTGAAGTGGGTGTTCTTAACACATGATAGGAGACTTGAAATTGTTGAAGAATGTAAAATATTTTAAATAGGGAACAGTGAAATTTTGCAATGATATCCCTGAAGATCAAAGGTGTGGGATCATCCATCATTGAAAATGAAAATATGAAATACAAGAAGACATTGTATGCTGATGGGATGAATCAAAATTTAATAAGTGTTTCACAATTGTGCGATGAGGGTAAGAAATTTATATTTAGGAAATATGGATTTGTTGTGAAGAATAAAGAAGATGGGAAGATTTTTACAAGTGGACAACATACAAAATGGAATTTGTTTTAGATTGGTAAAGTACAAAACTCTTGTTACATGAGCATGGTGGAAGAGAATTAGTTATGGCATAAAATACTTGGACACATGGGGTAAAGAAACATGAGAAATTTATCTAATAATAACAGTGTTTGGGACATTCCTGATTTTCTAAGAAGCAGAGATTTATGTTTCACTATCTATGAGAAAGAAAAGATTACAAATGTTATGCACAAGAAAGTTGAGGTTTGTTCAAAAAAACCCCTAAAACTGATTCATTATGATATATGTGGTCTAATGAGAAAACAATAAATAAATGAAGATAAGTAATTCATAAATCAGGTTTAACCTCAAAAACCCAATGTTTGGGTTTTCATGGTTTCAATTGAGATGGTGCATTGTTTGGTCAATTAGTGCGCCAAACGTGCACTAGCCGAGAAATTTTAAAAATTTTAAAAATTTCTCTTGAAACTCCCTTAAAAAAAACCCAACCAAAGAATGGTTAAAATATGGGTTTAGGAAGACCTAAAAAAGTAATAGGATGTTATAACCTACCTATGATATAGAAACTTTTTTGTCTCCATATAGCCTACTGAGAAGCTTCTATGCCAAAAAGATGAGGCCAGTGCTCCCTCATTAGTGCCTCCCTCTCCCACGTCTCATGATTACTAGAACTATGATTACATAACACTCAAACCAAAGGTACCATACTACCATGAATTACCTTTGTTTTAGAATCAAATATCTTGACTGGATTTTTAGTCATGAATAAATCAGGTTTAGCCTCAATATCACTCCATCTCAGAACATGAGATGGATCATATAGATAATTTTGAATTCAAGATACATGGAACATGTTATGTATCAACGCCAGCTGCGTTGGAAGTGCTAAACGGTAAGCAACTTTCCCCACATACTCCACAACCTCAAAAGGTTCCACAAAATGAAGAGCAAGCTTCCCCTATCTCCCAAGCCATTGATGACCCAAACGAGGTAAAAATTTCAAGAACACCTGGTCACCAACTAAAAATTACAATGGTTTTCAATAATGATCAACATAAGACTTGTACGAGCTCTATGCTGCTGACATTATATGATGAATCAAATGAATATTTTCTTTAGTATCTTGAACCAAGATCAGTCCAACCAAGTAACTTTCACCAACCTTCGACTGACACAACAAAGATATGTAAGGACGACTGTAAAAGGCCACAAAAGGAGCCATTCTGATCAGAGACTGGTAACTATTATTATAAGTAAACTCAACAGCCCCATATAGTCATCCCAATCTCCACCAAAGTCAAAAATGCTGGTACACAACAAATCCTTAAGAATCTATATATCTCTTTCTATATAGACATCCGACTACATATGGTAAGCCATAATCAAATAGACCTGAGATCCTAATGACTCATGAAGGCCTCTCAAAAAATGAGAAGTGAACCGTGGATCCCTATTAGAGACTATAGAATATGGAAATTCATGGAACCGAACAATCTATTTCACATAGAGACTTCCCAACTTCTCAAACTGTCATGAACCATCCC
The DNA here is from genome assembly GCA_963277665.1 of Viscum album. Taxonomy (NCBI): domain Eukaryota; kingdom Viridiplantae; phylum Streptophyta; class Magnoliopsida; order Santalales; family Viscaceae; genus Viscum; species Viscum album. The sequence continues at coordinate 1,982,125,440 of OY728119.1, forward strand.
TCAGGGCCCATGCCGTGACTACCCCAAGCCCACCTTCCATAGGCCAGGGGCTGGTGACTAGCATCGGAAAGACATATCCCTAAAATGGGAAGACATTTCCTTTTTAACCTGAACATACACAAAGTCCAAGAGAACAATAAGAAGCAACCAAACAGACTAGAACACAAAAAATATGTAACCACAAAGTAACTGTTTTAGTGAAAAGAGTGCTGAAAGTAAAGGGGCCAGAAATACAAGCCCAACTGTAAAGTAAAAATACAACTAAAAGGTACAATTACAATTGAAAAGTACAAAAAATCTCCAAGATTTTCCACCTAGGATCATACCTAAATGGTAGGTACAGATCATCTCCACAACACTTCACGTTAGCCCATCTCCTCCATGTACCGCCTAGTCCTGGCTCCCTCAAGTCTCAGCCCAGCAGTTTGTCATCTGAACAAGACACAACAAGGTGCGGGTGAAGCCCATGCTGGGGGGAGTATAAAAATACTCAGTAGGGACCCCGAGACCCCCGAAGGTCTCCCAGATTTCCAAAAAGTAAAGACCACAAATCAAGACTTCAATCACAAAGCAAGAAGTAGTCAACAACTCTACTTAGGTACATTCCCATACATATACCTAAGTTATCAAGATATACTTGTCTCATAAATGATGGAAGAATATCAAAAAGGTAACACCATGAAGGTAACACCACGAAGGTAACACCACGAAGGTAAAAGTGCCTCACAGGTATCACCACAAAGATATCACCATGAAGGTAAAGGACTCAGCTCACACCAGGAATACAACTCAGAGAAATAGGATTATGATGCTAACCCACATAGGATGGCTATGATTACTGATAGCCAGCCAAGAGATTCTCTAGGGATAGTAACAAGTAACATCCCCAGTCACAATGTCAAACACCTCGAATGCTGGAGAACTCCTCCTCTATTGAGTACAATGGTCCTTCCGCGTCACACAAAGGCACTTCCCACTAACCTTGGATTGATGAGGTACTCATCCTATCGAGTACCGTGGGTCTGCCGCATCACACAGAGGCGCTCCCCACCATGGCCTACTGAGGTACTCCTCCTATCGAGTACCTTGGGTCTGCCGTGTCACATAGAGGTGCTCCCCACCGGGGGTCTTCCGTGTCACACAGAGGTGCTCCCCAATAGGCCGTCGAGTCACACAGAGTCAAAAAATCAACAGTTGTCAAGTCTCAGCTAGTCGCAAGGTTTCGTACATAGCGTGCTTGGGAGAACTACTTCTCAAGACATTGGTCATATTAAAACTAGAAAAAAGTCTCAAAAATGAGTAACCCAATGATTCTCCACATCATAAGGGTTCCAATGCAGCAGACGGTGCGTCAATTAGACACCCGATCTGTGCATTATTGGCATTTCAGTGCCGAAGGCCAGATTTGATTTGGGTGCGATCCAACCCATCCGTACTCCAAGTTTCTCCAAAACTCTCATAGAGTAATTAAAAATGAAAATCTTGCTCCAAGGATCCCAAATCCGCAAATGGTTCGTCAAATGGACTTCCGGTTCTCAAGATAAGGCCCTTTAAGTGTTTCTAGGCCCGGGTTCGGTCCGACCCGGTTTGGGCTAGGCCGCAGTGGACTTGGTTCGCTAGGTTGAGATCTGACCCAACTCGTAAAAAAGACAGCCCACAAAAGGGGCAGCTTGCAAGGGTGGTCTGGTTCACAAAGGGGTGGCCCGATTCGCAAAGGGGCGGCCCGTAAGAGCGACCTGGCCCGCAAAGGGGAGGCCCGACCCATGGTAGGGCACGACCCGACCCACAGGGGGGTGCAGCCCAGCCCTCTGGGCAGGCGGCTCGACCTTCTGGCAGAGGCCCACAAGAGGGAGGCCCATCCACGTAGGGCGCGGCCTGTGGGGCTTTCGCCGGGCAGCTCGGGGGAGCCACTCCCCTGGAATCCCGAACAGCCAAAAGCTGTTCAACCTTTGAAGCAGTGGCGCCACGTAAGCACCGCCCAGTTTCCACTGAACCCACCGGAGGCACGGGTTCTGCCTGCTCCGCTGTGGATTCGGCTGCGGCTCCTTCACACACCGACGGTGCGCTAGTGGCGCTGCCCTTCCTTTCCATGGCTGACCGAGGTGCCGACCACCTCCTCCAATTGCCGCGGCTGACAAGACTTGATCCCCCTTACTCACCGGCGGCACACGACAGTGTGACACACCTCCTCCATGGATGGTAGGTGTCGGCCTCTCCAATGATCTCCATGGTCTCCTCTTGCGGCGTGGGTCGATGTATTGCCTCCTTCGCAGCCAGTTGGTGTCACCGCACTGGCGGTATTCCACAGAGAACGCACGGGTATAGAAAAGTAGCAGAGGGCCCAGGATGGGTTCGTTTGGCCCACGCCCTCCGTGTTAGCTCATAACATAAGGGAGGATAAAGGGTTCAATAAACTCTTAGAATTTAAATCAAGTTAAACCCCACAAAGATACCCTGCAACAACCTCCCGTAAAAACGATTGAATCACGGGTTAACCCGTTAGTCGGTTGACCCGCGTTCTTCATATTATTCAAGAACGGGGAAGAGGAAAATCATTTAAAATGCATAAAAGAATAAATCCCCTACCTCCTAAACCCATTGGAGAGAATCTGTGCTTGAAGTTGGATCGTGTTCTTCGTTCCTGCAACCGGTTCCCAACGACACCACTCATATGTCATCCTTTGGTTCATTGTTCTATGTCGCCCATCACCTCCCTCTAGGATCAGCTCTGTCCTCTAAGGGTTTGGCATCTCGGTGCTCCTTCAGCAATTCATTACTTGGTGAAGTTGTTCCGGTACCTCCCCCCAAGCTCCATATAAATAGGAGGGGGGGGGGGTAAGTAACAACGTGGAGAATTAATGGGGGATCATGAATTAGGAACCTTACTAATTCCCCAACAACGTCATTACTTAGGGTTGGAAGGTCAAGCCATTTATTAGCTTGACACATTGCTGGCCCCACACACCTCTGGTCCGTTTGAGGATATAAAAGAAAAGAAAATAATAAAATTATTTTATTTCATTTCTTTTAAAAAGTCACAAAACTTAAATTTTTATCGAGACCTACTGCGGTCAAAGAAAAGTTTCCATTAAGAAAATCCTGGCGCTGCGAATTCAATGGTGCCCTCAAATTTTTAATTCGAGCACTAGTTCAAAAGTTAGAAAACTCCGCTCGTGTGTTTACTGAACGTACCCGAAAAAAAGTTCAATAAATTATTAACATTCACTGTCGACCCGCACCGGTCAAGGTTAGGCTCCACCTAAAGAGAAAACTCCTCAACGAACTCAACGGTACTCTCAGATTTTTAATCCGAGCTACTGTTTAGAAGTTATGGATTTTACAATAAAATAATTTTTACTTAATTTTTTTATTTACATCCAAAAACTAACTTTCACTGGTGGCCCGCGCTGACCAATGTTAGTATCATCCTAAGTAAATATTACCCTCATAAGTTAAGTGATGGTCTCATATTTTTAATCCGATTTACCATTCGTGAGTTATAATCATTTGAAAAATAAAATTATTTTATTTAATTATTTTATTTACAATTATGTCATTTTCGAGTTTTCTCACAGGAGGCCTGTGCCGACTAAAATTAAGTCGCACCTAGGGTAAAACCAAAATCCTAAATGCAATGGTTCCCTTGGATTTCTGATTCGGGAAACTGTTTAAGAGTTATTTTACTTTTTCAGGAAAACTGCTTACGCATGCTAATTAAAGCTTAACACAACTTCGACGAATCATTCCATGCACTCTGAGCCTCGAAATCACGCACTTTCAGATTTCACGGTCTCAAAATAATTCCATATAGTTAAAAAAATTATATAGAAATTCCGGTACATTAAATTTCCCACCTTAGGGATTTACATCCTCGAAAGCCAAAACAAAGGCAAAGAAAACAAGTGGGGGGGGGGGGGGGTACTGAGCATGAATCTAAGCCTACCACTCCCATGTGCTCTCCTAAAGGTTCTCATGCTGTTAGAGAACGTGAACCAGAGCTATAGACCGCCCATGAAGGAATCACTCTCATCAATCCTCAATCTCCACTGAAACCTCCGTAAACGTCACCCCATCGTCTAAGTCCATCTCTCCATGGTCGATGATGTGATATGGGTCGTGAACATATCTCCTCAGCTAGGATACATGGAAGATGTCGTACACCCTTTCCAACTGTGGTAGAAGTGACAAGTGGTATGATACCTCACCTATCCTATCAGAAATGTCCCGATAAACCTCAGTGATAACTTGCCGCCTCGTCCAAATTTCCGTAGTCCCCGTTGAGGAGAGACTCACAAGAAAACATGGTCCCCCTCCTGGAACTCCAGAGGTCTCCATCTCCTATCGGCATATGACTTCTGTATGCTCTGTGCAATGTTCACTTACTGACAAGTAGGGCATCGTGATATAAACTCTTCCATTTCTTCCTTCATCCTTGACCACCAGTAATGATGCCAGAGGTCCTGGTACATCTTCGCCACTCCAGGATGTACCATTAAAGGGGATGTATGGATCCCCCTCAATACCTCCTCCTGAAGCGTAACTGGCACCATGGTGCATCCTCTGAAGATAACTACATGCTCCCCACCATAAAAAAAATCCTCCAGGAGACCATCTTGAGGATATCTGAGCATATTGGTCTTTATAGTCAATGTCCCAAGCTGTGGCTCTCGAATTCTCTGAGGAATTGGGGGAGTGGAATGAAGGTCCCGAGCGTAGTGGAAGCTCATGGGTGGATGTGACCACTGGACTTTTTTTCATTAACAATGATCAATCTGGGATCAATACGATGATAAATGCTAGACTCCATGGATCAAATAACAGAAATAGACAAAGAAGAAGAATAGTCCTGGAACCACAAAGGAGGATCATCACAGGTTAATTATAATTAATTTAATTAATTGACAAGAAGTACCTTTTATGGAATTCTTTATTCATTGATATTTCTGATCACGTTCCAATGTGATTCATCATTGCATCACAGAAGACAACCAACACATTGTCTTCTGTGGAAATACTGCTCACTAAAACTTCACCTCTCTGAGAAAAATCCCTCAAGAGATGATACTTCCAAAGTATATTCTTTGTCCACTGATGTGACCTTGGCTCTTTTTCAAGTTCCACCACTACAATATTATCACAATAGAGTGTGATAGGATCTTTAATACTAGGTACTATATCCATCTCTTTGATGAAGCTTCACATCCATACTACTTCTTTAGCTACCTCAAAATCTATGATATACTCGGACTCTGCTGTAGAATCTGCGACCACACCTTTCTTTGAGCTCTTCAAGCTCACCACACCTCCATTCAAACTGAAGATGTATCCAGTCTGTGACTTCATGTCATCGTGATTAGTCTAGAAACTAGCATCTACATGTCCTATGATGACTAGTTCCTCATCTCCTCCATAAACTAGGAACATATCCTTAGTATGACTTAGATACTTAAGGATAATCTTGACTGCCATCCAATAGCAGTCTCCCAGATCAACTTGATATCTGCCTACCACACTTAATGTGTAAGAAACATCTAGCCTTATACATAGCATATCATACATGAATGACCCAATCGCGGATGTGTAAGGGATACCTTCCATTTTCTTTCTTTCCTCATGTGCCCGAGGACACATTTTCTTGGAAAGATGAATGCCATGTGACAATGGAAAAAATCCCCTCTTAGACTATTCCATATTGAAACTCTTCAGTATCTTGTCAATGTTTGTACTTTGACTCAGTCCCAACATTCTCTTGGATCTATCATGATGCATCTTGATCCCAAGAATATATGCTACCTCGCCCAAGTCTTTCATAGAAAAGCATTTATCCAACTATGCCTTAACTGACTATAAGACAGGTACTTTGTTTCCAATTAGTAATATGTCATCAACATATACTATTAGGAAAACGACTGCACTTCCTCTAAATATTTTATAGATACAAGGCTCAAATTCATTCTTAAAAAATCCAAATTCAATTACGGATTCATCAAAATGAATGTTCCATGACCTTGATGCTTTCTTTAATCCATAAATGGATTTCTGCAACTTGCATACCTTGTTGGAATCCTTTGGAGTCACAAACCCTTCAGGTTGTGTCATGTAGACATCTTCCTGGAGGTTCCCATTAAGGAATGTTGTTTTAAAATCCATTTTTCAAATTTCATAGTCATGGTAAGCGGCAATGGACAATAGGATTATGATGAATTTCAACATCACAACCGGTGAAAAGGTTTCATCATAGTCAATTACTTGATTCTATCTAAATTCTTTTTCAACCAGTCATGCCTTATAGGTGCTGACTTGTCCCTCCATGTCCAATTTCTTCTTGTATACCCATTTATTACCAACAGGCTTTACATAAATTGGAGGATCTACCAAAATCCAGACTTGGTTTTGGTACATGGAATCTATTTCAGAATTCATGGATTCTTGACACTTGGCAATGTCTATACCTTAAACTGCTTCCTTGTAGGTAAGAGGATCATCATTTTCAACCAATAATGAGTCACCATCCTCGGTGACAAGAAAACCATATCGTTCTGGTTCTCTCACCTCTCTCGTGCTCCTACACAGTTCTTGTGTCTCTGGAATTGATTGTTCTTCCATAGGGCTTTGTGGAATCTGTTCTTATACCAACTCCTGTGTATCTTGAGCCTCGGCTTCATCGAAGTCTATCTATCTCCCACTATATCTTTTGGATATGTTCTCCCTTTCAAGGAATATGGTGTGTCTTTCCACCGTAACCTTTTTATCTAAGGGGTTGTATAGGTAATATCCCCTTGTTTCCTTAAAATATCCTATAAAGGTACACTTTGTGCCTCAGGGTGCAATTTTGTTACCTAAAGAGGCCTTAACAACTGCTTCTCTACCCCAAACATGTAAATTTTATAACATGGATTTGCGTCCACTCCATAAATCATATGGAATACCATTTATCAATTTAGTTAGTACTTGGTTTATTATGTGTTCTTATTTTTGTAATGCATATCCCCAAAAGGATAATGTAAGACTCGCATGACTCATCATTGATCTCACCATGTCCAACAGGATGCGGTTCCACCTTCCACTTACACCATTCCACTGAGGCATGTAAGGAGGAGTGAGTTGAGATAGAATCCCAAACTCCTGTAAGAAATCAATGAAGTCCTGATTAAGATATTTTCCTCCTCTGTCTGAGTGGAGTTTCTTAATATTCTTACCAATCTGATTCTCAAATTCATTCTTGTATTCTTTGAACCGATCAAAAGAATCTGACTTATACCACATTAAGTAAATATATCCATATCTACTAAAATCACCAGTAAAAGTTATTAAGTACAAGAAACCACCCCTTGCTTCAACTGGAAATGGTCCACACACATATGTGTGAACTAATTCGAGAATATCTTTATCCCTTTCACCTTTCCCACTAAATGAGGCTTTGTTCATTTCGCCTTTTAGACACGCATGACATACACCAAGTGGTTTTAGTTCGAAAGAATCTAAATACCCATCTTGATGTAATTTTGTCAAATGTTTCTCATTGACATGACCTATCCGGTGATGCCAAAGTTGGGTGTGGTATGAGTCATGTGAATTAAATTTGTCATTGATTTCCATTACTTGGTTTGTGTAGTCTAACACATAAAGGCCATTATATAAATGTTCCCTACCAAAACAAATGCTATCTTTATAAAATTAGAAACATTCATTTCCAAACTTGAATATGAATCCATCAATATCTAATCTGGATACTGAAATAGTGTTTTTGGTTATAGAGGGTACATAATAACATCCTTTTAATACCAAGACCATCCCAGTAGGCAATGTGAGGTGGTAGTCTCTGACAGCTATAGTAGCGAGTCTGGATCCATTGGATGCACACAGATCCACCTCACCTCGATCAATATTTCTGAATCTACTTGGTTCCTATATTTGGATACAGATGTGAGCACCACAAGCAGTATCTAATACCCAATTGGTAGAAATAGATAGATTTCATTTGATAAAAAACGCACCTGAAGCTTCCCCTTTCTTCCTTGGCTGGGTGCAGTTTTTCTTCCAGTGGCCCTTATTGCCACATGTGAAATAAACAACCTCCTGTTTTCTTGCATCCCCTTTGATCTTACTTTTCTTGGAAGGCCTTGAAGAATCTTTGGGCTTAAAGCTCTTTTCCTTCCCTTTAATTTTATTCACTATAAGGACAGAAGTATTTTCATGCTTCATATCATTGTCCACTTAGAAAATGAGGATACGAAGATCAGATAGAGACTTCTCAATGTTGTTCATGTTGAAATTTACAACGAAGTTAGATAAGAACTAGGGGAGTGATCCAAGAATGATATAGGTACCTAGTTCTTTAGGTATTTTAAACCCTAGAACCTAAAATCACTCAATGTAGACAATGATCTTGACTACATGAGGCCTAAATGGGTCACCCTCTCCAAGCTTACTCTGAAATAGAGCCTTGGAGATCTCAAACCTTTCATGCATTTCTCTCTCCTGGTATACACTATGGAAGTGTTTGAGCATGCTATAGGCATCCATATCTTCATGAGACTTCATGATCTCACTAGACATTTATGACAGCATCAAACATTGAATGTCGAGTGCATCGTTCAAATGTTGATCATAGACCAGGAAATATTCATCACTCACCCCTTGGGTAGGCAAATCAGGAAGTGAGGACTCCAGCATGTAAAACTTTCATTCATGGCGTAGGATAACCCGAAGGCACCTAAACCATTACTGAAAGTTACTGTGGGCGAGGATATTGTTTTTATCCATAATTGATTGTAGAGAAAATGTGGTTGATGAGTTTTTCATATTGATTATAAAAATTAAAAGAGCAGATTTATCAGTGCCTTTTGATTATATTTTATGAAAAATAATAAATGAATTTATTAATTCTCCCACTATTTTATCATGTCCCAACAGCCCCAACCATTGAACGTGGAATGCCTAATTTATATGACATTCTAGTGGAAAGGATCCATATTCCCCTTCACATAACCCCAACAAGGGCTAGTCAAGCTATTTAAAGGTATTTAGGTAGACAGGTCTTTGACAACTGTGAGATTACAGTTCCTTGATCTATTGAGTGGACTCCCCAATCCTAAAATTCTGACTTGGATTTCCTCAATACTTGCCTCCATTTTACAACAAGTCTAGTGAGGGATACTCCTCTTGATGTAAAATTTTTAAGTCAACCTGAAACTTTCATAAGAGCTTACTTTATAAAAGTAAGTTTCCCAACAAGGGTTGGTCAAACACATAATTTTAATGGGTCTTTCCCTTAATCAGGTAATTGAAGGCTTGGTCTGAATTAATATGGTATTTGAGGGATTTCAATCCTTTATGTGTAGTTTCTCATTATCACATGCTTGTTAATATTAAGTGATGCTTGCTTAAGTGATTAACCATGTTCTGATAATTTTTACGCATAGTCCATTTTTTATTTTATTCCATATTTGCATGATTGTTTATTTCATTAACTATGTGACCATTATAACACATACATAATAATTAAACCATGAAATCAGATATAAATAAAATAATATGGCATGATCATGAGATTATATTGGTTATCGTATCTAGCGATTTTGATAAGCAAACCCTGACCTAGGTAAAAACACCTTGAAACTGATGGTTCGTGTTTTGAAGCTCCCACCTGTCCACTTTTGTATCTTATTGGGTTGGTTTTTCCTCAGCTTTGGATTTTGAACCATCTCCTCTAGCTTGGGAGATCCTCCATTACATGGGGTTTACATTAAAGAAACTATGGGCACGCAGACCCTACATTTTATAGGAAGAAGGGTTGTAGGCCAACGAATTTAAATTAAATAAATTTAAATGAAACCATACACACACAAAGGGTGTTTGGTCTAGATCATGATCATCCATAGCATGAAACAACATTTATGAATATTTATTATTAAAATTATTTTAATCGTTCTTTTATTCAAGATAAGTCGCGCTTGAATTCAATTAATTATAATATTATAATTAATCAATTCTTTATCTTAAATTCCTTTTTGAATTTCCTTGAGATTCTTCTCATCTATATTCCTTGTATGGGTTTTGTAATTTAGAGGCAAACTAGTGAAATTCCATTTTTGGAAAGTACACGACATGTAGGCTATATTACACGGCGTGTATTTGTTTTCACCCTTTATCCAAAGTACACTCTGGGGACTTTGGCATGTTTTCTGTACTTTGGAAATTTTAGAGTACACGATGTATAGATTAATCTAACATGGCATGTACTTCCTTGTTACGCGGTTACCGGCCTGGCAATCCCATGTACGCGGTTACATATCTTCTCCTTATACACAGTTTCACTTGGGCCGGATCAGACTACATGGTGTGTTGATTCAACATACACATCGTGTATTCCGGTTTCCATGCACCGTTCAATTCTAGTCAACATGGTGTATTAAAAAACTTAGGTATGCTCAATTCACACAGCATGGTTTGGAGGACCAATATCGGTTTGTTGAACCTAAGTACACGACGTGTAGATTTCACTACACGCCGTGTATTCCTGTTTTGTACAGACAAAATGATCGGCTCCTCCAGAAGAGTTCCTCATTTTTATTTTAATCAAAATTAAAATTAAAAGGTCATTTCTGTGATGTGAATTGAGAAACGAAGGAGGAAGAACAGATCTCATTCATTCAGTTTTATAGAATGGTTTATCTTTAATTGAATCAAATATAAATCCATAAATTATCAATGAAAATTAAATAACTATAATAAACATTGTGACCACTCTGATACCACTTGAAGGTCCTGGGCGCAGCAGAGGCTCACGGGTGGATGTGCCCACTTGACTTTTTTGTCATTATCAATGATCAATCCGGAATCAATATGACGATAAACACCAGACTCCATGGATCGAATCACAGAAATAGAAAAATAAGAAGAATAGTCCTGAAACCACAAAGGAGGATCATCACAGGTTGATTATAATTAATTTAATTAATTAACAAGTAGTACCTTTTATAGCGTTCTTTCTTCATTGGTATTTCTGATCACGTTTCGATGTGATTCGTCGTTGTGTTGCAGAATCCAAGTGTAGTCTTCCTCTAGTGGTGATCCACATGTGCACCACGTATCTCTGGACGTCACCAAAGGATTCTACGGGTGCTAGCGTAGAGAAGCCTTTGCTTGCGTTGTCCGCCATAGATTTCCTTGATCCGATGGAGGAGGATCTCTCTCAGTATTGAGAGTGTTCTTAGAGGAAGGAGTTCTTTCGGCCTTGAGATAATTCTCCAGAATTGTTGTGCACAATTATTAGGGAAAAGTTTTGGGGTTGTGAGGATATTTATAATCGGGTTTGAGGTTATATAGTTATGACAATAAATAAACACATTATGCGTTTTATTTATTTCATTAAATATTATTGAAAACCCCCATGCCGAATCATTAATTCCTTAACATGATCCCATGCTGATTATAATAAATATCAATTAATAAAATGATATTATTTCCCCAAAATCCCAACTGGAAAAACTACACAGCATGTAATCATTAATACATGGCGTGTACTCGTTTTTCATTTCATTTCCAAAATGAAAACTACACGGCGTGTACATTAAATGTACACAACATGTATATATTGTTTTCATTTTATTATTCCTCCAACATTAAAATTATTTAGTCTTCCTTGAATAATTATTAAACCATATACGGGAATAATATTAATTCTACTTGATATACTTTGACACACTTAGTGTGTGATCCTCTAGGCCTCTTTATCATTGGCATTAGGTGGGCTTAGATAAAGTCTAAGATTATTGTCTAGCAATGGGTCAAGGCACCCAAGATAAAGAATTTAATTTCACATTGACATATCACCTCATATGAACACTTACCATGTAATTTAATCCCTTTTTCTCAATATCTCATCAAGCAGGTTTCATGGTAGTGTCATAAACCTATATGCTTGATCCGTCATTCTTTGACTTCCAGAAAGAAACTCATCGTCACACCATGGCCATGGAATTTCTGAAAAAGTTCTATTTCAATCAAAGGTCCCAAGATATCTACTTCCATAAATATGGAAGGGACAAATCCTTCCTCGACTTATCCATTTAAATATGTCATTCGTGATGCACCCAACGTACCCTACTTCCCACCAACTATCTTCATGACGGGTTTTGTCACCAAATCTAAGTGCGCGATTCATGACATGAGTTAATGATAATCTTATAGTCTAAGGACCATTACACAATCTCATAGATATAAATGTCCGATGACACCAAGACATGCAGAACTACTACTGGCGGGTCTGTTCTCATAATCTCCCATCTTGGAGATTACCAAGTGCAAGCTCCATGAGAGAGAGTTTCGTCTTCTTATGAGTACTCGCACATGACGGTTTGTATGCTATGTGTCCTATCATAGTATGTAATCCAACCATAGAAATTTATTTAAGAATATTGTTATATCATTTCAAGGTTCTCATCATAGCAGGGATCTTCCATAACCTTATTAATGCAACAAATATTCAGGACATTATTATATTATAGTCATGCAAAACAATGAACAATATATAATATGTGTATATTCATGTAATCAAAGTATAAACAGTTGGTTCTCAGGACACTAACTCTAACATGGCAGTCATTCACTGGAGGTAAGATGCTTCATCTTTATCCATGAAAGATATCCAAAGTGGGACTAACTGCTCTGATGCCTGACTCAGCAGTTGTAGACCAGACCTCCCGCTGAGTGTGTCTACAACCACGTTCCCCTTACCAGGAGTATATACTATCTAAAAGTCATATTCCTGGAGGAACTCTATCCATTTTCACTGTATCAGCTCCTAAAATCTCTACTGACACTTCTCTGTCCATAGGAAATCCTTCCCCCTTCTTCATCAAAGCTGACAAGGGTGCCGCTACCTTGAAGAAGTCAGGTACAAATCCCCAGTAGTGCCCAACAAAAGTAGTAGGCCCTCTCCCTTTGGAGAGGTAATCCTAGAAACATATTTTGAAAATATGTACCCACACTCTTCCACTACTATTGGGAACTGAAAAATGAAAACTCCTATTTCCACGAGGGTAGGGCTGGCCGACTCAAGAGTGATCAACAACACCCTCCTATGCCTGAGTTTATCCTGTGATGCCTGAGTTTCCCTTTTCACTGACCAAGGAAAATCCCATTCCAACATTGTAGATAAACCATAACCTTTTTTATTAATACAATAAACCTGAGTATGAACTGTGGATGTCCACACCATACCCAAACTAATGTCGTAAGGCCTCGACTCTGCCACCAAGAGGTTCCAACCGAAACTCTCACCTCAAGGTTCAGATCAAACCATTGACATAAGTGTGATTATCGAGTCTCCTCCTAAAGGTATTTCCAGACGTGAGGGTCAAGTCAACGGTTTAGCCGGAAACTCTAGGTCTTGGACAAGATTTGTGAAATAATGGAATGATTGGTAACTATGTCTATTAATACAGTAGCTAGTAGTAGACACAGAACGTACATCGAATCATTCTTAGAGACCTTGGGTCACACTCCTTGACCACATGAAGCTACTCCCTTCCCCTATCCTCTAGTTCTCTGAGCCTGGTGGGGACTAAAAAGGGGGGTGGTTGTAACATGTCGAAATGTACACCACCTCATGCTGATCTTCTAGCTCTGCTTCTATGTCTATAGCCCTGTATATTCGTCTGTCCCTATCAAATCCTCTTCCCGAAACATTTTACATGCCCAAGTCTCTAAGACTGGCACCCGTTTCCTGCTTTCCCATTGCTAACATTCACTAGTTGTATCCACTCAGCCAAAGAACATTCAACCACAAAGGTTATATCTAGTACCCTAACATAAGTAGTAATGCATAAAGGAATAGTGTTTGATCAAATGTCCTTAAACACACCTCACTCGGAATTCCGAGCCCTGAAGCACTAATCGTATTGTATTCATTGAGTACCAAGAATGGTCGGTATGCCTCGATGAATAATTAGCTACCGACATGTCATCCTACCGAAGCTGTAGAAGCTCTAGGGAACTCTCAGCCACCTCCTCAAGACAGTCTTTAACTGACTGTGAGTCGGGATTGCCTCAAAACCTGAGGGGTATCTGATGCTGAAACACGTGTAAGGCACTAAGCCTACATGTGTCCTCTAACGATACCACCAGTTGTAACTGCTAACCAACAGGTAGTGATATAGTTGGTACACTACCTGAAGGTACCATCTCGATCAATGGTCTAAGTACCGAAGCCTAATTACCCTATAGACCATCCTCATGGTCACATACTAGAAAAGACCAACAACTAGGATCACCATCTACTCAACTAGTGTCCCAAATAGGCGGAAAACTCTAGCCATAGCCTCTAGCCAGTCCTCAATTACATAGGAATATGTCTCACCTTGAAACCTCAGAGGCCTCTAACACTGGAACTCGTGCAACATGCTCAGTCGACGTGCACCGTCTGCTAGTGCGGCTGGTGGTAACTGCTGCCCAATGGGTGGTGGTGCTACTGGTACACCACCTGAAGGTGCCAATATGTAAGAGGGCCCTGCACCGAAGCCTCGTCACTCAGTGGTCCTTTATCTCATACTCTCTTGATAATCCTAGATGACTGTCTACGTGGTGGCATCCTGATAAGGAACATGTGCACCACGGTCATTAAGTTATACCTAGTGAGCAGAATCCAAAGAAATCACAAGAAAAAAATCTTCAAAATCACAAAAAATCAGTGTTTCCATGTACTGAGTCGAAAATTAGAATTCAAGGTCCTGGTGTATGGATACATCAGCCGCCACATCAACACTAGATTCCCCCAACTGAAAACCACACTCATAACACTTAACACTACTGCCACATAGAAAATATCAGAGTCATAGTTCTTTGGTAGAACCGAACTCCTCTGATACCACTTTGTCATGACCCGTCCCTCGGGGCCCATGCCGTGACTACCCTAAGCCCGCCTTCCATAGGCCAGGGGCTGGAAACTAACACTGGAAAGGGATATCCCTAAAATGGTAAGACATTACCTTTTTAACCAGCATAGACACACAGTCCAAGATAACAACAAGAAGCAACCACACAGACTAGAACACAACAAGGATGTAACCACAAAGTAACTACTATAGTGAAAAGAGTGCTGCAAGTAAAGGGTCCAGAAATACAAGCCCAACTGTTGGGAAAAAACCCCTCAAGGCATCATTGAATCATTTTTGAGGTGATTGTGTTTTTTGAAAAAGTGGACATCTGAGTGGTGATTGTTGACAAAGAAAATCAATGACATACAAATTTGTTGACAAAGAGGATATCATGATGGAATGTTGAGTTCAAGAGCTGAGGTCAACGATCCATGTTTGATTCAAGAACATTGAAAAAAGTAATGGATGATCTGGAGGCAGTACAAAAAGAATAGATACAAGGTGGCGCCGTTTTCCAGTGTTTGCCAAATTTTTGGGCCTAAAAATCAACAAATAAAGAAAAGTGTTATTGGAAAAGGGACTTGCGTGCCGAGGACTTGGAGTATAGGAAACTTGTGCGCCATATGTTTTTTGAGATCAGAAGATCAAAATATGTCTAAGGAAATAGGTTTGCGCAAGTTTGGGAGTTGGTCGCGCAAGTGTCTAAGAGGACAAAAGACTTGCGTGCCGAGACTGGGTCGCGCAGGTGACTTGCGCGCCGTTGCGTAGGGTGGTCAATTTGCCTATAAATACTCGACCAACCCTCTTTATTCTTTACCGGAGTTCAATGCTTGGAGAAATCAGAGCTCCCGTCATGCAAGTGTGGTGGTCGCACAAGTGGTGTGTGTGTGGTCGCGTAGGTGGGACTTGCGCGCCAGGGTGATAGTTGCGCGCCAATGTTTGAAGCTGCGCGCCAGTGTGGAGTTGCGTGCCAATATTTGTTTGGGAGTAAAATGAAGAGAGTTGCGCAAGTTTAGAGTTGGGGAAGCTTGTGTCGCGCAAGTGTCTGAGGAGGACTTGCGCGCCTGTTGTGACTTGCATGCCGATACTTGCGCGCCGAGTTAGACTTGCGCGCAGAGTAAGGTTTATTTCTAGCGGTGATTTTTGGGCTGCGTGGAAGATGGAAGTTTGCATGATTCCTTCGGTGCAAAGATATATTCATCTACGGGTGAAAATTGGGCTTCAATAGAGCATCTACTTACAGAGGAAGATGCATTTCTTCATGGAAATGAAGAGACCTACAGGTCTATAAACTGTGAGTGGATCCTTTCTAGAGTAGTGAGAAAAGGAAGAGGAAGAAGGTGATCCTCTCCACCGGTAGTGATCCAGAGAGAGAGAAATAGGGAGTGACCCTTGGGAAAGTAGTGAGATTACCCTAAACTTTGTAAAGGCAGTGAGCCTGGGCATAGAAGTGATCTAGCCCGAACTTTGTATCCACATCTAGTGAAGAATAGTGGAATTTGGTACGACCGACAACTTGTCAGCGTATGCTCCTTGGACGTAGCCCAATGAGGGTGAACCAAGTAAAAATCTCTGCGTCTTCCTGTTTGCTTCCCTGAATTGCATTCAAAGCATCATCATTAGATAAAGAAGTAAAGAAGTGATCATAGTTTACACACAAGAGCAAACAAAGTGACCCTTGTAATAAAGAGGTCAAGATCCAGTGGGGTAGGAAGAACTTTGAAAAAGAATATCCATACCCTGATTCACCCCCCCTCTCAGGGTATATAGGCCCCTATTGGTCCTAACAATTGGTATCAGAGGGAGATTTCTTTTATCAGATTTGTTTGCTTCGACTTGGTGTAGTCGATCTATGTGGTTGAAGATACAGTTTTCTCTTATCTCAATCTTCCATGGGAAAATGAAAAGCATCAAAGAAGAATCAGAAGTCAGGTAATTTCCCTCAGTGTGGAAGTGTTTTTGGAAAAAGTGTGATTCAACTAAAAGAATCAGACAACTTACAGAAGGAAGGTCTGGATGAATCTGATAGGGAAAAGATTGTTTCACTCAATCATGATGTTGGAATGAGTGAAGTACATGAGCATCAGAGTGATGCTGAAACAGAAGAATAAATTGAAGGAAGAATAGATATGCGAGCTGAGTTAGAGGCTTCTCTTGAGGAGATAGATGTTTGGATAGAAAAAAAAAGAAGTCTAACAAAGTTGTTCACGATTCCAAACTCTATATGCAGCAGCAGGAAGAAGAGAAGTCTGAGTTGATGGAAGAAATTGAGAAACTCAAGTTATCAACATGAGAGAACTCAGAATCGGTTAGTGATTATAAGATTAATATTGAAGAACAGAAAAGGGTTATCGATGACTTGAATAGAAAAGTGAAAGATCAAGTCAAGTGTATCGAAGAACCTGATATTTCAAGTGATGTTAGAAACACTGATGAAATTAAATCTAAAGATATTAGGATCCAAGCACTAGAAACTGAGATCAACAAGCTAAGAAGTTTGAATCAAAGGCTTATTGATGTATCTACTGACCTAAAGGAGAATAGTGATTCTCAAGGTGAAGAACTACAAAAGATGGCTAAAATGAAAGGAAAACAGAAGGCTGGTGATTATGAAGAGAATCAAAACTCAGATGAAGTTCGAAATCTGAATGCTAGAAATGATGATCTAGAAACACAATTGTCTGAGGTAGTTCAGAAGAATCAAATGCTACAACAAGAGAATATATGTTGTTCAGATTCTATTGAAGAAGAAAGATTGAAAGTGAAGGAGAAAAGTGACATGGTGTAAAATCTCACACAGGAACTAGAAGATGAGATGAATAGAGGAAAGAATCTCAGAAGAGAACTCAATTCCCAAATTGAATCAAGGGATACGAAGATTCAAAATTTGGAAGAAGAGCTAGAATCAGTGAAGAAGGAAGTGGAGAAATCCAATGCTAATGGAAGACCCAAAATGAAGGATGCCTTACACTTGCTATTTGATTATCCTTCGACAGGTGATGATGAAATGAAAAGAAAATTTGCTATTTCTGAAAAGAGGCAGGAACAAATTTTCTCAGCTCAAAGACCATACAGTCTGGGAACAATTGGTTTCGTATTTGATGAATCCCCTCCCATGCATGATAGAAGGAGAGCTGTGAATAGTTCCAGAAGTAGAGAAAATATTGTAGGTTCTGGAGACAGGCCTAAGAGGACAGTTACAAGAAGTAGTGAAGACATGTTCCATTTCTGCGAGATTCATGGCCACATATCAAGCTTCTGTTTAGAGGCACAAGAATACATCTCAGGATGTGAAAATAGAAACATTAATAGATCTGAGAAGAAGAATATGTGTCATGTGAAATCAGAAAGAAGAATCTCTTAGAGGAAAGTGTCTGTTAGATACTATTACTATGGAAGAATGGGACACATCATGAGTATGTGTCAAGACGTATCAGCATCTTGACATAGAACTGATGAAATGAGGTATGCCTCTGATGGAAAATATTTTATATATTCATATTATAGGCATTTTTCACGAAATTGCAGCAAGAAGAACACAAGAAGGGAAAGTGAACTCGAAAGAAGATTCTCAACTCCAATGATGCATAATAAGAAATTATACACTGAGAGACAAAGTGGTAAGGAGAAGAATAGGCTTAGAGCCTCAGGGGAATCACATGGAGCTGAACGAAAGGTGTATCTGTCACCTCCTCTATCACACTCACAACCACCCTCTAAGAAAGAACATGAACATATCTGGAAGAAAAAGGGAGGCAACACAATAGTTGTGAGTAAGGAGAATTTACATTCATTGGAGGACCCACCACCAATGAAAAATAGGGTGGTGACTCATAAATCTGATAAAAGGAAGATAAATAAAGAATGCGTTGAAAAATTCACAAGTCATGTGCCACGGAGAGGACTAGAAGAAAAGGGAAAATCCCTGCAATGGTGGAAGAAGCAAGGGAAGATGACGAGCAAGGAGATTCCTGCTCAGAGAAATAATCAAGGAAAATGGAATTTTGGAAGAACCTCAAAGAAGGAAATGTGTACTAGTGGGTCTATACCCCAAGTGATGAGAAAGGTCGGGCCTACAGAATCTACATATCAAAAAAAGGCTCAGCATGTGGGTAATGAATGCTTAGTCATATGGCCAGAGCAGTTGAAGTTGGCCAGGAAGCTGGAGGAAGCTAGAAAGGAGTGTGATGCACTCCAAGAAAGAATCAAAGGGTTGACCCATCAGGATCAACCAATACCCTCTTTTTGAGGATTCGAGAACACCCCCTCTCCCTATGTATATAAATGCTATTAACTGACGATTTATGTGTTTCAGGTTCTAGGGAGATACGATCCAAGGGGAAGTGGCATCTAAGGATGCAAAGTGAAGAAGTAATATGCTCTAGAGTTTCAATTGATTCAGATCAGGTACTAGAGTTGAAGAAGAAAGGGAGTAACAGAGCACACTAGGAAGTGATTGTGTTATTAACTCTACCTCTTGTTTCCTACACCGAGTTCCAACTCAGTAGGCTTAGATATTTTGTTAATGACTCAATTCCAAGTGGAATATAAGAATAGATGATGCAGAAAAAGAAGAATGTTATGGGTTTAAAATTTGGGACTCACCTTGGGAAGGGTTTCATAACATAGGGGGAGTATTCAATAACAAAATCAGATGCAACAACCATCAAAGAAATAATCGAATGAATCAGCTCAGGAGTTTTTCAATTGAGGGAAGACTTATTGTCAGAAAAGCAGCAATAATCATGCATCTCATGCTTATCTATTTTTCTCTAACAATGTGGTATCAGATGACTACTTTCAGGATACCAAGAAGCTATGAGAGAAAAATCAAAGGTGTGTCAACAAAAATTTTAGAGAAGAGGTTCAAAGAAATGACATCATTGAACAATGACATAGTGAAAAGTTTTCTGTTAAAAGTGAAGAAGTGGTAAGGGAATCAGGGAGATAAGAAGTGGCTGAGGATGATTCAGAAGAGGATACTGATGATGAGTACGACGAAGTAAAATCCTTATCTTCACAAAAGACAACGAGTCAAGCTGAAATTGACAGGCAGAATATCATCAGTGATCAGTGAGCTCCAGTTCATACAAGAAGAATGAAATCACTACAGTAGACATCATTGCTATCATAGGTTGAGTCGAAATGATTTGATGATGCAACTGATAATGATAACTGGGTTCAAGCTATGAATGAAGAGCTTGATCAGATTGAGAAGAACCAGACGTGGGAGATTGTTTTGAGGCCAGCAGATAAGAATGTCATCGGGACTAAATGGGTTTATTGAAACAAGATGAATGAATATGGCACATTGATTCGGAACAAAGCACGACTAGTGTGCAAGGGGTACTCCCAGATCGAGGGAATAGATATAGATGAGACATTTGAACCGGTTGCAAGGCTGGAGACAATCAGATTATTTTTGGCCATAACAGTGCAAAGAAAGTTCAAAGTGTTTCAGATGGATGTCAAATCCGCATTCTTGAATGGGGTTCTGGAAGAAGAGGTGTATATTGAGCAGCCAGATGTTTTTCTCATTCATGAGGATGAGAAAAAAGTTTTCAGGCTGAAGAAGGCGTTATATGGGCTGAAACAAGCACCAAGGGCATGGTACTCAAGACTTGATCAGTACTTAAAGAAGCTTGGTTTTCAACGTGGGGGAGTTGATTACAATCTTTATTTCAGCAATGAAAGTAATAAAAGGATGATGGTGTTGGTTTATGTCGATGACATAATATTTGGCGGATCAGATGAAACTCAGTGTAGACAGTTTTCCGAATTCATGAAAAATGAGTTTGAAATGTCAATGATCGGAGAGCTAATGTTTTTCCTTGGTCTACAGGTAACACAAGGAAGGAATGTAACATTCATTTCTCAATCTAAATATGCCAAGGAGGTCCTGAGAAGGTTTGGAATGGAAAATTCCAAGGATATGAAGACTCTGGTTGCTACCCGGATGAAATTATCAAAAGATGAGGATGGTAAGGCAGTTAATATCACATAATACAGGCAAATCATTGGAAGTCTGTTGTACTTAACCGCAACAAGGCCTAATATTTTTTTTGCCACATGCCAAGTAGCGAGATATCAGAGTAATCCTAAGGAAAGCCACATGCTTGTAGTGAAAAGAATACTTCGGTATATCCAGGGCACAATGGATTTCGGCTTGACATATACTGACAAATCTCAGACAGAGTTATTGGGATATACTGATGCAGACTAGGCCGGTTCAGCAGATGATAGAAAATAAATGTCAGGTGGTGCATTCTATCTTTGTGGATTGTGTATTTCTTGGCTAAGAAAGAAGCAAGATTGCATTTCGTTGAGCACCGCAGAAGCTGAGTATATTACGGCCACTCAAGCATGCACACAGTTATTGTGGATGAAGTAGCAGCTTGAAGATATGGGAGTTGAAGTGAAGTCTCCAATCGGAATCCAGTGTGATAAATCAAGTGCTATAAATCTTAGCAAAAATCCCGTCCATCACTCAAGGACAAAGAACATTGAGATAAAGTATCATTTTATCAAGGAGAAGGTTGACCAGGGAATCATGAAGTTGGAGTATGTGCCTACAGAGCTCCAGGTTGCAGACATTCTGCCAAAGGCCTTACCCAAGGAAGCTTTTGAGAGTCATTGACTGGCTCTGGGAGTTCAGTCGATTCCCCGCACTTGAAATAGTGTGGATATGGAACCACCCTCCCCTCTCCCCGAGGTATGATGTGTTTTCCCTAATGTGCTGATATGTGTTCTCTACTATGTTACAAACTACAAAGGAGTGTCCTTTGGGTTCGTTGACAAAGGGGGATAAAATAGTTATTGTTCAAGGGGGAGATAATGTGGAGATTTGATAAATCATGAATGATATGGGGAGAAGCTGACAAGTGGAGCAGCCAGATAGGGGGAGTTGATGCTAGTTGAACGTGCTTAGCCAGAGCTGAGCTTAGACAACACAGGAAATAGGGCTAAAGAGGTTTTTAAGATGACAAGGGATGAAGTTGTGAACAGAAAGGGGGAGCGTATTAAATCTGACAATGCTAGAAGTGATCGATCAAATAATAGATATCACGACAGCTTCAGATCATGATAAAAGCAGAAGAGTAGTGTTGGAATGTGGTAAAAATATTTCCAACCAAAATTGGTCTTCCAACAAGTCCTTCAACAATTGGTATCAGTTTAGTACAAATTGGTATCAGTTTGGTGTCAAAAGTGGATGTCAGAGATGAAGTGATCCATTGATGAACTTTTCATTTACTCTTGTTTCTCACGCTGAGCATTTCTCATGTGGGCTTAGAGTATGTGTTGAGAAAATCCTTGATCACTATCAGAATCGCAAAAGGTGAATGGTGGCTGAAGAAGTAACGATGTATATTTCCATAAAAGAGTTATCAACAAACCCAAAGGGGGAGATTGTTGGGAAAAAATCCCTCAAGGAATCATTGAATCATTTTTGAGGTGATTGTGTTTGTTGACAAAGTGGACATCTGAGTGGTGATTGTTGATAAAGAAAAGAAATGACATAAAAATTTGTTGACAAAGAGGATATCATGATGGAATGTCGAGTTCAAGAACTGAGTTCAACGATCCATGTTTGATTCAAGAACATCGACAAAATTAATGGATGATCTGGAGGTGGTACAAAAACAACAGATACAAGGTGGCGCCGTTTTCCAGTGTTTTCCAAATTTTTGGGCCTAAAAATCGACAAATGAAGAAAAGTGTTTTTGGCAAAGGGACTTGCACGCCGAGGACTTGGAGTATAGGAAACTTGTGCGCCATATGTTTTTCAAGATCAGAAGATCAAAATATGGCTAAGGAAACAGGTTCGCACAAGTTTGGGAGTTGGTCGCGCAAGTGTCTAAGAGGACAGAAGACTTGCGCGCCGAGACTGGGTCGCGCAGGTGACTTGCGCACCGTCGCGCAGGGTGGTCAATTTGCCTATAAATACTCGACCACCCCTCTTCATTCTTTACCGGAGTTCAACGCTTGGAGAAATCAGAGCTCCCGTCGCGCAGGTGTGGTGGTCACGCAAGTGGTGTGTGTGTGGTCGCGCAGGTGGGACTTGCGCCCCAGGGTGATAGTTGCACGCCAGTGTTTGAAGCTGCATGCCAGTGTGGAGTTGCGCGCCAATATTTGTTTGGGCGTAAAAGGAATAGAGTCGCGCAAGTTTGGAGTTGGGGAAGCTTGTGTCGCGCAAGTGTCTGAGGAGGACTTGCGCGCCCGTTGTGACTTGCACGCCGATACTTGCCCACCGATTTAGACTTGCGCACCAAGTAAGGTTTATTTCCAGTAGTGATTTTCAGGCTGCGTGGAAGCTGGAAGTTTTCCTGATTCCTTCGGTGCAAAGAGATATTCATCTATGGGTGAAAATTGGGCTTCAACAGAGCATCTACTTACAGAGGAAGATGCATTCCTTCATGAAAATGAAGAGACCTACAGGTCTATAAACTGTGAGTGGATCCTTTCTAGAGCAGTGAGCAAAGGAAGAGGAAGAAGGTGATCCTCTCCACCGACAGTGATCCAGAGAGAGAGAAACAGGGAGTGACCCATGGGAAAGCAGTGAGATGACCCTAAACTTTGTAAAGGCAGTGAGACTGGGCATATAAGTGATCTAGCCCGAACTTTGTATCCACATCTAGTGAAGAATAGTGGAATTTGGTACGACCGGAAACTTGTCGGCGTATGCTCCTTGGACGTAGCCCAGTGAGGGCGAACCAAGTAAAAATATCCGTGTCTACCTGTTTGCTTCCCTGCATTGCATTCAAAGCATCATCATTAGATAAATAAGTAAAGAAGTGATCATAGTTTACACACAAGAGCAAACAAAGTGACCCTTGTAATAAAGAGGTCAAGATCCAGTGGGGTAGGAAGAACTTTGAAAAATAATATCCATACCCTGATTCACCCACCCTCTCAGGGTATATAGGCCCCTATTGGTCCTAACACCAACTGTAAAGTACAAGTACAAATGAAAGGTACAGTTACAACTGAAAAGTACAAAACAACTCTTGGATCTTCCACTGAGGATCCTACCTAAAGGGTAGGTACAGATCGTCTCCACAACACTCCACATCAGCCTGTCTCCTCCATTTACCACCTAGTCTTGTTTCCCTTAAGTCTCAGCCCAGCTGCTCATCGTCTTTACAAGAAACAACAAGGTGCGGGTGAAGCCTGTGCAGGGGTGAGTATAACAATACTCAGTAGGGACCCCGAGACCCCCCAAAGGTCTCCCAGAGTTCCACAAAGGAAATACCACAAAGCAAGACCACAAAAACAAAGCAATAAGCAGTCAAAAACTCTACTTAGGTATATGACCATACGTATACCTAAGTTATCAAGATATACTTATCTCATAAATGAGGAAAAAATATCACAAAGGTAACACCACGAAGGTAACACCACAAAAGTAAAAGTACCACAAAAGCATCACCATGAAGATATCACCACAAAGGTAAAGAACTCAGCTCACACCAGGCATACAACTCAGAGAAATAGGATTATGATGATGACCCACACACGATCACTATGATTGCTGATAGACAGCCATAAGATTCTCTAGGGATAGTAATAAGTAACATCTCCAGTCATAACTTCAAACACCTTGGATTATAGAGAACTCATCCTCTATCAAGTACAGCGGTCCTTCTGCGTCACACAGAGGTGCTTCCCACTAACCTTGGACTATTGAGGTACTCCTCTTGTCGAGTACCGTGGGTCTTACACATCACACAGAGGTGCTTCTCACTGTGGCCTGCTGAGGTACTCCTCCTGTCGAGTACCATGGGTCTACTGCATCACACAGAGGCGCTCCCCACCATGGATCTATCTTTTCACACAGATGTGATCCCCATTGGGCCACCATAGTCTCCTCTTATGCCATGGGTCGACACATTGCCTCCTTCATAGCTGGTTGGTGTTGCCGTGATGGCGGTATTCCATAGAGAATGAAAGGGTATAGAAAATTAGCGGAGGGTACTTTCTGGTTTCGTTAGGCCCGCACACTCTACGTTAGCACATAACATAAGGAAGGATAAAGGGTTCAATAAACTCTTGGAATTTAAATCAAGTTAAACCCCACAAAGATACCCCGCAACAACCTCCCGCAAAAACGAATGAATTGTAGGTCAACCCGTTAGTCAGTTGACCCGCATTCTTCGTATTATTCAAGAACGGAGAAGAGGAAAATAATTTAAAATGAATAAATTAATAAACCCCTACCTTGTAAACCTGTTGGAGAGAGTCTGCGCTTAAAGGTGGATCATGTTCTTCATTACCGCAATCGGTTCCCAACGACGCCACTCGTAGGTCATCCTTCGATTCATGGTTCGGTGTCGCCCGTCACCTCCTGCTAGGATCAACTCTGTCCTCTAAGGGTTCAACGTCGCGACGCTCCTTCAGCACTTTGTTGCTTGGTGAAGCTATGCTGATACCTCCCCCCAAGCTCCATTTAAATAGAAGAGGGGGAGGGTAAGTAACAATGTGGGTAATTAATGGGGGATCATAAATTAGGAACCTTCCTAATTCCTGAATGGCATCATTACTTAGGCTTGGCAGGTCAAGCCATTTATTGGCTTGACATATCACTAGCCCCACACACCTCTTGTCCGTTGGAGGATATGAAAGAAAATAAAATAATAAAATTATTTTATTTCATTTATTTTAAAAATTCACAAAACATAACTTTTTCTCCAGACCTACTATGGTCAAAGTAAAGTCTCCCTTAAGCGAATCCCAGTGCTGCGGATTCAACGGTTCCCTTGGATTTTTAATCCGAGCACCGGTTCAAATGTTAGAAATCTCCACTTTCACTTTTACTGAACGCACCCAAAAAAAAGTTCAATAAATTATTAACGTTCACCCTCGACCTGCGCCGGTCAAGTTTAGGCTCCACCTAAGGAGAAAAATCCCCAACGAACTCAAAAATACTCTTGAATATTTAATACGAGTTACCATTTAGAAGTTATGGATTTTACAATAAAATAATTGTTACTTAATTATTTTATTTACGGCCAGAAACTAACTTTCACTGGTGGCCTGCTCTGGCCAATGTTAGTATCAGTCTAAGGAAAGCATACCCTAATGAGTTCGGTGATGGTATCATATTTTCAATCTGAGTTACCGTTATTGATTTATAATCATTTAAAAAATAAAATAATTTTATTTACGGTTATACCAATTTCGGGTTTTCTCACAGGAGGCCTGCACTGACTAAACTTAAGTCGCTCTTAGGGTCAACCCGCCATCCTGAACGCAATAGTGCCCTTAGATTTCTGATCTAGGAAACCATTTAAGAGTTATTCCACTTTTTCAAGAAAACTGCTTACACGTGGTAATTGAGGCTTAACAAAACTTTGATGGATCATTCCGGGAACTCCGGGCCTCAAAATCACACGCCGTTAGATTTTTCGATCTCAAAATAATTCCATATAATTTTTAAAAAAAATTATATGGAAATTTCAGGACATTACACAACCTTGGATGTATCAAAAATGGGTATAAAGTGATCTGATTTAGTCATCTGATCGATCACAACCCGTATCGCCTTCTTCTTTATCTGGGTATGTGGAAACCCAACCAAAACTTCCATAGAGATATTATCCCACTTTAACATTGGAACTGAAAGTGGATGAAGAAAATCCGAGGGTTTCTGGTGCTCAGTCTTGACTTGTTGGCACGTATAACAATGAGAGACAAATTTAGCAATCTCCCATATCATACCCATCCACCATAATTTCCACTGTATGTCAAAAAACACCTTTATGGTTCCTAGGTGTGCTGTCCATTGATAGTTATATTAACCCCCCATCACAACTTTCCTTACCTCTAATGGCATAAGAAAGTAATTCTGATGGCATAAAATTCCCTTGGTGAAGAATGACCATTCAGGTATGATCTCCCCACCATAAAGAGAGTCTCTAATGCTATAGAACTCATAATAAAGCTACCGATCCTAAAGAATAATTTTGAGAAGAGTGAATATAAAATGAACACTGGTCAAGGAAAACTCAACCCCTGATATCTAAATTCCAATATTCAACTGTGATAAAAGATCCATCAAGTTCCACTCTTCTGATGATTCTTTCACTTCTTGGGTCCGGAGTTTCCTACTCAAAGAATTCATGAAAACATTCCCTTTCCTTGAGGAATAGGAAATGTAAAAGTATAAATATTTTAGGTATTCCACTCAACACCTATGGAAGAGATTCAAATATTTTTGAGAGAAGATTTAACTCAAGCTCTTGTGGTATGAAAACATGGTAAGAATTTCTCTAAAAAGTCAGTGCCAGCAAATTTTAACTGTGAGAATCAGAAATACAAGTTCAAGGTCATGGGTCATATAGTTCTTCTCATGTGGAATAATATTAGGAGACTCATAAGAAATAACACGAACACATTTCATTATAAAAAACCCAAACTTAAACCTGATGCATCATAGAAGATCACATATCCCTACCTGGCCTCTGAAAGAGTCAAAACCAATGTATTAGTCAAAAGACACTTTATATCAACAATAGAATTCTTAAATTTCTCATTTAAAGAAAACTTTACTCCATTCAAAGTTAGTGTAGTCATCAGAGAATCCAAATTTGAGAATTCCTTTACAAATTGGCAATAATACCCAGCTAAAACTAAGAAGCTTTGAATCTCTAAAAAATTTCAGGGTTGTTCCCATGTCATAAAATCCTTCACATTTTAAAGATAAACTAAAATACCATGTTCCGATACCACATTCCCCAATAAATTCACTTCTTGAATCCAGAATTCACATTTCAAAAGCTTGGAATAAATTCATCGATTTACCAAGAATTTTAGAACTTCTCTCATATGACGCACAAACTCCAAGCAAGCTCAACATATGATATCGAAAAAACACAAGTGAGACTATGAAGATCCTACCCTCTCTTTATTCCAAGGGGTGTAGTAATATCCATCACACAAGACAAAACATTCATAGGTGGACTTATCAAATTAACAATACGGGTTGAAATAAATGAATGAGATACATCAGTATCAAATAGAGTAGTCACTAATGATGAAGCTATATTAATAGTACCTCTCAAAGTCACTCGACCCATATTTTCTTCCTTTGGAGACTCTTCCACTACGTGAAGAAGCTCCATTCAATATGATTGTGGTTATAACCCCTTTTTTCGTGAATCATATGATTGCATCAAAGTTCTAACAGGTGCTGATGATCCCATGCCACTATAAGGAGTTTAATAAACATGAAAAAACTCTTTATGTGACCTGAGTTTCTATAAGATCCACATACCCTAGGTGCCTTAGTGAAAACATAATTAAAATGCCCAGGATTTCCACACTGGTAGAAAATCAAAGGGACTCTTAAAAGTATTGTAGGAGGTTTAGAAAAACCCTGCTTTCAAGAACCACCATGATAATCATAACACTTCCACTTTCCTTTAGATGAAAACACATTTCCCCCGGGAGGAGAAGAAAATCCCGACAACACTAACTTGTCAGCTAGGTCCATCCCGACCATCAATTCTCTATCCAAAACATAATCATAAGAAGATAGATTCAACAAGAAAAACTTATAATGAATATCATATCATAGTCCCAACTCTAACCACCAAGTCTTCATCTTCTTTTTTGATACTATCTCAGGTGAAAACAATACTAGCTCAAAAAAATGATATGCATACTCTGTCATAGTCTTTTCATCCCGCTCAATCTTGAAAAATTTAATAGACTTATCCAACACCATCAAAACTGGATAGAATTAGTCAGTGAAAAGATCCTTCAAGTCTTTCCCCTCTAACCCATCTTGTTTCTTTGCCGTTACCATTGTGTACCACCATCTTCTACTCAGTCCTTCTAGCACGAAGGCCAATTCAACTTGATTTTTTTAGGAGTTTATAAGAACCCAAACAAACTATCAATCCTTATCAACCATTCATAAGCCTCTTAAGAATAATTGGAGCCTTTGAATGATGGTGGATTCTAGTGAAGTAACTCATGAGAATAATTCCATATATCATCCCTTTAAGGTTCCACAATTGGATACTAAGCATAAACAGGTGGTGGTGCATGTCCCAGAGCTTGGAAAGTATGCACAATCACCTTAACTAGATTCAATTCCATGTGAAGATTCAATCACCGAGGTTCATCAACAGATTCCTCTTGGATCTGATTCACATTTATTCTTAGAGGCATGATGCTACATAACATCATTAAACAACAAAGAATACATCATATTTAATACTCAATCAGAGCAATGAGAAAATTAATCCCAATAGATAGATAAAAAATATTTGTATTTCAATATATCCAAATAAAAAGTTGGTAAAAGACTATAAATAATCCCCAAGATGACTTTCCCAAACCACCCTTGGTGGATTAAGGTTCATTACGGTGAGAGCTATCCAGAAACTTAATCATAACAACCTCCTAAGTCCCAAAAAGTTTACACAACTGCATACTGACATCAATGTAAGATGAAAAACCTTCACCTCTAATACCACTTTGTCATGAACTAGCCCGAGTACCATGGTAACATGATAATTGAGCCATTCCTGATATGGAATAAAGGTAATTCTTAATCCCTATGGGTTGATGATCAGCACTTGGCATCATACAATATGAAGGTGGGAACAAATTTGCTGCAAAAATAAAAGAATCAAGAAAAATAAGTCAGTATGCATATAATACAAACTTCACTGGGAGAACTGTACTAGAAATAAAATAGGTATAAGCAACCCAAAGTACTACAAAAAAGTACCAAAAATAGGTTAAAATCCTAAGCCCCAAAATACACAACTCTTCAATCCGAAGGATCAATAGATACTACCACCTTTATGTGGTACCTTACCCTTGTTCAAACCTAGAAGAAGATAATCTACAAAAACCTAAAGGTATAAGTAGGGTGTGAGATAAAATCCCAGTAGGGTCTCACTAAAGATTCTATAATAAGATGCCACATTTAAATAACCAAATAAATCTTTCAATTTTAAATAAACAAGTTTGTCATTTCAAAATCATATTTACAAAAAATCATGATTTTCATTTAAAATGATGGAAATACTTTAAAACAATGGATTAACAAACAATTTTATATAGAATAGTTTTTATAAATTATAAGGCATAATAAAATTTTTACAATAATGGTATATATTCATTTTAAATAAAAACAAGGGATAAACATGGTTATATGCCTAAAGGTATGATAGTTCTAAGATATGGGACTCTACACACTCAAAGTGACATGACAATGTGTGTATACACACGTCCCTTTGAAACTAGTTAAGAGGACTCTATCACCATCCTATCGGGGATGTGACATGATGCATTTATGTTTTGGAATGTTTTAAATCATAGAGTTCTATCCAAATAACTCACTAACTACCTAATGCTTACATGTTCTTTAATAAAAAAAAATGATGGGAAATTTATTTTAAGACCACTTAAAATGAAATTCATCCCATTATCCATTTAAAATATACCAATTTTCCTGTTAAATTCTAAAATGGGGTTTTAATCGAATCATGCCTTTTTCCAAGATAAAACCAATGGGTTTATATCAAAATCATTTTACACCATTTTCCAAAATACCATTTTGAAATCAATTTCATCAAATCAATTTCACAATTCAAATTTCAAAAATTAAATTAAACAATTTAATTTAACCAAATTCCATCCAATTTCACAATTTAAATTCAAAAATTTAAATTTCACATTATTCCATCAATTTCAAAAATACATCCCAATTCAATGGAGCTGGGTTTTTTCCCAATTTCATGCCAAAAATATAATTTGAAATCTAAATCCCCCCATTCGATATAATTTGGGTTTTAATAAACCAATTGAAAGAAATTTCAATCAATTGAATTTAAATTAAATAATTTAATTTAAATCAAGAAATTTAGGGTTAATAAAATATGTCCATCATAATGGAACCACCGATATTAGAAACATGAGATCTCAAAACACCAAACCCTATTCAGCAAAATCCTATGAAAAATGCCGACAATGAATATCCGAGAAACAACCTAGATCCAAGACCTAAAATAGTGGGTATTTGATCCTCCAAATAGCATATATATCTAAGAAAACCAAGGGAGGAAAAGAGAGAGAGCATAAGGGAGATAATGGGAAGAGGAAATTAACCAGGATAAGATCAAACATCATTCACAAAGATTTGATCCACTTACAGGAGGGTGTATAGGGGAAAAACTGCTCTTGGGAGTTCCCCTAGAAGAATAAATCATTATGGGGTTATAAAGGTCAATTAGGCACCTTAAAAAAGGGTTTCAGGTGTTTTAATTTTTTTTGATTAAAAATAATGTACGCATGGTTAGCTGGGCAAAGATACATGATTTAGACAAACTCTGCGCCCTAACTGTGCACCCCTTTTCTCTAGGTTCATGGTTTCTCCTAAGTGGGTGCACAGTTTTTCAAAATGTGAACTATCCATGAAAACCCCCACTATATGAGTTTTCATGGTTTCCACTAATATGGATTTTTTTTGGGAAAACCATGCAACAACCATTCACTAACACATTTGTTTTTTCAAAATTTACAAAAAATCTCCCGAAACTCCCTTAAATGAAACCCAAACAAAGCATGGTTAAAATAGAGGTTAGGAATACCTGAAAATAGTAAAAAGATGTTACATGGGTGTTTTCCCAAATAACTCACTAAATACATAGGCTTGTATGTGCTCAAAAAACAATCAATAATGAGAAATTTATCTCAAAATTGTTCAAAATAAAATTAACCCATTTCCTATTTCAATATGCCAATCTCCATTTAAAAACCAAAATGAGTTTTTAAACAATTCATTAATTTTCCAAGATAAAACCAACCACGGTTCTTATCAAAACAAATTAGGCCATTTTTCTCAAATAAAAATTTGAAATCAATTTCACAATTTAATTTCATAATTTATTTTCAAAATTTCTATCAAATTACACAATCTCACCCCAATTAATTGGAATTAGGAGTTTTCCCCAATTTTAATTCCAAAGAAAATTCTAATCCCAATTAAATCAAAATTTGGGTTTTAATAATCTAATTGAAATAAATTTAATTTAAATCAAGAAATTTAGGGTTAAATCAATTGACCAATATTAAAATGGAACCACCTACCAAAACGAAGAGATCACGTCTCACAATGCCCGTTATGGGAAACTTCAATGAAGAACATTGAAAACAGAGATATGAGAATCAAAACTAGTTTTAAGATCTAAAATAATGGATATTAGATCCTATAACAACATAGAGATCTATCAAACCCTAAGGAGGAGAGAATAAGAGATCAGGAGATAGAGAATGGGGGAAGAACTCTTACCGGGAAGGAATCAAATGATGATTGCCTAGATTCTATCCAACTTGGAGAGGATTTAGATGATCCATAATTGTTTATTAGGATATCCAAATACCTAGAAGGATGTCCAATCCCTAGTTAGGGTCAAGAGGGGGTGTAAATGGCGGCTTGTGATTTTTTAAAGAAATTTTAGAATTAAAAAAGTTCGCACACACGGTTTCTTGGAGGGGGATGAACAATTTTTCAAACCGTGCGCCCTAACCATGTGCCTTTATAAAGGGGATCATGGTTTCTAGTATGTTTTCACATAGTTTTTCAAGCCATGCACCGACCATGAAAACCCTAACTTCTTGGGTTTTCATAATTTTCACTAGCATGGCACACAGTTCGGGAAAACCGTGCGCCAACCGTATACAACACAAGAGCCTTCCAAAATTTTCAAAATTTTACTCGAAACACCCCTAAATGAGACCAAACCAAAGTATTATAAAAAGAGGGGTAGAGGATTACCTAAAAATAGTAATATAATGTTACAACCTCACCACAATATAAACTTTCTATCCCCATAAATCGTGTTAAGAAGCTTCCATATTAAAAAATGAGGTCACTTCTCTATCATCGATGCCTCTCTCTGCCACGTATCATGAGTATCAAAACAATGATTCCATATCACTATAACCAAAGGTATCATACTCCCATTAAATACCTTGATTTTAGTATCAACTATCCTAACTGGATTCCCAGTCATGGATAAATTAGGTTCAACATCAAGATCAATCCCACTCAGAACATGAGATGGATCAAAAAGATACTTTCGGAGTTGTAATAAATGGAACATGTTATGTATCTAAGTCAACTATGGAAGAAGTGATAAATGGTAAGGAACTTTCCCCACATTCTCAAAAACCTCAAAAGGTACCAAAAAATTTGGATCAAGTTTCCCTTACCTCCCAAGCCATTGATGACCCAAACAGGGTGAAACTTTCAAGAACACCTGGTCACTAATTGAAAAATCCAACGGTCTATAGCGCTGATCATCATAAGAATTACACCAGATCTATTTTATTAGAATTATATGAATAATAAACTAAATATTTGATATGATCTCTTGAACCAAGATTTTTCCAACCGAGAAAATTTCACCAATCTTTGACCAACACAATAGAGGTTTACAAGGCCGACTATATAGGGCCTCAAAAGGAGCCATCTTGATCACAGACTGGTAACTATGGTTACAAGAAACCTCAAATAGTCCAAAATGGTTACCCCAAGCTCTACCAAAGTCAAGAACGTAAGTTTGAATCCTATCCTCAAGAATTTGTATAGCTCTTTCTGTCTGGCCATCCAACTGTAGATGACATGCCATACTCAAACAAACCTGAGATCCCAGTGCCTTATTAAGGTCTTTCGAATAGAGAGAAGTAAAAAGAGGATCTCTATCGAAGACTATAATAGATGGAATTCCATGAAAATGAACAATCTCTTTCATATAGAGATTTCCTATCTCCTCAACTTTGGTCGTATCACAAATGGGTAAGAAGTGAGCTAATCAATCACAACCCATATCACATTCTTCTTTTTCTAGGTCTATGAAAACCCAACCAAAAAGTCTATAGTGATATCATCCCACTTCCAAGTTGGAACTGGAAGTGGATGAAGAAAAAATAAAGGTCTCTAGTGCTTGGACTTAACCTATTGGAATATATAACAATGAGATACAAAATCAGCTATACCCCATCTCATATCTAGCCACCAAAATCATCACTGCATGTCATAGAACATCTTCATGGTTCCTGGGAACTTCCCACTGGGAATTATGGTAATTCCCTATAATAGATTTTCTCATAGGTAAAGGTACAACATACTAGTTACAGAAACATAGAATACCCTCCACGGAGAACGAACACTTAGCCATGGTCTCCCCACCATAACAGGAGTCTCTAATGCTACAGAACTCATCATCAAGCTATTGTTCCTAAAGAATCATCTTAAAAAGAGAGGATTTCAACTGAATACTGGACAAGGAAACCATAACCCCATATTCCCAGGCTCATATATGAAACATTCCAAAAAGATTCATCAAGTTTCACTCTTCCAATGATTCTTTAATGCCCTTGGTTGGAAGTTTCTTGCTCAAAGCATCCGTGATGACATCCCATTTCCTCGAGGTATAGGTAATGTCAAAGTCAAATGGATGCAGGTATTCCACTCAATGCCTCTAGAGGAGATTCAAATATTTTTGGGAGAATATATAACTCATTCTCTTATGGTCATAATACATGGTAAACCTTTCTCTAAAAAGGTAATGCTACCAAATATTAAGTGCATGCATCATAGTTACGAGTTCAAGGTTACGGGTCAAATAATTCTTCTCATGTGTCTTAAGTTGCTAAGATAAATATGAAATGACACTATCACCCTACATAAGAACATAACACAAACCTGAACCTGATGTGTCATAGAAGACCACATAGCTTTTCCCGGCCTCTAGGAGATTCAACATCACCATAATAGTTTAAATAAATTTCATCTCAACAAAATATCTATGAAATTTTTAATCCTAAGTAAAATTTACTCCATTATGAGTTAGATCATTCATTAGATAATTCAAATTTGAGAAGTCCTTTATAAACCAGTGATAATATCCAGCTAAACCCAAGAAGCTTAGAATCACAAAAACTTTTCATGGTTTCTCCTATTTCATAACAGCTTTCATCTTATCAGGATCAACTGA
Source organism: Viscum album (assembly GCA_963277665.1). Lineage (NCBI taxonomy): Eukaryota > Viridiplantae > Streptophyta > Magnoliopsida > Santalales > Viscaceae > Viscum > Viscum album. The sequence goes on from OY728119.1 coordinate 1,982,160,337, forward strand.
GATACCATGTTCTGACACGATATATCCCAAGAAATTCACTTCCTGAATCTAGAAATCACATTTCAATAGCTTGTCATAAAGTAAGTGATTTCTCAACAATTCCATAAATACTCTCAGATGATGCACATGATCCTCCTCTTACTTAGATTAAACAAGGATGTAATCCAAAAATACCACCACAAAGGTATTAAGATACTCATGAAAAACTCTATTCATTAAATACATAAAGATTTAAAGATCATTGGTTAGAAAAAATGGAATGAAAAGATACTCATAATGGCCATACCTACTCTGAAAGATGGTTTTATGAATTTCAAATTCTTTTATTCTTAATTGATAATAACCAGATTGAAGATGAATATTATAAAACCACTTTAAACATTTTAATTATTAAAATAGGTCATTAATCCACAGAAAATGATACTTTCTCTTTATCATGACTTGATTGAGTTTTCAGTAATCAATACAAAGGAAAAATTACCCATCAACATTATTAGAAATGAGAACTGGCACCGCCCAAGGTGACACACTCTGGCATATAGAGCCGTTATTTAAAATATCATCTAATTGAGACTTAAACTCCTTCATTTTAGATGGTACCATGAAATAATAAAGAATATATACTAGCTAAGCACCTGATACTAAGTTAATAGAAAACTATACCTCCCTTACTGGTGGGAATCCAGAGAAGTTAGAAGAAAAAATGTTGGGAAACTTGATGAAAATTGGAGGGAGATCACCACTCAAGGATTCTAGCTCCAGGTAAAAAGTGAACACAGACATCACTTTACCCAAATATGGATAATAAGGTCTAACTCTACTCGATCACAGGTTCCATTCTCCTTGAAAGATACAGCACACCCTATCAGGTGGAGTTAAAGATACCCACTGAAGATAGTAGTGAATTAAGGATTTATTAGAAATTAGTCAATCCATCCTGAAAATTACATCAAGGGGTTTCATTTTGAGAACAAGAAAATACAAAGAAAGATCAATATCTAATAGATAGAAGACATAAGAAGGACAATGGAGACCCTGCTCTCTTTTCATTCTAAGGGGTGTAGCAATATACATCACAGAAGATAAAAGATCTGTCGGAAGATTAAGCAGATTCATAATATGGGTTGAAATAAATGAATGAGATTCACTAATATAAAATAAAGTAGTCACTAATGAAGAATTTATAGTGATGGTATCTCTCACAGTCGCTGGACCTATATCTACTTCCTTTGAAGACTATTCCACTGCACGAAGAAGCTTCGTTCTAGATGCTTATGGATGGAACCCCTTTGTCTGTGAAGCATCTTATTACACCATAATGTTTTTGGAACTAATGATACCATGACAATACATGAAGAATAATATACATGAAAGGAATTATATAAGTGACTTGAGTGTCCTTTGGAACCACATACCTTGGGTTCCTCAGTCCAAACCTATTTTGAGTGCCAAAGCTTTCCACATTGGTATAAAATTAATGGGAATCTACTAGGAACTGAAGGAGGTCTAGAAGAAACATATTGTTGAGAACCACCATGAGAATCATCACAATTAATTTTCCCTTTATGGGAACTCACAAAACTTCCATTGATAGAAAACAAAATTCCATCAACCCGAACTTTCTAGCCAGGTCCATCTCAACCATCAATGCTTTATCTAGCACATCAGCATAAGAAGTGATCTTTAGAAAGAAAACCTGATAATGAATACTAGATCAAAGTCCCATATCAAACCATTGATTTTTTATATTCTCATTTGATACTATCTCAGGTGTGAACTACTCAAGATCATCAAAGCGATTTACATATTCAGTCATAGCACTATCAGCCTACTCAAGTTTGAAAAAATCTATAGCCTTGTCCACCACCATCAAATCTGGATAGAAATGGTTGGTTAAAATATCTTTAAAGTCCTTACACTGTAATTACTAATGGTTATTTACCACCACCATTGTGTCCCACCATCTCTAGCTAGGTCCCTCTAGCTTGAAGGTGGCACATTTCACCTTGATATAATCAGGTGTTTCTAATAAATTAAATAAAATTTCAACCTTTCTGAACCAATAAATAGACTCTTAAGGATTGTTTTAACCTTGTAATTCCAGTGGATTTTGTAAAAGGGATTCCTAAGCACGAATCCTGAATTAATCCCTATGAGGTTCCATAGCTAGAGCCTAAATGGGAACAGATGCAGGTGATTGTTCTAGAGCTTGGACAATACACACAACAAATTTAACCAGATTCGGGTCCATGAGAGGATTTACTCTATGTGGTTCATTAAAAACTTCCTCTTAGATCCAATTTACGCATATTATTAGAGTAATGATTCTACAAAACATCAGAAAACAACATTGAAAATTTTATAATATTACACCGAAAAACACTCAAACAAGAGCAATAGGGAAAATTAATCCCATCAGTTAGATAAAAAAGATTTGGATTTTAATCTATCCAAATAAAGAGAAGGGAAAAGACTAGAACTAATCCTCAATATGTCTTTCCCAAACTACCCCTGGTGAATTAAGGATCCCCACAATGAGATATGGGTAGACACTCACTCACAACTACCTCTAAAATCCTGAAAATATTTCAAACTGCATACTGACATGAAGTTAAGATGCTTAACCTGTCCCTATGAAACCACTTTGTCACAAACTGGCCAAGATACCCTATTAATATAATACCCGAGCCAGCTCTAACATGTCTTGAAGGGTGTTCCCGATCCGCATGGGTTAACGACTAGCACCTAGAATCATACAAGATAAAGGTAGGAACGTTTTTTCCACATAGATAATGGAAAAAACAAATAAAATTCAATATCCTTAAAAGAAAACTCCTCCGGGAGAAAAAATATTATAATTAAAATAGGTATACATGTTTGTGAATGTGAATGTTTTCTTTTGTTTAATTACATATGATTATATATTTTTATTTTAACCCTTTATGATTTTATTTGAGTTCTTGTGACTTTTTAGTATAAACAACATTATAATTTTCCTCTATATTTTGATAGTATCTCAATCTACAGTGAACAGTTTTGTGTAAACCTTATACCATTGGATAGATAATATATTTATATAAACTTTATTAGTCTATGAGAAAGTCTGAAAATTCTTTTCTATTACTCTAAAAATTCAACTAAGTTTTTGCTTCATTTTTAGAAACTCTACAATGAATAGTTTTTGAAAAGTTTATGTATTTAATTTACTGCAAGTTATACAGATATTAGATCTTATTTAAAATTTATTTTCTAGAAATATAACATATTTATCTTGACTTCATTAGTTTATATATAATTCTAAAAATGTGGGATCCATATTTTTCTGTCTTATTTTTTATATAATAATAGTTTCTATTAAAGTAATTAAATTACACTATATAAGTCTTTATATGACAAGAGATTTTATATTCCAACTTGTTCAGATAATGTTGATGAAATGAAACATGTAAGACTAGAATTCGTTACGGAGTCAATGAAAATGGTAAAAAATATTTAGAACCCTATTAAATCAGTCACGATTGGGAAAAAGAGTTATTCATATAATTGGATGAAATATTATTAATTTCAAGTGGGACATCATTTTTTTTAATTATCACCATTGAAGGGAGCTATAAGGTTCATTGAGAAGGGCAAACTGACCCCCATGTACATGATAACTTTTCAATGTCTATAATGAATTTGAGTTAAAACTACCTATTGGAAACACCACCAAGCCTATCTAAGGTACATGATGTGTTTCAAATATCATTGGTAATGAAATAAATTCTAGACCCAATGCATGTTCTTAGATATGAAGAAATAGAATTAGGATGTGATCCATCTTACTATGAAGAGCCCCTACAGATTCATGTCAATAGAGAAATATTATTGAGGTATGGAAGGAATCAAATGGTAATGGTACATTGGATAAATACCAAATGAATTAATATACATGGTAACAATAGGATTTTATGAAGAATAATAACACTTATTTGTTTGTAAAGTTATATCAATGAACCTTTATAGGGAGAAACTTTTTGTAGCTGCGAAGAATGTTACACCCAAGTATCAATTATAGAAAGGGAACATTTGTATTTATATGAATATAAAAAAAATGATTTTTTTAATATTTCATAGAAAAAAAATAATTTTATTTATTGAATGTATATATTGAAATTACTTGGTCAAAATATTCCAGGAATTTTTTTTTAAATTTTCACTTAGAAATACGCTTTTGTGAAAAATGAAAAATATAGTATTTAGATATTCCAATTTTATTTATTAATTTTTTTTGATAAATTTTATAATAAAAATTTAATTAAATATAAAGTCAATAAATAAATAAATATATTATCACTTGGACGAAAAATTGGGTATTTTTCAAAAAATCAAAATTTTCAAAATAGTAGTTCATTTAAAAATTCACGATGTCTATCAATTTTGATTGATAAAAATAGTCATTAATTATTAATGATATATGTAAAATATATAGATTTTATATGTAACTATATGAATTTAAATACATAAAATTATGATTTAAATTCATATATTTTATAAAACATAATCATATGTTTGAAAAATGCATTTTTTTAAAAACCTATTTTTTCATCATGATTGTGGGATTAATTTTAAATTAACTTAGTCAAAATATTTTTATTGAATATGATAAAATGTATTATGTATTTTTATTCTTGATAATTAAAAATAGATAATAATTTTAAATTCATTTTGGTTCATAGTAACTAGTAAACATATTAAATTTAATTAGAACAGTTAATGGTAAAAAAAGGTTTTGTGCGTTACATTCTCCTATATTAAAATTAATTTTCCACACATATAGAAATTTTATTTGATATATTTTATTTATTTAAAATATTCATTGGATTCAAAATATCTTATTATTATAATTTTATATTTGCCTTATTGGATTAATAACCTTGTAAAAAACCCAGTTACTATAGTTAAAACAGAAATAGTAAAAGTATGTAAACTTAATGGATAAGGGAATGACATGTTTAGAACATGTTTATTCTTATTTTTTGTGATGTGGATCGACCATATATATCCAATATCTCATTATTTATAAATTTTTGAGGCACCTGGGGGAGAGTAACTTCCCGTTTTAAAAATGATTTAGGTATTTAAAAAAATTGCACCACTCAATTATAAAAGAGAACTCCCTACCCTCACTTATACACACCTATAAATCTATTTTTCTAAAATATATGAAAAAAATCTCTCCCAAAAATAATTATACAAGTCTTAGATATGTTTTTATTCTAAAAATACCAACCCTAGGGCCCATAAGATTATATCTGATGTTGGTTTATCTGAGAGATCGTAATCGTCTTAATGAAGATCTTTATTTTTATGTATTCTTTTACCATTCCAAAATATTTTTTAACACCACCAATATAATAATAATAATATATATCACATATTTTTATTTTATTATGTTAATTTCCTAAAATTTATCCATCTCTTTATTCATCAAATGGGAATCAAAACCATAACTCTTTTGTACAGCGGGTTAGCACCTTACAAACAAATGTAATCTATTTCCAATCACCAACTCAGAGGGATAATAATAATGATATAAATAATGAAGTTATATGAAACATATGACATGATATTAATTCTATAAAACTTACAATTAATATACTTACTTTTCTTTTCACCCATTATTTTAATGATATCATTGTTCATACATACATACAATCTACCATCTTGACGAAGTGATGTGATTCATTTTCCATGTATGACATTCAAGAATTATTATAAATATTCATACAATGATTAAATATTCTATTTATAATATTAATATCATTATGGAGATTTGGAAATATATCTTATATTAAATAGTAGAACTTTCAAGGAAAGACATGCAAGAGAAAACAAGGAAATTAACACCCAGAATAATAGTAATCATAAATGATTTTTAAAAATGGGTGGTAAAATTATATAATAAGATCATATAAATAATATAAATATGGAATTTTTTATTTCATAAATTAATAAAATAATTAAAACCATTATAAATGAGCTAAGATAATGTTAAAAAAAGTTAATCATAATGTAAAGTATTTCGTCTCAACTTCCATTTCATTGGGACATATTTGTTAATATTTTGTTATTGTTATTTGTGTGGTGTATATACTACCATTTTTATTTATTTAAAATGAATAAAAATTTCCTCAGGATGGTTAATGTTTCAATTTTTGTATATTTTTTCAATTTTTTAAAATTTAAAATTTACAAAATTGGTTAGAATATATTTTTCAATCTCACTTCCTTTTTGGATTTCTTTATCTTTTTTTGAAGGAACAATTTCATTTACCCTTAATATGATATGATAATTATATTATCCACATTATATTTATATATTATTCATGTATTATCCAAAATTTTCCTCTATTTTTTACTTGAATTAGGCAAATAAATTGTAACACCCTGAGATTTTATGAAAACTATTCTTTTAATTTCATTAATGTCTTGTTTTGTATTCTACACCAAGATTACCTTGCGCTATACGCAACACCGTATTAGCTTGCAGTATACACAACACTATTCTTGGACCGTGTTACACACAATTTTGATAATAGTTATTCTACGCAACATTGAGTATATATATATATATATATATATATTAAATGTATAAATGAAATATGGTTGGATTCTGTTATACGAAACAACGAAGGATTCTTTCACAACACGCAACCCTGACTTGGCTTGCATTACACGCAATCGCGACCTTCCTCGATAGCGTGTGTTGTACGCAATACCAGGTTTTAATAAACAATGATATATTATTATAATATTTTCATGAACTAGCCGTTATGAATAGTATTAACTAAATTTTGAATTTTATAACATTATTATTCATCTTACATATTTTCTAGAACATGCTATAAGAACAAAATAAATTTTTCGGGTAAAATAAGTATTTTTCAAAAAATGCAGTTTTGCCGCCTTTTGATGGCGCACCCACTTTAAATCTAGTTTTTGACATGTTTATATGTTCAATTTGACAAAATAAAATTCTTCTTTTGAATCAGGATGAAAAAATTTACATTAGATAACGTTTTGATATTTTCCCGATAACTTTCATATTTTAATGAATAGTAAAAACACGCTATATTTTAATTAAAAACAACTTTTTTCATCGTAATATCTTATGTGGTTAAATTATAATATTGAATGGTTTTAAAGAATAAATAGAATATATTTTTACCATTTAATATAATGAATGTCATTATCATTAATTTTACCTTGAATTCGTAGGTTAAATCAATTCAATCTTTTGCAATATTTTAAACAAAAACCCGTTTTTATTCGACAACGGGATTAATTTTAATTTAATTTCTGAAACTTATGTGTATTGAATTTTAAAAAATGGATTCCATATTTGGAATCAGTGAGTCCAAATTATGTTAATAGACTACTTTTTATTTTTGGGAATTATGAATAGTAACTACGGTAAATTTTATTTACCATAGTTAAAGGTAAATCGGGTAATTAAGGGTAAATATAATATTATAAAATTACCCTAACACATGCCAAAATTATATTTGATGGCTAAAAGTAAACCCATATCAACTAAGGGTCGGATTAGATTCATTTTATGGACTTTTGACCATGAAAATAATTTAATTATTATTAAAACCAAAGAAAGTGACAACATGTCACTCTCTTAAATCTTATAAGTATAATAATTTTAAATTAGTGATAAACATCATAAAATTTCGAAAATGAATAGTCTCCAGAAATATAACAAAATTATCTACATCATGAGAATTTATTTAGAATTTTTTGGGATTAAATAATTATCATTAATTGTGACACAATAGTGATGCAGAAATTATTTATCTAGTGAAAAATCAAGAATATAGTTTTTATTAAACTAATAGTGACCATAAAAGGAACAAAACCCTGACCAAAACTTATTGGTCATGTAAATGGAAACTATAAACATCCAATGGTCTAATATTTGACCATTTGGAGTCTTATACAAGCTATTATGACACTTATATTATTTTATTTTAAAAGATTCCAAAGTTGTCACCTTCATAATTTAATAAATATAACAATTTAAATATTGTGATTTTAAGATGATAAATTAGAGTAAAAGTATTATTTTGAAAGGTAATATATTTATCTTCATCATAGGATTTTATTTTAAATTTTTATACAACAAATAAGTATATTAAATAATTATTCAAAAATGATGTAGTAATTATTTTATTAAGAGATAAACCAAATAAATGGTTTTAAAAATAATAAAATAAATATTATATGAACTATTTAATGTGATACACTAATTTTATAGATACATATGACCTTTTATTAATATATTAAAGCTTTTAGTTTGAACATATCTTCTGTATATATTTTATTTAAATTCAAATAAATGAATAGTGTCAAAATTGACACTATTGTTATTTTACAAAAATAACATATTATAAAATTGTTTAAAAATCACAAAAATATTTAAAAATTATAAATTTATATTTATATGGTCTATAATTTTATAAAGTAAACAATTATGGAAAATTCACAACAAATAAGTAATTATTTGTTATAATTTAAAATTTAGAATTTTATTACCACAAATAAACTTAAATAGATTAAATAAGGATAAATCAAAATGATAAGGTTTAAAATAAGATCCAAACATGTCTAAATTTGATTTGTTGATGAGATTACGACCCTATCTCATCTAATCTTAGAATATGAGTCATTTTTGGAGGTTTTTAAGTGGGGTTAGATTTATTATAAATTAATATTTTTAAGAATTCCTAAGGTGCCCCTCTCCTCCCTTATAAAAGGGCACATCCTCCCTCTCTTCCTCACACAACTTTGAGCCTTCAAGCTCGGGAAACCCCTGCCAAAATCCCTTCTCCACTTCCCTAGAATAATCCTAGAGGTCCTGGTCTTCTTCAAAGACCAATCTTAGTTCCCTAAGTGGAGGATTCAAAGAGGCGTTCCAAAGAAGAGGTAATATCCATTACCGATCTTTTCAATTTCTTTCTTCTTCAACTTCTTCTTCTTTAGTTGTTTCATGATAAAGTAATAACATAAGTATTTCTTATATACTGATATGTTATTATAAATATGAAACAACTCTAATTAACCTTCTATTCATCCTACGAAAAAAGAAAATCACCGCGCGTGCGTACGTACGGAATACCGTCTCCACGCCGTGGTGTAATCTATTTTCCGCCACCACCTTAATTGGATGGATATAAAGGTGTAATGAGTAACTATATATTATTATTATAAAGTGATATTGATACTGAAATAGTATACATACACTTCAACACAATTCCACGACCATGGGAACGATATCATCGCTCGTGCGTACGTACGGACTACCGTCTCCACGATGCGATGAGACTCATTATCAATGATTAACCATTCATGAATGATTATAAAGTATATATAATAAGTACTAATGAAATATATGACCTAATAATGATACTGGAATTATTTATATTTATATGTATGTCATCTACTTAATTCCATTCAATTCAATAAGGAAACGAAAACAGCGTTCATGCGTACGTACAGACTACCGTCTCCATGAACGGTGTATTTATTTCCATTTACAGATTTATTATATATGTATATTATGAATATATATATATAAATCATGTTTTATATTCTGGAATTAATTAATCATGATCTAAGTAATCATATGAATAATTACAAGTTAAAAACATGAACGACAAATGAGACGATTTTACCCAAAACGCTACTTTAACATGAATTTACAAAAGAACGGGTAATATAAAGTCATAAGTGGACCATATATGATATAATAACAATGAATATGATTCTGGAATAAGTCAATAACATGATTTAAATCATTATACAGGAGGTTCAGACACTTACAAAGCAAGTCGGACCTAAGGTAAGGGCAATATCATAATCTCATTTTTATCCGAGATTGTTTATTCGTAAGTATTTACTGGGGTATATTTTATCATCCACATCCATGTTCCCTCAATATGTAATATTGTTTCCATCCACTTACAATAGTTTAAATCCAATTTTACCCTTCGGTGAGTTTTTAGTAAAGAATATGAAAGGAATATTTTGTCGTTTTTTTTAGTACGAGGTACTTTTTGACTTTTCCGACAAAAGTACGAAGAATTTTTTTTTTAACTTATACGCCATGAGTGGATTTTTAAAACATTATTTCCAATAAGCTTCCTTTACAAGTTTTCAAGTTTATTTTTAATCAACTTCTTTTATTTTAAAGTCGTATGACATGTTATGAAAGGAAAAATGTTTTTAAAGTAGAAAGGATATTTTCCTCAAGAATGGAGTTCAAGTATTTTATCAAAATTATTTTCCATCTAAGATAATAAAAGGGTTCTTTTTTTATCCCTATTATTACATGGATTTGATTATGTTGTGATGGAAACATTTTTATGAATTCCTTTATCTTATATGAATTGTTTTATGATGTCATGTTGTTTAAGAATCCCATTTTTATTACATGGGTTATGCTATAATGTATGGTTTATGATTATGTGGCACACATAAGAAAGGATTCATTATAAGATGGGTGGGACCTATATCTCCCTCCGATTCATTGGGTAAAGATTTTATATCTCATGAGATAGACATGGCTGGAATGGTAGGTTATACCGGTTCAGTGAAACAGGACTGAAACGAGGGTTACTCGATTAAGAAAGGGACTTTGTCCACTAAGATAGTCTTGGAAATGAGTCATGACTAACAAGAAATGATTCTCTATGATTATGAGTGTATGCCACAAAGTTTCATGTTTTAAGTGATGATTATTGGGATTTCATTTCACTACTTTGATTTATCCCATGATTATGAAATTATGCTCTCTTTTGCAGGTTAAGATTTCCAAAAGTTATGTTCTTATGAATATGTTGTGATTGATTTTTCTTTTGTTTACCCTTACTGAGAATTTGAGCTCACCCTTTTATGTTTTCTTTTCCCCAGGATATAAAGAAAGGTTTTAGGTATAAAAAAAAAGGAATATCTTTATGGGAGATGTTGAAGATCTTTCACCAGGATTAGAAGATTACGTTCCGAGTTTCCAAAGACACTAAACTATTACGATCCTTGTTTGTGTGTTTTTGTTATGTACTAAGTATTCCGCAAAAGTAATGTAATGTCAATGTACGTCAGGCTTCGGGTCTCTACAGTTGGTATCAGAGGAAAGGTTTAGTCAACCTTTGGAAACTAGGATGCGAGAACTTTAGTGGGATCCCTAGAGTTATTTCTAAGGTATGTCTAGGGATGTCTCTAAGGTTAAGTATACGTATAGGTTATAGTCCTAGAATTGCCCTAACGATCTTAGAATTAAACCTAAGATGTTAGATATTGAAGGTACTCCCCCTTTATTATGTTGTTTTCCCTAGCATGATTTTTGCCTCTCACTCTATTCTTTTTTTTGGGTTTTATAAAATGGCTGGAAACAATATGATTCACAATAATGGAGGATATGATGGACAATGGAATGATATTATTCATAATGAAATGGGATTTGGAATTCCAAACATCATTATTATGCCGAATCAGCAATCTCATAATATGATCAATAAAGTAAAATTTGGTAAGTTTCCTGACTCGGCTAATAAGATAAAGATGGAGTTTCATGATGATCATAGAGGAAAGAAAGTTCAATTTCCCCTATGTAAATCATGTGGGAAGAGGCATCAAATAGAATGTTTCAAAGGAACTGGAAGATGCTTTGGGTGTGGAAAAGAAGGACACAAAGCAAGTAAGTGAAAAGGAAAATGTTCAGTTAACACCATGGATGAGGATAATGGTATTGCTATGACATAAACAATGTTTAAATGTTTTAAATGTGGAATGTACGGGCATTATGCAAACCAATTCCCTAAGGGAAAGTCTCATGAAGATAATCAGTATGGTCGTATGGGAAGTATTTATGTTGATGATGATGAATAGACTACAAATGATATGTGAGATGAAAGAATTGTTGAAGCCCAGTCAATGGTTTAAGAATGTAGTGGAATGATTACATGTTTGTCATGTGTAATGTTGTATAAGAAATCTCATGGTACTATGGAATAAAGAGACATCTAAGGATTGTTACACTGTTGTCTTTCCTTAGGTTTTGAAATTGTATGATGAATGGTACGAGTAACCATGAAAGGTTATTCAAATATTTTTGGAATGTAGATGATATGCGCATAATGAAGGGATAAGGAGAAAATTAAATGTTTGATAGTATTCATGAGCTCATGACTCATATAAGGAGAAGGTTATATCATGGTTTGAGTATATAGAATTTTGAGGATTTTTGTATGTGGAAAGAGTTAACTTTTAACAGCACTCATGTTTTCAATAAGGTTCAATGGGTATTCAAGAGAGTACATGATTAAAGCCTTTGAATGTTTGGAATGTGACCAATAAGATATATCTTATGATATATGGGGATAAACGATGGTATTAAATATCTGAGAGTGGACTGCAGTATTATGGATAAGCCTAAAGATTGGAATGGATTGTGTTGGACATAAGTTAGTATTGTTTGTTTTTTGATATTATTGATGGGATGTTATAGTAATATAGTTTTAGAAAAAGGACAACCTGCAGGACGGGCGACAACCCATCGCGTCGAACAAGGCTGTGGGAATCGAAACCACAACTGAAGTGCGACTGGCCTTTATCGCCTACCACTGGCCTACAGGAAGTCCCTGGTTAGTATAAACTAGTTTTATTTTATTAAGCGGTATGATATATGAAGTATAAGTTCATTTTTGGAACCATATACGATTAATCTAACCACAAGATGGACTTTTAACTTTTGCTAACCTTTTGTTTGAAAGAGATGGAATGACCCATCATTCTATCACATGATCTGCTAACACATCACGAATAAAAAATTCAACTTCATTTCTTTAAGGGATGAAGTGGAAATTGTTCAATTCATGAACAACAGTGAGATTGTACCAAAATCAAGTAAGTATTTCTTCTAATTCAAAATTTTCAACTTTATGGAAATGATATTGAAAACCAAAATGGTTGTCCTAGTGATCTTATATCTGATGAATCGGATGGTACCTTAGATCATCACAAATTTATGGCTTTGTGATTTCTAGCTTTTCCATAGCCATGTCCTCTACCACTCTCCATCAGAACATGACGGTTAGATTTCTCTTCCATGTCCATATTTTCACCTATGTTCTCCTATGTGGATACCCAGTGATTAGTTAACTTGGGTAACCATTACGTTTTATACTTTAGTTTTTAAAGATAAGTTTTGGTATTCCTTTTTACGATGTGGGTTTCTATCAAAGAAACTTTCAAATAGTAAACCATTTATAACCCCGACGAATTTCGAGGGCGAAATTCATTTTAAGGGGGGTAGAATGTAACACCCTGAGATTTTATGAAAAATATTCTTTTAATTTCATTAATGTCTTGTGTTGTATTCTACACCAAGATTACCTTGCGCTATACGCAACACCGTATTAGCTTGCAGTATACGCAACACTATTCTTGGACCGTGTTACACACAATTTTGATAATAGTTATTCTACGCAACATTGAGTATATATATATATATATATATATATTAAATGTATAAATGAAATATGGTTGGATTCTGTTATACGAAACAATGAAGGATTCTTTCACAACACGCAACCCTGACTTGGCTTGCATTACACGCAATCGCGACCTTCCTCGATAGCGTGTGTTGTACGCAATACCGGGTTTTAATAAACAATGATATATTATTATAATATTTTCATGAACTAGCCGTTATGAATAGTATTAACTAAATTTTGAATTTTATAACATTATTATTCATCTTATATCTTTTCTAGAACATGGTATAAGAACAAAATAAATTTTTCGGGTAAAATAAGTATTTTTCAAAAAATGCAATTTTGCCGCCTTTTGATGGCGCGCCCACTTTAAATCTAGTTTTTGACATGTTTATATGTTCAATTTGACAAAATAAAATTCTTCTTTTGAATCAGGATGTAAAAATTTACATTAGATAACGTTTTGATATTTTCCCGATAACTTTCATATTTTAATGAATAGTAAAAACACGCTATATTTTAATTAAAAACAACTTTTTTAATCGTAATATCTTATGTGGTTAAATTATAATATTGAATGGTTTTAAAGAATAAATAGAATATATTTTTACCATTTAATATAATGAATTTCATTAGCATTAATTTTACCTTGAATTCGTAGGTTAAATCAATTCAATCTTTTGCAATGTTTTAAACAAAAACCCGTTTTTATTCGACAACGGGATTAATTTTAATTTAATTTCTGAAAATTATTTGTATTGAATTTTAAAAAATGGATTCCATATTTGGAATCAGTGGGTCCAAATTATGTTAATAGGCTACTTTTTATTTTTGGGAATTATGAATAGTAACTACGGTAAATTTTATTTACCATAGTTAAAGGTAAATCGGGTAATTAAGGGTAAATATAATATTATAAAATTACCCTAACACATGCCAAAATTATATTTGATGGCTAAAAGTAAACCCATATCAACTAAGGGTCGGATTAGATTCATTTTATGGACTTTTGACCATGAAAATAATTTAATTATTATTAAAACCAAAGAAAGTGACAACATGTCACTCTCTTAAATCTTATAAGTATAATAATTTTAAATTAGTGATAAACATCATAAAATTTAGAACATGAATAGTCTCCAGAAAGCTAACAAAATTATCTACATCATGAGAATTTATTTAGAATTTTTTGGGATTAAATAATTATCATTATTTGTGACACAATAGTGATGCAGAAATTATTTATCTAGTGAAAAATCAAGAATATAGTTTTTATTAAACTAATAGTGACCATAAAAGGCACAAAAACCTGACCAAAACTTATTGGTCATGTAAATGGAAACTATAATCATCCAATGGTCTAATATTTGACCATTTGGAGTCTTATACAAGCTATTATGACACTTATATTATTTTATTTTAAAAGATGCCAAAGGTGTCACCTTCATAATTTAATAAATATAACAATTTAAATATTGTGATTTTAAGATGATAAATTCGAGTAAAAGTATTATTGTGAAAGGTAATATATTTATCTTCATCATAGGATTTTATTTTAAATTTTTATACAACAAATAAGTATATTAAATAATTATTCAAAAATGATGTAGTAATTATTTTATTAAGATATAAACCAAATAAATGATTTTAAAAATAATAAAATAAATATTATATGAACTATTTAATGTGATAAACTAATTTTATAGATACATATGAACTTTTATTAATATATTAAAGCTTTTATTTTGAACATATCTTCTGTATATATTTTATTTAAATTCAAATAAATGAATAGTGTCAAAATTGACACTATTGTTATTTTACAAAAATAACATATTATAAAATTGTTTAAAAATCACAAAAATATTTAAAAATTATAAATTTATATTTATATGGTCTATAATGTTATAAAGTAAACAATTATGGAAAATTCATAACAAATAAGTAATTATTTGTTATAATTTAAAATTTAGAATTTTATTACCACAAATAAACTTAAATAGATTAAATAAGGATAAATCAAAATGATAAGGTTTAAAATAAGATCCAAACATGTCTAAATTTGATTGTTTGATGATATTACAACCCTATCTCATCTAATCTTCGAATATGAGTCATTTTTGGAGGTTTTTAAGTGGGGTTAGATTTATTATAAATTAATATTTTTAAGAATTCCTAAGGTGCCCCTCTCCTCCCTTATAAAAGGGAACCTCCTCCCTCTCTTCCTCACACAACTTTGAGCCTTCAAGCTCGGGAAACCCCTGCCAAAATCCCTTCTCCACTTCCCTATAATAATCCTAGAGGTCCTGGTCTTCTTCAAAGACCAATCTTAGTTCCCTAAGTGGAGGATTCAAAGAGGCGTTCCAAAGAAAAGGTAATATCCATTACCGATCTTTTCAATTTCTTTTTTCTTCAACTTATTCTTCTTTAGTTGTTTCATGATAAAGTAATAACATCAGTATTTCTTATATGCTGATATATTATTATAAATATGAAACAACTCTAATTAACCTTCTATCCATCCTACGAAAAAAGAAAATCACCGCGCGTGCGTACGTACGGAATACCGTCTCCACGTCGTGGTGTAATCTATTTTCCGCCACCACCTTAATTGGATGGGTATAAAGGTGTAATGAGTAACTATATATGATTATTATAAAGGGATATTGATACTGAAATAGTATACATACACTTCAACACAATTCCACGACCATGGGAACGATATCATCGCTCGTGCGTACATACGGACTACCGTCTCCACGACGCGATGAGATTCATTCTCAATGATTAACCATTCATGAATGATTATAAAGTATATATAATAAGTACTAATGAAATATATGACCTAATAATGATACTGGAATTATTTATATTTATATGTATGTCATCTACTTAATTCCATTCAATTCAATAAGGAAACGAAAATAGCGTTCATGCGTACGTACGGACTACCGTCTCCATGAACGGTGTATTTCTTTCCATTTACTGATTTATTATATATTTATATTCTGAATATATATATAAATCATGTTTTATATTCTGGAATTAATTAATCATGATCTAAGTAATCATATGAATAATTACAAGTTAAAAACACGAACGACAAATGAGACGATTTTACCCAAAACGCTACTTTAACATGAATTTACAAAAGAACGGGTAATATAAAGTCATAAGTGGACCATATATGATATAATAACAATGAATATGATTCTGGAATAAGTCAATAACATGATTTAAATCATTATACAGGAGGTTCGGACACTTACAAAGCAAGTCGGACCTAAGGTAAGGGAAATATCACAATCTCATTTTTATCCGAGATTGTTTATTCGTAAGTATTTACTGGGGTGTATTTTATCATCCACATCCATGTTACCTCAATATGTAATATTGTTTCCATCCACTTACAATAGTTTAAATCCAATTTTACCCTTCAGTGAGTTTTTAGTAAAGAATATGAAAGGAATCTTTTGTCGTTTTTTTTTGTACGAGGTACTTTTTGACTTTTCCGACAAAAGTACGAAGAATGTTTTTTTAACTTATGAATGGATTTTTAAAACATTATTTCCAAGAAGCTTCCTTTACAAGTTTTCAAGTTTATTTTTAATCAACTTCTTTTATTTTAAAGTCGTATGACATGTTATGAAAGGAAAAATGTTTTTAAAGTAGAAAGGATATTTTCCTCAAGAATGGAGTTCAAGTATTTTATCAAAATTATTTTCCATCTAAGATAATAAAAGGGTTCTGTTTTTATCCCTATTATTACATGGATTTGATTATGTTGTGATGGAAACATTTTTATGAATTCCTTTATCTTATATGAATTGTTTTATGATGTCATGTTGTTTAAGAATCCCATTTTTATTACATGGGTTACGCTATGATGTATGGTTTATGATTATGTGGAACACATAAGAAAGGATTCATTATAAGATGGGTGGGACCTATATCTCCCTCCAATGCATTGGGTAAAGATTTTATATCTCATGAGATAGACATGGCTGGAATGGTAGGTTATACCGGTTCAGTGAAACAGGACTGAAACGAGGGTTACTCGATTCAGAAAGGGACTTTGTCCACTAAGATAGTCTTGGCAATGAGTCATGACTAACAAGAAATGATTCTCTATGATTATGAGTTTATACCACAAAGTTTCATGTTTTAAGTGATGATTATTGGGATTTCATTTCACTACTTTGATTTATCCCATGATTATGAAATTATGCTCTCTTTTGCAGGTTAAGATTTCCAAAAGTTATGTTCTTATGAATATGTTGTGATTGATTTTTCTTTTGTTTACCCTTACTGAGCATTTGAGCTCACCCTTTTATGTTTTCTTTTCCCCAGGATATAAAGAAAGGTTTTAGGTATAAAAAAAATGAATATCTTTATGGGAGATGTTGAAGATCTTTCACCAGGATTAGAAGATTACGTTCCGAGTTTCCAAAGACACTAAACAATTACGATCCTTGTTTGTGTGTTTTTGTTATGTACTAAGTATTCCGCAAAAGTAATGTAATGTCAATGTACGTCAGGCTTCGGGTCTCTACATAAATGATAAAAATAAAAAATCCATTTTAATTATCCTCAAATCAGATAAATTAAAATCCATGTCCATGTATTTTAAAATTGTTTAACAAAAATCATTCTAATTAATAAAATTATTTACCAAAGATATTAGAAGTTATACTTGACATTTAAAAATTATTTTTAATAGAAAATTTCAACAATTTTTGGAAGGAGGTATTTTTAATAAAAAGTTAAATGGAATTTTTTTAACGTAGACAGTGATAACAGACTTACCCACTATTGTACCCATTTTAAGAAATATAACTTACTTTACACATTATTAATGGTTTTTCTAAGAAAAATATTTATTGAAATATTATTTTAATATTTCACTTCCATTCAAATTATTCATCCAAATGTCATGACTTTATTTTCAAAAATTATATTCCCAGTGAACCGATGACCATCTGTCTTTTTTTGATCGATTTTTATTATTAACATTATCTTGAGATAATCACTTTATTATTATCATTTTCAATAAAAATTAAAATTTCACCTAAATATACATATTATTTGAATCATGGATGTCATTATTTCTTAAAATATGTATCATTTTTACATAAGATTTTCACTTTGATATTTATTCAATTAGATGGGGAAATATTGAAAAATAAATATTCTTTAATTGATATGGATATTTATTGATAAAGAATATTGTTCATGAATTTAATCAATCATTTGATACATGAATAATAATTTCAAAAGACAGTATTGGGTGGGGCCTAGAGTTATATATCCCCTCAATGCATCAGTGAGTCTAATGCACCCTCTTATGCCTGAGTTTATCCTGTGCTGCCTGGGTTTCCTTTTTCGCTGACCAAGGAAAATCCCATTCCAACATTGTAGATAAACCACAAACTTTTTTATTAATACAGTAAACCCGAGTATAAACTATGGATGTCCAGTCTATACCCAAACTAATGTCGTAAGGCCTCGACTCTGCCACCAAGAGGTTCCAACCGAAACTCTCACCTCAAGGGTCAGATCAAACCATTGACATAAGTGTGATTATCGAGTCTCCTCCTAAAGGTATTTCCAGACGTGAGGGTCAAGTCAACGGTTTAGCCGGAAACTCTAGGTCTTGGACAAGATTCGTGAAATGAAGGAATTATTGGTACCTATGTCTATTAATACAGTAGCTAGTAGTAGACACAGAATGTACCTCGAATCATTCCTAGAGAAAATGGGTTACACTCCTTGACCACATGCAGCTACTCCCTTCCCCTATCCTCCAGCTCTCTGAGCCTGGTGGGGACCACAAATGGGGGTGGTTGTAACATGTCGAAATGCACACCACCTCATGCTGATCTTCTAGCTCTGATTCTATGTCTATATCCCTGTATATTCATCTGTCCCTATCACATCCTCTTCCTGAAACATTTTACATGCCCAAGTCTCTAAGACTAGCACCAGTTTCCTGCTTTCCCATTGCTAACATTCACTAGTTGTATCCACTCAGCCAAAGAACATTCAACCACAAAGGTTCTCTATAGCACCCTAACATAAGTAGTAATGCATAAAGAAATAATGTTGGATCATATGTCCTTAAACACACCTCACTCAGAAGTCCGAGCCCTGAAGCACTAATCATATTGTATTCATTGAGTACCAAGAATGGTCGGTATGCCTTGATGAATAATTAGCTACCGACATGTCATCCTGCCGAAGATGTAGAAGCTCTAGGGAACTCTCAGCCACCTCCTCAAGCCAGTCTTTAACTGCCTGTGAGTCAGGATTTCCTCAAAACCTGAGGGGTATTTTATTCTGAAACACGTGTAAGGAACTAATCCTACATGTGTCCTCTACCAATACCGCCGGTTGTAACTGCTAACCAACATGAAGTGATATAGTTGGTACACTACCCGAAGGTACGTACCATCTCAGGAAATGGTATAAGTACCGAAGCCTCATTACCCTATGGACCATCCTCATGGTCACATACTAGAAAAGACCAACAGATAGGATCACCATCTACTCAACTAGTGTCCCAACTAGGCAGAAAACTCTAGCCATAGCCTCCAGCCAGTCCTCATCTACCTAGGAATCTATCTCGCCTTGAAACCTCAGAGGACTCTGCCACTGGAACTCATGAAACATGCTCAGTCGGCGTGCACCGTTTGGTAGTGCGGCTGGTGATAACTGTTGCCCAATGGGTGGTGGTGCTACTAGTACACCACTCGAAGGTGCCAATAAGTAAGAGGGCCCTGCACCGAAGCCTCATCACTCGGTGGGCTGTCATCACATACTCTCTCGATAATCCTAGATGACTGTCTACGAGGAGGCATCCTGATAAGGAACATGTGCACCACATTCATTAAGTTATACCTAGTGAGCAGACTCCAAAGAAATCACAAGAAAAAACTCTTCAAAAAAACACAAAATCAGTGTTTCTATGTACTGAGTCGAAAATCAGAATTTAGGGTCCTGGTGTATAGATACGTCGGCCTCCGCATCAACACTTGATTCCCCAAACTAAAAACCACACTCATAACACTTAACACTACTGCCACATAGAAAATATCAGAGTCATAGTTCTTTGGTAGAACCAAACTCATCTGATACCAATTTGTCATGACCCATCCCTCGGGGCCCATGCCGTGACTACCCCAAGCCCACCTTCCATAGGCCAGGGGCTGGCGACCAACACTGGAAAGGCATATCCCTAAAATGGTAAGACATTTCCTTTTTAACCTGCACAGACACACAGTCCAAGAGAACAACAAGAAGCAACCACACAGACTAGAACACAAAAAGGACGTAACTACAAAGTAACTACTATAGTGAAAAGAGTCCTAAAAATAAAGGGGCTAGAAATACAAGCCCAACTATAAAGTAAAAGTACAAATGAATGGCACAGTTACAACTGAAAAGTACAAAACAACTCTTGGATCTTCCACCGAGGATCCTACCTTAAGGGTAGGTACAAATCGTCTCCACAACACTCCACATCAGCCTATCTCCTCCATGTAACACCTAGTCTTGGCTCCCTTAAGTCTTAGCCCAGTAGCTCATCGTCTTCACAAGACACAACAAGGTGCAGGTGAATCCTGTGCAGGGGTGAGTATAACAATACTCAGTAGGGACCCCGAGACCCTCCAAAGGTCTCCTAGAGTTCCAAAAAGGAAATAACACAAAGCAAGACCACAAAAACAAAGCAAGAAGCAGTCAAAAACTCTACTTAGGTATATGCCCATATGTATACCTAAGTTATCAAGATATACTCATATCATAAATGAGGAAAAAATATCACAAAGGTAACACCACGAAGGTAACACCACAAAAATAAAAGTACCACATAAGCATCACCACGAAGATATCAACATGAAGGTTATGAACTCAGCTCACACCAGGCATACAACTCAGAGAAACATGATTATGATGCTGACCCACACATGATCTCTATGATTGCTGATAGCCAGCCACAATATTCTCTAGGGATAGTAACAAGTAACATCTCCAGTCACAATGTCAAACACCTTGGATTATAGAGAACTCCTCATCTATCAAGTAAAAAGGTCCTTCTGCGTCACACAGAGGTGATTTCCACCAATCTTGGACTACTGAGTTACTCCTCTTGTCGAGTACTGTGAGTCTGCCGCGTCACACAGAGGCGCTTCTCACCATGTCCTGCTGAGGTACTCCTCCTGTCGAGTACCATGGGTCTGCTGCATCACATAGAGGTGCTCCCCATCATGGGTCTATCGTGTCACACCGATGGAATCCCCATTGGGCCACCACAGTCTCCTCTTGCGCCAGGGGTCAACACATTACCTCCTTCGTAGTTGGTTGGTGTTGCCGTGATGGCGGTATTCAACAGATAACACGAAGGTATAGCAAAGTAGCGGAGGGTCCATGATGGGTTCGTTAGGCCCGCACCCTCTATGTTAGCTCATAACATAAGGTAGGATAAATGGTTCAATAAACTCTTGGAATTTAAATCAAGTAAAACCCCACAAAGATACCCCAGAACAACCTCCCGCAAAAACGAATGGATCATAGGTCAACCCGTTAGTTGGTTGACCCGCATTCTTCGTATTATTCAAGAATGGGGAAGAGGAAAATCATTTAAAATGCATAAATGAATAAACCCATACCTTGTAAACCTATTGGAGAGAGTCTGCGCTTAAAGGTGGATCGTGTTCTTCATTCTCGCAACCGGTTCCCAATGATGCCACTCGTAGGTCATCCTTCGGTTCATGGTTTGGTGTCGCCCGTCACCTCCCGCTAGGATCAGCTCCATCCTCTAAGGGTTCGGCATCGCGATGCAGCTTCAGAACTTCATTTCTTGGAGAAGATGTGCTGATACCTCCCCCCAAGATCCATTTAAATAGGAGAGGGGGAGGGTAAGTAACGACGTGGGGAATTAATGGGGGATCATAAAATAGGAACCTTCCTAATTCCTGAATGGCGTCCTTACTCAGGATTGGAAGGTCAAGCCATTTATTGTCTTGACACATCACTGGCCCCACACACCTCTTGTCCGTTGGAGGATATGAAAGAAAATAAAATAATAAAATTATTTTATTTCATTTCTTTTAAAAATTCACAAAACATAAATTTTTCTCCAGACCAACTATGGTCAAAGTAAAGTCTCCCTTAAACAAATCCCAGTGCTGCGGATTCAACGGTTCCCTTGGATTTTTAATCCGAGCACCGGTTCAAATGTTAGAAAACTCCACTTGCATATTTACTGAACGCACCCAAAAAAAAGTTCAATAAATTATTAACGTTCACTCTCGACCCGCGCCGGTCAAGTTTAGGCTCCACCTAAGGAGAAAAATCCCCAAAGAACTCAACAATACTCTTGAATATTTAATACGAGTTACCATTTAGAAGTTATGGATTTTACAATAAAATAATTGTTACTTAATTATTTTATTTATGACTAAAAACTAAATTTTAATGGTGGCCTGCTCTGGCCAATGTTAGTATCAACCTATAGGAAAGAATACCCCCATGAGTTCAGCGATGGTATAATATTTTCAATCTGAGTTACCGTTATTGATTTATAAGCATTTGAAAAATAAAATAATTTTATTTAATTATTTTATTTACGGTTATGCCAATTTTGGGTTTTCTCACAAGAGGCCTGCACTGACTAAACTTAAGTCACTCTTAGGGTCAACCCTCCATCCTGAACACAATAGTTCCCTCAGATTTCTAATATAGACAACCATTTAAGAGTTATTCCACTTTTTCAAGAAAACTGCTTACACGTGCTAATTGAAGCTTAACAAAACTTCGATAGATAATTCCGGGCACTCCGGGCCTCAAAATCACGCGCCGTTAGATTTTGCAGTCTCGAAATAATTCCATATAATTTAAAAAAAATTATATGGAAATTTCGGGACATTACACAACCTTGGATGCATAAAAAATGGGTATAAAGTGAGCTGATTTAGTCATCTTATCGATCACAACCCGTATCGCATTCTTCTTTATCTGGGTATGTGGAAACACAACCAAAACTTCCATAGAGATATTATCCCACTTTAACATTGGAACTGGAAGTGAATGAAGAAAATCCGAGGGTTTCTGGTGTTCAGTCTTGACTTGTTGGAACGTATAACAATGAGAGAAAAATTTAGCAATCTTCCTTATCATACCCATCCACTATAATTTCCACTGTATGTCATAAAACACCATTGTGGTTCCTAGGTGAGCTTTCCACAGAGATTTATATTAACCCCCCATCATAACTTTCCTTACCTCTAATGGCATAAGAAAGTAATTCTGATGGCATAGAGTGCCCTTGGTGAAGAATAACCATTCAGGTATGATCTCCCCACCATAAAGAGAGTCTCTAATGCTATAGAACTCATAATCAAGCTACCGATCCTAAAGAATAATTTTGATAAGAGTGAATATAAAATGAACACTGGTCAAGGAAACCTCGACCCCTGATTTCTAAATTCCAATATTCAATTGTGATAAAAGATCCATCAAGTTCCACTCTTCTGATGATTCTTTCACTACTTGGGTCAGAAGTTTCCTACTCAAATCATTCATGAAAATATTCCCTTTCCTTGAGGTATAGGAAATGTCAAAGTATAAATATTTCAGGTATTCCACCCAACACCTATGGCAGAGATTCAAATATTTTTTAGAGAAGATTTAACTCAAGCTCTTGTGGTATGAAAACATGGTAAGAATTTCTCTAAACAGTCAGTGCCACCAAATTTTAACTGTGAGAATCACAACTACAAGTTCAAGGTCATGGGTTATATAGTTCTTCTCATGTGGAATAATATTAAGAGACTCATAAGCAATAACACGAACACATTTCATTATAAAAAACCCAAAATTAAACCTGATGCATCATAGAAGATCACATAGCCCTACCTGGCCACTGGAAGAGTCAACACCAATGTAGTAGTCAAAAGACACTTTATATAAACAAAATAATTCTTAAATTTCTCATTTAAAGAAAACTTTACTACATTCCAAGTTAGTGTAGTCATCAGAGAATCCAACTTTGAGAAGTCCTTTACAAACTGGCGATTATACCCAGCTAAACCTAAGAAGCTTTGAATCTCAAAAACATTTCAGGGTTGTTCCCATGTCATAACAGCCTTCACCTTTTCAAGATAAACTAAAATACCATGTTCCGACACCACATTCCCCAATAAATTCACTTCCTGAATCCATAAATCACATTTCAAAAGATTGGAATAAATTCATTGATTTACCAAGAGGTTTAAAACTTCTCACATATAATGCATAAACTCCAAGCAAGCACAACACATGATAGAGAAAAAACACAAGTGAGACTATGAAGATCCTACCCTCTCTTTATTCCAAGGGGTGTAGTAATATCAATCACACAAGACAAAAGATTCATAGGAAGACTTATCAAATTAATAATACAGGTTGAAATAAATGAATGAGATACACCAGTATCAAATAGAGTAGTCACTAATGATGAAGCTATATTAATAGTACCTCTCTAAGTCACTCGACCCATATTTTCTTCCTTTGGAGACTCTTCCACTATGTGAAGAAGCTTCATTAAAGATGAGTGTGGTTAGAACCCATTTGTTCGTGAATCATATGATTGCATCAAAGTTCTAACAGGTGCTGATGATCCCATGCCACTATAAGGAGTGGAAAAAACATGAAAAAACTCTTTATGTGACCTGAGTTTCTATAAGATCTACATACCCTGGGTGCCTTAGTGAAAACATACATAGAATTCCCAAGCTTTCCACACTGGTAGCAAATCAAAAGGCCTCTTACAAGTATTTCAGGAGGTTTAGAAAAACTATGCTTTCAAGAACCCCCATGAGAATCATCACGCTTCCACTTTCCTTTAGATGAAAACACATTGCCCTCAGGAGGAGAAGAAAATCCCGACAACACTAACTTGTCATCTAGGTCCATCTCGACCATCAATTCTATATCCAAAACATAATCATAAGAAGATATATTCAACAAGAAAAACTTATAATGAATATCATACCGTAGTCCCAACTCTAACCACCAAGTCTTCATCTTCTTTTTTTGATACTATCTTAGGTGAAAACTATACTAGCTCAACAAAATGATATGCATACTCTGTCATAGTCTTTTCATCCCGCTCAATCTTGAAAAATTTAATAGACTTAGCCAACACCATCAACACTGGATAGAATTGGTCAGTGAAAAGAGCCTTGACGTCTTTCCCCTCTAACCCATCATGTTTCTTTGCCTTTACCATTGTGTACCACCATCTTCTACTCAGTCCTTCCAACACGAAGTCCAATTCAACTTGATTTTTTAGGAGTTTATAAGAACCCAAACAAACTATCAATACTTATCGACCATTCATTAGAATCTTAAGAATAATTGAAGAATTTGAATGATGGTGGATTCTAGTGAAGTAACTCATGATAATAATTCCATATATCATCCCTTTAAGGTTCCACAATTGGATACTAAGCATAAACTGGTGGTGGTGCATGTCCCAGAGCTTGGAAAGTATGCACAATCACCTCAACTAGATTCAATTCCATGTGAAGATTCAATCACCGAGGTTCATCAACGGATTCCCCTTGGACCCGATTCACATTTATTCTCAGAGGCATGATGCTACATAACATCATTAAACAAAAAAGAATACATCATATTTAATACTCAATCAGAGCAATGAGAAAATTAATCCCAATAGATAGATAAAAAATATTTTTATTTCAATATATCCAAATAAAAGGTTGGTAAAAGACTATAAATAATCTTCAAGATGACTTTCCCAAACGACCCTTGGTGAATTAAGGTTCATTACGGTGAGAGATGGTCAGAAACTTAATCATAACTACCTCCTAAGTCCCAAAAAGTTTACAAAACTGCATACTGACATCAATGTAAGATGAAAAACCTGCACCTCTGATACCACTTTGTCATGAACTAGCCTGAGTACCCTGGTAACATGATAATTAAGCCATTCCTAACATGGAATAAAGGTAATTCTCAATCCCTATGGGTTGATTACCAACACTTGGAATCATACAAAATAAAGGTGGGAACAAATTTGCTGCAAAAATAAAAGAATCTAGAAAAGTAAGTTAGTATGCATATAATAAAAACTTCACTGGGAGAACTGTACTAGAAATAAAATAGGTATAAGCAACCCAAAGTACTACAAAAAATTACCAAGAAATAGGATAAAATCCTAAGCCCCAAAATACACAACTCTTCAATACCAAGGATCAATAGCTACTACCACCTTCATGTGGTGCCTTACCCTTGTTCAAACCTAGAAGAAGATAATCTACATAATCCTAAAGGTATAGGTAGGGTGTGAGATAAAAGCCCAGTAGGGTCTCACCAAAGATTTTATAATAAGATACCACATTTAAATAACCAAATAAATCTTTCAATTTTAAATAAAAAAGTTTGGCATTTCAAAATAATATTTACAAAAAATCATGATTTTCATTTAAAATGATGGAAATACTTTAAAACAATAGATTAACAAACAATTTTATATATAATAGTTTATATAAATCATAAGGCATAATAAAATTTTTATAATAATGGTATATATTCATTTTAAATAAAAAAAAGGGATAAACATGGTTATATGCCTAAAGGTATGATAGTTCCAAGATATGGGACTCCACACACTCAAAGTGACATGACAATGTGTGTATACACACGTCCCTTTGGAACTAGTTAAGAGGACTCTGTCACCATCCTATTAGGGATGTGACATGATGAATTTATGTTTTGGAATGTTGTAAATCATAGAGTACTATCCAAATAACTCACTAACTACCTAATTCTTGCATGTTCTCTAATAACAAACAATGATGGGAAATTTATTTTAAGACCACTTAAAATGAAATTCATCCCATTATCCATTTCAAATATACCAATTTTCCATTTAAATTCTAAAATGGGGGTTTAATTGAATCATGCCTTTTTCCAAGATAAAACCAATGGGTTTATATCAAAATCATTTTACGCCATTTTCCCAAATACCATTTTGAAATCAATTTCATCAAATCAATTTCACAATTCAAATTTCAAAAATTAAATTAAACAATTTAATTTAACCAAATTCCATCCAATTTCACAATTTAAATTTAAAAATTTAAATTTCACATAATTCTATCAATTTCACAAATACATCCCAATTCAATAGAGTTGGGTTTTTTCCCAATTTCATGCCAAAAATATAATTTCAAATCTAAATCCCCCCATTCGATATAATTGGGATTTTAATAAACCAATTGAATGAAATTTCAATAAAATGAATTTAAATTAAACAATTTAATTTAAATAAAGAAATTTAGGGTTAATAAAATTTGGCCATCATAATGGAACCACCGATATTAGAAACATGAGATCTTAAAACACCAAACCCTATTCAGGAAAATCCTATGAAAAATGCCGACAATGAAGATCTGAGAAACAACCTAGATCCAAGACCTAAAATAGTGGGTATTTGATCCTCCAACTAGCATATATATCTAAGAAAACCTAGGTAGGAAAAGAGAGAGAGCGAAAGGGAGATAATGGGAAGAGGAAATTAACTGGGATAAGATTAAACATCATTTGCAAAGCATTGATCCACTTACAGGAGGGTGTATTGGAAAAAAACTGCTCTTGGGAGTTCTCCTAGAAGAAGAAATCATTATGGGGTTATACAGGTCCATTAGGCACCTTAAAAAAGGGTTTCAAGTGTTTAAAAAAAATTTGGAATAAAAATCATGTATGCATGGTTAGTTAGGCAAAGCCACATGATTTAGACAAACTGTGCGCCCTAACTGTGCACCCCTTTTCTCTAAGTGCATGGTTTCTCCTAAGTGGGTGCACAATTTTTCAAAATGTGCACTAGCCATGAAAACCCCCACTATATGGGTTTTCATGGTTTCCACTAATATGGATTTTTTTTTGGGAAAACCATGCACCAACCATTCACTAACACAATTTTTTTCAAAATTTACAAAAAATCTTCCGAAAGTACCTTAAATGAAACTCAACCAAATCATGGTTAAAATAGGGGTTAGGAATACCTGAAAATAGTAAAAATATGTTGCATGAGTGTTTTCCCAAATAACTCACTAAATACATAGGCTTTTATGTGCTCAAAAAACAATCAATAATGGGAAATTTATCTCAAAATTGTTCAAAATAAAATTAACCCATTTCCCATTTCAATATGCCAATCTCCATTTAAAAACTAAAATGAGTTTTTAAACAATTAATTAATTTTACAGGATAAAACCAACCAAGGTTCTTATCATAACATGTTAGGCCATTTTTCTCAAATAAAAATTTGAAATCAATTTCACAATTTAATTTCATAATTTATTTTCAAAATTTCTATCAAATTACACAATCGCACCCCAATTAATTGGAATTAGGAGTTTTCCCCAATTTTAATTCCAAAGAAAATTCAAATCCCAATTAGATCAAAATTGGGTTTTTAATAATCTAATTGAAATAAATTTAATTTAAATCAAGAAATTTAGGGTTAAATCAATTGACCAATATTAAAATGGAACCACCTACCAAAATGAAGAGATCACGTCTCACAATGCCCGTTATGGGAAACTTCAATGAAGAACATTGACAACAAATATATGAGAATCAAAACTAGTTTTAAGATCTAAAATAATGGATATTAGATCCTCTAACAACATAGAGATTTATCAAACCCTAAGGAGGAGAGAATAAGAGATCAGGAGATAGAGAATGAGAGAAGAACTCTTATCGGGAAGGAATCAAACGATGATTTCCTAGATTCTATCCACCTTGGAGAGGATTTGGATGATCCATAATTGTTTATTAGGATATTAAAATACCTAGAAGGATGTCCAATCCCTAGTTAGGGTCAAGATGGGGTGTAAATGGAATCTTGTGATTTTTTAAAGAAATTTTAGAATTAAAAAAAGTTTACACACACGGTTTCTTGGAGGGGGCTGCACAGTTTTTCAAACCGTGCGCCCTAACCATGTGCCTTTATAAAGGGGATCATGGTTTCTAGTAGGTTTTCACATAGTTTTTCAAACCATTCACCGACCATGAAAACCCTAACTTCTTGGGTTTTCATAATTTTCACTAGCATGGCACACAGTTCGGGAAAACCGTGCGCCAACCGTACACAACACAAGAGCCTTTCAAAATTTTCAAAATTTTACTCGAAGCACCCCTAAATGAGACCAAACCAAAGTATGATAAAAATAGGGGTCTAGGAGTACCTAAAAATTGTAATATAATGTTAAAAACTCACCACAATATAAACTTTCTATCCCCATAAATCATGTTAAGAAGCTTCTATATTAAAAAATGAGGTCACTTCTCTCTCATCGATGCCTCTATCTACCACGTATCATGAGTATCAAAACAATGATTCCATAGAACTATAACCAAAGGTATAATACTCCCATTAAATACCTTGATTTTAGTATCAAATCTCCTAACTGGATTCCCAGTCATTGATAAATTAGGTTCAACATCAAGATCAATCCCACTCAGAACATGAGATGGATCAAAAAGATACTTTCGGAGTTGCAATAGATGGAACATGTTATGTATCGACGTCAACTATGGAAGAAGTGATAAATGGTAAGGAAATTTCTCCAAATTCTTAACAACCTCAAAAGGTACAAAAAAATTTGGATCAAGTTTCCCTTACCTCCCAAGCCATTGATGACCCAAACAGGGTGAAAATTTCAAGAACACCTGGTCACTAATTGAAAAATCCAACGGTCTATGGCGAAGATCATCAGAAGAATTATACCAGCTCTATTTTATTAGAATTATATGAATAATAAACTAAATATTTGATATGATCTCTTGAACCGAGCTTTGTCCAACTGAGAAAATTTCACCAATCTTTGACCAACACAATAGAGATTTACAAGGCCGACTATACAAGGCCTCAAAAGGAGCCATCCTAATCGTAGACTGGTAACTATGGTTACAAGAAACCTCAACTTGTCCCAAATGGTTACCCCAATCTCTAAAAAAGTCAAGAACATAAGTGTGAATCATATACTCAAGAATTTTTATAGCTCTTTCTGTCTGGCCATCCAACTGTAGATGATATGCCATAATCAAACAAACTTGAGATCCCAGTGCCTTATGAAGGTCTTTCGAAAAGAGAGAAGTAAAAAGAGGATCTCTATCGAAGACTATAACAGATGGAATTCCATGAAAATGAACAATATATTTAATATAGAGATTTTTTATCTCCTCAACTTTGGTCATATCACAAATGGGTAAGAAGTGCGCTAATCAATCACAACCCATATCACATTATTATTTTTCTAGGTCTATGAAAACCCAACAAAAAAGTCCATAGATATCTCATCCCACTTCCAAGTTGGAACTGGAAGTGGATGAAGAAAAAAATAAAGGTCTCTAGTGATTAGACTTAACCTTTTGGAACATGTAACAATGATATACAAAATCAGCTATACCCCATCTCATACCTAGCCACCAGAATCATCACTGTATGTCATAGAACATCTTCATGGTTCCTGGGGCACTGCCCACTGGGAATTATGGTAATACCCTATAATAGATTTTCTCATAGGTAAAGGTACAACATACTAGTTCCAGAAACATAGAATACCCTCCATGGGGAACGGACACTTAGCCAAGGTCTCCCCACCATAACAAGAGTCTCTAATTCTACAGAACTCATCATCAAGCTATTGTTCCTAAAGAATCATCTCGAAAAGAGAGGATGTAAACTGAATACTGGAAAAGGAAACCATAACCCCATATTCCCAGACTCATATATGAAACATTACAAAAATATTCATCAAGTTTCACTCTTTCGATGATTCTTTAATGGCCTTGGTTGGAAGTTTCTTGCTCAAAGCATCCGTGATGACATTCCATTTCCTCGAGGTATAGGTAATGTCAAAGTCAAATGGATGCAGGTATTCCACTCAATGCCTCTAGAGGAGATTCAAATATTTTTGGGAGAAGATATAACTCATGCTCTTATAGTCATAATACATGGTAAACCTTTCTCTAAAAAGGTAATGCTACCAAATCTTAAGTGCATGCATCATAGTTACGAGTTCAAGGTCACGGGTCAAATAATTCTTCTCATGTGGCCTAAGTGGCTAAGATAAATATGAAATGACACGATCACCCTACATAAGAACATAACACAAACCTAAACCTGATGTGTCATAGAAGACCACATAGCTTTTCCCGGCCTCTGGGAGATTCAACATCGCCACAATAGTTTAAATACATTTCATATCAACAAAATATCTATGACATTTTTATTACTAAGTAAAATTTACTCCATTATGAGTTAGATCATTCATTAGAGAATTCAACTTTGGGAAGTCCTTTATAAACCAGTGATAATATCCATCTAAACCTAAGAAGCTTAGAATCTAAAAAACATTTCATGGTTTCTCCCATTTCATAACACCTTTCATCTTATCAGGATTAACTGAGATACCATGTTATGAAACCATATATCCCAATAAATTCACTTCCTGAATCTAGAAATCACATTTCAATAGCTTGGCATAAAGTAAGCGATTTCTCAACAATTCCATAAATACTCTCAAATGATTCACATGATCCTCCTCTGACTTAGAGTAAACAAGGATGTAATCTAAAAATACCACCACAAAGGTATTAAGATACTCATGGAAAACTCTATTCATTAAATCCATAAAGATCTAAAGATAATTGTTTAGAAAAAATGGAATGAAAATATACTCATAATGGCCATACCTACTCTGAAAGAAGTTTTTATGAATTTCAAATTCTTTTATTCTTAATTGATAATAACCAGATTGAAGATCAATATTCTAAAACCACTTTAAACATTTTAACTATTCAAATTGGTCATTAATCCACAGAAAATGATACTTTCTCTTTATGATGACTTGATTGAGTTTTCAGTAATCAATACAAAGGAAAAATTACCCATTAACTTTCTTAGAAATGAGAACTAGCACCGCCCAAGGTGACACACTCAGGAATATGGAGCCTTTATTTAAAATATCATCTAATTGAGACTTCAACTCCTTAATTTTAGATGGTACCATGCAATAATAAAGAATATATACTAGCTAATCACCTGATACTAAGTTAATAGAAAACTATACCTCCCTTACTAGTGGGAATCCAGAGAAGTTAGAAGAAAAAATGTTGGAAAACTCGATGAAAATTGGAGGGAGATCACCACTCAAGGATTATCGCTCTAGGTAAAAAGTGAACACAGACATCACTTTACCCAAATCTGGATAACAAGGTCTAACTCTACTCGATCACAGGTTCCATTATCCTTGAAAGATACAGCACACCCTATCAGGTGGAGTAAAGGATACCCACTGAAGATAGCAGTGAATTAAGGATTTTTTAGAAATTAGTCAATCCATCCTAAAAATGACATCAAGGGGTTTCATTTTGAGAACTAGAAAATCCAAAGAAAGATAAATATCTAATAGATAGAATACATAAGAAGGAAAATGGAGACCCTGCTCTCTTTTCTTTCTAAGGGGTGTATCAATATACATCACATAAGATAAAAGATCAGTAGGAAGATTAAGAAGATTCATAATATGGGTTGAAATAAATGAATGAGATTCACTAATATAAAATAAAGTAGTCACTAATGATGAATTTATAGTGATGGTATCTCTCACAGTCGCTGGACCCGTATCTACTTCCTCTGAATACTATTCCACTGCACGAAGAAGCTTCGTTCTAGATGCTTATGGATGGAACCCCTTTGTCTTTGAAGCATCTTATTACACCATAATTTTTTTTGGAAATAATGATACCATGAAAATACATGAAGAATAATATACATTAAATTAATTATATAAGTTACTTGAGTGTCCTTTGGAACCACATACCTTGGGTTCCTCAGTCCAAACCTATTTTGAGTGCCCAAGCTTTCCACATTGGTATAAAATTAATGGGAATATACTAGGAACTGAAGAAGGTCTAGAATAAACCTATTGTTGAGAACCACCATAATAATCATCACAATTACTCTTCCATTTATGGGAACTCACAAAACTTCCATTGATAGAAAAAAAACTTCCATCAACCCGAACTTTCTAGCCAGGTCCATCTCAACCATCAATGCTTTATCCAGCACATCAGCATAAGAAGTGATCTTTAGAAAGAAAACCTGATAACGAATACTAGATCAAAGTCCCATATCAAACCATTGATTTTTTATATTCTCATTTGATACTATCTCAGGTGTGAAATACTCAAGATCATCAAATCAATTTACATATTCATCCATAACAGTGTCAGCCTACTCAAGTTTGAAAAAATCTATAGCCTTGTCCACCACCATCAACTCTGGATAGAAATGGTCGGTGAAAATATATTTAAAGTCCTTTAACTTTAATAACTAATTCTTCTTTCCCATCACCATTGTGTCCCACCATCTCTAGCTAGGTCCCTCTAGCTTGAAGGTGGCACATTTCACCTTGATAGAATCAGGTGTTTCTAATAAATTAAATAAAATTTCAACACTTATGAACCAATACATAGCCTCTTAAGGATTGTTTTAACCTTGTAATTCTAGTGGATTTTGTAAAAGGGATTCCTAATCATGAATCCTGAATTAACCCCTATGAGATTCCATAGCTAGAGCCTAAATGGGAACAGATGCAGGTGATTGTTCTAGATCTTGGACAATACGCACAATAAATTTAACCAGATTCAGGTCCATGAGAGGATTTACTCTATGTAGTTCATTAAAAACTTACTCGTAGATCCGATTCAAACATATTATTAGAGTAATGATTCTACACAACATTAGAAAACAACATTGAAAATTTCATAATATTACATCGAAAAACACTCAAACAAGAGCAACAGGGAAAATTAATCCCATCAGTTAGATAAAAAAGATTTGGATTTTAATCTATCCAAATAAAGAGAAGGGAAAAGACTAGAACTAATCCTCAATATGTCTTTCCCAAAATACTCCTGGTGACTTAAGGATCATCACAATGAGATATGGGTAGACACTCACTCACAACTACCTCTAAAATACTGAAAATATTTCAAACTGCATACTGACATGAAGGTAAGATGCTTAACCTGTCCCTATGAAACCACTTTGTCACAAACTGTCCAAGATAACCTATTAATATAATACCCTAGCCAGCTCTAACATGTCTTGAAGGGTGTTCCCAATCCCCATGGGTTAACGACTAGCACCTATAATCATACAAGATAAAGGTAGGAACGTTTTTTCCACATAGACAATGGAAAAAACAAATAAAAGTCAATATCCTCAAAATAAAACTCCTCAGGAAGAAAAATATTATAATTAAATAAGGTATAAATGTTTGTGAATGTGCATGTTTTATTTTGTTTAATTACATATGATTATATATTTTTATTTTAACCCTTTATGATTTTATTTGAGTTCTTGTGACTTTTTAGTATAAACTACATTATAATTTTCCTCTATATTTTCATAATATCTCAATCCATAGTGAACAATTTTGTGTTAACCTTATACCATTGGATAGATAATATATTTATATAATCTTCATTAGTCTATGAGAAAGTATGAAAATTATTTTCTAGTACCCTAAAAATTCAACGAAGTTTTTGCTTCATTTTTAGAAACTCTACAATGAATAGTTTTTGAAAAGTTTATGTATTTAATTTACTGCAAGTTATACAGATATTAGATCTTCTTGAAAATTTCTTTTCTAGAAATGTAACATATTTATCTTTACTTCATTAGTTTATATATAATTCTAAAAATTTCATTTGGATGGTCAATAAATTATCTAAAGATTTATAATCTTGTTTCATAGTTGCAGTTTTTCCAGAATGTTTTTCCTTCTATTTTTTAATAATTTTAGGATTAATAAAAGTTGGATTTATTTGATTATTTATTATTTGTAAATATAATAAGTTTTTATATAAATAATTATTATTTACTTAAGGCTTAATATGCTTTTAAAATCCTTTAAAAATTCGTTGAAGTTTGTTAAAGTATGCTGTCTAGTTTTTCTCAAAGTATGGTTCGACAACCATACTTTCACAATAGTGAAAAGCATGGTTTGACAACCCTAATTTTGCAATAGTGAAAAATATTCTTCAAAAATCCTAATTTGTTAAAGTATGGTTTGAAAACCATACTTTCACAAATTATGGTTCAGAAACCCTACTTTCACAATTTTTTGGGTTGGAAACGCTACTTTTGAAAAGTATGGTTCAACAACCCTACTTTCGCAAAGTGTGGTTAGACAACCCTACTTTTGCAAAGTATGGTTTTACAAACCTAATTTTTCAATGTATGTTTTTACAACCCTACTTTCACAAAGTATGGTCAACAACCCTGATTTGTCAAATTATGGTTCGGCAACCCTACTTTCAAAAAGTATGGTTCGACAACCCTACTTTTGAAAAGTATGGTTTGACAACCCTACTTTCGCAAAGTATGGTTCAACAACGCTACTTTGATGAACCCTATGCTACTTTGATGAACCCTACACTACTTTTATGAATCCTACACTACTTTGATGAACCCTACACTACTTTGATGAACCCTATGCTATATTTATAAAATTATGGTTTGAGAACCCTACTTTTGCATACCCTACTTTTCTATACCCTACTTTCTTGTACCCTACTTTTGTATACCCTACTTTCCTATACCCTAATTTCATGTACCCTACTTTCCTACACCATACTTTCATGTACACTAATTTTGTGTACCCTACTTTCATGTACCCTAATTTCTTGTACCCTACTTTGTGTACCCTACTTTGTTAATGTCGCTTTGTGCTTTTATACTGAACATTGATTTGCTTCATATTTATATGGATTATTTTCGAAGGTTTTTCTACTGGATAAATTCACATTAAATCTAAGGATTATGATCAAAGATATTATGACGTTTTTAGTACATTACTTAAAGAGAAAAATTAATAAATTTTCAATACCTTTTTCCAATAAAGTCATAGGATACAAGATTATTTAAATTTAAATATTTGAATTTACTTTCAGATTGTGCTGCTAGTTTTGAGAAACTGTATTGACTAAGTTTAAATGGATTTAAACCTAAGTTTTAAAAACTTTCAATGCTATTATTTTTCTGGAGATATTATTGGAATATTTATTCAAATTACTTTAAATTCTTTTTAATATTTATTCTATAGTAATAAAGAGGCAACGATGCTGTGATTTTTATGGAGATATTTATGAAAGCTCTTAACTCAATTTATTTTGAATATATGAAGGAAGCAGAGATGCTGAAACTAATTAATATTTATCCTCTCTATATATTTATATATATCTTTGACAATAAAACATATTCACAAGTTAACATATTTGATACTCTATTTTTTAAAAAGAAAGTGTTGTAAACTTTGAACCTGCTATGTATTTGAAACATCCTATGATACTCTGTTTCATCACCTAGACATTCTCTCAAGTGCTGAACTAATTATGATTCAATTCCAATTTCCTTTATGATACATGCTAATCCAAATATCAATAAAAAGTACCATTTATTTCATTTTTTATATTATCTTGTCTGGTTTCTGAGTCTGTAACACTATTTACCATCTCTCACATGCACTATTTTTTTTTTCTATTTATGATTTTACACACAAAATCATTATTTGTTATTATTTTTCCCCAGTTTGTGATTCCTATATTATAAATTCAAGATATAAGGGTTGTGACTCCCTCTATCTAAAGTTAGGACTATTTAAGTTGCGACTCCCTCTGTCTAAAGTCAAGTTGTAAGGGTTGTGACTCCCCGTACAAAATTCAGTATCATGGTTATACCTCCACTAGAAAATGATTCTATATTTGGGTTTTTATTCCCCCTCAAAAAATATTTTTAGTGCACATGTATCTCTCATCGAGTAGAGAGATATAAGAGTAGAGTAAGACAACATTGGACTGAACTACTATAAAAAATATCCTTATGTTATTTACTTTTTTTTTGCTTCTATTTAACTATAATAATTAAAATTTATAATTAATTCAATTAATACATTTGTTTTTTAATCTAGTATATTCACCCCCTCTATACCATATTCCATTACCCTATCTGACCTAACAATTGGTATCAGAGGAATACCTTCATAAGAATAGTTTAGCTAATTCATTCTCTTTCTCGATACCAAACATTGGTATCATTGGTTTTTCCTTATAGAATTTAGACAAACCTTTTAGGAAGTCTGATTTTATATTTAATTATAATAACCTATTCCTAGACCTCAAAGTCTATGGATAATATCTTATAAGATGGTAGGATTGAACCCCAATGATCCTTGGATTCCTCAAAATCCACCTTACTTTGATGACAATGATTTTGGATACTGGAGATCCCAAATGGTGGCTTAACTCAAACAGTTGAGCATTGAGCACTGAACTATCATCAAAATAGTACACACTGCCTAAAGATGACCTAAATAACCTTACTAGAATTGATGCTACTATATATGTTTTAAATTATAAAGTTTTTAACATTTTATATTATACTATTAATATAAGTGTTTTTAGTCATGTGTCTGCTTGTAAGATAGCTCATGAAATTTGGAATATTCTATAAATTACTAACCTTAACTCAGAAAAATTGATTCGAACCAAGATTGGAATTCTTTGAGATGAGTATCAAGACTTAAAGATGGGTGAAGATGAAATAGTAAACCAAATGTTCCACAAATTCACAAGCATTGTGAATGAAATGAATTCTCTTGGAGAAGCTCTGGAAAACCTAGTACTAATTGAATGAGTCCTACAATCCTTACCAAATAAATGGTATGATAATAATGTTTCCATTGATTAAAGCAATAATTTCAAAGAGTATACCCTGGATGAATTGATTGGATCAATGCTTTAGTACAAACTGGAACTGAACACCATCACTATCAAGGAGACAACAAAAAGAAAAGGTGTAGCTTTTAAATCTGTAAATGTTGTTTCTACTAAATCTTTTGATTATGATCTATAGAATAGTGAAAAATAATATATGTCTCAGATTGTGATTGGAGTTTACAAAATAATGAAAAAGAAAGGATTTAAAAACAGGTTTATAAGAAACCCTTAGAAAGAAAAATATAAGGGAGAAAAGAAAGGTGGTACGAATTACAATGCTTTGGATATAACATATTATGAGTGTAGGAATAAAGGTCATATCAAACTTGATTTTCCTAAACTAAATAATAAATATAAACATAAAAATAAGGATAAAAAGGTGTTGACCACTAGCTATATTTATACAGAAGAATCTAATTATTGTGAAAAATCTGGGAATGAAAAAGAATTTGCTAACTTGTGGTTCATGGAATAACTGGATAATGTTAGGAATTCTAGATTTTATTCTGGATGTTCTAATTCTGATTATGATTATGATAATATTAATATTTTGAATTAAATGAATAAATTCAAATATTAATAAAATTTATTTTCAAAGTTGATTATTTATATAATAAGATTACAGAAAACAATGAGAAAATTATTTCTGAAAATAAATTACTTTTACATAAAAATGAAAAATTAAGAAACACTACTTCTAATTCTCATTCAAAAGTTTATGAAAATTTAAAAACTACTCAATATTTGAATAAAAATTTGAAAAAGGAAGTTGAATGTCTTATAAAAAATTTATCTACTTTTATTTAAGGTCACAAAAAATATCACGAGATGATGTCTTTGATTAAAACTGATAAAAATAAAGATTTTTTTGGTTATAATAGAAGATTAACTCAAATGTTTAAAACCTATTTTGTTAAATGTAAAAATGGTTGTACTTAAACTATTACTTGTTTTAAATGTGGCATGAAAGGTCAATATGAAAATGACTATTAACTTAAAATTTAAAAATATTTGGGATTTAAAAAAACTAATATTTCTAAATCATTCCTATCTAGAGTACCTTAAAATACATGTTTAAATAATATATGGGTACCTAAAGAATTTATTAATAATCCTATTAGACCCAAAGTATCTTGGCTACCAAAATTATCAAGTAATTGATTTTTGTTGAAAAAATACATTGGATGTCTCAAGAATGACATATTGTATATGGATAGTGGATGATCTAGAAATATGACTAGATACCCATCAAAGTTTACCACTTATAACATATGTGATAGACGCACTGTTACTTTTGGAGACAATTCCAAAGGAAAAGTAAAAGGGTTTTGTAAATTTGGAAATTCAAATTATACTTTTATTTCTAAAGTTTTATATATTGAAGATTTAAAAGATAATTTAATTATTATATCATAATTATGTGATGATGGAATGGAAGTTAAATTTAAAAATGATAAATGTTTAGTTTTTAAATATGATTCTTTATTATTTTATGTTAATAAAAAATAAAATATTTATACTATTTATTTTGATGAAATAAATGTGAAACATGTTAAGTGTTTGAATGATGTATAGAATGACAACATCCTTTGGCATCGACGTTTAGGTTATGTTAATTTCAAAATTTTACATAAAATCTCAAAACATGAGAATGTGTTATAGTTTTATTCCTTGTAGAAAGAACATCTTTATGTATGTGATGCTTACATTAAAGGGAAGCAACAAAAAATTTCTTTTAGACCTATCAATTAGATAAGTACTAATAGACCTTTATAGTTACTACATATTGATTTATTTGGCCCCACTCAAATTTCTATCCTTAGTGTAAAGAAATATACTTTAGTGATTATTTATGATCATAGTATATTTACATGGGTATAATTTTTTACTCATAAAAATGATACATTTTATATATTTACTAATTTTTTGTAATTTAGTTCAAAATGAAAAAGGTTTTATGACTATTTCTATTCATAGTGATAAAGGTGGTGAATTTCATAATTTAGATTTTGATTTTTTTTGAAAATAATGGCTATTTTCATAATTTTTCTACTCCTAGAACACCACAAAAAAAATGGTGTTATAGAATGGAAAAATAGAACTCTTATTGAAATGGCTAGAACTATGTTAAGTAAATATAAATTTCCTAGATATTTTTGGGATGAGGCCATTTTTTTTGCTTGTTATATTTCAAATAAAATTCTTATTAAAACGTTGTTAAAGAAAACTCCCTATTAATTATTTAAAATTAAAAATCCTAAAGTTGGTTACTTTAGAGGTTTTGGTTGTAAAGTTTTTATTTTAAATTTAAAGGATAATTTTGATAAATTTGATGCTAAGAGTGATGTGAGTTTTTTTCTTGGCTATTATAATAATAGTAAATATTATACAGTTTATAATAAAATAACTATGGTTATTTAATAATCTATTCATGTTATGAAAATAATATTAAAATAAATCATGATTCTAATGTTATTGATGATGAGTTTAGAGATTCTAATTTTAGTTAAAAAATTCCTCAAGATAAGAATGAATCAATTAAAAGGGATCATACTCCTTCTCAACCTGATCCAAAATCATAGAAGATCCACAAATATCATCCTATTGAAAATCTAATTGGAAATGTTGATTCTGGTGTTAAAACTAGAATCCCTGTTTTAAATTATTGTTCCAATTTTGCTTTTATTTTTGATTTTGTTCTTATTAATGTTAATAATGCTTTAAAAGATGAAAACTGGATTATTTCTACGCAACATGAATTAAATACGTCTGTTATAAATAATGGTTTTAATTTATTATAATTTATTGTGGATAAATAGGTGATTGGAACTAAGTGGATATTTAGAAATAAAATGGATGAATCTGGATAGATTGTTAAAAACAAATCTAGACTTATTTCTCAAGGATACTCTCAAGAAGCAGGTATAGACTTTGAAGATTATTTTTTCACTTGTTGTTAGGCTAGAGGATATTAGATTTTTTTTGATTTTTCTTGTTTTCAAGGTTTTAAGTTATATCAAATGGATGTAAAAAGTTCTTTCTTAAATGGTTTTATAACTGAAGAAGTTTATGTTTCTCAACCCCCTGGTTTTGAAAGTAAAAAATTTCTTAACCATGTTTTTAAATTATCTAAATATTTGTTTGGTCTCAAACAAGAACCTCATACTTGATATGAAATAATTTCTTTATTTTTATTAAATAATAATTTTAAGAAAGGAAATGTTGATCTGAAACTTTTTATTAAAATAACTTATGATGATATTTTAATTGTACAATTTTTTTAATGATAAAGTTTTTGGATCATCTAGTGAAATACTATGTAATGATTTTTCTACTTTTATATCTTCTGAGTTTGAAATGAGTTTAATGGGAGAATTAATGTTTTTTCTTAGACTTCAAAATTTTTCAAATAAAAGATGAAAATTTTCTTAATAAATCTAAGTATTCTAAAGTGTTAGTTGAAAAAATTAGTCTTGATTTATCTAAGTCTTTGAAAACTCATATGGGTACTAATTGTAAATTAGATATTAATGCTTATGGTAAATATGTTGATTTTAAAGTTTATAGAGGCATGATAGGTAACTTGCTATATTTAATTTCATCTAGACTCGACATCATTTTTAGTGTTTTTTTATGTACTATATTTCAAGATGATCATAAAACAAATCATATTAAAGATGTAAAAATAATAATTAGATATGTTAAAGGAACTGTTGATTCTGATTTATTTTATCCAAAATATAACTATTTTGATTTAACATATTATTATGACACTGATTTTGGTGGATGTAGAATTGACCAAAAAAGAACATCAATTATGTGTCATTTTTTTGGGAAAATTTTTAATTTCCTGGTCATCTAAGAAACAACTATTAGTTTCTTTATCTATTGTAGAAGTTGAGTATATCTCTGATGTAAGTAGTTGTGCTCAAATTTTATGGATTAATAAAACCTTATGTGATTTTGGAATCTATCTTAATAAACAACCTATTTATTATGATAATACTTATGTAATTTTTATTTCTAAAAAACCCTTACAACATTCTAGAACAAATCATATTTATCTTAGATTTTATTTTATTAGAGATCATATAAATAAAGGTGATATAGTTTTAGAATTTATCCCCTCTAAAAATCAACCAATAGATATTTTTACAAAGCCTTTAAACTTTAATTAGTTTGAAAATTTTAAATTTTATCACGGTATGTTTGAATTTTAACTTTTTATTACTACATTTATTAATGGGTGTTCATTATCATTTTCTATTTATTTACAAAAAGGGGAGAAAAAAATTTGGTTTTAAATGTTTTAAAAATTATTTTATATAATTTAAATATTTTGGTTTTGTAATAAAAAAATGGGGAGATTGTTTTTGAATGTTCACGTTTTCTTTTGTTTGACTACATATTATTATATATTTTTTTTCAACCCTTTATGCTTTTATTTGATTTCTTGTGGCTATTTAGTATAAACTACATTATAATTTTCCTCTGTATTTTGATAATATATCAATAAAAAGTGAACTATTTTATGTAAATATTCTACCATTGGATAGCTAATATATTTATCTAAACTTCATTAGTTTATGATAAAGTCTGAAAAACATTTTCAAATACTCTTAAAATTCAACGAAGTTGCTGCTGAAGTTTTAGAAACTCTATAACAAATAGTTTTTGAAAAGTTTCTGTATTTAATTTACTGCAAGTTCAAATTATATCATATTTTCTTGATACTTTATTTTCCATAAATCCAAACTATTTATATTTATTTCATTATTTTACATAAAATTATAAAAAGTTCATTTGGATGGTCAATAAATTATATGAATTTCTGTAATGCTGTTTCACAGTTGTAGTTTTTCCAAAATGTTTTTTCTTCTATTTTTTGATAATTTTAGGATAATTAGAAGTTTTATTTATTCAATTATTGATTATTTATAAATCTAATAATTTTTTCTACAAATAAGTCTTCTTTACCAATAGATGAATTTTATTTTAAGAGCATTTAAAAATTCATTGAAGTTTGTTAATGTATGTTGTCCAGTTTTTCTCAAAGTATGATTTGATAACCCTACTTTTGCAATAGTGAAAAGTATGGTTCAACAAACCTAATTTCACAATAGTGAAAATTATGGTTTGCCGACCCTAATATTTTAAAGTATGGTTTGAAAAACCTACATTCTCAAATTATGGTTTGACAACCCTAATTTTATAAAGTATTGATCGACAATGCTACTTTTGAAAAGTATAGTTCGACAACCCTACTTTTGCAAAGTATGGTTCGAAAACCCTAATTTTTCAAAGTATGGACCTACTTTTACAAAGTATGGTTCAAAAACCCTACTTTCACAAAGTATGGTTCAAAAAACCTACTTTTTCAAAGTATGTTTTGGCAACCCTACTTTCAAAAAGTATAGTCCGACAACCCTACTTTCACAATGAATAGTTCGACAACCCTACTTTTGAAAAGTATGGTTCAACAATGCTACTTTTATGAATCATATTCTAATTTGATGAATCCTACACTACTTTTATGAACCCTACACTACTTTTATGAACCCTATGATAATTTTAGGAACCCTACATTACTTTGATGAATGCTAGGATACATTTATGAAATTATGGTTCATGAAACCTAATTTCGTATACCCTACTTTCGTCTACCCTACTTTCATCTACCCTACTTTCGTGTACCCTACTTTCATGTCCCCTACTTTTATGTACCCTAATTTCGTGTACCTTAATTTCATGTACCCTACTTTTGCGCACCCTACTTTCATGCACCATACTTTTTGTACCCTACTTTTTTGCTGCTACTTTATGATTTTTTGATGAACATCAAACTACTACATATTTATATAGATTATTTTCATAGGTTTTTCTGCAGGATAAATTCACATTAAATCTAAGGATTGTGATAAAATATATTTTGATGTTTTTGGTACATTATTTAAATAGAAAAATTAGTAATTTTTTCAGAACCTTTTTTCTAATAAAGTTGTGGGATACAAGATTATTTAAATTCAAATATTTGAATTTACTTTCAAATTGTGATGTTAATTTTTAGGAACTGTATTGACTAAGTTTAAATGGATTTACACTAAAGTTTTAAAATCATTAAATGATATTATTTTTATAAATATATTATTGGAAGAGTTATTCAAATTATTTTAAATTATTTTTAATATTTATTCTACATAAACAAAGAGGAAACAATGTTATGTTTTTTTATGGAGATATTTATGAAAGCTCTTGACTCAATTTATTTTGAATATCTAAAGGAAGAGGAGTTGCTACGATTGTTGAATATTTATTATCTCTCTCTCTCTCTATATATATATATTTCTATCATGAAAACATATACATGGGTTAACATATTCGATACTTTATTTTATTAAGAGAAAATGTTGTAAACTTTGAACCTACTGTGTATTTGCAACATCCTGCGAGACTCTGTTTCATCACCTAGA
Source organism: Viscum album (assembly GCA_963277665.1). Classification (NCBI taxonomy): domain Eukaryota; kingdom Viridiplantae; phylum Streptophyta; class Magnoliopsida; order Santalales; family Viscaceae; genus Viscum; species Viscum album. The sequence continues at coordinate 1,982,205,209 of OY728119.1, forward strand.
CATTCTATCAAGTGGCGAATTAATTCTTCTTTGACTACAATTTCCTTAAAGAGATGTGCTAATCCAAATCTCAAGAACCAGTACTAGTACTTTCATTGTTTATCTTATATTATCTAGTTTCTGAGTTTGTAACACTATTTCCTATATCACACATGCACTCTATTTTTCTGTTTATACTTTTAACCACAAAATAATTATTTGTTATTCTTTTTCCTCAGGTTGTGACTCCCAGATTATAAAGATAGGATATAAGGGTTGTGACTCCTTGTATATAAATTCAGGACTATCCGGGTTGTGACTCCCTCTGTCTAAATTTAGGTTATAAGGTTTGTGACTCCCTCCGTCTAAATTTAGGTTGTAAGGGTTGTGACTCCTTGTATATAAATTCAGGACTATTTGAAATTTTTTTTTAATAATTTTAGGAATTAAAAAAACTCTACATGATTTGTTTCTTGGAGGGGGATGCATGGTTTATAAAACCATGGTCCCTAACCATGCACCCTCTAAAGGGGTTCACAATTTGTCAAACTATGTGAAAACCATGAAAACCCTAACTTCATGGTTTTTCACTATTTTCACTAGCAGGGGTCACAGTTTGGGGAAACCATGTTCCAACCATGCACAACCCAATATCCTTCAAAATTTTTTAACTTTTCACTTGAAGCCCCCCTAAATGAGACTCAACCAAAGAATGATAAAAAAAGGGTTCAAGGTGTACCTAAAAAAAGTAATAGGAATTTACATTCACTATATAAGAAACAACTTAATCCATGATAAATCTCCAAAATCTCCCAAAAATTCTTCCACACATGTTATCATTCTAAATATATAATTCATGCAAATTTTATTTATAAATTAGGGAATGAAAAAATAAGAAAGGGGTGAGGTAAAATAATTAGTAAGTGAAACATATAACCAAAATTTTCTCAAACATAAGCATGATATACATAATATGACAAGAATAAATAATATAAATAATTCCATAATTATCTGAAATTGAGAGTATGCTATATCCATGACAATAAATGAAAACACAGATAAAAATAATTACTGATCTCATACAGATAGAATTCGTAATGTTGAACATCAAAACATGCTCTCAAGGCCTTGTACAAAGACACTATATTGATATGAGGAGAGGTATACACCAAAACCCAACCTATTTTGTCCCAATAGACTTATCGATGCATCAAAGGTATATATAATTATAGGCCCCACCTATCACCGGATTAAGTCCAATACATTCACCATAAGAGTCAATAATATGTTTCTACTATTCCCTAAGGATCCTTTGGCTGAATAAAAACATGGATATCCATATAATGAAAAATATGAAATTATAACACATAATCAACCCATGTTAGCAGTCAATAATCATCATTAATGTCAATACTTCCCCAACCAATAAATAAATATTCTTTCTAGGTAATCATTCTACAATATGAATTTTGTAAAATGAGATATTCACACCGTACATGTTAATGAGTATGAGGTTAATTAAATGATGGAATAAAATGATCATAATCCATCCAGATAAAGAGGGTGTATGGTGGAAAAAGAATATATCCCTAGTGTAACAAAGGAATCATTTAAGGTTGTTGATATAAATGAAAAAAATCCTCACAAAATATTGTTTCAAACAATATCACAAAAGAAGGGATCAAGAATTAAATTATTTGATACTACAAGCTCAATGACCAAAATGATAAATACATATATTAGAGGATAAAATAATGAAATATAGACCCCATTAGGGTAAACCCATTTTAAAATTATAAGGGAAATGGGAGTGAAAAAATTAAATAACTTTTAAAAATCACTTTTAACATTGATGTAGAATAAAACTTTACATGGTACTTTCAAAGGAAACTTTTAAAAAGGTGACATGAAAGATTTTGAAAACCTTCACTTTTAAAAATAATATATAATAATGGATCCTTCAAAATTTATAGATTTTATATCATAGAAAATTGGAGAGGAATAGAAAAGACATGAAAGTGAAAGGAAAACCCCTTTTTATTATTTTTAAAATACCTCTGTTCAAAACTAACATTGTATAAGTATTAACAAAACTTTATTTTATATAAAAATATATTTTTCCCATATATTTAGATAAATTACCATACAATAAAATCTTAGTATTGTAGAACCCAATAATGGAAGAAATAAGTTCATGATGATACAATATAACCCAAAGAAAGAAGATTTTAACTATTAAAATCCCTTATGGGCAACATACTCTTTAAAATAAGAAATATTTAAAAATGGTATATTATATGGTATAAATGTAAATTATTATAAAAAAATATAATACCACAAAATATAATCAATATAGATAATATAACCAAATTTTAAGTCCAAGTGGATGATCGTAACTCAATGAATGAAAATTGAGTTACCGAAAAGCCTTACAACTAGGGTAACAACCGAGTCAAAAGCCATTTGATGAAAATGAAATAATTTGGATTTTTATTTCCAATGAATAAAAAAAATATGTGATAAAGGTACATATATGGTTAGTTAATACATCATTTAAAGGAAAAAATGGTGTATAATATAAACATGTCTTAAGGAATTAAAGTTTGAGATAAAGAACCCTTATGGCTTGAGTAACATTTTGATCAAAACCCATTGAAAGAGAGGGAAGCTAATTAAACCTAAAATATCATGATTGAAATATAATTCCTGATATAATTTCTCAAATAGTAATTATATACTCTAAATTAAGGAAATTAGGTGCATAATACCAATCATGTCTTAAAGAGGAGAATTTGAGACAAAAACCCGTACCTCGGTCCTGATTCGTTATGCATTTGAACTAAATGTATTGAATAATTAAATTAATTTAATTAAATACATACCCAAAAATATTATTTATAAATATAATAATTTATAATCATTTATAGTCATTCTATACATATATATTAGTTAGTTTTTACCTATTTTTAACACTGGGTGTAAGTAATCTTTATCACTTTGAATTAGTTTCGTAAAAGTGGTGTTGATATATATTATTCTTCCAAAGTAAATATTTATTATATTATATAAGTTAACGGGATATATTTTATAATAATTTTTATAAATCTATAATTTTATTTCATGGATGTTTTGGTTTTGATCCATGAGGATGAAATCAGCGACGAACATCTTTCATTGATTCTTAATGAATGAAGGGTGATTTCCTAATTAATGTGTAAACTATTGATATAAACATAAAATAAAAAAAATATTTACATATTTTTATCATATTATATTATTAAATAAGTTATCATAATCACCCATGATATAAATTCATAATATTTTTCAAGTAGGTGGTTAAACCGACCCAAACACGAACATTACATGATTAATAGATGATTATGGGATAGTTTAGTGGTAATATCATTAAAAAATAAGAATAATGATATTATTTAGTGTTTATTAGTGTGATATTAATTTTAATTAATTATAAATAGGATATAGTTTATATAAATTCATTACTTAGAAAAAAGATATCATTTTCCTCTTAGTATGTACTTTTTAAATGATTGAATTAATGATAATCATTTGTTGATCATATAATTGATAGGTTCTCAAATTTTTCATAATAAAACCTTAATTATGTCATCTAAATAATATATATCCTTTAATATAATCCTTATATCCATCCATAAAAGGTGGTAATGAAAATAATACACCATTCCATGGAGGTGGTAGTTGACACATGCACATGGATGATGATTTTGTTTTCCATAGAAGTGGAGAAATATATAATATGATTTATCATCTAATAATATAAAATATTTTATAAATATCACAATAATTTATTAAATTCAACATTATTACTAGCTGTGAAATGTGGTTAATAGAAAATAAACATGACATTGTTGGTGGCGGTAGTCCGTGCACGTACACAAATGAATGCCATTATGATTTTCTTAAGAAAAAAATGGAAAATTTGATTAATTATTTTTAAAATAGAATAATAAGATTCTGTATATAAACAATATTTATTTCATTACATAGGTATTTTAAAATTATAATTTCAAATGAAAAATATAAAATAAAGAAGTTAAGTAAAACTGATTAATCATGTTGATCACTTTGATATTTCCTTGGAAGATCTCTTGGAAATTGATGGAATAAGATAATATCTTGTCACAAGAAGATAAAAATTGAGAAATAAGATTATATGGGAAATATAAAGGTAAAATTTTCAGAAGGAAGCCTAATTTTTATAGTGGCATTGAATGGGTGGTGAGAGACCCCTTTTATAAGTGGCAAGAATGACATTTTTCGAAATATTTCAACTTAATATAAAGGGATCACATGCTAAACATGTAAAATGGATCCAAAAAATGATATTAATTAAGTTTAGTGTGAGATAATATCTATATTATATTATCAACTCAAATTATAACATGTTTTTAACATGTTTCAATCACTTTAGCCCTTGAATTATTACTTTTTTACATTTAATATTTTACCATGGTAAGTATTTTTTACCTAAGATAACTTGATATTTATGCCCAAAAATAAAGTGGTAATTATTAGTTAATTTGTAATTATTTATTTTAAAATTTAAATCAATTTCTTTCGATTCAATTTATAAAAGTGATAAAAATTAATTTAAAAATAAAAATGTATAATGTATTAATTTTTTGAGAAAATATTACTTATGTTCTAAAATATCAAATATAGGTTTTAATTAAAATATAATATTTTATAATATATAATTTTAGATATAAAACATATATTTGGTCAAGAAAAAGAAAAAATATCTATATTTCCATAAACATCAACTTGGGAGACAATAATCTTGACACTACAAGTATCCTTCGATAATAAAATCATTAGGTTAGAGATTTAATACTCTTTAAAAACTTTATCGATACACTAGGGTGGCTTGAATAAGAATCAAATAATACATCCAAAACTCTTTAGTTGAGGATAAGTATACCATCTTCCCTTTTTTCTCCTGACCAACTTCTATTAGTAAGAGTAGTATAATATTTCCCTTATTTCCTTTATCTTAGAGGATAATTATGTTTATCATAATTTTTATCCTACAATTTGCTTTCAAAATATATCACTTAGATTTTAGAATATACCAGACATAGCTCAACCTATATCATTCTGGGTTCAACCTTGGTTACTCTTTGTTTGGATTTTATCAAAATACTTAAACTAATCCCTTGAAGTAACTAGGAAATCAATCCTTTATTGTTTTTTGTAAAGACGATATGATCAACCAAAGAATATAACCTGATAGTTTCAAAATAGGTGTCAAATTAGGCCTCTTTATCTTTCACTAGGCGACAATAAAGTTAATATTCAATCTGAACTTTTTAGGGTTATTACCCCTAGGTACATCTGTACTAGATCCTACATCCACTTGTAGTATCCATACATGGATGCAATTACTTGGTGACCACACAATATCTACTTTACCAAAACTTCAGGATTTCATCCTATGTTTAGACTTATTCATAGGATTTTCATTAAAGTTATCTTATCCTAATACCCAAATAAAATGTACATTATTTCCTTGACATTAAATCACATACTATCCCAAAGGTTTATCTATACCTTTGAAATTATAACCATCCTATACTTCTCAACCCATAAATTATCCTAAGAAACATCCTAATCTACAAAGTTATATAAAATATTCTATGATACCAGCTATGATGCCATGGACCCATGCTCCCAGATTCAGTTCCATAAACACATACTTTACATAATCTCTTTAATACCAACTGTAAAATCATGTATATATGAATATTTAATTAAAAAATAAACAATTACAATTTCATCTCTTAAATTATAAATATCTTTTTATGTTTATAGCTTTATAGAATTAGGAAAAATTATAAACAAATAAATCCCATGTTTTTCTCGACCAGTAAACATTTTTTCACTATATATGAAACAAATTAATCCATGGAAAGCCTTTAAAATATCCCAAAAATTATTCCACATGTGTTATCCTTATAAATATGTCACATGTACTAATTTTATTTATAATATGGGGAGTGGAAGAATAATAAAGGGGTGATCTTAAATGCCTAGTAAGGGAAACATATTAACAAATATGTAAAAAATATAATCAGGGAATACATAATATGGAAGGAATAAATAATCTGAATAATTCCATAATCAACTAAAAGTGAGATCATTCCATATACATGATAATAAATGAAGACATGGATAACAATAATTAAGTGTATTTACAATAGGAAACAAACATTAATAAAAGCAGCAGATAATGTCTCATCACCCCTATCAGGTAAAGAAAAAGTGAAATAAATCAATGATGATGCATCACCCACTACTAAGAATTTGTATCATGTTGGACCGACACAACATGGAAGAGAACCCCTACCAACCACACAAAAATATAGAGGGATGGTTATATGATAAGTTACCACACACCTATCTCTCAAAAGAGCTGCCCGCCTAAAAATACATGTGAGGAATCATTGTAATTGATACAATGAAAAAACAGATAGAAAAAACTTGTTATTTTTTGTTTAATAATTTGTGATTGACCCTCAACCTGTTGAAAAAATGGATAACAATAATTACTGATCCCATACTGATGGAATTCATAATAAAAGACATCAAAACATGTTATCAAGGTCTTGTGGAAAGACACTATACTAATATGGAGAGAGGTATAAACCAAAACCAAAGTTTTTTTCTCATGATACATGTCGATGCATCAAAGGGATATATAATTATGTCCCCCACCTATTACCTTATTAAGTCCAATTCATTCACCATAAGAGTCAAAAATATGTTTCATACCATTTCCTAAGAAAAATCTGGATGAATAAAAGAATAGATATCCATATAATGAAAAATATAGAATGTTAATACATAATCAACTGATGTTAACAGTCAATAACCATCAAGAATTTAAATAATTCCCCAGCTAATAAATAAACTTTCTTTCTAGGTGAATATCCTCCAATATGAATTTTGTAAAATGAGATGTTCACACCGTATGTGGTAATGAGTATTCCATTAAGTTAATAATAGAATAACATGATCATAATACATTAAAAGAAAGAATTTGGATGGTGGAAAAAGAACATATCCCCAGTGAAAAAAGGAAACATAAAAGGTTGTTGACAAAAATGAAAAAAACCCACATAAAATAATGCTTTGAAATATATCACAAAATAAGAGATTAAGAATCAAATTATTTGATACAGTGAGTTCAATCCCAAAAATGATAATTATATATATTAGAGTATAAATCATGAAATATAAATCCCATTAGGGTAAATAATTTTGACAATGATAAGGGAAATAAGATTGAAAACTTCAAATAGATTTTAGAAAACATTTTTAACATTGGCAAAAAATATAAAATTACATGTCACTTTCAAAGGTAAATTTTGAAAAGGTGAAATGAAATATTTATAAAAAATTTAATTTTAAAAATAATCTCAAATAATGGATCCTTGAAAATACATAAATTTCATCTTTGAAAAAAGTGGAGTGGAATACAAACCATATGAAAGTGAAAGGGAAAATCATTTTTAATAGTTTGAAAATACCTTTGTTCAAAAATCACATTGTAAAAGAGTAAAAAATATTTATTTTGTATCAAAGTATATTTTTACCCATAGGGGTAGATAAAATAAAATAAAATATTAGGGTGAGAGAAACCAATCATGGAATAAATAATTTTATGATGAAATAATATAACTCAAAGAAAGGATATTTTAGCTATCCATATCACTTATGGGAAACACACTCCTTGAAGTAAGAAATATTTTAAAAAGGTGTATTATTTTGTAGTTATGTAAATTCATAGAAACAAATATAATACCACATAATATAATAAATTGGTAGAACATTCCAAACATTTAAGTCCAAGTGGACAATCATAACTCAATGAATGAAAATTGAGTTAACAAAAAGCCTTACAACTGGGGTAACAAATGAGTCAAAAGTCATATGATGAAAAGAAACTTATTTTTATTAGTATTTACCATGAATAAAAAAACTAGGTGATAAATATACATCCAAGTGTAGTGAATACACCATTAAAATGAAAACATGGTGTATAACATAGGTGTATAACATAGACACATCTTAAGGAATTAACGTTTGAGACATAAAACCCTGGTGGCTTGAGTAACATTTTAATTAAAACCAATTGAAAGAGAGGGATTTTAATTGTAACTAAAATAAAATTATTTAAATATAATTCATTATATAATATCTCAAATAGGAATTATATACACCACATAAATGGAATTAGGTGTATAATACCAAACATGTCACAAAGAGGGGAATTTGAGATGAAAACCCTTACCTCGATTTTGATTCATTTTGAAATTGCAAAATATTTCCTAAATAATTAATATAATTTCATTAAATATATAACCTAAAACCTTATATATAACTATAACAATTTATTTTCCGCATTTATATTCATTATATACATATAAATTAGTTAGTGTTTACCTATTTTCAACATCAGGCGTAAGTAATATTTATCACTTTAAACAAGTTTTATAAAAGTAGTGTTGGTATATATTATTTTTATAAATTAAATTATTATTAGATAATATAAGTTATTTTAATATATGTTATAAGATATCTTATAAATCTATAATTTCATTTCATGTTAGTTTTGGTTAAGATTCATGAGGATGAAATCAACGACGAGGATGTTTCAGTGATTCTTAATGAATGAAGGGTGATTTATTAATTAACAAGTTAAATTATAATATAAAATTACCTGAGAAAAACATTATTTACATATTTATATGATATTATAATATAAAATATGTTCTAATAGTCATCCATGATATAAATACATAGTATTGTTCAATTAGGTGGTTAAACCGACCCAAACATGAACCTACCATGATTAATGGATGATTATAGGGTGGTTTAGTTGTAATATAATTATAAAAAAAGAATAATGGTATAATTTAGTGTTTATTAGTGTGATATATAAATTTTTTAAATAATTATAAATATAATATAGTTTATATAGAGTCATTACTTAGAAAGAATAGATCATTTTCCTCTTAGTACACTTGTTTTAAATGATTAAATTAATGACAATCATTTGTTGATCATATCATTAATAGGATATAAAATTTATAATGATATAACCTTAATGATATCATAAAAATAATATTTATCCTTTAATACCATCATTATATACATCCATTAAAGGTGGAAATGAAAAATTGAATACACCGTTCCATAGAGGCGCTAGTCCGCGCAGACACATGGATGATGATTTCATTTTCCATTGAATGAGAGAAATGTATGATATTTTTTATCATTTAAGAATATTAAATATTATATAAATATTGTAACAACCTGATATTTTATGAGAATTATTCTTTTTAATTTCATTGATGTCTTGTGTTGTACGCGAAACCAAAATTAGCTTGTTCTATACACAACACCGTATATGCAACACAATTCTTGGCTCGTGTTACACAAAATTTCAAGTTCATTTGATAAAAGTTATTCTACGCAACATTGAGTGTATATATATATATATATTCAATGTATAAATGAAATATGGTTTGATTATATTATACAAAACAATAAAGGAATCTTTCACTACACGAAACCCTGACTTGGCTTGCTTTACACGCAATCGTGATCTTCCATGATAGCGTGTGTTGTACGCAATACAGAGTTTCACTAAACAACGATATGTTATTAAAATATTATATAAACTAGCCGTTATGAGTATTAATACCCACTTTTTGAAATTTTATTTTTTAAAATGGACTTCATTTTTGGATTCAGAATATCGAAATTAGTATAGGGTGAATTTTTGGTATTTTTCTGAAAACTTTCAATTTTTGATGAATAGTGAAAACGCTGGGTTACTATTTAAAAACCAAATTTTTATTTAAATAATTATTTATTTTATTTAAATTTATTTTATGTAAAAATTGATACATAATACCTATATAAGTTCAATGTAATTCATTGGAGTCATTTTATAATAATTTTAGATATATAAAAATTTTATTGAACTTTTCACCGTCTTTTACCCACCTCCTAGGAGAATTTGAAAATTTACATAAAACTTAATTTTACCACTTCTGTGAGTGGAATTTACAAAATCCAGGAGACATGGTTAATATCAAGGAGTAAAATGTGGTTCAATAAGATAAAAATAATATTTGGTGAATACTAACTTTTTACTTTTATTTTCCACTGTTAAAAGTAAAAAGGGAAATTAAGGGTAAAAATGATATTACTATTACCCTAACACATGTCCTAATTATATTTGATACATGTAATTCGACCAAAAACAACCCTATGAATAAAATATTACCCTTTAGGTCCACTTGGATTAGATTAGGACACTTATTATTATTTTATTTAAAGAGGAGTTAAAATAGTTAAAATCAAAGTTTAATAAATAAAATTTTTTTGATATAGGTTTATACATAAGATAAATTCGACTATAAATATTCATTAGAAATATAAAAATATTTACTACAAAAAGGTATTTTATTTATAATTTTTAGACATTAAATAATTTAATTTATTTATGACACAATGATGATGCAGTAATTACCTTATTAATGAAATATTAACATAATTGATGTTATAAATACCCAAATAAATGTAATTTGAGACTTTTTATGAATTCCACTAATTTTATAGGTTAATATGACATGTTAGTATTTATTTAATTAACTGTTTTCGAACTAATCATGCTGTTATGATTTTCAAAAAAATCAAGTACCAAATAGTGTCAAAATTGACATAAAATAGTTTTAAAAACAAATATTATATTATTAATTATTATTATATTCCTAAAAATCTAAGGTTCAGTCAAATGACTTAGATAAGGTTATATATATTAATAATTAACCACTTGGGGTTCTTTTTACTTGTTATAGTAAGTTTATTAACCATGTAGTGTAAGAAAACAAGAAGACACGGTAAAAGTTAAATTATTTAACTTAGTGTTAAATCTAAATGATAAGGTTAAAATAGTAACATAAACTTGTCTAAAACCTATTGGTTGAGAGGATTTAGACCCATAACCACTTTATATTCGAAATAAATCAATTTTTAGCTATTATAAACCGAATATGACTTTATTATAAAATAATATTTTAAGTTTTTCCAAAGGTGCCCCTCTCCTCCCTTATAAAAAGGGCACCCCTTCCCTCTTCTCTTCACACCCTTTTGAGCCTTGAAGCTCGGCCAAACCATGCCAATTACTCTTATAAACCTCTCCAGTTATATCATATATGTTCTGCTCTTCTCAAAAGACCAAGTGTAGTGCCCTAAGAAGAAGTTTAAAAGAGGTGCGTCGAAGAAGAGGAGGTTCGGATACGTACGAAGCATATCAGACCTAAGGTAAGGGATAATTTAACAATATCATTTTTATCTGAGATTGCTTATTCGTAAGTATTTACTTGGGTTATATTTTTTATCCTTGTCCATAAAAATGTTTCCATAAAGTGTTTAATATTATTCCATGTATGTTTAAAGTCATTTTTACCCATCTTGACTTTTACTTTGTGTTATGGAAGGAATCTTGCTTTTATTTACCATACGTTGTAATTTTTGACTTTTCCGTTAAAAGTATGAGGAGAATGTTTTCTTTAACTTATACGGAATGAACGGATTTTTATGGTTTTATAATGCCTTATTTTCATGAAGCATAATCTACAATATTTCATGACTATTTTCAACAAAATCCTTTTATTTTAAAATTGCATGACATTTTGTGAAAAGAAAATGATTTTGAATAAGAAAGGATATTTTCCTCAAGAATTCATTTCAAGTGTTTTATCAGAACCATTTTCCATCTAATATGACATTATTTCATATGTGTATGTTTCAAATATAATGTATCTATGATTTATATGGTTTCAATTTTCTTAGGATGAAATGATATCCATTTGTTTTATATGGATTATGTTATGATGGGATGATGTTTATAAAACCCATTTTATTCTTTGGGTTATGATGAATGATTTATGTTTATGCTGTGGCACAGATAAGAATGATTTAATTATGAGATGGGTGGGACCTATATATCCCTCCAATGCATTGGGTAAAGATTTATATCTCATGAGATAGACATGGCTGGAATGGTAAGTTAATCCGGTCTAGTGATACAGGACTGGAACGAGGAGTGAACTCGATTCAGAAAGGAACTTTGTCCACTAAGATGGTCTTGGCAGAAATGCCTTGACTACTATGGAAATCATATCATGTGCTTAATGGTTTTACACAATTAAATGTTTTATTACCATTCTATTTTATCATGATTTATGTTCCCTTATGATATATGCCTTACGTACTTCCAAGATTTATGTCTTTGCTCAAGATTTTGATGTTTAGATTTTATGTTCAACTTTTTTTCATTCAAATGTTTATAGGTTGTTTTATGTTCTCTATGTTTACCCTTAATGATCATTTGAGCTCACCCTTTTTATGTTTTATTTTCCCCAGGATATAAAGAAAGGTTTTAGGTAAGAAAACCAAAAGGGGAAGATCTTTATGGGCGATGTTGAAGATCTTTCACCATGATTAGAAGATTACGTTCTGAGTTTTCAAAGACACTAAACTAATATGCTCTTTGGGTGTCTGTTTTTGTCATTTATTAAGTATTCCACAAAAGTAATGTAATGTCCATGTATGTCAAGGTTTGGGGTCTCTACAATTGGTATCAGAGCGAAGGTTTAGTTAACCTTTGGAAACTAGTATGTGAAAACTTTAGTGAAATACCTAGAGATATTTCTAAGGTATGTCTAGGGATGTCCCTAAGGATAAGTATATGTATAGGTTATAGTCTTAGAATTACGGTAACGATATTAGAATTTAACCTAAGATATTAGATATTGACGGTACTTCCCCTTTATTATGTTGTTTTCCCTAGCATGATTTTTTCCTCTCACATTATTCTTTTTGGGTTTTAAAAAATGGCTGGAAATAGGAAGATTCACAATAATGGAGGATATTATGGAAAATGGAATGACATTCTTCATGAGAAACCAAATGAAATGAGATTTGTAAGTCCAAACATCGTTATTATGCCTAATCAGAAATCTCATAATATGATCAATAATCTCAGCTTTGGTAAGTTTCCCGACTCAGCAAATAAGAGAAAGATAGAGTTTCATGATGATCATAGAGGAAAGAAAGTTCAATTTTTGTCATGTAACTCATGTGGGAAGAGGCATCAAGGAGAATAATTCAAAAGAACTCGAGCATTCTTTGAGTGCGGAAAAGAAGGACACAAATACAGTAAGTGCAAAGGAAAAGGTTCAATTAACACCATGGAGAAGGATAATGGTATTGCTACGACATCAACAATGATTAGATGTTTTAAATGTGGAATGTATGGGCATTATGCAAACCAATTACCTAAGGGAAATCTCATGAATAGAATCAGCATGGTCATATGGGTAGTATTTATATGGATGATGATGAGGAGACTACAAATGATATATGAGATTAAAGAAGTGTTGATGCTTGGTCAATGGTTTAAGAAGGTAGTGGAATGATTTATGTTTATCAAGAGTTATGTTGTATAGGTAATGGTAATATGGAATAAAGACACATCTAAGGATTGTTACACTATTGCTTTTCTTAAAGTATTTGAAAGTATATGTTGAATGGTATTGGTAACTATGAAAGGTTATTCAGATATTTTTGGAAAGTATATGATATGTGAATAATGAAGGGATAAAGAGATAATGATATGTTTGATAGTATTAATGAGCTCATGAATGATATAAGGACATAGTGATATCATTGTTTGAGTATATAGAAATTTTGGGATTTTGGTATGTGGAAAGAGTTAACTTTTGATAGAATTCATGTTTTCACTAAGGTTCAATGGGTGTTCATTTTTCAATAGAATACATGATTAATGAATTCAAATATTTTGAATGTGACCAACAAGATATATCTTATGATATATGAGAGATAAATGATGGTATTCACATTCTTGGTAGATGAACTCACTAGTAATAATTTTCTTTATACTATGAGCTTGGACCGAAGTATTTTGGATAAGCATAAAGATTGGAATGAATTAAGTTATAAATAATATAGTATTGTTTAAGGAGAGAACTTTTTTTTATATTATTGCAGGAATTTTATAATAATGTAGTTTTAGAAAAAGGGACAACCTACAGGACGTGTGACAACCCATCGCGTCGGACAAGGATGCGGGAATCGAACCCACAACTAAAGTACGACAGGTCTTTATCGCATACCAGTGGCCTACAGGAAGTCCCTGGTAAGTAGAAACTAGTTTTATTTTATTAAGAGCTATGATAGATGAAGTATAAGTCCATTTTAGCAACCATATATGATTAATTTCAAGATAAATGGACTTATGTATATTTAATAAATTGTGATAAACTTTTTGTGATAGAAACAAATGGAATGACCTATCATTCTATCTCATGATCTGCTAACACTTCACGAATGACAAATTCAACTTCATTTCTTTAAGAGATGAAGTGGGAATTGTTCAAGGCACGAACAATGGTGAGATTTTATGAAAATCAAGTAATTATTTCTTTTAATTCAACAATTCTTCCGCATTAAGGGAAATGATCTTGAAAACTAAAAATGTTGTCCTAGTACCCTCATACCCGATAAATCAGATGGCGCCTTAGATCATCACAAATTTATGGCTTCGTGATTGATGGTTTTTTCATATCCATGTTCTCTACCACTCTCCATCAGAACTTGATGGTTAGATTTCTCTTCCATATCCATATTTGCACCTATGTTCTCATATGCGGAAACCCAGTGATGAGTTAATTTGGGTAACCGTTACATTTCATACTTTAGTTTTTTAAAGTTATGTTTTGGTATTCCTTTTTACGATGTGGGTTTCTATGAAAGAAACTTTCAAGTAGTAAACCATTTATAACCCCGATGAATTTCGAGGGCGAAATTCATTTTAAGGGGGGTAGAATGTAACAACCCGATATTTTATGAGAATTATTCTTTTTTAATTTCATTGATGTCTTGTGTTGTACATGACACCAAAATTATCTTTTTCTCTACGCAACACCGTATAATCAACACTATTCTTGGCTCGTGTTACACAAAATTTAAAGTTCATTTGATAGAAGTTATTCTACAAAACATTGAGTGTTTATATATATATATATATATTCAATGTATAAATGAAATACGATTGGATTCTATTATACAAAACAACAAAGGAATCTTTCACTACACACAACCCTGACTTGGCTTATTTTACACGTAATCGCGACCTTCCACGATAGCGCGTGTTGTATGCAATACATAGTTTCACTAAATAATGATATGTTATTAAAATATTATATAAACTAGCCGTTATGAATAGTAATACACACTTTTTGAAATTTTATTTTTCAAAATGGACTTCATTTTTGGATTTGGAATATCGAAATTAGCCTAGGGTGAATTTTTGGCATTTTTCTGAAAACATTCAATTTTCGATGAATAGTGAAAACACAGGGTTACTATTTAAAAACCGAATTTTTATTTAAATAATTATTTATTTTATTTAAATTTATTTTAGGTAAAAATTGATACATAATACCTATATAAGTTCAATGTAATTCATTGGAGTAATTTTATAATAATTTTAGATATATAAAAATTTTATTGAACTTTTCATCGTCTTTTACCCACCTCATTGGAGAATTTGAAAATTTACATAAAACTTAATTTTACCACTTCTATGAGTGGAATTTCCAAAATCCGAGAGAAACGGTTAATATCAAGGAGTAAAATGTGGTTCAATAAGATAAAAATAATTTTTGGTGAATAGTAACTTTTTACTTTTATTTACCACGGTTAAAAGGAAAAAGGGTAATTAAGGGTAAAAGTGATATTACTATTACCCTAACACATGTACTAATTATATTGGATAAGTGTAATTAGATAAAAACAACCTTAGGAATAAAATATTACCCATTAGGTCCACTTGGATCAGATTAGGACACTTATTATTATTTTATTTAAAGAAGAGTTAAAATAGTTAAAATCAAAGTTTAATAAATAAAACATTTTTAATATAGGGTTATACATAAGATACATTCGACTATAAATATTCATTAGAAATCTAAAGATATTTCCTACATAATGGTATTTTATTTATAATTTTTATACATTAAATAATTTAATTTATTTATGACACAATGATGATGCAGTAATTACCTTATTAATGAAATATTAACATAATTGATATTATAAATACCCAAATAAATGTAATTTGAGACTTTTTATGAATTAAAATAATTTTATAGGTTAATATGACATGTTAGTATTGATTTAATTAACTTTTTTCGAACTAATCATGCTTTTATGATTTTCACAAAAATCAAGTACCAAATAGTGTCAAAATTGACATAAAATAATTTTTTAAAACAAATATTATATTATTAATTGTTATTATATTCCTAAAAATCTAAGGTTCGGCCAAATGAATTAGATAAGGTTATATATATTAATAATGAACCACTTGGGCTTCGTTTGTCTTGTTATATTAAATTTATTAACCATGTAGTGTAAGAAAACAAGAAGACACAGTAAAAGTTAAATTATTTAACTTAGTGTTAAATCTAAACGATAAGGTTAAAATAGTAACCTAAACTTGTCTAAAATATATTGGTTGAGAGGATTTCGACCCGTCCCCACTTTAGCTTCAAAATAAATCAATTTGTAGCTATTATAAACCGAATATGTCTTTATTATAAAATAGTATTTTAAGTTTTTCCAAAGGTGCCCCTCTCCTCCCTTATAAAAAGGGCACCCCTTCCTTCTTCTCTTCACACCCTTTTGAGCCTTGAAGCTCAGCCAACCCCTGCCAATTCCTCTTATCAACCTATACAGTTATATCATATAGGTTATGGTCTTCTCAAAATAACAATTGTATTTCCCTAAGAAGAAGTTTAAAAGAGGTACATCGAAGAAGAGGAGGTTCTGATACGTACGAAGCATATCAGACCTAAGGTAAGGGATAATTTAACAATCTCATTTTTATCCGAGATTTCTTATTCGTAAGTATTTACTGGGGTTATATTTATCATCCATGTCCATAAAAATGTTTTCATAAAGTTTTTAATATTCTTCCATGTATGTTTAAAGTCATTTTTACCCATCTTGACTTTTAATTTGTGTTATGGAAGGAATATTGCTTTTGTTTACCATACATTGTACTTTTTTACTTTTCTGTTAAAAGTATGAGGAGAATGTTTTCTTTAACTTATACGGCATGAACATATTTTTACGGTTTTATAATGCCTTATTTTCATGAAGCTTAATCTACAAGATTTCATGACTATTTTCAACAAAATCCTTTTCTTTTAAAATTGCATGGAATTTTGTGAAAAGAAAATGATTTTGAAAAAGAAAATATATTTTCCTCAAGAATTAATTTCAAGTGTTTTATCAAAACCATTTTCCATCTAAGATGACATTATTTCATATGTGTATGTTTAAAATATAATTTCTCTATGATTTACATGGTTTCACTTTTCTTATGATGAAATGATATCCATTTGTTTTATATGGATTATGTTATGATGGGATGATGTTTATGAAACCCATTTTATTCTTTGTGTTATGATGAATTATTTATGTTTATGTTGTGGAAAACGTAAGAATGATTTAATTATGAGATGTATGTGACCTATATCTCCCTCCAATGCATTGGGTAAAGATTTATATCTCATGAGATAGACATGGCTGGAATGGTAAGTTAATCTGGTCCTGTGATACAGGACTAGAACGAGGAGTGAACTCGATTTAGAAAGGGACTTTGTCCACTAAGATGGTCTTGGCAGCAATTCCGTGGCTACTATGGAAATCATATCATGTGCTTAATGGTTTTACACAATTAAATGTTTCATTACCATGCTATTTTATCATGATTGATGTTCCCTTATGACATATTCCTTATGTACTTCCAAGATTTATGTCTTTGCTCAATATTTTGATGTTTAGATTTTATGTTCAAGTTTTTTTCCTTAAAATGTTTATGGATTGTTTTATGTTCTCTATGTTTAGCCTTACTAAGAATTTGAGCTCACCCTTTTTATGTTTTCTTTTCCCCAGGATATAAAGAAAGGTTTTAGGTAAGAAAACCAAAAGGGGAAGATCTTTATGGGAGATGTTGAAGATCTTTCACCATGATTAGAAGATTACGTTCTGAGTTTCCAAAGACACTAAACTAATGCGGTATTTGGGAGTCTGATTTTTTCATGTATTAAGTATTCCGCAAAAGTAATGTAATGTCCATGTATGTCAAGGTTTGGGGTCTCTACAATTAGTATCAGAATGAAGGTTTAGTTAACCTTTGGAAACTAGGATGCGAAAACTTTAGTGAAATCCCTAGAGATATTTCTAAGGTATGTCTAGGGATGTCCCTAAGGATATGTATATGTATAGGTTATAGTCCTAGAATTTCAGTAATGATATTAGAATTTAACCTAAGATGTTAGATATTGACGGTACCCCCCCTTTATTATGTTGTTTTCCCTAGCATGATTTTTGCCTCTCACACTATTCTTTTTGGGTTTTAAAAAATGGATGGAAACAGGAAGATTCACGATAATGGAGGATATGATGGACAATGGAATGACATTCTTCATGAGAAAACAAATGAAATAGGATTTTGAAGTCCAAACATTGTTATTATGCCTAATCAGAAATCTCATAATATGATCAATAATCTAAACTTTGGTAAGTTTCCCGACTCAGCTAATAAGAGAAAGATGGAGTTTCATGATGATCATAAAGGAAATAAATTTCAATTTCTCTCATGTAAATCATGTTGGAAGAGGCATCAAGGAGAATGTTTCAAAGGAACTGGAAGATTCTTTGGGTGCAGAAAAGAAGGACACAAATCTAGTAAGTGAAAGGGAAAAGATTCAGTTAACACCATGGAGAATGATAATGGTATTGCTACGACAACAACAATGATTAGATGTTTTAAATGTGGAATGTATGGGCATTATGCAAACCAATGCCCTAAGGGAAAATCTCATGAAGAGAATCACCATGGTTATATGGGTGGTATTTATGTGGATGATGATGAGGAGACTACAAATAATATATGAGATGAAAGAAGTGTTGAAGCTTGGTCAATGGTTTAAGAAGGTAGTGTAATGATTTATGTTTATCAAGAGTTATGTTGTATAGGTAATGGTACTATGGAATAAAGACACATCTAAGGATTGTTATACTATTTCTTTTCCTAAAGTATTTGAAAGTATATGTTGAATGGTACCGGTAACCATGAAAGGTTATTCATATATTTTTGGAAAGTAAATGATATACGCATAATGAAGGGATAAAGAGATAATGATATGTTTGATAGTATTAATGAGCTCATGACTGATATAAGGACAAAGTGATATCATGGTTTGAGTATATAGAAATTTTGGGATTTTGGTATGTGGAAAGAGTTAACTTTTGACAGCATTCATGTTTTCACTAAGGTTCAATGGGTATTCATTTTTCAATAGAATACATGATTAAGGAATTAAAATATTTGGAATGTGACCAACAAGATATATCTTATGATATATGGGAGATAAATGATGGTATTCACATTCTTGGTAGATGACCTCTCTAGTTATCATTTTATTTATACTATGAGCTTGGACCGAAGTATTTTGGATAAGCCTAAAGATTGGAATGAATTAAGTTAGACATAAGATAGTATTGTTTAAGGCTAGAACTTTTTTTGATATTATTGCAGGAATGTTATAATAATGTAGTTTTAGAAAAAGGGACAACCTGCAGGATGGGCGACAACCCGTAGCGTCGGACAAGGAAGCGGGAATCGAACCCACAACTGAAGTACGACATGCCTTTTTCGCATACCAATGGCCTACATGAATTCCCTGGTTAGTATAAACTGGTTTTATTTTATTAAGCGCTATGATAGATGAAGTATAAGTCCATTTTAGCAACCATATATGATTAACATCAAGATAGATGGACTTATGTATATTTAATAAATTGTGCTAAAATATTTGTGATAGAAACAAATGGAATGACCTATCATTCTATCACATGATCTACTAACACTTCACGAATGACAAATTAATCTTCATTTCTTTAAGAGATGAAGTGGGAATTGTTTAAGGCACGCACAATGGTGAAATTTTACCAAAATCAAGTAAGTATTTATTTTAATTCAACAATTCTTCCACATTAAGGGAAATGATCTTGAAAACTATAAACGTTGTCCTAGTACCCTCATACCCGATAAATCAGATGTCACCTTAGATCATCACAAATTTATGGCTTTGTGATTGATGGATTTTTCATAGCCATGTTCTCTACCACTCTCCATCAGAACTTGATGGTTATATTTCTCTTCCATATCCATATTTTCACCTATGTTCTCCTATGTGGAAACCCAGTGATGAGTTAATTTGGGTAACCGTTACATTTCATAATTTATTTTTTTAAAGTTATGTTTTGGTATTCCTTTTTACGATATGGGTTTCTATGAAAGAAACTTTCAAGTAGTAAACCATTAATAACCCTGACGAATTTCGAGGGCGAAATTCATTTTATGGGGGGTATAATGTATCAACCTGAGATTTTATGAGAATTATTCCTTTTAATTTAATTGATGTCTTGTGTTGTAAGTGACACCAAAATTATCTTGTTCTATATGCAACACCGTATACGCAACACTATTCTTGGCTCATGTTACACAAAATTTCAAGTTCGTTTGATAGAAGTTATTCTACACAACATTGAGTGTATATATATATATATATATTCAATTTATAAATGAAATATGGTTGGATTATATTATACAAAACAACAAAGGAATCTTGCACTACACGCAACCCTGACTTGTCTTGCTTTACACACAATCGCGACCTTCCACGATAGCGTGTGTTGTACGCAATACAGAGTTTCACTAAACAACGATATGTTATTAAAATATTATATAAACTAGCCATTATGAATAGTAATACCCACTTTTTGAAATTTTATTTTTCAAAATGGACTTCATTTTTGGATTCAGAAAATCGAAATTAGCCTAGGGTGAATTTTTGGTATTTTTCTGAAAACTTTCAATTTTTGATGAATAGTGAAAACACTGGGTTACTATTTAAAAACCGACTTTTTATTTACATAATTATTTATTTTATTTAAATTTATTTTAGGTCAAAATTGATACATAATACCTATATAAGTTCAATGTAATTCATTGGAGTCATTTTATAATAATTTTAGATATATAAAAATTTTATTGAACTTTTCACCGTCTTTTACCCACCTCCTAGGAGAATTTAAAAATTTACATAAAACTTAATCTTACCACTTCTGTGAGTGTAATTTCCAAAATCCGAAAGACACGGTTAATATCAAGGAGTAAAATGTGGTTCAATAAGATAAAAATAATTTTTGGTGAATAGTAACTTTTTACTTTTATTTACCACGGTTAAAAGTAAAAAGGGTAATTAAGGGTAAAAATGATATTAATATTACCCTAACATTTGTCCTAATTCTATTGGATAAGTGTAATTCGACCAAAAAAAACCTTAGGAATAAAATATTACCCTTTAGGTCCACTTGTATTAGATTAGGACATTTATTATTATTTTATTTAAAGAAGAGTTAAAATATTTAAAATCAAAGTTTAATAAATAAAACATTTTTAATATAGGGTAATACATAAGATAAATTCGACTATAAATATTCATTAGAAAGATAAAAACATTTCCTATATAATAGTATTTTATTTATAATTTTTATACATTAAATAATTTAATTTATTTATGACACAATGATGATACAGTAATTACCTTATTAATGAAATATTAACATAATTGATGTTATAAATACCCAAATAAATGTAATTTGGGACTTTTTATGAATTAAAATAATTTTATAGGTTAATATGACATGTTAGTATTGATTTAATTAAATTTTTTCGAACTAATAATTCTGTTATGATTTTCAAAAAAATCAAGTACCAAATAGTGTCAAAATTGACATAAAATAGTTTTTAAAACAAATATTATATTATTAATTGTTATTATATTCTTAAAAATCTACGGTTCGGAAAAATGAATTAGATAAGGTTATATATATTAATAATTAACCACTTGGGTTTCTTTTGACTTGTTATAGTAAGTTTGTTAACCATGTAGTGTAAGAAAACAAGAAGACACGGTAAAAGTTACATTATTTAACTTAGTGTTAAATCTAAATGATAAGGTTAAAATAGTAACCTAAACTTATCTAAAACCTATTGGTTGAGAGGATTTAGACCCATAACCACTTTAGCTTCTAAATAAATCAATTTTGAGCTATTATAAACCTAATATGACTTTATTATAAAATAATATTTTAAGTTTTTTCAAAGGTGACCCTCTCCTCCCTTATAAAAAGGGAACCCCTTCCCTTTTCTCTTCACACCATTTTGAGCCTTGAAGATCGACCAAAACCTACCAATTCCTATTATCAACCTCCCTAGTTATATCATATAGGTTCTTGTCTTCTCAAAAGATCAAGTTTAGTGCCCTAAGAAGAAGTTTAAAAGAGGTGCGTTGAAGAAGAGGAGGTTCAGATACGTACGAAGCATATCAGACCTAAGGTAAGGGATAATTTAACAATCTCATTTTTATCCGAGATTGATTATTCGTAAGTATTTAGTGGGGTTATATTTTTCATCCATGTCCATAAAATGTTTTCATAAAGTGTTTAATATTCTTCCATGTATGTTTAAAGTCATTTTACCCATCTTGACTTTTACTTTGTGTTATGGAAGGAATCTTGCTTTTGTTTACCATACATTGTACTTTTTGACTTTTCCATTAAAAGTACGAGGAGAATGTTTTCTTTAACTTATACGGCATGAACATATTTTTACGGTTTTATAACACCTTATTTTCATGAAGCTTAATCTACAAGATTTCATGACTATTTTCAAAAAAATCCTTTTCTTTTAAAATTGCATTGAATTTTGTGAAAAGAAAATAATTTTGAATAAGAAAGGATATTTTCCTCAAGAATTCATTTCAAGTATTTTATCAGAACCATTTTCCATCTAAGATGACATTATTTCATATGTGTATGTTTCAAATATAATGTCTCTATGATTTACATGGTTTCACTTTTCTTATGATTAAATGCTATCCATTTGTTTTATATGGATTATGTTATGATGGGATGATGTTTATGAAACTCATTTTATTCTTTGGGTTATGATGAATGATTTATATTTATGTTGTGTCACATGTAAGAATGATTTCATTATGAGATGGGTGGGACCTATATCTCCCTCCAATGCATTGGGTAAAGATTTATATCTCATGAGATAGACATGGATGGAATGATAAGTTAATCCGGTCCAGTGATACAGGACTGGAACGAGCAGTGAACTCGATTCAGAAAGGGACTTTGTCCACTAAGATGGTCTTGGTAGTAATGCCTTGGCTACTATGGAAATCATATCATGTGTTTAATGGTTTGGCACAATTAAATGTTTTTATTACCATGCTATTTTATCATTATTGATATTCCCTTATGGTATATGCCTTACGTACTTCCAAGATTTATGTCTTTGATCAAGATTTTGATGTTTAGATTTTATATTCAAGTTTTTTTCATTCAAATGTTTATGGATTGTTTTATGTTCTCTATGTTTACCCTTACCGAGCATTTGAGCTCACCCTTTTTATGTTTTATTTTCCACAGGATATAAATAAAGGTTTTAGGAAAGAAAACCAAAAGGGGAAGATCTTTATGGGAGATGTTGAATATCTTTCACCATGATTAGAAGATTACGTTTTGAGTTTCCAAAGACACTAAACTAATACGGTCTTTGGGCATCTGCTTTTGTCATGTATTAAGTATTCCGCAAAAGTAATGTAATTTCCATGTATGTCAAGGTTTGGGGTATCTAAAAATATCATAATTATTTATTAAATTCAAAATTATTACCATTAATTTAATGTTTTGAAGGAAAAAAACATGACGTTTTGTGGAGGCGGTAGTCTACGTGCACACACACGAACTTTGGTCCACTTTTTTTAAGGGGAAAAGGGAAAATGTGATTAATGATTATTTAAATATAATAAAAAAATTAATTATATGTACAATACTAATTTAATTACATAGGTATTTAAATATTTGGATTGTAAATGAAAAATAGAAAAGAAATAGGTTAAGTAAAAAGATTACTCACATTGAGCACTTTGATATTTCCTTGGAAGATCCCTTGGAAATGGATGGAATATGATAATATATTGTGACCAGAAGCTAAAAAGAGAGAAATATTATTCTATGGGAAGTAAAAGGTCAGTTTTTTAGTATGAAACTTAATTTTTGGAGTGGTGTTGAAGTAGTGGTGAGAGGCCCCTTTTATAAGTGTTGAGAATGACTTTTTTGTAAATATTTCAACTTAATATAAAGAGAGCACATATTAAACATTTAAAGTGGATAAAAATAGAAAATAATTGAGTGAATTATGTGATAATTTAAATAATATCTCAAAAAATCAATTTAAAAACGTATTTTTAACATGTTTCAACCCCTTTACCCCTTGAATGATTACTTTTTTCCATTTAAGCTTTTACTATGGTAACTGATTTTTACCTAAGTTAAATTAATATTTATGCCTTAAAATATAGTGACAATTTTTAGATAATTTGGAATAAATGATTCTAAAATTTTAATATATTTAATTTAATTCAATTTATAAAAGTGATAAAAATTAATTTTGAAATAAAAATGTATAATTTATTTAAAACAGTTTTTGAAAAAATATTACTTACGTTCTAAAATATCAAATATAAGTTTTAAATTCAAAAATAATATTTTAAAATATATAATTTTAATTATAAAAAATATATTTGTTGAAGAATTTTTTTTTCATAAGTTTTAGGTTATGCTAATATCCAAGTGATGTCATAAAATTCACTGTATTTTAAAAAAATGATATTTTCACTATTCACCTAAAAATCATTTATTTTAGAAAAATCCAAAAAATTGATCTTAAAATTATATTATTATGATTAATAAAAAAATTCTTTTAATTTTTTCAAAATAAATTTCTAAAATTTGAGTCTAATATTTAAATAAAATTCCAAAATATAGTGGAAAACTATTCATATTGGAAAATTAATTTTTAAAATGTTAACTATTCTTTGTTATTATTTTCTATCAATTAATTATTAATTTATTGGAAATATATTATTCATATCATCAATATTTTTTTATTTAATCATAATATACTTATTTTAAAACAAAACACTAATTTTAGAAAAATATATTTTTAAGCATAAAATGATTTTTTAGTTATTTTAGTTATACTCACTGAATTTAATTAGTATTAAAAAAAATTTATTTTCAATATACACATATTTCATAATGTAGTTACTCCTATTAAAACCCTTTAATTCATTGGCTATGTTATGAATGGTTATATTTAATACTTATATCTTTATCTAAATGTATCACAATTTTAGTTTATATTCAGAATTTCTTATAGAGTAAGATATCAAACACATTGACTTATTTAAAGAAAATAACATATTAAAACATCCGGGTATTAAATATTATAAACCCAAAATTCAGTTCATTATTAACTCAACCTTCACTCAGTGAAAAACTAGTGAGCCTAACTACACTTTTGGTTTGAAACTCTTGGGTGATATGCTTCAGATGGCTCATGAGCACCATAATGAGGGATTATTTCATATTGATATACCTATACCATGAAGTTAATCTTAGCTACTTCATTTTTATCATTCCTTTGCTAAGGTTTATTTACATTACCTTTTTATTATTTTATTTTTTCTAATTTTATTGTGATATTTTCACCTAGAAAGTCATACTATCCCATTGAATGGGGAAATATTGAAATTCATTATATTCATATTCCTAAACGGGAAACTATTTTTTACTTAGGCATAATTTATATATGAGGTTCCTTAGGGGAAATTATGATGTGTATTTTTTAACCATTCTCTTCATATTATGGATGTATTGGAGTTGTTATGTGAAGGGTGAGGCCCAAAATTATATATCCCATCGATGAATCAATAGGCATCATGAGAAAAATTGGATTGGTTATTTGATATTATCCTTACCCATTTATGTATAAAGTCTTAACACAAGGCTTTAATGGTATGTTTATGTTACCTGACATTATAAATTCCATCACTATGAGATCAACTATTAATATCAAATTTTTATTTATTGTTACATTATCCATGAATATATTATTATCATTTATTTAATTATTCAATTTGTTTATTCCTACCATATTATTTATTCCATGATTATGCTAAGATAGATTATTTTGTATGCTACCCCTTATTAAGCATTTAAGATCACCCCTTTATATTGTTTCCCATTTCCCCAGGAAATCACAAATATTACTAAATTTTAGGTATTAAATTTCAAGGAGAAATAATAAAATTTTCATGTATTCAAATGATGTATCTTAAGTTTTCAATGTAATATAATGTTCATTTATGTATCTAGTTTCCTATAACTATTAAACTATTAGATCCTGTGTACTGTGATATTTGTATTATTTACTAATGTAATAAAATAACCATCAAATCCAGGGTATTGGAGTCAAGGTGTTATAATAGTAATCCTGTAACACCCCAAGATTTTACAGTATGTCTATTTTTAAATTTATATTTTTCGATAATTTATATTACACGGAACAATGAACTTAAACAAATGATTAAATATTATTATTATGATAGTTATCAACTAGCCATTAGCATGAAGGGAGTGAATGAGATTAATTAAATTATGAAAATACAGATTTCGTAGGATTATAAAATTAATTCATTGGTTACCAATTAATTAGAAATGAAAACCAATTGAACATAAATGATGTATTTTTATAAAAACTATTTTTATACCCATAGTGAAATTTTATATTAATTATTAAACACTATTAGTGAAATATATTAATGAAATTTATATATTATACATTAAATAATATTTTTTTTACATTCGTCCAAAATATTTTTAGAGGCATAGTAAAAGAATAAATCCAATTTTACACATAAAAATACTATTTTTCAAAACACAGTTTTACCACCTTTTAATGGATAACTTGTTTTAAATATAAATTTTGACACTATTATAAATTATATTTAAAAAAATAAACATTATTTTTTCAAGCGTAATATCAAAATTTACTTTGGTTAAATTTTTGGTATTTTTTCTGATAAGTTTAATTTTTGATGAATAATAATGTGACTGTTAGAATAACAATGCGACTTTTAGGAATAATAATATGACCATTAAAATAATAACCCTAACTATTAAAATATAAATAAAATTTTAACATCTTATAAATGGTAATATGATATAATTTTTTTAATAGTATAAGTAAATAAATATTTTAAAAATTATTAATTAAGTGTTGGTATTTTTGTAAGTCGTAAATATTTAATTATAATTTTATAACTAATAAAATGGTTTAAAAAAAATTATTTTCATAAAATTTATTCATAAATTTATATTTTATTTTCATATGATTTTAAGATATTTTTATGGGACCTTAGTAAAATTTTCAAGGTGTTAGAAAATTAGTTATAAATTTAAAATCTATATTTTTTGAGTAAATGATGATTTTAATTAAAAATTAAATTTATCATATTTAGAAAATTATTTTCATAAAATGGTGTCCATTTTTGAATTTTACATGTTGAAAAATGGTTAGGGTGATTTTTTTGGATTTTTATAAAATAGTTGATTTTTTTATGAATAGTGAAATATGGCAATTTACAGTATTTAACAAAATACATGAATTATGGAGTCATAGGCGATGCATGGAGAATGTAATCCCATAATATAAAACTATCATTAATTATTTTAATATATTTGATGATAAGTCTTAAACTATTCATAGTCTTGAGCCAAAATAATAAACTAATGAATAAAATAATGAGAAAACATCCCTCTCCTCCACTATAAATAACACCCCTCACCCCCTCTTATCCTTACACCTTACCAGCTTTGAGACTTGTATAATTTCTGAAAAATCATCTTCCCAAGCCCATCATGTCCAAAATAATTTTTTCTTAACAAAATACCAAATCACATCCCCTTAAGGAGGTTCTCAAGGAGGAGAAAATCAAGAGGTAAAAACCTCTCTCTTTTCTTTTAATTTCTTTTCAAGTTCTTTTCTGTTATTATTTTCTCATCACCTACCTATCCCAAAGTAACACGACATCTCCATTATATTATATATAATATAATTTTATTGTGTTGAGTGAATAATCCATCATCAATTGTCATCCCTCTCCTTTTATTATAAATATGAAAACATCGTTTGTGAGGCGCCAATTTCCCATCTTTGTGGATGACATGTTTTCATTTTTCAATTTCGCCTTCAAGACTGGTCATGAAACCATTTTTATGGTTGAAATATATTATAAAGTATGTGTTACATACTATGTAATTTTTTGGAAATATTATATATACATGATGTTAATTAATAAAACAAAAATAGTTTGTGATGACTGAAAAATCGCCAAAATAATCTAAATGATTATCACTAATGTCTTATCTAATGATTTATACTCACCCCAAGTAACCAAATGAATTATATAACCATTTAATCTTATAAATTTTTATTAATAGCATATAAATTAAATTATGGATATATATTCCCATTTTACATGAACACCCATACTTATATACAAGTAAACCGATCATGAAAACCAAGGAAAAGAATGCTCCCGAATGATAAAATTATATCTTATAAATCATCCAAAAGAACATAAATAAAATTAATAAAATTAAATTAAATAAAATAAATATATAAAAGTTTATTTATTAATTAATTAATGGGTTTAATTTGATTATCCAATATATTAAGATCAAGTGCAGAACACTTTCAGACATAGGGTAAGGGTTTTCTCATCTCACCTTCATTTCTATGAGATATGCCTTATTCACCACCATTTCTTGTGTATGGTGTATTTTTAATTACGTTTGATGTAACATATCATGAATCAATTTTTCTTAATGTTATTTAATGTTTCAATTTATGATTATTAACTTTATGGGGCATACGATTTGATTGATTACAAAGTTGTAAGAGTTTCTTCCCGAGCCTCCACTTTTCATTCAGGTTACGCTATCTCTCTCTTTACCATAATGTAATTATTAATTATTTTTATATAGTTATTCTAGATTCTGTATATATTTTTCAAAACCATGTCTCCATTTTTGTTCATATTTCTTTTATAAACATTGATCTAATTCATATTTATATGGATTATTTTCAAAGGTTTTTTTTCTGCTGAACAAATTCACATTAAATCAAAGGATTAAGATTGAAGAGATTTTTATGTTTTTGGTACATTATTAAAAGAGAAAAAATAATAAAATTTTCAAAAAAAATTTAAAATAAATTTGGAGGATACACGATTATTTAAATTCAAATATTTGAATTTACTTTTATATTGTGCTGCTAATTTTTAGGAACTTTATTGACTAAGTTTAAATGGATTTACACTATGTTTTAAGAGAATTAAATGATATTATTTTTTTGGAGATATTATTAGAAGATTTATTCAAATTATTTTAGATTAGTTTTAATATTTATTCTATAGGAATAAAGAGGTAACACTGCTATGATTTTAAGGAGATATTTATGAAAGCTCTTGACTCAATTAATTTTGAATATCTAAAGGAAGTGAAGCTGCTACAACTGATGAATATTTATTATCTCTATCTATCCCTCTCTCTCTCTATATATATTTGGTAGGAAAACATATATACGGGATAACATATTCAATACTCTATTTTTTTAAGAGAAAATGTTGTGAACATTGAACCTGCTGTGCATTTACAATATCTTGCGAGACTCTGTTTCATCACCTGGAAATTCTATCTAGTGCTTAATTAATTATACTT
The DNA here is from genome assembly GCA_963277665.1 of Viscum album. Lineage (NCBI taxonomy): Eukaryota > Viridiplantae > Streptophyta > Magnoliopsida > Santalales > Viscaceae > Viscum > Viscum album. The sequence goes on from OY728119.1 coordinate 1,982,235,110, forward strand.
TGATTACAATTTCATTAAAGATACGTGCTAATAAAAATCTCAAGAAACAGTACTAGTGATTTCATTTTTTATCTTCTATTATCTAGTTTCTGAGTCTATAACACTATTTCCCATCACACACACACACTATTTTTCTATTTATGCTTCCACACACAAAAGCATTAATTTTTATTATTTTTCCTTAGGTTCTGACTCCCGGATTATAAAGTTAGAATATAAGGGATGTGACTCCCTGTATCTAAATTTATAACTATTTTAGTTGTGACACCCTACATCTAAATTCAAGTTGTATGGTTTGTGACTCCCCATACAAAAGTCAGTTTTGGGGTTATCCCTCCACTAGAAAAGGATTCTGTATTTGAGTTATGATTCCCTCTGAAAAATCATTTTTAGTGCACACATATCTCTCACTGAGTAGAGAGGTATAAAATTATATTAGGACCACTTTAGACTAAACTAATATAAAAAAATACTTGTGTTATTTACTTTTTCTGCTGCTATTTAACTATAATAATTAGCACTGATAATTAATTCAATTAATCAATTTATTTGTTTAATTTTTTAATATGGTCTATTCACCCCCTCTAAACCATATTACATAACCCTATACAACCTAGAAATATAACCCCAACTTAAAACCACAAATTACTAGAAAATAAGATAAACAACCCAAGTTCCAATAGACACAGCAAGACAAAGACAAAAGATTAAAAAAACTACCACCTCCAAGTGGTTCTTTAAACTTACTATAACCTTACAGGAGGGAATCTAAAAATGCATGAAGTCATAGGTGGGGTGTGAGATAAAATCCTAGCAGGGAATCACCAAGGATTCCATAATAAGATTCCACATTAATTAACCAAATAAAGATTCTAATTTTAAATAAACAGGCATGATAATATAAAATCATATTTAAAACAAATCATGGTTTATATTTCAATTGATGGAAATATTTAAAATAATGGCTTAATATGTATTTTATATAAAACAGTTTATATAAATTCATATTTCATATATAAATCAATTTTACAAATAATTCCATATGTCAAAATAATCATAAATGAGAAATATGGTCATCTACCAAAAGGTACTATAGTTCCAGGTTATGGGATCCTCACACACTCAAATAAGTGATTATAAAAATATACATACACACATCCCTCAAACACTGGTCAAAGAGGTACCATCACCATTCCATTGAGGATGTGACCTACTACACTATGTTTTGTTAGAGTTGTAAAGTGTCAATAGAGTGTTGTCCCAAATAATTCACCAACTATCCAAGATTTCATGTGCTCAAAAAAATAATCAATAATTGGAAATTTATCTCAAAACTGTTCAAAATACAATTAACCATTTCCCATTTCAATATTCCAATCTCCATTTAAAAACAAAAATCGGGTTTTAATCAATTAATGCCTTTTCTAGGATAAAACCAACCAAGTTTCTTATCAAAAAAATTTAATCCATTTTTCTCAAATACAAATTTGAAATAAATTTCACAAGTCAATCTATTAATTTAATTCCAGAATTTATTTCAACAATTTTCATTAAATTCCATAATCACACCCCAATTATTTGGATTTGGAAGTTTTCCCCAATTTTCATGCCAAAGAAAATTCAAATCCCAATTAGATGAAAATTGGGGTTTTTATAATCTAATTGAAAGAAAATTAATTTAAGTCAAGATATTTAGATTTAAATCAATTGGAAAATCTTAAAGATAAACACCTACCAAAATAAAGAGATCACATCTCACAACAACCGTAATAGGAAACTCCAACGAAGAATGCAGAAAAGAGAGATCTGAGAATCAAACCTAGAATCAAGATCTAACACAATAGAGATTAGATCCTCCAATAACATGGAGATATATAAAAAATTAAGGGGTAGAGAAGAATATAGTGGGATATAGAGAACAAAAGAAGAATTCTTAATAGGAAGGGATCAAATGATAATTTCCTAGCTTCGTTCTACCTTAGGGAGAGTTTGGAGGAGAAAAAATTAGTTCTTGGGAGCTCTAAATACCTAGGAGGATGTCCAATCCTAAGTTAAGGTTGAGTGGGGGTATAAATGGGTGTTTGAGAATTATTTTTAATAATTTTTGGAATTAAAAAAAGTCTACATTCATGGTTTCTTAGAGGGGGATGCACGGTTTGTAAAATCATGGGCCATAACCATGCACCCCTATAAAGGGGTTCACGGTTTGTAAAACTGTGTGAAAACCATGAAAACACTAACTTCCTAGGTTTTCACTAGTTTCACTAGTAGGGGTCACAGTTTAGGAAAACCATGTTCCAACCATGCACAACCTAAGAGCCTTCCAAATTTTTCAAAATTTCACCCGAAGCACCCCTAAATGAGACTCAACCAAAGAATGATCAAAAGAGGGTTCAAGGAGTACCTGAAAACATTAATAGGACTTTAAATTAACTATATAAGAAACAAATTAATCCATGATAAGTCTCTAAAATCTCCCATAAATTATTCCACACATGTTATCTTTGTAAATATATAATGTGTACTGCTTTTATTCATAAATTAGCAAATGTAAACAAAATAAGGGGTGAGGTTAAATAATTATTAAGTGAAACATATAACCAAAATTTTTAAAAACATAAACATGATATACATAATATTACAAGAATAAATAATAAAAATAATTCTATAATCATATTAAATTGATATCATGCTATATCTATGATAATAAATGAAAACATAGATAAAATAATTACTGATCTCATATTAATGGAATACATAATGTTGAACATCAAAACATGCTGTGAAGGCCCTGTAATAAGACACTATATTGATATGGGGAGAGGTATACACCAAAACCCAACCTATTTTGTCTCACTAGACTTATCGGCACATCAAAGGGATATATAATTATGGGCCCCACTAGTCACCTGATTAAGTCTAATGAATTCATCATAAGAGTCAATAATATATTTCTACTATTCCCTAAGGAACCTTTGGATGAATAAAAACATGGATATCCATATAATGAAAAATATGAAATTACAACACATAATATACCTATGTTAGTAGTAAATAATCATCATGAATTTCATTACTTCCCCAACCAATAAATAAATATTCTTTTTAGGTGATTATCCTCCAATCTGAATTTTATAAAATGAGATATTCACACCGTATAAGTTAATGAGTATGTGGTTAATTCAATGATGGAATAACATAATAAAAATCCATCTAGATAAATAAGGTTTATGGTGGAAAAATAATATATCCCCATTGTAACAAGGTAAACATAAAAGGTTGTTGATATAAATGAAAAAAATCCTCACAAAAGATTGCTTCAAACAATATCACAAAAGAAGGGATCAAGAATTGAATTATTTGATATTACGAGTTCAATCCCCAAAATGATAAATACATATATTAGAGGATAAAATCATGATCCATAAACCCCATTAGGGTAAATACATTTTAAAATGATAAGGGAAATGGAAGTGAAAACACTAAATAACTTTTAAAAAGAATTTTTAACATTGATGTAGAATGCAAATTTACATGGTGCTTTTAAAGGAAATTTTTGAAAAGGCGACATGAAAGATTTTGAAAACCTTAACTTTTAAAAATAATATCTAATAATGGAGCCTTGAAAATTTATAGATTTTATTTCTTAAAAAATCATAGAGGAATGGAAAACAAATAAAAGTGAAAGGAAAAACCCCTTTTATTATTTTTAAAATACCTTTGTTCAAAACTCACATTGTATAAAGATTAAAAAAACTTTATTTTATATCAAAATATATTTTTACCCATATATTTATAGAAATTAAAATATAATAAAATATTAGGGTGGGATAACCCAAGCTTAGAATAAATAAGTTCATGAAGAAATAATATAACTCAAAGAAAGAATATTTTAACTATTAACATCCCTTATGGGAAACATACTCCATAAAGTAAGAAATATTTAAAAAGGTATATTATATTGTAGAAATGTAAATTATTATAATAAAAATATAATACCACATTATATAATCAATATATATAATATAACCAACTTTTAATTCCAAGTGGATGATTGTAACTCAATGAATGAAAATTGAGTTACCAAAAAGCCTTACAACTAGGGTAACAACCAAGTCAAAATCCATTTGATGAAAATGAAATAATTTGGAATCTTATTTCCCATGAATAAAAAAATATGTGATAAAGGTACATAAATTTTTAGTGAATACATCATTCAAAGGAAAACATGGTGTATAATATAAACATGTCTTAAGGAATTAAATTTTTAGATAAAGAACCCTTTTGGCTTGAGTAACATTTTAATAAAAACCCCTTGAAAGAGAGGTAATGTAATTAAAACTAAAATATCATGATTAAAATATAATTCATGATATAATATCTCAAGTAGTAATTATATACACTATATTAATGAAATTAGAGGCATAATACCAAACATGTCTCAAAGAGGAGAATTTGAGACAAAAACCCTTACCTTAGTACTGATTCATTATGAATTTGAAATAAATGTCTTGAAAAATTAAACTAATTTCATTAAATAAATACCCAAAAATATTATTTATAAATATAATAATTTATAATCATTTATAGTAATTTTATACATATATATTAGTTAGTTTTTACCTATTTTTAATACTAGGTGTAAGTAATTTTTATCCGTTTGAACTAGTTTCATAAAAGTGGTGTTGGTATATATTATTTTTCCAAGGTAAATAATTATTATATTTTATAAGGTAATGGGATAGATGTTATAATATATTTTTTTTAAATCTATAATTTCATTTCATGGAAGTTTTGGTTCTGGTCCATGAGGATGAAATTAGCGACGAGCATCTTTTAGTGATTCTTAATGAACGAAGGGTGATTTCCCAATTAATGAGTTAAATATTTATATAACCTTAAAAGAAAAAAAAATATTTACATATTTATGTCATATTATATTAGTAAATAAGTTATCATAATCATCTATGGTATAAATTCATAATATTGTTCAAGCATGTGGTTAAACCAACCCAAACATGAACCTACCATGATTAATGGATGATTACGGGATGGTTTAATGGTAATATCATTAAAAAAGAATAATAATTATCTTATTTAGTGTTTATTAGTGTGATATTAATTTTAATTAATTATAAATAGGATATAGTTTATATAAAGTCAATACTTAGAAAAAAGAGATCATTTTCCTCTTAGTATGTTTGTTTTAAATGATTGAATTAATGATAATCATTTATTGATCGTATAATTGATAGGTTCTAAATTTTTTCATAATAAAACCTTAATGATATCATAAAAATAATATATATCCTTTAATCTAATCCTTATATCCATCCATGAATGGCAGCAATGAAAAAAATACACCATTCCATGGAGGCGGTAGTTGGCACATTCACATGGATGATGATTTTGTTTTCCATAGAAGGGGAGAAATGTATAATATGTTTTATCATTTAATAATATAAAATATGTTATAAATATCATAATAATTTATTAAATTAAATATTATTACTATCCATGAAAGGTGTTTAATGGAAAATAAACATGAGGTTTTTGGTAGCGGTAGTCCATGCACACAAACACACGAATGCCATTATGATTTTCTTAAGGAAAAAATGGAAAATGCGATTAATGATTATTAGAATAGAATAATAAAATTAATTATATAAAAAATACTGATTTCATTATATAGGTATTTTAAATTTTAATTTCAAATGAAAAATATAAAAGAAATGAGTTAAGTAAAAATGATTAATCATGTTGATCACTTTGAGACTTCCTTGGAAGATCCCTTAGAAATGGATCAAATAGGATAACATATTGTCACAAGAAGCTCCAAATAGAGAAATAAGATTCTATGGGAAAGAAAATGGTAACATTTTCGGAAGGAAACCTAGTTTTTAGAGTGGTATTGAATGGGTGGTGAGAGACCCCTTTTATAAGTGTCAAGAATGACATTTTTCATAATATTTCAACTTAATATAAAGGGATCACATGTTAAACATGTCAAGTGGATCGAAAAAATCATAATAATTGAGTGGAGTGTGAGATAATATCTATATTCTATTATCCAATCAATTTATAACATGTTTTTAACATGTTTCAATCTCTTTAGACCTTGAATTATTACTTTTTTCCATTTAAGATTTTACCACGGTAAATAGTTTTTACCTAAGATAACTTTATATTTATGAACAAAAATAAAGTTGTAATTATTAGATAATTTGGAATCATTGATACTAAATTTTAAATCAATTTATTTTGATTCAATTTATAAATGTTATAAAAATTAATTTAAAAAAATGTATAATGTATTAAAAATAATTTTTGAGAAAATATTATTAATGTTATAAAATATCAATTATAGGTTTTTAATTAAAATAAAATATTTTATAATATATAATTTTACATATAAAACATATATTTGGTCAATAAAAAACAAAAAGATCCATATTTCCCTAAACATCAACTTGGGAAATAATAATCTTGACACTAGAAGTATCCTTTGATAATCAAATCATAAGGTTAGTGTTTTAATACTTTCTGAAAAATTCATCAATACACTATGGTGGCTTGAATAAGAATAAAATAATACATCCACAAATCTTGAGTGGAGGATAAGTACAACTTCTTCCCTTTGTTCTCCTCACTAACTTCTAGTATAAGATTTCCCTTTTTTTCTTTATCTTAGAGGATACTGATGTTTATCATCATTGTTATCCTACATTTTTTTTCAAACTATATCACTCAGAGTTTAGAATATACAATACATATCTCAACCTATATCATTCTAGGTTCATCCTTGGTTACTCTTTGTTGGGATTTTCACAAACTCCATAAACTAATCCTGTAAAGTAACTAAAAAGTAAATCCTTTATAGTTGTTTGTAAAGAGGATATGATCAACCAAAGAATATAACCCGAGAGTTTCATATTAGGTGTCAAATTAGGCCTCTTTATCTTTCACTAGGTTATAATAGAGTTAATATCTAATACACCCTTTTCATAGTTATTACCCTTAGGTACATCTATACTAGATCCTACATCCACTTATAGTATCCATACATGGATTTAATTACTATAATAATCACACAATATCTACTTTACCCAAACTTCAGGATGTAATCCTATGCTCAGTATTACTCCTAGGAATTTCACTAAAGTTATCTATCCTAATCCCCAAATAAAATGTACATTATTTCCTTAACATTAAATCTCATACTATCCCAAAGGGTTATATATACCTTTGAAATTATGATCATCCTTAACTTATCAAACCTTAAATTATCCTCAATAAATATCCTAGTATACAAAGTTACATAAACCATTATATGATACCAGATATGATGCCATGGACCCACGCTCCCAGATCCAGTTCCTTAAACACATACTTTACCCACTCTCTTTAATACCAACTGTAAAATCATGTATATACAAATATTTAATTACAAAATAAACAATGAAAATTACATCTCTTAAATTCCAAACATTTTTTTTAAGTTTATAGCTTTATAGAATTAGGAAAAATTATAAACTAATAAATCCCATGTCTTTCTCAACCAATAGACAAATTTTCACTATATATTAAAAAAATTAATCCATACAAAGTCTTTAAAATATCCTAAAAATCATTACACATGTGTTTTCCTTCTAAATATGTCACATATACTAATTTTATTTATAACATGGGGAGTTGAAGAATAATAAAGGGGTGATCTCAGATTCCTAGTAAGGGAAACATATTACCAAACCTGTAAAAAATATAATCATTGAATACATAATATGGAAGGAATAAATAATCTGAATAATTCCATACTCAACTAAAATTGAGATAATGGTATATTCATGATAATAAATTAAAACATGGATAAAAATAATTACCTAGATTTGTAGTGGGAAAAAAAATAAAGAAAAGTAGTATATAATGTCTCATCACCCCCTATCAGGAAAAGAAAAAGTGCAATCAATTGATGATGATGCATAACCTCCTACTAAGAAGTTGTACCATGTTAGAGTGACAAAATATATAAGATAACCCCTACCAACCACACAAACATGTGGAGGGAGGTCTAGATGATAATTTCCTACAAAACTATCTCTCAAAAGAGCCGCCCACCTAAAAATGTATGCGAAGAATAATTGTACTATCAACCTGATGCAATTCCAAACCAGATAGAAAAAACTTGTGAATTTTTGTTTAATAAAGGGTGATTAACCCTTAACCTATTGAAAAATGCATAATAGTAATTATTGATCCTATATTTATGGAATTAATAATAATAGACATCAAAACATGTTATCATGGTCTTGTGACAAGACACTATACTGATATGGAGAGAGGTATACACCAAAACCAGGGTTTTTTTTCTCATGATACATGTCAATGCATCGAAGGGATATATAATTATGGCCCCCACACGTTACCTTATTAAGTCCCACCATAAGAGTCAAAAAGATGTTTCATACCATTTCCTAAGGAAAATATAGATGAATAAAATCATTGGTATCCATATAATAAAAAATATAGAATTTTAATACATAATAAATGGTAGTTAGCAGTCAATAAACATTAAGAATTTCAATACTTCCCCAACCAATAAATATACTTTATTTATAGGTGAATATCCTCCAATATGAATTATGTAAAATTATATGTTCACATCATATATGGTAATGAGTATATAATTAAGTTAATACTAGAATAACATGATCATAATACATCCAAAGAAATAAGGTGGATGGTGGAAAAATAATATATCCTTAGTGAAAAAAGGAAACATAAATGGTTGTTGACATAAATGAAAAGAACCCACATAAAAGAATGCTTTGAAAGGCATCACAAAAGAAGAGATTAAGAATCAAATTGTTTGATACTGTGAGTTCAATCCCATAAATGATAAATATATATATTAGATTATAAATCATGAAATATAAATCCCATTAGGGTAAATAATTTTGATAATTATAGGGGAAATGAGAGTGAAAACTTAAAATAGATTTTAGAAAACATTTTTAACATTGGCATAAAATATAAATTTACATATTACTTTCAAAGGTAACTTTAGAAAAGGTGAAATGAAATATTTATAAAACCTTTAAGTTTAAAAATAATCTCAAATAATGGAGACTTGAAAATAACTAAATTTCATCTTGAAAAAAATTGAAGTGGAATACAAAACATATGAAAGTGAAATTAAAAATCATTTTTAATAGTTTGAAAATTTCTTTGTTCAAAACTCACATTGTAAAAGGAGTAAAAAATATTTATTTTGTATCAAAGTATATTTTTACCCATAAAGGTAGATAAATTAAAATAAAATAAAATATTAGGGTGGGATAATCCAATCATGGAATAAATAATTTTATTATGAAATAATATTACTCAAAGAAAGGATATTTGAGCTATCAATATCCCTTATGGGAAACATAATCCTTAAAGTAAGAAGTATTTTAAAAAGGTGTATTATTTGGTAGTTATGTAAATTCATAGAAAAAAATATAATACCACATAATTCAATAAATTGGTACAACATTACCAACATTTAAGTCCAATAGGACAATCATAACCCAATGAATGAAAATTAAGTTACAAAAAATCCTTACAACTATGGTACGAAATGAGTCTAAAGACATGTGATGAAAAATAAACATATTTTTATTATTATTTCCCATGAATAAAAAAACTATGTGATAAATATACATCCATGTTTAGTGAATACACCAATTAAATTAAAACATGGTTCATAACATAAACACATCTCAAGGAATTAACATTTGAGACATAAAACTCTCATGGCTTGAGTAAAATTTTAATCAAAACCAATTGAAAGAGATGGATTTTAATTATAAATAAAATAAAATAATTGAAATATAATTCATTATATAATATATCAAATAGGAATTATGTACCCCAAAAAAATGAAATTTGGTTTATAATACCAAACATGTCACAAAGAGGGGAATTGGAGTCGAAAACCCTTACCTTGATTTTGATTCATTTTGAACTTGCAAAAAATTTACTAAATAATTAATATAATTTCATTAAATACATAACCAAGAACCTTATTCATAACTATAACCATTTTTATTCCTCATTTATAGTCATTATATACATATATATTAGTTATTTTTTACCTATTTTCAACACTAGGTGTAAGTAATATTTATCGATTTAAACTAGTTTTGTAAAAGTGGTGTTGGTATATATTATTTTTATAAAATAATTATTATTAGATAATATAAGGTATTGGAATATATGTTATAATATAGATTATAAATATATAATTTCATTTCATGTTAGTTTGGTTTAAGATTCATGAGGGTGAAATCGACGACGAGCATGTTTTAGTGATTCTTAATGAAATGAGGGTGATTTCTTAATTAATAAGTTAAATTATAATATAAACTTACCAGAAAAAAATATTATTTACATATTTAATTGATATAATAATATTAAATATGTTCTCATAGTCATCCATGATATAAATGCAAGTATTGTTCAATTAGGTGGTTAAACCATCCCAAACATGAACCTACCATGATTAATGGATGATTATAGGGTGGTTTAGTTGAAATATAATTATAACAAAAGAATAATGATTTAATTTAGTGTTTATTTGTGTTATATATCAAAATTTTAAATAATTATAAAGATAATATAGTTTATATAAATTCATTACTTAGAAAGAATAGATCATTTTCCTCTTAGTACGTTCGTTTTAAACGATTAAATTAATGATAATCATTTGTTGATCATATCATTAACGAGATATACAATTTTTAATGATATAACCTCAATGATATCATAAAAATCATATTTATCCTTTAATACCATCCTTATATCCATCTATGAAAGGTAGTAATGAAAAATGGAATACACCATTCCATAAAGGCGGTAATCCGCATTGACACATAGATGATGATTTCATTTTCCATTGAATGAGAGAAATGTATGATATTTTTTTATCATTTAAAAATATTAAATATTATATAAATATCATAATTATTTATTAAATTCAAAATTATTACCATTCATGTATTTTTTTATGGAAAAAACATGACATTTTGTGGAGGCGGTAGTCTACGCACACACACATGAATGTTGGTCCACTTTTTTAAGGGGAAAAGGGAAAAGGTGATTAATTATTATTTATATATAATAATAAAATTAAATATATAAAAAATATTAATTTCATTACATAGGGATTTTAAAATTTTTATTGGAAATGAAAAATAGAAAAGAAATAAGTTAAGTAAAAAAGATTACTCACATTGAGCACTTTGTTGATTCCTTGGAAGATCCCTTGGAAATGGATGTAATAGGATAATATATTGTGACCAAAAGATAAAAAGATAAAAATATTATTCTAGGGGAAGTATATATGGTATTTTTTTAGTATGAAATTGAATTTTTAGAGTGGTGTTGAAGTGGTGGTGAGAGACCCCTTTTATAAGTAGTAAGAATTACTTTTTTTTGTAAATATTTCAACTTAATATAAAGGGAGAACATGATAAACATGTAAAGTGGATAAAAAATAGAAAATAATCGAGTTGAGGATGTGATAATTTAAATAATATCTCAAAAACTCAATTTAAAAACATATTTTTAACATGTTTCAATCCCTTTACCCCTTGAATGATTACTTTTTTCCATTTAAGCTTTTACTATGGTAACTGGTTTTTACATATGTTAACTTAATCTCTATGCCTAAAAATAGTGGAAATTATTAGATAATTTGGAATAAATGGTTATAAATTTTAAATATATTTAATTTTATTCAATTTATAAAAGTGATAAAAATTAATTTTAAAATAAAAATGTATAATTTATTAAAAACAATTTTTTAAAAAATATTACTTATGTTATAAAATATCAAATATAAGTTTTTAATTCAAAAATAATTTTATAAAATATATAATTTTAATTATAAAAAATATATTTGGTCAAGAAAAAAGTTTCATAAGTTTTAGGCTATGCTTATATCCAAGTGATGTCATAAAAGTCACTGTATTTAAAAAAAATGATATTTTCACCATTCACCTGAAAATAAATTATTTTAGAATAATACCAAAGATTGAGATTAAGAATATAATATTATGATTAATCCAAAAATGGTTTTCATTTTTTCAAAATAAATTTCTAAAATTTGAGAGTCTAATATTTAAATAAAATCCCAAAATATAGTGGAAAACTGTTCATATTGAAAAATTGCTTTTAAAAATGTTAACTATTATTTCAATTACTAATTAATTTATTGGAAATATTTTATCCATATAATAAATATTTTTTTATTTAATCATAATATACTTAGTGTAAAATAAATCCCTAATTTTAGAAAAATATATTTTTAAGCATAAAATGACCTTTTAGTTATACTAATTGAATTTAATTAGTATTAAAAAGATAATTTATTTTCATTATACCCATATTTCATAATGTAGTTTATCTTATTAATACCCTTTAATTCAATGGTTATGTTATGAATGGTTATAATTAATACTTATATCTTTATCTAAATGTATCACAATTTTAGTTTAAGTTCAACATTGCTTATAGAGCAAGATATCAAACACATTGGCTTATTTAAAGGAAATAATATATTAAAACATAAGGGTGTTACAAATTATAAACCAAAAATTCTGTTGGTTATTAACTCAACCTTCACTCAGTGAAAAACTAGTGAGCCTAACTACACTTATGAGTTGACACTCTTGGGGGATATTCTTTGGAAGTCTCATGAGCACTTTATGAACCATAATGAAGGATTATTTAATTTTGATATACCTACACCATGAAGTTAATCTTAGCTAATTCATTTTTATCATTACTTTGATAAGTTTTATTTCTATTACTTTTTGATTATCCTATTTTTTTTAAGTTTATTGTGAGATTTTTACCTTGAAAGTCATATTGTCCCATTGAATGGGGAAATATTGAAAATTCAGTATATCCATATTCCTAAATGGGAAAATGTTTATTACTTAGCCATAATTTTAATATGAGGTCCCTTATAGAACATTATTATTGATATTTTTCAACCATTATCTTCATATTATGGATACCTTTTATTTTTTATATGATGGGAAAAACCTAAAATTATATAGCCCATCGATGAATTAGTAGGCATCATGAGAAAAATTAGCTTGGTTATTTAATATAATCCTTACCCATTTATGTATAAAGTCTTAACACAAGGATTTAATGGTATGTTTACGTTTCCTAACATTATAGATTCCATCACTATGAGATCAGTTATTAATGTCTATTTTTTTATTTTTATATTATCCATTAATGTATTATTCTCATTTATTGAATTATCCAATTTGTTTATTCCTAGCATATTATTTATGCCATGCTTATACTAAGATAGATTATGTTGTATGCTACCCATTATTGGGAATTTGAGATCACTCATTTATATTGTTTCCCATTTCCCATGTAAATAAAGAATATTACTATATGTTAGGTATGGAATTTCAAGGAGAAATAATGAATTTTTCATGTATTCAAATGATGTATCTTAAGTTGTCAATGTAATATAATGTTCATTTATGTATTTAGTTTCCTAAGACTAATTAAATATTGGATCCTATGTACTATTATATATGTATTCTATACCAATGTAATAAAATAACCATCATATCTAGGGTACTAGAGTTGGGGTATTATAATATTAATCTTGTAATACCCTAAAATTTTACAGTATGTCTCTTTTTAAATTTATATTTTTTGATAGTTTATATTACAAGGAACACCAAACTTAAAAAAATGATTAAATATTATTATTGTTATATTTATCACCTAGCCATTAGAATTGATAGAATTAATGAGATTAATTAAATTATTAAAATACTTATTACACATGATTATAAAATTAATTCATTGGTTACTAATTAATTATAAATGAAAACCATTGAACGTAAATGATGTATTTTTATAAAAACTATTTGTATGCCCATAGTGAAATTTTATATTAATGATTTAACACTATTAATGAAATATATTAATGAAATTTATATATTATACATTCAATCAATTTTTTTACATTCATCCAAAATATTTTTAGAGGCATAAGATAAGAATAAATTGAATTTTACACATAAAAAGACTATTTTTCTAAACACAATTTTACCACCTTTTAATGGAGAAATTGTTTTAAATATAAATTTTGACACTATTATAAATTATATTTTACAAAATAAACATTATTTTTTCAAGTGTAATATCAAAATTTAATTTGGTTAAATTTTTGGTATTTTTCTGATGAGTTTCATTTTTGATGAATAATAATGTGACTGTTAGAAATAAAATGCAACCTTTAGGAATAGTAATATGACCATTTGAATATTAACCTAAAATATGAAAATATAAATATAATTTTAGCATCTTATAAATGGTAATATGATATAATTATACCATAATATAAGTAAATAAATATTTTAAAAATTGTTAATTAAGTGTTGGTATTTTTGTAAGTCCTAAATATTTAATTGCAATTTTATAATTAATAAAATTATTTAAAAGAAATTTATTTTCTTAAAATTTTCTCATAAATTAATATTTTATTTTCTTATGATTTTAAGATAATTTTATGAGACCTTAGTAAAATTTTAAGGTATTATAAAATCAATTATAAATTTAAAATCTGTATTTTTTGAGTAAATGACGATTTTAATTAAAAATCAAATTTCTCATGTTTAGAAAATTATTTTCATAAAATTGAGACTATTTTTTAATTCTAAACATCTAAAAATTTTTAGGTTGATTTTTCTAAAATAGTTGAATTTTTGGTGAATAGTGAAATATAATAATTTAGAGTATTTAACAAAATACATGAATTATGGATTCATAAGTGATGTATGGATGATTTAAACCCATAATCTCGAACCATAATTCATTATTTTAATATATTTGGTGATAATTATCAAACTATTCATAGTCTTGAGGTAAAATAATAAACTAATGAATAAAATAATGAGAAAACACACCTCGTCTCCACTATAAATACCACCCCTCACCACCTCTTCTCCTCACATCTTAAAAGATATTATCCTTAACCAATTTCTTCCAAATCATATTAACAAGACCCCCACATCTAGTAGCCTCTAGTATTAATAAAATACCAAAACCAATCCCCTTAAGGATGTTCTTAAGGAGGAGAAAATCAAGAGGTAAAACCTCTCTCTTTTCTTTTAATTTCTTTTCAAGTTATTTTATTTTCTTATTTTATCGCCACATACCTATCCCAATGTAACATTATATCTCTAGTATCTTCTGTATACTGAAATTTTATTATTCTTAGGAAATAATCCATCATCAATTATCTTCCCTCTCCTTTTATTCTAAAGATGAAAACATCATCTGCGAGGTGCCGATTTACCGTCTTCATGGATGATGTGTTTTCATTTTTCAATTTCTACTTAAAGTATGTTCATGAAAACATTTTTATGTTTGAAAAAAATTATAAAATATGTATTAAATCCTATATAATTTTCTAGAACCATTATATATACATGATGTTAATTAATAAAACAAAACTAGTTTGTGATGACTGAAAACCGTCCAAAATAATCTAAACTATTATCACTAACGTCTTATCTAATGATTCATCCTCACCCCAAATAACCAAATTATTTATATAAAAATTTAATATTATGTATGTTCAATAATAACATATAATTTAAATTATGGATATCTATTCCCATTTTACATGAACATCCATACTCATATATAAGTAAACTGATCATGAAAACCAAGGAAACGAATACTCTCAAACGATAAAATTGTATCTTATAACTCATCCAAAAGACCATAAATGAACTTAAAAAAATTATATTAAATAAAATAAATGTATGAAAATTAATTAATTAATTAATTAATTGATTTAATTTGATTATCCAGGACATTAAGATCAAGTGTATAACACTTTCAGACATAAAGTAATGGTTTTCTCATCCCACCTTCATTTCTGTGAGATATTCCTTATTCACCACCATTTCTTGTGTATGTTGTATGTGTAATTCCCTTTTATGTATCATATCATGAATCTATTTTTATTCATGTTATTCAATTTTTCATTATTATTAACTATATGGGGCATATGATTCGATTGATTATAAAGTGGTAAGAGTCTCTTCGAGAACCTCCATTTTTCATTCAGGTTACACTATCTCCATCTTTACCACAATGTAATTCTTCATTATTTTTATATATTTTTTCTAAATTATGTATTTATGTTTAAAAACCATGTATCCAGATCATTTAATCTTTATTTTAAAATAAATTCTTGTTTTCAAGGTTCCCTTCTCAATTTTTCCCGATACACAAGCCTGATTAAAGGGAACATCTCAATTTCTTACCCATTTTTAGGTACCACCCATAATCTGTTTTAAGACACCATTATTTTTATAAAATCACTAATTCTTTCATGAAAACCTATATTTTTTCATTTCTAGTTTTATACAAATAATTATGACAAATATAAATGATTTTTTCAAAAGAAATATTCTTTTCAAGTAAAAGAGATATTTCTCTAAAAAACCCCACGTTGATTTTAGCAGATTATTTTCATCTATTTTAACACCTATTATAAATTATATGATTTATTGAGATTTATATATTATTATTATTATATTACACATTTTATTAAATGGTTTATGATCAGTTTGATTGCGGATTTTCTATCTGATACCATTCACCATACTACTCAGAATGATTAGTGATTATGTTTACAGATTGGGGAAGGTTATTTACATTTCTTATATATGTGTTGTTTATTTTTAGACCATTCATATAAGGAATTAATTGGACTTATTAAGTGATGGTAATTTCCCTCTATATACCCTCGATTCATCGGTAGGTCTCGTGAGACAAAATAGGTATAAACTTGGCTGAGGCCTTACCCATTTTTAGATATAGTTTTGGTTGATACCTTAACCATTTATTTTCAGATGACTTGGAAAAGGCCTAAACAATATTTTTTAGATGTTTTATATTATTAATTCACTCATTATTATTTTATTAATTTATAATCCATGTGAATATTTGACTAGTATAATATCTATGGTTAAGATTCATTATAATTTGATTATTTTTATGGCATTATTTATTTAGCTTTTATTCTTACTATATTATACTCAAGTTTATGTTCTAACAGAATGTGTTTTCAATAATTCACCATGACTTATTGTTTATATTATCTTTTACTATATTGATTAACCTTAATAAGAATCTTATCTAACCCCTTTCCCATGTTTTATTTTTCCCTAGGATATGAAGATGTATATTATGAATGACTTGCAGGGATAATCTAGGAGTTATGGATGTTTCCAATGGAGTTTCTATTTTGTTTTTATTTTTAAGTTTTAATGTAAAATTTATTTTTGTATATGGTTTTACAAAACTACTAATCTATTTGTTCCTTCTGGATGCGACTTCCTTGTTTATTATACCAATGTAATAAAGTAAGGCACCAGCTCTGGGCAACTGGGGTCAGGGTCTTTACAAATCCCCACATATGGGGAATATTACATTTATAAGAAGTTATGATTAATAATTCTCACTTAAATTTCATAAATTTAATGAAATATTATTTATGTTCTATTTTGAAAACAATATATGTGAAAAAATAAGTGAAGATAAAAATATTTAATTCATGATAATTTGAAACTCTCTCATTAAAAACCTTATTAATAAAAACCAACAAAAAAACTCAATGAATAGAAATAAAGTGAAATATTAATAACTATAAATTATAAAAATGAGATCCAATTCAAGTATCTAATGGTAATTATATATCCCTTAATGGATATTATTACCAAATACACTTCCAATTGAGGGAAGTATTTACTTTTAAACCAAAACGGTAGGTAGATCAGAAGACCAGATCTAAGGAATCCAAGTTCTCAATATAGGAGCTTCCTAAGCTAAGATTGTTATAAATAAAAAGTTCCATAACTATAACTTCCATGAAAAATGGTCAATAATAGTAATCTCTATCCCTGAGTGTAACATCTCGTTACCTTGATTAGGTTAGATTGTCCCTCTATCCAAGTTCCCTTTTGGTTTTAATTCCTTAGAAGTTGTTTTATGAATTTTATGAAGGATGTAGAGTAATTATACACCATGTAATGGATTCTAGCGGAAATTAATGATATAGAACACCACACCATGAAATGGAACATGTTGTGACCAGGTCTTACACAACGTGACTTTTTAAAATGTCAGTTTTTAACCCGAGGCAATGGGTTTTTGAGCGTACTTTTCCAGCATGGAGTTCACGATGTGATTAGGAGTTACACATCATGACTCGGCCTACTTATAGTTTTAAAAATATTTGAGTGACTATGTTTTCATGAATCCTTCTCTAAACCCCTTGGATCTTGAACTAGAACTCATCCTAGATGATTTTTAGTGTCCCCTTCCCCCTAGATCGATCTGTTCGAAATTCAAACTCCATTATAATTGTGGTGAGTCTCTCCAAATCTGTTGTGAGATCTTGTTTTGGAGGTATTTTCCTTTATTGGTCATGGTGTGGTGGGTGTTCATCCTCTAGGGACTTCATTTACACTTTTGGGTTTCGTTGATTTTAGTTTTCCATTGTGGTCGTGTGCGACCCATGTTTTGAGGTAGGTGGTTTAGTCTCTATCCTATGTTGATAGACCTAATTCTTTTTCTTTATAAACTATTTTGTATATTGAAATTGGCATGATTTTTATTTTTGTGTTAAAAGGGTTTTTGATGAAAAATGATTTTCCCTAGTTATTGATAAATGGAGAGAAAATGGGTATTTTTGAAGCATTGAAATGGAATTGATATGGTTTTCAAAGCATTGAAATGAATTATGAAAAATATCACATGGGTTACCTTGGGTACTTAGGTGGAAGGTTTATCTTGGGTCCATCGTCCATTATTTTGTGATTATCAAGGGGGTTTGTCTTGGGGATTTTCTATATTTCCTAGGACTATTGTTCTAGGGAACCAATATTGACATTTTTGGGTGTTTACTCCTAGGTTATTCCTTTGCTTCCTAGGCATGTGTTCTAGGATCAAAAATGTGTGAAATTGATTGATTTATTGTGTTATGAGTAGTCTATGGACCGAACCTATAGTATTCCTTGGTGTTGGGATACCTATGATTTTTGTTTTATACTACTTGGATTTCTGATTTAGCCTTGATATGCATGTTTATGCTTGTGGAAAATGATATGGAAAATGTGCCATGAAATTGATATACCTGATTTTTTAGAACTGTGGGAAAAGATAAATGTTTACCATGTTTTCTATAAAACCTCCTTACTACTTATAATGCAATGTTTTTATTTAAAATGAGCATACATAGATTTTTATACAGATTTTGGTTATGGAATACCTAGGTGGGATCCTACTGAGCCTGTAAGCTTACACCCTGCATACCTCTTTGGTGGTGCGTAGACATTTGTTTGTTTTCTTGTGCAGGGAAAAGCAAGGTTCCATAGTGAGGCAACAAGGTTCATGTTAGATGGTTGGGAAGCTGGTGGTGAGACAATGGGAGTTCATCCATACCATTGTTTAGAGTAGTTGTGTGGTTTTTAGTCCTTTGTTGTTGGACCTGTCTTAGAGTTTTAGCTACTTTTGAAGTTGTTTGTTTCTGCTATTTTATTATAGTTATGTCATATATATCTTGTTCTTATTACACTATTTATTCCTATTATATATATATATTCCATGTGGTTGTTCAGGTTGGGTGAAATTGTTCCCTCCGTTGTGTTTTTTGATGCTCAGTTTCTTGTCGCCAGCCCATGGGGATCGAGAACGCCTTTTAGGTATGTGAAGGATCGGGTCGGGTGCTGGGTTTGAAGGCAACACAAGTCAATATGTTACAGTTTGGTATTAGAGGAGGTCTGTCCTCAAGAGTCCTTGTTTTGGGACATCTTTTAGATTGGAGATAGGATTTCTGGGACTTGAGAGGTATGTTGCGATAATTTCTTGGCCAACTCTTGTTATAATGACACTCAAGTTTCCCTGGGATGTTGGGATGTGTATCTCTAGTATTGGTTTTTATTTTAAAAACATCAGTTTTTCTTATGGGTTTTCTAGTTTGAACTGAGATTTGTTATGTTGTCTGATAGTTCTTATGTTTTAGTGTGCAGCAGTATGCCTTCGAGATGTCTTCCATGAGTTCCTCAGGAAGGTGAATCTAATGCTTGTTAAGGTAACCCACCTATAGATCATAATCTCATTGATACTATCATATGGGTAGTCCGTGATATTTATCAAGGTGTACCAAAATTTCAGAACGTAGTGGTCAGGGTAAAACCAAGAGCTGGAGGAGAGAGAGATCGATCACGAGAATTCTTGCATGAGATGCTGCTATCCTTTAAAGGAACGATTGAGCCTCAAGAGTTGGAGGAATAGCTGGGCAGGATCTATCAAATCTTCAATTTTATGGAAACACTTGAGAACATCAGGGTGAAGTGTTCTGTGTTTATGCTTGAGGGATCCAGCAAGGGATGGTGGGATTCTATGGTCAAAGCAAACAAACATGTGGGCTTGGATGGGAAGGGTTTCAAAACCCAGTTCTTTCATCAGTTTTGTTTAGAGTCATTGATGATGGAGAAGTCTCTATAGTTCCTTTCTTTACAATAGGGATAGAATTCAGTGTCATCATACACCAATAATTTTTCTGAGCTTTTCTGTTTTGCCTTGGACGTGGTGAAGAATTACCAGATAAAGGCATAAAAGTTCCTCCAGGGTTTGCAATTGGATGTTAGATCATGAGTGTTTATGCTGAAGATTTATACCTATGTAGAGATGGTAGACATAGATATTATGGTATAAATGAATATGGAAGGAAAGTTTGTATTTTCTACCTATTCTATTCCATTGGGTTGTAGTTTCAGTGGCACACATGGGAAGAAGAGGAAGTTGCAAGATCATCATAGGAGTAGTTGAGGTGGGTCTCAGTAGTGTGCCTCCTCTACACCGTGCCTCTGACTTGATATCAGTGTATCAAGTGAGGAAACATCAGACGTTCTTGTCCTATGTCTGTGAAGATGTGAAACAACTATGGATGCATTGGCCACTTACAATGCTTCTGTCAGGATATGACTATGCCTTTTTATGGTTATGGTTCGTCAGCTCCAAAGGATACTGTAGTGCAATTAGAAGATTCAAAGACTACATGGATCTATCTACAGACCTCAAGAGTGAATAATTTTCACATAGTAGATGAGTGTCTAGTGGAAGTTAATGTAGGTCTGGAAATAGTGGGAGGTACTATCCTTATTGCTTATTCAGTAAAAATTGCTTTATTTTATACAGGTACCTCCCACACATTTATATCTGAATGTTTTGTTGATGTTCTTAAACTTCCAAAAAAACTTATATCCTTTACAATGTAGTTAGAAACACCTCTTAGTATGAGGAAAGATAAGAGGTTCTAGTATCCTTGTTTTTTTACAATGTACAATATGGAGTTGTTTTGGGATTCTCTTGTTCTTGATTTCAACATGTTTGATGTCATAATTAGTATGGATTGGATTGTCACTCATCAAGTTGAGGTTAATTTTTATCATCTTCGAATTTCATTTCTTATTGTCGATGAGAGATTTCCTATGTTTTAGGGGGAGCGGGACTTGAGGTCAGGTCATATAGGACCTTCTCGACCAAAGATCATGAGTTTGTTGGTTGTTGTTTCTTTTGATCCCAATGATGTTTTTACTATTTATGATCTTACAATTGTGTTTTGAGACTTTCCTGACATTTTCCCAGATGATTTCTCTGGTATTCCTCTAGAGCGAGAGAAAGAGTTGACAATTGATCTAGTTTTAGGTACATAACCAATATCAATACCTACCCATCTTATTGAAATAGATTAGATAAAAGAGATCAAGATTCATTTGGATGACCTGTTATAAAAAGGTTTCATTCACCCTAGCATTTCTCCTTGGGCATCCTCAATTCTCTTTTCTAAGAAAGTAGATGGTTCACTTCATTTATGTGTGGACTATCAGAAGCTGAACCGAGTAATGGTTAAGAACAAATATCCTTTTCCTTGTGTGGATGATATGTTTGATCAGTTATAGAGGGAAAAGTGGTTTTCAAAGATTGATCTTCAGTCGGGTTACCATCATCTCAGAGTTCGGGGGTTTTATATAACGCATACAACCTTCAGGAGAAGGTATGGCCATTATGAATATCTTATGATTCCTTTTGGTCTAACTAACGCTTCTGTAGGTTTCATTATTTTGATGAATCAGATATTCCATAAATATATTGACACTTTTGTGGTAGTGTTCGTGGATGTTATTTTGGTTTATTCAAAATTCAAGAGTGAGAATGAGCACCATCTTAGTTTGGTTATTGAAATTTTGAGAAGTTACCATTTTTATGAAAAGATTTCTAAATGTAGTTTCTGGATTTAAGAAGTGATGTTCTTGGGGGCATAGAATTATTGATAATGGATTATCAGTTGATCTTGATAAGGTAAAGTTTGTTTTATCATGGAAGAAACCACATAATTTCTTTGAGATATGAATCTTCCTTCGTCTTGTAAGATTCTATTTATGGTTTTTCAAGGACTTATCTAATATGGTATCACCTTAGACTGTTCTTACTAGGAAAGTGGTGAAATTTATCTAGGATGAAAATTGTTAGACTTATTTCAATGAACTGAAAATATTTATGATATCGACTCCTATTCTGATCTTACTTAAGCCCGATAAGGGATACATGGTGTTTTGTGATACTTCTGGTGATGGTTTGGGGCGTGTGTTTATAAAAGATGACTATGTGGTAGCTTATGTCTCTTGTCAGCTTCGATCTCATGAACAATATTACCCAACTCATGATTTGGAGCTTACTATAGTCATGCATGCACTTAAGTGTGGGTGAAACTATATTTTTGGAAAAAGGTTCACGATCTTCTCTGATCATAAGAGTATGAGTTATATCTTTTCATAGAAGGTATTGAATCTCAAATAGAGACAATGAGTATAATAACTTCAGAAATTTGAATTTGATATTGCCTACAACCTAGGAAAGGAGAAGGTTGTTTCATATACTCTTAACAGGAAAGTACCATCACAATCTGTCCTGGAATCGAAGGAGGAGTGGAACCTTATGGGAATTTTCACTCAGTTTCATCTAGATTCTTAGGAGGATGTTTCAAGAATGATTATAGACTATGTTTAGTTGTCATAATCTCTCCTGAAGTCTATCTTGAAGACTCAGTATCTAGATTATGAGTTTTAGAAGACTTGATAAAGCCTTTATAGTGGGGAGACAATTTTGGGTTGGTCTCTTTCTTCAGATGGTATGCTTCACTTCAGGAAAAGGATTGTCTTCCCAAAATCTATGAGGAGTTTATTCTTGTTTAATTGTCATAGCTCTTCATGGACCATACACCCATGCACTAAAAAGATGTATTATGACATGAGGAAATAATTCTGGTTTCCAGGTATGAATAGTGACATTGTAGAGTTTGCGTCTCGCTGTTATACCTACCAACGGATAAAGGCAAAGCACTTGAAACCTTCTCAGTTGCTTCAGCCAATTTTTTTATAGTTTGTAAATGGTATGATGTATACATGAATTTTTTTCTTGGATTTCCAGGGAATAACCAAGGGAATAATGCTATCTGTGTGTTTATTGATTAGTTAACAAAGTCTTCTCATTTCATTTCAATCAAGTATACCACTAAGGTTGAAGATTTGGGTAATTTGTATGTGTAGGAGATTATAAGGTTACATGGGAGTACTTATTCCATTGTTTCAGATAGGGATTGTTGGTTTACTTCAAGGTTATAGAGAAGTATTCAAGAGGTGATGGGAACTCTATTCAAGTTGAGCGCAAGTTACCATCCACAGACAGATGGTCAAACAGAGAGAGTAACTCATATATTGAAAGATATGCTCCGTGCCTATGTCTTAGAATTAAGAGGACCATAGGATAGTCATCTAGAACTGGTTGAGTTTGTTTATAACATCAGTTTTCAATCATCAATCAGAATGGATCCTTTTGAGTCATTGTATGGTTTCCCATGTAGATCACCTCTTTATTGGGATGAGGTGGGTGAAAGATCTTTAGTTGGACAAAGTTTGGTTCAAGAAACGTCTATAAAGATTTGGGATGTACATCAAATTTTTGTTACAGCCCAGAGTTGATAGAAATCATATGAGGATCGGTGGAATCGACCTTTGGAGTTTTCCATAGCTGACTAGGTTTTCTTGAAAGTTTCTCCTCAGTTGGGTCACTGTTGTCTTGGAAAATAAGGAATGTTTGATCCAAGATATATTGGACCTTTTGAGGTCACTGAGCGACTCAAACAAGTTTCTTATCAGTTAGAATTTCCAATTCAATTGAAAGGTATTCATAATGTTTTCCATATATCTAAACTCAAGAAGTATCATCCTAATATCACTCACGTTCTGAGTTGGAATGAAATTGAGGTAGATTTAGATGCTTCTATTATGGAGAAACTGATTGCGATTGCTGACTCTCAAGTGAAAGTATTGCATGGGAAATTTATTTCTTTGATCATAGTTATATGAAAACAAGGATCAAATTCTCATGAGGCTTGGGAACATGAATCGTTGATGAGGGAGTAGTGGCTACATCTCTTTCCATGGATTGTATCTTCCACATGACATCCTAGGGACATAAAGTCTTTATGGTGGGGAGTTTGTAACATCCCATTAACTTGATTGGGTAAGATTTTCCATCTCTCAAAGTTCCCTTTTAGTTAAAAGTCCTTAGAATCCATTTTTTTGGATTTTCTGCCAGCTGTAGAGTAGTTACACATTGTGTAACTATTTTACACTCAGTGTAATGGCTGATGGAGGCAAGTCGTGACAAACCACAACACGCCGTGAAAGGGTACATGTCGTGACCAGAGATTACATGACATGATTTGTTAAAATGATAGTTTTTAACACGAGGTGTTGGGTTTTTTGGTGTACTTGTCCAGCGTGGAGTTCACAAGTTGACTAGGAGTTACACATCATGACTCGGCCCACATCCAGTTTTAAAAATATCCAACCGACTATTTTATCGTGAATCCTTCTCCAAACCCCTTTTCTATCAAACTATAACTCATCCTAGGTGATTTTTAAAGGCTCCTTTCTCCCTAGATCGATCTGATCATCATTCTAACTCCATTGCTATTGTAGTGCATCTCTCCGGATCCATTGTGAGATATCATTCTGGAGGCCTTTTCCTTTGTTGGTCGTGGTACGATGGGCATTCTTTCTCGAGTGCCTTTATTGACATTTTTGGGTTTTTTTGATTTTGGTTTTCCATTGTGGGCATGTACGACCCAAGTTTTGAGGTAGGTGGTTCCGTCTCTAGCATATTTTGATGAACCTAATTATTTTTATTTATAAACTGCATTGTATATTAAAATTGGCATGATTTTTTTTGTGTATGTTAAAAATGGATTTTAATGAAAAATGGGGTTTCCCTAGTTATTGATAAATGGAGATAAAATGGGAATTTTCAAAGCATTGAAATGGAATTGATATGGTTTTCAAATCATTGAAATTAATTGTGAAAAATAGCACAGGGGTTACCTTGGGTACTTAGGAGGAAGGTTTAGCTTGGGGCCATCATCCATTGTTTTGTGACTATCAAGGGGGGTTGTCATGGAGATTTCCTCTATTTCTGAGGCCCATTGTTCTATGGGACCAATATTGATATTTTGGGGGGTTTACTCATGGGGTATTCTTCTGCTTCCTAGGCCTGTGTTCTATGATCAGAATTTATGCACTTGATTGATTGATTGATTATGGTATGAGTAGTCTACATCCAGGACCTATAGTATTCCTTGGAGTTGTAATACCTATGATTTTGTTTTTTACTACTTGGATTTATAACTTTTCCTTGATATGAATGTTTATGATTATGGAAAATGATCTAGAAAATGTGATTTGAAATTGATATTATTTCTTTTTTTTAAACTGTAGAAAAAGGGAAATATTTTCCATGATTTCTATAAAATTATTTACTGTTTATCATGTCGTGTTTTTATTTAAAATGAGAATATAGGTATTTTTATATAGAGACTGGTTATGGAATAACTTGGTGGGATCCTACTGAGCCTGTTAGATCACACCCTACATACCTCTTTGGTGGTGCGTAGACCTTTGTATTCCAGTGTAGGGAAAGAAAAGGTGCCATAGTGAGGTGGTGAGGTTCATGTTAGCTGGTTGGGTAGCTAGTGGTGAGATGGTGGGAGTTCATCCATACCATAGTTCAGAGCATCTATGTGGTTTTTATTCCTTTGTTATTGGACTTTTCTTAGAGTTTTAGCTACTTTTGCAGTTATTTTTATGCTATTTTCTTATAGTTATGGATTGTATATATTGTTCACATTATACTCTTTATTCCTATTATATATATATATACCATGTGGTTGGTCAAGTTGGGAGAAATAATTCCCTATGTCATGTTGTTCGATTCCCGAGTTCTTGTTGCCAGCCTGTGGGGATCAGGAACACCCTTCGGGTATGTGACAGATCGGGTTGGGTGTCGGGTTTGAGGTTAACTTGGGTCAGTACATTAAACTGAGCACCTATTTGATTAAAATGATCAAAAAAAAGTCCAAGTACCCCTAATTTTTTTGACCTCATAATTTAGAAGTAGAAAAATCCTATACCTATAGCCTCTTTGATCAAAGCGATCAGAAGCAGCATATTCCACAGTGAAATCTCATCAATCACATCGGATTAGAAAATGAATGATCACAAAGGGAAAACTAAGAGATTTACAATTAAGCCTCACTAAATGGAAACTCTTATAAAATAATAATAAAATAAAAAACAATCATAAGTGCTCTAGGAAATGAGATGATGCATACTTCAACATGATTGAAATCTTTCTAATATATTCATATCTTTCACTCCTCAAATCCCTCAGTTTTATTTATACGATACATTGTAAAAAATATCAATGATAATTTTCCAAGTTCTCTAGGTTCAGTTGAAACAACATCTGATAATTCATCATATAATGATGAATATAGTTCTATATTTTGATGAAGTAGATCTATACTCTATCACAGTGTTTCAATATTTTTTTGTAAATTTTATGGATCACCTCAGTTCTATCAGAATATCCAATCAGAACCAAGAATTAGCTCAAGAAAAATCAAAAAAGAAAACTTAAAGTTAATTCATAATCAAAATGAGTGTATTTTGATTTTCAAAATGAATTATATTAAATTAGTCAATTGATTTAACAATCTTTTCTTTTCGAAAATTATAAGACACACAGAACAATATAAGTTTGACTAGGATCTTAAAAGTAAACTCCTTGTAACTTCTGATGAAACTCCCTTGAGTTTGAAATCTAGAAGATTTAAATTTAAAAAAAATTCAAAATCTATCCCCTTTAATAAATTTTAAAGAAACCACATTCATAAAACAAATTTAAACTTCTCAAATTTCTCCCCCTTTATTATTTTTAAAAAGAAACACAATATGACAAAAAATTAGGAAGATGAAGTCTTAAAAATTATATAAAATATTTGAAAGATCAAGAAAGTCTCCCCCTTTATTTTCTAGTTTTAATCCCTAGGTATAAACCCATCTCCTTTTACATTTAAGAAATTTAAATGTAGAATTATTTATTATCTTCTAATTTATAACAATATGCCCTATCAATAACATTCAAATATAAATAAAAAGACACTCCCTATTTGGGATAATCAAATTGAACATGGGGAATATCATCTGATAATCCATTCAATAGTTTAATTAATCATCATAAATAAGTAAAGAAATTTAAAAGGATTTTTTCATCTATATGGACATCTATAAAAAATAGTTAAAGAATTTAATAATAATCATAATTTTATAATGATTAAAAAATTAAATAAAATTTAAAATTTATTCATTCTTTTTATGTTTAACCATTATATTATCTAGCTTCTTTAGCTTATTTTTCCAATCTATTAATAATTTTCTAACATCATCCAATTTATTATTCTATTCTACTATCATGTTCTTCTTTTATTTTAAATTCTTTTCCCATGATTCTATCTTTCGGTTCTCATGACTAGAATGCATGTTGGATTTATCAAAATATTTTCTTAAATCATCATTATATTCAAATATTTATTTAATTTATTAGTCCTAATGATTTACTTATTTATTCATTATCTTAATATTATATAAGTACAACTTGAAATATTCCTTAAACTTTCATGTTTCAGCCTTAATTTCAAACTATTGATCATGTATTTACATTAAATTCTTCAAACTATGAACATCCACTATAACATATTATAAAATAATTAGTCTAGAATAAATATATGGAAGTATTTATATGATATTTTATACTCTCAATAGTTTTTTATCCATCAATACTGACCACTTCTCTATTATTTCACTTATATAAAAATCTTTTGAAGAACTTTCTTTAGAAGAATTTTATAACTAAACTCTAAATTAATTAACTTTCTTTGTATATTCCATTAAATATTTATTATATGGTAAAATGTTAATGATGTCAATATGTCAAGAAGATTAATATTCATCCAATTTTTTAACATTTATTCCATTCCAACCACTAATATCTAGAGTTTTATCTTTTTAACTAGCGGTGGTTCAACTAATATAGCTTAGTTATGATTATATTCTATAAAAGATTTCTTGTATTTCTTAGATTTATTAGAAAAAGATGTCTATACCTTCCAGGATTCATCTTCTGATGAACTAAATGGATTTTAAAGACTTAAATATGATGAATAATTACTTTTAGATATTAATGAATATGGTTATTCACAAGTTGGAGAGGTTCTAAGGGTTGATTAAATCATTAACTCAAATTCTATCGAGGTGTTAGTTTCTTCATCCATATGTAGAGGAGATTCAAAGGAATCTTCCTCTTCAACTTCTTTTATAATTCCTTTCCATTTTTCTATAGTGTATTTGGATAATTTCACCTTCCTCTTTGTTTTAGTATAAACCTCCTTAGTTGTATCTCTAACAGTGACCAATGATAAGACAACTTGAGACATCTTAATTTTATAGGAATATCTCTTCGTATTCTACACCTTCATCTATTAAAATTCACATTGTATTAATGAATTAACTTTTTATTTAGATAAAATAAAAGATATATTATTTTCTTATTCTCTTCAAGATTATTTTTAACTTTTTTATCCTTTCTCTTCCAATCACTACTATATTTGTCAGCTAATATTTCATATTCTTTATTTGTAAATATCTATTATTTCTGTGAAGAGTACATAACTACCAAAACATTTTACGATGATTTCCACTTCTTAGTGATCATATTATCTTTTCCAACTTATAGAAATGTAACTTCCATTCCCTATTTAACAAAAATATTTAATCAAGATGATAGAACAACTCCATCATAGATATCACCTCACTATTTAAGGGATTTTCTTTCAGGCTTTCTATAGTTTCAAAATATAAGATACTATCCATTTAAAAGATTTTCACAAAAATATGATTAGAATATCTTGAATACACGAGTTTAACACCCCGAACTAAACCACTGAGTCTATGTCAGAAATTCACATGACCTCATGCATGCCTCCTCATATACAAAAGGATGCCGACTAGCAGTAGGGGTCTGAAGTCCATCTGTGGGGAGACTATACTATTAATATTAATATTTTAAAAAATAATATAAATAAAACATAAAATATTAGTGTAAAAAATACAAAACAAAATAATATCAAATGTAATACATGTTAAAAAATAAATTAATGGGAATCCAACATGGAAATCCAAACCAATGTATAAAAGAAAAAAATAAAAGTAAATGCATCCACAATAGTCTGATGTATGTTCTAGAATCACCTCTAACTCTAAGGCTCCTTCTCCTTAGCTCCCCATCATAGGTGTCTTTACCTTCATTGGATCCATGGTCACAAAATATGTACACACACTAAGATTCCTGTGTATTGTGTGAGTAACAAACACAGTAGAAACCATTGATGCATTCTTAAAATAAGGGCACATAATATAGAATAGTGTATGTCACGTTATAAGGTAAATTCTTGAAGAAACATACAATCACACAAGTTCCAATTCTTCATGTTCTAACTAATCCTCCATGAACCCTGACCCCACCTAATTTAGCATGATTCCAATAAGGATGTTGATGTATGTTAACCAAGTATCTCCCTTAAGGAAAATACTATGTGCCCCACCTCAACAATGATAATTATTAGAAAAAACACATGAACCACACTGGTGATGGTTTTTATTTGGAACATTTCACGCCCACCCAAATTTTGGTCATTATCTGAGACTCTAAAAACCCCAAACTGATGGTGGTCATTATCCTCAGATGATGGTAAGTCCCACCTGACACGTTTGATATAATTGGATAACATGTCACCCTTGCATGGTATTCTCCCACTATGAGAAAAAGATGATAGATTCTCATCCCATTCATGATTTATTACCATGTCAATAAGCATATCTGTGATCAAACCAATACCTTTAAATGAGCTATAGTCAGTAGAAATCATCATATTGTAATCTCATCATGCCCCCCTCTAAGGGGCCGTCTAACCGATACTGAGCAACATGATCAACCTGATGCATAGATTAAGGTTCTATAGGCTATGAAATAACACAAAAGTATATATCAAAACAAGTAATAAGAAATATTATCATGAAGATCCCTCAATAGGCTACCCACAAAACATATGGTTATAAGAAAGTAAGGTCACATGTACACACATACACCCACATGCAAACACAAAAAAACATGGGTTTTCAAAAATAAAAAACATATCATGATAACATCATATAAAAAGAACTAAATGGTAAGGAATTTCCTACCTTAAGGTCTTAAATTTCAGTATCTAGGTTTTTCAAGGGTGTCATCTCTCAAACCACATTCTCACACTAACCATAATAAGCTCGCTCGTGAAGAACTCCTAGAACCAGCTTCACATAAAATAATATGGTTTATAGAGTATGAAACAAGGAAGAACAATATAAGGGGTGGAAAAAAACTTTCTAAAAGATAAATATTTAAAATTTCAAGATCTAAGCCTAGTCTAAGGAAAATCAAACCATCTCTCTTGGATAGTGACAAGAGGAGAAGTCACTGAGAGAACACCAATGAGACATCATCTAATGCCACCGATCCTCAAT
Source organism: Viscum album (assembly GCA_963277665.1). NCBI lineage: Eukaryota > Viridiplantae > Streptophyta > Magnoliopsida > Santalales > Viscaceae > Viscum > Viscum album. The sequence continues at coordinate 1,982,266,231 of OY728119.1, forward strand.
AAGGTTATTGATACACCATCAAAAGAATTACCTTATTAGAATAGACAAGTAATTATCATATAATCCATAAGAACCTAATTCTATGATCAAATGATAAAGAAGATAGGAAAATCAGCCAAACAAGAAGACACACCAAAAACCTTCACTGAATTACCCAAATCCAAAATCACCAATGAAGAAGGATTAAATTATAATTTAGATCAACCAAGGATAAGAAATAAGGATGAAACACCCATGAACATATATTTTCCAATAGGTTTTCTTGAATCATAGCCCTAAAATTCCTTAAGGATCATCTGATTCAAAGAATAAATAAGGAGGGAGCATCAAGTTGATTAATAGGGGTTAAAAATTGATTAATAAATTCATCAAGACCCAAAAATTAAACCCCACGTGTTTACACTTTTGGTTAGGTTAATATACAATAAGATAGGGAATTGAATTAATCTATTTTAAATTTTTTCTAAAGCTGAAATAGATTTTATCATGGCCTATCCATGGACAAGGTGGTTCTTGAACACATGAAGCCCAAATGGAATAGACCAGGGCATGTTGGAAAACTCTAAGACCATTTACCATCACCATGAAATACACTACACTGTGGTGATACTACCCAATCTGTTTTGCAATGAGACAAGCCATGAATTACTCCATGCCAATGACCATTCACTTGGAAAGCCATTTCCTTTCCCATTTTTCACTCAAGGAACACCATGACCAACAATATGATCGTGGTGTTGGTTGTTTTTTCCTCAAAACAACTAAAACCCACACATACAATTTTTTAATCCACTCAAATCTTCCAAGTATCCACCCAAGTGTGAATCAACTCGACAAAAAGAAGTAAAATAAGGTAAATAATACTTCAAATAAAAGAAAATAAAGTTCCAGGACTTTATAATATCCCTATATAAGGAATTTTCATCCCTAATAAGCATATCTAGAGTTATTAATCAAACAAATTTGAACACCGAGCACCAAAATTTGACTCCTACTCCCACATCCCCTTATGGATCTATCTATTCTACCATAAGGCTCGAATAAGTGGTACCACCTTACCTTGTAACACATTCTCAATATATTCTAAAACTTGTAGAGGGTGATCCTAATATAATACATCTAGATCCAACTCAACATCTTCCTAGTATATAACTTTCACATGATTGGGAATGTACCTCCAAATATGAGGCACATGAAGCACCTCATGAAAAACTTGGTAACTAGAGTGAAGATCTAAATGGTATTCCACTATTCCAACCTTCTTATTTATTAGGAAGTTTCCAACATAACATGATGCTAGCTTCTTATAATTCCTTAAACATCAATGGCCTAATTTATGAGTCACTCTAAAAAAAATTAATTACCTACAATGAACTATAAAGTTATCAACCTATGGTTTGATTAAGACGTTTTCCTCCTATGATCTATGATCAAACTCTTCTAAATTAGCTATACCCTTTTTGATGTATCCTATATCAAACTTTTTCCCACAACTAAAACCTCACTAACCTTGAAATAATAAATTAGAGAAAGAAATATCCTACCATAAAGATTCCTATAAGGTTCCATCTACATTGAATACTGGTAAATATTTTTTTATGATAACTCAACCAAGTCTAGGTGATTATCCTAAGATCCACTGAAGTCCAAAACTCAAGATCAGAGGATATCCTCTAATATATGAATCCTTCACTCTAACTTCCCCTCTATCCAAGGATGGTATGCTACACTCAATCTCAACCAAGTCTGTAAGGCCTTATGAAATCCCTACCAAAACTGCGACATAAAATGTGAATCTCTATTAGATAAAATTATCAATAGAATTACATGAAATAATAATATCACACAAATACAAAACTTTCCCATATCAACCACTGAGTGAGTCTCATATATTGGTAAGAAAGGAATTAATTTCATTAGATGATCAAAAATAACCTAGAAAATATCACTACTCCTCAAGGTCCTAGGTAACCCCATAAAAAAGTCTATCATGACATCCTCCCACTTCCATATGGGAAATAGAAGTAGCTGTATAATACTTCCTGGATAATGGTGCTCAACCTTTATCCTTTGATAAGTAAGGAATTGAGGAAAACAACTAGCAATGCCCCAATTTATCCCTGGAAACCAAAATGGCCACCTAAAGTTGGGGTAAATATTTGTTTCTCTAGGATGTATCACCCAATTATAAGTATGGAAGTCTATCATTAGTTATTCCCTCATGAAAGTAAGAAATACAACTCTCACAAGTTATAGGATCACATCATCATCATCTAATGACCACCCTGGTATCATTTCACCACCAACTAGTTATTCTTGCATCACATAACACTTTAGGTTAGTCTCTTATCCACCCTTTAACCATTCCAATAAAGAATATGTGACCACTAAAGAAGCATAAATCATCTATCCCAGTCCTTAGAAGAATTCATCTTCCAATTATCCAATATGATCATCAGGTTCCACCATTCCTCCAAAGTTTATCCAGCAAGAACCTAAGCTACCTACATCTTATGGATAAGAGAATCTATAATTAAATTACAATTACTAGGTTTATAAGACATATCAAAGTCAAAATTCTATAGATACTCAACATAGAACCTCTAACCCAAGTTTAGGCCCCACTATATGATGATATAATAGAGGATCTTGTAGTTTGTGTAGACAAAAAACCTCTCACCAAAGAGATATATTTTCCAATACCTCATGGAGTGGACCATGGCTACAAAAATCAAGTCAAGAGTATGATAATTATACTCATGGGGTTACAAGTGATGTGACCTATAAGCTACTACCTACTTTCTCTACATTAATACCACTCCTAGACCAATGCCTGATGCATCATAGTATACAACATAACCGATCCTTGGTTTGATAAGAATCAATATTGGAGCTATATTCAACCTCCTATTCATTCCAAGGAATGATTCTTCATAATTTTTTGACCTCTAGAACTTCACTCCCTTCTCTGTTAATATAGTCATGTGTTCTAATAAACAAGATAAGTCCTGGATAAAACATTGGTAGTATCCTAATAAACCCAAAAATATCCTAATCTTGAACATGTTCCGGGGGCGTGTCCAGGACATCATTTCCTCCACTATCCTTAGGTCTATGGATATACCTATCTTAGACAAAACATGACCCAAGAATTTTACCTCCTAAATCCAAAAGTCACACTTAAATATATTGGCATAAAGCCTATTTTATTGAAGAATACACATAAATAGCTCAATATTTTTGGCATGTTCCTATATGGTTAGTGAGTAGATGTGGATGCCATCAACAAAAACTATGAATAAAGTTTCAAGATATGGGTGGAATATCTTTTTCATGAGAGCCTCAAACACTTACAATAAATTGTTCAGTCCAGAAAACATCAACAAGTACTCATACAACACATACTTGATTCTAAACACCAGCTTTGGGATGTCATCCTCAATAAATTTCAACCAGTGATAGCTCAATTGATGGTCAATATTAGAGAACCACTAGGCTTCCCATAACTGACAAAATAGATTTTCAATCCCAGGAAAGTGGTATCTGTTCTTCACCATCACCTGATTTAGCTTTTGGTATTCAACATATAGTATAATACTACTATCTTCTTTCTTGGAAAATAAGATAGGTACACCCCATGGTTATGTACTTGACTTGATAAATCCCTTCTACTTGAAGTCCTCGAGCTGTACCTTGATCTCCTTTAACTCAGACAATTCTATATGATAAGGGGGTATTGAAATGTGCTACACTCTTGGAATAAGATCTATCTCAAAGTTGATTCCTATATCATGGGGAATTACTATAAAGAAATCTAGAAATAAATCTTGATAGAGATCCATGATTAGAGGAAAAGAAAATAGGGCTATCAATGATCTCATTGAAAGAGCCAAGATATAAATCTACACCATGATCATCCTGAGCTAACTCAATTATGGACCAAATCTACTAGCTACTAGTTCCCATTCTCCAGTCATCACATAATTATATCCCTTTGGATATGTGAATGATAACCATATATGATAGTAATCAATGTGATCTCATAAGATGGTAAAATATTCCATGTCAAGAATCACATCAAATCTCACCATCTCTAGAATCTTAAAGTCCCATAGATGTCCATAGCTAAAAATGACTATAGGAAACTCAGATAATCACTTAAGATAGTCCAATTTCATGACCATAGTGTATCAATATAATGTAACTCATAAGACAACATGAGTGGAAATTCAATTCCAACAACAACTTGTATAGATTTATATAAATGGGAAACTCTAGAAGCATGAAAGTTGTTAGCTTAACCTATCGATCCTCCAGAGTGTATACTAGGTCAAAGATTACCACAATGATTTTAACCACTTACTCATCATATTTAGGTCATCTAGTGCCTTGTAAGAATTGATACTGATGTGGTTTAAATACAAAAAATATTCAAACATCATTCCAGAACTTTACACTTAGGATGGGAACTAAGAGAAGACTTCTAGATGAAGTGACCCTACTGCCTAAACCACAGAGCATGTGAGAGAACATGTTAAACTACATTCCCCTAAATATTTGGTGTTAGAACATAAAAATCCTCCCTTTTGGGAGTATTATGGCCTGATTCCCAAGAGTTCTCACCAATAATCTCTATGGAGGAATTTATGAAATTCGAAAATAACATTTAAAACTTATAAATCCATTAAATCAATATAGATCCCAACTAGTCTATGAGATCACATAAGGTTCTCCCAAGAGTCTACCCATAACTTGAGGTATAACCCTCATAACACTAACTAAGGTCGCATCCCTACAAGTTAGTCATAATCACACACATAAACACACATACACACACATAGAAACACAACATAATAGCATGGTCAAGTTCAACTGATTAATTCGAACAGATATATCACAAAAACAAGGGAAAAAATATATCACTGAGTCAAAGAATAAAATCTATCCCAAATAGATTGAAAAAATCAAGGAATTAAATTAAATAACTAATATTCAACTTAAAATAGGTATATACATGGAATGTGATCTTACATACCTAGTCATGATGCATGAACACACTCAAATCCTATAAAATAGTAATAACAATCTCGTCAATGGTGACTCAAAAGTTTGTTACACATGATATGGACAGGAACATGGAAAATCCCCTACCTAAGTCTCACATAGAACTTTTTATCATATCTCATTTTGTTCAAAAGAAAATAAGAATATTGTTCTATGATACCATTTTGTAATGTCCCAACCCGAACCATCTGGTCCATGCTGGAGAGTAACATGACATCATGCATGCCTCCCCATATATAAGAGGCTCTTGGATAATAGAGAGTGTCTGAAGTCCATCAGTGGAGATCCTATACCCTCAGTTTCAATATTTTAAAAAATAATATAAATAAAAAATAATATCTCTGAATAAAAAATACAGAATAAAATAATATCAAATTGTATACATATCATGCAATAAATAAATGGGATTCTAGTGTGGAAATCCAAAACAAGGTATAAAAGTGTTAAAGAGAAGTAAATGAAACACCAATATAACAAATTATATTCTAGAATCTCCATAGACTCCAATACTATGTCTTCTCAACTCCTCATTATAGGACCCTTTCCCCTCAGTGGATCCATAGCCATGAAATCTACATACGCACTAAGATTCCCATGCATGGTGTGAGTAATAATCCCAATAGGACACCACCGATGAGTCCTTAATATAATTTCATATAATATATATTATTTTATGTCACAATAAAAGTTAAATGATCAAATAAACATACAAACATACAAGTTTCTAGTTTTTATCTTCTAACAAAGTCGTCATGAACCCAAAACCCACCTAATTCAACATGATGTCAGTAAGGATGTTGATGTATGTCAATCAATTATTTCCCTTATTTAAAACACTGAATTACCCACGTTGATAGTGGTTGTTAACAAGAACACCACACGACCACCCTAACAATGGTAGTTATCCAGGACTCTGCATGTCCTAGCCTGATAGTGGCCATTATCCTCAGATGATGGTAAGTTCCACTTGACATGTTTGATGTAATTAGATAAAACACAACCCCAAAATGGAATTCTACCACTTTAGCTAAAATACAATGTATTATCATCCCATGCATGGTTTACTCCCACATAAACAAGCATGTCCTTGATCTGACCCATACCATCAAATAATCCATAGTTTGTAGCCATTGTCAAGTCATCATGCTCCCACTCCAAGGGGCTATCTAACCAATAATAAGAAACTTGATCATCCTGATACTTGGATAAAGGTTCCAAAGGTTATTAAATACCACAAGAAATATGTATCAGATCAATGATCAATAATTTATCTAAATAATATTTCTCAAGAGGCTACACATAAAACATATGTTAATAAGTAATAAATGTCTCAAGGCCACAAATACACCTACATGAGAACACATAATAAGCATGGGTTATCAAGAATCAACAAAATATCTTGCAAATTTCATATACAAGGTTTTCAATGTCAATCTATAGGTTCATCAATGCTATCATCTCCCAAACCAAGTTCACACACCAACTGGAATAAGCTCTCTATCCAAGAACTCCTAGAACCAGTTTCACATAAAATAATATGATTTATAGAGTATGGAACATGGAAGAAGAATCCAAGGGGTATAAAAAAACTTACCCAATTAAGATTGTCGAAAATGGTATAATCTGATCCCATTTGAAGGTAAAAGAAATCATTTATCTTGAATGGGGATAAGAGGGGAAGTCACTAAGAAAATTCCATTGAGACGTCATTGAAATCCACTGATCCTCAAGAAGGTTGTAGATATATAAATGATGAAATTACATTAATATATGACAAAATTAATCATTGTTTAAGCTATAAAAACCTCATTCCTAGATTTAATAACAAAGAAGGGAGGAAAATTGTCCAAACAAGAAGAATAACCGAAAACCTTCACCAAATTACCCAAATATGGAAGCGATAGTGAAGAAGGATAAAAGGAGACCTTGGATTGACCAAGGAGAAAAAATAAGGATGAAACACCCATGAATGTATATTTTCTAAGAGGTTTGACTGAATCCTTGACCTAAAACACCTATAAGATCATTATATTATAAGAATCAATAAAGAGGGAGCATAAAATCTACTATTAGGAGTTAAAAATCGTTTACTATCCTCACTAAGACCCCATAATTAAACCCCACATGTTTACCATTTTGGTTAGCTTAAGATTAAAGAAGTTAGGGAATTGAATTTTTCTTTTTCAATATTTTTCTAAAGTCAAACCAAGTTTCACCCTGACCTATCCATGACTATGGTGGTTCTTGAACACACGAGGCTGAAATGGCATGGCCTAAGACATATTAGATAACTCTAAGCCATTTTACCATTACCATAACTTTCAATAGGCCATGGTGAGACTACCCAAGTGATTTTTTAGTAATAAAAGTTGTTCCTTTCTCTACTCCCACAACCATACACTTAGAAAATCCATTTCCTTTCCCATTTTGGACATATGAAACACCACAACCAACACTACAACCATGGTGTTGGTCATTTTGGCCCAAAAAAAACTAAAACCAACACCTAAGTTTTCACAATAAACTCAAAGATTCCAAGGATCCACCCAATAATGGATCATCTCAATAACAATAAGGAGAAGAATAGAAACAAAAATTCACATAAAATAAATTGTTTTTAAGACTTTATAAAAGGATATTAAATTTTACCATGCCGATACATACCACTTCTTTGTAATCACAAATAAATATTACAATATTTAATTTACTCATCCCAAATAGGAAGTATAAAAAATAAGTTTCTTAAACTTTGATAATGTATTTTTTACCTTTCCTTATGATTAATAAATCTTTCACCCACTGGAATACAATTTTACCTTTCGGATAAAGGTGATTCATCATGTGAACCTTTTATTTTATAGTGAACAAGGTTTCCTCAGATCATGAATTGTTTAAATACCCATAATATTATAAAATTTTGTATAAAATGAATAATAATTCACCTTATAGTGGTAGTTTAATAATTTCCAAAAAATTCTTCAAGGTTATCACAAAAACATTGTCCTTGAAGGGAAAATGTACCTCTTTATCACCCTCATAATCATCAAAGATTACAGAATTATAAAAATCATGAATAATATGAGGGTATAATAACTAATAATACTTACTAGTTAAAACTAATGATTCATATCCTTAGAATTCTATGATTTCATTTAATAAAGATTAACGCTTCTTAAAACAATCAACATTAATCAACCTTTCATAAAAGATATATCTTCAAGAAATTTCACCGGACAATTCCATAAAAGCTTTAGAAAATAAGCACACTATTTTATAAATTATGATATGAAATTATAAAGAGATTAATAATAACAATGAAAACAAACCCTTGGTCCATATCCCTTTATATAGGTGTTTATCTTATCTATTAATTTATCTAAAATCTCACCGTTCAAATCAATTTATGATAAAATAAATATGATGTCAAATATATTAAAAGATTAAATTTATAATTACTAAAAACAAATAGTTACCTTAAAACAAATTAAAATTATTAAAATAAATGTTTCTATCATAATTTATCACTATATGCATAGTATAAATAAGTATAACCAACATTAAATATTTTGTAAGATAAAAGAAAAATGGAATTGAACCTTATGGAAGTTAACTTCTCATGCATGAATCCGATATTATTTCATAGAATATGGTTATGAAATTGTTTCAATTATATCATTACTATCTCCTATAGAAAATAATAGTAGATAAAAAAAATCTCCACATGAAACATATCCCAAAAAATTAAAATCTCCCTCAACTAAGGAGTTAAATTTTAAAGAAAAACTTTAAAAGTATAAAAATGTTATGTAAAAGTAAAAAAAATTCATAAAAGATAAAAAAATATAAGATTAAATAAAAATAATACATATGTGTAATGAATATAAATGTGAAAAAGTATACGTTTAGATAAAATTTGTGAACATAAGAGTAACTCATAAAATCATTATAGTAACTTCAAAAATGATAAGACTAAAAATTGAATGTTAAAATTAAATGTAAAATCAAAACCAAGAAATGTAAGATTAAATGTTAGCTAATAACAGATATATGATTCTAGCTATTAGTATATAAAAATATTTGATTAATTTTAAATTAATTCCATTGAATCCAGTACTGCTTAGGTCTAGAGGTATTTTCAAACAAAAAATTTGACACCCAATTTTGAGAATCTCTTATTTGTTCAATCGATGAAATATTCTTAGAAATAAAATCATTGTGAGTTTCAAAGGATTTAAATTTATTTATTTTACACTTATTATTTCAATTCCTTCCTCTATAATATTTAGATAAAAAAAGTTTAACTAATCAGTAAAAAGTAATTTGAATGATAATGATATTTTATGATAGATTTAGGACCTTATCCAAAAGATGTATTTTTTTATCAAATATTTTTAGATATTATAAAAAACATTTCATTCCAATATTTATGTTTGAAATTAACTTTTTTATGATTTCAACTTCTAAATTTATCTTAGAAACTTCTCTATAATATTTTTGAAATGACATAGTATTACCCTTTTTCTTAGAAGTTATATTTGAGACTTTACTTTTAGACTCAAACAACTCTTAAGTATGGTTAACATGTAAAATTTTCACCTTATATAACTAATTTTTTGATATAGTAAGATCAAACTTCTTCTTGGAAACTTCAAATTTATGTCTAGTATACTTCTTATAGAATTTATGATATATATCATCAATCTACACAAAATAATCATTCATTTCATATTAAGACTTAGGAACTCTATCATCATTATCTAACTATGATTCAACATCTGATGAAAATGAAATATCTTATTCCAATGATAAATCAAACAGTTTATCTATATACATATTTACCATAAAACATAGTTCACTTTTTGAACTTTTTCACAATATATTGTAATTCTCTAGCTATTATCATTATTATCCAATGAACCATCAAAATATGAGTCCTCCCAAGCACTAAAAGTATCACTTGTAGCTCTGAAATATTTTTTTCTATTTGATAATTTCCCATACCTACTCTTATTGTCTATACTATTACAATATTATCTGATGTTTATTAGTTTTTAAAATTCATAACATATAGGTTTTGAAGGATTTTTTTTAAAACCATCACTTCTAGTAATCCTGCTAGAAGTTATGATTATTTAATATTCTCCTTTATATCTATAAAGGTTTTCTAGTTATATGTTCTATGACTCTTTTATCTAAAATTATTTTATAATTTCTCTTATATGTACTTTTATTTGAGGTATTATTTTAAGAATTTAATACTCAGAAATTTGATGCAAACACCACTCCATTATTCTTCCTTACTTTCTCAGTATCCCTCTTAAGACAGTTGTAATATTTCATGAGTTATGATCAAATTATTCATACTGAGCTTCATAATGTACTTAGTATCATCAATAGTGGTTCTCTTAGATTCATATTCTTTTAATAAAGTATCAATTATCTTTTTAACTAACTATTCATTTGATATTTATCTTTATTCGAGAGATTATAGACTTTTAAAAATAATCACAAATCATCGGTTCATATGAGAAACGAATTCACTAGGTATAAAGTAAAATATTTGAAAATTTATCTTGAGAATTGCTTGTTTTTTCTAGAACCTTTGATGTTTTGAAACAGGTAACCTCAAACTTATTCTTAATTTAATTAGTTGTATGACTTTAGGAAACTTATGTATAGATATTCCTTTGAATAAAAAATAATAATGTATTCCCCACTAAAAAATAAAACTAAAATTAAGCTCTCTAATCATTAGTAAAACTAGAAACTTATTTCTAAAGTATTTTATAATTTCTAGTAAGCATATGAAAATTCTATTTACCAATATTGATAATCTATGTTTCCATGCAGTCATGATAGTATTAATAATATCGAACATTGAAAATTGGTTGTTTTTTTAGATTCATATTATCCAAAATTATAACTAGAATTACACCTTACATAACTAAAAAAACATATATTTTATCTTATACATAGTTAGTTTAAAGAAAGTTTTAAATTTAAAAATACAAATGAAAAATATAAAAACTGAGAGAATAACAAAAATAAAAGTCTAGATAAGATATCAAGAGACTTTATATAATATGATGTATTTTCCTAGAATATAAAAAATGGAAGGTACTAGAGGGGGGGATTATATTTGAAAGTGTACTTACAAATTTTCTCACCTACTCTAAAAATATGCTAATTAGAGGCTATAATTTCTGATCAAGTCAAATTTCAAAAATTAGACACAATTGGAAAATAAAAGATTTGAAATTTTGAAAACGTAACTGAAATATTAAGACTAATCATTAATTATCAAAATTGATTAAAAATAATGTACAAAGTATTAGATAAAAAATAAAGAAACACTTTAAGGGATATTATTACCAAATACACTTTTGGGGGGAATTTTCACTTTTAAACCAAAGTAGAAGGTGGATCGATAGACTAGATCCATGGTATCCAAGTTCCAAATGAAGTAACTTCCTTGACTAATATAGTTAGTATTAATAAATTCCAAACCTATAACTTCCTTGATAAATGGACATCAGTGGGTAGATCTATCCACAAGCACCCATTTGATCATAAAAATTGCCAGCAATTTCCAATTCCCTTAAATTAATTAAACCTCATAGTTTGAAAGTAGAAGGATCCTAACCCCATTTCCTCATCTGTCAAAATGATAAAAATTAGTAGATTCCACATCAAAATATCATCGATGATGCAAGATTGGAAAATGAATGATTATAAAGGTAAAACTAATAGATTTACAATTAATCCTCACAAAATGGTAGATCTTAGCAAATCACATTAAAATAAAATACAATTAGAAGCACTCTAAGAAATGAGATGATGCAGAATTCAAACCAATTGAATGATTTGTATTATTTTCATATCTTATATTCCTAAAATAACATAGTTCTATTTATAAGCGATGTCATAAAAAACCTCAAAAGTCATATTTTTAGTTCTCTAAGTTTAGTTGAAAAAAAATCAAAAGCTTCATCACCTATTTATGAATGCAGATCTATCTTTTTATAAAGTAGATCAATATGACATAAAAAAATTTGAGAATATTTCATAAATTATCTAGATCACCTTAGTTTAATTGGAAAATACAATCAAAACATAGAATTTTCATAGGAAAACTAAAACCAACTTTAAGTTAATTCAAAATAAGCATGAGTGTATTGTGATTTTCAAAATTAAGGATATAAAAGTAGTTGATTAATTTAAAAATCTACTTGAAAATAATATAATGGTCATAGTTATAAGTTTTTATCCCAACCTATCATGATAGGAAATGTGTAATTCACATGGGACTTCATTTAACTCAACATGAACTTGGTTGATGTCATTATAATAATGAACTTGGTTATTTCATATGAAGAACCTATACACTATTATAGTTTGAAGGAAACTTTTTTCACTCCAGTGGGAGTTCTACATACTTTTAAAAGGTAATGAGATGTGAAATATGGTAAATTTAGTGATATTATAATGACCTTTAGGAGTATATATTTTAAGTAAATAATGCATATTTTAGGACTAATAAATGAGATAATGACCCACTACTAATATGTTTTTTCAAATAATTTCTCTTGGTTACCTCCAAAGTAAGAGATAAATTTTTTTTTATTTCATTCCATGGATAATTAGAATATCTATCCCTTTATATAGGATAATATTGAAAAAACTGAGAGAGAAACAAGTTTAATTAGATGAATTTTAAAATAAATCTTTTATTAAACCAAGCACCTCACCATGGGCCACCCTAGTTTTCTTTCCAATAAAGTAGATAGAAAATTGTGTTTACATGTCAATTATAGGATGATAATCAATTAACTCTTAATAAAAATTATCCTCTTCCAAAAATTGATGACTTTTTTGATTAATATAAGGGTGATGAATAGTTTTCCAAGATTGACATGAGTTCAGGATACCGTCAACTCAAGGTAAATGAAAATGTATATCACAAAATAACTTGTCGAAGTAGGTATGATCAGTATGAGTAATTGGTTATGTAAATTGGTCTTACTAATGATTTATTTATTTTCATGGATTTTATAAATTACATATTTCATTGATATATCAATTCATTTTTAGTATTATTTTTCAATGAAATATTGGTATATTCAGGATTTAATGATTACCATGAGAGACACTTTGATATTTTTTTATCTATTTAAGGGAGAATCACCTCTAATAAAAATTATCAAAATGTATATTTTGGATTCAGGAGGTAAAATTATTTGGGTATTTTATTTAAAAATAGGAATATCAGTGGACCTCTAGAAGATAAAAGTAGTGGTATCATGAGGATTACTAAATAATGTATTCAAGGTACATAGTTTTCTAGGTATAAATGAGTATTATCAATAACTTTTTATTATTTTTCATGCTTAGATTTTATGATGATGGATTTGATCATGAATAATATTCCAATTTATTATACTCTAGAGTTTTATATATATTTGGAAACAATCAAGAATATATTAATGTCTACACCTATTCTCATCTTTCTTGATCCAAGGATAGGTGTCTCGTATATTTTGATTCCTCAAAAATAGGTTTGGATATGTATTGATGTAGTGAAATCATTTGGTCATGTATAATTTTCATCATTTTATGGTATTTGGAAGAAATTATCCTACACACTATATCAAAATTATAGTGGTTGTTCATGAATTAAAAACATTACATCACTACTTGTTTGGTGAGAAGTTTGCAGTGTATATATATAATAAGAGTTAAAAGTATACCTTCTATTAGCATGATATGAATTTGATATAGCATTTATGGATAGAATAAATCAGACCTTTGGTATCAATCTAGAATATATGATAAGTATAGGGAATATACTAGAATATTCCATGAGTTATAGATCATATGTGTATATGGTTAAAAAAGCTAAGGAGGGAAGGGAACTTATGAGTATGTTTTAGGAAATGAATTTTTATGTTGTGAAACATTACAAGAAGTCTGTTTTGTTAAATATCATATGTGAACATACCTTAGTGGATAGAGTAAGGGAATGTTAGTTATTATATGCATAATTTTCTAACATTTTGGATTCCATTAATAGTGATGAGACCTTTGATGGATGGATGGATAGAAGTACCAAAGTTGAACTTTTTTTAAGAATAAATTTTTTAATCCTTCCTCATTATGAGAGGAAGTGTTAAAATCATTTAATTATTACAATTTGGAAACAAAAAATAGTGCTTCCTAAATGTATAATGATATTAAATTTTAATTTTTGTGGTTAGGGATGAAGAAAGAGGTTATTAGTTATGCCATGAGATGTCTTGCTTTTTAGTGGGTGAAGGAAGAACATAGACATATAACAAGAGTATTATATTTTTTTACCTATTATAGTTAATTAGTGGGATAATATTTTGATGGAGGATGTTTTTATACTATCCAAGGACTTCTCAGAAGCATGATTCCATTTGGCTGGTAGTGGTTAGACCCACCAAATCATATCATTTCATGCCAATTCACGAGAATTTATCAATGGGTGATTTGAAAGATATTTATATATGGGAAGTAATTAAAATAAATTATGTACATATATAAATAATTTATTCTATGGATAATTGTTTTAATTCTAGGTTTTAGAATTAATAAGATATGGTTATATAGTTATTGTTCTATACTACTTATTTTCAGATAGATAAATAATATGAGTATATGATACTAATATTAGAGGATATTCTCAAAGATTTTGAAATATAATTTAGTGTACTATGGTATAAAAATCTACCAATATTAAAATTTTCCTACAATAATAAATATTTAATCATGATTGGTATGGATCCCTTTGAGTCATATTATAGGATATTATGTCATTTTACCCATTATTTAGTGGAAACATGTGAAGCTTTTCTGGTGAGACTGAGTATAATTCAGGAGACTATTAAGAGTATCTAGTTCATTAATAACATGATAAATATTACATATATCCAAAATAAGTCTTAATAAAACTTTATTTTATGCTATTTATATTTTTTTTGTAGGTGATCATGTGCTTCTTTAGGTGCCACCTTGCATGGGACACCGATGAATTGTAAAATAGGGAAAGTTATTACTTCATTATATTGGACCGTTTTAGATTATAAATAATTTCATGAAAACCTAAACCAAAACTAATAGATAAAATATCTATGAACATGGGTGATTCCCATGTCTATACATTCGGAGACCATGACTATATGATATGGCTATGATTAATTGGGAAGTAGGAACTGTTGGTGTTGAAATAACCCCACATTCTATATTCGCACACATTAATCATGGATATATCCCTATGTAAATGGACATGGGAATAATCTCTACTCATGAATATATGTGTGTGTCCATGGGTGCCTCCCATATTAGTAACCCTACAGCCATGGGCATTTTCTGTGGCCATAAAATTGAAGCCATCGGTGGGACCCATGGTTGTAGGACTACCATCACAACCCATACCCATGGAGGTAGGTCATTTAACCCTAAAATCATGTTAATGGACCATTAACATAGGAATATAGACATATATGGGGACTATGTTTATAGGCCCACAACCATGGCCTATTCCCATGGTGGTAGGTTATGTAATATTTTAAAAGTTTTCAGGAACTGAGTTTTGACCCTTTAACCTCCACCTTAAATAAAATGAATTTTAACACTATCATACAATGTTTTTTATGTGTGTATATATATAATAATAATTATAAAATATTTATTATTATAATTATTATAATAATTATATTTCTAGAAAGGATGGACCTAGGGCCAATGAGACAACAGACCCATAGATGTAGGCTCATGCCCATGTTGGATTATCACTATGGTCAATGTTTCTCATGTATATAGTCTTGGATTGACCCTATATCCATGAGAAAACTCACCTATGGATATAGGATAATGAGGGAAGGACATATAGTCATGATAAACATTTCTCGTGGCTATAGGTCGAGAAGCTCAAGAACTATGACCGAGATCACCTTTGTTCATGGATATAGGTGATCTATGACCTCAAGAAACTTTTCTAGTCACTATAAGCCGAGGGGGGGGGGGACCTATGGACACAAGACATCCAACCCATGGATATAGGTCCACATGGTAATGGGATACACCCATGAGAACCAGTTCCCATGGTAGTAAGTGATTACCATGTCATTACCGTGCTGAAAAAATCACTCCCATGTTTAACTATAATGAGAACTTTGAAGTGCCATGATGAAATTTTTAAATATAGTTATACAGTCAGATAAAATACTATGATGGAGAAAATAGTATATATAATATCATGTGTTATTACTCATAAGTGGATAAGGCTTCTTCTCATTAATTTCTCACTTGGTAATCTACAAGATGAGAGATTATAATAACAAAACCACTAGTAGAAATTCCACATGTTTTTGTGCCATCATATATTCCTATCTGTGAGAATATATAATGGTTCTTAGACTTTATTATTATTATTAACACATGTTAAAACTCTATCACTTATATTTATTTCATAAACCTTTATGATACATTTCATGGTAAAGTTGGATACATTGGGTACGTCACGAGTGACATGTAATTAATGGATAATCCAAGGAAGAGTTGTCTCTTACATCATTATAGAAGTTGATATCTTAGACCTTTTATTAGAATACAACCTCCAAATTATATTTCATGTCCATGGTGAAAAAACCTATTTATTTTAGATAGTCAATGAAGGACATATCGAGCACATAGGTTGATGACACAAATGTGCAACCTACTTGATGAGATATTGAGACAAATGGATTATATTATATAAAAATCTTTCATATGTCATTTTCATCATTGTGAAATTAATTTCTTTATCTTGGATTCCTTGACCCATTTCTAGAAAGTAATCTTGGACTTTAGGAAATCCTACCTAATCCCAATGAGAAATAATTCTAGAGGGTCACACACTAAGTGTTTCTATTGATGTAAATTAAATTATATTTGAATTCATTGTAATAAATATTATTCTCAAGGATGAGGAATAATTTTATTCAAGTTTTATTAATAATTAATATTCAAAAGGTAATCAATAATTTATAACATGAATATTTGATAAATATTTATTCACTATATTTTGAATAAAATATTTATTTTATTTCTTAACGAATAAAATATTTAATTAAATATTTGTTTTAGTATTCAATAAATGTAGAGTAATTGGAGTAGACCAAGATTGTTTACGAGAATGAATATTTATTTACAATTTAATAAATAATATTTTTCATTGCGCAAGTTAGTGCATGATATAAAATAATACTACTAATATTATTATTATATCGAATGGAGTTTAATAATAATTATTATATTATTTAAGGGACAATACGTAATTAAATAATATTTTAACCTAAACCCTAACTCTATAAATATATGGTTATGTATATTGTCTATGGTAAATCAAGATTTGAGAATCATTTCACATAGTATATTTCTCTCTCCATTCCTCATACTCTCTTTATCTCAAGAATGAGAAGAACTAGAGAGATTCCTTAAATCTCGAAGGAACTACAAGTTATCATCATGAACAATGAAAGATGATTGATTCAATACAATAAAACATAAAAATAAATCAGCATCATTCATAGATCAAAGGGGAATATGCAGATCACTACTAGAGGGATTATACACTTGGATCCTTATAGTGCAATGTGGGTAATCTGAAAAAGGCCTTTTAGAAGATCAACAATGTCATAAAAAGAATGGAACATAAGATAAGGTAATTCAATTATTTAGATATAAATAAATAAATTATAAAATTAACATGTAAGATCTTATATTGGGGTTTCAAGAAACTCTAAGTAAAACTAATTTTTGATTTATCACACATCAAAGTGCTTCCATTGTGCCCGAAACCTACACCTACATCTGTGGGTGACATGTCTCATGGTAGTAAGATCCCTATGGTGACATGTATTTTTCTCATAATGATATGTGGAACTACCATCTTTGTTTTTCTAACTGTGGATTTAGGTCCATGGTTGTAGGCCATTTTTCTGGTAGTGAAACTAGAATTAACTCCTTGTTATAGTTTTAGGTATTAAAAATTTCATATTTCATAGTTATGAAAGTATAATACAACCCTCACATGTTATTAACTAGGATTAAGCTATATCAAAACCAGATATGAGTTTTTTGAAATAACCTCTATGTATAATTTATTTTTTAGAGAAAATATTATGGGTTTGATCTATTCAATCGGTACTTTTTATTTGGAAACTCAATACCATTGAAGAAAAAATATAGAAGGATGAGTCTTTAATGCATCAATATTGAACTGGGATCTTCCATAAAAATAAAACTATATAACATCCAAAGGGTGGGAATTGTAATGGTTGAAAGAGTCATGAGACCCTCATTTGAGGTATTAAATTTTAGTATTTGGTTTATATCGATGTTTGAGAAATTTTTGAGATAAAATGAACATTTAGAATGATTTTGGGGGGAAACATGGTTAATGGAATGGTTATCCAACCTTTAATATTAAGTAGGGAATATTCATAATGAAAACTGGAGTCTAGTGAAGGTAACATGGTTAGGTGTGTGATTTTGGAAAATTTTCAGCTTGGTATAAGTAAATAGTGGGGGAATCATGGTTCGATGCATGAAAAGTTAATATATATGGTCTAACTTTGCATCCATGTAAATACCCCCCATTTTTTATTTTTACCAAATTTTAAAGTGAATGTACCATTTTTCTTCTTAAATACAATTAGTTACAATTTAGTTTATCTTTGGGTGATTTTGGGAAGATTTATTCCACTATATATCTTATCATTTTTCTATTGGGGTTTTTAGAACTCAGATCGAAGGTAACCAACCTCAATTATTTTTTTTAATTCTTTTTTGTTCTTAGTTTTTCTGTTTAAAAAATTAATCATATAGAGTTTAGTGGAATGAAATTCCATTTTTTATCATATTTCTTTTTTATTTTGTTACTCTGTACTAGATAATGTTAAGAAGAGGTCAAATATTGGTTGTGGTGATGTGATTTCATATCAACATATCAAATGAGGTAGGTGTATTTTCATACATGATTACATATTCTAAATTTTATTCAATTTAATGATGGATTTCAATTAAATCATATTAATGATTTTAAAATGATTTATATGTGATTGAAAAATGGCAGTGATGGTGGATTTAGTGTGAGTAGATTTTGATAGAAATTAGTTGACAATTTTCTAGGTGCATAAATGATTTCTAGAAAATTAGGGATTTAAAATGGTGTATTTTATTTATTAGACAATTGGATTATTGATTTTTTTAATGTTTAAATCTATATTTTTAAAGTGATACTAATATTTTTTTAAGGTCCTATAAATGAGAATAGAATCCCTCTTAAGTGTTCATGCATCATTTTATGGGATGGTTTAGTAATCCCACTTCAGTGTAATGGAATTGTCAGTAAGATAATAATGGAATTGGGTTAGTCACCCCACTCATGAGTAGAAGACACCTGATGTATAAAACTCATGGTCTTAGGGTACCATAGGTTTTAAAATATAATAGTAAGGGAGTTGAAAGATATAAAACTGGTTGGAATTAAATCATATTTGGTTGAATATTTTTGAGTAAAACCTCATTTTTATGATATATTGAACCTATTTGATTAAGTACATAAAATTTCATGGGTGGGTACATTTTTTTGAAACTCATTCAAGTGTTAATTTATTTTCACATTCATGTGGTGCATTGGAAGTATTTAGGGATATCTTATATAGTTTCTATAGCGAAGTAATCTAAACATATATTTATTTTTCATATTTACCAAAATTTAAACATTACATCTTAAAAAAATCTCACATAGATCATTGAACCTTTTGGTTTAGTGTATTTTAGGAACAGTTATATAGGAAACATATTTTAAAATACTTTTGAACACTTATCCATAATAAAACTCTTATAGATCCCATTACAGGATTCTCATAAGTTATACTTACCTTTATAACATAGGTAAGGGAAACATAAGAAAGGGTTGAGCTCAAATTCTTAGTAAGGAAAAAACTTATCAACATGTCATCAAGAGTTAGATCACAATCATATGAGAAAATATGAATAGAGATAAATTTTTTATTAAAAAGAACATGGGAAAATAAGAGTTATCCATAACTCATAAATAAAGGGCATGTAATCTCAAAATAAAAAACATGTAACATGACATAAAAGTGTTGGATAATCATGTAAACTTTTTATTATAAAATTATAACAAAAGTTTAAGGAATCATAAATACATGGAAACAATATAAAACATGAAATCATAAGCATAATTTAAGGATCACTACCAAGACTATCATAGTGAACAGAGTCCCATAGTGGATTGTGTTTACTCCCAATTACCTTTTATATTATCTCATGATATGTAAATCATTAAATAATTCATTAGAGGGATATATAATTTAGGTCCCACCCATCACATAACATAGTGTTCTTAGGCTAACTTTCCATGCACCGTACATGGTATCTCATGAGATGAAAACATTACTCAATTAATTGGAGGGACACATAATTTTAGTCCCACCCATAAAATAATTAAAATCATAATATGTAAATGCATACATGTTCCACATAAGGAAAAGAAACTATACATAAAGCATAAGAATGATAAAACCCATGATAAAGAAGTGAGTTTCATAATATTATCTCAAAGTATAACCAATGGATATATCATAAGGATTACCAAGATAAGAAGGTATTAAATTATTTTGTATGATAATATTTTAATAAAGAAAAATATTCCTTGAACATTGAGCTCCAATATAGGAAAATTCATAAGAAGGATCAAGGATAAGTAAGAATATAAAATAAACTACATAGGTGATGATTTTCAAAATGAGCATAGGATATTTTAAGGAAAGAAATATATTATTGTTTCCATTTAGAATTTAATTTAACTAATATGGGTGAATATAAAATAATTAGTGTTTTAAAAATCTATTCAGGGTAAAAAACATTTTATGAAGGTGACACTTGTCATGAAATAAGAAATTATAAAATTCCCTTAAGTTGGGTTTACTTAAAAGTGAGAATTCATAAGGGAACTTAAAAAATGTATTAACCCAAAAAATAAAGGAATATTAAACTGGGTATATATGTAAGGAATATATATACAAAATATGTAATAAATACATGATAATAAGACAAAGTAAAAAGAAGAAAAATAAAGAGAATTCATAACTAGTTTTTATCTAAGTAAATAATTTTTTATGAGTAAAAATAAAATTCCACTTATTAGATAATTTAGACCCAATAATTAAAAAAATTAAATCAATTTTATCAGGTAAAATTTCAATGTGAAATAAAAATCAATTTTAACATTAGTACATGTAATGCGTAGACACCTGTTTTTAGACAAAGTGTATTTTCAAGCTTAAAATTTACATGTAGGGTAAAATTATCAATGTATTTGATTTTTATGATATAAATTAGTTTATTATAAAGAAATGAAATGTTATGTGGATTTAAAACAAGGAAAAAAAATTAAAATTTATAAAAATATTATTTAATTAAAATAAAAGACCAAAAACAAATATTTATTGGAAAATATTACTTAAGTTCGTAAAATGTTAATAATAGGTTTTATAAATTTAACATAGTATTTTTAAAATGTTTAGATTTACTTATTAAACACATATTTGATCAATTAAAATGTTTATAAACTTTAAGGTATTTATTTTATAATTATAAAAATACAATTTTAGTAAAAATATTATTTTACTATTCACATAAAAATAATTATTTTTTAAAGTACAATTTTTAAGATAATATGGTCATGTTAAATACAAAAAAAATTAGTTCATTTTTTCAAATTAAAATTCCAAAATTTTATAATTTAACTTTTAAATAAAATAATAAAATATAATAAAAATGTTGTTTGATAGGAAAATATATTTTCAAAGTGTTATCCATTCTTATTCTTATTTTATATCAATCAATAATAAAATTAATTTTAATATATTACTCATATGAAAATATATATTATTCATATAAAGCATATACCTTATTTATAATATATTTAGTTTCTTAAAATAAAGAGCATAAAAATCCAATTTTATAAGAAAATATATTTTTAGCATAAAATTATCTTATTAGTTATTTATCCACATTAATTTTATCAATGTATTAATATTAAAAATTAACTTTATTTTATTTCAACATATATTTCGTAAAGTGGTTATATATTTTTTTACCCTCCAATTTAACAACTACATTTTAATAGTTATATAATGTTTCATAGTTCGTTTTAGTTTAATGTTTTGTGTGAATAAAGGTACTGATACAAGGTTTATTTATAGGAAAATTATATAGTAAAACCTTTGGGTGTTACAGTTTCATTACTAACCACCTATGTGAATACTTTAGCGTACATGTAGATCATGTTCAGTGTGATACATATAAATATAGTTCATCATTTTCACGATTAATGGACTATATTCATATTAATGGGACTATGGATGGTATTAAGCTTGGATATCATAGTGTTTTAGTGGAACAAAAAGTAATTGGAAAAACTTTATATTTTTAGGTAATTCATTTTGGTGTCTGAATCAAACTTATATATTAATATTATACACTTTATGAATGATATTGGGTTTTGTTAGCATTATTTTATAAAATTGTTTTCTATGTATCATATTATTACTAAAGTGGTTTTTTAGTCATGTATTATTATTTTGTTATTTACAGGCCTTGGGATTTTCAAGTAATGAATACATCATGCCAAAAGTTTTACAGGATTTAGACATGAAGATGAATTGTTTGTTGAGATAAATATATCCCATAATGATATTATCTAAATCTCTAATCATTTATTAATATCCTTTAGTGATCAATGGAATAAAACTAAGGTGTAGTAACTTTATGGCTGGTATTGGGTTGAGTTGAGGGTGTCAGGTTGTTTCAGGATGTCATAATAAAACTATGAAAGATTTTATAGTAATACCAAACCATTTTTATAAATCAATTTGTAAAGTATTATAGTTATCAATGTATTTTTGAAGAAATATATAAGATTATCACATAAACCAATTTTATAGATATCTATCTCACCATTTTTTGAAGTTCATGAGTAAATGATAATTTTTATGAGATATAATTTATCTTATAACCTTTGATATGAAAACCATTTAGTTCAAATATAAAAGTTTCAAATCCTTTTATAAAGTTGTGGGAATATTATTATTCATAGTTAATTCAAAACTATTTATAAAATAATTAATAAAAAATATCAACCAAGCACATTTTTGATTTGCTATATGAATTTTGATCAAATAAACTTGTTTTAAGGAAGTTACTTAAATGGTTTATTTTATAAAATTCCCTGATAAGGATATTACACCATATGTGAACATATATTTTTTGTTTTAGATCTATATTTATGGGTATCCAATAAAAATATATCATTAGAATATTTAACCAATTTTGGTTTTGAATTTTTAAAATAAAATTATCCCAGATCAATAAATCATTGAAGGTATAATAAAATATATTTGATTTTAATCTAGTGTATTCAAATAGGATAAGAATTATACATAGATAATAAATTCACAAAAAATGATATTCATGATTTTTTATTATTTTTGAGGTATATTAGCACTCCTATAACACTAAGATATGGCACTTTAGGTCCAAGAAGATATTTACTATCCTACTATAGTCAAAAAGTACCGTTATGATGATAAAGAGATCATAAAATGATTGCTAAACTTAATTTATGTAATATATATATATATATAATCTTTATAATAAATTTATAATATACTGAGTTATATAAACAAAAATTCTATATGTAATATGTTCAATTTGTAATGCAAGTTTGAAATTTATCTTTTTAAACTCATTCATTTAGATTTTTTTAAATATTCAAATGCCTTGGAATCATTATCAGGAGGTTTAGTATTATTTAAACCCTTAACATATACAATAATTATAAAAAATTAAAATTCAATCCTATTTATGAAAATAAATTGAAAAATTAGATATTTTTATATCATTTATTCATTAAATACCTACTTATACAGTTATACCACATACACCTTGATTTCTTTAATCTATATAATGATTTATTTAGTTTAATAGAATAAATATATCATGATATAGAACATGTTTAAGGCATTGAATCTAAAATTATCAGGTTATTGATGAACTACTAAGAGGGGAGAGGTGAGTCAATTGTCGGTTATTTTTTTTACTGAATTATTCATGTTAAATTAAACCTCCTAGACTTATTCATTCTTGATCAAATCACTATTTCATCACAAAACCTCACCTGAAAATATAGTAAATAACGGAAGTATAACATAAGGATATATAAGGTTTTGTACTAAGACCCACTCCTTTCCTTGATTGGTTATTCACCCTAATCAAGGATTTCCCACTATAATCAAATGTAGATTACAATTGGTTCAGTGCTTCCCACACCTAAAATTATAGTATCTCATTGGAATTATCTTACCAGCTTCCCACATGAATTCATTATATAGACTTATACCATGTTCACATAGTCTCACTATGATCTCCTCATATACCTTGAATTGCAAAGGTTCTACAGAGTCCCACCATATATATGAAAAAGTTCATTTGATGTTCTTATTTTGAAGTAGATTAGAAGCTCATCATAGGATGATTCTGCATCTATAAAAATGATATCCTTCAACTTGTAGTAGAGACTTCAAATTCATTCAGTATTCAAGAATAACCCCTAAAACTCAGTCTCTACTCATATCAACTACCATATATTCTATAAAACGTTCTTTCTAGATTCTAACATTTCTTTACTCAAACTCATCTTTGATACATAATGGATATGTAGCTTCAGAATAGTATTGGATTCATTGTAACAACCCAAACTTTTATGAATAAAATCCCCCCTTTTGATTTAGTTAAGTGTCTTATGGATATATAAAACACATGAAATTATCTTTTTATTACATCCAATTGTATTTAAATTACCTTTAAGTATCATTACCATTTATAATATAGTCGTTGAACAATGATTACATGACTAGTATAAATATAGGGTTATAAAAAATCCTTTTGACATAGACAAAGGAAGTGATGACCTCAACCAGTAGGATCATTCCCTATGAAGCCCATTTATAAGAGATTTTGAGTGAGATAGTATTTCTAGGCATTTACCTAGACTAATCCCAATACAAGATCCAATAACTTAATCATGAGCAAAAACATTTATGAGAGAAATTCAATCTCATCAAGATCACGACCCAAACAATGTTCACTGAATGACCCCATGAAAGCCCCCCCATCACACACCTTACTCTTAGGGAATATGATGGTGTAATAAAGGGATATGTAACAATACACTAGCATTATGATTATGTACATTATTTTTATATAGAATAATGAATATACTTTCATTCTATTATTGTCACTTTGTAAATGATTTTTAAAGAAAAAATAGTATTTTTGGTTAATATTGAAATTAAATTAGGAAATATATTTTGACAAATTAATGTATTTTTTTTAAAAATAATATTATAATGAAATTAATTTTATTAAATATAAATGATCATATAGTTTTTATGATGTCAAATGCAGTTTTTATTAAAGTTTAAAAACTGTTTTTGTTAAAACCCGTCAATTTTCAATTAATGTTAGTTTTTATTTTAAAAGTAAAAATTCAAATATTTAGAAAATTATTTAGATAAAATTAATATTATTTTTGGAATCATGATTTTTAAATTATCCAATAGTGAATTTTTTATAATTTTCTAAGCTAGTCGAATTTTTGGGTAAAAATTAAATATCATATAAATATACAGTGTGTTTTATGACATCATAAAGGACCAATAATGATGTAATAAATAATATAAAAGATAAATTCAGCCAAATATATATTTTTAATTTAAAATAATTTAATTTTACATTTATTATATTTATTTTTTAAATCCTTAGTGAATCCTCCAAAATATATAATATATTTTAAGATTTTTAAAATAATTTCGTTGAAAGTGTAACTCACCTCCACATAAGTAAGGAAAATATTTTAATATATTCACCCCTTAGCCTTATAAAGTAATTTATATCACTCCCCTTTTCCAGAAAACATGGTAAAAAACTATGGTATGGTTTTTCGTTTTGAATATTTTACTATGAGGTGTCTAAAACCAAAATAATAAATAAATCCCTCTTCTTTCCTATATAAACCCACTGAAGCTTCCATTTATCTTCACTAAAACTCTTTTAAGATTTAACCCCATCTTCCCCTACTCCCTATAGTCCTCCCAAGGTTCCCCAATGCTCCTAATAATCCTCTCCTAAGCCTTTTGAGTCACACATACAAGTAAGGGATTCCTCTCCTCTCCTTTGAATTCAAGCACCTTCTTTAAGATTAGTTAATTTAATTTCAATTTTTTATATTTACATTCATGTATAATCATCAACATAATTTAAAATTTATTTTACTTATACTAGGTATAATTTATCCCCCCTAATTTGGATCCTTACCTATGCCATTATTATGGTGAAATTCCATAAGGGATTTCTCTCTCTCCTCTTTTATTAAGCACTCCTTTTGTGATATGTATTTTAATTTCAATTTGAATATGTCAGGATATGTTCATAAATAATAAAATTACTTTACATTTGATTTATAAATAATAATATATTCTTTCCACTCTCATTAATCCATTTGTGATCCTTTATATACACCTGTTACCATACTGAAATTTCGTAAGAGATTTCTCTCTCCTCATTCCCATTAAAGCACTTCTTTTATATTATACATCTTAAATTCCATTTCATATTTTTAGGATATTATGTTCCATGACCCCCTTTCTATCCATTTCATTTATAAATTATGATATACCCCTTTCTCTATCATCAAATCATTTTATGAATTTCCATATGACGTCGTTATGATGCCAAAATTACACCGCAATTTTCCATGCCAAAAATTATCATGTAATGAATACCATACCAATTCCTATATCAAGGGTATTTAACTTTATGAACATATTATTGTTGATTTAGTACTTACATATATTTATTCCACATTCCTTTTTCATGGAATGAATGATGATTTTGAATAAATCCATGTTATATGATATATGTGTCACACTTAAGCATGAAATTGAAATGATTATGAAGGTTTCACCCTAATAGCACTCCAATGAATTGGGTAATTTTTAGTACCATGATAGATCATGTTGGGATAGGTTTTTACCTTATTCCTTTATGGGACTTTTTTCCACCATGTTGGGATAGGGGTTTACCTGATTCATTTTTGTTTATGATTCAGTGTTTTAAGTTTTTTCCACATTTCCATGTTATGATTATCATGATATACAATGCCTTTATATTCATGTTCCTTCATGCCTCATTGATAGGCCTTTTCTAACACGTAATATTATCATCATGTTATTCCATTTTTATTCTCTTACTGAGCTTTATATCTCACCCCTTTCTTATGTACATCCTCAGGTTATCCCATGCAGTGTTAGTATGAATGAATATTGTTGTCATGTAAAAGAAGTTTTCAATAAAGATTTTATATTTCATGTTTTAGGTTATTATGTAATGTTCCTAATTTCCCAAGTCACTAGACCTATTAATCTTCTGAGATTTATTAAGTGAAAATTATGTAATAAATCATGTTTAAATATGAAATAAGGAGAATATTTGTTATAGTTGGTATTATAGGATAGGTTTAGTAATTTTTGGGATTAGGATTAGAAAACCCTAGTGAAAACCCTTAGGGATAAGACTAAGTATAAGAAAAAAATCCATATATTTTTGGAGAGTATATAATAAGTGTTTTATTAATAAAATACATCCCTATCTGGATACGAACAATTTGATGTGGCTCTGGTAGAAATGTATCTAGGGGTAAAAACCAAAAACACCACTTTGAGATAGACTCAAATGAGAACTAGTGCACGAAAACAGGACTTAATTAACTTCTATTTTGACACTCCTATGGGATATGATTTAGTAAATTCATAATCTAAATATAAACCATTATTAAAGGAACAAAAAAAATCCCATAATAATATATGTTATGATGTAGATCATGGATAACTTAGACTGAAGCCTAGAAAATCATAAGTTAATAAGATAAATGTAATTTATAAGTTATCCCTTAAATTTCATTATATTCCATTTAAGTGTTTAAAATTTTAAGATAATAATCCCCAATATTCATTTTATTTTAGCCAATGGCCAGTAATAGGAGGAATCATGTTAACAAATGATGTGGAGGGCAGTGTGAGGATTTCTCTAATGAGATCCCCAACCCGATGGGAGTGGGAATCAAAAAATTATTATGATATTGTCTTAGTTAAACCACGTTATGAATTAAAACCTAGATTAAGAGGATCACCCAACCCACCCTAAGAGATACCAACCCACAATCAAGAGCTTCATGTGACAAAGGCCTCCTATGTTCAATGGATCATGTGATCCCTTAATCACAGAGCAATGGATCAATTATATCGAAAAGATCTTCTCTATCCTTAATATTATGAACAAGAGAAGGTTATTCTAGATGTTTATCGTATAGAGGGTGAAGCTGATTAGTGGTGGACATTGATCAAGAATATGAATCCTAAGGAAGATATCGAAGCAATAGAGTTGAAGGAATTCTGTAAAATGTTTTTTGATAAATATTTTCTCCACACGCTTTGTCTTAAGATGGAAAGATATTTCTTTTAACTCAAGAAAAATGATGATGAATCTATTGGTGTTTATGAAGAAAAATTCAAAAGACTTGCATGATATGCCTCTGGTTTTTTCATTACCCCAGAATGAAAGTTTGACTACTTCTTTGGTGGGACAAATCCTAGCATACGAAAAGCCTTGTAAATCTATGAATTTGATAGCTATAATGAAATTGTCTGATATGCCCTCAAAGATAATATGGAGATTAGCGAATCTCAGGGGTATCATGGGGATAAGAAGAAGAAAGTGGGATTTAATTATGGAGGTCCTATGGATAAATCCAATGGTGCTAAGAAATTACAGAACCCTTCTTGTAAAAGGTGAGAAAAGAAGTACCCCAGAAATTGCCTAAGGGGAATGAGGAAATTCTTTAGGTGCAGAAGAAAAGGGAACCTAGACAATGATTTCCAACATGAGAAACCCACTAATGTGATAGAGGAGAGGAACTCTCTGGTAAATACTCAATGCATTGTTCATTGCTACAAATGTAATTAATATAGACACTTTTCTAACTAGTGCCCTAATCTAAGGGTTTTTGGAGATAACCAACAACCTCCAAGGAAGCAAGGGTATGCTTTTTCTATCACCACCGCCATGGTGGATCCCAAAAATTATGTGGTTATAGGTACACTAGTTATTCATTCAAGAATAGTGAATGTAATTTTTTGATTCTGGTTATATGCATTCTTTTATATCCCAAATGTTTAGTAGAACAACCCAAACACTACCATAAAGAATGGAAGTAGAGATATCAATGAAGATGGAAAATGGGGAAATTATTGCATCCCATGAATATAACTCCTCCCATATCAGAATTTGTGGATTGAACTTCCCAGGGAACCTTATTATACTTCCCTTGGTGGAATTTGATGAAATTATGGGCATGGATTGGTTTTCCCTATATAGATCTAATAGAAATTTTTGTGAGAGGGAAATCACACTCTATATGGTGAATCGACCCCTGATTCTATACAAGTTCAAGGAGGAGGATGAATCTTACCCAGAATAATCATCCCAAGATTGGATATTACTACCCTATGAGCACATGTATCTTTCTCATATGATAGATTCTAAGGAAGGAACCATCTTAAAAAACATTTCTATTGTGAGGGAATATGCTGATGTATTTCCTAAGGAATTTCCTGGTATTTATCCCAGAAGAGATGTTAAATTATCAATTGATCTTATACCTGGGGCATTTCCAATATCAAAGACTCCATATAAAATGTATGTTTTGGAACTTGAGGAACTGAAGAAACAATTATAAGAGAATCTGGATAAAGGGTTTATATTCCCAAGTGCTTCACCATGGGGTGAACCAGTCCTCTTTTTCTAAAAAGAAGGATGGTTCAATGTGCCTTTTCATCGAGTATCGTGAGCTCAACAAAATCATGATAAAGAACAAGTATCCTTTTACATGAATTGATGATTTGTTCAATTAGCTATGTGGAGCACAATACTTATCCAAGGTGGATCTGCGGTTGGGATATTACCATGTAAGGGTGAAGAAGGAGGATATCCTCAAGACTCCTTTTCATACAAGGTATGAGCATTATGAGTTCATAGTGATTCCATTCAAACACACTAATGATTCATAAAGCTTTATGGACTTTATAAATAGAGTATTTATAGATTACCTTGAAAATTTTTTGGTAGTATTTATATAAAATATTCTAATATACTCCAAAACCAAGGAGGATCACGAGGAGCATCTAAGCACTATGCTAAATACATTGCAAAAGGAGAAACTCTATGCAATGTATAGAAAGTGTGAGTTCTGTTTGAAGGAAGTATCATTCTTGGGGAATATAATCCTGAGCAATGGTATATATTTGGATCCTTCCAAGACAACAGAAATTTAGGGATGACTAAGACCAACATCTGTGATAGATATCCATTTATTCCTTGGGTTAGCTGGATATTATTGCTGATTTGTGAGAAATTTCTCATGATTGTCAAACCCTCTTACTAGGATAACTCATAAGGGAGTTGAGTTTTCTTGGAAAGTTGAATGTGAAGAAAGATTCATGGAGTTAAAAAAGAGGCTTATCACTGACTCAGTGCTCATACTACCCGCAAGTGGATAGATTTTCATAATCTTCAGCGATGCTTCATAAAAGGGATTGGGATGTGTGTTGATGAAAAATGACAAAGTCATTGCCTATGCCTCAAGGAAGTTGAAAATTCATGAGCAAAACTATAACATTAATGATATAGAGTTTGAAGATGTGGTATTTACATTGAAAATTTAGAGGAATTATCTCTTTTGGGAGAAGTGTGAAATATATACGGATCACAATAGTCTCAAATATATATTCACACAGAAAAAGATAAATATGCACCAATGAAGATGGTTAGATCTCATAAAGGATTATGAATACTCAATCCAATACCATCTTGGGAAAGTGAACAAGGTGAAGGATTATCTAAGTAGAAAGGACCCATCAATTCTATAACTAATGAGAATTGAAAAGGATCAAATATTCATAGATTTGATTAACATGGACATGAGAATCCTAAATAAGGGAACATCATCAATACTTTCACAAATGGTTTCTAAACTATATCTTTTGGAAATGTTAAAGGATGCTCTAAAAGACGATGAGGGAACTCAGAAGAAAGTGGAAACTATCATAAAAGTAAAATCCTCAGAGTTTAGTGTTAATAAATAAGGGATTGTGAGATTTGGGTTGAGTCTATGTGTTCCATATATTCTTGAGTTAAAGAAAGAACTTTTGGATGATGACCATAGTTCAAATTTCTCTATTCACCTAGGAAACAAAAATATGTATTGAGATATCCAAGAACACTATTTGTGGGGTAACATGAAGAAGGATATTTCTAAATATACAAAAAAGTGCCTGGTATGTCAACAAGTGAAGGTTGAGAGGAAGAAGTCTAAGGGGATTAGGCAACCATTACCCATACCAACATGGAAATTGGAAGACAACACCATGTATTTTTCACCAAACTTTCAAAGACATCCAAAGGAGACAATGCTATCCAGGTTGTTGTGGATCGAATTACAAAAACTTCACACTTCATTATGATTCAAGATTATTTCTCACTGGATTAAATGTCATAGATATACATCATATAAGTGGTAAGGCTGCATGGATTACCACTATCGATTATTCCCAATCGAGATTCAAGATTCTCCTCTATGTTTTGGAAAAGTCTCCAGCATTATCTAAACACTGAACTAAATTTTAGTATATCTTATCACCCTAAAACTGATGGTCTATCTAAGTGGACTATCCAAATAGTTGAGGACATGTTTAGAGCTTTCTTAAAAGACTTAAAAGGTGGATGAGACCAACATATTACTTTGGTGGAGTTCTCTTACAACAATAGTTACAATTCAAGAATCCAAATGGACCATTATGAAGCCCTTTATGAGAATAATTTTAGAACATTGACATGTTGGGATGATGTTGGGGAACAAAAACTTATAGGTTTGGAAATGGTCAAAGAAATGGTGGAGAAGGTTAAGACTATACATCAACCCATCAAAGCTACTCAAAGTCGAAAAAATAGCTACGCTGACAATCATCGATGTGACCTAGAGTTTGATTTTGGAGACATGGTATTCCTTCACATATCTCCATATAATAAAGTAATGATATTTGGGAAAAAGGGAAAGCTTATTCCATGGTACATTGGCCCTTTTGAGATCCTTGATCACATCAGAGTAGTGGCCTATTGACTAGCACTCCCACCGAACCTGTCTCAAGTACATGATGTATTCCATATACCCCTCTCAAGAAAGTAAATCTTAAACCCATAACATGTACTCAATATAGAGGTGTAACCATTGGAGAATGAACTTTTCTATGAGGGGAAGCCGGTGAAGATCTTAGATCATAGAGAAATAATTCTACGAACTAAGATAATTCCCCTCATCAAAGTGTTGTAGTGAAACCAAATGTTTGAAGAGGAAACATGGGAACCATAGGAGGTGATGAAGTAGAGTTACCCCCATCCATTTTAGTGTTGGAAAAGGAAATTTTGAGGGTGAAATTTCTTTAGGGGGGAAGTTTGTAACGACCCAAACTGTTTTGAATAAAATTCCCATTTTTGATTTAATTAAATTTCTTATGGATATAGAAGAAACATGAAATTATTTTATTTATTATATCCATTTGGATTTAAATGACCATTAATTATCATTACCATTGATAATATATCCATTAAACAGTGATCAAATGACTAGTATAAATGTAGGGTTTCAGAAAATCCTTTTGGCGCAGAAAAAGGAAGTGATGACCTCACCAGTAGGATCATTCCTTATGAATCCCATTTATCATAGATTTTGAGGGAGATATAATTTCTCTAATTTTCCCTAGATCAAGTCCAATCCAAGATCCAACAACTTATGTTTGATAGAAATTGTTTATGAGATAAGTTCAGGCTCATCGAGATCACAACACAAACCATGTTCACCGAATAGCCCCATGAAATCCCCATCATCGCACACAATACTCTTAGGGATTATACTAATATAATAAAGGGATATATCACAAGAACCAAGAATTATGATTATGTACATTATTTTTGTATAGTTTAATGAATATACTTTCATTCTATTATTGTTACTTTGTAAATGATTTTTAAAACACAAATAGTTTTTTTGGTCAATATTCAGATTCAATTAAGAAATCTATTTTTATGAATTAATGTATTATTTAAATAAATAATATTATAATAAAATATTATTATTAAATTAATTTTATTAAATATAAATGATCATATAATTTTTATAAAGATAAATGTAATTTTTATTAAGGTTTAAAAACTGTTTTTATCAAAACACATCAATTTTCAATAAATGCCAGTTTTTATTTTAAAAGTGAAAATTCACATATATATAAAATTATTTAGATAAAAATTAATATTTTTTTGGAATCGGATGTTGAAATTATCCAATGTTTAATTTTTCAAAATTTTCCAAGACAGTCGATTTTTTAGGTAAAAATTAAAAATCGTATAAATATACGATGTATTTTTTGACATCATAATGGCTCAATAATGATGTAATAATTACTATAAAAGGGATATTAGGCCCAATATATGTTTTTTAATTTATAATAATGTAATTTTAATTTTATTTTATTTATTTTGTAAAGCCTTAATGAATCCTCTAAAACATATAATATATTTTAATATTTTTAAAATAATTTCCCTGAGAGTGTGACTCAACTCCACATAAGAAAGGGAAATATTTTAATATATTCAAAACTTAGACTTATAAAATAATTTATACCACTCTCCTTTTTTAGAAACCATTGGAAAAAACTATGGGTTGTTATATGGTTTTGAATATTTTATTATGAGGTATACAAAACCAAAATAATAATAAAAAATCCCCATCCTTTCCTATATAAACCCACCCAAGCTTCCATTTCTCTTCACTAAAACTCTTTGAAGCTTAAAAAACCTCTTCCCCTACTACCTAGATTCCTCCCAAGGTTTTCAAATTCTTCTAAGAAGCCTCTCCCAATCCTTTGTAGTCACACATCCAAGTAAGAAATTCCTCTCCTCTTCTTTGAATTCAAGCACCTTCTTTGAGATTAGCTGTTTTAATTTCAATTTATTATATTACCATTCATCTATAATCATTAAATTACTGTACAATTTATTTTACTTATATTAGGGATCATTTATTCCCCCTCATTTGGGCCCTTATCTAAACTATTATTATGCTGAAATTCTGTAAGGGATTTCTCTCTCTCCTCTTTTATCAAGCACTCCTTTTGTGATATGCCATTTAATTTAAATTTTCATATATTGGTATATGTTCATAAATACACACCTTAATGTACATTTAATTTATAAATATTTAAATCTTCCTTCCACTCTCATTAATCCATTTTTTATCCTTTATATACACCCGTTACCATAATGAAATTCTGTAAGGGATTTCTCTCTCCTCATTCCCATTAAAGCACTTCTTTTATATTATACATATTAAATTACATTTCATATGTTTGAATATTATATTACATGATCTCATTAATATAAATTTCATGTATAAATTATAATATACCCTTTCCATCTAATTAACCCATTTTATGAATTTTCATATGTTGTCGTTATGCTCTCGAAATTGCACAGTGATTTTCCATGCCAAAATCATCACGTAGTGAATACCATACCCATTCCTCTATCAAGGGTATTAACCTTTATGAACATATAATTATTTATTGAGTAATTACATGTATTTATTCCACATTACTTGATCATGGAATAAATTATTATATTGAATGAATCAATGTTATATGATCTATGTTTCACACTTAAGCATGAGATTGAAATGATTTTGAAGGGTGCACCATGATAACACTTCAATGCATTGGGTAATGTTTAGTATCACAATACATCATGTTGATACATGGGTTTACATGATTCCTTTATGGTAATTTTTCCACCATGTTGGGACAGGGGTTTACCTGATTCCTTTTTTTTATGATTCAATGTTTTAAGTTGTTTCCACATTTCCATGTTATGATTATCATGATATATCATGACTTTATATTCATGTTCCTTCATGCCTCATTGATATTAATTGTCTAACATGTATGATTATCCTTATGAAAAGCTATGTTTATTCCCTTACTGTGATTTTTATCTCACCCCTTTCTTATGTACATCCTCAGTTTATCCCATGCAGTGTTAAGTACGAAGGAATACTGTGGTCATGTAAAATAAGTTTTCAATAAAGATGTTTCATTTCATATTTTAAGTTTTTATTCAATGTTCCTAATTTCCCAATACACTAGATCTCTCGATATTATGAGTTGTATTAAGTGAAAATTATGTAATAAATCATGTTTAAATAATAAATAAAGAGTAGGGTTGTTATATTCATCTTCTTCTTCTCTAAAACATATTGTGATTTCTAAATAAATTATTTAAGATCTTCAGTTATATTGGATACTCATAGATCAAATTGAATTTTTTAGAAAACAGTAATATAACAACTTTATTTTATCCTTATTTATCCTCAGTCATCTCAAAATATCATGTTTATAGAAGGAAACATTAAATTCATTATCTCCTATTCAAATAACATAAATGGTATGTTGAGAATACAATATGACTTCCAGTGAAAAAGATCAATTATAGAATACCCAATACAGATTAACATGAATTTCTGTACACAACATTTTCTTCTCAGGGATTATTCCAAAAATACCCCTCATTAAATGATTATCCTTTTGAAAAAGATCAAAAAATATATACAATAGGAATAGTTTATTCTTCTCAAAAATATTCCAATATAATATGTACTCAAATATTCCAGATGTATTTACATTACACAAAAAACATCTCTGTGGTGTGGAACTCATTCTCCAATTTCTATAATAATTAAATATGAAATTATTCTTATTTATCAAGTGTTATGAAAATTCCTAGACTTAAATATTAGTTACTCATGAACATTTAAAAATTCATGGATAAAAATAATGTAGTCTATTATAAACAAAAACTCTAGGTTTGATGGTTCTTCATCTACATTTTTATTGAAAACCCGATAAGACCATTTTTAACATCAAAGAATATATGAAATGTAAACTATCATTTTATATTTCTCAATAAAATCTCAGATCATGGATTATTTATGAATAATGATGTTTTGAACTCAAAATCACGCTTTCATCATTGAATGATTTTTATTTCTTTAGAATTATGTAATTCTGGAAACCCTATTATTCATTTAGATTTGATTTTCCCTTTTCATGGATAAAAACTAGATCCTATTTCTTATCATAATTGATCACACACCAATCCCAATTTTTATTATTTTTATACCATTTTCAAAAGAATCTAGAATCATAAAAAATAATTTCATATTACTTATATTTAAAATTTTGAAACTTTATTTTTTAGCTAGAAGAACTTACAAATTTTGCAGAGTGTTGAAGTCATACACTCGACAAAAGATTTATACTAGGAACTTAGTAGTATTACATTCATGAAGTATTATCATTAAGAATTAATATCAGTATTAAAAATACCAAATATACACCATATCTAACTCTTACATTCTAGAAAAGTCATACGGTGGGCTCAAATACTTACGATGAAGTCTTACGATCAGGACTTATACTGAAGAAGAAGTCATATGATCACAAATTTTTCAATATTTATAATAATTAAAATCCTTACATTAAAAACATAAATTATTAAATTTGGTGTGAAATATTATGATGAGTATGAAAATCCTTACACTCAGTACTTATCCATTTTTCTTTATGAGCTCTAAAATCTAGATTTATGTAGTAAGCTTCAAAATGACTTCTAACTGCTTTCAGTGCTACTCCAACCTCTTAAAATCATCTATAAAATTAGTAAAATGATTATTTAAATTATTATAATAATTAAAAACTCATTATAATGAACTTATGACGTGTTTATGCATACAGAATACTCAAATAATAGTATTTTAGTGAATATATCTACTAGATCAGGTGTAGTCTTCTTCAATCAACCCAGATCCATTTCTATTTAGATTTATCCTTCATTAATAATTTTATAAAAACTAATTGAACGAGATAAAATGATTTTTTCTCCTTATAGGGGGTTAATATTTCTTCTAGATCTCCTCCATCCTCTGAACCTAATTTATACATGTTCTCTACAACTATACAGGCTTTCCAGCCACATGTTCAGAAATCAACTTCTCTTTCATTCAACCTATTGAAGACAAGGATTCTTCAACATAAATTTTTTTCATAGAAATGAAGATAATCTCTTTCAGTCATATAAATTTATGTTCTTCCCACTAGATTATGTCCTGATGGGTATTCAAGGGCATCTAGATCCACTTATCTCTTTGGAAATGTATAAGAAGCTCCACTTATTTATCAATGGATAGATACCCTAATCCATCACCCATATCAACTTTTCATTAGTTATATTAATAATCCTAATTGATATAATATACAACCAAATACCTTTTGGTACTTCAATATCCCCCTTTATGTTTTTTTTGTTAATTAAAAATATTCTCAATAGACTTCTAAAGTCAATGTAACTTTCTCTCCACCTAATTGATAATAAATCTAAAGGGAAGGAAAATTATTTCTCCCCTTACTGTAAGGGTACTCAAGTCAACTTTAATTAAAACTTATTCTCCCCATAATCTTCTAGTCATATTAGAGAAGGTAGGAACCACAATATTTTTTTAAAATGATCCATAAGTTAATCACTTTAATTATATTTGGGAAAACCTGGCATATAAAAAATAGTTCATAAATCAGACACTAAAGTTATCCTTTATATTTCTCAATGTAGTGAAAACCATGATTTTTCAAATCTTAGGGGCTGTAATAATCATATTTTACAAAATATATATTAATCTACAATAATCTTAAAAGAAACATTAGAAGTTTCAAGTGAAAGTAAAAAAAATTATGGTATTTTTTAGAAAAACACCCCCTTGATAAATATAATAAGTAAAAACCTTGTCAAGGAAAGAAGATTTAATGTCATACCATTCACATCAACAATTATGGGGATATCTGAATATAATAATTTAAGTATATAATAAAATTTTGGAAACCTTCACTTGTTTAGTTGTTCACCCTCAATGGAATACCCCCATATTTCATCACCTTTCTTTCTATCATTTAAATATAATAAATAAATATGGGGAAATAGTGGATCTCACAAAAGATCCTAATCTTGATTAGGAGGATTGATATGGATTTCCCAACCCAAACATTTAGTTCCACCTTTCTTCATGCTTTCACCATTAAATTTCTAGGTTTGTTAGCCTTTGTGTAATATGGTCCTCTTCCCACCATCATTTTTATTTTTAGTTGGAGAAGTCTTATAAAATTGAGAAAATATAGAACTTTTATACTTTTAATATTTCCCAAGTCTTTTATCCAACTACAACTAAATTGGATATATGGTTACACAACCTTTAAGAACATGTTCAATTTTGTTCTTGGGTGCAGATTCCTTCCTTTTAGTA
Organism: Viscum album; assembly: GCA_963277665.1. Taxonomy (NCBI): domain Eukaryota; kingdom Viridiplantae; phylum Streptophyta; class Magnoliopsida; order Santalales; family Viscaceae; genus Viscum; species Viscum album. The sequence continues at coordinate 1,982,304,959 of OY728119.1, forward strand.
GTATTTTTATAACCTGAGATCACTGGTGCATTACCCTTATTATTAAATAGTTATTCTTAGTTAGAAATCCATATGATACATCTAATAACCCTATATCCAAACTTTTTACAACTTATAGAATCCTATTCATTAGATTTAACCTTTAAATTTATGGAAAATTTCTCAACTTTTTCATAATAAGTATCAATCATTAGTCCAATCCGGATATCTCTCTCTTGGACACACTCTATTAAAATATTTATATTATAACCTTATTTCTTAAGATTCATGTCCATTTTAAATGTTTTATAGTGTGACCTCTCTTACTACAATATAATCACTTATTCCTTTTTGGTCGAACCTCTTGTTTTACTTTATTTAGTTCCTTCTTAGGCGAATTTTCTTTCATAGATTTTGAAACCAAGGAATATATAATTTATTTATTAACATGATTCTCAATCTATTATGGTTCCCTATTACCTTAAATACAACTATGATACCTGGCATGATTTCACTAGAATCCATCATAATTGTGACCACATAAGATGAACATCTCATAAAAATTATTCAAAATATAAAATCTATTTTTTAGTAGTAGATTATTCCATTTCTGTGAGGTCTAATATTTTTTAGCAGTAGGTTGTTTCCAATATTTTACTTTTATCCCCCTTAATTTATGACTTATCTAATTTCCACACTATAATGTCCCATGTTTTGGATTGGGTTAAAACTTATAAAGGATTTTGAAGTCTTCATTTAACAAATGGAATATTTTCAATTTCAGGAATTAAAAAGAGTCTAAGAGGGTTTAAAAATCCAAAAAATGACGTTTTTGGATGTGCGTTATGGTTTGGTTGAAGTCCCAAGGGTTCAAGAGAACACCATCAGAAGAATAAATGGCTAGAATTTTGAAATAAGCTACAATCAGAAATTTACATCATGTATTCAATACATGACGTGAATTCATTTCATGGGTTGTGGTCGATGAATATAGGATTTGAAATATCAAGGGGTTGGGGTTACATTGAGTAATTCACGATTTTATTTGTTACACATCATGAATTTGGTTCATGTCATGTAATAGATACATGACATGAATTATGAGGGCATCCTTTTTAAAAAGGGGATAACATGGGATCAAACCATTATTTCTTAATGGAAAGGGTGCCTAGGGTCTCAGAAGTGCCTGCTCCCCTCTCCTAGGTATTTTTAGAACTCACTCATCCAACTTTTGATTAAAGTGTTGTATCTCATCTTGGAATCCTCTCAATAAGTGATTCAATCCTATTTCTCCCTTTATTTGTTTATCTCTCCATCTTTGACGCTATCTTTGTGTGAGATAATCCACCATATTTTTAGGGAATTTGTTAAATATTAAATTTTCTATTGATTTATATTGAGATAAATGTCATTAATGGATGAGTTTAACTCCCTTAATATAAGTTTGGTGGTCTATGGATTTTCCAAAAAAGTCTAGATTTTTTATAAAGTACGTTGTTGTGCCACACATCAGAAATCCTTTGCGTTTCCATTAAAATGTCAAATTGATAATGTATAATATAATGACTTAGATTTTAATAACCATTTTTTTCAATTGAACCATTTTAGGTTGTTCACCTCAAACCAAACCATCCCATTGTGTGTGCAATTTTATAACCATGCCCTCTGATTCTTCTAGGAGATTAAAAAACACCTTTTGGGTAATGATTTAAATGATTATAATTATAATTAATTTCACTTAAGATCACTATTTTAGGTGTGATGATTGATCCCAAAAGTAAGGGATGATTAAATTGAATTAAGTGATTTTTTCATGATAACCAACATGTACTATTTCATAAAAAAATCACATATAAGGTGCACCGCCTTCTTAGATGAAAGGGATTTTGAATATGAGTAATTGAATGATGTGTTAAATAGAGTGGAGCCACACTTGAACTTATAAATGATATTAAATTTGAATATTTGGATCTTCTTTATGTGCAAGTAAAATGTTAAATAGAATTAAATTAATTGTTATATGGGTTGGAAATGACGTTTTATACCCCCTGGTCATTGAACTTTTATGGTGGACCATTATAATTAAATTGGTGTGATTAATTGTAATATGGAATGCTTAATAAAATATCACATTCTTAATTATTAAATGATCATTCCTACCCTATAATTTTGATACTTGGGAATGGAATAACTATAATTGTGATAATTGAGAATGACATACCTATACTTATGATACTTAGGCATAGAGTCCCTATATTTATGATACTTTGGCATGGAATCCCTATACTTGTGATATTTGGGCATGGAATCCCTATACTTGTGAGACGTGGGCATAACATCCCTATACTTCTAATACTTGGGCATGAAATCCCTAGGCATGTGATACTGCCTGAATGGCCTGAAGGCCTTCATTTTTTATTGATTTTTTATTTTTGATAACCCCCTTTCAAGGGATGAGGGGGAACCCTTACAAGGCCCGTAGGCTCAAAGATTACATGGCCCGTAGTCTTAGGAGATTACATGACCCAAAGGTCTTTGGGAATTCAACCAGACTATCTACAAGGAACTGCCCCCCAGCATCTTAATCCTGATAGTATCTCTCCACATTTTCATGACCGTCTTTCTAGGCTTCCTGTTCAAGCACAGGCTGGTACCGATGGCATATCCATACCCTCCCATTCTAACAATCCATTTGGCTCTGCTCTGGTGAGTGCACCTGCTCTGAATCCTCTTCTGGGGATGATCCTTTTTTGTAGTGTGTCTGGGGCCTGCATTCATGTGGCCCGAAGGCCTTGGGGTGGCCCTAAGTCCCTAAGTTTGCCCAAAGGCCTTGAGAATCAACTGCCCCGAAGGCCTTGGGTGGCCAGAAAGCCTTTCAGGACCCGAGGACCAAACCGGTGTCCTGGAGGCCCAGATGGATGAATAGTTCTGGCTGCTACAGTACCGAATAGTGCCTTCTACAGTGACTGCTACAGTGACTGCTACAGTACTTCTACAGTACCCCCAGAAATATGCCTCCACCCAGATTTGATCTCGGGTCTCTTGGATACACCTATCGAGTCCTCACAAATTGGGCTGAGGCTCTTGTGCTAGGCATGTGATACTCATTCATGGAATCCCGTTGCTTGTGATACTCGGTCATGGCATCCCTATACTTGTGATACTCAAGAATAACATCCATATACTTGTGATTCTCATGCATGAAATCCCTACTAAAATGTGATATGCGGGCATGGTGTCCCTTAAAATCCTATGAGACTCATATTACTACCCATGGACTCATGAGTTACACCCCATTTAGTAGTTAGTTGAAGTATCCATATTAAATCAATAATAATAATAATTTAATTTATTAATAATAGTGAAAAATTCAATAAGAAACAAGATAATTAAAGGATAGTAAGAAAGAAAATAAGATATAGGAATCAGGGGGTCTAAAATGATGTAAACCAAGTGTGTCAGTTCGAACAATTCTAACACATTTTGAGGGAAGGATTCCCATGGTAGAAAAAAACCATACAAGGATTGTTTTGGTTGCCCCATGACTCCATAAATTCTACAACTTTATATTCACAGTCTGTATAGATTTATACAACATTGGTGGTGGACTACTAACTATATATCACACCCTATTCGAGAAACCATTCCAATGGGGTACTCGAACAGACCTCATAGATGTAGGACCAGGTTCTTTGGATTATGATTATGTTATTGTGATTATACATGGGAGATAGGATCATAGGATTAAGCTAGAGATCAATATTCTCATGGAGATAGAATTGAGGTTTTTTATTTTTTAAGCATGTATTTTATTGTATATCATGCTTCATGTTTACTAATTTAGTTATGTAGTCTCATTTGGATATGAATTCATATTTGGATATTTGGCGATGACCAATTTCATAGTTATAATTATTATCATCTGTTGATCAATATTTATACTACTTCCACTATTTATTATTTCATTATCTCTTATACCATTGAGATAATCTAAATATGAGGGTATAGTATCCCCACCATACCATCATCAGACCCTTGATACTAGTCAGAACCCTCTAGCATATGAGGAGGCGTGCTTTAGGTCTTATGACTAACTAACATGGGGAATCGTTTCTATGGATCCTAGGTCAAGACATTATAATGTGATATCAGAGAATTTTGTTTCCTTTTGTCTTACTATTTTGGGTTGTTATATAGGAAAATAGGAATGTGTGAGCACATAGTAAATAATCATGTCTAGGAGTGATCAACCCATGCATGGGGAAATTACCAAGTGTCCAGGGATGGTATTTTTATTCATTTTTTTCATTGTTACTGTTGATTATGATTTCATCTTGAGTGATTGGTTTAATTTCCATTTATTACTAATTTATGAGATTATGGTATTTTACCCTCATCCCAGTATGGAAAGTAAGTAGCATTACATGTATCATTATAAGCACATAGATATACACATTCCATGTATATTTCATTCCATGTAGGCTGTATTCTTAGAATACCTAATATAGTGATTTTTTCCTTGAGTTTATAACATGCTCGTTTGATTATTTAGTATGAATTGATTATATACTATAATTATGTGGTTTCTTGATTAAGTAGTGGATTATCATGATTGGGTAATTAATTTTCATGCTACCTATATTTACTGATTTTTATAACATGCCTTGTTATAATTGAAATACATGGTTGGTTAAATAAAATGTATGCATCATTATAAGTGATGTTTTCCTACATAGCTTGATGGTGGTGTTCTACTTGACTAATTGATTATGACATGTTTGAGCTGAATACCATTGGTTGTGTGGGATAAAATATAATGGTTCCAATTAAATGGGATCCAATTTGCAATGTATAAAGTGTATGTGCACTTTATAAATTTGGAAATGGTAATCCATATAATCGAACAATATTTGTTGATATTTATATACCTAGATATTATTGTATAAATATAAAATCTATTAAATTTTTATTTTAAATTGATTGGTTTCTTATTTACCTTTTACATGACTCGACCCAACTAGGTTGGTCTTGACCCATTATGGTTATAAGATAGACCTAAATCAATCCAATTAGGTCAATCATGGAGTTTTTTTCTAATGAGATAAACCCACTATGAGTGTAATTTAATTTTGAAATAATTTATCATAGTATATCAAGTCTTCCTAGTAATATTTGATAACCTCTTAGTGAACTCTCTACTTAGCAACAATCATGCCCTGTATCTTGAAATCATTCAAGGTACACTAAGAGAGTGTCATTTATGCACTAAGCTAATGAAATAAGTTAAACTCCTTAATGTATTGATAAATAAACTCCTTGGGGATACACATCAGGTAAAATACGAGAATTTTTAGGATAGTCAAAAAATAGTGTTTTGGATTTCTTTTCTTTTAATTCTCTTAATGTGGTAGGTGAGGAACCACATCAGGGAAATTTTTAGGATGATATGAGTGCAGTGAAAAGTCGGTTGGGGATTATTGGAAAATCAAGAATGAGTAGGTTAACTTTTGGTTGATTGGTAATCTACCATTCAATCAATCATGAGGCATGACATGAGTGTCATTAGAATATTAAAAGTTACATTTTTTGGGAAATTCTAATGGTGGGAGTATAGTGACTTGTAATTATCCATGGAATGGTGGAACTATTAGTGGGAAGCACCATGGGTTGGTGGATTGAAGATTCAATTCTGTGATTATGTCTCGGGATAGATGAGATTGGGAAAGCACAATCTTGATGTTCAGTTTGAATATGAGCATTGGTTTGAGTTTTAATAGCTTATTTACCACATGGATAAAAGTGATGCTTGAATGCATGTTTGGCATTGGAAACACAATGTGACCATTTGAGTGGTAGATATTTGACCCAGGTAGGTGATATGGTGTTTAAATGTTTCCCCAAGTCATATTAGGGATGAGAAGTTCTAAGGTGGTGAGGTTGTAACATCCCATGTTTTGGATTGGGTTGAAACTTTTAAGTGATTTTGAAGTCTTAATTTCATGGATAAATCATTTTAAATTTTGTGAATCAAAATGAGGTTATGAGGGTTTTAACATCTAGAAATTATGTTTTCGTATGTGATTTATGGTTTGGTGAATGTCCCAGGGGGTTCAAGTGAAAAATAGAGGAGTAAAAGATAATTGATCTTATAAAAATAGTTTTAGTGATAAATTCAACTCGTATATTCATTATATGGAATGAATTCATTTCAAGTGTTGAAGCTAATGAATACAGGATGTGAAATCCCAGGGGTGGGGGGGGGGGTTACCCTAATAAATTCATGACATGTATCTATTACATTTCATGAATTTAGTTCACATCATGTAACAAATACATGATGTGAATTATGTCGATATCTTTTTTATAAAGGGGATAACAAGGGATAAACCCTTTATTTCTTGACCAACATGAGGGTGACTAGGGTCTTAGAAGTTTCCCCTCCTCTATCTTAGGTATTTTTATAAATCCCTTATCCAAACTCTAATTCATGTTCTGAATATTTAATTGGAAGCCACTCGGTAAGTGCCTCTCCCTTTCTTGGTGTTTATTTCACCATATTCAGTGTTATCTTCATGCGTTCTAATTCAACCTATTTTCTAGGTGTTTTTTAAAATTTTTTTTTCTCTTGATTTATCTAGAGGTAAAGGTCAATAATGGATGAGTGGAAATTACTTGGTATAATGTTGGTGGTCTATGTATTTTACCTTAATGTATATCTTGTTTATAGACAATGTCATTGCAGACTGAAACTCCCATGTGTCTCCCTTAAAAGTCCAAATTGATAATGTAGGAGATAATGCCTTGGATTTTAAAAACCATTGTGTTTTTAATTTAACCATTGGAGGTTGTTCACATGAACCCGAACCACCCCATTGGGTGTGTGATTTTATGACTATGACCTATGCTTCACCTAGGATATTAAAATACCCTTTTTGGGTGATGCTTTAAATGCTTATAATTACAATTCTCTGCAATTCTGATCACTATTTGAGTAGTGATGATTGATTCTTGAAGTAAAGTATGATTAAAATTAATTAATAGATTTGGGGACGATAACAAACATGGATAGTTTTATAATAAAACCACCTATAAGGTGCACTACCTTCTTAGATGAAAGGGATTTTGAATAGGAGTAATTGAATGATGTGTTAAATGACATGGAACCACACTTTACCTTATCCAAGATATTAAATGTGAATAATTTTCTCTTCCATATGAGAAAGTGAAATTTTAAATTGAATTAAATGAATTTTTAGATGGATTGAACATGAAATTACATACCCTTAGTCCTTGACCTTTCATAGTGTACCATTCTAATTAATTCTTTTAATGAATTGTAATTTATAATGCTTTCTAACATGGACTATGCTTAATTATTAAATGCACATTCCTACCCTATAATTGTGATAATCAGGCTTGGAGTCCCTATACATGTAATAATTATGAATGTAATCCCTATAATTGTGATACTTAGGAAGGGAATCCCTAGACTTATGATACTTGATAATAGCGTCCCTATACTTGTGATACCTGAGCATGGAATCCCTATGTGATATATAGGCATGTCATCCCTATATTTGTGATACTTTGGAATGACATACCTAGACTTGTGATACTCGAGAATGATGTCCCTATACTTGTGTTACTTAAGCATGTAATCCCTATACATGTGATACTTGGGCATGGTGTCTCTATACTTTTGGTAATCGGGCATGGCATCCCTACTAAAATGTGATACGTGGGCATGGATTCCCTTGGCATCCTATGAGACCCATACTACTACCCACAAATGATTGAGATATTCCCCGGGTCCTATATAATAGTAGTATCCATATACATGGCTAAAAAGTCCACTACGTATATAGACCATATATATTTATACATTTGGTTACTAATTTAGATACATTCTAGCTTAGTCCAAAGTAGGTATGGTCAGCCGGGTGTCCTTGAGAAACTTGATCCCAACTTGTTTATTTTATTAATTTATCTACATATTATTCAGTTATACCCACACACTATTCTATTTTATATTCACAGATTTGATATCTTTAGACACAATCGGTAGTGGATTAATGAGTATATCTCACACATTTTTTTGTCCTCCATTGCTTAGGGGTACTAGAAAAGACCTCATGGTTGTAGGACTAGGTTATTTGGACTATTCTTATGCTGTTATTCTTGTATGTAGAAGATAGGTGCATAAGACTAATATAGAGCTTAGATGCTAATGGGGATAGACTTGATTATTGTAATCTTTATATGAATGTATTGTATTATATCACCTACTTCATGTTTACTACTTTAGTTATATAGTCTCATCTAGACATTCATGCATAGTTGGATATTTGGCGATGACCAATTTTGTAATTATTATTATTATTATCTTCCATTGCTCTATATTTACAATTCTTCCACTGTTGATTGTTTCACTATCTCTTATAATACTATGCTACTCTAAAAATTGTGGTATAGTCTCCCCACCACACCATCATCAGACCCTCGCTTCTAGTCAGCAGTCTTTAGCATACGGGGAGGTGTGCTTGAGGCTATGTGACAGAATGACTCCGGAACCATTTTTGTGGATCCCAGGTTGGGAATTTACACACATAATAACATATTATTCCATAAATAATTAAAAATACACTCAAATATATAGAAACACTAACACCTTCCAATTAACCTTGTTATCTTAATGTTAGGTACAATGTAAGGTCCCGTATTTTCTTAAGGTATGTTTTTGTCTATGTTTCAGTTTAAGTCCCTTATTTTTGGCTAAATAAGTGTTCCCCTAGTCCATGAGGAGGCTTGGGGGTGTTTTGGGGGTTTGGTAAATTAAATATAAGGAAAATGGAGCTTTTGGGCATGGTGCACGACCTGTGCACGGTTAGTGTAGACTGTGCGAGTGGAAGGCCAAACCATACAGCTTAAGAAAGTGGCATTCCACACGGTCGGTTCATGGTTAGTAAAACCATGTATATCTCCCTAGGAAATATCATTACCTCTCATTCCTTATGCAATTTCTTGTACATGGTTTCCGTATGGTTTGGAAAAACGTGCAGGTAAACCGTGCGGCCCAGTAAAAGTTGAAAAAATTAAAATTTTTTCATTACATGATTTTAAGATTCCCATATGATTTCTTACCCATATCTTTTACCTATAGCCCTATTGTCACCCCATAAACCTCAAGATCTCCCATGGATCAATCTCCTTCATCTCTAGTCCATTTGGAGTATCATCAGTTGTAGATCGAATCTCTAGGTAAGTCTAATCTTCCTATTATTTCTCTTTTCTATATCAGGGATTGTAGTTTCTACCATCTATTTCTAAAGCCATAAAACCCTATCTTTCCAATGGATCTTAGTTTAAAGCTTCAATGTGTGAATGAATCTGGATCTAAGGATATGATTAAGATCACGTTCATCATCGGATTTGAGGTAGGTGGTCTACACATTATATGCCATAGTTTTTGAGTGGATTTTTGCATATGAGTATGTGTTCTTTCTTCTCTCTTGTTGTTCTTTGAAATCCTTTGGTGAGTTTTGGTAAAATAAACATCCAAATTATGATTTTAAACCCTCATTATTTTCATGGGATGCATTGAGGATGGTTTGACCAGTTTGGACCACCCATGTGGTGCGCTGACATTCCCAAACCTAGAAGTTTACAAATCAAGTAGGGAATTGATGCGTTATAACATAGAACCCTTATAGAACATGCTAATAAGGGAAGTTTGGTTTAGGATCAAATATTGTTAGTTTTTACTAGGTTTGATAAAGGCATAAGGGGTTGTTATCATGTCCTAGTAATGGGTTAGTCGAGTTAAATGAGATTGGGTCAAAGGGGTTATGAATTATGTTGGGATGCCTAAAAGAGGTAGTATATATGAAATGATGATCATGTAAAATTGTTAATGGATTATGAATTTAGGAAAATATAAAATGGGGTTTCATTTGAGAATTTATGAATATATGGCATGGGTATATACATGGGAATTATGGGGCATACCTAGTGGTTTGAATGTGATAAAGTGGTTGTGCTAGGTGATATAAGAATTGTAATTGATATGCACAAGTGGGAAAATTATTGTGAAATGATAAATAGACAAAATGGGATAATGTATGGTAATTGGTGAACATTGGATAATGTATGGGAATTATAAATATACTTAATGGGTTGAGGCACGAAAAATGAGAATCAAGATAAATGGATATGTAATGTAAATGATAAATATATTAATGGGTTATGGCATAGTGTTAATTCCCATGTTGATTTCTATGTAATGTGATTGTTATTAGAATTGGTTATTTGGTTGTGGTATGGTATATGTGTGTTGAATGGAAAAACAATAATGTGCACATGTATTGGTAGAGTGGGGTATTGACATGAGGCTCTACACCCATGGGTCGACTTAGAATGAGGCTTTAAACTCCACCCCAAAATGCGTGGGTTAAGGAAGGGGACAAAGGATCTACTCCCATTACGGTTGTAATCCACACAGACTGAGGCTTTTAGGTGAGGTCATAGTGATGTTGTGATATGTTATCCCTAGTGAGATAGGGAATTTATTTATTCTCTTATGCATAGTGATTGATTACCTTATTCCATTGTGTAGAATATGTATGTGATGAAACCATGGAACAAATTATAAAAAGGTACTATGTAATGAAGATGGTATGAATGATGAAAATGGTAATAAAGATATAAATGGTGTAAGTGTACTTGGTTATCTAATGGAGTCCAAGTTGTATTTTTGTTTATCATACCTTTTACTAGATATTTTTTAGACATCATTAGTGGTGGTCTACTGAGTTGTACTCACACCCTTCTCAGGTCACCATTGGGCACCCGAGCATATTTTATTATTGTAGGTTCGGATATGGGAAAGGGCCTGATGCTAAGGAGTTGAGTTGGGATTGGGATATGCATGGATGAGGATCCAAACTTAGAGTCAGGACCATTTTTGGGATTCTACTATTTGTCTTTATTATTTTTGGGTTTTGTCCACTTGGAACTGTATCATGACATGACATATTTACTGTTGGTTATGGTTTGAACCCTATTTTGGGAGATAATTATTTATGATTTTTCATTGGTTATTATTTTTTTTATGGGATTACTTTGTTAAAGAGGGTATAGTCTCCCCATGTGACTTTTAGACCCTCACTACTGGTCGGCAACCTCTGGCGTATGAGGATTCATTCTTGAGGTCATGTGGCAACCTGGATCGGGGCACTAGTTTAGTGGTTTCCGGGTCAGGTACATTACAAATTGGTATCATAGGAGTTTACTTTCTCTTTATTTTGTCTTACTATTTGGGGATGGTAGATCAGATGCTTGGAAGTGTTGGGCCTTGGTAATGATCCCATGATTGGGAGTAGATAACCCATATACAAGGGAAAACCCAAGTCACATAGTGTGGGAATTATTGTTTTTGATGTGTGTTGTTATTATTTAATAATATTTCACCATTGGGTGATGAACATGTTGTGTGATTTGACTTATTTATTAAATTTTTATCATGGTTGGAATGGCATGAGGTTGTGCATTCATGCATCATTTTAGGCACCTAAGGATATAGGTGGCATGCATCATGATAGGCACACACAGGATGGGTTTGTGAGACATAGAGAGCAGAATAAATTTTTTCCTTGGAAAATTTGAAGAAAATGGTGTCTAATAATGGTAATGAAAGTGGGTGAATGAAAAAATATAAATGAATAATTAATGTATAGTGTATGTAAAGAAACATTATGACCAGGTTAAAATTTTGGGTTATGATAAATTGTAAATATTTAATGGCATCTAAAATAAAAAGGTTTGTGTAGTGACGATAAAATGGTTAATAAATTTTGCCTAATGAAAGGTGTAAATGGGTTAAAATGATGATTGTAACAAATTGTGAAAGGGGGAATGCGTCTAAGAGAAAATATTTGTGTTGTGATAGGGGAAATGGTTTAAAAAGGAGTTTGGTGAGAGACTTGTGATTAAGTAAATTTGTTTTACCCCATTTTGACCTTGATCCATGGTGGGTATGGTTGAGGGTGTTGTTCTAGGTATAATGATAACCATTGGGATATTTTATAAAGAGTGGGTTGTTTGAGGCTGATGGTATACAATCTTTTCCATCAGTGGTTTAATTATGTTGATCATTCTTCGAAGTGTCTATTGAGGAAAATGTTTTGAATTATAAAAGGATGTGTAATGAAGGAACTTTTGGAGGAACTGAGTAGTGGATATTCCTTGTGTTGTTGATTTGACCCATGTGGGGGTGGTTTGGGGTAGTGAGAGTTCCCTAGTTTGAGACCTTAGATATAGGTTATAAGACTTTTCTAGTTATGATAGGGAATATGATATGTTCTTAGAGAACCCTAGATGGGGTTTTGGACTTTGGGTCGCAAGGTGTTTTTCGGTAATGCGAGTATGGAAATCGTCATAGGTTGTAACCATGAAAAGTGTATGATAGACCTTAAGGATAGTTCTAGAGTTTTGATAACCATGTGAGTAGGGACCTTACGATTTGTGTTTAAATACTAGAGAGGGTGTTAGGATTATTGTTCCGATGTATTTGTACCATTACGTTTGGTGTGCAACCTAGATTAAATGGTTACTTGGTCTGCTAGGCATAATGTGTATCAAAATAGGGGTGAGAGTACCATTCATGAAATTTCCTTTTTCATAACCTAATGTGTGTGGTTTGGGAATAGAACTAATGGATTTTGTTTTCCATGACTCCAATTTATGGATATGGTATCATTCCACCTTCAAGATGACCTATGAGAGAGGTCTTATAGTTATTCCTAGTGATTTTGGGTGTGTTTCACACAGGGGATGTCTTGGGCATTGTTAGTGGGACATAAGTAGTGTTACCCGATGATAGTTTATCCTATAGGTTTAAGTGGAAGATTGATGGTGGGTTATGTGACCTAAGTTGTGGTTACATGTTGAAAGTCTTAATTAAATCAAGGTAAACCTCATTGGAGGATATCCTAGATATGTGGGTGCCTTAGAATAGGAATCACATGATGTTCTTTAGATGTGGAACCGATGAATAATGAGCACCATCAAGTTTCTTTAAGTGGTATGGTTATATCCTTATTTTCTCAAAAGGGAACCTGAGTACTTTTAGTATGTTGTATGGTTTGTTTCAAAGGATTTTACTGTATGGGTTCTTAACCCATCTGTTTGGATGAAAATTAATGGGGGTCTCAATGTTGTTTACAAGTGAAAGAGACAAGGATAATTGAAGCCCAATTAGATGCTTTTGTTTTGAAGGTAAAACCTAAGGTGAGGATGGTCACATAGATGAGATTGTTTGTATGTATGGTTTGTTTATTGGGTGAGATATTGAGAATGCCATGGGGTTGATGAGCCTGACTTATCTAGAGGCATGGTTAGGAGAGTAAGCGGGTGTTGGGATATGCTTAGGTAAAGATTGTATTATGAGAGACTGTTGGTTTGATTAGTGTGAGAGACCATTGTGCTTCGATTTTTAATAGTTAGGGACACACCAGAAGATCTCTAGTGGTGTGGTAGTAGTATTGTCAAAGGAAAGTGGGATTACGATTGCTTGGAAGATGGTCATGGGGTGGTGGTGAGTCTTGGTTGTAAATCACGTTTGAGAAATGGTGGTTAAGTGCCGATGGAGTGTGTGAAACATGAATCCATAGATCCTTGATAGGTAATTGTGTACTGTAGTGGGAGGAAAAATCAGTAATGGATGAGTTGGTGATGATGTACTTATAAAACCTCTTAGCATACCTTAGTTAGTAATGATCATTCCCAACATCTTTACATCGTCCCAGGTATATTGAGAAGCTCTAGATTTATGCCAAGAGACTTGAGAATATTTTGGTTAGATGAGAACATCATGGAGTTTAGGCTCATGGGTTATTATATGTGGAGATGGATGATGGGATGTACACCATCAATGTTTTCAGGTGGGGTCCTTAGGATAGAATGAGTGTTGATGAATTAAGTGGGTGTCATTTATAGTGGCTGAGAATGGGCTCTAGGTTATGTTCATTTTATTGTTCTAGGAAAATATAGACATCTATGTCAATGTTTTGGGGTTTAGCTTCTAATCGAGTGTAATATGTGGTGATTGGAATCCCTCATAGAGAGAAATGGTAACGACACTCCTAATGCGGGGAGTGATAAGTCAGTCTAGAATGTAGAGAGGAGAACATTGAGTTGATTTGGTGGCATTGGGATGCTAATGAGAAACCTATGAGGTGCACATTGGGGTCCTCTGAAGAAGGCCAAGGGGTCTAGTTTATGGTGGTTTCTTGATCCATGTGATGGTCTTGAGAATAGGGTAGTTCCAAATGGATTTGAGATGCATGTGTTAAGCCTTTGAAGGGGGTGGAAATATGTGACAATAGTTTTTGGAAAGATGAGTTGGGTTCTATAACTCCAACGAAATTGGGTGTAGATTTGGGTAAGTATATTTGGGTGGTATTAGAATGTATTGATGTTTGAGGGATCCTTGTCCAAGTGATGGAGTGTCATGTCAATGGTGAACCTAATCATTCCGTGATGAATCAGACGAAAATAACTCAACTCAGCTAGGAACGGGGGACATATGAGGAAAGTAATAAATCACCTTCGGTAGATGTTCTAGGGTGAGAAGTATGTTTCAAATTTTGGAATGGGTTTGAGTGAGAAATTATCCTTATTTAGTTCATGTATGAACAATATGAGTGCTTGTGTTGGGAATGTTGATGGGGTCAGTGGAGCTGATGATGGTTTGGATGGAGGTGATACCATGACAGAGGAATTTTATGGGATGTTAGGGGTGACCTCGATGGGTGAATCAGATGGCAGTGATTGGATTCAAGTCAGTAGGTTCTGGGGGAAGGTAAAAATGGATATCATGCCAGTAGTGGAAGATGGGTGTAGTGAGAGTGACCAACCATCAATTTGATGTTATAGAATCAAGTGATGTTCAGAAATGAATGTTTATTAGGCACGGTCATGTTGACCTTAGTGCTTAAATGGATAGAGTAGGAATGTCTCTATGTGTGATTTCAATGGAAATGATGGAGTCCAAAGTAGGGTGAAGTTCATATGGATGTTTAGGTACAATGAGTTGGAAAACTTCAGGTATGTCATGGAAGTTGAGTTGAGATTATGGTGGTCTTTCATTTATTGTGGGGGTTCCAAATAACAAAATATGGTGGGGATAACCATAATGGGAATGTGGTTGGTTTATGATGTGATCAGAGTTTCAGGTTGGAAGGACTCGAGTGATCACAATTCAGGTGAGTTGGCCCTGATAGCGAGTGTTGTCATAGATTTAATTGGTTGAGTGCCTGAGAGATTGGTTGTGTTTGGATGTATGATTATGGAATAGGATTGTCATGACATGAGTGGTGGATCTATGAGAGATAGGAAATGTGGTTGGAAATACCGTGTGTTTTCTTTTGGGTGAAATCAGGTTTTGGTAAACGTTAGAGTTTTGGAAATAGAGTAAAATGACGCCGAGTGATTTGGGTTATGAGTTGCAAAGAGGATCTGACCGATGGGATGGAGTTTGAATCCTCCATGATGATATAATGTTGCATGTGAAGTTTCTTTGTGATATGAATTAGGCTCTATTGCCTAAGTTTTCCATATTAGGTTCTTGTGGTTGTTGTATGGTTGAAGTTGATGCATACTTTGAGGAGTATTTAGTTTGTGTTGTGGTGATGAAGTCTTGCAAGGCAAGACCACGCCTTTGGTTCAAATTCTGTGGTATAATTGTAATGTTCAAAGAGAAAATTGGAAAATGGGAATGGATAGGTGTCCTATTGGATTGATCTCTTTTTTTTTTTGAAATCTCGATGATTCTTGGTAATACGACTCGAGGACAAGCCGTTATAAGGTGTGGAGGTTGTAAGGTCCTGAATTTTCTTAAGGTATGTTTTTTTCTATGTTTAATTTTAATTAACTTATTTTTGGATAAATAAGTGTTACCTAAGTTCATGATGAGGATCAGGGGTGTTACCAGGGTTCATGACATGATAGAGAAGGAAAAAGGAGCTTTCTGGGCATGATGCATGGCTTACACATGGTTAGTGAAGACCATGCGAGTGGAAGGACAAACCATGAGGATTGAGGTAGTGTCATTATAAACAGTTGGAACATGGTTATTCAAACCGTATGGATATACCTAGGTAACAATGTGACCTCAAATTCCTTAGGTAGTGGCTGTCACATAGTTTGCACATGGTTTGGAAAATCATGTGGGTAAACCATATGGTCCAATAAAAGTTAAAAAAATTACAATTTTTACATTACAGGATTTTATGATTCCCATATGATTTCTCACCCATTTATTCTTCCTCCATATCTAGTGACTCCCCCAAAACCTCAAGAGCTCCCATGGATGAATCTTCCTCATCTATAGGCCATTTGGAGTGTCGTTGATTGTAGATCAAATATCCAGGTAGGTCTAATATTCCTCTTGTTTCTCTTTTATAGATTAGGGCTTGTAGTTTCTATCATATCTTTCTAAAGACATAAAACCCTCTCTTTCCTATGGATCTTAGGTCATGAATCTGGATCTAAGGTTATGATTAAGAGTGTGTCCATATTTAGATTCGAGGTAGGTGTTCTATACATTATATCCAATAGTTTTTTAGTGGATTTGTGCATATGAGTATGTGTTCTTACTTCTATCTTATTGTAATTTGAATAAATTTGGTGAGTTTTGGTAAAATAAACATCCAAATTATGATTTTAAACCCTCATGATTCCAATTGGATGCATTGAGGACAGTTTGACCAGTTTGGGCCACCTATGTGGTGTGTTGACATTCCCAATCCTACGAATTGACAATTCAAGTGTGGAATTGATGTCTTATAACATAGATCCCTTGTTGAACATGTTAATTGGGTTATTTGGGTTAAGGATTAAATATTTTTAGTTTTATTAGGGTTGATAAAGGAATAAGGGGTTGTTTGGAATGGCCTAGTAATGGGTTAATTAGGTTAAATGAGATTAGGTCAAAGGGGTTATGAATTATGTTGGGATTCCCAAAAGAGGTAGTATATATATGAAATTATGAGAATGTTAAATTGAAAATGGACTGTGAAATGAAGAACATGGAAAAGGGTTTTTCATATTGGAATTGATAAATATATGGGGTGGTTATATACATAGGAATTATGGGGCATACCTAGTGGGTTGAATGTGATAAAGTGGTTGTGATAGGTGATATAAGAATTGTACTTGATATGAACAAGTGGGAAAATGATTTTGAAATGATAAACAGACTAAATGGTCCAATGTATGGTAATTGGTGGATGTTGGATAATGTATGAGAATTGTGAATATACTTAATGGGTTGAGGCATGAGAAATGAGAATCGGGCTAAGTGTCTATGTAATCTAAATGGTAAATATGTTAATGGGTTATGGCATAATGTTAATTCCTCGGTTGACTATTATGGAATGTGATTGCTATTGGCATTGGTTTTTTGGTTATGGTATGGTATATGTGTGGTGAATAGACAAATAAGCATGTGCACATGGCTTGGTAGAGTGGGGTATTGACATGAGGCTCTACACCCATGGGTCAAATTATACTGAGTCTCTAAACTCCACCCCAAAATGCACAATTTAGGGAATGGGATGGAGTATTTATTCCCATCATGGTTACATTACACCCACACTAAGGCTTCGAGGTGAGTAAATTATGATGTTGTGATATGTTGTCCCTAGTGAGATATGGTCTTGATTTATTCCCATATGCATAGTGATTGATTGCCTTAGACCCATGTGTAGAAGATATATGTTCTTAACCCATGGAACACATGATAAAAAGGGACTATGTAATAAAGATGATATGAATTATGAAAATGGTAATAAAGAAAGAAATGATGTAAGTGTACTTGGTTATCTAATGAAACCTGGGTGGTATTTTTGTTTATCTTGACTTTTACTTCATATTTTCATGAACTATCAGCTAGACTGGATATTTCGTATACACCATTGGTGGTGGCTTACTGAGTTGTACTCACACCCTACTTAGGTCACTATTGCGTACCAGAGCAGACTTCATTATTGCAGGTTCAGATAAGGGTAACAGCCTAGTACTAAGGAGTTGAGTCAAGCTTGGGATATGCATGGATGAGGATTTTGACTTAGAGTCAGGACCGTTTTGGGGATTCTATTGTTTGTCTTTTTTTTTGGTTTTTTACACTTGTCATTGCATCATGATATGACATAATTACTTTTGGTTGTGGTTTGCAACTTGTTATGGGAGATGATTATTTATGATTTTTCATTAGTTATTGTATATTTTTTCTTCTATTTGATTTATTTTCTACTATGGATTACTCTGGTAAAGAGGTTATAGCCTCCCCACATGACTTTTATACCCTCATTACTAGTCAGCAACCTCTAGAATATAGAGAGGCGCACTTTAGGTCATGTGGTAACACAGATCGTGGCACCGGTTTAGTGGCTTCCGAGTTGGGGATGTTACATGAATTTTGTCCTGATTTTTTTCTTACCACACATACAATTACAAGAATCACATTGTTCTTATCTTACCTTATCCCAAAGGAATTCTTTCTTAAACTTTTCACAATGTTCACAAAGTGGCACTGTGATCTTCTTACATATGCTAAGTCTCACAGGTTCCATGGAGTCCCACTATATATGTGAAAGTGTTCCTTTGAAGTTATTCTTAATAAGTATATTTATAGACTAAAATATTATGATTCTAAATATATAAAACTGATCTCCTTAAACTCATAGTAGAGTCCTTAAATACCTTCAATTATTTAATAATATAACCTACAACTCAAACTACTCTCAGGTTAGCTCTTAGATCTTCTATAAAACATAATTTTTGGATTCTCACACATCTTACCTAAATATTAGCTTTGATATATAATGGATATAAAACGTTAAAATAGTATTTAATTCTTACTCTTATTTTTCTAAATCATGAAAATGTTTTACCTTAAATTATTTTAGAGATTAAATTCTCTCAGATACTCATATTTTGTACACACTTTTTTAGTAAGTAGTACTGCAATATCTTTATTTTCTATTTTATTATCGTAGATAATTTCAATAACTCATGTGCATTGGTTGGTAAATTATATTCATTATCTCTATTGAAAATACCATAAATAATATATTGAGAATGAAAAATGTCTTCCATTTCAAAAGTACCATTATAGAATACACATTATAGGTTTCCATAAATTCTTTTGAACTAATTTTTCTTCTCTGGGAGTATTAAAAAAGTACCCTTCATTAAAGTTTTATCATTTAAAAAAATGTCTAAACTTATTTCCATTAAAATATATACATTAGACATAGTTTCTTATTCCTAAAATATTCTAACATAATCCATACTCAAATATTCTAGCTATATCAATAGTACATAATAAACATATCTATGGTGTGTAACTCATTCTTATTTTCAAGACTCACTAAATCTAGAAGTCGTATCATTTCACAAGTATTGGGAAAATTCCTAGACTTAAATCTCATTTACTCATGAATAATTGAATAGACTTGGATCAAAATGATGTGGGCAATGGTAAACAACAGTTTGAGGTTTGATCGTTCTTCAACTGTATTATTCTTAAAAACAAGATAATTACATTTTCATCATTAAATACTTTATAAAGTGGAATATATAATTTGGTATTTCTCAAAATAGGATCAGATTAAGGATTATATAAGAATTATGGAATTCTAAACTCAAATCGTAGCTTCAACATTGACTGATTTTTATTTCTTCAGAATTAAATAATTCTAAAAACTCTATTATTCATTTATCTTTGATATTTCATTTACATGGATGAATATAAAACTATATTTATTCTCATTCTTAGATCACACACCAATATTGGTGTTTATGATGTTTATAATAAGATCAAACAACTCTTTTATCATTAAAAATAATTTTATCTTCCATAGATTTAAAATATAGAAACTTTATTTTTCATCCAGCATAACATCAAAATTTTACTAAGTGTTGAAGTATTACACTCATCCAAAGATATAAATTGGGAACTTTAGAGTATTTTATTCATGAATTATTATTATGGAGACTTAAAATCAGTATTATAAAAATAAAAAATTCACCAGCTCAAAGTTTTACATTCCAAAAAATTCATATGGTGGGAACAAATACTTATAGTGAAGTCTTTTGATCATGACCTATGCTTCGACTAAAGTCATATAATCATAAATTTTTCAATATTCAGTATAATTTAAATAATTACATTAAGTTTCTAGAGACTTAATTTTAGAGTGAAGTATTATAATATTTATGAAAAGCCTTATGCTACCGACTTAACTATTTTTCTTTGTGAACTCTAAAATCAAGATTTCTGTAATAATATTCAAAATGAATTTCGATTCATTCCAGGGATACTCCAACCTCTTCAAATAATCTCAATATATATTCAAATGATTATTAGAATAATTTTAAAAATTCCAAATTCCTTATAATTAATTTATAAGGTTTTGTAGAATATAGAATACTCAAATAAGAGTATTTTAGAGAATATATTTTATAGCTCAGGTAAATCCTTGTTTACTCGAACCTTATGAATATTTATTTAGTTTAAGCCTTAATATAGGAGTGTATAAACACTAATTGAATCACATGACATTATTTTTTCTCCTTGGATGGGTCTTCTCTTTCAACTATCTATCCTCCATAATTTGAACATGATTTATATGTGTTCTCTATATCCATAGTTTTTCTAGTCACAGGTTCAACAATTATATTATCTTTCATTGAAATTATGGATGATGAGACTTCTACACCTTCATAATTTATCATGAAAATGAAGATCATATCTTTCAATAATTTTATTTTATGGTCTTACCACTTGATTTTTTCTAACTAGGTTTCCATGGGTGTCCAACTCTACATATCTCTTTTCCCAATGTGTAAGAAACTTCACTTCTTTCTTAATGGGTGGATACTATAATCCATCACTCATCTTAAATTTTTTTTAGCTATATTGATAAGCCCAATGGAAGAAAATAAAAACCAAACACCTTTAGTTACTTTATAATCCTTTAGGTATTTTTATATAAATATTATTATCAATGTTACCATAGAGTCATGTATTCACAATGTCCATTAGGTGTAATTTATGATTTTAATGTTTATCAAATTTTATGAGATATAAAAAGGTTATAAAATCCATTACAAGGGAATATGATCCACTAATCACGATTTATATCTCAAAAATTAATTATTTTCATTTCTATTTCTCAGAAATACCCATTTATAACTAAAAAGTTTAATCCATTATGAGGTTTTCATAATCAATTGAAAAGGAGTCATGTTTAACAAGAGATTTTTATTCTGATTAGATAAAAAAACCCAATTTATCCAAATTTATTCTATTAAAATATTCATTAATAGATTTAGGTTTTTGATCCTAATTAAGAATATAAATTGAAATATTACATGATAATTTCTTATATATAATAGCTTTCAGTTGGTTTTCACATATTAATGTGTTAGTAAAATTTATAGAAATTGTCTATTTACCACGATTATATAATTTTGGTATACTATTTATATATTAAATATCATGATAAAAAATATCTATTTTCCTCAGGTTCATTTATTTACTCAACCACCATGTATTTTTTCCAATTAATTTTATAATTTTTTATGTTTTGAACAAATTGACCCCCTTTACTTCATGAATATATTAAAAGCATTATTGGTAACCCTATTAGATTCCAAGAATTTATTCTAGAAGACAAATTTATAGTGGCTATATTTGATTTTGTAACCTTTTATAAATAATTGAATGCATCCAAAAAATGATTTTATAAATTTTAAAAATTAATGATCTTATAAACTTACATATCACTCATATTTTTATAAGGATTAAGTGGTAATAATGATTTTGTTTTTATATTTTTTTATGTTGAACGTTTTCCTCTTTTTTTATGGTAAAAATATTTTCATTAAAATGGACATAAAAAATATTGATATATATATATATATATATATTCTATCACCATTAGAAGATAATTTATAATTAATAGATATTTAAATCCATCGTAAACCACCACCCTTATTTAGGGTCCCATTTTAGTTCATTATGGGGGTGCAACTGGTAAATAAAAAACACAACCAACTATCTTTAAATGTGAAATATTTAGTTTTTGAATACAAGATAATTTAAATGGGAAATATTCATGATATCTTGATGGTATAATTTGAATTAATGAAACTATATAAGAAATTGAATATCCCTATAATGATCTTAGTAATTGAGTTTTTTTTTGAGAAGTGTTCTACTAATAAGTTATAATTGATTAATAAATGATTCATTTAGAACATTTTGAGTGTGAAATTGAGATATAAGATGTTCAACACGCATTCTAGCTAACATATAATTACTATTTAAACAATGTGATGAATATTCACCAAAATTATCAAGTTGAATACATTTGATGGTATAATCTGGATCTTTCCCTTAATCTAATTATTTAGGCAAGAAATATCACAAATGTTGGGTTATGAGTTGATAATAAACACACATAGGATCTTCTAATTATAAAATCAATTAAAATAATAAATTAACCACATTGTTGATTTGGTGGATGAATTGGATCACATTTATCACGGTGAGTCATTTATAAGAATATATAGCATTCACTCCCAAATTTTGTTAGATATGGTATTATAATTAATTTACACTGAGAATAAGAAATGAATTAGAATTCATTATGTGTAAGAACCTTTTTATCAACAAATGGATAACCATGATAACATTTTATTATTTTTTCTCATTGTAATTAATCATAGATAACTGAAATTATCATGAGATATAATGAATATATCATGATTAGTAATCTTTTGGTTTACAATATTTGATTGAATTATGTATATATTAACATATTACAAAGCATAAGGAAACTATTAAAGTTTCTATCAAAATCAAAATTCTCTCATTATTAAAGATTGTTATATAAATATATCCAACACCTCCTTCATCTATAGTCTCAATGTGATATTGAATTTTCACATATATATTTAAATACTAATAAATTTCATCTATACTTGAGATAAAACAAATAATTATTTATTAAAATTCATATAACACTAATAAAAAATATATTTTCACTTCTAATGAACTTAATTACATTTTCACATTAGGTTAAGGTATCTATATAACCCCTTTCCAATTAAAGGTTGATAATATTTCTCATGTTTACATATTTTATAAATAATGCCTCTTTAAATGAGAAAAATATATTTATCATGGAAATTAATTTTAATAGAGTGATTCATAACATTAATTTATAATAAAAATGAAATAAGATATATATAATAATAAAAATAAAGAAAAAATAAAATAAAATAAAATAAAATATACAACATTTATCAAAACATTATAAAAACAAAAACAATCTCCTCTATGATTATTTATAAATTACCATTATTCTAAACAACTTCATGGTTTCCAAAACAATTAGAGATGTCAAAATTCATTATTTCATCGTCACACTTCATGGTCCGGTCAAAAAAGTTTGCCTTAAAATTTTTATCCTTTTCTTTAGTTGATTTTCAATAAATATTATAAAATTTATTTCATATATGATAGTTAGAAATATATTTTCCCTTTATGCGAAACCAAAAATAATTACTTTCATCAATTTTTGATTTCATTGGATGTGATTTTTTATTATTAGACCACCTATGGTGGTTCCCTTTCCTATTTTAATTAGATGTATGAAAACCTTGAGTAAGATATTTTTCACTTCTTGGATTACAATGAGCTTCATGATTTATCATCATAAGTTATTTATTTTTTGTTATAATAATAAGTAAAGAAATTAATTCTTAATTATTTTTAAATAATTTTTTATGATATTATTATTATTTAAGAATGTTCAAGTGAAAAGTAGAAAATTTCAAATATAACATATCAATATTGATAATATTTTCTATAAATAATTTTAATTAAAATTTAATTTTATACATTTCATGATTATATTATCCTATCGACATAAAATCCCAAAAAAAATAACTTTATTCACTAACTCAAACTTAAGTGATCATAAAATTCTTTGATATTTTTTCAAAATTCCACTAGATCCTTCACTATTAAGTATTCATTATTTAAATTATCATGGTGTTAATGATAGAGGAAAATAAAATCCTTTGTATGGTATTGTGTAATTTTTTTACTCACTTTAATCATCTCACTAAATAAATTTACTTAAAAACTCATATCAACATAAAAAATCCATAATAATTTTTTCCCTAGAAATTTTAAGAGAAAGAAAATAAAGATACATAATTTTTACAATATAAAATATGTCTTACACAATTATAAAGACCTTTTTATCCCAATAAAACTTATGATAATAACATGTTATAAAATTGATATATGAACACCAAGTGAAACCATGAGGTATTTCCAAATTATAAGAATTCAAGGAATTATAAATAAATAACAATGTTAATAGAAGGTGATAATAATGGATAATAATCAAGAAAGTATAATAACAATAAAAATAAAAAATAAATGGACATGAGATAAAGAGAAAATATGTAGGATAAAATACCTATTTCATTATCATTTCATTCCATATTTACATACAATATAAAAATATAATTAATAGTCTAGATCAATCCATATTCTCCAAGTAAATCCAATAGTTATGATTTAAAAATTGTGTATAAGGATATAGATAGGTGTCCATATTGATATTTGATGTTGGGAATTAAGGTTATAATAATCCTCATGAATGGGTAATGGTGAAATCCACACAAATTATAATTCATATTAGTAATCAATATTTAAAACACATATGATATATTATGTGTTTAAAATTTAAAATATAAAGAAACTTATTCTAAAAAACACAGATGAACTAAAAAATATTTGAAATCAATAAAATACTAAACAAACCCATAACATTTGTTGTGTTAAAAAACTAAATAATTTTTATTAAAAAAATTAAATATTTATTTTTTTGAAAAACTAAATGTTTAAAAAAATTAAAAAAATAAACCATACTTAAAATAAAAATCTTTAAAAAAATTTAGAATAGTATTTAAAAAAGAGATGTTATGTTATGTCTGTTGTATTAATAAATTTTTAACATGCTATGTAATATATAATGGATAAAACATATGTTGTGTGCATTATATATAATATAAAATAATATGTGAATTATAGATAAATATTAGATTCATTATATATAGAATGTTATGTAGAATATATCATGTGCATTATATTATGTGTACTATATATGAACAAAAAATTTGTTCATTACTCTCTCTCAAATACTTGAGAGATATATATTATGTGGATCACATATGCATAATATGTGCATAATATAATTATATATAATTCCTACAACATATATTTAGTGCATTATATTCTGTGCATATATATATATATATGTTATCAATATATTATATACATTATGTTAATATATTATTAAAATTATATTTATTATTCCCATTATATATATTATATTAATATTTTTATTATAAATATAATATTAATATATGAATTATATACATTATTTTAATTTTAATTTTATAGTTAATGGATTGACTTAGATATATCGATTTCTAAGTCAAATCATCACAAGCCTCAACTGCGCCTCTTCATATGCAAGAAGAAACTAAATAAAAATGAGTGATTGAATAGAAAAATGTGGAGACTAAGTCTCTTACATTAAAATCAAAATGATTTATATATAATTATATAATAAAATAAAATACTCAAAAAATATATAAATAGGTTCACTTGATTGATAGTTTCCCAAAATAAATAAAATAATCACTTATTGATTCATGAACACATTATATTTCTCTTTATGTGATAAAAAATTTACTATGAGTCACAAATTATATTTTCATATCAATAATTTTATTCATATAGAAGTGGAAAAAATATCTTATGCATGAGTATGAGTGAATATGAATGAATCTATAGAATTTCCCATTTTTCTTAAACTGTCCGAATGAGTATAATAATTTTGGATGCATGTGACCTTGTCCATGAAATGAAATTTGACTCATCCCCAAAATAGAATATGGTAAATAAATAAATAAATAAATAAATAAATAAATAAATAAATAAACTTTATATATAACTAATCATAATAAAATTAAATCACGATTATTTAAAAAAACACGTACACATTTTCAAGTTAAAACATACACAAACATTCACCAAACTATATCCAATATTCGAACCTCTCATGAAAAAACTCTAACTTTATTTAAACCCCCTCTTTAGAAGTCTTCATAGCCCTAAATAAACTCAAATAAAAGTATAACTCTCAATATAATAAGGAGAAAATATATTAATAAAATGATAAATCAAAGAGGGTCCAACTATAACCAAGATAAAAATAATATCACTTGTCAAATCATAAACTCTATCTCACAACATAAGAAAATAAATAAACAAACTAACTATCAATTTCATCCCACTATTTACTGCATTTTAACAAAAACTTTCCATGGGTATTATTCCCAATTGACTTGTGATAACCTCTAAAAGATCCATAAGTTTTATAAAAATAGTTATCATGACTATGAACTTACATCTATGAACCTCATAAGAGAAAAAATAATTAATATGATCAATAAAACTAAATATATAAATTTCTTCTAAAAGTTTTGAATAATATTTCTTAGTGAAACTTATAACTACCATTGTGTCATATCCAAGATACATATAAGGGTAATACAATAGATATATAATATAAAATAAAGAATATAATTTTATAGACATAATAAATACTGATAAATATAAATATTCATGACCCCATTAAAATAAAATACTCAAACTTGATCCCATAATAAAAACAGGGCCAATCAACATCTTTCTTGAATACTCAAGGTAAAAAGAAATAATTTTTTTCCAAAAAACCCCAAAGAAGCTACCATGCTTAAATAAAAAGTAATAATCCACCAAATATAATAAAATATTTAATAAATTCCTAAAAAAGGGATTAACCATAAGATATAATTAAGAGAAATCCCACTCACACCACTAAGTTAACTGGACTATCAATTTAAAACCAGTTTTCACACCTTAATAATAAAAACCTAGAAATATATACCTATCCAAATGTTATTAATTAATAAAAGGTTAAGGAATATATTTAATTTCAATTATTAATTCCTACAGAAACACAAAATAAAATTTTAAGAGTTCAGATATTAGAAGGAATAAAAAATTTAAAAACATGAATAAACACTTCTAGGTTACATGATTAACTAACAATGCATAAATACCATGACAAAGTATTGTAACCCCATTCATAATTTTAAAACTAATATTATAAATCATGATAAAATTCTATAGTAGTGTGAACAGTTACCTAACTTTGTTAGCTACCTATACATAGTATCCTGTAAACTATGAAATGTTCTAAAAATCCCTTTTTATGTATGTTTTAAAAAATTATAATATTGAAAAATTACTACAACTATCCAACAATCAAAAAAATATATTTTATGGTTCTCTAGAAACCAACAAAAACAAAATAATTCAAGTTGCACTAACTCAATTTTCAACCAAGGCCCCCTTTTATTAACAATAATCCATCACTCTATCAAAACTAAAATATTAATATCCCATTCCCTTACACTTTAAAATACATTATATAATGTTATAAAAAACATCTAATCAAATTTGGTTTCCTAGGTCTCTCAATTCAACCCCTCCCCTTAAGAAAATTATAAATATTATATTTTAAAAAACATTTTTATTATTCTATTCTATAAATGGAGTTAGACCAAAAAATTATTTAAAAGTATTATTCCTTTTAAATATTCATTGATAATCATATGATAAAATTTTTAATAACAAAAGTTTCATTATTATTTAAATTGATAATATTTTTCATCCATAAAAACATTTATAAGGTTTATTTATATAATCATTCATTAAATAAATTTATAAAGCTATAATAGAGGTCCATTCATAAGACCTTTTTAAAATTCATTTATAAAAACCCATAATATATAATTCCCAAAACAAAGTTACCCTAAACCATTTACTTTCCTAAAACAAGTATTATGAAACACCTGTGACACACCTTATCATAATTAAAATCACACTTATCAATATAATTCACTAATAACACCTAAAAAATTATGCCATTACATGAATGGACCATTAATATTATTTATATATATTTTCAATGACTTTTATTTGAATTACAACCTTTCACTTTTGGATACCCTAATAAAATATAAAATAATAATAATACTGAACAAAAATAATACTTAAACTAACAGAAAGTCCAAATCACCACACTTAATCACCAAAACCTAAAAAAGTTCCATCCACCCACCTCTTATAACATTTATAAATTAACCTCCTTTCTCCCCAACCATAAATACAACCTATTATAATATTGAAACATAAAACCAAATTTTTTCATAAAAACCATTCTTGTAAAATCATTAAATTAGTTTAAAACCAATGTAATACTAACCAGATAGTGATATATATATATATTATACTTATAAAATAGTTATATTAAAATTATATATATTATTATTCTTATAAAATCGTTCTAATGAGATATTATTTCTATATATATCAAAATTTTAAAGTGGGGGATTAAATAACATGTTACTATTAATATTGTTACCAATAATAATAATAATAATAATAATAATAATAATATTATTATTATTATTTGAGGGGTTACAAATAAAATTACAAATATACACCCATATGCAGACCAATTCAGATCACATATCCCCCATAATATTTTGATCCACCCACCAGCTAGTAAAAAAAAGCATGGCCCAAAGACCCATAGTTGAATAATCTAAATTTGACCCCATGAAACCCATTTCATAGGCATGATTTTATCCATTTCTTCTGAACACAAAAGTAGATCTTCTTGACTTAATACACATATTTATCTCATCCAAAGAGAGAACACACTCTTCTTTTCCTCCTGCTTATTTTTCTTCTTCTTGTTCTTATTCTTCATCTTATTTTTATTATTCTTCTGTCACGACCCGTCCCAGTGGGGCCCGCGTTGCGACTCCCTAATCCCACCTCTAGTAGGCCAGGGGATGGTGACTAGAACCGAGTAGGTATATTACTAACATGGGAGTCATTACCTAAGTACCTGTACACATGCACACATCTCTAATCCCACAAATGATGAAATATAAAAAAACCAATAAGGAACAAAATGAATGCATACAACTAATCCCAACCAACAGAGTACAAAAAAAGTATAGTACTGAAAGTAAACTGGCCAGAATACAAGCCCAAAAAAACAAGAGTCTGAAAACTACAAAGCCCAACCTATAAACGCAAAGAGGTGGGACTATTAAACGTAGATGTAGGAACACCTTGTCCAGTAGGGAACTCAAAAAGCTCGATCCTACCTTGGTCTTCCCTGGAATCCATCAAAAGGCTGCTTGTCTGCACTAGACGCGATGCGTGTAGGCAATGCCCGTGCAGGGGTGAGTATAACAATACTTAGTAGAGGACCCCAAAAACCACAAATCAATACAAAAATGAAAGGTACAGTCATCTCTACACAATATATGTCTACTAAAAATATAGAAAGAGTAAAAAAAATCTAGATATACTCAAACTCTAGACCCGTAATCTAGGGACAAGTTACACAACTGCATACCCCCAGTAGGGATTCAGTTTAAAGATTCCACGAAGCACTTTTCTGGGATAACTCACTCCATGAGTCTGATATCTCTGATGATGTTCGTCCAAGAAGTATTGTCCATCGGGAAAAGTCATGAGAGATAGATACACTAATTATGGGAGAACACACTCCTGAGTGGGGAAAGATCACAATACACAGATGAGGATCACTACCAGGGCCTTGGTGGATACCACGAATCATCCGGATTCACCTGTTAAGTAAACGATCGACACCCTGTGGGGATAGTAATTTCGATACCTGACTCAACCTAGGGTCAAGAATGGATAGAGGATCTCACTCTGGGCCTCTCGGAGGGATACCTAACTCTATCCCAAAAAGTCCTAATGAAGGGATCATGCTCCTGAAAAAGGAAATGATACCTAAACTTCAAGGGAACAAGAAAAAGGGGAACTAACCCAAACAAAAAATGTCCAAGATATGATGGACAATAAGATGATGCCATGTACTAAAAAGTAAACGGCGTGTAAAAGTGTCACACGCCGTGTCTTCTAACCCCGGGTAATGCTTGCGTACAACGACCTATGTCATAAGGCTAGTCATATAGAAGAAGTTATACACAACGTGTAAGAGGGTGACACACCATGTTCCTATATCCTGGAAGGACTCCATGTATGTCGGCCATGTGATCGTACACAACTTCAACCCATGTGTCACAACCCGTGTGACCGGTACACGGGGTAACCCATGCAGCTGGCCTGGTATGGCCATGTGGTGGAGTAAAAAACTGTGTACCCCACTCCATGTCCGTGTATCCCCTGGATACATGCTGAGTCACATGTAAAGACCCACACTCCATGTTCTTTGTAGAACACGATGTGTCATGCCTTCACACACCGCGAAACCCTAGACGCCACTTAGTCGTACTTACACGTCGTGTTCTTTGGGAAACACGCCGTGTGTTTTGGAAATTACCAGAATTGAGAACCTCCACCGTTACGCCTCAGGTGGAGCTCTGATCTTCGATCCGACCTTCCTTTTACCATTAAAATTGAAGATTAAGGTCAACCCGATGTCCCAAAGTCATCTCCATTGTTTTTTGGGCTTCGATCGGTCCTGAAAATGCATATTGATCCACTCGCACGAAGAACACACAAAGAATGGTATCTCTTGATATGAGCTGATTCATCATCCACCATTTCTGTCACACCTCCTCTAGGTCGTCACGATTTTAGATCTCCAAATTGGGATCGTTGCCTTGTAGAACAGATGTGCAATGATCCGTTGTTCATCGCCCCACGAAGAATGCGAAGAAAGCGGGGTAAAAATAGGGGGAAGAAATCCAAATCACAAAATAAAAGGAGAACAAACCTCCATCGTCATTCATCATGGAATTGATCTGCTACCATTAGAAGGATTAAACAGAGTGAATCAAAACATGGATTTCAACATCATGGTTTAATCCCTAAAAACAACCCAATAAAAACCCTCCCACAAGAATGCACAATCCGAGAGTCAAAATGTTTTTGGATTGATCCACGTTCATCATTTTATTTCAAAAATGGGGAAAGGAAGAATCGAAATAACAACCCCTACCTCTATCGTCGATGAAGAGGGAGATTGGTGGTCAGTCAGGACTCGATCTCGTTGCGCAATAATCTACACGTCATTGTTCGTCGGCATCCGTCAAAAATCCTCCAAGGCTCCAATAGGCTCCCTCTCAATTCACAGGGTTATGAGGATAACCCTGAAAACTTACCATAAGCATGTATTTAAAAGGGAGGAATTAGGTTACTGTGTAAAAAGAAAACATTTAAATAAAATAAATTATTACTTTATTTTATTTCCATTAAAGCGTCCAAAAACTAACTCTCACAGATGACCTGCACTGGTTGATATTAGGCCTTACCTATGGTAAAGTCACTGATCTGAACACAATGGTGCCCTCATATTGCTAATATGAGCACCCGTTTGAATGTTATTCCATTTTTTCAATAAAAAATATCGCACACACTGTTTAAAGTTTAAATTATTTCAAACATTTATTTCGGGCACTTCGGTTCTTGGAATCGCACGTTGTTGAAAGGTCTAGTCTCAAAATAATCCCATATAATATTTAAAAATAATACACAGAAATTCCGAGACATTACATTCTCCCCACCTTGGGGCTTTGCATCCCAGAAAAGCCAAAATAAGATCTACTCAAAAAGATGTGGGTACTGGGCACGAATCTGGGTCTCCAACTCCCACATGCTCTCCTGAAGATTCCCGTGATTCCACAAAATACGCACTAAGGGAATCAATCACCCATGAAGGATCCTCTGATACTGATCCTTGATCTCCAACAGGTACTCAGCAAAGGTCTGTCAATCCTCAATGTCCATATCGCCCCAGTCGATGACGTGCGATGGGTCATGCACGTATGTAGAGACCCCGGCCCCAGATAACCATAGGGGTCGGTGCCTTCTGAACATGATGTGTTATCTTAAAATAAAATACACTTTGTTAGCAACACATCATGTCCCATACAGAGGATCGTGTGCGGTTCGGGTTCTGGGAAACCGGAAACTTCTGAAACCATCCATCTTACAAAAGCTGACACCTGAAAATTTTAAACCAAAACATAGGGTGAGCATTGAAATACTCAGTAAGGGGGTTTTAAAAAGAATTTAAAATATAGTAGCATTTGAAAACATTCTTTTAAAAGAGTTTGAGCGTCCACTAAGAAATTTTTAACACAACATACATAACAATGCTTTAATCAAAGTTATCACGACAAACATGAAACGAATACGTTAACTCTTAAAGGAGTGATAATGGTTGATATAAACAAGCACTACATGTGATTTACTTGAGCATAAAATTTAAACAGTTAAAAGTAATGCATAATCAGAGTTGCGCACAAGGAAACAACTAAACGTTCATATGTTGGTTACTATTCTATTAAGTGATAACACTAGGCATGCTTCAAACTTCAAACTAGGGAATTATGAACTTTATACAAACATTAAAGGCATCAGTCATGAAAGAACTTTAACTTGGAAAACTTGTTACATGACTTGAATTATGTGGCATCAACATTTTAATATTGACAATCGTTTCGTTTCACCAAGGTCCATCCCCAAGGTGTCGTTAAAAATTACCAAGGTTAATCACCAAGGTATCGTGAAAATTGTAATCTCTAGTGGTTACATCATTACCCAATGCATTGGAGCGCTATCAGGGCGCACCCTTAAATTTGCCTTTATTATCATGTGAGCCACATCGTTCATGCTTTACTGAAATGGTACGTAATTCAAGATGTCCCATACCACCTTGAACATCTCATTCATTTTAATTTTACCCAAGGTGTCCCATACCACTTTGGGTAATCCAAGTTCTTAGTCCATTTAGTGATATGACATAAAAATGAATTATGTAAATAGTAACTAACATAATAAATAAATCATTACACACTTTACATGATGTGATCGTTCTCACTAAGAAAAAGGCAAGGACAAATTAATGACGTACATAGTTTAATAAAACATCCTTTTCACTAAGGCATATAAACAGAATCATACTAAATGATGAATCTTTGTCATTATAAAACTTTGGAAAAGGGAAAATCTCAAGAAAAACACATGAAATCAATTATGGTGGTAAACAGGCCCTTGGATCAAAATACAAGTTTTATCATAAAACTTATCAGGGATTTATTAGATAAGTCTTCTTGATAAAACATGTCCATTTATGTGTATTTTAAAACATGTTGGTTTAGCAATCACACAATTCATATCTAAATAAATTCATCCCAGCACCCAAGAACAGTTTAAGTCCTTCTAAAAAAGGAAATACTTTTATAAGTATATATGCACACGTGCACAAATATATATACCCGAAGTGTATATATGGGTTTTACACAATTAAAGCAAGTTTATTAAATTCCTTAGGTAACTCAAGTTTCCAACCATTATTCGATTACATGGTTGAAACTAAATTCACATAAGGTTTGTTATAAATGTATCTATGTATAAAAATTAAGGTTTTACAAACATAACTTCACTTAAACTAAGAGAGCATAGTTTGCAAATATATTTCTGAAAATTTTATCATTTTTTTTTAGAAAAACAAAAAAAAGTGCCAATACAGGTCGGGTTAGAAGAAAACATTCACGAACTATATATATATATATACTTTCTACATAGACAACGAGGTTGAGATATATTTAGTTATTATTATTTTTTTTTTTGTAAAACAAATTATAAAACAGTAAAATAAACGTGCTTGTACCAAGTTTATATACCATTCACATATATATGAAATCATATATACACAATATATAATAACCGATGAACTTGTATAAATATAAGTGAGCAGTATATACTGGTTTCAAAAAAAAGAAACTAGAACGAGGTATGTACGTACCCGCACATATACAACCACTGGAAGTGGGAAGGCCAACCCTCTACAGGCAGAACCGAGGGGTATATATACCAGGTGTATATATATATATATAAAAGTTGGGTATAAACTGAATGTTTCTTTAAGAAGACAAGCATGCAGGAACCCTTACCGCGTTGAGGAGGAAGCTTGGAGCCACTGCTGGTTGTCCGAGGGAAAGAAGGAGGAAGAGGAAGGGCTGCCTCGGGTTTCAACGAAGAAGGGGTATTTTAACAGGGCCTCGGTGCTTTGCTGGTGTCCCGACCCAGGTGTAGGCCGACGTGGGTAAGACCGGGGAACAGGGACCTAGGAGGGGGGAGTGTTCGGGGGTCAGCGGTGCAGTACGAAGGGAGGGCCCGACGTCCATGGTTGCAGGCCTACTGGTCGGGGCCGGCTCGAGGAAGGGGACGACGGGGTGTCGGCAAGGTAAGAAATGGATGGCTAGGATCAGAAGGGGGGAGATCCTGTGGCTGGAGGAGGCGCGGGAAACAGGTTAAATGTTTTAAAGGGATGGAGGGCTGAGATTAAATCGCCGAAGAGATCGGACGACGACAGAGGTACCGCGGAAGAGATTCAGATCGATGGATCAACGACCAGGATTAGATCTATGGGAGATCGGACGGTCACGGGAGCGGCTGGGGGCGATCGCGCGGTTAAAAGAGTTGGGCGGCTGAGATCGACGCGGATGTCGATCGGACGGTCCCGGTCGCAGGGAGCGCGTCCCACATCGAAACCGCAACCTTTTGAGCCGCAGTATAAAAGATAAGCCGCTCGGGTACCGGAGCAATAACACAACACACACACGCACTCGGGGCCTTATACACGGGCCCCTCGCGGGCCTTGGCCCACCCTCACGCAGCGCGAGCCGTGGCCTTACACACGGGCCCGCTCGCGCGACCCCTTGGTAACCTATGCGCGGCCGACCCTGCCCGAGCTCCTGCTTGGCTGGCTCCTGAAACGCGTATGCACGCACATGGGGAGCCCGATGGCGGTACCTCGGGTTCCCTATGGGGTCCTCGGCCTTGGCCTGAGGGCTTGTCCCTTGTGGGATGCCCTTGGCTGGCCGGGACTCAAGCAACATTTTTTTTTTTTGAAAAAAAGTTTTATTATATACTTAGCTCAAAGTAGTGAAAATTAGGGATTTAGAAAAAAAACAAATTGTTTTAACTCAAAATGTTAGAACAAATTTCAAATTTAGATAAAATATCTTAACTCTTGATCTAAATATTAAAAAGATATACCTCTTGTACATTAAAATCATTAGTATTTTTAAAACACTCTACTACTAGTTTTATAAAATTCCTTTAAAGAACAAAAAGTTTTCCCAAGATTTTTCATCATTTAAGAGATAAAAAGGTATAATTATTACAAATTCACTCTAAACATATTTTTTTATAAAAATATTATCAAGTTTCCAACTACCTAGGTATTTCTCGGGATTTTGTAAAAACGAAGAAATTTACTTTTAAGAACAAAAACGAAGTATCTTCCATGAAAGAATGTTTTTAAGAAAGAGGTTATGAGGGAATAATACTTAGTTCTCTTTTAAAGTAAATTTTAGTGGAAACACAACGGTAGATTTTAAAAACCCAACGGATATATATATTTAAACATAACGGTCATAACTCAAAGAACTAGTATAAATACAGGAATGTGGGGTGTCCTTTAAAACAGAACACTTGAACAAGAAGGATGGCTCTCCTTATACCTCTGGTGCTGAGTGCGTGCGCGGTGATTCTGGCGGTTATACTTTTCACACTGTTGGATCCTGAGGATGACGACTATCCGATTGCCCGTGTTGTGGTTCTTTGTAGTCTTGCTGTGGCCGTGTTAGGTCTTGTGCAGGGCACTTTTAATTAGATGGGTCTTGTTGTAGAGTAATGTTTTTAAATAAAATGTCAGTTTACCTTGTTCTCTATGTTTTATTTCATTTCTAATTCCTTATTAGCAAAACGAATAAAACAAGAGACATTAATAAGGACATAACACTTCTTACATAAACCAGTTCATAAAACCTGGGGCGTCACATTATCCCCCCCTTTAGAAAATTGCGTCCTCGCAATTTATTTCACGACATCACAAGGTTCAGAAAAGTTCCTACCACCTCCACCAACGATAAGGGTCAACCGGTATATTTAGAGGGATCCCCATAGCGAAGCTCACTTCATCCAGCTCCCTAATCCACACACACCTAAGACAGGAGGGGTAGCACTTATGCTCCGGGCTTTCAGGCCTCCAAAGGGAAGCTCGAACCGTACAAAGTTCTGAAATGTCTTTGCAGACCAACGTTCGAAGAACTTTCCGAATTATGTCTCGGTCGAGGATATCGATGCCATAGATATGGTCAAACAGGCTAAAGCTGAGAAGTTGGAGCATATAAGCTGCATAAAGATTTCCCTCTAACGCAGCCTCCTGGAATTTCACTCTGGCCGTGAAGTTTCGGCCTAGGGTGAAACAAAGAAAGAGCCCTTCGTGGTAACTTCCTCGTCGTTCACGTCCGGCTAGCTGAGCAGAGCCAATGCGGTAATAGATGGAGGCATTCCCTTGGCAGGTGCGGAGAATCTCCGGACCATTTGTTATCTCAAACCATTGCTTGCACGTTCTTCGCAAATTTGCGAAGGGGTCATACTCGTCCTCACACGTTTTGATCGCAATGATTTCCAAAATCTCGGTGGGAAGAGATAACAGGTGGGTTTGTCCTTCCATCTGAAAGTTTTAAGACAGGAGATCCATTACTTGAAAATCATACAAGGGTAAAAACATGGTACGAACAAGGAAAGGAGAAAGATAACATTTCAATAAACACACGTTCATTATTATTAGTGCTTGAGTTTCCCTTACTCATTGACTAAACGAACTCCACACAGGGAAGCAAAACTCCCTAACTCCTCGAACCAAACACAGGCCGAGCACTCAGGGAAAAACTCATGAGGACACCTATGACGTCTTATGAGTCTTGCATGGGGGACGTGAAGTTGAGTGACATCTTCATACACTTGTCGTCTGTAAGACAACCGGGTGGACTCGTCTTCTAACCTTCCGAAGTCCAACAACTCACCCCAGAAGCCATAGTTTAAAATCTGACAAAGGTAGCCCGCTCGGAGGTCCCCGTCAGCAGCAGCTTCTTGAAAGGGGTTATCAAGCATAGTGCCAAAGTTTTCACCCGCCGTGAAAATCCGGAAAAGTCCCTCGTAGTACTTTCCTCGACGTACATAGGAGGGAAATTGGGTTATTATCATAAGGAGGTAATCCAATCCCAACCCTTGGTGCAGACTAAGCACTCGAGGTGAGTTGGATACATCGTAAAGGTATTTGCATGTCATACGGATATGGGCATAATTTAGAAAGTCCTCACGGCTTGCTAAAGACACAATGGTCTCTAGGGTCTCGGTGGGGAGAGATAAGAGATTTGTGCCTTCATTTTCCATCTGAAATTTAAGAAAACAAAGTTTTTTAATAAAATTGAAATACGTATACATATATATTTTTGTTTCAGTTTCTGGCTTTCCAGAGTTATCCAAACCGAACCTCTGATACCAACTGTAGAGACCCCGACCCCAGATAACCATAGGGGTCGGTGCCTTCTGAACATGATGTGTTATCTTAAAATAAAATACACTTTGTTAGCAACACATCATGTCCCATACAGAGGATCGTGTGCGGTTCGGGTTCTGGGAAACCGGAAACTTCTGAAACCATCCATCTTACAAAAGCTGACACCTGAAAATTTTAAACCAAAACATAGGGTGAGCATTGAAATACTCAGTAAGGGGGTTTTAAAAAGAATTTAAAATATAGTAGCATTTGAAAACATTCTTTTAAAAGAGTTTGAGCGTCCACTAAGAAATTTTTAACACAACATACATAACAATGCTTTAATCAAAGTTATCACGACAAACATGAAACGAATACGTTAACTCTTAAAGGAGTGATAATGGTTGATATAAACAAGCACTACATGTGATTTACTTGAGCATAAAATTTAAACAGTTAAAAGTAATGCATAATCAGAGTTGCGCACAAGGAAACAACTAAACGTTCATATGTTGGTTACTATTCTTTTAAGTGATAACACTAGGCATGCTTAAAACTTCAAACTAGGGAATTATGAACTTTATACAAACATTAAAGGCATCAGTCATGAAAGAACTTTAACTTGGAAAACTTGTTACATGACTTGAATTATGTGGCATCAACATTTTAATATTGACAATCGTTTCGTTTCACCAAGGTCCATCCCCAAGGTGTCATTAAAAATTACCAAGGTTAATCACCAAGGTATCGTGAAAATTGTAATCTCTAGTGGTTACATCATTACCCAATGCATTGGAGCGCTATCAGGGCGCACCCTTAAATTTGCCTTTATTATCATGTGAGCCACATCGTTCATGCTTTACTGAAATGGTACGTAATTCAAGATGTCCCATACCACCTTGAACATATCATTCATTTTAATTTTACCCAAGGTGTCCCATACCACTTTGGGTAATCCAAGTTCTTAGTCCATTTAGTGATATGACATAAAAATGAATTATGTAAATAGTAACTAACATAATAAATAAATCATTACACACTTTACATGATGTGATAGTTCTCACTAAGAAAAAGGCAAGGACAAATTAATGACGTACATAGTTTAATAAAACATCCTTTTCACTAAGGCATATAAACAGAATCATACTAAATGATGAATCTTTGTCATTATAAAACTTTGGAAAAGGGAAAATCTCAAGAAAAACACATGAAATCAATTATGGTGGTAAACAGGCCCTTGGATCAAAATACAAGTTTTATCATAAAACTTATCAGGGATTTATTAGATAAGTCTTCTTGATAAAACATGTCCATTTATGTGTATTTTAAAACATGTTGGTTTAGCAATCACACAATTCATATCTAAATAAATTCATCCCAGCACCCAAGAACAGTTTAAGTCCTTCTAAAAAAGGAAATACTTTTATAAGTATATATGCACACGTGCACAAATATATATACCCGAAGTGTATATATGGGTTTTACACAATTAAAGCAAGTTTATTAAATTCCTTAGGTAACTCAAGTTTCCAACCATTATTCGATTACATGGTTGAAACTAAATTCACATAAGGTTTGTTATAAATGTATCTATGTATAAAAATTAAGGTTTTACAAACATAACTTCACTTAAACTAAGAGAGCATAGTTTGCAAATATATTTCTGAAAATTTTATCATTTTTTTTTAGAAAAACAAAAAAAAGTGCCAATACAGGTCGGGTTAGAAGAAAACATTCACGAACTATATATATATATATACTTTCTACATAGACAACGAGGTTGAGATATATTTAGTTATTATTATTTTTTTTTTGTAAAACAAATTATAAAACAGTAAAATAAACGTGCTTGTACCAAGTTTATATACCATTCACATATATATGAAATCATATATACACAATATATAATAACCGATGAACTTGTATAAATATAAGTGAGCAGTATATACTGGTTTCAAAAAAAAGAAACTAGAACGAGGTATGTACGTACCCGCACATATACAACCACTGGAAGTGGGAAGGCCAACCCTCTACAGGCAGAACCGAGGGGTATATATACCAGGTGTATATATATATATATATAAAAGTTGGGTATAAACTGAATGTTTCTTTAAGAAGACAAGCATGCAGGAACCCTTACCGCGTTGAGGAGGAAGCTTGGAGCCACTGCTGGTTGTCCGAGGGAAAGAAGGAGGAAGAGGAAGGGCTGCCTCGGGTTTCAACGAAGAAGGGGTATTTTAACAGGGCCTCGGTGCTTTGCTGGTGTCCCGACCCAGGTGTAGGCCGACGTGGGTAAGACCGGGGAACAGGGACCTAGGAGGGGGGAGTGTTCGGGGGTCAGCGGTGCAGTACGAAGGGAGGGCCCG
The DNA here is from genome assembly GCA_963277665.1 of Viscum album. Taxonomy (NCBI): domain Eukaryota; kingdom Viridiplantae; phylum Streptophyta; class Magnoliopsida; order Santalales; family Viscaceae; genus Viscum; species Viscum album. The sequence goes on from OY728119.1 coordinate 1,982,344,878, forward strand.
ACGTCCATGGTTGCAGGCCTACTGGTCGGGGCCGGCTCGAGGAAGGGGACGACGGGGTGTCGGCAAGGTAAGAAATGGATGGCTAGGATCAGAAGGGGGGAGATCCTGTGGCTGGAGGAGGCGCGGGAAACGGGTTAAATGTTTTAATGGGATGGAGGGCTGAGATTAAATCGCCGAAGAGATCGGACGGCGACAGAGGTACCGCGGAAGAGATTCAGATCGATGGATCAACGACCAGGATTAGATCTATGGGAGATCGGACGGTCACGGGAGCGGCTGGGGGCGATCGCACGGTTAAAAGAGTTGGGCGGCTGAGATCGACGCGGATGTCGATCGGACGGTCCCGGTCGCAGGGAGCGCGTCCCACATCGAAACCGCAACCTTTTGAGCCGCAGTATAAAAGATAAGCCGCTCGGGTACCGGAGCAATAACACAACACACACACGCACTCGGGGCCTTATACACGGGCCCCTCGCGGGCCTTGGCCCACCCTCACGCAGCGCGAGCCGTGGCCTTACACATGGGCCCGCTCGCGCGACCCCTTGGTAACCTATGCGCGGCCGACCCTGCCCGAGCTCCTGCTTGGCTGGCTCCTGAAACGCGTATGCACGCACATGGGGAGCCCGATGGCGGTACCTCGGGTTCCCTATGGGGTCCTCGGCCTTGGCCTGAGGGCTTGTCCCTTGTGGGATGCCCTTGGCTGGCCGGGACTCAAGCAACATTTTTTTTTTTTTTTGAAAAAAAGTTTTATTATATACTTAGCTCAAAGTAGTGAAAATTAGGGATTTAGAAAAAAAACAAATTGTTTTAACTCAAAATGTTAGAACAAATTTCAAATTTAGATAAAATATCTTAACTCTTGATCTAAATATTAAAAAGATATACCTCTGGTACATTAAAATCATTAGTATTTTTAAAACACTCTACTACTAGTTTTATAAAATTCCTTTAAAGAACAAAAAGTTTTCCCAAGATTTTTCATCATTTAAGAGATAAAAAGGTATAATTATTACAAATTCACTCTAAACATATTTTTTTATAAAAATATTATCAAGTTTCCAACTACCTAGGTATTTCTCGGGATTTTGTAAAAACGAAGAAATTTACTTTTAAGAACAAAAACGAAGTATCTTCCATGAAAGAATGTTTTTAAGAAAGAGGTTATGAGGGAATAATACTTAGTTCTCTTTTAAAGTAAATTTTAGTGGAAACACAACGGTAGCTTTTAAAAACCCAACGGATATATATATTTAAACATAACAGTCATAACTCAAAGAACTAGTATAAATACAGGAATGTGGGGTGTCCTTTAAAACAGAACACTTGAACAAGAAGGATGGCTCTCCTTATACCTCTGGTGCTGAGTGCGTGCGCGGTGATTCTGGCGGTTATACTTTTCACACTGTTGGATCCTGAGGATGATGACTATCCGATTGCCCGTGTTGTGGTTCTTTGTAGTCTTGCTGTGGCCGTGTTAGGTCTTGTGCAGGGCACTTTTAATTAGATGGGTCTTGTTGTAGAGTAATGTTTTTAAATAAAATGTCAGTTTACCTTGTTCTCTATGTTTTATTTCATTTCTAATTCCTTATTAGCAAAATGAATAAAACAAGAGACATTAATAAGGACATAACACTTCTTACATAAACCAGTTCATAAAACCTGGGGCGTCACAACGTACCTCATCAACTGCGACACTTGGAAGACATCATGTACCTGATGCAACTATGTTGGTAGAGCTAGGTGGTATGCCACCTTTCCAACTTTGTGTAGTATCTAGAAATGTCTAATGAATCTCAGAGATAGCTTACCGCCCTGACCAAATCTTCACAACCCTCATCGAGGTGAGACCTTAAGGAAGACATGGTCTCCCTCCTTGACCTCTAGAGGTCTCCGTCGTCTGTCAGCATAAGACTTCTTCCAGCATTGTGCAGTCTTCATCCTCTCCTGGATGATCTACACCTTCTCGGTGGTATCTCACACCAACTCTGGACCCATGAGTGCTGACTCTCTGAGGTTGGTCCAGAAAAGCGGTGACCGGTAGGGTCTCCCATATAAGGCCTCAAACAGTTCCATACCAATGGTGCAGTGGTAGCTATTATTGTATGAAAACTCCACAAGTGGTAGGTGGTCCTCCCAACTGTGACCAAAGTCCAAGATACATGCCTGCACCATATCCTTCAGAACCTGAATGGTACTCTCCGAATGACCATTAGTCTGGGGATGGAACGTCATGCTCAAGTTTATTTGTGTTCCAAAAGCCTCCTACAATCCCTTTCACAACCGGGATGTGAAGCGGGAATCATGATCTATGACTATCATTGAAGGGATTACATGAAGCCGAACTATCTTCTACATGTAGCGGTGTCCCAAAATCTCTACGTAACTCTACTCTCTGATAGCTAGGAAGTGGGCTGACTTAGTGAGTCGATCAATGATCACCTAGATGGAATCGTTCCCCTAAGACATTTTTGGTAATCCCATCATGAAGTCCATCGATATTCCATCCCACTTACACTCCATAACTTCTAGGGGTGAGCCTATCCCACTGAAACCCGGTTCTCAACCTTCACCTGCGGGCACGTAAGGCATTGAGAAATGAACTCTGTTACTATCTTCATCATGCCTAACCACCAGAACTGTCATCAGAGATCTTGGTACATCTTTTCCACTCTAGGATGCACTACCAAGGGGTATGTATGAAACTCCCTTAGGACCTCCTCCCGCAATGACACTGGTATAACAACACGTCCTCTAAAAATAACTATATACTCCCCACCTTGAGAATATCCAATAGGGGAATTCCCTAAGGATAAATGAGCAGGTAAATACTCATAGTCGACATCCCTAAATTGTGCCTCCCTAACTCGTTGTAGGAGCAGAGGGGTGAAAACCATCGACTTAAGGTAAGTCGCATCCTCTCTGTCCATGAAGGATAACTGCAACGTGGCTAACTACTCTATCTCCTTGCTCAACAGCTATGAGCTCGACCTTCTTCTAAGAGCATCCGCCACTTTTTTTCCCTTCCGATAAGTATAGATGATCTTGAAATCATAGTTTTTGAGGAACTCTAGCCAATGAATCTATCTTAGATTTAGATCCTTCTGTGAGAAGATTTATTTGAGGCTCTCATGGTCAAAGTAGAAGATAAACCGCTCACCCATAAGATAGTGTCGCCACATCTTCAATGTAAAGACTACCGCTGCCAACTTGAGATCATGGGTCACATAGTTCTTCTCATGTAGCCTAAGCTGGTGTGAACTATAAGCAATTACTGCCTATCTCTGCATTAGGACACAACCAAGCCCGGTCCCTGATGAATCACAGGAAACTACGTACTCAACACCCTCCTCCGGTAACCTCAAGATCGGGGTGCTCGTCAAACTCTGCCTCAGCTGCATGAAATCCTGCTATCACTTCTTTTTCTATATGAAGGGTTTCCCCTTCCTAGTCAATGCTTTCATCGGTGCTGATATTCGGGATAAATCAGGAATGAGTCTCCGGTAATATCCTACCAACCCAAGGAAGCTATGCACATCTGTCACGCTCCAAGGTGGCTCCCATGCTAACAATGACTCCACCTTGGCTGGGTCCACAACTACTCCATCTTTTGAAATGACATTTCCTAGAAAGTGGAACTCCTGAATCCAGAACTGGCACTTCGAGAGATTCCCATAAATTTGGTGCTCTCAGAGTACATCCAGAACCATCTACAGGTGTCTCGTGTGCTCCGACTCTGATACTGAGTACACAAGGATGTCGTCGATGAAGACTATTATGAACCAGTCTAAGTATGGATAGAATATCTGGTTCATAAGTCCCATGAACACTGTGGGGGTGTTCTTCATTCCAAAAGGCATCAACAAGTACTCATAGTGACCATAGTGACATCTGAAATCCGTCTTTGGTATATCCTCATCCTGTACTCGTAATTAGTGGTTACCTGATCGAAGGTCAACCTTAGAGAACCATTGTTCCCCTCTTAGCTAGTCTAAGAGTTCGTTTATCCTCAGTAGTGGATACTTGTTCTTCACCGTCACCTGGTTCAGGCGTTGGTAATCCACGCACAAACTCAAAATCCCATCTGTCTTCTTGGAAAACAAAACTGGGGCTGCCCAAGGTGAAATGCTAGGTCTTATAAAACCCTTGTTTTGTAAATCCTCCAACTACACCCTCATCTTTCAAAGCTTTTTGCAGGCCATCTGATATGATGATGAGGAAATCAGTGCTGTCCCAGGGTGTAATTTGATGAAAAAGTCAATTTCCCGGTGGGGAGGTAGTCCTGGAACATCTTCAAGAAAGAAGTCCTCATACTCTACCACTACTGTTGGGAACTAGAAGCTCACAACATCTACTACTCTGAGGGTAAGTCTATCCAACTCATGAGTGATCAGATGTAACCTCCTATGCATGAGCCCATTTTTTTCTTCCTGAGTCTCCCTTTTACCAAAAAATTAAAACCTCGTCCCATCTCTTTGGACACACCGCACTCTTCACTTAAAGTAGTTAATCTGGGCATGGACTAAGGATAACCAATCCATACTGAGAATTATTTCTTAAGGCCTCGACGCTGCCACCAAGAGGTTCTAACTGAAACTCACACCTCCAAGGGTAAGATCACACTTTCTACAAAGGTGTATGATCATCGAGTCTCCTCCCATAGGTGTCTCCAAGCATAAGGATCGAGTCAACAGCTCAGAATCTCAAGGATTCGCACAAGACATGTGATGAGGAAGGAATGACTGGAACCTATGTCTATAAGTATGAAATCTAAGGTAGATAAGATGCAGATCATACCTCAGATTATCCCTAGAGTCCTTGGGTCATATGCCTCGACTGCATGTAGCTATCCCTGCCCCTGTTCCCTAGCTCCCTAAGCCTAGTGCAGACCTCCTGTGGGTGGTGGTGGAAGTAGATCGAAGCATCTTCCACCACCTGTAGCTCTCCCTACTCCTCTTCCACGTCCGCCTCCTGGCGAGTCTGTCTGCTCCACTCTCTGCCTCTGCCTCGGTGTTCCATCCACCGCCTCCCTATCAGCAGATCGATGGGTTGGACAATCTCTAGTGAGATGTCCCCTACCGTTGCACGAGTAGAATCACCCTTACCTAGGATGACTGGATCCAGTCCGAGATCCTTAGACTACCAAACCCTTGTCCTGGGTCCTCATGTGAAGTCTCTTATGTCCTGATCCCTATTCCTGACATCGGATCCCTGCTGCCGAGTTCTCTGCACCTATCTTCCTGCTTCTGATTTTTGTCAGTTGTCTCTGCTCCTCCAAGAATCTCTCAATCACCAAGGCCCCCTCGAGCACTCCTTCATAATTTAGAATGCAAAGAGGAATGATACTAGCTCATATTTCCCATCATAGATCTCGCTCAAAGGTCTGAGCTATGAAGTACTGATCCCTGACCATATCCATCGAGTACCTAGAGAGGTTGGTGAACCTCGATGAATAGTCAGCCACTATCAAACTACCCTATTGGAGCTAAAGAAGCTCCTTTATATGAACTTCTCTCAGCATAACCGATGAGAAATCCTCCCAAAAGAGTTACTCAAACTCCATCCATGAAAGAGTATCCTCCTCGCGAGTCTATGTGGCTAGACTCCACCATTGTCCTACCAAACCCTGAAGAAGGATCACTCCTAAAATCACCATCTGGTCCGCCAGTGTCCTCACGAGATTGAAAACTCTGGTCACTACCTCAAGCCAGTCCTCAGCCGCCTGAGGGTCGAGATCACCTCAGAACCTTAGGGGTCTCTGTCTTTGGAACTCATGGAGTGCGCTCAGCCTGTGCCCCTCATCTATCAGTATTGCTGGTACCACAGGCTGCTCCACTGGTGGTGGTATAACTGGTACACCACCTGGAGGTAACTACTGGGGAACTGGTCCCTATATCGTAGCCTCATCACTGAGGGGGTCATCCTCATGATCATGCTACTGAATCCTAGTGGGTATGCATTATGAAGGAATTCTGTAAGGAACAAGATGTACCATTGTCTAAGAGTATATCTGGATAGCTGAGACAAAGGACATGGAAAACACAAACCATTCCTATATGATGCATGCACCAATTTATTATTTCCCCACTACTAGTGTTTTCATGTACCGAGTCGAAAAAAAGATTATCAGAGTCTTGGTGTATGGATATGTCGGCCGCCTGCAGCATCACTGGAGTCTCTGGCCTGAAATCCAAGCTCGAAACACTTAACACTATTTCCCCAAACCAAACTCACAGACTTTTGGTTCTAAGGTAGAACTTACAGCTCTGATACCACTCTTTCACGACCCGTCCCATTGGGGCCCGCACCGTGACTCCCCAAGTCCGCCTCCAATAGGCTCAGGGCTGGTGACTAGCACCGAGTAGGCATAATACTAACATGGGAGGCATTGCATAAGTACCTTTACACACACACACACACACACATCTCGAATCCCACAAATGATGAAATATAAAAAAACCACTAAGTAACAAAATGCATGAATATAAGTAATCCCAACCAATAGAGTACAACATAAAGTAGAGTATTGAAAGTAAACTGGCCAGAATACAAGCCCACCAAAAACAAGAGTCTGAAAACTACAAAGACCAACCCAAAACAAAAAGTGGTGGGACTATTGTACTTAGTCATAAAACACCTCTTCCTGTAGGGAACTCATAAAGCTCGGTCCTTCCTTGGTCCACCCTGGAATCCATAAAAGGCTGCTCGTCTGCACAAGACATGACACGTATAGGCAAAGCTCGTGTAGGGTTGAGTATAACAATACTCAGTAGAGGACCCCGAAAACCACAAAGTAATACACAAAGTAAAGGTATAGTTATCTATACAAAATATATTTCTACTAAACATATAGAAAGAGTAACAAAAATCCAGATATACTAAAACCCCAGACCCATAGTTTAGAGACAAGTTACACAACTACATACCCCTGCTAGGGATTCAGTTTGAAGATTCCAAGCAGCACTCATCTGGGAGAACTCAATCCATGATTCTGATAGCTCTGATGACATCCGTCCAATAAGTACTATCCTTCGAGAAAAGTTACGAGAGATAGATACACTCATTCTGGGAGAACACACTCCTGAGTGGGGAAAGATCACGATACATAGATGAGGATCACTGCCCGGGCCTTGGAAGATACCACAACTCATCTAGATTCAACTTCTAAGTAGAGGATAAGTGCCCTATGGGGATAGTCACGTCGATACCTGACTCTACCTAGGGTCAAGAATGGATAGAGGATCTCGCTCCGGGCCTCTCGGAGGGATACCTGACTCTATCTCGGAAAGTCCTGCCGAAGGGATCATATTCCTGAAAAAGGAAATGATACATGACCTTCAGGGGAACAAGAAAAGGGAAACTAACCAAATGAAACATTTCCAAGATATGGTGGACCAGAAGAACAATCCATGTACTGAAAAGTACATGGAGTGTAGAAGTGTCACACACCATGTCTTCTGACCCCGGGTATATCTCGTGTACAACAGCCCGTGTTGTAAGGATGGTCATGTAGAAGAAGGTATACACAGTGTGTAAGAGAGTGATACGCCATGTTCCTCTATCAGGGGAGGACTCCATGTACACTGACCATGTGCCCATACACGGCTTCAACCCATGTGTCACAACCTGTGTGACTGGTACACAGGGTAACCCATGCAGTCAATCTAGTCTAGCTGTGTGTGGGGGGGGGGGGGGTGTACACGGTCGTGTACCCCACCCCATGTCCATGTATCCCCTAGATACACACTGATTCCCATGTAAGGACCCACACACCGTTTTCTTTGGAGAACATGTCGTGTCATCGCTTCACGCACCATGTAACCCTAGCCGCCACTTAGACATACCTACATGCCGTGTTCTTTGAGAAATACGTTGTGTGTTATGGAAATTTCTAGAATCGTGAACCTTTTCCTTCGCGCCTCGGGTGGAGCTCTGATATTCGATCCGACCATCCGTTTTCTACGAAATGTGATGATTAAGGTCACCCCGACATCCCAAAGTCATCTTTTTTGTTTTCGGGCCTCCGATCGGTCTCAAAAATGTGTATCGATTCACCTATGTGAAGAAAGCTCGAAGAACGGTCTCTCCCGATCCAAGCTGATTCATCGTCCGCCATTATCTTCGCACCTCTTCTAGGTCGTCACGATGTTAGATCTCCAAATTTGGATTGTTGTGTTGTAGAATAGATGTGCAATGATCCTTTGTTCGTCACCCCACGAAGAACACGGGGTAAAGCGAGGGGGAATAAATCCAAATCAAAAAAGAAAATAAGAACAAACCTCTGCCTTTGTTCGTCACGACGTTGATCCAAACAGAGCGAATCAAAACATGGATTTCAGCATCATGGATTAATCTCCCAAAACAACCCAATAAAAACCCTCCCATTAGAGTGCACGATCCGTAGGTCAACCTATTTGTGGGTTGATCTGCGTTCATCATTTTATTTCAAAAATGGGGAAATGAAGAATCAAAATAACAACCCCTACTTCTGTTGTCAAAGAAGAGGGAGATCATTCATTGGTCGAGATTCGATCTCGCTGCATAACGATCCATGCGTCGTTGTTCATCGGCATCCGTAAAAAATCCTCCAAGGCTCCAAGAGGCTCCCACTCAATTCGTAGGGTTATGAGGCTAACCCTGTGAACTTTCCATAAGAAGGTATTTAAAAGGGAGGAATTAGGTGGCAACACAAAATTGAAATTTTTAAATAAAATAAATTATTACTTTATTTTATTTCCATTAATGAGTCCAAAAACTAACTCTCACAGTTGACCTGTGTTGGTTGATGTTAGGCCCTGTCTAAGGTAAATTCACTGCTCTGAATGCAACGGTTCCTTCAAATTTCTAATTCAAGCACCCATTTGAAAGTTATTCCACTTTTTCAGGAAAACCGCTCGCACACACTATTTAAAGTTTAAATTAATTCAAACATTTATTTCGGGCACTCCGGTCCCTAGAATCGCACGCCGTTGAAAGTTCTGGTCTCAAAATAAATCTATATAATATTTAAAAATAATAAATTAAAATTACTTGACATTATACATTCTTCTTTTTAACTAGAAATTTATATCATGTCCATGGGAATATGTCCTACACAAATTTCCACATCAATGACAAAGTTTTCAGACCAAAAATCTCATTTCATAGAGATTCCCCCGCTAAAGAATGAAACACTCTTTGCATCCTATTTTAAAAATAACCTTTTAAACACCTTATGTGGAAATCATATGCCACTAGTAATCTTTTACACTGCTTACAATACAGAATTAATGTCCTACTAAAATAATTCTTAAAGCGTCTAAATTGGATTTTAACCCAGTTATATTATATATTATAAATGTAATTAACCACATGACTAATCCATTTACCATATATTATGATGATAATAACAATAATAATATCATCATCATCATCATTATTGTTTTTATTGCACATACACACATTCATGTACATGATTGAAGAAAAATACAATTATTTACTCTAGTGATCAAATTTGAAAAATAAATAGTCAAACTCACTCATTTTTTAATATAGATCATGATAGTGATATTGTCACGACCCGTCCTCGGGGCCCATGCCGTGACTACCCCAAGCCCGAATTCCATAGGCCAGGGGCTGGTGACTAGCACCAAAGGTGTAAATCCCAATAAAAAGGGAAGGCATTGCCTTTATGAAAGTAAACAACACAACATAGTACAAGCGGAAGCAAACACTAAGTACGAAAGAAAGTGATAAAAAGTAAATAGGCCATAATACAAACCCAAATGAAAATTACATCTACAATGGAACGAAAGTACAACAGAAAATACAAGCAGCTGGAAGAATAGAAGTAGCTCCTGGGTCGTCCACCTCGAATCCTACCTGAAGGGTAGGTACAGATAGCGCAGCTCCTGGATCATCCACCATGGATCCTACCTGAAGGGTAGGTACATATACCCTCCTCAACAATCTCTCCCGTCAACCTCCTCTGAGTACCGTCTCGTCGTGAAGTCCACATTCGGTTACTGACTCGTCGTGATTTCCACCTCCAGGTACCGTCCAGTCCTCGAACACTCGGCCTCCGCCTGCGCTATCCGTCGTCTGCATCCAACACAACTAGGTGAGGGCATAGCCCGTGCAGGGGTGAGTATAACAATACTCAGTAGGGACCCCGAGACCCTCATGGTCTCACTAAATTCAACAAGGATACCCACAAAGTAGGATCTAAACAGATAACCCTTACTTAGGTATAAGCCCATACTTATACCTAAGTTATCAAGTAACCTATCTCAATCAAGAGGTATCACATAGATATGAAATCAATGGATAACCACTACTTAGGTATATTCCCATATATATGCCTAAGTTATCATGTAACCCATCTCAATCATGAGGAAATCACAAAGGTCAACGACTTAGCTCAAACCAGGATTTTCATTATCGAAACCGCAACTACTGAAGAGATCCTCCTCTGTCGAGTACAGTGATCTAGTTGCGACTCTGAGGCGCTTCTCAAAAACCTTACACTGCTGAGGTACTCCTCCTGTCGAGTACCGCGGGTCAGCCACCGAAACACAGTAGTGCTCTCCGCCGGGGTCTGCCACCCAAATACAGTAGTGCACCCCCCTAATAGCCTGCAGAGGTACTCCTTCTATTGAGTACCGCAGGTCTTCCACCCAAACACAGTAGTGCTCCCCACCGTGGGTCTGCCACCCAAACACAGTAGTGATCCCCACTTGGCTAGTCAAGTCACTCCGACTCGTATCGGACAAGCAGTCATCAGGTCTCAGCCAGCTACAAGGTATCCATACTCCGTACGCTCGTCTCTGGGAGGATCAGCTCCATGAGCTACTGGTCGATACTCCAAGTATCACAAAGTCCCATGAAGAAGTATCTCAAAGGACCGCCTCGTCATAGGGGTCTCAACGCAATAGACGGCTCGTCGATTGGACGCCCGGTCTGTGAGTTATTAGTATTTCCGTTTCAGAGGCCTGGTTGAATTTCGGGTACAATCCAACCTGACCTTACTCCAACTGTGTCCAAACCTAAGGTGAAGTATTCCAAAAGAACCATATCATCAAGAGGAATCCAACAGAGTCGACGACACGTCAATCGGACGTCCGGATCTCAAGTTATAAGCGTTTCTGCTCCGAGGGCCCGGTTAGATTCAGGGTCGATCCAACCCGGTCGTACTTCAAATGACACCGGTTAACCAAACCGGTCACACCATTACGATCCACACCGAAAAACACACAAGACGGACTACCCATTGGTCCAAAACGGATAGCCAGTGAAAAAGTTCCATTTCACCGCAACATGCGTGAACCGGGCCTCGTGGGTACCACACCTCGACCTCGACTTAAATATCCAAAATTGTTCTTGAAACATCTGTCTTAATTCCAGGGTCGCAACATCACAGACGGTTCGTCATTCCGACACCGTATGAGAGAGATATGTCTGATACAAGATTCTGTATTAATAATAACAATATTATTCAGTGTTTTATGGGCCCAAGCCACAAACTAGAATTTAGTATCCAAAATTAGACTTGAACCGACCGTATTGAAGACAAGATTACATCACCACTGACGACAAGTCAATCGGACGTCTCACGCATGAGTTATGACTGGTCAAATATTTAATACTAATATTAAATCTATTATTTTCCGAGTGCTTCGGGTACCCGATCCAAAAACCAGAAAAAGACATCCAATATTGGACTCATAAATTCCGTCTCGAAGTCAGGGTCGCACTGCCACTGAAGGTTCGTGAAAATGATATCACACAAAGAAGTTACGGTCAAAAAGGTGTTTTATCATCAAAATTAATAATAACAATATTTTATTATTATTATTAATTAATTATTTGCTTATTTTTCTACTCCAAATTCAATCCACACCGCAAATTCTCCTTGTTGCGTGCCGAACTCAAATTACATCATTTAATTCCTTTCTTTTTATAATTATTTCACCAACTTAAACTTTCTCTCTTCAATCTACCAATCCCTTCACGTTTTAGCGCCTCCAAACCCTACCCGCAAGGCCTTCACGCTGGGTGGCTCCTCTGATGAATATGCCGCATCCGGCTACCGCCGTCTCGGCCTCCTGCTCACGTCGTCACACCGCTGCATCGCCTTACTCGCGCCACGAGATCCTTCCGCACCCCATTCCGAATTCAATTTAACTTGGAAAAAAGATACGAATGCATATCCATGACCATTGGGTCGAGATCTTTGCGTCCTTATGCCGCGCTCAACAAAACATCGATGTTTTGATGCGCTTAATTATTTGGCGTGAATTAACGCGCAGAGAATGTGCAAAGAATGCGCGGACAATGAATAAGGAAAGATCACAGTCAAAGTGTGTATCGATAGCCGTGTTAGTTTGGCCATCGTTTTGAGAATCAAGAACATGGGGAATTGGAAATTAAATATTTATCACGCTTCAAGAATTTCAAATTCAAGATAAACAAGATGAAAATTAATTCAATCAATTGTTTATCGATCCACGAATTAATTTATTTAATTCGCGTTCATCATGAGAAATTTAAACCATGGTAAGGAATCCAAAAAGATAAATCCTACAAATAAACGCTCAAGATCGAGGGTATAATCCACATAAATGAGAAATATACAATATTCCCCTACCTCATCAATTGATGTCGAACATTGGGCGTCACGGAGATCGGTCGACGATTCCGTGGATGCCAGGGTCCGTCCGAAGAGGAATCAGCGTTGGTGACTTCACGTTCTTTGAATCTCAGAGCGTTCTTCATCGAGGAAGAAAACCGTTCTTCATTGAAGAGAGGAACACCTTTCTCTCCTTCTCAAGAACTCTCTCCCAACTCTTCTAAACACAATGAAAGTCCCAAAATAAAATAATAGACTATGGATATTATTTTATTAACCCATTTAATTCAAAAATCAAACCAATTTAATTGAATAAAGTGTTGGCATAATTAATGGGAGTGGGGAATGTGAAGGGTTCTCTTAATTAGAGGGGAAGTTGGCACATTTAAATGCAAGGGAGTTTAATGGGGGTTTATAAGAGTTATGGGGAGTTTAGGGAAGGTTAAGGGAGATGAGAGGTTGGGGTTCGTGTGGGCCCCACCACTCAAACATCCTCACTTGGGGAGTTAGGTGGTTACAAGTCCCACCCCTAACCCCATTTGTAGGATATAACTACCTTAGATACTAATAAAATTGTACACACCAATTTTATTTATTTCAAGCTAAATCCCCAATTATTAAATCTCAACCCTTTTAAAACGCAACTGCGGTAAAGGTCTCCTTAAGCAATTACCAGCGCTGCGAGTTCATCGGTGCCCTCAGATTTCAATTCTGAGCACCGGTTCAAAAGATAGAAAAACCTGCACGTACGTTTACTGAACGTACCCGAAAAAATGTTCGGAAAATTATTATCAGTCACCCTCGACCTACCCCGGTCAAGGTTAGGCTCTGCCTAGTTAAAACACGCCCCAAATAACCCATCGATACTCTCGGATTTTCAATCCGAGTAACCATTTAGAAGTTATGAATTTTACAATAAAATAAATGTCACTTAATTATTTTATTTGCGGCCAAATACTAACTTTTTCTGGTGGCCTGTGCCGGACAAAGTTAGTATCTTCTTAAATAAATCATGCCATCACAAGTTCAACGATGGTCTCAGATTTTTAATCCGAGCTACCGTTTGTGAGTTATAACCATATGAAAAATAAAATAATTTATTTAATTATTTTATTTATGGTTATGCCATTTTTGGAATTTCTCATATGAGGCCCGTGCCGACTAAACTTAAGTCGAGCCTAGGGTAAACCCACCATCCTAAGCGTAATGGTGCCCTCGAATTTCTGATTCAAGTAACCATTTAATAGTTATTCTACTTTTTTAGTAAAACTGCTTACACGCGTTAATTTAAACTTAACAAAACTTCAGAAAATTATTCTGGGCACACCGAGCCTCGGAATCAGGTTCCGTTAGAAACTGCAGACTCGTAAAATTCTAAAGAATTTAAGAAAAAATTTTCCTTGAAATTTACGGGTCTTTACATTACTCCCACCTCGGGGATTTACGTCCCTGTAAGGATACAACACACACTATGGAAACAAAAAGGAGTACTAAGCTCGCATCTGAGCCTTCCACTCCCATGAGCTCTTCTAGATGTTCCCATACTGCCGGCGAACGCGCACCAGAGGAATTGACCGTCCACGGAGGACCTGCTCCTGTTGATCCTCGATCTCTACTGGAACCTCCGTGAATGTCGCCCCATCATCGATGTCTAGCTCCTAGTGGTCGATGATGTGTGAAGGGTCATGCACGTATCTCCTCAGCTGAGATATGTGGAAGACATCGTGCACCCGGTGCAACTATGGTGGATAGGTCAAGCGGTAAACCACCTCGCCTACCTTGATGAGGACCTAGAAGGGTCCGGTGAACCTCGGAGATAACTTGTCACTTAGGCGACATCTCCATAGACCTCGTCAAGGTGAGACACGTATAAAGACGTGGTCTCTATCCTCGAACTCTAGAGGCCTCCGTTCACTGTTTTGAACTGAAAACTCAATACTCCTACTTCCACGAGGGTAAGGTTGGATGAATCAAGAGTGATCGACCACACCCTCTTATGCATGAGTTTATCCTGTGCTTCCTGGGTTTTCCTTTTCACCGACCAAGGAAAACCCTTATCCCAACGTTGTAGATAAACCACAACCTTTTTTCCTAATACCGTCAATTTGTGTATGAACTGTGGTTGCCCAGTCCATACTCAAACTAACGTATTAAGGCCTCGACACTGCCACCAAGAGGTTCCAACCGAAACTCTCGCCTCAAGGGTCAGATCACTCCATCGGCGTAAGCGTGATTATCGAGTATCCTCCCAAAGGTATCTCCAGACACGAGGATCAAGTCAACGGATTAACCAGAAACTCTAGGTCTGTGATAAGATTCGTGGAAGAAAGGAATGATTGGTATCTATGTCTATTGATAAGGTAGCTCATAGTAGATATATACCGTACCTCTAATCATTCCATGATCCCCTAGGTCACACTCCTTGACCGCATGCAGCTACTCTCCTCCCCTGACCTCCTACTCCCTGAGCCTAGAGGGAAATACAAAGGCGGGTGGTTACAATATGTCAAAATGTTCACCACCCCATCCTGCTCTCCTAGCTCTGGTTCCATGTCTGCTACCCTGCAGATTCATCTGTCCTTTTCACTTCCTCTTCTTGAAACATTTTACACACCCAAGTCTCCGAGACTGGCGCCAGTTTCCTGCTTTCCCACTGCTAACCTTAACTGGTTGCATCCACTCAGACAAATAATTATCAACCACAGAGGTTCTCTCTAACAACCTAGTATAATTAGGAATTAATTGAGAAAGAATTTCTGGATCAGATGTCCTTTAGACACACCTCACTCAGAAGTCCGATCCCTGAAGCACTGATCGCATCGCATTCATCGAGTACCAGGAATGGTTTGGTACGCCCCGATGAATTCTCAGCTACCGACATGTTGTTCTGCCGTAGCTATATAATCTCTAGAAAAACTCTCAGCCACCTCATCAATCCATTCCTCAGTCGCCTGAGAGTCGGGCTCACCTCGAAACCTGAGGGGTATCTGATGCTAAAACATGTGTAAGGCAGTAAGCCAACATGTGTCCTCTACCGGTTCCACCGGTAGTGTATGCTGGCCAATAGGTAGTGATGTATATCTGACACACTACCCGAAGGTACTATCTCAGGCATCGGTCCACGTACCGAAGCCTCATCACTATGCAGACCATCCTTATGGTCACTCACTGGAAATCACTAGTATCCAAGTACACCATCCACTCTACGGCTGTCTCAGCTAGGCAGAACACTCTAGAAATTGCCTCCAGCCAGTCCTCTGCTATCTGGGAATCTACCTCGCCTCGTAACCTCGGAGGCCTCTACTGCTGGAACTCGTACAACGCGCTCTGTCGGCATGCACCGTCTTCTAGTATGGCTAGTGGCTTCCGCTGCCCAACAGGTGGTGGTGTTTCTCGTACACCACCTGAGGGTGCCAACATAGTAAAAAGGGCCCTACAATGGAGCCTCGTCACTCGGTGGGCCATCATCGTGTACTATCTCAGAACTCCAACTGACTGTCTGTGTGGAGAAATCCTGAATAGATGCGACACGGTCAATGATTTATACCTGGTGAGATGACCTGGTTTGAGCTGACTTTAAAACTTTTGGAAACACACACGCAATCAGTGTTTTCGTGCACAAAGTCGGAAATCGGTAGTCAGGGTCCTGATGTATGGATACGTCGGCCGCCGCACCAACACTAGACTCCTTGAACTAAAGACCACACTAGGTACCCTTAACACCATTGCTTCACAGAAAGGAATTATCAGAGTTCTGAGTTCTGCAGTAGAACCGACTCCTCTGATACCAATTTGTCACGACCCATCCTCGGGGCCCATACTGTGACTACCCTAAGACCGCCTTCCATAGGCCAGGGGCTGACGACTAGCACCAAAGGAATAAATCCCAATAAAAAGGGAAGGCATTGCCTTTATGAAAGTAAACAACAGAACAAAGTACAAGTGGAAGAAAACACTAAGTAGAAAAGAAAGTGCTGAAAAGTAAATGGGCTAGAATAAAAACCCAACTGAAAAGTACAGCTACAACTGAACAAAAGTACAACAGAAAAGACAAGCAACTCGAAGAATAAATGTTTCTCCTGGGTCATCCACCTCGAATCCTACCTGAAGGGTAGGTACAGATAGCGCAGCTCCTGGATCGTCCACCACAGATCCTACCTGAAGGGTAGGTAGAGATAGCCTCCTCAATTCTCTTGCCCGTCGACCTCCTCCGAGTATCGTCTCATTGTGAAGTCCACCTCCGGTTACTAACTCGTCGTGAGGTCCACCTTCAGGTACCGTCCAGTCCTCGAACACTCGGCCTCCGTCTGCACTGTCCATCATCTGCATCCAACACAACGAGGTGCGGGCATAGCCTGTGCAGGGGTGAGTATAACAATACTCAGTAGGGACCCCGAGACCCTCATGGTCTCAATAAATCCAACAATGATAACCACAAAGAAGGATCTAAACAGATAACCCTTACTTAGGTATAAGCCCATACTTATACCTAAGTTATCAAGTAACCCATCTCAATCAAGAGGTATCACACAGATATGAAATCAACGGATAAACACTACTTAGGTATATGCCCATACATATACCTAAGTTATCAAGTAACCCATCTCAATCATGAGAAAATCACAAAGGTCAACAACTCAGATTAAACTAGGATTTTCATTATCGAAACCGCAACTACTGAAGAGCTCCTCCTCTGTCGAGTACAGTGATCCAGTCACGACTTCGAGGCGCTTCTCACTAACCTTAGACTGCTGAGGTACTTCTCTTGTCGAGTACCATGGGTCAGCCACCCAAACACAGTAGTGCTCCCTGCCGGGGTCTGCCACCCAAACACAGTAGTGCACCCCCCTAATAGCCTGTAGAGGTACTCCTTCTGTTGATTACCGCGAGTCTGCCACCCAAACACAGTAGTGCTCCCTATCGTGGGTCTGCCACCCAAACACAGTACTGCTCCCCACTGGGCTAGTCAAGTCACTCTGAATCGTATCAGACAAGAAGTCATTAGGTCTCAGCCAGCTACAAGGTCTTCGTACTCCGTACGCTCGTCTCCGAGAGGATCCGCTCCATGAGCTACTAGTCGATACTCCAAATATCACAAAGTCACACGAAGAAGTATCTCAAAGGACCACCTCGTCATAGGGATCTCAACGCAACAGACGGCGCATCGATCAGATGCCCGGTCTGTGAGTTATTAGTATTTTCGTTCCAGGGGCCCGGTTGGATTTCTGGTACAATCCAACCTTACCTTACTCCAACTGTTTCCAAACCTTAGGTGAAGTATGCCAAAAGAACCGTCTCATCAATAGGAATCCAACAAAGTCGACGACACGTCAATCAAACGTCCATAGCTCAAGTTATAAGCATTTCCGCTCTGAGGGCCCAGTTGGATTCATGTTCGATCCAACCCGGTCATACTTCAAATGACACCGGTTAACCAAACCGGTCACACCATTGCGATCCACACCGAAAAACAGACAAGACGGACTACCCATTGGTCCAAAATGGATAGCCGGTGAAAAAGTTTCATTTCACTGCAACATGCGCGAACCGGGCCTCGTGGGGCCCGCACCTCAACCTCGACTTAAATATCAGAAATTGGTCTTGAAACAACCGTCTTAATTCCAAGGTCGCAACGTCGTAGACGGTTCGTCATTCCGACACCATATCAGAGAGATATGTTTGATACAAGATTCCGTATTAATAATATTATTATTATTCGGTGTTTCATGGGCCTGAGCCACGAACCAGAATTTAGTATCCAAAATTAGACTTGAACCGAACGTATTAAAGATAGGATTATATTGCCACTGACGGCAAGTCAATCGGAGGTCGCACGCATGAGTTATGACTGGTCAAAGATTTAATAATAATATTAAATCTATTATTTTCTGAGCGCTTCGGGTACCCGATCCAAAAACCCGAAAAAGACATCCAATATTGGACTCATAAATTCCGTCTCGAAGTCAGGGTCGCACTTCCGCTGATGGTTCATGAAAACGAGATCGCACGAAGATGTTACGGTCGAAAAGGTGATTTATCATCAAAATTAATAATAACAATATTTTTTTTATTAATTAATTATTTGCTTATTTTTCTACTCCAAATTCAATCCACGCCCCAAATGCTCCTTGTTGCAATCTGAACTCAAATCGCATCATTTAATTCCTTTCTTTTTATTATTATTTCACCAACTTAAACTTTCTCTCTCCAATCTATCAATCCCTTCACATTTTAGCGCCTCCAAACCCTACCCGCGAGGCCTTCACATTGGGTGGCTCCTCCGCTGAATATGCCGCATCCAGCTACCGTCGTCCCGGACTCCTGCTCACGTCTTTGCCCCACTACACCACCTTAATCGTGCCATGAGATCCTTACGCACCCCATTCCGACTTTGATTTAACTCGGAAAAATGATACGAATGCATATTCATGATCATTGGGTTGAGATCTTCGCGTCCGTATATCGCGATCAACGAAACATCGATGTTTTGACGCGCTTAATTATTTGGCGTGAACGAACGCGCAGAGAATGTGCGAAGAATGCGAAGACAATGAATAAAGAAAGATCACGGTCAAAGTGCGTATCGATAGCCGTGTTAGTTTGGCCATCTTTTTGAGAATCAAGAACATGGGGAATTGGAAATTAAATATTTATCATGCTTCAAGAATTTCAAATTCAAGATAAACAAGATGAAAATTAATTCAATCAATTGTTTATCGATCCTTGAATTAATTTATTTAATTCGCGTTCATCATGAGAAATTTAAACCGAGGTAAGGAATCCACAAAGATAAATCCTACAAATAAATTCTCAAGCTCGAGGGTATAATCCACATAAATGAGAAATATACAATATTCCCCTACCTCATCAATTGATGTCGAACATCGAGGGTCACGGAGATCGGTCGACGATTCCGTGGATGTTGGGGTGTGTCCGAGGAGGAATCAGCAATGGTGACTTCACGTTCTTCGAATCCCAGATCGTTCTTCATCGAGGAAGAAAACTGTTCTTCATTGAAGAGGGGAACACCTTTCTCTCCTTCTCAATAACTCTCTCCCAACTCTTCTTAACACAATGAAAGTCCCAAAATAAAACAATATACTATGGCTATTATTTTATTAACCCATGTAATTCAAAAACCAAACCACTTTAATTGAATAAAGTGTTGGCATAATTAATGGGAGTGGGGAATGTGAAGGGTTCTCTTAATTAGAGGGAAAGTTGACACATTTAAATGCAAGGGAGTTTAATGGGGGTTTATAAGAGTTATGGGGAGTTTAGGGAAGGTTAAGGGAGATGAGAGGTTGGAGTTTGTATGGGCCCCACCTCTCAAACATCCTCACTTGGGAAGTTAGGTGGTTACAAGTCCCACCCCTAACCCCCTTTGTAGGATATAACTACCTCAGATACAAATAAAATTGTACACACCAATTTTATTTATTTCAAGCTAAATCCCCAATTATTAAATCACAACCCACTTAAAACACAACTGCAGTAAAGATCCCCTTAAGCAATTACCGGCACTGCGAGTTCATCGGTTCCCTCAGATTTCAATTCTGATCATCGGTTCAAAAGATAGAAAAACCTGCACGTACGTTTACTAAACGTACTCGAAAAAAAGTTTGGAAAATTATTATCACTCACCCTCGACCCGTGCCGGTCAAGGTTAGGCTCTTCCTAGGTAGAAAACTCCCCAACTAACCCATTGATACTCTCGGATTTTCAATCAAAGTTACCATTTAGAAGTTATGAATTTTACAATAAAATAATTGTCACTTAATTAATTTATTTGCGGCCAAAAACTAACTTTTTCTGGTGGCCCGTGCCGACCAAAGTTAGTATCTTCTTAAATAAAGCATGCCCTCACAAGTTCAACGATGGTCTCAGATTTTTAATCTGATCTACCGTTTGTAAGTTATAACCATATGAAAAATAAATTAATTTATTTAATTATTTTATTTACGGTTATGCCATTTTTTGAATTTCTCACAGGAGACCCGCTCCGACTAAACTTAAGTCGCGCCTAGGGTAAAACTATCATCCTAAGCGCAACGGTGCCCTCCGATTTCTGATCCGAGTAAACGTTTAAGATTTATTCCAATTTTTCAGTAAAACTGCTTACGCGTGTTAATTTAAGCTTAACAAAACTTCAAAAAATTAATTTGGGCACACCGGGCCTCGGAATCTAGTGCCGTAAAAAACTGCGGACTCGTAAAATTCCAAAGAATTTAAGAAAAAAATTTCCTTGAAATTTACGGGTCTTTACAGAAATATTTAAGGTCCATATAGGAAATTTGGAGGAAATTTTTGGAATTTTAAATTATCAAACACCAAGATTATCTATGACAGAGCCCGTGAATATTTTGAGCATAACTATTTACTTGTTTTCATGAGTAGTTAGAAATTACACCCACCATTAAGTGATTTGGAAATATATAATAATAAAATTTATAATAGAAAATATTGACATGAATGTGTGTAGATAACTTGATGTAGATTATGATGACTGTGATATATGAGGAGAATCTTTCTAGACCCATGATCATGAATATAATTATAATGAATTTTATTGATAATTTATTCAACTTGATACATGGGTTTGATAATATTACTCATGATGGTGAGTGGAGATGATTTTTTTTTGTAATTATTATGGGTTAAAATATGATTACATAGAAATTTATAGAGTTAAAGTGATTTTATATGAAAATTTCTAGTGTGATACTATAATTATATTTATATTAACAATGTTAACTTTCCTTAGATAATATGATAATTGAGTATTATGATGAATTAGAATTTTTCATATTGACGATGTGTGATTACTATACGATGTGGTTGGATCTATACTTCAAGCACATATATTATGATCTGATGTGATAGTGGATATCATGTTATATATATTTCAATCTCTTCCTGTGTAATAAGATGGGAGCATATGTGAAGTGTTATTTTTTTATTAGTAGTGAATTATCCAATGTTTCTCTACATAAGCATAACCAGTTATGTCAAGGTGAGAGACACTAGTTTGATATATTATTGATAAATTTTTTGTTTATAGAGGATTTATTTAGAGAATTCTACTCTCTGATATGTTTATTATAATGATGTCAAATAAATCTCACCAAATATTTCTTCCAAGGTGGAGGAAAGTATGGAGATTCGATTTTTGAATAATTTTGTAGACTATCTAACTTTGTACATTATATTTTAAACTAACTACCATGAGTACATTGAATTTGTGATAGCTATGAGTTAGTATATATTGATGATGAAAATAGAATAATTACTATGTTTATGGTGTGGTTTTTATGATTATCAATTATGGATATATAGAAGTTATTATGATAACTTATTTCAGTAGATTCACTATGGGTATGAGATCATGTGAGTCATTGGTTATTATATTATGATGTTATTTCAGTTATTGGAGTATCTTTCACTACACAACCACCACCTAATGGTGAATTTTTAGGCATTCCTAACATTTATAGTGGTGAGTGTACTAACCTTATAAATATACTATTATTCCCTATCTCAACCCAAATATTAATATAGGGTGGTTGAGAATTCAATGAATATTCAATTTTCATGGTGAAATTGGATATAATAAATTATTTGGATTAGATATGGATTCTATTTGGTAATGGATACTAGAAATGGTATGGTTATGAAAATGGATTGGGGACAAGATTTTAGAAGTTAGAGATGTAGATACTAGGTGGTGGGAGTTAGTTTGTGTGGCCCCTTCTATATTTTGATGACATGCGATATATTATACACAACTTTTTATTTAATGAGTGATTCTTGTGGTGATATTGTGAACATAATATTTTAACGAGTTAGATATATGAATGAGGATGTGTAGATTTTTATAATGGACTATATCTTAAGTGATGTATCTTATGATTTCATGATGCTGAGTTAGTATACTAGCTAATATTTAACCTAGATTACCTTGTATGGTTTTGGTTAGTGAGGATATGACTATGTATTATGATATTGATACTTTGATTATTATATATGCATGATATTGAATTTATTTTTTATTCATTGGGGATGATCTTCTAAGTATGTGGACATACTCACCTCAACTTTTAAATATATAGATGTAGGGTTTCATTGATGGAGTTTTAAGGTGGAGTTAGCTCAATGATAGAGTTTAATAGTGGGAACATGGTGTTTTGAGACTATTTAATGTACCAATGAGGTTTGAAAATTGATTAGGTTTTTTACATGTTTGAGCTTAGTTGTTATTCTGCCATAAGTAGTTTAAATTCATTATTATGTTGTATGAAATTCATGAATTATACATTATAAAAATTTCAATTGATCATGCATTATTTATTGTTTATGTTTATAGGTTTTAATTTCTTATAGTCTTTAATTTCATTCTCCATCATGTAATGCCTCTAATTTGTGAGATTTATACTCTTATTAGCTGATGTCATATTAATGGTGGTCTTTAGGGGTCACTTTATAACTCATGTCTAATTTAAGGATGGGTTATAGTGAGGATGGGTCAAAACACCGTGGTATTAGAGAATTGTTTTAGATATTTTTAAGATTTCAAAGTTAGGAACATTTGAGGTTCTGGTTGGTTTGGAAAAAACTAGGAAAATGATGTTAAATTTATTATAGTTTAGTATAAATAGCCTGATAATATATCATTGGGTATGGAGACTGATACATTCCTATTAAAGGACTCTAAATATTTATAGGCTAACTTGATAACATAGATAATTTATTACAAGGTACAATTAAATTGGTACATTCATTATATAGTGGCCAAGATATGATCCATGTACATGATTTCTTTTGATGGGGGAACTACTATAGGTATGGATAGTTGGGAAATTCTAATGATACCTTATAAATATTCTATTTCTTCACTACAAAATTATTGAGATTTTTCAATTATTTTAAATGTGATATCAAATTATTTGGAAAAAATTTATGTGATTTTATGAGCTGAGGAAGACCGGGTTTACACCTATTTGAGTTCTACCCATGATTGATCATGAGAATAACATGGATTTCATCCTATAAATTTATTATAATGGGCATGAACTACTACTATATCAAGGATATAACTCATTATGGTGGTGAAAATAACTCATGTTTATGAGCTGTTATGTGAGATTTATTTCTTGATGCCACCCCATAGGGTGAGATTGATTCCAGGTGGTGGATACTTATCTTGATGATATTGGAAGTATTTTTTTCCTATTGATGTCATAAATATCCACAAGGCTTATTTTATAGAATATATAATTTCATAGGATATAGGCATGTGGTGAATGATGTTTTTTTGTGCTTAGGAGACTCGTAACTTGACTTAGAGATATAGGCAATATTTTTTAATAGTTGATGGATTATAGAATTTGATAATGGAAAAATGGATTAAGATATATGATCTAATACGAATCCTTTTATAGGTATATATCATACCTTTTTATATGAGGTTATTTTGTTCTTGTGAGGTTCTAAGTGACATGCCTCTAAGGATTCATCGATGTGAGATCTACATAGACGAGATTGGGTGATAATATCACCTATTAAATTTCTCTGAAGTGTTTTAATAGATGATATGGGTTGAGATTTTTTCATTGGGGGTGGATTAACATTGTCATTCCACATTTATGAATGTGATGATAATAATTTTCAAGGGAGAAAAAAATCCACATGGGACTCTTAAATTGAGTGAGTGGCTAGAATTTTTTGTAAAGGTTAAACTAACTTTTTATTCATTATGATTGATATTTGAACTTGTTCTATATGGTGGGTAGTTATCTTAAGGTTTTAATATTGTGAGTTCACACTATCATTATTTCATTGTGAGTGATCATCAAGGATGATAAGTTTTAACTAATTTATATAAATTTATGTTGGGATATATTTTAACTAATTAGATAAAAAAAGTTGTTTTCATAATTGGGGATTGAATTTATAGATGATTTTTTTTTGATTTAGTTATAGTATATTTCCTAGCTAGGTGAACTATTAGGGTTTAAGGTAGATAGTTTTTATAAATACATTAAGCATTATGGGTAATATTTACCATAAATTCTAGTGTTTTAATTAATTAGTCTGTGTAATTATATGTTTGGGAGGAAG
The DNA here is from genome assembly GCA_963277665.1 of Viscum album. NCBI lineage: Eukaryota > Viridiplantae > Streptophyta > Magnoliopsida > Santalales > Viscaceae > Viscum > Viscum album. The sequence continues at coordinate 1,982,369,599 of OY728119.1, forward strand.
ATAAAGGAGTTTGGTGGAGGTTAAAGGAAGATAAGATAAGGTATAGAGGTGTGGGACATGACTGAGTACCAGTTTGGGAGGCATCAAGCACCTAATGGAATTCCAATAGTGGCATGTCCACTGTCAACACCACCAATCACTCAGTGGAGTAATACTAGGTACGTGTTAATACTGCATGTTTTTTTAAACATGGAAAAGTTTGGGATTTCAAATCCTAAATCAACCTTAAATTGGATCTCCCTTGGTATTTTACCCTCATTTCTGTCAGTTACTACCCTCATAGGGATCTCCCTCTCCCCCCAATATTTTTAAGTAACCCTACCTAAAATCATTTGATGAGTCAACTCTGAGTGGTTCTGAGAGGTTTTATTCAATGAGAAATAGGTTGGTTGTCCCACTAATTTTATCCTTAATCCTATTTCCTTCATGGTATTGGATGTAGTCCTTACTTTATCTAATTTAGGGCTTGTGAAAGCTTTTGATTCCTTTATTTTTATCCAATTTTATCTACTTTAAGAGTTTAGATCAAGAAAAAAATGAGGTTTTTCCATGGTTGTGGCTTTGAGAATCTCACTCATATGTCATGAGTGATTAATTACTAATTTTAAATTATTATAGTTTAGAAAAAATATTCAAGTGGTGGGATATTATCTTACCTTATACCTCAAAAAATTATTATACATATATTTTGGTAAGTGAACCAATCATTCCTCTCATACCTATAAATAGTTTCATTAGAAATAGTGTAAGGATAAGTGAATTTAATTAAAACCAAGTGTTTTATTATAATAAAGAATTCATTAATTTTTTTATGGGAATTAATAATGTATTTACTTTATTTAATCAGAAATTAAATGTTTTCATAACTTTATTGATATATGTTTATTATATTCCATGTTGAATAACTTGTTATGCACACCTTATACATGGATTACAATAAAATATTTAATTTATAAGTATGATCATTATATCGGTTGTTGTCCAACATTCCTATATTTTTATTATTTATTTTGATTAACATGTTATGTTATAAGGTTTCATTATTTTTGATTTGGTTATTACACTTCACATATGAGAATGACAAATTATCTTTAAAACTGTTATTTAATTATTATATAAAAGGTACCAAGGTACACCTATTTTCGATGAATAAGTTAAAGGTATGAGATGGGATCATAATGCCTTGACAATTGAATACACTTTTTCACATTTTTGAAGGGATGGGCTATAAAATTTCCATGAATTTGGTATAAATTATTCCCTTTACCCCTAAATGAGATGGTAATTTATCCATGACCCCTATATATTAAACATCTCATATTTTGAGTTACGCCTAAAGAAGGTATGTCAGGTATGGATCCTTATAGTATAGTGAGTTTTCCACTATAGTTATTATCTATATTAGATAGTTCTTATAAAGAATGTTATTTATTATATTTATTATTCATCTATCCTTATATTTCTTCTATATGCACATTATCATATATAAGTTGTTAAGGAGTTTGGTGGAGGCTGCCTACTAGGTAATGCCATACTCACAACCTACATGTATTTTTATGGGATATGTGAAAATAATTTTATTCACTATCCAATAAAAGGTAAAACAATAGTGAATTAGATATAGTTCCACTTAGAGTATAGAGTCTAGGTGGAGTCTTTTTGACCTTTTGGTGGATGTGCGAGGTGGATGCATATGTGATTTCCTTGGAAGTTTGAATGGTATTTGTCACCATTTGACTCTTCCTTTTGATTCTTAGGGAAACATTTATCTTAAACATAGTTTATATGTTTTTATTATCTAGTGATACATACTATATATAATGTATAGAGGTTTTTGTGCCATCGATGTTTTTAATGAATGTTCATATCATTCATTTTATCTAGATTAGTCTCATCATTTACCTACTTACACTGAATATTTTATTATACACCTTATGTAATGGGTATTTAAAAATTCTATACCAACTATATTAATAATCCATATAAAATTTATTTCTTTATTTTACAAGATAATACCATTTCCAACATACATGTAATTCAACCACCACCATCTATTCCAACCTCTAATGATAATAATGTAGACCAGAGGTATTATGACTATGTGATCTAGGTACTAATTGGGTATTCAGGTTATGATCATTAAAAATGGAATCATAACACACTAAGGGATCTTTGGTATGGAAATTGAGAGTATCTTTGAGGTAGTATGTAAAGACTCAAAGAATTACCTATAAATATGAATATCTAGCATAAGATATTCTTTTATTTCTTCTTTGGGTCTATCTTAATTCCATTAGTATCATATATCATGCTTGTAATCGGTAGATAGACATGGGTAGGAAAGTATAACATGTCATGTTATTTCATTTGTTTGTTTATATTATTTTTGGAAACAACTAATGAACCATACTAACTAAAACATATATAATAAATAAATATAATTTTGTTATATATTTATTATTTATGACTAGGTTAATATAGATTAGAAATTGATTCATTTTTTTACAAACCTCTTGTATATTGTTGATAGTTAGTTTTTTTCATGTTATGATTGAATAATTCCTTTACTTATTCCTAAATTATATCTTTATCTTGTGAGATTATTTAAAATGGATTATGAATGGGTTTTAAGATGAAAAGTATATTAATAAAAAAAAGTAAGGGAGAGAGAAATGGGGATAGAAATGATTTTATAGTTCTGTTTTGAACTTAGAGTTGTAAACTTTTGGGAAGAAGGATTTGATGTCCTTATCTACATTTTTTATAGATTATCCACCCTATATTGATGCCTAATTTCATATAGTAAGTGGTTCATTATTATTCATCACCAACTCAAACTATGGTTAATCCCTAAGTTTCAAAAGGAAGTGCTCAACTTCTTTAATGTGATATCCCTAGGAACAATGTAGGTTCTCTAGGTATGGGGTTGAATCAATGATTTTTTTAAATTTTTTAACTTTTATGATTTCTTGTAAAATAAACCTTCATCACTTGCTATAGTGAGCGATCTCACTATTTAAATCACACACACCAAGGAAAATAAACAAAAAAATACACTCGATGTACAAGGATCACCACTCAAAATAATTAGCTAATCCGTGGAATGATGAAAAATCAATTGAGACCATATAATCCATTAGAATCACCATTTTAGATATAATGATAATGGTTTATCCCTTAGATCATGTTACAAGAATATAACACAATAGTCTCCCAACACAAGAAGAAATGATTCCACCTTGAGAAAACTTGTTACTAATGTTTTTTATCTTTATTAAGGTAGGGATTATCCTTTTTTAATTAATTATTATCTCTTAAAAATATACAGTGATCCCATACTTATTCATAATTTAGAACTTGTGTGACTTCATTTTTCCCTAACACACAACATAATTTTCATGATCACACACAACCATGTGTGTATATTTCTTCTTCTAGGAATTCTTCTCTACACACACTTTTCTTATTTGTTTCCACTCTCTATCACTGTTAGATAATCATACAAAACCCAATTCATATTTATATTACATAGAAAAAGACATTTATTTAAGTTAAAATTTTAATTTAATATTCAAATTCATGTAAAAAACTTCCTTTAACTACTCTTTAACTTCTTATTCATTCGGATCTATCCACGTGGACTTTGGAATAAATCCTGGAGTGACTTCATACCTTACGATGTGACATACCAGTTTTCCACTAACCACTAAAGAAAATGATTTTTACTTTATATCATGAAAAACATCTACATTATGAAATTATTATCTCCACCTTAACATATCATAGAGATGAAATTTCATAGCTTCACATCATGACGTGACTCTATATCATATATCACACTTAATTATTTACTATAATGTGTACTTCTCAACCTATCTTGACTATATATTAAATCATAGAGGCTTTTGCAAGAATTTATTCATTCATGAGTTGCATCATAGTGTGATTATAATCTATATAGCATATATCCCACCCTATAATTATTTTTTATCATGATTTCCCTTTAAGATATTTAATATAGAAAGTAAAAGATTTAGTATTAGGATTTTATACTTTAGTAAAGTCTAAAATTTTTGTGTATTCTAAAAATAACCCTTATATATTGACTTTTCCTTAGATAAACCTTTATGTATCTGGTAAATTATCCTTTAATATTTCCTTTTCTAATTTTAAAACTTTCTACCCAGCATAGGAAAGACCTTCATATATTAGTAAAGTTACTTTTACATACCATAAAATTTTACATTTTTCAAACCATCTTCTCAAAGTGACCCATAAATATAATCCAAGAGTTAACATTATGGTTTGAGGAATTTAACATTTTTATAGTCCACCTAATCAGAGTTAGTCTTATTTATATCGGGAAGGTTTTTTTTTCCTTTATCAAATTTTATATCTTCTAAAAAATAAAAACCTAATATATAAGAGTTACTCTTACGTATACATTTATTTTTTTTCCTTTATCATCTTTCCATTCTATTTTATTTGAGTTAATTTTATATGTTATAGTATCTTAGAGGAATTTTCCATTTTTAGTCTATCTCATCATAGTTACTATTAAATATTTAGTAAAGTAACTATTATATATTAAGGACTTGAAAAATTTCATACACAATTTTTCTTAACACTAAAATTTTGAGCGGATCCATGTCATTATCATTTGTGTTTTGATAATTACATCATTATCTATTTATGTTATTTATTTTCACATTAATTTATTCATCTATTAAATATTCTTATTTATATTAATTTTTTTCATATTAGTTATTATATTACTTTATGGTGATTTTGGAACTTCTCACATTTTATTCTTGAATAATGTTGTTTAAAATAGATTAAATTGGATGAGAAGAAGTCTGAAGAAACATGGAAATCTGTTTTCTATAAACCAATTTCATTAGTTCACTATGTTTTGATTTTATCTTAAACTAATATCATTGAAATTTTAGAAATATATATTTTTAGATATATAATAATATTATCAATGTTTTCTTCAACTAAAATTTTGTTTGAATTATTATCTAGTCTTTTGTATTTTTGGTCCAAAGCTGCTGATGTTTTTCTGTTATAAAAAATATTTTCAGATTATAATGGCCACTATTTTTCGAAGATAACACGATCTAAAGATATCATAATTGTGAAATTATTGTTTATATAGATAGAAAATAGATTTATATATATTTATATAAACTAAAAGTAAGGTTTATATTGTCTCTTTAATTGTCTAAAAATTCATCAAAGTTTTGAAATTTTTTCTACAGCTCATTAGTTTTCCAAAATATACATGATTCTATTTTTTAATGATAACTAAAGAAATAGATCTTGTAATTGTATACCAATTATTGAATTAAAATGATTAAAATTTTATATATAGTTCATTCATTTATGAATAAATTTGAATTAGATGTTTAGATGCCTTAAAAATTAACCTAATTCTATTAATTTTTTTTATCCAACAATAATTTTCTAGATTATGTGTGCTTATTCTTATTTAGAAATATCATTCTCTATATAATTCTGATTGAGGAGTTTTTTATTAGTTTAAAATATTTTAAAAATATATTAATTTAAGTTAAAAGGAATTAAAGATGAATCTTATAATTATAGGGTCTAGAATTTCACCTAACCTTATAATGTCAAGCTGTATATATTTTCAGAATTTGGATACATGAGAATTCTCCTACAATAGAAGTCTTCCAAGTGAAATCAACTATGTAAAAATTTTGCTTCATAGAAAATTCAGCTATTCAAACTCTTTTATGTGATGAATTTAGTCACGTCAATTCAACTATGTGGATTTGGATTTATTGAATTGGATATAAGGAGAATCAGATACATTGAGAATCACATATGTGGATTCAGTTCCATGGAAGATCTGGTTATGTGATTCATGTGCATAAATTCAGTTACCTATTTAATATTATTATGTGATCATCCCATTACATGGGTTATTCACATACATATGAGTATTTTATTATTTTAAAGAATGGTTATACTGATAGAATAATGGGATGGAAATAAGTGATGTTTTTTAGAAAAGTGATGGAAAGAAGTCACATGTTGCAAGGGAAGAAAATAAGTCACATGTTGCAAGGGAAGGAAATAAAATATATGAGTAGAAATAATGATTTTATTTAAGAAATTGAATAATTTTTGTAACATATAATTTAATTCATGAGGTTTCTTTGAACTGGAAACCTGGAAATCATGGAGTTTATATTATACTTTCAGTATGTTGTCATCAAAATTTAAGTGCTATATTTTAGAAAAAATGGAGTAAAATACAGATGAAACTACATGTGAAATATATTTCACAACCAATAGCATAAAAAACCTTAAATTACAGTGAAATTTAGATAAGTGATGTTTTGAAAAGAGTATAGAACAAACTGAAGAGACTATATGCAGAAATCACTCGACCTATAACATAAATAAAATGACACTCATCACATGAAACATTCCATACACGAACTCAAGTAGATTATAAAATGAAACTTTTATCTTGAACATGGGATATATACCATATAAATTATATATATAATCTACTCACATCTCTTACAATCAATGATATGTATGAGATCAAATAGAAAGCATGGATCCACATACAAAACATGTAGAAAACATGTTATGGCACTAAAATTAGTTTTATAGTTTGATTTTAGTATACCAATAATAGTTTCATGATTATAATAGATTTTAAAATTCAAAAAAATATATTTTAATGTTTTATATTTTATAAAATACTATATATTGAAGACTATATTTCATATTATAAAGTGTAGAACAAAAGGTGTGTCAAATGGATTCTAGAAAATATAATTTCCTCAACATGCTTTGTTTCTATATCATTTTTGTATTTCCATCAGTTTTAATGACATCTTGTAGATTATATATAGTTTATTAGTTGAATATTTATTATTATAATCCTCTAAAGCAATGGGAAATGGTTAGGAATAATTTGATGAATAATTATTCAACCATGATTTCCTTTGTGATATGTTTGAAATTAAGATATTTTCAACCATTGATGTGTTTATGAAGAGTTGATACTTATTTACAAAGTATCAAATTTTGTGTATTCTAACTAGGAAATCAAAGATATATTTTAAGGTACAAGTTTTTATGAAACCCAACTATATCAATGAGCATATTTTAATGAAATAAGGGATATTTCAACACTGTATGTTTTGAGGATATATTTTTGGATTAAATATTCAATGCTTTTCCCTGGTAGTTTTATTGAGGTTCTTTCTTATTAAGAAGATATTATATTCATTGGGGGAATTTAAGGAATCTTTCTTGTCCTTTATTGGAAATATCAAAGAGAGATAAAAGCTTAAATGGGATATATATATATATATATATATAATTGAATATATATTTTATGACTTCTTTGAAGAAAATAGACAAGATGAGAATATTTAAGTGAAGAAATATAAGTGAAGGAGAATCCCATGATATATTGGAAGAAGTATAAGCCTATTATATATTTTATATAACTTTGTTTTAATTGAATAATAAAATCCTACTTATTACAAAATATCATTTTGTTACTGATGCACTATCCTGAAGATCATTCTCATCTATCATTTGTGGAGGCAACTGTGTGTTGAAGTTGTATTAATTTATATATTTAACCCATTTCTTTTGACTGTTGACTAACTATACTCAATAATGGTGTTTGAAGTGTTATATTATTATATAAATATATTCAGGTTCTTGGTAAAAGAACCTGAAGGCCCAATAAAATCCTTGTAATAAATTTTGATTGCTTTCTCTCAAGATAAACAGTCCCTAGAAAAAGGGTTGGCTCTAGTGAAATCACCAAGATTGTGGAGTAGAGTGTTGGTGGAGTGGACTAGGTGATTTATGATCCTCAAACCAATATACATCATTGTATATTGTGCTTTATTTTTTTATTTCCTTTGAGTAATATGATTAAATCTAAGGATAGATTTAAGAAATCAAGAGGGATATTTAAATCCATAAGGTTTTTAAAGGGATTAATTCACCCCCTCTTGAGTCTTTATCTACTTATATTTGAGAAAACAATAGTATCATATGAGAGTCTATATTTCTATATACTAGGATGATTACATCTTCCACTATGGAACACAACACAAGGAATACAATTTCAGTAAATTTCAAGTTCAGGGACTTGACCCCGCAACCTACCCCTCACCCCCAAACCCTTACCACCCCACCACCAATGGTGGGGTTGAGGATATATTTCTATATATATTTGAATAAATAATGGTATTTTCATATTACACAATCATTAGTTATCATCCTTTAATCCCTTTTGTATATTACTAAATATTTCTTTTGTCCTTAACAATCTTGGGGGGAAGTTCATTTGATGAAGAATGTTTTCAATGGATGGCCTTAAAGAAGTCATTTCCATGTTCTTTACTCCTTATTTTAATGGTGGAAATTTTGAAATATTGAAAGATAAGATGATTATATTTTTAAATAATCTTGGATTGAACATTAATTTGAAAATGGTGAAGTCATATAATATTCCAACCAAATAATATAAGATATGAAGTACTGTTGATGTAATTGAGAATAACCTGAATTCAAAAGTTCTGAATGATAACATTTTTGGTCTTGGTATAGATGAATTTTACTAGGTGTCTCAGGGTGATACAACTTATTAAATGTGGGATATCATTGTAGCTGACTTTTAATGATCCGATAATGTAAGAATAATGAGATATAATACTAAAAATATAAATAGAAATTATCACTCAGATGAATAAAAGACACACTGAGTTAGTAAATAATGTTTCATCATTAAGAACATCAATTCTAGAATCTGATCAGGCCTTGAAGGTATTTATATTTTTTACAACTAATTGGAATGGAATTTATACTTCTATCTAATAGTCCACACTGGTTATAGATTTAAAGATGAAATAATTAATTAAGACTCTCATGATGTACTAAGATGAGATGAAAGTTGAGACTGGAGATCATATTTCTATCACAAGAGATAATTACACTCTCAAAGTTTCAATAGATGAATACTATAACTTATATTCTAGTAGTTTAGGTTCAAATGATGAATTATAATAAATTATATAAAGTTTAAAATTATTTATAAGAAAAGAATGGGGAAATGTAAGAAGAATGAGGAAAAGGAAGTCAATTTATATGAGTGTAAAAATAAAGTTCACTTAAAACCAGACATCCCTAAACTAAATCCTCAAAGGAAATATAAGTATAATATAAAAAGTATGAAAAATATGAAGGCTACTTAGAGTGTCTCTGAGGACTCTTGTAGTGACTCTACTTCCAAATCCATAGATAAGAATGAAAATTAAAATTAAAATCTTTGTCTTATGGATCAATATTCATAGGTATAATAATATTTTTTTTCTCAAAATTATATTTATAAAAATTTATATTTTGAATAGATTAATATGTATTGCTATATTTTTGAAGATAAATTTGAATATTTAAAGAAAAATCATAAATCTTTTAACAATCCTATAATGCTATTTTTATTGAAAAAGTATCTTTATGTAAACAAAATTTATATTTAAGGTCAAATTTTGATAAAATTATTGGTGTCATCCATGATAAAAAAATCATGATTTACTTGCTGAAATAGAATCCTTGAAACTGGCCACAACATGTTCACCAAGTGAGAGAATTATTTAAATAAAATAATTGGAAAGAATAAATCTCATAAAGGAAATCTTGGAATTGATAGTAGTTGTAAAGAAGAAAAAAAATTTAGAAACTATTTTTTTCCAGTGTTAAGATTAAAATCATATCAACTATTAAATGTTTTGATTTTGGTATTAATGGTCATTATATGAATGATTAATTCTTTAAAAAAATTCAATTTTGTGGTGTTAACTTTTTTTTATAAAGTTTTATTTAACCTAAAAGTTATAATTTCTTTATAGAATAAACAGTTTTGGTTACCTAAATTAGTTTTACTAACATTTATAGAACCATAAGTATATGGGTACCAAAAGATACTTTTGGTTGATTTTATATAAGTCTACACCATTGTACTTCAATTTAAAATCTTGAAGTGGATTCTTAATAAACAAAAAAAATTCTTAAAGTTGAAACTATAAACATGGGAGTGTTTCATCCCAATTTAAATTTTTTATAATTTAGTTGAAGTGATTTAAGTATTTTATGTATGGGGATAATATATTAATTGTTTTTATCTTTTATTCCTCTACCCATATATTCATGTGATTTATTGTTTAATATTTCTAAATTGTTTTTAGTAATGAAATATTAATTCATGTCCAAAATTCATGTATTTTAATGTTTCATCTTATGGCATGTTGGCTTGTGTTAATCTATAAATTTTTATCTTTCTAGAAAGAATGTGTTTAATTTTTTTATTTAGATTTATTTCATGTATTGTTCTATCTCGTTACTGCATCTATAAAACTATTTTATTTATTTCATATATTACTGTGTTGATAGTGTTTAAACTTGTAATGAAATTATTTGAATATATTCAATCTATTTTGTGGATCCTTTTAGTTCAAAGTTTTACATTAGGGGATTTTACCATGATGAAAAATTCTCACTACCCAATATTTTTAAGAAAGGAAGTATCAACAGTTAAATATTTTCATGAGTAGGACCATATATTAAGGGGATATTCACAACTAGGGGTCACTAAATTGGTATCGTGTAAGGAAGCAAATCCTTAGAAATATAAATGGATCAGGTTCGATTCCAACCACACTATAATTTAGATAGGTAAGGATAGTGCATAGGCATTGGTTTGGGATTAGGAAAGGCATGGTGTAGCACCCAAAAATTCATCATTACTCGATATCATTTTTTGTAGTTGGGGAGGTACATGAGTGGTAAAATTCGTAATCATGCATCCAAAAGACCAGAGTTTAAATCTTAGACATACCCTTGGGAGATTTATGATGGATTAGGTGACACAAGTGTGATGCAGGTATGCGATGATGCAAGTATGATATAGGCTAGCGGTGACACATGCCTTGTGACAAGGAAGGATAATGCAGACATGATGCTGTACTGGCCTTCGGGCCATGTTCATGGTCTACTTGGCCTTGGGCCTTCGGGATATGTAATGGGTATCTTTCTACCTAGATATAAATAGGTATTTGATTTCATAATAAAAAGTGTCTTTATCCCTAACTTTAAAAAAGGGAGATCTTTTATTGTTTCTTCTTTATGACTTAACTATTTGTGTTAAGCATGATTTTTTGTTTTTTTGAAGCATGTTGCCTACTTTTAAATTAGTTTTTTCAATGTTTAAGTATGCTATATATATTTTTTAAATATGTTTAATAATTTTAGGGTTTATTTTAAAAATATTTGTCATTTAATTCCCTGACTATTTCATGGTATTTAATTTAAGGGGAATTAATATTTATAATATATTTAAATGATTTTTTGAGTTAGTTTAATTGTGTTTCATGGATCCTTAAGGATAAATAATTTATATTCTTAAAAGGAATAATGTTTAAAATAATTTATTACTTTATTTTCTTATAATTTCTATATATTTTAAAACTTACTGAGCTTGATATATATTCTATTTATTTTTAAATTGATGAAGAATGTTAAATATATTTTATCATTTGAAATGTTACTGATTTATGGTTTAATGGTAGATATTGTAATCCTTTTGTTTCACTAAAAATTATTTTTTTTAATAATAAATTAATTTATGGAGGAGAATTTTAAATATAAAATTTATTGATTTTTCGTGATCTGTTAGTATTAAGGGATATAATTCTTGTTCTTTTTATGAATTTATGGTATTTATATTTTATTTATTAAAGAGGGATAATTTATATTATATTGAATCATGTTTTCTCACTATTTTATTTATTTAAAGTATTATCTTACTATTTTTTATAATTTAATGAAAGGGGGAGTGTATATAATCCCATTGAAAATTTCTTTGTATGACCCCTTTTCTTTATTTATTTTTCATTTTAATGGGAGAGAATAGGTTATGTTACTTTTATATAGTCTAATATTCATTATATTTCGTTTTTTATTTGTACAAAAAGTGGGAGAGTGAGTTAGAGTTTTTTAATTATAAAAAATGGGGATAATGTTGAGTCTATCCACGTCATTATCATTTCAGTTATGATAATTTCACCACCCTATCTTTGTTTTATTTATTTTTATCTTAATTTATTTATCTATTAAATATGATTATTTCTATTTACTATATTATTAATTTTTATTACATATTATTCATGTTTTATATTTTTTATTCCATTATTATATGTTGATTATGAACTTCTCACCTTTATGTTTAAAAAAATTTATTTACAATAGATTCAATTAGATGAGAAGAAATATGAAAAAACCATGAAATCTATTTTATGGAAACCAGTTTCACTAGGTCTATATGTTTTGATTATAACTTGAGATAAATTAATAAAAATTTCATAAATACTTTTCTATTTTAAATATAATAATATTATCAATTTTTTTATCAATTACAACATTGTATGAACGAGTCTCTTATTGTTCACATTTTTTGTCCAAAACTGCTAAAGTGTTTCAGTTATATAGAAGATTTTAGATTACAGTTTCCATTATTATTCAATGTTAACATGATATAAAGATATAAAAATTGTGAACTTATTTTTGATATAGATAAAAATGATATTTATCTACATTTCATTAATTTAAAATGAAGGTTTATATTGTCTATTATATTCTCTAAAAAATCACTGATGTTCTGTAATTTTTGTTCCATAGTTCATCGGTTTTCAAGAATATATATGCTTCTGTTTTCCTATTATAAATAGAGAAATAGATCTTAGAATTGTACATATATTATTATGTTATAAATACAATAAGGTTATCTACATTTTATTAACTTAATAAGAAGTATGAATTATATTTTTGGATGATCTAAAGATTAACTAATGTTCTATAATATTTTCTCTCCTATAACAATTTTCCGAACTACGCATGCTTCTAATTATTTAGTGATATCATGCGCTACATAAGTTATATTTAATGGTTTTTTGATATTTTAAAAATAATATGAAAATATATAAATATAATTAAATAGGAACAAAATTTTAATATATTTATTAGAAAGTCTAAATATTTACCAATGCTTAAGACTTCAAGAAGTATAGGTTTTTAGAATTTGGCTACATGAGAATTATCTTATGTGAGAAGTATTCCAATTGGAATATGTTACATAAAAATTTGGATATGTAAAGAATCCATATACATAAATTATCCTATAGGATGAATTTGGTTTTTCCAATTTGTCTATGAAAATTTAGATACATAGAATAAAATACAAGGAGAATTAGATGTGTGGAGAATCACATGTGTAGATTCAGTTTTGAGGAAAATATGGTTACATGATTTAGTTACGTAAATTCAGTTACCTATGAAAGACACTTACATGATCATACAATTATGTGGTTTATTCATATGCATCTAAATATTTTATTATGTGAAAGAATTATTATACCGATAGACTCCATCATATATTTTATTATACCAAAAACAATATTTCACTATATTATGATATGCAGGAATTTGAAGAAGAATGGGATAGATATAAGTCTTGTGTTAAATGAGAGGTAAATAATACCTATTAATAGGATATATGATTCTCTTTCATAAATTTAAGAGCTTTTACAACATAAAATCCTTTTCATGAAGATTCTATGAACTAGAAACTGCAAAATCATGGAGTTTGTATGTGACTTTCAGAATGATTTCACCTGAACTTAAGTGATGAATTTTAGAAAAACAAGAGTACAATGTAGATGGTGATACATGTGTAATAGAGTTCATAACCAGTAGAATAAAAAACCTTATATTAAGTTGAAATATATATAATTGTTTCTATGAATAGATTATAGAATAAACTGAAGCAACATAAGTTATATATAGAAACTAATCGACCCATAACATGAACAAATGCTACCCTTCACATGTAGTATTCCACACATGAACTTGAGTAGATTATACAATGAAACTCTTAGATTTAATGGGAGATATATGACACATGTAACGATCAAAACTTTCATTAATGGAAATCCCTATTGATCTAATTAAATGTCTCTTTATGTAAAATTTTTATATTAAATGTAAAATTCTTTGGTTTTATGTTAAGAATTGTGACCGTTGCTAATATAGTCATCGAATAGTAATCACATGATTAGTATAAATATAGGGCTTTAACAAATCCAATTTACTCAGACAAAGGAAGCGATGGCCTCATCCAGTAGACATGCCCCATATGAAGCCCATTTTTCAGAGCTCGGAAAGGAGGTGGCGTCATTGGGCTTCGCTCTTGACCAAGCCCAAGTAGATCTTGAATATGTTAAGCTTGAGTGGGACCACCTATGAGAGAAATGGAAGTTGATAGAGATTACCACCCGAGCAATGTTATCCGAGCCACCCCAAGAGTCGGTCACCATAACACACCTTACCCTTCGGTCTTATGCGGGTGTTATAAGGGGTTATGTAACAAGAAATTAGCACTATGATCATGTACATTATTTTTTTATATAATAATGAATATACCTTTATTTTATTATTGTTACCTTGTTGATGGTTTTTAAAGCACAAATAGTATTTTTAGTAAATATTCAACTAAGAAATCTATTTTGATAAATTAATAGATTTTTGAATTAAATAATATTTTAATATAATATTATTATCAGTAAATTAATTTTTATTAAATGTAAATTATTGTATCATTTTATGAATGCAATCGTAATTTTTATTAAGGTTTGAAATCCATTTTTGTCAAAACCCGTGAATTTTTTATAAATGTTGGTTTTTATTTTAAAAGTGAAAATTAACATATTTAATAAATTATTTAGATAAAATAAATATTATTAATGGAATCAGGATGTCGAAATTATCCAACGGTGAATTTTTCATAATTTTCTGAGACAGTCAAATTTTTGGGTAAAAATTAAATACCGTTTAAATATGTAATGTGTTTTATGACATCATAATGACCCAATATTGATGTAATAAAATACTATAATCCCTATGTTCGGCCAATATATGTTTTACCATTAAAATAATTTGATTTTGGGTTTGTTTGACTTATTTTAAAAGGCATTAATGGACCCTTCAAGGCTTATTAAACATATTGTCTTTTTAAATTGTTTTCCTTGGGAGTGTGACTCATCTACACATAAGCAACCCCATTATTTTAAGAAGTTCGGACTTTGGCCTTATAAAATACTGTTTTCCAATTCCCTTTTCCAAAAACCATGTGTAAAAACCATGAACCGGTTTGTGGTTTGGATTAGTTTAATGTGAGTTGTCCCAAACCTAAATAATAAAGAATTCCCTCACCTTTCCTATATAAACCCACCAAAGCTCCCACTTTCTCCTCACTCAAAGCCTTTGGAGTTCATCCAAACTCTGCCCTCATCTCTCTAGAATCCTCCCAAGGTGCCCAAAGCTCACAAGAAACCTCTCTCAAGCCTCTCTTAAGCCTTTAGAAGCACACTTCCATGTAAGGATTTTTTTCTTCCTTTCTCATTTTTGTCCAATTTTATTAATATTGTTTTCCCTTTTAATTTCAATTAAAAATGTTGGTGTATGGTTTATAACCTCCTCCATACTCCCCTCTTTATGTTTTAATGATGTTATACCCCTTTCTCTCTCATTAAACGCCTCCCATGTACACCCGTTACTATGCCGAAATTCCAAAAGCAATTTCTCTCTCCTCTTTTACATTCAAGTAATTCTTTTGTATCATGACTCTAAATTACATTAAAATTGATGGGACATGTATCTATATGAAACCCTTACTGTCCATTTCATGTAAATATTATGAGACACCCATTTTTCTCTCATCAACCATTTTTATGAATTCTTACGTCATGCCGTTATGCTGCCGAAATTGCACCAATTTTCCATGCCAATGTCATTATGTAGTGAATACCATGCCCATTTCTCTATCAAGGGTATTCACCTTTATGCACATTTAATTATTGTTTAAAGAGTTTCATGTATTTATTACACATTCCTTTATCATGTAATAAATTATTATGTTTTATGAATCCATGTTATATGATCCATGTGGCACACTTTTGCATTAAATGAAATGTTTAAGAAGGGTGCGCCCTTATAGAACTCCAATGCATTAGGTTAAGAATAGTATCATGATAAGTCATGTGAAATCGGTGTTTACTCATTCTAATTCAAGTGAAATGAGGTTTTACTCGTGCTTCATGTGCAATGAGGATTTACTCATGCTCCATGTGCAATGAGCATTGGCTCATGCTAATTACATGTTAAGTGTCGTTGCCACATTTCTATGTTATGATTATCATACTTTATCATGCCTTTATCTTTATGCTTCTATTTTGATCTAATTATATTACTATTGTCTCTAATGTATTGTATTCCTCATGTTACTCCATGTTTATTCCCTTAATGGGATTTATAACTCACCCTTTTCTTATGCATGTCCTCTAGTTATCCCATGAAATGATAAGTTCAAGGGAATTTAGTGGTCATGTAAAGGAATTTTTCAATAAAGATGTTTTTTTCATGACTTAAGTTGTTATGTAATGATCCTAATCCCCAAATACACTATAACTATCTATCTTCTATGTTGTATCAAATGATGTTTATGTAATAAATTATGTTTAATTGTGTAATAAAAGACCAAGCTGGTCATAGTTGGTATTGGAGGATAGGTTAAGTTATTTTTGGGATTAGGATTAAAAAACCCTAGTGAAGCCTTAGATACAAGACTAAGTATAATAAAAACATCCCTAAGTTTTGATGAGTATCAAGTAAGTGGTTTATCAAGAAAATACATCCATGTTTGGATACGAGCAGGTAGAGGTGGCTCTGGCCCAGATGTATCCTAGGGGTAAAACCCGAAAACACCGCTTTGAGATAGACTCGAACGAGAACTGGTGCACGAAAATGGGCCTTTTTGCACTCTTGGTTACGACACTCCTGGGGGATATGATTTTTTATATTCATAAGCTTAGTTTAAACTATTATTAGGGGACAAAAAAATTCTCTAAAAATATATGTTAGAAAGTAGATCATGGATAACATAGACTGAATCCAATAGATTCATATGTTAAGGAAATAAAATTTATTTATAATTCGTTAGTTTTGTCCTTGTATTACCCTTTATATGTTACCCCAAACATTCCTTTTATTACAACCAATGTCTGATTATAGGAGGACTCAGGCTAACAACCGATGTGAAGATCAATGTGATGACTGTACTAATGAGATGCCCAATCCAATGGGAGTGGGAATCGCGAACTTTGTCATGATTCTATCTTAGATAACTCAAGATTTTAATAGAAACATGGGGAAATAGGAATTTTCAACCCCCCCCCCCCTAAGAAAGAACAAGTCGCTATCAAGAGCTTCATGTGACAAAGGCCTCCTACTTTTAATGGATCATCCGATCCCTCAATCGCTGAACAATGGATCAAATCTATTGAAAAGATATTCTCCATCCTTCAATGTTCTAAACAAGAGAAGGTTCTCCTAGATACTTATCATATGGAGGTTGAAGCTGATCAATGGAGGATGTTTATCAAAAATACAAAGCCTGAGGAGGATATCGAGGCATTGGAATGGAAGGATTTCCGAAAGATGTTTTTCGATAAATATTTTCCACGCGCCCTTCGGATTAAGATGGAAAGGGACTTCCTTTCCCTCAAGAAAAAATATGATGAATCTATTGGAGAATACGAGGAAAACTTCACAAGTCTTGCACAATATGATTCTAGCTTTGTCGTTACCCACAAATGCAAGGTTGACCACTTCTTTGGCGGGTTGAAACCTGGCATGTGGAAAGCATTGGAAATCTGTGACTTCGACAGCTATGAGGAAATTGTTTGATGTGCCCTCAAGGCTGAAATAGAGATCATAGAATATCAGGTGTATCATGGGGATAAGAAGCATAAGGTGGAATTCAATGTTGGTGTTCTGATGGATAAATCCAATGGTGCTAAGAAGATCCAGCACCCCACTTACCAAGCTGCGGAAAGAAGCACCTTGGAAATTGCCTAAAGGGGATGAGGAAATGCTTTAGGTGTGGAGGATAAGGGAACCTGACTGTTAACTACCGACAAGAAAAACTTGTGGCTCTAACAAAGTAGAGGAATGCTCCGTTCGAACCTCACCTCATGGTTCATTACTACAACTGCAAAGAACGAGGTCATATTTCAAATCAGTGCCCTAAGCCAAGTGTTTTCGGTGGCAACCAACAACCTCCATGGTAGCAAGGATCATATTTTTCCATCACTACTGCTGAAGTGAACCCTGAAAATGAAGTGGTGATAGGTATTCTAGTTATTCATTCAAGAATAGTGAATGTACTTTTTGTTTCAGGTTCTACACATTCTTTTATATCTCAAAAGTTTAGTAGAACAATCCCAGCTCCACCACAAATCATGGAAGTAAAGATGTCTGTGAGTACGGAAAATGGGGAAATCATTGCATCCAATGAATATAACACCTCCCCTGTTATAATATGTGGATTAAACTTCTCGGCGAACCTTTTCATAATCCCTTAGGTGGAATTTGATGAAATCCTTGGCATGGATTGGATTTCCTTATATAAATCCAACATAAATTACTGTGAGAGGGAAATCACTCTCCATGTGGAGAATCGACCCCCGATTCTTTACAATTACAAGGAGGAAGATGAATCTTCTTTAGCTCCATCATCTCAAGCGTGGATATTACTACCCTATGGGCACGCGTAACTAGCTCAGATGATTGAGTCTAAGGAGGAAACCATCCTATAAGACATTCCTATTGTGGGGGAATTTGCTTAAGTGTTTCCTAAGGAATTTCCTAGTCTTACTCCTAGAAGAGATGTTGAATTATCAATTGATCTTATACCTGGGGCATTTCCAATATCCAAGACTCAATATAGAATGGCTGTTGTGGAGCTTGAAGAGCTGAAGAAACAACTATAGGAGAATCTGGATAAAGGGTATATATTCCCAAGTGCTTCACCATGGGGTGCACTAGTCCTCTTCGTCAAGAAGAAGGATGGGTCAATGCACCTTTGCATCGATTATCGTGAGCTCAAAAAAATCATGATAAAGAACAAGTATCCTCTCCCACAAATTGGTGACTTGTTCGATCAGTTGTGAAAAGCACAATACTTCTCCAAGGTGGATTTTCAGTTGAGATATTATCAAGTAAGGGTGAAGAAGGAAGATATCCCCAAGACTAATTTTCGTACAAGATACGGGCACTATGAATTCATAGTAATGCCTTTCAGACTCACTAATGCTCCAACAATATTCATGGACTTGATGAATAGAGTCTTTATAGATTACCTTGACAAATTTTTGGTAGTCTTTATTGATAATATTATGATATAATCCAAAACCATGGAGGATCATGAGGAGTATCTAAGAACTGTACTAGAGACCTTGCGGAAGGAGAAGCTCTCTACAAAGTATAGAAAGTGTGAGTATTGGTTGAAGGAGGTCTCATTGTTGGACCATATCATCAAAAGCAATGGGTTATCTATGGATCCATCCAAAACAGATGTAATTGAGGGATGTATGAGGCCAATATTAGTAATAGATATCCGTAGCTTCTTGGGGTTAGCTGGATATTATCAACGATTTTTGAGAAATTTCTCACGATTTTCCAACCCTCTTACCAAGATAACTCAAAAGAGAGTAAAGTTTTCTTGGAGTGATGAATGCAAAGAAAGCTTCAAAGATTTGAAAATGAGGCTTATGACTATGCTCGTACTCACTTTAACCACAAGTGGAGAACTTTTTTTGGTATTCAGTGATGCTTCGAAGAAGGGCCTGAGATGTGTGTTGATGAAAAATGACAAATTCATTTCCAATGCTTTAAGGAAATTGAAAGTTCATGAACAGAACTATCCAACACATGACCTCGATTTGGATACAGTGATATTCGCTTTGAAAATTTTGCGGCATTATCTATTTGGGGAGAAGTTTGAAATATATATAGACCACAAAATCCTCAAGTACATATTCACACAGAAAGAGTTGAACATGTGCCAATGAAGATGGTTAGAGATGATCAAAGACTATGACTGCTCAATCCATTACCACCCTGAGAAAGCGAACAAGGTGGCGGATGCCCTAAGTAGAAAGGACCCAATGATTCTATCATTGATGATAATTGAAAAGGATCCAATTTTCATAGATTTGAGGAAGATGGACATGGGAATCATAAAGAAAGGAACATCATCAATCCTTTCACAAATTATTTCTCAACCATCACTTTTGGAAAGGTTAAAGTATTTTCAAAAGGATGATGTGGGAATTTAGGAAAAAGTGGAAGCTTTCAAAAAATGAAAATCCTCAGAGTTTAATGTTAATAAAGAAGGAATTGTGAGATTTGGGAAAAGACTATGTGTTCCATGAATTCTGGAGCTGAAGAAGGAACTTTTGGATGATGCACATAGTTCAAATTTCTCTATTCACCTAGGAAACACAAAGATGTATCGAGATCTCTGAGAGAATTATTGGTGGTATAATATGAAGAAGGATATCATTGAATATACATAAAAGTTCCTGGTGTGTCATCAAGTGAAGGTGGATAGGAAGAAGTCTAAGGGGATGAAGCAACCATTGCCCATACCAAAATGGAAATGGGAGAACATCACCATGGATTTTTTCAATGGACTTCCGAAGACATAAAAAGGAAAAAATGCAATCTGGGTTGTTGTGGATTGTCTTACAAAGGTTGCACACTTCATTGCAATTTGGGAGGATTTCTCATTGGATCAGCTGGCACAGATATATATCATGGAAGTGATAAGGCTGCATAGAGTACCACTATCTATTGTGTATGATCGAGATCCAAGATTCAACTCTATGTTTTGGAAGAGTCTTAAACATGATTTGAATACTAAACTGAACTTCAGTACGGCCTATCATCCTCAAACTGATGGCTAATACGAGCGAACTATCCAAACACTTGAGGAAATATTTAGAGCATGCTCAATGGACTTTGAAGGAGGATGGGATCAATATCTTCCTCTGGATGAGTTCTCTTATAATAACAGTTTCCACTCAAGCATCCAAATAACACCATATGAAGCCCTTTATGGGAAAAGGTGTAGAACACCAGTGTGTTGGGATGAGGTCGGTGAGCGTAAGCTGCTTGGACCATAAATGGTCGAAGAAATGGTGGAGAAGGTAAAAACCATTCAGTAGCATATCAAGGCATCCCAGAATCGACAGAAGAGTTATGCAGATAACCATCGATGAGACCCTAAGTTTAAAGTTGGAGACACGATTTTTCTATGCATATCTCCATGGAAGAAGGTCATGAGGTTTTGAAATAATGGGAAGTTAAGTCCATGGTACATCGGCCCCTTCGAGATTCTTGATCGTGTTGGGGCTGTGGTCTATTGACTAGAACTTCCACCTACCATGGCCAAAGTACATGATGTCTTTCATGTAAATATCTTAAGGAAGTACATACCAGACCCTTCACATGTACTCTTTTCAGAGGTGGTACAGTTAGAGGATGATCTTTCTTATGAGGAGCAACTAGTGAAGATCTTAGATCATAGAGAAAAAGTTCTACGAAATAAGACAATACCCCTCGTCAAGGTGTTGTGGTTAAACCAAAAGTTTGAAGAATCGATGTGGGAATCAGAGGAAATGATGAAGTAGAGTTACCAATGTCCATTTTAGTGTGGGAAATGAAAATTTTGAGGGAAAATTTTTTTAAGGGGGGAAGATTATAACGACCCAAAATTCCATTAATGGAAATCACTCTTGATCTAATTAAATGTCTCTTTATGTAAAATGTTTATATTAAATGTCAAATTATTTGGTTTTATGTTAATAATTATGACCGTTTCTAATATATCTGTTGAACAATGATCATATGATTAGTATAAATATAGGGCTTTAACAAATCCAATTTACTCAGACAAAAGAAGAGATGGCCTCATCCAGTAAATGTGCCCCATATGAAGCCCATTTTTTGGAGCTCAAAAAGGAGGTGGCATCATTGGGATTTTCTCTTGACCAAGACTAATCCGAGCTTGAATATTTTAAGCTTGAGAGGGACTGCCTATAAGAGAAATGGAAGTTGATAGAGATTACCACCCGATCAATGTTATCAGAGCCACCCCAAGAGTTGGTCACCATCACACACCTTACCCTTTAGTCTTATGCTGGTGTTATAAGGGGTTATGCAACAATAAATTAGCACTATGGTCATGTACATTATTTTTGTATATAATAATGAATATACCTTCATTTTATTATTGTTACCTTATAGATGGTTTTTAATGCACAAATAATATTTTTAATTAATATTCAGCTAAGAAATCTATTTTGATGATTTAATAGATTTTTGAATTAAATAATATATTAATAATATATTATTATTATTATTAAATTAATTTTTATTAAATATAAATGATTTTATAATTTTATGAATGCAATCGTAACTTTTATTAAGGTTTGAAATCCATTTTTGTCCAAACCCGTGATTTTTTGAAAAATGTCAGTTTTTATTTTAAAAGTGAAAAACATATTTAGAAAAATATTTAGATAAAATAAATATTATTTCTGGAATAAAGATGTCAAAATTATCCAACGGTGAATTTTTCATAATTTTCTGAGACAATCAAATTTCTGGGTAAAAATTAAATACCATTTAAATATATAATGTGTTTTATGACATAATAGTGACCCAATAGTGATGTAATAAAATACTATAATCCTTATGTTCCTCCAATATATGTTTTACCATTAAAATAATGTGATTTTGGGTTTGTTTTACTTATTTTACAAAGCATTAATGGACCCTTCAAGGCTTATTAAAAATACTGTCTTTTTAAATTGTTTTCATTGGGAGTGTGACTCACCTCCACATTATCAACCCCATTATTTTAATAAGTTAATAATTTGGCCTTATAAAATATTTCTTTCTACTTCCATTTTCCATAAACCATGGGAAAAAACCATGGTATGGTTTGTGGTTTGGATTTGTTTAATGTGAGGTGTCCCAAACCTAAATAATAAAGAATTCCCTCACCTTTCCTATATAAACCCGCCCGATCTCCCACTTTATCCTCACTCAAAGCCTTTGGAGTTCATCCAACCTCTTCCCTCCTCTCTCTAGAATCCTCCCAAGGTTCCCCAAGCTCCCCAAAAGCCTCTCTCAATCCTTTGGAAGCACACTTCCAAGTAAGGGGTTTTTCTTCCTTTCTCATTTTGTCCAACTTTCTTAATGTTGTGTTTCCCTTTTAATATCAATTATAAATGTTGGGGGTATGGTTTCAAACCTCCCCCATACTGAAATATTTATGTTTGAATGATGGGATTCCCCTTTCTCTCTCATTAAATGCCTCCCATGTACACCCGTTACTATGCTGAAATTCCGAAAGGAATTTCTCTCTCCTCTTTTACATTCAAGCAATTCTTTTGTATCATGACTCTAAATTCTATTAAAATTGTTGGGACATGTATCTATATGAAACACTTACTTTCCATTTGATGTATATACTATGAGACACCCCTTTCTCTCTCATCAACCATTTTTATTAATTCTTACGTCACGCCGTTATGCTGCCGAAATTGCACCAATTTTCCAAGCCAATGTCATTGTGTAGTGAATACAATGCCCATTTCTCTATCAAGGGTATTCAACTTTATTCACATTTACTTATTTTTTAAAGAGTTTCATGTATTTATTCTACATTCTTTTATCATGGAATAAATGATTATGTTTTATGAATCCATGTTATATGATCCATGTGGCACACTTATGCATGAAATGAAATGTTTAAGAAGGGTGCACCCTTATAGCGCTCCAATGCATTGGGTTAAGAATAGTATCATGATAAATCATGTGCAATGGGTGTTTAATCATGCTAATTCTAGTGCAATGAGGTTTTACTCATGCTTCATGTGCAATGAGGATCTACTAATGCTCCATGTGCAATGAGCCTTGACTCAATTCTAATTCCATGTTAAGTGTTGTTGCCACATTTCCATGTTATGATTATCATGCTTTATCATGACTTTATGTTTATGCTTCTATTGTGATCTAATGATATTCCTATTGTATAACATGTATTGTACTCCTTATGTTACTCCATGTTTATTCCCTTACTGGGATTTATAGATCACCCTTTTCTTATGCATGTCCTTAGGTTATCCTATGAAATGCTAAGTACGAGGGAATTTAGTGGTCATGTAAAGGAAGTTTTCAATAAATATATTGTTTTTTATGTCTTAAGTTGTTATGTAATGATCCTAATCCCCAAATACACTATACCTCTCAATCTTCTATGTTGTATCAAATGATGTTTATGTAATAAATTATGTTTAATTGTGTAATAAAAGATCAGGGTTGTCATAACACATGAATTATAGTTGGAATCTATTCAAATACCATGTAGTCTGTGATATTAATGAGACAAAAAAGAAAGATTGGATCCATATACAGAACATTGAAAAAGCATGTTATGGCACTAAAATCAGTTTTAAGGCATGATTACAGTATACCATTTACTGTTTCATGATTCTCACATATTAGATAATTAAATCTACTATATTTTGAGGTTTTATATTAGTTAAAATACTACATATATAGGGCTCTATTTCATATTACAATGTGAAGAAAAATAGGTGTGTTAAATGGTTTCTAGAAAATGTGTCTACCTCAATATTCTATACTTCTCTATCATTTTCATATTTCCATTGAATTCAATGGAATATTATATATTATATCTTGTTTATATGTTGAATATTTATTTTTATAATCTTATGAATCTATGTGAAATGGTTGGGAAGAATTTTATGAAGAATAATTTAACCTTGACCATATTGAATTCAACCTATATAATGTTTTTTAAAGTGATATATTTTTGAAAGTAGACAGTTGCTGTGTTTATGAAGAACTGATCCTTCTTTCAAAAGAATCATATTTTTTATTGAATCTAAAAGTTTTTAGGAAACATATTTGTATCAATGGGTATATTTTCATGAAATAATAGAGTTATCAATGATGTAAGTTTTCAGAAGATATTTATGTATTAAATATTCAATTATTTTTTGTGTTAGTTTTCATAAGATTCTTTCTCAGGAGGAATACATGATATTCATAGAGTAATTTAAGTAATATTTCTTTCCCTTTATTTCAGAAATATCAAAGAGAGGGAAAAACTTCAATGGAAAATATTTATATATATAATTATATATATATATTATGATTTTGTTGAAGAAAACAGGTGATATGAGACTATTCAAGTGAATAACTAGAAGTTAAGGGGAATCCTATGATATATTAGAAGAAGGATAATCCTATGATATAATTCATATATATTGATGCTACTTGAATGAATAAAAAAGTAATCTTATTACCAGATATCATTTTGCTACAGTTGTTTTAACTTGAATATCATTCTCATTTGTCATTTATAGATGAAACTGTACACTGAAGTTTTATTAATTTATATATCTCATCTCATTTCTATTTGTTTCAAATAATTATACCGAGTCATGGTGTTTGAAGTGTCATATTATTATACTAATCTATTTAGTTTTATGCTATAATAACATAAAGGCCTAGTAAAATCCATATAAAAATTTATGGATTATTTTACTTAAGTTGGGTAGCCCCCAGGAAAAGGTCTGATTATAGTAGAATCACTAATCTTGTGAAATAGGGTGGAGTGGACTAGGGGATTTATATGCCCTGAACAACTATACATTGTCATGTATTATTATTATTTTTCATATAAGGATTGATTTAAAAAAACAAGTGGTGTCTTTAAACTAACAAGTTTTTTTGAAGGACTTAATTCACCCCACCTCTTGAGTCTTCATCGACTCATCTCTAGGAAAACATAAATATCATCTAAAAAACTTTGAACTTCTTTCAAACACCTCCAAACTTCATTCAAAAACTAATAACCTCTTTAATAAAAAAATTATTTGTTATCTTTTAGTAACTAAAAAACATTGGAGTTAGCTTCATCTCAAATGAAACGACAAGTAAAACATTAGTTTTAACATGGTTTATGCATTAAAAAAAAGACAACACAAGAACAATATCATCTTCATCTCTGATTTAATTCTTATTCTTCATCATATCAATATATGAAACCCTTTGGGTGTCAAATATCAAACTAAGGTAATAGTGATTCTTGATATCACTCATTAATGGGCTCCATAATATCCACCTTTGTATTTTTTTGGTGACCATTGAATATAAATCTCTTTTCAAACTCATCAAAATTGTAAATGAATAATAATTCAATAATTCTAAGACTATTTTTTTAAATAGGCCCCTCAACCAAATTGGACGAGAATTTTAGTATAAAAATAAGGAATTATGGCACGTGCATCACAACGCGTGAAAATTTTCAATATTTAATATCCTACCAACTACTGTAGAAGTGGCAAGCAGGGTTGAACCACATAGAGAATGCGAGTAGACACTAGAAATGTCCTCTTGGAGGAATGTTCAGGCAGATGAGCTTTAATTGAGTGATTAAAAACTAAGTTCTAAAAACTAAATGACTATTTTAAAAATGACTATTTAAATTGACTAAAACTATCTAAGTTAATTAAGCTATGAAATAAATTGGCCGAGATGGAAGTGTCAGAGTCATGACGTCTGTTCAATTGCATGCAATGTCAATTATTTAAATCCCACATTTGAATATTTACCTATTCAATTATCACTGATTCCAAATTTAATCAAAATTATATATGGTCTCATTATCTGATGTTAGAAAGTATTCTAATGTTTACACAAATTATCAGTCATTTCGTTCTCTGTCCTGATGAATAATTTGTGTTTCATTATAGCACTGAATCACTTGGTGAAATACGATGACCCTTTTCTCACAAAGTATAAGTATCTACCTGTGTCGGGTTCGCTCACATAATATCACTTATTCAGTATCACTCACACAATTTTGAATAATCTCACACAAAAAATATTAATTTTTCAATTAATATATTTATTTATTCAGAATTCACTCATGCGCTTGATCAAATTCCGGATAAATAAATTCTCTGATGAACTCTCGTTTGTGATTACTTATTAGGTATCTCACGAATGGGCACCAAAGCATGTGTACAGGGCCCAAATGAAAATTAATTTCAACGCAGATATAATTAATTAAATAAACCCCCAATTAAAATTAATTTAAAAGGCAATCAAACATGAGGATAAATTAAAGACATACAATTACCATCACTTTCATCGCAACTCCGACACAAAAAGGATTAGCCTGCCATCATGACGACATGACACATAAAATAATAAATAGAAGATATCACCATGCTCATGTCATTGGTGTGGTCACTACGAGACGACGTCAATGATCGCAAAATAATAATCATCACTCTGCTCTGTGCATTAGCTGACTCCACACCCGAATCAAACCACCACGTCGTTGGAAATATGATCTGATCTATGATCACTCTCACCGTGCGACGTCAATCTATGGATGCCCAAGAGAACCGTCTCGCACGTCGATGATGTGTTTGGACCAATGCTACGTTCCCAAAATGGAGGAGGGGTGGTCGCTGGATGTTGTGATGATCAGCAGAGCTGGTCGGTTCTGCCATATGTTGAAGCCAAGGATGGCTTTCTGCTGGTTCGGACTGAGAAGGGCTGCTCACTGCTTTCTGCGTGCTGAAGTGGCCAAGAGAGGAGTGGGGTTGGGGCGGCTGGGTTGGGAAGCGGGTGAGGAGATGAATGGTGAGGGCTAAGGGAAAGGGGGCGTGACGGCTGGGTAGCAGGGAATAGGGGCGAGGGGGATGGGGAGTGGCAGAGGTGAGCGGCGTGAGGTGAGGAGGGCATTGGGTATCCGAGAGGAATGGGGTGGCGAGTTAGCGGGGAAGAGGGTCTATAGGGAAGGTGGCCGAGGGGAGAGGGGAATGGCAGCTGGGATTGGGGAGAGGCCGACAGGTCCAGGGGCATGGGATAGAAAAAGGGGAGAGGGTGAGTGACGTGAGAGGGAGAGGATATGAGGGATTGGAGAGAGGGGGGAGGATTGTGGAAGGTATTAGAGAGAGAATAGGATGAATGGGTCAAAGTGGGGTGACGTGGCAGGGGATGGGGAAAGTGGGGATGGATGGGGTGTGAGTTTTTAGGGGAAGTGGTGGAGCAGGTGAAGGCTAGGGGATGGGGTGATTGGAGAGAGAAAAATCAAAACAAAAATAAAAAAGTAAAATCAAATTTAAAACTAAATTTAAATTCAAATTAAATAAATTATCTAAATATTTAATGTTAGATGATGATAATAAAAATAAAAATAAAAATATTAATATTAATATTAGAAAAAAAAATTAATGTACATGTAATTAGATAATATACTATTAAATATAAAAATAATAAACTAATAAAAAGATACTATATTATTAATACTATAAAAATAATGAAATAAAATAAAATACAAATAGAGAATTAAAATATATACACACTAATAAAATTAATAAAATAAAATAAACTAAAATTATAGAAACTAATAATAATAATATACTGTTAAATATAAAATTAATATAACTAAAAAAATACAAAATTACTAATATAAATATATATATTAACTAAAATTTTTCAAAATATCTAAACTACTACAAAACTACAAAAATAAACTAAAAATATAAAAAATGGTTAAACTAATTAATTAAAACTAAGTTAGAAAATTATAAAAATACATGTGAAATCCATGTACATCAAATACCCCACACTTAAAATTTTGTACTCCTGGGAAAAACGATCAGAAAGAAAACCCAAGTGGACCCGTAGACAAATCAAAACATCAAAATTATAGGTTCATAAATTTTCAATCTCTTTTACTAATAAAATACCATGCTTCATTTAAAACTTCAATGTTCAAGAAATTTTTTTCTTTCACTTTCATTCTCTTCAAAACAAGTACGTGCACTCATTTATCATGTGACCTACCTTGCCATTGCTCTCATCGCTCAAAAAATTTGATCAAATCTTTTCTTAGTTCTCATACACATGCATGCTTACCATAGGATTTCCATGAATTTCACATCTCTACTAGTGAAAATCAAAATAATTCACCAATCTTGAAGACTTTACATGAGGTTTAAATATATATGAGGTTGTAGGATGGTGGGTAAAAAAATTGACATCTTTTTGATAAAAAGGAGGGTTGAATATGGAAATAAATGCATGGTGTATGTCAATACAAATGTCTCCCTCAAACTCTTTCTCCCACACACTTAAAACGTTGCTTGTCCCCAAAAAAATTATAATCCAATGTTTTTCTCTTTTTTTCAGACATAACTCACTCAAATAATATGGTCAGGAAAAAAAGTTTAGTGTCAACTCTAAAACCCCATGAAATAAATGTGAGATAATAATCCCGAAGAATGGTACACAAGTAGTGTATACGCTATAACATCGTAATGAAAGTAGGTTATATAAAAAACTTCCTATCTCCTAGAGTAATGAATCATCACTTTTATAGGTATCCCCAAAGTAGAAGGTTACCACATAATGACCACCAATGTACTCATTGTTGGAACAAAAAAAAATCTATATGCCCATATCAAAATACATGTAATGAATGTGGCTACTGTGAAATATAACTCATATATCCATGATAGGATAATGTTGATCCATGTGCATCAAATTACTCACTGCCCCTCAATGAATCTTCTCCATGAATAAATCTCTCCCCCACCCTTATATTGAAAATTATCATGCAGAAATTCAATAAATGGGTAGGGAAGGGTATCAGTTATATGATTTTCCTAAAAAGGATTCTTCATGGATTCTAAGTTCTATATTATTGAGAAAATATATGGGTGGATCATTGGGTCAACGAGGATAAAATATCAAACAGATGTCTCAGTCATTTTAGTGCAAATTTCAAAATTCCTATCACTTTGATGGAAAAACATAGAAAGTTCTAGAAGACATAACATGGTTGAGATTTCCCTCAAGAAAAAGTTAAATAAGAGATGATTTAAAATGTATTAGAGTCCTCACAGTTATGGAAATATAATGTTGCAAATCACAGATGAGCATGAGTGAAAATAAGTTTCTCAAAAATATAAAAGTTTTTGGAAAACATTTTTGAAGTATGAAATAATACCAGCAGTCATCTAAGTCATGAGATCAAGGATCAAAGAATTCCCAAAAAGAATCAGGTGCTCAAACTGCCTAGGGACACATGTGGTATGTTCCCGACTGTGTTGCAAAAAAAATACAGAGGATTTCATGTGGGTTCATCAATGACAGAAATGTTAGTTTTTTTTCATTTTCAAAATTATCTTTTTTTTGTTTTTTTGTTAGTTTAGATGGTGTTTTTGGAAGCATAAAATATGGAAAAAATAAAACAATTCCCTGTGTAAGTGCATATAGACGCGGAGAGGCTGTTTATATCCGATGAAGCTCTAGAAATGGTATACCTGTAAAACCTACACATTGAGAACACATACTCACATCATATCAAAGAAGTCACACCATAATCAAAATCATGTGGATGATAAAAATATTTATGATGAATTTAAATCCACTGCAGTTCCAGGAGAAAATAGATTGTGGTAAATACATACCTATTTATTTTTAAATAAAACTAAATGAAATGAAATTAAATACAGTGAATATAAAACAAACAAATTATGGGTTTCCTCCCATTGATCGCTAAGTTTACTTCATCTTTAGCCATACGTTGTTGAAACTCCACCAGGATCGAACGGAAATGTAAACCATGCATCTGCTTCTTTTTCAGTAGAAGTGTGGAATCCATTTGTTGAAGATGAATTTATCATGTAATCTGCACAAAAACTCAACCGAATCTTGTTAGAAGAATGTATGTGTGGAATGAAATGAAAATAATCCAAATCATAAGGGAATGAATATACCTCGCCTGAAGAAAGACTCATCTAATAATTGAATTTTGGGAAAAGTCCGTCAGTGGAAATATCAAGAAGATTACCTCCTTGAACATACACAGGTGAAAAAGTTTCTTTACTAGACTCCTTCCATGATCGTCTTATATCCATCACATCCTTGAATGCATTATTTGGGTTGATGATGTATCCCAATTCATTTTCACACCCAACCACTAGCACAGGAAAATATACTAGTTTCTAACTCAATTCATGCTTGATGGTTTCATTGATTGTGCCAAGGTCAAAAATATTGTTAGCATATATGGGTATTTCAAGTGAAGTGCTTTTAACCTCAACGCATGGAGAAAGTGGTGTGGGATCAATTGGAGCAGATGACTCCATTATGTCAAGAATGACATCTTTTTCAGTATTTTCTTTTATACCGCCCTCATCATATTTCTCTGTTGGTACATGTTTCACCGCAGACTCAGGATCCTCCAAGAAATCCCATTCTTCCATTATTTCTAGAAAATTATGAGTTTTCTCTACCACCAATTCTGATTGATTCTCTCACTCCAGAAATGTTTCAGAAGTCTCTATCTTAGAAAAAGTTTCCGACTCACAAATATTTTCATAAAGAGGTGATTCGATGTTATTTGAAGTGATGTCCTCTTGAGTTTGGAAATCCATTGTCTCTTCGTTCAATACTGAATCTATAATTGTAAAGAATGGTCCTAGTTCAATGTCCTCTTTATCCTCAAAAGGTGAAATTTGATAGACATTGAATCACTACAACAAAAGCTGGTCCTAGCGGCGGTTTAAACCGCCGCTATAGTGTGTGGCGGCGGTTTACAAAAACCGCCGCTAAGTTTGGCGTCGGCAATCTATTAGCGGCGGGTTTTTCGATTCCGCGGCGGTTTTAGAAATGTGTCATAGATCCGTCATTTAGCGGCAGTTTCTCTTCATTTAGCGGCGGTTATATGGGTATCTGGCATTTTTTATTCACGGCGGTTTTAACCGCCGCTAAATTCAGGCGTTTGATGCGCCTATTCTGCGGTGGTGAAAACCGCCGCTAAATATATTATGTTGATATTTAGCGGCGGTTAAAACCGCCGCTAAATGTTGAACTGGAAAAAAAAAATATGTTGGATCTGCTCCACCACTGCCCTAAATTTTCCAAAACCACATCCACATCTCACCCATCAGCCCCACTTAATATCACATCCACACATCATCATCCCATAATCATGTACATGCATCACAACACATCAAGGATCATTTTATAGATTTATCAACGGGTATTTTATCACATGATACTTTATTTTAGGAGTGTTGTAACACAATCCATAATCATAGAGTATCCATTTCATTAGAAAAATATAAGTGGTTGGTTAATTTCCCTTTTAGGGTGATATCACAACAATAACAATAGACACAATAGTCACAACACATATCATCCAGTGAAAGAAAATCCCCCAATGACCATAATTTTAACCAAGGTATCAATACCATACAATCCATCATATCATAATAATATCAAAGCTGTAAAAACATGTGAATCATTCCTATTTTCCCCCTTCAGTTTCAATCAGCCAATTATTTATCTTTGATTAAGCCAGCACAACTAGAACCCATAGATGAACAAGAGTAACCCCCCATGCATGATACACAATAAAGAGAAATAACTGATTCCCTACCTTAAAGAATATTTGTCGACTCGCAACACACCATAGGGTGAAGAAGAAATGACCATAAACCACAAATGCATGAAAAACCCACAAATAATCCTACATTGTGCCAAAAGATCATCAAAATGTAAACCAACTCAGACCCTAGACCAAAAAGGAATCATTGTATTGAATCCCCAAGAGAATAATAAGAGGAAACTAACCAAGAAGAAGGAAGGTATTACCACCAATTTCCAACCAACATCCACCGAATCCAATGACATCCACCATGCCTAAACTAAAAACAAATTGGTATTCCTGGACCCATTGGAGTGGTGTAAAAATTTTAAGGCCATGACAGAGCCTTTTATCATTAACCTTTCATGCCTTAGCCATTTATGGTCATGGGATTGGTCTTTTAGTGTGATACATATTGGATATGGATCCAATAGGGGTATGAATATGGGTTACATATATGGTATTCTCATTGGATGTGGTATCATCACATGCATATTGCATTAAGAATCTTTTTGTCAACACATGAGGAATCCAAAACACAATAAATAAAATGCATAGAAGGAAACATGAGAAATCAAGAAAATGTTAGGACATGGAAATGTTTGGTGGCAACTATGTTCCATAAATGTTACATATACAAACCAACTGTTATCATACTTGTTCAACACATCAACAATACTACTACTCATCATCTGATGCTGCATCGTCACCCTCTCCACCTTCATCTCCACCACCTACTGCCACCTATAAGAACATTATATTGAAAATTAAATATTGTTTCATATTTATAATAAAAATTAAAACCAATAAAAGTTTGAAAACTAAATGATTTTGATTTTTTTGTGATTTACCTGCTCACCACTACCCGATGCACTACCACCGGGGGCATATCTGCTCATATGCTGACGTATTTCAAGCAACTCTTTCTGCAAAGAAGATATCTGATCCCCCTGCTGGTGAACTGTGTTTTGTAGAGAAGACATCTCTCTCTGAGCATCTTCAGGTATGAAATGACTATAACCAGGAGTAGATGAGGCCGAAATCCCTGATGGAATGCGAAAGACCTCAGATGGTACGGGTCCCAAACCCATCCCGCGCACTCTACCAGGATGCTCCTTCCCAAGGAATTGACCAACCGGGTTATCCTGGGAGACTGAGTAGGATTGCCCAGGATTGGCATCCCATATTTCTTTAATTTTTACCTATAAATCAAATATCAATATATATTAACACAGTAAAAACTGATATTAAGTTATTATAATAAATAATTGACTTCATACCCCAACTTCTCTGGCAGGTTCATTAAAAAAACTTCCATCTGTTTTTTTATGAACATCCAGCCACAGTTCTGTTCGGGATGCTTCATGCCCTAAACTCTGTGACTGCATTAAACAAAGATAAATCATAAATCAAATATGTTAAATAGATAATATTATCTTATAAATATTTAAACTAATTAAAAGATTACCAATGACATTCAGCTTCTTGAAAAGCTTTTTGAACCCGCAGTGTGCGGGATTACCTGCTTCGCCCGGTTTGAAGCATTCTTTCTTGAGAGATCCTGAAATAAATAAAATTCAATTTAATAGTATTGTATTCAATGTCTATCTCCTCTTCATGTACATGTATAAATGTAAAATGAGGATAATATAATAATATATATTTCAATACCATCCGATTCTCATCACGATGTCTATCGACAAAAACCTTCCACTGTTCTTTCGGTACCCCACTGGGTATCTTCTCATACATCTACTGCACGGTCAACAAAGAATCGTTGAAATCACACCACAACCTCCATTTGAAATATTTCCATTTTTTTCCAAGATTTTTCAATGTCCACTTCCGTGCTATCACATCAGCAACGGTAAAGTGGAAGAACATCTGTATACAGAAATTCATTTTGAATATATTAGTAAAATGACATTCAATTAAACCATAAAGTAATAAAATTACCTTTATCTGAGAATCATAAACTTCATTTTTCCAGTTTGGAGGCATATGCCTCCAATCCTCATACGAAATAGGTAGGGAAACGGGCTCCGCTACCAGCTGACCTATAATCTGACCAAGTAAACCTGCGGCGTCATCCGTCGGGACCCCATAAGAATCAAATGGCACCACTATCTTCTTGCCATGCATGTTCCAAACATCATAACTTTTTATTTCTTTTTCCACGGTTTCATTTTCTTCATCTGCAATGAGCAAACAATTACTATAAACAAAATGCAATAAATTTATTTAATTAAAATTTGTACCTATGACTGCGACCCTCCAGAATGTCCGTGATGAACTGGAGGGGGCGTGTCGCTGCCCCACTACTGAAGCTCCTGTAGGGGGAGGCGATGACTCATCCTCTAATGCGGCATCCACTGATGGTGCAGGGGGAGATGATGCCGTGGGGACAGACGGATCGTCATCTGTCGCAGAAGAAGAAGGAATAGTGTACCGCTTGTTCCTTGGAATTATTGTCATTTAATCAAATAAAATTAAGTTCAGAATATATATTTCAAAAAATTTATGCAGAAAAAAAATTAAAAATGATAATAGATGCCCAGTATTAACAAAAAATATATATATAACAATGATAATGAATGACTACAGAAAAGAAACAAGTAGTTGCTGAATGAATAAATAATTGTACATACAATCATTTTCCCCTTCAATCATGTCGGTTTCCTACTCCATTGCTTCATCCACTTCATTCATCCTTGCTAGACCAATATTTTCAATATCATGATGGACAAATAATTCTGCTTCCTGTTGTTGATGAAATTCAATTGCAGAGGTCAAATCTTCCACTTCATCACCCATATCATACAAATATATTTGTATTACATGAGTAACTACACTCCACCCTTCATCCACAACATCATTCACATAATATACCATTTTTGCCTGCGATGCTAAGATATATGGATCATGCAGTTCACGATCACCAACATCCCTCAAGCGAGAGAAGTTTACAGAAGTAAATTGCAAAAAATCTCTTTTAACACCTCTGATAAAATCGACCCATTTTAATTTGAATAAAACAACAGAAAAATGCCCGTGGTAGTTTAATTCAATAATATCATGCAACTTTCCATAGTATTCCACTTCAGCAAATGTAAAAATACCACTATTCTGTGTTTTCAAACCCACTTCTCGATCGACTGTACGAAATCTAAAACTATTCACATTATAAGCATTGAACTTTCTAACTTGTTTTATAGGACCTCTAGCAAGAAACTTCAAATCTTCTGAAAAGTCAGCTCGAGTATCAGTATTCATGATCTGAAAAAAAAATATAATTTAATAGATTTGCAAATTGTATGTGTCAAAGTAATATTCATATTTATTGCAATATTTATAAACTTACACGTCGTGAAAACCATTCTACCAGCTCTTTATTCACAGCTTTCGTTATATCTTGTTCATTTCGTGTTCGGCTTCTCATTCGTCTCTTTGTTTGTATCCTCAACTCTTCAATAAATGGATCTGCAATTTCACTATTCAGCAGCACATATCTATGTGCCTGTAATAATTCCAATTCTGTTAGTGTCGCGTATGAGGTCCTCCCAACTGATCGGCCAATAGCAGGAAATATTTTTGATTTCTGATGCATTTGAGATTGAGTTGATGTGTCGTCAACACGTCTAACTCGAGTAAATCTTGTCTCAATATCATCCAAATATCTGGAACAAAAGGTGAGACACTCCTCGGCCAAATATCCTTCAGCAATAGAGCCTTCTGGTTGAGCTTTATTTCTCACGTATGCTTTCAAATGCCCAAGATATCTGTGAAAAATAATAATAATATTATGCATTTATTTAAATTCCAAAAACTGTTTACTTAACTGAAAACATATAAATAAAATACCTCTCAATTGGATACATCCATCGATAATGAACGGGGCCTCCTAATTTAGCTTCGTCAACCAAATGCACAGTTAAATGCATCATGACAGTAAAAAACGATGGAGGGAAGATCATCTCCATTGCACAAAGGGTCAATACAAACCTCTCTTGTAGGTTGTCAAGCTGAAATGGATGTAGATCTTTCTCACATAACTGTCTGAAAAATGTGCAGAAATGGAGTACAACAGCAGTAACTTTTTCAGGTAATAATGCACGCAATGCCAATGGTAGTAACTTTTGTAACAAAACATGTGAATCGTGACTTTTCAATCCATATAACTTACGATTATTCAAGTCAACACACCTCGAGATGTTACTCGAATACCCATCAGATACCTTCACATTCTTTAAAATTTGAAGGAACATATCTTTATCCCTATTTTTCAATGAAAAAATGGCCGGAGCATACTTTTCATTCTCATCTGGCCAGAGATCACGTTTTATGTTCATTACTTGTAAGTCTTTGCGAGCATTGAGATGATCCTTCGACTTTCCATGCTCATTAAGTAATGTGAAAATCAAATTATCACTTACATTCTTCTCAATATGCATCACATCAAGATTGTGGCGCAAAGAATTAAATTCCCAATACGGAAGTTTGAAGAATATACTTTTTTTCTTTCATTGTTGCGTTCTGATTTCACTTGACGATGCACTTCGCACTCGTTTTCCGCTATCATTCAAATGATGAACCTTCCCAAATTCTGTTTTAACATTTTCAAGCTGTGTCAATATTTCAGAACCAGTTAACAACTTTGGAGGTGGTCTACGATCAATGCAACCATTAAATTTTGATTTGTTCATCCGAAATCTATGAGATGCATCAAGAAATCTTCGATGGCACAAGAAGCACCATTTTCTACTATGAGGTAGCTGTTTGGGCTCGAAATCAAAGTTACAAACGGGACAAGCCAAACCCATATAAGTGTTCCAACCAGATAAATTCCCAAGACCAGGGAAGTCACTAATGGTCTACATTAAAGCAGCATGCATTTTAAACATTGTTTTAGAAGAAACATCAAATGTCTCAACACCGTTGCTCCATAACTCCTGCAATTCTTCAATCAAAGGCTGCAGGTATACATCAATATCATTTCCAGGCATTTGTTTTCCAGGAATAATCATCGAAATGATAAAAGATGTTTGTTGCATACACATCCACGGAGGCAGATTATAAGGGATCAAAACAACTGGCCAAATGCTATAACTCGTACTCAAAGTCCCAAATGGGTTGAATCCATCGGCAGCCAATCCCAATCGAACATTCCTAGGATCAGCTGAGAAATCTGGATGTAATGAATCAAATGTCTTCCACTATTGGGAATCTCGTGGATGTCTCATTAACCCATCATTGTTATTATCTACAGTATGCCACTTCATGTGTTCGACGGTTTTTGATGACATGAATAATCTTTGCAATCGAGGCTTCAAAGGAAAGTAACGCAAAACTTTTGCAGGTGTGTTACTTTTCTTCTTCTCCGTGAAATTATGTTCAGTCATAGTTCCAACATCACCCTTTGACTGCCATCTAGAAGAAGAACATTTCTTACAATTTTGTCTACTCGAATCCTCTCCCCAGTAAAGCATACAATCATTGGGACACGCATGTATTTTTGTATAATTCAGACCAAGCTTGTTAATAACTTTTTTCATATCATAAAACGATTCTGGGATTTTTGCTTCAGGAAATGCATCACGAATCAATTCCAATAACATGGACATTGCCTTATTTGTAATTCCACATAGACATTTGATATGGTACAACTTCAGTAGAAATGAAAGCTTTGAATATTTCAAACACCCACTATACAACTCTTGATTTCCATCGTCAACTAAATCATGAAATGCATTTTCCTCACTAAAGTTTTCCCTTACATTTGGCTCCACAGAATCAAGAGGATCCAATTATATGTTACAATCTTGATCTGCTTGTGTTACAGTCTCAGAAACATCACTTGTCACGTTGAAATTTGTAGCACCCTCTTCTATTTGTTCTGATATGTTTTGATGCTCATAGTGGTGTCTTGCAGTGCCGAATGCATCATTTATGAGGTTTTGCATTTCATTTTCCATTGTCGAAGAACTTGGGACCTCATTCTGTGGATTAACATCAGTCCTCAATCTTTCTGTATTGTTTGATTCTCCATGCCAAATCCAACACAAATATTTCTCAGGGAATTGCTTCAGTATTAAATGTTCATAAACTTCATCTCTCTTCAACCATGTTCTAAATTTACATTTAAGACATGGACATCTTATTCTCCCTTCAACGGATCGATTAGAAATTGCAAAATCTGAAAACCATTCAAACCCTTAACGTATTGAGGTGTGTTCCTCGGTAATGTGATCCAGCTTTTATCCATGTATATCACAATGTGCCTACACAAAATATAGGATCGTGTAAGATTATAGAAACATAATATAATAAAGATGAACCATTGACCATAAAGTATTCATAATATAATAAAGATGATTCATTGACCACATTTACCATTTCAGACCAACTGAACAAGTCTGGTCCATAGGAGACAGCGTCAACACCTCATTGAGGAGCAATAAGAATATCGGGATACACACATATCATAACACCATCGATCACACATTTATGTTGCCTCAAACAACACCCCATTGATGTGTGATCGAAACTGATCATAATGCATTTTAAATCAAGTTAACTACATTCACTGAAACCATTTTCACAATGGGTAATGTTTGTTTTATTGTTCTAGGGAAATCTAAATGGCCACATTTAAGTTTTGGGGTTCATCTTGTGATGGAAGCATGAGACATGGTGTTTGAATTTCTTGAATAAATTAGTGATAATGACCCTCCTAAGGTGGAGAGAATTATATTAGTCATGGAAATGTGGAGAAAACTGTAGAGTGGATGTGGAGGAATCAAGGTTCCAAATAGAAACCTATAAGGGACATGTTTGGGGGTTCTTAGGGAAGGCCAGGTGGAACTTGGATATGGTGTGTGTAGGTGATGGAGGTATACCTTAAGTGAGAAGGATTCGTGTTTGGGTAGAGGGGAGACATGCCAATAGGGGAAGTTGGGAACCAACGGAGTGAGTTAGCAGGAATGGAAAGACATAGTTGGATAGAAAGGGAATGGATGTGGTGGGCTGCGAGGCACCTCAAGTTAATGTTGAAATGATAAGTTTATCCTAGTAATGTGAATGAGTTTTGAAGAAGAACCAAGTAGTCCTTGGTTGAGATATGGATGGTGAAAGTGTGACAAATCTGGGTAGTTTTGGCAGAAATAATGAATGCTAGAATTGGGTGGAGTTTTCATGGATTTTGTGAGTTGGAAAACATGTTAGGGAAGTTTTGAAGGATGAGTTGAGGTTCTGTTGACCTCTTTTATGATGAGTGAAGTTCTCAAAACTAGAAAATTGTGGTGACGAAGTAAGTAATATGGTGTTGAGAACCATGGAAGGAAAGTAATCGATTAATGGTGTGGTTAGAGTTTCAAGTTGGATGGTCTCAGGTAGGAACCATATTAGTGTATTAGTTTTGGTGATGGGTGTTGGATCAGGTTTTGGATGGTTGAATACCTTGAGATGAAGGTTATGCTTGGGTTGTGCTTTGGATGTTTGAAATGGAGTGAGGCTGTTGGGCCTTGAGTTCTGGATTGATGTAGGTCAGAGAATGTGGTTGGAATCTATGTATCCCTTCAGCGACAATGAGTTTGTGTCACCATTATAATTTTGGTAACTAGGTGAGGTGGTGCTAAGAATTTTGGGCCATGAGTTGTGGAGAGGATTGGAACAAAGGTGTTCCGATTGGCTCTCCACAGGGTAGTGTAGTGCCTTATCGATATCCTCTTCTGCGGTGGTATAGTAACATTACCTAAACCTTTAATTTTCATTTGATGTTGATAATAAATAGTTGAGGTGGATGCGTCCTCAAAGATAATTGGGTTTTAATTGTGGTTCATGGTTGGGGAAAATGTTTTCAGGTAGGACCTTTTCCTTAGTCCGAGTGTTGTTATAACATGGTTGAGTTCAAGGAGTATATTAGAAGATGGAAGTTTATAGGTGGGTCCGTGGAACTAAAATTGGCCTTAGGGGTGCTGTGATGCTTGGGAAGTTTGGATATGTGATGATATGTTATAAGGTGGGGAGGTTTTAAGATCCCAACCCTTATCCATGTGATATGATGAAAAAAATTACACCATGTAACCATAAATATCACACACCCTACTAACATGGATACCCATGACTTCTATGAGGAACCTTTCTGTTACATACATTATATAAAAAAGGACCTAAAAACACCCAATGGTCAGTGTATGGTGTGAGAAAATGAATATTAGAAATATTACACCATGTTTTTCATAAGGAGACATTAGAAAAATAAAACAATTATTCTTATTAAGGGAAAATAAAATAATAATATATATATATATATATATATTAAAAAAATGGTAATTCACCCTTTTAGAATATATTAAAAAGAATAATCAAATTGATACATCATATTCCATTTAAAATAAATGTGATTAAACCATTTCATAATGTATTTATAAATAACCTCTTTGAAAAGGAAAACAATAGAAAATACTCCTATGGTATATTAGGTATAAGTTATCTAAGATCCTTTTAAATCTATGGTCAAATGACTATTTACATACATATCCCTAAAATATGTTCCCTTAAATGAGGTAATCACCCTGATAAGTGAATCCACTATGGAAACAATATTTAGTTATATTTTTAGTGTAAATCATTGATAGGTAGCCACAATTCATCCTAGAATTATTTTCTTATTATATCCCTTACTAAGTACCACATGATCCCATCTATCGTAGCCCATATTGGAAGGATTTCATTTATTAATTTTCCCACACATAAAGGATTTCAATTTCACAAATGACCCATACATGTAGGATTTAAATTAAAAATTCAAACTATTTGGAGGGAATATCACACATCAATAATCAAACTACTTAATTTCAAATAAAACATGATTCAAAATCCATTTTCAAAATCAATTCCAAATTAATAAATCATTTAATCAAATAATTCAAAAAACAAACCATTATAAGAATCATAAATCAATCTATTAATCAACTTATATAATCCAAAAAAATGATATAGCAAGTATGGATTATAAAATAAAAGATATCTTTAAATCCTACTACCTAAAACACATAATTTTTTTAAAAATGAATGAAATAAATACCAATAGGATAAAAAACTAAAATAAATCCATTAACCAAGAGACCCATATAATGAATCTCAGATTCAATTAGAAACAAATCATCAAGATGGATGTGATAATAGATAAAACTCACTTTGGGGCCGAGGTCGAAGTGAGAAAGGTCGTCGGGAGAAGGGGGTCACGGGTTGCCGGTCGCAGGCACCGCCGTAGGAGGTCGCGGGGTCGCCGGAGGAGGTCGCGGGGTCACCGGAGGAGGTCGCGGGATCGCCGGGGGGTCACGGGGGGCTGCGGGCGAGGGTTGCAGCACGCGGGGTCGGGGGAAACGGGAGTCGGGGTAGGGAAGGGTCGGGTTTTTTTTAAAAAAAAAGGTTTAGCGGCGGTTTATTAAAAACCGCCGCGAAACGTATTTCAGAAAACGTTTAGCGGCGGTTTTGTGAACCGCCGCCACAAAACCGCCGCTAAACACTGTTTATTTTGTAGTGAATGTGTCCTTTTTCACTTTGGGATGACTGGGTTGTGAACTCACAGAAGGACATGAAATCACATTTTCCGAGGGATTGTTATGTTCAACAGGGTGGAAGACTAATCTCTCATATTCTTAAAATATGATTATATTGGAATAATTAATTTGTGATGGAGGGGAGTCATAAATTGTATGAAAAGAAGGCAGATCAATCTCATTATCAGACTCAGGACATGGATGTTGTTCAAATGGAACCTCTATTGCACTCTCCTAAAAAGAATTGTTTTGAATTAGATCATCAAGTGGTAATGACGTAGCTAGTTCAGAAATATGATTCATTTGATTTATTAAATTATTCAATTGATTTTCTAGATCTTTTGTTGAGGAAAGAAACTTTGAATTGCGTTCATCTTGAAGTTTAAACCTCCGATTTGTCTCAGTGATAGCATAATGCAACATGTGCTCAATTATTGAATCATTTGTTTGACATGAATTATCAAGTTATAAATTTTCAGGAATGCATTGACTTTGAAAATGATCAAGATATGTATAAGGACTTGTTTCATAGCATGGCGAAATATTCTCATATGGATCATAGCATAGACTTGAATAAAGATCACTGAAATAAATGGGATTACCTGGATAGCCCATATGCGGTGAATCATTATACGTAATACCTTGAGTTGGGGCTGTGTAGGGTGGGTACTGGTTGTAATTGTGTGGTGCGGCCCACGTCATTTTGAACTTCTGGGTGTCTTGAAAATCCCTGCAATGAAACATTCCCAGAGTAGTAAACTATTTTTTTTGTTGGTTTAGTTTTTTTTAAATTTTTTTGAGCTAAATCGCTCTTTTAAAGGAACTCCAAATGCTACTATTCTCCCTAGAAATGGAACCAGAAATTTGGAACACGCATTTCAACATGTGAAAATTTCAATATTTATTATCCTACTAACTACTGTAGAAGTGGAGGGCAGGGTCGAACCATAGAGAGAATGTGAGTAGACACTAGAAATGTCCCCTTGGAGGAATGTTCAGGCAGATGAGATTTAATTGTGTGATTAACAACTAAGTTCTAAAAACTAAATGACTATTTTAAAAATGACTATTTAAATTGACTAAAACTATCTAAGTGAATTAATCTATGAAATAAATTGGTGGAGATGGAATATTCAGAGTCATGACATTAGTTTAAGTGCATGCAATGTCAATTATTTAATTCCCACATTTTAATATTTATCTATTCAATTATCAATAATTCCAAATTTAATCAAAATACTATCTGGTCTCGTTCTATGATGTTATACAGTATTCTAATGTTTACAAAAATTATCCATCATTTCATTCTTTGTCCTGACGAATAATTTTAATGTCATTATAGCACTGAATCACTTGGTGAAATACGGCGACCCGTTTCTCACAAAGTAGAAGTATCTACCTGTGTCGGGTTTGCTCACATGAGATCACTTATTCAGTATCACTCACACATGTTTGAAGAAGAACACACAAAAAATATTAATTTTTCAATTAATATATTTATTTATTCAGAATTCGCTCGTGCGCTTGATCAAATTTCAGATAAATAAATTCTCTGATAAACTATTGTTCATGATTACTTATTAGGTATCACATGAATGGGCACCAAATCATGTTTGCAGGGCCCAAATGAAAATTAATTTCAACTCAGATATAATTAATTAAATAAAAATCCAATTAAAATTAATTTAAAAGGCAATCAAACATGAGGATAAATTAAAGACATGCAATTACCGTCACTTTCGTCGCAACTCCGACACAAAAAGGATTAGCCTGCCATCATGATGACACGATACATAAAATAATAAATAGAAGATATCACTGTGCTCATGTCATTGGTGTGGCCACCATGAGACGAAATAAACTATCGCAAAATAATAATCACGGCCCTGCTCTGTGCATTCGCTGACGCCACACCCAAATCAAACCACTACGCCGCTGAAAATATGATCTGATCTGCACTTTGTCTCGCCATGGAATGTCAATCTCCAGAATCCCAAGAGAACCACCGCGCACATCGATGATGTGTCTGAACCACTGCTACACTCCCAAAATGGGTGAGGGGTGGTCA
This sequence comes from Viscum album, assembly GCA_963277665.1. Taxonomy (NCBI): domain Eukaryota; kingdom Viridiplantae; phylum Streptophyta; class Magnoliopsida; order Santalales; family Viscaceae; genus Viscum; species Viscum album. Next base: position 1,982,413,745 of record OY728119.1, read on the forward strand.
CTGGATGTTGTGATGATCAGCGGAACTGGTCGGTTCGGCCGTATGTTGAAGCCGAGGATGGTTTTCCGCTAGTTCGGACAGAGAATGGCTGCTCACTACTTGATGCATGTTGAAGTGGCTGAGAGAGGAGTGGGGTTGGGGCGACTGGGTTGGGAAGCAGGTGAGGAGAGAGGCGGCGGGGGATAGGGGAAAGGGGGCATGGCGGTTGGGTAGCTAGGAATAGGGGCGAGGGGGATGGGGAATGGTAGAGGTGAGCGGCGTGAGGTAAGGAGGGAGCTGGGTATCAGAGAGGAATGGGGCGACAGGTTAGGGTGAGAGGGTCTAGAGGGAAGGCAGCCGAGGGGAGAGGGGAATGGCGGCTGGGGTTGGGGAGAGGTCGGCGGGTCCAGGGGTGTGGGATAGAAAAAGGGGAGCGGGTGAGTGACGTGAGAGGGAGAGGATATGAGGGATTGGAGAGAGGGGAGAGGATTGTGGAAGAGATTGGAGAGAGAAGGGGAGGAATGGGTCAAAGGGGGGTGATGTGGTAGGGGATGGGGAAAGTGGGGAAGGGATGGGGCGTGAGTTGTTAGAGGAAGTGGTTGAGCGGGTCAAGGCTAGGGGATGTGATTGGAGAGAGAAAAATCAAAACAAAAATAAAAAAGTAAAATCAAAGTTAAAACTAAATTTAAAATTCAAATTAAATAAAACAATTATCTAAATATTTAATGTTAGATGATTATGATAATAATAATAATAATAATAATATTATAACTAAAAATTAATTCACATGTAATTAGATATTATACTATTAAATATAAAAATAATTAACTATTAAAAATATAATATGTTATTAATACTATAAAAATAATAAAATAAAATAAAATAAAAATAAATAATTAAAATATATACATATTAATAAAATTAATAAAATAAAATAAACTAGACATATAAAAAATTGTTAAACTAATTAATTAAAACTAAGTTAGAAAATTATAAAAATACATGTGAAATCCATGTACATCACATTACAATAGTATGAAGAGAGGAGTTTTGGTACAACCCCTTTCATGAGGAAAAACAAATTCTGAAGTGAACTCTTCATACTAAGTAAGCTCCATAACAATTCATTTATTGGTGATAACATCCACCACATAATTTTATTCTTGGAAGATATGTGTGATAATAATGTTGATTCCCTTTAGAATGTACAATCATTACATCCATTGAGAAGTGGATTGGATGATAGAAGTTGATTCACTTTCTAAAAGAAATTTTTTCCAACCCTTAGAAAATGTAAAGGATACCTCATTAATGATACCTTTCATTTCAACTTCAAGATATGATTTCAATCTACATGATCCATAGAAACCTCTAAGAACTCTTCCACCATTATCCTAAATGATATATCTGCATGTTGAAGGACCCAGGTTCCCTTTTGATGACCTATAAAAATTAACTTTAATAAAATTATAAAAAGGCTTCCAAATAACTTCCAAGGTTCCATCCATTTTTATATAATTTATAAAAACACCAAATCTTCTCATGATGGTAAAATCATGAACTCTATTTTCATAGTGATTACTTTGAATTAAAAACATACCCTTTAAAAAAAATTCTCTAAATATATGCTCTCCCTAAATAAGAGATCTCAACCCCATTAGGTTAAAAAAGTATCTTTGTATTATACCCCTTTATTGTTTTATACCCCTTTGTAAATATTAATGGATGAACATAAAGAGATTTATGGAGACTTTCTCCCCCGTAGAAAAAACCAATCCAAATAATAAGTTTTAGAGGGGATGGTTTCACTATACCTTAGCCTTGAGTGGAGTGGAATTGAACTCCCATCATCAAAAAACAAATTCTAAAATGAATCTTTTGACATCAGTTTAGAAAATAAATCTACTATTTTATACTTTACTATAACAAACTCTTATTTGAAATCTTCTCTCTCCAATAACTCTTTGATAAACTGATATTTGATATTAATATGCTTTGATTAAGAATGCTAGACCAGATTATTTGATGGATTTATAACACTTATATTATCACATACCATGGGTAGTGTAAACTTAAAATTCATCTTGAGGTCTTCAAATATAGTTTCATCCAAATAAATTGGGTTGTTTCATGAGTTTCAACAACAGAAACCACCTAAAAAATACTCATGGTTACCAAAATTTTCTTCATTATGTTCTATGCTACACACCTTTCTCTTAAAAATAACACTCCACTAGATGAACGCCTTTGATCATGAAATTTCTATCACAATATATATAAGTGTATCCAAACAAATCAATTCATCCATTTTTTCATATTTCAACCCATAATTCATTGTGTCATTGATATATCTAAGTATCCTCTTAGAAGTGATAAATATGTGATCACTTCAGAAAACATTGAAACCTAGAACAGTGTAAAAGCATCAACAAAATATGGTCATGAAGCTATCAAGTAAATTAAACATCCAATAAGTTTTTTAAACCCACATTAATAAACCACATTTCGTTCTTTAACTTTGAATCCACTATTCTAAACTTCTTTAAAAGTTATCAAGTATATTTATCATTGATAAGAAATTAATATCCTTTTCTTCAGAAACTTACAATCCTAAGAAATACTATAAATCTCCAAGAATGGGAATCTTAAACATATTCTTCATTTCCAAAAAACAATTATTCATAGGATATTTCTTCATTTTTAGTAAAAATGATTTCATCTAACTAGATGACAATAATCAAAGATACCACAACATATTATTTGATGTAGAGTTTTTTGCACAGTCTTCCTTTCTTGAACTTTAGGTCCTTCAATAATGAATCAATATTTGAATATTATTCCATTGGAAAATTCTTTAACCCATAAAATACTTTGTTTAAATTGTAAACATATCCATTATCTTCTCTAATCAATAATCCATCTAGTTTCTCAATTTATACTTTCCCTTTTAATATCCCATTAAGGAAGGAAAATTTTACATCCATTTGAAATATCTTGTATTTCCTTTGTGATGAAATGGAAATAAAAATTTTTGTGGTCTCAATCCTTGAAACCAATGTGAAATAATAATCAAAATCAATTCCTTCAACCTATAAATAACATTATCACAAAAGCCTTTCCTTGTTTCTCATAACCTATTACTTCCTATTTAACCTATTAAGGAACACCCACTTTGTTCCTATGAAATAATTGTTTTTTGGATTGGGTACGAACTACCAAGTTTCATTCTTATCAATATAATATGAATCCTCATTCATGGAATCGATCCATTCATGATGATCCAAAGATTATTTCACATCGTTCTATTCAACATGAGAAAACAATGAGGTACGTGTTATTATCATCAAATTTATCCAACTTTGAATAAGTTTTCCTTAATTTATATCCATGTTTTTGACCTCCACTTTATTTATCCACCTTTGAAGAGTTGATAAATTTTACTATTCATCACTATAAATGGTCAAACCATCATATTTAGCATGCACTTCTTTGAATTGACATCCTTTTAAAAAACCAAATCCTTCTTATCAACCAATTCTGCTTCATCATCTACACTTTTGAAAGTTGATTCATGATATGTAACTTCATTATTTTAATTTTAAAATAACTTCACATCAATTTTATCCACACAATTACTCTCTCTTTTTTTATGGAAATGATATTATCTTTTATTTATAGGATATCCAAGGAAGATTCCATAAACTACTCTTTTTTCAAACTTACCTAAATTTTTAATTTCCACCATGATAATAAATGGACTACCAAATATCCTAAGGTATTTAAATCTTGGGGTCTTCTTGAAACCCATCTCATACAATGTAACATCTTAATTGGGATGGCATAAACAACAATTTTTTATTTAAACTAATATAGAAATTAATTACCTCTATAAAAATCAAGATGTGTCATGCTATTTCAATATTGAAAGAGATATTTCCACCAAAATTTCATTCTTCCTTTTATTCGCACAATTTTGTTTTAGGGTGTATGGTGTACCAAATTCATAATGAATACCATTCTTTCCAAGGTATGATCTAAACTTTTCACTACTTTATTCATCAACATTATCCATATTTAACTTCTTTAAAGAGAAACCACACTCCTTTTCTGATTTTTTTGAAATATTTTAACATATTCAAGGACTCTAACTTATGTTTCATAAACATAATTTAATTAACATGGTTGAATTAATAAATAAATTAACCAAACCACCAAATTTTAAGTAACTCATCATTGAAAAAAGTAACCTAACCTTATTTTCACTTTATAACAACCTTAAGGAGATTCAAATCTCCCATCATATTAGAGGATCATCCACTATCCCAGAACCATGAATGTTCATTTTGTAATGATTTAAGTTCCACTTCAACAACTAATGCCTTTTCCTTTCCTTTCACTTTCTTATTCCAGGAATTTTGAGTATTATGATTTATACTCATATATATAAGTAGAATGTTGTTGAATCCATTTGAAAAGTGACTCAATATTTCATATCTTTCACAAAACTCATCCCATAGTTGGAACTTATTCTAATCATTTAATTTGGTATTTTAATATTTCTTCTGAACTATTATTCTTTGAGTGGGTTGACACCACATAAATTTTTGTCACTCATAACCTATAGGCTCATAATGATATTATAAATTAAAATAATATATTATTTCCATGTTCTTAAAGCCTATAAAATACCATCAGTATCCATAAAAATCATAGTTTCCTTTGTATAATTCTTAATACCAAGAAGTAAATTCATGTTTTTCTTTAACTCTTTGACTATTAATCTTGGATCCTTTTACTGAACCAAAATTATGGTAAACTCCTAACACTTAATTATTTATTCTATACATCCTTTTAAAGCTTTTTGATACCATATATAATAGATTTCAGATTCAAATTAATGTTCACAGAATTTTTAGATTTCAAAGAACTGATTTTTATAAGAAAACAAAAACACTTCATTCCATATACAAAAACATGAGTACATTCCCTAGAAAGAAAAAACCAAAAGAATAAACAAGAAAACCAACATAAAACAAAACATATAAAAATTAAAATCCGAAGATGTTTCAACAAATTAAATGGTATAATAATCATTTTAGTAATATCAGTAGACTAGGCCCAAACTAAGATTTGAATTCCTTCATAAAAAATGCATCGAAGGACAAACCCAAAAAAACATAAAAAAAACTCACAACCAATAGAGACAATCCAAAAAACTAGATGATGCATCAAAAATAAACACACCTCCTAAAATCAATTATGTAAACCTCTCACCATAGAAAGTGAAATCCAACCAAATATCACACAAATAGAAAATGGGGCATGTGACACCCAACAACTTTTCATCAATCTGTGAGAAGTAGGACCCGCGAGAAAAAACACTTTAGCATACAAAAACCAAGCCACCGATGAACAATTATACAATTTCACAAACCATCATTTAGAAATTATGACACACACTAGAACTGCATCCAACCATAGATTTCTATAAATAAAAAATCCATCCTCCCACGATATATAATAATGAAACTGGGTGAAGTTTTAAGGGGTTTTTAACCTTTTTCATTCAAATAAAGGGATAGGGTTGCTGATATTTTTCAAAATGGGATCAGAGAAGCATGAACAAGGTTTAAAGTTCTCTCAGTAATGCCAAGAAACAATTAATCCCATTCATACTTCCTCAGTGCGGTAGAGGAATCGTGAAACTTGTTCATTCTTACTTTGTAGATTTTTTAAAGGAGACATGAACAAGGTTCATGCCTCATAGATGCCCTTTTTCTATAATAGGATGTGCCTCCCCCTCCAATTTTCATTCTTATCCAATGGATTTTTCTACAAAACCCTCCTATAATTCTTTATTAACATATATTGGTGGCTTTTAATACAGTAAAATTTCTATTTTAAATTTTAAATTTCTATTTTTTTTATTTTTTTATGATTTATTTATTTAATATGTATGGATGTATAAATTATTTCACATTGTATGACTTAATTTCTAAACTAGTTGTTTTTTATTATATAATTTATATTGATTGTCTAGAAAATTTAAATATGGTGTTTATATAATTGAAATGTTATGTATAAAATTTAATTATAGTTAGGGAAATAATACTGTTTTAAAAATGTATGTATTTGTAATTTAAATGGTGAGTAATTAGATTTGTATATATTTATATGTATATAAAATATATTATAATTAAAGTAACATAAATTTAAATCATAATATTCCATACACATAGGTAATTAGCTAAATATTTTATTAAAAATATATTAGTTATATTAAGTATCATTTTTAAATTTATTAAAATATGTAGAATATTTTTTTAACAATATAAATAAAGTTTAATTTAAATAATTATTTTAAATTATATCAAGTATAAATTATTATTATTTAAAGTAATAAATTATAAAATATAATTACTTAAATTTTGGAAAGTAGAAATATGAAAAAAGTTTTATATATACATATGGAATTTTATAGAATTGAAAATAACTTAAGTTTATAGTATTTTATTGGTTATTATTTTAGTGTAAATTATATTAAGAATAAATAATTATTATTCTGAGTAATAAATTATAAAATATAATTACCATAATTTTCTAAAGTATAATTATGAAACAAAATTTATATATACATATGTAATTTTATAAAATTGAAAATAACATATGTTTACAGTATTATAATGGTTATTATGTGAGTGTAAATTATATTAAGTATAAATATTAATTATTCTAAGTAATAATGTAGAAAATATAATTAATTAAATTTTGTAAAGTAGAATAATGAAAAAAATTTAATATATACATATCTAATTTTATGAAATTGAAAATAATAGACCTACAGAGTATTTTAATGGTTATTATGTAAATGTAAAATGTATTAATTTTATTTACTATAAATAATAATTTTAAAGTATATTAAGTATAAATAATTATTATTCCAAGTAATAAAGTATAAAATATAATTATCTAAAATTTGTAAAGTCAAAGTATGAAACAAAAGTTTTATATACATATGTAATTTTATAAAATTGAAAATAACATTGACTGAATAGTACTTTTTTTATTATAAAATTGGAAAAAAGGCCTAGTCCCTCCCTTAAAAAACCCTCAAGGAGGACGAAAGTAGTGTAAACCAAGTGAGTATTTCTACACAATGATTTGACACTCCCGTGGCAGAGACCCCAAACCATCGAAAACGATTAATCCCTCTCCTGAACGTTCGAGGCTTGCAAGGGTGTTCGCAACAAAATTAGTCTCCCTCCAACTATGATGAACGATTTAACCCAAGGTAGTTTCTATATCACACCTTCTGATAATATAAACTAGGTCCCAAGGAGTCTCATGCCTCCCCTGGACTATCTTCACCAAAACTTTAGAGTCTGACTCCACTTCCAACACCTGGAAGCCACGTTCCTTGCAAACTTGGAGCCCAATATACAGTTCCCGTGCCTCTGCCCCTAGGGAATTACACATACCATAGAAAGTTCTGAATTCCAAAAGAACAGAGCCACATGAATCGTGTAGGACTCCTCCACCTCTCATGAGTCCATCTCTAAGGGATCCATCCACATTGAGTTTCAACCCACTGGAAGGGGGGTTCCATCCGATCCATCTTCCTCCCGAACTTCCATGTAAAATAGGTCTTTTAAGTATGTTGCACACTAGGGATGATTATTGACTCCATTTCAGTAACAAGATAAGTTTATTGATTAAGGACCTAACCCTCATATTAAGGAACCAAATAGAAGCACGAGAACCCAGTCGTGTACGATTCCTTGCCTCCCAAATTGTCCAATAGATGGAAGCAATGATGATGGCACAAAATTTACATTCCATGCTATTGTTATCCACACCTTGAAGCCATGAGGAAATGAGATCATTAAAGGAGGGATTCTGAAGACCGATCCTTGGATTTATGAAGCAAAGCGACCAGAGTTCAACCGCCCAGTCACTCTGTGCAAAAAGATGGTCGGTAGATTCCCTCCTTGAGTTCGCACAATAGAAGAAACATGAGGATAAATGATTAACCCTCCTCTGAATGCATTCATCTGTTGGTAAATCCTTTCTCTTAATACTCCAAATAAGGAAGATCATTTTTATTGGAATTTCTTTACACCAGAATTTCTCAACCCACTCCTCCGAAGCGTTCTCCGCATGCCTGCTCCTCCTAAACTCCCGAGTGGAGAAGTTACCCAAATTTGAAGATGTGAAACTATATCTATCCTCCTCCTCAACCAAGATAATACTCTCCAACACTACCTTCTTCTCATCATTAAGGACTTCTTCGAGGAATTTATGGTACTTTCTTGCTTCTTTGAAAGAGATATTGGGGGAAGGACAGCCTTGGAAAAAGAGCCTCTCCCCCTGCCCAGTTATCCTTCCAAAAACCAATGTATCCTCTTTCAACGATCCAATGAGTAGATTTGTAAAGTTCATCAATATGTTCAAACATTAACTGCACCAATCCAGTATGACCTACTCTTCTACATTCTCCATAACTTCGATGATCACCATATCTATTCTTAAAGAAGGAGGCCCACATCAATATTCCTGTGATGATGTCCCATGAAATTCTTGCTTACATGCCCTACATGATTTCAGAAATATCACGTAACCCCATGCCACCCTCCTCTACTGGTCTCGCTATACGGTCCCAGGACACCCAATGATAGCATCCAACTTGGTTGGCGTCCCACAGTAAAGTAGAAAAAACCTTCTCCATCATTTCAATAGTCCCCTTCGGTGGTTTGATGATCGAAAAAACAAGAAAAGGAATGGAGGTGAGAACGTTGTTGATAAGCATGACACATCCCCCAAAGGATAAAAATTTTCTCTCCCAGTTCAGGATTCTTCCTAGAATTTGATTAAGGATGTCTTCAAAGTAGATTTTCTTAATACGTCCTAGAGAGAGAAGAACCCTAAGGTGCATCAAAGGAAGCTGCCTCAGTTGGAAACCCAGGATCTCTTGAATATCCCTGCATCGTCTCCCCGAGAACCTTTTGGATATGTAGACATGAATCATCACTGCATTGATATTATTCCAACTCAAAGAAAAATACACCGAGAGAATACCCATGAGTCCGATCAAGGAACTACATCGTCCATTCATGAAAACCAGAATGTCATCCACACACATCAAGCGTGAGATGGCCTCCCTTCCTTTCCTTCTAAATAATGGATCATGCTTCCCATTTTCCATGCCCCTATGAAGATTCTGATAGAGGGAATCCTATGCCAAAATGAAGAGAAAAGGAGACAAAGGATCACCTTGCTGAACACCCTACACCGATTTGAAGAAGCCAAAACACTTCCCCTTCAGAGAAATTGATAGCCACGGGGATGCGTAACACTGAAAACAAAGATCACAAACCCTTTCCTAAAACCCAAACTTACACATCACCCGGATGATAAAGCTCCATTCCACCTTGTCATAAGCTTTATCCATATCCACTTGGAAGATAACATTATATCCAACCACCCTTATATTAATATCGTTCACAGGTTCTCTAGAAATTACAACCACCCCTGTATACTTATCCCTTTGATAAACCCATGTTGCTCACTAGAAAATAATCTCAAGATGATCCCACTCATCCACCTATAAATCAGACTTGCCAGTATTTTTTAGGACACATTACAAAGGCTTATGGGTCTGAACTGCCCAATAGAAGTTGGGTCTTTGACCTTCGGTATGAGTACCACCCTTGAAGCACTCACCGATCTACTTAATTCACCACCCTGAAAAAAGTCATGTATGACCTCCATCACCTGCTTTCCCAACACATCCCATGCATCCACATAGAATTCTCCAAGGAAACCATCTCGGTCAGGTGCACTGTCACGAGGCATAATAGGGAATAAACCCTTAATCTCCACTTTATTTAGCATATCCGACATAAGCTCATTGTTAGAGTTTCTCAGCATTCATGGAATCCCTTCTAAGAAGTCCTCTATCTCTTCAGTGCCTTGGTTATTCCCATAGCTTGAGTTCACTACCCCATCCAAAATACTTTCAAAGTGATCCACATCCAAGTGGTCAACAACCACCACATCTGACATTTATACCCCATTCCCTAAACAAATTTTGAGTCTTGGGTTACTCTTCTCCTTCAGACATGCATTGAAGTAAGCTATGTTTCGGTCTCCCTCCTTCATCCATCTAACACGAGATCTTGATTTGTAATATTTCTCAATTTCAAGCAGCTTATCCATAATAAATATGTGTTTATTACAGAGTAAAGAGAACTTTATCTCATCCCAGTCGTTTTTCAATTATTCCTCAAGCCTTCCAATATATTACTAGATGTTTTCCTCTCCTGAGTTGTCAATTGGTCTATGTGATATCCATTTAATATTGTCCTTTTTGATCCTATTAAGTCTATTCATAAGGCCATGCCAGACCCTCCCACCCTCCTCGCCTCCCCATGAGCTTATAAACATTGGCATGAAATCACTCTCCTGGTGCCATTTAGTGGAATAATAGAAAGACCTGTTTCCATCCACGTCCCTATGTAGTTCCACAAGACGTGGAGAATGATTGGATAAAGAGCGAGGGAGGTGAGTGACTGACGTCTGCCTGAAGGAGTTGAGACCTTGAAGTTTCATGAAGAATCTGTCAAGATGACTCCATATTTGACTAGTTCCCCTGTGGTTGTTGCACTAGGTGAAGCAATTACCTTTAAAACCCAGGTCGAAAAGTCCCACCTATTAGATAAAGTCACCGAAGTCTTGCATCTCAACATTGCTACCCAATAAACCCCTTTTTTTCTGAAGGATTGGTGATCGTGTTGAGGTCTCCACCCAATAACCATGGAAGTGATTCCATTTGAAAGGATCCCAGGAAGTTCCATAGTTTCATTCTCTCAGTACTCTCGTTACTGGAATAAACAAAAGAAAACATCATCTCTCCCCCTACAAAAGAGATTTTGGTATTGATGCACTGTTCCATAAGGCTAACAAGGTCCACCTTAATTGATTGTTTCCAGCATATCCAGATAAAATGGTTGATAGGAAAACCATATATGCACCAAGTGAATCCCATATTCCTTGCTAGCTTAGGGAGCTTAGAAGTGTCCTGCTTTGGTTTAAGAATGGCCACCATAGATACCTTCGATTTCCTAGATTCTGTTTCTAGAATGGAACTCTTTATAGGAGCCCCCATCCCTCTCACATTCCAAATGATCAGCAAAACCATTAGTTCTTGACACTCCGGGTCTTATAACCAGTAGCTCCAGATGGGGAAAATGAAATGGACATACCTTCCTCCTTCGATTTAGATTGTGTTACTAGACCAGGGAGCCTATCTACAGAGACACCTTTCTTGGGAGAAGTTTCTTAATCTTGAACCCTTCCTAATCCTCATACAGCGAAAACCTATCTGGCGATGAGGGAGGTGGAGAGAGCACCTCTAACTCACCATTAAGAATGGAAACTAGAAGCAATCGCTAAGGGGACCCTCCTCCCTTTGGTAGGGATGAGGGTCAATCACATCAACAACATCATGAATAGAAGCGAGCGGGGAAGAGAGAGCAGGAGGAATAGGCGGGGCAGGTGGACCATCCATCCTTCAAGTCCAATATTTTAAAGGTTATTATGTTAGAGAAAATTATATTATTTTTATTAAATAAATTTAACAAATTCAATTATTTAATATATATATATATATACATACATACATTGAAAAGATAAATTTTTTGGAAAGCAGGTGTAGATATTTATTATTCATTACATCTAGTTATAGTTAAAGTTATATAATATGTAGAACATAAAAAGTATATCAAAAAACATATTGAGAGTATTATGTGGTGAATGATCTTGAGATGACTGACCAATGCATAATTGAAATTTAATATCTTATTTTTTTGCACGTGGTTATATAATTTTTAATAATTTTATTTTCTTTTCCTTATTGATGACCTACGAGTCATCCCTCTCTAAGTAGGTAAGGACCTACGTGTCCGCCTAAAATTTTTCATGTATTTCATAACCCTATAACCCCTCACTTTCATTTGAGTAACTTTAAAAAAAAATGAGTTTGAAAAGAGGCATTCGAAAAGATGTGTTCAACAAGTGGCGTTCAATAATAGGCATTTATATTTTAAAGGAGACTCATGGTTGTTGAAATATGTGATAATAGAATCTATGAGTTCACCCATAGGTTTTGGTTAGTTTATCAAATAATTATAAAAAAATCCATAAAATAAGTCTCAAGATCAATTCATAGTTATTTAGTCATAAGTAATTAAAATTTATGAACCATTTGATGATGTGGTATAAAAATATATAAGGTTTTATTAAATTTAATTTGGTGATAATATCATTGTAAATATAATTCAATAGTGAAGTTATTTATATTGATCAAAATTTTAGTTATAGTTTGTCACATGTAATAGTGAAAAATCTTCATGAACGTCTAAATAAATAAATAAATATATTATTTATTAAATATAGTAAGTAATGTGACAAGATTTAGTACACAATAAATATCTAAAACAGACATGTTAGCAATCTATAATGTTTATTGATCTTGAGATGACTGTCTAATGTATGATTGAAGTTATATACTGTTTTTTTTATATGAGATTATTTAATTTGTAAAAATTGGATGATCTTGATATTTCTGATTAATGTATGATTGAAATTTCATTTCATGTTTGTTCCAATAATATAATTTGTAATAATTACATTTTCTTTTCCTCATTGATAAACTATGTGTCATCCCTCTATCTAAGAATTTAAGGTCCTGTGTGTCTGCTTAAAAATGTTATATATCTGAAAACCCTATACCCCCTCACTTGCATGTGAGTATCATTGTAATAGAAGGGTGTGCAATAAGAAGTGTTACTGTTTGAAGTTGAATTTTCAAACCATGCCTGAGAAGAGACTAATGGTAGATGAAGTCTGAGATAATAGAAACTCAAGGATCCCCCTCAGGTTTGGTTAGTTTATCAAATAATGATAAAATGATCCATAGAAAAAGTCTCAAGGTCAAGTCAATTATTTAATCATAACCAATTTAAAAAATTAAAAATTCCATGATGTTGTATATAATATTTTATTAATTATTTTTTTCTAGGTAATTATGAGTGTGCAAAAATATTAAAATGGGGAGGTAATTTATACCGAGTAGGGATTTATTTATAGTTTTCCAGCTACAAGAGTGGAAAATATTTGTGATTGTGTGACATTGGATGAAGTTCACAAGAAGATTCATAGTTTGTTAAAACTGAGGGCTGGTCAATCAATTACTTCAATAAAATATCAACATCTTCAATATCCTGAACATTTATGGCACACTGAGTATCCTCTAGTTGATGATGATGATTGGATGGATGCATCATTTTTATTCAGGAAAAAATATAGTAATGGTATAATGGAATTATATGCTGAGATATATGATATTGATGTGGTGCAACCTACTACTATAGGACCATGTTTTTTGAGATATCTAGAATTCGACCATTCATAACACTTTCATTCATTAACATCTCATATAACTCCTATGATAGAAACAAATTATTAATAAGATGATCAACATTTGGAAGGAAATGTAGGGGAAATACCTATGTGTACTCCAGATATACATAATGATAGTTTATCTGATGAGGAAGTATCTGCTAAGAAATCAATTGATAATGTGGGTGAGGGTAATGTAGGGAATGAAACTTCTTAGGTTCCTATGATAGATAGACATCCATCAGTTAGTGGTAATCATCCTAAAATATTGACTTCCATGGTCAAAGGAATATATCATGTACAAAATTTTGATTGCTATGTCGTTACATCGACTACTGAATTCCTTGGAATTATATGGAATATATATGCATCAATTAATAACACCATGTATGTTAGAAAGGATTTTGAATGTAAATTTACCATGAAAAATATAATAAAACAATACCACATAGAACAAAATTTATCATTTGTGGTCGATTAGTCTAAGAAGGAAAAATATCTCATTCAATGTGAGAAATATGGGCTAGAATATAAATTATGATTGAGGGAAACATATTATAATTTTTTTGCATGTTGGAAGATAACCAAATTAGAAGGCCTATATACTTGTGTACATCCAAATCTTGTCACATGAATACTCTTCACTTGATGTAGATTTTATATCAATTGTTATTATAGAGATGATACAAATGTTTCAGTACGTTCCTGTGTCCCTTGTTTAGGAATAAATACAATAGTTGTTTAACTATAAGATATCCTATGAAAAATCTTGGAATGAAAAACAAAAGACAATTGTCAAAGTATATGGTGATTGTGATGAATCATATAAAATGTTGCCACAACTTATGGAATTTTTCTCTCTCAACAATAAGATTATTTACTATTTGGACACTATTTAGTATATATCCCCCAATCACTGAGTTGATCAATCAAAGGTGAAGTTCAATAGGATGTTTTTGGAATTTAGGCTATGTGTTGCTGCTTTACCTTATTGTAAAAAATTCATTTAGGTCAACGGTTGTGACGGGGTTTGCCCCACGACCTATGGCGTGGACTTTTTTTTTGTATTATTATATTTTTTTTCCTTAACCTATTGAATAATAAAAACAAAATAAACTGATGATACATTGTCTTCTTTTTAAATTTCTGGGTAAGGTATTACTCAAGGATCACACCATGTGACACGGACCCGGGACCGAAGGGAGACAGGGGCGCGCGCTTACCACTAACCTGCGGCTTCTTGTGATACCTTATTCTATAATTTTTATATATATTCTTATATTTTACTTCCTTTATTATATAAATATATATATATATTGTTTGTTTTTGTTTGTTTTGTTTGTTTTGTTTGTTTTGTTTTTTTTCCTTTTTCCACTAGGGAACTTTTCAAGCGACATGGATATCAAAGGAATAAATTCGAGCAGCAAGAACATCAAACTTCAACCACCAGGTGACTTCATTCCATAATCCTCATTTTCAATTTCCTTTTTAAATTTTTATTCCCTGCCTCTACTCCTTCTAATTTTTCATTTCTTCAAACACTGGGGACAGTGTTGTTTTAAGTTGGGGGGGAGATAAAATAAAAAAAAATGCTTTTGTGTCAAAAACAAAAATTGAATGATTTGAAAAAATAATTAAATGGAAGGAAAAATTCCTTTAACTTTGAACATGGTAATACGCATTGCACACTTTGAAACTGAATATCAAATAATTTAGCTTACCCTAATTCTGATTTTAATCCTTGTATAATTTCATGAGCATAGATTTTGGAAAGTGTGTCTGTCCAATGTGATATTTCATCGTTTATATTTTCATCCAAATAAAAAAAAATGCCACAATGCACGTCCTCTAGACTGTGGGGTACTAATTTGAATTTTTGGGGTCCCATAATAAATAGCATAGGATGGTTTTATTTTTATGAATAATATGAGTATTCAAAAAAAAAATTATTAAAAAAAAATTATTAAAAAATAAAAAAATAAAAAAATAAAAATAAAAATTTGCGTGTAGAGCAATGGATTGATAAAATGCGAGGCTTTCGGCACTTGGGGATCGTGACTCCAGAGTTTTCTAGCCCTGAGTTTTTCAATCTATCTCTATTTATGGTAATATGACTTTGTTTTTGATTAAGTTAACTCGAGACGATGCCCGAGTATGTGGGCTTCACTTGGTGCCCTAAGGCCTTTGAGTCTGGGAGTCATCGGAAAAGTCTTGCTACATGGGTTAATTTGATTAATTGTAATCTCAATTACTATAGCAATATTGCAAAAAAAAAAATCAAAAAAAATGATGAATGAAGAATACTCATATTAGGATTAAATGTGATTCCACCTAGTGCTTCCATGATTTCCCCCTTTAATGAAAATGAACCCCCATATCTATTGTGTTCACAACACATCATTACACCTAATTGAGTTGGATGAAGTATGATGATGGATTTGATCAAAGGAATGGGCTTGGGATTGGGATCTGCTTATGAAACGATCTTGTATTAAAATATTTTTATGGGTTTCATGATTGTTTGGTATAAGGTTTTTTGGTGATCATTGTGTATTAAAATGTTTTTGGAAAAAGGAATTCGAATTTCATTTTTGATGAGATATATTTTGCTCGGGACTAGCAAAACTCAAGTTGGGGGGTGTGATTAGCCACTAAATGAGGCTAATATTCATTGTTAATATACATAATTTTCATGTTCTTTGTTATTCATAAACACCATTTTAGTGCATTTTACACTTTGAACACCATTTCACATTATGATTGTAATACCTTCTTAAAATGCACTATTATGTGGTACATTTTTTGAACATCATTTAAAGTACACAATGATTCATCTGATTTTAAGGAATTTAATTTTACATATTTTAATTTGATATTTTTGGAAATTGATATTCACTTAAATATGAACATGTTTGATTCAGGGATCAATGGAGAATTCATGGAGGATGATGGAGATATTTGGCAATGAAAGGAAGCAATTCTGGAGAAGGCAGATTGGACACCAGCCCACTGATGAGACTGTGGGGCCCAACATACAGGCCCAATTAATCCCAAATTTCGTGGGATACTAGAATACATGTACAGGAACAAATCACTCTTCATGAGTTAATGCTACTTCAGCCTCCATGTTTCTCATTTAGGCGGCCCAAGTTAGAGATAAAATTCTGGGCCAGATTCTGAGGCCCAGAAAAACAGTACAACAATTTGATCATATCTCGGAATAAACAACTCCAAATGGGCCCATATTTTACAGGCGGTTAGCAGACATCCGTAGCTACATTTTGTTCTTCTATGTCCCACCCTGATTCGGCCATCTAGAAGGTCCTCCAAACGCGTCTGTTCGGTGGATGAAATCTGGCTGCCACCTCGGGTCAAATGTGGAAAATTCCAAATTCCACAAACCTTCCACCACCCTAGGCCTACCATACTCAAGTGGGATGACTTGTACTATTGAAGGCTAGACCCAAGGCTCCCAAAATTCCTATTTAAGGCAGTGGTGGTGAAGGAGTTGAGGATCTTGGATGCTTTATTCAATTGTAATGTTATGCTGCATTTTTGTTGCCTCAATTTTGTCTTTCACATGTAAGTTGTTCAATTCACTTTAGTTTCTTAATAAAAGTTCTTCTTCTACTCTTATTCTGTTTTTCTTAATATCACTTTGCTACCGTTGGATCAAGGTGTGAATTTATTCACACCAACCCTTGTGAAATTATTCACACAACGGTGGAGTGATCATTTTATTTTTGTTGTTTTCTTTACTTCTCCATTCCTCCCTTATGAGTCTACTTTCCGCTTCCATTGAAACCATGGGATCAATGGAGGGATAACCCACTTATGGGTTGATCCAAGGGAGTAGAAAGGGGCTGGATTGGATGTTATTTATCACCTAATTAATGTATAATCACTTTTTTAATTTGGATTTTTATTTGATGATTTTTAAACTCCATCGTCCTTGTTGAATTTAAGGTCACACACTTCAAGTACTAATACGATCCTTTACCTTAAAGTGCTCAAAACTTTGATCCTTCAAGTGTATAGGTGATTAGTATTAGAGGGTGTAGGCATTAAACCAATAAGTGATGATGTTGTTTTATCTCCTTAAATGAACCCATCTTAAATTTAAGAATTTGAAATCATTAAAAAGAAAATACGTCCAATCCACCCCGAGTGATAACCTAGGATCAACTCATTCTTTTAAATTGAATCCACTTAAATCTTTTAGATATCTTTAAAACCCATCCAAAATAAATCCACGTTGGCCACTTCATAGACAAAAATCCATCCCTTAGGTTGTGTATCTTAGGTATCTTCTTAGGTCTCTGTGGAATCGACAACCCAAGCTACACTACAAGGACCGTTCTACCCTTCTTCTCTTGGGTAAATTTGGGCGTGAACCAAAGACCAAAGTCTATTTGAATTAGAAATGAGATGGTTTGACCTCAGTAATGGGGAGGGGGACTATGATGCAACATTTTTCATGCAGAAGGGAACACTCATAAAAGATTTCCCGAAGTGGTAGGATAGAGCTTCACTTCCCATAATCCATAATCGAGTCAATGTGTTTTATTATGTATGTGTATATTTTTATCATATGAAAATGTTTCATTAATGAATCATTTTATTTTTGACTTGCTCTATTTCTAGCTAGTTTCAACTGTGGTGTATTTTATTTCTAGATTCAATCAAAAATAATTTTGTTATATTGTAACTATTAAAAAAATTATTAGACAAATAAAATGAATAAAAATAGGTTCAAAAACAAAATTAATGTTCCCAAAACCCATCCTTTAATTTACCCAGTCGATTGAGTATATCATCAAACCACATGTTCTATGGTGGTCTTTTCATCACATATGATTTATATAAAAATATTTTGACTAAATTAAACTTCATTGGAGATCAATAAAATAAGAAATTGATAGACTAAACCAACAACATCAGTTACATATATTTTTTTACCTCTTTTTTCATCATAATTTTGAACTATAAATGAAAATTATCTGCCTCATTTTTCTTGTTTTAGTTTTTAAAAAAATATTATACAAATTTTATTGAATTAACTACAAAAAAGTAACAATGATATCAAATGTGAAAATGAAAAGTCCTACATTACTCATATTCCAGGATAGGCTTGTTTCAGGACCGGTTTTAGAGGGACATCTATTGCCTGCTTTGAGTGTACAAAGATCTCATCATTTACATCATGATGAACCACCTCCCGCTATCATCCCAAATCTTCTTCGTGTTGGGTTCTATAGCATAGTGATATGAGACTTCACATTTGTCGATCATCATCTCATTGCTGCGCTTGTAGAGAGATGGAGGTTAGAGACATATATATTGCACTTTATAGAGGAGGTTATGACTATTACACTCTAGGATGTGTCCATTGTGTTGGTTATCCCCATCAATGGTGCAACTATGATAGGCCAAGTTAGAGTAGATTAGTTTGAGATGGTTCATAGATTACTAGGCATTCAGGTCCATGACGATGGTGGGTTTGTCATCAGTAGTATATTACACATGCTATGGATAGACCAGCACTTAGTTTATCTAGAAAATGATGCCGATGAGATCACTGTGTTGTGATTTTTATGTGAATACATTTTGAGGTTGATCAGTGGAATGATTTTCTTTGATTATTCTAATACATGTTTACATTTGATTTATTTACCTTTATTAGAGGACTTGGACCAGACATGAATATATAAATGGGGGTATGCATGTCTCACATATACATACAGGGCACTATGCAGCACATGTCACATAGATAAGATTCATACTATAGTAGTCATTATTCTTATATAGATGTGGATATGGAAGCACATCCTATGCTCACTCACTACTGCCTGCTGATATTATACTAGAGTCTCCGCATTGATGATGATATGGTAATTTTTTATAATGTATAAATTAAATTTATAACTTTCTATTATGAAATATAGCTATAAGAATGTTATCTATAGGTGGAGTTAGACACATTAACATTCAAATACATCCATAAATAATGCCCTCACTTACAAACTTATTCTAGATAGTCTTAGACCAGAAAACATAAGTGGTTAATATTTATATAGTTAAATATTTATTCTATATTTTACATGTCTTCATTTATTAATTTTTTTTTCATATTTAATGGAGTTTATATAATGAGGATATAATCCAGAGTCTCTCAACATATTTTATAGCGATGCTTACTACTGAATCCAACATCATTCCCTTAATTCATTTTCATATTGTTGAGTGGAATCAGGCTAATAGGGTTATCAGGTAGTTCAGATTATATCAGCTTATTCCTGCACCACCCAGTCAGTTATCTTCACTTCATTCCCCAAAGATGTCAGGGAAGTGAGAATTTGATTGGATGAGATATCATGAACGATATATTGACACGTGGGATAGATGACATGAGTCTTGATTACAAGGGGCGATCACAATACATATGAATTTATTCGATTAGATGGATTATGTGCCCTGGTATCACATGTCCCCAGAGAGATTTCTTACGTGACATGGACGGGGCTATCATGAATTGGTAATAATTCTTACTTCCACTATTGATTTTTTTTATTAATAGTACTTAACAATATATTTTTTTGTAGGACTCTCATGTCACCCATATCCTTCACATATTTATTCCGGTAGAGAGAGGCGCATTTGACCATGCATATTTTCATAGAGTTTTGATAGAGTAGGTTCTTCTCATGGATGAGATTTATCATGGGAATTTATTTGATCTGACACATGATGTTGAGGATACTGATCATGATATAGATGTGACAGGGGTGAATAACCAATTATGGATTCATATGTAGCATAGGAGGAGGGTATCCATCATGATTAGTGATATGATCCTCCAGCTCCAACTGTATATGAGCCACAACCACTACCATAGGCATATGAACAAATAAATGATGGTATCATGTCAAATTTTGTTACAAAGATAGACATTGAATGGTTTGTGATGCATAATTTATTAGCCACTAATTCATAGATATCTGCAACATAACAACCATCTTGTTCATATATTGGTGAGAGTTCCAGCCACTAACCAGAATCCTTAGAGGCAGGATAGGGTACAGGCGGAGAGATAGTACATCCACTATCCTCGACATAGGATGGTGTGGAGGTGGGTGCTAGTGATGATATATAAGAGAAGCATACACCAGAGGAGTAGAGTCGTAGACAAATACGACATGGATGCATCATATATAAACCTAGTTATGGAACAAATAAACATACATGCCACATACGTAGATTTGATTGATGATACATGTTGTATGTTTTTGAAATCATTATTTATAAATTATTTAAAACATACTAATATATTACATAATGTTACATAAATCAATTAATTGATATAATTGGAAATTTATACAAATAATTTTCAACAAATAAGAAACATTAATATTAATAACTACATTGGCAATACTAATAATTACTATTTTTTATTTATATTAATACTTATTATTATTATCCATATTATGTATAATAAATAATATTCTTATATTTATTAATTAAATATTAAAAATATTATTATTTTTAATTCAATAAATATTATAAATATTTAATAATCAATTTAAGATAATTATTTATTATATATAATATGGATTATAATACTATATATTAATATAATAAATAATCATCTTAAATTAATTATTAAATATTAATAATATTATTATTTTAAATTATATAATTAAAATTAATATTAATAATAAATATTATCTTATTTATTATATAAGTAATTAATTAATAATACAATATAATATATTAAGAATAATATAATTATTAATTAGAAAATATTTTTCTAAATACAATTTATTTTATTTACATAATTATACAAAAACATATTATCTATAATGCTATGAAATATATTAATAACATAATAATCTATTATTAATTAATAAGAAATAATAAAATTGATAATTAAAAAAATTTGACATATTGATATATTAATAATAATATTATTAATAAAAAAATTAAAAAAATATTTATAATTAAAATAGTATAAATATTAGTTTTTTTAATTAATTAATAACATAATAATATAATATTAATTAATAATAAATAATACAATCCATTATTTATTAATATATTATATATTAACAAATTGGTAATATTTTATATCAATAAAAAATTTGAAAAATATTTATACAGAATATTCATACTACTCTTTGGATGAGAGGGAGAAGCGTGAAACCCATTCATGATTATTTCTTGAAATAAAAAATGTGAATGAGGATCATGTTTCTTGGAAACCGTTTTTTAAAATACTTTATACCCTATCCCTTTAAATATTCTTTCTTTAAGAAACCCATTTAAAAAATCTCTCTAATGAAACCCACAAAAGAGTGAACAAGACAAATGAACAATCCAAGAAAAATAACACTGAAAAACCCTTAGAAAGTAGTAATGTTCTTCAAACTCATTGGCTTGCACTGAAAACTAAACCCTAAAATCCAACATAGACCTTCCCTACTAAAGTTATATGCAAAAGTGAACCCCAAAACAACTTGATCTATCTCTAAAATTCCAACATCATATGGGAAGAAAAATAATGATGAATTGCCATCAAAATCCTCCCCACATAGAAGAACAAATTCATGATACAAAAACAATCCCAAAAATATATTGGGTGAAAAATGAAGAAGAAAAAATAAAATAACCACCTGTCAATCCAAGAAAGGAATCCCATCACGAGACATACTATCAAAGTCAGATGAGGTATCTCTCTATAACCAAGAAGAATAAAATCAACAAGCTAGACATGAAAGGGGGTTTAACACCTATCCATCTCCAAATTAGAATCTCACATCCTCTTGGTATCAAGAGAAAGATCCATTCGGAGAACCAAATACATCAACTAGAAGTCGCATCGATAATGAAAAAAAATAATATGAGCAAGGTTCCATAATACAGATAATTTTTTTAAATGGGTTTAATTTCTTTTAGAAAAAGGAATAGGGTTGTGGGATTTTTCAAAATTGGTTCCGGAGAAGCCTGAATGGGGTTCACACTTATCCCTATACCACCAAGGAATCATGGACCCCATTCAAGATTCTGTCACAAATTTCATAGAGAGGTGTGAATGAGGTTTATGCCTCTTGCCAACTGAAATTTATAAAAGGGGTCCCCCACTCCAGATTTCATTATTCTCCTCTGGGGTTTTCTGTGAATCCCTACAATAATTATTTTATAAAAAATATTATAGGCTTTTATGAAGGTAAAATTTCTATTTAAAATTTTAATTGTCTAATTATTATTGATATTGTTTTTATGAATTATTTATTTAATATGTATGGATGCCTGAATGTATGGATGCATAAATTAATGTCTTTTGTATGATTTAATTTATGAATGAGTTATTGTTTGTTGTATGATATAATTTATATTCAATGTTTAGTAAATTTAAATATGGTGTTTATATAATTAAAATTTTATGTATAAAAATTAATTTATATTTAGGGAAATAATATTGTTTTAAAAAATGTATATATTTGTAATTTAAATGGAGGGTTATTTGATTTCAATAGATTTATATGTATATAAAAGATGTTATATTAAAAGTAACATAAATCTAAATCTTAATATTCTATAAATGTAGATAATTATATGTATATATTATTAAAAATATATTATTAAAAATATATTAGTTATATTAAGTATCATATTTTAATTTATTGAAATATATATGTAATACTATTATTGTTGATGGTTTTAAAAAGTTTTACTATAAGAAATAATTTTAAATTATATTAAGTATATATTATTTTTATTTCAAGTAATTAAGTATGAAATAAAATTACTTAAATGTTGGAAAACATAAATATGAAAAAAATTTATATATACATATGTAATTTTATAAAATTGAAAATAACATAAGTTTATAGTATTTTAATGGATTTTATGTATGTGTAAATTATATTAATTTTATTTACTCAAAATAATAATTTTATTAATAAATTATAATTATATTAACTGTAAATAATTATTCTTCCAACAAATAATGTAAAAAATATAATTACTTATATTTTGGAATGTAAAATAATGATTTTTTTTATATATACATATGAAATTTTATAAAATTGAAAATTACATAAGTTTACACTATTTTAATGATTATTATGTAAGTTTAAAATATATGAATTTTAATAAAATTTAATAAATGTTATTATTAGATATATATTTATACATACACACATTGAAAATTTAAAATTTTGGAAAGTTGGTGTAGATATTTATTTTATATTACATCTAGTTATTGGTAAAGTTATATAATACATAGAACATAATAAGTATACCAAAAAACATGTTAAGAGTATTGTGTGATGACTGGTCTTGATATTACCAACCAATGAAAAATTGAAATTTCATTTTTTTGTATGTGGTTATATAATTTATAATAATTTCATTTTATTTTCCACATTGATTCCCTGCGAGTCATCCCTCTCTAAGTATGTTAGGACATGTATGTCCCCCTAAAAAATATTATGTATTTCATACCCTTAGACCCCCTCACTTTCATGTTAGTAACTTTGTAACAAAAAGGAATTCGACCAGGGGCATTGTTGTTTGAAAGGACAATGGTGGTTGATGAAATATGCGATAATAGAGGCTCTATGATTTCATCCATAGGTTTTGGTTTGTTTACTAGATACTGATAAACTAATCCATAGAATAGTTCTTAATATCAAGTTATAGTTATTTATTCATAAGTAATTAAAATTTCAGAAACATTTGATAATGTGGTATAAAAATATATGACATTTTATTAAATTTTTTTTGGTAATAATATCATTTTCAATATACTTCAACAGTTAGGTTATTTATATTGATCAAGGTTTTTGTTATAGTTGTTCACATGTGCCATTGAAAAATATTCATGATAGTCTGAATATAAATTGATTTATATATATATATATATAATACATAAAGCGATAAGATTTAGAACATAATAAATATCTTAAACAAATAGTTTAGCAACATAGAATGTTTACTGATATTGAGATGACCGTTTAATATATGATTGAAATTGCATGTTTTATTCTTTTTTTTTGTAACTTATTATTTAATTTATAATAATTGGATGATCTTTAGATAACCGACCAATATGTAATTGAAAATTCATTTCGTGTTTTTTTATAATAATATAATTTGTAATAATTTATTTTTTCCATATTTGGTGACCCAAGTGTCATACCTCTCTGTAAGTATATAAAGACATGCAAGTTCTCTTAAAAAAATTTATGTATCTGAAACCCCTAGACGCCCTCACTTTCATGTGAGTATCATTGTAATAAATGGGTGTTCAATAATAATTATTGATGTTTGAAACTGAATTTTTACACCATGCCTAAGAAGAGACCGATTGTAGCTGAAATATGAGCTAATAGATGCGCAAGAAACCCATTTGGTTTTGTTTGGTTTATCAAATAATGATGAACCTATCTATAGAAAAAGTCTCAAGATAAACTCAATTATTCAACCATAACCAATTTAAATAATCTTAAATTTTCATAATGTAGTATATGATATTTTATTAATTATCTTTTTCTAGGTAATCATATCTTCATAAATATATTGTTACAATGAAGTAATTTATACCAAGAAGATTTTTAGCTATATTTTTCCACCTATAAGAGTGGAAAATATTTTTGATTGTGTGAAATTGGATGAAGTTCACAAGAAGATTCATAGTCAGGTAAAACTTAGGGCTGATAAATCAATTACTTAAATAATATATTGGTATATTCAATTTTATGAACATTTATGGGACACTGAGTATCCTTTTTTTGATGATTAGGATTGAATGGATTAATCATTGTTATTTAGGAAACAATATAGTAATGGTTTAATGGAATTATATGTAGTGATTTATGATATTGTTGTGGTGTAACCTACTACTAAAAAACCATGTTTTGTGATCTCTATAGAATTTAGTCCTTCAAAACAATCTTATTTATTTCCTACTTATATTACTCTTGTGAAAAAACCAAATTATTAAGAATATGATCAACATTTAGAAGGAAATGTAGGGGACATACTTGTGTGTACTCTTGATATACTAAATGATAGTTTATCTAAGGATGAAGTATCTACTGAGGCATCAGGAGATGATGTGGGTGAGGGTGATGTGGGGAATGATCATTCTAAGGTTCCTATGACAGATAAGAATCCACAAGTTAGTGGTAATAATCCTTTAGTATTGATTTCCTTAGTCAAAGTAATGTCATGTGAACAAAATTTTGATTGGGATTTCATTACACCACCTACTAAGTTCCCTAACATTATAGGGAATAGACCTAAATCGACTGATAACACCATCTATGTCGAGCAAGAGTTTGAAAAAAAAGTTTCCATGAAAAACGTGATGAAACAACACCACATAAAGTGTAATTTCAAATTTGTGGTTTATAAGTCGAAGATGGAAAAACATCTCATTCAATGTGAAAAATATGGGTCAGATTGTAAATTATGATTGAGTGAAATATATGATAATTTTTTCATGTTAAAAGATAACCAAAAAACGACACACAAACTTGTGTACATCCAAGCTTATCATAGTATCACTCTTCACTTGATATAGAGTCTATATCAACTGTTATTGTAGAGATGATTAGAATGTTTCAGGATGTTCCTATTTCCCTTGTTCAAGAATGAATACAATAATTTTTTAACTATAATATATCATATGAATAATCTTGTAATGTAAAACAATAGGAAATTTTAAATGTGTATAGTGATTCAGATGAATCATATGAAATGTTGCCACAAATTATGGATTTTTTGTCTCTCAACCATCAAATTATTTATCATTTGTACACTGTTGAGTATGTCTCCCCAAATCACCAAGTTGATCAATCAAATGGGATGTTAAATAGGATGTTTTTGGCATTCAAGCCATGTATCACTATGTTTCCCTATTGTAAAAAATTCATCCTGGTCGATAAAACTTTACTTTGTGGAAAGTATAAAGGTGTTCTACTTATTACTACCACACTGGATGTAAATTGTGCTCCTATAGCACTTTCATTCTATATTGTTAAAAAGGAGAATTTTGAATCATGGAGTTGGTTTTTGGCATATATATGCATTCATGTCATAAAAACTAGTAAGTATAGTGCCCTAATCCCACGCTTCTGGACTCTGTGTATAAGAATGATGTTTAATTTTTTTATAAAAATAACTAAACAATTACACAATACTAAACACAAACAAGGAAGTTTTACAAGTCTAGGTTTTGGAGGATTTGAAAAACCCATACATTTATCAAATTTTAATAAAAATAAAACAAATTCCTACTATGTTTCTGTGTGCACTAACTCCAAAGGCAAAGTTTTTTTAATTAGAAATTCTAAAATACCTTTGAAAAATCATTTTAAAACAAAGGGTGAGCATTCAATTTCCCATTAAGGTGTTTTGAAACCCTTTAAATACTTTTTAGAAAATATTTAATTGAAAATAAATTTGAGAAATGCTTTTGAAAATTATTTATAAAATATCATAAAAATAAATTTCAAAATAAACACTGAAAAATTAATTTAAATTACTTACACTTAAATTAATATACCAATTTTTAAATTTCTTACAAATAAAAAATGATTTAAAAAGTAATCCAATAATTTTTCTGAAAACACTACACAAGATTTTCAAAATAAAAATGTTGTGGAAACTTAGAACATTAAAGGCTATCTTGGGCCTACCCACTTGTTGAGGGATTGGGTTCACTCCCCAATTCCATACCATATTTACAACGTCCAATTACCATGTTTTATGAAAACAATTTTAATCTTGATTTACATTCTTATACATTTTGTTTCACTAGATTTCTTACTTTAAAAACATGAAAATGTTTTTAATACATTTATATATATATATATATATATGTATATATATTTTCACAAGAACAAATCTTTTAGATTTTAAAGATTCAAATCTCACATCAACTTGTCATTACATGATATGAGGGTAATTATCATACATAATTTCCATTAATGAAAAATTATTTTTTAAAAAATCATTTATACAATATAATGTTATATTCATATAACATACATAAAACATACATACATATTAATAATAAATGCTGGTGCATCTTTGACATGTCGTGAGATAATATGATGGATATATCTTATTATCAACATGAATGAAAATGTAACATAATTAATTCTATTGTTTAAAAATCACAATAAGTCATGAAACATAAAATGATTTCATAACATAAAACCCATATAAATTATATTGACTTAAATTTTGAAAATATAGTTTCAAAATTTAAATCTTGAAACACACCTATATTTACTAGTAAAATTAGTATATGAAAATTGATATTGAAATTTCAAATGAAATATTTGAAAATAAAATAAATAATCAATTCCGTACAAAAATTATAATTCAAATGAATTATGATTTTCAAAATAAAATAAAAATAAATCCCCTAACATAATATCATCATGAAAAATTTGATAGAAACATAAATCAATTACTTTAGTTTAGTAAATAATTAATCTCATACTAATTTTAGAATTGATAATTATAAAATTGAAAAGAGATTAAAAATATACCCCTTACAAAAATATATCTAAATTTCAAAATTGCAAAAAATATTCATTTTGATTTAAAGAAACCAATAAAAAACTTTGTTAGAAATAATTTTCCTTTATAGAAATTTAAATAGATTCTGAAGAACTTAACACGCTATAAAAATCATACGTTAAATAAATGATCCCTTAAATCTAATCATTCCATAGTGGATTATTGACCCAAGAGGTGCAATACCCAAGAAGGGTGTGTAAAATTTCAAACACCACTTTAGAATTGGAAATGAGTAAAGGAAATAAAATGTTCCTACCTCACCAGTTCTCTTCTCACACACAACAATAATAGAACATAAAAAAATAAAATGTTGAGTTTCCTATTCATCCCAACCAAGATACTTATTTATACATAGGGTTACTGTGTATTTTTAAAATATTATACTAATTTTCAATATCTTGTAGTTTGAAAACATTTGGACTAAAACAAAAACACAAAAAAAGATTCAATGAAATTTTTTATTCCAAATCAAGAAAAAAATGAATTTAAATGAGATGTTTATAGGTTGTAACTGATGAAGAAAAAAATCCAGATGCAAGATCAAATATTAATTACCGAAACAAAGTCTTCTCCATTACGCATCGATCCAAAACCAGATACCAAATAGTCCAAAATATAATCATTGAAAAAACCCTCCTAAATTAAATCATACATAATAAAAATCAACAAACACTGACATCGAGGAAGAAATTCAATACAGTAATAAGAAACAAGTGGATGAAATCAACAAAATAATTCATTTTTAAGAAGATCTCATTAAAATTAGGTCACTAAAAAAATGAAAACATTTATCTAGAATGGATATGGATAGCGTATCAATGAAGAAAAACTTACCATCGATATCACAATTTAGATCTATGATCAAATCAAGATATCTTTGAATCCCCTGTATGTAAAGGAATCCTAGATGACACCCAGTATAACAACCCTGCTATTTATTTCACACTTAAAAATAATTTATTACATAAAATATTCACTTGATGCATCATATAACATAGATCGTTATAGTGTATTTGAGACTTAGTAACATTACATAACAATTTAAAACATAAAATACACATCTTTATTGAAAACCTTTTTAACATGTCCACACAATTTCCTTCATGCCTAGCATTGCATGAGATAACTTGAGGACATGCATAAGAAACATGTGAGCTATAAAGCTCAATAAGAGAGTAAATGAGGAATAACAAGAATAATATATTACATGTTAGGAAATAGTAATATCAATGGAGAATAATAAAAACATGAACAAAAACGCATGATATAACATGATTATCATAACATGAAAATGTAGAAACGACATTTACCATGATATTAGCATGATCCAAGGCTCATTGCACATGATTCATGAGTAAAACATCATTTAACTTGATTTATCATGAGTAGAACCTCATTTCACTTGACATATAATGATACCAATATTTACCCAATGCATTGTAGTGATATTAGGGTGCACCCTTCTTAATCATTTCATTTCATGCATAAGTGTGCCACATGGATCATACAACATGGAATCATTCAAAATCATCATTTATTCTATGATAAAGGAATTAAGAATACATACATGAAAAAATATAAGTAATAAGTAAATGTTCATAATGGTGAATACCCTTGATAGAGAAATGGGCATAGTATTGACTACACAATGACTATGGCTTGGAAAATCGCGGTGCAATTTCGGCAGCATAATGGCATGATATAAGAATTAATAAAAATTATTGATGAGAGAGAAAGGGTTACCTCATAATATTTACATGAAATGGATAGTAAGGGGTTTATATAGATATATGTCCCAACATATGTAATGGAATTTATATGCATAATATAAAATAATTTCTTGAATGTAAATGAGGAGAGAGAAATCCCTTAGAGAATTTCTGCATGGTAACGAGTGAACATGGGAGGAATTGATAAGAGATAAAGGGGTATCTCATCTTTAAAACATAAGGATGGAAGTATGGGGGATGTGTTAAATCATACCCCAACATTTTTAATTGAAAATAAAATGGTATAACAACATAATTAAATTTTGAAAAAAATAATAAAGGAAGAAATCCCTTACTTGGAAGTGTGATTACAAAGGCTTGGGAGAGGATTAAGATAGGCTTATTGAAAGATTGTGGTGCCTTGAGAGGATTCTAGAAAGAGGAAGGCAGGGGTTGGTCAAGCTCCAAATGTTTTGAGTAAAAAGAACTAGGATCTTAGGTGTGTTTTTATAGGAAGAGGGAGAGAATTATTTATTATTTAGGTTTTGGACACTACACATTAAACTAATCAAAATCACAAACCAACCCATGGTTTTTGATCATGGTTTTTGAAAAATTGGAGTGAAAAATATTATTTTTTATGGCTAAAGTCCAAAATTATTAAAATATTATTCTCACTTATTTGGATGTGAGTCACACTCTCAAGGAAATCATTTTAAAATGTTAAAATGTTTTATAAGTCTTGGAGGGTCTACTAAAGCTTTTCAAAATAAATAAAACAAACCTAAAATAAAATTATTTTAAAGGTAAAACATATATTGGCCAAACATACCATTTATCATATTTTATTACATCACTATTGGGTTATTATGATGTCATAAGTCACATTATATATTTAAACAGTATTTAATTTTTACCCAAAAATTCGAATGTCTCAGAAAATTATGAAAATTTTTCCATTAGATAATTTTGAGATCCTAATTTCAAAAATGATATTCATTTTATCTAAATAATTTTCTAAATATGTGAATTTTTACTTTTAAAATAAAAATGGACATTTATCAAAAAGTCATGGGTTTTGACAAAAATAACTTTCAAACTTTATTAAAAATTATAATTATATTCATAAAAATTATACGATAATTTATATTTAATAAAAATTAATTTAGTAATAATATTTTTTTAAAATATTATTTAATTCCAAAATCCATTAATTCATCAAAATATATTTCTTTATTGAATATTAACTAAAAATATTATTTTTTCTTTAAAAACAATTTAAAACATAACAATGATAAAATGAATGTATATTATTTATTGTATACAAAAATAATTCACATAATCATAATGCAAGGGTCTTGTTACATAACCCCTTATAACACCCACATAAGATCTAAAGGTAAGGTGTGAGATGGTGACAAAATCTTATGGAGGCTCAAATAACATCGCTCAGGTGGTAATCTATATCAAATTACACTTCTCCCATATATTATTCCATTCAAGCTTAATGTGTTGAATCTTGACTTGGGATTGGTCAAGAGAAAAGCCCAGTGATGCTACCTCCTTTCAGAGCTCCAACAAATGGGCTTTGTATGGAGCAATTCTACTGGATGAGACCATCACTTCCTTTTTCTGAGTAAATTGGATTTGTTAAAGCCCTATATTTGTACTAATCATGTGGTCACTGTTCAACAACTATATTATCAACAATAACAGTTATTAACAGTATTTTAAAATCCAAAAACATAAAACCAAATAAGTTTATATGTTTTATATAACCAATTAACATAATAATATATTTAATTAGATCAATATGAATTTTCATTAATAAAAGTTTAGGTCATTAAAATCTTCCCCCTTTAAGAAATTTCACCATCGAAATTTCTTTTTCCCACACTAAAACAGATGCGGGTAACTCTACTTCATCACTTCTTCTGATTCCCAGTTGCTTCTTCAAACTTGTGGTTTCGACACAACACCTTGAAGAGGGGTATTGTATTATTTCGTAGAAATTTTTCCCTACGATCTAATATCTTCACCGGATTCTCTTCATAGGAGAGATAATTTTCTAATGGTTCCACCTTTGGATTGAGTACATGCGATGGGTTAGGTATGTACTTCCTCAAGAGTGATACATGGAATACATCGTGTACTTGAGACTGGTTTGGTGGGAGTTCTAGTTGATAGGACACTGCTCTAATGTGATCAAGGATCTCAAAAGGGATAATTTACCTTGGACTAATCTTTCCCTTCTTCCTAAATATCATAACTCTCTTCCATAGTGATATACGGAGGTATACCATGTCTCTGACATAAAACTCTAGGTCTTGTTGATGATTATCGACATAACTCTTTTGTCAAATCTGGCCAGCTTTAATGTGATGCTGGATGGTCTTAACCTTCTCCACAATTTCCTCAAGAATTTATGGACCTAAGAGTTTTCGCCTTCCAAATTCATCCAAACATGCTGGTGTTGTACACCTCTTCCCATACTGGGCTTCATATGGATCCATTTGGATGCTTGAGTGAAAACCTTTATTGTTAGAGAACTCAACCAGATGAAGATGTTGATCCCATCCATCTTTTTAGTCCATTTATCATGCTCTCAAAATGTCCTCTAGTGTTTGGATAGTCCACTCAGATTGACCATTAGTTTGAGGATGGTAAGACATACTGAAGTTTATCTCAGTATTCAGAGCATGTTGAATACTCTTCCAGAACTTAGAGGTGAATCTTGGATCTCAATAATATATAATAGATAATGGTACTCCATGAAGACTTACGACTTCTATGATATATATCTGTTATAGTTTATTCAATGAGAAATCCTGTAAAATTTCAACGAAGTGTGCAGTCTTTGTAAGATGATCCAAAAAAAACCTAGATAAAATTTTTTACTTTTGATTTCTTCGGATGTTCGGTGACAAAGTCCACGGTGATGTTCTCCCATTTCCATGTTGGCTTGGGTAATGGTTGAATCATCCCCTTATACTTATACCTCTCAGACTTCACTTGCTGATATACCAAGCACTTTTATGTATACTCAGGGATTTCCTTATTCATGTTATCCCACCAATAAAGCTATTGAAGATCTCGATACATATTTGTGTTTCCTGGGTGAATGGAGAAATTTGAACTATGTGCATAATCAAAAAGTTCATTCTTTAACTCTGGATTTGATTGAACATATAGTCTTGACCCAAATATCAAAATTACTTCTTCATTAACATTGAACTGTAAGGATTTCCCTTTTTGATAGTTTCCACTTTCTTCTGAATTCCCATATCATCCTTTTGAGCATCCTTTAACCTTTCCAAAAGCGAAGGTTGGGAAATCATTTGATAAAGGATTGATGATGTTCCCTTATTTATGATTCCCATGTCCATATTCATCAAATCTAAGAAGATTGGATTCTTTTCCATTCTCATCAATGATAGAATCACTGGGTCCTTTATACTTAGATCATCCACCACCTTGTTCGCTTTCCGAGGGTGGTAATGTATCGATTAGTTATAGTCTTTGATCAGTTCTTTCCATCTTCTTTGGCGCATATTCAACTCTTTATATGTGAATATATACTTGAGGCTTTTGTGATCCGTATATATTTCATACTTCTCTACAAAGAGGTAATGCCGCCAAATTTTCAAAGTGAAGATTACTATAGCCAACCCCAGATCATGTGTTGGATAGTATTTCTCATGAAATTTTAATTTCCTTGAAACATAGGCAATGATGTTTTCATTTTTCATCAAGACACAGCCCATGCCCTTTTTCGAAGCATCACTAAATACCACAAAAAGTTCCCCACTTGTGGGTAGTGTGAGAACAAGTGTAGTGATAAGCCTCATTTTCAACTCCTTGAAGCTATCTTCACATTTATCACTCTAAAAAAACTTTACCCCTTCAGATTTAGCTTGGTAAGTGGGTTGGACAATCTTGAGAAAGTTATCAAAAATCGGTGATAATATACAACTTACCCGAGGAAGCTATGAATATCTGTCACTAATTTTGGTCTCAGCCATCCCTCAATTGAAGCTATCTTGGAGGGATCCATATATATCCCATTTATTATGATGATATGACCCAATAATGAGAATTCATTCAACCAAAACTCACACTTTTTGTACTTTTCATAGAGCTTCACCTTTCGAAAGGTCTCCAGTACATTGCTTAGATGCTCCTCGTTCTCATCCTTGGTTTTGGAGTATATTAGAATATCATATATAAATACTACCAAAAATTTGTCGAGGTAATATCTAAAGACTCTATTCATCAATTCCATGAATATTTCTGGAGCATTAGTGAGTCTGAATGGAAATACTATGAATTTATAGTGCCCATACCTTGTACAAAAAGAATTCTTGGTGATATCCTCCTTCTTCACCCTTACTTTGTTATATCTCGACCACAAATATACCTTGTATAAGTATTGTGATATTCGTAGATGATCAAACAAGTCATCAATTCAGGAAATAGGATACTTTTTCTTTATCGTGATTTTTTTGAGATCATGATAATCAATGCAATGGTGCATTGAACCATCCTTCTTCTTGATGAAAAGGACTGGTGCACCCCATGGTGAAGCACTTGGGCATGTAAACCATTTATCTAGATTATCTTGTAGTTGTTTCTTTATCTCCTTAATCTATACAACATCCATTATATACAAAGTCTTGGATATTGGAAAAGCCCCAGGTATAAGATCAATCAAGAATTCAATATATCTTCTTGGAGGAAGAGTAGGCAATTCGTCGGGAAACAATTCTAAAAATTCCCTCACAATAGGAATGTTTTCAAGGATGGTTTATTATTTAGATTCAATCATCTGAGCAAGATAAGTGTTCTCATAGGGTAGTAATATCTATGCTTAAGATGATGGTGCTAAAGAAGATTCATCCTCCTCCTTTCACTTGTATAGAATCATGGGTCGATTCTCCATATGGAGAGTGATTTCCCTTTCATGACAATCTATGTTGGCTCTATATAAGGACAACCAATACATGCCAAGAATTGTATCAAATTTTACTTGAGGGAGTATGATGAGGTTCTATGGGAAGTTCAATAAAAAAATTATGACATGGGAGGAGTTATATTCATGGGATGCAATGATTTCTCCATTTTCCATTCTCACTGACATATTTACTTCCATGATTTGTGGTTGTGTTTGGATTGTTCTACTAAAATTTCAGGATATAAAAGAATGTGTTGAACCATAATAAAAAAGTATGTTTTCTATTCTTGAATAAATAACTAGCATACCTATTACCACATCTTTTTCGAGGTTTAATTCAGTGGTAGTGATGGAAAAATATCTCCCTTTCTTCCATGTAGGTTGTTGGTTGCCTCTGAAAACCCTTGGTTTAGATCACTAGTTTGCAAAGTTCCCTGGTTCTTTGTAATTGAAGCAATGGAAAATGCATTGAGGGTAAAATGGAGCATTACTATCCTTTGTCACATCCATGGATTTTTCTTGTCGGTAGTTAATGTCCAGGTGCCCTTCTCTTCCAAACCTAAATCATTTCCTTTCCCCCTTTAGGAAATTTCCGGTGTGCTTCTTTCCACACCTTTGATGAGTGGGGTGTTGTATTTTTTTAGTACTATTGGATTTATCCATCCAACTACTAGAATTAAAGTCCACCTTACGCTTGTTATCCCCATGATACCCCTGAAATTCTTCGATCTCCATTTTGACTTTGAGGGCACATCAGACAATTTCTTTATAGCTCTTGAAGTCATAGATCGCTAGGGATTTCTGTAGGCTAGGTTTTAGCCTAAAAAAGAGGCGGTCAACCTTGCATTCGGGTGTAACGACCAAGCTGGAGGCATATTGTGAAATCCTTGTGAAGTTTTCCTTGCATGATCTGATGGATTTTTCATCTTTTTTTCTTGAGTTCAAGTAATCCCTTTTCCATATTAAGTCGGTGGGTGCGAGGAAAATATTTATCAATTTTTTTTTATAAATCCTTAAATTCGAACGCCTCAATCTCCTCCTCAGGCATAATATTTTTGATCAATGTCCACCATTGATAAGATTCACCCTCCATTAGATAAGAATCCAGAAGAACCTTCTATTGTTCAGAACATTTAAGGATGGAGAAGATATTTTCAATGGAGTTGATCCATTGTTCAGCAATTGAGGGATCAGATGATAAATTAAAAGTAAGAGGCATTTGTATCATAAATCTCTAGATTATGACTTATTATTTGGGGGGGGGGGGTTAAATGTTACTCTTGACCCATGTTTCTATTCAAAACTTGAGTTAACTATGAGAGTATCGTGACAAAGTTTGTGATTCTCGCTCCCATCTGATTGGGAATCTCATTAGAACAGTCGTCACATTGATATTTTCATGAGTTATTAGCCCGAGTCCTCCTATTACTAGAAATTGGCTGGAATAAAAGGAAAGTTAGGGGTTACACATAAAGGGGAATCCAAAGGAAAAAAGGTATAACTTATAAATTACATTTATTTTCTTAACTTATGAATTTATAGGCTTCAATCTATGTTATCCATGATCTACTTCCCAACATAAATTCTTTGGGGAATTTTTTTTATTCCCTTAAAAATGGTTCATACTAAGGTTATGAATTTACCAAAGAATATCCCCTGGGAGTTTCATAACCAAGAGTACTTCAAGGCCCATTGTCATGCACCAGTTCCCTTTAGAGTCTAGCTCAAAGCGGTGTTTTTAGGTTTTACCCCTAGATACATCTGTGCCAGAGCCACCTATAACTAATCGTATCCATATAGGGACATATTTTATTAATAAAACAATTAATAAATACTCACCAAAATTTAGGGATGTTTCTGTTATACTTAGTCTTATCCCTAAGGATTTCACTTGGTTTTCTAATCCTAATCCCAAAAATAACTAAACCTATCCTCTGATATCAACTATAACAACCCTGCTCTTTATTTCACACATAGAACATAATTTATTACATAAAATATTAAATTGATAAAAAATAGAATATTGATAGGTATAGTGTATTTGGGGCTTAGGAACATTACATAACACCTTAAAACATGAAATACACATCTTTATTGAAAACTTATTTTACATGACCACATGCATTCCTTCATACTTACCATTGCATATGATAACCTGAGAACATGCATAAGAAAAGGGTGAGATATAAATCCTAGCAAATGAGTAAAAAAGGAATAAAATGAATAATATAGTACATGTTAGGAAATAGTCATATTAATGGAGCATAAGAGAAACATGAACATAAATGCATGATATAACATGATTATCATAACATGGAAATGTGGCAACAACATTTAACATGATATTAGCGCAAGACAAGGATCATTGAACATGGGGAATGAGTAAACCTTAATTTAAATTAAATTAGAATGATTAGAACCTCATTTAACTTTATTTATCATGACACTAATCTTTACCCAATGAATTGGAATTCTATCAGGGCTCACACATCTTAATCATTTCATTTCTTGCATAAGTGTGCCACATGGATCATACAACATGGAATCATTCAATATAAAAATTTATTCTATGATAATGGAATGTGGAATACATACATGAAAATATATAAACAATAATTAAATTTTCATAAAGTCTAATACCCTTGATAGAGAAATGTTCATGATATTCACTACATAATGACATTGGCTTGGAAAATCGCAGTGTAATTTCGGCAGTACAACAACATGACATAAGAATTAATTAAAATGGTTGATGAGAGAGAAAATGGTATATCATCATATATACATGAAATGGAATGTAAGGGGGTCATATAGATACATTTCTAATCATATTTAATGGAATTTAGATGCATAATATAAAAGAATTTCTTGAATGTAAATGAGGAGAGAGAAATCCCTTACAGAATTTCAGCATGGTAACTGATGAACATGAGAGGAATTAATGAGAGATAAAGGGGTATATAATAATTAAAACATAAGGAGGTTAGTATGGATAAGGTGAGAAAGCATATTCAAACATTTTTAATTTAAAATAAATTGGTATAACAACATACTGAAATTTGGAAAAAATGAGAAAGGAAGAAATCCCTTACTTGGAAGTGTGATCCCAACGGCTTAGGATAGGCTTGAGAGAGGATTATTGGGAGATTGGGGAACATTGGGAGGATTATAGATAGAGAATGGAAAGGGTTGGTCTAGCTCCAAAGGGTTTGAGTGAAGAGAAGTGGGAGCTTGGGTGGGTTTATATTGGATAAGGGAGGGAATTATTTATTATTTAGGTCTTGGACAGTACACATTAAACTAATCAAAACCACAGACCAACCCAAGGTTATTTACCATGGTTTTTTCCAAAGCGGTGTGGAAAAAATTATTTTATAAGGTCAATGGCCGAAAATTTTAAAATATTAGGCTTTATTATTTGGAGGTGAGTCAAACTCTCAAGGAAATCATTTTAAAATGTAAAAATGTTTTATAAGTCTTGGAGGGTACACTAAATCTTTGTAAAATAAATAAAACAAACCTAAAATCACATTATTTTAAAGGAAAAACATATATTGGATGAAAATACCATTTATAGTATTTTATTACAACACTATTGGGTCATTATGATGTGATAAAACAGATTATATATTTAAATGGTATTTAATTTTTACCCAAAAATTTGTTTGTCTCAGAAAATTATGAAAAATTCACCATTGGATAATTTAGACATCCTGATTCCAAAAATTATATTCATTTTATATAAAGAATTTTCTAAATATGTGAATTTTTAGTTTTAAAATAAAATCCAATATTCATAAAAAAAGCCATGGGTTTTGACAAAAAAATCTTTCAATACTTAATAAAAATTACAATCATGTTCATAAAAATTAAATGATCATTTATTTTTAATAAAAAATTAATTTTGTAGTAATATTTTATTAAAATATTATTTAATTCAAAAATCCATTTATTCATCAAAATAGATTTATTAATAGAATATTAACAAAAAAATACTATTTGTTCTTTAAAAACTATTTACAATGTAACAATAATAAAATGAATCTATATTATTTATTATCTAAAAGAATAATGCACATAATCATAGTGATAGAGTCTTGTTACATAACCCTTTGTAACACCTTCATAAGACCTAAGAGTAAGGTGTTCTATGGTGACATACTCTTGGGAAGGATCAGATAATAGCACTCGGGTGGTAATCTCTATTAACTTCCACTTCTTCCATAGGCGGTTCCATTCAATCTTAACGTGTTGAAGCTAGGCTTGATCTTGGTCAAGAGAAAAGCCCAGTGATGCTACCTCCTTTCTGATCTTCAAAAAAGGGCTTCATATGGAGCAATTCTACTGGATGTGGCCATCAATTCTTTTATCTAAGTAAATTGGATTTTTTATAGCCCTATATTTATACTAATCATGTGGTCACTGTTCAATGACTGTATTAGAAACAGAAAAAAATATTAACAGTATTTTAAAATCCAAAAAAATAAAACCAAAGAAGTGAATATGTTTTATAAAACCATTTTCATAATAATGCATTTAATTAGATCAAGAGGAATTTTCATTAATAAAAGTTTCGTTCGTTACACCCAAACATCAATCGAAGGTTAAAGAAGCCCAACCGGACTCAAACTCATGGTCTGCGACTCCACAAATGACTTCATCCTTACATCCGATGTGAAACCTTCAATTGAGACCTACATCAGCCACGACTCATGAAGACGACCCGCACACTGCATCAGATTTTCTTCTAAAACCCGAAACTCCTCAACCCCAATACCTGAAAGTTTTATCATTTTTTTCATTTAAATAGTTTATCATTTTATTATTATTTATCTAATAAAATAATTATCTTATTTCATTTATATATATATATATAATATTTAATAAATGTAAATTATATTAATTTTATTCATAAGTTAATTATATTATTTAATAAAACAATTATCTTTTTTCATTTTTTTATATATATATATAACACTTTTAATAAATATAAATTTAAATTATGGTAATAACAAGTTATTTATTTTATTAAAAATAATCCTTTATTAATATTCATTCTTTTTTAAATAATATATATATATATATGTTTTTATTTTAATTATTATTATTATACTTATTATTTTTACCTTTAATTTATTGTTTTATTTATAATAAATTTAATATAGGTTAGTTTAATTCAAAAAATTATAAAAAATATTATAATAATTTATTACTTTTAATATTACCTTTAATTATTTTCATTTTATTTTTTATTATTTATTCAAATAATGTTTTAGAAAATATGATATTACATTTTTATAAAAGTATTTTATTAATTTTAATATTTCATCATATATTAAAAAAGTGTAAATTTAAATAATTCAAATTAATGTAAAAAATTTCATTGAAAATAGTTTTATAAAAATATTTCACAACCTTATTTATTTAAACTATAATTCATTTATTAATTACATAATATTTTCCAGCATTTCAAATTCTTCCCCCTTAAAAGAATTGAGCCCTTGCAATTCGTTTTTCGGACTTGATAAAATTCTGAATTTCGATATTGAGAATTAAAGAATTTATAAGGGAATTTAACTGTACAAAAAAACTCTATCACGTAGATTTTTTTACCTCCAAATAAAACATCTAATCTCCAAATTTGTCTTTACAGTTCATCTAAAACCAATTATAACACCTCGAGCCCACGCTTTCCGAATCAGTTCTTAAAAATTCTATGTAATGTTTTTATAAATGTAATTGAAAAATTACACAACACTAAACACAAATGAGGACCTTTTACCAGTTGAGGTTATGTAGGATTAGAAAAATGCTTACATTTAGCAGATTTGAATAAAAATAAAAAAAATCACACCATAATTCCACACGTTCTAACTCCAAAAGTGAAGCTTTCTGAATTAGAAATTCTAAGACACCTATGAAAAATCATTTAAAAAGGGTGAGCATTTAATAGCCTAGTAAGGGGTTTTCTAATTGTTGAAATACTTTTTAGAAAACATTTCATTGAAAACAAATCTGATAAATTCTTTCTAAAATTCTTAATATAATCTCAAAAAAATATATTTCAAAATACCCTTTGAAAACATAATTGAAATTAGTTAAATTTAAAATAATATAACACTTTTGAAATTACTTACGTACAAAAATTTATTTAAAAGTAATCCAGTGATTTCTCTGAAAACACTACACAAGATTTGGAAAATAAAAACATTGTGGAATATTAGAACATTAAAGGCTATCTTGGGCCTACCCACTTATTGAGGGATTGGGTTCACTCCCCAATTCCCTACCATATTTACAACATCCAAGTACTGAGTTTTATGAAAACATTTTTAAGCCTACGTTATGTAATTATACATTTTTTCATTATATTTCTTAATTTAAAAACTTTAATTTTTTAATACACACACACACACACATATATATATAAATATACATGTATATATATTTTCACAAGAACACATCTGCTTGATTCGAAATAATCAAATCTCATGTCGACTTGTCTTTTCATGATATGAAGGTAATTATCATATATAATCTCCATTAACAAAACATTATTTTAAAAAAAAATTATTTATACAATATAATGTTTTACTCATTCAACATACATACAACAAAAATTCATATGAATAATAATTTCAAGTGCATGTTTGACATGTCATGAGCTAACATGATGGTCATATCTTATTATCGACATGAATGAAAGTGTAACATGAAAAATTCTATTGTTAAAACTCATTATAAGTCACGAGACATAAAATGATTTCATAACTTGAAACCCATATAAATGATCTTGAAATAAATTTTGAAAATATAATTTGAAAATTAAAATCTTTAAACACACATATATTTATTGTTAAAATTAATACTTTAAAATTTATATTAAAATTTCAAATGAAATATTTGAAAAAAATAAATAATGAATTCCCTACAAAAAAATTATAATTCAAATGAATTGTAATTTTAAAACTAAATTAAAAATAAATCCCCTATCATAATATCATCCTGAAAAATTTTGATAAAAAATTAAATCAATTAATTTAATTTAGTAAATAATTAATCTCATACTAATTTTAGAATTGATAATTATAAAATTGGAAATATGTTAAAAATACATATATTACTAAAATTTATCAAAATCTCAAAATTTAAAAACATGTTGATTTCAATTTAATAAAACCAATAAAAAATATTTGGTAGAAATAATTTTCCCTTACAAAAAATTAAATAGATTCTGAAGAACTTAATACACCATAAAAATCATACATTAAATAAATAATCCCTTACCTCTAATCATTCCATAGTAGATTATTGACCAAAGAGTTGCACTTACCCAAGCAGGGTGTGAAAAAATCTAAAAACCACTATAGAATTGCAAATGAGGAAAGGAAATAAAAGGTTCCTGCCTCTCCAGTTCCCTTATCACACATAGAAACAATAGAACACAAAAAATGAAATTTAGTGTTTTCTATTCATCCTAATAGAGATATTTATTTATACTCTGCATTACTGTGTATTTAGAATATTATACCAATTGTCAATATATTATATTTTGAAAAATTTCGACCAACATAAAAACTCAAATAGAAGATTCAATGAATAAATTCCATCCAAATCAGAAAATAGAAAAATGAATTTAATTTAGATGTTTACAAGTTGGAACCGATGAGGAAAAAAATCCAGATCCTAGAGCATATATTAATTGTGGAAACAGAGGCTTCTCTATTACGAATCAATCCACAACCACACACCAAACAGTCCAAAACAGAATCATTTAAAAAAATACTCCCAAATTAAATCATAAATTATAAAAATTGACAAACACTAACATCAAGTAATAAATTCAATAAATTAACAAGAAAGAAGTTGATGAAATCAATAGAATAAGTCACTGTTAAGAAGATCTCATTGAAATTCAAACACTAAAAAAATGTAAACACTTATCTAGAATGGATCTGGACAACACATTGATAAAGAACAACTTCCCATCAACATCACAATTTAGATCTAGGATCAAATCGAGATATCTTTGAAGACCTTATTTGAAAATGAACCCTAAATGACCCTCAGACATCAATCGAAGGTCAAAAAAGACGAACCAGACTCGAACTCATGGTATGTGACTACATAAATGAATTCTCCCTCACATCCGATAACGAACCTTCAATCGTGACCCACATCGGGCTCGACTCGCGAAGATAAACCTCACCATGGTTCATATTTTCTTCTAAAACCCAAAACTCATAAACCCTAATACCTAAAATTTTTATCATTTTTTTCATTTAAATCGTTTATCATTTTATTATTATTTATTTAATAAAATAATTATCTTATTCTATATATATATATATGTATATATATAACACTTTTAATAAATGTAAATTATATTTACGCTTATCATAAGTTATTTATTTTATTTAATAAAACAATTATCTTATTATATATATATATAACACTTTTAATAAATGTAAATTAAATTTATGTTAATAATAAGTTATTTATTTTATTAAAAATAACCCTTTATTAATATTCATTCATTTTTTAAAATAATATATATATATATATATTTTAATTATTATTATTATTATTATTCTTTTTACCTTTATTTTATATTTTTATTTATTATAAATATAATATAAGTTAGTTTAATTAAAAAATTTATAAAACAAAATTTATAATGATATATTAATTTTAATATTACCTTTAATTATTTTCATTTTGTTTTGTTTTATTTAGTAAAACAATATTTTAGAAAATATGATACTATATTTTTATAAAAGTATTTTTTTAATTTTAATATTTCATCATATATTAAAAATGATTCAATTGAAATAATTCAAATTATTTTAAACAAATTTCTTTGAAAATAATTTTATTAAAATATTTCTTAACATTATTTATTTAAATTATAATTCATTTATTAATTACTTAATATTTTTGGGGATGTCACATTCTCCACCCCTTAAAAGAATTTATCCCTCACAATTTGTTTGTCGGACTTGAGAAAATTCTGAATTTCCATCTTCAGAATTAAAGTATTTCTAAGGGGACTTAACTATATAAATAAAACTCTATCACATAGATTTTGTTTTCATAAAAAGATAACATCTAATCTACAATGTTGTTTAGACCATTTCTCTGAGGCCAATATAATGCCCTAAGCTCACACTTCCAAACTCATTGATTAAAAATGTTGAGAAATTTTAATTTATAAAAGTAACTGAACAATTACACAACACTAAACACAAACGATGAACTTTTAACAGTCTAGGTTCTGGAGGAATAGAAAAAACCTGACATTTATCAGATTTTAATAAAAGTAAAACAAATTCCTACTACACTACCGCATGTGCTAACTCTAAAAATGAAGCTATATAAATTATAACTTCTATGATACTTTTGAAAAATTATTTAAAAATAATGGCGGGCACCCAATTTTCCAGTAAGGGGTTTTTTAATTGTTGAAATTATTTTTAGAAAATATTTCATTGAAAATAAATTTGAGAAATGCTTTTGAAAAATATTTAGATAATATCATAAACATAAATTTCAAAATACCCTTTGAAAAATTAA
This sequence comes from Viscum album, assembly GCA_963277665.1. Taxonomy (NCBI): domain Eukaryota; kingdom Viridiplantae; phylum Streptophyta; class Magnoliopsida; order Santalales; family Viscaceae; genus Viscum; species Viscum album. The sequence continues at coordinate 1,982,458,010 of OY728119.1, forward strand.
TTTAAATTACTTATATTTAAAATAATATACCACTTTTTAAATCACTTATGTACAAAAATCACTTTAAAATTAATTCATTGATTTTTCTGAAAACACTAAACAAAGATTTTGAAAATAATTTTTTTTTGAAACTTAGAACATTGAAGGCTATCTTGGACATACCCAATTTTTGAGGTATTGGATTCACTCTCCAATTCCGTACCACATTTACAACCACTAAGTACATAGTTTTACAAAAAAAATTTAATCTTGCTTTACGTACTATACATTTTTTCACTATATTTATAAATTTAAAAATTTGAAAACATTTTTAACACACACACACACACACACATATATATATTCAGAAGAATGCATCTGCTAGAATCGAAATAATCAAATCTCACATTGACTTGTATTTTCATGATATGAGGGTAATTTTCATACATAATTTCCATTAATGAAACATTATTTAAAATAAATAATTTATACAATATAATGTTTTATTCATACAACATATACACAACATACATACACATTAATAATAAATGCATGTGCATGTTTGACATTTCATAAGCTAAGATGATAGCCATATCTTATTATCGGCATGAATGAAAATGTAACATGATGGTTTATATTTTTTAAAACTCACTTTATGTCTTGAAACATAAAATGATTTCATAACTTAAAACCCATATAAATTATATTGACTTAAATTTTGGAAAAATAATTTCAAAATTTAAATCTTGAAACACACATATTTTTACTTGTAAAATTAATAATTGAAAATTGTTATTAAAATTTCAAATTAAATACTTGAAAATAAAATTAATAAAAAATTCCCTAAAAAAATTATAATTCAAATGAATTATAATTTTCAAACTAAAATAAAAATGAATCCCCTACCATAATATCATCATAAAAAATTGGATAGAAACATAAGTCAATTAAAATAATTTAGTAATGAATTAATATCAAACTAATTTTAGAATTGATAATTATAAAATTGAAAATTGATTAAAAATACACCCCTTACTAAAATTTATCTAAATTTCAAAATTGAGAAACATGTTTATTTCTATTTAAAGAAACCAATAAAAAAACTTTGGCAGAAATAATTTTTTCTTTAAGGAAATTAAATATATTCTAAACAACTTAATAGGCCATAAAAATCATAAAATAAATAAATAATACCTTACCTAAAATCGTTCCACAGTATATTATTAACCCAAGTGGTGCACTTACCTGAGCGGGGTGTGAAAAAATTCAAACACCAATTTAGAATTGTAAATGGGGAAAGGAAATAAAAGGTTCATGCCTCACTAGTTCCCTTCTCAAACACAATAACAAAATAAAATAAAACAATGAAATGTATGGTTTCCTATTCTTCCCAACCGAGAAACTTATTTATACTCAGTTTTATTGTGTATTTAGAATATTATACTAATTGTCAATATCTATCAGTTTCACAAATTAAGACAAAAAAATAAAACAGAAGATTCAATGAATGAATTCTATTCAAATATTGAAATAGAAAAATGAATTTAAAATATATGTTTACAGGTTAGAACCAACGAAGAAAAAAAATCCAGATGCAAGAGCAGATATTAATTATGGAAGCCAAGGCTTCTATATTACACATCAATCAACAAACACTTTCCAAATAGTCCAAAATAGAATCATTGAAAAAATTTCCCCCAAGTTATATCATACATTATAAAAATCAAAAAACACTAACATCGAGTAAGAAATTAAATACATTAATAGAAAAAAAGAGGACAAAATTGATAGAATAAGTCACTGTTAAGAAGATATCATTAAAATTTAGGCACTTAAAAAAAGAAAAAACTTATCTGGAATGGATCTGGACAGCTCATCGATGAAGAATAAATTTTCATCAACATCACAATTTAGATATGGGATCAAATAGAGATATCTTTGAATCCCCTATCTACAAACAAACCCTAGATGACACTCAAACATCAATCAAATGTCGAAGAAGGCCAACCAGACTCGAACTCTCGGTCTGCGACTCCATGAATGAATTCATCCTCACATCCGATGACGAACCTTCAATTTTTACCCACATCAGCATTGACTCGCGAAGATGACCCTCACCAAAATTCAGATTTTCTTCTAAAAACTAAAACTACTCAACCTTAATACCCAAAAGTTTTATCATTTTTAATTAAATCGTTTATCATTTTATTATTATTTATTTAATAAAATAATTATCTTATTTCATATATATATATATCTATATGTATAATAATTTTAATAAATGTAAATTAAATTTATGTCAATCATAAGTTATTTTTTTTATTTAAGAAAACAATTATCTTATTTCATATATATATATATATATATACATCACTTTTAGTAAATGTAAATTAAATTTATGTTAATCATAAGTTATTTATTTTATTAAAAATAAAAATTTATTAATATTAATCATTTTTTTTAAAATAATATATATATATATAAATGTTTTTATTTTAATTATTTTTATTATTAATATTTTTATCTTAATTTCATAGTTTTATTTATTATAAATATTATGTAGGTTAGTTAAATTAAAAACTTTATGAAACTAAATTTATAATAATATATTACTTTTAATATTACCTTTAATTATTTTTATTTTGTTTTGTTTTATTTAGTAAAATAATATTTTAGAAAATATGATACTATATTTTTATAAAAGTATTTTTTAATTTTAATATTTCACCATATATTAAAAAAAGTGTCAATTTAAATAATTAAAATTAATGTAAATGAATTTCATTGAAAATAGTTTTATAAAAATATATCATAACATTATTTATTTAAAGTATAATCCATTTATTAAATACTTAATATTTTCAGATATGTCAAAAAGAGTGTGTTTGATATATGATTGTCATCAAGTGATTATAAAAGCTATCAATAGTGAAGGTGTTTCATAGAGAGAACTGAATGCTTATCATAGATATTTCATTATACATATCACAAGTAATATGAAAAATAATTTTAGAGATGAAGAAATAAAGAAGGCGATCATCAAGTTGGGTATGTTTTTCTAAATTTACTTTTTTTAAAGATAATATAATATCCAAAAAAATACATTATTATATTATGGTTTCATAAAACAAGGCCAAAAAAAGGTTTGATCAATGTATTAAATAGATTTTAAGGGATAATGAAGATGTGTATGACTAAATAATGGTGATTTCAAAGGATAAATGGTCATTAACATATGATAATGACAAAATATATGACCATATGACAACTAATTGATTATTCATTTTTTTAAGATTTCATGGATGCCATATACTCATGATATCATCAAGAGTCTCCCACCATATTGTATGGTGATTCTTGATGTTGGATTTTCTAACGTTTCATTGATTCATTTTTATATTTTTGAGTGGCATCAGACTGACAGGGTTATGAGGCAGTTCAGATTCCCTCAGCCCATTCCTGCACCACCCAATTAGTTACCTTCACTTCATTCCTTGATGATGTCAGGGAAGTGATGCTTTTATTGGAGGAGGTATCATACCAGATATATTAACTTGTGGGATAGACGACATGAATCTAGATTATGTGGGGTAGGTACAATATGTATGTATTTATTCGATCATCTAGATTATGGACCATGCTATCACATGTCCTTAGTGAGATTTCTTATATGACACATATGAGAATTTCAAAACTTGGTAATATTTCTTCTTTCCAATGCTGAATTGTTTTATTAACATTACTTAACTGTATAATTTTTTTTCACAATATGGTTGTATCACCCATCTCCTCCACATATCTGATCTAATAGAGAGAGGCACATTTGACCAAGAATATTTTGATAGAGCTGTGACAGAGTTGGTTCCTCCCATGGATGAGATTTATCATGGGGTTTTATTTGAACCACCATGTGATGCTGAGGCTGTTGAGACTGACATAGATATGATAGAGGGTTATGACCTTGTTATGGATGATGATGTGGGGAGGGTGTCCATTTTGATTATCCATATGCTCCTCTAGCTCCTACTACATATGATCCACAACCATAACCATAAAAACATGAATAGACATGGGATATTAGCATGTCGGATTTTTTTTGCACAGATAGATATTCACTGTTCTGTGCTGAAAACATTATTATCCTCTGATTCGTAGACATCTGCATCATAGAATCCATCTCGTTCATATGTTGGCGAGAGTTCCAACCAACAACCACTATACTTAGAGGCAAGACATGGTACTGGCGGTGAGAATATACATCCACTACCTACCACACAGGATGATGTGGAGGCATGCTCCAGTGATGATATACAGGATCAAATTACGCTAGAGGAGAAGAGACGTAGATAGATATGGCGTAGACACATCATATATACACCTGACTATGGTACAAATGAGCATTCATGCCACAAATGTAGATTAAATTGATGATACATGTTGTATGTTTTTAAAATCAATATTTATACATTATTTAAAACATACTAATATATTACATAATGTTTCATAAATCAATTAATTGATATAATTGGAAATTCATACAAATAATTTTCAACAAATAAGAAATATTAATATTAATAACTAAATTGGTAATACTAATAATTACCATTTGTTATTTATATTAATACTTAGTATTAATATCCATATTATGTATAATAAATAATATTCTCATATTTATTAATTAAATATTAATAATATTATTATTTTGAATTAAAAAAATATTATTAAAATTTAATAATTAATTTAATATTATTATTTATTATATATAATATGGATTATAATACTAAGTATTAATATAATAAATAATCATCTTAAATTAATCATTAAATATTAATAATATTATTATTTTCAATTCTATAAGTAAAATTAAAATTAATAATAAATATTATCTTATTTCTTATACAAGTAAATAATTAATAATACAACATAATATATTAAGAATAAAATAATTATTAATCAGTAAATACTTTTCTAAATACAATTTATTTTAATCAAATTATTATACAAAAAATATTATCTATAATGATATGAATTATATTAATAACATAATAATCTATTAATAATTAATATCATATAATAAAATTGATAATTTAAAAAAAAAATTACATATTAATATATTAATTATAATTATATTAACAAAAAATTATGCAAATATTTATAATTTAAATCATATAAATATTAGTTTTTTTACAATTAATTAACTAATAACATAATAATATAATATGAATTAATAATAAATAATACAATTAATTATTGATAAATATATTATTTATGAACAAAATAATAATATTTTATATCAATAAAAAAATTAACAAATATTTTTAAGGAATATTCATACACCTCTTTGGCTAAGAAGGAGAAGCATGAAACCCATTGATGCTTCTTTCTCGAAATAAAAAGCATGAATGAGGTTCATGTTTCTTGGGAACCTTTTTTTAAAATACTCTATACCCTATCCATTTTTAATATTTTTTTAAAAAACCATTTAAAAAATCTCCCCAATGAATCCTACCAAAGAGAGAACAAGAAAAAATGAACGATCCTCGAAAAATGATACTGAAAAAACCCAAGATAGTAGCAATGGTCTTCATCCTCATTGGCCTGCACTGAAAAATAAATCATAAAGCCCAACTTTGACCTTCGATGCTATAGTCAGATGTAAATGGGAACCCCAAATCAACCTGATCAGTCTCAAAAATGCCAACCTTTTATAGGATGGGAAACAAGGATGAATCACCATCACAGTCCACCCCACATAGTAGAACAGATCCACAATACAAAATAATCCCAATCATAGCTCAGGGTAAAACATGAATAAGAACAAATAAAAAATTCACGGATCAATCCGATAGAGGCATCCCACCATGAGACATACTATCAAAGATAGATGAAGTCTCTCTCCATAACCAATAAGAATAAAATTAAAAAGTAAAATGTGAAAGGGGGTTTACTACCTATCCATATCCAAATCACAATCTCACATCCTCTTGGTATCAAGACAAAGATCTATTTGGAGAACCAACTAGATAAAATATAAATTCCATAAAAAAATAAAATCATATAAGATTAAAAAGGCCCCTCAATACCCTACCATATCAAAAACATCGTAAATCATGTACCATCTTTCCTAAAGCATTCATAATGTGGCGCACTATCACCTCTCTGGTAATCCACATCAATGAAATAACCTTAACAGGGATAAATCAGTTCCCAAACCACTAAAAATGATGAAGCCCCATCATCAATGCACAAAATAAATTCTTGAACAACATGAATAAAAAACAAAATATGTCATACCATGAAAACTACAAATAATCAAGGGGTATAAGTAAGTGGTCATCGAGAGATGAAACATCCCATCAGCAAAAACTTCCCCCTTAGAAAACTATGGCCAAAATAGAAACAATACAATATACATGAAAACCACAAGAAGAAAATCCACAAAATAACACACCATAACACCATAAAAAATAACTTTAAATCCCCAACACTGATGATGAATGATGGGTTCTACTTAGAGGAAACTATTCATTAGGGAACCCCTTGTCACTAAATTTCTCTCTCTTTTTCACAACTATTTTTCTTTACCTCAAATTTGACATTAGAAACTTGGATATTTTCATCAATCATTTTCATATTTAATATTTTTTTTTATTATTTAATTGGATTTTGAAATTTAAATTTGAATTTTTTCAAATATCTTTTAACTTTCACTAATTTCTGTTGATAAAGTTGAAGATATTTCATTTTTATTTAACCTTTATCCTCACAAAAATATTATACTTATTCAACAAGTTTATCTCATTTTTTCAACTTTGGATCTTTTTCAAAATGTAAGTTTTCATTATTGATAGATAATCAAAAATCATTTGTTCTAATTTTTGAGTTAAGTGATCTTTAAGAGACACATTTTTATCTCTCATTTCAGCATGAACTATATTTATGTTTCTTGAAAACTTAAAACATTTCCACTTTCATCACTAGTGAATTATTCACCATTCACTTTATAAATCAATTATTTTCCATGAAATTCAATGGAATTATCCCCTTCATATTCATCCTCACAAATAAAATTTTATTTAAGATTATTTAATAAATTTATCTTCTTTATTTTTTATACATTCTTACCTTTCCACTTTGAAGAATGTTTTGATGACTTCTTCTTTGAGGAACTTATTGAATTATCATCATTGTCATTAAAAAAATCTTCTTCTTCCAATTTAGGATAATTTATTATAAAATTTACAATATCATTTCTCTTAAAGAATTTAAGTGGATGATTCCCTCGCAACTTTACATTTCCACTTCTAACACTTTATAAAATGAATGACATGAGTTCGTTGAACTTTATTTCTATATTTTATTCATTAATTTTTTTCCTCATCTTTATAAACTTCTTTCATATAATTATTTTACTTCAAATATTTAATAAAAATTTCCCTATGAACCTTGATCTTCTTCTTTAAGGTAATTACCTTTAGTATTTCATAAGGAATTACAATGATGTAAATATGATCCAATGGAATTCTACCTAGATAAACAATCTTTAAAATATGATACCTTTACATCAAAATTATCTATAAAAATATGTAGTGTCTTCCCAACACTTTCAGAATCCCCCAAATTCTCACTAAAACCTCTTATAGTGATCACATCTTCATTAATTCTAGTGGATAAGTCATAAACTATTTCATCATCACTCATCTAGGGATCTCCATATTTCAGTCTCCAAATTTTTATCTTTTCTTGCTACAATTTTTTATTGTCTTCTTAGAAATTTTCCAATTTATCCCAAATTCTCTTCACTGTATTCATTCATTTAAGTTTGATAAACTCATTTTTTTTGAATGAGATGATAAAAATGGAATTTATAGAAATAACATCATTCTATAAATTATTTTTTCCTAATGTCATCATTGAAGTACCTTTAGTATCAGGAATAAAACTATTGGAAGCATCCTCTAATACATCCAGACTAATTGGAGGAAGATATGAAATCATATGATCTTTCCCAATTTAATAATTCTTTCAATATAAAGTGGTAATCCACATTTTGTTCACTAAATTAAGGTTTTATATGTTCAAAATAAAAATTTAGAGACAAAACCTTCTAGTATAAAGAAATAATTTCTCTTTAAACTCTAAAATAGAGATCATATTTGAAAAAAACTTGGTTTGCTTTGATACAAATTGTGATATCCCCAAGCATGGTGGAGGTTCACTGAGTGGGGGGGGGGGGGGGGTGAATCAGTGAACAATATTTGTTTTTTACATTTTATGATTTTCTGTGAAATCAACCTATATTACTTGTAAGAGTGAGTGATCTCACTACTTAACTCACACCCACTAATAAAATAAAACAAACTATGAAACTTTATGTGTAGGATTTTCTACTAAAAATGAGTAGCTAATCCTTGACATGATTTGAAATCAATCGAGACAATAAATTCCACTATAATCACCATTATGAGTATAATGATAAGATTTTATACATGTTCTCATGTTATAAAAATACAAAAAATAGTCTCCAAGCATAAGATGAAAAAATACCGCCTTGATGTTTTTTTACTAATGAGTCCTTGTCTTTACTGTGGTAAAGATTATCATTTTCCTATTAATGATTATCTCCTAAAAATATATAGTTCTCCCAAACTTATTTATAATTTATAACACACATGCCTTCTTTATTACTCAACACAAAATTTGGGTGTGATGATCACACACAACTAAGTGTGTACACTTCTCCTCCTCCTCTATCTTTTTGTGCACTCTTCTCTATACTCTCCTTTTACTATTCCTTATCAACTCTATTTGTATTTGGTAACCTTGAAAGACCATGTTTGTAACATCCCTCACCTCCTCATTGTCTTGAGAAGGTGGTGGAACATTACTTGGTCTTAGGTGACATCCCCAAGACACTAAAGGCTTGAAATGCATGGCAAGGGATTCATTTATAGATGGGAGATGATTTTCCCTTTTTAATAAAATATCCACAACCAATATAACTATAACCAACAACCACTATATGAGGCATGAGAACAATTTAATATAAATCAAAGTAATACTAAACAAACAAAAATAAAAACCAAAAACTAAGAACCATATCAGATTATAAAGAAGAAGATAAAACCAACAAATCTCAAAGACTCCAAAGATATAACTCCACAACTTCAAATATTATCCAAGATCCCACTCCATGATCCAATATCAAGGTATCTTGATTCATCACTAAATAAATTAGATACCTTTACTTTAAATGTGTCTCGATAAATAATATCTAAAAACACATCAGAGTGCACAAGCAGGGGGTGAGTAATGAAACTTAGTAGGTTTTCCCCAAAATACTTCCCTACTCACCCCACTAGGATAGAACAAGTTAGCACATTTATCTAAAATAATTTATATAAAACCATCTAAAAGAATTTCAATAGTTTATCTCAAATCCCAAGTAATTAAAAATCAAAATAGTTTTCAATATCAAAATTGTTTCCATGGAAAGCAAATAAAAAACAATACTTTACACCATTTCAAATTCCTTTTTTTCATACCCATTCCATGATTCACACACACACACACAAACAAAGACACATGAATGCATCCAGTGACAATACCATACCCATGATTAGTCTCTCATCCATCCACCAAGTTGTCACTAGGTGGCCAATCTCCTTGTTCCCCAAAGACACACACCCATTTATCCAGGGTCACATCCCTTGGACCCTAATGGTACACTCCCCTTATTTAGTGACACATTAAAATCATGAACTCACACCAACCCGTGTAAGCCAAAATCATTCTAAACCAACCATTTCAATCCATTTCAACAAAAACTCTATTTTAATGTAAAAATTTCTATCAAACCATTTCCATGAATCAAAGCCAGGACATATGCTAAAACAAAATTTTAAAATCATGAAGCAAGCACTTTGAATAATAAACAAATCACAAAATTTTCCAAACCATCACTAAAGAAGGTTTATACCAAGTTTTTCACATCAATTTCACAATAAATTTCAGGAAATTCAACAAATTGAAACCAATAATTAAAGTTATAATAAGTGTATTTGAGAGTAAATTCACTTACCTCAGAAAATTAAGCGAAAACGATTAACAACACAAATTATTCAACAAACAGGATTAAAACTCCAAAAAACCCACTTTAGATATTGTTACCTAATATAAAAACAACCATATATCAATACGATTGGCATAAAAAACCATGTATATATCACCAACTGATTAGATCCATGAGTCCAATATTGTGAATAAGACAAAATCTAAGGAAAAAAACCAATAACAAAGACTTACCAAGGAATTCAGGCTTCAATGAACCAAGATTTTCCCAAGGATCACTCTCAGATCAAGGGGAATAGTCTAAAAAGATATTTGGAAAAGAGTAATTTGAGTTAGGGTCATACTAGTTAAAAAATAATCCATTAAGGAGAAAAACTAAGCTCAATCCAAATTTTTCAGATCTAGATTTTAGCTAAGCACGATTTGGGAGCACAATTACAAAAAACTGTTCCCTAACCATGTGCATGACCTCTATCCCCAAACACACAATTACTAAAGGGTGTACACAAGGTTTGGAAAAACTATGTACCTAATAGTGCACCTACCTAGATCCCATTTCCTCACTTTTCATGATTCTTTATAGGAGTTTTACAATTTCTACTAACTATTCTTAAATCATGATCATATAGAAAAGAACAAAAAACATACAAAAGGTCCTCCAAAACCTCCAAAAATTCACCCAAACACTTTAGATACATTAAATACATAAATAAAGGGTTAATTATTTGAAACCAAGGGTTCTATATTCTCCCCACCATTTTCATTTCTGTCCTCAGAAACAAGAAAACCACCACTGTACCAAAAGATTTTGGGCCATTGCTTGACCATTTATTCCCATTCCCATGTTTCTTCCTGAATCTGACCATGCTACCATAAAACCCTCAGTAGACCAATGATTTTACCACCCAAGACATTCTATTTCCTATCCACAATCTATACCAACATATGAACCAAAAAAGCATCCGACTCTAGGTCAATGTGATCCCATTAAATCACATGGTTAGGATCAGGATCATACTTCCTTTATAAAGATACATGAAAGAAATTATGCACTGAACAAAATCATGATGGAAAACCTGGCCAATATTCCACCTCCCAAATCCATTCAAGTATCTCAAAAGGGCCTATGTTTCAAAGACATAATTTTCCCTACTTCCCAAAATGACGATGCCCAAGCCTTGGAGAGATGATCAGGAACATATGATCACTCACCCAGAACGACAACAACTATCGATGATGATCCACATATGATGTATGATGACTATGATCCATCTCCATCACCTTTTTTATCAACTAGATATTTTCCATTATCTCTTAGATAAGGCTTATCCCAACTAGTGAAGTATCATATGTTTCCACCCAACAAAGTGGATAATGAAAAAGGATGCCCATACAATGCTTGAAAAGGAGCCATATATATCGATTCCTGATAACTTTTTTTATATGAGAACTCTAAAAACAGAGCATGATCCTCCCATGATACACCAAAATACATTACACAAGCTTCAATATTGTCTTCCAACATTTGTATTTTACTTTTAAACTATCCATCCTTATAAGGATGATATGTCGTACTCATAGTTAACTGAGTCCCAAAGTGTTGCTCTAAGGATTTCTAGAAATGATACATAAACCTCATATCTCATTCTGATACTATTGAAATTGGTACATGATGTCTCTTTTACACCTCTTGGATATAGATTTTATACAAGTCCTCTACCATATGAGATTCAAAAATAGGGATGAAATGGGCCGACTTTGTGAGCTGATCCACTATCAGCCATATGGAATCTTGTTTTCGAATAATCCTTAAGGTACCTATCATGAAATCCATGTCTGTCTACTTCCATTTACAGATAGGAATAGTTAAAGACTACAAAATCCAGTTTCCCACTGGTGCTCCACCTTATCATACGGAAAATTCAAGTATCTCGAAACAAACTCATGCACCTTTATTTTCATATCAACCTACAAAAAAATTTCTTTCAATACCTCATAAATCTTCTATATTCTAGGATGAAAAATCCATATTGAATGATGTTAAGAACGAAGAAGTTATACCTAACAAGCCAATGGTATGACCATATGACCTAGAAACCATAAAATGACCTCACATATATGTTCCATCCCTCAATGGTTTACCCACCATTGAGTTTTGACCACACAACAACACATTTTGAATCAGATGTCAGTTAATATTTAACAATCTTCACCAAATCTGAAACCAAACAAACTGGAAGGAAAATCACATCACTAAATTGGTATTCATAATCCAAGAACATGTCATCTATCATTGACATCAATTTCCACTAATCTAAAACCTCTTTTTCCAACTAACCCTATGAATTTTTGATCAATGTATCCACCATCTAATTTACTTTACCCAGTGTGTAAATCAAGTAAAATTCAATAATTAGGAGGTACTCTTCCCTTATTCTTTGTCTCATATTCAGACCCCTTTGTGATAAAATATGTTTCAAGATATTATGATCCATAAACACTGTGAATTTATCAGCAAAGAGGTAACGAAACAAAGTATTCAAAGAATGTACTATATAATCATACTCCAAATAGTGTGTTGGGTAGTTATTCTCATGAAAGTATAAATATAGTGATATATAAGAAACAACATGATCTATCTACATGAGAACATATCCCAACCTCGATTTTGAAGCATCAAAATACATCACATACCCTTGTCCTGATTCCAATAAAATCAAGATCGGTTCTAATGAAAGATAAACTTTAAACTCGTGAAAAGACTTCATCCATTCATAATTCCATTAGAATGAAACATTTTTCCTTTCCAAATATATCATAGGTGAATATTTTCATGAAAATTAATGAACAAATAATCATTAATAACAAGCTAATCCAAGGAAACTACATATCTCGAAGACATTCATTGGAGGTTTCCAATAGATAACAATTTCTATCTTTTATAGACAAAAAAAATTTCAGAGATTACATGTGAAAGAAAACATACCTCTTGTATCCAAAAATCACACTTTGATAGTTTGGAATATAGAATATGATCATAGAAAATTACCAACACTATTTCCAAGTGTTTATGATGATTAACCGTTATCCTTGAATACACCAATATTTCATCCACAAAAACCACCAAAAAATAATCGAAGTATCTTTGAAATATATGATTTATAAATTCCATAAATATTGTTCGCGCATTCATAATACCAAAAGGAATAACCATGAAATCGTAATGAACATATCTACTCCTGAAAGATATTTTCAGAATATCCTCCTTCTGAATTAGAAATTGGTGTTATGTTGATCACAATTCAATTATAGAGAACCAATATAATCCTCTCAATTAATCGAAAAGATCATCAATTCATGGAAGTGGATACATATTATTTATCATAACTTGGTTAAGCTTACGATAATCCACAAAAAGTTGAATATTTCCATTCTCATTTTTCACAAACAAATCCGGTGCTACCCATAGAGATGTATTAGGATGAAAAACCCTTTTCTTTACAAATATTCCAACCAAAATATCAACTATCTTAATTCTTGTTGGTACCATCCATTAATATGTAAGTGAAATAGGACTTGTCTCTTAGAGGAGATCAATCGTAAACTCCACTTCTCTTGTGGGTGGAAACCCTAAGAAATTTTGGGGGAAAACATTAAGAAACTGATCACAAACTACTGGAAACCGGCTATTATCAATCTCATCCATCGATACTAAGGTAAAAGATGCCAACTAGTATGGTATCATTCCAACTTCTGGTGTCAACAAGCCTAATGAACCTACCTTTACATTCCAGTCTCCTTTAAAGAGATGATTGATGTCATTATCATTTTTAAAACTAACCATTCAGGTATAACAATCAGTGTGAGATTTTAACATTATTAACCAATCCATACCTAGGATTATTTCATATACATCCATCTCAAGTATAGAGAAATACCATATCAACTAAACTCCATAAATTTTTATAGAACACAGTTTTCATATAAATGCTCAACATTCTCATTGACCAAGAGGATTTTTAAGTTTCAACACAGATGACATCATCACAACATGTAAACCCATAAGATCAACAACATCAGAAGAAATACATAAATGGGATGTACCTATATAAAAAAAATGCTTGCATAATGGTAGAATTAAAAGTAATCACACCTCTCACCATCAGTGGTAACAATTGGTCATCCAAAATAACTTTCTCAGATTTATATAATTTCTAACTCGCTACACTTGGGTATTTATTTCCCTGTTGAGATTTCCCTTGTTGAGGAGTAATGATATCAGTATAATCCTCATGGCTTCCTTGGATCTACTAATGAGAGGTATTCTAATACCATCATCCTATTGAATCATATAATGTATAAGAAATACAAGATTTTCCCTTAACACCTAAACTTGGAGCACTACGATAATAGAGCTGATGATTCCCCATCTGGTTTCAATTGTGGAATGCTCCAGGTGGTTTGATAAAATCTCACTTCACGTGATCAAACAAACCACATTGAAAAAATCTAGGTTTACCCTTTGGTTTTAAAAGAAGATTCACCAATCCAATTCTCTAGTTTTGAGTCATTCCGCTACCTTGTAAATAGGAGTCCCTCTTGTGCTTGTTCCTAGCATTAGAGTTCCGGTCATTTCCTATAGGTATCAACATACTTCTTCCACATGTAGTTCCTGATATGTACCTTTCTTCCACCATTTCTATGTTAACCATATATGTATAATCTATTATACTAAGAAATTTTTTTTGAGTGAATATCTTAACTTAGCTATGATTCAAAAATACGTGCCATCAAGGAAACACTTTCAATAACTTTGGGTGAAAAAACAAACTAAATTTATAAATTTAGCTGCATACTCTATCATTGAGAGATTATCATGCTTCAAGATGAAAATGTCCTTAATTATAGAAATATAGAACATGCAAGGATAGAATTTTTTGTTGAAAAATTATTCAAAATACACCCAGGAAATTAATTGGTCTAATTTAGCCTGAATTTCTAAATACCACTAATGGTGTGCAAGATCCTCTAGCATATATTTCACCAACTTGACTTTTAGCTCTTCTAGTGTGCCAAGGAAATCGAAGATTCAATTCACCCTATTTAGCCACACCTCTGCCTTCTCTAGTTATAAATCACCCTAATATATGGTTGGATTATTTTCTAAAACTGAAATTAATGATCCACTTTCCTTGGTTCATCACTTTGGCCCCATTTCCATAGCCTAAAAAGCCTGTACAATACTTTGAACTAGTATTAGTTCACCTCTGGCTTAGGTGAAACAACATTATCAGCTGCCTCTTTGGGTTGGTTTCTTCAACACCTACCAGGTAACATTTCTATAACCAAAACAAAACTCCATAAGTCTCACTCTATATCAATTTAAGACTAATAAATTTTAAATTCTACCACATCACATAAATTACAAAATTTCTTTCGAAAATTCAACACTTTCCAATTTCAACCATTTTTTGAAATTTCCATCATTCTTTTGAAAATAAAAACAATTTTAAAATACCACTATCATAACTTTTATAAATATTACATTTGAAAATACTTACAATGATGTTCAAAATTCAACAGTTTTTCACTAAATCATAATTCATTACTCAAAATGAAATATGAACCGCTAATAAAAATTCATTTCCAAAATACATTTCAGGATATTCTCATTGACTAAACCGATGAAAATGAGATTAAAAAACCTATAAGTGTCTCAAGAAACATATATAATCAACTAAATGGTAACTTTAGGTTTAGAATAAATTGGTCAGATACTTCTTTTTTATTCTCTACATTTTAAGTCCCGTTGATCCAACTCCTTTTTACCAACCTAACTTGATAAATAATCATGGATGATTTTCCAACTTCAAAACTGAAAAGCCAATACTATTTATCCTAAAATTAAATATAGACCGACCAAGATTGATACCATTTATAACATCTCACCCCTACTCATTTTCTAGAGAAGGCAGTGGAATGTTACTTGGCCTTATATGACATCTCCAAGACACCAAAGGATATAAATAAATGCCAAGGGATTCATTTATAATTGGGGGGAATTTTCAATTTGAAATAAAACAACCACAACCAAAACAACCATAACCATCAACCACTATACAATTCATGATAATACTGTAATACAACTCAAAGTAATATCAAACAGATAAAAATAGAAACCAAAAACTAAGGACCATATTAAAGTAAAAAATGGAAGAAATAATAAAAAAATATCACAAAATACAAATATATAACTCCATACCTCCCAACAAACTCCATGATTTAACTCCATAATATAATTATAAGGTATCATGATGCATCACTAATGAAATGAGATACATTTACTTTACATGTATCTTGATAAACCATATCTGCAAATGCACCAAAGTTTCCAAGCATGGGGGTGAGTAATGAAATTCAATAAATTTCCCCTAAATGAATTCCCTACACACACCACTAGGATAAAATAAGTTAGAAATTTTTTATAAACCCATTATAAAGTATTTAAACAATTTATCTCAAATCCCAAGAATTTCCAAACCAATTTTGTTTCTATATCCAAACAATTTACAATGAAATAAAACAACATGAAATTCTTTAAAACATTTCACATTCCTTTTTGGCGTACCCATTCCATGATTCACGCACACACATGCCTGCATCCAGTGATAGTTCCATACTCATGAGTGGTATCTCATATATCCAGTATTTCATCACTATGTGGAAAATATATTTTTCCCCCATGGCATACTCCCCTTTATCTAGGGTCACATTCCTTGTAACCTAATGGTACATGCCATATATTCAGCGTCACATTGAAAGCATAAACTCACACCAAACTGTGTATTCCAAAACCTTTCCAAACCACCCATTTCAATCAATTTCAATGAAACCAACATTTTATTGAAAGAATTTACAAAAACCATTTCCATTAATAAAAAATAATCTATATTTTAAACCATCATTTTAAAATCATGAAATAATCACTTTTCACAATAGAAAAATTCTAAAATTTTCAAAAACATCACTAATAAAGGATTCTACAATGGATTACACGTCAATTTCACAATAAATTTTATGAAATTTAAAAATTTGAAATAAATCCTTCATGTTCTAATAATAGGAGTTTAGAGTGAAGAAATATACCTTAGAAACATAGGTGAAAATGAAGAACAACATAAATTCTTGAAAAAGAGGATTAAAACTATAAAAACCAACATTAGATCTTGTTACCTAACTTCAACACAACCATATATCAACATGATTGGAATAAAACACCATGGATATATACCCAATGTATTAGATCCATGAATCCAAAAAATGAATAAGATAAAATCTAAGGAAAACAACCAATAATGAATATTTACCAAGGAATATAGGCTTTAACAAACCAATATTTTCTAACAGATCACTCATGTATGAATAGTAATCGTCTGAGAAGCCTTTTTGAAGAGATAAATTCGTGTTAGGGTCATACTAGAGGGAAAAATAATCCATTAAGTAGAAATACCAAGTTAGATCCATAATTTTTGGATCTAACTTTTAATTGGGCATAGTTAGGGAACATTGTTAGGAAAATCATGCACTAACCATGCACATTCCCTCTGTCCACTAACACACAGTTAATCCTAGGTGGATGCATGGTTTGGATGAACTGTGTGCCACGCCATGTGCCTATACAAATCCCACTCCTTCACTTTGAACGATTTTCTGTAGGAGTTGTTTGATTTCTACTAACCGTGCTCAAACTGTGCACCTCCAGAAAAGCCACAAAAACATCCCAAAAGTCCTCCAAACCCTCCTGAACATTAACCAATCACTTTTCATACTTTAATTAATGAAATAAAGGGGAACATACTTTAAAGTAGAGGTGATATTCTATTCATATTTTTCTTATACAATAATTGAAATTTCTTCAAGTTGAAATTTGAACTTCAAATTCAAATTTTAATAAACAAAATCTTAAAACTATACTTTAAGTACATCAAACTTTAGATATATCTAGGTGAACTTTGGCATAAATCATGTAGTACCTTAATAACTTATGTTATGATTTAATATTCTTCCTCTAACTAATAATGAAACTTATTCTTCCTTTATGTTATGAAAAACCTATATATGTATTAAGTTTTTTTTTACCTTAATAGAAAGAAAAGATTAACTCTAAAAACTTCACATGATGATGTGAATCCATATCACATATAATAGTTCATTCATTATTTATATTTGACCATATCAATATGGCATGACTATCTCTCAAATAATAAAGTTAGACGCGAGCCTTTATTCAATCATGGCTAACATCACAACGTGATTATCATATTTATAATGTAAACTCTATTCTCTAACTATTTGTATCAAAATTTACCTTAATGACATTTAACCTATAAAATAATATATTTTTTCATAATCATTTCCTATTTTTATAAAGTCCAAAACCCTTACTTATTCTAGAAATATCCCTTATATATTACGTTTACCTTAGATTAACTATTAAATATCTAAAAAATTAACCTTTATATATTTCCTTAAGAAATTTTCAAACCTTCTACCCAGCACTATAATGAACCTTACATGTAATCAAAGTTAATTTTACATATCATGGACTTTATAAATTTTCATACATTTTACTCAGAGTGACCCTTATATATCACCACATAGTTACCTTAATGTTGTGTGGACATTTTCCATTTTTCTACTCTATCTTTGTTGATTTAGTATTATGTATATAGGTAATGTTTTATTTTTTTTCCATTTTTTATTTTCATATATTCTAAAGAATAAAATCAATACATATGATAAGATTTAATCTTACATAAACATGGAATATTTTTTTTACCTTTTTTATTTTTAAATTTTGTTTACATAGACTTACTTTTACATATCATTGTATATTAGAGAAATTTTTCATTTTATATTCTATCCTCTTAGAGTTACACCTACAGTTTGATTAAATTAACACTTAAATAAAAGGGACTTAACTAAAATTTGGAACCAATTATTCTTAATACCAGAAATCCTATAAACTAATCCAAACATATTTTAAGAACCTCCAAACTTCATTCAAACACCTCAAAACATCTTAATAGCCATATCAAATATTAAAAAACATTCCATGATATTTTAGTCACTCCAAAACCTTAGGGATATATTTACCTAAAATCAAATACCATGTAACACTTATGTTTTAAAATTATTTATTTGTTTACAAAAAAAGATACAAAATAACCAAATCTACTTATTCCCTTCTACAACTTTTATTTAACCTATAAATATAGAAAAATCCCCTTGGATCTCAAATAACACCCCAATTCTAAAAAAAATTATTAATATCATCCTCTTATAAATTTATGGGATCAATAAGGGATCCACTAAATGAGAGCCTATGACCTTTTCTATTATTATTGATTTCAAAATTATCATCCCCTAACCTTTTGGGGAGATTGTTTCCTCAAGAGTACTAGGAATGGATTGATTTCCTCCATCATATTTTTTAGAGTATTGAAAACCTAAAACAACATCATGTTTGGTTATTGGACTTCATACTTTATTGGGAAGTTTACCGATTATTGGATGTTATTATCAAGGAAAATAAAGACCATGGTCTTACCTAGAATATATTCCAAGAGCTATTCTTCAAACAATTTTACCTTGAAAATTTGTATCAAGTAAAATATTTAGAAATAATGGATATGAGATAAATATTTTCATCCATTATTTATTATGTTTCTAAGTTCATAGAGTCATTTCAATTTACATTGTACATGAGTGATGATTAAGAATTGACGGAAACAAGCTTTGAGCTGTTATTAAAAGAGACGTTGCATACTAAAGTGATGCTCTTCAATACAAACACCTTCTCTAAGGAAGTGAAGATATCCATCATTATCGATAAATGATATAAGGTAGTAAAAATATTAGGTATATCACTACATAGATAAATTATAATTAAAAGTTAATCTTGCGTTATGATGTATTTATGAGAAATGGTGAGTAGAGGTGAATCTCACAGGGGAGCCAGGGAAAGGATTTACATTCTTCCCATCATTCATGAAGTCCTCTAATTTAGTGTCACCAGTGTTGATGATTTTTTTATATAAAGGAAAATTGTACTTTAATGTTAATAATCTTCATTTATGTGGTCATTTTGGATATTTATAGAGATTATGTCGATGAAATACATTGAAAATATTCAGGAGGAAACCAGATCCTACTTAAAAATCATAGGAAAAATCAGTGGAACAATCTACCAGAGAAAACTGACTACATTATGAGAGATCATGTTGAGAAGGATGATGTGGTAGTCATCATTTTATAGTTATTATGTAATCATATCATTAGGGGTTCTCACCTCAGGATAGTATAATGGTTATGATAGAATATATGCTATATAAAAATCTATCTTCGATATTGTAGAAGAACTATCTATCATTATATTTACTATTATAATATACTCTAATTTATCATGTGATTTATTTGATACATGTGCTTATTATTCTTTTAGTTATTCTCAATTGAAATCTCTTGTTGAAATTAAATTGTAATCATAACCTATATATATTAGTCTTGATACTCGTTTATAGAAGAGGATTGTGATGATCAAGAAGTACCTTCAATGTCCTTTTTTGGCTTCTAATGGGAATTTCTGAGACCTTATGGATTTAAATATATAAATATTTTATGTCATTCTAGGAATAGATTGTTTAATATATTTTTGAACATGTATTGAATACTATTATAGACTATTTTTTTTATATCTCTAGATATTGATCAATATACACTTCATAGAGAGTGGGAGTTTTATGCTAGTTGAGCATGACTTGATTAGGATATGGTTAATACCATTACTATAGAAATGTCTAGTCGCATTCTTGGAGTGATTAAAGATGAAAAGCTGCATGTTTTACCTCCTTTAAAGGATATTTACCATGAGGTGTACCCTAAATGTTTTTTAGGAATGCATCTTATGTGGGAAGTGAAATTAACCATCAATCTATTTCTTGGAACTGAACTGATATCACTTTCTCCATATAAAATAGAATAGATTGAGTTGATACAATTAATGATTAATATATAAGAGCTTGAGTCAAAAGGGTTTATTAGACTGAGCACTTCCTCTTGGGGAGATCTAGTTATTTTTTCCAATAAGGAGGATGAGAGTCTATGTCTCGGTGCAAACTATCAGAAGATAAACCAGATAATGATAAAAAATAATTATTCTTTTTCCATAATTGATGAACTATTTGATAAATTAAAGGTGGAAAGTGGTTTTCTAAGATAAAATTATTCTAGGGCAATCATTATCTTTGTGAAAGACTATATTATGTCCCAAAAGAGGATTTTTGGAGACGTTATAGCAATTTTGAGAACCTAGTAATGCCTTTTGGTCACACCAATTCCCTACTTGTATTCATGGATTTGATAAAACTGATTTCTCATCCCTTTTTAGGATATGTATTTATAGTAATTTTGGATGATATCCTAGTATATTCTAAGTTGGGGATGATCATGGCGAGCATTTTAATGTCATCTTAGAGATTTTTTGGGAACACCAATTGTACTCCAAGATATCAAAATGTTAATTTTGGATTTATAAACTCATGTTACTATGGAATGATGTTTTTAAATATGGTATCTCATTAGATATTAAAATGTTAGAATCATTGATGTCCTATAATTTTCCTTCAAATGTTATTAAATAAGGAGTTTCCTTGGACTTATGGGATATTATCACTATTTTATTCATTATTTCTACAAAATAACTACTATGATAATTGATTTGAAAAATAATGGAGATAAATTTATATATGCATTTCCAAGAGTTGAAGAAGAGGTTGACTATAACTATAGTCCTTATTTTACAAAAACCAAGTTAGATATTTGAGGTATATTGTGATTCATCTTTAGTTTGTCTAGGTTGAATTCTCATGCATGATCATCAGGTAGTGGTATATGATTCCAGACATTTATATCCTCATAAAAGGAACTAAACTACCTAAAACATGGAATTACCCACCATTTTTTATTCTTTAAAGTGTTGGAGACACTATTTATACAAAAACGGCTTCATAGTATTCATCGACCAAAAAATTCTTATGTATATATTCTTTAAATTATATTTTAATATAAAGTAACACCACTGGGTAGAATATTTGAATTCATCTGATTTTTACATCACATAGATCCTAGGAAAGAAAATGTGATTGTTGATTCCCTTAGTAGGAATACACACCCTTAAAGGGTTCTCAAGAAAAAAGAGAAATATAGATTAATTAATCTAATAGATAAACTCTATCTATATGTGAGTGAGGATTGTAGTGGGATACATTTATACCACATCAAAATTACATTATCTATAATAGAGAGAATTAAGGACTCCTATATTTCTTATTCTGATTATATCTATTAGGATCACATTGAAATAAGACCCTCTGAGACGGGGGTGACTCAGTGTGGGGTGACTTTTAATCAAATGTTTCTTTTATCACTTAATAACCTCTTCACTTATTCAGTGAGTGGATATCTCTCTATTTATCTATCAATTGGTTATTATATAGGTATAGAAAAAGAAATCAACATAAGAGAACACCCAAGTTTTTTAATAAGGTTCACCTCATTTTCAAATGTCTATGTCCCTAGTGAAACATGGTTATTATCCCATATAAATGAATTACTTATTATTATCAAATTTATCCCATTCATAGGTATGAACATGAACCTATAATCCTAGCATGGATGAGGTAAAACTTAAGAGAGGACTTGTTGTCCCTTTATAAAAGGGAGTGGGTTTGTACTTACTTTAAATTAATACCCTATAGGATCTATTTTCATCACCTTCATAGATTCCTTTGGGAGCGGTGACTCCCCTCCTTACATATTCTTGTGAAATGATTAAGGGGTTAGAGTTTTTATTTTAGAAAAAATTGAAATGGATGTGGTTGAAATAGATGCTTTAACCATTCAAAACTCTTTCCAAGGGGAAATATATACCGCATGGTCCATTTCCTATTACATATGAAGATGCAAGAACCTCATCAAAAACTAGATATAACTACTTCACACAAGGAATACAGGAAAAATGTTCCCATTTTCTTACTTCAAGGTATTCACAAGATGGATTTTTTTACTTATCTTACTATTATGGGTTCCCTCCCCCCTGCTTGAGTCTGTGAATCATGTAAAAGGGTATTCTATTTAGCTATATTACTTCACACCCACATGACCTATTAGGATCCCATGATATTAACATTATATTTGATTTTGAATTTGTACTTGTATTTAATAAAATTATTTACTTTTTTGGAGGAACATACAATATTCATATGGGATACCTCAATATTCGTCATACTTCAATAGTAGTATTCTACAAACTGGCTCTCTTAGAACTTTATATTGGAATATAGTGAATAAAAATACATACAAACTCTCTTTTATTATAACTTATATAATTAATAAATGTTGTAGGATGGATATATCAATATTATCTTTATTTTTATTCTTTAGCATGTAAATTTTTTTGCATCATTGGGACATTATATTCTTCCATTGAATCAGAAAAATTATAGTATGCATAGAGTCAGATAAAAAAAATCCTCTTATTTCAACTTGTATAATATTCATAGGTATATATAGTCAATAACTTCCTCTTTCCTTACTTTTGACTTATAGAATATCTTCGGTGTTTTCTCAATTAAGAACTTATTCTCTACACTAATCTTCTCCAATATTCATTTATATGTAGATAACAATTATAACTTCATTAAATATTTATCATGTTCGAACTACCTCGAATCATAGTCATCAATTATCAATATTTATACTTCAAATAATTATTTACATTTTCCCTAAAATTATAGATGAGGACTTGACTTGTTTCCTCATTATGATGTTCAAATATCACAAGATTCATACCCTTGTGAAATCCATGCTTTTAGTTCACTTGATATTTCCATGTATGTATTGTGATGTGGATCCTATAGCATGCTATATGGAACTCTCCTTCAGTATGACCATTTATTTTCGAAAAACGTTTTTTTCATGTGAGAATGAGAATTTTCAAAGGGGAATTCCTCCAGAAAAGGAGAAGTAAGGAATATAAAAGAATCATACACACTCTCCTAGGTAATCTATGCAACCATAAAGCATAATCATCGCGTAGGTACCACCTATGTAGAATCATCACCAAACAGGTCCAACCTACAATCCATCGTCACCGTGCAGACCCTAGAAAGGCATTCCTAGTAGACTCATGTAGGGTACACCTACATAATGATCAACGTGAAATACCTGTTCAAGGTGCCTCCTTCACCCATGGTCTAGATAATTCTTATCAATAATACCTTGGGGCTCCTCATTTGAGATGACTTCAAAACCAAAGAAGCCTTGAAGCTCTGCTCACCCTATTCCTTCTCCTAGTCCCTCAGAACCTTTTAGGTACATTTACAAGCCCTGAAAGAAAAAATAATTAAGGAGGGTTGTTGGATTAAAGTTAACCTAGTGTTTTGAACACATAACACTAGTGAGAGCCAACTCCCCTAATTGAAGAAAGATAGGGAGAAATACCATTCTCAGGATCAAGAATTAAGTCTAGACATCCAAAGATACCCGAGGAGACCATTAGATCCTAGATAAAGGATTAACCCAAGTTTCTTGACCTAGGTTGTCTATCATTTAGAGATATCATCAGCTAACCTGGGTCTTCCCTATGAGAGACCCCTTCAAATCACCCAAACTTAACCAATGTGAGCCATCTTCAGCTCACCTAGCCTTCACCAGTATGAGCTTCCATTGATCCCTATTTTATTCCACTAATGGAATAGAATCTATTCCATTGGATCCCTTTTCTGAGGGGTACCAATCCAAGGATACTCCCAAAGCCTATGGATATGTGTGATCAGATCATAGGGAACACCATCATGTCATCTCGATTTTACATTAAAATGGTAATGAAAGTCCGGCATTTAACCTCTCTTGTAGGTGGGATCCTTAGAGTGATTTCTACTATACATTCCCATGGCAACAAGTGTCCCATTATTTGGGGATGCTCTAGAGACCTCTCGGTTTTAGACACAAGGGATAGGGCCATGTCCTTCCATCATCATTTCTAAGACTAGGGACCTCACATTTCAGATGGTGTGTGTGTGTGTGGGGGGGGTACTTTCTTTTCCATTTGATGAGGGTTAATGACTTATACTCTTCTATTTCTTGAAACTAGTTATAGGGAATCCCTCCTAGAGTAATCACCTAGTATTTCTTATAAGATATCACACCACTTATGTCCTCCATCCTCCAGTTTATGAAAACATAAGAAGAGACAAGTACTTCAAGGACCTTTCTCTCCCCCATAACCCCAAACTAATCCACCAACAAATGAAGGAGATTGTGTAGTTTGTCTAATATTCCACTTCCTATTGTTTCTAACACCAAGAATGACTCACATGTGATTAGAGATTAGTGAATATCATGACATCAACATGATAAAATACATGTCTTATTAGTGAATCCTTCTCAAAATCTTCCTATTGACTTACTTCAAAGAGCCTCCATAGGTGTGTTCCCTTAAAATAATGTATCCATATCATATCACCATATCCCCTACAAGAAAAAGTGCCTCCTATATGATATAATCCCCAACTATACTCACATAATATTTCCTTCTATTCAATATAATTCCTAGAACCATGTCACGATCCTCTCAAAGGGACACATTCACTTTGAGAAAAACCATTAGAGGACCTCCATCAATATGGGTCCTCAACCTAACTAAAATACATGGGATATGATTCCCATCCTAATTAGATTTATAGGAATCCTTCTTAAGGTCTAAACCTAAAACCCCAAATCAACCCTAATTTTCTCTAAACTACATTCCTAGTAGGGTCATATCCATCCTGGGAGGATAAATATCTTCCAAGTTCTTTGGGTTGCTTTAGCATAATCCCAACACCACACTTTGTCTAGGAACCTTTCTCATAAACATACTTTCTAGATGATATTAAACTAAATGGTTTGGTCATTTTCACATGACCTTAAAAGGTATGATGTGTATTTTTAAGTGGAACAAAAAAACTCAAGATCTGATTCCTTTCACAAGGATACATAGGAATCCCATCTCATGGGACCAATACTAACATCAAAACAAATACCTTATTCCAAAAGGATGACAATTTACAGAGCACCCACTACATGGCTTAGAAATGCCATCGTAATAATAAATGACATTAGAATATCTTATCCACTAATAAAAGGGATCCATCGACGGAGAAATTTAGATACATAAAAATGTATCTATTGATGAAGAAAATCAGATACATAAATATGATTATAAATTTCATACATTCTAATAATTGATTGTTAATTTAAAGATGACCTATTTCATGTTTGGGATTTAATAAAGGATTCATGAAAATATATTTAATATATAATAGAGTCCTAAAGTAGGTAATAACTTCCTCTAAAAAGGTGTGATGAGCCTGACATACCATCCTCTTGATAAATGTGAGTCCCTAAGAATCATTAGAGAAATTTTCCAACGAACAAATTCCTTTGTAAAGTAGGTTCATGAAATATCTTGAAGAATGGAACTATTGGGTTTTTTTGGCTCCACAAACAAAGATCTTTGGAAGCCATTTGAAAATAGTGAACTCGATGTGAATGATTTTGAAACCAATCAAACCCCCAATAATTAGTCATATGTCTGGTGACAAACACAACCATCCCATTATTATCAGAAACAAAAATGGTGAACCAGACATGAATCATTAACTAACATGACTATGTCTCCTACACGTGAGGCCCCCTTTCACACAAAATTAAAGAGGGTGAACCATGGATCCAAAACAATCAATTGTGTATGTGTTTGTTTATTGAGACATTTATTTACTGGGGTGTTCTTGTTTTTATTTTTCACATATATTTTAGGAACATTCAACCAGATCTCCCTTCGATCCAAATGGCATTGTACTAGTTCCAGTATACATATGCTTCGACCACTACACAAGATGGGTCCTCAACTAAATAGAGGACGATGTCTCCAAACCAACATCTCGAATGTCGGTTCAAAAATGAGTTGGTTCAGGAGTACCACCTAAATGGTACATTCTTAACCCTAGAGGCTGCTTGAAAAGGCCTCTAGCTCAGGAATCCATACCAGATTTCCACTTAATGTCTGTTGGCGACCTATAATAAAATGACACAATCATAGTCTGAAATCGTTTCAGGAGCCTATTTCAGGAATAGAACAATAAGATCCTCTATTATCTTAGGGAGGAAGATCAAGAGGTCACCGAAAAACTCATCCATAAGAAACATGGGTCCCTCTAAAGGGATCCTTCAAGAATCCACTATCTACAACATTGTGCTGTGAAAAACACTCAACATTATGGGGGTGTTTTCCATCAGATTCCAACCAAGTTTTTCCATACCCAGGAACAAAAGATTTCCAACTAAGGGAAGTGAATAAACAACATAGAGCAGAGTCACACCTCTATCCCCTTAAAATAATTCTACCATTCAAATTCAGAATCAAATCGCGAGCATACACAAACACCTTCCCGCATCAACCAAGACTGCTAGCATAGTTTAGAAGCATTCATAAAATTCCTCTTACCAAATATGTAGGGAAATCATGAGTAGGAAGAAACACCTTCCCAAATAAAAAAATACCTCCAATAAAATATGGTGGAAAACCATTAGCAGGCATAAACACCTACTTACATCTACCAAGATCGCTAGCCTAACTTGGTAGAATTTAGTGAAACCAATCAGGATGTCCCAAATTAAAGAAAGTGTAGAATCATATCTCTATCCCCTCACTTGAGTACTATTGGTACATACAGATAGGAAATGGAGGAAATGAGTAGGAACACACCCCTTATCTAGACCTGGAATGGGAATATATCTTCATTATGATCACTAAAGTTACCCAACACATCCTGAATGTGGATAAAGTGTAGGAAAGATTCATTCCCAACTCCTAGAAACCTTACAAGACAAAATAATCACAGCAGTAGTAGTAGAGGGTTGGACAAAAAAATCCATCCCCCCAATTGGGGGGGACTCACCAACACAAAGTGAGGGTCACTCCATATCATACACACATCTCTGATCCCATCCATGAGGGTTATGGGAATAATTTCCCCACGATACACAGAAAAACAGATCAGTCCCTTATCCCTATTCCAATAGAAGGTAATAAGTCTATCTCAATAGCCACTCCAGGTTAGGCACAAACCCCTATCCAAATTCTAGAGACCTATCAAAAAATTCTAAAAGTGACACAAACTATAATTAAATAATATTCTATATATGAAATATGCTATCCCTATAAAGTGTCCCCAATCACCCACAAGAAGAAATCCAGAAAGAAACCTCACCAAAAGAAAATGGAAAATAAAGAGTTGATCCATGATCTTAATTTGATTAATTCCAGAGTTCTTTAATATCTCAGAAATTTATGTGAGGCATCTCAAGATCCTAATATTATATTACCAAATTATATAAATAGTAGCATCATTTCCATAGGCCCTCCCTAGAAATCTTACCATGAAGGATTTCTTCATGTCCTAAATCTGATCGATCTTGAGATACCATCTCTTGATGAGCACCATGGTATCCCTCCACATGGCTAGAAGATCAAACAACAAGGAGTTTATCCCCTTGCAATCATCCTCCCTGAAGGTCCTCCCCAGGGTATACATTGTAGGAATTCTCCTTGTAGTCGAACGTCAAGACGTGATGGTAGTCCTCCCCATGATGGCATTCCCTGTGAAGGTACTACCCACAATGATGCTTCACTTTAACAATAATTTCCTCCCCTTGATGATTTAAATATGATAAATCCCTCCTATCATGAGGCACTTGGAAAAATGAGTCTATTCATGCCTAATGATTTTTCATTGACATGTTAAATCATTTATCAAATAAAATAAATTCTAAGGAAACAATCATTATCTAAACCAACCTTGGAACAACAAAGTTCTAATATGATAGAGAAAATCACTATTGATATGTTTTTTTATAATAAAGTAGAAGGGAAGTATCCCCTTTGGTCAGACCAGGTGGAGGATCCTCTGGAGAAATACGAATAAGGAATATTGAACATAAGGACATAGTTAGAAAATGACAATATACTAGTCATGTTATATACATTATCTACTCCGCAAAACAGTATTCCATAGGTGTTGTCGGAATATTGTGTGCACGACATCCCCCTAAATATATGGAACACTCTTCATCACTTAAAATAAAAAGTATTTCATTTCGAAGAATATCCAATCCACATCAAGGTAATAGAAGGAATACACTTCCAAATCAACTTAGTGACTCACCTAGATGTAAGAAACCTGAAATTGGAAAAACAACTAAGATTAATTCAATGCACATGTCTAAACTTGCTAAAAAAGTTTCATCTTCTAAACACTGAATCCCCATAAGGTGTTTATATCAAAATATGGGGAAAACATGGGGTATTTTATTTCACCACGCTCCTAAATCAGCAAAGCCCACCAAAGGTGACATCATGAAATTTCATAGCCTCTAGAAGACATCAAGAAACAAGCTCTGTTCATAATAGATGGTACACTCAGCAAAAACCATCCCTAACTGACTCTTGAAAACATTTGGATAGAGGAGATAGATCCATTGAAAAACTCTTGCATATTTAATATGAAAATATTGAGTAAGCCTCCCTCCTATGGGAGGTTAATTTAAAATCATTGACAATATATGTTGTAGCATGTGTCTCAAGTGAAAACCATACAATACACCCAACCCATATTCAAACATGACTCCATAAAATCAATAAAGTACTTGGGGAAGCACCATCCATGGAAATCCAGGAGTAACCCTAGCCCATAGGGCTAGGGAATTTTTTAACACAAAATTTTATGTTGAAAAACTAGGCTTTAAAGGTTAATGAAAGGGAATGGGAATATCCCCAACCCATAAGGTTGGGAACTTTTTTACCCCAACAACATCTTCCTCAATGGTATCCAGTCTTCTCCCGATTAAGGGGAACATCATGAAATGGATCTTTCCAGTTCATCCTAAATTCCTCACTTGAAACATGAATGAAAAAAATTCACTAGTGATTCCCTTCTGATCACCATTTTTCAAATAGTTCCAAGATGACCAATTAAAGAGATGACATGGAATCATCGTGGGTACAAACAAAAGAAATAACTCAAGGAGACTAAAAAAATTCATTCAATGTGTTACAAATCAGTGAATGTCATTAGAACCACACCTATAGATTCTACATAACACAAGACCAATATAGAGGAACACGAGGAGGAAGTTTTTATTCATAATACTCCCCACAATGAAATAAATAAATAAAGTGTGAATACTTGAAACTAGAGGCATTCAATGAATATGGGGATTCCCTCGACTACTTCATTATTACCTCTTTGATGAGAATACAACAAGGAAAAGGGTAATGATAAGGATTCACACCACCCAAATACTAAAGAGGTTGAACTCCTAACACTTAAGGAAATATATTATCAATAGGAGGAATAGATGAAGGGGTTTATAAAACTCAATGTAGAAATAATCTGAGGAAACATCCCTAATGGATATGATCTACAAGTAAAGCCTCAACTTTCACTCCCAACTAACACACTTGAGAAAATAGGGTTCATCCCAGTATATGAAATGGACCTCAAACAGCTGCTCAATCTAGGGTACCAATAACCAATGTACTTGGACCCCATGGGAATAAAATATTAGGAGTTCCCTCCATTGGCCACACAACTGGGGTTAGGTTAAACACATCCTCACAAGACAACCCCTATAGGTTACCCACCATGGGAACAAGCATATCCACCACAGATGGCCCTGTATGTTGCTTGACCTACAGAAGCTTCTGTTAAAATAGATACCCCTCAAGGTATTATCAATACCATTGATTCATTTATGTATTTACTGAAATATATAGAAGAATGGAATACACTGGTGTAGCTTGAAAGGAAGCCTTACCTCGAACGGGTTGATCCGAACCCTCCCCCACTAACCATTGGGAACCCTATATTTCCAATTTTCAATGGATTAGGGGACCTGAAGTAGAATTTTATGCATTTAATGTCCCAATGTGGTCCCCTGATGAGGAGCCCTTCACAAATAGAATTAAGAAAACACAATTACTTTTTGAATACACTGTAGAGGCCATCCTTCTTATAGTATACTAGTTTGATGGCTTGGTCAATCATCGGTTGGGAAGATCTCCATCAAAAATTTCTATTTCAATTCATCTCAATGATGCAGAAGATGATATTAGTCAACCTCTCAAACTAAAATTGTGGGGGAATAAAAGTTTCTAAGGTTTCATTTCTCAGTGGAAGGGTTGACATAGTCTCTAAACCTACAACTTTTCAGAGAATATTTTTTCCCATCTACATAGAGAATCTTCATGAAAACATGCACAAACTGCTCATCCCTATAAAATATATAAGAGGGTTTTGGGATCTTAGTGTAGATCCTAAAATATTGGAATATTCTATCTTAAGAACCAAGGCCAAGTCTTATGTAATTCTATTAGCTCAGTAGAAGAGAATATGGAAAGAATAGGCTGTGGAAATCATGATTAAACTAGCCCCTACACCTTCTTCAAATCCAAAACCCACACCATATCATATGAAACCTATTATTGATCATCAGAAATATTTCACTTCTACCTAATAAGAGTTAATGGAGAAGAGGTGAAACCAATTTTTGGAACTAGATAATAATGTTTATTCTTGTTGGTATGACCACATTCATGGATACTTCATCACAGATTTAGGGAATAAATTGATTTAGATTCCAAAGACTAAGAGGCCCAGTCAGGATGATCTAAATGATAATACAAATTATTTAACCTTCCATCAGATGTTGGATCACAAAATCTAGGAATGATTTATTTTCAAATACATCCTAAAAAAATAGTGGACTCTAGGAAGGTGAATATGGGGAAACCACTGACATATGTGTCATGTGTTTCCATTATGAACACAAGGGAAGAGGGTTAATGGTGGGATGTTACTAAAAAGAGTGAATATAAGTTAAATGATTTGATGAATAGAAATAGAATCAACCAAACTCATTAAATCCTCTGAGAATAGTTAAAGTAACCAACTATACCCCTAGCTGCTTCCGCTATGGAACAACCAACTTCATCGGCACTCTAGCCCTCGAAAAGACAGTATTCTAAAAAATGACATGGATAGATGGGTGGGAAACATATATTGGAAGTTGAACCTATACTAAGGCCAAAGTTATCTTTTAATCCCATCGAATTAATTCTTTTAGTCCTAGAATCATGGGAGCCAACCCACCAAACGACACAAAAAACACCACCCCACCAAACGGTACCACAAGAGTTAACCCGCCAAATAGAGTCCTCATTAGATGAAAAATATATCTTTGGTACCATTAATGACATTCGAATAATGGATCCTTTCTTTGATGATGAATATAGACATGTACCCAATTTACACACACTTGATTAGGGAACTAGGGGAAGAATATATAAGAGTCAAGGATATAGGGGAAGACACAAATTTTGAAGAAATGAATACACCGACCACATCCCTGATTGGACCATCTCTACCGCTGAAACTCTTTAAAGAGTCCTCCAATGGGATCAAAAGGAGAAGGAAAATTCCATCACATCTTATAGGGGTCACCTTAACCAGATCATCTTGGAATATCGATTATAGAGGGAACCGTCATCAAGTTAACCTCAATGAGTGGGAAGAACTAGTCAACCTAACCCATCAAGGACATGGGAATCTTCAACTCCAGTTCGAAGGGATGATATTTTGATATTAATATCTTCACTTCCTAAAGTTACTATGAGAGAGAATCCTCATTTTGGAAAGAACATAACTTTAACCCAAAATTATGAAATTATAAAACAATTAACCTTGGTTTGGGAAATGTTCTCAATACTTGATGCTCTAAGTCTATAGAAAGACCTTCGTGAAGTACTCATAGAGGATTTTATAATCCCTGAAGAGTTTGAAGATGATGTAGCAGATAATTAAATTTATTGTATAGATATCGATCCTAATGAATTACATACAATCATATCTTGGACAGAGTAGAAAAAAATTCCATTACATAGGGACACATTAAACCCTTTTATGTTTCTAGAAGGATAAATTATGTTGATATCCGATGAGATTTAATTGAAAATGAATTAGGAGTAAACCTCTTTATAA
Source organism: Viscum album (assembly GCA_963277665.1). Classification (NCBI taxonomy): domain Eukaryota; kingdom Viridiplantae; phylum Streptophyta; class Magnoliopsida; order Santalales; family Viscaceae; genus Viscum; species Viscum album. The sequence continues at coordinate 1,982,491,261 of OY728119.1, forward strand.
TCTTGACATTTCATAATCCATTTTACAGTGAGGCCCACATATCCCCTTATTCTATGGTGCTACAAGGTTATGAAAAGAGATAGCAAAAGCCTATTGATAGAATCAAGCTCAGGGATCAGTTTTGGGACCTCATATCTGAATTGAAATTTCTGATTTTTCAACAAGACACGGATTTAAACATTCTTCTAGGCAGTACTTGGTTGCATCATCGTGAAAAATTCCCATAATCATACCAACAATGCTAAAAATATTTCATTAATGGTCAAATTGGTACTTTTAATAGTGATAAGGCCCCATTTTAATCTTACAAACCACAATATATAGATGCAGGTGTCTATCAAAGGGATGGAAATAGCCCATGGCTAATGTTGTTTCCCAAGTCACTACCATAAATGGTATAGAAATGAATTTGGAAAATCCATTCAAATAGTTCAGTGATTAATATGTGATTCCCATCCATCAAGTATAATTTTATTTAGGAAGTTTTGTATCCAAAATTTATATACAACATAGTCCCGATAAAGAAGAATAATGGGAAAATTAGGGTCTATATTGGCTTCTGAGATCTCAACAATCACTACCTGAAATATTATTTTCCAATTCCAATTACAGAAATTTTAATTGAGGATATGACTAGATATAAATACCCATATTTCATGGATGGATATTTGGGGTATAATAAAATCCATGTTGACTAAGAAGATAAATAATCCACCACCTTAAAGGCCCCTAAGGGAGTATTTTTCTATCAGATAGTTACCTTTGGATTGAAGAATTATGGTGATAAATATCAACATTCCATGCATTGCACATTCATAACCCTCTTAGTAAGGTTTTTAGAATGCTACATTAAATTTGGTGGTTATGTATCAATAACATTATGACTACCTGTCTAATCTTGAGACCATCTTCAACAAACTACGACATTATATCTTGGAGATAAACCCCTTGAAACATGATTTTTGGAGTTACACAAGGGAATTTATTGGATTCATTGTACACCATTGTAGAATCAGATTCCACCCTAATAAGATAAAGTATATGTCTCCTCCTTAGAACCTTAATGAGTTGATGGGTTTATGGGGACACCTATCCTATATTAAGAACTTTATATCAAACCTCACAGACATGTGTTTTCCCTTCACTATGTTGATGAAGAAGGGGATCACATATCAGTAGAATGATAACTATTTGGAAGTGTTTGATAGCATCTAGAAATATCTCATGAGTCCACCAGTGTTAATTCCACCCATTGAGGGAAAACACTCATTCTGTACCTGAAATACCTAGAATGTTCACTGGGTTATTTCCCCACACAAAAGAATGACACCAAGATTGAAAAAAAATCCTCTATAATCTCATCATGATCATACTTGAAATTGAAAATCATTATTCATATATAAAAAAGAGATTCATGGCATTAATATTTATGGTTTAAAATATGAGTTACTACCTGAAGCACTATGAGGTCAATTTGTTCTATCTCAACAACCCACTCAAATATATCATCAGTCTTCCTAGGCTGATAGGATTCTTGTCATGTCACGACCAGTCCTCGGGGACCATGCCTTGACAACCCCAAGCCCGCCTTCCATAGGCCAAGGGATGATGACTAGAACCAAAGTCATAAATCCTGATAACTGGGAAGGAATTTCCTTTATAAAACAAAAACACATCCAACCAAAGTACAAGAGGAAGTAATACACTAAGTACTAAAGAAATTTCTGAAAAGTAAATGGGTAAGAATACAAACCCAAATGAAAAGTACAGCTACAACTGAATGAAAGTACAACAGAAAAGACAAAAAAATGTAAGATAGAATCAAATCCTGGGTCGTCCACCTCGGATCCTACATGAAGGGTAGGTACAGATAGCCTCCTCAATGCTCTCGCCCGCCAGCCTCCTCCGAGTACCGTCTCGTCATGAAGTCCACCTCCGGGTACTGACTCGTCATGAGGTCTACCTCTGGGTACAGTCCATTCCTCGTACACTCGGTCTCTATTAGCGTTGTCCATCGTCTGCATCCAACACCACGAGGTGCGGGCATAGCCCGTGCAGGGGTGAGTATAACGATACTCAGTAGGGACCCCAAGACCCTCATGGTCTCACTAAATCCAACAAGTATTACCACAAAGAAAAGATACAAACATGAAGTATCAACCAACTCTACTTAGGTATATGCCCACACATATACCTAAGTCATCAATTCCAGTTCGGCTCCAACTCACGATACCATGTACAACCCAATCCACACAAGAAAGAACAACCCATACCATACATAAAATCACAACCCAACCCACACAGGAAAGCAAGTCAAACACATCGATGATAATGATTGAATGTTAAGACTTAGCTCACACAGATATACTACTCACGAAGAGGGGTGGAGATGATTATATGTAGCCTCTAAATCATCTCCTCTTCCGAACCCACGTAGGATCCAAGTATATAAGTCATCGCTGTCGAACCCACGTAGGATCCAAGTACAGTAACCATCATTGTCGAACCCACGTAGGATCCAAGTACAGTTGTCATCGCTGCCGAACCCATGGAGGATCCAAGTACAGTCGTCATCGCTGTTGAACCCACGGAGGATCCAAGTACAGTCATCCTCGCTGACGAACCCAAGTAGGATCCATGTACAATCATCATCGCTGCCAAACCCACAGAGGATCCAAGTACAGTCTTCATCACTGCCAAACCCACGGAGGATCCAAGTACAATCGTCTTCACTGCCGAACCAACGTAGGATCCAAGTACAATCGTCATCATCGTCGCAGTCGCAGCCAACTCTAGGGTTCCCACACACAGCATGCTCGATTCAGGGAGGGTCCACTCCACGAGCCAAGGGTTCGATACATCAACTGTCACGAAGTCCCATGAAGAAGTATCTCAAAGGATCGCCTCATCAAAGGGGTATCAACGCAACAGAAGGTGCGTCTATAGGACGTCCGATCTGTGAGTTATTAGCTCTTTAGTCCTGGGGGCCCGGTTGGTTTTGTGTATGAACCAACCCGATGGAATATCAACTGTACCCTTAAATCTCATGGGGAATACTCAAAGAAACCATTTCTCAATGTGACTACCAACACCGCTAACGGTTCGTCAAACGGACGTCCGGTCTGAGAGTTATTATATTTTCCGTTCTAGGGGCCTGGTTGGATTTCAGATACAATCCTACCCAGCCAAACTCCAACTGAATACAAACATCAGGTGAAGTATACCAAAAGAACCGTCTCACTAAGATAAATCCAACAAAGTCGACGGCACGTCAATCAGACATCCGAAGCTCAAGTTATAAGCGTTTCCGCTCTGAGGGCCCGGTTGGTTCCAGGTTCGAACCAACCCGGCCGTACCCATACTTTGCCGAAACCTTGAGTGTAATATACCGAAATGACTGTCTCGATCATAGTAATCCTATGAAACTGATGATGCATCGATTCAAGGTCCACAACTCATGTTATTGGCATTTAATTGAAGATGGTATGAAAAAATAGGGGGTCTGGGCCCGGTCCAACCCGGCCCAACACCCCCTGGGTCGGCCCGACCCGATCGACCCACACCGGATCCAGCTCTGGGCCGGCTCAGCCGGCGCGGCCCGGCCCGGCCGGTGTGTCCCGGGCGCGCGGCCCTCCGTGGCTCGGCTAGCGTGGCCGAGCGGATGCCGCAGAGTGGGGGGGGGGGCTAATTGATACTGGCGGCGCAAAGCACCACCCCGGTTGTCCCAGATACTGCGGCCGTGCAGGATCTACCGCCTCGCCATTGCGGCACAGCCATAGTGGGTCTTCTCCGGCGGCGCGCTGGGGCGCCGCCACCTCCAGGCGGCCGGACGGCTCCAGCCGCCGCCTCCGGTCGCTGGCGCCGCCGCGCCGGCGTGGCGCACCGCCTCCACCTTCCACGGACCACCGGACGCGCTCCGGTGGTCCGTTTTTCCCACCGTTTTTCTAGAGGTTCTCCCGAGACCTTCTCTTCACTACAACGGCTTTAAAACGTCATTGTGGTCTCGTTTCATCATGATCGTCAATCCTCACATCAAAAAAAAATCTGTGGAGGGTTGTAGGGCCGTGTTTGTTCGGCCCGCGCCCTCCGCGTTAGGCATTATCAAAATGTCGAACAACAATGATGTTCAACGACGAACAAGGCACAATTTTAATCAATTAAAAATTGAACTTAATTCCCAACAATACCCCTGCAAATAAATATTCCCAACCCCCAAATAAAAACATCTGTGGATCAACTTGATAATGAGTTGATCATCGTTCTTTGTTTTAGAAGGGAACAATCATAGGAATATTAAGATTCTCAAATTAAACCCCTAACTCGATCATGACGTTGCACGTCATCGGGCCGTGGAAAGAGGCAAGAGTCATGATAGAACAACGTCGCGGGAGAACGGTATCGATCCCGTTGACATTGGAGGCAGAAATAACATTGTCGTTGGCGACATTCCCCTACGGCGGTGTCTCCTTCCTTGATGTGGAGGTAGAATAGGAAGAGGCGCGTCGTCGGTGACTTCGCGTTCTTCGAATCGTAGAGCGTTCTTCGTCGAAGGCGCTCTTCGTCGGGAGGAAAAATACATTTCTTTCCAATCCTCCAGTGGTTCCACAAGGTTCTACAAAATATTTTCCAACCCATATTAAAAGGAGGATTCCCCTATTAATAAACATGTCATGCCTTTTCAAATTCAAAACACTTAATTAATTAAAGTGTTGGCACCATTAAAGAGGGAGAGAGATGGTCTCTTTATTAAAGGGGTTGTCACATTAAATTAAAGGGGTGTTTAAAAAGGTTGGAGAGAGTTATGGGAAGATTATAGGTTGGGGCTCGTGTGGGCCCCACCTCTCATATATCCACATATGGAATAATTTAACTTCCTTAGATATAAATTTATTTTAACAAATTTATTTATCTTTTTAACTAAACTCATAATTAAAAATTCTCAACCCGCTTCAAACGAAACTACGGTAAAGGTCCCCTTAAGCAATTACCGGCGCTGCGAGTTCATTGGTGCCCTCAGATTTCAATTCTGAGCACAGGTTCAAAAGATAGAAAAACCTGCTCATTTTTTCACTGAACATACCCGATCTAAACTTCATAAATTGATTCCAGGCACACCGGGCCTCATAATCAAGTGTCTCCAGAAGCCACAAAATCGTAAAATTCCAAAGTATTTTAAAAAAAATTCCTTGAAATTTCCGGGTCTTTACATTACTCCCACCTTAGGGCTTTAGGACCTCATGAAGCTTCATCAAAAACTAGGGAAACAAATGAGGGTACTGTGCACGCATCTGAGCCTCCCGCTCCCATGTGCTCTCTTGGAGGTTCCCGTGTTGCCAACGAAAGCACACAAGAGGAATCAACCGTCCTCATAGGACCCACTCCTGTCGATCCTCAACCTTTACTGAAAGCCTGTGAAAGTCTCCCCTGTCATCGATATCCATCTCTTCGTGGTCAATGATGATGGATTGGTCGTGCACACATCTCCTCAGATGAGATACGTGGATGATGTCGTGCACCCGATGCATGTGAGGTGGAAAGGCCATGCGGTAAACCATCTCGCCTACCCTACTGAGGACCTAGAAGGGTCCGATAATCCCTAGAGATAACTTCTCGCATCAGCCACATCTCCATAGACCTCGTTGAGGTGAGACCCGTATAAAGACGTGGTCGCCATCCTCGAACTCTAGAGGCCTCCATTCCCTATATGGAACTGAAATCTCAAAAATCCTGCTGCCATGTGGGTAAGGTTAGCCGACTCAAGAATGATCGGCTGCGCCCTCCTATGTATGAGTTTATCCTATGCTGCCTGGGGTTTCCTTTTCTCCGACCAAGGAAAACCCATCCCAATGTTTTTGGTAAACCACAACCTTTTTTCCTAATACAGTCAAATTGTGTATGAACTGTGGTTGCCCCGTCCATACCCAAACTAACGTCGTAAGGCCTAGATGCTGCCACCAAGAGGTTCAAACTGAAACTCTCTCCTCTAGGGTCAGATCACACCATTGGTGTAAGTGTGATTATCGAGTCTCCTCTCAAGGTATCTCTAGACGTGAGGGTCAAGTCAATGGTTTAACCAGAAAATCTAGGTCTAGGACAAGATTCGTGGAAGGAATGGATGATTCATATCAATGTCTGTTGTTACGGTAGCTAGCAGTAGACACTGACCGTACCTTGAATCATTACTAGAGCCCTTGGGTCATACTCCTTGACCGTGTGCAGCTACTCTCTTCCCCTTCTCTCCTGCTCCCAGAGCCTGGTGGGGACTACAAAGGTGGGTGGTTGTAACATGTCGAAAAGTACACCACCTCATACTACTCTCCTAGCTCTGCTTACACGTCTTCTGCTCTACAGATTCATCTGTCCTTAACAATTTCTCTTCTTAAAACATTTTACATGCCCACATCTCCGAGACTGGCGCCAGTTTCCTGCTTTCCCACTTCTAACCTTCATTGGCTGTATCCACTCAGCCAAATAATTCTCAACCACAATGGTTCTATCTAGCACCCTAACATAAGTAGGAATGCATAGAGGAAATGTGTTGGCTCATATATCCTTTAAACACACCTCGTTCAGAGGTCTGAGCTCTAAAGCACCGATGGTATCATAGTCATCAAGTACTAGGAATGATCGGTACGCCTCGATGACTACCCAGCTACCGACATGTCGTCCTGCTAAAGCTATATGAGCTCTAGAAAACTATCAGCCACCACCTTGAGCCAGTCCTCAGCCACCTGTGAGTCATGCTCGCCTTGGAACCTAAGGGATATCTGGTGCTGAAACACGTGTAAGGCACTAAGCCTACATGTTTCATCTACCAGTACTGCCGGTTGAAACTGCTGACAAATAGGTAGTGATATAGCTGGCACACTACCTGAAGGTACTATCTCAGGAATCGGTCCACGTACCGAAGTACCATCACTATGCCGACCATCCTCATGGTCACTCACAGAGAAACACCAGTAGCTAAGATCAAAATCTGCTCTATTAGTGTCTAAAATAGGTGTAGAACTCTATAAATCACCTCCAGCCAGTCCTCTGCTGTCTGGGAATCTGTCTCGCCTCGTAACATCGGAGGCCACTGCTGCTGGAACTTGTGAAACACGCTCTGTCAGCGTGCACCATTCACTAGTACGATTGGTGGCATCTGCTGCCTAACGAGTGGTGGTGATGCTAGTACACCACCCAAAGGTGCCGACATAGAAAGGTGGCCCTACACCAGAGTCTCATAGCTCGGTGGGCCGTCATCGAGTACTCTCTCAGAACTCCAACTGACTGTCTGCGTGGAGACATCCTAAACAGATGCGACACGGTCAAACGATTTAAACCTGGTGAGCTGACCTGGTTTGATCTATCTTAAAAAAACTTTTGGAAACACACATGCAATCAGTGTTTTCGTGTACTGGGTCGGAAATTAGTAGTCAGGGTCCTGGTGTATGGATACGTCGGCCGCCACACCAACACTGGACTCCCTGAACTGAAAACCACACTTGGTACCCTTAACACTATTGCATCACAGAAAAGAATGATCAGAGTCATGTGTTCTTCAGTAGAACCGACTCCTTTGATACCAATTTTTCACGACCCGTCCTCAAGGCCCATGCTGTGACTACCCCAAGCCCGCCTTCCATACTCCAGGGGCTAGTGACTAGCACCAAAGGCGTAAATCCCGATAACTGGGAAGGAATTGCCTTTATAAAACATAAACACATCCAACCAAAGTACAAGAGGAAGTAATACACTAAGTACTAGAGAAAGTGCTGAAAAGTAAATGGGCCAGAATACAAACCCAAATGAAAAGTATAGCTACAACTGAACAAAAGTACAAAAAAAAAAGACAAACAGCTGGAAGATAGAATAAACTCCTGTGTCGTCCAGCTCATATCATACCTGCAGGGTAGGTATAGATAGCCTCCTCAACACTCTCTCCCGCCAGCCTCCTCCGAGAACCATCTCATCATGAGGTACACATCTGGGTACTGACTCGTCGTGAGGTCTACCTCTGGGTACTGTCCAGTCCTCATACACTCGGTCTCTATCAGCGTTTTCCATCGTCTGCATCCAACACCACGAGGTGCGGGCATAGCCCGTGCAGGGGTGAGTATAAATATACTCTGTATGGACTCTGAGACCCTCAAGTTCTCACTAAATCAAACAAGGATAACCATAAAAAAAGATACAAAAACTTTGTATCAACCAACTCTACTTAGTAATATTCCCATACATATACCTAAGTCAACAATTCCAGTTCAGATCCAACTCACGATCCCATGTACAACCCAATCTATACAGGAAAGAACAACCCAGTCCACACAGAAAATCACAACCCAGTCCACATAGGAAATTAAGTTAAACACATCAATGATAATGATTGAATGTCAAGACTCTTCTCACATAGATATACTACTCACGAAGAGGGGTGGAGATGATTAGATGTATCCTCTAAATCATCTCCTCTACTGAACCCATGTAGGATCCAAGTACAAAATTCGTCACTGCCGAACCCATGTAGGATCCAAGTACAGTAACCATCACTATCGAACCCACGTAGGATCCAAGTACAGTCGTCATCACTGCCGAACCCACGGAGGATCCAAGTACAGTCGTCATCGCTGCCGAACCCACGGAAAATCCAAGTACATTCATCCTCGCTGATGAACCCACGTAGGATCCAAGTACAGTCGTCATCGCTGCCAAACCCACGGAGGATCCAAGTACAGTCGTCATCACTGCCGAACCCACGGAGGATCCAAGTACAGTCTTCCTCACTGCTGAACCCACGTAGGATCCAAGTACAGTCATCATCATCGTCGCAGTCGCAACCAGCTCTAGGGTTCCCGTACACAGCACGCTCGATTCTGAGAGGGTCCGCTCCACGAGCCAAGGGGTCGATACATCAACTGTCACAAAGTCCCAAAAAGAAGTATCTCAAAGGATTGCCTCGTCAAAGGGGTCTCAAAGCAACAGATGGCGCGTCTATCGGACGCCCGGTCTGTGAGTTATTATCCCTTTAGTCCCGGGGGCCCAGTTTGTTTCATGTACGAACCAACCCAAAAAAATCTCAACTGTACCTCGAACTCTCATGGGGTATACTCAAAGAAACTTTTTCTCAACGTGATTACCAACTCCACTGACGGTTCGTCAAACAGACGTCCGGTCTGAGAGTTATTAGATTTTCCGTTCTAGGGGCCTGATAGGATTTCGGGTACAATCCTACCCAGCTATACTCCAAATACATACAAACATCAGGTTAAGTATACCAAAATAATCATCTCACCAAGAGAAATCCAACAAAGTTGACGGCATGTCAATCGGACGTCCGAAGCTCACGTTATATGCGTTTCTGCTCCGAGGGCCCGGTTGGTTTTGGGTTCGAACCAACCCGGCCATACCCATAATTTTCCGAAACCTTGAGTGTAAAATACCAAAATGACTGTCTCGATCCAAGGAATCCTACGCAAATGACGGTGCATCGATCCGAGGTCCAAAACTCATTTTATTGGCGTTTAACTGAAGGTGGTCCGAAAAAATAGGGGGTATGGGCCCAGTCCGACCCGGTCCAACACCCCCTGGGTTGGCCCGACCCGGGTCGACCCGAACTGGGTCCGGCTCTGGACCGGCTCCGCCGGCTTGGCTCGGCCCGGCTGGCGCGGGCCGACCGCGTGGCCTGCCGCGGCTCGGCCAGCGTGGCCGAGCGGATGCCGCGGAGCGGGGGGGGGGGGGGGGGGGGGGCGCTAATTGATACCGGCGGCGCAAAGCGCCACCCCGATCGTCCCAGATCCCGCGGCCGTGCAGGATCTACCACCTCGCCACTGCAGCACAGCCACGGTGTGTCTTCTCCGGCGGCGCGCTGGGGAGCCGCCACCTCCAGGAGGCCGGATGGATCCAACCGCCGCCTCCAGTCACTGGCACCACCATGCCGGCGTAGCGCACCGCCACCTCCTTCCGCGGACCACCGAACACGCTCAGGTGGTCCGTTTTTCCCACCGTCTTTTCCAGCAGTTCTCCCGGGACCTACTCTTCACTACGATGGATTTCAAACACCATTTCGGTCCTGTTTCATCACCACCGTCAATCTGAACATCAAAAAAAAATCTACGGAGGCTTGTCGGGCCATGTTTGTTCGGCCCGCGCCCTCCGCGTTAGGCATTATCAAAATGTCGAACAACAATTATGTTCAACGAATATCAAGGCACAATTTTAATAAATTAAAAATTGAACTTAATTCCCAACAATACCACCACAAATAAATATTCCCAACCTGCAAATAAAAACATCCATGGATCAACTTGATAATGAGTTTATCATCATTATTTGTTTTAGAAGGGAACAATCATAGGAATATTAACATTCTAAAATTAAACCCCTACCTCGATCATGATGTTGCACGTCATCGGGCCGCAGAAAGAGGCAAGAGTCGTGATAGAACGACGTCATGAGAGAAAGGTATCGATCCCATCGACATTGGAGGAAGAAATAACATTGTCGTTGGCGACGTTCACCTACGGCGGTGTCTCCTTGCATGATGTGGAGGTAAAAGAAGAAAAGGCGCGTCGTCGGTGACTTCGCATTCTTCGAATCGTAGAGTGTTCTTCATCGAGGAAACTCTTCGTCGGGAGGAAAAAAACATTTATTTCCAATCCTCCAATGGTTCGACAAGGTTCTCCAAAATATTTTCCAACCCATATTAAAAATAGGCTTCCCCTATTAATAAACATGTCATGCCTTTTCAAATTCAAAAAACTTAATTAATTAAAGTGTTGGCACCATTAAAGAGGGAGAGAGATTGTCTCTTTATTAAAGGGGTTGTCACATTAAATTAAAGGGGTGTTTAAAAAGGTTGGAGAGAGTTATGGTAAGATTATAGGTTGGGGATCGTGTGGGCCCCACCTCTCATATATCCACACATGGAATAATTTAACTTCCTTAGATATAAATTTTTTTAACAAATTTATTTAACTTTTTAACTAAACTCCAAATTAAAAATTCTCAACCCACTTCAAACGAAACTGTGGAAAAGGTCCCCTTAAGAAATTATCGGCGTTGCGAGTTCATTGGTGCCCTTAGATTTTAATTCCGAGCACTAGTTCAAAAGTTAGAAAACCCTCTCATTTGTTCACTGAATGTACCTGAGCTAAACTTTGGAAATTGATTTCGGGCACACCGGGCCTCAGAATCAAGTGCCTTCAGAAGCGACAGACTCGTAAAATTCCAAAGTATTTTAAAAAAATTCCTTGAAATTTCCGGGTCTTTACATGGCATAATTTGCGATAGTCTTCCAGTAGATTGATATTCAATTTTTTCTTAAAAAGTTGTAAAAGGCTAGGATTTGGAAAACTTCCTTTCTGAACATCCATATGTAGAAACAAAATCATTAAATACTGAATTTATCTATGAAGAGATCTTCTCTATTCAGGATGGCCCCTAGATACGAGAGATGTATTTTAATGGTGCATCTAGAATCCCAAAAGATAATGAAAGACCCCAAGATCAAAAAAAGTGGGTTAGGAGTCATGATCATCTCTCTAAAAAATCTAATCTCGCCTTAATCCTTCCTTTTGTCATAAGTCTATACAAATAATGAGGTAGAATATTATGCCCTTATTTTAGGGATAGATTTGGCACTTCAAATGGAAGTGGAACACTTAAAGGTGAAATGTGATTCAAAGTTACTAATTAATTATATCAATGAAAATTATTCTATCAAAAAATAAGAGATAATCCCCATTATTTACTATGTTTAGAGACTAATGGAAGAATTACCCTCGGAGCCAATATTTAATCATGTTCCATGATTATTGAATGCCCAAGCCAATGAATTGGAAAATGCATCCATGAATTTGGCAGATCCATATTGAGATGAAACAATATTCAACCTTGTATACTGTTGAATGGTATTTCCTTTTGTTTAGTTCATCATGAAAGAAGTCAATGAGGTTAATTACATCCCCAAAACAAATAGTCATACAACTAGTTGGATATTACCCACTGTGGACTATTTTCAAAATGGAATACTTTTGTTAGAAAGTTCCAAAAAAGATAAAATCTGATGATGAGTGACCAAATTTACTCTTTGTAATGGACTAAATCACTAAAAATTCCTCTATAAAAAACTCTTTTATGGATTCCTTCTTAGGTTTAATCAATACTACAAGAGGGGCCTTTAACAACACTCGAATATTCCCTTATCAGTGATAAAAAAAAGCACTGACTACCACAACATGGTTAAAAGCCCTAGGATTTTATCAGTGCTAGAAAAGTGCTGATAAATGGGTCCTTTATCACTACTAAAAAATGTTAATAAATAACCCCATTATCATTTATTTTAGAAGTGCTGATAAAAGACACCATTTATTTGTTATTTTATTAAGCGCTGATAAAGGGAACCTTTATCAGTGATTCTACAAGCACTGATAAATTTATCCTTTATCAACGCTACAAAATTCACTGATAAACATATCATTTATCAGTGCTTCTAAAAGTGTTGATAAAGAGAACCTTTATCAGCACTTCTACGATCGCTGATAAATACATCCTTTATCAGTTCTATTGAAGGTGCTGATAAAGGGGAATATTGTAGTTTGATGTTACATCACACTACAACACCAAAAATGGGGAATATATAGTGTGTTGTAATATCACACCACAAAACCAAAAACTATAACAACAATTTGAAAAATCAGATAAAAAAGAATTTAAATCAAAAAAATTTACAACACAAATACAAGAAAAAACACTATTATAAATTAAAAGAATGCACATGTTAAAAATAATAGACCACCCCTACCCAAGAAAAACAAAACACCAATATAAGAAAAAATTATTATGTTAGTAATAATATAAATAAATAAATTAAACAGAAAGTGTTAATTTTAAACTAAACTTTGAGTCATACCAGGAACACTGTGTATCAAATTGATTTGCAGTTGATTATTTCACGCTACACCATTTATTGTTCATATTCAATAATTATCTATATGAAAATTACCTAAATAAGTATGAGATAAAAATGATAATGAAATTAATTAAGTAATATCAGATAGAACGATGAGAAAACAATCTAGTCTCCTTTGATTGATTTTGGCGATGTGATGCATCCTTTAAACTAAAATGAAAATTATATATTGAAAATGCACACTTAGATTCATATTGGTTACACTGTGCATCATATTGAGGGTTTTCTATTCCTACATGTCTCAAATTACTTATCAATCATTTTCTTAAAGTATCAAAACAATCTGAATGTGTTTCCTAGATTTGAGTACACCACTTGTGTTTTTTACTAAAATGTCATTTTAAACTAGAAACACACACTTTGATTAATACCAGGCACATTGTGTATGGGTTTTATTTGAAATATATTCCTACACATTAAAATTAAATTATCAATCATTTTCCTAAATTATCAAGAAAATATGAGCATGTTTTCTCAGTTTTCTGTGAGTGATAATTTTTAAACTAAAATGTCAATTTTAATTTGAGAACAGACACTTTGAGTCATACCAGGTACATCATGTACCAAATTGTGGTGAGGTATAATCTTATATGTCACAAATTACTTATGGATCTTTTTCCTAAAGTATCAAAACATTACAAATTCATTTTCTTGGTTTTGAGTATTCCAGTTGTATTTATAATAAAGTTGATGTCAATTTTAAATTAGAATACTCATTTCATGTCATAGTGATCACGAAATGAATTTTATTAAGGTTAGGATTATTTCCACATGTCCAAAATATCTTATGGATATTTTCCAAAATTATTAAAACAATCCGAATGGGTTTTCTCTATTTTGAGTGTGACACTTTTTTTTCTAAAATGTAATTTTAAACTAGAAACATGCAGTTTGAGTCATACCGGTCACATCATGAGTGTTTTTTATGTAAGGTTAATTACTAAAAATCTTAAATGATTTATGAATCATGTTCCTAAATTATCAAGAAATTCCAAGCCAGATTTCATGTTTTTTAGTGTGTGATACTTTTTGAACTAAAATGTAAATTTTAAATTAATAATGGAGAATTTGATTCAAACAAGGAACACAATGTATCATATTTAGGTGAGTATGATTCCTAAAAATCAAAAATGACTCATGGACTATGTTACTAAATTATCAAAACAATACTAATGCATTTTCTTGGTTTTGAGTATGTTAATTGTCTTTTTTAATAAAATTAATGTCAACTTTTAATAAAAAGACACACTTTGAGACATAATGGTAATAACATGCATAATATTGAGGTGACGATCATTACTGAACATTAAAAATGACTTATTGATCATTTTCATAAAGAATCAAAACAATCTGAATGTGTTCTCTCAGTTTTGAGTACACCACTTGTGTTTCTTTTACTAAAATGTCATTTTAAACTAGAAACATGTACTTTGAGTCATATCGGTCACATCAACTATTATTTTTACATGAGACTAATTCATAAACGTCAAAAAGGAATTATAAATTGTTATCCTAAATTTTCAAGACAATCCATGTGAGTTTTATTGGTTTTCAGTGAGTGACACTTTTTGAACTAAAATATCAATTTTAAATTGATAATGGACACTTTGAGTCATACCAGGAACATCATGTATCAGATTGAAGTGTAAATGATTCCTACACATTAAAAATGAATTATTTATCATTTTATTAATTTATAAAAACAATCCAAATGTATTTTATATATTGTGAGTATGTCAGTTGTCTTTTTTACTAATATTAATGTTAATTTTATATAAAAAGACATACTTGGAGTAATATCGGTCACATCGTATGTCATATTAAGGTGAGGCTAATTAATAAAATTCTAAAATTACTTATGGATCATTTTACTAAATTATCAAAAAAATATTAATGTGTTTACTCAATTTTTAGTACACCACTTTTGTTTTTACTAAAATGAAATTTTAATTTGGAAACACACACTTTGAGTCATACCGGTCACATCGTGTGTGGGTTTGATGTGAGAATGATTCATAGACATAAGAAATTAATTATGAATCTATTACTTAAACTATTAAGACAATATAAGTACTTTTTCTCATTTTTCAACGAGTGACACTTTTTTGTACTAAAACTTCAATTTTAAACTAATAAGAAACACTTTGAGTCATACCTGGGAAATCGTGTATCAGATTGAGATGAGTATAATTAATACACATAGAAAACAACTTATGGAACATTTTAATATAGTATCAAAACAATTAAAATTCGTTTTATAGGTTTTGAGTATGTCAATTTTTATTTTTTTACTGAAATTAATGTCATTTTAAATAAAAAACATACTTGGAGTAATACCGGTCACACTGTGCGTCTAATTGAGGTGAGGCTGATTCCTAAATTTCCCAAATGACTTATGAATAATTATGATAAATTATCAAAATAATCCAATTTTTTTTCTTAGTTTTGAGCATGTCATTTGTTTTTTTACTAAAATGTCATTTTAAACAAGAAACATGCACTTTGAGTCATACCTGTCACATCGGGTGCCGATTTGATGTGATACTGATTCCTACATGTAAAAAATGACTTATAAATCATTTTTATAAATTATAAAGACAATAAACGTGTGTTTTTATAGTTTTTAGTGAGTGATGATTTGTGTACTTAAATGTTAATTTTAAACTGATGACAGACACTTTGAGTCATATTGACCACAACATGTATCAGATTGAGGTGTTCTTGATTCATACATGTCAAAAATTACTTATGGATTGTTTTAATAAAGTATAAAACCAATATTAATGTGTTTTAGTGGGTTTGCATATGTGGTGTGCATTTTGAAATAAAATATAAATTATAAACTAAAAACATATCATTCAAGTCATATCGGTCACACTGTGCATCAGATTGAGGTGTAATTGATTGAGTATGTGATGTGTGTGTTTCTTTAAACCATATAAACCAAGACAAAAATAGAATGAAATGTTCCATTTAGATGGAAGAATAAACTTTATTCTACCTGAAACGCTTCATCCAAAAGCAACATGTTATTATTTTTCTAGCTTTTTACAGAGGATTGAAGGAAAAATATGAATTCCCAAAAGATATATGCAAAAAATATTAGATAAAACATATAAGGAAATTAAATTTAAAATTATAGATAAAATGGTGAAAAAATTACCTTAATAAGTAGTACGAATTCATATTTTCATAATGGTTATAAACATTTTTGACCCATTTCCTTATTATTATCTAAGTTGTATCCCTAAAGTCCAATATCTCATGAGCATGAGAAACTTTGAACAAACCACCCAAACTCGAGTAAAAGAATCCACTTATATAATAAAAAATATTTAATTCTAGTAATACTATAAATAAGTAAATTTAATATAAATAAGAAATAATACATCAATAAAATGTCAATTTTAAAATGAAGCCACATAATTTGAGTCATATTAGGTACATCGTGTATTTCTTTGAGGTATGGTTGATTCCACCATGTCTTTTTATCCTATGGTTCATTCAAAAATATGGGTTATCTAAAAATATTGTAGTTTGATAACCCAGAATGTTGAATGTATTGGAGAATAAAAAGGAAATCACATCATTATAAGTGAATCGTCCTTTTGAGTTAATGATCATAGTACATTAGTGAATCATCCTTATTGACAAAGTCATTTATTCTTAGAAAAAATTAACCATTAGTGTAAACCTATTAGCATTAATTGATTGAACTAAAATATTTTTTTACATATGAGTTTTTATGGAATATAATAAAATATATCTTACCCTTTCTCCATCACAGAGAGTACAAATTATATGATAAACCATTTACCTTATTTTATCGAAAAAACTTTAGTGCGACCCTTTATGTATTGTCAAAAGATACTAAACTCCATTATAAATTATTTACCCATTTTTTATATTACCACACATCAATATAACCCTTTATAGAATCCAAATGAAATTTAAATCTAGTTCATCCATTAAGTCTTCTTGGATATTTCTATAGATTAATATATCCCTTCCAATTTTCTAAGTGATGAAAAACTATAATAGAACATCATAATTATTTGTTCATAAATAAGGGAATATCCCATATTCTTATGTATTCTTTATTGATAATGATGATGAATTTTTTTATTAATGATCTTGTGAACATGGATCATTTTACATAATGAATGTGCACATGCATAATGAATGTAACTTGTATAGATTTCACAAGAATTTGTGATATTATATCATGTATCTAATTGATTGTTTAATATCCCAAATAATTACACCACCCACCAAAATTAAACCAACGTATTGTTTCTTTATAAAAATTCATGATTCAGTCAATGAAATTTTTTATTTCTTTATTTTTTATAGGTTTTGGATCAAGCTACTAGATTCTTTTTCAAAGGGGTATTTGTTTGGATTTTTTTATTTCATGATTTCATTTGAAGTAGGTTTTTCATTTTTGGTGATTTCTTCATAAGTAACTTTCTTTTCATTTGACATCATATTTAATTTAACACCATCCCTCCATGATGATAATTATCTCTCAATGCTGGTTATCCTCCAATAGTTCTCTCATACACCTAATTGATTCGGTGGTTGATTACACACATATTTATTTAAACATTTGAGTTGGATTATATTCCTTTTTTATGATTGTATTGGTGTTCTATGAATCCCAAGTGACTATTGGATCCACTACTAAGACCCTTGCTTTTCAGTGTAGAGAAGTCATGGGCAAGAAACTACATCTATTTTTTTGTTGTTGGTCAGTTTTTTCTTGGTGGGTGGTTTTATTTAGACTTTAGTAATATTTAATTGTACTTGTAATGTGATAATAGAAATTTTATCTTATGATAATCAGTTTGAAAAAAATAGGTGGTGTTTTTTTGTTAATAGAAAAAAATCTTCCACTTAAATTCATATATAAAATCACTTAAACAATTGGTGAAAAACATTTTTTCAATAATCCACCTAAAAAAATTGCACAATGGATATTATATTAGGTGACACATGTTTTTATAACTTTTAAATAATTTTTCTCAAACACAACCTTAGTGTGATCTTCATTCTACTCTATTTCAAATTTTTTAATGTTTTCTAGCCATCGCTTCGTACCCTCCTCCACCTCGATCTCCACCTCAATGTCCGATTCTACCTCCTAATCCACCTCAGTCGCCGATTCCACCTCCACTACTACCTCTACCCCTATATATTCCTCCACCAACTCTATTTCACAACAATTTTATTATTTACAGGTAAATGCTTATAAACAAATTGATTTTCTGTATTATAATTCTCCTTGAGAAATAGATCAATAATAATATTTATAATTCTGTTGCTAATTATTCACACCCAAAATATATTTCTGTGGTCATAGATCATACTATATCACATATCAGGTAATCACCTAAATTTGTTTTTGGAAAACATTCTAAAAACATATATACTACCCTCTCAACTATAATCAAATTTACTTCTTCTATTGAGTATGCAGGTTTTCTAAAATCATGATAACACTGTGAAAAAAAAACTAATGGTTAATAAATATATTTAATGAAATTTTAATTACATTTGGAAATTACCTATTAGGGGATTCTAGTCTTCTCATTCTTTATAATCTCTCTCGTAAATTTTCAAACACAATATCCAAAATCAATGCCATTGTCTTGATTCAGACATTGTAGAAACATTGAACAAAATAAGTAAACTTTTTTGAAATATGTTTTGATAGTTAAATATTTCTATACACACCTTAATGTGTTTACATTTGTACATATCCAAAACCTTTATTTATTTTGACACTGAATTAATGCCATGATTTATCCTATATTTTCTGATCACCCTATCATAAAAAATTCATGTTAAAACATAGAATGAAAATTTTATCTATAAAATATTGATTTCAGTGTATTAAAAATTCACAATACACATCATGTGTGGTTACTTTGTTGGATATCCATGCATTGGATCCAAAAAATAAATATTTGGGTTATCCATATTGAATGTGATCAGTATTCAGTGCTTCCAAAAAAAATTAATGCAAAAATTAAAAATATATTTTATGTGATTGTATTTTAGAGTTTTACATCTTCATTATAGTAATCTAAAAGAGTCGGTAGTCTAATATTTTTTTCGCAAATACTGTGATTATATATTATATTTTCTTCTCAATTTATTCCCTATCCAAATTAAGTTTTCCATAGAAATTATATAGGAATTAATGAATCCAAATCGTGCTCCAAACGATTCTACCTTTATATAATAATAATAAGAACACATATAGAGAATATGAATAGTTATTAAATTTGATAAATATATTAGCTCACTATTTGGACAAACATATTATGAAAATTCACCTTATGTATGTATTCACAACTGAGACACCCATCCATTCATGCTTGATAATCTCATTTATAGTCTCGAGACCAATTATGTATGTAATGGAAGTCCCATATATTACTTTTCCTTGGGAATTTAAGAAATATTTACATATTTAAATTTTGTCTCTTTATGAAGTTATAATGATAATAAATGTTGCTTTGGAACTGGTGGGGAGAAGGTAATCTCAGAAGGTTATTTTGATTTCCTAGTTGATTCACTAGATTGTCTTGATCCAACCTTTTGTTTCCTCATTTCTTTATCCATATATAATATAATACGTCACTTTAGAAATTTTTTTATCAACTGTTATAGGTTATTCATTTGAAAAATTTTGTTAAAAACACCCCTCATGCATCCTTATTAGATTGGATTCCCATGCTTTGATATTTATAATAACATCATTGATTGTTGTAATATCCAAATCATTGAGTGGTACATGAAAATCAATAGTATTTCATGAGATACCTCAATCTCGACTATCATGTGATCTTTTGTGAGGTATTTATAGTGTAGCTTGTATCCTATGAGATTATACATTGTACCCCACAAAATATGGTGGTGCATGGGTGTTGATAGATACAAATCATATAAAACTATACCCTGTCAAATTTTAGTAATATAAAGTTATTAGAATTATTTTGATTCACATTTTAGAGAAAGTGTAATGAAAAAATAAATTACCTTTGGTAAGGAATGTAGTTGGGGGGAATGGCTAGCCTCAACGATAGTGGGGGTCATTTGGTTCATGTACGGATCTTTGTTTCACTACCGGTTCGCTTTGATCCTTTCACATACACTGGTCTACCAAAAACAATCAGACAATAATATACTACAGTGAGTCTATTTGTTTCTAAAACCATCTCACCATATTATATATATCTTCATGTGGTTTTATCTTCTCAAAATACATTTGATGACACACCCCACAAACTAACCCTCTAACATGACCATATTGTTCCGGTCACTTCAAATCTATTGAAAGTAGTTTTTCTTTTGTTATGGTTGTTTTTTATTCTTATGTCTAAACCATATAAAAAAATATGAACATAAACAATTTTTTATGTAATAATGTTATAAATCATAAATAATTACTATTATGTCATAATTAAACATGTTTCTCATGATTATTTTGTGTTTTCATAAACTAGTTTACCCTCCTTATTTACGTGAGCCTCCCTTAGCACATGATGTGAGATGAAAGTGGCTTCGGATTTTGATTCATCAATCTTCATATAAACAAAGGAACATATGTTATTTAATATCACATAAAAATATTTTTTTATTTAAAATACATAAAAATTTATTTTCTAGTGAAGCATACCCCATCATTGCATTGCGATAACAGTACATTGGTTTTGATACATGTTATTTATTTTCAGTACTCTTTTTACATTTCATATATTAAAAATTTAAAATCAAACTGGATGAAATAAATAATTTCAAATAATATATTATCAACTAAAATTCACCTAAAATAATGTATCATTGTGATAACTGATTAAATAATTCCATGTTTCCTTCTTTATAATGAAGTCATAACTAATTTTTGGGTTGAGATTTTCTTTCCCCTCAACATCCCTAAGATGTAACTTTGTATGAAGAGTCTAAAAGAACCTATGGGATTTTCCACTATCCATTAAGAAAAATTTATTATGGAAATATAAGAAAATAATTTAACTCTACAAAGGAATAATGAAAATTAAATCAATATTTAATTATATATTTTTTTGGTAAAATAGACAAAGTATACTGTAAGATTACCATTATCTCTTTCCAATGGGTTTAATTTGTTATAGGTTGGATATAACATCATGAATCAATATCAATTAGTACATTCATCCTCACTTTTACCCCAACATAACTAATGAACATTGACTTGTTGGTTTCAATAGGTTGGCTACATTGATTCCAACCAACCTCAAATTTTATACCCTGACTTCTTGGATTGATAATTTTATTCAACACTGTGATACTGCAACGTCTTTTTTTCTTCATCAAAATGTTGTTGATCCCCTAATAATACTACAATTTTATCATCAATAATTAGTTATTACTCAGGATTGGTAACATGATCATGTGCCGAAGACATTATCTGCATGAGTATCCGAACATTTAATTTTTCTGTAACAACATCAATGTAAACACAACCAAATGATTTGAGAAGGTTCGCATGCATAATCTATTTCACACATGATGAACACTTTAACTCCATCTTTATAATATTTTGTCAAATGATTAGAAAGCATCCATTTTGAAGGAAATGGGTAAGTAAATTTAAGAAAATAATTACTCCATTATGGTTGGTTTTATCCTATGAATTCATAAAAAGTTGAAAATTATAGAAAACTATCATTCTCATCAGATTCATCTCTTAAACATCTATTATTGAATTTTTTTTTACTTTAGACTCATCATCCATCTTTTCTAGAAATTCACCTATGTTGCTTGAACTACTATGAATAGTATTAATCCTATACTAGGTACTAATGATCATTTTGGATAACTACTACTCAGAGTAGTTCAAGAAACATAGAAGGGATTGGAGATAGGTCTCAAGAAACAAAATGAAATAATAACTATTCAAGAGATGAATATGGTGAGGATGATAGTTGTCTCCTTAAAGTTTTTTAAATTAGCACATATTAATTTAAAATTTAAAATCTCATCTCAAAATGATAAATGGACCCTAAAACTACCATGAGAACATGAACTCATCCCCACTGAGCTGCACCAGCTATGACTTATGTTAATAGTCCTTTTCCCTCACCTGTATCTCAAATATAACAGTTGTATATCCACTGAGGTTCATGTGTAGGGTATGGGTATAAAAATAAACAATAAAATACTAACATAGACCCTAAAATATATAAAAAATCATATATTTGAGTATATGTTCAAATTAGTAACACCCAAAATACACATGTAAGTAAAGTCATTGTGTACTAACTAGGACATGATGATAATCAAATGTACTGACTTCATTTCATATGAGTGAATTATGATAATCAAACCATAAGGTTATACCACATTTGTTCTTTAAGATTCACATAATTTCACTAATAATAAATCAAAATTTGAATCATAAGAGGAGAAAAAAATATTTATGTCCCTCTGGAAATAATCATAGCATAGGTACCATGAGACTCAACCTCAAACCCCTAGCATCCAAGACTATCCCTCAGGGATAACCATAACATGTAATTATTCTATCCAAATCATAAAATGGGTATAAAAAATCCATTTTTATTAGGAAGTTCATTTGAAATATGGGTAAGTATTAACATTATTTGTTCCCCTATAAATGAACCACACAATGGGTGCCACAATACATTAGTTAAACCTAGATTCAGAAAAACCATAAAGAAGAAAAAACAACAACACAAATGCCACATCACCCAGAACCTAGCCCTCTATGAATCACTAACATTTTTATAGTAACTCACATTCTAGCATACCATACCTTTCCCTCATATAATACCCATAATATTCTTATATATTATAAAAATTATTTTTATCACATCCACACATGTATTTTATGTAAAAAAATATTATAATCATAAAATAAGAGGTATATTAGAAATAATTTCAAATAATATCAAGATATTATTCAAAGAAAATATTATAAGGCAAGAATCATAAAAATTTAACAAAAACAATTAGTTACACATTATGTTTAATATAATAATTTTCATAAAAATAACTCTATAGAAACAATTATCAGAGAAGTAAATAAAAAAAAAGTTAAAAAATCAGTAAAAAATGTATACAAAGATAAAAATTAAGACTTACTGAATAAAAGTTATATAATTTTTCCATTTCCTACCATTATAATGTCTAGAAAAAATCCATGATACATTTTATAATACTTCATATAGTTCTCTTAATAAAAAATTTATTTGTAAATGTGGGTTGGATCATTTTACAATATAAATATTATTAATACTATATTTTTGTAATATTATAGTAAAATAATTTTAGGAATATATTTATCATATAAATATATATATATATTTATATTGTGACCATTTCATCTAGAAAATAAAATATTAATGATATATATAAAACTATAACTATTCTGGTATCGTAAATATAAAATTCATTAATAAAATAATAAAACATGATAATCACTTAAATATTTCTATTATAGCATGTGTAATATATAATAATTGACAAAGATTATATATAACCCTTGTTTTCTCAAATCTAACATAATTAAAACCATCCACTATCATTGATTATGTTCAAAAAAAATCTAAAAACCTTATTAATGGAGTTATTTAAATAGAATTGAATTATTTAAATCATGAATAAGATATTTCAATGGTTAATAAACAATAAATTATTTATTTTCAAAAAATACTATAAAATACATACATTATAAACTCTTACATATCCTACATAATCTAAATATTATGGAATGCCGTTGGATTCCAAAATGGAAAATGGTTTGTCACCATGCCATAGAGGATGGCATTTTGAACTAGAAGATTACCTATGAAAAATGATTAAGCCTAAAATGTACATAGTGGAAGGTGTAGAAAATTTACCCAACATCTCTAAAAGTTGATCAAAATGAACTACAAAATGAACCTATGTTATGGAGCTCAACCCATCTACACATAATTTTACCTACTAGAAAAAGGGATCCAGAAAAGGGGATTTTGTAGACCATGGTTAAAGACATGAAGTACATAGATGACCTACATAAATGTATGTAATGGTGTTGTGTAAAGGTAAATTAGATTACATAATGGTCATGTAAAGTCAAAATGGGCAGCGAGAATGGATCATGTTGTATTGGTCACTGTGTTAGACTTCCAATTTGACTATGAGAAATGGGAAATGCTCTATTGAAATTTTTGAAGGGTAAGGATTCCAGATGAGGGGATGGAAAGAAGCATGAGAAGATTTGTCACCCATTGAAGAACATACCAAAGTTAAGAAGCATAATAATTATTATCTAGTGAAGAAGTATGATTCTTCATGGTTGAAATAGCAAAAAATCATAAACCAAGGAACCCAAATAAGTAATCAACAAGAGATAAAAAGGAGAAAATATTTTACTTTGGATTTTAGACTTGATTTGTCTAAGTGAACATAGAAGAGGAGCACCAACAACAAAGGAGTTCTATGAGATCTTGAGAATCATGACTGAATCAGTCATGATTTGAGTTCTTTTAAATAGATCATGGATACTTTTATTAGTGGTTACAAAAAATTATTGATAATGATACCTTTTATGAGTGCTAAATTGATAAGCATTGATTAAAGACTTATTTATCAGGACTTGTTTAGAACTGATAAAGATCGAGCTTTATTAGTGCTGATAAAATCAGTCTTTATTAGTACTAATGTTTTAGCACTAATAAAAGGAACCTCTATCAGCACTAAAACTTTAGTGCTGATAAAGGATTGATAATTAAAATTATAATTTAATTAAATATAAATATATAGTTTTTATTATAATTTTATACTTATTTAAATATATACTTATTTATTTATAATTACATAAATACCATTTAAAAAAAAGTATTTTTTACTTATAATTATAAATATAGTAAATATACAATCAGAAAAATATATATAAATATAAATATAGTAAATATATGAATTATTTAAATATAATTATTATAATTTTATAATTATAAATATATTTATAATTATTTATTTATAATTATAAATATATTTATATCATTATATATATTAATATAATTATATATATATATATTTACATAATATATATAAATAAAAATATAATAAATACATTCACCATTTAAATATATTTATTATAATTTTATAATTATAAATATATTTATATCACTATATATATTTATATAATTATATATATATATATATATATATATATTTAATAAATATAAATATAAATATAAATATAAATATAAATATAAATATAAATATAAATATAAGTATAAATATAAATATAAGTATAAATATAGTAAATATATTCATTATTTTTATATATTTATTATAATTTTATAATTATTTAAATATATAATTATTTATTTATAAATATATGAATACTTTTTGGAAAATAATATTTATATATTTATATCATTATATATATTTATATAATCATATATATATATATATATATATATATCCCTAGGGTGCAACTCACTGGTAGCTTCCCCCTGTGGGTCTCAGCGAGTTCTTGAGTTTGAGACTCATCGAGTAAATCCCTCCATTATATGTTGCTTGCTTTTATTTTTAATTTAGCATCTTTCCTCGAGTAAATTGAGGCTTCAACCTCAACTTACACACACATCCATCCAATGGCCCAAAGGCCTTCAAATATTTTTATTTATTGATAAAGCCCCCTTTTAAGGGATGAAGGGGGGAGAACCCAAAGGACTCCATAGTCTTAGGACAATCACTCCTGAAGGGAAAAAGTGAAAACCAAACAGGAAAACCAGAGCAGCCCATTCCCAGCATAATAAGATGTTGAAGCATTCCAGCATTGTGATACAAATTGGCAAGCAAGTGTCCTGTGTCAAAGAATAGGACCGATCTGATGGAAAACTCCATACCCTCTCAAACAACCAAATCTAAAAAGCACTACAACGATGAAATGCCAGCATTGAATCCTCCTTTGGGCCTGTTCCAAGTGATCGAGCCCAGCTGCACTAACTTTCCACCTTAGAAATCAAACAAAAATCTTCCACCAAACACATCAATCAAAGAAGCCATCAAGGCTGAGATCTAGTAATCACCCCTATCCAAATCACCATAAGAAACCAGAAGACAAACCAGAGGGTAGAGCCAAGTCAGACTCTCCCACAACAATCACCGCTGGAACTGTAACCAGAAGAACCTCATCTTGACCACAAGGTACCCTTCGAAAACATCTGCAGCAACCCAAAAGGAGGACAAACCAAAGAGATGAAGCCAAATCTTTGCCGCCCAGGACTAGAAGATCTAATAACACATCAATAGAATATCACCGATGAGGGGATCCGAGTAGGCATGAGCAGACAACGCGACACTGGGCTGGAGCCGAACAGAACAAAACAGCGGAGGAACCCCCACCGACTTCCAGAACTGTCGAGCCGCAGGAGGCAGAAGGGACCAGGGAGGGAGACAGAGGCCCCTCTAGCGACGCCACCAAAATAACACCACTAGTACACCAAAATCAAAACAATCAAAGAAACACCATACCTCCCCCCTCCAAATCGTGTCAGAGCTGTTGCAGAGGCACACCAGAACTCACTTGAAGCCGAAGGTCTGCCAAGACCAGATCCGGAGTCCAGAAGCCATCGTCAAGCCATACCGAAGCGCGCCGAAGCCAAGCCTATACCATGAATTTGAAAAGCTCTCCGCACGACGTCGAGCCGAAAACCACCCGATAGAAACTGATGTCGAGCTCTGAAACATGAGAGGCCGCCTCGTCGAGATCCTGACCATGTCAGTGTCAAACCTGGCTGTGGACCGCTCCGACGCCCAACCTAGATCCCGTGCGAGGATTCCAAGCCAACTGGACGCTCTAGAGGGGGAAGGGGAGGAGAACCTAAAAGAAACCCTAGACGCGCGAGATTGGGGGGGGGGGAGACGCCGCTCAGAGGCCCAACTTACACACACACATAAAATTAATAAATAAAAATAAAAATAAAAATATAGAATATTCATTATGTAAATAAATTTATTATAAATTTATTTTTATTTAAATATATATAATTATATAATCAATTTTAAAAAAAATATTTATTTATAATAATTATAAATATATAAATTTATAAATATAGTAAATACACATTTATTAGAATATTTATTTATAAATATTTATTTACAAATATATTTTTAAAATTATTAATCAATATATAATCTTAAACGCATGAATTTTAAAAATCAGTGAAATTGAATAATTGAACATGAGTACACTTTAAAAATATTGAAAAAATGGATTAGTTTTATTAATTAAATATAAATTATCAAAACAAATATGGATATATATTGAATTAAAGATGAATAAATATTTAAAATACTAAAACATATTAAATAAATATATATAAATAAATAAAATAAAATGATTAAATTCAAATAGGATAATAAAAAAAATAAAAAAAAAATAAAAATGAATAAATAATACATAATTGTAATAATATTATAAATAAATAAATAAAATTGTCTAACTAAAAACTCAATCTATTAAATGTTTCATGTTATAATGGAATTCTAAAATATACTAAAATTTTAATAAATTTCATAAATATTGGATGTATGTGTTTCTATATAACATTTAATTAATTACATATAAATTTTTTGTGTTCATTGTATATAAAAAAGAATTAATTATATATATGCATGTGAAATCAATTTAATACACATTTTATATATCTTAAATTGAAAAAACAAACAACATTAAAATGAATAATAAATTAATATGTTTTTAATTATTACATTTTATTCTTTTTTTATATATTTGGATTTAATATATATTATTTATTACTATTTATAATTAATATATATTTATATATATTAAAATTATTCATTTATATCAATAATTGTTTCATCAATATTTTTTTAATAATTCTATAATTTATTCATTTTTTTTAATTATTACAATTTATTCATTTTTTATTTTTGTAAATTATTACAATTTATTCATTATATATATATATATTTAATATATACTATTTATGAATATTTATAATATATATATATGTATATATGTATATATGTATATTAAATTTATTCATTTTTAACAATAACTATTTAATTAATAAAGTGCTTAATATTTTTCTTAATTTACTCATTTTTATTTTTTATTTTTTTAACTATTTAATTTTATTCATTTTAAAAATCTAAATATTTAATATATTTTATTTATTAATATTTTTAATTTATATATATTTATATTCAATTTATTCATTTTCATAAATAATTAATTTAATTAATAAAATTGATGATATATTTTTTTTTGTTTTTTATTTTTTTTAATTATTTCATTTGAGTATAGACATTTATCAGTGCTAAAAAAGAACAAATAAAGGATAACCTTTGTCAACACTAAAAATAAATCCATGATAAAGGGTATCCTTCATTAGCGCTAAAAATAAAGCACTGATAAAAGGTACCTTTTATCAGCTCTATATAAAAGCATTGAAAAATTTTACACATTATCAATTCTAAAAAAATGCTGATAAATGTTATCTTTTATCAACACTTTTTTTTGCACTGAAAAATGGTACCCTTTATCAGTGCATTTTTCTAGTGCTTATAAAGAATATCTATGTTAAAGGTCTATTTTGATGTAATGAATTATGGAGAAGAGACCCCTATTATCATGAAAGAAGTACATATAGGAGCCTATGGTGGCCACCATTTAGGGTTTAGACTTTCTAATCAAATATGAATGCTTGGATATTTATGGCCTTCAATGACGTAGGACTGCAAAAAATTCACTAAGTGTCATTACTCCCAAGGGCATGACAACTTAATCCATCACCCGCTAGAGTTTCTATATATGGTCAAATAATCCCAACCATTTGTCTTATAGGGAATGAATATTATAGGGTTATATCCTCTAAATATAACTAAGAAATTTAAATACATCCCAACTTCTACAAATTTCTTCTCTAAACAGGATGAAGCAATACCCCTCAAAGAAGTTCGGGCCAAAATCATTTTCATCTTCATGAAATCTAACATCATTACCAGATTTAGTTTCCCTCATACAATACTGATGGAATACAATACTAATTTCTATTGTTCTGAGTTGGAGAAGCTATATCATGAGTATAATATCAAATCCAACCATTCACCTCACTATCATACAATGAACAATGGATAGATATAGGCCATCGAAAATACCCTATCAAACATACTCTATAAGATGGTGGATAAGGATGAAAATTATTGGCATGAAAATATCTTTGATGCCTTGTGGACTTACCAAACTACCACCCACACCACCACTTGATCCCCCCATTTTCTATTGTATATGGGATAAAATTAGTCCTTCACATTGAGGTCCAATTTCCCTTAATTTTTATTGCAATATGTGATAAATTATCAATAGAAGATCAATCCCATATAATGACTAGATGAATTGGAGTGACTTGATGGGAAAATACTGCATACCTTTCATCATTTAGAAATCCATAAAAATCAGATATCACAATATTTTAACAAAAAATTCCACCTATGTTCTGTATTCCAAGAGGAACTGGTACTATTACTTTGGAACCCCATGATACCATGGAAGAAATCTTTAAAGATTGATACAAAGTGGGGGGGGGGACATTATTCTATACACAAGGTACACTCTAATAGAGATTATTCCATGATCTCGATAGATATAGATCTCTTTACACCCCCAACAAAGAGATATTCCTCAATAAATACTTCATGTGATAAGGTGACTATGTCGTACATAGTGCAAGACAATAAAATTAACGACACAACCATCCAGGTTGTATGACATTAAACTGCATGGTTTCCTCATCTTTTTTGCACCATGTTAAACTACAAAGCATCATGGTCCTATATGAATGACCTTAAAAGGAACAACATATGGTTCTAGTTGTACAAACTAAAACTACATGACACTATAGTGCAAGTTATAAGACTCTAAACTACATAACCTAATGTACTAGTCATAAGACATTAAAATATAAGACAACATCCTCGTTTCATGACATAAAACTGTATAAAATTTTGATCAGTTCTTGAGTGGATCACGATCCTTGGTGTTGGTATCCCTCCACCTCCATTCAATAATTTGTGTGGCTTGATTCCTACCATCACAGGATAAATAGTGATGCCCAAATCTTCAATCCTGGGTCGAGCTATAATATAAAAATGTCCTCTCCCTGTGTATAGGACAAGCCTACATAGGGAGTGTTCATATAAAAACTATACATGGATTTATTCTCTCCTCAAATGGGATATGTAGTGATGAATTGATCCTAAGTCATAGGTCCAACCATAAAGTAAAAAAATCCCCCTCTACTACATATTGACAGAGATCTGTGTAGAAGACCTTAATTCAGTTTCCCTCATTTAGGATCCCATTATGGAAATAGAAATTTCCCTATCCTACATAGAAAGAAAATATATATGTTGGGGAATTCACACTCTATGGCCAATGCTAGTCTGAATGCTCCCTTTTTACTCATATAGATTCCTTTTACACATCATATTTCTTTTCCTAGTCAATTTTTAATCTCCATAAGCATTCCTTGGCCATTAGTAATATAATTTTAGATTCATAAATACACATATTTTTTTACTATATATTGATATTCCATAGTCTATATTTTCATAAGTCTCCCAAAAAAAGTGCCAGTTAGCTAGAGGCACATTCATCTATAGAAGAGACCTCTTTTGTCTCCATATTCCTCAACAACATTATTCTAGAAACCTACTTTTTGAACATTGGTCCACGATCATTACCTACGTTTTTGTCCCATAACACTTATCTTGATCTGGTAATCCAAAAGATCATGGATCATGATTTCATTCTTCATGTCTGAAGCATGTTGGGACATCCTTGGCCTATGATCACACCACGACTCACTGTTTCATTTTCACCCTTGCACCATTGTACTAAACTGAATTTGTTTTATAAATTTAGAATATAATAACAAATTTAACTTTATGTTTTATTAATTTATTTTTATTTTATCACTTTTAAAAGGGTAAATTATACTTGTTTGGATATTTTCATTGAAGGTAGAGGTGATTTGGAGGCCCCAAAGATGATCTAGAAGAAACATGGGTCAAACTGCATGGCATCCCCTAGAAATCTGTCCACTGTTTTGAGAATTAAGAGAATTATGTACCTCTTAATGGGCTGAAACTTTTTGGCCCGATCCAGAACATAATTTTATACAACTCTTATCAAGGATATGAATCCCAATTCCATCTTCTGTTGTCCCGTCCGAACCATTCTTTCCAGGGGAAAGAATCTTTCCAAATTCAAAAGTTTGGTTCGGTATTTTGACCATATCTCCCAATAAAAAAGTCTAATGGATGCCAAATTTAACATGGATATAGTAAGGAGGCCGATAAACAACCCTTATCTTTTTTTCAATTCATGATATGGATTTATACAATTCAAAAAACGAGACACAAATGGTATCTCAAAAACAAGGTTCTCAAAACCATGTTCTATTTTGGCTATAAAAAGGCACCATGGGAACCTCATTGGGAGGTTTTAACAAAAACTAAATATATTCCATTTAGGAGTCCTAGTGGATTCTATTTATCATCCTAGAATTTTTTTAGGCCCCTATCCTCATAGGGGGATCAAGAATCAAGAAGGAGTTCCACCCGAGCTTCCTCCTTCTCCTGATGTCGAGCTAAGTGGTGTTCGATCATTACGGGGGAGCTACACAAATGAAGAGGGAGTTCTGGCACATAATTATCTACTGGTTTGGTGTATATTATGGTCTTAATTATTCTTTCATATGTATCTTAACTTGTTTTGATTCATTTAATTGAAACAATTTTTATTTCATAACCGATTGGTGTGTGATTTTAAGTGTGTCTTGTGTTGTTCCGATTGGACAACATAAGAACCCTTTTCTTTCCCAAACATTTGATATTTCACTGTTACTTTACAAACCTTAAAGCATGATAAGGGGGATGAACTTGACTACATGATTGTTAAGTCATGTTTTAGTTCTAATCGCATCATTTTTGGAGGCTTGTGGGAACCCAAGATCTTGGTTATCCCTCAAACAAAAGATTACACTAAAAAACTAATAATCAATTAAGAATGGGTAACTCTTCAAGTTCTTTAGTAATTTAGAAATTATCACTTTTTTATCTCATATTTTTCACAATCCAATTGGTATTTCAACTTTATAACTCTTTATATTATGTTACTTTCTTGAAAATGTTTTCAAAACCACCCCCTCTTTTTGTAATTTTTATTAAATACACACACTCAAAACCTATAAAAACTCCTTGAGAGATGACCAAGGGTATACCCTAGACTAAAAAATCTCCTTTAAATCACTATAAATTTTACATTTCATGACAACACGGTCAAATTTTTGTTCTGTTGTCGGGGAGCACTTTGGGTTTTAGTGCGTGTTTTTGATAAGATATTTTTAAATTTTGTGAATACTTATTTACCTTTTCAATCATTTTGTGATCAGATATATTTGTTTTGTAGGTTTGGTGCATGAAAAATTCTAATCTGGGATATATACCCCCTTTCAATCCTGAACCGAAAAAGATCTTACATCAGAAACACCGGGACACAGAATATAACCCTTTGAAGAAGGACACACAAAATATCGACACTCTTCTTGATCCTTCTTCTTCTTCTTCTTCTAGAACCGACATCAAAACTGAAATAAAATTGTATAACATGGCTGAAAACAATAGAAAAATAAAATAACTAACCAAACATTATGTCTATATCCATCCCATATACATTCAATTACAAGGTGAGGGACCCAATTTTGAACCAAAATATTGTTTAATTCATCCATTACCAAGATTCCATGAACTTCCTGGAGAGGATCCACACAAGAATTTAAAATAATTTCATACTTTATGTTCTAAATTAAAACCTAAAAATGTGGTTTAAGAACAAGTAATGCTTAGGGAATTTCCTTTTTCATTATAAGACACTACAAAAGACTGTCTTTATTATATTAATACCCCAATAAGAGGTTGGGCAGACATGAAACTCCTTTTTCTTAAAAAATATTTCCCAGCATTTCGAACTAAAACAATAAGGAAAGAAATATGTGGTATAAGAAAATATCAAGGGGAAACACTTCATGAATATTAGGAACTCTTTAAAATGTTATGTTCAAGTTTCCCACACCACCAAATAAGTGATCAAATTTAATTCAGTATTTTTATGAAGGTTTAATTCCAATTGATCGTAACATGATTGATGCTACTGTAGGTGGTGCACTAGTTGATAAAACCCTAATCACTACAAAGAACCTAATTGAGAACATGTAACAGAACACTCAAAAAATCAGTATAAGGTCCGGTGTACCCATTCGAGGTGTCCATGAGGTGAAAAGTACTGAATTTGAGAAGAATGTGGACACAAAGTTTGAAGAGGTAAGTACCCTTCTATGACAAATATCTCTCTCCCAAGGGAAATATCAATATCTTACTCTCATCCATTATGGAATCTTCTCTTATGACACCTATTATTCTGATCTATTCCCCCAATTGAGAGAAACTTCTGATATTTGTGAGGAAATCTTCCTAGAACGCCCCTATAACCAAGATTATAGGCTAGGGGGTATTCAAAATAGCCTCATAAATCATGGAACCAACAATGGCAGAGTATTCATCTTCTACCACCACCCAGATATCCTCAACCACATAAAATTCCATTCCAACAAACCCCTAAAAAACCCGAGCCTGGCCTAGAAGATATGATGAAACAAATGGCTACCAACAATATCCAATTCCAAAAAACCACTCAGGTATCCATACAAGACCTCAAAACATAATTAGGCCAACTAGCTAACTCGGTTGGGGAAGTTCAAAGTCATGGGTCAGGTAAACTACCCTATAAAATAGTAGTTAACCATAAGGATAAGGGAAATGTTATTTTCATCACCCTTAAGCATGGAAAAAAACATTAAACCCAAATGAACCCTCCATTAGATTCATCCACTCCTGAGGAAAACACCATCCCAACTGCTGAAAATGGTCCAAGAGAGGAAAATCCTTATACTGAGAGAAGCCCTTAAAAAGGAAAGAGTGTGTATGTTGATTAATCTCTTATCCCAACCATTCCTCTTCCATTTCCCCAAAGGTCCACCCAACCAAGAAAACAAAAGAAAACTGAATTTGATAAGGAAATATTGGAAACATTCAAAGAAGTGTAGGTTAACATTCCTTTGATTAATGATGTGAAGCAAATTCCAAGATATGATTTTTTCTAAAAGGATATGTGTACACATTGAAGAATACTTAGCGGTGATTAGAAGTTAAGATTGGAAAAAATGTATCAGCACTAATAGAACCATCACTGTCTACCAAATGCAATGATCTTGAAACCTTTTCAATTCCATGAACCATAGGGGAGTATTCATTTTCCAATGCTATGATTGATTTAGGTGCTTCTATAAATGTGATTCCTCAC
Organism: Viscum album; assembly: GCA_963277665.1. Lineage (NCBI taxonomy): Eukaryota > Viridiplantae > Streptophyta > Magnoliopsida > Santalales > Viscaceae > Viscum > Viscum album. The sequence goes on from OY728119.1 coordinate 1,982,525,670, forward strand.
TCCATTTACTCTTCATTATAGGTTGGATAACTGAATCCAATTGGGATAGTCATTCTTCTAGAAAATTGGAGTACAATACACCTTTTTGGTGTGTTAGTGGATGTTCTTGTGAGGGTTCAAAATTTAATTTTTCCTACCGATTTTTATGTGCTTAAAATGGAAGATGATAGGCTGAATGGAAATGACCCAATTATATTGGGGAGACCTTTCATGAAAAGATCCAAAACCATAACCAATGTCCATAATGAAACATTTTCTATGATGTTTTTTGGGGACGTTGTCCACTTCAACATCCTTGATTCCATGAAGCACCCCTCAGAAGAATATTCCTCTCTCTTTGTTAATTCAATTGATGTACTCACTTACCCTGAAAACACTTCTTATCATTCCCCTGATACCCTTTACAAGTTTTCATCCTTGATTGACATTATTGGTATTGAATCATGCCTTGATTGTTGTAGTGGTCTAGAAAATATTCATACATGTTTATTAATTGATAATTTCTTGAACACTGAGGATCTAATGACCATCGATGATACTTATAGGCTTGTAAAATCTCATTCCTCATATGAGGATAATAACATTGAGTAGTTATATGAGATTAGTGACATCTCACTTTCACACACACTTCCATCAATAAAAAATCTACCTAAATTGGAACTAAAAAAACTAGCTCAAGATTTAAAATATTCATATCTTGAGAATGGAAACAAGATTCCTGTCATCATTATTATTTCACTCCGTCCTAAGCATGAATTATCACTGCTTGAACTTTTGAGGGAGTATAAACAAGAATTGGGATGGAAAATTTATAACATTCTTGGTATTAGCTCATCAATTTTTACAAATCATATATTGTTAAATGATGAGGATAAACCTGTGAGGCATGTAAAAAGTTGGCTGAACCTAGACCTCATAGAAGTTGTAAAAAAAGAGGTAAATAAATTATTTGCTACTGGAATCATTTACCCCATCTCTTATAGACAATGGTCCAGTCTAGTTCAACTAGTCCATAAAACAATTGGCCTTAGAGTAATCAAAAATGAAAATAATGAATTGGTTCCAACTCGTGTGCAGAATAGTTGGCATGTCTATATAGACTATTGCTGACTAAACTAACAAACTAGGAAGAACCATTTCCCTTTTCCATTAATTGTCCAAATGCTAGAGAGGATAGTGGGTAAGTCCCACTACTATTTCCTTGATGGGTATTCTGGTTACTTTCATATCTATATTTCCCCCGAGAACCAGGAAAAGATGACCTTCACTTGCCCCTTTGGAACATTTTCAATTAGGAGTATTCCATTTAGTCTGTGTAATGATTTGGGTACTTTCTAGCGATGCATGGTTAGTATTTTTTGGATTACCTAGAGAATTGCGTGGAAGTATTCATATATGGTTTCACTATTTATGGATCCTATTTTGATGAATGTTTGAGTAGTCTTGGTTCAGTCCTACATCACTGTATTGAAAAAAAGTCTCATATTAAATTATGAGAAATGCCATTTCATGGTGTGATAAGGTATAATTTTGGGGCGTGACATTTCTGGGGATGGTATCCAAGTAGATAAATCAAAAGTGGATGTCATTTCTTCCTTACCATTCCCTAAAAATTTACAGGATGTGTGGTTTTTCCAAGATCATGCTGGATTTTACCATTATTTCATTCATGACTTTAGTAAATTTTCACTACCACTCTCCCAATTACTCCAAAAAAGAAAAAGAAATTGTTTTTGATAAAGAATGCAAGGAATATTTTAATAAGTTAAAATGGATTCTCACGGTACCCCCGGTAATCCAACCACCATGGTGGGATTTCCCATTTGAGATCCTGTGTGAGAGATATAACTATGCAGTTGGGGCAGTCTTATTACAAAGGTTCGATCGAGCTCCACATGACATTGTCTATGCCTCACGTACATTGGAAAGTAGCCAAGAAAACTACAAAACCACTGAAAATAATTCCTTTCCATTGTGTTTGTCTTAAAAAAATTCATGTCATACCTTTTGGGCCCCAAAGTCATTGTGTTATTAGACCATGCAGTCCTCCAGTATCTTCTTAAGAAACTAGAAGACAAACCACATCTCATTCGTTGGATGCTCCTCCTTCAAGAATTCAATTTAGAAATTAGAGATAAAAGAGGAGCAGACACTACTGGAAAGCCTAGATTTCCCAACACTTTTATACCAATGGTTCAAAAGAACCTTTGGTATAGATGTCCTTTACCAACGATTTTAATAAACTGTTGGTAAAGGTGTGGTTAGGGAGGGATTTTCCAACGGTTTAAAGAAACCGTTGGGAAATCCATGCTTTTCCCAATGGTTATTAAAACCCATTGGGAACCCCCCCCCCCCCCCCCCCCAAATTCACTCAAACAGAACCCCCCGACTCCCAGAAGCTCCTCATTTCTAGAAGCACATTCCCGACTCCTAGAAGTGCCCGCCCAGGTGAACCTCTTCCATCTGATCAGCCGAAAATCCCCCATTCAGGTTAGAATCCTTCAACCTCTTCTCATATTAGCTAAGGATACCCTTCTATTCTAAAAAATTCTCCATTTATTTCACTATTTAGAATGATCACCTTGTTTTTCCCTATTTCTAGGGATTTTGTAAAATTTTATAATTCAATACTCCCTTCATGAATTGTGTACTCAAATCACTACATCAATGTACACATTGTCCAATTAATGTTTTCATTACACATATACATTTATAAGGGCATGGTCTCTTTCTTGTGTTCTAATTTTAAATATTCATAGTTCTTTTATTAATCTCAATGCTCCAAATATTACAGCTTCATGTATATGAACTCATAAGAAATTTTTTATAATATTTATTCATAGTATTTCATGAAAATCACTCCTTTAATTAAGATCATGTCAAACATGAAGATCTTATTCATCTTCATTTTTGTACACTATGTGTGTTACATAACATGTATGTATCATGTTTCTATCAAAATATTTATATATATAAAATGAAACACTGTTCACTTATCCCTTGCAAAATAGAATATATGGAGTATCTTCTTCAACTTTTCAAAATAGTATGTGGTCCCTAATTATTTTTCATAGAATAAATAAGGAATACTTAACCGTACAATCCAATGTTCTTTATGAATAAAATAGCTACAAAGGAAACTCTCGGTGGGACCTATCCTTCTCCCATGTAGTACTTCTTCCTTCATCATGAAACTAATTCACAAAAAACCCTTTTAGATTTTTTCTCTAGAACCATAGAAAACCCTTTTAGATTATTTAGTTGTCGCTTTAATTTATCATATTATTATATTAAAATGTTATATAAATAGACTGGATAGTTATAGACCTCTCGGTGGTCACCTACATGAATTGTATCTCCCACATTGTTCGAGATCCCATTGGGTACCCAGATAAACTACATGATTATATGTTTAGATAAGGGAAATAACCATTTTACAGATGCATGACTACTCACATGACATATGATGGAGCATGTAGCAGATGATTGGGTTGTAGCTCAAGAAGCTAGGTCGAATCTTATAATTTATTAAGCCTCTTTCATAGTACTACTTCCTACTATTTGTAACTATTTTTTTCTTCTTGATACATGAAATTGTTTCCTCTGGAAATGGGGATGAACTCATTTGATTTAAGGTTCAAACATTCCAAGTCGTTTCTAACGGGTTTGTTCATAGAACCGGAAACATCCCATGATTCAATATCCATTTGGACCTACTTTCCAAAGGTAGGTGCTCATTAATTGTAAACCGATGAGTCTTAAGAATTTGCATTGGTCAAGAGGATGGGAGGTCGAACTCATCACACCCTTTTGGGGGGAATTATTGTTTACTTCGAGACTCTCTTTATAGATTTAAGTAATGTTCATGAATCCTTTTACATTACCAAGTATGAAAATGAGCTTTCCTTTAGATCTAACAATTAATGATTAATATGTATAAAATTTAGAGAATCTTTTATATGTATTCGAGGTTCTTCATCGATAGAGAATCCTCTATATTTGTTAGATATTCTTAGTCAATGGTATCCTTTGATACAAGATCTCTTGGTTATTATGATAACCATACTTGTTTTAAAGCCACTTAGTGGGGAAATTGAAGTTTATTGTCATTCAGAAGGATATGAATTATTTCAGAGTTGGGATCATACCCATAGATGGGATACCTATGTATCCTTTGTTTTAGAAAAGGAATCAGAACCCACGTAGTTCGATAAAAGAATAATGAGGTTTATGCTTGATTGATGGCTCAAGGAAAGATGTCATAATTACTTTTACACTCTAAGCTCACGTGAGTCATACTCGGTGTGAGAAACAAGAGGTATTGGTAAAACCAGACAATTCTGCCACGAAAGATGCAATAATGTGGGTCTTATGTATGTGTGACTGCCCAGAATAAATGAGGATTGGGATTTACTTCAGGGAAGAAACCTGGGAACATGGTCCATAAAGGTATATGTGCTTTTATAAAGATTTGGATACTCTAACTTGGGACTGACTCCTGAGGAAGATGCCCAAATTAATAGGGGACTTAGGGCTTACTCCTAAGGAGGATTCCCAAATAAAAAGAAATTAAGACTGGTTAAGAGAAATTATGACTGAGGCTTATTCATAAGAAGGAGGCCCAGGTTAAAGGGACTTGAGAATTGGGGATTACTCCTAAGGAGGAGGCCCAGGTTATGGGAATTATGACTGGGGATTACTCATGAAAAGGAGGCCCAGGTTAAAGGAAATTGAAATTTGGGGCTTACTCTTAAGGAGGATGCCCATATTTAGAGAACTTGGACTGGGGATTACTCCTGAAAAGGAGGCCCATGTTAAAGATCCTCTCATCTTAAAGGATGAGGTTGAATGAATGAAATCTCTTAACCTTAGTGACATAAAGATATGTAAATCACTATGTTTTGAGATATGTTCCACATAATACCTTTCAGATAAGGAATCCAACCAAGAAATAATGACATGAATGGATTTGAGGAGGGTAATGAAGGATTAATCTTGAAGAGGAGAGGTGGATTGGAATAAGAGAGGTGAATAGGCATGAGGGGCACCCCAAAAGAGAGAGGCACGCAAGTCCTGCATAGGCGTGCAAGTCCTGGTCGCGCAAGTATACTTGCGCGACACATGTGTACTTACGCGATAGTCAATACTTAGGGTAATACTTGGGAGAGACTTGGCTCAATCCCTTAGTATTATCCCTGGGGCTTCCAAAAGAGTGGCGCACAAGTTTTGTTGAAGGGACAAGGCGGTGCGCAAGTGTGGCCATTTACCTTAAGGGCTTTCCACTTAGGCACGCAAGTGTTGATGAGTTTCAACACTTAGGCCTTGTTTCCCCTATTTAGAGTTTCCATTCTAGTTAAGAAATTAACTTAGAAGTGTTCGGAAGACTTCCAGAAGAGACTAGGGTGACCAGAGCTTAAATCTAACTTTTGGGATTTTTCCATCGTCAAAAATGGGGGGCCCACCAGGGGTATTTATAGGCAGCTGAAGACCTTGGGCGAGAATCAAAGAGGGTGCGCAAGTCACCTGTGCGACCACTGGGTGGCGTGAAAGTATACTTGAGCGACTTTGGTGGAACTTGCCCGACCCAAGTGAAAATGAATCTTTGTTCATACCTTTGTCAATTTTTGATGTTTCTTAAAAGGATGAATCACTTTGGGTTCAAGGTATTTTTCCTTTTCATTCGTTTAGACTCTGTGATGGAAAGGAGCGTCAAAAAAATTCCCCCCTCAGAGTTGGATCTGAATGAAATGAGGATGTGACTCTGAGGTAAAGAATAAAACCAAAGAACATGCAGTGCGCAAGTGTTGAGTGCACAGATGGCGACGTGCAAGTGAGAGTCGCGCAGGAATCGGCACGCAGGGGTGTGGCCTGACCTATATATATGCGGTCATTCCTCACGCAAAGCATTGAATCTCAAAAATTTTGCTCTTGCCGCGCAAGTTTCCTTTGCTGAGCAAGTTGCTCTATTTTCCACTATTTCTTTGTTGTCGCGCTGCTGTAGAGGTATTTGGACTTACGCGGTGATACCTGTGTGCTAAAACATGCGCGACACACGGATACTTTCACGCCAATTTTGGGGCTTGCATGCCTTAATGCCTTAGATATTTTTTCACTTTTCTTCACAAAATTTATGAAAAATCAACTTACTTAAGAGTTAATTATTGAACTTTTGTATAGATTAAATGGCTTCCAAGAGAATCGGAATGACTGATGAACTAGCTAGTAAGCGAATTGATGATATGATGAGCATCATTGGCTATGATTATTATACTATTTGCGAGAACACTCTTCTAGATTTGTCCATGTAATTGAGGAAGTATCATCTTGAATTCCCATAGAGTATTTATCTACCTTTGTATAGATATGGTCATCTGCAAGAAGTCACCATTGTAGAGGCAAAGAATTATCTCCCAAAGACTTGGTTTCAGAAATACACCAATTTTTCTTCAGTAAATATCTCAAGTGGAGGAGCATTTGTAAATGCTGGAACAGTGGATAATGCCTACATAATGCATCATAGCCCATGTACCTCAGATCTGAAACCTCATAAGCCTGAGATGCAACCACATTGTTATCCCTCAATCTTTCGAAACTCTCAGATGGATCAATCCAAAGGCTGGAAGAAGAGTTGAGACTTTTTTCCTGGAGGAGGTGTGAAGCCAACTTGGATGTGGGCATACTGGGTGTGACAAACCTACGCAGAGCTTGTCGAGGATTTAAAAGGAGATTCAATATATGGCATTTTCTGGGCTGGGAAAACATATGTTTACAGGAATGATGACTTTGTGCCGGAGATACTCAGCCATTGGAGCCCAGAAACCAATTCTTTCCATCTGACTCATGGAGAAGTAGGAATCAGTCTGTGGGATGTCCACAAGATCTCAGAGGCTCCAATTTTGGGTGATATGTACGATGAATTCATCCCCCCTAAGGCGACTTGGAATGATTCGGAGAAGACCCCGTCTTTGGCTCTGGAATTATTGAAAATCTTTCACAAGCTCAAGAGTTCAGAGACTTCCTCAACTCATTCTAGAAAGGATATTCATCTAGAGGAGTGGATGAATATGTTTTTTTTACCAAGAAGCAGGAGAAGGAGCCGAAGGAGAAGGGATCAAAGGGGAAGGGGCCCAAGGAGAAGGGGTACACCTATACTCGTCCTACCACCTACCCCAAAACAGAGAAGAGGGGTGCTCCTGGAACATTCTGGATGACTCTAGAAGCAGGAGAATTTGAGAAGTGGGGATATGAATTGAATCATAGAATCCCAAAGAAGACTCGTCTGGCAGGCTTCTTGGCCTTGTGGCTCAGTGTTTATCTTTTTCCAGTCATGGAATCGAAGAGATGCGTTAGGACATGGACCTTCATTGTTGCAGCCAAGTTGGATGAGGGAAATATGGTTGGGTTGGCTACCCCCCATTTTAGAAAGGATTCAAAGGAGATTACTCCATCTTTTAATGGGTAAGTCTCCTTTGAAAATAGGAGGACCATTCCAAGTTTTGTGGGGATGGATTGCCACTCACTTCAGGATGTATAATGTACAGAACAGAGTATAAGTTCATGGAGGTTCTTTCAGGACATCAGTGTAGGAATTCTCCGGAATTGCTCCGCAAGCTCTCAATTCCTATGACATGAAGGTGAGGCCAAGCATGTATAAGGAATTCAATTTATTTCCTTATGGAAATCCACCAACCAGGTGGTTTGTTGATGATGGAACAACCAGTCTGGAGTTGAGGGCATATATTCTGGCCTGTAGAGATGGTGTATTGGTCGCCAGGATTGACAGAGAGATTATATGCGAGGCCTATGCTCCATACAGATTTTCATGCCAATTCAAGTGTTTGTAGAATACTGTTGTATCTCCCCCTGTGCATGTCAGGTCAGAGAAACATATGATGGTTTCCGGAAAACTATGGTTGCTGACATCTAGGGAGAAGACCGAGGCAATGTTTGATCTACCATATGATAAAGCGGAAAATAAATTGACTACATGGTATGCCGAGAACTAGATAGCATCATACCCTAGAGGGGTGTTGAATCACCCAGTTTATCAGGTGGGGAAAAGTAAAAGAACCGTAGAGAAAGAAACCCTTCATCTGGAAGGTGATTCTTCTACACCACCCGGAGCTGATTCACCGGGTTCTTCACCAAGGGCCGACTCGTTGGATTCCCAAGATAGGGATGATGAGGCACAACTTTTGGAAAATAGACCTCACGCCAGATATAATCCTCCCTTTAGAATAAAAAGACCAACTCCATCAACTCTTAGCGAGTTACTTCATTAGGGAACTTTAATCATCATTATTTTATAGAGCAACAAGTCTTATTGTCTTATTCTCTATCTGTAGTTGCAGAAGCTGGGAAGAAACTGAAGTCCAAGATTGTAGGACCTTCCTCGCAGATTTCTGGTACACATAATGGATATCTACGACCAGAGGCTGTCTAGACATGGTGGATTTTATACTGCGGTGCTGAAACTTCCTGGATGGATTTGTGCGAGGGGCTACACCTCCCTGGAATAGGGAATCTTCTAGCTTCTACAGATATCCGTTACAAGGATAACCCTGATGAAGTGCGGGATTACATCAGAGATCTAGAAATGCTCATATATTCCACTAATTATTCCATTCCTGTGACTAAGAAGGTGAAGGAAATGATAGATCATGGTGCCACTGAGGGGACTGGTGGTTCCGGAGATGAGGAGTGGCATGATTACGTGGATCCTGAAGATGTAAGTCTCTTTCCTTATTTGATTTGAAACTTGATTTCATTCAAATATTTGTTACTCAAGGAAATTATTTTCTTCATCCTACAGCTTTCCAAGAGAGGAACTGATGAGGTTCCTTCACCACAGTATAGCCCTGGTGGTACTGCCATTGGGGATAATGAATCTCTTCGCGAGTCGGGCGAGATATCTCTAGTCCATCAAGCCATGGATGAGGAGTTGGACATGGATTTCCATTCTCCAATTCATGTACCTGTAAAGGAGAATGTCAACACTCACAAAAATAAAATAAGAAAAAACATCAAAGGAGGAATTCCACAGCTAAATGCTTCATTAGTAGTAGTAAGTCCTTCGGATAATCATGAGTCTTAACCCATGAAAAGATTAATCATACTTTTTGGGATTGCAGGGTATTATTAAATTTCCCCTCTGAGGGAGAGAACTGACCCTCCTTTGAGGACCACAGAGGTAACTGGTGAACAATTAAAAGTTCAGGCTGACTTATATGCTCCTGGAGAAGAGACAACGTCTGTTCCCAGTATCCCTCCTACTGCTGTTGCAAGGAGAGAAGAGCCTGCTTCAGTTAAGTTAACAATGCTTCATAAAATGTTGAATGAAACATCAACTAACTTCCATTATGTTATACTTTAGGTTCAACTCCTGCACTAGGGATTTTGGAGGCCACTGCAACTGACGCCGCTACTTTATCTGAGGAAGCTGTCCAGGGTCAGAGGCAACAGAATGAAGGTCGCCAAGAAGACATATCAAATGCTCCCACTGGTGAGATTATCTAGGATTCTGAGATTACATTGGATGAAATGATGGAACTTGGTGCATCTTTTGAAGATTTTTTAGATCATGTTAAATTACCATGTAATTTATAAGATTATGGACATGAGTGTTATCCTTCGTCCTATTAAAAAATAACTTCTTATTACATTTCTAATCATGATCGATTGAAATGTGAAGTTCTATCTGAGCAAGCTGCTGAACTGCCAATGCCTAAAGGGGGCACAAAAAACCCCACTATTGTAGAGACATTAGCTCAATTAGAGATTAACCTAGCAGAGCTTCCTGAAACTCATCTTGAAAATCCTGTTGAAGCTAGGAAAGACTGGGAGGATCCTTCTCAAGTTACTGATCTACCTTTGGGTAAGAGATAACAATATTTTCGACTGTACTTAATTTGCAAGAAAACCAATTAAATTTTGTTATCCTTTGAAATGAACCAAATATTTTAATTGATTATATAGGGCCATCAATTTCAGTGGCTAGATCTGGAGGTGAAGCCTCAGCCTATGCCCCAATGGGAATAGAAAGTGAAGAAACATGGGTCAGGGGGAAGGAGCAGAATAGGGCACTTCCCTAAGTGCATTAATCCCGGATTACATTCCCTCTGTGATAGTGATGCTGAGTCAGATCCGGAGGTACAAAAGTCACTCCAATTTTCACGACGCAAGGCATGGAAGAACATATGGAAAATCGTATCTGAAGTGCCTCTAGAAGAGCTATCATCAATGGTTCCCCGACTGTCATCCTTGTTCTTCATGTTTGGACTCGGTGGTTTTAGATATCAAAAGATCCATTCCACAGTGAAGCAAGTCATCTTAAGAAGGGAGCAGGAGAAGAAGTACCATCAAGATTTGACCAGAGTAAGGTTGTCAGCCAATATCAGTGAATTTGAGGCTATGGTATCCTGAGCTGAGGCTAATTATGCTGCTAAGTTAAAGGACCTGAAGCATAAGATCAAAGAGAAAGTCGTCCAGCAGATGCACCTTCAGCAAAAGTTGGATGCTGTTACTGGGGAACTTGGCCAACTTAATAATTCACTGGAGGGATCTCAAACGAATGGTATGAAAGCCATTTTAGATTCCAAGAAATCACTCTATCAAGCTGAAAAGAATGAATTTGGTCAAGTGCATGAACTTCAAGTGGCAGCTGATGAAGCTCATGATGCTGTAAATCAAATGAAGACTTATGTTGACAGCCTTTTGTAATCTTGGAAAAGAGAAGAGACTCTGGTATGTGGATGTCCTTCTAAATTTTGTGCATCAAATGAAAAACACTTTCATTTTCAATCATTTGTGCATGCTTTCTCTTGCTACCTACTTTAAATTTTTATCTAATCCAATGGGCCTAGTAAGAATAGTTTGATTTTTTATAGGATTACTATAAATAACCCAACAAACATTGAATCTTTTAATTTCTCAATATTACCTAAATCATACGAAATGTATGTTTAGTGAGATGGAACTTGACTTTTGTTAAGAGTTCCCTTGTCTTTTGTAGACAGTTTAAAGTCATACATGTCAGACATAAAAAGGCTAATGTTTAAGGTCAAAATAGATTTGACTGAATGGATTAAAATTGACTCAATTCCTTGACAATTTATCTGAAAAAATATTACCTCACTCAAGTATAAGGGAAAATATGTAAAATATGACTTAAGAAATTTTGAATATGAGGAATGATATGAAAAAAGGGCTAAAAGGCATTAGAAGAAGTAGTTCCCAAGAATGAAGTTACCACTATTTAACCAACCCGTTAGGGGGTTGAATTATGCAGGGCCGCCTAAGGGCATTGGCTGCATAGTCAAATAATAGCATCTTTTGGCTGACATGTCTGTTATGTAGACTACTTATGCAAGGCTGCCTAAGGGCACGTTCTGCATAGTCAGGAAAATGAAATCTTAGAAATTTACTTTTCTACTGCTAAAAAGCCAATGGAAGTTTATGGAGATTCAATTTTTCCAAATCATAGAGTTTGTTGTATGGAGAGAGGTACATGAATATGGAGAAGATATTTCCAAACAAGATCATCTAAGAACTGGATGAATGTCACTCCTATGAAGGTCTGACCCAAACGTAGGGAAGGGAAATATAAAACATAGACTTTAATACTTTCAGATCATGAAAAAGAAAATGGGAAAAATATTTTAAGGATGACTATTTTCTGCGGATCCTTACATATTGTCGATAGGACCAGTAAGGACAAAATAGGTTTTCTTCCCAAGAATGAAGTTACCATTATTTAACAAACCCATTAGGGGGTTGAATTATGCAGCGCCGCCTAAGGGCATTGGCTGCATAGTCAAATAATAGAATCTTTTGGCTGACAGGTCCGTTATATAGACTAATTATGCAAGGCCACCTAAGGGCACGTTCTACATATTCAGGAAAAAGAACACTTAGAAATTTACTTTTTTATTGCTAAAAATCCAATGGAAGTTTATAGAGATCTGGAAGTATTTAAGGTTAGGAGTATGAAACATGAAAATGGGTATTGTCCAATGCATGAAAGAGATACATAAATCAATGTTAACCATAATCATGTTGTGTCTGGGTCGTGAATTGAAATGTTGGACTTCACTACGCATCCCATAAGGATGGGAATCAATCCAATATATAGTTCTTGAAATACAGTTTAACGTCATGTGGGATGAAAGTGTAGGAAATTTTAGTTTAGGGTCATAGAGGTCAGAACATAATAATGAATACATAGTGTGTGTTTTCATAGGGACTTTTCTGCCAGGGGACTGAAAGTGGAATTTGGGGTTAGGCCCAAAAGACTTGGGGTGGATTCGAGGGATGCTCGAACATTCCTACGTATCCCATAAGGATGGGAATCAAGCCGCACGTAGTTCTTGAAATACCATCTATACAGATTTGGTTCGTACATATGAAGGGTGAAAAGGGGACTTTAGTGCAATGATGGTTTGACCCAAGATAAAAGGTTCAGGCATTTCCATGTATGCACATAGTCTTTGGAATATAACATGATTGGAGATCAATGTAAATAATGATTCTCTCTCAGGTGAGGGTATCAAAGAATATTGTAGTTTATTGTCGTACATGAAAAAGTGTTGTATAGTTTAACGTCATATAGCAAGGACAAAGGCGAACCAATGTAAAAAAATATTGGTTCTGGGGGTGGCTTCACGAATCAACATCATATGAGATGGAGGTGAACCGATGTGAAGATATTGGTTTTGGGCTTTAACCTTGGGAGGTTGCCTATGTACCCATCCTAGAAGGAAAGGATCAAAGTCCACATAGTTCAATTAAAGAATGAATTAGTGATCAAATTGTTTTTGAGGACAAAAATCTAAAAAAGAAAGTGTTGGGACTTACACATGGTTAGCGGCCCAGAGAGGGTGTTATGGTTGAAGTTTACTCTAAGATCACGTGAGTCATACTCGGTGTGAGAAACAAGAGTTAGAAAAAACCCTAACGATGCACAGTTTAATGTCATGTAGGACGTATGAAGGGATTATGAAGTTGAAAGTATTTTAGTGAGGACTATTGGTGCTGCACTGTTTAGTGTCATGTAGTAGGGACAAAATACAGTTTAACGTCACGTAGGACGTATTAAGGGGATTTGTTCAGTTTTACATCATGTAGGACGAATGAGCAGTACAGTTTAACGTCATGTAGGAAAAATATAGGGACACAATTTAACATCATGTTGGACAATAAGGGTGATGTACAATTTAACATCCTATAGCTAAGACGATGGGGCAATACAGTTTAATGTCATGCAGTAAGGACAAAATACGACATAGTTTAACGTCATGTTGGACGTATCAAGTAAATGTTTCACAGTTTAATGTCATGTTGGACGATGGTGCGAGTAGTTTAAGGTCATATGCATGGAGAGGTGGTTATGCAGTTTAACGTCTTGCTAGATGTAATGGACTTCTGTACAGTTTAGCGTCATGTAGCTAGGACGTCATAGTTTAATGTCATGTTGGACGTAAGTGCAAATAGTTTAAGGTCATATGCATGGACCGTCAATGATGCAGTTTAACGTCTTGCTGGAAAATAGGGATGCAAATAGTTTAAGGTCATATGCATAGACCGTTGGATGTATTTGTACTATACAAAACACTTCTTTAGAAATATGTCATTGGTTGGAGTAATTATGAGTTCTCCATCCATTGATATTAAAGAATAAGCTCCATTGGAGTAGACCTTATGTATTGAAAAAGGTCCTTCCCATTTTGGGTCTATCTTGGGAGGTTTCTTTCCTGGTATCATTGGAGTTCTAAGAACCAATACCAATTCTCCCTGAACGAATGAACGAAGAATAAATTTTTTGTTGGAAGCTCGTGCTATTCGATTCTGATATACTTCCAAGTGGTGCAGGGAACACAATCATTTCTCATCTAACCATTCCAATTCATCCAATCTCTTTTGAGATTGTTCATCTGTAGATGACTAATAAAAAATGTCTACTCTGAGTAAGGGTAATTGAAACTCAATAGGAAAGACTGCTTTCATTCCATATACCAATGAATATGGAGTTGACCGTGTTGCAGTGCGGGTGGTGGTCCGATAAGCCCATAAAGCATGAAAGAGTTTATCAGGCCAGGATTTCTTATCTTTATCCACCATATTTTGTAGTATATTTGAAAGAGTCTTGTTGAAGGCTTCTATCTAGCCATTGGCCGCTACATGATACCAAGAGGAATGGTTGGATTTGATGTTGTATTCTTGATACAATTTCCTTACCTCGGATGAACAGAAGTTGGTGCCATTGTCCGTCAATATGGTATGAGGGACACCAAATATGGTAATGATGTTAGACTTGATGAAGCTAACAATGCATTTATAATTGGCTTCTTTGAGAGGTATTACCTCTGCCCATTTGGAAAAGAAGTCAGTACCAGTAAGAATGTACTTAAACTGATTGTATGTGGCTGAAGGATAAGGTCCCACTACATCCATTCCCCATGTGGAAAATGGCAATGAGTATTTAGCTGTATGAAGAAACTCTGGGGGTTGATGAATGAAGTTGGTATGTACTTGGAAAGAATGAAACTTCTTTGTGAAATCAACACAATATTGTGTCATTGAAGGACAAAAGTATCCAAGCCTTCGAATTTGATCAGATAGTCTGTGTCCAGACTGGTGGGCACCACAGACTCCTGCATGCACTTCTTTCATGACAACCATTGTCTCTTCACCGTTAATGCATCTGAAGAGAATTCCATCAAAACCTATTCTGTAGAGAATTTTATCTAGGTGATTTGGGCTGTCATAAAGAGTAAAATTGACCACACATCGCCAGATTTGTTCTTTTCCGGCTCTATCAGGTGGAAGTATTCCATTTGGAAGGTATTCCCTGATAGGTGTCATCCATCCTGTAGTATGACCATATGGTTCAGGAATGGGACTAATTTCATTAATTTCCTCTCTTATGGTTTGAACGTAAGGTGAAATTGTATGACGGTGGGCAATACTGATGGTTATATCATCCCGATTTGGATCTGCCAGGGCTGTGCCTATATTATCCAGTGCATCAGCTTGGGCATTTTGTGATCTTGGGACATAAGAAAACGTCGGTTCCGAAGGGAATTCCACTATTAACTCTCTAAAATAATCATTAAAATGGATTAGTTCTTCTTTTCTGATTGCATAATCCCCATTTACTTGTTTGATTACCAGGTCTGAATCACCTTTCACCTTTATGTGATTCACTTGTACTTGATGCGCCAACTCCAATACTGTGATGAGAGATTGGTATTCTGCTTAGTTATTTGTTCCACCTCCCAATAATGAGAAGGAATAAGGTAGCACTGCCTTTTCTAGAGAAATGAGCACAGTTACTAACCCAACTTTGTTGAATTTAGGATTTTCCATTTTCTTCCCTGTTGGACTTCTGGAAGCTCCATCAAAGTACATTTACCATGTTTGAAGATTATCTTGAATAGAAAAGACTTCTTCATCAGGAAGTTCAATATCTGAAGATGTATCTTCTGCTGAAGGATGTTCAGCAAGGAAATCAGCCAGATCTTGGCCCTTTATTTCCTTTTGAGACACATACTGAATATCAAATTTCTACAAAATAACTGCCCACCTTGCGAGACGTCCTGTAAGCATTGGACGGATAAGGATGAATTTGAGCGGGTTATTGCGAGATACCAATTAGACCTCATGATGTTTCAGGAAGTGTATCAACTTCTGAACTGTAAAGATTAATTCTAGGAAGCACTTATCAATACTTGAATATCAGGTTTCTACTTCAAGCATAGTACGACTGAGATAGTAGAGGCTGTTTTCATTCCCAGCATCATTCTTATGAGCAATAAAGGCACCCAATGATCACTCTAAATATATCACATAGAGGATAAGGGGTCTTCCTTCAATAGGTGACATTAATACCGGTGGGCTCAAGAGATATTTCTTGAGAATATTGAATGCTTCTTGACATTCTTTAGTCCACTGGTATGTGACTCCCTTCTTCATCAACTTGGTGAAGGGTCAACTTTTTCCTGCCAAATTGGCGATGAAACGCCGAATATAAGACAAGTTTCCTTGAATCCCTCTCAATTATTTCAAATTTTGAGGAGGCGACATACCAATGATTGAATTTTTCTTCTCAAGATCGACTTTGATACCATGATGGCATACACCAAAGCCGAGAAATTTTCCTGAGGTTACCCCAAAAGCACACTTTAAGGGGTTCATCTTCAAATTGTGCTGTCGAAGTTTGTGGAATATGACTTCCAAATAATCCAAGTGATTAGAACGTTGCCAGTATTTAATCACCAAATCATACACATAACAGTCAAAAAACTTCCCTAAAAAGGGTTTGAAGATACGATGCATGGCACGCTGATATGTTGCGCCTACATTCTTCAAGCCAAAGGGCATTACCCGATAGCAGAACACACCATGAGGAGCTTTGAAGGATATATATTACTCATCTTCTGGAGCCATTTGAATTTTATTATATCCTGAATATCCATCCATGAAGGAAAGTGCTTCATAGATAGATATTTCATCAATCAAGAGTTATGTGATTGGAACTGGAAATTCATCCTTAGGACAATGCTGATTAAGATCTCTGAAATAAATGCAAACTCTAATTTTTCTGTTCTTCTTTTTCACAGGGAAAATATTATCCAACCACTTGGGATATTGAACTTCTCTGATGAAGTTAGATTTGATAATCTTATCCACTTCAGCTTCAATTTTGGAAGCTAGGTTGGGTGTGTTCTTCTTGTGGCTTGCTTAAATCCTCGATGTTCTTCTGGAAAACCCAAACGATGAGTAGCAATATCAGGATCAAGGCCTGACATATCTGTATATTTCCATGCAAATATATCTCGATTTTGCTTTAAAAATTAAATATTCATTTCTTTCTCTTCAAGAGTCATGGCCACACTAATTAAATTGGGGCGTGGATCTTCTTTTGTAACCAGATTTATTTCTGTGAGTTCATCGACGGTGGTAGAGATACCCTCTTCAAATGCTGGAGGAGAATCTCTGAGATCTTCCTCTTTTTCTTCAACATGTGTTATCTCTTCTACTTCTACTTGCATAGTAGATGATGAATCAGAATTTTCATGATCAGGAGAGATGTCAAAATTTGAACATCTCTAATAAGAGGCTTCCATTTCTGACTCTATTGATGATGAAGGGTCTTCCTTGGGTAATGAAGATGAGATGATGGATTGATAATTGACATCATCCTTCACCTATGACATTGTTATAACTTCTTCTGGACTAGTTGGTGAAGTGTAGAATTGTTGGATTTTAGAAGATGAAATGAAGAAATCTCCATTTGGGCTTTCATCAATTCTTGGTGAATCACCAATTTCTCCCATACTGTCTGGCTTGATTTCCGTAATTGAAATTATGGAAGTTTTCATAAGAGTATTTGGATTCAGGTCTATCCTATCAATTTGATTGATAGGAAGCACATAATCTATACTCACATGTGTGAATGGGTTTACTTGAATCTTTTCCAAACCATATGGAGCATTAACTTTGGTAACCTACCTTGTTGTGGATTTCTCCTTACCCTTCATGTGATAGAATTCTGCCTCAATGTATTGAGATACATGTTTTTAAGGGGGATTTATCACCATACAATGTCCCAATTTGACCATCGAAACAATATTTGAGGCATTGATGGTATGATGAAGGGATAGCTACATGTTGATGTAGACAAGGTCTTCCAAGAAAAACATTGAAGGCTGTATCATGATCAAAAACCATGAAATCTGAATTGGATACAAAATCTCCAAACTGAGTTCTGAGTGTAATCTCACCCAGTGGTTCTTGTTCATTTTTATCATATCCTTGTAACATCAATGTAGAAGGAGATAAATCAGATTCTGTGAGTCCCAATCGACAAAGTGTACGAATGGGGATGAGGTTGACTCCTACACCATTATCAATGAAAGATCTTGGGATGAGTACACCATTGACCTTTCCAGATAAGTACAAAGGTCTAATATGTCCATGCACGACATCATCTTCATCTTCATCTGTGAAAGATATCACTGCATGGCATTCTGCAGGACCATTCTCAACATGGTAAACTTCAGCCACAACAATTTTAGTTTCGAACTCCCGAGGACTTGACAAAGCCTCAATGAGTGCCTCTCGAAGATCCTTGGATAGATTCAAGGCATCTAAAATTGATAAATTGTCTGGTACTTGGGCCAAGTGTTTCAATACGTCATACTTTTGATCCAAAGGTCTAAATTTCCCAAGAAGAACATGTGGTTTCACAGGTACCTTAGAAGTTGATGCTTTGGAAGTAGATGCATCTTGTATCGGGGTAGGATTTGGCAATACTCCTGGATTTATAAGATTATACTGAATAGGTCTATTTACTTACTGTGAGGAAGAAGATGGAACCTCCAACCTATCTTCCAGAATAATTGTGCCAGGACTGAGACTGCTATTAGTGGAAGAATTTTCTTATTCTTGTTGAGCCCGTTGAAGGGATCTTCCATGAGTTTCTGCTGCATACACAGTTCTAGCAGGGGTAGAATTGGAATAATGGCTTTTGGGATATCCACATCTTACTCTATATCCCAAACCTCTAGAACTACCTCTAATTCCTTTGTTTGATACATGGAATTTAGGCTCATCAAAATCAAAACCGCGATTGGTATAAGGATCTGTTAAATGAATCATATTAATAGAACCAAAGATTAATTCTTCATCTGATGAAGACTCTGCCTGATTAGCCCATTTAGGCTGTGCTGTTTGGTGGGGCGGTGCCCATGGATTTTAAGTAGATGGCATAAAATCTGTCAGAGTCAAAGAAAATTTGGTCTTTTACACAATCTCATCTTCTTCTGATTTCTCTTATTTCTTTAAATTATGCTGTTTCTTTGAGGATTTCCCCTCTGATGAAGAGGGTTTTTCTATGTCATTCATGGTAGAAGACACAATTGGTTTCTTCAATTGCGTTCGCAAAATAGCATGAGTTCGGTTGATCGTTTTTTGACCATCCAATCATCATATTTTTGTGCATTTTTGTTCTTGATTTCTGGCCACTCACCTTCTTCCTCTAGATTTGTAGTTGTAACACATGCTACCTGAGCTGAAGAACCTTTCAGTTTGACTTGTCCCGAGTCCAACATCTTTTGTAGGAGGTCTTTGAAGACAAAACAATCCTGAATGGGATTCCCCAACATCTGATGAAATGGGAAATAGTTGGGACGATATTCATATCCTTCCTTGTTAGGCCTTTTGGGTCTTGAAAATTGAACCAAATTATTTTCCAGATCCAAAATGAAATAACCATAAAATTTTTCATTTCGAAAAGAGTAAACTTTACTCTTCAAATCCTCAAATTGTTTTTTTCTTTGATCTCTTTGATAATCTTGATGAAACGGACGCTGTTGTTGATGCTCAAGAGGTGGAGACCTTCGAGAAGATGAAGGCATTGAAGTAGAAGCAGGTACATGTGCTTGTTTAAGAGTAACTGTAACAGTCTCTTCTTTACCCATTCTTCTTCCTGGAGCTAATGGAATTACACGAGCTTTATCCTTAGTCTTCATAAGAGAGTCTTCAATCTGCTGAGCGATTGAAGTAAGTTCTCGAATCCCTCCTGTGTATTTCACAGGGATCAATAGTGTCCATAACTCATCACGCAAATTTTCCACATAGATTGGAAACAATTTTTCTTAAGGTAGTGGTAAGATTAGGGAATATGTTAATCCCTTCCAGCGAACAATGAAATATGAAACCCTTTCATTCTCCCTTTGCTTACAGTTTTTAAGATAAAAAACTATTGTCTTTGGCAAAGTTGAGTTGAATTGAAGAAGGAATCGTTGACGGAGATCCTCCCACCCAGTAATTGATCGGGATTGCAAGCTTGTATACCAGAAAAGGAAAGCCCTTGTAATGACTGTACAAAACACCAGAGATTAACTACTTCTTGTTGCTGAGGGGTTCCCATCATAGGATCGCAACGAGAAACAAAATGTGTTAAGTGTTGCTCTGGGTCTCTCGAACCATTAAATATTGGGAATGTGGTACTTGCAAAATTTGATGGGGGAGTAATTTCATTAACCCATTCAGGGTAGGATCTTTTCTCCGGTTGAACTGGAGCACATTTTCCTTCCATAGCTTCCAACCGAGCTGCTAATGACTCAATAATAGTTATTAACATTTGAGAAACATCCGGTTGATCTTGGACCTGAGCAGGTGCAATAACTAGAGTTTGGACAGATGTGGTGGCTATTACTGCAACTGATGGTATCACCGCCAATTTTTATTGCACTTGACCCGTAGGATTAGACCTGTGAGGGTGTACTGGTAGAGGAGTATATTCTTGATCCATCTCAGTAGCCGCAAAAAATTCTCTTGGCTAACTGACTCCAGCATGATTAGGGGGAAGACTACCCTGAAGTAGTTCCGCATTCAACCTCCTTAATTCCTTCATCTCTTCCTCTTGTTGTCCAAATCTTTTCTTTAATGAGAGAGATTGTCCTTCTACAGAGGAAGGGTATGTAACCTGATTCTTTCCTTTCATTTTATTGGACACCTTTCGAAGAGGGGGAAGTGGGTTACTTGAAGGATTACCTAAATTCTGGGTAATCATTTGATTTTGTGTACGCACACCTTCTTTATTTGTGTCTGTGCATACAGTTTCTTGAGCAGGAATGTCTTCATATGATCTCTCTGAGTAAGCCTCATCTGGGGGATCAACAACAATGACATTGATGATATTGATTGATGCATAATGCATTGCATCCCTTCTATCAGTATTTCTGCGATATTGTATTCTTCCATGTACCTGATGAGACATTGCCTTTTGTTGATTTGATCCCTCAAGAACTTTTTGATGAACCGTAATTTGGAGGGAATCTCCTAATAACTCAGCTATTCATTCCTCTCATGGATTCTTCCCTAATCGAGAGAAGACTGACTTTATCTGAGAGAGATATTGAGGATTTGAAAAAGTCCGCAGTCATATGGACTGGGGATGTTCTTGATGTTTCTGCTCAACTCCTCGAATCTTATTTATTGATTCTGAGGGTTCAATTAAAAGAGTCCCCAGTCTGGCAAGCTGGGGTGGCTCTTGAGCAGCTACATCTGAGACTTTCTTGAAATCTCTCCTGATCTTGCAGACTTTAGTACGGAAATTGGCTGGATGCTTCAACCTACATCCACTTTTATCACCCTGCTCAAAAGACCGTTGGATGGTTTCTAACACTTTTGTTACTTGATTATGTGTTTCCTCTAAACGAGAGGCCTGTTCAATATTCGTGTTTGCTTGATGTAGGAGTAATTCAACAACTTGTTCTCTGTATGCTTGATTTTGAGATAAAATAGTTGAGGCATGTTCTTGAACGAGCCTTTGATTACAAACAAATTCAATTGGCTGTGGCCGGCCATGGGCAATAAAATTACATGAGATCATTTTTGGTGGTATTTGTTGGATGGAGAGTACATTGAAATTTAGTGCTCCATGAACACCCCATCCTCTGATATGAATACCAGATGAGGCATTGGAAATTAACTGGTGCAATCTTCTTAGTGCGCCAAGGCATGAACACTGAAGGTAATCTGGTGCTTTTCAGCCTTCAGATATCGAGAAACTGAGAGAGATGACAAATCAATTTGGTGTTGTAACCCTTTTATTATCTTGACATGATTTTGATATTAATCATAAGATAATATTTTGTTTTTCAATTGACAAATAGTTTTCCACATGTTGATAAGAATATCTTGAATACAATCTCCTGTCAATATCTCTAGAATTTCATACCGAGAGTCAGCTAGAGGCCAAAACATGACTGGTACTTCACCTTTCGCAATTTTTTTTATCATATTCAGTAATTCCTCCTTATCATATGATGAAGATTATTCTACCTGATTAGACCAGAGCTGGTTCTTTCTTGTTGCTTTATAGGATTCAACAAGATTGGTAGAGAATTCACTTATCAATTTAGAAGATGCATGACTCAGGGGTGGTTCAGAGAATTACTTAC
The DNA here is from genome assembly GCA_963277665.1 of Viscum album. Classification (NCBI taxonomy): domain Eukaryota; kingdom Viridiplantae; phylum Streptophyta; class Magnoliopsida; order Santalales; family Viscaceae; genus Viscum; species Viscum album. Next base: position 1,982,547,638 of record OY728119.1, read on the forward strand.
ACCCCAGGCTATCTTATGGCTGAGAAAGTATTTCACCTTCTACTGGTAAAGCATTAGACATGACTGACTTCACATTTGAAAGTGCCTCAAGTTAAGAGGGATTTCTCTTCACTGCATTGTCCTTTGAAGACTTTTCCAAGAAATGTGAATTACTACTGCAAAGAGGAATTTCGCAGATACATTCATCATCATGGGTAGGACCACTATGGTGGGTTACAGCAAAAGATGAAACATTTTTCTCCTTGGTCTTCGGGCCACACAGAGGGTTCCTGTGGCTCTCATCTGAAGATAAAACTTCGAGATCAACCGAACTGTCATGAAGAAAGCCTTAATGAGGATGTGTCTGATGAAGACATTCATAATTAATGCTCCCACTATTGGGAAATAAGGGAGTAGAATCTTGAATTCCAACAGATAATTGTCTGAGGGGTTCAAGAACTCCAGCATCGAGCAAGAACTTATTACAGATTGGCTCTTGATTTCTTGACTATGCTGGGCGGGTCTTCTTCTTAGACACCTTCTTACTCACTTTAGGAACCAGTTTTTGATGAAGGTGGTCATTATGGGTAGGTGTATGTGCCTGCTCAGGAGAAATAATCAGGTTAGGCTGATTATATCCAGTCAAATCAGGTTTATGTTCTTGACTTGGTTGTCCGTATGATATGGGGGAGTATTCCCCACAACCCTCTTGGACTGGAATAGAGGTGTGTGTCTGTTCCGGAGTGAACTGTTGATGTGTCACTCCACTGGTAGGGATTGATTTGCATTTCTTTCCCTGTGATGCTGCTGAAGCTGTTATAATATCCTGGTAGGCATCCAGAATATGAGTAGGGATTTGCTTCTACTTTTTCACCATTGACAGGATATGCTTGGTGACTTCAAATGCTAGAACATGGATATACATCCATTCCATGCTTGGAGTAGGTGTGTTTTCCTACTCCCGTCCTCCTTTTCCTGCCAGTGAATTCTGACAGTACTCATGTGTGGGGGAAGAGAGTTGAGTTTACCTCCTGTTTGTCATTGGGGCTTTCCAATTGACTTCTCTGGGTGCTACCAAACGAGTCTGTTGGTAGGATTGATCAATACTATAAGGTGTATGTGCCTGCTGATTGCACTCCACAGAATGTGGATGATGAGCTTCCTTCAATACTGACAGACGAGGCTGCTAGAAGGATTGATGATTGTAAGCAAGTGTATGTGCCTGTTTACCAGTTGTCAACACATTGGGTTGACAGGCTTCATCGTATGTAGTCAGACGAGCCTGCTGACTGGATGACGATTTATAAACAAGTGTATATTCCTGTCTATAGTACTCCGCCAGAATTTCCTGGAGGGATTGGCATGCTACTACCATACGAGTCTACTGGACAATGGAATTAAAACGGACGGGTGTGTGTGCCCGCTCGTTGCATGCCACCAAGTTAGGTTGATGAACTTTTCTGGAGATGGAAAAGATAAGGACCTGCTCACTGTTGACTAGATTTCGCCTCTAGTGGTTCATCTTGCATGCTCGAGTTCGACGAACCCGAGCCGAATGCCTAGAGACGATACCCTCATCATGTTGAGGGCGCACTGCCGCACGGGTCTGGCGGAGATTATTGATGGGAGCCCTCAGGAAGGACTCCTATCTCTTTGAATTAAGGCCTTCAATGTCCTTCTCATTCACCTCCCCAGAATATGGGAGGGACTGGTGATTACGTTCCGGGGATAACGACCTGAAATAGTTGTAAATGGTGGTTGGAACCACCGACTTCTTGATCACTGGTCATCGCTGTCCAGATGACCAAGGTCAATTATTGACTTGGAGGGCTTGTCGAGCGGCCTCCAGAGTCAGAATAGTACCGTTTTGACGGTATTACATAACTAGAGCATTTGATACCCAGAATTGAAGACGCTGAGTAGGTGATGTCGTCCTCAGAGCGAACGACGATCCAGTAGGAGTAGCAGTAGAGGCATTCATATTAGAGGTATTCACAGGTGTGAACTTTAGGGAAGCCATTTCTGTAACGCATAAGATCTTGGAAAAGATTTACTGTTTGATATAACAGACGTAATAAAGATCATTTTGGCCACTACATATTTTTTATGAGCACATATGTTTATTGATTGTTTTGTTGGCCCTCTCATTGAGTTTAAATAGGGGCCCAAAAAAATAATAAAAACATCATTTTAACTTGGTTAAGGATTCACGTCGGGTTCACCATTTTTTGTTTCCTCTGGAAATGGGGATGACCTTTTTTTATTTAAGGTTCAAACATTCAAAGAGGTTTATAACGGGTTTGTTCGTAGAACCAGAAACATCCAATGATTCCATATCCATTTAGACCTACTTTCCAAAGGTAGGTGCTCATTAATTTTAAACTGATGAGGCTTAAGAATTTTCATTGGTCGAGAGGATGGGAGGTTGAAATCATCACACCCTTTTGGGGGGAATTATTGTTTACTCCAGGACTCTCTTTATAGATTTAATTTATGTTCTTGAATCCTTATTACATTACCAAGTACGAAAATGATATTTCCTTTAGATATGATAATCAATGATTAATATGTTTGAAATTTAGAGAATATTTTATATGTATTCGAGGTTCTTCATCGATATATAATCATATGTATTTGTTAGATATTCTTAGTCAATGGTATCCTTCGATACAAGATCTATTGGTTATTAGGATAACCATACTAGTTTTAAAGCCACTCAGTGGGGAACTTGAAGTTTATTGTCATTCAGAAGGATATGAATTATTTCAGAGTTGGGATCGTACCCGAAGATGGGATACCAATATATCCTTTGTTTTATAAGAGGAATCAGAACCCACATAGTTCGAGAAAAGAAGAATGAGGTTTATGCATGATTTATGTCTCAAAGAAAGATGTCATAATTACTTTTACACTCTAAGATCACGTGAGTCATACTCGGTGTGAGAAACAAGAGGTATTGGTAAAACCAGACAATTATGCCACGAAAGATGAAATAATGTGGGGCTTATGTATGTGTGACTGCCAAAAATAAATGAGTATTGGGATTTACTTCTAGGAAGAAACCTGGGAACAGGGTCTATAAAGGTATATGTGCTTTTATGGAGATTTGGATACTCTAACTTGGGGATTACTCCTGAGGAATATGCCCAATTTAGGAGGGGACTTAGGGCTTACTCCTAAGGAGGATTCCCAAATCAAAATAAATTAAGACTGGTTAAGAGAAATTATGACCAGGGCTTATTCCTGAGAAGGAGGCCCAGGTTAAAGGGAGTTAAGAACTGAGGCTTACTCCTAAGGAGGAGGCCCAGGTTAGGGGAATTATGACTGGGGATTACTCCTGAAAAGGAGGCCCAGGTTAAAGGAAATTGGAATTTGGGGCTTACTCTTAAGGAGGATGCCCATATTTAGAGAACTTAGACTGGGGATTACTCCTGAAAAGGAGGCCCAGGTTAACGATCCTCTCATCTTAAAGGATGAGTTTGAATGAATGAAATCTATTAACCTTAGTGACATAAAGATATGTAAATCACTATGTTTTGAGAGATGTTCCACAGAATTCCTTTCAGATAAGGAAGCCAACCAAGAAATCATGCCATGAATGGATTTGAAGAGGGTTCTGAAGGCTTAATATTGAAGAGGAGAGGTGGATTGGAATAAGAGAGGTGAATAGGCAGGAGGGGCACCCCAAAAGAGAGCGGCGCGCAAGTCCTGCGTACGCACACAAGTCCTGGTCGCACAAGTATACTTGCGCGACACATGTTTAATTGCGCGACGGTCAATCCTTAGGGTAATACTTGGGAGAGACTTGGCTCAAGCCCTTAGTATTATCCACGGGGCTTCCAAAATAGTGGCATGGAAGTTTTGTTGAAGGGACAAGGCGGCGTGCAAGTGTGTCCATTTCCATTAAGGGCTGGCCACTTAAGCGCACAAGTGTTGATGAGTTTCAACACTTAGGCCTTGTTTCCCCTGTTTAGAGCTTCCATTCTAGGTAAGAAATTACCTTAGAAGTGTTCAGAAGACTTCCAGAAGAGACTAGGGTGACCTGAGCTTAAATCTGACTTTTGGAATTTTTCCTTCGTCAAAATGGGGGGCCCACCAAGGGTATTTATAGGCTGCTGAAGACCCTGGGTGAGAATCAAAGAGGGTGCACAAGTCACCTGCGCGACCACTAGGTGGCTCACAAGTATACTTGCGTGACTTTGGTGGAACTTGCGCGACCTAAGTCAAAATGAATCTTTGTTCATGCCTTTGTCAATTTTTGATGTTTCTTCAAAGGATGAATCACTTTGGGTTCAAGGTATTTTCCCTTTTCATTAATTTTGACTCTATGACGGAAAGGAGTGTCAACAGACATACATTAGCATCATTCGGTTTATGATCCTATTCTTAGTTAGTTTTATTGATTTGGTAATTTTCATCCATTTCCAATATTTTCCCATTGTTATATTTCTTCTACTTTTTAACTGATAATATTAAAATTGTGAAACTTAGGTAATGAGGGAATAATCTCCCCCAGACACACCAAAGGCTCTCACTATTAGTCAATAACATTTGGAATTTTGGTAGATGTGCTTAAGGCCATGTGGCCATCTGGGTTCGGGTCACTAATGAGTGGCATCCTGGTTTGGGACGTCACAAATCCTGGATATCTTTTTTATAGGTATTTCGAATCAAATCCATACCTATAACTATTGAAGGTCCCTCTCAAAAATCAATTGGGACCTGATTCAATGAATACACCCTACCAACCTATGATCTATGGTCCCAAACCTAGGATCCTTTAATCCATGGTTAAGGTGAAACTTGATGAGGCCATAAATAATTATTTCCATATTTGTTTTCATTGCGGGAAATGGAACCCATTTAAGAGAGGCAGCGGAAAAAGATGACAGAAAATAATCGTCACATGACACAGATGGGAATTCCTCCACTCATCCTTGTTGTGAGTATTTTATTTCAAATATATATATTTCAATAACTTATAATATCATGTGTTTAATTTTGTGTTAAACGTTTTTCAAGATCCACCCCTAGATGAGAGATATCCAACGAGGATCCTGATATTTCTCCAAGTACAGAGGCTGGTGGTAGGAGGGGGGTGTCAGAGTTAGATGATCATCTGGTGGTCCCGGTACTGAGGCCGGTGGTATAAGGGATTGTGGTGAGAGAGTTAGATGATCCAATGGTTTTACTATACCCCTACCACAGACATATCTTCTATTCCACATTTTGATCCTAGTGTGTCTTTAGGGACACACGTGATATTTAGGCCTCCGATGTTTACACTACCAGTTGGCCAGACATCTATGCCATCATCTATTGCTTCTGGTTCATTATCTCCGAGCTATTATATTCCACCTTCTTCGACTCCTGCTCCAACATAGTATGTAAATGAGGAGCATATGCTGAGGGACACTCCACCTATATAAGATATTCCTCCAGCTTCTGCACATCCAGTGATGCCCATTGATCCGACTACCATAGGTATATTTATATAACTCTAACAAATTTTTATACCAAAATTTATTTTTATTATAACTTGTACTAATATTTTTTTTCTTTAATAACAGATTTATGTACTGATAGGAGGTGGGGGAGGGTTCGTACTCGCTTGCGTGCGGTATGGAACCACCAGACACAGTTTATGGTTGAATAAAATGATGGTGGATAGATAATTGATAAATATAGGTAGGAATGTCGGGGGTTTTTTGGCGACGCTAGCCAAATACTCCAACATCATTCCAGTCAATCCTCTCTCTTGGAGACATCTGCCACACGAAGTAAAGGATAATTCATGGGCACAAATATGGGTAAAAAATATATTGGATTTAATTTAGTATTTTTTTTGTATTTATATAAATTAATCTATTGGGTGTCAGCTTCGGTTTAACTTCCCTAATGGTGAATGTGCACGACCAACATGTTTAAAGGAGATAGGAGAGCTTTGGAGAGCTTATAAGCATGTGCTGTATGTTGGATGTGATACAGTGGGAACGGATTTGGAGACATTACCTATCATGGATGACTGCCTGATAGAGTAATATCGCCAAATGATTACCTATTGGGAAACAACAAAATTTAAGGTATTAATCCCATTTGAGGTATTTAAATGACAATTTTCATATTTTTCATTAATATTATCTTATTTATTATTAAAAATTATTTAGGAATATTCTGAAAAAAACCCAAAAAAACATTGATTCAAAGTAATACCTCCACACTTTGGGGTGCACTACTATGCCAGATCATAAGAGGTAGCTGGTACGATATAGTTGTTTATAATTTTTCTTTAGGAATTTCCCTTTTTTTATTTCTTACTTAAATTATGTGATTTATTGAATATTGAATATATGATTATACTTGCCCTTTATCTTGTTTAAATGTCATTACAAAAGCACAAATTGAATATTAAAGGACGTATCCCTCGAGCAAAATTGTTTTTCTCGACTAGAAGGAAAAAAGATGAAATTGTGGTTAATGAACTGACACAAGAAAAGATTGTAAGTTTTAATTTTTTTATTTAAAATTTTAATATCTATTTTGAAATTTAATAATCTATTAATATTTTTAATAGGATACTTTAGAGGCCCTTGACGCCCAGGATCCTGATAATTTAGGGCCACACGATCATTTATATCAGGTTTTGGGAGATGAGCACTCTGGTCGAGTATGCTGTTGACCTGGTAAGAATATAGTCCCGAAGAGGTATTGGTCCTCTCCAGGTATCCATTCTAGTACCACCAAGTTGGAACAACCAAGGAGCATGCAACACAGTCTGATAAAAGGTTCACAGAGTTGGAAGAACAGGTTCAAAAGAGGGAGAAAGAATTTATGAAACTGATTAAAGATTTATCTTCATCACTTACACCATAGGGTAACGTGGTTTTAGAGACATATATGTCGTCGATGGGTGAATTATCCAATGCACCAGGTGGAAGTTCTAGTGTTAGTCGATATGATTACATTCTAGGTGATGATGAGGATGATTAAGAGGACGGGGGCGAGGATGAGGATAAGGACGAGGGCGAGGATGGGATGAGGGCGAGGATGGGGCCGACGACGAGGATGTGGACGAGGATGAGCATGGGGAAAATGACGAGGATGATGACAAGTAAAAAGATAGCAGCGAGGATGAGGATGATGAAGACAATGGTGATGGTGATGGTGATTAGGGGCAAATTGATCCATTGCATTTTGAATTATTTATAACTCTTTATTTTTGAACCTGGTTTTTCACTTTGGTATGGATATTTTCGAATTCTATATAACTATTTATTTTTGACCAAATGTGGAAGCCTAATGATGTTATAATGGTTTATGGGGATTCTGGGGCTTGTTCGGAGCTCGGAACCCCGGTCGGCGTAGAAAAACACTATGCCTCACGGTTATAAAAATATCATGCCTCACGGTTTGAAAATAACATGTTGGTTCTTTATAGAATCCCCTGGAATAGGTCCTGTAGAACACTGGACACTTTTTTACTTCCTTTTATAACCAAAATAGGAACTTTGAATACGTATTGCATCCACTAAAGCTTCTCCCAAGTTTATCCTTCCAAATATGTCTTGTTTAGAAAAATAAAAATTATCCAATACCTCCAGGAATGTTGGAAGTCTAAAAAGAACTAGCATTAACCAAAAAATGTCCCTTAGTCCCATATCAAACCTACAAGCTTTTATGTAATCATTTTTGAAAAGATCTAGTGCAAGATTCACCAACTCAACAAAGTGGTTGGAGAACTCTAAAAGATTACGCTTCGCTTTCTCCAACTTCAGAAACTCCAAAGTATTTTACATGTGTAAATTTTCATGATAAAAAATATGGTTAAATATCTTATTGAATGAAACATAGATAAGACCTTTGTAAAACATATCCTACACTATATAATCCCAACATATTCATTCTGATCCCTTGAGAATATACATGGAAGAACCCACATGATAATACTTAGGGCTCTTCAAAAAATTTGAAGACCATATCAATCAATTCAAGACACTACATAGAATCATGTTGTCCACTATCAATACAGAATACACGTAGATGCTACTTGGTAAATTAAAATCCATGATCCACTTTCCATCCTAGGATTATTGGGACAAATGACCCTAGAGTCTGAATGATATGGATCTTTACCTCATCCAAAGATGGGTCTGTTGGAGGATTTTCCTATGGAACCTACAGTGTGGTAAACTATCTTATATTTCAAAGATCTCATCATGTAGGAATTTTCTTCTAAACACAAGACAGAAACCAATCACCTACGAGATAATTCCAAAACAATCAAACTCAAAAAAAAAATTCTAAACAATTATTTAAAACAAAAAGAATTTAAAGTAGTCATGAATTCTAAAATTAAAAATAAATACAAATTAATTGGAATAAAACCATCTAAATAAACTCCCATTAAGTTTATTCAACTGACCTTAGACAAACCAAGTCCTCAGACATTCTAGATAGGGCATTCATGAGGTGTACGTGGAGATGACACATCATTCGGATGCACTGTTTGTGCGGCACAGTTGAATATGAGTTTTTTAGGTGTTTGGCGGGCTTGAAAAGCATGTGTGGGGTGGTCAAAACTGGCCGAATGGCCTCGAAATTCCATGAAATCGGACGACAACAAATGGTGGGTGAATTATGAAATGGCCGGCCAGACGTCACATCAATCAGAGGTGTTGTGTGACCGCGGTGGTTGAAAATGAAATCCATGTGACGTAAATGGCCAAAACATGCATTTAACGGTCAAATGCATGCCGAACGACATCAGAATTACTTTAAATCACACAAAAACACCCTAATTTGTATTCGTGAGGTGTACGAGGAGACGAAACGTCATTCAGATGCGTGGTTTACACGACACGACTGAATATGTGTTTTTTTAGGTATTTGGCGCGCTTGAAAAGCATGCGCGGGGTGGTTAAATCTAGACGAATGAACTCATAATTCCATGAAATCAAACTAAAACAAAGGCTTGGTGAATTGTGAAATGGTCGGCCAGACGACACATCATTCAGAGGTGTCTTGTGACCGTGGTGGCTGAAAACGCACTCTACGTGTCGTAAATGGACAAAACATGTGTTTTACAGTCTAATGCATACCCAACGACATCAGAATGACTTTAAATCACATGAAAACACCCTAATTATTATTCGTGAGGTGTAAAAAAAGACGACATGTAATTAGGATGCGTGGTTTGTGCTACACGACTGAATATATGTTTTTTAGGTGTTTGGCGCTCTTGAAAAGCGTGCGTGGCGTGGTAAAAACCAGCCGAACGACCTCATAATTCCATGAAATCGGACGAAAACAAAGTTTGGGTGAACTGTGAAATGGTTGGCTAGACGTCACATCAATCATAGGTGTCATGTGACCGCGGTTGCCAAAAACGTACTCCGCGTATCGTAAATGGCCAAAACATGCGTTTAACGGTCAAATGCATACCAAACGACATCAGAATGACTTGAAATAACACAAAACACCCCAATTTTTATTCGTGAGGTATACGAGGAGACGACACGTCAGTCAGAAGAGTGGTTTGTGCGGCATGACTAAATATGTGTTTTTAGGTGTTTGACGTGCTTGAGAAGCATGCGTGGGGTGGTCAAAACCGGCCGAACGACCTCAGAATGCCATGAAATCAGATGAAAAGAAAGGGTTGGTGAATTGTGAAATGGTCGGCCATATGAAACGTCAATCAGAGGTGTCATGTGACCGCGGTGCCTGAAAACGCACTCCGCTTGTCGTAAATGGCCAAAACATGTGTTTAATGGTCAAATGCATACCGAACAACATCAGAATGACTTGAAATCACATGAAATCACCCTAATTATTATTTTTGAGGTGTATGAGGAGCCAACACAACATTCAGACATGCAGGTTTCATGAAACAGCTGAATATGTGTTTTTAGGTGTTTGGTGTGCTTGAAAAGCGTGCGTGGGGTGGTCAAAACCGGCCGAATGACCTTAGAATTCCATGAAATGAAATGACAAGAAAGGTTGGGTGAATTGTGAAATGGTCGGCCATATGACTTGTCAATATGAGGTGTCGTGTGGCTGCGGTGGTAGAAAACGCACTCCGCATGTCGTAAATGGCCAAAACAAGTGTTTAATTGTCAAATGCATACTGAACAACATCAGAATGACTTTAAATCACACGAAATAACACTAATTATTATTCGTGAGGTGTATGAGGAGACAAAACATCATTTAGACGCATGGTTTGCATGAAACGACTGAATATGTGTTTTTTAGGTGTTTGGTGCACTTGAAAAGCGTGCGTGGGATGGACAAAACCAGCCGAACGACCTTAGAATTCCATGAAATCATACAAAACAAAGGGTGGGTGAATTTTTAAATGTTCGGGTAGACAACACATCAATCAGAGGTTTCGTGGTACCGTAGTGTCTGAAAACACACTCTGCGTGTCGTAAATGACCAAAACATGCGTTTTATGGTCAAATACATACCAAACGATATCAGAATGACTCGAAATCACACAAAAACACCCTAATTATTATTCGTGAGGTGTAAAAAAAGATGACACATCATTCAGATGCGTGGTTTGCACGGTATGGTAGAATATGTGTTTTTTAGGTGTTTGGCGTGCTTGAAAAGCGTGCGTGGGGTGGTCAAAACCAACTAAATGACCTCGGAATTCCATGAAATCAGATGACAACAAATAGTGGGTTAATTTTGAAATATTTGGCCAGAAGACACATTAATCGGAGGTGTTTTGTGACCGTGGTGGCCGAAAACGCACTCCGGACAGCCCCCCTCACCCCCGGATAACCCTCCGCACCCCCTGAACAGCCCCCCACCCCGGATAGCCCCCACCCCCGGACAGTCCCCCACTCACCCCGGACATCCCCCCACCCCCCGAACAGCCCCCCGCACCACCCGGACAACCCTCCCACCCCCAGATAGCCCCACGCACCACCCGGATAGCCCCCCACCCCCCAGACAGCCCCCCACTCAATTATATAGTTCTAATCTGTAAGTCCTAATGTTATTCATCTATTTTTTATTTTCTATTTTGATTTGGTTTAAACTAGATCCCTCTCTCTTTACCTCGGCTGGGAACTTCTTCCTCCCTATAGATCCATCTAAAGTCAATCAATTGTTTAGTTCTACACTTCAAATCGGTAAGGCTTCACTTAGTTTTAATATTTTTCATCTATTATTGTTTGTTTCTCTTTTTATTTGACTTAAAATAGGTGGTGCCATGTGTGGCATGACAAACCCAATAATTACAGTTTTATTTGTTTTCTATTTTCATTCTACAATTTAAGTGTCATGATTATATGAATCAACTTGATTTTAATTTATCATATCCACTCCTTTTATGTAGTTAGTGAATCATATTGAGGCACGATGTGGCTGATACCACTCAAAATGTCTCACTTTTTTTTTTGAAATGGACAATATTTTAAGTGAAAACAATAACTTGCATACGGACAACTAACCAAACGTATTTGAATTGTGTTGATACTTTAGCACAACGATCCATGGGTCTTTTTTGATTTGTATGAGTCAACACCACCTCAATACGAGGCACAGTGTGATTGATATCACTCAAAGTGTCTCTCTTTTATTTGAAATGGACAAAATTTTAAGTGAAATCAACAACTGGAATATGGAAAACTGATCAAACGCATTCGGATTGTGTTGATACAATAAGAAAATGATCCACGGTTCATTTGTTACTTGTATGAGTCAACCCTACCTCAATCCAAGGCACAGTGTGAGAGGTACCACTCAAAGTGTCTCACTTTTGTTTGAAATGAAAAGGATTTTAAGTGAAAACAACAATTGGCATACAGAAAACTGACCAAACACATTTGGATTGTGTTGATACTTTAGCACAATGATCCATGGATCGTTTGTGGTGGTTACGAGTCAACCCCACCTCAATCTGAGCCATGGTGTGTCTGGTATCACTCAAAGTGTGTCAATTTTGTTTGAAATGGACAACATTTTAAGTGAAAACAACAACTGTCATACGGAAAATCTTCACAAGGCTACACATAGATTCTTGAAATTAAGGGATAAAAAATAAAATATGGTCTATTGGTCATATGTTATTAGAATAAAATATTCACAAGGCATAGATTGAAACATAATGGGTCATTGTATATATAGAAAAAAATGAATTATATTAGGAATGAATCTCGATATCCCATCATGCACATGCACCAACACTCATGTTCTAATTCTCAATCACGGGTCGTTCAATCTATACAATAACAAACAACAAATAAATATCATATAGTGATTTAATATGAAACCTATGAACACTCAATCATACCATATAAAAAATTGGTCAACAAGGCTACACATATATTCTTGAAAAATAAGTTTCAAAGTCTCATAAAAATATCCCAATGGTGAGGAATAAATATGGTGACACCATATCCCCATGGATCACCTCAATCCCATCATCAAACAGTGGGTTCTAGGACCAAACCAAAGTCCCTTTGGGATCCTAATACCAAAGACTTACTTGAATATTCATACCCACTACCCAAGATGGGGATTAATCTCACATCACAGCTAGGAGAGCAAATTAAAATTAGCCACATACCCCCTTAGTCTAATTGAAATGTCTATTAAAAACATGTAGGATATTCCGATAACCCATCTCATATGTTGATATTGGACAATGTTTCCCACTAACACATCATGAACCATTTATACATGGATACATAATCATTAGAGGAATATAAAAATCCCATGTGCTTCCTATAACTCATCCTAGGTCTAAGGACATGACCACTACCATTGTCTATCTTATGGGTATCATGACCCTTTTCCACACTACCCAAGTTTTTCTGTAGGTTTTAATATACTCAACCCAAGACCATGACTAAACATCCCATGTGATTCCTATAACATGTAGGTTTTTTCTCTTATGTGTATTAGTGTTGTGGTTTGAGTGATGAATGAATTCTAAATTTTGAATACTCTTATGTGTGTTGGTGTTGTGGTTTGAGTGAGTAATGAATTCTAAATTTGGAATACTCTTATGGGTGTCATTGAATTTCTTATAACATGTAGGCTTTTTATCTTATGGGTGTTATTGTATTTGAATTTCTAAATTTCTAAATTTCTAAATTTATAAATTCTGGAATGAATTATAAATTTTGAATACTTTGGATGGGGATTTTGTATTGGTGTTGTTGCAGGTCTGGAGAGGGGGAGGTGTGTTGCTGTGTTGTTGCAGGTCTAGAGAGGGGAGGGGGGCTTACTGTTGTGGAGTTGAGAAAATGTATACCAACGGTTTTTAAAACCGTTGGTATAGATTCTATAATATAAATATACCAATGGTTTTGTTATAACCGTTGGTATAGTTTTATACCAACGGTTATAAAAAAAACTGTTGGTATAGCCTTATGGCATGTCATACCCCCTCTATACCAATGGTTATAACCATTGGTATAAGTGTAACACACATATACCAATGGTTTCACAAACCGTTGGTATATGTTATATTTAACACAAATATGCCAACGGTTTGTAGCAAACCGTTGGTATACCTTCTATTTTGACACCTATACCAACAGTTTTCACAGAACCATTGGTATAGGCCTATTGTCATGGTTTACTTGGCCAAGGTTGGGGGAACCATTGGTATACTATATACCAACAGTTTCCAGGCCTTTACCAATAGTTGTGAACCATTGGTAAAGTGTAAAATTCCAGTAGTGAGAGAATGTGGTGGCTGACCATATCAGTTGGATACACCCATCCTCGAACATTGACTCATCCCCCTATATTCCTATAAATGAAATGTTTCCTAATGATAAACTATACTGAGTGCAAGATGTTATTCCTTGAAATTATGAAATTGTAAATTATTTTGTAGCATCTTACATTCCTACTGATTTCAACAAAAAATGGGTCAACCATCTAAAACATGAATCCCATTGGTACATTTGAGAATACCCCTAATTTTGGCGCACCTATAGTGATCAATTCATTAAGCGTTGTGTTCCCGATAATGAGTTTTAGTCCATCCTTAGGTTCTGCCACACTCTTTCTTATTAGGGCCACTTTGGTCCACAACAGACTACTCACAAGGTCCTTGATTTTGGTCTCTTTTGGCCCATATTGTTTTGGGATTCCCATGACTTCTTTAAATCTTGTCCTCACTGTCAAAGAATGTGGAATGTATCTAAAAGAAATGAGATTCCAAAAAAACCCTTTTTCTCTATAAAATTGTCTATGTTTGGATCATTGACTTTATGAGACCCTTCCTTAATTCATTTAGTAACATATACATTCTATTGGAAGTAGATTATTTTTCAAAATGGGTAGAGGCATGAGCTACAAGTACTGATGATTCTAAGGTAATTGGGGAATTTTTGAGAACCCAAATTTTTTGTAGGTTTGTCTTACCTAGGTTCATCATCAGTGACCAAGGTTCTCATTTCTATAACTAAAAAATGTAATCTATTTTGCATTGGTATGGGGTCAGGCATCGAGTGTCTACTTCTTATCACCCATAGACCAATGGTCAAGCCAAGGTGTCAAATACAGAAGTAAAATAAATTATTGAAAAAACGGTTCAACATAATAGAAAAGATTGGCATCTTAGACTCGATGATTCATTATGGGTTTACTTTACTACTTTCAAAACCCCCATTGGCATGTCACCATATCAGATAATGTTTGGAAAGAGTTGTCACCTCCCTGTTGAGATTGAGCACCAGGCCTACTGGGCCATCAAATAATGTAATTATTATCTTTTTGGTGCAGGTGCTCAAAGGAAGTTGCAGATTCAGGAGCTAGAGGAAATGAGAAGAGATTCATATTAGAACTGTAGGATTTATAAGGAGCGAACCAAGGATACCCATGACCATATCATCCTTCATATTCAATTCCAAATTGGGCAGATGTTCCTCTACAATGCAAGGATGAATTTTCATCCATGTAAGATTCATTCATATTGGTTTGGACTATACACTGTTACTAATGTATCTCTATTTTTCATTGTTCCGGTTTTAAATAAATAAAGTAAAAAAACCTTCACTATCAATGGGTAGCGTCTAAAGAACTTCCACGAATCCCTTCCGGATTTCTCGATGGAGGAACTCCATTTTCAAGAGGTAACATACCAATGTCACCCACCAGGTTTTATCCTTTCTTCACACATTCTATTTTATTACAGTGAGGAAAATGCACACTCTAGGTGTGGGGGCGATGGGTACATTCCTGGGTTAGTTAGGAATTTTCATCATTTTTTTCTTATCTTTTTCGCCTTATTTATGGTATTTTAACTTTTTCACATCTTGTTCTGTTCATTAGGATTTTCATCGTCTTTCTTATTTCTACTCTTCTTCGAATTCTTTATGGTATTTTCACTTTTCCCATATTGTTTAGTTCATTAGTATTTTCATCATCTTTATTCTTTCTTCACCTTTTTCCTTATTTATGGTATTTTCACTTTTACCCATATTGTTCAGTTCATTAATATTTTCATCTTCTTAATTATTTATTATATTTTTCATCTTATTTATGGTATTTTTACTTCCCCCCTTATGGTCGCCAAATCATGAAAGTTAGTGAAAATGCATCTTGAAATTTTTGATTCCATGTTGATTTAACATTTGATGAAAACCTGAATCTGTTATGGAATGAATGTTTGTATGAATTTAACATCAAGGAGTGATTTTTAGTGAATTGTTTTTCTATCAAGGATATACATGGTTGTATCTCTACGAAAACTTTGAGATTATTGATGCCCATTATGTGAGTAGTTTTTGGGAAAACTATGTCACTAATATCTCCACACATTTTTTCACCAAACAAAAAACTGTGAATATTTCTTACTTAATAGAAGGTAAATATATGTTAGGTTAATATTTTTCAGATTCAAATTATATTTCCATATGTTCATTCCTTATTTGATCTGTTTCATTACTGTACCATATTGACCTATGCATGTGTACCAGATATCCGACTATTTTAAACCCCCAAAAAATTCAAAACAAAATTGGGTTGTGTCTTGGGTGGGTAAAAAACCACTCCTCCAAAACCTTTTATCTTGTTATAACTATTAAAATTAGAGTCATGAGGAGATCAAACAATGGTTGAGATATGAGTGTGAGATTTTTTCCAAATGAAACTTTAAAAAAAAAAACAAAAACAATAAATGAGTGGAGTGATGAAATGTGAAACATATGGGGATATCTAGGTCAAGAGCTTATGGTTTTTCTTATGGGAATTCTTTAGTGAGTGGGTCTTGAAATATGATTGCAAAGATGTAGGGCAGTTTCAGTGGACAAAATCATTTAAGATGAAAAATGATAAAATAACCTATATTTATTGGATAAAAAGGGGAAAGAATAGCATTGACTAGTTTTCACACACACACATGGAGAGTTATTGTCTTGGTTGACTTCTTAATTCCTTTCTCAATTTGGTATCATGAATCTCTTTGAATTTCACTATGATTTGATTTATGAGACATCTTTTTCCATTTTCACTAGGAAGAACTCCATGGCGGGGTTTGTGCATTGATCACATTACATTAATGAATTAAAATTTCCTGAAATTTTAAATCTTCATGATGTTGGTAATATATACATGCATAATTTCTGAAAATATAACTTTTCATAGGAGTGAAAATGTTTAGGTGTGGGGGTGTGATCACACTGCGATTCACTATTTCATTTTCACCCTTACACCATTGTATTAAACTGAATTTGTATTGTAAATTTAAAATATAATAAAAAACTTCACATTATGTTTGATTAATTTATTTTTGTGTTTATTAGTGTGAAAAGGGTAAATTATATGTTCTTTGATATTTTCATTGAAGGTGGAGGTGATTTGGAGGCCCTAGAGACGATCTAGAAGAAAAACGGGCCAAACTGCATGACATCCCATGGACATATGTCCACTATTTTGAGCATTAAGAGAATTAAATGTCTCCAAATGGGATGAAACGTTGTTTTATACTCCAAAACATCATGGGATACATCTTGTATTAGGGAACCAAATCCCAATTCGTCTATCTGGTTGCTTGTTCGAACCATTCTGTCCAGGGGACAAAAGCTGCCCAAATGTAAAAGTTTGGTTCGATATTTTGACCATATCTACCAATAAAAATTTCTAATGGATAAAAAATTTAACATGGAGATATTCAAGATGTTTTAAAACAGAACTTATCTTTTTTTCAAGCCATGATATGGATTTATACTATTCCAAAACCAAGACACAAGTGGTATCTCAAAAATAGGGTGCTCAAAACCATGTTCTATTTTGGCTATAAAAAGGAACCATGGGAACCTCATTGAGAAGTTCGAACCAGAAGCAAATCTCTGACATTTTGGAGTCCTATAGGAGTCTCCTTATAATCATAGAAGTTATGGAGGCCTCTATCTTCATAAGGGGGTCAATAATGAAGAAGGAGTTCCACCCAAGCTTCCTCCATCTCCCAATGTCAAGCTAAGTAGTGGGTGATCATTACGAGGGAGCTACACACTTGAAGTGGGAGTACTGGAACATAATTATCTATTGGTTTGGTGTATATTGTGGTTTTAATTGTTCTTTAATATGTATGCTAACATTTTTTGATTCAGTTAAATGAAACACTTTTTATTTCATAACCGATTGGTGTGCGATTTTAAGTGTGTGTCTTGTGTTGTTCCGATTGGACAACATAAGAACCATTTTATTTTCTAAAAATCTGAGATTTAAATGTTAATTTACAAAACATAAAGCATGATAATGGGCTATAACTTGACTACATGATTGTTAAGTCATGTTTTAGTTCTAATCACATCATTTTAGGAGGCTTGTGGGTACCCAGGATCTTGGTTAAACCAAAGGATTACACTAAAACATAATAATCAATTAAGAATGAGGAACTCTTAAAGTGCTGTAGTAACTTAGAAATGATCACTTATTTATCTCATAGTATCCACAATACACTTGGTATTTCAACTTCATAACTCTTTAAATTATATTACTTTCTTGAAAATGTTTTCATAACCACCCCCTCTTTTAATAATTTTTTTAAGAATACACACTCAAAACCTATCAACGCTCCTTGAGAGACGATAAAGGGTATTCCCTAGACTACAAAATATTATTTTAATCACTATAAATTTGATGTTTAATGAAAAAGAATTTCATCTTGGTAAGACACATTTACCTTATTGTTTCCATGAAATTTGGTCCAAGATATATGGCCTAAAATAGAAATACACAATGTCATCCAAGTCACATGATGTTAAACTATATGACAACATCTTCATAACATGATGTTAAAATACCATATTACCTAACATACCAAGGATATGATTCCCTAGGAAACTATATCAGGAAGAATAATATCACAAACACAAGATAAATCTCATGAGATGATTTCTTAAATTCCTGAATAATGTTCATAAAGATTCATGCCTTCTTTTTCACACTGGGTGACCTTCATCCTTGCTACATGACATTGAACAAAAAATTATCCTTGAACTAAATTTGGATTGATTCTTAATTTGATGAGATACATAGAGAAACCCATATCCTATATCTTTTCCCAATCACCAACTTAAAAAATGATGATATCCTTCATTTTAATCACCTCTGTGTGGTGCAATTAACTATTGCCACTCCTTCTTTCTCACACTGAGAATGACTCACATGAGCTTAAGCATTTTAGTGAGGCATCCCCACATGATCAAGGAATATCAGTTTACATAAGGGTTAGTGTGGTCCTAGATTCAAGAATTAAAAAAGAATATGAAATATCTTTACTGCATGACGCTAAACTGCAAGGATAACGTAATTGTTATTCAGTAATAAAATCCTTTAACAACATATGGATTGATTTTTTCTTTGATGAGATACACAGTGACTCCCAGATCTCACATCCTGATCTATATGCAATGTGGTAAAATTCCCCCATCCACCTATGAATGATTAAGATCTACATAGGAGGTTCCAGTATGTGTTGTCACCCTAATCAAGAGATCATATTAAATAAATCCCCTTCCCCACAAAATAATTTGGTCACTATGGGGGATATTTTCTAGAAATACTTGTGGCATAATTCTCAGTTTGATGAGATAAATTGAGATTCCTAGATCAAATGTCTTGGGGCCATATGAAATTAAAAAAACCCCTTTGGTTCAAATGGTTCATACCTATATAGAGAAAAATTTAACCCCATTATTGGGTGATTTCGATATTAAATGATCTTTCCATATTTAGGAACATTCCTTCTAAAAACCAAACTCTATGTCTGGGGAAATCCAAATTTCCATGATCTTTCTTCATCCATTGATAGTGGAATGTTATATTCTCAAGGATACCTTTATTCTGACTACGCATTGATAGGTACCATTTTTAATTTACCTAAGTCACGCAAAAAAGTTCCTATTAGTCAAAGGATTCCATTATTTAACTATGCATTGATATGCCACATTTGTATTTGCATAAGTCTCCCACAAAAATGGTATGTCAACCAGAGGCACATTCAACCTCATAAGATAACTATTCTATCTCCGTAACATCCAAATTTGTTTTTCTCCTATATCACTCTTTGGATATGAAAATACCCATATTTCATCTTACAAACCTTTCCATAAGACGTTAAACTACACAATCCATATCCTAGTTTCTGAACTTTAAACTACACGATGCTTCAACCCTTATCATAGAGGAGCCTTTTATCTTGATGTTGTTCACCCACCACGTTATCCCGAATAACTATCTATAACTTGATTCTCATTCCATAAATACACATAGTGATGCATTGATCCTCCACTCTAGGCTCTATTACTATATCTTCCAAAGTATTTTTGTTCCTATATTTATAGAAACAACCCCAATCTGGGTGGGAGGTTCTAGAATTCACCTAGGACCCATCCTTTGAAAGATTATAATCAAAACAAAATTCCCCTCCTTTAAAAAAAACCAAATTTGGTAAGGACTGGTTTCCAATTCATGGATTGTGCCAACATAGATACTCCCTTCATTATTATACACATTCCCTTCACAAACCATCGTTCATGGTCTTGAGAAAACTAAATATTTGTAAACTCCCAAACCATCAGTATTATAATTTCATATTATTGATGATGTATTAATTTGAATATTCATTGATATTCCCCTTCTCACTTTTCATAAATTTCCCACCAAATGGATTGTCAACCAGAGGCACTTTCGTCCATAGGAGAGACCTCTTATATATTTGTAAGCTTCAGAAACATCATTCTAAAAACTTATCCTCAAATATGGTCCATGTTAATACCTTAAAAACTTTTACTACATCATGTTTTAGATCTAGAAATAACAAAATCATGACTCGAAATCCCCCTTTTGATATTTGA
Organism: Viscum album; assembly: GCA_963277665.1. Classification (NCBI taxonomy): domain Eukaryota; kingdom Viridiplantae; phylum Streptophyta; class Magnoliopsida; order Santalales; family Viscaceae; genus Viscum; species Viscum album. The sequence goes on from OY728119.1 coordinate 1,982,567,950, forward strand.
ATAACGTTAGATCATTCTTGGATAGAAATCTCTACTTGGATCATCATTCTATAACTCATGGTAAAACATGTTCGACCTAAAATAGTAGTTTTATTATTAGATCTTGAAAGACTCGAAAATGAACAAAAAAGGGACACAATACTCACTAGGTGGAAATCACACAAAAGGGAACCTTGGGTAAAAGTCAGTCCTAGATAACTTTCATGCACGTCACATGGGTTAGAAAAAATTGAGAAATGAAAAGAAACAGGCATAAAACTTGTTAGGTTGAAAACCCATAAAGGGAGGCCTAAGAAAAATCCAATTATCACTTTCTAGGTATTCTTCATATTTTACTTAGAAAAAAATTTAGGTGATGAAAAAAAATAAAAAAAATTCATAGGGTCTTCCATGTGACTCTAGCAACAGTTGAACAATGCACTCTAGGTCGAAATACCTTGGAAAAAAATTAGACCACCTACCCATAAAAATTATTGTTATTATAACTCATTTATGTGAGGATATTTAGCTATGAAAACACAGTTTAGTTTCTTATTATAATTATAGAGGAAAATTGGGATGAATACATAGATCATTGGAAACAAAATCCTTCTTATTTATAGAGAAAAAAATTAAAGGATCATCCAAGAATTTGAGTCTCTCAGTGAAATTCTACAAAATTATGTCAAAATAACTCTTCAGTTGTTAGAGGGTCTCCCAAGACCCATCGAAGGTATATTGAATCTCATCTAGTTCTAAAACTTCATCCTCCTCAACTAGGAAGAGTTCCTCTTCCATAGTCACAATGGTAGTCTCCCCCTCAGCTTGAACCCCTTCTAGAAGATGATGAGGTTGTTTGAGCTCCCCTTGGGAAGCATCCATCTCTTTTTAAAGATGAAATATTTGAGTGAATTTCATGTGAAACAACTGTTTTTACTCCATTAATTACTTATCATGGTTGAGATCCACAAGGGATAGTGTAGCTCAGAGGTCATTGGTTCTGATTAGAATTCTTTCCTTGATAAGGCATTGTTGATACTCATCTAGTTGTTCTCATCATCAAATGATTTCCTTCATAATAGTGTGAACCGTGTGGTAGTAAAATCCACCATATCCTAATGTGATAAACATGTTAAGGATATAAGGGATTATTGAAGGTAACTATTGCATTGGTTTCCTCAAAAATATCTCCCAGATGTCCTACCATACTAACCTACAAAGTGCTTAGAAAGTATCCCGAGCTTCCGGGATCTCCATGGAGATACTCATAGAGGGAGAGGGGTACTACAGAATCAGTTCTCTAATGAAAGTAACTTTCATTGTCCTTCATGAAGAAATTTCATCCTAACCTTGTATATTTAATTGAGTTGGGGTGAAGGCCTCCCCTTAGGGTTCAACTGTTGTAACTACTGACACTAAAGGACGAATTAAAATAGTCATAGACATTAAAAGATAGAAAATAGAAATGAAATAAAAAAAATTTATGGAACTCACACATCAATAGATATTTTTCTTGGTTAGGTTCCTCCCTATAATCCTCTTTCCCATCACTTTAAACTAGGATTTCCTTCTGAGGAACATTCCCCTACGTTTTCTTAGGGACCAATAAGGAAGGACCCCAAGAATCTCCCACTTTAGGGCACTAAAATATCACCCCCCAATATCAGGAGTAGGATGAAACTCAATTCTCTAGTCATGGATTTCCTTGGAGATTTTTTTTCTATAGAAAGAGCTACACCAGCCAATATTATTGATTTAGTGCATTCGATGTAAATGGTTGACCATGGGAGAAAACATGAAAAAGGAAAAAATCATATCCATCCAAATCCTTATTAAAGTAACCAAACTCCTCCAAGAAGACATAAATATCAATATATGGATTAAGTTCTTCAATTATTTCATTATAAATTGAATCAAATCTCATAGATTCCTTTCTAGTTAGGCTATCCAAGATGTAGGGATCAATAATCAAATAAGCTCCACCATTAACATCATCCCAAATCCCTTCAATGAGAACAACCCTTTCAGTCCCCACTAATTCAATGTCAACACCAACACCATCATTGGATGGTCTAAGGTCCATGTTATCCCCTTCTAGAGTAATGATAGGTCTCATGACAATGATCGTAGGGTCCTCTAGTGCATGTGATGGATCTGAGACATTACAAGGAAGGAAATTCAACGATTGGTGCATGACATCGTATGGTGTGAATTTAACATTACTATGATTATACTCCATATTTACAGTAATAGGATAAGATGAAACCATAGAACTTTAAAATTATCCTATAAAAGGTGTATACTAGATAGTAGGAATATGTATCTCATCAGAAAGGTCCTCCTCAGTTCTCATAGAGTCTTCTATAAGACCCTTGAGAGAGGAGAAGAGAGTGGATCCTGCAACCCATGGGCATAATTAAGCATTTATTCTAGAAAAATAAATAATAAATTGTATCAAAAATTGTCAACATGACTAATGATGCAATTTTCCAAATGGTCCACTCTCTATCATTCCTTTACTTTCAATAGAGAAAGTCTAGAACTTATGTCCTCAAATATAGGAATAGGAGGTGAAGTCGAGAAGACTCTCTCTCCATCTACTCCTTTATCATTTTCTATCCTGAGGATATATCCCTAATTCATGAGTTATTTTTTTATCCCTCATAAGAGATCCTATCAGGCCATATCTCAGTGAAGGGAGCTTGATCGATTCTCCCTATACCCGCTATAAATTAGGGTCACCCTTTCCTCTATAATGACATTTTGTTCAAAATAATAATGAACATGATGACTGAGAAAATAAAGAGAGGGGGAAACATACATCATGAGGATTGATAAAGTTGACCCATTAATTAGTGGATGGTTCATCAACCCCTTCATTGAACCCTATTTCATCATCTCCTCCACTCGCCTCATAGTAGGGATTTTATCATTAGTGGAGTAAATGAGAATATTCAGGTATTGGATATATATTACCTCCTCGAATTGATCAATATAAAGGAGGAGGTCATATGGCGCATGAAAATCACCAATAAATAGAATCCACAACCTAGTAAAAAGGAGTAACCAATGGTTCTTAAAATCAGATGTCCTTCCCTTCCATGTTTGGACTACCTCTAATCTCATGAAATCCTAGGTTGTTCTAGATTTCTACGAAGAAGACCTAACACTACCTGATTTCATAATATTTCTAAATCTCTCTATCATAGATGAAGGATGGTAAGTTAGAGCCTAATTTTCCTCTTTGTGATGGAGTCTAGACCATCTAGGCTAGAACTCAGTAAAAGTAGAACTTTTGAACTAGATTGGTGGACTAAAACATGCATGGGGATATTTATAAAAGATTAGATCCTCTTAAATTTCACTCTCTAGAATGGGTGGAGCCTTTCTAGCACACATTCCCTAGCCAACAGTCATTAGAGCTCTAACTCGAGGAAACTCATTGTCAATACCCCTTATGTAAATGATGAAATACAAGATTCAACATAATTGGAGGTCAAAACAATTGATGCACTCACTAGAGGAAGATTAATAACTACTTTAGTCACCTCAAAAGATGTGAGAATCCAGAGTTGTTGGACCACTATTGGGTGACTCTCTGACCAAACATGAATAGGAGGGAATACAATTATTTTTAGAAAACACTTAAATTGGAATAAAAAAATATATGGAACATAAGACTCATATATAACCTTTCCATTGATTCAAGATGCTAGTACACCTTCCCTTAGGGAAATCATATATGATCTCAGTTCATCACCAACTTTTCCATCACCAGTGAATATCCTAGTGGCTGGATCCCCATATGGAAATAATATTACTTTTTTAAATTGATTTAGTATCTTTAAGGATTCACCATGCTTTAGGGAAAAGTGATAAATAACAAAAATGACTTGAAAAAATGTCTGAAACTGGACCACATGAACTTTTATTCTTCTCAAAAAAATTTAGGAGGAAAAATGTGACACAATCCATCCGCACAGTACTTGTAATGGACAAGAAATTCTAAAAGGGGCCTTCTCTCTATGCACATGTAGTAGGAACTGATGGATCTTCACCCCGATAGGGGTTTCCAATCCAATGTTCTTACCAACTACTAGCTTGTCTTCTTTGATGAATGTTACCATCTCAAACCACCATCGTATTCCTGAAATGTCAATATATATATTCTTAGACACATTTATAAGAAGCCTACAAGACGTGTATTGGTGAGTATGTAATACTTGATTGCGTACCCCCATCAACTATACTCTCCTTATTCCAATGTGGGACATAATTTATCAGGAACACCCCAATTATTCATTGCAGGACATCTCATGGGATGTTTTAATGTTGGTACCTCCCCCCTGGGCTCTAGGAAAGCATTCATCCATTCTTTAGAATGAACATCCCCCCTTAAATGAGGGTTATCATTATTGATATCCTGGTCTATCTTCAACATCTGATGGGATATAAAGGGATTCCTTTAGCATCATACCATTTGAATCTTGGTGGGATAAACTCATCATACATCTCTCCAAGGATAGAAGATCTGAAAATCATATAGACATCCCATAGAATGATTCCAACTTCTCCATGCATCTTACAGAAATAGTTGGTCTATGGGGTCCATCAGCTTAACAGCTCATAAATAATGTCTAGGTTATTGTATACATATGTATGACCAACACAGATAGACTCATAAATTACAACTGCCTTCAAATCGGTTTCAAAATCAGCACAGGTCTGCTGCACCCAATATGTCCACATCCACTTGGGTCTGACATCCCCTCAAGTGGAGGTCCCTATCTTCCCCCCACAATTTAGACTGATCTATCATAGAATTGTTAATGATATATGAGTAACAATGTGTTTTTAACTTATGATTCATGAATTAGGTCATGGATGATGTTCTCATGTTGATGTATGCACCCTTGTTTGAGATATTGACAGTGGTAAAGTTCTTTTATTTTTGGATCCAGGAAAGAGGGATATAATTATTAAACTTGGGGATAAATACATCATTTAGATGTCTGTACCCATATAGGGGTATATAGTTACTCTTGGGATATTCACAAAGATAATTCTTCATGTGATTATCCATGTCTGGGAGAGTAGTGTCGCATACATATTAATAACCTAGCCTAATTAAATCAAACATCTTCTGGATATTATTAAAATATTGTTCACTAGAAACTTTAACATTTTAGGTGGCCATTTGAAATTTTCAAGTAATTTCTGATATTTTCATTAGAGAAAAATCTTGGTTTTGAAATTTTTTTGAGAATTCAAAAATTTTGACCAAGGAGTGGCCTTATGAAGGTCACTCACCCAAGTGAACTTGCACAAGTCACTCACCAAAGTGAACTCATGGATGTTATGTTCTTAGGTATATTCATCATGTACACAAGTGAATACAGGGTTTATGAAAAGGGAGATTTAGAAAACAAAATAGAATGATATGACTTCTAGCATGGTGACAAAAACAGTGACATGGTGAGAAGAATAACTGCTATGAACATTGACATTATTTATAGATGTGAGGACCCATGAATTATCTAAGCATGCGAAACCCCCATGTGATTGAACTAATCAATCCACCGACATGATGCACCAGCACTATCAATTTGCATGATGAAACCATTAACTTATCCCTTACTTCGTGTTCAAGTCTTCATGTTTGTCAAGTCTAATCATAAAGGTGAAAATCACATATATTCCAATGAATGAAGGATCTATCAACATAGTTTTCCCTCTACCTTAAGATCAGATCCTGTTCTACCGATTGTATATAGTTAGGGGGGGGGGGGGGTTGTTGAAACTCCATTTTTTCACATGATAATTTGAATTTTATAAGGGAAATTACTCAATAAAAAGAGAAGTGAGGAATATCAAGGACAACACACACTCTCCAATTGAACCACACAATGCTAAAGAAACATCATTGTGAAGGTACCAATTACATGGAATCATCACCATGTGGGTCTAGTCTATGCACCAACATTACCATGTATGCCCCAAAAAACCATTTCCAAGAAACTCACAAAAAGTATACCTACATGATGACTAGCATGACATACCTACACAAGTAACCTCCTTCAACCAGGGTCTTGAGAATTACTATAAGCAGTACTTGGGTCTCCTCATTTGATATCATTGGAAAACCTGAAGTAGCCTTGAAGATATTCTTGCTATATTCCCTTTTCTAGGCCCTCAGAACATTTCATGTAAATTTTTGAGCCTCAAAATAAGAGGTAATTAAGTATGGTATCATGATTAAAGTTCCCCTAGTGTTTTGATCATATAACATATGTGTGAGCCACCTCAACAAATTCAAGTAGAGTAGGGTGAAATCACCTTCCCAATATCAGGATTTAAGAAAATTTTCCCAAATACACATAGGGATACCCTTGGAACCTAGATCAAGGCCTCTAATAAGTGTTTTTTTCTTAGGTCATCCATCTCCCAAAGATCTCATAAGCTCTCCCAGGTCAACCCTTCACAACACCCTTTCAAATCTCCCAAAATTAACCTATAAGATCCATCTTAATCTTGTCTAACCTTCACCTACATGACCCATATTCATATCTCCCATTCTTCAATTGTGTGAGCATCCTTTGATCCCTCTTTTTTTCCACCAATGGTAGAGAATCTCTTCCCTTGGAACCCTCTTCTGACGGGGACCAAGCCAATACCTCTCCCAAAGCCTCCAGATATGTGTAATCAGAGAATAGGGAACACGAGTGTGTCCTCTCGATTATGAATTCCTATGGTAATGGAGGTCCCTAATTTAACCTCCCTTATTGGTGGGATCCTTATAGTGTTTTAAAGAATACATTCATATGGTAATGAGTCTCCCAACCTTGGGTTAAATGCTAAGGACCTCCCTGTTTCAGACACAAGGGATAGGGAAATATCCTTCCCTCATTGTCATGTAGACCAAGGACCACCCATTTTAGATGGTGGGGGGAGATGCTTAATTTTCTCTTATAAGAGGGTTAATTCATTATCCCACTCTCTTACATAAAACCAAATATAGGAAATCCCACTTGGATTAATTCCTTATTATTTATTATAGGAATTCACACCCCTCTTATCCTCCATGTCATGAGTTATGAGAAAAAGATGAGACAAGAACTTAAAGGACATTTATCTCTCTTGTAGCCCCAGCCTCATCCACCAATGGACGAAATAGATTTTGTGGTCTTGTGGATCTTCCTCTTCATCTTGTTTCTCACACTGATCATGAATCACATGGGATTAGAGGTTAGTGATTATGAAGACATAAACATGATAAGATGAATGTATTGGTTGAGAATCGTTCTTTGGATCATCCTCTCACCTTCCTTCAAAGGGCCTCCATAGGCATGGGCCCTCAAAACCATGTTTCCATATCCTATAAAGGGATTCAAATGGTCATCCTATTCGGTATAAGTCATATATTCATGTCAGAATCCCCTAAAATGCACATATTACCTATGATACCAACCTTTAGAGGACCTTCATAGTCATGGGTCCTCAACTTAACTAAACTACATGGGATTTGATTCCTATCCAATTGGGATACATAGGATGTAACCCATCACACAAAATCAACCATAATTTCCTCTTGCACACATTTCTAATAGGGTCATATCCATCCTATGATTCTACCACTCATCTAGGTTCTTTGGGACTCTTTAGCATTAGTCCCACACCAAACATTGATTAAGAACCTTTTTCTTATACACCCTTTCAGTGTGATGTTAAACTGAACTGTTTGGTACTCATAACGTGACCTTAAAAAGTATTATGTGACCTATTAAGTGGAAACAAATCATGTTGTTTTTTATTAATTTCATTAGGATACATAGGAATCCCAAATCATGGGCCTGATTTAGACATAAAAACAACTCCCATCTTCCTATATTATGATAAATTATAGATCACCCCAATGAAATTCTTAAAACTGATGTCCTAATAATAAACGACATAAGAATATATAATCCATTTTAAAAAGGGAACCATCAATAGAGATCCCCAGATAAATACAGATGTATCTGATGTTGAAGAACCTCAAATACATAATTTTTTTTATAATGTTCATACATGATAATATATATTTTTTAATTTAAGGAAGACCCATGTCATGTTTGGGATTTAATAAAAGATTCATGAACATATCATAAATCTATAAGAGATCCATATAGTGGGAAATAATTCCCCAAAAAAGAGTGAGATGAGCCTAAAATCCAATCCTTTCGACTAATGTGAGTCCCTAACTGTTAATGGATCCATCTCACAATTACCACTTTCCTTTAGAAAGTAGGTTCATGGAACAACATGAATAAGGGAACCATTAGTTGTTTCTAGATTCATGAAGAAAACCCTTTTGAAGGCATTAAATTTTTTTGAACCTTATTTGAATGATTTTTTAACTATTCAAACCCCACACAATCAATCATATCATTTTTTGATTCCCAAAATCATAAATTATTTTTAAAAAACACTTGTTTTGTGATGTGACTCTATGTTAGGTGGTGTGGAAATCTCGTCTATGCACTACTAGGCTCTCCCTTAGCTAGTTGAAACCATTTGATATTAGCTTGAGTTGTGATAATTTACTTGACCATGATGTATGATCCATAAATAAAATTAGAATAGAATTATATGATTAAATATTAATCTTCATAATATATGAATTTTAGAAACATAATATGCAAAAAAATCTTATGTATCACAATTTTTCTTCATATAAGATAAATTATCTAATGGGATCTTCAAACCTCCAACACGTAAGATAAATTCCTTTTTTCATTCTGGTAGACTCATATTTCTCCTCATGTAAATGTATTTACATATGTGGTATTAATTCTCTTATGATATAAAATAATTTACTTAATAGCTTATGCGGTCTAAAATATCTTATGTATGTAAGATAAATTCCTTTTCCAAATTTCAAAATTCTTCTCCATATTTGAATAAAAGAATTGTATTATAGTATAAATGAATTTACTAATATGGGTATATGTAAGATAAATTAATTTTTAATTTCTATAACATTGGAAAAAAACTTCTAAAATTTATTCAAATCAACTCTGAGATTCCTAAAAAAGATACCAACCATTCTCAATCACTTCAAAACATCATCCAAGTAGTCTTGATAGTTTCCTTCAATTACAATACACAATTTTTGTAATATTTATTGCCTAAAATAATTTCAATTTCATTTGAAATATCTTAAAACATTATAACAAATAGATCTTGATGATATACAAATCATATGCACAACAAACTCTTTACAATCTATTAAAGACAGTGCTTCCTCAGCTCTATCACATGTCATATCTCCATGAAATTAAACACAAACAACCATCACACTTAAAGGTTTATACCTAGAGGATTTCGAGCTAAATCTATAAGGATAACAACATCTCCTTTTTCATCAAGTGATTGGAACCTTAATTATATAATAGAATCACTGTTATCATCATAATTTCATCTTGAACAAAATATTCAGGTGAAATACAAATAAGTGTCACATTTAGATTCCAAATAATCTTTTCCAAGTGAATAGATATTCAAGAATATCTTATCTAAAACATATTCTTTAGATTATTATCTCATCTATTTGAATAGATTATATATATGAACTTTAAGAAGAATCTTAAACCTTTTCCTTATGTATACTAAAATAATTTCCAACACCTTTTTTTCTATTAAATTGTAACCAACTAATACTTTCAAGAATTAATGTTTGGAAGCTTTGTGAATCTTATCAATAGGGTTGGGTTATATACTTTATTTCTAGTATATCCTTATTCATATCATATCAAAATCATTCATGTTTCCTCATTCATTGGCGAAAAATACATCTCAATCATAAAGTGGGTTTAGCAATATCCCCATTTGTATTGGTTTTCAATGCTAGTGGTAGAAAATGACATGTTAGTTTGTGAGTTCATTTTCTTATCTTTCCCACTTATTAACAATAATTACAAAGAGCAAGATATATGGTGATATCATTTATTACTTAAAGTAAATTTTCATCAATCATTCCACTCTATGTCAACTTGAGCCATGCTCGACATAGAAAATAAGAGGCTTTCTTGTAGACATAAAATCGTTGAATAATCAATAGAATATGATACCAAACATTATTTTTCAATTATTTTACTTATGTTTTATTCAATAATACATAGGATATTACAAATAATTGATCTTAGTTGGTGTAAATATTGTTAGAAAATTTTTAAACCTTACTTTTCTTTTCAATTACTATTTTTAAGCAATTGTACAAAATTACATATTTTTATGAATTGAATGATCCAGATAGTTTATCAAGAAACTCCCCCAAAAGGAAAGAAATCTACTTCCACATCATCAAGAGTGATCTCATCATTAAGTAATATTTAATATTTACATTATTGAGATAACACTAATATGGTAGCATTAATATTTTCTTTATCATGGAACATTCAATTCTTCAAATACTCTTCATAATATCATGTACTTTTTTCCTACCAAGATGGGTACTTTTATCATTTGGATTGTCCAGTTTTTTGATAGCCACTTCCCCTAAATAATGGATGATATTTTATATAAATGTTTTTTATAATATTATTTTCAAAATCATACCAATATGGAGTCTTGTTCATATTTGGAATAGTTATTCTGTATAACTTCATCCCATTAGCTCTCTATTTGAGAACCAACATCACCTCTAATTCCCTGCTTGGTTAAAAAAATATATGAAATAGTTTATTTAGGGAATAAGGTTAACCTTATTATTTATCAATGTGAGTGGTTTTATTAAGAATTTTTTCTCAACCAGTTTCCCCTCTTTGGTTTAGAATGAAGTCCATATGAACACAAAATTCTTTCAGGATCATTATTCAACTCTAATTTTTTTGGGCAACATGAGTTTTTTTTTCCTATCATTTTGTGGTATTTTACTTTTATCTTTAACCATAAAGGAGCATTAATATACTAGTGAAATTTTCATGTTCTTTAAGGATTCCTTTTGGACATTAATAAATGTCACATAATTTTTTGAATTATGTATAGCCTTTTTTCACCTTCCATATATCTCCTCATGATATTTTATGTTATCATCTTTTAAAACCTTCATATATCTCCTTTATGTGGAATATTTTTATTCCCTTTGTCTTTATCCATTTTTGTGAATCTAATTGTATATATATTCATAAATTAGATGGATAAATTTCTAGACATACCTTAGGAATATAGTCATGCCTTTTTAATTTTCCACATGGATTTTCAAATGTGATCTTCACAAATTTAGTCCTCTATTTTCTCTATAAGAATATTATTTCATTTTTATAAGATTATTCCTTTTAATTATCACATTCCTAGCTTGTTTACAAGTTTCCAAGATGTGTCCTTTTTTTATGAAAAATAATCAACTTCTCCCTTTTGGTTATGTTTCCAACTTTGAATTTGTGGGATTGTTGTGAACTTCTCTATTTCCTCATACTTTTATCCAAGGTAACTCATTGGACTTCTTTAATGACTTCTTAGGAATTTTATTCTTAGAATTTTTCTCATGATTATTTCCCAAATTATAAGTGTCTATATTCTTCAGATTATATTTTATTCTCTACTAATTTTTTATAGTTTCATTATTTATAATTTATACTTGTATAATTCTATACTATAACCTCTTCCATTTCAAAAACAATAGTGAAGTGCCCGGATCAATGTGAATCACTGAGAGGGGGAGGGGGTGAATCAGTGATACTTTAAAACTTTTTACTAATTGATTCTTTATCAATTAAACCTCTATGGATGGTTAAAGCCTCGATCCACTCTTCTTGTATCTCTCAGCCTTTCCTCGAGTGATGCAGTAAATGTAAAGGCACAGGACACAAGGATTTACAAGGTTCGGCACCAAAGGCCTACGTCCTTGCCATGTTGGTTATACTCCCTAACATGGTTTCTCCATTATAACTTGTTAGAATTACAATGGTCGATACAGAGTCACACTGTATCTCTCCTGAGTCCCACAGGAGGGTCTTTATACTACGTCCCACAGTGTTACCAGAGTCCCACTGGCCTGCTCCAGAATCCCACTGAAGACTTCTTTTACCCTGAGTCTCACAGGGGGCTTCTCCTGGCTGCTCGAGTCACACGAGTAGCTCTTCTTCACTTTAATCTTCTTCAAGTATCTTCAGCAGTCTGGGATAAAGACTGCTGGCCTTGCTCTGTATCTCTGCTCACTTGTGATGAACAGGTCTTCTCGTCTTTCTCAGGCTTTATTACCTTCTTCTAAGGATGACCTGGCTTCTCTCTTCAAGAATCTTCAACAACCTCTGATAAGGTCTGTTGGTCTTGCTCAAAACTTCTGATCACTTCTGTTGATCAGGGTCTTCTCAATTACTGAAAACTCAGACAACTGATATCTCTAACTTCAGTTTGGCTTCAGTCTGACTTCACATCAACTTCATGCACTGAGTGCATGGCATCTCTACATCCTCATGCACTGACTTCATGGCTTCTCAAATTCTTCAAGATCTTCTGGTCTTGGACAACTCAGATGCACACCACTGATTTAAGCTTTATTCACGTGTGCACGTGCATGCATTCATGCATGCACTCCCCTTCTTCTTCTCTTGGTGCAATAAACCCACAAAGGGTGTAATCCTTTTTAGCACACACCTTCTCACTTCCTTCACACACTTAATTCTTTTTTATTACACACATAAATGTGTGTTATACTTTAGTGTGATAGTCTTCCACTTCTTCTAAGTGTATACACTTTTAGTGCACACACTAGGTTCGGCCTTCACTTGTTAAGAACACACAAATTCTTCACTTTGCACACACACTTTAATGAGTTCTTCTTTGTTGTGGCCTACACTTCATTTCTTACACACACTTAGCTATGGCCTCCCACTTTGCGCACACACTTAATGGGTGTGGTCTTCACTTGGTGCACACACAACATGTTCTTCGTTTTCCACACACTTGGGCTCGGCCTACTTCACTTACTAAGCACACACACTTCCTTGTTCTTTTAATCTTCTTAAAAGTGTGCACTTCACTTGTGCACACACTTGGTTCTCCGTTTTGCACACACAAGGGCTACGGCCTCCTCTTTAATTTGCACACAAAAGTTGTGGTGGCCTTCTTGTTTTGCACACACCCAAGGCTACGACCTTCACTTGTTTTCACTTAGTACACACACTGCCAAGTGTGTTCTTCGATTTGCATGAACACCAAAACTAAGGTCTTGGCCTTCTCTTTCTCACACCCGAACACCAACCCAAAGAGGCGCGCAAGTGGTGCGGCCTTCTTCTCACTTTAAACACCACGTTGGGTGTGGGTGTCACTGGCCGCGCAAGTGCACAAGGCCACAAGGGCCGTGCAAGGCCTCGGGTGCAAGGCAGTCATGCAAGCCTCAAGAGTGCACGAGCACCTTGGGTGCGCAAGCTTCTCCTGCCGCGCAAGTATACGGGCAGGGAGAGCTCTTCCTGTTGTGAAAGTGATGTGCGCAGGGGACCTTCGGGCCTCGGGTAGCACCGGGACTTCAGCCGCGCAAGTGTGCGCGGGGATTCTACTTCGTGAGGCACAAAGGCACTCACGGGTCTTCTAAGTTTTTCAGCAAAGGATCAGGAAGCTGCACCGAGGTCTCGGCCTCTCTTTATATAGGCAGAGGCGGTGCGGTTCATCTGCGTGAGATAACTTTTGAATCCCCGAAGTTTTCGGGTATTTCAAGATTTTGCAAATCTTTATTTTCTCTACTATCCCACGCGAGTTCTTTCTTCTTTATTTTTCTCCTCCACGTGCATGCGACTTAGAACGAATTCACGGCCTTCCTTCGGTCCAAACCATGCAAAATATAAACCTCATGGACTCGCACCTCTGGTTTCTTCGTCCAACCTCGAATTCTCCCATACGTTGCATGCATGCCCATTTTTATGCATGGATATGTTCAGTAGGGCCAGACGAACCGAATGGAGCCTTTGGTTTGATCAGAGGTGGCTGGGAACTCAAAAACATCGCTTGGAGGAGCCACTGGTTCAGCGGGGACGTCGGGTGGCCTTCGGCTGAGCTCGAGGAAGGAGACGGACGGGGAGCCGTCGGATCAGGCGATCAAATAATCTTCAATGGCCTGGATCTGAACGGGAGTGGCGCGATGAGATGTGCGGCGCAGATCGTCCGCGAGATCAGATGGATGGCCACGATTTGCTCCGTGGCAAAAATGTGCGTCCCACATTGAATTGGCGGCCGGTTTCCGCGCGGTTTATCAAACATCTGCTGCCATCCATCCCTCAATTGAACTTCTCCCCTCTCGGTGCCGCCCCGCACCGAGTTCTCTCTGCGGGCGCGCTCTTGCGCCCACCCCCACTCGGGCGCGCCACTGGCGCCCACTATGCACACACGGGCACGCGCTCTGGCGCCCCGGCTGTGCAGGCTTGACCCTCTCCGTGGCCCCGGCTTACACACGGCCGCGACCTCTCGGGCTGGCCCCATGGGATCCCCTTGGGCGTGGTGACATAGTCCCACATGTGCCTTGGGTTGAACCCTTAGGGCTGGCCCTTCTTGGTGGCCCATATTTTTTGCTAAGGGGAAATCTTAGGACTTTGTATAAAACAAAGTAACCATGTTTCCAATGCCATATCACTTCTTCCAAGCCATTCTTGCTCTTCTCCATTCTTCTTCTTCTTCAAAATAATTCCTTTCTTCTTCATTAGAATTCCTCTATTCTTCTTCAACATATAATGAACATTTAAGAATGGATTTCCCGAAGGGTCTTCCTTCAACCGATGCTCCTAAATCAAATAATTATTCAACATTCTTCAATGATCCAATCAGAGATCAAGTTGGATCATCTTCAATTCATCATGCACTAAGAGATAGTGCATGGTCTTCATTAATGCACATCATCCACTCAGTGATTGTGGATGGATCATCTTCATCTCCTCATGCATTGTTATGACAGTGCATGGTCTTCAAACATTGTTGTGACATTGTATCCAGTTGATACAAGTTCTTGGAACTTTAAGGACAGCTCAACAATCGTCTGATTTAATGATGATACTCCATCATCATCCATTCTTCAAGTGGTGTAACTTAGTATCATCTTGATACAAGTATTGAAACATTAAGATCAGTTCTACAATCGTCTGATATACATGGAGAATGTTTCAACCACAACATCCTATGTCACTTAGTGAATCTCCTAAGTGACATGCATCTTAGTACCATGGACATTCTCCTTTCCTCAACAACACCATCACATCCTTTTCCATTCACATATTGAAACTCCTTGACATCCATCCATTCATTCCTTGACAACATCATGCCTCATTGACAACAAATGAAACACAATTAACTTCAATATCCCCCTTTGTATTTGTTGTCAATACACTTCTTCAGCACATATGAATGGGTCAATATGTGTGCCACACATTTCTGGGGAAATATGTCAGCTTTTCTCCCCATTATTGGCAACCAAATGCAAAGGTGTGGTGTGGTTCCTTTTCAAAATATCACTTCCTCCCTTTGAAAAGTATTTTCTTGAAAAACACTGAGAGAGGGATGATGTCACATGTTCTCTTTAGAAAAGAACCTTTATTAGATCATCTCTAAGTCTACTTGAGCTAACCCGGTGTAGAAAACAAGAGTGATGTAACCAAGGTACTCAAAGCTGTCCAACATTCACTGTACATGTGAGATCATGCTCCAAGGGGTTGATTTTTTTCAGATATAACAATAAATTCCTAAATCCTGCACATACTTCACAAGACTCATTAGAAAGTTCAGTGCAAAGATAAAGCTTCCCCTTTCAACCATTTCTCTTCAATAAATACTCCCCCTTAATTGTCATGATGAATACAGTTAAGAAACAAGGGATGAATGTATGATTGGAATACCTTCACTTTTCTCAAGATGGTATTAAATCTCAGAATCCCATCTTCTACAGATTGGCTCCCCCTCAAGGGGTGCACTCCATTCTGTCCAAACCACTCTCCAGATGAGAATGATCATCATCTTCAATTCCCTGAAATGTTAGCACATGTAAATATAAGTGGTTAGGGAATAAGATGGAACCTCCTTGGTTCATCAATGTGAACAAAAAGGTTGAGAAGATTCTCTCAACCGAGATGTCCCATTTTCACCATTCTTCACACTTGCACATTTGATCTTCAATGATGTTTGTGCCGGTGTGGATCTCAACACCTCTTTAACCTCTTTGTGTGTGACTCCCCCATTTCTAGGTGCCTTCTGAGCACTAGAGTCTCCTGGTGAAATCTTCATTCTTTTGAAGAATCCCTTCTGAGCTGGAATGAATATCATGCATTTATCACTAGTATGTCCAGCATGATTACACCTCACACACAGAACATGATCTTCATGTGAAATCTTTTTCTTTCCTTTTGCCTCAGCTATTGCCAGTGCTCTCTCTTCAGCTCTCTGCAGCTCTCTGGCAAGTTGCAACTGATTAGGCCATATGACTAACAAGTCATTTGGGAGTGAGGCCTCAGTTTTGGAAATTCCACATGGTTCTTTTGATGCTGTTATGCTACCTTTCTTAGGCAACTTATTTTCAATCAATCCCTTCTGCTTCTTCTAGATTGATTGTATTTTTGTGTCCAGTCTGCTTCTATTCTGTTCCATGGCTTGTTCACAAAGATCCATGGTGTGTACTTTCTTTCCACAGTAGAAGCATGTTTTCATGGCGGTCCTTCTGGATGCATCACCCTTCATGGATTTAGAATCCAAGGACTTCTTTTCCTTTTTCAAAACCTTCTTGGGAGCATCTTCAACTTTCTTCTTGCTTCCCAAGGATTCTTTCTAAGCCAGGTTCTGTGATCTTTTCTTCTTTTGAGCTCGGATACAGTTGGAGATTGACATGTATCTATTTGACCACTTCTGCAAACATCCCAGATGTTATCAAGCAATCCAAATCTATTTGCAGTAAATAGATGTCTCTGGACCTGTGGATGCTGCTTATTTTCTTCTGGCTTGCTCCCCCTAGGCATGGGCTTCCTCTGTGCTTTGGCATTCAGTGGATTGTACCAACAATCCTTTGCACAATGCCCATACTTGTTACAACACCAACATTGACCCACAAATCTTGACTTTTTGATTCCTTCTGATTGTAGGGTACTTGTCTTGAATTGTTGTGCTGCTTCAGGAGAGCTATCTTTCTTCATTGTCTTCATCCATACTTGTTTGGAATTATTCTTCCATCCTGCACTTTTTGTGGAAACACAATTAGAAGCATTAGTACAAGATGGGATGGATGGTACCTTCCTTTTAGAAGATGTTTCCCTTTTATTAGAGGATGTCCTTCTTTTGGAATCATCCTTCTCAATGAACACTTGTGTAGAAACATTTCTACTTTCAGCTGACTGGGAGGATTCAGATTTGGGTGATTGCAGATTTTTCAATATCACCTCTAGTTCTAAGCATTTCATGTTAAGGGAGTTCTTCTCATCCTCAACAGTTCTTAGCCTTCCTTCCCAATTTTCTTTCAGCTGTTCTAACTGGTCTTCATGCACCTTCTTCATTTCTTGTAATGAATTGTCAAGCTCCTTTACCCTGTTTACTTTGTCTTCAAGTTGAGCATCTCTGACATTCATTGAAACTTTGTGCCTCTTTTCCAGTGCATGGAAAACATCTTTGACCACTGTCTTAAATAATTCTTTCTCAGAAAGGATTATTTTCAATTCTTCAGTAGTGTCTTCATATCTTTCATTGCAAAGGGAAACAGTTTCATCTTTAGCCTTCACCAGCTTTCTGAGAGTGTTGGTTATGCCAACCCTTTTTTCCAATTGGACTTCCAGAGAATTGGCTTCATCTTCTAGATGTAATTTTTCTTCTTGAAGATCAAGGATGCCTGTAGATAAACACATTGCCACTTCCTTGGGGACTGTCTTCTGAAGATATTTGATTGCATTTATAAGATCATTATTTCTTCCATATTCATCATAGCTAGAGCAGGCTTCATCAGAAGAATGATAAAAGTAATTGTCATCTGATGTGACTTTCACATTTCTTTCCATAGAAGGAGTTTCTCTGATTGCAACAACCTTCTTCCTCATCTTCTTTGCTTGTTTCTTCATTCTGTTTTCAGAGTCTTGGCAGATATCTCCATTTGAGGCTGTTCTTTCATTTCCTCAAATCTGCACTCCATATAGACTCTCTTGGATCTTTTAGAGGTAACCTTCCCTCTGATACCAATTGAAGTTCCCGGATCAATGTGAATCACTGAGAGGGGGAGGGGGTGAATCAGTGATACTTTAAAACTTTTTACTAATTGATTCTTTATCAATTAAACCTCTATGGATGGTTAAAGCCTCGATCCACTCTTCTTGTATCTCTCAGCCTTTCCTCGAGTGATGTAGTAAATGTAAAGGCACAGGACACATGGATTTACAAGGTTCGGCACCAAAGGCCTACGTCCTTGCCATGTTGGTTATACGCCCCAACATGGTTTCTCCATTATAACTTGTTAGAATTACAATGGTCGATACAGAGTCACACTGTATCTCTTCTGAGTCCCACAGGAGGGTCTTTATACTGCGTCCCACAGTGTTACCAGAGTCCCACTGGCCTGCTCCAGAATCCCACTGAAGAATTCTTCCACCCTGAGTCTCATAGGGGGCTTCTCCTGGCTGCTCGAGTCACACGAGTAGCTCTTCTTCACTTTAATCTTCTTCAAGTATCTTCAGCAGTCTGGGATAAAGACTGCTGGCTTTGCTCTGTACCTCTGCTCACTTGTGATGAAAAGGTCTTCTCGTCTTGCTCAGGATTTATCACCTTCTTCTAAGGATTACCTGGCTTCTCTCTTCAAGAATCTTCAACAGCCTCCGATAAGGTCTGTTGGTCTTGCTCAAAACTTCTGATCACTTCTGTTGATCAGGGTCTTCTCAATTACTGAAAACTCAGACAACTGATATCTCTAACTTCAGTCTGGCTTCAGTCTGACTTCACATCAACTTCATGCACTGAGTTCATGGCATCTCTGCATCCTCATGCACTGACTGCATGGATTCTCAAATTCTTCAAGATCTTTTGGTCTTGGAAAACTCAGATTCACACCACTGATTTAAGCTTTATTCACGTGTGCACGTTCATGCATTCATGCATGCACTCCCCTTCTTCTTCTCTTGGTGCAATAAACCCACAAAGGGTGTAATCCTTTTTAGCACACACATTCTCACTTCCTTCACACACTTAATTCCTTTTGATTACACACATAAATGTGTGTTATACTTTAGTGTGAGAGTCTTCCACTTATTCTAAGTGTATACACTTTTAGTGCACACACTAGGTTCGGCCTTCACTTGTTAAGCACACACAAATTCTTCACTTTGCACACACACTTGAATGAGTTCTTCTTTGTTGTGGCCTACACTTCATTTCTTGCACACACTTAGCTATGGCCTCCCACTTTTCACACACACTTAATGGGTGTGGTCTTCACTTGGTGCACACACAACATGTTCTTCGTTTTGCACACACTTGGGCTTGACCTACTTCGCTTACTAAGCACACACACTTCATTGTTCTTTTAATCTTCTTCAAAGTGTGCACTTCACTTGTGCACACACTTGGTTCTCCATTTTGCACACACAAGGGCTACGACCTCCTCTTTAATTTGCACACAAAAGTTGTGGTGGACTTCTTGTTTTGCACACACCCAAGGCTACGGCCTTCACTTGTTTTCACTTAGTACACACATTGCCAAGTGTGTTCTTCCATTTGCATGCACACCAAAACTAAGGTCTCGGCCTTCTCTTTCTCACACCCGAACACCAACCCAAAGAGGCGCGCAAGTGGTGCGGCCTTCTTCTCACTTTAAACACCACGTTGGGTGTGGGTGTCACTGGCCGCGCAAGTGCACAAGGCCACAAGGGCCATGCAAGGCCTCGGGTGCAAGGCAGTCATGCAAGACTCAAGAGTGCACGAGCACCTTGGGTGCGCAAGCTTCTCCTGCCGCGCAAGTATGCGGGCAGGGAGAGCTCTTCCTGTCGTGAAAGTGATGTGCGCAGGGGACCTTCGGGCCTCAGGTGGCACCGGGACTTCAGCCGCGCAAGTGTGCGCGGGGCTTCTACTTCGCGAGGCACAAAGGCACTCATGGGTCTTCCAAGTTTTTCAGCAAAGCATCAGCAAGCTGCACCGAGGTCTCGGCCTCTCTTTATATAGGCAGAGGCGGTGCGGTTCATCCACGTGAGATAACTTTTGAATCCCCGAAGTTTTCGGGTATTTCAAGATTTTGAAAATCTTGATTTTCTCTACTGTCCCATGCGAGTTCTTTCATCTTTATTTTTCTCCTCCATGTGCATGCGACTTAGAACGCATGCATGGCCTTCCTTCGGTCCAAACCATGCAAAATATAAACCCCATGGCCTCGCACCTCTGGTTGCTTCGTCCAACCTCGAATTCTCCCATACGTTGCATGCATGCCCATTTTTAGGCATGGATATGTTCAGTAGGGCCAGACGAACCGAATGGAGCCTTCGGTTTGATCAGAGGTGGTTGGGAACTCAAAAACATCGCTCGGAGGCGCCACTGGTTCAGCGGGGACGTCGGGTGGCCTTCGGCTGAGCTCGAAGAAGGAGATGGATGGGGAGCCGTTGGATCAGGCGATCAAATAATCGTCAACGGCCTGGATCTGAACGGGAGCGGCGCGATGAGATGTGAGGCACAGATCGTCCGTGAGATCAGATGGATGGCCATGATTTGCTCCGCGGCAAAAATGTGCGTCCCACATCGAATCGGCGGCCAGTTTCCGCGCGGTTTATCAAACATCCATTGCCATACATCCCTCAATTGAACTTCTCCCCTCTCGGTGCCGCCCCGCACCGAGTTCTCTCTGCGGCCGCGCTCTTGTGCCCACCCCCACTCGGGCGCGCCACTGGCGCCCACTATGCACACACGAGCAGGCGCTCTGGCGCCCCGGCTGCGCAGGCTTGACCCTCTGCGTGGCCCCGGCTTACACACGGCCGCGGCCTCTCGGGCTGGCCCCATGGGATCCCCTTGGGTGTGGTGACCTAGTCCCACATGTTCCTTGGGTTTAACCCTTAAGGCTGGCCCTTCTTGGTGGCCCATATTTTTTGCTAAGGGGAAATCTTAGGACTTTGTATAAAACAAAGTAACCAAGTTTCCAATGCCATATCACTTCTTCCAAGCCATTCTTCCTCTTCTCCATTCTTCTTCTTCTTCAAAATAATTCCTTTCTTCTTCATTATAATTCCTCCATTCTTCTTCAAAATATAATGAACATTTAAGAATGGATTTCCCGAAGGGTCTTCCTTCAACCGATGCTCCTGAATCAAATAATTCTTCAACATTATTCAATGATCCAATCAGAGATCAAGTTGGATCATCTTCAATTCATCATGCACTAAGAGATAGTGCATGGTCATCATTAATCCTCATCATCCACTCAGTGATTGTGGATGGATCATCTTCATCTCCTCATGCATTGTTATGACAGTGCATGGTCTTCAAACATTGTTGTGACATTGTATCCAGTTGATACAAGTTCTTGGAACTTTAAGGACAGCTCAACAATCATCTGATTTAATGATGATACTCCATCATCATCCATTCTTCAAGTGGTGTAACTTAGTATCATCTTGATACAAGTATTGAAACATTAAGATCAGTTCTACAATCATCTGATATACATGGAGAATGTTTCAACCACAACATCCTATGTCACTTAGTGAATCTCCTAAGTGACATGCATCTTAGTACCATGGCCATTCTCCTTTCCTCAACAACACCATCACATCCTTTGCCATTCACATATTGAAACTCCTTTACATCCATCCATTCATTACTTGAAAACATCATGCCTCATTGACAACAAATGCAACACAATGCACTTCAAATAGAATTTTTAAGTATTTTAAATCTGTTTCTTTTATATAAAATTTTCTTTATAGCCTACAGATGTCACAACATTAAATATTCTCTCCCCCTAGTAGTATGATCTAATTTCCTTTCATAGGATGAAATATTATACCAGTTTTCCATAACAATATGTGAGAATCAATTCTAATAAAAAAATTAATTTTTTTTTCTTTTTATAAATTTCATGCTATCCTGATTTTATAGAACTTGTATCTTGATTTTTTAGATTTTTAAGTATTTATTTAGGCTTAATTTAGGGAATTGGTTCTTAAATTACTTATCTTATCCATCCTTGACATGATGGTATATTTTCCATACTTTTTATTTATCCATTATTGTATATATTTTGAATTGAATTCAGCACACTTTTCACAAACAGGTTTAACATAGATCTTATTTTCATAAGTCTATGGTAGCATTCATTTTTTGGATGCTTTAGAGTAATTATTAGATGGTTTTAGAACATTATTTCCACCAGATAAAATTATTTAATCATAAGCATCCCCCATAAAATTTTGTGTGAAAACAACTCTTTTCTAAACTTGTTTCAAAGATCCATCTTTTTTTTGTTATAGATACATAAATTTAATTAAATGTTATAGGAATTTTATTTCTAGGAGTCCTTTTTCATCCTCAAATTATTTTAGTTTTTTTACATTATTTCCCTATTTTTTCATCATACTTATGATGCATATTTTTCTTCCCTTTTATTAGATGGCCAATCTATTTAATATTGTTGGATTTAATCTCTAGTTGAGAATATTTGATATAAATTACTTATTTTAATTCATTTATTTTCTCTTTAAACATTTTCTTAGAATCTTCTCATTTATAAATTGTGGTAAGACACTGATATTTAAAATTGATGCATATTACCTTGAGATACATATTAATTATACTTATGAATCATAATTGTTTGGTGAAATTAATTTAGAAGTATATCCTCTCATTCAAATAATTCTCCATTATTTCATGATCATCTTCATGGGGTATGATCTTCTATCACACACCTCTACAAATTACATAAATATATGGGGTATTTTCTTTGGGGAAGTTACATAGTATATTTTTTATAGTATCAAATGATTCATCTTGTGAATCATTGGAACTATAATCGCCCCTCCCATAGATACAAGATTATTTAAAAGTAAAATTTTTAAAAGATATTTTTGTTTCCTCCACTTTATATAGGGATGATGACCTATATGGGTAATTACTATTGTCCATTTCTTTGGTAATTGATTTCACCACCAAATCTTCATCTTCTACAGACAGTATTTCTTTATTAGAATTAATTCATGGGGATACTAATTGTTTCCTCCTCCTTGGATAAGAGGTTGGTATTATTATCACCATAATCATTAAGTGATAAATTATTAATAGTTTTGATATGAATACAATCAATTTGAGAACCTTTAAATAGTAGATATTTATTCTTCTTTGATGAGGGTTTTCTTAAATTACTTTCTTATCTTTTGTTCATGTTCTTAATTATCTTGAAATACATATATTCCCTGATTTCATTGATAGGTTATTAATATACTAATTCAAATCCTCAAATTGTATATGCTTTTAAAAATAGGAATTAAATTGTTTAAATAGAATAAATGATAATCCAATATAGGTATAACCGATGCTCTAATACCATTTGTTAGGAACACTTTTGAATATTCCCACACTAAGAGGGGGGTGAATTAATATGAGGTTACTTTTAATCCAGTTTGTATTTTAACCCTTAATGAAATATTCAATTATTTAGTGAGTGTATCTATATCTCTTTAACAATCCTTTGTTCCGAATGTAGATATAGATTAATAAATAAACACAGGAGAGTGCCATGGTTTGTTAGTGAGGTTCTCTTTCTTTTTATTTGACTATGTCCCCTATGAATCATGGTTATTATATCATGTAAATGACTTATTTATTTATTATTAAAATAATCCCTACAAAGGATATGAGCTTGAACCTATAATCCCAGCATTAAACAAATTCAATAAAATAGAGGGCCTCTTTTCTCTCCACACAAGAGAATAAACTTGTAATTCCATTAAAGCAAGATCACATATGATGGAATAAGTACCTCATGGATTATATGTTTTATCTTATTCATCTCTTATGATAGTCATATGATATTCATCAATGTTCTTCAAACTTCTATAATAGGATGTTGTAGCCTAGATCATTTAGAATATCATCTTGTAATGTGGTCAACAACAACAAAACCAAACTCTCTTTTCTTCAGACTTAAATAATGAATAAATTTTTTACGTTGGATCTTTTAATATTCTTCTTATCCTTATTATTCATTAGTGTGAAATAATTTCTATAGCACTATAACACCATACTATTTTTTTGACTTATAGAAATTATAGTATGAATAGAGTTAGATAAAATATATCATCTTCTTTCGGTTATATAATATTGACAAGTACATGTATTCAGGAACTTACTATTTTATTACTTTCTACTTGTATAATATATTTGGTGTTTTCTCATTGTATAACCTATTATATACAATAATATTCTTCAAATTTAATATGTATATATATAGAGTAGTTATATATATCTAATATTTCTCATATTCAAACTCCCTCAAATACTGACCATTAATTCTTAGCATCTTTAAGATAAAAAATATTCAAATTCTTCCAAAATGTTTGGCTGAAGACTCATTTTGTTTCCTTATTATGATATTAAAATATCTCTTTCTTTTCTCCCTTTTGAAACAAACACTTTTATTTAACTTTTTATTTCCATATAAGCATAGTGACATGAATCCTACGTAGTATACAACATGGAAATCTCCTTAGGTATAGCCTCATGTGCTATGACATGACTCCATGTTCGATGATGTGGTGATATCATCTTAACACTATAGGATTATAACATGGTTGGTTAATTTATTTCACTATCTATTTGATTCATGATCATGTACTTGATTATAATGAGTCATCCATGAATAAAATCACATAATAATCTTCTAATTGAATCTCTTTATTCAGAATATATGAATTCTAGAAGCACAACATACATGAAAATAAGTTATCTTATATAACATAATTTTTATTTATTTAAGATAAATTATCTTACAGACTCCTCAAACCTCCAGTGTATGAGATATATTCTTTTATCAATTCTGGAATTCTTATACTTCTCCCCACATAAATAAATTTACTTATAGGATCATAATTCAATTACAACATAAATTAATTTACATACGGGCGTTCAAATATCTTAAATAGTCTAAAATAAATGACGTGAATAAGATAAATGGATTTGGAATTTTTTTAACTCATGATACATGTATGCATAAAAGAATTATCTAATGAAATAAATGAATTTACTTATCTGGGTCACTATAAGATAAATGAATTTTTCATTTCCTTGGATTTGATACAAAAATTCAAAAACTTCTTCAAATCAACTTTGAACTTCTTGAAAGTGATGTCGACTATTCATAATCAATTCAAAACATAATCCAAGAGGTATTAATAGTTTTATTCAAGTGAAACACACCATTTATGGAATATTTATATCCTCAAATGATTCCTCTTCCATTCAAACTATCTTAAAACATTATAACTAACATCTCTCGATATTGTACAGAACAACTACATAATAAACTCTTTCCATTTTGTTATAGACAGTTCCTCCATAGCTCTAGAACATTTCATATATCCATGATGTTCAAATAAATAATAATCACACCTAATTTATTCTTATATAATACACTAATATTTTGTGATATATATTTTTTTCAAATAAATTTAATTTCTTTGATAGCTTACGATATATGCAACACAATGTTTAAACAAACCATGATATAATATTAAAATATTATTATGAGACAGTTACTTCCTAGTCATTTTATTGGTGGGTAAAAATAGGGATACATAAATCATGAATTTTTATTTGGTTTAAAAATGTATAAAATAAATTAATTGGATATAAATTGATTATAAATGATAATAAAAATCATTTGATGTTTAAAGTTATGTTTTTTTCCTGAGAAACTATTTATATACACGCAATGTGTTTTATATTAATAAATTAAATTGATCACTATTGGAGAATTGTTTTAGTTAAATGTATATATTATATATTGAATCAATTTTTTTTAACATCCATATAATATTTTTCTAGGTATAAGATAATAATAAATCCAGTTTTATGATTAAAAACTGTATTTTTCTAAAAAGTAGTTTTCTTCGCATTTTGTGCACTTATTTTAAAATTAAAATTTCCACTTATTGAAATTGAAACCTGAAAAATGGATTGCATATTTGGAATCATTAGGATAAACTTTGGTAAATAATTCCTTTTTATTTTTTTTCATTATGAATAGTAACTATGGTAAATGTTTTTCACCTTAGTAAGGGTAAAAGGGGTAAAAAAGGTTTAAAAAATTGTGATAAAGTTTTAAAATTTATATAACACTTGTATTTATCTAGTTTTATGAGTGCAGTTTGGTTATTTCAATCCAATGAAATATTATATGTCCAATTACTTCTATTTTTCTTTTATATTGACCTTTATATTATTTTAAATAAAGAAAATTACAAAATATCACTCTCTTGACATTAAACTTATATTTTATGTTAACATGGGGACAAAAATAAGTCTTGAATGAATATTAAAAGTTATTTTTTACATAAAAAATTATTTTTATGATGGTAAATTATTATTAAGTTTTAGTGATTATATAATTAATTTAAGCACTTTTACAACACTGACAAAATATTTATTCAATTAATGTAAAAATAAAATAAATGACATTTAAAAATATTAAATTCAATAAAATCTGGAATAATTACTTTTTTCCTTGAATTTTATATACTAAAATAGCATATTATTGATGTGTTAGAGGTGTATATTTTAATTATATATTTTTATTGATGTATTTAAAGTCAAATTGGATGACTGGTGTAAAAATGATAATAATGATATTTTATGAAAAAAATATTTCATTAAATTATTTATAAATAAAAAATTTATTTAAAGAGGAAAATATGGATAAAATATGGTCTAAAATTTCACCCCTTTTCAATTTATGATTCAATTTTTACAATATAAGTAAAATTATAAGCCTTTATGATTGAAAAATTTGTTACCATGGTTATGGTTAAAATTGCTTAACCAAGGGGTTAACCAAATTATAAGGTTTAAAATTACTCCAAAACCTATATATATTCCACTTTATGATAATATAATTGTTCCTATTTTTCATTATATATATTTTCATTTTTAATCATTTTTCTTGATAATGTCTTAGTTATATTTTAAACTTTTTTTTAATTCTAAGTGTGTCTTTTCCCTCAATTATAAAAGGAAACCCATTCCCACTCTACTTCCCACCACTTTGAGAAACCTTTGTTGACCTCTCCCTACCCATTTACCTCATAAAAATACTTATACAGTTATAAAGGTGATACTATTACCAAAATTCAACCCTATGCCCTTAAGATGAGTTCTAAAGGAGCCATTTTAAAGAAGAGGCAATCACCTTAACTAATGACTTAATTTTTTTAATTATTATTTTAACTCTAGTAAATATGTGTTAATTTACATAAAATAATAAATTTATTTTCTAATATATGATTAAATTTTATTATTATTATTATTAAACCACCATTATCCAACCTCTTTTCCATTAAATTAAAAATGATAATGTCACTCGTGTGTGTGTGTGGACTACTACATCCAGGAAGTAATGTGATTTGTTTTTCATTATTGATTTACATGGATCATAATAATGGTAGATTAAATAAATATATATGATATATATATAATATTTTAATGATTTTAATGGTTAATTATTATTGACCTTTCTTTCGTTCCATCCATCAAAAAGCTAAATCTAGTTAATGCGTACGTATGGACTACAATCTCCATGAATGGTGAAGTTCATTTTTCTATATCTACCATTTTTTGGTTTACTATAAATACATATATAAATAATATATATTATAATTATATCATTATAAAAAAAATTCATTATTTAACTATGATAAAAGTATAAATACCAAAACTGTCAAACCAAAACATCCATGAAAACAAAGCAGTTTTTACCTGAAATAGTGATTTTGACAAAGAATTATTAATAAAAAGATGATAAAATATTACAAGTAAATCATATATGGTATGATATATATGAGTATGTTTCATAACTATACGTATAATATATATATATATATATTTAATATAAAATAGGTTTCAACATGTATGAAGTAATTCTGAACTGAGGTAAGGGTTTATTTTACAATCTTAATATTATATAGGATTGTTTATTTTTAAGTCTCTAATGGGCGAATTATTTGATATTTCAATATTAAACCCAATATATTTTCTCCTCCTAAGGTTATTTATAGGAATAAAATATCTTCCTTTCATTTTCTTCTCTTTAGGTACTCAATATACCAAACAAATGTGTTTAAGGAAAATTGACTATGTTTTTCAAATCGATCAAAAATATCTTTCTTTCAAGTCCATATTTTAATTAAAATGTTTTAAATAATAATTTTAATTTTATATAATGACTTATTAATGTAATTTATAACCTTGTTTTTATTTTTATGAAATGGTTTAAAAAAATCTTCTTTTTATTTTACAAACAAGGCACTTTTTGACTTTTTATAAAAGTGTGAAAGGAATGTTTTTAACTTATACAACATGAATGAAATATAACATCATCACTAATGCTCTATAATTTAAAGCTTAATTTAAAATATTACACGTTTATTTTTAAGGAAAATATTTTACTTAATATTTTTAGTAATATTTAAATTTTAAATAAGGGATTTCAAAGTGAAAATGGTATTTTTCTAAAGAAATTTTCCATTGATCTTTTGAATGTATTTTCGACTAGGTCAAAATACTTTTTTTAATATTATTATTTATTGAGGACATACTCTAATGATAACATCCAATGTATTTTTTTGGATGGTTTATGATCAGTTTGATTGAGAAAATTATTGAAATTATGTATTCCAGTTATACCAATACAGATTGTTATTGATGATTATGTAATGTTAAATAAGTTGTATTGTTTATTCATATAAAGAATGAATTGTAATTATTAAGTTATGGGTGGGGATTATAATTTCATAGCCCCTCATTGTATTGTTAGTAATTATAAGACAAAAATTGTTGGGTATTTGGCTGAGGATTACACATTTCTATAGATGTATTAGTAAGAGTCTTTGATAGTATTTTTAGATATATTGGAATGAGGCCTTGAAATTAAGTTCCAGAGCCTCTACACTATGAATTACATCATTATGAAATCAATTATTGAATTCCATATGACTATTTTAATAGTTATGATATCCATGGATGAGTTTCCAAGTCATGTGATTATTTATATGGAATTATTTTATCATCATTTATTCCTGTATATTATTCATTCCTTGTTATCTTCTGCTATATGTATACCCTTAATGAGCATCTAAACTGAATCCTTTATTATATTTCCATTCCATAGGACACCAAGAAGTGTATTATGATTGATATAAAGGGACATTATTAAGGGAATAATAGTGTTTCCAATGAAAATACCATGTTGTATTTTATGTTTTTAAAATGTAATGGAAGATTCAAGTATGTATCTAGTTTTACCAGACTACTAAACTATTTGGTCCTTTAGGATGCAATAACTTGTTTCTAGTACCAATGTAATAATGTAACCACCAGATTTGGGCTACTAGGGTGAAGTTATTTATAGTATTTATCAGTGGAAGTTTAGTTAAAACCATGGGAACTAGATTTAAGAAAATATAAATTAGGAAACATAACACTATGATTCAATTTGAGGTCAAGTAAAATTATTGATAATATCTTAATGTTTTAGTAAGGTAGATATTAGGTGGTTTTATTAAAAATACATCTCTATCTAGATACTAAAAGTGTATTTGGTTTTGGAACATATTCATCTTGGGATAAGTACCCTGAAAAGAGTTGGTTGAGTATATCTTGGATATAATTCGAATGTATGGTGAGTGTGACATTAATGCATATCTGATTTTACATTATCAAGGGATATTATTAGGTTAACTGACATTTTATTTACAATTTTTTGAAAAATTTGAATATATTATAACCACAAATGACCTATTTTATACCTAATGTGTTATAGATAGAAAGCATGGTTTCATGATTTAGGCATCTTGTGAATGATTTTTCATTACTAAATGATTTCTCAGAATGATGTTTGATGTGCCCGCTGAAATTTTTTTAGTAAGGGAGTGAGGATAGAACAATGACGTTTAGGTGGTTATAGGCATGGTAAAATATTAAATAATATTATTTTAGATTAGTCTTGTGAATTTCTTTGTATCATGAAACATCTATAGGGATGTTTATTCATAAAATCAAAGATTAGATTTTGAATTAGTAGTGAAAACTGCCAATAGTAGGATTACACATCTCATTTCTATAGATCCTATGTAATAGAAGT
Source organism: Viscum album (assembly GCA_963277665.1). Taxonomy (NCBI): domain Eukaryota; kingdom Viridiplantae; phylum Streptophyta; class Magnoliopsida; order Santalales; family Viscaceae; genus Viscum; species Viscum album. Next base: position 1,982,598,236 of record OY728119.1, read on the forward strand.
TTGTAGGAATATTATTTCTATGAATATTATTATTCTTCCTCTAGTTGAATTTGATTTAATTTTGGGAATGGATTGACTCTCTCTATATCAAGACCATATCAATTTTTGATGAGGGGAATTTACATTCGATATTATGAATGAAGCTTCAATAATCTATCAGTCGATGGATAAAACTAACACCCAATGGAAATTACATTCTTCATATGGGGTTTTCAACCTTTTCATGATAGATATTTATCTCAAATGGCTAGGGAGAAACTCAAAATTAAAAATGTGACTATATTTTTTTGGGAATACACAGATGTATTTACTGAAGACCTTCTTTGTTTTCCACATAATCATGAAGTTCTATTTTCCATATAACTCATGCATGGTGTTATGCCTATTTCAAAAAAGCCATATAGAATGGCCCTGATAAAGTTATAAGAATTTAATAAGTAACCCTAGTAGAATCTAGATTGAGGATTTATTTAGTCTAGTGCTTCTCCATGGGGTGCACCTATTTTTTTGTTAATAAGAAATATGGTTCAATGGGCGTTTTCATTGATTATCAATAATGTAAAAATATCACTATTAAGAAAAAGTATCATCTACCCCATATTGATGATCTATTTGATTAATTACAAGGAGATATTTTTTTTTAAAATATTTATCATCGATCTGGATATCATTAGCTAAGGATAAATAAAAAGGATATACCCATGAAGGCTTCTTGTAGGAGGTATGGTCATTATGAATTCATAGTAATTCCATTTAGGCTTACCCATTCTCATATTATCTTTATATATTTAATGAATAGAGTCTTTAAATATTACCTTGATTATTTTGGCTTGTCTTTATAGATGATATTATTATATATTAAAATGGAAAGGACGAGCATGGAGAAAATTTTAGAATAATGTTGAAGAACCTAAGAAAGGATAAGTTGAATGCCAAATTTACCAAATTTTAATTTTGGATATAGAAAGTTTTATTCATGGGTTATACAATATCAATCCAGGGTATATTAGTGGATCCTTCAAAGATGGATGTTATTGAGCAATGTGATAGACCCACTATAGTAACTGAAATCCATAGTTTTATTTTGTTTTTAGGATACTACTAATGATTTGTGATAGATTTATTATGACTATATATTCCACTCACCCAGTTCACTTAAAAATTAGTTAAGTTCTTATGGATAGATAAATTTGAATAACATTTTAAATAAATAAATAGAAGGTTATTTAGAGATCCTATGCTTACACTATCAAGTAGTGTAGAGGGGTTTTTGATCTACAATGATGCATCAAATAAAGGACTAGGATGATTCCTTATACAAAATGAAATAGTGATAGCATATGCCTATTGTAGTGAACCAATCTAGGTATCCCTCAAACTCAGAACCCGACCCGATCTGCCACATACTCAAAGGGCATTCCCGATCCCCATGACCTGGTGAAAAGAACCCAGGCATCGAAGACATAGCAGAGGGAATGATTTTTCCCAACCTGAACAACCACATGTAATATATATATATATATATACAAAGTAAGAAATAAATAGTGGAAGTATAAGAAATATATTTTCTAGAACTGTAAGGAAAATAGTGTAAAAACCAACCTAAAAAGTATCTAAAACTCTAAAATACAAGACCAACTACAAGGGACCCAAACCAGACAGCTACTCCAAACGATGGCATGAAAAAACTCCCACCATCTCACCACCAGCTACCTAGCCATCTGACACAAACCTCGCTGCCTCATTATGGTGCCTTTCCTTTATCTACACTAGAAGACATACAATGGTCTACGCACCATCGAAGAGGTGTGTAGGGTGTGACCTAACCAGATTAGTAGGATCCGACCCAAGTGTTCCACAAAAAGTCTCTGAATAAAAAATCTTGTATGCTCATTTTAAGTAGAAACATGTCATGATAAGAAGTGAAGAAGTTTTATAGAAAACATGGTAATCATTTAACTTTTTCACAGTTCTAAACAAAAGCAGGTATATCAATTTCAAATCACATTTTCCATATCAAATTTTCACAAGAGAAAACATGCATATCAAGGATAACTTTAAAATCCAATCAATAAAAAATAGAAGCATAGGTATCATAACACCAAGGAATACTACAGGTCCTAGACACATACTACTCATACCATAATAATCAGGTGCACAAATCCGATCCTAGAACAACGACCCTTGGAACCAGAGGGATACCCCATGAGTAAACCTCCTAAAATGTTAATATCGATCCCCTAGAATAACAGGACAAGGAAATAAAGAAAATACCCCGGACAAACCTTCTTGATAACCACAAAACAATGGATGATGTCCCCAAGATAAATATTCCACCTAAGTACCCAAGGTAACCCATGTGATCATTTTCAAAATTCATTTCAATGCATTGAAAACCATTTCAACACCATTTCACAATTTCCATCTCAATACTCAAAAATACCTATTTTCTCTCCATTTATAAGTAACCAAGGGAAAACCATTTTAAAATAAAAACTATTTTCATCTCACACAAAACAAACATTCCAATTTCAATTTAAAAAATAGTTTATAAATAAAAACAATCAGGTTCATCAACATTGGCTAGAGACAGAAGCACCTACCTCAAAACTCAGGTCGTACATCCCTGCAATGGAATCCAAAATACCCAAAACCCAAAACCATTAATTAAGGCCCTATAATCAAATCCCCGCGTCTTAGGATTGAACCAAATCTAAACACAGGAGTTTGGAAGGAGAGAGGAAACCCACATAACTCAAGGAAAAATTCCTTATGCACCATGACTAACAAAGGAAAAGGCATCCAGAAAAAGATCTCACAAAGGGTCTAGAAGAAAACAATAAGAAACATCCAACTTAGATCAGTGGATCCAATACCTTAAAGCTAGGGTACTATCATGATCAACCATTACAAAGAACTATAAATAACACATACCCAGATAGATGCACTATTGACACAAAAAAGATCCAAATCCAATCAGATCGATCCAAAAAGAAATAAACCTCTAAAAATAACCTATGAGTAGCTTTGGGTTGAGAGAAATAAATAGATGATGAGAGAAATGAACCAAAATAGTTGAGTGCATGTTTTAAAACTGGACGCGGGCCGAGTCACGGCGTGTAACCCCTGGTCATGTTGTAAAGTCCACACAGGATAAATATGCTAAAAAACCCCATCATCTCGAGTTAAAAACAGACATTTTTCAAGTCACATCATGTAAGCCCTAGTCACGATGTGTACCATTTCATAGAATGCTCTCCCCATTCACGAAATTTATCTAGTAACAAGTACATGGTGTGCACCATCATTACACAACCTGTACGTGCTTTGTAGCCTACAAAAGATCAAGAAAACCACTTCTATGGACTTGAACCAAAATTGAACTTAGAGAGAGGGAAAAACATACCCAATCATGGTAATGGGATGTTAAAAACTCCCATACACAAATACTTTACATCCCTAGGATTTATTTTGGAAGATAAAATTACTAGAATAATATGAGACCACAACTACCTCACCAATGAATCACATTCCCAAGTCTCGTGAGAATCTGATCCTTATTTTCATAGAACTATGACCAACATAATCAACTTCCGACAAAAGTATTTCTCTTGAGAGTCAACAATCTCAACTGGTTTCTCCAAAATAGAAGCATCTGATTCTAGATCAATTTCTTCTCAACAAAGAATGTGAGTAATATTAGGGAGGTAGTTCCTGAGCTGAGATATAAGGAAAATTTCATGAATTTCTATCAACAGAGCTAGAAATTCTAACTGAAAAGAAACCTACTCAAGATGTTCAGTGATCTAAAACAGTCCAAAATATCTAAGAGCCAACTTTCCATGTTTTCCAAGTCGACGATGACCCAAACTAGGAGAAACTTTCAGGAAAACTAAATCACAAATGATAAAATTCAGAGGATGATATCAAGGATCTGCATATGATTTCTGTCAACTCTGGGTAGTAACTAGACATTGTCATATATCCTAAATCTTCACCGAAGACTCCTAAATAAGACTTGGTCTTACAAAGGACACTTCTCCCTCCTCTTCCTAATAAAGAGGTGACCAGAATGGGTGACCAAACAACACTTCGAGGGGAGGAATTCTGATCAATGACTGATAACTATTAATGTAAATTAACTCAATCAGTCGCAGCTGACTATTCCATGATCCACTAAAATCTAGGACATAGGTAGGAATCATATCCTCTAATATCTGAATTACATGATACGTCTGACCATAAGTCTGTGGAAGGTAAGCTGTGCTCAACATAATCTATGTTCCCATATGATCTTGAATAATCCTCAAGAACCTCATATTAAAACTAGGATACCTATCCAAAACAATGGTAGAAAGTCTCCCATGTAACCTCACAATCTCCTACATATACAACTTTCCCAAATATTTAAACTTATTGGTGTCTTTGATTAGAATAAAATGATCATACTTCGTCAACCGATCAACAACCACCTAGATATCATTTTTTAGGGTGTTCATGGAAAACCAGAAAAAAATCCATAGATGCCTCATACCTTTTCCAAACTAGAACCGGAAGAGGTAAAAGCAAAACAGAGGGTTTTAAGTGATATGTCTTTATCCTTTGGCAGCTGTAACAGTGAGACACAAACTCTGCGATGTCACGCTTCTTACCCAACCACCAGAACCTTCTTATTATGTCATAATTCATCTTCTAAGCTCTTGGGTGAATGGATCATGAAGAGTTTTGGAAATCAAAGAACAATGAACTTCTTAGAGGTGTTGGGATGACAACTCTCTTTTAGAAGTGAATTATGCCATCAGAAGAAATAGACCAACCAAAAACGGTCTCCCCACCATAAAGGCTTTCTCAAACTTCACTAAATTCATCATCTTGCTACTAAATCTATAAAACAGACTCCATGAGAGATGATGATAGCTGAACACCTATCAAAACCATACCTGAAACATCTTCTAGAGCATCAAAGTGAAACTAAGAAAAAAATCCCCATAAGATTCCAATCCTCCTTCGATTCCAGAACTACCTGCAGTGGATCTTTCCTGAAAAGTGCCTCTGCAACAACATTACAATTCCCTAAAATGTTGGTGATATCAAATTCAAACATTTTAAGGTATTCCTTGAATATACTTTTCCTTATATTTAAGTATTTCTAAGAAAAGGTATAGTTCAAACTCTTATAATCATAGAATACCATAAAAATTTCCCAAAATAGATAGTTCCTCTAACATTTAAGTGCATGCATCACTAATGTAAGCTCTAAATCACGAGTGGGGTAATTTTTCTCATGTGGTCAAAGCTAAAGAGAACTGTAAGCTACAATATGATTATCCTTCATAATCACATGTCTTAAACTAGCACCAGATGCATCAAAAAACACTACATACCCATTTATGGGATTAGGTAAGATCAGAATAGGAGTCGATATCAGAAGTCACATCAAATCATCAAAAGAAGACTGAAACTTCACATCCCTTGCGAGTTTCACCCATTTCCTGATAAGAGAAGTCAAAGGTGATTCCAGCATAGATAATTCCTTGACAAACCATCAGTAGTATACAACAAGACCAAGGATGCTCCATATCTCAGATACATTCTATTGTTCCTTCCATGACAAAAAAACCTTTATTTTCTCTATATTAACTAATAATTCATGCTAAAAAATTCTATTCCTCATGAACTTCACTTATTGAATCCATAAAATACATTATGAAAGCTTTTCGTACAAACAATGAATTCTCAGAATTTCAAAATCCAAACTCAAGTGGTTCTTGTGCTCACACTTAGATTTTGAATAAACTAGACCATAATCCATAAACACTACCAAAAAAGTGTTAAGATATTTATGGAATATCCGATTCAGGAAATCCATGAAAACTAAAAGACCATTAGTTAGACCAAAAGGCATTACCAGATATTCAAAATGGCCATACCTACTCCTAAACCCATATTTGGTATATTAGACTCCTAAACTATGAACTGATGATAACCCAACCGAAGATAAATCATTGAGAACCACTTTTCATTTTCAACTGATGAAACAAATCATCCACACAAGGTAAAAGATATTTGTTCTTAATTGTAACCTAGTTTAAATTTTGATAGTCCACACATAAATGAAGTGAACCATATGCATTCTGGGAAAAGAGAATAGGGGATTCTTAATCTGAAACACTAGGGAAAATGAACCCCATTTCCAATAGGTCGTCCAACTAAATTTTGATCTCTTTCAGCTCAGTTGGTTTCATGTGGTAAGAAATCATCGATATCAGTTGTGTAATCGACACTAAGTTAATCGTAAACTATACCAATATATCAAGAGGAAGACCGTAGAAGTAATCTGGGAATACATCAAGAAATTATTGGACTATGACATGAAGATAACAAATATAAAAAACATCATCGAGCTCAAACATAACACCAGAGAACAAACTCCTTAGATCGGGGTGGGAAGGCCCTGCATGACCTAATCTTGGATCCCACCCTTCCTAAAACACATGAGATATCCCATAGGTATAAATAAATAAAACATTCTGATGATAAAAATTTATCTCAGATCGATGAGTGACAAGCCAATCCATACCAATGATGATGCCCAACAGATCTTGATCAAGAATGAGAAAATCCTAGACCGACTCCGTATCGACTATCATTAATGAACAAGAAGGTCACAGAAACCATTTCTCTTTCCTCTTCACAAGAGGTGCTAATAACTCCATTATAAATGTCATTAGTTTTGTTTGATGTCTAAGAATATCAACAAAACGTGTAGATATAAATGAGTGGGAGTCATCAGTATCAAACAAAGCAACTACTACTGGAGATTCCATAAGAAGCTTACCTCTCACGGTTTCCGAAACTATGTCAAATTCCATTGGAAACTCATCTAATATGTGTAAATTATTTACTCCTAAGGCCTGTGGATGGAACCCTATAGTCTTTGAAGATTCTAACCGCACATTATTAGAATTTTTAGATGATGGACCCTAACCATAATGAGCCATAGTTATAGCCTGACTGAAGCGTTGTCGATAACCAAAATGACCACAACTATTGAACATCTCTGTGGTCATAGGACAAGAATTCATAGTGTGTCCTCCATTTACACACTAATATAAAGTAAGAGGCATACTAATAACTACAAAAAACGGTGTAGATTATGCTTACTACTAAGACCCACCTGCACAACTTCTAGGATGGACCTGCCACTCCCTCTTCTTCCTGTGTGTGCCACTAAAGCTGTCCCCAAATGGAAGAGAAGAGGTGAAAAACATGACCTTACCTACCATATTCATGTTTTCCATTTTAGAGACCCGAATATTGACGTACATTTACATTACATTACATTTGCGGAATACTTAGTACATAACAAAAACACACACACAAGGATCGTAATAGTTTAGTGTCTTTGGAAACTCGGAATACAATCTTCTAATCCTGGTGAAAGATCTTTAACATCTCCCATAAAGATCTTCCTTTTTTATATACCTAAAACCTTTCCTTATATCCTGGGGAAAAGAAAACATGAAAGGGTGAGCTCAAATGCTCAGTAAGGGTAAACAAAAGAAATATCAATCACATCATATACATAAGCACATAACTTTTGGAAATCTTAACCTATAAAAGAGATCATAATTTCATAACCTGGAATAACTCATGGAAGTGAAATGTAATCACAATAATCATAACTTAAAAAATTAAACTTTGTGGCATACACACATAATCATAGAGAATCATTTCTTGTTAGTCAAGACTCATTGCCAAGACTATCTTAGTGGACAAAGTCCCTTACTGAACCGAGTCACCCTCGTTTCAGTCCTATTTCACTGAACCGGTATAACCTACCATTCCAGCCATGTCTATCTCATGAGATATAAAATCTTTACCCAATGCATTGGAGGGAGATATAGGTCCCAACCATCTCATAATAATACCATTCTTATGTGTGCCACAAAATCATAAACCATACATCATTACATAACCCATGTAATAAAAATGGGAATCTTAAACATCATGACATCATAAAACAATTCATATACGATAAAGAAATTCATAAAAATAATTCCATCAAAACATAATAAAATCAATGTAATAATAGGGATAAAAACAGAACCCTTTAATATCTTAGATGGAAAATAATTTTGATAAAACACTTGAACTCCATTCTTGAGGAAAATATCCTTTCTTCTTCAAAAACATTTTTCCTTTCTTAACGTGTCATACAATTTTAAACTAAAAGAAGTTGATTAAAAATAAACTTGAAAACTTGTAAAGGAAGCTTCTTGGAAATAATGTTTTAAAAATCCATTCATGTTGTATAAGTTAAAAAAACATTCTTCTCGTACTTTTGTCGGAAAAGTCAAAAAGTACATCGTACGAAAAAGGACAAAAGATTCCTTTCATATTTTTTACTAAAAACTCAACAAAGGGTAAAATTGAATATAAAATATTTTACAAGGATATAAATATTACATATTGAGGAAACATTTATGTGGATGGTAAAATACACCCCAGTAAATACAAAAGTATAAACAATCTCGGATAAAAATGAGATTGTGATATTTCACTTACCTTAGGTCCGATTTGCTTCGTAAGTGTCCGAAACTCCTGTATAATGATTTAAATAATATCATTGACTTATTAAATAATCATATTCATTGTTATTATATCATATATGGTTCAATTATGACTTTATATTACCCGTTCTTTTGTAAATTCATGTTAAAGTAGCATTTTGGGTAAAATCGTCTCATTTGTCGTTCGTGTTTTAACTTGTAATTATTCATATGATTACTTATATCATGATTAATTAATTATAGAATATAAAACATGATTTATATATAATATATATTCAGAATATATATATATATATAATGGATCGATAAATGGAAAGAAATACACCGTTCAAGGAGACGGTAGGTCGTACGTACGCATGAACGCTGTTTTCGTTTCCTTATTGAATTGAGTGGAATTAAGTAGATGACATACATATATATACACATAAATCCAGTAGCTTTATAATGTCATATATTTCATTATTATTGATTATATATACTTTATAATCATTCTTAAATGGTTAACATGGAGAATGAATCTCATCGCGTCGTGGAGACGGTAGTCCTACGTACGCACGAGTGATGATATCATTTCCATAATTATTGAATTGAATTGGAGTGGATGATACAATATATCAGAATCATTATGATGTTATCATAACTATGTATAGTTATTATTTACACCATAATACCCATCTATGTAAGGTGTTGGTGGAAAAACAGATTACACCAGGGCGTGGAGACGGTATTCCGTACGTACGCACGCACGGTGATTTCGTTTTCTGTAGGATGGATAGATGGTGAAATAGGGTTGTTTCATACTTATAATAATATATCAGTATATGAGTGATACTGATGTTATTACTTCATAATGAAACAACCTAAGAAGAAGAAGTGGAAGAAGAAATACAGTTGAAAGAATCGGTAACGGAAATTACCTCTTCTTTGAAGCGCCTCTTTGAGATCTCCTTTTAGGGCACTAAAATTGGTCTTTGAGGAATACCAGAACCTCTAGGATGTTTCTAGGGAAGTGGAGAAGAGAATTTGGCATGGGTTTTCTGAGCTTGAAGGCTCAAAGTTGTGTGAGGAAGAGAGGGAGGGGGTGCCCTTTTATAAGGGAGGAGAGGGGTACCTTTGGAATAACTAAAAATATTATATTATTATAAAGTCAAGTTCGGTTTTAAATAGCTCAAAATTGATTTATTTCTAGGATAAGGTGGGGATGGGTCGAAATCCTCTCATCCAATAGAATTTAGACAATTTTAGGTTCCTATTTTGACCTTATCATTTATATTTAACATTAAGTTAAATAATTTTACTTTTACCGTGTCTTCTTGTGTTCTTACACTATAAGGTTAATAAACTTACTATAAGAAGCCAAACGAAACCCAAATTGTTTATTATTAATATATATAACCTTATTTAAGTCATTTGGACGAACCTTAGATTTTTAGGAATAAAATAACAATTAATAATATAATATTTGTTTTAAAAACAATTTTATGTCAATTTTGACACTATTTAGTAATTGATTTTTGTGAAAATCATAACAGAATGATAAGTTCGAAAAAAGTTAATTAAATGAATACTAACATGTCATATTAACCTATAAAATTAGTGGAAGTCATAAAAAGTATCCAATTATATTTATTTGGGTATTTATAACATCAATTATGTCAATATTTCATTAATAAGATAATTACTGCATCATTGTTGTGTCATAAATAAATTAAATTATTTAATGTCTAAAAATTACAAATAAAATACCATTATTTATGAAATCTTTTTATCTTTCTAATGAATATTTATGGTTGAATTTATCTTATTTATAACCCCATATTAAAAATGTTTTAGTAAATAAACTTTGATTTTAACTCTTTTAACCCTTCTTTAAATAAATTAATAATAAATATCCTAATCTAATCCAAGTGGGCCTAAATGGTCATATTTTATTCCTAAGTTTGTTTTTGGTCGAATTAAACTTGTCCAATATAATTAGGACATGTGTTAGGGTAATAATAATATCATTTCTACCCTTAATTACCCTATTTACTTTTAACCGTGGTAAAAAAAAGTAAAAAGTTACTATTCACCAAAAAATTATTTTCATCTCATTGAACCACATTTTACTTACTGACATCAACCGTGTCTCTCAGATTTTTGAAATTCCACTCACAGAAGTGGTAAAATTAAGTTTTATGAACAATTCAGTTTTTTTAACTACCACTTAGTGGTTTCACTATTCATCAAAAATTGAAAGTTTTCAGAAAAATACCAAAAATTAGGCCTAAGCTATATTTGATATTCTGAACTCAAAAATGATGTCTATTATACCAAATTCAAAACATATTTGTTGCATTAACTAATTTAAAAATTAATTCCCGTCATCAAAACAAATAACGTGTTTTTAAGAGATAATAACTATCAAAAGATTGAAACTTGTTTATAACTGGTTTAAATGTGAAATTACATCCAATGACCATAATTGTATTAAATTGTAAAAATATATTCTAAATATACTTTAAAACCAATCAAATTAATAATTTATCACTATTAATTATTTTTATTAAAAAAGTTGTTTTTAATTAAAATTTAGTAATTTTCACTATTCATCAGAATATGAAAGTTATCCGAAAAGTACCAAAATTTCACCCTAAGCTAATTTCGATATTCCGAATCCAAAAATGAAGTCCATTTTGAAAAATAAAATTTACAAAATTTCAAAAAGTGGATATTACTATTCATAACGGCTAGTTTTAATAATATTTTAATAGCATATTATTGTTTAGTGAAGCTCGTTATTGCGTACTACACACGCTATCGAGGAAGGTCGTGATTGCGTGTAATGAAAGGCAAGTCAAGGATGCATGTTGTGAAAGCTCCTTTTGGTGTAGCGTATAACACAATACATTAATGAAATTAAAAAGAATATTTTTTATAAAATCTCGGGGTGTTACATTCTACCCCCTTAAAATGAATTTCTCCCTCGAAATTCGTCGGGGTTATAAATGGTTTACTACTCGAAAGTTTCTTTAATAGAAACCCACATCGTAAAAAGGAATACCAAAACCAATCTTTAAAAACAAAAGTATGAAATGTAACGGTTACCCAAAAAAACTAATCACTGGGTTTTCACATAGGTGAAAATATGGATATGGAAGAAAAATCTAACCATCATGTTCTGATGGAGAGTGGTAGAGAACATGGATATCGAAAAGCCAACAATCACAAATACATAAATTTGTGACGATCTAAGTTACCATCTGATTAATCAGATATAAGAGCACTAGGAAAACATTTTTTGTTTTCAAGACCATTTCCGTAAAGTTGATGAAATTGGAATTAGAAGAAATACTTTCGTGATTTTGGTATAGTCTCACTATTTGTCGTTTTTTGGAAAATTTCCACTTCATCTCTTAAAGAAATGAAGTTTAATTTGTCATTCGTGATGTGTTAGCAGATCATGTGATAGAATGATGGGTCATTCCATCTGTCTCAAACAAAAGGTTAGAAAAGTTATCAAAAAATACATAAGTCCATCTATAGTGAGATTAATGATATATGGTTCCTAAAATGAACTTATACTTCATATATCATAATGCTTAATATAATGAAACTATTTTCTACTAAATAGGGACTTCTTGTAGGCCAGTGGTAGGCGATAAAGGTCAGTCGCACTTCGGTTGTGGGTTCGATTCCCACAGCCTTGTCCGAAGCGATGGGCTGTCACCCGTCCTACAGGTTGTCCTTTTTCTAAAACTACATTACTATAACATCCCATCAATAATATCGAAAAAAAACTTTAATCCTTAAACAATACTAACTTATGTCCAACATAGTCCATTCCAATCTTTAGGCTTATACATAATACTGCTGTCCAATCTCATATTATAGTGAAAATGATTACCAAAGAGTTCATATAACAAGAATGTTAATACCATCATTGATCCTCATATATCATGAGATATGTCTTGTTGGTCACATTCCAAACATTAGAAGGCCTTAATCATGTATTCACTTGAAAAATGAATACCCATTGAACCTTAGTGAAAACATTAATGCAGTTAAAAGTTAACACTTTCCATATACCAAAATCCTTAAAATTCTATATACTCAAACCATGATATTACTTAGTCCTTATATCAATCATGAGCTCATGAATACTGTCAAACATTTCATTTTCTCCTTATCCCTTAATTATGCGCATATCATCTACTTTCCAAAATATTTGAATCACTTTTCATGGTTACTGGTACCTTAAAATTACTGAAAACCACAATATACCAATACATAAATATTTCAGTACACCATAAAAGTACCTCAACAACATTACTCTTGAATACCAATACATAAACACTTCAGTCCATCCACTTCAATGATTGTCCTGGAATAAGTCCTTCCTTGATTTATAAGTAACTTTTTAGGTCAGGGCATTGAGTTGGGTAATTCCCATGTTCTCCACAAATAAGACATTGAAATCCATAACAATCTGTCACTCTATTACCCTTTTCTCCACACAGATAACATCAGTCCCTCCATTTGAGGTATTCCTCAAGGTTCTTCTTCCCTTCTTTAGAAATCTCAATCTTCCTTTCTTTATGCTCCTCAACATGCGAACATGCATAATAGTTTATCTTCCTCTTCTTTGATGAATTAGTCATACCACTAAATTTCACCTTGTTAATCATATATCGCGATGACTGATTCGGCATAATCACAATATATTTATCTCTAGTCATTACACAATTTTGTTGCTCATAGTCACCAATTTGTCCATTGGATTCAATGTTAACCGAATTCCTTCCGGTTCCCTCCATTAACTAAAACACAAAAAAAATTTTGTGAGAGGCGAAATCATGCTAGGGAAGACAACATTGTAAAGGGGGAGAACCCTCAATATCTAACATCTTAGGTTAAATTCTAAGATCGTTACCGTAGTTATAGGAATATATCCTATACGTATACTTATCCTTAGGTACATCCCTAGACATACCTTAGAAATATCTCTAGGGATCTCACTAATGTTTTCGCATCCTAGTTTCCAAAGGTTGACTAAACCTTTCCTCTGATACCAACTGTAGAGACCCGAAGCTTGACGTACATTGACATTACATTACATTTGAGGAATACTTATTACATAACAAAAACACACACACAAGGATCGTAATAGTTTAGTGTCTTTGGAAACTCGGAATATAATCTTCTAATCCTGGTGAAAGATCTTCAACATCTCCCATAAAGATCTTCCTTTTTTTATACCTAAAACCTTTCCTTATATCATGGGGAAAATAAAACATGAAAGGGTGAGCTCAAATGCTCAATAAGGATAAAAAAAGAAATATCAATCACATCATATACATAAGCACATAACTTTTGGAAATCTTAACCTATAAAAGAGATCATAATTTCATAACCTAGAATAACTCATGGAAGTGAAATGTAATCACAATAATCATAACTTAAAACATTAAACTTTGTGGCATACACACATAATCATAGATAATCATTTCTTGTTAGTCAATTATCATTGCCAAGACTATCTTAGTGGACAAAGTCCCTTTCTGAACCGAGTCACCCTCGTTTCAGTCCTGTTTCACTGAACCAGTATAACCTACCATTCCAGCCATGTCTATCTCATGAGATATAAAATCTTTACCCAATGCATTGGAGGGAGATATAGGTCCCACCCATCTCATAATAATACCATTCTTATGTGTGCCACAAAATCATAAACCATACATCATTGCATAACCCATGTAATGAAAATGGGAATCTTAAACATCATGACATCATAAAACAATTCATATACGATAAAGAAATTCATAAAAATAATTCCATCACAACATAATCAAATCAATGTAATAATAGGGATAAAAACAGAACCCTTTATTATCTTAGATGGAAAATAATTTTGATAAAACACTTGAACTCCATTCTTGAGGAAAATATCCTTTCTTCTTCAAAAACATTTTTCCTTTCTTAACGTGTCATACAATTTTAAACTAAAAGAATTTGATTAAAAATAAACTTGAAAACATGTAAAGGAAGCTTCTTGGAAATAATGTTTTAAAAATCCATTCATGTCGTATAAGTTAAAAAAAACATTCTTCTCGTACTTTTGTCGGAAAAGTCAAAAAGTACATCGTACGAAAAACGACAAAAGATTCCTTTCATATTTTTTACTAAAAACTCAACAAAGGGTAAAATTGAATATAAACTATTGTATAAGGATATAAATATTACATATTTAGGAAACATTTATGTGGATGGTAAAATACACCCCAGTAAATACTAAAGTATAAACAATCTCGGATAAAAATGAGATTGTGATATTTCACTTACCTTAGGTCCGATTTGCTTCGTAAGTGTCCGAAACTCCTGTATAATGATTTAAATATTGTCATTTACTTATTACAGAATCATATTCATTTTTATTATATCATATATGGTTCAATTATGACTTTATATTACCCGTTCTTTTGTAAATTCATGTTAAAGTAGCGTTTTGGGTAAAATCGTCTCATTTGTCGTTCGTGTTTTAACTTGTAATTATTCATATGATTACTTATATAATGATTACTTAATTCTAGAATATAAAACATGATTTATATATAATATATATTCAGAATATACATATATATAATGGATCGATAAATGGAAAGAAATACACCGTTCATGGAGATGGTAGGCCGTACGTACGCACGAACGTTGTTTTTGTTTCCTTATTGAATTGAGTGGAATTAAGTAGATGACATAAATATATATACACATAAATCCAGTAGCTTTATAATTTCATATATTTCATTATTATTTCTTATATATACTTTATAATCATTCTTAAATGGTTAACATGGAGAATGAATCTCATCGCGTCGTGGAGACGGTAGTCCGTACATACGCACGAGCGATGATATCATTTCTATAATTATTGAATTGAATTGGAGTGGATGATATAATATATCAGAATCATTATGATGTTATAATAAATATGTATAGTTATTCTTTACACCATAATACCCATCCATGTAAGGTGTTGTTGGAAAAACAGACTACACCAGGGCGTGGAGACGGTATTCCGTACGTACGCACACGCGGTGATTTCGTTTTCCGTAGGATGGATAGATGGTGAAATAGGGTTGTTTCGTACTTATAATAATATATCAGTATATGAGTGATACTGATGTTATTACTTCATAATGAAACAACCTGATAAGAATAAGTGGAAGAAGAAATAAAGTTGAATGAATCGATAACGGAAATTACCTCTTCTTTGAAGCGCCTCTTTGAGATCTCCTTTTAGGGCACTAAAATTGGTATTTGAGGAAGACCAGAAACTCTAGTATGTTTCTAGGGAAGTGTAGAAGAGAATTTGGCCTGGGTTGGTCGAGCTTGAAGGCTCAAAGTTGTGTGAGGAAGAGAGGGAGGGGGTGCCCTTTTATAAGGGAGGAGAGGGGCACGTTTGGAATAACTAAAAATATTATTTTATTATAAAGTAATGTTCGGTTTTAAATAGCTCAAAATTGATTTATTTAGAGGCTAAGGTGAGTATGGGTCGAAATACTCTCATCCAATAGAATTTAGTAAAGTTTAGGTTCCTATTTTAACCTTATCATTTATATTTAACATTAAGTTAAATAATTTTACTTTTATCGTGTCTTCTTGTGTTCTTACACTATAAGGTTAATAAACTTACTATAAGAAGCCAAACGAACCCCAAATTGTTTATTATTAATATATATAACCTTATCTAAGTCCTTTGGCCGACCTTATATTTTTAGGAATAAAATAACAATTAATAATATAATATTTTTTTTAAAAACTATTTTATGTCAATTTTGACACTATTTAGTAATTGATTTTTGTGAAAATCATAACAGAATGATAAGTTCGAAAAAATTTAATTAAATGAATACTAACATGTCAGATTAACCTAGAAAATTAGTGGAATTCATAAAAAGTCTCCAATTATATTTATTTGGGTATTTATAACATCAATTATGTCAATATTTCATTAATAAGATAATTACTGCATCATCGTTGTGTCATAAATAAATTATATTATTTAATGTCTAAAAATTACAAATAAAACACCATTATGTATGAAATCTTTTTATCTTTCTAATGAATATTTATAGTCTAATTTATCTTATGTATAACCCCATATTAAAAATGTTTTAGTAAATAAACTTTGATTTTAACTCTTTTAACCCTTCTTTAAATAAATTAATAATAAATGTCCTAATCTAATCCAAGTAGACCTAAATGGTCATATTTTATTCCTAAGTTTGTTTTTGGTCGAATTAAACTTGTCCAATAGAATTAGGACATCTTTTAGGGTAATAATAATATCATTTCTACCCTTAATTACCCTATTTACTTTTAACCGTGGTAAAAAAAAGTAAAAAGTTACTATTCACCAAAAAATTATTTTCATCTCATTGAACCAAATTTTAGTTATTAACATCAACTGTGTCTCTCGGATTTTTGAAATTCCACTCACATAAGTGGTAAAATTAAGTTTTATGAACAATTCAGTTTTTTTAACTACCACTTAGTGGTTTCACTATTCATCAAAAATTGAAAGTTTTTAGAAAAATACCAAAAATTAGGCCTAAGCTATATTTGATATTATGAACTCAAAAATGATGTCTATTATACCAAATTCAAAACATATCAGTTGCATTAACTAATTTAAAAATTAATTCCCGTCATCAAAACAAATAGCGTGTTTTTAAGAGATAATAACTATCAAAAGATTGAAACTTGTTTATAACTGGTTTAAATGTGAAATTACATCCAATGACCATCATTGTATTAAATTGTAAAAATATATTCTAAATATACTTTAAAACCAATAAAATTAATAATTTATCACTATTAATTATTTTGATTAAAAAAGTTGTTTTTAATTAAAATTTAGTAATTTTCACTATTCATCAGAATATGAAAGTTATCCGAAAAGTACAAAAATTTCACCCTAAGCTAATTTCGATATTCCGAATCCAAAAATGAAGTCCATTTTGAAAAATAAAATTTACAAAATTTCAAAAAGTGGTTATTACTATTCATAACGGCTAGTTTTAATAATATTTTTATAGCATATTTTTGTTTAGTGAAGCTCGTTATTGCGTACTACACACGCTATCGAGGAAGGTCGTGATTGCGTGTAATGCAAGGCAAGTCAAGGATGCGTGTTGTGAAAGCTCCTTTTGGTGTAGCGTATAACACAAGACATTAATGAAATTAAAAAGAATATTTTTCATAAAATCTCGGGGTGTTACATCCATAATATATCTATCCACTATCTCCACATAGGTAGAAAGATCCAACATAAACACATGTGATCTGATATCCAGTTGCAGACCCTTTAGGCACTTCTACTTCTTTAGCTAGTCATTATTTACCACATCCAAAGAAAAATGGTCAAGCTCAGCAAACTGGTTGGTGTATACTAACATCGAATTCTATCCCAATTATAAACATAAGTACTCTAGATAATTTGATAGCATTAAAAACTCTGGACAAAATTGCTGAAAGAACAGGGTTTTGAAACCCTTCCCATCCAATCCCACATGTCTGTCTTCCTGGATCATAAAATCCCACTATAGGTTGCTAGATCCATCAAGTTTGAACATTTCACACCTCGACATGATATTATTATGTGTCTCCAAAAATAAAATATTAGATCTATCTTTTCCATAAAATCCTTTTCCACTTGAGTTTCGTTCATTATTTTAAAGGATAGTGGTTTCTTGTACAGGAACTCCTGTGATCGATCTTTCTCTCCTCCACCTCTTAGATGTACCTTAACCACTACATTATGAGCTTGTAGAACAACCTGATCCACAAAATAGATTTCCTGTCTGATAGTCTCAATGATTTTTGATCTATAAGTGGGTTTATTTGAGGATCATTAGCTACAACCTCCTGAGGAACTCTTGGAAGACGTCTCAGAAACATACTGTTGCACACCAAAACATAAGAACTATTAGAAAAAAAATTTCAGTCAAAACTATAAAAACCATAAGAAAAAACTGTGATTAAAAAAACCAATACTAGAGAAAAACATCCCAACATCCCATGTAAACTTGAGTCTCATTACGATAAGAGCTATCCATGCACTTATCGCAACCTCATATGAAGTCTCAAAAATCCTATCTCTAGTATAACAAATTTCCCAAGAAAAGTAATCTTGAGGATATACATCCTCTAATACCAAATAGTAATGAACCGACCTAGTTTTCCCTCAAACTTGACACTCGACACAATGCACCACATACCTGAAGGGCGTTCCCAATCCCCACGGGCTGGCGACATGAACCCAGGAATCAAAGACAAAGAAGTGGGAATTATTTCTCCCAACATAAAAAACCACATGGAATATATATATATATACACACAAAGAAATAAAGAAACAATGTAAGGATAAGAAATATATGTTTATAAATGTAAGGAAAATAGCAGAAATAACCAATAGAAAAAGTAGATAAAAATTCAAAATACAAGTCCAACTATAAGGAACCCAAACAAGACAACTAATCCAAATTATGTCATGAAAAAATTCCCACCATTTCACTACTCTCTACCTAACCAGATAAAATGAACCTTACCACCTCAATGTTGTGCCTTTCCTTTCCCTACACTGGAAGACATACAAAGGCCTACACACCATCGAAGAGGTGTGCGGGGTGTGAGATAACAGGCTCAGTAGGATCCCACCGAGGTGTTCCACAACGAGTCTCTAAATAAAAAATCCTATATACTAATTTTACGTAAAAACATGGTATGATAAGAAATAAAGTAGTTTTTACAGAAAACATCGTAAACATTTTCTTTTTTCACAGTTATAAACGAAAGTAGGTATATGAATTTCAAAGAACATTTTCTTTATCATTTTCACAAGTATAAGAATGTATATCAAGGCTAACCCAGATAACCAAAAAATTCAACATAGAAGCACTGCCATTACAATACCATGGAATACTACTTGTCCTAGCTACAAACTACTTGTACCATAATAATCAAGTGCATAAATCGGATCTTAGAATAATGGGCCTAGGAAGCAGAGGAATACTCATTGGTTAAACCCCCAAAAATGTCAATATCGGTCCCTTAGAAAAATGGTCCTAGGAAACAGAGGAAATACCCAAGAAAAACCTCCCTAATAATCACAAAATAATGGAAGATAGCCCCAAGATAAACCTTCCACCTAAGTAATCAAGGTAAACTATGTTCCCTTTTTTACAATTAATTTTAATGATTTGAAAACCATTTCAAATCCATTTCACAATTTCCATTTCAATGCTTGAAGGTACCCATTTTATCTCTATTTATAAATAACCAGGGAAATCCATTTTCACTAAAAACTATTTTCAACACACACAAAACAAGCATGTCAATTTCAATATAAAAAAAATAGTGTATAAATAAAAACAATCACGTTCCACAACATAGTTTTGAGACTGAACCACCTACCTCAAAATTCAAGTCGCACATGCCTGTAATGGAATCCAAAATCATTGAAACCCAACACCATCAACAAAGGCCCTAGATTAAAATCTACACATTTTAGGATTGAATCAAATCTAAACACAAGGGGTCGGTGGAAGAGAGGAAACCCACATACCTTAAGGATGAATGCCCACCTCCCCATGAGCAATGAAGGAAAAGGCATCTGGAATGAGATATCATAATGGGTCTAGAAGAAAACAAGAAGAAACAACCAACTTGGATCAACAAATTTGGTACCACAAAGCTAGGGAACTATGGAGATCATCTTTAAAAAAGGACTGGAAAGAAAACTTACTTGGAGAGATTCACCGTATACATAATAAAGACCCAAATCCAATCAGATCAATTTGAAAGGAAAGATGCATTTGAAAATCACCTAGAAGTAGCCTTCGGTGGAGAGAAACAAGGAGATAATGAGAGAACCAAACCAATATAGCAGAGCATGTATTTTAAAACTGGACGTGGCCCGAGTCATAAGGTGTAACCCCTAGCCACATTGTGAAGTCCACACTGGATAAGTACGCCGAAAAACTCATTTCCTCGAGTTAAAAACTAATTTTTTTCAAGTCACATCATGTAAGCCCCAGTCATGATGAGTAACATTTCACAATATGATCTCCCCATTAATTACTTGTATCTTGCAACCAGTACACAATGTGCACCATCCTTACATGGCGTTCACCTACTCAACAATCTGTAGAAAATCTAGAAAACAACTTCTAAGGACTTGAACCAAAAGGGAACTTATAGAGAGGGAAAAACCTACCCAATCAAGATAATTGGATGTTATACCTATCACTAATTAAAAATCCATGATCAAAATTACCCAACTCATGATTTGGAATAGGTAATGGTAAATTTGGAATTGAATATATGAATGAATTATATATATAGTGAAAGTTGGGGTATATATACTGATAATAAAATATTTAATTATATATTTAATTTTTTTTGAATGTGCACCAAAGAAGATAGTTAGACTTGATTAAAGATTATTACTGCTCAATACATTACCACTCTGAGAAATAAAATAAGGTGGAATTTACACTAATTCAAAGGATCAAGTTAGATTATCTATAATGAGTATCATAGAAGATCAAAAATTAATGGACTTAAAAAGGATGAATATAAAGATCTTGAATTAATTGGACAAATATTATTTATCTCAAATGATTATCAAACCATCTATCCAAGTGAATATTAAAAGGCATAGAAGGAAGATGTGAAGAAGGTGAGAAATGTTTCTAAGTTAAAAATTAATTACGATGGAATGAAAAGTTTTAATATCCATGTATGTGTTATATCCATACCATATATAAATATTGAGATATTGGATAAGGCTCGTAGTTCATCAATCACTATTCATCATGGAATCATGATAGTGTGAAGAGATATATTTCAGAGTATGAATCTCAATGCTTGATATATTATAAACTTATAGTTGAGTGAAAAAGTATAAGGGGTTTTTATAACCATTAATCATACCATAAATGAAGTGGGAAAACATAACCATGTATTTTTTCTTCAGAGTCCCTAAAATGTCAAAAGACCATATGATATTTGAGTTATAGTTGATCACCCTACAAAGTTATCATCCTTCATTAGTATCAATTAAAATTTCTCTATGAATTAGTTTTCAGGATATAAATTAATTAAATGGTATGGTTTTATAGATTACCACATTCTATTGCATATGATCAGGATCTGAGGTTTACCTCAAAAAACTTGAAACCTCTTTAGTAAGATCTAGACTCAGAGTTGAGTTTCAGTACTACATATTGTACTAAAACATATGGATAGTCTAAGAGAGTCATTCAAACCATCAAGGATATAATGATTCCTCTTTCTATGAATTTTAATGGTGGTTGGAATAAAAACCTTCCTATAGTTTATTTTTCTTACAATAATAATTGTTTACTCGATAATTAAAATGACTCTTTATGAGGCCCTCTATAGAAAGAAATGTAGAACTCCAATGAGTTGGGATGAATTTAAATAATCAAAGATACTAGGACTTAATATAGATTAGGAAATGATAAATAAATTCAAATGCATTCAGTAACACATTAAGGAATCCCAAATGTGACATAAAGTTTATACTGACTATCGTTAGATAAATTTGGAATTCAAAGTTGGTGATAAGGTATTTTTATGAATTTCTCTATAGAATAAGGATTTTATATTTACAAATAATTTAATTTTTATCTGTAGTTATATTGACCCTTTTAATAGTCATTATTGATTAGTGAAGATAACTTATCTCTTGGAACTTCCACTGAACCACACTTCAGTTCATGACGTGTTCCATGTATCTATCAGGAAGAAGTACATACCTAATCCATCACATATAATGAACTTAGTGGCCATACCATTGGAGCATGATCTTTCTTATTAATAAAAAATGGTATAAATTATGTATTATAGTGATAAATCACTATAAAAAATACTACTCACTTGGTTAAAGTTCTCTAAAGGAATTAGAAATTTGATAAAGCTACTTGTGAACCTGAGGATGTGATGAAACAAAGATATCTTAATATTTTATATCAAAGTGATTGTATTTAGATGTGAAAATTATTTTTAAGGGGGTAATAATTTAGCACGAAGATATTTTATGATATATTGTTTTTCAAAAAAATTAATTTCTTTGATTGCTTGTGATACACGCAACACATAGTTTAATTGAACCACAATATACTATTAAGTTATTATTATGTAGAAGTTACCATATAGAATTTGGATAGGAAGATATGGATATAAATAAATAAATAAATATTTTTTATACATGTATACAATGAATTCATTGGTTATCAGTTTTTTAGAAATGAAAATATAAATCATTTGAATGTGAAATTGATGTTTTTTATGAAAACTATTTTTATGCATTCCATGAAATTTTATCATAATAAATTAAATTTATTACTATTGGTGAATAATATTAATGAAATTTATATATTATATATTCAACCAAATTGTTTAACCTCTATCTAATATTTTTCTAGGAATGGGACAAAAATAAATCTATTTTTATACCTAAAACTATATTTTTCTATAAAGTGGTTTCGTCAACTTTTGAACACTTATTTTAAATTAATATCTGCCACTTATAGAAATTTAATATCAAAAAACGTATTCCATATTTGTAATTAGGTGGAATAAATTTGGTAATTAAGGCTGTTTTATTATTTTTCATAATGAATAGTAACCTTGGTAAATTTTTATCACCTAGGTAAGGGTAAAACAAGTAAAATAAGGTTAAAACATTAAAGTTAGGGTTTAAAATTTATCTAACACTCACATTTATCCTATTATATTATATTATTTAATTCATTTCAATATAATTCTTTAATCTTTGGCCACATGGTTACATTTTTCTTCGATATTTTCCTTTATATTATATTAAGTAAATTGGTATACAAAATGTCACTCTGTTGATGTTAAAATTATCTTTTATGTTCACATTGGGATAAAAATAAGATATGAATGACTAATAAAGTTTATTTTGGGAATAATGAAATTATTTTTATAATTTTAATTTATTTATAAATTTTAGTGATTATATAGTTACCTTAAATGCTTGCACACCGCTGGCACAATATTTATTCAATTAGTGGAAAAATAAAATAAATGATTTTAAAAATATTAAAATAAATAATACATGGAATAATTATTATGTTACACAAATTTTATAGATTAATATATTATATTAGAGATGTTTTAAAGTATTATTTTATAATTATATCTTGTTCTGGATGACATCAAAGTCAAATTAAATGAATAGTGACAAGAATTAAAATTATGATATTTTATCAAAAAAATATATTATTAAATTAATTAAAAATAATAAAATATTTAAAGAGGACAAGGGGGATAGTATATGGTATAAAATTTCATCCCTTGTCCATTTATTTTCCATATTTTATTATATAAGTAAAATTATAACCCTTTATGCTTGAAAAGGTTGTTACCACAATTAAGGTCAAAATTTGTTAATAAAGGGGTTAAAGAAAAATATGAGGTTTAAAATGAAACCAAAAAAAAAAAAATTTATTTTCTAATGATATTACATCCTTATAAACTTTTTGTTTAAATATTTATCCATTTGGAATCATTTTTATTGAGAATGGCATAGTTATATTTTAATCTTTTTGGTAATTATAAGTGTGTCCTTTCCCTCCTTTACAAAAGGACACCTCTTCCATATCCTCTTTAAAACTCATTGAGAAATATATACAATTCAATATCTACCCATTTCCATTATAAAAATCATAATAAACGTTCTATAGGTTACATTCTTCCCAAAATAATATCCCTATGGTATTTAAGTGGACATTTAAATGAGTTCTTCCAAAGAAGATATAATCACCTTGACCGATCACTTTATTTTTTTAATTATTATTTTAACTCATTTAAATATATTGTATTTATTATAAAATAATATCTTTAGTATTATAAATATACTAAAATTTTATTATAATTATGAAACCACCACCATCAACCCTTTTTTCTGTCAAATGAAAAATCATAACGTCTCTCGTGTGTACGTGTGGAGTACTATCTCCATGAAGCGAGGAAATTTTTTAATTTACATTTTAAAAGCATAGTAATAATGGTAGATTTAATATATATAAATGATCTATATGATATAATAATGATTCAATAAAGGTGAATTATTATTTACCTTTCATCCGTTCCATCCATCAAAAAGTGAAAACAACGTTCATGCGTACGTATAACCTATGATACTATAATTTCATATAAATATTTTGGATATATTCCATTAATTTTTAATAATTATTTATTTGATAATAAAATAGTTTTTTGTTTGTTTTTTCAGTAATATGAGTTCAAGAATCAAAGGATAACATGCTGAAAAATCAGAAAAATGATCATTACACGTCATGAATATGAAGTACATGACATGTACTCCTCTAGGAGACCACCATCCAATTGAAATACAAGGTGTTAATCCTAAAAACGAGGAGTGAACCGTGTTCAAAAAATGTTTCCTAATTACACATCATGAAAGAATCAATTTAAAAATCTAATGAGATACAAGAAGTGCAGTAATTACAAGGCATGAAAAGTTCAAAACATAATTTCCACAGAAGATTCAATCCATGAAATCTGCAAGATCCAAAATGTTCAGATATTAATGTAAATCTGAAATACATGATGTGAAATACAATTAAAAATTGTGTAAATGTATAAGATGAATCCAATTAAAGGAGTTAAATGAGAAGAATTATTTATATTTCCTGTAATGGTCATGGTCTATATATATCCAGCAAACCTAACATGCAAAAAATAGGGCAGACATCTAAATTTTTTCTCTTCCTTCATTTTATGTTACTTAATCATTTTTCCTATCTATTTTCATTGATTTATTTTATTATTTCAAATCATTCCTTTGTCACTAATTTAAATTACAGGAATTGATCAAGTTTTTTTTGTTATTTCTTCATTTGAATCTAATATCATTCTCTGTGAAACATCGATCACTATTTCATTCTTTGTTGTTTCTTAAATAAAGTTAGTTTTTAATTGATTTTTCCTGATTACAATTGTGTATTTATTTGATTCAAATAATTTATTTATCATGTTAATCCTATTGCAATTTGTTTTCCTATTTTCATTCAATACCATCATGCATGGATAATCCACCTAGGGTTAGGGGTTGAGAGTAGGGGTGGGTTTGAACTTACGGAATTTCTAGATAAAAACTTGGTAACCCTATGACAAGTAATTATGTTAAAGAAAATTTTAGTTTTCATTTCTTTTGAAACTACCCTAACAATCATAGGTGAACTAGAAAAAATCCTTTAACTAATTAAATTTGAGTAGGGTAGGACCAATACCCTAGGATTCTTTCTACATAGAATCCAAGATTTATACACTTAGGTTATCATCTATCTCTAGGCCAAGGATTAGTTTCCATCTTAGGTAGATCCAATTGATTGGACTAAGATCAATTAGTGAATTTTTAACCACTTTTCAGTCTATTCCATTGGTGTATCCCAATCTAGTTTTAGCATTATCTTCTACCTATACCCATAAATTGACCATAAACCCTTATCCCTAATCTATTTTAAAACCCAATATACATAGTTTAGTAAACCCCACCAAAAGATAGTGATCATGAGGAATACCACCCAAAATGTTCTTACCCCTAGGTTTCTTGCCTACATACTATCTCTGTGGGTTCGACCCAAGATTTCTATGATGATACACCTTAGTATCCAAGCTCATTTTGGAAAATATAAATCTAATTTGATCAAATCCCATGCATAATCAATGAAGATATTTGGGATATTTAAAATTTGGAACCATTTTCAGGGATATATATTCTTTGGCATTGTGACATATAGTAGAAACCCTAGATTACATCATCCCCCCATTTTTTTATTTCTCTTCCCATTTTTTTTTATAAATTTATACTCTTGGACTAGAACTTGTTTCATCATTATTTCATCTTAGTGCATGCTCCATGATTCCCTGACTTGTTCTAGGATTATGGACACATAATAAATGCTTCAATTCGATCCTGATATTGATATTATTTTAGCTTCATAACGATGTGTAACAGTAGATTATTGAAATGATATTACACTTACAAACTCGTATAATTCTCTATATACACCACATGAACTTCAGGATGAGCGACCAGTACTGTTGGAGTTCACCATAATGGACTGCGGTTTGCAGTCTATCAGTGGTGCTACACCCAACATTGTAAACCCTCTTATCCAGGCACATTACTTTGAAATAAAACATAGACCAATTCATATGATTCAGTTCATGGGGAAGTTTAGTAGAAAAAAAATAAAAGACCCCCATAAACATATATCTAATTTCTTAGAGGTTTGCAACTCCTTTTTTAGTTAGGGAGTTTCATCTGATTCCATCATACTGAGGGTATTCCAATTCCCAAAGTGCAACCAATCCAAGGATCTGATTAAGAGTCAATCTATCGAGTCTATCATGAATTAATATGATATAGAAGTGAAATTTTTGGATAAATACTTATCACCAATCTGAACCTATAAGCTCAGAAATGAGGTTCATATTTTCAATTAGGTGGACAGAGAATCCACCTTGGTGACATGGAACCATTTTAAGTAAATAACAAGGAAGTGCCAATATCATGGACTAGATGTGTGGCTTTAGATTCAAATTTTCTACCAGGGATTCCAAAAAGTCTCACACACTATTGTGGAAATCTTTATTGAAGTAGGGATCATGCTAAAGACACCTAAAGTTAGTAGAGTGTTTCTAGATGAGATATCCCACAATGTCGACCTCCCAAAAAGTGATAGAGGACCTCCCTGGTGTAGATTCCATATGGTGGATGAGAACAACTGACTCATAGCCTAGGTTGAAGAACCAATGAAAAATCATAAGTTATTTCAGCTACCTACCCCACCCTCACACCCTCCTTCACCCATTATGGAGATCCAATCTTGTGAAATGTGTTAGGGCCAAACCTCTGACAAGGAATGTCATCCCACCTTTCATACCCTATGTTTTCAAGAACAAATCCAAAAATGTTGTGTCCTTATATTTAAAATCATCTAAATGGACTCATGTCTCTCCTTATAAAATAAAAAAAGTGCTGACTAGGATGAAACACATGATATATTAGATTATAGTTTAGGGAGATTTAATAATTATTGATTTGTTTTAGAAGTTTATTCTTCTAAAAGTTTTCAAATTTAAAATTTGAAATTTAAAATTCCAAAAAAAATCTCATCATGTAAAAAAAATACATGATGTGTAAATTTTGGGGTCAATTAAAATGAAATCCAAAAAAATAAATGTCGTGTATTCAATAAACAACATGTTAAATTTTTAATAGGTTTAGAATCCATGAACCCTAGGGTCATGGAACAACTAAACCCCTGACCCTGAACATACCCCCACATGCCCCCTTCTCCCAACCACTAAGAAACCCCTCACTGTACCACCATTCTAAAATTTCTCTCTGCCCCTATCCTCTCCCTTTTATCATTAATCACCTCTGGTAATCTCCCTTCCCCACCTCCATTATTCATGTACCACACTAAAAGCATGTCCTCGGGAGATGATCTGTCACCACCCAAGCACCAGGTGGCTGAACCGCCTCCACCACCCACAGATCTGACCCCTTTATAATATGTTTCTTCTTCTTCCACCCCTTAGATTCTAAGAAGTCTTAGTACTCTTATAACTCATCCCAGGGTACAACCTATCACCTGATGCTGCACCTGTGCTTATGATTCTCATCACCCGAGTATTAGTTACACTTGGCCCATCTCTATAACAAGATGATAAGGTCCAAAAATACCCTACAACTAGATGTTCTGGAGCACATACACATCTATGAAGAGGTTCTGGACCTGCTAGAATGGATGCATGTCTCTCCCATCACTAAGGTACATGAGGATACCTATTAAGATATCTTCCTCAAGATCCAGGACACATTAGAGCTAGACATGTAACACATCACCTTTTTCTTTGGAGGATGATTGTGGGAGCTCTCCCTAAGAGAATTGAGTGTCAGAATTGGTATCTACACCAAGGAGTTCATCGCCTCCCCTTATTACTCATCTATGATACTAGACCTGACCAAAGATAATGTGTTAGGGAATTGTAAACTAATAACTTGTGACCCATAGAACATTAATAACCCAAACACAATGAAGAACACTTAGCTTTGGGGTGAATCCTTATATATTCCTCACCAAGATCTGGCTGATAGCTAGATGGGCCAAGGAGATTCTCCTAGGAGAACCAATCATATAGAGGTTCTCATCCTCACCTTATCCATGGGTGGCCCTACCATCAACATGACTATATAGTTCACCCTTTACTATGATAACTAGGTATGGAGGGATCGTAGTACTCTTATGGGGGGTAGTTTCATCACACATCTGACCTGACATCTCGATGTCCTCAATGCCACTGAACACCTCACTTATCTTGGTAAGATGGAGTCAGCTAATCTCCTCATGATCCAAAAATTATCATCTCTTAAATAAGATCGAAGGGAAATACCATTAATCCCTAGAGTACATCATTGATCCTACTAAGGCTCCACTACCACCAGCCACAACCCCCCATATCTACTAATGACCCCCTATCTCATAATGACCTAACTTCTATGCTTGATTCCACATCAGCACTCGCTTCCACCTCTACTCTAGATGCACCATCCCCTACCACTATAGCTTCACCACTTACCACTACTTATCATACCCCTACCCATTTACATCTACCATATGGAATTTTCTCTACTGTATTCTGGAGAACCATCACCATATCTTATACTATCTTCACATTACTTTCACTAATCCATCCCATTTCACCACCCCTCCCCTCCACCAGGACCTTCATCTACCCACATACCCCTTCCTACTTAACCTGCTTCTACCACTTTCCCCACACCACCTCCCACACCAGATAAACTACATGAAATTATCATAAAACCTGCCTCCAAGAATGAATTGTTATAAGAGTAGGCTTGACAGGGTGAGGGACCCTCACTACCTTCTTTCTCCAAGGTTCCTCACATAGATTATGTAGGAGGACGTACAAAATTAATATGAATCACCACCTAACCCCATCTATCCTTGACCAGCCTTAATTATTCCACCATAAAACCTATTATGGTGGTTGATCCTCTATTACCTTCCTCAATTGATGAGATAGATTTGGAGAAGCTGATCTAGACCCCCACTTTTCATGAGGGGATATCTGATACCGAGACCAGTGAGTTTTACCCCATTTTTTAGTCTTCTCTATTTACACCTCCCCTAATGTATGATGTATGGGTGTCTAGTTTTGTATCTCCATGATATTACATATTTATTGATGTATCATTTTTTATATATATGGTTGGGATTTAGTATTTTACCTACACTACTTAGTTTATTTTTTTTCACTTTTACTTCTATATCAATATAGCCATATCTATCTCTACTACATCCTCTATGGTCATTGACAAGACCGTCACACCAATATCTTCACTCCCACATCATATGTATCAACATATGGATAAATTAGATCATAATATTGAAGAAATCTAGCTCAAAATATATCCTCTATTGGAGAACCCTACATAACATGTACAATAACTTATACTTCTACATGAACTTCACGACTGACCTATTTATAAGGAGGATAACACCAAAAAACTTCCTCATAATCTAAATGATAAATCCACAAATTTCATAAGGAGGAATAGGATCTCTAAGCTAATAGCTGACACTATATCATTTCATTGACTATTCATATGGTTAACGAAGCCATAATTATCACTTTATGGGAGGCATCCTATATTTTTAGTTTTCTTTATTTATTTGTGTTCTTAGGAACTTTTTAATATTTTCTAGAATTTTATATTAATTGGTAATCCCAAAATTTTATGTAGTCCATTCATGAATCTATTTGAGTTTTTTTCTCCTAGCATTGAATCTATGCGATTTCCATATTTCAACTTACCTGTTGGTTAAACCTTTTGGACTAATAGTATATCTAGTGAATGTATTTTTTTAACAATTTTTTCTAGTATTAAAATTTCCAATCACTATACAAGAATTTTCCCCATGGAATGAATTTTACTACAGGGAGCTATAAATTCCCTATTTTCAATTCATAATTTCCATTTCATTTATGTATCTTCTTTCATTAATATCTCCCCCATGTTACTATCCAGAATAATGCATACACAATCTGATTTTAAATGTGTTGGATTCACTACTGAGCTTTATTGTCGAAAAACATGGACTATTTCCCTTTTTCACAATTATAGGAGACATTTTTCATTGGAAGATTTATTTAAACATGAAACCTCATTAAACCCATTTATGTAAAAATCAATGTGAGGTTGGATATTGTTGAAATTAATTTTTATTCCTATTTATATTTTTACCATGATTGTTGATTTGAGTAATTTAATTATAATTTTATATTATTAAAATTGATTTTGATTTACTTATTACTAGATAGTATACCCTAATTGACTGCTAGTTATTTATTTTTAATGTCATTACCAAGAGGATTCTTTTCCTTCATTTTTATATTATTTTCTAAGTATATTTCTTGAGAGATAATTTGGACATGTGAACCTCTCATAACTTGAATTTAGATATTATTGAGGCTATAATGGAACAAATATTATATTAAAATTATTGTGGTAATATTTTTTGAGCCATTTTTCAGAGACCCACATATGAATCTATCCTTATATAGCCCATAATATTTAGGAATAACCTTATCTGTATGAATTTATTTCAATATTATAATCCATTACTACCCTACTCTTGGTACTATGCTTGATTTTATTTTCAAAAAGTGTTGGAGATTTTTCATCTTGGCCATAAACTAGATATTTATTTTTAGGAGACGTATGGAATCACTTTCATCAAATTTTTACGATACTGTTCATGATTACTTTTTTCATTTTTTATGATTAACTTATTCATTTAAAAAAGGGTTGTGTATTAGGATGTTCAAGAAACACCATTACCAGACCAATGAATATTATAATAGATCAAATTTGGTTAGGTGATGGATGTGAGATCTGGCCAAAGCATGATTTTTGAAAAATAAATAAAACAAAGAAATAAATAAATAAGGAACATTATTTATGTTATCTTGATATATTCATGGACCCACTTTGAGCGGTTTGGAGCATGTACACATTTCCTCTAGGAGATACATTATTGAACAACTCACAATTATCGTGCCTTATTGTTTACTAATTACCCTCACTTTGAGATTTATTTTCACTATCTTTCCTCCTACCCTCATCCTCAGAGTCATTTGAACCTTATTATTGAAGCCCTCATGAGTAATTTTTTTATTTTTCTTTACAAAGTGGAGATGATATAACCAATGAAATATTATGGTTATGAATATGTATTCAGGGTATGACCATAAATATAGTTTTATTTCACCTTTCGTGATGAGAGAAAATTTATTTTGAGGTAAATTGAAAAATTAGTATAGCTTTTGAAGAAAAAATTAAAAAATTATAAATATAAAAGGGAAATAATCTGAATAAATAATTGAACAATGAGGCATGACTGATTTTATTAAATATTATGATTTTCTCTGTATGATTGGTTCTGGAGGAATTTATTTTTCCTATTGAACTTAGTTTTATTTTTTTATTGTTGATGCATGTTTACTCTTTAAAAATTGTTTCTTTCAAAATACCTTTTGATATTATTTTTTTATTAGGGAAAAACAATTTTTAAAGTGTGGGGGAATTTGATAACCTGAATTCATATTCATATTTTTGATATATTTATTTAATAATTATCCACATTTTAATTGATAACACAATGGTTTTTGTTTTTTTTTCATGGAATAAGAATTCAAGAATGAAATAGGACATGATGAAAAATTAGAAAATGATCATTACACTTTGTGAATATGAAGTACAAAATGTGTACTCATTGATCATACCACCTAAAAGATAAAATAAAAAGCATGAATCCCAAATACAAGTTGTAAACCATGTATATGATGTGCATATTTATTAAACATCATGAAAGATTCGAAGTCCAAATATGAATAGATACACAACGATCATTAATTACACGATATGAAAAGTTTAAAATGAAATTTACTCTAAATATTCAAGACATGGAATACAGGAGATCCAAAATGTTTGGATATTAATAATAATACGAAATACATGATATGAAACCCAATTACACATCGTGTAAATTTTGAAGTATAAGGAACTTAAAAGAGTTAAACAACATGAATTGTTTATACACCATGTAGTGGTTGGGCTCTATATATATTGACCTTGACACACAGAAATGAGGGCATAAATATAAATATTTTTCTTCCTTTCCACTCTGTTACTTACCTGTTTTCCTTCCCAAATGTTTCCATTATTTTATTTTTTTATTTTAATCATTCCTTATTCACTAATTTTAATTCCAAAACTTATTCATTCTTGTTTTATGTTTTTTTATCGAAATCTAATCCTATTGTCTATGACACTTTTGTTGATTCTACATTCTTCATTTTTTCTTAAATAAGGTTAGTTTTTTAATTTATTTTTCATGATTATAATTATGGATTTATTTTCTTTGAATTGAATTTTTGTTATATCAATCATGTTGCAATCTGTCTCCCTACTTTCATTCAATAACATCATGTGTATCTAATCCACCTAGGTTTATGGGTCAAGAGTATGGGTGTATTTGAACCTAATGAATTTATAGATCAAAACTTGGTAACCTTATGGATAGTAATTAGGTTAAAAAAAATTATCAATGTTGGTTCGTTTACAACTACCCTAACCATCATAGGTTCTTTTAAAAGGATCCTTGACCTAATTAAATTTTAGTAGAGGAGGACCAATACTCTAGGATTATTTCTTATTAGAATCCAATATTCCTAGACTTAGGTTGTAAACTATCTTTGGCCAAGGAGTAGTCTCTATCTTAGATAGATCCCATTGGTTGGACCAAGAGCAATTTGTGACTTTTTCAACACTTTTTAGACTATTAGATAGGTCTATCCCATGATAAATTTCGGATTATCATATTCCTATACCCTAAAATTAAACCTAAACCCTTCTTCTTAACTTGTTTTAGAACCCATGCTATGTAGTTTTGTAAACCCAAACAAAAGAGAGTGATCATGAGGATTCCTTGCCAAAAGGCTCTTACCGCTGGGTTGCTTACCTACAAGATGTCTCTGTGGGTTCAAACATGGACTACCAAAATGCTACATATTAGAATCCACATTTATTTTTTGAAATATAAATTTAATATGATCAATTCCCACACATAATAAATGACGTTATGTGGGTCAGTTAGCCTATCATCTCCAAGAATGATGAAATTCATTTTTCTATCTCTAGTACTTATGTATTAGACTAAATAAATATATAATGAATATATATGATAATTATATCATGATTAAAATTAGGAATATAATGTAACATTGATCAAATTACAATGATTGAAACCACCAAACCAAAATATACAAGAAAAACAAAGTTATTACTAACATGATTGGTGATTTATCAAATAATTGTTAATAAATAGGTGAAAAAAATTATAATTAAATAATATATGGTATGATATATATTATTATGGTTCATTAACAGATGTACAACAAATATATATTTATTATATAGGATTTTTGAACATGTATGAATAAAGTCAGAAATGAGGTAAGGGTTTATTTTACAATCTTATCATTATTCAGGTTTGATTATGTTTAAGTATCCATTGGTGGAATTATTTTATATTTATATCTTAAAACCAATGTTTTTTATCATCTATTTATTTCTATAAATAAAAAGTTTTCCTTTTATTTTTCTCTCATTATGCACTAATGATACCAAAATAATTGTTTTAAGGAAAACCAAAATTGTTTTTGTACTCAATTAGAAATCTCTTTGTAATATGCCCATATTTTACTTAAAATGTTTTAAAAGATATTTTTAAAATTCTACAAATATTTATCAAATAAATTTACACCAATTTTAAAATTTTTTAATTTTTTTTAAAAGTAATATTCATGTCATTTTCAAAACAGGGTAGCTTTTTACTTTTTAAAAAAGTGTGAAAGGACTACTTTTTTAATATATATAGAATGAATAGAATTTTCCATCATCATGAACACTCAATAATTTGATATTTCCTTTACCAATTTACATGGTTTTTTTTAAATAAATTTTTTCCATAACATTTTTGAATTTTTTATATTTAAAATACTTTATTTCAAAGAGAAATTGGTATTTTCCTCAAGTAATTCTGTATTGATATTTTGAGAGTATTTTCATATATGTCATCATACTTTATCGAATATTTTTATTTACTAAGGATATAATATAATTATACCATCCACTATATTTCATTGGATGGTTTATGACTAGTTTTATTGGGGAAATTATTTACATTCTAAATTATATTTCTCCCAATAAAGGTATTTATTGGTTATTAAAACATGTTTATCAAGTTTTATTGTATATTCATAAGATGACTCATTTGACTTATTAAGTGATGGGTGGAGAATATAATTATATATCCCCTCGATGCATTGGTAGGTCTCATGATAAAAAATAGGGTTGGTATTTTTATGAGGCCTTGCCCATTTTTATAGACTTCTTAGCATGAGGCCTTAATGGTGTTTTTAGATATCTTAGAACAAGGCCTTGATGGCAAGTTTTAGATATTAGACATTATACATTACATCATTATAAAATATTTTATTGATATTACTATGATTATTTTAATTGTTATGATATCTATGGATACGTTTTAGGCTCATGTGATTATTTATATGACATTGTTCGATCATCATTTATTATTACCTCATTATTCACTACTTATTAGCTTCCAGTGTACGCATGCCCATACTGAGCATATGGGATCAACCATTTCTTATTTTACTTTTCCCTAGGATAACAGGAAGTTTATTATGATTGATATACATGGATATGATAAAGGTAATAATTATTTTCTCAATGAAAATACTGTGCTGTATTTTATTTTTTCAAATGTAATATGAGATTCATGTATGTATCTAGTTTTATAAAGCTCGTAAAAAATTAATTCCTTTGGGTTGTGAAAACTTTTATGTAGTAACAATGTAATAAAGTAACTACTAGCTCTAGGATACTAGTGTTAGGGTCCTTACAACTACCTAGAATCAATCTAGCTAAATCTCCAATGATAGTAGTAGCTCATTTTCCATCATGTAATTGGAACCTTAAAAATAAAAGAGAATAACCATTATCATAATCATTTCATCTTGAACCAAATATAAATGTGAAATACTAAGTAGTTGAATATTTATATTCCAAATGATCTATTTCAATTGAATGAATATTTTAGAAGATATTATTAGTATAATATTCTTTAAATTATTATCTCACACACTTAAAAAGACTATACATATGAACTTTAAGAAATATCTTCACTCTTTATCTAATGTACACTGGAAGAATTTCCAACACTTATTATTTCCCATATATTAGGAACCAACTAATAATTTCAAGCTTCATTTTTGGAAACTTCATAAATCAAATCATCAGGCTTGGGTTATATAATTTTCTTATAACCAATCCTTATTCATATCATATTTACATCATGCATGTTTCCTCATTCAAAGATAACAAATATAACTCAAACAAAAAGTGGGTTTATCAATGTCATTATTCAAGAGAAACTTGATAGAGGGGAGATCCTGGATTGTTAGTACCATGATCCTTCTTTCTTTTTGTATATCCATGGAAGGTAATTTGTCCCTACTAGAAAGATAAAATAAGTAATAAAGGAGATGATGATTCTTGATGGGGTATGCATACTAGAATCACCATGATGTATCATAATGTTTATCTACATTTTTAGTGTCCACACAAGAAAAAATTTGTCATAAGGTTGGTTCTCAAATGCCGTTCATTTTGGTAAGAAAAATAAAAGAATCAAAGTCATATAGGTGTTATCTATACACTATATTTACATGTTTGGAAATATAATTAAATTACTATATACTTCATGACCTTTCTACGAAGATTTTCTAGAGTTGTGGATGCAGTTTGGATAATCAAGTATCATTTAACTAATATGGATCACTTTTATTCTATAATTTAATCATATTATATGGATTAGTGGGGAAATATATATGTTAAATGTATTTTAAATTTCTAGTATAATATACAAAATCATTTCTGATAATTATATATGTTTTTCTTCTCAACTCAAGAAGGGGTTTCAATCAGAATATGGTTCTTAGGTGAAATTGAGTATTTCAGTACCTCAATAAATTTATAAATAATTTAACTGAACCATTTTTATCCTTGAATGTTATGTTATGATCATATATTCTTGATTTATTTTTCTTATGGGAGGATCAATACTCATTGGTGGGATTATCTTATAAAAACATCTATCAATTATATATCCAAATGGATCCTTTAGAAACTCCATATGGATGAAATTTTAATTATCATATTTATTGGAATGAAAGAAGTAAATCCTCTATGATCAACCCTAGTATCATCTATGAGATAATTTAATAGGTGGAACTTATTTAAAATATGATTATGACCACTCAATGCCAACAGAAGTACTACACTGACCACTAAAGGCGAACCTTGGATTTTAAAGAAGGGCGATTAGGTATTTCTTTAGGTTTCTCTAAGACTAAGTCACTTATGGATGGATAAATATGGAAATTTGACTTTAATATTTGTTAGGCCTTTTTAAATTTTAGGGAAATTTGGGGAAACTAATCATGAATAAGACCTACCACTAAAATTACATTCCAAAAATAAAACTTTCCATGTTTCTCAACCGAGGAAGTATGCACTCAGACATATGCATGTGATTTGGTATAATTATAACGATCATAAAGATGATTCAACCTATAAGAAAAATTCTATATGTATCATTTATTAGATCTAAAAAGTGTTATAGAGATAAGTGATTCATTTTTTTCATGTTAGGTTTCATCTTGGAAAGATCCAAAATAAACCATGGGAGTGGGAAGTTGAGATGAAGGTTCAATGGAAGAAATTCATAGTTAGGGAGATGATTGAATCTTTTGGAAGAATATTAACCAATTGTTGAGGTGATTTTAAAGACCTTGTTCTTAAATATTCAATATTTCCTTTAAATTATAGTTTTTTAATTACTTTTGGGCTGTATTTCTATGTTTGGAGGAATTAAGAGGAGTTTGGTGGAGGTTGGAAAAAAGGGGAGAAGGTACTAAGATACTAGGAAAACACTAAGTACCCAATGAAATTCCAATGGATATGGGGAAATTTCTAGCACCGTCAAGTACTTTATAAATATGGAACATGTACATGATGTCACTTTAGTTTGTTTTATTAAACATGGGTGTGGTTTGGTCTTTTCACCTCCAAAATCATCCCCTTAATTGGATATACATCATGATTTTACCCTCATTTATATCTCATACTATACTTATGAGGATATCCATATCCTATTATTCTTATCAAGAAACCCTACCATTAATTCTTAGTAAATTTTACTCTATGTGTTCGTAATATATTTTCTTCAATGAGAAATAGGTTGGTTCTCCCTCTATTTTTTTTTCATCCTCTTATTTTCTTTGTGTTAGTGAATATGATCATAATACCATAACTATTTTATATAATTTCCCCTATTCCCAATGGTAAGTGAGGAAATATTTTCCTCAATATGGTATAAACAATTCAATTTTTCATAAATGTGATAGGTATTACACCATGAATCTTGTATATCAATTACCTCAGATTCTGTGTTAGGCCTCAAGTTGGTTTGTCAGGTATGAATCCTTACAATATAAAAAGTTTTCTAATAAATTTTTTATCCATATTATATAGCTTTGATAAATCATGTTTTTTATTTTATTTCCTATTTATCTAGACCTATATTGTTGTTTCATTTAGATTTTGTTATGATAAGTGGTTAAAGAGTGGGGAAGTGACATCTTATTGGGTATTTTCGTACTTATTACCTACATATGTATTTATGGGATTCCTTTTAGATGATTTTTTACATGATATAAGGAAAGGTATAACACTTATGTATGGAATCTAGTATCACTTGGAGTATGGATTCTAGGTGGATTCAATTGTTCCTTTTGGTTGATGGGTGAGTTGGATACATATGTGTTGTTATCAAATGTTTTCATAGTATTTCTCACCACATGAATCTCACTTTTTCTTCTTAGGGCTATGTTTGTAGTAAAAAATTATATGATTTTCTTGTCTAGTTTCATATACTATGTTGATTATATGAAGGTTTTTTGACCTTTTGTATATATATATTTAATACTTGTTCATATCATTGATTTTATCTAGATTAGTTACATTTTCAACTACCTCTATTGAATATGTGATTATAAACCTTATATAATTTCTATTTTAATGTCTTCTTCCAACCATGTTCATGAATTTCATATAGTTTATTTCACTATTATATTGGTAAAACCATATCCCACTTATATCTCATTCAACCCCTAGTGTTTATGATAACCTCTAGTGGTTAGTAGGTGAATATAAAGTGTTGTGATGGAATGATCTAATACTATTCAGATATTCAAGTCATGATTGTTACAATTTGGGGTCATATGGGTGACCATTTTATTCAATTGGGATTTTGGATGTATGGGTTCATATTATACCACAAGATTAAAAATATTGGGAACATATGTGTGATATGATTGTGAATATTTCTCATTACTGATTTCTAGATTTTATCTACTTGTACATTCTTAATAGAAATAATAATAAATTAACTATGGTTTCTTAATGAATTTTATATATGAATTGATGGATATGATATAGTGAGATGTTTTTCATCTGTAGAGGCAATGAGGTAGTTAATGGAGTAATGAGTATTGATGTTGTAAATAATATAAAAAATCGATAGTGTTAATATAAGTTTCATATTTATAAGATGGATGTGGAAGAATAAAAATTCTATTAACTTTAAATAATTCCTATACTTAGTGTAGCTTGAGGGTATTAGTTTGAGAAAATTAATTTCTAGAGTGGATGAAACTAGATGTTATTAATGTTACATGGTGGTTTACTCTAATGTTATGATGTTGTACCTTTGGTTATGGAGATGACATTATGGATTATGAAAATTCTAAACAAATAGTTACTGTTATTGATGAAAAATATTATAGTACTAGATTGAGTGAAAAAAAATGAAATGGATAGTTTTTCAAGATTAGGTAAAGAGGCTATAATGAAACAATCAAAGATACATTATTATTATTTTATTAGTTATAACCATAGAGAATTGGGTCATTCTACAACATTTCATTATAAACATGTTAGTAATCTAGGGTTCTCTACCAACTTTCCTATCAATATATATTATTCAGTTTCATAATTATAGTATTCATTACTTTCCTTGAGTGATGATTAAGGTTTTAAATAGTGTGTAAAATATGATAAAATGTAATAATTAATCATTTTTATATTCTTATGGAATTTCAATTAGGGGTCCATTCACTCAAATAAAAGGATGTGTTATCCTATGCTATTGTTCTATGAATTTTATCCTGGTATGTATTTATATAGTTAATATAATGAGTTTTCATGTAAATAAATTTATTTTCATGTTAGGATGTGTTTTTTCTTTTTCTATTAAGTTTAACTAGTGGTTTAGAAAGAAAGTGAGCTGTCATCGAGGTTTGTAGATATTTTATGATATTTGATTGGGATAATTTATTATTTATTGTTTAGACTTTTCATCAATACTAGATGAAACATGGAATAGTTTTCATGAAATATGTATATATATGTCTTATTCATCTCATGATATCACTTAAATGGATTAGATTTTGAGTAATATGTGGCATTCACAGAGCAACTTATAAATATTTAAAACTATTAAACGATGATTGGCATGGAATTTTTGTGGGCCTATAACCCAAGAGTATTACAATGATGGATTATTCCTTCATTTTGAATATAATGGTGACATAGAGATATAGTTAATCTCATTTAGGAGATATAATTATAGATTATGGAACAATCAACCAATTTATATACATTCCCTTTTCCACCTGATGAAATTTAATATTGAGGTAAATTTTTTGGATAAATTAAATTGAAAGGAAGATCTCTATTATTGGTTGTTCTTGGTTAAAAAATTATTTAATTATGGCTCAAAACTTTTTAAAGAGTATAATTTATTGATATTTTTGTGTTGAATTATAACTTGTTCATTTTTGAAGGTGTATCTTCTGTAGAAGTTTGTGTGATCGACTTGTGAAAGTTCATGCATTTTTTAATATAAAGATGAGTTTGGGATTTTCAATGTTTTTTTAAGGTGTATCTATTTTAAAGTTCCTAAAATTTGAGTTTTAGAGGTTTTAAATTTACAATTACATTTTTTAATTTCATATGAACGAATATAATTGAAATTTTTTCAATTAAAAGTACCATAGAAAAATCTTATGGCTATTTTGTTGATCTCAAAACATGGTTTTTAACATTGAGAGAAATTTTTTAATGAATTGGTATTTTTTTTATTTTTGATACATTTTTAAATTAATTATTCAAACAATTAAATTCCATGTGTGCTTATTTTTATCTTTCGGATAAAATTATGATATCTTATAAACCATAAATCATATTTAAAAACAATCAATGTAGTATTTCATAGTGAATAATGTTTCATTTTATGAAAATATAATTTCATTTTGGGTTCTAGGTGTTACCATGACTTGTTTTTATATAAATAACAATTAAACTCCTTTAATATTCATTTTGGCATACAGATCAAAGGGGGAAATTTCAAAGTATCTTAGAAGAAGGAGATAGTTTCCCCATGAGAAAGGAATTCTGATCAAAATCATTAATCCTGATATTAGTTTTAATTAAATATTTTTTTAATTTGAAAAAAATAGGTTTGAAGATTTTAATATATATATTTTATCTTAGTTTTTAAAATTAAATTAATATAAAACATTAGTTATGGCCAAGATTACAACCATGATGGAGGAACAACCACAAAGGAGGTTATGTGCACAAACATAAGGACAATATGATATAGATGGATTTAAGAAAATTAATTACACTCAAGGAATATAGTAACAATGAATATTATTATCAAAATGTGTAGGAAGATTCCTCTCCCAAAGTTTGAGTTCGTTTTGTACTTGGGTTACATCATTTAGAGCCGTGTAGGGCTGATATAACAATATAAGGTAGTCCAATGAGACCAATTTCCTAGTTCCATTTGTCCCAACCACATCCTTAGACAACTTTAAAAAAATCAAACATGTGGAACATGACTATAGTAATAAATACCCACAACCACTACATTAAAAAAGTAACTTTTGTAAAGATACTTTATCAAATTGTACAAAGTGCTCCACCAGAAAGGCTGGAATACTAAAAACTTACAACAAAAAAAGACACATCAGACCACAAAGAACTACTTTGAATAAAGCATAAACCCTTTATGGTCCACGATATAGTTATAATACGATGCTTCACCACTAGTAGGTACACACTCTATTAAAGCTGACATATACCCAAGTGCTCCATGAGTCAAAATTCCATGCCTGGTCCATTCATCTATAGTGGTGTCCTTCCACATGTATTCTTTCACTAAGGCACTACATTATTTGAAACACTTATTATTGACATGTATTAGTCCGAGTAGCTCTTCCCCTGATTAAAAAATTGTGTTGCGATATATCTTCTACACCCCCAATAACACTTGAATATTTTAAGATATAGTTCTATAAATAAAATTTTATTACTTTGAGAGCTTCTAATAAATGAAACCCCTAGTCTAAATGAAATTTAATAGAGTATACCTTTGTAACATAGTTATTAAATTAGTGGGTATGAATATGAATAATAGAATTATGAAAAATATATGGTTAACACATCTATAAAATAAATTCATTTGTTATCAATTTATTAGAAATGAAAATAAAAATCATGTATAAGTTAAAGAGATTATTTTATCTTAATAAATTAAATTTATCAATATTAGTTAATGATTTTAATGAAATTTATATATTATTTATTAAATAAAATATTTTAA
This sequence comes from Viscum album, assembly GCA_963277665.1. NCBI lineage: Eukaryota > Viridiplantae > Streptophyta > Magnoliopsida > Santalales > Viscaceae > Viscum > Viscum album. Next base: position 1,982,640,843 of record OY728119.1, read on the forward strand.
TATTCATATAATGTTCTTTTCAAGGAATTACATAGGAATATATATCCAGTTCTATGGTTAAAAATGTATTTGTCTAAAAAAATGGGTTTTGACACGTTTTGTATACTTACATTTTTTAAAATGAAACTTTGAAACTTATAAAAATTTAATTGTGAAAAATATATTTCACATTTGGAATCATGAGGTCCAAATTTTTTAAATATGACCCATTTATTTTAATACATTATGAATAGTAATCGTGGAAACATTTGTCTCCTCAGAAAAGGGTAAATCGGGTTAACCTAGGTTAAAACTAAGAGTTAAGGTCATATTTTTTCATATTAATTATTATTGGATGAATTTATTTTGACCCTTATCACCTTAGGCTAGAAATTTAAATTTTTAAGGTACAGTTATCCCTCAAAATGACCTATAAACAATTTAAAACAAAGAAAAATTAAAAATGTCACTCACTTACATTTAAATATCTGTTATGTGTTCACATAGGGACAAAAGAAATTTATTAAATAATTTTAATGGTTTTTTTGATAATAATGAATTTATTTTCATTATGTTGATTTATTTATAATTTTATTTACTATTTAATTATCTTAAAAAATTATTCAATGTAAACATAGAATTTCTACAATTAGCAGAAAAATAAAATAAATGATTTTGAAAAAAATTAATATTAATGTAATTTGAGTGAGTTATAGTGTTACATGAATATTATTAATGAATATAAAATATTAGTGATGATTTAAAGAGATATATTATATTTTAATCATTTTTATGGTGTCTTTAAAGACGAATGAAATGAATAGTGTAAAAAATAACATTAATGATATTTTATAAAAATAATATTTTATTATATTTTTTAAAAATCATAAAAATTTTAAAAGAGGATAATGTGGATATTATATGGTAATAAATTTCATACCTTTTCTATTTATGATCAAATTATTACCTTATAAGTAAAATCATAATAATTTAATAGTGAAAAAGATGTTACCGTGGTTAAGGTTAATATATGTTAACAAAGGGGTTAAAGAAAAAGATTAGGTATAAAACACCACTGAAACCTATACCAATTTTATTTGTTGATGTAATTTACAAAAAATCATAAATTATTCTATATTCCTTATAATATTTAGCAACTTTTAATCATTTTTCTTGAGAAAAACTTAGTAATATTTTATTTTTTTTGTAGTTCTAAGTGTGTCCTTTCCCTCCCTTAAAAAGAACACCCCTTCACACTTTTTTGAACACTTTGAGAAAACTAGATAAAAAATACCTATAAATTTATATTATAAACATACTTATCCATATTTTAGAGGTGATTTTCTTACCAAGATACCAAACCTAGAGTCCTTAAGAGGATATCTGATCAAGTAGCAATTCAATATTCATTTCTACACTTATACCACTAGGTTAAAATGATTTTGAATTGTAAATTATAAATATAAAAACAAATTTAAATTCACATTTTATTCAATTAGTTAATTTTTTCACTATTAAAAAGGTAAATTTTAGTTTTTTTATTGTTACATTGTAGGTGGAGTTTATTTGGTGATCCCATGAGGAAATTAATGTGAAATAGGTCAAATCGCAAAAGATCCCATGTGCACATGTGAACTAAGCATTATAATGAAGCTACTAAGTGCATAGAAATAGAGAATTTTTTTCGGGGTTGATAAAAAAATCTTGTTTTATTTATTTATTTAGGAGACTATGGATCCAAATTCATCCATTTTGAGACCCAAAATGCACAATAATTATAGAGAATATGCATTATCCACAATTTCAAGTCCACTTATGGAATTTGACCATATCTCGAATTGTATGCCTCCAAATGGTTCCAAATTTTCTGTAGATGTAATAAATAGGTATGGAAACAACTTTTTAGTTTTTTAAAATGTGATATAAGACCGTCTTATCACCCAAAACCATGATCCAAGTTGTATCTCAAAATTTGGATGCCCAAAACCACCTTCCATTTTCCTTATAAATTGGTAACATGGGAGCCTAATTTTAATGTTTTATTAGGTGGAAAATATCTAAAATTTTGGAATCCGAAATGAATAATCTATTAATATTAGTATTTCTATGGGTCCCTATTATCATAGTGAGATCAAGGATAAAGATAGAGTTCCACTTGTGCCTCCTCATCCTCTTAATGGTGAGATAAACGGTGGACAATCATTTCGAGGGAGCTACACGTACTTGGAGAGGAAGTTACAAAACTAGTTATTATACAAGATTTGTTTAATTTTTGGGTGATAAATTTCATTTAAGTTTTATATTAAAATTATTATCCATTTAATGCATTGTTTTCATATAATCAAGTGAAATACGTTTCATTTCAATTATGATTGGTTTGAGATTTCATGTTGGAATGTTGGGTTTCTCTAATTGGACAACAAAAACATCATATTTATCTCACACATATATTATATTTAAGTATTATTTGGCATCCCTTGTTTTATAATTAATGTAAAAACCTTTAAAACATGATTTTTTTGTCATAGATTGGTTCTTTGGACCTCATTTTAAGAGGCATGTGAGGAATCAAGATATTAAAAAACTTCAACCAAAGGATTCCATTAATCCACATGAATTTTTTAAAAAATTGAAATAAGAAATATATTTCATGAAATTTAAGTTAACTCAATATATCATTGTTTTAAAAACCCAGAATTTGATTTTCAACTATTAAACTCTTTAAATTAAGTGATTTTATTTTCAATTTTTTTTTCCAAAACCATCTTATTTTTAGTTTTATTTTAAAAATATTATTATAAATAAACAGTATAAATTCATTCAAACTCCTTGTGATATTCCCTAGGGTTTTCTCTAGACTATTAATCAACTTTTAAAATTTATTAAATTTGACATGACACAAAAACTCTTTCAAAATTTAGTGTTGTTTAAGGGGAGCACTTTGGGTTTTAGTGTGAATTTTTTATAAGAAATTATTCAATTATATATATATATATATTTTTTTTATTTACCGCTTCAAATTTTGAATATATGTGGTTTTATAAACTATTTGGATTTTTATGGTCTGTAAATTAAATGTTATACTTCAAGTGAGATGTCTCTTTTCTGTCCCAAATAGGATATGATCCTACACCATCGACACAAATACACACATGAAGATCCTTTAAAGGAGGTAACACTACACCATGAGAATATTCTAAAACATTATTCCTATAAAACTAAAATAGAAACTAAACATAACATGTGTAACATAAAATAAAATAATTGAACACTAAAAACACTCAACTCTCCTAATACCCAACATGAATACATTCAAAAATAAGTAAAATACATAAATTTTGAATTAAAATATATACTCGTTAACTTATAACCAAAATTTCATAGACTATATAGAGAAGACACAAATAATAATTTAAAAGAATTCCATGATGTATGTTCAAAATTAAAACATGATAATGTGGATGAAGAATTTGTTAAGGTTAGGTAATTCCCATTCTCATTAGAAGACAATAAAATAGAATGACCATACTATGTTATCTCCACATTTAGAGGTTTGGGGGACATGAAATAAATTTTTACTGAAAAATAATTCCCAAAATCTTGAACTACAATAATGTGGAAAGAAATTTGTGGAATTGGAAAATATAATGGCTAATAATTCACAAATAAAGGGAACATTTTAAAATGATTTTGTTTCAACTTGTCCATAGTACTAAAAAATAAAGAAACTTTTAATATAATTATTTTATTATGGTTCAATTAAAATCTATCATAACATGATTAAATCATCTATAGGTGGTACACTAGTGTAAAATAATCCAATCCTTTCTAGGGGCCTTATTGGAAACCTAGCACAAAAAACTCAACAGTTTGTTAAAAGGTCCAGTTTGACTATTAGAGGTGTCCATGAGGTGAAACGTTATGAATTAGAGAAGAATTTTAACACAAAGGGTGAATCGGTAATTACCCAAATCCATCAAATTTATCTTTACTAATGGAAATACTGACATACTCCTATAATTCATTATGGTATCTATTATACCGACACCCATTATTCAGAAAATTGTCCTCAATTGAGAGAGAAATCTGAGAGTTATAAGGAAATTTTCCATGGATGTCCCAATAACCAACCTATTAGGAAGGAACCATACTATCCATTTAACTCTATGTGGAAAGAAAACCAAGAATATTGGAATGAGGGGTATTAAAACCCACATCAACAATCCAAAACCACCTAGGGGTAGAATAGTCCTCCTCCACCACCACCCAAAAATCCTTAATTACCATAAAATACTTTCCAACTACCCCTATAAAACCCAATCCCATCCTTGAATACATAATGAAAAACTAGCTACAATTAGTTTATAATTCCAAAAAACCATGTTGGAAACCATAAAAGTCTTAAAAACTCAATTAGTCCAACTATAAAATTCGATGGGTGAAATCAAAATTCATGTGTTGAGATGAAAACCATCCCAATATATTGTTAATCCCAAGGAAAAAGGTAATATATGTTCCATAACACTTATTAGTGGTAAATAAAGTTCTCCATCTAGTGATTCTATATATTTGGTATGTCCTCTACAAGAAAAATCTCTTTATATACCCTCAAAATATATATGTGATGAAAAAAAGAAAGAAGGGTAACAAAGTTATCAATGAGGATTACCCTAAACAATACATTCCTATTTTATTTCCCAAAATACTCTCTCAATAGAAGAAAATTTTTCATAATGAAATTTATAAAGAGATCAAGGATACATTTAAAAAGGCACAAGTTGACATTCCTCTCTTAGATTTTGTTAAAAAATTCCTCACTATACTAAATTTCTTAAATAATTTTTCAACCATAGAAGAAAACTAAAGGGTAATGTGAAATTATTCCTTAGATGGAATGTCTCAACTATTATACAACCAGTGATGCCAACCAAATTCAAGGATCTATTAAATTTTAAAATACCTTACACCATATGAGAGACTTTATTTTCTGATTTAATTATAGATTTAAAAGATTCAATTATTGTGATACCTCACTCTGTGTATAATTCTTAGTAGGTTTGAAATATTCAACAAATAGGAATCATCATAAAACTTTACAAACATCAAACCACATACCCAATAGGAGTGATCGAGGACATCCTCATGCGAGTAAATAGTTTAATTTTCCCTAGAGACTTCTACATTCTTAATATGGAAGATACCCTGGACCATAGAAATTATCCTATCATACTTGCATGAAATTTTCTTAAAATAGAAAATAAAATCATTAAAATTCATAATTGTATATTTATAATGGATTTTGGGAGAGAAAATTTAAGTTTTAGTTTCTTTAATTCTATAAAACAACTATTTAAGGGCACTACAATCTTACTATTTATTTGATGGAAGTTCTCTTCAATGACACACAAAAACAAAATTATATCCTCTACCCATACTTTGATTCATTTTCACATTTTCAATATTTGATTATTTTTGTTTCAATTTATATTTTCTGTGTTGTATTGGTTTAGAAAATTGAAAATTTTGTGTTTTTATTGATGATTCTGTTCATTCTATGGTACCCATGGCCATTGATGATTATAAAAATCTCATTTCCATTTATTATACTACCATAGAGAATTAACATGAGAAAATAAACAGTTTAATAGACCTCAATATCCCTAAATCCATTCCCTCAATACAAAAACCAATAGTAATGGCATTAAAACAACTTCCATCCAATATAAAATATGCCTATATTAAGGGTATTGACGAATTTCTTATCATCATTATGAACAACCACTATCCAAAGAATGAATCAAAACTACTATCCCTTTTGAGAGAGTATAAAAAGGTGATAAGATGAAAATTAGATAATATTTTGTGGATTATCCCAACTATTTTTATGAACCATATATGTTTAGGTGATGAGTCTATGCTTGTATGAAAATATTAGCACTAGTAAAATACTACCATCCTTGAGGTTGTAAAATTAGAAGTTAGTAAATTACAAACAGTTGGGATTATATATCCCAGATCTAATAATAAATGGATTAGCCCAGTAAAAATTGTTCCTAAGAAAACTAAAATAATGGTAGTGTCAAATGAAAAGAGTGAATTGGTTTCAACACATGTGAAAAATAGTTGGTGACTCTATATTGACTAATGTCAACTAAATAAATCCATGCGAAAAGACCAATTTCCTCTACCTTTCATTGACCAAATGATAGAAATATTGGTCATTAATTCACATTAATCTTTCCTTGAGAGATATTCATGATATTTTTAAATACACATATCCCCTAAAGATTCAAAAAGACAATATTTACTTTTCCATTTTGTAAATTTTCATACAGGAGAATTCCATTTGGTCTCTATAATGCTCCTAGTACATTTCACCTTCGTATTATGAGTATATTTACATGTACATTGATAATTATATGGATGTTTTTATAGAAGATTTCATCTATTATATCTCTTCCATTCATGATTGTTTGGAAAACATAGGTTTTATCCTCCACCATTGCATTAAAAAAGATCTTATATAAAATTATGAGAATTTCCATTTCATGGTAGATTGGGGGCTATTTCTTGGAAATGTTATTTTGAGTATGGAAATTCAAGTTGATAAATAAAAAATTGAAATAATTTCCTCCCTTATATTTCTAAAATTCCTTTATGAGGTGATTTTTTTGGAACATGTTTGTTTCTACCAATAATTAATTAAATAATTTAACAATATCTTACTTACCTTATCTCGATTATTACAAAAAGACTCTATTTTTTTTGAAAAATTGTGATGATTCATTTCATTGACTAAAAATATGTCTTACATCACCTCTTACCATCCAAAAACTGTGGTGGGATTTCCCCTTTGAACTTATGTGTGATGCCACTAACTTTTATGTTGGAGTAGTTTTATCAAAAAATGGTTGACAGGGATCCTCATATCATTGCATATGCCTCACATACCCTTGATATTTACTAGAAATACTACATGAACATAAGAAAATAACTTCTTTATGTTGGGGTTTACATGGAAAAATTTCATTTATATCTTCTTGGGTAAAAATTAATTGTGTTTTTTGATCATGTTTCCCTTCAGTTTCTACTTAATAAACTCGAAGCTATACCTTGCTTCATACAGTGGATGATCCTTCTTCCTTAATTTAATCCAAAAATTTGGGGTAGAAAATGAGTAGAGCATGTAGAGGCTATATATATTAGAAGGATACTTCCATCCTCATATATTGACTCATACCCCTATATTCGCATAAAAAAATGTTTCCTGATGATAAATTGTATTGAGTGCAATTTGATATTCCTTAGTATGCGGAAATTATGAATTATGTAGTAGTATATTTTATTCTTGGTGATTTGAATACAAAATCAATACAATATTGTAAAAAATGCATCTCATTGGTATATTTGGGATGAACCTTACCTTTTTTGAATATGTAGTGATCATGTCCTCTGGTTTTTTGTTCCCAATAACAAGTTCAAGTATATCCTTAGCTTCTTCCACACTCTTGCTTGTGGGGGCCAGTTAGGTCACAAATAGACTAATGACAGTTTTTTGATTCTAGTCCATTTGGACAACATTATTTTGGGATGCCCATGTTTTTTTAGAGTTTTAAATCATTACAAAATGATGAGAAATATATCGAAAATAAATGAAATTCAATAATAACACGTAGTCTTTCATGAAAATTTTAAGGTTTGGGTATTATATTTATGAATCCATTTCCTCAATTATTTGGAAACTTGTATATTATTATAGAAGTAGATAATGTCTCAAAATTGTTAGAGGTATGAGTCATAAGGTATGATGATTCAAAGATAGTTAAGATATTTTTTAAAACCTATTTTTTTGTTTTGACTTCCTTGGTTCGTCATAAGTAACCGGGGTTCTCAAATTTTCAATATAATAATAAAATCACTTTTACATAAGTATGGGGCCAGACATGAAGTTTATTATGTATATCATCTACAAAACCACAATCAATAAGATTTTTTAAATAGATAGTTCAAACAAATTCTTAAAAAAATGGTTCAACCCAACAAAAAATAATAGAGTCTTAGACTTGATGACGAATTTTAGGCTTCCTATACTATCTTAAAAACTCCCAATGTCATGTAACCTTATCAACTAATTAAAAAAAATATCTATCAACTCCCTATTGAGAATGTGCATTGGGCCTAATAGGACACTAAATAATGAAATTCTAATCATTCTGGTGTAGGTTCTCAAAATGAATATTTAGATTCAAGATCTAAGGGAAATGTAAAGAGAATCATATAAGAACTTTTAAATCTACAAAGAGAGAACCAAAGACTCCCATGAACACCTAATGCTTCATCATCAAATATAAACTAGACATAATGTCATCCTTTTAAATACAATACTAAAACTGCACCTACATAAGATTTGTTCCCACTAGTTTGCCTATACAGTATTTCTAATTTCTATCCATTTGGTGTTGTACAAATTAAAAATTAATAAATAAATAAAAACATTCACTATCAATGTGAAAAAAATGAATCACTTTCATGAAACCATTTTGGAGTCCTCAGTGGAGGAACTCTACCTTCAAGAAGAAACCTACCAATGACACCCATCAGGGTTTATCCTTCCTTCCTATAGTCTCTTTTAGCATAATAAAGAAACTACACACTATAAGTGTGTGCGGGGAGGGGGAAATTTTGGGTGAGTTATTATTTTCATCATCTTTCCTATTTTTCTATTTTTCACTTCTGATATATATTTTTTACCTCCCCCCTTATATTATTCATTTTTTCATTATTGTGTGAGAATTATCATATTTAATTCCCACAAAATCATGGAATTATTGAAAATACATGTCGAAATTACAAATTACATTTAAAAAAAAATTTATTTCACTTATGACATGTGAGTTTTAGAATGAATTTTTCATTAGTGTTTTTTTAAAGTAAATTGGTTATATTTTAATGATATTAATGGTTTTATCCCTATGAAACCTTTGATATGATTGATACCATATGTGTGAGTAGTTTATGGGAAAATTTTGTCAATAAATATATATACACATCATTTCACCCAAACATGAAGTGTGAATATTTATTAATTTATAGAAGGTAAATATAAGTTATATTAATGTTTATGATGTTTCCAAAATTATTTTCCCATACGTTTTTCCTTACTCGATCTTTTTTCATTACTATACCAGATTTAACTATGCATGTGTACTTTTTATCAGACTCTTTTATGCATTAAGAATCAAACACAAAATAATATAAATAAGTAATGAGGTAGTGATGAAATGTAAAAAATTCGAGGATATCAAGGTTGGGAGCTCAAGGTTTGACTTTTGATAATTCTTAACTATGTGGGACTTGAAATTTGATTATAAAGGATGTAGGGAAGGTTATATGGAAATAATTAGGTAATCATACAGATTTTAAAATAATATATATTTACTGGATAGAATGTGGAAATAATAAATTGAAATTTTTGTTGAACACCCACACCCACAAGTAGTGTGTTAGTAACATAGTTGACTTTTGAATTCCTTACATTGACTAATATAAAAAATATCCATGAATATCTGTCTGATACAATTTAGTAAAAATATTTTTCCCACGATCACTATAAATGACTCATTGGTGTGGGTTTTTCTTTGATCACATATCTATAATTAATTATATTTTATTTGAGTGTTAAATATTTAGGAAGTTTGGAATATCTCTATGCATATTTTTTTTGGAAATGTGACTTTTCCCAAGAGTTAAAATGTTTAGGTAAGGTGGTGTGATCTCATAGTAATTCACAATTAACATATGCCTCTATACCATAGTTTTGAGATGATATTTAATTGTAAATTTAAAATATAATAAAAAACTTCACTTCAAATTTTATTAAATTAGTCATTTTTTTCACTTTTAAAAATTGAAATTTTACTTATTTGTATAATTACATTGTAGTTAGAGGTGATTTGGAGAAACCATGATTAAATTCAAGTGAAACAGGTCAAATTTTTTAAGATCCCATGAACTCATGTGTAATAAACATCAATCTTAAGATAATATGTGCATACAAGTAAGATTAATATTGGTGGGAAGATGTAAAAACATTTAGGATCCATTTATCTAAAAGACTAGGGATCCCAATTCATGAATTTTGAGGCCTAAAAATCACAATAATCAGGGAAAATCTTCACAATTCATAGTTTCATGGTCACTTCTATAATTAGACCATATTTAGGTTTGTGGGCCTCCAAATGTTTCCAATTATTTTAGAGATATTCATGATGTAGGAACCGACTTTTTAGTTTAGTCTAAAGTGATATAAGAATTTATGGTCACCTAAAGACATGTGATAATTGGTATCTTAAAATATGGGTGACCAAAACCATCTTTAAATTTTCCTATAAATTGGAACCTTGGGAACCCCATCGTCAAGTTTAACCAAGTGAAAATATTTTCCATTTTGGAGGCACAAAAGAGTTCTATATTCATTCTTGAAGGTTTATAGGCCCCTATCCTCATAAGTAGTTCAAGGATGAAATAAAAGTTCATCCTAATCCTCTTCATCCTCTTGATGGATAGATAAATGGTGGGAGACCATTTCACGGTATATACACACAAACGAAGATTGAGTTATGGAACATGTTCTTTAATAGTCTTTGTATAATTTGGGTGTGAAACATTTCATTAATTCTTTATCATAACATTATTATATGTTTAATACATTATTTTGGTATAATCAAGGGAAAAAATTTCATTTAAATTCCAATTGGGTTGAGATTTCATGTTGGAATCTTGTGTTTTTTTGATTGTAAAACACAATAATAATTTCTATCTCGTATATACATAATATTTCAAAATGATTAGGCATCCCTTAATCTATGCTTGAGGTCCAAACCTTGACAACACAATTATTGTGTAAAGGGTTGGTTATTTGTGTATAATTTTAATATGAATAATGGGAATTGAGATATTGACAAACTTTAACCAAAGGATTCCATTAAACCATCTGTATTTTTAGAACAATGAACTAACTATGTTGTGTAGTGAACTTGAGATTACCTCTTTCTCTCATACATATAACCTACCATCTCTATGAATGGTGTATTTAATTTTTATATATCTATATTTTATGGATTAATATAAATACATATATAATAAATATATATGATATTTATATCTTGATTAAAATTCTATAGATTAAGGAACCATGATCAAAGTATAAGTTCCAAAACTACCGAACCAAAAAATGCATGAAAAATGAAGCAGTTATTCTCTAAAATAGTTATTTTAGAAGTGAAGTTTCAATAAATGAGAGATAAATTTTTTTTATTTAATAATATATCGTATGATATATATAGGTATGGTTCTAGAATATATTTACAATAAATATATATTTATTATATTTAAATTTCAAACGTGTACAAAGGAAGTCAAACCTAAGGTTAGTATTTATTTCACAATCTCATCCTTATTCGGGATTGTTTATGTTTAAGTCTCCATTAGGGGAATTATTTGATATTTTGATCTTAAACCCAATATATTTTGTTCACCTTGGGTTATTTAGATAAATTATAAGTTTTCCTTTCATTTTCCTATCTTTAAGTACTGAAGATATCAAAATAATGTTTTTAAGGGAAACTGACCTTGTTTTTCTACTCAGTGAGGAAAATTTATCTTCATGCATATATTTTCCATAAAATTTATAAAAAAATGTTTTTAATATTATAAAATTAATTATAAATGAAAACTTTAACAATCATTAACTTTTTCAAAATGGTTTAAATGGAATTTTATTGTCATTTTGCCAATGAGGTACTTTTTGAAATTTTACAAAAGCGTGAAAGGAATGTTTTTTAAACTTATAGGACATAAATGAAAATTTCAAACATCATGAATGATAATTGATTTTAATTTTCCATTATAATTTTAAACTTCCTTTTTAAAGAAACCTTTTCTTAATACTTGGAAAATTTTCATATTTTAAATATGTGACTTCAAAGTGAAAAGGGTATTTTCCTTAAAAATATTCCAACGACCTTTTAAAAATTTATCCATATATGTAAAATTAAATTATTTAATATTATAATTTATAGAGGATATAATCTAATGATACCATCTACCATATTTCTCTGGATGGTTTATGATTTGTTTGAATATGGAATGTATTGTTGTTCCTCATGCTATTTATTCAAATATAGGCAGTTATTGAAGTTTTAAAGAATGTTGATTATGTTGTGTAGTTTATTTATGTATTTAATGAATTAGAATAATTAAGAGATGAATGGGTACTGTAATTAAATAGCCCCTAAATTAATCATAAGGTCTCATGAGATAAAATATATTGCGTATTTTTCTAAGGATTTACCCATTTATGTAAGATGTCTTTTAATGATCCCTTGACTGTATGTTTTAGAAGTCTTGGAACGAGTCCTCAATGGTAAGTTTAAAATATCTTATATTATGAACTTTATCATTTTTAAATTATTTATTAATGAACATGTGATTATTTAAATAGTTATGATATCCATGTATATGTTTTCAACTCTTGTGATTATTTATATGGAATTATTTGAACATCATTTATTATTTCCATGTTATTTATTCCCTATTAGCTTTTATTATATGCATATAGTTACTAAGAATGTAATATCATCATTTTATTATGTTTCCTTTCCCCAAGATTTCAAGAAGTGTATTATTATTTATATGAAAGGATATACTAAAGTGAATAATGTCATTCTCAAAGAAAATACTACATTATATTTTCGGTTTTCAAATGTAATGTAAGATTTAAGTATATATCTTGTTTTTTAAGAACACTAAAATATTTATTCCATTGGGATAAAATTTATTATATCTAGTTTCAATTTAATAATGTAACCACTAAATCGGGTATAATATTATTAGGGTTTTTATGTTTGGTATTGGAGGAAATTTTAGAAGATTCATTAGGAATTATATTTAGGAAAACGTACATTAGTTAATATAAACCTATGATAGAATTTGAGTAAAAGTATAAGTATTGGAAAACATTTTAAAGTTTTGGTAAGTTAGAGATAATTTGGTTTTGAGAACAATACATACCTGACTGGATACTACAAGTGGATGTGGTTTTCGAATAGATGCATCTAGGGGTAATAACCTTGAAAAGAGTTGTTCGATTATATCTCAGCTATAAATTTTGGTTCATGATGAGTGTGACATTAATATTCACCCAGTTCTACACTCTTGGGGTATATTTTAAAGATAATTTACATTTTATTTAAAAACCATTATTAATGATCTATTTTTTTTAATTTGAGAATATTTCCAAGGAAACCATGTTTACGATTATGAGATTAGCTATGCATAAAATTTTTAATTTATGTAATGTGTTTCAAAAGTTTAAATATTATACATTATTATTCATAATTGTATGATATAATATAGTCTAATACATTATTTATAAAGGGATCCTAGTGGATGGAATGGAACCCATATTTATTCATGTAATCCATACAAGGATTTACCTTCTAGGAAATATAATGACGATAGAGTTAGAGTTTAAGTTTGAGCTAAATAAATTATAAATATATTGGGGTAGCTTACTCTAGTTGTGAAAAATAACCTTTCTCATATGGAGTAGCCTAATGATCCATAATGTGGTGTAATAATGTTATAACACTTCATGTTCTAGAAACCTATATCATTCCACAGGACTACAAATCCATTTATAGCTGAGTAATGGATAATTTCTTAAGAGAAGATAAATATCGTTTTGGGAAGTAATGAATAAAAGAAGGTTTTCATGAATGTTTATCACCTATAAAGGGATTAAAATCACAGATTTACATTCATTCAAAACACTAAAGGTGAGGGGGAGCACTAGTCTCCCAATAATTATCATCATATGAGGATATAATATCATGTGATATCAAGATAGAGAAAGAATTATCCAAGTCCCATAGATTTGAAGGAAAGTAAAATAAGTAGACTATGGAAGAGAAAAAAATGGATAAGGGGAAGATGAAAAATTTTAATTTTACAATATGTGATACTTTTGGAAGGACACTATGGTACATGATTAAAAGAAACAAAAGTTTGCTTCAAGTATGGAGAAAAAGTCCGTCATGCTCATGAATTAAAGGGTAAATAAGGAACCATCAAAGAATAGTTCTTTAACTACAAAGAGATGATTCACTATTCCAATCAATAACCCAAACATCATGGGAACTTACCCTAAAATACTATAAGGGGAGAAGGCCAAGCTTATGCAATTGTTATAGCCGATGTGGGAGTTCCTAGACGAACGGTTAAATTTAAACTTATCATCCACTCCAATATTGAAATTTTTAACTTGATTATAGTTATATTAACTCTTTTATATCTGAATAATTTTCTAAGGGTATCACATCACCACCTCAATGATTAGTTATTTAATTGGTGGTGAAAATTCTTAATGGTAGGATGACCATATCTCAAGTCTATAACTCATCTCTAATATAAGTTTGATGGAATGTTCTTCTAGTAAATCTTGTTATTATTTATATATTTGAATTTTATGTAATTTTGAGTATATATTGGATCTCTCAGTACAAATACCATATCAATTTTTGAGGAAGAGAAGTTATATTTGATATTCCAAATCAACCTATGATCATCTATCAATGAATGTATAAACATGAACACCCAATAAAAACTACTTCCATCATATGGGGTTTTATACCTATTCATGAGGGATATTTATCTAAAATGGTTAGGGATAAACTCAACATTGGAAATGTTACTATTTTTTAGAAATAATCTAATGTATTCCCTAAGGATTTTCTAGTCTTCCCCCAAATCATTATGTTGAGTTTTCAATAGAAATCATACTTGGTGCTATGCCCATTTCAAAGAATCAATATAGAATTACCCCAATTGAGTTGATGTAATTGAAGGAGAAACTCTAGAAGAATCTAGATATGGGATTCAAACAACCTAGTGATTATCCAAGTGTTGAAAATATTTTTTTAATTAATAATAATGATGGTTCAATGCCTCTTTTCATTTATTATCAGGAACTTAGAAAGATAACTATTAAGAATACGCATTATCTACCCCATATCGATGATCTATTCAAAAAATTACAAGGATATCTTTAATTTTACAAGATTTTTCTTCAATACTGATATTATAAGCTATGATCAAGAAGGAGGATATAACCAAGGAATCCTTGTAAATGAGGTATGGTCATTAAGAATTTATAGCAATGCCATTTTGACTTTCCAATGTTCTTTCTATCTTCTTGTATTTAATGAATTGAGTCTTTAGATATTACCTTGATCAATTTGTGGTTTTATTTAAAAAAATGTTATTATATATTCATAGATAAAGGATTACCATGAATGAAAGTTTAGAATTGTACATTACAATTTGAGTGAGGAGAAGTTGAATGCTAAATTTACAAAGTGTGAATTTTATCTTCAATAATTTTCATTCATGGGTCATATAAGCTCAAGTGAGTGTGTATCAGTGGATACTTAAAAGATGTAAGTTATTTATAAATGGCCTAAACCAATAATGGTAACTAAAATTTGTAGTTTTATTGGGTTGTATGGATACCATCGACACTTTGTGAGTGATTTCTCATAACTGTCTAATCCAACAACCAAGTGAGATCGAATGGGATCTAAGTTCCTCTAGATATATGATTGTGAAGAAAATTTCAGGGAACTTAAGAGAAGGTTAGTTATATAACCTATGATTATATTACCTTATAGTAGAGAAGGTTTTTTAATATATAGTGATACATCAAATAATGGAATGAAATGTGTTCTCATACAAAATGAAATGGTTATAAATTATATATGTCTCATGATAATTAAAGGTTCAAGGGATATCTATGAAACTCATTATTTGGAGTTAGCTATAACATTTTTTTAATTAATGATATATAATAATTATCTTTATGGATAAATATTTTACATATATATGGATCATAAAATTTTAAAGTATATATCCCCTAAAAGTAGCTGAATATGTGATAGAGAAGATGACCAAATATGATTAAAGATTATGAATGTTCAATGTATTAAAACCTAAGGAAAGAGAACACGATGGAAGATGATCTAAGTAAAAAGGATCATGCAAGATTATCTGTTATGAGGATCATACAAGATCCAATATTTAAATATTTTCAAAGGGTATATCTATAAATCATGGAGGAAGGAGAGAAATCTTATCTTTCTATAATGAGTCTTCAGACATCTATCCATGTAAGGATTAAGGGGGGATAAATGAAAGATTTGGAATTTAAAAAATAAGGTTATAAATGTTCATTATCTTCACCATGATTATTATGGAATGACAAGGTTTAGGAACCACATATGTGTTCCATCGATTCATTATTTTAAGGAGATATTATATAAGGTTCATAATTTATCATTATCTATCCATCATTGAAGTATGAAGAGGTACAAATACATGAATGATTATTTCTAGTGGGATAAAATAAATATATATATATTGTATATTATGTATATCAATGATTGGTATGTCAAAAATTTGAGTATGAGAGAAAAAATTCTAATTGTATTTTATAATCATTATCTATAATATAATGAAAATGGGAAGACATCAACATTGTTTTTGTCATCAAACTCACCAAAAATTCAAAAGAAAGTAATTCTATTTGGGATATAGTCAATAAACTTATGAAGACATAACACTTTATTTATATAAAATTATATTTATCTATTGATCAACATTATAAAATATAAATTAGGAAAGTAGTTTGGTTGCATGGAGTACCACATTCTATTGTATCTAATCAGAATCTGAGATTTACATAAAAGTTCCAGTGAATTCCTTAGTAGTATCTAGATACAAATTTGATTTTATGTATATATTATCATCATCATACATATTTTTAGTCTGATAGAATTATTAAAACCCTAGAGGGTATTCATTGATATTTTTTATGGATTTTAAAGTTTTTTGGGATCAACACATTCCATTAGGATAGTTTTCTTATAACAATAGTTTTAACATGAGAATTTATATGATCCATTATGAATCCCTATATGGATATATGTTTATAAATCTAGTATTATAGGATTAATTTGTAGAAATAAAAATATTGGGACCTAAGTTAATCAAGTAAATAGAATAGAAAGTTATATCCATTAAACAACACATCAAAGTAGCTTAGCGTCAACAGAAAAGTTATGTTTACAATCATCGAAGATATCTGGAGTTTGAAGTTGGAGATAATGTTTTTTATGAGTTTATCCATGGAACAAGGTTGTGAAAGTTGTAAATAATGTAAATTTTAGCACTATGTATTTTCCCCTTC
Source organism: Viscum album (assembly GCA_963277665.1). Taxonomy (NCBI): domain Eukaryota; kingdom Viridiplantae; phylum Streptophyta; class Magnoliopsida; order Santalales; family Viscaceae; genus Viscum; species Viscum album. Next base: position 1,982,658,124 of record OY728119.1, read on the forward strand.
AACATTTTTTATCTAGTAGGGATGATAGCTTATCACTTGGTGCTTTCACTAAACCTCTCTCAAGTTCCAAATGTTTTTAAAGTATCACTCTTAATGAATTACGTACCTGATTCATCAAATGTATTGAACTCATAGATCATTAAAACAGATAATGATCATTCATACAAATAAAAATCAGTAGAAATCTGGTATTGTAGATATAAAGTTCAATAAAACTAGACTACTCACATTGTTAAAGTCCAGTAGTGGAATTAGAAATTCAAAGAAGAAACTTAGGAACCCACGGATGCAATGAAATTGGTATCTCCACATATATTTGTATAAATGTAAGGAAATTTTTATAGTAAAATTAATTTTTTTGGTAGGTATAATGTAACCCCTATGTATTTTAAGATATAGTTTTATAAAAAAAATTTATTCCTTCGATACCTTGCGATACACACAACCCTGAGTCTAAATAATCCACAATATGGTATACTATTATAATCTACCCATTAAATTAGCAAATATAAATAGTAATAACTAAATTATGAAAATATATGGTTTAAACATGTATAAAATAAATTAATTAGTTATCAATTGATTATAAAATGAAATAAAAAACATTTGTAAGTAAAATAAATATTTTTATAAAAACCTGTTTTTACACATGCAATATGGTTATATCTTAATAAATTAAATTGATCACTATTAGTGAATAATTTTAATGAAATTTATATTTTTTTATTAAATATTTTTTAACAATCATCTAATGTTTTTTCTATGAATTAGATAAGAATATATATCAATTTTTTTGATTAAAAAATATTTTTTTATTAAAAATAGTTTCTATCACATTTCTTACACTTATTTTTTAAAATGAATTTATACCACTTATATAAAATTAATTTTTTAAAAATTAATCCATATTTTTAATCAAGAAGTAAAAATTTGGTAATTAGTTCTCTTTTATTATTAGGAATTATGAAAAGTAGCCATGATCAAATTTATCAATTCAGAAAAGGGTAAATTGAGTTAACCTTGGGTAAAACTAAGTTTTAAGGGCCCCATTTTTCATATTAATTCTTATTTAATGAATTTAATTCGAGCCATATGACCTTATTCTTGAAATTTAATTACTTAAGGGAAAATTTTCCATAATAAGGACCAATATTATATTTAAATCTTGGAAAAATACCAAATTTCACTCTCTTACTTTTATATCTTATGTGTTCACATAGGGAAAAAAGATGTGAATGAATATTAACAGTTTCTAGAGTAATGAAATTATTCTAATTATGGTAATTTATTTATAATATTTAGTGTTTATATAATTACCTTAAATTCTTATGCAACACCGACACATTATTTCATCTATTAATAGAAAAATAAAATAAATGATTTTTTAAAATATTAAAGGTACTATAATTTAGAGATTTTTTGTGATTCAAAATTTTTAAAAATGAATATGAAATATTTTTGATTTGTTAATGGAATATATTCTAATTCCATCCTTGTACTTGTATCTTTAAATTCAAAATAAATGAATTTTGTCAAAAATGACATTAATGATATTTTATGAAAATAATATCTTATTAAATTATTTAAAAATATTAAAATTATCGAAATTGGAAAAGTTGGATAAGATATGGTATAAAATTTCATATATTTTCCATTTATGATCCAATTTTTACATTATATGTAAAACTAGAACCTTGTACGAGTGAAAAAGAGGTTAATATGGTTAAGGTTAATATAGGGTAACTAAGGGGTTAAACTAAAAGGTAAGTTTTAAAAAACCATATGAACATGTAAAAATTTTACATGTTGATTTTATTTAATTAAAATAATACCTTATAATCATTTTATATTAATCTATTTCCATTTGGAATAATTTGTATTAATAATTACTTGGTTATATATTAATCTTTTTTGTAATACCATGTGTCTCCTTTCATTACCTTATAAACAGACACCCCTTCCCTCTCTTATTTGAACCACTTTTAGAAACCTAAATGAAAAATACCAAACCATTTGAATTCTAAAAACCCTTATTCATGTTATATAGGTTCCGGTATCCCCAAAATACGAACCCTAGAGTCCTTAAGAGGATATTTAAATGATTTTTTGAAAGAGTATGTTATCACCTTAACTAATCACATTATTTTTACATATTATTTTACCTAATTTAAATATATGTATTTTATAATAAAATAATAAATTAAGTATCATAAAGATATTTAAATGTTATTATGATAATCAAACCACCACTATCCACCCTATTTTTCATCTAATGAAAAATGATAAAGTTGATCGTGTGTACGTGTGGACTGACACCTCCACGAAGCGATGTGATTCATTTTTTCATTTATAGTTTACATGGATGGTAATAATTTTATATTTAAAAAATATTTATGATACATATGATATTATATAAATTCTTTAAGTTTAATTATTATTTATCTTTCTTTCATTCTATCCGTGGAAAAGTGAAAACAACATTCATGCGTACGTACGACCTAACATCTCCATGAACAACATAATTTATTTTTTATATCCAAATTTTATGGATTAATATAAAAGAATATATAAAGAATATATATGATATTTATAACATGATTAACAATTTGGAGAATATTTAATCATGAGAAAAGTAAAAGGGTCGAAACTAGCGAATCAAAATATACAAGAAAAAAGAAGAAATTATTAACCAAAATAATTATTTTAACAAAAAATTATTAATAAAAAGGTGATAAAATATTATAAATAAGTCATATATTATATGATATATATGATTATGGTTTTGGAATATATTTATAAGAAATATTTTTTATTGTAAAGGAGGTTCTAAAATGTGTGAAGGAAGATATATCTGATGTAAGGGTATATTTCTAAATCTTATCATTATTCAGTATTGTTTATGTTTATGTCTATGTTGGGGGAATTATTTAATATTTTATCATAAAAAATTATATATTATTATACCCTATTTATTTTTATAAATTTAACATTTTTATTTCATTTTACTCTCTTTAAGTACTCAAGATATCAAAATATTTTTTTAAGGAAAACCGACCTTGTTTTTCTACTCCATTGGAAAAATTTCTCTTGTCCATATATTCATTAAAATTACTAAAAGAATGTTTTTAAAATTACATGGTTTTATTAAATAAATTTTTACCCATTTTGAATTTTTAAAAAATGGTTTAAAATAAATATTATTATCATTTTCTGAATGATGTACTTTTTGACATGTTTCCAAAAGTGTGAAAGGATTTTTTTAACTTATAAGACATGAATTCAATTTCATGTCATCATTACCACTCACTAATTTGAACTATATTTTACAATTTATTTTTCAAAAAGAAAAATTTTCCATGATATTTTGTAAATTTTTATATTTTTAATTAGTGATTTCAAAGTAAAAAGGGTATTTTCCTCAAGAAGATTTCCAAATATCTTTTGAAAGTATTATCATCTATGTAAACACCATTTTTTAAATATTATAAATTAATGATTATATGATCTAATGATAAAATCCATTATATTTCAATGGATTTTTTATGATTAGTTTGATAAGGGAAATTATTTTTATTATGGTTCTACTTCATCCAATATGTAAAATTGTTTATTTTGTAAGGAATACTAATTATGTTGTGTTCTTTATTCATATGACGGACGAATTGAAATTATTAAGTGACATGTGGGTCCTAGAATAACATAACCTCTCGATTTATTGGTAGGTATCACGAGAAAAACACTATTATTTATTTGGATGAATCCTTACCCATTTATATATTATGTCTTGGCACAAAGCCTTGATGATACGTTTTAGATGTCTCAGAATTATTCCTTGATGGTATATATATAGTGTCCAAAATTATGCATTCCATCATTATAAAACTAGTTATTGATTAACATGTTATTATTTGAATAGTAATGTTATCCATGTATGAGTTTCTATATCATGTTATTATTTACATAATATTATTTGATTATCATTTATTATTTACATATTATTCAATCCTTATTTTCTTCCGATAAAAGCATAACCTTATTGAGTATTTGAGATCACCCCTTCCTTATGTTTCCTTTCTCATGGATTCTAGGAAGAGTATTGTGATTCATATGAAGGGATATGATAAAGGTAATAATGGTGTCCTCAAAGAAAAAACTATGTTGTATTTTTATTTTTCAAATGTAGTGTGATATTCTAGTATGAAAATATTTAGCAATTAATTATAAACTATTTATACCTATTGGATGTGATTAGTTGTATATTGTATCAATATAATAATGTAAACACTGAATCTAGGTTACTAGGTTTGATGTCTTTACACCCACAATAAAAAATTGTTAAATTTCAAACCCAAATATTATCCTTATATCGAGGAACAATATGAATAGTTTTCAAGGAAATGATCCTTATTAGGATGACTTTTTATGATACTAAAGAATTTATATATTTATGATCGAATACCACATATATTATCTTCAAGATAAGTAACCATATTTTCCCATGCCACTCCTTCTGAGTCAAGCAGTTGGTGTGGTACCTTAATTAGATTAATATGATTAAAACTCCCATATTCCTTTTCCTTGTAGTAAACTAATTTTATCATTTATGATAAAAAAATTAAAAAAATATTTAACAAAGGAATGTTTCTTTTCTAGTGAAAGAAATTATTTCATCATCTTTAACTTTTTATCAACAATCATTCAAGGAAGTAATCATGAAAATTGATTTATTTATTTTATGTGATAAAGGATATAGACATAGGTCTTACTATATATTTATCAATTTCAATATATACAAATATTTTTAACCTATCAGGTAGAGCTGGAATTATAAAAGATAGTGAAGTAATGAGCCTCACTCAATGGTAATTCCAATTGTATAGAGTTCCTACAAATACAACAGAATAAGAATTGATTAAACTGGGAAATTTAATATATTTAATAACCCAAACTCTAATAACTCAAATTCAGTGTGTAATATTTTGCATTTCCATAGATAAAAGTGATATAATCACATATTAGGATTAAAAAATAAAAAATAAAAAAGCATATGTTATGTATCCATGAACTCATTTTAATAATTCTTATTCATATCTTGGGGAAAGGGAAAAAAATATTGGTGCGACCAAATTATCGACAAGTTTTACATATATAGGAAGTTATCACAAGTAAATAAGGAATAATCAATATCAAAAAGTAAATAACTGAAAACACATTCCATTGAATCGATAACTTGAGCATGATATGAATCTATGGATAATATTAATGAATTAATCTCATGAATAATAACAACTGAATTCTAAATGAAAAATTCATAATATTGGATGTCATGATCTCAAAAATCATGATATTTATACCTTAAAATATATATTATAGGATATTTTAATCGAGGGGAAGGTATACACAAAAACCTATTTAATTTGGTCAACTAATTTGTCACATAATACTTATTGATGCATCTAGGGGATATATAATTCTGATCCCCACCCATAACTATATGTACAATACATTACTCATATTTTTAATGATAAATTTCACTCTTTTATGATATTACTTATCAATAAATGTATGAATTTAATAAATAATATGGAATATCAATATTTCCCTAGTCAATTGAATAACTTTAAAAGTAAAAACTGTTTGTAGAAACAATATTAGGTTTTGGAAATGGCCATATCTATGATTAAAATAATATATATATTTAAGATAAATATAATTTACAATGATAAGAATAAATTTAATGTTTTAATATAATGTTAACAACCAAAAAATTAGTAAGAGATAAAAGATGAGAATCAATTCATTATAAATAAAGGGTTTTTAATAAATTCATGTTGTTTTGATAATAAAAGGAAATAGAAGTAAAACATTAAAATATGGTTTAATAAAAAAATATTTGTAAAAACATATAAAACTTTTAGAATAATATAAATACTATAAAATAGTTAAAGTGGTGGGAAATTCTGTTAATACAGAATTCATCAAACAACATTCATTTTTCATTTTTGTAAAGAAATTAAAAAATGAACCTTTCAGAAAAAATTAAAAATATTACTATAAAAAAATTAAATGATTAAGTATAATATAAAATGTATTTCAAAAACCATTTTATTAAATAAAATTACTTTTTAAAAATAATTTTGAAAAATATGGACACAAAAGAAAATATACCCTATAAAAAGAGAAATGATATCATCTTTTATTATAAAAGTTTATTTTCTTGATTTAAGTATCAAATGTGGAAAAATTTGGAAGAAAATATAGAAAATTCTTAAAAATACATAGTATTATAAAATATATAAAGTTTGTGAAGGATCTATTATATGATTTCTTTAGTGAAAATAAGAGTAGTCCCCAAAAATGAGATAGTAAAATAAATTCTTACCTCTTCGGTAAATTTTCAATTAGTACCCCTTAAAAGAGTAAACATGAATTGAAATTATTAATACTCATGAATAAATATGTATTACATTTAAATTAATAAAATTTAAGTATATACAACACTTAAATGTAAATAGGTTCATAATACCAAATATGACTTAATAGAGTGGAAATTGTGATGAAATCCCTTACCTCACTTTTCGCACTATTTAAAAGTGGTTTAAACTATAATATAATGGTTTTAAAATAGTTTTTAATTTATAATATAACCATTTTAATATATATAATATCATATATTATTCTCATATGACATATTATAACTCGTTCATTAATAATATTTCATTATTACCATTATTTTGGGTGTTAACTACATCGTTTTCTTATGCGTGTTTTATCATGAAATTTACAATTATTATTCATAGTATATAGTTTCAAAATATAAATAATTATATTAATGTTATAAAACATTATTTTTTCATTTTATATATTTTTATAATCATTATATTTTTTCTTGTAGAATGAATCACATTACTTCCTGGGGATGATAGGTCGTACATACACACATGGGATGTTATCATTTACCAAATGGGTAAAAGGGTAAAGAAGAAGTTGATATTTTTATTTTATAGAATCAATATTATTTCATAATTATCATATATATTCATTATTTATATAATTATTAATATTCATGTGAGTTGGTGATGGAAAAAAAATTATATTAGTTCATAAAGCGGTAGTCCGCCGTACACGCGAACGATGGTTTTGTCACCCATTTGATGGAGAAGGAGGTGGATAATTATTATTATATAAAAATTACAACATTTTAATATATTTAATATAGTGTTTTATTATATTGTAATATTTTATACATAACTGAATGTGGTAAAACAAGAAGTAAAAAAGAAAGAGGTTAGTGAAGATGATTTCCTTCGCTTAGAAAAACCTCCATTGGATATCTTATTAAGGATCCTAGAGTTGGTCTTTTGTGAAGAAAAGAATCTATATAATGTTACTAAGGATTTTTAGGGGATATGTTTTCATCATTTTTTAGCTAAATGGATCTATAGGAGTGAATAAGTGGGGGGGGGGGGGGAGGTGCCCTTTTATAATTGAGGTGAGTGACACACTTGTAATTTTTCAATGTTTTAAAATAATATCAAGGAAATGTTTTAAAAAAATAGATAAATAATAAATCATATTAAAAGGTGATAATTTTAGGTTCAAAATACAAACAACCAATGGGCCTTCATCAAGTTTATATGTCATTTTAACCCTTATCGTTTTAGGTTTACCCCTGAGAAACTAGTTTTAACCTTAACAATGATAAATATTTTTTTATGTTCTTACTATTCATTAGGAAAACAAATTAAGTTGAACATATTAACTAATATTAATTATGTTTATTTCAAATATATAATTCATTTTATCAAATTAAATTCATAGAATTGGAATAATCTATGTTTAATATAATCGCACAATACGTGATGATAAATGTTTTTTAAGGGAATGTGTTTTTCAAGCATAAAATGACCTTATATTTACTATATGACCAGTGATCACAATTATATGGATTTAAATTAATATAGTTAGATATATAATATTTAAATTTCATTTAAATCATTCATTGTTAAATATTTTTTTAATTAATTAAAATGGAATGACATTATGCATTAAAAAATAATTTTTTGAAAAATATTATTTTTTACCACCAAGTGATCTTATATTTATTTCTATCAAATTTATGTTCAATAAATTTTTTATTATAAAAATTAGAAATATTATTATAAATAAAATTATGAATATTTAAAAAATACAATATTAATTATTTAATAAATATTTTTTCAAAGTGAAGATAAAAAAACATTCTAGGATTTTTTGACCTATTAAGTTCAAAGTTGATATGCATAATTTGAAATTATATTTTTGTTCCAAGAAATATTAACAGGTGAATTTTATTATATATTTTTTATAATAAAATATTCACTTACTATAATTAAAGATTAGGTGTTATAATAAGTATCCAGATTTTCTCCTTATAACTGTTGGAAATGGATAAACTGGATGAAATTACAGCCCAATAAGTGGTTCATATTCATGGCAGTACACACTGATATATAATTTTTATAAATCCAAAATATTTTAGTGGGATCTAATGATATTAAAACCATAAAGTATATTGTTTGGGGTAGTCCATGGTAATAACATGGGTCCGATAGTGTTGACCACTAGAAAAACTGTTAATATGGTATTTTTATTCTTGATAAGAGGTCATTAAAAATATTATTCTTCCCTTAATATGCCATTCCTAAATTTTCTTTGAGAAAAAAATTAAAAACATAATGAGCTTAGTTTATATAATTAATTTTCTTTTAAATTTTATCATTCATGGGAAATAAGACATATCAAAATGGAAAAAATTACCATCCTAAAATATAAATCTAAAAATTGTCAATAGCCCCTTTTACTGATATCATTTTATTATATGTTTAATTATAATGAACCCACCTATATTTTAAATCCCCAATTCTTAGACATAGATATGAATCTTTCTCTTTTCATATTCTTCTAAAAAGATACCATCCAATATAAATTACATTAATATATTTGAAGGATATTTCTGTCTGATCTTGATATTTTTAAGGGGGGGGGGGGATTTTGAAAGAATTCCAATATCTTTCAGAGATTTTTTACACTTTTTTAGCTAAGGAGGATAATTTTTCTATAATTTTTCTGACAGAGTTATATATATATTTAAAGATCATGGATAAATTCATCCATGTAATTTACAATTTCCTAAAACTAATTGATTTCTTTGAAAGATATATCTTGACCCGAGAAATTATTAAGCTGGTTTTTAATGTGAGGTTATAATTGGTATTGAAATTATGAGATATATTGGAGTTGGTTCCCTATAACCAACTTATTTTTTTTAATTTATATTACTTTTATATATTGAAATATATGAATATTAATAAATGTAATACTAAAAAAAGACCTATAGCCATGGAGCTATACCTATGGTCATAGGTGACTATCACTATTGATCACCTATAATAAAAATCAAATTTATCCATGGATATAGGTTGGAATTTCAACAAACTGATTTTTTTATTAGAAGCACCTATAGCCACATATATTTTACCCTTGGATATAGGTTTTTTACCTTTACTCTATAATCATGGTCATTTTTTCCCATGCTTATAACCTTTGAATGAAAACCCTAAAAACATAGAAACTCTTATTTATGGATATAAACAATAAATCTAACTGCTATAACAAGGCACATTACCTCTTGTGTCTGTAGTAAAATATGTTGGACTGATTGTAAGAAAGATATGATACTGATTTTAGTATCAAACTATGGTGTAGATACTCAATATACAAGAGGGGGGGGGGGGGAATGAATATTTTAAAAATTACTTAATGAAATTTTGTAAAAAAAATTCTCAACACCTCTAAGTTCTCCTAATTTGCTTGATTCTGGAAAAGTGATTCTGGAAATGAAAATTAAGAAGAGTTTACCACAACTAAGATTCAACCTTAAAGCATATAGAATCCTATTTAATCATAGTATAAGTATAAATAATTATAAGATAGTTATAATTTCCTCAATAACCAAAATTACAATGGAAAAAAATTGAAACACTACAAGTAATAAGTAGTAAATCTTTTAACCCAAAGAGAAGGGTATCCAACAACCTTGGATAAAGGTCCCTTGATTTATACTTTCAAGAAAGTCTGTCTTACCCAAACCCAGTTAATCCCTCAATACGAATATCGGTATCTGTCTTTCTATCCTCGCAAGCCCTCAATTTGTAAAGAAATCAGAACCTCTGACTTCACAACCCGAAGTCTCTTATTTTAAGGAAATCGCACATCTGCACAAAGCAATTCTACACAAAGCAAAGTTTGAACAAGCCGTTCAAACTTTCTGTATGAATCCTGAGAGTTTATAAGAGCCTCTCCCTCTATAAATCACTTCAACAACATGTAATAAAGTTATTCCAAAGGTTCAAGTCAAATTTGTACTGAGATCATTCAAATAAGCTCCTATTTATAGGCACAACTTCAACGGTCAGCTCCCTCCTCTAATGGTCATATTTTTCCTTGAATTTAAAAGGGACCTATACACATGTCACTCAAACAATGGTTAGTTCTTAAATGAATACATGACATCATTTTATAGCCAAAACATGATTAAACAAAAATATGGTTACTTAAGAAAATTCATTTTTCAGAGTGTAAGAAAAAATGAAAGTTCGAAGTCTAACCAAAATCTATTCGAAGTCCATAATACATGTATATTCAGATTCTTTTTATTAGAATAATTGGGAGTTATAATTCTATAGAATTCCAGAGTCTTAATTTCATGGAAATTCGGAGTCTGAACTTAAAAAGTCCGAAGTCTGAATTCATAAGAGTTCGGCGTTTGAACTTACAAAAGTTTGGAGTCTGAATTCAAAAGAGTTCAGAGTATGAACTTACAAAGTTAGGAGTCTAAATTTAGAAGAGTTCAGAGTCTGAACTTACAAAGTTCGTATTCTGTATTAAGAGAACTCAGAGTCAAAACTCAGAAACTTCAGAGTCTGAATTCGGAGAACTCAGAGTTATAACTCAGAATGTTTGGAGTCTAAATTCAGGGAACTCGGATTCAGAACTCAGAATAGTTCGAAGTCTGAATTCAGATCCTAAACGCAGAATTCTTTATATCTAAGTATATATATGATTCTGTGGTTTTGGATACGAAACCAAAATTTAAACTTAGAGACAAAATGATCAAAGTAAAACATGGTAAAGATGAATTTCCTTAGGGAAGCAAATTTTCCTTATGAAAGCAAAGCATATGTTAAAATGAAATTTTCCTTAAGATAAGGTGTTTGTGATTTTCAAAATAATAAGGAATGGTAAAGTCATAAGGAAACCTTATTGACTCAACAATCTCCCCAAACATGAAGGAATGGAAAAGTCATAAGGAAAAACTTATTGACTCAAAAATATCCCCCTTTTTGGAAATCAAAAACATCCTTAGGAAAAAGAATATAAGGACATAGAAAATATTTTTCTAGATTTTGAAATAAAACTTATCTCCCTTATCACATGGTCAATGATGAATACAAATAACTACCCCTTAGGCTTTGGAAAACTAAGGATCGTATTCTAGATTTCTGGAATTTGATTTTTTATTATCTTGAATACATAAATATTTTTAATGAAAACTCCCCCTTAGATGAACACTCCCCCTTACTTATGGAAACTTCTTCTTTACTTAGAATTCTTTTTTCCTTTCTCCCCCTTTGTGATTTTCAAAAATAAATTTTAGGTAATGGAAAAGAAATTATGGTACCTAAAATATTAGTACAAAACATCCAGAAGAGAAGCAACCAAAAATTCATTAGGAAAGGGAAAATTTGTACAAGGAAAGGAAGAAAACAAAAGATCAGATTTAAGCAAGATCATCCTTCCTTTTCCTTGGGAATCAGCTTCTTCACTATTGTTTTGAGCTTCTTGAGCTCCTTGTGGTCTTCCTCTGCTCACTTGAGAATCTGATCCTGATCCTCAGCTTTCTCCTATAAGGCTTTGATTCTATCTTCCTGAGCCTTGAGAGCCTCTATCTAATCCTTTAAGATTTCTTCCTTCTTGACAAGATTTTCTTCAATCTCAATCCGAAGATCTCTTTCTCTCTTCCATCTTTGAGCTAATAAATACAACTTTCCATTAAAATCCTTTACCTCTTGAATCCAAGAATTTTGTTCTAGAGTCATCTTTTCTTCAAAACAAGTTGTGAGATCCTTGATCTTACCATATTCAATGTCAAAATCCTCCTTGACACCATCTTGGAACTCATCAAATTCTCTCTTTTCTTCAACTGTCTTCTTTGACCAGCTAACCATTTTCTTACAAGACCTTTTGTGGGCATCGTAGTTAATGAATAAATTCTTTAAATAAATGTTAAGATTTACACACTTATCCATCACCATGGATACTAAATCCATTTTCTGATTTAGTGTGTGTTGAAGCATCTGGAATCTGGAGTCAATGCTTGGAAAAATCAGAATAGTACCAACAATCTTCTTCAATGATTGAACAATGAAATCATGTCCAAGGGATGATGATTCCGAATCTGAAACTTTTCTTGGGGAGGACTCTTTCTCTAGATCAGCAAGTTTCCTCTTTGATGATCCTCTATCTTCCTTCTTTTTTATAACAACGTTAATATGTGTATCAACAACCACCTGTTTACCCTTATCGATTTTCAGAATAGATTCCTCATCTGGAGATTTATGTTCACTGTCAGACAGCTGAACAATCTTATCTTCATATACATTTTCTTTCTTAGCTCTTTCCTCAATATCCTCAGGGTGAATGAAGTCATGATTAAAACTTTCTTCCTTAGAGAGATTATTCACTTCATCTTCCGCCTTGTCATCAAATCAAGGAGTAGCAAGCTTTGAAGATTCGGATTGAGAGGTTAGGATTGAAAATTTCTCAGATGGTCTTTCCTTCTCATGAAAGTCTTCCACTTGATCAATCAAATATTCGGTGTCGCCATTGCTTTCAGCTTCTTCTTCTTCTTCCATTAATTTTTCTACTTCTTTTTCTTTTACTATTTTCAGAGTGAAAAAATTCTTCCCATGGGTTTTTGGTAAAGCTTCTACTATAAAGTATTTTGGTATCATGATATTTTCAGATGCTTTCTCAGTATCCCTCAGAAGAGATTGCACTATCTCAGCTTCAGTCATATTCTTCTTTAACTTATTTTATTTTTCTTTCTTTTCAATATCATCAGCTGTCTTCTCTTTTATGGCTTTTGATTCAGCAGGATCCAAACCAAATCCTGGCTCCCCTGCTTTTCTATTTTTCTTATCTTCCCTCCAATTTGCTACAACCTCATCAAGATATGTTTTTTCTTCTTAGGTTTTGGAGGTGCATATTGAGCTTCCTTAGCTTTTGGGGTTTTTTCTTCCTCTTCTACTTCCTTCAACTTCCTCTTCTTTCCTGCCTTTTTGGATGGTTCAACCACTTCTTGTTTCTTTAAAAAAGATTCAACTTCTTCCTCTAGTAAGTCATAAAATTATACTAAGTCTTTAGAAAAACCAATGTTCATCCTCTTCAGGGTATCATCACTGACTATCATGACCGTTCAATTCCTTTTCTTCGAGCTGCATGAAATTTTAAAAGATTCTAAGCACCGAACAATTAACTTGGAGAGAATAGCTGGATTCATGATTATCTGAGCCTTTGAGTTTCCATTCTTAATATTCTCATTCGTAATGAGAATATGTTTAACCAAATTTATCTTCCTTAGATTTACCAAAAAAATCCAAGATATACATATCACTCTTCTTCAAGGTGTCCTTGTCACCTTTTCTCAGAATGATAAAACCTTGAACCCATAATTTGAGAATCTGATAATTTGTACACAGATGAGAAATCTCAGGAGTCTTTACCTCAGAAATTCTAAGACATGCCATAGCCTTCTCCTTAAAAAAAATTCCTTTGAAATCCGGAAACATATTGGAATAGAATTGAGCTTCCCCTTCATATGGAATACCAATCAAACTAGCTGCCTTAGTATATGAAAGAGCATAGGTCTTTCCATTGCTCTTAGAGGAATCCTTATCTCTGCCTTTTTGCTTGAAGAAACTGAATGATTCATAAAAATAAAAAAGAAAATCCAGATACACCAAATCCTGAGCTCCTGAATTCGATACGGAAAAGCTCTACCAACCATTGAGCTTGATGTTTTTATATATAATCGAATCATATTTGTTGAAGAAGTTCGAATAAACCAACCTTTTTCTATATATCTGCCACTCCGGAATTGGATTGACAGTAGACATATCTTTCTAAGAGGATTCTTCTACAGACATTCATAATTGAGAAAACTTTGAAGATTCAGAATGAGCTTAAGTAAATAGGTAGAGCTTCATCATGAGAGAGATTTGAGGTCGATGTGGGACAACCATCGGGGGTTCTTTTTATAGGTGTTAGAAGCAATGATCCATCTTCCAAACTCAATCCAATGGCTGAAAATCCTTCTGATCAGATCTTCCTGTTGATATGATAGGGGTAAGGATATCTTGAATCCAATATTTTGAGGTTTTTTTTAATAAAAACATTTAGATTTACGGAAAAGAGAATCCAAAAAATTTAAAAACAAAAGAAACTATCAGTAAGTAAAGGATGATTACGAAAAATCAGGAAAGGAAATTTACCATTTAGATGGCTAGGAAGATTATTCATATTAAGGGGAAAAAAATTTCTAGAAGAACTTTAGATTCGGAAAATTTTATTACGAAAAAAATTTGAAAACAAAAATTTCCATTACAAAAATTTTAAGTACGAAAATCTTCATTACAAAAATTTGAAGTATGAAAATCTTCATTACAAAAATTTTGAGTACAAAAATCTTCATCAAGAAAATTTTGAGCACAAATATCTTCATTACAAAAATTTTAAGTATGAAAATATTCATTATGAAAATTTTATGTTTGAAAATCCTTATTACAAAAATTTTAAGTACAAAAATATTCTTTATGAAAATTTTTAGTATGAAAATCTTCATTATGAAAATTTTGAGTACGAAAATTTACGAAAATTTTCATTACGAAAGGTTTGAAAAATCTGACTACAAAAATTTTTATTACGAAAGATTTAAAAAAACTAACAAGAAAATATAATCCCCCTATGAAAAGGAGTTTATTACTGTAAGGATATTGGTTTCAAAAAAGAGTTAATAAGGAGGATTACCTTATGATTATCATTCCTAAATTCTGTTTAATGTATTTAAATCTATCAGAGGGTAAAGATTTTTTTGAAAATATCATCAAGTTGATCTTTTGTTCTGATAAACTAAAGAATGATATCCCCTTTTTGTCTGTGATCCCTAAGAAAGTGATGCCTAATATCTATGTGTTTTTCATGAGAGTGATGTGCATGATTTTTACTAAGGGCAATGGAACTAGTATTATCACACAAAATTTTTGTTTTGATAAAACTCATACCATAGTCTGTGAGTGTGTGTTTTATCCACAACACTTGAGCACAACAACTTCCAGCTACTACATATTCACCTTCAGCAGTGGAAAGTGATACTGAGTGTTGCTTCTTTCATGACCAAGAAACTAATGAATCACCTAAAAAATGACAAGTTCTGGATGTAGTTTTTCTATCCATTCTACATCCACCAAAGTCATCATCTGAAAAAATCTTTAAAATAAAATCATTTCCAGAAGTATAAAATATTCCTAAATCCATGGTTCCTTTTAAATAAAGAAAAATTCTTTTCACTGCTTTTAAATGAGATTCCTTAGGATTGGATTGATATCTTTGACATAAGCATACTGAAAACATTATGTTTGGATGACTAGATATCAAGTAAAGTAAACTTCCTATCATACCTCTAAAAGATGTTTGATCAACCGGTTTCCTAACTTCATCAAGATAAAGTGTGTTTGAGGCACCGATGGGAGTACTAATACCCTTAGTGTTTTCATATCCATACTTTTTAAGAATATCTATAATATACTTATGTTGTGATATATAGATTCTTTCTGGTTTTTGAGAAATTTGAAAACCAAGGAAAACTGTTAACTCACCCATCATACTCATTTCAAACTCATATTTGATTAGATTCACAAAGGAATCAGTTAAATATTGCTTAGTTGAACAAAATATAATTTCATGAACATATATTTGAATAATCAAAACATTTTTCTTATATTTATTTATAAAAAGGGTTGGATCTGAATATCATTTAACATAATTATTTTAAAGAAAAAATCCTATAATCCTATCATACCAAGCTAGAGGGGCTTGTATAAGTCCATAAAAAGAGTTGGTAAGTTTATAAACATGTTCAAGTTGTTTTGTATCTTCAAAACTAGGAGGTTGTTCAACAAAAACTTCCCATTGAACATAACTATTAAGGAAAGCACATTTCACATCCATTTGAAAAAGTTTAAAATTGAAGAATGCTGCAAAGGCAAGTAGAATACGAATAGATTCAAGTCTAGCTACTGGTGCATAGGTTTCTTTATAGTCTAATACTTCGTATTGATTATAGACTTTAGCAACCAATCTAGCTTTATTTCTTACTATGATTCCATTTTCATCACACTTATTTATGAAGACCCATTTTACTCTAATAATAGATGTTTCCTTAGGTCTTTCAACCAAGGTCTAGAATTTATTCCTTTCGAATTCATTTAGCTCATCTTGCATAGCTTTTACCTAATCATCATTACCTAAAGCTTCATCAGTGCTTTTTGGTTCTAATTGGGAAATGAATGCTAGATGTTATATTTCATTCTTTAAGAAACTTCTAGTCCTTACCAGTTTATTTATATCACCCATGATACCATCACTGTGACGATTCTTAAGAAACAACTGATTTGGGTTTTGTAAAACCTATTGATTAACATAGGATATAAAATATTATGGGGTAAATTCTTTAGAAACTTCTTCTTGGGAATTTTCCTCATCAAAAGGATATTCTAACAAAGGTTGATAATCAGTTTTTGAAAAGACATCCGAAGATATAGGTTGGGGTTGTTTAAAAACAAAAGGATATATTTCATCAAATTTGACTTGTACTATCTCTTCAACAGTACAAGTGTTTTTATTGAAAACTCTATAAACCTTAGAAGTTGTGGAGTAGCCTAAGAAAATTCCTTCATCAGATTTTGGTGTGAATTTGTGTAAATTATCATTAGTATTCTAAATGAATACCATGAAACCAAAAACATTGAAGTAGGAAAGCCTAGGTTTTCTACCATTCCATAACTCATAAGGGGTTTTATTAGGAAAAGTTCAAATCAAAACATGATTTATAGTATAACAAGAAGTACTTACAACTTCAGCCCAAAAATTTTTGGCTATAGAATATTCACTGTACATGGTTCTTGTTATCTATTGAAGAATTTTATTTCTTCTTTCAATAACACCATTATGTTGAGGTGTTCTAGGAGTTGAGAAGTTATGAGTAATGCCTTTTCTACTACAAAAAGTTTCAAAATCAGAATTTTGAAATTCTCCTCCTTGATCAATATGAATAGTTATCAAAGGAAGGTTTTTCTAATTTTTAACTTGGGCTCTAAAACTTTTGAAATAAGAAAAATCATCAAATTTCATTGCTAGAAAATAGACCCATGTAAATCTAGTGTAATCATCAACTAAGACAAAATAAATAATATTTTCCTCCAATGCTTCCAGTTTGTGTTGGTCCAAAAATATCCATATGCACTAACTGTAATGCATCAGTGGTTGAGACTTCACTGACTAATTTAAAAATTGATTTATGTTTCTTTCTATATTGACAAGGATCTCAAACTTTTGAAGAATCAAATCTAAGCTCCAGTAGATCCTTAAATAGTCTTTTCATAGAAAGTTTTCATAGGTTCCTAAGGTTACAATGTCCTAACCTTTTATCCCATTACCAATAATGATCTTCCATTACACTAAGGCAAGGTAGGTCTTGGATCCTAAGGTCTTCTAAGTTTAGTGTGTAAACATTCTCTTGAATATTGGCAGAAAGAAAAAAATCTTCCTTGGAATTGTGTACTAAGAAATTGTCATTCCTAAAATTCACAAGGTAACCTTCATCACATAATTGACTTATGCTAACGAGGTTGTGATTAAGACCCATAAAAAATAAAACATTTGATATCAAAGTTTTTCCAAGAAGAACTATGTTACCTATACCAAAAATTTCTCCATTAGCATTATCTCTGAAAGTTACTTTTCCTCCTTTCACCTTGATAATCTTTTCAAAAAAGTCTTTTTTACCAGAAATATTTCGGGAACATCCACTATCCATGTACCAATTATTGATGTTGGTACTTTCTTTATTTACCTAAAAAAGGAATGTTAGACTTTCGGAATCCAAATTTCTTGGATCTGGAATTTTTAGACAATAAAATTTTGGGTATCCAATTTTTTTTAGAAAAATAATCTTTATGAAACCCAAGAGATTGAACATTATTCAAATAAAAAATTTTCTTACAATTCCTACCACTTTTTCATTTAGTACAAAAATGGGATCTGGATGGAATAAAATAGTTGTTTTTGAAAACAAGTTTTCTGTGAGTATAACATACTCCAGTAGTATTTCCTTGAGGTTTTATTTGAGAATACATCTTGTCAAAATTTTCTTTACCAGAAGTGAAGTTTGAAAGAAGTTTCTTAAGAGAATATATTTCAGATTTTATTCTTATAACTAAATTCCTATCCTCATGAATTATTTCCTTAGAGTTACATTTTTCCTCAAAAACATTTATTTTTAAAATAGCATTCTTAAGATCTATATAAAGTTTTTCCTTTTCATAATTTAATTCCTTAAGGTATTTAGAATGTTTTTCTAGAACCTCATCATTATCTATAAGATCTCCAGAGAGGTCTTAAATTTCTTTTGTAATAACTTCTACCCTAGTATTTTCATTGTCTAGTTTCTTAGAAAATTTACAATTTCTTTGTTCTAACAACTTATAAAATCTAGATAATTTTTCATATGAAGGTATTTATTCATTATCTGAAGATGAAGTATCTTCATTAAAATTAATATCTTCAGAATAGTAATTCTTATCTGGAGATAAATTTGTTAAAGCCTCCGCAGAGCCTACCTTGGCCATAAGACCTTTATTTGGGAAGGATGTAGTAGCAATGAATCCAATATTTTTCTGTGATGATGATTCATATTTAGAAGATTCACTTTGAAAAGAGTCTCCACAGCTAGTACTCCAGGTGTCATTTTCTTTAATACTTTTCTTGTACTTCGAATGATATAACTTCTTCTTGTTTCTCTCTGAATTTCTTTCCTTCTTTTCCTTCTTTTTTAAAAGAGGGAAATCAGGTCTGATATGACCTATTCTTCTACATTCATAACAAGTAACTTCCTTATCCTTATTATCTTTGTAGTCTCTATTCTTGAACTTATTTTGATAGTTTTTCCAATCTACTATCTTGTTCATTATCCAACCAAGATTAGCTAATTTATTCTCAGACTTTTCTGTATCACTAGATTCTGACTGAATACTAACATTCTTTAACTTTTATCTAGTAACTCTTTCTGGAGTCTTGGAATTCATATGTTTTGAAGTAGTTGTAAAAGCAACACCTCCATTCCCATTATTATTTTTAACATTATCATAATCTCTCTTCATTCTAGTCTCATGCTAAAGAAGAGTTCCAAACAACTCATCTAAGGAAATCTAGGTGACTATTCTATTCTCATTAATTGCTGTTCTCTTGGACTCATACTCATTTTACATGATGTCTATGATCTTATCTATGTGGGACTCATCATCCAAACCTTTGTCTCCCATATATTGTAATCTATTCAGACTAGTTATGAACCTTTTCTGAACTTTGCTTATAAGTTCTCCATAAGGAACGTTAAATCCATGGTATTCAGCTCTCAATATAGTTCTTCTTGTCTCTATAACTTTATACGTACCAAAATGTGAAAATTTAAGTTTCTTCCAGATACTGTTTTCATCTTCGAATGAAGATATTTGACTATAGATGTTTCTAGTCATAGAACATAGCAATGTAATTCTGAGTCTAAAATTTTCTTGATATTCTGATTTCTCCTGATTAGTAAAAGTTCTCAATTCCTTATCAGGAATCTTATAGTATTCTATCAGCATCAAGTAGTTATCAACTCCAATGTTAATAAAAAAAGTCTTCATCCGATCTCTCCAGTACTCATAATCATTTCCATAAAAAATAGGAGGTCTGGTAGGATTTAAATTGTCAACAGAACTAACATTTAAACCTGCCATCTTAATGAAAATCTCTCCACAGAAACTTGTTATTAATAAAAGTTTGTAAACAAGAAAAATATCCTAATCAAGGAAAATAGAACTAGAGTATCTCTAAGAAAAATATTAATCCAAAATTTATGAGTCCGAAAGTTTGGATCCAAAAAAAGTGAAGAAGAATATTTTTATTCTAAATCTAATCGTGAGATTAATTCAGGTTTAACCAATGCTCTGAAGCCAATTTTTGAACTGGTTTAGGGTATATGGTAACCCCCTATGATACCAATTATTGGATTGATTGTAAGATAGACATGATAATGATTGTAGTATCAAACTATGGTGTAGATACTCAACATACAAGAGGGGTGGGGAGTGAATTGTATATTTTAAAAATTCGTTCAGGAAATTTTTTATAAAAAAAATTCTCAACAACTCTAAGTTCTATTAATTTTCTTGATTCTAGAAAAGTGATTTTGTAAATGAAACTTAACAAAAGTGTAAAAAAACTAAGATTCTACCTTAAAGAGTATAGAATCTTATTTAATTAGAGTACAAGTCTAAGGAAGTATAAGATAGTTATACTTTCCTCATAAACCAAAATTATAGTGGAAAACAAAAATTGAAACACTACAAGTAACAAGTATTAAATCTTTTAACCCAAAGAGAAGGGTATCCAACAACCTTGGATAAAGGTCCCTGGATTTATACTTTCAAGAAAGTGTGTCTTACCCAAACCCAGGTAATCCCTTAATCCGAAGACTGGTATCTATATTTCTATCCTCGCAAGCCCTCAATTTGTAAAGAAATTGGCACCTTTGACTTGACAACCCAAAGTCTCTGATTTTAAGGAAAGCGCACCTCTACAGAATGTAATTATGCACAAAGAAAAGTTTGAACAAGCCGTTCAAACTTTCTGCATGAAGCCTAAGAGTTTTTAAGGTCCTCTCTCTCTAGAAATCACTTCAACAGCATGTAAGAATGTTCTGAAAAAGGTTCAAGTTAAAGTTGTATTGAGCTCGTTCAAATGAGCTCCTATTTATAGGCACAGCTTCAACAGTTGGCTCCCTCCTTCAATGATCCTATTTTCCTTGAATTTCATAGGGACCTATACATGTGTCACTCAAACAATGGTTAGTTTGTAAATGAATGCATGACATATTTTTATATCCAAGACATGATTAAACAAAAATATGGTTACATAAAAAAAATTCATTTTTTGGAGTGTATGAAAAAATGAAAGTTCGAAGTCTAACAAAAAAATATTCGGAGTCTATAATACATGTATATTTGGATTCTGTTTATCAGAAGAATTTGGAGTTAGAATTCTATAGAATTATGAAGTCTGATTTTCAAGGAAATTTGGAGTCTTGAATTCAGTAGAATTCAGAGTCTGAATTCATAAGAGTTAAGAATCTAAAATAACAAAAGTTTGAAGTCAGAATTCATAAGAGTTCAGAGTATGAAATTATAAACGTTCTGAGTCTGAATTCATATGAGTTCGGAGTCTGAACTTACAAAAGATTAGAGTCTGAATTCATAAGAGTTCGAAGTCTGAACTTACAAAGTTCAGATTCTGAATTTAAAAGAGTTCAGAGTCTAAACTTACAATGTTCGGAGTTTGTATTCAGAGAACTCAGAGTCAGAACTCAGAATGTTCGAAGTCTGAATTTGGAGAACACAGAGTCAGAACTTAGAATGTTCAGAGTCTGAATTCAGAGAACTCGGAGTCAGAACATAGAAGATTTCGGAGTCTGAATTTAGAGAACTCGGAGTCAGAACTCAGAAGAGTTCAGAGTCTGAATTTTAATCCTAAAAGTAGAATTCTTTATATCTAAGTATATATATGATTATGAGGTTTTGGAAATAAAACCAAATTTTATACTTAGAGAAAAAATGATCAAAGAAAAACATGGTAACGATAAATTTCTTTGGGGATGGAAATATTCCTTATGAAATCAAAGCATAGGGTAAAATGAAAATTTCCTTAAGATAAGGTGTTTGTGATTTTCAAAACAAGAAGGAATGGTAAAGTCATAAAGAAACCTTATTGAATGAACAATCTCCCCAAATATGAAGGAATGGAAAAGTCATAAGGAAAACATTATTGACTCAAAAAAATATATTAAAAAAAAATCATGTAAATATATAAATATTTGTGAAAAAATGTTTCAAGTCTCTTCTACAGTGGTTTGGAAGAAAACTCTGTGTTATTTCCCTAATACTATGGTTCAAAACTTATTGGATTTTTTATTTTTCTATATATATACACACACATAAATGTTAATAAATTAATTATAGGTAGAGTGGAAGATGATACCTTATTAGTCATTCGAGTACCGGGTTCGAAATCCAAATTTAATTTTATTTTGAAATTTAGTAGATATATATTTATATATAGAAATTTGTAGATAAATATAACGAAAAAAAGAAATGATTTTTGGGTCCCAAGATTGATATAAAATGACCATTTTTATTTTTCAAACACTTTTTATATAGACACACACATATATTGAATTGCAAAATATATATTTATAGAATGAGTTTTAGTAGAGTGGATGAGGGAATGCGAGTTTTTAGCGAGTTAAAGGTTCAAACCTTTGTGTTGTATGATTTTTTTGAATTTTATATTACTATGGTCAAAAGGATTTGGGAATATAGTTTACATGTAACATCCCAAGTAGGTAATTAATAATAGATATTTTTATCAATGTCTATTAATGAATTAGATAGTGTTTTAGAGGCTTAAAATGATAATAAATCCAATCTTAAGCATAGAATACACTAATATTTTTAAAAGATTGTTTTACTGCCTTTTAATGGAAAACCATTTTTAAATCTATATTTTGACAATTTTATAAGCTATGTTTGTGAAAATAGACTTATTCTTTATGATTGGGACATCAAAACTTACTTTGTGTGAATTTTTAGTATTTTTCTGATAAAGTTCATTTTTTAATGAATAGTGAAAAATGTTGTATTTTAATTCAAAACCTCTTTTTAATCTAATTTATTTATATGATTATATTATCGTTTTAATTGGTTTTAAATTGAAATTAGAATATATTTTTACCATTAAATCCAATAGTGTTCGTTGGAATTAATTTCACTTTGAAATTGGACTTAAACTAGTGTCAATCTTTTGATACTTATTGTTTCATAAAAACACGCTATTTGCCCTGACAACATGAATTAATTATTAAATTAATTAATGCAACTTATATGTTTTGAATTTTATAAAATGGACTTCGTTTTTGAATTCGGAATATCAAATATATCTTAGGGTGAAGTTTTGATATTTTTCTGAAAAACTTCAATTTTTGATGAATAGTAAAACCACTAAGTGGTACTTATAAAAACTGATTTTCCGTTTAAATGAAAATTTACCACCTCTGTGATTTGATTTTAAAAAATAAAAAATACATGGTTTTCATTAATAAGTAAAATGTGGTTCAATGAGATTGAAATAATTTTTTGGTGAATAGTAACTTTTAAGTTCTTAATCGCGATTAGAGGTAATTAGTGTAGTTTAAGGTAAAATTAATGTTTTAATAATATGAGATGAGATTGACACATGTCCTACCATTATTGGTTGTCTCATGGCTGACAAATAAAATCCATGGGTCAACTTGGGGACCCCATGGAGCCACTTTGTAATGAAAATAACATTAATATCTTTTTATTTAAAGTTAAAGTAAAAATGTCACAAACATGAGTTGTTTTCCTAAAACAATTTTTAAATGGGGTTATACAAGTCATATTTTTGAATATAAATATTAATTAGAAATATAAAAATATTTCCTACATCATGATATTTTTTTTATAATTTTTAGACATTAAATAAATTAAATTATTTATGGCACCATGATGATGCAACGATTACCTCATTATTTAACGATTTAAATAAAATGAAAAGATAATGTAAAATCTAAGACCTACAATTTTCAAAAACCTATTGGTTTGGTATATTTAGAACCCTTATCACCTTATCCTCTAATTATATCAATTTGGGACCTTTTTAATCCGAAAAGCATTTTAAAATAAAGTAACATTTCTTTACTTTCCAAGAGTGCCCCTCCTCTCCTCTTATAAAAGTCCCCCACCTATACCACCTTAACCACACTTTCAAAGCCTTTGGCTCGGCCAAACCCTGACCATTGTGTCTCTCCACATCCCTCTATAACTCTTAGAATCCTCAATTTGGGCAGAAGTCTTCCAAAGGAATCCTTTGAGCTCAAATCTAAGAGAGTTACCCGATTTTAATGTAATGTCTTCACTTGTGTCCTTTTGTTTTATTTTGCTTCTCCAACCCCCTAAACTCTTTTTATTCATTTTTTTGTAACAAATCCAATATCTTCAATATACTAGGATTTTTTTATAAGAATCTTTCGATCTACACTTACACACACCTACATCTAATGGTTAAAGAACATACTGTTTCCGTGGTTGGAGAATTTCTGCCTCACGAAACGATGATTGTTAAATATTCTTCCAACACCTTCAAAGGTGGCCATTAATATGTCAATATATTTATATATGATATATAATATGTTTATTTCTTCCTTAAACTTCTGTATTTTTCATTTATGGCACACATTTATGGCTTCCATTATGGGTATACGCGATATCTTCATTTTAGGAAGTGCGGACTACCGCCCCCTCAAAGTGATTTGATTCGTTAATGCCATATGTGGGACGTATAAAGGATGGATTTAAAGTTATTATATATGATGTTATACTGGAATTATAATATAACTTTATATAATTATTATTTCTTTCCATTAAAGTATGAGATATAAATGAAAGTAGCGTTCATGCGTACGTACGGCTTACCGTCTCCATGAACGGTGCATTTCATTTCTTATCCCCAAACGTAATGTACTATTATAAGTACATATATATAATAGATATATATGATTTATGTTACATCTAAATGATTAATATAATTCTGGAATTAAAATATACATATCTCTGATTTAGTTTTAATTTCATTAATATGACAAAGAAATGAAAGTAGCGTTCATGCGTACGTACGGCTTACCGTCTCCATGAATGGTGAATTTCATTTCATACCTTTAAATGATTATGTAATATTATAAATACATGTATAAGCTGGATATATATGATATATATGATATCCAAATAATGGATATCATTCTGGATATAATGAACCTTTGACCACACGAACAACATGTAATTGTAAGAAGTTCACTTTTGACTCAAGTACCAAATATCGACAAACGACCGTTATCAACTTAAATGACTACATAATGTTCATAACATGGTAATAAGTGATATAAAAGGAATAATTAACTTGAAAAAGGTTCTTAATCAAGTAGAAACTAACTCAATTTTATTATTCAGGACGTTAAAGAACGACCGAGTCAAGTCGAACCCGAGGTAAGGGACTTCGTCTCAATCTACTTTCATTGAGGCATATTTCATTTTATACACAACTTTCTTTTATACGGTGTATAAAACCCTTTGACTTTTAATTTTATACAAAAGGAATATTTTTCTACGAAGCGTTTTACAAAACGACAAAAAAGAATGTTTCTTTTAACGTACGTGGTGACAACGACCTTTTCCACCGCCGCGAGTATTATTTGGTCTTTGGCTTCCTCAACAAGCCGTAATGTTTTTAAAATGAAATAAATACCATATACTCTTTTATGTACTTTGGTATTGAAAATGGTTTTTATAATGGATTTGTTATGTCAATATATTTATGTGATATATTGTGATCAAAGTGTGGAAATGTCTTCTTTCCATTATATTTGTTTTATGTTTTATGATTTTATATTGGTACTTGGACATTTGACGTGTGGTTACGTGATAAACCATATGACGGGTGGTGCTGTTAATACCAGGATGGATGGTTACGTTATAACCTCCAATGCATTGGGTATGTAAGTCAGCCGTATGGCTATTACATTAAGTGATATGTGTGGAAGTCGACGGTATGGTTACTCCATTTAAGTATGTTTATGTCCCAAGTTACCTTTATATGTTATGTGATCTTTATATGGGTTTTATGGTAATATTTTGGTTAAAAAAGGGTAAGTAATGATCTTTTATTCAGTGAATATTTTTTACTACTTCATAAAGGTGAAAAGTATTACTTTGATAATGTATACATGGTTTACCTGTTGTTTTGAAAAACTAACAGTTTTCATTCATTGTGTATCCCTTACTGAGCTTTTTATGCTCACCCCATGTTTTTTTGAAATGTTTTTCACAGGAATTAATGTGGAATAGGGTCAAGGATGGGATCAAGGGAAAGTCATGCTATATAAAACATGGAACTAGACACGTTTCTTTTTAAGAGTTTTTTATTCTATGGAAACTTAGTAGAAGTGTCTACTTTGTAATCTTTTGAGATGTAATAGTTATGTTCTAATTCTCTAAAAATCTAAACCTGAAAAGATCCTCAATGTGAATTATTCATTTAATTCAATCTTAAGTAAGGTTTAAGGCCGGGGCCTTATAGTTGTTATCAGAGGTCGGTTTAGAGAACTTTAGGAGTTAGAAAATTGTAAGTTAATTTATGGTATGACTGAAATGATATAGCATCTAAAGATTACCATGTTTCTTAGCCTAAGATATTTCTGTGTTCACAATGGTTCTCTGCAGAGGAAACAAAGCAGCTATGTTAGGACGACATCAGGAGGAAGACAACCTTCCAAATCAGCAACCTGAGATGGTCGGAACCGGAACTGAACAGTTTTTTACAGTGATGACATAGTTGACTCAGGATATAAATGGTGGTGGTATCCATGCACGAGATCAGTCAGATCAACCGCAGAGGAACATGTCAGTGGTGGAACATTTCATGAGGAAACATCCCCCATCATTCGGAGGATCATCTGACCCTGTGCAAGCTAAAGGGTGGATTAAAGCACTGGAGAAGATTTTTGATGTCATGGGGTGTTCAGAACATAAAAAGGTTAGTCTTGCTGTTTACTGTTTTGAAGGTGAAGCTGATCAGTGGTGGTCTATGGTGAAAAATATCAGGGATAGTGATGAGATTGATGATCTTCACTGGGACGAATTCAAAGTTATGTTTCTTGAGAAATATTTGCCTAAGGTGGTTCATATTAGGATGGAAAAACAGTTCCTAGAATTGAGGCAGGAGGATGACTTAGAGGCTGCTTATGAAGAAAAGTTCACTCGATTGGCAAGGTATGCTCCAAACATCATACGAGATCTTGATAGTAAAATAGACCATTTTTACTCAGGGTTAAAGCCAAAGTATCGAAGGGATTTAGCTTCTCGTGAGTTCAAAATTTATGAAAAACTTGTTCGATGTGTGGAGAAGGTGGAAATGGAATTTGCCGACGATCAGGTGTTCTTTGACAAACGACAGAATAAGAGGTCCAGTTGGCAGGAAAAGGGGAATAATTCATCAAATAAGAAAGGAGGAAAGAAAAAAAATCCATCCTGTGAGAAGTGTGGTAAAATGCATCCTGAAGAATGTTTATCCAAGTCTGGAAAGTGCTTTCGGTGTGGTAAGTCAGGTCATATTGCTCGTAAATGTAAGGAAGATGATAAAGCAGGCAATGAAAAGTCAGTGGTAAGATGTTTTAAGTGTAATGAAATGGGTCATTATGCAAATGAGTGTATAATGAAGAACTCAACTGAGGGAAAACGACCAGAATACATGAAGAAAGGGGTGGTGAAATCCTTTGAAACTACTTCAGCAGATGTTGGGCCATCGAATAAAGTAGTATCAGGTGCACTGTTTGTTTGTTCAGATTATGCCAATGTTTTGTTTGATTCATGGTCTACACATTCTTTCATTTCTGAGAAATTTTCTAGTAAATTGAAAATTACATCTCAAGATATGAATCCTGAACTTATGGTAAAAACACCCGGAGGGAACATTGAGACAAAAATGAATTATAAGAACCTTCCTATCCTTGTGTGCGGAAAGAATCTACCAGCAAACCTTATTTTTTTTCCTCTAGTAGAGTTTGATGTTATTTTGGGAATGGATTGGATTTCTGTTTATCATGCTAATATTGACCGTAGAGATAAAATGGTTTCTTTTCAGAAAGATTTTCAGTTTGTGTACAAGAATTAACCCTTGATTTTGATAACATATCAGGAAGTTGAGAAACTAGTAAAAGATGGAAATGAATGTTACCTTGCACATATTGTTGAAAATAAAGGAACTGTTCAGATTAATGATGTACCAGTGGTAAATAAGTATCCTGATGTTTTTACTGACGAGTTTCCTAGAATTATTCATGATCGGGAAGTTGGATTTACTGTTGACTTATTTCCTGATTCTAATCCAATTTCAAAATCCCCTTATCGAATGGATCAAGTTGAACTTTTAGAGTTAAAGAATCAATTGAAGGAGTTATTAGATAAAGGTTTCATTCGACCTAACACATCACCATGGGGTGCTCCTATCTTGTTTGTTAAAAAGAAAGATGGCTCAATGAGACTTTGCGTTGATTATAGAGCCTTAAATAACATTACTGTTAAGAACAAGTATCCTTTTCCTCATATCGATGATTTGTTTGATCAGCTCCAGGGAGCTCAGTATTTTTCAAAGATTGACTTGAGGTCGGGGTACCATCAGTTGAAATTAAAAGAAGCAGACGTTCCGAAGACTACGTTCCATACTAGATATGGCCATTATGAATTTGTATTTCTACCTTTTGGGTTAACCAATGAACCTGCTGTATTCATGGACCTTATGAATAGAATTTTCCATGAGTTCTTGGATAAGTTTGTGGTTGTTTTCATTGATGATATTTTTGTGTTTTATAAAACTAAAGAGGAGCATGAAAGTCATTTAAGGGTTATCTTGAAAACCTTAAAAGAAAATAAACTGTATGGAAAATTCAGAAAGTGTGAGTTTTGGTTACAACAAATTTCTTTCCTAGGTCACATTGTTTCAAAAAATGGCATAACTGTTGATCCTGAAAAAACAAAAGTTGTTGAAGAATGGCCAAGACCCACAAATGTAACCGAGATCCGTAGTTTCCTTGGTTTGGCAGGTTACTACCGAAGGTTTGTTGAAATTTTTTCACGGTTATCTAGTCCAATGACTAAGCTAACTTGGAAGGGTGTTAAGTTTATCTGGAAAAAAGAATGTGATGATTGTTTTCACGAGTTGAAAAGAAGATGGGTGAATGCTCCAGTTTTGGCACTTCCTTCCAGGAATGGTGAGTTTGTTATCTACAGTGATGCTTCATTGAAGGGACTTGGTTGTGTCCTTATACAGAATGATCAGGTAATTTCATATGCTTCACGTAAGTTGAAAACTCATGAGGCAAATTACCCTACACATGACATGGAATTAGTTGCTGTTGTTTTTGCTCTAAAAATTTAGAGGCATCATTTTTATGGAGTAAAGTGTGAAATATATACTGATCACAAAAGTTTAAAGTATATATTCACTCAGAAATAATTGAACATGAGACAGAGGAGATGGCTGGAATTAATCAAGGATTATGATTGTACAATTCATTACCATCCGGAAAAAGCAAATAAAGTGGTTGATGCTTTGAGTCGAAAAAATAATGCTTCATTAACAATGTTGCGTTTGGAACGTGATCCTTTGGTTAAGGATTTGATGAACTTTGGAATAGAATTTTTTGGTGCAGGATGTTCTTCTATTTTGTTTCAGGTATCAATGAGTTCTTCTCTATCAGACAGAATTAAGCAAGCACAGAAGCAAGACAGTGAGTTGCAGAAAAAGGTAGAGCTGGTTCAAAAAGGTAAGTTGCCTGAATTCAACATTGATTATGATTGTGTTTTGATATTTGGGAAGAGATTGTCTGTGCCTTGTGATTCAAAGTTGAAGAGAGAGTTGTTATGTAAAGCTCATAGTTCTCCGTTTTCAGTTCATCCTGGAAGTACTAAGATGTACAGAGATCTGCGGGAGTATTACTGGTGGGACAGAATGAAAAGAGATGTTGCTGATTTTACATTGAAGTGTTTTACATGTCAACAGGTTAAAGCAGAGCGGATGTTACTGAAAGGGATGCTTCAGCCTTTACCAGTGCCAGAGTGGAAATGAGAAAATATATCCATGGACTTTTTTGTGGGATTACCGAGGACATCTCGAGGTAATAATGCAATCTGGGTTATTGTTGATCGATTGACTAAATCTGTTCATTTCCTTCCTATTCGAGATACTTTCTCTCTAGATCAACTTTCTCGATTGTATCTTAAAGACATAGTCAGGTTACATGAAGTTCCCCTCTCCATTGTGTCCGACCGTGATCCCAGGTTCACTTCTAACTTTTGGAAAGGCCTTCAGAAGTTGTTGGGTACTGAATTAAATTTTAGTACAACTTTTCATCCTCAATCAGATGGGCAGTCAGAACGAACGATCCAGACTTCGGAGGATATGCTACGAGCTTGCTCTATGGATTATCAGGGAAGTTGGGACCAACATATTTCTTGGTTTGAGTTTTCTTAAAATATCAGTTTTCATTCCAGTATACATATGGAACCATTTGAGGCATTATATGGGAAGGGGTGTCGAACTCCAGCTTTTTGGGATGAAGTGGGTGAAAGGAAGTTGATGGGACCAGAATTGGTATAAGAGATGGCAGAAAAAGTTCAATTGATTCAGAAACACATGAGAACACCTCAGAGAAGAGAGGAAAGTTATGCAGATAACCAGAGGAAGGATCTATCATCCGAGGTAAGTTATCATGTTTTTCTCAAGGTTTCTCCATGGAAAAGTGTGATGCGATTTGGTAAGAAAGGAAAGTTGAGTCCAAGGTTCATTAGACCATAAGAAATTATAGAGAGAGTTGGATCAGTTGCATACAGAGTGGAATTACCTCTGAGTTTATCTCAGGTACACAATTTTTTTCATGTTTTGATGTTGAGAAGGTACATGCCAGATCCATCTCATGTTTTGAGTCTAGAGGTAGTTCAGCTGGAAGAGAACATATCTTAGGAGGAACAACCGATCCAGATTCTTGACCACAGGGAGCAAGTTTTAAGGAATAAGGTGATTCATCAGGTAAAGGTTTTTTGGAAAATCCACATGGTTGAAGAGGCAACATGGGAATCTGAAAATGTAATGAGGGATAAATACCCCCACTTAATCGATAAGTAAATAAATTGCGGGGAAGCAATTTTCAAAAGGGGGAAAGATGTAACATCCCAAGAAAGTAATGAATAATATATAATTTTATCTATTTCTATTAATGAATTAGATAGTGGTTTAGAGGCTTAAAATGAGAATAAATCCAATCTTAAGCATGGAATACACTAATATTTTTAAAAGATTGTTTTACTGCCTTTTAATGGAATACCATTTTTAAATCTATATTTTGACAATTTTATAAGCTATGTTTGTCAAAATAAACTTATTATTTATTATTGGGACATCAAAATTTTCTTTTTGTGAATTTTTGGTATTTTTCCGATAAAGTTTATTTTTTAATGAGTAGTGAAAAATGTTGTATTTTAATTCAAAACCTCTTTTTAATCTAATTTATTTATATGATTAGATTATCGTTTGAATTTGTTTTAAAGTGAAATTAGAATATATTTTTACAATTAAATCCAATAGTGGTCTTTGGAGTTAATTTCACTTTGAAATCAGACTTAAACTAGTGTCAATATTTTGATACTTATTGTTTCATAAAAACATGCTATTTGCTCTGACAGCGGGAATTAATTATTAAATTAATTAATGAAACTTATATGTTTTTAATTTTTTAAAATGGACTTCATTTTTGAATTCTAAATATCAAATATATTTTAGGGTGAAGTTTTGGTATTTTTCTGAAAAACTTCAATTTTTGATGAATAGTAAAACCACTAAGTGGTACTTATAAAAACTAATTTTCCGTTTAAATGAAATTTTACCACCTCTGTGATTTGATTTTCAAAAATCTGAAATACATGGTTGTCATTAAGAAGTACAATGTGTTTCAATGAGATTAAAATAATTTTTTGGTGAATAGTAACTTTGAAGTTCTTAATCGCGAATAGAGGTAATTAGTGTTGTTTAAGGTAAAAATAATGTTTTAATAATATGAGATGAGCTTGACACATGTCCTACCCTTATTAGTTGTGTCATGGACGACCACGAAAAGCCATGGGTAAACTTGGGGACCCCATGGAGCCACTTTGGAATTAAAATAACATTAATATCTTTTTATTTAAAGTTAAAGTAAAAATGTCACAAACATGAGTTATTTTACTAATACAATTTTTAAATAGTGTTATACAAGTCATATGTTTGACTATAAATATTCATTAGAAATCTGAAAAGATTTCATACATCATGATATTTTTTTATAATTTTTAGACATTAAATAAATTAAATTATTTATGGCACCATGATGATGCAGCGATTACCTCATTATTTAACGATTTAAATAAAATGAAAAGATAATGTAAAATCTAAGACCTACACTTGTCAAAAACCAGTTTTTTGGGTATATTTATAACCCTTATCACCTTATCCTCGAATTATATCAATGTGGGGCCTTTTAAATCTGAAACTCATTTTAAAATAAAGTAACATTTCTTTACTTTCCAAGAGTGCCCCTCCTCTCCTCTTATAAAAGGCCCCCACCTCTACCACCTTACCCAAACTTCCAAAGCCTTTGGCTCGGAAAAACCCTGCCCATTTTGTCTCTCCAAATCCCTATATAACTCTTAGAAGCCTCACTTTAGGCAGAAGTCTTCCCAAGGAATCCTTTGAGCTCAAATTTAAGAGAGTTTCCCGATTTTAAGGTAATGTCTTCACTTGTGTCCTTTTGTTTTATTTTGCTTCTCCAACCCCCTAAAATATTTTTATTCATTTCTTTTGTAACAAATCCAGTATCTTAAATATAATATTATGTTTTTATAAGAATATTTCTAGCTACACTTACACACACATACATCTAATTGATAAAGAACATACTATTTCTGTGGATAGCGAATTTCTGCCTCACGAAACGATGATTGTTCAATATTCTTCCAACACCTTCAAAGGTGGACATTAAGATGTAACTATATTTATATATGATATATAGTATGTTTATGTCTTCCTTAAGCTTCTGTATTTTTCATTTATGTCACACCTTTATGGCTTCCATTATGGGTATACGCGATATCTTCATTTTAGGAAGTGCGGACTACCGCCCCCTCAATGTGATTTGATTCGTTAATGCCATATGTGGGACATATAAAGGATGGATTTAAAGTTATTATATATGATGTTATACTGTAATTATAATATACCTTTATATAATTATTATTTCTTTCTATTAAAGTATGAGATAGAAATGAAAGTAGCGTTCATGCGTACGTACGACTTACCGTCTCCATGAACAGTGCATTTCATTTCTTATCCCCAAACGTAATGTACTATTATAAGTACATATATATAATGGATATATACGATTTACGTTATATCTAAATGATTAATATAATCAGGGAATTAAAATATACATATCTCTCATTTAGTTTTAATTCCATTAATATGACAAAGAAATGAAAGTAGCGTTCATGTGTACGTACGACTTACCGTCTCCATGAATGGTGCATTTCATTTCATACCTCTAAATGATTATGTAATATTATAAATACATGTATATGATGGATATATATGATATATATGATATCCAAATCATGAATATCATTCTGGATATAATGAACCTTTGACCACACGAACAACATGTAATTGTAAGAAGTTCACTTTTGACTCAAATACCAAATATCGACAAACTACCGTTATCAAGTTAAATGACTACATAATGTTTATAACATGGTAATAAGTGATATAAAAGGAATAATGAACTTGAAAAAGGATCTTAATAAAGTAGAAATTAACTCAAGTTTATTATTCAGGACGTTAAAGAACGATCAAGTCAAGTCGGACCCGAGGTAAGGGACTTCATCTCAATCTCCTTTCATTGAGGCATATTTCATTTTATACACAAGTTTCTTTTATACGGTGTATAAACCCCTTTTAATTTTAATTTTATACAAAAGGAATCTTTTTCTACGAAGCGTTTTACAAAACGACAAAAAGGAATGTTTCTTTTAACGTACACGGTGACAACGACCTTTTCCTCCACCGCGAGTATTATTTGGTCTTTGGATTCCACAACAAGCCGTAATGTTTTTAAAATGAAATAAATACCATATACTCTTTTATGTACTTTGGTATTGAAAATGGTTTTTATAATGGATTTGTTATGTCAATATATTTATGTGATATATTGTGATCAAAGTGTGGAAATGTTTTCTTTCCATTATATTTGTTTTATGTTTTATGATTTTATATTGGTACTTGGACATTTTATGGGTGGTTATGTGATAAACCATATGATGGGTGGTGCCATGAATACCAGGATGGGTGGTTACGTTATAACCTCCAATGCATTGGGTATGGAAGTCGGCCATATGGCTATTCCATTAAGTGATATGTGTGGAAGTCGAACGTATGGTTATTCCATTTAAGTATGTTTATGTCCCAAGTTATCTTTATATGTTATGTGATCTTTATATGGGTTTTATGGTAATCTTTTGGTTACAAAAGGTTAAGTAATGATATTTTATTCGGTGAAGAGTTTTTACTACTTCATAAAAGTGAAAAGTATTACTTTGATAAAGGGTCAAATAAAAAATGATTTTATACTTCACAGATTCAACAGATATCTAATTTTTCATTGATTAAAAAGGAGATACACATGTTGGGTTGTGGTCCATTTGAAAAAATAATGGCCTATTTAAATAGATTTAGGCCTCTTAATTACTCCATTTGGGCCCAAAAAATTAGGATTGATGTCTTTGATCAAGGATGGAATAAGATTTCACTATTTCAGCTGGTATCTTCTTCTTCCAACTCAATGATATTTGATCGATCTTTGAACATATTAATACAACTTTGGCATCAATTTTAATTTATTCAAGTGTATCAAGATGATATCGGGTTCAAATATTCACCTATATATCAATTATGTGACCCTTTTTAATTATTTATAAATTCTCCAGGAACATCTTTATATATGGATCTATGTGTTCTTATTACTATAAATGAACTTGGTCTTTATATTTACACATTAAAATAAATTCTATGGAATTATTGGTGTTCATCCTTTCACTTGGTTCCCTTAGACAGTGCTCCCTATTTTTAATTTTCCATTGAGTAATTTTGATAATCATGTTGAGTGGATCCTAAAACAATCCTAGAAGTTGATAATTGGGGAGATTTATTTCTTATTACTCCATAGTAATAGACCTAAAATAGGGAAAACATACTGAAATTAATCAAACATTATTTCTTGGATAAAATTACATAGTTTCAACTATTAGGGCCAAGATGTTTGGAGGTGTTTTAAAGACACTGTAAATTGTTATTAAAGACGTTTAAAAAGTTTTATGTTTGTTTGCTTTGAAATAAATCATATTACTTTATTAATCCTTCCAATTTTGGAGAACGAATAGAGAACACAAGATAGAGTTTTTAGGATAAATTACATTGGATGTACTATTTTGTATGAACAATTTTTTGAATAATAAATAGGATGAAATTTATTACAAAGTTCACCAAATAGATTTTATGTGAAGTAATTAATATGGTGATTATTTTATATTCTGATTTTTTCTGACATCACGAGTTATGAAAGATATCATGTTCCAGGTGTAAGTAGAAGGGGGGGGATTTTATATAAAAATTTCAAACTATTATGTTTTATGGTGTTTCCTAGAATAATATTTTCAAATATAGGTTTACATGATAAGAGGTTTTGTGTGAGCTATGAAAGGGTTACTGAGAATTTTGTGTGACTGTAATATCTAATTTATATATATTTTGTAAGATTAACATCAATGATTTGATGTTTTTTTATGTTTGTGAAGTATTCAGATTATAGTAATTTTCTTTAAATATAATGTGATGTTATTAGGGAATTTCATCGAATGATTTCCAAATCAAAAAAGTCTATTAGTTTAAGTCCAATTAGAGTAAGTATGGAAGAAAAATATTTTGTGCAATGTCTATCTGATAGACATGTTTGAAGTAGTTAATATTAATTTTATTTAGGATGATTAGAATTTTTTTGTATTAATATAATCATAAAAAGGATGATGCATGATGGAAATAAACAAAGCGTTCTGAGGTAATTCGCAAGATAACAAAATAATTTAAAAAAGACTTGTGAAAAAATCCTATGAAGTTTGTATATGATCAATTGTCTAGATTCTCAATGGTTGGAATAATTATACAACGTTTTTACTAGATGCATTATTAGTATAATTTTTAACTAATTCAAAATACTTTATGTCACTTTATTACGGTTAAAAAATTTAATGATAAAAATATAATCATTAATTGTTCCAAGTATCATGGGAGGAATATCTGTGAGTCTGTTCATGGAAGAGAGAATTTTGTTGAAGTTAGTGGATGTTTGAGTTTATGAGAAGCTAAAAGAATACTCTATAATCCTTGATAAGTATCCTAGAAGATTGTTTTAGGTGAGTGTTTTGAAATTCATGTAATTAATTGAGCAGGAAATTGAATTAGAGTTTCCATCTTCGATTCCTCAAACATAACCATATAATGGGGGTGTTAGTACAAATCAAAAAGTGTTTGATTCACACGTGTAAAATATGAAGTGTTGTTGAATCAGTTTTAGATAGATATACCAGATGAAATATGAAAGTAAGAGTTTTAGCAAGAAATGTTTCAGCCAAGGAATCTCTTGGTTGAAGGTGAAGATGTTGAAATTGGATAGAATATTTCTGATCAGTGGAAATAAAAAAAGTAACTGGAAAATATTTAATATTTGGTGGAATTAGACAAACTGTGTGCATAGGTGAATGGATGAAAAAATTATAAGAAAGTGGGGTTATTTTTTAGAAGGCACGAGATAGATTTTTATAGATGAACATCTAGTCAAAGAAATTAGATGAATAGTAGAACATATAGATGTTTTATATAGAAGGTTAAAGAGGACGTTCTATCATGATACTAGTTAAGAATGTGAAGAAGATGTTTTTTAAAGATAAAAATTTATGAAAGTACAAACAACACAGTGAAAAAATAATGATCATGTTAGAGAAGGTTTCTAATAGTGGTTACAAAATCATTATTACATCTTATATCTATGTGGAGAGAACATTCATCATTGTTTTTATTATTGTGTAATACAATTAGAGTATATTATATACTTACATTTACCACATAAAAATATTATTTTCTAGTATATTGTGTGGTAATTGGTTATTTCCAAACCATTACAAGGACTAGTTACTCTTTCTGATTAGTGAAACCTGTAAATACTAGTGCTCATGCAGATATTTCTTGTTTGCTTGTTTTCAAAAAATTTATAACTCATTAATAGGAGGAAAATATTATTTTAAAAGTAATAAAATATAAATATAAAATATCTCTGATTCAAGCCTCCCCTTCCTAGTTATTATAAAGATCCTGATTCTTCCTTTAAAGTGGTATTAAAGAAAAGGATAGATTTTTTTAATCATTACTTTTGTTTGAATAAAATAAAAGTTGGCATAGATATTCACAATACTGTTACCAGTATGGGTTTTCAGATTTTTGGTTGAAAAATTATCATATTTTGGGAGAGAGAATGATTTATTAACATATGTACCTTTTTATTTAGTTATTAAAGTTTCTACATATGGTTTTCAACCTAGTGTAGAATGTGTTCCCCTACTAGCTGCTGATATAAAGAATCTTGAGAATCATGGGTGAAAAAAATGACAGAGTTTCCTCACTCTTTAAAAGTGACTTTCTTATATTGAATGGAGTTGAAAAAACTAAAGGCACATAGAAGAAGTTAAAAAACATATACAAAGGAAACAAAAAAGTGAGTAAGGAAAAGTTTTAAATTTGGAGAATGAAGTACTAAGATCTTATGATGGGTGATTATGAATCTGTTGATTAATTCATTGCATGGGTTAATAATTTTTTTATCACCATAAGATCTCTTGGAGAGAATTTAGGTCATTTAACCACTTTTAAAAATATAATATTAATTATTAATGATAAATATGATTTAAAATTTTAATCATTAGAAGATAGAGATCCTGGAAATCTACATTTGTATGATCTATATAGAACTCTCATCACTGACATAATGAAAAGATAAAAAATATATGATGAAAAAAGATAATTTTTATTGGTAAATTTATATCAAATCTCTAATGTAAATAAATTATAAGAAATTAATAAAATAAAAAACTTGTGTCAATGACACTGAAGATGAGGTTATTGATTTTTTTTATGAATTTATATCTTTGATTTAAAAAAGGTGAAATGTTTTATAGGAAAATAAAAATGAAGGTTACCATTGAAATGTTTTGGTTGTGGGTATATTGGACTTTTTTTAAATTTTATACAAAGAAATAAAGTTGAAGAAAGTGACTAAGATGAAATAAATTCATGTAGGCCCCTCAAGAAGAAGCTATAAAAATAAAAATCCTATTTTAAGGGAATGGATAATAAGTTATCCAAATACAAAAGGAGAAACTATTTATCTTAGCGTGTGGAAGATGATGAAAATGAAGAAGAGGATGATAACTTTAGGGATTATGTTATTGAAACAAAATTTATTGTAAATTTTAATGTTGAATAATTCACCAGTGCTAAGAGTAGTAGTTTAGAAGAAGAAGAAACTCAGATGGAGTTTATAATAAATATAGAGTTGATATAATGTTGTATAAAGATTGTATAACTTTACAGGGGGAAAAATAAGTTGAATAAAAAAAATATTTCATAAAATAATCAATATTATTTTCTTGAAGATAAATACCAGATGCTAAAATAAATGGTTGACCTGAAGTATTTTCTTGGTGGAAAGAGAAATATGAAGATCAAGATTGAATAAAATTTAAAATTAGAGGAAGTGATAAAACTTATTGAACAAAAATTTGTTAAATATGATAAAGGATTTACAAATTTCAAAAACTCATCTACATATGTTGGTGAAAATATTAATATGTTTAAACTAAATAAGGATCAATAAAAGTTATCCTTTAAGGTTGATAAGAATAATGAATAATCTTAGAAGAAAAAAGAAGTTAATAAGAACATGTATGTAGCTAAAATAAGTAGCGTTAAAATACAATAAGTTTCTATTTATAAAACTTCTAAACTAAAAGATTCTACTATAGGTGATTTTATTGAGGTTAAGAATAAATCTATGATTATAAATAAAATCATAGGAGGTAACAAAAATTTTGGTGTACAAAATAAAATAAAATTGAATGATAATAAAGTTGATAAAAAGCAGGTATAAAAATCTAAAGAGTAGGAAAGTTACAATGGAATGTTGAATTTATATTGTTACTACTATAATTATGAAAGATTTAGACATACAATATATATTTTCTAGTTTAACCATCAACATTATTGAGAATCCAAGAGACTCTGGAGGAAATGCTTGAGGGCGAATTAACCCACTCAAAGGTGAAAACATGAGAATGTTAGTATAATGATTAAAAATGCATTACAACCCTTGGAAACTATTTTCTAAAGATGTGATAAACATATAAATACTGAAAAAGTATGTCTTATCATTATACCTACACGACAATATTTATAAAATAACTCAAAATCTATATGGGAAGAAAGAAAAAGTAAAGGAAAAAACCTTATTAGTTGAAACTTCTCTCAAACCTATAAAAGGAGAAAAATACTAGATCTTTTCTATTAGGTTTTATACATATATAAATGGATATTTCAAGTTGTTGAAGAATGTAAAAATTTTTAAAGAAGGACTAGTTACTTTTGGCAAGGATGAGTCACTCATAATCGAAGGCATCATATATGATATCATTGGGGAAGAAAAGATAAAATCCAAATGAGTCTTGTTTGTTGAAGGGCCGGAACACAATTTATTAAGTATTTTACGACTACCTGATGAAGATGATTTTTTTATTTAAAATATAGGTTTATTGTGAAATGTATATAATGTGGGATTGTTCTAATTAGAGTCCATCAAATAAATGGAAACATGTTTTAGGATGGAGATTCAAAAAGTTCATGCCATCTGAACATGATAGAATAAAATTAATTTTGGCTTAAATGGCTGGGGAATATATGTCATAGAAATATCAGAAAGATTAAGAAGAGGGAAAGTATTCATTATATTTATAACATTAAAATAAAAAAATATTAGTGTTGTTCTACTTGATATAAATGGAATATTATAAATTCAGTACATAAGAAACAAAGATACATTCATCTCATCTAGTGGAGCTAATACATTCTGACATCTGTGGGACCATGAGTTAACAATAAAAACATGAAGATAAGTAAACTATTTCTTTTATTGATTAACTTATTTTCATTACATGTATTATTTTTTTGATAAATAAATCAGAGTCTCTCAACATGTTTAAATGTAACACCCTGACCCCAGTTACCCAGAGTCGGTGCTATAGCGACCCATACATTACATACATTGTTAATACTTAAAAATTGAAGTACACTTATTAAAACATATAAAAAAACCATGAAAGTACCATATAGGTATAGTGTCTTTAGAAACTGGGAAACATAAAAAACTTGTTCATAAAGTATCTACATTGTCCCCCATTTATTTCATCATATCTAAAGTCCCTTTTTGGAATATCTTACTTAATAACCTTCTTCCTGACCTGGGGAAAGAAAACATACAAAAGGGTGAGCTCAAATTATCAGTAAGGGTAAACAAAAGAAATATCAATCACATCATATTCATAAGAACATAACATTTTGGAAGTCTTAACCTGCAAAAGAGATCATAATTTCATAACATGGGATAAATCATAGTAGTGAAATGTAATCCCAATAATCATAACATAAAACATGAAGCTTTGTGTCATACACACATAATCATAGAAAATCATTTCTCAGTAGTCAAGACTCATTTCCAAGAATATTATAGTGGATAATTTCCATTTCTAAACCGAGTTCACTCCTTGTTTCAGTCCTGTTTCACTAAACCGTTTTAACCGGCCGTTCCATCCATGTCTATCTCATGAGATATAAATCTT
This sequence comes from Viscum album, assembly GCA_963277665.1. NCBI lineage: Eukaryota > Viridiplantae > Streptophyta > Magnoliopsida > Santalales > Viscaceae > Viscum > Viscum album. The sequence goes on from OY728119.1 coordinate 1,982,699,244, forward strand.
TACCCAGTGCATTGGAGGGAGATATAGGTCCCACCCATCTCATAATGATACCATTATTATGTGTTCCACAAAATCATAAATCAGACATCATTGCATAACCCATGTAATAAAAATGGGATTCTTAATCATCGTGAAATCATAAAACAATTAATATAAGACAAAGGAATTCATAAAAATAATTCTATCACAACATAAAAAATGAGATTTGCGAGATTTTTCCTTACCTTAGGTCCGATTTGCTTCGTAAGTGTCAGAACCTTTTGTATAATGATTTAAATAATGTCATTGACTTATTCCAGAATCATACTTATTTTTATGATATCATATATGGTCATATTATTAGCTTATTATTAGTAATATTTCATTGTTACTTGTTATTCGGGTGTTTATTTCGTTTTGTTCTTATGTGTGTTTTGTCGAATAAATTCGTATTCTTATTTTTAGGTTATAGATACCACATTTCCAAAATGGTATTAGTGTAATATAATTCCTATTCATCCATTCAATTCATTTATATAATTATTATGCAATGAAGATCATGTAGAACGAGTCGCATCACATCGTGGAGACGGTATTCCATACGTACACACGAGCGATGATATCGTTCCCATGATCATGGAATTGTATTTGAGTGTATGTATACTGTTTCAGAAACAATATCACTTTACAATAATCATATATAGTTATTATTTACACCATTATACCCATCCAAGTAGGATGGTGGTGGAAAATAGATTACACCACGACGTGGAGACGGTATTCCGTACATACGCACGCGCTGTGATTTCGTTTTCCGAAGGATGGATAGATGGTGAAATATGGTTGCTTCATACTTATAATAACATATAAGTATATGAGTGATACTGATGTTATCACTTCATAATGAAACAACTAAATAAGAAGAAGTGGAAGAAGAAATAAAGTTGAATGAATCGGTAACAGACATTACTTCTTTTTTGAAGTGCCTCTTTGAGACCTCCTCTTAGGGAACTAAAATTGGTCTTTGAAGAAGACCAGGTCCTCTAGGATGTATCTAGGTAAGTGGAGAAGATAATTTGGTAGGTTTTGGAAGATATTTAAGGCTCAAAGTGGTGTGAGGAAGAGAGGGAGGAGGTTCCCTTTTATAAGGGAGGAGAGGGGCGCCTTTGAAAAAACTAAAAATATTATTTTATTATAAAGTCATATTCGGTTTTTAATAGCTCCAAATTGATATATTTCGAAGATAACATGGGGATGGGTAGAAATCCTCTCATATAATAGAATTTAGAAAAGTTTATGGCATTATATTAACCTTATCTTTTAGTTTTAACTCTTCGTTAATTAGATTGACATTTACCATGTCACTTTGTATTTTTATATTATATAGATAATAAACTTATAATATACATCCAATCGACCCCCAAGTGGCCCATGAATGATACACCTATCATTAGATAAGTATCGTGTCTGAACCATATATTTTTAGGAATATAATAACAATTAATAATATAATATTTGTTTTAAAAACTATTTTTTGTCAATTTTGACACTATTTGGTAATTGATTTTTGTGAAAATCATAACAGAATGATTAGTTCGAAAAAAAGTGAATTAAATAAATACTAACATGTCATATTAAAATATAAAATTATTGTAATTCATAAAAAGTCTTAAATTACATTTATTTGGGTATTTATAACATCAATTATGTCAATATTTCATTAATAAGATAATTACTGCATCATCATTGTGTCATAAATGAATTAAATTATTTTAAGTCTAAAAATTAAAAATAAAATACCATTATGTAGGAAATATTTTTATATTTCTAATGAATATTTATAGTTGAATTTATCATATGTATAACCCTATATTAAAAATTATTTAGTTATTAAACTTTGATTTTAACTATTTTAACCCTTCTTTAAATAAGTTAATAATAAATGTCCTAATCTAATCCCAGTGGGCCTAAATGGTAATATTTTATTCCTAAGGTTGTTTTTGGTCGAATTAAACTTATCCAATAGAATTAGGACATGTGTTAGGGTAATAATAATAACACTTTTACCCTTAATTACCCTATTTACTTTTAACCGTGGTAAAAAAAAGTAAAAAGTTACTATTAGCCAAAAATTATTTTCATCTCATTGAACCACATTTTAGTCCTTGATATTATCCATGTCTCTCGGATTTTACAAATTCCACTCAAATAAGTGGTAAAATTTTGTTTTATGTGAATTTGAAAATTCTTTAGGAGGTGGGTAAAAGACGGTGAAAAGTTCAATAAAATTTATATATATATAACATTATTATAAAATGACTCCAATGAATTGTATTGAACTTATATAGGTATTATGTATCAATTTTGACCTAAAATAAATTTAAATAAAATAAATAATTATTTAAATAAAAATTCGGTTTTTAAATAGTAACCCGGTGTTTTCACTATTCATCAATAATTGAAAGTTTTCAGAAAAATACCAAAATTTCACCCTAGGCTAATTTAGATATTTCAAATCCAAAAATTAAGTTCATTTTGAAAAATAAAATTTAAAATTTTTCAAAAAGATGGTATTACTATTCATAATGGCTAGTTTTAATAATATTTTAATAGCATATCGTTGTTTAGTGAAACTCGGTATTGCGTACGACGCAAGCTATCGAGGAAGGTCATGATTGTGTGTAAAGAAAGCCAAGCTAGTGTTGTGTGTAGTGAAAGATTCCTTTTATGATTTATATAACATAAAAACAAAATATTTCTCATAAAAGTCTCGGGTGTTACATTGTACCCGCCTTAAAATGAATTTCACCCTCGAAATTAGTCACTTTGTAACAAACAGATGAGGATACCTCTCCCTCATCATATCCTCAAGCTCCCATGTAGCTTCTCCTAATTGGTGGTTACTCCATAAAACTTTCACCAAGTGAGTGGTCTTTTTCTGTAGGACCTTTTCACTACGATCGAGAATCTCTATCGGCTGTTCTTCATAAGAAAGATCATGTTCCAGTGGTACAACTTTGGAGCTGAGTACATGTGAAGGATCAGGTATATACTTCATCAGGAGAGATATATGGAACTCATCGTGAACTTGAGAGAGATTCGGTGGAAGCGCCAATCAGTAATCATCCTTCCCCATACGATCCAGTATTTCGAACGGACCGATATACCTAGGGTTCATCTTTCCCTTCATTCCAAATCCCATTACTCTCTTCCAAGGAGATATTCATAGGAACACTTTATCACCCACTTCAAACTCAAGGTCTTTTCTTCGGTTATCGACATAACTTTTTTGTCGACTCTGAGCTGCTCTTATGTGTTGTTGAATAGATCTGACCTTTTCTACCATCTCATCAATAAGATCAGGTCCTAATAGCTTTCTTTCCCCAACTTCATCCCAGCAAGTTGGAGTCCTGCATTTCTTTCCATAGAGAGCTTCATAAGGAGCCATCTAAATACAGGAGTGAAATCTATTATTATAAGAAAATTCCACCAAAGGTAGGTGTTGATCCCAACCACCTTTGAAATCCATAGATCAAGCTCTCAACATATCTTCTAGAGTTTGAATTGTCCTCTTAGACTGACCGTCTCTCTGAGGATGATAAGCAGTGCTGAAACTCAACTCTGTATCTAGAGTATACTGAAGACTTAGCCAGAACATTGAAGTAAACCTTGGATCCTGATCATATATAATAGAAAGTGGTACTCCATGCAATCTTACCACTTCCTTCACATATATCCTGGAAAGCAGATCCAGAGGGAAATCCTCTCTAATAGCAATGAAGTGTGCCGACTTTGTAAGATGATCAACTATGACCCAGATAGCATTATTGCCTTTGGATGTTTTAGGAATTCTGGTGACAAAATCCATAGTGATGTTTTCCCATTTCCATTCGGGTATGGGTAATGGTTGTAAAATCCCCTTAGACTTTTGTCTCTCAACTTTAACTTACTAACAAACCAAGCATTGAGAGACATATTTAGCAACATCTCTTTTCATTCCATCCCACCAGAAGTACTCTTTCAGGTCCCTATACATCTTCGTGCTTCGAGGATGAATAGATAATGAAGAACTATGATCCTTATACAGAAGCTCCTTCTTTAATTCTGGGATGGGAGGAACACAAACCTGATTCCTGAACTTTATTATCCCATAACAATCAAGGTTGAATTCAGGAACATTTCTCACCTTCTTTTGTAACTCTACATCTTCTTTTTGTTCCTCTTTAATCTTCACATGTATAGATGGTTGAACATTCATTTGAGAAAGATACGATTTTTCCCCTTCCACTATAATTCCAAGATCCATCCTTTGTAAATCCATAAATATTGGATCTTTTGTGATCCTCATCATGGATAAAATGGCATGGTCTTGTCGACTTAATGCATCTGCCACCTTGTTTTCTTTCCCAGGGTGGTAATGAATTGATCAGTCATAATCCTTAATCAGCTCCAACCATCTTATTTGGCGCATATTCAGCTCCTTTTGTGTGAAAATATACTTTAAAATTTTATGATTAGTATAAATATCACACCTTTCTCCATAAAGATAATGCCTCCAAATTTTTAATGAAAAGATTACTGCAGCTAACTCCAAATCATGTGTTGGGTAATTTTTCTCATGGATTTTCAACTGTCGTGAGGCATAAGCTATCACCATATCATTTTGCATGAGAACACACCCCAATCCCTTCTTGGATACATCACTGTAGATCACAAACCTTTCTCCACTACAAGGCAGTGTGAGCACAAGTGCACTGGATAACCTTCTTTTCAACTCCTTGAAATTCTCTTCACATTCCTCCGTCAAAACAAACTTAACTCCTTTCCGAGTCAACATGGTGAGTGGATTAGATAATCATGAAAAATCTTTCACAAAACGTCGATAATATCCAGAAAAACCATGAAAACTTCGGATATCAGTTACTTTTGTTGGTCTCGACCATCTTTCGATAACCTCTGTTTTTGCTGGATCCATAGATATCCCCTCTTTTGCGATTATGTGACCCAAAAAATGCAACTTTTTGAAGCCAAAATTCACACTTGGTAAATTTGGCATAAAGCTTCACCTTTCTCAGGGTCTTCAATATAATTCTCAAGTGATCTTCATGTTCTTCCTTTCTCTTTGAATAGACAAGAATATCATCTATAAAGACTACGAGAAACTAGTCAAGATAGTCTCTAAATACCCTATTCATCAGACCCATGTAGATAGTAGGGGCATTAGTAAGACCAAATGGCATCACTATAAATTCATAGTGTTCATACCTTGTACGGAATGCCATATTTGGTATATCCTCCCTTTTGAACCTTAATTGATGATACCCTGAATGGAGACCAATCTTGGAAAAGTATTGAGCTCTGCATAGTTGGTCAAATAAGTCATCAATGCACGGGAGAGGATATTTGTTCTTGATAGTGATCTTGTTAAGTTCTCGATAATCAATGCAGAGTATCATTGATCCATATTTCTTCTTAAAAAATAGAACGGGTGCTCCGCATGGTGACACACTAGGGAGTATGAATCCCTTATCAAGATTCTATTGGAGTTGCTTCTTCAATTCCTGCAACTCAATTGGGGCCATTCTATAAGGTGTCTTTGAAAAAGGAAAAGCACCCGGTACGAGTTCTATTAAAAACTCGACTTCACGATTTGGTGGAAGAACTATAAATTCCTCTGGAAAGACATCATCAAACTCCCGTACAATGGGAATATTCTTAATCGTGTGTTTCTCACCAACTATTTGAGATAAATAACCTTCATTTAGTGGAATCAAGACCCATAAGATGGAAGAAATTTCCACTGGAAGGTTATGTTCATCCTTGCATCGATAGACGATCATAAATTGATCTGGAATATGAAATGTGACTTCACTTATTTGGAAATTGATATGAGCTCCATATAAAGAAAGACAATCCATGCCAAGAATCACATCAAATTCCACTATAGGAAGGACCACAAGATTTTCAGGAAGCACTTTCCCACAAACTTCAATCGGAGAAGAATTATAAACTTTTGATGCGACTGTTGTGCCATTAGGGGTCGTCACAGGTAACTGAACATCTAATTGTTGAGGTAATACAGTGATACCCTTAGAAAATTATTCAGAAATAAAAGAGTGTGTGGATCCAAAATCAAATAAAACATTTTCTACTTTAGAGTGGATGGTAAGTGTACCTTTCACCACTTCGTTATCGTACTCCACATCACTGATAGAAATTGCATGTGACATTCCTTTGTCTTTAGCCTTAAGAGTTTTTTGACTTCAATAATCATCAACAACCCTTGGATTAGGGTATTCATTGGAATAATGCCCCATTTCCTTGCACTTGTAACATTGAAGTGTAGTAGGTGCACTCTATGTAGCCCTTTCTTTGTTCGCATCACTAGACATCTTCTTCCCATAATTGTGGTATTCAAATGCACGATGACCTTCCTTTCCACATTTGAAACATTTACTTGTCCCTTTAAGACAACTCCCTCCATGTTTCTTCCCACACTCTGAGCATAAGGGAAAACTCATCTTCTTTTAAGTGTGCCCTTTAGATTTTCCTTTGAATTCCATTTTCCTCTTCTTATCAAACCCATATGACTGATGGGTTACTACAATATCCATCTTAAATTTGAGAGCACATCCAACAATTTCCTCATAGCTATTGAAGCCCATTATGGCTAACTCCCTTTGAAGACTTGGTTTTAAGCCACTAAAGAATCGATCGATCTTACTCTCAGGTTAGATAATAATACCCGTAGCATACCTTGAAAGTCTTGTAAAATTTTCTTTGTAGGTACCAACAGATTCATCATCCTTTTGTTTTAGTTAAAGAAACTCCTTCTCCATATTTGTTCGGAGAATACGAGGGAAGTACTTATTGAAAAATAAGTTCTTGAACTCGTCCCATTCCATGGATTCAATTTCATCCCTTTGCCTCTTATTTTTGATAATATTCCACCATTGATCAGCTTCACCTTCCAAGCGATAAACTGCTAAGATGGCATTATCATGTTCAGAACATTAAAGAACTAAAAATATCTTTTCAGTGGTATTGATCCATTGTTCAGCCACTAATGGATCAGAAGACTCGCTGAATGAAGGTGGACGCTTCCTCATGAAGGATTCAACAGAATGTTGCTCCTTCCTTTGCTCATTTGGAAGTCCTGAATGATTCATAGCTTGAGAAAGTTGTGTGAGCATGGATATAAGATTTTTCATTCCATCTCCCATAATGTTTGGTTTCTCAGGGGGACAATAATTGCATTTCCCGTCGCATTCCGCATTAACATGGTTCCTTCGGGTTCCAGCCATTGACTAAAACCAAGAAGAATAGCGTGAGAAACACTAATTATAATAGGAAAACCATATAATCAAGAATAAAATTTCACACTTAAGGTATTATCATAGGTTTTTCATGGCCATTTATAAAACACTAAGATTGTGTTCTATACTTAGACTTATCCTTAGGGTTCTTACTAAGGCTTTCACATCCTAGTTTCCAAAGGTTGACTATACATTTCCTCTGATACCAACTATAGCGACCCATACATTATATATATTGTTAATAATACAAAATTGAAGTACACTTATTACAACATATAACAAAACCATGAAAAGACCGTATAGGTATAGTGTCATTAGAAACTAGGAAACATAAACAACTGGTTCATAAAGCATCTACATTGTCTCCCATTTATTTCAACATATCTAGAGCCCCCTTTTGGAATATCTTACTTAATAACCTTATTCCTGGCCTGGGGAAAGATAACATACAAAAGGGTGAGCTCAAATGCTCAGTAAGGGTAAATAAAAGAAATATCAATCACATCATATTCATAACAACATAACATTTTGGATGTCTTAACCTGCAAAAGAGATCATAATTTCATAACATGGGATAAATCATAGTAGTGAAATGCAATCCCAATAATCATAACTTAAAACATGAAGCTTTGTGGCATACACAAATAATCATAGAAAATCATTTCTTAGTAGTCATGACTCATTTCCAATACTATCTTAGTGGACAATGTCCATTTCTGAACCGAGTTCACTCCTCGTTTCAGTCCTGTTTCACGGAACTGGTTTAACCTGCCGTTCCAGCCGTGGCTATCTCATGAGATATAAATATTTACCCAATGCATTGTGGGTAGATATAGGTCCCACCCATCTCATAATGATACCATTCTTATGTGATCCACAAAATCATAAATCATACATCATTGCATAACTCATGTAATAAAAATGGGATTCTTAAACATCGTGACATCATAAAACAATTAATATAAGACAAAGAAACTCATAAAAATAATTCCATCACAACATAATCAAATCAATGTAATAATAGGGATAGAAACAAAACCATATATTATCTTAGATGGAAAATAATTTTGATAAAACACTTGAATTCCATTCTTGAGGAAAATATCCTTTCTACTTCAAAATTTTTTTCCTTTCTTAACATGTCATAAAATTTTAAACTAAAAGAAGTTGATTAAAAATAAACTTGAAAACTTGTAAAGGAAGATTCTGGGAAATAATGTTTTAAAAACCCATTCATTCCGTCTAAGTTAAAAAAACATTCTTCTCGTACTTATGTCAGAAAAGTCAAAAAGTACCTCGTACGAAAAACGACAAAAGATTCCTTTCATATCTTTTACTAAAAAATCTCAGAAGGGTAAAATTGGATTTAAAAAATTTTAGAAGGATATAAATATTAAATATTGAGGAAACATGGATGTGGATGACAAATATACACCAGTAAATTCTGAAGTATAAACAATCTCAGATAAAAAATGAGATTTGCGAGATTTTTCCTTACCTTAGGTCCGATTTGATTCGTAAGTGTCCGAACCTCCTGTATAATGATTTAAATAATGTCATTGACTTATTCCAGAATCATACTTATTTTTATTATATCATATATGGTCATATTCTTAGCTTCTTATTAGTAATATTTCATTGTTACTTGTTATTCGGGTGTTTATTACGTTTTGTTCTTATGCGTGTTTTGTCAAATAAATTCATATTCTTCTTTTTAGGTTATAGATACATAATTTCCAGAATGGTATTAGTGTAATATATATCATATTCATTAATTCAATTCATTTATATAATTATTATTCAATGAAGATCATGTAGAACGAGTCGCATCACATCGTGGAGATGGTATTCCGTACGTACGCACGAGCGATGATATCGTTCCCATGATCGTGGAATTGTATTGGAGTGTATGTATACTATTTAATAAACAATATAAATTTACAATAATCATAAATAGTTATTATTTACACCATTATATCCATCCATGTAAGGTGGTGGTGGAAAATAGATTACACCACGACATGGAGACGGTATTCCGTACGTACACACGCGCGGTGATTTCATTTTCTAAAGGATGGATAAATGGTGAAATAGGGTTATTTCATACTTATAATAACATATCAGTATATTAGTGATACTGATGTTATCACTTCATAATGAAACAACTAAATATGAAGAAGTGGAAGAAGAAATAAAGTTTAAAGAATTTGTAACGGACATTAACTCTTCTTTGAAGTGCCTCTTTGAGACCTCCTCTTAGGGCACTAAAATTGGTATTTAAAGAAGACCCTGACCTCTAGGATGTCTCTAGAGAAGTGGAGAAGAGAATTTGGCAGGTTTTGGTCGAACATGAAGGCTCAAAGTGGTGTGAGGAAGAGAGGGAGGAGGTGCCCTTTTATAAGGGAGGAGAGGGGAACCTTTGGAAAAACTAAAAACATTATTTTATTATAAAGTCATATTCGGTTTTTAATAGCTCCAAATTGATATATTTATAATATAAGGTGGGGATGGGTCTAAATACTCTCATAAAATAGAATTTATACAAGTTTAGGTCATTATATTAATCTTATCTTTCAGTTTTAACTCTTAGTTAATTAGATTGACATTTACCATGTCACTTTGTATTTTTATATTATATAGTTAATAAACATACCATATACATCCAAGATACCCCCAAGTGGTCCATTAATGATAAACCTATCATGATATAAGTATCTTGGATGAACCTTATATTTTCAGGAATATAATAACAATTAATAATATAATATTTTTTTTAAAACTATTTTATGTCAATTTTGACACTATTTGGTAATTGATTTTTGTGAAAATCATAACAGAATGATTAGTTCGAAAAAGGTTAATTAAATCAATACTAACATGTCATATTAACATAAAAAATTATTTTAATTCATAAAATGTCTCAAATTACATTTATTTGGGTATTTATAACATCAATTATGTCAATATTTCATTAATAAGATAATTACTGCATCTTCATTGTGTCATAAATAAATTAAATTATTTTAAGTCTAAAAATTACAAATAAAATACCATTATGTAGGAAATATTTTTATATTTATAATGAATATTTATAGTCGAATTTATCTTATGTATAACACTATATTAAAAATTATTTATTTATTAAACATTGATTTTAACTATTTTAACCCTTCTTTAAATAAATTAATAATAAATGTCCTAATCTAATCCAAGTGGGCCGAAATGGTCATATTTTATTCCTAAGGTTGTTTTTGGTCAAATTACATTTATCCAATAGAATTAGGACATGTTTTAGGATAATAATTATAACACTTTTACCCTTAATTACCCTTTTTACTTTTAACCATGGTAAAAAAAGTAAAAAGTTACTATTCACCAAAAATTATTTTCATCTCATTGAACCACATTTTAGTCCTTGATATTAACCGTGTCTCTCGGATTTTTGAAATTCCACTCACAGAAGTGGTAAAATTAAGTTTTATGTGAATTTGAAAATTCTCCAAGGATGTGGGTAAAAGACGGTGAAAAGTTCAATAAAATTTATATATATATAAAATTATTATAAAATGACTCCAATGAATTACATTGAACTTATATAGGTATTATGTATAAATTTTGACCTAAAATAAATTTAAATAAAATAAATAATTATTTAAATAAAAAGTCGGGTTTTAAATAGCAACCTGGTGTTTTCACTATTCATCAAAAATTGAAAGTTTTCAGAAAAATACCAAAATTTCACCCTAGGATAATTTCGATATTCCAAATCCAAAAATAAAGTCCATTTTGAAAAATAAAATATACAAATTTTCAAAAAGTGGGAATTACTATTCCAAATGTCTAGTTTTAATATTATTTTAATAGCATATCGTTGTTTAGTGAAACTCGGTATTGCGTACGATGGAAGCTATTGATGAAGGTCGTGATTGTGTGTAAAGCAAGCCAAGCTAGTGTTGTGTGTAGTGAAATATTCCTTTGATGATTTATATAACATAAAAAAAACATTTCTCATAAAATTCTCGGGTGTTATAGTTGCATTATTACATAACATTGGCCTGATCACAAAAGATCTAATCTCAAAAGACCGATTAGTTTAGTAGCCTGGGAAACACTAGAAGCATTCATAAATATTAAATTACATGATAAAATGGAAAACTAAAACAACATAGTCTCCATAGTCCACACTCATATCCCCTCAGACTATGCCTACAGGTCAGTCATAAAATACTTCTTCACATCCTGGGAAAAAATAAAACATAGAAAGGGGTGAGATCAGATGCTCAGTAAGGATAACGACATAGAGGAAACTTTAATAAGTAATCATAAACATTTAAGGCAATGTATAACTAAAACAAAATCCTTTTAAACTTGAAATTCATTATAAAAAGGAAAAAATAAAATGAAATAATGCCATTTACTTATTCACATGGATATTCTACTCATCGAATAATCACATGAAATATCAATAACCACTTTCATAATGATGGAATGCATAATGCCAGACTATCATAACCACATAGTCAAGGAATTGTTCCAAGAATACAAATAATATTTTGTAAAATCCTTGTACCAAGACACTAGTTTGTCTCATTAGACCTACCGATGCCTTGAGGAGCTATAATGGGCTCCACCCGTCACTTACTAAGTCCAATGCATTCCTCATATGAACAGGATTAAACATAACATAAACATTCATATTAAAACTAGCATAAAAAATTTCAATAACTTCCCTATAAACCATGAATGGTATAAAAATAACACATCCACAGTCAAACATATCACAAAACCTTCAATACAATATGGAAGTTTTGTATCATAATAAATCAACTTCAAATAAACTTATAATCCCTCAAAGGATGTTGACATAGATTAAAGAATAACTATTTGAGAGAAATATATCTTTTTTGAAATCATTTAAACATCACGTAATTATAAAAGAAAACATTTACATTGAAAATAATCTTTTAAGGGAAGCTTCGACGATTTTTATAATGGCGGAAAATAGCCGCACATGCCGTATAAGTTAAAAAAGACATTCTTACCTTATTTTTTTCGAAAAGGTTAAAAAGGACCTTGTTTGTAAAATAACGGAAAGATTCCTTTATAAAAATATTATAAAAATTAAAAAAAGGGTATAAATGACTTTAACCCATAGTCTATAAAATAGTAATAATTTTTTGAAATACATTTTTAAAAAACATGGATGTCGATGATAAAGAGGTCCCAGTATATAATTACGTATAAACAACCTCAGATAATGAAGAGATTGTAAAATTAACCCTTACCTTGTAATTTTCCTTGGACGAGGGTAGGTTAAAATCCTATATAATGGTGAAATAATTTTCATTAAATTATACAAGAATCATATACATTAATATGATATCATCTATAATCTTTTAACATTGCTTTGTTAATAATATCTTAGTATTATCGTTGTTTAGGGTGTTAACGGATTCGTTTTACTTTATATTATTTGTTATGTGAGTCATATTTGTCATGGATGGGATGTATCTTATTCATATATAGAATAATATAAAGTATTTAAACATTATTTTTAATCATCAAATGAAAATTAGTCTTGAATGGATATGATGGGGAATAAATCTCATCGCGTTCGTGGAGACGGTAATCCGTACGGACGTACGAGCGACAATATCAGTCTTTTGATATTAAAATAATATATAATTGGATGTTATATCATATATAAATAATCATTATCATTTTATATTCATTATTTACATCAATTACACATCATTATTATACCCATCCAAATAATAATGTATTGAATAACAATTACACCACGACGTGAAGATGGTAAGCCGTACGTACGCACGTATGGTGACATGTCATTCAAAGGATGGATAAAATAACGAATTTGGTTGTAACATATTTATAATAACATCAAAGTATATAGAAAATACTGGAGTTATTATTTTAGAATGAAAACAACAAAGAGAAAGGAAGTGGAAGAAGAAAGGAACTTGAAAGAGGTGGTGTGATATTTACCTCTTCTTTGGGTTCTTCCATTTGATTTGATCAAAAGCTCTCCTTAGGTTGGATTTCTGAATAAAGTAAGGTCTCTAGGATTAATGGAGTATAGTTGAGAGTATATTAGGGATGGTTTTTTCCAATCCAAAAGGCTTTGAAGGTTTGAATTGGAGGGAAGGGGGAGTGCCCTTTTATAAGAGGGGTGAGGGGAACCTTAGAAAAAACTTAAAGTGTTATTTTATAATAAATTCATATTCCTTTTATAAAAGCTAAAAATTAATTTATTTCTAGGATAATGTAGGTATTAGTCGAAATAATTTCAACAAATATGTTTTAGATAGGTTTGTGTCACTATATTAACCTTATCTTTTAGATTTAACTCTTAGTTAATTAGTTTGACATTTACCAGGTCTCTTTGTAGTTTTATATTATTTGGTTAAAAACTTACTATAAACTACCAAGAGAACCCCAAGTGGATAATTAATTATATAAATATCATCATATAAGTTCTTTTGTAGAACATTATATTTTTATTAATATTATATAAATTAATAATATAATATTTGTTTTAAAAACTCTTTTATGTCAATTTTTACACTATTTAATAATTGATTTTTTCTCAAGTCATAGAAACTCTATTAATTCGAAATAAATTTTTTCAATCAATAATAACATGTAATTTAAACCTATAAAATTCTTTTATGCCATAAAAACCTATAAATTATATTTATTTTAACATTTATAATTCCATTTATTTCATTCTTTCATTAAAAAGGAAAATAATGCATCATCATTGTGGCATAAATAAATTCAATTATTCAATATCTAAAAATTATAAAGAAAATAAAATTATGTAGGAAATAGTTTTATCTTTCTAATTAATATTTAGGGTATAAGAGATAACATATTACCCTATGTAAAAATTGTATTACTAAAAGATATATGCTTATGTCATTTTTGTATTTACTTTAACTTAATTAATATAAAGTGTCATTATCACTTACAACTGGCTCCATGGGGTCCCAAAATCGACCCAAAGAGGCCTATGGCCAGACATGTATCATAAAATAGGTTTAGGGCACGTTTTAGGGTAATTTAGTATTATTATAATATTATTTTTTACCCTTATTTACTGGATTTACCCTTTATCCAGGGTAAATAAAATATTTACCGAAGTAATTATTCAAAATGTATAAAAATAAAAGATACCTATTTAAAAAATTTGTACCTCATAATTATAAATATAGAATCCATTTTTCTATATTCAAAACAAATAAGTGGCAGAAATTAATTTAAAATTAATTCCAGTTGTCAAAACAAAAAGTGTGTTTTTAAGAAGTAATAACTATCAAAAGATTGACACTTGCTTATGTCCAGTTTAAATGTGAAATTACGTCCAATGACCAACATTGTATTAAATGGTAAAAATATAATATAATTATACTTTAAAACCACTCAACATTATAATTTATCCCTATAAATAATTTTGATTAAAAAATTTGTTTTTAATTAAAATTTATTATTTTTCACTATTCATCAAAAACTGAATGTTTTCAGAAAAATAAAAAAAATTCACCCTAAGATAATTTTGATATTCCTAATTCAAAAATAAAGTATATTTTATCAAATTAAAAACATATAAGTTTCATTTATTAATTTTAAATTAATTCCCGTTGTCAAAACCAAAAGGCCTATTTTTAAGAAACAATATTTATCAGAAGATTGACACTTGTTTATGTCCAATATTAAAAGTGAAATTACTTACAATGACCAGAATTGGATTAAATGGTAAAAATATAATCTATTTATACTTCCAAACCATTAAAATTTATAATTTAACACTTTAAATTATTTTGATTAAAAAAGTTATTTTAAGTAAAAATATAGTATTTTTCACTATTCACCCAAATATGAAAGTTATCAGGAAAGCACCGAAAATTTATTTAAATTAAATTCTTATGTCCATATTCTAAATAAGAAGTTTATTTTGTCAAATAGAATATATAAAGGTTTCAAATATTGTATTTAAAAAGGGTTCATCATTAAAAGGCGGTAAAAGTGCATTTTTTGAAATAAATACTTCTTTTATCTGAAAAAAATGAATTTGTTCTTACATTATGTCTAAGAAACTTATAATATGGATTATAAAATTATATGGATTATATATAATTCAATATTCCATTAATACTATTCATAACCGCTTTTGAACGACTAATTTGGTAATCTTGTGGTGCGCTCGAATCCGGTGTTACGTGTAGTGCAGGTTATTGAATTACTTTGAAGAAGTAACGTACTATGAAATCTTGGGGTGTTACATTCTTCCCTCCTTCAATAATTTGAGTCCTATAAATTTGAAATTGTTCTTCGAAAATAAAAGGTTGAAAATAGAAAATAACTTTCCGGGAAAACCCACATCGGAAATTAGGTTAATAAATTTTAGTCTTAATAAGAAGAAAAGGGGAATGAAAAAGTAACCACCAAATTATGTTCTCAATTAAGAGAACATTTGTGGAAATTAGAGATACATATTTGGAGAAAAAACGTAAATATTTATAGGGAGTGATTGAGTTCATCAGTCACAAAAAATTTTATAATTGAGCGCCTCAAATCTATCAATCTATGATGATTTAAAATATCATTAGTTGCAAAAAACATAAGTAATAAGATAACACTTTTTTAGTTTTAATATCCCTTACCTAAAGTTTAAGAATAAATTTATTCATAGAATAAGAGATGAAAAATATATACCTGACAAATATAGTTCCATCCTTTAACTAATTTCTTCCACAAAGTCATATTTGACTCTAAAAAAATATTCTATTTATCATATTCGTATAGGGTTAAAAAAATGAATTTATAATTCATCTACCAGAGCCTTTAAAAAAACTACATTATTAAATCTAGGAAATCACATGGGTTAGTGGTAGGTTATACACCCTTCTCACCCTTCGGTTGCGGGTTTAAGTCTCACGGCCTTGCCGGACGCGACGGGTTGCTGCTCGACCTCCAGGTTGTCCTTTTTATGGAAATCCAAAAATAGTGTAAAACTAGACTTATCCAAAATAATTTTTTCCAAACTCATAGTCCAAAATTTATAGGGAAGTTAAACACAATGAAGATACTTTTTTCCACGTAATAACATGTGAACACCTTCATAATGTATTCTTTTAAAACACTACAACATCATGAATTACAATAAAACCTTATTGATTACATTCATGCTCCCTAATTTATTATAAAATACTGGATATACACCTTCTATCCAAAAATGTTGTAAACTCAAACAATGATGGAATATAAAAATAATTTATCAGTTTTAAGGTAGTCAAGAATATCTAATATAATTTATCCAAATCAAACATGTATTATTCCAAAATCACTACCTCAGTATCAGAACCATATTATGGTTTATATTTCTCTCAACCATATATTTTCCAAAAATTTAACCTGCTATTGAGTCACCTTTCTTGGTTCCATACAATCTCAAGTCTTTAATGAAATAGTACTGCAGTAAAATCCTTATATACTCCATAATTATTAGAACCAGTACATCGCTGATACAACACTCAAAAGACAAAATTCTTTAATAACAACATAAGAAATCTAATCATTCCTCCTCATCTGTGGTAGTATCATAACTTGATTATTATCCAATAGCATCATTTGGGGCATACTCTGATGATTTGGACATTGGTTCGCGTAGTGTCCCAACTCCTTGCTGATAAATCATTGTACATTTGAAACATTTTTCTTACCCTTGCAGTCACGTACATGGTGTCCTTTTTCTCCACACTTATAAAAAACTCCTATTCCCTTCAGGAAAGTTCCAGGGTGTTTCTTCCCATAGTTATCACATATAGGTAAATTATTATTTTCCCTCTTCCCTTTATCCACCATTCTCTGTTCCATCCTTTTCTTCTCTTGCTTCCCTTCAAAGCCATAGAACTTAGAGAATTCTTTACCTATCTTTTTAACACATGATACTATTTATTCATATGTTGAGAATACATGGGAGACAATTTATCTTCTAAATGTTGGATTATTACTATGAAAGATATGATCCTTATTACTCTTTGGATCATACGTATTACTGGAGTTCACATTTCTTCTACTGGGCTCTATTTCTATACAATGGCATACACTAGGTCATTTTATGAATTGTAATGAATAATTCCAAACTTGTAAAATACCTAACATAGATTGAAAAATTTATGGATATAATCCATAATAATAAAAATGTTTTCTTTGAGGAAGTATATACTCATAAACCCTCCATAATGGTTTGTAAATAAAATGATAATTATCCTAAGAATATCCTCTGAGAGTGTCGTAACCAAGAGTGCAGCAAGGCCCATTGTCATGCACCAGTTCTCGTTCGAGTCTTGCTCAAAGTAGTGTTTTTGGGTTTTACCCCTAGGTACATCTATTCCAGAGCCACCTCTACTAGCTCATATCCAGACAGGGATGTATTGCTTGAAAAACTCACAAAATCTATACATTACCAAAATTCTAGGAATTTATTCTATACTAATCTTCAAAGTCTATCTTAGGGTAATGTGCTCTAATATGAGTTTATCTAAATATAGCTTCCAAGGATTGTACTAAACCTCCTCTAATACCAATTATAATGCCCTGACCCCAGTTACCCATAGTGGGTGCATTATTACATAACATTGGCATGATCACAAAAGATCATGTCTCAAAATACCGATTAGTTTAGTAGCCTTGGAAACACTAGATACATTCATAAGTCTTAAATTTCATGATAAAATGGAAAACTAAAACAACGTAGTCTCCATAGTCCACACTGATATCCCCTCAGACTATCCCTGTAGGTTAGTCATAAAATACTTCTTCACATCCTGGGAAAAAATAAAACATAGAAAGGGGTGAGCTCAGATGCTCAATAAGGATAACAATATAGCAGAAACATTCATAGGTATGCATAAACATTCAAGACAATGTATAACTAAAACAAAATCCTTTTAAACATGAACTTCAGCATAACATGGAAAAAATAAAATGAAATAATTCCATTTACTTATTCACATAGATATTCTACTAGTCTAATAATCACATGCAATATCAATAAGCACACTCATAATGATGGAATGCATAATTCCAGATTATCATAACCACATAGTCAAGGCCTTGTGCCAAGAATACAAATAATACTTTTTCAAGGCCTTATGCCAAGACACAAGTCTGTCTCATGAGACCTACCTATGCCTCAAGGAGCTATAGCGGGCACCACCCGTCACCTACTAAGTACAATGCATTCCTCATATGAACAGGTTTAAACATAACATAAACATTCGTATTAAAAATTGCATATGAAATGTCAATAACTTCCACATAAACCATGAATGGTATTAAAATAACACATCCATAGTCAAACACATCACAAAACCTTCAATACAATATATAATATTTGTATCATAATAAATTAACTTCAAATAAGCTTATAATCCATCAAAAGAAGTTTACATAGATGACGTCAAAACTATTTGAGAGAAATATCACTTTTTTGAAATCATTTAAAAGTCACATAATTATAAAATAAAACATTTAATTTGAAAATAAGCTTGTATGGGAAGCTTCGACGATTTTTATAACG
Source organism: Viscum album (assembly GCA_963277665.1). Classification (NCBI taxonomy): domain Eukaryota; kingdom Viridiplantae; phylum Streptophyta; class Magnoliopsida; order Santalales; family Viscaceae; genus Viscum; species Viscum album. The sequence continues at coordinate 1,982,718,144 of OY728119.1, forward strand.
GCAGAAAATAGCCGCACCCACCGTATAAGTTAAAAAAGACATTCTTACCTTAATTTTGTCGAAAAGGTTAAAAAGGACCTTATTTGGAAAATGACTGAAAGATTCCTTTATAAACATATTATAAAAAGTAATACAAGGGTATAAATGACTTTAACAAATAGTATATAAAATAGTAAGAATGTTCTAAAATACATTTTTTAAGAAACATGGATGTGGATGATAAAGAGGTCCCAGTAGATAATTATGTATAAACAACCTTGGATAATGAAGAGATTGTGAAATAAACCCTTACCTTGTAATTTTCCTTGGTCGAGCGTAGGTTAACCTCCTATATAATGGTGAAATAATTTTTATTAAATTATACAAGAATCATATACATTAATATGATATCATATATGATCTTTTAACATATCTTTGTCAATAATATCTTAGTATTATCGTTGTTTTGAGTGTTAACAGATTCATTTTCCATTATATTATTTGTTATGTGAGTCATATTTGTTATGGATGCGATGTATCTTATTCATATACAGAATTATATCAAGTCTTTAAACATTATTTTTAATCATCAAATGAAAATTATCCTTGAATGGATACGATGGGGAATGAATCTCATCGCGTTCATGGAGACGGTAATCCATATGTACGCATGAGCGACAATATCATTTTTTTGATATTAAAATAATATATAATTGGATGGTATATCATATATAAAGAATAATTATCATGTTATATTTTTTATTTAAATCAATTAAATATCATTTTTATACCCATCCAAATAATAACGTATTGAATAACAATTACACCACGACATGGTGATGGTAAGCCGTACGTACGCACGTATGGTGACATGTCATTCAAAGGTTGGATAAAATAATGAATTTGGTTATACCATATTTATAATAACATAAGAGTATATAGAAGATACTAGAGTTATTATTTTAGAATGAAAACAACCAAGATAAAGGAATTGGAAGAAGAAAGGAACTTGAAAGAGGTGGTGAGATATTTACCACTTCTTCAGGTTCTTCCATTTGATTTGATCAAAAGGGCTCCATAGGTTATCTTTATGGAAAAATTAAGGTCTCTAGTATGAAGGGAGGACAGTTTTGAGGATATTAGGTTAGGGTTTGGCCGATCCAAAATGCTTTGAAGGTGTGAATTGGAGAGAAGGGGGAGTGACCTTTTATAAGAGGGGAGAGGGGAACCTTAGAAAAAACTTAAAGTATTATTTTATAATAAATTTATATTCTGTTTATAATGGCTCAAAATTAATTTATTTTGAGTATAAGGTTGGTATTAGTCGAAATACTTTCATCCAATAGGTTTTAGACTGGTTTGGGTCACTATATTAACCTTATCTTTTATATTTAACTCTTAGTTAATTAGTTTGACATTTACCATGTCTCTTTGTATTTATATATTATTTAGTTAAACAACTTAATATAAACTGCCAAGAGAACCCCAAGTGGTTCATTAATGATATACCTATCATTATATAAGTACTTTTTCCAAGCCATATAGTTTTATGATTATTATATACATTAATAATATAATATTTGTTTTAAAAACACTTTTATTTCAATTTTGAGACTATTTAATAATTTATTTTTTCTAAAAGTCATAAAAACATTATTAATTAAAATTAAATTTATTTAATGAATCCTAACATGTCATAAAAACATATAAAATTCGTGGATGGCATCAAAACTTTTAAATAATATTTATTTTAACATTTATAATTTAATTTATTTGATTATTTCATTAATAAGGAAAATACTGCATCATCATTGTGGCATAAGTAAATTTAATTATTAAATGTCTAAAAATTATAAATAAAATAAAATTATGTAGGAAATCATTTAATATTTCTAATTAATATTTATTGTCGAAGATATAACATATATAACCCTATGTAAAAATTGTTTTGCTAAAAGATATATGCTTATGTCATTTTTGTATTTACTTTAACTTAATTAATATAAAGTGTCATTATCACTTACAAGTGGCTCCATGGGGTCCCGAAATCGACCCAAAGATGCCCATGGCCGGACATGTATCATCAAATAGGGTTAGGACATGTTTTAGGATAATTTAATATTATTATAATATTATTTTTTACCATTATTTAACGGATTTACCCTTTAACCATGGTAAATCAAATATTTACCGAAGTAATTATTCAAAATGTCTAAAAATAAAAGTTACCTATTTACACAATTTGGGACTCCTGATTATTAATATGAAATACATTTTTCTATATTCAAAACACAGAAGTGGAAGAAATTAATTTAAAATTAATTCCCGTTGTCAAAACAAAAAGCGTGTTTTTAAGAATTAATAACTATCAAATAATTGACATTTGCTTATGTACAGTTTAAATGTGAAATTACGTCCAATGACAAAAATTGTATTAAATGGTAAAAATATACTCTAATTATACTTTAAAACCACTCAATATTATAATTTAGCACTATAAATTATTTTGATTTAAAAAGTTGTTTTTAATTAAAATTTAGTATTTTTCACTATTCATCAAAAACTGAATGTTTTCAGAAAAATACCAAAAATTCACCCTAAGCTAATTTTGATATTATTAATTCAAAAATAAAGTCTATGTTACCAAATTAAAAAAATATATATTGCATTTATTAATTTAAAATTAATTCTCGTTGTCAAAACCAAAAGGTGTATTTTTAAGAAACAATATACATTAAAAGATTGACACTTGTTTATGTCCAATATCGAAGTTAAATTACATACAATTATAAGAATTGGATTAAATTGTAAAAATATAATCTATTTATACTTCCAAACCATTATAATCTATAATTTATCACTATAACTTATTTTTATTAAAAAATTTGTTTTCAGTTAAAATATAGTATTTTCACTATTCACCCAAATATGAAAGTTATCAGAAAAGCACCAAATATTTATTGAAACTAAATTATTTTGTCCCAATTCTAAAGAAGAAGTTTATTTTGTCAAATAGAATATATAAAAGTTTCAAATTTTGGATTTAAAAAGGGTTCATCATTAAATTTCGGTAAAAGTTCATTTTTTGAAATAAATACTTCATCTATCTGAAAAAAAAAATGAATTTGTTCTTACATTATGTCTAAGAAACTCTTAATATGGATTCTAAAATTATAAGGATTATATATAATTCAATATTCAGTTAATACTATTCATAACCTCTTTTGAACGACTAGTTTGCTAATCTTGTGGTGTGCTCAAATCCGGTGTTACGTGTAGTGCAAGTTATTAAATTACTTTGAAGAAATAACGTACTATGAAATCTTGAGGTATTATATTAAGAGTTTCAGGAGAAGTGAAAAAAAGAATGTAGATATCTTGTTTAGATAATTTTAAGTGATAATTGTTTTGAATATGCAAGTGGTAATTTTGGAGATTATCTTTTAAATCTTTTAATTCATTATAAATTTAGTTCACTATAAAAACAAAAAAAATAATGAAAATTAACGAATCAATATAATTTTTGTGGGAATTGAATGAACAATGTTGATAAATCATGATACTTATCATTATTTTAGGAGTTAATCTATCACATTACCAATTTATGTTTAGAATCTTTGTTTCTACATGAAAAAATTTAATATGACTAAATATGAGATGTATTATAAATAAACCCCATGTTTATAACACATAAGGGTGTCCGTAATCCACTGCATTATAAATGTCAAGGGTGAAAATATTGGTATGTTTTATTAGAGAGGTTTTTATGGAATATTGTTTTGCTACACTTATAATGGTAGAGGTTACAAGTTCTATAATAACAAAACCAGAAAGATTTTTTATTTGGAAAATTTTAATGTTCTTGAACTATCTAATAATGATGTTTCTCAAACAGTTATAGATATGAAAGAAAGGTAAGATGAGGTGGTTAAAATTAAAAAACATGAAAAATGAATAATTATAGTAATAATTTTGAGGCTACGCAAGACGAATATTATGAATCACCTATCTCAAGTGACGAGGAACAATCTCATTCTTGTCATCGTTGACTGAGAAAACAAGTGTATGTTTTTAACATTGTTTGAGATCAACAAAAATTGTTTTAATCGAGAATACCATCTAATTTAGTATCAAATACTTCCTTTTGTTCATAAATTGATCCAAAATATGTTGATAAATCTTTGGATCATCAAGAGAGGATTAAAAATATGAATGAAGATATCGATCAGTTTAAAAAGAATGATACTTGGGAACTTGTACACAAACCAAACAATAAAAATGTTATTGGTATAGAGTGGGTGTTCCAAAACAAGTTGAATGAAAAAGATAGAGTTATAAGAAACAAAGAATGACTAGTTTGTAAAGGTTAATAGAAAATTGAAGTTGTTGATTTTGACGAGACCATTTCCCTAGTAGTATGATTAAAAACTATTAGATTTTTATTACTATTATTACACAATGAAGATATAAAATATTTCAGATGGATGTCAAGTTATATTTTATTAACTAAGAGGTTGATTAAGAAGTTTATATTAAAACATTTTGTGGCTTTGTGCTTCATAAATATGAAAATTTTATATGGAGGTTAAAAATTAATTTTTATGGTCTGAAGAAAGCTCCAAGATCTTGGTATTCTAAATTTTATAATTTCTTAAGTAATTTGAAATTCAAGAAAGGAAGTATTGATAAAAACATATATATTAAATAAAATCAAGATATTTAACTCATTTTGATTTTTTATGTTGAGTACATTATATTCATAGGTAATGATGAAGAAACTTGTTGAAATTTTATTTAGGAGATTAATAGTCCTTTTGAAATGTTTCTACTGGGAGAAATAAAATATTTTCTTATCATAAAAATATTTCAAAAGAGGAAATATATTTTCCTATCTTAAGAGAAGTATTGTAAGGAAATTTTACGAATTTATTTCATGGAATAATCAAGTATAGTTTCTACAATGATTTTAGTTGGTACAAAGTTGTCAAAATATAGAGAAGGAAAGTGGGTAAATACTAAAGAGTATAGAAAGTTGGTTGAAATTTTACTATATATACTGACTACAATAAAGAAATAGTGTATGTTGTTACAATTTGTTCTAGGTATAAAATTGAACCAAAATAATCTCATCTAATGGATGGAAAAATAATTCTCAGATATATCAAAATCACAATTGATTTTAGGTTGAAATATGATATCATAAGAATGATTGATTTATTTAGCTATACAAATGAAAATTGGGTAGGAAGTGTAGGTGATGTAAAATCCACATCTAGTGAAGTATTTTTCTTAAGATGAAGGTGTGTTAGATAACATATAAAGAAACAAAATTCAATAAATCTTATTATATCAAAATTTATGAATGTTTATACCATTCAAGATGTAGCACAACTTAAGTGGATGAAGTCAAAATTGGAAGAATTGTGTGTTGATATGATGTTTACCCTTCCCTTGGGTTGTGATATTAGAAGTTACATAAATATAATTAAAAATATAGTTCAATAATCTCATTAAAAGAATACTGATATAAAATATCACTTCATTTAAGAGAATATAGATTAGAATGAACTGAGGCTAGAGTTTATTCCTATAATAGAGAAAGGGGATAATATCTTCTCAAACCCATTTATGAAGGAAAGATTTTATAAGTTGAGGGTGATGATTCCAAACCCATTCTCTTCAATGATAAGGTATGGGAATCCATCACCTCTATATATTGTATTGGAATAGTATTTTCAATGGATAGAAATTTTTTTAACATAAATCAATCTATTTTTATGTGTTTTACCTTTGAAGGGGAAGCATCCATTGGGGGGGGGGTATTAAAAGTGGTAAGATATGATTTTATCATGTGTAAAATGGGAATGATTTTATTTCATCACATGTAAACTATTTTTATAGTTTGTTAATGTAGATGTAGGAAACATTATTCTTACACATTGATGATATTTGTATTTTGATAGTTTCAATGGATTAAGAAGTTTCTTATGAGGTGTTTGAAAAAATTATTAAGTCACTAATTATAAATGACATGGTATTGTTTTTAAATAATTATTATTTTCTAAATCAAGTTTTCTCATGTCGGATTAGAATTTTTGGATAAGTAATCCATTTATTGAGTTACAAATTTTAGTGATTTATGTTCCTTGGTTGACAATAAAATCAAAATTGGGAGATTATTGCGACCAGAAATTTTATAGGTGGTTTGAAGATGCTGCAAGTTATTATGAATGTTTTTTATAAAATTTTGTTTTTTTATCTTTTCAAAAGTCATATTAATTTTTTATGCCTTATGATATTTTTGAATGAATAAAAAAGATCACAAAATGTTTTATAGGAAAATACCATCAGATGGACTATTATTTTTGAAGATTTCTTCGTATAATAAATACGTTTAATGTTGTTACAATGTTTATCAGACAGAGTTTTAGTGAAATAATTAATCTAGAGATGATTTTTTTATTATAAATATTTCCAAAATCCATAGTTATGAAATATATCATTATCCACGAATACACAGAAAGGTATGGAAATTAATATTTATGTAAAAAGTTCATACTACAAAGTTCTATGGTGTTTAATAGATTGATACTTTCAAATAGATGTTTTTTGAAGAATATTTTTAGTGTGAGTTGTGAAAGGTTTGCTGAGAATGTTGTATAAGGGCAACATCAAATTGCACATGAGACTCATCCTAGTTGGTGACGAATTCTTATGTGCATCCAGATGACCCATGATCAAATCCAAGCGGATGCTAATTTCTGGGTTACTGTGCAGTACTGTAGCCGGAGCTGTGCAGTACTGTAGTAGGTAATATAACAAGAACTATAGCAGGCACTGTTTGGCAGTGTAGTAGCTGGGAATATTTCCTCATTTGGTCCTTTGGGCCACCGATTTGGTCCCCGAGTCCTTTAAGGACTTCGGGTCACCCAGGCCTTCAGGCCAGTAAGGCCTTCGGTCCACCTCAAGGCCTTTGGGCCACCTTAAGTGCAGATGCAAACAAGACAACCTACAAGGAAATGGCTTCATAAGTAAGATGAGAAAGGATATTTCACTAGTGCATAAGCTAAACGGATTGCAAGAATGAGAGGGTATGGAACCTGCCATCGGGACAAGCCTGTGCATGCACGAGAAAGCCTAGCCAAATAGCCATGCAAAGGTGGAGAGATGATTTCATGATGAAGATGTTAGGGAGAAGAAATTCCAAGTAGTTAGTCTGGGTTGTATGTAATGTTTGAATCCTATGGGAAATTAATTCCTCTAAGGCCTACTGGCCATGTAATACTTATGCCTATGGGCCCTGTAAGGGTTCCACCACACCCCTTGAAATGTGGATTATCAAAATCAATAAAAAATGAAGGCCTTCAGGCCATTTGAGTGGAGGGTAACATCTAATTTACATACACTACATAACAGTATTTTTGATGCTACAATGTCTGTTTTGGATGTTTTTAAACTCTGAAAAAAGTAGAATATTGTTTAAATACAAAGGGAAGCCATTAATGAATGTATTCAAATGAAGTAAAAATCGAACTATATCAGTATCAAATGAATTCAAAATCAAATGAATTCCTTTTGAAAATTAAATCAGATGAAGTCTATTAGAAAAAGGTTTTATATAATTCTTATTGTATAGAAATGTATGAAGTTACTAAAACGAATTTTCATTAGGATGACTGGAGATATGTTTTGAATAAAGATCAGTAGATATAGGCTAACATATAAAGGAAAAAATATAGAGTTCTGATGCAAGTCATAGGATAGAGAAAGAGTCTAGAAATTACATCAAAATATTTCCTATGAATTTTATATAGGAACAATCAGTCAATGTCTTAACATATGCAATAATTGTTACAATATTTTTACCAAATGAATTATTAGTAAAACAATTTACTCATTCAAATGTATTTATAAGAATTTTTTTAAATATAAATAACGTGACGATGAAAGGTGATATTTAATTATTCCAATTATCATCCAAGGAAGATTCATGATTATCAATGAGGAAGATGAAATTCAGTTTAAGGTAATGGATTTATGAGTTCACGATAAGCTTTAATAATACTGTAGAAGACCTGAAAAGCACCCAAGTGAATTATTTTTAGTGGACATTTTAAAATTAATATTTTTTATTGAGTGGGAAATTAAATTAGAGTTTTTGAATTTTATACATCAAACATGAACATATAAAAATGAGTTTTTACAACATAAACGTGTACTATTCAGATGTGTAAAAGTTGAATTTCTACAAAAATAGTTTCAAATAGTGATAAAAGATAAAATATAATATCCAGAGTTTGAGAAGGGATGTTTCCATCCAATTATTCTATTCGTTGAAAGAGAAGAAGATGAAATAAAAAATATATGTTATGATCAAAGGAAATGAAAAAGTCACCTGATAAATTTTTATATCATGTGAAATCAGAAAGATTATGTGTAGAGGTGAATATATAAATAGAGTATGAAAAAGTGAGATTAGTATTTAGAAGGAACCATAAGAAGGTATTCAGATGGATGTCAAGAAAATGAAATTATAAGTATAATGGAACATATGTACATTTTATGTAAAAGTCATAATAGGAAGTTCATCTCTGCTACTAGGAAAGAAAGTGAAGAAGAATTTTCTTAAATACGAAAAAAGTGAATAAATTAAAAGTAGGATTGTGAAAAAATAGTGATCTTGTCGGAGAAGGATTATAATATTTGTTACAAAATCATTGTTACATATTATATTTGTGTAGAGAGAACATGAAATATTATTTTAATTATTGTATAATACATATAAGGCCCCATCCTTAAACATTACATAATCTTGTTTTAAGTAAAGAATTCACATTGAGGATATTTTCAGGTTTAGAGTTGTAGATAATTAGGCCATAACTTTTACATTACATTTCAAAAATTACAAATTATAAACTTCTACTTAGTTTCCATTTTTTTCATAAAATAAAAATTCTTAAAAAAAGAAACATGTCTAGTTCCATGTTTTAGATAGTCTGACTTTTCCTTGATCCCATCCTTGACCCTATTCATCTTTATGTCCTATGAAAACATTTCAAAAATAGGGATGATCAGAAAACACTCAGTAAGGGTTATAAAATAATGAATGAAAACATTAGTCCATCAATATATACAAAACATAATTTCATTAACATGCCTCATGAAAACATAAGATTTATGAATAACACATAGAAATCATGAATCATAAATGTAACTTGTGGAATCCATAACATAATTATGTTGTAGCTTTCACAGATACATAGGAAGTTACATTTGGAATACCCATCACAATATATTCCCTAAATATCTCTTGAGAAACATTAATGTTTACCACTATCACATTACCCAATTCTTTGGAGAGCTATCTCGGGCTCACCCGCCCTAGGTTTATCACAGAACCACCTATATGCATAAACAATGACCATGAACCATAACATAATCATAACATAGAAAAAAACCTAAAGGAAAGATAATATTTCCACATTGCAATCATAATATATCATTTCAAGTTACTGACATAATCAATTCTTTATCAAACCATTTTAAAAACCATTTAATAAATATATTTTTGAATCAAAGTGTCCCATACCACTTTGAAGATTTTAAAGGAATTAAAATTTTAAAACATTAATTTATATATAAATAAATCCTTAAAAACATTTTGAAAACATGGACATTAATGAGAAATATTTAGAAGAATAAATCTTTAAAAATTTTAAATTGATATTTTAGTTAAAGAGTCTCACAACACTTGAGAAACACTTGAATAAACATAATTAAAGAATAAAATAAAAAAACTTATAGTATCATGAGAATAAGGATATTCATGATATAATATTTCAAAGTGAATTATATACCCAATATAAAAGTGAATTGGTTCATAACAAAAAATAAGCCTCAATGGAATGTAAATTGAGATGAAATCCCTTAAAAAGATCGTACCATTAGATTAAGGATAAATCAATGACATAATTATGTGTGAAAAATATAAATACACACAATAAAAATGTACATTAAATGTAAAAAAATCATAGTTAATTCACATATATTTATAGGACAATATAATAAATAACTATACGTTTATCCCAAAGAATGGAAATTGGGTTAAGAAGTTCCCTTATAGAAATTTGATAGCCTAACGATGTCACTTAAAAATTCATATAATTAGTTTATGGGAGATAAATTGGTCTATAATCACATGAACATAAAATTTACATCAATAATGATATATAATAACATATAAAAACATTTTATAATTGAAATTTAAAGACATAACATAAAAGAAGTCTTTGACTATAAGAGTAGGGTGAAAGGTTCCCTTACCGATTTGGAAACTTTTGAAACATACACCACATGAAATAAGGATCATACAATTAAGATGCAAATACCAATAAATTAAATTATAGTAGAAAATGAATATAATCATGGGAATTAAATACACCATACAAAAGGAAATAGTGGAAAATATAGAATGAATCTCATGAGAATAAAAAAGTGAGATGAAAACCCCTTACCTCGTGTCCAAATTAACTCGTTTGTTCCTTGTTCTTCTCGAATAAAAAACTTAAGTTAATTTATACATAATAAATAACATTTTTAAAGTTTATTATTCATTTTATATCACTTATTACCTTACTATAACAATTATTAATTATTTTAGTTCATATAAGACATTTCGCCGATGTTCAGAACTTGAGTAAACAAATTGTACTTGTTATAATTAAAAATTTCCCATGTGGTCAAAAGTAAATTATATAAAGAATGATATTCATGATTTAGATATCATATAAATCATATATATCCTGTATATATGTATTTATAATAGTCCATAAAATTTGGACATAAGAAATGAAATGCACCGTTCATGGAGACGGTAAGTCATACGCACGCATAAACACTACTTTCATTTCTTTTTTCATTTTTAAAGGAATGAAAACTAAATGAAACATAGTTATATTATAATTCCAGTATAATATAATATATAATTTCATTAATTCCATCCTTTATACATTCTACGCATGGCATGAACAAGTCAAATGACTTTGATGGGGTGGTAGTCCGCACTTACTCAAATAAAATTATCGTATTTATCCATTATGGAAAACATAAAGGTATGCTATAAATGAAAAATACAGAAGAATAGAGACAATATAAATATAATATATATCATATAATAATATATTTCCTTCATAGTTTCCACCGTGATATGAGGTAGTATATAATTGAACAATCATCATTTCATGAGGCAGTGGTTTGCCATCCACCGGAATAGTATGTTCGTATTCATTTGATGGAGGTGTGTGGATGTGTAGTTAAAATACTTCTCCTAACAACAACCTAGTATATTTATGATACTAGTTTTGTTATAAAATAAAGGAATAAAAAGAGTTTATGGGGTTGGATAAGTAAAATAAAAGAAAAGAACTTAAGGGAAGATGTTACCTTCAAATTGGGTAACTTCCATTGGTTTGGAAAAAAAGGATTTATTGATGTGCCTTTTGCCTAAGGTAAGACATCTAGGTGGAAGAGAGGAATTTTGGGAGATTATATGGGAAGAGTTTGGATGAGACAAGGGGATTTAGAGGTCTGAGTAATGGTTAGAGGTGATGGATTTTTATAAGGGGGAGGAGGGGCTCTTTAATTTTTTTTTGAAAATATTATTTTATTATAAATTAAATTTCTGTTTCAAATGGTTTAAAACTTATTAAATTAGAAGATAAGATGACTATTATTTGAAATTATCTCAACCAATAGCTTTTAAACATGTTTTTGTTTCAAATTTAACCTTATCATTAAACAGTAACCCTTAGTTAAATAATTTGACTTTTACCATGTCTTCTTGTGTATTAACTCAATAAGGTTAATATACTTACTATAAAATGCCAATAGAACCATAAGTGGTTAATTATTGAAATTATCAACATTATATAAGTCATTTGGTCGAATATTTTATTTTTAGGATAGTTATATCATTTAATAAAAAAATATTTGTTTTAAAAACTCATTTATGTCAATTTAAATACTATTCATATAATGAATTTTTAAAAAATCCAAAAAAACTTGATTCTTAAGATAAAAAATCATTAATTAAAATATAAAAAGTAATAATCATATATAAAATTCGTTTATTTCATAAATAGTTTCCAAATAAATTTATTTTAATATTTATAATCTCATTTGTTTAAACAATTCATTTATGAGGTAATCATTACATCATCATTGTCTCATAAATAAATTTATTTATATAATATCAAAAAATTATAAATAAATAACATGATGTAGGACATATTTTAATCTTTCAAATTAATATTTATATTTGAATATATCACTTATATTACCCCATAGAAAATTGTTTTACTAAAAGATATATGTTTATTTTATTTTTGTCCTTTAAATTAATTAATATAAAGTGTCATTATCACTCCCAAGTGGCTCCATGGGGTCCCAAAATTGACCCAAGGATGAAATTGGTCTGAAATATCTCATCCGATAGGGCTAGGACAAGGGTAAAGGTAATTTAATATTAGTATAACATAATTTTTTACCCTTATTTACCATATTTACCCTTTAACCATGGTAAAAAATATTTTCCAATGTAAATATTCATAATGTATAAAAATATAAGTTACGTATTTATAAAATTTGGATATAATGATTCCAAATATAGAATAAATTTTTCAAAATTAAAAATAGATAAGTGGATGAAATTAATTTAAAATTAATTCTCATTGTTAAAACAAAAATCATGTTTTTAAAAAATAATAACTATCAAAAGATTAACACTTGTTTATGTCCAATTTCATAGTGAAATTACATAAGATGACCAAAATTGTATTAAATGGTAAAAATATAATCTAATTAAACTTTAAAACCAATTATAAAGATAATATATCCTTATAAATAAATTAGATTAAAAGGAAGTTTTGAATTACAATGCAGTATTTTGCACTATTCATTAAAAATGAACTTTATCAGAAAAATACCAAAATTTCATCCAAAGTAAATTTTGATGTCCCGATTCTAAAGAAGAATTTTCTTCTATCAAATAGTACATATAAAAGTGACAAAAACTATATTTAGAAAGGGTTTTCTATCAAAAGGCAGCAAATAAACATTTTAAATAATATTAGACTATTTATGCTTAAAATTTGACTCATTCACATATTAAGACATTAAAATTTATTGGTTAAATATAAATAAATTTAACAAACATGTGTAATAATATTTTAGTTAGTTAAATTCATTCCCACCAATATGAAGACTAAGCATTAACTACCATTTAAATTAATATTATTATTATATTATTTTTTGGTATTACTCAACATTAATTGCAATGTATGATTTCAAAGAAATCTATTGTTGCGTGTTGAGTATGGTATCAGAAGAAGCGTCCCCTTTAACATAAAATTAATATACTATTCACAAGTATTAATAGAAATCAAAAAGTATTGTTCTATAAATACTTGGGTCGTTACATCCTTCCCCCCTTTTGGGAATTGTGTCCTTGCAATTTTAAAATTGGGCTCAAAAACATCATTGGAAGTCCCACATCAGAAAAAGAGTCAATAAAACTATCATATTAGAAGAAGGAAAGAGAAGTAAAATGGTCACCCAAGATAAACCATACTAGGATTCCATGTATGAAAACATGTATATGTAATAGAAACTAACCATCATGTTATTATATAGAGTGATAGAAAACATGATTACGTGAAAGTTAACCACCATAAAATCACATACTTGTGATGGGTTAAATGGTCTTTGATTCCCCAGAAGGAAAAGTAAACGAACATATATTTTTTTTTGTTTTAGGTTCCCTTTCATAATGTTGAGGAATTGTTTTATGATATTTACTAATAACTTAACGAAATATACTTACTTTCCAAGTAGAGTTTCATCCTTTAATAATTTTCTACCACAAACCCATCTTTTCTCCAAACGAGGAGTATTCCGGATGACTTGATCACACCTGAAGTGCTAGAATAAACATCTAGAGTATCACATAATCTACCAAAGATGAACTATATATTTCATTTGTCCTTTTACATCAACCAAAACCAAAATTATTAGTACGAGATTAGATAATCCCCAAAAGGACAATCATTTATAAAAAGAAATACTACTCTTAATCTCTAAAATTCAACAATCAGTACCCAAAGTTCAACAAAGACCATTAAATAAAAAATTGTCCTTAAAATTATTCAATATGATCCAAAATAAGATTGAAACCCAAAACTCAGAATAATTTGATCACATAGTCTTCAACAATAAATCTTAACATTTATCTCCAAATAATATTGACTACTCTTAAAGTCTCAAACTAAAGTGTACTTAACCTAATCAAATATTTTCTATGATAGGTTAATCATTTCCAAAAATAACCCAAATATCTATATGTCCAAAATAAAAACATAGATTCTTCCAAAATAAAATTTCAACAATTACTCCAAAAATGAGATCCCATAGTATTCTATTTCCCTTAAGAATATAATGTTCCCCAAAAGAGAGAACATCTTCTAACATAACCTTTATCACTTAATCACGAAATCATTTTCCTATATTAAGGATGTCCATTTGATAAAACATAAGTTCTAAAATTTAAATTATTTTTGATCCATAAAATCATTTAACTAAAAATAATAAGCCATACTAACCAATGATTTCATGTAGTATAGTGGTAGGCGATGCACCCTTGTCACCCTTTGGTTGTGGGTTCGATTCCTACTCCCCTACCAGACGCAACGGGTTGTCACCCGTCTTATGAGTTGACATTTTTATAAAATTCAAAAATAACTGTAACAAGTTTTAACCTAAAAGGTTTTATTATATCTTTTTTTACCCCAATACATTAATACCTCAACATCTTATATATTTTCCTTTTTTTTCACCTCCACATGATAAAATAAAACTATTCCCAAAAGAAATAATATCATAACTTGATCATATTTCATATGGTTTCAGCATCACCATGTTCATATAGTTATAAAGTCCATGCATTGAAAAAATGATTTAGAGATCCTTCAAAATCATTTTCTTCCCTCATCCAAATACACCTTGTATAACTTGGGTCATATGGGTGTTCACAGAAAAATTGTTTCAGAAAATAATCACATATGACATATAATTTCATAACATCTCATAACACATGATTTTTATAAAATAGACGGACCGAGTTTGAGTTGAAAATTTCAATCAATGGTCCTTTTAAAATACCATAAGTATCTTTTGAGAGACTATATTGAAAAAAAAAATATAAATAGGTCACAGAAGGGTCTCCTTCTTCAACACCTGTTTCAAAATCATAATATGCTTCAAAATATTGTGACAAGGTAAAATATTTGAAAATTCCTTGATAATATTTACCTTTATTAAAGATATGAGAATATTATGAAAATAAGATTTGATGAAATACAACCCATGATCCATGATGATATCAAGGTATAGTTGAGGTGTTTGATATCTCAAAAAACTTTTTATAAGTGAGTTGTATGCTAGAAAAAGTTTCACATTCATCTGAACCCGACTTTTCAATATTTATTACTAGAATGTCATCAAGAAGAGATTGGAATGTTGTTTGAGATCATCCTACTTCCATTTGTAGCAAACTTTCCTTAATATGAAAAAGTCATAAAACAAGGATTTAACTGAAATAATAGACATAGGGACAAACCTAATCCCTAAAGTTTTCTAAACCGACATTTGATACCAACTATAAGGCCCCACCCTTAAACATTACATAATATTGAGTTATGTCAAGAATTAAAATTGAGGATCTTTTCAGGTTTAGAGTTTTATAGAACTAGGCCATAAATATTACATTAAATTTCAAAAATTACAAATTAAAAACTTCTACTGAGTTTCCATTTTTTTCATAAAATAAAAACTCTTAAAGAAGAAATATATATAGTTCCATGTTGTAGAAAGAATGACTTTTCCTTGATCCCATCCTTGACCCTATTCATCTTTATGTCCTATGAAAATTATTTCAAAACATGAGATGATCTTAAAAATCGTTGTAAGGGTTATAAAATAAATAAATAAAACATTAGTCCATCAATACATACAAAACATAAGTTCTTTAACATAACTCATGAAAACATAAGATTTATGAATGACATATAGAAATGATAAATCATAAATGTAACTTGTAGAATCCATAACATACTTATGTTGTAGCTTTCAAAGCTACGTAGGGAGTTACGTTTTGAGTACCCATCAAAGTATATTCCCTAAATCTCTTAAGAGAAACATTAAATTTTATCTCTGTCACGTTACCCAAGGCATTGGAGAGCTATCTTGGGCTCACTCACCCTAGGTTTATCACAGAACCACCCGTATGTGTAAACAATTCCCAAAAACCATAACCTAATCATGACACATAAAGTAAGAATAATGAAAAGATAACATTTAAATATTGCAGTCACAATATATCATTTCATGATACTGACATAATCAATTTTTTATCAAACCATTTTCAAAACCATTTAATAAAGAGATTTTTAAATCAATGTGTCCTATGCCACTTTAATGCTTTTAAAAGAATTAAAATTTTAAAACATTAAATTCCAAATAAAAAAATCCTTTAAACCAAAGGGAAAACATGGAAATTAATGAGAAATATTTAGAAGAATAAATCTTTAAAGCTTTTAAAATGATGTTTTAGTTAAAGAGTTTCATATCACTTGAGAAACACTTGACTAAATAGAATTAAAGAATAAAATAAAATAAAATAAAACATATAATATCATGGGAATAAGGATATTCATGATATAATATTTCAAAGGGTAGTATATACACCATATATAAGGGAATTGGTGCATAAAAAAAATAAGACTCAAGGGAATGTAAATTGAGACGAAATCTCTTAGAAATATTCTACCATTAGATTAACGATAAATCATTGGAATAATTTTTTGTGAAAAATATAAATACACCCAATATAAGTGCATATTAAGTGTAAAAAAACCATAGGTCATTCATACATATTTATAGCATGACATAATCAAGAAGTAGATGTTTATCCCAAAGAATGGAAATTGGGTTAAGAAGTTCCCTTACATAAATTCGACAGTCTAACAACGTCACTTAAAAATTTAGAAAATGAGTTGATGAGAGAGAAATTGGTCTATCATTACATAGACATAAAATTTATTACAATAAGGATATATGAGAACATATACCAACATTTTAGAATTAAAATTTAAAGACATAACATAAAAGAAGTCTTTGACTATAAGAGGAGGGGGAAATGTTCCCTTACCTATTTGGTAACTTATGAAACATACACAACATGAAAGAAGGATCTTACAATAAGGATCTAAATACACATAAATTAAAGTATATTAGAGAATGAATATAATCATGGGTCATACATACATCACAGAAACATAAAATAGTGGAAAATATAGCATGAATCTCACGAGAATAAAAAAGTGAGATGAAAACCCCTTACCTCATGTCCGAATTGACTCGTTTGTTTCTTTTTTTACCGAATAATAAAATTAAGTTAATTTAAACATTCTTCAGAAACCTTTTCAATTTTATTAATCCTTTTTTATAACTTATTACCATACTATAACAATTATTAATTATTTGAGTTCATATCAGACATTTTGTCGATGTTTGGAACTTCAGTAAAAAAATGAACTTGTTATAATTAAAAATTGTCCATTGGTAAAAAGTACATTATATTCAGAATTATATTATTTATTTAGTTATCATATAATTCATATATATATAGTATATATTTATTTAGAATAGTCCATAACATTTGGACATAAGAAATGAAATGCACCGTTCATGGAGACTATAAGCCGTATGTACACATGAACACTAATTTCATTTAATTTTTCATTTTTCAATGAATGATAACTAAATTATAAATAGGTATATTTTAATTACAGTATAATATAATATATAATTTCATTAACTCCATCCTTTATATGCTTCACATATGGCATGAATGAGTCATATCACTTTGAGGGGGCGGTAGTCTGCACTTCCTCAATTGAAATTATTGTATTTTCCCATTATGGAAACCATAAAGTTA
Organism: Viscum album; assembly: GCA_963277665.1. Taxonomy (NCBI): domain Eukaryota; kingdom Viridiplantae; phylum Streptophyta; class Magnoliopsida; order Santalales; family Viscaceae; genus Viscum; species Viscum album. Next base: position 1,982,736,172 of record OY728119.1, read on the forward strand.
ATCTATAAATGAAAAATAAAGAAGAAAATAGACAATATGAATATAATATATATGAAATATAAATAAATTACCATCATAATGTCCACCATGATAGGCGGAAGGAGATAATTGAACAGTCATCATTTCGTGAGGTAGTAGTTCTTCATCCATAGAAAAAATATGCTTGTGTCCATTAGATGGAGGTGTGTGAATGTGTAGTTCATCCTTCACATAAAAACAACATAGTATACTGAGGATACTTATGTTGTTATAAAATAAATAAATAAAAGATTTTAGGGGGTTGGAGAAGTAAAATAAAAAAAAATAACTTAAGGGAGGATGTTACCTTCAAATCGGGTAACTTCCTTTGGTTTGGAAAAAAAGGATTTATTGAAGTGCCTTCTACCTAAGGTAAGGCTTCTAAGTGGAAGAGAGGGATGTTGGAAGATTATATGGGTAGTGTTTGGATGATACAAGGGTCTTGAGAGGTGTGAGTAATCGGTTATAGGTGATGGATTTTTATAAGGGGAGGAGGGGCTCTTTAGGAAATTTTGAAAATATTATTTTATTATAAACTAAATATCAGTTTCAAATGGTCCCAAAATTATTAAATTCGAAGATAAGATGACTCTTATTTTAAATTAACCCAGAAATTCAGTCAGAGGTGAGCCTCTGACCATTTATGAAATAAAATAAATTCTAACAGACAAGAACACCAAAGTGAAATGACAAGTACACATCATATTAGTCCGATCCATCACCATACCCATTATATATTGCGTCATCTGCAGTAGCCGATTCCCACTCTGAGCTGTCGTAATGGTGAAAAATCTTGGAGTACTTCCATCTGAGATTCAACTTCTCCAAAGAGAGAAATTCCTTAGCAGCCCGCACAGCCCAACCTCCCCCCCCAATGGAGGACCTGGTAGTAATTGGATTTGGAAAATAAGAAGAGTCCCTCCTCGGCCTTCTTCGTGGTGGGGAAGTCATCACTTCCGCATTCCCAGACACCTTGATTTTCCACCCTGGACAACATCACTGTAGGAGGCCCAGAACTTTCCACCTTCATTCTCTTTGTCACTATTGAGACAATCCCCCCATTGTCCAGGAATGTGAACAAAACGGTAACCCTCCTCCACACCCCGTTACTGCTGAGATTGGATGTTAGAATCAAGTATATCAAGAAACTGTGAGTTACCCATAAGTGCACAACCAACATTTGTCCCTTGCTTCATGAAGAGATCACCAGCAACAGCCTCCTGTGAAGTGCTTCCATCAGCATTGATTGAAAGAACATCCTCAGTGTTAGCAACTTTCCCATTCCCCATCTCTTGCAGACAAATTAAAGTGGAGTCAAGATCATGAACCTCAACAACATTTTCCTGCCCTTGCAATGGTACATCAGAACCATCTGAGTCCACAACATTCTGCCCCTCCAATTCTTTGCCACCCATAGCCACAGCCCCATCTCAGTCCAACCCCACATCATCCATAGCCAAACCAACAAAACGATTGCTCAGCTCAATATCAGTCCCATGCTTTCATGATTGGGGCTACAACTCAGCTGGATATTGCTCCTGCACACCACTCCCATCAACAGCCTGCTTCGATGACCCATGATCTATAGATGAATCATTTACAAACCCCTCCTCCACATCACATGCACTACTGATGACCGCATCCTTCAGGACAGCACCCTCCCTTGGTCGGTCTACATTATTAGGTCCACTGCTCATATTCTCTTACGCGCCCTCCAAAGAGGCCAAGATCTCACCAGAGAGGATCAGATTGTATGAACTAGTCCCAGCCACAGAAATTGGTTCAATTCCAAGATTATATTTCAGTCTGTCAAACACTTGCAAGACTGATGGGTTTAGGGGAACCTGCACTGTCTTCAAACCACCTGAAAGGCCCGACACCACATCAAAATGACCCTGCCTCATCCCCTTCTCTGTATGTCCAGCAGGCTGTGCTTCAACCAGCACTCCTTCAGAGTACAGATTATCCAAGCGATCCCCTTGCCCAAATGAAACTCCAGGATTGGTGTCCCCATCAACGTCCACCGAGCCATCCTTCACAGCCAACTGAGTTGACTTGACAGCCGCACACACCCCGCCACCATCCCCACTGTGTTCACCCATCTCTTGTGAGTGAGCAACCAACCCTCCCATGCGGAAAATAGTCTCCAAGTGCCCGAAACGTTTAGACTTCGCACAGAACTGTGTCCATGACTTAAAAACTACCTCTTGCATCCATCTAAACTCTTTCTCGTTAGTAATATAGACACAATTCATAGGGGGTCTCGCAACGTGAACCTCCACACATATGCATGGGAAAACCAGGTGAGACACGGACTCTGACCGTTGATCATAGAAAATAAATCTTCCAATCATGTTTCCAATTTCATAGAGGATCACAGGATTTTGAAAAGAAAGGGGGAGACCAGGAGGACTTACCCAGGTAGCAATCGACGATGGGTCGCGCTGCATATGAAATTCAAAATCCCAACGGAAGAAATAAAAGGAAGAGTCGCCACACCTTCTAGGAGCTCGAGACCAAGTGATGATTAAATCTCCTCCGAGCCAAACCGAACCATGATATGTCGTCGATCGAGTAACCCAACAACCAGACGCTCATGAAGTTCCCAATATTTTGATATGACTTGGGCAAACGCTTCCACCGATGGTCGATGAGGATGAAAACGAGCCACCAGGGTAAAATTACATAGATCCTCAGCTCAATTTATCTCAGTTGGGAGTAGCGATAACTGAGGCGCCTCTCGGAAGAGAACCGAAACTTTTGGAGCGATGGAAATTTTAGGAAAGGGAGGATAATGATACACTGATTCTTCATTCCCATGAGACAACGAGCGCAAAACTCCCCCCTCCGGTAGAGAGGGGGGAGAGGAATCCGGCAGAATCGATCTAGGTCATCGAGGGAGGCCAAAGCGGGGGAGATAAAAGTTTGTTTTCAAATTTAACCTTATCATTTAGCTTTAACCCTTAGTTAAATAATTTGACTCTTACCATGTCTTCTTGTGTATTCACTCTATAAGGTTAATATAGTAACTATATAATGAAAAACGAACCACAAGTGGTTAATTAATGAAATTTTAAACTTTATATAAGTAATTTGGTTGAATATTATATTTTTAGGATTATTATATCATTTAATAAACTAATATTTTTTTTGAAAACTCATTTATGTCAATTTAAATACTATTCATATCATGGCTTTTTAAAAAATCTCAAAAAACATGATTATTTATAAAAACCTTAATTAATGAAAATATAAAAAGTCATACACATCTCTAAAATTCGTTTATGGCCTAAAAAGTTTCAAAATAAATTTATTTTAATATTTATAATCTCATTTTTAAAAAAAATTCATTAATGAGGTAATCATTACGTCATCATTGTGTCATAAATAAATTTATTTATTTAATGTCTCAAAATTAAAAATAAAATACCATGATGTAGGAAATATTTTTAGTTATAAAATTAATATTTATAGTAGAATAGATAACAAATATAACCTCATATAATTTTTTTGTTAAAAGACATATGTTTACGTTATTTTTGTCCTTAAATTAAATTAATTAATATAAAGTGTCATTATTACTCACAAGTGGCTCCATGGGGTCCCAAAATCGATCCAAAGATTCCCTTGGTCACAAAAATCTCATACAATATCGTTATGAAAAGTGTAAGGGTTATTTAATATTATTATAATATTATTTTTTACCTTTATTTACCAAATTTACCCTTTAACGATGGTAAATAAAAAAATTTCTGAAGTAAATATTCATAATGACTAAAAATAAAAGTTACCTATTTACACAATTTGGAACTCCTGATTCCAAATATGGAATCAATTTTTCAAAATTCAAAACACATAAGTGGTATAAATTAATTTAAAATTAATTCCCCTTTTCATAACAAAAAGCGTGTTTTTAAGAAATATTAACTATCAAAAGATTAACACTTGGTTATGTTCAATTTCAAAGTGAAATTACTTCCAATGACCATAATTTGACTAAATGGTAAAAATATAATCTAATTACACCTAAAAACCAATTAAAAATTTAATCTAACCATAAAAATAAATTTGATTAAAAGGAAATTTTGAATTAAAATGCAGTATTTTGCACTATTCATTAAAAATGCACTTTATTAGAAAAATACTAAAAATTCATACAAAGTGAATTTAAATTTCAATATTCTAAAGAAGAATTTTGTTTTATCAAATAGAACATATAAAATTGACAAAAAAACTAGATTTAATAAGGATTCACCATCAAAAGGAGGTAAAACAACCTTTTAAAGAATATTAGACTATTTGTGCTTAAAATTGGATTCATTCACATTTTAAGCCTCGAACATTTATTGGATAAATGTAAAAAAATTCAAAACAACATGTAATAATATTTTAGTTAGTTCTGTTCATTCCTACCAATAAAACAGCTATGCGTTAACTACCATTTAAAACAATAAAAATATTATATTATTTTTTGGTATAACTCATCATTTTGTGCAATGTAAGATTTTGAGAAATATATTGTTGCATGTTGAGTATGGTATCAGAAAAAACATACCCTTTAACCTAAAATTAATATCTTATTTATAAGTATTAATAGAAATCAAAAATTATTATTCTATAAATACCTGGTTTGTTACAATTAAATTGAAGGATATTCCCTACTAGTTGTAATAGAAAAAGATTATTATTTTATAGTTTAATATGTGGTTTTAGATTATTTAAAAACCATAATAAAGAATATATTGACTTATTGAATAGTGAACCTTATAAATACTTTTATTCCTAGGGAATATTCTCATGTTCATGTTTTGAGAAAAGTCACAAATCATTAATATGAAATGACGGTTATTTCAGAGGTAAGAAAATCTAAAAACAAACGATAACTGATTCACCTCTAACTTATTAGTGAAAACATATATCCTAATTGTTCCATTAATCAATAATTCATTAATGAGGCTTCATAAAACAATATTATCATCAAATATACTTCTAGTGGTAGGTTCATTATTTTCAGAAATGGCAGGGTATTTTATTGGAGACTCTCAATGTCACATCCATGATTTCATTTTGTGGTATTTTTATATTTATTTTTGGAATATAATTTTCCACTATGGTTTCCTTTGTGTTTTTAGTGAAAAATTGTATTTTTTAGGTTAACAACTAATGTGACACAGTTAGGAAAGCTTTGTTCCCTTGATGAATAAACAGTACAACCATGTGTCATTTCTGGACATAGGTGAACCACATGGTTGGTGCACCATTTTTATCCATGGTTCCACCTCTCCTCTAGGGGTTCTCCTCCTCCTCCTTGGGGTTTCATATTTCTAGCAGGATAGTTGGCCTATTTATGGGTGGATCATATAATTTAGGGTTCATTATTGATGTTTATGGTTCAATATTGACTTTATAGGGTTCTATTGTGCTGCATTTGTGGTTTCACATCAATTTATAGAATGTTTTACACTTGAGGAAGCTGGTTCCATGATTAAACATTATTTGGTGACTTTGATATTCTTTCTATGCTCCATGGTTATGTTCTATGCATTGTAAATGAGGTGCTAAATGTGTTTTAAAAAGGATTCAAGGTGAGTTTGTTTCGAAAAGTGGTTTCTTCAAAGGGAATGGGTAATGATTCATGCGTGTTCCATGTGTAATTTAAATTTTTCTCCTTAAAGGTGTTTTATAAAATGTGTAAGTTGGACGAAACATTTTTTTAGATGGTTTTTGTGTGGATTTTTATTTGAATGTTTTTTTAATTTATGGAAATGTTGATTTTTCAAGTATGTTTATATTCAGTGGAATGTGCACATGTGAATGTGGTAATCTATGTGATATGTGAAATGAAAATTGAGCATGAAGTGAAGCCTATGTGACTAGGTGGGCAGACTATGACTAGTATGCTTGTTAGATCGGCATGGATGAGTCTCGATTATTTCTATCAGGATTGATGATACAATAGTAACTAAACCATGATGATTAGAGACCACATGAATTTCAGATAGATTCCTCTCTAGTGACTCATTCACAATGATGATGATCAATGTGGTTTATATACCATGTTTCACTGAGATATGTGGTTCATAGTGTCCCATTTTAGTTAGTTCCTATAGGGATTTATCATGACTTGGTTCTATTTTTTGATATCATACTTTCTGTTAGCATACTATGCACCTTGTCAATTACTTCAAAATCCAGTCAGGTTTTCCTTTACAATATTATATCTAATTGTTTATCTATATTTTATTTTTATAAAACATACATGTTATTTTTCTAATAATTTGTTGGAAAAAAATCTATTTTATTGGGTGGAATTCTACTTGGATTTGGAGAACACCCCACATACACCTTTTGGTGTATGTAGAATTGGTTTTGTTTGACTCAAGTAATGGAAAGAGTTATCATAGAGATGGTGGTTCAGGTTGTTAGTGGTCTTCTTATTGCATATATTAGTGCTAACAGTGGCTTGAGGGTGACATCCCTCTTATCCTGGGGTGGTTTTGGGATAGTGTGGTTCCCTTTTTTTGATATACCTTCTTGGTTTTGTTTAATTTTGTTAGCCTTGAACCTAAAAATTACTTTACCCTGTTTTGATATATTTATGTGAATGATTTTTGCTTGTATTCATGGGTGAAATCATTCCCAAGATGTATTCTGGATACCTAAGAACTATTTGTCAGATCAGGGGGATCAGGAATGCCCTTTAGGCCATGCCAAGGACTAGGTCAGGTGTTGTGTTGGATGGAACCCCGATGTGGTTCATGACACTCAATCCAAAGATCCAACCTCAACACTTCATCAGTATATCAAGTAAGATATAGCATATATGAACATTAGTATCATACTAGTGGCCAAGGGTCATGTATTCCTTAATATGTTTTTTTGGTCTTCTCACCATCATTGTTCTTCCCTATTCAGGTCTTTAGCTGAGGATGTGGGCTTCCAAAATCATAGTCCAATTCTCATTTTAGTTTATTTATATGGATTATGTTGGGTGGTTTCTTACATCTGGTTCATGGGATAGGCACAGTTTATTGAAAAAAGAGGCATGGTAAATTCAAGTGGGAGTTCATGGTATCTTGAATTAGTGGTATTTCATCATACATGAGGCATCCCCCCTCTCATTTTAAAATTTTCATAAACATGGGAGTGTATGAGGGTTGCATCTAGTATTTCATCTACATAGTGAATGAAATTCTAGTAAAATAGAGTGTTTTTTTCCATCATGTGTATTTTAATTCTTCAATTTGGATTAAAAATGCATCGTATCATCTTCAACTGAGCATAAAAATATTATGTGAAGATATAAATGAAAATTCTCAGTTTCAACTTCATATCCAAATTCTATTAGGCTTATATCCTGATGAAATTGGTTTTCTTGGGTGAGTGGTGTTTGAGTTTGGTAATTATTGAGTCACAACCAAAACTCTTAGTTTGATCAGTATTCATATTTCTAATTTGTATTGCAGAAAGGGGTGAAAAAACTAGAGTCTTCTATGAAGTGGATTTGTGGGCATGAATGCCATTATTATTCATGCAATAGGTGATAGATTCTACGTTCTATCCTTAGATGATTAATGTCGTAGCCTGAGTGCTGATCAAGCATAGTAGTATTGTTGAGTTTCATATTTTCTTATCATGGTTACTTAAGGCATTCAATTTTTGACCAGATTTCACTAATTGTATATCTAACCTCCTCTTGTAGTTACTTGGTGAGTGTGGAGCAAGAAAACATGGAGAAGAGGGTGTCATCAAATGAAAATAGGCATTCATTCAATGGTGAGTAAGGCATGAAAACATTCCTTTATCGAATTTATAATGAACTTGCATGGTCAATTAGTAGAATAGTCACATACAATCGATTGATTTTTTTTACGGTGGATTTGGGACTTGAAACAATTTCTATTTGGTTGATTTTCACAATCACATTCCTTTACCACATTTCTAAATATTTTAGTCAAGTGGTAGTATTCCCTTTTAAAAAAACTCTATCTTCATGCATGGTCCTCATATGTTGTTCCTGTAGTTAGGTATATTTTTACATTCTCTTGACTTTTCTAATTTTCCATGCATGTTAGGTTGTAAATTAAAACATTTGGATGCTATTTGATCACACGACCATTGGATTTTCATGGATGTTTATGTCATTTTTTATATTTCTTCCTCTCGTACAATTGAAAAATATTGTTTTTAAAGAGTGGTAATTTTCTTAATTAATTTCTAAAATTATAAAAACAATTAATGGAATTTTAAAATAATCCTGTAACAAAATAATTTGAATTCCAACTTAAAGTTTTAATTTTTTTATAAAATAGAAACAAATAAAATATTCTAAATGCATGAATTTACAATTAAAAATTGATTTAATAAAAAATTAAAATTCCAACCATTTAAATTACAATATTTAATAAAATTTATCATTCAAAATCACAATTTGAGTTTACTTTTAGTTATTTTATAGATTTTAGTTGATTTTAAAGAATGAATAAAACCATTAAAATTGAAAATTAGATCCATTTAAAAATAAATTTTACATTTTATTCATATATTTAAAATGAAACTACAAATTTCTAAAAAAAATAAATTCTTGTGTTTTAATTAAATCAAAATGAATAAAATAATGAAAAATCCACATTCTAGCCATTTAACAATTTAATCTCCCAATTTGAATAAAAAAATTAATTTTCAAATTTCAAAATTCATAAATATATTGTATAATAAAATCCAAAAATATTAATAACCACTAAAACCCATGTTTTATGCCAAATTTTCAATTAAATGGGGAATTCACAAGGTGACTAATAAATGAATTAATTACATTGATTTTGAATTAATTTGGGGGGGGGAGGTAATTATCAATTTAATTCAAATAAATGATTGGGAATTTTGAACCCTCATCACTTCCCCACACATAAAATATTATATTCTGGGGAAAACATTGAATTCAATTATTCAAAATTCATTTCCATACCTAATATTAATACCTAAACTAGAGAAAATGGAAATCATTGATCCTTATATTGTTTGAATTTTCATGCCTCTTTTATTATTTCAATCAGATAAATTATTTCAATTCTTACTCAATTTCTAGTATTGGGATGTAAATGGAATGAATCATAGTGGAGTCAATATTTTAATGAGTGGGAACTTCCTAAGTCTTCCTCCCCAAATAACCATTTTCAAGGTTCATTTTCAAATATCCATGATACTTCCTAAATGAAATTCAGATATATCATCCACCCCTTTTTTATTCATGTTCTTAACTCCCCAAACATATCCACCCCTTTTTCCATTATCAATTATTGAATTTTTCATATCCATTTTTTTGAAAATAACTATGAAAAGTATCTTATTGAATGAGTGCAACTAAACCAGGAAGTAACCATACCAAGATGGTAGGTATCCCTTAAGACTAATTTTAATAGTCAAGTCATAGAAAAAATTCTTGGGAAGTAGGCTCTTTGGTTTATCTAACTCTTATTTCTTGGATAATACACACACATGTGCTTATGTTGACATAGGATGATTTATAGATCAAATACCATTTTTTTATTTTACTCTATTCTATATGAGTTATCTAATTGTCTTTAAGAGAGGCTTACTGAAGTGATTCTCAACCACTAAGGTCTGGTTACATAGATTTGATTTCATTAATGATGTTTCTTTAATATATAATTTTAGTTCCACAATTTTCTTTTTAATTTAGAACTCATTTCTCAGTTCAAAAGAATAAAATTCCAGGAAATCAATAGTGAGTCCATTCAGACATTATCCAAATCTCATAATTTCTAAACCAAAAATATTCCTTCATTCTATCATGGTATTCAAATTAGGCCAGAAAACATTCGACTAAATGATATTTTTAAAAATCATAACAAAACAATAAACTTACAATATTTACAAGTAGATTAGTTATATATATATATATGTCTATGTGTGTTTTTTTGTGTGTGTGTGCAAATTTATAAGAATGTTTTTTAAGGAAAAAAACTTCAAAGAAGAAGGAAGAAAATTATAAAATCATTTAAATACTGATCTACTTAAAATGCCTCCCTAAGATTAGCTTAGATACAAATACATTTAATTATAAAATGTATTTTTCAAGGAATTTAGATGTAGAGACCCCAAACCTTGACATACATGGACATTACATTACTTTTTCGGAATACTTAATACATGACAAAAACAGATGCCCAAAGACCGTATTAGTTTAGTGTCTTTGGAAACTCGGAACAAAATCTTCTAATCATGGTGAAAGACCTTCAACATCTCCCATAAAGATCTTCCCCTTTTGGTTTTCTAACCTAAAACCTTTCTTTATATCCTGGGGAAAAGAAAACATAAAAGGGTGATCTCAAATGGTTAGTAAGTGTAAACATAGAGAACATAAAACAATCCATAAACATTTGAATGAAAAAACTTGAACATAAAATATAAACATCAAAATCTTGATCAAAGACATAAATCTTGGAAGTACGTAAGGTATATATCATAAGGGAACATCAATAATGATAAAATAGCATGGTAATAAAACATTTAATTGTGTCAAACCATTAAGCACATGATATGATTTCTATAGTAGCCCAGGCCTTGCTGCCAAGACCATCTTAGTGGACAAAGTCCCTTTCTGATTTGAGTTCACTCCTCGTTCCAGTCCTGTATCACTGGACCAGATTAACTTACCATTCCAGTCATGTCAATCTCATGAGATATAAATCTTTACCCAATATACTGGATGAAGATATAGGTCCCACCCATCTCATAATGAAATCATTATTATGTGTGCCACAACATAAACATATATCATTAATCATAACCCAAAGAATAAAATGGGTTTCATAAACATCATCCCATCATAACATAATCCATATAAAACAAATGGATATCATTTCATCATAAGAAAAGTTAAACCATGTAAATCATAGAGACATCATATTTGAAACATACACATATGAAATAATGTCATCTTGGATGGAAAATGGTTTTGATAAAACACTTGAAATGAATTCTTGAGGAAAACATCCTTTCTTATTCAAAATCATTTTCTTTTCACAAAATTCCATGATATTTAAAAAAAGGATTTTTTTTGAAAATATTCATGAAGTCTTTTAGATTAATCATCATGAAAATATGGCGTTATAAAACCGTAAAAATCTGTTAATGTCGTATAAGTTAAAGAAAACATTTTCCTCGTACTTTTAACGGAAAAGTAAAAAAGTACAATGTATGGTAAACAAAAGAAAGATTACTTCCATAACACAAAGTAAAAGTAAAGATGGGTAAAAATGACATTAAAAATACATGTAATAATATTAAAAACCTTATGAAACCATTTTTATGGACATGGATGAAAAATATAACCCCAGTAAATACTTACAAATAAACAATCTCGGATAAAAATGAGATTGTTAAATTATCCCTTACCTTAGGTCCGATATGCTTCGTACATATCCAAACCTCCTGTATAATGATTTAAATAATTTCATTGAATTATTAAAGAATAATATTCACTGTTATTATATTATAAATGGTTCACTTACGACTTTATATTACCTGTTATTTTGTGAATTCTATGTTAAAGTAGCGTTTTGGGTAAAATCATTTTATTTATCATACGTGTTTTGACTTGATGTTATTGATATTATTATTACTTATATCATGATTTAATTACTTAAAAAATTTAAATCATGATTTTTATATCATATATATTTAGTATATATATATATATAATATGTATAGATAAATGAAATGAAATACATCGTTCATGGAGACGGTAGGCCGTACGTACACAGGAACACTGTTTTATTTTCCTTATTGACTTGAATGAAAGTAAGTAGATGACACACACACACACACACACACACACATATATATATATTCATAAATCCAGTATCTTTATCATGTAATGTATTACATTATTATTCATTATATATACTTTATAATCATTCTTGAGTGGTTAACATGGAGAATGAATCTCACCTCATCGTGGAGACGGTAATCCGTACGTACGCACGAGCGATGATATCGTCCCAATATTTATTGAATGGAATTGGAGTGGATGATATAATATCTTAGAATCTGTATGATTTTATAATAACTATATATAGGTATTCTTTACACCGTTATACCCATCCAAGTAAGGTGGTGGTGGAAAAACAGATTACACCACGGTGTGGAGACGGTATTCCGTAGGTACGCACGCGCGGTGATTTCGTTTTCCGTAGGATGGATAGAAGGTGAAATAGGGTTGTTTCATATTTATAATAACATATCAATATATAAGTAATACTTATGTTATTTCTTTATAATGAAACAACTAAAGAAGAATAAGTTGAAGAAGAAAGAAAACTTGAAAGAATCGGAAGAAGAGATTACCTCTTCTTTGACGCACCTCTTTTAAACATTTTCTTAGGGCACTAAACTTGGTCTTTTGATAATACCAGAACCTCTATGATATAAATGGAGAGGTTTAGAATATGAATTGTCAGGGTTTGGCTGAACTTCGATGCTCAAAAGGGTGTGAAGAGAAGAGGGAAGGGGTTCCCTTTTTATAAGGGAGGAGAGGGGCACCTTTGGAAAAACTTAAAATATTATTTTATAATAAAGTCATATTCGGTTAATAATAGCTCCAAATTGATTTATGTCTAAGATAAAGTGGGTATGGGTAGAAATCCTCTCAGCCAATAGGTTTTAGACAAGTTTATCTTACTATTTTAACCTTATCATTTAGATTTAACACTAAATTAAATAACTTAACTTTTACCGTGTCTTCTTGTTTTCTTACAATACATGGTTAATAAACTTACTATAAAAAGAAAAAAGAACACCAAGTAGTTCATTATTAATAAATATAACATTATAAAATTCATTTGGATGATCCTTTGATTTTTAGGAATATTATAACAATTAATAATATAATATTTTTAAAAAATCTATTTTATGTCAATTTTGACACTATTTGGTACTTGATTTTTGTGAAAATCATAACAACATGATTAGTTCAAAAAAAGTTTATTAAATCAATAATAACATGTCATATTAACATATAAAATTAGTTTAATTCATAAAAAGTCTCAAATAACCTTTATTTGGGTATTTATAACATCAATTATGTTAATATTTCATTAATAACGTAATTACTGTATCATCATTGTGTCATAAATAAATTAAATTATTTAATCTCTAAAAATTATAAATAAAATACAATTATGTAGGAAATATTTCTAGATTTCTAATGAATATTTATATTATAATTTATCTTATCTATAACCCTATATTAAAAATGTTTTATTTATTAGACTTTGATTTTAACAATTTTAACTCTTCTTTAAATAAAATAATAATAAGTGTACTAATCTAATCCAAGTGGACCTAAAGTGAAATATTTTATTCCTAAGGTTATTTTTGGTCGAATTAAACTTATCCAATATAATTAGAAGATGTGTTAGGGTAATAGTAATATCATTTTTACCCTTAATTATCCTTTTTACTTTTAACCATGGTAAATATAAGTAAAACTTACTATTAACCATAAATTATTTTTATCTTATTGAACCAAATTTTACTCCTTGATATTAACCATGTTTCTAGGATTTTGTAAATTACACTCATAGAAGTGGTAAAATTATGTTTTATGTAAATTTTCAAATTCTCTTAGGAGGTGGGTAAAAGATGGTGAAATGTTCAATAAATTTTTTATATGTCTAAAATTATTATAAAATGAATCCAATGAATTACATTGAACTTATATAGGTATTATGAATCAATTTTGACCTAAAATAAATTTAAATAAAATAAATAAATAGTTAAATAAAAGTCGGTTTTTAAATAGTAACCCAGTGTTTTCACTATTCATCAAAAATTGAAAGTTTTCATGAAAATACCTAGGCTAATTTCGATATCCAAAACACAAAAATGAAGACCATTTTGAAAAATAAAATTTCAAAAAGTGGATATTACTATTTATAATGGCTATTTTATATAATATTTTAATAACATATCATTGTTTAGTGAAACATTGTATTGCGTACAACACATGCTATCGTGGAAGGTCACGATTGCGTGTAAAGCAAGCAAAGTTAGGGTTGCGTATAATGAAAGATTCCTTTGTTGTTTTGTATAACAGAATCCAATCGTATTTCATTCATACATTGAATATATATATATATACAAACTCAATGTTACGTAGAATAACTTCTATCAAACGAACTTGAAATTTTGTGTAACACGAGCCAAGAATAGTGTTGCGTATACGGTGTTGAATATAGAACAAGATAATTTTGGTGTCAGGTAAAACACAAGACATCAATGAAATTAAAAAGAATAATTCTCATAAAATCCCATGTTGTTACATTCTACCCCCCTTAAAATGAATTTCACCCTCGAAATTCATCGGGGTTATAAATGGTTTACTACTTGAAAGTTTCTTTCATAGAAACCCACATCGAAAAAAGGAATACCAAAACATAACTCTAAAAAAATAATGTATGAAATGTAACAGTTACCCAAATTAACTCATCACTGGGTTTCCACATAGGAGAACATAAGTGAAAACAAGGATACAGAAGAGAAATCTAACCGTCAAGTTCTGATGGAGAGTTGTAGAGAACATGGCTATGAAAAAGACATTAATCACAAAGCCATAAATTGGTGATGATCTAAGGTGCCATTTGATTTATTGGGTATGAGGGTACTAGGACAACATTTTTAGTTTTCAAGATAATTTCCCTTAATGCATAAGAATTGTTGAATTAAAAGAAATATTTACTTGATTTTGGTAAAATCTCATGGTTTTTCGTGACATGAACAATTCCCACTTCATCTCTTAATGAAATGAAGTTGAATTTTTCATTTATGAAGTGTTAGCAGATCATGTGATAGAATGATAGGTCATTCCATTTTTTTCTATCACAAAAAGTTTAGCATAATTTATTAAATATACATAAGTCCATCTATCTTGAGATTAATAATATATGGTTGCTAAAATGGACTTATACTTCATCTATCATAGCTCTTAATAAAATAAAACTAGTTTCTACTAACCAGGGAATTCTTGTAGGCCACTAGTATGTGATAAATGCATGTCGTACTTCAGTTGTGGGTTCAATTCCCGCATCCTTGTCTGACGCGACAGGTTGTCACCCGTCCTGTAGGTTGTACATTTTTCTAAAACTACATTATTATAACATTCGTGCAATAATATCAAAAAAGTTCTATCCTTAAACAATACTATCTTATGTCTAACTTAATTAATTCTAATCTTTAGGCTTATCCAAAATACTTCGGTCCAAGATCATAGTATAAATAAAATTATTACTAGAGAGGTCATCTACCAATAATGTGAATAACATGATTTATTTTCCATATATCATAAGATATATCTTGTAGGTCACATTCCAAATATTTGACTTCCTTAATCATTTATTCTCTTGAAATATTAATACCCATTGAACCATAGTGGAAACATGAATGCTATCAAAAGTTAACTCTTTCCACATACCAAAATCCCAAAATTTCTATATACTCAAACCATGATATCACTTTGTCCTTATATCAGTCATGAGGTCATTAATACTATCAAACATCTCATTATCTCTTTATTCCTTCATCATGTGCATATCATCTACCTTCCAAAAATATCTGAATAACCTTTCATGGTTACCAGTACCATTCAACATATACTTTCAAATACTTTAAGAAAAGCAATAGTGTAACAATCCTTAGATGTGTCTTTATTCCATAGTACCATTACCTATACAACATAACTCTTGATAAACATAAATCATTACACTACCTTTTTAAACCATTGACCAAGCTTCAACACTTCTTTCATCTCATATATCATTTGTAGTCTCCTCATCATCATCCACATAAATACTACCCATTTGACCATTCTGATTCTCTTCATGAGATTTTCCCTTAGGTCATTGGTTTCCATAATGCCCATACATTCCACATTTAAAACATCTAATCATTGTTGATTTTGTATCAATACCATTATCCTTCTCCATGGTGTTAACTGAAACTTTTATTTTGCACTTACTGGATTTGTGTCCTTCTTTTCCACAATAAAAGCATCTTCCAGTTCCTTTGAAACATTCTCCTTGATGCCTCTTCCCACATGATTTACATGAGAGAAATTGAACTTTCTTTCCTCTATGATCATCATGAAACTCCATCTTTCTCTTATTAGCTGAGTCTGGAAACTTACCAAAGTTGAGATTATTGATCATATTATGAGATTTCTGATTAGGCATAATAACGATGTTTGGACTTCCAAATCACATTTCATTTGGTTTCTCATGAATAATGTCATTCCATTGTCTATCATATCCTCCATTATCACAAATCTTCCTGTTTCCATCCATTTTCTAAAACCCAAAAAGAATTGTTTGAGAGGAAAAAATCATGCTAGGGAAAACAACATAATAAAGGGGGATTACCGTCAATATCTAACATCTTAGGTTAATTATAATATTGTTACCATAATTCGAGGACTATAACCTATACATATACTTATCATTAGGGACATCCCTAGACATACCTTAGAAATATCTCTAGGGATTTCACTAAAGTTTTCACATCCTAGTTTCCAAAGTTTAACTAAATACTTGGGTCATTACTTCCTTCCCCCCTTTTGAGAATTGTGTCCTTGCAATTTTAAAATTGGGCTCAAAAACTTCATTAAAAGTCCCACATCAGAAAAAGAGTCAATAAAACTATCATATTAAATGAAATAAAGATAAGTAAAATGGTCACCCAAGACAAACCATACTAGGATTCCATATATGGAAACATGTATTTGTAAGAGAAACTCACCATCATGCTCTGATATAGAGTGATAGAAAACATGATTACGAGAAAGTTAACCACCATAAAATTGCAAACTTGTGATGGGTTAAATGGTCTTTGATTCCCCAGTAGGAAAAGTAAATGGACATTTTTTTTAGGTTCCCTTTCATAATGTTGAGGAACTTTTTTATGATATTTACTAATAAATTAACGAAATATACTTACATTCCAAGTAGAGTTTCATCCTTTAATAAATTTCTACCACAAACCCATCTTTTCTCCAAACGAGGAGTATTCCGGATGACTTTCTCACACCTGAAGCGCTAGAATCAACATCTAGAGTATCACATAATCTACCAAAGATGAACTATATATTTCATTTGTCCTTTTACATCAACCAAACCCAAAATGATTATTACGAGATTAGATAATCCCCAAAAGGATAATCGTTTATAAAAAAGAAATACTACTCTTAATCTCAAAAATTCAACAATCAGTACCCAAAGTTCAACAAATATCATTAAATAAAAAATTTCCCTTAAAAATTATTCAATATGATCCAAAATAAGATTGAAACCCAAAAATCAGAAGAATTTGATCACATTGTCTTCCACAATAAATCTTAATATTTATCTCCAAATAATATTGACTAATCTTAAAGTCTCAAACTGAAGTGTACATAACCTAATCAAATATTTTCTATGATAGGTTAATCATTTCCAAAAATAACCCAAATATTTATATGTCCAAAATAAAAACATAGATTCTTCTAAAATAAAATTTCAACCATTACTCCAAAAATGAGACCCCATAGTATTCTATTTACCTTAAGCATATAATGTCCCCCAAAAGAGAGAACATCTTCCAACATAGCCTTTATCAATTAATCACGAAATAATTTTACTATATTAAGGATTTCCATTTGATAAAACATAAGTTCTAAAAATAAAATTATTTTTGACCCATAAAATCATTTAACTAAAAATAATAAGCCATACTAACCAAGGATTTCTTGTAGGCTAGTGGTAGGCGATGCACCCTTGTCACCCTTTGGTTGTGGGTTCGATTCCTACGACCCTACCAGATGCAACGGGTGGTCACCCATCATATGAGTTGTCATTTTTATAAAATTCAAAAATAACCCTAACATGTTTTAACCTAAAATGTTTTATTATACCTTTTTTTATCCCAATATATTAAGACATCAACATCTTATATATTTTCTTTTTTTTTCTCCTCCACATGATAAAATAAAACTATCCCCAAAAGAAATAATATCACACCTTGATCATTTTTCATATGGTTTCACCATCACCATGTTCATGTAGGTAGAAGGTCCATGCATTGAAAAAATGATTTAGATATCCTTAAAAATCATTTTCTTACCTCATACAAATACACCTTGTATGACTTGGGTCATATGGGTGTTCACAGAAAAATTGTTTCAGAAAAGAATCACATATGACATATAATTTCAAAACCTCTCATAAAACACGATTTTTATAAAATAGTCGGACCGAGTTTGAGTTGAAAATTTCAATCAATGGTCCTTTTAAAATACCATAAGTATGTGTTGAGAGACTATATTGCAAAATAAAATATAAATAGGTCACACAAGGGTCTCCTTCTTCAACACCTTTTTCAAAATCATAATATGGATCAAAATATTGTGATAAGGTAAAATATTTGAAAATTCCTTGATAATATTTACCTTTCTTAAAGATATGAGAATATTATGAAAATAAGATTTGATGAAATACAACCCATGATCCACAATGATACTGAGGTATAGTTGAGGTGTTTGATATCTCAAAAAACTTCTTATAAGTGAGTTGTATGCTAGAAAAAGTTTCACATTCATCTGAACATGACTTTTCAATATTTATTGCTAGAATGTCATCAATAAGAGATTGAAATGTTGTTTGAGATCATCCTATTTTCATTTTTAACTAACTTTCCTTAATCTAAAAAAGTCATAAAACTAGGATTTAACTAAAATATTAGACATAGGGACAAACCTAATCCCTAAATTTTTCTAAACCGACCTTTGATACCAAATATAAGTCCCCACACTTAAACATTACATAATCTTGAGTTATGTCAAGAATTCAAAATTTGGATCTTTTCAGGTTTAGAGTTTTATAGAATTAGGCCATAAATATTACATTAAATCTCAAAAATTGAAAATTAAAAACTTCTAACGAGTTTCCATTTTTTTAATAAAATAAAAACTCCTAAAAAAGTAAATATGTATAGTTCCATGTTTTAGAAAGAAGTACTTTTCATTGATCCCATCCTTGACCCTATTCATCTTTTGTACTATGAAAAACATTTCAAAACATGAGATGAGCTTAAAATCGTAGTAAGGGTTATAAAAAAAATAAATAAAACATTAGTCCATCAATACATACAAAACATAAGTTCTTTAACATAACTCGTGAAAACATAAGATTTATGAATAACATATAGAAATGATAAATCATAAATGTAACTTGTAGAACCCATAACATACATACGTTGTAGATTTCAAAGCTACGTAGGCAGTTATGTTTGGAGTACCCGTCATAGTATATTCCCTAAATCTCTTAAGAGAAACATTAATTTTTATCTCTGTCACGTTACCCAATGCATTGGAGAGCTATCTCGGGCTCACTCACCCTAGGTTTATCACAGAACCACCCGTATGCGTAAACAATGCCCAAAAACCATAACCAAATCATGAAACATAAAATAAGAATAATGAAAAGATAACATTTCAATATTTCAGTCACAATATATCATTTCATGATACTGACATAATACATTTTTTATCAAACCATTTTCAAAACCATTTAATAAAGAGATTTTTAAATCAAAGTGTCCCATACCACTTTAATGCTTTTCAAAGAATTAAAATTTTAAAGCATTAAATTACAAATAAAAAAATCCTTAAAACCAATTGGAAAACATGGACATTAATGAGAAATTTTTAGAAGAATAAATCTTTAATGCTTTTAAAATGATGTTTTAGTTAAAGAGTTTCGTATCACTTAAGAAACACTTGACTAAATAGACTTAAAGGATAAAATAAAATAAAACATATAATATCATGGGAATAAGGATATTCATGATATAATATTTAAAAGGGTATTATATACACCATATAAAAGGGAATTGGTTCATAAAAAAAATAATACTTAAGGGAATGTAAATTGAGACGAAATATCTTACCAAGATTATACCATTAGATTAATGATAAATCATTGGAATAATTTTGTGTGAAAAATATAAATACACCCAATATAATTGCATATTATGTGTAAAAAAATAATAGGCCATTCATACATATTTATAGAATGACATAATCAAGAAGTAGATGTTTATCTCAAAGATTGGAAATTGGGTTAAGAAGTTCCCTTACATAAATTCTACAGTCTAACGACGTCACTTAAAAATTCAGAAAATGATTTGATTAGAGAGAAATTGGTCTATCATCACATGGAAAAACAATTGAGATCAATAAGGATATATAAGAACATATCCCAACATTTGAGAATTAAAATTTAAAGACATAACATAAAAGAAGTCTTTGACTAGAAGAGGAGGGGGAAATGTTCCCTTACCAATTTGGTAAATTATGAAACATACACCACATGAAAGAAGGATAATACAATTAAGATATAAATACACATAAATTAAAGTATATTAGACAATGAATATAATCATGGGCCGTACGTACACCACAAAAATAGAAAATAGTGGAAAATATAGCAAGAATCTCACGAGAATAAAAAAGTGAGATGAAAACCCCTTACCTCGTGTCCGACTTGACTCGTTTGTTTCTTGTTTTTACCAAATAATAAAATTAAGTTAATTTATACAGGCTTCATAAAACTTTTCAATTTTATTAATCCTTTTTAATAACTTATTACCATACTATAACAATTATTAATTATTTGAGTTCATATCAGACATTTTGTCGATGTTTGGAACTTCAGTTAAAAAATGAACTTGTTATAATTAAAAATTGTCCATTGGTAAAAAGTATATTATATTCATAATTATATTAATTATTTAGATATCATATAATTCATATATATATAGTATATATGTATTTAGAATATTCCATAACATTCGGACATAAGAAATGAAATGCACCGTTCATCGAGACTGTAAGCCGTACGTACACATGAACACTACTTTAATTTAATTTTTCATTTTTCATTTAATGATAACTAAATTATAAATAGGTATATTTTAATTCTAGTATAATATAATATATAATTTCATTAACTCCATCCTTTATATGCTTCACGTATTTCATGAATGAGTCATATCACTTTGAGGGGGTGGTAGTCTGCATTTGCTCAATTGAAATTATTGTATTTACCCATTATGGAAACCATAAAGATAATCTATAAATGAAAAATAAATAAGCACATAGAAAATATAAATATAATATATATCACATATAAATATAGTACCATCATAATGTCCACCATGAGAGGCGGTAGGAGATAATTGAACAATCATCATTTCGTGAGGTATTAGTTCTTCATCCATAAAAACAATATGCTCGTGTCCATTAGATGGAGGTGTGTGAATGTGTAGTTCATCCTTCACATAAAAAAACATAATATACTGAGGATACTTATTTTGTTATAAAATAAGGAAATAAAAAGATTTTAGGGGGTAGGAGAAGTAAAATAAAAGAAAAGAACTTAAGCGAATATGTTACCTTCAAATCGGGTAACATCCTTTGGTTTGGAAAAAAAGGATTTATTGAAGTTTCTTATACTTAAGGTAAGGCTTCTAGGTGGAAGAGAGGGATGTTGGCAGATTATATGGGTAGAGTTTAGATGATACAAGGGGCTTGAGAGGTGTGAGTAATGGGTTATAGGTGATGGATTTTTATAAGGGGAGGAGGGGCTCTTTAGGAAATTTTGAAAATACTATTTTATTATAAACAAAATATCGGTTTCAAATGGTCCAAAAATTATTAAATTCAAAGATAAGATGAATATTATTTTAAATTATCTCAACTAATAGATTTTTGACAAGTTTGTCTTCAAATTTAACCTTATCATTTAGCTTTAACCCTTAGTTAAATAATTTGACTCTTACCATGTCTTCTTGTGTATTCACTCTATAAGGTTAATATAGTAACTATATAATGAAAAACGAACCACTAGTGGTTCATTAATGAAATTTTAAACTTTATCTAAGTAATTTGGTTGAATATTATATTTTTAGGATTATTATATCATTTAATAAACTAATATTTTTTTTGAAAAGACATTTATGTCAATTTAAATACTATTCATATCATGACTTTTTAAAAAATCTCAAATAACATGATTATTTCTAAAAACCATAATTAATGAAAATATAAAAAGTCATACGCATATATAAAAATAGTTTATGGCCAAAAAAGTTTCAAAATAAATTTATTTTTATATTTATAATCTCATTTTTAAAAAAAAATTCATTAATGAGGTAATCATTAGATCATCATTGTGTCATAAATAAATTTATTTATTTAATGTCTCGAAATTAAAAATAAAATACTGTGATGTAGGAAATATTTTTAGTTTTCAAATTAATATTTATAGTAGAATAGATAACTTATATAACCTCATATAAGTTTTTTATTAAAATACATGTTTATGTTATTTTTGTCCATACATTAAATTAATTAATATAAAGTGTCATTATTACTCCCAAGTGGCTCCATGGGGTCCCAAAATCGACCCAAAGATTTCCTTGGTCAGAAAAATCTCATAAAATATGGTTAAGAAAAGTTTAAGGGTAATTTAATATTATTATAATGTTATTTTTTACCTTTATTTACCTAATTTACCCTTTGACCATGGTAAATAAAAAAATTTCCGAAGTAAATATTCATAATGTATAAAAATAAAAGCTACCTATTCACACAATTTGGAACTCCTGATTCCGAATATGGAATCAATTTTTCCAAATTCAAAACACAGAAGTGGTATAAATTAATTTAAAATTAATTCCCGTTTTCAAAACAAAAAGCATGTTTTTAAGAAATATTGACTATCAAAAGATTAACACTTGGTTATGTCTAACTTCAAACTAAAATTACTTCCAATGACCATAATTTGACTAAATGGTAAAAATATAATCTAATTACAATTAAAAAAATTAAAAAGATAATCTAACTATAAAAAAAAATTTGATTAAAAGGCAGTTTTGAATTAAAATGCAGTATTTTTCACAATTCATTAAAAAATGCACTTTATTAGAAAAATACTAAACATTCATACAAAGTAAATTTTAATTTCAAGATTCTAAAGAAGAATTTTTTTTATCAAATATAACATATAAAATTGAAAAAAAACTAGATTTAATAAGGATTCGCCATCAAAAGGTGGTAAAACAACCATTTAAAGAATATTAGACTATTTGTGCATAAAATTGGATTCATTCACATTTTAAGCTTCTATCATTTATTGGATAAATGTAAAAACATTCAACAAACATGTAATAACATTTTAGTTAGTTCTGTTCATTCCCACCAATAAAATAGCTATGCGTTAACTACCATTTAAAATAATAATAATAATATATTATTTTTTGGTATAACTCAGCATTTTGTGCAATGTAAGATTTTGAGAAATCTATTGTTTCATGTTGAGTATAGTATCATAAAAATCATACCCTTTAACCTAAAATTAATATCTTATTTATAAGTATTAATAGAAATCAAAAATTATTATTCTATAAATACCTGGTTCATTACAATAAAAGTAACGGATATTCCCTACTAGTTGTAATAGAAAAAGATTATTATTTTATAGTTTATTATGTGGTTTTAGATTATTTAAAAACCATCATAAAGAATATATTGACTTATTGAATAGTGAACCCTATAAATACTTTTATTCCTAGGGAATATTCTCATGTTCATGTTTTGAGAAAAGTCACAAATCATTAATATGAAATGAAGGTTATTTCAGAGGTAAGAAAATCAAAAAACAAAAGATAACTAATTAACCCCTAAATTATTAGTGAAAACATAGATCCTAATTGTTCCATTCATCAATAATTCATGATGGAAGATTCATCAAACAATATTAGCTTCAACTTTACTTCTAGTGGCTGGTTCATTATTTTCAGACATGGTAGTGTATTTTATTGGAGACTCTCAATGTCACATCCATGATTTCATTTTGAGGTATTTTTATATTTATTTTTGGAATATAATTTCCCCCTATGGGTTCCTTTGTGTTTTTAGTGAAAAAATGGTATTTTTTAGGTTAACAACTAATGTGACACAGTTAGGAAAGCTGTGTTCCCTTGACGAAGAAACTGTACAACCATGTGTCATTTTTGGACATAGGTGAACCACACGGTTGGTGAACCATTTTTATCCATGGTTCCACCTCTCCTCTAGGGGTTCTCTTCCTCATCCTTTGGGTTTCATATTTCTAGCAGGATAGGTGGCCTATTTAGGGTCAGCTCATATAATTTAGGGTTCAATATTGATGTTTATGGTTTAATATTGACTTTATAGGGTTCTATTGTGGTGAATTTGTGGTTTCACATCAATTTATAGAATGTTTTACACTTGAGGAAGCTGGTTCCATGCTTAAAAATTATTTGGTGACTTTGATATGCTCTCATTGCTCCATGGTTATGTTCTATGCATTGTGAATGAGGTGCTAAATGTGTTTTAAAAAGAATTCAAGGTGAGTTTGTTTTGAAAAGTGGTTTCTTCAAAGGGAATGGGTAATGATTCATGCGTGTTCCATGTGTAATTTAAAATTTTCTCCTTAAAGGTGTTTTATAAAATGTGTAAGTAGAACAGAACATATTTTGAGATGGTTTTTGTGTGGATTTTTATTTGAATGTTTTTTTAATTTATGGAAATGTTGATTTTTCAAGTATGTTTATATTCAGTGGCATGTGTACATGTGAATTTGGTAATCTATTTGATAAGTGAAATGAAAATTGAGCATGAAGTGAAGCCTATGTGACTAGGTGGGAAGACTAAGACTAGTATGCTTTTTAGATCAGCATGGATGAGTCTCGATAATTTCTATCAGGATTTATGATACAATAGTAACTAAACCATGATGATTAGAGACTACAAGAATTTTAGAAAGATTCCTCTCTACTGACTCATGCACAATGATGATGATCAATGTGGTTTATATACCATGTTTCACTGAGATATTTGGTTCACAGTGTCCCTTTTTAGTTAGTTGCTATAGGGATTTATCATGACTTGGTTCTATTTTTTGATATCATACTTTCTATTGGGATACTATGAACCTTTTCGGTTACTTCAAAATCAAGTCAAGTTTTCCTTTACAATATTATATCTAAATGTTTTTCTATATTTTCTTTTTAAAAAACATACATGTTATTTTTTCTTATAATGTGTTTGAAAAAAATCTATTTTATTGGGTGGAATTCTACTTGGATTTGGAGAACACCCTACATATACCTTTGGGTGTATGTAGAACTGGTTTTGTTTGACTCAAGTAATGGAAAGAGTTATCATAGATATGGTGGTTCAGGTTGTTAGTGGTCTTCTTCATGCATATATTAGTGCTGACAGTGTCTTGAGGGTGACATCCCTCTTATCCCAGGGTGGTTTTGGGATAGTGTGGTTCCCTTTTTTTTAATGTACCTTCTTGGTTTTGTTTAATTTTGTTAGCCTTGAACCTAAAAATTACATTACATTGTTTTGATATATTTATTTATTCTTGTGATGTATATTGATTTGAATGCTTTTTGCTTGTATGCACGGGTGAAATCATTCCCAAGATGTAGTGTTGATACCCAAGAACTATTTTTCAGCTCAGCGGGATCAGGAATGCCCTTCAGGCCATGCCAAGGACTGGGTCAGGTGTTTTGTTGGATGGAACCCCGATGTGGTTCATGACACTCAAAACAAAGATCTAACCTCAACACTTCATCGATATATCTAGTAAGATATATCATATTCGAACATTAGTCTCCAACTAGTGGCCAAGGGTCATGTATTCCTTAATATGTTTTTTCTGGTCTTCTCACCATCATTGTTCTTCCCTATTCAGGTCTTTAGCTGAGGATGTGGGCTTCAAAAATCATAGTCCAATTCCAATTTTAGTTTATTTATATGGATGATGTTGGGTGGTTTCTTACATGTTCTCCATGGGATAGGCACGGTTTATTGAAAAAGTAGGCATGGTAAATTCAAGTGGGAGTTCATGGTATCTTGAATTAGTGATATTTCATCATACATGAGGCATCCACCCTCTTATTTTAAAATTTTCATAACCATGGGAGTGTATGAGGGTTACATCTAGTATTTCATCTACATAGTTAATGGAATTATATTAAAAAATAGTGTTTTTGTCCATCATGTGTATTTCAATTCTTCAATTTTGATAAAAAAATGCATCGTATCATATTCAACTGAGCATAAAAATATTATGTGAAGATATAAATGAAAATGCTTAGTTTCACCTTCATATCGCAATTCTATTAGGCTTCTATCCTGAAGCAATTGGTTTTCTTGGGTGAGTGGTGTTTAAGTTTGGTAATTATTCAGTCAACACCAACACTCTTAGTTTGTTCAGAATTCATATTTCTAATTTGGATTGCAAAAAGGGGTGAAAAACTAGTCTTCTATGAAGTGGATTTGTGGGAACGAATGCCATTATTATTCATGCAATAGGTGATAGATTCTACGTGGTATCCTTAGATGATTAATGTGGTAGTCTGAGTTCTGATCAAGCATAGTAGTATTGTTGAGTTTTATAGTTGTTTATCATGGATGATTAAGGCATTCCATTGATGACCAAATTTCACTAATAGTATATCTGACCTCCTCTTGTAGTTACTTGGTTAGTGTGGAGAAAGAAAACATAGAGAAGAGGGTGTCATAAAATGAAAATAGGCATGCATTCAATGGCGAGTAATGCATGAAAACATTCCTTTATCAAATTTAAAATGAACTAGCATGGTCAATTAGTAGAATAGTCCCTTACAATCAATTGAATTTTTCTTGCAGTGGATTTGGGACTTGAAACAATTTCTATTTGGTTGATTGTCACAATCACATTCCTTTACCACATTTCTAAATATTTTATTCAAGTGGTAGTATTCCCTTTTTAAAAAAACTCTATCTTCTTGCATGGTCCTCATATGTTGTTCCTGTAGTTAGGTATATTTTTTACAGTCTCTTGACTTTTCTATTTTTCCATGCATGTTAGGTTAGAAATTAGAACATTTGGATACTCTTTGATCACACGACCATTGGATTTTAATGTTTGTTTATGTCATTTTCCATATTTCTTCCTCTCATACAATTGAAAAATATTGTTTTTAAAGAGTGGGAATTTTCTTAATTAATTTATAAAATTATAAAAACAATTAATGGAATGTTAAAATAATCCTGCAACAAAATAAATTCAATTCCAACATAATGTTTTATTTTATTATAAAATAGAAACAAATAAAATATTCTAAATGCATGAATTTACCATTCAAAATTGATTTATTAAAAAATTAAAATTCCAACCATTTAAATTACAATATTTAATGACATTTATCATTAAAAATCACAATTTGAGATTACTTTTAGTTATTTTATAGATTTTAGTTGATTTCAAAGAATGAATAAAACCATTAAAATTTAAAATTAGATCCATTTAAAAATAAATTTTACATTTTATTCATACATTTAAAATGAAACTACAAATTTCTAAAAAAAAATAAATTCTTGTGCTTTAATTAAATCAAAATGAATAAAATAATGAAAAATCCACATTCTAGCCATTTAACAATTTAATAATCTAATTTGAATAAAAAATTAAATTTCAAATTTCAAAATTCATAAATATATTGTATATTAAAATACAAAAATATTAATAACCACTAAAACCCATGTTTTATGCGAAATTTTCAATGAAATCGTGAATTCACAAGGTGACTAATAAATGAATTAATTACTTGGATTTTGAATTAATTGGGGGGGGGGGGTAATTATCAATTTAATTCAAATAAATGATTGGGAATTTTGAGCCTTCATCAGTTCCCCACACATAAAATATTATATTCTTGGAAAAACATTGAATTAAATTATTCAAAATTCATTTCCCTACCTAATATTAATTCCTAAACTAGAGAAAATGGAAATCACAAATCCTTATATTGTTTGAATTTTCATTCCTCTTTTATTATTTCAATCAGCTAAATTATTTCAATTATTACTCAATTTCTAGTATTGGGATGTAAATGGAATGAATCAGAGTGGATTCAATATTTTAATGAGTGGTAACTTCCCAAGTCTTCCTCCCCAAATAACCATTTTCAAGGTTCATTTTCAAACTTCCATGATACTTCCTAAATGAAATTCAGATATATCATCCACCCCTTATTTATTCATGTTCATAATTCCCCAAACATATCCACCCCGTTTTCCATTAGAAATTATTGAATTTTTCAAATCCATTTTTGTGAAAATACCTATGAAAAGTCTCTTATTGAATGAGTGCAACTAAACTAGGAAGTAACCATACCAAGATGGTAGGTATCCCTTAGGACTAATTTTAGTAGTCAAGTCCTAGAAAAAATGCTTGGGAAGTACAATCTTTGGTTTATCTAACACTTATTTCATGGATAATACACACACATGTGCTTATGTTGACATAGGATGATTTCTAGATCAAATACCATTTTCTTATTTTACTCTATTCTGTATGAGCTATCTAATTGTCTTTAAGATAGGATAACTGAAGTGATACTCAACCACTAAGGCCTGGTTACATATATTTTATTTCATTAATGATGTTTCTTTAATCTATAATTTTAGTTCCAAAAATTTCTTTTTAATTTACAACTCATATCTCAGTTCAAAATAATAAACTTCCAGGAAATCAATAGTGAGTCCATTCATACATTATTCAAATCTCATAATTTCTAAACCAAAAATATTCCATCATTCAATCATGGTATTCAAATTAGGCCAGAAAACATTCAACTAAATGATATTTTTAAAAATCATAACAAAAAAATAAACATAGAATATTTACAAGTAGATTAGTTATATATATATATAAATATGTGTGTGTGTGTGTGTGCAAATTTATAAGAATGTGTTTTAAAGAAAAAAACTTCAATGAATAAGGAAGAAAATTATAAAATCATTGAAATACTGAGCTACTTAAAATGCCTCCCTAAGATTAGCTTAGATACAAATACATTTAATTATAGAATGTATTTTTCAAGTAATGTAGATGTAGAGACCCCAAACCTTGACATACATGGAAATTACATTAATTTTTCGGAATACTTAATACATGGAAAAAACAGATGCCCAAAGACCGTATTAGTTTAGTGTCTTTGGAAACTCGGAACGTAATCTTCTAATCATGGTGAAAGATCTTCAACATCTCCCATAAAGATCTTCCCCTTTTGGTTTTCTTACCAAAAACCCTTCTTTATATCCTGGGGAAAAGAAAACATAAAAAGGGTGAGCTCAAATGCTCAGTAATTGTAATCATAGAGAACATAAAACAATCCATAAACATTTGAATGAAAAAAACTTGAACATAAAATATAAACATCAAAATCTTGAGAACAGACATAAATATGGGAAGTACGTAAGGTATATATAAGAAGGGAACATAAATCATGATAAAATAGCATGGTAATAAAACATTTAATTGTGGAAAACCATTAATCACATGATATGATTTCCATAGTATCCAAGGCATTGCTACCAAGACCATCTTAGTGGACAAAGTCCCTTTCTGAATTGAGTTCACTCCTTGTTCCAGTCCTGTATCATTGGACCAAATTAACATACCGTTCCATCCATGTATATCTCATTAGATATAAATCTTTACCCAATGCATTGGATGAAGATATAGGTCCCACCCATCTCATAATGAAATCATTCTTACGTGTGCCACAACATAAACATAAATCATTCATCATAACCCAAAGAATAAAATGGGTTTCATAAACATCATTCCATCATAACATAATCCATATAAAACAAATGGATATCATTTCATCATAATAAAATTGAAACCATTTAAATCCTAGAGACATTATATTTGAAACATACACATATGAAATAATGTCATCTTAGAAGGAAAATGGTTTTGATAAAACACTTGAAATTAATTCTTGAGGAAAATATCATTTTTTATTCAAAATCATTTTCTTTTCGCAAAATGCCATGACATTTTAAAAGAAAAGGATTTTTTTGAAAATATTCATGAAATCTTGTAGATTAATCTTCATGAAAATAAGGCGTTATAAAACTGTAAAAATCTGTTCATGTCGTATAAGTTAAAGAAAACATTCTCCTTGTACTTTTAAGGGAAAAGTCAAAAAGTACAACATATGGTAAACAAAAGAAAGATTCCTTCCATAACACAAAGTAAAAGTAAAGATGGGTAAAAATCACTATAAACATACATGGAAGAATATTAAACACTTTATGAAAACATTTTTATTGACATGGATGAAAAATATAACTCCAGTAAATACTTATAAATAGACAATCTCGGATAAAAATGAGATTGTTAAATTATCCCTTACCTTAGGTCCGATATGCTTCGTACGTATCCAAACCTACTCTATAATGATTTAAATAATTTCATCGACTTATTATAGAATCATATTCATTGTTATGATCTTACAAAAGGTTCACTTAGGAGTTTATATTACCCGTTATTTTGTAAATTCCATGTTAAAGTAGCGTTTTGGGTAAAATCATTTTATTTATCATACGTGTTTGGACTTGTTGTTATTGATATTATTATTACTTATATCATGATTTAATTACTTCCAGAATGTAAATAATGGTTTTTATATCATATATATTCAGTATATATATATATAATAGATAGATAAATGAAATGAAATACACTGTTCATGGAGACGGTAGACCGTACGTACACATGAACGCTGTTTTATTTTCCTTATTGACTTGAATGGAAGTAAGTAGATGACACACACAGATATATATATATATATATATATTCAAAAATACAGTAGATTTATCATGTCATGTATTACATTATTATTCATTATATATACTTTATAATAATTCTTGAGTGGTTAACATGGAGAATGAATCTCATCGAATCGTGGAGACGGTAATCCGTACGTACGCACGAGCGATGATATTGTTCCCATATTTATTGAATGGAATTAGAGTGGATGATATAATATCTTAGAATAAGTATGATTTTATAATAACTATATATAGTTATTCTTTACAACATTATACCCATCCAAGTAAGGGGGTGGTGGAAAAACAGATTACACCACGACGTGGAGACGGTATTCCGTACGTACGCACACGCGGTGATTTCATTTTCTGTAGGATGGATAGAAGGTGAAATAGGGTTTTTTCATATTTATAATAACATATCAGTATATAACTAATATTTATGTTATTACTTTATAATGAAACAACTAAAGAAGAGTAAGTTGAAGAAGAAAGAAAACTTGAAAGAATCGGTAGAAGAGATTACCTCTTCTTCGACACACCTCTTTTAAACTTTTTCTTAGGGAACCACACTTGGTCTTTTGAGAAGACCAGAACCTCTATGATATAACTGGATAGGTTTAGAAGAGTAATTTTCAGGGGTTTTCCGAGCTTCAAGGCTCAAAAGGGTGTGAAGAGAAGAGGGAAGGGGTGCCCTTTTTATAAGGGAGGAGAGGGGCACCTTTGGAAAAACTTAAAATATTATTTTATAATAAAGTAATATTCAGTTAATAATAGCTCCAAATTGATTTATTTCAAACCTAAAGTGGGGATGGGTATAAATACTCTTAACCAATAGGTTTTAGACAAGTTTAGATTACTATTTTAACCTTATCATTTAGATTTAACACTAAGTTAAATAACTTAACTTTTACCGTGTCTTCTTGTTTTCTTACAATACATGGTTAATAAACATACTATAACAAGACAAAATAACCCCAAGTAGTTCATTATTAATATATATAACCTTATATAAGTCATTTTTCCGAACCTTATATTTTTAAGAATATAATAACAATTATTAATATAATATTTGATTTAAAAACTATTTTATCTCAATTTTGACACTATTTGGTACTTGATTTTTGAGAAAATAATAACAACATGATTAGTTCAAACAAAGTTTATTAAATCAATAATAACATGTCATATTAACATATAATATTAGTGTAATTCATTAAAAGTATGAAATAACATTTATTTGGGTATTCATAACATCAATTATTTTAATATTTCATTAATAAGGTAATTACTGCATCATCATTGTGTCATAAATAAATTAAATTATTTAATCTCTAAAAATTATAAATAAAATACAATTATGTACGAAATCTTTCTATATTTCTAATGAATATTTATATTCTAATTTATATTATATATAACCCTATATTAAAAATGGTTTATTTATCACACATTGATTTTAACAATTTCAACTCTTCTTTAAATAAAATAATAATAAGTGTACTAATCTAATCCAACCGGACCTAAAGTGTAATATTTTATTCATAAGGTTGTTTTTAGTCGAATTACACTTATTCAATAGAATTATAACATGTGTTAGGGTAATAGAAATATCATTTTTACCCTTAATTACCCTTTTTACTTTTAACCGTGGTAAATAAAATTAAAATGTTACTATTCACAATAAATTATTTTTATCTTATTGAACCACATTTTACTCCTTGATATTAACCGTGTTTCTCGGATTTTGGAAATTCCACTCACTGAAGTGGTAAAATTATGTTTTATGTAAATTTTCAAATTCTCCTAGGATGTGGCTAAAAGACGGTGAAATGTTCAATAAAATTTTTATACATATAAAATTATTATAAAATGACTCCAATGAATTACATTGAACTTATATAGGTATTATGAATAAATTTTGACCTAAAATAAATTTAAATAAAATAAATGATTATTTAAATAAAAAGTCGGTTTTTAAATAGTAACCTAGTGTTTTCACTATTCATCAATAATTGAAAGTTTTCAGAAAAATACCTAGGCTAATTTCGATATCCTGAATCAAAAAATGAAGACCATTTTGAAAAAAAATTCAAAAAGTGGGTATTACTATTCATAATGGAAAGTTTATATAATATTTTAATAACATATCATTTTTTAGTGAAACTCTGTATTGCGTACAACACATGCTATCGTGGAAGGTCACGATTGTGTATAAAGAAAGAAAAGTCAGGGTTGCGTGTAGTGCAAGATTCCTTTGTTGTATTGTATAATAGAATCCAATCGTATTTCATTTATACATTGAATATAAATATATATATATACACTCAATGTTGCGTAGAATAACTTCTATCAAACGAACTTGTAATTTTGTGTAACACGAGCCAAGAATTGTGTTGCGTATACGGTGTTGCGTATAGAACAAGATAATTTTGGTGTCATGTACAACACAAGACATCAATGAAATTAAAAAGAATAATTCTCATAAAATATCAGGTTGTTACATTCTACCCCCCTTTAAATTAATTTCACCCTCGAAATTCATCGGGGTAATAAATGGTTTACTACTTGAAAGTTTTTTTAATAGAATCCCACATCGAAAAAAGGAATACCAAAACATAACTATAAAAAACTAAATTATGAAATGTAACAGTTACCCAAATTAACTCATCACTGGGTTTCCACATAGGAGAATGTAGGTGAAAACAAGGATATAGAAGAGAAATCTAACCATCATGTTTTGATGGAGAGTTGTAGAGAACATGGCTATTAAAAATCCATCAATCACAAATATATAAATTGGTGATGATCTAAGGTTCCATATGATTTATTAGGTATGAGGGTACTAGGACAACGTTTTTAGTTTTCAAGATCATTTCCCTTAATGCGTAAGAATTGTTGAATTAAAGGAAATACTTACTTGATTTTGGTAAAATCTCACGGTTGTT
Organism: Viscum album; assembly: GCA_963277665.1. NCBI lineage: Eukaryota > Viridiplantae > Streptophyta > Magnoliopsida > Santalales > Viscaceae > Viscum > Viscum album. The sequence goes on from OY728119.1 coordinate 1,982,769,895, forward strand.
TGTGCCTTGAACAATTCCCACTTTATCTCTTAATGAAATGAAGTTGAATTTGTCATTCGTGAAGTGTTATCATACCATGTGATAGAATGATAGGTCATTCCATTTGTTTCTATCACAAAAGGTTTAGCACAATTTATTAAATATACATAAGTCCATCTATCTTGAGATTAATCATATATGGTTGCTAAAATGGACTTATACTTCATATATCATAGAGCTTAATAAAATAAAACTAGTTTCTACTAACCAGAGACTTCCTGTAGGACACCGGTATGTGATAAAGGCCTGTCGTACTTCATTTGTGGGTTCGATTCCCGCATCCTTGTCCGACGCGATGGGTTGTCTCCCATCCTACAGGTTGTACCTTTTTCTAAAACTACATTATTATAACATTCTTGCAATAATATCAAAAACATTCTAGCCTGAAACAATACTATCTTATGTCTAACTTAATTCATTCCAATCTTTAGGCTTATCCAAAATACTTTGGTCCAAGCTCATAGTATAAAGAAAATGATTACTATAGAGGTCATCTACCAAGAATGTGAATACCATCATTTATCTACCATATATCATAAGATATATCTTGGTGGTCACATTCCAAATATTTGAATTCCTTAATCATTTATTCTCTTGAAAAATTAATACCCATTGAACCATAGTGAAAACATGAATGCTGTGAAAAGTTAACTCTTTCCACATACCAAAATCCCAAAATTTCTATATAATCAAACCATGATATCACTTTGTCCTTATATCAGTCATGAGCTCATTAATACTATCAAACATATCATTATCTCTTTATTCCTTCATTATGCGAATATCATCTAATTTACAAAAATATCTGAATAACCTTTCATGGTTACCAGTACCATTCAACATATACTTTCAAATACATTAGGAAAAGCAATAGTGTAACAATCCTTAGACGTGTCTTTATTACATAGTACCATTACCTATAAAACATAACTCTTGATAAACATAAATCATTCCAATACCTTTCTAAACCATTGAGCAAGCTTCAACACTTATTTTGTCTCATATATCATTTGTAGTCTCCTCCTCATCATCAACATAAATACTACCCATATGACCATGCTGATTCTCTTCATGAGATTTTACCTTAGGTCATTGGTTTCCGTAATGCCCATACATTCCTCATTTAAAAAAACTAATCATTGTTGATTTTGTAGCAATACCATTATCATTCTCCATGGTGTTAACTGAACCTTTTCCTTTGCACTTACTGGATTTGTGTCCTTCTTTTCCACACCCAAAGCATCTTCCAGTTCCTTTGAAACATTGTCCTTGATGCCTCTTCCCACATGATTTACATGAGAGAAATTGAACTTTCTTTCCTCTATGATCATCATGAAACTCCATCTTTCTCTTATTAGCTGAGTCGGGAAACTTATAAAAGTTGAGATTATTGATCATATTATGATATTTTTGATTAGTCATAATAACGATGTTTGGACTTCCAAATCTCGTTTCATTTGGTTGCTCATGAATAATGTCATTCCATTGTGTATCATATCCTCTATTATCGCGAATCTTCTTGTTTCCAGCCATTTTCTAAAACCAAAAATAATAGTTTAAGAGGAAAAAATCATGCTAGTGAAAACAACATAATAAAGGGGGATTACCATTAATATCTAACATCTTTGGTTAAATTCTAAGATCGTTACCATAATTCGAGGACTATAACCTATACAAATACTTATCCTTAGGGACATCCCTAGACATACCTTAGAAATATCTCTAGGGATTTCACTAAAGTTTTCACATCCTAGTTTCCAAAGGTTAACTAAATACTTGGGTTGTTACATCCTTCCCCCCTTTTCATAATTGTGTCCTTGCAATTTTAAAATTAGGCTCAAAAACTTCATTGAAAGTCCCACATCAGAAAAATATTCAATAAAACTATCATATTAAAAGAAATAAAGATAAGTAAAATGGTCACCCAAGAAATACCATACTAGTATTCCATGTATGAAAACATGTATATGTAATAGAAACTCACCATCATGTTCTAATATAGAGTGATAGAAAACATGATTATGAGAAAGTTAACCACCATAAAATCGCAAACTTGTGATGGGTTAAATGGTCTTTGATTCCCCAGTAGGAAAAGTAAAGGGACAATTTTTTTTGTTTTAGGTTCCCTTTCATAATTTTGGTGAACTTCTTAATGATATTTACTAATAACTTAACGAAATATACTTACTTTCCAAGTAGAGTTTCATCCTTTAATAATTTTCTTCCACAAACCCTTCTTTTCTCCAAATGAGGAGTATTCCGGATGACTTGCTCACACCTGAAGCGCTAGAATAAACATATAGAGTATCACATAATCTACCAAGGATGAACTATATATTTCATTTGTCCTTTTACATGAACCGAAACCAAAATTATTAGTACGAGATTAGACAATCACCAAAAGGATAATCGTTTATAAAAAGAAATACTACTCTTAATCTCTAAAATTTAACAATCAGTACCCAAAGTTCAAAAAAGCTCATTAAATAAAAAATTATCTATAAAATTATTCAATATGATCCAAAATAATATTGAAACCAAAAATTCAGAAGAATTTGATCACATAGTCTTCCACAATAAATCTTAACATTTATCTCCAAATAATATTGACTACTCTTAAAGTCTCAAACTGAAGTGTACTTAATCTAATCAAATATTTTCTATGATAGGTTAATTATTTCCAAAAATAACCCAAATATATATATGTACAGAATAAAAACATAGATTCTTCCAAAATAAAATTTCAACCATTACTCCAAAAATGAGACCCCATAGTATTCTATTTCCCTTAAGCATATAATGTTACCCAAAAGAGAGAACATCTTCTAACATAACCTTTATCACTTAATCACGAAATCATTTTCCTATATTAAGGATGTCCATTTGATAAAACATAAGTTCTAAAAATAAAATTATTTTTCATCCGTAAAATCATTTAACTAAAAATAATAAGCCATACTAACCAAGGATTTCATGTAGGCTAGTGGTAGGCGATGCACCCTTGTCACCCATTGGTTGTGGGTTCGATTCCTACGACCCTACTAGACGCAACGGGTGGTCACCCTTCTTATGAGTTCTCATTTTTATAAAATTCAAAAATAACCCTAACATGTTTTAACAAAGAAGGTTTTATTATACCTTTTTTATCCCAATACATTAATACCATAACATCTTATATATTGTCCCTTTTTTCACCTCCACATGATAAAATAAAACTATTCCCAATAAAAATAATATCATACCATGATCATTTTTCATATGGTTTCAGCATCACCATGTTCATATAGGTAGAAGGTCCATGCATTGAAAAAATGATTTAGAGATCCTTCAAAATAATTTTCTTCCCTCATCCAAATACACCTTGTATAACTTGGGTCATATGGGTGTTCAAAGAAAAATTGTTTCATAAAATAAGCACATATGACATATAATTTCAAAACATCTCATAAAACATGATTTTTATAAAATAGTCGGACCGAGTTTGAGTTGAAAATTTCAATCAATGGTCCTTTTAAAATACCATAAGTATGTGTTGAGAGACTATATTGAAAAATAAAATATAAATAGGTCACACAAGGGTCTCCTTCTTCCACACCTTTTTCAAAATCATAATATGATTCAAAATATTGTGATAAGGTAAAATATTTGATAATGCCTTGATAATATTTACCTTTCTTAAAGATATGAGAATATTATGAAAATAAGATTTTATGAAATACAACCCATGATCCACGTTGATATCGAGGTATATTTGAGGTGTTTGATATCTCAAAAAACTTATTATAAGTGTGTTCTATGCTAGAAAAATTTTCACATTCAACTGAACATGACTTTTCAATATTTATTGCTAGAATGTCATCAAGAAGAGATTGGAATGTTGTTTGAGATCCTCCACTTTCCATTTATAACTAACTTTCCTTAATCTGAAAAAGTCATAAAACAATGATTTAACTGAAATAATAGAGATAGGGACAAACCGAATCCCTAAATTTTTCTAAACCAACCTTTGATACCAACTATAAGTCCCCACCCTTAATCATTACATAATCTTGAGTTATGTAAAAAATTCAAATTGAGGATCTTTTCATGTTTAGAGTTTTATAGAATTAGGACATAAATATTACATTAAATTTCAAAAATTACAAATTAAAAACTTCTACTGAGTTTCTATTTTTTTCATAAAATAAAAAATCTTAAAAAAATAAATATGTATAGTTCCATGTTTTAGAAAGAATTACTTTTCCTTGATCCCAACCTTGACCCTATTCGTCTTTCTGTCCTATGAAAAACATTTCAAAACACGAGATGAGCTTAAAAATCATAGTAAGGGTAATAAAATAAATAAAGAAAACATTAGTCCATCAATACATACAAAACATAAGTTCTTTAACATAACTCATGAAAACATAATATTTATGAATAACATATAGAATTGATAAATCATAAATGTAACTTGTAGAATCCATAACATACTTACGTTGTAGATTTCAAAGCTACGTAGGGAGTTATGTTTGGAGTACCCATCATAGTATATTCTCTAAATCTCTTAAGAGAAACATTAATGTTTATCTCGGTCACGTTACCCAATTCATTGGAGAACTATCTCGGGCTCACTCACCCTAGGTTTATCATAGAATCACCCGTATGCGTAAACAATTCCCAAAAACCATAACCTAATCATGACACATAAAATAAGAATAATGAAAAGATAACATTTCAATATTACAGTCACAATATATCATTTCATGATACTGACATAATCAATTTTTTATCAAACAATTTTCAAAACCATTTAATAAAGAGATTTTTAAATCAAAGTGTCATATACCACTTTAAAGATTTTAAAAGAATTAAAATTTTAAAACATTAAATTGCAAATAAAAAATTCCTTAAAACTAATTGGAAAACATGGACATTAGTGAGAAATATTTAGAAGAATAAATCTTTAAATCTTTTAAAATGATGTTTTAGTTAAAGATTTTCATATCACTTGAGAAACACTTAACTAAATATAATTAAAGAATAAAATAAAATAAAACATATAATATCATGGGGATTAGGATATTCATGATATAATATTCCAAAGGGTAGTATATACACCATATAAAAGGGAATTGGTTCATTAAAAAAATAATACTCAAGGGAATGTAAATTGATACAAAATCTCTTACAAAGATTATACCATTAGATTAACGATAAATCATTGGAATAATTATGTATGAAAAATATAAATACGCCTAATATAAGTGGATATTAAGTGTCAAAAAATCAGAAGTCATTCATAAATATTTACAGCATGACATAATCAAGAGGTAGATGTTTATCCCAAAGAATGGAAATTGGGTTAAGAAGTTCCCTTACATAAATTCAACAGTCTAATGACGTCACTTAAAAATTCATAAAATGAGTTGATGAGAGAGAAATTGGTCTATAATCACATGGACATACAATTTTTAGCAATAAGGATATATAATAACATATCCCAACATTTGAGAATTAAAATTTAAAGACATAACATAAAAGAGATCTTTGACTAAAAGAGGAGGGGGAAATGTTACCTTACCAATTTGGTAACTTATGAAACATACACCACATGAAAGAAGGATCATAAAATGAAGATCTAAATACCAATAAATTAAAGGATATTAGAAAATGAATATAATCATGGGCCGTACATACACCACACAAACAGAAAATAGTGGAAAATATAGCATGAATCTCACGAGAATAAAAAAGTGAGATGAAAACCCCTTACCTCGTGTCCGACTTGACTCATTTGTTTCTTGTTTTTACCGAATAATAAAATTAAGTTAATTTATACATGATTCAGAAACCTTTTCAATTTTATTAATACTTTTTTATAACTTATTACCATACTATAAAAATTATTAATTATTTGAGTTCATATAGGACACTTTGTCGATGTTTGGAACTTCAGTAAAAAAATGAACTTGTTATAATTAAAAACTGTCCATTGGTCAAAAGTAAATTATATTCAGAATTATATTAATTATTTATATATCATATAATTCATATATATATAGTATATATGTATTTAGAATAGTCTATAACATTCGGATATAGGAAATGAAATGCACCGTTCATGGAGACTGTAAGCCGTACGTACACATGATCACTACTTTCATTTAAATTTTCATTTTTCAATGAATGATAACTAAATTATAAATAGGTATATTTTAATTCCAGTATAATATAATATATAATTTCATTAACTCCATCCTTTATATGATTCACATATGGCATGAATGAGTCATATCACTTTCAGGGGGCGGTAGTCTGCACTTCTTCAATTGAAATTATTGTATTTACCCATTACAGAAACCATAAAGTTAATATATAAATTAAAAATAAAGAATCACATAGACAATATAAATATAATATATATCACATATAAATACAGTACCATCATAATTTCCACCATGAGAGGCGGTAGAAGATAATTTAACAATCATCATTTCGTGAGGTAGTAGTTCTTCATCCATAGAAACAATATGCTCGTGTCCATTAGATGGAGGTGTGTGAATTTGTAGTTCATCCTTCACATAAAAAAACATAGTATACTGAGGATACTTATGTTGTTATAAAATAAATAAATAAAAAGATTTTAGGGGGTTGGAGAAGTAAAATAAAAGAAAAGAACTTAAGGGAAGATGTTACCTTCAAATCGGGTAACTTCCTTTGGTTTGGAAAAACAAGATTTATTGAAGTGCCTTATACCTAAGGTAAGGCTTCTAGGTGGAAGAAAGGGATGTTGGAAGATTATATGGGTAGAGTTTGGATGAGAAAAGGGGCTTGAGAGGTGTGATTAATGGGTTATAGGTGATGGATTTTTATAAGCGGAGGAGGGGCTCTTTAGGAAATTTTGAAAATATTATTTTATTATAAACTAAATATCGGTTTCAAATGGTTCCAAAATTATTAAATTCGAAGATAAGATGACTCTTATTTTAAATTCTCTAAAACAATATCTTTTAGACAAATTTGTTTTAAAATTTAACCTTATCATTTATCTTTAACCCTTAGTTAAATAATGTGACTATTACCATGTCTTCTTGTGTATTCACTCTATAAGGTTAATATAGTAACTATATAATGAAAAACGAACCACAAGTGGTTCATTAATGAAATTTTGAACTTTATATAATTCATTTGGTTGAATATTATATTTTTAGGATTATTATATCATTTAATAAACTAATATTTTTTTTGAAAACGCATTTATGTCAATTTAAATACTATTCATATCATGACTTTTTAAAAAATCTCAAAAAACATGATTATTTCTGAAAAACGTAATTAATGAAAATATAAAAAGTCATAAGCATCTCTAAAATTTTTTATGGACTAGAAAGTTTCAAAATAAATTTATTTTAATATTTATAATCTCATTGTTTTAAAAAATTCATTAATGAGGTAATCATTACATCATCAATGTGTCATAAATAAATTTATTTATTTAATGTCTCAAAATTAAAAATATAATACCATGATGTAGGAAATATTTTTAGTTTTCAAATTAATATTTATATTAGAATAGATAACTTATATAACCTCATGTAATTTTTTTATTAAAAGACATATGTTTATGTTATTTTTGTCCTTACATTAAATTAATTAATATAAAGTGTCATTATTACTCCCAAGTGGCTCCATGGGGTCCCAAAATCGACCCAAAGATTCCCTTGGTCAGAAAAATATCATAAAATATGGTTAGGAAAAGTGTAATGGTAATTTAATATTATTATAATATTTTTTTTACCTTTATTGACCAAATTTACCCTTTAACCATCGTAAATAACAAAATTTCCGAAATAAATATTCATAATTTATAAAAAAAAAAATTTACCTATTTACACAATTTGGACTCCTCATTCCAAATATGGAATCAATTTTTCCAAATTCAAAACACATAAGTGGTATAAATTAATTTAATATTAATTCCCATTTTCAAAACAAAAAGCGTGTTTTTATGAAATATTAACTATCAAAAGATTAACCCTTGGTTATGCCCAATTTCAAAGTGAAATTACTTACAATGACCATATTTTGACTAAATGGTAAAAATATAATCTTATTAAACTTAAAAACCAATTAAAAAGTTAATCTAACCATAAAAATAAATTTGATTAAAAGGCAGTTTTGAATTAAAATGCAGTATTTTGCACTATTCATTTAAAAAATGCACTTTATTAGAAAAATACTAATCATTCATACAAAGTAAATTTTAATTTCAATATTCTAAAGAAGAATTTTTTTTATCAAATAGAAAATATAAAAGTGACAAAAAACTATATTTAATAAGGATTCACCATCAAAAGGTGGTAAAACAACCTTTTATAGAATATTAGACTATTTGTGCTTAAAATTGGATTCATTCACATTTTAAGCCTCTAAAATTTATTGGATAAATGTAAAAACATTCAACAAAAACATGTAATAATATTTTAGTTAGTTCTGTTCATTCCCACCTATACAACAGCTATGCGTTAACTACCATTTAAAATAATAATAATAATAAATTATTTTTTGGTATAACTCAGAATTTTGTGCAATGTAAGATTTTGAGAAATCTATTGTTACATGTTGATTATGGTATCAGAAAAATAATACCCTTTAACCTAAAATTAATATCTTATTTATAAGTATTAATAGAAATAAAAAATTATTATTCTATAAATACCTGGTTCGTTACAATAAAAGTGAAGGATATTCCATACTAGTTGTAATAGAAAAAGATTATTATTTTATAGTTTATTATGTGGCTTTAGATTATTTAAAAACCATCATAAAGAATAGATTGACTTATTGAGTAGTGAAACATATAAATACTTTTATTCCTAGTGAATATTCTCATGTTCATGTTTTGAGAAAAGTCACAAATCATTAATATGAAATGAAGGTTATTTCAGAGGTAAGAAAATCTAAAAACAAAAGATAACTGATTCACCCCTAACTTATTAGTGAAAACATAGATCCTAATTGTTCCATTCATCAATAATTCATGATGGACGATTCATCAAACAATATTAGCTTCAACTTTACTTCTAGTGGATGGTTCATTATTTTCAGACATGGTAGGGTATTTTTTTGGAGACTCTCGATGTCACATCAATAATTTCATTTTGAGGTATTTTTATATTTATTTTTGGAATATAATTTTCCCCTATGGTTTCCATTGTGTTTTTAGTGAAAAAATGGGATTTTTTAGGTTAACAACTAATGTGACACAGTTAGGAAAGCTGTGTACCCTTGACAAAGAAACTGTACAACCATGTGTCATTTTTGGACATAGGTGAACCACACGGTTGGTGCACTATTTTTATCCATGGTTCCACCTCTCCTATAAGGGTTCTCTTCCTCCTCCTTGGGGTTTCATATTTCTAGATGTATAGGTGGCATATTTAGGGTTGGATCATATAATTCAGGGTTCAATATTGATGTTTATGGTTCAATATTGACTTTATAGGGTTCTATTGTGGTGCATTTGTGGTTTCACATTGATTTATAGAATGTTATACACTTGAGGAAGCTGTCTCCATGCTTAAACATTATTTAGTGACTTTGATATGCTTTCTTTTCTCCATGGTTATGTTCTATGCATTGTAAATGTGGTGCTAAATGTGTTTTAAAAAGGATTCAAGGTGAGTTTGTTTTGAAAAGTGGATTCTTCAAAGGGAATGGGTAATGAGCCATGCCTGTTCCATGTGTAATTTAAATTTTTCTCCTTAAAGGTGTTTTATAAAATGTTTAAGTGGTATGAAACATATTTGGATATGGTTTTTGTGTGGATTTTTATTTGAATGTTTTTTTTAATTTATGGAATTGTTGATTTTTCAAGTATGTTTATATTCAGTGGCATGTGTACATGTGAATGTGGTAATCTATGTGATATGTGAAATGAAAATTGAGCATGAAGTGAAGCCTATGTTACTAGGTGGGAAGACTAGTACTAGTATGCTTTTTAGATCGTCATGGATGAGTCTCGATTATTTCTATCAGGATTGATGATACAATAGTAACTAACCCATGATGATTAGAGACCACATGAATTTCAGATAGATTCCTCTCTAGTGACTCATGCACAATGATGATGATCAATGTGGTTTATATACCATGTTTCACTGAGATATGTGATTCATAGTGTCCCATTTTAGTTAGTTCCTATATGGATTTATCATGACTTGGTTCTCTTTTTTGATATCATACTTTCTATTGGAATACTATGCACCTTTTCAGTTACTTCAAAATCAAGTCAGGTTTTCCATTACAATATTATATCTAAATTTTTTTCTATATTTTCTTTTTATAAAACTTACATGTTATTTTTTCTTATAATGTGTTGGAAAAAAATCTATTTTATTGAGTGGAATTATACTTGGATTTGGAGAACACCCTACAAACACCTTTCTGTGTACGTAGAATTGGTTTTGTTTGACTCAAGTAATGGAAAGAGATATCATAGAGATGGTGGTTCAGGTTGTTAGTGGTCTTCTTCATGCATATATTAGTGCTGACAGTGGCTTTAGGGTGACATCCCTCTTATCCGAGGGTGGTTATGGGATAGTGTGGTTCCCTTTTTTTGATGTACCTTCTTGGTTTTGTTTAATTTTGATATCCTTGAACCTAAAAATTACTTTACGTTATTTGGATATATTTATTTATTCTTGTGATGTATATTTATGTGAATGCTTTTTTCTTGTATGCACGGGTGAAATCATTCCCAAGATGTATTGTTGATACCTAAGAACTATTTTTCAGCTCAGGGGGATCACGAATGCCCTTCAGGCCATGCCAAGGACTGGGTCAGGTGTTTTGTTAGATGGAACCCCGATGTGGTTCATGACACTCAATCCAAAGATCTAACCTCAACACTTCATCGGTATATCTAGTAAGATATAGCATATTCTAACATTATTCTCAGACTAGTGGCCAAGGGTCATGTATTCCATAATATGTTTTTTCTGGTCTTCTCACCATCATTGTTCTTCCCTATTCAGGTATTTAGCTGAGGATGTGGGCTTCAAAAATCATAGTCAAATTCCCATTTTAGTTTATTTATATGGATGATGTTGGGTGGTTTCTTACATCTAGTTCATGGGATAGGCACAGTTTATTGAAAAATGAGGCAATGTGAATTCAAGTGGGAGTTCATGGTATCTTTAATTAGTGGTATTTTATCATACATGAGGCATCCACCCTCTTATTTTAAAATTTTCATAACCATGGGAGTGTATGAGGGTTGCATCTAGTATTTTATCTACATAGTGAATGAAATTCTAGTAAAACAGAGTGCTTTTTTTCCATTATGTGTATTTCAATTCTTTAATTTGGATAAAAAATGCATCGTATCATCTTCAACAGAGCATAAAAATATTATGTGAAGATATAAATGAAAATTCTCAGTTTCATCTTCATATCCAAATTCTATTAGGCTTCTATCCTGATGCAATTTGTTTTCTTGGGTGAGTGGTGTTTGTTTTTTGTAATTATTGAGTCACAACCAACACTCTTAGTTTGATCAGTATTCATATTTCTAATTAGGATTGCAGAAAGGGGTGAAAAACTAGAGTCTTCTATGAAGTGGATTTGTGGGAATGAATGCCATTATTATTCATGCAATAGGTGATAGATTCTACATGCTACCCTTAGATGATTAATGTGGTAGTCTGAGTTCTGATCAAGCATAGTAGTATTGTTGAGGTTCACAGTTTCTTATCATGGATGGGTAAGGCATTCCATTGTTGACCAGATTTCACTAATAGTAGATCTGACCTCCTCTTGTAGTTACTTGGTGAGTGTGGAGCAAGAAAACATGGAGAAGTGGGTGTCCTAAAATGAAAATAGGAATGAATTCAATGGTGAGTATGGCATGAAAACATTCCTTTATCGAATTTACAATGAACTAGAATAGTCAATTAGTAGAATAGTCACTTACAATCGATTGAATTTTTTTGCAGTGGATTTGGGATTTGAAACAATTTCTATCTGGTTTATTGTCACAATCACATTCCTTTACCACATTTCTAAATATTTTAGTCAAGTGGTAGTATTCCCTTTTTTCAAAAAAAAAAACTCTATCTTCATGTATGGTCCTCATATGTTGTTCCTGTAGTTAGGTAGATTTTTTTCAGTCTCTTGACTTTTCTATTTTTCCACCCATGTTAGGTTGGAAATTATAACATTTGGTTGCTCTTTGATCACACGACCATTGGATTTTCATGGTTGTTTATGTCCTTTTCAATATTTCTTCCTCTCATACAATTGAAAACTATTATTTTTAAAGAGTGGGAATTTTCTTAATTAATTCCTAAAATTATAAAAAACAATTAATGGAATGTTAAAATAAGCCTGTAACAAAATAAATTCAATTCCAACTTAATGTTTTATTTTTTTATAAAATAGAAACAAATAAAATATTCTAAATGCATGAATTTACAATTCAAAATTGATTTAATAAAAAGTTAAAATTCCAACCATTTAAATTACAATATTTAATGACATTTATCATTCAAAATCACAATTTGAGTTTACTTTTAGTTATTTTATAGATTATAGTTGATTTCAAAGAATGAATAAAACCATTAAAATTGAAAATTAGATCCATTTAAAAATAAATTTTACATTTTATTCATACATTTAAAATGAAACAAAAAATTTCTAAAAAAATTAAATTCTTGTGCTTTAATTAAATCTAAATGAATAAAATAATTAAAAATCCACATTCTAGCCATTTAACAATTTAATCTTTTAATTTGAATAAAACAATTAATTTTCAAATTTAAAAATTCACAAATATGTTGTATAATAAAATCCAAAAATATTAATAACCACTAAAACCCATGTTTTATGCCAAATTCTCAATGAAATCATGAATTCACAAGGTGACTAATAAATGAATTAATTACTTGGATCTTGAATTAATTTGGGGGGGGGGGTAATTATCAATTTAATTCAAATAAATGATTGGGAATTTTGAGCCCTCATCACTTCCCCACACATGAAATATTATATTCTGGGAAATACATTGAATTCAATTATTAAAAATTCATTTCCCTAACTAATATTAATACCTAAACTAGAGAAAATGAAAATCATAGATCCTTATATTGTTTGAATTTTCATGCCTCTTTTATTATTTCAAACAGCTAAATTATTTCAATTCTTACTCAATTTCTAGTATTGGGATGTAAATGGAATGAATCATAGTGGAGTCAATATTTTAATGAGTGGGAACTTCCTAAGTATTCCTCCCCAAATAACCATTTTAAAGGTTCATTTTCAAACATACATGATACTTCCTAAATGAAATTCAGATATATCATCCACCCCTTATTTATTCATGTTCATGATTCCCCAAACATATCCACCCCTTTTTCCATTAGAAATTATTGACTTTTTCAAAACCATTTTTGTGAAAATAACTATGAAAAGTCTCTTATTTAATGAGTGAAACTAAACTAGGAAGTAACCAGACCAAGATGGTAGGTATCCCTTAGGACTAATTTTAATAGTCAAGTCAAAGAAAAAATTCTTGGGAAGTAGTCTCTTTGGTTTATCTAACTCTTATTTCATGGATAATACACACACGTTCTTATGTTGACATAGGATGATTTCTAGATCAAATCCCATTTTCTTATTTTACTCTATTCTGTATGAGCTATCTAATTGTCTTTAAGAGAGGCTTACAGAAGTGATACTCAACCACTAAGGTCTAGTTACATAGATTTGATTTCATTTTGGATGTTTCTTTAATATATAATTGTAGTTCCACAAATTTCTTTTTAATTTACAACTCATTTCTTAGTTCAAAAGAATAAACTTCCAGGAAATCTATAGTGATCCCATTCAGACATTATCCATATCTCATAATTTCTAAACAAAAAATATTCTTTCATTCTATCATGGTATTCAAATTTGGCCAGAAAACATTCAAATTAATAATATTTTTAAAAATCATAACAAAACAATAAACTTACAGTATTTACAAGTAGATTAGTTATATATATGTGTGTGTGCGTGCGTGTGTGTGTGAAAATTTATAAGAATATGTTTTAAGGAAAAACACTTCAAAGAATAAGGAAGAAAATTATAAAATCATTTAAATACTGAGCTACTTAAAATGCCTCCCTAATATTAGCTTAGATACAAATACATTTAATTATAGAATGTATTTTTCAAGGAATATAGATGTAGAGAACCCAAAACTTGACATACATGGACATTACATTACTTTTTCGGAATACTTAATACATGAAAATAACAGATGCCCGAAGACCATATTAGTTTAGTGTCTTTGGAAACTCGGAACATAATCTTCTAATCATGGTGAAAGATATTCAACATCTCCCATAAAGATCATCCCCTTTTGGTTTTCTTACCTAAAACCTTTCATTATATCCTGGGAAAAAAAACATAAAAAGGGTGAGCTCAAATTCTCAGTAAGTGTAAACATAGAGAACATAAAATAATCCATAAACATTTGAATGAAAAAAACTTTAACATAAAATCTAAACATCAAAATCTTGAGCAAAGACATAAATCTTGAAAGTACGTAAGGCATATATCATAAGGGAACATCAATAATGATAAAATAGAATAGTAATAAAACATTTAACTGTGGAAAACCATTAAGCACATGATACTATTTCCATAGTAGCCAAGGGATTGCTGCCAAGACCATCTTAGTGGACAAAGTCCCTTTCTGAATCGAGTTCACTCTTCGTTCCAGTCCTGTATCACTGGACCGGATTAACTTATCATTCCAGCCATGTCTATATCATGAGATATAAATCTTTACCCAATGCATTGGATGGAGATATAGGTATCACCCATCTCATAATGAAATCATTCTTACATGTGCCACAACATAAACATAAATCATTCATCATAGCCCCAAGAATAAAATGGGTTTCATAAACATCATCCCATCATAACATAATCCATATAAAACAAATGGATATCATTTCATCATAAGGAAAGTGAAACCATGTAAATCATAGATACATTATATTTGAAACATACACATACGAAATAATGTCATCTTAGATGGAAAATGGTTTTGATAAAACACTTGAAATGAATTCTTGAGGAAAATATCCTTTCTCATTCAAAACCATTTTCTTTTCACAAAATGACATGACATTTTAAAAGAAAATGATTTTTTTGAAAATATTCATGAGATATTGTAGATTAATCTTCATTAAAATAAGGCGTTATAAAACCGTAAAAATCTATTCATGCCGTATAAGTTAAAAAAACATTCTCCTCGTACTTTTAACAGAAAATTCCAAAAGTACAACGTATGGTAAACAAAAGAAAGATTCCTTCCATAACACAAAGTAAAAGTCAAGATGGGTAAAAATGACTTTAAAAATACATGGAAGAATATTAGACACTTTATGAAAACATTTTTATGGACATGGATGAAAAATATAACCCCAATAAATACTTACGAATAAACAATCTTGGATAAAAATGAGATTGTTAAATTATCCCTTACCTTAGGTCCGATATGCTTCGTACGTATCCAAACCTCCTGTATAATGATTTAAATAATTTCATTGACTTATTACAGAATCATATTAATTTTTATGATATTATAAATGGTTCACTTAGGACTTTATATTACCCGTTATCTTGTAAATTCCATGTTAAAGTAGCGTTTTGGGTAAAATTGTTTTATTTATCATACGAGTTTGGAATTGTTTTTATTGATATTATTATTACTTATATCATGATTTAATTAATTCCAGAATGTAAATAATGATTTTTATATCATATATATTCTTCATATATATATATATATAATAGATAGATAAATTAAATGAAATACACCGTTCATGGAGACGGTAGGCCACACGTACACATGAACACTGTTTTATTTTCCGTATTGACTTGAATGAAAGTAAGTAGATGACACACACACACACACACACACACACATATATATATATATATATATTCATAAATCCAGTAGCTTTATCATTTCATGTATTACATTATTATTCATTTTATATACTTTATAATCATTCTTGAGTGGTTAACATGGAGAATGAATCTCATCGCATCTTGGAGATGGTAATCCGTACGTACGCACGAGCGATGATATCGTTCACATATTTATTGAATGGAATTGGAGTGGATGATATAATATCTTAGAATCAGTATGATTTTATAATAACTATATATAGTTATTCTTTTCACCATTATACCCATCCAAGTAAGGTGGTGGTGGAAAAACAGATTACACCACGGCGTGGAGACGGTATTCCGTACGTACGCACACATGGTGATTTCATTTTTCGTAGGATGGATAGAAGGTGAAATAGGGTTGTTTCATATTTATAATAACATATCAGTATATAATTAATACTTATGTTATTAATTTATAATGAAACAACTAAAGAATAATAAGTTGGAGAAGAAAGAAAACTTGAAAGAATCGGTAGAATAGATTACCTCTTCTTCGACGCACCTCTTTTAAACTTCTTCTTAGGGCACTACAACTAGTCTTTTTAGAAGACCAGAACCACTATGATATAACTGTAGAGGTTTAGAAGATGAATTGGCAGGGGTTGTCCGAGCTTTAAGGCTCAAAAGGGTGTGAAGAGAAGAGGGAAGGGGTGCCCTTTTTATAAGGGAGGAGAGGGGAACCTTTGGAAAAACTTAAAATATTAATTTATAATAAAGTCATATTCGGTTAATAATAGCTCAAAATTGATTTATTTCGAAGCTAAAGTGGGTATGGGTAGAAATCCTTTCATCCAATAGGTTTTAGACAAGTTTATCTTACTATTTTAACCTTATCATTTAGATTTATCACTAAGTTAAATAACTTAACTTTTACCATGTCTTCTTGTTTTCTTACAATATATGGTTAATAAACTAACTATAACAAGAAAAAGAACCCCAAGTAGTTCATTATTAATATATATAACTTTATCTATGTCATTTCGCTGAACCTTATATTTTTAGGAATATAATAACAATTAATAATATAATATTTGTTTTAAAAACTATTTTATGTCAATTTTGACACTATTTGGTACTTGATTTTTGTGAAAATTATAACAACATGATTAGTTCAAATAAATATTATTAAATAAATAATAACATGTCATATTAACATATAAAATTAGTTTAATTCATAAAAAGTCTCAAATTACATTTATTTGGGTATTTATAACATCAATTATGTTAATATTTCATTAATTAGGTAATTACTGCATCATCATTGTGTCATAAATAAATTAAATTATTTAATCTCTAAAAATTATAAATAATATAAAATTATGTATTAAATATTTCTATATTTCTAATGAATATTTATAGTCTAATTTATCTTATTTATAAACCTATTTTAAAAATGTTTTATTTATTAGACTTTGATTTTAACTATTTAACTCTTCTTTAAATAAAATTATAATAAGTGTACTAGTCTAATCCAAGTGGACCTAAAGTGTAATATTTTATTCCTAAGGTTTTTTTTGGTCTAATTACACTTATCCAATAGAATTATAACATCTGTTAGGGTAATAGTAATATCATTTTTACCCTTAATTACCCTTTTTACTTTTAACCGTGGTAAATAAAAGTAAAAAGTTACTATTCACAATAAATTATTTTTATCTTATTGAACCACATTTTACTACTTGATATTAACCGTGTTTCTCGGATTTTGGAAATTCCACTCACAAAAGTGGTAAAATTAAGTTTTATGTAAATTTTCAAATTCTCCTAGGAGGTGGGTAAAAGACGGTGAAATGTTCAATAAAATTTTTATATATCTAAAATTATTATAAAATGACTTCAATGAATTACATTGTACTTATATAGGTATTATTAATCAATTTTTACCAAAAATAAATTTAAATAAAATAAATAATTATTTAAATAAAAATCGGTTTTTAAATAGTAACCTAGTGTTTTCACTATTCATCAAAAATTGAAAGTTTTGAGAAAAATACCTAGGCTAATTTCGATATCCTGAATCCAAAAATGAAGACCATTTTGAAAAATAAAATTTCAAAAAGTGGGTATTACTATTCATAACGGCTATTTTATATAATATTTTAATAACATATAGTTGTTTAGTGGAACTCTCTATTGCGTACAACACATGCTATCATGGAAGATCACGATTGCGTGTAAATCAAGAAAAGTCAGGGTTGCGTGCAGTGCAAGATTCCTTTGTTGTTTTGTATAATAGAATCCAATCGTATTTCATTTATACATTGAATATATATATATATATACACTCAATGTTGCGTAGAATAACTTCTATCAAACGAACATGAAATTTTGTGTAACACAAGCCAAGAATAGTGTTGCGTATACGGTGTTGCGTATAGAACAAGATAATTTTGGTGTCGCATACAACACAATACATCAATGAAATTAAAAAGAATAATTCTCATAAAATCTCAGGTTGTTACATTATACCCCCCTTAAAATTAATTTCACCCTCAAAATTCGTCGGGGTTTTAAATGGTTTACTACTTGAAAGTTTCTTTCATATAAACCCACATCGTAAAAAGGAATACCAAAACATAACTTTAAAAAATAAAGTATGAAATGTAATAGTTACCCAAATTAACTCATCACTGGGTTTCCACATTTGAGAACATAGGTGAAAACAAGGATATAGAAGATAAATCTAACCATCAAGTTCTGATGGAGATTTGTAGAGAAAATGGCTATAAAAAAGCCATAAATCTCAAAGCCATAAATTGGTGATGATCTATGGTGCCATCTGATTTATCGGGTATGAGGTTACTAGGACAAAATTTTTAGTTTTCAAGATCTTTTCCCTTAATGCGTAAGAATTGTTGAATTAAAAGAAATACTTACTTGATTTTGGTAAAATTTCACGGTTGTTGGTGCCTTTAACAATTCCCACTTCATCTATTAATGAAATGAAGTTGAATTTTTCATTCGTGAAGTGTTAGAAGATCATGTGATAGAATGATAAGTCATTCCATTTGTTTCTATCTCAAAAAGTTTATCACAATTTATTAAATATACATAAGTCCATCTATCTTGAGATTAATCATATATGGTTGCTAAAATGGACTTATACTTCATCTATCATAGCTCTTAATAAAATAAAACTAGTTTCTACTAACCAGAGACTTCCTGTAGGGCACTGGTATGTGATAAAGGCCTACCGTACATCAGTTGTGGGTTTGATTCCCGTATCCTTGTCTGACGCGATGGGTTGTCGCCCGTCACGAAGGATGTCCCTTTTTCTAAAACTACATTATTATAACATTCCTGCAATAATATCAAAAAAGTTCTATCCTTAAACATTACTATCTTATTCCAATATTTAGGCTTATCCAAAATACTTCGGACCAAGCTCATAGTATAAATAAAATGATTACTAGAGAGGTCATCTACCAAGAATGTGAATACCATCATTTACCTCCCATATATCATATGATATATCTTGTTGGTCACATTGCAAATATTTGAATTCCTTAATCATTTATTCTCTTGAAAAATTAATACTCATTGAACCATAGTGAAAACATGAATGCTATCAAAAGTTAACTCTTTCCACATACCAAAATCACAAAATTTCTATATACTCAAACCATGATATCACTTTGTCCTTATATCAGTCATGAGCTCATTAATACTATCAAACATCTCCTTATCTCTTTATTCCTTCATTATGCGCATATCATCTACTTTCCAAAAATATCTGAATAACCTTTCATGGTTACCAGTACCATTTAACATATACTTTTAAATAATTTAGGAAAAGCAATAGTGTAACAATCCATAGATGTGTCTTTATTCCATAGTACCATTACCGATACAACAGAACTCTTGATAAACCTAAATCATTCCACAACCTTCTAAAACCATTGACCAAGCTTCAACACTTCTTTCATCTCATATATCATTTTTAGTCTCCTCCTCATCATCCACATAAATACTACCCATATGACCATGCTTATTCTCTTCATGAGATTTTCCCTTAGGTCATTGGTGTCCATAATGCCCATACATTCCACATTTAAAACATCCAATCATTGTTGATTTCATAGCAATACCATTATCCTTCTCCATGGTGTTAACTGATCCTTTTCCTTTGCACTTACTGGATTTGCCTCATTCTTTTCCACACCCAAAGCATCTTACAGTTTCTTTGTAACATTCTCCTTGATGCCTCTTCCCACATGATTTACATAATAGAAGTTGAACTTTCTTTCCTCTATGATCATCATGAAACTCCATCTTTCTCTTATTAGCTGAGTCGGGAAACTTATCAAAGTTGAGATTATTGATCATATTATGAGATTTCTGATTAGGCGTAATAATGATGTTTGGACTTCCAAATCCCATTTCATTTGGTGGCTCATGAATAATGTCATTCCATTGTCTATCATATCCTCCATTATCGTGAATCTTCCTGTTTCCAGCCATTTTCTAAGACCCAAAAATAATAGTTTGAGAGGAAAAAATCATGCTAGGGAAAACAACATAATAAAGGGGGATTACCATCAATATCTAACATCTTAGGTTAAATTCTAAGATTGTTAACATAATTCTAGGACTATAACCTATTCATATACTTATCCTTAGGGACATCCCTAGACATACCTTCGAAATATCTCTAGGGATTTAACTAAAGTTTTCACATCCTAGTTTCCAAAGGTTAACTAAACCATCTCACTAATACCAATTGTGCAGACCCCAAACCTTGACATACATGGAAATTACATTACTTTTTTAGAATACTTAATACATGATAAAAATAGATGCCCAAAGACCGTATTAGTTTAGTGTCTTTGGAAACTCGGAACGTAATCTTCTAATCATGGTGAAAGATCTTCAACATATCCCCTAAAGATCTTCCCCTTTTAGTTTTCTTACCTAAAACCTTTCTTTATATACTGGGGAAGAGAAAAAATAAAAAGGGTGAGCTCAAATTCTCAGTAAGGGTAAACATAGAGAACATAAAACAATCCATAAACATTTGAATGAAAAATACATGAACATAAAATCTAAACATCAAAATCTTGAGAAAAGAGATAAATCTTGGAAGTACGTAAGGAATATATCATAAGGGAACATCAATCATGATAAAATAGCATGGTAATAAAACATTTAATTGTGGAAAACCATTAAGCACATGATATTATTTCCATAGTAGCCAAGGCATTGCTGCCAAGACCATCTTAGTGAACAATGTCCCTTTCTGAATCGAGATCACTCCTCGTTCCAGTCCTGTATCACGGGACAAGATTAACTTATCGTTCCAGGCATGTCTATCTCATGAGATATAAATAATTACCCAATGCATTAGAGGGAGATATAGGTCCCACCCATCTCATAATAAAATCATTATTACTTGTGCCACAACATAAACATAAATCATTCATCATAACCCAAAGAATAAAATGGGTTTCATAAACATCATCCCATCATAACATAATCCATATAAAACAAATAGATATCATTTCATCATAAGAAAAGTGAAACCATGTAAATCATAGAGTTATTATATTAGAAAAATACACATATGAAATAATGTCATCTTATATGGTAAATGGTTTTGATAAAACACTTGAAATAAATTCTTGAGGAAAATATATTTTCTTATTCAAAATCATTTTCTTTTCACAAAATGCCATGAAATTTTAAAAGAAAAGGATTTTGATGAAAATAGTCATGAAATCTTGTAGATTAATCATCATAAAATTAAGGTGTTATAAAACAGCAAAAATCTGTTCATGCTATATAAGTTAAAGAAAACATTCTCCTCGTACATTTAACAGAAAAGTCAAAAAGTACAACACATGGTAAACAAAATCAAGATTCCTTCCATAACAAAAAGTAAAAGTCAAGATGGGTAAAAATGACTTTAAACATACATGTAAGAATATTAAACACTTTATGAAAACATTTTTATGGACATGGATGAAAAATATAACCCTAGTAAATACTTAGGAATAAGCAATCTCGGATAAAAATGAGATTGTTAAATTATCCCTTACCGTAGGTCTGATATGCTTCGTACGTATCCGAACCTCCTGTATAATGATTTAAATAATTTCATTGACTTATTACAGAATCATATTCACTGTTATAATGTTATAAATGGTTCACTTGTGGATTTATATTACCTATTCTTTTGTAAATTCTATGTTAAAATAGCGTTTTGGGTAAAATCGTTTTATTTATCATACATGTTTAGAATTGTTGTTCTTGATATTATTATTACTTATATCATGATTTAATTACCTACAGAATGTAAATCATGATTTATATATCATATATATTCAGTATATATATATATTATAGATAGATTAATGAAATTAAATACACCGTTCATGGAGACGGTAGGCCGTACATACGCATGATCGTTGTTTTCTTTTTCATATTGACTTGAATGGAAGTAAGTAGATGATATATATATATTCATAAATACAGTAGCTTTATAATTTCATGTATTACATTATTATTCATTATATAAACTTTATAATCATTCTTGAGTGGTTAACATGGAGAATGAATCTCATCACATCGTGGAGACGGTAATCCGTACGTACGCACGAGCGATGATATCGTTCCCATATTTATTGAATGGAATTGGAATGGATGATATAATATCTTAGAATCGGTATGATGTTATAATAACTATATATAGTAATTATTTACACCATTATACCCATCCAAGTAAGGCGGTGGTGGAAAAATAGATTACACCACGGCGTGGAGACGGTATTCCGTATGTACGCACGCACGGTGATTTTGTTTTCCGTAGGATGGATAGAAGGTGAAATAGGGTTGTTTGATATTTATAATAACATATAAGTATATAAGTAATACTGATGTTATTAATTTATAATGAATCAACTAAAGAAGAAGAAGTTTAAGATGAAAGAAAACTTGAAAGAATCAGTAGAAGAGATTACCTCTTATTCGACGCACCTCTTTTAAACTTCTTCTTAGGGAACTAAAATTGGTCTTTTGAGAAGAACAGAACCTCTATGATATAACTGGAGAAGTTGGGAATAGGAATTTTAAGGGATTTTCTGAGATTCAAGGCTCAAAAAGGTGTAAAGAGAAGAGGGAAGGGGTTCCCTTTTTATAAGGGAGGAGAGGGGAACCTTTTAAAAAACATAAAATATTATTTTATAATAAAGTCATATTTGGTTTATAATAGCTCCAAATTGTTTTATTTATAAGATAAGTGGGTATGTCTCTAAATACTCTCAACCAATATGTTTTAGACAAGTTTAGGTTACTATTTTAACCTTATAATTTATATTTAACACTAACTTAAATAATTTAACTTTTACCGTGTCTTCTTGTTTTCTTACACTACATGGTTAATAAACTTAATATAACAATCCAAACGAACCCCAAGTGGTTAATTATTAATATATATATAACCTTATATAAGTCATTTGGATTAACATTAGATTTTTATGAATATAATAACAATTAATAATATAATATTTTTTTTAAAAACTATTTTATGTCAATTTCGACACTATTTGGTACCTGATTTTTGTGAAACTCATAACAACATGATTAGTTCGAATAAAGTTAATTACATTAATACTAACATGTCATATTAACCTATAAAATTAGTTTAATTCATAATATGTATAAAATTACATTTATTTGGGTATTTATAACATCAATTATGTTAATATTTCATTAATAAGGTAATTACTGCATCATCATTGTGTCATAAATAAATTAAATTATTTAGTGTCTAAAAATTATAAATAAAATACCATTATGTAGGAAATATTTTTATTTTTCTAATGAATATTTAGAATCTAATTTATAGTCTGTATAAACCTATATTAAAAATGTTTTATTTATTAAACTTTGATTTTAACTATTTTAACTCTTCTTTAAATAAAATAATAATAAGTGTCTTAATCTAATCCAAGTGGACCTAAATGATAATATTTTATTCATAAGGTTGTTTTTGGACGAATTAAACTTATCCAATAGAATTAGTACATGTGTTATGGTAATAGTAATATCATTTTTACCCTTAATTACCCTTTTTTACTTTTAACCCTGGTAAATAAAAGTAAAACGTTACTATATACCAAAAAATATTTTTATATTATTGAACCACATTTTACTCCTTGATATTAACCATGTTTCTTGGATTTTGGAAATTCCACTCACAGAAGTGGTAAAATTAGGTTTTATGTAAATTTTCAAATTCTCCTAGGAGGTGGGTAAAAGACGGTGAAAAGTTCAATAAAATTTTTATATATCTAAAATTATCCTAAAATGAATCCAATGAATAACATTGAACCGATATAGGTATTATGTATCAATTTTGACCTAAAATAAATTTAACTAAAATAATTAATTATTTAAATAAAAAGTCAGTTTTTAAATAATAACCTAGTGTTTTCACTATTCATCAAAAGTTGAATGTTTTCAAAAAATACCAAAAATTCACCCTAGGCTAATTTCGATATCCCAAATCCAAAAATGAAGTCCATTTTGAAAAATAAAATTTAAAAAAGTGGTTATTAATATTCATAACAGCTAGTTTATATAATATTTTAATAACATATCTTTGTTTAGTGAAACTCTGTATTGCGTACAACACACGCTATCGTGGAAGGTAGCGATTACGTGTAAAGCAAGCCAAGTCAGGGTTTCATGTAGTGAAAGAGTCCTTTGTTGTTTTTTATAATAGAATACCAATATATTTCATTTATACATTGAATATATATATATACACACTCAATGTTGCGTAGAATAAATTCTATCAAACGAACTTGAAATTTTGTGTAACACGATCCAAGAATGGTGTTGCATATACGGTGTTGCATATAGAACAAGATTATTTTGGTGTCGCGTACAACACAATACATCAATGAAATTAAAAAGAATAATTTTCATAAAATCTTGGGTTGTTATATTCTACCCCCCTTAAAATTAATTTCACCATCAAAATTCGTCGGGGTTATAAATGGTTTACTATTTGAAAGTTTCTTTCATAGAAACCCACATCGTTAAAAGGAATACCAAAACATAACATTAAAAAACTAAAGTATGAAATGTAATAGTTACCCAAATTAACTCATCACTGGGTTTCCACATAAGAGAACATAGGTTTAAATATTGATATGGAAGAGAAATATAACCATCAATTTATAATGTAGAGTGGTAGAGAACATGGCTATGAAAAATCCATAAATCACAAAGCCATAAATTTGTGATGATCTAAGTTGCCATCTGATTTATCGGGTATGAGGGTACTAGGACAGCATTTTTAGTTTTCAAAATCATTTCCCATAATGCGCAAAAATTGTTGAATTAAAAGAAATACTTACTTGATTTTGGTAAAATCTCACCGTTGTTTGTTCTTTGAACTATTCCCACTTAATCTCTTAAAGAAATGAAATTGAATTTTTCATTCGTGAAGTGTTAGCAGATCATGCGATAGAATGACAGGTCATTCCATATGTTTCTATCACAAAAAGTTTAGCACAATTTATTAAATATACATAAGTCCATATATCTTAGATTAATCATATATGGTTGCTAAAATGGACTTATACTTCATCTAGAATAGCGCTTAATAAAATAAAACTAGTTTATACTAACCAGAGACTTCCTGTAGGCCACTTGTATGCGATAAAGGCCTGTCTAATTCACTTGTGGGTTTGATTCTTGTATCCTTGTCCGACATGAAGGGTTGTCGCTCATCCTACAGGTTGTCCCTTTTTCTAAAACTACATTATTAAAACATTCCTGTAATAATATTAAAAAAGTTCCAGCATTAAACAACACTATATTATGTCTAACTTAATTCACACCAATCTTTAGGCTTATCCAAAATACTTCGGTCCAAGCTCATAGTATAAAGAAAATGATTACTAGAGAGGTCATATACCAAGAATGTGAATACCACCATTTATATCCCATATATCATAAGATATATCTTGTTGGTCACATTCCAAATATTTGAATTCCATAATCATGTGTTCTCTTGAAAAATTAATACCCATTGAACCTTAGTGAAAACATGAATGCTGTCAAAAGTTAACTCTCTCCACATAACAAAATCCTAAAATTTCTATATACTCAAACCATGATATCAACTTTTCCTTATATCAGTCAGGAGCTCATTAATACTATCAAACATCTCATTATATCTTTATCTCTTCATTATGCGCATATCATCTACTTTCCAAAAATATCTGAATAACCTTTCATGGTTATCAGTACTATTCAACATATAATTTCAAATACTTTAGGAAAAGCCATAGTGTAACAATCCTTAGATGTGTCTTTATTCCATAGTACCATTACCTATACAACATAACTCCTGATAAACATAAATCATTCCACTACCATATTAATCCATTGAACAAGCATCAAGACTTATTTCTTCTCAGATATCATTTGTAGTCTCCTCATCATCATCCACATAAATACTACCCATATGACAATACTGAATCTCTCCATGAGATTTTCCCTTAGGGCATTGGCTTTCATAATGCCCATACATTCCACATTTAAAGCATCTAATCATTGTTGATTTCGTAGAAATACCATTTTCCTTCTCCGTGGTGTTAACTGAACCTTTTCCTTTGCACTTACTGGATTTGTGTCCTTATTTTCTGCACCCAATGCATCTTCCAATTCCTTTGAAACATTCTCCTTGATGCCTCTTCGCACAAGATTTACATGAGAGAAATTGAACATTATTTCATCTATGATCACCATGAAGCTCCATCTTTCTCTTATTAGATGAGTCGGGAAACTTACCAATGTTGAGATTATTGATCATATTATGAGATTTCTGATTAGGTATAATAATGATGTTTGGACTTCCAAATCCCGTTTCATTTGGTTGCTCATGAAGAATTTCATTCTATTGTCCATCATATCCTCTATTATCATGAATCTTCCTACTTCTATCCATTTTCTAAAACCCAAAAAGAATAGAGTGAGAGGAAAAAATCATGCTAGGGAAAACAACATAATAAAGGGAGAGTACCATCAATATCTAACATCTTAGGTTAAATTCAAAGATCGTTACTGTAATTCTAGTACTATAACCTATAAATATACATATCCGTAGGGACATCCCTAGACATACCTTATAAATATTTCTAGGGATTTCACTAAAGTTTTTGCATCCTAGTTTCCAAAGTTTAACTAAAACTTCACTCTGATACCAATTGCAGTGACCCCAAACCTTGACATACATGGACATTACATTACTTTTGCGGAATACTTAATACATGACAAAAACAGACGCCCAAAGACTGTATTAGTTTAGTGTCTTTGGAATTTCAGAACGTAATCTTCTAATCATGGTGAAAGATCTTCAACATCTCCGCTAAAGATCTTCCCCTTTTGGTTTTCTTACCTAAAAACTTTATTTATATCCTGGGGAAAAGAAAACATAAAAAGGTTGAGCTCAAATGCTCAGTAAGGGTAAACATAGAGAACATAAAACAATCCATAAACATTTGAATGAAAAAAACATGAACATAAAATCTAAACATCAAAATCTTGAGCAAAGACGTAAATCTTGGAAGTACGTAAGGCATATATCATAAGGGAACATCAATCACGATAAAATATCATGGTGATAAAACATTTCATTGTGGTAACCCATTAAGAACATGATATGATTTCCATAGTAGCCATGGCATTGCTTCCAAGACCATCTTAGTGGACAAAGTCCCTTTCTTAATCGAGATCACTCCTCGTTCCAGTCCTGTATCACTGGACCAGATTAACTTACCGTTCTAGCCATGTCTATATCATGACATATAAATCTTTACCCAATGCATTAGAGGGAGATATATGTCCCACCCTTCTCATAATGAAATCATTATTACATGTTCCACAACATAAACATAAATCATTCATCATAACCCAAAGAATAAAATGGGTTTCATAAACATCATCCCATCATAACATAATCCATATAAAACAAATGGATATCATTTCATCATAAGAAAAGTGAAACCATGTAAATCATAGAGACATTATATTTGAAACATACACATAAGAAATAATGTCATCTTATATGGAAAATGGTTTTTATAAAACACTTGAAATGAATTCTTGAGGAAAATATCTTTTCTTATCCAAAATCATTTTCTTTTCACAAAATGCCATGCAATTTTAAAAGAAATTGATTTTGTTGAAAATAGTCATGAAATATTATAAATGAATCTCCATGAAGATAAGGTGTTATAAAACCATAAAAACCTATTCATGCTGTATAAGTTATAGAAAACATTCTCCTCGTACTTTTAACGAAAAAGTCAAAAAGTACAACGTATGGTAAAAAAAGAAATATTCCTTCCATAACACAAAGTACAAGTCAAAGATGGGTAAAAATGACTTTAAAAATACATGGAAGAATATTAAACACTTTATGAAGACATTTTTAAGGACATGGATGAATAATATAACCCTAGTAAATACTTACGAATAAGCAATCTTGGATAAAAATGAGATTGTTAAATTATCCCTTACCTTAGGTCCGATATGCTTCGTACATGTCCGAACCTCCTGTATAATGATTTAAATAATTTCATTGACTTATTAATGAATCATATTCACTGTTATGATATTAAAAATGGTTCAATTATGACTTTATATTACCCGTTCTTTTGTAAATTCCCTGTTAAAGCAGCGTTTTGGGTAAAATCGTTTTATTTATCATACGTGTTTGGACTTGTTGTTATTGATATTATTATTACTTATATAATGATTTAATTACTTCCAGAATGTAAATAATGATTTATATATCATATATATTCAGTATATATATATATATAATAGATATATAAATGAAATGAAATACACCGTTCATGGAGATTGTAGGCCGTATGAACGCATGAACACTGTTTTCTTTTCCTTATTGACTTGAATGGAAGTAAGTAGATGAAATATATATATATATATATATATTAATAAATCTAGTAGCTTTATCATGTCATGTAATACATTATTATTCATTATATATACTTTATAATCATTTTTAAGTGGTTAACATGGAGAATTAATCTCATCGCATCGTGGAGACGGTAATCCGTACGTACGCACGAGCGATGATATCATTCCCATATTTATTTAATGGAATTGGAGTGGATGATATAATATCTTATAATTGGTATGATTTTATAATAACTATATATAGTTATTATTTACACTATTATACCCATCCAAGTAAGGCGGTGGTGGAAAAACAGATTACACCACGGCGTAGAGATGGTATTCCGTACGTACGCACACACAGTGATTTCGTTTTCCGTAGGATGTATTGAAGGTGAAATAGGGTTGTTTCCTATTTATAATAACATATTAGTATATAATTAATACTTATGTTATTAATTTATAATGACAAAATTGAAGAAGAAGATGTTCAAGAAGAAACAAAACTTGAAAGAATCGGTAGAAGAGATTACTTCTTCTTCGACGCACCTCTTTTAATCTTCTTCTTAGGGCACTACAATTGGTCTTTTGAGAAGACCAGAACCTATATGATATAAATTTGGTGGTTGAGAATAGGATTTTTCAGGATTTTTCTTAGATTCAAAGCTCAAAAGGGTGTGAAGAGAAGAGGGAATGGGTTCCCTTTTTATAAGGGAGGAGAGGGGCACCTTTGTAAAAACAGAAAATATTATTTTATAATAAATTCATATTCGGTTTATAATAGCTCCAAGATGATTTATTTCGAAGATTAAGTGGATATGTGTCTAAATCCTCTCAACTAATAGGTTTTAGACAAGTTTAGGTTACTATTTTAACCTTATCATTTAGATTTAACACTAAGTTAAATAATTTAACTTTTACCATGTCTTCCTATTTTCTTACACTACATGGTTAATAAAGTTACTATAACAATACAAAAGAACCCAAAGTGGTTCATTATTAATATATATAACCTTATCTAAGTCATTTGGCTGAAAATTAGATTTTTATATACATAATAACAATTAATAATATTATATTTTTTTTAAAAACTATTTTATGTCAATTTTGACACTATTTGGTACATGATTTTTGTGAAAATCATAACGGCATGATTAGTTCGAAAGAAGTTAATTAAATCAATACTAAAATGTTATATTAACCTATAAAATTAGTTTAATTCATAAAAATTCTCAAATTTCATTTATTTTGGAATTTATAACATCAATTATGTTGATATTTCATTAATAAGGTAATTACTGCATCATCATTGTGTCATAAATAAATTAAATTATTTAATGTCTAAAAATTATAAATAAAATACCATTATTTAGGAAATAATTTTATATTTCTAATTAATATTTATAGTCGAATTTATCTTATGTATAACCCTATATGAAAAATGTTTTATTTATTAAACTTTGATTTTAACAATTTTAACTCTTCTTTAAATAAAATAATAATAAGTGTCTTAATCTAATCCAAGTGGACCTGAAGGGTAATATTTTATTACTAAGGTTGTTTTTGGTCGAATTACACTTATCCAATATAATTAGGACATGTGTTATGGTAATAGTAATATCATTTTTACCCTTAATTAGACTTTTTACTTTTAACCGTGGTAAATAAAAGTAAAAAGTTACTATACACCAAAAATTATTTTTATCTTATTGAACCACATTTTACTCCTTGATATTAACCATGTTTCCTGGATTTTGGAAATTCCACTCACAGAAGTGGTAAAATTATGTTTTATGTAAATTTTCAAATTCTCCTAGGAGGTGGGTAAAAGAAGGTGAAAAGTTCAATAATTTTTTTATATATCTAAAATTATTATAAAATGACTCCAACGAATAACATTGAACGTATATAGGTATTATGTATCAATTTTGACTTAAAATAAATTTATATAAAATAAATATTTATTTAAATAAAAGTCGGTTTTTAAATAATAACCTGGTGTTTTCACTATTTATCAAAAATTGAATGTTTTTAGAAAAATACCAAAAATTCACCCTCGACTAATTTTGATATCCCGAATCAAAAAATGAAGTCCATTTTGAAAAATAAAATTTCAAAAAGTGGGTATTACTATTCATAATAGCTAGTTTATATAATATTTTAAGAACATATCGTTGTTTAGTGAAACTTTGTATTGCGTACAACACACGCTATCGTGGAAGGTCGTGATTTTGTGTAAAGCAAGCCAAGTCAGGGTTGCATGTAGTGCAATATTTCTTTGTTGTTTTGTATAATAAAATCCAACTAAATTTCATTTATACATTGAATATATATATATATATATATATACGCACTCAATGTTGCGTATAATAACTTCTATCAAACGAACTTGAAATTTTGTGTAACAAGAGCCAAGAATAGTGTTGCGTATACGGTGTTGCATATAGAACTAGCTAATTTTGGTGTCGCATACAACACAAGACATCAATGAAATTAAAAAGAATAATTCTCACAAAATCTCGGGTTCACTACTGAAAAATGGACCTATCCCCACGGTTTTCCCCAAAACCGTGGAGATAGA
Source organism: Viscum album (assembly GCA_963277665.1). Lineage (NCBI taxonomy): Eukaryota > Viridiplantae > Streptophyta > Magnoliopsida > Santalales > Viscaceae > Viscum > Viscum album. The sequence goes on from OY728119.1 coordinate 1,982,801,444, forward strand.
CCCCCCCTGTACCCACGGTATTCAAAAACCGTGGGTATAGAGGGGGTATATCCCCATGGTTTTGGGGAAAACTGTGGGGATAGGTCTGGGCTAAAATACCTATACCCACGGTTATGAAAAACCGTGGGTATAGGTCAGTTTTGTGTGCGCGGGAAATGTTTTTTTCCGCGGGAAGGAATTTTTTTTTGTGGGAAACCTATACCCACGGTTCTTCCCCCTATAACCACGGTTTTTATAACTATATTTAACTATATATATATATACACATATATGTGAAGTTAGGGTAGTGGATAGACGTGGTGTTTGCAGCGAAGAGGTTTCGGGACCGAAACTCGGCGCCTGCTTTATTTTAGGACCTATACCCACGGTTTTGAAACCGTGGGTAAAAGCCGTTGACACTGTGGAAATTGGCTATGTTTCGGTGACACGGTGGCAGGACACCTATACCCACGGTTTTGGAAAACTATGGGTATAGGCTGGGGACCTATACCGACACCGTTCCAGCCCACGGTTCCCAAAACCGTGGTTATAGGCTATACCCACGGTTTTGGGTGCTATACCCACGGTTTTGAACCACGGGTATAGGCCGTTTTTTCCAGTAGTGGTTGTTACATTATACCCCCGTTAAAATTAATTTCTCCCTCGAAATTCATCAGGGTTATAAATTCTTTACTTCTTGAAAGCTTCTTTCATAGAAACCCACAACATAAAAAGGAATAAAAAAACATAACTTTAAAAAACTAATGTATGAAATTTAACGGTTACCCTAATTAACTCATCACTGGGTTTCCACATAGGAGAACATAGGTGGAAGTATGGATATGGAAGAGAAATCTAAACATCAAGTTCTAATGGAGAGTGGTAGAGAACATGACTATGTAAAAGCCATCAATCACAAACCCATAAATTTGTGATGATCTAAGGTGCCATCTGATTTATCGGGTATGAGGGTTCTAGGACAATGTTTTTAGTTTTCAAGATCATCTCCCTTAATGCGTAAGAATTGTTGAATTAAAAGAAATACTTACTTGATTTTGGTAAAATCTCACCGTTGTTCGTGCCTCGAACAATTCCCACTTCATCTCTTAAAGAAATGAAGTTGAATTTTTTCATTTGTGAAGTGTTAGCAGATCATACGATATAATGATAGATCATTCCATTGGTTTCTATCACAAAATTTTTAGCACAATTTATTAAATATACATAATTCCATCTATCTTGAGATTAATCATATATGGTTGCTAAAATGGACTTATACTTCATCTGTCATAGCGCTTAATAAAATAAAACTAGTTTCTACTAACCAGAGACATCCTATAGGCCACTTGTATGTGATAAAGGCCAGTCTAATTTAGTTGTGGGTTCGATTCCCGTATCCTTGTCTGACGCGATGGGTTGTTTCCCGTCCTACAGGTTGTCCCTTTTTCTAAAACTATATTATTATAAAATTCCTGCAATAAATTCAAAAAATGTTCTAGCCTTAAACAATACTATCTTATGTCTAACTTAATTCATTCCAATCATTAGGCTTATCCAAAATACTTCGGTCCATGCACATAGTATAAAGAAAATGATTACTAGAGAGGTTATCTACCCAGAATGTGAATACCACCATTTATGTCCCATATATCATAAGATATATCTTTTTGGTCACATTCCAAATATTTGAATTCCTTAATCATGTATTCTCTCGAAAAATTAATACCCACTGAACCTTAGTGAAAACATGAATGCTGTCAAAAGTTAACTCTTTCCACATACAAAAATCCAAAAATTTCTATATACTCAAACCATGATATCACGTTGTCCTTATATCAGTCATGAGCTCATTAATACTATCAAACATCTCATTATCTCTTTATCCCTTCATTATGCGCATATCATATACTTTCCAAAAATATCTGAACAACCTTTAATGGTTACCGGTACCATTAAACATATACTTTTAAATACTTTAGGAAAATCAATAGTGTAACAATCCTTAGATGTGTCTTTATTCCATAGTACCATTACCTAAACAACATAACTCTTGATAAACATAAATAATTCCACTACCATCTTAAACCATTGACCAAGCTTCAACAGTTATTTCTTCTCAAATATAATTTGTAGTCTCCTCAACATCATCCACATAAATACTACCCATATGACCATGCTGATTCTCTTCATGAGATTTTACCTTAGGGAATTGGTTTTCATAATGCCCATACATTCCACATTTAAATCATCTAATCATTGTTGATTTTGTAGGAATGCCATTATCCTTCTCCATGGTGTTAACTGAACCTTTTCCTTTACACTTACTGGATTTGTGTCCTTCTTTTCTGCACCCAAATCATCTTCCAGTTCCTTTGAAACATTCTCCTTGATTCCTCTTCCCACAAGATTTACATGAGAGAAATTGAACTTTCTTTCCTCTATGATCATCCTGAAACTCAATCTTTATCTTATTAGTTGAGTCGAGAAACTTACCAAAGTTGAGATTATTGATCATATTATGAGATTTCTGATTAGCCATAATAATGATTTTTGGACTTCCAAATCCCGTTTCATTTGGTTTCTCATGAATAATTTCATTCCATTGTCCATCATATCGTCTATTATCATAAATCTTCCTGCTTCCAGCCATTTTCTAAAACCCAAAAAGAATAGTGTGAGTGGAAAAAATCATGCTAGGGGAAAAACATAATAAAGGGGGAGTACCATCAATATATAAAATCTTAGGTTAAATTGTAAGATCGTTACTATAATTCTAGGATAATAACCTATACATATACTTATCCTTATGGAAATCCCTAGACATTCATTAGAAATATCTCTTGGGATTTCACTAAAGTTTTCGAATCCTAGTTTTCAAAGGTTAACTAAAACTTTGCTCTGATACCAATTGTAGAGACCCCAAACCTTGACATAAATGGACATTACATTACTTTTGCGGAATACTTAATACATGAAAAAAATAGACTCCCAAAGACCGTATTAGTTTAGTGTCTTTGGAAACTCGGAACGTAATCTTCTAATCATGGTGAAAGATCTTCAACATCTCCCCTAAAGGTCTTCCCCTTTTGGTTTTCTTACCTAAAACCCTTATTTATATCTGGGGGAAAAGAAAACATAAAACGGGTGAGCTCAAATTCTCATTAAGGGTAAATATAGAGAACATAAAACAATCTATAATCATTTTAATGAAAAAAACTTGAACATAAAATCTAAACATCAAAATCTTGAGAAAAGACATAAATATTGGAAGTGCATAAGGCATATATCATAAGGGAACATCAATCATGATAAAATAGATTGGTAATAAAAAATTTAATTGTGGAAAACCATTAAGCACGCGATATGATTTCCATTGTAGCCAAGACATTGCTTCCAAGACCATCTTAGTGGACAAAGTCCTTTTCTGAATCGAGATTACTTCTCGTTCCTGTCCTGTATCACTGGACCGGATTAACTTACCATTCCATCCATGTCTATCTCATGAGATATAAATCTTTACCCAATGCATTAGAGGGAGATATAGGTCCCTACCATCTCATAATTAAATCATTCTTACGTGTGCCACAACATAAACATAAACCATTCATCATAACCCAATGAATAAAATGAGTTTCATAAACATCATCCCATCATAACATAATCCATATAAAACAAATGGATATAATTTCATCATAAGAAAAGTGAAACCATTTAAATCATAGAGACATTATATTTGAAACATAAACATATGAAATAATGTCATCTTATATGGAAAATGGTTTTGATAAAACACTTGAAATGAATTCTTGAGGAAAATATCCTTTCTTATTGAAAATCATTTTCTTTTCACAAAATGACATGCAATTTTAAAAGAAAAGGATTTTTTTGAAAATATTCCTGAAATATTATAGATTAAGCTTCATGAAAATAAGGTGTTATAAAACCTTAAAAATATGTTCATGCTGTATAAGTTAAATAAAACATTCTCCCCATACTTTTAAAAGAAAAGTCAAAAAGTATAACGTATGGTAAACAAAAGCAAGATTCCTTCCATAACACAAAGTAAAATTCAATATGGGTAAAAATGACTTTAAAAATACATGGAATAATATTAAACAATTTATGAAAAGATTTTTATGGACATGGATGAAAAATATAACCCTATTAAATACTTACGAATAAGCAATCTCGGATTAAAATGAGATTGTTAAATTATCCCTTACCTTAGGTCCGATATGCTTCGTATGTATCTGAACCTCCTGTATAATGATTTAAATAATTTCACTGACTTATAATGGAATCATATTCATTGTTTTTATATTATAAATGTTTCACTTATGACTTTATATTACCCGTTCTTTTGTAAATTCCATGTTAAAGCAGCGTTTTGGGTAAAATCGTTTTATTTATCATACGCCTTTGGACTTGTTGTTATGGATTTTATTATTACTTATATAATGATTTAATTACTTCCATAATGTAAAAAAATGATTTATATATCATATATATTCAGTATATATATATAAGATATATAAATGAAATGAAATACACCGTTCATGGAGACGGTAGGCCGTACGTACACATGAACGTTGTTTTCTTTGCCTTATTGACTTGAATGGAAGTAAGTAGATGACATATATATATATATATTAATAAATCAAATAGATTTATCATGTCATGTATTACATTATTATTCATTATATATACTTTATAATCATTCTTCAGTGTTTAACATGGAGAATGAATATCACCACATCGTGGAGACGGTAATCCGTACGTACGCACGAGCGGTGATATCGTTCCCATATTTATTGAATGGAATTGGAGTGGATGATATAATATCATAGAATCAGTATGATGTTATAATAACTATATATATTTATTCTTTACACCATTATACCCATCCATGTAAGGTGGTGGTGGAAAAACAGATTACACCATGGCCTGGAGACGGTATTCCGTACATACGTACGCGTGGTGATTTCATTTTCCGCAGGATGGATAGAAGGTGAAAAAGTGTTGTTTGATATTTATAATAACATATTAGTATATAAGTAATACTGATTCTATTAATTTATTATGAAACAACTAAATATGAAGAAGTTGAAGCAGAAAGAAAACATGAAAGAATCGGTAGAAGAGATTACCTCTTCTTTGACACACCTCTTTTAAACTTCTTCTTAGGGCACTAAAAATGGTCTTTTGAGAAGACCAGAACCTCTATGATATAAATGAAGAGTTTGAGAAGAATAATTGGCAGGGTTTGGTGTAAAGACCCGTAAATTTCAAGGAAATTTTTTTCTTAATTTTCTTTGGAATTTTACAAGAATGCAGTTTCTGACGGCGCCTGATTCCGAGGCCCGGTGTGCCCGGAATCATTTTCTGAAGTTTGGCTCGGGTACGTTCAGTGAACGGACGAGCGGGTTTTTCTAACTTTTGAACCGGTGCCCGGAATCGAATTCTGAGGGCACCGATGAAATTGCAGCGCCGGTATTCGCTTAGAAACGCCTCTTCCGGAGTTGCGTTTGCTCGGGTGTGGTTTTTAATTTTCGGGCTTAAAGTTAAGAAATAAAATAATTTTGCGACAGCTTTATTTTATTTCACTTAAGCCACTTGGAAGCCACTTGAAGCCACTTAAAGGAGGCTTGAACTGAGTTGAACTGGATAGGATGCTATCCAGAAATATCCTACCCCCTTGGTAGGATATTTGTGAGGTGGGGCCCGCACGAGCCCCGCCGTTTCTTTCCGCTAAGAAACGCACCCATGAAAACCCGTCTTAATGAAAGTCAACCGACGCGTTTTCTAAATTCTTAACAGACCATTTAATTGGGCGGTTTATTTCGTGAATTAAATGGGCTGTTTCTTTCGTGAATTAAATGGGTCGTTTCTTTCGTTGAATTAATTCAACGAATTGATGGATCGTTTCTTAACCAGTTTTTCAAAGTCGTTGGCGTAATAATAAAATAAGACCAACGCTTAACCTCTGGTTATTTGTGCTTGAGAAGATTTGGGAGAACCCTCGCAACTTCTTCTCCCTCGCGAAGAACGCGAAGAACGCGAAGAACGCCGAACCCGGAAATCGACGACGCCTTCGCCCGAGACGCTCTTCCGATCTCCGATCTCCGATCTCCGATCACCGACCATTCGAGGTGAGTGCTTTCGGATTTCCTCTCAAGTTCTTTTCTTTGGTTTTAAACGAAACACGGATTTAAATATTAATAATTTAAATCTGTTGTTCTTGATTCGTTGAGCTCGCCGACTCAACACCGGAATCCGCGACGACGCGACGCCTCCCCGCGACGACACGACGATCAATCTCTTCCGTGACGGTCTCTTCCGCGAAGAACGCCCGCGCACGACGATCATCAAGGTAGGAATTCATTTTGGAAAATTACCCCTTTTTAATTTTCTCATGAATGTTCTTGAAAATTAAAAAGCCGGTTTTCAATGAACAATTTTATTTTAATTAAAATTGTTGGATCACGTGTTGATCGTTTTTCTCCCGGTTGTTTATCTCTAACGCGGAGGGTGCGGGCCGAACGAACACGGCCCGACGACCCTCCGCTGTTCTTCGTTTTGTGCGGATTTGACGGTCGACGACGGAACGTGCCGCAGCGGACGGTTGACGATCCCGCAGTAAAGAATGGATCCCGGGAGGAGCAACAGCGCAGACGGGAAGGAAAACGGGCCACCGGAGCGACGCCGGCGGCCGGAGGCGGCGGCGCCCTGGCGCGCCGCCGGACGAAATCCGACGCGGCTGAAGCCGCGGCGGCGGCGGCCAAACGGACCCGCGGCGCGCGGGACCGGTTCATCCGGGCGGACGCGGCTCAGCGCGTCCGCGGCTCGCCAGCGCGGCCCGCACGCGGGCCGCGGTCCTTCCTCAAGTCGTGGGTCAGCGCCTGCGGCTTCCACCCGCGCGGCTCGGCCAAGCTGAGCCAGCCGAGCCGGACCGGCCCTGGCCGGGCCGGGCCGACCCAGGGGGGGTCGGGCCGGGTCGGCCCGGGCCCGTACCCCCCATCTTCGGACGTTTTCGTTCAAACGCCCGTATCTTGAGCTTCGTGCCTCCAAACGACTCGCCGTCAGCGGCAACGTGATCCTTGGATCGAGATGGTCGTTTCGGTATATCGCACTCAAGGTTTCAGAATACTTTGTGTTCGGCCGGGTTGGTTCGTACACAAGACCAACCGGGCCCTCGGAGCGGAAACGCTCATATCTTGAGCTACGGACGTCCGATTGACGTGCCGTCAGCTTTGTTGAATTCCTCTAAGTGAGATGGATCTTTTGGAATACTCCGCCCGAGGTTTGGACGCAGGTGGAGTGCGGTCGGGTTGGTTTTTCCTTAAAAACCAACCGGGCCCCTGGGACGAAAATGCCAATATCTCTCAGACCGGGCGTCCGATTGACGCGCCGTCTGCGACGTTGAGTTCCTGTTGACGATACAGAACTTTTGGATACATCAACTTCGGACTTCATGTCAGTTGATGTATCAGCCTCTCGGCTCGTGGAGCGGACCTTCCCGAACGAGCTTGCTGTGTGCGGGAACCCTAGTGCTGGCTGCGACTGCTACTTCGACAGCGACGACCGTGCAGAGATCCTCAGTGGACTGCGGAGACGACTGTGCAGAGATCCTCCGTGGACTCCGACGACGACCGTGCAGAGATCCTCAGTGGACTGCGGCGACGACTGTGCAGAGATCCTCAGCGGACTGCGACGACTACTGCACTCAGCGATCCTACGTGGATCAGTGCTACCGGTCTTGTGTGGGCCCGATCCTGTGTGGGTCCGATCCTGCGTGGGTCAGCGCTCAGCGGTTCTGTGTGAGCCAGTGCCTACAGGTCCTGCGTGGGCCCGGTCCTGTGTGGGCCCGATCCTGTGTGGGTCATCTCTCAGCGGTTCTGTGTGAGCCAACTTCTACAGGTCCTGCGTGGGCCCGATCCTGTGTGGGTCACTGCAAGGTTAGTACCTATCGATCCTTCGTGGGTCCGACGACTTAGATGGTTCAATGATCATCTTTATCGTCATCCGAAGAAGTATACCTGTGTGAGCTGAATCTTGTGTTACTCTCCTTTGTGGATTGTGTTGCTCTATCCTGCGTGGGTATACGTTTTGCTTTCCTGTGTGGACTGGGTTGTGCTTGGGCTCGGACGTTGGAGCCGAACGGGAATTGAAGACTTAGGTATATGTATGGGCATATACCTAAGCCGTGTCAGATGTTACTTCGTGATTGTATCTTTCCTTTGTGGATTATCCTTTGTGGATTATCCTTTGTGGATTTTGGGAGACCTTCGGGGGTCTCGGGGTCCCTACTGAGTAGCTTATACTCACCCCTGCACGGGCTATGCCCGCACTTCGTGGTGTTGGTTGCAGACGACGGACAACGCTGATCGTGGAGGAGGCGTGCGGAGCAGGACAGTACCTGGAGGTGGACCACTGGGCGGGACGTACTCGGAGCGGTTAGGTGGACCCGAGGAGCAGTGGAGGCTATCTGTACCCACCCTTCAGATGGGACTTCCGGAGGACGGCTCGACGCTGCAGTTTTCCCTTTTCAGTTGCTGTTTTTCCTTTCAGTTGTACTTTACAGTTGGGCTTGTATTTCCGACCCCTTTTTACTTTCAGCACAGCTTGTACAGTTTTACTTAGTGTTTACTTTTCCGCTTGCTTTCTCTGTGGTGCTTGTTTACTTTTCAAAGGCAATGCCTTCCTTTTTTGTTGGGATTTACGCCTTGGTGCCAGTCGCCAGCCCCTGGCCTATGGAAGGCGGGCTTGGGATAGTCACGACACGGGCCCGAGGACGGGTCGTGACAAATTGGTATCAGAGGTGGTCGGTTCTACCGCAGACTCTGATCTTTCTTCTATGTGAAGCAAAAGTGTTTAGTGTATTGAGTGTGGTTATCAGTCCAGGGAGTCCAGTGTTGGTGCGGCGGCCGACGTATCCATACACCAGGACCCTGACTTCTGATTCCTTACTTAATGTACGAAAACATTGTTTGCATGTGTGTTTCAAGTTTTCTTTGTGATTACTTGTGTCAGCTCACCAGGTATACTGTTCTGACCGTGGCATACTTGTTTCCTTTTCAGGATGGCACGACGACAGCAGCCAGCTAGGGTTCCCAGAGTAGGGCGTGATGACAGCCCGCCGAGCGACGAGGCCTCGGTACAGGGCCCGTTGACAGCAGAGGCACCGACGGTACCTTTACCTGCCGAGCCCCCGATGCTTCCAGCACTGGCAGCTGACGACGCACGACGCCTCGGAGCTCTGCACGAGTTCCAGCGCCAGCGACCACCCAGGTTCCGTGGGGAGTCGGACCCCCAGGCAGCCGAGGACTGGCTGGAGGCGGTCGTCCGAGTTTTCAGGCTAGTGAGGACGCCAGCAGACCTCATGGTGATCCTCGCGGCGAGCTTACTGCACGCAGCAGCCGGACGCTGGTGGAGCCTGATGCTCCAGGTACACGATGAGGCCTCCCTCATCTGGACGGACTTCGAGAGCCTCTTCCGTTCAGAGTTCGTCCCGGCCACCCTCCGAGCGGTGCGCATCCAGGAGCTTCTTCAGCTGCGGCAGGGCAGCTTGACGGTCGCTCAGTACGCAGCGAGGTTCACCGAACTTTCTCGGTACTCGACAGACATGGTACGGGACCCCTTCTTCCGGGCCCGGACCTTCGAGCATGGTTTGAGACACGATATCAGGGCATCGCTGATCTCCCTCAGCATCCCGACCCAGGCAGGGGTACTGGAGCGAGCCCTCCTGATCGAGAGCTTCCTGGCTGAGTCCACAGCGAGACCCACCGCAGGGCGGCAGATAGCGGAGTCTTCGGCAGCGGGTAGCCGGCGGATGACTCAGGGTTCCAGGCAGACCAGACCTTCCAGCAGGCAACCTCGGGACGCTGGCTCAGCAGTGCAGGGCACCCGGCCCGGAGCCAGCCTTCCGAGAGGCAGACAGTGCTACGAGTGCGGCGGGCAGGGCCACATGGCTCGTGACTGCCCGACCCGTCGTACCGAGGGGCAGCAGACGGTGGAGGGGCCACCCAGGCAGAGGCAGAGGGTCGACCGTGGCGGTCCGCAGGGAGGAGGTGGACAAGGTAGAGGAGCTGGCCGAGCAGCAGGTGGTGGGCGACGCTTTGAGGCTCTGCCACCACCACCACCAGGAGGCCCGCCCCGACCACAGGGAGCTGGCGGGCATAGACAGGCTCAACTCCAGGCAGCGGAGGCCTACGACCACGGCGCGCCAGAGATTATTCGAGGTACGATCTGTGTCTATTCCACCCTTGCTGCAGTTCTGATAGACACAGGATCGAGTCACTCTTTCATAGCCACTGCCCTTGTTCGGAGCTCGGAGATTCCGACAGAGCTGTTGGCTCGATCCTTGTGGCTAGAGACTCCTACGGGAGCAGACTCGACGATTACGCACTGGTGCCGGCAGTGTGAGCTTACTCTAGGAGGCGAGATCTTCGGTTGGGATCTTCTTGTAGCAGCGTCGAGGCCTTACGACGTCATTTTGGGCATGGATTGGTTATCTACGGTCCATGCTCAGATTGACTGCTTTAGGCGCAAGGTGCGATGTGTGCGCACCGACGGGAGCAGGTTCACCTTCACCGGCGAGAAGGGAGCCTTAGCATCACGGGATGGACTCACGCAGAGGAGAGGTCAGCCCATCACTCATCAGTTGTCTAGCCTCATCCTGGGAGCAGTTGACGTGCGGAGTCCCAGTTTCCCTGCAGTGGTGGATCAGTACGAGGACGTCTTTCCCGACGACGTTCCAGGACTACCTCCTCGCAGAGAGGTAGACTTTTATATTGACCTGTACCCCGGGACAGCCCCGATATCCACTCCAGCATATCGGATGGCCCCCGCTGAGCTTCGAGAGCTGCGAGTACAGTTGGAGGACTTGCAGGGCAAGGGGTTCATCTGACCCAGTGTTTCGCCCTGGGCTTCCCCGATTTTGTTCGCCAAGAAGGCGGATGGGAGCTTGCGACTGTGTGTCGATTATCGTCACCTGAATCAGGTGACAGTGAGGAACAAGTATCCGCTACCCCGGATTGATGATCTCTTCGACCAGCTCAAGGGAGCACGGTGGTTCTCGAAGATAGACCTTAGGTCAGGCTATCATCAGCTTAGAGTTCGAGACGAGGATGTGCAGAAGATGGCCTTCAGGTGTCGGTATGGCCACTTTGAGTTATTGGTTATGCCTTTCGGCATGACCAACGCTCCAGCAGTGTTCATGAGCCTCATTAACAGTATATTCCAGCCATACCTCGATCGATTTGTCGTGGTCTTCATCGACGACATTTTGGTGTACTCGACGACGGAGGAGGAGCACGCCTACCACCTGCGTGTTGTACTAGACACACTCCGAGAGCACCAGCTTTATGGCAAGCTCTCGAAGTGTCAATTCTGGTTACGTGAGGTCCACTTCTTGGGGCACGTCATTTCTGAGGCGGGAGTTGCAGTGGATCCCGCGAAGATCGAGGCAGTGCTATCTTGGGAGCCACCCAAGAGCGTGACAGAGGTGCGGAGTTTCTTGGGCCTAGCCGGATACTATCGGAGATTTGTGCCGGACTTCTCCAGAGTTGCGGCCCCACTCTCAGCGTTGAAGAAGAAGGGGAAACCCTTCGTGTGGTCAGACAGATGTCAGCAGAGCTTCCAGGAGCTGAGGCAGAGGTTGACCAGCGTACCTATCTTGAGGTTACCTGAGGAGGGAGTTGGTTACGTAGTCTACTGCGATGCATCAGGGACCGGACTCGGGTGTGTCCTGATGCAGGAGCGGGCCGTGATTGCTTACGGATCACGTCAGTTGAGGCCTCATGAGCAGAACTACGCTACCCATGACTTGGAGTTGGCAGCAGTAGTCTTTGCCCTGAAGACATGGAGACACTATCTGATGGGCGAGCGCTTCACAGTCTTTTCTGACCACCAGAGTCTCAGGTACATCTTCTCTCAGAAGGACCTGAACCTGAGACAGCGGCGATGGCTCGAGTTCCTCCAGGACTATGACTTTGAAATAGTATATACTCCTGGGAAGGGGAACGTGGTGGCTGATGCCCTCAGCAGGAGGACGGGCATCCAACTACTTGAGGAGGCGACAGAGAAGCTAGCCGCTTTGCAGATATCCTTCGTGGATAGATACGGAGCAGCCTTCCTTCAGTCTCTCACAGTCTCTCCTCCACTTCTTCAGCGGGTCAGAGAGGCACGGCATGGGGATGTTGACTATGAGACGCGGCGTGCACAGATATCCTCGGGACAGGCACCTGATGGTTTCTCCCTTGGAGCAGAGCACGATGTCCTTTTCAGAGGAAGTACCTTGGTACCAGTCGCCTTACGAGAGGAGGTGCTGAGAGAGTTTCACACTTCTCCGTTGGCGGTACATCCTGGAGTGGCGAAGATGTACCAGGATCTCGGGCGACAGCACTGGTGGCCGGGCATGAAGAAGGTTGTGGCAGAGTTCGTTTCACGGTGCCTCACCTGCCAGCAGGTGAAGGCAGAGCATCAGGTACCAGCAGGCTTGGTACAGCCCTTGGAGGTCCCGGAGTAGAAGTGGGACGGGATATCTATGGACTTTGTGACTGGACTTCCACGCACTTCCAGAGGTCACGATTCCATATGGGTGATTGTTGACCGACTCACCAAGTCGGCACACTTCTTACCCATCCGAGAGCAGGGCACAGTGGAGAGCTTGGGGCGTCTCTACGTTCAGGAGATTGTACGACTTCACGGTGTTCCATCGACCATCGTCTCCGATCGGGATGCTCGTTTTACTTCCCGGCTTTGGAAGGGGTTGCAGGAGGCGTTCGGGACACGACTACGTCTGAGCACCGCCTTTCACCCTCAGACGGATGGTCAGACGGAGAGGACCATTCAGACTCTCGAGGACATGCTCTGTGCATGTGTCCTCGACTTTGGTCGCAGCTGGGAGGACCACCTACCCGTGGTGGAGTTCGCGTACAACAACAGCTACCACTCCACCATCAGGATGGCACCCTACGAAGCGTTGTACGGCAGGCCTTGCAGATCTCCTTTGTGCTGGACAGACCCTGGAGAGTCAGCACTTGTGGGACCAGAGATGGTCCGGGCCACGACAGAGAAGGTCCAGCTCATCGAGGAGCGGCTGAGGACAGCACAGAGCCAGCAGAAGTCATATACTGACAGGAGGCGGAGGCCACTAGAGTTCGAGGATGGTGACCACGTCTTCTTGCGGGTCTCACCTCGACGTGGTTTGAGGAGATTTGGCCGAGGCGGCAAGTTGTCTCCACGCTTCATTGGGCCTTTCCAGGTCCTCAGCAGGATTGGCGAGGTGGCTTATCGCCTGGCTCTGCCACCTCAGTTGCACCGGGTGCACGATGTCTTCCACGTATCCCAGCTGAGGAGATACGTGCACGACCCGACGCACATCATTGACTATGGGGAGCTAGACGTGGATGATGGAGCGACTTTTACGGAGGTCCCAGTGGAGATAGAGGATCGACAGGAGCGGGTCCTACGTGGGCGATCGATTCCTCTTGTGCGCATCCGATGGCAGCACGGGAACCTCCAGGAGAGCACTTGGGAGCGGGAGGCTCAGATGCGTGCTCAGTACCCACATTTGTTTCCCTAGTTTTTGATGTATCTTTACGGGGACATAAAGTCCTGAGGTGGGAGTAATGTAAAGACCCGTAAATTTCAAGGAAATTTTTTTCTTAATTTTCTTTGGAATTTTACAAGAATGCAGTTTCTGACGGCGCCTGATTCCGAGGCCCGGTGTGCCCGGAATCATTTTCTGAAGTTTGGCTCGGGTACGTTCAGTGAACGGACGAGCGGGTTTTTCTAACTTTTGAACCGGTGCCCGGAATCGAATTCTGAGGGCACCGATTAAATCGCAGCGCCGGTATTCGCTTAGAAACGCCTCTTCCGGAGTTGCGTTTGCTCGGGTGTGGTTTTTAATTTTCGTGCTTAAAGTTAAGAAATAAAATAATTTTGCGACAGCTTTATTTTATTTCACTTAAGCCACTTGGAAGCCACTTGAAGCCACTTAAAGGAGGCTTGAACTGAGTTGAACTGGATAGGATGCTATCCAGAAATATCCTACCCCCTTGGTAGGATATTTGTGAGGTGGGGCCCGCACGAGCCCCGCCATTTCTTTCCGCTAAGAAACACACCCGTGAAAACCCGTCTTAATGAAAGTCAACCGACGCGTTTTCTAAATTCTTAACAGACCATTTAATTGGGCGGTTTATTTCGTAAATTAAATGGGCTGTTTCTTTCATGAATTAAATGGGTCGTTTCTTTCGTTGAATTAATTCAACGAATTGATGGATCGTTTCTTAACCAGTTTTTCAAATTCGTTGGCGTAATAATAAAATAAGACCAACGCTTAACCTCTGGTTATTTGCGCTTGAGAAGATTTGGGAGAACCCTCGCAACTTCTTCTCCCTCGCGAAGAACGCGAAGAACGCGAAGAACGCGAAGAACGCCGAACCCGGAAATCGACGACGCCTTCGCCCGAGACGCTCTTCCGATCTCCGATCTCCGATCTCCGATCACCGACCATTCAAGGTGAGTGCTTTCGGATTTCCTCTCAAGTTCTTTTCTTTGGTTTTAAACGAAACACAGATTTAAATATTAATAATTTAAATCTGTTGTTCTTGATTTGTTGAGCTCGCCGACTCAACGCCGGAATCCGCGACGACGCGACGCCTCCCCGCGACGACGCGACGATCGATCTCTTCCGCGACGGTCTCTTCCGCGAAGAACGCCCGCGCACGACGATCATCAAGGTAGGAATTCATTTTGGAAAATTACCCCTTTTTAATTTTCTCATGAACGTTCTTGAAAATTAAAAAGCCGGTTTTCAATGAACAATTTTATTTTAATTAAAATTGTTTGATCATGTGTTGATCGTTTTTCTCCCGGTTGTTTATCTCTAACGCGGAGGGTGCGGGCCGAACGAACACGGTCTGACGACCCTCCGCCGTTCTTCGTTTTGTGAGGATTTGACGGTCGACGACGGAACGTGCCGCAGCGGACGGTTGACGATCCCGCAGTAAAGAACGGATCCCGGGAGGAGCAACGGCGCAGACGGGAAGGAAAACGGGCCACCGGAGCGACGCCGGCGGCCGGAGGCGGCGGCGCCCCGGCGCGCCGCCGGACAAAATCCGCCGCGGCTGAAGCCGCGGCGGCGGCGGCCAAACGGACCCGCGGCGCGCGGGTCCGGTTCATCCGGGCGGACGCGGCTCAGCGCGTCCGCGGCTCGCCAGCGCGGCCCGCACGCGGGCCGCGGTCCTTCCTCAAGCCGCGGGTCAGCGCCCGCGGCTTCCACCCGCGCGGCTCGGCCAAGCCGAGCCGGCCGACCCGGGCCGGGCCAGCCGGGTCGGACCCGGGTCGGGTCGACCCGGTTCGGGTCGACCCAGGGGGGGGGGGGGGTCGGGCCGGGTCGGCCCGGGCCCGTACCCCCCATCTTCGGATGATTTCGTTCAAACGCCCGTATCTTGAGCTTCGTGCCTCCAAACGACTCGCCGTCAGCGGAAACACGATCCTTGGATCGAGACGGTCATTTTGGTATATCGCACTCAAGGTTTCGGAATACTTTGAGTTCGGCCGGGTTGGTTCGTACACGAGACCAACCGGGCCCTCGGAGCGGAAACGCTCTTATCTTGAGCTACGGACGTCCGATTGACGTGCCGTCAGCTTTGTTGAATTCCTCTAAGTGAGACGGATCTTTTGGCATACTCCGCCCGAGGTTTGGACGCAGGTGGAGTGCGGTCGGGTTGGTTTTGCCTTAAAAACCAACCGGGCCCCTGGGACGAAAATGCCAATATCTCTCAGACCGGGCGTCCGATTGACGCGCCGTCTGCGACGTTGAGTTCCTGTTGACGATACGGAACTTTTGGATACATCAACTTTGGACTTCGTGTCAGTTGATGTATCAGCCTCTCGGCTCGTGGAGCGGACCTTCCCGAACGAGCTTGCTGTGTGCGGGAACCCTAGTGCTGGCTACGACTGCTACTTCGACAGCGACGACCGTGCAGAGATCCTCAGTGGACTGCGGCGACGACTGTGCAGAGATCCTCCGTGGACTCCGACGACGACCGTGCAGAGATCCTCAGGGGACTGCGGCGACGACTGTGCAGAGATCCTCAGCGGACTGCGAATACTACTGCACTCAGTGATCCTACGTGGATCAGTGCTACCAGTCCTGTGTGGGCCCGATCCTGTGTGGGTCCGATCCTGCGTGGGTCAGCGCTCAGCGGTTCTGTGTGAGCCAGCGCCTACAGGTCCTGCGTGGGCCCGGTCCTGTGTGGGGCCGATCCTGTGTGGGTCATCTCTCAGCGGTTCTGTGTGAGCCAACTTCTACAGGTCCTGCGTGGGCCCGATCCTGTGTGGGTCACTGCAAGGTTAGTACCTATCGATCCTTCGTGGGTCCGACGACTTAGATGGTTCAATGATCATCTTTATCGTCATTCGAAGAAGTATACCTGTGTGAGCTGAATCTTGTGTTACTCTCCTTTGTGGATTGTGTTGCTCTATCCTGCGTGGGTATACGTTTTGCTTTCCTGTGTGGACTGGGTTGTGCTTGGGCTCGGACGTTGGAGCCGAACGGGAATTGAAGACTTAGGTATATGTATGGGCATATACCTAAGCCGTGTCAGATGTTACTTCGTGATTGTATCTTTCCGTTGTGGATTATCCTTTGTGGATTTCGGGAGACCTTCGGGGGTCTCGGGGTCCCTACTGAGTAGCTTATACTCACCCCTGCACGGGCTATGCCCGCACTTCGTGGTGTTGGTTGCAGACGACGGACAGCGCTGATCGTGGAGGAGGCGTGCGGAGCAGGACAGTACCTGGAGGTGGACCACTGGGCGGGACGTACTCGGAGTGGTTAGGTGGACCCGAGGAGCAGTGGAGGCTATCTGTACCCACCCTTCAGGTGGGACTTCCGGAGGACGGCTCGACGCTGCAATTTTCCCTTTTCAGTTGCTGTTTTTCCTTTCAGTTGTACTTTACAGTTGGGCTTGTATTTCCGGCCCCTTTTTACTTTCAGCACAGCTTGTACAGTTTTACTTAGTGTTTACTTTTCCGCTTGCTTGCTCTGTGGTGCTTGTTTACTTTTCAAAGGCAATGCCTTCCTTTTTTGTTGGGATTTACGCCTTGGTGCTAGTCGCCAGCCCCTGGCCTATGGAAGGTGGGCTTGGGATAGTCACGACACAGGCCCGAGGACGGGTCGTGACATTTGGCCGATCTTAAAGGCTCAAAAGGGTGTGAATAGAAGAGGGAAGGGGTACCCTTTTTATAAGGGAGGAGAGGGGCTCTTTGGAAAAACATAAAATATTATTTTATAATAAAGTCATATTCTGTTTATAATAGCTCCAAATTGATTTATTTCGAAGATTAAGTTGGGATGGGTATCAATACTCTCAACCAATAGGTTTTAGACAAGTCTAGGTTACTATTTTAACCTTATTATTTAGATTTAACCCAAAGTTAAATAATCTAACTTTTACCGTGTCTTCTTGTCTTCTTACACTACATGGTTAATAAAATTACTATAACAAGAAAAAAGAACCCCAAGTGGATAATTAATAATATATATAACCTTATATAAGTCATTTGGCAGAACCTTAGATTCTTAGGAATATAATAACAATTAATAATATAATATTTGTTTTAAAAACTATTTTATGTCAATTTTGACACAATTTGGTACTTGATTTTTTTGAAAATCATAACAGAATGATTAGTTCGAAAAACATTAATTAAATCAATACTTACATGTCCTAATAACCGATAAAATTAGTTTAATTCATTAAAAGCCTCAAATTACATTTATTTGGGTATTTATAACTTCAATTATGTTAATATTTCATCAATAAGGTAATTACTACATCATCATTGTGTCATAAATAAATTAAATTATTTAATATCTAAAAATTATAAATAAAATACCATTATGTAGGAAATATTTTTATCTTTATAATGAATATTTATAGTTGAATTTATCTTATGTATAACCCTATATTAAAAATGTTTTAGTTATTAAACATTGATTTTAACTAATTTAACTCTTCTTTAAATAAAATAATAATAAGTGTCCTAATCTAATCTAAGTGGACCTAAAGGTAAATATTTTATTCCTAAGGTTCTTTTTGGTCGAATTACACTTATCCAATAGAATTAGGACATGTTTTATGGTAATAGTAATATCATTTTTACCCTTAATTACCCTTTTTACTTTTAACCGTGGTAAATAAAAGTAAAAAGTTACTATTCACCAAAAATTATTTTAATCTAATTGAACCACATTTTACTCCTTGATATTAACTGTGTTTCTCGGATTTTGGAAATTCTACTCATAGAAGTGGTAAAATTATTTTTTTTGTAAATTTTCAAATTCTCCTAGGAGGTGGGTAAAAGATGGTGAAAAGTTCAATACAATTTTTATATGTCTAAAATTATTATAAAATGACTCCAATGAATTACATTGAACTTATATAGGTAATATGTATCAATTTTGACCTAAAATAAATTTAAATAAAATAAATAATTATTTAAATAAAAAGTCTGTTTTTTAATAGCAACCCAGTGTCTTCACTATTCATAAAAAATTGAATTTTTTCAGAAAATACAAAAAATTCACCCTAGGATAATTTCGATATCCCGAATCCAAAAATGAAGTCAATTTTGAAAAATAAAATTTCAAAAAGTGGGTATTACTATTTATAACAGCTAGTTTATATAATATTTTAATAACATATCGTTGTTTAGTGAAACCCGGTATTGCATACAACACACACTATCGTGGAAGGTCGCGATTACATGTAAAGCAAGACAAGTTAGGGTTGCCTGTAGTCCAAGATCCCTTTGTTATTTTATATAATAGAATCCAACTGTATTTCATTTATACATTGAATATATATATATATACAATCAATGTTTTATAGAATAACTTCTATCAAACGAACTTGAAATTTTGTGTAACACGAGCCAATAATAGTGTTGCGTATATGGTGTTGCGTATAGAACAAGCTAATTTTGGTGTTGCGTACAACACAAGACATCAATGAAATTAAAAAGAATAATTCTCATAAAATCTCAGGTTGTTACAATAGATTAAAAATAAAAGCATCAAAACTAGGGTGAATAAAAGAGACTACCTAGGGTTCTTTATTCAATGGTATTAGGGAGGCGTCTACACTCATCCATTGGATCTTTCCAAAAACCATCATAGTAATAATTAACTTATTGTCCATTCAATTTAATGGGGTTTTTTGATTTTTTTAGCTTGATCTCAACTGCACCAAATTGAAAATATTTAGTCAGTATGTGTCCTCCAATCCAACTAGAATGAAGTTTACCTTACATGAGTTTCACCTTGGAAGAGAAAAAACATTATCTCTAATTTTAAAATTACATTTCTAGATGTCCCTATCATGGATAGATCTATATTTCTCCCCGTATATAAAAAAAATTCTAATAATATTATCTTTTTAAATTCCTCAATCTCCAACATCGACATATTTTTCTACAGTCTAACATTACCAAACTCCAGGTTAACTCTCTTAATAGCTCAGTGGGGTTTTTGCTTAAACTCAATGGGGATTTGAAAATGATTTATACATACTATTATATAAGGGGACATACATAATAAGGGTTTTTAGGAAATATTATGTGCCCACTATGCATATTCAATATTTTTAATCCATTCCATCCATTTGTGTTTCACCATCTTCTCCAGAATCCTTTTTATCTATCTATTGGAATCATTGAGCACCCATTGGTTTTTTTGGTGGTATAAAGTGTATGTCTTGTGAAGTAATTCCAATTTATTCATTTTTTATTATGTTTCTTGTTGCATTATTGTGTTTCTTGGTCACTTATTATCACTCTAGGAACTTTGAACCTATAAAAAAATTTTGATTTTAAAAGCTCAATCCATGTTTTGGAATCATCACTTCATATATATTTTTCATAAATCCATTAATAAATATAATCCACTAATAAAAATGTAGGTAAAAAATGACACATGAAATGGACCAATGGAATCTAACCACTATACATCAATTATTTCACAGAAAATCTAAGGTTTTGGGGGTATTCATGTCTTTTAGGAAATTTATAAGGCATTTTTTTTCAAAAAATATTTTGAATCATTAAAAAATATGGGAAAAAATAATCTAGCTTCTTAAATATTCATAACAGATATTTGAGGTCAAAAATAGACTCCACATAAAAGTGTTTGAAAAAATGTAAGTACTGAGTTAACTTCTTCTTCAGGGATAAACCTCTTAATTACTTGAACACTACGAATCTTCCAAAACATAAAAATATGATTAAGATTTTAATTTAAGTGATACGTTTTTAGAAAAGAATGAGTTTAACTTTTATGTGGTTAGAAAATCCACTAAATTAGCACACCAGTCTACCTAAGTGGCATTATATGACTACTCACCCAAGAAGGAAACATCTATGTTTTTTATATAATGGTTCTACCTTGGTAGTGTGGGGTGGTCTACTCATGTGGCCTGCAACCTGATTCTTACAACCATTCTTATCCTTGATCTCTATGTTTAATTATTATAGTATAAACTTCCATCTCAGAAGGCTCATATTTTAATTATCCTTTTTCATCAAATACATGAGTGGTATATGATCAGATAAAATAACGTTTTTACTTCTTATCAAGTAAGATCTAGATTTCTCCAAATAAAAAAAAATAGAAAAAAATCCTTCTCTATTATTTTATAATTGATCTAAGATGTGTACATAGTTTGTGAAGAATATGATATCACTTTTTAATGTTTTTAAATCTTCTAGGAAAGTAAGGCTCATATAGCTCTGTTCATAGCATGACACATATCCCAAAAGGATGATATGAGTTCAGGGGAATACAATAGGGACAGTGTTCATGATTTATTTTAGTTTATAAAAATATAACTTAAATAAATCATCAAAAACAAACTCATTTTCCTTATTTGGTAGGTTAGTTAGTGGAAGCTAAATTTTTATAAAGTCCCTAATAAATATTCTGTAAAATTTACCATGACTTAAAAATGATCTAATGTGTTTCACAATAGTGGGAAGACACTTACCCGGTAATTTTGATAGGTACATGGGGGATTGAAAATACTTTTATACATCATTAAATGGGAAAAATATCAAAGGGATGTGTGAAGGTGGTCATATATTGATCCTCTAGAGAAATTAGAACCTAAATGTACCAGGAAAATTTATTAAAAATAAACTAATTTCCTTTCCCAGTTATCCTCTCTAATATTTAGTATATAAAGGGAATAGGAAAGTGGTCTTTTGAGTCACTTAATTCAATTTTCTATAGTTAATGAAAATTATAAAACTATTTTGAATTCTTGTGGGAACTAATTAATTTATTTCTTTTTAAAAAATTTATATCCTATATTCTTATTGACAATTTGAATGGGTGTCTCCCATTGGGAGTCCAAGATAGGGTAAATTATTCCATCTTATGATTCAATTTTAACTTCCCTTTTTACTACTTTCAGAAGTGTCGGGTTGATCCTTCTTTGGGGTAGCATTACTTTTCTAGAAAAATTATTTTCATGTAGGTGGTGGGGATAATCCCCAAAATGTATCCTAGTATTAAAACTATTTCCCTAACAATTTTGTTTCAAAATTTATAAGAGTTAATGCTCTGGTTTGTATTTTAAATTTTTTGAAATGGTTATCGGTAGTTATTTATCTTCTATTAAATATCTATATTTCAAATTTGATTTTAGTAGTTTGAATTCCATCTTCAGGAGATTTTCTAGTGATTTTTCTTGGTCATTGTTGTCCATGCCAAAAACCTATACATATAAAGTAAAAGTTTCAGTGGTGGTTTTGAGTAAACTATCAAAGTAACTTTTATTTATTTATTTTAACTATCCATCCACAACACCATTTCCATATATAGATTTTTTTGAAAAAATATATTCATCATTAAAATGAGGTGGTTCTAGAGAATTCTCTATTTTTTTATGTCATCAAGAATTTTTATTTCTTCCTTGGAAGAAGAAACATAATTCAGTATGGGTAAAAGGGAAAAATAGATTTCACTTTACCAAGGTCTTTAATTGTACCTAAAATATTAAAATTCACTATTTTCTCCCCCAAATTCATTGAATCAATTAATTTATTAACATTAATAATTTTTTTCATATAATTGACAAATAAACTACCTAAGATGACATGTGAGTGATATTTACCTTATATTTCTCACATATTCATAATAGAGATGTGAATAGGGAACTAAAATCATTATACACTCACCCGAACATCTTCTAGAACCCCTACTAAGTATACAATGGATCTGTTGGAAATTTGTATAGATAATGAGGTGGGATTACATTCTTTAATATATAGATATGAATAAACTGAGTGGATAACTTCATTAATTGGTTCTGTAAAATCAAAAAGTGAAATGGAAAATTTAATCTCACCAATAGTGCAAGGGATATTAAAGTTACCTATATCTTGGAATTTCTAGGGAATTTTTGGGGTTACTGGTGTGTAAATGTTTTTACCTAAACTTTTTATTTTTAGTACCTTGTAATCTTCTCATCATAGTACACATGTATTGGATAAATTTTTGAAACCTAGGAATTTAGTGGATAAATTCTAGTAAATCGATGTTAATCTCCACCTTATTGAACTTCTCTAGGAGATCTTATAAAAAAATTATTCACTAGGTCTCTTAGGGGTCATTCTCTTGATGAGAAGGTTTGTTGGGGATGATGAAGGTCTTGAAACATGGCCTTCCCTTTCTACTTCTTCTCATGGGTGTTTCCATAGATGCTTCTAATTCCTTTTCATGGGTAGATTCATCAGGTACAATGGTCTGTTCAATTTTAGCTCCCTCCTGATAGAGTCATTTATTTACTACTTCTTAGCTCTTTATCAATCCTTAATGAAATAGTATAAACATTTCCCTTGGGGTTTGGATCTGAATAAGTATAAATATTACTCGAGCCTTGATTCTTATAGTTATTGATAGAAGTCATGATCTGGTTGTACTATCTTAGTAGATATTTATGTGGTAATCTATGAGTCTTGAGAGTGTTTTTTTAGCTGTGTGAGACTCCATATGTTGTTTCACAATACCTTTATGGTAGCTTCTTGATTATTCTCTTGTTAGTTTCTTTTACAGGGATGAGATCTTTCTATTTGGAAGGGTGAAGGCTAGTAGGATAGTTAACACCATACTAAAAAGGTGTTCTTTGTTGTTGTTGATTAATATATCCAAACTTTTTATTGGAATAATATTTATATCCTTTATTGTTTTCTAGTTCATACTAGAACTACCATTGGAACATAACATCATGAATTTTTAGTTCTTTGAACTTTAGGGAATCCATCGGTGCATGTGGTCTTGAGAGTAGTAAAGATGACACACTCTTAGATGCATGGGAAGTTTTATTTAATATACAATATTCAATGATAAATTTCTCAAAATAGATGTTTTTTATTTAATTTTATTTTACATTGAAGGGGATTTTAACCTTTTTACCTCTTGTACTCTTCTTTTGAAATTCTTGTACGAAATTTCTATAAATTTTGTGAGATCTTATTTATTATCTCATTGAATTTAGTGGATGATTTTTCTATCATGGATCCTCTAGAGGAAGAGTCTAGTAGGTTTCAATAATTTTATAACAATCCTTGGAATAATAATACTATGAAATAGTGATCTTAAAAAGGTTTATGTGTAACAGTGGTTATCAATTAGTTGAATCTATCCCAGAAGTGATGAAGAGTTTGTGTACTTTATTACATTATTCCATATATTTCTTTAGTTATCTTAGTAATATTTATGGTAGGGATGTAATTCTATAGTAACTCCTTCTAAAACCCATACCATATAGTGAATTACCTAGCAATATATTATAGAGACAATCTTGGGATGCTTCTTCAAGAGGTAAGGGGAAGACCTTCTATATTACTTGATATTCTGACAATCCTATTGGCTTTAAATTTCTGAAAACATTATAAAATTTTCTTATATGTCTATTGGGGTAATATCCTACCAAGCCATGATTTTTTGTAGTAATTTGATCATCCTAATTCTCAGTTCAAAATATTATTGATTATTAACTGGTTGAAGATGATTATCATTAACAAAACTGGGTTCATAAAGTTATCTCAAAATTTTATTCAGTTATTAAATGATATTTTCCATATTTTCACTCCATAAAGTATCTCTAGTATAGGAAAACGATGAGTATAGTAATCTTTTCAATGGAACTATGAAAAATTATATCTCCTCATTTTTAAATGATTTATAAGGTTCTTAATCTCTCCAGAATAGTTCGTTAAACCTCTTAATCCAAATCAATAAGGTGAGATTAACTTGATCTAGTCATTTTTAAAAATAATTTTAAAAAAAAATTAAAACATAAACCTTGGCATCCCTAGTAATGATTTTAGGTTTGATGCATGACCAGTCATGAGGCCACTAGCAAATGAATTTTGAACCGAAGAAAAATACTGTAGTAGTAGAATCAGGATTTATTATAGAGAGGAAAATATTACGAGAGTGTTTTTGCCTTATTTTATGGATCTTGTTTGTGATTTAAAACAATGGTTGATTGAATTTTGATGAATATAATTATTTTTTTTATAATTTATCTAAATAAGTTAGCCCAGCCTTGAATATCCTCTTACGTTCTTTATAAAATACGAATTCAAATGGAATTACATTATTCTCTCCCAAATCAGATGAGAACTAACTGATCACCCTCTATTAGTTGTTTCAACTCTACTAGAGTTCTCCAATAACCATTACAACAACCAACCTCACCTATCTAAAGGTTAGAAGATCTCAAATCATCCTTATATTGGCCCAGTATTTATAATTTCTTGCAATGGATGAAATCTAAGTGAATTGGTTGTGAAGTATAGTGAGAGAGGGAAGATAAATTCCAAATTCATATAATTCAGTGATTTAATTAATATTTAAATGATTTAAATGAACTCATAGAGATTAAAAGAGGATAAAATTCATTGATGATCAGAATTCATTTATAGGGGGAATGGGAAATCATCTCTTTTCAACCAATAACGACTTAGTGTTCTATCCCCATAAAATTACAGGTAATAAAAATGAAAATAAATAATCAATGAAGAATATTTAGTAGAATCTATGGATTTGGTGATGACATAATCATCCATCCTTTTGGTGAATATTTCCATATTTATAGAATGTGTGGGGTTTCTTTAGGTTCTTCATAATTTCTTCCATTTGAGTAGAATTATCTTTTTTCTCATTAGCATAGTATTTTTGAATTATTACTGATCTTTGGAGCTCAATTACTCCTCTTAAGATTTTTTCCACATGCACAGCCTGGCAGACGAGAGTTCTCCAAATTATTATACATGAATATTTTTGTTATAAAATTCTCCTCCCATGATCGAACTCTCTACGACATCAAAAAGTATTAAAGAAAAAATTATTTTCTACTCTATGAATTCACTATATGTCGAAGTATTGGTGATGTAATAAGAAGATGCACATGTTTCATTTTGGTATCTTTAAAAAAAGGGACTATTCGAATATATTCAGGCTAGGTAATCACTGTAATTAGGGATCAAAAATTGGTCTTGGTGTCATTGATCATGGTTGGAATAATCCTACACTGGTTTTGGTGGGATCATCTTCTTCCAACTCAAGTATACTCAATCAATATTTTAACATCTTCATCAAACTCCAACACAAATTTTGATTTCAACAAGTGTGTCAATATGATATGAAATTCAAATATTCCTTTATTTTTCAATAATGTGGCCCCTTATTCAAGCTCAGGAAATTAGTTAGGCACACCCATGTACATGACTCTATGTTTTTATCTTAATATAAATTTGATTGGTATTTAGGTTTTTCCAAAAAAAATCATTTTTTTTGAGTTCCTATCAATCGACCTTGCACTTGGTTCATTCAGATCATGCTTCCTTGTTCAAATTACTCATTATGGTATTTTACTAAGCACATTGAGAAGATACTAAAACAAACATACAATTGGTTCATTAGGGAGCTTGAAGTCCTCTTCCTCTATAAAAAATAGATCTGAAACAGGGAACACAAATTTAAATACAACAAACATGATTTCTTAGATCAGATTACTCTATTACAATATTTACTTTGATAAATAAGATCATGATATTTGGATAGAGAAAGTTATTCTAATGATGAATACATATCTTAATCTCCAACAACAATACTTCACTGTTCGATCTTGGATGATTTTACATCTTTGAAATTTGGTCCCAGACTTGTGAGAAAAGTCGACATCTTCTTCAACCTAAGTTTTTAATCATCTTTCCATTATAGTTCTTCCATAGTGTGGTCTTTGTAAAATTATTTAGTCTTTGAAAATCAAAATTAATTTCATATTTTGGTTGGTTCCTATAGTTGATCTTGTGCGGTTCTTATAGTTGGTTCATGAAATATACATAATTGATTGAAAAGGGAGGCACTATTAATTCAAGTGTGAGATCACAATAACGTAGATTTGTAGTATTTCATTGAGAATGAGGTTCATGTCCTCCTTTATTAACACTATCTTGGACATGTGATTAATATTGAAAACCTATAGTATTTCAGCTATAGAATGAATAAAATTCTATCAAACACAGAGTGTCGATTTCCATCATGTGAATCTCAATCCTTCAATTTGGTCAAAGCACACCTCGTTTCATATTCAACTTTTCTTGAAAATATTATGTGAATCTATCAATGAAATTGTTTAATCTAACATTAATATGTCAATTATATTCAAATTCCATTCCGATTCAATTGATCTTATTGGGTGATTAAATTTAAAGGTCCATTATTATTGAGTTATAGTTGGAATTATTGGTTAGATCAGTACTCATATTTCTATTTCACATTGAAAAAAGGGGTGGTATAGCTTGAGTAATTTGTAAAAGGGTTTTTTTGTTTGAATTCTATAATTCCTCATGAATTTGGTGATGGAGGTCATGCATTAACCTCAATATATTCATGCGAAAGACTATGTGATGAGAAACCATTATTGTCTTGGTAAGGTTCACATTTTCTCCATGAAAAAGCTTGAGGTGTTCCATAGTAGACCTACATCCCCTTACAGTATATCCGACCTCCAATTGTGATTTGTTAGTGATGGTGGAGCACAAAATCTTGAATTAGAAGGAATTGTTGAATGAAAATAGGCATCCAGTTGATGGGGATTAAGGCACAACATCTTTCCATAGATGAATTTCCAATGAACTGACATGGTCAATTGGAAGAATATTTAACCATGGTCAATTGATTTGTCTTGATATGGATTTGGTACTTAGAAAGATTTCTATTTGGTTGACTCTCATGGTCACTTACCTTTGGTATACTTCAAAATATTTTAGTTATATGTTAGTATTCCCCTTTCTAATTTTTTTATTTAAATTCATGATCCTCAAAAGTTGTCCTTGTAACTAGTTTGGTGATCCTCATGTGGTCACTTTTCTTTTAAAAATTTTCACACATGATTGGTTGGAAATTGGAACTTGTGGTCACTTTTTGACAACATGACCCTAAGTTTTCACAATCTCTTATGTCTTGTTCCACATTTTTGTATCCGCTGTAATTCAAAAATAATTTTTTAAAATGTGATAATTTTTTAAATAATTTTAAAAATAACAAGTAAAATTAAAGGAATGTTAAAATTAGCCCATAGAAAAATTAATTCAATTAAGAATTAAGGTTTTATTTGATTTAAAACAAAAATTAATAAAATAGACAAAATTCATGATTTTTTAATTCAAAATTGACTCAATAACAAATTAAATTCAAACCATTTAAAATGAATAGTTTTTTTAAAATTTATCATTCAAATCACAATTTTATTTTACTTATAGTTAAATTATGTATTTTAGTTTATTCCAAATAATAAATAAAACCATTAAAAAAATTAATTCATTTAAAAATTAATTCCATATTTTATTTAGATAATTAAAATTACATTTTAAATTTCTAAAAAAATAAATTGATGGATTTCAATTAATTGAAAATTAATAAAGAAATGAAAAATCTAGACAAGATCCATTTAACAATTTAATCTTCAAAATTGAATAAAATAATTATGTTTAAAAATCAAAAATTCATTTATGGATTGAATAATTAAATGAAAAAAATATTAAGAACCAATAAAACTCAATGATTATTACAATGTTTTAATTAAGTACACAATTCACATGGTGATAGGGAAACATATTAATTACACAAGTTTTGAATTAATATTGGGGTAATTATCAATGAAATTCCACTATTTTGTTTTTGAAATTTTGAGCTCTATCACCCATGGTTGCAACCTATATCCAAATGAATCACCCATGGCTATAGCCTTTTCTTATAATTTTGATGTCTTATCATATATTTATTATTCTTATATATGAATTTAATGCAATAATTTTCTATAGCATCCATCTAAGTGAAAAGTCCATAGTATTCCCCACAGTGATGAGAACCTCAAATTCCTATGATGATTGTTTTAAACTATATTTCATATGGTTGAATAATTTATTCTAATGGGACATAGATGATATAGAATATTATGTGTAGATGTTCATAAGTGAATGAGACTTCATCTCTTAAAGTGAACACATAGTAATCACCAAGTCAAAATATTATGAGGAAAGAGATTCCAATAGGAATTCCACATGTTTGTGTGTGTCAGATGATATTCCTATATGTAAGCATGTGTAATGATCCTTTTAATTTGAGATCATTATTATTAATGCATATTATAACACACACACACTTATATGTATTTTCATAAACCATGAAAATATATTTTCATAGTGAACTTGGGGTTGTTGGGTGAATCACAAGTGATGTGTTATTAAATAATAAGTAGAGAAATGATTTCCCCTTCCTTCATTATGTATATTTTTATCTCATCCCTTTCATTGAAATGAAACTTTTGAACTAAGTTATATGGCCATGGTGTATGGATGAGTTTATTTCATGAAGTCACGGAAATATATATCAATAATATAGGTTGATGACATGGGTATGTTACATTATTTATGAGATATATAGATAAAGGGACTATATTACACAGTGAGGATTCATATGTGGTTTTTGAAATTATGGATTTAACTTATTCCACTTGGTTCCCTTTAGGTGTTGTTAGATTTTGATATTGGATTTTAGGAAAACCTACTTAATACCACTAAGTAAGAATCTTGGAGTGACACACAATTGGTGTTTCTATTGATATAAATTATATTTTATGTTGAATTTAGTTATTGGAATACATATTATTCTCTTCATTAGGGAATAGTATTTATTTGGGATTTATTGATCTCAAATATTTAGTTAGCATATTTATATATGAGTTTAACACTATAATAAATATTTATCACAATACCATGAATATTATAATAAATATTATAAATATGTATTTTTCGAATGAATAATATTTATTATATGTGGTTCGGTAAATGTGAAGAATATATGGATAGATCAGTTTGTTCTGAAATGAATGATATATTAAATATCCTACAAATTAATTTTTATTTATTTATTTAAATAAATATATATTTATTTTATCTATGTGTTTATAATAGGTAACGTAAATAATAACAATAAAAATATTATTATTATTTATACATGGGGGTTTCTATATATTAAGATAATAATAAAGGTCCTATATCAAATTAATTATTCTCTAACCTATCTCTATAAATACCTAGTTAAATCATTTCTTAGGGTTAGATGATGTTTCTCACAACATGTCCCCTCAAGAGATTCTCACCACAATAGAGAGAAATTTCTCTACAATTATCTCAAGAATTGAGAGATTCCACCTTCCTCCTCCTCTCAAGAATGTGAGAACAATAATCAATCCTTTAAATTAAAATTATTGTGTGTAAATATTAAAAAGGACACAAAATGATTAGTAATATCATCCTCGCACTCCAAGTACCATCAATAGTGCTATGAGATCATTAGAGCACATGTGGATCACCACTAAAAGGATTTTCCTATGGATCCTCTTAATTTAATGATGGTATAATCAAATAGAGGCTTAAAAAATTAATGTATTATAAAAATAATGAATCACAAGTACATGGTATTTTTTAATTTAAAGTTATTTATAAATTTAATGTGAAAGATCCTTTCTCTTGGTTATGATGATATTCGTCAATTTTTATCCAATAGATTTATTTTAATGATGTTTATTATTATGTATATTGTGAATTTTTTACCAAATTCTTTAATATATATGTTTGGTCCATCCCATATAGGCATGTTATGCTCTGAACCTTTAAGTGGTATCAGAGAATTCATTTTTATCTTTATAATTTTTTTAATTTTTTGATTGTTATACACATTTTTGTTAGTATTTTATTTCTTGTTTAATCATTATTGTAATCTGAATGTTGACATCACTTATTTTTGTTATTTTTTCTCATTTACATAACCAAAATGGGTTAATAACATAGAAAGAACATATGAAGAACCCATCTATAGGTGTTGAAGTTTCTAGATGGAAAACATGGGACTACACAATGTGTAACAAAAAAGTACACATTGTGTACCCATATTCACCACATCGGGACCAAGTTATTAATTTCATGACTAGTCATGTGGATGAATACGTTCTGTTATTACACACTACATGTTTAATAGAATTGGTTAGAACTCAGTTTGATGGATTTTATAGCATATAGCATATATAAAAACTGTATAGTCCACATGTTTTTAGGGTGGAAAGTGCATAGTCAAGGATTCCTCTTGTATTCATTACATGATACATGGGTTTAACAATCATGAAACATGGATTTCATATGGTCTTTAGATTTCATACAAACCACATACCTGATAAATATTTATGGTTTAAAAACATGCATAGTTCTACGCTTGTGGAGTTGATATACGATGAATAGAATACACAACGTGTAGCTAGTTTGTACATGTCATTTATCCCATACTTTCTCACACAGAATTAATTAATCTATTAAATCTAATAAACATGTTTCCATATAATAAATTAACATTACACATTATGCGATGAGTTTTATTACACATTTTTTGATGCTCCTTTCCATCATAGAGTCCAAAAAATGGAAAAGGGGAATACCTTAAGCACAAAGAGAGTCAACCTTTGAAGAACATCAAAAAAATTGATGAAGGCATGGACTAGGAGCCCATTTAGAGTGTGGTAAACAAGTTACTTCTGCGCCACCTATGGTTCACGCATCTCACTTGCGTTCCCTATTTGATTTTTCCCAAGGTGCACGGTTGCCTATAAATAGCCCTTGTGGGCCCCCATTTCAAGGACAGATTTTCTAAAAGTCGAATTCAAGCTCTGGTCGCCCAAGTCTTCAACTCAACTCTTCCGAAAGCTTCTAAGGTAAATTTTCACCTAGAATGGAAGACTTGAATAAGTAGGATAAGGCTTAAGTTTTTATAATTCATCAATACTTGAACGCCTAAGTATCCGGACCTCCTTAATAATGGAAACACTTTCACACCTCCCGACGCTTTTGATGAAACTTGTGCGCCGCCCTTTTGAAAAAATCTTAGGATAATACTAAAGCTTGAGTTAAGTCTTTCCCATGTATCACCCTACAGATTCTTCATCGCCCAGGTGAACGAATGCCGCGCAAGTACACTTTCGCGGCCAAGACTTGCGCGCTAACTTCATTTGTGTGCCAATCTCCCATTCACCTCTCCTCTTCAAGATATTAGCCCTCAAACCCCTTTTCAAAGGCATATGTAGCATGGTTCCTTTGTTGGATTCCTTATCTGATAGGAATTCTGTGAGAACCTCTGTCAAAACCTCATGACTTACAGGATTTATTTCACCATGGTTAGAGGATTCCTCCATGTAACCTCATCCTTTAAGATGATAAGATCTTTTGATTTAGGGCATCCTCCTTAGGAGTAAACCCCAAGTTCCCTTAGTTCGGGCATCCTTGTAAGGAATAATCCCCAATCATAATTCCTTTAATTAAGGGAATCCTTCTTAGGAGTAAACTCCAAGTCCCCTTAACATAGTCCTCCTCAGAATTAATCCCCACTCATAATTTCCTTTAACATTGGTCCTCCTTCTCTGGAATAATCCCAAATAATAATTATTTTAATTTGGGCCTCCATCTCAGGAGTAAGCCCCAAGTTATAAGTCTCCTTTAATTTGGGAATCCTCTTTAGGAGTAAGACCTGGGTTAAAACTACAAATCTCCATAAGGTAAAAATACCTTTATGGACCCTGCTCCTAGGATTCTTTCCTAAAGTAAGTCATGATCTTCATCTACTTGGATAGTCATCCATACGTAAGCCCCATATCATCTCTTATGATTGAATCATTCATGGAATAATCATCAAGTTTACTAATAACTCTTGTTTCTCACACCGATCATGACTCACATGAGCTTAGAGTGTAAAATTAATCACGACATCTCTTTTGGGGCCATTAACCTTGCATAATCCCCACATTTCTTCACCCGAACTACGTGGAATTTGATCTCTTCCTTGAAATTAGAGTACGTATCAAGACTTTATAAGGTTCAATCCCATCATTCATTAATTATTTTCCATCCCATATGATGTTAAACTATATATTTCTTATTGAAATACGTGGGTTCTTATTCCTTTTTTATTAGGATAGGTAGGTATCCCATCTACGGGTACGATCCCAACTCTAAAATAATCCTAGTCTTTCTGAATGACAATAAACATCAAGTGCCCACTCAGTGACTTTAAACCCAGTATGGTCATCATAATGACCAAGATATTTCTATAAAATGTATTGAAGGATACCATTGACTAAGAATCTCTAATACATACGGATGATTCTCCATCGATGAAGAGCCTCAAATACATATAAAAGATTCTCTAAATCCCATACATATCAATCATCAATTTCCAAATCTAAAGGAAAACTCATTTTCATGCTTGATGATTTAATAAGGATTCGTGAACATAACTTTAATCTATAAGAGAGTCCCAGATTAGGAAATAATTCCGCCCAAAAAGGTGTGATGAGTCTGACCTCCCATTCTCTCGACCAATGCAAATTCTTAAGCCTTATCAGTCCACAATTAATGAGCACCTACCTTTGGAAAGTAGGTCCAAATAGATATAGAATCATTGGGTGTTTCCAGTTCTACGAATAAACCCGTTACAAACCGATTGGAAAATTTGAACCTTAAACAAACAAGGTCATCCCCATTTCCAGATAAAACAAAAAATAGTGAACCCAACGTGAATCCTTAACCAAGTTAAATAATGTTTTAATTATTTATTTAGGATCCTATTAAACTCGATATGAGGGCCAAAAAAGCAATCAATAACATATGTTCTTATCCAAATGATGTAGTATGTCTAGACATATCTTGATTATGTATGCTATATCAAAAGGCAGTCTTTCCCAAGATCTATTTGCAACAAAAAATGGCTTCTTTAAGGTTCAAACATGTGAATGCCTCGGCCGCTACTCCTGTTGGATCCTCATCCGCTCTGAGGATGGCATCACCAACTCAGCGTCTTCAACGTTGGGTCTTGAATGCATTGGTGAGGGAGTACCATAAACACGATACCATCTCGACTCTGGAGGCTTCTCAAAAATCACTCCATGTTAACTACTCACCCTGGTTGTCCGGACAACGACAACCAGTGGTCAAGAAGCTGGTGGTTCCAACCACCATCTCCAACCGTTTCAGGTCTTTATCCTCGATATGCAATAACCAGTACCTTTTATATTTTATGGAGGTGGATTGAGAGGTCACTCAAGGCCTCAGATCAAGAAGATAGGAGTCCTTCCTGGGGACTCCCACCAACAATCGCTGCCAGACTCCTGCAGTAGTACACCCTCAACATGATGGGTGTATTGCCTCTAGGCGTTCGGCTTAGGTTCCTCAGACCCGAGCATCCAAGACGAACCGTCAGAGGTGAAATTTGGCCAACAGGGAGCAGGTTCTTACCTCTGAACCCTCCGGAGAAGTCCATGAACATAACTTGATGGAAAACAATGAGTGGGCGTATACACCCGTCCGTCCTAATTTCACTGCCCAATAGACTCGTCTAACAGTAACACAACAATCGAACCAGGCAATTCTTGTGGAGTACTATAGGCAGGTACATACACCTGTTTATAAATCATCATCCAGTTAGTTGGCTCGTCTGACTGCATCCAAAGAAGACCTCCAACCAAATGTGGTGAACACCTATAATTAGGCACATACACCTACTTATACTCATCAATTTTTCCAGAAGTCTCATCTTCCAGTATTGAATGAAATTTAATATATCATATTCAGTGGAGAAAAATCAGAAGGCACATACACCTACAATTCATCAAGATATCTAACAGTCTCATTTGGTAGCACCGGGAGATATCAATTAGAAAGATCCAATGAAAAATAGGAGGAAGAAACAACTTGCTACCCCCATAAATGAGTACTGTCAGAATTCACCAATAAGAAAAGGAGGACAGGAGTAGGAACACACACCTACTCCAAACACAGAATGGACGTATATTCTCGTTCCGATTGCTGAAGTCACCAAGAACATTCTGACAATGGTGAAAGAGTAAAAGAAAATCCCTACCCATATTCTGGATACCTGTCAGAATATTATAACAACTTCAGCGACATCATAGGGAAAGAAACATAAATCTATCCCTATAAGTGGAGTGACTCACCAACATGTCACCCTAGAGCAGATACACACCTCTATTCCAGTCTAGGAGGGTTGTGGGGCATACTACGCCATGTCATACAGACAATCAAGTCGGGCACATACACCGGATTTAAATAGAGATAGTCAGCCTAAACCAACCCTTTCTTCTGAGTAGGTATATACACCTACACATGATAACCACTTTCGTCAACAAGTGGTTTCCAAAGTGAGTAAGAAGGCATCCAAGAAAAAGACCCATCCAGTATAGTTAAAAAATCAAGATCCAATCTACAGTAAGGACTTACTCAATGTTGGAGTTCTTGAATCCCTCAGACAATTATCTATTGCAACTCATGATTCCAATATCTTATTTCTAAATTCTGGAAATAACAACAATAATTCCGATGATCTTCAATAGACACTTCCTCATGAAGGATTTCTTCATGAAAATTCGATAAATCTCAAATCATCATCTTCAGATGATATCCACGATAACCCTCTGCGTGGCCAGAAGACCAAGGAGAAAAAGGTTTCATATTTTGATATTACCCACCATTGTGGTCCTCCCCATAATAATGAATTTAGCTGTGAAAGTCCTCTCCGTAGTAGTAATTCGCATTGCCTGGAAAATTCTTCAATGGACAATGGAGTAATGAGAATGCCCTCTTATCTTAACGCATTTGCAAATGTGAATCCAGTCATGTCTGATGCCTTACCCTTAGCAGGTGAAATACTTTCTCAATGAGAAGATATCCTGGGGTGTAGGTCATTCTCCAAACCACCCCTCAGTCATTCATCATCTAACTTGAAAAATTAATTCTGTACCAATCTTGTTGAATCTGATGAAGAAACAGAGAAGCACCAGCTTTGGTCCAATCAGGTAGAATAATCTTCATCAAATGACAAAGAGAAAGTGATTAATAAGAGAAAAGAACTGGTGAAAGGTGAAATACCAGTCATGTTTTGGCCTTTGGCTAAATATCAGTATGATATTCCCGAAACGTTGACTAAATATTGTATTCACGATATTCGTCTCAACATATGGAAAACTCTTTGTCACTTAAAAGAGAAAATATTAGCTTATGATGAATATCAAAAACATGTTAAGGTAATAGAAGGGTTGCAATGCCAAATTGACTTGGCATATCTCTCATTTTCCCGACATCCAAAGGTTGAAAAGTAGTAGAGAGCCCATCAATTCACATGCCTTGGTGCATTAAAAAGGTTTTTCTAGTTAATTACAAATTCCCCATCTAGTATTCATATCAGGGGATGGGGTGTTCATGGAGCATTGCATTTCACTGTGCTCTCAAGTCAACAAAGCCCAAAAAAGTGGTCTCATGCAATGTTATTTCCCATGGCTGGCCATAGCTAACAAGTTTTGTGTGTAATCAAAGGCTTGCTCAAGAACATGCCTCAACTAGTTCTTCCCAAAAGTCAGGCATATAAATAAAAAGTTTTGAATTACTATTCCATCAAGAAAATGATAATATCGAATAGGATTCTCATTAAGAGCATGCACATCATCTGGTGATAGAGGTGTCAGAAATAATCCAATAGTCATCTGAGCGAGGTGTTTTGTGTGGATGTAGGATGATGAAACCGGCCAATTTCTGGACTAAAATCTACAAAATGAAGATATCTTTTAAGAATTTTTCAGATGTAGCAGCTCAAGATCCACCTCATTTTGCTAGGCTGGGGACTCTTTTAATCCAACCCTCGGAATCAACAGACATGATTCGAGGAGTTGAGCTGGAAAAACAAGGATATCCCCAATCCAGTGGACTGGGGAATTTTTCAAATTCTCAATCTCTTCCTCAGTGAAAGTCAGTCTTCTCTCGATTAGGGAACAATCCAAAAGAGGAACGTAGAGCCTAATTATCAGGAAATTCCCTCCAAATTACGGTTCATCATGAAGTTCCTGAGGGATCAACCAAACAAAAGGAAATGTCTCATAAAGGACACGAAAGAACACAGTATCACAGAAACACTGACAAAAGGGATGAAATGAGTTATGCATCGATAAATGTCATCAATGCTATTGTCACTAATCCCCCATAACATGAGGCTCACTCAGAGGAATCAGATGAAGATGTTCATATTCAAGTGGTTGTACACACAGAAACAAATGAAGGAGGTGTGCGTACCAGAAGCTAGAGGGTTTCCTATAGGCAATACATTCCTTCAGGTAATACCCTTGCATAATCCAGAGAGGCACATGCCAAGGAAAAGTGTAAATGTAAAGTTACATCCCACCCTACCTCTGGAGAATTCCAATCACTCTCATTAGTGGAAAGTTTTACACAATAAGAAGAAGAAACGAAGGAATTAAGGAGGTTAAATGCAGAACTACTTCAAGGTAGTCCTACTCCTAAGCATGTTGGAGTTAAAAAATCAAGGGAATTTGTTGTAGCTATTGGGATGGATCAATAATATCCCCTTTTACAAGTACACCATCATAGGTCCAATCCTATGAGTCATATGTGACAAAAACTAGCAATACTACCATCAGTGGCAGTACCGGTCGCCACACCCATCCAAACTCCAGTTATTACACCAATTTAGGTCCAAGATCAACCAGATGTTTCTCAAAAATTAATTACTACCATTGAGTCATTGACAACTCATTTGGAAGCTATGGAAGGATGACGTGCACCAGTTCAATCAGAAAAGAGAGCTTACCCTGAATGGGTGGATGCAATTCCTCCCCCATTAAATTTTTCGAATAATATATTCCCAATTTTTAATGGTTTGGGACATCCAGAACAAAACTTAACACATTTTGTTTCTCATTGTGATCCTATGATGGGAACTCCTCAACAATAAGAAGCAGTTCAGCTTAGGTGTTTTGTGCAGACATTATAAGGACCTGCTTTTGTCTGGTATACAAGTTTTCAATCTCGATCAATTACTCAGTGGGAAGATCTCCGTCAAAAATTCTTTCTTCAATTTAGCTCAACATTACCAAAGATGACTGTTTTTGATCTTACCAATTTTAATCAAAGGGAAAATGAAATAGATTCAGATTTCATTGCTCGCTAGAAGGGATTAACATATTCCTTATGTTTAGCACTCCCTCAAGAACAGTTTCTTCCAAAATGTGTGGCAAATCTACGTGATTAATTACGTACACCATTGATCCCTGTGAAATACACAAGAGGGTTTCGAGACCTTACTTCAATTTCTCAGCAGAGAGAATACTCTCTTATAGAGAATTGGGATAAAACTTTTGAAATTCAATCAGCTCCGAGAAGGAGAATAGGGAAATTAGAGACTGCTATAGTTACACTTAAACAAGCACATGTACCTACATCCACTTCAAAACCTTCATCATATCGAAGGGATCCACCTCCTGAGCTTCAACAACAATGAACTCCACATCAAGATAATCAAAGAGATCAAAGGATGAAATAGTTTGAGGATTTAACGAAAAAAGGTTATTCTTTCCAAAACTAACAAGTTCCTAGTTACTTCATCTCAGCTCTGGAAAACAATCTGGTTCAGTTTCCAAGGATCAAAAGGATGAAAAAGGAAGAAGATGAAGACCTCCCCAACTATTGTCTATTTAATGAGATGTTGGGAATCCCATTTAAGAGTGTTTTGTTTTCAAATACCTCCTGCAAAATATGGTGGACTCTGGAAATGTAAAACTGAAAGGTTTTTCAGCCCAGGTGGCATGTGTTACTGCTACTGATCCAGAGGAAGAAGGCAAGTGGCATGAGGTCAAAAGTAAAAATGTGCATAAATATGATGATTTTATGGTTATGAAAATGATCAACTTAACTCATGCCATTTTATGAACACAATTGAATCAACCAATTGTGTATTATTCTATTTCTACCACAGAAAAACTCCCTTCATCAGAAGGAAAACCCTCAAAGAAGCGGCGTAACTTGAAGAAATAATAGCAGTCAGAAGAAGAAGAGATCGTGTCAAAGCCTAAGTTGTCTTTGACTATGGAAGATTTTATGCCATCTACTTCAAAAGCATGGGCACTGACCCACCAAACGGCACAACCTGAACTGGTTCATTAGGCGGAATCTCCATTAGATGAAGAATTGATTTTTGGTTCTGTTAACATGATTCATTTAATGGATCCCAATTCCAATGACATTTTCGATCATGACAAGCCTAAGTTCCCTTTATCTAATAGAGGAATTAGAGGAAGAGACAGAGGTCTAGGATGCAGGGGAAGATGTGGATATTCCAGAATCCACTATTTCAATCCTACCCCTACAATAACTATATATGTGGTAGAAACTCATGGCAAAGCCCTTAAACGGGCTCAACAGGAACAAGAAAGTTCTTCCACACATGGAAAACTTGGTCCTGGCAGTTATTTTGGAGGACTGGTTAGAGGTTACAACTTCTTCCTTTTAGAAAATAGAGAGACCTAGTCGGTCTAATATACCGAAGCCAGGAGTGTTTCCAATTCCTACCTCGATACGGTATGAATCTACTTCCAAAGGATCAACCTCGAAGTCACCTCTAAAACCACATTTTCATAATGGTAAACAAAAACTTTTAGACCAAAAGTATGATGTATTGAAACATTTATCCTATGTACAGACCAAGTTATCAATTCTGGATGCCTTGAATCTATCAAAAGATCTTTGGGAGGCGCTTATTGGGGCTTTTTCAAGTCCTCAAGAATTCGAAACTGAAATTACTACGGCTGAGGTCTACCATATAGAGAATGATTCTTGCATAATTCCATGAAATAATATCTTTTACAGATTAAGATGAAGATGATTTTGTAAACTGACATATTAGACCTTTGTATCTATCTAGAAAAGTCAATGACATAGACATCCAACGAGCTTTCATTGATACTATCTCAGGAGTCAACCTCATTCCTATTCGTACACTTTGTTGATTAGGCCTCACCGAATCTAATTTATCTCTTTCTACTTTGATGCTGCAAGGATATGATAAGAATGAACAAGAACCTATGGGTGAGATAGCACTCAGAATTCAGTTTGGAGACCTTATGTCTAATTCAGATTTCATGGTTCTTCATCAGGACAGATCCTTCAACATTTTTCTTGGAAGACCTTGGATTCATCAAAATGCGTCTGTAACTTCTTCATACCATCAATATCTCAAATATTACTTATATGGTCAAATTGGGACATTGTATGGTGACAAGGCCCCATTCAAAACATGTGAATCTCAATACATTAAGGTAGAATTTTATCACATGGAGGGAAAGGAAAAATCCACGGCAAAGAAGGTCACCAAAATTAATGCTCCAAATGGTTTGGAAAAGATTACAGTAAACCCATTCATACATGTGAGTATAGATTATGTGTTTCCTATCAGTCAAATTGATAAGATAGACCTAATTCCAAACACTCTTATGGAAAATTCCATAATGTCAATTACGACAATCAAGCCAGACAGCATTAGGGAAATTGTTGATTCGCCAAGAAGTGATGAAAGCTTAAATGGAGATGTCTTCATTTCATCCATTGAAATTCAGTAATTATATACTTCATCAACCAGGCCAGAAGACATTTTAGAAATTCTAGAGGAAAACAATGATATCGATTCTCAATCCATCATCTCCTCTCTATCACCCCAGGAAGACCCTTCATCATTAATAGGGTCAGAAACGGAAGCCTCTTCATCAATATGTTAAAATTTTAACTTCTACCCTGACCATGGAAATTCTGCTTTGTCATCTACTATGCAAGTAGAAATAGAAGAAGTAACACACATTGAAGAAGAAGATGAAGATATCAGGGATGCTCCTCCATCATTTGAAGATGGTATCTCTACCACTTTGGAGGAACTCATAGAAATAAATCTGGGTACAAAAGAAGATCCACAAGCCACTTTAATTAGTGTAGCCATGACTCTTGAAGAGCAAGAAATGTATACTTCATTTCTAAAGAAAAATTGAGATGTATTTTATTGGAATTATACAGAAATTCTAGGTCTTGATCCCAATGTTTCCACTCATCATTTTGGTTTGTGAGAAGAACATCAAGGATTCAAGCAAGCAGCAAGAAGAACACACCCCACTTATGCCTCCAAAATTAAAGCTGAAGTTTATAAGCTTATCAAGGATAATTTCATCATAGAATTTCGATATCCCAAATGTATACCTAATATTTTCCCTGTGAAAAAGAAGAATGGAAAAATTAGAGTTTTCATTGACGTCAGAGATCTTAATCGACATTGTCCTAAGGATGATTTTCCAGTTCCGATCACAAAAATCTTAATTGATGCAACATATGGCTAAGAAGATCTTTCCTTCATGGATGGTTACTCTAGGTACAATAAAATACAAATGGACTTAGAATATGAGGGGTCTATAGCCTTCATATCTCCTCAAGGTGTGTTTTTCTATTGGGTAATTCCCTTTGGCCTGAAGAATGCATGTGCAACGTATCAACGTGCCATGCACCATATCTTCAAACCTTTTTTAGGGAAATTTGTTGACTGTTATGTGGAAGATTTGGTGGTTAAATCTAGACAATGTTCTGATCACTTGGCCAATCTGGAAATCATATTCAACAAACTTTGACAACACAATTTGAAGATGAACCCCTTGAAATGTGCTTTCGCGGTAACCTCATGAAAACTTCTCCTCTTTTTTTCACACCATCATGGTATCAAAGTTGATCCTGAGACGAAAAAATCAATCCTTAACATGTCACCTCCAATAAATTTGAAGGAATTAAGAGGACTTCAAGGAAACTTGGCCTCTATTTGGTGTTTCATTGCCAATTTGGTAGGCAAGTGTTTACCCTTCATCAGATTAATGAATAAGGGATTCACCAACTAGTGGACTGAAGATTGTAAAGAAGAATTCAATATCCTCAAGAAATATCTCTTGATTCCATCGGTATTAATTACACCTATTGAAGGAAGACAACTTATTCACTATGTGACAGCTTTAGAGAGATCATTGGGTAGCTTCCTTGACCAAAGGAATGATATTGGGAATGAAAACAACCTTTACTATCTCAGTCAGACTATGCAGGAGGAAGAAACTCGATATTCAAGTATTGAAAAGTGTTGTGCATCATTAATCATTGCAGTTCAGAAATTGAGACACTACCTGAAACATCATGAGGTCCAATTGGTAACTCACAATAACCCTCTCAAATTTATCCTTAGTCGTCCAATGCTTATAGGATGTCTGGAAAGGTGGGAAGTTATTTTGCTGCAATTTGATATCTGTTATGTGTCTCAAAAGGAAATAAATGGCCAATATCTCTCCAATTTCCTTGCTGAACACCCATCTATAGAAAATAATCCTTAAATATTGAACATCCTGATGAGGAAGTATTCCCTATTTATGATAATCCTTTATCATGGGAAATTTACATTGATGGTGCCTCCAGAAGTCTAACAGGGAAGAAAATGGAAGATCCTAAATCCAACAAAGCTGGGTTAGGAATTATGCTTATTTCCCCAGAAAAGGCACTACTACCCTATTTCATATTATTGTTGGAAGGCCATACAAATAATGAATCAAAATATCATGCTCTCATCACAGGCTTGGAATTGGCGCTTCAAGCACATGTGAATCACATGAAGGTAAAATGTGATTCAGATTTGGAAATAAAACAAATCAATGGGGATTATTCCATCATAAAGGAAGATTTAATCCCTTTGTGTGATTACGTCAGAGAGTTAATGGCGTAATTTCCCTCGGAACCAACACTTTCTTATGTCCTGCGATCACAAAATGCCCAAGATGATGCACTGGCTAATGTAGCCACAACCCTAGAAGATCCAAATTGGGATGAAACAATCATCAGTATTTCCCACCATCGTATAGTTTTATTTTTTGTTCAAATCAGAACAGAGGAAATCAATGAAATAAGTCCCATTTCTGAACCATATGGTCATAGTACATGATGGATGACACCTTTCAGGGAATACCTTCAAAATGGAACACTCCCACCTGATAGAGCCAGGAAAGAACAAGTCCGGTGACATTTGGTCAATTTTACTCTTTATGATAGCCCAAATCACCAAACAATTCTCTATAAGTGAGGTTTTGATGGAATTCTCTTCAAATGTATTGATGGTGAAGAGACAATGGCTGTCATGAATGAAGTACATGCCGGATTTTGTGGTTCCCACCAGTCTGGACATAAACTTTCTGGTCAAATACTAAGGCATGGATACTTTTGGCCTTCAATGATGCAAGATAGTGTTGATTTCACTAATAAGTGTCATTCTTTGCAATTATGTTCCAACTACATTCATCAACCCTCATAGTTGCTTTAGACAGCTAAATAATCATGGTCGTTCGCTACATGGGGAATGGATGTAGTAGGACCTTATCCTCCGACTATAGCAAAGTAGTTTAAGTATATTATTACTACTACTAACTTCTTTTCCAAATGGGAAGAGGCAACACCTCTCAAATAATTCGGTGCTAAAATAATTTTCATCTTTGTCAAGTCCAACATCTTTACCATATTTGTTGTTCCTCATACCATATTATGGATAATGTAACCAACTTTTGTTCATCTGAGGTATAAAAATTGTATCAAGAATATAATATCAGATC
The DNA here is from genome assembly GCA_963277665.1 of Viscum album. Classification (NCBI taxonomy): domain Eukaryota; kingdom Viridiplantae; phylum Streptophyta; class Magnoliopsida; order Santalales; family Viscaceae; genus Viscum; species Viscum album. Next base: position 1,982,844,577 of record OY728119.1, read on the forward strand.
CAACCATTCATCTCGGTATCATACATCGGACAATGGTCAAGAAGAGGCTTTCAATAAGGCTCTTTCAAACACACTTCAAAAGATGGTGGTTAAATATAGAGTCATTGCCTAAAAAACTTTTTCATGCTCTATGGGATTATCAAACTACCACCCGCACTGCTACACGATCAACTCCATATTCATTGGAATATGGAACAGAAGCAATCTTGCCTATTGAAGTCCAATTACCTTCGCTTATAGTCACTATTTTTGATCAGTTATCTACAGATGAACAATCTCAAAAGTTATTGGATGAATTGGAATGACTAGATAAAAAACGATTGTGCACACTGCACCATTTAGAAGTCTATCAGAATCGAATTGCATGAGATTTCAATAAAAAAGTTTTTCTTCATTCATTCATTAAAGGAGAATTGGTATTGGTCCTCAGAACCCCAATGATACTGGGAAAGAAGCCTTCAAATCTTGAGCCAAAGTGGGAAGGACCTTACTCAATACATAGGGTCTACTCCAATGGAGCTTATTCTTTAATCTCAATGGATGTAAAACTCATTACAACTCCAACCAATGTAAAATTATTGAATATGTATTTTGTGTAACACAAATACACCCAGTTTCCTTGTTGTAGGACATTAAACTGCATAGCCCCCTCTATCTTCCAACATGATGTTAAACTGTGTCCCCCTATCGTTCAACATGATGCTAAACTGTGCATCGTCCAAGATGCAAGATGTTAAACTACCAATCACCCCATGTCTGTGACACGTTACAGTAAAATGTGTTCGCCACATGCACAATTGTCTTTTAAACTCTGTTTCCATGCTTTCCCCAGGCAGATAACCATGCATAATCCCCACACCATCCTACGTGGTCGCATCTTTCGCGACAGGATCGTCAAGTCTGTTGCTGCCTCATGTTTCTCACACTGAGCATGACTCATGTGATCATATAGTAAGCCTTGACAATGAAATATTCTTTAGGCCGCTAACCAATCTTAAGTCCCAACATCATCATTGGGTCATTGTCCTCATGTACACCCCGATCACAAAATCCCTCTCAATTGAACTACACAGACGTTGATCCTTGCCTCCTAGGCCAGGTACATGGGCAACCTCCCCAGGTTCAAGCTCAAAACCACTTTCTTCACATCGATTCACCTCCATCCCATACGATGTTGATCCATGAAGCTCCCATCAACCATCTTATTCATATCGGTTCACTTTAATCCTACATGACGTTAAACTATGTACGTCCCATCGTCGTAGCTATATGACGTTGAACTATACAATCCCCCTTTGTCCTTGATGCAAGACATTAAACTTCATAGCACTAGTCCATGCATATAACCTTAAACTATTTGAAATTTTGTTCTGTATGACAATAAAATGCAACAATCCCTGATATCCTCACTCAAGAGAAATCGTCATTGACATGATCTCCAACCATGTAATGTTTCAAGAACTACGTATGGCTTGATTCTCATCTTTATGAGATACGTAGTGACACCCAAGTCTTTAATCTTGGGTCCAGCCATAATTGCAATAAATTCCTCTTTATCCCTTATATGTATGAACAAAATCTGTACAAAGGGTATTTTAATAACTATGTGCGGTTTGATTCCCATCCTCATGAGATACGTATGAACACTCAAGCATTCCTCGAGTCCAGCCTTGAGCCTTTGGGCGTAACCCCGAACTCCATTTTCGGTCCCTTGGCTGAAAATTCCCCCTGGGAGCTCATGGTGTGATATGAAACACCCTAGTATTTATTCACATTATGTTTATAACAAATGCACGATGTGTCTCCGTCACTATGGTACGAGATCTACGACCCTAAACTAATATCTTTCATGCTCTCGTCCTGCATGACGTTAAACTGTATTTCAAGAACTATGTGTGGCTTGATTCTCATCCTAATGAGATACATAGTGACATCCTGAATATCAATTCTAGACCCATCTAAAACATTATACAAATAATATTCATGGTCGCTATAACCCTTTTCTTGAGTTTTGGTAGCAAAATGTCTGATACATGAGAGTTATTTTACCAGACTATGCAACACGTGCCCTTAAGTGGCCTTGCATAAGTTGTCTACATAATGAACCTTTCAGACAAAAGATATTACTATTTGACTATGAAGCTTATTCTCCAGTTGGACCTACATAATTCAACCTCCATAATGGGGTTTTCAAGTAATGGTAACTTAATTATTAGGAGAAGCCTCTTTTGTTCCTATTGGTCTTAACGACGATATGTAGGGATCTGCAAAAAAAACTACCATCCTTAACCTATTTTTTCCATACGATTTTTCATGATATGAAAGTATTCAAGTATATGGTTTACATTTTCCTCCTTCTCCATTTGTTCAGAGCAATATAATATAATGTTCGACCACTTGACCATATGTCATATAATGTTTCTATCTCTGGTTTTATTCATATGATTTAAAACCACAGATAAATTTTTTCTTACGTCTGGGTCAGACCTTAATAAGAGTAACATTACTCCAATTATTTGACAATTATGATTAGAAATATCCTCTCCATATTCAAGTACCTTTCTCCATAAAGCAAACTCTATTCATTGGAAAATTTGAATCTCCATAAAACTTTCATTGGATTTTAGAAATATAAAGTAAAATTTTTGAGAGTTCTTTTGCTCGACTATGCAGTATGTGCCCTTAGGTGGCATTGCATAAGTTGTCTACATAACAGACCTATAAGCCAAAAGATACTACTATTTGACTATGCAGCTTATTCCCTAGTTGGCACTACATAATTCTGCCCACATAACTATGACAACCCTAGTTTTATTACAAACTTAAACCTGAATTATTACATTAAATCTTCACTTGATACAACATGGAAGATCGAGATGTCTAGTGTCTTTGGGGCTTAGTAACATTAAATAATAACTTAAAACATGAAATGAAACATCTTTATTGAAAAATTCATTTAAATGACCACTATATTCCCTCATACTTATCATTTAATGGGATAACCTGAGGACATGCATAAGAAAAGGGTTATCTATAAAGCCTAGTAAGGGAATAAAAATGGGATAACATGAGGAATAAAATACATGTTATAAAATTGGGATATCAATGGAGCATAATAGAAGCATAAACAAAAAGGCATGATAAAGCATGATAGTCATAACTTGGAAATGTGGAAACAACTCTTAACATGGAATTAAGATGAGCCAAGGCTCGTTGCACATAGAGCATGTGTAAACCCTCATTTCACATAAAGAATGAGTAAACCCTTGTTTCACTTGAATTAGCATGATTCAACACCCACTGCACATAACGTATCATGATAAAATACTTTACCCAATGCATTGGAGAGCTATCAGGGCACACCCTTCAAAAACATTTCATTTCTTGCATAAGTGTGCCACATGGATCATAAAACATTGAATCACAATAATTTATTCCACGATAAAAGAATGTGGAATAAATACTTGATACTATTTAAACAATAAGTTAAATGTGCATAATGGTGAATAACCTTGATAGAGAAATGGACATGGTATTCACTACACAATGACTTTGGATTGGAAAAAACGCAATGCAATTTCGGCAGCATAACGGTAAGAAATAAGAACTCATAAAAATGGTTAATGAGAGAGAAAGGGGAAAATAATCATATTTACATGACATGAACAGTAATGGGGTCATATAGATACATTTCCCAACAAAATACAGTGGAATTTAGGTTCATGATAAAAAATAATTGCTTAAATGTAAATGAGAAGAGGGAAATTCCTTTTGGAATTTCGGCATAGTAACAGGTGTACATGGGAGGCATTTAATGAGAGAGAAAGGGGGTATCCCATCATTCAAACATAAATAGGGATGTATGGGGGAGGTGAGAAACCATACCCCAACATTTATAATTGAAATTAAAAGGGCATAACAATATAAAGAAAATTGGACAAAAATTAGAAAGGAAGAAAAACCCTTACCACGTTGTAATCAACCAAGTCGTATGAGAAAAGATAATAACCACCAAATGAATAATAGAATACCATAAATATAAATAGAATAATTATAATATATATATCAAATGGAATTACACAATACACCACATGCAATAAATAAGTGGTGAACAATGGAAATCTCATGGAATTAAAAGTGAGATAATAAATCCCTTAGCTTGTGTCTGACTTGACTCTTATGTTACTTGTTCTTCCTGAATAATAAAATTAAGTTAATTTATACTTGACTCATAAACTTTTAATTTTTATTAATACTTTTATATCACTTATTACCTTGCACTAATATTTAGTTAATTATTTGAGTTTATATCAGACATTTTGTCCTTGTTCATAATTTGAGTTAAAAATGAACTTGTTATAATTACAATTTGTCCATGTGGTCAAAACTCCATTATCTCCAAAATGATATTAATGATTTAGATATAATATATATCATATATATCCAGTGTATATATATATATATATATTTATAATAGTACATAACATTTGGAGATAAGAAATGAAATGCACCGTTCATGGAGACGGTAAGTCGTACGTACGCATGAACGCTACTTTCATTTTATTTAATATTTAATGGAATGAAAGATGAATGATATATAGTTATATTATAATTATAGTATAATATCATATGATATATATGTTACATAATTTCATTAACTCCATCTTTATAAATTCCTTGTATGTCAAGAATGAATCATATCACCTTGAGGGGGCAATAATCTGCACTTCCTCAAATAAAATTATCATGTTTACACATATTGGAAGGAATAAAGGTATGTTTTTAAATAAAAATTACAGAAGAATATAGAAAAAAACATAATATATATCATATATAGATACATTTTCATTATAATTTCCACCATGAGAGGCGGTAGGATATAATTGAACAATCGTCGCTTCGTGAGGCATTAGTTTTCCATCCATAGAAATGTTATGTTATACACCCCTTATATGGGGGTGTGTGTAAGTGTAGTTTGAATAATTCTCATAAAAAAATCCTAGTATATTTAGAATATTTTTTTTGTTATAAAATAAAGTAATAAAAAGTTTTTAGGGGTTGGAGAAGTAAAATAAAATGAAATAACTTAAGAGAAGACATTATCTTTAAATCAGGTACCTCCCCTTGGATTGAACCAAATGGGTTTCTTGAAGTGTTTTCTACCTAAGGTAAGGCTTCTAGAATAAATATAGGGATATTTGGAGCTTATTTAAGAAGAGTTTTCATGATCCAAAGGCTTGAGAAGTGTGAGAAACGAGTTAGAAGTGAGGGATTTTTATAAGGGAGAGGGGGGGGGACTCTTTATGAATGTTTGAAACAATTATTTTATTATAACCTCATTTTAGGTTTCAAAAGGTAAAATATTCTTTAATATCAATTTTAATATGACTCAAGGTTGAAATAAAATAATCCAATAAGAATTGGACAGGTTTTGGATGTAGTTTTAATATTTATAATCATTTTTATTTAAATGATTTATTAATGAGTTAAATATTGTATCATTATTGTGTCATAAATAATTTTATTTAATTGATGTCCAAAAATTATAAGAATACTACCATGATGTAGTTAATCTTTTTATATTTCCAAATAATATTTATAGTCGAATAGATATCATATATAACCCCATGTAAAAATTTATTTACTAAAAGATATTTATTTTTGTCATTTTTGTCTTTACTTTAAATTAATTAATATAAAATGTCATTATTACGCCCTTGTGGCTCCATGGGGTCCCAGATTCGACCCAAGGATTCCCATGGTCTGATACGTATCATCATATAGGATTAGGACACTTTTTAAGGTAATTTAATATTATTATAATATTATATTTTACCCTTATTTATTATTTTTTCCTTTTAATCATGGTAAGTATAATATTTACCAAACTAAATATTTAAAATGACTAAAAATAAAAGTTACCTATTTACCCAATTTGGACCTACTGATTCCAAATATGGATTCTATTTTTCCAAATTGAAAATATATAAGTGGAAGAAATGAATTTAAAATTAATTTCCGCTAATGACCAAAATTAGATTAAATGGTAAAAATATAATCTAATTAAAGTTTAAAACCAATTAAAAATATAATATAACCATATAAATAAATTATATTAAAAGGAACTTTTGAATTAAAATACAGTATTTTTCATTATTCATAAAAAAATCAACTTTATTAGAAAAATACCAAAATTTCTTACAAAGTAAATTTTGGTGTCCTAATTCTAAATAAGAATTTAATTTTTTCAAATAGAATATATAAAATTGAAAAAAACAAGATTTCAAGAGGGTTCTCCATTAAAGGCGATAAATTGACCTTTTAGTGAATATTAGAGTATTTATGCTTAAAATCGAATTCTTTACTTATTTTAAGCATCTATCTTTTACTGGATAAATGTAATAATGTTCAAAAAACATGTATCATCAAATTGTAGTTAGTTATATTCATTCCCACCAATACAACTACTAGGCATTAACTACCATTTAAAATAATAATATTATATTATTAGTGTGCAACATAATATTTCAGAGAAACCCATTGTTGCGTATCGTGCACGTCGTCGAACATAGCATCCCCTTTAAAGTATAATTGATATTTAATTCAAAAATATTAATAAATATGAAAAAGTAATATTCTTTATTTTCTTGGGATGTTACATTATTCCCCATATTTGGAAATTCCATCCTCACAATTTTAAAATTGGGCTTGGAAACATCATTGAAAATCCCACATCGAAAAAAGAGTCAGTAAAACTATCACTTTATAATAAATAAAGAGAATTACAAAGGTTACTTGAGTTAACCGATACTAACATTCCATGTATGAAAACCTGGATATGGAAGAGAAAACAAACAGTCATGTTCTAAGGTAGAGTGATAGAAGACATGATTAGGAGAAAGTTAACCACAATAAAATCACAAACTTATGACGTGTTAAATAATCTTTGATTTCCCAGTAGGAAATAAAAACGAACAACATTTTTTTACATTCCTTTTCATATTTTTGATAAATTGATTTACTACATAGAATGAAAACATAAGGAAATATACTTACCTTCATGTAGAGTTTATTTATTTAAAAATTTTCTACCAAAAACTAATCTTTTCTCCAAATAATGGGCATTAAAAAGGATTTGGTCACATCAAAGCACAAGAATATTCTTCTAGAGAATCACATAATCCACAAAAGAATAACTATATATTTCCCCTGTCTTTAGACATAAACTAAAACCAAAATGGTTAGTATGAGATAATATAATCCCCAAAAAGGATAATCCTTTATAAAAAGAAATACTAATATTAAACTCCAAAACTCAACAAAAAGTACCCAAAGTTCAAGAAAGACTAGTCAATACACAATCGTCCTTAAAATTTTTCAAAATACTCTAAACTAATATCAAAACCCAAAACTCATAAGGATTTAATCACATAGTCTTCCATAATAAATATTAACAATTATCTCCAAATATCATCGACTACTCTTAAATTCACATACTAAATTATAATTAACCTAATCACATATTCCCTATGGTAGGTAAAACAATTTCCATAAATACCCCAAATTACCATATGTCCATAATAAAAACATAGATTCTTATAAAAAAATTTCAACCATTCCTCCACAATTGAAATCTTGTAGTATTTTATTTTCCTTAGGAATATGGTATTCCAAAAGAGAAAACATCTTCAAAATAACCTTTATCATTTAATCACCAAATCATTTTCCTATACTAAGGATATCTATTTGATAAAACTGAAGTTCCCAAAAGAAACTTATTCTTGATCCATAAAATAATGTAACTAAAAATAATAAGTCATACTAACTAGGGACTTCACATATTCTAGTGGTAGGCGATAAAACACAATCACACGTTGGTTGTGGGTTCGATTCCATTAGATTTTTTGGATGCGAAGGGTTGTCAAAAAATCTTACTTTTGTTCTTTTTATAAATAAAAAATAACCCTAACATGTTTTAACCTTAAGGGTTTTCTTATTCCTTTCATTTTCATCCCAGAACATTAAGATAGTTCTGCTCGTATCCAGACATGGATGTATTTACTTGATAATCCACTTACTCAAAACCCACCAAAAATTAGGGATGTTTTTATTTTACACTGTCTTTTCTGTAAGGCTTTACTAGGGTTTTCTAATCATGATCCCAAAAATAACTAAAACTATCCTTTGATACCAACTATGACGAACCTGCTCTTTTATTACAAAACTAAACCGGATTTATTACATAAAACTTTCACATGATACAACATGGAAGATCGAGAGGTCCAGTGTCTTTGGGGCTTAGGAACATTACATAACAACTCAAAACATGAAATACAACATCTTTATTGAAAACTTCCTTTACATGACCACTATATTCCCTCGTATTTATCATTTCATGAGATAACCTGAGGACATGAATAAGAAAAGGGTGAGCTATAAATCCCAGTAAGGGAATAAACATGGGATAACGTGAGGAATAAAATACATGTTAGATAATTGGAATATCAATTGAGAAAAATAGAAGCATAAACATAAAGGAATGATAAATCATGATTATCATAACATGGAAATGTGGAAACAACTCTTAACATGGAATTAGCATGAGCCAAGGCTCATTGCACACAGATCTTAAGTAAACCCTCATTGCACATGAAGCATGATTAAACCATCGTTTCACTTCAATTTTCATGATTCAACACCCATTTCACATAATGTATCATGATACTATACTTTACCCAATTAATTAGAGCGCTATCAGGGCGCACCCTTCTTAAACATTTCATTTCATGCATAAGTGTGCCACATGGATCATAAAACATTGAATCATAATCATTTATTCCATGATAAATGAATGTGGAATACCTACATGAAACTATTTAAAAAATTATGTAAAATTTGAATAAAGGTTAATACCCTTGATAGAGAAATGGACATGGTATTCACTACACAAAGACTTTGGCGTGGGAAAAACGCGGTGTAATTTTGGCAGCATAACGACATGACATAAGAACTCATAAAAATGGTGATGAGAGAGAAAGGGGTGTCTCATCATATTTACATGACATGGAAATTAAGGGTGTAATATAGATACATGTCTCAACAAAATTTAATGGAATTTAGATTCATGATACAAAATAATTGCTTGAATGTAAATGAGGAGAGAGAAATTCCATTTGGAATTTCGGCATATTAACAGGTGTACATGGGAGGAATTTAATGAAATAGAAAGGGGGTATACCATCATTAAAAAAAGAGGGAATTATGGGGGAGGTTCTAAACTATACCCTAAAATTTATAATTGAAATTAAAAGGGAATAACAACATAAAGAAAATTTGACAAAAACTAAAAAGGAAAAAAACCCTTACCACGTTGTAATCAATCAACTCATATGAGAAAAGTTAATAACCACCAAATGAATCACAGAATACAATGAATATAAAAAGAATCATGATAATATAAATATATCAAATGGAGGTACATAATACACCACAGTAAATAAATAAGTGTTGAACAATAGAAATCTCACGGAATTAAAAGTGAGATAAGAAATCCCTTACCTTGTGTCCGACATGACTCGTGTGTTCCTTGTTCTTCCTGAATAATAAACATAAGTTAATTTATACTTGATTCATAACCTTTTTAATGTTTATTATTACTTTTATATCACTAATTACCTTTCAATAATAGTTAACTAATTATTTTTGTTCATATCGGACATTTTGTCGTTGTTCAGAATTTGAGTTAAAAGTGAACTTGTTATAATTACAATTTGTCCATGTGGTCAAAAATCCATTATCTCCAGAAATATATTAATGATTTAGATATCATATATATCATATATATCTAGTGTATATATATATATATTTATATTAGTACAAAATAGTTGGAGATAAGAAATGAAATGCACCGTTCATGGAGACAGTAAGCCGAACGTACACATGAACGCTACTTTAATTTCTATTTAATATTTAATGGAATGAAAAATTAATGATATATAGGTATATTATAATTCTAGTTTAATATAATGTTATATATATGTTACATAATTTCATAAATCCATCTTTATACGTTCCATGTATGTCAAGAACGAATCATATCACCTTGAGAGGGAGGTAGTCCGCACTTCCTCAAATGAAATTATCGTGTTTACACATAACGGAAGACATAAAGGTATGATTTTAAATAAAAATTACAGAACAATATAGAAAATAAAACATAATATATATCATATATAAATATAGTTTCATCTTAATGTCCACCATGAGAGGTGGTAGGAGATAATTGAACAATCATCGCTTCATGAGGTGTTAGTTTTCCATCCACAAAAACAGTATGTTCTTCAGCCATTAGATGTAGGTGTGTGCCAGTGTAGTTCTAATAAATATCATAAAAACATCCTAGTATATTTAGGATACTGTTTTTGTTATAAAATAAAGGACTAAAATTTTTTTAGGGGTTGGAGAAGTAAAATAAAACAAAAGAACTTAAGAGAAGATGTTACCTTTAAATCGGGTAACTCCCCTTTGTTTGAACCAAATGGGTTTCTTGAAGTGCTTTCTGCCTAAGGTAAGGCCTCTAAGATGAAGAGAGGGATATTGGGAGGTTATTTGAGCAGTGGTTTCATGATACAATGGCTTGAGAATTGTGAGAAATGGGTTATAAGTGAGGTCTTTTTATAAGGGAGAGGAGGGGCTCTTTCGGAAAGTTTGAAACAATTATTTTACTATAACCTCATTTTCGGTTTCAAAAGGTCAAATATTAGTTAATATAAAAGTTAATATGACTCACGGTCGAAATAAAATAATCCAATAAGAATTATACAGGTTTTTCATATTGTTTTAATATTTATAATCATGTTTATTTAAATGATTTATTAATGAGGTAAATATTGTATCAATATTGTGTCATAAATAATTTATTTTATTTTATGTCTAAAAATTATAAAAAAAATACCTTGATGTAGTAAATATTTTTATCTTTCCAAATAATATTTAAATTCAAATAGATATATTATATTACCCCATGTAAAAATTTATTTACTAAAAGATATTTGTTTTTTTCATTTTTGTCATTACTTTAAATTAATTAATATAAAATGTCTTTTTTACTCCCATGTGGCTCAATGGGGCCCCATATTCGACCCAAGGATTCCCATGCTCTGATACGTATCATCCAATAGGATTAGGACACTTTTTTGGGTAATTTAATATTACTATAATATTATATTTTACCCTTATTTATTATTTTTACCTTTTAATCATGGTAAATAAAATATTTACTAAAGTAAAAAAATTAAAATGACCAAAAACAAAAGTTACCTATTTAACCAATTTGGACCTACTTATTCCCAATATGGAATCCATTTTTCCAAATTCAAGACACATAAGTGGCAGAAATTAATTTAAAATTAATTCCAGCTGTTAAAACAAATAGCATGTTTTTAAGAAATAATAACTATCAAAAGATTGACACCTGTTTATGTCCAATTTCAAACTGAAATTACTTCCAATTACAAAAATTAGATTAAATGGTAAAAATATAATCTAATTAAACTTTAAAACCAATTAAAAATATAATACAACCATATAAATAAATTAGATTAAAAGGCACTTTTGAATTAAAATACAGTATTCTTCACTATTCATTAAAAAATGAACTTTATTAGAAAAAAACCAAGATTTCATCCAAAGTAAATTTTGGTGTCCAAATTCTAAAGAATAATTCTATTTTTCCAAATAGAACAAATAAAAGTGACAAGAAAAATATATAAAGAGGGTTTTCCATTAAAAGGTGGTAAATTGATCTTTTAGTGAATATTAGAGTATTTATGCTTAAAATTGAATTCTTTACTTATTTTATGCCTCTAACTTTTATTGGATAAATGTAAAAATTTTCAAAAAACATGTATCATCATATTGTAGTTAGTTATATTCATTCCCGCCAATATAATGGCTAGGCATTAACTACCATTTAAAATAATAATATTATATTATTAGTGTGCAACGTAAGATTTCAATGAAACCCATTGTTGCATATCAGGTACGTCTTCGAACATAGAGTCCCCTTTAAAGTATAATTAATATTTAATTCACAGATATTAATAAATATGAAAAGAAATATTCTTTATATTCTTGGGATGTTAGAATAACGGGTTTGTCAAGTATTGGTAACTTCATTCTTAGAAAATACTTCCTCTAATGCCTTTTAGCTGTTTTCCCATGCCATTCCTTAGATTCAAAATTTCTCAAGTCACAGTTTACAATTTCCCCCTCCATACTTGAATATGGTAATATGTTTCCAAATAAATTATCAAGAATTGAGTCAATATCATCCATTCAGTCAAAGCTATTAAACCTTAAATATTATACTTTTTATAGTCCAACATGCATAACTTTAAACATCCAATTACAAAAGACATGGTACTCATTAAATTGGGAACCTATAAAGGGTACTCTTAACAAAAGTCGAGTGTCAGCTCGCTAAACGTACATTTTTTATGATTTAGTCAATATTGAGCAATTAAAAGATGCAAAATTTGTGGGGTTGTTTATATAACCCTAGTAAAAATCAAACTATGATTACATAGCCCATTGTCTTAGGTAAAAATAAGAGCAATTATCTAGAAAATGAAGGTACATATTATTTAAGATGAACTATTTTTCATTGATGAACAAGATTAGAAGAACATCCATAGACTGGAGTCTCTTCTCTTTTTTTAGAAATTATAGAAGACTTTCAACATGATTTCTCATATGTTTCACAGTATCCCGAGCTTCATCAGCAGACAATTAAAGTTCATTTAATCGACAACTTCACTCTCTTCAGCTCGACGAAGCGCTTCTTTGGCATATTTGATGGATTTTTTACCATCCTCTTGGACTTCTTCCAACAAATTATGAATCTGGTCAAGCCCCCCCAGTAACAGCATATAGCTCTTGCTGAAGGTGAAACAGCTGGACATTCTTCTCCTTGATCTTTTGATTCAGATCCTTTATCTCTGCAGCATGATCAACCTCGTCTCGGGACACTACAGCCTGAAATTAACTGATATTGGTCAACAATATAGCTATGATCAGGTCTTGATGACACCATTTCTCTTGCTCCCTCATTCGAATGACTTGTTTCACTACGACATGGATTTCTTGATATCCAAAACTGCCAAGTCCTAGAATGATGAACAGGGATGAAATTCTTGGAATTTTCGAAGGCAGTACTTCAAGAGGCACCTCAGATATTATCTTCCATATATTTTTCCATGCCTTGCGACGTGAGAATTGGAGCGCCTTTTGCACCTCTGGATCTGATTCGGCATCACTATCACAGGGAGGAACATAGTCTGGGATTAATGCACTTAAGGAAGTGCCCCATTATTCTCCTTCTATGACCCTGTTTGCTTCAATTTATGCTACTGTTTGGGCTGAGGCTGAGGCTTCTCCTCTAGATCAAGACATTGAAGTTGACAGACCTGTTTGGTCAATTGAAAGTATGGTTAGTTTTAATGTATAGTAAAAGTTTATTTATTTTCTTACAGATTATGTAAGCCACAAATATCATCATCTTTTACCTAACAGTAGATCAAGAACTTTTGAAGACTCCTCCCTATCTTTCCTAGCTTCAACAGGATTTTCAGGATGGGTTTCAGGAGGATCTTTCGTGTTAAGTTCCACCTGAGCCAATGTTTTTGAAATAACAGGGTTGACATCAATGTCGACACCCCTTTCAAGAGTTGTTTGTTCAGTAGTTTCTTCAGATGGAATTGTACATTTTTTAACCAAACAGGGTTATAAGTGTAATCATGAGAAGATTAACATGACAAATTATGAAGCTCACGTCCAGTTTATTACATAAGTAGATCTCCAAAATCTTCTAAATCACATGGTAGTTTAACATGTTCTAAAATTTCTTCAAAGGACATACCATGATTCATAATTTTATCCAATGATATCCCAGATCACAGGTTAGTCTCAATAGTGGGAGCACTCGGCATGTCTTCTTTGTGACTTCCATCTAGAAATATCTAACCCCAGATAGCTTCTTCAAATATAGTTGTGGTGTCACCTTTGGTGGTTGCCAAATGTTCGGGTGCATTTGTTGAACCTAAAACAACACAGAATGGAAGTCAGTTGTTGTCTCATTTGTGGTTCTATGAAGTATTTGTTAATTTACAAGAAGTCTTTTTTCTCATGGCATTAGAAACAGGAGCAGTGTTGGGAACTGACACCAGCTCATCTGCTCTCAGTATTTCAGTAGGAACTTGTGGCCGTTCTACAACACCCTCTATTGTACTCTAAGGATATTCAGTACTTTCCCTTAAAGAGGAAACTGAATAATCCCCTCCAATCCCAAGAAGTTTGAGAATTTTTTTATAAATTAAGATTCATGACTACCAGAAAGACTTACCACTACTGATAAAGTGTTTGACTTTGGTCTTCTTTCTTAGATGCATTTTATTCTTGGACTTTTTGGGTGGATTGACATCATCATATCTGAAAACAGGTATCAGAGACAATAACACCCTTTCTAACTCCTCATCCATGACTTTCTGGCCTGGAGATACTTCACCCGGCTCACGAGAAGATTTAGTGGCTCCAAGAGCGGTGCCACCAGGGCTATACCGCAGAGAAGGGATTTCAGTGGCTCTTTCCTTTAAAAGATACAGGATGAAGAATATTATTTCCTTAAATAAAAAATCTTTGACTAAATTCAAATTTAAAAGAAAATATAAATATGAGAGAACGGAAACTTACATATTCAGGAGCCACGTAATCACGCCACTCTTTGTCTAATTAAGGACCAATCCCCTTAGTAGTAACACTTTCCATCATTTCCTCCACCCACTTGGTTATAGGAACTGACTCATCAGTGGAATATATGAGAATTTCTTGATCTTTGATGTAAAACATCACTTCATTGGGGTTTTCCTAAAAAATAATGTCAAAGGATGCCCGGAGATTCCCTACTCTAGGGATATGTAGCCCTTTGTATAAGTCCATCCAGGCAGTTTCAGCATCTCAATATAAACTCCACAATGTCTGGACAGCCTCTGTTCATAAAAATTCAGATTGTGCACCAGAAGATTGCGAAGAGGGTCCTATAATCTTGGACTTCAACTTCTTCCCAGCTCCTACAATCACAGATAATGGATAAGAAAATGAAACTTGTTGCTCTTTAAAATAATGGAGACTAAAATGCCTCAATGATGTAACTCACCGGGAGTCGATGGAGTAGGTCTCTTGACTCTGGAAAGCGAATTATATATGGAATGAGGCTGCTTTGACGTATTTCGAGCCTCATCATCCCCATCCTGGGAATCTAGTGAATTAGATTTGGGTGAGGAATATGGTGAATCAGCTCCGGGTGAGGAAGAGTCACCTTCCAAATGAAAAGCATATTTCCTAATGGTTATCTTCTTTATCCCCACTCGAGGTACCGACTGATTCAGTACCCCTTCAGGGTATGATGCTACCCAGCTCTCGACATACCAAATAGTCAATCGACTTGCCGCTTCAACAGCTGGTAGATCAAATACCGCCCCAGTCTTCTCCATAGATGTCATCAACCATAGTTGATGAGAAACAATCGAATGTTGATCTATCCTCACATTCACTAGAGGGGATATAGTAATTTGCTACAGACATTTGAATTGAAGTGTGAATCTGTATGGAGCATAGGCCTCACATATAATTTCTCTGTCAATCCTCGTGGCTAGTGTACCATATCTACATGCCAACATATATGCCCTTAACTCCAGGCCAACTATTCCATCATCAACAAATCACCCTGTTGGAGGATTTCTATAAGGAAAGAAGTGAAACTCCTTGAACATGCTCAGAATTATTTTGATATCATAAGCATTGAGGGATAAGGGAGAAATTCCAGAAAAGTACTGAACAGATGGCCGGAAAGAACTTCCAAAAACCTGTACCCCACTTTGTACAACATATGACCTGAAGTGGGTAGCGATCCATCCCCATAAAACTTTGAATGGTCCAACTATTCTTAGAGGAGAATTACCCCTATAAACATGAAGTATGATCCTATAAATCTTGGACAAAACAAGAGTGGAAAACCCAACCATCTTCCTTTCAGCCAGCTTGGTTGCAATGCAAAAGGTCCCTGGCCCCACACATCCTTTCGAATCCCAAACTAGTAAAAGGTAAACACTGAGCCACAAGGCCAAAAAGCCTGCCAGATGGGTCTTCACTGGACTTTTCTGGTTCACTTCATACCCCCACCTATCAAACTCTCCTACTTCCAGAGTTGGCCAAAATATTCCCAGAGCACCCCTATTTTCTGCTCTAGAGAAACTAGTAGGACGAGTGTAGGAAGGTCCCTCTTCTCTCTTATTAATTCGAAACATGTACATCCACTCCTTTAGATGGATATATTTTCTAGAGTGGGGTTTTTTGGTGGTGGTATTCTTATGATTGTAGAAAATTTTCATTGACTCTTGATCCAAAGATGGATTCTTCTCTGAATAATTCCAGGTCACCTTGGGGGCAATGAATTCATCATACATATCTCCCAAAATTGGATCCACTGAAATCTTTTAGACGTACCACAAACTGATGCCTACTTCTCCATGAGCCAGATAGAAGGAATTCGTTTCCGGGCTCCAACGGCTACTTAACTTTGTCACAAAATTCTCATTCCTGTAGACATATGTCTGCCTAGCATAGACAGCTTCATATATTGTAGCTCCCTTCAGATCATCGACAAAATCATCATAGGATTGTTGCACCCAATATGCCCACATCCATGTCGGCTTCACCACTCCTCCAGGATGGAAATAACAAATCTTCTTCCATCCCTTATATTGGTACATCTGAGAATTTCAGAAAATAGAGGGATAACAATGCACCTGCTGCTCAGGCGTGTGAGGCTTCAGATCTGAAGCACCTTGGCTAGGATGCATTATTTATGCCTTCTCTACTATCCCTACATTGGAAAATGATCCTGAAACTGAGACATTTTCCAAAGAGAAGTTGGTGTAGGGTTGAAACCAGGAATGAGGGATATATTTCATTGCCTCTAGAACGTTGAATCCTTGTAGATAACCATAGCCATACCAAGGAAAGTAGATTCTCTGTGGGAAATTGGAATAATATTTCTTCAAGTACTTAGCCAAATCCAGGAGAGTGCTGTCTCAAATAACATAATAGTCATGGCCGAGGACATTCATCATGTCATTTATTCTCCTTCTGGCCAACTCATCAGCTGATCCAATTGTTCTGGGAGCCCTTGAATCTGCACAAAGATCAAACAAAAAACATTTAAGTAAGTATGTTTTGTAAAATTTTGATGAAGGAAATCAAAAAAATGGCAAAGGAATTAAGGAGGAAGTCCCAAACATGGTGCGCAAGTCAAAAACGGTCACTCATGGTTTTCCTCCCTAGTCATGGCGTGCAAGTGAAATACCTTCTGCAGAAGCGCGACAAAATCCAGAAGTGCGATTCACCGAAGACAGAAGCACCTGCGCGACGAGAGCTCAAGTTTCTCGAAGCTGAGCGAGTTTGTGTAGGAGTGATCCTGTATATATAGGCAATCCAGACCACCTGCGCACCATAAATGTGCGCCCCAGTATCTGCGCACCGAACTTGCATGCCACATACCCTTGATTTCTCCAGCTTTACCTCAGAGCCGGAACCTCTTTCCTTTTCCGATCCAACTCTGAGGGGGGGATTTTGTTGACACTCCTTTCTGTCACAGAGTCCAACGATTGGCAGAGGGGAATACCTTATGCACAAAGAGAGTCACCCTTTGAAGAACATCAAAACAATTGACAAAGGCATGGACTCGGAGCCCATTTGGAGGGTGGCGCGCAAGTTACTTGTGCGCCGCACAAGTTACTTGCGGGCCACCTATGGGTCGCACAACTCACTTGAGTGACCTATTTTATTTTTCTCTCAAGGATCACGGTGGCCTATAAATAGCCCATGCAGGCCCCCATTTCAAAGATGGATTATCCAAAAGTCAAATTCAAGATCTGGTCACCCAAGTCTTCAACTCAACTCTTCTGAAAGCTTCTAAGGTAACTTTTTACCTAGAGTGGAAGACTTGAAGGAGTAAGATAAAGATTATGTGTTTAGAATTCATCAACACTTGCGTGCCTAAGTATCCATAACTCCTTACAAATGGAAACACTTGCACTCCACCATACCCTTTCGATGAAACTTGTGCGTTGCCCTTTTGGAAACATCTTAGGATAATACTAAAGGCTTGAGTTACGTCTCGCCCAAGTATCACCCTAAGGACTCTTCATCGCCCAGGTGAACCCATGCTCCGCAAGTAAACTTGTGCGGCCAAGAAATGAATGCCAAATTTATTTCTGTTCCTCTCTCTCATTCACCTCTCCTCTTCAAGATATTAGCCCTCGAACCCCTTTTCAAATCCATTTATGGCATGGTTCCTTCATTGGCTTCCTTATCTGAAAGGAATTCTGTGAGAGCCTCTCCAAAAACCTCATGACTTACAAGCATTATGTCACCACAGTTAGACGTTTCCTCCATGTAACCTCATCCTTTAAGATGAGAGGATCATTTGATTCAGGGAATCCCCCTGAGGAGTAAGCCCCATGTTTCCTTAGTTTGGGCCTCCTTATCCGGAATAAGACCCAATCATAAATATTTTAATTAAGGTATTCCACCTCAGGAGTAAGCCCCAAGTCCCATTAACCTGTTCCCCCTTCTCAAGAGTAAGACAAATTCATAATTTCCATTAACATTGGGCCTCCTTCTCAGGAATAAGCCCCAATCATAATTCGTTTAATTTGGGCCTCCTTATGAGGAGTAAGCCCCAAGTTATAAGTCCCCTTTAATTTGGGCATCCTCCTTAGGAGTAAGCCCCAGGTTAAAACTACAAATATCCATAAGGTACAAATACCTTTATAGACCCTGATCCTAGGCTTCTTTCTTGAAGTAAGTCTTGGTCTTCATCTACTTGGGAAGTCATACATACGTAATCCCCATATCATTTCTTGTGACTGCATCTTTCTTGGAACAATTGTTAGGTTTACTGATATCACTTGTTTCTCACACCAAGAATGACTCACATGAGCTTAGAGTGTAAAAGTAATCACGAAATCTATTTTTGGGCCATTAACCATGCATAAGCCCCACATTTCTTCACCCAAACTACGTGGACTTTGATCTCTACCTTAAAAGTATATTACATAGGAAGCCTTTATAAGGTTCAATCCCATCATTAATTAATTATTTTCTGTCCCATATGACGTTAAACTATATCCTTCTGATCAAACTACGTGGGTTCTGATTCCTTTTTAATGAGGATACGTAGGTAGCCCATCATCGGGTACGATCCCGACTCTGAAATAATGCTTTTCTTTCTGAATGACAGTAATCTTCAAGTGCCCCACTGAGTGGCTTTAAAACTAGTACGGTCATCATAATGACCAAGAGATTTCTATATAATTTATAGAAGGATACCATTGACTGCGAATTTCTAATACATACAGATGATTCTCCATCAATGAAGAACCTAAAATACATATAAAATATTCTCTAAATCCCATACATATCAATCATCAATTTCCAAATCTAAAGGAAAACTCATTTTCATGCTTGGTGAATTAATAAGGATTCGTGAACATAACTTAAATCTATAAGAGAGTTCCGGAGTAGCCAATAATTCCCCCCAAAAAGGTGTGATGAGCCTGACCTCCCATCCTCTCGACCAATGCAAATTCTTAAGCCACATCGGTCCAAAACTAATGAGCACCTACAATTGGAAAGTAGGTTTAAATGGATATAGAATTATTGTGTGTTTCCGATTCTATGAATAAACCTGTTATAAACCGATTGGAATGTTTGAACCTTAAACAAACAAGGTCATCCCCATTTCCAGACTAAACAAAATTATAATCTTAATTAATTTCTGTAAAATATTTATATCTTCAAGTTGTGCAAGGTACTTGCACATTGTGCACTCCATATGAATTCAGAGCTGTACACATTATAAAATAAAGCACATGTTACTGTGTCTTTTATTGATATTACATGTATTGTAATTACATTGTAATACCTGATACCCAATTGAAGAATGTAAACACTATATCCTAAAAATTATCACACAATGCACACTCTATCACACTAAAAATCACCTTTACTCATGTTTCTAAGTAAAATTTATAAATCCTAGAATTTATATTTGATAAAAAATAAAGAATTTTTTTAATTCACCATGAAGAAATTATATTATGTTGAATTTTTTATATTTTTATTAAATAATTTTTATGTTGAATTGTGAAAAATATAATTTTTTTCTAAAACGACAGTATTTATAAATATACCATGAATTAAGTATAAATTAAATAATTATAAACCATTTTCCATGATCAAATATGTATTTATGTAGTAAAAATATACATTTAAAAATAATTTTATCAATTTATAAAATCTAGTTTAATATTTTTATAATCTTAAGTAATATTTTCCAATAAAAGAAACAATTTTTATTCTTTTATTTTATTTCAATATTTTTTATAAAATTTTGATTGTATTAATTTTAAATCCATATAAATTTTATATTAATACAATTATTATTATAGAAATCTAAAGAATTACTAGTTTATCCTACATAATAATTTCAAGCACAAAAATACACTTTTTATAAAAAATTAGTTTTTACGAATTACATGCACTAATTTTAAAATGTTTTTTTCTTAAACAGAAATATTTTTTGATAAAATGGATATCATATTTATAATCAGTAAGAAAATGCTATATAATAATTCTTATATTATTTTTTGGCATTAAAAGTGAACTACTTTGCTAAAAATTAATTAGCATGGTAAAAACCAAATAAGGTAAAGGTGAAAAATATAAGAGTAAAAGTCTTGAAACATGAAAAAAAATGTGTGAAAATGAATTTTAGTGGATTTATATATCTTAAATCACCATAAAATTAATTATTTACTACTTTGGTTCCATTTACCCTTGAATTGTCTCATTCCATCATTGAAAAATTAAAGTTTATTTACAAAAATGCCATTTTCATCACTTATAAAAATGGATCTCTTCCACGAATTCTTGCTATAACTATTACTTATAATTTCATCATAAAATTCAATAACTTTTTTCCCTAGAATAAAATCACACATTAATAGTCTCACTATTTCTATTTTTTATCATAAGGCTTCCATTTCCAAGGATATTTCCACGATAAATATTAAGTTATCAACATAAATATTTCTTACCCTTTAGTATTATCTTATTAATATTAATCATATAAATTTTTTTAGACACTATAATATAATTAAATAATAATTATTAAAATAATATATTGATATTATATTAATGGATAAACCATTTTTCAATCATTTCTATCCAATAAGAAAAACAAAACAACATTGATCATGCACACATGCAAACTACCACCACCACAAAGCGATGTGGTTTTATTCATCACCACCTTTCATGGTTGGAAACAAGGATAAATTTTATGAATTAATATATTAACCATGTCACAATTGTGATTATGAAATGATAATTTATCATATAAATTCATTCATTCCCATTCATTGAGAAATAGAATCATTTATTGTTCAAATGTGCAAACTACCGCCTTCGCAAATGAAAAAAATTCATTGGTACTAAAAATACTTAATTTATGGTTATAAGAATGAATTTAATTAATATATATGATATTTATTAAATTTTTAATCTTTTATAAAATTTATATTATCATTACAAAAAATATCCCTTACCCATAAAATCATTATAACAAGATCTCGTTCGGGCCGACTTTACTACCTACATGAATGGTGTTATAATGTTTATATAATAAATAAAAAAGGAATATTATATAATAATAAGATTATTTAATAATTATGTATTTATGTTTTTTTATTTTTTAAGGGTGTTTTTAGTATTTAACACATTTATGTTTATATCCCCTTTTGATAATTAAACACACAAAAACAAGTTCATAGCAATTTCCATTTTCTCAAAACCTTATACATGTATTTAACCAAATAAAAATGGGACTTAAGGAATAATTAATAAGAATATTATTATACTGAACATAATATCAAATTGATGAAATACGAATCTATAAAAAACATTCAACACCACCTTTGTAATGTTGGTATAAAAAAACATATGAAAGTAACAATATTTTTTATGAAAATAAAACATAAATAACTAATGTTTTTGTAATAAAATAATATGATGAAGGTTATAGCTATGGATAAGGTTATTAAATAAGTGGTTAAAATAGTGTTTTTAATTATATAGTTGATTTAATCACTTTCATGGAAGTTGGTAATTAATGTAAGGGTTTCTACATCTCAATTTTGATATATTGAGATATCATTTATATTCACCACATTTTTATTTTATGTGGTATATACATTAACATAGAAATATTTTTCTATATTCTTCATAAATTTAAATGAATTTATGAGAACATATCATTATCCCTAACCCATGTTATTTTGACACAAGAGTTACCAAAACCATGATAAAACTAAAACTTTTCCAAAATTGAAAAACCATATGAATGTTTCAGAAATGTAAAAGTGAATTATAGTTTCTAAGTAATTACATATCTATACTAATATTGGAATGATGTTATATCTTTGGAATATATAAACCTAGGGGTATCAACTTGAAAATTTCTTGTTTATTATCAACTTTATATTTACTTGATGTATGATCTGTGGGACTAAAACTGCACATATGTATAAACACTCTCATGGGATATTCTTGGGGTAATTCACATGCTCATACAAACTATAATGAAGTATTTTCCTACCATTTATATGATCTAATAACATTAAATACTATTGAAATCAATTACTACCTTCTATTAATAACCTATAACTTTGAGATTACCCTTCTTCACTACCTTATCTTTATTTCATTGATAAGGGTGGTTTCCATTGCATTATAAATGTTCCTTTGGTCGGATATTAACCTAGTGTGCAAAATTATTCCATCTAATAGGGAAATGTTGATAATCCATATATATATATATATTATTTCAATATGGATAACTATTGATTACTCATCCATGATTATTGATTAAATTGCATAGGGAACATCAATATAAGTATGGTTTAACCATCCACCTTCTATCATTGGATGAGTTATGATCATGTTATCCATTTTATTGAAATAGGGAATGATATTTATTTTATATATTTTTTTATTCAAATAAGTATGTTTATGAAGGATATTTTATTATTCAAGGTATTTTTATTCATATCATCCATATGGTGAATGCATTGAAATTAAAGAAGTGAAAAATGTTGACTGAAATTACATATCCCCTTGATGCATCAGTATGTATCACAATCCAAAAGATTAGGGTATTTGGAATATGCTATACTAATTCATACATGATGTCTTGGTTGTGGAATTGATGAAAAAATGAGGTCTTGGTTGCGACCTTGATTGCAATAATATTTTCTTAGACGAGGGCTTAATGGTAAAGATCATGATATTTTAAATTATCAATTCTATCATCAGGAACCCAGTTATTATTATCCATGTGATTATTTTCATTATTTTTTCTCCATGGATATTATTTATGCTCAAGATATTTTTTAGTTGGAATTTTTATTTATTATTCACTCTTCCATAATGTGTATTCCTATTATTATATCTTTCACTATACTTATACCCTTAGTAAATATTCAAGCCCATCGTATATGTTTTTCCTTCTATATTGTACCAATATGTGAACTATGAATAAATTCAGAGATGAAATAAAATGAATAAGAATTTCCCAAGAAGTTTTTATTTGGTATTTTTATGTTCCAATGTAATATTGAAATCATGTATGTATCTTATATCTGAGGAATGATAAACTATTTAGTCCATTGTGATATGATCACTTGTATATTATACCAATGTAGTAAAGTAACCACCGAATCTAGGTTACTCGAGATGATAAATTATAGTTCATATTAAAGGAAGTTTAGTATGAACCTTGAGAACTATATTTTATGAGAATATAATTATCACAATCATTTTGAATAACTATTAGGATTTCAAGGAAATATTACTTGAATTGGAAATTTTATGAATCAATATTCGTAATGTTATGAGCAAATTAAGCATATTCTGTTATTTAGAAATGGGGCCTAATGGGAGGAAGAGAAATAATCAGTGTAGACATTTCCTTCTAGAACAATTCTTTATATATGGTGTAGGAAATGGGTAGATTATATATATATATATATATATATTAGATTAGTTAATTTTTTTTATGAATAATAACCTTGATCATGTGAAGAAACCTTCAAATAAATAACATGGTGAAGTAGTGTTGGAATTCTTCAGGTAAAAATAACCTTCATCATTCAATAGGACCATTAATCCATTAGTAGATGAATAATGGATCAAATCCCTAGAAAAGATATTACTTTTCTTAGGATGTAATGAAAGGGATAAATTTTTCACTGAAGTTTATCCTCTAAGGGGATATGTTGATCAATTGTAGTAATTTATTCAAATTACTATAGATGATGAGGAGATAGAAAAATGGAATGAAATACATTCAAGGTTATATTTTTTAGAAATAATTCCCTATAAAAATGAGATGATATGGAAAAAAGTCCTTAATTTGAAGTAGATGGGAGAGGAGAGAGTTTCTACGTATAAGAAGAATTTTAAAATTTATTCTAAGAATGATGTGGACTCTGTACATAAACCGGAAATTAGGATTGAACATTTCATTGATGGGATTAAGAAGATCCTCCAAAGAGAACTAATCTTAAAATATTTCTTCATACGATGATATAGTATCAAGTTCCATCAATAAATAAAAATAATTCTCTATAACTTAATGTTTCAATATAATTAAATATATGAAGAGAAAAACTGATCACTATGGAAAAATAAATGTGGAAATGAAGAAGGAAAAAATGAGACACCCAACATGTGATAATTATGGAAAAAACACCTTGTCACTTGATTAAAGGGAATGTGAGTTTTTACTTGTTTGTTGATAATTTCTATATATCTCATTAATGGAAAGGGAATAAAAAATCCATTAATATCCAGTTCTTTAACAATAAAGAGATGGGGAATTACTCAAACCAATTCCCCAAGAGCCAAGGGAATACACCTCATAAGTGGCCTAGGGTAAAATTCAATGATTATTTGATTACTAAAGATGAATTTGAAGTTTCCAAAGATATAATAATATGTAAAATGATAATAAAATCAATGATGGATGATTATTTATTTTATTCTAGTTCTTTAAACTCTTAAATTTTTCTTATTTTGAAATAATACAAAAACATTACCCAGAACTATGATAAATGAATTACCAATCAAGTTAACGAATAGAAATATTATTGTAATGAGGGTATATTAGACAGTAACCATTATAATGAATATAAATTCCCTACTTACCAAATTTTTTATCATACCTATGGTAGACTTTGACATAATCCTAGGGTTCGATTGGATTTTGAAGTATAATGAAAAAAATTATTTCTAAGAGAAGGAGATTATGATTCGTAAAATTGGAATGAAGTTCTTTATTTTTATTTATGAGGCCACTTTATGAAATCTATACACAACTAACCCTTAGTAACCTACATTAATTAAATCATTGTAGAAGAAAAGAATATGCATCCTATGGTTTGTATAGATAACTTAACAATGGTGGATGTACGTATTGTTATTGATAAATAAATATTTTTCTTAAATAATTACTTGGTAATATTTCTGGTCATGAAGTATAATTTTCTACTGAACTCACACCATAAGAAAAATCTATATGTAATACTACCTATAGAGTGGACCTAATGGAATTAATGAATCTAGATAAACAAATTTATGTTTTTTGTGATAAGAGATTCTTTTTCACTAGTGTTTCCCATTGGGGAGCCATTGTTATTTTTTTAAAGAAGGATTGGTATATAAGGTTATGTGTAGATTATATGCCGATAAATTATATTCAGGGTTTCCATTTCCCCCATCGATGATGATGGATCTCCCCGTCATATCTTTCTTCTTTTCCATTCATCATTTCCTACAGTCTTATTTTTTCTCATTTTCTCCTTCTTTTTGATGTTTCCTTCTCTTATTCTCTATAAGTATCACAACCATGGTATTTACCCTATTGTTCTTTTGGTCTTCCCATTGTCGGTTTTTTGCTGTGAAATCCCTCACCTGTTCCAACCCTTCTCTAACATCATGTTACCCTACAAATCTCCAGGTTAGAGTTGAAGCATCGGTTCATAGAGGGTTTTGGTTCTGTGGTTCAGCGGTCGATGGGCTTCCTGGCGCTTCATGAATTGACTTTCTTTTTCTATCCATGCTATTGGTTTTCTACTCCATAGATTATAAAATCCTTAAAACACCTTAGCCACTCAACACTTCTTTGACCTCTAGTTCCTCAATTACTCTCCCAATCAGATATAGTGCAGTGGAATCTATGAGGTTATGGGATGTGTGGTTTATTGGTTGTCAGTGCTCCTGACGGGTCATGAGTTGGTATCATCTTGTGAAGTTAGTTACTTGTCTGACATATTTTATTTGCGTTTCTTACTCAAATAAATCAGTGGTGTTTTTGTGTGTTTCTCTATGTGAGATTATTCTATTTGATGATCATTTAGTGATGAAGTCAATATGTGTTTCTAGTTTTGGTGATGTTTGTTTCTGGGTGGTGGAGGATGTCAGTGTCAATGGTGGAGATGAAGGTGTAGCAATTATGATGTGGGTTTAATGTGATGGTAGCTGTTATGGGATGATCTTTAGTGGGGTTATTTCTATATAAGTGGTAAAATTAGGGGGAACGAAACAAGGTAGAATGCCACTTATTATTTTTTGTATAAAAGAGATGGGATATGTGAACTTGTTGATTTTTGAATTTCAAATAAGGGTTGTTGGTTTTTTATGTATATTTTTTTTGAACATTTTAATCCGACTGGGTTTTTGGTGGAATACAATTGAATATTTTGTTCCCACCTAACCATAATGTGGATTTTCAAAATACCCAAAAAATTATTTGGAGGAGTATCATATCCCACATGTTGATGACTTATTTTATCAACATAACTGACCTTAGTATTTTTCAAAGATTGATCTTTGTTTTTGTTATCACTAATTATGGGTGAGGAAGGATGATATATCAATGATGGATTTTTATAAAAGGTATAGACATTATGAGTATATAGAAATTCTATTTTGATTGAAAAAATCTCCCATTATGTTTATGGATCTGTTGAATAGAGTATCCATGGATTATCTTAATGATTTTATAGATTTATTCATTGATGATATACTGATATAATCTAAAAGATACGGGGAGCCTTATAATCAATTTTGAATCAATATTGAGACTCTTGAGGAAAATGAATTGTATGAGATATTTATTAAGTGTGATTTTTGGTTCCAATACATTAATTTTCTTAGACACATTTCTTATATGTATCGAATATGTGTTGATCCTTAAAACATGAAGGCAAAAAAGGAATGACCCACACCAAATAATATAACGCAGATAAATATTTTATTTGTCTTAGAAGGTTACTATCGATGATTTGTTCAAAATATTTTCTCAATTAGACAACCCGTTAACCTAGATGACACAAAAAGATGATAAATTAATATCGTAAAAGTAATGTGAAGAAATATTTTAGGACCTAAATTATAAATTGCTCAATTCACTAGTATTGAATCTATAATATGGAAATTAAGGATTTGTAATATATAGTGATTCATCAAAGGATTTACTTGGTTGTTTCCTTATGAAAAATTATAGAGTGGTTTATTATGAATTGAGACATTTAAAGATACATGAATAGAACCGTAAAACCATAGATCAAGAGTTGGTAGTAATAATATCTTCCAAGAAGATATGGAGGCACTACCTTTATTGTATGAAATGTGAGATATGTACAGATTACGAGAATTTGAAACACATATTTTCAAAAAAGGATCACCACATGAGACAAATGGGATGGCTAGAACAACTCAAGGACTTTGATTTCTCAATACACCAATACTCTAAGAAAGAAAACAAGGTTCTTAATACCTTAAGTAGGATTCATCAAGATTTTGTAACCAAAATGAGGGTAGAGAAGGATCATACATTCATATAGTTAGTAAATTTGTATATGGTCATCATTATGAAATGGGAAACATAAATAATTTTACAAATTATTTTCAAACCAAACATACTAGAGAAGATAGTGAAGTCCTAATATGAAGGTGGTGGTTTAGAAAAGACAATTTAAGATATAAATGATTGGATATTAATTGAATTTAATTATAAATATGGTTTGTTAATGCCCGAAAAGATACTATGTGTTCCATCCATACCTAAGCTAAAAAGTTAATTACATGATAAATCACATAGGTTTAATATAACTATACACCATGGTAGCAAAAATATGTATAATGATTTAAGATAAAGTTTCCTGTGGAATGGTATGTAGAAGGAAATTGAAGACTATGTGATTATATTCATGGTATGTCATTTGGTAAAGGATGAAATACAATATCCAAAAGGATTCATGTAACCTCTCCCTATACCAATTTTTTTGTGGGACAATGTTACGAAAGAATTTGTCACCGAACACATGTATACTCCTAACAGGAATAATGCTATATGTTTTATTTTGGATCACCTTACCATGTATCCAAATTTTATAATAATAAGGGAGGACTTTCCCATAAAAAATATTACACAAACCTATATCAATTAAGTAGAGAGACTTCAAGAAAAACCTCTATAAATAGTATTTGATCATAACCCTCAGTTCATATAAAAAACTTTTAAGAGCCTTTTAGAGGCTCTCATTACTAAGATTCATTTGAACACGACCTATCACCCTCAAACCGATGGAAATCCTGAAAGGAATAGTTAATAATTATAATACATTCTAAGGTCATGTTATCTAAAATTCAATATATGTGGTAATAATAACTATCGTTGGTATAATTTTCATATAATAATAAGTTCAAATCAAGTTTTGAAATGGTATCATACGAATAATTTTATGGGAATAGATTTCATACACTAACTTATTAGGATGAGGTTAGTGAGGGGAATATAATAGGCCCAAAAATTATTGAGGAGACAACAATGAAAGCGATTACTATTTATAATCACATTAAGATGACTTAAAACATACAAAAGAGATATTTATATAATAAGATAAATGATATATAATTTCAAGAGGGGGATCATGTATTATTAATGTTGTCTCCATGTAATTAAGTTATAAGGCTTGGGAAGAGGGGGAAACAATATCTTAGTTACCATGTTTGTTTTGAAATCTTGTAAGGAATTGGAGTGGTGTCTTACCGTCTCCCGATGACACCCAACTTATGAATATTGTTTTTATTGTTTCATTGTTAGATAAATGTATGCTAGATCCAATTCATGTAATCACCACTGATAGAATATAATTATAACTTGACTTGTATTATAATTAATATTCCTTCAAAATTCATGATACTATTGGGTAAGTGTTGAGGAATCAGACAACTCGACTAGTAAAAGTGATTTAGAGGAATCACATGTTAATGATGGAAATGATGGAATGATAAGATTAAATGATGAATAAATAACCGAATTTTTATAAGATAACATATGTAAATCTTTTAGGATAAAATTATTTACTGGTGGAGAATATAATACCCAAAAACTAACTAGTGTAGGTGAGCATTATATCCTGAAAGTTATTACACAATCCATAAACTATCATAATAGAAAGAGATAATATTCTTACTTATAAGTTAAATTTATAAATCCTAGATTCTATATGTGATAAAAAAAATAATTAATTTTCTTACTTAACCATGAAAAAAATTCTCTTAGGCTTAAATTTTGAGGGTTTTTTCAAATAATTTATTCTTAAGTTAATAGTGGAAAAATACAGTTTTTACTAAAACCATATTGTTTATGAATATACCAAGAATGAAGTATACATTAAATAATTATAAGTTTTTTTCAATGATCAAATATGTATTTAAAGGGTAAAATATACATTTCAAAATACTATTATGAATTTATAAAACCTATGTTTAACATTTTATAAACTTAAGTAATACTTTCAAATAGAAAATCTATTTTTAATGCTTTTTAATTATTATTTTATTAATTTGGTTTCAGATTGATTTTAAAGACACATAAATTTTATAATAAAAAAATTTATATTATTTAAATATAATAAATTTAGAAATTTATACTACAAATAATTTTTAATCCAAATAATTAAACTTTTCTAAAGATGGGTTTTAATGCATTACCTGTGCTAATGTTAAAATTATTTTTTCCTACACATAGAAATAATATATGAAATTTTTTTCTCATATTTAGAATTATTGGGTTATAATTATTTATAAAGTATTGTTTTATTTTTATTCATTAAAAGTAAACTACTTAGGTAAAAATTAATTATCAGGGTAAGAACCAAATATAAATGTTAAAAATATATGAGTAAAAGTCTAGAAAAATGTTTTAAAAATGTTTAAAAATGATTAAAAAATGTTTAAAATAAATTTTAGAAAATTTATTGACCTTATATCACCCAAAAATGAATTATTTACCACTTTTGAGCCATTGATCCTTGAATAGTTTTATTCAATCATTGAAAAAGTAATGTGTATTTACAAAAAAACCATTTCCCTCACTTAATAAAATATGATAAATTCTACCACTTCATGATACACCAATTAGATATAATTTACTACTAAAACTATTAAATTTTTCTTATCCTATAATCCCCACTCATTTTAATAATCCTATTTTTTGAATTAGTTATACTAAGAATTTTATTTATAAGGTAATTTCCAAGAGAAATATCATGTTCTCAAAGTGATTATTTCTTTCTCCATTGTCATTTATTCTAAATATTCCTCACAAAAATTTTTTCTATCCAATATAACAGAATTAAATTATTATTATTAATATAATTTATTGTTATTATTTTATTTTCTAAATCATTATTAAATCCTTTCCATTTGTTAATAAAATGAAACAGTATCGATCGTGCGTACGCGCAGACTACCTCCACCATAATGTGATGTGATTTTTTTCATCACCACCTCTCAAGGATGGGAAAAATAATGGAATTAACTAATTAACATGTTTATTATGTCAAAATTATATTTCTAAAAAAAATAATTTATCATATATCTACATTCAATCCAATTCATTGAGAAATGAAAGCAGTAATCTTGGGATTTTACAGACAACCATCTCCACAAATGATGAGTTTCATTTTTCACCCCCAACATTAATGGATGGTTATAATAAGGAATTTAATGAATATATATTATATTTATGAAATTATTAATAATCTATAAATTTTATATTATCATTACATAAAAACAATAACTTACCCATTAAATCATTATAACACGCTCTTGTTCGGATCAGTTTACCACCAACACGAACGTTGTCATAATGAATATATCAGAAATGAATAAGGAATATTATATAATGAAAATATCATGAAATAATTATGTATTTAATATTTTATAATGATTTTGGAATGATTTTATTAATATTTTACATATTTATTGATATATACTATTTCGTTTATTAAACACCCAAAAACTAGTTCATTGCGTTTTTTATTTTTACAAAATTATTTCTGTTTCTTCGCCAAATGAAAATATGACTTAATTAATCATTAAAAAAGATTATTATATATCTAATAATCATGGAATTATTAAATTAGAATAAATAAATAAGAGTCAACATTTTTTTATGAAGTTATTACAAAACAAACAAACAAAACCAACAATATTTGATAATGAAAATAAACTATAACTAACTAATGTATTTTTAATAAATAAATAAAAATGATGGTTGTATATAGTTTTTAAAAAAATTATTAAAATATTTATTTTCACTATATTGGTGATTCAAGAACTTTAATGTAAGTTAGTAATTTTTTTAATTTTTTTTCTAATCTCAATTTGATTCAAAGAGATTTAATTTTCATTCACTATTTATTTCCATTGGGTGGTTTATACATTAAAATGAATGATTTTTTTTCATATTACACATGAATTTAAATTGATTTAAGATTATATTCTATTATACCTCCCTCATTTTATTTTTACATAAGAGTTAAAAACCATTATAAAAAGAAATCTTTTCTTATTAGAAAAACAAACATAATGTTTTGGTAAAGTAAAAGTGTGAAAATATTCCTAGTAATTACATCCATATCCTGATACTTGAAAGTGAATTCGATAAAATAATAGATTAACCTAGGGATAATATCCATAAAAAATTAAGGTTTAGTATCAACTCTATCTTCACTAGATGTAGGATCAGTGGGCCAAATACTATAAACCTCGGTAGACACTCCTAGAGGATATTCTTTGGAAAATTCACAAATGATTACAAACCATAATAAAAGAGTTTCCTACAATTTATATTCTATCATAACTTTGAAAACTATTTCAATCAATTATTACCTTATATTAATAACTTAATAAATTAAAAGTACCCTTTGATACTACATTATTTTTATTTATTTCATAAGGGCATCTTCCATTGCATCGTGAAATCTATTACGGTTGGATATTCAACTAGTAAGACACATTTTTCTATTGAAAAGAGAAATGATGATATAAAATATATCTAATAATTCTATATAGATAAGTAACTACTAAAAATATGGGTTTATCCATCACTAAGGCTTCAACAACGTTAGCTAGAAATGATGTTAAAGACCCTCTCTGTCAGCGCTAAAAAATCACTGTTAAAGGGGGTCTTTAACAATTATTTTTTACCACTGTTAAATGGGGGATTTAATATTGGTAAAAATAACTATTAAAGGGGTGGGGGAATTTATGTGTGCTTATTCACAAGAACTGATAATGGCCCACCCTCTATCAGCACTTTTAAAAAGTGATGATAAATGGGGACTTTAAACAGCAGCTGTAAAAAAGATCTAAAGGGGGGGGGGGGGTATTAGCTCTCTTTTAGAAGAACTCTTAAAGACCCCCCATTATTAGATCTTTTTTACATGCGAAAATAAAATTATACTTAAAAAATTATATTTAATTAAAAATAATATATAAATATATAAATATATTTATATTGATATATATAATATATATTTATTAAAATATGTAGTAGAAAATGTAAATAAGCATTTATACATAATATATAATATATTTAGTGAAAATGGATTGTAAAATAATTTAAAAAATATTTTTAGTTAATAATTTGTTTAAAATTACCGAGTTATAGTCATTTAATATCAATTTTATGATAAAACAAAAATCAAAAAATCAATAAAATATCTAAAATTAGTTGAAAACATTACAAAAAATTCAAACAACCATAACTTTTGATCCAGGTGTCCATTAACCTCTACCAAATATCAAATTGTAGTTTTTGATGGGATCTAAGGCCTCATTGACACAAGTAAACCTTTGTCACACATTTCAAGGTAGATAAGGCTTATAAGGCCCCAAAATTGAGTTTTATTCTGGGTGCCCTAAATTTTTAACATTCGATGGAGTTTCATCCTCATTTAAGGTATTATTTTTCCCTTTTTCAGTGGGGGAATGAATTTATTCCCAGGTATTAAATTCATATGGATATTATGGTTTTTAAATTTTATTGTTTTTCAAAACATAATTTTATTTATAATTGAATATACACACGTTTTCGTATATTTACTTATAATAACTTACTCATATAAATACATATATAAACATATATGAAAATATTTACATAATAATGTATATTATAATATATGTAAATAAATAATCTTCTAAAAATTCATTTAAAAAAATATCTAACCATTTTTTACATTATTGATACTTATACATATTTCTGTGTATTAATAAAAAGATATATATTTATATTATATTCAATAATATGTAAATAAATATAATATATAACATATTTTAAGAAATATAATTATATATATCATACACACATATATATTTTATAAATGTATTCAAAAATAATTATATATATATATGTAAATATATATATATATATATATCGATAAATAGAAATATCATTAAATAGAAAGAAAAACAAAACTGTGTAGTGGTAAAGGCATTCCATATTCGAAGGATAGGTGCAGAATTCAAATCTAGGTGGGTGTGAATGAGGCTAGATATTTAAAAAGTATTGATGGGGGTGGGGTGAAAAGTATAGATAAAGGGGTCATGGACAATATGATAAAAGGGGTTGGTTGGAAGCATAGATAAAAGGGGTCATGCTCAAGGACATCTGAAAAAAATATAATTTTACCCTATTTAATATAAATTATTTTATCACTGCTAAAAAAGCATTGTTAATGGTCCCATTTAAGAGGGATAAGAAGTTTTTTTAAAAGGGAACACTAACATCACTAAAAAAGTGTCGTTAATGGATCCTTTAAAAATCATTTTTTAGCACTCTTAAAGAGGGCCTTTAACTGTGTTTTTTAAATTTGATAAACGTTTTGGCCTTTTAACTGCACTCAAATAATCAGTTCTTTTTTAGTGCTAATAATGTCCTATTCTTGTTCTGTTAAACTCTTTTTTTAGTAGTTACTATTTATTAGTAAACCATGATTACATATGAGGTTCTGTAGGAAACATCAAGATATATATTGTTTAACCATCCTCCTTTTTTCTCCGGATGTGTTATTATAATTTTATCACTTTTATTAACATGGGGAAAATCCTTAAGTTCCCATATGTTATTATTACACTTTATATTTTTATTATGTAACGTCAATTATTCAAGAATTTTTTTCATATCTTTCATATAGTGAAAAAATTATAATAAAGAAGGGACAAGAGAGGCTCAAGATTATATAGCCCCTCAATGCATTAGTTGGTCTCATGATACAAATGATTTGGGTATTAGGTCTATGCCTTCCCAATACAAGCATGCGGTATTAGCTATAGCCTAGAAGACAAGAATGATGTCTTGGTTATAAACATTATGGAAAGAATAATATCTTGATTGTGGCCTTTATGCTAGAGGTTATGATGTCCAAAATTATACATTCCATCAACATGAATTTAGTTATTGTTATCAGTGTGGTTATTTCCATTTTTTATTTTCCATGGATATTATTCATGATTTAGATATTTTTTATATGGAATGTTTATTGATTATTCACTATATCATAATTTGTATGCCAATTATGATAGCTTTCACTATACTTTTACCCTTATTGAGCATTTGAGTCCACCCTTTATTTCTGTTTCCTTGACTAGGGTACCAACAAGTGATCTATGAATACATTTAGGGATGAACTAAAAGGAATAATAATGTTTCATGATGTTTTTATACTATATTTTGATGTTTATAATGTAATATGGAATTCATGTAGATATTTAGTCTGAAAAGGATGTTAAAACATTTTTTTCTAGAGTTATGGAATATCTTTTATCTTGTACCAATGTAATAAATAAACCATCGACTTTGGGTTACTAGAGTTGTGGTGTAACATAAATGAAACACCATATACACTACATTTTATGTGAGTGAATAATACATGATAATGGACATTCCATATAGTTTGGATTTGTACATGTTGTGTTTCCTTTAAGTATAGATTGTGTACTTCTTTAAATTTTTTAAAAAATATTTATTTAATTTTTTTATGGTTAATTTTTATTATTATCTTAAGGACCATTTTAATGGACATTAATATAATTGAATGAATTAATTAATAAATATAATTATTTAATTTTGGTGTGTTTTATTTAAATTCATAACGATTGAAAGGAATTCTAGTTTATTGAATGCATATTCATTTCATGTGTTGATGATCATTAGTTTGAAAAACCTATGTTTGGTTTGATATATTTTAATTTAATACATTTATGGGATTTTTGATTATTATTTTTAAACAGAAATGATTGTCTGCGAGTCATACCATCCTTTTATAGTGTATGGATCTACATATCCACAATTTATTTTATGTAAACCCCATAATGATTCCATTGGTTCCCCTCATGTGTATGGGAGTAAATCATATGTAGGATAGAGCTCCTATGTGATTAGGGGAAATTTAAGACGGATTTATGGTGAAATTAATCCATATGATACATAAGACAGAGGTGAAATACTGCGACTCAATCCAAGATTGGTTCATAGGTCCCCCTAGGTTCAATGGTTTACTTATCTTATACTCAATAAAAAACTTGCAGATAAATCTCATGATCATGCTATATATTCATATTCTATCTTTTATACGGTTATTTATTTTATAAATTATTCATAATTATCACATAAATAAATGAACTAAATGATAATCATGCTCATATGAAATAGAATAAAAGTATTATGAGTAAATATTTTATCAACATATAGTTAATCAATTAAGTAAAATACACTTATTATTTAAAAGGCCTAAAAATGGATAAAACAAAATACTATATGCATAATAAAACAATACCTTAATAAAATATTAAGTTAGAATAAGCCTTCCATCATCTGAATTAAGACACTCCGATTGTTAATGTGTCGATTAAGGAATTTTTTAGTCAAAATTTTACTTATCAGAAAGTGTTAATATTTATAATGGGTTGAAGTAACAAAAATTATATTGGATTAAATAGACTTATTCCATTCAATACATATTTGGAGGTAAGTTTTGAAGAAATCCAAATTATGATTTTCGGATTATGGAGTCCACTCAACATATCAAGGAGCTGTAAGAAAATACTTTTTCAAGACCACCTACTGAAATACCTTCTCAAAATTTCCATATCATTCTTCTGCATAATAATAATTGAAATATGAATCTGTTCCTCTAGAATATCCATAAAGCCATATATTCTGAGTCCATTGTTGATGGATATTGTGAGTTCAAAAAATAGTGCTATAATAATATAATAATTAAAATTATTTTATCTCACACATTTTAGTAATAAATTAATATAGAAAAACAAACTTTTATTTCGTTTTAGTAAAATGAAAAATTAGTCAACCATGTTATCCCAATGATAAATTACATAGAACAAACATTTTCTTACTGGAAGTAACTTCTTGGAATGGTACATGAACCTGTACACTATATTATTCCATTAGTGAAAGCTTCACATGATGGAACCCCAAATCATGATCCGCCCATTATGGATGTGACTGTTTAATAGTTTTATTTCAATGAAATCACTTGGATGATGCACTATACATATAGTGTTTAATGATTTCATCTATGTATGAAAAACTCAAAAAAATCCCATGAGAGAAGGGATACTTATAGGATGATCAAAAATATTTATGATCTTTATTAGGAGAGAACTAGATAATAATTATTTGGGATCTCCATGGAAATATTCATAGTAAAACATGGAGAGGGTGTTCCAGTTGGTCCTCACATAGGTAAAAGTATTGGATATATATTACATCTATACATTACATTGTTTATCCTTCCCAACGAATTGTGCATTGATATCATCCTTGAATTACTTTCCCAAAACATATCCAACATTATTCTCAATTTTAACATGAAAACATTAAAATGTATCTCCCATATCTCCTCACTCTACATCTCCATGTTTATAATGATATGAACTATACAAATACTTCCATCCTTATAGTGAATAAGAGGAAAGGATATTACAAGAGATCCAAGACTAATTCCAAGTCCAAATCTTATTTAAAACACCCTTATGAGATGATGAGAATCAAGGGGAAAACAAGGGAATGAGATGATACCTATTTCACATATGGAAAGAAGGGCCACGATAAGAATAACTACACTATGATAAATAAATAAGGTTAATATTAAAGTTAATTACTTATCAGGTTAAGTATAGATATTTCTATAAATATTATATTAGATATAGATTGTGTTTCTCAGACTAGTGTCTAATTATAGTAAAAAAGTAGATTTTGAATATTTTTAAAAGGCGAGGTGGATCTATGATCTATTAACTGATGAAATTTCACTAATGTAGCTATTGGAGACTACCATATCATGTTAAAAAATGATATCATCTTAGTCCTAATGTATTTTTATTATGTGATGTTAGTTACTAAAAACATTATTTCTATCTCCAATAGTAAAAAATGGATTAATTTTACAATTTGGGTATAAATATTACTTCTTTTACAAAGATATAATTTTTTATAGTATGAAACTTATTTATAATGGTCTTTATGTGTTGTATTACACAAACTATGTAAGGTAAATCAATTATGAATCTAGTTCATATGACTCATATCACACCTTAGTTCAAGTAAAATTTTTTTTACTAAATTATATTTGGATTGATATTTAGATTATTTTTAACTAAAACCACATAGTATTTTTCATTATTGTTGTCAAGGAAAAATGGTCAAATAAATATTTAGAGGAAAGGGTAAAATAGCTATAATTATTCTTGATTTGGTTTATACTGATGTGTGTGAACCATTTACAGTTGAAGTAAGGGGTTGATTCTCAGACTTCATAAATTTTACTAATGACTTTATTAAATTTTTTTTGAATCTACAACTTTTTATACCGTTTTTAATGATAAATTTTTTTGTTTGTTCAATGATAATAAATCTTCCCATATTTTAAAGAACCATTTTGTATCCATAGATATGTATCTTCTATTTCCCATCTTCTTCTAAAAGTAAAACGACATAATATAAATCACTTATATATGTTTGAAGGATCTTTCTATCTGATCTCGATATCTTTATGGGGATTTTGAAATACTTTCCAAGTATTGTATATATTTCATAATATTTTTACTCTGCATGAGTTTCATTCTATTATTGTGTTGATATAATGATATATTTATTTTCAAGATCATGGATAAATTCAACCATGTAATTTATAATTCCCCAAAATTCTATATTTGTTTGAAGGATAGTTCTTGATTTGGTATATTATAATGCAGGATCAAAATATGAGATTATAATGGGTACCAACCTTGTGAGATATACATTCCATGAATATGAATCTATATTTCTCTAATAGATATATTATTTTATAGAACATGACCCCATATTTTTGGTTGAATTTATGTAAATTTGATAAAAAAATAGAGTGGTATTCTATATGTAGAGAAATAAGAAGTATATCATCAATATATACTAGTGAATCTTCCTTTATAGGCTCAAATATCCTTAATATAGCCTATTTTAATAGTGAGGCAGTATATTTTATGTCAAATGGAAAATAATTAAAATGGAAATGATGTCTAAGAATACGTAATGTTATTTTATTGCTATTTCCATTTTAATCCCACAATTTAAAAATCCTAAATTGAGATCTAATTTTTAGAATATTTATTCTTTGGGTAGATTTGATAATAAACATTCCATATTTATAGGTGAAACTTTTTAACATTAATTAAATGGTTAAGTGGTTTATAATTCATTGAAAGCCTTAATTTTCCTCTAACTTACTCTATGTTCTTGTTACATGAAATTATTCACAATCACATTGATATTTTTTCTCTCAGTAAGACCTTTTCTTTTGAAACTTAGAAACCACTTTAGTGTATGATGATGTAGGATATGATTCATATATTTTTTACAATAATTTTTCAATTTTTTTATCTTTATTAATGTTGAAATAAACTGTTATAAATAAATTATGATTTTTTCATAATGGATGCTCACACATTTTAAAGAAATATATATGTGATTTATCACAATATGATAATATTATGTCTTCCTTGATTGATCCAAAAGCCTTAATAATAGATATGGTTAGATTTATTTTCCAGGGGAAGAGATGATTTCCATGATTGTTACCCTTACTATTCCATGAAACCCTTTCTAAATAATAAAAGATATACAATCATATAGGAAGGTCATTAGTTATCAATTTAGATCAACAAAAACGTTTATTTATAACATAGCTATGAAAAATATGAATATGAATGCGTTTATTAACCATTTTTATGGAGAAAATTTCCCAATTTTTGACCTTTAATGGACAGTAACATGATTTCGAGATATTTCTATGGATAATTTTATGCTTCATGATTATTGATTCAACTTCCATATCAATGGAATAAACCATTGGAATATAGTTATCCCATTTGGAGGGATATATATTTATATATTCATAGTTAATGGCCAAAACCTAATCTCATCATTTTCTTTAAAAAAATTGATTTTTTACTAGAATGAATAATATTATGAAAAACCTGGGAATTATAAGATTCATATGGTATACTGTCATCCATATAAGTCTTTTCACCCCTTTCATATAGTGATATGTTGAATTCATAAATCCTAGCTCCTTTAATAATTGGATCTGATCTCAATATGTTTGATATTACCATTATATTTTATGATCTGGAACATGAATCATAAATATAGGTTGAC
This sequence comes from Viscum album, assembly GCA_963277665.1. Classification (NCBI taxonomy): domain Eukaryota; kingdom Viridiplantae; phylum Streptophyta; class Magnoliopsida; order Santalales; family Viscaceae; genus Viscum; species Viscum album. The sequence continues at coordinate 1,982,884,826 of OY728119.1, forward strand.
GGTGTAATCAATATAGGTCATCTTAGATATTTCCTCAACTACCTCATATCATCCTTTATGAGTGATTCCAATTTATCAATTTTGTATTCAATACAAACCTTTTTAGGATTTATTTGGAGGGGATAGAGTTCTTATTCTAAATAATTTCTTTCTATAATTATCTCCTCGATTCGAGTAACACGATTTTAATGACGTTTCAGAAGGGTCAACATCATCTCTAAATCTAGGTATCATCATTTAAATGATGTTTTAGGAGAGCCATTAATTTTCTATTTATATCCATAAGATGTTTCATCTACAAAAATTGAGATCTTTTCTTATAATTTGTAGGATATTTAGAAATAGGATTATAATATTCTAGTTCAGTATTTGTATAAGAAGTATGGGGATATTGATTAGTTTAATTTCTTCCTATTGATTTTCTTTCCAAACATTTAATTAAACTACTCTTGTAATTTATGAATGAGTTTATATAAGAATATCAGGGTATTTATAGGTAATATAATGTGAAAATTTATCTAGGGAGTAATGATCCCTGATCAAATACCACTTTTGGGTTCCCTGGTTGGATTAATCACATGTCCTAAGGGTCACATATATGTGTACCAGTGGTTTCTAACTTGTATAAAGGTTCTAGGGTGTTACATTAGAGAGACAATACCTACATATATGAGTAAAACATAGTGTAAATAACAAAACAACATATGAATTCATGATCATGAAAGTAAAAAAAGAAACAAACAGGAATCATGATTTGTTAAAAACAATTTAGAAGCTTATGAACATATAGACACGTTATCATACCAGAACACAAAAACTAATCACCCACTGGGTCGATCACCTATACAAGGTAAAAAATAATAATGTGTAAGAGATCTACCACCACCATCGACCCTAAACATCCCCATCTCAAGAATCCCTCCATGCTATCTCACTTGTTCATGAAATGTCAGGCCTTTTTCCAGACTAAACCTACAAACAATGAGGTCTACATGAGTGTCCATCCAATAAGGTTGTGAGTACAACTCGGTAGGGAACCACCAACAATATCCCATACATGACAAGGAAATTATGTGTGGATTCATGTTTTATACTCAAAATATAAATAAATGACTATGAAATAATAAAAAAATAATTCATTTTTGATCCTAGGGTTCTAAAGTGACACCCAGGATTAATCGTACTAACTTTGACCAATGTTATATTGACTCTAAGTAAAATAGTACCATTTGAAACTCAAGGTAATACAAAAAAACTTACAAGAAACAAATAAAAAATCATACAAAACTCATGGGTGGACTCTCCCTACTAAGAAATTAGTAAACTTATATGGAACTCAATGGAGGGGCCATAACCTTTAAGGAAAAATAGTCATCTAGAACCTAGTGGTAGACTCTCCTATTAGAAAGCACATTATCATGAACTCAAGGTGTGTATTACCTTTTAAGAAATTATATATCGTCTAGAAACTCAGGGGCCTATAAAACTATGACAAAAAGAAAGTCTCATCATTTAGATCTCAGGGGTGGCCCACAAACTAACTGAAAGCACCTATAAACTCATTTAGTAACTCAATGGAAGACCCTACCATATTGAGAAATTACCACTGATCACATTATGAATAGGGTAAAAATATCTCCCACAAATTATTACACAAATTAATCAGCATCATGATCTCTCCCTAGAATCATATGTCTCCAAAACACTGGTGAATGATCTCTCTCTGAGATCTAACATAATGAATCACTTTAGTCAGCCACCTATCCACACTCATCACATATCTCCTAGGATGAAATCCAAATAATTAATTTTGTCCCAATCACTAGGTTTATAAAATCAATTTGGGTTCTAATGTGGAACCTAAAATCATCACTACTCATTCCCACACTAACAATATCAGGGTTAACTAAACACCAAGGTACTCTCCAATGGCTCCTTGTTCTATCCATAACATGAGCATGGATACTAGTCCCATTTTCCCATTATAATCTCACTAGTTAAACCCAAAACATTTAGGTCATAAAATCCCTCACAATCAACCTATTAATCTCATAACCTCACATTACATATATAAAAAACTATAAAGTCCTTAGATAAAAGATATTTCCTAAAGCCCATTTCCCTTCCACAGTCTTCTTAGGTTGTCCGTCACACAACTAGCCTATCAACACTCTACCCAATTTATAACCACCTAGGTATTCACTTTGTAGTGGCATAGGTACAATCCCCCAAATTTCTAATCAACTATCCCAAAGGTTCTAAGGCATCTCATAGTTTTGACATAGCTCACTCAGGTCATTCATTCTAAGTTCAACACTCACATCTACAAGGAGATGTTTAAGAGACCCTGTAGTAAGGAAAATAAGTTACGTTCACTTAACTTAATTTATTACATTATAAGTATAAGTATCTAAATGGATACAATGAATTTTCCACCAAGGATTGAGGCATCAAGCTAGTGTTCAAGGATTTATTATGTCCGATGACAATTGGTTTATCTTAGATGAATTTATAAAAAACTAATTTTAATTTCAATAAAAATTTTATTTAAATAAAATGTTGACCACCCTTAGTGGCGAGAACACATATCCCATGTAGAAAAATAAAACTCATTTACCATATGTCATGTTCAGGGACCACCTACATTATCTAATTCCATTTTCATTAAGAAATGTCTGACTATTCCCCCCCAAGCATCATCCAAGCTTGTATAATCTTTCAAAAACATATCTAAAAAGTAAAATTAATTTTAATTGGATATATTAATTTATAATTAAATAATTATTTTAATTAAATTTTATTTAAATAGTCATAAATTACTAAATTATCACTAAGAAATTTCTACTTATTGAAACCTATAGGACTAGGGTGTGGTCCACTCTTGATACACAGTTGAACACATGTCACACAAAATCCCTAATTATTTCACTCATTTCAATGAAAAATTTCATCAAATTTCATTAATACCCATAAATAAATCTACCATGTGACACAAATTCTCTTAAATGGAATGAAATATTGTGCGATCATCCTCTTGAGGCCTCCAATAACCAAGATAAGAAAAATCTCCATCATGTGAAATGATTTCCATCATGCTATTATAGAATTCATCAATCAAATCTATCCCAAATCATACTAAAATTAGAGGTGATGAAGGGGAACCAAGAATTGAGGGTTTATAAGAGAAAATACTATAAAAATCTATAGAAACTGCTAAAAATACACCCCACTCAAGGGAGAATCAAAAGAGAGGAGAGGGAGATAGAGATCTAGTTTTCCATACCCTCTCCCCTAAAACCAAAGGGGGTGACCCAAATATTATCGTTCTAGCCCTAATTAAAAGAAACCTTCCAGTTCATCAACCATTACATGGTTATGATGACCAAATTGTGGTGCATCAGCACTAGGCCATGCTAGGTCGTGGCCTACTAAGCAGCGACATGGCCATCCCCCAAAGATAGGGTGTGACCACAATCCCCCCACAGAAATAGCATAGAATTTCTTGGTTATGTAGTAGTATTACTTGACCAAGGACACTCTAAAATGTATCCCTTGGGCTGTGGTATAAACACCTACAATGGGGTAGGGCACTAAACCCTAAGGACCTCCCCTATTTAATGTGACCCTTAGAGTTACATTGCATTCTACCACCCCATGGGATCCCTCTATGGTTTATTTACCTACTCTATGTTCTGATCTTACCCTTTGGGAACTGTCAAATTACATCCTCAAAATGATATCTTGGCATTCTTCCATTACAAAAAAATCACAAAGTCACAACCCACACCATGCTAAAATGTCAAAGGATATTGTGTAGTCCCAATCTACAACAAAAATATCATTCAAGGATCACCCAAAGCTTCACAACAGTCAATCAAGCATGCAAACCACCAACCAACATTTTTATAATGTCCAAAACACATTCTAGTTATATTCTAATTATCAAATTTTTGATCCACATCCCAATCCATAAATTATACCCTACTATGGAGTGAGAATTCAAATTCTTATTGAATTCACAACCAATAACTACATAGGTAAATAAAAACTCCCAACTATAGTACTTATCATCCCCTAGATGTATAGATGGCCTATAAACCATTAATATTGACTTACCATGGTATCCAATTGATGATCGACTATTCATGTTCTACCCTAGAATGCCAAACTAGATTCTAATGTGAAACTCTAAAAATTGGGTTCTCTATTCATAAAAACCTAGCTACTGATCACCACCATCACTGAGATGAAAAATTCCCATTCACATCTATCCCAAGACATTGTGGTTTCATTTATCAATTGATTCCTAGGATTATAGTCCTCCCAACCTTAATAATTCGCTCATAAAGTCTAATTTTGAGCCATCGTGCTCCCTGCCATTGGATTTTCCTAATGAAACACATTTCTTAGTGGTATAATGTAACACTTGAGGAAGTTTCCTTATAACAACACTCAATTTCAATAAATCACTGGTTTATCATCCTATTATTGACCTTTCCCAAAAAATTATTAGTCTTACTCACTGTCACACTATTTTATCTCCCCATGATGCTGCCTATGCCCATAGAGGCAGCCTAAGATTGTCAAAACACCCACTCCAATGTATAAACCAGAATCATGGTGTAATTTCATAGTTTGATCGCCAAAAAACCATAATAACCATCATGATCTCACCCCGATAATTGGCGCACAATTAATCCAACTCACCCTCATATCACATCTATAATCATCCCGAGCCTGATGCCAATATTTGGCCTCCATCTAATACTACATTTTCATATTGATTCCATTATTCCCCATGGAGCAAGATAAATAAAAACCATATTTACATAGAAATTCAAATTCTATATCGATGTACACTAACATGTCACATCATACCAAAAAACCTTTAAATAGGAGGGCCATTCCTATACCACCCATTCTCCCTCCATTACCATATATAATAACTAGACATGGTTGTGCCGCTCATACCCTGTCTACAAGTTGAAACATAAACAACTAAACATTATCATCTCACTAGGATGATCACCCTGAAAGACACTAAAATTTCCATCCATAACGAGTGTCACACCTTCCAACATCCAATGATACTTCCAACCATATAAATTTTCGTATACCACACATATAGAAAAATATTAATAGGGTTCATCTTCTCATGTGTGTTTCTCACCCGACCCATTCTCACACATAATGTCAACACCAAATATAGTGAAACCATGACTTCATCATAAAAATAGAGGAATACCTTATGACTCTAACCCAAATATAATGAGCATACACTCTCATACTTCCTGATCACACCACCCATTTCATGATCCCATGAGTCGTATGCCATCAATCTAGGCTCAAATACCTTATCCATGAGATATTTCAAATGAAATCAAATTATAACACCATTCATGTGTGCCTCATTCCACTATATTAGTATTCTATTAAAATGGTACTCAACATCCCCCGTTGTCAAAACAAATCACACCTAAGTAGCCGTACACACCTGAGACACCCTACCGAATCAAACCATTTCAATTAATATCCCATAAATACTATACTCACACACAAAAACCACTAACCATGATCCATGACCTATTATTCTCATCTAACCAAGATCATCTTCAATGATCCTCTTCAAAATCATGGCATTTCTCCCATTCCAAGTCAACTGTATGATTTCTCCCCATCCCAAGCATTGTTCTAGATTTAGAAGAATCTAACCACTCTCTATACATCCTTTATCAAACCATATTGGATCATATACCACTATCCTTGTAGGATACAAACCAAAAAAAATATAAGGTTTATCATTCAAGAAATCTTTCCCTCATAATATAGTCTTGATACCAAAAGTAATGTCACTCATAGATTTCATCTCAAGATAATCCAAGTAATTCATATGCCTATTACACATATCTAATATCACCTCCCATGCATCAATCCCATAATAAAAAGAATATACCCATGATTCTTACCTATAAGGTTACTCACATGATCGAGATAAACATCAACTAGGTTACCCTCATATATCACAACTCATATCATAATCACTTGAGAATAGACAATCAAGGCACTTATCTCACAAATATACCATGCCATATCTCAAAGGAACTAGGCTCTACCACATATCCCATAAAACATATCTCTCATAGTTCACAACTCATAGGGAAACATCCCTACTCTCATCTCAGTATCACAAGGAAACTCATGTTATAAAACACCCACTCTAGGGTCTCACATATACATATACATATCAGGTATCACCTTCCAAGTCACTATCCTACACTATGAAACTGATCCTCAACAGGAATCTGCATATGTGACTACCCCCTCGTGGACCACAATCCCATCCAGCAGCATCCAATGACATCATCCTATGAATATATATGTCAATTATACCACAATAATGTGGTTTAGTAAAATAAAATTCCACTAATAAGATATATGGTAAAACAACATATAGGTCAGTTTTGACACTTTATGTAACCAAACCCATTTTTCTATCTAGAACCATTATAATAATTATCCTCAAGGGTTTGATCATAAAGGAATCCAATTCATGTACTAAACTAATAAGGGAATCTACACATCCATTACAAGAGGGACTATGTATTTATCATCAAGTAGTATATCTCTATATAATTTACATAAGCTATCATCAAAAAAATAAACCATGATTTAACTAAGTGAATGCCACAAAAAATTATATGAAGAAACACCATATAAGTTGTTTTTTTCATATTATATAGGTAAACCAATAATCATTAATGATATAAATCACACACTAGCACAAGAAGGCCATGTGAATCCTATATTTTAAGAATGATGCATGTACACTTGCCTATTTCCAATGATCTAAGAGATAAAAAACACATAAATCATAAATCCAAAACCCAAGTATGTCACACTAGGTAAAATCAATCAACCATAAAAAAAATTCAAGAATAACAATCCCATATCTTGATTAACCTGACGTGTCTTTCAGAAAAGGTTCTTGCGATACGACAATAAAAGGTCCATCATAAGATCCAATATGTCCTTATATTGCCTGCCTACCATATCCCCAAAAAGTAAGATAGAACAAATACATTCTAATATCAATTTGTAACATACCTCAGTAGGATAAAACATTCCAATATCCCAATCAGTGTCACCACATGACCGTAGATACTCCTCCTCATACACTAGAGGCTTCCAAATAGAAGAAAGGGTCTATGGTGTTATTATGAGGATATTATACTCTCATATTATATTACAAGATATTTTAAATAACCAAAAAACATCCATATTAATTGTCATAATATTATGAAAAATAAATAAATAATAATAACTATATATCTAATGTAATGTAAAAGGAAGCATAAAATTATATAGATATATGACCATACCAACATAAAAGGACTAATCTCACACTATTACAATCACATATACATCATAAGATAATAGAACAATGTGTAGGATATCTAACACCATTACTGATACTCAACATCCAAGTCTCCAAAACCCCTATAAATCATTGATGATCATGTAACACTGAACATTTTCCGTACCTAATTATTTTAACAATGAACTATCCTCAGGTAACCAAGTGTCATTTTCACCCGGGTAGGGTGTGAGTACAACTCAGTGGGGGCCACCAATAGGTCCAAAATATAACTAGAATAGATAGTTTATGAACTAGTTATATTCTCAAAATATAAAAAAATAAACATGAAACCATTATAAAATAATTCAATTTTGAACCTTAGATTCTAACGTAACACATGGGATAATCCATAACTGCTTAGGCTAGTGTCTACGTGTCTTTAAGAACAATACCATTATATGGAACTCAAGGGATACACATATCCTACCAATAAAAAAGTAACCAATCATCCAAAACTCATTGGTGGACTCTACCTATTGGGAAACAAGTAACCACATCTATAACTCAAGGTTAGGACCACACCCTACCAATAAAAATGTCATATGGAAACTAAGTGTATACTCTCCCAAACGAAATGAACATCATCAAGAAAATAGGTTGTATCAACCCTTCTTGAAAACCATATATCATTTGAAAACATAGGGAAATACCACACCTTACACAGAAAAAATTATTATAATCTGGAGCTTAAGGGAATCCCACACCCTTCTAGGAATCACATATCATCTCATCTCATAACTTAGAGTAAAATCACAACCTTCCATGAAGTATGTACATATAAAATTCTGAATTTTCGGAACCCTCTATCCTTGTAAAAATCACAAAAATTCATTTGGTTCTTGATTTCTCACTGAGATTATAAGTTTTTAAAATATTGGGGAAAACACTCTAGTTGGGACCACATGTATAGAACTACTCAAGTCGTCCACCTACTCATACCAATCACATGTATCTTACGATGGCCTACCATGCGCATGACATATCACTTTCACTATATCCATACCGAGATCACACTATTGATTCAGTTTATAAGGATGAATTCTTAATCCTCACTATTCATTCCTACACTAACCCTCTCCAGGTCAACAGAATACTGAGGCACCCACCAAGGTCCCCTATTTATAGCCATAACCCTAACACCCAAATTGGGCCTAAATACTAATTCTCATATCTCAAGTCAAATCCATTGATATAAGGGAATAACATCCATCATCATTAGATATTCCCCTCATGGCCTCTCTATGAATATAGACAACACTACATAATCATTACCTAAAAGAGATGTAATAAAGCCCATCTCCCTTCTCCAGTCATCCTAGGTAATTACCCACACTCCCAACCTATGAAAAATATACCCAGGCTATAACAAACTAGATTCTCAAATGATAGAGGGATATTTGTACTTTCCCCACCTTCTACTAATTTATTCAAAAGGTTTTAAGGAATCTTACAGTCCTATAATGGCTAGTCAGACCACTTATTTTTATTCCAACACTCAACTCTACAAGGAGATGTCTTAGTGATCCTATACTACGGACACTATATTACATTCAATTTAATTAATATATACCCTTATGGGTTCATATATATCAGTAAATACATTTATAATCAATTCCATAGTCTTCAACTACCAAGGCATCAGTCCAGTGTTCATGGGTACATAGTGTCCCTTAACACTTGGTTCCCCTCATGTGAATTTATAAAAAATCATTTTATTTTCAAGAAAGTCTACAACTATAAAAAATTTCAACCACCATCCTTGGATAGACCACATATCACAAGCATATAAATAAAATTTATGTATCATATGGAATATTTAAGGACAACTTATCTAGTTCGATAGAATTTCCCTGAAGAAATGGCTGCATACTCTCAACCATGATAAATTTAAGATAGTATCATATCCAATACACATATCATAAACCATGAAATTAATTATAATTAACTATAGAAAGTTTAAATTATATTATTAATTTGATTTGATTTAATTTTAAGTGGCCATAAATTCCTAAAATATCACTGAGAAACATTTTCTCAATAAAACCACAAGGAATGGGATGTTTTACACTATTAACATGAACCAAAACCAGGTCACCCATAATACCATATTATTACACCTAGTTCAATGGAAAGTTTCATCCAATTTTACTAACTATAAAAAGAAAATCCATTGGTTCACATACATTCTTCGAAATGGAATGAAATAGCATACGATCATCCTCCTGAGACATTATTTAACCAAGATAGGAAAAGGCCCCATTATAAATATATTTTTTCACTACGATCTAGTGAAAATCCTTAAGAAAACTGAAACCAAATCACACCAAAATCATATGTGATGAAGGGGAACCAAAAAAAGAGGATAGAAGAGAATATCATACCATATATCGTTATGAACACCATAAAAAATCAATCCATATCAAGGGGGAATATAATGGGAGGAGACGACGAGGTAGATCTATCTGATTAGACCCTCCCCAATGCCCCTCCTTCCTCTAAAACCCTATGAGTCCGATTGGTAAATTATCAGTCTTACCCTAGATAAAAAAATCATCCAGGGAAAAGACCTCAATGTTGTCATAATGACCATGTTGTGGTGCCTTAGTGCCAAACACACTGTCACGACCCCCTCATGGGCCGAAAATTTGAGCAGGGAGATAATGACCCTCAAGTCCCACCTCTAGTAGGCCCTGGGTTGGCAACTAGCACCGAGGGTATAGTAAACACACAAATGGGAGGAATTAACCTCTAAGAGAACACATGTGAAAGAAAGAGATAAGACAAAATACAACTAAATCAAACTCATACAATAGTATAAATGAAATACCAAGTACACATATGTAATGTCATGAAAAACTACTACAATAGAAAGGGGAAAAACTAAAAATACCCAAAAGAAAGTTAAAATAGTAGTAACCACAAATCCCAAACAACTCCTACAACCCCAAGCTTATAGAAACCAGCTTGATCTCTAACCTGCTCTAAGTGACCTGAGAAATAGATTATATAGACATAGGGTGATAATAACAATATAATCAGTAGGATACTTTATAGAGCCTCCGTGAAAAAGTAATGAAAGCATTCTAAAGCACAATGAACAATAAGTGAAACTAACTCATCACCTAAATAGGTATACTAAGTTCCTAGCCTCACCACGACTACTCTCACCAGGTAATGAATACAAAATTTTATAATATAATAATGAATATCATGGGTACCCCGCTACTACTACCCCACTGGTTTACCTCTTTTCCCCAACATTGCACGTCCTAAGAATCTCTCTCTAAAAATGGTTGCCCATAGACAACTAGGAAAAGCACCATAACATGCACCTCATGCAACAAAACCACTATGTCCACACAAGAAAAGTAACCGTGTATTTTCCGAGAGCCACCAAAGCTCGCATAATGTGTATCATACGTCGGGCATTATACCTCAAGCCATTACATCCCACACACCAATTATGGATCCTCAAGCCATCATAGCCTATACACGTTACACCTATAGTATTCCATATGAAACTATATCCAGAATATATGTGTGTGAATAAACATAAACCATTACATCCCTCTACACACATATATGGGGAAAACTAACTATTGTGCCTAATAGTACAAGTAACTACCAAGAGAAGAGAGCAGGGCCTAAGGGGGTAGTCGTCCATTCATCCTCCCACCAGAATGTTGGGGAAAACACCCCTAGTGATCATAACACCAAGGGTGTTAGTTTCCTTAAATGAAGGGGTGGCGTAGTATATAAAAATAGAAAAAATACAAAATATACTATATCTCACAACCACACTATGGGAATAACCTAGTCTTAGACTCAACTGCAGTTAACGTCTCTCGAACTCTCGGATTCCACTTTTAATACTAGGTATCTTATAAGAACACAACCATTTAAAGAGCTTTATTACATTACTTCATTCCCTTTTTATCTGTTTCAATTTATTTTAATTAATTTGTTAAACATCAATTAACCATTAACAATTACACATTATATTTCATTATCATCCCACCCAAATTCCACTATCCCTTTAAATTGTAACCCTAGAAATGTGCCCTAGCAAGCTCCAACCCCATGGGTTAACATCATTTATTAAATTATTTATTTAAAATATTACATGCCAATGTTGCCAAGCATTCTATAAAAACATTATATGATACTAAACACAAGGGGGATCAACACAGTGAGTAGATGAACTACCTATTGAGTATTTTATGTCTATAGAAATATCATAGACACATCCTCCCCTAGGAAGCTAAACACAGAATGCACGTGGCATACCCCATGAATCTTCACCACTTTTGGAAGGAGGGTAAGCAAAACCCATTTCCTTGAGCAATGGGGAAGGTGAAGAATATAACAACCAAAAAGATCATCAAGAATCCAAAAATTCTCATCCAATCCATTCTATCACCCTTGGTGTCCTCCCGACAGCCACATGCATAAAAAGATGCATCTCACCACTATAGGATTACATTATTGCCAAAACCAATAGACCTCCCTTCCCCACATATCACATCATCTATCCATGCTCACATCACAACACAAGCAGCAGGAAAACAAACATTATATCAATTGGGCTCTTGGCCCTTCAATAAGAAAGAGGGTAACTCATAACCCTACAAGGAATTATCTTTTATCAAACAACCAGTTCTTTAATCCATATTGGATTAACGGATTTATAATTCATAGGTTCCAACTTTGGGAAACCCAAAAGTAAGCTATCCCAATTTGATTAAACATTCTTACTGCGTTAATTTGATTAACAAAAAATTAGAATAAAAACCATCAGATTCATTCACACACCTCTTTATCTTTAGCCAAACAATTATCAATTAATTTTGGCTTTATGTTCTTTACCAATTTCCATCACAAACGAAGAGCTAAAAAAAGAAAGCATAGATATCACACTATCTGGTAAAATAAGAGGCAATAACATACGATCGATATGAATTTATTTATCTACTTAAAATATTTATTATGCCAATTCCATTGTGATCTAGTAGGATAAAACATGTTAACTCTACAGTTTCACATAAACGAAATGATAAGAAATGAATCCCCTACATCAAATGGTTCTTGACATTCTTTATATGAGAACGAGCCCCCCAATGGGTTATGATCTCTTCCCCCATGACAACTTATATCGAAGATTGATCGATACTGCTTGGTTTCATAAAAAACTGAGGGGAACCAATTCGAGGAGGAAAGTTTGATCACCAAACTCCTATGGGAAGGAATAGAAGGTTTGAGCGTCTCACACCCGATAACAAGGAAGAAGAACTATGGAGGAAGATATATTGTCCCTTTAGAAGATTTAATGAGGAAAAAAATTAAGATACACTAGATTTTACATTAAAAGAAGAATGCATTAAACCACCCTGTTTGACCATGTAAAAGAATCTCGAGCCTTAGGAAAATTAATATCAGAGTTATGGCCTCTAAATCGGCCTTAAAGTCCTTAAAATGAGGCTTTAAATGCATTTTACATCAATATAAATATCAAAGGGGTGAAACTGTAGGAAGCTGGAAACACTGTTTCTGAACACGAAATTTGGCAAAGGAAAAAGAGGTTACCGTTGGACCTCACCATTCTGGAAACACTGTTCATGAACTCAAAATTTGGAAAAGGAAATAGAGGTTACCATTAGACCTCACCGTTCTAGAAACACTGTTCATGAACTCAAAATTTGGAAAAGGAAATAGAGGTTACTGTTATACCTAACCGTTCTGGAAACACTGTTCATGAACTAAAAATTTTGAAAATGAAATAGAGGTTACCGTTGGACCTCAATGTTCTAGAAACACTCTTCATGAACTCAAAATTTGGAAAAGGAAATATAGGTTACCGCTGGACCTCACCATTCCAGAAAAACTGTTCATAAACATAAAATTTGGCAATGGAAATAGATGCTATCATTGAACCTCACCGTTCTGGAAACACTGTTCACATAAGGCTATTGTTTCACTATTCACAAAAGCCTACCGATGACACTGTTCATGTAAGGCTACCATTTCACTGTTCACCTAAGGCTACTGATGATACCATTTACATAAGGCTATCATTAGATTGTTTACATAAGGCTACCGATGGCACTATTCACATAAGGCTACTATTGCACTGTTCACATAAGCCTACCGATGACATTGTTCACATAAGGCTACCATTACATTGTTCACCTAAGACTACCATTGCACTTTTCACCTAAGACTACCATTACACTATTCACCTAAGGCTACCATTTCACTGTTCACTTAAGGATACCAATGAAACTATTCACATAAGGCTACCATTGTACTGTTTACATAGGCCTACCAATTACACTGTTCACATAAGGCTACCATTGCACTATTCACCTAATTTTACCATTGCACTGTTCATAGAACTGGAAATTTGGACAAGTGTTGTTGATAAGCCACCTTAACCTCCTAGAACACCTAAAACACCAGATTTTTGTAGAGGAATAGACCAGAGTGGTCCGAGCAATTACATCAGATACCTCTCAAAACATTCTCATCCTCAATAATTCAAAACCAACCTAAACGAAATTGAAAAGAAGTCCAAACAACCACCCATCAAGATACCTATGAAAAGAGATCAAGCCACAAGAATCACCAATGAAATCCATCTTATATACATGAAAGGTCTATGACCACAAAGTGGACATCGTTTACATGAAAAGAGTTAGACATCAAACAACTCTGGGTACTGAGCATGTTTCTGTGACTCACGTTCCTAGGTACTTTCACCCACACCACCGTGTCACCTCAAAACACGAACCAATGGGATAGAATGTCCATGAAACACCTTATCTTTGTGGTCTTGGATCTCTACAGGCCTCTCCTTGAAGGTCAAATCATCATCAACATCGATCTCTACCCAATTGATTACATGTGATTCATCATGAAGATAATGAAAAGGGTGTGATACATGGAAAACCTCATGTATCTGGCTCATCTATGGGCGAAGTGATACTCGATACACCATGGCCCCAACACGATCCAAAACCCCAAAATGCCCAACAAACTGGGGAGAAAGCTTACTCCCACGACCAAAACTACACTGAACCTGATGGGGAGTCACCTTTAGAAACACGTGACCCCAACATAAAACTCTAAAGGTCTCCTCCTTTGATGGATATGTGATTTTTAATGATCTAGTTCTGTCTTCATCATCTCACAAATCACCTGAACCATCTCTGTTGTATTCTGCACTAGTTCCGGTCTGAGAATGGCTGACTCTATGAACCAAGTCCAACACAATGGAGAATGGAAAGGTTGGAAATACAAAGCATGAAATGCCTCCATACTGATGGTGGAGTGAAAACTATTGTTTTAATAAAACTCCACTAAGGGTAAGTTCCTCACCCACAAATAGAAAAAAATCTAGGACACAAGTGCGTAACATGTCTTCAAGAGTCTGGATGGTTCTCTCTGTATGATCTTCCATTTGAGGATGAAAAGCTATTCTAAGGCATAACTAAGAACCAAAAGCATGGTGGAGACCTCTCCACACCCTAGAGGTAAAATGCGGATCTCGATCGAAAATGATCATCCTCCGGACACTGTGGAGTCTCACCACCACCCCCAGATACTGCCTCAACAAAAATTCCCCTGAGCTCGACTCCTCGATTGAAATAAAGTGGGAAGATTTTGTTAAAAGGTAAATTACCACAAAAATAGCATAATTTACTCTCAGAGCTCAAGGTAAACCAGTGAAAAAGTCCATTGATATGTCCTACCCCTTCCACTTAGGATCATCAAACAGCTGGAGCAGACTGCCAAGAACATGATGTTCGACCTTCACCTTCTAGCAGACCAAACATCGTGACACAAACTCTGAAACTACATGCCTTAGCTGAGGCCACCAAAACTGACTCCTCAAGGCTCGGTGCATCTTTTTCATGCCAGGATGCACTACTAAATGTGAACTATGAACCTTTATGGGAACCATCTCTCATATGTACAAAAGAACAAATATCCTTCTGTGATACAACACTTGGTGTTGTTCATCCACATACCAACCATCAAGGGCCTCACCACAAACAACTCGATCTCTCCAGACCTCCACCTCAAGATCCCCCAATTGAGACTCTTCCACCCACTACACCAGAGATGACTACACCTTCATCTTAAAAAGACAACCTCTTCCCCCCCAACTTCTCCCATATCAAGATGTAATGCCAAAAGTTCTCCCATAACATGGCCTGAATCACAAGATTCATGCACGACATCACTAAGTGACTTCCTACTCCGCACATCAGCTACAAAATTCCCCTTTCTAGGGGTATACGATATTTTGAAGTCGTATTATTTTAATAAATCCATCCCCCAATGTTGTCTCAAGTTTAAGTCACGCTGGTAGAAAACATACCTCAGGCCCTTATGATCAATGCAAACCCAAAAGAGCCCACCAATGAGGTAATGTATCAAAAATATTAGAGAAAACACCATAGATACCAACTCAAGATCATGGGTGGAATAATTAAGTTCATGGGGACACAACTTCCAAGAACGACAAGAAAAAATTGATCTCTACTGCTTTAGAACACAACCTAACCCCAGATGCGAAGCATCACAGAAAACATAAAATTGAACTCTCTCTACTGGAAGACAATGAACTAGAGTACTCACTAACTTCTCCTTTAGATACTCAAATGATATCTGACACTGATCATTCCACATGAACACCTGATCCTTCTTGGTAAATGTTGTTAGATGATTCGCAGCCCAAGATAAATTGGATACAAACCTCTTATAGTAGCCTAAAAGACCAAAGAAACTTCGCCACTTTTCGACTATCTTGGGGGCTTCCCAAGACACAACTTCTTTTATCTTTGATGGATCCATAGATAACCCCTACTGGGACACAATATTCCCTAATAAATGCACTTCTCAAACCCAAAACTCATACTTCAACGACTTCCCAAATAGATATTGTTGATGAAGAACTCCCAAAATGACAAGTAGATGCTCTGTATGATCCACCTCAGACATGGAGTACACAAGGATTTTGTTAATGAAAACCACCAAAAACTTTCCTTGGAACTCATAGAACACAGTGTTCATCAATACCATGAATACAACTAGGGAATTCGTCACACCGAAAAACATTACAATGAATTCTTAATTCCCATGACGACGACAGAAAGCAGTATTTGGGATATCCTCATCTTTCACAAGCATCTGATGATATCTTGACCACATGTTGATTTTTGAGAACCAACTTGCACCCTTCAGTTGATCGAGTAAATCATAAATCTGCAGAAGGATATAGAGATTCTTTACTGTCACTTTGTTTAATCAACAATAATCGACCAACAACCGCAAACTGATGTTAGCCTTCTTTACAAACAAATTTGGTGTACCCCATGGTGACCCACTCGTCCAAACAAAATAATACTATAATAGGCCACCAAAACTGTATATGTAGCTCTCATAACTCCAAAGGGGCCATCCTATATGGAGACATAAATATAGGAGATGCTCCTGGTTGCAGCTTGATCCCAAACTCGATCTCTTGTCGAGGGGGTAATGCTACAACCTCATCTAGAAAGACATTAAGGTACTCTTATATGACCCTAGGAAACACCAAATTCTAAACCTCTAAAGAACTCAACATCAGCTAAGGCATCATGGATGATAAGGATGAAACATGCCTCTAACCCATCCAAGGGTCTCGCTCACCAATTAACACCACAGGCTCTCCATCCACATTGAAGAACACCACCTTCCTCCTCAAGCAATCCATGATAGCCTATAACAAATAAAACCAATATATTCCAAGGATGAAATCATATGGTTGTATTCATAAACATAGAAAATATCCCAAAGAGTAGTGTTTCCCCAACATTAGCTAACAGTATCTACATACTTCAAACAAGCCAGCTCGACCTCCAACTGGAGTAGTCAATGCCAAGGGCATTAGACGCCTCTTTACCTCAAGTTCCAAAGCCAGGAAAAGGGTATGTGATATTAAGGAGTGTTTCCCTCCAGAATCACTCAAGGCATACACCAAGGTAGAAAACATGCAAAGGGTACCTCGAATGAAATTTGGCTCACATGGAGATGGAAATTCTAAAGCATAAAGCTGACCACGATCTCCTCCATTTCCTCTACGACCCTAATGATGACCACCGCCATGGCCACGCTCTGATCTCTAATGACGTGGAGTGTAATGGGGTGGTCCTCTACCTTTCCCTTCTACCCTCTACTAATCCAAAGCTGGTGAAATCTTCTAATACTACCTTGGATGGAACTACCTCAAAGGAGGAACCTGAAGCAAAGCACCTGGTGCATGATGACTGCTCTGAATGGTCATTCACTCTCGCTACTAATGACTTGGACCACCACAATAAAAACAAGCACATGATCCCTTTACATAGGCCTAAGATCCAATGCCTCAAGAGTAACTAGATCTGGAGGGATGTGACCTACCCCCGACTGAATAGAAACTCTTCTGCCCTGAAAACCGGGAACCCTGGACCACATCTCTACTTCATGAGGAATCATGACAACTCCCCTCTCATGACGATCCAGTTCTAGAAAATGTCCTCTCGGTGACCTCTTCCCTTTCCATCACCTCAAGATATGTCTTCAGAATAAATGGGGTGACTTGACACTGGATCTCTGAATGCAAGGCCTCCTAAAAATTCCTCGCCCTGGCCTCCTCATTTAGAAACAGGTTTGAAGCATATCGTAAAAGGTTCTTTAAATGGATTCCAAAGTCTTGCACAATAGATCTCCCCTGTCGAAGGGTAAGAAGATCTTGGTGATTGGATGCCTTAATGGTCGAAGAACGAATCTCCACTCTAAACTTGTCTCGGAACTCCTCCCATGAGATCCCTGACTCCTCATGATCCCCAAGAAACAACATCCACCACTAGCTCGCTACTCCATGCAGTATCCTCACAACCAAGGACACCCAGTGATCCTTTCGACCATGGATCCAACTGAATCCTATCTTGACCTCCTCCAACCAGTCTTTCGTGACTACATCTGAAATGGAGACCATGTACTTTTGTAGACTATGGCTATGAAACTATTAGATTGTCCTACTCCTAGTGTTGTTGTTGTCAACTTCAACCTAGCGACGATTTTCTGGCACAACCTGGTGGACATCTTCTTTGTGATCCTAACGAGGACATCGACCTGGAGCGATACCTACAAAATAGAAAATAGTTAGAGCTCTTAAACCTAGAATATGAAAGAATCAACATTAATTAATTAATTGTTTTCTTTTATTTATTTTAGGCTAACCTATCCCAATGTATACCCATTCAAACATAGACACAAAGAATAATGAGGCATGATCCTTTCCTAGGTCTCTACCCTAAAACTAGTATCACATCATTTAGTAGACATTGTAAACTTAAAGTTCCATACATCAGATCATAGGGGGACCTAAACACCTATCTCTCAGCGGGTCTCCATTGTTTACATCACTTGATAAACATGACTAACACCATTTCCCTACAAACCCATGTAACCTCACCTGTTCCAAACACCAAACTCCATCCTACCTCTCAACTAGACCTTTGATACCACTCTATCCTGAACCACTCCCCACATGTTGTACCCCTCCTTGGCTAGAAATGTGAGAAAAGAGATATTGACCCCCCCGAGTCCCGCCTCCAGTAGGCCCCAGGTTGGCGACTAGAACCAAGTGTATAGAAAATACACAATTAAGAGGCATTACCCTATTAGATAACACATGCGAAATAGATAGATAAGACAAACACCAACCAACTCCAAATCATAAAATAGTTTAAAATAAGTCACAAGTACACATATGTAATGTCATGTAAAACTACTACAACTGAGATGTGAAAATCTGAAAATACCCAAAAGAAAGTAAAAAACAACATCAACCATGAAGCCCAAACAGCTACTACAACCCCAAGCTAGTATAAACCGAACTGATCTCCAACCTACTCCAAGTGACCAGAAAAAAAGTTTATATAAACATAGGGTGTGTATAAAAATATACTCAGTAGTATCCTCCTCGGAGCCTCTCGTGAAAAAGTAACGAAATCATGCTAAAGCACAGTGAACAATAATTGAAACTAACTCATCACCTAAACATGTATACTACGTTCCCAAACTCACAATGGATACTCCCAAAAAGTGATGCATACAAGAGTATATAATATAATAAATAATATCAAGGGTACCCGACTACTACTTTTACATTGGTTTGCCGCCTTTTCCCAACATCGCACATCCTAATAATATCTCTCCAAAAAGGCTTGCCCACAGACACCTGGGAAAAGCACCACAATATGCACCTCATGCACCAAATCCACAACGTCTATGTAGGAAAAGTAACCAGGTAGTTTTCAGGATACACCACAGCTCGCATAATGTGTATCATATGTTCGGGATTATAACTCAAGCCATTACAACCCACACACCGAGTAATGATTCTTAAGCCATCACAACCTATACATGTTACAACTATAGTAGTCCATAAGAAACTATATCCAGAATATATGTGTGTGAATAACCACAAGCAATTACAACCCTATACACAGATATATGGGGAAAACTACCCATTGTTCCTACCAGTACAAGTAACTACCAAGAGAAGAGAGCAGAGCCAAAGGGTGTAGTCAACCATTCATCCTCCCACTAGAAAGTTGGGGAAAACACCCCACCAGGGCTCAGAATCCTCGGGGTGTCATTTTCCCTAACTGACAGGCTATAGTAGCCTATAGAAACACAAAAAATACAGAATATAATATAGTTCACAACCACACTATTGTAAAAACCTAGTCTTAAAATCAACTGTAGCTAACATCTCTTTGACTCCTGACTGCCACTTCTAAGACTAGGTATCCTATATGCACACAACCATTTAAAGAGATTAATTACCTTAATTCATTACATTTTTATCAGTTTCACTTTATGTCAATTAATTATTTAAAAATCAATTAACCATTAAC
Source organism: Viscum album (assembly GCA_963277665.1). Taxonomy (NCBI): domain Eukaryota; kingdom Viridiplantae; phylum Streptophyta; class Magnoliopsida; order Santalales; family Viscaceae; genus Viscum; species Viscum album. Next base: position 1,982,905,193 of record OY728119.1, read on the forward strand.
AATTCCACATTATATTTCATTAGAATCACACCCAAATTCCACTGTCCCTTTAAATTGTAACCCCTTCATTGCACCCCATAATGCTCCAACCCCATGGGTTAACATCATTTATTAAATTATTTACTTACAACATTACTTTCCCATATTCCCATGAATTCTAGAAAAACATTCTAGGATACTAAACACAAGGGGAACAACGCGATGAGTATATGAACTACCCTTCGAGTATTTACCACCTATAGCAAGAAAATTAACCCATCCTCCCCCAGGAAGCTAAACATGGAGAGCACGTGGCATACCCCGTGCATCTTCGGCCCTTTTGGAAGGAGGGTAAGAAAAACCCAATGCCCTACGAAGTGGGGAAAGTAAAGAAGATTACAACAAAAAAGATCAGAAAGCATCCAAAAACTCACATCCAATCTGTTCCATCATCCCTGGTGTCCTCCCTGACACCCACATACATAAACAGATGCATCGTGCCGCTCTAGGCGTCAGCTGATGCCAAAACCAATATGCCTCCCTGCCCACACATATCTCATCATCCATCTAGGCTCACATCACAACACAAGCAGCTGGAAAACAAACATTATATCAATTGGGATCTTGGCCCTTAAACAAGAAGGAAGGTAACTTAGAACCATACAAGGAATTATATTTTATCAAAAAACAGTTCGTTATTCCATCTTGGATTAACCAATTTATTATTCATAGGTTAAAACTTTAGGAAACCTAAAAGTTAGGTATCAAAAATTTATTAAATATTCCTACTACATCAATTTTATTAACAAAAAATTACAATAACCACCACCAGATTCATTCACATGCATCTTTATCTTTAGACAAACAATTTTCAACTAATTATAGCTTTATGTTCTTTACCAATTTCCATCAAGAACGAAAAGCTAAAAAATGAAAGCATAGATATCAAACTATCTAGAAAAACAAGAAGTAATAACATACGATTGATATCAATTTATATATCTAGTTTAAATATTAATTATGTCAATTCTATTCGGATCCAGTGGGATAAAACATTCTAACTCTACAGTTGTATATAAAATAAAGAGAAGCAATTAATCCCCTACCTCAAATAGTTCTTGACATTCATTATATGAGAACGAGCCACACAACGGGTTACGATCTCTTCTCCGGTAACAAATTATATCGAATATTGATCGATACTACTTGGTTGCATCAAAAACTGAGGGGAACCAATCCACGGAGGAATTTTTGATCACAAAACTCATATAGGAAGGAATGGAAGGTTCGAGAATCTCACACCCAAGAACAAGTAGGAATAACTAGGGAGGAAGATATATTATCTATTTAGAATATTTAACAGGGCAGTGGTTTAAGATACGTTGTATTTTCCATTAAAATCATATCGCACTAAACTACATGGTTTGACCATGTAAAAGCATCCTGAGCCATAAAAAATTAAAATTGGAGTTATAGATTTTGAATCGGCCATAGAGTCCTTAAAACGTGGATTTAAATGCATTTTACGTCGAAGGAAACATCAAAGGGGTGAAACTATAGGAAGTTGGGAACACTGTTCATGAACAAAAAATTTGGAAAAGGAAATATAGGTTACCATTGGACCTCACCATTCTGGAAACACTGTTCATGAAATCAAAATTTGGAAATGGAAATAAATGTTACCATTGGACCTCACTATTCAGGAAATAATATTCTTGAACTCAAAATTTGGCAAAGAAAATAGAGGTTACTGTTAGAACTCACCATTCTAGAAACACTATCCATGAACTCAAAATTTGGAAAAGGAAATAGAGGTTACTATTGGACCTCACCATTCTCGAAATGCTGTTCATGAACTCAAAATTTGGAAAAGGAAATAGAGGTTACCATTGGACCTCACTGTTCTTGAAACATTGTTCATGAAGTCAAAATTTGGAAAAGGAAATAGAGGTTACCACTGGACCTCACCGTTCTAGAAACACTGTTCGTGATCTCAAAATTTGGAAAAGGAAATATAGGCTACCATTGAACATCACCATTCCGGAAACACTATTCACATAAGGCTACCATTGCACTATTCACATATGGATACTGATGACATTGTTCACATAAGGCTACCGAGGACACTGTTTACATAAGGCTACCGTTTCACTATTCATAGAAGCCAACCGATGACATTGTTCAGATAATGCTACTATTGAACTGTTCACCTAAGACTACCATTCCACTATTCTCCTAAGGCTACCATTTCACTGTTCACCTAAGGCTACCATTTCACTATTCACCTAAGGCCACCAATATATTCACAATAGGCTACCGTTTCCATGTTCACCTAAGGATACCGTTACACTATTCATAGAACTGGAAATTTGGAAGTGTTGGGCATAAGTCACCTTGACCTCCCAAAACACCTCAGACACCAGATCTTTGCAAAAGAATGGACTAGAGAGGTCTGAGACATTACAAACACTATGGCGTGCCTACCTAGCAATGGCGTGTCTATACCCAAATGGCAGGGTAACCCTAATAACCTCCCTCTATAGTGTATCCCTTTGGTGTTATAACATCGTCTTTAAGGTTCCCCAGGACATGCAGTCCTAGATTTAGTGATACAATATATAATTTAATTACTATATTTGATATCAAGTGAAACGAATCATGTAAAAATTACATATATTTCCAAAATTCATATATTACACATAAAAATAATCTCACAGACCCAAAAAACCAATGATTTATTATCTTTAGAGATCATCTATATAAATAAATTATTTTACAATACTATGAACATTTACCTATAAATCTCTAGACACATGATTTAATCTTAAAATTATTATAGGTTGTACTCATATTCATAACTTGGGGGAATGGATAACATAAAAATGGGGTGATCTCAAATTTCTAGTAAGGGAAAACATATCAAAGAGTCATAAATGGTTAAATTATGGGAATTTGAGAAAATATGACTAGGAGAGAAATATATAATTAATATAAATATGAAAAAATAAGTGTTTTCAATATGGTATTATTGAAGGATTTATAATCTCAAATGATAAATCATGAACCTTATTCTAAGAGTCTAGAATAATGAGATAATAATTATGATCCATAGATTATAACATATCCATATGATATATAAATGTGTTATATCAATAAGAATATGAAATCATAATATTTTCATCATCTCTTGGTGCATCATTTTGACATGAAATCTTGTGAACAAAGTTTACCACATCATTTCCATGATCAATCATGTGAACATAGATAACTACACCTTGTCTATGTTTAATCATTTAAACCTACTTAACCATATTGTGTTAATCTTCAATAATGTGAACATAACTAACTACATGGTGTCCAAAGTCAATCATATGATCCTAGATTAACAACAATTACACCCATACACAATCATTTGAGCATTGAATAACCGTAATTACACCCACTCACAATTTTGTGAGCATAGTTTAACCACAATTACATCCATGTACACTCATGTTATCTGATAAGATATAAAAATTTACCCAATTCATTGGAGTATTATATAGGATCCAAACAAAACTTAATTAAAAATCATAAATATGTGTGCTAAGATAAAATAAATACATTCATATATCAAACTTCATGTAATTAACTACTAGAAAAGGGATGGGTTTTAGGAAAATTTCTCTAGAACACCTCATAAACCATCGAGAGAAAGAAGGTGTATGGTAGTGTAAGGATATATCTCAAATGAATTTTAAAAACATAAAAATATTTTACAAAATATGAAAATCACCTTTATAAGAAGAACACTTTGAATAGTTCCACATTAGAAGAGATCATGAGTTGAATTATTTGATACCAAGAAATTAATCACCCAAAAGAAAAATCTTATAAAGGAATTTTAAGGGTATTTCAGGAAAAAGAATTTCTAAGGGAATAAATAATATTGATTAAGAAATGAAAATGGAAGTGAAACCATAAAATATTTTTATATAAAATATTTTTAACATATTTATGAATGGTAATATTACAAGTAAAATTCAAAAGTCCTTTTCAAAAAGGTGAAGTGAATTTTTTTGAAAACATTTATTTTTAAAAATAATATTCAATAATAGATCCACAAAAAAGATATAAAGTTTGTAAAAAGTATATTTGGGTTAAATATTAAATATATAATCATGAAACGAAAAAAATTTAGTATTTTAAAATACCTTTATTGAATTCCACATCATAAAAATGATAGTAAATATTTATATTTAAAATTTGTAAAGAGAAGTATAAATAATATAATAAATAATAGATATTTACATTTCAAAATAATAAAGGACAACTGTTTTGAAAGGAAATAATATGGATATAGTGGACAAATACTCTTTATAGTAGATGAGAATTATTATTCAAAACATAACATTTTATGTGAAATAAATTCACTAAGGAAGAATATTTGAAATAATAATAATTTTCTGTAGAGATAAATAGAAATTAATATAAAAAGTCTTATGGTGGAATAAAATAAACATTAGAGAAATGAGATCAAGAATAAATATTATAACTCAATGAATGAGAGTAGAGTTAAAAAAACCCTTAAGAATTTGGTAACTTCTAAATCGAATTCCTTCGAATGAGAAAACCTTAAATGGATATGAAAATCCCTATAATTTTATAATAATTATAATATAAATATATACATGGGAAGTATATATACCACACAAAAGGTAATAATTTTTGAGTATTACATATGTCTCAAAAAAAGAAAAGTGAGATGAGAAACCCTTTCAGATTTTATAATAATTGAATGAAAATAATATGGAGTAAGTATTATTTGAAACACTTGTAAATACCATGAAATAAAATTTAATAATATGAATATAATCTACTGTGGTATAAATCACATCATATAAAATAATAATAGGTGCATAATATGAAAATATGTGTTAAGGAAGTGGAATTGAGATGAAAACCCTTACCTTAACTCTCAGCTTCATCAAATTCAATTTAACCACATGTTTGATAAACATAGCTATATTAGTAACTTAATTAATAAGCTTCTTCATATATATAACCTTTTTATATTATTTAATTATAATAAATTTTTTATAAATTCATTAGTTAGTTATTCATTATTTACATCATCAGATGTTGGTAATTTTTAATTTTTTTTGCACATGTTTCATAATGGAGATATCGAACTCCATTATTTGATACAAAGTTCATAATTAATATATTTGAAAATATATTTAAATCATTTTTTTCAATTATTTATTCATATACATGTTCATTTTATAGAAATTTTGTGCATAATTTAAATAACATGATCCATAGTGAGCTTGTTCTTGGTAATTTACGGATATCAATAAATTAAATTATAATGATAGTTATTTTTGCATCAAAATTTTAGAACCATATGCGTGATATATACTATTCCTTAATAAAATTTATGTTTTAAAATATATTTTATAACCAGATATGTGAGGAAGTTATTAAAAAAACATGTATTTCTTGGATATGATATCCCACATGTACACATGAGTAGCATTTTTAATTTTTGATAAATGAATGGGAGAGAAAGAATGTAATGATTAATCTTTATAAAATTTTAATTATTTAATAAATATAATATTTATCAAATAAATAAAATTTTATATCCATCCATTTTACTTCGTGGTGAAAAATGATATAGTTCCTTCTTTGAGACGGTAGTCCGAACAAACACATGAGCAACATTTTCATTTTCTAAACGGTTGGGAGGAAGATAAAAATTATTATTAAATTAACATAATGACATTTAATTATACTTATTATACTTATTTAATTATGTTATCAATGACATAATATATTTGGAGGAGTTATAATAAGAAAGAAAATATTAAAAATGAAAAATTTTGAATTTTCACCTTACTCCTTGGAGTAACTCCAATGAAAATTGGTATACTCATTTTAAAAGGGGTATTTTTATGATATAAAAACCTATTGGAAATTTATAGAAGTTTTGGGTAATGATTTTGGAAGATTATTTTCGATTTATTTTTTTTGGTCTGAGGAAAAGTGGGGTGGTGAAGGGGTAATTTAGAAGTGAGTGGGGTGTAATTCATATTAATACACACAAATTTATAATAAATAATTTCAATTAAAAATAAACAAGGATAAAAAAGTTTAAAATAATGTATAGGATGCATTTTAATATTGATAAATCCCTCAAAAAATTATTTGGATATGTTTTTAAAAAGTTTTAGGTCCTTTAACCCTTTCATAATTTCATCTTTTTCCATGGTAACTAATTTTTACATAAATAATTTATTTTTTATTCTAAAAGAAAATAAGAAATTATTACATAATTTGGAACTTTGGATTAATAATATGAAATCTTTTTTATTATATATAATTTCAAAAAGTGGTAAAAATTAATTCTAAAATAATAAATGTTTAATGAATTAAAGACTATTTTTAGAGGAATATTACTTATGTTCTAAAATATCAAAAATAAGTTTTTAAATTAAAAAATATATTTATAGAAGTTTAATTTTACTTATAAAATTATTATTTGATCAATATCAAGTTTTTATAAATTTTTATACATTATTATAGCCAAATTATGTTATAAAAGAAACAATTTTTGTTTAAACAATAATTTTTACTATTCTCCTAAAAATCCATATTTTCAAAAAAAAGTACAAATAATCATATTAATCTCATCTATTCTGGATAAAAATAGAAATTAATTTAATTTTTTAAAATTTATATTCTAAAATTTATGAATTAATCTTTTAAATGGAAACATACAATATAATGAAAACCATTTTTATATGAAAATTACCTTTTGAAATATTAATTATACTTATTATTATTTCTTATCAATTTATAATAAATTATTTTTTATCTATTGTTTATATAAAAATATATATTGAATCATCATATAACAATAATGTACACATTTCCTTTAAATAAAAATGTATTTTTCATGAAAAATCATATTTTAGAAAAAAATTATATTTTAAGCATAAAATGATATTATTTTTTTGGTTAACTATAAAAATTGAATATAATTTGTTAATTAGTATTAAAATTTATATTTTTTTTCTTTTTCTATATATTTTGTAATTTGGATACCTATATTTATACCAACCAAATCAAAAACTATTTTACAATAGTTATATTTTTCTTAATAAAATGTGCCCCAGTTCATTTTAGTTTGGTGTTCCATATAAAACAATCTATTTAATCAAAATTTTTTAAGAATAATTTTATAATAAAATTTTGGGTTGTTTTATTCTCACTCACCACTAAATAAATATTTCCCTCTTAATTTTAATTCTCATTCACTAATTGAGTATCCAAGGGTATCTATATGATAAACAAGACTCAAGACACAATTTCCAAATCATTATCATGAGTAAGTCTATAGTACTTATATTTTACACTGTAATAGGTATTTATTGAGATCATAAACCGTTTTTTCCATATATTCATCCTTATATATCTATATTTATTATGAGTTTTTAGATTTATTCCTTCAAAAACATTATTTCCATGATCCCATTTCCAACCAAATATTAGAACCAAAATGGTTATGGAAGCATTTAACGAAATCAAAGTAAATGATTATATGAATATAAAAAATAAATCCTAATATTTCCTATATAATGAAACCTTATTTTTGACCTAAGATACTTACTATTCAACTATGATATAATTGGATCAACATATAACTCCTTCAATTTTACCTAGGTTATCGATCTATGGTTAATTTACTATTAGGTTTTCTAACATAACTAGTTATTTCATTATATTATCATATTTATATCCTTTGTAGTATTTAATAAATAGAATTTAAATTAACAAGTACTATCCTCTAGTAGTGTCAAATTTGGTATTTATTTAAGCATCCTTTTCATGCACTAGGTGAAGATCCAGTTAAAAACTAACCAACCTTTTGAAGGTTATTATCCACATGTGCATTTTTTCAGAGCATTCATCAAATTAGTTGTATCCATGAATTGATTTAATTGATAGAAACCCACATAATATATTCTTTTTCAAAATTTTAGGATGATATACTATAATTAAACGTATCCCTAGGGTTTTTTCTCAAATGTTATCTAGTCCTAATCCTCTAAATAACTAAACTAATCCCAAAAAAAACTAGAACCAACTTTGATACCAACTGAGGATCCCCATACCTTCCCTCCCATATTTAGTTCTAAAATACATTATTTAATTACTATATTTTATATAAGGAGATACTACTCAAGTAAAATTTACATATATTTTTAAATTCAAACATTACATATCATAATAATCACACAATTCCATAACCCAATGATTTAGTGTATTTGGAGATTAGCTACATAAATAATTTACATGAAAAAATTGTGAACAATTCACTATAAATCATACAACACTAGACTCCCTTTTAGACCTCTTATTAGGTATACCCATATTTATTTCCTTGGGAAAAGAAAGCATAAAAAATGGGTGATCTCAAAAGCATAGAAAGGTAAAACGTTACAAAGAGGCATAAAATGGTTAAATTATGAGAATTTGAGAAAACATGAGTCAGATAGTAATCTATAATTAATAAAAATGTGTAAAACCAAGAGTTTTCAATAAGGTATAATAGAAGTACATTTAATCCCAAATGATCAAACATAAACACTGGATGAATAGTTCATAATCATGAGAGAATAATCATGATACATGAATTTTAATGTAGGCATGTAATATAGAAAATATTAATTGGACTTAGAATAAAAAATCATAAAATTTTGAACATAGATAACTATATCATTCTCACACTCAATCATATGAGAATTGCAAACTGAATCATGTCCACAATCAATCTTGTAAACATAGCTAACCGTATTGTGTCCATTCTCAATCATGTGAACATAGTTAACTGAATTGTGTCTATCTTCAATAATTTGAATATATCTATCTAATTTGTTTCCAAACTCAATAATTTAATCATGCCTAACCATAATTACACCCACACACAATTTTATGATCATATCTTAACCCTGATTACACCCAAGAACAATATTTTAGATTATAAATTATCCACAATTAAAACCACTAAAAATATTTTTATATCCCGAGATATAAAACATTACACAATTAATTGGTGGGATATATAGGACCTGACCATAATTTAATGAAAAACCATACATATGTTTTCTAAGAGAAAATTAAAAAAGTCATATTTAAATCATCACTTAATTAACATTTGAAAAAGTGATGGGTTTCAATTAAATTTATATAGAAACTTTCCTAATCCATATAGAGAAATAAGTTTGATAATGGAGTAAGTAGATATCACCAGTGAAGCATAAAAACCTTGATGGGTAATGACATAGATGAAAATCACCTTTATATAAAGAAAAATTTGAACAATTCCATATAAAAAGGGATCAAGAGTGGGTCCGGTTAACAATGTGAATTTAGTCACATAAAATAAAAATATTATAATTGAATTTAGAGGGTAATTTATGTAAAATAATTTCCAATTGAATAAATCCTTTTAATAATAATGGGAAAATAGAAGTGAAACAACAAAATAGTTTTTTAGAAAATTTATCAAAGATTTTTGTAAAATATAAAGAAATGAGTCGGATTCAAAAGTACATTTAAAAAGGTGAAGATAAAAGCATTAAAAAAATTTATTTTTAAAAATAATATCAATAATGGATCCATTATGAAGTAATAAAGGTTATCCAAATGAATTGTGAAGTTTAAGATAAAAACTATGGTCATGAATGGAAAATAATATTTTATATTTTAAAATACTTTTATTATAACCAACATCATAAAAAACATAATTTTTTGAAAAAATGGTATAGATTAATATGATGATAATAATAAAAAATAAAAATTTAGATTTCAAAATAATAAAAGAAAAATTTTGGGTAAATAAAAAATATAGATATGGTAGAAAAATAGTCTTTAAAAAGGATGAGAATTATTATTAGCAATGTTATAATTTTATGTGAATAAAATTCATCAAGGAAGAATATTTGAATTAAAAATGAATTTTACTTAGAGTGAAATATAGATTTTGATAAAATGAAACCTCTAGGTGTAATAAAATATAAATAAAAGAAAGAAGTTCCAGAATAAATCTTATAACTCAACGAAAGAGAGTTGAGTTAACAAAAACCCTAATTAATTTGGTATGTTTTTAATAAAAATATGCTTAATAAGAAAACGTTAAATAGATTTGAAAATAAAATAAAATTCATTACAATTATTATATAAATAAGTAAATTGGAAGTATATACACCACAATATAAGAATTAGTAGTGAATATAAAAAATGTCTCAAAGAAAGAAAAGTGAGATGAGAAATATACTATCCCAAGCCCTAAACACACTTTATTTAAAAAAAATCACATAAGTTTCCAAAAAAATACTTTAAAAGGATCTATATTTCATGATTCCTTGGAATTTTAGATACATAAATACATCATCATAAATTTAAAAACATAAAATTTATTTAAAACTCCACATAGTTTTCACAACTACCATAGATCTTCAAAATTTGGATAGGATTCCTTGGGGGAAAATTCATACGAAAATGGTCATCTTGAAATCCATATAAGGGAATAAAAATGAATATAAAGAATAAAATGATAGTCCAGAGGAATAACATGATATCATAAAGAGAATTATCATAAGAATGGAAACATTTCATAAAGAAATAAATGAATAAGATCATCAATTCATGGAATGTGGGAAATGATACAACACATGACATCATAAACATATGTCAAGGGTAACTCCTAATACCATCATTATAAATTGAAGAAATTCACATGGTGGATTGTTCAATCCCCAATACCATAAACATAGTGGACTAATTATCATGGTGGACTGGGTTCACTCCCCATTCCCATAAACATAATGGATAAAGTCATATAGTGGATTAGGTTTTCTAAACCCAAACATAACATCTCATGAGAAATAACGCAATACCACATTCATTTTTGGGATATGTAATCCTATTAACACCTATTAAAAAAATTAATATCATCATATTTACTAGCGTATGTGTTTCACAGGAGTAAAATAAACCATAAATATAAGATAATCATGATAAAAACCTTGAGGAAGGATGTGGGTTTCATAATTCTGATCCAAAGAATAACCAAAGGATAAAAAATAAGGATTAGAAGAAAGAATATGGTTTTAAATTGTTTTTTAATTTCATGATTGAAAATTTATATTGTTCTTGAACATGGAATTCAACTTTAGAAAATTAATGAGATTGATCTATGAGAATAAATAATAAAAACAAACCACATAGGTGATTCTTAATGAAATAAGTAAAGGATATTTGAAATGAAATGTCATTTTTGTTTTCCATTAAAATAAAATTGAATAAATTGGGATATAAATAAATATTTAGTTTTTTAGAATCTATTCATGGTTTAGAAACATTTTTTTGTGGGTGATGCTTGAAATGATATAAGAAATAGTAAGGTTCCCATAAATTGGCATTACTTTATAGTGGGAATTTTAAAGGAAAATAAAATCATGTATAATACCACCAATAAATAGGATATTTTACTAGGTATATATTTAATGAAAATATATAAATATAGAATAATAACATGAGAATAATACTACATAAAACAGATAAAAATAAAGAGAATGCGTAACTCTAAAGTAATAGTAGTCGTATGAGATATCTCTTACCTCATGTTCGAATATGCTCTGTACATTAATTTAATTTTATGAATAATTAAATTAAGTTAAATAAATATTTACATGATAATATTATTCATATATATTTAATTTTATACTATACATTTAATAGATTTTATTATATTATAAATATAATTTCCTCTTATATTGGTTACTTGGGATAATTCAACTGATTTCTTCTTGACGCTTTCGGTTTGTTGACTTTGTTCAAAGGTGTTGAAAAATAAATTCATTATATCAAAAATTTTGTAGTTTTATTTCTTTTATTATTAAATTATAACAATACTTATACAGTTTCATAGGCTATCCCAAAATAGACACAAATTAAGAAATGACCTTTGATAAGTGCATTTATGGTGGTTAAAGTAATCATGATCATTTCATGTTAATAACAAATATAGAATGACAAATATTATTATTCTATAATATTAATTTTTTCATAAATATCATTTATTATATACTAAATACATTTTTAAATTCATCATTGTTAGGTTCTCATGAGAAAAATATTTTGTTTCATTGAGGCAGTATTCAATTTATATACACGGATGAGCGTTTCATTTTCCATGGAATGGTTGAGGAAAGTAAATGAAATAATTTCAGTTAATAATTATAATTATTATATAAATATCATATTATTTAATTAAATAACCTTCTAAAACAATCCATTTGTGGTGGTGAGGAAACTTATAACGCATAGTTCCTGGAGGAGATAGTCTGCACATAAGCAGGATGGAATTTTCATTTTCATTAGTGATTTTGGAAGAAGGTATAAAATGGATAATACATTTGAATAATAAATATTAATAAAAGTATAAATTCTATTGTAATCACACCTTCATGTATATAGGCGACATTATGGGTGTAGAAGGAGAAATGAACTAGAGAAGTTTTGTTGGGAGTATTAACTCTCCCTTATAAGTTCACCCATGGATAACTCCTTAAGGTTCCATAGCTTAGTATTTTTATGATACCAAGGATTCAAGGGTGTATAAATAGTTTTTAGGAGAAACTAGGGTAGAGTTTATTCTGATCTAAATCTTTATAATGGGTGGAGAAATGGGGGGAATGTGAGCTCCTTTCATAAGTATAGTGGCATTTTTTTCAAAATCTATTTACTTTCTAATAGTTTCACTCCACTATTCAAGGAAAATGGATAAAAAATGTCCAATAATGTCTTGGGGAAATAGATAATATCAATAATCCCTCCACCATCCAATATCATTCATTTTTCCCATGTTTTAACCATTTTCACTATGTTAATCCACTTTTACCCTAATTTTCCCTTGTTGTGGTAACTCCACTTTTATGCTCGGTGACTAATTGTAATGGAAAAAATATAAATATAAATTATTAAGTAATATTAACATGAATATTTAAAATATTTTAATCATCTTATAAAATAAAAATTCAAATCATTATAGATATTAATTTTAATATTAGCCCACAAAATGTGTAAAATTATTTAGCTTTGGAAAAATTTAATTTTATACGTAAAATTAAAGTGTGGGATAAGATTATAAATGTTTTTGATTTTATTAAAATATATAGTTTTATTATAATGAACTAAATTTTATGTCTATTTAAAATCAATCCAAAACATAATTATACCGAAATAAATTTTATTAAATGAAAATTCCCAAAGTAATTTTTATATTTGAATTAAAATATATCTTTTGTTTTATAAGTTTGAACATATGTTATATAAATTTAAAATAATATATTTAACATGAATAAAATTATTTCTTAAATACACATTTGATCAATTAATTTTTTTATAAAATTATAAGTCTATATTATAAACTAATAAAAAAATAATAGCTTCCAATTAGGTGAAAATATTATTTTTCACTATTAAACAAAAACTAAATTATTTAAGAAAACAAAAAAAAATTAATTCTAATATTATTTTCACATGATTAATCAATAAATTAAATTAATATTATTATTTTTAATTTATATATGTAATAACATTAGTTTTAGATATAAGTGCTTAAAATTTAATGATTTTTTTAAATGAATTTTAAAGCATGAAATATACCTACAAACATATTATGTTCTAAATGAATTATTCGTTAATGTTAATTATTATCATCTATATTACCTTATATAAAACACATATATATTCCTACTGAAAATTTGTATAAATAAATTTTCTGTCGTTATATTCTCCCCCTTAAGAAATTTCACCCTAGAAATTTAATTTCATACATTATGGTGAAAATATATGGGTAATCCTATTTTATTGTCTCATCAGGTTCCAATATCACCTGTTAATAGTTATTATTTTACCCATGTAACTTTTTTGGGTGAGTTTTTCTATTGGATAAAACCTTTTCTCTATGATCAAATAACTTTACTGGCTTCTCCCCATTTGAGAGATCATCTTCCCACAGGAACACCTTGGGATTAAGTATTTATAAGGAATCTAGTATATAATTCCTTAATAGGGATGCATGGAACATATCATATACTTTTGATAGGGTTTTTTGAAGTTAAATATGATATACCACTACTCACGTGTGATCAAGAATCTCAAAGGGGCCAATATATTTAGGACTTAGGTTCTGCTTCTTCCCAAACCCCATAATTAAATTACAAGGAGATATGTAGAGGAACGCCTTTTACCCCACCTTAAACTCCAAGTATTATCAAAATATTTCAACAGAACTCTTATATTGAATTTAAGCCATTATAATGTGTTTTAGAATAATGTTGACATTTTCTACTATTTCTTTGACCATCTCAAATCGTGGAAACATTCATCCACCAACATTATCTCAACAAATGTGTGTACTACATCTCTTCTCGTAGAGGTATTTAAATTAATACATTTGATTACATGAAGAAAAATATTTTTTGTATGAGAACTTGACCAGTGGAATATATTAGTACCGGTCACCGTTGAAGTCCACATAGAATTCTCTAAACATATCCACAATTTTCTAGAAATTTCATTAAGATTCACCAAAATTTGGTGGTGATATTACAATCTAAATTTTAACACTCTATTTAGATCGTATTTAATTCACTTCTATAAAATTGAGGTGAAAATTATATCTTGATCAAATACAATTGATAGTGGTGTTCCATGCAGCCTTACCACTTCTCTAATGTATATCATTTTAATTTTATCAAGTGAGATGTTGTCTATAATATAAATTAACTGATTAGTATTTGTAATGTGTTATAATGGAACCCATATATCATTATTACATTTCAATGTATTTAGAAGGCCCGTGAAAAAAAATAGTGATGTTTTCCCATTTCTACATAGGTATGAGAAATAACTATATCACCCCTTTGGATTTTTTCCACTCATCCTTCACATGTTGATACACCAATAACATTAATTTATATTATTCAATATCTTTATATATATTTTCCCACAAATAGTGTTATTGGATATCTCAATATATCTTCATTTTTCATAGGTGGATGGAGAATTTCATGTTATGAGAATCATTGAGTAGCTCCCTTTTTATATCCAGATATGGTGGAACAAAAACTCATTTCACAAATCTCAAAGTGTTTTCATCATCAATGTTGAACTCTTATGATTTTCTTTTTCTTATAGTATTCAGCTTCACATGTATATCCATATCAATCCTTTGATCTTAGTGAATTTTATCCAAAATAGATGGTCGGGATTTTTGGGGGGAATTTTAAGTTGGGTTTCCTTTCTTTATGACCATCATGTCCATCATTTTCATGTCTCAAAATATTGTATAATTATAAATCCTCATCATAGATCATGCTACAAGATCTTTTCTACTTAGTTCATATTCCACTTTATCCGCCTTCTTTGGATGGCACTGGATTGAGTAGTGATGATCCTTGATTATCTCTTACAATATTCTCTAGGGGATATCTATATCCTTATATGTGACTAGGTATTTTAGTCTCTTAGGGTATATATATATATCTAACTTATATCTATAGAGATAATGCCTCCATATCTTCAATTAAAAGATTACCAGTGAAGGTTCCAGGGTGTAGTAGAAGCGGTCATGCCCATTCCCAATATAATTTTTAAATAAACATATTTGGATTTCTCCTTTTAATTAGATAAATTACATTCTTACGATTTACAAAGAAAAGAACTGTCCACATATAATTTATAATTAATTTATTTAATTAAATAATTAATTTTTTGAATTATTTCCCTTTTGATAAATTAGTAAACTACTCTTTTTATATTATGATTGCGTTAGAAAAATCAAGTGTGGCTTTCCTCTATTCGTGATCCAAACATGATCAAAAAACATTTGATCAAAAGATTATAATTATGCTGCCATTAGCATGGATAAATCTATCATATGTGATGATCAATATTGATCAAATTGAATCCTTAAAAGGAGAAGGAAATCACTATGGTTTAGGAGGAGAATTTACCTATATTCTATAGATCATTTTGGTAAGGGATCTCTCTAGGGATTGAGGGGATTCTCTTTAGAACTCATTTTGCACAAAAAAATGTGGGTGTAGGGATTGTACAAAAAATTCATAATCGGGTTTATATAATTCTAGGGTTAAAAAAGAAATTACTCGGCAAGAACCCTTATTATTTTCATAATTCTCAGTGAACCCCATGGATAAATAATAATAATAACATTATTATTTATTTGACATGTTCTAGACTCATAGATAAAATAAATATTATTTTTCAGAATAAATGAATAATAATTTATTCAAATAATATTCAATATGACATTTCTTATCAAACCATTCAACTTGGCCCACCGATCCTCTTAAATATTTATTTATCTATGAATAATTAATATTTATTAAACTAAATAAATTCCACATTATTATTCTCGAATAAATTAATAAATATTTAACCCCCAAACCAAGTGAATAAATATTTCATAAATATCCAAATAATTATATAAATATATAAATTGAAATATTTTGAATAAAGTAGAATAAATAAATATTTTTATTTTAATTTAATTAAATAAATAATTTCCAAAAAATAAATATTTATTAAATATTCAAATCATATACTTCTTCTATCGAATTACTAGTGATGGAATATTTTCAATCAAACAAACATGAATAATTATTAAACCACATATAAGAGTAATATTTATCAAAAATGTTAAATTCATATATAATTTAACTAATGTTTTGAATACACATAATGTGTAACCAACTAGTCCCCTTTCATAGTGAACTTATGATACATTGATTAAATACCAATTTTAACATCTAGAAACACATTAAGGCTCTCATAGAGAAAAAAGTTAATTTATTAATGGAATGTAACCTCCTTCAAATATATACCATGTAATATAATCCCTTAATATCAATATATAGAATCAAGAAGGTTCCATGTTAGTGTCATAAACCTATATTCTTGATGTATATATATTTAAATTTCCAAAAAAATGAACATTCCAATAACACCTCCATGTCCACGGACCTAATTAGGTAGTTCAATTCCCTATCAAAGGGGTAAAGATATCCACTTATGTTAAAGAAAACAAAGATAAATCTTGTATCACATTATTCATTAATACAATACACCCATGAAACACCCAACATATCCTACATATCCACTACCACGTATCATTATAGTTTTTTTCCATAAATCATAGTATGTGACTTATGAAACATATTAATTAAAATATTATAGAGGAAGGAACATTACACATGTATTTGGATAGGAATATTCAATGACACATATAAATGTGCATTTCATATTAGCTAGTTATGTTCACATAATCTCATGAACTGGAGATTTTCAAGGGTGTACATAATGAGAAATTTTCATAGAGTCCTATGAGTGTACACCCTATATAGTGGGTATCATTTGTGTAACATCAAATGATATAATCTATCTATTGAACTTATTTTTAATAATATTGTTTTGACACTTCTATGTTCTCATCATAGCATGGAACTACCATGAACTTTCAGTGTGATAAGTACACTTAGGACATTATCACATACTATGTGGTGTAAAAAATTAACAAGAATATTATAATATATTTTAAAATATTCAAATATATGAATAAAAGTAACCCTAAAGTATTTAGATGTTTGTTTCAAGACACAAACTCCAATAACCACACATTTCTCTAGATCATGCATCTAATAATTTTTCTCATGTCCCTTCAACTTTATCAAGAAAAGGAATATCACTCTATTATTAAATATTATTACACAAACTAAACGATTATTTGAAGCTTCATTTCCATACCTACCTGTGGGTAGTGTGAGTACAATATTACTTGTCATAATTCTTACTCTCCTTGAAAATATCTCCATAATCATGTATCTACCATAATTTACTCCATTGGAAGTTATTTTGGTTAGTTGGTTTGAAAATATATAGAATTTTCTCATATATTATTGATAATACCAATATAATACAAGAAGAATAATAATTTATGTAATATATGTAGGCCTAAGACATTCCTCAATCACATTAGTTATTGAAGGGTCTACAAATATCTAATTTTATGTGAAGAAAATTCATCAAGGAAGAATATTTGAATTAAAAATGAATTTTACCTAGAGATAAATATAAATTATGATAAAATGAAACCTTTGGGTGTAATAAAATAAAAATAAAATAAACAAGTTCATGAATAAATCGTATAACTCAACGAAAGAGAGTTGAGTTAACAAAAACCCTATTGAATTTGGTAAGTTTTTAATAAAAATAAGTTTGATAAGAAAGTGTTAAATATATTTGAAAATAAAATAAAACTCATTAAAATTATTATATAAATAAATAAATTGGAAGTACATACACCAAAAAATAATAATGATTACTGAATATGAAAAATGTCTCAAAGAAAGAAAAGTGAGATGAGAAATATACTGACCCAATCCCTAAACACACTTCATTTCAAAAAAATTCACATAATTTTCCCAAAAAATACAAAAAAAGGATCTATATTTCTTGATTCATTGGAATTTTAGATACATAAATACATCATCATAAATTTAAAAACATCAAATTTATTTAAAACTCCAAATAGTGTTCATAACTACAATAGATCTTCAAAAAATGGATAGGATTCCTTGGGGGAAAAGTCATATGAAAATGGGTCATCTTGAAAGCCATATAAGGGAATAAAAATGAATATAAAGAATAAAATTATAGTTATGAGGCATATCATGATATCATATATAGAATTATGATAAGCATGGAAACAGTTCATAAGGAAATAAATGAATAAGATCATCAATTCATGGAATGTCGGAAATGATATAACACATGACATCATAAACATATGTCAAGGGTTACTACTAATACCATCATTATAAATTGAAGAAATTCCCATGGTGGATTGTTCAATCCCCAATACCATAAAAATAGTGGAATAATTATCATGGTGGACTGGGTTCACTCCCCATTCCCATAAACATAATGGATAAAGTCCTATGGTGGATTAGGTTTTCTCCCTAAATGCAAACATAACATCTCATGGGATATAACACAATACCAAATTCATTTTTGGGATATGTAATCCTATTAACACCTATTAAAAAAATAATATCATCATATTTACTTTCATATGTGTTTCACAAGAGTAAAATAAACCATAAATATAAGATAATCATGATAACAACCGTGAGGAAGGATGTGGGTTTCATAATTCTGATCGAAAGAATAACCAAAGGATAAAAAATAAGGATTACAAGAAATAAGATGGTGTTAATTTTTTTTAATTTCATGATTGAAAATTTATATTTTTCTTGAACATGGAATTAAACTGTATAAAATTAATGAGATTAGTCTATGAGAAGAAATAATAAAAACAAACCACTTAGGTGATTCTTAATGAAATAAGTAAAGTATATTTTAAATGAAATGTCCTTTTTGTTTTCCAAAAAAATAAAATTGAACAAATAGGGATATAAATAAATATTTAGTTTTTTAGAATCAATTCATGGTTTAAAAAAATTGTGGGTGATTATTGACCTGATATAAGAAATAGAAAGGTTCCCATAAATTGGAATTACTTTAAAGTTGGAATTTTAAAGGAAACTAAAATCATGTATAATACCAAAAATAAAAATAATATTTAAATAGGTATAAATTTAATGAAAATATATAAATATAGAATAATAACATGAGAATAACACTACATAAAATAGATAAAAAGACAGAGAATGTGTAACTCTAAAGTAACAGTAGTCGTATCAAATCTCTCTTACCTCATGCTCGAATATGCTCTGTACATTAATTTAATTTTATGAACAATTAAATTAAGTAAAATAAATATTTAAATGATAATATTATTCATATATATTTAATTTTATACTATATATTTAATAGATTTTATTATTTTTTAAATATAATTTCCTCTTATATTGGTTACTCAGGACAGTTCAACTGATTTTTTCTTGACACTGTCGGTTTATTGACTTTGTTCAAAGGTGTTTCAAAATAAATTCATTATATAAAAAATTGTGTTGTTTTAATTCTTTTATTATGAAATTATAACAATACTTATACAGTTTCCAAGGCTATCCCAAAATAGACACAAATTAAAAAAGGTCCTTTGATAAGTCCATTTAAAGTGGTTAAAGTAATCATGACCATTTCATGTCAATCAAAAATATAGAATGACTAATATTATTATTCTATAATATTAATGTTTTCATAAATATCATTTATTATATACTAAATACATTTTTAAATTCATCCTTGTTAGGTTCTCATGAGAAAAATATTTTGTTTCATGGAGGAAGTATTCAGTTTATATGCACGGATGAGGGTTTCATTTTCCATGGAATGGTTGAGGAAAGTAAATGGAATAATTTCATTTAATAATTATAATAATGTTATAAATATAATATTAGTTAATTAAATAACCTTCTTAAACAATCCATTTGTGGTGGTGATGAAAATTTTAACGTATCGTTCCTGGAGGAGATAGTCTGCACATAAGCATGATGACATTTTCATTTTCATTAGTGATTTTAGAAGAAGGTATAAAATGGATAATACATTAGAATAATAAAAATTAATAAAAGTAGAAATTATATTGTAATCACACCTTCATGTATATAGGCGACATTATGGGTGTAGAAGGAGAAATGAACTAGAGAAGTTTTGTTGGGAGTATTAAATCTCCCTTATAAGTTCACCCGTGGATAACTCCTTAAGGTTACATAGCTTAGTATTTTTATGATACTAAGGATTCAAGGGTGTATATATAGTTTTTCGGAGAAACTAGGGTAGAGTTTATGTTGATCTAAATCTTTATAAGGGGTTGAGAAATGGGGGGAATGTGAGATCCTTTCATAAGTAGAGGGGCATTTTTTTTAAAATCTATTTGCTTTCTAATAGTGTCACTCCACTATTCAAGGAAAAAGGATAAAAAATGTCCAATAATTTCTTGGTGGAAATAGATAATATCAATAATCCCTCCACCATCCAATATCATTCATTTTTTCACACATTTTAACCATTTTCACTATGTTAATCCACTTTTACCCTAATTTTCCCTTAATGTGGTAACTCCACTTTTATGCTCGGTAACTAATTTTAATGGAAAAAATATAAATACAAATTATTTACTAATATTAACATGAATATTTAAAATATTTTAATCATCTTATAAAAAAATTCAAATCTTTATAGATATTAATTTTAATATTAGCGCACATAATGTGTAAAATTATTTACCTTTTGAAAAGGTTAATTTTATACTTAAAATTCATGTGTGGGATAAGATTATAAATGTGTTTTATTTTATTAAAATAAATAGTATTATTATAAAGAACTAAATTTTATGTGGATTTAAAATCAATCCAGAACATAATTATACCAAAATAATTTTTATTAAATGAAAATTCCAAAAGTAGTTTTTATATTAGAATTAAAATATATCTTTTGTTTTATATGTTTGAACATATGTTATATAAATTTAAAATAATATATTTAACATGAATAAAGTTTTTTCTTAAATACACATTTGATCAATTAATTTTTTTTATAAAATTATAAGTCTCTATTATAAACTAATAAAGAAATAATAGTTTCCAATTTGGTAAAAATATTATTTTTCACTATTAAACGAAAAATAAATTATTTAAGGGAACAAAAAAATTTAATTCTAATATTATTTTCACATGATTAATCAAGAAATTAAATTAATATTATTATTTTTAACTTATATATGTGATAAAATTAGTTTTAGATATAAGTTCTTAAAATGTAATGATTTTTTTAAAATGAATTTTAAAGCATGCAATATAAATACAAACATATTATGTTCTAAATGAATTATTTGTTAATGTTAGGTATTATCAACTATATTAACTTATATAAAACACATATATATTCCTACTGAAAATTTATATAAATAAATTTTCTTTCGTTATATTCGCCCCCCTTAAGAAATTTCACCCTAAAAATTTAATTTCATACATTATGGTGAAAATATATGGGTAATACTATTTTATTGTCTCATCAGGTTCCAATATCACCTGTTAATAGTTATTATTTTACCAAATTAACTTTATTGGATGAGTTTTTCTATTGGATAAAACCTTTTCTAAATGATCAAATACCATTACTGGCTTCTCCCCATTTGATAGATCATCTTCCAATAGTAACACCTTGGGATTAAGTATTTATAAGGAATCTAGTATATAATTCCTTAATAGGGATGCATGGAACATATCATGCACTTTTGATAGGGTTTTTGGA
Source organism: Viscum album (assembly GCA_963277665.1). Taxonomy (NCBI): domain Eukaryota; kingdom Viridiplantae; phylum Streptophyta; class Magnoliopsida; order Santalales; family Viscaceae; genus Viscum; species Viscum album. The sequence continues at coordinate 1,982,927,528 of OY728119.1, forward strand.
AGTTAAATATGATATACCACTACTAAGGTGTGATCAAGAATCTCAAAGGGGCCAATATATTTAGGACTTAGGTTCCCCTTCTTCCCAAACCCCATAATTCAATTATAAGGAGATATGTAGAGGAACACCTTTTACTCAACCTTAAATTCCAAGTATCATCAATAGATTTCAACATAACTCTTATATTGAATTTAAGACATTATAATGTGTTTTAGAATAATGTTGACCTTTTCTATTATTTCTTTGAACATCTCAAATCGTGGAAACTTTCATCCACCAACATTATCTCAACACATATGTGTACTAAATCTCTTATCATAGAGGTATTTAAATTGATACATTTGATTACATGATGAAAAATATTTTTTGTATGAGAACTTGACCAGTGGATGATATTAGTACCAGTCACCATTGAAGTCCACATAGAATTCTCTAAATATATCAACAATTTTCTAGAAAGTTCATTAAGATTCACCATAATTTTCTATTGATAAGACAATATAAAGTTTAAATCTCTATTTAGATCATATTTCATTCACTTCTAGAAAATTGAGGTGAAAATTATATCTTTATCAAATACAATTGATAGTGGTGTTCCTTGCAGCCATACCACTTCTCTAATGTATATCATTGAAATTTTATCAAGTAAGAAGTTATATATAATATAAATAAAGTGATTAGTATTTTTAATGTGGTATAATGAAACCCATATATCATTATTCCATTTCGATGTCTTTAGAAGGCCCGTGAAAAAATAAATAGTGATGTTTTCCAATTTCTACATAGGTATGGGAAATAACTACATCACCCCTTTGGATTTTTTTCTCTCATCCTTCATTTGTTGATACACCAATAACATTAATGTATATTATTCAATCTCTTTATATATATTTTACCACAAAAAGTGTTCTTGGATATCTCAATATATCATCATTTTTCATAGGTGGATGGAGAATTTCAAGTTGTGAGAATCATTGAGTAGCTCCCTTTTTATATCAAGATCTGATGGAACAGAAACTCATTTCACAAATCTCAAAGCGTTTTCATCATCAATGTTGAACTCTTATGTTTTTCTTTTTCTTGTAGTATTCACCTTCACTTGTATATCCATATCAATCCTTTTATCTTATTCAATTTTCCCCAAAATAGATGGTCGGGATTTTTTTGGAAATTGTAAGTTGGGTTTCCTCTCTTTATGACTGTAATGTCCATCATTTTCATGTCTAAAAAGATTGTATCCTTATAAATCCTCATCATATATCATGTTACAAGATATTTTCTACTTATTTCATATTCCACTTTATTCGCCTTCTTTGGATGGCACTGGATTGAGTAGTGATGGTCCTTGATTATCTCTAACAATATTCTCGAGAGGATATCTATATCCTTATATGTGAATAGGTATTTTAGTCTCTTATGGTATATATAAATATCTAACATATATCTATAGAGATAATGCCTCCATATCTTCAATTAAAATATTACCAGTGAAGGTTCCAGGGTGTAGTAGAAGCGGGCATTCCCATTCCCAATAAAATTTTTCAATAAACTTATTTGGATTTCTCCTTTGAACTAGATAAAATACATTCGTAGGATTCACGAAGAAAATAATTGTCCACATATAATTTATAATTAATTTATTTAATTAAATAATTACTTTTTTAATTCTTTCTCTTATGATAAATTATTAAACTACTCTTTTCATATTTTTATTGCGTTAGAAAAACCAATTGTTGATTTCCTCTATTCATGATCCAAACATGATAAAAAAACATTTTATCAAAACATTAGAATTATACTGCCAGTGGCATGGATTAATCTATCATATGTGAGGATCAATATTGATCAAATTGAATCCTTAAAAGGAGAAGGAAATCACTATAGTTGAGGAGGAGAATTTACCTATATTCTATAGATCATTTTGGTAAGGGATCTCTCTATGTATTGAGGGGATTATCTTTAAAACTCATTTTTCACAACAAAATGTGGGTGTAGGGATTCTAAAAAAAATCCATAATCGGGTTTATATAGTTCTAGGGTTAGAAAATAAATTACTAGGGAAGAAACCTTATTATTTTCATAATTCCCAGTGAACCCCATGGATAAATAATAATAAAAATATTTTTATTTATTTGACATGTTCTAGACTCATAGATAAAATAAATATTATTTTTTTGGAATAAATAAATAATAATTTATTCAAATAATATTCAACATGAAATTTCTTATCAAACCATTAAACTTGGCCCACCGATCCTCTTAAATATTTATTTATCTTTGAATAATTACTATTTATTTAATTAAATAAATTCCACTTCATTATTATCTAATAAATTAATAAATATTTAATCCCCAAAACAAGTGAATAAATATTTCATAAATATCCAAATAATTATATAAATAAATAAATTAACATCTTTTGAATAAAGTAGAATAAATAAATATTTATATATTAATTTAATTAAATAAATAATTTCCAAAAAATAAATATTTATTAAATATTAAAATCATATACTTATTCTATAGAGTTACTAGTGATGGAATATTTTCAATCAAACAAACATGAATAATTATTAAACGACATATAAGAATAATATTTATCAAAAATGTTAAATTCATATTTAATTTAACTTATGTTTTGAATACACATAGTGTGTAACCAACTAGGCCCCTTTCATAGTGAACTTAGGATACATTTCTTAAATACCAATTTTAACATCTAGAAATTCATTAAGGATCTCATAGAGAAAAAAGTTAATTTATTAATGGCATGTAACCTCCTTCAAATATATACCATTTAATATAATACCTTAATATCAATATACAGAATCAAGAAGGTTCCATGTTAGTGTCATAAACCTATATTCTTGATGTATATTTATTTAAATTCCCAAAAAATGAACATTCCAATAACACCTCCATGGCCATGGAACTAATTAAGTAGTTTAATTCCCTATCAAAGGGGTAAAGATATCCACTTATGTTAAAGAAAATAAGGAAAAATCTTTTATCACATTATTCATTAATACAATACACCCATGACACACACAACATATCATATATATCCACTACCATGTATCATTATTTTTTTTGTCCATAAATCAAAGTATGTGACTTATGAAACATATTAATTAAAATATTATAGACGAAGGAACATTACACATGTATGTGGATAAGAATATTCAATGAAACATATAAATGTGTATTTCATATGAGCTGGTTATGTTCACATAATCTCATGCACTGGAGATTTTCAAGGGTGTACATAATGAGAAATTTTCGTAAAGTCCTAAGATTATACACCCTAGATAGTGGGTATCATTTGTGTCACATCAAATGATATAATTTATCTATTCAAATTATTTTTAATAAAATTATTTTGGCACTTCTATGTTCTCATCATAGCAGGGAACTACCATGACCTTTCAGTGTGATAAGTACACTTAGGAAATTATCACATACTATGTGGTGTAAACCAATAACCAGAATATGATAATATATTTTAAAATATTCAAATATATGAATAAAAGTAACCCTAAAGTATTTAGAAGTTTATTTCAAGACACAAACTCCAATAACCATAGATTTCTCTATATCATGCGTATAATAATTTTTCTCATGTCCCTTCAACTTTCTCAAGGAAAAGACTATAACTATATTATTAAATATTATTACACAAACTAAACCATTATTTGAAGCTTTATTTCCATACCTACTTTTGGGTAGTTTGAGTACAATATTACTTGTCATAATTATTAATCTCCTTTAAAATGTATTAATATTCATGTATCTAACCATAATTTACTCCCTTGTAAGTTAGTTTAGTTATTTGGTTTGAAAATATATATAAGTTTCTCATATATTTTTGATAATACCAATATAATCTAAGAAAATTAATAATTTATGTAATATATGTATGCCTAAGACATTCCTCAATCACATTAGTTATTGAAGGGTCTACAAATATATAACTACTTGTGATAATACGACCCAATAATGATACTGGATCCATCTAGAACTCACATTTATTTCATTTTTCATATAACTTCTCATTCCTCAAAGTCTATAGAATAGTACAAAAGTAATCCTTGTGTTACTCCTTGCATTTAGATTATATAATAATATCATCTCTAAATACTAAAACTAATTTATTAAGATAATCTCTAAATTATATATTCATTATGTTTATGAATAGAATTCAAGAATTTGGGAGTTCAAATGGAATGAATATGAACTTATAGTGTCTGTACCTCATACAAAAGGAATTATTATGAATATCCCACTTCTTCACCTTTAATTAATGATATCATGATCAAATGACCACTTTAGAGTAGTATTAATTTCTATATAATGGATCAAACATGTCAAAAATATATGTGATGGTATTCTTATTATTTATCATGAAATATCCATGTGGCTATTTAGCAGACCCTTTAATTTGTGGAAAAGGCAGGTGATCTCCCAAGGGATGATGATATCATTGGGGATGTCCTTTTAGATAGTAATAGAGTCAGTATCCACCCGATCCATGGGAATATCATAAGAGTTTCAAAGCTCATGTCCCGTGAGAATGGTTGAAGCTTTATCCAAGAGAGAGTCTCCCCTACCCACCAAAAACACTAATGACTAGAAAAACTGTACCTATCTAGTCATGAACCACCCCTAAACCATGAAAAAAATTGTTCTTACAGGAGTCATCAAAATTAATTTTTAGATGTCAAGCATGGGGAGTCCATCCAACCCAATTACCATGCAGTATCATACCTCGGTCCATCTGGTAGGATCTTCCATTCGGGATTAGGGCTCATTTAGATGTAGAACATTACCAATTATTAAAGAAAAGGCCAAACATAGCCAAAATGGACCTTTCTTGGACCTCTATTTCAATACTGGAACTCAAAAAACCCTCATGATGTGCCTTATTGTGAACTTTCCATATGTGCCCATAGGAAACCCCAAAAAATAGTGCCCATACATTCCATTCATGAATATTGTTCACTATTCTATAGAACCATGCCTAAAGGAAGTTATCACCAGAGAGATCCTTCAAATTTATCCCATTTAAAATGTTGAATCACCACCAGATTGTATAGGTCCACTCTCCCATGAAGAACACGTGTGAATAATATTCTTCCTAAGGATTACGACAACAAATGCACTTAGAGATGGTATAAATCCCCTTGTGAGACACCCCATCACCAGTCAGAAGATCATGATTTCACAATCACCCAAATATTATTCCAAATAATTAGCTTCTAGTCACAATATATTATTATAATCCCTCCTTTTTTAAGGAACCAATACTCTTCCCGTGCAAATGCACGGGACTATTCAATTTTCTTTCAAATCATTTGGTTCTGCATCATTCAAAAAAAATTGTAATGTCATTGTACTCAATATAATGTGTAGAATAAAATGTTGATAATGAAGTGAATGTGGTGCCTGTGACATGAGGAAATGAAGTGAAGACTAGTTGTGATGGAGATGGAACATGATGTAATGAAAGAGTTAGAGATAAGAGACATAGATGAAAAAAGGTGGTGGTGAAGGTGAAGTTGGAGGAAAGAGGTGAGATTGCGATAAATAGTGGACAGAATCCTAGGGAGGGTTTCAAGGTTTCTATATTTTGAATGGAGTTGACGGGCTTGAGAATATGTTCTAGTGAGGATTAGTAGGAATCACGATTCATTCAGTTTGGTGTATTTTAAAGGTAATTTAGTTTGGAATTCATATTTTAAACCTATCATCATCATAAAAAAATTTCACTTTATGATGAAAATATTATAACACACCCTTGATTTAATTTCATAAGAATTTGTAACATTATATATATATATTTATATCTCTGTGTGTGTGTGTCGTTATTTCTAGAAGAATACCAAAATAGTCCAATTATAGGATTATTAGTTGGTACTATAATCATGGTATCATCCATGAAAACAAATCTATACTATAGAATACATAAATAATTTGGATAACTCATGAGTTCTCTAGAAATATTTCTGAGTCTTTGGGGAACATTAAACCAGTGATAGTGAAAATATTCTATACTATTCTGATCAATTCTCTCTAATCTAAAATCATCTAAAATATCTACGTAATAATAAAAAAAATTATTGGATGGTTCATACATATGGAATATTTCACCTAAAAATACCACTCACACAATGGATTTCATGATTTTATATTCCATAAAATATGATGAAAATTATGCCCTACTACTGACATCCTTGCTTCTTTTAATGGTGTTTGAAAAACAACTATCCCATGTTGTAGGGACCATGTCTGGTTTATATAACTCTACTTACATACTTGTTTAGTCAGCTGAAGATTATCTATAGTTGAGTCTCTTAGAGAGAGTATGTTGTGGAATGCTTTAACAATATTTTAGGATTTTCATGTCACTTCCCCTCCCTCTTCCTCTCCTCTACCCTCAAAGTAAAACTCTATTTATAATCATGATCTATAAAAATGGTAAAAACTTCATTTATAAGCACGGGTTTGGTTAATGATAAAAACTTTATTTACGAGCTTGAGTTGGGCTATTGAGAAATGGAGTAGAGGAAAAGTTGAAACAAACCATGGGAATAGATAACACCTTTCGAAACTGCTGAAATTCTAGGTTTCCTTTTTAAGTGGGGTTGATTTTGTGACAAACAAATAAGTGCAATGACATTTAATGATACATTATCTTGAAAATGGTTTTGATTGCATCTGTTTTCAGCTATAACTTCAAATTGATTGCAACAAAATAAACATAATAGAATAAAATCAACACTTCTCCATTTCATTTCTATCGAAACATTGAATGAAAACTGGAAATGAAGAGAAATAAACAAATAAAACAGTTCTCAATAACATATGTGATTAATTTAGATGGAAGTTCATTGTAAAGCATACAAGAAACTGAAATTATAGGAGAAACTAATGACTTAGACAAAGGAGGTGTCTTTATATTCCTTTGCATATTTAAATTATACAATAAGGTGATAGGTTTCAAGCCATGACTATAGGAATCTACATTAATGGACTCTCCATGCTTGTCTTATTGTCTCGGCTCAAGTGGTCTCCCCATGATTAAATAATCTGAAGAAACTATTCAGACCACAATTCAATTCAATAGACATTTTAAAAGTAACAATATATTGTCCCTGGAGCATGCACAATGGGAAACCTTACTAAGGCCCATCATTTGGGGAATTAATAGATGATGTAGTTCCTTAAAACCATGTCATTCCTGACGAATCACCCATCTCTATCATCATCCACATCTTCATTACTGCCTCCCAATACAGGTCCAGTAAAGAATTCAGTACCTCAGCACCCACTATGAAATCTGTAACTGAGCACATACAATTATCAAGATCACTCATTTGGAAAATTACTTTAATCAAAATGATTTACCTATAAACATCAGGGGGTATTACAAATATTTTCACTTCTTCAAAAACAACAAAAGCATTAGATAGTTCACCATTGAGTCACAAACCATAAATAACAACATTATAACAATAACAGTTGACATGAAGCCCTCTAAACCTCAAATCCCTAATAAGATCCAAAGCAAGCTCAGTACGTCCAACACTTTAAAGCCCATAGATATATATACTATATGTTACTACAATAGGATTCATCCCAATAATTTTCAATTATTTTAAAATATCATTATATTGTTCAGTATTAATTTCACACTACCCTTGATGCAGCTTATAATAAAAGTTAATCATAATGCGGAAGGTGTAAACATTTGGTGATGGTCCAGATATCATTAATTCATTAAAAACATATTTCATGTATAAATAAATGACTGCATATTCAATATAATAAAGACGAAATATAATCCGACATATTTAAGTTTAATTTTTTAGTTTGTTACTAAATATGAACCGATGTGAAAAAATATGAATAAATCTGAACCTATTTTAAGAAAACATCAACCTAAGTGATCAGGTTTGTTTGAAAATAACAGAAAGGGGATATAAAATAAGAAAAAATAGGAAAAATATGAACATGTATATTAAATTAGAATAAATTATAAAAAAATGCACTCTAGAAAATTTTAAGAACAGATAAATGTAAGAACAAAAAATACGAACATGTATGAAAAAAATATATCTGATTGAAAAAAATATGAACAGATGATAAAAATATGAACCTACTAAAACTTTTGAATCTATAAAAAACCAAACTCACCATTATAGAAGAACTTAAACACCTCCCCCATGGGATATGCCACGGCTGTTTTGAAGCCTAGATAGACAACAACTACAACAAAAACATACCTAAATTCATCATATTTTAAGAAAACTTAATATTGCATTGCATCTATTCATACCCAATTGTATTCTCACCACTGTATGACATAAATTGGAAATTATATTTGCCTTTTTTCACAAAAACATACATAAATAAACATCAATGAGAGTATATACATCGATCATTAAACAAAAGTCTCATAAATGAGGCTCAACGAATCTCTTTAAAATTTTCTAGAGCATAGCTATGGTGTAACTAAAACCATCTCCATCCATGTAGAATCTGTACATAATGATAAAAAAATTATTTAATGATCATTAAGAAAGATAGTTTTTTCAACATTCTAACTACAATCCCATAAATAATGGGAAAACAATATAAAAACAATAATCAAAATAGAATCTGATCAGTATAATATATAAAAATCTGTTACAGAGAGTATAAAAACATTCAAAAAAAATCCGATCTGAAGAATATATAAAATTATGTTACAGAAGTTATAAAAATAATCAATACAGAATATAAAAATAATCAAAATAGAATCTGATCTGAAATCATTAGGTCAAAATAGAATTATTCAATTGATTCAGAGGTATACACATATACCAACAGACAAAAATATAATAAAAACTGAATCCGATCAGCAGAATGTATATAAACATGTTATAGAGAGTATAAAAAGTGAATGGTTTCACTGTATTAATGTTTGATACTAATCAAAATTGTAGGAAAATAAGGTAGGAAACTGGATATTCAACATTCACATATTGTTGAATAAAATATTTAATGTTTTTTAAAACTGGATTTGAATGTAATTGAACCAAAAAAGTATAATATGCAAGAGATGTAAAAATCCAAGAAATTCATTAAAACTTAGTACCTATTTAATGCGACTTTACATTAAATCTATTCAAAATTTTATGAATATTTATATGAAAACATTAATCTATTTTCCCACATCAGTGATGCACATTACATTAACTGCTTAACCTAAGACACAACTTCCAGTCCACATTATGTCAACTGCTTGACAAAACCAAAAGTTGTTCTCTTGACATTACTTAATCGTATAACGTATTGTCAAGAGGGGGAAAGAATGTTACGCTTCATAAAATTCATTCGTCATATATATTGGATTCAATATTGAAAAAAATCACCAATAGTGAATGGAAACATGTATACCATTAAAATACATATAACGCTGGAAACACATATGCAGTAGAAACACACCATATTAATAATGAAAAAACTAACCGATTATGAGACATGCATCAATAGTGAAAAAATAACTGAAAAAACAATAAACTATATGTTATATAATGAAAACTGTAAAATAATGGAAAGAATAAAATACATGAAATTTACAAAGTAAACTTATTTAATTAAAAATTTAATAAACAGAACAAATTGATAATCCACATAAAAAATTAAACTGAATCGATTGATTATAGTTTACAACATACTTGTACTATACTGCAACAATGGTGAAGGAAGATGTATGGAGTTAAAAGTTGGGTGATCATGCATAATAGATTGAAATACGATTCACAAAAATAATCAAATAAACATAGATTTTTACGAAATTAATGTAAGAAAACTGAATATGATGTTACTTATGTCATCAGCAATTACAATGAAACATCAAGGTCATTCATTATTAGTGAGAAAGAGCATAATACTTTAGCTAAAAAAAGAACTATCCTTCAAATGGTTGTACATTTTACCCATTTTCATGACCTATCAAATTCCTCCAACCTTAATGGGTTCAACCTTACATGCACTCGAATTACCCAACCAACATGCTAAATTGACTATACAAAAAAATCAATTAGTCAAATTGGGAAACCATAATGAAAAATAAATAAGTTCAAGGAAGTATATTCCAAGAAAAGGTTGGTTCAAACATAAGTGCTATGAATTATAATGCATATTATATGTATTTAGAGAGACATAACAAGTATTCAGAATGACATGATTATAAATATGGAAAAATACCAAAATACAGAAATTCTAATAAGAATAATTACCTTAAACTCCACATGAATAACTAAATTTGTGTTTTAATGTACAATATGAAATAATATATTTATAAATAAATCTGTAAAATCAAAAGAATAATGATAAAATGAATAACTAAATTTAAATAATCATAAGATTAATGGAATTATCATTATTAAAATTAAAATGAAAACAAATTAGAACCAACCTTCAAGATGAAATTCACTTTACCCATTTACATGGCCTCTCAAATTCCTCTGACTTTAATTGTTTCAACCTTACATGCACTTGAATTCCCCCACAAACATTCTAAATCTATAAAACAACAAGAAAATAAATTACATAAATTGGGAAAACATAGTGAAAAATAAATCAATCTGGAGGATATTCCAAGAAATGGTATGTTCAAACATAAGTGATCTGAATGAGAATGCATATTACATGTATTTAGAGATAGATAACATGTATTTATAATGAAAATATTAGAAATTTGGAAGATTACCAAAACACATAAATTATAATAGGAATAATTACCTTAAAATGCTTACTAATAATGAACAATTGATGAAGAAATCAATTACACTGTAATAGTGACCATAAAGCTCTAGAAATCGGTTCGAAGTTCTTTATGAGTCTAGATGGAAACATGAATAACTAAATTTTTGTATCCATGCATGATATGAAATAATATATTTATAACTAAATCTTTAAAATTAAAAGAATAATGGAAAACTGAATAAATGCATTTAAATAATCATAAGTTGAATGGAATCATCTTTATTATAATGAAAATGAAAATAAATCGGATGTAACCTTCAAGTGGTGGTACACTCCACCTATTCTGATGGCCTATTTGAATAATGAAGCTTCCATTGAAGTAGTAATGCAGGTTAATTTATATCAAATAAAAAATAAAATAGTCAAACCATGGAAAATAAAAGTAAGAACAATTTGAGGGCATTCTCTTATTAGGGTATCACTAATTCAAATTTATGTGCTATATGTAGTTAAAAATGAAGAATTTAGATTCATTTCACACAAGATATGTTCAAGTGCATACATTAAACCACATGTCGATAGAGTTAATTTTTTTAGAATGATGTTCAATCAAACTGATGCATATAATATATATGTGCATTAATAAAAAATATTCCTAGGTTTGAATGTGATCATAAAGAAAAATCTATGCAAAGCAGTCCTTCATACACCAAGGTGATTGGGAAACAAAAAATAAATTGCAAATTGAAAGATAAATACCATCTTACAGACAACCAATATCATTTCTTAAACACATTTGAAGTCATACTATGTTCTTGTGTTTGTAATCTGTCTCTGCAGTACACACACAAGCCCCACTACAAGCGTGAATAGATATACGATGAACACTTATTTCATATTTGAACATATACCTTAAAACTATTGAAGTTTAATTCAAGAATATGATTGAAACTCTTCACCATATGTTCTATTCAGTGATCAGTCACCCTAAATTAGAATTTGGATTCAGAGACCCATCAACCATGAAAAAGAATACATATTAATCATCTAATAAAAACACCATAAAAAATAAAATATATTGAGGCATTAAGATATTAGACACTGGTTTATACATTTGACACTGGTTTATACATGTTCTTACACGGTGCGTACTCAAGGGCACTGGAACCCTAGGTTAAGTGAAGGAACCAAATGTGGGAGTTCTGAAGTGGGAGTCTCCATTTGTAGAGAAGGCATAATCGAAGGAGTCGAAGTTGAAGGAAGCAAAACCGGAGGAGATGAAGTTGGAGGAGCGGAAGTAGAAGGAGTATAAGTCAAACGAGCCGAATTCGGAGGAGATGAAGTCAGAGGAGCTAATGTTAGAGGAGCTGAAGTAGGAGGATCCGAAGTTAGATGAGTCAAAGTAGGAGGACCTGAAGTAGGAGGAGCAGAAGACAGAGGAGCCAAAGTCGGAGGAGATGAAGGCAGATCATGAGAAGGCGGAGTCATAGCTGGAGAGGGGATTCAGGGAGGATAAAAAAATGGGAGAGTGGATTTGGGGAAGGGGTAATCAGGTACGGGTTTAGAAAATCTAGAGTAGGGAGAGGGGAATCAAGGAGGTGAATCAGGGAGGGCATCAAACATCTTTGGGAAATCTCGATCAGGTTTGAGGTTGCGGGAGAAATTTTTGAGTTTGGAGGGTTCCATGAGGAATATTTGGTGATGTGGATCTATGGTTTGGTGACATGTGTCTGGAAGAAAACCCTTCTTTAGTATGTATATATATTCTCCAAGTAAAACTCAATGTTCCCAATGTGATTAATCATTTTCCCTTAAATTAATTCCTTTATATCATACCATTACAATTATAATTTTAAAATTTAAATGTGTTGAAATAATTACTATTTATGTATCTATTTTTATTATGATAATGTAATAACCATTTATCACATTTTTGTTTTCCCATTAAGGATATAAAAAATTAAAATCATGTATGTGTGTAGCTTACTGCCACCACAAAGCTTTATGTTTCATTTTCCTTAAACAACATACACAGCAGGTCTTAATATTGAATTAAATAAATAATTATGATATCTAAAAAATATTTTATATTTTTAAATGTTAAAATATATTATATATTTATCCCCTTCCATGTAAAATGAAATCATCAACCATGCATATCTGTGGACTACCGCCTCCATGGAATGATTGATTTACATTTTTTTAATAATTCCTTACATGGATGGTCATTATAATGGGTGTAATTTTCAAATATGACTTTTATGATGTCATTAATGTTCTTGTATGAAAACTTAGTGAACATATTAATTATATGATCAACAAAAAATCATGGTTAATTCATTTTATTAAAACAAGTGTACTAAGGGGGAAATATTTTTATTCATATTATGTAATATTTTCATATCAAATAATTTTTCTTCTATTTCCTTATAATTATGATATATCATGTATGTAAATAATAGATAACATAATTAATCTTTATTTATACTTATATTACTAATAAATCACCAAACAATATCTATTAATCATGGTATGTCCATGTTTGGTTTGGTTTAACCACCAACTTGAACAATTCTATGAATTTATACCCTGGATGGATATGGGAATTTAATTAATGATATAATATGATATAAATATTTAAATAATATTTTTTTGTTTCACAATGGAAAAATTAATATTAAACTCATTAATTAAAAAATTTCTTTCCTTCATTTAGAATAATCAAAACATGATAATCATCAATTTCATCTTCATCGATTATAAACAAAAATACCATGGAATTAAATATTAACTTTATTAATATCATGTAAAATATATTCCATTAACATAAATTATCTATTGTTGATTAACATATTAAGAAGAATGAATACCAACACCATTTTTGTTTGAAACTAGTTAAAAATGATCAAGATTACGTACACTCGATATTGAAAATAGGTAATAACAAATTAGAATTCATATAGAGAATGATTATAAACGAATATTATAAATGTAAAATATATGAGTAAGTTTTTTAAATAAATTATTATGATGGATATTTTTTTTATATAGGTTTCTAGATTTCATTCATGAAAGCTAGGAGAAACGGTAAGGAGTTTTTCGTCACAATTTTGATTCTTTAAGAAATAATACATTTTGTGAACCACATATTCTTTTTATAGTGTATTTACTACCCATGTATGTATTTTCTTTATAATTTATTTATTTAATTATATATAATAAGAAAAATCATATTTACTTATTCAAATGGCTATTTATTCAATTATTACACCAGCAGTAAGGTTTTTTTGTAACTTAACTTATGTTCATTGAGTCATGATCATTATATTGTACTTAATTCATATAAGTTGGAATTTTTATACCCTTGATTGTATTTTTTTGTGTTATATCATTAATTTATATGGATTAACATTCATTAAACATAAAAACCTTATCAAATATTTAATACCATATAGAGTATGTTTCCCATAACAGATATTGATAGCTCAAATATCATTTATTCGAGTTATAATGTTTTATATTGAAAATTTTCTTCCATGATTTGGTACTCCATACTTGATATTTTATTAAATGGTATTTTATAATATTATTTAGGAAAATAATGTTTTAATAAAAATAATGTTTTATTACTCTTTTTACAATATGGTATTTCAACAAGTTAGTTTTAATGTATTATAAAAGTTCCTTTAATAGTCCAATATTGTATCACTAGATCCACATTTATAATTGAAAATATTATATAATTTTCATGGACCCATTAGTATAGATTATTTTTAAAGATAATTTTTTCCTAATCATTTCATTTACCTTTTCAATAGATAGTTTTGAATGTGACATGTATGTTTATATTTTACTTCTATGTTAAAAATGTTTTCTAAAATCCCTTTTATGTTTTCACCTCCATTTTCATATTCATATTCACAAGGATTTAAACTCATGGAATGTATGATACATTATTTATTTAGGTTATTGAACTCATAGTATAAAATAATTTTATTATTGATCCCATCATGGGTGATATTATTCAAAGAATTCTTTTTTCAAGGTTGTTTTTCATTTATGTTAATATCCTTATGAGTTTCTTTTATTTCACTTGGTATATTCTCTTTGGAAACCATATGCCTTATTTCTATGGATATCATATGTAATGTTATTCTCTATCAAAGATATGATTCTTCGCTTCCTTTATATTTTTCAACATCCAATGTGAATAGTCATAAATTTTATTCCAATGTATTTACTTTGTGACTTCCCATTTTTTCATTTCTTTAATTATAGGTTATTTACCTAGAATTCATATATCTAATGGTTAGGTAAATTATTGAATATAATTTATACCCCTACTTTATATGGTGTTAGTTTTCGGGATGCTTATATATAAATTTATACAAACAATAGATTTGGGAACTATTGAAAATCTATATATATTTTGTTCGGATATGGGTGCTAATTGATTATTTAATAAATTTGACTACATATTGTTTAACCAACCATGTTGTTTCTCTATATGGGTTATGATCACATTTTTCCTTTTATTTAAATAGGGAAAAGTATGTGAATTCCATATTTTGTTATTATAATATGAATGATTATTTGATATGTTAATTATGTGTAATATATTCATTTTCTCATTTGATTAATGAATTGGATATTATTAGGGATGAGTGAGACTTAGTTATAGATATTCCCATGATGTATCGATAGGTCACATAAGACAAAAAAGTTTTATTATTTGGTATATGCTTGTCTAATTTACAGAGATATCATGATTTCAATATTGAAAACAACACTGATGTATTGACTATGGCCTTGAATACAATAATTATTTCTTGGATTAAGCCTTGATGGTATGATCAAGAAGTTTGAAATTGTATATTCCATCACTAAGAATTCAGTTATTAATATCCATGTGATCTATTTATTTACACTTTTATTCATGTATTTATTATGATTTTATTTTCATTCCACTATGTAATTATTTTTGGTTATTTATTCCTACTGTATTATTTATGCACATCTTATACTCAGTTATTATAGTTGATTTTTATTGTTCATGATTACCCTTACTGATCATTTTATCTCACCACATATTATGTTTCAATTTCCTTATGTTATGAAGAAATGTATTAAACATGATATGTCTAATATGATATCTTGTGTGGATATGTTTTGGTAGAAATTTAATACTTACTATGAATTAATTATTTTCTTCTATTGTGGGAAAAATTGCATTAGATTAGAAATATGTGGGATTTTTTAGTTTATGATGTTACCAAAAATCTTAAATATTTTAACCTAAAATTTATTAGGGATATATGTAATGTAATATTTTTTAAGTCATAGTTATGCATAGGAATCTACAGTTGGCATCAAATCCCAAATGTAAATTATGTGTTATAGGGACTAGATCTGAGAGTGAGAGCCTGGGGTATCATCGTTGGAATCGGTGTAGGGTATAAATAATTTTGTAGATTAGGATGTTTGTTGAGTATAATTTAGGGGTTCATAAGTTATGGTTGATCAAAATTAAAAATTTATAAATAACCTTTTTGGATAGTATATAATTCAATGTTCAGGTAAGGAAGAACATTTTATTTGGGGATTGGTATTAGTTAACATTAATGAAAATCATGTCATTAATTATTAGTATTGGATGAAATCCTGAGGTTTTTTAATGTCCTAAGTATAAATTTTTATACTAATTATATCCTTCCCTGGATACTAGCATATGTATATGTCTATGAAACAGATGCATCTAGGAGAAATCACCATGAAAAGGTATATTAACCATTGAATTGATATTTACTTTGGTTCATGGTGAATGAGACTAAGTCTAAACATATTTATATAAACCTATGGGGGATATATCTTGTCTATTAATAAGCACATTATGGACCACTATAAATTATTGATTTCCTAGTTACATCAATGTGTTCGGTTAAGGAGGTTGAGAAAACAAAAATAAATACTAAATTAGATTGAACCAAAAATTTATAGGCTAAGATAATTATAATATATGATAAACCAAGAGTGGTAAAGGATAGACTAAAATAACAATAGGATAACATGATGATGTGATATAGTAGGATATATTACTATTAAATTTTCACAATACTCTTATGATATTAATTTTTCATCACTTTTGATAACCCATTTTGGTATGAGTAATGAATGGATCTAGATGTAACCAAGTTAATAGTGGGTCTAAGGGAAGCAGAATGAATTTCTCAATGATAAACCCATATAAATGGGGGTTGGACTAAAATTTTTATTGATAATTCAAAAACCAGTCTCATGAAATAATATTGACCATGTAAACATGGTTGAAATTCTATACATGAAAAAGGATAGAATTAATTAATTTCAAGGAAGTTAAAGTGATAAAGATTATGAAGGAAAGAATACTAAACTTCCTTCATGTCAAAGTTGTGGAAATAATCATGTGGGAAATTTCCCTAAAGAGATAGATATATGCTATAAGTGTAGAAATAAAGTATATAATACTCCAAAATCTAAGGGAAAAAGAAAAGGTACAAAAATTATATTGCATTAATTGTAAGGGAGTTGGGAATTATGTGAATCAATGTCAGAATCCAAGGGACATTGAGGAAAATAGCCACCAATAACCTTAAAAATAAGGAAAAGACTATGAAATTATTATTAATATAGATTATAATGAGTCTTCACACTAGATTTTCTTGATGTCTTATGTCATGATGATTTTCACAAACCATTGGATATTTTGTTAAAAGAACACCTAGTTATATGAAAATTATTAAATAATTTTCATGCTTTTTGGGATGTTATTCATTATAGACCTAGATATTCTTCACATAGTATAATTCTATGTGAAATTAGCCATGGGTTAGCTCCCTTTATAAAGGTATTATAATATTTTTTCATATTAATAAACCTCACTCCACATTGTAAATAAACCAATGATCATATATATATATTTCTAGTTAATTATGAGTTCTCTATAGAAGTTACTCTGATCTTATAACTAAATTTGAGAGGATGAAACTTATTTAAGGGGAGATAATGTAATACCATGAGATTTTAATATGTGATTACATTTATATATGGAATGTGTTTGATATCATTCTCTACATGAAACACCATAATTAAAAGAAAATACAATATATTTTGATAAAATATAAGTATTTATGTATGATTTCCATGTCTCCAGAATAATACTCCCCCATGTGATCAATATGGGAAGTTACAAGACCTCAAGGGAACCTCCACATATTCCACATGAAATAGACTTGTAGTGATGGTTTATGGAATATAGTGGGGAGACTATACCCTCAAGAATAGAGTAATAATTACAACAAAAATAAGTTAAATCAATCACAACATACAACTTGAATAGATGAATGATTAATAACAAATAATACGAATAGTTGTAATAATCCATTTCATTCCATACCATACCCCAATCTAATGTCATGTGGATGGTAAATAAATTAAACTCAACCCAAATAAAAAATAAATACACAAAAAACCCTAGTCCCAAAACCCATGTTCTGTCCTATCTCTACACTCTAATCCCCACCATAAAATCAACCAATAAATCATAGGTCCCCTTGCCATTATCCATACCAACATCCATGAAATCTACATATGTAACAAATGGTTCCCTAATAGGGTTTGAGTAAAACTCAGTAGTCCGAAACCCAGAGTATATAATTAAACTAGTGTAAAGAAATAGAGGATGTAACAATATAGTAAATAGGGGCATTAAATACTATATCAATGCATAACATAAAATAAACTAGCTGACCCTTGAGCTCCTCATCTATACTCGGGGTCTGCTAAACCTTATTCAAAATCATGCTAGATATTAGGAAATAGTGGAATATTCTATTAACTAGGATGAATCACCCATGCTATTGGTGGATTAATTTTTATAGGATTATTCACCCTTAACATTTCAAGTAATCAATAATCTCTCCTGTGGGAATAAAGTAACCCAGAAAAATTGGGCTCTATAAGAATTACCATACTTGATCCACATACAAGTTCCCAAGGTGCAAGACCATGCCATGGGAAAAATAAATTGTGTTTTACTGAGTTTTATTATCATTCTAAAGCTAGTGATAATTACAAGTTTCCATGGTGAAATACCACACCAAAGGAAAAATATATCACAACATCTACTATGAATTCTCATACTACGCCCACCTATATGCTTAGAGGACATCAACTCTTATATGAATTCCCATGGTAAGGACAATGTTATTGTTCAAAAAAATTAAACAAGAGTCAATGCATTCCAACTCATAATACATTCCGTATTGGTCAATTTACCGAAATCACTAATTATTAACATGTATATTTCATTAACCAATTTAGATAGTTATCAAAATTGTTATACCAATTTCATTTTATTTATCAAATTTCATTGATTTTTTTGTAAGATAATATAACCATATTTCATCAAATTATCTTTCCAGATATAATTAAGTGAAAATATATCCACATTCATTCAAAGTGTTACTTTTTCACACAAATTATCACAATTACCATGTTTTGTAAATTCCTTGTTAATCCAATTCACTAGTTAACAATTTCTAAATTATCATAGTCTCATGGGTAGGAACACCTCTTGGGTACCCGTAAGTCCCAATATCAATGAAAATAGACACAAATGGATTTGAGGGAGGTTTACACATATGGTATCCTCTAATGTGCCTACATGGATGGGAACCACACTAGATGGACAATGGGTCTCCAATAAGAGACCCTCTCTACCTAGTTCCCATCAGTTGGTACTTGGGGCTCCAGTAGCTTTACCAAGATACTGAACAACTGACTAGCTAGTTGCTAGACTGAACTAGATTGCTAGAGGCTCTAATGTCTCTCTAAAATTAAAAACCACTTTTAACCTCCCAATAGTATGGATTTGATGTCCCCTGACACATCTAGAACCTTGGTTCTCACCAAATAAATGGATTTTTTACCAAGTTAATAGTGGATTGAGAAACTCAAATTGGTTCAACCAAAAACATGAAGTGGAATACAACTAGGAGGAGAATAAATATTATAAACTCTCCATGATATAACAACTCATACTCGAGTTATGATTACAAGAATCATTGTGGGTTTTTGAAGAAAAACATAGGTTTATACACTCACATATCATAATCCCACTCCCAATACTTCTCTTGAACTCATCCATGTTGCAACTACACACACACTAGAGGTAAAATCTTCTCTATGAGACTCTTATCACTATGGGTAACAATACAGATCAGATTCCTCTGAATGGACACATCAATATAAATTTAAATGTCTCCCAAATATATCATGTTAGATGTGTTAGGGTAAAATAATTGAATCAGTAACACATAAAACACAATATTAATGACACAATAAAGATGTGGAAGGACCAATTGGTACACCACTAGAAAGAACCTCTCCACTATCTCAAAATAGCTGATGACCATGGGAACTAGCTTTGTCAACTTTAAGATATAGCATTGACCTAATCTAGTTGACACCCAAAGAAAAACCTAGTGTCTTACCCCATACTATAGAGGTCATATATGATGGTTAGAATATGAATTATTGTTGATCCTCATGGTCACTGACCATTTTTTGACTAACTGAACCTACACAGATGTATCTCACATGAGGTTAGGTCTGACAAGATCCAACTATCCCATATCAAACTACCATAAAGGTGAATGAAATTAACATTTATTTAAATTGATGAAGTGATCCAGTTGGATTGAATCATGGAATATTTTATTATAAGACAACTCTTAATATTATAGATGCTTCATCTAAGAACCACTGATATCTAAAATACACCCTCGAAACATATCCTATAGAATCTAAATCATCCATTTAGAATGGACATCAGTTTGTGGATAGTAAGTTTTACATAGAAGAACCTATGATATCAGGGCCTTTTGAAGTCCCTACTAGAATCATGATATAAAATAGAGATCTCGATCAGGAATAATAGTCCTCATAACACTGATCAATCTAACTATCTCTCACATATAGAGACTGCAAAAAAACATGATGGTGAAGGTCTCCCTAATAGGAATGAAATGAGATACCTTCATAAATTGTTCTAGATAACTCATTCTACTTAATTTTTCTGAGGTTTCTTATGTAATCATGTCAAAACATCCATGGTGACATCATCCTGCATACATTCTAGAATTGGAAATGGATGTAGTAACCTAGTATGTCGATGATTCTCTTCCATCAGCTACTGACATGTGAAACATCACACCAAAATCACAATTTCACCTTCTACATCCCTATCCACTAGTACAACCTAAGGTGATCATGATACATCTTTGTCATAACATTTTGTACCAAAAGTTTAGAAGAGTTAAATTCCCTTATCAACTCCTCCAATAAGCATGACGAAACCCATACAAAACCATGGATATGAAAAAAATTATTCTTCCAAGTGCCCGACCTAATTATGTCTCATAACCATATATTCCTCCCCTAACAGGTAATCCCTATAGATTAGATATCTAATATCTTTTGATTTAGTTTATAAGTATGGGTATAATAGATGTATAAGTCATATATGCTCATCCCTGAGACTCCTAATCATCTAGATCCACCTCGACAAAGAGTTCCATAAACCACAACTAATTGTAAAACTCCCATAATTCCTCTATATGTATCTTCCTACTCAAGACATCTATAATAATTTTTCTCTTTCACAGAGTGTAGTCCAACTCAAATTCAAAAGACTATAGATACTCAAACTGCCTCCTCTGCTAAAGGATTAGGTATTGTTTTGAAAATATGTATTTTTGGATATTATAGCCTATATACACCACAAACCTATAGGCGAAAAGTTATTTCGTATAGAATCTGAGAGAGTGTACCATCATATAAAACTCTAGATCATGAGTAGAAATATTCTTCTGATGCAACCTTAACTGTTGAGATCTATAAGAAACCACTCGATTTTCCTGCATTAGGACCACTCCATGTCTAACTTTGGATGAATCGTAGTACATAGTATACTCTTTACATAGATTAGGCAAGGTGATGATTAATGTTGAGTTCAATATTCCATTAAAATAGTGGAAATACCTCGCACAAGAATCTAATAAAAGAAACTTGATCCCTTTCCTGGCCATCGTAGACATTATTTCTGATATACAAGAGAATTCCTTGATGAAATGTTGTTAATATCCTTCTAGACCTAGAAATATTTGAATCTCGAAGACGTTATTAATACGATCTCAAGATTCTATAGATGAAACCTTCTCTAGGTCCACTAACACACCATACTTTGAGATGAGATGACTGAAGAAGTACATTTTTTGAATCAGTAAACTACATTTAGATAGATTGGAATATAATTGATACTATATCAATGTACTTATTATGATATCAGGATACTGAGAAAGATAATATCTAGACTACAAGTACGCCAGGATTTCATTAAAAACCCGCCACAAACTAATATAGAAACAGATGGAAGATCTAATTTATAATGGCCATGAATACCATCATCACTTTCATCAGAATAAACTATATAACCAAAACATGTAAAATCAAAACATTCTCTTGAAATTAGTCTAGGTTATGTCATATGGTCTCACCCTCAGATGATGATACCTAAAAATCTAGTCAATCTTAGAGGAAATCCATGAAACTCTCAGTTGATCATAGAGATCATCGATGTGTGGATGTGCATACAAGTTCATTCCCATTATCTGGTTTAGTCTCCAATAATCCATCCATAAGAAAAAAGCACAATAATACTTCTAGTATAAAAGAAAAAGAGAACCCCATAGTGAAATACTAGGATATATGAATCCTTTATCTTCTATAAGTTTCAAATATACTTTCAACTCTCTGAGGACCACTACTGTCATCCTGTATGGAGGAATATAAATTTTTTCAGCTCTCAACAACAACTTGATAGTTAGATCTGTCTCTCACTCAGGAGGTAATATAGAGAAATATTCGAGAAATATAACATGAAAATGGACCACTAATGGAGGAAACGTACTCTATAGAAACTCACCATCAACCAAAAAAGGCTTCCTAACTAGGCTATGATATAATTCAATCTGCACTGAAGTTGTCCTATATGACCATCATGAAGATCCCAATTACCTTCGTGAATATAAATTCTCTCATCTAGAGATAGAAAAAGTAACTCTTTTATGGTAATATTTGATATGATACCAGTATATAAATAGGCAATATATACCTAGAATCAGACTAAATCATTTCATTCCAAGCATAAAAAGAATCCAATATAATTGATATCCACCAATTCAAGAGAACAATATATTCAACATTTGATACCCTCTAATCACACCCCAATAATGTTTTTATGGTCATTAACCTATCTATTCAATAAATAAGAAAACCCAATACATTATAAAATTGAGAATATATGAAGGATTTTGATGATCGTATATAAAAAATATGAAAAGGGTTGAAGACACAATAATCATTCCTGTGATGGTAGAAGGTCATGAGTATAGACTAGTCGAATTGGGATAAATTCCATGTAACAAACTCACTACTTTTCTCTGTGATCAAGTTTTAGTCGACTAAGATTATCCCAACTGTAGATATTTCCACTCTCATTCCAGTGTGAAACATCCCCTACCCTGGCATGAGAGTTCTTTGTAACTTCAAATTCCTATCTATTGAGGCTTTGTTGAGACCTTCCTAAACATTAGGGATTATCCTGAGCCCTTTCCATTGCTTAACTATTTACTTCTCATGTAGAACCATTATATATGGACCATAATACTAAAATTGAACCAATTCATAGGATAAAAAGGCCATTGGAAGTGCCTATATCCATCCTAGACACACTCAAAGAACAACCTCGGTTCATGGTCCTAAGATGGCTATCATCTCCCCAGGCTTCTCTACCCACTAATTCATTATGGGAAAACATCATCGTGTTTCTTGTTTATTCATGAGGAATAGATATAGAACCATCCTCATAAGACTTACTACCCACAACATGTGGAATACCTTTGGTTCCCTTATGTGATGTGAGATTGATTGGTTACATCAGTAAAGTTTATTAGGTAAAATATGTTGACCTATGAATTTATCTCATAGTGAATCACATCATAGAATCACATTTCCGTTGATAGAACATATTATTCCTAATATAAATCAAAACAATATGGGTAGGTAAAATTTCCAGTGTATTCTATCACTGAGATGCTCCTCTATGTCTAATTCATGAACTACTAATCCCTCTTATCCCTTAGTTTCTCAAGATAAAAGTGACACGTGAACTATAACTCAAAATCCTTACAAGATAAATTCTCTTGGAAACTAGTTGGCTCCATGATATACCACCAATACTTGGATGATCATTATAACATGTAAGTAACAAGATTAAACCTATATTACATAGGTTTCATAAGGTTCTTAAAGATAATCTAGAATAACTTGATCCAAAACTCCACTGCATGGGGTCCTCCCTCCCCAGTGAATGTGGGTAGTTTCTACAACTAGAACTTTCAAGTCAAATCACACATCGATGGTACAATACGATTAATATCCCTTTTATGGAACTCATTACCCATATGAAACGATCACAATGTTGATAATCAATAGAGTATATTGGGGCCATAGGAAGTTCCATCTCAGCTACATTAGGTGTGTTCTTATTACCACACTCCTAATTCTCAACTTGAAGATGATGATGATGAATTTTTTCTCAAAGCCCACACACTCCTTATAAAACAAGATACACCAATAGACCAAGATTAAGAGGTTAAAAAAATAATAGAGTATCCATGAAACAAGGTTACTCCAAAACATATCTTAACAAGTGAATTTAATTTTCATTACTGTTACAATATTCCTTCTTAATAGATATATCAAGGGATTACATTTCATAGTTTATATAGGAAGATATGTCACACACGATAAAAATGTCCCTAGTATGAAAAATGCAAGACAAAATATTTCCCCATGTACCTACCATGTGGCATGTATACTCACCTTATGTTGTACCATCCCACATATAAAATTTCATAAGACAACAACATCACATAATAATTGAATCACCTAAGGTGAAATAACATCACAATTGTGACAAGATAACATCATGAACAACAATAACATCCCTGGGTACTTGGATTTCCCCCCACACATAGGTTACTTACTCCCATTCATGAGGAAATTACCAAGCCTCTATACACACTAGTATTTTTTATACACTTACAATATAGTAAAGAAATATAAAAAACCCAATCTATGATATAAATTTCTCACATCTACAACTCGATAATCCCTCACGTGACAAAGACGGATAGTTATGTAACCTCGAATGCACCTCCTCAAATTACAAAGGCAACTAAATATCAGTGAGTGTATAAAGAATATCATTAGGATACTATACCATTATAAATAGAGAGAAAAATACAATGTAAATAATTTAAATAAATTACAACATACAACTCAAGAAAATTACAGATGATTACCAAATAATAAAAAATATAACTATAAAACCTCTAATGACATATTATTATAAACTAATGATGTGATGAAGGTCATAAAATAATCATAAAAGAGTATCTAGAATAAACACACCAAAAACCCTAGTCCAAACACCATGCCTAATCTCATCACCATGATCCAATCCTAACTAGAAAAGAAACCAATCGAGCACAGGGGCCCTTTCCCTTATCATGAATTTCATCCATTAAATATTATCATCTACTAAATTATTCATGAACAAAGAGTGAGTATAAATCTATAGGGTGACAACCATGGTGTCTATACAATATATTAGAAATATAAATTTCATGAAAAAATAAGATAAATAGGTTTATTAATTCATAAATTAATTCATAAAATCAATTAAACCCACTGATCCCTGAGCTTCGATTTGACACACAAGGCTAGCCAATCCTACTCTGGTATGATGCTAGATATCTACATCTAGTGTTAGATTTTTCTTACCTAGGATGAATCACCCATATATCTAGTGTATTTTTCTATAAAGGATGAATCTCCCATAACATTTCATGTAATCAATCATATAACCCTTAGGAAACTAGTAACCAAGAAAAAATTTGCTCTATATGAATTCCCATCCCATATCCGCTTGCATGTTCCAAGAGCACAATATAATTAAAAAGGGAAAAGTAAACATTATATATTGGGATATATGTGAATTCCCATGATAGAGACACTTATGTGTTCCCATGGTAAAATACTATACCAAGGGAAAATGCATCACATGGCCCGATGTGAATTCCCAAGCTCGAACCACATATATATTGGGAGAGCATGAGAAATTAATTTAATTACAATCCTAAGGTCAATTTTAAATTTCAAAAAAATAAAATGAGATTCAATTCAATCCAATTCATCAAATATTCCATACTTTTTAATTTAATCAAATTACGAATTATCAAAATTTAGATTCTATTAATCCATGTCACCAATTATCATAATAATGTAACAATTCTATTTCAAAAATTAATTTTTCCCAATTATCATTCAAGTGAAAAGATAGACATATTTTGTCATCTTATTAAGAAAAATTCGATTACATTCCAATATATTCACTTTCATGAAAAGTGTTACTTTCCCAATCCAATTATTAGAATTACCATATCATTTCAATTCCATGTTAAGCTAATTCACCCAATAAAAATTTCCAAATTATCACAGGCTCAAGGGTAGGGACATTTATAATGTGGATGAATATCCCAATATTAACACCAATGAAACCAATAGTATTTGAGGAATGTGTAAGAATATTGATTTATCAATTTCTATGGGTTACTAATTAGGTTAGGTCTTGCACAAAATGTGTTGTTGATGTCACACACATTTCATATATTAGAAAATAAGATCATAAATTATTGATCAATTATAGAGAAGCAACCTAAAGAAATGAAGAATAAGAAAACAATGATAGGGTTTCAGATCAACATGAAACATAATGATCCCCTATAGAAAATGTTTTACACACCACATTAAGGAATAAAAAATATAATTAATGGAGAAAACATGAGGATTTACCCAAAGAAAAGAGAGATATACAAATTTTGGATCACCAGACTGAAGATCCAAATAAGGGTATTGATTGATCCTAAAGAGACTTAGATAACATTCAGAATTCATAAAAATTGAATAGGGTTTAATTAGTGGTGAAAATTTGATTAAAAGGGGTTTTGGGGGTAGAAATACGATTCTTCGCCTCTTAATTCCAACCTAGCCTGACAACATCGGGTAACTGGTTCTGCCCTCCAGTGTGATTCCAAGGATCAGAACCCCAACATCTTTGTGATGGGTTCCCACTAAGAAGCTGGGGGGTCTCCAATATGAGACCCACTATGCCCAGACCCCAATGGATGGTGGGTGTGTCCCACCAGTTGACTGGTGGACAACACAGGATAACTGGAGGCTCTATAGCTTCTATAGAACCACAAGACACCTCTGACATCCTGGAATCATGGATTCTGAGTCCCAAAACACATCTAAAACCTTATTTTACATCATATACATGGATTTTTTTACCAATGTTATAATAGTTTAACAAAATAAATGAGGTTCAATCAAAATCATAAAGGGGAACACACCTATAAAATATGGGATCCTACCATGACTATCAGAACATATTAACTAAATTAGAGAACATCAATAGAAGTAAAATCTATTTAAAACATTTGTGTAATGAAAACGAATACTAATTTTTATATGAATAAATTCAATAGGTATAGAAAAAATGAATAATAAAATCATTCTAATATTAGAATTATAATTTTCTAAAAAATTATTATTATTCACTGTGATTTTTTATTATAGTAAACTTTTGATTAATTAATGGTAAAATAGATTAATATGAATAATTTTTTAACACTAATTAGTTTGTTATATAAAATTAGAAGAAGAATAAATTGTGTTATAAAGAGTTGTTTTCCCTATTAAAATAGTGTTTCATTATATTTTATATTTTATAAAAACTTTAAATATATAAGTATTATTTTTTTTAATTTTAAAAATTTAAAAATATTTTTTATTCATTCTATTAATATTTTATTAGGGTGATTTTTTTGGGTTTTTTAGAAAAGGCTGATTTATGATGAACAATTTAATATATGATTTTTAAAAATATCATGATGTAATGACATTATTACCATGTAAGGATGTCATAGAAATTTTTGAAACTATTTTCTTAAAAAATATACATTTTAAAATTGACATTATAATTTTTAAGAAATTTATTTTATTTTAAAAACCTATATCCGATATTTTAGAACTTGAGTAATATTTTTATCAAGAAATTGTTTTTAATACATTATAAATTTATTATTTCAAAATTAATTTATCATTTTAGAAATTGAAATAAATAAAATTTATTTAAAATACAGAATTTATAGGTCCAAATTATGCAATAAAAATTTTTATTTATATATATACTGGATATATTCCATAGGTAAAAACAAGTTACTTCAGTTATAATAAATTAGGGTTTAAGGGGTTTAACCTATTGATAAGGGATAAAAAATGTTAAAAACATGTGTGATAATGCATTACTGGGGCCTTTATCAACCATAAGTATTCCTAAATCCACTATCTTTCAATTATTAATCCAATTTTCCATGATATTGGATTCTAATTATTAAAACATTATAGGTATTTATAAAATTTTCTTCCCTACTCACTTATAAAAGGTTTCTCTCACCACCCCTTCAATACCACTCATAAAATTAGGATTTTTCCTTAAAACCTAACATTTATTCTTACACTATAATCATATTCTTCCTCCATGAGCTTCTGGTCACAATATTTTTTCTTATTGCCTTATTTCTTAAGGAATTCTCCAAGGATAACACCAAGTTCCCAATGTGAGTAAACATTTTACCCTTAATATATTTCCTTTAAATATTAACTTTAAAATTATAATTTTAAAATAAATATATAATGTAATAATTATTGGGTATATACTAAATTTTATTATTCTAAGGGAATAAACATTAACAACCTTTCCACTTTTCCCTTAATGAAAAACAAAAAATGACATTCGTGCATCTGTACAGATAACTGCCTCTATGAAGCATAATGTTTTCTTTTCATTAACCACATTACATGGATGTTAAAAATATTAAATTAAATAAATAAGGGTAATACTTATAAAATATTATATATTATTAAATGATAAAACAAATTATGCATTTCTTATATTCTACGAAAAATTAAATCATCAACCCTGCATACACGTGGACTACCACCTCCATGGAATGATTGATTTCCATTTTATTTTCAACAAAAAATTACATGGATGATCACAAAAGATGGTTTAATGGATAAATATGATTTTTTATATCATTATGGTTCTATTATTAAAAATTTGAGAACTTTTTAATGACATGATCAATAAATGATAAATGGTAATTCAATCATTTAAAATAAGAATATTAAGAAGAAAATATTTTATTCATATTATAAAATATATTCATATCACCCAATTATTATTATAATTCATTAAAATTATAATATATAGCAATAATAGACACTAAAATAATTATCATTGTTTTATACTAATATTACGACTAAACCACCACATAATCATCCATTAATCACAATATGTTCATGTCTGGGTTAGTTTAACCAATTACTTGCACAATGCTATAAATTTATGTCTTGAATGACTATGAGAACATAATTACTAGTAAAATATGATATAATATGTAAATATTAAAATTTTCTATATAATCATAAAAATATTATTAAACTCATTAATTTGGAAAACACCTTTTCTTCATTAATAATCACCAATACATAACCATCATCTATTTCATATTAATGGATTATAAGAAAAAATTACATGTAATAAAAGTATATTATTATAAATATCATGGAATATATATTATATTAACTTTAATGATATTATGATGGTCAAATTTTTAATAATAACGAATACCCACACTAGTTTTATGAAACTAGTTCAAAACGATCAAGATTACTTACACCCAATATTGAAAATAAGTTATAAAGAACAATAATTCATACATAGAATGATTATAAATGAATAATATAAATGAAAAATATATGATTATGGTTATGAAATTATTTATTAATATAACAACATTTTTTATACATGAGTTTAGAGTACATTCATGGAAGCTAAGATGAAAATTAATGGGTTCTTTATCTCAAATTTCAATTCATTGAGACATTTTTATACACGGTGATTTATGTTATATAGTGTAATTATAGTCCATTTATTGTTTTATGTCATGGTTATATAATTATTAATGGTATTTAATGTTAAATTTTAATTTATATCATTTAGTTTATTTTTATTTGAATGTTTCTAAAGATGTAAGGGTTTTCTTGGTCTCAATTCTAATTTTTTAATTCATAATAAATTTGGTGTAACATGTTTTACATGTATGGTTTATTTACTACCCATGGATTAAATTTTATAATTATTGTTTTTATATCATTATGTATAATAATAAAAATCACATTTACTTCTTCAAATGTACATTTATTTATTTTTTAACCTAGCGGTATGGATTTTTAGTAACTCGACATTAATTTATTGAGTTATGATCTCTCTTTAAAATTTATTTTATATAATTTGGGGAAAATTATACCCTTTATTGAATTATTTGGTACTATCTCATTTTTTGGTGTATTTACAATCTTATCAAATAAAAACATTTCAAAAAAGTTCTTACCTTATAAATATTGTTTCCCATAAGGGATATTGATAGCCCAAATCTCATTTCATTGAGTTATAAAGTTATATTTTTATATTTTTTATTATATTATTGGGTTCTATCATGATAATATTTTATTATGTGGTATTTTATAATCCTATTTATTAAGATGAAATTATATCATAAATATGGTTTTATTACTCTTTAATACAATGTGGGTTTTTAAAAATGGTAATTTTAAATTATTAAAAAGGGTATGTTCGTAACAAAATGTTTTATCATTAGATCCACATTTCCAATAAAAAGTTTATATCATTTTCAAGGATCCGTTGTTATAGATTCTTTTTAAAAGTTAATGTTTTCAAAAATATTTCACTTCAACCATTCAAAATTTACTTTTGAATGTGACATGTATGTTTTTATTTTACATCAATGTTATAAATGATTTAAAAAATCTCTTTTATGTTTCACCCCCATTTTCCTTTTCACATTCAAAAGGGTTTAAACAAATGGGATTTATGTTATATAATTTATCCTCTAATAAATAAATATATATTTATAATGAGGGGATTAAACACATGGTATCAAACTATTAAATTCTTGATCCCTTCTTGGGTGAATCAATTTGAAGTATTATTTTTCAATAATGGTTTTTATATATGTCAATATCCTTTCGAGTTCCCTTTTTTATAATATAGATATGTTCTTTTGAAATAATACAAATTATTTATATGTATTAATTATGATTCTGTAATTCCATCTACCCACAGCTTAAATTTCTTATATTATGTACATATTTGAGCTCTATATGAATAATTATTGACCACTATGGTTGGTGGATTATGTTTTGAAATCCTGTATATTTGTTATTATAATACAAGTGATTATTGGAAAGTTGATTGTGTATTTTTTACTTAATATTTAATATGATAACTTCATTGGACCTACATTTTTTAGAGGGGAATTTTATTATATATTCCCTCGATGTGTCGATTGGTCTCATGAGGAATTGTTTTTGTGAATTTGGTTCAGAGATGAAGAATTTGACATGAAATATTAACTAAAGTCTTGATGATATGAATGCTGTCTTGACTCTGAATTTGGTGGAAATAATGATGTCTTGATTGAGACCTCAACTGTAAGATTAAGATTTATATAATTATTCATTCCGTCAGTATGAATTTAGTTATTGATATTTATGTGATTTATATATTTCCATTATTATGTGTGGATACATTATGCTTTCACTATAATTGTATTAGGAAATTATTTTCAGTTATCTATTTGTTCCATATTATTTATGATCATATTATGATAAATTATAATATTTGATTGATATATTTTATTGTAACAACACAGGTAATGATAGAATAAATAATTTTCATAATTATAATTATTCATGAAATATATAGTTTTATTAATTATAAAAGTATTAGTAAAATTTTAAATCATGAAGACAATTTTATTATTAAAATAATTTATTATAATGTTTTATTTAAAATTTAAATTTTATAATAATAGAATTAAATTTTTAAAAATTAATTTAATGTTTGAATTCATCATGAAAATATATCAGAAGATTAATTTGTGATAATTTTCTGAAATGATTTTTTTATTAATAAATATTGAAAATACTTATTTTTTTTTTTGAAAATTGTATTTTCTTTTTGAGGTTTTACAAAGTCAAATTTCATTCTTTATCTTTTTTATAATTTAATTTGTTAATTTTTATTTAAAATAATCCAATTATAGATTTTAAATGAATTTTATATTTTAATTTAGTATTTAACAAATTTACACATAAAAGGGAAATTTTCTAAAAACTATTTTTCATTTCATTTTGTGGGATTAATTTTTAATTAAATTATATAAATTATATGATATTAATTTTGAAAAATAGATTCCATATTTTTAATCATTAGGTTCTAATTTGGTAAATAGTTCCCTTTTATTTTTGGATCTTATGAATAGTAACATTAGTAATTTTTGTTACCATGGTAAACGGTAATTCAGGTAATTAAAGTAAAAAAATAAAATGACTAGGACTATAAAATCACTTGAAAACTTGATTTATTTTAATTTAATGATTATATGTCATCCATAATCATCCCAAATTTGAATATATTTCTTTTTTTCCATTCTTCCATGATTTTTATATTTATATTATTTTATATAAACAAATGTGAAAAATTCCATTTTTTATGTTTTATTATATCTTAATGTTTCACATAGGTATAAATAGAGGATATGTTTAGTATTAAATGTCTATTATAAATATAAATTATTATTTTTAATCAATTTAATTTATTTCTAATTTTTAGGGATGAAATAAGTACCTTAAATGCTTACTCAACGTTGATATAGTAATTATTCAATTAATAGGAAAAATAAAATAAATGGTATTAAAAATATTAAATGTAATATTGTATGAAATATTTTTGTGGTAATTGTTTTTGGATAAATTTAACAACATAGGTAATTTTTATTTTTTTATATTTTAATTCCATTGTTTTCTTGATGTTATTAGATTCAATGTAAATGGATAGTTCTAAAATTGACATTAAAGATATTTTATAATAAATATTATTTCATTAAATGTTTTTTTAAATTACTAAAATTATTATATCCATATAAGTGATTTGGATATGGTATAAAATATCATCCATTTTCAATTATGGGATGTTTTTATAGTAACTACCATAGCCCTCAAATAATAAAAACCCTTGTTGTCACTGTATGTGTGAAAGGGGTTGGGTGGAGGGTAAAAGAAAAAGATAAGAGTAAAAAATTTGTCTAAATTTATTAAAATTCTATTACATCAGAGGATTTACAATCAAAATAATATTATATTCTAATATTATCAATTTTTTTCCTTTTGAATAGGAAAAGTAATATATATTAATTTAATATTTTAAGAAAATCCAATAGTGTCCCTCTCATCTCCAATAATGGGGAACCTCCTATACTCTTTGCTTCACACTTAAAAGCTCATTTTATTCTAACAATATATACCAAAATAAATTAATTAAATACATATCCATGATCAATATTCATTTTCTTGATCATAAAATAATCTTAAGAAAGCTTTTGGATAAAAGATTAAGATGTTTTATAAAGAATAGGTATAGTTCTTAACCTAGTGTTTTTGTTTTGTTTGTTTTTACAGGATATAAAAACATTAATCTACCATGATGAAATAAAAACACCATTATATCCCATATATTAAGATATTATTATGTTAATGTCATACCATATATCCATATCCTCTTCATCAAATGAGAAAGAAAACCATCATTCGTGTGTACGAGAGACTGTCACCATACAAACTGATATAATTCATTTTCCACCACCACCTATCACATCTTGTTTAAATGATGAATTCAATGTATATATATATTTTTATAATTAAATACTTATACTTATAATAATATAATATATCATTTACATTTATATAATTATGTTCATTGAAAATTGATAACATCGTTCACGTGTACGTGTGAACTACCACCTCTACGAAGCAATGCCCTTCGTTTTTCATCACTATATCACATAGATGATATATATATATGTGTGTGTTTGTAAATTTAGAGAAATAATATATTATTTATTATATTATTATTGATAATGAAATAAAATAATAATAATTACCTTTATTCCATAATGATTATTGAATAATGGAAAAATTACTCATGTGTACATATAACCGACATTCTTCATGAATGAAACATAATCCATTTTTCATAAATATCATTAATTATTGGTTTTAAAAGTATAAGTAATGTATAAAATGATAATTATGAAATTATTTTTATTTTTTATACGATGTAATAATGTCATCTTCAAGTATAGTCAACCTACCGAAGTCATTTTTTACATATGAATCGAATATCATCTAAACATATGACATGGACTTAATTGATTAAGTAATTGTATATAACATGGTAATATGTGAAATTAAAGGAATAATATACTTGAAAAGGTTTATTGAGAAATTAAATAATTAATATAGGTTTGTTATTCAGGAAGATAAATAATGTACTTGACAAGTCATACTTAAGGTAATGAGTTTATTTTAACAATGATCTTTTAATGTTTCCATTAACACTCTTTTAATTCCTTTTATATATTTTTTAAATTTTTTATGTATTTATATGATAATAAACAAATTTATAAAGGAAATTTTATGTATCTTTGAACTTTATTTCCATGATTTTCAAAATAAATCCTTTTATATAATTTTTTGACTTTCTTTATGAAAGACAAAATGAATGTTCTATCCTGACATATATAGAGACAAAATTTTTTTATCACCTCCATAAGCATTATTTAATTTTTGGATTCTTTTATAGTATTTTATTTTATATTGAATAAAACCCCCATTTACCTTAATTTTTAGTATTTTAGTTTCGAAAATGTGTTTTTAAATCAAATGGTATTTCAAAATATGAAATATTATTTCATATGGGTTTAAAGGAGTTTTTAAATGGTTTTATGATAAAATCGTGCAATAAAAATATGTTTTATTCATGATATGGTACTTGAGAATTATATATGTGAAATGGGTGAGCCGAATACAACTTATACAATGTGTTTATACATAATATTTCTCATGATTAATGGGATAGATTGATACAACTTATACGTTGTGTTGGTCCCTGGTATAGCTCATGAAGATGGGCGAGCTTTATAAAACTTATATAATGGGTGAGCCCCATTATACATTTCCACTTAATTAGATAATTTTACTTATATTTATATTCAATAAGGTGGTAATTAACCAGTGTGTATTATCCTATGGATTTAACTAGGATCAAGTTATTTCTGACATGAATTATGAATAGAATTTCTTTAAATTTCAAAAAATTGGTTTCTATTTTCTTGATAGGAGTTTAAAAGTTTTTATTTAACAAATAGTATATATTTTTATGTAGAAATTATGTATTTCATTCTATCAAATAACCTTTATAAAAAGTAAAAAATTTATTGGGTTTTAATGTTATTCACTGGACTAACAAATTTCTTCTTTTTAATGTACCTTAATAATCCTTTTTTTTATCATCACAAAAATTAAAAATTTATTCATAGGTTTTATGGATAGGTAAGGGAAAAGAATAATTTATGTTGAGTTCCATGAGAACTTTTTATGAAAATAAATCATTATTTATTTTAAAAGTTTTATTTTGTGAAAAAAATGGATACTATGTATAAGTTTCCACATTATAATATATGGTATTTTTATATAAGATTTATTAACTAATTATATATAACTATTAACCCTAAAAGATCCTCAAAATGAATGAAAGTGAATTCTTGAATAAAAATTAATTTTTTTTAACAATTTATATTCGAGTAATTACACTTCTATTTAACCTTACTAAGCATGAAATCTCACACAATACTCACAGGTTATGATGAAAATAATCACACACGATATGTATATCATGATAGCTTGTTTAGAGAATTTCTGGGAGATTTTTATAACTTACTATCTATTAAGTAGTTTCTTATATAGTGGGAAATAATTACCACTAGTTAAGAAATACATGGTATTTATTAGTTTATAATATATCCCAATTATCTAAATATCTAAGATAATAAGGTCTTGGAAATATATGTAATGAAATATTTTCTTTAATCCATAGTTATTTCTAGGAATCTATTGTTGGTATCAAATCCAGTTTTTAAAGTATATTTTTAGGCACCAGATTAGGGAGTTTGGATCTAATGAATTAAAATATAAGTGAGGTATTCTAGAAAATACGTGTAATTCCCATGAATTAAAATTTAATAATATGAATAAAATCTATTGGGGTGGTAAGTACACCAAATAAAAGAATATTTGGTTCAAAATATGAAAACATTCCTCAATTAAGGGGAATTGATATGAAAACCATTACCTTAACTCTCGACTTCTGTTAATAAACTTCACCTTCCTATATATTAAACATAAATACCTCAATAAATTATTCATGAAACTTTTTTATATATAACCTTCTTAATCTTTAATTATAATCAATCATTATACATTCATAAGTTTTTCATTGTTTATTTTGATTATCGGATGATGGTAATTTTCGATTATTTAACACATGTTTCATAATAGAGAAGTAGAAAAACATTATTTAATTCCATGTTCATCATTATCATATTATATATTACATTTTAATAAATTTTTTTCTATGATGTATGAATCCCCATGTTCATTTTATGGAAACTGTGGGCATATTTCGATAGAATAAGATCTTTAATGATATTGTTTGAAGTAATTTACCGATATAAATAGATTAATCTATAATGATAAAACTTTTTTATTTTATAATTTCATGAAAATATTAATGTTATATATTCATAAAATATATTTTATCAACATCAATGTAAGTTGGCGACGAAAATAAAACACGTCTTCCAAGGAGGTTGTAGTCCGCATGTATCCACATGTGGTGTTTTCATTTTCTAATGAATTAGAGAAAATAAAGGTAGGTAATGATTCATATTTACATAATATAAATTATTTAAAATATATAATATTTATTAATTAAATAAATTTTTATAACTTTCTACATGGGGAAATGAGGAAAAACAAGATACATCTTTCATGGAGGTATTAGTATGAACATATGCTTGAGCGAAATTTTCATTTTTTGAACAGATAAGAGGAAGGTAAAAAATTATTATTACACTAACATAACAATATTTATGTATATTTATGATACTTATTTAATTATTTTATCATTGGTAGAATATATTTGGATGAGGTAGAAGAATAAATATAAGAATATAAATGAAAAAGGAGTGATTATGTTTTTTACATTACTCCTTGGAACAACTATATCTCAAATTGGATTAAGCCTTTGAATAGTGGTATTGTTATAATAGAAGGATATATAAGACATATGTTGAAGTTTCGGGAAGGTATTTTGTTTATATTTTTGTTGATATAATGGTTTTGTGGGGTGAGTAATAATAGGTTAGCGAAGGGGTACTTTTATAGGTGAGAGGGGTGGGATTCTTGTAAATTCCCATAACATTATATTAAAATCATGTAATATTCAATGCAATGTGGATCCAAAAGTTGAACATAATGTATAGGGGTATGGTGAGTTCAGTAAATCCATAATTTATTCATTTTTAGACATGTTTTTCATATTTTTTTGGTCTTTTCCACCTAAGATTTAAATCTTTTACCATTTTGACTTTTACCGTGGTAACTAATTTTTACATAAATAATTTAATATTTATTCCTAAAAATAAAATAGAAAATTTACATCATTTTTACTTTATAATTATAAATATAAAATCCATTTTATTAGATTCATGTTCTTAAAGTAATAAAATCAGTTATAATAAAAAAAATTAACTCATAAAAACCAGTTTTAGAGAAAAATATAACATATATTCTAACATGAAAAATATAGGCTCATAAATTAAAATTAATATTTTAAATGTATAATTTTAGTTATAGAATTAATATTTTATCCATATTTTTTTATACATTTCATGTTTTATATATATTCTAATGATGTAATAAAAATCACAATATCTGTAAAAATGGTATTTTGACTATTCAATTAAAATCAATATTTACAGAAAAAAATTCATCATAAGATAATATTGTTATTATAAATCTAAAAATAAAGTTAAAATTTTCCAATTCAATTTAAAAATCTATCAATTTAACTTTTAAATTGAAATATAAAATATAAGAAAAATTTATTTTTATATGAAAATGATTTTTTCAAATGTTACATATTCTTATTCTTATATCATATCAATTTTTGAATAATTAGTTTTAATATGTTTTTCATATAAATAATATATTTTTTCATCATATAAAAATAATTTCCATACATTTAAAAAAATCAAAATGCATAAAAATCCAATTTAAGAAAATAAACATTTCGATGCAAAAAATGATCTTATTAGTTCTTTAACTATACTAATCTGATTATTTTAGTGTATTAGTATTAAAAGTGGAATATATTTCTATTTATAGATATATTTATTATTTTATTTACCGATATTTATACCTTATAATTCAAAGACTATGTTACAATAGTTATATTTATCTATATAAAATGTGTCACAGTTTTTAGTTTACTATTATATGTAAAACATGCTATTTATTTAATATTTTTAAGAATAAATACATATAAATATATATATATATATATATTTATTTATTATAGTCTTACTACACTAGGTCCATGTTGCATCATGTCTCATAGGTTATGGTGTATCCACCCATGAAGAGGTAGGGTGCCCGACTCAGGGACCTCCCCTTTATGTCATAGCCCCTCAGGGCTATAGGACATAGAAGCACCCTATAAGAGACCCTCATAGAGAAACATCATGCTTTGTGTTTTGGAATTTCCCCACATAAACTACCATGATTCATCACCACTTTTTTAATTGCCTCCTCCAATTTAAAAAAATCACAATGGTACAACCCATGCCCTACTCCAACACCTAGGGATATATCGTGGTCTCTGCCTATAGCTAAAAATCAACCAAGGGTTACCCTAGAATTTCTCCAATTCAAACACTAGGACCCAAACCACTAATAGATACTATTTCAACATCAAAAAACACATATTTTGTATTTTCCAAATCATTTATTCCTACTATGAATCATTCTTCCAAAAATAGATAATGCTCCACAGAAAAAAAATCAAATTTCCACTGAATTTAACAACCCACAATAAAGTGAGTCATTACATGGAGGAAAATTTAAGAATGGATGCACTAAAATAGAATTAAGAGTTATAAAAAAGGAATAGTTGTAATCTAATATGATAAGGCATAATTTACACCTTTTTAGTATCACGCCTTCTGGACATCGATGAAAGATCTTTGCAGAAGAATGAGATTTAAAAAAAAGGTTTCATAGAGATTCGTGATGGGAGATAAACTAGGAACATGAAAGATCCTATGAGGAAATTTATAGAGATTTCTGAAACATGGGGATAAACTTGACTTCGAATAACTCTCTATGGATTAATATAATTTAAAATAAATGAATTTTATAGATTTAATAAATAAAAAATTATCCAATACATGAATCTGACATTAATAATGATTAGGTATTTAGATACTATATCTATCATAGTCACCTTCATGGATGGAAATATTATCATTAAACCCTGGACTACATCATTGATACACTCCCAACACAACTCATAGGAAAAATTCCATATAAATCATACTTTTTGGGTTTTTAGTCTCAAGGGTTTTGATGTATAGGATCCCATGAGTGGGGAAAATACGAAGAATAGTCTAATGTAACCAATTGTAATGATATCACTATGTCATAGGGAAGCTATTCATTTGGTGAGAAGAATAGAGGTTTATTTTTTTCCATGGTTTTGATACCAAGATTACAACCACAAAGGAGGTTCAAATATATAAGAGATTATGTGCACAAATAAAAGGGAAACTTGATATAGATAGAACAAATAATCTAAAGAATACTCAATGAATATTGAAACATAAGATATTATCGCCATTGAGAAAATTGTTTTAATGTAGGTTTTTTCTTTTAAATATATGTAAAAAAGATAAATTAATATAGATGATATGAAAAGTGTGACTTTCAAAAATGATTTTTATAAACTGATATTAAAATCCCTTCTGAAAGTATACTTACAAAAGGATTTCAATATCAGTTTTATAAAAAACCAATAGAGAAATCCAGAATACTTGGATTTCCTTGTAATTTTTCTATAAAATAGATATGGAAATATAATTCCATATTATTTTAAAAGAAAAATAGATGTCGAAATTTAATAGTTTTTTTAAAACAAATTACAAAATACATGACTCTAGACCTATAAATAGAAACTGTAGCACTGAAAAAAACCAATAAAAACTATAATAGTAAAACTCCTTGAAAATTTTCACATGTTTTTTACAAATATAAATCTAAATAAGACTATATGAACAAATTAATTAAACATAGAAAATATTCTACATATAAATTTTGATTGTATTTAATGTTTTTTGAAATATATGGTGAAACATCATAAAAAATAACATAATTTTTTTATAAATTTAAGATTACAATATATTTATTTAAATTATATGTTTTTTAATGAAACTAACCACTTAAGAACTGATTTTTGTTCTAGTTTTTATTATCTCATAAATAAATCATAAAACACAATACACATATTAAATATTCCCCCACTAATGATAAAAATATATTTATGAAAGATTATTTTTTAAAAAATAACACTATATATGTAATAATAAAAATAAATATCCTCTGAAATAAATTTTATCCACCTAAACATTGACCAATTCAATTTTTTTTCTGATTTCACTACTAAAAACAAATCCTTATTTAACTCAATACATGGACTATTGTAATTTTAAATATGAATTATAAATATTTATGTAAAATGAATATATTATTATTAAATAACTATAAGAATATAATAAGATTTACTTCTTTAACAACTAGATAAATCCTCTTTAAACACCACCCAATATAGAGAAATATTCTTTACATTCATTTTGGGAAAACTTTCATAACATCCAATGTACAAAATAATTGAAAAATCATATAATTAATAATAGTATAATTAATAGTGGTCTGTAATTATAATTGTGTTATCACCAGTCATAAAATAAAAAAACATAATATGTAATCAATTTATTTTTTAGTCTTCAAAAATATTTTTAATTCTGATATATTGGTTCAATTATTATATACCTATTAAAATAAATTTTGTGTCCATAAAGGCAAAAAAAGAAGTGCAATAATATTATATTAAAATAGTTTAGATTTTGTTAAATAGAAAATTAATAAATTATGTCAGTATAACATATTTTTATATAAAGAAATTAAATTTACAATTAAAATTTACTTACATGAAAAATAACAGCAACATGAGTATATTTACCTCCTCAACCATTAATACATCAATGATTTCATTTTTAAATATATATAACGTAGAATCTATTCCAAAAATATTGTCACTCATTGAAAAAGTATAATAACAATCTAATATAGCATAAATATGTCTTAAATGTTTTACCCCATCAAGATCCTAAGGATTATCAGTAGGAGTTGTTTACTAACATTCCCCATTCCTTCATAATGATTCGTTTGGTTTTAGATACTCTTATATAGGGTATCTATAAGAAAAAATTATCTGTAATTATAAATTTAATGATAAATTAAAATTGAAAAACAAAACATACCTCATATATCATATAAAAACAAATATTATCCGAACAATATAAAAATGATCAACACTATATCAAACTATGGACACATCATCATTAGGTGATGAAACTGGAGTAGTTGGATCAACAATATAATTTA
Source organism: Viscum album (assembly GCA_963277665.1). NCBI lineage: Eukaryota > Viridiplantae > Streptophyta > Magnoliopsida > Santalales > Viscaceae > Viscum > Viscum album. The sequence continues at coordinate 1,982,969,273 of OY728119.1, forward strand.
TCGCTACTATTACAAAACCTAAATGAATATTCTCATAACATACATAATATGAAATGTGATGTACAATTCTATATTCTATAATATGTACATGAATATACCAATTATGCATCTCACAATACATGTTCGGGTCTGAATGAAGAGGTGAATGCTCTTAGTAGGAAGGTTGTATAGGTTGTGTATGTATCATCAATTCTGCGAGCATAACCCCTAAATATTATTTAATTCAATAATTTACAAACTAATTTTACTATCATAGATCATCAATCAAGGAATCTATTTATCCCTTTTGTTCTTCCCCCATCGATTTATCACTTGGGGAATGACCATAAACATTTCTAAAACCAATAGAGTCCTTATAATCTCTAACTTGTCCCGAGTATTACAAATTTCCTAAATAAATTTTAATAATATCTATTATAACCTTGTAAATAAATGATCCCTATGCAGTTACACTTGAAGGTAATCCAAAAATAACATTTCCAAATGTAATATTAGAAGGATAAATTTATAAAATTTTAATATTAAAGAAAATTAATAATTAATTACTTAAAATATTGTTAGCTACTTCCCTTGTTTTATCAATAATATGATTAATTTTTTTTCATTCTCAACCTATTCTATTATTCATGATGAGGAGGAGGATATGGAGGGTCATATTGATCCTCTCTAGAGCCATTACTTGTCTTAGATATTAATTCACTAAATTTTTTAGTAATCCTTTTCTTCTATAATAAAGGATAACCTATGTGTGACAACACATGTGGGTATATATTTAGGGATGGAATCCCTCAGCATGTTTCATTGGAGGCCTATTACATAAGAGTAAATAAATAATATATCTTTAATATAAAATAAATTTAAAAAATTAATTATATAAAAAATACAATAAAGGCTTCCTTACACTGACATGAGACAAACTTCTATCATGAATCTGTATCTATACGCCCATACTTAAGGCTTGGATATTGATTCTATTTACTCACAAATATATATAATGAAGAAAAATTTGTCTTAAAATCTCACCATATAGTTTCCAGAAATGATAAACATAGATTTTTAATTACTTTAATCTCTTGAATGTAAAATTTCATCTATAGTTGAATTGATTAAATATTAGTCATATGAAATATATAATACTTAATCCATTAAAAAACTAAATAAGTCAAATTAAGAATTTTATTGTTATGGACTCCCATAGTAGATCCTTCACTAACTGGTTGATGCTCCACCAATTAAGAAATAAAAAACCTATCCTATAATTAATTTTCATATGAACGTTAGTTCTAAATTCTATGGCATGTGTGACAGGTGGGTGGGCATTATAATTAAACATAATTATCAACATCGTCTCTCCATATTCATGTGAATGTTTTGGTAAACATGCAATCCCATAACTAACGTATTTATGTACCATCCTCTGTAGAGAAAAAGAATAGATGTATAAAATTTTATGAAATATAGTTTTAATTTAATTTATGAAATTAATTACTATAGATATATTCATATGAAGAAATGTTGATACCATGGTTCCCTTACCTTTGTGTTTTCCATTTAGACAGATTTATTCACCTTAAAAAAAGTTTGTGTACAAGTATTTCATTGAAATTAAATAATTTTAATAAGTAAAAAAATTTATTGTTCATAATAGAAAGAACCATTGGATGTTATACTTTTCAACCAAAAAATATGAAACTAAAACTAATGAAAATTATAATTAACAAGAAAGTACCATAATTGAATATCATATTAAATTGGGTAAATTTGTGTTTTTATATTTAATTAAAAATAAATAAATGTTATAAGTAAAAAATGTGATTTTTCATAATTAGAATAAAATTATAAATCTTTGGTTGAGTAAAATAGTATACTTCACAATGTAGATATAAATAAAATTGTTACAAAAAATGATGAAGGGAAACTTTTTCAACAAAAAAAGAGATATTGAATATAGTTAATATAAAAAATACATTAAATGGAAATAATTATAAACATAAAAATATTTAAATATTAATGTTAAAAAGTAGAGGTTTTAATTGTTCTGATATCACAAAAAAAGATGTTATTTAGATGATTAATTAGTAGAGTATTGTAGTGTTCTCCCATATCCCTTCCATGTGATCATTTTGTGTTTTAGGGACTACATCCACATCGTAGTCTTTATAATCATTAGATAATTGTGTAATAGATGAATAAATATTCCATAATTATTCAACTTAAACAACATTATCATCACCCAAATGAATTATTTCCCATGAAAAACATCATAACACTGATCATTTGATGGGTCAAAAATTTAATATATATGTTCTACTTGTTTATTCATGCTAAATGATCCCACTTTACAACAAAGTATTTTCAAATCAAAAACTGAAAATAATACTCATCATGTTTCATACCACTGTTACTATCAACCTATTTATAATTAACAACTTGTACCTGAAATGTAGTATAATAAATCTCGTATATATCCTCAATAACTCCAAAATATATTGTTGATGTCGTAATTGAATTTTGGTCTCGGGTACTCAAAAAATGAAGTCATTCAGTTATGACCATTACTAAACTATTTTGAATGGTACTTTTATCATCCTATTTTTTTAAAATGTGTAACCATTAATATCAATACTAGACCACAAGATCACATTATCAGTTGGTCCCTCTGATAACCATTTCAATGTTTATGAAAATGATAAATTATTTATGACTTTATCCTTAAACCATGAAACCAAATATGTTTTAATGTTCAATAATTAATTAAATTTCATTTATTCTTAGATTTAATACCTTAGATCCAACAATATATGATGATATATATGGTAGAATCACACCTATGTTTTTTAAAATGAATAAATGTGCATGCATCACTTCATCACATTGAATTAACCTTACCCTTAAACCATAGATTCATTTACCTCCACTATCAACTGTAAAATGTTGAAATATAAGGAGACCAATATTCATTAATTCAGAAAAATAATCATTATAGAAATTAATCACCACTTTTGACAGATATTTTAGAAAAATATAGGCCTTTGGTCGATACATATTCTTAATGCATCCCTTAACAAATTTTATATATCTTAAAAATGAATATATCTAATGTAAATAAATAGGAACACATATTCTTATATCTCACACAAAATGAATCAATATATCAACCATTATAACCAAAAATGATGTTATAAAATACATTTATAGTTGGAAAATTATGATTTCAGCTTCATTCTCCAACACATATAACAAGTTTGGGTCTATAACTTTACTACCATTAGAATTTAAAAAGTAACACAACCTCATGATATAATTTCTAATAGTTATCAATAGTATGTAGTATAAAGAAATTATTAGAAACTATTTCATCAATATATGATAGTCTGAATTTTTCAGACATATTAACTATAAATCATTCCATGAAACCAAAATTTTCACATTTGAATAAAACCCAATGGGTACTTTAATATTATGTATACATTGAAAAAATTTATATTCTCACTATTTCATAATGTATTACAAGATGACATAAAATATGCTATGTTTCCTTGTCTATAAGAAAATAATTAATTAGTTATGTTTTCTTAACATTTTTTCCATCAAACATGTCTATCTTTTATGGATAAATTTGCAGTTTTTGTTTATTCACGTTTTAAAAAAAGCTGGATAATATTTTTATGTTGTGATATTATTAGTGTTTTTTATCTGTATTTATAAAATGTGGAGAAATTTTCCATAATGAAAAAACAATTTTTCATCATCCATGTTTTGAATAATTGTAATTTTTTATTTATTAACTGTATTTATTACCTATTTTTTCTCTAAAGATTGTTAAAATACTATATTCAACCTTTTTTCCTCCAAACATGGTTAAAACCCCAAATTCCCCACATCTACCCTTGATAAAACCTATGAATAGACTTATCTAATCCCATCACACCCCTCCTACCTCACCATAATGACAAAAATAGTTCTCTTTAACTATTGGACAATGCCAATGGCTTGATCACCACCATTACTAAACCTTCCCCATAATGACTTACATAAATGTTTTCCCCTCCATCAATTTTCCATCATCATTGTCATTGATGCTTAGTGAAAACCACAATTATCATAATCCACAATGGAAATAATCTATCATTGATTGCAACTATTACATAAACCATCTCTCACAATATAGATTGACCATAATCTATAGTAATCCTCACAATGACCCATATCCTAGAGTACCCGTCAACCATCATCAGTTGTGTATTTCACAAACCCTATGAACTTTCTTAATATGTTTCCTTAATTTTAAATGATGTTTATGGTTTATCTTCTAAACTTTTTAAATCAGGTTTCTAATCCCCATATCATTCTTGGGTTTCTCTAACATCTCAACTATAATAATCCATTTTATGTTTTTTAAATTTATTAAATGCTTGTTTGATACACCACACACATAATTATTCCTAGTGTGTTGATTTTTGTCTTAAAATTTGGATGGGTATACATTTTTATTTTAATCATTAGTAGATACTATTTATTGATTAAATTTTAGGCATATATGTCCTTTTGAAATGAAACACTTATATGTAGTCATTTAATTCAGCAGAGCCAGGTACTTAAAGTCTATTGGTGTATATTTGAAAATTTTTACTCTCCTTAATTTAGTGGATTTATTTGGTTCTATAAATTTATTAGCATACCATAGACTCTTTAAATATATTTTTTTGTTGAAATATTAGAATTTATAAGAATAATTTGGGATAAGTGCCTCAATATAATTTTCTATATGAACAAAGATTATTTGTTTTGTTAATTTTTATTATGTTGGTGCAATTATTATTTTTACTTCAGGTATTTTATTTGATAAAAAATAATAATAAACAAATATGATGGTGAAATACAAATTTATGTCTTGTATATATTATGTTGTTTAATATAAGAAGCCTTTTAATCTAGAAAATGAATAATTCATCAAATAAGAAACCTACTAACCCAATAAAGTATATATAGGGATTATTTGTTTGGACTTTACATTTGGGAAAAAAATCTTTGGGGGTGGGATAGTTTTCCCATATCTGAAGTTAAAGTTTAAAATAAGAGGAATTAGAGAGGTGGTATCTGATCATCCCTCACTTAATACATTTGTAATTGGTTATAAAATTTGTATAAGACATTGTGAAAAAGTTGTGTAAACTCTATAATTAAAAAACCTTAAACACAATATGAGATTGAAGATATGAATACTGAAACCAAAATAATGTATATTTTGGTAAAGGATGTATTTTTTCATTTACCCAATAATGTAAATCATGTGAGTGTAGAGGAAGTTTAGGGAACACCATAAATAAGGAAACCATGAATCCATGATGATTATAAAGAGTTTCTGGATTTAATCGAGGACTGACAACATTGTTTGTATGAAGTGTGTAAGAAATGTTAAAATATTTTTTAATTGGTTAAATTATATTATGTAAAAATTTTGTGAAGAATAAATGAAAAGAAAATGTCTATGATATTATAGTTGTTGGTGGATGAATTTGAATATGTGAAAATTCCTTAATCTTTTTATTAAACCAAGAAAATCATATAATAATTAGACTTTATTATGTAAAAAATAATGTCCGGTGAAATGATTGTATTTTATATTATGTAGATGAATCATATAAAAAACATTATTAGAATTGTGGTATATATATGCCAACAAAAGGTTAATTGAACACCTAAATACATTGAATAAATAAATATGTATCATATATTTTTTTTGATAATTTCCTTTTAAACTATATTTGAAAAGGTGGTTTATTTCCTAAAAACCTTCTAAGAAGATTAAATGGAATAAATCAAAGTGAAATGATGATGGTGTGTTAATATATGCAAGGGATTCTAATTCATGGAATAAATTTGATAAAATACATCCAAAATTTTATTTTGACCCTCAAAATGTATGTCTTGGGTTATCATTTGATGGGTTTAATCTAGTTAGAAACTTAAATATGAGTTATATCATTTGGAACATTATACTTATTTTTTAAAATATCCTTACATGGATGTGAATGATGAATGTATCATTCATTATTTCAATGATTTTGATTTTTAAGAAAGCTCCAAGAAATTATATCGACATATTTATCTAATCATTAGTAGAATAATTTTAAGAGTTTTGGTATATAGGTTTCAAAACATTTGCTTCATATAATAATGATGTGTTTGATATGTGTGTATCTTTTTTGTGGAAAATTAGTGATTTTCTTGAAATCAGAAAATTATTTCGATAGAACACACATTTTATATTGGTTTTTTAAACTTTTAACTTTCATTTTACACCTTCATGAATACCTTATAGTAAGTGGTGGTGTTTAATGAATCCTCATAAATTTTTTAATTGAGGTTATAAATTTATACATACTCGTTGATGATTTTACGGAATAATAGAGAGTATGAATTCAACCATTATGATAACATGTGTAGAATTATTTCACCAATTTGAACATGTTGATGTTATAATAAGGAAAGAACCAAAAGTTGTAATAGGGGAAAAAATACCATGTTGACCAAGTATTGGAAGAAATGAACCATGAAAATGAAAAAAGAAGAGAATAAGTTTTCAAATTCTATATTGGATGAACAATTTACTACACCAAAATTTGGATGTAATATATATTTAAAAATGGTATGTGATAATTTGATATTGAAATTATTAAATGATGTTGGAAAATAAAATGATCACTTAAATAATCAAAGGGACTTGTAAATAATTGGAATTAGACCCTATATTTGGCATAATAGAAAAAGTAGATATGTTCCCTTTATGTTTATAAAAAATAAAGAATATAAAATAATTTTTTTTCAAAATATTAAAAAAATTTAATGGTTCTATTTGGCTATTCAAGTAACATCATTTGATATATTGTTGTGAAGCAACAAAATATTAGAGGATAAAAAGACCATGATTTAAAATTTTTGGTGGAACAACTTATTCATTTAGAAATTAATGGGAAACTCCCTAATCAAGTTTCAACACCTTTAATTGAATTATGGTTATTCTTTAAACAAATATATAGTATAGTAATTAATTCCAATGAACTATAAATTCTTTACAAGAAATTTGTTCTCAATTTATGTAATTTTAAAATGTTATTTACACCTTAAATATAAACAATAATAGTCGATTTAATTTTTTTCATGGTCAAGGAGGTTAAATTAAGAGGGCCCACTCAATATCATTGGACGTATCCTATGGAGAGGTAAATGAATAACCATATTTCTTGTATATATATATATATTTTTATTTTATTTTTATGCTCTATTTTATACTAAGTACCTAGGGATATTGAAGTCTTATGTGCACAATAGGGCTCAATTAGAAGGATTAATAGCTGATGGTTACATATCTTAAGAGTTTTTAACATTTTTCACTAGATATTTGGATGAAATTTATAATGAGTTCAATAAAATTGGATATTTCAACGATAAATTAAATAGTGTTCCTTTTATTCACACATGATATTATTCAAATGTGAAACCCATTGGGGGGTTTTAATTAATTTATTATTTCTCCAAGGGAAAATTTACAAGAACATCATCATGAGTTAGATAATTGTCAAATAATATATCTAGTGTTGTACTAAATGGTGTTACTTTTTTGGTATGAATATATTGAAAATTAAAACTATATAATAACTTTATAAATTTTACGCAGGTAATTTAGTAATGATTTTTAGAGACAAATAATAATTCATTCATTTTCTTATACTGTGACTAAAAATTGGATCATTATGGATTTTTTGGATGGTTTTTTAAACATTTATAGATTTTCATTCCTTTTAAAGGTTGATTCATTTTTAAAATCAGGATTCATACAATATTATTCATTACAGATTGAGAATGATGCATGTGATGACATATCATATGACCCCAAGTACATAGATATTGTCTAATCAATTTTATTTAATGGTATCCTACATATGATGTTAATAGATTTAGGATTCACACATTGGGTTGATAGTTAGGTCTTCACACTCAAAATAATGAAATGTATTGTATATTTGGAATAAGGTGTTAAGAAATAAAATTGATCATAATAGACAATATAGAGGTATTCCTTATTATGGAAAATTTGTAGATATCATTGAGATTATATATAATGGGCACTATGTAGTGACCTTATATAAATGAATATGAATGGAGAAAATAATCAAAAAGGGATTATGATTGATGAATTAGGATTTAAATTGGAAAATTTTGGATGGTTGATTGACATGAGTGATAATCATGATGATGAGCCATACAACCAAGATTTTGAGGTTCAAATTTCATATTTTGTTGAATATAATTTGAAAAAAATTTAAATAATTCCAATACATTTAAATCCTTGAGACCTTGCTATAATGGGATAGGAATATGAGGAGGATTACCATGAATGTGAGATATATAAAAAAATGTGGAAAATTTATTTCCAAATGGGGATGGAAATATACACTTGGACAGGTATTTTGATTACGTTATAATTGTGCATGTTTTTTTCAAATTTTAGATATCATCAATTTATACTTTTTTTCTTTTTAGGAACTTTGAATAATAGGAACTTCATTCCTAAAATGAACAATAATTGTGGTGGGGTATTTTCTATTGAAAATATAGATTCACTAAGTGTTGGTGTGGGGAAAACAAACCTATAAGGAAATCCACCTCCCCCAAGTGATAATAATGAGGAAAAAAGTATTCTATCACTTGAATTTGACCAATAAAAGTGGATTAAGTAATATGAAATTCTAGAACATCATACACACTCAACAATCTCTACTATAAATAAGAGACCTAGAGATATTAAGACCATTGTTAATTATTAAATAATAATGTTCAATTTTAATAAATATTTTTGTATTCACATGTTATATGTGTGTTTGTAGATGATAATAACATCAATAAGCATAAACATGTCAACTAAAAAGTAGTGTGGTATCTTAAAGTTGAAAATATTGTATCATAGTATATTTATACTAGAAAACTGATTTGGGAGAGTGCTTTTTTATTAAATAATTTTTTAGGTTACATGGATAATGGTTTTAAATTATTCCCCATATGTTATGATATATATAGGAAAGTTAAAGATAAATAAAATGAAGAGTTTCATAAAAATATTATCCAAGTAAAAATATATTTATGGGTTTTCTTTATTTGTGATAACTTTTCATTTTTTTATTTTTTAATTAACCATCGAAATTTTCTCTGAAGATTAATTTTTTAGTAAAGGTCAATGCCTATAATGTAGAGACCAAAAGCTTGACGTACATAGACATTACATTACATTTGCAGAATACTTTGTAAATAACAAAAACACACACACAAGGATCGTAATAGTTTAGTGTCTTTGGAAACTCGGAATATAATCTTCTAATAGTGGTGAAAGATCTTCAACATCTCCCATAAAGATCTTCATTTTTTTTACCTAAAACCTTTCTTTATATCCTAGGGAAAAGAAAACATAAAAGGGTGAGCTCAAATGCTCAGAAAGGTTAAACAAAAAAAATATCAATCACATCATATTCATAAGAACATAACATTCTGGAAATCTTAACCTGCAAAAGAGATCATAATTTCATAACATGGGATAAATCATAGTAGTGAAATGTAATCCCAATAATCATAACTTAAAACATGAAACTTTGTGTCATACACACATAGTTATAGAGAATCATTTCTTGTTAGTCAAGACTCATTGCCAAGACTATCTTAGTGGACAAAGTCCATTTCTGAACTGAGTCACCCTCGTTTCAGTCCTGTTTCACTGAACCGGTATAAACTACCATTCCAGCCATGTCTATCTCATGAGATATAAAATCTTTACCCAATGCATTGGAGGGAGATATAGTTCCCACCCATCTCATAATGATACCATTCTTATGTGTGCCACAAAATCATAAATCATACATCATTGCATAACCCATGTAATACAAATGGGAATCTTAAACATCATGAAATCATAAAAAAATTCATATAAGATAAAGGAATTCATAAAAATAATTCCATCACAACATAATCAAATCAATTTAATAATAGGGATAAAAACAGAACCCTTTATTATCTTAGATGGAAAATAATTTTGATAAAACACTTGAACTCCATTCTTGAGGAAAATATCCTTTCTTCTTCAAAAACACTTTTCCTTTCTTAACATGTCATAAAATTTTAAACTAAAATAAGTTGATTAAAAATAAACTTGAAAACTTGTAAAGGAAGCTTCTTGGAAATAATGTTTTAAAAATCCATTCATGTCGTATAAGTTAACAAAACATTCTTCTCCTACTTTTGTCGGAAAAGTCAAAAAGTACCTCGTATGAAAAACAACAAAAGATTCCATTCATATCTTTTACTAAAAACTCATAAAAGGGTAAAATAGTATTTAAACAATTGTAGTTGAATGGAAATAATATTACATATTGAGGAAAAATGGATGTGGATGATAAAATACACCCCAGTGAATACTAAAGTATAAACAATCTCGGATAAAAATGAGATTGTGATATTTCCCTTACCTTAGGTCCAACTTGCTTTGTATGTGTCCGAACCTCCTGTATAATGATTTCAATCATGTTATTGACTTATTCTAGAATCATATTCATTGTTATTATATCATATATGGTCCACTTATGACTTTATATTACCCGTTCGTTTTTAAATTCATGTTAAAGTAGCGTTTTGGGTAAAATCGTCTCATTTGTCGTTCGTGTTTTTAACTTGTAATTATTAATATGATTACTTGGATCATGATTACTTATATCCAGAATGTAAAACATGATTTATATATAATATATATTCAGAATATATATATATATAAATAATATATCTATAAATGGAATGAAATACACCGTTCATGGAGACGGTAGTCCGTACGTACGCATGAACGCTGTTTTCATTTCCTTATTGAAGTGAATGGAATTAAGTAGATGACATACATATAAATTTAAATAAATCCAGTATCATTATTATGTCATATATTTCATTAGTACTTATTATATATACTTTATAATAATTCATGAATGGTTAATCATTGAGAATGAATCTCATCGCGTCGTGGCGACGGTAGTCCGTACGTACGCACGAGCGATGATATCATTCCCATGGTCGTGGAATTGTGTTGAAGTGTATGTAGACTATTTCAGTATCAATATCAATTTATAATAATCATATATAGTTACTCATTACACCATTATACCCATCCTATTAAGGTGGTGGTGGAAAATAGATTACACCACGGCGTGGAGACGGTATTCCGTACGTACGCACGCGCGGTGATTTCATTTTTCCGTAGGATGGATAGAAGGTGAATTAGGGTTGTTTCATATTTATAATAACATATAATTATGTAAGTAATACTGATGTTATTACTTTGTCATGAAACAACTAAAGAAGAATAATTTGAAGAAGAAAGAAATTGAAAAGATCGGTAATGGATATTACCTCTTCTTTGTAACGCCTCTTTGAATCCTCCACTTAGGGAACTAAGATTGGTCTTTGAAGAAGACCAGGACCTCTAGGATTATTCTAGGGAAGTGGAGAAGGGATTTTTTCAGGGGTTGGCCAAGCTTGAGTGCTCAAATTGGGGCGAGGAGGAGGGGAGGAGGTGTCCTTTTATAAGGGAGGAGAGGGGCACCTTAGGAATATTTCAAAATATTATTTTATATTAAAGTAAAAATCTGTTTATAATGGTTCCAAAGGGTCTTACTTCGAAGATAAAGTGGGGATGGGTCGAAATAATATCAACCAATAGGATTTAGACAAGTTTAGGTTAATATTTTAACCTTATCAATTAGATTTAACTCTAAGTTAAATAATTTAACTTTTACCGCGTCTTTTTGTTTTCTTACACTATATGGTTAATACACTTACTATAACATGCCAAACGAACCCCAAATTGTTTATTATTAATATATATATCCTTATCTAAGTCATTTGGACGAACCTTAGATTTTTAGGAATAAAATAACAATTAATAATATAATATTTTATTTAAAAACTATTTTGTGTCAATTTTGACACTATTTTATATATGATTTTTGTGAAAGTCATAATAGAATTAAATGTTCGAAGAAAGTTGATTACATCAACACTAATATATTATATTAACCTAGAAAATTATTTGAATTCATAAAAAGTCTCAAATTACATTTATTTTGGTGTTTATAACATCAATTATGTCAATATTTCATTAATAAGATAATTTCTGCATCATCATTGTGTCATAAATAAATTAACTTATTTAATGTCTAAAAATTACAGATAAAATACCATTATATAGGAAATCTTTTTATCTTTCTAATTAATATTTATAGTTGAATTTAGCTTATGTATAACCCCATATTAAAAATGATTTACTTATTAAACTTTGATTTTAACTATTTTAACTATTCATTAAATAAAATAATATTAAATGTCATAATCTAATCCAAGTGGACCTAAATGGTCATATTATATTCATAAGGTTGTTTTTGGTCGAATTACATTTATCCAATAGAATTAGGACATGTGTTAGGGTAATAGTAATATCATATTTACCCTTAGTTACCCTATTTACTATTAACCGCGGTCAAAAAAAAGTAAAAAGTTTCTATTCACCAAAAAATTATTTTTATCTCATTGAACCACATTTTACTTACTGATATCAACCATGTCTGTCGGATTTTCGAAATTACATTCATAGAAGCGGTAAAATTAAGTTTTATGCAACATTCAGTTTTTAACCTACCACTTAGTAGTTTCACTATTCATCAAAAATTGAAGTTTTTCAGAAAATTGCCAAAATTTCATCCTAAGCTATAATTGATATTCCGAATTCAAAAATGATTTATATTTTACAAAATTCCCAACATATAAGTTGCATTAATTAATTTTATAATTAATTTCCGCTCTCACAACAAATAGCATGTTTTTAAGATATAATAACTATCAAAAGATTGACACTTGTTTATAACTGGTTTAAATGTAAAATTACATCCAATGACCAACATTGTATTAAATTGTAAAAATATATTCTAAATATACTTTAAAACCACTCAAATTAATAATTTATCACTATTAATTATTTCGATTAAAAAAGTTGTTTTTAATTAAAATTTAGTAATTTTCACTATTCATCAGAATATGAAAGTTATCCGAAAAGTACCAAAATTTCACCTTAGGCTAAATTCGATACTCCAAATCCATAAATGAAGTCCATTTTGAAAAATAAAATTTACAAAATTTCAAAAAGTGGTTATTACTATTCATAACGGCTAGTTTTAATAATATCTTAATAGCATATTGTTGTTTAGCGAAACTTGGTGTTGCGTACAACACACGCTATCGTGGAAGGTCACGATTGCGTGTAATTAAAGCCAGGTCAAATATGTGTGTTGTGAAAGATCCTTTTGGTGTAGCATATAACACAAGACATTAATGAAATTAAAAAGAATATTTTTCATAAAATCTCGGGGTGTAACATTCTACCCCCCTTAAAATTAATTTCGCCCTCGAAATTCGTCAGGGTTATAAATGGTTTACTATTCGAAAGATTCTTTAATCGAAATCCACATCGTAAAAAGGAATACCAAAACCAATCTTTAAAAAAAAGTATGAAACGTAACGGTTACGCAAATAAACTAATCACTGGGTTTCCACATAGGTGAAAATATGGATATGGAAGAGAAATCTAACCATCATGTTCTGATGGAGAGTGGTAGAGAACATGGCTATGGAAAAGCTAGCAATCACAAATCCATAAATTTGTGACGATATAAGGTACCATTTGATTAATAAAATATAAGAGCACTAGGACAACATTTTTGGTTTTCAAGATCATTTCCCTAAAGTTGATGAAATTGGAATTAGAAGAAATACTTTCATGATTTTGGTATAGTCTCACTGTTTTTCGTTCTTTGGACAATTTCTACTTCATCTCTTAAAGAAATGAAGTTGAATTTGTCATTCGTGATGTGTTAGCAGATCATGTGATAGAATGATGGGTCATTCCATCTGTCTCAAAAGGTTAGAAAAGTTATCAAAAAATACATAAGTCCATCTATAGTGAGATTAATGATATATGGTTCCTAAAATGATCTTATACTTCATATATCATACTCCTTAATATAATATAACTAGTTTCTACTAAACAGGGACTTCCTGTAGGCCAATGGTAGGCGATAAAGGCCAGTCTCACTTCGGTTGTGGGTTCGATTCCCACATCCTTGTCCGACGCGATGGGCTGTCGCCCGTCCTGCAGGTTGTCTTTTTTCTAAAACTACATTACTATAACATCCCATCAATAATATCGAAAATCTTCTATCCTTAAACAATACTAACTTATGTCCAACATAATCCATTCTAATCTTTAGGCTTATCCATAATACTGCAGTCCACTCTCATAATATAGTGAAAACGATTACCAGAGATTTAATGCTGTCGTTGATCCCCATATATCATAAGATATGTCTTGTTGGTCACATTCCAAACATTCAAAGGCCTTAATCACGTATTCTCTTGAATACCCATTGAACCTTAGTGAAAACATGAATGCAGTTAAAAGTCAACTCTTTCCACATACCAAAATCCAAAAATTCTATATACTCAAACCATGATATAACCTTCTCCTTATATCAGTCATGAGCTCATGAATACAATCAAATACCTCATTATCTTATTATTCCTTCATTATGCGCATATCATCTACTTTCCAAAAAATATCTGAATAACATTTCATGGTTACTAGTACCATTAATCATACACTTTAAAAACTCAAGGAAAGGAAACAGTGTAACAATCCTTAGATGTCTCTTTATTCCATAGTACCATGAGATTACTTATACAACATTACACATGATAAACATGTAATCATTCCACTACATTCTTAAACCATTGACTGAGATTCAACAATTCTTTCAACTCACATATCATTTGTAGTCTCTTCATCATCATCAACATAAATACTACTCATACGGCCGTACTGATTCTCTTCATGAGACTTTCTCTTAGGGCATTGGTTTGCATAATGCCCATACATTCCACATTTAAAACATTTAACCATTGTTGATGTCGTAGCAATACCATTATCCTCATCCATGGTGTTAACTGAACCTTTTCCTTTGCACTTACTGGCTTTGTGTCCTTCTTTTCCACACCCAAATCATCTTCCAGTTCCCTTGAAACATTATCCTCGATGCCTCTTCCCACATGATTTACAAAGGGGGAATTGCACTTTATTTCCTCTATGATCATCATGAAACTCCATCTTTCTCTTATTAGCCGAGTCAGGAAACTTACCAAATTTTACTTTATTGATCATATTATGAGATTGCTGATTCGGCATAATAATTAAGTTTGGACTTCCAAATCCCATTTCATTATGAAGAATATCATTCCATTGTCCATCATATTCTCCATTATCGTGAATCATCTTGTTTCCAGCCATTTTCTAAAACCCAAAAAGAATAGTGTGAGAGACAAAAATCATAATAAAGGGGGACTATCTTCAATATCTAACATCTTTGGTTTAATCTAATATCGTTACCGTAGTTCTAGGACTATATCTTATATGTATACTTATCCTTAGGGACATCCCTAGACATACCTTAGAAATATCTCTAGGGATCTCACTAACGTTTTCGCATCCTAGTTTCCAAAGGTTAACTAAAACTTTCCTCTGATACCAACTGTAGAGACCCAAAGCCTGACGTACATGGACATTAAATTACATTTGCAGAATACATATTACATAACAAAAACACACACACAAGGATCGTAATAGTTTAGTGTCTTTGAAAACTTGGAATATAATCTTCTAATCGTGGTGAAATATCTTCAACATCTCCCATAAAGATCTTCCTTTTTTTACCTAAAACCTTTCTTTATATCCTGGGGAAAAGAAAACATAAAAGGGTGAGCTCAAATGCTCAGTAAGGTTAAACAAAAAAAATATCAATCACATCATATTCATAAGAACATAACATTCTGGAAATCTTAACCTGCAAAAGAGAGCATAATTTCATAACATGGGATAAATCATAGTAGTGAAATATAATCCCAATAATCATAACTTAAAACATGAAACTTTGTGGAATACACACATAGTCATAGAGAATCATTTCTTGTTAGTCAAGACTCATTTCCAAGACTATCTTAGTGGACAAAGTCCCTTTCTGAACCGAGTCACCCTCGTTTCAGTCATGTTTCACTAAACCGGTATAACCTACCATTCCAGCCATGTCTATCTCATGAGAAATAAAATCTTTACACAATGCATTGGAGGGAGATATAGGTCTCACCCATCTCATAATGATACCATTCTTATGTGTGCCACAAAATCATAAATCATACATCATTTCATAACCCATGTAATACAAATGGGAATCTTAAACATCATGACATCATAAAACAATTCATATAAGATAAAGGAATTCATAAAAATAATTCCATCACAACATAATCAAATCAATTTAATAATAGGGATAAAAACAGAACCCTTTATTATCTTAGATGGAAAATAATTTTGATAAAACACTTGAACTCCATTCTTGAGGAAAATATCCTTTCTTCTTCAAAAACATTTTTCCTTTCTTAACATGTCATAAACTTTTAAACTAAAAGAATTTGATTAAAAATAAACTTGAAAACATGTAAAGGAAGCTTCTTGGAAATAATTTTTTAAAAATCCATTCATGCCGTATAAGTTAACAAAACATTCTTCTCGTACTTTTGTCGAAAAAGTCAAAAAGTACCTCGTATGAAAAACAAAAAAAGATTCCTTTCATATCTTTTACTAAAAACTCATAAAAGGGTAAAATAGTATTTAAACAATTTTATGTGAATGGAAATAATGTTACATATTGAGGAAAAATGGATGTGGATGATAAAATACACCCCAGTAAATACTAAAGTATAAACAATCTCGGATAAATATGAGATTGTGATATTTCCCTTACCTTAGGTCCGACTTGCTTTGTAAGTGTCCGAACCTCCTGTATAATGATTTAAATCATGTTATTGACTTATTAAAGAATCATATTCTTTGTTATTATATCATATATGGTCCACTTATGACTTTATATTACCCGTTCTTTTTTAAATTCATGTTAAAGTAGCATTTTGGGTAAAATCGTCTCATTTGTCGTTCGTGTTTTTAACTTGTAATTATTAATATGATTACTTGGATCATGATTACTTATATCCAGAATGTAAAACATGATTTATATATAATATATATTCAGAATATATATATATATATATAATATATTGATAAATGGAATGAAATACACCGTTCATGGAGACGGTAGTCCGTACGTACGCATGAACGCTGTTTTCGTTTCCTTATTGAAGTGAATGGAATTAAGTATATGACATACATATAAATTTGCATAAATCCAGTATCATTATTATTTCATATATTTCATTATTAATTATTATATATACTTTATAATCATTCATGAATGGTTAATCATTGAGAATGAATCTCATCGCGTCGTGGAGACGGTAGTCCGTACGTACGCACGAGCGATGATATCATTCCCATGGTCGTGGAATTGTGTTGAAGTGTATGTAGAATATTTCAGTATCAAAATAACTTTATAATAATCATATATAGTTACTCATTACACCATTATACCCATCCTATTAAGGTGGTGGTGGAAAATAGATTACACCACGGCGTGGAGACGGTATTCCGTACGTACGCACGCGCGGTGATTTCATTTTTCCGTTGGATGGATAGAAGGTGAATTAGGGTTGTTTCATATTTATAATAACATATCAGTATGTAAGTAATACTGATGTTATTACTTTGTCATGAAACAACTAATGAAGAAGATGTTGAAGAAGAAAGAAATTGAAAAGATCGGTAATGGATATTACCTCTTCTTTGAAACGCCTCTTTGAATCCTCCACTTTGGGAACTAAGATTGGTCTTTGAAGAAGACGAGGACCTCTAGGATTATTCTAGGGAAGTGGATAAGGGATTTTGGAAGGGGTTGGCCGAGCTTTAGTGCTCGAATTGGTGTGAGGAGGAGGGGGAGGAGGTGTCCTTTTATAAGGGAGGAGAGGGGAACCTTAGGAATATTTCAAAATATTATTTTATATTAAAGTAAAAATCGGTTTATAATGGTTCCAAAGGGTCTTATTTAGAAGCTAAAGTGGGTATGGGTCGAAATAATATCAACCAATAGGTTTTATACAAGTTTAGGTTACTATTTTAACCTTATCAATTAGATTTAACTCTAAGTTAAATAATTTAACTTTTACCGTGTCTTTTTGTTTTCTTACACTATATGGTTAATAAAATTACTATAACATGCCAAACAAACCCAAAATTGTTTATTATTAATATATATATCCTTATATAAGTCATTTGTCCGAACCTTAGATTTTTAGGAATAAAATAAAAATTAATAATATAATTTTTTATTTAAAAACTATTTTGTATCAATTTTGACACTATTTGATATATGATTTTTGTGAAAGTCATAACAGAATTATATGTTCGAACCAATTTGATTAAATCAACACTAATATATTATAGTAACCTATAAAATTTGTGGAATTCATAAAAAGTCTCAAATTACATTTATTTTGGTGTTTATAACATAAATTATGTCAATATTTCATTAATAAGATAATTACTGCATCATCATTGTGTCATAAATAAATTAAATTATTTAATGTCTAAAAATTACAAATAAAATATCATTATATAGGAAATCGTTTTATCTTTCTAATGAATATTTATAGTAGAATTTATCTTATGTATAACCCCATATTAAAAATGATTTACTTATTAAACTTTGATTTTAACTATTTTAACTATTCATTAAATAAAATAATATTAAATGTCATAATCTAATCCAAGTGGTCCTAAATGGTCATATTATATTCATAAGGTTATTTTTGGTCGAATTACACTTATCCAGTAGAATTAGGACATGTGTTAGGGTAATAGTAATGTCATATTTACCCTTAGTTACCCTATTTACTATTAACCGCAGTAAAAAAAAGTAAAAAGTTACTATCCATCAAAAATTTATTTTTATCTCATTGAACCACATTTTACTTACTGATATCAACCATGTCTGTCGGATTTTCGAAATTCCATTCACAGAAGCGCTAAAATTAAGTTTTATGCAAAATTCAGTTTTTAACCTACCACTTAGTGGTTTCACTATTCATCAAAAATTGAAGTTTTTCAGAAAAATGGCAAAAATTCACCCTAAGATATAATTGATATTCCGAATTCAAAAATGATTTCTATTTTACAAAATTCCCAAAATATAAGTTGCATTAATTAATTTTATAATTAATTTCCGCTGTCACAACAAATAGCGTGTTTTTAAGAGATAATAATTATCAAAAGACTGACACTTGTTTATAACTGGTTTAAATGTGAAATTACATCCAATGACCAACATTGTATTAAATTGTAAAAATATATTCTAAATATACTTTAAAACCACTCAAATTAATAATTTATCACTATTAATTATTTCAATTAAAAAAGTTGTTTTTAATTAAAATTTAGTAATTTTCACTATTCATCAGAATATGAAAGTTATCCGAAAAGTACCAAAATTTCACCTTAGGATAAATTCGATACTCCGAATCCATAAATGAAGTCCATTTTGAAAAAAAAAATTTACAAAATTTCATAAAGTGGTTATTACTATTCATAACGGCTAGTTTTAATAATATCTTAATAGCATATCGTTGTTTAGCGAAACTTGGTGTTGCGTACAACACACGCTATCGTGGAAGGTCACGATTGCGTGTAATTCAAGCCAGGTCAAAGATGTGTGTTGTGAAAGCTCCTTTTGGTGTAGCGTATAACACAAGACATTAATGAAATTAAAAATAATATTTTTCATAAAATCTCGGGGTGTTACATATAAGATCTATATTTTAAAACCTATTTGTAAAAAGGGATAGAATTAAAAAAATTTATGTGGCTTAAATTCAATAATGGAAGATGTACTAGAGTAGTGATTATTGATATGGTTCCACATGGGTGCAATCCAAATCATTAGGAATCTTTCATTGACTATCACCAAAGATCATCAACCTTAGTATCATTAAGTGTTTTAATAATTTCTTTTAAATCAAAATTAATGATGTTTTTTATTTTATTAGGAAATGGATAAGAAAAATAAAGAGTATAGAAAGTTACAAACACTTTCACATACTGGTTGTTATAAAATCATTGCATGATAAAGGAAATAAACAGTAAGGTTAAATTAATAATTTTAACTCAACTAATTTAATATTATTTGACGAATTATAATATGTATTAAATTTTTAAGAAGATGATTATAAATTTAAATTTAGTAGATTATAAGTGTGGATTTATATACGTATGATTTTTAATAGAAAAGTTGTTAATAAAGAGGATAGGGCCATTTATGTAAGTAGTGATAGTCTCTTTTTGAAATTTTTAGGCTTTTCAGTTATATTTCCTCAAATATATAGTTTTTTATTCATTTTATGTACAAATTAAAAAATATGAATCAAATTATCCTTCGCAACATATTTCATGTAAATAATCAATGGGATGGGATTTTGGTGGTCAATTATGTATGGTTCATGTTTGAGGGTTGGGTTTGGGTCTTTCACCATCAAAAGTGTCTGGGTGTCCCACTCAGGCATATAGTGGGATATCCCCATCATCTATACCAACAATGTACCTTGAAAAAACATTTTCTCAATTGAATACATAAACATATTTAATGAAGTGATTATTTATGAGTACTTATGAGGGGAATCTTCATTTAGACTTTATGACATTTCAAACATCAATAGTATTGATGATGAATAAATTAATATTAATATGTTATAATAAAATTCCAAATTTTTCATATATATTTTTATGGGTAAATGACCAAGCTAGTAGAAACTTAGGATGATCTAATAATTTGGATGACAATTCACCTCATTATAATCTACAGGAGTGTTATCTTGTGAAATTGGAATATTGTTTTTGTTGATAAATTAAAGTTTACTAATATTCTCTTACTGTTTTGATGTTTTTTATACATTTTATTTCTACATTTTCATTTTTTTATGATTAAAGATGATTAAAATAATGTCATTTATAATTTTATAGTGCTTTAAATTTCAATGTCATGGCTATGGGTTTCTTATTCTTTTATTTTATGGAAGATGAGTTCTAGTGGAAATGGTATGAATCTTATTCTTCAATTTTCATATACCTATATTTTGGTAGTAATAATTTATCTAATACTGTATTTTAGGTGGAATATTGGAATTGGTTATTTGTAGGAATTATCATGGTAGATACTTTCACCAAATTCATGGAACCTCATTTGAACTGGATATTTTCTATTTTCCTGTACATCATGTGAAGACCCATTACATTGTTTTGTATTTGGGGTTTCTTATTTTTCACAAATCTAGTAATTTTTTAGATAGTAATAATTTATGTGATAGGGTAATTGAGATGGAATATTTTCACTAGTTATATTCAATAATTTTTTAGGAATCTGCTACTAACAAATTCCTGAAACCTCAATTTACCTAGACATCACCATATTTTAAATAATCTTTGTACCTCTAGAGTACATATCAAATCCTTGATGATAATTCTTTTAGATTCCCTCTAAAATCCTCTTCTTGAGATTCCTCACCTCCATACCCTTGGATCACCATCTACTAGACATGGATCCCCATTGGTCTCCAGTTTGTATCTATTATTTTCCATGATAATGTAACACCCAATTAGAAACCATAATTTCATTTCATATTTTCTAAATTGACTATTACTTTTGGAATTTTGAATTTGGATTCTTTATGATTATAATGAAGTTGATATTGCTAAATGGGATTATTTCTATCAATTATAATTTCTATATAATTTCTGTGATTCATTATTCACATGACTTTATTCATCAATTTTCATACATGATATTAATTTCCGGATATAAGAATACTCAAGTTAGATTTTATTTAGTTCATACTCATTATGTAATTTATTTAAACAATATATTTTTTTTACTGAAATAACAAATATTCAATTTACTAGTATCATTTATTTCTTAGTATGTTCGAAACTATTAGGCCATATTTAGTTTTTTGAAATATAAATATTTCATTATATTAATCTATATCCATTATTTAGTTGAAATATATCCATCTTTAAAATTCTCACTATTAAAAATACCGATACACGATATATTATTTATAGAATCTACATATTTGGACTATTTCATAGTTACATTTTTTATTATTAGATGAAAATTATTTCTTATTCAATAAATAATTAAATTTGTTTCTTTTTACAATAACATTTTTTCAAACATTTATTCGACACAGCTATGGCGTGTTCAAATATGTTAGATATATATATATATATATCCTCCCTATAATATGTTTTCTGTTATGAAATAGCAACATATATATGTGTTATTTTTTATTGTATTCAAGAGTGTTACACATTTAATTCATATAGAAAATATGTTCATACATAAATAAGTGCATGTAGAATATGTATATAGAATATTCTCACTCAAGTAAAAAATAAGTAAAAATATAAAACGATTTATATATGTAATTATTTTTTACTGAACATTTATATAAAACATAAATAATATATATATATATATATATGTTCTATATATAAAAAACATATATATGTTTTGTTTTACATTTTGTAAAAATTTTGTGCCACTCTTTATGTATTAAATATATAGAACATACACATGCTAATATATCCAACATTGGGACAAAAATTATATATTTTCTCTATATATATGTCTTGTATATAAATGAATATATTATTGTCTTATATTATTTGGGCCCAAAGATAGATAAATAGGATAAATAAAAACCTCTCATTTTTGGATAAATTATTCATATTTAACATTATTTATGATATTGAGTGAGAGAGAGAGAGAGGAAGGGAGTAGATTCCCTTTCCAGAATCATTTGAGAAAAATCTGGGAGAAAATTAAATGTAGATTAGGGGAAAATGACTATTGGGTTCCTAGAGTCCTGATGCAACTAAAAATTTCAAATGTACTTGCCTTAATGTGGATAAACCATAAAAATCAACCAATTATTTAAAATTATAGTTTCAGCGACCATTTTCAATTCTCAATATAACCCCTAATAGTGATATAGGCTATGCTAATTTAAATGTTCAATAACATAAAACTATTCCAAATATTATAGAGTGATTCTAAAGTATGAGTGATTTTGATATTTCTGGAAAGGAAACTATATTCAATAAAACAAAAAATTATGGCATGAATTTCCTTCAACATGGCTGGTGGGATTTTCCTAAAGTTTGCAGCCTATCTAAAAGTTGAACTTGATATTGGTGGATATTATTTTTATACTCATGGTTATCATAACATCTCTAGTATTTGTGAATTTGAAGGTTAGTTATATATAAGTATTTATATATAGTACAAATTTATTATGTTTTTAATATTGAAATATCTATTATTAGACTTGATTCCCACATACTAAATTCTATAAAACAATAAACTAATGACCCCTCAATCTGAGAGGAAAATGAACTACATTCTTCAAAAAAATTGATAATTGATGGATCTAATATTTATATATTAAAATCGTGTAAAATTTATAGTCATCCCTTAAAAAATAACAACAATATCATTTGATATATTTTTTCCTCCAATAAATATGTCATTTCCATTACGTTAAATAATTTTATAGGAAAAATATTATCATTAGGTAATGTTTTATATGCCTAAATTCTAAAAAAATATGTGATAAGGTAAATTCGGGATAGATTAATGATTCAACAATTTAATTGGATTAATAATTAAAAAAGTAATATATTATTTATCCAATATGAAACCATTCAGTCGACCATGAGGTGCCTCCAGCATTTCTAAAATTTTGTTTGTATTATGTTTTTCCATTGGATTTTTAAATGACCCTTTTACCCTAATGTGTAGTAACCATATTATTTTAACATGGAACTATAAAACCTTCATTGCAATTATATAAAATAATTTTAGATATTTCAATGAATCCAAGGGAACGAAACTATAGATGTTGATGTCCATTTTCTTGAATCCAATTTTTTTCTCCATTATGGAATATCACAGAATATATTTATTCTTATTGATAAATAAATAGAATTAATGATATTATTCAAGCCATTTATGTGTAAAATAAAGTTTCCCAAGGGAAATGTTTTTTTAAATATTCATCATATAAACAATATGTTACTATTTTGGAAATATAATTTATTGCAGGTAAAACAACTAAAAAACAATTTATTCTTCATATGTTAATAATATATCTTTACTTTAACTTCATTACCCAATGATCTTTCTCATAAAAAAATTATTTCATATTACATAGATTATTTCATATTTTTTAGTACTTTAAATTATTTTAATTGAATGTAATACATCAACCATTTAGTACAATAATTAATTTCAAGATTGAATTTTATTGTTTATATTATTATTTTTTTTGTTTTTTAAATTCATATACAAAACTATATTTATTTTTTTCATTTTGTAAATCAGTATTATATTGATATGGAAAATGACTTCACCAGGATTAGTTTTCAATAATAAATAATTTATGTTTCCACCATTATCCTAGCATAATAAGAAATTATGTAAAACTTTTCTACTAAGGATAATACTACCTCTATGTACAATAATAAATAATTTTTATTAATTAATATTAAATACTTCCATTTTATATTTATTATAATTTTTATATCATTTTACACTTGTGGATTACAATTATCATGATTAGTTTTTATAGAAAATTCAATGAATTTGAAATTTTAGAGGAAACTAGACCCACTGACACCGTCATGGATGGAACACGACTATTCTTTATAGATGATGGAATATATTGATAACTTATCCATTCATTGATTTAGGACTCCACACTTCATATACAAAAGGTTTATTATAAAAAAAGTTTTAATTTAATAATGTTTATAATAAAATTTTCAAGGATTATTTGATAATTTGGTATTAATATTTTTAGATATTATGCTCTATTATAATTTGGTGATATCCTTGATTTTGTTGAATGATTTTCTAAATAGTGATTTTGTAAACTATTCATATAATCCTATATTAAAACTTATTCGACAAGACTAAATGATCAGTATTGTAAGATAGCCATGAATGTTTTAGATTCCAAGGGCTACAAATAAATTTAAAAAAAAACCATTTGTTTTTTAGGAAAGAAAAATTACAAAATCAGTTATTTAAGTGAACATTTTCTTTCCTACCAAAATAAATATAAAACCAAGAGTTATTGAGTTATCCATCCACATATCAAGTATTATTTCTTATTACACACCCAATAAGTTTATTAATTGTTTTCTAGTTAATTATATGTCACTTAAAATCTCTATTTTTCTAACTCCCCAATATTTTATAGGTATTTCATCGAAATAAAGTTGAATTATTTAATTTCTTGATTTACACACAAAAATTAGATTAAATTAACTTTGTTATACTAATGGAATAATATTATATAAATGTGACCATATATCATATCCTTTAAATTGGTGGGTAGGAAAATTAGTAAACAAAATAAGAAATATTTGAATAATGATATTAATAAATATTGATGTATTTATTAATTCTTAAGAAATAAAACTCTAGTTTTTAGTTAATCCATATTGTGATTCAAAAATATATTTTCTTCAACAATGCTTTATTAATTTTATGAGAATTGTTTTTTATTTGTTTTAACAAATTTTAGAAATTTTATTTTATTAATTGGATGAAATTTTTTAATCATCATAACAAAAGTAAATTAATTGGAACTTTCTTGGTTTTTCAAAAAAAAATAATTTTTCCATGAATACATAAAAATAACAGTTTTTAAAAATTATCAATTATTTTCATTAAATAAATTAATCTAAAAAAACCATTATGTTATGAATTTTCTCTTCAAGTAACATAATTTGTATTTAATTAGATATAATATAATTAATTATAATGTTATCTGCATTATACATGGTTTTGGTATAAGTGAATTTTTAGGATTAAAAATATATTTCAATAATTTTTTATTGTGTTTTACACATTTATATTAAAATTTATTTCTTATACTTATATGAAATTAATCTAGAAAAATGGATTCACTATTTGGAATCAAGAGGCACAAATTTATTAAATATAGTAACCATGGTAAATATTTTTCACCTCAATACGGATAAAATGGATAAAACTAGGTTAAAGCAATTTGATACGGACTAGAAATATACAATACACTATACCTTATAATATTTTATGATTTTTTTCAACCATTATCATCCATGTTTTGAAAATGTTGACATCGGTTCAATTTTTCTTTGATAATGACCATTGAATTATTTATGTAAAGAGTAAATCAAAAATACCACTCTCATTATTTTAATAACTTTAATATTTTATCATGGGGATAAAATGAGATTATGGTTGGTTATAAATTCATATTTCCAAAATGAATGAGTGATTTTTTCATGCTATTTTTTAAAATTTTAGTGATGAAATAATTTCAATAATTTCTTACACAATGCCGACACAGTACCTTGTAAAAAAATGAAATAAATAATTTTAGAAATATTAAAATTAAATTGGTTGAATTATTGTGATCCAAATAATTTATAGATAAATATAAAATATTAGTTATTGATAATTTTTTATTCTAAATCTATTTCAATCTTGTTGTCTTTAACAACAAATTATTTGAATAGTTCTGAAAATGACTTTAATGACATCTTATGTTAAATAATAATTTATTAAATTAAAAAAAATTCATAAAATTTTTTATTTCTATTCGTGAGAATTTAATATGGTGAATAATATAATCTATTTCCACTTTTTATTCACTTTTCCTTATATAGTAACATTCATATCCCATAGAGTTTAATAAACATAGATCTTACAGTAATTGAAAAATGGTTAATAAGGGATTAATAATAATAAAGAAATATTTAAACATTACATAAACTTTACTAAGTTATATTAGATAACATTATTTATACTCATCCCCAAAATATATTAAAAATATAAATTTTTGAGACACTTGAACATTAAAATTAATTTATATTAATTTAATACTTTAAGTAATTCCAAGGGTTCCCATCCCCTCACTTATAAAAGAAAACCTACTATCAAATCTTATTCACAACGTTTGAACAATTTATCTAAGTCAATATCTCCACTATTATTATATTATATTCCTTCCTCACATACTATAGCTGTTGGTATTTCTATATACCATCCTTTCAAAGATTAAGGTGTAATCCAATGATTTTTCTCAATGAAGAGGTATAACTCTCAAATGAGTACTATTTTTTTTCTTATTATACCTTAACTAAATCCATGGTATACATTATATAATAATTAATTAATTATCTCAATCATATTAAATTTTTATTATTATGATTTAACAACTATTATCCACCTTTTTATCCAATGGAAAGTAGATACATCACCTGTGTGTACATACAACTTACCATCACCAGGTAGCAGTGTAATTATTTTTTCATCGCTATTTTACTTGGATGGTTAAAAAGATATAAATAATGAATATATATTATATTTATATTATTATTAGTATTTTGGATATTATGGAACCACGATCAAAGTACAAGGACCAGAACCATTGACCTGAAACATTCAAGAAAAACGAAATAATTACCACCAAAAAATTATTCTTTAAATGAAGAATTATTAATAAATTGGTGTTGAAATATTATAGTTGGATCATATATGATTTTATAACTATGTACACGATTCTTTTTTAGAGTTATAATAAATTTAGATTAATTATATATGAGTATATAACACTAATTAATCAAGTCATACTTGAGTTAAGGTATTTATTTTTCAATATCATTTTAATTGAGATTTTTTATGCTTAACTTTAATATGAATGAAATTATATGATCCACATATAATATATCCCTTTATTTTTCATCTCATGTCTATATTCAAATAATTTTAATTTAATAGAACCATTTTCATCTATTTGTTACAAAATGATGGCGAATTGTTTTAATGAAAAAATGACTTTATTTACATTTTTGATCAAAAATATTTTTCTTCCATGTCATTGTTTTTATAAATATGAATTATGTTTTTACGATTATCCTATTGTTGTTTAAATAAATGTTACACGTGTTTTAATTTCCACAAAAATATTTCAAATGAATATTCTTTTTATTTTTTGAATGAGGCACTTTGAAAAATTTGAACGGAATATTTGTTTTAATAAACATGGCATGAATGGAATTTCCTGATATCATGACCACTGAATGGTCTGAAGATTCATTTACATGTTTTAAAGGATATTTTAAAAGAATACTTCTCCATAATATTTTCAAAAATAATAGATTTTAAATAATTGATTTCAAAATGAAAAGGGTATTTTCCTCAAGAAATATTCTTCTGATATTTTAAAGGAATTTTCATCTAAGATAACATCTATCAATGTTACTTATGATTTAATAGGGTTATGATCTAAATATTTCATCCTTATTCTTTCTCTAATTTTTATTATTATTATTATTATGAGATTTTTACATAACTCATTTTTTCTTTGGGTTATACTATAATGATATGATAAATATTTTATGATCTTAGGGAATAAAAATGAATTTATTATGAATATGTGATTGGTGGGACCCAAATTATATATCCCTATAAATAATTGGGTAAAGATTAAATTTTTATGAGATCAAAGGGAACATATGTGGTTATCCCAAGCCTAGAAAATTGGGTACATTAGATGTTTTCCCAAGAATAAAAATGAGGATACATGGGAGGTTGTCCCAAAACTAAAAAAGAGGGTAAATTTGACATTATCCCAAGCTTGGAGTAGGTACACTGTTGGTTTTCCCAAGCCTAACATATGATGAATGAATTTGTGGTAAACTTAAAATAATATTTCAATGATTATAATTATTCCACCCTTGAATTATATGATTATATTTAAATATTATGCCCTCATGTATTATGTTTTTTTATCCCTTTCTTATTCGTGTTTTATGAACTAATAATATTTATGTCATAAATCATGATAAGGATATATATATTATAGGGAATCGTTATAGGGAATGGTTTTAAATTATATGTTCAAGTTCCCATACCCATATTCTTTGGTTATGCTTAAATGATGAATGATATATCCCTTAGTTACCCTTTGTGAGCATCTAATATCACCGATTAATATGTTTCCATTTCCCTAGGATATGATGAATTGTTTAGCATATGATATGTCTAAGTAGGGTGCTATATGTGAAGAAAGAAGTGGCAGATGATATATATATATATATATATATTTAATAGTTTTTCATGTATCCTTGTTTCCAATAACACTAAAAAGTTATGGGTTTGGAAATGATTTTAATGATATGTAAGGAATATTCATCTAATAAGATGAAAATTTTATATATGAAAAGTATGAGTCCCAATAGTTCATAGCAGAGAGAGTTTTAGTTATTTTTTGAATATAGGATAAGAATACTTTAGTGAGAACCATTATGATAATCCTAGGTATAAAGGAACA
Source organism: Viscum album (assembly GCA_963277665.1). Lineage (NCBI taxonomy): Eukaryota > Viridiplantae > Streptophyta > Magnoliopsida > Santalales > Viscaceae > Viscum > Viscum album. The sequence goes on from OY728119.1 coordinate 1,982,998,790, forward strand.
TCATAAGTTATAGTTAATAAATAAGAAATGTTTTCCTAGAAAATATATCCATTTTTCAATACTAGTAGGTGGATGTCGTTATAGAAAAATTCAGTTTGGGGTAACAACTCTGAATGAGGAGGATTGTGTATTAAATCAATCCTGACTAGTTCATGATGAGTTAGCCTAAGACTTCACAAATACCTAGAAACTCAATGGGTAAAATATTGTGTTAATTAATATTTCTTTATAAACCAGTATGAAGGATTTGAATAAATGAAGACCTTGGATGTCCTAGGTTAAACCTAAGGTGTCATAGATTGAAAAGGTTTATATACCTATTTTGACAGACTATAAATTATTTTTCATGATTATATGCATTCTCATTAAGATTATTGTTTCTCAAAATATGATTATTGATTTCAATAAATGGATAAAACCACAAAAACTGATTTAACACTGAATATAATGGAAAATTCAATGAGTTTTCTCCTAAGAAACCAAATGTTATGGGATCTGGAATGAAAAATCTTATAGTTAGTCTTATAAAACATTATTAAGATGTTGAGATTCCAAAATATAAAAGGGAAAACATTATAATGAGTCCTTTATAAGGAAACAACCACTTTAATATAGTTGGTTCTTTGATCCACTAGTTATCAATTAATGAATCTGTACCACTGAAAAGATATTTTCATTCTGTAGTGTTTAGATCATGAAAAGCCTATTTTATCATTTTATCATTTAGAAGGTGAAGTAAATAAATTGTGGTATCTAATTAAGAACATTTTGAAACATGAATAAATTACCTTTATGGAGTGGGATGAGTTTAGAAGCTTATTTTTCAATAATTACATTACTCATATTATTTTTAAATAAATAGAGAAGAAATTAATTGAGTCAAATGAGAAGGATGATGAATCAATCGGTGCCTATAAGGTAAAATTTTCAACACTTGTGAGGTACACCTCTGGTATTATCAATGATCTAGAATTTAATATTGATCGATTCATTATTGGATTAAAACCAAGTCTTCAAAGGGTATTATCCCTAAAATAATTCAATACCTATGAATAAATCATTTAATATGATACCAAGGTATAATTAGAAATCCTATTTACCCATCAATATCATGGTTTTTATAAGAAAATAAATTTGGATTTAAAATGATATTCTAATAATAAAAATCATATAGGGAAGAAGATAAGCCTTCCTTTATTTTCAAGGTGTATAAGGAAACACATGGGAAATTTTATTAAGGGGATTAGAAAATTATTTAAGAGATGGAATAAAGTTAATCAAAAAATAAAATTCTATATTGATGGAAATAAGTTAGATAATTATGTGAATAGATAGAAAGATCCATAGAATGCACCGCCCACACTCTAGATTTTCAAATGTAAGGAGTATGGGGATTAGGCTAATCTGTTCTCTAATTTGAATGTTAATGATGATGATATATGTCAAAAATCCATTAAGACTATTGATAAAGTGAAATATAATTAAATCATTACCATAGATGTGAGGTATAATAATTAAATGGTGAAATTTATACTTACCATCCACTCTATAACTACTCATGTCTTATTTGAATTGGGATCTAACCACTCTTTTATATCAATTTAATATTTTAAGGGTATCACAAAACCAATCAAAATTATATATTGAATTAGTAATGAAAACTATTGATGGTATGATGAAAACATATCAATTCTATGATTCTTATTTGATTTAGTTTTATGTGATTGTGCTTCCTATAAATCTTTTTATTCTACCTATAGTATAATTTGATGTTATTTTGGGCATAGAATAGATTTCCTTATATAAACCATATATCGATTTACCTGGAAAGGAAGTCAAATTTTATATTTCAAAAAAAACCTAAGATGATTTACTGGTGAAAGGATAAATATGAACATCTAATGAAAATTGCATCCTTTTTGTAGGCATTCATTGCTATTCAAAGTGGTTATTTATTTCATATTGTTTTGGAGAAACTCGACATCAATGATAATCCAATTCTATTGGAGTTTATTGATTCCTTTCTAGAAGAGTTGGCTAGTATTCCTCCAAATAGTTAGGTTGAGTTTTTGATAGAAATAATAATTGATGAAATTCCTATTTGAAATAATATATATATAATAGACCTAATTGAGATTCATGAATATAATATTCAAGTCCAAAAATCCTAATATGGGATTTATTCAGCCAAGTGCATCACTATGGGGTGCACCTATTCATTTTTCTATAAAGGAAGATGGATTGATCCCACTTTTCACTGATTATAGGTAACTTTAAAATATCAAAATCAATAATAAATAACATAATCCTCGTATTGATGACTTTTTGATCAATTATGATGAGATTGATATTTTTCTAAGATTTATCTTTGATTTGGATACTATCAACTACGGGTCAAAAGTGATGACATAGCCAAGATAACATTCTATATGAGGTATGGGCACTATTAGTTTATAGTGTTTCCATTTGATCGTAATAATTCCCCCTAACTTCTTAGATTTCATGAATAGAGTTTTTATATATTACCCTGATCAGTTGTGGTAGTCTTAATATAAGATATTCTTATATATTACAAGAGAAATAAAGACAATAATTATCACTTGATAATTTTATTAAAGACCCAAAAGAAGGTGAAGTTTCCTGAAAAATTTACCGTATATGAATTTTGGCTATAGAAGGTTTCATTTTTTGGTTATATAATATCAAACAATGGTATATTGGTGGATCCATCAAAGAGGGATATTTTTTATCATTGTCCTAAACAACCACAGTTATTCAGATCCATAGTTTTCATAGTTTGGAAGGATATTATCGACTCTTTTTGGATAATATTTCATAAATATCTAATCCACTCACAAAGTTAACTCGAATAGGAGTGAGGTTGCATTCGATAAATGAATGTGAGGAAAACCTCAATGAGTTGTAAATAATGTTTTTCTATGCACCTATACTCCCACTACCATATAGTGGATAGGGGTATGTGATCTATAGTGAGGAATCAAATAAGGGATTGGGAAGCTTCCTTATGTATAATGATATGGTGATAGATTATACATCACACAAATTGAAGGTTCATGAGGAAAATTACTTGAATCATGACATAGAGTTTGAAATGATATATTTTCATTAGTAGTATATAAGAATTATATTAATAGTGAATGATGTGATAAATATACTGATATTAAAATATTGAATTGCATAATCACAAAGAATTAGTTGAATATCTTCCAAAGGTGATCATTAGTGTTTATTAAAGATTATGACTGAACAATACATTACCACCATAGGAAAGAGGAAAAGTTAGTTGATGCACTAATTTAAAAAGACCATGTTAGGTTATTGATGATGAGTATAAAAATATATCCAATAATTATGGATTTATAAAATATAGATCTTGAAAACATGATGAAATAAGATAGATCATATATTTCGTAGTTGAATTTTTAACCATCCATCCATGTGAGGATTAAAGAGGCGCAGGAGGATGTAGAACTATAGAAGAAGATTAGAAATTTTTGTTAGTTCAACCATGATTATGATATACTGATAAGGGTTAGGAACTGATTATGTATACCTTAAATACCAGATCTGATGTAATGGCTCGGACCTCTTCGGTCCATTCCTTTGTCAAAAAGAAGTTCACGAAGTGTTCTGGAGGGTAAAATGGACTTTTCCCACACTTTCCAGAAATTTGAAACTACATGCCTTGTAGTTTGAGTACACACCATGTACCCCCTTTCCGGGTATACCCCGTGTTGCAGGCCGTGTCCTCGCTGTGTGAAACGATGGGTGCACGCCGTGTGTCCAGTTCTACATGTCGTGTAGTCCTTCCCCACGTATGCGTAACCAGTCAACAGCTGTGTACCATGTTGGAGCCGTGTCCTTGCTGTGTTCAATAAATGAGTACACGCTGTGTGTCTAAACTACACGCCGTGTAGTCCTTCCCCGCGTATGTGTTACCCTCAAACCGTGTGTTGACCAGTCAACGGTCACAGAGCCGTGTTGGAAGCCGCGTGGAGACCATGTAAAATAAACGAGTACACGTCGTGTACCATAATGTACATGCCGTGTACTTTTCCTTTTCTCGCATATAAAAGGAGGGGCCCCTCCTCCTTTCAACTCACTCCTCTCCTCCCCTTTCCTCTGAGCAGATTTCTCCAAAGAGACTCGAAGGCTCTTTCTTCCATAACTTCTTCGTCCGAGCTCCGATTTACGATATGTCAGTGGCCAAAGGATCGTAACGACAAGGGGGAACTTCCGAGACTAGGTCCGCTGTCTTTCCTTCGGCATATACTTTCCGACTTCCACCCGAGGAGGTTTTTTCGGGACCTGACAGAAGTTACGGACGCCGACAAACTTCTTCTAAAGTTGATCTGGGGGAGCGATGTGATCAGAACCTATTGAGGTAGGGATCTTAACTTTGTCTATCTAATTTTGTGCATCATGCGGGTTGGGTATCAACTTGTTTTCAAGAGAAACAGTTGAACCATTAAATGAAGATAATAACTGGTTAATGAATGGGGTTGGGAAGTTTGTGATTGTTGTTACTTTATATCCTATGATATTATGTTGTGAATTGAGTAAGATTATACTTACTGAAAATCACGGTCGTTGGGGGCCTTTTCTTGCATAGTTAAATGTTTCCCTATCTTTCTAGACTATTTTTATGGATGGAACTTTGTTGAATGTGGAAATTGGTTAATCACGTAAAGTTGGCTATTTAAAATCTGGAACCCTTGTGTGATCTCCCCGGTTAAACAAAAATGGAATAATGAACATGTGGGTGTTGTCTTGGATACGTGGCATGTGATGGGGGTATTTTGTGGGTTTTTGTAGATCATGTGAGCAGCGGGGCTTCAGTTGGCTTAGTTGTGGGTTGGTGTGAATGATATGTTGGTGACGGGAAGCGGGGCTGCGATAAGTGGTATTAAAGGGATACTGATGTACGGGTTTCAGTGCGGTTGTCGTTATGGTGGTTGGCAGCAGGGATGTGGGGATGGGTTGAATGTGAACGGACTTTGGGTTGTGAATAATAAATAAAATTGAAATAGTTAATGAATGGTGGGACATGGTAACAGAATGAATTTAATAATCAATGGGTTGGCTGGTTGATAAGAAGGACTTGTTTGTGTTGCCTGTGTTTTTCTAACATGATTTGTGGATGGCAGGGATATGTTTGACGAAAAATCGATGTGGTTGGTTGTGGATAGTTTCCCCGTAGTTAAGGAACTAATTAAACTAATTGTGTTGAAACGTGAAAACCTAAATGGGGTTGCGGTTGTTTGTTGTATCCATGCTTCGTAGTAGCAGTGTCGAGGCACGTTCTCAGTTTCTCTGTTTAGAAGCCATAGTTTGGGAAGTGTGGTTGGTATATATATATCTGTACCATTTGTGTTTTATCGAACCCCAACCATGTTGAGAACTTAGTTTCGAACACTCCCATTTCATGGGAGAGGGTGTTTTGACCTTAGTTACTAGATCCTTCCCGCTCCTTCTCCCCTAGGCTGTGATGGCTTGATACGACCATACACCTAAGACTCATCGAGTAGGTTTCGATTGGGGTGGCTTTAGCCCAAGACTCTTCAGGCAGGTTCTACTGTTTCCCAAGAATCTTTGGGATGAGGCCCAAGTGCGTGCGGGCGGGATACGTGGTGGTGAGGCCCAGGTGTGTGCGGTAGGGATACGTGGTTGTGAGGCCCAGGTGTGTGCGGGTGGGATACGTGGTTGTGAGGCCCAGGTGTGTGCGGGCGGGATACATGGTTGTGAGGCCTAGGTGTGTGCGGGCGGGATACGTGGTTGTGAGGCCCAGGTGTGTGTGGGCGGGGAGAGTGTGGCAGCGTCAGGACGTTCGCCGTTAGGAAGAGTAGCTAACTAAAGGTAAATGGTGCGGGGTACCCAATACTCTTGTTCTTATATAATACTACATGTGTGATTGTGTTTTGGTGAGTGTGGCTGGTGAGGTTGGGTGGATAGAATTCCGGGATAGGTTTCTTCTGTTGTTCTCACAGGAAATTAGGATGTCTCCCCACTTGTGCACGAGAGCTTTAGGTTTCCCTACTGAGTATACTTGTATGCTCACCCTACATTTACTTTCAGGTTTCCAGGAGGACTACCAGGGTCGTGCGGGACCCTACAAGTCGGACAGTTGGAGTTGTTGTAGTTGTTGTTCTCTTGATTTCTTTTGGTATTGCACTTTGAGCTTTCTTGTACTTGTACATTGTTATAAAATTATTTAAACATGCATGTGGGCTTGGTTTGGGTTTATTTATATACACTTTTTCTTTACCTTTTTGGTGGTTGACTTGTCCTATTTCCTGATCCTAAATAATAAAAAGGGTAATGCCACCCATATTTGTGAAAACTCATACCCTGGGTGCTAGTCGCCACCCCAGGGCCTACTGGAGGCGGGAATCGGGGGTCATTATCTCCCTTTCACCATTTCCAGCTCTGGAGGGGCATCTTTGGTGGGAGGGGGTCGTGACAGAATGGTATCAGAGGGAGGTTGAGAGATAGGATGGAGTCTGGAGTTAGGCACAGTGAGGATTGCATGGGATGGTAGGGAAACAATGTTAGTTAATCATGGTGCGAGAAATAGGCCAGGGAAGACTGGGTAGGACACAGGATTTTAGGGCCCCCCGTGATCTGATTCAAGGACTCTGAGCCTACCGAATGACCAAGTGAAACTACATTGATTGCAGGGTAGAGACCCTAGGAAAGGTACATGCATCATCATGATTGTGTTTTACTTGATTTGGGTGTTCTGGAAATGAAATTGAAATAAAATGATATAAAATAAAACCTTGAGTTTTCCTTACTACTTGGGATTAGGCGATCCTTGTTTACTGTACAGCTATGGCACCGGGACGTCGTCCCCGGGTAGCTCAAATGGCCGAGTCCCAGCAGATTCAGGCGGTCGATCAGCTGAGGATTGGCCTAGAGGAGGAAGATAGTCAGTGGCAGAAGACTCTCCATTCTTTCCAGTGGTAGACCCTCAAGACGTTCGTGGGTAGTACTTCGGATACGGAGACGGAGGGGTGGCTTGAGGAGATAGGGATCGCTTTTACCTTGATCTGTGCTCCGAGGGAGTACTGGGTTCCCTTATTAGTCAGTCAGCTGAGAGGTGCGGCGCGACAGGGTTGGACACTCTACCTCGGAGAGAGGATAGAGGCAGAAGTTCCATGGGCTGACTTTGAGAAGGAATTCCGAGAGGAATTCCGTTCTTCCATGATCAAGGTGGAAAAGCGGCAGGAGTCACTCTCCCTTCAGCAGGGGAGTATGTCGGTATGAGAGCTGGGGATCAAGTTCAAGGATCTCTTGTGCTTTGCTCCGGATCTCTTTCCGGATGAGGAGTCTCGGGTGAGACGTTTGGAGGAGGCGCTTTGTCCTTCTCTCCAGTATGTTGTCACCCCCTTCACCCTTCCGACATACTTGGCGGTGCAGAAGAAGGAAGAGTCTGTAGTGAGGATGCACTCGCTAGGAGGTGCACCCCAAGAGGGGAACCAACTAGGCTCGTCGAAGGGGAAGGTAGTCAGCAGCAGGTCTCGTGGGACGAGACCCTCCAGGTTCATGCCAGTGGGCAGCAGGCCCCAGCAGTTCCAGTTCAGATCTTCGGGTCCTCATCCCTTTTTCACGAGCTCGGGACTGAGGTGTTTTTCTTGTGGAGGTTTCAGGCACGTTCAGAGTCGGTGCCCGACCCGAGCTCAGTATGGTGGAGGTGGGCAGGTTCAGCGCCCACCTCAGCAGCACAAGTTGTTGGCGATTCCCTTCCAGCAGCAGCAGGACCATGCTCCTCCGAGGGCAGACTTTGTGGGAGGAGGCTGACCTCAGGGTGCTCCTCAGGGACCTTGACCAGGGCGTGGTCAGGGAGGTGGACGACATCAGAGAGGCAGAGGAGCTGGGCGTGGATAGTTGCACGCAGCAGAGTTGACAACTCCAGCAGAACCAGAGGTGGTGCGAGGTACTATTTGATTGTTCATCACTCTTGTTTTTACTTTGTTCGATTCAGGAGATTTTCACTCCTTTGTTACACCTGGTCTAGCCCATGCTTTGGGACTAGACGCAGAGAGAATTTCCATACCACTGGTGTTGAGTACACCAGTTGGAGTCCAGACCAACTTATCTTGTGTTTGCCAGAGATGCGGGCTGATGTTGGGAACACATCAATCTAGTGGGGACCTTCATCTGTTACAGATGCAGCCATATGATGTCATCCTAGGCATCGACTGGTTGTTTTCTGTTAGTGCCTTTGTCGACTGATTCCGGAGAAGAGTCGTGTTCTCCGACGTGGACGGGCATCGTGTAGCTTTTTTTGGCGAGAGGAGATATCAGGTGGGAAGTTGGCGTGTGGAGCCTCTCCTTTCCTTGTTAGGTGGGCTATCAGCGGTTCTAGATGATACAGAGATGATGGATGTTCCAGAGGTTGTTGGGGAGTTCCTCGATTTTTTTCCTAAGGAGGTTGTGACTCTACCCCCCCCCCCCCCCACGTGACGTTGAGTTCGGGATAGACTTACAGCCTGGTTCCCATCCGATTTCGATGTCCCTTTATTTGATGGAACCATCGGAGTTGCAGGAGTTGCAGATTCAGATTGACGATCTGATAGAGAAGGGTTTTGTTTGACCCAGCGTATCGCCATGGGGTGCTCCAGTTTTGTTCATGAAGAAGGCAGATGGTGGTCTCAGGCTATGCATAGACTACATAAGGTTGAACCAGGTAACGGTCAAGAACCGCTATCCCCTCTCAAGGATAGATGATCTCTTCGACTAACTGAGGGGAGCAGGTTGGTTTTCCAAGATTGATCAAGGATCTAGATATCATCAGTTGAGGGTAAAATACAGTGACATATCGAAGATGGCTTTTAGGTGCAGGTATGGGCACTTTGAGTTTGTGGTGATGTCGTTTGGAGTTATGAATGCACCGGTTGTGTTCATGGGACTTATGAACTTTTTCTTCCGGGGGTTTCTAGACCGGTTCGTCGTTGTGTTTATCGATGAAATCCTGATCTACTCAAGACCAGAGGAGGAGCACGTTGAGCATCTCAGGGCTGTCGTGGAAGTCCTTCGGCACCACTATCTTTACGGGAAATTGTCGAAGTGTAAGTTCTTGAAATAAGATGCAAACTTCATTGGGCACTTAGTGTCTCAGCATGGAGTGTCGGTGGAACTGTCAAAGGTAGAGGCAGTTGTTTCTTGGGCATCACCCAAGAGCGTGGCAGAAGTTCGTAGTTTCCTGGGGTTAGCAGGTTACTATCAGAGGTTCATTTCAGACTTCTCTCGAGTTTCTGCTCCATTGATAGCTTTGACGAGGAAGAAACAGGTCTTCCTATGGAGCGAGAAGTACCAGAGAGCTTTTGAATACCCGAAGGAGAAGTTGGTCAGTGCTACCGTACTCAGACTGTCAGAGGAAGGGTTGTTGTATGAGGTGTTTTGTGATGCTTCTGGCCTTGGCCTGGGGTGCGTGCTGATGCAAAAGAAGGGAGTGATCTGTTATGGGTCTAGGCAGTTATTCCCTCACAAGCGTAACAATGCCACACATGACCTAGAGCTTGCAGTAGTAGTGTTCTCACTGAAGTTGTGGTGACATTACCTCTTTGGGGAGCACTTTGTGGTCTTTTCAGATCACAATATCCTACGTTATATCTTCTCCCAGCATTAACTGAACTTACGGCAGCAGAGATGGGTCGAGTTTCTCCAAGACTATGACTTTGATATCTCTTACACTGAAGGTAAGGGAAATGTTGTGGCTGATGCCCTGAGCAGGAAGTCGCATCAGGAAGTGGTTCGGGAGTCCACTGATGCTCGGAATGCGATGTGAGAGTTGGCTGCCTTACACTTGGATTCCAGGGTAGAAGGTGTTAGAGGCTGTTATTTTCTGATGACAGTGTAGTCCTCCTTGCTGCAGCAGGTGGAAGAGTCTCAGTGGGGGGACTCCGAGGCGGAAGTGATGCGGGATCGTGTCGATCAGGGGAACCCTCCAGAGGGATGGTCAGAGGACAGCCGACATCGGATGATTTTCCATGGAAGGTTGTTTGTTCTGGAAGCAATGCATGAGGGAGTTCTCCATGAGTTCCATAGCTCAGCCTGGGTAGTACATCCAGGAGTTTCAAAAATGTACCGAGGCCTGAGGGAACAGTTTTGGTGGCCCGGGGTGAAATGGGCAGTGGACGAGTTTGTGGCTAAATGCCTAGTGTGTCAGCAAGTGAAGGCTGAACACCGTGTTCCTAGTGGTTTGTTTCACCCTTTAGATATACCAGAGTGGAAGTGGGATCACATCTCAATGGACTTCGTCACAGGACTACCCAGAGCTCAGGGTGGTTATGATGCTATCTGGGTAGTGGCAGATTGGCTGACGAAATCAGCTCACTTCTTAGCAATTAAGGAGTCAGGACCGATGAGTACCTTAGCATAGAAGTACGTAGATGAGGTGGTGTGTTTTCATGGAGTCCCGAAGACTATCATATCAGATCGGGATACTCGGTTTACCTCACGATTCAAGAGGGGGTTACAACATGCTTTTGTCACCCACCTACGCCTTAGCACTGTTTCCACCCCCAGACCGATGGGAAGACGGAGCGGACTATCCAGACGTTGGAGGACATGCTGCGAGCATGCATTATGGATTTCGGAGGATCATAGGTATGACACTTTCCTTTAGTAGAGTTCGCCTACAACAACAGCTTCCACTCTACTATTGGCATGGCACCGTTTTAGGATTTGTATGGAAGGCCATGTCATTCACCCATTTGCTGGGAAGAGGTTGGTGAGACAGGTGCTCTTGGGCCAGAGGTAGTGCAGAGCACCACAGAGAAAGTCTAGCTTGTACGTGAGAGGATTAAAGCAGCTCAGGACCGACAGAAGTGTTATGTTGACCATCGGAGGAGGCCCTTGGAGTTCAAGGTGGGAGATCATGTGTTCTTGAAGGTTTCCCCTCGACGGGGGCAACAGAGGTTTGGGAAAGGGAGCAAGCTCTCACATAGGTTCATCGAACCTTTTGAGGTGCTTAGGAGAGTCAGCGAGGTGGCATATCAGCTGGACCTACAAACTCAGTTGGAGAAGGTTCATGAAGTCTTCCACGTCTCCCAGCTTCATCGATACTTACACGACGACTCTCACGTTATCGACTGGGGAGAGTTAGATATGGGAGACGATGCGACCTTCGAGGAACGACCGGCCAGGATCGAGGATCGTAAAGAGAAGGTGGTCTGTGGATGAACCATTCCTTTGGTTCGTGTGTTGTGTAGGAATAGCGGCCTTGATGAGAGCACTTGGGAGTAGGAGACCCAGATGCACGCTCAGTAGCTGGAGTTTTTTTGACTTGTGTTTTCCCTTGTTTTTCTGAGATTTGTGTAGATGTTTTACTCTGTACCTTGGATATTTGGAATTCTTGGCTTGTCAGTTGTGAGACCTTTTTGTTTCCCTATTTCCTGGTAGTGTGTAGCATATCAGGATGTGTGGGGAAAGGAAAAAACCTGATCCTTAATCGAGATGCATTAATGAGGATGCGATTGAACCCGTGTGGGCGAGTCAGTGCCGCCTAAAGCGGATAATATCTCGACATAGGAGAATGAATTTTTCCCCGAACCACATGTTCGGGTAGTGTGTTGGTTGTGTGGTGTTGGGGGAAGTGTGAATTAAAAAATCCTAATGTATGAAAGTGGGAATACCCAATTCTTAATCGAGACGCATTAATGAGGATGCGATTAAACCCGTGCATGCAAGTCAGTTCTGCCTAAAGCGGATAATATCTCGACATAGGAAAAGGAATTCCTAACACATATGATTAGGGTTGTTGGTTGGGTTCCTTTTATAACGAGAACCCTAAGAGGTATCTTGTTGGGTTTCCTCTGGGTTGGTTTTGAATTCTCGGGAATGAGAATGTTTTAATAGGTATCTGATGTAATGTCCCAGACCTCTCCGGCCCATTCCTTTGTCAAAAAAAGTTCACGAAGTGTTCTGGAGGGTAAAATGGACTTTTCCCACACTTTCCAGAATTTTGAAACTACGCGCTGTGTAGTTTGAGTACACGCCCTGTACCCCCTTTCTGGGTATACCCCGTGTTGCAGGTCGTGTCCTCGCTGTGTGAAACGATGGGTGCACGCCGTGTGTCCAGTTCTACATGCCGTGTAGTCCTTCCCTGCGTACGCATTACCAGTCAACGGCCGTGTACCGTGTTGGAGCTGTGTCCTTTCCATGTGCAATAAATGAGTACATGTTGTGTGTCTAAACTACACGCCATGTACTCCTTCCATGCATATGCGTTACCCTCAAACCGTGTGTTGACCAGTCAATGTCCGCGGGGCCGTGTTGGAAGCCGTGTGGAGACCGTGTAAAATAACCGAGTACACTCCGTGTACCATAAAGTACACGTCGTGTACTTTTCCTTTTCTCACCTATAAAAGGAGGGGTCCCCTCCTCCTTTCAACTCACTCCTCTCCTCCCCTTTCCTCTGAGCAGAGTTCTCTCAGGAGACTCAATGGCTCTTTCTTCCATAACTTCTTCGTTCGAGCTCCAATTTATGATCTGTCAGCGGCCACAGGATCGTAACGATGAGGCGGAACCCTTGAGCCTGGGTCCGTTGTCTTTCCTTCGGCCTTTCCTTTCCGACTTCCACCTGAGGAGGTTTTGCCGGGACCTGACAGAAGTGACAGATGCTGACAGACTTCTTCTAAAGTTGATCCGGGGGAGCGTTGCGATCAGAACCTGTTGAGGTAGGGATCTTACCTTTGTCTCTTTGATTTTGGGCATCATTCGGGGTGGGTATCTACTTTTTTTCATGAGAACTAGTTGAACCATTAAATGAATATAATAACTGGTTAAAGAATTGGGTTGGGAAGTTTTTGATTGCTGATACTTTCTATCCTGTGATATAATGTTGTGAATTAAAATAGATTCTGCTTACTGAAAATCACAGTCGTTGGGGGGCTTTTCTTGCACAATTAAATGTTTCCCTATCTTTGTAGACCATTTTTGTGGATGGAACTTTGTGGAATATGGAAATTGGTTAATCAAGTAAAGTTGGCTGTTTAAAATCTGGAACCCTTGTGTGATCACCCCGGTTAATCAAAAACGGAATAATGAATATGTGGGTGTAGTCTTGGATACGTGGCATGTGATGGGGGTGTTTTGTGGGTTTTTGTGGATCGGGTGAGCAACGGGGTTGTGGTTGGCTTGGTTGTGGGTTGGTGGGAATGCTATATTGGTGACGGGAAGCGGGGCAGCGATAAGTGGTATTAAAGGGATATTGATGTATGGGTTTCGGTGCGATTGTGGTTATGGTGGTTGGAAGTGGGGTTGTGGGGATGGGTTGAAAGTGAATGGACAATGGGTTGTTAATAATAAATAAAAGTGAAAGAGTTAATGAATGGTGTTGCTTGGTAATAGAATGGAATTAATAATCAATGGGTTGGTTGGTTGATAAGAAGGACTTGGTTGTGTTGCCTGTGTTTTCCTAACATGATTTGTGGATGGAAGGGATATGTTTTACGAGCAATCGATGTGGTTGGTTGTGGATAGTTGCCCAGTAGTTAAGGAACTAATTAAACTAATTCTTCTGAAACGTGAAAACCTAAATGGGGTTGGGGTTGTTTGTTGTATGCATTCTTCGTAGTAGCAGTGCCGAGGCACGTGCTCAGTTTCTTTGTTTAGAAGCCATAGGTTGGGCTGTGTGGTTGGTATATATATATCTGTATCTTTTTTGTTTTATCACACCCCACCCATGTTGAGAACATAGTGCCGAACACTCCCATTTCATGGGAGAGGGTGTTTTTTCCTTAGTTACTAGCTCCTTCCTGCTCCTTCTCCCCTAGGCTGTGATGGCTTGAGGTGACCTTACACCTAATACTATTCGGCTAGGTTTCGATTGGGGTGGAATTAGACCAAGACTCTTCGGGAAGGTTCTACTGTTTCCCAAGAATCTTCGGGATGAGGCCCAGGTGTGTGTGGGCGGGATACATGGTTGTGAGGCCCAGGTGTGTGCGGGCGGGATCCGTGGTTGTGAGGCCCAGGTGTGTGCGGGCGAGATACGTGGTTGTGAGGCCCAGTTGTGTGTGGGCGGGATACGTGTTTGTGAGGACCGGGTGTGTGCGGGCGGGATACGTGGTTGTGAGGCCCAGGTGTGTGCGGGCGGGGAGAGTGTGGCAGCTTCAGGACGTTCTCCGTTAGGAAGAGAAGCTAACTAAAGGGAAATGGTGTGGGGTACCCAATACTATTGTTTATATATACTACTACCTGTGTGATTGTGTTTTGGTGAGTGTGGCTGGTGAGGTTGGGTGGATAGAATTCCTTTCTAGGTTTCTTATGTTGTTCTCATGGGACATTAGGATGTCTCCCCAATTGTGCACGAGAGCTTTAGGTTTCCCTACTAAGTATACTTGTATGATCACCCTATGTTTTCTTTTAGGTTTCCAGGAGGACTACCAGGGCCGTGTGGGACCCTACTAGTCAGACAGTTGGAGTTGTTGAAGTTGTTGTTCTCTTGTTTTCTTTTGGTATTGTACTTTGAGCTTTCTTTTACTTGTACCTTGTTATAAAATTATTTAAACATGTGGGCTTGGTTTGGGTTTATTTATATACACTTTTTCTTTACCTTTTTGGTGGTTGACTTGTCCTATTTCCCGATCCTAAATATTAAAAAGGGTAATGCCTCCCATATTTGTGAAAACTCATACCCCCGGTGCTAGTCGCCACCCCAGGGCCTACTAGAGGCGGGACTCGGGGGTCATTATCTCCCTTTCACCATTGCCATCTTAGGAGGGGCATCATTGGTGGGAGGGGGTCGTGACATCTGAGGAAAGGGTTATTGGATGAATCTCATATTCTATCATTATCTATTCATCTTGAAAGAAAAAAAGATAAATAAAGATCTGAAATAGTATTTCTAGTGGAAAACATGAATATTAATATTGTAGAGTATGTATCTAATTTTTTGGAATGTCATCAAGTTAAGTCTGAGAGATATAATTATTAGTGGTTTTTATGACCATTACCCATACCAAAATGGAAATGGGAAACCATCCCTATGGATTTCATCATTGTAATCCCCAAAACATCTAAAGTACATAATGTTATTTTTGTTGTGTTTATTTCTTTAATAATTCCGCACACTTCATTTCATTAAGATAAGACTTATATCTTGATTAGATTTCTGGAATAAACATTAAGGAATTTATAAGATTACATAGAGTACCACATTTTATTGTATCTAATCTAGATCCAAGGTTTACATAATTGTTTTGGAAAAGTATTCAGCAAGATCTCGTTATAGTGTTGCATTTCAGTACTGCTTATCATTGTCAAATGGATTGAAAGTCATAGTGAAATATTTAAACCCTGTACGATATGATGATATCTTAATCTCAAGATTCATGTTGTGGTTGGGATTAATACCTTCCTCGTATTTAATTCTCTTAAAAAAATTAATGTGATAACTCATATAGATCCTTATGAATCCCTCATTGGAAAGAAGTGAAGAACAAAAATGTGTTGGGATGAAGTTAGAGAAATAAATATATTATTATTTGTTATATCTAATGTAATAGTAGATAAGGACACCAACATTTAGTAGGACAAAAATCTAAATCATATTCAATATAAATGTCATGCAGACAATCATCTATGAGATATTAAATTCTAGGTCAATGATAAGTATTACAATGAATTTCTCCTTATAGAAAGGTTATAAGAGATATAAATAATTTAAATATGAAACTAAGGTATATTAGTCCCTTATATACTCTTAATCAAGTGGGGAATGTATCTTGTCTTTTTTGTATTTTCACCAAACCACTCTAACGTTCCCAATGTGTTTAATGTATCTCTTCTTAGAAACTCTATACCTGATCCTTCAAAGGTACTTTAATTAGAGGTTGTATTACTGGAGAATTATGTTAATTGTTAAGAAAAACCAGTGTGAATCTTGGATAATATAGATATAGTGATATGGAAAAAGATTAATCACCTGGTCAAAGTTCTCTAGTGGAACAAAAAATTCAATGATTCTTTATGGGAACCCAAGGATGTGATGAAAAAGAGATACCCCAATTTGTTCATATTAGGGTAATGGGGTTTTGAAAGAAAAATTATTATAATGGGTTTTAGTATAGAAAAATAGTATTTTATAGGTTTTTTACTTTGATATTAATTTTAATTATTTGATCTCTTCATTTACAGGAAACACAAATTTTTAATGAAGCAGATTATACTATTGGAATATTATTATTTAAAAATGAATTTTATATCTTAATTATTTAATTAGTAGGTATGAATATGAGAAACATAAATATAAATATGTTAATAATTTTCCTACTCAATAAAAATTTATTTATTAATTCTTGTTAAATAAAAAAAATCACTGTTTAGTAAAGTCATTTTTTGCTTCAAAAACACTTTTTCTTCCAAACATTATTTCTTTAAAAATTGTTATTATTAATCTATTCCACTGTTATAATTTCTTTTAAAAAGGATACCATTTTTAAAATCAATATAACAAAATTATCTTATGGTACAATTTTGGGATTTTGTGAAATGATTAATTTTTTAGTGAATAGTTAAAATACTGATTTTGTAAAAATGTCGCTTCTTTTATTTGAAGTAAGGTATTTTCAAAGACCCATTGTGTTTGAAATTTTATATTAAAGTAACATAAGAATAATTTAATATTATATAATATAATTAATATCGTAGGAATCAAAATTATTATTGATTTTGGTATTAGTGCATTTTTAGGCCTAAAACATTTTTCTCTAATAAATTGTTTTTTGTTGCGTTTTACACATTTATAATAAATTTATTTATTCCACTTCTATGAATTGATTCTTTGAAAATAGATTCTATATTTCTAATTTGGTGGTTAAAATTAGGTAAATATTCCCCATTTGTTTTTGGGCATTATGAATAGAAACTGTGGTAAATATTTGCCACCTCAATAAAGGTAAATCTGGTAATATTGAGTTAAAACTATGTGATAAGGCCTATAATATCTAATAAACGTTAATTTATTATATTTTATGAGTTTTTTAGACATTATATTCTAATTTAATAATATATGGAAAATTGGTGGCATTTTTCTTTGATTATGACATTTATATTTTTTTATGTAAAGAATAAATCCAAAATGTCACTCACTTTGTTTTAATGACTATAATATTTTTTAATAGAGATAATATAAGTTTATGTTCAGTTATAAATGTAAATTTGAAAAGTTAATGGATTATTTTCACCATTATTAGTTATTTTTAATTTTAAGTGATTGAATAATTACCTTAAATTATTTCACAACGCCAACATGATACTTTTTCATATAATTGAAAAATAAAATAAATAATTATAGATATATTAAAAGTAATAAAATTTGGGTGAATTTTTATGTTACAAAAATAATATAGATAAATATAAAATATTAGTGTTTATTTTAAAATTTTGAAAACTAATTCCATTTCCATAATTTTTTCATTAAAGTTAAACTATGTGAATAGTCTCGAAATTGACTTTAATGGTATCTTATGTTAAATAATATTTTAAAAAATTAACTAAAATTCAAAAAAATATTTTATTTAGTCAATTGAATGGGATTTGGTAATTAATATCAAAAATTTTACCCATATTATTCACCTTTTCCTTTATTGTAATATTCTTGATCCCTAAAGAGAAAAAAATATTGATATTGTAGTAATTGTCTGAAGGATTAATGGGGGGTTAAAACAAAGTTATAGGGGTTTAAACATCACATAAACTTGAATAAATATTATTTTATGAGAGTATTTAGACCCTTACTATTCATATAGTATAAATATATAATTTTTGAGTTACTTAAACCTAAAAATTAATTTATATTAATTTAATACTTTATGTAATTCCAAGGGTGCCCCTCCCCTCAATTAAAAAAGGGAACCACCTCTTCACCCTTATTCACAATTTCTGAGCACTATGTATTGGAAAATTACTATCCTAATATCATCCTAGATTCTTTCCACACATCCTTGAGTTTATTTTCTTTCCAAATACCATCCTTTCAAGGATTATGGTTTATGCTAAATGAAGTTTATCAACTAAGAGCTATAAATATTAACTGAGTACTTTTAAATTAAATTTCATATATCTTCTTTAAACAGATGGCATCAATTCTAAAATAATTAATTCAGTATATTAAATATATCAATTTTTTATTATTATGATGAAACAACTATTATACACATTTTTTCCATGATATAGAAACAATAACCATCACTTGTGTGTATTTATGACTTACGATCTCAATGTAGTAGTCTAATTTGTATTTCATCCGCATTTTATTGTGATGGTTGAAATTGTTGAGATGATTTAACAATGGTCAATGTCCTATGATTGGATATTTTGAACCAAAAATAAAAATGAAATTAAAATATGTAACACCCAAAAATGATGATTTTATCGAATAATTATTAATAAATGGTGTTAAATTGTTATAAGTGGATATTATATTATATTATAGTTATGAAAACGGTTATTTTATACATTTAATTTTTTATACCCGAGGTTATAGCTCTTTAATTTCATATCAGACTTGAGCTAAGGTATTTATGGTTCAATATCATTATAATTGGAATTATATATGCTTGAATTTATATTCAAATAAATTATATAATCCTTATATGATAAAAAATATAATTTTATTCTCCTATAATTATTACTTTAATTTTCATTTAATAGTACATTTTTCCTCTGTTTCATACTTCAATTAACCCAGAATTTTTTTTAACAAAAATTGACTTTATTTATCTTTTTGTCTATAAATATTTTTCTTATATGCCCATATTTTCTTTAAAAAGTTTTCAAGAATGTTTTTTACATTAAAATTTTATTGTTTAAAGTAAATTTTTTTTCATATTTTACATTCTAGAAAAATGTTTTAGTAAAATTTTCTTGTCCTTTTTTTGAATGTGGTACTTTTGAAAATGTGAAAGAAATATTTTTTTAACACAACTGTATGGAATAGAATATACCAATATTATTAATAATAAATTATTAAAATATTATATTAAAATTCTCCAATGTAACCTTAAAATTAAATGTTTTTAATAAAATTTTATAAATTGTTAGATTTTAAATACGTGATTTTAAAATGAATGGTTTATTTTTATTATGAAATATTCTAGTAATATTTTAATGACATTTTCAATATATGGTAACATCCATTAATGTTAATTATAATTTTCTCAGGATATAAACCAATGATACCATCATTATTATTTATTTGGATGGTTATTGATTATTTTTCAGATATGATTAAAAAAATGTGTTTTTGATATGTTATTATTGATTATATGATGAATGTTTTATGATCTCATAGAATACATATTAATAGACTATGAATATTTTATGGGTGGGACATAAATTATATATCCCTCTAATATATTGGGTAGACATTCATATTTTATGAGATAAAATGGTGAACAACAGGTAATCATAATCCTAAAAAGTATGGTATGTGGGATGTTATCCCAAGACCTAAATAGAGGATGCATGAGAGGTTATCCCATGCCCAAAAAAGAGGGTATGTAAGAGGATATCCCAAGAATGAATTAGGTAAATGGGTGGTTTTGAAAATATTAACATATTATGAATGTATTGGTGGGTATCCTTGACATAATATTTCAATGATTATGATTATTCCACACTTTATTCCAATTAGGATCATGTTTTTTGATTCCCTTTTGATTCATGTTTTATAAAATTCAATGCTTTATGTCGTGACTCATGATTATAATCTATGAGTTGATGGGTATGGTTTTAAAATGTTATATTAAAGTTCTCATACACTTATGATCATGTTATTCTTAAATGATTAATGATATCTCCCTTGTTTGACCTTACTTAGAAAAATAGTTCACCCTTTATTATGTTTCCTTCCCACTCAGAGATGAAGAAATGTTTTAAGTATGATATATATAATAAGGGTATTATATGTGAAGAAATAAGTGTGAGATTATGTAGATATTTTATTTATGTTTCTTTCCCACATAGTGATTGTAATAAACACATTTTTGTTATTACTATAAGGCTATTCTTGGTCAAAAATGCACTTGAATCGATAAATTAATAATTTATATTTCTTGTTTTTTAATTTTTGTATATTAAACTAAACCTGATATAATGTGTTCATGAAAGTTTACTTACAATTTTTTCCCATCACATATTTTATGTTTATTATTGGTATGGATCACTAGGTTATTAATAAATTTGAGTTTCGTTTAACTATATAGGGGAACCATACATAAATTTAGCGTTTTGTAATAAGTATCCATAGTGGTATTATTGTAATTGGTTCCCAAGATTTATCTATGTTCTATTGGGATCATACTGAATAGTTATTCTTCATTGATGTATTTTTTTACTAAGGTGTCTACATAAATTTATTGGAAATCATGGTTGCTTTTAGTTTTTGAAAATATATTTTGTTTTCATTTATTGAAAATAGTGTTAGTATATGTATTAGAAAATTATGTTAATAAATTGAGTGTTTATAAATGAGTGGTAATGGTGATTTTAAAGAGTATTTTGATTCTAATTAAAGTGCAAATGAAGAATATGTTGCCAAAAATTTTATGTATGCTCAACCAATTAAAAAAGAACAAGATAATGGATATGTACTATGTTATCCTACATTCAACAATGGATTGGAGGATACAACCAGACATAGACATCAGATTCAATACATGAGTGATGTCTTGAGGGGCACATTTTTTTGGTTATAATGATTTTCTCCAAGGTTATAAGGGAAGAAGTTCTATTTATTGTTGGTAAAATATTATTGTGTTGGAGGGTGTGATTTTTAGATGGGTTTTACTATAGGTTGTGAGATTTTTATGGGATAGTAGAAATTTGTGCTTATTGTTTAGAATTAATGAAATTGTTATCTTTTTATTAATTACTATAATTTAACTAATAAATAAATAAATAAAATGATTAAATTAATTTAAAAATCATTTATATCATTATCATAGTTTTTTACTATTTAATAATTATATATTTTAACCGTGTTTTTTACATTATCCATTTTTAAAAATATTATAAATTACATTTCCTATATTTATAAAAATATTGGGAAATGTTCCATCAGGAATAATATGTGTTTTTAAACATATTTAATTAGTTATTTTTAAAAATATATTTAATAATTAACATTAAAAATGTGGATAAATACCCATGTTTTTTTAAACTCATTTAAATACCTAAATTTTCTATAATGTTTCTAAATACTAATGTTTCCCAAAATGTAGATATTTACCCATGCTTCCCAAAATGTCGATAAATAACCATGTCTTAAAAAATGAAGCAAAATACCTGTATTTCTAAAACATGGGTAAAAACCCATATTTATTAAAACAAAACTAATTTTTCACATTTAAAAACATAACTAATTACCAACACCACATTAACCGATGTTTTTTCACAAACATAGGTAATGTAATTAGAAAAACCTTTAAACATGGTTTACATTAAAATAAAATGCAACTAAAACCTATTTATCTTGTAGTGATTTCATTGTGGTTGCTAAATCCAAATGTATTATCATTGTTATTAGGTATAGTGAGGTATGAAATTTATCATTTTTATATTCTTCTATGTTTAATTATTTTTTAATAATAATATCACTAATATTTTTCTCTACATTTATAACATCAATTATATTTTATATGTCCAAAAAAAATTCAATAATTTGGTTTAAATAAAATGATTAATTAATTCCATGTATTTTTTTAACAACCATAACTTCCTTTCATTCCAATCGTGACATTGAAATTTTCACCTTTTTATAGTTTTCTTCATCTAACGATGGTTGAGTAGAAAAATCATGCACTTATAAACAATTAAATGAATTTTTAAATATTTGATAAGGAAGATCCGTTCATAAAAAAATATTATTTTGTAAGTTTATTTTTTGTCGTTTTTTATTTGATTATATAAAGTCATCTATTCTCAAATTGGAAAATATTTATGTTTATTGACACTTTATCAAATATCAGAACACTTGTCTCCCATAGAAATATCAAATCATCAATCAACGGTGATAGATAAACATCAATATCATTTCCAGGTTATTTTGGTTCAAAAACCATCTAGACCATCATCATATATTTCCTCTTCCTAAATAGTTATGGGGAAAGGTTGTAGAAAACCAACATAATAGGACACAAACTATTTTAGATATTGAGGCTCTAATATGAATTCATTATATCGACGAATAGCCCCATTATAATATTTCTATCTTTATTTCCAAAATTAAAACTTTTGTCATAAAATATCTTCCATGTTGGTGAATTTTCAGGGTGGCATAGGTTTCCATTAGATATTAGCTCTTCTATATTCTATCTTATCATCCTTATATCATTTGAATTTGAAAAAAGACACTATAAAAATGATTTATTGGATGATAAAACATTTATTTAGTGGGAGTTTTGGTTATTTTTTTGTTAATGAATCATGGTTGGATTATTCATCCATTTTATATCATGATGTCTTATATTTAGGACATTCTCATTAATATTCATATTCCTTCATATACAACATATAGTTGTTAAGGGAAAGAATATATCTTTTTATACCCCAATTCTAATGTAAATATTGTTATTTTTACACCTAACTATAATATTGAAGTTTTTTTCATTTTATAAGAATTCATTTTAAAATTTCTTCCATTCTAGTGAAAATATCATCAGTCCAACAATTTCTTAATTTTATGTTAACTAATATCATCATTAATGATAATATTATAAATTTAGTGTAACCTGAGAACAAAAGTTTCCCAGTATCTCTATACAGTCATTCAACACTTGTAGTTTTCTAATCGTTTAAACACCAAAAACTTGAATTAATTCCTCGAGATGAACATTTATTGCATACTAAACATCTTTATCATCACTATATATTGTCTTTTTTGTTATTTCACAATTCTAGATATAAAATGTATAATTATGATTTAAACCATTTCAAGTATGATGGTATTTTATTTCTCTACACCCTAATTTTCCTATATTCAAAAACATTATACATTTATTGAAAATCAAAACATTATTTTCAAGATTTTTTTTTGAAAATTGCAATAAATTTTCAACCTCTTTCTCATATTAATCACTAGTTTGTGGTACATTTGTCCTATTATGATCCATTGATTACATAAATTCACAATATAGTAGATGAATATATTAATTCATATAAAATTTTAATATATATATATATATATATACATATAAAATTATAACATATAATCATATAAATATTTTTAAATGCATAAATTTTCCATAAAAAATTTATGTCGAAGAAAAATTATATAGCTGAAAAAAACTGAAACCATAAAACAATTTATAACCAAAATTATTTATAATGAGAAAACAATTTATAACTAAAAAAATTAAGAAAAAATGATTTTAACCTCAAAAAAATTATAAAAATGAAATCATAAGCACATAAAATTATAAATACAAATAGTTACAACAAGAGAATACAAAAAAATCAATTTATATTCTAATAAAATTTATTACTGTAAAATAATTTTAAAAAATATAATTGAAAATGATTTACTTAGAAACAAATGAATAGATGATTAAGATTTACAAAAAAAATAAAAAACTAAACTTCCAAAAAAATAACGTAAAAAATATGGAGGCTGATCATTGAATATAACAATTGAATACCAATGAATGCACTCAAGGATGGTGGTAGAAGAAGAGAATGATGAACGATTGAGGATAAATGTTTATAAATGAAAAAAAAATTGAATAAATAAAATTGAATGTGGTCATGAAATAAGAAAATTAGTGTTTTCATGGACTGAATTATGTTAAGGTTCCTAGAATCAAGAAAATGATGAATGATTGATGAGAAATAAGGAAAAAATAAGCATAAAAATTGAAAACATGTTTATTATAAAGCATGGGTCTAGAGTCGTTGTGTGTTAAGTGGTTGAGGGTTTCAGAAATATAATTTTAAACAAATGAGGAAATGAGAATTCTAATTAATTTTTTAAAATACGTTGACATCAATTTTTTGAAAAATGATGTCAAAAGTTCTTTATAATGACTATTAATAATAGTTTTTTATAAAACTGATGTTAAAATATTCTTGTTCTCATTTTTAAATAAGTTAATAAAAACCTAACATTAAAACTCCAATGTTAAATCATATTTTTCCGCAAGTGTCTTATTATAGAGGGAAAAATTATTCCTCTTATAGAGGTTTTATTCCTCCTCTAGTCGAGTTACATCATATATAGCTCATCTAGGGTAGACATAAGGAGATAAAATAATCTTATATGACCAATCAGCTTGTTATAGGTTCCCCAACCTTATCTATAGACCACTAAATTATCATACTTGATGTCCCTGAAAAAAAAAGGAAAACTCCCACAATGTTTACTTTAATAAAGAATCTTTTATAAAGTTTCTTTATCAAATATTTCAAAGCAATCCACATCATAGACCCCATTAAATTTACATTACAATAATACAGCACTCATTACACCATAATTTACACCTTTACACAAATTTTATTCTCTGTGTGGTCTATGATTTAGTGTCAATGTGATTCTCCTCTTCCAGTCAGTCTACATGCTTTATTAAAGCTAACATTGACCCGAGTGGTCCACTATCCAAGATTCCATGTCTGTTCTATTCATCTACAGTGATGGATCTATACATTTATTCATTGAGTAAGTCACTTCATTCCTTGACATAATTATTTTTAACATGTCATTATCCATATAACTTCTAACTGGCTTGTCGTCGGCCAAGACCCATAACCCACGCCCCTCAAGGTGATATGTGGACTGGACACTACTGACCACACTACTCATTCCACACTACCATGATTTACACTTGACCACTCTCTATTATACCATATGGATAAGAAACTAGAAAATTATGGTGGAAAATTTTAGTTTATTGGATGTGGTGTGAGAGAAAAGAGAGTAAAAGAGGGAAATAAATGGTCTTCACACAATGAATCCTTAAAAAATAAGGTTAAACATGCTGAATATATACAAGATTAATATTCTCTTTGAGACATCATATCTAATATTATAATGAAAGAACCCTAGTAATCCCTAAATCAAACACATAAGATGACCTATGGTAAGAACCAAATGGAATTTCTAATCCCCATTGGTTTGTGGGAAGTTCCCAAGATTTGAAAAAATTCCTTATAGAATTATTTACCCCAAAAGGACATAAAAACCAGGAAATGTTAAGAAGAATTTAAATAAAGAAAATCCCATCATATAATACAAATAAAGGAAACTATAAACAATTATGCAGTATAACAAGACATGTTTATATATAATAAAGGGCTAACTGGAGTTCCACTAAGGCAATACAATTACTAGTCCTGGGATAAATGAAAAATATAAAAGACTATAAGACATCTCCTCATGATATATACCCATTGGGTATAACCAGGGTGTGAACTCAACTACATTGTAGGGTCCTAACGAATTCTCCATAAGTAATATTTAATAAATATATCAATTACGCTCAATTTAATGGAATAAAATTCGAGAATGTCAAATTTTCAAAATCTTTCACATAATAAAAATAATAATCATTTTTGAATGGTTTTAAAAGAATGGTATGAAAAATAATTTCCATAATTTAAAGAAAAACATAGAAATCAACCATTGTATAACATTATGAAAAGAACATATGTATTATCAATTTTTTAAACATGAATCATTATTCAATGCTAATAATAAAACTATTTACCACCATGTTATAGAATACTAAGGTATATCATCTCAAGGCTATCTAGGATGCTCACACATCAAATAAATAAGGGAAAAAAATTAGGTACACACTCACATCCTAGGAACATGGTCCAAGGGATAGGAGATCACCATCACGTGTCTCCCTACCTTACCAATATTTATTTAGTGATCTCATATCTTTCTAATCCTTGGGAGTATAACTATACATATTCGTGATTTTCCCAGAAAACCCACATAATACCCAAAATCCCATGGGTTTTACCCCACTCTAAGATACACCATTTTCGTAATTAAAATCATGTTAAAGGGGCGTTTCCTCAATTAAAAATTCAACATTAGAAAAGAAATAAAAACTTCTCAAAATGGATATAAACATGAAGGAAAACCATTTTCAGTATCAATTACTTTTTAAAATTCAAATATATTTTAAGAAATAATAATAATGCCATTAAAAAATTTAAAACCTCATTGAAGAAAAATAATTCAAGAAATATTCATATGGAAAATACTTTTTAATTAAACCACCTACCTCAAACACGTGAAACTACCAACAATAAGATGGAATTCATAAAATAATAGTATTGGAAGATCTTAATAGATGATAAGAATCCATAAACCATAAATACTCATCAATAAATTTGGATCCAACAAACCCTGTGTTTCCATATCCTTTGGGTGAAGTGAAAACATAATAAAGACAGAGGAAAGATCAATAAATATGAGGAAAACCACTATAAAAAATAATCCTTGATGATCTAGGAAAAAATACCACTAAAATCACAATATAAGAGATGATAAGTAGATATATAAATGAGGGAGATACTTTTAGTTTTATGACTAGAAAAGAAAGAAATATTATATTAAATTTAATCATCGAAAAAAGGGGGTTCCAAAACACATAAAAGATAGTGTAATGGGTTCACAATGTGAAACTAGTATTCATGTCATGAATCCTGTCAACTAAAATAGTTCAAAACTAGGGGAGGTGATTAATATATTAAACCGTAGTTCTATGAACATGGGATCATTATCATGATTATTCATGATCTGAATGACATGTTCATGTCCTGAATTTCTACAATAGTAGCGTTGAATCTCCTTTAGAGAGATAAAACACCAAAAAGGATGATAAGATAACTAAGATATGTAAAAAAAATCCAAAGAACCACTTCATGCTGGAAATAAATAATTTGATGTGACAGTTCACCCCACTATATTTCTTTATATTCCTATAATGTTAGGTTGATGAAGGTTGATCCAGAAATAGGTGAGTTCACTAATAACACATAATCAATTCTTGCTCCCAAATTTCATGAGAATCATTTTGATGATTATATATCACTCAAACTAGTAGAATATATTTTCCATAGACTATCTTATACTAGGAATAAACAATATAAAAATGTTTCTTAACAACCAACATATCTGGCTCCAAATCAAGTTCCTCCCAATTCAAGACGCGAGAAGGGTCAACATGATATTTATTTAGATGAGGTACATGAATTAAATCATGGATCTTAGTCAACATAGGTGATAATTCCAAATGATATTCCACCATTCAAATATACACAATAATCTAAAAAGGAATAATGTATATTGAATCCATATAATCTTTCCATAAAAGCCATCAGTGACCTAATCCTAGAAAAACTATAGTGAATACTAGTTCAAAAACTAAATATTACAAAGGTCAGTGCTGAAGATCCAAAAATGATTTATATGGAATATGGGCTATCACTAACCACTGATGAATAACTAGTATTCTAGTTGTTATACCCTAAATGATAGTTGGCCCAACCAAAGAAGCTTCACTATTCTCAAAACAATGCATATAATATTTTAAAGGCCAAATATATAAGCATTCAAAGGATGAAATTCTGATTTATTACAGATAAATATTGTTATAAGAAAATTTGATTAGTCCCAAATGATATTCTCATTAACCATAGAAATATATGATCCATGGATAGGGAATATCCTCCAACACCCTATTCAGTCACGCTGTTTGATCATCTTTTTGGGGATGGTAGGCTTTACTCAACCATACATGACTTATCATCACCTCCTAGAGGCATTTCCAAAATAGATAGAAAAATTGAGGCTACCTATCCAAAATGATATATGACAAAACCTCCTGAAACATCAAACTCACATGCATGTATAACTTTCCCAAGTCTTCAAACATAGTGGTATCTTATATTTGTATAAAATGAGCCAAAAAGTTAATAAATAAATTAACAACCATATAGAATTATTCCTTTGGTGAGTCTATGGTAGTATAAATATGAAATCCATGGACACCTCATCCCACATTCATACTAGCACATGGAGTTGATGAATTAAACCAAAATACTTTTGGTTCTTGAACTTAATAGGATGAAACATAACAAATTTGGATAGAAAATCATTTATATTACAAATAAAACCGAGTGAGAATAACCAATGATTTATATTGTAATACATATTATTCTTTTATGAGTCAATGGACCACTGAGTGAGATGGAACTACTTTATTATGACTTTTATTATAGGTAATGTAATAACACATTGGTTCCAGATACAATGAAGACCCTTTTGGAGAGTGACCACTTGACGATGGTCTCCCCACTATATAGAGAATTAATGACACTCTGGAATTCATCATCCTAATACTACTCTTAGAAAATAAACTAGAGAATATATGGTTTCAATTGAATACTCACCAAATGAACAATATTCTCTTCATAATTTTCATATATTTGTGTCCTATCAAAAAGTCCCATGAGGTTTCATTACACCCTGGAGCCCATCATATATTGGGAGGGTAACATCCTGCTAAGGGTATCAAAAAAAATACCATCCTTTACTAATGTGTAGGTTATTTCAAAGATAAATGAATAAAGATACTCTACCCAGCACCTCATTCTAAGGTTTAGGTCCTTATGAGAAAATATAAAGCTAAAAAAATTTTGTTATAAAATATTGTTAACTTTTTCCTAAAATGTAAATTTGGCCTTATTATATGGAAATTTAGGACTATATGTTGATTGAGACCATGGATGTCTTAGTTGTTCTCATCCATTTGAATATGGAGAGATTCATACACCACCGCATGATCACATTTCATAAAATAACAACTATAACTTGAGCTTGAAGCATCAAAACACCCCAAAAAACCATATATAAATTCTATAAATATATGAATATGAATTGAGGTAAAATATTATTTAGAGTAATCAAAGGAAGCCTATAATATTTAATCCTAAGAGCATTTCAATCCCTTTCTGATGAGAGATATAAACAGTGATGTTATCTTCATGAAATCCTTTATAAACAACTATTAATACCCTACTAGACTCAAGAAGCTATGAATATTAAAAATATTTTTTTAGATATTCCCATGAAATTAAGGATTTCATTATTTCAAGGTATACTAATATTCTATGTTTTGAGACCACGTTTCCTAATATTTTCACTTCTTAGATTTAAAAGTGAAACTTTAACAGTTTAGAATAAATGTTGTGATCTCTCAAGGCTCTCTAAAAAGATCATTGGTGAATCTCCTTATCTTAATAATTTCTTGAATGAACCAATATATTATCTATTAATACCATGATAAAGGAATATTGGTATTTGTGAAATATCTAGCTCACTAGTTCTTTAAAAAATTTAGGAGCATTAGTTAGGGGAAATGTAATCATGAGATAATCAAAGTGACTATACCTAGTCTTAAAAGCGGTCTTTGGAATATATGATTCCTTAATCTAGATTTGGTAGTATCTAGGATAAAGAATAATTTTGGGGAACCAAATTTCCCATTTAATTTATCAAATAGATCATCTATATTAGGAAGAGGTATTTATTTTAACCATCAACTATTTGAGATTCTCATAATTGATAAATTATTAAAGAGTCCCATCAGTATTCTTGGAAAAAAGAATTGGGGTATCCCAAAGTGATACACTCAGATAGATAAATCCAATGTAATATAAATAATCCTTCTATATTTTCAATTAATTAAATTATGTAAGTTTCATACATAAAGAAGGTATTGATATCATAAGGGTTTCTGATACTAATTAAATCAATAACTGTACTTCTCTCTCTCTCTCAAGGTAAACCTAGAATGTCGGTTTGAAACACCTTTGAAAAATCCCTAACCTGAGGAGGAAGTTAAAAACTGTAAAATACTATAATTTTAATGTATTATGTATTTTTAATAATTGATTCAAATAAATTATACTTCAAAAATTAGATGAAGATAATTTTAATAAAAATAATACATTGACTTATTTAAAATATAAGAGTTTCAACTAGTTAACTAAACTTTTCAAATCTATTTGTAATAAAAGGGTAAAAGATCTAATAAACATAAGATGAAAAAGATTTGGATCATCCATGAGTAGGAAAAAAAACAAGTAAAAGAGTAATAATATAGATAAAAATAGGGAACATAATAACCATCTTTAAAAAATAATATAATTTTAATGCATAAAATACAGTTTATTCAAATATCTATAAGGTGTGGGTATTTATTAGATTATTATTTTTCCTATTAAAAATAGTTTTTGGAATTTTTAAAGTGTTAGTGGTAGAGATGAAATTATCATTAATAACTTTTTAAGTAGTGACATAAGAATCAATTTAAACTATAAGATATTGTTTACAATAAAACATTTTGTAATTGGTATATTAATAATGTAGTTTGTATTTTTATAAATTTTCTAAATAAGTAACTTTAAAATTATCATATAAAAATTATCCAACCACTAGGATAACCAAGGGAAGTCTCAACACATATGTGTGACCCTATTAGGTCACCACATGGAGATGATGACCCCATCCATCCTGCATGGAGGTAGGTAGGGACCTTTGAACATTGTGCTATGTATAAGCCCATAAGTTGATCAAGAATAATTCCAAAAGGGTGTGACCATAAGTGAATGGATTCTATGTAGAACATTTAGTGTGGCCCATGGGAGGATCATGTGATATGTTTTGGGTGTCCACTCCACTACCATCTCGAATAATCAGTGGAATGAAATTAATTATTAAGCATTCACTCAAATATAGAACAATCGATGTGGGATGGAATCATAGGTTGTTGTTCACCCACATTAATAAGTTTTTTTTAAACCTTATTTTTTGTTTAGATCAATGAAGACCATTAAATATTTTTTAGTATAATATTCTTAATTATACCAAGTTTAAAAATCTTAACATCATTGTCTTATTTATTCATTTTATCTCCTTCCAATGTTGGTATCAACCTCAACCATGAGTGCATGGACCAACACGATATCATACCACTGCTGTTTTACTATAATGGTAGGCCCATAAATCCTCAAGACATAAATTAGTAAAAATGAACCTTCTATGAATCTCAATGTACACCATGATAATTTACGTTGATATCTTGGATTACATCATGATGCCAACATGTTTTTTTTAGTTTCATGATACTTCATTAAGAAGCTTGTGAAACTGAACCAAAAAAGTTATAATATATATGTATATATATATAATTGTTTCATTAAATATGTTAAATAAGTTTTAAATACAATTAAATAATTTATGCTAACTTATCTTCCATATTTTTACAACTAGATACATAAAAAAATATATTTTTATCAAATTTTAAACAAGTGGATTCATCTATCCCCTTCATAGAACTTCAGTTATTTTTTATGGGTGTATAATTGTATATAAATATAAATAGATTTTAAATCAATATAAATATAAAACAATATCAATTAATTTAAAATTGGTATCCATTAAAATCCTTATCTTTCATTCTCTATCACCAGATATTCATGTTCCAGGAACAAGGGAAGACATAATATATATATATTTTTTATTTTATTTAATTATAAAAATAATAACAACCTTGAGGATAAATAGAATAACATTTTGATTTTAAAATCTCCATTTTTTAAAATATTAAATTTGAGATAAGTTATTCTTTGTCAAATCTCATTTATTTTAAGTGATTCTTGTGTAAACATTTATACATATAAATTCTATATAAAGCACTCTCTTCACCTAGGAGAAACCCAAATTCTATTTTTTAAACTCCCCACTCTCTTCTAATATATTTAGTGTTATTAATCATTGACAATAAGTTTCATTAATTCCTCAACTTCTTCAGGTAAGGGATTATTATTTTTAGTAGCCTATATGATTTTATGTTTTAAAAATTTTGTGTAAAGTAGTTATGTTTTTTAAAATTTATATTTATTTAAAGAAATTATTTTACTTAAATCCCTTTTGTTTAAATTGTAACTTTGTTTCAAAAATATATTAAAAAGAGTATTATTATTATTGAGCCTCTTTCATAGGTATTTCAAGGATTTTAAACGTGTTTTGTAATGTTTCATCTATACTTTTATGTGAAAAATGTATTTTAAAATATATGGCTATTTTAAACATAAGTTTGTATAGATATAAACGTTTATTCCCAAAAAATTACTCCATTCCAGGCATATTTATAATTTTTTTAAAAAAATTAGTTTTCAAGGTATTTAATGGAATGTTATTAAATTTTTAGATTTCTTTATAATTATATATTTATCTAGTTTGAGTTTTATAGAGATTTCTGAAAAATAACATTTAAAAATCTTAGAATGTATAAAATTATTTTCTACATGAAAATAAATTATATATGTTTTTAAAGGTTTTAATGGACTGTAAATGAGAAAGGAATATTTGATAAATAAAATTCTCCAATAAAACTCAGCACTTGGGTATCGAATGATTTTATGAGTAATGGGGTGATCCCATAGTTTCAATAGGACTATACCCTAACAAGGATACTGATAGTGGCCTCCTGAATTTCTTATGGACCTCCAAATATAATTTTAATTAAAAATTTTATATATTTAAATGTGTATTTATGGGATAAATCCAATGTTTTTAAAGTTTTTATCTTTGGAATTGTTGTTTTTGAGAAGTATTCTAATGTGTTGTGAACCCTATAATTTTACTTTGAAAAATATTTTCTATATTAAATGTCATATATTTAAAATAAATTATTTTAGATTAGTTTTTAAATAAGAGTCTCTAAAAGTAGTTTTCAATTGTTTTAAAACACCATACTGGGAAATTTTATGCCCACCCTATCTTCTAAAAATATTTTTATCTTGAAATTTAGAACATCCAAGATAGATGGATTCGTTTAAGGAGTTAGTGTGAGTGAAACTAATTAGTTATTTAATAAATTCTGTTAAACAATGATATTATATAAGGAATTTTATTTATCTTCCAATACCTTGAGTTGAATATATCCTTAATTGTGTAAAGGATTTTGTAATTTTTAGTTATCTATTATAATGAAAAAATACTTAGCATGTTTTCAACAATGAATGTGGAGGTTCATGTCTTAGGGTGTTAAAAAAACTCATGATTTCCCTATAATGATCAATTAAATCCATGAATATCTATTTTACAAGATTTATTAGAGAAGATATTGCTATACAGGACCTCAAATACAATTATAATTATAACAAACATGAGTTCCATAATTGGTAGTAAAAGAAACCTACTGATGATATAAATTAAATTGAGCACTATGGGGAACCATATAGTCAAACTTGATGGTAACGTCAAATATATCTATATTGAAAAGTATGAGGTCCTAGGATATATCAACTTCAGATATAAAAAAGGTTTGTGTGGGTCTTGGAAATCCCTATGCCCTTTTATTTCTAAGAAGAATAATTATTTACATAGAATATGGCATGAGTTTGAGAGATAGATTTAACAAATTAAAAAAGCAGGTTGATATAAAAGAGTGAGGTACACCTATATCAAATAGATTGATTATTATTGAATTAGTAATAAAAATAGCACCTTTCATAGTTGTATCCCCCACCTCAATAATTTTAGAAACTCTTACATTGCCTGAAACTATTTCACCCCATAAGATGAGTTAGTCTTACTACATATGTTTCTGGTCGAAAATCTACCACCCTGGAAGCATCAGAAAACACCGATTTCCCTCTTAGTGTAAAAGATATTTAAAAAACTTTATGGGGAGGGAAATACTTACAAAAACGTTGCATATGACTAATAAATCCGTAATAGAGGAAACAATTTAGTACTTTTGAGCAATATAGTTTCATATGTCTTATATTAACAAACTAGTAGAGATTCAAATGGCCTCTTTAAGGCACCACTGAGGGAATATTATGATTCTTCTACTGGTATCCACTACAACTTTCTCTATGGACCTCATTCCACTTCCTATTCCTTCCGAAAGGGCCACAATAACTACCATCAACTGTGGGGGAATCCCAACTAATCCCTACTTTCTATCATAATTAATCTCTACCATCAATCTTTGGTCCCCAACCTCAACATAGGTGGAAACTGTCAGCACGAAGACTTGATAACACACATCTGGACACAAGCCCATCAGAAAAACTTGAGCCTTTAGGTTTTAATTTTATACAACCTTTATTGAGAAATGAGATATTTGGAAAAATGGTTGGCATACTCCATAACTATCTGGCCACCTTATTAAAGAGTGATTAACTCTATAGACTAGTCAAAAACCAATGTTTTAGGGTAAAATTATATTGTAAACATGGATTTAAATCCATTATATTCCTAACCCTCATGATTCTTTTCCAATATTAATGAATCCCAACACATTAAATTTAGGACTTAAGCTTAAATACAACTGACATTACCTTAACAGAATTTTAAGTCTCTATGAATTAAACGATACTTTCAATCTTCCCCAACTATTCCTTTACTTCATGGGGATCAGTCATCCCCTATAAGGATAATGGTTTCTATAGAAAATCACACGGGTCTGGATTCCTATCTCTACTCTTTATAGAATCCACATCTCTAACTTTACTAGTAACTAGATATACACCGTACTCCATATCCTGAACCATGCACTGTACACCATCGACAAGATCCTAATAATCTAGTGGATTTTTCAATGGATCATTATCCACAAACCCCTATAAGGATTCAATAGAAGTATTTAGGAGGCATGGTACTACAAAAAACTATATAGAAATATGATAATACATTAAAAAAGAAAACAACCATTAAAAATTCAAAAATAAAATCCACAAAAATCAATAATACACATTCCTAGTCATCCCAAGGAAATTTAAGGCTTTACACGAAGAGGCTTTTCTAGGTACTTCCTCAAAACCTACCCCATATGTCATAATTTTTTTTATTTCCTTCCACCAATACACCTCAAATCACATAGATCGAAAACATCCTTTGTTACAAATTCTTAATGAACCATCCTAGGTCATCCCTAAATTGGACACCTGGTCTAGGCCTTGGAAAATCTTGAATGGTGTTCCTAATCACCATGAGGAAAGAAATATAAACCTAAGGATATTAGAAGAACCTTTGGGAATTATTTCAACCGCAAGGACATAAAAAGCAGGACCTCTCGAGAA
This sequence comes from Viscum album, assembly GCA_963277665.1. NCBI lineage: Eukaryota > Viridiplantae > Streptophyta > Magnoliopsida > Santalales > Viscaceae > Viscum > Viscum album. The sequence continues at coordinate 1,983,033,929 of OY728119.1, forward strand.
GAAGGGATGTAAATAACAACCAAATACATAACATAAATTTCGGAAAATACAAACAAATACAAACCATAATAAGAATGATCTAGATATAAAATAAGGAATGACATTGGTTATGTTAAGAGAATAAAACTAATAGTATTGGGATTAAAAAAAGACCAATGACTAAAACACATATCTATGAGACATATGAGTCAACATCCCACTATGTCACCACCATAACATGAATTGAACTAGAATGAATACCCATCACCTCCAAGAGGTGCCTTTCCCTTTCTACCATTAGACATATAAAAGTCTACACACACCCATTGGGTGTATGTAGTGTGATATCAATTTTCCATTAGGATCACACCTATAATTCAATAAGTAGACTTTATTAGATAAATCAATTATAATAAATTTAATGGAATAAATAGTATCGTATTAAATTTTCATAATATTACATAAAATAGGAAGAATATCTACTTTTCTGTAGTTTTAAATAAAATATATGGAAATTAATTTCCACATTTTAAAGTAAAACATGGATTTCAATCATTCCATAATATTCCAAAAATTGCATCTCTATAAACCATTTTTTAAACATTAATCAATAGCCAAGGCTGATAAAAAATAATTTATGGTCATGGTAAGGAGTCATATGGTGTAAATGGATAGTTTTATCAAGGATTGTAACACCTTAAATGAATAAATAAAAATAACCAGGTGTGAACTCATACCTACATAGAGATAAGAGATGACCATCATATGTCTCCCTTCATTACCAATGTTTAGTTAGTGTTGTTTTATATATCTAATTCTAGAGAGGCTATCCCTATATATCTAGGATTTTATTAGACTACCCACATAATACCCTCGGTCCCATAGGCAGGCACTATTTTAAAAATTAAAATCATTTTAGAGTGGTGCATCATCAATTAAAATATATATTTATTAACTAAATACAAAAAACCCCACATTGGGTATAAACATGAAACATCAATTCAGCTACCACTATCAAATAGATTTTATGAAATAAAAATAAATACATTATACAATTTTGAACAACTTTAAAAAATAATAAAGAATGAGATTTTTATATTAGAAAACCTTTTTCTGAAATCACTTACCTCGGGAACTTGAAAATACCAACAGCCATATGAAATACATAAGCCAATGGGAGAGGAAGCTCTTAATAGATGTGGGGAATACCTAAACAAAAAATCCTCAAAAACACATATGAATCCAAAAAACCATGGGTATTATAGAATTTGAGAAATTTTAAAATATAATAAAGAAAGAGTAAATATTGATGGGAGATAAAGAAAACTACTTACCATATTGATCCTCAAAGATATAGGGTGAAATCACATAAAAATAACACCACCAGTGAAGGGGAGGAGAGTTATAAATGAGAGACAGACTAGAAGGCTCAATACTGGCTAAAAAGATGATAAATTAGGTTATGTCAACCCAAGAGGAAAATGGGAAACCAAATTTTTTAAAAAAAGGCCTGATGGGTTCATGCTGTGAAAATAGGATTCATGATGTGAATCCCTTCAACTCAACTGGTTTGTGGTCAGAGTTAGTGGTTCATGTTTTGAATCATAGTTAGGTAAAACATGGCTCATTACATGAATATTAATTATGTGGTTGATGTGTTAAAACCACCATGATTTACAAATGTATTAGTGTTATAGATCCTTCAAATAGCTAAAACAACAAAAAGGTTGTATGATCTTCAATAGAAAAAAATACAAGGAAATATATTTTTACCTAAAATAAATATTGGGATGTGATAATTATGGTGGTATTATGGATGTGGATCAGTGTTGAGGAAGGCATTGTCAATTTTTGTAAGAGTGTCTCCTGAATGATTTTAGTAGTTTTTGGAAAAAAATTAGTGTAAACAATGGTCTTTATTGATGTGGACTTTATTTGTTAAATTTTTTCACATCCTTTTTGGGGATTTTATTATGTATTTAATGCTAAAATGACTTCACTTAAGTTAATAATCACTTTTTGGTGAAATTATAGTGATTTAGGTAAATTAATGAAATTATTTTTAATAATTATTGTTATATTTTTTAATTCATCATTTTTTCAATCTTCGTATTATTTAACAATTTTTTTTGTATTATTAATTATTTAATTTATTTTTTAATTATTTATATGTGTTTTATTTAATTTTATATTGTGTGTACTTAATTTTTATTATCGTTGTGTTTTTAGTTTTAATATATTAATTAATTAATAGCTATTTATCTTTTAAATTATTTATATTTTATTAATGATTTAATAATTTATGACATTTATTTTTAATTCAATTATTTATTAATTTTTATTTATTCTTTATTTAATAAATTAATCAATTTATTATTTTAATTATACTATTTTAATCATATCTTTTTTACTATTTAAATAGTTATTAAGAATATATTTTAATCTTCTAGTAGTTTAATTTTTATTATTTCATTTATATATTGCATAAGGTGTAAGATGATCTGGGCTATGTAACATTTTTATCATTTGTTAGTGTAAAAAATCATTTTTTTGATTAATTTTTCATGAAATAATTTTTCAAAGGGAAACAAAATAATTTAACCTATTTTAGAAAGATTAAAAATTCCACTGGGTGAGAAAATTCTATGTAAAATAAATATTAGTTGGATGTTCATTGAGTAATATAATTTTATCCATTGCGTAAGATAAATCTTTTAAAATAATAAAGAGAATTTCTATTATGGTCGTTAAACCTATAAAAGGGTAGAAGAAATTGAGAAGAGGAAATGGAAGCCGAGATGCACGGTATAACCCAATTGGATAACTGTGTTAATTAAGGGAGTTTTGTTGAGGGTTTTATCATGATTGAGATTTGGTTTTTATAGAACTAGATGAAACCAAGTTTATAGAATGAATTTTTGAGCTTATTCAAAATCAATATCAGTATACAATTAGAGATCATTAGAAGTCACAATGATTTATAGATATAATTCGATTCCAAATAAACAAACCACTTAAAAAATTGGAAATATATCAAGTTGAGTGAATAACTCGATTGAATAGAACTCACAAATTTGTTTTACAAAGCCAATGATGTTTGATGAAGAACCTATCAGGGATATTAAATCATTAGAATGAACCAATTGGATTAAAGATGATCGATGAATATTCAAGGATCAAATGAAGAATTATGATTTGAATTGGAGGATGAACTAAAGCTGAGAGGGGTTGATTTCTATTAGATCTAAATTCGTTTTTGAAGAAGGTGAAATTGAATCTTGAATAAATTTATGATCGGAGGACCCTAAGTGCCATTAATGCAGTTTATCCCAAACACATATCTTTTCTATTCAATAATCCAAATCAGATATATGATGAACAAATTATACTGAATATGAGTATGGAAGACAAATATTTGAAGACCGATCTCACTAGGATGGATTCTATGTACACATTCCATCCATATTTGAATGTGAAATCCACTGATGGTTACAATGAAATTTCCTTATGGAGAGAGGATATGTCCTCAACACAATCCATGTATTTGGTGTGTTGATGAATATCCATATAAAATTTGAAGAAGTTTTTACCTCCTATTTCCTTATATCTTCCTAATCCCATGAGAATAAATGTGGATCTAGTTTCACCTACTTAGGATTCCAGATTTAGGTGTGCACTGACTGTTGGTGTTCGGACTAGTTCAGTTCTTTTTTAGTGAAGAAGATGACATCTAAGATACTGAGTTGAGATAGTTTCCAAAACCGATTACTATTCACATTCAATTGAGTGTTGTTGTTAGATATTGGGATGAACACACTTCTAATATTAGAGTCAGATTTTTCAAAAATATACATATTCCATCTTTTTTATTCTATTTTCAGCTTTTAAATTAATGTTTTTGTGTAATTGGGTTTTCATTGTTGGTTTTCTAGGAATAGGTTTTGGTCTATGCAGAAATACAAACTCAAAGTTTAATTCACCTTCGGAATATTAGATATTTTAAAGGATTCATTAGTGTATGAACTACTAATATATAGTTGTATAGTTTTGTTAATGTCACTTAGACAGTGACATAAGGTCAAAAAGGAATTATTTTATTGGTCTGTCACCAATGAGGAAATTGTTTCTAGAGGTTGTGTCTTCAATAGATATATAAAAATGGATAGGTAGATAATTTTCTAGGTGATAAGAAAATAGAGAGAAGAGTAAAGGAAAAATACAAAGAAAAATGATAAAATATTGGAAAATATAAAGATGGAGGGGAAATTAACTTTGATAGATAATATTTCTTCCTTAATTTATTGATGTTTTCATTATTTTAGTATTATGATGAATCAATTTAATATATTTCATGTTTATTCTCAAATCATGAGGGGGTCAACATTTTTAGGGTTATAGGATTGTAATTAATTGAAATTGTTCATCCACCCAACTTTGGTTTTCATCTTTATTTCATTGAATTTTTTCCTAGTAAAATTTTGATTGTAAATGAGAATCATGTTTACACTATTATATGTATTGATGGGTAACAGAATGAGATTTTTTCCTTATTTCATTAATTAATGTAACGAAAATTGAAAAAAGTGTATGATACAATTATTCATTAAAAAAAATTATCCACAATTTTTGTTGATTTTTTTAGAAAGGGTTGTTCTCTGGACTATGATAAAAATTTAAAGATAGTTAGGTTATCAACAATATTTTTCTACTACACTACCATAGAAATTATAGCTTGAAGTTAGAGAAAAAAACACTGTTATCAGTGTTGTGAAATTGGATTCCCTAATTTATTCTTCTTCTTTCCTCTCTTCCTTCTATTTCTCCTTATTCATTATTGTTCTCATCCACTATATCAATATAAATTTCTTTTTATAGGTTTGTGGTTTTTTTTTTGTTTTGAACTTTTTTTTGGTAACAAATATTTTTGTAATCCTTGAGGAATGAGATTCATATTTATCACTTTTCTAACAGTTAGTAGGTTTGAAAAATAATTATTTTTTCATGTTCTCATTGATGAAGTAATCAAATTTTGGAACGATTTTTGTGGAATCCAGGTATGACTAGTAGAAAAAAATTTAATATGTTTCTAAAAGATAATTCAACAAAATCTGGTGAAAAAATATGCTTGTTACTTCACTATAGTTAGTTGTTTTAATCCTATTTCAACTTCATCTTTTATACACACTAGTTCAAGGGATAGTCATGAAATTGAACCTTTAATTATAAAATTATCTCTAATTGTTCATCAATTAATAATAACAATAATTCTATAAAAGAAAATACATATCTTTAAATTCAATGTTCTTTTGAAAATCGTAATGAAAATATAGTTGTACCTTATCCTAGAAATGACAATATTAAGGAGTATATGCTTAAATACTTCCATATTTTAAGGGATTAAAGTCATCATTCTGGTACAAAATTATCCCAAAGTTCTAGAAAATATTAATTGAAGCACTCCCACCACTCTATGTTACCCTTCTTTAATGGATACTCCAAAGGAGATTCTTTAGAGCTCATTATATAATTTTCTGGCATAATTATATAGTTAAATTTTCATGGGTTAAATGAGGAGGAGATTAGTTTGAGATTATATACATTTTTTAGTGAACAAGACTGGTTGTTGGTTCCAAAATTTATATGAGGAAATTTTTGACACCTGAGATAAACTTTTCAATTATTTTTTTACTATTTTACATCCTAGGATAACCAAAAATTAATTGAGACACAAAATAATAGGTTTCATTTAAGATGATGATGAAATTTTCCATGAAAGATGGGATAGGCATCGATGACTCATTAGACAATGTCCCAATCACCATCTTTCTTTTCATCTCTTGATAGATACTTTCTATAACACTATATCTCTTTACAATAAAAATCATGTTAATCAATTATTGCATAGAATTCTATTTTTGGTACTTTGATAAAAATATTTATAAAATTCAAAGTGTTATCATGAAACCTTTTCCAAAAATGTAAGTTATTGTACTATATTTGATGTAATAACTAGTAGGTATTTTTCTTTATTTTTTCATTTTCTGGGGAAGAATAATTTTTGAACTTTCTCATGGACCATTATGCGAAATTTAACTATTGAATCAAAAATATTTTTGAATCTTTACAATAAAATTGTTTCTTCTTACTTTTATATTAAACAATGGAGACATTATTATGTTTTAAGTGTGGGGTAGTGGTCTTAATATGTTCCAAACTATAATTCATTTAGATCCTATAAAAACCATCTTTTTTGAAATTTAATATTTTTAAGCATATCTTAGGAATTATTGATGGTTGAAAATTATTATAAGATTGGAGGATTGAAAAGACACTATTTGGAGATTAATATTTAGTAGTTCTTATATTTAATTGGGGAAATTTTTTCTCTTGACCTATTAAAAATTGGTTTGATAAAATCATGGGAAATTTTCATATGAATACTTTTTTACTTTGAGACTTTAAATTTGAATTTAATTCATAAGATATGCATTCTAATGGATTATGAAATGAAAATACTAGTCCAGGATAAACACATTCTTTCATCCTCTATCATTATTTATTATTTATTAATTGAACTGTTCGATGAGAAATTTATTCCACCAATAAATTTTCTATCCACCTCATCTAATGGCTAGTGTATTTATTATGATCTCCTAAATTTTGTGATTTTACTAAACTAGACGTAAAGAGAAGTTTGTATTTTCAGTTGGATGTAAATTAACATATGTTAAAATCTATTTATAATTTTAAATTTAAATCAAGTTTGTAAATTATCAACTAACTTTGTTTTGTTAAAATTTACATTTATGGGTGATTCATTTTTTCTAATTAAAAGAATATATGAGGGATAATTGATAAGGAAATAATTTTTTAGTGTAATTTTATATCTTCTATTTTGAGATTCATTTTCCTCAATTAAATGTGATTAAAGGATTCTTGAGGATAATAAATGGCCTATGTGTGGGGGAATTATATGTGTCTTATATTTATTACATGTTTACACATCCATTTTGGGGGGTTTAATATGTATTTAATGCTAAAATTATTTTAAGTTAGTTAATACTAACTTTTGGGTGAAATTATTGTTGTTTCATAAAATTAATAAATTTTTTATTAATATTTATTTATTGTTTAATTCATCATTCTATCATTTTTTGTATTATTTAATTTTTTTTGAATTATTAATTTTTTAATTTTTGTTTAACTATTTCAATGAGTTTTATTTAATATTGAGTTATGTGGAATTTATTTTTATTATATTTTTGTATTATGTTTTAATATGTTAATTAATTAATTGTTTTTTAACTTTTAAATGAATTTTATTTATTTAATGATTTAGTAATATGTCTATTTTATTTTTATTTAATTATTTATAAATTTTTATCTATTATTTAGTTAATAAATTAATTTGTTTATTATTCTATGTGTATTGTGTTATCCTGGTTTTTTTATCAATTTAAATCGATATTTTGAGTATATTTTAATGTACCTAAAGTTTGTTTAGTCTTTTTTCAATTATATTGTTTCATAAGGTGTAAGAAGATTTGGGTTGTGTAAATTTTTTTCCTATGTCAATGTAAAAGACATCATTTTTTATTACTATTTCATAAGATGATTTTTATAAAGGCCATAAGATAATTCACCCTACTTTAGGAAGATTAAATATTCAACTAGGTAAGAAATTGTTTTATAAAAGAATTATCAATCAGATGTGAACTTCATAAGAATTTTTTTCTTTGTAAAATAAAAAAAATTTACTCTATGTATAATAATTTATCTTATGAATTTTTGACCTTAAAAGGGTGGAATAAACTCAGAATAAGAAAACTAAGTCGGGGTACAACTTATGACAAAATTGATTATCTATGAGAATGAAGGGAGTTTTGTTAGGGTTAGATCATGTGAAATCTTTTTTTCCATAGAACTAGATGAAAATGTGTTTGTATAATGCATTTTTTATTTTCTTAGAAGTAAAAAATCAGTCTAAAATCGTAGAGAAGAAACATTCATGATGATGTAGATATATCGTTTGATTCCCTATCAACAAAAAATAAAAAAAAACAAGTTAGTAACCTATAAATTCGATTGAAGAAACTGATCAAATCAAAATAATTGATTGAGATGAGAAATACATGTATTTTTGAAGTGGAACCAATTGAGGATCTTAAACCTTTTGGTTTTTTGATGTGGTGAGGAAAAATATTTTAGAAGGTACTGATTTGAGTAAAGACAATCGATGAATAATCAAAGATCTAATAGAGATTTACCATTTGAATTAGAGGATGAACTGAAGTGAAGTGGGGTTGATTTCGATCATATCTGAAGTCTATTTTTGAAGAAGAAATAAAATAAATAATACATTTGACGTTAAGGAACCCTTAGTGTCATTGATGAAGTTTCTCCTAAGACCAAATCTCCAGTGTTGAAGAATATAAATTTCATCTATGAATTGAAAACACCACTGAATATTACTCTATAAGACTAACATTCTAGGACAGAGATCACTATGATGAAGTTCATGGATGTACACCAACCAGATCTTATGGAATGAGGTACTGATGTCAAAGATGAAATTACACTGTGGAGAACTGATATGTCCTTTCTTTTATCCATGTATTTTTGCGTCTTGATGAATATCCAAACATGATTTAAAGAAGTGTTGAAATATGATGTTGTTATGGATTCCATTGATCCCATGAGAAAGAAGACTAATCTGATGTCACCTTTTGAGGATTTCAGATCTAGGTGGGTGATGACTATTGGTGTGTTGAATGGTTCTGTTTTTGTTTAGTGAATAATATGACCTCTGAGAAACTTATCTAAGATTATTTTCAAAAATAAGTTAGATACGCATTCAATCGGGTGTTAACATTAGATCTTAGGATGAAAAAAATACAAACATTGGAGTAATATTCATCTAAAATGGACACATTCTTAATTTTTTTTATTCTGTTATGAAATTTTCAATTGATTTTTTCATACCCTGGATTTTTCATTGCTGGATTTTTGTGAACAAATTTTAGTCTATTCCGAAATAAGAACTCATGGTTGAATTCTTGTACAAACCTGAGATTTTATGAGAAATGTTCTTTTTAATTTCATTGATGTATTCTTTTTCACGATACACCAGGATTATCTTGTGCTATGCGCAACACTGTATTAGCTTGTAGTATACACAAACATAGTTCTTGGCTTGTTTTGCACACAAGAGAGACCTTCTCCAATAGCGTGTGTTGTACACAATACCGAGTTTCACTAAATAACAACATATTGTTATAATATTATTATGAACTAGCTGTTATGAATAGTATTAACCACATTTTTAATTTTATTACATTATCATTCATCTTACACATATTCTAGAACATGTTATGAGAACAAAATAAATTTTTCGGGTAAAATAAGTATTTTTTCAAAAAATGAAATGTTGCCACCTTTTGATGGTGAACCCACTATAAATCTATTTTTTGACATGTTTATAAGTTCAGTTTGACAAATTAAACTTCTTACTTGGAACCAAGATAAAAAAAATTACTTTGGATAAATTTTTGATATTTTTCTGATAAGATTCTTATTTTGATAAATAGTAAAAATATGCTAAATTTTAATTGAAAACAAATTTTTTAGTCCAAATAATTTATATAGTTAAAATATATTAATGAATGGTTTTTATGTATAAATAGAATATATTTTTATCATTTAATATAATTCAAGTAATTATCATTAATTTGACATTGAATTCATAGGTAAGAATATTTCAATCTTTTGCAATGTTTTAACTTTTAAAACCCATTTTCTCTACAGCGGGATAAATTTTAAATTAAATACTTCACCTTATGTGTCTTGAATTTGAAAAAATGGATTAAATATTTGGAATCAGTAGGTCCAAAATATGTTAATAGGCTACTTTTATTTTTAGACATTATGAATAGTAACTACAGTAAATTTTATTCACCACAGTTAAAGGTAAATCAGGTAATTAAGGGTAAATATAATATTATAAAATTACCCTAACACTTGTCTTAATACAATTTTATGATTATATTTCTCCATAAAGCATACATGGGTCGAAATGTAATCTATTGTAACCAACTTGGATGTGATTAAGACCTTTAATTTATTTATTTTTAAAGAAAGTGAAATATGTCTCACTCAAACTTTAATAATTAAAGTATTTTTAATATAAGGTTATACATAATATAAATTCGATTATAAAAAATTATTTAAAATATTAAATGTTTTTATTTATTATGGTACTTTATTTGTGATTTTAATAAATATATAATTACATTAATAGCTTATACATTAATGATGCATAAATGATTTATTTAGTGAAAAATCAATAATATAGTTTTTATTAAAATAATAATACCGATCAAAAGGACCATAAACTTGAAAAAACTTTACGAGTAGAGTCTATATATACCATAAGAATCCAAGGGTCAAATTTTGGACCTTTTGGATCCTTATAAAAAAGATTATGACTTTTATGTTATTTTATTTCAAATTATGTCAAAACTGTCACCTTCATAATTTAATAAAGATAACATTTTAAAGGTGGTTGTTTTAAAAGATAAATTAGACTAAAAGTATTCTCATGAAATATATTAGATTTATCTTCATCTTGGTATTTTATTTTTAATTTTTATGAAAAAATAATTATATTAAATAATCATACAAAAATGTTGTAGTAATTATTTTATTAAGAGAAATATCAAATAAATGGTTTTTAAAATATTAAAATAAATATTATATTAACTAATTAATGTGATCCACAAATTTTCACGATTAATATTACATTTTAGGAATCTATAAAATATTTTTTTTCCAATATATCCTCTGTGTGGATTTTATTTATATTCAAATAAATTAATTGTGTAAAAATTGACACAGTTTATATTTTATAAAAATAACATATTATAAAATTGTTTAAAAATCACAAAGATATTTAAAATTTATAAATTGAAATTTATATGGTCTAAAATGTCATAAAGTATCCAATAATGGACAATTATCAAAACATAAGTAAGTATTTAGAACTATTTAGAATTTATAATATTATTTTCACAAATAAGAGTAAATAGATTAAATAAGGATAAATCAAATTGATAAGGTTTAAAATAATTTCCCAACATGTCTAAATTTTATCAGATAATTATATTACAGTCCTATATCATCTAATATTATAATTTGAGTCATTCTGGATGTTTTAGGTGGGGTTTATGTTTATTATCAATTAATATTTTGGAGGTTTCCAAAAGTGCCCCTCTCCTCTCTTATAAAAGGGAACCTACTCCCTCTTCACTTAACTCCATTTTAAGCATTAAAGAATATCCAAAACATGAAAATTACTCTACTGAACTTACTTAGTAACATTATGGAGGTTCTAGTATTCTTAAAAGACCAACTCTAGTGCCCCAAGAAAAAGTTTAAAAGAGGCAGGTTGAGGAAGAGATAATCTCTTCTACCGATTATTTCAAGTTTCTTTCTTCTTATACATCCTTTTATTTAGTTGTTTCATTATAAAGTAATAACATAAGTATCACTAATATACTTATATGTTTTTATGAATATGAAACAACCCTATTTCACCTTATATCCATCCTACGAAAAATGGAATCACCGTGCGTGCGTACGTACGACTTACCGTCTCCACGTTGTGGTTTAATATGTTTTTCCACCACCACCATTAATGGATAGTTATAATGGTGTAAATAATTACTCTATATGATTATTATAACATAATAACTATTCTGAGATATTATATCATCCATTCCAATTCAATTCAATAATTACGGGAACAATATCATCGCTCGTGTGTACGTACGGATTACCGTCTCTACGACGTGATGAGATTCATTCTCCCTGTTAACCATTCCAGAATGATTAAAAAGTATACATAATAAAAAATCATGAAACATATGACATAATAATGATACTGGATTTGTGTATATGTTATTTACTTAATTCCATTAAATTTAACACAGAAAAGAAAACATCGTTCACGTGTAAGTACGACCCACCGTCTCCATCAACGGTGCATTTCATTCCATTTATCGATATATTATATATATTATATATTCTGAATATATATTATATATAATTAATGTATTACATTCTAGAAGTATGTAATCATGTTCTAAGTTATCATATGAATAATTATAAGTCAAAACACGTACGACAAATGAAACGATTTTACCCAAAACAGTTCTTTAACATGGAATTGACAAATAAACGGGTAATATAAAGTCATAAGTGAATCATATATGATATCATAAATATTATCATGGTTATGTTACAAGTTAATAATTTGTTTAAAACCAATATACTGGAGTCTTGGACACATAAGAAATAAATTTTACATAGGTTAAGGGATTATTTCGTCTCACTTTTATTTCATTGAGACATATGCCTTAATCACCATATGCTTGTTTTGTATGGTTTTTATGCTTCCAATGAATGTTGTATGATTTTATTATTAAGGATATGATATTTAAATATTCATGTAATTTTCCTTATTTTATGACATGTGTGATTCCACCAATCATAAATTGTATGGTATAATTTTGTATTCTCATTTTTATCCGAGATTGTTTATATGTGAGTATTTACTGGGTTCATATTTATCATCAATGTCCATGTTTTCAAAAAAATGATTTCCAAAAATGTTTAATATTATTCAATGTTTGTTAAAAGTCATTTTAACCCTTTTTGACTTTTACTATTAAGAATTGAAGGAATCTTTCTTTTGTTAACCATACGAGGAACTTTTTGACATTTCTGAAAAAAGAACAAGGAGAATGTTTTTTTAACTTATACGACATGATCTGGTTTTTACGGTTTCATAACACCTTATTTCCATAAATATTCATCTACATTATTTCCTGATTATTTTCAAAAAAATTCGTTTCTTTTAAAATTGCATGGCATTTTGAGAAAATAAAATGTTTTTGAAGAAGCAAGGATATTTTCCTCCAGAATTCATTTCAAGTGTTTTATCAAAACTATTTTCCATCTAAGATGACATTCTTTAATATGGTTATGTATCAAGTATAATGTAACTATTATTTTCATGTTTTCATTTTTTTATGATGAAATGATATCCATTTTTTTATATGGATTCTGTCATGATGATACGATATTTATGAAACCCATTTTATTTATTGGGTTATGATGAATGATTTATGTTTATTTTGTGGCACATGGAAGAATGATTTCATTATGAGATGGGTGGGACCAATATCTCCATTAAATGAATTCGGTAAATATTAATATCTCATGATATAGACATGGATGGAAGGGAAAGTAAATCTAGTTCAGTAATACAGGGCTGGAACGTTAAGTAAACTTGGTTCAGTAATTGACTTTATCCACTATTATGGTCTTAGCAGCAATGCCTCGGCTAGTATGGAAATCATATCATGTGATTAATGGTTTTCCACAATTACATGTTTTATTACCATGCTATTTTTTCATGATTAATGTTTCTTATAGATCAATTCCTTACATACTGCCAAGATTTATTTCACGACTCATGATTTTGATGTTTAAACTTTATGTTCATGTTTTTATGTTCAAATGTATATGGATTGTTTTATTTTCTCCATTCTTACCCTTACTGAGTATTTGAGCTCACCATTTTTATGTTTTATTTTCCCCAGAATATAAAGAGAGGTTTTAGGTAAGAAAACAAAAGGGGGAGATTTTTATGGGAGATGTTGAAGATCTTTCACCATGATTAGAAGATTATGTTCTGAGTTTCCAAAGACACTAAACTGATATGGTCTTTGGGAGTCTGTTTTTTTAATGTATTATGTTTTCTGCAAATGAAATGTAATATCCATGTAATTCAAGTTTTGGTCCTCTACAGTTGGTATCAGAGCAAAGGTTTAGTTAACTTTTGGAATCTAAGATGCGAAAACTTTAGTGAGATCCATAGATATATATCTAAGGTATGTCTAGGGATGTCCCTAAGGTTTAGTATAACTATAATTTACTGTCCTAGAATTATGTTGATGATCATGAATAACCTAGGGTGAACCTATGGTGTCATGGATTAAAGAATGTGTGATAAGTTATACATCCCATAGTTACTTTTAATGATTATGTGGCTCTTCGTTATTTTAACTGTTTCTTACACTGTGGTTTCTGGTTTTAGTCAATGGGGGGAACGAGAAGGAATTTAGTTAACATTGATTAAAATGGAAAAATTGGTGACTATGATCATCAAAATTGTGTAATTCTTGGAGAGAAAGATATTATGATTATTCCGGATCACTCATCACGATATATGATTAACAAGGTGAAATTCAGTTGTATTTATAAGTCATCAAATAAGAGGAATATGGGCATTTATGCATGTTCTAATGGTGAGGAACACAGAGGAAGGAAGATTATGATTTCTACATATCAATAAGAAGGGAATAAGAACCTTGAGTAATAGCTCAAATGGAGGGTAAGATGTTATGTGTGTGGGGAAAAGGGGCATAAAGTGACAGACTGTTATGGAGTTCAATGTCGTATATGTGGAGAACATGGGCATTGCCTAACTAAATTCCCTGACCTAAGAGGTTACTTCTAAATCAAGGAAGGACATATTCCATTATAATAATTGAAGATGATGGATTCAAGGGTTTATTTATTAGAATTCTTGAATAATGTTGTTGAGATACTTTTATGGTATATTGGGAAATCTATGTATTGGTCCATTGTGGTTTTACAAAAGAATATGGTACCAGTAACCATGAAAAGTGACTGAAATATTTTTGGAAAGTAGATGATATGCGCATAATGAATGGATAAGGAGAAAATAATATGTTTTATAGTATTAATGGGCTCATGACTGATATAGGAAAAAAGTGACATCATGGTTTGATATATAGAAATTTTGGGATTTTTGTATGTGGAAAGAGGTAACTTTTGACAGCATTCATGTTTTCACTAAGGTTTTATGGTAATTCATGTTTTAATAGAATACATGATTAAGGTATTCACAAGTTTGGAATGTGACCAATGAGATATATCTTATGATATATGTGGGATACATGATGGTATTCACTTTCTTGGTAGATGACCTCTCTAGTAATATTTTTCTTTATACTATGAGATTGGACAGAAATATTTTGGATAGGCCTAGAGATTGGAATGGATTAATTTAGAAATTTGATATTATTGATTAAGGCTATAACTTTTTGATATTATTTATGAAATTTTATAATAGTATAGTTTTAGAAAAAGGATAACCCGTAGGACGGGAGGAAAACCATCGCGTCGAAAAAGGTTATGAGAATCGAAACCACAACCGAATTGCGACAAGCCTTTATTGCCTACCATTGGCCTACAGGATGTCCCTAGTTATTATAAATTATATTTATTTTATTAAGCGGTATAATAGATGAAGTATAAGTCAATTTTCAGAATCATATATGGTTAATCTCATCATAGATAGACTTGTGTATATTTAATAATTTGTGCTAACATTTTTATGATAAAGACAGATGGAATGACATATCATTCTATTGCATGATTTTCTAATACTTCAAGAATGAAAAATTCAACTACATTTCTTTAAATATGAGATGAAGTGGAACTTTTTCATGGAATGATCAACGATGATATTACACTGAAATCAAGTATGTATTTATCCTCATGCAAAAAATCAACAACTTTTGGGAAACGATCTTGAAAACCAAAAATGTTGTCATATTACCCTCATATCCGATGAATCAGATGGTACCTTAGATCATCAAAAATTTATGGCTTTGTGATTGTCAGATTTTTTATAGCCATTTTCTCTACCACCCTTCATCAAAACATGATGGTTAGATTTCTCTTCCGTATCCATATTTTCACTTATATTCTCTTATGTGGAAACGTAGTGCTATGTTACTTTGGGTGACCATTATGTTTCTAACATTACCTTTTAAAATGAAGTTTTAGTATTCATTTTTACGATGTGGTTTTCTATGAAAGAGACTTTCTAGTAGTAAATGATTTATAACCCCGAAGAATTTCGAGGGTGAAATTTATTTTAAGGGGGGTAGAATGCAATACCCCGAGATTTTATGAGAAATATTCTTTTTAATTTCATTGATGTCTTGTGTTTTACGCTACAAAATGATTATCTTGTGCTATACTCAACACCGTATTAGCTTGTAGTATACGCAAAAACTATTCTTGGATTGTGTTGCATGCAAGAGAATCCTTCTTCAATAGCGTGTGTTGTACGCAATACTGAGATTCAGTAAACAACGATATATTATTATAATATTATTATGAACTATCCATTATGAATAGTATTAACCACATTTTTAATTTTATAACATTATCATTCATCTTACACATATTCTATAACATTTTATGAGAACAAAATAATTTTTTCGGGTAAAATAATTATTTTAAAAAAAATACAGTTTTGCCGCCTTTTGATGGATCACCCACTATAAATCTAGTTTTTGACATGTTTATAAGTTCCATTTGACAAATTAAGCTTCTTTATTGGAACCAGGATATAAAAACTTACTTTGGATAAATTTTTGATATTTTTCTGATAAGTTTCTTATTTTGATGAATAGTAAAAATACGCTAAATTTTAATTGAAAACAACTTTTTTCATCAAAATAATTTTTATAGTTAAAATATATTAATGAATGGTTTTAAATTTTAAATAGAATATATTTTTTCCATTTAATATAATTCAAGTAATTTTCATTAATTTTACATTGAATTCATATGTAAAAACATTTCAATATTTTGCAATGTTTTAACTTTTAAAACCCGTTTTCTCAACAGTGGCATTAATTTAAATTTAAATACTGAAACTGATGTTTCTTGAATTTAGAAAAATTAATTCCATATATGGAATCAGTAGTTCCAAAATATGTTAATATGCTACTTTTATTTTTAGACATTATGAATAGTAACTACGGTAAATTTTATTCACCAGAGATAAAGGTAAATCGAGTAATTAACGGTAAATATAATATTATAAAATTACCCTAACAATTGTCTTAATATAATTGGATGATTATATTTCTCCCTAAATAATACTTGGGAATAAATGGAATCTATTGGAACCCACTTGGATGTGATTAAGACCTTTAATTTATTTTATTTAATGAAAGTGAAATACGTCTCACTCGAACATTAATAATTAAAGTATTTTTAATATAAGGATATACAAAATATAAATTCGATTATAAATACTAATTTGAAATATAAAATGTTTTTCTTTATTATGATAATTTTTTTGTGAATTTTAATAAATATATAATTACCTTAATAGCTTATACATTAATGATGTAGAAATTATTTATTTAGTGAAAAATCAATAATATTGTTTTTTTACACAATAATACCCATCAAAAGGACCATAAACTTTTCCAGACCTTATTTTTCAAGTATATATATACCCTAAGAATCCAAGGGCCGACTTGTGGACCATTTGGAGCCTTATAAAACAGAATATGAATTTTATATTATTTTATTTTAAATTGTGTCTAATTTGTCACCTCATAATTTAATAAAGGTCACATTTTAAAGGTTGCTTGTTTTAAAAGATAAATTCGACTAAGAGTATTATAATGAAATATATTAGATTTATCTTCACCATGGTAGCTTATTTTTAATTTTTATTCAAAAAATCAGTATATTAAATAATCATACAAAAATGTTTTTATAATTATTTTATTAAGAGAAATATCAAATAAATGGTTTTAAAAATATAAAAATAAATATTATATGAACTAATTAATGTGATCCACAATTTTTATAAATTAATATAACATTTTATGAATCTATTAAATTTTTTTTGAATATATCCTCTGTGTGGATTTTATTTATATTCAAATAAATGAATAGTGTCATAATTGACACAATTGATAATTTATAAAAATAACATATTATTAAATTGTTTAAAAATCACAAAGATATTTAAAATTTATAAATTGAAATTTATATGGTATAAAATGTCATAAATTGTCCAATAATGGATAATTCACAACACATAAGTAAGTATTTGTAATAATTTAAAATTTAGAATATTATTACCACAAATAAGATTAAATTGATTAAATAAGGATAAATCAAATTGATAATGTTTAAGATAATCTCCCAAAAAGTATAAATTTTATTGTATTATGATAGTACAACCCTATCTCATATAATATTTGAGTTTTAGTCATTTTGGATGTTTTTAGGTGGGGTTTTGGTTTTTTATAAATTAATATTTTGGAGGCTTCCAAAAGTGCCCCTCTCTTCTCTTATAAAAGGGAACCTCCCCCTATTCACTTCACTCCATTTTAAGCCATCATTCTCAGCCAAACCCTGCACATTACTCTTATAAACTTCCCTATTACCATTCTTGAGGTTCTGTTCTTCTCAAAATACCAACTCTAGTTCCCTAAGAGGATGATTAAAAGAGGCACGTCGAGGAAGAGGTAATCTCTTCTACCGATTCTTTCAAGTTTCATCCTTCTTATACTTCTTCTTCTTTTTTTTCATTATAAAGTAATAACATCAGTATCACTAATATACTGATATGTTATTATAAATATTAAATAACCTTATTTCACCTTATATCCATCCTATGAAAAACAAAATCACCGCGTGTGCGTACGTACGGCTTACCGTCTCCACGCCGTGGTGTAATATGTTTTTCCACCACCACCATACATGGATGGTTATAATGGTGGAAATAAAAACTATATATGATTATTATAACGTCATACTGATTCCGAGATATTATATCATCCATTCCAATTCCATTAAATAATTACGGGAACAATATCATCGCTCGTTCATACGTACGGATTACCATCACCACGACGCGATGAGATTCATTCTCCATTTTAACCATTGCAGAATGATTAAAAAGTATATATAATAAATGATATGGAAATATATGACATAATAATGATACTGTATTTATGTATATGTTATTTACTTACTTCTGTTCAATTTAATAGGGAAACAAAAACAGCGTCCATGCGTACATACGACATACTGTCTCCGTGAACGGTGTATTTCATTCCCTTTATTGATCTATTATATATATATATATTATATATTATGAATATATATTATATATAAATCATGTTTTACATTATTGAAGTAATTAATCATGTTCTAAGTTATCATATGAATAATTTGAAGTCAAAACACATACGACAAATGAAACGATTTTACCCAAAACAATACTTTAACATGGAATTGGCAAATGAACGGGTAATATAAAGTCGTAAGTGAATCATATATGATATCATAAATATTATTATGGTTATTTTAAAAGTTAATAATATGTTTAAACACACTATACAAGAGTCTCAGACACATATAGAAGAAATTGGACATCAGGTAAGAGATTATTTCGTCTCACTTTTATTTCTATGAGACATATACCTCAATCACTATCTATTTCTTTTGTCTGGTGTTTATGCTTCCCATGAATGTTTTATTATTTTTATTATGAAGGATATGATATTTAAATATGAATTTAATTTTATAAATTTTATGATACGTATGATTCCCCCAATCATAAATGGTAAGGGATAATTTTTCAATCTCATTTTTATCCGAGATTGTTTATACATGAGTATTTACTGGGGTCATATTTACCATCAACGTATATGTTTTCAAAAAAATATTTTCATAAAATGTTTACGATTAATAAATGTATTTTTAAACTCATTTTTAACCATTTTTTATTTTTACTACGGTGAATGGAAGGAATCTTTCTTTGGTTTACCATATGAGGAACTTTTTGACATTTCTGACAAAAGTACATGGATAATATTTTTTTAACCTATAGGGAATGATATGATTTTTACGGTTTCACAACTCTTTATTTCCATGAAGCTTCCTCTACAAGAATTAATTATTATTTTTAAAAAAAATTGTTTCTTTTAAAATTGAATGGAATTTTGAGAAAAGAAAATGTTTTTGAAGAAGAAATGATATTTTGCTCAAGAATTCATTTCAAGTGTTTTTTTGAAACTATCTTCCATATAAGATGACATTATTTAATATGGTTATGTTTCAAGTATAATGTCCCTATTATTTACATGTTTTTATTTTTTTATGATGAAATGATATCCATTTATTTTATATGTATTATGTCATGATGGGACGACGTTTATGAAACCCATTTTATTCATTGGGTTATAATGAATGATTTGTGTTTATCTTGTGTCACATGAAAGAATGGTTTAATTTTGAGATGGGTGGGACATATATCTTCCTAAAATTAATTAAGTAAATATTTATATCTCATGATATAGACATGGATGGAATGACAAGTAAATCTGGTTCAGTAATATATGGATGGAACGATAAGTAAACCCGGTTTAGTAATGGACATTTTCCATTATGATTGTATTGGCAGAAATGCCTCACCTACAATGGAAATCATATCGTGTTATTAATGGTTTTCCACAATTACATGTTTTATTACCATGATATTTTACCATGGTTAATGTTCCTTATAGATCTATTCCTTACATACTCCCAAGATTTATTTCACGACTCATGATTTTGAGGTTTAAACTTTATGTTAATGTTTTTATGTTCAAATGTATATGGTTTGTTTTATTTTCTCCATTCTTACCCTTATTAAATATTTTAGCTCACCCTTTTTATGTTTTCTTTTCCCTATTATATATTGAATGGTTTTAGGTAACAAAACAAAAGGGGAAGATCTTTATGGGAGATGTTGAAGATCTTTCACCATGATTAGAATATTATGTTCTGAGTTTCCAAAGACACTAAAATAATACGGTCTTTGGGCATCTGTTTTTTCATGTATTAATTTTTTCGTAAAAGTAATGTAATTTCCATGTACTTCAAGCTTTGGGTCTCTAAATCTCACAAATTTATGATTTGATATTGGGAAGGATTCGTTAGTTTGTGTGATGATGAGATGTGCTTAAATCATTTTTTAAAGTCACATGGATAGTGACAGAAATTCAAAAAGGAACTATTTTATTTGTTAGTCATAAATAAAGGAAGTCTTTTTAGATTATGTATCTTTGAGAGAGATATAAAATGTTAGGGAGACATTATATTTTGGAACATATAGAAATAGGGAGAAGAGAAAATGAAGGAGCAGTAGAAAGATGGAGATAAATTGTTGTAGCTTGTTACAAAGGAAAAATTGCCTTCGACAAAAAAAGTTCTACCTTAATTTATTACTTTTTATGTTCATCTTTTATATTTATGAATATATTAAATATACTTGAATTTGATGCTAAAATCATGGTTGGGTAAACATTTTTAGGGTTATCAAATTGTAATGTATTGAAATTCTTCAGCTGCTCAACTTTGGTTTTCCTCATTATTTTAGTGTATATTTTGTCTAGTGATCTCATTTTAATTCTTAATGAAAATATTTTTTACACTATTCTATGTATTGAAAGGTGATGTTAGTGTATATATAGACTTTTTTCATTGACCTATGTTCCAAAAATTGGAAAGGTTAATGATAACATTCTATATTAAAGAAGTTAGCATATCCTCAATTTTGATTTTTAATATTTACAAAGGAGAGTTAGATATATTTTTATTGTTATTTAATGATAGTTAGATTATCATGAAAAATTATATACATCAATATCATAGAAATTATAGCTTTGTGTTAGAGTATAAAATCCCTCTTACCAATGTATTGAAAATCAATTCCCTAATTTATTCTTTTTCTTTCATCTCTTCCAACTATTTCACCATCTTCATCATTATTCTAATCCATTTTATTTATATCTTTTTCTTTTTTCCTTCTTTTTATTAAAATTGTTTGTTTTGAAACACATATTTGTTTCTTCCATGAGGATCTATACTGACACATATCACTATTCCACTTATTATTTCGGTTAAAAAAATTAATTTTTTCATGTTCTCAATGATGAAATGATCATCGGTGGTGTCATGATATGATATTGAGGGTGGTGTTGGGGGGATATTTTCAAGAGGTAGGTAAAATATAGAGATGATACTCTCTGGTTCATTTTTAGACATGAAGTTCTAAGGAAAGGAAACTCTACAAAAATTAATTGGGGGGAAGGCCCATTTGATCTTGATGATTAGATGACTATGAGTTTATGAACCCATGTTACTATGTCATGGGATATAGAAACTAGGATTGGTGTATGGTCCATGCTTGTGTATCTCATATAATTTTTAGGTGTAATATGTCTATATAAAATACATATTTAAATGTTTTATTAAATTGTTATATATTATTATTTATATTCAATTTCAAAAATATATTTATTTATATCATTAATAATGGAAGGATTTATTACATGAACTATTAATGTTGGTATTGAAAATAATAATAATAATAATAACATCATTATAATAAATATTATTTCATGCGTGTATGCGTGTTCATGTATATGAATAGAGAAAAATAAAAAATTTATACTCCTATGTCAAAATTTACCAAATTAATTGATAATTGTCCTTTTTTTCATATAGATCTCAATGGTGATATTTTTTAAGTCAAAAATGATTATTTATAAGGTGTTTTTTGAAATTTAAAACACCAGACATTTATATTGTCTATAATTTGACCTGTAATAATTTTAAGAGTACCTGCTTACAGATTTTTACAAGTAGAATGCAAAAAAACCTCCATTGACTGATTTAGATCCAATAAGATAATGAAAATATAACGATAATATTTTCCCTTGAGTGTGTAAGTAGAAAACATGATGACTACTATAACAATGCTGATACATAAGGATCCTTCAGCAAGATTTGTGATCCAGAGTATAATTATATTCACTTGTAACAATTACAGATTCCAAAAAATATGGGGATTTGATGACGTTATTCCTGATGATGGGTGGTGATGAAAATTTTTGTGATTATTATGGGTTGATATTTGTTTGTGTGGAATTTTATATTATTAATTTTATTTAACATGAAAAGTGACAATGTTAGAATTTTATAATTCTGGTATAGAAAACATGTAATTTTGATAGATATAATATAAAATTGAAATTATGATGAGTTACACATTATTATATTGATGATGTGTGATTTCTAAATGATGAATTTAGACAAGAAATGTGAGCTTATATATTATTCTATGATGTGATAACATATATTTTGTGCACATATTTCACTCTCCTACTATATTATAGGTGAGTAGTATATATAGAATGTGGTTCCTTTATAGGTGTGAAATTCTCCATTGGTTCTCTATGTAATAATGATTTAATAACCATAGGTTAGTGACATAAGTTCAAAATGGAATCGATAAGATTTTTACTGTATAGGATTGACATGGATAGTTATATAATTCATGATATTCATCGTGATGATTATGTGTTGATGGATATCTTTTGAGGTTTCTTAATAGGTGGAGGGAAGTATTGTGATTGGATGTTCAAACTATTATATTGACTATTCAAACTAATACATTGTTTTATGAATATATAGGTATGAGTACTTTTGGGATCCAAAATTGGGTTTTCTTAAAGTATTATTAATTAAATCATAGAGGTGTCTCGAAAACATCCAAATTATTTTTCTATAAGAACTCTATAAATGGATACGGTGGAAAAACAATTCATGAGGGTTGCTAGGATGAGTTCATTTATATAGTTCTTAACCTTAATCATGAAATTAATCTTTTATTCTCATTACTCAATTTTTTTCTCGCAATGTAGTTCCAAAATATGTATTATAGGTTCTAGGAGGGTCATCTTAGAGGGGTATCTCTCACAGCTGGGTGTTGGGTACAACATCTTGGCCTAAGAGCCACAAATCTTGTGCTCAAATCCATTTTACTACATGGCCCCATGCGTGCTTTACAATATGCCAGAGGATTATGACTATCATATAGGTTCAAAAGGTGGACTATTTGGGAGAATATTCACACAAGATCAACAATAAACCTAATTGAAATAATAATAAATAAAGGTAGTAGAATATAATAATGAAATAGTAGCAGTAATTATAATCAATACCCAAGCAAACACCAAATAATTCTCCCATTCATGACCATGCTAAGTAAAATTAACAAATTCAATATAAAAAAATACATACAACATGACTAGACTGAAATAGAATTAATAAATAAAAGATCCAACTCCGATAGGTTTCCCGAGTACATGGGAAACCCCCTACTACATGTCGTGTCCTAGCCAATTCTAAAACATGTTGCACAATCCAGGGTCCTATCCTATAACTAGGAGAACAGTCCGGGTAAAAAATTGTAGCTCAAATAATGAGAGAGTATAACTCAGTAGGCCATCAACAATGGTGTCTAATTCATATACATTCCATGAGTATACATTGAATCAATAGTGTCCATGTACAATAATAAATGAAATCCATAAGGTAAATGAAATACACATAAACCCCATCTAGCTCTAGTCCCTTATGGGTCACCTGGATGACCATACCTACTTTGGCCTAAGCTGAAATATCTCTAAATAGGACCTCATATATATATATATAAACCCAAAAACATGAATATTTATATACAAATATAATTGTACTGGTTAGTACCTAGGGATCAAGACCCAAGAATCCTTATAAGGATATCATATAAGTGTCATAATTTATATAAAAAGCGCCATGCCTGATGATAAATAATAAATGATAAGGGAGACCATGAATAATAGTTTTTTGGTGAATGATAAAGGATGGCTTACCATTAATTTAATCAACAATAGTAATTATAATATTGGAAAGGTCCTCCGTGTCCAACACATTCAATTAGTATTTATATGGGAACTATTCATAACAATACATAAATTAATGATATGGGTGCCATGACCAACACTGTTTATGAAATTTTAAATAATTTCATTTCTATAATGTTCTAGAAATAATAATAATAAACACTATATTGTATAAGTTAAATTTACTAAATGAAGGGGAACATCATTTCTAATGATTTTTAATTATTAAAAGGGAATGCAATGTCTAACTATTTTAATAATTATAGAGAAATGTCATGTCCAACAGGTTTAATAAATAAACAAGGAATACCATGTCTAGCATCACTAAAAGAATAACACAACCAATAGGAACATTAATTTAATAATTAGTTATAGGACATAAAATATATCTATGCCATGATACTATTCATTACGATTGTTTAATTCAATTTAATTATAAGTAATAAGGTGGGACATGTTTAAATAGATATACCTAAATAAAATTTAGTTGATTTATTTAGGTCGTTCCATCATAATAGAATACCATAATAGACCAAGGGTTTTATCCAAACCATTTTAAATTTCATTAAATTCCATTAAATAATTATATTTACAAGGGACATGTCAAAACCATAGTATGGTGGTTTAGTTTATATACAAGGAGTAAAGCTCATGGGAATATAATAAACACACCCATAGAGAAAGTTTGATTCAATGTGAACAACCCGAAAAAGCTTAATTAATGAACCATAACTATCTAATCAAAGGCATTAGATTTTACATAATTAATTTTACATCTTAGAGGAAACACATGGAAAATACAACACATAACAAAATGATGGTTTTTATAAAAATTCCATACACTAAGTGAAAATCCATGGACCACATACCTCATGATTATAAAGCTTCACTCCTCCATTATCACCCATTGATTTGACCCGAAGTGAATGAAATTGGAAGAATCCAAAGGATTCCCTAAAAATATGGCATATTATCTCACACAACAATAGTTTCCCTAAGGGTGATGAAAACAAAGAAAGTAGGTCAGAGGAGTATTTTCCTTACCTATAGGCTTCCAATGTGTTGAACGATGTTTGAATCAGACTAAGAATAGTGAAACCACCATTGTAAGAGGATAAGTAGAGGGTTAATGAGGGGGTTCTCCTAGGTGAAATGTGTTAGAAATAGGTAAAAATATATTAAGGACTAGAGGAAAAAAATACTCATTTTACCACATTTAAGAGGCATGTGGTTAGACCACATGGTTAGGAAAACCATGCACCAACCATGTAACAGCACTGTCTAACCAAAAAGAAATCACATAGTTCACTTACACAGTTTTCCAATTGCATGGAATCCATGTGGTCTTCACGGGACAAGTTCCTCCTACCCCACATAGCTAGGTGAATAGTTAGTCAAACCATGTGCAAGCCATGCAGTTCACCTCTATAATTTATTGCAGGTGTATTGTATTGTTGTATGACCTTTGGTGTTTTACATAGTTGTATGACCTTTGTTTGAAAAACCATGTGACATCATCTAATCCCTCTACATATTTTTGGGACCTCATACATGGTTTAGAAAAACCGTGTCTCTTTACAAAATTGGCCTCACTTTTGAGTCATACGGTTATCCCTAACCATGTTCCCAATGTTGTCTCTCTCAGAATTGAGATTTCAGGACCTGGAACTTCAGAGTCTCTCCTAAGGTTCCAAGACCCCTCTCAATACTTAAATCACATCCACAAAAAAACACATTTAAGTGTTTTAATTCTCAAAACATCATTATAAATCTTAGCTTAAGTTTGAACCAATCCACCAAATTGAAAATTCAAAATCCTCTAAAAAATTTCATTCGTTGAAAAAAATGGTTGTTACAACCTCCATGAATAAAAACATCTCATCATCAAAAAGTATTTGGGGACACAAAAACACCACCCGACCTAGTTGGGATGGAAATTCTTGCTTGACTATACAATTTTCATTTCGAAACACCTAATGTGCCTCAATGAGTCACTCTAAGAATACACTATTTAAGCCACCCAAAACATGATACAATGCTAATAACTATCAAAAAAAACCTCATGAATCTGAGTAAATAATATTGTATAACTCAATACCTGATCACTTAATTGTGTATTTCCATCAACCATCCTATAGTTCTCCCCACCAGAGGTTCTAGCCTTCAATTACCTATTTCTGAAACATATAACCCTCACCATAGGAATTGTATTTTGAAGAAATTTATGTGCATCCTAAAAAAGATCCCAACATTTATAACATATTACAAATGAGGACACTACCTTCATTCCTTTATTTTATAAAAAATTTTGAACTCGAATCAACAATGATCATATTGGTTGTGATGGAAATTTCCTTGAAAATCCATATCTGACCTTTAAGTTATACCTGATTAATCCTAATTATGTACCCCATATAGTTCCCCACTTAACACATAAAAATATTATAAGAAACTCAATTAGATGTAATTTAATATAAATTGTTCTAAAATGATTTTCATTATCATCCAACACATCGCCAAAAAAAATTCTAAAGCCTTTTGTTAGAAGGAATATTGAGATTTTTCTGAACATGCTCATCGATTTCCATAACTAACTTCTGAGGATGTATCATGGATAATCCATATCCTAATAAAGGCATCATCATGAAAAATAAAAATCACAACAAAATCTCAGGCAAGACCCCAGATCATCACCAGCCATATTGGGGCCTAATGATCACAATCCAACATCCTCTAAATCCATATCTGAACGAGTACATAGCATTAATAGAGAAATATTATAGTACACATGTCTCTTTATCTAATAGTAGATGAAAACCAAAATGACCATCCAATGAAAAATTTATAAATTACAAGGGGGTTACCCTCCAATAACTGATGGTGTCTATCTAAACTATAATGATTTTTACACCACTCATAGATATCAACTCCCAAGGAGTCCATTTATCTAACCAAAAGGCCTGAATTTTAATTATTTATCTCAGTGTATAGATGATGATTTCTTAGCCTACTTTTTATGGTGTAAATATATTGGTAATTCTTACCAATTGACTAGAAGTACACTAAGATTTCACATATTACATGTTCCTTGTCTACAGATATGAATATCACAAAATCAATTGAAAATTTTATTGATAGGAATCTATATCTCTCCCAATACATGCTCTATCAAAATAGACATCATTTTCCTCGAACAATCCCCCGACACTACATCTGCTGATGATGTGTGAACAAGTACAACTATAGGTTAACCACCTCACAGAACCCTAAACCCCTCATCATCACATCAGATACATGAAAAATTAAATCTATCAACCCACCAGCTTCCAAAATCCTTTCTGAACATTTTTAATTGGACCATTATAGTTTCATTCCTTCTACTTAGAAGGAAATATTTGACATAATCATAAGGATAAAACACACATTAAAAGCTTCATAAGAATAATTTTATTAAAAAATAATTCATCCCACATCGCACACTCCATTTACCACTGAACACAGTTCCTGAACATGGAAAACACACCTATATCAAGAATCAACATGACTGGAGATAAAGGCCAACCACTTACAAGCGCACTAGTACAAGTTCACTCCTAGATGTATGCATAATGATCACCATGATTCACATTCACACATGTCATCATTATCTATCATAAAATCCGAAACAAATCTAGATGGATTGTGTTATCTCACCCAATATTTTTTACAACATCATCCCAAATCATTTGGAGAACTCATATTTCAATTATTAGATCAAATATATGATGTTCGATAAAGTTATCAACACCAAGGTCACTACTCTGGAGATTACCTACAAATGTAGCCTTCATGTACTCAAAAATATTTAAAAAAAATTGGAAATAAAATGGTTTAAAGTGTTATGTGACCATGTTTCAAAAACTACATATGATTTAACATATCAATTCTTAACTTGAAAGACACTGTGTGTCAAAAAAACATATTTTTGGGACAAAAAATAAAATAATAACAACTTCCATATATTTTAATTTATAGTCACAACGTAACTAACTATCCCAGAGTTGTATTGGCTCTATGACTATATATAGGTTGATGAATGTTTGAGTCATCTAACAAAAATAAGAATGATCACACAATTAATAAGGTAACTGACCATAACTAGGGAATGTCAAACCTGCTAAACCAGAGTATTAAACAATGATCATTCCCTTAATATTTATCAAATTATCAAATGACCACCCTTAAAATGATGGGGGTGTCATATCATATCCAAGACCCATACTCAAGACAAACAACACCTGAATAAAACCTCACATATGAAACACATTATAATAATTTAGCAGTGCTTTATTTTTTGAAGGATATACATTTACCAGGATATACCCTTATTTAAACAAGGTATAGACCCTAAAAAAAATTCATACCAAAAAGTTCAATAGGCCTTACCACCTAACCCATATGTCCAATGAAACATAAGAAGATGTCTTTAGATGTCCGCAACAGTTCTCAAATTATTGTTCAAGGAAACTCTGAAGGAAACATTTAAAACTAACCCCTACATGAGGGTGCATACAATAAACACTTCTAAAAGGATTAATTTGTGGAAATTAGTCGATGATAACTTTTTACAACTTTTAAATCAGCTCATATATAATGGATATGAAGTACCAATTATAAAGGAAAAAAATAATAAGCACTTTATTTAGTTGTTTCCATGTAGATCTATAGGTAAATTATCTCATAATTTTCTTTTTAAAACATTTCATTTTTCCTTAAATTCTCACAATTGGGTCAGTTAAATAAAATTTCAATTTAAATCTGTAGGTAAATATAATCTTTTGGTTGTAGTTTTAATTTTAATTAATTAACATCTCATTCCAACAAAACTCGAAAGTAGAGAAAAGTTCATTTATCATTTTATGGGGAATCAACATAGTAAGATGTCACTATACATTTATACATAACAACATACAAGTGGATGATATCATTTTAAAGAACCATATAATATAACATTAATAAACCCCCATGGGTCTAAGTACTAACGAAAGTAAGAAAAATGATGACCTATGAGGGTCCCATCCGGTTAATATATGTTCATTAATTTGGGCTTTCATTCTCATCTTATGGAGTCTATTATTTCCAAATTACAATTAGAATCTCATTTATGTGTAACCCAATAGTAGTTGATTTTTTAATGATTAAATACACCATTAGTGGGTTTGTCATATAATCACATCATGTCAAGACCGACCTACTCAAGTCAAGACTAGTTTATCTCATAAACATATAATATCATGACTGAACTACTTGGGTAGAGTTCAGTCTAAGATCCCTATACAACCAAATTATATTATGAGTCATATTTTTAACAACTTTTATATTTATAAAATGGACCAGTTAGATGAAAAACCTTTTCAATATTATAATGTAATATGATTTATATGTTAAAATTAAAATTCATGTAACCAAAACTAGACCATACATATGGTATTAGAATATAACAGGTCAAATACGATGATTTGAATTGATGGATCACCATTCCCAATTTATAGATGTATAATTTTTATAAATTATAATTGGAATCCATATAACTAAAATCATCCACTGTTTTATCCCCATTAAAAATAATTCTATGTATTATCATATCATAATTGGTTAGTTGAGGTGCCTCCATCAAGATATATAGGAAAAAATATTTAGGATGACGTAGACACCTTAATAACTGTTTTTTATGATTTTACCTACATGAAATGTTAGCATAGTTAAATTATAGAATTCCAGATAGATAGAATATGTAACAAGAAATACATTTAAAAAAATAAACATGGCATATAATATGCATGCCATATATATACTCATGTTCCTTTTATGATGTATAAATAATAATTCCTTATCATATGAGGATAGGGGAAAAATATTGTAAATATAATAAATCAGTAAGTAGTAGAAATGTACATCAATCATTCATGGTGGAATAACAATCAACTATAATAACAACAGTATGAACAAATTTCACATCCTTGGAAACTTGATCTTTCCTTTATGTGTGGGTTGGACAGATCTAGACATGAGCTATTTACCATGTCCCAGACATTCCTAGTATTATTTCTACAATATAAAATGGTATAATAAAGGGAAAAAAGAATCATTGATTCTAATTCGTAATGTCCTGGCCTAGGATCCATTAATATGGTGCCCCGAGTTGGTTCAAAAATGGCCTCAGATGCACCGCTATGTATTCTAAAGGCAAGAAAATAGCAGCGAGGCTCTAAAGGTGGGTCATTAGAGAGAAAATGCCCTCTATACGATCCATAAATATAGTAAGATCAATAAAAAAATAAAGTAATATGATTATAATAATGAAATTATAGTAGAAATCAAAGCTGATACGCAATCCAATGCCAAATAATCCACCCATAAATGAATATACGATGTAAAGTACAGGTAGTGAATACACCAATGATTCATAAAATAGGAATAGAATGGAAAGAATAAAATATAATTAAATACCCAACTCCTATAGGTGTCCTGAGGACATTCCTAAACCCCAGACCCATTTGTAGTCCAAACCCAAAATAAAAAGAGGCATAATCTAGGGTCATTTCCTATACATAAACTAGTTTGAGATCAAGTTCCCAATGCGACACCAGAACAACCATACCACGTTTTTCATAATCCAGAATATCTCTGAACAAGATATCATATATATATACACAGAAGGATGTATATATATATGTGTGTGTATATGTATGTATTGGTGAGGACCCTGGGCACAAGACAATATGTGTCCCCATAAGGATATCATAAAATTCTCATACATTAAATAAGGGATATCATTCTCAAAGATCTCAAATAAATGAAAAGGTTCTTCCTGACAAATAGTTTTTCGGTGAATGATTTGGGATTTCTGTAGATAACCAAGATTTACGTACATGGACAATAAATTTTATTTAGGAATACTTAATATATGACACAAACAAATTCCCAAAGACCATATTAGATTAGTGTCTTTGGAAACATAGAAACATTATCTTCTAACAAGGTAAAAGATATTCAATATCTCCCTTAAAAATCATGACCTTTAGTTTTTCTACCTAAAACCATTCTTTCTATTTTGGAGAAAATAAAATTTAAAAGGGATGAGCTCAAATGCTCAAAAAAGGTAAACATAGAGAACATAAAACAAAACCTAAACATTTGAATGTAAAATCTTGAGGCATGAAATAAATATTGGCAGTACGTAAGGTATGGATCCTAAAGGAACATTAACTATGATATAATAACATTGGAATAAAACATGTAATTTTTGAAAACTATCAAACACAGAATATGATTTCGATAGTAGCCAAGGAATTTAATCCAATACCCTCATAGTGGATAAATTCCATTACTAAACCGAGGTTACTTTCCATTCCAACCATGTATTACTAATCCAGATTTACTTGTTGTTACAGTCATGTCTATCTCCTAAGATATAAATCATTACCCAATGTATTGGAGGGATATATAGTTCCCACACACCTCATAATGAAATCATTCTTACATGTTCCCCAAAGAAAACATAAATCATTCATCATATCATAACCCAAGAAATAAAATGGGTTTTTAAAAATCATTACATCATAACATAATCCATATAAAATAAATTGAATTCATAAAAATAATTACATCATAAAAACAATAAAATGAATGTAATGATAGGGATATAAATATAATCCTATTTAAATTACATTATCATAGATGTAAAACAATTTTGATAAAACACTGGAACTAAATTATTGTGGAAAACATCATTTTTTCTTTAAAAAAGTTTTCTTTTATCAAAATGACACGTAATTTCAAAATAAAATAATTTAGTTCAAAATAAAGTTGATGTATTGTAGATGAATATTCATGGAAATAAAGAATCATGAAACTATAAAAATCCATTCCTACTATATAAGTTAAAAATCATTCTTCTCATACTTTTTCCAGAAAAGTCAAAAAGTACCCCGTATCGTAAACGTAAGAAAAAATCCTTCCAAAACATTTAGTAAAAGTAAAAATGGTTAAAAGGAAATTAAATATAAATAGAATAAGAGAAAAAATTCAATGAGAATGTTCTTATAAAACATGGAAACATATTACATATATACCCCCAGTAAATACTTACATATAAACAATCTCAGATAAAAATGAGATCAAAAAATTAACACATACCTTGTACTTTTTGTTAGTCGAGGGTGTGGTCACCTTCTATATAAGGAATAAATAATGTTATTAAATTATACTGGGACCATATATATATTTATAATATCATATATGATCCTATGTGATCCTATAATATCTTTTTTAATAGTATTTCAATATTACCATAATTTTCGGCGTTAACTACTTCATTTTACCATTATTGTTTTGTCTTGTAAGTTATGTTTGTTATGCATAGGATGTATCATATCCATGAAATTATGTTCATAATTATTATATTCACTCATCATATAAATTTTATAATCATTCTTTAATTGTTAATGTGGATAACGAATCTCACCGCTTCGTGGAGACGGTAGGCTGTAAGTACACACAACGAACGATATCATTTTCTTGATGGTTAAATGGTATATAATTGGATGATATAATAACTATAAATAATAATTATCATGATAAATTCCTTATTTAAATTCATTACACTCATAATTATACCTGTCCTAATAAAATATTTCTGGATAACAAATTACACCGCGACGTAGAGACGGTAAGCCGTACGTACGCATGCATGGTGATATTGTTATTTGTAGGTTGGATAAAATGAGGTATAATTTTTTCCAATAATTATAATAACAAATTATAATTTATTATATACTATATTTATTAATTTATTATGGAATCCACGTAGAAATAAGAAGTAGAAGAAGAAAGTAAATTGAATTGAATTGGTAATGCAATTTCCTCTTCTTCGTTGTATTTCCTTTGGAACTCTTCTTTGGGACACTATGGATGGTGTTTTGGGAAACCCAAGACCTCCAAAAATTAACTAGGAATGTTTATATGATAATTTGGATGAGTTTTGTCAAGCTATAAGGCTCAAGGAGGTGTGATAAAATGTCGGAGTATATGCCTTTTTATAAGAGAGGAGGTGGAGTACTTTAGGAAGGTATTGAAATATTATTTTATTATAAAATGGTTTTCAGTTTAAAAAGATAAAAAACTAATTTAATACAAATATTGGATGAGGATTGTTTGAAATCCTCTCAAACAATAGGTTTTGGAAAAGTTTAGGTCTCAAATTTAACATTATCTTTTAGTTTTAACCCTTAGTTAACTAATTTAACTCTTAGCTTATCTTCTCGTATATTCATACTATATGGTTAATATAGTTACTATAAAATTATAATAGACCCTAAGTGGTTCATTAATGACATTTTAAACATTATATGAGTAATTTTTCCAAATTTATGATTTTTATAACTATTATATCATTTAATGGAATAGTATTTGTTTAAAAAACTCATTTCTGTCAATTTTTATAATATTCATATGACTTTTTAAAATCCATAAAAACATGATTATTTCTAAAAAAACATCATTAATAAAATATTAAAAGTAATAATAATTTATAAAAAAAAATTATGGTATAAAATGTTTCAAAATAAATTTATTTTAATATTTATAATATCAATTATTTAAATCATTCAATAATAAGGTAATCACTGCATCATCATTGTGTCGTAAATAAATTTATTTATTTGGTGTCTAAAAATTATAAATAAAAACCCATGATGTAGGAAATCCTTTTATATTTCAAATTAAAATTTATAGTTCAATTTATCTTATGTATAAGCCCATATTCAAATAGTATTATTAAGAAGATACGTGTTTATGGAATATTTCTCTTTACTTTAAATTAATTCTTATAAAATGTCATTTTCACATCCAAGTGGTTCTATATGGCCCCAAAATTGGACCAAGGATTCCCATTGTTGGAAATATTTCATTAAATTGGATTATGAAATGTGTTGGGGTAGTTTAATATTGTTATAATAAAAGTTTTCCCCTTATTTACAAGATTTACCCTTTAACCATGGTAAATAAAATAATTACTGAAATTACTATTCAT
Organism: Viscum album; assembly: GCA_963277665.1. Taxonomy (NCBI): domain Eukaryota; kingdom Viridiplantae; phylum Streptophyta; class Magnoliopsida; order Santalales; family Viscaceae; genus Viscum; species Viscum album. The sequence continues at coordinate 1,983,068,666 of OY728119.1, forward strand.
AATGTCCAAAAATAAAAGGTACCTATTCAATAAAAAATTACCTTATGATTCCAAATATGGAATAAAATTATCCAAATTCAAAATACATAATTTTCAATAATTAATTTAAAATTAATTCCTGTTGTCTATACCAAAAAGAAGGTTTTTAAAACTTAATAACTATCAAAAGATTGACATGTGTTTATGTAAAATATCAATGGGAACTTACTTCAAATGACCAAAAATTGATTAAATTATAAAAATATATTCTATTTATACTTTAAAACCATTATATAATATGATTTAACCATATAAATTATCACTATGTAAAAAGTTTTTTTCAATTTAAATTTAGTGTATTTTTACTATTCATCAAAACATGATAGTTATCAGACAAATACAAACAATTCATCCAAAGTAAATTTTGATTTATCACTTCTAAATAAGAAGTTTTTTTTGTAAAATAGAGCATATAAAGTGTAAAAAACTAAATTTAAAAAGGGTTCTCCATAAAAGGGGGGTAAAACTACATTTCATTGAAAAATACTTCTTTTATGAAAAAAAATAGATTTTGTTCCCATATAATGTGCTAGAAAAATGTGTAAGATGAATGATAATGTTATATAAAATTCAAAATATGGTTAATAATATTCCTAAAGGGTAGTTTATTTCTCATTATATAATAATATTTTAACAATATTTCGTTATTTAGTGAAACTTGTTATGGCATACAACAGAAGCTTTCGAGGAAGGTCGCTCTTGCATGTAACGCAAGCCACATCAGTGTTACGTGTAGTGAAATATTAATTTGGTGTTTATTATACAATAATGCAATCTTAGTTCATTTATAAATTGGAGAAAATATAGACCCATTTTTGAGTGAAATGAATTCTATCAAAAGAACTTGAAATTGTGTACAAGACAAGCCAAGAATAGTGTTGCATATAGTGAAAGCTAATCAAAGTGTAGCATACAACACAATACAGAAAAAAAAATTAAAAACAAGCTATATCATAAAATATTGGCGTTTCGTATTCTACCACTCTTAAAAAATGAATTTCACCCTAGAAATTTCATGGGGTTATAAATTGTTTTCTACTTGAAAGTTTCTTTCTTGGAAACCCACATCGTAAAAAGGGATACTAAAACATCAATTTAAAAAGGGAAGTTAGATACATAACGGTTACCCAAAGTAACTCATCACTATGTTTCCACATAAAAGAACATAATTGGTAAGTGAAAACATGGATATGGAAGTGAAATCTAACAATCAGTTTCTAATGGATAGTGATAGAGAATAATTTTTAGATAATGTAAACTACATGAAAGCCATAAATATGAAATGATTTAAGGGAACATCTGATTCATTAGATAAGAAGGTACTGGTATGAAATTTTTGGTTTCAGTATCCTTTTCATAATGTTGATGAATTTTTGTATGAGGATAATTACTTACTTGATTTTAGTACAATCTCACTATTGGTTGTTCCCCGAACAATTTCCACTTCATCTCTTTTTTAATGAAATGAAGGTGAATTTTTTATTCTTGAACTGTTAGAAGATCATGCGATAGAATGATAGATCATTCCATATTTCTCAAAAAAATGTTAGAATAGGTTATAAAATATGCCTAAGTTAAACTATAGTGGGATAATACATTAATCTAACAAACTTCAATCAAAATATATCTTATAATATCCATTAATGGATAGCATTAAAATCCTTCAAAAAACTGATAATATAAAACATTATAAAGAGGTGAACTAAATCGACTTACCATTTGTCTCCCATACCTCAATTGGTTGTTCTTGGTTGTCACTTTCCAAACATGTGAATATTTTATTCAGGTATTCTCTTGAAACATCATAATAACATTAATTACCATTGAACCTTAGTGAAAACATTCATTATATAAAAATTAACTCTTTCCACACACTAAAAATTCAAAAAATTGAATATATTCTCAAACCATGATATCACTTTTTATTTATATTAGCCATGAGATCATTAATACTATCAAAAATATCATTCTCTATGTATCCTTTTATTATGTGCATATCACGTGCTTTCTAAAAATATTTAAATCACTTTTCTTGGTTATTAGAACCATATAATTTTGGAAAACCACAATAGAACAATACATAAATATTATAATATTCCATAATACAATAAATGAGATTCCAAAACACTATTTTTGTAATCCCATTACATAAACACTTAATCATTCCACTACATAGTTGTCATAGTGGACATAACTAATATTTATTACATGTGACTTCCCTTTTTTCTTTATGAGGTTGATGATATCGATCATCAATAGCCCTTGGATTAGGGCATTGGTTACCATAATGCTCCATTTCCTTACACTTTTATCTTTGAAGTGTTGGGGGTGCATTCTCTGTAGTCTTCTCTATATTCACATCATTATTATCCTTTTTCCCATTACTTAAACTTTGAACTACTCGATGAACTTCTTTTACACACTTGAAACATTTTTTATTCCCTTTAAGATAATCTCCATCATGGTTCTATATACACTGTGATCATAAGGAATCATTCATCTTCTTTTCAGCATTGTTTTTAGATTTTATAGAAAACCCCATCTTTCATTTCCTATTAATACCTTGAGATTGATATGTTACACCAACATAAAATTTTACCATGATATTACAGCGCACAATATCTTCAAATCTAATGAGGTCTCTTATAGTTAATGCTCGTAGAAGACTTGGTTTTATGCCACTAAATAATTGAACAACATTACATTCCGGTTGGATGATAATGCCAGAATCACACCTTGTAGGTCTTGTAAATGTTTCCCCGTATGTACCTACAGATTCATCATCCATTTTCTTATGCTCAGGGAAATACTTTTCTATATTTGTTCTAAGAATACAAGAGAATTACTTATAGAAAAATATGTTCTTGAACTCATCCCATTCTATGTATTAATTTAATCTTGTTGCCTTGTATTCTTCATTCGATACCTCCACTAGTCTACATCACCTTCTAATTGATAGACAACCAAAATGAATTTTTCATGTTCCGAATAATGATGGATGGAAAAATATCATTTCAAGGGTAATGATCCACTATTCAGTAATAAGTGGATCAGAAGACCCACAAAAATAAGGTGGATGTTTCATCATGAAGAACATAATTGAATGTTATTCACTTCTCTCTTCATTTGGGAGTCTAGAATGATTAATAACTTGGGTAGGTATAACAATAACATTTTTCATTCAATCTCCCATAAAATTTGGTTTTCCAGGAGGAAAATAATTTCATTTCCCAGTGCATTGATCATCAATATGGTTCCTTCGGATTCCAACCATCATCTAAAACCCCAAAAGAATAGTGTGAGGGGAAAATTCATCCTATAAAACAATACAATCAAGGAAGATTCCATTCAATATATAACATATAAGGTTTAATCCTAGGTTATTCATTATCATTACCATAATTATATGACTCTAATCTATTGTTATACCTACCCTTAGAGACATCTCCTGAAATACCTTAGAAATATATCTAGTGATCTCACTAAAACTTTCATATCCTACTTTCCAAGGGTCGACTAAACCTTTGATCTGATACCAACTGTAGAGACCCGAGCTTGAAATACATGGACATTACATTTCTTTTTCAGAATACATAATACATGACACAAACTGATTCCAAAACACCATATTAGTTTAGTGTCTTTGGAAACATGGAAACATCATCTTCTAATAAAGTGAAAGATCATCAACATCTCCCATAAAGATCTTCCACTTTTTTTCCTACATAAAACATTTATTTATATCCTAGGGAAACGAAAAATTAATAGGGGTGAGCTCAAATGGTCAGAAATGGTAAACATAGAGAACATAAAACACACCATAAACATTTGAACGTAAAATATTGAGACATGAAATAAATCTTGGTAGTACGCAAGGCATAGAAAATAAAAGAACATTAACCATGATAGAATAACATTGGAATAAAACATGTAATTGTGGAAAACTAATAATCACAGAATATGATTTCAATAGTAGCCACGAAATTTTTTCCAAGACCATCATAGTTTACAATGTTCATTAAGAAAACAATTTTACTTGTCGTTCCATCCATGTATTACAGAACCAGATTTACTTACCATTCTAGTCATGTCTATCTTATGAGATATAAATCTTTACCCAATAAATTTTAGGGATATATTGGTCCCAAAAATCTCATAATTAAATCATTCTTACATGTTCCACAAAAAACATAAATCATTCATCATATAAAACCCAATGAAACAAAATGGATTTCTTAAACAACATTACATCATAAAATTATCCATATAATATAAATAGACGTTATGAAAATAATTCCATCATAAAAACAATAAAATGAAATAATAGTATGGATATAAATATAACCATATTTAAAGAGCATCATCTTAGATGGAATTTTTTTTAATAAAACACTTGAACTTAATTCTTGAGGTAAATATCCTTTCTTCTTTAAAAAAGTTTTCTTTGCTCAAAATGTCACGCAATTTTGAAAGAAAATAATTTAGTCCAAAATAAATATGAAGTATTTTGTAGGATGATTCATGGAAATAATGAATCATAAAACCATAAAAATCCGTTCTTGTCATTTAAGTTAAGAAAAACATTCTTCTTGTACTTTTTCCAGAAAACTAAAAAAGTACCTCTTATGGTAAACATAAGAAAGATTCCTTCCAAACCATGTTATAAAAGTCAAAATGGAAAAAATGAATTTAAATACACATAGAAGAATATTAAACATTATATGATAATATTCATATAAAACATGTAAATGGATGATACATATACCTTCTTTAAATGATAACGTATAAACAATCATGGATAAGAATGAAATTGAAAAATTAACCCCTACCTTTTAATTTTCATTAGTCGAGCATATGGTAACCTTCTGTATATTGGTTAAATAATTTTATTAAATTATACCATGACCATATACATATTCATGATATTATATATGATCCAATTTTATCCTATAATATCATATTGTAAACAATATTTTAGTATTACTATTATTTCTGGTGTTAACTGCTTCATTTTCCCATTCCTATTTTGTCATGTAAGTCATATTTGTCATGAATACGATGTATTTTATCCATTAAATTAAGTTAATAATTACTATTTTCTCTAATTATATAAATTTTACAATCATTCTTTAAATTTTAACTTGGATAATGGATCTCTCCGCATCATGGAGACGGTAGGTCGTACGTATGCATGAGCGACGATATCTTTCTTTTGATGGTTGAATGGTATGTAATTGGATGCAATATTAATTATAAAGAATCATTATTATGTAATATTAATTAATTAAATCCAATACACTCATCATTATACCCATCCTATTAAAGGTTTTTGGAATAACAAATTATACCACGATGTGGAGACAATAAGTTGTACGTATGCACGCATGGTGATATTGTTATTCGTTGGATGGATAAAAGGAGGTATAAGGTTGTATCATAATTATAATTATATATCATAATGTATAATATAATGTATTTATAAATTTATTATGTAATCAACATAGATATATGAAGTATAAGAAGAATATAAATTGAATTGAATTTGTAAAGCAGTTACCTCTTTTTCTTTGGACTTCCTTGGGACCTCTTCTTAGGGACACTAGGGTTGGACATTTTATAAAACTAGAACATAAATAAGTTAAATATAATAGTTTAAAGTAGAATTGGAAAGATTTTTTTTTGAGCTAGTGGCTCAAGGAGGTTTGGGGAAAAGTGGGAGGAGATGCCTTTAAAAAATAGAGGAGGAGGGGCACATTAGGAAGGTATTGAAATATTATTTTATTAGAAAATTATTTTCAATTTCAAAAGTGAAAAAACACGTTTAATAAGTATATATAATGATTTTCGTTTTAGGTCCACTCATCCAAAAGTTTTTAGACAAGTTTAGGTCTCAAATTTAACCTTATCATTTAGATTTAATCCTTAGTTAACTAATTTAACTCTAATCACGTCTTCTTGTATATTCATACTATATAGTTAATATAGTTACTATAAAATACCAATAGAACCCAAGTTGTTAATTAATTTAATTTTAAAAACTATCTATATCATTTGGAAGAATATTAGATTTTTATTACTGTTATAAAATTTAATAAAATATCATTTTTTTAAACACATTTATGACAATTTTTATATTATTCATATCATGACGTTTAAAAATCTATAAAATATTGATTTTTTTTAAAAACATCACTAATTCACATATAAAAACTAATAATTGTCCATAAAAGTAGAGTTTGGCATAAAAATGTTCAACATAAATTAATTTTAATATTTATAATCTCATTTATTTAAATCATTCATTAATAAGGTAATCACTACATCATTATTATGTCACAAATAAATTTATTTATATGGTGTCTAAAAATTATAAATAAAGTTAAATGATGTATGAAATATTTTTATCTTTCCAATTACTATTTATAATAGAATTTATTTTATTCATAACCCCATATTAAAATTGTTTTATTAAAAAGATACAAGTTTATGTCATAATTCTCTTTACTTTAAATTAATTCTTATAAAATACATTTTTCACATCGATGTGGTTCCATGGGATCCCAAAATCTACACAAGGATTCCCATGGTAAGAACTATTTCATCAAATAGGATTAGGAAATCTCTTAGGGTAGTTTAATATTATTATAATATTATTTTTCTCCTTTGTTTACCAGATTCACCTTTTAACCATGGTAAAGAAAATAATTACTGAAGTTACTATTCATAATGTCCAAAAACAAAAGGTACATATTCACAAAATTTGGACCTTAAGATTAAAAATATGGAATCCATTTTTCTAAATTCAAAACACATAATTTGCAATAATTAATTTGAATTAATTTTCATTGTCAAACCCAAAAGGTGAGGTTTTACGAAGCAATTACTATCAAAATAATGACATGTGTTTATATCCAATTTAAATGGTAAATTACTTCTAATGACCAAAAATTTATTAATGATAAAAATATATTCAATTTTTACTTTAAAAACATTAAATAATATGATTTAACCATATAAATTATCTCGATGGAAAAAGTTGTTTTTAATTAAATTTTTGCGTATTTTTATTATTCATCAAAACATGATAGTTATCAAAAAAATATCAAAAATTAAAACACATTAAATTTTTATATCACATTTATAAATAAGAAGTTTATTTTGTAAAATATAGCACATAAAGGATTCAAAAAATAAATTTAACAAGGGTTTCCATAAAAAGGCGTTAAAACTACTTTTTTTAAGAATAATTCTTTTACTTGAAAATTGATTTTTTTATCATATCGTGTTCAATAAAATGTGTAAGATGAATTATAATGTTATATAAAATCCAAAATGTGGTTAATACTATTCATAAAAATTATTTTATTTCCCATTAAATAATAATATTTTAATTATATATTGTTGTTTAGTGAAATTCGGTATGGCGTATAACAGAAGCTATCAAGGAAGGTCGCTCTTGCATTTAACTCAAGATAAGTCAGTGTTGTATGTAGTGAAAGATTCATTTGGTGTTTCATAAAACAGAATCCAAACTTATTTCATTTATACATTGAAAAAATATATACTTAGTGTTGCGTGAAATGAATTCTATCAAAAGAACATGAAATTGTGTGCAAAAAAATCTAAGAATAATGTTTCATATACTGCAAGCTAATACAATTTTGTGTATTTTGAAAACTATTCTTGGTGTTGCTAATGAAGCTCACATTTTCATATATTTTATACTGTAAATCATTTTTTATAATCCGACTATAGTGTTATGCTATGGGTAATTGTTACATTTTTAGGTTATAGTGATAATTTGAGCTTAAATGAAAAAAGGGATTAAATCTGGAATTTGGACATATTTTTATCATAGGGGAGTTGATTTGGCCATATAAAGGGCTTAATAAATCAATGATTTTTATGATTTTTGCGGGCGGAGAGCATGGACCCCACCACCGTAACAGAAACACAACGCGGCCTATACACATCCATTTGAGGTTATTCCACCCGGTATAACACGATAACACATAGGGTCGGTGCTACAAAAAATTTGGTAGAGTTTTAAAGTCATTAATGCTACCATTGGATGTTATATTTTTGAAGGAAGATTCTGGGAAGCTGCGTACAGAAAAAGAAATTGCTATTTTAAAATCCCATTCTCTATCCATTCCTTCAAGGCACCAAGGAGGAGATCTCCACCGAGGGAGGTCGGCCAAAAATATTCCCCATTTCATTTTTATTTATTTATTTTCTTTATTTTTATTTAGTTTTCTATTGTAATTTAGATTTGAAATAAATTCATTCATTTTTTTTGTTATTGTGTCCACCCATCCACCCTCTTTTCTTCCTCTCATATTACCGTCGTGAAATATAATACTCATGATCGTGGGTAACTAACCCGAGGAATATCCTGAGGGAGTAATCAGGTTCTTGAACCAAATACCATGTTTTTAATATTCTTTCAGTTAATTCTATGGATAATTTATAGTGGGTGTAATCCTCACTGTGGTTGTCTAAAGATTAACTTCTTAATCTACAACCATTTTCCCTCTATTGAGGAGGTGGATGGATGGTATGCTTAGCGATCGTTATGTAGACTTTTCATTCAAAACTGGGGTAGACTAAGGTGTGCACACATACTATGCAGTGTGTTCACTAAGAATATTTGAAGCTGGAAAATGAAGGTACTCCTTGAAATTTTTCTCAAGAGAACTTCTTTTCGTCCATAATTCCATTCTGTTTAGCATTGCATGGTAATTTATAATTGAATGTTAGTTTAATATTATTTTTCATTTCAACTATTTTATTAAATTAAATTTATTTGATAAAACATAAAACATAAAATAATAATTACTTCTTAGGTGAATTAGATTAATTAGGTGAACGAACGGAGAAAGATACTCAAGCGAGATGACCCTGGTCATCCACTATGCTCCACTAGGAAAATTAAATTGCTTTTTCCATGCCCTACAACAGGAATGCAAAAAAACAGGTGTCATTTCTAGGGATCCAATCAGTAGTTTACTTATATTTTTCCATTTTTAAATTATAGATAGATTTTAGTTTAAAAAAATCTAAAATATAAAAAAAGTAAACTTTCCATGATGTATTCAAACTACAATTACTATGCATGGAATGACTACTCACAGCTGCAAAAACTACCTGAGGAAGCTGCTTTAGAGTACAATAAAGCTCAGGTGAATGAACATAAAGAGGCCATATAAGGACTAAAGATTAAAATATAAAGGCTAACAGAATATGTCCATACTTCCCAAGAGCAACCCAACCCTGAGTTGGAGGAAGAACCTAAGAAAGTGGTGGAAGAAATTTCACCACTCATCATTGAAATTAATGAACCAGATGTGGTAAATTTTGGGGTAATTAAAGATTCATTTTTCCTCACTCAACTATTTATTGGAGAGATAGATGAAAAAGGATTACTTGTTGTTCTATATGGGGGAGATAATTAAGAAATAGATGAAATTTGGAATGAATTTGAGGAACTTCCTGATCTCCCCAAGCCTTGAAAAGAAGAAGAGCCGGCTACACAGAAGGAAGAAACCACCTGAGTGGTGGAATTTGAAGTTAAGATGGAGGATCTTGACTACCTACCTCCATCAAGTGAAGATCAACTCCAAGAGGAAGATTCAATTGTAGAAGATATTAATGCCTAACTAACTCAGGGAGATACATTAGTGAACTAAAATTCTTTTAATTTTTTTGAAACTTATTTGAGTATCTATCCTAATTCTATTGATTTTTCAGATTCTTCCAACTCATACTACACATTGGAAGATGATTTGGAAAATGATGCACCTATTGAGGAACACCTAGAGCTCCTTGAAGACATTGAATATCTACTGGAAGACCCCAATCAGGAAGATATCCATGTTTCTGATCCAAAGGAAATTAGATAAGAGGTAGAAGCCCCCATGAAGCCAACATTGGGAGACAAGATGGTTGAACAAGTAGCAACAAAATAATAGGAGGTTCCCTACTTCATCCAACCCCCGCCATGAAAGCTGTAACAAATTACGAAGGGGTGGATCTGGTATACTCTACCCACGGAGTCCTCCTCAATAAGAACAAGGAACTACAAGCTGGGAAGATCCACATGTGGTGGTTTAAATCAATGAAGCTTCATCCACCAACAGATTGTGGATAAAAGCTGGTATTTCCCTTTGTGGGTATTAAAAGATTCCATGGATCACTTGTGGGATCATACCATGATTTATCATTTACTTGAATATTAGTATATAATTTTCAATATTAGTAATTTAAATTCCAAATTCAGTATTAGGAATTAGTCTCGCATGCAGCCTACTCCTTCTTTTCATTTTGAACTTAAGTGAAATAATCCTTGTGATTAATTGAGCAATTTTTATTTTATAGGATCATGATGGATGAAGGAATCCCCAAGAATTGTAGAAAGGGGACTAAATATTTAATTCAAAAGGGAGTTTACATTTTAGGATTATCATTTATACTCCTTTCATTTTTTTGGTCCGAAACATATTTTGAGCTTTTATGAATATTCTTATCATTTTTCACACATCAATTGATTTTGAAAGAGTTGAAATGATTTTTGAAATAATGAATTTGAAATTATTGTTGTTGTGAATTATTTTTCCTTGAAAAGAATTTTCAATCATTTTTATGAGTTTGAATATTTTTTGAAATCCAATACCATGAAACACTAACTCAAAATATTTTTTTCCAATCCTGTGAGGTATTCTGAGCCAATTTTACATATTCTTCCTAATACTGACACTTTCTTGGGAGAAACATCAGTCTTGTGTGATAACCAAATTTTTTGAATATTCTCTTTTGAATCTTCGGATTTCATGGGATTTATTTGAAATTAATGAGGCATCTCTTTGGCTAAAAATATTTTATCATGAGACCCACCTTTACATTTATCCTTCGTAAGCCCTTAGATGCCATTAATTTCCTTATAGTTTTAAGCGACATTAGAAGACAATTTTTTCATACCTACCGGAACTTTTAGTATTTTTCGCATGGATATTTCAATTTTGAGTTTGGGGGAAGGGCCTTTTATGCGTGTTCATTGGGATGTGTATTATTTATGGGAGGTGCGATTTGTGTGTCAATATTTTTGGTAGTGGACAATAAGATAATTGGGAATGTGTCATCATTTCATTGTGCTTTATTTTTTTCATCCATTTATCCATAAAAAATAGAGATGAGCTTGAATTCCTCATTTTACATTCTTTTATGACTCAGTTCCCTATCAAAAATCAAGGGCATGAATTACCATTCATTCCGTGTATTAAATTTTCAGCTCATACTCGAGGAAAAATTAATTAAGAAAAGGATAAAAAGAAAATAAAGTTGTGCCTTTTTGGATTTTTGAAAAAAATATAAAACATAGATGATATCATTCATTATAATCACTTCTCGGATCATTTACCATGTCATAAATGGGTTTGGTGTTGTTTTTCACATTTTCAAGTGCGATTGAGTGAGGAATTTCATGTGTTTTCAATTAAATTAACCATCAATTATACTTAAGAGTCCATCCTCCTCTTTCTAGCCTGAAACTTTTTCAATCATTTTCCCTCCAAACCTAGGCCATAGAATCATTTGAACCATTAATTTAATCCCTCATGATTAAATTCATTTTCATGTTTCACTCTGTGGAGAAATGATAATTTTCACAAGCCTATGGTGATACATGTGACTTCCAAGTATGAGCATAAATCTAGGATCAATTTCTCTTGAGTGAAGAGTGACATAAAATTCTATGTGATGTAGGTTTTTATTGGGCCATGTATTGATTTATGAGGTTGAACAAATTTGAATGATTGAAATGAAAATGAGAGAGAATTGTTTTTTATAGATGATACATGATGGAATTATATTTTGGATAAGATCATTGATATTTTCTCATTTTTTATTGTTGTGTGGAATTTGATTTGGATGTAACATGATTCCCTAGGAGTGCAATGTTTAAGTGTAGTGGAGTGATGAATCACACATTATCATATATTTTATATTCTAAATCATTGTTTATAATCCCACCATAGTGTTATTGTATGGGTAATTGTCACATTTTTAGGTTATAGTGGTAATTTGTGATTGAAGGAAAAAATTAGATAAATCTAGAATTTGGAAAAAAAAATCATCATAGGGGAGTTGATTCGGCCATCTAAAGGGCTTAAAAATCAATGATTTTTATGATTTTTCCAGGCGGAAAGCGTGGACCCCACCACCATAACGGAACTACAACGCGGCATACACACATACATTTGAGGTGATTCCACCTAGGATAGCATAAGAACACATAGGGCCGGCTCTAAAACAAATTTGGTTGAGTTTTGAAGTAATTAATGCTACTATTGGAAGTTATATTTTTGAAGGAAGATTCTTGAAAGATGCATCTAGAAAAAGAAACCGCCAATTAAAAATCCCATTCTCTATCCATTCCTTCGAGGCACCAAGTAGGAGATTTCTACCGAGGGAGGCCGGCCACAAATCTTCCCCATTTTCTTATTTATTTATTTTATTTATTTTTATTTAGTTTTCTATTGTAATTTAGATTTCAAATAAATTTATACTTTGTTTTTCTTATTGTGTCCACCCATCCAACCTCTTTTCTTCCTTTAATTATACCATCGTGAACTATAATACTCATGATCATAAGTAACTAAACCGAGGAATATCCAAAGGGGGTAATCAGGTTCTTGAACCCAATACAATGTTTTTAATATTCTTTGAGTTAATTCTAAGGATAATTTTTAGTGGGTTTAATCCTCACTGTGGTTGTCTAAATATTAACTTCTTAATCTACAACCATTTTCCCTTGATTGAGGATGTCGATAGAGGGTGTCCCTGGTGATCACTAAGTATACTTTACATTCATAACCGGGGTAGACTAAGGTGTGAACACATATGATGGAGTGTGTTAACTAAGAATATTTGAAGCTGGCCAATGAAGGTGCTCCCTGAAAGTTCTCTCAGGAGAACATCCATTCTTCCATAATTCTATTCGGTTTAGCATTGCATGGTAATTTATAATTAAATGTTAGTTTCCTATTATTTTTCATTTCAATTATTTTATTACATTCAATTTGTTTCATAAAACATAAAAAACAAAAATAATTACTTCTTAGGTGAATTAGATTAAGTAGGTGAATGAACCGAGAATGCTCCTTAAGTGAGACGACCCTGGTCAGCCACTATACTGAACTAGAAAAAGTAAATTTCTTTTTCCAAACCCTACGACAGGCATGCTTTAGTAGAATACACCACAAGATATCAAAAAAATTAAACAGAGTCTGTCTCATTAAATCTCGGGGTGTCACAATATACCCCCCTTAAAAATATTTCTCCCTCAAAATTACTTAGGGTTATAAATGGTTTTTTACATGAATGTTTCAATCATGGAAACCCACATCGTAAAAAGGTGTACTAAAACATCATTTTAAAAAGGAAATTTTGAAACATAATGGTTACCCAAAGTAACTTATCACTGGGATTCCATATAGGAGAGCACATGTGGTATGTGAAAACGTGGATATGGAAGAGAAAACTAACCTTCACGTTCTGATTGATAGTGATAGAGAATTAGTTTTGGAGAATGATAACTACATGAATGACAAAAATATGCAATTATTTAAGGGACCATATGATTCATTTGATAAGATGGTACTAGGATAACATTTTTAGGTTCCAGATTCTTTTCATAAAGTTGATGAATTTTTTCATGAGGAGTAATACTTACTTGATTTCAGTATAATCTCACCGTTGGTAGTTCCCTAAACAATTTCCACTTCATATCTTATTTAATGAAATGATGTTGAATTTTTCATTCCTGAAGTGCTATTAGATCATGCGATAGAATGATAGGTCATTCCATCTGTCTCAAAAAAATGTTAGAACGGTTTATCGAATATGCATAAGTCAACCTATAGTGAGATAATACATTAATCTAAAAAACTTCAATCGGAATATAACTTATACTATCCATCAATGGATAATATTACAATCTTTCCAAAAACTGAAAATATAAATCTTTATAAATATGTGAACTAAATATACATAAAGTTTGTCTCTCATATCTCATTTGGCAGTTCTTGGTTGTCACACTCCCAATATGTGAATAACTTATTAATGTATTCTCTTGAATAATGATAACAACTTGAATTATTGTATAACCTTAGTAAAAATATGAATTCTATAAAAAATAACTTCTTTCACACACCAAAAATAACAAACATTCTATATACTCAAACCACAATATCAATTTTCCTTATATCAATCATGAGCTTATTAATACTATCAAACATATCATTGTCTTCTTATCCCTTCATTTTGTGCATATCATGTGCTTTCCAAAAATATTTTAATCACTTTTCATGGTTAATGATACCATATAATTATGGAAAACCAAAATAGTCCAATACATAGATATTCCAATATTCAATAATACTATAAATGATATTCCATAACACTATTTTCGAATCCCATTACATAAACACATAATCGTTTCACCACTCTGTTATCATACTCAACATCTAAAATAGTGATTACATGTGACTTTGTTTTTTCATTAGGAGGTTCCTAACGTTGATCATCATTAAACATTGGATTGGGGCATTGGTTAGAATAATGCCTCATTTTCTTGCACTCCTAGCATTGAAGTGTTGGGGGTGTAATCTCTGTAGTCTTCTCTATATTCTCATCATTAGCATCCATTTTACCATTACATTGGCACTAAAATGATCTACTACATTATTTTCCACACTTGAAACTTTTTATAGTCCCTTTAATACAATCTCCACCATACTTCATTCCATACTTTTGGAATAAGGAAACATTCATCTTTTTTTACATTGTTTTCAGATTTTACCTTTAACTCCATCTTTCATTTCTAGTTAAAACCATGAGATTGATATGTAACACCAACACCCATTACTACCTTGATAGCACAACACACAATCTCTTTATAACTAATTATGTCTCTTATAGATAATTCCCTTCACGAACATGGTTTTAATCCACCAAAAAATCAATCAACATTACTTAAATGTTGGATGATAAATCCAAAATCATACCTTGTAAGTCAAATAAAACATTCCTTGTATGTACCAATGGATTCATCATCCTTTTTATTAATCTCAAGGATCTCATTTTATATCTTTTTTCAAAGAATATGAGGAAGGTTTCTATTGAAAAAAAATTTCTTGAACTCTTCCCATTCTAGGAATTGAATATCATCTTGATTCCATGTATTCTTAATTAGAGTCCACCATTAGTATGCTTCACCTTCTAATCAATAGACAAACAAAATGTCTTTTTCATGTACTGAAAATTGAAGGATAGAAAAATATATTTTTAATGTTAATGATCCATTATTTAGTAACATGTGGATCAAAAGACCCACTAGAAGAAGGTGGGCGTTGCCTCATGAAGGAGTGAATAGAATTTTATTAGTTTATCTGCTCATTTGGGAGTCTAGAATGATTCATAGCTTATGTTTGTATAGAAATAATATTTTTCATTCCATATCCCATAACATTTGGTTGTTCAGGAGGAAAATCATTCCATTTCCCAATGCACTGATCATAAAAACGGTTCCTTTGGGTTCCAACCATCGTCTAAAAACCCAAAAAGAATAGTGTGAGAGGAAAAAAACACACTAGGAAAACAATATAATCAAGGGGGAGTACTTTCAATCTCTAACATATTAGGTTTAATCCTAGTTTATTCATGATCTTTACTATAATTCTTGGACTATAATCTATAGTTTGAACTAACATTTGGGACGTCCCTTGATATACCTAAGAAATATCTCTAGGGATCTCACTAAAGTTTTCACATCCTAGTTTCCAATGGCTGACTAAAACATTGCTTTGACACCAAATTTATAGACCCATGATTGACGTATATAGACATTACATTTATTTTGTAGAATACATATTACATGACACAAACAGACACCCAAAGATCGTAGTAGTTTAGTGTCTTTGGAAACTCAGAAACATAATCTTCTAACATGGTGAAAGGTATTTAACATATCATATAAAGATCTTCCCATTTTGTTTTCCAACCTAAAACCATTCTCCATATCCCGGGGAAAATAAAACATAAAAGGGGTGAGATGAAATGGTTATTAAGGGTAAGAATAGAGAACTTAAAACAAACCATAAACATTTGAATGTAAAATATTGAGACATGAAATAAATCGTGGAAGTACGTAAGGCATGGATCACAAAAGAACATTAAGCATGATAGAATAGCATTGGAATAAAAAATGTAATTTTGTCAAACTAATAAGCATAGAATACGATTTCCATAGTATCCAAGTCATTGCTTCTAAGACCATCATAGGGGATAAATTCCATTAATAAACCGGGCTTACTTACCGTTCCATCCATGTATTGCTGAACAAGATTTACTTTCCATTCTAGTAATGTCTATCTCATGAGATATAAATCTTTACCCAATGAATTGTAGGGAGATATAGGTCCAATAAATCTCATAAAGAAATAGTAATTACATGTTCCACAAAAAAACATAAACCATTCATCACATCATAACCCTTGAAATAAAATGGGTTTCTTAAAAATCATTCCGTCATAACATAATCCATATAAATTAAATGGACATCAAAAAAATAATTAAAACATAAAAACAATCAATTTAATGTAATAATAGGGATAGAAATATAACTCTGTTTAAAGAGCATCATCTTTGATGGAATTGTTTTTGATAAAACAATTGAACTTAATTCTTGAAGAAAATATCCTTTCTTCTTTAAAAAAGTATTCTTTTCTCAAAATTTTATGTAATTTCATAAGAAAAGAGTTTAGTTTAAAATAAACTTACAGTAGTGTATAGGAAGATTCATAGAAATAAGGCATCATGAAACTGTAAAAATCCATTCATGCCATATAAATTCAAAAAACATTTTTCTTTTACTTTTTTCAGAAAAGTCAAAAAGTACCTCGTATGGTAAACATAAGAAAGATTCCATCCAAATCATGTAGTAAAAGTCCAAATGTGTAAAAATTAATTTAAATATATACATAATAATATTAAAAATTATTTGAGTATATTATTAAAAAACATGGAAATTGATGATAAATATACCCCCATTAAATTCTTACGTATAACAATACCAGATAAAAATGAGATTGCAAAATTAACCCTTACCTAGTACTTTTCATTAGTCGAGGGAGTGGTCAACTTCTATATAATGGTTAAATCGTGGTATTAAATTATACCAAGACCATATCAATATTTATGACATCTTATATGATCTTATCTGATCCTATAATATCATTTTATTATCATTATTTCGATATTACCATTATTTCGGGTGTTAGCTGCTTCGTTTTCCCATTCCTATTTTATCATGTAAGACATGATTGTTATGAATAGTATATATTTTAACCATGAAATTATGTTTATAATTATTATTTTAACACATCATATAAATTTTATAATCATTATTGAAATGTTAACATGGAAAACAAATATCACCGCATCGTGGAGACGGTAGGTCGTACGTACACACATGCAACGATATCATTATCTTGATTATTAAATGGTATAAAATTGGATGGTATATTAATCATAAATAATCATTATCATGTTATATTCATTATTTATATCCATTAAACTCATAATTATACCCATCCTAAAATAACAAATTATACCACAACGTGGAGATGGAATGTCATACGTACACCCTTATGGTGATATTGTTATTCATAAGATAGATAAAAGGAGGTATAAGGTTGTATCATAATTATAATAATATCTCATCATGTATAATATTCTGTATTTAATACTCTAGTATGGAATCAACATAGAAATAGGAAGTAGAGGAAGAAAAGAAAATAAATTGAATTTGTAATGAAATTACCTCTTAATCGTTGGACTTCCTTTGGACCTCTTCTTATTGACACTAGGGATGGAATTTTTGGAAAACAAAGACCTAAAAATTTTAATTAAGAATTTTTATAGGATAATTTGTAATAGTTTGTGTAACACCCTGAGATTTTATATTCTTAATTTCATTAATGTCTTGTGTTGTACGCTACACCAAAAGGAGATTTCACAACACGCATCGTTGAATTTCCTTGCATTACACGCAATCGCAACCCTCCTCGATAGCGTGTGTAGTACGCAATACTGAGTTTCACTAAACAACGATATGCTATTAAAATATTATTAAAACTAGCCGTTATGAATAGTAATAACCACTTTTTGAAATTTTGTAAATTTTATTTTTCAAAATGGACTTCAATTTTGGATTCATAATATCGAAATTAGCTTAGGGTGAAATTTTGGTATTTTTCGGATAACTTTCATATTCTGATGAATAGTGAAAATTACTAAATTTTAATCAAAAACAACTTTTTTAATATAAATAATTATTAGTGATAAATTATTAAATTGAGTGGTTTTAAGTATATTTAGAATATATTTTCACAAATTAATACAATGTTGGTCATTGGATATAATTTCACATTTAAACCAGTTATAAACAAGTGTCAATCTTTTGATAGTTATTATCTCTTAAAAACACGCCATTTGTTTTGACGATGTAAATTAATTTTTAAATTAGTTAATGTAACTGATATTTCTTGAATTTGGTAAAATAGACATCATTTTTGAGTTCATAATATCAAATATAGCTTAGGCCTAATTTTTGGTATTTTTCTGAAAACTTTCAATTTTTGATGAATAGTGAAACCACTAAGTGGTAGTTAAAAAAACTGAATTTTTCATAAAACTTAATTTTACCGCTTCTGTGAGTGGAATTTCGAAAATCCGAAAGACACGGTTGATTTCAGTAAGTAAAATGTGGTTCAATGAGATGAAAATAATTTTTTGGTGAATAGTAACGTTTTACTTTTTTTTACTACGGTTAAAAGTAAATAGGGTAATTAATGGTAAAAATGTTATTATTATTACCCTAACACATGTCCTAATTCTATTGGACAAGTGTAATTCTACCGAAAACAACCTTAGGAATAAAATATGACCATTTAGGCCCACTTGGATTAGATTAGGACATTTATTATTAATTTATTTAAAGAAGGGTTAAAATAGTTAAAATCAAAGTTTAATAAGTAAATCCTTTTTAATATAGGGTTATACATAAGATAAATTCGACTATAAATATTCATTAGAAAGATAAAACTATTTCATACATAATGGTATTTTATTTGTAATTTTTAGACATTAAATAATTTAATTTATTTATGACACAACGATGATGCAGTAATTATCTTATTAATGAAATATTGACATAATTGATGTTATAAATGCCCAAATAAATATAATTTGAGACTTTTTATGAAATCCACTAATTTTATAGGATAATATGACTTGTTAGTATTTATTTAATTAACTCCTTTCGAACTTATCATTCTGTTATAAGTTTCACAAAAATCAATTACTAAATAGTGGAAAAATTGACATAAAATAGTTTTTAAAACATATATTATATTATTAATTGTTATTTTATTCCTAAAAATCTAAGGTTCGGCCAAATGACTTAGATAAGGTTATATATATTAATAATAAACAACTTTGGGTTAGTTTGGCTTGATATAGTAAGTTTATTAACCTTATAGTGTAAGAACACAAGAAGACACGGTAGAAGTAAAATTATTTAACTTAATGTTAAATCTAAATGATAAGGTTAAAATAGGAACCTAAACTTGTCTAAATTCTATTGAATGAGAGGATTTCGACCCATCCCCACCTTATCCTCGAAATAAATCAATTTGGAGCTATTTAAAACCGAACTTGACTTTATAATAAAATAATATTTTTAGCTATTCCATAGGTGCCCCTCTCCTCCCTTATAAAAGGGCACCTCCTCCCTCTCTTCCTCACACAACTTTGAGCCTTCAAGCTTGGCCAACCCCTTCCAAATTCTCTTCTCCACTTACCTAGAAACATCCTAGAGATTCAGGTCTTCCTCAAAGACCAATTTTAGTGTCCTAAGAGGAGGTCTCAAAGAGGCTCTTCAAAGAAGAGGAGGTTCGGACACTTACGAAGCAAATCGGACCTAAGGTAAGGGAAAATATCACAATCTCATTTTTACCCGAGATTTTTTATACTTTGGTATTTACTGGGGTGTATTTTATCATCCACATCCATGTTTCCTCAATATTTAATATTATTTCCATCCACCTACAATTTTTTAAATCCAATTTTACCCTTCGGTGGGTTTTTAGCAAAAGATATGAAAGGAATCTTTTGTCATTTTTCATACGAGGTACTTTTTGACTTTTCCGACAAAAGTACGAGAAGAATATTTTTTTTAACATATATGGCGTGAATGGATTTTTAAAAAATTATTTCCAAGAAGCTTCCTTTAAAAGTTTTCAAGTTTATTTTTAATCAACTTCTTTTAGTTTAAAATTGTATGACATGTTAAGAAAGGAAAATGTTTTTGAATTTGAAAGGATATTTTCCTCAAGAATGGAGTTCAAGTGTTTTATCAAAATTATTTTCCATCTAAAATAATAAAGGGTTCTGTTTTTATCCCTATTATTACATTGATTTGATTATGTTGTGATGGAATTATTTTTATGAATTCCTTTATCGTATATGAATTGTTTTGTGATGTCATGATGTTTAAGATTCCCATTTTTATTACATGGGTTATGCAATGATGTATGATTTATGATGTTTTGGCACACATAAGAATGGTATCATTATGAGATGGGTGGGACCTATATCTCCCTCCAATGCATTGGGTAAAGATTGTATATCTGATGAGATAGACATGGCTGGAATGGTAGGTTATACCGGTTCAGTGAAACAGGACTGAAATGAGGGTGACTCGGTTCAGAAAGGGACTTTGTCCACTAAGATAGTCGTGGAAATAAGTCTTTACTAACAAGAAATTATTTTCTATGATTATGTGTGTATTCCACAAAGTTTCATGTTTAAAGTTATGATTATTGTGATTACATTTCACTACCATGATTTTTCCCATGTTATGAAATTATGCTCTCTTTTGCAGGTTAAGATTTCCAAAATGTTATGTTCTTATGAATATGATGTGATTGATATTTCTTTTGTTTACCCTTACTGAGCATTTGAGATCACCCTTTTATGTTTTCTTTTCCCCAGGATATAAAGAAAGGTTTTAGGTAAAAAAAGGGAAGATATTTATGGGAGATGTTGAAGATCTTTCACCACGATTAGAAGATTATATTCCGAGTTTCCAAATACACTAAACTATTACGATCCTTGTGTGTGTGTTTTTGTTATGTATTAAGTATTCCGAAAAAGTAATGTAATGTCTATGTACATCAAGCTTCGGGTATCTACAGTTGGTACCAGAGGAAAGGTTTAGTCAACCTTTGGAAACTAGGATGCGAAAACATTAGTGAGATCCCTAGAGATATTTCTAAGGTATGTCTAGGGATGTACCTAAGGATAAGTATACGTATAGGATATAGTCCTAGAACTTTGGTAAAGATATTAGATTAAACCAAAGATGTTAGATATTGAAGTTACCCCCCCTTTATTATGATTTTTGCCTCTCACACTATTCTTTTTGGGTTTTAGAAAATGGCTGGAAATAAGATGATTCATGATAATGGAGGATATGATGGACAATGGAATGATATTCTTCATGAGAAACCAAATGAAATGGGATTTGGAAGTCCAAACATCATTATTATGCCGAATCAGAAATCTCATAATATGATCAATAAAGTAAAATGTGGTAAGTTTCCTGACTCGGCTAATAAGAGAAAGATGGAGTTTAATGATGATCATAGAGGAAAGAAATTTCAATTTACTCTATGTAAATCATGTGTGAAGAGGGATCAAGGAGAATGTTTCAAAGGAACTGGAAGATACTTTGGGCGTGGAAAAGAAGGACACAAAGCCAGTAAGTGCACAGGAAAAGGTTCAGTTAACACCAGGGATGAGGATAATGGTATTGTTATGACATCAACAATGGTTAAATGTTTTAAATGTGGAATGTACGGGCATTATGCAAACAATTTCCCTAAGGGAAGGTCTCATGAAGAGAATCAGTACGGCCGTATGAGTAGTATTTATGTTGATGATGATGAAGAGACTACAAATGATATGTGACATGAAATAATTGTTGAAGCTCAGTCAATGGTTTAAGAATGTAGTGGAATGATTACATGTTTATCATGTGTAATGTTGTATAAGTAATCTCATGGTACTATGGAAAAAAGAGACATCAAAGGATTGTTACACTATTGTCTTTCCTTGAGTTTTGAAAGTGTATAATTAATGGTACCAGTATCCATGAAAGGTTATTCAGATATTTTTGGAATATAGATGATATGTGCATAATGAAGGGATAAGATGATAATGAGATGTTTTATTATATTCATGATCTCATGATTGATATAAGGACTAAGTGATATCATGGTTTGAGTATATAGAATTTTGAGGATTTTGGTATATGGAAAGTGTTAACTTTTAACTACATTCAAGTTTTCACTATGGTTCAATGGGTATTCAAGAGAATACATGATTAAGGCCTTTGAATGTTTGGGATGTGACCAACAAAACATATCTTATGACATATGGGGATCAACGATGGTATTAAATCTCTGGTAATTGTTTTCACTATGTTATGAGAGTGGACTGCAGTATTATGGATAAGCCTAAAGATTAGAATGGATTATGTTGGACACAAGTTAGGATAAAACGTTTTCGATATTATTGATGGGATGTTATAGTAATATAGCTTTAGAAAAAGGACAACCTGCAGGACGGGCGACAACCCATCGCGTCGGACAAGGCTGTGGGAATCAAACCCACAACCGAAGTGCGACTGGCCTTTATCGCCTACCACTGGCCTACAAGAAGTCCCTGTTTAATATAAACTAGTTTTATTATATTAAGCAGTATGATATATGAAGTATAAGTCCATTTTAGGAACCATATATGATTAATCTCACTATAGAATGACTTATGCTAACCTTTTGTTTGAGACAGATGGAATGAACCGTCATTCTATCACATGATCTTCTAACACTTCACGAATAACAAATTCAACTTCATTTATTTAAGAGATGAAGTAGAAATTGTTCAAGGCACGAACAACAGTGAGATTATACCAAAATAAAGTAAGTATTTATTCTAATTCAAATTCTTCAACTTTATGGAAACGATCTTGAAAACCAAAAATGTTGTCCTAGTGCTCTTATATCTGATTAATCAGATGGTACCTTAGATCTTCACAAATTTATGGATTTGTGATTATTGGCTTTTCCATAGCCATGTTCTCTGCCACTCTCCATCAGAACATGATGGTTAGATTTTTCTTCCATATCCATATTTTCACCTATGTGGAAACCCAGTGATTAGTTTATTTGGGTAACCGTTATGTTTCATACTTTTGTTTCTAAAGATTGGTTTTTGTATTCCTTTTTACGATGTGGGTTTCTATTAAAGAAACTTTCGAGTAGTAAACCATTTATAACCCCGACGAATTTCGAGGGCGAAATTCATTTTAAGGGGGGTAGAATGTAACACCCCGAGATTTTATATTATTAATTTCATTAATGTCTTGTGTTGTACGCTACACCAAAAGGATATTTCACAACACACATCATTGAATTGCCCTGTATTACACGCAATCGCAACCCTCCTTGATAGCGTGTGTAGTACGCAATACTGAGTTTCACTAAACAACGATATGCTATTAAAATATTATTAAAACTAGCCGTTATGAATAGTAATAACCACTTTTTGAAATTTTTTAAATTTTATTTTTCAAAATGGAATTCATTTTTGGATTCGTAATATCGAAATTAGCT
This sequence comes from Viscum album, assembly GCA_963277665.1. NCBI lineage: Eukaryota > Viridiplantae > Streptophyta > Magnoliopsida > Santalales > Viscaceae > Viscum > Viscum album. Next base: position 1,983,092,500 of record OY728119.1, read on the forward strand.
TAGGGTGAAATTTTGGTATTTTTCTGATAACTTTCATATTCTGATGAATAGTGAAAATTACTAAATTTTAATTAAAAAAACTTTTTTAATATAAATAATTAATAGTGATAAATTATTAATTTGAGTGGTTTTAAAGTATATTTAGAATATATTTTTACAATTTAATACAATGTTGGTCATTGGATGTAATTTCACATTTAAACCAGTTATAAACAAGTGTCAATCTTTTGATAGTTATTATCTCTTAAAAACACGCCATTTGTTTTGACGACGGAAATTAATTTTTAAATTAGTTAATTTAACTAATATGTCTTTAATTTGGTAAAATAGACATCATTTTTGAGTTCATAATATCAAATATATCTTAGGCCTAATTTTTGGTATTTTTCTGAAAACTTTCAATTTTTGATGAATAGTGAAACCACTAAGTGCTAGTTAAAAAAACTGAATTTTTCATAAAACTTAATTTTACCACTTCTGTGAGTGGAATTTCCAAAATCCGAGAGTCATGGTTGATGTTAGTAAGTAAAATGGGGTTCAATGAGATGAAAATAATTTTTTGGTGAATAGTATCTTTTTACTTTTTTTACCACGGTTAAAAGTAAATTGGGTAATTAATGGTAAAAATGCTATTATTATTACCCTAAAACATGTCCTAATTCTATTGGACAAGTGTTATTCGACCCAAAACAACCTTAGGAATAAAATATGACCATTTAGGCCCACTTGGATTAGATTAGGACATTTATTATTAATTTATTTAAAGAAGGGTTAAAATAGTTAAAATCAATGTTTAATAAGTAAATAATTTTTAATATGGGGTTATACAAAAGATAAATTCGACTATAAATATTCATTAGAAAGATAAAACTATTTCCTACATAATGGTATTTTATTTGTAATTTTTAGACATTAAATAATTTAATTTATTTATGACACAACGATGATGCAGTAATTATCTTATTAATGAAATATTGACATAACTGATGTTATAAATGCCCAAATAAATATAATTTGAGACTTTTTATGAAATCCACTAATTTTATAGGTTAATATGACATGTTAGTATTTATTTAATTAACTTTTTTCGAACTTATAATTCTGTTATGACTTTCAAAAAAATCAATTAATAAATAGTGGAAAAATTGACATAAAATAGTTTTTAAAAAACATATTATATTATTAATTGTTATTTTATTCCTAAAAATCTAAGGTTCGTCCAAATGACTTAGATAAGGTTATATATATTAATAATAAACAACTTGGGGTTAGTTTATTTTGATATAGTAAGTTTATTAACCTTATAGTGTAAGAACACAAGAAGACACGGTAGAAGTAAAATTATTTAACTTAATGTTAAATCTAAATGATAAGGTTAAAATAGGAACCTAAACTTGTATAAATTCTATTGTATGAGAGGATTTCGACCCATCCCCACCTTATCCTCGAAATAAATAAATTGGGAGCTATTTAAAACCTAACTTGACTTTATAATAAAATAATATTTTTAGTTATTCCAAAGGTGCCCCTCTCCTCCCTTATAAAAGGGCACCTCCTCCCTCTCTTCCTCACACAACTTTGAGCCTTCAAGCTCAGACAAACCCTTCCAAATTCTCTTATAAACTTCCCTAGAAACATCCTAGAGGTTCTGTTCTTCCTCAAAGACCAATTTTAGTGTCCTAAGAGGAGGTCTCAAAGAGGAGCTTCAAAGAAGAGGAGGTTCGGACACTTACGAAGCAAATCGGACCTAAGGTAAGGGAAAATATCACAATCTCATTTTTATCCGAGATTGTTTATACTTTGGTATTTACTGGGGTGTATTTTATCATCCACATCCATGTTTCCTCAATATGTAATATTATTTCCATCCACCTATAATTGTTTAAATCCAATTTTACCCTTCGGTGAGTTTTTAGCAAAAGATATGAAAGGAATCTTTTGTCGTTTTTCATACGAGGTACTTTTTGACTTTTCTGAAAAAAGTACGAGAAGAATGTTTTTTTAACTTATATGGAATGAATGGATTTTTAAAACATTATTTCCAAGAAGATTCCTTTAAAAGTTTTCAAGTTTATTTTTAATCAACTTCTTTTAGTTTAAAATTGTATGACATGTTAAGAAAGGAAAATGTTTTTGAATTTAAAAGGATATTTTCCTAAAGAATGGAGTTCAAGTGTATTATCAAAATTATTTTCCATCTAAAATAATAAAGGGTTCTATTTTTATCCCTGTTATTACATTGATTTTATTATGTTGTGATTGAATTATTTTTATGAATTCCTTTATCGTATATGAATTGTTTTATGATGTCATGATGTTTAAGATTCCCATTTTTATTACATGGGTTATGCAATGATGTATGATTTATGATTTTGTGGCACACATAAGAATGGTATCATTATGAGATGGGTGGGACCTATATCTCCCTCCAATGCATTGGGTAAATATTTTATATCTCATGAGATAGACATGGCTGGAATGGTAGGTTATACTGGTTTAGTGAAACAGGACTGAAACGAGGGTGACTCGGTTTAGAAAGGGAATTTTTCCACTAAGATAGTCTTGGAAATGAGTCTTGACTATCAAGAAATGATTTTCTATGATTATTTGTGTATGACACAAAGTTTCATGTTTTAAGTTATGATTATTGTGATTACATTTCACTGCCATGATTTATCCCATGTTATGAAATTATGCTCTCTTTTGCAGGTTGAGATTTCCAAAATGTTATGTTCTTATGAATATGATGTGATTGATATTTCTTTTGTTTACCCTTACTGAGCATTTGAGCTCACCCTTTTATGTTTTCTTTTCCCCAGGATATAAAGAAAGGTTTTAGGTAAAAAAAAGGGAAGATATTTATGGGAGATGTTGAAGATCTTTCACCATGATTAGAAGATTATATTCTGAGTTTCCAAAGACACTAAACTATTACGATCCTTGTGTGTGTGTTTTTGTTATGTACTAAGTATTCCTCAAAAGTAATGTAATGTCCATGTACGTCAAGCTTCGGGTCTCTACAGTTTTTTTGATCTAGAAGGCTCAAGGAGGTGTGAGGAAATGTGGGAGGAGATGCCTTTTTATAAGAGAGGAGGAGGGGAACTTTAGGAAGGTATTGAAATATTATTTTATTATAAAATTATTTTCTATTTTAAAAGGTACAAAAATAATTTATTAGAATATAAGATGGCCGTTTTTCTAAATCTTCTCAACCAAAAGTTTTTAGACAACTTTAGGTCTCATATTTAACCTTATCTTTTTTGCTTTAACCCTTAGTTAACTAATTCAACTCTTACCATGTCTTATTAAATATTCATACTATATGGTTAATATAGTTACTAAAAAATGCCTATCTAAACTCAAGTGGAACATTAATTACATGTTCAAAATTATCTATTTTATTTGGAGGAATCAAATATTTTTTGAACTATTATTTTATTTAATAAAATAGTATTTTTTTTTAAAACTCATTTTTATCAATTATTATATTATTCATATCCTGACTTTGAAAAATATATATCAAATTGATTATTTAAAAAAAATCATAAATTCAAAATATAACTATTCATAATCATTCATAAAATTATTTTATAGAATAAAAATTTTCAAAATAAATTTATTTTAATATTTATAATCTCATTTATTTAAATCAATCATTAACAAGGTAATCACTATATCATCATTATGCCATATATAAATAAATTTATTTGTGGTAAAAAAATTGTAAATAAAATAACATGATGTATTAAATGTTTTTATATATCCAATTACAGTTTCTAGTCGAATTTATCTTTTGTATAAACCCATATTAAAATTGTTTTGTTAGGAAGATACTAGTTTATGTCATATTTCTCTTTACTTTAAAATAATTCTAATATAATTTTATTTTCAGATCCATGTGGTTCCATGGGGTCCAAAAATGGACTCAAGGATTCCCATGGTTAGAAATATTTCATAAAATAGGATTATGATATGTGTTAGGGTAGTTTAATATTATTATAATATTATTTTTACCCTTATTTAGCAGATTTTCCCTTTAACCATGGTAAATAAAATAATTACTGTAATTACTATTCATGATGTCAAAAAATAAAAGGTACCTTTTCACACAATTTTGACCTTATTATTCTAAATATGGAATCCATTTTTCCAAATTCAAAACATATAAGTCACAGTAATTATTTTAAAATTAATTCCCGTTGTCAAAACCAGAAGCTGGTTTCTACGAAGTAATAACTGTCAATAGATTAACGTGTGTTTATGTCTAATTTCAATTGAAAATTTTTACAAATGACAAAAATTGTAAAAAATGATAAAAATATATTTCATTTATAATTTAAAACCAATAAATAATATTATTTTTCCATTTAAAGTATCTCAATGGAAAAAAAAAATTTCAAATAAAACATTGCATATTTTTACTTTTCATCAAAACATGATGGTTATTAGAAAAATATAAAAAATTCATACAAAGTAAATATTTATGTCCCACTTATCAATAAGATTTTTATTTTGTTAAATAGATCATATAAAGATGTCAAATAAAAAATTTAAAAGGGGTTCTCCATAAAAAGTCGGTAAAAATACATTTTTTTGAAAATACTTCTTTTATTCGAAACATTGATTTTGTTCTCATATCATGTTCTAAAAAATTTGCAAGATGAATGATAATGTTATATAAAATTAAAAACTTAGTTAATAATATTCATAATTTATAGTTTATATCCCATTAAATAATAATATTTTAATAATTTATTGTTGTTTAGTGATGCTCGGTATAGCGTACAATGCAAGCTATTGAGGAAGGTCACTCTTGCGTGTAACATAGGCCAAGTAAGTGTTGAATGTAGTGAAAGATTAGTTTGGTGTTTCATATAACATAGTCCAAATGTAGTTCATTTATACATTAAACAAAATCTATACTCAGTGTTGTGTGAAATGAATTCTATTAAAAGAACTTGAAATTGTGTACAACACAAGCCAAGAGTAGTGTTTTGTATACTGAAAGCTACTATAGTGTTACATATAGTGCAAACTAATATTTGTGTAGCATAAAAAAATATATCACAATAATTAAAAATAATATATCTCATAAAATTTTGGGGTTTCACAATTCCATTACAAATACTTCAATAGAAACTAATAATAATATTTTTAATTTAAAGGACAATCATTTCAAACACATTCAATTAGTATTATTAATGGTTCCATTCCTAACAATAATAAAGGTAATAATTTGGGGAACCATGTCCGAAAACTATTATGAAATTTATAAGTAACACCATGTCCAAACATTTCTAATAATAATCTCAAGGAACACCATGTCCTATGAGTTCAATTTAATAAATAAATGGGATCATCTTGTCTAAAAATACTAATAATTAAATAATATCATCACATATTAAAATTAAAATAATTAAAGAGGAACATAATCAATGTATACTACTATAAAAATACCATATTACTTAAAAATATATTTTAAACACATGGATCACATCTATAATTAATGAAAAAAATTATTTTATATGTTCATCAAATCAAATGTTCTATGACCTGGATGCTTGATTTAATCACTAAATAGATCTATTCAATTGACATACCTTTTGGAATTCACTAGTGACAAAAAATCCTAGTTGTTTCATATACACATATTATTAAAGGTTCCCATTATGGAAACAAATTTTGGCACTTCTCTTTCAAACCTCATAGTCATGGTATGATGATATGGTAATAACAATTCTAATGGATTTAATCATAGAAATTAGTGAATAGGTTTTTGTCGTAGTCTATGCATGGAAATTTACTAAACCCTTTAGATTATATCCATTCATTATTAGTATAAACCATACCTTCTATGTCCATAATTATATTGAATACCCACTTACACCAATTGGGATTTAAATATAATGGAAGATCGACAAAAATACACAAAGTTTTGGTACAATGAATCCTTCTAAGAGTTCTAATATTCTTTCCATTTTTCAACTTTTGATATCTACTATGTCCTTGTAGGATAAAGAGTCATTATTGTCAAATAATAATGATACACTATCTTTTGTAACTAAAAAACCATATCTTTCTGGTTCCCTACCCTCTTTGGTGCTTCTACAAAGTACTTGTGTTTTAGAAACTATGTCTTCCACAATAACCAATGAAGTCTGTTCCTACACAAACTCTTGTGTATCTTGAGCATAATAATCCTATATTTTAATGTTTATTCCACTATCCTTATAGAGTGTGTGTTCCCTCTCATGGAATAATACTTTCTTAACCACTATAACCATTTTATTTGAGTGATCATACGGTTCGTGTCCCCTTATTTCTATGGGATGACTTCAAATGATGCACTTCATGACCCATGGTGTTAGTTTGTTTTTTGAGTTAGCATTAACATAAATGTTACACCCCCATGCATGAATATGTGAAAAACAAGTTTCTTTACACTTGATAACTCAAAGGAAATTCCATTTTCCACATTAGAAGGTACTCAGTTTAGAATGTATTCATCCGTGTGTAATTCATATCCCAAAAAGGATAATGGAAGGTTTTCATAAGTTATCATCAACCATACCAGGTCCAAAAGGAATTTTTCCCCCTTTCACTAACACCATTCCATTATGGTAGATAAAGAGGATTGAGATGAGATGAAATCTCATAATCTCATAGGAATTTGATAAACACTTGGTTAATATTTTTACCACCCGGGTCAAATTTATGTTTTTTTATCTTCCTACCAAGATGATTCTCTACTTCACTCTTAAACTCACTGAACATCTCAAAGTCTTCCGAGTTATACATCATCCACTATAAGAAAACATACAGTTCTAATTTTTTTAGTTGAATTTCTTCCAAATGATGATAATGTTGAATTTAGAAATGATTCTAGGTAAATGTGGCTAAATTACTGATTTTTTTAGAAAATTTTTAAAACAATGTCAATATTGAATTTGGAAACATTCTTTTTGGAAAATATGGATATATTTTATATGTTTTTAATAACATTTTAAATTTTTTCAACTTTTTAATTTAGAAAATCTTTCCTAAAAACATGAATAATTCAACAGCATTTTAACAAATATGTAACTAATAATATTTATGTGTGTGTGTATATATATGTTTGTAATATATTAATAATATATTTTTATTTATTATTATTATCAATATAAATATATTATGTATTAATAAATATAACAATAAAATTATATATCTATATTATTATTGTTATATATAATAATATATTATATATAATAATATATTATATATAATATAATATCAAATAATATATTTTATATATAATATATATATTTTATTGTATAGGTTAAAAACAATATTTTATTTTTTATACAATATATATTTCATATTGTATGTGTATATTCTATATATATATTGTGTATATATATATTGTATATATATATTGTATATTATATATTGTATATTGTATGCAATATATATTTTATTTATATATTGTACATATGTTGTATATTTTCTATATTGAATATTTTTTATATTGTATATTTTATATATTAAAAACAATATAAATATATATATATTGTTTATTGTATATAATAACAATAATATGTTATATATATATATAGGTTTATAAATTTTTTTATATATACAATATATATATGTTTATAATATTTATATATATACACAATATATTTTTATAAATATATTGTGTATATTGATAATATGTATGTTTATATATATGTGTGTTTTTATAATATATTATTAATAAATTGTAATTATTTATTATTAACAGTATAAATTGTATATATTAATAATATATATTATATATAATATATTAATAATATATTTTTTATTTATTATTATTAAAAATATTATTTTATGTATATTTAAATATATTTATAATATATTAATAATATTTATGTATGTATATATTTATTTTTTATTAATAATACATATTAATAATATAATATATTAATAAATATATTTAACAATATAAATTAATAATATTATATAGAAACATATTATTAACAATATATATTAATAATATAATATATTTACAGTTATGTTGGGTCTGTCCCACATAGAAACTATTGTGGAATTGAAGATAATTATTGAGGAAATATAGGGGGAGGGAGCATGTGCACAGGGCTAGGGAGGTGGTAGTCACTGGTGCTGGAGAGCAGGGTTGGGTCGTGGAGGGTTCGTCAATCTGCAATGTCAGAGGTAAGAAGGTGCACATGAGAAGAAATGGGTGAGGAAGGTTACGCAGGGTCCCCATTTGTTGGTCGAGTGGGTGTGAGTAACCGAGAGGGAGCATGCGTGCTGTTGGCATCAGTCATTTGTTGACCAGGGGTGATCAAGATGGGGGGAGCAATCATACTTTCTTGTTGGTGGTTCTAGAGTTGGGGAGGTGAGTGGGAGTGGTTCAAGGAAATGTCACTAGTCGTGTTGGGGAGAGTGCGAGGGTGGGAGAAGGCATGTGGTGGTTTCCATCCACCAGTCAAGTGGGGGTGAGCATGTGGGATGGAGATCAGGTGGGGTCACCAGTCGGTGGTGTCAAAGGTAGGGATCCACATTGTAGAAACATTAGGCATGGTTTCTAGTCGATCAGGAGAGATTAGGTGGGAGAAAGAGCAGGCTGGTTAGTGGTGTTGGAGGTGGGGAGGAATGCAATCGTGGTGAGAGGAGGGGTTTTCAGTCTAGTGGTGATGAGCAGGTAGGATGCTTCGCAGATGTCTCCATTCGAGTGGGGGAAAGGTGGGGTGTTACGAACCATCCTAATTCAACCTAACCCATAACCCAATCTGGCACACCACATGACTTGAAATGTGTTCCCAATCACCAAGGGCTGGGGAAAATCACTAGGAATAACCAACTATCACTTGAGAATATTTCTACATAGGTAAACTAACAAGAACCATCCATAAAATGGGGAGCCACACCGATATCATTGGAGTCAATAATAAAATATAAGAAGATACCATAAAAATGGTATACGTCAAATGCATGCATTCCATAACAAGACATATACATGGTATCTCAAAAATAGATGGCCCAAATCAAATTGAAAGGTTATGATTCCAATCAAGGCCCAAGTATAACCCATCTAGTACAAAATACCAAACAATGACTCCACATGATTCCATCATTGCTAGACCAAGTATCCTAAAAAAATCACAGGACAATAGTAACCCAAGAAGAGACACTATCCAACATGGTCCCCTTACCATTACTCATGGAAAAAAAGATTTAAAATTCCCTAAAGTTCCCAAAAAAGGTGTGAGGCACAATGCCTAGTATGATACCATGATAAATCACTTTAAGTATTTTTATCCATGAAACCAATAAACTGGTTCGAAAATATTTTCAATGCTGAATACCACTTCAAAAATATAAAAAATCTGAATAAATTTTTTAAATCCCTTTGATTTCTCATTAATAAAGAATGGTTTTCAAAAACTATTTCCAAATGTGGATCAATTAAGTAAACAAATCTGCAAGGAACAATATTAACAAACCAAACCAAAAAGACATAACTAGAGTGAGAATAAAAGCAACATCTTATAACCATATAAATGGGAAATGAAATGATTATAATTGAGCATATCATCACATCAAATGGAAACAACCAAATGTATAAGTCATAATAACAAAAATGGAATGATTAATGTGAACATAGGATCTCTAACTTCGAGGTCTAACGTGAGTGAGTAAATATGGATACAAGCTAGCTAAGAAATGGAAGATCACACAGTCTTCTTTGGGACTAACTCCAAGAGCTCACACAGTATCTCAGTAACCAACTTGGAGGCTCACATGTTCTTCCTACCCAAAGGATCCTTCGATCCATTTGAAGAAAAATGGAGGCTCACAGGGTCACCCCTTTGAGGCTCACAAGGTCACTTGAAAAAACCCATCACTCAGACCCCCTTTAACCAATGTTCTACTCCATTAAAAAAATTCAAAATAATGTTCCCCCATAAATCAAGCTATAAATAAGACATTTCATAAAACAAAAACTTCCAATTTAAGTGAACACTCTTACCGAGGTAAAATAATTTATAAAAGTAAATTATAAATCCATTAGAAATCATAAAAACCTATTTGATCCATTTTATCAAAAACTTTGGATGTACACATGTCACCCCCACCCCCATTTTTGAAAAAAAAAATTTATATACCTAAATTTGAAAAAAAATTGATGAAACACATCAAAAACTGAATAAAAACCAAGCATAAATCATCAATGAAAATCTAGAAAATACTAAATGAAGGTGATAAGAAATTTAAAGCGGTGACATGGAAAATATCATAAAAAGAGATACCCTCCTCAGATTCAGTGAAAATCTCATCACTTCCAATGAAAACCAATCAAAATATGTAGGACATGGAATCAATCTCCTATTACATAATAAATCAAAACAAAAACCCCATCAAAAACCTATATTCATCCAAAACCACCCCTAGGTTCCCATAACTCCATGAAAAAGGAAGAACATGGATTGGGGATTGGAAAGAAATAATAAATCAATGATAAATGTGCTTACCTCAAGAAAAACAACCAAAAAAACAAAGGGAAACCACCTAGGATGGAGGGGGGAGCTCCATGGCTGAGGGAGGAGGGTTGCACATGCTGTTCGAAGAAAAAGGACCCTAAAAACATAAAAACCCAATTGGGTAAAATTAGTAAAAAGGTAATTTTTAATGATATGGACATGGTCCCATGGTTTGTCTATATTGTTAGGAAAACTGTTTGCTAACTTTGAATGTGGCATTGTAGACCTGAAAAAGGCCATAATGTTTGGTTGTATGGTTAGGAAAACCACACGCCAACTATGCATATGCCACTTTCCACCAAAAATAGGATAAATAGTTTGACCACATGATTTGGAAAATATTGTACCAACTGTGATGGTGACACTACCTTTCCCTACACAACCTTGCATGGTTAGACCTTATAGGCCACCTGGTGTGAGTAAAAAGTTCTCAAACCATGAGCCTAGTCCTACCTCCCTTAAAACCCCATTTTCAACTCCCTGTACCCTGGAACTCCAAACCCAAATGAAAAAATAATGTAAAATCAAAATAACATGTACCAGTGACCCGAAGGGTATCAAAAACTCCCTACCATGCCACTTTCTTCTTCCATAATTCCTTGAATGTTTTTTTTTTCGAAAATAGATGAGATCAATACTCCCTGATCCAACCATCCAAATCCCAAGTCTCAGGGCTACCACCACCATTCAGATAGATCACTTTAACCAATTGAATAACCTTCTCATTGATCACTTTGTTCGGAATATGCCTGATATTAATAGGATGATCCGCCAAAATAGCATTAGGATCAAGATCCATCTCTTCCCACTCTAAGAGATGATACGAGTCCGAGTGGAATAAATTTAATTTGGGGATGTGTAAATCATCATGGATAGAGGTTAGCTGTGGTGGAAGCTCCAACTGATAGGATGACATCCCAATACTCTACACAATATGAAACAACCTAACATAATGTGGATCCAACTTCCCCTTCTTTACCAAGTGATAGAGACCCAACTAAACTGATACCTATAGAAACACCTGATCGCCAACCAGAAACTCTAATGAACAATGATGATGGTTGAAATATTACTTATGGTTGATATGATCTATCACTAGTGATTTATGAATTTGAAGAACCATCCTAGTGGCCTCTTGGGAGAGTCTCATCCAACTAAGAAATTCTCCTCCACCTCGGTCCAATACAAAGGGGATTGGAACGCCTTCCCATAAAATTCCTCAAATGGGGCCATCTTCATTGATTCCAGATAGCTATTATTATATGAAAACTCCGACAATGCAAGATACCTCTCAAAAAATCATCAAAATCAAGCACACATTCCCACAACGTATCCTTGAGAGTATGAATGGTCTATTTTGATTGTCCATCCATCTAATGGTTATTTGGGATGCTAAACCTAAACTGGGTTCTCAAATCCTCACGGGGTCCATTTTAAAAGTTTTATGTAAAATAGACATAAATTCCTGATACTCTCACTATTTCATTCAATGAATCCAGAAAAATCAATAAAATATAGTCATCCTGTATCCTCTATTTTTTTTGACTCCATGATAGGTAGAAAATGGGATGATTTTATCATATAGTTAAAAATCAATCCATATGGAATCTTTCTACTCAAAGTATGAGGTAACCTAATCATGAAATCCTTAGATATCTCATCTCACTTCCACACTATCATGGGAAGTGGTGAAAATGACATGTTTAGTCTCTGGTGCTCATCTTGGAACCTCTAGAAAGTCAAGAATATAGAAACATTGTCTTACACACCACGTCTCATCCATGGACACCAATACTGACCCATCAAGGTGTAAAACATCTGGGTCACCCTAGGGTGAATGACCCAACTAGAAAGATGAACCTCATGTATCACCACCTACCTCAATCTCAATTGAAAAACCAAATACATATAGAAACAAGTAAAACCATTGGGAGACCAAGACCAATCACTTGAGGTCTCCCCACCATTTAAAGCACTCATAATCTTCTAGAACATGGGGTTTGACACCTGGTTATTCCTAACCTAATCAATGAGAGAAGGTGAAACCATTACACTATCCATGAATATATTCAAACTAAACTCCTACACATCCAATGTCATAATAGTAAACTGCTGTACCTCTCGTATCCCCTCGTGGTTTAATTTTCATGATCACAATCACTTTCATGTTTATCTAATTGTGTTTTAAGTGTTTTTGTTGATAGGCAATTTATTGCCAAAGGATTGGCCCAAGAATGGACAAGAAATGGACTGAAATTCAGTCCACCGGCCAACCAGTGTGATAGCACCGGCCAGCCGGTGGAACTGGCAGAGGGATTGCCCACTGCCAGGTTCCACCGGTCGACTGGTGGCTCTGTCACCGGTCGACCTGTGGCATCCAGCCCAAATTGTGTTTGCTACTGTCTTGCCACCGGCCAGCCGGTGGCTCCTCCACCGGTCAGCCGGTGGCACCTGCACAGAGTGGCAAGCTACTGTCTTGCCACCGGCCAGCCGGTGGCTCTGGCACCGGTCAGCTGGTGGCCCCTGGACAAGAATCCTATGCCTTTTTGCACACACCAGCCAGCCGGTGGGACTGTACCGGCCAGCCGGTGGAGCCAGTCAAACTAGCCGTTGCAGTTTGACCAGGCTGGCCCACTTGGCTCCCACCGGCTCTTTTAGCCTCTCCAACGGCTCCGAAGCTTCCCCAAGGGTTCCATGCCTATAAATAAAGGCCAAGGAAGCCCCGGACACACCCCGGAACTATACGGAAGCCCACAGACATATTTTGCATCAATTGGCCAACCTCCGGCGACTTCCTCCAAGGGAACCCCAATAGCTCCAACAACTTCCACATCCAAGGAGCTCCTCCAAAGAAGCTTGGAAGCGGCCTTCAACATCTCCATCCAATCAAAGGCGCCCAAGGCTTCTCAAAATACGGTTTTTATTGTATATTTATTTTGAGCTTTAAATTTGGGTTTGTGCCTACAAACCCCAACACCTTTTCTCATCCCCCTTTCTTTGGGTTCTCACACCACCATTAAGGTGTGAAGAGGTTTCTTCAAGCCTTTCCTTTTAAAAGGCTTGTGTCACCGGTGAGCTAGCCTTCACCCATTAAAAAGGCTAGTGGGTTCTTACTTAACCATTAAAAGTAAGTGGGTTCTTGCTGAACCACTCAAAAGCAAGCTGTAATAGGTCCTAGTGCTACCTCAAAGCCTAGTGGGTTTCTTGCTAAAACCATTGAAAAGCAAGCGGTAGGAATCTCTCAACGGTTGAGTTGGGAGCGGAGACGTAGGCCGGGTTTTGGCCGAACTCCGTTATCAATTTTGTGTGTCTTGCCTTCTTTATTTCCGCTGCACATTAACTCTGATTTTTTAATTTGTCAATCTTTTTTTAAAAGGCAATTCACCCCCCCTCTTGCCATCTTTTCCTGTGTTTTCTTCCGACCCAACAATTGGTATCAGAGGGACGTATTTGAATAATTCCTTAACCGGTTTCAAATTAAAGATCCTAATTTTTTTTGATGGCTTCTACCGCTTCTTCCTCTCAATCCCCCGAAGGACATTCTTTGGATCGTGCTCCATTCTTTGATGGAGCCGATTATAGTTTTTGGAAAACCCGCATGTCAACTTTTCTTAAAAGCATTGGTTATCCAATTTATAGAATTGTTATGCATGGTTTTACGCTTTCCTCTCCCGATGAGTCTAAATGGACCCCCAATGATATTGCAAATTTTGAGCTTGATGGAAAAGCCATGAATGCTCTTCATTGTGGCTTAGACCGTAATGCTTTTAATCGTATTTCTTCTTGCTCTACTTCTCATGATATTTGGAAATTTTTAGAACTAACCTATGAAGGTACTAGCGAGGCTCCAAAGAAAGAATCCGATCAAAAGCAAGAACCCGATGCAAAATCCGTACCCAATTGCCCACTCCACAAGAAAAGGGCCAAGAAAAAGGAGAAGAAGAAGGCTTCAAAGGCAACATGGAGTGATAGCTCCACCTCTTCATTCTCCTCCTTCTCCTCGAGCGACCAAGGTAAAAAATGCCTAATGGAAAATCATGAGGTATCATCTTCCGACTCTTCTTCCTCGTCTTCTAGTTCTTCAAATTCTTTCAATCATTTGTCATATGAAGAACTCCAACACGTTAGAGACCAACTTGAAAATGGTTTTCATGCTTTATCATCAAAATTTGTTGCTTTAAAAAAGTCTTTCAAAAAACTCTCCTCCGAAAAAGAACGACTTCTCAAAGAGAAGGAGGAGATGTCGCTAAAAATCCAAAATTTTCCAAATGTTGATTCTTTGGAATCAACCATCAAAGACCTAAGGGAGACCCTAGCCAAGTTCACCCAAGGTGAACAAAATTTGTCCAAACTCTTAGGTTCTCAACGAGTATCTAGAACCACCAATGGACTTGGCTACACCAATAAAGCTTCCTCATCCCATGCACCCACTATTTTTGTAAGGGGGAGCTCTGAATTTAAATTTTGCAATTATTGTAAAAAACCCGGGCACTTAATCTATGAGTGCAATTGCAAAAATGCCCGGTACGGCCAACCAAAGTCTTTTTTCTTTTCCGATGAATTCTATAGGAGAAGACCCGCTACAAGGAAAGTGTGGATTGAAAAATCTCTCTTAGCGAGTCTCTCCGGGCCTAAAATTGTCTCTTTTCAAAATCCCTCTCCCCGGTGGCTTTTTGTTTTTATTTAGGGGGAGTTAGGTTTGTTTAAGCTTTTTGTTTCAATTCAAACATTCAATTTCAAATTAAGCCCTTTTGATTTAATTTTCAAAATTTTCGATTCCAACTTTCAATTTCAACACTTGGTATCAAAATTTTCATTTCAAAATATTCAATTCGAATTTTTCATTCAAAACTTTCAGTTCAAACTTTTGATTCAAAACATTCAATTCAAATCTCAAATTTCAATTGGTTTTTGATTCAAATCTTTCAATTCAAACTGTCATTCAAATTTTCATTTCAATTTCCAAAATTTCAATTGATTTTCAAATCTCAAATCTTGGTTTTCAAATCTATTTTCCCTCAATCAAGTTTTATGCCCCATTCTATTTTGATAATCACAAAGGGGGAGAAATTTCTTGATTGATTGGGGGAGAATCCTTTTCATCGTGCTTAGCATTTCCTTTCAATTTCAGTATTTTACATTAATTGTTTTGGTGATTGTGATCATCAAAATAGGGGGAGATTGTTGTACCTCTCGTATCCCCTCGTGGTTTAATTTTCATGATCACAATCACTTTCATGTTTATCTAATTGTGTTTTAAGTGTTTTTGTTGATAGGCAATTTATTGCCAAAGGATTGGCCCAAGAATGGACAAGAAATGGACTGAAATTCAGTCCACCGGCCAACCGGTGTGATAGCACCGGCCAGCCGGTGGAACTGGCAGAGGGATTGCCCACTGCCAGGTTCCACCGGTCGACCGGTGGCTCTGTCACCGGTCGACCTGTGGCATCCAGCCCAAATTGTGTTTGCTACTGTCTTGCCACCGGCCAGCCGGTGGCTCCTCCACCGGTCAGCCGGTGGCACCTGCACAGAGTGGCAAGCTACTGTCTTGCCACCGGCCAGCCGGTGGCTCTGGCACCGGTCAGCCGGTGGCCCCTGGACAAGAATCCTATGCCTTTTTGCACACACCGGCCAGCCGGTGGGACTGTACCGGCCAGCCGGTGGAGCCAGTCAAACTAGCCGTTGCAGTTTGACCAAGCTGGCCCACTTGGCTCCCAACGGCTCTTTTAGCCTCTCCAACGGCTCCGAAGCCTCCCCAAGGGTTCCATGCCTATAAATAAAGGCCAAGGAAGCCCCGGACACACCCCGGAACTATACGGAAGCCCACGGACATATTTTGCATCAATTGGCCAACCTCCGGCGACTTCCTCCAAGGGAACCCCAATAGCTCCAACAACTTCCACATCCAAGGAGCTCCTCCAAAGAAGCTTGGAAGCGGCCTTCAACATCTCCATCCAATCAAAGGCGCCCAAGGCTTCTCAAAATACGGTTTTTATTGTATATTTATTTTGAGCTTTAAATTTGGGTTTGTGCCTACAAACCCCAACACCTTTTCTCATCCCCCTTTCTTTGGTTTCTCACACCACCATTAAGGTGTGAAGAGGTTTCTTCAAGCCTTTCCTTTTAAAAGGCTTGTGTCACCGGTGAGCTAGCCTTCACCCGTTAAAAAGGCTAGTGGGTTCTTACTTAACCATTAAAAGTAAGTGGGTTCTTGCTGAACCACTCAAAAGCAAGCTGTAATAGGTCCTAGTGCTACCTCAAATCCTAGTGGGTTTCTTGCTAAAACCATTGAAAAGCAAGCGGTAGGAATCTCTAAACGGTTGAGTTGGGAGCGGAGACGTAGGCCGGGTTTTGGCCGAACTCCGTTATCAATTTTGTGTGTCTTTCCTTCTTTATTTCCGCTGCACTTTAACTCTGATTTTTTAATTTGTCAATCTTTTTTTAAAAGGCAATTCACCCCCCCCCCCCTCTTGCCATCATTCCCCGTTTCTTCCGCCCAACATAAACAATCTCATTAGACCTCATTCATCTGGTGATTAATAAATTTCCTGCGCTAGAATATTCCTACTTAATGCATTGGTGACCACATTCCCCTTCCTGGGTGTATATGAAATATCAAAATAAAAGTATGGAGGTACTCCATCGAGCATCTCTAAATAAGATTCAGGTATCTATTAGTGCAAATTCAATTCCGGATCTTATGATCCAAATACACTACAAAACACTCCCTAAAGAGGTAGTGTCTCGAAGACATCAGTGCATGCATAAAGACTACCAATTATAGGTCAAGGGTGGGAAACTTACACTCTTGGGGGTGTAGATTCCATGATCCACAAGACACCATATGGTCATACTTCAATAGAATATACCCAAAACCCACACTAGAAGCATTACAAAACACTATATATTCCCTCACAAGATCAAGTATAATCAAAATAGTAGCAGATGTCAACCTGGTCGGCAACTGATCAAAAGAACCCTGACACTTATCATCCCACTAAATCATTACCCCCTTCCTGGTCAAATATGTTATGGGAGAATCTATCCTGGAGAATTCTGAAAATAATTTCTATAATACCAAGAAAATATAAAAAAGAAAATGATATCGAGCACATTCCTTGTATACTCCCAAGACATGACTTCATGAACCATCTCTGGATCCATTAAAACTCATTCCTCAGAAATCGTGTGGCCACAAAAATTCACCCCCTGAATCCAAAAATAACAATTGGGAAACTTGTAATATAGAAAATGATCTATAAAAACAACATAAATGGCCTTTATATGGTCTTTATTCTCATACTCCATCTTTTAGGACAACAATATTTCATTTATAAACACAACCGAAAAGGATTCCAAAAATAGATGAACGATCTAGATCATTAGATCCAAAAAAACAACTTGAGCATTGGTAAGACCAAATGGAGAAACCAAATACTCAAAGTGTAAATAACGACTAAAAAGAGAGGTATTTGGAACATCCACTTCCTCAAACCTCAACAGGTGGTACCAAATCTCAGTTTGATTTTCAAAAACTAACATGGCCCTATGATTTGGTCAAATAGATCATCAATTCTAGGAAATTGGTATTTATTATTTACTATCACTTGATTAATTTTATGGTAGTTTATGAAATGTGGAAGGCTACCATTTTTCATATGTTAAATTTGCACTGATGAATCCCATGGTTACATGATGGGGTGAATAAAACCCATTCCCTCAAGATCCTATGACTGAAATTTCACCTCAATCAGAATATCCAGAGCCATTCTATAAGAATAAAGGGAAATTGGGTTTTTCCTTGGGAGAATTTCAATAGTAAATTATACATATCACTATGGAATAAATGAAGATAAATACTATGGAACCAAATCTAGGTACCTATCCATGACCACTAGAAGTTCACATAAAGAATTCTACTCAACAAACTCGAGAAAAAACCTGTCCAATTGGCATGAGATCGGCGCCAACTCAGAATCAATCAGTCATAAACTCCCTAATCATAGAGCAAAATCACCATGGAAGATGTGGGTTTTCCCTTCAGTAGTAGGGAAATAGCCCCTTTGGTTATAATATTCAAATATTTATATGATGTTAATAACCAACCAATACTAATTTTGAGTTCAAACAAGTCTAGTTCTAGAATAAGAAATTCCTAAATAACCTCTATAATAGTAACCACAACATGGAACTCAGGGCACATAAAAACATGCTATTTCCTTCTAACCAATGGGGTTATAAAATCAATAACATAAGGAATTGAATATAGATGTATACCCATATAATCAAAAATATTAAGTGATAATAATGAATGGTATGGACTTATGTTAAATAAACTTGATTCCATAGAATAAGCAATAAGTATCATACCTCAAACGGGGGATGACCACAAATCTAAGTCCTCTAGATTGACCTCCTATATATGGAGTTACCCAATATCACACCCAGATTTAGTCTTATTCCCCAAATAATTATCCCCTTACCATGAGGACAATACCCACCAAACCTAGAATCATCTGAGTGCAGTTGAGAGAACATTCAGAAAATGTATATTACATTTGTCCCATGAAAATCCATTGAAAAAAACTGAAAATATCTCGAATTTACAAACCAGTGGAATGTATTTATATTATCTGAGAACAAATTCCAAGTGTTTCTAGTATAACCAAAATGATAACATAAAACTGGTAAACACCCCATAGAAACCACTAGAGCTAATCTTGAAGACTATTGGACTCTATTTCCACCACCACTGGAAGATGATTCATGATTCTTATTCTATCATAAATAAGAACTCTAGATACCACCCACTAGAGGATAAAAAATTAGACATATCCTAGAATTAAAAACTGCCTCTTCCATAGAATTATTCTCAACACCATCCAAATAGGTCAGTAAAAAAATAAGAATGATCATAAATATGATCTCTATCCTAAATCCCTCTTAAAAATGCAGATCATTGAGGTAATAATTTTATATGATATACATAGATACATGAAATAACTTATTAAATCTAGTGGAATACTCAATAATTTAATGATTACCATTTGATATATTTAAAAACTCATGGGTATTATACGCTCTCAAGGTATTCAAATAGAACTGCTAATTAAATGCCACTTTATATGTGGTCCATGTGAAATCCAAATGATTTTCCATAATCACAATCGAATCCCACCACCTACTACTCGGTCCATCTTGAAAATTCTAAGTAAAGAAAAATTTAGAAGTATTACGGTTCTCTAAAAATTCAATGATCTAGTTGAGACAATGTAACCACTCCTCATGTGCACTGGGTCCCTTATCACTATGAAAAACTATGGATTCTACATAAAAACTCTTTATCATTATCCCTAGTTCATGTATACTCATGAACACCCATTTGAACTAAGTTTTTCAACATGATAATTGCCAATTAATCCAATTTGGAATCAATAGATGGGCTCCCCTATGGGGAACTCTTCTACACACCCTCTTTACACAATGATAAGGTTCTTCTAGGACTTATTGTCTAAATTTCATAAAGCACGGGATTCATCAAGATCAGTCCAATATAAAATCACAATATAAATACAAAAATAAAACCCCCAACATGGGAATCACAAACCACATCAAAAAAATAAGAAAAACATCTTAAAATAAAACCCTAATGATGATCCAAAACTTAACCACAATCCAAAAATACCCATGGAAACATGAGGTTTGACATGTAGAAGAGCTGTCAAGACACTCCCTCATTCCTACCTCATTATTCATAATGTTCCTAGACAAAAAAATACCACTGAATCTAAAATAAAAATTCATTAGATACTATTTTGTAATGAACTAACCTGTTTCAACCGGTCCTGTCACCCGATCAGGCCCGCCACACAGCATGAAGCATGTTCCTGATCTCCACAGGCTGGTGAAAAGTACTTGGCATAAACAACTATCACCTGTGAATGATTTCACCATATGTAAAATAGAATAAACCATCTATAAAATGGTTTGGGTACACCAATATCATAAACATCAACAATAAAAGATTTGAAGAAACTGAAAAAAGACATACATCAAGTACAAACATGCCACAACATGACATATACATAGTGTCTCAAAAATAAATTACCCAACACAAAATTCAAGGGAATGATGTCAACCAAGGCCCTAGTACAACCAATTGACAAAAAGTTCCAAAATTGACTGTATATGTGTCCATCCCTATGATATCACATCTCATATATCAAAAAATCAAACACCGATAATCAAGAAGATCCACCCTGGAACATGGTAATGTTGCCTTTACCCGTGTCCTACAAAAAGAATTCTAGAAATTCCCAAACGTCCTAAATAGTTTTTAAGGAAAAAATCATAGTAGGATACCACCATGTTTCTATTAAATGATTTTATCTATGTAACAACTAAACTAGTTTTAAAAAAAAAATCTTAACAAAAATTTAAAAATATTAAATTTCCAAGAAAACCTTCAAAAATAATTTGGATTCTCCTAAAAAAACCCGGCTTTCCAAAACTATTTATAATCATGGATAAAGCAAGTAAACAAATCCACAATCCATAACATAACAAAAAAGTTATAAATAGAGTGATAATGACTTCAACAACTTATAAAAATGTAAATGGGAAATGAATTGACAAGAATATCATATTTGATCACATCAAATGGATCTAACCAAATGCATAAATAATAATAACCAAACATGAATGAGTACTGTTTACCTAGGGGATCTAACCATCAAGTCTAATTTGAGTGAGTAAATAATGATTACATAATTCTATGTAATGGAAGATCACATGGTCTTCCAAAGGACAAACTATATGATCTCACATAGTCTCTGAGTAGCCAACGTGGAAGCTCATCCAATATACCTTCCCAAAGGCTCCCTCCAACCCTTGAAAAAATGGGGTCTCACATAGTCCTACCTATGAGACTCACAAGGTTGCTCAAATAAATACCTCTTTTACACCTCAGTTAACCCATGTTAAACTCCCCTAAATCCATTAGAAATAATAAAAACCGTATTCAGTAAATTTATCAAACACTTGGGGAGCACACATGCCTCCCCCCATTTTTGGAAAACCCTCCTTGAAGAACAGAATTTCCAAATAATCGATGAAACACATCAAACATTGAATAAAAACCATGCATAAAAGGTAAAACATGTCCTCACACACCTAATATATAATAAATATAACCCAAACCCCCTCAAAAACCCTATATCCATTTACCACCAATACTAATGTTTGAAAAATCATGAGAATGGAAGAACAAGGTTTGAGGAGGGTAATGGAAGAATAAATCAAAGATAAACCGACTTACCTTAAGAAAAACCACCATGTAAACAATGAGACCCCCCCCCCCCCCACAGAAGGAGATGAAGAGATACATAACTAAGGGAGGAGGGGTGAACATTATCGAAGAGGGTAAATGACCCTAAAAAACTAAAAACCCGATAGTGGTTAATAATATAAAAAAATTACTGTGATGGATAGGGTTTCAGGGTTTTTCTATATGGTTAGGAAAACCATATGCCAACCATGAATGTGCCACTATCCACCCAAAATTAGTTGCACATTTTTTCCACATGGTTAGGAAAATCATTCCCCAGCCATGTGGGTGAAACTTTCCACTCAAAACTGGCCACATGGTTAGGAAAACAATGAGACAACCATGTGTGTGACACTGCCTCCCCCTACACACGCTTTCATGGTTATACCCTAGATAACACATAGTATTAGGAGACTATGCCCGGACATGCCTCTCCCAAAACTCCCATTTCTAACCCCCAATACCTAGTAACTCCATATCCAAATGAAAAAATAAAATAAAATCAAAATAAAAAGTACTAGTGACCCAGAGGGTTTCACATTTGGTAATTAGTTAGTGATGTCTAATTTGGATTGGGTAAAAAGCATATAATGTGTCAAGGTTGTCAATAAGGAAGGGGGAATCTGACCAGAGGGAGAAAATTTTGGTCGATACTGTGAGAGATGGGGAAACACATGGGAGTGTCACGAGGTGGGATCACCGATTAAGAGGGGGAAAGAAAGGGGAAGGGGAGGGGGAGGTGGGGAGGTGGGGGAGATAATATTAATTTCATCAATTTCCAATGTTTTTTGAAACATTGAGAAATAATATGTAATTATATATGTTTCTAGAAATATAGTTAAATGAATAATTAATTATATTTTTAAATGTCCCTAATTAGAAACGACAAAAATAAATTTATTTTTTTAGAAGCATCGGTAAATTAATTAGTGACGTTTATAATTTTTATAAACTAAAAAAATATCACAAAATTATGTAATTTTATAGTGATCAAGTATATGTAGCCATTCCTACTCAGGTTATTAATAAAATTCATAAATTATGAGAATCCACATATAGATTTTACATGAAAATGTCTCCAAATGTCAGTGTGTATCAATTCTATAATTTATGTGTCCCTTTAACCTTAAATTCATAATATTTGTTTTGTCATATTTCCTTGAAAATAATATTTACATCTTTCAGGTGGTTTAATCTAAAAAGAGTATAGGTAACCAACTTTTCCGAGCTTCATCAAAATTTTCTTCTTTATATGACCAAGATGGTGATTCCATAACTAGGTGTTAAATGATTAAAACTAAATTTATTCCTTATCAATTGACAATATATGGTTTTCATAATTTAATACATAAATAACATTATTCAGTTGTGCCAAATCATAATATATTTTGTCTTTATAAAAGTAGAATCTCTCATTTCTAAATGTCAAAATAAATCTACCCACATCTAAACACGAAACAAATATAATTTTCTTAGTAACACTATTTACATAATTAAATGTATTTAACAAAAAAATAATTCATTTTATCAATGTGAGGTGGTATTATTGAATGGATAGAGAAACCATCATTGCTCTATTGGAATCCAGTATTACACCTCACCCCTAGAAACATTCCTAAATCTATTTGGATCCTATAATTGGAAAAAATGAGAGCACCAAATATAGTATCTAATACCAAACATATATATATATATGTAAAAATTAAACTCAATAATTAAAACACCTAAAGATTCCCCTTACTCATTTAAATGGGAGAAGTTTCTCTTCTAGTTGACTTTCTTTCCCCATGAAAAAAGACCACATTTTTCTCCTTTCTTTCTGTTGGATCTTTTTATTCTTGGATAGATGTTGCTTAGTATCCTTAGTCTTGGAATGAGTATTTAGAACCTTTTCCTTATACTTACTTTTCTTATTAACCATAAGGACTAAAAATATTTCATTCCACATGTCACCAGAAAAATGCAGAATAATATTAAGAAGTTCTGGAGGAGTCTTCTCATTATTTATCATGTTGTAATTCACAAAAAAATTATAGAAGGTTTTATTTAGGGAATAAAATATGATTTGTGCACAACTAATCAGGGATCATAAAAGCTAAGATATCTAATCATTCTTTGTATCCAATCACATTGACTACATAAGGCCAATCTAGTATCAAATTTCCATGATTGAATATGAATAATTAATTGGAGATCTCAAATTTATGTTATCTCATATTCTCCTGATAAAAATCATGTTGGTGAGAAAAGATAATATATGTATTTGTATTCTCATATTTATTTAAAATCTAACTAGACTATAAGGATTGCATAAAACATTAGACTTCCATTGTCACATTCATAATTTTTGAGGTAGAGATATAGTTCTTCCTCACTATCCTCTTTATAAAGTGACTTAGGATGTAGAGTTTAAAATACATATAATTTCCATTAATGGAATAATATAACATGTAAGAACATATATTATTCCTAGAAATTTTTTATTATGATATGATTATACTTATTCATTATTTATTTCAATAATGGGGTTGAATTTTTGTGATTTTCTATTTCTACATAATTAATAGTATATAATTTGTACTTCCTTGATTACCAAATCATATTAAAAAAATTAAATTTTATTAATCTCACTCTATTTTTTCAAATCCAAATATTCCTCACCATTAGTTTTTAAATATCATTTTTCACAGATATTATAGTGGTAAGGACCCATATTCCTCATATGATTACCAAAAATTGGGTCTGACATGTTATTTGAAGGGATTTAGGAAGGAATTATCTTCCAAATCCATTAACTCATAGTTCCATGATGTGTTTAGTAGACTCCGCAAAATTGAGAACTTGGATAAATATTTCCTTAACACTTTCCTATCTGTTACAAAATGTCATTATTGGGCATTAAAACCTTGATCTGAACCAAATTAATTCACCCTAAAACTTGAAGATAAATGTTACCTTATAATTGAATGCATCCCAACTTAGGCTAGTAAACCAATTTGAACTATGTGTTCAATTCGGACATAAGTAGTGTAAGGATATACTGAATTAATATTTTAGTTGACATATTTTTATCCTTATGTTCAAAATTAAATTTTTTATTCTCTCAATAATCATTTATATTATATGGATTTTAGATAAGTGATTAACCATGTTCGATAAAATTTATTCATAATGTGGTTTTATTTTATTTTATCATGAGTTCATGTAAATTATTTTACTAAGTGATCACATTGAATCAAAAAAACACAAATAATCATCCATGAAACTCACATAAATAAAATATAAGTGGCATTATTATGATATTATCTCATGGTTATTTTATCCAGCAGATGATTAGGTAACACTTGAACCTAGGGAGAAACACCTTGAACCGTAGTTTGGTTCGTGTTGAAACATTCTATCTCAGCTCTTATATATCACCTTAATTGGTTTCATCTCCACTCTAGCACTTAGACTATCTCCTCTCACTTGGGAACTATATCCTTACATAATCATTTAATCACACATAGGTGAGGGGATCCAACGGATTGGATATGGAAGTTTTTATAAAAAATATACCTTTTAAAGGAATGCCCTTACATAATGAGGAGAAGGGGATGACACATAGGCCATCACATTAATTAAATAATAAGAAATTAAATGGAATCCAAACACATATATAGGTTTGTTATAATCTCACTATCATCAAAATATCATGAAATGAACACAAATTTTTAATCTTGATATAAATTACTTCAATTAATTATTTAATTAATATAAAAAACAAATAATTAATCCAATTAATTCAATTTATCTTAATTACATCCAAGAATCCGTGAAATACCGTCATCCCCAAATTTAAAAAAACTAAAAAATTATTTTATTAAAAATTATTAAACTAGTTGAGTTTACCTAGAGGAAACAACATGTACTTATCCAAACTTCTTGGAATGATCATTCTACTTGTTGATGTATTCTTAAATTGATACTTTTTTTCAGGTCTCTTTTATTGTCAAATTATGTTTTAAATGTTTTATTTGACATTAATATGGATAATTATTTATTTTGGTGTATTTATCATGTGTTTATTAAACTAATGAAATTATGGTTAATTTTTTTCATTTTATCATTTAATATTTCAAATTATCATTATTTTAATTCTTTATTAATTTTTTGTATTTATCATAGTTGTTCAATTGTTGTTTCCTTGTTCATTTTTCGATTTTGATTTAATTGTTTTTGTATTTATTCTTTATTCCATTTTTTATTTAATTCTTAATATATTAATTAATTAATTTTTGATTAATTTTTGATTTATTTTCATTAAATAATGATTTACTAATTTGTTACTTTTTTAGTTTAATTCTTTAATATTTTTTATCTTTTCTTTATTAAGTTACTTAATTAACCAGTTTAGTATTTTTTGAAATTTTTTATAATATATTAAATTTTATTGTTTAAAGAATATTTATTGTTTGATTTTATCATAATATATCATTTAATTATATTGTTTTTATTTATTTTATTTTTAAATTCTTTAAATTTTTTTTATTTCATTTATATTCTTTATATGACATATAAGAATTGAGTTGCACAATATTAAAATTTTATATAGCATAAGTGAATTGAGATGATTCCAATAAGATAATTGGGAGCATATAATATAAATTCTAGAATTTAATAATATAAATTTCTATGCATACCACAATTATTGGAAAGGTTATAAAATAATTTACCCTGTTCGAGTAAGATAAAATTTGGAACCAGCATAAGATAATTAATTATAAATGATATCGACCCAAATTTTAGAGATACCAAATCGAAGGTCAAGATGGAAAATTTAAGAAATAACCATAGATCATTCACTACTATGGAGATATCCTCATGCCCCTATCCCAATGGTTTGACCAAACCATTGGAAAAAATCGTTATATTTATGGTTTCCCAACAACTATCTAAAAACCATTTGGATGGACATGAATATGCCAATAGTTTTTAAAAACCCTCAGTATAGGCCCTCTCAAAATTTACAAAATAGGCCACTTATTCTCATTCTCAACTTCTCTCATCACGACTCCCCCCCATGCTCTCCCTATCCCACCCCGACTCAATTAGTTCCACTCCACACCTCCCATATTGATCCCTAGAAATATCGTTCCCATACTCCCATCATGATCCCTAGAAATTCTGCTCCCCCCCTCCAGTAGCATCACTCCCCTAAAGATCTAATCCTGTGCTCGCAATGGCATTTACCCCTCCCCTCCTCCCATCTAGATATAATCATTAACCCTTACAACAGCTACGTTTGACTATATTCCAACTGTCCAAGCAATGAATTTCTTGATTTCCTTTCAATATTCTTCAATATTAAATTAGTGGGTGAAAAATAAATGAGGCATTCTTTGAAAAATATTTTTTTTTATTTTTGGTTTAAAACAGTACACACATTCTTGTTTTTATGGGAATTGAATTTATTTTGATATTTTATTTCAATTTAGGGTTTATTATATATAGTTTATATGTGTTTGGGTTTTTTTATAACAGTTTGGTTCAGTTTTTCCTGATTATATTAAATTATAGATTGGTTCATTATAGTATTTCTATTTCATTTTGGTTCTAGTTAGTTTCGTCCAATCTCTATATTTTATTTTGTTGTTATTATGGATACATTCTTTTTTGTTAATCTTATTTGATATCAAAACAATATTTTATGTTTTGTTTAAATTTTCTAGATTTTTCATAATGATGGAATCATCTTGAGTAGTTGATTTTATAGGTGGATATTTACTGAATGTGCATCCTTATATTTAAGTGATTGAGGAAAATCATGTAAATAGTTTATATTTTTTGAAAAAAGATGTCTTCCATAATTAACTTTCTCATATAGTATGTATTACATGATTTTTTATATCAATGTTACATAATACTAGTTTCTTCTTGTTCTATGTGATTTTTTCACTATATAAATTTTATATAGTGCATATAGTATTGTCTTCGTATTGTAGTTTAATATTGAGGAACATGACATATCACTATGTATTGAGTAATAAGTCGATATGATGTGTAAAAATAAAAGTATCTTTTTTATATTATCAAATAATATATTATAATGAAAACATTAATGTTTTATACTACCATTGGTAATGAAAGGTCGAATTTTGATATCAAAAGAAGATATTTGACTATTTTTCCATAGCTGTTCTATTTTATAGAGATGTAATAATTAGTTATTATTCAAGAATGTTATTTCTTGAAGGTCAACCGTATACATGAATCTAATATAAGTAAAGTGAGAAAAATATTTTTTCATGTAAATAATGAAAGATATACCTATCAGTTAATGATGGAAGTAGAGGTAACTGAATAATTATCAAAACTTGTACATGTAAGTTAATAAAGAATACACAAAATGGCTAAATGTACACTTTTGGAAGGAAATTTTCATTGATTTTGAATGTTAAGATAAAAATATAACTATAAAAAGATAAGATCAATATGAAGAAACCATAAATAAATTGTCATCATAGTATTATAATCACAACCATAATGGAATAATCACATGATAATCAACCAAAATCATTATGGGAACACCTAGGATTCCAAGGGACAATATAGGAAAGCATAAATATGATGTCCATCGAATCACTATATGATAAAATTTACCTACCCAAACACACTATTTTAGACTAACTTGCCTGAACCAGGTGTAAATCCACAAAGCATAGTGTGATCCTCAACTGGGAAAATTGTCCATAGTTGAATCATAAATAGTGAAACAATTTTACCTAGATTTATAAACTCGATACCCATGGTTTCCTAGGACACCAAATATAAGTGAGATGTCAACGTATGATAATACACA
This sequence comes from Viscum album, assembly GCA_963277665.1. Lineage (NCBI taxonomy): Eukaryota > Viridiplantae > Streptophyta > Magnoliopsida > Santalales > Viscaceae > Viscum > Viscum album. The sequence goes on from OY728119.1 coordinate 1,983,121,193, forward strand.
CCCATAGACTCATAGATGTATATATATATATATATATATGAAAACAATCATAACACAACCTCACATATGATCACCATACACAGAATTGTTACCTTTTCCCCAAGAATAGAAATATAATAGTCAAATCCTCTAATAGTGATTATTTCATCCAATTTACACAATATCAATATCACATTAGCCTTTCTACAACAACATGAAGGATCCCACTTCATGGGTGTACTTGTATTGATAAATAAATTTTTATCAAGTTCTAACTAGGCCATTTAGAACATCTTAAAAGAAACCATGTTATAAAACTATCTTTTCAAAAACCAAACCATAGAAAAATAATTAAATAAAAAAATTTCATAATACATTGAAATTACAGCAAAGATTCTAAAATATTCCATCACGTAGAAGATTTTTTTTAGAAAATCTAATCTCCACCAAAGTTTTCAAATCAATCCATAAAAGTATTAGTTACTCATTTTAAATAGGTTTATAATCAATTCCCAAACATTGATTCTCAAATTTCTTTGAAAAATAAACTTTAGAATTTCTATACATGCCTAGATTTCATAATAAAATAAATTATACTTAATGAGATATGAGATCATGAAATAACCATTTAATCCTAGTGATATTTTTTGGAAAACTATATTTCATTGGTAGAGAATAAAAATATACACATAATCTAACCTTGAAATTATACGAAGTACGTGATGAAAAAAATTAAGCATTAATGGATTTATGTTTAATTTTATATTCATAAAAATAGATACATTAAATCAATGTACTCAGAATCTATAATATAATTCCACTATTTAGGGGAGATTCACTAAGGAACCTATCCGTAGGTCCTTTCTCATTCATCAATTTATTCACTCAATTACATCTCATTTAAATAACACCCCTAGAAATTTATATTTCATTAGAAATTTTTTAATAATTAAATCATTTACCCTTGATTTATTTTAACATTATTACTCAATGATACAATGGAATTCAATATCATTGTTTTATATTTGTAGTATTTTATTATATATATGATGTATTTTGTTGTATTTTATGTTATGATTCACATATAGACTAGTGTGGATGTTATGGTTTCTTTTAAATTGAATAGTTATCATTTCCCTAAATATATAATCTATTAAACATCAATATTATTTAATTTCTTTCAGGAAATTATATATAATACTTTTATAGAATGGATAGAAGTTAGATGTATGAAACTGATCAAGTATCATGCGATTTTCAAGAAAAGTCAGTGATATTTTTAGATTTTTCAATTGGCAATACCTCAAATAGTTGTCAAATACATTTCTCATGTTATAATTATTTTGGAAGAAATTTTTTCCATGAATATGTTCTCTACCATATGACCAAATATGGTTTTCAAACAAACAAATACACGTGGTAAAATAATAGGGGGAAAATTCAATCTCAAAATGCTCATGATTCAAGTGAGGGGACAGGATTGGAGAATTTTTTATAAGACTAGTTTCCATTTATTCATAATCATGAGGAGAAAGGAATTCAAATGAAATACGACATCGATATAAATACTCATGATGCATATAATTAAAATTATGTTGTTGATAGGATAAAATTTTTGAATGATTATCCCATCACTCAAGTATATTGGAAATGTGGTAAAATGATGAGGTTGTAATTTTTATTCTAATATTTCTTTTGAAAACAATGTATAAGATTTATAATACTACCATAAAATACGTTCTTACATTTTGAAGGACATTATTCCTTGTAAGGTAGATATTCTCTAAACCCACTACATGGAATGTCATTTAGTTTATGAATTTGGATTTTAAAAAAACAGTCATTCTTTCCCAAAAGATTTCATCTTATTATAGGCGGAAACTACTAAAAAGAACGATTATATAAAATTTGGGCCATCCCGAAGTAAGAAAAGAGCTATCAGAACACCATCTCGTGTTACACAGAATGTAACGCGGTATTTTCTATTGATCCCTAGATGATATAATCATTTAATTTATGATGAAATATCAATAAAAATGTGATGGAATGATACCGAGAGAAAGAAGAATAATGATGTGTTGGTTCAACCTAATGATGTATTTTAATTGAAGAGATTTAAGGCATGATATCCTAATTCTACAATTGATAGGTGTAATGTGAGGTTAGATCTTTTATGTGTTGGTTTTAATCAGTTTGGGAAGATTATTAATTCGCATTTCACATAGAATGTTTTCATAAGAATTTATTACCTTCCTCCATGTATGTTTAAGAAAAAACCATTCACATTCATGAGTATACACATATCTAGACCTTCGGATCCCAAAATGATATAGATGTATACAAGAATCATTTAATAAAAGAGTTTAAATATCTTTGGAATGTGGGTGTGGACACATACGATGTATTTTCAAAAGATATATTTATGATGCGTGTTTCACTTTTGTGGATGATAAATTATCGTTATTCTTATGAAATAATGTATGGATGGAGAATGAAGGGAAACCAATAATTTTAGATTTGTATGAATAATATAAAATCTAGAGGACTGATATATTTTTATACTTTCATTTTTATGGTATATTGATGATTATTAACAACGGAACATCTATATAGAAATAATCATTAAAGATTTGACAATACATCGGAGACTAAAAATCTTCCACAACATATTTATAGAATTGATGTTCTTAATTAATTAGAAGGTTTCAGTTTCTCATTTGAAAAAGGGTAAGATGAAATCTAGAATGATGAAGAATGCTTCCACTGAAACTGGTTACAATTGGAAGAAGAGGTTTGTCTTATTTAATATTACTTGTTGGTCAAATAATTTTTTACTTCATTTCTTTGACAAAATGAACATTGAAAACTATATATGTGAAATTTGGATTTCAATTCTTTTAAATGTCACGGTAAAGACCAACGATGATTTAAAATCTCAGTAGGACTTGGTTGATTGGGGATTCAAACTAGAATTACATTTTATCTAATTCATTGAATATAAAAGGAAAGTTTCATGTTATTCTTAATTGATGAAAGCTATAGAAAAAAACCAATTTATATAATTACAGTGGACTATTAATGTTCCTAATTGATATTCAAGCAACAAAATAAAATCATTCAAGAGAAGAGAGTTGAATTTGAAATTTTTAAAGATGTTTTATTATCACATCCTTCTTCTTATGTTTATTCCAATAGAAATTTTCCATCTTTTATCCAATAATTTAAGTGTGTCAGTTATTCAGTTATACAATTTCAATATAGATCTTTGTTCTAAGAAGTTATTTATTTTTTTATTAGAAAAAATTTTGGTAGAGGAACCATTAATTTTTTATGAGTTAGAGAAAATATTTCCTGCATATTTTTCAAATGCATGTTGCATCTATCTATACATATTTCAGCCAAAATAATTCTTCGAGGAATTGATATGTTTAATTGGATGTATACAACTGAAAGAAACATTTTGACATTGAAACTCTATGTCCAGAACCGAAATCATCCTGAAGGTTCAATCATCAAAGGTTACATGGATCAAATATGTATGGATTTATGTTAAATGTATTTGTCTCATCATACCATGAGATTAAACTGACCAATGATAAATGAAGAAGAATAGTATGATAAAATTGAACCCTATTTTCATTCACTTCCCCACACAAGGGGAATTCTCATATCATATACATTGACGTTATTAAGACAGGAAGAGTGGGATATAGAACATCCTATAGTTTTGTTTAACTATAACTTGTTCAATGACTACATCATGTAAGTAAATTGAACATTTATATCTTATTTCATCTCATGTGATTTTATAGATATGTTAAACTAAATCTATTTTTTGGTATGGAACATAAACAAATATTAAATATAAATCATAATTTTTTATCATTGATAAGAAGAGATACTTTTCATTGTAAATATTTTTTCACTTTGTTGAAATTGAAGGTATAAATATTACTATAGTAAATTAATAAAATCAATATTTAATTTAGTTTAATATTTATTTATATTTTAGGTATTTATTTTTCCTTTGAGATCTGTCTCTGAGGAAATGAGAACGTTGGATTCTGGTCCTAATTCTGTGGTTCATGAATGTAAATAAATTATGTTCCATGGGTATAGATTTATTATCACCAAATGAGAAAAGAGAATGATAACACAACATTATGGTATTATGGGAACTTCCACAATAGACTATTATGAAAATTCATCAGATATTATACCTGAATTAGGATATGTATCTTATTTTGGAGTCATTTAGAAAACACTAATATTGGATTATTACTCTCTTGGTAGAGTCACTATGATGAAATGACAACGGTTTTATTCAATTATGAGGCATGAAACATTTATTGATGAGTGTGGATTTTAAGTTATATACATGAATCACAGTCTTTCTACTGGTGAACCATATATATTGGCATCAATGGAGAAAAAAGTTTTTCATGTCAAATATCATCTTTTATGTGAATTTGGTGTCATTATTGAAGTAACCCAAAGATATATTTTTGATGATGTTGATTATGGAATTAACACCATACCTACTCCCATTGGCCTCAATACATTTATTATTTATGATGAATCCAATACATAAATTTTCCAATTTTTTTATGAACTTGAATTTGTGGTGGGAAATATACCGATTCGTCCATCCGTGTTCTCAGTCATTTTGGTTTAGCTCGACATGGGTTATTAAGGTTGGTGCTACAGAATTTTATTTACTAACTATTACAAATATTTTTTATTGAAATAAACCTACATGTGAGTTTTCCATATTTACTATTTGTAGTTTTCTTCGAGTAGCATTTTTGATTATTGAATTGAACTATATTCAAATCTATGAAAGAAAAAAATAGAAATAAATAAATTTTAACAAATAAACAAGGTGAGTTGAATTGGACATATTGAACTAAGAGATATGAATATAAAAACTGATGAAAATACTGACATAACTAGATAAATAGAAAAATTAACTAACCCAAAATATGAACCAAATGACCTAAGAAAAATAAAAACCCATAAATGGCCTAATAAATTGAAAAAAATGAAACAAATGACCAAAGACAAAAAAAGTGGAAAAATGACATAATCAAATAACCAGAATGAACCAAATGACCTAACCAAAATTGATAGTAATTGAATTGAAAATAGAAGAAAACTATATCATACCCCATGATAAATATTCTAACTTGAATGTATTGTTTTTTCTATGACATGTATTAGGTTTTGATATTCTTCTCACTAGATATAAAATGTTTTGTTTGTATAAATACATATCCAATTTTTCATTAGAAAAGTGGTATTTGTCAATTAAGTCATGCCACATATTTTTATTTTTTCAGTTACAAATTAGTTATTTATTTCTAATTAATTCTATATTTGTTTTCAAATTCAGTAAATAAAAAACATTTAGGACCTATGAAGAAAAAATAATGAATACATCAATCACTGAATGAGTGAGATAGACATCCCTCCTTAGGTTCACATTATAAGTATTTTATTTGGAAATATATATGAATAACATATAATGTTATATGAATATTATTGTTTTGAACATTTAATAAGGACCCACCACCAAGTAACTAGTTATTCACCACAAGGATAGTGGTTCTTGTGATCAGGCTGGAGATTCAACAGGGGTGGAACTACAGCAAGGTGCTCTAGTCAGAATACTAGATCACACCCAACCCCCCTAAAATACCATCTAACAAACCTTTTAATCCCAAAGTGTCTTTATAAACACCCATGATATTTAGGCCACCCATGTTTGTAACTCCATTTTCATCTAAGCCCCCTTGCCTCTATTTCCCGTATCTGACAATGATTGTAAATCCACATCCTTATTAATCATTTCCACAACCATCTATGCCATCTTATTTTCCTTCTAATTCATTCTCCCTAGTCTACATATATTCTTTATTCTACAACTCATGCTCTGAAACATTCTGATCCTACAAAGCATTCACTAGGACCCACTCCATCTATACAGGTTGATTTTTATTCAGTGCATGGGGATCCAATGACTCTAACTGATTAGTCAACCTAATGTATATTTACGGAACCCACATAATTTTTTAGCACAATTTATTTTCATTATAAGATGTAATGATGTAATATTATTGTTCTTATTTAATATATGGAACTACTGATAAGTTGTGGGGGGAATACATTAACATTTTTAGTGTCAAATCGCCGCACACAGCCGATGGTGGAGTAAAATGAAGACAAGGAAATTATTGAAAAAATATGACATAAATATTGGATTTATTTTGATATGCTTTCCAAATACTCCAACATCATTCCCTTTCATACACTCTACAAGAAACACATACCAAATCGGGTAAAGGATAATACCTGGGAACAAATATGGGTATACAAATTCATTGGATACAAAGTTTTATAATTATTGTATTTATATGAATTAATATTTCTATGTCAGGTTCATTTTATTTTTCATAATAGTGAGGCTGTGAGGCCCACTTGACTTATGAAATTAGGTGAGATTTGGAGATTAAATAAGCATGAGTTGTATAGTGGTTTACATGATAGAGTTGGCATGGATTTAGATTCCACACCAGTCATGGATGACTTCCTTGTATAATATTATAATAAATGACTATTCATTTGGTGAGTACACATTTCAAGATATCAATAAAATTTTAGGCATTAATTGAAAATTACCATGATTATAATTAATAATTACATTATTATTATTATTGAATTGTTTTGGTATCATCAGGGAAAAAAAGGATTTCACAACATACCTTCACACATTGGGGTGGTCTATAATGTTTGACCATGAGAGGAAGTAGGTATAACACTCATTTACATAGATAAAATTAATATTTTATATTCCATGAAATTATGGGGGTAAATTATCTTACATATTACCTTTCCAAAAAAGTAGTTAAAGTAAGTGATTTGGTCAAACGTAGAGAAGTGACTCATAAATTTAATGTTTTATCCCTTCATGATAAGACTAGAATTATTGTACCTCCTATTTTATATTTGTATTTCATTAAATTTGATTTAGTTTTGATCCTCAACATGTTCCTGAATACTTAGGTTTAAAATAGCTATATGTACTCTTCAATGGTGCCCAAATTTATCTCTTTCCCTCTTTATGATATAAGTGTTTATCATGTTCTTAGAACCCTCTTTCATAGTGTATTCATACTATCTCATACATTTCTCCCTCACCATATTCATCACAAACTAAAATATTTAAATTGAAAAATTACTAATTTCTAGTTTCCAATCATACGTGGAAATTTCTTGATATTCATCAGCAAGTGTGTCCTTTTATGAGATCTCATTTGAATCCCGAGTCAAATATTCATTTCGATTCTCCATATGAATATCATATTTTATTCTATTAAATCCTCCCAAAAAATATTATTCCTAAATCAAATTTCAAATATTTAGTGTGTGGCCTCATATATATCACCCAGTGAACCTTCCTGTTAGTAATATTAGAACTTATCTCTTCATTTATTCATCACTAGAGTCATCTCAAATTTTATATTTCATGATTTCTCACACATATTTTTTATACTTATCCAAAGTATTATACTTCTTCTCAAGGACTAACATTCATGGGAAAATTACTATGATGAAGAATTACATTTAATATAAAATTATTATTCTAAAAATAATTACTCAATTTTAAGCTTTATTTTCAACATAAATGTATTACACTAATAAATAAATTATTATGATGATTCTTTATGTTCAAGGAAATTACCATTTTCTATTCTCATTTCAGAATTGCATACTTAATTCACAATACTTTATGGCTCACTCAAAGATAAACTACCCCTTTTTAAAAAAAATCTATGCCTCATACCACATGATGTAGAGAGTTTTCCTTCATTCACTGACAATATAAATTAGTTTCATTGATGATCGGTATAACAATTGTCACATTGGAAGTTGTTACATTGAATATATCTAAACAAGGTCTTCATGTAGTATCACCATGTATCATTTAGTAGAATATCTCCATTAGTAAATCTCTTTCTGTAGGATATATCCTTTACATTGAAGTTATCTAACCAGGGTCATCATGTAAATAGTGTTCCTTCATTCACTGAAACTAAAAAATTGTGCATAGAGAATTAAATCATAAATTGAATTGAATTAAATCAAACTAAATAAAATTGAATTTAAATTTAATCAATCACATAATTTTTTATCTAAAATAAATCTTATTGAATCAAACTATATCAAACCAAGGAGAACATAATGGAAATTGATCCTTATAAAACACAAAAAAACCGCACTAACCTAAACCAACCCAACTCAACCCAAACCACACTAAACTGATGTAAACTGAACTAAATAGAATCATATTAATCCTAAATAAATAAAATATATTTTCACTGAATTTATTTGAAATTACATGACATAAATACAGTTAAATGAAACCTAAATAAATCAAAAAAAAATCAACCAAACTTCAATAATGTTGAATTTAATCAAACCTAATCATATAAAACCAAACTGAACTAAAATATACTAGTAATTTCATAAAAATAAGTCAAACAAAAAAACATGTATACAATTTTTCAATTAGAGGTAAACCAAATGAAATTATCTTTAAAGGAATATATTTGTATTAAAAAATACTAGAACCAACCTATACCCAATTAAACTAAATCTTATCAAAACAAACCATACTGAAACAAATTATATAGAATTGAATCAAACTGTATAAAAAACTACAATGGAATTGTACTAGAATAAACTAAATCGAATCAAAATAAACTAAATTTATATTCCACAAATAAATTTTATTTTAATTCATAAACGGAAGCAGGAGTAGTAGAAATCAAGGTGGCCAGAGGAAGTGAAGGCCAAGAGCATCACTGATAACATGGGTCGCCCCACAAGGGGGTAGGGATCCGAGGGATCAAAACTCTAAAAGGGTGTATTATGGGGAAGCGAAGGGGGTTTAGAAGTCAGCCACCTGATTTCTATCACGCAACATATGGAGAATCTCCATGTTGCCAGAGAAGAGAGCCTTTCACTTACGGACAAAGTAAGTGATATGCCAAGGAGAGGAGGATGTTCCGATGAGAGAGCTCCACACAATACTGGAGTCAGTCTCAATAGAGGACAGGGGAAAGTTTTTGGATCGGCAAAGAGAGAGGTCGTTGAGAAGAACCATCACCTCCGCCTTAAGAGAAATCATTGGCCCAAAGAAGTAACTGAAGGAGAAAATCATCGAGCCCACTATGTCATGGATCACACCGCCTTCGCACATGGTGCTGGAGCCGAAGGCTCCATCAACGTTGAGTATTAGGCCTGATCTGGGGGGCATCCAGCGGACCCATCACCCCCGCTGCCTGGGGCTGTTACAGCCCAGAGGAGTAGTCCTGGAGGAGAAGTGGCAGAGGGAAGGCACTGCATCATGATGGGGGAGGAGGATGACCAGTTCCGAGGTGAGGCACTTGGATCTGACCAGCAATGCCAGAGTGGATCATCGAGTCCCACGGAACGCTTGGTTACACACCTTCCATATGCACCGACAGCCCACCTGCAAAAGGGTTGCCCTGGCCACAACCTCATGGTTTTTATCTAGGCAGCCACTGAACCAGCTCATGAAGAAAGCCTCTGGGGAGGCCATGTCGCTAGAGGGCATGGGGAACTCCACAAGTGTGCTCCAGATCCGCATGGCCCACTCTATTTGGAAGAAGAGGTGTAGCGTGGATTCATCGGAGGGAGTCGAACAACAAACACATTTGGAGGCAAACTGGACCCCCTTAATTTTAATCGCTAGGTCTGAAGGGAGAGCCTGATTTATGATTCTCCAAAGCAGGAAGGAGAATTTAATTGGGGTGGATTTTCACCAGAGATGACTCCCCCAATGATCGCTCTTAGGCTGGGTAGTCGTACAATGGCGATAATCATTATTCGAGAACTTCCCTATGGGGGAGCCAGTGAAGATACAGCTATCAGGGGATCCATCCAAGATGATGATGTCAAAGAAGGCCCTTTGAGAGGGAGACAGAACCACCTTGATGAAGGAATGGTAATAACTGGCTTCCAAGAAAGAAATTTTTGGTGAAAGGCATCTTGGGAAGTCCAGCAGACCACCCCCAGTCACGCTACAAGAATTTGAGATCCCCCAGACCAAGGACCCACTGTGAGTGGCACATAAGCACAGGGAGATGAATCTGAAGAGATATCCAAAGGATTGAAGGTGATTTTCCATTCTCCCGGAGACCGAATCTATACATCCCTCGAATTAGTTTTCTCTATAAATATTTACCCTCAATAACCTCTCATACGATCCTTCCCTAGAGGAAAAACATGGCCTGACCCACATCTCTGACCCCAATGCCTCCCAACTCCATTGTTTTGATAAGCTTATTCCAAGAGGACCACCGGAATCTCCCCTCCCCTTGAAAATCCCAAATAAAACCATTCACAATCTTCTCAATCAAAATAATGATTGACTTGGGGCCCTTGAGGGTGGAAAGAATGTGCATAGGGATCGAAGAAAGGAAAAAAATGACGAGGGTGATCCTCCCTCCGAAGGACAAGAACCTATTCTTCCATTTGACGATGTAGTTAGTAATTCTTCTGACCATACCATCAATGAACCGAGCCCAAATCCTACCTGGGGAAATGGGAGCTCCAAGATAGAGAATAGGATTGTTTTTACTCTGATTTCCCATGGTGGAGAAAATGTTTTCTTTTCTCTTTTTCGGGAGAGAAGGGGGAAAGTAAACCCCAGTTTTATCCCTACTCATCATTTGAACACTCCATAAAGCATACTCATCCATGATACTAATAAATCCCCAGATGGAGGTGCTTCCCCCATTAGTGAAGAAGACCATATCATCAGCGAAGAGAAGGAGGGACACTCCCGGGACATGGGCCCTACAGTGATAAGGAAGTATACGACCACTTTGTATAGAGGGGGCCACAAACTTGCTCAAGACATCCTGCACCAGAATGAAGATGCTAGGATGAATGGGGTCTCCTTTCCTGAGCCCTCTGACTGGTTTCAAGATGCCACATTGACTCCCCATAACAACCATGTTGAGCCACGACGAGCTGTAGCAACAAAACAGGAGGTCAATAATCCATTCAGAAAACCCCATGCTTCTCATAACGTGAATGATGAACCCCCACTCAAATACGGCATAGGCCTTTTCCATATCAACCTTGATCGTGATGTTGGACCCTCGTAACTTCCTGTTAATCTCACTAATCATCTCCTGTGAAATAGCCATTTCCCCCTGAATCGACCTCTCTCTAGATGAAGGCATGTAGTTCCTTCACTACCCAAGTGTGAATAAACTAGGAAAGTCTTTTGTTGATGAGTTTCTCCAGCACCTTGTACATGAAGTTGCACATGATGATAGGTCGGTACTACGTAATGGAGATGGGGTCACTAACCTCGGGGATAAGGACCAGGGTAGAAGCAGCGGCAGCTCGCGCCAGCCCACCCCCATAGAAGAAATCCTGAATAGAACTGATAAGCTCATCCTTGATGATACACCAAGCAATAACAAAGTAGGAGACCGGGAACCCATAAGGGCCTGGAGCACTCTCCTGATTCAGTGAGGTAACTGAGTTCAATACCTCCTTCTCCTCAAGAGCTTGTTCAAGGGCTGCATTGGTGTGAGCAAAGACAACCCTTGGGATTGAGATACAAGTATCAGTCAGGTCGTGGGGATACCAATTCTGCCATTGGTAGTTATTATTACACAAGAAGGAGGTAAAATACTATCCAACCGTACAACATATGACATTCAAGTCGCTAGTAAGGACCCGTCATCTGGCTGGATATTCGGAGTCTTCCGCTGATGATTCTCCCTTATACAAGTGTGAAAATAGGCCGAGTTATGGTCTTCTTCCTTGATCTAGGTGGCCTGAGAACACTCATAAAGTCACCTTTCCTGCTCCATCAAACTCTCACTGAATTGTTGCTTCTTGAGACTCAGAGAGGAAAAAATTCCCTCATCCTAAAGAACATCCAAGAAGGCCTCATCCCTCTAGATCCCTTTCTTCAAGTCATCCAGAACAGACTACATAGTAGGGATGGAATCCGACCAACCACTGAGAGCAGACTTTAGGCGCCAAAGCTTTTTATGGAGGCGAGTACAGCACCCCCCCCCCCCCCCCACAAGGGTCCACCCAAGAGGAACGGACCATCTCATGAATGTTGGAGGGAGCGGTCCAAATTTTGTATAAAAATAAGCCTCAGCCCCAGGGAGAAGCCGACCTGAGGTGGAAAAGAAGGGAGGAGTGATCGGACAGAGTGCGGGTCAAGTGTATGACCTCTGAGTTGGGTAAGTCAGACAAAGCACGGAGGTTCCCAAAGTTGCAGTCTAATCTGCACCATATCTTATGGACTCCTCTTTGATTGTTTCACCATGTGAAGCTGTCACCAGAAAATTCCAAATCTAGAAGCCCCTCCTAATCCAAAAAGTATGAGAAGAGTGTGTTATCACTCTGAGGGAGGGATCTTCCCCCTTCTTTTCTGACGGGTCCAAGATGAAATTAAAGTCACCCCCAACCATCTAGGGTTTGTCCCTATTAATAAAAGAGATAAGATCCATCCATAACTTCTCACAGAGTCATGCCGCGCATTTAGGATAGACAAAGGAGAAGTAGAAAATACATTATCCCGAGTCCACCTTGACCGAGAGATGCTGGTCATAAATGTCCAACTTGTCCACCCAAATAAAATCTTTCCAAAAAATATAGATATGATGATTTTCTATCTCACCATGCAAATAAAATAGCATCCCTTTTCTCCTAGAAAACTCCCCAACTCTGGAAGAGCATGCCTTTGGCTCAAGGATAACCATAAGAGAGGCTTTGCTTTTAGACACCTCATTGGAGAGAAATTCTATCTTGACATGAGCTCCTAAACCCCTAGAATTCCATATAAGTAGTGAAAACATTAATGAATTAGCCTCCCAGTACTAACCCCAGGAGAAGGTCCATGATGGAGCTCCCTTGAAGATAGGAGAAGTGATTTTTTCACAGACTTAGTGCACATCCTACCATGGGGGGCTGGGGGAAGGGGAGCGAGCTGCCAAGACAGGGGAAAAAATAGTAGGCAGGGGCACTGACCTGCTCGAGGTAGAAGGTCGGGAAGGAGGAATGGGAAGGGGGGATTTCTAAAGACCAGAACATAGTTGGGAAGACATAGAGACGGGCCTAGACAGGAGGCAGGGGGAGGGGGGGTTGTGCGAGTTCACTGAAGCAGTTGGTCAAGGAGATAGAAAGGAAAGGGATTTCAGAGGCACAAGTTTTGTGGGGGGGGGGGGGTAAAGGAGGATCATAGTGGAGGATAGGGTTTCCCTTGGGCAAGCCAACTGGCACTACCTTGGATGGAGAAGGGGGGAGAGAAAGCTGGGGGGAGTCCTCGAGGGACATAGGGAACTAAAGCCCGGAATGGAAGTAGAGATGGGGGCTGGGAGGATCTAACTGAGGGGTGGGGATAGCTGGAGGGATAGAAGGATCTAGGATAGGGGAAAGGGGAATTAAAGGTGGGGGAGGAGGGCAGGGGGAGGTAGGGGCCACCAGAGAGGGAAAACTAGGAGTAGGGGGAAGCATAGGTGGAAGGGGCAGGTTTTAGGGCAGGGTCTGAGGGGGCCGCATCCCACTGCACCGAGGCAACACACCCTCCAGGAGGAGGGATGCTGAATGACGGCTGAAAGGACTGCCTAGAAGCCGATGATCTCATGCACTCAAGAACCGCATGGCCAACCAAATTACAGGAAGGGCAGAACTGAGGCACCGCCGAGAACACAATATCTTGTCTCCAATCCAGGATATCCCCAACACTAAGATTGATTTTGGACGGCAGGGGAGAAGAGATTTCCATCGCCCCACAAATCTGAGTAGCCTCCAAACTCTGGGGGGAGAGGTTTCTATCATCCTCACAAAAAACTCCCTGATTTAATTTCCAATCAATTCCAAAAACATTGCGCACATGAAGGGAAAGGGTGGGCCGAGTAAGGATAACCAAAACGTAGCTACTAATGACTCCCAATCCCAGTGGACCTCTATGTAAAAATAGGAAAGAAAGAACCTCCATCGACCGAAGGATCGGGGACATCTGGCCCAGGCCTGGATGAAGTCCTCTCAGGACTCCAAAACAATTATGAACGACCTGCGATTGAGGGATGAATCCCTATCCAGATGGATGAGAGACCATCCATGATCAAAATCTTGGAATACTCCGATCGGGGTCCTAACAGCCCCAAAGCAAATAACCAGGGTCCAGCATAGTTGCAGCGAGGCCTCTTTGAAATCCGACTCTAACACAAGCACAAGTGGGCCTACTCGCGAACCCCCGAATGCCCCTGGAAGAAGTCATTGGGGGTGGAATTGGAGGGTCCGAGTGGTGGGAGGCCAACAGGCTTGGTGAGGCACTGAGGAGGACCTCCTTCCATAAGGGCCGCGAGGAGCCAGTACCAACTGAGCCCACCCGTGGAAAGGGATATAGAGGTGGCAGGGGTTCCGATGCAGAATTCGAAAACAATGAGGGAGGGGGAAGTGGTGCATTGAGCATGTCCGAACACGAAGATAAAGCCATCCAAAGTGTGTATAAGGGACACACAATGTGTCCCTTATTTATATATATTATATAAAACACCATGAAAAAGGATTTTTTTGTCATGATTTGGGTCACATTAGTAGATTGAGGGGTTACGAAGAACACTAAGGCCTCATGTGATGGATAAAAAAAATTCAATTGCATAATTAAATCCAAAAAACTATAGTAATAAAATAAAAATATCAAACTTATTTTTTAGGGAATGAAATGTATGTTTTTTATTCTTAAAATAACATAATTACATTATGGTATAATCATGATTTTAGTGTTAATAACCCATTCATGCATATTCATTATTTTATAGTAATAATTGTTCATCTTATCATTAATTATTATGATCACACAACCACTTTATTATTGATTATTGTGATAACCAATTCAATTATATATGTGTTATATCTATTGATAACCCATTCATTGACACTTAGTTATAATTCATCCACTGCATATTTTTCTATTTACCTTTATTTAGAATTAATATCCATTTGATTTTAGTTACAAAATTCATTATTAGTATCCTATTTTCAAATATTTTTTCCTACGGTAAATTTCATTTCATAGGGTGTTTTTAAATATTTAAGGATGTGTTCCTCGGGAAATACTGTTTGTTCTCAAGAAGAATTAGAAAAGAAGGAAGTACAATAAAAGAACCGAAACAACATCAGATTGTAATTTTTAATTTGTTGATTTCAAATTTTAATATATATTTTTTAACATAATAGTCAATTTATATCTTTAACATACTAATTTGGAGACCCTTTATTCCTATGAACCTGACAACAATTTCCCAAACAATCACTTACATCATGTTTTGGGAGATGAGAATCATGGAAGAGTATGCTACCAACCTGGGAAGAGTATTGTCTCAATGATGTATTGGTCCACTTTCGCGATAGATTCTAGTAAAAATGAGTTGGAAAAAGATAAATCATGGGTTGAACATGCTAAGGCTGAGGAAAAAAGCTTAAAAAAGGGAAATACAGCTGGATGAATAGTATCAAATGGAAAATGATGAATTTTGGAAACTCAAGAAGTCTTATTTCCATCACTTCCACCAAGAAACCCTACCACTTATGAGGAACATATATCGATGATGAATATGTTATATAGTACACTGGTAAATAGTCCAAGTGATGGTTCGGATGATGATGTTTCAGGTGATGGCGATGGAGAGGATGACCACGAGGGAGAGGGTGGGGATGATGGAGATGAAGTGGGCAAGGCTATGGAGAAGGCTGAGGCTGAGGGTGAGGATGAGGATGAGGATGCGGAAAAGGATAAGAATGTGAACGAGGATGAGTATAATAGTAATGACAGTGATGGCGATGAGGGACTTATTGATCCTGTACATTTTTACTACTATCTATGACATCTTATGTTTGATTATTTGTTCTAAATGAACATATGTCACACTTTTTTTATGTTTTTTATCACTTGTTTAATGCATTAATTGGTATCATTATGTGGTAATTATTTATATATTTTTAGGTGATTTTTTTTAGGTAATTGTCTATGGTGGGGTAATGTTGTGGATTCTCATGGCTATTTGAGAAGTCCATTTCTGGGTTTTTTTTATGTTCTACAGTTTTGTTGGATTTTTGTTTTCTACTAGTTCTATGAGTAGTATAAAATGGTTTCTTATTTTCTATTGGTTTTACGGGTAGTATATGAGGTGTTATGTGAGTTTTCTTGTCTACTACTTCTAGTTGCTTTTGATTTTCCCTAGGTTCTAGGCAGAGGATGAATGTTTTGTTGTGTGGAATTGTGGGGGTGGGAGGTCTATACCAATGGTTTTAAATCCATTGGTCTATAATTACACCAATGGTTTATAGTGCAACATTGGGATATGTAAAGACCCGTAAAATTCAATGGAAATGTTTTCTTAATTTCTTTTGGAATTTTACAAGAGCGTGGTTTTTGACGGCACCTGATTCCGAGGCCCGGTGTGCCCGGAATCAAATTTCGAAGTTTGGCTCGGGTACGTTCAGTGACGAATGAGCGGGAATTTCTAACTTTTGAACCGGTGTTCGGAATTGAAATCTGAGGACACCAATGAACTCGCAGCGCCGATATTCGCATAAGGAGACCTTTTCCGAGGTTGCGTTTTATGCGGGATGAGAGTTAGTTTTGGGGGGAATTAGAAGAAGTTAAATAAATTGTGGAACACAATTTATTTTTAACCTTGTTGGTTATTTCCTCCCAAAGGGAGTTAGAGGTGGGGCCCACACCACATAACCTCCCTTGAGAGGATAAAGTGTGGTGGGGCCCACACGAGCCCTAACTCTTCAACTCCCCTTAAACTCCCCAATAACTCCACTCTAATTAATTTGACATCTTGTGTTATTAATTAAGATGAGTTACTTAAATTCAAAATATTGAAATTCAAAGAGGTGAGGATGTGTAAATAAAATAAGGCTTGGACTTATTTTATTTTGGTTAGTTTCTTTTTCCACAATGAGAGGATTGAGAAGCATTCTTCATCTTCTTCAACCCCGACGAAGAACGTGAAGAACACCGTTCTTCAACGAAGAACTTATCCGCCAAAGAACATGGTTCTTCCGCGACGCCGTATCCGCGACGCGACGTTCTTCTTCCGCGTCGTCTCTTCCGCGATGGTTTTCCGCGACGAAATCGCCGTCAACGACTTCTAATCCTCGCTTCATGACGTCGACATTCTTTTTCCACGTCGCCCGACCTCCGCGACGCTCGACTTCCGCGGGTCGTTGAAGAACTCCGTTCCTGAACCGAGGTAGGGGTTTGTTTTCAATTATTTATATTTGTTCGAGAATTCCGACTTGATGATCTTCGTGGTTTAAAACCATTTGTTATCGAATTTGAACTTGTGGTTTAAAACCAATTGATAACGAATACCGTGAGGGGGCCAGACCGCACGAACATGACCGACCCTCCTCCTTTTTTTCGTGTTGGTTCTTTGTGGTTCGGTACGGGAAGACAAGGTGTCGTCGCACCATGCAGAACCTTGAGACAAGAAAGTGCGTGGCGTCGTCGCGCCGCGCCGTGAAATGAATAACAAGAACGCGACGTCGTCGCGCCGCGTCGGAGATACCCGAAAAAAACCGCTGCCAGAGCGGGGCCACGGCGGAGGGGCATGGTGTCGTCGTACCATGCCGGATGACAAGGGTCGCGGCCGGTTCCGGGCCGCGGCAGAGCACGGTGACCGGCGGCCGGCATCGGGCCGCTGGCAACAGTGCAGGAGGGGACCAGTCGTCGCCGGTCCCGTGGTGCAGGAACCGGCAGGCCATGGCGTGCCGGCCGGACTTCGAGAACCGGGGGAATTAATTCCCCCAGCCATCTTGCAGCAAGAGGCCCCATTAAGGGCCGCAGTTTCGAAGTAATCGAGGGGGCAGCGCCCCCCCGTGCGCGGGCCGCCAAAACGGCTCAGCCGTTTTGGCTGAGCGACCGGCCAGCGCGCCCAGCGCGCGGGTCGCCGGGTTGTCGGGCCGCCGGGCCGGGCCGTGCCGCGCCGGGCCAGGCCGGGCCGCGCCGCGCCGGCTCGACCCGGTTCGGGCCGACCCAGGGGGTCTCGGGCTGGGTCGGTCCGGGCCTGAAACCCCCGATTTCGGACCAACTTCAGTCTTTTTCCCATAACTCGGGCTTCAGACTTCCAAACGACGCGCCGTCAGCGGCGATGCGATCCTTGGATCGAGACGGTCGTTCCAGTATATCGCACTCAAGGTTTTGGAATACTTTGAGTTCGGCCGGGTTGGTTCGTACACGAAACCAACCGGGCCCTCGGAGCGGAAACGCTCATATCTTGAGCTACGGACGTCCGAATGACGTGCCGTCAACTTTGTTGAGTTCCTCTTAGTGAGCCAGATATTTTGGATTACTCCGCCCGAGGTTTGGACGCAAGTGGAGTACGGTCGGGTTGGTTTTTCCTTAAAAACCAACCGGGCCCCTAGGACGAAAAAGCCAATAACTCTCAGACCGGGCGTCCGATTGACGCACCGTCTGCGACATTGAGTTCCTGTTGACGATACGGAACTTTTGGATACATCAACTCTGGACTATGTGATAGTTGATGTATCAGCCTCTCGGCTCGTGGAGCGGACCCTCTCGAACAAGATTGCTGTGTGCGGGACCCTAGTGCTGGTTGCGACTGCTACTGTGACTGCGACGACGACTGTGCAGAGATCCTCAGTGGATTCGACGACGACGACTACAGCACTCAGCGATCCTATGTGGATCAGTGCTACCGATCCTGTGTGGGTCTGATCCTGTGTGGGTCAGTGCTCAGTGGTTCTGTGTGAGCCAGCGCCTACAGATCCTGTGTGGGTCCAATCCTGTGTGGGTATTTGCGGGGTCAGTTTCCTACCGATCCTATGTGGGTCATTGCGGGGGTTAGTACCTATCGATCCTTTGTGGGTCCGACGACTTAGATGGATCAGTGATCATCTCTATCGTCTTTCGAAGAAGTATACCTGTGTGAGCTGAATCATGTTTACCTTCCTGTGTGGATTGTGTTGTGCTATCCTGTGTGGATTACATTTTGCTTTTTTGTGTGGAATACGTATACTTTCCTGTGTGGACTGAGTTATACTTGGGCTCGGAGGTTGGAGCGTATTGGAATTGATGACTTAGGTATATGTATGGGCATATACCTAAGCAGTGTCGGTTGTTACTTCGTGTTTGTATCTTTCCCTTGTGGTTTATCCTTTGTGGATTTTGGGAGACCTTCGGGGGTCTCAGGGTCCCTACTGAGTAGCTTATACTCACCCCTGCATGGGCTATGCCCGCACTACGTTGTGTTGGTTGCAGACGATGGACAGCGTTGATCGTGGTTGAGGCTTGCAGAGCAGGATGGTACCTGGAGGTGGACCACTGGGCGGACGTGCTCGGAGCGGACGGCGGGACCCGAGGAGCAGTGGAGCTATCTGTACCCACCCTTCAGGTGGGATTTCCAGTGGACAGCTCGGTGTAGCAGCTTTTACTTTTCAGTTTCTGTTTTCCATTTCGAGTTGTACTTTACACTAGTAGAAAAAAGGTCTTTAACGTCGGTTTTTTTTATTTTTTACGTCGGTTTTTAACCGACGTTGAAGTCACCGATGTAAAAAATATGACTTTTTACGTCGGTTTTTGTAAACCGATGCCAAAAACAAATTTCAATTGCTTTTTTGCGTTGGTTTTGTAAACAACTGATGCCAAATAAACTCATCCGCATCATTTTTGGCGTCGGTTTCCTTAAAAACCAACGCCAAAAAGTTTAAAAAATAGTTTCGGCGTCGATTCTTGAAAAAAACCGACGCCGTAAATGGAAAAAACTTATTTTTGGTGTCAGTTTTTACAAGAACCGACGCCAAAAAGCAATTTTTATTGTTCTATGTTTTAGAGAATTTCCTAATATTCGATTTGACTGGTCGTGGAGCTAAAATGGAGTTACGGATCAAAAGTTATGGCCGTCAGAAGTTTAACATGTCAAAGTATCGATTGATACAATATGTTTTAAAGAAAACAAGATAAACACAAGTTAAAATCATGTACACCAAATGATATAAAATATACATAATACTTCAAACACATTTTGATTATTTTTCTATCTTCCATTGAAATGATATGTTGTTTATCATCATATCTCTTATATTTAGCGTAGATCTCATGTGATAATAAAAACGACGATCGATAATTAAACTTACACCAAGCTTGGTAAATTTCATCCGAACGTTTTATATTTTTAACACAATAATAAAAGTAAATCATCATTATTTGAAATCTAATCGAGTTGGTTATAAATGAAGGACATTAATAATAAAGAAAATGAATGAATATAATACGTACCGTAATCAAATTAATGATTGATGCCGCATTGAAAACTTGATTGAATCGAAGAGGATGAAAATGATAAATGAAGGACAAACAGATTTATATATAGTAAATGAAAATATTTTCGATTGAGTTGTATGAAAATATAGGCGGGATTTTAAAAAGTTAAACGCGCGTTGGGAAAAAAATTGAAATTTTGATCCCGCGTATTAGTGAAAACTATTTGGCGTCGGTTTTTAAATAAACTGATGCTAAAAAGATAAAAAAAACTACGTTTCACGTCGGTTTTTTTAAAACCGACGCGAAAAGTAAAAATAAATTGTTTTTCACGTCGGTTTTTAAAAAAAACGACGCAAAAAACAAAAAAACAGTTTTGGCGTCGGTTTTTATGAAAACCGACGTGAAAAACAAAAAAGTTTTTTTGGCGTCGGTTTTTATGAAAACCAACGTCAAAACATAAAATTTTTTTTACCATGTGTTAGAAAATTTCTTAAGATTCGATTTGACTGGTCGTGGAGCTAGAACGGAGTTACGGATTAAAAGTTATGGCCTTTGAAAGTTGGACTTAATTAACACTTCTTTTAGAGAAGATCAACATCCAACATCCATAACTTTTAATCCGTAACTCCGTTTTTCTCTATGACCAGTAAAATCAAAGCTTAGGGAATTATCTATAGGACTGTAAATTCTTTTTACATTTTTGGCGTCGGTTTTCATAAAAACCAACGTCATAACTTTTTTATTTATTTTTTCACGTTGGTTTTTAAAAAAACTGACGCCAAATCATTTTTTTTCATTATTTTTTCGCGTCGGTTTTTTTAAAAACCGACGCCAAAACTAATTTTTTTTAGTTTTTGGCGTCGGTTTTTAAAAAACTGATGCCAAAACATATCCGCAAAAATATTTTACGTCGGTTTATAAGAAACCGACGTCAAATTGACGACATTAAAAATGATTTTTCTACTAGTGTTACTTTCAGTTTGGGTTTGTATACTGGCCCATTTACTTTTCCGCACTTTCAGTTGTACTCTGTTTTTACTTAGTGTTTACTTTTCCGCTTTCTTACTCTGTGGTGCTTATTTACTTTACAAAGGAAAATGCCTTCCCTTTTTACCGGGATTTACGCCTTGGTGCTAGTCGCCAACCCCTGGCCTATGGAAGGTGGGCTTGGGGTAGTCACGGCACGGGCCCTGAGGACGGGTCGTGACAAATTAGTATCAAAGGAGTTCGGTTCTACCGCGAACTCTGATCTTTTCTATGTGAAGCAATATTGTTTAGCGTATTGGGTGTGGTTATCAGTCCAGGGAGTCCAGTGTTGGTACGGCGGCCGACGTATCCGTACACCAGGACCCTGACTTCTGATTTCCGACTTAATGCACGAAAACATTGATTGCGTGTGTGTTTCAAGTTTTCTTTGTGATTACTTTGTATCAGCTCACCAGGTATACTGTTCTGACCGTGGCGCACCTGTTTCATTTTCAGGATGGCCCCACGACGGCAGCCAGCTAGGGTTCCGAGAGTCGAGTGTGACGACAGCCCACCGAGCGACGAGGCCTCGGTGTAGGGCCCTTTGTTTGCAGTGGCACCGGCGGTAGCTCTACCAGCCGAGCCACCGATACTTCCAGCACCAGCCGCTGATGATGCACGTCGCCTCAGCGCACTACATGAGTTCCAGCGCCAGCGACCACCCAGGTTCTGTGGGGAGACGGACCCCCAGGCAGCCGAGGACTGGCTGGAGGTAGTCGTATGAGTTTTCAGGCTAGTGAGGACACCAGCAGACCTCATGGTGATCCTCGCTGCGAGCCTACTGCACGCAGCAGCGGGCCGATGGTGGAGCATGATGCTCCAGGTGCACGATGAAGCATCTCTACTCTGGACAGACTTTGAGAGCCTCTTCCGCTCAGAGTTTGTCCCAGACACCCTCCGTGCGGTGCGCATACAGAAGCTTCTTCAGCTGCGGCAGGGCAGCATAACGGTCGCTCAGTACTCGGCGAGATTTACCGATCTCTCGCGCTACTCGACTGACATGGTAAGGGACCCATTCTTCCAGGCCCGGACCTTTGAGCAGGGATTGATACACGAGATCAGGGCATCGCTGATCTCCCTCAGTATTCCGACTCTGAAAGGAGTACTGGAGCGGGCCCTTTTGATCGAGAGATTTCTTGCTGAGTCTACACCAGCGCCGAGACCCACCGCAGGGTGGCACGCAGCAGAGTCTTCTACAGTATGCAGTCGACGGATGACTCATGGGTCCAGGCAGACCAGACCCTCAGGCAGACGACCTCAGGACACTGGCTCAGCAGTGCGGGGCACACAGCGCGGAGCCAGTCTTTCGGGAGGCAGACAGTGTTACTCGTGCGGCGGGAAGGGCCACATGGCTTGTGACTGCCCGACCCGCCATGCCGAGGAGCAGCAGACGGTTGAGGGACCACCGAGGCAGAGGCAGAGGGTCGACTGTGGCGGTCCGCAGGGAGGAGGAGGAAGAGGCAGAGGAGCTGGCCGAGCAGTAGGTGGTGTGCGACGCTTTGAGGCTCTACCACCACCACCACCAGGAGGTCCGCCCCGACCACAGGGAGCTGGCGTGCAGAGACAGGCACAACTCCAGGCAGCAGAGGCCTACAACCACAGCGCGCCCGAGATGAATCGAGGTACTATCTGTGTCTATTCCACCCTTGTTTCAGTACTTATAGACACATGAGCGAGTCACTCTTTCATAGACGCTGCCCTTGTTCGGAGCTCGGAGATTCCGACAGAGTCGTTGGCTCGATCCTTACGGCTAGAGACTCCTACGGGAGCAGACTCGACGATTACGCACTGGGGCCGGCAGTGTCAGCTTACTCTAGGAGGCGAGAGATTCGGCTGGGATCTTCTTGTAGCAGCATCGAGGCCTTACGACCTCATCTTGGGCATGGATTGGTTATCTACGGTCCATGCAGAGATTGACTGTTTTAGGAGCAAGGTGCGATGTGTACGCACCGATGGGAGCAGGTTCAACTTCACCGGTGAGAAGGGAGCCTTTGCAGCACAGGATGGACTTCCGTGGAGGAGAGGACAGCCCATCAATCATCATTTGGCTAGCATCATCCTAGGAGCAGTTGACGTGCGAAGTCTTGGTTTTCCTGCAGTGGTGGATCAGTTTGCGGACGTTTTTTCCGACGACGTTCGAGGACTACCTCCTCGCAGAGAGGTAGACTTTTATATTGACTTGTACCCCGGGACAACCCCGATATTTACTCCATCATATCGGATGGCCCCCACCGAGCTTCGAGAGTTACGGGTACAGTTGGAGGACTTGCAGGGCAAGGGGTTCATCTGACCCAGTGTTTCACCCTGGGCTTCCCCGATATTATTCGCCAAGAAGGCAGATGGGTGCTTGCGACTATGTGTCGACTATCGTCGCCTGAACCAGGTGACAATGAGGAACATGTATCCGCTACCGAGGATTGATGACCTCTTTGATCGGCTCAAGGTAGCATGGTGGTTCTCGATGATAGACCTCAGGTTAGGTTATCACCAGCTCAGAGTTCGAGACGAGGATGTGCAGAAGACGGCCTTCAGATGTCGGTATGGCCACTATGAGTTCTTGGTTATGCCCTTCGGCGTGACCAATTCTCCAGCAGTGTTCATGGCCCTCATGAACAGGATCTTTCAGCCATACCTTGATCGGTTTGTCGTGGTCCTCATCGACGACATTCTGATTTACTCGATGACTGCGGAGGAGCACGCCTACCACTTACGGGTTGTACTATACACACTCCGAGAGCACCATATTTATGGTAATCTCTCGAAGAGTTAGTTCTGGATACGTGAGGTCCACTTCTTGGGACACGTCATCTTTGAGGCGGGAGTTGCAGTGGATCCTGCGAAGATCGAGGCAGTGTTAGCTTGGGAGCCACCCAGGAGCGTGACGGAGGTGCGGAGCTTCTTGGGACTAGCTGGATACTACCGGAGATTTTTTCCAGACTTCTCCAGAGTTGCGGCACCACTCTCAGCTTTGACGAAGAAGGGGAAAGCCTTCGTATGGTCAGACAGATGTCAGCAGAGCTTCCAGGAGATGAGACAGAGATTGACTAGCGCACCTATCTTGAGGTTGCCTGAGGAGGGAGTAGGGTACGTAGTTTACTGCGATGCATCAGGGACCGGACTTGGATGTGTCCTGATGCAGGAGCAGGCAGTGATCGCCTATGGATCACGACATTTGATGCCGCATGAGCAGAACTATGCTACCCATGACCTGGAGTTAGCAGCAGTGGTATTAGCTCTGAAGACATGGCGGCACTATCTGATGGGCGAGTGCTTTACAGTCTTTTCTGATCATCAGAGTCTCTGGTACATATTATCACATAAGGACCTGAACCTGAGACAACGGTGATGGATCGAGTTCCTCCAGGACTATGACTTTGAGATAGTCTATAATCCTGGGAAAGGGAACGTAATAACTGATGCCCTCAGCAGGAGGACGGGAATTCAGCTACATGAGGAGGCGACGGAGCAGCTAGCCTCTTTGCAGATATCCTTCGTGGATAGATATGGAGCAGCCTTCCTTCAGTCTCTCACAGTCACTCCTCCACTACTGCAGCGGGTCAGAGAGGCACAACGAGGGGACACTTACTGTGAGACGCGGTGTGCACAAATATCCTAAGGAAAGGCACCTGATGGTTTCTCCCTTGGAGCAGAGCATGAAATCCTTTTCAGAGGACGTACCATGGTACTAGTCGCTTTACGGGAGGAGGTGCTGAGAGAGTTTCACACTTCTCCTTTGGCGGTACATCCTGGAGTGGCGAAGATGTACCAGGATCTCAGAGGACAGCACTGGTCGCCAGGCATGAAGAAGGTTGTGGAAGAGTTCGTTTCTCGATGCCTCACCTGCCAGCAGGTGAAGGCTAAGCACCAGGTACCAGCAGGATTAGTACAACCCTTGGAGGTTCCGGAGTGGAAGTGGGATGGCATATCTATGGACTTCATGACTGGACTTCAACGCACTTCCATAGGTCACGACTCCATCTGGGGGATTGTCAACCGAATCACCAAGTCAGCTCACTTCTTAACCATCAGAGAGCAGGGCTCAGGGGAGAGATTAGGATGACTTTACGTTCAGGAGATTGTTCGGCTTCACGGTGTTCCATCATCTATCGTCTCCGATCGAGATGCTCGCTTTACTTCCCAGATATGGAAGGGATTGCAGGAGTCGTTCGGGATGCAGCTACGTCTGAGCACAACCTTTCACCCTCAGACGGATGGTCAGATGGAGAGGACCATTCAGACTCTCGAGGACATGCTCTGCGCATGTGTCCTCGACTTTGGTCGTAGCTGGGAGGACCACCTACCCTTAGTGGAGTTCGCGTACAACAACAGCTACCACTCCACCATCAGAATGGAACCGTACAAGGAGTTGTACGGACGAACATGCAGATCTCTTTTGTGTTGGACAGACCCTGGGGAGTTATCACTTGTGGGACCAGAGATGGTCCAGGCCATGACAGAGAAGGTCCAGGTCATCCAGGTGCGGATGAGGACAGCTCAGAGCCGGTAGAAGTCATACGCTGACCAGAGGTGGAGGCCACTAGAGTTCGAGGATGGCGACCACGTCTTCTTGCGTGTCTCACCTCGACGTGGTTTACGGAGATTTGGCCGAGGTGGCAAGTTATCTCCGCGCTTCATCGGACCATTCCAGGTCCTCAGCAGGATTGGCGAGGTGGCTTATCGTCTGGCTCTACCACCTCAGTTGCACCGGGTGCACGACGTCTTCCATGTATCTCAGCTGAGGAGATACGTGCATGACCCGACGCACATCATTGACCATGGGAAGCTTGACATTGACGATGGGGAGACTTTTACGGAGGTTCTAGTGGAGATCGGGGATCGACAGGAGCGGGTCCTACATGGATGGTCGATTCCTCTAGTGCGCATCAAATGGCAGCACAGGAATCTCCAGGAGAGCACTTGGGAGCGGGAGACTCATATGCGTGCTCAGTAACCTCATTTGTTTCCCTAGTTTTGATGTATCTTTACGGGGACGTAAAGCCCTGAGGTGGGAGTAATGTAATGACCCTTAAAATTCAAGGGAAATTTTTTCTTAATTTTATTTGGAATTTTACAAGAGCGCGGTTTCTGACGGCACCTGATTCCAAGGCCCGGTGTGCCTGAAATCAAATTCCGAAGTTTGGCTCGGGTACGTTCAGTGAACGAATGAGTGGGAATTTTTAACTTTTGAACCGGTGCTCGGAATTGAAATCTGAGGACACCAATGAACTCGCAACGCCGATATTCGCATAAGAAGACCTTTTCTGAGGTTGCGTTTTATGCAGGATGAGAGTTAGTTTTGGGGGGAATTAGAAGAAGTTAAATAAATTGTGGAACACAATTTATTTTTAACCTTGTTGGTTATTTCCTCCCAAAGGGAGTTAGAGGTGGGGCCCACATCCACATAACCTCCCTTGAGAGGATAAAGTGTGGTGGGGCCCACACGAGCCCTAACTCTTAAACTCCCCTTAAACTCCCCAATAACTCCACTCTAATTAATTTGACAACTTGTGGTATTAATTGGGATGAGTTACTTAAATTCAAACTCTTGAAATTCAAAGAGGTGAGGATGTGTAAATAAAATAAGGCTTGGACTTATTTTATTTTGGTTAGTTTCTTTTTCCACCTTGAGAGGATTGAGAAGAATTCTTCATCTTCTTCAACCTCGACGAAGAACGCGAAGAACATTGTTCTTCAATGAAGAACTTCTCCGTCGAAGAACACGGTTCTTCTGTGACGCCGTATCCGCGACGCGACGTTCTTCTTCCGCGTCGCCTCTTCCGTGACGGTTTTCCACGACAAAATCGCCGTCAACGACTGCGAATCCTCGCTTTGTGACGTCGAAGTTCTTTTTCCGCGACGCCCGACCTCTGCGACGCTCGACTTCCGCGGGTCGTTGACGAACTCCGTTCCTGAACCGAGGTAGGGGTTTGTTTTCAATTATTTATATTCGTTCGAGAATTCCGAATTGATGATCTTTGTGGTTTAAAACCATTTGTTATCGAATTTGAACTTGTGGTTTAAAACCAATTGATAACGAATAACGTGATGGGGCTGGACCGCACAAACACGGCCGACCCTCCTCCTTTTTTTTGTGTTTGTTCTTTGTGGTTTGGTATGGGATGAAAAGGTGTCGTTGCACCATGCGGAACCTTGCGACAAGAAAGTGCGGGGCGCCGTCGCGCCGCGCCATGAAATGAAGAACAAGAACGCGACGACGTCGCGCCGCGTCGGAGATACCCAGAAAATACCGCGGCCAGAGCGGGGCCACAATAGAGGGGCGTGGTGCCGTCGCACCACCCCGAATGACAAGGTCCGCGGCCGGTTCCGGGCCGCGGCGGAGCAGGGTGACCAGCGGCCGGCATCGGGCCGCCGACGTCGGTGCAGGAGGGGACCGGCCGTCGCCGGTCCCGTGGTGCAGGAACCGCCCGACCATGGCAGGCCGGCCGGACTTGGAGAACCGGCGGAATTAATTCCCCCGGCCAGCTGGCAGCAAGCGGCCCCATTAAGGGGCTGCGGTTTCAAAGGAACCGAGGGGGCAACGCCCCACCGTGCGCGGGCCGCCAAAACGGCTCAGCCATTTTGTCTGAGCGACCGGCCAGCGCACCTAGCACGCGGGTCGCCGGGTCGCAGAGCCTCCGGGACGCCGGGCCGGGCCGCGCCGGGCCGGGCCGACCCAGGGGGTCTCGGGCCGGGTCGGTCCGGGCCCAAAACCCCCGATTTCGGACCGTCTTCAGTCTTTTTTCCATAACTCGTGCTTCGGACTTCCAAACGACGCGCCGTCAGCGGCAATGCAATCCTTGGATCGAGACGGTTGTTTCCTTATATCGCATTCAAGGTTTCGGAATACTTTGAGTTCGGCTGGGTTGGTTCGTACACGAAACCAACCGGGCCCTCGGAGCGGAAACGCTCATATCTTGAGCTACGGACGTCCGAATGACGTGTCGTCAACTTTGTTGAGTTCCACTTAGTGAGACGGATATTTTGGCTTACTCCGCCCGAGGTTTGGATGCAAGTGGTGTATGTTCGGGTTGGTTTTTCCTTAAAAACCAACCGGGCCCCTAGGACGAAAAAGCCAATAACTCTCAGACCGGGCGTCCGATTGACGCGCCGTCTGCGACGTTGAGTTCCTGTTGACGATACGGAACTTTTGGATACATCAACTCTGGACTATGTGACAGTTGATGTATCAACCTCTCAGCTCGTGGAGCGGACCCTCCCGAACAAGCTTGCTATGTGCGGGAACCCTAGTGTTGGATGCGACTGCTACTGTGACTGCGACGACGACTGTGTAGATATCCTCAGTGGATTCGACGACGATGACTACAACACTCAGCGATCCTATGTGGATCAGTGCTACCAATCCTGTGTTTTTCTGATCTTGTGTGGGTCAGCACTCAGCGGTTCTGTGTGAGCCAGCGCCTACAGATCCTGTGTGGGTCTGATCCTATGTGGGTCTTTGCAGGGGTTAGTTTGCTACCGCTTCTATGTGGGTCATTCCGGGGGTTAGTAACTATCGATCCTTTGTGGGTCCGACGACTTAGATGGATCAGTGATCATCTCTATATTCTTTTGAAAAGTATACCTTTGTGAGCTGAATCCTGTTTAACTTCCAGTGTGTATTGTGTTGTGCTATCCTGTGTGGATTACATTTTTCTTTCCTGTGTGGAATACGTATACTTTCCTGTGTGGACTGAGTTGTACTTGGGCTCGGAGGTTGGAGCGTATTGGAATTGATGACTTAGGTATATGTATGGGCATATACCTAAGCAGTGTCGGTTGTTACTTCATGTTTGTATCTTTCCCTTTTGGTTTATACTTTGTGGATTTTGGGAGACCTTCGGGGGTCTCAGGGTCCCTACTGAGTAGCTTATACTCACCCCTGCATGGGCTATGCCCGCACTACGTTGTGTTGGTTGCAGACGACGGACAGCGTTCATCGTGGTTGAGGCTTGCAGAGCAGGACGGTACCTGGAGGTGGACCACTGGGCGGACGTGCTCAGAGTGGACGGTGGGACCCGAGGAGCAGTGGAGCTATCTGAACCCACCCTTCAGGTGGGATTTCTAGTGGACAGCTCGGTGTAGCGGCTTTTACTTTTCAGTTGCTGTTTTCCCTTTCGAGTTTTACTTTACTTTCAGTTTGGGTTTGTATACTGGCCCATTTACTTTTCCGCACTTTCAGTTGTACTCTGTTTTTACTTAGTGTTTACTTTTCCGCTTTCTTACTCTGTGGTGCTTGTTTACTTTACAAAGGAAAATGCCTTCCCTTTTTACCGGGATTTACGCCTTGGTTCTAGTCGCCAGCCCCGGGCCTATGGAAGGCGGGCTTGGGGTAGTCACGGCACGGGCCCCGAGGATGGGTCGTGACAGGATCGACATATACCAATGATTCATTATATACTATTGGATAAATGGAATTTTGATGACCCTATCCTAATAGTTATTTCTGAATCATTGGTGCAGGGCTTTCCAAAAAGCATATTAACCAACGGTTTGTTGAATTATTGGTATATTATATAACAAGGTTTCTCTAGTCTATACCAAAGGTTTTAAACTATTGGTGTAGCTGCATATTCAAACAGTGATTTTAGGGAAACTCAGGGTTGCATAAGGATTTAGTTCTTTTTGATAAATGAGATCCTCCAAATCTCTGTGTAAAATGGTTGAGACAAGCCTACCCCAAGAAAATCCTACTAAAGAGGATGATGCTAATCATGCCACTACTGAGGCACCTCACATGAGCTGATGACCCATGTAACATAACTGGTTTCTTAAAATTGACCGAATATGAGCTTATTGAAGACAACAAAGATGGAGATGAAGTTTTTAATCTTCAATGATTCCATGTTTGATGATTTTTGAAGATTAAGATGAACCCAATATTTTATTCTTCCATTAGAGAAGTAGATATCGGTTGGGGCTCCTGATAACCATATGATGGTTTTGAGAAAGATATCTTCTTTCTACAAACAAACTCGGGTGGAGATCTTCACTGATACAGATCCATGATTGGATCTGGGTTTATGATGGTTGATAAATCCATTTAACCAATCATATAAGGTTATAGAAAAAGGCAACTCCGAGAATGATGAAAGTCTAGAGATGCCATCAAATTTGATTGTGGAGTAGACCAAACTAGTTCAACCATTGTTGAATATGATCTAGATCTGTGAAGAGTAAATAAAATCCTAATGTCGATTTAATGCGAGGACCAGATGAATTCTCATGTGAGGATATGTATCCATTGAAGTGATCATCAATATTGAAGATAATGATCTGGTTAAGCCACGAGGGACATAATAGATTTTGGAATTATCTTGAAATGATGGAAACATTCAAGATTAGAGGTGTATTTGAATTATTTTCAAAGATGGGTGTTCTTGAAATCATCCCATCCTTGAATCTCTTTCACCATTTTTAGCAATCTAGGGTTGCTGCATAATTAGGAATCCTATTGAAACCATGATTCCTATTTTTGGTTTTTTAATGAAGATCAATTATAGATTTGTGGGTTTTTATGCCTATAGTTATAATTCATCTTATAGACGTGATGTATGAGAAAGATTTATCCAGTCAAAGTTTTGTTTGAGATTTTAGAAGATGGGATTGGTGGATTTACTATTCATAATATATCAGAACCCCATTTCAGAGTTCCAAATAAATTAGGGCACTTTATTTTGACTTTAATTTTATCATTTTAAATTCATGAAATTAATTAATGAAGAGAAATGTGTACAGTTATAGTGATTCATTCAACATGATTTTAGAAAATTAATTTGGTGATATTTTTCGAAAAAATAAAAACTAATTATAGATGAAAACTCATTCACAATTGGACAAAGATGAGAGATGAGATGATATTTACAAATTGAAAATAGAGTAAGATATGGGAATATTTTCAAACCAGTAGAGACAGATCTAGGATAAGAATATGACCACAATAGAGAGGCTTCCTCTCTTTTTATCAATTTTATGTTTTCTTTTGATGATATTCACTTCATAAAATTTATTTTGGTTTTAGTTTTCATAAATTTGTTTAATGAAATTCTGTTAGGGGTTCTAATTGGAGTGGAAGGATTTTTCATTGAATTTGTTTCATTTAAATTTTATAATTACATCAGTGCATTTTTTTACAGTCATATTATTATTTTTTTATTTAAGAGAATATTTAATGTGCTATTATTAGTACTAATAGGAGACGATTAAAAACCTTTTAACTCTTGAGTGTAATACTATGTACTGAAAATTGGAAAAGGATAATTTGTTTCTCCTCAAATAACTTACTTTATTTTTCCTTATTTTGGTTCAACCAATACTTTTAAGGAAACACCACTATCACAATGAGTTTAACTAATGTCATTTAGGAATTATTATAACTTCTTCACACAATGAAATAGTTGTGTTAAATGAAAGTTAAATTATGAAAATCCTTTTAAATGATAGTCTGATCCCTTAATTCCATCACCAGTTTAGATTTTCCTATTATTCACACTCATTACACTTAATTATAACCCTCTATCAGAGAACATATCTTCCCCTTTTGTAGGTTTTGTTGTCTGTTTTAAATTGTTTTGTTGGTAAAATTTCTATTTCCTTTTCTAGGGAAACAATAAAAATACTCATCATTTTTCTATTATTATATAGGTTTTACAAATAAATAAATTTACACAAAGTAAAATGATATTTGTGACCAAATTTTGTCACCATTTTCATGGTATGGTCAACAAACCAACTCAAAGAAAAAGGTAAAATATAAAAAGATAGAAAACATTTAAAATGATTATTCTTTTTAAAACCTCTATTGAAAATAATCATGTTTCTTTCTAATTAGTATACTGAATTTGAATATTTTTAATAATAAATCTTATGAACAAAAGGGAAAGTTATAATTATGAAATTAAACAATTAATACTATAAATAATCAAACATTTTTCTACCCAGAAGAAAAAGAAAATAAAAAAATGGAAAAACCAAATAGGGAAATTCAAAGATCTGATGTGCATAATGAAAATCCTTTCACTCCTAATCTTGTGAATTAAAATACCAAGTGTCATTGTATTAGGTATTTCCATATTCTAAAATTTTTAAATAAACTATATTTTATATGATTATCCCCTTCCTCTAGAAATTTTGAGATGAATTAATCTTAACTCTATATGTGACCCTCCTTTAGTGGTCAACTGAGCAACGATTCTCTTGATTTTGCTCAATATTTTTATGGTTATTTAAAATTGTTAACTTTTAATGAGTGAATATGAGGGATATTAGGTTGGTGTTCTTCCTTATTTGTTTGAAAATCATGGCTGGGATCTGGTTCAATAACATATATGTGGAAATATTTGATTCTTGGGACCATCTCTTAAATTCTTTCATTGGGAAGTATTACCCTTGAAACTCCACTATCGATGTGAGGACTAAAATCACTAGTATTATTCAAGATGAGGATGATATTTTCCATGATAATTGGTACTAACATAGAGATGTTATTATAAAATTTTCTAATCATCAATTAGATCATCATCTACTCATGGATACTTTTTATAACAGTATCTCTCCTTACAATCAGAATCATACTGATCAATGTTGATGGGATTATTTCTCACATATGAAATTGGATAAGATCAAACATTTTTATAATAAAATTTATAAAAATTAATAACAAAAAAATAATAAGTAATAAAGTTATTAATCAAGATAAAATAAATACTCAAGAAGCTATTTTTTATGATAGAGTTATTAGGGAGAAGTGTTGTCATTTTGGGATGTTGGGTCATTCTTAGGGAATTTGGCCCAAAATTTACCTCCTTCTATATCCTAAGATGTGTGCTCAATTTGGGTAAATTAAATCTAGGAATAAATTGTACAGTGATACTTTCTCTAATCATTATAAATCAAGTTATAAAAATCCCTCCAATTTTTATTGGGGTGAACCAGGGGTGTTGAAACTTATTGATTCCCCAGATTTCCCAAATCAACCAACAGATCAATTTAAAAACAATGGAAGAAATAATAATTAAAATTTAATTTATATGGAACGGTTTGGAAACTGATATATAAGGTATATTCAAGATATTCTATCATTTATAATTTTTATGTTCAGTTGTGTCAATGGGCTAGGGATTTCATTTCAAGATAAAAATGAATGTTTCCATACATAATTTATCCTTATATTAGATAACATTTAATTGATGTAACAATATTTATTGTCTTTAAAACTCTATAACAAGTTAATATATAACTAGGTAACTTAAAAACTGATGAACAAACTGAATTTGATATTCATATTCCAAAAAATTCCAAATTTGGAAATGTGGAAACACTATCCAGAATCCCAAAAATGATGAATAATTAGGTGAAAAGGTAAAAATAACCAATGAAAATGATGTGGGAGTTGATTTAGGAGGGAATGAAAAAGTTGAGATTCAAGGATGAGAAGTCTAATAAACCATTTTGAAAACATTATGCCCCTACCATCCCTTTCTCTAAAAGAGTTCAAAAGAGATATGAACCTGATTAAATGAGATTCCTAAAAATGAAAAGAACATTCTACATCAACATTCAATTTTTTGAATCCTTGGATAAAATTCCAACATATATTAAATTCACCAAGTGTATTTTGGATAAAAATGAATGAAAGTAATTGGATACCATTATTATTAATGAAGAGTATAGTTCTATTTTTGTGAGGAATATTCCTCCAATATTGATGGACTCTAACACTTCTATTAGTCAATTATGAATACGAGGAATGGGGAAATGAATAAGTTACGTGTTTTTGTGGAAATTATTAATTTGATTCCATGACAATTGTCAAAAATCATGGTCTTAGGGATTTAAAACCAACTTCTTTATGTATTCATCTTATTGATATGACACTCTCTCATCCTTATAAAATGTTGTATGAATTATTATTCAATGTAGGTAATCTTTAAATGCCTACATATTTTATTATTATTGATATCTATTATCATAAATGGGTCCCGATCATTGAAATATTGTCATAGTTGTGTCAAAAGGAAAACATAAACTTTAACATATAGATGATGTGGAGGTAATTCTAGTAATTCAGAAGCCCAGACCTGTGGTTAATTGTAATATGATAGATGTTTTTGAGAATGAGTGATTTAAAATCCAGGTCAGATCTAAGTACGGTTCTTTCGCTCAAGTGGCTATAGAGATTAGAATTTCCCAACCCATTGATTGTATTAATCAGAAAACCATTCCACCTTTTTAGCCATCATTTAAGGAATGTATCCCGTCCATAGAGAATAGTCTGGGGTTAGAATCACAAATTCTTTGGGATTTTTTTGAGCCTATGATTGAATATTTTCTTTTGAGTTGGTTATTATGAAGTGGTTAAAACTATTGAAAATTCTGGATAGATTTCCTATGAAAATAGTTATTTTAATCAACTTGAACAAGTTTTTTTATAGAATGTTTGACATATTATATGAATTATCCTATGCTCGATGAATTTCAACATATTCTTGAGAAATTTACATTAATTTAGTATTCTTTATATTCTGAAAATTTTATTTTCTATATATAATTTGAAACATTTAGGTGGGAGCATACTAAGTTTTAATTTTCACAATCTGTTTTGCAAATAGTTCACCATTATAATGAGAAATTTTAAAAATAATTTTCATATATTCAAGATTATTTGGAATCTAAAAATATGAAGGAGAACCTTGAGAACCATATGATTATTCATGGAGTATTTTTTGGGTGTTGTATATAATTTTTAACAATAATTCTAAAAATATTGACATTGAATCAACTGCGGGAAACAACCTTAGAGATGAATTTTTAATTGAACTAATAAAATCATTACTTGATTGTGTTTTTATGTTGTTGGAAAAGTTTGAGGAAGCATATATTAAAAATAATGATGTTTCATTCAGTAATGTAACCTTCCATCTAAATGATAATGGTTAGAATTTTCAAGGAATGAATCTGGAAGAAGACATAAGATTTACCACTACATGGGAGGAAACCCAAGGCTTTTAATTTTTTCTTAGATTTTATTTTGGACTAAATGTTTCTAGATTTTTTTAATTCTCTATAAAAATCTTATCCATATCTTTTTCATATGGTCCAATGATGAGATTTACCAAATAGAACATTTTATTGATCTTCACTTCTATAGAATCATAATTATTGGGTAACGTTTATCAAACATTCCTCCCTCCTAATTATCCATGTTGAGATCAATATCTTCCCTAAGGTTATAAAAGAGGATAATTGTGTGATTTATGTTCTAATTTCATAGCAATAATTTGAAAAGACATTATGGCTACACGATCTAACTTTGGTTTCTAGCATTGGAAGTAATCATCCATCAGTTGCATCATTTCATCGGTATGTCTCATCTTCCTATAATATTTGTGAAAACACACTGATAGGTCTTTTGGATGTGTGAAATTATCAAATATGTTTTAGCAATAAAGAATATCTAATTTGTTCATGGTATTCTACCCCACGTTCAGTAGAGGGTTTTCATTTTTCACTTTTTTGTTGCTATTTTTGGTATCATATGCATCTCGATCCTCCAAAAATGGAGATTTGGGTCACCCTCCATGTTCATGAAATTCCTTTTTGAAATTTGGTGATCCTACGTTTGAGCGGGAATATGATTGGTCGATTTTTATGCAAATAATCTTGCACATGTGCTCTTTTCCATCAAATTTATCCAAGTATTTTCATTGAGGTTGATGTGTCTAAAGCTCCAATTATGTCCATCTGTGTCGAGTTTGAAGGTGGGATTTGAATATTGGGTCCCTTTATGCATGAACTGCTATTAGTTGGGGCATATAACACCAATTTTTCATCATGTAAAGAGTTGAATACAACATTATGGTGGAGTCTCATCACATGATGGGGAGAAAAGATGTTTTGGGGAAGTTTCAAATATTTGTTTTCAACTGAAGGAGACTAGTGAAGCCACGAGGGAGTGTGGTTTCACAACTTATGCCCCCTGTGTCTACAGTATTTCGTGGGATTCTTGGCTCTGATGATGGTGTCACTCAATAGGATGACCATGGGCCTCAAAAAAATATTGTGGATACACCCTCTAACTTTAGTGTGGATGATGTCTTCAAAAGGATACATTGTGATCTAGGTGAAATGTCTGTTGCGAGGGAAATAGTAATACTGGGAAGCCCGAATAGGGGCATCCAAAATGGGGATGTTTTGATTCCTGAAGTTACCTATACTAATTGTTGTAGTGGAGGAATGGGAATCTATTCTAGGGGTTTGGTGGTTATCATAAAGGAGTTCTTAGGTACTGAGGTTGGCAGTAATTTTGATGTGCTAATGAATTAGGAGGCTGGTTTGAAAAAGGAAGCATCTAGGGAGATGGCTTTATATGGGAAGGAAACTACAGGTCATGAGGATTTTCTCCCTAAGTAGCCTGGATTATAGTAGATTTACATCACAGGAGAGGAACAGGATTATTATGGGAATTTCTAAATTGATGAGGGGCAGGTTAATGGGGAGCATGGTGAATGCATGGAATTGATAGAAAATAATAAGTAATATTCTCATATGGGACATGGTCTGGTGCATGAGGATCATCGGAAGGAGAATGGATTCTTGTATTTACTGAGTATGTGGGGGAATGTGTCTGATGAGAATAAGGAAAATGAATGTATCACTTCCAATAGCCATGTCAAGGAATCATATAGTGATATAATCAAGAATGGGAGGAAGAAAGAAAATGATAATGTGGTGGATTTCAATGCCCCACCAAATAGGAATCCAACAAAGAACTACACTAACATTTCAAAGACGATTTCTACTAGATTTTCCTTCAAGGACTCAAAATGGAAAAAGAGGGATCATAAATGGGAGCGGGTTAATAAGAAGCTATCTAGGGAGCCATTCAATTTAGAGCAACTATGACTAATGGAGAAATACATAAAAATGATCAATTCCTATAATTCACAATCTGTGTGGGAGTAAGCTAATCTAGATGTGGCATTAGATTTTTGAAATAATGAAGACTATGAACCATTTTTATTTGTTTCATGCTGGTCCAATTGTCTTTTTTGAAATTTTTTACTTCGCACTCTTTTTTCTTCCATAAATTTGGAGGACTGTGAATTTTTTCATGGACATATTCCTTTCTGGTTTGTACATGCTAAAAATTAATTTTGGAGTTTTGTGATGCGTTCTATAATTATTTATTTTTCTGTTGGACATTACTAATTATTTCAAGTATTGTCTTCTGTTAAAAAGTTAATATACATTAAATTTTATCTTCTTATATGAAAATCATTTTTTTTAATTTAAAATGTGAAAACAAGAATCACTTATATTTTTTTTTGTGCTTAAATGCTTCTCTTTAGGCAAAAAAATTCTTGTGCATGTAGTGCCTGTTTTTTGTGGGGAAAAATAATTTTGGAAATTAATTATGAACCTTTTCATAAAAAATTCACAACACAACTACAAATATTTTTGAACATAAACTATCATCATTTTTCTCAACCATTGAATTTATCAGTTGGGAAATTATAGGGTTTTAAGTGTGAGGGAGGGGTCTTAATTTTTTCTAAATTTTCTTCCAATGTGATCCCATCAAGGAGATCCTCAAATATTAAAAAAAATAAAATTTAAGATACGTTATGAATTGTCACTATGTGAAAATTTAAATCAAAATTTATTTTTCTGATGCCTCTTTAAGGAGTTTAATTTTTAATGCCTTTTACATTTTATTGGGTAAATCTATTATTTTTCCTCTTAGAAAAAATAACTTTCAATAAAATCCTAGTAAAATGCTATATAATTTTAATTTACTTGGAAATTTTTAATTAAAATTTATCTTTTAAGGTATGAATACAAATTAATTGTGAAATTAAAATCCAAATCCATGTGGAATTCATTCATTCATTTTCTAATTATTTATTTATCAAACTGTAAGATGAGTTATTTATTCCACCAATAAATTTTCACTACACCTAATCCAATGGTCACCCTATTGATTATTACTTTTTAAAATATGTGTGTTTATACAAGATGAGGAAAATAAAATTTGGGAAATTTAGTTGGATGAAATTTTTTGTTTAACAAATAATATTTAAAATTTTCAAGTTAAATAATTTTTGTAAACCCGAAAATAAATTTATTAATGAAATTTAATTTTAGAGGGAAATCATATTTTCAATAATAGAGAGAATTCATGAGGGAAAATCTTAATGAAAATAAATTCTTAGTGGCATTTCATCTTTTCCATTTTTACAATTATTTCCTACCATTGAATGAGACAAAATATTTCTTAAGGACAAACTATAACATAAGCATTGATGAATTATATGTGGCCTTAAAATTATTTTTATTCCAAATTATGTTTTAAATATATAATTTAACGTTAATATAGATAATTATGTATTTCAGTTTAACTGACTATAGATTTATTAAACTAATAAAATTTAGGATAATAATATATTTTTTATTTTTTAATATTTTAATTGATCATTCTTTTAATTATTAATTAGAATATATTTTAATTATAATTTATTTTTAATTTATGTTTTTTTAATTCATTGAGTTTTATATAATTTTATGTTATGTGTATTTAATCTTCATTCCAATTTTGTTTTTATTTTAAATTTATTAATTAATTTATTTTTGATTAAATTTTAATTTATTTTATTAAAGTAATGCTTTAATAATTTGTAAATTTTTTAGTACAATTGTTAAATATTTTTCATAATTTCTTTGTAATGTTAATTAATTAACCAGTTTAGTATTTCAGTAAAATTATATTTAATATTTAATCTTGTATTGTTTTTACAATATTTATAGTTTGATTTTTTATTAACGTATCTATAATTTGTTTTCTTTTTATTTTCTTTTCTCTAAAAATTATATATTTTTTTAACTTTTATTTACCTTCTTTATGGGAAAAAGAATTGAGTTGCATAATATAAAAACCAAGTACTCGCCAGTGTGTTTTCACAGTGATATCAAGTAATGCTAAAAAAATTATCTACAACTAAATTTTAAAAAACACTACCCAGTGATGAAATAAAATATCTGTTCTAATGATCTAAAAAACATCCACTACTCACATTAAAAACTTCATCCACTTCTCAAATAGATTAGCTAATCTAATTTTCAAAAAAATGTATCAAAATTGAGATATAATAGAAGTACCATAAGATATAAACTAAGACAAAAGAAAATAATCCACTAATCATGCATTCCTTCAATGCTTCATAGTTCCATGATGTTGTATTTCTCCAAAATATGGTAATAGTAAACCCACAAGAAACTTCCGCTTCCGGAGGTTTCATCTGCTTCTGGCCCCTACATTCTACCACACTCCTCTGTCATTGTGTTATCACCCCCAACTACAACTAACTTCTAGGATCTATAAGAATAATTTGGTGCCAGACATTTCGATTGCATATATAAATTGTTTTGGTATTATTGTGACTATGAAAACACCTAAAACATGAGTATACTTTAGTTAGAAAGAATCCCAATACTAGATACAAACAAGAAGAAAATGTTAATTTTTATAATAAATAGTTTGAAGAGAAACAAACACAGAGTTTGATTGTATAGAGGATCATGGAGAATCTTGGGTAGGCATATTCTTTCCAATAAGTAGGGGCAGCTTACAGCCAAAGCCTAGCCCCTTTATCGGGAAATCCTCCTCGAAGTCACCTTCATATTATGCAATACCCATTGATGCCACCATCCAACATGGCTCCTTTAATATTACTCAGAATTTGGCTACCAATTTTTCCAAGACCGACCCTTGTTCTCTTGGTGATCTGATGTAGGGATCAACCCTGAAAATGGTGCCAAATGTGGCTCCACCCAGAGCCTCGTAATGCCTATGAAGGGAAATGGGGATGGATAGGACTCCTGCATACAACTTTCCCCCTACAACAACTACCAGTATAAGAACTCTGAGAT
Source organism: Viscum album (assembly GCA_963277665.1). Taxonomy (NCBI): domain Eukaryota; kingdom Viridiplantae; phylum Streptophyta; class Magnoliopsida; order Santalales; family Viscaceae; genus Viscum; species Viscum album. Next base: position 1,983,161,487 of record OY728119.1, read on the forward strand.
CAAATTGAGCTCCCTCTATAGCTATGCAGACTGAATATCAGGCCAGTCCAGGTGCCCCAGGAAGCACTATTCCAACCACATTAGCTTCTGCAGAGGGTTTTGTTTATGCACAGGCATCAGATTCTCCCTGATAATCATTTGGAGAAGATAACATCTTGATGCATCCTTTTTTATCTTGTTCATACCATTTTTACATAGTAGGATTAGTTTGAAGTGGGAATGAGAGATGTTTGTGTAGTGTATGCAAAGATAATGAGAGAAAAAACATTATATTGGTAATTAAACCAGCAAATGAGAATGTTATATCATTCTAACCATTAATATTTGGCTTTATTATATCTTATATAAAAATTTATGGTGTTTTAGTAAACCCTATAACATTGTTTGTAGGAAAGAAACTGAACATTAATATTGAATATATTGAATATATTGAAAATTTAAATTATTTATGTGTTGTATACAAATACAAGTGGACTACAAAAAAATTAATACAATTAAGATAATAGAAAGAATAAAGGATAATGACAATAAACCTTTTTACTGAATATTCAACTTGAATATCTTCAAATAGTTTATAATTTCTATACATAACAATTAGAAAAATATTAGAAATATAATGCTTATAAATTGGGATAATTAGTAATGAAATATTACAATAATAATTTATACAGGACATATCATTTTTATTCAATGATTATTTACATGTTCTAGAAATTAATCAATATCACTGTATTCATTTTAATATTAGACATGATTAATCTATACACAAATATCAAATTGTACACAAATATTAATATTTGACCTCATCATTAATCTAAACTAAGATATTAATCTATACATAGTTATTAATATGTACACATATATTAATATTGAATGTCTAGAATAAGTAGGGATATAAATTTGTACACAGATATTATGTACACATTCTAGAATATAGTTTAATATATTTACAAAAACATTCAACAATATCTGTACACAGATATTTTCATGTACACATTCTAGACATTCAATATATGTACCCAGATACTTGACAAAGTCCCATCACATGAAAACATCATTTGAGTTTTTTTCATGAAAATAGTTTAATGGTCCAAATGTGAGTCACTTAGTCTACCAATTATAAAATGAACTCTGACAACATATCAAGATTTATCACAAAATCAGTTGGCATTATCAAGAAAATCCAACATGATACTCAGCGTATACATTTATATTTTTTAATTATGGAGCTCTAATAACAGTTGTAGGAAGTTCGATGTAATTGGTACAATATTATTCAAGTAAAAGGCCTAAAGCCATAATATTTCTATATATAATATTAATTGAATAAAATCAATTAATCTTATATAAAAAACAACATATTTTGATATAGTGGAACAAATAATAAAGTAAAAAAAGTATTGTGGAGAATGAGTATTGTACATTGAAATGAAATGGGATCTGAAACAAAGGATAATGTGTTTTATTTGAAATATTAAGAAAGTAATTTATTTCAAGAATACATATGCACATTAATGAAAAATGGATTATACTCATATGGATATTTTTTTCACTATATTTCATTGTATTATACTCATATGGATTATCCATAGGATTCTACTCATATAGAATGTATGTATTGATGTAATACATATAAATTTTTTTTATAAAGATCATATATTCATAAAAATTGAAAATGAATTAGAATAAATTAGATTATAATTAAAAAATAAAAGTATAAACTTATAGAATGAAACAAATTTTTTATAAATAATTATTCAATAGTAATTGCATTAAAAAATTCATTAAAATGAAAATTATAAGACTATCAATTATATTAGGATCCCTTTATTTCAATGGATTCTTATTTAGTTTTCTGTTAAGTGTTACAAAATTCTTTATTCATGTTCAATTTCATGATGCATATGTTTTTTCTAATAGTGGTAAGATAAATTCTTCGAAATCAATGCATATAACAGTGTGGACCAAAAAACATGTGCTGAATCCACTATGAATCTTTGAAAATTCACCACCATTGATTATCAGTTTCATGAAGAAAATATGGATGTCTTCTCCTTGATTTTCATGAACCTAGTTACCACTACATCATGAAGCCTTCAACATTATATCGTATCATACAAAAAAAAAATCACCACTCAAATTTTTGATTATCACCCAATTGATGCGATGCCAAAGCTATATAAATTTTCAAGGAAAATAGTAAATTCATGCATGTTATCCACCAGTTACTAGTGAAATAGCATGAATAGTTTTTAAAATAACAATGAATAAATAAGAAAATCAATAGGCTTGTCTACCATTCTTCCTAGGAATATAGACCTTCATAATAGGTTTGATCTAGCAATAGAAACTGATCTTCCTTAAAACATCATAGAACATCAGCTATTATAATCTTAAAATTACTATTTGGAAAATGAATATACAGTTCAAAATATGAATTTTAGAATGAAATTTTTTTAAAATTGATGCATTTTAATACATAAGATTTAATGTGGGAATTTTAAAAGATAATGTTTTTTACAAGGAATATTAAGCTCATTCAACTCATTGAATCATTCCATACATATACAATTTAAAATATAAAGTTATAAATGAACAAAATAATAGATTTCACTTTTGTAATATCAAAATAGAAATTTGAGTAGAGGGGGGCAGTGAGATAAAGGGTTTTGACCAGGGGATTAAACCATTTCATGTATGGATCTAAATGACACATAATTTTAAAAAATGATAAAATAGTTGAACAAAGTAAATTTATACGAAATATGAAAAAACATAAATATTCTCTCTATCCATATTGATCAACAGGTTGAACATATTCCATCTTCATTAGAAAAATACAACATAGCACATGTGACAGTCCATCAATAGTGTAAATATTATTCCTTTTACATACTATGGGATATTCAAAAAGGATCAAACCACTTATATTTTTTTGTAAAAAGAAGGTACCATGCCCGAGACACACCTATTAAATGATCACTTTAATATTTCTACCTCCTAAATCCTCCACAAGAATTCCAATTAAAAGAATATCACTCCAAATAGATCCTTGCAATGTGTTCTCGATGCAACCTAAAATTAAAAAAGGGACAATCATATCACCTTGTTATCAAGAGAAGAAAAATCATTATTTATCTATTCCATGAACATCATTATTATGAATACAACCCCTCATTAGTGTTTCATTTATAACCCATAAATTACCCTTTAATTACCCACCGCCCCATATTTAGTGAATACATATCCCGGACAACAATCATTGACTTCCCCAGGCATATATATTTTGTGAGAAAAATAAAATATAGAGGGAGAGTGTTCTAATTTTTGGGTGAAAATTAGAGGAGAGTAGGTAAAACACTAGGGATTAAAAAAATCATATATGTAGGTATACTGAAAATCCTTAGATGAGATACCAAAATTACAAAACAAATTGTCAAATGAACAACACATATTCAAAAGTGATGCATTTTTTTGTAGTGATCTTCCACGTAAAATATTACCTTTTATAATGAAAATAGACATTAGATGGGGAATTAAAGAGAATTAATCACAAAAGAAAAAAAATCACCTCCCTAATGATTGATATCTTCATCAATTTACCATGGTGGTAGTTTTGGTACAACTTTAAAATTTTCTCAAGCAACATCACCCCTTTCTCTATAGCATCAGATAATCTCTTTGTATTCCCTTCCACACAACAAAAAGGACAGTTGTTTCGTAAAATCAGGAAGTGGAAAAAAAATCCACAATATTAAGAAGTAAAAATTAACTGAAACATGGAAACTTACCCCAATAGAACCAATTAAAATGTTGAAAAACTACTTCAACATAATGGCATTGAACTTGTTCGAAATGATGAGAATCATTTTATAGAATTTTATTAAATTCGGTTGTTTGGTTTTATTTAAAATTGAAATATAAAAATCCTCACAAAACATGAAAGCAGCACAATGAACCCATACATGTAGATATGTAATGTTTTTCAGGATAAAGACAATCATGAATCATCATCCAGGAATTATCTCTCCATAGCTTCAATTTTAAAAAAAGGACAAATAAAGAAGTGATAAAACCTAAGTGTTGATGATGATGTCCATACCAAAACCTAGAATAAATATGAAATATGATGAAGATTTAATGGGTAGATGATGAGGTACAGGGATCTAAGAAATGGGTTACCAAGCCGAGACGTTAGCTGATGCAGAGCTCCTCATGTTTTGATTGAGAGACATCGACACCTAAGCCTTTCAGAGAACCCTTAGTTGATGAAGATAGAAGCTTCATAAATAATATTGAAATCCACTATGAGTCATGTTCTCTGCTACAGAATCAGAGGAGGTGGAAGAGTCAGAGGAAAAGAAGCTAGAGAAGGCAGATGCAGAGCTGGTGGTGTATCCGGATGGAAAGGTTTCAGAGGTGGAGGTGGAGGAACAGGAGGCACACCAAGTCGGTTTATGTAGGAACCCTTGGTGGAGTGGTTGAGGTAAAGGAAAAGGAGTAGATATAGATGTATTTGAAGGAAGGGCACACAGAGGTGAAGGTGTAGATGGAGAGAATATTCGGGAAGGTTAGTGGGAGACAGAATTCACAAAGGGTATAGAGGTAGGGGAGTCTAGGAGAGAAGTAGGAACCCTAGGAGGGTAAATAATGATCATGGGAGGGACTAATAGAGGGTTTTTTGGGTTGGAAAGGAAGAAAATTTTGTTTTGGGAGATGTGGAATATTTTGGAGGTGACACATATGCTGGAACAAAGCCAAATTGTTATATATAATAGATGTATATGTGAATTGTGATGATCGCAAAAAGATAGTCAGGAGATCATAAGATAAAATCCATCATTTCATAAGATAAATTATGATGCATAAGAGAATTATTGGAATGTTTGTAAGATAATTTACCATGTTATAGTAAAATAATATTTAGAACCTACATATGATAATTTATCTTACATGAGATCAAAAAAAAATTAGAGCGACACAATTAATGGATGTGAAGGAAATTTTAAGAATGAACTGTTGTTTATTTTAGAGAAAATCATGGATGGAGAGGGGATTTGTTATGTGTGAAGAATGATATCGGTCAGACCTCTACAAGTGGTGGTTGAGCAATGCCTAGACCAAGGATGTCTGATTGAAGATGATTATTCAAATCAAGTATCCACCGTCGAGGCACCTCTCTTGAGATGTTGAACTAAGCATTAAAATTGGTTTCTTCAAAACAATAGACCTTGAGATTCTTCACTATGATGAAGCTGAGTCAGTTCTTTTGAAGCTCCAAAGTATACGGATTTGATGCTTCTGGAAGATAAATATAAGCAACATCCATTGTTCCACCATTAGAAAAAATGATGTCTGTTGAGTGTAACATCCCGAGATTTTATGAAAAAAAAATATTCTTTTAGTTTCATTGATGTCTTCTATTATACACTACACCAAGTTTAGCTTGTACAATACTCAACACAGTATTAGCTTGCAGTATACGCAACACTATTCTTTGCTCGTGTTACACACAATTTCAAGTTCATTTTGTGGAAATTATTCTATGCAACATTATGTATAGATTTTGTTTAATGTATAAATGAAATATGTTTTGATTACGTTATACGCAACACCAAACGGTGCTTTCACTACACACAGCCCTGACTTGGCCTGCATTACACACAATCGTGACCTTCCTCGATAGCTTGCGATATACACAATACCGAGTTTCACTAAACAATGGTATGCTATTAAAATATTATTAAAACTAGCCATTATGAATAGTAATACCCACTTTTTTAAATTTTATTTTTCAAAATGGACTTCATTTTTGGATTTGTAATATCGAAATATGCCAAGGGTGAAATTTTTGTATTTTTCTGAAAACTTTCAATTTTTGATAAATAGTGAAAACACTGGGTTACTTTTTAAAAACCAACTTTTTATTTAAAAAATTATTTATTTTATTTAAATTTATTTTAGGTCAAAATTGATACATAATACCTATATATGTTCAATTCAATTCATTGGAGTCATTTTATAATAATTTTAGATATATAAATATTTTATTGAACTTTTCACCTTCTTTTACCAACCTCCTAGGAGAATTTGGAAATTCACATAAAACATAATTTTACCGCTTCTATGAGTGGAATTTCGAAAATCCGAGAGGCATGGTTAATATCAGGGACTAAAATTTGGTTCAATGAGATTAAAATAATTTTTGGTGAATAGTAACTTTATACTTTTATTTACCACGGTTAAAAGTAAATAGGGTAATTAAGGGTAAAAATGATATTATTATTACCCTAACACATGTCCTAATTCCATTAGATAAGTGTAATTCGACCAAAAACAACCTTAGAAATAAAATATGACCATTTAGGTCTACTTGGATTAGATTAGGACATTTATTCTTAATTTATTTAAAGAAGGGTTAAAATAGTTAAAATCAAAGTTTAATAACTAAATCATTTTTAATATAGGGTTATACATAAGATAAATTTGACTATAAATATTCATTAGAAATATAAAAATATTTCCTACATAATGGTATTTTATTTATAATTTTTAGACTTTAACTAATTTAATTTAATTATAACACAATGATGATGCAGGAATTACATTATTAATCAAATATTAACATAATTGATGTTATAAACCCCTAAATAACTGTAATTTTAGACTTTTTATAAATTACACTTATTTTATAGGTTAATATGACATGTTAGTATTTATTTAATTAACTTTTTTCGAACTAATCATGCTGTTATTATTTTTAAAAAAATCATGTACCAAATAGTGTCAAAATTGACATAAAATAGTTTTTAAAACAAATATTATATTTTATCCCTAACATTATAAGGATCGGACAAATGAAATAGATAAGGATATATATATATATATATATATATTAATAAATAACCACTTGGGGTTCTTTTGTCTTGTTATAGTCAGTTTAATAACCATATAGTGTATGAAAACAAAAAGACACGGTAAAAGATAAATTATTTAACGTAGAGTTAAATCTAAATAATTAGGATAAAATAGTAACCTAAACTTGTCTAAAATCTTTTGGTTGAGATAATTTCGACCCATACCCACCTTATCTTATAAATAAATCAATTTGTAGTTATTAAAAACCGAATATGACTTTATAATAAAATAATATTTTAGGTTTTTCCTAAAGTGCCCCTTTCCTCCCTTATAAAAGGGCACCTCCTCCCTCTCCTCCTCACACCACTGTGAGCCTTCAATATTTTCCAAACCTTTCCAATTTATCTTCTCCAACTCCCTAGAAACATACTATAGGTCCTGGTCTTCTTCAAAGACCATCTTTAGTTCCCTAAGTGGAGGTTAAGAAGAGGCGCTTCAAAGAAGAGGTAATATCCGTTAGCGATTCTTTCAACTTTATTTATTCTTATACTTATTCTTATTTAGTTGTTTCATTATGAAGTAATAAAATCAGTATCAATCATATACTGGTATGTTATTATAAATATTAAACAACCCTATTTCACCTTCTATCCATCCTACGGAAAATGAAATCACCGCGCGTGCATACGTACTGAATACCGTCCCCACGCCGTGGTGTAATCTGTTTTCGACCACCACCTTACTAGGATGGGTATAATGGTGTAAATAAATAACTATATATGATTATTGTAAAGTGATATTGATTCTGAAATATTATACATACACTTCAATACAATTCCACAATCATGGGAATGATAATATCACTCGTGCATACGTACGGACTACCGTCTCCACAGTGCGATGAGATTCATTCTCAATGATTAACCATTCATGAATGATTATAAAGTATATATAATAAGTAATCATGAAATATATGACATAATAATGATACTGGATTTATGTATATATATATGTATTTCATCTACTTAATTCAATTAAATTCAATAAGGAAACGAAAACAACGTTCATGCGTACATACTACCTACTGTCTCCATGAACGGTGTATTTCATTCTATTTATCGTTATATCATATATATATATATGTAAATTATGAATATATATTATATATAAATCATTTTTTTCTTTCTGTAATTATTTAAATAATGATATAAGTAAAAATATCAAGAACAACAAGTCGAAATACTTACAATAAATTAAACGATTTAACCCAAATCACTGCTTTTACATCGAATTTGCAAAGGAACGGGTAATATAAAGTCATAAGTAAATTATATATGATATCATAACAATGAATATTATTCTATAATAATTCAATTACATTATTTAAATCATTATACAGGAGGTTCAGATACATATGAATCATATCAGACATAAGGTAAGGGATAATGTTGCAATCTCAATTGTTTTCTATCCGAGAATGCTTATACGTAAGTATTTACTGGGGTTATATTTATCATCCATTTACAAGTTTTATAAAAATGTTTTCATGTATGTATAAAGTCCTTTTTAACCATTTTTTACTTTTAATACATGGTATGTAAGGAATCGTTTTTTTTGTTTACCATACGAGGTACTTTTTGACTTTTCCGGCAAAAGTACAAGAAGAATATTTTTTTAACTTATACAGCATGAACAGATTCTTACGGTTTCATAAGGCCTTATTTTCATGAAGTTTACTCTACAAGATTTCATTATTATTTTCTAAAAAAATCCTTTTATTTTAAAATTTCATGGCATTTTGTTAAAAGAAAATGATTTTGAAAAAGAAAGGATATTTTTCTCAAGAATTCATTTCAAGTGTTTTATCAAAACAATTTTCCATCTAAGATGAAATTATTTAGTATGATTATGTTTCAAGTATAATGTCTCCATTATTTAAATGGTTTGATTATTCTTATAATGAATGATATCCATTTGTCTTTTATGGATTATGTTATGATGGGATGATGTTTATGAAACCCATTTTATTCTTTGGGTTATGATGAATGTTTTAAGTTTATTTTTTGGAACAAGTAAGAATGATTTCATTATGAGATGGGTGGGACCTATATATACCTCAAATTCATTGGGTAAAGATTTATATCTCATGATATAGACATGGATGGAATGGTAAGTTAATCCGGTCCAGTAATACAGTACTGGAACGAGGAGTGATCTCAATTCAGAAAGGGACTTTGTCCACTAACATGGTCTTGGCAGCAATGCCTTGGCTACTATGGAAATCATATCATGTGCTTAATGGTTTCCACAATCACATGTTTAATTCCCATGCTATTTTATCATGATAAATGTTTATTTATGATCTATGCCTTATGTACTGCCATGTTTTATGTTATTGCCCAATATTTTGATGTTTAAACATTATGTTCATGTTTTTAAGTTCAAATGTATATGATTTGTTTTATTTTATCCATGCTTACCCTTACTGAGCATTTGAGATCACCCATTATATGTTTTCTTTTCCCCAAGATTTAAAGAAAGGTTTTAGGTAAGAAAACCAAAAGGGGAAGATCTTTATGGGAGATGTTGAAGATCTTTCACCATGATTAGAATATTACGTTCTGAGTTTCCAAAGACACTAAATTATTACTATCCTTTGGTGTCTGTTTTTGTTATGTATTAAGTGTTCCGAAAAAGTAGTGTAATTTATATGTACGTCAAGCTTTGGGTCTCTACATTGAGGCTATCTAATTATCATTTGAATATTTAGGAACTTTTCTTCTTTGCACAGATAAAATTTTGAAAATATATTGACCGATGTAGGCCATTGAAGGGATTTTTTTAATGATGAGTGATGGACTGATTTAACCAATCACCAATTCTTATAGAATAAGAAAACATATAGTTTGATGATACATTGGTGACGCCATAAAATTTTATTCATGAGTCGAATGAAATAGTTTAAACAAAATTGAATATGATTCAGATCTTCGAAGTAGAAATCAGAGCTTGTCATCAATTTCATGCTTAGAATAGATGAATCATCATGAAAGGATAATGATAAACTATGTTGTGCATTAATTTTGAAGACAAATATCTATTCAAAGTCATGATGGCTATGATTAATTTTATATTTCTCTTCAAATGATGGACCCATGCAAGATTTTAGGTGTATTCGAATGTGTGATGAAGGAGGGTGTTCTTTAAATTTGGACATCCTTGATGTCTTTTCACCATTTTCAGTCATTTGAGGTTACTGTATAATTAGGAATCCTATTTAAACAATGATTTAATTTACGGTGTGGTTTTATGGAGATCAATTCGATATTTGGGGTTTTTAGGATGTTTTTTATAATACTTCATAAGACTGAGATGTCCAGTCAAGATTGATCTATGAAGAGTTTTGTTTGGGACACGATAAGATAAGAAATATGGTTTTACTTGTCAGTATATGTAGAAACCATTCATTACAGTGTTAGGGAAATTAGAGAACTTTCATGAGTATAATTTTATCATTTTAAAATTTTGAAATTAATTGATGAAATGATAGGTGTATTGTCATAGTGATTCTTGGAATGAGAGTTTAGAAAATTAAATCAAAGATATTTTTGAGAAAAATATAAATTAAATGGGGATGAGGATATATACAAAATGTATATATATGGGAGGGGTGATAATATTTTCATGATGAAAATAGATGTAGAGATATGAAACCTTTCAAAGATGAAGCCGATGGAGATAGAGATAGGAGAAGAATGTGACCTTGATAGAGGATCTTCATTTCTATTTCAACTCTTTTGTTTTCATATTTTTATATTATCTTCATCAATTTTTTTTATAAAGCATGTTTGCTTAAATGTATTTAGGGGTTTGGATTAGAATGGATTTATTCTTCTGTTAATATGTTTGATTTTAATTTCATAATGAATGAGGGAATTTTGGTATTGTAATATTATTTTTTTATTGATGATTATATTTTATAAAATATTCCAAGAATCCATTGGTGATGATAGATAACCCTTTCACTCATGAGAATTATCTGATGTACTGAAAATTGGAAAATGAATTTGTGTCTCTTATAAATAAATGATCTTTACTATTCATTATTTTTGGATGAGTGATCATTTTGAGGAATAATAATTGGGCCATGGAGCTCACCTAATTTCAATTAGGTGTTCTTCACACCTTCTTCACACATAGAAAAAGTTATGTTAAATAAAATTTAAATAGATAAAATATTTTTAATCAATTTGGGACACTCTGATACCCTAATTCCATCATCAGTTAGTCTCTTTATCTTATTCTTTCTAATCACACTTGTTCCCCATTCTCTATCACACAACATTAAATCCAATTTTTTAGTTTTTTTGTGTTATTTTTTTTCATTTCACAAGTTATATTCCCTTATCTATGGATATGATACTCCTACTGATTTAATTTCTAATAGCCTATAAGTTTTAAAAATAATTATATTATCATGATGTTTAATGATATTTATTACCACTTGTGTATTACCTTGGAATCCGATATATATGAATGGTAGGTAATTATATTCCATATACTATCAAATAAATGATACACATAATTCATGTAAATTATATTGTATGTGATTTTTTTGGTGAATATATATTATACAATAAATACCATTCAAAACTTATAGATTTGGAATTAAATATTTACATTTATTTAATATATAATCAACAATCATATGAAATGGTTGGTACTATTATATAAATGACACATGAAACACTTGAAAATGGGTTTAATTATATAATTAATTATTCTCTCAACATTAAATTAGTCATCGTGGATATAGTATATCTTACATCATGTATTGGGTTATATGGTGTATAATATCTTCCACCTATGTCTATAGAATATGCCAAGAAATTGGGTGTGTTACCCTACCATATAAGTATATTAGGTACACAACACTTAATCTTCCTATATAATGTGTGGCCTCAAATTTGAACAATTTTTCAGTCCCTGTGTTATGTAGGATATAAAGAATAGGTTTGTACCAATTATTCTCCACCATAATAAGACAAGGATTACTCCTCACGTATATGCTTTACATAATGTGCAGTTCTTCAAACTGTATGCCTTCAGGTATATATTTTCATAGTTATTCTTTTATTAAATATAATCCAACATCATTAGATTGATCTGATTACCTTGTGAGATTCATTTCAGAAACATGGTTACGTGACATGTAGTATTGTGTTATCTCACTAGAATTAATAGAATCTCTATATGTGATTTTCAGATGTTTCTTCATTATTATTTAAAATGTATCTAGGTTATATGAGTGAGAATGGAGGAATATAAGAGAAAATGATGTCCAGATGCTTTGAAAAAATAGATGCAAAGTGAAATAAATTTAAAATTCACTCTATTCAATCAACTATTAATAAATAATCATAAATTAAACATGTGACAGCTCTGATACCCCTTCTGGGTTCCGAGCGTAGCGAAAACACCTATTGTGAATGGAAAATTCAGAATTTAGTCTTAATTTATGAATCATTTGAGTTGTAAATGATGAATTATCTCATGACCAATGTATTTATATCATATATTAATTGACTTGTTGAAACTATAAAACTATAAGAGGAGGCTCATCATATGTAATTTATAATTATTTTATAAGTAGATATAGAATTACCTGTAATTGAAATTCTTTCTTAATTGATCATCCAGTTGACTCGATCTCATTGTACCATCATTGTGTCCTAGGATCCAATAATGTAGTCCCTCAAGAAGTGATCAATACATGCACTAAAATCTATAAATTTCACTATATAATCACTTGGTCTTAGAATGGTCAATCTTGATTACTTGCATCATTCGTAGTTGATCGTAGTAGAATGCTCTTTGCGGATGAATAATTATTAGTGTTCACTTTATGGATTGATAAAAGGGGAGATAGAAATCTGTAGATCTCTAGAACTCATTCTAGGGTTATAGAAAGATTCTATCTATCATTTTTTAATATAAATCTCCCTATGGAAAGAGATATTAGAAGATATAAATTATGGAAAGATTAAGGTCTTCTATTTTAATATAACTCCACTTAAAAATCATTAATTCTTAGATAACACAATTTCATAATAATATTATAATTATTATTCACTTTCCATGTGCATCTGGTAAGAATTAATAAATATCATTTATATATCTTCTAATAAGACCATTAAACTTGTTTATATTATCCTCCTCAATGTTTATCAAACCTTGAATAATGAGAATTTATCTGATAAATAAATATCACTTCATTATTCATAGATAATTGTAATAAATATTATATTCATCAAACATTGAAAATAAATATTTGTTATTATATAAATTACATTATATTGTGAATAACTTGTTATTAAATATTGGTGATAAGCCAAACCTGAATAATTATTAAACTACAAACTAGGAATACTAATTATTCTTACTTTTCAAATTCAACATTGAATTTAATAGAGATTCCTAATAAACCTTTGTGTGTGTCCCTATACTCCTCTTTCTAAATGGTAATAATTAGAGATGCATATAGTCCAAGGTTAGTAACTAGAAACATGAAAATACACCTACTATGAAAGAAGGTAGTGTTGCAATGATAAAAAAATATCATACGAATTCTCACTATGTAATATAATTCCTTTATCCTGATATCTCTAATAAAGAAGGTTGTATACTGTTATCATCCATCTATGTGCTCAATGTATCTTTCATAGACTTTAAAAAAATGAACATTTCTATAGAAAAACATGGTCATGGATTTATCTAGGCCATTCTGTTCACATCAATGGACTTGAGATGTCAACTGCTATCAAGGAATAGAAGGGATAAATCCTTTCCCACAATATCCATTAATGCAATATCACTCATGATGTACCCACCGTATCCTCCTTCACCATGATCATATGTCATCATGGTTTTCATTAATATGTCAATGCACATAACTTATGGAATTCATTAATGATAATATTAATTTCTAATGATCAATACACACATATGTATATAAGAATATCCAATGAAACATATTAATGTTGATTTTATACTAGTGGTTCTCTTCCTTCTACTCTAGAAATTTCCAAGGGTAAACAACATGAAAGGGTGCCCCAAATACCTATGAATCTCCACCCCTAATAACCTGTATCATTTGATTCCCATCAAATTATATCATCTGGATATATAACACATATTCAAGAATTCTATTATGGAACCTCCAATTTCTCATCATAGTGGGGAACTGCTATGACATTTCAGTGTAAATAATATTATTAAGACATTATCACATACTTTGTTATATAGAGGAACAATCATGGTGTGATAATAATCTTCATTAACATTCAATATGGTTAATATATATAATCATAAAGTATATAGAATTTTGTTTTAGGGCAGTACATCCAACACCTAAGCTATGACTTCCACCGAAGTGGATCATGATAATTAAGGTACACTTATCCTCCACTCTATATTTGTGGTTTTCTTATTCGATTCTTGTTCAATCCACTCAATTATAACTATGAGTTTTTCAAAGTGAATCAAATCACTACCCTAATGATTATAGATTGAATTATCAGAGAAAACCTCTATTTGTATGATTACTTCATCCCAATCTGATTTTTATGGGAATATACATCATGAAAGTCTTATTATTCATAATTTTGAGGAATTTGATGTGATTTTAGATATTTATTGGCTATCTCCACATGGATTTACATTAATTTCAAAAATAAAGAAATCAAATTTAATAATTCAAATGAACCAGTGATCATCTATCAATGTAAGGCTGAATATGAACACTCTAGGATAATTAATATCATTATATAGATTTTAATAACCAAACATGTGGGGCTGTTTATCTCAAACCAACCAAGAGTAACAAAATATTAGGTATATGAATATTATAAGGGGAAAGATGTGTTTCATGTTTCCACCTAACATTGTATGGTAAATATCACTTTTGAAATTAATCCTCAAGTCATGAATATGTAAATAATATACACGTGTATTTTAATTAGTGGAAGTAATTAAAAATCCAAGGGCACAATTAAATTAGTGGGGGTAAATGGAACTCCCCATGTTTTAGGACAATTTTTATTTCTTTTAATTACATTTCTATAATTCTAAATATATTTTTATATTCTTTCAAAATAAATAAAATCAAGTATAAAATAATCCTTACAAGATATAAATCAAACTAAAATAATTGTATATTGTAATATTAAGAAAAATACAAGAAAATGTGCATTACATTTCAAGGAATATTACTTACCATATATGATTACATCTATTAAAATTACATTAATTAATATGGGACTATAGATAGAAAATAATAATATCATTAAAACAAGAAAGACCCTTAGGTTAATCTTTTCCCTCATGAATCACCATTAGTAGAACTGACCCTAAAATGGGAAATAAAATAATGAAAGAATAAGTAATTATAAAAAATACAAGATTAAAATTAAATGAATAGTGAGTGTGAATTTGTTTAATGATTATAGAGAGGTATGGAATTCTATATATATGAATAAAATACAATCATTATATATGTGGTCTTTAGAAAAATGGACATTATATATATATGTATCCATTAGGTATACTTAATATTTAAATTATTAGTAATAGATTTAAAATATACTAATTAATAAATTGTAAATAATAAAATATAATATAATAATTAGTTAAAATATTTATCTTTAAAAATATTTTTTATGTGTTATATATTATTATTATTTTTAAAGAAAGATATGATTTATTTATAAGATTCAGAGACAGATTTTAATTTCGATGGATGGAAAAAATTATGTTTTTTAGAAATTAATTAATTAATTTTAATGGTATTTGGTGAATATTATTTAATTAAAAAGAGATGTTTTGAAATAATTGTTTTTTAAGAGTCTTATATTTATAAATTAATATTTAAAAAATACTAATTTAAATTATATTCATGTATAATATATACAATATAATAAATTAACATCCATCCAATAGTTATTACTAGGAAATTAATAAGAATAAATTCATTTTATTCTTATAAGATAGTTATATTCCTAAAACTATTTTTATTTGATATGCACACTTTTACTAAAATTTATTTATTTCAAATCTTGAAACTATGTTTAATAAAATAGTTTTCATATTTTTAATCATCACATATAAATTTTTTAAGAATTTTATTTTTATTTTTAATATAAGAACAGGTTACCAAAGTAAATATTAGTTACCATGATATAATAGTTATTTTTAAAAGATTTATATAGAAAAATTATGTAATTTTAATTAAAATTAATTAAATTGATATATTTTAAATGATGAATGTAATAATGTTTTTGAACATATAAAAAAATATTTTAACACTCATTTAATTAAAATTTATAAAAAATAATCGTAATAATACTTAATTTATAAAAAGAAATCTTCTTCAAAAAACATTTCTTTTCTATATCTTATATTTTAATTTAAATGTAAATTTTATGTTGTGTATAAAAATAAATTGATTAAATAGATCCCAAATTAAGAATTATCTTTTATAAATTTTTAATAGGAGTAATCTTATAATTTTAGTAAAAAAATAATTACCTTGGTAAATATTTAATCAAGGTAAATAAGGGGAAAATGAAATAACTTGAAGCGGATCAATTGTTATAAATAGACAAGAAAACTAGACATATATATATGAAATTTTTAGGTTAAAAATTAAAATAAAAATTTATTAGCAACCTTTCCTTATCTAACTCACCTAACTCTCATGTGATTACATCTTTACCCCTAATCTAATATTCATTTCCCCTGAAACGCCACCCTTTTCATCTATATAAAGATTTAACTTTCACCCACATCAATCCAAACTTACCCTTTAAATTAACTTTCAACCTGTACAAATTTTACCTCAATTATAATCCTATTAAAAATTGTCATCCCTTTTTTACCAGAATGTTTCCCAAGTCCTTTATTGCGAAGGAACATTTAAAGATAAGGATATATTCCCCAACAAGAGTATTATCCACCCCCTAACATTTTCTACATTATCTTTCCAATTCAACCACATAAAAATATATTCTAACTGTAACACCCCGACCCTAAATACCCGGAGATGATGCATTACTTATTATATTGGAATGATTACAAGGGATGAAATCCTAAATTAAATATTAGTTTATCAGTCTTTAAGAAACTATAAACATACCTGTAACTCATATTACATTGGGAAGGGTAAAAAATACAACACATAACAAAAACTAATAAATCGCATCCATGAAAAATCAATAAATGGTATCGTCTTTATAACATACTGAAGGTAAGCAAAAGAAATGGGTCAGCTCAAATTCATAGGAAGGGTTAAAAATACCATAAGCATGAATCAATAATAATTGAATCCTAATAAAATTTTTATAGTTAATATATCATGGTGAATAAATGAAAAACACATGCCATTATTAAACTGATAATGAAACTACATTCATAGATCTTTTTATAGTAAAAAACTCATGGATAGAAATTACTAAAAATGAATAAATATAATTATTATTAATTGGATGTCATGTATCTAGCACACTATACCACTATACCGTTGAAATAGTTAACGTTTATGGGTAGATACCTATCTGATTCTGTTTTGGAAACAAACTCGAAGGGTTTGTCTCCAACTGATTTGTCTTATAAGATATTTCAATGCACCGAGGGGCTATAGGGGGCCCCACCCATCACAGTAAGTCCAAAGGATTCTTTATAAATAGATTTAATACAAGTACTATATGGATTCTCAATAACCATATATATTAAAGGATACAAATTCCTTAATATTTCCATAGTTAAAACAACATTCAAAATTAACACTTTATGTGAAAGGGTATACGACTTAAGAAAAAAATCATATCCATGATACAATAAAATGGGAATTTACCAGAGTTATCATTTCAAATGAAAAATGATCCCAAATGGTAGTAGATATACCACATAAGAATGATTATGTGCACAATATAAAGTAAGTGTCAATGAAATGGTAATTGAGACAAACTCCATTACCACATTGTAATCAATTGAGTCGTATGGCCAAAATTAATAATCACCAAATGAATCACATAATACCATGAAAATAAATTGAATTGTGATATTATATATCAAATTGAAGTCCACATACAACACATTTAAGAAATATATCACAACCTGGCCCAATGGGGCTTGAGCCATGAAACCCCAAGCCCGCCTCCAATAGGCCAGGGGTTGGAGACTAGCGCCGAGTAGGATATCACACACATGGGAGGCATTAGCCAAAGGTACCTTTACACACGCACTCACATACACCTCCATGAAATAGTGAAGATATATATAAAACTAAAATGAAAATTCATACATACAACTAACCCAAACCAGAGTTCAACAGAAGTACAAAAGGGAAAAAATAGGGCCCAATAAAAGAAAACTACAAAAGTGTCCAACCTGCTCAGAAGGAGGGGATCACTATCAAAAGAACCCACCAGTAAGCTCCTCGGCACAACTCCTGGAAGCACCTCGGCCAGTCTCTCTCATAAAGCTCCGCCTACTCTGGGTCCTCTTGGGACTCTGTCAAAAGGCCTATGGTTTGCACAAGACGCAAACATGTGCAGGAAAAGCCCGTGTAGGGGTGAGTATAAAAATACTCAGTAGGCACCCCAAAACCCCAAATAAAAAGAGAACAACTTAAAGGAAACAGTCATCTCATCCCAGCTAGAGGGAACCTAGAAAAGAGGGAAACTCCATCTCGAGACCATCCTCGGCTAACACAACTAGTCAGCTCAATTAAGGTGTATTCCCATACATACACCTTGAACATCTGCTAAGGTATACGCCCATACATATATCATGAACATTCGCTCAGGTATACAGACATAGATATACCATGAGAATCCGCACAAATATATGTCCAAACATATACCATGAACATCCAGATATACTCGATACACACACCAAGCCACAAGAGGTACCAACCTTATCGCCAGAAACGGTTCACAACTAGGAAAACACACTCCATGAGAACTATCATCTATATGACACTCATCCGAGAGATACAATCCATCATGTCCCACACAAACATCCCAGATTCTCACCTGAGAGATCACGCTCATCAGATATCATCACTGAGAAAGTCTTGCTGAAACATCAAAAACACAAAACTCCTTAGATAGGGGATCAATCCTAGGTTCCTCTAGGGGATGAAAGAACCCACACTAGTATTAGAAAATCTCAGAGATAGGGGATCACTCCCAAAATTGGCTGGGGGATACCACAACCTGATCTGGTATTCGAAGACCTCACACATAGGGGATCACTCCCAGGATCTTGTAGGGATACCAAAACCTGATCTTGTATTCGAAGATCTCACAGATAGAGGATCACTCCAAGGATCCACTATGGGATACCACAACCCGATCTGGCGCTCCACAGAATCACATCACTCAGATAGAGCATCGTCTCCCACCATGGTAGTCATGAAAATACCGAAACCCCATCGGGTATAAATCGCGTAGTAGGGGATCGAACCGACGATACACCAACCCTATCGAAACCACGCTTTAATTAGGGGATCATATAACCAATGATTCCACAACCCTACTATAAACCACATGCTGAGTAGGGGATCATATACCCGATGATTCCACAACCCTACTGATCACGACCGAATGCATAGGGGATCATATTCATTATGATGCCAAAAACCCTATGAGGGTTAACCTACTAGATAGGGGATCTCCACCCATAGATAAGAGGTTACAGTGATACCATGATCTCGATATAGGGTAGCGAAGCTATAGGATCCCACCCCGAGCCCATGGGAGGGACACCCCAACTCTAACAGATTAGAGATCCTATCAAGGGGATCACAAACCCATACCACGGTTGTGATGCCACATGAACCCTCATAGGAGTGAACCAAGGGAGTACCCTCAACCACTACTGGTCCAAATGTCGCAAACCTGAGAGACCCACAACATCGCCATACTGCACACCTATTAGGCCGATACCGAGGCCACTATCGCGATCTACGTGGAAAAACACACATGAAAATCTATTTACTTGCCTGAAATGGACAACCACTGAACAAGGTACTATTCACCATAGCCTGCCCATGTGGGGCCCACACCATGATCCCAAAACACATTAGGTGGATCACACCGTTGTGATCCCCTCAGAAAACCCCACAATGTTAACTACTTGGTCCTCCAAAATGAACACCCAGTGAAAAATTCACATTTCTCCGTAAATGCTGGAACCTGTCCTCATGGGGACCACACCCTGTTCCCAGTCCAAACACCTAGAAAATTTATTGAAAGGTCCTCTATATCATCAGGGTCTCAACTCCTCTGACAGCACATCCTTGAACACTCTGTTCCGGAGTTATGGCATATCGAAGTTTAAAATAATAAAATATTAGTATTATTTTCAACGTTTCCTGGCCCAGGGCTAAAAACCTGACTCAAAGAATTCCCTAAAAAATCTCAAGTGGTCCATATCGACTCAAGATTCGCGTCTTCACAAACAGATCCCAAATCATACTTCCGGTTTACGAGTTATAGGGGTTTAAAGAACCCCTGGAAAAACCCGGCAGGACCACAGCCTGCCTCGCCGGAAACCCCTGCACCGTCGCCGGAAATCGCCGCGCCGCAGCCGGATTCCGCCGTTCCACCGTCGAAAATCACCATGACGCTGACGCGCCAAAACCGATTCGCCGGAATCCCCCTTGACCACCGCCCTCGCCACCGGAAAACTGGGTTTTTCGGCCAGAAAACTTCTAGGAGCCACCGGGAGCACCGCGATGCTCCAAATTCATATCTGAAACATGTTTCGGAAAGCTCATAACCCAAAATAAAATATACTTATAAAAATTTGAACAAAAACAACACAAAAATGGGATCCAGGATTTTAAAACTCAAACCACCTACATTTTGGCAGACCGCCGAAGCTTCGCACGCTCCGATGCTGCTACTGCATGACCTAGGAGCGTCTGTCGTCAATATCCTAGACCGACGGCACTCCGTTTACTTGATTTAGCTTATTTTTAGGGAAGAAAAAAGGTGGGAGGATGGTTTTGTGCATACGGGAGGTGGGAGAAGAGAGTGGGGGCTTGATTGGATCCCCTTGATTATTTAATTAATTTAATTGATTAAAAGAACTCCCCCAACCAGACCACCCGGCATAGAGGAGATTAGGTCGCCCCTAGGGTAAAGGTGCCATTCTGAACGCAACGGTGGGCTCAAATTTTCGATCCGAGAATCCGTTCAGAAGTTATTTGAGATGACTCTTATAAATAAACTTTTCTATTTATTTATGAAAATGCCCCCCGATGGCTTTTTCCACAACATGTCCGCGCCAACAAAGTTTACACCTTGCCTAGGGTAAACGGCACACTCCGGATGCAACTGTGCCCTCAGATTCCTATTCTGAGCTACTGTTTAGAAGAAACCACACCCCCACCACGTGAATAGTATAACAATACATAATATTTTTATAAAATTAATTCCGGGAACATAGGGCATTGGAATCGCACACCGTCATCACGTCTAGATCTGGAATTTTTCGTAGGAATTTTCCAAAGTCTAACAGGGCCAAAAACATGAGTCTCTATAAAATAAGTGGATAACAATGGAAATATCATGGTATTAAATGTGATATGATAAAAACCTTACCTTATGACAGAATGTGTTCTTTGTTTGCACTTAATGGCCAAAATAATCAAATTTAGATTCATTAATTATTAAGTCCATAATCTAATATACTTTTAATTCATTTTTTAACCTTATTAGGTTAATTCAAGGAATTTTTATGTGTTTGAGAGGATTGATTTTATTATTTTGGAATAATTTTTTTCTTTCATTTTCATGATCGGTTTACTTGTATTCATGAATAGAAGTTCGTTTAAAATGTGGTTAAACATACATAATTGTTAATATATATTAGTAGTTTTATTAAATAGATATAAATAATTTTTTAATGATTATTTTTATATAATGAGGACGAATAATTAGATAAATGTTACTGATAACTGGTTTTATTAACATGATGGTTTTGTACACAGTGAACTTGTTTTGTATTATTATTTTTCGTTATGAGTGTGAAAGGATTCCAGATAATTGAATAAGATAAAATAAATATATTATGATATTTTTCATACATTAAAAACGATTAATGGCTAGTCTTGATGATAGTAATAGAAATTGAAAAATTATCATCCTTGAATGTGATAAATTAACACATCTTGGACCATGTTTTCATTTTTAGTATAAGAGGAGGGAAAAAAGAGAGATAATGATGAAATATTCCATAAAAATAATAAAATTATATTTCATGTATGGTACTGTAATTAATATAGAGTTTGGATGAGGGGATTTGAGGATAGAGGAACAAAATAATTGAACTTGTAAAAGATCTTAAAAAGGCAAGAGAGGTTCGCCTCTTGAGTACTCCTCATTGATAATCTACTTAAGGAATTTGTTTTTGTCCTTTTGGTGAGACTAATAGGTGTTATATATGGGGGGTAGGCTTAGGATGCTTATTTGGAATAACATATGTAAGGATCAAAGCATGATTGATGTGGGAGGAAGAGAGGATGAAAGGTGGTTTATATAATGGAGGGGAGGAGGGCTACCTTAAGTTTTTTAATCATTAGTTTATTATTTTTTTGTAAGATAATAAAAAGCGATCATTCCATGAAAAAAATAGTAAAAATTGCATGTGAGTTCGAACCAAGTGTTCTTAACTCATTAGGATGTCATCCATGACACAATAAATCATGTATTTAGCATTTATTATAATTCATCACATTTTACTATTCACAAAAAATTCAAGTATTTCAAAAAAATAGAACAAATTCACCCTAACTATTTCATGATGTGTAGAATCCAAAAATGAAATCCAATTTTCAAAAAACATTTTCTAAATATGAGAAATCTAATTCTTAATTAATAAAATCATTTAATCAAAAAGATACAAACACTAAAAATATTCATCTTCATTTTTACGGAGCCTAAATTTTATTTACACTTTCATGGGTAAGGATACCATCCATGTAATGGCCCGGACCACTCTGGTCCATTACTTTGTGAAAATGTGGTGTTGGAGGTGTTCTGGGAGGTCAAGATGACTTATCCCCAACACTTTTCCAAATTTCCAGTTCTGTGAACAGTGTTTCCAGTTTTACGAACAGTAACAGATCAGTCTCACCGATCGGTCTCACAGATCGGTCTCACAGATCGGTCTCACTGATCGGTCTCACCAATCGGTCTGACAGATCGGTATCACAGATCGGTCTAACAGATTGGTCTCACAGATCAGTCTCACAGATCAGTCTGACAGATTAGTTTCATAGATCAGTTTCACAGATCGGTCTGACAGATCGGTTTCATAGATCGGTCTGACAGATCGGTTTCATATATCGGTTTCATGGATTTGTTTCACAGATCGGTTTCACAGATAAGTCTGACAGATCGGTTTCACAGATCAGTCTGACAGATCAGTTTCACAGATCGGTTTCACAGATCAGTTTCACAGATCGGTCTGACAGATCGGTTTCATAGATCGGTCTGACAGATCGGTTTCACAGATCGGTTTCACAGATCGGTTTCACATATCGGTTTCACAGATCGGATTCACAGATCGGATTCACAAATTGGTTTCACAGATCGGTCTGACAGATCGGTCTGACAAATCGGTTTCACAGATCGGTTTCACAGATCGGTTTCACATATCAGTTTCACAGATCGGTCTGACAGATCGGTTTCATAGATAGGTCTGACATATCGGTTTCACAGATCGGTTTCATGTACAGTAACGATGGGTGAACAGTGTTTCCAGATTCCTACAGTTTTTCCCCTTTGGATGTTTCTTTTGATGTAAAATACATTTAAATCCTTATTTTATGGGCTCTTAAGGCCGTTTCAAAAGCCATAAATACTATATTAATTATTCCTAAGGTTGGGATGTATTTACTTGGTCAAACCGCGTGTGTTAATGCGATCCGTTTTTAATGGATAATTAACAGGATCTTAAACCGTTGCCCCATGAAATCTTAAAAAGGGACGACATATGATTCTCCCTTGTTCTTTCCCTTTGTTCTCAGCTAAGAGATGCTAGAACTTTTCAATCATTCTCGTAGGAGTTACATAATCAATCTTTACTCCTAGGATTGGTTCTGCTCTGTTTTGGATGCAACTGAACTGTGTCGGTCAATCTTCCCAATAAGGTATGTTTTATCGTCATTCCTTTAGGGATCATCTTCTCTTGTTCTCCCTTCCATATTATACCATGTAATTTCCAAGATTCTAATGGGTTTTTCTTGGGGTTGGTTGGTACTGTCGTACCGTGGAATCCTCTAGTGGATGCAGTTGTCACGAGAGGAGGATTTTGACCCATTGTGTGGATAAAGGACGTCAAGAACTCTTCCGGGTAGGGGATTCATGGATTCTCTAATTGTATATGTGAAATTGTAGAATTATCATGATTTAGTCCTTTGGATCACAATGAAATTGACCTAATTAAATACTTGAACCAGATTAAAAGAATTGGTTGATCGCATGTTGTTTCTTTATACCGTGATAACGGTTTGCCTCATGTTTTCCAAGATAGAGGTATATCAATGTTTTCTTTGATTTGTTGTTCATTCATGATAGAAATTGATAATGAACGTAAATTTGGAATTAATTGTTAATTAATTGGCTAAAGATATAGAGGCATGTAAATTAAACTGGTTATTGAAGTTGTTGTAGTTGTTCTAATTTGAGGATAATCAAATTAGGGAAGTTATCATGGTTATTTTAGTGTGATAGCTTACTGATTAGGTATCCTGTAATTGGAACCTACGAATAACAAATCTGCTAATTCAATATGAATTAAAGAACAGATTTTGTGGGAATTTCAAAAGGGGTTCTGAGTTACCCTCTTGTTTATTAAAGGGTCAAGAGCCCATGGTTGTGACTGTTGTTTTCATGCTGCTTGTGCTGTTATGTGAGCCTGGATGGATTTTGTGATATATGGAGGCATGGAGGCATGTGGTTGTGGCAGCAGACGGCGCCTAGAGTGGCGAGATGCTTTAGTTTATGCATGTGGGTGTTGGGGAGGACACCAAGGGTGATGGAATGGGATGGATGTGGTTGATGGATGCTTGTAGTTTTCTTTTAATGTTAATCTTCTTTTCTTTTCCCCACTGCTCAAGGTAGCTGGTCTTGCTACCCTTCTTCCGAAGGAGGCGAAGACGTGCGGGGTATGCCACGTGCTTTCCATGTTTAGCCTCTCGAGGTAGAATGAGTCTATGCTCTTTCTATAGGCAGAAAAGACTCTACGGGTAGTATATCTACTCACCGTGTTGAGACTCCTTTGTGTTTAGAAGCATAGGATGTTTTTCTAGAATGCCTGGGAATATGGAAAAGTAATTCTGTAATGAATGTTTGATTAAATGGTGAAAATCCACGGGGATGGAGATACTGAAATTTAAAGGTGATGTGAATCTTAAAAGGAGCAGTTGTTTTTGTATGTGATGCCAATTCAGTTTCATATGGAATTGTTCATTCTTAATTAATGTTTAAAGAATTAATTAATGTATAGTGGAACTGATAAAATGAGAACGGAGTAATCTAATAAAGCTCTTCAAATATTTGTGTGCTTATAGGATACCTAGTCTTAGAAGTAGCAGCCTAGAGTTTGAGAGACGTTAGCTGCAGTTGTATCTAAGTCTAGGTAATTCCCATAGTGTGGATGTGAGTTACATATATATTCTGTACTTTTTGTGTTTCTATACGCTACTCCACCCTTTCAGTAAGGGAAACTGACACCCCGGGGATTTTGAGCTCTGGGGGGGTGTTATCCCTAACATTCTGATGGGAGTTTGAATGGCTGACTACCCCCTTTGACCCTGCTCTCTTCTCTTGGTAGATCTCTGTGCTGGTAGGCACACTGGTTAGTTTTACCCATATATGTGTGTAGAGGGCTGTAATGGCTTGTGGTTATTTCACACACATATATTCTGGGTATAGTATCCTATGGACTACTATAGATGTAATGTGTATAGGCTGAGATGTCTTGAGGATCCCTATTCGGTGTATGGGCTATAATGGCTTTAGGTATAATACTCGATGTATGATACACGTTATGCGGACTGTGGTGGCTCCCGGAACTTACCTGGTTGCTTTTGGTTGTGAGGATGGTGTGGTGCTTCGCCCAGGTGTCTGCAGGCAAGCCTTTGTGGTGCACGAGGTGCAAATTGTGGAGCTTACCTCAGGTGTCTGCGGGCAAGCATTGGAGAGAGATGCACAGGACGTATGTCATTGGGGTAAAGTGGAAAACCAGTGGGGATGTAGTAGGGGGTACCCTTGATATTCTTTATTATATGCTATATTCTTGTATGAGTTACTTGGTGAGAGTATCCATGGTGAGGTTGGGAACTTAGTATACCTGTTTAGCTGACGAGTTAGTTTCACTTGTTGTTCACTGGGCTTTAGCATTCTTTCTTTACTTTTGCACGAGAGGCTTGGGGAGGATCCTACTGAGTATACTGTTATACTCAACCTATGTATATATAAACTGTTTTTCAGGTCACTTGGAACAGGTTGGGGATCAAGTTGGTTACTAATAGCTTGTGGTTGGAGGAGGAGCTGTTCGGGCTTGTGGTCGCTGCCGTTTTACATTCTTTTGGGTACTTTTAGTTTTCCCTTTCAGTTGTAGTATTTTTGCATGACATTTCATATATGTACTTCGATTTCTTTTATATTTTAGTTCTGAGTTGGAGTTTATTGGATTCTATTCTATCTCTCTCTTCTTCATGTGTTCTCTTAAGGGTATTGCCTCCCATTCGTGTGTGTATTATACCCTCGGTGCTAGTCACCTACCCGGGGCCTACTGGAGGCAGGACTCGGGGGTCATTATCTCTCTTCTCACATTGCCGGCCCAGGAGGGGTACACGTTGTGGGGAGGGGGTCGTGACAGAGTGGTATCAGAGGTCTGGTTGAGGGATAGGATGGAGTTTGGAGTTAGGCACAGGTGAGGATGCTTGGGATGGTAGGGAAACAGTGTCATTCATGTTTAGCAAGTGGGGTAAACATTGGAGACCGGCAGAGACATAGGCGTTTAGGGCCTCGTATGATCTGTTGCATGGTCCTTTAAGTTTACGATGGCTACTAAACAAAGTGATACTGGTTGCAGGGTAGAGACCTAGGAAAGGATCATGCATCATTATTCTTTGCGCCTGTGTTTGAATGGGTATACCTTGGGATAGGTAACCTAAAATTAATAAAACGAAACAATTAATTAATTAATGTTGAGTCTTCCATATTCCAGGCTTAGGATCTCTAACAGTTGTTATTTTACAGGTATGGCTGAAGGTCGACGTCCTCGTCAGGTTTGCACAGAAGATGCCCAGCAGGCTGTTCCAGTAGATCGCCGCCGGGTAGAGGTTGACGACGATGACACTTAGAGGAAGACACTTCGAGAGTTTCAGTGCCAGAGTCTACAGAAGTATGAGGGCTCCATTTCAGATGCAGTCACAGAGGACTGGTTGGAGGAGGTCGAGATAGGCCTCAGTTTGATTCATGCTCGGAAGGAACACTGGGTGTCCTTGGTTGTGACGATGCTGCGTGGAGTAGTGAGGCAGTGGCGGTTCTTGTTCCTCGGGGATCGTGAGGAGTCAGCGATCTCATGGGAGGAGTTTCGAGACAGGTTTAGAGTCGAGTTTCTTTCTTCGACTGCGAAGGCATCCAGTCTCCAGGAGCTTCTTACCCTTCGACAGGGGAGCTCCAGTGTTCAAGAGTTTGGAATTCGTTTCAGGAACCCTCTACGATATGCTTCAGACCTGTTACCAGTTGAGGAGGCCAGGGCGAGGAATTTTGGGGAGGCTTTGCGTCTAGAGATCCAGCGCCAAGTCACCCTATTTATTCTAAAGACATATCTTGAGGTGCTGGCGAGGGTAGAGGTTGTTGAGAGGACTTTGGCCAGAACTAGGTCTTCACGAGAAGGTAATCGTCATGATTCCTTACGAAGAGGATATGTGGTCCGGGGTTCCCGGTTTTCAGGGCAGAAGAGTTTCCGTTCACTTGGGGGTAGGTCCCAGCCCTTCCCATCTCGTTTCTCCATAGGCAGCAACTCTCAGGCCTATGCCAAAGGATCAGGCACTTGTTTTTCTTGTGGTGGTCGTGGTCATCAGCAGCGGGAGTGCCTGACTTTTCAGAGCAGTCATCTTGCACTGGGCGCTCCTCTCCAGGTTCCTCCATTGAGGCAGTTCCAGCCGAGGCAGCAGTAGCAGGTTGCACTAGCTTTAGATCACCCGAGGGTAGATGGAGCAGGTAAAGGACATCCCCATGACGCTCCCTGTCCTCAGAGAGCAGAGCACAGCCGGGGTGGTGGTCGTCATCATGGTCAGAGAGGCCGTGGAGGAGGTCATGGTCAACTTCATGCTCTAGCATTGCCAGCCCCAGGCGAGCCAGATGTCGTTCGAGGTACCCTTTTCTTGTTTTCTACCCTGGTGTATGCCTTGTTGGATTTAGGAGCAACGCACTCCTTCATATCACCTACCCTTGTCCATGCTTTGGGACTTGAGGTAGAGAGGCTTCCAGTGCCCTTGGCATTGACTACGCTAGTTGGAGGTCGAGTTGACTTGTTTGATGTATGTAGAGACTATGAGCTAGTGTTTGGGCAACACCGCTCTTGGGGAGATTTCCTATGTTTACGAATACAACCATATGATGTCATACTCAGCATGGATTGGTTGTATTCGGTGTAGGTTATTGTGGATTTCTACAGGAAGAAGGTCGTTTTCTTTGATGCAGATGGAGAGAAAGTGGTGTTTGTTGGTGAGAGAGATCCTCGGATGAGTCATAGATGAGTTTCATCCTTATCATCCATGATGGCTAGGATGATTCTGAGTTCTTCAGAGGTTCAACAGTTGGCTTTTCCTAGGGTCGTAGAAGAGTACCCTGACGTCTTTCCAGAATAGGTTTTATCCTTACCCCCTCGACGAGAGATCGAGTTTGGGATCGCGCTACAGCTAGGAGAATATCCTATCTCTATGTCTCCATATAGGATGGCCCCTTCTGAGTTACGAGAGCTACATATTCAGCTTGATGGTCTGTTGCAGTGCGGTTTTGTTCGGCCAAGTGTGTCACCGTGGGGAGCGCCAGTTTTGTTTGTGAAAAAGGCTGACGGCAGTTTGCGGTTGTGTGTCGATTATCTTCGATTAAACAAAGTGACAATAAAGAACCGCTATCCTCTTTCGCGGATTGATGACCTATTCGATCAACTGAAGGGTGCAAGTTGGTTCTCAAAGATTGACTTGCAGTCAGGATATCATCAGATGCGTGTAAAGGATGAGGATATCACAAATACTACTTTCCTTTGTCATCATGGGCATTATGAGTTTGTTGCAATGCCATTCGGCGTGACAAATTCTCCAGCTGTTTTCATGGGGTTGATGAATGTTGTGTTCCGTGAATTCCTGGACAAGTTTGTTGTGGTTTTCATCGACGAAATCCTTGTGTACTCCACATCTGAAGAGGAGCATGCAGTACATCTACGAGCCGTTTTGGGAGTTCTTTGCCAACATCAGTTGTTTGGGAAGTTTTCGAAGTGTGAGTTTTGGGATCGAGAAGTTTGTTTCCTGGGGAATGTTGTGTCCCAACTGGGAGTAGCTGTGGATCCTTCAAAGATAGAAGCAGTGGTGTCTTGGGAATCCCCAAAGACCGTGTCAGAGGTGCGAAGTTTCCTTGGTCTCGCAGGCTATTATAGGAGGTTTGTAGCCAATTTCTCCCGAGTTGCGACTCCTCTGACCTCTTTGACCAAGAAGGATCAAGCATTCATATGGACTGATCAGTGTCAGGCAGCTTTCGAATATCTAAAGGAGAAGTTGGTAATTGATCCAGTCCTTTATCTTCCAGCAGAGGGAGTCCAGTTTGATGTTTTCTGTGATGCTTAACATTTGGGGCTAGGCTGTGTTCTCATGCAGCAGAGGTCAATTGTTTCTTATGGGTCTCTGCAGTTGCATCCCCATGAATGCAACTACGCCACCCATGATCTTGAGTTGGCAGCCGTGGTGTTTTCTCAAAAGTTGTGGAGACATTACATCATTGGTGAGCACTTTTTGGTTTTCACCGATCATAAGAGTTTGAGGTATGTTTTCTCCCAACGTGACTTGAACTTGAGGAAACGTCGGTGGATGAAGTTCTTGCAGGAATACGACTTTGAAATATCATATACACCTGGAAAAGGGAATGTTGTAGCTGATGCACTGAGTTGAAAGTCACGTAATGATGTTGTCCATGAATCTGGTGATTCCTAGAGAGTGATGGAAGAGCTATCAGCTTTGCATCTTGATATGGGAGCGTGAGTCACAGATACGTGCTCAGTATCCATATTTGTTTAATGTTTAACTCCTTTCATGTAATGATGTTTTTTTTGGTGGAACCTTTCATGTTTTATTTATGTACCATTGATGTGATGTTATGATTGAATTGTTTAGATATGGATTGTTTGTTTCCATAATCTTGGATGTCGTAGTTTTTCCCCAGCTTTTGAACAACTCATGGTGGTTTTCCCCTGAGAGGCATCTTATGGGGTGGTTGTTCGGACCCCTCTTTTCTTCTAGGTTGGTTTTTAATTCTCGAGGACGAGAATGTTTTGAGAGGTATCTAATGTAATGGACCAGACCTCTCCGGTCCATTACATTGTGAAAATGTGGTGTTGGAGGTGTTCTAGGAGGTCAAGGTGACTTATCCCCAACACTTTGCCAAATTTCTAGTTCTGTGAACAGTGTTTCCAGTTTTATAAATAGTAATAGATCGGTATCACCGATCGGTCTGACAGATCGGTCTGACAGATCGGTCTCACAGATCGGTCTCACAGATCAGTCTCATAGATCGGTCTCACCGATCGGTCTGACAGATCGGTCTCACATATCGGTCTCACAGATCGGTCTCACTGATCGGTCTCACAGATCGGTCTCACAGATCAGTCTGACAGATCAGTTTCACAGATCAGTTTTACAAATCGGTTTCACAGATCAGTTTCACAGATCATTCTGACAGATCAGTTTCACAGATCGGTTTCACAGATCGGTTTCACATATCAATCTGACAGATCGGTTTCACAGATCAGTCTGACAGATCGGTTTCACAGATCGGTTTCACAGATCGGTTTCACAGATCGGTCTAACAGATCGGCTTCACAGATCGCTCTGACAGATCGGTTTCACATATCAGTTTCACAGATCGGGTTCACAGATCGGTTTCACAGATCGGTTTAACAGATCGGTTTCACAGATCGGTTTCACAGATCGGTTTCACAGATCGGTTTCACAGATCGGTTTCACAGATCGGTCTGACAGATCGATTTCAAAGATCGGTTTCACAGATCAGTTTCATAGATCGGTCTGATAGATTGGTTCCACAGATTGGTCTGACAGATCAGTTTCATGTATAGTAACGGTGGGTGAACAGTGTTTCTAGATTCCTACAGTTTTTCCCCTTTTGACGTTTCTTTTAACGTAAAATACATTTAAAACCTTATTTTAAGGGCTCTTAAGTCCATTTCAAAGGCCATAAATCCTATATTAATTATTCCTAAGGTCGGGATGTATTTACTTGGTGAAACCGCGTGGGTTAATGCGATCCGTTTTTAATGGAGAATTAACCGGATCTGAAACTGTCGCCCCCTTAAATCCTAAAAAGGGACGAGATATGATTCTCCCTTGTTCTTTCCCTTTGTTCTCATCTAAGAGATGCTAGAACTTTTCAATCATTCTCGTAGGAGTTGCACAATCAATCTTTACTCCTAGGATTGGTTCTGCTCTATTTTGGATGCAACCGAACTATGTCGGTCAATCTTCCCAATAAGGTATGTTTTATCGTCGTTCCTTTGGGGATAATCTTCTCTTGTTCTCACTTCCATATTATACAATGTAATTTCCAAGATTCTAATGGGTTTTTCTTGGGGTTGGTTGGTACTGTCGTACCGTGGCATCCTCTGGTGGATGCAGTTGTCACGAGAGGAGGATTTTGACCCATTGTGTGGATAAAGGACATCAAGAAATATTCCAGGTAGGGGATTTATGGATTCTCTAATTGTATATGTGCAATTGTAGAATTAGCATGATTTAGTCCTTTGGATCACAATGAAATTGACCAAATTAAATACTTGAACCAGATTAAAAGAATTGGTTGATCGCATGTTGTTGCTTTATACCGTGATAACGGTTTGCCTCATGTTTTCCTAGATAGAGTGATATATATATGTTTTCTTTGATTTGTTGTTCGTTAATGATAGAAATTGATGATGAACGTAAAGCTGGAATTAATTGTTAATTAATTGGCTAAAGATAAAGAGGCATGTAAATTAATCTGGTTATTACAGTTGTTGTAGTTGTTCTAATTTGAGGATAATCAAATTAGGGAAGTAAGCATGGTTATTTTAGTGTGATAGCTTACTGATTAGGTATCCCGTAATTGGAACCTACGAATAAAAAATCTTCTAATTCAATATGAATTAAAGAACATATTATGTGGGAATTTCAAAAAGGTTTCTGAGTTACCCTCTTGTTTGTTAAAGGGTCAAGAGCCCATGGTTGTGACTGTTGTTTTCATGCTGCTAGTGTTGTGATGTGATCCTGGATGGCTACTGTGATATATGGAGGCATGGAGGCCTGTGGTTGTGGAAGTAGACGACGCCTAGAGTGGTGAGATGCATCAGTTTATGCATGTGGGTGTCAGGGAGGACACCAAGGGTGATGGAATGGGATGGATGTGGTTGCTGGATGCTTGTAGTTTTCTTTGAATGTTAATCTGCTTTACTTTTCCCCACTGCTCAAGGCAGCTGGTCTTGCTACCCTTCTTCCGAAGGAGGCGAAGACGCGTGGGGTATGCCATGTGCTTTCCGTGTTTAGCCTCTCGAGGGAGAATGGGTCTATGATCTTTCTATTGGCGGAAAAGACTCGACGGGTAGTATATCTACTCACCGTGTTGAGCCTCTTTTGTATTTAGAAGCATAGGATGTTTTTCTAGAATGCCTGGGAATATGGAAAAGTAATTCTGTAATGAATGTTTGATTAAATGGTGAAAATCCACGGGGATGGAGATACTGGAATTTAAAGGTGATGTGAATCTTAAAAGGAGCAGTTGTTTTTGAATGTGATGCCAATTCAGTTTAATGTGGAATTGTTCATTCTTAATTAATGTTTAAAGAATTAATTAATGTATAGTGGAAATGATAAAATGAGAACCGAGTAATCTAATAAATCTCTTCAAATGTTTGTGTGCTTATAGGATACCTAGTCTTAGAAGTAGCAGCCTGGAGTCTGAGAGACGTCAGCTGCAGTTGTATCTAAGACTAGGTAATGCCCATAGTGTGGATGTGAGTTACATATATATTCTGTACTTTTTGTGTTTCTATACGCTACTCCACCCTGTCGGTAAGGGAAACTGACACCCCGGGGATTTTGAGCTTTGGGGGGGGGGGTGTTTTCCCCAACATTCTGATGGGAGGTTGAATGGATGACTACCCCCTTTGACCCCGCTCTCTTCTCTTGGTAGATCTTTGTGCCGGTAGGCACACTAGTTAGTTTTACCCATATATGTGTGTAGAGGGCTGTAATGGTTTGTGGTTATTTAACACACATATATTATGGATATAGTATCCTATGGACTACTATAGGTGTAACATGTATAGGTTGTGATGGCTTGAGGATCCCTATTCGGTGTATGGGCTATAATGGCTTGAGGTATAATACCCGATGTGTGATACACATTATGCGGGTTGTG
Organism: Viscum album; assembly: GCA_963277665.1. Taxonomy (NCBI): domain Eukaryota; kingdom Viridiplantae; phylum Streptophyta; class Magnoliopsida; order Santalales; family Viscaceae; genus Viscum; species Viscum album. The sequence goes on from OY728119.1 coordinate 1,983,195,113, forward strand.
GTGGCTCCTGGAACATACCCGGTTGCTTTTGGTTGTGAGGATGGTGTGGTGCTTCACCCAGGTGTCTGTGGGCAAGCCTTTTTGGTGAATGAGGTGCAGATTGTGGAGCTTAGCCCAGGTGTCTGCGGGAAAGCATTCGAGAGAGATGCACAGGACGTATGTCATTGGGTCATAGTGGAAAACCAGTGGGGAAGTAGTAGAGGGGTACCCTTGATATTCTTTATTATATGTTATATTCTTTTATGCGTTACTTGGTGAGAGTAGCCATGGTGAGGTTGGGAACTTAGTATACCTGTTTAGCTGACGAGTTAGTTTCACTTGTTGTTCACTGGGCTTTAGCATGCTTTCTTTACTTTTTCACGAGAGGCATGGGGAGGATCCTACTGAGTATACGGTTATACTCACCCTATGTATATATAAACTATTTTTCAGGTCACTTGGAGCAGTTTGGGGATCAAGTTGGTTACTACTAGCTTTTGGTTGGAGGAGGAGCTGTTCGGGCTTGTGGTCGCTGTCGTTTTACATTCTTTTGGGTACTTTTAGTTTTCCCTTTCAGTTGTGGTACTTTTTCATGACATTTCATATATGTACTTTGATTTCTTTTATATTTTAGTTCTGAGTTGGAGTTGATTGGAGTCTATTCTATCTCTCTCTTCTGCATGTGTTCTTTTAGAGGGTAATGCCTCCCATTTGTGTGTGTATTGTACCCTCGGAGCCAGTCGCCAACCCGGGGCCTACTGGAGGCAGGACTCGGGGGTCATTATCTCTCTTCTCACATTGCCGGCCCAGGAGGGGTACACTTTGCGGGGAGGGGGTCGTGAAAATTCATAATGGTATTGTTACTGTTCGTAAGGGTATGTTACTATTCATCACGATATGTCACTATTCATAAGGGTATGTTACTATTCATTGAAAATTAACATGATTCTATCAGATTCTAAATATCACCCTGACCATAACCATGTATGTCTGTTTTTGGAAATTCAAAACACAGAGGTGGAAAATTTAAATTTAATGGCTAGGTTAAGACTTTATCCAATAAATAACCAAGTGTTGTTCCATAGAGACATTGTTCTTCATGCAATATAGGATATCTAATGAATAGAAATTATTTAAGAGAAACATACCATAAAATGTTTGGGGTGTTATATTCTTCTCACCCTCAGAAATTTCATCCTCAAAATTTTTCAATTATGAATCCATTTAAAGAGATGTGAGTGGTTTTTCGTCATAAAATTCTCAGGTTACCATGTTGCTTCCTCCCTTTCTTGGTTTCTCCAAAGAACCTTTACTACAAGAGTTTTCCAATTTCTCAATACCTACTCTGTTGTTTTAAGAATATCAATAGGCTCTTCATAGTATGGAAAATCAGGTTCCAGCTATATTTCCTCATAGGTGAGTACATGCATTTGGTTTGGAGTATATTTCATTAACAATGACATGTGGAACACATTATGAAAATTGTAGAGACTTGGTGGAATTTCTAAATGGTAAGCTAAAACTCCAATTATTTCTAGAATTTCCAATGGTCTGATGTACCCAAGGATCAGTTTCCCTTTCTTACAGACCCTTAAGACACCCTTCCACAAAGATAGTTTTATAAATACATGATATACTTCTTGAAATTCCAAATCATTTCTCTAGTTATCAGTATAACACTTTTTCCTAATATGGGATTCTTTAATATGGGATATAAATTTCATTACCTTTTCAATTTTCTCACAGATATGTTCTGTCCTATAAATTTTCTCTCATCAACTTCATCCCAACATGTTGTAGTTTGACCCCTATTACTATATAATGATTCATATTGTGCCATTTTAATTCTATAATGGAAACTATTATTGTAGTCAAATTCCACTATCGGATAGTATTGAACCCACATACATTGAAAGTCTCGGGATCTTGATCTCAACATGCTTCTAGTGTTTGAATAGTCATTTTAGAGTGTCTTTTGATTTGGGGGTGATATGAAGTAATCATATGTAACTCGGTATTCAAAGACTTCTTGAGACTTTTCTAGGATTTTAATGTAATTCAGGGATCTCAGTTTAACACAACTGATAGTGGTCCACCATGAAGTCTTACAACATCATTAATACAATGACTTGTCAGGCACTCAAGTGGTAAATCTTCTCTTAAAGCAAGGAAATGTGCTGATTTTGTGAGATGATCAACAATTAACCATATTACATCATTCCCTCTAGGTTTCATTAGTCATCATGTAAAAAAATCCATCGTAATTTAATCCCACATAAATATAGGAATAGGTAGAGGTTGAATGACCCCTCCAGGATGTTGTCTCTTAGCCATTACTTGTTCTCAAACTAGACACCTTGACACATAGTCTGCAATTTCTTATTTCATGTTATCCCACAAAATTTTTTCCTTTATATATCTATATATATTAGTGCTACCCAAATGTATAGAGATATTTGAGCTACGAGCATCGTCTAATATTTCCCTTTTTAGCTCAGGTACTGATGGAACACATTACCTCTTCCCAAATTTCAGGACTCCATCCTCATACACGAAGTCATCCAATTTTCCATCCTTAATAGATTTAATTTTCCTTTTTAGATTCTCATCATCGTATTAAGATATTTTTATCTTCTCTAATCAATACACTTTATCAATAATTTTAAAGGGGAAAGATGCTTCCCCTTCCATAACAATTCATATATCTATATTTAGTAGATCTAGGAATATAGGATTCCTCTCAATCCTCATTTGGGTCAGAAGTCCATGATCTTTCCAGCATAATGCATCTGACACCTTATTTTCCTTTCCTGGGTGGTTGTGTGTTGAACAATAATAATTTTTGAGTAACTCTATCCATCTCCTATGCCTCATGTTGATTACATTATTTGATTTTTTTTAAATATTGTGATCCGTATATATCTCATATCTTTCACTGTAGTGAAAATGTCCCTATATTTTCAGAACAATGATTATGGCTACTAACTCATGATTATTATTTGTGTAATTTTTTTCATGGGTATAAAAATATTTTTATTCATAAGAAAAATTATTATCATTTTTCATAAGAACGCAACTGAACCCATTCATTTATGCATCACTGGTAAACACCAATATATCATTTACAGATGGAAGATTCAAAATTGGATCATTGACCAATATTATTTGAAATTATTCAAGGATTTATATACAATATTTTGTCTATAAAAAATTAACCCATTTACGTGTGAGCTTGGTTATAGGGTTAGCTAATCGGGTGAAATTATAAACGAAGCACTGATAGAAACTTTCTAAACCAATTAAACTACATACCTCAGATATGTTAGTTGGAATGGGACATTCTTGGATTGACTTTGTCTTCATAGGATCAACTAATATTCAATCCATAGAAGAAATATGGACATGAAAAGAAACTAATTGATTCAATAATTTACACTTTTTAAACTTCCCATTTAATTCATTTCATCTAAGAGTTTTCCGAATAATCCACATGTGATTCTCATGGTCTTCATAGCTTTTGAGGTATACCCGGATATCATTGATAAATACCACAACAATTTCATCAAAATATTCCTTGAAAACTCTATACATTATATCAATGAAAATAGAGGATTTATTAGTCAGTCCAAAAGGCATTACTATAAACTCATGACTCTCACACATGGTTTAAAATACAGTCTTTGGAATATCTTCCTTCCTTACACACAGCTGATGATATCCAGATCAAAGGTCAATCTTCAAAAAATATTGGGCTCCATGAAATTGATAAAATAAATAATAAATTAATGGTAGAGGATTCCTATTCTTTATTGTATTAACATTGATTTCCCTATAATCAATTCATAAACTCATGTATCCAGCTTTCTTTTGACAAAGAGGATAGGGGCTCCCCACGGACAAACACTTGGTCGAATAAATCATTTGTCTCTCAATTTATCTAGTTATTTATTTAGATCCACTAATTAAATAGTTTCCATTCTATAGGGAGTCTTTGATATAGGTCTTGAACTAGGAATTAAATCAATAGAGACTCAAATTACCACTCTAGAGGATGTCCATCAAAATCATCTAGAAGTACATCAATGTATTTTTTCACAATAGGTAAATCTTTAATTTGAAGATTTCTTTCCTCACCCATAGATTTTGTGTTATTTTACTCTTCAGTAATTTCATTTATTAGATCTACTTGGGGTGTATCTAAATAATAATTAAATGGAGAGGTTTCTACTCTAAAGGTAATGGATTTTACACCATTCTAAAAAATTGTAACTTCAATCTTCTTGTAATAGATCATTATATCATAATTTAACATCCAATTCACACTGATAATTATATCAATTTTAATAATTGGAATGATGATAATGTTAGAAACTAAATCATGTTTATGTGTCATGAGGGTGATTGATCGACACATCTTTGTTGCAATCATACATCACCTAGGAGTTTTGACTAACAACACCTTTATTAAATCAAATTGGATATATATATTTTTATTAAAACAATCACAAGATATAAATGAATGTGATGATCCAGAATCAAATAAAGAATTGGATAAGTTTGAGGAAATAATTAAAGTACATGTCACCATATCATTAGGAACTTCAACCTCCACGATTATAATTGCATATTATATCCCCTTGATCTCCTGGAATTTTATGGGGAATGTTTCCATGGCACGTACGGTACTCATTTGAAAAGTGTCCCATCTCTGTATAATTGTTGAATTGAACATCATTGACATGTCTCTTACTCTTTCATTCACTAGATTGATGAACCTTTTCTCCACACTTATAGAAAACTCCCATGGATTTCATGCATTTCCCCAAATGATTCTTTCCACAGTTATTGAATAATGGAAATTTCTTCATTCCCTTATTCTTCATCGACACTTTATCTTTCCCATGGTTATTATAATGCCTCTTCTTATACTAATTTCCCTTGATGAATTTTTTATAGAAACTTCCTTCCCTATTTTGATGGAACATAATAAAATTTCATCATATTATGAAAATGTTTGAGAAGAAAGTTCAATTCAAAGACATCAATTCAGACCTTCAACGAATCAATATTGCCTTCTGAATCACATACATATTCTATAGAATAGATGGATAATCCTTTTAAGCTATCATCATACTATACAACACTCCCTTCTTCTATTTTCTTTAGGATAATGAATTTCCTCTTTAATTTTGTTCGTTGTTCATGAGGGAAATAATTGCTGATGAATATTTACCTAAATGTTCTACATTCAATATATTATATTTATTCTTCCTCCATTCTATTCTGTATAAAGGACCCCAATTGATTAGCATCAACAAGGATCCAATATACTTCCATTACTACCTTTTCATTTTCATTGCATCTTAATGTTAGAAATATATTTTCAAGGGACTTGATCCTCTACTTAGCTAAAACCGGATTAGTTGTCCCATTAAATGTTGGGGGATTCTATTTCATGAAATGATCCAATAAAGGTGTAACAAGGTTATTTGACATAGCCTGAGTAAGTAGTCCTAATATGGTCATTATCTAATCTTCTCCAACACTGAATGCATTGACTTTCTTAGTAGGAAAATCCCTAAATTGTCTACGGGTATTGATTCCCCTTCTTCCATTAGGTTCCATCACTAATAAATGGTATAAACTAAATTATATCATATTTCACTATTTGTAACTTGAAAACACTTAAGATAAACTCAAAATTTATGCACAACTAATATCATAATCATAAACATTATTTATATTTACTTTTAAATCATTCATAATAGTTTGTAATGAAAACGTGAATTATCCTAAGAATATACACTTGGAGTGTCAAACTAGGTGTGCAGTAAGTCCTATTATCATGTACCAAGATACCCTAGGTCAAGCCCGGAATTCCTTGTCAGAGTTGATACTTCTAGGCACATCTATTCCACAACCACATCCACTTGTAGTATCCAGAAAGGGATGTATTTTCTAGGATAAACCAAATAACCCCTACTTTACCAAATTTCAAGGATGTGCTTCTATGATTATCCTCAAATTCTAAGTTAGGTTCATGTCATCTAATCTATGTTACCAAAATCTAGTTTCCAAGGATTCTACTAAACTTCCTATGATACCAAGTGTGACACCCCGACCATAGAAGCCAGGAGCCAGTGCATTAGTTATTACATTATCATGATTATAAGGGATGAAATCCCGAAGGAATGATTTTTTAAGTAGTATTGAAGAAAATAGATGCATACATGCATCTCATATGTCATTGTAAAGGGTAACACAACAAAATAAGAAACAAAAACTAATAAATTGCATCCATGAGAACTCAAAAATTAGTCTCTTATTCATAATGTGATGATGGTAAAAAATGATAGGGGTGAGCACAAATTCCCAATAAGGGATAAAAATATTAAAATCATGAATCAAAAATAATTTAATCATAATAAAATTGGAGAAGTCCATTTGTAATGGTGAATAAATGGAAAACACATTCCATTAATTAACATAGAATGAAGCTACATCCATAGATTTTATCATAGTGAAAACCTCACTGATAGTAATAACTGAAAATGAATAAAGAGAATTCATATTAATATAAATCATGTTTTAGGCACATGATACCACTCTAACATCGAAACGGTTTATGGCTATGGGTAGATACCCATTTGATTCTGTTTTGGAAACATATTCAATGGGTTTGTTGCCAACTAATTTGTCCCATAAGACCTTTTGATGCATCGAGAGGCTATAACATGCCATGCCCATTACTGAAATTCCAAATCATTATTTATGCATAGATTTAATAAAAGTTCAATATTAATTCCCATTATTCGTATAGATTATAGGATACAGATTCATCAATTTTTCCATAGTTAAAACGACATTCAAAACAAACAGAGTTTGTAAAAGGGTATAAGGCTTAAGAAAATAATCATATCCATGATACAAGAAAATTTATATTTACTAAATTTATAATATCAAATTAAAAATGATCTCATATAGGAATTAGATAGACCACATAAGAAATATTATGTGCAAAATACCAAGTATGTCTCAATGGAATGGAAATTGAGACAAATTCCCTTACCACATTGTAAATAATGGAGTCGTATGACCAAAATTAATGATCACAAAATGAATCATAGGATAACATGAATATAAATAGACTCGAGATATTATATATAAAATGGAATTACACATACACCACATTCGATAAATAAGTGGTGAACAATGGAAATCTCACAGAATTAAATGTGAGATAAGAAAACCCTTACCTTATGCCCGAATGTGTTCTTCGTTTGATCTTAATGACCTGAAAAATAAAATTTATAGTCATTAATAAATAATTCCAGAAGCTTATTTAATTTTAATTAAATTTATTTTAACCTTATTAAGTTCATTCATGTCCTTTTTTATGGGTTTAAGTTGTTCAATTTTATTGTTTTGGAATCATTTTCTTCCTCGGTTTTCATGATCGTTTTACTTGTATTCAAGAATGGAAGTACATTTGAAAAGTGGTTAAACATATAGAATTTTTAATATATAATATTAGTGAGATTACATCGATATAAATTATCTTATAATGATTTTTGTTATATACCATGAGGATGACTCATTAGATAGAAGTTAATGATAAACGGTTGAATTAACTTGGCGGTTTTGTGCACAATGAACTTGTTTTGTATTATTATTTTATATTATGGGTGTGAACTGATTCTAGAACATTGAAAAAGATAAAATACATATATTATTATTTTTTTCATCCATTAAAAAGGTTTCATGATTAGTCTTGAAGAGATTAATTGAAAATGAAAACCTGTCATCCTTGAATGAGATAAATTTACACATCTCAGACAGTGTTTTCATTTTTAGTATAAGAGGAGGGGGAAATGAGAAAATGATGAAATATTCCATTAGAATAATAAAATTTTAGTTCATTTAAGGCACTAGAATTATCATAGAATTTGGGTTTGGGTAGGTGAGGAGAGAGAAACAAAAGAATAGAACTTGTAAAAGACGTTGAAGGAAATAGGAAGAGAGGTTCACTGCTTGAGTACTCCTTGAGAACCTCTTTAAGGCCTTGGTTTTTGGAATTTTGGTGAGACCAGTAGGTCTTGTATGTGGGGGGAGGTCTTGGGAAGTGTATTTGGAAGAACTTATGTACATATCAATGCTTGAGTGGTGTGGGAGGAAGATGGGGCGAGGGGTGGTTTATATAGTGGAGGGGAGGAGGGTTTTCCTTAATTTTTTTAATCAATAGTTTATTATTTTCCCACAAGAAATGAAATAGTAATGATTACACAACAAAGAATATTAATATGTGCATGTGAGTTTGAAACAAGTGTACTTACCTCCACAGGACATCATCCATGACTCAATAAATCATGTATTTAGCATTTTTCATAATTTATCATATTTTACTATTCAAACAAATTGAAGTATTTCATAAAAATCCAAAAAATTCACCTTGACCATTTTTTGGTGTGTAGAATCTAATAATGAACTCATTTCTTGAATTTTTTATCTAAATATGATAAATTTAAATTCCAATTAAAATCATCATTTAATCAAAAAAATACCAACACATAAAATATTCATCTTCATTTTTAAGGTGCCTAAAGTTTATTTACACTTTAAATGGTAATATTAGCATTCATTAAGATAGTATTACTATTAATAAGTGTAAGTTACTTTTAATAAGGGTATGTTACTATTAATAAGGGTATGTTACTATTCCCTGAAAATTAACTATATTTTTACATTCTTAAAATATCACCTCAAATGCAACCATGTTTGTCCATTTTCTGAAATTCAAAACACAAAAGTAGGAAATTTAAGTTTAATGGATAGGTTACTACATTATCCTATATATAACCATGTGTTGTTTCAAAAAGATTCACAACTTCATGCAATATAGGCTATCTAATGAATAGAAATTATTTAAGAGAAACATACCATAAAATGTTTGGGATGTTATAATAACCATACTAATATAATTTCAAAATTAATATTCAAATTTTATTATATTTGTGGAATAAACTCTATATATCTCCCTATTATCCATTTAAAAAAAGGAATTGTTGCTTTTGTTATTCACAGACTATCATATCCATGAATGACATAATATGTATTCATCACCACCATTCATGTGTAGTTCTATAATTTAATTTAATGAATAAATATGATATTTATAAATTATTAAAATTCTTTAAATATATATTAGTCAATTTATTAATAATATTAAAAATACATTACCATTTTAAATTTATCCGCCTAAAATGAGCATACTAAGAGGAAAAAAGATACCTTCTTTATAACTAATAGATTTTTCTATTACCATATTCATCCAAATATTATTAACTTTTATTTATCTATTTTCTAAAATATAAAAAATATACTCATTCTTATGAAATTATTATATTATAACAAAATAACTATTACACTTATCCATTTTTAATAACAAGTTCTTGTTTGGATCAATTTGACCACCTGTATAAATATTGCCATAAATTTTTATAATGAACCACTATGAAAACAATTATTATTATAATATAAAATTAATATTTAAATAACATATTTTTTATTATATAATTTTAATATTAATACTTAACTAATTATTATTATACCACTTTTTGTTAATTAAAATTTATCAAAATGTGCTCTCCATCGACTCATCTTCACGAATCACAACTAAAAATCTCAAGAAGTTAAATTATAAATTTATTAATAATAATATAATATATGTTTTAGTACCATAAATAATATTGTAATAATGAACTTCTTATCAACTAATAGTGATCAAATTTGAAATTAAAAATTGTGTGTGGGACAATCAAAATCACTAACATCTGATAATGAAAAAAACTTTAAATAACTAGTAAATGAAGAATGTATTTATATAATTAAAGTGTATAAAAGGTAATATATATGAATAATGTTACTAAAAAGGTTATTAAGGTGGCTATTATTTTTATACATAAGGTTAAATATCTTTCACGAATTTAAAATAAAGCTAACGGAATTTGTAAACTCAAGTCCCTTTTGTTGAGTTATAATATTTTTTATTAAACTATATCCATCTGATATTGATTTATTTTATACTATGAATATTATATAAAATTTTTATAACATATTTTTTTGGTTAATTTACATTTTCACAGTACAATATTCTTTTTTGATGAATTTATTTCGTAATAAAAATGTTATGTCCAAAAGAATATTTCCCATCCTTTATAATGTCATTGTCTCTTCTATTCTCATATTATTTCTCTCTATATATGTATAAAATTTATTATTTTAAAACCAAAATATTTATTTTTTTCATGTGACCTTCATATTTATCCTCACTTGATTTCAAATGGAATCATTATTACTCTTTTAAATGCTGCCACTTTCAATAAAGACATTTTAAAATATTAGAAATGCATTTTTCATGATCTTATCTTTTATATTTTTCTGTTCATTTTTTGAATCAACCTTTATTTTTATTAAAGATTCATTTTTTGGATTTATTATAAATTTTCCTTTAAAAAATTATATTACTTTATTAAAAATGATTTTTGAAAGTTACTCATAACTTCATATCTTTACAACCAGGTTATAAATATTTTATAAAATATTTTCTTATCATTTTACATCAATTTTCCTATATATATCAAAAGAATATATCTCATTAGAAGTAATTTTTTCTAAATGATATTCTAACTGGTCTTATGAAGTACTCCTTTGAGGGTGATTTAACTTTTTTTATCAACTAATCCAATTCTTGAGTTCATTTATGTTAGGCCATTTGGAAATGTTACGAACCCCATTTTTTCCATGTCTCTTTATGAATGTTTTTATAAAAAACCCAAAAATTTTAGTGTATTATTACATTTATAAATTTAAATTTTTTCAATATATTTCACCACCTTCAACACATAACATAAACCAACCCATGATAAATTCAGATAAAATTTAAATATTTATGTACGGCCATTCAAACCAAGCTGTTGAATTATAAATAGTGAATAGTGTTTACCAATTTATGAAATATATTTGAATAGAAAATAAATAATACTCTTAATATGAAATAAAATCATTTAGTTACCTAAAATGAATAATAAGAACCATTAGTGTTTTGAAAATTATTTTTTTAAAAAAATTCCTTTTATTTGATAAACATTTATTTTTAAAGAAAAAATATGATTAATGATAAATTATGTTTGATGTTAATAATTTGTTAAAAAAACATATTTTTTAGATGATATGGAATATGAATAATAACAGTTAATATTTTAAAATGACATTTTTTTATAAAAACATGTTTTCATTATATTTTAGGATTTTATTAAAAAAATGAATTTATAGGTTTTGGAATTTTAAATCAATAAAAATGATATTCATTTTTTAATTGATAATATAAATATTTACTTAATATTAATTTTTCATCATTTTATTGATTTTTTTATTTATAGTCGAAAAATATTGGATTTACGAATATATAATTTCCATGATTTTAACACATTGTAAGAATAAACAACGAGATTTAAAATCCATTTAAATAATAAAATATAAATTTCCCGAATGAAAATGTTTATTTTAAAATACTTTTTGAACTTATAAATCCTATGAAAGACATTTTAAAAAATAATTAAAATTTAACATTAATTTAAAAAATATTTTCACACTATTATTTAAATCAAGTATTTTTAAAAATAGGTTTAGTTTTTTGTTGAATTGGGAGCCTCATAAAATTTGTTCAATAAAATATAACTCAATATATGTAATTAACTTCCAAAACCCTGATGATTTTATCATATATACATTTAAATCTTAGAAATTTTATTTTTCTAAAAATAATTTTTATAATATTAAGTGTGTTTATAATAAAATTATTTTTTCAAAAAATTAAAGTATATATTTAATAACCATATTTTAAAATTTTTAAATCATAATTATTAAATTATTTAAATGTTTTAATCTAAATCTTTTTCATTAAAAATAAATAATAAGTACAAAAATTAATTACGATGGTATAATTAAAAGGCGTTAAATGAGTTTAATCTAGGGTAAAAGACCTAAAACATTTAAAAAGATGATATAAATGAATGGTTGAGATTTTTATTGACCACTACATGTGTCTCATACAATGATTTCCATTTGTTATCCATTAAAACTTGAATAGTTTCATGACATTATAGAAGAATGTAGTGTTGTAACCAAATCCACCCTTTCCATCACTTATAAGAGGGAAACATTTTCACATCTTCAATACACACATTAAATAACAATTAATCCTTAAAAATATTCCATTTTACACTCCCTATAACCCTATACTAATAAAATAATCCCATGGTCACTTATATTTTCTTAATCCCTCCAAATCCAATGACATTTCCAACGAAAATTCAAGTTCCTCACGTGCGTATTATCAACTACATAGATTTCATCTTAATTTAATTATTTGATTTTTTAAAAACATATAGTAATTTTAGTGTAATTTATATTCATTAATATTATTATACAATATTTTTTACCATTATTTATTTATATACCTCATCCATTATGAAAAAAAAACCATTGTTCATGTGTTTTGCGGACTACCTCCTCCACGACATAACATGTTTCATTTTCCTTCACCACCATAAAAGGATGGATATAAGAATATTATGAAAGAATAAATATCATGTTTATTATATAATTACTTATACATAAGGAAAAATTATATAACCTATTAATTATATGTCAAAAAAATGATCATCATTAATTAAATCATTTAAATTAAGTGTATTAAGAGGATAACTATTTATTCCAATTATGTAATATTTTTATATACATTTATTTTTATTTTTATTAATTATAATAATAATATCAAATAATAATTATCACTAAATAAGATAATTATACATATGTTATAATGATATTAACCACATCATAATTATTCATAAAATTAGGGTATGTTCTTATCTCGGTCAGTCTAACGACATAATTGAACAATACTACAAATTTATGTCATGGATCGATGACTATGATAATTTTTTTAATATTTTAATTAGATATAAATATTAAAATATTTTTAATTTTTTTTATTCTAATAATATTATATCAACATTTAAGTTATTAATTAAGAAAACATCATTAATTTGTTAATAATCACCGAAATACGATCATAGTGGATTTTATCATCATGGTTCATAACCAAAAATAAAATGAAATGAAATTATAACATTTTAAAATATTTTGGAACATAAATTATAGTATAGTAGATGATATAGTTATGATAAACTTTTAAATTATAATAATCATGGAACCACTATTTTGAAACAAGTAAAAATTATCAAAACTATAAACACCAGATGTGAAAAATTGGAATAATAATTGTAGATAATGAGTAATTATGAATGAAAATGGATATGAGAAATTTTATGGATTAATTTATTAATATATATATGTTTATGGTATATTAGGTTAATTTATGTTTTTGGATTTCATGAAAATAGTTAAGGGTTTTTGTCTCAATTTCATTTCATAGAAACAATTATTATATTTGCGAACCTATTTTCATTTTTAAGGTGTGTATACTTATAATTGAGATATCATATCATGAATTATATTATAATAATTGTATTTAAATATTAATTAAAATACCACTCTTTCGATGGATTTTGATTCAAAATTTTCTAAAATGAAAGGATTTACTTTGTGTCAATTCTCATTCATTGAGAAATAATACATTTTATACAACATGTTCCATTTGTAATGTGTTATATTAAATTAATATCACATAAATTTTCTTTTCCCAAAATTTCATTTGTTTTAATATCTTAATCTTTTTCCCTTATTCCAATCTTTAGAGACTTAGTTTCTTCCCCAGATGTGAGGATTTTTAGATACTCAATTTTCATTCATTTAGTTATGATCATTATTTGAACTCATCTTATATATAATGTGTACATTATGTCCTTTGATATTATTATGTGGTATTCACTAATTTTTTGTGTTTATATAAATTCCTACCACATAAAACATTGAAAAAAAATTCTCACATATTTTTATATACTTTATTGGAAAAACAAACTTTCTTTATCTATATGGATTATGGAAATTTTATTCCAATATCTTCTTGGTCTTATACCCATTTCTATATACGATGGGAAAATAAAATTTTATATAAATTAGATTTTATGATGTTCAAGAATAAATTATGTTATTATATTTACGTGGGGAAAATTATTTTCATTCCAATAAATATTATTATTGGAACGTTGACAATGTATTGTTTATCTATCCAATTTTTTCTTATAGATGGGTTATGATTAGGTTATCCATTTTTTTGAAATATGGAAAATTATTGGCATTTTGTATGTTTTTATTTTAATATGAATGATTATTTTCATGGTTTATTATATATTTTTTATTCATTTTCTTTTATGGTGAATGCATTGGTCTTAAATAACTAATAGGTGGGCACAACATTATATATCTCCTTGATTAATCATCATGTCTCATGAGGAAAAAAATAACGGGTTTTGGTTTATGCCTCTTCTCATAAAAGTATATTAGCTCAGAACAAATCTATGACAGTAGGATATCTTGAATATAGTTTCAATGATAAGTAAAATGGCACGGTAGAAGTCCTTGATAATAGGATTTTATGTATGAAATTATAAATTCCATAAACATGATATTATTATTATTATTAATATCCTTATTTTAATTTATTTTCAGGGGCATATCATGCTTCCTGTTTCATGTTGATTATGCTATTTATTTTTTTTACCTATTCATACCATAATAATTATTCCATATTTATGTCGTGATTGTTTCAGTTATATAAATACATTACAGAACATTTTATCTCAACCCTTATTATGTTTCCATTTCCCCGTGTTATATAGAAAAGTAATAGATATGAAATTTTTAAAAGGATAAAATGTGGGAAATAATTGTTTGGAGATATTGAATACTTTTCATGAATCATGTTTTTTCATTTATTCTAGAAAAAATTTCCATTTGATACCAAGAATATGGGGGTTGTCTATTTATATTTTGTCCAAATTCACTAAATATCAACACATAAAAATATCCTTCAGATTAAATAGATTCAATAATTGTTATTATTTTCATAATTATATATTGTTATATGTTGGTTTTTATATTTGGTATCAAAGAAATTTTGTTAATTATGATTCTATAAGCACTAGATCTAGGAGTACAAATCTTGGGCATCACAGTTGGTATTAAAGTAAATGTTTAGATAAAATTAGGGATTTTGAATGTTGATTAATGATAATTAATTGGTTGATAAATTAATTTTGATCAAAATTTTGATGTTATAGATAATCCTTTATAATATTATATGATATTATGTTAAGGTAATAATGCACATGTTATTTGGGGATTAGGATTAGATAGCACTAGTGAAAACCCAAGGAATAATTATATGTATTGGATAACATCTTAATGTCTTGATAAAATAGTGATTATGTGGGTATTACTAGCAATATATACCTATCTATATATCAGAAAGTGAATGATTTAGTGGAGAAAATACACATAGGGGTAATCACCATAAAAGGGTTGCTTGAGCTTTGAATCAATTATCACTCTAATGCACAATGAATGGGACAAAGACAAACCACCTAGTGAGACACTCCTTGAGGATAGTATTTGGGTATTCATTTTCCCTTTATGAACCATTATGATGCATTTTATAATGATGAAGAGTAATTACGTTAGGCAAGCTAATAGAAAAATAATGTTGGATAACTATGTTCGAACCATGAGAGTTATAGGTTGATCTCAAAGGATCATATGTATCATAATGTAATACATATTTGGATTGGTTTTTCATATTAATATTTTTTATACAATAATCTCATTTTTTTTATTTGGTTAAAAGTTAATCCCAAAAATGAATATAATAATAGTATGTACCTGGAATCTAATATGTATTATAACCACATAATGGAGCATACTTAGATGGTTATGAATATTAATATATTTATAATATGAGGTAAAATTTTACTTTCCTAGTATTACCTAAGATAGTTTGGATGATATCGTAATATAAATTATTTATTAATACTATGAGTTATTACAATTAGGGTAGTGGTATTTATTGATTAAAATTTTGTATATTATAAGTGTTATTAAGGATTAAGTTAAACATATAATTATTCAACATCACTAGTTTTTATTTAAAGGTTTGGTAACATATATAAAATGGTATTAATGAGATTGAAAAGGTATTTTATTATAGGGTTATATTTTTTGGATAATTATTAGAGAACAAATTATTTAGGTATGGATAAATCTTTTTTTTATTATATACATGATAATGATGTAGTAAATGGTGGTGTAATTTTATATAATTAAGTTATATAATATTGGTAACCTTGGGATTGATAATTGATTCATGATATTTTTGGATAATTTCATATCATTTTTGGGATTATGATATATAGTAACTAATGTATGCACTAGTGGTTAATGCCATTTTAGGTTTAATGATAGAGTAAATTTTTAGAGGAATATATTATATCATCATGGTTTAAGGTCTTGGAGATTTGAATAGGTTTTGGGAAATTTATGATATATAGATTATATAATTATGGAATATATATACTTTGGAATTTGACATTAATAATTATTATTTATGTCTGAAAATGGATATGTTGTATTTTGAGAGTATATATTTAAGTGATTTTTGGATTCAAAATATTTTTAGAATGTTTATGGTAACATGAGGTCTTTATTTTAATATATGGGTTAACAAATATGATATAACCAAACTCAAAGTAGCATATCTTGAGCCAAGAATTATATATGATAGTATTACAGGTTAAACTGAGTATGATAAAAGTTTAGTTGTATAAATATTAGGCTTATATGATTGTGTTACAAATTGAGAAAAATTAAAGTTAGAATTTATAATAGTTTTTATAATGACTCACTTATAATGGTCATCACTCATGATAAATATTTTTATTTTAAAAATGGTTGGATGTAGATCTCACTATGGGTGTCAGGGACAATATAGATATTAAATTAGTGAACAACCCATCATAATAGTACAAAAAGTTAGAAACCCTACGATCATTCTAAACACACTAGTGTAAGGAAAAAAAGAAGATACAAAACTTATTTTCTTCAATTGTAAGAGAGTTGGGAAGTATGCGACTCAATGTCCCAATATATGGTACAATGAAGGAAGCAGTCACCAAAAACCATGAGAAAAATGAAAATACTATGAAAATACTATGAAAATACTAATAATGGATCATATAGTGAGTTTTAACTATATATTTTCTACAGTACAATGCCATCTATGTTTTCACCAGCTTCTGGACATTAAATTATAAAATCCCCTAGTGGTATTATTATCATATAATTTATTTTATGGGCCTATGGGAAGTTATTCCATATGTATCTATATCAAAATTCATTAGTATAATTCTTTGTGAAATGATGAAAGGGTTAGCTATCTTTAAAAAGTTATTATAATAATTTTTCGCATTGATAAATCTATTTTCACACCATTACCACAAATTCTGTAAAGGGAAGTGCTCAGGTTTTATCATCACTAATCAAAAAGTGATGATAAAAGTGAGGCTTTTATCAGCACTAGAAAAAAGCACTGATAAATCTACAGTTTATCAGCACTAATATTAGCGCTGAAAAAGTCCCCCCTTTATCAATGCAAACCAAAAGCATTGATAAAAAGAAGAGTTTTTAAACATTAATAATAATAGTGATAAATAATTTTAATAGAAAATATTATTAATTTATATAAAAATATATTAATTATATTCAAAACAAATTATATGTATATATTAAATAAAAAATACATGTTTGTTATCTGTATTATGTTTTTGTTTTATTTAGGTTTATTAGGTTTATTAGTTTTAGTTATATCTTTATAATATATTTATTACACTATATGTTTATAATATTATATATAAATGATTTTTAATATATCTTTTTGAAAATAATTATATATATATATATATATAAATTTATGCTTCCAAACGAATGTGTTAATTGATGCGTATGTTCTTCTCATGAATATATGTTTCATTTTTTACCCTAATGTTGGACATATATACTATAATACTATATATACTTGGTGTATTCATTCATTTCTTATATATATGAAGCTTTATCTTCTCTTAAATACTTAAAATAAAAATAAATATATTTAAATAAACAATAAATGTATTTATTACATGTAAAAATATAAATATTTAGTAATATATAGTTATTTACTTTTTAAATATATTATATATAATTATAATTATATATAAATAATTAAATATAAATATGTTTAAATAATTACAAAATTACAAAATATTTTTTTTAAATGATATATATATATATTTATAAATACGTTTTGAATATATTTATTTATAAATATATGTCTTCAATGAATATATATACATAGACACAAACATATATATATATATATAAATACTTATGAAATTAAAAATAAAAATAATTTCTCAATTTATATTTATATATATTTAATTATAATTTAAATTATAAAATTATATATATTTAATTATTATTTATACAAAAACACAGACAAATATATATATATATATATAATTATAATTGAAAATATTAAATTATAATAAATATTTTATTTATGAAAATTTATAAAATTATCAATGTAATAAATATATTAGTTATAAAAATATAATTATGAATAAATGGTATATCTTATCAACACTAATTAAAAATCAGTGATAAAACATCGATGTATCAGCACTTTTTTAGCGTTGATAAAGATCGGCCTTTATAAGTGCTAAAAAAGTGATGATAACAGAATGTTTTATCAGTGAATTCAATTGTAGCGCTGATAAAACATACTTTTATCTGTGAGTTTTTAGTGATGATAATGATAGAGCTTTATCAGTGCTAAAAAAGCAATGATAAAGTCATGTTTTATAAGAACATTCATTTTTAGTGCTAAAAACATACTTTTATCAACGAATTTTTATCTAGAACTGATAAAAGTGCATTTGGGAGTTTATAAATAAACCCTAACTTTCTCCTCCTTCTTCAAACCCCTCAAGCTATCCCATAAGACAATACCTTCCACTACTGACACCGCTACCACTGTCGTCGCCTCCTCTCCTATCCGGCCTCCTCCTCCTCAGTCACCCACTCCTTAGCCTCTGTGAACCAAGCTTCGCTGCATGGTTCTCCTCTGTCACACCTCTCCTCCACCAGTAGCTCTCCTATTCCGCACCTCTCCTTCACCACGACTCTCCTCCACCAATGTTTATCCTCTGTAGCGCCTCTCCTCCACTGCATCTCTCCTACACCGAGAATGCACCTCCACCTCATGTTAAACACACCACACCACTTAATGTTTTCCTCTTTCTCTTTGGGTTTAAATATTATAGTTTGATATGGGTGGTGATTTTTGAATTGTATAGGATAAAGGCCCCACTGAAAATCATGGCCATTGATGGTTCTTGTTTTTTCATTAGTTATAACGGGTAAAATTCAATTTTCCTGTACCACATTTTGAATTGGATGATTTAAAAATCATCAATTCAATGTGTGTTTTCATCATTGTAGTATATAAATATTGTTATTTCTTGAAACTTTTGAATTTATGTGGGTGCAATGTATTGTAGCGGTGTAATTATCCTAATATTTGGTTTCCTATATTAAATTATGAAATAGTTGAATATATTTTTTTATGGTATAATTATATGTGGTAATATTACTCCATAAAAATATTTTATGATTTAGTAATATTTGAAGAATTTTCTTAAGCATGAAAATAAAATGTAGAATTTTGTTAAATAAGTGGAGAATGAGCTAGAAGTTACAATATTTGTGAAATGTATTGTAAAAGGGGGATCTAATCCTCTATGGGAGATGTTATATCAATAATCATGAACTTTTTAATGGGAATATTGATAATTTAATTTATATATATGATTTTTCCATGTATTGGTAATTATGGCCACACTATGAGGGGAATGTGTAAGAGTTATTCATGTCATGAGGAGTTTATAAATTTCATGAAGTGTCTTAATAAGACCTTTGTTGTTCTAACTACTTTTTGATTTCCATGCTATATAGGACAACACTGTTGGAATGATTAAATATACTTTGGATCCATGTGAACACACTCTGATGGAGAATGTCATGTTTCCATGTTCTAGTAAAAGGATAGTTATGAGATAGTCTACATTACATGTATTTTCTGTGTGATCTATAAATTTTGATGTTAACAATTACAATATATAACAAAGAGTATCACACCATGTAGTAGATTATGCTTGATCCTCTGGTTTCAGAAGAGAATGAGATTCATATGGGGATGAAAATTTACATTCCTAGAAGTATTCAAGTTAATATATGTAACAACCTAACACAGGTTTACAAGACATGTCACCCAAGATGGCTCGATACAAGGCCTGAAGCCCATTCTAGATCACCATGGGCTGGCGATAACCAAATGGGTATCGACATACATTACTATGGGAACGAATTCACCCTAAAATATAATAACTAAAATCACGTAAATAAATGGATGAAAATAATTAATAACACACCGAGAAAGTTTGAGTATCTTATAATATCCCCCCACATGGATTTATTGTCCGTAAGAAGTGTCTCTAGAAGCCATTCTCGACAATCGTAGGCCACTGAGCCTGCACATCGTACTCATGATTCCAATGTTCTTCTAGAATTCACCCACGATTAAAAAACGAAATATTTTAGGCATTGTCTTCCTTCTCAATACCTTTTCAATCCAATGAATAATTCATATTATATGTTTCTCAAATGATATCTAAATAATACCATGTTTTCTTACTTTCCCACGTGTATGTTTCAAAATAAAACTTCATTATGATATGTCACATGATTCAACCCATGAACTAAGTGAAAAACCATACTATCTCCCATCACCAAGTCCCCCTAACATCCCAATCTCCTCTCTATAGGTTTATATCATTGATTCATTCTTGATCGCCTCTAATCAATGCCCTTACATAAGTATATATCATCTAAAAGTGTAACTCAACCACTTATGCACACACACCAAACCAACCAACTCTACCTATGGGTTAGGTTCACCTACACACCACTCCCAATGTGCACTAACAAATTCCATCACTACCAAAACATAATAATGAACATATCTCATTGTCCGCAGAATATTGACACTCACAATCATTTCCAAAAACTTCCATATATGCTCACATCAATGAACCTAATGGAATAACTCAAGGACCAATCCACTTACCCATACATGAATCATACATTTTGACTCTCTAAACCCTCATATGGGCTTGTTAGTGACCAAATAATTTATAGTATTTTCATGAACCACAACTAATCATTACCCAAATTACAAACTATCATGATGAGATAACACCCAAAATGAATTTCCAAACATGGATTTCATCACCCCACTACTCATCCCTTGATAGTTCATAGATTATTCCCCAAACAAACTGATTGTCTCACACACTAACAACACCACTACATATGAGTCTCTTATTTACCACATTATAGTGGCCTTTCCTCCTGAATGCATTTTGTCTTTTTCAAGTTTGAATTATTAAGGATACTATTAGAAATAAATATTTTTAAAGTATTTTTACTGATCATTTTTAAAATCTTTGTGTATAATTAATAACAACATTATTAGGAACTATTTATAATAATTTTTTCAATAGAAATCAATTTCCCTTCAAAAAAAATAAATATAATTTTAACTTCAATGTTTTAAAAAACTATTGTTAAAAGGTTTGTATTTTAACTTATATTTATCATCCTAGAATTTTTTTTCTTTATAGTGATATTTTATTCAAAATTTATATGTTATTATGATATGATTTATTTTTTAAAATGATAATTATAATATTCTATGATTTCTTAATTTTGTGTTATGTGATATTTTTAAATTATTTAAGAAAGCAACAATTTTCCATTTAATCATTTTTTCACTCTTTCTCCTTTACCTCCCCAACCCTCTTCTCTTATACATTTCCCAAAGGATTCTCTATCTCCCAGGAAATAAAATTTAGTTTTTCATAAGGATTTAGGGCCATAGGTTTTTTTTGGTTTTTCCATGGAAGGTGACATGTTGTGTATTGGTTACCATTCAGTTTAATGATGTTGTTTCTTTTTTGTGTCCTTTATTTTATAATTCATGGAATGTGTTTACTTTATCAATTTATTTTCAGTTAATGTTTTGTAATGTATGGGTTCTTGGGTGAAATTATAAATTTCTTTCTTAAATAATAGGGTAGGAATAAAGGGTTTTTTCATAATAATTTCATGTTCAATTTTTAAATTATATTAATTGTAATGAAAATAATATTTGAAAAGATTTATAGGGTCATTTAAATGTTTTTATAGTAAATTTAGGTCTTATGATTTTTTTGGTTTTTCAAAGGAATTTTCCATGTGCTTGGAGAATGTTTTGGAAAGAAAAATCAATTTTTTTTCAAGTGCTTCCAAAATAATATAAATGAGGAGACTTTAAAGAAGGTGAGTGAGATTCTACATACTAAGTTGTTTTTCATGTGAAGACCCATTTTTCACTTTAAAAAGTGAATTGTTTATTTCTCAAGTGACCCTTAATGATTTCCCATATACTTCTTTCACTAGTTATGTGTTATTTGTTATTTATATGATGGATTTAGGTTTTGAAAAGGGGATATTATATGTGACGGTGTTGAAGGTGAGGTGCGAGACATTTTTTGGGTAATTATATTGATTTGTTTATCACCTCTATGGTTGTTTGTTTATGTTAACTTGGGTGTCTAGGTGGGAGGTCTTGATTCACGCTACCCTAGTTGGTATACACACATATACGGTCCCCCAAGTTATATTTAAGATATGTCTAGTTGGAAGGCTATATTATGATGAGATAAGTATGGTTTAATTGGATGGATTGTGTTATTGTTGGATGAAACATATATCAGATGTTGGTCCATGTAGTTATAGTACTGTTTTGGATCGTTAGACACTAGTACCTAGGGTATATCCCAGGACACTTTGTTCCTTGATCATTGGTTCTATATAAAATATTAAATTATTATATATATTTCATCCCCCTTATTCTAGATCGGTGGTTGGCCAGTCCATAATGTTGATGGGGGGAACACTCAAAACTAGTGATTAGAGCTAGATAGGAGGTGTAATGAGACATATAATGTGTTTGGCTATCAATGATTTTCATTGGCTAGACAGAAGGAAGTGATAATGACTTATAATGATTTTGTTAGGGGTTCAGTTTTAAAATGATTCATGTGTTTTTAATGTTTCTTACAAAATATATGGGTTCAACATACCCTTTTATGGTTTTAAATTGATTTTAAATTGTTTAAAAAATAATTGGTGTTTTGAGAAAGGATGTTTGGAACTTGTTGGTTTGTTTTAAAATGGGTTTGTTATTTTAAAAAAGAATTTGAGTTAATGGTTAGTTTTTTAATGGGATTTAAACTGTGGTTTTTTAAATAGATTTCAAAGGATATATAAATTCTATAACTTTTTTAGCCTTGGTTAATTTTTATATCAACTTTTTTTGTATTTATTTTTCTAAATGGTAATATCATTGAATAAAATAGGATGTATATGAATAAATAATGGATGGATTCCAATCATCTGACAAAATAGTATGAAGATGGAGTGAAATAGTTCATCAAGTTTGCAAAATATCATCCACATGACCCTTCTCAAATCATTTTTCTATGTTTATGCTATTATTATTAAAGATAACTTAGTCTAGAAGAGTTAGAAGAACACTTGATCTGTCATAGAATAGTTCTATGTTATAAATGTTGGAATAAATGCTGGTAAAATGTTAATGTAGCCAGTGACTCAAATAACACCAAATTTAATGGATCATTTGATATGATTACAAGAATGGATATTGAAGAATACCGTATTGAGAATGTGATTACAGATGTTCATGATAACGAAGACTGTATTAAGGAAATGACAAGGATAGTTGAAGATGAACTTCATGATGCCCAAAATTGTTTGAGCAGGTAGAGAGTTGTTAAAATATGTCATTGTATGATGGTTGCACAAAATATACAAAATTTTTAGTCAAACTGAAGCTATATAATTTGAAAGTAGGAAACAAATGGATTGATTATGGTTTTACGGAATTACATGATACCTTGAATGGTATGATCCCAAAAGATAATGAGCTCTTGAGCCAAACATACGACACAAAACGAATGCTACGCTCTCTGGGTATTATCTCTGAATAAATAAACACCTACTCAAATGACAGTATAAAATTTCACAAGGACCACAAATCACTTTGAGAAATCCCAAAGTGTGGTGCTTCTCGATACATGAAAAATTAATCTAGTCCTATGAAAGTTTCATGGTACTTTCCAATCATTTAAAGGTTTAGGTGACTATATAAAAGTGAGGAGACTAAAGGGAAATTGATGTGGCACGTAGATAAAAGAAATAAAGATGGAAATCTATGACATCAGGAAGACTCTCCTTATTGGAAGAGAATTGATAATGTCTATCCTAACATTGGAAACAAGACGAGAAACCTTTATCTTACTTTATCTAAAGATGGAGTGAATCCTTCTATTTTTCAAAGAAACACCAACAGTACATGGCCAATGAGGTAGGTAATTTTTGACTTTCCACCATGGTTAAACATGAAATGAAAAATATCATGTTATCTATGCATATATCACGACTAAAATAACCAGGTAATGATATTGATGTTTATTTGGATCCATTAATCAAGGATTTGAAATTATTAGGGGATTCAAGTGTTATGATGTATGATGATTATAAAAATGAATAATTCACATTGAGATCCATGTTGTATGAGACAATAAATGACTTTCATGATTATGATAATTTTTCAGGATATAGAATTAAAGGAAATATTGGGTTTCCTATTTTTGAACAAGGTACACAATCAACTAGGTTGATACATTCATCGAAAATGGTGTTTCTAGGACACCACTGATTTCTACCTCGATGACATAAGTACTAATCCTGGATGTCATAATTTGATAGACATTTAGAATAATATAAACCACCATATCCACTAATAGGTGATCAACTTTTTGAGAAAGTTAATGATGTGGAAATTGATTTTGGTAAATATTTTTCAAAAAACAATATGAAAACTAGTTGGAAAAAGAAATTAGTTATTTTGAATTACCATACAGGAATTTTATGTACGTCAGACATTTTTTATGTTATTCATGTTGAAAAAAATGATTGTGATAGATTCATCAACACGCTGCTTAATGAACTCAAAAAAAGGTATATAATTAAGGCGTGGTTGGACAAGGTTGACATGGGAATACGAGAAGAGTTGGCACTATTGAAGGGTGATAAACCAACATTTATTTCTCCTGCTACTTACACTCTTTCCAGGCAGGAGAGATAATGGTTTTACAACTTCTTGAATGATGTAAATGTTCTAGAAGGGTATTCATTGAATATCATGAAAATTGTTTCAATGAAAAATTTAATGTTAAAAGGTAGTAAATCACATGATTTCCATGTTTTGATGTAATATTTAATTCTATGGGTTTAAATTTCATTTTTTCCAAGAATGTCCTTTATACGTTAACATAGCCCTATTTATGATTCAAAGAAATATGTATCAAAGTTATAGACCCAGAAAAATTTCCAACTATGGAAAGTAAAATATTCATCATATTTTTTGAATTAGAAATGTTTTTCCACTGAAATTATTTTATATGATGGTTCATTTGATGGTTCACTTGGTGAGAGGGATTTCGATATGTGGTCCTATGCACTATAGATGGATGTACCCCATTGAACGGTATATTAATATTTTTAAAGGGTATATCAAAAATATAAGTTGGCCAGAGGGTTGTATTATGGAGAAATATATTTTTGAGGAAGCCATTGAATTTTGTACCAATTATCTGTCTGGTGTGCAAAGAATTGGTCAAACGAAATCTCTTCATGCTAGGTGACTTCAGTGTGATGGAATTTATAGAAACAAGGTTGTCACAATCAATAATATAAATTGAGAGTTGGTCCACCTTTACGTTTTTCATAAGAGTTTGGATGTTGACCCATATGTTGAAACCCAAAAACAAAATTCTTAGGCATTTGAATCCATCAAGGGTTGAATAAAGGATATCAAATAAAAATAATCAACAGTTTATAGGATAGTTTCATGACCATATTTTTAAGGAGTCAAACAAAAATCCAGAATCAATTTCCGAAGGACTTCGATGGATAGTCGGAGGACCAAGTGTGTACATATTATCTTAAAATTCTTTTGTAATTATTGGTTATACATTTTATATTAATGAACATGATGAAGACAATAACAGATAGAATAGTGGAGTTACACATGTGCTTGAAGCGATTCATGTTTATGGTGCTAAGGATAGAAATACAATTTATGCGACTATGTCATATTTTTGCATCATCAAAAAATATGGGAGTTAGATTATATGACATTTTGAGTGCTAATTTTTGAATGAAAGTGGATTGATAATTGAAGTTATATTAGAATATATGAGTTGGGATTTATGAAGTTAATTTTAGTAAGGAAGGGTACAAAGAAAAACCATTTATAATGGCATCACAGGCAGTACATGTGTTTTATGTTCCAGATCCGGCAAACCAAAACTAGTCAATTGTTCTGTAATCGACCAAAACCCTTATGAGTGAGATGAAAATTCAATGGAGGCTGACCCTTTAATTGGGAATTCACAATCATTTCATAGCAGTCCCACTGTAGACAATGTTTTTATATCATATGAGACTAAAATTAAGGGATTTGGATAGTCAATAGAGGGTTCAAATACATTCAACCATTAAATAAAGAGTGTTCAATAATCAGGTTATATTTTTTTCTAATATACTCCATGTTATTTTATGTTAATATTTGTCCACTGCTACTTTTATGATATCTAAATTAAATTTTAATCCAATTTTTATGATAATTAATTCATTATGTGATAATTCTCCCAATCCCCAAGTACAAAATGTTTCCCAACCTGTTGTTGCTCGCAGTGCAGACAAACAATAGGTTTCTCAACATGTTGCCTTATGTTAATATCAGGTATAGACAGACTATCTGGTTTTAATAGATCTACAGGTCTGGGGGTGCTTACTAATTAGGGGGATGGTGTGAGTACATTTTACAACTCATGACCAATTAAGATCCCAATGTCGATATAATAGGTCCTTGGTGGGGGCCTGAAGCCTTCGTCTCCCGTTCGCATAGGTATAGCTGGGTTTTATAGTGGTTCTCAGAACACTTTTGCGGTGTTAGGAGTTGATGATCCTCATCCACATTAATAAGAGACTCTTGAAGAGGATGGTCATGAAGAGCTCCATCCTTTACAAGGAATTTAAGATGATATAGCAGAAGATAATGAGTTTTCCTCAAAACTCGGTTCCCTAGAGCCCATAGAAGCAGAAATTATGGAAGAGTACCTTCATTCCTCTTCAAATAAAGTTAAGAACACCCTTGTAGATTCATAAGGGTTTATCCAGAATAGTTGGAGGCCAATGATACAAAATGACTACTCAACCTTACCCAGTCCTCCTGTTTCAAGGTCTTCTTGTAAAGGAAAAGTCTCTAAAAAGAGTTTGGAAGCCACTGCTGACATGACAAAGTCTAAGTACGATGTTGAATCAGACATAATCAAGGACATTATCATGCATTATAATTAAGAAATGATATAAGAATCTTTCCTAATCAAGATTTCGGAAGAGTATGTACATAGAATGTTTGGAAGACCACAACATGTTGATTTGAGTGAAGATCAATCCTCTTCGATTATACAATAGAATAGGATTTTGATACGTTGTTTCAACAAGGTAAAAACAAGCCTTGAAGATCATGTGTTGACCTAGGAACTGATGGCATCACACTTCAAGGATATCATTAAGGAAAACCCCGATATGGGGGCCACCTCCATCAAATGGCATCTAGTCTGGGTAAAGGATTCTAGTCGCTTTAATTTGTTCTAGAATGGACGGACTATTTCTTATGAGATTTGATTTTTCTTGTTTTTTGAACCTGGTTGGTTTCCAACTTTTTCATCAAAATTTATTTCTGAAACAATAAAAATATAGTTATTGGATAAATAATGAAACATTTACTTACACATCATCATCTCTTGTAGAGTGCATTTATAGTAGACGACTCGCACAAAGAATACGTCTAAAGGGTTTCTAGAAGGATTCACAGGGGTTTTCACACACTTTTAACAAAATGTAATCTTAAAGATGTTTAAGGGAATAGAAAACCACACCCACCTCTTATTTATACACACCTCATAACCCAAGCATCATGGGATGCATTTATTGGCCATCGAACGGAGTATTATTTTCAGGTACATTGTTTTTGTTAACACATTGTTTTATGGTATGTGTATTCATCACATTGATTGACAATGTTTTTTTTATGAAATATCAATTGAGTGATAAAAAACAATAGGCTTCAAAACTAGTGTACTCCTATCACAAAGCAAGGATGTGGTGCACATCACTAGAAAAACATTTCGTACGTATTTTAAATATACCATAATACTTTTATGTGATAGAAAACAACACAATAACTATGTTCTTTTGTTTATATAAAGAATGAAGAGTCCAAATTCACAGAAAATTCCATCCCACACCATGATTTATAGAAGGAGGCACGTGTAACTAAAGATAGAAAAATAATAGATGGAAACTCACAAAAAGTGTGGGAAAAATGTGTAAGTATGAAATAATAAAAATTTGTTTTTCTTTAAATTACTATTTAATAACAATAAATACTTATTTTCCTATATTTTCTATCTAACATAGTCACAAGAATCAACAACACCCACACCAGATGCAGAAATACTTTTTATAGCCTTTAAACAACCATAAAAGTATGGTCATGTCAGAGGTGTGGGGTTTCGGTTGACACCCTGAACATATTTTTAGAAAAAAAATTGGAGGATCAAACTGAGGAAATAAAAAAGATGATGGAAACATTATCTATGTTTCAAGAATAATTAACATTAAAGAGATATCTGATAGCATGTTTGATGTGGTAGAGGAAAAGATAATAAGCAACTCAAGAACAACCCGTATGTGAAGATCCTTCCCTACCCCCACTAGTTTTGAGGTGTTCCATTCCCCTAAAAAAATTCTTAATTGAGGTAGTCAATTTTCTAGTAATTGTTTTTGTGAAATGTAAATTAGATAGACACTATAAACTGATACCATTACTATATTGATATTCTACTTGGGGGAAATGATTGTGATTTATATCAACCAACACCCACCCATCACTATGTAGTGAGGGAAACAATGTTCAATATCAAGAATGACATGCTACACAACAGACCACTTCTGATAGACCATGTGAAGAGTGTTAATAACTATAACCCTAGAGCTGAGTGCCAAGATACCAATTCCAATTGGTGATGAAGATATTCATATAGATGAAAAATCTCACGGAACACTCATCAGATTACCATCACATCTTATAAAAAAACATGTCAACAATGAGGTTTTCATTTCAAAATTAATTTTCCCGCTAAACATAAAACATTTAATGAAAAAATTTATGAACTAATGCAAGTTATTATAGATGGACAATGGGAAGGGGTGAAATGAAATACCGGCTCAAAACCATCTCAAGGATCATCGAAACAATCAACAAAATATACCCAAATCACCTTAACCCCCCCATTTTATATTAACATTTATTATCCTTGAAGGATCATGTGGATAATAATTTGAAAGATGGTGGTAATCACAAAATTTATTTTTAAGAAAATATTTATATATGGGAATATCCAGACTTTATTTTTGTTGAGAATGAAACTGAAATCCTCAACTATGATTGGTTAGGCAGCTCAGTTGTAAATGTTTACATGAGGTATGTTTTCATGATTTTATATTCCAAAAGATGATATAATATGATAATTATGACTAAATACATTTCTTATTTTTCACAGGTGTATATATGAAAAATAATAGAAGGGATTTACCCATGAACAAAAATTTGGACTCATTGGTCCTCACATCACCTCTACAGAACAAGAACACATAACTTTCCCAAAAATGGTGAAATTGTGGCAGGAATGGTCAAATCATTTAACAAAAAAATTACAGATGACGGAATCTTATTAATACAAACGATATAGGGGTAAAACTATAAAATTTAATCATATAAAATATATTATAATTTCTTTCATTAATTATTCTTTTTTTTCATCAGTATCATTGGATGCTCATTGCAATCAATTTTGAAAGTCCAAATATTGGTTTTCAGGATTTAATGCATTGAAATCTAACAAACTGACCACAAATGATGGAATTTTTCAATTTGTGATACACTACAAAAAAAATTTAAAACTAAACATCTAGTTATAAAATTTATATAATCTTTTAATGATGATTCTATTATGATAGGGTGGTGAATTAATATCTTCTACATCAAGTAATGAGGCATGGTGAAAAGGACATGAAACCTGAAAAGTACAACGACTAGAAACAAATAAGGATATATATAATAATATTTCACTTTCAAAACAAGTATAAAAAATTACTTATTTTTCTCAATTTTTTTACAGTCCCTGAAATAAGAAAATGATAAATAGTGTGATTATTATGTTATTAAATTTATGAAAGAGATTATATTCTATGAAAAAACATGCATCCCTGGAGAGGTATTGTCATAGATA
The DNA here is from genome assembly GCA_963277665.1 of Viscum album. Lineage (NCBI taxonomy): Eukaryota > Viridiplantae > Streptophyta > Magnoliopsida > Santalales > Viscaceae > Viscum > Viscum album. The sequence continues at coordinate 1,983,225,751 of OY728119.1, forward strand.
ATTTCTATATCATTTAAAATAATTATTTATCCTTTGTGTATTTATATTTTTTCAGTACTATTATAATTGCCGAAAGTAGACATATTCATAAGATGATATATATATATATGCTGAGAAATGAATGGGTAGAATATATGATGGTAGAATGTACAAATATAGAATTAATACGGTAAAATTCTCAAATAATTTCAACTTTAATAAACTATTCTTCCTTATAATTATCTTTTTTAATGGTAATGTTTTGATTTGTATGGGATAAATGTCCCACTAAAAATAATGATTGTTTGTGGTCCTTGTTTTCACACTAAATGAATTGCAAGTTGATTGGTTTTTTAAAAGAAATTGGGGTCCTCATTTATAGGGTATGTGTGTTGTTGATAGACCATAAAAGATAATGAGTATCAGAAAGGGGTTTCCCCATCCCTTGAGTTTTTTGTGACATCTTGAGACATACCAGGCACAAGATCTTACCCCACTATTCTCATTTTCAAAAAACAAGAAGTATTTTTCTTCAAGAAACATCGATTCAATATGAAATGTTGGTAGTTAAACTCTTTAGTTGACCTAGTGAAGAACCAAAAATCTTATATTTATTCATAGGTCCATAATATATGGAAGTTGGTTATTAAATGGGACGAATAAAGATATTTTATAGAAGGAGGTTTTTATTTTTTGTCAACCGTATAGGGATCAATAGTTTTTCCATAATCCTTCTAAACTAGGTAGATTGAGCATATTAAGAAGGTATTCTCTCTTTTTTAAGTTTCAGTGGCAGGGGTGCATTGATTTTTAGGAAGAAAAATGAACATATAAATTTGTTCTAAAATCTTAAGACAATTATCCATGAGTTATTTTTGACCTATAGGATTCAACCACGCCTCAATCCAATGCACAATGTCACTGGTATGACTCTAAATGTATCTTTATTTAAAATTGACATTAATTGAAATAAAAAACACAAATGACATACTAAAAACTAAGGAAATTAATTTAGACTATTTTGATACATTAGGACAACTATATTTCAGTCATTTGTAATGTTTAGGAATCAACCTGACCTCAATCTGATGCACAGTGTCACCAAAATGACTCCAAATGTGTCTTGTTATTTAAAATTGACAATAATTCACATAGAAAAACACAACTGACATAATAAAAACTAAATAAAAACATTAGTATTGTTTTGATACATTAGTTCAATGATCAATGAGTCAGTTGTGACATGTTGAAATCAACCCCACATCAATCCAACAAACGGTGTTACCGGTATGACTAAAAATTTCTATTACAAGTTTAAAATTGACATTTTAGTTCAAAACATGTCACTCCTTAAAAAAATAAAATGTTTTACAATTTTCTTTCAAATTAACTACAATGATTCACAAGTCCTTTGTGACATGAATCAAGAAATGTCACATCAAACTGACCCACGATGTGACCGGTATAACTTAAATTTCATGCTTTTGGTTTGAAATGAAATTTTAGTAAAAAACACCACTACTTTATAAAAACCAAGGAAATGAATTCTGATTAATTTTAAACATTATTAAAACTATTTAAAACTCATTTGTGATGGGTAGGAAACAATCGAACCTCAATACGATGCACGATGTCACCGGTATAACTCAAAAGGTTTCTTATTATTTAAAGTTGACATTAATTCATGTAAAAAAACACAACTGTAATACTAAAAACCAAGAAAACACATTTAGATTATTTTTTTACTTTAGGAAAAAAAATCCATGAGTCATATGTGATGTGTAGGAATCAACCCAAACTTAATCCGACGCACCATGTGATCAGTATTACTAAAAGTTTCCTTTACGAGTTTAAAGTTTACATTTTAGGTCAAAACATGTCACTCACTGAAAACAAAGAAAATTCACTCTGATTGTCTTCCCAATTAAGGACAGTGATTCATAAGTCCTTTTTGACTTGTATGAAGCAGTCTCACATCATTCCGATGAATGATATGACCTATATGACTCAAATTGAAATTCTTTGTTTTGAAATGTAATTTTAGTAAAAAAAAACCAACAGACATACTGAAAATTGAGAAAATGAATTCTGATTATTTTGATACTTTGAGACAATGATATATCAGTCATTTATTATGTGTAGGAAGAAACCTCACCAAAATCCAATGCACAATGTCACTGGTATGACTCTAAACGTGTCTTATTATTTAAAAATGACACAAATTCAAGTAAAAAAACACAACTGACATACTGAAAACTAAGAGAAAAAATTCAAATTGTTTAGATATTTTAGGAAAATGATCCATGAGTTAGTTGTGATGTGTATAAATCAACCCCACCTCAATCTGATGAGTGGTGTGACTGGTATGACGAAATGTGTCTGCTATGAGTTTAAAATTGACATTTTAGTTCAAAGTGTTTCACTCACTGAAAACAAAGAAAATATACTCCAATTGTCTTCCAAATTAAAAAAAGATATTCATATGTCCTTTGTAACATGCATGAAGCAGTATCACATTAAAATGAAAGACAATGCGACCAGTACGACTCAAATTTCATTTTTTATGTTTGAAATGAAATTTTAGTAAAAAACACAACTGACATACTAAAAATGAAGGAAATGCATTCCGATTGATTTAATACTTTACAAAAATGATATATCATTCCTTTATAACGTTCTGGAATCAACGTCACCTCGATATGATGCACGATGTCACCGTTATGACTCCAAATGTGTCTTATTAATCAAATTTGACATTAATTTATGTAAAAAACACAACTGAAATACTGGAAACTGAGTAAGAACATTCATATTGTTGTGATACTTCGGGAATAAAATACATGACTCATTTGTGACGTGTAGGAATCAACCCTACCTCAATTCGTCTCACTCTATGATCAGTATGACTAAAAGTGTCTGTTATGAGTTTAAAATTGATAATTTAGTTCAAAACATGTCACTCATTGAAAACAAATAATACACACTCTGATTGTCTTCCAAATTAAGTACAATGATTTGTAGGTCCATTGTGATGTGTATGATGTAGTCTCACATCAAACTAACACAATATGTGACTAGTATGACTCAAATTTCATGTTTTCAGTTTGAAATGAAATTTTAGTAAAAAAACACAACTAACATACTGAAAGACTTGAAAATGCATTCTTATTGATTTGATACATTAGGAAAATGATATATTAGTCATTTGGCACGTGTAGGGATCAACTTAACGTCTATTCAATGCATGGTGTCACCGGTATGACTCCAAATGCGTTTTGTTATATAAAAATGACATTAATTCAATTAAAAAACAAATCTGACAAACTAAAAACCAAGAAAACACATTCAGATTGTTTTTATATTTTAGTACAGTAATCCATGAGTCTGATGTGACAAGTAAGAATCAATCCCACCTCAATCAGATGAATTGTGTGACTGTTATGACTAAAAGTGTCTGTTATTAGTTTAGAATTGACATTTTATTTCAAAACATGTCACTCACTTAAAACAGACAAAACACACTATAATTGTCTTCCAAATTAAGTGTAGAAATTCATAAGTCCTTTGTGATGTGTATGAAGTATTCTCATGTCAAACTGATGCATTATGCGACTAGTATGACTCAAATTGCATGTTTTCATTTTGAAATTACATTTTTGTAAAAAAACAGATCTGATATATCGAAAACTGAGGAAATGAACTCTAATTGTTTTGATACTTTAGGAAAATGATCTATCAGTCATTTTTGACTTGTATGAATCAAATACACCTCAATATGACTCATGGTGTCACCGATATGACTCTAATTGTGTCTTGTTATTTATAATTAACATTAATTCAAGTAAGAAAACACAACTGACAAACATAAAACTAAGATAAAACCTTTGGATTATTTTGATATTTTAGGGAAATGATCCATTAGTCCATTTTAACGTGTATGAGTCAACCCCACCTCAATCTGACGAACTGTCTAACTGGTATTACTAAAAGTGTCCGGTATCAGTTTAAAATTGACATTTCAACTCAAAACATGTCAGTCACTGAAAACCATGAAAACACGCTCCGATTGTCTTATAAATTAAGGATAGAAATTCTTAAGTTCTTTTTGATGTGTATGAAGCAGTCTCATGTCAAAATGATGCATGATGTGACCAATATGACTCAAATTTCATGTTTTTAGTATGAAATGAAATTTTACTAAAAAAACACAACTAACATATTGAAAACAGATGAAATTCAGTCTGATTGTTTTTATACTAAAGGAAAATGATCCATCAGTCATTCTTGATGTGTAGGAATCAACCCCACCACAATATGACGCATGGTGCGAATAGAATTACTCCAAATATGTCTGTTTTATTAAAAATTGACATTTATTTAATGTATTCTTCATATTAATATTTAATTTATTTCTTTATAGTATTACTAACATAATACTTCTTTTATTATATAGGTGGAACGTTTTTCTCAATTTGGGATTATTTTTTCAGTGACTATTACCATCATCAGACAATTTTTAGAGGGGACCACATACATCAAAAGAAAAAACATTACTATTTTTAACTGTATATGGGATATTTGTAAATGTAATTTTATAAAACATTGTTCAAAATGTATATAGATGGGTTTTATTTGGTATATAACATGAATGGAAATTTTTGTATTCATTATTTCAATTAAATTTATAAAGAATTATTTTCCAATATTTTGTGTGCACTTCTTTTTTTCATCATTTTCATCATGTATGTGGTTCTTTTGTATATATATAATATGGGTGGTTATTTTTTAAAAGGATTTTTCTGGTTTATTTAGGTTTTTTTTGCAGGTTTGGTCATTTTTCTCGGCTATTTATTTTTTTGTAGGTTGCTGGGGGTGCTATTATATAAACAGCATGCCCAAACAGGGAAGCCTCTATAAATGCTTCAATTAGTGTAGATAAAGTGCCACCTTTATCATTGCTAGTAGAATCATAGAAAAATGGGGACTTTATCAGTGCTTCGAATAGAGCTGATAAAGGGGTGCCTTTATCAGTGCATTTTTAGAACTAATAAAGGGTACCCCCTTTAATAGTTTCTTGATTAACAATGCTTTTTTAGCATCGATAAAGGATTTTTTATTGCTGATAAAAGCTTGTTTTGTGGTAGTACATCCTAAATAAACCAATTACCATCTATTGATGTATAGTTAATTATGATTTTCCAATAGAAATAAATCTAACAATATGATTTGAGTTAAAATAATGAAATTTAGTGAAATGGGGGAGAATATAAAACCCTAAAATTATAATATATGATTACATTTAAAGATATCAATTTCTTTGATAGATTCCTCCCCACGCAACACTAAACATAAAGGAAACCGTGATATATTTAGATAAAATATAAATATTTAAGTAAGATAGTTAAAAACTATCCACTAAATCATCTATAATGAATAATAGAAACATATTTATTAAATCTATGTATATAAAAAATTAATACTACTCTTAATATTTACAAAAATTAATCAGTTACCTAAAATGTCTAATAAAATATTTTATTGTTTGGAAAATAATTTTTCTAGGAAAAATCATTTATGCGATATACATTTCTATTTCAAGAAACATTTGATTAATGATAAATTATGTTTGATATTAATAATTGGTTGAAATCAATTTAGTTTGTAAATGATTTTAAATATGAATAATATTTGATAATGTTTTCAAATGTCATTTTCCAATTAAAATAGTTTTTCATTATACGTTAGGATTTTATTCAAAAACAAAATATAAATGTTTTGGAATTTGATATGAATAATAATTTAATAATTTTTTATTTCCTCATAAAAAAATAACTTAATATTATTATTTTTTTTCATTTTCAAAAAAGATTTATTATTAGTCATAAAATGCGAGATTTAAAATAATTATAATATCCATGATTTTATCACTATGTGAACATAAACTGTAAGATTTAAAAACATTTTAAGTAATAAAATATAAATTTTGTGAATACAATTATTCATTTTGAAATATTATTTTTACTTATTAAACTTATGTAAAACATTTTTATAAATAATTATAATTTTACATTAATATAAAAATTATGTTCACCCTTTTGTTTAAAAAAGAATTTTCAAGGTGAGGTTTGGTTTTTACTTGAATTGGAAGCCAGATAAAATTCATTAAATTCACTAAAAATCAATTTATGTCATTTAAATCATTAAATATGAAAATTTTATACTATATATAAATTTAATGCTCAAAAATGATATTTTTCTAAAAACTATTTTTAAAATATTAAGTGTTTTCTATTTTAAAATTAACTATTCACAACATTAAAAATAAAATTTGATAAACTTATTTTAGAATTTTAAATCATAAGTATAAAATTAGTTAAAAGGTTTAATTTTTATATTTTTTATTTAAATTAATTACTAAGGTTTTAAATTAATTAACATGTTAAAAGTTAAAGGCGTAAAATAAGGTTAACCTATAGTAAAATACGTAAAATTTTTAAACAATGTAACTAAAAATGAATGTTTGAGTATTTTATAGATAAATTAACATGTTACCAACATTCTTGTGGACTTTCTATCCATTTATTCTTTAATAGTGTCATGGAATTATTGAAAAATGTAACGGTGACCCCAAAACTACCATATCTTTCATATATAAATGGGTAACATTTTAATCACTTCAAGAAACAAATTAACATTGAATTATTTTATGAAACTCATAAATTTTACTCTCCCTAGAATTTCAACTCAATAAAATAAGACAATAGTAATTCATAATTAAACTAATCCCTTTAAATCCAAGCAGACTACTTCCAAGGAATATTCAAATCCCCAATGTGAGTATTATCAACAACTTAGTTTTCATTTAAATTTATTCTTTTTAAATTAATTGTAAAATAAGAAATATAATGATAATAGAATAATTTATACAATTTAATGTCATTATATTATGTTTATTAACATTATTTATTCTTCTCTATCTTATAATAAAATCAACACATTTGTCTATGCGTTGTGCGGACTACCACCTCCACAACGTAACATATTTTTTCCATTATGACCTGAAAGGATGGATATGAGGATGTTATTAAAGGATAAATATGACACTTATTATATAATTATGGTTTTGGTAGGAAAAATTATAGAACCTATTAATGATATGATTAACAATTGACCATTGTTAATTTAATCATTTAAACTAAGCATACTAAGAGGGTAACTGTTTATTTAACTTGTTTCATTTTTTCATATGAATTAATTAACCTTATAATTTATTATAATTATAATATATCACACTAATAATCGTCAAATAATATCCTTATACTTATTTTATAATGACATTAAAACCAAACTCCATAATCAATCATTAAATTTGTGTATGTTCAACATTTAACTCATTAATTGAAAAAATAACTTTGATTCATTAAGAATCACTGAAACATTATCATCATTGATTTCATCATCATATTTTTTAACTAAAAATAACATGAAATAAAATTATTTATTTATAAAAAATATTGGAAAATATATTTTATTATATTTTATTATCCATTAATGATAAAATTTTAAAGATGAATAAACACATATATCATTGTTATGAAACTAGTACAGATACTGAAAACTATAAAAATCCAATATGAAAATTCAGAATAATTCATGTAGTGAATGATTAATTATGAAGAGTATGAATTAAACTAGAAATGAGTAAGGTTATAGATAAATTAAGTAAGATATATATGTTTTTTTATACAGGATGATAATTTATTTTTAGAGAATCTAAGATAATAGGTAAGGTTTTTCATCTCAATTTCCTTTTATATAGATACATATTGTATTTATGTAACTATTTTAATTTTAAAGGTGTGTATATTGAAAATTGAGATATAATATTGTGAATTATATTATAACCATGATATTTAATTTTTAATTACAATACCTATATTTGAAGGGGGTTTTATTTTAATGTTTATAAGTTTTTAGGATTTTCTTAGACTCAATTCTCATTCCTTGAGATATAATACATGTTATTCACCATGATTACTTTTTCTGGTGTTATATTGATTTAATATCCCATAAATATTAATTTCTTTATATTTCATGGGATTTACTATGAAACTTATATTCTATTATTCAAGTTTCTCATGACTCAGTTTCTTCCCCAATAGTTAGTATTTTTGGTAACTCAGTTTTCATTCAATGATTTATGATCCATATTTTAAAATATCACATATAAGTTTGGTATATTCTACCATTTGACTATATTATGTGGTATTATATCATTTTTATAGGTACATAAATTTATATCACGTAAAACCTTTGAAAAATATTACTTAATTACTGGCATTTATATTGTTGATACCATCCAGTATATTTCTTCAGATTGATTTTGATCATGTTATTATAGTATTATACTATTTATATATCCATTACTCTATAAAGTGTGAACATTAAATTTTACATAACTTGTTTTGGATTATCAAATAGGTTCATTTTCAAGGCGTAACCACATTCCAAAAAATATATTATAAAATTGAAAGAGTGATAGAACATGGGTTTTATAATGATGATAATGAAAAACACCACATGCATCTAAATCATTATGATGTGAACACAAATCCAGAGTAACAAAGGACCATCTTGAGGAAGCCTCCACAATTATTCCCTTGTATAAAGCATTAGTAACCTGATTGAAATCCCTATAACCATGAGTGAAATATGTATAAAGATATTCAATATGATGAATTAATTCAGTCCATGATGGAAGAATTCATTATGGGACATTCTTGGACGCAGTCTTCAATGTTTTAACTACTGTAGTTGAGTAATATTACACCCTAAGATTTCACCATCCATGTGGGATAGTATACATGAAATCATTTGTAATCACCCATAATTTAGCTTTAATGGAAAATACAATACTAATATTGTGATAAAAACATCCTTTAGTGAAGTCTCGATGGGTACGAATGACACCTTCGCATCCTGAAGGTCTTGGTACACTTAACGTTTCCCCATCCACATTCACTTTTTGATAGAGTGAAATAAGTGGAATCCATTTAATGGATTTATGTTTTATAGTTTTTCTACCATGCTAGTATGACTAAATATTTCTAGAATAATAATATCATAGAATTCATTATTCTTGACACCTGTTTGAATTTTGGAATCCTCCATGACCTCCCTATAAACCACATTCATCCCAAATTGTAAAGAGGGCCTATGATTCTCAAATGAATTTAAATTTATTACCTTTCATATATAATCAAAGAAAACAGTGCCCTTTATGACCATCGATGTATGGATTTAATCACATTGTCTAGAATTGATGATGGATGTCATGAATCTAAAAAAGTAATCCATGTTCATATCAACTCCAAAGAAGGCATGAATATGATGCAAGAACCTGTTTGAAAATATATAAGTGATGAATAAGTGTATATATGATTCATAATCTTGTATTCATAGGTAGAAAGGAGGTGAAAAATGGAATCCAATTTTCTATAGCATGATATGTACAAGTATCATCCACTTCCAGGTTCACCATAGCAGTAGAAAATGTGAGGGAGAGATAAAAGGCATTATGGGCATCTACGACCAAAAAGAAATAATATTATTTCCATTAGGGCCACCACAAGGACTTTGGGCCACCAATTTGGTCCCTAAGTCCTTTAAGGCCTTCGGTCCACCCTGGCATTTAGGTCATTAAGGCCATAGGGCCACATCAAGGCCTTCGGGCCACCTTAAGTGCAGATGCAAAACAGACAAACCTACAAGGAACAAGCTCTACAAGGAGGATGAGCAAGGAGATTTCACCACAGCAGAAGCTAAAAGGATTTCAATAATGAGAGGGTATGGCACCTGCGATCGGGACAATACTGTGCATGCATAGGAATGCCTAGCCGAACAGCCATGCGAAGGTGGAGAGCTGATTTCACGATCAAGATGCAGGGGAGGAGCAGTTCCAAGTAGTTAGTCTAGGTTGTATGTAATGTCTGAAGCCTACAGGACAATAATTCCTCTAAGGCCTACGAGCCATGTAATACTTACGCCTACAGGCCTTTTAAGGGTTCCACCTCACCCCTTGAAAGGTGGATTACCAAAATCAATAAACAAATGAAGGCCTTCGGGCCATTGGAGAGTATGATCTCACATTATGCATGTTTAATGGCATGCCAAATATAAGAGACATACATAATGTATCCATTCTGCAACATTGAGAGAAATATCACTACTGTAAATATGATCTATACCAAAGGTTTTGGGAAAATCGTTGGTATAGTTCACTAATTTGGACCTATACCAACGGTTTGGCCAAAACCGTTTGTATAGGTCACTTATATGGACCTATATCAACGGTTTTGGAAAAACAGTTGGTATAGGTCCATTTTATAGGACCTATACCAATGGTTTGGCCAAAACTTTAGTATAGGTCCATTATAGAGACCCTATACCAATAGTTTGGCCAAACTGTTGGTATAGGTCAGCCATATACCAACTGTTTGTCGATAGGTCCCAAAATCAAAGAACCTATACCAACATTTATCAAAACCATTAGTATAGGTACATGTATTGTTAATGGAATCTTCTTACGGATAACATTAAATAAATAAAATTTTAAATATTTATGAAATTATGTTCACAAAAATCATGTTGGGTTAGTGGTTAGGTTATTCAATCATAAATTGAAGGTCCTTGGATCAAATCCCACCAAATGTTTATTTTATTGAAATACATATACAAACGGTTTTTGGAACTATTTGTATATGTTTTCATATTACTTATACCAACAGTTTTCCCAAAACCGTTGGTATAGACCTATCCTCACAGGTTACTTGGCCACAGTTCTCCAAACTATTGGTATATGCTATACCAACGGTTTGGAGGCCTATACCAATGGTTCCAAACCATTGGTATATGGTATTTTTCTAGTTGTGACTATTAGAATGAAATTACATATAGTTATCATTGTAATTCAAAAAATTCCATGTGAATTTATAGATAATAGGATCATTGAAAATTTTCTGATCTTTAATTCCTATTCCCCCATATCAATGGGTTTAATGAAGTATTTCCATGCCACAATGATGATTTTATTTTCAGGAATGGAACCAGTCCAAAAAAATTCTTGATCAAAATATGGGGCTCGTTAGTGAGGGTTCTAGTCCATTTGAAAATAGAAAAATCATACACATGTATTGAGGTGATAACTGATTTTATAAGGAAAATTATCCATGCTTAAGAAATGGTTTTCCTATTTTTGGTGTCTCTTTGGGAAAACATTATGAAGTATATTCATTAAAGGTATTATCCTATAAATTTAACATATAATAATGGAACCCTAAGGTAATTATAATGAAGGGACTCTTTTTCTCTCTATTTTTATTAGATATAATTTTCTACTTGGATTCAATCATTCCATTCACAAATGCCACAAAATATTTACTTCATCTTATCACTTGTCCTAAAATTTGTTCATAATGAGATTTTTTGGATTTAAGAAATTGTTCATTTATCATTTTGATCAAAAAAATGTCATCATCATAATGAAGGTGTGAAATGGTCAATAAATCCCTTAAAACCTTAATTTTCCTATATAAACCATCCTACACAAGATCATTCATGAAAATACTCAGATAGTCCTTAACCATGGAATAGAGAAGGCTAAAAGGAGGGTCCCTTTATCTGAATCGCCCAAAGCATTGGAAATAGCCTTTGTGTGACCCATTAATAAGAATGGAGATCCGAAAACTATTATGGACGGTATTGAAAAAGTTGATGAAAGAATCTAAGAAACCATAATTTCTGAGAATTGAAAAGAGAAAGCAACATTTTATTGTGTCAAAGGCCTTAGAGATGTCTAGTTTGAGAAAAAATATCACATCCTTAGCCTTTTGTTTCATGATTTTGATACATTATGATTCAATGAGGAGAAAATTATAAATTTTATTTCTAAAAAAAATAAAAATTAATTAGAATTTGGATGATCCTTAGAAATATGTCCCAAACATGAGGAAATGGTCTTGCTAATGATTATAGTGATTGTTTTAATAATAGAAAATGGCCTAATATCCTTGATGTCAAGAGAATTTTCTTTTTTTTAGAATCAAAGATATGAAACTATAATTGATACTATAGGGAATATATGTGTGATTGGGGAACTCTCTCATAGAATTTTAAACTTAATGTTACAAAATATCCCAGATGAATATAAACAATTTATTAGTAAACCCATTTTTCATACCATACTATTAATGTTAAAGGAGAAGATAGAAACTATTATTTCCCTCTCCATATGGGGTTTAACTAACATCCTATTTTGATGAGTATCAGTAGTTGGTCAAATATTATCAAGCATTTTATATGTTTAATCATCCACTATATCTATGTATAAACATTCAATGTAGTTGACCACAACATTGTAAATATCATGATCTAAACTAAACAGAGGCCCATTAATTTCAAGTGAAGTGATTCCTCTCTAGGTATTTTTCTCTCTATGAAAGAAAGGAAAGAACATTGTGTACCTATCTCCATCTTAAAACCATCTGAAATTATATTAGTTCTAGTAAAGTACTTCCTATAAGACAATATGGCCATAAAGGTGAGAAAGGGCCTAAATCTCATCACTAAAAGGTGAGTAATGATTCTGACATGCATTTTGACGTTGATGAAGATTCTGTTCACCAGCCTTATTGTCATTTTCAAAATAATAGAACGATGAATTTCTCTATTCCTTCACCATTTTAATATTATTCTTATTGTGTGACATCATTGTAACTATTCTATGAGTAGAATAAATTTTACACAAATTTGAGATTATGTCATTGAATCCAAAAACAAAAAACCACGCATTAGTGAACTTAAAAGGAAGGGGATATGACCTTAGATTTATAGTGAAAATATCCACCAAGATAGTGTTAAGGTCAGAATGAAAATTTGGAAGGATCAGACAAGAAACATTAAGGGCGTCATTTATTTCATCAATAAGAACAAAACAATGGACTAATTTATTTACATGATTCCCATTGAGAGTTTAATTTTTCCATGTGTAGTGTCCTCCCTTAATTGGGACTTCAACCAAATTTAATATATATTAATGAAAGAAGATAAATCTTATATTTATAATCTATTAATGCGAGAACATGTTTTTTCATCAGGTCTGAGAACAGCGTTGAAGTCATCTAGAATCACCCACCTAGGAGATAAATGATCATAAATAATTTCAAGATCTTTATAAAGGTCCCATTTTATATAGAAATTTGAGGCATATAGAAACGATTGGGAGATAAATTCTCCTTGAATATCAATATCAATTGATTTAAATTATTGATTCTTGGTGTATGAGTGGATAAAAAGGATTTCATTCTTGAGAACCCAATATTATCATCCCCATTCTCATTTCAATTTTTGGAAACAAAAGAGTATCCAATAGAATCCCATTTTAAGGGATTCCATTTTCTAAACTTCATTTTTTGTTCAACAAAACAATTAATCATAGGTTTATTGGTCACCAAGAAATTTCGTAGGGTTGAAATAGTGGGATAATTCACAGGCCCTTAAAATTTACAAAATAAGAGCTTTATTATCCTTTGGATGTTCTTCCTCTAGTTTGAGCCCCCCCCCCCCCTTCTTTGCTGACTCCAATATGTTTTATTTCCCTTTCCTTTACATTTTCCTTTTCAAATAGTGCATTCTAATAATTCATCAATCATATCAGGGGGATCAGAGGAGGAATCATAAAGGTCTAAAGCCTCACCATCATCATCCCATAGTTTTCTACAAATAGGGGTGAATTTATTGGGAAATTAGTCAATTCACAAAAATTTATCATGAACGATCTTCCTCATCTGAATTATTCCCATGGAAAGTTGATAAAATGTATCTTCCGTGTTATGATGGTGAGTTATTTTCTTATTTTGGAAATCAATAATTGTGATTTTGTTATTTTGGAGATAACCCTATATATATTCTAGTATATCATAGAAAAAACATGTGTCCATCTTATAGGAGACAACATCCTCTTCGGATGACTTGGCAGACAAGTTTTGAGAATCCCCGAGTGTAGGTGAAATCTAGTGAGGATGATCCTAATCACTACAATCAATATTTATATTCATCCCATGACATCCATCACAAAATTTATCCTTATCATGAATGTCCTTGTGAAAAGATACTATCAATGAAAACCTCATTCAAGGGATTTTATTTACTGTATTAGAGTGCGAATGATCCAATTGATGTTCTATAAGAACCTTCTGTCCACCAATAACCTCCATAGGGATAGGGTAAAACATACCTATAGAATAATTGTCATTCACCTAAACATTATCTTATGATACATTTAAAGGATGCATGACAGTTGTAACATGAGGTTTCCCTATTGTAGGGTTCTATAACAGTGTACATGTTTAGATAGTCCAGAACAACCTGATCCAAATCCAACTTCCTATCTGGATCTAGTGTGGTAGGAGAAACATCATTCATTACTGTCTGTACATCAATTGGAAGGATATAATTAAGATTATCTGCCATTACATCCGTTGGAGAAAACATTATATGTGTGTGGAGGTTAGGTACACCCCCTCCATACAATAATAAACATATATTTCAACCATCACTAGGGGTGCAGACTTGTTGAAGGTAAAATTCATTAAAAGCTTCATCCCCATCAACAATTACAAAAAGTGAAACCACTTAATTTTTCAAAGAAGTATCCTCCCCTAAATTTCATATTCTATTTTTTCTAAAGGATTTTTAATTTTTTGGATCACTATCTTCCAAAAGATCATACCATGGTCCCTTCACAAGGAAGTTCCTTATAGGTTCATTCAAGATTCCATGAGGTTGTACCTCCCTCTTCACTTTATTAATGTCCCTTTTATATGAGGGGTCATCATGTACTGTGATATTTTCACATGTTACAAACATTATAAGCAGTACATTAAAATTTCATGTGACCAAAGAAGCTACTGTCCCTATTGAATTTTGGGGTCCTTTCATACTGGATCTCCAATTTAATAATATCGTCCTATGTGGTGAGGAACACCTCTTCCACCAATGTGGTATCCATATCAACTTCCACCAAGATTCTATAAAATTTTCAAAACCATGAATTATCTATTTTATATGAAATCTAATTGTATTTACAACTGAATAATAAATATCACAAAGAATCCATGAATTACAATATAACCATTTGATCTTGTAGATGAAAATACATACATGCATGTGAGTATTTCTAAAATTGAGGGAGACAAAATTTTGATCTCATTTCTTTATCCTTAAAATTATAGGTCCTAATGGGACATAACCTAAGCTCCATTAATTCCTCCTCAGATCATCAGAAGGGATGACAATGTGTAAATACCCTCTTCCCATGGAATTCATCATGTGTTATCCAAAGCCCCATAATGCATGAATTCTATTAATAACATCTTTGAATCCCAACATCTTCTCACCATTTATATATAGGATATGTCCAATGATGTAATATTTGAAGATATTGATCCTTTTGTAATATTATTCTTGACTGTAAGAAACATGTAAAACTTGGCCCTTCTTGATGGGTGTTCATGGAGAAGAAGTACCCAAATCCGAGAAGTAAAATTCACCATGGATCTGACAACTGCCATAATTTTTTACTTCACTCCTAAAAAATCCAAGGGAATTACACCATTTTATGTTATATTATTTTTAGGTGTTTAAATATGGAAAATATCTTTGTTCCCAAATGGATCATGCCGAACCACATTTTTTCTGTAATACCCTTTAAATCATCTTTAGATCTGATCTGCACATTAGTTCCATTCCTATGAGAGTACCCCCTTTCTCTACAATCTCATCTAATTTTGGATAATTTTCACCTAGGAAGTGTCATGTTCTTTTAACATGGGGAATATTATTGGAATTCAAACACAATTTTTGTAATTTCTAATTAGTTTTTCTTATCCATCCATATTATTCCTTTAAATCTGTTATGATCAAGTAATATACTAAATTAACATATGAAAAATTAATGACATTCAATATGTTTTTATTTAAATGTGGATGATTATTATTAATTTTGTTTTCATATTGTTTATTCATTTTCTATTATTGTGAATGCATTGGAATTAAACAAGTGAAGGAGGGGTGTGACATTATATATCCCCTCAATTCATTGACAGATCTTATGAGACAAAAATAATTTGGGTTTTGGTGTACGGATCTTCCCATTAAA
The DNA here is from genome assembly GCA_963277665.1 of Viscum album. Lineage (NCBI taxonomy): Eukaryota > Viridiplantae > Streptophyta > Magnoliopsida > Santalales > Viscaceae > Viscum > Viscum album. Next base: position 1,983,241,946 of record OY728119.1, read on the forward strand.
TGATATTGTCTCGGAATAAACCATTGACACCAAGATTTCATGACCTCGGTATAGAATAAAAGTAAAGTGTCTTTACAAATGGCCTTGATTTCATGTTTTTGATGTAATACATTATAAATTCCATAAGCACCAGATCAATTTTATTGATATCTATGTTTTCATTTACTATCAGGGACATAACATGATCCTCTTTTCATATTGATTACGTGTTTATGTTTTTTAACAATTTCTTCCAGAATATTTTTGCAATGATTATTCCATGATTGTTCCATTTATATTTTTCCCTTACTGAGCATTTAAGCTAACCACCTATTATGTTTCCATTTTTCCATGTTATAGAGAAAATTATTATACAAGTTGTATTTAAAATAATAAAACATTTGAAAGAATTTTTGGGAGACATGAAAGACTTATAAAGAATAAAATGGTTTCATATATAGTGGTATAATAATCCATTTAATACTAAGAACATGGGATCTATAAGTTTTTGTTGTGACTTAATTCTACAAATATTTACACCTGAAAAGATTATTTAGATCTAATAAATTCAGTAATGGATGTTTTTTCCATAATTATATATAGTTATATCTAATCATTTATGATTGGTATTAAAGAAATCATTTAAATCATGTGTTTATAAGAACCAAATATGAGACTATAGGCCCATGTTGTCACAATTTTTAATTGATTTCATGAATAAAATTTGAGTATATATTTGATTATATGATGGGTTGGGGTTTTAACATCCCAACAATGAACTGGTTAATGTTTTATATCACATGAGATAATGATTTTTTTCCATGGACAAAACTATGAATAGATTTGTTCATAACCTTTTTTGTGTGGACATGATTTTGTGTTTCTTTTTTCATAAATTTGTTGTGTGGACATGATTTTGGGTATATTGTTTCACAATTTTGTTTTATGGATGTAATTTTAGGTATATTTTTTATATGTTTGTTATGTGGAAATAATTTCATATACCTTTGTTCAAAATTTTGTTGGGGGGAAAAGATTTTTGGTAGATTTTTTGAAAAAAACAATTTATACATGATTATTGATATATTTATTCATGTGTTTTTGGTGTGGTAATTATTGTGGGAAGATTTGTTTCTAAGATTGTTCATTGACATAATCGCTAATATTCTTTCTCACAATTTTGTGATTTCCAATCCTTATTCATATACCATATTTATATGTTATATGCCTATGTCATGCTCCATTTAACGTGATTATGATCTCATGATTACATGAACTTTTTTCATGTTATATTTTTGATAATTTGATATCGCATGTCCTTATTGTACATGGAAAACACTTATTTGGACATTTTATTTTAATCAGATATTTCTACAAGGATCACGTTTCTCAATGATTATTATAGAAACATTTTATGAATCATGGATAAGTTTTACCTTACTAATCATCTGAGATCACCCTTTACTAGGATTCCCTTTTACCTTGAAAATTATATACAAGATTATGTGTAGAAGAAAGTCGTATGTAGATATTTTGTGAGGAATGTTCAAGAAATTATTTTAACTAAAATATCTATTAACCAAGCCTCTAAATAAACTAAACATTTTATTTTTAGGGTTGTATGATTATTTTGTAGATAAAATGTTTATATTACGAAAATAATTTGAAATATATGCAATTTTATATTATGTCAACTCACTTAGTATCATAGATAGTTTGTAAAGTATGTGTTTTTAACACCAGAACTGGGCATGAGGTTCTTGGGTGCTTCAATATCCCTTTAAACCAAAGAATTATCCGAAAATTTACCTTAAAACATAATATTTATGTTTTAGGAAGTATACCCATACTTTCTTTGGGGTTTCATCCATGAATGTATCAAAATATAATGACCCTCTATGAGATCTGATTGGAGCAGGTCCCCAGACATCCATATGTACAAGCTCCAGTTTTTTATATTTTAGTGCTCGTCCTCTCATGTTAAATATTAATTTTCATTAATAAAAAAATATATAAATTTTCTATCTTAATAATTTTTAATGATCCATATTTAGTGTGCCTTTTTCTGATAAAACTTCCATATATTTCTCACTAAGGTCCACAAGCTGGCAGTGCCATAGGTATGAACTTATAGAATTTTATTTTTCAACAAGTATAGTTCTCACTATTCTTTGGGTTGGATAATGTGCTCCATTTTTTACACCTCTAACTATGGAATAGTGTCCCCATGTGATTTTACACACTACATTAGTAATAGTAGTTTCAAATATAGAATCATCTAATTGAACAAATTAAATCAAGTTCTATTGATGTTTGAGAATATATTAAACCAACCTCAACTTAAGAAAAATAATTTTCTTCAAATGATTTATATCATACCACATCCCCAAAATATCAAGATCTTCATCTTCTACTATATGAACTCTTTCAAACATTCTAGAATCATACTTTTCAATGAATCCACTTTCACTGGTCGATTGGAAAGAATCTCTAGAATCTAATATCAAAGATTACACCAGAGTGTTGAAAATAAAAATTAGACTAGAAATAATCTCATAAGTTTAGGTAATAAATCATAAACCACATATTTTTTATTTTATAATTTCCATTTCGCACATGGAAATACTTATTTAGACGACTCCTTTTACCATAGTAATAGTTGGCTAGACCAGGTCTTCTATATTTATCTATACTAATCTCCCTCAACATATTTGTTGATTATATTGAAAAATTTAATGAGGTGATCATTGTCATACCTATCCCCCATATTCATTTATTGAAGGTACTAGAATCTCTCTTATTTGGAGATATTTGTCAAGAATCTTGTTTTGGACATCATTGAATATCATGTTTCCCTTTCCTTAGGATTTACTTACTAGTGTTACCATCACAACCCATGAACATAGTAATGATGAAAATAATAATATACCCCAAAGAGAATTAGTTAATTCTAGATCTACATACTCAATTGTACTTCTAACCAAATTTAAATCATTCACATGATAAGTTGGAAATATTCCTTACAAAAGAATAATGTTGAATATTTATCACATCAAGAAATCTTTGTTGATTGTTGTATATTTGTCATACATGTATTATGAGGATGAAATTAACTATAATATAGTATCCTTATCCCTTATTTTCATGTCCATGTTCACAGATAATTACTTCCTCACCTAGAACAATACATTTATATCTAGTTATTCTCATTCTCCTTTCCCTACTATCTTCGACATAACCCATTTTTACAAATCTTGTAGATATTTTTGAATGAGAGAGACCTCTATATGAATCCTCTAGAAACATAAATTCATTTCATCTAATATATCAATATAGATCTGTTTTTATTTGAAGTTATCAACCTTTGATATAATGTATCCCACTAAATTTCAAAATAGTTAAGAAAGAATGAATGTTATATGAGTTTTTTCTGAGTAAATTGTTAAGACTATATGAACATGTAATAGAACCTCTTAATTGATTCAAATTGTTGAGAATACATCACAAACATAATAAATAGAAATTTATTCCTCGAGAATAACATTGGAAAAGGAATACCCTTTAAAGAATTCTCTGAACATCATTGTACCAGAACTAGGAAGAGCAACAACACCCTAATCGTTGCATCAAATTCGTCATTGGCTAATGATTGTTTACTCCGATATTATACAGTAATTATCTAATGAATCATAAATCATGGGATTAATTCATTTATGATGTTTGGATCGTGATAAAGAGTCCGCAGTTATATTGGTTTATACATCCTACTTAGGCTTTGGGCATTCCCTTCAGGTAGAATATTTGGTCATTCTTACTAGTCTCCATATTTGTAATATTATAGGGATTAGCTTGGATGAAATTTTATTTATGAAAATAAATCAAGTAAATATATCAGAGGGTATTACATGGTTGATAATTTCATCATACATCTTTGGGATATGTATTTCACACATTCATTTCAATGGAAGTACAATGTTAAAATCATGGTGACTAGATGTCCATATAAATCAACAAGATAACTAATTAAACCATGATTAATCAAAAACCCAACAAAGTGTTCCCATATCCATTAATATAGGGTACCACCCACTCATATGGTAGCATATAATTTCTAAAATCATGGAGTCTATTCATTTAAATAAGAAAGATTTGATACCTTGTAGATTTACTTAATACAATTTCAAACAACCATTAGAAAAAATGTTCACACCCCTCATACTTATCCTGAAAACTCTTTGATAATAAGAATTAAAATGTGTAATTTTTTTTAAAATAATCTCAAAATTTTTAATACCTATGGCATGTTTACCACTATGATGCATCCATTGGAAATTTAAATTTCAGACCAACTCATGCCATCCACTGAAGAATTTTTTTGCTACTCTAATAAAGAATAATTGTTCTCTAGAGTATCTCATTCTGGTGAATTGAATCTAGATCATGAATATTCGTCAATATCAAAAAAACGGTGATATGGTATCTTATTTGTTTTTATCTTAATTCATTCTTCAATTTTTAGTCAATGAGAATTATCATGGCACACAGCTATTGGGAACCCCCTTCAGGCTTACATTGAAGATAAGATTTAGTCCCGATGATAGTCACCAACAGGCCATGGGTTGGAGACTATCATCAAGTTTATAACTAGATGTAAATGGGAGTCATTTCGGTCTTACTCCTGGGAAAATAAGAAAAAATTAAAAAAACATCATACGATATAAAATAAAACCCAATTCACAATCCTTGTAAATGTGTTAAATGACAAGATTTATCAAAAAAGGAAATAAAAATTGAAACTCATAAGGAAACAACACATGAATAACAACATAAAATTCAGAAAGAATGTCCTAGATCAATCATGAACTCCCCCTTGGAAACATTAAAATAATTATCTATATATATAGTGGTTAACATAGCGGTATTCTTAGTTGGTTTCTCCAATACACATCTCAAGAAAATGAAAAAAGAATCATACTAATGTATTAATGAAAAAATATCTGAATTAAGTCACACATAATCCCAGTTAACTATCACCGAACATTATTAAGGTTAACTCATACAATAATGAATCCATTTTTATTGACATAGTATCAAAATATTATATAATAAAATCACCCAACTTCCATTACCCCCTTTATTTGATCACTCTCACTTCCAATTGATATACCTATTGTTATTTAATCTCCTATATATCCCTATATCTTCATAAACATACACCAAATCATGGTCATGTACACATATATTATGCTACGTATGATATCAAAAGTGTACACCACATACTCACAGTTGGTTAATGTGAACATGATATACCCCAACCACATCCATCCCTCTTACCATTCATTCCCTCGATAATTTATCCACATCACATGAAAAAACACTAATATATAGTATAAATATTCTATAACCAAAAATCATAATAGACCATATATATGTACCTACCATGAGTAGCCACATCCTATCATATATCTGAAGAGTTTGTGGGGAAGAGGGAGATGCTAGTTATTTGTTTCCTCTATAATGATTATTGTAGGGAAAACCCATGATACCAATATATTAACATGGGTATTAATATGGTTTCCTAACTTGGGTGATGATATATATGAAATAAAAAAGAAAATAAAATGATACTATAAGAAATTTAATCCCAACCTAAGGGTAAAACATCAATCTAGATGACCCTAATCATTACTACATACAAAATTCATCTAGTCTGATCAATCACATGTCATTGAATACAACCACACTATCTATCAATAACCTTTCCCATTAAAAAGAAAATCCAACCACATAATAAGAATAAAAATTCCAATTTTGTAACATCATTTATTAGTTTCATGATTTATAATTTTCCAACCACGTTATAATAATTTATCAATGTTTCACATCAAAATATTCATTAACAATAATCCATAACAATTTACTCCTTTATATTCTCATAATGACCATTGTATTTCAATAAAAATACTATATTAATCCAATATATTCCATTTTCCATTACTAGTTTCAATAATTATAGTCATGTTACTTACCACTACGAAATTAAAACACAAACCCACAATATCTAAACAAAAAACTAAAATAATATCCACACAAACCATTACAACAACCACCATAAAAGCCAAGATTCCATCCCTTTTTTACTAAATCAACCATGCGACCACTTCTATAACCACAAAAAAAAATCATCCACCATGAATGGCATAAAAATAATACCTCACCATACTGATCTACAATAACAACCATCCAATACCACTCTGAACACAACAACAATGACTCAAAAAATAGTATGAAATAAAGACAAACATATAAAAAATCTATTTTAAACAACCTATTATTATTCATCCTTTACTATTAATTCAACACCACTTATATAAACAATACCATATTAATTACATATTCCATTAAAATATATTAAAAATTGTAACACCCTGATATTTTTATTAAATTTCTTCTCATTAAATAATTTTATTTCTTTAGTAGCTTATGTTTGACGTAACATTGAGCTTAAATGAACCGCGATATACTGTTAAAATATTATTATTTCAACATGACCATTATAACCTAGATGTGAAATTGGATGTTATGAATAGTAATAACCTTTTTAGGAAATACATGTTTTAATTATTTTGGAATAAATACTTAATATTTAGTAAAATAATTTTATTCTTGAAAAAAATGTTCTCTTCTATAAATGATTTTATTTCTATCTATGAGAAATTAAATATAATTATTTATTAAAAATTTATATTTTTAATAGAAAATTAAATTAATTTTTCAATTAATCATGTAAAAATTATCTTATGAAGATTTTTTTATAATTTTCTAAAAACGATTTAAATTTTAATGAATAATATTTTTTTATTTTGAAAAATGTATTTTATTTTAAAGAATTTACAAAGTGAAATATTATTTTGGATTTTTTTTGAACATTAATTAGTTACTTTTTATTATAAGTAAACTAATTATTGTATTTTAAATGAATTTTATACATTAATATATTATAAACAAAATTTATACTAAAAAGTGTATTTTTTGAAAAAATTGTTTTTCGATTCATTTTATGAGTCTAAAATTAAATTAAAATTTTCAAAATATGTTTTTTCATTAATAAAAATTGATTCCATATTTGGACTAAGTATTTATAAATCTATTAAATATACATCCTTTATTTTTTTGTCAATATGAATAGTAACCTTAATAATTTTTGTTACCATGGTTAAGCATAAATCAGGTAATTAATAGTTAAATTAATATTATAAAGATTTTAAAATGACTCTAAAACTTGAACCAATTCTTTTTGTGAGTATTTTTTTAACATAATAATTCATGGCTCTAATGTATAACCTTTTTGAGCCACTTGGTTAACTTTACTCCCTTTAGAGTATTTTATTTAATGACAATTCTAACATGTCACACTATTGTTTTTAATAAATAACACATTTTCAATATGTGGTCATATAGAAGTTATGATCATCCATAAAAATTTTATTTAAATATAAAATATTTATATTTATCATGGAATTTTATTTTAAAATTTTCTGGATGAAATAATTACCTTAAATGATTACAAAATGATGATGTAGTAACTATTTAATTAATTGAAAAATCAAATAAATCATATTCAAAATATTAAGAAAATATATATTTTGACATATTTAAGGTGAAAAAAATTCTATATATTACCATAATAAATTTATAATATAGTAAAAAAATTAATTTTAATTGTTGTCTTGCTGATTTTAAAGTCAAAGTAATGAATAGTATAATATTTGGTAATAATGATATTTTTAAGAGATTAATATTTTATAAAATTATTTAAAAATAATATAAATTTTAAATAATCAAAAATAGGATAATATAAAGTCTAAAATGTCATCCAATATTCATTTATGGGATATTCGGTAGCATTCGGATCTAGAATATCGATGTTATATTTTAATATTTTGAGAAATTCCAAAAGTTCTCCCCATCTCAATTATAAAAGAGAACCAATTCCTTCACATTATTACACTAATTTGAGTCTCCTAGATTTAAAAAACTAGGACAATTTCTCTTCTATACATCCTTATTTATGTTCTTATGGTTCAAGACCATCCCAAATACCTACCATATATCCATTAATATAAGTTATAAAGGAGCTCCTATATAGAAGAGGTAATCGTCTTTACTAATTCTTTAAAATTTCATTCTACTTATACCATATATTAATATGTTATACCCATAATTAAATAATAATCATATAATCATCTCTATACATAGATTTTATTATGATTATGATACCATCATATTCCACATTTTATCCATCCTATGAAAAATAAAAGCATCGCACGTGCTTAAGAACGACTTACCATCTCCACAGAGTGCGGTAATTCTTTTTGATAACCACATTACTTGGATAGTTATAATGAAAAACATAATTTCCATATATGTTACTTATGTCATGATATTGATTTTTTAATATTTATATATCATCCATTTATCTACCAATTTCCAATTATGGTAATGATATTTCCCTCATGCGTATGTACTACTTACCATCTCCATGAAGCTATGTGGCTCATTTTATATATGAAACAATTAATAGTTGGTATAAAAATGTATTTAATTACTATATGTTATAATTTTCTCATTAATAAAATTCTATTGATGATGAATCTATATCACGTGCACATGAACTAGAGCTTACGTGACAAAATATGTATGGAAAAATAAAGTAGTTAACACCTGAAATAATGGTAGTAATGAAATATTATTAAAGGGTGGGTTGTAAGAGGTTATATAAAGATTATATATGATATAATAAATATTAATATTCTTCTGGTATAAATTAATAACATGATTTAAACAATTATATATTATGTTAAAGAACGTTTAACTAAAGGAATGGGGGTGTAAGGGATCTCTCTGAACCTCTATATTTCCTCCAGGTTACACTTTCTCTCTATTTAAATAAATTTATCTCAATATTATTGTTGTTATAATATAAATATCATATATTCCATGTATATGTACCAAATATATTTATTCATCTAAATTATTTTTTTTACGGGGAGTTACTTGTTTTAAAATATTCCCTCCTCAATTCCAATCGATAATAAAACCAGACTAATTGAATCTTATCCGTTTCTAACCCATTTTTATGCACACTCCATAAAATGAATTAAGACACATATATTTTTCTAAAATAACTCAATTTATCATTAAAAAATTTCTATTTTGTTTTTATTTTTACAAAAACTATTATTCCTTATTCATTTTTAAATAATCTTTATTTTTTTCCCTACATCCACACTTAAGTGGCATATTTATAGTGTAACATAACCAATAATTTTCTTCTTTTTAATTCTTTTGGAATAATTATTATTTATATATTATTATTTTCCTTTATAAATTACCAATAATTATTTAAATCCATTCTTTTAGGGATACAATTGTTATATTCCCTTTGGTTATGCCTTATGAGATGATTATGATACCCATTTCTATCTAGGGGAAAACCTTATGTTTATTCCTAATATAGAACACATATGCATGAATATGTTTTGATGGATCCACTAATATATTGTTTCAATTAATTCGGTATTGTTTTAGTATCAGGATATGTTATGTATGGGATTAGTGTGTAAACCTAATCCATTATGGGATTATATCCACCATGTGATATAGTCTTGGAAATTTTCTCTGACTCATGTTTTTGTAATTTATTTGTTTCTTCCACTCACCCTTGTTTCCATGATCATATTATTCTATGATCATTATATTATTCTTTTATATGTTTATTCATTATTCATTCATGCTATGTTATCTTGTTATCCTTGATGACTCATGTTCTATACTTCATTCTCAGTTCTATTCTATTACTTGGTTTTTATCTTTCTCCTTTCTATAGATATTCCACAGGTTATCCAATGTAGTTGTAGGTTCTCAAAGGGAGTTAGAAGATCCTTATGTATATTAATACAAATATATTTTATTATAGTTTCATGTTTTATGATTTTGTATATAGTCTTCCAAGTACACTATAATTTTAGATCAATGGATTTCATTTCATATAAAATTATGATAAAAATGATGTAAAAATATGTTTAGAAAGATTGGTTTTCCATAGTTGATATCAGAGGAAGATATAGTTAGTTTTTGGTATTAGGAAATGAAATATTTTTTAAGAAACCTAAGGATAATTATATCACCATAGAAGAACTATATTGAAACACGAGAAATCGCAATTTATGATAAAATTGCAATCTATAAGTTTATCCTTCTATGTGCATAGTTTTCTTTTTTATGCTCATTAGATAAGTATTCAGGGCCACTAATTTTATTTTTAATTTCAAATTAATGGTAAAAAATAGGAGAAACCATGCCAACAACCAATGAGATAGGTATTGTGATGATTTCCCTGAGGATATTCCAATCCAAATAGGAACAAAATCTCAACATGTCATGACCATACTAGTTCAACTATATCATGACATGAATAATTACTTAAATCATGTGGAAATATCCCCTTCTCCAAAAAATATAAAGTTTTTTTCCATCCTTTAGGTGAAAAAATCATTTTATCTTTAGTGGATCTTCTAAACCACTCATCATGAAACAATAGAATGAATCCATTGGGAAGACATTCTCATTCCTATAGTGCTTCGAAGAAGAGAATGTCTCATTTTTGATATAGCGTTTTGATGGGGAAGCTGATTAGTGGTGGAAACGGATCCAAAACATGAAGTATAAAAATGAAATTAATTCCATGTAATGGGAATGATTAAGGAAAATATATTTATAAAATATTTTCCCCAAACTCTCCAACTTGAGATAGAGAGGGAGTTCATCGGACTGTATTAAAAGGAAGATGGGTCTATCTGAGTGTATAAGGAAAACATTATAAGGATGGAACATTATTCTTCTATCCTTTTTAGGAACACAAAAATAAAGTTGGAGAACTTACTTTTTATATTAAATATTATTCTATAAAAATATTTAGCAATTTGAGAGTTTGATATCTCTGAGGATATTTTCTGTTATACCCTTAAGTTTTATATAATGATTGCATATTCTAAGTGGTATCATGGGATTGAAGATAAAAATTGGAATATATAATTTAATATAGGAGGATCAAAATATAAATCCCATGGAGGATGGATAACCCAACATCCCATGTGTCAAAATAATTGGACGAAGCATCTCGAGATTTTTTAAAGGGAGAAAGGAGATACTTTAAATGTGGAAGAAAGGGACATCAGGATAATCATCTACGATGGGATTTGAAGTAGAAAACTAATGTGGAAGAAGAAATGAATGTTCATATCAACACCGAACTACTAATACAGAGTTCTGTTTCTTTAAAGTTTTGAATAAATATTCAAGAACCACCTCAAAATATTGATGTTTAGTTATATTTGAGAACATTTAATGGAGACATTATTGTATCTAAATTATATAACACCTCTTCTATCAATTTTTATGGAATGAACCTCCTAGAAAACCTCAAATTACATCATTTGGTGGACTTTGATGTTATATTGGGTATTTATTGCCTATAATTATACAAATACAATATCAAATGATGGGAGAGGGTGGTTAAACTTCACATCCCAAGGAATTCCCAAATTATGTATATTTATAAGGAGGAGGATGAAAATCTGTTATAATAATCAACTCATGTTTATATATTATTTCCTTATGAGTAGGAATATTTTTCTAAAATGGTTGAGACAAAGGAGAGGATTATTATTGAATACATTCCCATTATGAGGGACCACACTACTATATTCCTTAAAACAATTTGGTCTTATTCGAAAACGATATGTTGAGTTCTCAATTGAAATTATACCTCGATATCTTCTCATATCAAATACTCCTTATATTATATCCACCATTTAGTTGGAGGAACTAAACAAGTAGTTATAAGAGAGTCTAGGAAAGGGTTTCATATGCCCAAGTACTTCACTATGGGGTGCACCAGTCCTTATTATCATGAATAAGGATGGATCAATGTGCCTGTGAATTGGCTTCCATGAGAAAAACAAAACGTGATGAATAACATGTATCCCCAACTATGTATAGATGTATTGTTCAATAAGCTATATAGGGCCATGTATTCCTCTAACGTGGATCTTCTTTCCAGATATCACCAATTAATAGTGAAAAAGGAATATATTCCCATGACCTCCTTTTGAATGAGGTATGGACACTAGGAGCTCATAGTGATTACCTTCAAACTAACAAATTCTCAAACAATTTTCATGGAAATAATGAATAGAGTCTTTAGAGATAACTATGAATATTTTTTTGGTAGTCTTTATAAATAATATTACGATATACTCCAAGAGAAATGAGGATCATGAGGATAATTTGAATACTGTGATAAGGAATTTATGAATGGAGAAACTATATGAAATGTAAAGTAAGTGTGAGTTATATATGGAGGAATTTTCCATCATGGGGCTTGTTAACACAAGTTTGGGAATATCTATGGGCCCTTCAAAGACAAATAAAAATAAGGAGTTGACCAAACAATCATTTATAATATATATCCTTAGTTTTCATGGTTTATCTATGAATTATTGATGATTTGTGAGGAAATCATCAGGATTTTCAAACTAATTAAATTGGATGATTGGAAGGGAGTAATTCTTTTTTTTGGAAAATTGATTGTGAAGACAGATTCAATGTGTTAAATTAGAGTATTTTTTTAAGGAAAAGTATAAAATATCAAACTCTTTGTTTTAATAAGTATAAAATCTTTAATATGTGGCTATCTAGAAGATATATTCAACCACAAATAGTATTTTCAAATATAAAATATTTAAATTCATTAGGGTAATTTAGTTTTTTTTATTGGAGAAATAAATACCTTCAACTCTTACTCAATGATGATGCATAAATTATTAAATTAATGGAGAAATCAAATAGCTGATATCAAAAATATTAAAATAATTATAATTTTATATATTTATAGTGATCCATGAATTATATAGATTACCATGACATATTTAAGATATTATAAAACATTTTTTTCTATATTTATTTTTCTTTTTAATGATTTTAAATTCAAAGTAATACATAGTACCACATTTTACAATAATGATATTTTATGATATTAATATTTTATTAAATTAATTAAATATCATAAAAATATTAAATAATGAAAATGAGATAATATATAGTCTAAAATTCCATCCTATATTAATTTATGGGATTTTCGGAAGCATTTGGTTCTAGAATAGTTTTATTATATTTTAATATTTTGAGAAATTCTAAAAGTGCCCCACACCACAATTATATAAGGGAAACCCTTCCTTCAGTTATTTACACCACTTTGTTCTATATATTTTGAACATAATCTACCAAATTATATTCTAAACATGCTTAGTTATTTTCTTTTGGTTCTAATCCTTCCAAAAGACCTTCCCTGTGTCCCTTAAGAGAAGTTATAAAGGGGCTCTTTTGTGGAAGAGTAAATTGTCTTTACCGATTATTTCAAATTTAATTCTTCTTATAACTCCTATTAATATTTTATACCCATCTTGAAATAATAAAATTTAAACCCTAAATATACAAAGAATTTATTATGATTTTGATAAAACCATATTCCACCTTTTATCCATCATATGAAAAATTAAATCACAACATGTGCGTAAGTACAACTTACCGTCTCCAAATGGAAGTGTAATTTGATTCACATAACCACTATACTTGGATGGTAATAATGATGGAAATAATGGATATATATGATAATTTTGAAATTATTTTCATTCTGTAAAATTAATATATAATCCATTTCAATACCCATTCACCGTTAAGGAAATGATACCATCACTCATGCGTACGTATGACCTAACATCTCCATGAATCCATGCAACTCATTTTCCATAAAAAAAATAATGTTTATAAAAATACATTAAATAATTAAATTTGATAATTATATAATTATAAAATTCTAGATATGATGAATATATATCCCATGCACATGAATTGGAGCTTATGTGACCAAATGTGAATGGAAAATTGAAACAAATAACACTCAAAACAATGATAAAAATGAAATATTATTAAAGAGAATGTGGTAAGAGGTTATATAAGGATTATATATGATATAATAAATTTTAATATGGTTCTTTTATAAATTAATAACTTGATTTAAACCATTAAATATGAGGTTAATTCATGTTTAACTAAAGGAAAGCATAATGTAATGGATCTCTTTGAACCTCTGTATTTCCTTTGGGTTACACTTTCTCTCTCTTTACCTCAATTTATCTCTTCATTATTCTTATATAATTATCCTATATTATGATTATATTTACCAAACATATTTATGTATCTCAATTCATCTTTTTTATGGTGAATTATATGTTTTAAAAGGCCCCTTCTCCAATCCTCTTGATAAGAAAACCCTATTAAAGGTAATATATCCAATACTAACCCATTTTCAAGTACACTCAATAAATTATTTAATCCTAAAATATTTTTATAAACTCACTAAATTTATCATGAAAAACTATTTTACTTCATTTTTTATTTTATGTAAACATTTATGCATTTATCTTATTTAAAGATTCTATTATTTTCCCCAAACCACACTTAGGTGGAACATTTATAATGTCACATAACATATATTTTTAATGATTTAAATTCATTTAGACATTATTATTATTGATATATTCACATGTTGTTTCCTTTATTAATGACCAGAAATGATTTAAATCTCTTATTTCAGGGATACCGTTGGTATATGCCCTTTGGTTATGCCTTATGAAGAGCTTATGATACCCATTTCCTTCCATGGGTATCCCATTTGTTTGATCATTTATGTGGCACAATTATACATGAACATGATATGATATGTTCAATATATAGTGTTCCAATTCATTATGTAATGTTTTAATCTTATGATACAATGTGTATGGGATTAGGGAGTAAACCTAATCCATTATTGGACTCTTTTCACTATGTTATATAGTCTTGGAAGTTATCATTGACTAATGTTTATGGAATGTTATACATTTCTACCAATCTCATCTATTTCTATGATCATGTTATTCTATATTCTATATGTTATGCTTCCATATGTTTATTCATGAGAAAATGATTTTAGGTTATTAACTTATGGCTTCTTACTCATGTTATATGATTTATTCTCATGCCTATTCCCTTACTGGATTTTTAACTCATCCCTTTTGCCTATGTATTACCTATGGTATCCTACGTAGTTGTGTGAGCTCAAAGTTTGTTTTGATCTCATTATAGATATTAATAAAAATATGGTTTATTCTAGATTCATGAGTTCTAATTATATACCTAGTCTTCCATAGACACAAGAATTTTCGATCCTTGGATTTTATTTTAAGGATAATTATACTCAAAATAATGTAATAATGTGTATAAATGGAATGAGTCGCTATAATTACCATATTTAAGTTATCAAAATTTTATAAAAGGTGACCCAATTATTCCAATGATAATAAAAATCTCTATTAGAACAAAAAACATCAATCAGATAAGAAAAAAAATATATCAATTTCATAAGAACTTGTAATCACATGATACACTACCACTTTCCATTTTAAAATTTTTTATTTTGATTTCCATACACCTAATAGGAATAGAAACATGATTAATAATTATTTATAAAAGTTAATAGAAGAGACGTTCGGAATCCCCTACCTCATCAAGTTCTTCAACTAACACAACACATAAACGAGAATATAAAAGGTGATTACGAAACTAAAAACACACATAGAAAACCTCATCAACCTAAAATTAAACAACCTCTATAAATATCATGACTTTAATGAAACAAAAAAAATGGATATTTACTAAAACATCCTCATAAATAATGGAGAATAGAAAGTTGGAGGAAGTGAGGTGAAAATCAAATTATATCTCAATGAGATTGATCTCTTGAAGATGGAGTTCAAAATCCAACAAATAATGATGAAAGATCAGTAAGAATGATCCTCTTAGTGTATAATGTTTTGTATAAGTTAAATTACTTATAAAGAATCCATGATAAACTCTAAATTTAAAAAAAATATAACACCTGGTCAGAATGTGATAGGGGTCTTCATGGTGCAATAAATACATTATCTGAAAATCAAGACATGATATCCCCCGTATCTTGGTTCTCAAACTACCATAAATTTGATATAGTTAATAAAGGATGATACATAACCATTATGATATGAGTATAATGAGTGTAACTCTAAACTAAATGACACAAAAATTTATCAACACCACCAAACCCAATACTCATCTACTACCCATCACAGTGAACCAACTAACACCATGGAATAACAAAACTCTAAAGGTAAGAACCAATGAAACAGACACTCATAATCCCAATGAAGTCTAGAAACTCTCTATGGTGAAAAACATGACACATATTCTTAACTTATGGTCCATTATTCCATAAAAAACCATCACACCAAAACACACCTATCCCAACCAGACAGAAGGACACCCAAATCTCATAACCATATCCCTATTACATAACATACCAGAGCACAAAATCATCTATCCATAAAAAAAATAATGAAATAAAAAAAATTCATTCTATAAGACCCTATTACTACTGAAAACATTTTCTCAATCCCTCCTCCCGTATCACAAAACTCCCTCTAAAACATCACTGAAACTACTAACACCCCAAAATTATAATGTATGGGTCCTGAATGTTCCAAGACCTTACAATATTTACCAATCAAGTGGTTCTCATCATTTAGAATAAAAAAAACCTTAAATATTATAATAACAATGTATCTAAAAACACGCTTATAATATAACACTAAAAAAATAGCCACACCACCATCGAAATTCAAGCACAAGGACAAACAATTATTATCAAATCGATAAAAATCTAGAATCTCAAAATCAAGGAAAAAAATGTTAAAAATTTGTTGGGATACAAAATTCACATCTATGACTCACATCTTGATTCATAATCCTCCAATAATATATGCCTCTATAATAAATAAACCAAGGGAATGATGAATACACACAACACCTTCTCCTACTAATCCTGAATCTCAGATATCCACTCCACAAACATGAATTCCTAATAAAAATTGAACTCTCCCTAATCAATGAAATGGAAATCATTATAACGATATTAAAGAATATATTACACAGGAATACATCCTAGATCCATTCCACATGTGATGGATTCTCTAAATGATACACCACCTCACCTAAAAGACCAAACACCTAAAAATAACCAATGATCCAAGGATAAAAGATACCCCCATGAACAAAAATACCCTACCCATGATGAGTAGAAACAGTCTAGAACACATGAGCTTCATCCTTATGCTCCAAAGGTATCCTCCTATAATCATTATACCCCTTATTATTGTCTTGATCCACCTTCATCCACTCTTGAATAATTCTCACCTTCTCATCCATTCTCTACACCAGGTCTAGTCCAAAAATCAAAGATACTCTAACCATATTGTAACCCAATATCGATATATAAAACTACCCATAGAACTCCTAAAATAGAGACAATGTAGTATAATAGTGAAAAAATTTGTTATATGATAACTAAACCAAAGGTAGGGGCTTCACCAATGGACCATTGAAATCCAGAACACATGAACATAATATTTCATATAGCATCTCAAGTGTCTACTCAATTTGAAAGATTATCAAGTGAAAAAAATAATTTTTAAGATTTTTCTGATCGAGAAAATCATAGTTAAGGCCTCCCAATAATCATTAAGTAAAATAAGGATCCCAATTGAAAAATATGATCCTCAACACCCCATGAAACTTCATGTAATAACACAGATACTAACTGTAAAGACCTGGATTTTCCATGTAATTTTATTATTACATGGAATTATTACGAGTCTGAAAAAATTGATGGCACATGATTTCGAGCCCCGGTGTGCCCGAAATGAATTTCATATCTTTTTTATGGTACATTTAGTAAATGTGTGAGCAGTATTTTATAACTTTTGAACCGGTGCTCGGATTAAGAATCCAAGGTCATCGTTGAATCTGTCATGCCAAGATTCCCTTCAGTGATGCTTCATTTAGACTGCAGTAGGTCTGGTGAAAAAGATATATTTTGGGACTTTTTAAAAGAAGTAATTAAAATAACTTTGTTATTTTATTTTAATTCTTTTCCCTCAATGTACAAGCATCAGCGTGGGACCAGCGACGTGTCAATCCAATAAATGGCTTGACCTTTCAATCTGAAGTAATAACAATGATGGGGAATTTGGGCAGTTCCAAATTAATGAGTCCCAATTAATTCCCAACGTTGTTACTTACCCTCCACCTCTCCAATATATATGGAGCGGGGGAGAGTTATCAGCACAACTTTACCAAGAAATGAAGTATTGATAAAGTGTCATGAAGCCAAACCCTTGGAGGACGGAGCCAGTTCCAGTGAGCAGTGATGAGCGACACGGAAACCCCAAACAAGTGATCGATAATCAAGTGACATCGTTGGAAGCTATTTGTAGGGGATGACAAACACCGACCCACTTCCTCAATCACGGTAGTTTCTACATCATTCTTGAGGTAGGGGTTACTTTTGGTTTTAATTTCTCGAGTTATACAATCCTTTTTCCTCCCTCGTGTTGATTACCAGCTGACGCAGAGGGAGCGAGCCTAACGAACTCAGCCCGAACCCTCATTTACCTTGTTATCCTTGCGCCCTCTGTGGAAGACTACCAGCGTGGAGGCACTGACCGACTACAAAGGAGGTGTCATGTCATCGTGCCCTGCAAGAGAAGGTCATGGCACTAATTCATGGAAATAATTGGAGCGGCCAACACCAGACGACCACGGAGGAGGTGCGGTGCACCGTCGCGTGCCGCCGGTGAGCTGGGGGCCGCGACCAAAGCCATAATAGGGGAAGGTGGTGGACGACACCATCCAATCATGAGAAAGGAGGGTGGAACATGCGAACTGTCGGAGGAATCGGCCACAGCTCATCAGTCGCTGTTGTCGAAGAAGGCGGTCGGCATATTGGCCGGCCATTAAATGGAAGGGTGACGCGACCAGTGTTCCATCGGTGAGAAAAAGGGGCAATGGATGAAGTCGTGCTGGAGGGTGAACCCGCGCCTCCGGCAGGTTCCGCGGTGAACAGCCGGCGCCCATGTGGTGCCACCTCTTCACAAGTCGAACGACCATTGGGCTATTTGGTAGACCGGAGATCTCACCCCCCTGCACTGGATAGGGTGGACCCCACCATGGTCTATACCAGCAGGTCGCCCCCTTGCGGGTCGAGAAGCCCCTAGCAGGACCGGCCACCCCTTTATGGGTTGGGCCTCCACCTTGCGGGGCGGCCGGGCTGAGCCTGCCGCGGCCTAGTCCAGTAGGGTTGGACTTGAATCGGGTCGGGTACACTCGATCGGGTCGATTCGGCCCAGACCATGTCAGGCCGGGTCGGACTAGACCCGAGCCCAACCGGACCCAGAAATACTTAAGGGCCATAGCATGAGAACCGGAGGTCTATTTCAAGAACCATATAAGATGTTGGAATCCTTCGATTTAGGAGGTCCTCTTGGTATATTACACTTGAGTTTTGGAAATAGTTGGTGTACAGCCATGTGGAATCGAACCCAAATCCAACCGGGTCCTTGGAACTAAAAAACTTATAACTCACAGACTGGGTATCCAATTGACGCACCATCTGTCACATTGGAACCCTTACGACATGGAGGTCCTTTTGTTTACTCCATTTTGGAGCTTATTGGAGGTCAAGGTATGACCAATATCTTGAGGGGAAGATTCTACGGAACTCGATCTAGCTATGATCGAGGAATCCTGTGGCAGGATATAACATGAAGAAATAACATTGATCCTATGTGGGTTAGCATCTATAGATTTTGTGTGTGTCTGATTCTATTAGATCCTATGTGGTTCAGTGCTCAATTATCCTATGGGGGTCAGTGCATACCAATCCTATGTGGGTCAGATCCTGTGTGGGTTAGCGGGGGTTTGTACCTATCGATCCTATGTGGGTCAACAGCAGTTCTTCTTAACAAAATAAGATGATCTATATTACAACTAATCATCTCTACTTATGTTCTTAAATTATAACTGATTGTGAGCTGAGTCTTTTCACCTTTATGGTGTTATCTTATTGGTGTTACATGTTTTCTACTTTTTTCTTTGTGGTGTTACCTGTGTGGCACTTCTACCTTCGTGGGGTTTTCAAAGTTGTGTTACCTATGTGGTAATTCTACCGTGGTGGTGTTTTATTTGTTGTTTTACTTGTGCGGTACGTCTTTCTAAGAGGATTTAAATGTGTGGTATTTCTACCTTTGTGATGTTACCTTTGTGGTATTCTTCCCTCTTGTATGAGATAAGTATATCTTGATAACTTAGGTACATGATTGGGCATATAAAAAAGTAGAGTTGAAGTCTTGCTTCGTGGTTTTACATTTGTGTAACTCTAGGAGACCTATGAGGATATCAAGGTCCCTACTATGTATCATTATACTCACCCCTAGATGGACTACACCAACACTTTATTTATCTTGTGCAGAAGACTGACAACATTGACTGAGGCGGAGGGAGCCAGGACTGGACGGTACTCTGAGGTGGACCATTTGGCGTGACGTGATGTAGGGACTACTGATCAAGAGCTATACCAACCATTTAGGTAGTATCCTAGGTGGAAGATCCATGACCTGTTTTGTGCTTTTTAGTTGTTTTTATACTTTTCATTTTTACTTGTACTTTTCAGTTGGGCTTGTATTTCATCCCCTTTAAATTTAGTGCACTTTTACTACAATAGTTTACTTTGTGGTAGCTTCTTGTTGTGTTCATGGGAAGCGTGTTTGTATAGGTTAAAATAAAATGGCTTACCATTTTAGGGATATTCCATTCTAGTGATATTCTCCATCCCCTAGCATATGGAAAGCGGGCTTCGGGTAGCCACGACACGGGCCCCGGGGGATAGGTCATGACAAATTGGTATCAGAGGAGTCAGTTCTACCAAAAAACTATGACTCTATTCTTTTCAAAGTAGCAATATTTTTAAGTGTTATGAGTGTGGTTTTATGTTTTTGGAATCCATTGTTGGTGTGGCGACCGACGTATCCATACACCAGGACCATGAATTTTGATTTCCGACTTAATGCACAGAAACATTGATTGCATGTGTTTTAAAAAGTATTTCTTATGATCTCTTTGAGTTAGCTTACCAGGTATAACTTATTGATCATGTCCCATATATTTTCTTTTAGGATTCCACCACATTGATAGCCAGCCAGGATTCCTGAGAGAGCATGCGATGACAGCCCAACGAGCGATGCAGCATCAGTGTAGGGCCCTCTTACATCATTAGCACCTTCGGTCTGTGTTCCAGAAGCACCACTACCCCTTGGGAAACCGTTTTCACTAGCCCCACCAGCAGAGGATGCATGCCAACTGAGCACGTTGCATGAGTTTCAGTGGAAGAGGCCTCTGAGGTTCTGAGGAAAGATGGACCCGCAGGTGGCTGAGGACTCACAGGAGGCTGTAGTTAGAGTTTTCCACCTGGATGGGACACTAGCTAACCTTATGGTGATCCTAGCAGTCAGTCTTTTTCAGGAAGAAGTAGGGAGATGGTGGAGCTTGATGTTCCAGATACACGATGAGGTGACCCTCATCTGGGCAGACTTTGAGAGCCTTTTCAGGATTGAGTTCCTCCCACCGACTTTACGCTCTATGTGTATATAGAAGTTGTTTCACTTGCAGTTGGGCAACATGACTGTGGAATAGTACTCGAAAAGGTTCACTAATCTATCTAGATACTCCACATAAATGGTAAGAGACCCATTTTTCAGGCCTCAGACCTTTAAGAAGGGTCTCCAATTGGAGATAAGAGCATCGATGATATCTCTCATCATTCCGACGCAGGCTTGGGTGCTAGAGAAAGCACTTTTGGTGGAGATATTTCAAAATGAGCAGGCACCGATGGCGAGAGCCACCACCAGAAGTCTAGTAGCAGAGTCATACATAGCAGGTAGTGGATGGATGATGGAGGGGCTGATGCGGGCCAGGCCTTCTGGTGGATTACCTCAGGATATAGTGTAAGTGGTGCGGGGCTCACAGGATATAGGAGGAAAGCTGAGGTACAGGAAGTGTTACTCATGCGGCAGGCAGGGTCGGATGGCTCGCAACTTCCCGACCTGCCATATAGACAATCAAGAAGATGGTCAAGGTACTGTCGAGGTTGAGGAAGATATTTGATCAGAGAGGTTCGAAAGTAGTAGGCAGACGTGGCAGATGAACTATCCATGTAGTAGGTGGTGGGCGGCAATTCTAGGTTCTACCACCACTGCCTCTAGGTGGTCCACCCCGACCACAAGGTGTAGGTGGACAGGGACGAGCTCAGCTCTAGGAAGCTGAGGCCTATGACCATGACACTCCGGACATGATTAAGGGTACAATATATGTCTACTCCACCTTAGTTGTAGTACTTATAGACATAGGTTCCAGTCACTCTTTTCTTTCCATGACCATCATTAAGATCTTGGAGATTCCGGTGGATCTGTTGGCTTGATACTTACGGCTTGAGACTCCTATGGGAGAGGATTCAGAAATTACACACTGGTGCCGACAGTGTGAGCTGACTCTAAGAGGAGATAGAATCAACTGGGACCTTCTAGTAGCAGCATCGAGGCCTTACAACGTCATCTTGGGTATATACTGGTTATTCGTAGTCTAGGCTCAGATTGACTGTATTACGTGCAAAGTGCGGTGTATCTGTGAGGATGGGACCAAGTTTTCTGTCCCTGAAAAAAAGGGAACCTTTACATTACAGGATGGACTTACCTAGAGGAGGGTTCAGCCAATCACACATTTTTTGTATAGCCTTACCCTTGGAGTGGTTGATGTTGAGAGTTTGATCTATCCTATAGTGGTGGACCAGTATGCCGAGGTCTTTCCTGATGATGCTTCGGGACTACCTACACATTGAGAGGTAAAATTTTACATCAACCAGTACCATGGGATGAAAATTATATCTACACCATCATATCATATGGCTTACACAGATCTTCATGTGTTATTGGTACAGTTGGAGGACTAGCAGAGAAAAGGATTCATAAGTCCTAGTGTTTCTCCATGGGCAACCCCAATTTTGTTTTCCAAGAAATAAAATGGTAATTTGAGACTCTGTGTGGACTACCGAATCCTGAACTAGGTGATTGTGAAGAACAAGTATCCACTTCTCAGGATTTATGATCTTCTCGATTATCTGAAGGGAGCTCATTGGTTTTAGAAGAAAGGCCTCAAATCAGGCTGTCATCAGCTCATGGTACGAGATGAGGATGTGTAGAAAATGACCTTTAGATGTCGGTATGGTCACTATGAGTTCTTTGTTATGCCATTTGGCATGACCAACACCCTTGCAGTATTCATGGGACTCATGAATAAGATCCTTCATCCTTTACTCAACCGCTTTGTGGTGGTATTCATTAACGAAATCTTGATATACTCAGCGATAGAGGAGAAGCATTCCTATCATCTGCAGATAGTTTTGGATACCCTCTGAGAAAACCATCTTTATGGTAAGCTCTCAAAGTGCCACTTCTGGATACGAAAGGACCACTTTCTTGGACACATTATCTCAGAGGATATATTTTTATTTGATTCAGTGACGATAGAGGCTATACTTTCTTGGGAGACACCAAGGAGAGTGTCCAAGGTGTGGAGTTTCCTAGGGTTGGTTGGATAATACAAGAAATTAATGCATGAATTTTACAGAGTTGTGACTCCCTTGTCAGCATTGACAAGGAAGTGACATCACTTTGTATGGACAGAGAGATGCCAACATATTTTTCATAAGCTGAGGTAGAGACTAAAATGTGCCCCCATATTGAGGCTACCAGAAGAAGGTGTTGGGTATGTAGTCTATTGTGACACATTAGGGACAGGGCTTGGGTGTGTCCTGATGTATGAGAGAGCGGTGATCACCTATGGTTCATGACAACTGAGACAACATGAGTAGAACTATGCTACCCATGACCTGGAGTTAGCAGTAGTGGTATTCTCCTTGAATATGTGGCCACATTACATGATGGGCGAATGATTTATAGTCTACTCTGATCACAAGAGGTTAGGTATATCATCTCTCAGAAGAACCTAAACTTGAGACAATGGCGATGTCTAGAGTTCCTCCATGACTATGTCTTTGAGATAGTGTATACTCCTAGGAAGGGGAACGTGGTATCCTATTCACTCAAATGGAGGTCTAGTCTGCAGTTTCTGAGTGAGGCAACAGAGAATCTAGCCACGTTGTAGATATCCTTTATGAATAGAGATGGAGCGACTTACCTCCAGTCTATGACAGTCACTCCCCCACTCCTTCAGCGATTCAGGGTGTCACAACATGGGGACATTGACTATGAGGTTCGACATGCTTAGATATCCTATGGACATGCACGTGATGTATTTTCTGAAGGTGGGGAGCATGTCATTATCTTCAGAGGACGTACCAGGGTACCAGTGGCGCTACGGGAGGAGGTGTTGAGGGAGTTCCATAAATCCCCTCTAGCAGTGCATCTAGGTGTGGAAATTATTTACCTGAACCTTCCGTGTTAGCACTAGTGTCTAGGGATTAAGAAAATAGTGGAAGAGTTTATTTCACGATGCCTTAATTGTTAGCAAGTGAAGGCCGAGAGTCAGATTCCAGTAGGATTATCACAGCCACTAGAGGTGTTGGAGTGGAAGTGGGAAGGAATATCCATGGATATTTTGGCAGGGCTTCCACATACATCTAGGGGACATGATTCCATCTCTGTGATCATTGAATGACTCACCAAGTCGGCCCAATTCCTACCTATATAAGAGTAGGGATCAGTAGAGGGCTTAAGATGCCTCTACGTATAGAAGATTCTATGACTTCATGAGGTGCCATCGACGATAGTGTCTAACCGTGACACCCATTTTACTTCCTGGTTGTGGAAGGGATTATAGGTATAGTTCGGGACACAGCTATGTTTGAGCACCACCTTTCGTCCTCAGACGGATGGTCAGACAGAGCGGACCATACAGACACTTGAGGACATGCTTCGTTCTTGCATCCTAAATTTTGGCCATAGTTGGGAGGATCAATGGACCTTGGTGGAGTTCACATAAAACAATAGCTATCACTCCATAATTAGAATAGAACCGTTCGAGGCCCTATACAGTCGACCTTTCAATTCACCTCTATGCTATATAGACCCAGAGGAGTCAACATTTATGGGTCTAGAGTTGGTATGGGCTACCACTAAGAAGGTGCAGATCATCCAGGAGCAGATGAAGACTGCAGAGAGCCAACAAAAATCTTATGCTGATAGGAGAAGGAGAACTTTTCAGTTCAAGGAGGTAGACCATGTCTTCCTATGGGTCTCCCCGTGATGTCTTTTATGGAGATTTGGCAGAGGCGGCAAGTTATCACCGAGGTTTATCAGACCATTTCTGATACTTTATCATATATGCAACGTGGCATACCGCTTGGAACTTCCACTGTAGTTGGAGAGGGTGCATGAAATCTTCCACCTATCCTGATAGAGGAGATACGTGCATGACCCAACTCACATCACCGACCATGGCGAGATAGACTTTGATCATGGGGCGATGTTTACAGAGGCTCCAATAGAGATTGAGGATTGACAGGAGAGAATCTGTCATGGGAAGTTGATACCTCAGGTTCGTGTTCACTGGTAGCACATGAACCTACAGGACAACACATGGGAGAGGGAGGTCCATATTCGTGATTAGTACCCCCAATTTTTTATTTATCTATATTCTAGTTTTCGGGGATGAAACCCCCAAAGGTGGGGATAATGTAAAGACCCGGATTTTCCATGAAATGTTTTTATTATATGGAATTATTATGAGTCTGTGAAAATTGGTGGTGCAAGATTATGAGGCCCAGTGTTCCCAAAATGAATTTCTAAACTTTTTTAAGGTACGTTCATTAAATGCGCGAGTGGCATTTTCTAACTTTTGAACCGGTTCATGGATTAAAAATATGAGGGCACCGTTGAATCTGAAGCATTGGGATTCACTTAAGGGAGGCTTTACTCTGATCACAGTATGTCTAGATAAAAAGTTAAATTTTTGGACTTTTTAAAAGAAATAAATAAAATAAATTTGTTATTTTATTTTATTTCTTTTCCTCCAACAGACAAGTGGTAACGTGGGACTTGTGATGTGTTAATCCAATAAATGGCTTGACATTTCAATCCTAAGTAACAACAACATTGTGGAATTTGGGAGTTTCTTAATTAATGAGCCCCCATTAATTCCCAGTGTTGTTACATACCCTCCCCCTCTCCTATATATATGGATCTTGGGGAGAGGTCTCGACACAGCTTTAACAAGCAACAAAGTGCTAATAAAGTTCATAGATTCCAAACCATTAAGGGACGGAGTCGGTTCTGGCAAGTAGTGATGAGTGACACCGAAACCCAGAATCAAAGATCGACGATCGAGCGACATCGTTGGAGGCTAGTAGAAGGGGATGAAAAACACTGACCCACTTCCTCAATTTTAGGAATTTCTCCATTGTTCTTGAGGTACGGTTCACTTTTGGTTTTAATTTCAAGAGTTATAGAATACATTTTCCTCCCTCGTGTTGATTACAAGCTAACTCGGAGGGCGTAATCCAAAAGAACCTATCTCGAATCCTCCTCTACCTTGCTACCCTTGCTCCCTCCGTGGAAGACCGCCATCGCGATGGCACCGAACAAATACGAAGGAGGTGGCGTGTCATCGCACGCTGCAAGAGGAGGTTATGGAACTAAGCCACAGTGGTCATCGGAGGGGCCAACACCGGTCGGCTCTAGAGGAGGTTTAGTGTGTCGTCAGGTGCCACAGGTGAGTAAGGGGTTGTAGCTGAAGCTTCAACAGGTGAAATAGGTAGCCAACACCAGATGAACACGAGGAAGGAGGGCGGCGCACCTACGCTGCTGAAGGAACTGGTCGCAGATCGTCAGTCGCGGTAGTCGGAGAAGTCGGCCTGCACATCGGCCAGGCGCAGAAAGGAAGGGAGGTGCGACCAATGTGCAACCGGTGAAAAAAAAGGGTTATATCTGAAGCCACAACTGAGGGGGAACCTATGGCACTGGCAGGTTAGGCAGTGATCGGGCGGCGCCCATGTGGCACCGCCACTTCTCAAGACGAATGGCCTCTGAGCCATTCAGGAGACCGGGGGTCTCAACCCCTGCGCCAGCTAGGGAGAACCCCACCACAGGCCACACCAGCAGGCTACCCCCTTGAGAGAATGGATGCACCCTTCTAGGCCGGGCCGCACACTTACAGGTCGGGCGGCCCCTTGTGGGCCCCACCGCCCCCTTGCAGGCTGGGCTGCCTCTTGCGGGTCGGGTTGCCCCCTAGTGGGCTGGGCCACACCCTTGCAGGCTAGGCCATGAGACCCTTATGAGTCGGGATAGACCTTGAGCGGGACGAGCCCACCGCGGCCCAGTCCAGCCAGGTCGGACCCAAGCCCCACCAGACCCAGAAACACTTAAAGGGTCATAACTTGAGAACCAGACGTCTGTTTGAAAAAACCATCTTTTTTGTTGGGATACTTGGATCGAGATGGTCCTTTTGGTATACTCAACATAATTTTTTGAAACAGTTGGAGTACATATTGGTTGGATCAAACCTAAATCCAATCGGGCCCTCAAATCTAAAAAGCTTATAACTCATTGATCGGGTGTCTGATTGACGCACTGTCTATCATCTTGGAACCCTTAAGACATGGCAGTCTTTTGGGTTACTACATTGTAGATCTTAGTGGTGGTCAAGGTATGTTCGATGTCTCTAGGGGAAGATTCTACGGAACTCAAGTGCACTGGGTGTGAGGAATCCCGTGGTAGGCTGTAATGTGAATAAAGAATATGGATCCTGTGTGGTTCAGTATCTATCGATCTGGTGTGTGTCAGCTTCTACCAGATCCTGTGTGGGTCACCGCTCAGTGATCCTATGTGGGTCAGCGCATTCCGATCCTATGTGGGTCAAATTCAGTGTGAGTCAGTGGGGGTTAGTACCTATCGATCCTGTGTGGGTTAGCAATAATTCTTATTAAAGTAATAAGATGATCTAGCTTACGACAAATCATTTGTACTTATGTACTTATGTTATACCTGATTGTGAGATGAGACTTTTCTCCTTCATGGTTTTATATTCATGGTGTTAAATGTTTGGTAATTATATCTTCATGGTGTTATCGGTGTGGTACTTCTATCTTCATGGTGTTACCTGTGTGGAACTTCTACCTTCGTGGTGTTTTCTTAGTGGTGTTACCTATATGTTACTTCTAACTTTGTGGGGTTGTCTTCATGGTGTTACCTATGTGGTACTTCTATCTCATAGGTGTTACCTGTGTGGTATATCTACCTTTGTGATGTTACCTTTGTGGTATTCTTCCCTCATGTTTGAGATGAGTATATCTCGATTACATTGGTATATGTATGGGAATATACCAAAATAGAGTTGATGTCTTTCTTTTTGGTTTTTACTTAGTGGACCTCTAGGAGACCTACGGGGGTCTTGGGGTCCCTACTGAGTATCGTTATACTCACCCCTGCATAGGCTACACCCGCACCTTGTTGTGTCTTGTGTAGATGACGGGCATCATTGATCGAGGCTGAGGGAGCAAGGACTGGACGGTACTCGGAGGTGGACCATTTGGCATGACATGACATTGGGACTAATGATTGTGAGCTATACTTACCCTTTAGGTAGGATCCTCGGTAGATGATCGAGGAGTTGTTTAGTGGTTTTCTATTGTTTTTGTACCTTTTAGTTGTACTTGTACTTTTCAGTTGGTCTTGTATTATGGCCCATTTACTTTCAGCACACTTTTACTATAGCAGTTTAATTCATGGTTGCTTCTTATTGTGTTATTGGACTGTGTGTCTTTAAAGATTAAAAGGAAATCCCTTCCCATTTTTGGGATAGGCTTTTCCAGTGCTAGTCGTCATCCCCTGGCCTATGGAAGGTGGGCTTTGGGTAGTCACGACATGATCCCCGGGGGATGGGTCGTGACCCAAACTCATCCAATAGTCTAAAACATGTGATTACTTAATCCATATGAAATGAGTCTATTTCATAAAGAAATCCATAATAAATAAAATAAAAACATATCCTTTGTAACATGATGGTCAACTGATGACAAAATCCATCATGATATCCCTCATTTCCATTCGGGGAATATAATGGTTGAAGAGAACCTCCAGGAACAAGTTGGTATGGAATAACCCATCAATAGACCGTACATCATGAAATGAACATCTATATTGACTAATTCATCCCTACCCATACAAATTAACTCTTTAAGGCATGATACATCATGGAAACACTAGGATAGAAAACAAAGGACGAGTGATAAAACTCATGATAAACCACATCCTACACAACTAATTATATGAAAAAAATTATCATGAAACAAAAATTGATGCCAATTATCCTCTAACCATCCATTAAGAGCATCTTCATTGATTTTAAAATTTCACCAAACCTCTACCTCAACATCTCCAAAAATTTAATCGCCAACTGTTATTAACAAGGATGACTACATGACCATCTGATTCAAATAACCTCTACAGCATCCAAAACCAACAACCACTAATATATGGTTATACATGTGGAAAACTAGGACCTTAGGTGTTCCACCCCATATTCCATAGGATGCTGACTTGTATCTTGGGTCAAAGTGTCATGATGGAGAGACTATACTCACATATTAGAATAAAACTACCACATAAATAATAAATCAATTTGATAAATCTAGATAAGTAAAGGTATAAAATGATATATAAAAAATTTCTAATAAAAAAAATAACACATGTTATATTAAAATTAGACTATGAAACACTTGAAAGGTAGTCATAAATCAGTATTAGATCCAATTAACATAAATAAAAAATATACAAACACAAGTACTAGGAAAACCATTAAAGGTTGTCTTGAGTCAAATCCCATTCCCAAACTCATATGATCCATCCAAGTATCCTAACCACACATCATTCACAAGGATACTTACGTTTTCTCTTCTTGTAATCTTGAAGTTTTCTCGTGTACTGCACAATTGACCAATTAGTGTGTGATTAAAAATCAATAGCCTAAAATCAATGAAATCTATTAATATATTTGGTCTATGAAATAAAGTGCATACTTACATGTATAACAAATAAAATCACAATGTAAATAAATAAAACCACTGTTGGACCTTTGGTTTCAATTTAGACCATAGATTGAATCTACATACTTTGAACTAATACAAATGTCTCTAGGCATAATATATCATTAGGAAATAATGCTAATTCTTTATATATTATACTAATAAATAAAATTAATCACTCAATTCTCCTGAACCTATGGGGTGTCATCCCAAATAATTCCAATGTAGTAAGATTCAGTAGTAGTCACCATTAATGAACCTAATGGGTGTCACCCTTGGAGTTTCGAAGTATTAGATGTCATTTTCAAACCTAATGGCTATCCACCTAGGAGTTCTGAAATATCAAGAATCATTTATAAACCCATGGGGTATCACACATGGTATTTTAAAGTATCAGGAATAATTTTTGAACCTAATAGGGCTTACCCCAATTCATTCCAAACATTCATCCTTAATAAAACTTACATGCATATCAAAAATAAATTCATTTAATTCAATTCACATCTGGTCCATTCCTAGCTACCCCTTGGGCCACTCCTTCTCTTTACCATTTAATTTACCCAATTTAATCCCCAAAGTTGAATCACTCAAACAAAAGTTAATTAAATTATAATAGGTCTCACAAAATAAACATGATCACTATATCTGGGAGAACTTCTCATATATCACCATAATCTAAATGATCATTCACATAATTCATGGAACCCCTAGGGTCACTTGTTTAAATAAAAAAACATAATTTCCTAAATCCATCGCACATAATATGTGGATAAAGTCTCAAACACACATGAAAAATAACATTTAATTTCTAAGTCACCCCTACCTGCACCTCTTTAATTTCCCAAGTCATATACCTTGGTTATGCATTCACCATGGGTCTCCAGAAGTTATATCTACTCACTAATGATCTTTTCATGGCCTATTGATGGTTTCCATTTTATTTTTAGGCCTAATAATTTCTAATTTTTAATTATTGATAAAATATACAGTAATATATACATGAGCACACCACAAACACATCAATAAATAGTGAAACAATTATGTGATAAATCATAAACCACCTATATTATACTCGTATATGTATACCCATTGAGTGTTAATCTTTTATTCAAGTTAAACTATGAGAAAATTGAAAAGAAAATAAATCCCTATAAATATGGCATAATGGTGTGAGATATGTAGATAGTGAGACATATGAAAAACACAAGTGAATGTACTCCTATATTTGCATTAACATCTCTAACACATTGAATGAGACTTCATTCAGAGTTTAAACAGAAGTGAAATCTCTAGAGGAGGAAAGATATAAATAATGCCATGGATAGAGAAGATATTATATCCAAAATAAGATAAAAATATAGTCTTTATATATATTTAATTCTTCATGTGAAAACTTTTAATTTTCAACATTTTCAGGGTTGCATGATTTCATTACATAGTTGAACAATCCATTATCCAATCATAAAGATTCCACTATCAAAGAAATCTCATGTCATATGGCTATTTCAAATGGTTATAAAATTCATGAACCAACCATGTGGATCCCACAATCTAGTACACTCCACTTAACTTGGGTAGGCTACATGGTTAGATGAACTATTCACCAACTATGTGGAATGGATCTGAAATTTATTATAGGTTTTCACAGTTTTCAAAACCCCTTTGCACTGTTTCAAAAATAGTGCTCCATCCCTTCCCCCCTTCGCCTGGATGGTCACACGATTAGTACCAACCATATGCTAATAGTGCCCCAAGACTGTAACATAAAACATTTCATAAACATGTCCCTACTTACCAAAAAACACTATATGTTACACTTCATATACCCATAAAAATTTTATGGATATATTACCAACTGAAAGAAATAAATTTTTGGTGAAACCTAAATAAGAAAACACCTCTATAAATAATGAGTTTTTACAACCATCCAACCTCAAAGTAGTTTATCCTTGATCTACTCTCTTAGAAAAAATTGAGCCTTAATGAAATCCAACAATGAAAACTAATCACACAATATCGAAACCCTATCCAATGGATCCATTTGGATACATCTGTGCTGCCTCTTCACCTTCAATAGAGGAACCATCTTACTATGAATATCATTTTCACTATAATCAACTCATATAAACTAGAGTCTCCTTAAAGGATATATTATCCTCAAATTCAATATCTTAATATCAAGACCATATATTGGGTTCCACTCATACATATGATCTACAACACCACTTACTTTTCATTATGAATGTTGATTATCTAAAATAACACCTTCATTACATTTCATCACATGATTTAACCCCAAAATAATGTGAAAAAAATGAAATTTCACCCTATGAATCAAGAAATGAAATAATTTGACTCCATAAATCAACTTATGAAACTATTTTACACCCCATATCAAGAAATTAAATAGGTTTTCACCCCTTTAGTCATGTTATGAACCTCTTTAGGGAGTTAAAATCCATCTAAAAAATTGTTGAACATACTCTAATGTGTCCTGCATGAGTTTTAGTCTGATAATCTCATATTCAATGAACAAAAAACAATACTAATGTGGAGGAAACTAAATCCATGTGGTACTACCAAGAACCACCAAAATCCTCAAAACATTATCTCGACCAAGCTTCTATGATTTTTAATGTCCCATTAGACTGTATATTTCTCTATAGACAGTAGGTTGTGCTCAAAAGACCCACATACCAAGTGTATCTTGAAATTATCATTAAAGAATTGCCATCAAAATTTAATGAAACCTAATGTACACTAAGACTTGATGTACTAACAAAAGTATTTACCTCTAGCTGGTCATGGTCGTTCATCAATTTGATGTTTCCTATAAGATCACTATCACTATGGGTGAATCAGTGATCACTTTTTATTTTCTATGAATGTTTCATAAATTATTCCTAAGATAATTTTCCTAACATACAAAAACTTAATAGGGTTATTATCCACTCAAAAATAAATCTCAAACTCACCTTTCATATGAAACAAATATAAATAATGAGAAGTAAATTATATTTTCTAAGTTTGGTAGATGTACTTACTCCTTACTATGTTGGTTAGTCCCCCAATCATGGACTGCTTCACTAACATATTTCTAGAATACAATGGCACAAGCCCAAAATAATTCTGCAACCCAGCAGTATACTTTTCTACTATAGATTATTTTTCCCCCAAATATCCCTTTTATATCCACTTACATTATAGTAGCTTGAATGCCCATGAAAACAACCCTCTACCGCAACTGGTTATACCCCCATATACAAGTTTATTTCTTATTTTTTAATCCACCTAAGAAGTTTCTTCACTCTCTCTACACGTAAGATTTATCAAATTCACATGTGTACAATTTCTTATAACTTTATATATTCTCTTATTAATTTTTTGTCATGAAACTACCGTAATATATTTAACAAATATTAATATTCTAAAACTAAATATTTCAAAAATTTATAATTGAAATACATACATAGAAGAGTTCAGTCTATTCAACCACAGTTTGATCACTTATGTTTGATGGTATCCATCATATTTTCTCAATCCAATTATGCTTTTTATCTTCCTTCTTCAACTAAGTATAAACTCAAATGATAACTTATAGCTTCTCAACCTGATAGAACTCTATGGGATGGAACTTTGACTGATGGGTATTTACATTGATGTCTATTTCTCTAATGGATATCACTCCAGTGTATCTCTATTTAATGGATCTCCCTCCATTGTATCTCACTATTATGGATCTCTCTTTGATGGATCTCACTCTAGTTATCTAAACTTCAAAAAGAATGAAACCTTTGGTTGGAATCTCAGTCTGTCACAAAAATGTTAGAGCCTCATCTTTCCACACACATGAATAGATTTCTAGTACGAATGTACTAGGTATATCTATTAATAGGTAATACATATAAATTTTTGGTGTGAAACTAATTTCTTTTCCCACTCACTCACATTTTCATATATCCCAAGTTTACGTTCATTTTTTATTCAAATTTATAAAATTCAACACTTCTCAATTCATCTGATGACTTATAGAAACTTCTTGAATCTTCATAATTCTAATCAAATTCTAAAACATCATTGTGAAAGTTATGGTATAGAAAAATCATCATATATAAAGTTCTCTTGACCCTCATGAAATATACTCAATCACGAGTTTAAGTCATATAAAAAAATGTGTATGATGGATTTTATTCATCTGAAGGATCAGTGTCTATCATTCATTTGATGAATGAATGTCAAATCCAATATGATGAATCAAAGTCAGATATTATCAAATGAATCTAAAACCAATTAAAATATTTTGTGAATTTTTCTTGTCACTCATTGAAACCAAACAATTTTAATAATCACTCTGATTCTTCAGGCTAATTTAAAATTATTGACTACATTATTACAACTTATAATGAATTTTTTCTCCTATAACCACTCCAGTAGAAACTCAACACTTCTCAAAATTTATATGACTTTCTCATTTTGACAGCACTCTTCATACTTTTTCCAAGACCAATCATATGAGTATGATGAATTGATGTCATCAAATGGTCTTATGGATCGATGTCACATCTCTGGTTTATCTGATGGAATTATGATTCTGATACTCTATGAATGTGACTTAAAATAATAATGTTGATTTCTCTCATTCTTCATCTTTAGAATATACAATCTCTCTTTGAATGATTTGTTCATAATATGTATAGCATCCATCAACAAGATTATAATCCTATGTTTAATCTGATGGTCAATTCAATCAGTAACTCTTTCAAATTATTCAAACTTGATCATATTCCCATATTAGGATTTTAGAACACTTTTGTATTCGGTGTTCCTTGGTCTAACGAGATGCATCTGAAACACTTGAAAATTAGAAACTATAGAAATATTTATTTTTCTTTTTACACAATTAATCTTCTATGATGATTCTCTATTGATTTATTAAAATTAAATGATCTACAAAGCATCACCATATCTATATTGATCAAATCCTATGTCTTATCTTCTACATCTATAAGTCTCATTCCAAAGTATTTTTCGAAGGACCAGTTTTCAATTTCTCATCATATTCAACTTCCAAAATTCTATATATTTATCTATTGAAAACAAATACAAGAAAAACTCAAATTGGTCCTTCCACACTACACCAACATCAGTTACACTACTTAAAATCTCACTAGACTACACACCATAGATCCAAATGTCTTATAAATAACTCAATCATGATTCCCCACCTCATGAGAGATTAATGAATTATTAATACACCAACATTAAACCTTATTGGTTGATTCTACTAGTATATACTAGTCCATTTTTCACCGGATTAACTTATTAGAACCCAATTTCTCTCACTTAAGCATGTTAATAACATAAGGCCTTTCTACTTATTTATATGAGTATTTCATACCAGACAAATGGAGTCTCATAGACCTTACTACCCTATAGAATGATTCTATATATCCAAACTTGGTCACAGCACTGAACTATTATGAAATATCAAATAGTTATAAAAAATGATTGTAATAACCTTACCAAACATTCACTAGATGACACACATACTTGGGTGACTCCCATTTATTATATCCAGCTCAATCTGAAACTCTAAATGAATCTTCAAAAAAGTAAAACCACCTCTAGGTTGGGTTTATCAATGTGTCCCTTCTGATGTTTACCAAAAATTTATCTAAATGAGAACCATGGGCTCACTCAATTCATGTTGTTCTCTCGACTATAGGACTTAAATATTAAATATCTATTAAAAAGATCCTACATGATATCCAACATTTTCTAACAATGGATTACTTTAAACCCACTCACATAACTTAAATAATTTTTCATCTTGAGATCAACACCCAACCATTTCATTTGATTCAAAGGTCACTTCACTATAGCTCACACTCTCCACAAGAGGTCACCACTCAACTCTCATACGAGCTCAGCATCTTGAAAACACAAAGTACTCTTGACAACATAATAATTTTATCACCACTAATGGTATCTTTTTTTCACAAATCATTCATCCCTGGTGCATTCACTCCCCTTGATAGTATACACTAGGTCATATCCTAGAGCAACTCAAACTTTTACCAACATACGACATAACGTTAAGTGTATGCACCCTCTTCTTCTTCTCACTCTAATAAGTAATGTCATGCCATTCCACCATTATTTCATAAAAAATCATTCACCAATCCCATAAAATCCATAACTTTACTTCGAGAAGACTTAAAAAATATGGATTCCTATACCCACCAAAACATATTCACACCTTATATATTCTTAACCCCAATGGATATACAGGGACTTAATACATACATATAAAAGTGGTATAACTACACACTTTGAGAATTGATTTCATACATCATGCATTTAAATCCATTATCATTACCTCACCTCATGTATCAAGTAATTTCAAAAACTCAATCTCATTATCCCAATGATTTCTAAAAAAATATCCCTTGACATGTCTCACATCCGAAACAAATCTCGTTAAATCAATTAAATCCCCAAATCATACCACTATAAGTCCAATCTTAGGTTTCACCAAACCCACCTACCTTGAATGCTAAAAAAATATGACTCACTTTATACATGATAATGGAGTATCTCATTTAATATTTCATAATGGTGATCAAAATCCCATGTTTCCTACTAGGAAAACCAAGTAAGAATACATCTTATTGGAAGCCTTATATAATATTTTACTCGACCAAATAGAGTCATAACCCATCAATAAAAGGATCACATTCTTAATAAAGAAGCTAACCATGCTCATTGTATGTCATTATATCCCGTTGAAAGAATTATACTTGGGGATTTCTTCCCAAATAGACTACGGAATATCACTCATGATTAGGAAAACTACACGATCTCCCACCAACCTTGGGATTTCAACCAAACTAGAAATATCTAATCATGGTCAAAAAATTCTAAATCCAAAAATCTAGAACCACTCAATAAAATGTTTAGACATCTAATTGGTCATACCCTTTTGAAATTTAGACACTAATCACAACATCAAGGTTGGGAATATACACTCATTACACATAAGGCATCTACACACCAACTATATGTATTTTTAGCACTTACCATTCATAAATATCTACATAAATCTTCAACATTGATTATAATATTTTAGAAATACACATGTATAGGTTATCCCTTTTATAGGAATATCATTATATATTACATTTATCTCAATAATAATAGGAAATTTTCCTACTACTCAGTCATAGTGATTGACTCAATAATATCTATAGCCACATCTAAACACCACTAGGAAACTCACAAACATTTACACTGCGTTCTTAAACAAACCACTCACTATAGGATTATCATCAACTCACACTCATACACAACATAGGAAAAACAATGATAGTCCACACATATTATCGCTCCAAAAAAACTAAAACATAAGGGTATCATATACCATATTAAATATAGTATATTCTACCCACTCTTAAGTCAGACATAAACCCATAAGTGACATATAAAATCACAACATATCATGACCCTCAAAGTCACAGTTCAAACAAAAGTCACAAAAAATATAGAATTTCACTCTCTTATACACGCCACATCATTATATTCTCATTTCTTTGGCTCTCTCTCTAGCCGAAGTTAGACATTCTGAATATCAGTTCCTAGGAATCTGTGACCCTCATCACTAGACATTTTTAAATAGATTTTTCATAATATCATTATTCAAGTAAAGAGATAACAGTTGTAATGCCTATTTGTTCCCTACATCATGTATCACATGGATCATATAACTAAACCACTCTCAAGCCCTTAACAACCAATACATAGGTTTAACATCACATATAAAAACTTATACATTATATATATATGATCCATATCACAAAAAAATCATTGTCTTTCGTAAGCCAATTTTTCATAACAAGTTATCATTAAAATGAAATTTAAATTACAAGTTATATAAGAAAAGGCATTATAAATATTATGTGGATTTTTATTTAGCTGATGAATCATAATTTTCAAGATAAATGGTCACATAATACCCTTTAAAACAATTAATTTAACTATAAAATTTCCCAAATGGGTCTTGGTGAAATTAAATATCAATTACATGTTATAGAAAAAAAACACATTATAGGTTGCAATTGAAATTTTATTTAGATTAAATATCATAATAAGTGAGGAAAATATTCAAATAAAATGATTTTATCTATTTATAATATCAATTAAGTAAGATCTCATCATATACTTATACAGTAAAACACTGTATGAATAGTTGTAGACACCATAAATAAACAACTTGTGGAATAGTACAAGTGAACAATCAAAAGAAATCATGAAAATGACATGTGAATCCTACTTTTCGAATATTATTCAAGAAAAAAATCATTATTTTCATACCATTGAAGAGATAAAATACCATAAATCAACAACATCGT
Organism: Viscum album; assembly: GCA_963277665.1. Lineage (NCBI taxonomy): Eukaryota > Viridiplantae > Streptophyta > Magnoliopsida > Santalales > Viscaceae > Viscum > Viscum album. The sequence goes on from OY728119.1 coordinate 1,983,280,457, forward strand.
AATCATGTGTATCACTAATGGTGAAATAAGTTGAATGAAAATCAGAAAAAAAAGAACCTCAATCCCATCCCAGTCAATGTGGAATTCCCTTATATGTGGGTTAGCCACTAATTTTCATGATTTTTATGTCATGTTATGACAATTCTCCAACACTTTTATACCATATACAAAGCATTTTCCTAAATGAAATGGTTTTGATAGAAACTTTTAATGTCCTTATCCCATAAAAAGTCATATGTTTTCATAAAGAAGGGCTACTGGGACCTCGGGCATGCCTCCCCATATACCATTGGTTTATGACTAGTAGGATAAACATAAGGTGGTGAATTGGGTATATTATACCCACATATCATAGTGAAACATATTTTGAAATAATAAATAAATCATATACATATAGATAAGTTAACTCACGAAATAACATACTTGTATGTTATGATATATAAATAAACCCATGATATATCAAAAGGATACTACATAACAAATGTTAGGTAGTCTTAAATTAGAATAAGATCCCAAAAATCAAAAAAAAATCTAAAATTTAAAAACTTGGAATAACCCTTGAAAATAGTCTTGATTCCTAGAATGGTCCCAAAGCCTCATTTTCCATTCTAGTATCCCAAACATGCATCAACCACATGATTATTTCTCTAGTCTTGTCCTAAAAACATCATGTATCTTTAGGTAACACATGATGGTTGAAGAAGGGTATGAATAAAACTCATCATACTACCACCATTGGTATCTATAATCATATCTAGTATGAGAAATAATGTTCATGATGATGTTCAAAATAAATGAATAAAGTAAATAAAAAACCCCAACAGACCTTGTGTTCCAAGTGATAATCAAGATATACCATACTTTTTTGGGACTAAGTTAGATGTATCTAATTGTAATATGTCATTGAGAAATAATAATTATTCAAGGGAGGATGATCCTAGTAAATCAAAGTTGTTTTGATATACTTCCAACCATAAGGGGAGTCGCCCCAAGGTGTTTGAAAGTTCCTGCCGTTAACACTGAACCCAAAGGGAGTCGCCCTTAATATTACAAAGTATTAAGAGTTATTGCTGAACCAAAGGGGTATCACCCTTGGAATTTTAATGTATCATATGTTACCCCCCAACCTCTTGAGGTATCACCCATGTAGTTATAATGTATTAGGAATCATCAACAAAACTAAGAGGGGTTTACCCCAAGGAATTTCAAATATCCATTACCATTAAAAAATAGGGAAATATCAAAAATAAATTCATTTTATTCAATTTAAATTGGGTATCATTCTCAAGAACCCATATGTTCAATCCTTTTAATTATTAGTTAATTTTCCTAAGTGTATTCATAAGGGTAAATCATCAACACATCCATTAATTCCATTATAATAGGTCTCAAAAAATAAATATGGTCATAGGGTCTTGGAGTACATCCTAGGAATCCTCATCACCTAAACAGTTATATACTTAAGTCATGACTCCCATATGGTTACCCCATTGAATTACTAAACTTTATTTCCCAATTCAAACACACCCCATGGTTGGCTAATGTCCTGGTCACACACAAACAATCACATTTTAAGTCTAAGGCACCCCTGGGGTCACCTATTAAATGTTCTAAGTCACTTCTCATGGTTATGGACACACCATTGGAAGGGAAATGTCATAGTATACTTTCCAAATAGTTGTTTTTGGCCTATTTAGAGGTTCTATTTTACGATTTAGGACCAACCATATCTAATTTATAATTTTAGGTTGAAATCATGGTAATGTCGACATGAAAACACATTGAACTCACCAATATAAAAAAAACAAAAATTACAGATGAGATCATAAACCACCTACCTTATACTTGTAGATATATACCAATTTATTATCAACATTAAGTCATAGTAAGCCACTAGAAATCAAATAAGAATTCAATTCCCTAAAAATATAGCATACTTCTGTGATCACTCAAGATAGTGAAAAAAAGGAAGAACAAAAGTGTCCAAACTTATATATTTACCTTAATATCCCTAAAATAATGAATGGAACTTGATTCAGATATGAAACATAATATAAATATAAATAGGTGGGAATATGGAATGAGGGTCTCATATAGGGGGATTTGCTTGCTAAATGGGAGGATAATAGAGGCTTTAGGTATTTAATTTGTGTAGGAAAAAAAGGAAATTATACACTTTTAAGGTTTACATAGTTTCTCTACATATTTGGCCAAACTATGCACCAACCATGAAAAATTCACTATCTATAGAACATCACAATTCATGGTTATCTCACATGGTGTGATAAGTGTTTCACCAACTATGTAGATACCATTATCGGAGACATTCTACTACTAAGTTGTAGGAAACACAGTTAGATGAACATATGCTAAATATGTGAAATGGATCTATAATTTATTATAGGTTTTACATTGATTTATATATCCCTTTACACAGTTTGACAAACTATTCTCCTACCCTTTTTTCCCTTACATGATTGACCACATAGTTATCCCCAATTTTGTGGTAATTATCATCCCTGATTATAACTTAAAAAATTGTATACCTTCAGGCCTCTGATCCAAAAAATGATCTAAAATACTCCCTAGCTACCCATAAACACGTTAAATATATATTAATCAATGAAAGAAACATCTTTGGGGTGAAAATTAATGGGGAATGCACCTGTATAATGGCCAAGGATTTAAAACTATTCCATAAACTTCCCCCACATCATGATACATGGTTGTGAGATCCTTTATCACTCTATATACACCACATGACTCATGAGAAACATCTCTACTTGAATTCCTACTATGTTCAAAACAATATATATTTAATTTTATTATTTTCAAGGATATCATGAATCTATAGTTCATAAATAAATCCATTCACTACCACTGACATGTATTTAAATCTCATAGAGATAAGATATGACTCATGCTTTTATGATCCATGAAGACCCTAAAGTTTTCCCAAATGTGGTAAAATCACCATATCTTCAGATAAAACGTCTCAACATGAAATGAAAGATCATGGGTTGTATAGTTACTCTCATGGAGGAGTAACTATCAAGACCCATATGAGATCACCAGTCTATGTTGAACCAAGATGATACACATGCTAAGATGAAAAGTATTTTTGAAAAATGAAAACATAATTACATCATCTAGAAACAAGTTTATATGTTCTCATATTAGATTATCCTTCAGGTATTTGAATGTTTCCTAAAACTTATCAGTCAATTTAAAGGTTCTAAACTTCTTATCCAAGTATATTAAGGGTCATACAATCTCAAAGAAATCAGATATGAACCTATGGTAATATCCAATGAAACCAAGGAATCTACAGACCTCTACAACATTATTTGGGGAATTTCAAGGAATAACTACATTAATCTTTTAAGTATCCACTAATAATATTTACTAAGACCCAACATGCATAAGAAAATACACCTCATGTGTCTAAAACATATATTTTTGAAACTTCCCATAGAGCTTATGGTATTGATTGACATGCAATATTGTCACTATATAATTCGAATTTTCCTCATCAAATCCCAATTACATGAGGATATCATTGATGAAAAATACCCAAAAAAAGATATAGGAACTCTTGAAACATGAAATTTATGATTCCAATGAAAACAACTAGGGAATTTGTGATAGTGGACATCAAGTACATGAACATAAAGTGCTCAAAATGTCACAAGAAATTAGTCTTTGATATATCATTCTATATTACCATAATATAATGAGACCTAAACTATACAACAATATTTTAAAACAAGTTATACCTCCTCAACAGTTTGAAAAAATATTCTATCTTCAGAAGGGGTAATGATTCTTTACCATTACCTGGTTTAACCACTTGTATTATATGCACAAACTCATACCACCACCGACCCTCTTAGTTAATAACACCAAATCACTCAAAGCCAATATAATAGAATAGATTAAACCCTTCTACATCAAATAATTATTATAAATCCTAAATTTACATGAATCATAGGGTTCCATATGATAATGATACATGGAAATCAAGGATACATTTGGATGTAATTCTTTCCCAAACTTAATATCATGTTTATGGGGTAGTTCCACAACCTATTTAGTATAAACATCTTGAAAAAACATATTAAATCTAAAAAACACTCCACACACACTTACATTGAACTCATAAACAACTCCTACAGCTGAGGAAAGAGAGGCTTTGAACACCTATGACCTATCTAATGATCCCTCTCTCCAAAAAACAACACATGATGAGATTCCAAACTATACTGGGAATATCTTTTAAAAAATAAATCAATAATGAGACACACAGAGTATAACCAATAAATAACATGGATGACATTGTATAATTTTATTTGTACTGTAAAAAAATACCCTAATGACTAATGCTACCATGTCATCAACTCATAACTATGAAACACATAAACTATACAAGGATGACTTCTAACTAGAATTATCAAAACCAAAGAAAATATAATTATCACTTAATTTATTCTCAAAAATAAAACTATGGTAGGTGAAATAAAGTAGTGATAAGATCATCAATCAAATAATTTGGGGACCAAGTTGGATGATAGAAATATGGTACCTCAAATTATCTCTATCCTACCTAGAATTGGAGACTCCATGGAATTCAACTGATAATGTCTTACTCTTAGACCTCGTTGGCCCTATTGAAATACACAACCATGACCATCCTCAACCCTATACCTATAAGGACAAAGAAAATTAAAGGGATATCATCTAAATAATCTATGTTAAATTTACTATCAAAAATCCATTTGAACCTACTACTGATAACATAAGGCCCCAACCTTAAAATTACATAATATTTAGATAACTCAATAATTTGAATTTAATTAACACAGAGAATCATTTCAGGTTTAGAGATATAGACAACTAGGTAATAACTAATACATAAAAACATGAATATTACAAGTAGAAACTTCTACTCACTATCCATTTTTTATAAATCAAAAACTCCTAAGAAACATGACTTTGTTCCATGTTACAATAGCATAACTTTTCCTTGATCCCATCCTTCAATCTATTCTTCTTTATGTCCTGTAAAAACATTATAAAACTTCGGATGAGAATAAAAATATCAGAATGGGATACATAAAGAAATAAAAATATTAATCTTGGTATAACATGAAAACCGTGAATACTTTATCATAATGTAATACCTTTCACATTTAAGAAGTAGTAAATATAATTTACTGAATATAAGCTCATTTATTACACTTTTTGTAAAAAACATATTACCATAAATCCCATTTAAAGAAACAAATAGAATATAATGGTAACTTGGGACATAAACATACTTAAATGGAATAACCATACAGTCGACTTCCACTCATATCACTAAATATAATATCCATAAGACAACCTTCCATACCCAATGCATTAGAGGTTATAATGTAACCTCCCATATTTGATTTATCAGGGAACTACCCATAATTTGGTTTATCATGTAACCACCCATCATTGGTTTACCATTTAACCACCTCTCAAATGTCTAAGTACAATTATATAATCATAACACATAAAATATTTCAAATATCAACATTTGACTAAAAAAAATTCATTTTAAATCACAAGAAATAATTTCATGATATCAAAATACTCAATACTTTTCAAAAACCATTTTCAATACCAAAACACCCAAAAATTGAATAAGTTATTTTTTTCCTTTTAAAACATTAAGTCTTATAGAGGAGGCCAAAGACTAAATAACGATCACGACGGTAGAGAGGTCACTATCTACATACGTTAAAAACGTTCCTTTTTTTCTTTTAGTAAAATGATTCATAAAAAAAGAACCCATTTGAATGAAATTAAAATTAAAAGGTGTTTATCATACATCTTATAAAATAAGAGGTTGTATATTATCAAAATATGCATCAATTAAAGGATATTCAGATGAAGTCCCTTACCTTCAGTCTGACTCTTCACATATATTTCTCGTTCTTTCCGAATAATAAACATAAATTAATTTATGATTTATTTAGAACCTTTTTCAAGTTTATTATTCTTTTTATATCACTTATTACCATTTTATAAAAATTACATAATTATTTATGTTAATATCAGTTTTTTTGTCGATATTCGGTACCTGAGAAGAAAATAAACTCGATTTGATATAAATTGTACATGTAGTCAAAATGACATCATCTCTGTAACAATATTAACTATTTAAATATCATATATATATATATATCTGTGTGTGTGTGTGTGTGTTTATAATATTCCATAACTTTTTGTGATAATAATGGAAAATCACCATTTAGAGGGACGTAATCCATACGTACACATGAGCGCTACTTTCATTTCTTTATCATTCCAAAAGAATAATAATAAAATGATATAAATGTATATCAAAATACAATTATTATATTTTTTTCATTTATGTCTCTTTGTTTTAATAAAATCACCCTTTATACGTTTCATGTATAGCATGAACGCGTCATGTCACTTTGAGAGGCGGTAGTCCACACTTCCTCAATTGAAATTATAACATTTACATGTCATGAAAAGCATAAAGGTATGTATGTAAATAAAAATTTCAGAATAATATATAAAATATAAATATCATATATATCATATATAAATACATCTACATCCTAATATTCACAATGAGATGTGGGAGGAGAAAATCGAACAATCATCGTTTCGTGAGGCAGTGGTTCGCCGTATACAGAAACATCATGTATATATCCATTAGATGGAGGTGTGCGTAAGTGTAGTTATAATAATTTTCATAAACAAATCCTAGTATATTGATGATACTGGTGTTTTTATATAATAAAATAATATGAAGATTATTGGGGGTGGAGAAGGAAAATAAAAGAAAACAACTTGAGAGAAGGCATTACATCTAAATCAGGTAACTTCTATTGATTTGAGCCTAAAGTCTTTCTCGAATTGCCTTCTTCCCATGTTAAGGATTTTAGGAGGAATTTAGTGATATTTATAGATTATTTGGGATGATTTTGGACGATCCATGGGGATGGATATGTGTGATGAAATGGGTAGAAGTGGTGACCATTTATAAGAGGGTTGAAGGGAATTTTAGGAATGTATTGAAATATTATTTTATAATAAAATGATTTTCAGTTTCAAATGCTCAAAAAACAATTTATTTAAAATAGAATAAGCTTTTGGGTATAAAACCTCTCAACCAATAGGTTTTAGACAAGTTAAGTCACAAAATTAACCTAATCTTTTACCATTAACCCTTAGTTAAAAACATTAACTCCTACCATGTCTTCTTGAATTTTTATAATATATGGTAACTATATTTATAATAAAATGACAAGAGAAAAATAATTGGATCACTAATGAAATATTTGGAATTATAAAATTCATTTTTTATAATCTTATATTTTTTGTATGATTATATCATTTAATAAAATATTTTTTTAAACTCATTTCTGTAAATTTTGACACAATTTTGTAATTGATTTTTGATAAAGACATAACAACTATATTCCATCTAAAAAAAGAATTTCCTCAAATATAATATGTCAATATCATCCATAAAATTATTTTATGACATCAAAATAACCAAATTACATTTATTTTAACATTTATAATATCATTTATTTGAATCCTTTATTAATGAAGCAATCATTCCAACATCATTGTGTTCGAATGAAATTTATTTATTTAAGTTATATGAATTATAAATAAAATATAATGATATAGGAAATATTTTTAGATCTATAATTACTATTTATAGCTGATGTTATTAGTTATATAACCCCACATAAAAAATTTATTAGTTAAAGATACATGCTTGTGTTATATTTCTCTTTACTTTAAATTAATTAATATAACATGACATTATCACTCCCATGTGGATCCATGCCGTCCAAAAATTGACCCATGGATGACCATGGTCGGATATATCTTATCCAGTAGGATTTGGACATGTTTTAGTGTAGTTTAATATTATTATAATATTATTTTTTACCTTTATTTACTAGATTTACTTTTAACCATGGTAAATAAAATAATTATTGAAGTTACTATTAATAATGTATAAAAATAAAAGATTACTATTTAAAAAAGTTATACCTTATGATAAAAAAAATGGAATCCATTTTTCCAAATTCAAATAACATAATTGGCAGCAATTAATTTAAAATTAATTCCCGTTGTCAAAACCAAAAGGCCGGTTTTTAAGAAGTAATAACTATCAAAAGATCGACGTATGTTTATGTCCAATTTCAATGGTAAATTACATCTAATGAAAAAAATTGGATTAAATGATAAAATTATATTCCATTGATAATTTTAAACCATAAAATAATATGATTTACCATATAAATATTCACAATGGAAAAGTTGTTTTCAATTAGAATTTTGCGTATTTTTACTATTTATCAAAACATGATAGTTATCCGAAAAATATCGAAAATTCATCCAAAAGTAAATTTTGATTCCCCTATTGATAAGAAGAAGTTTATTTTGTCAAATATGACATATAAAGGTGTCAAAAAATAATTTTAAAAAGGGTTCTCCATTAGAAGGCGGTAAAACTGCATTTTTTTAAAATTATCTTTTTATCTAAAAAATTTTATTTGTTATTATACCATATCTAGAAAACATATAAAATTAATTTAAAACATTAAATTTAATATTTAACTTATATTTTTTATTTAATAAAAATCTATAAAGATTGATATGAATTTATAAACACAGTTATTCCCTTTTAAGTATGTTTTCATAAAAACACATCCTTTATAATCAATTGGTTTTCTATATCCATTTCTAATAAATTTGGTAACCAATGAATCATTATTTAAAAATTTGTAAACCATATTTAATAATTCATTTTATACTATTTATTCCCTCTATTAAATTTAAATGTGTTAACTACCATTTAAAATAATAAATTTTTCATTGTATTATTTTTCGGTATAATTCAACATTGTGTGTAACGTAAGATTTCAGAGAAACCCATTATTGCATGTCAACTAAACTATCAGAAAAATGAATCCCCTTTAACATAAAATTAATATATTATTATTAAATATTAATATAAAAGAAAAATTATTATTCAATAAATACATGGTTTGTTACACATTTCCCGTCTTTTGGAAATTGTGTCCTTACAATTTTAAAATTGACCTCGAAAATTTCATTGAATATACCACATCATAAAAAAGAGTAAATAAAGATATAGCTTTAAAATAAGGAAATAGAATTACCAAGGTCACCCAAGATAACACATACTATGATTCCATGCAGAAAAAACATGGATATGGATGAAAAATTATGGATCTTGTTTTGATAGAGAGTGGTGGAAAACATGATCAGGATAAAATTAACTACCAAAAAACCACAACATGTGATGGGATAAATGGTCTTTGATTTCACAATAGGAAATGGAAACAAATAAATTTTTTTATTAATATCATTTTCATAATGATGAGAAATTTATTTAAGATATTTACTAAGAACATAAGAAAACATACTTACTTGTTAATTAGAGTTTCTTCCTTTAATAAATTTCTTCCATAAACTCATCATTTCTCCAAATTATGAGTTTTCAAGATGACATTATCACACCTGAAGCACTAGAATCAAATTCTAGACAATCAAAAAATCCACAAAAGATGAACTATATATTTCCCCTCTCTTTATAAATTAAAAAAAAATTAAAATGGATAGTACTAGATCAGTTAATACCCTGAAAAGTAAAATCATTTAATCTTCAAAATACAACATGCAATACCCAAAGTTCAATAAATACCATTCAATAAACAATTGCACTTAAATTATTTTAAATAATCTAAAAAATTATGGAAACCCAAAATTCATATGGATTTGATCATATAGTCTTCCCTGATAAATCATAACATTTTTCTCCAAATAACATTGACTACTCTTAAAATCTCATACTGAAAAGTAATTAACCTAATCACATATTCTCTATGATAGGTTAATCATTCCCATAAATAACCCAAATAATCATTTTTCCACAATAAAAACATTTATTCTTCCAAAATAAAATTCAACCACTAATCTTCAAATGAAATCCCATAGTATTCTATTTCCCTTAGACATATAGTGTTCCAAAAAGAGAAAAAGTATTCCAAAATAACCATTTTCACTTAATCACCAAATCATTTTCCTATATTAATGTTAACCATTTGAAAAAACATATGTTTCCAAAATAAAATTATTCTTGATCCATAAAATCATTTAAAATGAAGTGAATAAGTCATACTAACATGTGACTTCACATAGGCTAGTGGTAGGTGATGCACCCTTGTCACCCTTCGGTTGTGGATTCGATTCCTATGGCATTACCAGACACGACGAGTTCTCACCCATCTTATAGGCTGTACTTTTTTATAAAACTCAAAATAACCCTAACATGTTTTAACCTCAAAGGTTGTCTTATACCTATCATTTTGATCCCAACTAATAATGACCTCAACATCTTAATACATGAAGTCTTATATATAAATTTACATTTTTTTATTTCACCTACATATGATAAAATAAAACTATTCCCAATAGAAATAACATCATTCCTTGATCATGGTGTTCACCTAGTTTCATTTTCATCTTTTACACATAGATAGAAAGTCCATGAATTGCGATAATGATTTATAGATTCTTTAAAATAATTTTCTTCCTTTATCCTAATAAAATATGTAAAACTTGGGTCATATTGGTGTTCATAGAGAAATAGTTTCAGAAAATAATCATGTATGTTTTATTAATTCAAAACAACTGATAAAACTTGATTTTTATAAAAAATTCGGACAGAGTTTGAGTTAAAACATTCAATAAATGGTCCTTTTAAAATACCATAAGTATGTGCTGAGAGACAATATTTTAATAGAAAATATAAATAGGTTGTGTAGGGGTCTCCTTCTTCCCCACCTTTTTCAAAATCACAATTTTATTCAAAATATCATGATAATGAAAAATATATGAAAATGCCTTAATAATATTTACATTTCTTGAAAATATGAAAATAATAAGAAAATAGGATTTGATTAAATACAACCCATGATCCACGATGATGTCAAGGTATATTGGAGGTGTTTAATATTTCAAAAAATTTATTTCTAGTGAGTTTAATGTTAGAAAATGATTCACAATCATCCAAACATCACATTGTAACAATTATTGGAAGCAAGTCATCAAGAAGAGATAGGAATGTTTTTTGATATCCTCCTCCATCCATCTGTAATGGACTTTCGTTGATCAGAAAACATATAAAACAAGGATTTAGGTAAAAATAATTGACATAGAGACTTACCTTGTGGTTATCCAAAACTCCTAATCCCTAAAGTTTCCTTAACATTTCTTTTGATACCAACTATAATGCCCGAGTCTTAAACATTACTTAATCTTGAGATAAGTCAATAATTTGACTTTAATTCACATTGAGTATCTTTTCAAGTTTAGAGATTTGGACAATTAGGTCGTAAATGACAGATAACGTCTTTAATATTACAAGTAGACACTTCTACTCACTGTACATTTTTTATAAAACAAAACCACTTAAAAAGAAACATGACATTGTTCCATGTTTTCATAACATAACTTTTCCTTGATCCCATCTATGAATCTATTCTTTTTATGTCCTATGGAAAACATTTCAAAACATGGGATGTGCATAAAAAGACCCTTAATGGATACAAAAATAATTAAAACTTTTATATTTTGGTTTACATTAAAACCATGAATACTTTATCAAAAAGTAAAACTTTTCACCTTTAAGAAGTAGTAAATATACTTTACTAAATATAAGTTCATTTCTAACACTTTTTGTAACCAAATGATTACTATAAATCCCATAGATAACAACATATATCATATAAAGGTATCTTGGGACATAAATATACTTAAATGGAATAACTATACGGTCGACTTCCATAAATATCACTAAATTGAATATCCATAGGACTGACTTCCATACCCATTGCATTAGAGGTTATAATGTAACAACCCATCCTTGGTTTATCACTGAGCCACCCATCATTTGGTTTATAATGTAACCACCCATCAATGGTTTATAACGCAACCACCCGTCAAGTGTCCAAGTACCATTATATAATCATAACACCTAAAACATTGAAAATATAAAAATTTAACTAATAACATTTCATTTACAATCACAAGAAATAATTTCAAGACATAAAAATGCGCACTCCATTTCAAAAACCATTTTGAATACCAAAACACCCATAAAGGTAATAACGGATTTCTGTTCCTTTTAATAACATTAAGGCTTTTAGAGGAAGCCAAATATCAAATAATGACCATGGCGACGGAGAGGTCATTGTCACCACATATGCTAGAAACATTCATTTTGTCATTTAGTAAAATGATTCATAAAAAAAGATTCAATTTTAATGAAATTAAATGTCAAAGGGGTTTTTCACACACTGTATAACAGAAGAGGGTGTATATTATCAAAATATGCCTCAATGAAAAGAGATTGAGACAAAGCCACGTACCTTGATTGGGATTCATCACGTATATTCCTTGTTCTCCCTGAAAAAATAAAATTAAGTTAATTTATACTTTCTTAAAAAAATGGGAAATTTATTATTCACATTATATCATTTATTACCTTTGTTGACGAAGAAAAAAAGCCCGTAACTCCCAGAGGATGTTTCGGAATGACGAAGCGAAGTCATATTCAGAATCGGAGGCCCGATCCGAAGGCTCGGGATTTGGTGCGCGAAATAATGGAGGCTCCGTGCGAAAAATTGTTCTGGGTGTGGAGAATCACCGGGTTTCGCAGAATTGAGCTGTTGAGGCGCGCAATCTTTGCACGCCCCGGTTCCGCATAGTGAGCTTTTGCGCGCCGGATGCGCTCGGCGCGAAGAATTTCATGCGCCGCCTGGATTCCGCGCCGGAGGTCGCCTATAAATAGAAGGTGACCCCGAACGGTTTGGGGGTTGAGGAATCCGAAGCGGCTCTCGTGCGCGCAATTCGGCTCCCCCGCGTGAAATATGACTTCCAGGTAAAACCCTCAATTCGCGCAACCTTTCCCCAGAGTTCGCCTTTGCGCGCAACTCCACCAGCTTCAGTGAATTTTCCCCCTCCGTAGTATTCCAGCCTTGCGCGCAATCTGTGCCTCGTGCGCACAATACCTTGCTGTGCGTGCAAAACCCTGCGCATAGTTCCCTCTCCATGCGCAATTCCTTTGCTCCAATTGCGCGCCGTCCCGGTATTTTGCGCGCAAACCTTCCCCTTTACAGCCAAAACCCAGGACTCCTCACCTTGACGCCCCTTGGCTGCCCCCTGCACCGGCACCTGATGTCTCCCCTGTCGGGCATGCGGGCCATGCGTTGTTTTCCCGCACGACCTTCCAGGCTCGTGCGAAGTAACCTCAAGGTCCCTTGGGTCGTGTTTCCCATTGTGTTGCTTTGCCTTATGCTTCTCCGCATAGGCACGCTAACGGATATTGCTTCTTCACATTGCCACGCTAACGTGGACCCCCCGGTGGTTCGCCCTGTGGCTCCCCCTTCATATGGCCTTGCCGATGCCTTCCCTTCCACAAGGGGTAGAGGGAATTGGGCATGTAAGCCCTATGGGCGTGGAGAGAACCCACCTTGTCTAAGCTGCAGGACGTTAAATGGCTAAGCACCTCGTCGTTAACACAAGACGTTAAACTGTGGTCCGACCCCATGCTTCGCACGCAGGGTCCCCCTAGCTCGGACATTTTTTACACCCACTCGTCTCCACGAGAATAGACACTTCCTCACATGGAATGAGATCCTCCTTGTCAAAGCGGCATTTATACGGGGGGGAAGGACTGCCTCGGAGCGTAATCCCCTAACCTTTCTTGCGGATGATTGCACCCGTGCATCTCCGTACTTCCCCTGCCAAGGCCAGTGGAGTCCTTTTCCCACTGCGCTTTGTCAAACCACGGGCCTCCACCCTGGAGTAAGCCCCGACACCAAGGGCCGCTAACCACGCGTAAGCCTCTATTTCCTCTTTGGGCCGCTCAACACGTAAGCCCCATTCCACTTCTCACGGACGCACCCTTCGCGACGTGATCGTCTGGTCCCTGCTGCCTCTTGTTTCCCACACCGAGCATGACTCACATGGGCCTAAAGTGCGTGTCGACCATGACATCCTCTTGTGGGCTGCCCCAGAGCGTAAGCCCCATCCCAGTGAACTACGCGGACTTTGATCTGTGCCAACGCATGGTACGTAGGATGCCTCCACGAGGTTCAAGCCCACCACCCGGTCGTCCCGACCTCTCCATGTCGGTTCCCCGACCACCTTGGGCGGCCTTAGAGCGTAAGCCCCAAATATTCCGTCCCGCATGACGTTAAACTGTATCGCGTCCCGCATGACGTTAAACTATATTTCGTCCCGCATGACATTAAACCGTATCGCGTCCCGCATGACGTTAAACTGTATTCCATCCCGCATGACGTTAAACTGTATCGCGTCCCGCATGACGTTAAACTGTATTCTGTCCCACATGACGTTAAACTGTATTCCGTCCCGCATGACGTTAAACTATATTCCGTCCCACATGACGTTAAACTGTATCCCCCCTCTTGGGCCGTCTCAGAACGTAAGCCCCATGTCTCACTCCACCATCCATCCTGATCCTTACCCGGGCCGCCACATCCCGGTGAGATCATGCCACCCTTTCCCACTCCATGATATATGGGAAGCCGCCCACGTGCTGGCCCAAACATCAGTGTTCCCCCTAGGGATCCTTCAACCTGATCCGTCTCTACAAGATGTTAAACCCGCGACATATCCCGTGTTAAACATGGGAAGTTGAGGAAAACCACAGATGGTACGCATTTCCCGCGTTCGATGTGGGATGCCTCGGGCTTCCGCACCCTCGAGAAGCCCTGTGATGAGGGACCAAAGACAGACATGCCGACGATGCCCCAATGTGACCATTATCCTCACTGTAGGTTGCTGTCCCGACAACACCCCTTGGAGCGTCTTGACGGAAGTGGCGTAATTAACTGGAATCCATGTAGATATGGCACCGAGAATGAGCTTCACGAAACCGTCTTAAATCTTTGAGGGAGACCCAGACTAGGTAATGAGCTCCGAGGAGGAATCCACGGAGGGAAGAACCGACATCCCATCATCCAGGTTTCGATCAAGGAGAAGACGTCCCTGAACAAGGAATGGATGCCACCCCCCTTTGGAAAGCGGGAATGTGGGGAAACAAGCAGCGCGCCCTCCCCGGCGGACAAAAGCGCGCGCTCCGGCGAAAGCGTCGGAAACAAAAAATGGTGAACCCGACGTGAAGATCTTCTCCTCAACACGGGTAATGGAAGCCTTTGGAGCATCGGAATAATAACTTGTCACCAGGTCTGGGTAACCCTCACCGAGACGTGAACCCGCCAGGGGTCGAGGCCGTCAGGAAGTTGACTACTCCATTCCGTGACGTCGTTAGCGTGGATCCCTCTCCCCGTCAGAAATCATCCAACGGAGGGTGATCAATAACCTGGTTCGTAGGTATGATGAGGAAGGGGTCATCCCCACCAGGGGCATAGCCTGCTTGGATCTATAGGTGGTCACGCCTCACCACCATCGCCGCCCTCGAGGGCCGCGCAGGGAGCCGCCGCTCCCCACGCCGACGTTCAACCGCTTCGGGAGCCTATCCCCGGAGCGCTTTGACACATCCCTCCCCTACGCCAATGAGGTGGGGGATGTCCGAGTCCACTCGATCGGCGATCCGTCCCAGGGTTTAATGGAAAGAACCCCGGCCAGGCTGCGTCGACGCCGCCGCCCGACTCCCTGATCTGAGGAGCAGGCAATCTTCATGCCTGCACCGCCGGTTCCGGCCCATCTGACTCGACGCCAGCAGCGGGCGCGATTGGGGGAGAATGCCCATCCTGGGGCACCAACATCAGCAACCATTGTGGCCCCAGCCACTGCTGACTCCTGTTCCCAGATCCTTGCGCATGTTGAGCAGGGGAAGCCGCGCGCCCGACTGGGATCGAAACCCCGACCGCCCTGCAGGCAGGTTGGGTCGAATCTCCCGATCGCGGACACTGGCAATGGCCACTGCAGACCAATCCACGTTAGTGCCTCTCACCATGAAGGCTCATTCCGTGCCATCAATCTGGGATGCCGAAAGATTCTTCCTGACGGCTATGCTCCGGGTATGACTCCTTCCAGCACCCACTGCATGGGGTATGAGGTCACTCCCCCTACCGCCGGTCGCGAGCATGGATCCGTTGTGTATCCAGTCGCTCACTCACATGGAGGTCCTCCCCATGTCCCTTTCGACATCTGTCCCGGTGCTTCTCGCACCCCGGCCATCGGTCCCCTCTGCCCCAGCTCTATTGTGGACGGGGGACCCCATGACGGAAGTCTTCCTTACCCCGAGGAGCTACCCAGGGGCAGGAAGACCGAGCATCGTCGCCTTAGGAGGAATGTCAGGGGAGTCCGGACGGGAATCAGGCCAGTCCGTTTCTTGGATTCTGAGGTAGAGTACGACTCGACGATAGAACCTCCCCCCAACCTTTCAAGTTGAGGGCAGGGATGGGGATCCAACGCGTCAGTCTCGTACTCCCCGAATGCGAGATCCGTATGATTACCTCCTCCCTTCGAAGGTATATCCAGGAGTATGAGGACTTGGCATACCACCAGGGATCAAGCCCACAATTGTCGTTGATCTCCTCGGAAGCACCTCCTTCCCCTGTTAGGGAGCGTGAGGAGCTTATCTGGGGACCGACGGAATGATCGCGAGATGACACACCCTCGGTGAGAACCGACGTTGTGACAGGAGGCCCATCCACCGGCCCATCCTATCGCGACATGGCGGCCAGGGCACTGCAACCCCGGGAGGATGACCCAGGGATCGGCAGCCAATCGGCCTGTTCGCCGTATTCCCCTCTGGCCAGCCCACTGCCCTGATGGCCTGCCCCGGCACCATTTCCAATTCCCCGACTTTCCTCAGTGGACGAGTAGGGGCGGCAAGTTCCGGACCCCGAACCGGAGCCGTGGAGCTTCTGGACCGTTCTTGCAGCGGGCCACTTCCCTGAGAAGTTTTGGCCGGTCGCAGAATCGGGCTTCGATGTGCCAGAGTCACTCACCCTAGGAGAGTTTGAATGCTTCCGCCAGATTCTTCGGGTGACTCACTCCCTCCTCTTTCATCATCTAGCACCTTATCCCAAGAGCCAAGCGCATCTTGAGGAGATTGGTGAGCAGTGCCACCGGGTTGACCTAGCAGCACTCCCCGCGGTCCGGCACCCCGAGTCGCTGGGCCTCCACGAGGCCCTTCAGCAAAAATGCGTCCAGAGTTTTCAAGTACTCTGCAGAGTTATTGAGGAGGCCACCCCCCACACACACGTCCGCGGGTGGGGGCAGTACGCTGCTCTCCTCTTCTGTGCGATGTGCCCGCAGCCCGATCCACTAGGCGGCCCTGATGGAACGTCACCAAGGGCAGTAGCAGTCAACATGGTTGAACCTTCAGATGAGGGAAACATTGTGGAGCCCCTCTACGGGGACTCACCCCCCCCCCCCCCCCCCGAGGACAGGCCGCTACTGGGCCCATCTGGGAGGATTACTCACCAACAGAGGAGCCTCCTAGGCCTTCCTGTACCCACGGAGGCACTGCTGCTGGGCCGAAACATCGGCAAGGGTAAAGAGCCCGTCGGGTCTGTCAAACTCGCCGACCCATCTGCCTCAGTGCAGAAGGCAGAGGAATATCCCGAGAAGGCCACGCTGCACCAACAGCTAGCCGAGAAAAAGAGGCTGGTTGATGAGCTCCTGGCCAAACACATTGCAGAGCGGCGGCCTGTCTACGACAACCCTAGACCAGGACAGCAGGGGAAGGAGCATCTACCCCTTACTGAGATCCACCCGGGCAACCGTGACCGTGTCGTGTTCGCCGAAAGGGGAGACACTGGAGCCCATGGCAAGAGGGAATGATATGTTTCGCCGAACCCTCCCGAGTAGCGAGAAAACCTGGGAGACCCTGCTCGGTTTCCTCCCGCTGCTCTGAGAGTCGCTCCGCCAGCTGCCCTTCGAGCCGCTGAGCGCGACTATCGTATCGAAGAGCCTGGCAATGGGCTTGTGGTTAGAGATCCCCGTCAGGACAGTAATCTGCATCCGGATGATCTGATGGAATTACTCATCGCTCGCTTGGAGGCCCTGGAAACTCAGCAAGTGGCGATCCCACCGGATGGCAAGCCGTACCCTGCATGGGTGGATACATTCCGGCCCCACTGGGATTTGGGATCCCCACTTTTTCCCCCTTTAACAGGACTGGAGACCCGCCACAACACTTGTCCCACTTCAACTTGAGGTACAGGCCTATGTTAGGGACTCCGGTGCAGCAGGAGGCTGCCAAGCTCCGGTGCTTCGTTCAGACACTGGAAGGACCAGCGTTCGTTTGGTACAGCCAGCTCCCTGTTGGATCAGTGACTAGCTGGGAGGACCTTCGCCGACAATTCCTCTACAAGTTAAGTTCTACAACACGGAAGAAGAACATTGCAGACCTCTTCAGGTGCATGAAAAGGCCCGACGAGCGAGTTGCGGACTTCGTCGCCCGGTGGAAGGGGCTCACGTACTCCCTTGACATGCCACTGACTCAAAAGAAATTACTGACGATGTGTGTGGGGAACATCAAGGCGGAGTTGGTTCCTTCCCTGATCACACAGAATTACCCTGGAGGGTTCCGGGACTTCTCAGACAAGGCTCAGCGCATCGAAGAAGCCCTGCAACAGGCCTGTCAGGCACGCCCACTGCCTCTTGTGATCTCTGCGAGGAGAGCCGCCAGATCAGAGCCCGCTGCTGTGGCACAGATAGAGGCCCCCAGACAGGTAGAGTTGCTGCTGGTGAGGCC
The DNA here is from genome assembly GCA_963277665.1 of Viscum album. Classification (NCBI taxonomy): domain Eukaryota; kingdom Viridiplantae; phylum Streptophyta; class Magnoliopsida; order Santalales; family Viscaceae; genus Viscum; species Viscum album. Next base: position 1,983,299,271 of record OY728119.1, read on the forward strand.
AGCTCAGCAGGATCATAGGGGTCCACCCCCACAGTATCCGGCCTAGCAACGACCGCCTCAAAATCGGCAGGCGCCTCCACGTAACGCACCGCCACCACCTAGGCGAGGAAATCCGGCTCCGCCTCCTCGGCCTGCTCTTATGGCCCCTGGCCATGGTCAGTCCCCAAGAGTTCCCTTTCCAGGCAGAAGGAATCGGGATTACTCGTTTGGCGAGGCCCAGGTCCCCAGTTATTTCCGTAGCGCCTTGGAGCAGAGGATCGTACGACTGCCTGAGTGCCGGAATCCAGAAGAGGCATGTCTCACGGATCGCCCTAACTACTGCCCTTATCACTGGTTCCTGGGACACACCATCCAGCAATGCTATGTGTTCAAGGACTGGCTCCAAGTCCAGATTTACAACAACATAGTCAGGTTGGGCCCATCCCCGGCACAGGTGGCATGTGTCTTCGTGGGATCAGATGGAAGTAGTGACGATGGGGATGGGTGGGAACATGTTTCCGACCGTGGGTCCCGGAAGTATAACAACTGGATGGCCCGCAGGACGGTCGCCTGTTCCCATGGCATCATCCGTGCCCGCCTGGACCAGCCAGAGCCCTCAGAATCTGCGAGCGCCGCTTCGACATCGCCATCCCAGCCTACTTCTTCTCAGAAGAGCAAGCGACGGAGAAAGAAGAAAGAACGCGCCCAGCCATTGTCGTCATCTTCTCACACGCTTGGCGATTTCATGCCCCTGAAAATGGGGATCCCTCCGAGACCCCGTCCGGTAATGGATGACTCCTCGAGCGAGAGCCCGGGGTACGCTTCGGTTAAAACCGTAGAGTTGGTAAATCCCTTTGTGTCTCCCGACGACGAGGAGCGCCAGGTGGACCTCCCTGAGAGCCCGGGGTATGCTTCGGTTAACACCGTAGTGTTGGTAAATCCCTTTGTGGCTCCCGACGACGAGGAGCGCCAGGTGAACCTCCCCAATGTCCCCAGTCTTCGCCAACGTCGACGGAGCCGTGGCCACGTGAATCATCGGGGCACGATGGTCGTCACCTCCAGTCAGTCCGTGCACTCCCCCGAGACCAGGCAGCAGGCCTGGTAAATAGAGCAGCACTCGCGGCTCCCTCACCCGGTGACAACAGGTTCGCTTCCACCACCGTTTGTGTTGCTGGATCAGGCGGAATCTCCATGCCCGCATCGCAACCAGCCCAGCCCTGCCACTGGCCGACTACGGCCTTCCGGCCCGAGCATGGCAGCCACCTCCCGGGCTTCAGCTGGTGAACAGCGGGACGTGCCTAGTACCAGTCAGTCACCGGTCCTGCCAGCAGGGCCCATCATGCCCCCAATCGCAGAGCGACCTCCTATAAGCAGAAGCTCGCATTTGGCGCGAAAGTATCATGTCCTGAAGCATCTGGTCGCCATTCCGGCGAGGATTTCCATCCTTGAGGCCCTCCTCCTGTCGTCTGAAATGTGTGAGGCGCTCGTCGAGGCTCTAAGGAGCCCCCTCCAGTTTGAAACGGAGGTAGCGGCCGCAGAAGCCTTCCACACCGAGGTGATTGAGGACGCCAAATGTCAGGCGGTTATATCATTCTCCGGTGAAGATGAAGACCCTCCCATACAGGGGCACATCCGCCCGTTGTACATCACCGGCTAGTTCAATGGCATGGAGGTCCGTCGCTGTCTTGTCGACATGGGTTCTGGGATTAACTTGATCCCAACTCGGACACTGCAAAAACTGGGGTTGTCCGAGGATGATTTAACTCCCTCCGACCTCAGAATCCAGGGGTATGACAGGACCGAACAAACTCCACTCGGAAAGATTCGTCTGAAGACCCATTTCGGCGGCTTAATTGCCAATACTGAATTCAAGGTTGTCTCTCAGGACACTGCCTACAATGCGTTGATGGGAAGGTCGTGGCTCTATCTTCACGCAGCGGTTCCCTCATCATACCATCAGTGCCTCAAATACTCCCTTAAGGGTCGAGTGGGTGTGCTCCAAGGAGATGTGTCCATGTTTGCCTCTTGTGAAGCTCGTTACCTGGATGTTGACTATTATAAGAGCAAGGACAAGAAGATCTTGGCAGGTGAGGTTGAGCCTGCCGCTGTCGCGAGTGATCCCTGGATAGGTTTGGATGACGCATATGTCTTCCCAATCCATCAGGGGGAGGCCACGACTCTCGATATGGGAGAGTTCTTTGTTGTATCGGGTACCAGAGGAATCCATATTTCCGGGTCTATGTGACGGTGGGAAATCACCTCGTACTCTTACACCAACCAGGCCCAGGTGATCCCCGAGACTCCTACCCCCGTACGATATCAGGATGTTGGGCTCATAGCAATGACAGTACGTCATACGTGCCTATTTCGCCGAGCCGGGATCGACCGGCTCAGGCCAACGCGACACCACTGCTTTGATGTCATAATGCGTGGCCCCTTGGGCCACCGGCCAGATGGGATTGGATCAACCGCCTTTGTCGCTACGGTCTCTGCGGTGCATGAGTCTCCCGTCGTGACGACCTCTGCCACCCAAGCCGGTGCTAGCTCCCCATCAGGGTCGAGTAGCCCCGAAACGACTCCCCCCATGGACGATCCTTCCACAAGCAGAGAAGAAGACATGGAAGATGCTCCCCTTTCCTTTGAGGAGGGCGTCTCCGCCACGGTCGACGAGCTCGTACAGGTGATCCTCGGTAGTGAGGCGGACCCGAGACCCACATTGGTCAGCACCGCTATGCCTCCCGAGGAACGACAACAGCACATAGACTTCCTCAGACAGCACCATAATGTGTTTGCATGGAGTTATGATGAGATGTCGGGACTAGATCCCCAGGTAGCCGTCCACCGCCTTGGCCTCCCAGCAAACCACCGCGGGTTCAAGCAGCCTCCCAGAAAAATGCACCCCTTTCATGGTGCCATGGTTGAGGCCGAAGTTGATAATATCAATAAGTCCAACTTCGTCAGGGTAGTCCAGTACCCCATGTGGCTAGCCAACATTGTGCCCGTCAATAAGAAGAACAGGCAGATCAGGGTCTGCATCGACTTCCGTGATCTTAATCGCCACTGTCTGATGGATGACTTTCCCCTTCCCGTGACAGAGCTGTTGATCGATACAACGGCCGGGTTCCAAGCCCTCTCCTTCATGGATGGGTACTCCGGGTATAACCAGATCTGGATGGCCCCCGAGGATAAAGAGTTCACTGCCTTCAGGGCCCCCCCAGTGTACTTTCTGCTATCTTTTTATGCCCTTCGGCCTGAAGAACGCGGGTTCCACCTATAAACGGGCTATGCACCGCATATTCAAGCTGATCCTTGGGATGTTGGTGGAGTGTTATGTAGATGACATGGTGGTTAAATCTCTTCAGCGCTAGGACCATCTCAAAGACCTTGAGAAAGTGTTCCGTTTTCTCCATTCTCGTCACTTGAAGATGAACCCGTTGAAGTGTGCCTTCGGGGTCACCTCCGGAAAGTTTATTGGCTTCATCGTCAGGTATCGAGGTATCGAGATTGACCCCGAGAAGATCAAGACCATCAGTCAGATGCCTCCCCCGAGTAATATTCGGGAGCTTCGAGGCCTCCAAGGCCACTTAGCCTATATACGCCGATTCATTGCGAATCTGGCCGGAAAGTGTAAGCCATTTTCTCGGATCATGAAGAAAGGCGTCGCCTATGGGTGGGATGAAGGGTTCCAGACCGCTTTTGAGGAAATCAAGCATTATCTGCTTCAACCTCCGGTCCTAATGCCACCCGTTCTCGGAAATCCACTGGTCCTTTATGTGACCGCCCTGGAGCAATCCCTTGGCACCCTTCTTGCCCAGAAGAACAATGAGGGAACGGAGAATGGCCTCTACTACCTCAGCTGCATGCTCCTTGACGCGGAAGTTAGATACTCTCCCATCGAGAAGAGCTGCCTGGCGCTTGTATTCGCCATATAGAAATTACGACACTACTTGCAGCACCACGAGGTACAACTGGTCTCTCGGGTAGACCCATTGAAATACATCCTAAGTCGGCCTATGTTGACCGGCCGATTGGCATGATGGGCGGTGATCCTCCAGCAGTTTGACAGTAGGTTCGTACCTCAGAAGGCCATCAAAGGACAGGCGTTGGCAGAATTCTTAGCTGCTCATCCAACCTCTGCGGACCAGCCGCTGGATTTGGGCTTTCCTGATGAGGCAATCCTCTCAGTCGATCACGCCACCCCATGCTGGAAGATTCACTTTGATGGCGCCTCCCGAAGCCCTATCGGTAGAAGGATCAACGATCCTAGGCTTAACAGAGTGGGCCTGAGTATCATTTTCATCAACCCGGAGCAAGTCGTTCTGCTATATTCTTTCTTTTTGTCAGAGGGCTACACCAACAATGAGGCAGAATACCATGCCCTCATCACCGGCCTCGAGCTGGCTCTAGAGGTTGACTTACCCCACCTGTTTGTAAAAGGGGACTCTGAGCTAGTCATCAAGAAGGTTAACGGTGACTACGCTGTCAGGAAGCCAGAACTCATGTCGTTGCTGGATTATACCCTCCATCTAATGGATAAGTTCCCATCCCGACCAGATGTTGTTCACATTCCCTGGTCGCAGAACAGTCGAGCAGATGCTTTGGACAGCCTGGCCGCATCACTCGCGGAGCCCGAACAGGATGACCTAATCATCCACGTGGCGCACCGAAGATTCATTTTTCCTGTTATCCCAGAGGGCGGTCGTGGCCCACGAGTGAACCATCTCACCACTGGTGCCCCCACGTCAGGACCCCCCAGGGCTTCAGGCATGGTGATCAAGATAGTTCCTGACTGGAGGACACCCTTGGTTGAATATCTCCGGCATGGCAATCTTCCGATGGACTGAGCAGAGCGGGAACGAATCTGGCACCGCGCGCCGCAGTTCACCCTTCAAAGCTGTCCCAGCCGTGAGCAGCTCCTTTACAGGCGTGGGTTTGACGGTGTTCTCCTCCGTTGTCTTCAAGGAGTTGAGATCCCGCAGGTCATGCAGGAAGTGCACACTGGCTCCTATGGCGCCCACCAGGCCGGGTCGAAGTTGTCCCACCAGATTCAGAGACTGGGATACTTCTGGCCCTCCATGATCCATGACTGCATCGAGTACGCCAAGAGGTGTCATGTGTGCCAAGTTTATGCTAACTTTTTGCATCAGCCACCGGAGCCTCTCCATACTACTAAGTATTCTTGGCCCTTTGCAGTCTGGGGGTTGGATGTCGTAGGGCCTTACCCGCCGGCGACGGCCCGCCAGTGCCGGTTCATCTTAACCGCCACAGATTTCTTCTCAAAGTGGGCAGAGGCAGCCCCGCTTAGGGAATTCAAGGCTAGTTCTATCGCCGAATTCGTGATTTCCAATATCATTCACCAGTTTGGAATACCTCACGCTATCCTCACGGATAAAGGAACCAACTTCCGAGCGGCCGAGTTGAAGAGATTGTACGCCAAGTAAAACATTCGCTCTAACCACACCTCCCGCTATCATGTGCAGGCGAATGGAAAGATTGAGGAGTTTAACAAAACCCTCTCGAACATTCTGCAAAAAATGGTTGGTCAGAACAAGAAAAGTTGGCTGGACAATCTCCCCAACGCCCTCTGGGTTTATAGGACGACGACTCGCAATTCCACCCAGGTGACCCCTTATTCCCTATTATACGGAGCTGAGGCCGTCCTTCCCATCGAGGTCCAACTGCCCTCATTGCGCACGGCGGTCTACGACCAGCAAGCACCGGACAGAGATGCTGAGATCCGTCTAGCCGAATTGGAAGCGCTGGACGAAAGTAGGCTTCGCGCTCTACATAACCTGGAAAGGCATCAGAGCAGGATGGCTCGAGCTTTCGATAAGAAGGTTCACCTCCGCTCCTTCCTGCAAGGTGACCTGGTGTTGGCTCTCAGAGCGCCAATGATTCCCGGAAGGAAACCACCCAAGTTGGAACCCAAGTGGGAGGGACCTTTTATTGTCCATAAGGTCTATCCCAATGGTGCGTATTCCCTGGTGACTATGGATGGTGAGCGTATCACTCCTCCCACCAACGCCAGGTTCCTAAAGAATTACTTATCCTAAACTGTATGGTCCTGCATGACATTAAACTATATGGTCCTACATGACCTTAAATTTTATGGTCCAGCACGACCTTAAACTACACTCTGCCCTACATCTGGGCTCTATGGTCCGAGATCTAAGACCTAAAACGAAGATCCTCTTTTGGTCCGATCTCTAAGACCTAAAACTAAGATCCTCTTTTGGTTCTTCCCTTTTCACGGTCCGAGCTCTATGACCTAAAACTAAGACCTATATTTCTTCCAACACGATGTTAAACTGTATTGCCAGAACTACGTCTAGCTTGATTCCCATCCTAATGGGATATGTAGGAACGCCCAGACCTTTCGTCTTTGGGTCCAGCTTGAGGTCTGCTGTTACGTCTGTTTCTCCTTTGGGACTTCAACCACAGGGTCGCGTGGCATGGTATGATATTATGTCCCCATTCACGTCAAGTTTGCGATAGCTGCACCCCGCGCACCCTGTCCTCAGGGTTTAGCCCTCCTCTGTCCAATGGAATTTAAAGACGCATGTCAAGAACTATGTGTGGCTTGATTCCCATCCTTATGGGATACGTAGGACCGCCTGAACACCTAGATGTCTGGTCCAGACCCATCTCTTAGGGCTTAGGTCCTCCTTCACTTCGGGTTTTGTAACCGCCTGGCCATGTGTTCATTTCTTCTGTACTTATGGTCCGAGCTCTAAGACCTAAAACTAATATCCTTACGGTCCGAGCTCTAAGACCTAAAACTAAGATCCTTATGGTCCGAGCTCTATAACCTAAAACTAAGATCTGTATTTCATCCCGCATGACGTTAAACTGTATTTCATCCCGCATGACGTTAAACTGTATTTTTAGAACTACGTGTGGCTTGATTCTCATACTTATGAGATACGTAGGACCACCCGGACGTTTCGTCTTGGGTCCAGCCCCAGGGATTAGTAAACCCTGTCCTTCCTTATTGTCGGCCGCTCGACCTGACTTCATTGGAAGTGGTGTAATCGGGATATCTACCCCGAGAATGTTCGGGATGCCCCATGGTAATAATGGGAAGCAGCAGTTCTCTCGCCAAAGAGGTCCTTCCTAGAAATTAAGATGACCCATGATCAGTATGGTACGTCCTCCTAATGCGCCTTCTCTATGGTGGCGCAATTTCGGGAGTGTTGGACTCTGTTCGAACAAACCACCACTCCACCTTCCACGCATTGCGTCCCCCCTTGTTCGGACCTGATTATCCACTAAATGAGGCTAATATTCATTGGTAATATATATAATATTAATGTTCTTTATTATTCATAAACACCATTTTAGTGCATTTTACACTTTGAACATCATTTCACATTATGATTGTAATACCTTCCTAAAATGCACTATTATGTGGTACATTTTTGAACATCATTTAAAGTAAAAAATGATTAATCTTATTATACATATTTTAATTTGATAATTGATCTACACTCCAATATGAACATGTTTCATTCAGGGATCAATGGAGAATTCATGGAGGATGATGGAGATATTTGGCAATGAAAGGAAGCAATTCTGGAGAAGGCAGATTGGACACCAGCCCACTGATGAGACGGTGGCGCCCAACATACAGGCCCAATTAATCCCAAATTTCATGGGATTATATAATACATGTATAGGAACAAATCACTCTCCAGTAGTTAATGCTAATTCTGCCTCCATGTTGGTCATTTAGTCGGCCCAAGTTAGAGATAAAATTCTGGTCCAGATTCTGCGGCCCAGACAAACAGTCCACTACATTGATCATATCTCGGAATCCACAACTCGAAATGGGCCAAAATTTTACAGGCGTTTATAAGACATCCGGAGATCCATTTTCTTATTCTATGGCCCACCCTGATTCGGCCGTCTATAAGGTCTTCAAGATGCGTCTGTTCGGTGAAGGAAAGCTGGCTGCCACCTCGGGTCAAACGTGGAAAAGTCCAAATTCCACAAGCTTTCCACCACCTATAGCCTAGAAAAATTAATTAAGATGCTTTGTACTGTTGGTGGTTCGACCCAAGGCTCCCAAAATGCCTATTTAAGGCAGTGGTGGTGAAGGAGTTGGGGATCTTGGATGCTTTGTTCAATTGTAATGTTATGCTGCATTTTTGTTGCCTCAATTTTGTCTTTCACATGTAAGTTGTTCAATTCACTTTAGTTTCTTAATAAAAGATCTTCTTCTACTCTTATTCTGTTGTTCTTAATATCACTTTGATATCGTTGGATCAAGGTGTGAATTTATTCACACCAACCCTTGTGAAATTATTCACACAACGGTGGAGTGATCATTTTATTTTTGTTGTTTTCCTTACTTCTCCATTTCCTCCCTCATGAGTCTACTTTCCGCTTCCATTGAAACCATGGGATCAATGGAGGGATAACCCACTTATGGGTTGATCCAAGGGAGTATCAAGGGGCTGGATTGGATGTTATTTATCACCTAATTAATGTATAATCACTTCTTTAATTGGGATTTTTATTTGATGATTTTTAAACTTCATCGTCCTTGTTGAATTTAAGGCCACACACATCAAGTACTAATACGATCCTTTACCTTGAAGTGCTCAAAACATTGATCCTTAAAGTGTATAGGTGATTAGTATTATAGGGTGTAGGCATTAAACCAGCAAGTGATGATGTTGTTTTATCTCCTTAAATAAACCCATCTCAAATTTAAGAAATTGAAATCATTAAAAAGAAAATACGTCCAATCCACCCCGAGTGATAACCTAGGATCAACTCATTTTTTTAAATTGAATCCACTTAAATCTATTAGATATATTTAAAACCCATCCAAAATCAATCCAAGTTGGCCACTTCATATCCAAAAATCTATCCCTTAGGTTGTGTATCTTAGGTATCTTCTTAGGTCTCTGTGGAATCGACTACCCAAGCTACACTACAAGGACCGTTCTACCCTTTTTCTCTTGGGTAAATTTGGGCGTGAACCAAATTTTGGCGCCGTTGCCGGGGACCTAAGTAAGTTATATTAGACACTATCATCCTTTTTTTTCATTCCAATTCTCTTTTCTCACTCCTCACTCCTATGGAAGTCAATTTTAAACAAGTCCAAACATGGGAAACCTATCCATACTTTGATCACCCAACCCCATGTACGATGTACAATGACCATCCTAATTACTACTTGTGGGATCATCAAAAACCTACTGAATCACAATGTTTTTATTCATTTTATCCACAATACATCCCAATATATAATGAGTTTCAATCACCACAAAGCCAATATGAACATCCTCCTGTGCAATTCCAACAACTTAATTATCCACCTGAAATAGACCATATTTCTCAACCCCTTACCCATCATGATCCACAACCGTTACTTGAAAAATTGTGTCAACAAATGGAAATAATGAATTTTGAGGTTTCATCATTGAGGTTATAACTACAAAGCATTAAAAATTGTGAGGAAACCATCCCTACACAAACTGTCCCTTCCATAACCTTATGTGAAGTGTCTAGTTTCCCACAAACCTCTCATGAATTTATTGAAGAACCAACCTTTGGATTTGGGATTGATGAAGAGGATCAAGGAATTTTTGAAGGGTCTTTAAATCAGGAGGAAATTTACTTTTTGGATTCAAAAGAGGATAATTTGACATCATGGATTGAGTCTCATAAGTATAAGTCCATTGATGATTTTTCAAAAACACAAATCACTAAACCATTAAGAGAAATCACAAAGATTGAGTCCATAACCATTCCTGAAACTGATCTTTCCAATTTTGTGGTTGAATCTTCTATTCAAAAGGAACAAATTCTGTTGAGCAATTTTGAAAATGAAATTGAGTTTGATTCAAAGTCCCAACTAGGTCTAAAAGTGTTAGCCTACCTGAACTTGAACAAAAGGACTTTCCATCCACCCTCAAATTTTCATTCATTGGGGATAGCCATAAACTTCCATTTGTAACCATTTCTTATCTTGAAACCACTAAATAGGTGATTATTCATAATGTCTTAGAAAATACTACAAAAGAAATTGAATCCATCATTTATGATATTCCTTGGATTTACCTGCTCATTTTAGAACAGAGGTTTGTGCATGAAACAAATTCTAAACATAGAATCAATCTCATCCTAGTAGAAGTGGTGAAACATGTGGTCCTTAAAATGTTAAAAGTTGGTATTGGATAATTTGGGGGGTTCAAGTCGAGCTAACAACGTTAAACAAAGCGCTGCATGGGAGGCAACCCATGGTTTTTAAGTTTCCTATAATTTTGTTGTTTTAATAAAATTTATATTTTAATTAATCATTTTTATATTAAAATATATATATAGACTGATTGACCTGTTCTTATGTTATGAGTATGGATGGGTATGAAATGGGAGCACCATATTCATCCGTGTCACGTGGTGTGATCCTTGAGTAATACCTTACCCGGAAATTTAAAAAGAAGACAATGTATCATCAGTTTATTTTATTTTATATATACACTTATATTTTACTTATATATATATATATATACTCTTTTGTTTTGTTTGTTTGTTTTCTTTTTTTCCACTAGGGAAGTCTGCAAGCGACATGGATATCGAAGGACTAAATTGGAGTAGCAAGAACTTCAGCTTCAACCACCAGGTGATTTCATTCCATGACCCTCATTTTCAATTTCCTTTTTGAACTTTCATTCTCTACCTATACCCCTTCTAAATTTTCATTTCTTTAAACACTGGGGACAGTGCTATTTTAAGTTGGGGGGAGATAAAATAAAAAAAATGCTTTTGTGTTAAAAAAAATGAATGATTTGAAAAAATAATTAAATGGAAGGAAAAATTCTTTTAACTTTGAACATGGTAATACGCAATGCACACTTTGAAACTGAATATCAAATAATTTAGCATGCCCTGATTCTGATTTTAATCCTTTTATAATTTCATGAGCATAGATTTTGGAAAGTGTGGCTGTCCAATGTGATATTTCATCGTTTATATTTTCATCCAAATAAAAAAAATTCCAAAATGCACGTCCTCTAGACTGTGGGGTACTAATTTGAATTTTTGGGGTCCCATAATAAATAGCATAGGATGGTTTTATTTTTATGAATAATATGAGTATTCAAAAAAAAATTAAAAAAATAAAAAATAAAAATAAAAAATAATTATTAAAAAATAAAAAATAAAAAATAAAAATAAAAATTTGCGTGTAGAGCAATGGATTGATAAAATGAGAGGCTTTCGGCACTTGGGGATCGTGACTCCAGAGTTTTCTAGCCCTGAGTTCTTCAATCTATCTCTATTTATGGTAATATGACTTTGTTTTTGATTAAGTTAACTCGAGACGATGCCCGAGTATGTGGGCTTCACTTGGTGCCCTAAGGCCTTTGAGTGTGGGAGTCATCGGCAAAGTCTTGCTACATGGGTTAATTTGATTAACTGCAATCTCAATTACTATAGCAATATTGCAAAAAAAAAGAGGGATGAAGAATACTCATATTAGTATTAAATGTGATTCCACCTAGCGCTTCCATGATTTCCCCCTTGAATGAAAATGAACCCCCATATCAATTGTGATTCACAACACATCATTACACCTAATTGAGTTGGATGAAGTATGATGATGGATTTGATCAAAGGAATGGGCTTGGGATTGGGATCTGCTTATGAAAATATCTTGTATTAAAATATTTTTATGGGTTTCATGATTGTTTGGTATAAGGTTTTTTGGTGATCATTTTGTATTAAAATGTTTTTAGAAAAGGGAATTTGAATTTCATTTTTGATGAGATATATTTTGCTCGGGACTAGCAAAACTCAAGTTGGGGGGTGTTATTAGCCACTAAATGAGGCTAATATTCATTGGTAATATATATAATATTCATGTTCTTTATTATTCATAAACACCATTTTAGTGCATTTTACACTTTGAACATCATTTCACATTATGATTGTAATACCTTCTTAAAATGCACTATTATGTGGTACATTTTTGAACATCATTTAAAGTACCAAATGATTCATCTTATTATACATATTTTAATTTTATAATTGATCTACACTCCAATATGAACATGTTTCATTCAGGGATTAATGGAGAATTCATGGAGGATGATGGAGATATTTGGCAATGAAAGGAAGCAATTCTGGAGAAGGCAGATTGGACACCAGCCCACTGATGAAACTGTGGGGCCCAAAATACAGGCCCAATTAATCCCAAATTTAATGGAATGCTAGAAGACATGTATAGGAACAAATCACTCTTCATGGGTTAATTCTAATTCTGCCTCCATGTCAGTCATTTAGTCGGCCCAAGTTAGAGATAAAATTCTGGGCCAGATTCTGTGGCCCAGAAAAACAGTCCACTACTTTGATCATATCTCGGAATCCAATACTCCAAATGGGCCAAACCTTTACAGGCGGTTATAAGACATCCGGAGCTCCATTTTCGTCTTCTATGGCCCACCCTGATTCGGCCGTCTAGAAGGTCTTCCAGACGCGTCTGTTCGGTGAAGGAAAGTTGGCTGCCACCTCGGGTCAAACGTGGAAAAGTCCAAATTCCACAAGCTTTCCACCACCTATAGCCTAGAAAAATTAATTAAGATGCTTTGTACTGTTGGTGGTTCGACCCAAGGCTCCCAAAATGCCTATTTAAGACAGTGGTGGTGAAGGAGTTGGAGATCTTGGATGCTTTGTTCAATTGTAATGTTATGCTGCATTTTTGTTGCCTCAATTTTGTATTTCACATGTAAGTTGTTCAATTCACTTTAGTTTCTTAATAAAAGTTCTTCTTCTACTCTTATTATGTTGTTCTTAATATCACTTTTATACCTTTGGATCAAGGTGTGAATTTATTCACACCAACCCTTGTGAAATTATTCACACAACGGTGGAGTGATCATTTTATTTTTGTTGTTTTCCTTACTTCTCCATTTCCTCCCTCATGAGTCTACTTTCCGCTTCCATTGAAACCATGGGATCAATGGAGGGCTAACCCACTTATGGGTTGATCCAAGGGAGTAGCAAGGGGCTGGATTGGATGTTATTTATCACCTAATTAATGTATAATCACTTCTTTAATTGGGATTTTTATTTGATGATTTTTAAACTTCATCGTCCTTGTTGAATTTAAGGCCACACACATCAAGTACTAATACGATCCTTTACCTTGAAGTGCTCAAAACATTGATCCTTCAAGTGTATAGGTGATTAGTATTAGATGGTGTAGGCATTAATCCAGCAAGTGATGATGTTGTTTTATCTCCTTAAATAAACCCATCTCAAATTTAAGAAATTGAAATCATTAAAAAGAAAATACGTCCAATCCACCCCGAGCGATAACCTAGGATCAACTCATTCTTTTAAATTGAATCCACTTAAATCTATTAGATATCCTTAAAACCCATCCAAAATCAATCCAAGTTGGCCACTTCATAGCCAAAAATCTATCCCTTAGGTTGTGTATCTTAGGTATCTTCTTAGGTCTCTGTGGAATCGACAACCCAAGCTACACTACAAGGACCATTCTACCCTTCTTCTCTTGGGTAAATTTGGGCGTGAACCAGGACCCTCATTTTCTTTCGCGTTTGACGGGACCCCCTAACAGTATGGATTCTCGACCTATGGTCCGCCTACTGTCCGGGGCCAACGTTTCGGAGAACTGGTCATGTTTGACGGGACCCCCTAATAATATGGATGCTCGACCTATGGTCTTCCTACTGTCCTGGGCCAACGTTCCGAAAAACTGACCAACGATATTTGAGTTAGGCCCCGTGTTGCGAACATGGTCAGCGGTCAGCCCTCATTTATTGTACTCCCATTCCGGGCCAACGTGATATGGATCCTGTGTTTCCGCCACGGTTGACAGTTATCCTCCATGGTTGCGCCCCATTGGGTTCCGAATTTGGGCAGCGTGATTCACCCTTCCTCCCCATTCCCCTGTGTTCGGATGGATTTCAATGCCCCCGGCATTTCCCCGCTTGTGTGTAAGGGCACATTGAGAAGTCGACACATCAATCGGCTCAGGGGTCCCCTCAGAAGTCCAGGCCCAGTTTTGGACGCCTGAAGCTTGGTCAATGCCCCACCGTTGAACGAAATGATGGTATGACCATCTTCTGCTCCTTGTGTTGGGCACGACCCACAAGTACCTAGGGATGAGTTGTTATTCGTTTCAAAACTATGGTTGAGCGCATTAAACCAAGGGTACAAATGAATGGATGTGTCCATGTATTGGATTGAGACGATGAGCAGTACAAGCAGAAAGTTCATGAGATGGAAAAAACAAAGCCCTCAGGGTTTAGCGTGCTGAAGCGATCTTTCCAGCGCTGCTACCCTCTGGCTGGTAGCCTCCAGGACCACTTCTCGCTCTTTGAAGACTATCTCTTCATCGGCCACCATAGAGCGCAGCTCGCCAGCCCTAGCTTGTGCCTGCGCCCGCTCGGTTTGAAGTACGGTCATCTGGTGACTCACCTCCACCAGTTGTTCCTGCACATCAGCTAGCTGGGCCGTCAGTTGCTCCACGAGCTCAGAGCATGTTTCGATGAAGGCCTCTTTATTTGCCGCTTGCCCTTCGAGGTGTCGTACTTCCTGCTCCGCCCTCAGCAGTGCTTGAGCGCTCTCTGATCCTTCCCAGCATTGGGAAATGTCGGTGCGCCGGCTGCTCTCGCATATCTTCTCGGCCATGTAATCACGGACCGCCAGATGAAGGCGCTGAGCGTCAGCCCCTCCGGCGCACAGGAAGCGCAGCTAGGTCTAAAGTGATCCCATCCGCCTCAGCCAATCCGACTGGGGCTGCCTGAGGAAGCGCTGGATACACTTCCACCCTTTGCGTCGTGTCATCTGGCTCTCCTCGGAGGCCTCTGAGTCTGATTCATCAATCTCCTCAGGGTCAGCAGGTCGGTATAGGGGGAAGTCCACCAACAGATCGGCAACAGGATCCACCCCAGGGATGTCTTCGTGAGGAATAAAATCCTTGACTTTCGGGCGACCGTCTCTCGCCCCAGCAGCAATGATGCCTCCACCACCCACCGACTGCGTTTCAGGAACAGCGCTGCTGATGTCCGTCGCCCCCTGTTCATCTATTTTCGGGACTGACTCAGTGTAGAGAGCATGTTCCGGGCGAGGTGGTATGTCCGCCGCTGGTCCACTTGCGGATGGCTCGGGCTCCTCAGCCTAACATGCCTCCAGTGTTGAGATCACTGCACAGGGCATACGCTGGTCAGACGGGATCTTTTGACACCAAGCACCAGTAGTGAAGTGTGAGACTTACAGGAATCCAGAGCGTCGGTCCCCAGTGTTCTGGCCGCTGTAGGAGCCGCCATAAGCGGAGACCCCTCTGCGTTGGTTAATTCAATGATGGGTGTCGGATCCCCATCATGTCACACTGGTTCCTCTCCGCCCTCCTCTGGTGGGGACGCCCGTCCACCACTCAGCTGCTCCTGAGTAGGATGGGGAAGTGAGTTTATAAGTTGGAAAGTAGAATGGCTGAATGAGGGAAATGAATGAAGATAGATACAAACCTCGAGAATCTCGGTTATGTCGAGATCAGAGTCGGAAATCTCGCCGCTCTCTCGGAGACTCCCTTGGTAGGTCGCTCCTTGCGACCCCTCACCTTCGGGCTCCTCTTCTTCATCTTCTCCCTCACCTTCGTCCTCCCGGGTTTCCTCCTCCCCCTCCAGCTCCTCATCACTGTCGCCTTCTCCTGGTGGCATCGCTTCCGGATCATGCTCTTAGATGAGCATCACTTTCACTAGGAAAGTTGGCTCTGCACGCCGCCCCCTTTGGCGTGAGTATGCGTCCATGGACGTCAGATAATCATGCAACCGATGGAAGTTCACTCGGTCGGTAATTCGAACGAGCCCGACCTCCGGCAGTTGGATCCCGTTCTGCATTATCTTCTGCCAGAGGGCTTTGACGCTCAGCGATTGCCGCAGGGTCATCCAGGCCGACCACAGTTCCGGGAGAATTGCGTCTTGGGAAGGTTCGAGCAGATATCTTATCTTCTTCCCGGGCAGTTCCCTGACCGCCTCATGTGAACCCCCTGCTGGTAACGAGGACGTGGCAGCACCATGTGATGTTCCCGCTGCCGAAGTCCCGGCCTGCGCAGGCCTCGCTGCCTGAAGCGCCCTTGGTTCTCCCCTTCTGACGGCACCGTGCCTTCTTTCCCGTCGCCCGGCTTCCGCGCGAGTAACCTCGACTTGCCGAACTCACTTGTGTAAGAGCCCCTCAGGGTACTCAATGGTCCAGTTTTGTTCATATTCGGTTGCTAGGCCGGCATCAACCCCGGTGGGAGGAAGAGTAACGACGTCGCCAGAGCCGAAAGTGGTAAACACCAACCACATCTGACGCAGAACGCATGGATTCTTCTCCTTCCAGACTGCCGTGAATACATTCTTCGGCATTCGCTGAAGGCACCCGAACTGCCTGGCGAATCGGGACGGCACGTAGGGCTCGCAGATCACCTTCCCGTCGATCCGAGCCACGAGCACCCCACCCCGAATGCTCTAGAAGTATTCATGATGTTCCAGAGAGCCTCGCCCATTGCCCACCAGCTGGCCAACTGGGGTGGGGAACGGGATGAAGTTGAAGTTGGCATGGTTGCCAATGCGGATCCTCACACCCTCCTCATTGAGCGTCAATGGCGCCACACCTGCAATGTTTAGCAAGGATGGTCGCAATCCATTTCTTGGAGGACGGACGGCGTTTGGGAAAGTATACCCGCCGAGATGAGCCGCTACCCAGCCATGGAAGATCTGGAAGGGAAAACAGACTCTCCGAGGTGACCCCCCTCGTGAGATGTGCCCCAGGGTTCCGCGCTGCGCGGAAAGAGTATTTCGCGCGCGTCCGTAGGTTTTGCGCGCCCCATCGGAATTTGGCATGTAACTTGACCAGGAGGCTCCACACTTTGGCGTTTCGGCGTTTCCCTTGGAATCTGATCGTTGCAACCTCTCGCCTTTCCAATTCCAAGGGGGGGGGGGCATTTGTTGACGCCGAAAAAAAGCCCGTAACTCCGAGAGGATGTTTCGGAATGACGAAGCGAAGTCATATTCGGAATCGGAGGCCCGATCCGGAGGCCCGGGATGTGGTGCGCGAAATAAAGGAGGCTCTGTGTGAAAAATTGTTTTGGGCGCGGAGAATCACCGGGTTTCGCGGAATTGAGCTGTTGAGGCGTGCAATATTTGCGCGCCCCGGTTCCGCACAGCGAGCTTTTGCGCGCCGGCTGCGCTCGGAGAGAAGGATTTCGTGCGCCTCCTGGATTCTGCGCCGGAGGTTGCCTATAAATAGAAGGTGACCCCGAACGGTTTGGGGGTTGAGGAATCTGAAGCGGCTCTCGTGCGCACAATTCGACTCCCCCCGCGCGAAAGATGACTTCGAGGTAAAACCCTCAATTCGCGCAACCTTGACCCAGAGTTCGCCTTTGCGCGCAACTCCACCGGCTTCAGTGAATTTTCCCCCTCTGCAGTATTCCAGCCTTGCGCGCAATCCGTGCCTCGTGCACGCAATACCCTTCCGTGCGCGCAAAACCCTGCGCGTAGTTCCCTCTCCGCGTGCAATTCCTTTGCTCCAATTGCGCGTCATCCCGGTCTTTTGCGCGCAAACCTTCCCCTTAGCGCGCAAAACCCAGGACTCCTCACCTTGATGCCCCTTGGCTGCCCCCTGCACCGGCACCTGATGTCTCCCCTGCCGGGCATGCGCACCATGCGTTGTTTTCCCGCACGACCTTCCAGGCTCGTGCGAAGTAACCTCAAGGTACCTTGGGCCATGTTTCCCGTTGCATTGCTTTGCCTTATGCTTCTCCGCATAGGCACGCTAACGGATATTGCTTCTTCGCATAGCCACGCTAACGTGGACCCCCTGGTGGTTCGCTCTGCGGCTCCCCCTTCATATAGCCTTGCCGATGCCTTCCCTTCCACACGGGGTAGAGGGAGTTGGGCATGTAATCCCTAGGGGTGTGGAGCGAACACACCTCGTCCAAGCTGCTGGATGTTAAACTTCTAAGCACCTCGTCGTTAACACAAGACGTTAAACTGTGGTCCGACCCCGTGCTTCGTACGCAGGGTCCCCCCAGCTCGGACATTTTTTACACCCACTCATCTCCATGGGAATGGACTCTTCCTCACATGGAATGAGATCCTCCTTGTCGGAGTGGCGTTTGTCCACGCCGGAGGGGCTGCCTCAGAGCATAAGCCCCTAACCTTTCTTGCGGATGATTGCACCCGTGAATTTCCGTACTTCCCCTGCCATGGCTAGTGGAGTCCTTTTCCCACTGCGCTTTGTCGCACCACGGGCCTCCACCCTGGAGTAAGCCCCGACACCAAGGGTCGCTAACCATGCGTAAGCCCCTATTTCCTCTTTGGGCCCCTCAACGCGTAAGCCCCATTCCACTTCTCACAGACGCACCCTTCGCGACGTGATCGTCTGGTCCTTGCTGCCTCCTGTTTCCCACACTGAGCATGACTCACGTGGGCTTAGAGTGTGCGTTGATCATGACATCCTCTTATGGGCTGCCCCAGAGCGTATGCCCCATCCCAGTGAACTACGCGAACTTTAATCCATGCTAACGCATGGTACGTAGGAAGCCTCCACGAGGTTCAAGCCCACCACCCGGTCATCCCGACCTCTCCGTGTCGGTTCCCCGACCACCTTGGGCTGCCTCAGAGCGTAAGACCCAAATATTATGTCCCGCATGACGTTAAACTGTATCGCGTCCCGCATGACGTTAAACTGTATTCCGTCCCGCATGACGTTAACCTGTATCGCGTCCCGCATGACGTTAAACTGTATTTCGTCCCGCATGACGTTAAACGGTATCGTGTCCCGCATGACGTTAAACTGTATTCTGTCCCGCATGACGTTAAACTGTATTCCGTCCCACATGACGTTAAACTGTATTCTGTCCTGCATGATGTTAAACTGTATCCCGCCTCTTGGACCGTCTCCGAACGTAAGGCCCATGTCTCACTCCACCATCCATCCTGATCCTTACCCAGGCCGCCACATCCCGGTGAGATCATGCCACCCTTTCCCACTCCATGATATATGGGAATCCGCCCACGTGTTGGTCCCAACATCGGTGTTCCCCCTAGGGATCCTTCAACTCGATCTGTCTCCGCAAGATGTTAAACTCGCGACATACCCCGTGTTAATCATGGGAAGCTGAGGAAAACCTCAGATGGTACACATTCCCCGCGTTCGATGTGGGATGCCTCGGGCTTCCGCGCCATCGAGAAGCCTTGTGATGAGGGACCAAAGACAGACATGCCGACGACGCCCCAACGTGACCATTCTCCTCACTGCAGGTTGCTGTCCCGACAAGACCCCTTGGAACATCTTGATGGAAGCAGCGTAATTAACTGGTGTCCATGTAGATATGGCACCAGGAATGAGCTTCATGAACCCATCTTAAATCTTTGAGGGAGACCCAGACTAGGTAATGAGCTCTGAGGAGGAATCCACGGAGGGAAGAACCGATATCCCATCATCCTAGTTTCGATCAAGGAGCAGACGTCCCTGAACAAGGAATGGATGCTGCCCGCCTTTGGAAAGCGGGAATGTGGGGCAACAAGTAGCGCGCCCTCCCTGGCGGACGGACATGCGTGCCCCGGCGAAAGCGTCAGAAACAACTTTTTTTTAAAATTTCATAATTATTTATGTTAATATCAGTCGTTTTGTCGATATTCAGTAATTGAGTTTAAAATATACTTATTTTGATATAAATTGTACATGTAGTCAAAAGTAAATAATCTCCAGAATGATATTTGTCACGACCCACCTTCACCAAAAGGAGGGAAGGGTCAGCAGATTTCCAGACCCTTCCTTCTTTATGTTGAAGGAGAGATAATGACCCCCCGAAACCCGCCTTCAATAGGTCCCGGAGTGGCGACCAGCACCAAGGGTATAAAATCACACACTAAATGGAAGGAATTACCCTTTTTCTTTTAATAGGATCGGGAGATAAGATAGTAAATCCCCCAACACCAAAACTAAAAGTAAAACTGAATTTAAAAGTAAAGCCAAGAACCATTCCCAATGCATTTTACAAATGTAAAATCAACAATGTATAATGAGACTACGAAGCAAAATACCGAAAGAATGAACAACAGAAACTACGATGATCTGACACAAGTTCTGAGCTAGTACGGTCTTGCACGATCCCTGAAGTCCTCCTGGAAACCTGAAAGCAGTTTTATATACGTAGGGTGAGTATAAAAGTATACTCATTAGGGAATAACCAAAGACTCTCATGCGCAAGTGGGGAGGAATAATAATTCCCTATGATAAAAGTGATAACCAAGCACCTAGCATGGAAACTAACCACCCAAGCCTCACCATGGCACACTCCCCAAATAACACAAGACAAGTAATGTATAGTAATAGCACATCGATGTTTGGGTACCCCACTCCACTTTCCCACTGGTTATTGAAGACATCCTACACATCGGACTAATCCCTCCATTCTCATCGTAGTCCCACTACCATACCCCACCCGCACACACCTAAGACACAAACACACATCCTGCCTGCAAACACCTGGGCTACAACCACTAACCCGCCTGCAGACACCTGGGCCACAACTACTAACCCGCCCGCAGGCACCTGGGCTATAACTGTCACATGTAACCACACCTGCAAACACCAAGACCAGAATAACCACTGCCACGTCTGAAGACACATGGGCCTCATCCCGAAGATACATGGGAAACCATCTGCCCACACACACCTGGGCCAACCACCACACTACCCTGCCCGAAGATTCTTGGGCTAATAATGGAGTTCAGGCCATCATAGCCTGCCCAAATATACTTGGGCGATCCAGGAAAGGGATCATAAAGGAGCTAATAACCAGCCACTAATAGAAGTGTTGGGAAAAACACCCTCCCCCGTGAAATGGGGGTGTTCAGCTCTATGTTCTCAAATTGGGTGGGGCGCGAATAAGAAACACAAAAACTACACGTATATGTATAGGTAACAAGCACTCACCCAATCTAGGTTTTTCTTCATCCAACCTAAAGAACACTATCCTTACTATTAATTCATAAGAGAAGAGAACAACACCCATGCCCAAGTCATAACTCACACCAAACCAAATCCCCATTTTTCCCATCCTTGTTTCCATGTTCAGTAATAATGTTAAATACGTTTCTGCACCTACTTGGGCAACTAGTAAGCATAAGTACAAGCCAAGGAAAGAGTACACCCAACAACAATTTAAGTATTCACACCCAGTTCTCTTGTAAAGTCACAACAACAAAGGGAGAAGTGAGATCCCTTGAAGTACTAGAACCAAAGAAAACCCCAAGATGCAGCCCCATGTCCCCAAAATCCAAGAGCCAATGGTTTATCAACAATAGAGGATCCCACCCCAATTCGTGATATAAGCAGATTAATAACACATCCTCAAGGTATAACAACAGGGGATCCCATCCCCACCCGTATCACCCCATCAATCTAAGCCCCCATCCAAGAAAACTGTAAGGTCACCTGAAAATGGTTCGGGAAGGAAAACAACCAAACCACTACCACCAACACAAGGCAGGCCCATGCAGGTATTTTCAGATTTAAAATATTTAACACAATGCATGGTTTCAATTCCATTGGGCTTACACCAGGGTTAAGATAGAAAAGGAGTTGATCCTAGTGCTTCCAATTTATTTAGCTGAATATACGTAATTAACCAATTCCCTTTACAAAGAAAGGGGTTCACAACCAAAATACAAGCCATTTAAAAATCACAAGGGGTAAGGGTTTATTAATGCACAGAGAAAGACCACCAACGGCCATGATTTTCAATAGGTGTAAGCCCGCACAATTCAGAAACCATTAATCATGAAAGAGGAGAAAAACAGAGCAGCATCATCGATCAAACCCGTCCCCTTCATTCATTATAATTTGTTTATTATCTTCATTAAAGTTTGGTTCATCCAATTCTATAGATACAGTATCATACCCACCCCGAAAGATACACAGAAAGGAGAGATGAAGGTGAAACCCCTACCTGACTGATCAAGGAGACGTTTTCTCCACGCGCCAAGAACAAGGGATGCATGACTTGTAGGGGAGGAATGTCGGGAACTCCAATGACGAGAAGAAGACTTCAGCCTAGGTGCACCACAAGTCTCGGGAAGGAGGGACTTCAAGAACACCACGAAGAATAGATAAGTTGGTCAAAAATGAAGGAGGGGGAAGAAGAACTTCTTCTGCGATATATAGATAAAATCCCGTTGTTACAGGATATGATAAATTTTAACGCTTTGAATTCAGATCGTGATTCCCCACACGGTTGGGTGGTTACACATGATGGGATAAATTGGTATTTAATGATCCCCATCGGAAAGGTGGTAACAGCTATGATTTTAAATAATTTAATAAAAAGGAGGGGCATTATATGAGAAAGCGCAGCTGGGTCGGTTGGGGAGGGTCGCTCCATCCTCATGATTTTTAAAGCATTGATTGAGAGCTTAAAACGGCCTTGAACCACTTCCAATGGTTAAAAAGGCCTAAAAGTGAAGTTACGGGGAAGGCTGCAGAGGAAAAGACCGCCAAGGATGGGTGACACCAATTGGTCGCACCGATCAGTCACACCGATAATTGGAAAAGGAAGGGGTCATGAGTGTCTGGGTCATTACATCATATACCTCTCAAACCATTCTCTCCCTCGAGAATCAAAACCAAACCTGGTGGAAGGAGGGGGGATCCGGAAAACCACCCTGGAAGATACCTCTCAGGAGTGAACCTCTCCAACATAGGAACATCTTATCTCTTGAACAAACACAAAATCCCGACCGCTCCTTCCCGTTGCACGCAAAACAAAAGGTCTAAACCGCCTGGTCCAGTGGGAGAGGGGTATCCCTTCCTCTGTGTTAAGATACTATCTGCTTTGGGTGGCACTGACTCGCCCGCACGGGTTTAGGCGCATCTTCTTTAATGCGTCTTAACTAGGGATCAGGTCCTCCCCTCCCCATTCTTTAGGACACTTCACACACACATCCACAGAAAAGGAAACTGCACAACCATAGTGGACAAGGTGAGCATTACACAGCAAACAAGTACTGACAAAATAGGATAAAACTCAAAAAAAACTCGGGGTATTGGGCACGCATATGTGCTTCACTCTCCCAGGTACATTCCTCAATCCCACCATGTCTCCATAACACACAAACCAAGGTAATTGTTTGCCCATGAATCACTTTCTCCTTACGATCTTCGATCTTGATCGGTCGTTCTATGAAGGTTTCATCTTCTTCGATATCTATCCCTCCCCAGTCGAGGACATGTGAATCTTCATGCAGATATCGTCGGAGCTGGGACACATGGAATACATTATGTATCCTCAGTAGTAATGGTGGTAGAGCTAGCTAATAAGCCACTTCACCGACCCGTTGCAACACTTCGATGGGCCTGATGAACCTGGGAGAAAGCTTACATCCCTTTCCAAACCTCCGCAGTCCACGGCGAGTGGATACCTTCAAGAACACGTGGTACTCGACCTTGAACTCCAAGGGTCTCCTCCTATCATCGGAATATGGCTTCTTCCGGTCCTGAGCCGCCTTCATCCTCTCTCGTATAAGCTAAACCTTCTTTGTCGTTCTCTGCACCACCTACGGGCCAAGAACACTTGTTTCCCCAACCTTAGTCCAGCACAGGGGTGAGTGAAACGACCTTCCGTATAGGGCTTCGAATGGAGCCATGCCAATGGTAGAGTGATAGCTATTATTGTAGGAAAACTATATGAGAGGAAAGTGTCACACCCATGATCCTCCTGAGTCTAGAACACATGCCGGCAGCATATCCTCCAAGGTTTGGATAGTGCACTCTATCTTCCTGTAGAGACCCGAAGCCTGACGTACATGGACATTACATTACTTTTGCGGAATACTTAGTACATAACAAAAACACACACACAAGGATCATAATAGTTTAGTGTCTTTGGAAACTCGGAATATAATCTTCTAATCGTGGTGAAATATCTTCAACATCTCCCATAAAGATCTTCCTTTTTTTTACCTAAAACCTTTCTTTATATCCTAGGGAAAAGAAAACATAAAAGGGTGAGCTCAAATGCTCAGTAAGGGTAAACAAAAGAAATATCAATCACATCATATTCATAAGAACATAACATTCTGGAAATCTTAACCTGCAAAAGAGAGCCTAATTTCATAACATGGGATAAATCATAGTAGTGAAATGTAATCCCAATAATCATAACTTAAAACATGAAACTTTCTGGCATACACACATAGTCATAGAGAATCATTTCTTGTTAGTCAAGACTCATTGCCAAGACTATCTTAGTGGACAAAGTCCCTTTCTGAACCGAGTCACCCTCATTTCAGTCCTGTTTCACTGAACCGGTATAACCTACCATTCCAGCCATGTCTATCTCATGAGATATAAAATCTTTACCCAATGCATTGGAGGGAGATATAGGTCCCACCCATCTCATAATGATACCATTCTTATGTGTGCCACAAAATCATAAATCATACATCATTGCATAACCCATGTAATAAAAATGGGAATCTTAAACATCGTGACATCATAAAACAATTCATATAAGATAATGGAATTCATAAAAATATTTTCATCACAACATAATCAAATCCATGTAATAATAGGGATAAAAACGGAACCCTATATTATCTTATATGGAAAATAATTTTGATAAAACTCTTGAACTTCATTCTTGAGGAAAATATCCTTTCTTCTTCAAAAACACTTTCCTTTCTTAACATGTCATAAAAAAAGAAGTTGATTAAAAATAAACTTGAAAACTTGTAAAGGAAGCTTCTTGGAAATAATGTTTTAAAAATCCATTCATTCCGTATAAGTTAAAAAAACATTCTTCGTACTTTTGTCGGAAAAGTCAAAAAGTACCTCGTACGAAAAACGACAAAAGATTCCTTTCATATATTTTACTAAAAACTCACCGAAGGGTAAAATTGGATATAAACTATTATAGAAGAATGGAAATAATATTACATATTGAGGGAACATGGATGTGGATGATAAAATACACCCCAGTAATTACCAAAGTAAAAACAATCTCGGATAAAAGTGAGATTGTGATATTTCCCTTACCTTAGGTCTGATTTGCTTTGTACGTGTCTGAAGCTCCTTTATAATGGTTTAAATAATGTTATTTACTTATTCCAGAATCATAAATATTGATATGATATCATATATGGTCATATTCTTAGCTTCTTATTAGTAATATTTCATTGTTACTTGTTACTCGGGTCTTTATTGCCTTCTGTTCTTATGCGTGTTTTGCCGAATAAATTCTTATTATTCTTTTAAGGTTATAGATACCTTATATCCATAATGGTATTAGTGTAACATATATCATATTTAGTCATTCAATTCATTTATATAATTACTATGTAATGATGATCATGTAGAACGAGTCGCATCACATCGTTGAGACGGTATTTCGTATGTACGCACGAGCGATGATATTGTTCCCATGATCGTGGAATTGTATTTAAGTGTTTTTATACTATTTCAGTATCCATATCACTTTATAATAATCATATATAGTTACTCATTACACCATTATACCCATCCTTGTAAGGTGATGGTGGAAAATAGAGTACACCACGGCGTGGAGACGGTATTCCGTACGTACGCACGCGCGGTGATTTCATTTTTCTGTAGGATGGATAGAAGGTGAATTAGGGTTGTTTCATATTTATAATAACATATCATTATGTAAGTAATACTGATGTTATTACTTTTTCATGAAAAAACTAAATAAGAAGAAGTTGAAGAAGAAAGAAATTGAAAAGATCAGTAATGGATATTACCTCTTCTTTGAAACACCTCTTTGAATCCTCCACTTAGGGAACTAAGATTGGTCTTTGAAGAAGACCATGACCTCTAGTATTATTCTAGGGAAGTGGAGAAGGGATTTTGGCAGGGGTTGGCCGAGCTTGAGTGCTCAAATTGGTGTGAGGAGGAGGGGGAGGAGGTGTCCTTTTATAAGGGAGGAGAGGGGCACGTTAGGAATATCTCAAAATAATATTTTATATTAAAGTAAAAATCGGTTTATAATGGTTTCAAAGGGTCTTATTTCGAAAATAAAGTGGGGATGGGTCGAAATCCTATCAACCAATAGGATCTAGACAAGTTTAGGTTATTATTTTAACCTTATCAATTAGATTTAACTCTAAGTTAAATAATTTAACTTTTACCATGTCTTTTTTGTTTTCTTACACTATATGGTTAATACACTTACTATAACTTGCCAAACGAACCCCAAATTGTTTATTATTAATATATATATCCTTATCTAAGTCATTTGGCAGAACCATAGATTTTTAGGAATAAAATAACAATTAATAATATAATATTTTATTTAAAAACTATTTTGTGTCAATTTTGATACTATTTGATATATGATTTTTGTGAAAGTCATAACAGAATTATATGTTCGAAACAAGTTGATTAAATCAACACTAATATATCATAGTAACCTAGAAAATTGGTTTAATTCATAAAATGTCTCAAATTACATTTATTTGATCATTTATAACATCAATTATGTTAACATTTCCTTAAAAGGGTAATTACTGCATCATCGTTGTGTCATAAATAAATTAATTTATTTAAAGTCTAAAAATTATAAACAAAATATCATTATGTAGGAAATCGTTTTAGATTTCTAATGAATATTTATAGTCGTATTTATCTTATGTATAACCCCATATTAAAAAATGTTTTAGTTATTAAACTTTGATTTTAACTATTTTAACTATTCATTAAATAAAATAATATTAAATGTCATAATCTAATCCAAGTGGACCTAAATGGTAATATTATATTCATAAGGTTGTTTTTGGTCGAATTACACTTATCCAATAGAATTAGGACATGTGTTAGGGTAATAGTAATATCATATTTACCCTTAGTTACCCTATTTACTATTAACCGCGGTAAAAAAAGTAAAAAGTTACTATTCACCAAAAAATTATTTTTATCTCATTGAACCACATTTTACTTACTGATATCAACCGTGTCTGTCGGATTTTCGAAATTCCATTCACAGAAGCGGTAAAATTAAGTTTTATGCAAAATTCAGTTTTTAACCTACCACTTACTGGTTTCACTATTAATCAAAAATTGAAGTTTTTCAGAAAAATGCCAAAATTTCACCCTAAGCTATAATTGATATTCCGAATTCAAAAATGATTTCCATTTTACAAAATTGCCAACATATAAGTTTCATTAATTAATTTTATAATTAATTTCCGCTGTCACAACAAATAGCGTGTTTTTAAGAGATAATAACTATCAAAAGATTGACACTTGTTTATAACTGGTTTAAATGTGAAATTACATCCAATGACCAAAATTGTATTAAATTGTAAAAATATATTCTAAATATACTTTAAAACCACTCAAATTAATAATTTATCACTATTAATTATTTCGATTAAAAAAGTTGTTTTTAATTAAAATTTAGTAATTTTCACTATTCATCAGAATATGAAAGTTATCCGAAAAGTACAAAAATTTCACCTTAGGCTAAATTCGATACTACGAATCCATAAATGAAGTCCATTTTGAAAAATAAAATTTAAAAAATTTCAAAAAGTAGTTATTACTATTCATAATGGCTTGTTTTAATAATATCCTAATAGTATATCGTTGTTTAGCGAAACTTGGTGTTGCGTACAACACACACTATCGTGGAAGGTCACGATTGCGTGTAATTCATGCCAGGTCAAAGATGTGTGTTGTGAAAGCTCCTTTTGGTGTAGCGTATAACACAAGACATTAATGAAATTAAAAAGAATATTTTTCATAAAATGTCGGGGTGTTACATTCTACCCCCCTTAGAATGAATTTCTCCCTCGAAATTCGTCGGGGTTATAAATGGTTTACTATTCGAAAGTTTCTTTAATCGAAACCCACGTCGTAAAAAGGAATACCAAAACCAATCTTTAAAAACAAAAGTATGAAACGTAATGGTTACCCAAATAAACTAATCATTGGGTTTCCACATAGGTGAAAATATGGATATGGAATAGAAATCTAGCCATCATGTTCTGATGGAGAGTGGTAGAGAACATAGCTATGGAAAAGATAGCAATCACAAATCCATAAATTTGTGACGATCTAAGGTACCATCTGATTAATCAGATATAAGAGCACTAGGAAAACATTTTTGGTTATCAAGATCGTTTCCCTAAAGTTGAATAATTTGAATTAGAATAAATACTTACTTTATTTTGGTAAAATCTCACTGTTGTTCGTGCCTTGAACAATTTTCACTTCATCTCTTAAAGAAATGAATTTGAATTTGTTATTCGTGATGTGTTAGCAGATCATGTGATAGAATGATGGGTCATTCCATCTGTCTCAAAAGGTTAGAAAAGTTATCAAAAAATACATATGTCCATCTATAGTGAGATTAATGATATATGGTTCCTAAAATGAACTTATACTTCATATATCATACTTCTTAATATAATAAAACTAGTTTCTACTAAACAGGGACTTCCTGTAGGCCAGTGGTAGGCGATAAAGGCCAGTCATACTTCGGTTGTGGGTTTGATTCCCGCATCCTTGTCCGACGCGATGGGTTGTCGCCCGTCCTGCAGGTTGTCCTTTTTCTAAAACTACATTACTATAACATCCCATCAATAATATCGAAAATATTCTATCCTTAAACAATACTAAATTATGTCCAACATAATCCATTCTAATCTTTAGGCTTATCCATAATACTGTAGTCCACTCTCATAATATAGTGAAAACGATTACCAGAGATTTAATACTGTCGTTGATCCCCATATATCATAAGATATGTATTGTTGGTCACATTCCAAACATTGAAAGGCCTTAATCACGTATTCTCTTGAATACCCATTGAACCTTAGTGAAAACATGAATGCAGTTAAAAGTCAACTCTTTCCACATACCAAAATCCAAAAATTCTATATACTCAAACCATGATATAACCTTCTCCTTATATCAGTCATGAGCTCATGAATACAATCAAATACCTCATTATCTTATTATTCCTTCATTATGCGCATATCATCTACTTTCCAAAAAATATCTTAATAACATTTCATGGTTACTAGTACCATTAATCATACACTTTAAAAACTCAAGGAAAGGCAACAGTGTAACAATCCTTAGATGTCTCTTTATTCTATAGTACCATGAGATTACTTATACAACATTACACATGATAAACATGTAATCATTCCACTACATTCTTAAACCGTTGAATGAGCTTCAACAATTCTTTCATCTCAAATATCATTTGTAGTCTCTTCATCATCATCAACATAAATACTACCCATACAACCATACTGATTCTCTTCATGAGACTTTACCTTAGGGAATTGGTTTGCATAATGCCCGTACATTCCACATTTAAAACATTTAACCATTGTTGATGTCGTAGCAATATCATTATCCTCATCCCTGGTGTTAACTGAACCTTTTCCTCTGCAGTTACTGGCTTTGTGTCCTTCTTTTCCACACCTAAAGCATCTTCCAGTTCCTTTGAAACATTCTCCTTGATGCCTCTTCCCACATGATTTACATAGGGGAAATTTAACTTTCTTTCCTCTATGATCATCATGAAACTCCATCTTTCTCTTATTAACCGAGTCCAGAAACTTACCAAATTTTACTTTATTGATCATATTATGAGATTTCTGATTCAACATAATAATGATGTTTGGACTTCCAAATCCCATTTCATTATGAAGAATATCATTCCATTGTCCATCATATTCTCCATTATCGTGAATCATCTTGTTTCCATCCATTTTCTAAAACCCAAAAAGAATAGTGTGAGAGGAAAAAATCATGCTAGGGGAAAACAACATAATAAAGGGGGAGTACCTTCAATATCTAACATCTTAGGTTTAATTATATGATCGTTAGCGTAATTCTAGTACTATAACCTATACGTATACTTAACCTTAGGGACATCCCTTGACATACCTTAGAAATATCTCTAGGGATCCCACTAACGTTTTCGCATCCTAGTTTCCAAAGGTTGACTAAACCTTTCCTCTGATACCAATTGTAGAGACCTGAATCCTGACATACATGGACATTACATTACTTTTGCGGAATACTTAGTACATAACAAAAACACACACACAAGGATCGTAATAGTTTAGTGTCTTTGGAAACTCTGAATATAATCTTCTAATTGTGGTGAAAGATCTTCAACATCTCCCATAAAGATCTTCCTTTTTTTACCTAAAACCTTTCATTATATCCTGGGGAAAAGAAGACATAAAAGGGTGATCTCAAATGCTCAGTAAGGGTAAACAAAAGAAATATCAATCACATCATATTCATAAGAACATAACATTCATGAAATCTTAACCTTCAAAAGAGATCATAATTTGATAACATGGGATAAATCATAGTAGTGAAATGTAATCCCAATAATCATAACTTAAAACATGAAACTTTGTGGCATACACACATAGTCATAGAGAATCATTTCTTGTTAGTCAAGACTCATTGCCAAGACTATCTTAGTGGACAAAGTCCCTTTCTGAACCGAGTCACCCTCGTTTCAGTCCTGTTTCACTGAACCGATATAACCTACCATTCCAGCCATGTCTATCTCATGAGATATAAAATCTTTACCCAATGAATTGGAGGGAGATATAGGTCCCACCCATCTCATAATGATACCATTCTTATGTGTGCCACAAAATCATAAATCATACATCATTGCATAACCCATGTAATAAAAATGGGAATCTTAAACATCGTGACATCATAAAACAATTCATATAAGATAATGGAATTCATAAAAATATTTCCATCACAACATAATCAAATCCATGTAAGAATATGGATAAAAACAGAACCCTATATTATCTTATATGGAAAATAATTTTGATAAAACTATTGAACTTCATTCTTGAGGAAAATATCCTTTCTTCTTCAAAAAAACTTTTCCTTTCTTAACATTTCATACAAAAAGAAGTTGATTAAAAATAAACTTCAAAACTTGTAAAGGAATCTTCATGGAAATAATGTTTTAAAAATCCATTCATGCCGTATAAGTTAAAAAAAACATTCTTCGTACTTTTGTCGGAAAAGTCAAAAAGTACCTCGTACGAAAAACGACAAAAGATTCCTTTCATATCTTTTACTAAAAACCCACCGAAGGGTAAAATTGTATATAAACTATTTTATAAGAATGGAAATAATATTACATATTGAGGGAACATGGATGTGGATGATAAAATACTCCCCAGTAATTACCAAAGTAAAAACAATCTCGGATAAAAGTGAGATTGTGATATTTCCCTTACCTTAGGTCCGATTTGCTTTGTACGTGTCTGAAGCTTCTATATAATGGTTTAAATAATGTTATTTACTTATTCCAGAATCATACATATTGATATGATATCATATATGGTCATATTCTTAGCTTCTTATTAGTAATATTTCATTGTTACTTGTTACTCGGGTCTTTATTGCCTTTTGTTCTTATGCGTGTTTTGCCGAATAAATTCTTATTCTTCTTTTAATGTTATAGATACCTTATATCCAGAATGGTATTAGTGTAACATATATCATATTTATTCATTAAATTCATTTATATAATTACTATGTAATGATGATCATGTAGAACGAGTCGCATCACATCGTGGAGATGGTATTCCGTACGTACGCATGAGCAATGATATTGTTCCCATGATCGTGGAATTGTATTTAAGTGTATTTATACTATTTCAGTATCAATATCACTTTATAATAATCATATATAGTTACTCATTACACCATTATACCAATCCTTGTAAGGTGATGGTGGAAAATAGAGTACACCACGGCGTGGAGATGGTATTTCGTACGTACGCACGCGCGGTGATTTCATTTTTCCGTAGGATGGATAGAAGGTGAATTAGGGTTGTTTCATATTTATAATAACATATCAGTATGTAAGTAAAACTGATGTTATTACTTTGTCATGAAACAACTAAAGAAGAAGAAGTTGAAGAAGAAAGAAATTGAAAAGATCGGTAATGGATATTACCTCTTCTTTGAAACGCCTCTTTGAATCCTCCACTTAGGGAACTAAGATTGGTCTTTGAAGAAGACCAGGACCTCTAGGATATTCTAGGGAAGTGGAGAAGGGATTTTGGCAGGGGTTTTCCGATCTTGAGTGCTCAAATTGGTGTGAGGAGGAGGGGGAGGATGTGTCCTTTTATAAGGGAGGAGAGGGGCACCTTAGGAATATCTCAAAATATTAGTTTATATTAAAGTAAAAATCAGTTTATAATGGTTCCAAAGGGTCTTATTTCGAAGCTAAAGTGGGGATGGGTCTAAATACTATCAACCAATAGGATTTAGACAAGTTTAGGTTATTATTTTAACCTTATCAATTAGATTTAACTCTAAGTTAAATAATTTAACTTTTACCGTGTCTTTTTTGTTTTCTTACACTATATGGTTAATACACTTACTATAACTTGCCAAACGAACCCCAAATTGTTTATTATTAATATATATATCTTTATCTAAGTCATTTGGCAGAACCATAGATTTTTAGGAATAAAATAACAATTAATAATATAATATTTGATTTAAAAACTATTTTGTGTCAATTTTGATACTATTTGATATATGATTTTTGTGAAAGTCATAACAGAATTATATGTTCGAACCAAGTTGATTAAATCAACACTAATATATCATAGTAACCTAGAAAATTAGTTTAATTCATAAAATGTCTCAAATTAAATTTATTTGATCATTTATAACATCAATTATGTTAACATTTCCTTAAAAGGGTAATTACTGCATCATCGTTGTGTCATAAATAAATTAATTTATTTAAAGTCTAAAAATTATAAACAAAATATAATTATGTAGGAAATCGTTTTAGATTTCTAATGAATATTTATAGTCGAATTTATCTTATGTATAACCCCATATTAAAAAATGTTTTAGTTATTAAACTTTGATTTTAACTATTTTAACTATTCATTAAATAAAATAATATTAAATGTCATAATCTAATCCAAGTGGACC
This sequence comes from Viscum album, assembly GCA_963277665.1. Taxonomy (NCBI): domain Eukaryota; kingdom Viridiplantae; phylum Streptophyta; class Magnoliopsida; order Santalales; family Viscaceae; genus Viscum; species Viscum album. The sequence goes on from OY728119.1 coordinate 1,983,332,265, forward strand.
TAAATGGTCATATTATATTCATAAGGTTGTTTTTGATCGAATTGCACTTATCCAATAGAATTAGGACATGTGTTAGGGTAATAGTAATATCATATTTACCCTTAGTTACCCTATTTACTATTAACCGTGGTAAAAAAAGTAAAAAGTTACTATTCACCAAAAAATTATTTTTATCTCATTGAACCAAATTTTACTTACTGATATCAACCGTGTCTATCGGATTTTCTAAATTCCATTCACAGAAGCGGTAAAATTAAGTATTATGCAAAATTCAGTTTTTAACCTACCACTTAGTGGTTTCACTATTCATCAAAAATTGAAGTTTTTCAGAAAAATGCCAAAATTTCACCCTAAGCTATAATTGATATTCCGAATTCAAAAAAGATTTCTATTTTACAAAATTCCCAACATATAAGTTGCATTAATTAATTTTATAATTAATTTCCGCTGTCACAACAAATAGCGTGTTTTTAAGAGATAATAACTATCAAAAGATTGACACTTGTTTATAACTGGTTTAAATGTGAAATTGCATCCAATGACCAACATTGTATTAAATTGTAAAAATATATTCTAAATATACTTTAAAAACACTCAAATTAATAATTTATCGCTATTAATTATTTCGATTAAAAAAGTTGTTTTTAATTAAAATTTAGTAATTTTCACTATTCATCAGAATATGAAAGTTATCCGAAAAGTACCAAAATTTCACCTTAGGCTAAATTCGATACTCCGAATCCATAAATGAAGTCCATTTTGAAAAATAAAATTTACAAAATTTCAAAAATTTGTTATTACTATTCATAACGGCTAGTTTTAATAATATCTTAATAGCATATCGTTATTTAGCGAAACTTGGTGTTGCGTACAACACACGCTATCGTGGAAGGTCACGATTGCGTGTAATTCAAGCCAGGTCAAAGATGTGTGTTGTGAAAGCTCCTTTTGGTGTAGCGTATAACAAAAGACATTAATGAAATTAAAAAGAATATTTTTCATAAAATCTTGGGGTGTTACACTTCCCATCTATCTGGGGGTGGAAGGTAGTGCTAAGGCGCAGCTGGGTGCCAAAATCATGCCTCAAACCCCTTCAGACTCACGAGGTAAATCGTGCATCCCTATCCGAGACTATGGAACTCGGAACTCCATGCAACCTCACTACCTTGTCCACATATCTCTGTGCTAGAGTGTCCACTGTACTCGACTCCTTGATCGCCAGAAAGTGAGCCGATTTCGTCAACCGGTCCACTACTACCTAGATGGCGTCACATCCTCCATGCACTTTGGGGAGTCCCGTGATGAAATCCATCAAGATGTCATCCCACTTTCACTCGGGGACATCTAAGGGTTGCAACAACCCGCCTATAACACGGTTTTCTGCCTTCACCTGCTGACACACTAGGCAATTGGCCACAAACTCTTCCACTACTCACTTTACTCTGGGCCACCAAAACTGTCTCTTCAGGCCCTGGTACATCTTGGAAACTCCTGGGTGCACTGCTAGGGGTGAGTTGTGGAACTCACTAATAACTTTTCCATGCATTGCCTCTGGAACAAAAAAATTTCCTTGGAAAAGCATCTTGTTCTGACCATCCTCCATCCACCCTTCCAGAGCATTGCCCTGGTCAACTCGGTCACGCATCACTTCGCTCTCTGAGTCTCCCCACTGAGACTCCTCCACCTAACGCAATAGATAATACTGTAATATCATCTGATACAAGTATACCCTAACATTATCCATCCCCGCATCTAGGTGCAAGGCAGCAAACTCCTCCATTGCTTTCCAAGCGCCTGCCGATTCTCGGACCGCATCCTTCTGTGACCTCCTGCTCAAAGCATCAGCCACTACATTCCCTTTTCCCAAAGTGTAGGAAATATCAAAGTCTTAATCCTAGAGTAACTCCATCCACCATCCCTATCGTTAGTTTAGGTCATGCTGGGAGAAGATATACCTCACTCTTTGGTGATCCATGAAGACCACAAAGCGTTCTCCGATGAGGTAATTCTGCCACAACTTTAGTGAGAAAATGATCACTACAAGCTCCAGATTGTGGGTGGCATAATTACTCTCATGAGGGAATAGCTTCCTAGACCCATAATAGATCACCCCTTGTCGCTGCATCAACACACATATGAGGCCATGCCCTGAAGCATCACAAAACACCTCATACGCCACCCTTTCTTCTGGTAGTCTCAACACTGGGGCAGTAACCAACTTCTCCTTCAAATAGTTGAAGGCTGCCTCGCACTGCTCACTCCATGCGAAACCCTGGTACTTTTTGGTCAAGGCTGTCAAAGGGGCTACAACTCGGGAGAAGTTGGGTAGGAACCTCCGATAGTAACCTAATAGCCTGAGGAAACTATGAACCTCTGCCACGTTCTTGGGTGCTGCCCAAGAAACAACTGCCTCAACCATTGATGGGTATAGCGACCCGTACATTACATACATTGTTAATACCTCAAAATTTATTTACCCTTATTACAACATATAACAAAACCATGAATGGACCGTATAGGTATAGTGTCTTCAAAAAATGGGAAACATAAACAACAAGTTCATAAAGCATCTACATTGTCTCTCATTTATTTCATCATATCTAGAGTCCCTTTTTGGAATATCTTACATAAGAACCTTATTCCTGACTTGGGGAAAGAAAACATACAAAAGGGTGAGCTCAAATGCTCAGTAAGGGTAAACAAAAGAAATATCAATCACATCATATTAATAATAACATAACATTTTTGAAGTCTTAACCTGCAAAAGAGATCATAATTTCATAGCATGGGATAAATCATAGTACTGAAATGTAATCACAATAATCATAACATAAAACATGAAGCTTTTTGTAATACACACATAATCATAGAAAATCATTTCTTAGTAGTCAAGACTCATTGCCAAGACTATCTTAGTGGACAATGTCCATTTCTGAACCGAGTTCACTCCTCGTTTCAGTCCTGTTTCACTGAACCGGTTTAACCTGCCGTTCCAGCCATGTCTATCTCATGAGATATAAATATTTACCCAATTCATTGGAGGGATATATAGGTCCCAAACATCTCATAATGATACCATTCTTATGTGTGCCACAAAATCATAAATCATACATCATTACATAACCCATGTAATAAAAATGGGATTCTTAAACATCGTGACATCATAAAACAATTCATATAAGACAAAGGAATTCATTAAAATAATTCCATCACAACATAATCAAATCATTGCAATAATAGGGATAGAAACAGAACCCTATATTATCTTAGATGGAAAATAATTTTGATAAAACAATTGAACTCCATTCTTGAGGAAAAAATCCTTTCTACTTCAAAAACATTTTTCCTTTCTTAACATGTCATACAATTTTAAACTAAAAGAAGTTGATTAAAAATAAACTCAAAAACTTGTGAAGGAAGATTCTTGGAAATAATGTTTTAAAAACCCATTCACGCCGTATAAATTAAAAAAACATTATTCTAGTTCTTATGTCCTAAAAGTCAAAAAGTACCTCGTACGAAAAAAGACAAAAGATTCCTTTCATATCTTTTACTAAAAACTCTCTGAAGAGTAAAATTGGATTTAAAATTTTTTAGAAGGATATAAATATTACATATTGAGGAAACATGGATGTGGATGATAAATATTCCCCAATAAATTATGACGTATAAACAATCTCGGATAAAAAATGAGATTTACGAGATTTCCCCTTACCTTAGGTCCGATTTGCTTCATAAGTGTCTGAACCTCTTGTATAATGATTTAAATAATGTCACTAACTTATTCTAGAATCATAATTATTTTTATGATATCATATATGGTCAAATTCTTAGCTTCTTATTAGTAATATTTCATTGTTACTTGTTATTCGGGTGTTTAGTGCTTTTTGTTCTTAAGCATGTTTTGTCGAATAAATTTGTATTCTTATTTTTAGGTTATAGATACCTCATTTCCAGAATGGTATTAGTGTAATATATATCATATTCTTTCAATCAATTCATTTATATAATTATTATGCAATGAATATCATGTAGAACGAGTCACATCACATCGTGGAGACGGTATTCCGTACGTATGCATGAGCGATGATATCGTTCCCATGATCGTGGAATTGTATTGGAGTGTATGTATACTATTTCATAAATAATATCACTTTACAATAATCATATATAGTTATTATTTACACCATTATACCCATCCATGTAAGGTGGTGGTGGAAAATAGACTATACCACAGCGTGGAGACGGTATTTCGTACGTATGCATGCGCGGTGATTTCGTTTTTCGAAAGATGTATAGATGGTGAAATAGGGTTGTTTCATACTTATAATAACATATCAGTATATTATTGATACTGATGTTATCACTTCATAATGGAACAACTAAATAAGAAGAAGTGGAAGAAGAAATAAAGTTGAAAGAATCTTTAACGGACATTACCTCTTCTTTGAAGTTCCTCTTTGAGACCTCCTCTTAGGGCACTAAAATTGGTCTTTGAAGAAGACAAGTACCTCTACGATGTTTCTAGGGAAGTGGAGAAGAAAATTTGGTAGGGTTTGGCTGAGCTTGAAGGCTCAATGTGGTGTGAGGAAGAGAGGGAGGAGGTGCCCTTTTATAAGGGAGGAGAGGGGCACCTTTGAAAAAACTAAAAATATTATTTTATTATAAAGTCATATTCGGTTTTTAATAGCTCCAAATTGATATATTTCGAATATAAGGTGGGGATGGGTCGAAATAATCTCATCCAATATAATTTAGACAAGTTTAGGTCATTATATTAGCCTTATCATTTAGTTTTAACTCTTAGTTAATTAGATTGACATTTACCATCCCACTTTGTATTTTTATATTATATAGTTAATAAACTTACCATATACATCCAAGAGACTCCCAAGTGGTCCATTAATGATACAACTATCATTATGTAAGTATAGTTTCTGAACCATATATTTTCAGGAATATAATAACAATTAATAATATAATATTTTTAAAAAAACTATTTAATGTCAATTTTGACACTATTTGGTAATTGATTTTTGTGAAACTTATAACAGAATTATTAGTTCTAAAAATGTTAATTAAATCAACAATAACATGTCATATTAACATATAAAATTATTGGAATTCATAAAAAGTCTCAAATTACATTTATTTGGGTATTTATAACATCAATTATGTCAATATTTCTTTAATAAGATAATTACTTCATCATCATTGTTTCATAAATAAATTAAATTATTTTAAGTCTAAAAATTACAAATAAAATTCCATTATCTAGGAAATCTTTTTATAGTTTTAATAAATATTTATATTTCAATTTATCTTATGTATAACCCTATATTAAAAATGATGTAGTTATTAAACATTGATTTTAACTATTTTAACCCTTCTTTAAATAAATTAATAATAAATGTCCTAATCTAATCCAAGTGGGCCTAAATGGTCATATTTTATTCCTAAGGTTGTTTTTGGTCGAATTACACTTATCCAATAGAATTAGGACATGTGTTAGGGTAATCATAACAACACTTTTACCCTTAATTACCCTAGTTACTTTTAATTGTGGTTAAAAAAAGTAAAAACTTACTATTCACCAAAAAATATTTTCATCTCATTGAACCACATTTTAGTCCTTGATATTAACCATGTCTCTCGGATTTTAGAAATTCCACTCACATAAGCGGTAAAATTAAGTTTTATGTGAATTTGAAAATTCTCCTAGGAGGTGGGTAAAAACGGTGAAAAGTTCAATAAAATTTTTATATATCTAAAATTATTATAAAATGACTCCAATGAATTGAGTTGAACTTATATAGGAATTATGTATTAATTTTTACCTAAAATAAATTTAAATAAAATAAATAATTATTTAAATAAAAAGTCGGTTTTTAAATAGTAACCCGGTGTTTTCACTATTCATCAAAAATTGAATGTTTTCAGAAAAAAAAACCAAAATTTCACTCTAGGCTAATTTCGATAGTCCGAATCCAAAAATGAATTCCATTTTGAAAAATAAAATTTACAAATTTTCAAAAAGTGGGTATTACTATTCATAACAGCTAGTTCTAATAATATTTTAATAGCATATCGTTGTTTAGTGAAACTCGGTATTGCGTACGACGCAGGCTATCGAGGAAGGTCGTGATTGTGTGTAAAGAAAGACAAGATAGTGTTGTGTGTAGTGAATGATTTCTTTGATGATTTATATAACATAAAAACAAAATATTTCTCATAAAAGTCTTGGGTGTTACATTCTACCCCCCTTAAAATGAATTTCTCCCTCGAAATTCGTCACTTTGTGACAAACAGGTGAGGATAACTCTCCCTCATCATATCCTCAAGCTCCCATGTATCTTCTTATAATTGGTGGTTCCCCCATAAAACTTTCACCAAGAAAGTGGTCTTGATTCGTTGGACTTTTTCACTACGATTGAGAATCTCTATCGGCTGTTCTTCATAAGAAAGATCTTGTTCCAGCGGTACAACTTCTGAGCTGAGTACATGTGAAGGATTAGGTATGTGGTTTCTCAGGAGAGAAACATGGAACACATCGTGAACTTGAGAGAGATTCAGTGGAAGCGCCAATAGGTAAGAAACCTTCCCAATATGATCCAATATTTCAAAAGGACCGATATACCTTGGGCTCAGCTTTCCCTTATTTCCAAATCTCATTACTCTCTTCCAAGGAGATATTCGTAAGAACACTTTATCACCCACTTAAAACTCAAGGACTTTTCTTCGGTTATCAATATAATTTTTTTGTGGAATCTGAGCTGCTCTTATGTGTTGTTGAATAGATCTGACCTTTTCTTCCATCTCATCAACAAGATCGGGTCCTAATAGCTTTCTTTCCCCAACTTCATCCTAGCAAGTTGGAGTCCTACATTTATTTCCATAGAGAGCTTCCTAAGCAGCCATATGAACACTGGAGTGAAATATATTGTTATAATAAAATTCCACCAAAGGTTGGTGTCGATCCCAACCACCTTTGAAATCCATAGAGCAAGCTCTCAAAATATCTTATAGAGTTTGAATTGTCCTCTCAGACTGACTGTCTGTCTGAGGATGATAACCAGTGCTGAAACTCAACTCTGTATCTAGAGTATTCTGAAGACTTTTCCAACAATCGAGGTAAACCTTGGATCCCGATCAGATATAATAGAAAGTGGTACTCCATGCAATCTTACCACTTCCTTCACATATATCCTGGAAAGCTGATCCAGAGAGAAATCCTCTCTAATAGTAATAAAGTGTGCCGACTTTGTAAGACGATCAACTATGACCCAGATATCATTATTTCCTTTGGATGTTTTAGGAATTCCGGTGACAAGGTCTATAGTGATGTTTTCCCATTTCCATTCGGGTATGGGTAATGGTTGTAACATCTCCTTAGAATTCTGTCTCTCAGCTTTAACTTACTGACAAACGAAGCATCGAGAGACATATTCAGCAACATCTCATTTTATGCCATCCCACCAGAATTACTCTTTCAGGTCCCCATACATCTTCTTGCTTCCATAATGAATAGAGAATGAAGAACTATGAGCCTCATCTAGTAGATCCTTCTTTAATTCTGGGATGGGAGGAACACAGACATGATTCCTGAACTTTATTATCCCATCACAATCAAGGTTGAATTCAGGAACATTTCTCACCTTCTTTTGTAACTCTACATCTTCTTTCGGTGCCTCTTTAATCTTCACATGTATAGATGGATGAACATTCATTTGAGAAAGATACGATTTTCCCCTTCCATTATAATTCCAAGATCCATCCTTTGTAAATCCATAAATATTGGATCTTTTGTGATCCTCATCATGGATAAACTGGCATGGTCTTGTCGACTTAATGCATCTTCCACCTTGTTTGCTTTCCCAGGGTGGTAATGAATTGAGCAGTCGTCATCCGTAATCAGATCCAACCATCTTCTTTGGCGCATATTCAGCTCTTTTTGTGTGAAAATATACTTTAAACTATTATGATCAGTATAAATATCACACCTTTCTCCATAAAGATAATGCCTCCAAATCTTTAATGCAAAGATTACCACAGCTAACTCCAAATCATGTGTTGGGTAATTTTTCTCATGGATTTTCAACTGTCGTGAGGCATAAGCTATCACCATATCGTTTTTCATGAGAACACACCCCAATCCCTTCATGGATGCATCATTGTAGATCACATACCTTTCTCCAATACAAGGCAGTGTGAGCACAAGTGCAATGGATAACCTTCTTTTCAACTCCTTGAAATTCTATTCACATTCCTCCGTCCAAACAAACTTAATTCCTTTTTTAGTCAACTTGGTGAGTGGATTAGATAATCGTAAAAAATCTTTCACAAAACGTCGATAATATCCAGCAAAACCAAGAAAACTTGGGATCTCAGTTACTATTGTTGGTCTCGACCATCTTTCGATATCTTCTGTTTTTGCTGGATCCACAGATATCCCCTATTTTGAGATTATGTGACCAAAAAATGAAACTTTTTGATGCCAAAACTCGCACTTGGTAAATTTGGCTTAAAGCTTCTCCTTTCTCAGGGTCTTCAATATAATTCTCAAGTGATCTTCATGTTCTTATTTGATCTTTGAGTAGTCAAGAATATCATCTATAAAGACTACCACAAACTGATAAAGATAGTCTCTAAAGACTCGATTCATCATATCCGTGAAGATAGCAGGGGCATTAGTAAGACCAAATGGCATCACTATAAATTCATAGTGTCCATACCTTGGACAGAAAGTCATATTTGGTATATCCTCCATTTTTAACCTTAATTGATGATACCATGAACGAAGATCAATCTTGGAAAAGTATTGAGCTCCGCGTAGTTGGTCAAATAAGTCATCAATGCGCGGGAGAGGATATTTGTTCTTGATAGTTATCTTGTTAAGTTCTCGATAATCAATGTCGAGTCTCATTGATACATCTTTCTTCTTAACAAACAGAACAGGTGCTCCCCAAGGTGATGCACTAGGGCGTATGAATCCCTTATCAAGATTCTCTTGGAGTTTCTTCTTAAATTCCTGCAACTCAATTGGGGCCATTCTATAAGGTGTCTTTGAAATAGGCAAAGCACACAGTAGGAGTTCTATTGAAAACTCGACTTCACAATTTGGTGGAATACCTAACAATCCCTCTGTAAAGACATCATCAAACTCCCGTACAATGGGAATATTCTTAATCATGAGTTTCTCACCAACCATTTGAGATAAATAACCTTCATTTAGTGGAATCAAGACCCATAAGATGGAAGAAATTTCCACTGGAAGGTTATGTTCATCCTTGCATCGATAGAAGATCATAGATTGATCTGAAATGTGAAATGTGACTTCCCTTATTTGGAAATTGATATGAGCTCCATATAAAGAAAGACGATCCATGCCAAGAATCACATCAAATTCCACTATAGGAAGTACCACAAGATTTGCAGGAATCACTTTCCCACAAACTTCAATCGGAGAAGATTTATATACTTTTGATGCAACTGTTGTGCCATTAGGGGTTGTCACAGCTAACTCAACATCTAATTTTTTAGGCAATACGGTGATAACCTTAGAAAATTCTTTAGAAATAAAAGAGTTGGTGGATCCAGAATCAAATAAAAAAATTTCTACTTTAGAGCGGATGGTAAGTGTACCTTTCACCACTTCGTTATCGTACTCCACATCGCTGATAGAAATTGCATGTGACTTTCCTTTGTCTTTATCCTTAAGAGTTTGTTGACATCGATCATCATCAACAACCCTTGGATTAGGGCATTGATTGGAATAATGCCCCATTTCCTTGCACTTGTAACATTGATGTGTAGGAGGTGCACTCTATGTAGCCTTTTCTTTGTTCGCATCACTAGACATCTTCTTCCCATCTTTGCAGAATTAAAATGCCCAATGTCCTTCCTTTCCACATTTGAAACATTTACATTCCCCTTTAAGACAACTCCCTCCATGTTTCTTTCCACACTTTGAGTACAAGGGAAATATCATCTTCTTTTCAGTGTGCTCTTTGGATTTTCCTTTTAATTCCATTTTCCTCTTCTTATCAAACCCATATGACTGATGGGTTACTCCAATCTCCATCTGAACTTTGAGAGCACATCGAACGATTTCCTCATAGCTATTGAAGTCCCTTATGGCTAACGCCCTTCAAAGACTTGGTTTTAAGCCACTAAAGAATCGATCGATCTTACTCTCAGGTTGGATAATAATACCAGAAGCATACCCTGCAGGTCTTGTAAAATTTGCTTCATAGGTACCAACAGATTCATCATCCTTTTGTTTTAGTTCAAGAAAATCCTTCTTCTTCTTTGTTTGGAGAATACGAGGGAAGTACTTATTGAAAAATAAGTTCTTGAACTCATCCCATTCCATGGATTCAATTTCATCCCTTTGCCTCGTATTTTTTATAATATTCCACCATTGATTAGCTTCACCTTCCAAGAGATAAACTGCTAAGATGACTTTATCATGTTTAGAACATTGAAGAACTGAAAATATCTTTTCAGTGGTACTGATCCATTGTTCAATCACTAATGGATCAGAAGACCCGCTGAATGAAGGTGGATGAAGCCTCATGAAGGATTCAACATAATGTTTCTCCTTCCTTTTCTCATTTGGAAGTCCTGAATGATTCATAGATTGAGAAAGTTGTGTGAGCATGGCTACAAGATTTTGCATTCTAGCTCCCATAACGTTTGGTTGCTCAGGGGGACAATCATTACATTTCCCGTTGCATTCCACATTAACACAGTTCCTTCGGGTTCCAGCCATTGACTAAAACCAAGAAGAATAGTGTGAGAAACACTAATTATAATAGGAAAACCACATAATCAAGAATAAAATTTCACACTTAAGGTCTTATCATAGGTTGGTCATGTCCATTTATAAAACACTAAGATTGTGTTATATGCTTAGACTTATCCTTAGGGTTATTATTAAGGCTTTCACATCCTAGTTTCCAAAAGTTGACTATACCTTTCCTCTGATACCAACTATAGCGACTCATACATTACATACATTGTTAATACTTCAAAATTGAAGTACACTTATTACAACATATAAAAAAACCATTAATGGACCGCATAGGTATAGTGTCTTTAGAAACTGGGAAACATAAACAACTGGTTCATAAAGCATCTACATTTTCTCCCATTTATTTCATCATATCTAGAGTCCCTTTTTAGAATATCTTACTTAATAACCTTCTTCCTGAATTGGGGAAAGAAAACATACAAAAGGGTGAGCTCAAATGCTCAGTAAGGGTAAACAAAAGAAATATAAATCACATCATATTTATAAGATCATAACATTTTGGAAGTCTTAACCTGCAAAAGAGATCATAATTTCATAACATGGGATAAATCATAGTAGTGAAATGTAATCCCAATAATCATAACTTAAAACATGAAGCTTTGTGGAATACACACATAATCATAGAAAATCATTTCTTAGTAGTCAAGACTCATTTCCAAGACTATCTTAGTGGACAATGTCCATTTCTGAACCAAGTTCACTCCACGTTTCAGTCCTGTTTCACTGAACCGGTTTAACCTGCCGTTCCAGCCATGTCTATCTCATGAGATATAAATCTTTACCCAATGCATTGGAGGGATATCTAGGTCCCACCCATCTCATAATTATACCATTCTTATGTGTTCCACAAAATCATAAATCATACATCATTTCATAACCCATGTAATAAAAATGGGATTCATAAACATAGTGACATCATAAAACAATAAATATAAGACAATGTAATTCATAAAAATAATTCCATCACAACATAATCAAATCAATTTAATAATAAGGATAGAAACAGAAACCTATATTATCTTATATGGAAAATAATTTTGATAAAACACTTGAAATCCATTCTTCAGGAAAATATCCTTTCTACTTCAATTTTTTTTCCTTTCTTAAAATGTCATACAATTTTAAACTAAAATAAGTTGATTAAAAATAAACTGGAAAACTTGTAAAGGAAGATTCTTGGAAATAATGTTTTAAAACCCCATTCATGCCGTATAATTTAAAAAAAATATTCTTCTCATACTTATGTCGAAAAAGTAAAAAAGTGCCTCGTACGAAAAATGACAAAAGATTCCTTTCATATCTTTTACTAAAAACTCTCCGAAGGGTAAAATTGGATTTAAAAAATTATAGAAGGATATAAATATTACATATTGGGGAAACCTGGATGTGGATGATAAATATTCCCTAGTAAATTCTGAAGTATAGACAATCTCGGATAAAAAATGAGATTTGTGAGATTTTCCATTACCTTAGGTCCGATTTGCTTCGTAAGTGTCCGACCCTCCTGTATAATGATTTAAATAATGTCATTGACTTCTTCCAGAATCATACATATTTTTATGATGTCATATATGGTCATATTCTTAGATTTTTATTATTAATATTTCATTGTTACCTGTTATTCGGGTGTTTATTGCTTTTTGTTCTTATGCGTGTTTTGTCAAATAAATTTGTATTCTTCTTTTAAGGTTATAGATACCTAATTTCCAGAATGGTATTAGTGTAATATATATCATATTCATTCATTCAGTTCATTTATATAATTATTATGCAATGAAGATCATGTAGAATGAGTCACATCACATCGTGGAGACGGTATTCTGTACGTACGCACGAGCGATGATATCATTTCCATGATCGTGGAATTGTATTGGAGTGTATATATACTATTTCAGAAACAATATCACTTTACAATAATAATATATATTTATTATTTACACCATTATACCCATCCAAGTAAGGTTGTGGTGGAAAATAGATTACACCACGGCGTGGAGACGGTATTCCGTACGTACGCACGCGCGGTGATTTCATTTTCTGAAGGATGGATAGATGGAGAAATAGGGTTGTTTCATACTTATAATAACATATCAATATATGAGTGATACTGATGTTATAACTTCATAATGAAACAACTAAATAAGAAGAATTGGAAGAAGAAATAAAGTTGAAAGAATCGGTAACGGACATTAACTCTTCTTTGAAGTGCCTCTTTGAGACCTCCTCTTAGGGATCTAAAATTGGTCTTTGAAGAAGACCAGGACTTCTAGGATGTTTCTAGGGAAGTGGAGAAGAGAATTTGGCCGGGTTTCGACGATATTGAAGGCTCAAAGTGGTGTGAGGAAGATAGAGAGGAGGTTCCCTTTTATAAGGGAGGAGAGGGGTACCTTTGGAAAAAACTAAAAATATTATTTTATTATAAAGTCATATTCGGTTATTAATAGCTCCAAATTGATATATTTCAAAGCTAATGTGGGTATGGGTCGAAATACTCTCATCCAATAGAATTTAGAAAAGTTTAGGTCATTATATTAACCTTATCTTTTAGTTTTAACTCTTAGTTAATTAGATTGACATTACCTCGTCACTTTGTATTTTTATATTATATAGTTAATAAACATAACATATACATCCAAGAGACCCCCAAGTGGTACATTAATGATACAAATATCATTATATATGTATCTTGGCCGAACTTTAGATTTTTATGAATTTAATAACAATTAATAATATAATATTTTTTTTAAAAACCATTTTATGTCAATTTTGACACTATTTGGTAATTGATTTTGTCAAAATCGTAACAGAATGATTAGTTCGAAAAACGTTAATTAAATCAATACTAACATGTCATATTAACATATAAAATTATTTTAATTCATAAAAAGTCTCAAATTACATTTATTTCAGTATTTATAACATCAATTATGTCAATATTTCATTAATAAGATAATTACTTCATCATTATTGTGTCATAAATAAATTACATTATTTTAAGTCTAAAAATTAAAATTAAAATACCATTATGTATAAAATATTTTTTTCTTTATAATGAATATTTATAGTCGAATTTATCTTATGTATAACCCTATATTAAAAATGTTTTTTTATTAAACATTGATTTAAGTATTTTAACCCTTCTTTAAATAAATTAATAATAAATGTCCTAATCTAATCCAAGTGGGCCTAAATGGTCATATTTTATTCCTAAGGTTGTTTTTGTTCAAATTACACTTATCCAATAAAATTAGGACCTGTGTTAGTGTAATAATAATAACACTTTTACCCTTAATTACCCTATTTACTTTTAGCCATGGTAAAAAAAGTAAAAAGTTACTATTCACAAAAAATTATTTTCATCTCATTGAACTGCATTTTAGTCCTTGATATTAAGCGTGTCTCTCGTATTTTCGAAATTCCACTCACAGAAGCGGTAAAATTAAGTTTTATGTGAATTTGAAAATTCTCCTAGGAGGTGGGTAAAAGACGGTGAAAAGTTCAATAAAATTTTTATATATCTAAAATTATTATAAAATGACTCCAATGAATTGAATTGAACTTATATAGGTATTATGTATCAATTTTGACCTAAAATAAATTTAAATAAAATAAATAATTATTTAAATAAAAAGTCGGTTTTTAAATAGTAACCCGGTGTTTTCACTATTCATCAAAAATTGAATGTTTTCAGAAAAATACCAAAATTTCACCCTAGGCTAATTTTGATATTACGAATCCAAAAATAAAGTCCATTTTGAAAAATAAAATTTACAAATTTTCAAAAAGTGGTTATTACTATTCATAACGGCTTGTTTTAATAATATTTTAATAGCATATCGTTGTTTAGTGAAACTCGGTATTGCGTACGACGCAAGCTATCGAGGAAGGTCGTGATTGTGTGTAATGCAATCCAAGATAGTGTTGTGTGTAGTGAAAGATTCCTTTGAATATTTATATAACATAAAAGCAAAATATTTCTCATAAATTTCTCGGGTGTTATAATGGGTCCACTGCTACCCCCTGTTCGGACACTATGTGCCCAAGGAAGTGCACTTCATGTGTCCAGAACTTTCATTTCGACAACTTCCCATAGAGATGGTGCCGTCGAAGGACCTCCAAAACCATCCTCAGGTGCTCCGTGTTGTCCTCCTCTGATCTTGAATAGATCAGCATGTCGTCGATGAACACGACTACGAACTGATCCTGATACTCCTGGAAGACGGAGTTCATAATCCCCATGAACACAGTCGGGGCATTCGTAACACCGAAAGGCCTGGATACAAACTCAAAGTGCCCATATCTACAACTGCAGTCCATTTTCGAGATGTCACCCTCCTTTACCCTCAACTGGTGATACCCAGATCGCAGGTCGATCTTCGAGAACCACCATGCCCCCTTTAGCTGGTCAAAGAGATCGTATCCTCGGAAGAGGGTAGCAATTCTTGATCGTCACCTGATTCAGCTTCTTGTAGTCAATACACAACCCGATACCATCGTCCGCCTTATTTACGAATAAGACTGGATCACCCCATAGTGACACACTTGGTCGAACATAACTCCTTTGCATCAGGTCGTCAATCTGAATCCGTAACTCCTGTAGCTCCGAAGGCGCCATTCGGTAGAGAGCCATCGAAATCGGACGAGCACCAGGATGCAAGTCTATCCCAAAATCGATATCACATCGATGGGGTAGAGTCATCACCACCTCAAGGACGACGTCCATAAACTCACTGACGATCCCTGGTACTCCCACCATCTCATCATCCACTGACTCTACTGACAGCTCGACTAACAATGAGAGGAGGGGTTCTTCTCGCCTACTGCCCTTCTGCCCACTCCGCTCACCGGTCAAAGTAACACGTTGGCCACCCAAGTCTGAGAACACAACCCTTCCTCGGAATCAGTCGATAGTGGCACACACAGAGAACAGACAGTCGATGCCTAGGATGACGTCGTATGGTTGTATCTGTAGCAGTAGTAGATCCTTGACCGACTGATGTGGCCCTATCAACATTCTGCATCCTCTATAAACATATAACAATTTGTTCTAACCTCCGACTGGTGTGATCAGAACCAGGGGCACTGGATGTCTCTCGGCATATAGACCCATAGCATGGGCCAGACCATGTGCAACAAAGAAGTGTGAAGCTCTGGTATCGAACAATGCGTAAGTAAGGGTACTAAACAAACTGGTCGTACCTCGAACACCCTCTGGTCCCGCTGGAACTGATGCCTCTGCGGCATGCAACTGTCCATGCCCACCTCCTCTGCCCCTCAGCTGTCAGCCGACTCCCCGACCGCGCCCCGGTCGAGGTCCCTGAGGAGCGCCCAGAGGTCAGCCTCCCCCTACAACATCTGGCCTCGGAGGAGCGGAATCTCGCTGCCCCTGCTGCTGCTGAAAGGGCCTAGATGGAAGCTGCTGCTGAGGCGGGTGTTGGGGCTGTCCGCCACTGCCATACAAAACTCTGTCCGGGCACTAATTCCGGAGATGTCCATGGCTCCCACAGACGAAGCACCTCGGTCCTGGGCCCAAAGGGAAAGGGTGAGGACTGGGGGACCAGAACTTGAACTGTTGTGGCCTACTCCCTTCTGGTCGGAACCTATAAGGTCCCGATGCTAGAGGTCTAGTACCGAAGTCCTTTCCCTTTGACGGGCCTAGCTGAATCCCCTCTAGTGTCACATCGTCCAGCCTGTCCATCCTCTCCACCACCTCTGCCTTCTTCTGGACCTCCAAATATGTCGGCAAGGTTAAGGGGGTAACAGCGTACTGGAGGGAAGTTCGGAGTGCCTCCTCTAAACGTCTCGCCCGAGACTCCCCATCCGGAAAGAGGTCTGGAGAAAAGTAGAGGTGATCCTTGAACTTGATACCCAGCTCACTTACCAACATACTCCCCTGCTGGAGGGAGAGTAGCTCCTTCCTCTTCTATATCTTCATCATAGAAGAGAGGAATTCCGCCCGGAACTCCTTCTCGAAATCATCCCATGCCACCTATGCCTCTCTCCTCTCCCCCAGGGAGAGCGTCCACCACTGACGCGCTGCTCCCCGCATCTGGCTGACGGCCAGCGGAACCCAGTACTCAGTCGGAGCCCAGATCAGGCCGAAGGCTATGACCAGCTCCTCTAACCAGCCCTCCGTCTTCATATCAAAGGTGATGCCCTCATACTTCTCGAGGGTCTGTTGCTGGAAGGATCAAAGCATCTTCTATCACTAATTGTCCTCCTCCTCCCGATCTTCCCTCTTCTGATCGGCCAAGTCAACCTCCTGGGCCTCGATCGCCCGTACAACTCGTGGTCATCTCCCGGGTGCCATAGTTGCATGGTAAACAAAGAACGCCTAAGCCCAAGTAGTGCAGAATATTGTTCTTAAAACTTATTAAACTTCTTATTTATTTCAAATTCCCAAAACACCCCAGAAACACGAGAACACAAGTAATTATGATGCAAGCACCTTTCCTAGGGTCTCTACCCTGCAATCAGTGTGGCATCACTTGGTCGTTCGGTAGGTCCAGAGTCATTTCATCAGATCATGGGGGGCCCTAAAATACTGTGTCCTAGCCGGCCTTCCCTGGACTAATTCACGCACCAAGGTCACCAAACGTCATTGACCTACCATCCCATGCAATCCTCACAGTGCCTAACTCCAGACTCCATCCTATCTCTCAACCCTTCCGGCTCTGATACCATTCTGTCACGACCGACCTTCACCAAAAGGAGGGAAGGGTCAGAATATTTCCAGGCCCTTCCTTCTTTATGTTGAAGGAGAGATAATGACCCCCCGAAACCTACCTTCAATAGGTCCTGGAGAGGAAACCAGCCCCAAGGGTATACAATCACACACTAAATGGAAGGAATTACCCTTTTTCTTTTAATAGGATTGAGAGATAAGATAGTAAATCCCACAACACCAAAACTCAAAGTAAAAGTAAAGCCAAGAACCATTCCCAATGCGTGTTACAAAATTAAAATCTACAATGTATAAGGAGACTACAAATCAAAATACCAAAAGAAAGAACAACAACAACTGTGATGATCTGCCACAAGGTCTTAGTAGTATGGTCTAGCATGATCCCCGAAGACCTCCTGGAAACCTGAAAGCAGTTTTATATATGTAGGGTAAGCATACCAGTATACTCAGTAGGGAAAAACCAAAGACTCTCATGCACAATTGGGAAGGCATACTAATTCTCTGTGAGAAAATATATTACCAATCACCTAGAAAGGAAACTAACCGCCCAAGCCTCACCAAGAAACGACCCCCAAATAACGCAAGATAAGTAATGTATAATAATATGGCATCGATGTTTGGGTACCCCATGCCACTTTCCCACTCTTTATTGAAAACATCCTACGCATCGGACCAATCCCTCCATTCTAATCGCAGTCCCACTTCCATACCCCACCCGCACACACCTGGGCCACAACAACAGATCCCGCCCGCAAACACATGGGCCAAAACCACTAACCCACCCGCAGACACCTCGGCCACAACCACTAACCTGCCCGCAAACACTTGTGCCACAACTGTCACACGTAACCACGCCTGCAAACTCCTAGGCCAGAACAACCACTTCCACACGCGAAGACACCTATGCCTTATCCCGAAGATACTTGGGAAACCATCTGCCTGCACACACCTGGGCCAACCACCACACTACCCTGCCCGAATATTCTTGGGCTAAAAAAGGACTTCAGGACATCATAGCCTGCCCGAAGATACTTGGTCTATCTAGGAAAGGGAGAAGAAAGGAGGTAATAACCAGTCACTAATAGAGGTGTTGGGAAAACACCCTCCCCCATGAAATGGGGGTGTTCGGCACTAAGTGCTCAACTTGGGGGGGGTGCGAATAAGAAACACAAAAAAGTACAAGTATATGTATAGGTAACAAGCACTCACCAAATCTAGGTTTTTCTTCAGCCAGCCTAAAGAACACTATCCTTACTATTCATTCATAAGGGAAGAGAACATCACCCATGCCCAAGTCACAACTCACACCAAACCAAATCCCCATTTTCCCCATACTTGTTTCCATGTTCAGTAATAATGTTTAAATAAGTTTATGCACCTACTTGGGCAACTGATAAGCATAAGCACAAGCCACAGAAAGAGTACACCCAACAACAATTTAAGCATTCACACACGATTCTCTTGTAAAGTCACAACAACAAAGGGATAGGTGAGATCCCTTAAAGTACTGGAACCAAAGAAAATCCCAAGATACAGCCCCATGTCCCCAAAATCCAAGAGACAACGGTTTCTCAACAACATAAGATCACACCCCAATTCGTGATATAAGAAGAGTAATCACACATCCTCAAGGTATAACAATAGGGGATCCCATCCCCACCCGCATCGCCCCATCAATCTAAGCCCCCATCCAAGAAAACCATAAGGTCACCCGCAAACGTCTCATGAAAGAAAGCAACCAAACCACTACCACCCACACAAGGTAGGACCATGTAGGTATTTTCTGATTTAAAAGATCTAACACACTCCATGGTTTCAATTCCACTAGGCTTAAATTGGGGTTATCATAGAAAAGGAGTTGATCCTGGTGCTTCCATTTTATTTAGACAAATATACGTAATTAACCAATTCCCTTTACAAATAAAGGGGTTCACAAACAAAATAAAAGACATTTAAACATCACAAGGGGTAAGGGATTATTAATGAACAGAGAAATACCACCAACGACCACGATTTTCATTAGGCGTAAGCCCACACAATTCAAAGACCATCAATCATGAAAGAGGAGAAAAACAGAGCAGCATCATCGATCACACTCGTCCCCTTAATCCTTTAGAATCTGTTTATTATCTTCATTAAAGTTTAGTTCATCCAATTCTACAGATATAGTAGCGTACCCACCCCGCAAGATACACAGAAAGAAGAGATGAAGGTGAATCCCCTACCTGACTAATTAAGGAGACATTTTCTCCACGTGCCAAGAACAGGGGATGCACAACTTGTATGGGAGGAACGTCGGGAACTCCAAGGATGAGAAGATGACTTCAGCCTAGGTGCACCACAATTCTTAGGAAGGATAGAATTCAAGCGCACCACGAATAAGAGATAATTTGGTCAAAAAGGAAGGAGGGGGAAGAAGAACTTCTTCTGCGATATATAGATAAAATCCCATTGTTATGGGATATGAGAAATTTGAACGCTTTGAATTAGGATCGTGATTCCCCACGTGGTTGGGTGGTTACACACAATGGGATAAATTTTAATTTAATGATCCCCATTGTAAAGGTGGTAACATCAGTGATTTTAAAGAATTTAATAAAACGGAGGGGGATTATATGAGAAAGCACAGCTAGGTCAGTTGGGGAGGGTCGCTCCTCCCTCAGGATTTTTAAAGCATTGATTGAGGGCTTAAAAATGGAATTGAACCACTTACAATAGTTAAAAAGTCCTAAAAGTGGGGTTATGGGGAAGGCTGCAGAAGAAAAGCCTGCCATGGCTGGGTGACACCGATCGGTCGCGCCGATCGGTCTCATCGATCGGTCGTGCCGATCGGTCTCGCCAATCAGTCGCGTCGATAATTGGAAAAAGAAGGATTCATGAGGGCCTTGGTCTTTACAATATTCATGATTAAAATATCATATATATCCAGTATATGTATATTTAAAATAGTCCATAACATTTGGAAATAAGAAATAAAATACACTGTTTCTGGAGATGTTAGGTTGTACGTATGCATTAATGCTACTTTCATTTTTTTCATACTAAGAGATTAATAATTTAATGATATAATTATATATTATAATAAAATTATTATATTTATTTCATTAATGTCTAATTTTTTTAATAAAACCATCATTTATACATTACTTATATAGCAAGAACGAGTCATATAACTTTGAGGGGACAATAGTCTGCACTCCCTCAAATGAAATTATCGTATTTACACATCATGAAAAGCATAAATGTTTGCTTATAAATAAAAATTACATAATCATATAGACAATATAAATATAATTTTTATCATATATAAATACAGTCCCATCAAAATTCCCACCATTAGAGGTGGTAGAAGAAAATCAAATAGTCACTGTTTCGTGAGGCAGTAGTTCTCCATTCATAGAAATAGTATGTTCGTTTCCATTAGATGGAGGTGTGTTAAAGTGTATTTAGAATACATATCATAAAAAAATCCAAGTATATTTAAGATATTATTTTTTTATGTAATCAAATAATAAGAAGATCATAGGGAGTAGAGAAGGAAAATAAAATAAAAGAACTTGAGAGAAGATGTTACCTCTAAATGAGGTAACTTCTTTTGATTTGAGCCTAAAGGATTTCTTGAAACTTTTTATTCCCATGTTAAGTCCTTTAGTATGAAGGGTGGGATATTGGGAGATTATTTGAGTATAATTTGGATAATAATGGGCTTTAGAGGTGTGATTTTATGGTTAGAGCTGGTGGCCTTTTATAAGAGGGAGGAGGGGCATTTTAGGAATGTTTTCATAATGTTCTTTTATTATAAAATGATTTTCGTTTTCAAATGGTCCCAACCCATTTATATAAAATATAATATGCCTATGGGTTGAAAAACTCTCAATAAATTTGTTTTAGAAAATATTATGGCATAATATTAACCTTATCTTTTATCATTAACCGTTAGTTAAAAACATTAACTCTTATCATGCCTTCTTACATTTTTATAATGTATTTTAACTATATTTTCTATACAATGAAAAGGGAACAATAAGTAAATCAGTAATTACATTTTTAACATTATATAAGTTATTTGGACAAATCTTATATTTTTTGTAAAATTATATCATTTAATAAAATAGTATTTGTTTTAAAAACTCATTTATGCTAATTTTAACACTATTTAGTAATTGATTTTTTTTAAAGTAATAAAAACTTGAATACTTCTAAATAAATGAATAAAAACAAATATAATATGTATATTTCATCCCTAAAATTAGTGAATGACATTAAAATAATAATATTATATTTATTTTAACATTTATAATAACATGTATTTGAATCCTTTATTAATGAAGTAATCACTGCATC
Source organism: Viscum album (assembly GCA_963277665.1). Classification (NCBI taxonomy): domain Eukaryota; kingdom Viridiplantae; phylum Streptophyta; class Magnoliopsida; order Santalales; family Viscaceae; genus Viscum; species Viscum album. The sequence continues at coordinate 1,983,354,107 of OY728119.1, forward strand.
ATCATTGTAACATAAATATATTTATTTCTTCAAGGTATAAAAATTATAAATAAAATATCATGATGTATGAAATATTTTTATAATTCTAATAAATATTTATACTCAAAGAGATCAGTTATATAACCCCATATAAAAATTGTTTTAGTTAATGATACATGTTTGTATTATATTTCTCTTTACATTAAATTAATAAATATAACATTTCATTATCACTTCTAAGTGGATACATGGGGTCCCAAAATTTACCCAAGGATTCCCGTGGTTGGAAATATCTCATATAATAGGAGTCAGTGTGTTTTAGTGTAGTTTGATATAATTATAATATTATTTTTTTCCCTTATTTACCAAATTTATCCTTTAACCATTGTAAATAAAATATTTAGTGAAGTTACTATTCATAATGTCAAAAATTAAATGGTACCATTTTAAAAAATTAGAAAAATTTTCTTCCAAATATGTAATTAATTTTTTCAAATTCAAATCACATAAGTTTCAGAAATTAATTTAAAGTTAATTTCCACTCTCAAAACTAAAAGGCAGTTTTTTTTGAATTAATAACTATCCAAATATTGACGTGTGTTTATGTTCAATTTCAATGGGAAATTACATCTAATGACAAAAATTGGAATACATGTTAAAAATAAATTCCATTTTTACTTTAATACCATTAAATAATATGATTTATCCATATAAATGTTTCGATGGAAAAAGTTTTATTCAATTAAATTTTAGCGTAATTTTATTATTCATCGAAACATGATAGTTATTAGAAAAATATAAAAAATTCATCCAATGTAAAATTTTATGTTCCTATTCTAAATAAAAATATATTTTTTCAAATTTAAAATATAAAGGAGTCAAAAACTAAATTTAAAAGTCGGTCTCCAACAAAAGGCGATAAAACTGCCTTTTTTGAAAAATACTTCTTTTATCGGAAAAAATTGAATTTCTACTTATATTATATCTAGAAAACATATAAGATAAATTTAGAAAATTAAATTGAATATATAACCTATATTTCTCATTAAATAAAAATCCTAATTAATGATTTTATTTTATGAACACAATTATTCTATTTTAAATAGGATTTTATAAAAACACATCATTTATAATCAATTAGTTTTTTTATTTTCATTTATAATAATTTTGGTATCCAATGATTCATTATTTAAACAAGTGTAAACCATATTTAATAATTTAGTTGATACTATTTATTTCTACCATTCAATGGAAAGTCATTACCTACCATTTAAAACAATAATACTATCATTGTATTATTTTTCGTTATAACCCAACATTGTGTGCCATATAAGATTTCGGAGAAACCCATTGTTGCTTATCGACTAAACTATCTGAAAAAATCATCCATTTAAATTTAAAATTAATATCTTATTTGTACATATTAACAAATAAGAAAAATTATTATTCTATAAATACTAGGGTCGTTACAAATAAGACTTGGAAGAAAATATTGTCGAGGTTGAACAGGAAGCTGACCACCCATCCTATATTGAACAACATTGGAAGGAAGGTACTAAAACTATTAATTAAATTTCCCAACATAAGAAAAGAACCCCAGTTTTTGTAGAAGAATAATAATTTCCATCTCTAAAGAAGTTGAAAAAATAAGAAGGTTGGGTCCAAGCCCCTTCTAGTCAACACCTCAACAACCCTAACATTTTAGAACCTCGGTCTAGAACTATTCCCTTAGGATGTTTTGATGACTTGATCCCATGATGATCTAGTCTATGAATTCATATTCTCAATCACCTCATCCTTATAGAATAGTTTATGATGCAGGAAAAAGGGTGAATGAGGTGACTTTATTTTAATCGTAGGACGAAACACCTATTCAAAATGACTAGCATTGGACTTATTTTTAGGAATAATATGAACAACATAATAGATTATGTCCATAAATTGGATCTAAATCTCTCTAACTCTCAATTACCCTAATCAAGATTGAGTAACCCCTGACCTATGTATTGCATTAGGGTCAAAAAAAATAGCGTGAAATCACTTCTATAAAAAATCCTTTGATTCCTAAGACACCTCTCAATATCCAACAATAAAAAAATACCGCTGACACACTACTCCTCTTAACTGAATGATTTCCTATAATATGTAGTTATCCTTATCATAGACAAAAAAATATTCTTGAGATCCTCAAACCAGTTTTACATCTTTATCATATATTCTCCCCCCATTAATCCCCAGGATTGGACAATAAAAATCACACAAGGTCTTCATTAAAGACTCATACTCTTTTTCCAGGTCAAACCTAAAATAGTCAATCAGATCATCTTGTTGCACCTCTCCAATCTAAACCACACATAAATGATTATCACCATCCATATCTACAATACATTACATGGAAAGTAATAATCCCAAAAAACATATATTCCCTTGCAATAATTTAGTTTAGAATCATTTAAAATCTTCCAGAATCACCCAAATCCAACGACAAAGGAAGACAAAATGATACATATACCACTACTAGGTATCTACCCAGAAATAAGCATCATCGCACTTAAGAATTTTCTTAAATATTAAATTCCTTTCATCAGATCATATGGACCCTAAAAACCATTGTTCTTGCTGGTCTCCCTTGATATTCCACATACTATGATTCATATATTTTTTCCCTACCAAAACCAAACCCATACCAATAATTGATTATAATATCCCTCCAACCTCTAACCCTTAGCTTTGGTACCTTTGTTTCATGACATGGAACCACTAGGAACCTCTCTTAGGCCCATAATAAATTTGAGAGTAATTCCCAAAACCCAACACCAATAAACCATGAGTGGGTGACTAGAAATGAGGGTATAATCACATATAAATTGGAGGCATTACCATTATACTCCTAGGATCAAAAGAAAAACCCACCAATCAACTCCATATAATGTTAAAAAAACCCAATTCTCAATGCATGTAAATTATATACATAACCAGTGGTCTCCAAAATGGAAATACAAAAATGAAACACTTAAGATAAAAATTCACAAATACCTAAATCACACAATCTAGAATGACCTATTTCGATTATGATATCCCTCATAGAAACCAATAATATATATATATATATATGTGGCTAATAATGAAAGTTTACATAGTATGATTCTCCTAAAAACCTCTCCTAAAAATATGGAATAAGTATACTTATGTCTCTGTGAAAAAATAACAGAACCAAATCACACCCATGCCAGGTCAACTATCACCAAACCTCTCAAAGGTCCACTAAACCATTAAAAATCCAAGTTTTATAAAACAAATCAAAATAAAAAATCAATAAGGTACCACACTACGACATCCCCACTGCCATAGTTACTCTTACACCCCAACATCATTTGTCTTAAACTTCAATTCCTTCCATATCTACATATTCACATAACCACATAGCACAACACATCCATGATCGGATATCAGACACTACATGACACATCACCCATTCCCATAACCTCATAATCACAATAGGGTAACATGAAGATGAAATAAATTGACCAAATGCATTCATCTAATAATGAATGTCCCCATCATGTATCCATATCACAACCAAAAAAAATGTTAACTTGTATACATATACTATAGACATAATCGATTACATTCAACATAAATATACTTACTATGAGACATCACTTATCATAATAATTATAAATAGAGAGTGGGGAAGACGAATAAGTTGACCAATAGTTCCCATTAGAAACTAAAATATTGGGGAAAACACAAAAACTCATATCCTTACACGGGCATCGAAACGTTTACCCAAAATGGGTGGTGATTCTTATGAAATGATACGAAAATTTAATGAAACTAGACCACACACAATCCTAACCTAAGGGTAAAATTTAAAACCATAACATCTTAATCACTAAAAAATGAATACTTCAACTCATCCTAGCCATCACAATTAACTAACCATGCTCTGACTACCTAAACATACAAAAAACTGTAATTATGATACCCCAAACTCTCACTCCTAGATTCAGTGTGAAGCAATACCCTCTCTATATAACATCTCTGAAATGAACTCAAGTGACCCAATTTCAACCATCAATAATTAAGATATCACATAAAATTAAGGACTCATATACATTTTATGGACCTTTTATTTTTAGAGTTTTAGATAGTTAGAGAAAAAATTTATCTAAAAAATCCCATGTCTTTATCATTAAATGGAATTTTTTTCCACTATATAAGAAACTACTTAACCTATAAAATGAATTCAATACCTCCCATAAAATATTCTACACATTATACTCTTATAGACATATCACATGTAATAAATTTCTATATAACTTGTGGAATAGAAAACATAATAAGGGTGACCTCAAACGCTTAGTAAGGGTAAACATAAGTGACAGTAACAAAAAATCATAAATGTGCATATGATGAAAAGAAATAATATAAAGTGTATAGATTTTCAAAAATAATTTCATAATAGAATGAATATAAAATCATAATATATCCATTGATAATAATATAATTGAAAAATCACATGGATAATAATAAATGGTTCCTTAGAGATAAAATTAATAATTCAAAAATAACCAATTCCATGACCTAGAAAAATAAATCATGATATTAGATATCATGATATTACTATCTAGACATAGTATCTAGGAAATATTTTTGATTGGAAGGTATACACAAAAATAACCAAGTAAGTTTTTATCATGAAACCTATCGATTAATCGAGGGGATATATATATCAAGCCCCACAAGATTTTAATTAATCCCATTGGATTAATCACATAATGAAATGAATAAACTATAAAATACATAACCAAAATTCATTATTAACTAATAAATATCATCATTGAAAAAACATGTGTATTGATTTTTAATAATTTCCCAATCAATAAATAGGATTTTTTTTATATGTAAGAATTCCTCAAACTAACACCGTATAGGGTAATTTTATATAGTTACGTAAACAATTTATCTAATAACCCTGTGTATGGAATCTATGTAAACCTATTTAAATTAATTGAAAGAAAAATATTGTTCACAAAAGAAAGTAATTGGAAGAAAAATCATGAACATAATAGAGAATTATTTTTCAAGACAAAAGCATCGATAGATTTATGAAGTTTAATACCCAAGAAGAAAATAGTATGAAATTATTTATAAAGTAATCAATGGTAAATATATTCACCATAAAAAAGAAACAAGTGGTGAATAAAGACAACATCTAAATGACAAAAAATTGAGATACCAACACCCTTATAGTAATGGTAACATCATAATAAAAATAATGTTGTAGGGATACCATGAAATTAATACATGATGAAATGAAAGAAATTAATTTTACTTAAAGTAATTAGTTTATATAACACACCATATAAAATAAAATATGGTTAACAGCAACATAAATGTATCATGAAATTCAAAATAGAGAAAAAATACACATATGACTTTAGGAAATTTCGAATCAAAACCCATTAAAGGATATCATTTCAAATGAAATGTGTAATATCATAAATAATGAAAATATATTGAAAAAAAATTAAAGTGATAGTATAAAAACTATACAAAGGAAACCATGGTGTATAAAAATAAATAGGTTTTTATGGGTGAACATTAAGACAAATAACCCCTTTCAAGTGACATAGTTATTGATGTTGGAATCATTTGATAATGATGAAATAAATAATAATTTTAGAACTAAAAAAATAAGGAGGTGACAAAGTTAAAATTATTAATAATTCATAATAAATCAAAAATAGAATAAAAGATTTCAATATGAATGTTTGTAACTCTGTGGAAGAAAGTTGAGTTAGCATAAACCCTTACAAGCTTAGAAAATTTCGAGTAAAAAATCCTTGAAGGATATGATATCAAATAAAGAATTAAATAACATGAATAATGAGATGATCATGATATAAAATACTAATGTTTTAGTAGATGATCCATTCAAAATAAAACATGATATATATAATAAGGAATGTCTTAAGGGGTGAAATGTTTTACAAGAAACCCATACAACCTTATAAAATTTTGATTCAAAATACATTGAAGAATAATAATTCAAATGAAAAATTAAATAACATGAATAATGATAGTTTCCCAATAAAAAATATTAAAGGGGTAGTATATACACCATTTCAAATAAAAAAAGGTTTATAATAATGAATATGCCTCAAGGGGTGAAAATTTGAGACAAGAAACCATTACAACCTTAGAAACATTCAATTCAAAACCCCTTGAAGGATTTGATTTCGAAAGACAATTAAATACAATGAATAATGAGATGATCACAATACAAAATATTAAAGGGGAATTAAATTCACCATTCCAAATAGTATATTGTTTATTATAAAGAATATTTCTCAAGGGGTGAAAATTTAGGACAATAAACCCCTATGTTAAATCCTTACATCCACTGAAGCGCTTGAATATTTTGAATAAAACAAACTATATTAAAAATATATTTTAGAACCATATTAATATCTATAACCTTTTATAATTATTCTCTATATGTATGTTAGTTATTATCTATTTTCTATATTGGGTGTGCGTAATCTTGTTCATTTTGAACTAGTTTCATATTAGTGATATTTTTCTTCATTATTCTCATGTATTTAATTATTATAAGATCATTCATGGTAATATAATTGATTATCTACCAATATTTTTAATGATAAAATATTATTCTATGGGATTTTCAGTTACTATTCTTGAATATGAACTTGACGATGAGCATGTTTCAGTATTTTTAAAAAATGAGCAGTGGTATATTTTTGAATGGTTTTATTATTAATGTTACTATTAAAAATAAAAAAGAATATATATATATATATATGTTATTAATATCATATGTTATTATTAATTATGTTCTAAAATTAATCCATGATATTATTTAATGACATTTTTCAAGTAGGTGGTTGGACCGACCCAAAAATGAACATACGATATTTGATGAATGATTATGACTATCAAGGTGATTTATTTTCATAATGATATCATTATTATAGAATAATAATTATATTATTTAGATATTTTTAATGTTATTTTCATATTTTAAGATATTTTAATAAATAGAAAGATACTATATGAAGAATAAGATATGTTACTTCATGGGGGCAGTGGTCTATAGAACGCAAGGATAACATTATTATTTCCTAAAGAATGAGAGGGGAGAAGGAGGATTATAATTTTCATAATAATAATAATAATATCATTATATATTTCATATTTATTATTCCATTTCACCCTTATAATAATAAAATTGTGTTGGTGGTGAAAAAATAGAAGTCATCACTTTGTGGTGGTGATAGTCCACACAATGCATAAATTTCATTTGAATTTTTATTAATGGAAGGGGAATGGAGGATAAAATTTATTAACATATAATATTAAATTTCAGTATACATATAATAACATTGTAATTATATGTTAGTTATAAAATTAATTTTGAAAAGTTATTATAGAAAGGAAAATAAGTTCAGAAAAACGAGTCCTCACGTTGAAATCATTTTGTTTTCTTTGGAGGATTCATCAGAAATAGAGGTATTAAGAAAATATATAGTGACCAAAGGCTCAATGAGAAGTAATAATATTACAAGGGAAGTAAAAATATATATTTTTAAAAGGAACCCAATTTTTTTAGGTTGGTATTGGAGGGGTTGTGAGAGGCCCATTTTATAATGTGCGAGCATGAAATGTTTTGTAAATATTTCAACTTAATATAAAGAGAGAACATGATTCACATATTAGGATGACTCTAAAATGTAAAATAATTTATAAAAAGATAATATAAGTTCTACAATAAATCAAATTTTAAATTTTAAACCTATTTTAATCATGTTTCTATGTCATTTACTCTTTTAATTTTTAATTTTAACATTTTTGGATTTACTATGATAACTTGTTTTCACCTAAGTAATTTATTTTTAATAACTACAAATAAAATGAAACTTAATAGATAATTGTTAACTTATAATTAAAAATATGAAATCAATTTTATTTGATAAAATTTTTATGTGTAATAAAATCAATTTTTAATATTAGTACATGTAATGTGTAAAAACAAGTTGTTAGAAAAATATATTCTGAAAATTAATATTTATGTCTTGGATAAAATTCTTACAAAATGGACCATCGATACCCAATGTATGGTGGACTATTTAGCCTTCACATCCCCAATACAACCTTTAATATACTTGGGTCCGGAGACAATCCATGAGAATACATAAATGAAATGGGAGGGATTTTCCTAATGTACATATACACACACACCCAACCATATCTATAAAAATGTGAAGATGAATATAAAAGATAGTAAAATTTAGAGTGTAAAAATTCTTGCAATAACCTCAAGGGAAATACAATAAAGTATGATAGTTTTAACCAAAATGAAAGGGTAAAATACACACCCAATTATAAAATAAGTCACAACTTGAAAACAAAATGGATAAAGAAAATTAAAGGATATAGACTCTCGACATCAAATTCTGGACCATCGTACATGGTTGATGAACCCCAATGTCACTAATCATTTCCAATGCCACAACCAATTTGTCTGTTATCTGCATAAGACATGACACATGTGAGAAAAGTCCATGAAGGGGTGAGTATATATATACCCAGTGGGATTCTCTGAAAACCAAAGAGGGAGTAATAAAAAGATACAATAAAGGGAAATCTTAACTCATATAATGAGGTATGTTGAAACCCAAAAAATATATATACACATAAATAAACCTAGGAGAGAGTGAAAGGGGATCTCCATCACATGGGCCAATCTATAGTCGTTGGGATTTCATTTGGTTCCAAAATTCCATACCTTATAACCATTATAAAAAAACCTCACTATAATCCACACAAAAGTTCCCACTCCTTGTTATTATGATCCATATCTAATGGAGACCCAACTCTCTTGGAGGACCTGCATGATACCAGAGCTCAAGGATGGGGGAGTACCAATCTATAGATAGAGGACCCATGCCCTAAATTGGGGAGTGTAATATCTATATATATAAAGAGTAAGGGGGCACATTCCAAGTGTAGTGTAGTACCATCTCTATCTATCTAAATATTGTGGGGGGATTTCACCCTAGTAAAATAGGGGAGTGCCAAACCCAACATCACTCTAATGATCCTACCCTGATCACATCCATTATCAAGTGTCTCATAAAGAGGCATCATGCTCAAAAAATCTAATATTGTATATCTTACACCAAAAATAATCCAACCACATGTTTTTAATTGAAAATAACTCAAGATAGGTTACTCATGGGATAACATCTGAGTCCTAAAGAAGGAGATATGAGGGGAGTAATTTCTGGTGCGAATACATGGTGTGTGACACCACCTTATTTACTAGCTATGTTCTCCTTTATACAAGATCTATGAAGTTATTTCATACTAAAAGGAATTTATATGTGATACATGTCATGTATCAGTCACTTAATATCCCCTCGTGTGATCATGTTTTTGTCTATGTACTTCAAGTTGTGGTTGTACATGAGAAACAGACTGTGCCCATATACTCCCATAGTAAATGGCATGTCGGACTGAATGGGGTCCTGGGCATGTTCTACTTAGTACATGGAATGTCCACCATGTGAATTTCACACTATGTGTGGGGATATAAAAATAGTTTATAATGCATAACTCCTTCAGAAACCCTAGTTCCATAGAGGATACTTCACAATGTGTGTTCTTTCAGACTACATGTCATGAAATTGAGTTTTCTGTAGGACAAAAATCATAATTTTGGGCATCACTAGATCTAATTCCATTATTGTAACTTACACCCTTTGACATCCTATGATCGATGTAAAAACACTTCATCCATTGATTACCATCATTTAATAGCCTAAAATCAGAGTCTGGCATTCTGCATGATGCCCACAATGTTGTTCACCGCACCTCCCATAATATACCGCTCAATCCCATTGCTTCTCTTAATCCCATATCCATAAAGAGTCACAAGAAATCCAAAATTAATCATGACACATCAATGAATCACTAATATTTTCATTTTCTATGAAACCACCATGAATTTGGGGGTTTAATCGCAATTGAACCCTCCTTAGAAATGTCGAACCGTGACCCTAAAGTCTAATGATAAAGAAAAAAATAACAGAGGGGGATAAATCACAAACAAAGTGAGACTATCAATTCAAAAAAAATGGAAAATAATCATAAATAATGGATATCAAGTGTGATAACAAGTAAAATAAGCTATTTAATCAAATAAATTAAATAAAAAATTTGGTAGGGCACATGTAATATTTTGTAAACACCGTAAATCTAGAAATATTATATATTTGTGCTTGATTAATAAAAATAAGCATGGAATCAAACAAAATACATGTCCTAAAATGGTTATAAATTATTTTTTGTGACAATTTGTTCACTAATAATGAATTAGTCCCTCATTGTTTGATTCTTCTTGATCCTCCTTGATCTGATCACTAATCTTCCTTCAATATCGATATGTTAAGAAAGAAAGTCCATAAAATCCTTCCAAACCCTCCAAGGGTTTTTTATATAACCCTGGTGGTTTATTATAATGAGTAATAAATAGATGAATGTTCCTGTACATCTAAAATAAAATAATTAAATTATTTATTTTAGTTATACACGCTACCAATAGCTACTTTAACCAGGTGTTTGACACCGACCAACCTTAGGGCGCATCTTGGGTGAATCTCATATTCTGGATTGAATAGTGTTCTCATATTTCCTGAACAAGGTCCCAATCAATAGAAAACAAATATGTGCACATGTGGTATAATATAATTACTATTTTTAACATATCAATTTTGAGTCTCTTAGAGGCCTAGAATCTCTAGCTAACATAACACATAGATCTAATATTCCTAAATATATTCCAAAGTATTATATGGAAAAAAAATTCACTAAATTATCTCCTCCATCATGTTTTTTTACCATTAAAATAAAAATATAAACAAAGAGGTGGGGATACATAGCTAGTATCTAGCTCTCTCACTCACAAAAGCTCTCATTTATGCTCCCTTTCTACCACAACAAAAAAACCAAGGGAACGGACCATCCTATTAGGATTAATTACTATTGGTCCAAAATCACAACCAAGTAATCCATGAATGTGGAACAATACTGGATTTCTTTTTAACCCCAATAAATAATGTGGACTAGATCACCCATGTATCTCCTCAATGGTGACACATAGAATAATTCATGGACCTAGAATAACAATAAGGGTTGGGCTAGGTAGTAGAAAACCTCTCCATCCATATGTAGGATCTCGAATGACCCGATGAAACTTAAAGATCACTTCCCTCCATGTAAAAATATCGACTATCCTCATCAAAGGGAGACTCATAGGAAAATGTAGTCTCCCTGATCGAATTACAAGGCCATTTGATGTCGATATGTGTAAGGTTTTTGTCATCTCTGGGATTTTCTCATGCGCTCTCGGATCACATGATCCTTTTATGTCATCTCCAACACCATTTATAGCCAAACTAGACATACTTAAATAATATCAGTCTATCATAAGGGTGATTTTAAGGGTCTCTCATACAGATCCTTAAAAGATGTCATCAAAATAGTATAGTGATAACTATTATTTTAAGAAAACTGGAATAATGGAAGGTAAATAACCTAGATTCGACTGAATTCCAACATACATGATTTTATAATTTCCTCTATCACATGGATACTTTTCTCTTTTATCTCATCAATATGGGGTTGAAACACTATACTCATCCTAAAATAGGTACCAAAGGCCTCCTATAAACCTCTCCACAACTGTGAAATAAACTACACATCATAGTTGGAGAAAATCCTTAAGTGAACCCAATGGAGATGGATGATATCATGCATGTAAAAATACCCCAAACACTCTACAACACTCTACTCCTAGATAGAAATGAAGTGTGCTCGCATGGTAAGTCAATCAATTATCACCTAGATAGTATCTTGGCCTCTCATTTTATTTGGAATCCCTACCACAAATAATATTGATATGTTGTCTCATTTCCATTAAAGGATCTCAATTGGTGGCATCAAATGTATAGAAACATTTTTATCATCCCTTACTTGAGGAAATGTGAGACATCTTAAATGAACATGGTGACCATCTACCACATTTCCTTTGACCAAAATATCCACTGAGGTTCCTTTTATATCATCAACACTCTGAGATGTGTAGAAAAAGGTAAAGTATGAAAATCCCTCACAACCTACTCTCAAATCATGAAAACAACCAAAGCCTATCCCAAGAAAACGATGACATGATACCCTCTAATAAATAAAACTAGTGTATCTATTAAGGATATCTGGTCACATAGAACCTCATAGTTGATGTCTCCAAATTGATCATCTCACACAAAATGAAAGAGTGGTGGATTCACCACCATTGATAGAATAAAAAAACACCCCTATCCTCTACCTTGGTCAGTTTCAAAGAAACAAAACTACCCAAACACCTTCTTCATAAAGAAAAAATGAGACTTCGTACTATGGGAAAAAGTCCCCACATTTCCCTTCTTTGGAGTATAGACTATCTAAAATTCATAGCCCTATGAGAAATATGAACAGAACCTCTGTATCATGTTAAAAATATCTTCAAGTAAAGATATACCTATGATACATGTGTTTTAAGTATAAAAATCCTTTATAAGTGGAACATTCCTCCACATATTCAGAGCGAGGACTTTTGTTTCCCACTCTAGGTCATGAGTACTGTAGTTTTCCTCTTAGGGTTACAAATTCCACGACTCGTGTATGATCTCTGACTGCCTCTACATCATTATGAAACTGATACTTGCTTCATATGAATCAAAAAACAATACATAATCAGTTACCACCATTAGTAGTCTCAATAAAGGGGCAGTGGTCAGCCTCAACTCCTCAAAGTATCTTTGACACTACTCCATGTAGGTAAATAAACACCCCTTTCACATCAGTGTGGTCAAAGGGGTTTCAATCCTAGAGATGTCCACCAAAATACTCATTTATACCCTTCCAATACATGAATTCTCCATACCTTTGTCACACTCTTGGGTGGTTTCCAAGAAAGGAATACATCAATCATTACTATTTCTTAGATAAAACCAAATAATAAATGACATTCCCTAGATAGTGAACCTCACGAATCCAAAATTGGAATAGTGAGAGATTACCATAATTATGGTTCTCCCAAAGTTAGTCTAGGACCATCCCCAAATGATTTCATCATCCTCCTATGCTATAGTGAAAATATGTTTTTCATGAATAAACATAACCCAAAATAAATCCATGTATGTCTCGAAGATACGGTTCATAAGATCCACGAGCAAAGAGGTGGAATTTTTCACACAGGAAAGAATCACTTGGAACTCATAGAGTCTATAGGGACATCAGAATGAAATTTTTGAAATATCAGCCTCATGAACCCTCAAATAGTGTTAGCCAGACCAACAATCAATCAATGATAACCAACTCATACCTTACAACTAGTCAAAGAGGTACGTGATCCTTGGAAATTTTTTGTTATTCATTATCATTACCTGGTTGAAGTGAATAAAACCAAAAAATATCCATAAGATCCCATCTACCATTTTCATGAACAAAATTAGAGCTTCACAGGGGGACATAATGCGTCCGATAAATCCCTTTTCTTGAATATCATCCAACTTCACCATTTTATCTCTGATCTTGATAAGGGCCATTTGATATGCCACTGGAGATATTAGCATGGTCCTAGGGTGAAAGTCAATGTAAAATTCTTTCTCCATCCAAGGAGGTAGTCTCAATACATCCTTCGGGATGACATTCATATAATCCTCCATGGATGAAAGAATCTAGAACCTAAATGGCATGCTACATCGGGGTCCAAACTTGAAAACTAATGGTTAATGGTTTGTAGCTTCTTGCTCAAAAACTAACTAACTAATCGATGATATCTCTTTCATCCAAAAAAGAGAATATCATACCATCTATACATAGGCATCTGACTCATCTAGGATGATAGTCAATATGGGAGAAGACCATATAACACCAATATATACTAAATATTATTTCATAAGGTCTCATCACAAAAACTATGAGGTATCTCTTGAGACTCTATTGAACATGTGATGGATCACAGTGTGAGTAGATATACGATAAATAATAATCATTACCCGTAGGTATGTATAGCCATAACTGCTGAGATAAAGTCTCATATAGAAGATCCATCTCTCACCTGAGGAATAATGAGATGACAGAATGTCCCACATCCATGTCTACCAGTACTAATGAAAGAGTATAATAATCACTGATCATACCATAGATCATCTCATGTGTAGCTAGGTCATATTACTCCATATCCTATGACTAACCATGATCCTAACCATCATCTTCATAATCCTGATGTGGGCCACTTGGTGGTGGTGGTAACTCAAAAAATCATATTCCATCAATTGTTCCTCCATCCAGAGCAATTCATGTTCCTCTTCCCGCACCACCTTTTTGAGGTCCACCATTACCACATATGAGAGGTCCCTGGTCATGGTGTTTCTTATTCCATAGGACTCCATCCACTATCTTCTTATCCTACTAAACACATAGGATTAGAAAATCATGATCCAAGTGACATCACTAATAAAAAGAACAGTATTTAACCTCACTAGGTTGATTAGATCATCTTTATGATCCCTAAACCACAGACCCATGTGTGTGAATTCGGGCATTAGTATGCCTCCTATGGAAATACCTCAATGTCTAACAGATAATAAATTTTTTCAACATATCATACACATGATGTCCACCATCTGTTCTGAATGTCTCAAGTCCCTTTGATAGGAAGGTCTCGGTACCTAGAGCATGTTCTAGTACTCTATCATAGCTCTGAATGAAAAAGGAGACTGTGCTGGAATGAATTTCTCTGTAGATACCCTCAACAAACATCCATACTCCAAAGAAGATATATCACACCATATCTAGGGAGTATTACTTGAGGTTAGTTCTCCTCACGACATACACATCCAATTTCATACTACACTACTACATCTTAAAAAGCTCTTGGATTTGTACTAAACACAAGATTGTGAGGGGTAATTATCCCCATGAAATAGATACTGGAAGTTGTACAATGAGAGAATTAACTCATCAGGATTCTATGTTACTAGACTCCACTAGAGCACTGACTCTCCTTGAAAAATAATAGATTCAAACACAACCATCTGATCAGTCAGGAATTGAACTATCCTAAATATTTGAATCACTAACTCAAGACATTACTCCATTGTTTGGGGATCTAGCTCACCATAGAACATCAATGGTCTCTAAAGATGGAACTCACATAATGCAATTAGACTACGCATATAATGATCCAACTCTATTGTTACTAATTTCTACTTAGTAGGTGGTGGAAATTCTATCTTCCCACCTGAAGGTAACATCTCGAGAGAAGGACCCTAAACTAAGGCATCACCACTCAATTGATCATCATCTTCATCTGAAATCATTAGCATGGGTGGATATCTTCAATAAGGAATCCTAAATGTGATTAAGACATAATTTGGAAGGATTATCATATATATATATATATATATATATATCTGTGTGTGTGTGTGTGGTGTTGACTCAAGGCAGTCAGACAAATCAGTCCTATATGATTCATGTACCATTGATCCCTATAACCAATCTCTCAGTATTCGGAGCTGACAAGTATGTAGTCAGTGTCCTTGTGAATGGATATGTCTTCCAGTTCCAAAAAAACTAGTTTCCTTAACATGAAAGCCTCACTTGAGATTCAAAGACGCCATTTCTCCATGTCCCAATCAATTTTTCAAAAGTTTATAACTCCAAACACCATCACAAGGAATGAAATGATCTAATACCACTCTATCAAGAACCGACCCAAAAGAGACTTCCTGACCCATGGAAGGACAAGACGTTACAAACCCTTGACCGCCTCCAATAGGCTAGGGGAATGAAACAACCATCATGAATATATAAATTAAATAATGTCTTTTTCCTAATGTACATGTATGCACCCACCAAAACATATCCAAGAAAAGGTAAAGAAGAATATAAATGATAGTAACCTCTAGAGTGAAAACATGCATACAATAACTTCAAGGTAAATAAAATAGAGAACAAAGGTACAAAAAAATGAATGGGGGAAAATATAAAATAAACCATAAAATAAGTCCCAAACAGACAAAAATAGTAATAAATGAAAACTAAGAGATTATTGTTTATAATATCCACTTTCTGACCACCATACGTAGTCAATGAACTCTAATATCTCTATGATTTACCCAAGTCACCACCAATCTTTCCATCGTCAACATAAGATATTAAAGGTTTGGGAAAATCCCATGAAGGGATGATTATATTAATATATAGTGGGACACCCTAAAAACTAAAGAGGGAGTAAAATAAGGATAAAAAATTGAAAGATCAAACTATAATGAGGGGAAATGGAAACCCAAAACGTATAGATGATCATAAAGAAACCCAAACATGAGAGAAATGGGATCACCATCTCAAAACCCAGTCTAAACTCAATGAGTCTGGTTGTAGTTTCAAATGTCAATCTCTGATACCTAGAATCAATGGAAACCAGACCATACTCTATATGGAGGGGACCAATCCTCGATATTGTGACGTACAACCGATGGAGATACAACTCTTGTAGAGGATCTACATACCGTCGAAGATTGAATATGAGGGAGTACCACTTTGTATATATAGGACCCACACCTAGTGTAGTGGAGTACAATATATATCTATATAAAAGTATGGGAGAACCACACCCTATTGTTAAATTTTAGTTTTTACCCTAAAATAACTTTGATGATAATTCTATGATCACTTCCATCTTCAAGAATCCCCTAAAGAAGAATAACACTCAAAACATCTCACATTATATCACATATTCCACAATGAAGGCCAACACTGTGTTCTACAAGAAAAATTTCTAAGGAAAGCCTACTCACGAGAAAAAATAAGAGTCTCAAAGAAGGTGATATGAGAGGAAGATGTTTTGGAGGGAATAAGCTACATTTATGGGGTTTACAGGATACCAGTTCCCATATTGTATCCATGTATTGTTATCCTCTATACATGGAATGGGAAGCCATGTCACACTACCCAACATGTATAAGTTGTACACAATGCATCTCATCCACTTGGGGCCTGCCCGTGTGCTCCTGTCCGTGATCGTGTACTTTAGGTCATGTTTGTGTACCTCGACATGTACCTAGATATTCCAATGTACCAAACCATTCTTGCATACTCAATGAGTACATGGAATTTCGAACCACATGAGGCCCTGGTCATGTGCCAGTTGGAACATGGCTTGGTCACCCAGGGAGGGTCACACGACATGTGGGCCTAACCACACAACATGTGATCCATAACTCCTCCAAAAACCTTTTACCCACATGCGGTAATACAATACATGTGTTCTTTTGAACTAAACACTGTGTAGTTAGGTTTTTCCTATGTCAAACTGCTTACTTGTCACACATATCCACATCCATTTCCAAAAATATTATTTAAGACATTTGAACATAAGGAATTTATGGAAAATGAATCTATCCATCAATTATCACTATCTAATGGATGAAAATTTGAATTTAGTAATCTATACAGATCCCACAACACTAATTCTCGCTCCTCCCATCAGCTTCTATTTGATCCTATTATTACTATGGATCCAAGATCTAGGAAGAATTAAATGAAACCCACTATCCATCCCAATTATAGCGACACGTACATTACATACATTGTTAATACTTCAAAATTGAAGTACACTTATTACAACATATAACAAAACCATGAAAGTCCCGTGTAGGTATAGTGTCTTTAGAAATAGGAAAACATAAACAAATGGTTCATAAAACATCTACATTGTCTACCATTTATTTAATCATATCTAGAGTATCTTTTTGGAATATCTTACTTAATAACCTTCTTCTTGACCTGGGGAAAGAAAACATACAAAAGGGTGAGATCAAATTCTCAATAAGGGTAAAACAAATAAATATCAATCACATCATATTCATAAGAACATAACATTTTGGAAGTCTTAACCTGTAAAAGAGATCATAATTTTATAACATGGGATAAATCATAGTAGTGAAATGTAATCCCAATAAACATAACTTAAAACATGAAGCTTTTTTTCATACACACATAATCATAAAAAATCATTTCTTAGTAGTCAAGACTCATTTCCAAGACTATCTTAGTGGACAATGTCCATTTCTGAACCGAGTTCACTCCTCGTTTCAGTCCTGTTTCACTGAACCGGTTTAACCTGCCATTCCAGCCATGACTATCTCATGAGATATAAATATTTACCCAATTCATTGGAGGGAGATATAGGCCCCACCCATCTCATAATGATACCATTCTTATGTGTTCTACAAAATCATAAATCATACATCATTGCATAACCCATGTAATAAAAATGGGATTCTTAAACATCGTGACATCATAAAACAATTCATATAAGACAAAGGAATTCATAAAAATAATTACATCACAACATAATCAAATCAATGTAATAATAGGGATAGAAACAGAACCCTATATTATCTTATGTGGAAAATAATTTTGATAAAACACTTAAACTCCATTCTTGAGAAAATGTCCTTTCTACTTCAAAAACATTTTTCCTTTCTTAACATGTCATACAATATTAAACTAAAAGAAGTTGATTAAAAATATACTTGGAAACTTGTAAAGGAAGATTCTTGGAAATAATTTTTTAAAAACCCATTCATGCCGTATAAGTTAAATAAAACATTCTTCTCGTACTTATGTCGGAAAAGTCAAAAAGTACCTCGTACGAAAAAAGACAAATGATTCCTTTCATATATTTTACTAAAAGCTCTCCGAAGGGTAAAATTGGATTTAAAAAAAATGTATAAGGATATAAATATTACATATTGAGGAAACATGGATGTGGATGATAAATATTCCCCAGTAAATTCTGAAGTATAAACAATCTCGGATAAAAAATGAAATTTGCGAGATTTTCCCTTACCTTAGGTCCGATTTGCTTCGTAAGTGTCCGAAACTCCTTTATAACGATTAAAATAATTTCATTTACTTATTAAATAATCATAAATATTTTTATTATATCATATATGGTCATATTCTTATCATCTTATTAGTAATATTTCATTGTTACTTGTTATTCGGGTGTTTATTGCTTTTTGTTCTTATGCGTGTTTTGTCGAATAAATTCGTATTCTTATTTTTAGGTTATAGATAACTCATTTAAAGAATGGTATTAGTGTAATATATATAATATTCATTCATTCAATTCATTTATATAATTATTATGCAGTGAAGATCATGTAGAACGTGTCGCATCACATCGTGGAGACGGTATTCCGTACGTACACACGAGCGATGATATCATTCCCATGATCGTGTAATTGTATTGGAGTGTATTTATAATATTTAAGAAACAATATAACTTTAAAATAATCATATATATTTATTATTTATACCATTATACCCATCCAAGTAAGGTGCTGGTGGAAAATAGATTACACCACGGAGTGGAGACGGTATTCCGTACGTACGCACGCGCGGTGATTTCATTTTCCGAAGGATGGATAGATGGTGAAATAGGGTTGTTTCATATTTATAATAACATATCAGTATATGAGTGATACTGATGTTATCACTTAATAATGAAACAACTAAATAACAAGAAGTGGAAGAAGAAATAAAGTTGAAAGAATCGGTAACGGACATTACCTCTTCTTTGAAGTGCCTCTTTGAGACCCCCTCTTAGGGCACTAAATTTGACCTTTGAAGAAGACCAGGACATCAAGGATGTTTCTAGGGAAGTGGAAAAGAGAATTTGGTAGGGTATCGCCGAGATTGAAAGCTCAAATTGGTGTGAGTAAGAGAGGGAGGAGGTTCCCTTTTATAACAGAGGAGAGCGGAACCTTTGGAAAAACTAAAAATATTATTTTATTATAAAGTCATATTCGGTTTTTAATAGGTCTAAATTCATATATTTAGAATATAAGGTGGGTATGGGTCTAAATACTCTCATACAATAGAATTTAGACAAGTTTAGGTCATTATATTAACCTTATCTTTTAGTTTTAACTCTTAGTTAATTAGATTGACATTTACCATGTCACTTTGTATTTTTATATTATATAGTTAATAAACATACTATATACATCCAAGAGACCCCCAAGTGGTCCATTAATGATACAACTATCCTGATATAAGTATCTTGGCCTAACCTTAGATTTTTAGGAATATAATAAAAATTAATAATATAATTGTTTTGTTAAGAACTATTTTATGTCAATTTTGACACTATTTGGTAATTTATTTTTGTGAAAATCATAACAGACTGATTAGTTCTAAGAAATTTAATTAAATCAATAATAAAATGTCATATTAACATATAAAATTATTTAAATTCATAAAAAGTCTCATATTACATTTATTTGGGTATTTATAACATCAATTTTGTCAATATTTCATTAATAAGATAATTACTGCATCATCATTGTGTCATAAATAAATTAAATTATTTTAAGTCTAAAAATTACAAATAAAATACCATTATGTTGGAAATATTTTTATCTTTCTAATGAATATTTATAGTATAATTTATCTTATGTATAACCCTATATTGAAAATGATTTCTTTATTAAACATTGATTTTAACTATTTTAACCCTTCTTTAAATAAATTAATAATAAATGTCCTAATCTAATCCAAGTGGTCCTAAATGGTCATATTTTATTCCTAAGGTTGTTTTTGGTCGAATTACACTTAACCAATAGAATTAGGACATGAGTTAGGGTAATAATAATAACACTTTGACCCTTAATTACCCTATTTACTTTTAACCGTGGTAAAAAAAAGTAAAAAGTTACTATTCACCAGAAATTATTTTCTTCTCATTGAACCAAATTTTAGTCTTTGATATTAACCGTGTCTCTCGGATTTTTGAAATTCCACTCACAGAAGTGGTAAAATTAAGTTTTATGTGAATTTGAAAATTCTCCTAGGGGGTGGGTAAAAGACGGTAAAAAGTTCAATAAACTTTTTATATATATTAAATTATTATAAAATGACTCCAATGAATTTCATTGAACTTATATAGGTATTTTGTATCAATTTTGACCTAAAATAAATTTAAATAAAATAAATAATAATTTAAATAAAAAGTCGGTTTTTAAATAGTAACCCGGTGTTTTCCCTATTCATCAAAAATTGAAAGTTTTCATAAAAATGCCAAAATTTCACCCTATGCTAATTTCGATATTCCGAATCCAAAAATGAAGTCCATTTTGAAAAATAAAATTTAAAAAATTTCAAAGAGTGGGTATTACTATTCATAACGACTAGTTTTAATAATATTTTAATATCATATCGTTGTTTAATGAAACTCGGTATTACGTACGACACAACCTATCGAGGAAGGTTGTGACTGTGTATCAAGCAAGCCAAGCTAGTGTTGTGTGTAGTGAAAGATTCATTTGATGATTTATATAACATAAAAACAAAATATTTCTCATAAAAGTCTCGGGTGTTACATTCTACCCCCCTTAAAATGAATTTCGCCCTCAAAATTTGTCACTTTGTAACAAACAGATGAGGATACCTCTCCCTCATAATATCCTCAAGCTCCCATGTAGCTTCTTCTAATTGGTGGTTCCTCCATAAAACTTTCACCAAGCGAGTGGTCTTGTTCTGTAGGACTTTTTCACTACGATCGAGAATCTCTATCGGCTGTTCTTTGTAAGAAAGATCTTGTTCTAGTGGTACAACTTCTGAGCTAAGTACATGTGAAGGATCAGGTATGTAATTTCTCAGGAGAGATACATGGAACACATCGTGAACTTGAGAGAGATTCGGTGGAAGTGCCAATCGGTAAGCAACCTTCCCAATACGATCCAGTATTTCGAAAGGACCAATATACCTAGGGATCATCTTTCCCTTCTTTCCAAATCTCATTACTCTCATCCAAGGAGATATTCGTAAGAACACTTTTTCAACCACTTCAAACTCAAGGTCTTTTCTTCGGTTATCGGCATAACTTTTTTGTCGACTCTGAGCTGCTCTTATGTGTTGTTGAATAGATCTGACCTTTTCTTCCATCTCATCAACAAGATCAGGTCCTAATAGCTTTTTTTCCCCAACTTCATCCCAGCAAGTTGGAGTCCTGCATTTCCTTCCATAGAGAGATTCATAAGGATCCATATGAATACTGGATTGAAAGATATTATTATAAGAAAATTCCACCAAAGGTAGGTGTTGATCCCAACCACCTTTGAAATCCATAGAGCAAGCTCTCAACATATCTTCTAGAGTTTGAATTGTCCTCTCAGACTGACCGTCTGTCTGAGGATGATAAGCAGTGCTGAAATTCAACTCTGTATCTAGAGTATGCTGAAGACTTCTCCAGAACATTGAGGTAAACCTTGGATCTCGATCAGATATAATAGAAAGTGGCACTCCATGCATTCTTACCACTTCTTTTACATATATCCTGGAAAGCTGATCCAGAGAGAAATCCTCTCTAATTGAAATGAAGTGTGCTGACTTTGTAAGACGATCAACTATAACCCAGATAGCATTATTTCCTTTGGATGTTTTAGGAAGTCTGATGACAAAGTCCATAGTGATGTTTTCCCATTTCCATTCGGGTATGGGTAATGGTTGTAACATCCCCTTAGACTTCTATCTCTCAGCTTTAACTTGCTGAAAAACCAAGCATCGAGAGACATATTCAGCAACATCTCTTTTCATGCCATCCCAGCTGAAGTACTCTTTCAGTTCCTTATACATCTTCTAGCTTCCAGGATGATTAGAGAATGAAGAACTATGAACCTCATCCAGCATCTCCTTATTTAATTCTGGGATGGGAGGAACACAGACCTGATTCTTGAACATTATTATCCCATCACAATCAAGGATGAATTCAGGAACATTTCTCACCTTCTTTTATAACTCTACATCTTGTTTCAGTGCCTCTTTAATCTTCACATGTATAGATGGTTGAACATTCATTTGATAAAGATATGATTTTTCCCCTTCCATTATAATTCCAAGATCTATCCTTTGTAAATCCACAAATATTGGATCTTTTGTGATCCTCATCATGGATAAACTGGCATGGTCTTGTCGACTTAATGCATCTTCCACCATGTATGCTTTCCCGGGGTGGTAATGAATTGAGCAATCGTAATCCTTAATCAGCTCCAACCATCTTCTTTGGTGCATATTCATCTCCTTTTGTGTGAAAATATACTTTTAACTTTTATGACCAACATAAATATCACACATTTCTCCATAAAGATAATTCCTCAAAATCTTTAATGCAAAGATTACCGCAGCTAACTCCAAATCATGTGTTGGGTAATTTTGCTCATGTATTTTCAACTGTCGTGAGGCATAAGCTATCACCATATTGTTTTGCATGAGAACACACCCCAATCCCTTCTTGGATGCATCACTATAGATCACAAACCTTTCTCCACTACAAGGCATTGTGAGCACAGGTGCACTGGATAACCTTCTTTTCAACTCCTTGAAATTCTCTTCACATTCCTCCATCCAAACAAACTTAACTCCTTTCCGAGTCCACTTGGTGAGTGGATTAGATAATCATGAAAAAGATTTCACAAAACGTCGATAATATCCAGCCAAACCAAGAAAACTTCGGATCTCAGTTACTGTTGTTTGTCTCAACCATCTTTCGATAACCTCTGTTTTTGCTGGATCCACAGATATCCCCTCTTTTGAGATTATGTGACCCAAAAATGCAACTTTTTGAAGCCAAAATTCACACTTGGTAAATTTGGCATAAATATTCTCCTTTCTTAGGGTCTTCAATATAATTCTCAAGTGATCTTAATGTTATTCCTTTCTCTTTGAATATACAAGAATATTTTCTATAAAGACTACCACAAACTGATCAAGATTGTCTCTAAAGACTCTATTCATCAAATCTATGAAGATAGTAGGGGAATTAGTAAGACAAAATGGCATCACTATAAATTCGTAGTGTTCATACCTTATACGGAAAGTCATCTTTGGTATATCTTTTATTTTGACCTTTATTTGATGATACCCTGAACAAAGATCAATCTTGGAAAAGTATTGAGCTCCGCGTAGTTGGTCAAATAAGTCATCAATGCACGGGAGATGATATTTGTTCTTGATAGTGATCTTGTTAAGTTCTAGATAATCAATGCAGAGTCTCACTGATCCATCTTTCTTCTTAACAAACAGAACAGTCGCTCCCCAAGGTGACGCACTAGGGCGTATGAATCCCTTATCAAGATTCTCTTGGAGTTGCTTCTTCAATTCCTGAAACTCAATTGGGTCCATTCTATAAGGTGTCTTTGAAATAGGCAAAGCACCCGGTACGAGTTCTATTGAAAACTCGACTTCACGATTTGGTGGAAGACCTAACAATTCCTCTAGAAAGACATCATCAAAATCTCGTAAAATGGGAATATTCTTAATCGTGAGTTTCTCACCAACCATTTGAGATAAATAACCTTCATTTAGTGAAACCAAGACCCATAAAATGGATGAAATTTCCACTGGAAAGTTATGTTCATCCTTGCATCGATAGACGATCATATATTGATCTGGAATATGAAATATGACTTCCATTCTTTGGAAATTGATATGAGCTCCATATAAAGAAAGTCAATCCATGCCAAGAATCACATCAAATTCCACTATAGGAAGGACCATAAGATTTGCAGGAAGCACTTTCCCACAAACATCAATCGGAGAAGAATTATAAACTTTTGATGTGACTGTTGTGCCATTAGGGGTTGTCATAGCTAACTCAACATCTAATTGTTGAGGTAATACGGTGATACCCTTAGAAAATTATTCATAAATAAAAGAGTGGGTGGATCCAGAATCAAATAAAACATTTTCTACTTTAGAGTGGATGGTAAGTGTACCTTTCACCACTTCATTATCGTACTCCACATCGCTGATAGAAATTTCATGTGACTTTCCTTTGTCTTTAGCCTTAATAGTTTGTTGATGTCGATAATCATCAACAACCCTTGGATTATGGAATTTATTGGCATAATTCCCCATTTCCTTTCACTTGTAACATTTAAGTGTAGGAGGTGCACTCTGTGTAGCCTTTTCTTTGTTCGCATCACTAGAAATATTCTTCCCATCATTGCGGCATTCAAATGCCCGATGACCTTCCTTTCCACATTTGAAACATTTACTTGTCCCTTTAAGGAAAATCCCTCCATGTTTCTTTCCACACTTTGAGCATAAGGGAAAACTCATCTTCTTTTCAGTGTGCTCTTTATATTTTCCTTTTAATTCCATTTTCCTCTTCTTATCAAACCCATATGACTGATGGGTTACTCCAATCTCCATCTCAACTTTGAGAGCACATAGAATGATTTCCTCGTAGCTATTAAAGTCCCTTTTGGATAACGCCCTTCGAAGACTTGGTTTTAATCCACTAATGAATCGATCGATCTTACTCTCAGGTTGGATAATAATACCAGAAGCATACCTTGCAAGTCTTGTAAAAGTTTCTTCGTAGGTACCAACAGATTCATCATCCTTTTATTTTAGTTCAAGAAACTCCTTCTCCATCTTTTTTCGGAGAATATGAGGGAATTACTTATTGAAAAATAAGTTATTGAACTTGTCCCATTCCATGGATTCAATTTCATCCCTTTGCCTCGTATTTTTGATAAGATTCCACCATTGATCAGCTTCACCTTCTAGGAGATGAACTGCTAAGATGAATTTATCATCTTCAGAACATTGAAGAACTGAAAATATATTTTCAGTGGTACTGATCCATTGTTCATCCACTAATGGATCAGGAGACCCGCTGAATGAAGGTGGACGCAGCCTCATGAAGGATTCAACAAAATGTTTCTCCTTATTTTACTCATTTGGAAGTCCTGCATGATTCATAGCTTGAGAAAGTTGTGTGAGCATGGCTACAAGATTTTTCATTCTAGTTCCCATGAAGTTGGGTTGCTCAGGGGGACAATCATTGCATTTCCCTTCGCATTCCGCATTAACACGGTTCCTTCGGGTTTTAGCCATTGACTAAAACTAAGAAGAATAGTGTGAGCAACACTAATTATAATAGGAGAACCACATAATCAAGAATAAAATTTCACACTTAAGGTATTATCATAGGTTGTTCATGTCCATTTATAAAACACTAAGATTGTGTTCTATGCTTAGAATTATCCTTAGGGTTCTTACTAAGGCTTTCACATCCTAGTTTCCAAAGGTTGACTATACCTTTCCTATGATACCAACTATAGCAACCCATACATTACATACATTGTTAATACTTTAAAATTGAAGTACATTTATTACAACATATAACAAAACCATGAATGTGCCGTATAGGTATAGTGTCTTTAGAAACTGGGAAACATAAACTTCTGGTTCATAAAGCATCTACATTGTCTCCCATTTATTTCATCATATATAGAGTCCCTTTTTGGAATATCTTACTTAATAACCTTCTTCCTGAACTGGGGAATGAAAACATACAAAATGTTTAGCACAAATTCTCAGTAAGGGTAAACAAAAGAAATATCAATAAAATCATATTCATAAGAACATAACATTTTGGAAGTCTTAACCTGAAAAAGAGATCATAATTTCATAACATGGGATAAATCAAAGTAGTGAAATGTAATCCCAATAATCATAACTTAAAATATGAAGCTTTGTGGAATAAACACATAATCATAGAAAATCATTTCTTTGTAAGCAATACTCATTTCCAAGACTATCTTAGTGGACAACGTCCATTTCTGAATCGAGTTCACTCCTCGTTTCAGTCCGGTTTTGTTGAACCGGTTTAACCTACCGTTCCAGCCATGTCTATCTCATGGGATATAAATCTTTACCCAATGCATTGGAGGGAGATATAGGTCTCACCCATCTCATAATGATACCATTTTTATGTGTTCCACAAAATCATAAATCATACATCATTGCATAACCCATGTAATAAAAATGGGATTCTTAAACATCGTGACATCATAAAAAAATTCATATAAGACAAAGGAATTCATAAAAATAATTCCATCACAACATAATCAAATAAATGTAATAATAGGGATAGAAACAAAACCCTATATTATCTTTGATGGAAAATAATTTTGATAAAACACTTGAACTCCATTCTTGAGGAAAATATCCTTTCTACTTCAAAAACATTTCTCCTTTCTTAACATGGTATACAATTTTAAACTAAAAGAAGTTGATTAAAAATAAACTTGAAAACTTGTAAAGGATTATTCTTGGAAATAATGTTTTAAAAACCCATTCATGTCATATAAGTTAAAAAAAACATTCTTCTCGTACTTATGTCGGAAAAGTCAAAAAGTACCTCGTACAAAAAACAACAAAAGATTCCTTTCATATCTTTTACTAAAAACTCTCCGAAGGGTAAAATTGGATTTAAAAAATTGTATAAGGATATAAATATTACATATTTAGGAAACATGGATCTAGATGATAAATATTCCCCAGTAAATTCTGAAATATAAACAATCTCGGATAAAAAATGAGATTTGTGAGATTTTCCCTTACCTTAGGTCCTATTTGCTTCGTAGGTGTCTGAACCTCCTGTATAATGATATAAATAATGTCATTGACTTATTCCAGAATCATACTTATTTTTATGATATCATATATTGTCATATTCTTATCTTCTTATTAGTAATATTTCATTGTTACTTGTTTTTCGGGTGTTTATTGCTTTTTGTTCTTATGCGTGTTTTGTCGAATAAATTCGTAATCTTATTTTTAGGTTATAGATACCTCATTTCTAGAATTTTATTAGTGTAATATATATCATATTCATTCATTCAATTCATTTATATAATTATTATGCAATGAAGATCATGTAGAATGAGTCTCATCACATCGTGGAGACGGTATTCCGTACGTACGTACGAGCAATGATATCGTTCCCATGATCGTGGAATTGTATTGGAGTGTATGTATACTATTTCAAAAACAATATCACTTTAAAATAATCATATATAGTTATTATTTACACAATTATACCCCATCCAAGTAATTTGGTGGTGGAAAATAGATTACACCACGGCGTGGAGATGGTATTCCGTACGTACGCATGCGCGGTGATTTCGTTTTCCGAAGGATGGATAGATGGTGAAATAGGGTTGTTTCATACTTATAATAAAATATCCTTATATGAGTGATAATGATGTTATCACTTCATAATGAAACAACTAAATAATAATAAGTGGAAGAAGAAATAAAGTTGAAAGAATCGGTAACGGACATTACCTCTTCTTTGAAGTGCCTCTTTGAGACCTCCTCTTAGGTCACTAAAATTGATCTTTGAAGAAGACTGAGACCTCTAGGATGTTTCTAGGGAAGTGGAGAATAGAATTTTTCATGGTTTGTCCAAGCTTGAAGGCTCAATGTGGTGTGAGGAAGAGAGGGAGTAGGTGACCTTTTATGAGGAGAGGGGCACCTTTGGAAAAACTAAAAATATTATTTTATTATAAAGTCATATTCAGTTTTTAATAGCTCCAAATTTATATATTTAGAATCTAAGGTGGGGATGGGTATAAATCCTCTCGTCCAATAGAATTTAGAAAAGTTTAGGGCATTATATTAACCTTATCTTTTAGTTTTAACTCTTAGTTAATTAGATTGACATTTACCATGTCACTTTGTATTTTTATATTATATAGTTAATAAACTTACCATATACATCCAAGAGACCCCCAAGTGTTCCATGAATGATACACCTATCATGATATAAGTATCTTGGCAGAACCATAGATTTTTAGGAATATAATAACAATTAATAATATAATATTTGTTTTAAAAACTATTTTATGTCAATTTTGACACTATTTGGTAATTGATTTTTGTCAAAATCATAATAGAATGATTAGTTCTAAAAAAGTTAATTAAATCAATAATAACATGTCATATTGACTTATAAAAATATTTGAATTCATAAAAAGTCTCAAATTACATTTATTTGGGTATTTATAACATCAATTATGTCAATATTTCATTAATAAGATAATTACTTCATCATCATTGTGTCATAAATAAATTAAATTATATTAAGTCTAAAAATTAAAAATAAAATACCATTATGTAGGAAATATTTTTAGATTTCTAATGAATATTTATAGTCTAATTTATCATATGTATAACCCTATATTAAAAATTATTTAGTTATTAAACATTGATTTTTACTATTTTAACCCTTCTTTAAATAAATTAATAATAAATGTCCTAATCTAATCCAAGTGGGCCTAAATGGTCATATTTTATTCCTAAGGGAGTTTTTGGTCGAATTAAACTTATCCAATAAAATTAGTACATGTGTTAGGGTAACAATAATAACACATTTACCCTTAATTACTCTATTTACTTTTAACCGTGGTAAAAAAAGTAAAAAGTTACTATTCACCAAAAATTATTTTCATCTCATTGAGCCACATTTTTTTCCTTGATATTAACTGTGTCTATTGGATTTTCGAAATTCCACTCATAGAAGCGGTAAAATTATGTTTTATGTGAATTTGAAAATTCTCCTAGGAGGTGGGTAAAAGACGGTGAAAAGTTCAATAAAAGTTTTATATATCTAAAATTACTATAAAATGACTCCAATTAATTGCATTGAACTTATATAGGTATTATGTATCAATTTTTACCTAAAATAAATTTAAATAAATTAAATAATTATTTAAATAAAAAGTCGGTTTTTAAATAGTAACCCGGTGTTTTCACTATTCATCAAAAATTGAATGTTTTCAGAAAAATACCAAAATTTCACCCTAGGATAATTTCGATATTCCGAATCAAAAAATGAAGTCCATTTTGAATAATAAAATTTAAAAATTTTCAAAAAGTGGGTATTACTATTCATAAAGGCTAGTTTTAATAATATTTTAATAGCATATCGTTGTTTAGTGAAACATGGTATTGCGTACGACGTAAGCTATCGAGGAAGGTCGTGATTGTGTGTAAAGAAATCCAGGATAGTGTTGTGTGTAGTGGAAGATTCCTTTTATGATTTATATAACCTAAAAACAAAATATTTCTCATAAAATTCTCGGGTGTTACACCAATCCATCCATGAATCAAAAATAAATTCATCATTTGTGAAACCACCATGAATCCAGGGGTTCAATCACTCTTGATCCCACCCCTAAGATGTCAAACCAAAAACTCATAGTCCAACTACGAGGAACGTGAAAAATGGAGTTCGTTAAAGCACATAAAAGAAGATAGACTATTAGTGGCCATGAATTCATGGCCAAAAAAATTAATCTGGGATATCAAGGGATATTAAAAGTGTAAGTAGGGAATTCATCAGATATATTAAATCAAAAATTTGGTAGGTCTCATGAAAAATTTGAAAAGGTCATAAATCTTATAATAATAGAGATTCATGGTTAATTAATCAAAATAAGGGTGGAATCCTAAAAAAGATATCCCGTGTCTCATTTTTGAACCATTCATTGGGGAATAATATGTTCCCTAGTGAAGAATATGTCATGAAGTGTTCACTGCCTCTTGATCCACCAAGATCAAATGACCGGTCATCCTCTGATATTTATCTGCCAAAAAATAATGTATAAGACCTCCTCTCAAATCCTCTTAGGTTTATGAAGATGACCCTAGTGATTTGAAATAGTAAGGTATAAATAGAGGAATTTAGGTCATGGTAATTGAAAATAAAATAAAAAAATAAATTATTTATATTAATTAAATGCACTGCCAATGACTACTTCAACTGGGCATTTGATGCCAACCAACCAAGGTCAAACCTCAGGTAAATACTGCATTCCAGATTCAATCATGGTCTCTAATTGTTTTTATCAAGGATCCTAAGAAAACATGGAAATAATTTCATTCACATGATATCATATGATTAATATTTCTAATATATCAACTTCAAGTCTCTCCAAGGCTTTAAATCTCATACTAGCTCAACACCAAGCTACGAAAGTATTTCTTTTTATATTCCAAAGTCCTAAATTTCAAAAACAAATTCACTACAAAAATTATATATGAATTTTTTTAATGATATAAATTGGTCCATTATAAAAAAATATATGGGGATTTAAAATTAATCTTGAAACCAATTTTACCAAAATTATATTTAATTAAATTAAAATAACAAAAAAAGTTTTTATTAGAAAATATAAATTAATTTATTAAAATATTAAAATTTACAATAGTGTTTAAAATGTATAGTTTTAATCCTTTTAAAAAAAATTATATAAATAAAATGGTTTTTTAAACTTATAGGTATTGTTATTTAATGATAAATTCATAAAAAATTAGAATATAGTAAAAATTGTATTTTTCATTATTCATAAAAAATCATATATTTAAGAAAAATATCAAAAAACTCATCTTAAGATAATAAAAAATTATGAATCTAAAAATGTTGATTTTTTTCAAATTAAAATCATATATGTTTTTAATTAAACTTTTAAATAAAAATAGAATGAAAACGGAATTCATAGAAAAATAACTTTTTTGAAATATTAACTATTCATATTCATCTTTCTAATCAATTACTTATAAAATTGGTGTTAATATATTATCCTTATCAACAATTGTTTCACTCATAATATGTTAAATTTCATAAAATAAGACATAAAAATCCAATTTTTAGAAAGTTTACATTTTAATTCCGAAAGAATTTTTTTTATTTAGATTCACAAATTCCATTCATCAATGCCTTAGAATGGATAAGGAAATTTATTTTAATTTTTACATATTTGTTATAATTTATTTACATAAATTTTTACCTTTCAATTCTATGGCTAAATTTTAATGGATATATATTATTCCATTGTCTAGTGTGGTTTGGAGTTTATTAAATCACACGTTGTTGAACAAATTTGGTCTTAAAGGTATATATAATTTAAAACATCTATGTGTTACAATATTTCAAAAAAATAGCTACAAAATAAAAATAGAAATTCCCATTTAAATAGATAATTTATCAATTTCTAGATTTATCATTTAACTACCACATTACATTATTTTAGTAATAATTAACACCAAACCATTCATTAATAATTTTCTATATTTATTTCCACATTTATATTTTCATAAAACCCATCATATTTCATTAAAAAATCTCCATTTATCAATTATAACATACATTTTATTAGCATTTTCATTAGTTATATCCATATTTAATGTAACTGAGCAACCATAACAAAAACTTCAATCATCATTACCCAGAACATAATAATCACCATAAAACCCATTACCCCAAACACCATAATAATAATGAAACCATCTCCTTTCTATGCAACCATACATGCCACCACTAAAAAACTTATGCACTATTACCACAATATAAATCACACCTAATTATCCCAAGGACCCCAAAAACCAACCATAAACAATCTAACCACATCAAAAATGACTCTAAAAATTGTTGATAATTATGTATAACATAGTATAAATATATTTTAAACAAACTATTACTAATAATCCTTTCATATTAATTTAAACCATATTATATAAACATTGTCACCCTATTTCAAGATTATCACCTATTCAATTAATTACTATTATGAAGTGATTAATTTTTTTGATATTCCTCCTAATCATTACAATAATATTAAAAACGTTTTATCATGATAATAAAAGTCAATAAAATCAGAAAAAATTATAATAATAACATAAAAACTTGTAATCACATGTGAATAACCCATTTTAACCTTTACAATTTCTGGGTTTCATTGTCGTATTTATTAGGTAAATACATACTATACACCCAATTAGACAAAAAAAATTATTAATCCATATTTTTTACATGATAATAGAAGATAATTTTTGAATTACTTACCTTAAAAAGAGATTTAACCAATGTAAAACAAGAATGAGAAGAGAACAGTTTATTAAAAATCTATGAATACCCAAGGAAATCCTAAAAAACCTAAAACAAAACAAAATTCATCAACATAAAAACCCAATATGACCAAAACCAAACTATATACACTACCATAGGCTCTATAAGAAGGAAGAATAAAAAATATGGATGATGAGATAAATAAATCACCTTATATCCCAATGAGGTTGATCTCTTGAAAAAAAAGTATGATAATCCCCGAAAGAATGATGAAAAATCACTATGAATGGACCTATAATCACCTGGGGTTATAAATAAGTTGAATTAAATATAATTAATCTAGTAAAACTATAAATTTATAATAAAAACTAGATATCCCAAGATAATTATGTAATAAGGGTCTTCTCACTACAACATTATCCTACCGGCTATAATTTAATAAAAATAGTAAAGGTTATAATGCGTGTAATTTAGTCATGATGTAATTAATAAAACCCAAATATCATGATTCAATACTCTTCTATATTCCCCAAATGTGATACTCCCCAACCACTTATGATAGTGAAATGGATATCTCAATACTGAAAAAACATTTAAATAATAGAACTAGGAAAATGACCACCCAAAACCCCCATGGTTCAAAACCACTCTTGATGGGACAAAATATGATAAGTATGATTTACTCATATACCTTTACAGAAAAAATAAACAATTAAACCAAAAAACACCTATCCTAACTAAATATAAGGGTAATCAAATATCAAAACCTTATCTCCACACAACAACACACCAGACTACAATAATCTCTTTATATTGATGAAAACATTATGGTACAATGAAATTATCTTGGTGAAACACCACTTAGTATTAGAAATTTTTTCCGAAGTCCTTGTTACCTTCACGAAACTCCAACCAAACCCTCTTTATCACCAATAACACCCCAAAATAAAAACGTAAAGTCTTGGGAAGGTCCATATCATTAGATGAATTATTTATTCATTATGTTTTAGGATGGATTGAACATATGTTCAAGGTAATAAATAGTCATTAGTAAAAACTTATGCGACATATCTCATCCATTTGATATTAATCTAAACACTTTCATGGGAATTATAAATATATTATCTGAAATATTAGTATTTTATATGTCAAATTAATGGATAATGGGACTCATTCTAATTATTATAATGTTATGAGAATTTTTAGTGTCCAAAGAATATGATTTTCATATGGATATCCATAATTTTTTTAATGGTGGAATAATTTATAATTCTTATACTTTAATTGATATTAACTAATAAATGGTTTTATGAATATTATAGATAATAATAATGAGGTTCATGTGCTAAAGATTATATTTTTACAATTTAATGGAGATATTTTTAATTTTTTAAGATTATATTTAATTTACATTGATATTATGTGAAATATGAAATTTAATGGAAGCCTGAAAAGGGGTATTTACAGAAAAAAGTATATTAAACACATGGGATTGGGTTTGGAATATTGGTGTTTTTTGTGTTAATAAAATAAAAATTTATATTTAAATTGAATTTTTTATTTTTACATTTAATTTGTATTGTTTCTGTAGTTTTTATATGATAAAATTAATCATTTAGTTATAATTAAATTTTTTTTTTGGGAAAAGAAATATAATTGATTAAAAATAGTGTTTTTATGATATTATTTAATTTCATGGATTATGTAATGGAATATACATGTTATTAATTGATTGTAAAATGGTAGGAATTATGTCATGGGTGAATAAAAAGGGGAAAGGACTTAGTTATATATCATTAGTTTTAAAATGGTTAACGTGATTTTATATATTTAAAGGACATCATAATGTGGGAATATTATTGTCTAAAATTTATAAATAATAGTGGGATACATCTTTGTGTTTAAATAATCACAAATATAATTTGAATATGAAAAAAAAGAATTTATATGAGAATAAAAAGGGAATATATAATGTATTTATATACTAAAAATGATATTAATTTTACAAGGAAAATCATGTATTCATTAATTATATTGGATTTTTATTTTTTCAATAGGGTGTTGGATGATAAGGATTGTTATAGTGAATGAATAAACAATGATTTTTATACTAAAATTGAAGTTACGATTTATAATATTTTGATATACAAATATTTAAAATTTAAATTTCATGAAATTGGATAAAAATATTGGGAATCCATGAGTTAGGCTATGAAATGATATGGCGCATAGATTTTTCTGGTCCTTGTTTTAGTTCAGAATGTATAAATTTGAAATGGATAGGATAAGTATTGTGTCTAAATATGATGGAAATTTCTATGTTTTTGATAGATATATGTTGTGAGCTATGTGTTTGGACATGACATAACTTGATAGACATACCGAGAATCCACCAATATTGGATAAAGAAGGTAAATTTGGTATCTTTGTGGCGTGGTTAGCTCCTAATGTTTTCTGAATTGTTTAGTTTTTGACATGTCTAAATCATTATACAGTATTAAACCTATCAATAAATTTTATGCTAAACTCCAGGTGATTCATGGGCCATGGTGGTTCTTACTGAGATATTTTATCACACCCTTTATGTGTGAATCTTTTACGCATAAAGGTTTTATTAATAGATATGTAAAAAGGGAAAGGTTTCCTTATTATTTAGTGCTAATATTTGGTGAAGTCATGAAGATGGTTTTATTTACTTTTGTATTTATGTATGTGAATTATGTTTTTAAATTTACTCTTATGACAGTCTAATTTTTTTATATTATGATACTCATACTTAGGTTTTATTTATGTTTTATTTAGTTTCATGTTAAAATTTGTATTTTTTGGCGGTATTTTGGATATTATTTATTGATATAATTTATATTTTTCTGATACATATAATTAATAATTAGTAATTATTTATTTTTAATTTAATGGTCCATTAAAGGGTAAATCATCCACTAAGAGATAAACCTGAACCCTTAGATCTAATTTACAGCCTTTAGTGATTGAGGTAAAAACATAAGTCCACATTATATTTTACCACAGTGATACAACCATGTTGAGAAGGGACATTGTAAATTTGTATGAGAATATAAATCACTTTTATGATTTCAATATTTATCAAAATGGGTGAAAAGAGACTATATTTTATGAATTATTATAGAAACAATACATATGTTCCTAGAAAACACAACAATAGTGGAATTGTAAGTCCCTAGAGAAGTATGAAATTAGATTTTTTGATTATAAATAAGAATAAGTGTGCTCAATTCACCTTAATTGAGGGGGAATAATAGGCTATTATTAAAACACTTTGATACAAAGGGTATATAAAATATATATGAATTCATATGATTATACTTTATTTTTATTTAGTTTTGAGAAATTATTTTTTCTAAAATTATTAAATTATTAATTAACAAACTATTATTTTCTCAAATAGTTTAGTAATAATAAACCGAGAAATTGAAACCTATTTAATAAATTTTTTATAGTGGTATGATTGATATAATTTTATGGTCACTTTCACATACGTGTTATAAATAAAAAAAATTCAATTTATATTGATGTAAAATATATGGTTTCTAATTTAAATTGGTGTTTTTATTTTATAATTATCTAACATTGAAATGATTTTTTGAGGATCCTTTGGGGGATGAGGTGAATTTGGAATTATATGATGGGGATAACTATGTGAGTGAGATAAAAAATGTTCCACATATAACCTGTAACAACCCAAAGTTTTATCGATGGAATTAACTTCTTATAATTATTCCTTATAGAGTAATCACATCATAATCACAATGAAATATAATTATACTAAATATTATGTGACCATTAAACATAATTTTTTCACTTTTATGTTTTGAATTTCAAAAAACTGACATACACGGTTGTGTTTAAGATGATTTTTGGAGTCTAATAAAAAAAATATAATTTTTGGTGAAAAGTAACATACCCATATGAACAGTAACATACCATTATGAATATTAATATGACCTTTATGATTTGTAAATTTTCTAAAATAATAGTGACCTTACATGTGAATAATTAAATAAAATTAATGTATCATATAAGTGACAATTTGAAATTAGTAAAAGTGTTGGTATTTTTGTACTTCATAAATAATAAATTAAAATTCATTATTTATTTTAAAAGAAAATATATTTTCATAAAAAGTGTTCATAAATTAACAAATCTATGTCTTCTTTATTTAAGATAGTTTTATAATACCTTATGTAATTTTTGAAAGCATTATAAAATCAGTTTCAATTTTAAAAATTGTTTTTTTCAAATAAATTTTGATTTGGATTAAATATTAAATTTATCATGTTTATAAATTTATTTTTTAAAAATGTACTTAATTTTTTTATTGTAAATGTTGAAAAATGGTTGGGTTTAATTTTTGGAATTTTTCTAAAATACATGAATTTTTTATGTATAGTGAAATACCATAATTTACAAAATAATCTAAATTAGCTAATTATAGAGTCATGTATGATGTTTTGCTGATGAAATCCCACTTGGTTCAGTATCACATGATCAAATTACTATTATTGGTCATTGAAGACTCACTATTCCTTTTCTTGTGAGGAAATAATAAACTAATGAATTTTATATTGAGAAAACCCCTCTCCCCTCCACTATAAATACCACCCTTCACACCCTCATTTCCTCACACCTATCAAGTTTTAGGCCTTGTCTAAACTCTTACCAAGAATCTTTCCTAGACCCACCCCCACGTCCAAGAGCTTATGGTATCATCAAAATACCGATCCTAGGCCTCTTAAGGAGGATCTCAAGAGGAGGATTCCAGAGGTAATTTCTCATCCACTTTCCTTTAATTTCCTTTCAATTTCAAGATCTTTTCTTATTATATCCACATATATATTCATCCACATGGTATTGTAACTCCTGTATCCTATATATAATTTTATGTTATGATACTAATGGTATATTATACCATCCATCCCCCATTCCCCCTTATGTTTATTTTATAAAAAAACGTTTTTTGTGAGGTGTTAATCTATCACCTTCAAGAATGACATGTTTTATTTTTTCCATTTCTTCATTCAGATCTGGTCATGAAACCATTTTTATGATTGAACCAGAATATTTTATATGTATTATGTCCTATTTTAAATTTTGGAACTAACTTATGAATATATTACTAAATGAGTAATCAAAACAAGTTCGTTGTCATAAAAATGGCCCAAATTAACCCAAACAGTCATCATTTAATAATTATCTAATGATTCATCCAAATGGTATACCATATAATTAATTATAATATCATTTTAACATCATTAATATCATTAATAACTCGTAATATATGTTTTGTATGTTTATACATGCTCTACACGAACTTAAATTCATGAATACATGTGAACTGCTCAAGAAAACCATAAAAATGAACATTCTCGAACAATGTTTTTAAACACTATAACTCATAAAAAAGGCCCATAAAAAACATAATGAAATATAAAATACTATATTAATGTATAAAAGGTTCTTTAATTTCTAATTAATGAATATAATGTCGTTATACAAGACATTAAAGGGAAGGAAGTGTTCAGATATAAGGTAAGGGGAAATTCTCGAACCCAACTTTCATCCTTTGGGTTCTCCCTCTTTCACTCCTTTTGATATGGTTATTACTTAAAAATATTTTTTTCTTAATTTTCTTTCCTTTTATGGGATATATATTTTTTCAATGTTATTTATGTTAAACCAAATGTTTTCCAAAATAACTCTTCTTTTAATAACACACCTTTTACATCCCATTCCAGATTGACGGTTCTTGTGACATGTATATTGTTCCCTCTTTCTTTTGGGAACCCAATGTTTATGGATGTGTTCTTATGAGATGAAACCCATGAATTTTCATGGGTTAGTTATGTTCATTTTATATATTTTCATTGTGTCATGCATGATAAATGATAATGTTATTATGTGACGGGTGTGCCCAGAATTATATAGCATAATACAAATGTTTCAATGTGATGGGTGCACTCGGAATTATATTGCGCTCTAATGCATTGGGTAAAGTGATTAATATAATGAGTAAATTTGAAATGTTGTGTGAACAAGATTATATCTTTGTTCACAAGTATGTGTGGTTTTTAACCACTAAGAAAATATGTTTCATTTTTTGCATTGCCACATTTCAAGTCTCTTTTTTATGCATCCTCTCATGATTCATTGCCTATAATATGGTTATGATCACCCATTGTTATATTGTTATTATATATACTCAAACTAGTATTTAATATCACCCCTTTTGATGTATATCATCAGGTGACAACATGTACTAAGGAGAGTTCAAGTTCCAATAAGAAGCTAGAGAAGAAGGAATTAAATAATTGTTTATGCTTGATGTTGTCATTGTTATGTATTGTAGTGACCCAAGCATGACATACATGGAAATTACATTACTTTTGAGGAATACTTAATACATAAAAAGAACCAACACTCAAGGATTGTAATAGTTTAGTGTCTTTGGAAACTCTGAACATAATCTTATAATCGTGGTGAAAGATCTTCAAAATCTCCCATAAAGATCTTCTCCTTTTGTTTTCTTACCTAAAATTTTTCTTTAAATCCTGGGGAAAAGGAAACATATAAAGGGTGAGCTCAAATTCTCATTAAGGTTATTCCTAGTGAAAATAAAACAAATCGTATACATTTGAACTTAAAAACATGAACATAATGTTTAAACATCAAAATCTTGAGCAATGACATAAAACATGGCAGTATGTAAGGCAAAGAACGTCAAGAAACATTAATAATGATAAAATAACATGGGAATAAAACATGTAATTTTGGAAAAACATTAAGCACATAATATTATCTACATAGTAGCCAAGGCATTGCTGCCAAAACCATCTTAGTGGACAAAGTCACTTACTGAATCGAGTTCACTCCTCGTTCCAGTCATGTGTCACTGAACTGGATTAACTTACCGTTCCAGCCATGTCTATCTCATGAGATAAAAATATTTACCCAATGCATTGAAGGGATATATAGGTCCCACCCATCTCATAATGAAATCATTCTTTCTTGTTCCACAACATAAACATAAATAATTCATCATAACCAAAAGAATAAAATGGGTTTCATAAACATCATCCCATCATAGCATAATCCATATAAAAAAATGGATATCATTTCATCATAAGAAAATTTAAACCATGTAAATCATAGATACATTATACTTGAAACATTCACATATGAAATAATTTCATCTTAGATGGGAAATGGTTTTGATAAAACACTTGAAATGAATTCTTGAGGAAACTATCCTTTCTTATTGAAAATCATTTTATTTTCACAAAATGCCATGAAATTTTAAAAGAAAAGTATTTTATTGAAAATATTCATGAAATCTTGTCGAGTAATCTTCATGAAAATAAGGCCTTATGAAACCATAAAAAAATATATTCATGCCGTATAACTTAAAAAACATTCTCCTTTTACTTTTGTCAGAAAATTCAAAAAGTACCACGTATGGTAAACAAAAGAAAGATTCCTTCCATAACACAAAGTAAAAGTCAAATAGAGGTAATCATGAGTTTAAACATACGTGGAAGAATATTAAACACTTTATGAAAAACATTTTTATTTACATGGATGAAAAATGTAACCCCAGTAAATACTTACGTATATTCAATCTCGAATAAAAATGAGATTGAAAAATTATCCCTTACCTTAGGTCTGATATGCTTCGTACGAATCCGAAACTCCTATATAATTATTTAAATAATTTCATTTAATTATTACAGAATCATATTCATTGTTATGATATCATATATGGTTCACTTATGACTCTATATTACCTGTTCTTTTGTAAATTCAATGTTAAAGCAGTGTTTTGGGTAAAATCATTTTATTTATCGTACGTGTTTATACTTGTTGTTATTGATATTATTATTAATTATATCATGATTTAATTACTTCCAGAATGTAAATAATGATTTATATATCATATATATTCAGTATATATATATAATAGATATATGAATGAAATGAAATACAGCGTTCATGGAGACGGTAGGCCATACATACGCATGAATGCTGTTTTCCTTTCCTTACTGACTTGAATGGAAGTAAGTAGGTGACATATATATATATATATCCAGTATCTTCATTATGTCATATATTTCATTATTATTCATAATATATACTTTATAATCATTCTTGAATGGTTAACAAAGAGAATGAATCTCATCGCATCGTGGAGGCGGTAATCTGTACATATGCACGATCGATAATATCATTCCCATAATTATTGAATAGAATTTGAGTGAATGGTATAATATCTAAGAATCAATATGTTGTTATAATAACCATATCTAGTTTTTATTTACACCATTATATCTGTCCAATTAAGGTGGTGGTGGAAAAACAGATTACACCACGGCGTGGAGACGGTATTCCGTATGTACACAGGCGTGGTGATTTTGTTTTCCATAGGATGGATAGAAGGTGAAATGGGTTTGTTTAATATTTATAATAAAATATCCATATATTAGATATACTTATGTTATAACTTTATAGTGAAACAACTAAAGAAGATGAATTTGAAGAAGAAAAAAACTTCAAAGAATCGGTAGAAGAGATTAACTTTTCTTCGACGCACCTCTTTTAAGCTTCCTATTAAGGCACTAGAGTTGGTATTTTGAGGATACCAGAACCTCTATAATGTTTATAGGGAAGTTTAGAAGGGAAATAGGCAGGGGATTTCCGAGCTCGAAGGCTCAAAATTGTGTAAAGAGAAGAGGGAGGAGGTTCCCTTTTATAAGGGAGGAGAGGGTCACTTTAGGAAAAAACATAAAATATTAATTTATAATAAAGTAATATTCGGTTTATAATGGATCCAAAGTTACTTATGTCGAAGCTAAAGTGGGGATGGGTCGAAATACTCTCATCCAATAGTTTTTAGACAAGTTTAGGTTACTATTTTAACCTTATCATTTAGATTTATCTCTATGTTAAATAATTTAACTTTTACTGTGTCTTCTTGTTTTCTTACACTATATGGTTAATAAACATAATATAACAAGCCAAAATAACCCCAAGGGGTTTATTATTAATATATATAACCTTATATAAGTAATGTGGCTGAACCTTATATTTTTAGAAATATAATAACAATTAATAATATAATATTTGTTTTAAAAACTATTTCATGTCAATTTTGACACTATTTGCTAATTGATTTTTGTGAATATCATAAAAACATGATTAGTTTGATAAAAGTTAATTGAATCAATAATAACAGTCATATTAAGCTCAAAAAATTAGTTTAATTTAAAAAAAAGTCTCAAATTACATTTATTTGGGTATTTATAACATCAATTATGTTAATATTTCATTAATAAGGTAATTACTGTATCATCATTGTGTCATAAATAAATTAAATTTTTTAATGTCTAAAAATTATAAATAAAATACCATTATGTAGGAAATATTATTATATTTCTAATGAATAATATATTCGAATTTATCTTATGTATAACCCTATATTAAAAAAAAAAATTTAGTTATTAATCTTTGATTTTAACTATTTTAACTCTTCTTTAAATAAAATAATAATAAACGTCCTAATCTAATCCAAGTGGACCTAAAGGATATTATTTTATTCTGAAGGTTTTTTTTGTCAAATTAAACTTATCCAATAGAATTATTACAACTTTTAGGTTAATAATAATATCATTTTTACCCTTATTTACCCTATTTACTTTTAACCGTGGTAAATAAAAGTAAAAAGTTACTATTCATCATCAATTATTTTTATCTTATTGAACCAAATTTTACCCCTTGATATTAACTGTGTATCTTGGATTTTCGAAATTCCACTCACAAAAGCGGTAAAATTAAGTTTTATTTAAATTTTTAAATTTTCCTAGGAGGTGGGTAAAAGACGGTGAAAAGTTCAATAAAATTTTTATGTATCTAAAATTATTATAAAATGATTACAATGAATTACCCTGAAATTATATAGGTATTATGTGTCAATTTTGACCTAAAATAAATTTATATAAAATAAATAATTATTTAAATAAAAAGTTGGTTTTTAAATAGTAACTTAGTGTTTTCACTATTCATCAAAAATTGAAAGTTTTTAGAAAAATACCTAAAATTCACCCTAGGATAATTTCGATATTCCGAATCCAAATATGACGTCCATTTTGAAAGATAAAATTTATAAAATTTCAAAAATTGGGTATTACTATTCATAATGGCTAATTCATAATAATATTATAATAATATCTCGTTTAGTAGAACCTGCTATTGCGTACTACACAAGCTATCGAAGAAGGTCTTGATTGAGTGTAATGAAAGCCATGTCAAGTCTGCGTGTAGTGAAAGATTCGTTTGGTGTTGCGTATAACATAATCAAAACTTATTTCATTTATACATTAAACAAAATCTATACTTAATGTTGTGTAGAATAGTTTCCACAAAACAAACTTGAAATTGTGTGTAACACGAGCCAAGAATAGTGTTGCATATACTGCAAGATAATACGGTGTTACGTATAGTACAAGCTAATCATGGTGTAGTGTATAATCATAAAATCTCGGGGTGTTACATTCTACCCCCTTAAAATGAATTTTTCACTCGAAATTCGTCGGGGTTATAAATTATTTACTACTTGAAATTTTCATTCCTAGGAACCCACATCTTAACAAGGAATACTAAATCATCATTTTAGAAAGGAGCATTAGAAACATAATGGTTACGCAAAGTAACTCATCACTGGGTTTCCACATAGGAGAATATAGGTGAAAATATGGATATGAAAGAGAAATCTAACCATCATGATTAGATGAACACTGGTAGAAAACATGGCTATGAAAAATCCAATAATTATAAATCCATAAATTTGTGATGATCTAATGTACCATCTGATTCATGGGATATGAGGGAACTAGGACAAAAATTTTGGGTTTCAATATCATTTCCCTAATGTTGATGAATTTTTGAATTAAAATAAATACTTACTTGATTTTGGTAAAATCTTACTATTGTTTGTGACTTGAACAATTTCCACTTCATCTCTTAAAGAAATGAAGTTGAATTTGTCTTCCGTGAAGTATTATTAGATCATGTTATTGAATGATAGGTCATTCCATCTATCTCAAACATAAGGTTAGCAAAAGTTATAAGTCCATATTATGGTGAGATTAATCGCATATGGTTCCAAAAATGGACTTATACTTCATCTATCATAGCGATTAAAAAATAAAACTAGTTTCTACTATCCAGGGACTTCCTGTAGCCCAGTGGTATGTGATAAAAGCCTGTCACACTTTGGTTGTGGGTTTGATTCCTGCATCCTTGTCTAACGCAATGGGTTGTCGCTCGTCCTACGGGTTGTCCTTTTTCAAAAACTATACTATTATAACTTTCCAAAAATAATATCAA
Organism: Viscum album; assembly: GCA_963277665.1. NCBI lineage: Eukaryota > Viridiplantae > Streptophyta > Magnoliopsida > Santalales > Viscaceae > Viscum > Viscum album. Next base: position 1,983,398,349 of record OY728119.1, read on the forward strand.
AAAGTTCTAGACTTAAACAATACTATCTGATGTCTAACTTAATCAATTCCAATCTTTAAGTTTATCCAAAATACTTTTGTCCAATCTCATAGTATAAATAAAACGATTACTAGAAAGGTCATCTACCAAGCATTGAATACAATCATTTATCACCTGTATGACATAAGATATATATATCTTGTTGGTCACATTCCAAAAATGTGAATTCCTTAATCATGTATTCTCTTGAAACCTGAGTACCCATTGAACCTTAGTGAAAACATGAATGCTGTCAAAAGTTAACTCTTTCCACATACCAAAATCCGAAAATTCTGTATACTTAAACCATGATATCACTTTGTCCTTATACCAGTCATGGGCTCATTAATACTATCAAACATCTCATTATCTCCTTATCCTTTCATTATGCACATATAATCTACCTTCCAAAAATATTTGAATAACCTTTCATGGTTACCGGGACAATTCATCATATACTTTTAAAAACTCAAGGAAAGGAAACAGTGTAACAATTCGTAGATTTTTCATTATTCCAAAGTACCATACATTATTCTTGATAAACATATAAGCATTCCACTACCTTCTTAAACCACTGACTGATCTTCATCATTTCTTTTATCTCATATATCATTTGTATTCTCTTCATCATCATCCACATAAATACTACCCATATGACCATGTTGTTTCTCTTCATGAGATTTTCCCTTATGGAATTGGTTTTCATAATGCCCGTACATTCCACATTTAAAACATTTAACCATTGTGGATGTCATAGAAATACCATTATCCTTGTCCATGGTGTTAACTAAACCTTTTCCTTTACAATTATTGGGTTTGTGTCCTTCCTTTCCACACCCAAAACATCTTCCAGTTCATTTGAAACATTCTCCCTGATGCCTCTTACCACATGATTTAGATGAGGGAAATTGAACTTTCTTTCCTCTAGGATCATCATGAAACTCCATCTTTATCTTATTAGCTGAGTTAGAAAACATACCAAAGTTGAGATTATTGATCATATTATAAGATTGTTGATTAGGCATAATAACGACATGTGGACCTCCATATCCAATTTCATTTGGATGCTAATGAAGAATATCATTCTATTGTCCATCATATCCTCCATTATCGTGAATCTTCCTGTTTCCATTCATTTTTTAATACCCAAAAAAATAGTGCGAGAGGAAAAAATCATAATCAAGAGGGAGTACCTTCAATATATAAGATCTTAGGTTTAATTATAATATCGTTGCCATAATTCTAATATTATAACCTATACTTAGAATTAACCTTAGAGACATCCCTAGACATACCGTATAAATATATTTAGGGATTTCACTAAAGTTTTCGCATCCTAGTTTCCAAAGGTTGACTAAACCTTTCCTCTGAAACCAACTGTAGAGACCCCAGATTGACTTACATGGACATTACATTACTTTTGCGGAATACTTAATACATAACAAGAACCAACACTTAAGGACTGTAATAGTTTAGTGTCTTTGGAAACTCAAAACATAATCTTCTAATCGTGGTGAAAGATCTTCAACATCTCCGATAAAGATCTTCCCCTTTTGTTTTCGTACCTAAAACAATTATTTAAATCCTGGGGAAAAGAAAACATATTGTCACGACCCGTCCTCAGGGCCCGTGCTGTGACTACCCCAAGCCCTCCTTCCATAGGCCAGGGGCTAGCAACTAGCACCAAAGGCGTAAATCCTGATAACTTGGAAGGCATTGCCTTTATAAAATCAAACAAATAGCACAGAGTATAAGAGGAAGTAAAAAACTAAGTACAAAATAAAGTGCTGAAAAGTAAATGGGCCAGAATACAAACCCAACTGAAAGTACAACTACAACTGAAAGGAAGTACAGCAGAAAAGACAAATAGCTGGAAGAAAGGAAGCAGCTCCTGGGTCATCCTCCTCGAATCCTACCTGAAGGGTAGGTATAGACAGCACAGCTCCTAGATCGTCCACCATGGATCCTACCTGAAGGGTAGGTACAGATATCCTCCACAACGCTCTCGCCCGTCAACCTCCCGAGTGTCGTCTCGCCTTGAAGTCCACCTCTGGGTACCATCTATTCCTCGAACACTCAGCCTCTGCCAGCGCTGCCCGTCGTCTGTAACCAACACAACGAGGTGCGGGCATATCCCGTGCAGGGTTGAGTATAACGATACTCAGTAGGGGCCCCGAGACCCTAAAGGTCTCACAAAAACCAACACGAATAACCATAAGAAGATCTCAATAGATAACCTCTACTTAGGTATATTTCCATACATATACCTAAGTTATCAAGTAACCCATCTCAATCATGAGGAAACACAAAGATTATGAAATCAACAGATAACCACTACCCAGGTATATGCCCATACATATACCTAAGTTATCAAGTGACCCATCTCAATCAAGAGGTAAACACAAAGGTTATAGACTCAGCTCAAACCAGGATTTTCATTATCGAAACTGTAACTGCTGAAGAGCCCCGTCTCTGGAGTGTACAGTCGTCCTGTCCCGACTCCGAGGTACTGCTCACTAACCTAAGACTACTGAGGTAATCCTCCTGTCCAGTACCGCGGGCCAGCCACCCAAACACAGTAGTGCTTCCTGCCGGGGTATGCCACCCAAACACAGTAGTGCACACCCCCTAATATCCTGCAGAGGTACTCTCCGGACGAGTACCGCGGGTCTGCACTGTCACACAGGTAGTGCTTTGTCCGCCATGGGTCTGCACCCAAACAAAGTAGTGCTCCGTCCACTGGGCTAGTCGACTCACCCCAAGTCGAGTCGGTCAGGCAGTCGTCAGGTCTTAGACGGCTACACGGTCTTTGTACTCCACACGCTCATCTCTGGGAGGGTCCGCTCCACGAGCTACAGGTCGATACTCCAAGTATATCAAAGTTCCACAAAGAAGTATCTCAAAGTACCACCTCATCACAGGGGTCTCAATGCGACAGACGACACGTCAATCAGACGCTCGGTCTGTGAGTTACTAGCCTTTTCATCCCCGGGGCCCAGTTGGTTTTGTGTGCGAACCAACACGGTCGTATCTCAACTGTACCCCGAACTCTCATAGGGTATACTCATAGGGACCATTTTTCTACAAGATCACTAACGCCACTGACGGTTCACCAAGCGGACGTCCGGTCTGAAAGTTATCAGCTTTTCCGTTCCAGGGGCCCGGTTGGATTTTGGGTACAATCCAACCTGGCTACTATCCAAATGCATCCAAATCTCGAGCGGAGTATTCCAAAAGTTCCGTCTCATCAAGAGGAATCTAACAAAGTCGACGACACGTCAATCGGAGATCCGAAGCTCAATATATAATTTTTTCCGCTCCGAGGGCCAGGTTGGTTTTGTATCCAAACCAACCCGGCCGAACCCAAAGTTCTCTGAAACCTTGTGTGTAATATATCAAAACGACCGTACCGATCCAAGGATATCTACGCAACTGACGGTGCGTCGATCGGAGGTCCGTAGCCCAAGATATGGGCGTTTGAACAGAAACTGCTTGAAAATAGGGGGTTCGGGCCCGGTCCGACCCGGCCTGAGACCCCCTGGGTCGGCCCGAACCGGGTCGACCGAAACCGGGTCCGGGTCTGGCCCGTTTGGCCGAGGCCCGCCCCGGATGGCCCGGCCCGGCCGGTTGGCCGGCTGCGCTGGCGCGGCCGCGGTGCCCGCGTGGCCAACGGGTGTGGGGGTTACAAACCCCCATGGTCAACATATCTGGCGCGGCTTAAAGCCGCGCCGCTCGGCCTCCAGAACCGCTAAGTCGTTCCGGTTCGGCCCGCCATCGCGGCGGTTCCGCTCCGGCGTCGCGCCGCCCCCGCCTGTCACCGGTGCCGCCGCGCCGGCATGGCGCGCCGCCGCCGCCTACCGCGGACCACCGAACTCGCTCCGGTGGTCCGTTTCACCTCCCGTCTTCTCCAATGGTCCTCCCGGGACCCGAACATCACTGCAGAGACTTCAAATTGCCTCTACGGCCCGTTACAACATCGCCCATCGATCCGCACATCAAATAACAAAACGCGCCATCTTCGTGGTTTTCCGGCGTGGTGCGACGGCGCCGCACCCCTTCGCCACAGCCCGACTCCGACCGCGGATTCGTTCGTCCTCAATGGTGCGGTGCGATGGTGCCAGGCTTCTTCGTCGTGATTCTCTAAATTCCCGCATGGTGTGACGGCACTGCGTCGCTTCCATTTCGAGCCACGTAGATAACCAACAAAATAAAAATGGGAGGAGGTTTGGCCGTGTTTGTGCGGTCCGACCTCCTCATTTATTTTGATAACAGTTGGACGTTAATATCGAAGAACGTCTAAAATTATTCACGACATAAAAACCAAACCCCTACCTTGCAAAGACGTCACACGTCGTCGAGCCGTGGAAGAGGCAAGCGTCGCAATGATCGGACGTCGCGGAAGATCGGTGCCGATTCCATTGACATCGGAGGGTGAGTCATCTTCAAAGGAGACGTTCCCCACGGTGGTTTCTTCTCCCTTGACGCGGAGGAAGAAGAGGAGAAGGCACGTCGTCGGTGATTGCCCGATGAAGAATGTGGCATCTCGATTCCTTCGACATGGAGAGAAGGTGCAAAATGAGACGATGTTCTTCGTCGAAGCTTTGGTGTTCTTCATGTTCTTCAACAAAGGAGATGAATCGTTCTTCTTCAGAGGAGGAAGTTCTTCAAAACTCAAATGCTCTCTTCCCTTCCTCTTAACACAACAATTCTAACCAAAATAAAATAAGGCTCCACCTTATTTTATTTACCCATGCCATGCATTCAAAATTACAAAATTCAAAACCAACACACTTAATTAATTGATCTTGAGTTGTCAAATTAATTAATGTTTAGGTGGCATGAATTAATGTGGGAGGTGAGGAGGAGAGGAGTCACTTCAGTTAAAGTGGAGTTACAATATTAAAGTGGGAGGTGAGTTAAGGGATGTCAAGGGGGTTATAGGAAGATCAAGGGGGGATAGGGTCTCATGTGGGCCCCACCACCCTCTTAACCTCTCATGGGTAGTTCCCTAACTTCCACTCAAAGGATATAACCACTTTTAAAGAAATAAAATTGTAGCTCGCTTTTATTTTTACTTTCCACAATTTTTAACATCTCCTATCGAGAAAACACAACCCCAGAAAAGGTGGTCTTAAGAAATTATCGGCGTTGCGGTTTCATCGGTGCCCTCGAATTTCAATTCCGATCACTGGTTCAAAAGATAGGAAAACCCGCTCGTTCGTTCACTGAATGTACCCGAGATAAACTTTGGAAATTGATTCTGGGCTCATCGGACCTCGGAATCAGGCGCCATCAGAAACTGTGTTCTTGTAAAATTCCAAAGAAAATTAAGAAAAAAATTTCCTTGAAATTTTCGGGTCTTTACACATATAAAGGGTGATCTCAAATGCTCAGTAAGGTAAATCCTAGAGAAAATAAAACAAATCGTATAATTTTGAACTTAAAAACATGAACATAATGTTTAAACATAGAAATATTGAGAAATGACATAAAACATTGTAGTACGTAAGGCATAGATCATAATGAAACATTAATCATGATAAAATTGCATGGGAATAAAACATGTAATTTTTGAAAACCATTAAGAACATGATATGATTTCCATAGTATCCAAGGCATTGCTGCCAACACCATCTCAGTGGACAAAGTCCCTTACTGAATCGAGTTCACTCCTCGTTCCAGTCCCGTATCACTGAACTAGATTAACTTACCATTCCGGCCATATCTATCTCATGAGATATAAATCATTACCCAATGCATTGGAGGGAGATATAGGTCCCACCCATCTCATAATGAAATCAGTCTTACGTGTGCCACAACATAAACATAAATCATTCATCATAAAACAAAGAATAAAATGGGTTTCATAAACATCATCCCATCAAAACATAATCCATATAAAACAAACGGATATCATTTCATCATAAGAAAAATGAAACCATGTATATCATAGATAATTTATACTTGAAACATACATATATGAAATAATTTCATCTTAGATGGAAAATGGTTTTGATAAAACACTTGAAATGAATTCTTGAGGAAAATATCCTTTCTTATTGAAAATCATTTTCTTTTCACAAAATGCCATGAAATTTTAAATGAAAAATATTTTGTTGAAAATAGTTATTAAATCTTATAGAGTAAGCTTCATGAAATTTAGGTGTTATGAAATTATAAAAAAAAAATTTCATGCCGTATAAGTTAAAATAACATTCTCCTCGTACTTTTGTTGGAAAAGTCAAAAAGTACCACGTATGGTAAAAAATATTCCTTCCATAACATGAAGTAAAAGTAAAAGAGCGGTAAAAATGACTTTTAACATACATGGAATAATATTAAACACTTTATGGAAAAACAATTATGGACATGGATGAAAAATATAACCCTAGTAAATACTTACGTATAAGGAATCTCGAATAAAAATGAGATTGAAAAATTATCCCTTACCTTAGGTCTGATATGCTTCGTACATATCCAAACCTCCTATATAATGATTTAAATAATATAATATACTTATTAGATAATCATATTCTTTGTTATGATATCATATATGGTTCACTTATGACTTTATATTACCCGTTCTTTTGTAAATTCAATGTTAAAGCGGTGTTTTGGGTAAAATTGTTTTCTTTATCGTGCCTGTTTGGACTTGTTGTTCTTGATATTTTTATTACTTATATCATGATTTACTTAAATCCAGAATTTAAATCATGATTTATATCTCATATATATTCAGTGTATATATATATAATAGATAGATGAATGAAATGAAATACATCGTTCATGGAGACGGTAGGTCGTACGTACGCGTGAACGATGTTTTCCTTTCCTTATTGACTTTATTTGAAGTAATTAGATTAAATATATATATTTAAATAAATCCAGAAGCTTCATTATGTCATATATTTCATTATTATTCATTATATATACTATATAATCATTCTTGAATGGTTAACATGGAGAATGAATCTCATCATGTCGTGGAGACGGTAATCCGTACATACGCATGAGCGATGATATCATTCCCATAAATATTGAATATAATTGGAGTGGATGATATAATATATCAGAATCAATATGATGTTATAATAACCATATTTATTTATTTTTTACGCCATTATACCCATCCAAGTAAGGTGGTGGTGGAAAAATAGATTACACCACGGTGTGGAGACGGTATTTCGTACGTACGCACGCGCGGTGATTTCGTTTTCCATAGGATGGATAGAAGGTGAAATGGGGTTGTATAATATTTATAATAACATATCAGTATATTATAGATACTGATGTTATTAATTTATTATGAAACAACTAAATAAGAAGAAGTTGAAGAAGAAATCAAGTTGAAAGAATCAGTAGAAGAGATTACCTCTTCTTCGACAGACCTCTTTTAAGCTTCCTCTTAAGGCACTAGAGTTGGTCTTTTGAGGAGACCAGAACCTCTATAATGTTTCTAGGGATGTTTATAAGGGAAATGGTTGGGTTTTGTCTGAGCTCAAAGGCTCAAAATTGTGTAAAGAGAAGAGGAAGGAGGTTCCCTTTTATAAGGGAGGAGAGGGACACTTTAGGAAAAAACTTAAAATATTAATTTATAATAAAGTCATATTAGGTTTATAATGGCTCCAAATTGACTTATTTCGAATAAAAAGTGGTTATGGGTCGCAATACTCTCAACCAATAGTTTTTAGACAAGTTTAGGTTACTATTTTAACCTTATCATTTAGATTTATCTCTAAGTTAAATAATTTAACTTTTACAGTGTCTTCTTGTTTTCTTACACTATATGGTTAATAAACTTACTATAACAATTAAAACGAACCCCAAGTCGTTCATTATTAATATATATAAACTTATCTAAGTCATTTGGCTGATCCTTGTATTTTTAGGAATAGAATAACAATTAATAATATAATATTTGTTTTAAAAACAATTTTTTGTCAATTTTGACACTATTTGGCAATTGATTTTTGTGAATATCATAACATCCTGATTAGTTCGATAAATGTTAATTGAATCAATACTAACATGTCATATTAACCTTGAAAAATTATTATAATTTATAAAAATTCTCAAATTACATTTATTTGGGTATTTATAACATCAATTATGTTAATATTTTAATTAATAAGGTAATTACTGCATCATCATTGTCTGATAAATAAATTAAATTATTTAATGTCTAAAAATTATAAATAAAATACCATTATGTCTTAAATATTATTAGCTTTCTAATGAATATTTACAGCCTAATTTATCTTATGAATAACAGTATATTAAAAGTGTTTTAGTTATTAAACATTGATTTCAACTGTTTTAACTCTTCTTTAAATAAAATAATAATAAATATCCTAGTCTAATCCAAGTGGAACTAAAGGGTAATATTTTATTCCTAAGGTTTTTTTGGTTTAATTAAACTTATCCAATAGAATTAGGACATGTGTTAGGGTAATAATAATATCATTTTTACCCTTAATTACCCTATTTACTTTTAACCGTGGTAAATAAAAGTAAAAAGTTACTATTCACCAAAAATTATTTTTATCTTATTGAACCACATTTTACTCCTTGATATTAACTGTGTCTCTCGGATTTTTGAAATTCCACTCACAGAAGCGGTAAAATTATGTTTTATGTAAATTTTCAAATTCTCCTAGGAGGTGGGTAAAAGACGGTGAAAAGGTCAATAAAATTTTTATATATCTAAAATTATTATAAAATGGCTACAATGAATTACATTTAACTTATATAGGTATTATGTATCAATTTTGACCTAAAATAAATTTATATAAAATAAATAATTATTTAAATACAAAGTCGGTTTTTAAATAGTAACCTAGTGTTTTCACTATTCATCAAAAAAATTGAATGTTTTTAGAAAAATACCAAAAATTCAACCTAGGCTAATTTTGATATTAAGAATCCAAAAATGAAGTCCATTTTGAAAGATAAAAATTATAGAATTTCAAAAAGTGGGTATTACTATTCATAACGGCTAATTCATAATAATATTATAATAATATCCCGTTTAGTGAAACTTGGTATTGCGTACTACACACACAATCGAAGAAGGTCTTGATTGCGTGTAATGAAAGCCAAGTCAGGGCTGTGTGTAGTGAAAGCTCCATTTGATATTGCGTATAACATAATCAAAACTTATTTCATTTATGCATTAAACAAAATCTATACTTAATGTTGCATAGTATTTTCTCCACAAAACGAACTTGAAATTGTGTGTAACACGAGCCAAGAATAGTGTTGTTTATACTGCAAGCTAATACAGTGTTGTGTATAGTACAAGCTAATCTTGTTGTAGTGTATAATCATAAAATCTCAGGGTGTTACATGTATAGTCCTAGTTTTCTCAAGGCACTAAACCTTTGGATTCTCTATGTGTAATACTATTTTGATGTATATATTTAAAATGATGTAATAGTAATGTAATAAAGGATGGGTTTCTATATAACCGCACTAAAGAAACTCATTAAGGTGAATATTTTTAATTTTTATCATTGTTATTAAGAGTATGTGAGGGAATATTTCTCAAGTGTAAGTAGTATGGAATGATATTGTTTAACATTTTTGGAGATAATAATCTACTCTCTTTAGAGAGGATGTGGAACAGTGAGGTATATTTTTATTATTGGATGATATTTATATATATTTTAATTTTATTAATGATCTTGTAGTAATGTATGTGAAAATTTTAACTTTTGTAGTAGAATGGACAAAACGATACTAATAGGGAAATTTCGTTCAAGAAAAGAGAACCAAAGGGATGATCTAGGATAAATGTTAGGCTATATTCATAGAGTAATTTTATCCATAGACTTTGAGGATGGGTAGGGGAAATTATTTTATAGGAATAAGGGATGGTGATATATCAATTCTTTTTTATATTGTCAAATTAATCAATTTAAATCATTTCATTATGTCCTTAGGTGATGAATAACTACCAAGGATCATCATTTTGTGTATGGATTGCAAATATAATTCATTTCTTTGTGATATTACGTTGTTTACTCATTTTTATAGAATTTTTATGAAAATAATATATATCCAAAAAATATTTTTATGGGAAAAATAAATTTTTTAGTTATAGTGGATTGAGAGGAAGAAAGAAGAGGAAAATTGATGATTGTAGTTGGTAGATAGTGGGATCAAGGAGGACATGGGAAGATTTATATTCTCACACTTGTTACGGTAGAATATTTTTTAAATGTTACTAGTGTGGTTGGAAAGGACATAAAAATTTTTATATACTAGTAATAAAAAGGAGTGTCATTTTTATAGAAATATGGTATATAGTCATAGGTTATGTTAGAAGGCAGATCATAAAAGTAGAGGTTGATATTATTATCTAATTAAAACATCTCATGCCTAGGCGAGTGGTCTTTAATAGAGTGATAGTTAGATATCATTTGGGATTCTAATCATAAAGGTGGTAGAGCTATTATATGACTACTCTATAGGGAGATTTAGATTTAAGGAGTTAATATACTCACAACCAAGGTTTGGTGAAAGTGGAAGGCTATTATTTTCCATAGTTCAGGAACCAACTGTATTTGGTGAGAGATATTTGACAATCACAAATCATATATTGGTAAATTATAATTTAGACAGTGTTCTATTATGAGATTGATGAATCCCATTATTTTATCTCCATGAATCTTTTTTTTATCTATATTTGAATGTGGAGATGTTTCCTAGGGAATTGAGGATTGATACGTCGTTGGAGAAGAGAGAAAACTCTACAAGAATTTACTTATCTTGTCATATTTTTATATGAAAACGTGGAAATATTTAGAACTTGTTAATTATACAGGTCATTGATTTTCATGTAATTTTTGGGATATAGTTTCTAATACATTTTGAGTCTCTTATTGATTATTAGTAGATACATGTGTATATATTCTTTATTTCTAAAGAGTTTTGAGTTTTTGGGTGAATAGTATTATTATTCTAAATCAAATAGTTTTTTTTGGGAAAATTGAAGAAGAAACCTTCTCATATTTTAAGAATGGTTCTTGGTTCAATTGAGGGTAGGGTACATTCTATTTTCCTCCAATGGTTGATTATTTTAAGGATACATTTCCTATGGAATGTAAAATATTATATAAGAATATGAAAGTAGAGTTCATGATGTACTTGGTACTATAAACTAAGCCCATTTATATCAATAATTATCATATATATCTAAAATATTTCGGATAATAAAAATTTTAGTTGTATGTTCTTGAACTGAATTGGTTTATTTCACATAATTTGTTACATTGGGGGTGTACAAGAGTTGTTTTTTCCAAAATGGTTGATATAATATTATAGTTTTGTATTGAATATTCAATGATAAATAATGTGATCATTAAGAATTAGTATCTATTTTCTTGTATTTATAAAATATTTGAAAAGATAATGGGGGCCTGATGATTATTTAAAACAGATATTCATTTGAGATTCCATTTTCTCATAAAGAAATCTAAGGATCTATTGAAGACTTTATTTAGGGATTGTTATAACTATTTTTAGTTTCCAATTGTACCATTAATTGCAATAAACACACTAAAAATATTTATGTAGTTAATGATTTAATTATTTCATTAATATATACACTCCTTCATGATTCAATCTATCGATTACATACTTCTATAATCATGGTCATGAGATAAAAATGGTAAACATATAATTATTATCTAATAGGCCATAAGAGAATATAAATTTTATGAAAATATTGAATTTGTAATTTTTGATTGAATAAGTGAATTTAATTTAAAATTTCGTATCAATATATAAAAAATAAGTTGATCCTGAAAAATTATTACTAGTGATGTTAAGGGGAGTCCCTAAGATTCTATATGAGATTCATAGTTTTCTGGGGTTAACTAGATATATTTTTTGATTTATTCAATAATTTTTTCACCAAGATATGATAATGATGAAACTAACAATAAAAGTGGAGAAATTCACATGGTATTGTAAATGAAGTGATATATTTTAGGATCTAAATTGAATATAGAAATCAAAATCCATTCTCAGCTAACATGAGTTGAGTAAGCTCTATGATTTTTTTTATGATGCATATATCATGGGTCATTGATGTGAGTAGATTTAAATGGTTAAGGTTATAACTTATTGTCATCATATGATTAGGAATAATGAGAATAATTATCCCACTCATGATCTATATCATGAGGTAGTAGTGTGTGATCTCAATAGTAGGTGTCATTATCTATTTGGAAAGTCGTTTATTATGTGCATTGATTATTGACGTTTTTTTTATTTTTTATCAATTTTTTCCACCTATTTTTTTATAAAATTATAGATTTTTTTTGTTTAAAATTTTATTTAAATATAATGTTTGTGGAATCAGGATAATTTTTTATCAGAAAATTTTTTCAATGAATATTTATACGAAAATGTGAAATTATGGAATTTATTATACATATGATTCATAATAATGATTTGAAATGATTATATACTTTTAGAATTGTTGACCTCACCTGTTTTGATAATCCCAATTATGCTTTCATATACATTGATAATCTCAATCTAATGATTCTCTATATATTAATTCTTTAAATCTGTGATCAAGATGATAATAATATTAAAATAATCCCTGAGATATGTTAATCTTTGTTTATGCATGTTTATATAAGTTCTGAAATAATTCTAACCCAATCGGAAGTGTTTTGCATCAAAATAGATAAGTGTAAGCTACTGATATACACATAGCTACTGATAAAGATCTACCGGTACTCAGTATACCGATAGACTTAGTCTAACGATAGACAGAGTCACCGATACACTAAGGTCACTGATATAAACAGAGTTACCGGTAAGCAGACACAAAGTCTACCGACAGAACAGATGAGATACTGATGTGCATGTCTACAAGTAGTTACCGATAGAGTAAGCCTACTGATACGAGTACTGACAATCACAAACTAGAGCTACTGATATGAGGACGTCTACCGATAGAACCAGTCTACCGAGCTACCGACTAACAAACAGACTCGAGCTACCGATAGACAGAAGCCTACCGATAGAGCCAATTCACACATAGTTACTGATACATCGAGCTACTGATATCTCAAGAGCTACCGATAAAGCAAGAGCTACCGATGGAGAGAAACTGTTATATAGAGCTACCGATGGAACTAGATCAACCGATGTAACGAAGCCACTGGTATACAGAGCAACCGACGCAAGATCAAAGAGCTACTGATGGAAGGACCTACTACACAAAGTCTACCGTACACATTTACCAACACGATCTACTAATTGACCAACCAGTCAAACTCTATACTCTCAATACTATTTATTTATTAAGCTAATAGTTACATTTGATGTCTTTAATACATTCAATGATATTTAATGAATTCTATTGTCATGTCAGGGAACCTTAACTAGTACCCATGCAAAAACTAATCAATCCATTTTGTCGAAGCTGGAAGCTACAAAAAGGGAAGATAAAGACCTAGTTGAAATGCAGAGAATAAGAGAACACTGAGTGTGCATACTAAAAGCATCAAGGAACTAAGAAGGCACACGGGTGAAAAAGAAAAGATCTGAATATCATTCAAACGTTGTGCATTTGTGAAAGAAGAAAAATCCATACTCCAAGAACATTGGACATACACCAAGATACTTATTTTTTAAGGAGAACACAAGCTGAATCTTGAGTGAACTACAACAAACACTTCATGCACTCAGGATGCTAATCTGGACCAAGAATCAATGAAGAAAACGACACTCTATTTTCTGAGCAGAAACCAGAGAAGGACTCAGAAGTTCTTCAGACCAACCAAATGAGTCCAGAGCCGCACTGCTAAACACTATAGCTTTTCAAAACTCTTTCTCACTTCCTTTAGTGATTCTATCTTTACTTTTTGAGCAGTGTGTGTACCCTGTTTATTTTACACACACACTGTCTCCTAAGTTAAACTGTAGGATTCTTAAATCCTCACTCATACTTCATAACCCTTTGTTTCCCACTGTGGATAGTGGTAGAGGTCGAGTAAGACCTGAACAGCCTATGTGTTGTTGTTTGTTTTTCCCACGAAGAACTGTGGTAGAGGTATTTAGACCTGGAAAGTCGTGTACTATTTTTTACCCCCGATCCAGGGTCTGGATCAATTTATATAAATTGTTGAGAGGAATAAGTCTCGGCTTGAGACTAAACCTCTTGGTTAACTTTACTGTGCATTTTAATTTAAGTCTATAAGTATACTATATTTTTATTTCATATTTTGTGGCTATTACTTTGAAATACCAAACTATTTAAAATCTACTTTGATAGTTAAATTAGCAAGTGTTTATACTTATTGTAAACTAGTAAGTTAGTTTCAAAAGTTAATTTAATCTTCAGATTAAGTCAACTGAGACCTAATCAATCTTTGAGAAACTGATTGAACTTTTAAACTCTGTATAATTCACTACAGTTTAACTTTGTTTTTAAATTGAGGGATCTTAAGTGAAATAATTTTAATAGAAATTTTTATTGGAAATCAATTCACCCCCATCTTGAGTATCCACTCTGACCAATATTTTGTATCAGAGGTTGTTTTTGTTTAAGAATTTTTGAAATACTCTGCTTTTCAATTGTGATTTTAGTTGCATCTTTAAAGATCTTAAATTTCTGTTAGTTCTAAATTTTAACTCTTTAAAACAATTTTCTAAAATATACCTCTGGATAATATACTAGAGGGTGCTGCTACTAACTAACCACCTTTCTTCAATGGCACAAAATATGCTCAGTGGAAATTGAAAATGAAAATTCATTTAGAAATCATGGGTTTTGATATTTGGACTGCTATAGAATCTCAATATAAAATTCCAGAAACTGAAATAACAACTTGGTATGAACATATAAAGACAGCTTACAATAATAAATATAAAGCTATGAATGTCCTGTACTGTGCTTTTGGAGATGAAGAGTTTAATAGAATTTCTTCTTGAAAAACTACTTATGAAATATGGGATACTTTGGGTGTTTCACATGAAGAAACAACCAATGTTAAAGAAATGCGATTGAATACTTATACTATTAAATATAAAAATTTTAAAATGAAAACTGATGAACCTATTTCTGATATGTATCTCAGGTTTAATGAGATATTCAATACAATGAGTTCACCTAGAAAAGTTGTTCCAGCTAAGGAACAAATTATGAGGATACTGAGATGTCTTCCAGAACGATGGAGGGGCACTTCTGTTTCAATCAGAGAGTCATGTGACATTTCAGCACTGCCAGTAAAAGATCTTATTGGTAATTTAATGATATATGAGGAAGAAATGAAGGTGAATAAGAAGGAAGATGATGAACCTAAGAGAAAATCCGTAGCTTTCTAGTCTACTGTCTCTAAGAGTAAATACAAGGATAAAATGCAAATACAAATTGAATGTTCAACAAGTGATGATTCAGACTCTGATAGTAATGCTGAGATGGCTCAAATAGCCAGTAGATTCAAGAAGTTTTATAGGAAGAATAAATTCTTCAGGAAATATGACTACAAAGAAAAGTATGATAACAAGGGATAGTGGAAGAAGGATTGGAATAAAGCTGACACGAATGATGAAATAGTCTACTATGAGTGTAAAAGGAAAGGACACATCAAGGATGATTGTCCAAAATTAAAAATCAAAAATAAATATGATTATAAGGACAAGAAGAAAAAGAAAGCTATGAAAGAAAATTGGAGTTCTTCAGAGGACAACACAAGTGAATCTGAAGTATCTGATTCTGAGAAAAATCATGCCAACGTGTGTTTCATGACCAACACATCTGAGGTAACTTTAAATACTCCTGTTTTAAATTCCTATTATTCTGGAGATGATGCAGACTCTGATTCTGATTCTGAAAACATGATTAGTGAGGAATTATTTGAATATTGTAATATTTTGTAAGAGACATTCCACGAACTTAAGGATAAATACAAATCATTGAAGAAATAGCATGCTCTCACTAAAACTGTTAAAACTGAACTTACTATCGAAAAAGAGAAGAATGCTCAAATGTTAAAGGAAAATACGGAACTTAAAATATCAAATGAGAAACGTAGAAAAGACTTGGGGAAGTTTACAAATGGAAAGGATACACTAACTCAAATTCTAGGAAAGTAAGTGGCACCAAAATACACTACTATAATAGGCTACAAACCTGGACAGAGACAGCTTATTAAGAATAGATTTATTCCTAAATATGGACAGAATACTGCTAGTTCATGTTCTGGAAATCCCTATGCTTCAACCAGTTATTAATATGGTTATAGATCAAATAAAGTTTATCTTTCAAAATATATTTATTCTATAAATTATATGATACCCATATGAAAAATATGGGTACCTAAAGCTTTGATTTCTAACCTTTCTGGACCCAAGAAGATCTGGGTACCAAAATCATTTCCTATCTAAATATGTTTTGTAGGAAAAATTCTTAAAGAGTTCTCACAAGAATGTATGGTATATGGACAGTGGATGTTAAAGACATATTTCTGGATATTATTTATGTTTCAAAAGTTTAATAAAGGTTGATGGAGGTCATTTCACCTTTTGTGATAATGTAAAGACCCGCAAATTTCAAGGAAATTTTTTTCTTAATTTTCTTTGGAATTTTACAAGAACGCAGCTTCAGACGGCACCTGATTCCGAGGCCCGGTGTGCCCGGAATCAATTTCCGAAGTTTGGCTCGGGTACGTTCAGTGAACGGACGAGCGGGTTTTTCTATCTTTTGAACCGGTGCCCGGAATCGAATTCTGAGGGCACCGATGAAATCGCAGCGCCGGTATTTGCTTAGAAACGCCTCTTCCGGAGTTGCGTTTGCTCAGACGTGGTTTTTAAATTTTACGGCTTTAAGTCAGAAATAAAATAAAGTTTGTGCGACAACTTTATTTTATTTCACTTAAGCTGCTTGGAAGCCACTTGAAGTCACTTAAAGACGGCTTGAACTGAGTTGAACTGGATAGGATGCTATCCAGAAATATCCTACCCCTTGGTAGGATATTTGTGCGGTGGGACCCGCACGAGCCCCGCCGTTTCTTTCGCTAAGTAACGCACCCGCGAAAACCCGTCAAAGTAACTGAAAAGTCAACCGACGCGTTTTCTTTAATTCTTAACAGACCATTTAATTGGGCGGTTTATTTCGTGAATTAAATGGACTGTTTCTTCGTGAATTAAATGGGTCGTTTCTTTCGTTGAATTAATTCAACGAATTGATGGATCGTTTCTTAACCGGTTTCGTGTTGGCATGTTTATAAAATAAGACCAACATAAAAATCCTTGGAAAGGATTTGAGATAATCTTCGTTCCTCCACCCTCTCCGCGAAGAACGCGAAGAACGCGAAGAACGCGAAGAACGCGAAGAACGCGAAGAACGCGAAGAACGCCGGCGACCGGAATTCGACGACGCACACCAAGATCTGCGACGTCGACGAGATCTACCCGCGACGTTCTTCGGCGACGTCTTTCTTCCGCGGCCGATCCTCGTTCGGCAACAAAGGTGAGAATCGGATCTTTCTTCTCCCTTTTTAATTTCAATATCAACGGATTTAAACTAATTAAATCCGTTGATCTTGATCCGGAGATTGGCGACGCGACGAGCGATTCCGCGACGACGCGGCGATCTCCATCTTCCGCGACGAGCAAATCCCGCGACGATCCCCCGTTCGGCAACGACAAGGTAAGGGATGTTGGAATTCTTTTTAAAATCCCGTGTTTATTCTTTTGAAATATAGAACCCGATCACGAAACAATTTTAATTTATTTAAAATTGTTGATTGGTTTCTTTCCTGTTTCTCCCGTTGATTATGACTAACGCGGAGGGTGCGGGTCTAACGAACAAGACCCGGCAACCCTCCGTCGATCTTCCTTTGTGTGCGGATTTGGCGAGCGACGGCAAAAGCGCGACGCAAGGGCCATATGTTGATTCCGCAGTGGAGGACGCATCCCGGGAGGAACAACGGCGCAGACGGGAGGCAAATCGGGCCACCGGAGCATCTCCGGCGGCCCGCGGAAGGAGGCGGCGGCGCGGGTCGCCGGCGCGGCGGCGCCGGCGACCGGGGGCGGCGGCGCCCGGCGCGCCGCCGGAGGAGTCCGCCGCGGCCGAGCCGCGGCGGCGGCGAGCCGCCGGACCGCGTCCGCGGTCCGGCCTTCCAGCACGCGGCCCGCGCGGGCCGCGTTTTCTCCAAAGCCGCGGGTTCGACCCGCGGCGGCAGCACTTCGGCCGCTCGGCCGAAGCCGAGCCGGTCCGGTCGGCCGGGCCGCGCCCAGGCCGGACCGGACCCGGCCGAGCCGGTTCGGGCCGGGTCGGGCCGACCCGGTTCGGGCCGACCCGGTTCGGCCGACCCCAGGGGGGGTTCGGGCCGGGTCGCCCCGGGCCCAGTACCCCCGTTTCGGGCCCTCTACGGTCTTTCGCCCATATCTTGGGCCTGGGACCTCCGATTGACGAACCGTCAGCGGCTACGCGATCCTTGGATCGAGACGGTCGTTTCGGTATATTATACTCAAGGTTTCGGAAGACTTTGGGTTCGGCCGGGTTGGTTCGTACACGAAGCCAACCGGGCCCTCGGAGCGGAAACGCTCATAACTTGAGCTACGGACGTCCGAACGACGTACCGTCAGCTGTGGTAGTTTCCTCTAAGTGAGACGGAACTTTTGGCATACTCCGCCCGAGGATCGGATACAGGCGGAGTACGGTCGGGTTGGTTTTGCCCTAAAAACCAACCGGGCCCCTGGGACGAAAATGCCAATAACTCTCAGACCGGGCGTCCGATTGACGCGCCGTCTGTCGCGTTGAGATCCTGTTGTCGATACGGAACTTTTGGATACATCAACTTCGGACTAAGTGTCAGTTGATGTATCAGCCTCTCGGCTCGTGGAGCGGACCCTCCTAAACGAGCTCGCTAAGTGCGGGAACCCTAGTGCTGGTTGTGGCTTCGACGACAGAGCAGAGATCCTCCGTGGACTGCGACGACGACAGAGCAGAGATCCTCCGTGGACTGCGACGACGGCAGAGCAGAGATCCTTCGTGGACTGCGGCGACGACTGTGCAGAGATCCTCAGTGGACTGCGTCGACTACTGCACTCAGCGATCCTACGTGGAAGAGTGCTACCGAACCTGTGTGAGCTGAATCTTCTTTTTACCTTGAGCGGTGGAGCGCTTGGGTGTAGCGGCGGACCCGTGGTACTTGACAGTGGTGGTGCGCTTAGATGCAGCAGCAGACCCTTGGCGGTGGAGCGCTTGGTTGTAGCGGCGGACCCGCGATACTCTACGGAGTGTGTGCGCTTGGTTGTAGCGACAGACCCGCGACGGCGGAGACGTGCGTGCGGAGTACGGAGACCGTGTAGATGACTGAGACCTGACGACTGCTTGACCGACTCGACTTGGAGTGAGTCGACTAGCCCAGTGGACGGAGCGCCCAGTAGTTGGCAGCAGACCCACGGCGGACGGAGCGCCTGGTAGTTGGCGGCAAACCCGCGGTACTCGACAGGAGGAGTACCTCAGTAGGCTATCTGGGTGAGCGCCCGGTATTTGGCAGCAGACCCTCAGCGGACGGAGCGCCCGGTAGTTGGCAGCAGACCCGCGGTACTCGACAGGAGGAGTACTTCAGCAGTCTTAGGTTAGTGAGCAGTACCTCGGAGTCGTGACAGGACCACTGTACACTTCAGAGATGGGGCTCTTCAACACTTACGGTTTCGATAATGAAAATCCTGGTTGAGCTGAATCTTATGTTACTCTCCTTTGTGGGTTGTGTTGAACTATCCTTTGTGGATTTACTGTTTACTCTCCTTTGTGGATTGTGTTGAACTATCCTTTGTGGATTTACTGTTTACTCTCCTTGTGGATTTGAGTCTTGCTTTCCTTTGTGGATTGAGTTGTTCTTGAGCTCGTGAGCAGAGCTAGAATTGGGGACTTAGGTATATGTATGGGCATATACCTAAGTCGAGTCAGATGTTACTTCGTGATTGCATCTTTCTTTTGTGCTATATCCTTTGTGGATTTCGAGAGACCTTCGGGGGTCTCGGGGTCCTTACTGAGTAGTTGTACTCACCCCTGCACGGGCTATGCCCGCACTTCGTGGTGTTGGTTGCAGACGACGGACAGCGCTGATCGCGGTTGGGGCGTGGAGCAGGACGGTACCTGGAGGTGGACCACTGGACGGGACGTGCTCAGAGCGGACGTGGGGCCCGAGGAGCTTGGAGGCTATTTGTACCCACCCTTCAGGTGGGATTGCCAGTGGACGACACGAGGCCGCCGTCTTTTCTTCAGTTGCTGTACTTTACTTTTCAGTTGTACTTTACAGTTGGGCTTGTATTTCCGGCCCCTTTACCTTTCTGCACTTTACTTTCCGCCTGCTGACTCTGTGTGGTTGTTACTTATAAAGGCAATGCCTTCCCTGTTTACTGGGATTTTACGCCTTGGTGCTAGTCGCCAGCCCCTGGCCTATGGAAGGCGGGCTTGGGGTAGTCACGGCACGGGCCCCGAGGACGGGTCGTGACAAATTGGTATCAGAGGCGGTCGGTTCTACCGCAGACTCTGATCGTCCTTTCTTTCTATGTGAAGCAATAGTGTTTAGTGTATTGAGTGTGGTTATCAGTTCAGGGAGCCCAGTGTTGGTGCGGCGGCCGACGTATCCGTACACCAGGACCCTGACTCCTGATTTCCGACTTAATGCATGAAAACATTGATTGCGTGTGTGTTTCAAGTTTTTCTTTGTGATTACTTGTGTCAGCTCACCGGGTATACTGATCTGCTTTATGAAAGTCTCAAGTTTTCCTTGTGATTACTTGTGCCAGCTCGCCAGGTATACTGTTCTGACTGTGGTGCTCTTGTTCTCCTTTTCAGGATGGCCCCGCGACGACTGCCAGCTAGGGTTCCGAGTGTTGGGCGCGATGGCAGCCCACCGAGCGACGAGGCCTCGGTGCAGGGCCCTTTGCCAGCAGTGGCACCGGCGGTAGCCTTACCCGCCGAGCCACCGATGCTACCAGTACCAGACGCCGACGATGCACGTCGCCTCAGGGCACTGCACGAGTTTCAGGGCCAGCGACCGCCCAGGTTTCGCGGTGAGGCGGACCCCCAGGCCGCCGAGGACTGGCTAGAGGCGGTGGTACGGATCTTTAGGCTAGTGAGGACACCAGCGGATCTCATGGTGATTCTCGCGGCGAGCCTCCTGCAGGCGGCGGCAGGACGATGGTGGAGCTTGATGCTCCAGGTGCACGATGAGGCATCTCTTCTTTGGACGGACTTTGAGAGCCTCTTCCGCTCGGAGTTCGTCCCAGCCACCCTTCGTGCGGTGCGTATCCAGGAGCTTCTACAGCTGCGGCAGGGCAGCATGACGGTCGCTCAGTACGCGGCAAGGTTCACCGACCTTTCTCGGTACTCGACAGACATGGTACGGGACCCCTTCTTCCGGGCCCGGACCTTCGAGCAGGGTTTGAGACACGAGATCAGGGCATCGCTGATCTCCCTCAGCATACCGACTCAGACAGGAGTACTAGAGCGGGCCCTTCTGATCGAGAGCTTCCTTGCTGAGTCTACACCAGCACAGAGACCCACCGCAGGGCGGCACGTAGCGGAGTCTTCGGTGGCAGGTAGCCGACAGATGACTCAGGGTTCCAGGCAGACCAGACCTACCAGTGGCCGACTGCACGACTCAGGCTCAGTTGTGCGGGGAAGCCGGGGTGGAGTCAGAGCCAGGCGTGCCGAGAGTGGGCAGTGCTACTCCTGTGGCGGAATTGGTCACATGGCTCGTGACTGCCCGACCCGCCATGCGGGGGAGCAGCAAACGGTTGAGGAACCACCTAGGCAGAGGCAGAGGGTCGACCGTGGCGGTCCGCAGGGAGGAGACGGACGAGGTAGAGGAGCTGGCCGAGCAGCAGGTGGTGGACGACGCTTTGAGGCTCTACCACCACCACCACCAGGAGGTCCACCCCGACCGCAGGGGAGAGCTCAGCTTCAGGCAGTCGAGGCCTTCGATCATGGAGCCCTGGGAGCTGATGGACAGGAGCAGAACTAGTGGATACATCCTTTGTACTTCTGGTTCCTTGTTGCTTTTGTGTAGCGTCTTGTAATATGAGCTGCAATAATAAAAGATGCATACCTTTGTGATATTTTCGTTCCTGTCCTCTTTCGTGATGTTACTAGGAGATTCCAGTTTTGGCTGTTGACTTGACCCTCACTTGTGAGACATCTACTGGAGGAGACCCAGTTACCACACACTGATGCCGACAGTGTGACTCAACCCTTGGAGGCGAGAGTAACAGTTGAATCTCTTAGTAGTAGCGTCGAGGCCTTACGACGTCATCCTTGGTATGGATTAGTATCATCCATGTTAGGATTGACTGTTTTAGGCAAAGAATGTGGTTCATCCAGGGGATGAGACCAGATTTCTCTTTTCGGCAAAGAAGAAATCTTGCAGCTCTTGTGGGACCTGTGATGGTCCAGGCCACGACAGAGAAGGTCCAGATCATCCAGGAGAGGATGAGGACAGCTCAGAGCCGGCAGAAGTCATATGCTGACAGGAGGCGGAGGCCACTAGAGTTCGAGGATGGCGACCACGTCTTTTTGCGTGTCTCACCTCGACGTGGATTACGGAGATTTGGCCGAGGCGGCAAGTTGTCTCCACGCTTCATCGGGCCTTTCCAGGTCCTCAGCAGGATAGGAGAGGTGGCTTATCGCCTGGCTCTACCACCTCAGTTGCACCGGGTGCACGACGTCTTCCACGTGTCTCAGCTGAGGAGATACGTGCACGACCCGACGCACATCATCGACTTTGGGGAGCTGGACGTGGACGATGGGGCGACTTTTGCGGAGGTTCCAGTGGAGATCGAGGATCGACAGGAGCGGGTCCTACGTGGGCGGGCGATTCCTCTTGTGCGCGTCAGGTGGCAGCACGGGAACCTCCAGGAGAGCACTTGGGAGCGGGAGGCTCAGATTCGTGCTCAGTACCCCCATTTGTTCCCCTAGTTTTTGATGTATCTTTACGGGGACGTAAAGCCCTGAGGTGGGAGTAATGTAAAGACCCGCAAATTTCAAGGAAATTTTTTTCTTAATTTTCTTTGGAATTTTACAAGAACGCAGCTTCAGACGGCACCTGATTCCGAGGCCCGGTGTGCCCGGAATCAATTTCCGAAGTTTGGCTCGGGTACGTTCAGTGAACGGACGAGCGGGTTTTTCTATCTTTTGAACCGGTGCCCGGAATCGAATTCTGAGGGCACCGATGAAATCGCAGCGCCGGTATTTGCTTAGAAACGCCTCTTCCGGAGTTGCGTTTGCTCAGACGTGGTTTTTAAATTTTACGGCTTTAAGTCAGAAATAAAATAAAGTTTGTGCGACAACTTTATTTTATTTCACTTAAGCTGCTTGGAAGCCACTTGAAGTCACTTAAAGACGGCTTGAACTGAGTTGAACTGGATAGGATGCTATCCAGAAATATCCTACCCCTTGGTAGGATATTTGTGCGGTGGGACCCGCACGAGCCCCGCCGTTTCTTTCGCTAAGTAACGCACCCGCGAAAACCCGTCAAAGTAACTGAAAAGTCAACCGACGCGTTTTCTTTAATTCTTAACAGACCATTTAATTGGGCGGTTTATTTCGTGAATTAAATGGACTGTTTCTTCGTGAATTAAATGGGTCGTTTCTTTCGTTGAATTAATTCAACGAATTGATGGATCGTTTCTTAACCGGTTTCGTGTTGGCATGTTTATAAAATAAGACCAACATAAAAATCCTTGGAAAGGATTTGAGATAATCTTCGTTCCTCCACCCTCTCCGCGAAGAACGCGAAGAACGCGAAGAACGCGAAGAACGCGAAGAACGCGAAGAACGCGAAGAACGCCGGCGACCGGAATTCGACGACGCACACCAAGATCTGCGACGTCGACGAGATCTACCCGCGACGTTCTTCGGCGACGTCTTTCTTCCGCGGCCGATCCTCGTTCGGCAACAAAGGTGAGAATCGGATCTTTCTTCTCCCTTTTTAATTTCAATATCAACGGATTTAAACTAATTAAATCCGTTGATCTTGATCCGGAGATTGGCGACGCGACGAGCGATTCCGCGACGACGCGGCGATCTCCATCTTCCGCGACGAGCAAATCCCGCGACGATCCCCCGTTCGGCAACGACAAGGTAAGGGATGTTGGAATTCTTTTTAAAATCCCGTGTTTATTCTTTTGAAATATAGAACCCGATCACGAAACAATTTTAATTTATTTAAAATTGTTGATTGGTTTCTTTCCTGTTTCTCCCGTTGATTATGACTAACGCGGAGGGTGCGGGTCTAACGAACAAGACCCGGCAACCCTCCGTCGATCTTCCTTTGTGTGCGGATTTGGCGAGCGACGGCAAAAGCGCGACGCAAGGGCCATATGTTGATTCCGCAGTGGAGGACGCATCCCGGGAGGAACAACGGCGCAGACGGGAGGCAAATCGGGCCACCGGAGCATCTCCGGCGGCCCGCGGAAGGAGGCGGCGGCGCGGGTCGCCGGCGCGGCGGCGCCGGCGACCGGGGGCGGCGGCGCCCGGCGCGCCGCCGGAGGAGTCCGCCGCGGCCGAGCCGCGGCGGCGGCGAGCCGCCGGACCGCGTCCGCGGTCCGGCCTTCCAGCACGCGGCCCGCGCGGGCCGCGTTTTCTCCAAAGCCGCGGGTTCGACCCGCGGCGGCAGCACTTCGGCCGCTCGGCCGAAGCCGAGCCGGTCCGGTCGGCCGGGCCGCGCCCAGGCCGGACCGGACCCGGCCGAGCCGGTTCGGGCCGGGTCGGGCCGACCCGGTTCGGGCCGACCCGGTTCGGCCGACCCCAGGGGGGGTTCGGGCCGGGTCGCCCCGGGCCCAGTACCCCCGTTTCGGGCCCTCTACGGTCTTTCGCCCATATCTTGGGCCTGGGACCTCCGATTGACGAACCGTCAGCGGCTACGCGATCCTTGGATCGAGACGGTCGTTTCGGTATATTATACTCAAGGTTTCGGAAGACTTTGGGTTCGGCCGGGTTGGTTCGTACACGAAGCCAACCGGGCCCTCGGAGCGGAAACGCTCATAACTTGAGCTACGGACGTCCGAACGACGTACCGTCAGCTGTGGTAGTTTCCTCTAAGTGAGACGGAACTTTTGGCATACTCCGCCCGAGGATCGGATACAGGCGGAGTACGGTCGGGTTGGTTTTGCCCTAAAAACCAACCGGGCCCCTGGGACGAAAATGCCAATAACTCTCAGACCGGGCGTCCGATTGACGCGCCGTCTGTCGCGTTGAGATCCTGTTGTCGATACGGAACTTTTGGATACATCAACTTCGGACTAAGTGTCAGTTGATGTATCAGCCTCTCGGCTCGTGGAGCGGACCCTCCTAAACGAGCTCGCTAAGTGCGGGAACCCTAGTGCTGGTTGTGGCTTCGACGACAGAGCAGAGATCCTCCGTGGACTGCGACGACGACAGAGCAGAGATCCTCCGTGGACTGCGACGACGGCAGAGCAGAGATCCTTCGTGGACTGCGGCGACGACTGTGCAGAGATCCTCAGTGGACTGCGTCGACTACTGCACTCAGCGATCCTACGTGGAAGAGTGCTACCGAACCTGTGTGAGCTGAATCTTCTTTTTACCTTGAGCGGTGGAGCGCTTGGGTGTAGCGGCGGACCCGTGGTACTTGACAGTGGTGGTGCGCTTAGATGCAGCAGCAGACCCTTGGCGGTGGAGCGCTTGGTTGTAGCGGCGGACCCGCGATACTCTACGGAGTGTGTGCGCTTGGTTGTAGCGACAGACCCGCGACGGCGGAGACGTGCGTGCGGAGTACGGAGACCGTGTAGATGACTGAGACCTGACGACTGCTTGACCGACTCGACTTGGAGTGAGTCGACTAGCCCAGTGGACGGAGCGCCCAGTAGTTGGCAGCAGACCCACGGCGGACGGAGCGCCTGGTAGTTGGCGGCAAACCCGCGGTACTCGACAGGAGGAGTACCTCAGTAGGCTATCTGGGTGAGCGCCCGGTATTTGGCAGCAGACCCTCAGCGGACGGAGCGCCCGGTAGTTGGCAGCAGACCCGCGGTACTCGACAGGAGGAGTACTTCAGCAGTCTTAGGTTAGTGAGCAGTACCTCGGAGTCGTGACAGGACCACTGTACACTTCAGAGATGGGGCTCTTCAACACTTACGGTTTCGATAATGAAAATCCTGGTTGAGCTGAATCTTATGTTACTCTCCTTTGTGGGTTGTGTTGAACTATCCTTTGTGGATTTACTGTTTACTCTCCTTTGTGGATTGTGTTGAACTATCCTTTGTGGATTTACTGTTTACTCTCCTTGTGGATTTGAGTCTTGCTTTCCTTTGTGGATTGAGTTGTTCTTGAGCTCGTGAGCAGAGCTAGAATTGGGGACTTAGGTATATGTATGGGCATATACCTAAGTCGAGTCAGATGTTACTTCGTGATTGCATCTTTCTTTTGTGCTATATCCTTTGTGGATTTCGAGAGACCTTCGGGGGTCTCGGGGTCCTTACTGAGTAGTTGTACTCACCCCTGCACGGGCTATGCCCGCACTTCGTGGTGTTGGTTGCAGACGACGGACAGCGCTGATCGCGGTTGGGGCGTGGAGCAGGACGGTACCTGGAGGTGGACCACTGGACGGGACGTGCTCAGAGCGGACGTGGGGCCCGAGGAGCTTGGAGGCTATTTGTACCCACCCTTCAGGTGGGATTGCCAGTGGACGACACGAGGCCGCCGTCTTTTCTTCAGTTGCTGTACTTTACTTTTCAGTTGTACTTTACAGTTGGGCTTGTATTTCCGGCCCCTTTACCTTTCTGCACTTTACTTTCCGCCTGCTGACTCTGTGTGGTTGTTACTTATAAAGGCAATGCCTTCCCTGTTTACTGGGATTTTACGCCTTGGTGCTAGTCGCCAGCCCCTGGCCTATGGAAGGCGGGCTTGGGGTAGTCACGGCACGGGCCCCGAGGACGGGTCGTGACAGATAATTCTAAAGGAAAAATCATCAGCCTAGGCCAGATTGGTAACTCTAATTCAGTTTTAATTTCTGAAGTTTTATTTGTTGATGGACTTAAGTATAACCTGTTAATTATTTCTCAATTATGTGATAATGGATTTAATGTGACATTTGAAAATGATTCCTATAATGTTTTTAATTCTCAAAATGCTTTAATATTTTCTGCTTTAAGAAATGAAAATTTTTATGCAGTTGGTTTAAATTCTTTAGCTAAGCAAAATGTTTCTTGTTTAAATGATTTTCATAGAGAATCTTGGATTTGGCACAGAATATTAGGACAATGCAACATCTATTCACTTTGGAAATTAACTAGGAAGAACTTAGTTAGTGACCTACCAAAACTTGAATTCCCAAATGAAAAAGTTTTTAATCCATGTCAAAAGGGAAATCAAAATAAAGTTTCTTTTAAATCAAAGAAAGAAGTTTCAACTTCTCAACCTCTCGAGTTGGTTTACATGGACTTGTTTGGACCTTCAAGAGTTTCTAGTTTAAATGGGAAGAACTATTTCGATGTTCTAGTAGATAACTTTTCTATACATACTTGGGTATACTTATTAGCTCACAAAATTGATGCTTGTTCTTACTTTTTTAAATACTCCAAATCTGTAGAAAATCATAGTGGACATAAGATTAAAACCCTGAGAAGTGATCATGGCTGTGAGTTTGAAAATCAAGAGTTTGAAACTTATTGCTCACACAATGACTATAGTCACAACATTTCTACTCCTAGGACACCTTAGTAGAATGGTGTGGTAGAAAGAAGGAATAGAACCCTTCAAGAAATAGCTAGAACCATTCTTAATGAATATGATTTGCCTATTTACATTTGGGCTGAAGCTGTGAATATAGATTGTTATATTATTAATAGAGTCTTAATTAGACTAGTTCGTAAGAAGACCCCATATGAGTTGTGGAATAATATAAAAACTATAGTTAGTTACTTTAGAGTCTTTGGCTACAAAGTTTTTATTCATAATATAAAGGATAATCTAGAAATTTTTTCTTCTAAGAGTGATGATGGGATTTTTCTTGGTTATTCTTTAACTAGAAAATCCTATAGAGTCTTTAATAAAAGAACCAAATGCGTGGAAGAATCTGTTCACATCAAGTTTGATGAAACTAATTCACATGAGCCAAAAAACTCTCTTGAAATTTTTGAGGATGATTTGAGTGTTCTGGACCTTAATGATAAATCTAAGGAACCTGATGTAAAAACATCCAGTTCTAGACATATTCAAGAATCTGCTGGTATAGAACCCGAACTTGGAGATGAACCTGAAATTTCTAGTACTACCTTTACTAGATCAACAAGGATTCTAAAGAATAATCCTTTGGATGTTGTTGTAGGTAATATTGATAGAGGGACACAGACTATAGCTTCTCTAAGAAATCAGGTTGAACATCAACCCTTTCTTTCATAGCTAGAACCTAAAAATGTCAATGATACTATCCATGATGACTTTTGTGTAATGGCTATGCAAGAAGAGTTAAATCAATTTGAAAAAAACAAAGTCTGGGAATTAGTTGACAGACCTAAGAACACTTTAACAATAGGAACTAAAAGGGTTTTTAGAAACAAAGTTGATGAGTCTGGAAACATAGTTAAAAACAAAGCTAGATTAGTTGCACAAGGATATAGTCCAGAGGAAGGTATAGACTATGAGGAAACCATTGCACATGTATCCAGATTAGAATCCATTAGGATCTTACTTGCCTATGCTACTCATCTGAATTTCAAGTTATATCAAATGGATGTCAAAAGTGCTTTTCTATATGGTTTTATAATTGAAGATGTTTTTGTTGAAAAACCACCTAGATTTACTAATCCTCATTTTCCAAATCATGTGTTTAAACATTCTAAAGGTTTATATGGTCTAAAACAAGCTCCAAGAACTTGGTATGATAGACTTAGTAATTTTCTTATTTCAAAAAGTTTTACTAAATGAATTGCTGATCCAACTCTTTTTATTAAAAGAATTTCTAAATATGTTTTAATAGTACAAATATATGTTGATGATATTATTTTTGGATCTTCCAAACACTCTTTATGTACTGATTTTTTAAAATGTATAAAAAAATGAGTTTGAAATGAGTTTAATGGGAGAACATAAATATTTTCTTGGATTTCATGTTTTCCAAAATAAAGATGGTATTATTTTGAATCAAAGTAAATAGACAAAGGATATCTTAAAACGTTTTGGTTTGGATAGTATTAAGGAAAGTGAAACTCCTATGAGTACTATTTGTAAATTGGATACAGATGAAACTGGAAAACCAGTGGATCAAACCAATTACAGAGGTATGATTGGAATCTTACTTTACCTTACTTCTAGTCGACCATATATTATGTTTAGTGTGTGTATGTGTGCAATATTTCAAGATAATCCAAAAGAATCTCATTTACTTGCTGTTAAACGAATTTTTAAGTATCATAAACATACTCTAAACTTAGGATTATTTTACCCAAAAGGAAAACCCTTTGAGTTAATGAGTTATTCAGATGATTATTTTTCTGGTTGCAAGTTGGATAGAAACATCACTTCAGTAACATGTCACTCATTGGGAAAATCCTTAGTCTCTTGTTGTAGTAAAAAGTAGAATTCTATTTCATTACTTACTGCCGAAGTAGAGTACATAGATGCTGGTAGTTGCTGCGCACAAATTCTGTGGATGAAACACACTCTTTTGGACTATGGATTTGACTTTAAGCACGTTTGAATCAACTGTGACCACACTAGTGCAATAAATATCTCGAAGAACCCTATGTCTCACTCTAGGACCAAACACATTGATATAAGGCACCATTTCTTGAGATATCATTACCAAAAGGGTGATATAATTCTTGAGTTTATAGGTACTGAACATTAATTAGCTGACATTTTCACTAAACCTTTGAGTTCAGATAGGTTAAGGTACATTAGACATGAGTTAGGTATGTTTAACCTTGATTGGTAGCTAACCTAACTGATGTAAAATTCTCACCAATGTAAAATTCTCACCGATGTAAAATTCTCACCGATGTAAAATTCTCACCGATTTGAAATTCTCACAGATGTGAAATTCTCACCGATGTAAAACCTCATCGATGTAACCCTCACCGATAGGAATTCTCACTGATAGACCCTACTGATGAGTACACTATTCTAAAACATCTGTCTGTCGCCAGAATCTGAATCGTTTTTACTTTATTTCATTTTGTTTATGTATTTTATGATTCTTAAATGATAAAACTAAAGTCAGAGCTACTTATCAATCCACTGAGCCTCAAACCTTTACCCTCAAACCTTAGGTATTGAATCCTTAGTGAACCCTAAATACATCGAACCAGCGATGGAAAAAACCAAAATTTCTACCATCAGGGATGACTATGTTGACCCGAAATCAAAGAAGCAGAGGACCGATCAAGAAGAAAGTGGTAGTGGTAGTGTTGCTAGAACTAGGTCGGGGAGACAACCAGTGAATCCTCATCTGCAAACTTGAGTTATTTTCATTGAAAAGGAGATGTGTGTAGAATGTTTGTTGCCCAGCAAATCCTTAGTGCTCGAAGTACTTGAAGATCAAAAATGGGTATAGTGATTTTCTAACAACAATGGTCCCTACTTTCCCAAAATAGTGAAACAAGTTTATCATTTTGTAACCTTTGAGAAATCGAAGAATGAAAATTGAGTAACCTCTTTTGTGAATGGAAAGGAGATGTCGTTTTCATCTGTTGAATGGGTTGAGTGCTTGAAAGTTCCACATGAAGGAGTATATGGATATGTCTTGAGAACCATGCCACCTACTAGTGACATTTTCGACCATGATACTGCTTTAGAAGAGTTGACTGGTGATGGAAGTCAAATACAAGTAGTTGCTGCAGAAATGGATGGAGAGAACAGATTGGTGTTCAAATTCGTTCAACATATCTTGATACTGAGGAGAGGAGACTTTTCCAATTTGAGATATTAGGATATCTATCTCTTACACCTCTTAAGACATTGTGTAAACGTTAATTTGTGCAGATTTCTGATGATCCAAATGGAAGATATGACGAGGCTGAAATCAAAGACAAATGCCCTATTCTTTGCTAAATCGATCTCTGTGATGATTAAATTAAAAGGGGTAGTTGAGTCTCATGATGAGACAGTAGTAGTAGAGAATAACTTTTGTATCACCTCTACTGTGTGCAATTACATGAGTATCAATTGGAACCCTTGGAGAGGAGAATGGGTCAATGATGACCAGAAGGTATATGACAAATTCAATCCTGTGGATCATCCTTCAAGACCAAAGGTAGTAAGGGATACAGGTCTGAGACCTGATGAAGAAGAGCCAGTATACAGTGATGATTCAGAAGAGGAAGAGTCCTTAGCTGATGAAGGAGGAGATCCTGACTTACCTCCTAGCCCAGATCCTAAAGATCTAGAGCAACATAAATCAGATAAGGAAGAAGCTGCTTTAGAGGATTTTGAAGTGACTACTGTAGAGAATGAAGAAGATGTTAATGAAAGTGAAGAATCTATGTCAGCTGATTTGATCCTGATTATAGTGATTGGACAATCCTTAGTGCCTGCTAAGGATGCAAATGAGGTTGACATACCCTTACCTAATCCAGAAGACCCTCCTGTTGTTGCAGAAGAAGAAATGATAGTGGAAGATTCTCCTCAGGATGAAAGACCTCTTGAGAATGTTGTTGAGAATGATGTTATCCTAATTGAGGATGCACCAGTTGAGGGGGAGCATCAAACCAAAGTTGGAAGTGTTACAGTGGATGCTAGAATTGATGATTGGGCAGAAGACCCAGAATTTATAGTCTGTGGTTTAGACTATCCTGATTCAGATAATGAAGCATCTCTCAATAGACCTAATATTACTTATGATGTCGATTCTATGTTATTCCCTGAAGATGTAGTCCGAATGCATGACCTGGTTTCTTTAAATAAAAAGCTTAAGGATAGTTTTTTGGAAGAGGTAAAGAAGATGGATGTTTCTCTGGTCTCTTTAGTTCAATCGATCATGACTGACTCAGTGGTCAGTTTAGCATCTGAAAGAGTACCCACTGCAGTTGCACCTTCTGATTTAGTTACCAAGGCTGATCTAGAATCCTTAAAGGATGAACTGAAAGAATATTTTAGTGCATCAGTTGCTGAGACAAAGCACAGTTTTTCTGAAGAGACGAGTATGTTGGAACGATCATTTGAACTCTCTCTAGGTTATAATTTGTCAACCTTCATGGCAGAAATAGTGGAAGAAGTTAAAGACTACCAGGCTCAAGTTTTTTGAATTTAAGCAGATGTTGAAGCATTAAAGAAATTGGTTATCTCTTTGTAATATTACATGAGCTCAAAATCCCAATAAGACAAGGACTTAGCCTATGTCAAGAGTGTGGTAAGCCAGATGGTTTCAGTGTTTGAAGGTTTCAAAACTTCTATAAAAGATCATATTAAATCCCAGGATTCCCAAGTTCAAAATTTTATCAGTGGATTGATCAAAATATTCAAAGAGACTATATCTTTCTCTGTTGGTTCTATTGCATCTAAACCTTCAGTGGATTTGAATCAGTTTCGAGCTGTGATGAAGGAGGAGTTGGTTCAGCTTCAACCAGTGGCTTTGTGGGCTCATCTAAGCTGAGTAGAGTTGTGCTCTCTACCGGAGATTCAACTAGAGAAATAATGAAGATAGTCCAAGACTATATGAGAGAAGCATCTGCCTCTCAGAAAGAAGTGAAAGATAAGGTGGAATCCTATTTCTCTAATATTTTCACCAAAAATCAACTCAACAATCACGTCAAACATCTGTTGGAAAATATGAAGCTGCCTCCTGTCAATCACGCTTTCAGAGAACAAGTTAGCAAGCTAAGGGAATTGACTCCAACATTGGACATGTTTATAGAGAACAAGGATGACTTCATATCTGCTATGGAGAGAAGATGAGGAATAATTATGGATTTTAGAAACTTGTTGCTGCCTTTTCTTCATGTTGATGCTAGGCCAGTAATTGTCTCTCCTACTTTTCCTGCCTCAGCCTCTACTGCTTCTCCAGTTCAGATGACTCCTACCCAAGCAATTAGAAGCCTCACACCTATGATCACACAAATGACTCCTCAATATAGACCAGGAAGAGTTTTTGTGGCTCAGCCTCCTTTGATCATTTCCAGAATTCCTAATCCCTCACCTTCTTCCACTTAACCTGAATCCTCTTCTTCTCCCAAGGGAAAATCTCAGATTGAGGATGTGGATTGAACCAGGGGATAGACTGTTTGATAGGATTCCATTTTATTTTGTTTATTTCTTTGTACCTTATCTGGAATATGAAATGAAACTAGTTTTTCATCTCTTTTCTCATTTTTATTTTTATTCCTCTTCTCTTTGGTTTCCCAGTTTTTGATTATCACAAAGGGGGAGAAATATTTTACCAAGCTTTTACAATGGGGGAGAGATACTCTCTAAGTATCACAGAGGAATACATATTCACCCAGGGGAGAGACATTAATGAAAGGGGAGAAATTTTATCTTAGGAAAATCTATCATGCTTTACTCCTCTGATACTGTTTCATTTCATCCTCTAATATCATTTTCTCTAACTCTCTGATGCCACTAAACTTTACTTTTGATATCATTACATTTAATTTTATCTCTGATACTACCACATTTTCTTCCACCTATGATCCTTTATGTTCAATAAAATACTTTTTCTCTGCGATAATTGCATTTCATTACATATCCTTTGTTACAAATTTTCACTATTTTTAAAATGATAATATCATAGGTTGTGATTATCAAAAAGTGGGTGATTGTTGACCTCACCTGTTTTGGTAATCCCAATATGCTTTCACATAATTTTATAATCTCAACCTAATGATTATCTATATATTAATTCTTTCAATCTCTAATCAAGATGATAATAATATTAAAATAATCCCTGAGAAATGTTAATCTTTGTTTATCCATGTTTATATAAGTTATGAAATAATTCTAACCCAATCGGATGTGTTTTTCATAAAAACAGATAAGTGTAAGCTACTGATTTGCACATAGCTACTGATAAAGAGCTATTGGTACACAGTCTACCAATAGACTTAGTCTACCGATAGACAGAGTAACTGATACACTAAGGTCACTGATATAAACAGAGTTACCGGTAAGCAGACACAAAGCCTACCAACAGAACAGATGAGCTACCGATGTGCATATCTACCAGTAGTTACCAATAGAGTAAGCCTACTGATACGAGTACTGACAATCACAAACCAGAGCTACCGATATTAGGAAGTCTACCGATAGAACCAGTCTACCAAGCTACCGACTAACAAACAGACCCGAGCTACTGATAGATAGATGCCTTCCGATAGAACCAGTTCACACATAGTTACAGATACATCGAGCTACCGATAGCTCAAGAGCTACTGATGGAGAAAGAGCTACCGATGGAGAGAAACTGTTATATAGAGCTACCGATGGAACTAGAGCAACTGATGGAATGAAGTAACTGGTATACAGAGCAACAGACGCAAGATCAAAGAGCTACAGATGGAAGGACCTGCTACACAAAGTCTACCATACAAATTTACCAACATGAACTACTAATTGACCAACCAGTCAAACTCTATACTCTCAATACTATTTATTTATTAAGCTAACAGTTACATTTGATGGATTTAATGCATTCAATGATATTTAATATTTTTTTTGTCATGTTAGGGAACCGTACCTAGTACCCATGAAAAAACTAATCATTCCTTTTTGCCGAAGCTGAAAGCTACAAAAAGGGAAGATAAATACCTAGATGAAATGCAGAGAAGAAGAAAACACTGAGTGTGCATACAAAAAGAATCAAGGAACTAAGAAGGCACACGGGTGAAAAATAAAAGAGGTGAATATCATTCAAATGTGGTGAATTTGTGAAAGAAGAAAAATCCATACTCCAAGAACACTGGACATACACGAAGTTACTTATTTTTCAAGGAGAACACAAGTTGCATCTTGAGTGAACTACAACAAACACTTCATGCACTCAGGATGCTAAGCTGGACCAAGAATCAAAGAAGAAAATGACACTCTATTTTCTGAGCAGAAACCAGAGAAGGACTCAGAAGTTTTTCTAACCAACCAAACGAGTCTAGAGCTACCCTAATAATCACTAGAGCTTTTATAAACTCTTTCTCACTTCCTTTAGTGGTTCTATCTTTACATTTTGAGCAGTGTGTGTACCCTGTTTATTTTACACACACATGGTCTCCTAAGATAAACTGGAGGATTATTAAATCCTCACTCAAACTTCATAACCCTTTGTTTCCCACTGTGGATAGTGGTAGAGGTCGAGTAAGACCTGAACAGCTTGTGTTCTATTGTTTGTCTTTCCCACGAAGAATTGTGGTAGAGGTCTTTGGACCTGGACAATAGTGTACTGTTGTTTACCCCCGATCCAGTGTGTGGATCAATTTATATAAATTGTTGAGAGGACTAAGTCTCGACTGGAGAATGAACCTCTTGGTTAACTTTGTTGTACATTTTAATTTAAGTCTATAATTATACTATACATTTATTTCATATTCTGCTGATATTACATTGAAATACCAAACTATTTTAAAGCTACTTTGATAGTTAAATTATCAAGTGTTTATACTTATTATAAACTAGTAAGTTAGTTTCCAAAGTTAATTTAATATTCATATTAAGTGAACTGAGACCTAATCAATCTTTGAGAAACTGATTGAACAATTACACACTGTATAGATTCACTACAGTTTAACTTCATTTTTAAATTGGGGGATTTTAAGAGAAATAATTTTAACAAAAATTTTTATTGGAACTTAGTTCACCCCCCTCTTGATTATCCACTCTGACCAATATAAATAAATTAGATCAATAATACACTAAATTATTTTTTATACAATTTTGAGGATAGAATTTGTAATTTAAAAAAGAGAATCCTCAAGAGTGGCCTTTTCGAACCCTCCACAATCGACAACCCCCCTCCCCTAGAAGAGATCTTCCGAAGAAGCCCCAGTCGGGAAGGATCCGTTGTCAGCCATGATAACAGTGAGTCCCATGGGGTAACACCTCGATCAGCGATGGTTCAAAACAAAAATCCTTCAGCAAGGTGAAGTGCGCCCATTCTTCCTACCCGATGAGAGACCGGGTGACCCGACAATATGAGTGGTACATGGGAGGCACAAATTACCCCAAGAGAGGGCTCCCAGTAATCGAACCCCAGACCTCACCGTACAAAGTTTGTTATGGACCTCATCCTTACACCACTACGCCACTGTCGAAGCAGCTTGAGGTTAGAATTTGGTTATGTACTTAAATGTTTAATAGTTATATCCAATTGAAAAAGGGTCACAATTCAGTAGTTGAGGTAGAATTTAACAAGGTGATGAGACATGTAAGAGTCATTATGTGAAAATGGTAGAAAATTAAGATAATACTTCAATTTATTTATGTCATTTAAAGATGTGTAAGAGCCATTTCTCATAGTTTCTAATATATAGAGTAAAAAATACCCCTTAAAATATTAAAATTAATAGAATATTGAAATACATATTATTCTACTACAAGTATGTAAGGATCCAAAAATTTGAAAAATCTAAAGAGATAAAGCACATAAAAGTAAAATATTTATTTGTTAAATTAATTCACTGGAATTTACAAGTGGATATATAAATGTAATTACATTTTTCAAAATTGATGATCCAACATTGATTCGAGGGATTAATCCTTGATTAAAATATATGTGGATCCCTTTCCACACATATGAAATTAAAATTAGAGGAGATGATCCTAATGAAGTGGAGTACTGGAGAATCTTGGTAGATTGAATTATGTTGGGAAATTAGTATAGATTATAATTAATTTATTTTGAATTTTTATTGCCTTTAGAGAGAATCTTGTATTAGAAGGGTTATCTCAAGTCACCTTGTGATAGAAGATGAATAGTAAAGGCTACCATATTGATCTCTAATGTGAAATCCTATTAGGAGGTTATTATGATGAAATCATTTAGTAACGCTCTTATTATTGGGGAGAGACATAATTATGTGGTGATGATTCATTTAGGGGTAATAATTAGATAGACATGTATAGATGGTGAATGGAATATGATTTTCGGTGATGAGGGAGATATATATAAAGGGTGATCGACCCGACAAAGAATATTATTCTTATTATTCTTATTATATTTGTTTTATTTCTCCATTATAATGAAAAACATTCCTTATGTTGATTTTAGATTTTTGTGGGATGGAATATTTTAGGGGAATAATATTGGTTACGATTATTTTATTGTACAAATCTATTGAGTTTTTATATTTGGATGGATCTCTACTCTCATGTTTTGGTTTATTTAGAAAAAAAAATTCTTAAATGATAAAAAATCAATGAAATTTTATCTTGATTCAATTTATAATTATTAAATATTTTATTTTAATTAAACATCCTTCTAATAAATATAAGCATTTGATTAATGAAGTGTTGAATGTAAATATTAGTTAATAAATTTATATTTAAAAATAATTCTTTCAGTTATTTTTAGATTCTAATCAAGATTTATAATTAAAAACCTCAATGTTATGTTAGTATTAGTTCACCACTCAAAATAGTATTTTATAACTTCCTAAGAAAATGAATTTGGACAAACTTTTCAATATCTGTATTGTAGGATTATTTTTAAACACTCTTCATCAATCAAAATTCCCTTACTTTAATACCTATCTAGGCCACTATGGATTTTTTTTCATACTTCACTTTTTAATCATTATTAATAGTGTATCATTATCTTCTACATATCCTTCACCTTCTTCTATCTTAATTCGGTTTTTTTATTTATATTTCTTTTAATGGGATTTTCAATTAAATTTTGGGCCATATAAAAAATTATTTTCCTATTGATTCATCCCTACTTGACATCTATTATATCTTATCATTTGTTGAAACACTAATATTATTATAATATAGAGACAAAAAAACAACTATTTTTTAAGAAAGAAACACATATTTGAAAAATATAAAGATCAATAAACAATTAGGTTCAACAATAATATTAACTAATTATTGTATATATAGTATATGTAAAAATAAAAATTAATAACCCTTAATTATTTGGATGAAAAAATAATATATAGCTATAAAAAAGAATTAAAAATTGAAATACTAGGTCTAAGAGAGATAATTTCTGATATAAATAGGAAAATAATTCATGCAAATCTAGTAATTCCAAGGATGAGGGAGTATCAACATTCTGTGGTATTAGGTATCCCCCCCCAGTATTACGTTAACCAAGAGATATATGAATAATAGATTAAAAAATTCCTATTTTTGTTTGCTTCATTTTTTGAATGGTTTACCTAATGAAGACTCACAAGTCATTATTAAGGATCATTACATTGGAGTGCAGTATCTCTCAATATAAGGGATGAGTGAGGTTGAGATTACGGTAAGGGTTTTTCGTATTTTATTTCATAGAGAATGTAAGAAATTAGTTGCTCTAATTATATGAGAATAGTTTTCCAACATGGTACGAAGAGTACAATTATTTTTTAATGAAATTGTTTCCCAAATGTTTAAAAGGATAACATAGGTCAAAGAAAAATAATTGATTTTAGGATGAAGGGGAATGTTTTTATAAGGTTTGAGATAGGTTTAGGGACCTTATTCCACATTGTCCCCATCTCTATCATACCTCCATTATATTGATGGAAGTCTTTTATAATGACATATTAACTTTGGTTCAAAATTTAGTAAATAATTCAGCTAGACAAAATTACATAGATAAAATTAATTAGAAGTTGAGGAAAATATAAACCACACTTTCTCTTAATTCTAAAAAAACCATCCATGAGAGGAAGGGATATTACTTGTTAGAACAACAGTGATCCATAGTGGTAAATGAACTCACAACTAGCTGATATTAGGAGTATAATTCCAAATCTAATGAATTATAATAAAAATAATAGTGCTTATAATTTTTTTTCAAAATTATAATCAAAATATTAAATCGCAACATGTTAACTGTGGGATTTCTGGGTTTTCTAAAGAGTTCTATCAAAACATTAACATATACTCCCAGCCCATCGAAAATGCTAACATTGTTGGATATTTTCCTTATTTACCAAAAAATTAATATTTTTTAAAATATATACAATATTGATTATAAAACCATACAAATATATTTTGGAAGGAGAAAGGAATGATTAGATAATTTTCAATCACTAGTTACAAAATAAACAATGATTGTAATTTCAAAATCAAAATAGTGTCAGGTCCTATAAATATTATGAAATTATAAATGAGATCATAAAAAATGGTAATGCAAATATACTTAAAAAGGTTGATAATGATTCATAAAAACCCAAAACAAATTCATGGATCCATAAAAAATAATTACAAATGGTTTAATTGGGAAGATAACTAACTTCTAAGGAAAATAGAAAGTTACCAATTACCACTAAAATGAACTATAGGGAATAAATCAAGGATGTTTCCACATTGATTTGTTAAAAAACTCAAGTAAATTTTAATGATGATCCTAGGGATGTTAAAATATAAAGTTTCCAAAAAAAATAAAAAATTATAAAAATGAAATACATTGAATATAGAATTGAGGATAAAAAGGTAGAAACATGAATAAGATCAACTATCCCATTTGAACAAAAAAATTAAAAAACATGAAATTTATAAAGAATTAAGGGAATGAGAGAGTTGAGGAAGATCATGAGGGTATACCAAATTTTTTAATAATTTTTTCCCTAACCATTCCACTCCTAACATAGTAAAGGAAAATAAAATAAAAATGAATGACTTATTTTTCTTGTGTTTTATAAAAGGAATCAAGTAAAAATTCAATTCATTTAGGATTTGGTGTAAATGCAATCAAATTTGAAATTATTAAAAAGACCATTTTAAAGAAAAACATGGAGTAGTTGGATACATACAACATGACTAAGGAGTATAGTGTTATACTTTAGAATAAGATTCCTCTCAAACCCCATGACCAAGGTATGTTTTAAATGCATTACACATTAGTAAATTGTGGTCATCTCAAATTATTATGTTACCTTGGTGTGAGAATAAATATTATTTTCATCATTGATCAAAAAAATTATATTAGGAGAGTTATAACCAACTAAAATTGTTTTATAGTTTGATAACAACACTATTATTCACCCCATTGATAGGGTGGATGAAATTTTGGTTAGAGTAGTTTTATTTTTTCTAAATTCTATTTTTCTTATTCTTGATATGGAGTGTGATAAATAAGTCCCTATCATTCCGAATATACCATTATTATGTAGAAAATGAGCTGTTATAAATGTTATTAAGGGGAATTCAAATTTCAATTTTGTTAAACAAGGATAAGATTTTAATGTTTTCAATATTTCAAAGGAACCCACACTTTATAAAAACTACTCAAGTGTTGAGATGATAGAATTTCACAAATAAATTGATTAATATGAATAAGTATTCATTGGTATAATTTAAAAACTTTATAATGAATATGGATTTATAGAAAAATATATGGGAATATTCTTTAAGATGGATAGAGAGGATTTAAATTCATTCAAGGGAGAATTTTTGGGACATCTAAATACCTACTAATAAAAAATTAAAAATTAGAGTATGATGATTTTTCTAAAGTGGAAAATAGTGATGAAGAAGTATATCCTATCTTCTACTCTTTCTTAAAAATAAATATAATATACCGTGGTATACCTCAACCCAAATGTATTTACCTTAATATAAACTAGATTTTGATATTAATCCACTATTATATTTCCTAAAATATAAATTTTTGGGTAATAATTTCACTTAGAATTTCATTATCTTTGGTGAGCTAGAAAAAATTAAAGAAGAATGGTTTTTAGTTTCATTATAAGAGTTAAAATTTGAAATTAATTGAATCATTACTCATATAAAAGTGTCTAGTCTATCATTTTTCATGTATAGGATCCCTATTGATCTTATTCGCAAATATAGAGTTGAGAAACAATGGAGAGTTAATTTTAATATGAAAGATTTTTTAGGGGAGGAATTTATAAATATACTAGATGTTAGAATAATCTTTCTAATATTGAATATCCCTTGGGCCCTGAAAATTGAATTTGTACAAAAAATGGGTTTCATTTTTGTTATTGACGAGAATAATGAATAAATTAAGATTAATAAAATCAAATAGATAGTCTATATAGATTACAATGGGAATAATTATGCTAGTATGAAAGTCCATTTTGTGATTCCATTTCGAGATCAAATGCAAGATATGTTGGCTATAAATGGGTTTCATTATGTTATTGATAGAAATTATAGTTATAACCAGATTACTATAATCCTCAAGGATCAAGAAAAAAATGAATTTAAATATTTGTTGGAACATTTTACTACTAGAGAATTCCATTATTTTTTGTGGTACCCCAACAAATTTTCAAAGATGATTTATGACTATAATTTTAGACATGATTGAGAGGATTAATGAGGTAATCTTATAAGGTTTTTTTATTATTGGAAATAATTTTGATATTTGTTTATAAAATTTTATATTCGTCTTACAAAGGTGTTA
Source organism: Viscum album (assembly GCA_963277665.1). Taxonomy (NCBI): domain Eukaryota; kingdom Viridiplantae; phylum Streptophyta; class Magnoliopsida; order Santalales; family Viscaceae; genus Viscum; species Viscum album. The sequence goes on from OY728119.1 coordinate 1,983,439,877, forward strand.
AGACACCAATGTTGTCTAAAATTGAGTGATATAATAATTTTTGGTCACCGAAGTAATTTTTATTGGTAATATGGTATCTAATAGGTTAATTGAAGGAGATATTGCAGAAACTTATGTTATCTAAAATTTACCTCCTCCTAAAATTTTCAAGAGTGTTAAGAGGTTCTATGGTCATGGTAGATTCTATAATATATTTATTAATGATTTTTTCAAGGATAAAAACGGATTAAGGTCAAATATTATTCAAGGATAAATTATTCTATTTTGATGATAAGTTTCGTTAATATTTCAATATTCTTAATGAAAAATTGACTAATTCACCCAATATCTCTTCCCTAGATTGGAAATTAAAATTGGAAATTATGACCAACACAAATGACATAGTTATAGGGGTTGTATTGGGATTGATGAAAGATAGGTGGATACACATGTTTTGTTATTCTATATGGTTTCAATATAATGCCCAAATTCTATTCACTACTATATATAATGGTATTTTTCCTATTTTGATTTCCCTATAAAAGTTTCGTATATATTTTATTGTATCTACAGTCATTTTTATCACAAACCATTAAACCCTATAATATCTTATATCCAAGAAAGTGGCTCATCATATTATCATTTAGTTGATATTTATTTTGAGAAGAAAATATTGTTGTGAATATTGACTAGAAAAGTTCTATGAACATAGTTTTAGATCACCTTTCTAGGATATCTAACCAACCAAATGGTGATCTCGCAGAAATGAATTCATATTTTTTATGAATAATTGCACATTGATTCAATGATAATGTCTAATTATTTTGAATAATTAGTGTATTTAAAAACTTTATGAATCAATCTTGTCCATATCTCTAAAAAATTACTTTTTTTCAACACCAACACTAGTAATTTTGGGATGAACCGGTACTTTTTGTAATTTGTGCTTGTGGGATTTTGAGGAGATGCATTCTTGAGGAAGCAATAATCTATATTTTAAATATTTTCTAATATTTAACATGGGGAGGAAACCATGGGTGAGATTAGATATCTCAAAAGGTCTTATATAATGGACTATGAGATACAACTCTCTCCAAGAATGCTAGGAGTTTGGTAGATGGCTATGATAGATTACAAAGAGTGGTTGATTTTGGAAGAAAGAAATTGTTGTCCCAAAAAAGAATCTTAGAGCTATAGTTCATTGATTCTTATGGGTTTCAATTTAAGGTACCATTCCCATATTTTCATGGAAATGGTTTTATTTAAGTGGTTTTAAATTATGTTTCTATTTAGGTATAGGTAGTGGAACATCCTAATAATAAAGATATCACTGTTGTAAAATTCCTTAAACACAAGATTTTCACGATTTGAAGTGTGTAAATATTTTATCAATGTTAATGGAACTCACTTTAAAAAAATAAAATTTCAAATATTTGATGGGAATTTATAACTATGTCTTTAAAACCCAAACCACTCATCATACACATTATATTGGATAAGCTTTTATGTCAAATAATGTGATCAAAAAGATTTTATAAAATACTATTGGAAGTTCTATGAATGTTTGTTCATTAAAAAATGATGATAATTTTTTATCTTATAGATTTTCTTTTAAATGTACAATTAGAATATATTCTATATAATTATTTTTGATAAATCATTTTCCTTGACTATGTAATTAAAATATATTTATTTTTGGACAGTAAATATTATGAATTCTGAATTTAAGAATGATAGTGAGAGGAGGTTATTATTAAAAGTGATTTGTATGATATTAGGATAGAATCACATGAAAACTATAAGATTAACAAATAAATGAATATATTGTTTCATGATTCAAAATTCATTAATATGGATTTTAAAGCTAGTCCAAAAAATTTTCCTTTTAATTTGATAGTGGAACTTTTTCCAGGAAATCCTATGTCTAGATGATCTTCTCCTATAACTTTCATTAATGTGTCAGATAATGGTTCTGTTGAGTTTTATGGTGAGTTAAATTGACATTTTTTATTAATGTAAAGATATTCAAACATTTCTTTGAGTGATATCCAAAGGGTCTACCTATTTGTTTGGGCTTTAAAAATGAACATTATTTGATTCTAATTTTTTATTCATGGGAGTTAACTCATTGTAATTTTTTATCTTTTTACTAAATATGAATAAAAGTATGTCTTATTTTATTTAGATGTTAAGTTAGTTATTTACATCATAACCGGTATGTGTTCCATTTTTTACTTAAAATTAATAATTTGGTACACATTTCATTGCTTTAATAAGATAATCATTTTGTTACCAGTCCTCCATGGTATTCATAAAGAAGACAAACCAACTTTGCATTCCACTATAAAGAAAAAATATGATCCTTTATAGTATAAAGTCAATTGGTTTATCAAGGATAAGAAGAGCATAATGATTTGTAAATTTGGAATCACTTCCCTTTTAAACTCTGACTCTGACTATATTTATTTTAAATTTAATTAGTGAAATTATACATGGATCCAATTAATCTTATATGAGTTATAATTGGTTAAATTGAAGAGTTATCATGTGGAAAATAATGGGAGTGTTTAGAGATGAACATAAAGGACTATGTTTTTAATATTGGGGGAGTTTATATTTAATTTTTAATTTCATCATTTCTCATTCAATTGATAAAAACTTTTTATTTAAACTTAAGTGTATCAAATAGAATATATTGGATTTGAAATTATTAATTTCATTTTGAAATAATGACGAAATTACTACTAGTTCCTATTTCTGATTACGTGTCTTTCCATGAGTAAATAATGGTTTTGAATGAATTTATCATATAAAATGAAACACTTTTTGAACTTTTAATTTTAGAAATCTCATTTCATTGAAATAATTCCACATGTAGGTGAAATTATATATTATAGATAAAAAACATTGTCTTATGTTGTGATTACTCTTATTAATGATGTTGTGTGGAAACATGCTATGGTAACTTGATTGTAACCCCTTTTACACTTTATAAAATACTAAATTGAAAAATACATTTTATTAAACTATTTTAATTGTTTATTCCACATTTAAGTTTAAAATTAATTAAAATGTTAGTTATTAAATGTAAGTGATGTTTCCTGTACGTAATAAACTATATTTCATGGAATACACATCAAAATAAACTATTTTTTCTAAATTGTTTATTTTGAGCAGTAAATTACTAATTCAGTTGTTTATTTTTTTTTCCAATTTTTGGGATTTTTTTTCTACTTCAAGGTGGATAATAATTTTTTTTCCCTCATGGATTAAATATAGAAACAACGTTTCAGTCCTCCCTTGAGAAAATATTTTCATAACAAAATTTTTGGATTATGTTTTCCATTTTCAATTGAATTTGAATTTCTTGATTTGGTTTAGACCAATAAATTATTTATACAATTTGGTTAAGAAATGAAATCATAATCTAGGTTGAGACATGTGTATTAAAACTAATGGATGAGTATAATTATGTTGAGATTTTAATTACTATTTCTACTCACTCATCCATTACGTTATGTGTTTAATTATACTAAACTTCTATGTTATGGGTTAATTTTAGTTGAGTGTATTCATGATGGAGAATAAGTTATGTTTGGAAGAGTAATTGAATGAAATATGGGGTTAGTTGAATTAATTTATTTCAAAAATGGATTCTATTATTTTTAAAAAAAAATTATTTTTAAGATAACAATCATTTATTTTTTGTATAATATATTCTTTGTAGGAAGACACGTTTTAAAAATACCTCCCTATTAACATTTCTATTCATAATTTTTTATATAAATTAACTTTCAATTAATAGTTTTAATTAATTTATTGATAAAAATAAATGTATTATTTATGGTGGAATTTGATTTAGATTTATTTAGATACATGTTTTCCACAATTTTTTATAAAATACTTGTGTTTGGTTGTTTATAAGGTTATTTAAATGGGAATTTATTTCAATGTCGATCATTTTGCGATGGAAATATATTTTTTATAATTTTTATATTGAATTATGATTTTTATGAATTTATTTTAGGGAGTATTAATAATAATGATGTTTTAATGATTATTTAATTTTTAACTTGATTGGATAAAGACTACAAAAATTGTTTATTTCCCATATATTTTAGGTTGATCTTCTGCTAGGAACATCAATATGTAAGAGTTATATCCTGCAATGTATGATTCATGGTAAAATAGTTGATGTAAAATTTGATTTTGAGAATATAGTTTTAAGGGTCATTTATACTTGTATTATAGTCATTATGTCCAATAGATAGAAAATTTATCCATGTACTCAATGATAAATATTATTTCCATTTGTGTAAGTGTCATTTCTGCCAGTGTATGATACCTAAAAGTAAACTAGAATGTGCATAATTTTCAAATTATATAAATAAAAGGATATATAATATTACACTATAGTTGTGTAAGAGTCCCATATTTTATAAGATTTCAAGGGAGGAAAAACATAAGAGTAAAATTTGGGTTTATAAAATTCATCTCTATGACTTCCTCGGGGGACACAGAAGGATATAACCCCTTTTCAAAATTAAATATTGTTTAGTGTTGTGAAGTATTAAACCTAAATTTAAATACATGTAGATACCTTTCTTCACCTCTTCAAATCAAATAAAGTTTATTTGATCGCAATTAAGTGGAGTACTATAGAAGCATGGCTGATTTAATCAATTTAAGAAATGAATCCATTTTTTGATTACATGGAGATGAATTTTGATGGACATGGTGGAGATTTATATATTATAGGGGTTTTCTCATGTAAAAATTAGGTAGAAGATAAATATTGAAGGATACCATGTGGATCTATATAGTGAAAAGTGCTTAGTGGACTTCTTTGATGAAACAATTTGGGGTTCCATATTATTAGTTGGGAGAGACTTAATTATGGTTGGATTATTTATAATGGGGATAGATGGGGGCATAAAAGTTGAGATAGTGAACGGAAACATAGAAGAGTCGATGAGGGAGTAATAGAGAGAGGATGATTGACTCAACATGTAAGACTCTTCTAAGTCTAAGTCATATCATTATTTTATTTATCTTTTGTAATACAGAACATTACTTGCACTAAATTGGAAAATGGATATTAGATGAACATTTTTCAGGGAAAAAGTTTGTTTTCATTAACTTATTTACACCACTTTCTTGTATTTTAAATTTTAGATGTATCATCAGTCCTTTTCATATGTTTATTTAGAAAAATAAATTTTCAAATGATCAAGAATCAATTACAATTGGTATTTATTCACCATAAAATCATTAAAATTTCCATTTTTTTAAAAAATGAATTTATAAAGAGAATATTTCTACTAAATAATATAAATAAGTCATGGTTAATACATTCATTTTTTTCCTTATAATATAGATATGAAATTTTCAAATCCAATTTTAAGTCAATATTAAGACACTTCTCAATAGATTTATTAAAAAATTTCTTAAGAATTTGATCTATTGTACCTTTTCATTACTAGTATTATATAAATATTTTTATATTATATAAATTAATTGAAATTCATTTATATTATTTAGTAATTTTTCTTCTCCAAGATGCTTTATTAATTTTTTTCCTACTTTAATTTTTACTCATTGACATCAGTGTATTATTCTCTTTTACAAATCACACAACTTCTTCTAACATTATTGGTTATTTTCAATGTACTGAATTTTTTATTCTTCCTAACATTTGGGTTATAAAATAAGATTTCTTTCTTATATGTTTGACCCTATGAGTGTAATATTCTAGTATATTTTAGTTTTAAAAATTTATATTTTCATCATAAATAAATATCAATTATAAAATCAAAATGTATATTTTCCTTTAGTAAGACATAAATCCATGAAAAAAATATGGGTGGAGTATCGCCACTTGTTTGAATTAAAGATTCCATACACTCACGGGAAGGGAAATGTTATTATTGATTATTTGTGTAGATTGTAATGGATTGTAATGGATCAATAATAAAAGGATGTGTGAAAACTTATAACTCCTCACCCTAATCCATTGAACAGTTCTTAGACTGGATATGGAACAAGACCTCAGGTATGGCTCTATATATTCTATAGGCATTCAACTATTATCGAGGGCCTAATCTATACAATAGGTAGAATATTTCATCAAATAAAATTCATACAAATAGAATAAAATTACCCATTATAATACAAATAGAGTGCATAATAAAAGTAAACACATTTAATATCTTACATGTTGTTGTTATTCAAAACATATAATCGATCACCCTTAAGGGAAATTCCAAATAAAATATAAACTAAAAATACAAAACATTAACCCTAGACCTATTGATTTTCATGGGTCTTATCCCAATATCCAACGGGTTCAGGATACCCTATACTGATCCACTAAACATATCATGCTCAACATGAACATAGACATAAGTCTTATACATTGACTAAGATACTCATGTAGGGTGTGAGAATAAAAATTAGTAGGGGTTCACCAAGAACCCTTAACATATATTGTTATATGGGTGTGTATGTATAAGGAAAAGAAACATATCACACATGTTACATAGAAGATATCTTCTAACTATGATACCATGAATTCCATTTTTGTAGATCACTATTTGATAACTAGGATAGAATGAAACCTAGTCAAAGATAATGTAGTGTCATGCTACAATCCACTTGTCACCACTTATCATGTCATCACCCTGGTTCCTAGAGAGTACTCGTAGACTCAGGGTAGGGTAGTGTCTAAAACCTTGTCCCAACACTTGTAGAAACTAAAAACAATTATACATCGATAAGCCTCTACCCATATTATAATCATCATGGTAGGTCCATCAATCACATACCACATTTCTCTATAACCCAGCACCCAGGGTGGACCTCAACCCATGTGTACTCCAGGAAAGGTCCTCTTTCATTCATCGAATCATTCTCTCTCACTCAATATGTGGTTATACATGATTTCACCTTCACTAAAAATTCCATTTAGGCAATAACTATTCAATCACTCGGGGTATGTCCTGAAGAAATTCATCAACACTGACCCTATATGTTGGGGAAAATCCCTCAAGGTAACATTACAACATTTTTGGGTTGATTTTGTGTTTTGACAAAGCAGGTTCCCATGGTGAATTGTCATGTCCCAAGGATGTTGTTGACAACACATGTTGACAAAGAACCATGACAATGGAATGGAAGATATGAAGGTGCTACAAAAAACGCAGTACAAGGTGGCACCATTTTACAGTGTTTTCCAAAATTTTGGTGTCCAAAATTTGGAGTTTGGTGAGAATCGAAAAAGGTGGATATCCTTGAATATCTCATCATAATATGGAAAATGCATGAATTTCATGAAGTTAGACTTCATGGTTTGGATTTTGCGAAGACCAGAAGAATGTTGATGGTGATTCTTCGTGATTACGACGAGCATTGCGAACGACAAAGGTTAAATCACATCACGGTGGTGAAGGGCTTTGCGAGGGAGCTTCACGGAAAAGGTGTGAAGGAATTTACGGGATGCTACGCTATTAAGAAGAGCTCCACAATCAGAAAATTTCCATGGTACTTCACGATATTGAGATAATTCTGGCAGAATTTTCAAAGCATCGCGATTTGTGATGATGTGGTGTTGACTTCGCACGGAAGGTTCGAGGGTCAGTGTAATTTCCTATAAATAGGCCTTGACCCCCTCGAGAGAAGCCAAGAGTTTTCGAAGAAAATATTTTTATCTCGGTTTGTGAAGGTGGTTTACGACGGGTGTGTGCTTCGTCAAGGAAGGGCTTCGCAGTGGCTAATCTAGCTCTATAAAAGTTAAGAGCACCATATTGGATTAGTGAGCTTCACGAGGGAAGTCGTTTTGCGATTAATTGATCTTGGAAAGAGTTCATTGTGAGAGTTCTTCATGAAATTTTAGGATCTTCATGAAGGCTTATTTGATCTTCGTGAAATTGTGAGCCTCGTGATGTAGGGTGCTTTACGAAAGTACTTTCCAAAGGTTATTGCTCAGTGTTCAGTGGAAAAGTGGTATTCATAAGTGGATGAAACTTGGACATTATTATAGCATCTACATATAGTGGAGGATGCATTCATTAGATTAAATAAAGATACCTACAGGTCTATAAACTGTGAGTGGATCTTCTGAAGAAGCAGTGAGCTCACATTAGTTGAGAGAGTTGTGAGTTCTCAAAATTTGAGTGGTTGTAAACCTAGAGAGACTGTGAGTCCCCTTCAATCTTGTAAACAGTAGTGTGCTTATAGTGGAATTGGTACATCAGCACACTACCAGTGTATACTCCTTGGACATAGCCTAGTGAGGGTGAACCAAGTAAAAATAGTTGTGTCTTGTGCATGCTTTAAGGGTTGTTCATACTCTTCATTGGGAAGGATAGAGAAGATGGTTTTTTATAATAGAAAAACAAGATCAAAAGGGGCAGTCGTTTTAATCTATCATACCCTGATTCACCCCCCCCCCCCCCCCCTCAGGGTATCTAGCCTAGTGGACCTAACAATTTGTATCAGAGCTAAAGGTTAATATCTATACTTCTCTCTCAACTGAAGGTTACCAATAATAAAGGGATTATGATCATTGACGGGACCAATTTTCAACTATTGAAGAATCAGATGCAAAACTACTTCTAATCTTTTGGAATGGACATTTTTACAACAGAAATTCATGGTATAACAGCTGATATTAATAGTGGTGCATTATTAGAAGTTGAGCAAAGATAATTGGATACTGACGCCAAGGGAATCAATGCTTTAGGGGGATCCCCCTATCCAATGCTATATATACCAAGTTTATTTCATGGAAAACATCACATGATATGTGGGAAAATATGTTAAATATATATAAAGGAGATAAAAAGGTTAGAGAAGAAAATCTACAAGTATTGTTGAAAAAGTATGAAGATCTGAGAATGAACCCGAATAAGTATGTTGATACATTCTTTGATAGGGTAAATGTTGTAGTGGAAGACATGTGAGGTCTTGGAGAAGTTATTGAAGAAATAAATATTGTGAAGCGCAATGTGAGGAAACATCAACCTCGATTCAATCTGAAAGTTTCAGTTTTGAAAGATAATGACCCGAAAGAGTTGACATTGGATAACCTGGACAACACCCTTGTTGCATATGAAATGAGAAATGTTGATAATGATGCTGTGGAAAAGGGGAAATCCAAATAGGTGGCATTCAATCTCATGAAGAAGCTCACCATTGAAGAATCTCAGGAAGAAGAAGAGATAGATGATGTGATGTCATTCCACTCCTCAAACCTTCAAAGATGAAAAGGAAAGTTTAAATGGAAGCTTCCACTTGCTTGTTTTTGATGTGGATAAATTAGATATCTTGCTACAAGGTTCCCAAAAACGTTCCAAGAGGATGATGATGTCGATGAAATAAAAATTCCTAAGAAGAAGTATCCATCCTATTGGAAAGGAAAGGAACAATTCAAGAGAAATTTCATTAAGAAGGATAACCTTCTTTCAAAAGAATATGACAGTTCAGATGAGTATGAGGTTGAGGAGGTCAAAGAGACAGATAACTACAGATATCATGGAGAAAATGCTATGGTGGATGTTTTCGGTAGTTCTCAGAATAAGAATGAAACCAAAGTTGATGAAGAAGAAGAATAAGTTGAGGGAAGAGTTGATATGCAATCATAGTTGGAGGCTGATCTTGAAGAGATAGATGTTTGGAGAGCCAAAATAAATAAATCGAACAAAGTTTTTCGTGACGCCAAACTCTATATGCAGCAGCAGGAAGAAGAGAAGTCTGAGTTGATGGAAGAAATTGAGAAACTCATGCCATCAACACCAGAGGACTCATAATCAGTTAGTGAGTAAAAAATGAAAATTGAAGAACAGAAAAGGGATATCGATAGCTGGAATAAAAAAAGTAAAGATCAAATAAATTGTATTGAAGAACATGAAGGAGAAGTTGTCGGTTTGTGGAAAAAGGTTGAAGATCAAGAAAAACTCTTGACTCTTGTTGGGTCATCAGGAAAGAAGATCACTCAGAAAACCAAGAAGCTGAAAGTGGAGAATAGTGGTTCAACAGAAAAGAAGCATCAACTATGTCCATATGCTAAGATCGATGGGGGGCTTGATTGAAAACAAAAAGCTCTAAAAATTGAGTTCAGACCGCAAGCACCCACTCCGAGATTGAAAGTTTATTTGGGAACAAGGAAGAATCAGAATATTCAGATATCCTAATGGGAAACTCGTAGTGAATAAGTCACACAAAAGAATAAACCTTATATCAGGTGTTATTTTTTTGGAAAGATGAGACATTCACAATATGGGTGTTCAATTTCCAAGATATATCGAAGGGCAGAAGAACAGAGGTGGCAGAAAAACAAAGAACAGTTCTCCAAAAGATATTTCGAAGGACACTATTTTTGGTGCGGAGGATTTGGAAAAATAGATAGGTATTGTACTTCGACCATATAGAGGAATGTGCCAAAGGAGAATCAAAATGTTCGCAAGTAGCAGATCAATGAACCAATAGGTGACTTTAAAATGAAAAACAGATTTGTAGCTTTTCAAGATGAAGCTAGTACATCATACTCTGAGAAAGATCAGAAGTCTCAATCCATGTAAAATAAGAAGTAAAAATATGGAAATAGAATAAAAATGATGAGAAGGAAGTGGGGGAAGAAATTTCCCTTAAAGCATCAGATCTCTCTTGTGTGTGGATCCTTGACAGCGGTTGCACGTCTCACATGACAGGTAATAATGATCTTGTTACAGGTGTAAAATATGACAAAGAAGGAGTAGTAACGTTTGGAAATGATGAATACCTGAAGATAATTGAATTAGGAAAGGCCATGTTTGTTGGAAAAGAGATGAGACGTGCTGATGTCTTAGTAGTAGAAGGCCTCAGTCACAATCTGCTCAACGTCAGTCAACTATGTGACTCAAGAAATTCTATAAGGATTACTTATAAGGTGTGTATCGTCAAAGGAAGAGATGGTGTCAGGGTTCTAAAGGGAAAATGGACAAATGGAAATCCCTACCTTGTAAGTGGAGAAGAAGATATGTTCTTTCTGTCCATAGAGGAAGAAACAAAGTTGTGGCATAAATGACTTGGCCATCTATGCCAACCATCCCTGGAAGATCTGGTAAAGTGTGATATAGCAAGAGACCTCCCTAAGATATCACATGATCGTTCTCACACATTCGATGCATGGAAACAAGGGAAGCTCATCAAAAATATGTATAAAGAAAAGGAAAAAAAGTCAACAAGAGTGCTTGAATTGGGGCATACTGATGTATGTGGTCCTATAACACCTAGAGGAATTGACAGAAAGAGGTACTATGTTATTTTCATTTATGACTATAGCAGAATGGAATGGGTATTTGTTATTTTCCATAATTTTTATGTGTTCAACTGCTTAAAATCGTATCGGAGGGAGAGAAAAATGATGTTAGGATAGAAAATTCTTCAGTTTTGTACTGATAATGGTATGGAATTAACAAACAGTCAGGTGGAAGACTCTCTCGAGAAACATGGGATAAGGCATCAAGTTTATTCAGTGAGAACTCCAAAACATAATGGAGTGGTTGAAAGTAGAAATGAGATCATCAAAAACATGGCCAGAATAATGATCATAGAAAAAGACCTCCCAGAGAAATTTTGGAAGGAAGTAGTTTTGACATCTGTTTATCCTTATAACAGTGCTCTGTTGTGTCCGAAGGAAGGAAAGACTCTATATGAGATTTGATATGGAAAGAAGCCAACGGTGAAATACTTTCGAATATTTGGATGCAAGTGCTTCATCCTCATTTAGGAGAACATAGAAACTTTGAGTCGTGTGGATATGAGGGGATATTCCTTGGCTATTTAGGAAAAATAAAATCATACAAATGCATTAAAAAATGCTGGGAAAAATAGTTGAGAGAAATTATGTAATTGTTGTAGAGAATGAAGAGAGTATTCAACAGAACAGTGAACAATTTCTAGATGAAAGTGACAAGAAGGAAAGTAATGTAGGAGGAGCAGAAGAGGCTGATGCTGATTTAGAAGAAGATACTGATGATGATCATGAACAAGAAAAATCTGTATCTATACAGAATATAAGTTGTCAAGTAGAAATTGACAGGAAAAATATCATTTATGATCAATCAACTCCAGTTTAGACAAGAAGAATGAATTCGTTGCAGCAGATATCATTCTTATCTCAAGTAGATCCTAAATGCTCTGCTGATACAACTGAAGATGAAAACTGGGTTCAAGACATGAATGAAGAGCTAGATCATATTGAGAACAATCAGATGTGGGATATTTTTTCTAGGCCAGCAGATAAGAATTTCATTGGAACTAAATGGGTCTTTCACAACAAGATGAATGAAGATGGAATAGTGATTTGGAAAAAAGCATGACTAGTGTTGAAGGGATACTCCCAGATATAGGGAATATATGATGATGAGATATTTTCACTAGTTGCGAGACTAGAGACAATCAGATTATTTCTATCCGTTATAGTGCAACGGGAGTTCAAAGTTTTTCAGATGGCCATCAAATCTACATTTTTGAATGGGTTTCAGGAGGAAGAGGTGTATATTGAGTTGAAGGATGGTTTTCTCATTCATGTGGATGAGAACAAGGATTTAAGACTGAATAAGGCATTATATGGGCTGAAACAAGCACCAAGAGCATGGTACTCAAGGCTTGATCAGTACTTGAAGCTCAGTGCAGAGAGTTTTCTGAATTCATGAAAATTGAGTTCGAAATGTCAATGATTGGAGAGCTAACATTTTTCCATGGTCTACAACCGACACAAGGAAGAAATGGAACATTCATTTCTCAATTCAAATATGCCAAGGAGGCTTTTAAAAGATTTTTAATGGAAAATTCCAAGGAGATTAAGATTTTGGTTTCTACCCAGATGAAATTATCGAAAGATGATAATGGAAAGGCAGTTAATATCATAGAATACAGGCAGATTATTAGATGTTTACTGTACCTGATAGCGATGAGACCTGATATTGTTTTCACCACCTGCCAAGAAGAACGATATCAAATCAATCCCAAGGAAATATACATTATTGCAGTAAAAAAGAATACAATGGTATATGAAGGGAATGGTGGACTTCATCTTGATGTATAATGGGAAATCTCAGACAGAGTTATTGGGATATACTGATCCAGATTGGGCTGGTTCAGCGGATGATAGGAAATCAATGTCTAGAGGTGCATTCTATCTTGGTGTACTGTGTATTACTTGTCTAAGCAAGAAGCAATATTTCATATCATTATGAATCGTAGAAGTTGAGTATATTGCGGCCACTCAAGCATGCACATAATTATTGTGGATGAAGCAGCAGCATGATGATATGGGAGTCTAATTAATGTCTCTGATCAGAATCTAGTGCCACAACTCAAGTGCTATCAATCTCTGCAAAAATCTAGTCCATCACTCAAAGACAAAGAACACTGAGAAAAAGTATCATTTTATCAAGGAGAAGGTTGAGTATGGAATCATGAAGTTGGAGTATATGCCTACATAACTACTATTTGCAGACATTATGAAAAAGGCCTTACCCAAGGATGATTTTGAGAGGCATCGACTGGTTTGGGAGTCCAGTCGACTCCCCGCACATGAAAAAGTGTGTATGTGGTACACACACCCCCTCTCCCTGAGGTATTCCATGTTTTTCTCTAATGCGCTAATATATGTTATTTTCAATGTTGTAGACCGCAAAGAGATGACATTTGGGTTTGTTGACAAAGGGGGAGAAATAATAATTCCTCAAGGGGAGAAACTGTGGATAAGGAAGGGTGAAAATATTTTAGTAAAAGGACACATGGAGAAGCTGACAGGTGGAGCAGTGAGATAGGGTGAGAGCTATGATATAGGGGAAGCGTTTTAAATCTGACAATGCTAGAAGTGATCAATCAAAGATTATATTTCACGATAGCTAAGGATTGTGATAAAAGAAGAAGAGTGATGTTGGAATGGTGTGAGAAGGGTTCCATCGATCAACAATTTTTATCAATTTAGAAATTGGTATCAGTTTTGTGTCAACGGATGGTGTCTTAAATGAAGTGAATCATTGATGAAATTTTAATACTACTCTTGTTTCCCAAGACGAAAATTGCTCTTGTGGGCTTAGAGTATGTTGTGAGAGAATCTTTGATCATTATCTGAATCACAAGAGGATAAGAATGGTTGATGATGGAAGGAGACTCGGTGAGGTATCAATGTGTAGAAATGAATTCGAAGAAGAGTTGTCAACAAACCCAAAGGGGGAGATTGTTGGGAAAAAATACCTCAAGGTAACATTGAAACATTTTTGGGTTGATTGTGTTTGTTGACAAAGCAGGTTCCCATGGTGAATTTTCACGTTCCAGATAGGTTTTTGAAAACACATGTTGACAAAAAACCATGAAAAAGGAATGGATGATCTGGAGGCAGTATAAAAAGAGTAGTACAAGGTGGCGCCATTTTCCACTGTGCCAAATTTTTGGGGTCTAAAATTTGGAGTTTGGTGAGCATCACAAAAAGTGGATATCTTTATATATCTCATCAAAATATGTCAATGTCATGAATTTCATGAAGATAGGACTCATGGTTTGGATTTTGCGAAGACCAGAAACATTTTGACGGTGATTCTTCATTATTACGATGAGCTTCGCAAACGGGAGATGTTGAAGTGAATCGCGGGGTGTAAGGGCTTTGTGAAGGAGCTTCATAGTAATGGTGAGATGGAATTTATGGGATGAACTGCGAATACGACGAGCTCTGAGATCGGAAAATTTCAATGGTGCTTTACGATATTGAGAGAATTCCGGCAGAATTTTCAGAGCATTGTGATTTGTGATGACGTGGAATTGGCATCGCGCTGAAGGTTCTAGGGTCAGTGGAATTGTCTATAAATAGTTCTCGACCCCCTCGAGAGAAGCATAGAGTTTTAGAAGAAAATATTTTTCTCTCATCTCGCGAAGGCAGTTTGCGAAGGTATTGTGCTTCGTGAAAGAAGAGCTTCACAATGGCTAATCTAGCTCCATGAAAGTTAAGATCTATGCATTGGATCTGTGAGCATCATGAGGGTCGTTTCTCTACAATTAATTGAGCTTCGCAAGAGTGCCTCACGAGATTGCTTCAAGAAAAGTTAGGAGCTTCATGATGGCTTGTTTGAGCTTTGCGAAATTGGGAGCCTCGCGAAGTTGGGTGCTTTGCGAATGTACTTTCCAAAGACTGTTGCTCGGTGTTCAGGGTGGAAGGGGTATTAATCAGTTGATGAAACATTTATTCCAATAGAGAATCTACATATAGTATAGGATGCATTCATTAGTGGTAATGAAGATACATACAGGTCTATAAACTGTGAGTGGATGTTCTGAAGAAGCAGTGAGCAAACTTCAGTTGAGATAGCAGTGAGTTCTCAAATTGTGTGTGGTTGTAATCCTGGAGGGACAGTGAGTACCCTTCGAACATGTAAATAGTGTTGTGTTTATAGTGTAATTGGTACATTGGCACACTTCTAGTGTTTTCTCCTTGGAAATAGGCCAGTGAGGGTGAACCAAGTAAAAAACAATTTTTCCTATGCATGCTTTAAGGATTGTTCATACTCTACATCAAGAAGGAGAGAGAAGAGGGTTTTTATAATAGAAAAACAAGATCAAAATGGGAATTCATTTTAATCTTTCATACCCTGATTCATCCCCCCTCTTAGGGTTTCTAGCCTAGTGGACCTAACACTATAGATGTCGGTATGGTCCTTAGTCAAATAACCTATTTTTATAACGATTATCACATTGACCCATCGTCACAAATCTCTAGGGGTGACATATCAATCTTATGAAACACAAAAATATCCTAAAGGATATCACACCACTCACTAGATGACACTGAATTCTTACCCTCATCACATCTCTTCCCAATATTCCTAATAATGCATTCATTAGTTCCTTAAGACCCATCACCATCTCAAAAAAAATGAGATTATCTCAAGACCATCACATGTTGGTGACACCATTGCTCAAATTCTCACTATGAACTACACCAAAATGTCTAGTCTAAACATACTAAGTACCTCACAACTCCTGGTCCAACTAGCTTGGGACTATTGCAAAATTTCACGCTTCAAACCACTAGGAATCCTGATTCCAAGTATTAAAAATTTCCCATAACTCACATCTGGGTCCCTTTTCACATATTCCAAGGGTAATATCTCAACTCATCAACCAAAGAAATCCTCTAATTGGGACACACACCAATTTTAATAGTACTCCTATCACTCCTAACACACAATAAATCCTTCCTCCATCCTCAATATAAATCACCCCATCACTCACGAGAGGTCTGACTATCTCAGTCATCATCACTCGACCCCATTGTAATGACCCAAAATTTTATCAATGGATTTTCCCTTCTTAGGAATATTGTTCGTATCACATAGAGAAACCAAAAAAATATTCTAATAAATGTAGAATGATAAATTTTTCACCAAATAAAATGATTATGAGGCCATATATTAGAGCATAAAAAACATAAGAAATAAGAGAATAAGAATAGGTTAATTCGGATCTAATCAATCCACCAGAATGACTGAACACCTAAAAAAATATGTGGAAACAAAACTTAATGTTAATATTAAAATATTTATTTTTTGGACTAATATATATATAAGCTTGAGATGAAATAGACTTGAATTAATAATGAATGAAATAAGAAGTATTTATAGGAATTAGTGAACCCATATGACGGTTGGAATAGTAATCTAATTGATGGATAAGTAACCCCACCATTGGAAAAGTAATTTGACTATTAGGAATAACAATATGAATATTATAATAGTAACCTCACCTATGGATATTTCATATAATAATTAGTTTTATTATAAAATTATAATTAAATATATTTGAACCATCATACGAGAAAATAAATGTTTTAAAAATGATAATTTAAGTGTTAATATTTTTATAAAATGAAAATGCCTTATTTTCCATTATATAATGAATATTATTAAAGAAATATTATTTTCATAAAATTGATAAATAAATTATTATTATGTTTTATTATAATTATATGAAAAGTTTATGAGACTGTAATTAATTTTTCAAAGGGACCTCAAATCGATTATAATATTAAAATTGATATTTTTTTAATAAATGATTAATTTTTTTAAGAATTATATATTTTTTATTTAGAATATTATTTTCATAAAATGTAGTCCAATTTTGAAATATAAACTTTAAAAATTAGTTAGATTTAATTTTTTTTACTAAAAAATGTGTAATATTTGGTGAATTGAGGAATGAGGTAATTTTTAGTATTAGGATTATAAACAAAATATATAAATTTTTGAGTCATGGATGATGTAAGAAACAATTATTTTAAACTAAAATAAGTCATTTACTTTATATAGTCACAATAATATATACTATTGATAGTCGTGATCCAAAATAATAAACTAATGAATATAATAATAACAACCATCCCTCTATTCCCCATATAAATACCACCTCTTATCCTAAAAAATATTAAGCCTTTTATCTCACCAATATTCATCCCAATTTCCTTCCCAAACCTCTCCCCAACATCCTAGTTTTTACGATATCACAAAAATAATAATTCCAAAATCCTTAAGTAGGTCCTCATGGTGACAACATTTAATAGGTAAAATTCTCTAGCTTCCCCTTATAAATTCATTAATTCATCTACATTATCCCCACCAACTATCCAATGTGGCATGATATAACTAGTATCATATATATAAACCTGAATTTTAGTGTGTTAATATAACATAAATCATCAAATATCACATCTTCTCTTTTTAGTTTAAAAACAAAAGCATCATCCATGATATGTCGGTTCAACACCTTCACAGATGATGAGTTTTCATTTCCCATTACCGTTTCCATGAAAGGTTTCAATTCACTTATAATTTTTTAGAATTAACTAATATATATACAGTATATTATCTCATATTATGGAATTAATATATGGATGTAACATTAAATAAAAAGAAACTATTTCATAATGTTCATAAAAACACACAACAATAAAATAAACATTTGTCATTAAAGTTTTATCAAATGAACCATCCTCATTATAAAAAACAAAATGATACACGTGACCATTTAAAAATATAAATGTTCTTAATTACAAAGTTATTTGACTTTTATAGAATTTTTCTGATTTCACTAGAAATTCTAAAATTATAAAAAAGTGAATAGGTCATGAAACCATGAAATTAACGCAACACAAACAATGAAATTGGATATTATAACTCATCGAAATGTCCATAAATGAACATAATTAAATAATCATAAAATATATATTTGGAAGAGGTTATGAATAAAATTGTTAATGAATCAAATTTGATTGTCTAGTATATTAAGTGCAAGTGAAAAACACATTCGAACCTAAGGTAAGTGATCTCTCCAAACCTCCATTTTACCTTTGGGTTACACTTTCTCACTCATTTAATCAATTAACCTCTTAATTATTCTTAAATTAGTTTACTATATTATATAAATATGTTCCAAAAATAAGTATCTATCTCAATCCTTATTTCATTGATGGATAAATAAACATTTTAAAGGATTTCATTCGAAATTCCTCTTAATAACCAAACAAAAATAAAAGAGAACCTCTTTGTTTCATTACAATTTTCAAGTAAACATAATAAACTATTTTTAGAATACAATATTTTTATAAATTCTCCAAATTTATCATAAAAAAAATTGTGCCATTTCTGGTTTTATGGGAATAATTATACCTTTATCAACTTTAAAGACTCTTGATTCTTTTCCCTAAAACTATGCTCAAGTGGAACATTTCTAAAGTAAACTAACCAGCCATTTAAATTTATTAAATTCAGTTTGAATTCATTCTTCATGATATATTATTATGTCTACTTTATTAATTTCCAATAATGGTTTCATCTATTATTTTATGAATACCACTATGTTACACCCTTTGATTATTCCTTCTAACATGGTTACAAAACCCATTTATTTCCATGGGTAGTCCTTTTGTTTACGCATTTTTCTTGTAATATTAATGAGGACCACATATGAATTTACGTGTATTAATGTGTGATCCCATATAATGCTTTAATTATTGTGAAATTTTTTGTCTCGTGAGACGTTCTATATAAAATTAGGACGTAAAACTAATCAATTATTAGACGCAGTCCCCATGAGATATCATCTCAATGGTTAGACATGACTCATGTTTATGTCATGATATATATTGCTGCCACATTCCAATATTTCAATGTAATATGATTCCATGTTATCTATATTATGTATCCATATGTTTACTCATGATCCATTCTTTTTAGGTTATCCTATTATGCCTTCCGACTCATGTTCAAATCTTCTTTTCCAGGTTTATTCCCTTAATAGGCTTTATAGATTGTCCCTTTAATCTATGAATTCTCCAGTTTATCCGATCAAGATGTAAGATCTCAAAATAATTTTAGAGATGATTATGGAGATTAATAAAATAATATTATTCTAGTTTCATTTTTTAAAATTATTTACCTAGTATTCCAAATACATTAGACTTTTTGATCCTTGGTTTGTGTTTAATGGATAATTATGCTTAAAATATTTTAATAATATGTGTATAATACTAGGGGTGATATGGTTGGTATCAGAGGATAGTCAAGTTATATTTAAGTACTATTAATAGAAAACATATTCATGACCTTGGGAATAATTCTATCACTATAGATAACATATATTTATACCTAAATAATCATTAGTTAGAATTGAATTTTGAGTTATAAATTTATCCTTCTATGTTCATAGTTTCAATTTTATAATCTCCTTAGATAAGTATTAAATCCTACTAATTTTATTTTTTTAGTTAATGGATGGAAATATGGAAACACATGAAAAAAAACTGACGCATTAGAAAATGTGATGATTTCACTAAGGAGATGTCAAACTTGGAGGGGACATAAGCTCAAAACTTCATGATTGCATTGGCTCAATTTATGAATAATAACTTGAATTGTGTGGAATTTCCTCGTTCTCATACGAAATATGATGTTGGGGTTAAATCCTTTATGTGTCACAGTAATCCTATATTTAGTGGATATTGTAATCCACTCATCATAGAATAATATATTAACTCCATTGAGAAGTTATTATATGTCCTACAATGCTCAAGAGAAGATAAAGTTTGTGTTGGTGGTCTACCATTTTGATGGGGAAATAGATAATTGTTTGAAACTAATAAAAAACACAAACTCCAAGGAAGAATTTGATTCCATCGAATTGGATGGATTGAAGAAAATATTTTTCAATCAATATTTTTCCTAGACACTCCATATTAAGATATTTATAGAACTCCTTGAACTAAATAAAATGGAATATGAGGCTATCAGGTGTATGAGTAAAACATTTCACAACTTATATAATACACCTCCATATTTTTCATGATAACTAAAATTAAGATGGATCACTTATTTATAGGGGAATAAATATGAGTCTATGAAAATCCTTGGAATTTCAAGATTTTTAAAGCTATGGTGATATTTTTCATTGTGCCCTTAAGGTAAATATGGATATTGGAGACTCTCAGTGGTATCATGTTCTATGACACAAAAATATGAAAATAGAGTTTAGTACGGGTGGATCAACAGATAAATCCCATGGAGGAACGAAAATACATCATTCTACATGTCAAAAGTTTTGGAAGAAGTGTCATGAGAACTATCTAAAGGGAACCAAAAGATACATCAAATGTGGAAAAGAGGGGAATCATGATTATAATTTTTGAAGGGATATTAGTAAGACCACTAATGTAGAATAAGATAGAAATGTTCAAAAAAACACTCAACATACAGTACAATGTTTTAACTACAAGGAATATAAGCATTTTTCAAGACAATACCCTAATCCATGGGTTTTCAGGGACAATAAATGATAAAAATGTCCAAGGCATAAAGAAGAGAATATGTTATCACTACAACTGAGGGGGATCCCAACAATGATGTGATAATGGGTATATTGGTTTTTCATTTACGAATAAAAAATATACTATTTTATTATGCTTCCACGCATTTTTTAATATCTTTAATGTTTAGTTGAAATATTCAAACCCTTCCTAAAAACATAGAGGTTGAGTTAAATAAGAATAGAAAATGGAATAATTATTGCCTATGAAGTATATAAATCCTCTCTATTAAATTTTTTATGGATTAATCCTACCATAAAATCTCATCTTACATACATTGATGGAGTTTTATTCTATATTGGGCATGGATTTGATATTTTTATATAAAGCCAATGTCAATTTTTGAGAGAGGGAGATCACTCTTCACATCCTGAAGTATCCAAAAATTATGTACAAATATTTGGAGGATTATGGGTATCCTTTGGAATCAATTTCTCCAGAATTGATACAATTTCATTATGAGAAAGACTATATAGATCAAATTATTGAGACAAATGAGAGGATCATGCTTGAAGAAAATCCCATTGTGAGGGACTACACTGATGTGTTCCCTAAAGAATTTGTCGATCATCCTCCAAAAAGAGATTTTGAGTTCACAATTGAACTTATATTTGGATCTATGACCATATCAAAGACACATTACAGTATGACCACCACTGAGATAGAAGAACTTAAGAACCATTTACGATATAATCTGGAAAAGGGTTTTACATTCCCTTGTGATTCATCATAGGGTGCATTACCCCTCTTCATCAAGAATATAGGGAGATCAACAGGAATATTCATTTCTTTATTGATCTCAAAAAATAAACAATGAAGAAAAAGTACCACCAAACATAGATGGATGATATATTATATCAACTACATGGGTCTAGTTATTTCACTATGTTGGACATTAGTTGACATATCGCCAGTTAAAGGCACAGATGGATGATATCCCAAAGACATCCTTTAAAATGAGGTATGGACAATATGAGTTCATAGTGATTCCCTTCAGACTCACCAATTATATTGAAATATTCATCGAATTAATGAATAGAGACACTAGATAATACCATGATAAATTTTTTGTATACTTTATCGATGATATTATGATATACTCTAAGAGTATGGATGTGCATGGGAAGCATTTTAATATTGTTCTAAATTCATTTTGAAGAAAAACTCTGTATGAAAAGTACAGTGAATATGAGTTCATGATAAAGGATGTATGATTTTCTTAATTTTATCACCAATAAAATAATATCTGTATACCCTTCTATGACAAAGGAAATAGAGAAGTGGAACAGAACAACATCTACAATATTGATCTTTAGCTTCCTTGGTCGATATTGGTACTACCGAAGATTTGGGAGGAACTTCTAATGATTTTTAATCCCACTAGCCATTCTAAATCGGAAGGGTGTAAAATTTTTCTAGACTAGTGAATCTGAATAATACTTAAAAGAGTTGAAAAAGAGGCTTATCACTACACGAGTACTTACACATCCCACTAGTGGGGAACACTTCATCGTACACAACGATGAATCACAGAACCTCTTAGGATATGTACAAATGAAAAATGATATGGTGATATCCCATGACTCAATGTAGTTATATGTTCAGGATAAAAAATATCCCATGCATGATCTAGAGTTGGATTCTATATTCTTTGTGTTGAAAATGTGGTGACATTATCTCTGTCGGAAGAAGTGTGAGTTTTATACTGATCATAAGAGTCTAAAATATATATTCACATAGAAGGATCACAATATTATCCAATGATGATGGTCATAGATAGTCAAGGATTATGACTAATCAATCCACTACCATCCTTGTAATGTAAATTAGTAGCAGATTATCTATGTAGGAATGACCCTATGACCTTATCAATTACTAGAATTGAGAAGGATCCACTCTTCATAGACTTTAAAAGGATAGACATTTGAATCCAAAAGGAAGTTGCGTCATCATTTATTTATAAAATGATTTCTCAACCATCACTTTTAGATAAGATAATGTATGCCCAATGTGATAATGTGGAAATTAAAGAGCATGTGGATGCTATTAGAAATAGGAAATCCATATATTTAATAATTAACGAGGAAGGAGTTGTAAGATTTGGGTCATGAATATATGTACCCTTAAATCCTGAGATAGAGAAAAATATTTTTAATGATGCGCATAACTCAACCATCTCTATCAACCTAGGTATCACCAATATGTATTGAGATCTCTAAGATCACTATTTCAAAGAAAATATGAAGAATGAGATTACTAAATTTACTTAAAAGTGCTTGGTATTATAAAAAATTGAGGATTTAAGGAATAATTCTAAGGGAATGATGAAACTTTTACACGTACCGACATGAAAATTTTAAAACATCACCATGTATTTTTTCATTGGACATTCGAATAAATTGAGAGTAAATAATGAAATATGGGTTGTTATAGATCATCCTAAAAAGGTCTATTAATTTATTGAAGTTTGAGTGTACTTATCACTCAATAAAATTACATCGATATACATCATAAAAGTGGTGGGGATTCATGAAGTACCATTATCGACTGTATTTGATTATGATTCAATATTTAAATCAGTGTTTCAGAATGGCCTCCAATATGATCTAAACACAGATCTAAACATTAGTATGACTTATCACAATAAAAATGATGGCCAGTTTGAGAAAACTGTTCAGACACTAAAAACATGTTGAGATCATGATCAATGGACTTTAATTGAGGATGGAACTAACATATTCCTCTGTTCGAATTCTATTAAAATAATAGTTTCCACTCAAGCATACAAATGGATTCATTTGAATCCCTCTATGGGAAAAGATGTATAACACATGAATTATGGGATGAAGTTAGTGAAAATAATATACTAGGACTTAAAATGTTTAAATAAATGGTGAAACCATTCATCAACACCTCATGGATTCCATAATTCAACATAATATATATGAATACAATCATCGATGAGACTTGGAGTTTGAGGTTGGGGACATGGCATTCTACTACATATCACCATAGAAGAGAGTTATGATATTTGGGATGAATGAAAAAAGACCAAGGTAAATAATACCCTTTGATATTATTAATTATTTTGGATCTGTGATATATAAACTAGCACTTCCACCAACCATCCGAACTACAAATTAGGCGATTAATGACGCTAAAATTGGCATTTTTAGAAAAAAAAGATGACTACAATAGCACAATTAAAATACATGGGATTTTCAAAGTTATAGAAATGATATAATTAAGGGTTTCTTTATCAGTTCATTTAGAAGCCCTGATAAAGGAACCTTTATTAGTTCATTTGAAAGCACTGATGAACGGACCCTTGATCAGCACTTCTAAGACACTGATCAATGGTGATACTGTAGTGTGTAGATAAATTAACAGCACACTATAACACCCGAAACAATAGATTAGAAACAACATATCGAAGGTAAAAATATAGTTTTTAAATGAATTAAAACTTATAACAAAAATAAAAGAAAAAAATCATCTTATAGAAATTTCAAACATTTGTTTATACAATTACATGAGTAAGTAAAAATTATCATAGACATTCAAAAACATCAAAGTTCATTTTTCATTGGCCCCTGACCCCCACTAATGATATTATTGAACAAACCACCCCATATTGAGAAAACAATTCTTCTATATAATAAAAAAACTCTTATGTTAGTAATACTAACAAGAAATAAATTAAACATAAATCATTAATTTTAAACATAACATTGCGTCACAACTGAAAAAAGTGTATCAGATTGAGTTGTGATTGATTGTTGAAAACCAAACTACTTCTTGTTCACCTTCAAAAACTATCACTGTGAAAATAAATTAATTTAGAAAAATTAAAAATGATAAGGAAAATAATTATGTGATATAATATCAAATGTTGAGAAAACAATCTAGGATCTATTTCTTTATTTTGGAAATGTGATGTGCGTTAAGACACTTATATATTGAAAATAGAAACTTGATGGCATACAGGTGACCCCATGTTTCAGATTGAGGTGTGTCTTATTTCTACACATCCCAAATTACTTGGGGATCATTTTCCTAAATTATCAAAAAATATGAATGCACTTTATCAGTTTTGATTTTGTCACTCTTTTTACTAAAATGTAATTTTAAACTGGAAACACGCACATTGAGTGATAACAATCCTATAATGTGTTATTTTAACATGATATTAATTCCCACACATCAAAACTGACTTTTAAATATTTTTACTAAATTATAAAAATAATTCGAATGTGTTTTCTTGGATTTTAGTGAGTGAAATTTTTTGTCTAAAATTTAAATTTTAAATTGGCATGGAATAATTTCATTCATACTGACTACATCAGTTATCAGATTGAGGATTTGATGATTCGTACTTGTAAGAAAATACTTATGGATAATTTTCCTATAGTATGAAAAATAATATGAATGCATTTTCTCATTTTAAGTATATTAGATGTATTTTTAACAAAAATTAATGTAAATTTTAAAAATAAAAACACACACTTTGAGTCATACCGGCCACTTAGTACATAATATTGATGAAAAAACTGATAAACACATAAAAAACTAAATTATGTATTATTTTTATATAGTATAAAAATAAACTGAATGCATTTGATCAATTTTGAGTATGCCACTACTATTTTTTCTAAAATATAATTTTAAATTTAAAGAACACACTTTGAGTGATACAAGTAACATCGTATGTCAATTTGACCATAGGATGATTCATACATGAAAAAATGACTTATGAATCATTATAATAAATTATCATGACAGTATGGTTGTGTTTTCTTAGTTTTTTGTGAGTGAATATTTTTTAACTAAAATATCAATTATAAAATGATAATAGAATCTTTGATTCATACAGTGCACATCATGTATCATATTGAAGTATGTATGATTACTACATGTGAAAAATGACCTATAATCATTTTAATAAAGTATAAAATCAATCTGAATGTTTTTTCATAGTTTAGAGAAACTCAATTGTCTTTTATATTAAAATTAATTCTAATATTAAATAAGAAGACACAATTGGAGTCATACCAATCACACCGTGCATTAGATTGAGTTAAACCAAATTAATATACAAAAATGACATAAATTTATATTTTAAAAGTATAATAGAAATATGAATGTGTTTTAGTGGTTTTGAGTATGTCACATGTACATTTTTATTAAAATTTCATTTTAAACTAGAAACAAACCCTTTGAGTCATACATCTCACATCATGTTTTGATTTAATTTGAGACTAATTCCTATACACCACAAAGGAATTGTGAATCATTTTTTTTAAATTATTATGACAATATGATATTGTTTTCATGTTTTTCATTAAGTAATAGTTTTTGAACTAAAATGTCCAATTTAAATAGATAACAGACACTTTGGGTCTTACTGGGCACATCTTATATTAGATTGAGGTGCGACTAATTCATACACTTCAAAAATGTATTATGGATTATTTTTCTAATGTATCAAAATAACATGAATGATTTTTCTCAGTTTTGAGAATGTTAATTTTCATTTTTTTCTAAAATTAATGTAAATTTAAACAAATGAACACTCGATGTCGTACCAGTTACACCATGCATCAGGTTGTGGTGAGGCTAATTCCTACACATCTAAAATGACATAGGGATATTTTTCCTAAAGTATCAACAAAATTGGAATAACTTTTTCTCAATTAA
The DNA here is from genome assembly GCA_963277665.1 of Viscum album. Lineage (NCBI taxonomy): Eukaryota > Viridiplantae > Streptophyta > Magnoliopsida > Santalales > Viscaceae > Viscum > Viscum album. Next base: position 1,983,466,452 of record OY728119.1, read on the forward strand.
GATAATTCCAATTGTGTTTTTTATTAAAATGTCATTTTAAACTGGAAACACGTACATTGAGTGAAACCAGTCACATCTTGTATTGTTTTGATGTGAAACTAATTACTGTATGTCAAAAATGACTTATGAATCATTTAACTAAATTATAAATATAATCCATTATTTTTTTCATAGTTTTATATGACTGAAACCATTTGAACTAAAATTTAATTTTTAAACTCATAATAGACATCTTGATTCATACTGGGAACATCATGTATCAGATTAGGGTGAGGTTGATTCCTAAATGTGAAAAATGACATTTTAATTGGTTCCTAATATATAAGAGTAGTTTTAATGTGTTTTCTCTTTTTTGTGTATGAATGTTGTATCTTTTAAAAAATTAATGTCATTTAAAAAAATTACTTTGAGTAATTTCGGTCGCACCATACATCAGATTGAGGTGTGGATGATTCCCACACATCAAAAATAACATATGGATTATTTTCTTAAATTATAGAAAAACGTAATGTGTTTTATCAATTTTGAGTATGTTATGTTTTTTTTGAACTAAAATGTAAATTATAATATAAAATATTCAATCCATGTTATACTAAGAACATTGTGTATCAGATTAAGGTGCATATGATTGAGTATGTGATATTGTTTTCTCTTTCAACTATCTACAAAAAGAAATAAAGGATAGAACATGTTCTATTCTAGTGTAAGATGAAACTTCATGATACCTCAAACACTTCATGTTTCAGGAAGAATGGGTTTCCTCTTCCATCAGAAAGGAACATGTTCATTATTTTATAGCTTATTATAGATAATTGAAATAAAATCACTTAACACATAATTGATGTCCAATATCTCATGAGCACGAGCATCTTCAAAAAAACCACCCCAACTCAAGAAAAAAAATCCAACCATATAAGAAAATAATTCTTATATTAGTAAGAATATAAAGAAATAATGTAAACATAAATATAAACCAATGAATTATGAGTCCCATTATTTTAAACTATTATTCCAAACAATAAATATTTTATTTAGACCATGTGGATACATATGAGATATTTTAGAAGGTAAATCCCAAAAACATTATATATTTAACCAGTTTACAATAACATACAACTCACATATTAAAAAAATTTCCCATAAAAAATTTATCCTTTTGGGTTGGTTTAAAACCAATATACAAAATTTTTTCTTCATATTTGATACAGAAACTAGAAAAAAACATTATATATTACTGTATTATAATAAACATTAGTTTATATCATTTTTTATTAATAGAATATATTATCCATTAGTATTAACCTATTAGGGTTTATTTATTGAAATAAAATATATATTTACATTTTGAGTTTTGATTGTATATAATAAAATATATCTTTGTCTTTCACCATTATAGATCAATGATAACCCATTTGCCTTATTTAATGGAAAACAAATTTAGTTTCAACCATTATGTATTTTTAGAAGACAGTAAACTCCATTATTAAATTTTTAACCGTTTTATATAGTATTAAAAATTAGTATAGACCTTAAAAGAATCCAAATGACACAAAAATATTTCACATATATTAAGTCTTCCTAGATTTTTCTATAGATTAGTATATCTTTCTCAATATTCTAGGTGATGATAAACTCTAACATTACATCATAATTATTTTCTCATCAAAATGGGAACATCCCTATTATCATTTACTTTTTATTGAGAATAAAAAAGAGTTTTTTATTAATGGGATTGGAAAAATGGATCATTTTACATAATAAATGTGCACATGCATATTAGTGATTAACAAGTGGTCACATTTTGTGATGGTGAGAAAGTGAATATGTATTTATATGAATAACAATGATAGTTTAAACACCTTTAATAATGTAATTATTTTTAGGTTTTATGTGATATATTGGTGGGATGATTTAATTTCACATAATGTGCATTCAAAATAATCAGTTTTGGGAAATACATTTCACTAATGTAAACATGATTTGTAACATGTATGGGTTTCACAAGAATTTGTGATATTATATCATGCATCTAATTTCTGATCGAATATCTCTAATAATTCCATCACACGCCAAAGTGAAACCCCAGTATTTTTCATTTATTCTTTCATTTACCACCACCCTCGATGAAACCATAGAGAGAGAATTAGTTTTATTTTAGTCTATGAATGATTTGTAAATTAAGTAAAAATGTAGATAAAATGATGGAAAAATTAACCAAATAAATAGTTTGGAGTCACATATACCTAATGCCTGTATACAATCTGACAACATGTTTTTTGACCATTTCTAAAAAAATTGATTTCTTCAATTATAGTTATTCTTGAGAAATAGATCAAAAATAATATATTAGAATATTGATACTAATTCTTCACACCCCAAATAAATTTCTATGGTTATATCCCATACAATATCATAAACATAATAGGTAATCAACTAAATTTGTTATCAGAAAATATTCTGGAACTAAGTATGCCTCACACTCATCTCTAAAAGTTTATTCTTCTTTTGAGTTTTATGTTTTTATTAGATCTCTATAGTAAAAAATAAAATATAAAAAATTTAATAAAAAAAATATTTTTTATGAAATTGTAATTACGTTTAGAAATTAGCTGTTCAGGGATGCTGGTATTTTCACTATTTTTGATCTCTCTCCTAAATTTACTGACATAATACCCACAATCATTTCCATTATCTTACTCCAGACACTATAGAAACATTTAAAATATAATTATTTATTTCAAATATGTTTTAATAGTCAAATCATTCTATGTATACCTAAATGTGTTTCTATTTGATGTAATCCACAAGATATTTTTGTTCCATCACCGAATTCATTCTATGATTTAGCCTATATTTAGTGACATATATATCATAAAAAATTTATCATTAAAACATAAAATAAAACATATAATTTTAATTTTTATATATAAAATTTTGATTAAAGCATATTAAATATTCACAATATGCATAATCTTTGGTTAGTTTTTTGGATATCCATGCATTGGATCCAAAAAATAAATATTTGGGGTATCCGGATTGAGTACAATCAACATCCACTACATCCTACAAGAAAAATATTATTAATGAAAAAAATATAAAAATATATTTTCTGTGAATAGATTATATAGTTTTACCCTTTAATTTTAGGAATAAAAAATATTCAGTCATGTATTATATTTTTCTCAAATGTATCGTATAGCTCATATTTCATCTTTTTAATTTATTCCTTCTCCAGAAATGATTCTTCATAGAAATGTTATACAGACTAATGTGTCCAAATCATGATTCACGTATCTTTCCCATTATATAGTAGCAGTACAAACACTTGTAAAAAATATGAATAGTTATTAATTTTAATGAACACATTAGTTCAATATTTGGATTAGAATATTTTGAAAATGTACCTTATGTTTGTATTAACAATTGAGACTCCAAACCATTCAAACTTGATAATACAATTTATATTATTGGGACTGACTAAATATATAAATAAAATTCAAAATATTTATTCATTATATGGAATGTATGAAATATTTATATATTTAAATGCAGTATATATATGAAGATGAAATGATACTAATTTTTTATGTGGAACGAGGTGAGATAAAGTAATCTTGAAATATTCTTTTTATTATATGGTATATTTAATAAAATTTATTCATCTAGATTTATATTTCTTGATAGCTTTATTTTTATTAAATACCATACTTCACTTCAGGAATTTTCATTAACTGTTACATGTTTTTCATAAGAATTTTTTTTAAAGACAAACAACATGTATATTTATAATATTAGGCATCCTTTATACGAATGTTACAATAGAATCCTTGACCATTCTAATATCTGTATCATCAAATGGAAAAGGTAACTCAGAGTTTATATCTTGCTTCACCTCAATCCCTACTCTCATGTGATATTTAGTGAGTTATTTGTTTTGTATCTTGTCTCCTATAAAATTATACACCATACAACTAAAGACAAGGTAGTGTGTGGGTGTTGAAATATATAAATTATATACCACTTTACCCAACATAATTTAAGTAATATAATGTTATTAGAAGTTTTTAAATTCACATTTATGAAAAAGAGTAATGAAAAATTTCATTAACTCTAGTAATGTATGCAGTTGACAGGAATGAATAACATTAAATATATCTTTTTCATTTGCTTCTTCATGTGCAGATCATTGTTCCACTACCGGTTCTCATTGATGCTTTATCATATATTGGTTTTACAAACCATACAAGCAAATAATATGTTAAAAATAATATATTTTTTCTTTTAATACTTTCATCATCTTATATGTATCTTCTTGAGTTTTTATATTCTCAAAATATTTTAAAGGCGACACTACAAACCCTAATCCTCTTAGATGATCATATTATTCTGGCCGTTTCAAAGCTACTAAAAGTAGCCTTTTCTTATAGTATGGGTGATTATTATTCTTTTGTCTAATATATATAAAAACATATGAACTTAAATAGATATTTTAATTTAATACTATTATAAGTCAAAAAACTATTATTATTTCATACTTACGCATTTTTATCATATTGATTTTGTGTTTTCATCAGCTAGTTTTCCTACCTTATTTACATAAGATTCCATCACATAATATGACTACAACCTTCTTATTTATGATTAAATACATTAACATCTCTATAACTTTACTACATATGGCTTAGAACAACAAGTAGAGTCTATATCATGTATCTCGTACACTTTTATTTAGAATTTAATATATATCAATTTGCATCAAATTATGCATAAAATGATGAAATTCACGTTATTTTGGTCTTTGTAACATCAAATTAGTCATTGATATGACATTATTGACATTTTATGAACAACCCTATAGAAATTTTAAACCATTAAAGAAAATAAAAAATTGAAATTTTTACTGTCTGGACAAAGTGAAAGCTGCTGGAGGAATAAATGGTAGTTGTTTACCCTTCACTGGTACCCACTCTTCCCTTATCCTCATGTTAATCATGTCCAACCTAGCCTTAATTCCATATTTTGTTTTTTAGGAGCATTTAGTAATGTTCCAATAAACCTATCAAATAATTTTTTTTACATTCAAGATATCAAGAAAATGTATGAAGTACAAAAAATACCAATACGACAATTGAATGAAAATTGATATCTTTTTCCAACCAAATTTTCTTTGGTGTTTCAAAAATGGTTTACATAAAATAGTGTAAATATATTTTACTTTATCAAAAATTTGATCACCCATTAGTGGATATGGTGTTGTATTTTATTTTATATTCCCACCTAATAAAATCATCCAAGAGATGGATTTATGTTGTTGAGGTAAAAAATTTCTAATGTCTTAAAAACACAGTCTCCAAAGAATATTTCAACTGCAATGGGTGTTTGCATTCTCCAAAAATGGGATGACCAAAAGTTCATTTAATGTTAAGGCTAATAAATTTCTATATGAAAGAAAGTATTTTATCATCCCATAAAACATGGTCCTCATTTCGAATTCTTCATTTCATTGAGAATCATAAATTTTAACACCTATATCTCCCAAAAAATTCAGATCATCGATAAATGGATATAAATGGACATTAATATCATTATCATGTTAATTTGGTCCAAATATAATCAAGGATAATATAATTTGTTTTCACTTCATGCATAACCATGGTGGAAAGTTTATTTTACCAACATGAAGAGCCATATACTATGAGTACTAATCTGTACACCCAAAGGATTTATTACATATATAGATAATGAAAGACAAATGTTTCTCAACTCATTTCCATATTTAGGATACCATTAAAAAAAATTCTTATAATGATAATAATCTAAAAGATGGCATAGTTTCCCATATTTAATTCTTGTATCTATATGTTATGAAAATTTTCTAGCGGTGTCATGAAATATATACAATCACACAAACCATGGTTTGATAGGAAAGAACAATAAATATTTTCAAGACTTGATTCATTTTTCTTGTATCGATTCGCTCCACACATATAGAATTTTATGAGTGATTAATGGTCCTTATGAAACAACATGTAATCATTTATAAAAGCATGTATTTTTTAATATATCATTCCCATTAAATATAGAATTCATTTACCATCAAATGTTAAACATGTAAATTTATTTTCTTCAGTTATCTTATCATTCAAGAGACCATGTAGTTCTATAAATCTCGAGTCACTCTATTCACTAACAGTTTCAAATTATATAACTTCAATACATGTGGAAATGTTGGCTATTTACTACAACCGATATACAATAGTCTCATAGCATAACTATTTGCATTCTCAAACAACTTTGGAAAATCATGAAGGTTATCTTCAACTAAATTTATAATTTCTTCCATGAAATTTTTACTATCATTTACACTAGTATTCAAATCAAGTGATCCATAAACGATAGTACCATATTAATCAGTGTCCATATTAAATTTTTCCCACTGCTCAATCTTTCATTTATAACTCCGATTTATTTTATGACAAATCAAATCTATTCCAACACATATAGATTATATTTTCTTTAATAAAAATAATTTAAAAAAGAAAACTTTATTTGAGAAGGGTCATATGCATACTTTGTTACAAATATGATGAACTCTTTAACTCGAACTTCATACACTTTTTACAAATATGATGAACTCTATAGGGAACCCACCATTCAATTTCATTAAATAATTTATTATTCTTTAAAGGAAATGGATAATTGAATTTAAGAAAATAATTACTCGACTATGGTTTGGGTATCCTTTGAATTCATTCAAAAATGATCACTGATACCCATTATGGGATGGATAATTCTCATATTAGTTCAACAAACATATTTCCATGTCTCGAAGATATGGGGGATGAGTCTTAATAAATAAAATTCAGTTATAACATTTTGAGATATGGCCGTAATGAGGATGACAATTGTCTCCTTAAAACATTTTAAATCACCACATATTAATTTAATATATAAATTCACATCTAAAATACACATTCAGAATTAAAAATTTTTCCTTTTTTATTTTACAATGCCATCTTGAAATCTATTTTTAAAAATTCTACATGGAAATCGATCATTTATTTCAAAACACATAATTGGATAAAACCCCCTTTTGTATAATTTTTTGTTTCATCAAGTTATTTTTTTAAAATAATATAAAAATACTATTAATAAAAAATTAAAATTATAAAACCATTTCCATTGAAATATGTGAAAATAGAAATGTTTTAAACACAACATCTTCCCTTTGAAACAACTTCCTGAGTTTCAAAACTCTAAATACGTTTTATTTAAATTTAACGGAAAACATTATTTTTTCATTTCCAAACACACAATAACCTTTTATGGAATGTTCCATTTATTCCATAACTAAAATTTAATATATTAATGACCATAATAATGACAAATACGGAACACCCTAGTCTAAATCGAAGAATGATTATTAAACATTTCATAAAAATTTTAAAAAGGTGACATGAATAAAACATTATTCAGAATATGATTGTAGATTATCAATTTCAATCATATCGAAATTATCATGGATTAATCACATAAATACCTAGGTCCCATAAAATTCATTCAAAATTAAATAAATGAAATTTTCATTTATCAAAATCCACTTTAATCAAATATTACACAAGATGCCAGAAATACGTGATTTCATAGTCCACATAAATTATTCAAGAATAAAAATCAAGAAGGTTTTACAAATATTAATGAAATTGAATTTTTATCCATAATATCATGAGGTATTAGATAGAGTATTTGTGTGATATCAATATTAGGTTTAATTTGAATTTATCTATGTGTGAGTCAAATTGGAGGTTCTTTGGTACCCGAGGTGAGGTAATGATAGCAGATTTGGTTTTTTTTACAAGGAACCAACCATGAATTTACAACATGTTTTGAGTTTGTAAATTGTTTTGGTTGTTTAGAAGATCATGGGATAATTTTAGTTTATTAGGAATTGTGATAGAGTGATGATATTGTGTTTTTATGGGTAAAACGTACCATTTTTAGAGAAAATTTATCAATTGGAGGACGAGATAATGTTTTTTCATGAGATTGGGTGTATTGAGGTGGAAAAAAAATCACATGTGTTATTCACATTATATATTTATGCTTGTTTTATTGTTATAATTCAATAAAACAAGTTTACTTGTTTTTAAAAAATTATACTATAAAATTAATGTTTGGACCTATGTTCTTTAATTATGGAGATTATTTCATTTATATAAGTTCATTATAATAAATTATATATGTTCCAAATCATTTGAAGAACCATAAATGAATGTAGCTATCATATGTTTGGGTTATGTTAACTAGATTTATTTTGATAATGTAACCGAAATATTCAAAATTCATAGACCTCTATTTATGAAAGAAAATTTTTATTTGGTATATATTTATTTTCTCAAATCGTGAGTACATTTTTTAAACATGAAATTAGTTTTAAATATTATGTTTAAATGGTATGAATATATGTAGGTATGTATTTCATTTTATACATTGAGCGAAAAACCTTATAACATATATAGAAACATAAAATCTATATATATACCAATATTGGTGTGTATGTTGGGTGTGAGTGAAACTAGCCTATTATTATTTCCCTAATTAATAAATTAAATGTAATTTATAAAAGATTACCCAAAAAATAGTCTAAAAACCATTTAAAAATATGTTTCAAACAAGGCAATTATGAAGGAATAAAATATCATACATTTATCTCTTTTAAAAATTATAAGTTAAATCCTTTTTGTAAATTAAAATAAAAGCATGAATAAGATCAATACATTAATAATATTTTAGATAAAAAATCAAATAAAATCATTCTTTGAAAACCCAATTTTTACCAACAAATGGGTGGAATCATACATTTTATATTGAAAACCCCTAATAATATTAGTGATTTTTGTGTTAGTGAATATTAAAATAAATCAAAATAAATGTTTTTTCATTCAAAACATTTAAAAAATCAAATTAAATAATAAAAAAAGTAGAACCAATGATAAATTAAAGATAGAATATAACTCTAATGAGATCCATTATAACAATGATGTTTAATAATAATAAGAAAAAAATATATTATGGAAACATGTACATGAAATGTAAAAAAGGATAAAAACAATGTGTTTAGTGGGGATCTATAAGATAAAATCCACAAATTAAATATAGTAATTGTAATATCACTAGATTCTAGGGTGTGACAATATTAAACATATACGAGTAGAATCAACAACCCAAGTGTTCCCATCTATAAAAACACCATCGGAAGTGAAATAAGGCTATCACATCCCTAACACTATAGGAAAAGTGAAAAAGACATTACATCACTAACGGTATGGGAAATGAAATATGGACATAATTTCTGAACACTATGACACATGAAAGATCACTAACATAGTTACCTTGGGTTCCCATGGAATAGTAAAAGTGGAGTTTTGAAAAAATATGAACATGATCAATTTATAAATTAATAAAAAAACATAAGCAATAAGACTTGTCTCACATCCAACACCATCTCATGAAATATACACCTATCACATCATATAATCATAACATAATAATAATCAATACACATCCCAAAAAAGGGAAATAACTTATAAAAAACACAAGGGTTTACTAATAATGGTGATAAAATTGTAATTATTTTTTAAAATAATGTGACAATAGTGCATTAAAAAATGATGGGTGAAAATCCTGTTACAAAACCTTCTTTGTTATCAACTATGGATACCATTTTTCAGTTACAAAAAGTCTTAAAAACAATCAAGTAAAACCATGTTATAAATACCCTTTAAAACATAATAGGAATCAATACATTGAAAACGAAATCATTCCTCCCATTAGTGTTAACTAATAATCATACAAATTCTTTTATTAACCCCTAAAACCATTGGATACATCATTTGGAACTCAAAATAGTGTCTAAACAATTTTGAATTCATCAGATTCATTTAAAATATCATCTTATGCATTAAAAAAACACTTAAAATCATAAATCTATAGTATTATAAAAAAATTCTAATTCAAGTGAAAACCATTTATGGCCTATATAGAAGGCATTAAAAAAATTCATGAATACATAATTAGTATCAAAAAATTATTTACCTTTGAGAATATATTTAAATCCAAATGAAGAATAAATAAAAAATGGGGAAAATGGGGGAATCTATAAGATTTATCTTATTAATTGTTCATGTTATACAAGGTGTAGAGGTGATACAAATTGAGTAAAATAGATCTGAAGAAATCAACAAGAAGATATTAAAAAAATAAATCAAAAATAAATGAAAATGATGAAACTCTAGAATCGCCCGATTGATGGAAAATATTTTGGCAAAAGAACCTTATGTAGATCCCAAACATGGAATCAACGAGTGAATAGGATGAGAAAATAAAATACCTTATATTTGAGATTTGAATATTCTAAGAGAAAGTAGAGATATCAAAGATGATTTGATTCATTTGAACCTTGATACAAGACTTGGATTCGTTTGAGCCTTGATTTGAGCTTTGGGTTCGTTCGAGCCTTGATTCAAGCCTTAAATTTAGCCTTGGATTTAAAGAGGAGGAACAATGATATGAAAGGACATCCACAAAATCTAGAGTTATCGCTACTGAAATCAGTGTGTTAGGGTTCTCTAAATACATTGGGGAAACTTTTATCACCACGTCCAAAAAAACATTGACAAATATACCTTTTATCAGCGCTAAATTAATAAGTGCTGATAAAAATATCCTTATGAGCGCTAAAGAAGTGTTGATAAAATGAATCTTTATCAGCATTAAAACATTATTGCTAATAGAGGATTTGTAAATATAATTATAAATAAAAAATTTCTAAATATTTTTATATAATTATATAATTACATATTATAATTTATTAATCATTTAAATATATAATTATTTATTTGTAATAATATAAATACTTTTAATATATATATATATATTTAATTATTTATCATTATAAATGTATAATTTTTATAAATATAGTCAATATGGATTTATAAATATATTTATTAATTAATATATTTGTAATTATATTTATAATTATTTATTTATAATTATTAATATATTTATATTATTATATATATTTATATAATTATATATATATATATTTAATGAATATATATTAATATAATGTGGTAAATATATTCATTACTTAAATATATTTATTATAATTATATAATTATAATTATAAATATATAATTTTATAATTTTATATAAATATATAATTATATAAAATTATATAATTATATAATAAATAAATATAAATAAAACTATAACTATTGTAAATATATTCATTATTTAAATATAATTATAATTATTTTATAATAATTTAAATATATAGTTATTCATTTAGAAGTACATAAATATTTTTAAAAAATAATATTTAAATATTTATATCATTATATACATTTATATAATTATATACCCATCTATATATATATATATATAATATATGTATATATAAATATAAATATAAATATTCTAATTATATTCAATATTTAAATAAAATTATTATAATTTTATAATTATTTAAATATATAAAATTATTTATTTAAGAGTACATAAATACTTTTCTAAAATATAATATTTATTTATTTTTTATTATAAATTTATAAATATAATAAATATAAATTTATAAAAATATTTATTTATAAAAAATTATTTACAAATATATTTTAAAATTCATAATGAATATATAATATTAAACGTTTGTACGTTCAAAATGAGTGAAATTGAATAACTAAAAATGAGAACACATTAAAAATATTGACAAATGGATATGTTTTATTAATTAAATATAAATTATTAAATAAATATGGATATATATTTAAAAAAATATGAATACAACATGAAAATATTAAAAAATGTTAAATAAATATAAATAATAATAATATAAATGATTAAATTCAAAAAAAAAATTAAAAATGAATAAATAATACCTAACTCTAATAATATTAAATAATAAATGAATAAAATTTAATAATTAAAACATAATATATTAAATGTGTCATGTTGAAATGAAATTAAAAAGTGAATACTAAATTTTGAATAAATTAAATAAGTATTAGGTGTATAGGTTTTTATATAAGAATTCATTAATTACGTAAATATTTATTTATATGTGTTGTATATAAAAATGAAATGATTTTTCATATGTATGTGGATTCAATGTCTTGCATGTTTGATAAAAGATAAATTATGAAATAAAACAACATTCAATTTTATCCATTACTTGATGCAATTATTCAATATATTTAATTAATATTAACTTTAAATTATAAACCATTCTTTACTAAATATATGACTTATTTAATGTAATCATAAATATTTTTTATTTTATAAATCATATTTTAAGAAATATTATATACATTGATATATATATATATATATGAAAATATTTCATTATTAAACGTATTAAAAAATAATTATGTATAAAACCATTAAAAATGAATAAGACATTAATATCTGTGTAATTATTACATTTTATTCAACTTCTATATTAAATTAAATATATATTATTAATTACAATTTATAATTAATATATATATATATATATTAAAATTATTCATTTTTAGTAATAATATTTTCATTTTTTAATTCATTAATTTTTTATTTTATTATATAATTATTACAATTTATTTAGTTTTAGTTTTTTGTTTTATAATTATAGTTTATTCCTTTTATATATTAATATTTAATATATAATATTTATTAATATTTATAATCTATAGATATGTATATTAAATTTATTCATTGTTATCAATAATTATTTAATTAATCAAATGTTTAATATTTCCCTCCATTTAATCATTTTTAATTTTTATTTTCCTCATTATTTCATTTTATTCATTTAATATATCTATATATTTAATATATATTATTTATTAATATTTATAATAAATATATATTTATATTAAATTTATTCATCTTTATCAATACTTAGTGAATTATTAAAAAAATTAATATATTTTGTAATTTATTCATTTTTTATTTTTATTTGTCTAATTATTTCATTTAATTTGGGGCCTTTATCATCCCTAAAAATAAATCACATATAAACAATACCTTTTAATTTCACTAAAGAAAAGTTATGATAATGTTTGTCCCTTATTAGTGTTTTTTTAATTGTGGTAAATGGAAACATTAACAATAATTTTTTCTGGCACTGATAAAGGCCAGCACTGTTAAAGGAATGTTATGTAGTAGTGCATGCTTTAAGTACATGATTTATTCCACATATCCCTCTCGAGGTTGTACATACCAGATATCTCACATATACTGAATTCAGATGTGGTTCTGCTAGAAAATGATCTCTCTTATGAGAAGCAGACATTGAAGATCTTGGTTTGTAGAAATAAAGTTCTAAACAAAAAAGAACACTCCCACGGTCAAAGTATAATAGAGGAACCATAAATACAAATAGGTGAAATGGGAACCAGAGGAAGCAATAAAGGTGAAGTACCCTCATCTATTTTTATGCTGGTATTAAAAAAAAATTCTTGGGTGAAATTTCATAAGGGGAAAAGAATATAATGACCTAGAATACTACAAATGGAATTTCCCTTCTATTAAGTAAGTCATTCATCAAATAGAAAAAATATTCTCATAAATGAATAATGATATATTATTTATAAAATAAACAAATTGTATTGAAAAATATTATAGCGCGACAATAAATAGGAACTAATAGAATAAGAATTGGATAATTTTGATCTACTCGATCCACTATAATAACTACACTCACGAAAAAAGCTGTAGAAACAAAGCCTAATGTTAATAATTAAATATTCATTTTAAGAAGAAATTATATATAACCTTATGAAAAAATAGAATTGAATGAATAATGAATGGAATAAGAGGTATTGATAGGAAGTAGTGAACCCATATGACCATTGGAATAGTAATATGATAATTGGACTAGTAACCTAACTATTGGAATAGTAATCTGGCTACTATGAATAGTAATATGACTGTAAGAATATGGACCTCACCTATTGAAATATAAAATAACCTTTAGGTGTCTAATAAAATTAAAATGTAATACATTTAAAACATTTTACAAGAAAACAAAATATTTAAAAATGCAAAATTAAGTGTTAGTATTTTAATAAAACAAAAATAATTAATTTGTAATTTTATAATGAATATAATTAAGAACAAAATTTTATTTTCATAAAATGGAATCTTTAATTAATATTATCTTTTATTTTAATTATAATACAATTTTATGGAACCATAATTAATTTCACAATGGTTTATAAAATCAATTAAAATATTAAAATTTGTATTTTTTGAATAAATGGTGATTTTATTGAATTTTTTTATCATATTTAAAAAATTATTTTCATAAAATGGAGTGAATTTTTTAAATATTCCCACTTAAAGATGTTTAGGGTATTTTTTTGGGATTTTTGTAAAGTAGTTTAATTTTTGGTGAGTAGTGAATTTCAGTAATTTATGATATTTTACACTATAAGCCAAATAAATGAATTTTTGAGTCATTTATGACTTACGAACCCATTAGTTATAAATAACATGAACCATTTAATTTATATAGTCATAATAATCAATATTATTGATATTCTGGATCCAAAATAATAAACTAATGAATATAATTATAAAAAACACCCCTCTCCTCCCCTTACAAATACAACCCTTCACCTCCCCTTATCCTCACACCTTATAAGAATTTTATATTAAAAATATTGTATCCCATTATCTTAAAAAACATATCATGATAGTCCAAGGGTTTCTGGTGTCACCAAAATACTAATTCCAAGTTCCTTAAGGAGATCCTGAAGGAGATGACATTCAAGAGGTAAAAATCCTCCATATCTCTCTTTTAAATTATTTCTTTCATATACCTTATCCTCACACAAATACAAAGTGTTATGATAAATTTAGTATCATATATATACTATACTTTTATTGTGTCATTAAAATAACAATCATCTAATCTCATTTCATCTCATTTCATTCTTAAAATGAAAACTTCGTCATTGATATGTCAGTTCACCGCCTTCATGGAAAATGAGTTTTCATGACCCATTCACATTTTTAAGGATCGTTTTAAATTAAATTATAATTTTTTAAAATAAAATAAATATGTATACCATATATGGTCACACATTATGGGATTAAGATATGTTCATAACACTAAATAAAAAGATACGAGTTCGTGATGGTCGTAAAAATCTGCCAAAATAAACTAAATATCTCTCATTAAGGTTTTACCAAATGAATCCACCTCAGTTATGAACAAATGATATATGGGACAATTTAAAGATATATAAGTTCATTAATACCATATTACTTCACTTCTAGAAAATTATTCCAATTTTATAAGAACTTTCATAATTATACATAGGTGAACTTATCACAAAACCATGAAACAAATGCTCCCAGAACGATGAAATTGAACATTATAGCTCATAGAAATGAACGTAAATGAATTTAATGAAATTATAATAAATAAAATATATGTATAATAGTTTCTTAATTAAATTACTAATGAATCTATTTTTATTACCAATTCCATTAACTTCAAGTTTTGGAAGCATTCATAGATAAGGTAAGGGGCTCTCTAAATATCTATTTTACATTGGAGTTTTTCTTTCACTCTCATTTCCTCTGTTTACCTCTGAATTATTATTATATACTTATCCTATACTGAATAAATATGTTCCATACATATGTATAAATCTCAATTTGTGTTTCATTGACAAGGAAATACATGTTTTAAAAGGTTCCATTGCCAATTCCTCTTACTACGAAAAACCGAATAAAAGGGAACTTCTCTATTTATTGCACATTTACATATACACTTCATAAAATATTTTAAGTCTCTAATATTTTTCTAAATTTAATCATTTAATCATGAAAACCCGTTTTAGTTCATTTTTTGGTTTTACATGAATAATTATGCCTTTATCCTCTTTAAAGACTATTTATTATTTTCCCTAAAACTATGCTTAAGTGGAACATTTTTAAGGTTACCTAACCTGTATTTTAAATATTTTCAATTAATTTATAATACAATATTCAGGATATATTCTTATATTCCCTTTATTAATGGCTAATAATGATTTTATCTCTTCCTTCATCAATACCATTATGATACACCCTTTGGTTATACCTTATAAAATGACTACCAAACCAATTTCATTCCATGGATAATACATTTGTTTATGCATTACGCTTGATTTATTTATGTGGAACACATATTCATTTACTTGTTATTATGGATGTTCTTATATATAACTATAATTCATTGGGTAATGTCTTGTCTCATGAGGTGTTATATATAGAACTAGGGAGTAAATCTAATCCATTATGATACTCTATTGACAATGTGACATCATATCGATAATTAGTATCGAATCATGTTAATGTCATTATATTTATTTATTACACATTCCTATATTTCCATGATCATATGATTCCATTTTCTCTATTCTATTTATCAATATTTTTACTCATGGTCCATGACTTTTATTTTCACATGTTATACCTTATAACTCATGTGTTATGCTTATTTTTCATGTTTATTCCCTTACTTGGATTTCTAGATCATCCATTTTTTCTAGGTATTCCAAGGATATGATATGAAAATTAAATATCTCAAATGATGTTAGGAGATTATTATGGATATTAATAAAATATGTTTTATTCTACTATCATGTTTTCTAATTATTTAACTATTCATCTAATGAAAAAGGGCTTTTTGATCCTTGGTTTGATTTTAATGGATAATTACGATTAAAATCATTTAATAATATGTGTAAAATGATGGGGTTGCAATACCCATGACCCTCATTATTAACCACTATTTCTAGTAATTCCACCTAGATCATCTTGCATCTCATCTAAAATCCTTGGAAATACCAAAATTCTCTTTTTATGTTAACCAAATCCCTCTCCCCTTGCTGACATAGTCTCCAAACTGTCCCAATTAATTCAATTATTAAAGAGAACTTATGTAAATTCATAGGAGGCCTAATATGACCTTATTCTATCTATATAGGGAACTAGTGGTCCTTACAAACCATTCATGAACACCATGGAATATGAAGGCATGTACAACCATAAATAAACATGAATATAGTTTGAATTATAGGGGAAACTACCTAGAGAAAGGACTTAACCCCGCACCAACCTCCATCAAGACTCATTCAAGCCAGCTAAGTCTCATACATGCTATTGAGAACTTTTCTCAGGCCACATGACATAATATATTAATTTATACCTTTATAATTAGTTATTAAATTTAATTTAATTTTCAATAATTTCTTAAAATCACAACACCACCATACGATTGTCGAAACATCGAGAATTAGTGCGGGGAAACTCTCGATGCACACTCAAATATACAAACACAAAATTCCAAAACATAATTATTCTTAAAAAACTATAAAAAAAACTAGGAAAATTCCCAAGGTTACATACATTTTCTAAAACCACTTATGATGGAATTAAAATAGTTTCTTTAGATGTCCTCAACACAACTAAAGAAAAATTCACTTTTATTTTTCCTAATGCCACCATTCTCTGGTGGAATAAACACTAAAACCCAAAATGGAATCTCATAAAATTAATGTATATATAGGAAAAAACATAGAGGGAGGGGTAAAAACTACTTTTAAATACTATCAAATCACACATACAATCACCCCTACCTGAGAGAAGAAAAAAGAGGGAAGGTCTATCCAAGGGCCTCCCTGTGTCCACACTTATCAATGACAATAACAAAATGGTTTGATCCCCTTTAAATAAATCCAACAATATCATTTCAATGTGTGAACCTATGGTTTAAACCCTCAAATAGATTATTTTGGTTAATCCTCTATACAAAAACCTTCAATTTGTGACTCTTATATGCAGCTTCTAAATGATCTTCTGCTGCAATTTTATAGTAGCCCAAGCATTTTTTCCTTCCACTAGAGCTCCCATAAACCCTTTAATTTCCAAAAAATCCTTGACCCCCATCTAAAATTACATATTCGGTCAGTCTAAACCCTTGAAATCACATTATGAGTGTCTATTCTCAAAACAAATCATCCATGAGATGAAAATTCATGTTTATATTGAATGGTAATGGAAATAAAATCCATGTTTAATTACAAACCCCCGAACATAATGCTTCTTATCCTCATGATGTGATTTTAATCCTTGAATAATGTATCTCAACTTATCCTGGTCATCAATTATCTATCTATCAATTATGTTCCATCTCCAAACTCTAACAACAATTCTATTATGAAACATTCAACATGAAACAAACCATTCACCAGTAGCCAAGACACCCACTCAAAACAAACTCCATCATAGATATGGCACTCATTGCACCCATCAACACTGAGACAACATAATGTATTTATGCTATTCAACTTGTGGGTCATGGTTATTTCCACCCTAAAAATCCACATACTAAGGATGATTCTAGTCCATCGTTCTCCACACTAAAGGAATCACCTACCAAAAACACACTTCTAGCTATCCACCAACCCACTAAACATATCCCACATGACTCTCTTGAAATAGTTCCCTCCACACTGTGTATAACCTTATGAAAAAACTCTAGTTTGACATTATTTGTCTAACTTATGTAACAATTCTAAAATTCTCCCACCGATGTATTCCCAAAATAACATGATTTTATGACTTAGAAGTTTCTGTAACAAATATCAAATGTAGGGTCCCACTCATACCCAAGTCATAGAACTAACTATACTTGATTTCAATTAATTCCCATCTGAACTAAAACCATAAATTCATTTCATCATATTATTCACCCTTTAAATGATATTATAAATTGGTTTCTCCCTCATGACCAAGTTATGAAAATGGTTCACCCCCTCCCTCTGAAACCATGTGAAAAAACATAGTATCACCCACTAAAAAATGGAACAAAACTGATTCTCCCCTGAATCACTTCATGAATCATCCTCAGACTACACTGAGGGCAACCGAATCCCAATGAAAATGCACTGACTGCAACTGGTACTCGATCCAAACATTGAATATGTTATTACCTAGGGAACCATATATCAAGGGATATTACCTTACATCAGTATCATACTATCACCTTGAGAATATACCTTCTAGTATCACCACATCCATGACCCTTCGAAGATAAGGATCATTCACCCATGACTAATATGATGATCCCCACCATATGAGTCTCATTTTCATCACCTGAAGAACATATATTCCAAATATCCGTGGACCATTCTCCATCAATTACCATATTAAATGACTATAATTGTCTATCCCACTCATACCTAAAAACCCCATATGCCCATTCTCTATGGCCCCTACTCCATAAATTTCCTTATGTAATGACTATATTTGTACATCCCACTGCCAAAAAATGTGTCTCTCTTCTAAATATTCACTCATCCTTCATCTCCCTTGGACACTATACCACCCCGATAGTCTATAGTAATTCCTCCCTTCAAGTAAATCATATCATTGTACCCCAATAAATTATCAATGTCACCTCCCACCACTGAGGGATATCTACCGCTTCCACCGGACACCCTAGGCCACCATTCCCTCTATTTTATCACCTTTAAACTAATTCCACAACAATTATTAGGTTCATTCACAAACCAAACCATTCTCAATGGAACCAAACGTAGCTCGTTCAAAGATTCAAATCTCAAAATGGAATTGCATGTACTCAATGCACACCTTCCCAAACACACTAAGACTCTTACAAAAAATCTACACTAATACACACTCTCCACTTTTAGGTGAAGTGGTTTATGAATAAACCTCTCATAATTTCTCATTGATGATCAAGCATTATCTCATTTAACATAATTTTTCCATACATAAGTTCAACCCAACTATGTATCGTAACTCACACTCCCATGAGACACACTGTTCAATCTTAGGCTCACACCCCAAACCCAATGACCATTCCCAATCACATGAAAACTCAACCAAAAACCCTAGTAACCTCACCCATTTTAAGGATAGTCACATGAACACCCTCCATAAGTGATTCATCACAAGAAAGAAAAGCGTCTACCCAAGGTCTCACCATGCTAATCAAAATCCCATAAAAAACTTTTGTACATGAACTTTACCAACCCCATATGAGAAACTAAACCTAATATTTGAAATTAACTAAACATTTAACATATCCAAATACAATAGATTTCCTAAATGATATTTCCATAACCCCTCATGGTTTCTGCAGAACCATCTAGTCCCGTTAAGTTGAATTCAAAAGAGAAAATATTTGTGAAACCGCCATATAGGTTTTTTATAAATATTTTACCCAAACTTATTCCCAATTAAACTCATTCATATCATTAAATCACTTTTCTGGTATATAATTCCCTCATCAAGTCCTTATCAGGGCATCAAATGCCCGTTCTGACCCACATTGGGTCTCTATGCATCCCTTGACGAAGAGACTGTATTTATATAACCTAGGAACTTCACACATTAAGATTAAATTAAAAGAAACACAATCCTTTTATACATATAATAACATTATTTTTAACATAATCATCCAATACTTACAACCGAAGATCATGAGGCCTAGTTTATTTGGAAGAATAACTTCATAATACATCAATGTGAGACTAAGATAACAATTCTTTATTTTAATTTCTATAATGACCTCTTAAATCCTTTAAAGATCCTAAAACATTATGGGATAATGTAGGGAATACATATAAAAAGGGGTGATATAAAAATCCTATTAATTTAATATACATCATAAGGACACATAACCTGTGAGTTAAAGGTATAACATGATATCATAAAAGAGAAGGCTGGTGTGTAATAAAATTAGAGCATACCATAAGGAACATGTTATCGTAATATCATGGTAAGATAAGTAATTGGAAGGCAATATATAACGCGACATAATCATGACACAAGGATAACTTCCTAGATTATATCACATGGCTGAGAAAGTCTCATAATGGATTTTGTTTACTACCAAATCCCACGCCCGATGTATCATTGGACTAAAACATTACCCAATTAATTGAAGTTCTATTTGGGTGAACCAACCATTACATTTTAATGTTAAATTTTTTCCACATAATGGAATTAAATCATAAGTTATAACCTAATAATTACCCATGGAATGAAAATGGCTTGCAAAATCTTGCCTCATATCATAATCAATAGAGGTTTCTTAATTAATATATTTGTAAAATAAACAAAAGGCATGTATTGACCCATAAAAGGATGCATGAGTTGGATATGTATATATATTTAAGGGAAATATATATATATATATAATTTTTAGGTATTACATATAATTAAATGGAATGATACGGTGAGTTAGAGAGAGAATGATTATAACCTAAAGGAAGGCGTGGTTTAGTGAAATCCCTTACAACATTGGTAACTTTTGAATATTAATAACAATGAAATAGTAACATAAAATGATAAATTTAATACCCTTAATATAAATAGATTCATGATATAAAATTTAAATGGGTATCATAAACAACTCATAGAATTAGATAGGTTCATAATACTAAATACGACTCAATGAATTTGAAATTGAGATGAAATTTCTTTCAGTGATCATACTATTGAAGTGAGGATTAATAAATTAATCTATTATGGGTATAAAAATTAAATCCATGTAAAAAAATATGGAATAAATCATAATTTCATCCAAATTAATTATAAATATCATCTTAGATTATGAAAGACAATGATGAAGTAATATTACCTAATGAAAAGAAATTGAGTTATGAAATTTTCTACCACTTGGTAAAATTCATGTTAAATCCCCTTGGATGAAATAATTTAAATTAAAACATAAAATAAAATTAACTTTCAATTATTTATTATATTACATGTAAAAATGGTTGTACATACACCATATAAAATAAATTATATTCATAAAATTATAATATTCCCCTGAAGAAAGGAAATTTGGAAGAAGTCCCTTACATCGAGCACAGTATTTATCATGTATGTATTTTATCCCATGTATGATAAAATTATATCAATTAATTTTTTATTAATATAATTTTTCAGGTTTAATGACTTATAATTATAAAATTTACTTCATTTATTTTAATGATGTGGTTAATTTCTTAACCAGTTTTGCCCATGTCGGGTGTTTTGAGGGCACTTAGTTAATAATTTCAAAATGACATTGGTTTATTGACCATGGTCAAATTGGTAATAATTACATAACCTATACAATAATAATCATGAAAAATTTATAATTCTTATACAAAAATTTTACTTTTAAAATAAACATGAATTATGATTATGAAAAAGGAACTATGTTATAATCATGGAGATGACAGGTCATATACATGAAAGTATAACATTTCTATTTTTTAATGATAATAATTGATATAAGGTAAGTGTTATTTTAAGTTTCCATAATGATAAAAATATCATAAATATCATATTTTTTATTTAAATTCATATACATATATATCCATGTGATGTCATAAAAAAATGGATCACATCGTTTCTTGATGTGGTTGTCTGCCAAACAATGAACGATGTTATAATTTTACAATGGATGGGAAGGTAAGAAAGTATATGATATATAAATTTTATTTAATGAGTAATATTTTCGGAATATAATATAAAAATATATAATAAATCATCATAAATATATTTGTGAGTTGATTATGGAAAACAAATTTCATTGGTTCGTGAGGCGATATTACACCATACACATAAACGATGGTTTGGATTCCAATTTGTTGGAAGTGGTGATAGATTTAAGTTATTAAATCAACAAAATTAAATATTAGTATATAGTAGATACATATTTTATTATACCATCAAGATTAAGAATTATTTTATGTAGGTATGAGAAGAAATAACAAAAATAAACTGATTTTAGAACAATACATATTCATTGGGAAACCTCATTAGGATTATACCAAATGATAGCATATATTTTATTTTTTATAAAATGGTATTTGGTACATGAAAAGGGAATTAATGGAGGGATTTGGGTTTTTTCAGTTTAAAAAGGTTTTTGGAAGTGTATAAGGGAGAGTATAGGGGTTCCCATTAATAAGGGAGGACTGAAAATCTAATAAATACCCAAAAATATTCAACAATGAGATGTCAATCTGAAGATAGGTGACACCAAAATTGATAAATAATGTATTTTATTATAGATAAGGTAGATAAAAGCCTCAAACATTTAAAATAACCATGTTTCAAACATTTTATTCCATTTTTGTCAATTATTTTAACATCTGATAAACCTATTTTAACATTAACTACGGTAATAGATTTTTATTATTTTTTCTATTCAATATGAAAATAAATTATGTTGAAATTAATATATAACATTAAATTTATGATTTAAAATATGGAATGTATTTTATAAAATTAAATTCCGATAAGTGTCATAATTTAATTTGAAATAAAATATTTAACAGTGAAGAAAAAAATTGTTTTAAAAAAAAAATTGTCACGAACCAACCCGGGTCGACCCTGAACCGGCCACCCGATCTGGTCCACGACATGACCCGAAGGGTGTTCCCCATCCCCATGGGATGGAAACTAGTTTCGGGCATCAAAATTAACATGAGAGAATGCTTTGTCCCATAATCAATAGGTAAGTATATGAATAAAAACTGATGACGACAAAAAAACTCACAACAGAAAGGAAGTAAAAACGGAAAAACCTCCAGGTGACCTTCCATTTCCCCACCCAACCAAAAGATGATATTTCTCTAATTATGAGCAATCCATCCAAGATATCCTGAGCAAAGGGAACCTATAATTGAAATTATAGAATCTACGTAAGTATAAAAATGCTCAGTAGGGATGCCAAGATAAACGACAGAATCAAACATATCCTTTCCCAAACAATCCATTAATACAAGTTTAAAATACTATTATAAAAGTAGGTTTTACATATTTTAATAAAAACAATATCATTTTCCCATTTTAAAAACCCAATTCACACCTCATGCCTTTTCTGAAACAAATTACAATTTTTCAAACCAAAACCAAACAAGGAAAACAAGGTAGTGCTAAAAGAAACAGGTGAGAGTATAAGCTAGAAAAAAAAGTATACCTTAGAGTAAAAAATAAAAGAAAAGGAAAACCATGGGTGATCCTAATCATCCCTAGAATTCTCCTAGACGTACTCGATTTCAGAACCACCTACCGGTATATGGTGAAGCTCTTAAGTCTATAACCAACTAGTCGCCATATAACTGACCAATCTAGTTGTAAATCCTGCCTAGCCTAAAAACCAATCTAGGGTGTACCAACCTGTCTAATATGGCTTGATCAGAAACTATCACTCGATCATCTAAAAGATTCCCAGGAACTCAGTGGATATGATAATATTGTGTAAGTATGAAGGCCCTCACACGCATGACACAAATCACCGCACTTTTCTTCCCCAAACACGGATGCTTCCTATGAATTCACCCATAATGGTTTACTCTAGATAGGAGCACCCCATATACTTAAATATATGCATACATGTCAAACACAAGAAGTTCCAACTAGGTCATCACATCATTCAGTTATCAAAAACACTTTATTAAACACATGGAGTTATAAATCGGGCCTCTAGTTTTTACATAATCAAATGCCTTTATAAAAAAATTCCACAATCTATTCTAAAACAGCTCGAGACCCCAATTTTTTATTTAAAAATCCAAATAGGATCTTAGGTTCTAAAACGCACACCAAATTATTTTAATGCTACCAAACGAGCCTTTACCATTTTCAAACTCATGTTAAAACGAATTTCAAAGGAAAATGATCATGATTTAAAGAAAACATTGTTTAAGATGCACAACACAGTAATTTAAAACCACAAAACCATTGCATCATAATCACAAAACCTTTCCCAAAAAATTTAACACAAACAATAAGGTTGTCAAGCTTGTACACAACTTTCTTACACAATCATTTCTAAAAGTTTATACAAACATCATCATTTGAGTTGAAGGTACCAAATGGGCCATCACATTACTTTAATAATCAAATAATTTCATTAAAAACACATGTGTTTCCAATCATACCTTTATCCTTACATAGTCAAAAACATTACACAAAATATCACACAAAACCTTTTTTTCTTTTTTAACATCAAATAGTTTTTAAAGATTTCTAAAAACAAATGAAATGGCCTGTGAAATATTTAATTTAAAAACAAAAAGAAAATTATAGATAATTTTATAAGGAACCCAATTTTTTTAAAAAATATTTATAACCATATAAAATAATTTATAAACAATTCAATAAATTGACTGAATAATTTATAAACAATTTATTAAAAATGGAAACACTATCACTGCCTATTGAAATGTATATCGAAGGTGTGGGTCATGCTAAAAATATTATCAAAACAACATTTCACATTCAAATAACACAGTTTATATAACCATATAAAGACATACCCAGGGTAGAATAATTCAAGAACTATATTTTTTTAACACAATTAAATTGAAACATAATAGCTAGTTAACCCAATATATTGAGAGTGTGCGAATCAAATCAAAAAATTTGTTAAAAACACTAAAGAATTAAATAAACTCAATCAGAAATGAAAATGTGGATTTGCTAACCTTGAACTCATGAAAAACTGACGCAGATTCAGCAAAGGCTTGAAAAACACCCCACGAAGATCTAAAAACCCAAAAACCCTAATAAAATGAACCACACAACAACTTTAGATTAAGGGTCTAGTCAAACGAGGAACACTACATGTGAAAACCTTTTGAGAAAAAGTGTCCTTACCGGAGGGAGAGTCGGTCACGAGAGACGTCATTCTAGTAGGGAGTTGTGGCCAGAGGAGATACTACCAGGGATATTTTTGCGCTGAAATGGGGATCGTTGCCTGCTTCTCGTGTGCTGAAGAGAAGACCTCTAGACAACTATGGCCAAAAGGAGGAGGTTAGGTTCACCGGAGGCTGGCCGAGAAGGGGGAGTGTTGGGCTGGACAAGGGGAGGGTCATCACCGCTGGATCTGGATGAACAGAGGGATGTTGAGGCGCCAGATGCGGCTCACCAGAGGGAGGATATTGGCCAGTGGAGGGGGAAAATAGGCCATCGAGGGGGGGGGGAGCGAGGGGGCGACCTTGTGAGGGTGAGGTCTGCTGAGGGGGGTCAGGAGTGGAAGAGGTTTAGTGCGGTAGGGGCTGGAGGCACTGGATGAAGGCGGGGGCCACTGAGTGAGGGTGCTAGGAGAGGCTGGTGGAGGTTAGGGGAAGGTGGATGTACTTAGAGAGGCTAGGTGGGTTCGAGGAGGCATGTACGCAAGGTCAGCGGGGGTGGGGGGGAGGTCGAGGGCACTGATGCCTGGCACAAGCTGGAGGCCGGTGGGGGTCGAGGGTGGGGAACTAGGGGTGCCTGGTGCGGCAGACAGAGGTGGGGGAAAAGGGGAGTGGCGACTCGCGATGGGAAAGGGGAAGGGAGGGCTGGCCTGGTAGAATTAGGGTTTTAATTATTTTTACATTTTATAATTATAATATTAATAACAATAATTATAATTATAAAACCAAAAATAAAAAAATAAAATAACTAAAATAAAGATAATAAAAATAAAAATTAATAACAAAATAATAAAAATAATAAAAATAAAATAATTGTATTATTAATATTAATATTAATAATAATTTATTACTAATTATATTAGAAACACTTTTTGAAATAATAAAAATATTATTAAAAAATCTTAAAAATAACAATATTATTATTCACACAATAAAAAACATTATTATTACATTCTAAATACTTAACTCGCCTTACTCACGTAATAATATCATTTATTTCAACTGTTGGATAATTTCGTAGCTATCCGGGCCGACCGTGTGGTTATCGCCTGCTGTGTAGTGACCGCACATGAGTTCAAAACCCACAAAAATTATCAAATGACAAAAAATTGAACTTGGGACCCGACCCGGACCTTGGAATGAGGTCCCAAAGCCAAGAGTTATTAAAAAAATTAATTTAGAAAGATTAATGTGACAATTCTCCCCACAACGGACACTTTCTTCCCCCAAAAATTCACCCAGCCAGACAAAAGAAAAAACAATAACCCATGCCTGATTGAGACCAAAAGAAACCACAATAAAAGAGAGTCGGAGATCGTGAGATGGTTCTCCCCACCAGAAGAAAATATATAGCACAAAAATTTAACACCAAAACATATTTACCCCGAAGGGGGGTCGATGCGGGAACTCCCAACAAATCTAAACTGACTCCTACAACACGAGAGAAACAACACATCTGTGGAAATTTGGAACCCTTGACCCAAACCAAAAACTCCAAATACTGGAGGAGAAAACCTAAGAAAAACTTTACTCAAACAGTGTACTCGAGTAACCATAATACTTGAATCCTTCGTAGGCAATTATGTCTACAAACAAACACAGCTAAACCCAGATCAAGCCATACAGGGGCCAAACACAATTTTAAAGAAAGCACATGATTCAGAAAACAATGAACAGACAAACAAAATAGTTTTGTTTAAAATAGAACATGTGTGTCATAACCCCAAGATAAAATAATCAATTTACGATGATGTCAAAACTTTAACCGCATAAAAATGAGAACGAAGAGAATTAAAATGTTCCACTGCCAACACGGAACATAAGACCCAGGAAAGGTTTCAAACCCCTGGCAACTCCTAATTGTGTGCAAGATTCACCCCAAGGCCTATGGCTGGGACTCTGATGGCTGAAGCATATCCTACATCACATTCATGTATTGAAATTCCTCCGGTCACAGCGTCTTATTTGGGTGACGCTTCCTGAAAAAATCCTTAGATGACTCAGACACCCGCAATGATGACACATCTTTAGAGGTATGTGGCATGACGACTTCACGTGCCCGAACCGGCCATACTAGTAGTACGGCACTGAACGATTCGATGAACTGGAAGCCCGTACCACTACAGATGACTCTTTAGAAATAGGTTCTTCTAGCACACCCAACTCTCCAGATGGGGAAGCTTTGTAGGAAACTAGATACCCAAGATTTCTAACCATCTGTCTCTATATACCAACTTAGGTAAAAAAAACCCCATCCACCAACTTCTCAAAATGATGGTCCCTATAAGGAAGGACGCACTCCTTAATCTTTGGACAAATAACCTCGATGAAGAGGGAATTCTTCATCAAATTCTTTGATTCCACCTCTGTAGAAAAGGAAACAAGCTCCCTGAAATGGTCAACATAAGTCTTCACTGTTTATTGTCCTTGTTGAATGTGCATTAGCTCTTCCATTATCTTTGTCTTCACCTCTACAGGTATAGACCATCGGACGAAGAGAGCTTTAATTGAATCTCCCATCATCCCAACTTGTATTGATGGTGGGGAATCCAACTCCAATTCTTCTAGAGCTCGATCTTCAAAAAACCCCAAAACAGCACGTACTCTGATAGCTTTGGGAGTTCCCAATACCCTGAAGATGCATTCGACCTCTTCAAGCCACTCTGCTGCTTCTAACGGACCACATTCACCGTGAAGGATAGGCAATGTCCCAGAAGGACCAAAAACTGGGCATGACTTATCAGACACCTTGGCGACCTTTCTGGGTGGCATTTTCTGAACAACATAAAAAAAACACAGATCCAAAACCAATATCAAGCTGAAGCAATATTAGTGAACACGCTTTCATCCAAAAATAGCCATCTCAAAAACCAAAAAAATACAAATAAAACCCATATATTCCTTTTTCATTTTAAATTTCAAAACCACCTTTCTTCAAGGAAACTTCCCAAATACCAAACCTAATTTTCAAACCAAATTCAATTTTTCCAAAATCATTTTCCATTTTTAAAATCACTTTAGAAAAACAAGGTCAAGCCTTTAATTCTAAGTACACACCCCAGTAATCCCATGAATCATCGCACATGTCTTCATCTGCTTTCATCCATACACACCAATACACACTTCTCATTCATTCCCTCACATGTGAAAACATTCAAAAAGAATACCTGAGGTTGCACCCAAACCACATCTATACAAGTTCCAAGAAAACACCGGATTTTTAAACCAAGAGCTTTCAATTTTGAAAACCCATTTAATAAATTTAAATCCATTTAAAAGAAATCATTCTCATTTGAAACCCTATTTTTTATTCTCAAAAGTGAACTTACACCAATCATAACCAAAATGAAGCTCAACTTTTATTAAACTACCAAATAGAAGGGCTAGTAGTTACAGTTAACATGGCTACATGGTAGTGGGTCATGCCCCAAGTAAGCATCAATAACTTGGATGAACTTAAACCATGTACTCGGACTCCAAATCGGTCACCACACCATATGAAATCATGATGTAACATCATCTTGCCTCCATTGTCATCCATCAATCCAATAAAAATCAGAACGGGACAAGAACTCAATTCCGGAACTGCCCCTGGTGACTCGAGGTTCGGAATGGGTGAGGGTTCAAGATGTCCTTCCCGTACCTACACCTCGACTCTTGAAAATCCTAATATCTTTCTATAGGACACCCCAAATTACAAGGGCCCCCCTCTGATACCATTTTTTCAATAACCAACCCGGGTCAACCCTGAACCGGCCACCGGAGCCGGTCTGCAACATGGCCCGAAGGGCGTTTCAAATCCCCATGGGTTGGAAAATAGTTTCGGGCATCAAAATTAACATGAGGGAATGATTTGGCCCATAAAAAAGAGTTAAAAAGATGAATAAAAACTGATGAAGAAATAAAAACTCGCATTAGAATGGACGTAACAACGCACATACCTCCACGTGACCTTCCATGTCACCACCCCACCAAAAGATCATCTTGCTTTAATAATGACCAGTCTAGCCAAGAGAACCTGAGAAAGGGGAACCGGTAACTGAATTGATAGAATAGGCATGAGCATAAAAATTCTCAGTAGGGATGCTAAGATAAACCATAGAATCCAATGTTTCCTTTCTTGAAAAAATCCATTAACACAAGTTTGAAATACAATTATAAAATTAGGTTTTCTATATCTTAATAAAAACAATATCATTTTCCCATTTTAAAAACCCAAAGCACACCACATGCCTTTTCTGAAAAAAAATTATAATTATGCAAACCCAAACCAAACAAGGAAAACAAGGGATATGACAGCCCTGCTTTTATTACAAACTTAAACATGATTTATTACATAAAACTTCACTTGATACAACAGAGAAGATAAATAGGTTTAGTGTCTTTGGGACTTTGGATCATTACATAAAAACATAAAACATTAAATAAAACATGTTTATTTAAATCTTCCTTTACATGACTACTACATTCCCTCGTACTTAGCATCGCATAGGATAACATGAGGACATGCATAAGAAAAGGGTGAACTATAAAGCCCAGTAAGGGAATACACATGGAATAACATGAGGAATATAATAAATGTCAGAAATTAGGAGTATCAATAGAGCATAATAGAAATATGAACATAAAGACATAGAATTAGCATGATCCAAGGTTATTGCACATGGAGCATGAGTAAACCCTCATTGCACATGAATCACGAGTAAACCCTCATTGAAATTGAATTAGCATGAGTCAACACTCATTGCACATGACGTATCATGATACTATACTTTACCCAATGCATTGGAGCGCTATAAGGGCACACTATTCTTAAACATTTCATTTCATGCATTATTGTGCCACGTGGATCATAAAACTTGGATTCATAAAACACAATCATGTATTCCACGATAAAGGAATGTCTAATTAAAAAATGAAAATTTATAATCAATAAGTAAGTTTTCATAAAGGTGAATACCATTTATGGACAAATGGGCATGGTATTCACAACACAATGGCATTAGCTTAGAAAATCGGTGTGATTTCGGCAGCGTAACGACGTGACATAAGAATTCATAAAAAAACGGTTGATGAGAGAGAAAGGGTTTTATCATCATATTTACATGTAATTGATAGTAAGGAGGTCATATAGATACATGTCTCAACAATTTAAATGGAATTTAGATTCATGATACAAAATTATTGCTTGAATGTAAATGAGGAGAGAGAAGTTCCTTTCAGAATTTCGGCATAGTAACGGGTGTACATGGGAGGCATCTAATGATAGATAGGGGTCTCACATCATTAAAACATAAATAGGGCAGTATGAGGGAGGTTTGAAACCATACCCAAACATTAATAATTGAAATTAAATGGGCAAAACAACTTAAAGAAAATTGGACAAAAAATGAGAAAGGAAGAAAAAACCCTTACTTGGAAGTGTGCTTCCAAAGGCTAGAGAGAGGCTTGTGAGAGGCTTCTTGGGAGCTTGGGGCACCTTGGGAGGATTATAGAGAGAGTTTGGAAGAGTTTGGAAGAACTCCAAAGTCTTTGAGTGCGGATTTAGTGGGATCTTGCGTGGGTTTATATAGGAAAGGTGAGGGAATTCTTTATTATTTAGGTTTGGGACCCCTTATATTAAATTAATCCAAACCAAAAACCATCCCATGTTTTTTGGCCATGTTTTTTGGAAAAGGGAAGAGGAAAACAATATTTTATAAGGGAAAATTACGAAATTCTTCAAATAATAGGGTTGCTTATGTGGAGGTGAGTCACACTCCCATGGAAAACAATTTAAAAAGACAAGGTGTTTAATAAGTCTTGAAGGGTCCATTAATGCTTTGAAAAGTAAGTCAAACAAAACCAAAATCACATTATTTTAATTTTAAAACATATATTTTCCGAACCTAAATCTTATAGTATTTTATTACATCATTATTGGGTCATTATTATGTCATAAAACACATTATATATTTAAACAGTACTTAATTTTTACCCAAAAATTTGACTGTCTCAGAAAATTATGGAAAAGTCATCATTTGATAGTTTTGACATCCTAATTTCAGAAATAACATTTATTTTTTCTAAATAATTCTCAAAATATTTTAATTTTCACTTTTAAAATAAAAATCGACATTTATCGAAAATTCACGGGTTTTGACAGAAATGGCTTTCAAACCTTAATAAAAATTACAATTGCATTCATAAAATTGTAAGATCGTTTATATTTAATAAAAATTAATTTAATAATAATAATATTTTATTAAAATATTATTTAATTCAAAAACACCTTAATTTAATAAAATATAATTCTTAATTAAATAATAACTAAAAACCTTATTTGTAATTTGAAAGCTATTTAAAATGTATCAATAATGACAAGAAAGTATATTCATTATTATATACAAAAAATAATGTACATGAACATAGTGCTATTTATTTGTTACATAACCCCTTAAAACAGCCGCATAAGACCTAAGGGTAAGGTGTGTGATGGTGAAAAACTCTTGAGGTGGCTCGGATAACATCGCTCGAGTGGTAATTTCTATCAACTTCCACTTCTCCCATAGACAGTCCCGTTCGAGCTTGACATTATGAAGCTCAGCTTGGGCTTGGTCAAGAGCAAAGCCCAAGGATGCCACCTCTTTTATGAGCTCTGAGAAATGGGCTTCGTATGGGGAAATTCTATTGGATGGGACCATCTCTTCCTTTGTCTGAGTAAATTAGGATTTGTTAAAGCCCTATATTTATACTAATCATGCGATCACAGTTCAACAGCTATATTAGCAACGGTCAAAATTCATAACATAAAACCAAATAAGTTGACATTTTATATAAACATAAAGAGACATTTAATTAGATAAAGAGGTATTTCCATTAATGAAACTTTGGGTCGTTACAATATTCCCCCCTTAAAAAAAATTTCCCTCTAAATTTCCATTTTCCCACACTAAAACAGATGTGGGTAACTCATCTTTATCATTTCCTCTAATTGCCAAGTCGCTTTTTCAAACTTGTGGTTTCTCCACAACACCTTGACGAGGGGCATTGTCTTATTTCGTAGGAATTTTTCCCTACTATCTAAGATCTTCACTGGTTGCTCCTCATAAGAAAGATCATCTTCCAATTGTACCACCTCATAAGAGAGTGCATGTGAAGGGTCCGGTATGTACTTCCTTAAGAGGGATACAAGAAAGACATCATGAACATTGGCCACAGTAGGTGGAAGTTCTATTCGATAGGCCACAGCCCCGACACGATCAAGAATCTCAAAGGGGCTGATGTACCTTGGACTTAACTTCCCTTTCTTTCCAAACCTAATGACCTTCTTCCACGGAGATGTGCGTAGAAAAACCATCTGTCCAACATTAATCTAAAGGAATCATCGATGATTATCTGCATAACTCTTCTATTGACTCTGGGCTGCCTTGATATGTTGTTGAATGGTTTTCACCTTCTCCACCATTTCCTCGACCATTTCCGGTCTAAGCAGCTTATGTTCACCGACCTCATCCCAACACGCCGGTGTTCTGCACCTTTTCCCATACAGGGCTTCATATGGTTCCATTTGGATGCTCGAGTGGAAACTGTTATTATAAGAGTACTCAACCAGAGGAAGATGTTGATCCCATCCTCCTTTAAATTCCATTGAGCATGATCTCAACATATCCTCAAGTGTTTGGATAGTCTGCTCAGATTGGCCATCAGTTTGAGGATGATAGTCTGTACTGAAGTTCAGTTCAGTATTCAGATCATGTTGAAGACTCTTCCAAAACATAGAGGTGAATCTTGGATCTTGGTCAGACACAATAGATAGTGGTACTCCATGCAACCTTACCACTTCCCTGATATATATTCGGTCTAGTTGATCCAATGAGAAATCCTCCAGAATAGCAATGAAGTGTGCAGTCTTTGTAAGACGATCCACATCAACCCAGATTGCATTATTTCCATTAGATGTCCTCGGAAGTCCGGTGACAAAGTCCATGGTGATATTCTCCCATTTACATTCTGGTATGGGCAATGGTTGCATCATCCCCTTAGACTTTTCCCTCTCTGCCTTCACTTGCTGGCACAACAGGCACTTTGATGTATATTCAGCGATCTCCTTCTTCATATTATCCCACCAAAAGTTTTCTTGGATATCCTGATACATCCTTGAGATCCCTAGGTGAATAGAGAAATTTGAACTATGTGCATCATCCAAAATTTCCTTCTTCGGTTCCAGACGTGATGGAACACATAGTCTTTTCCCAAACCGCACAATTCCTTCTTCATTAACATTAAACTCTGAGGATTTCACTTTTTTGATAGCTTCCACTTTTTCCTAAATTCCCACATCATCCTTTTGAGCATATTTTAACCTTTCCAAAAGAGACAGTTGAGCAATATTTTGTGAAAGTATTGATGATTTTCCCTTCTTTATGATTCTCATGTCCATCTTCATCAAGTCTAAGAAGATTAGATCCTTCTCAATTCTCATCACTGATAGAATCGCTGGGTCCTTTCTACTTTGGGCATATTCCACCTTGTTCTCTTTCCTAGGGTTGTAATGTATTGAACATTCATAATCCTTGATGAGCTCTATCCATCTTCTCTAGTGCATATTAAGCTCTTTCTGTGTGAATATATATTTAATACTCTTGTGGTCAGTATATATCTCACATTTCTCCCCATAGAGATAATGCTGCCAGATTTTCAAGGCAAAGATCACCGCTTCCAACTTCATATCAGGCATTAGACAGTTTCTCTCATGGATTTTCATCTGCCTTGAGTCATAGGATATCACTTCATCATTCTGTATCATCACACACCCCAAGACCTTTTTCAAAGCATCACTGAATACCACAAAAATTTCCCCACTTGTGGGTAAAGTGAGAACGGGCACACTAATAAGCCTCCTTTTCAACTCCTTGAAGCTTTCTCCGCATTCATCACTCCAAGAAAACTTTACTCCCTTCTGATTTAGCTTGGTAAAAGGGTTGTACAATCGTGAGAAATTTCTCACAAATCGTCGATAATATCCAGCTAACCCCAAGAAGCTATGGATATCCGTTACCAATGTTGGAATCGTCCATCCCTCAATTGCATCTGTTTTGGAGGGATCCAAAGATATCCCATTTCTTGTGATGATATAGCCCAAGAATGAGACCTCCTTCAACCATAACTCACACTTGCTGTACCTTTCATAGAGCTTCTCCTTGCGCAAAGTCTCTAGTACAATTCTTAAATGCTCTTCATGATCCTCCTTGGTTTTGGAGTATATTAGAATGTCATCTATAAATACTACCACAAATTTGTCAAGGTAATATCTAAAGACTCTATTCATCAATTCCATGAAGATTTATTGAGCATTAGTGAGTCCGAAAGGCATTACTATGAATTCATAGTGCCCGCATCTTGTACGAAAAGCAGTCTTGGGGATATCTTCCTTCTTCACCCTTACATGATAATATCCCAACCGAAAATCCACCTTGGAGAAGTATTGTTCTCCACACAACTGATCACACAAGTCGTCAATTATTGGGAGAGGATACTTGTTCTTTATCGTGATTTTTTTTGAGCTCACGATAATCGATGCAAAGGCACATTGACCCATACTTCTTCTTGACGAAGAGGACTGGTGCACCCCATGGTTAAGCACTTGGGCGTATAAACCCTTTATTCAGATTCTCCTGTAGTTGTTTCTTCATCTCTTCAAGCTCTACAAAAGCCATTTTATATGGAGTCTTGGATATTGGTAAAGCCCCGAGTATAAGTTCAATTGAGAATTCAACATCTCTTCTAGGAGGAAGACCAGGTAGTTCCTTGGGAAACACTTCCACGAATTCCCTCACAATGGGCATTTCTTCAAGGATGGTTTCATCCTTGGACTCAATCATCTGAGCCAGATACGCATGCTCATAGGGTAGTAATATCCATTCTTGAGATGATGGAGCTAAAGGAGATTCATCTTCCTCCTTAAACTTGTAAAGAATCGGGGGTCGATTCTCTATATGGAGTGTGATTTTCCCTCTCCCAACAATTTATGTTGGCTCTATATATGGAGAGCCAATACATGCCAAGAATTGCATCAAATTCCACCAGAGGGAGTATGACGAGGTTCTCTGGGAAATTCAATCCACAAATTATAATAGGGGAGGACTTATATTCATGGGATGCAATGATTGCCCCATTTTCCGTACTCACCGACATCTTCACTTCCATGATTTGTGGTGGTGCTGGGATTTTTATACTAAACTTTAGAGATATAAAAGAATGTGTAGAACCTGAATCAAAAAGTATGTTCGCTATTCTTGAATGAATAACTAGTGTACCTGTCACCACTCCTTTGTCGGGGTTCACTTTGGCATAAGTGATGGAAAAATTCTTCCTTGCTGCCTTGGAGGTTGTTAGTTGTCTCTAAAAACCCTTGTATTAGGGCACTGACTTGTAAAATTCACCAGTTCTTTGAATTTGTAGCATTGAACAATGCATTGAGGTTCTAACGGAGCGTTCCTCTCCTCTGTCGCAGCCGTGGGTCTTTCTTGCCGACAGTTAACAGCTAGGTGCCCTTCTCTTCCACACCTGAAGCATTTCCTCATCCCATTAAGGCAATTTCCAGGGATCTTGTTTCTGCACTTTTGTAGTGGGGTGTTGGATCTTCTTTGCACCGTTGGATTTATCCATTGGACCACTAGCATTGAATTCCACCTTACGCTTCTTATCCTCATGATACCCATGTGATTCTCCAATCTCCATTTCGACCTTGAGGGCACATCGGACAATTTACTCATAGATTTCGAAGTCACGGATCGCTAATGCTTTCCGCGGGCTAGGCTTCAGCCCACCAAAGAAGCAGTCAACATTGCATTCGGGGGTAACGACAAAGCCGGATGAGTATCATTCAAGCCTTGTGAAGTTTTCCTCGTACGCTCCAACAGATTCTTTATCTTTTTTCTTGAGGGAAAGGAAGTCCCATTCCATCTTATGTTGGAGGGTGCGCAGAAAATATTTATCGAAAAACATCTTCTGTAATTCCTTCCATTCCAACACCTCGATCTCCTCCTCAGGCTTAGTATATTTGATCAAAATCCACCATTGATCAGCTTTACCCTCCATATGATAAGCCTCCAGGAGAACCTTCTCTTGTTCAGAACATTTAAGGATCTAGATGATCTTTTCAATGGAGTTGATCCATTGTTCACCGATCGTGGGATCAGATGACCCACTAAAAATAAGAGGCCTTTGTCTCATGATGCTCTTGATAGCGACTTGTTATTTCTTAGGGGGGGTTGACCATTCCTCTTTACCCATGTTTCTTTTCAAAACTTGAGTTATCTAAGAGAGAAGCGTGTCAAAGTTTGCGATTCCCGCTCCCATTGGATTGGGAATCTCATTAGTACAGTCATCACACTAATCTTCACAATGGTTGTTAGCCCGATTCCTCCTATTACCAGCCATTGGCTGGAATAAAAGGAAATTTAGGGGTAACACATAAAGGGTAATCCAAAAAAAAATTGATGACTTATAAATAAACTTTTATTTCCTTAACTCATGAGTCTATCAGATTTAATCTAGACTTCTCATGATCTACATTCTAACATATATTCTTAGGGGAATTTTTTTTAATTCCCTTAATAAGGGCTCATACTAAGATTGTGAATTTATCAAAACA
This sequence comes from Viscum album, assembly GCA_963277665.1. Lineage (NCBI taxonomy): Eukaryota > Viridiplantae > Streptophyta > Magnoliopsida > Santalales > Viscaceae > Viscum > Viscum album. The sequence goes on from OY728119.1 coordinate 1,983,503,850, forward strand.
TATCCCCCGGGAGTGTCGTAACCAAGAGTTCAGCAAGGCCCGTTATCGTGCACAGTTCCCGTTCGATTCTAGCTCAAAGCGGTGTTTTCGGGTTTTACCCCTAGGATACATCTATGCCAGAGCCGCCTCTACCTGCTTGTATCCAGACAGGGATTTATTTGTTTGATAAACCACTTACTCAGTACTTACCAAAACATAGGGATGTATTTATTATACTTAGTCTTGTCTCTAAGGTTTTACTAGGGTTTTCTAATCCTAATCCCAAAAATAACTAAACCTATCCTCTGATACCAACTATGACAACCCTGATTTTCTTACAAACTTAAACATGATTTATTACATAAAACATCACTTGATACAATAGAGAAGATCGAGAGGTTTAGTGTCTTTGGGACTTAGGATCATTACATAAAAACTTAAAACATGAAATACAACATATTTATTGAAAACTTCCTTTACATGAACACTACATTCCCTCGTACTTAGCATTGCATGGGATAACCTGAGGACATTCATAAGAAAAGGGTGAGCTATAAAGCCCTGTAAGGGAATACACATGGAATAACATGAGGAGTAAAATACATGTTAGAAATTAGGAATATCAATAGATCATAAGAGAAATATGAACTTAAATACATGATAAAGTATGATAATCAAAACATGGAAATGTGGCAACAACACTTAACATGGAATTAGCATGAGCCAACGCTTATTGCACACGGAGCATGAGTAAACCCTCATTGAACATGAAGCACGAGTAAAACCTAGTTGGACTTGAATTAGCATGAGTCAATACTCATTGCACATGACGTATCATTATACTATACTTTACCCAATGCATTGGAGCGCTATAAGGGCGCACCCTTCTTAAACATTTCATTTCATGCATAAGTGTGCCACATGGATCATAAAACATGGATTCATAAAACATAATAATTTATTACATGATAAAGAAATGTGTAATTCATACATGAAACTTTATAATCAATAAGTAAGTGTGAATAAAGGTAAATAATCTTGATGGAGAAATGGGCATGGTATTCACTACACAATGACATTGGATTAGAAAATTGGTGTGATTTGGGCAGCGTAACGACGTGACATAAGAATTCATAAAAAATGGTTGATGAGAGAGAAATGGGTTACTCATAATATTTACATGTAATGGAAAGTAAGGAGGTCATATAGATACATGTACCAACAATTAAAATAGAATTTAGATTCATGATACAAAAGTATTGCTTGAATGTAAATGAGGAGAGAGAAGTTCCTTTCGGAATTTCAGCATAGTAACGGGTGTACATGGGGGGCATCAAATGAGAGAAATCGGTCTCCCATAATTCAAAAATAAATAGGGCAGTATGAGGGAGGTGAGAAACCATAACTCAACATTCATAATTAAAATTAAATGGGCAAAACAACTTAAAGAAAATTGGACAAAAAATGAGAAAGGAAAAAAACCCTTACTTGGAAGTGTGCTTCCAAAGGCTAGAGAGAGGCTTGTGAGAGGCTTGTTGGGAGCTTGGGGCACCTTGGGAGGATTATAGATAGATTTGGTCAGAGGTTGGACGAACTCCAATCGCTTTGAGTGAATAGGAAGTGGGAGCTTGGGTGGGTTTATATAGGAAAGGTGAGAGAATTCTTTATTATTTAGGTTTGGGACCCCTTATATTAAATTAATCCAAACCACAAACCATCCCATGGTTTTTGCCCATGGTTTTTGGAAAAGGGAATAGGAAAACAATATTTTATAAGGCCAAAGTCCTAACTTCTTAAAATAATAGGGTTGATTATGTGGAGGTGAGTCACACTCCCATGGAAAACAATTTAAAAAGACAAGGTGTTTAATAAGTCTTGAGGGGTCCATTAATGCTTTGAAAAGTAAGTCAAAAAAACCCAATATAACATTATTTTAATGGTAAAACATATATTGGACGAACATAAAGATTATAGTATTTTATTACATCACTATTGGGTCATTATGATGTCATAAAACACATTATATATTTAAACGGTATTTAATTTTTACCCAAAAATTTGACTGTCTCTGAAAATTATGAAAAATTCACCATTGGATAATTTAGATGTCCTAATTCCAGAAATAACATTTATTTTATCTAAATTATTTTCTAAATATTTTAATTTTCACTTTTAAAATACAAACCTACATTTATCAAAAATTCACGGGTTTTGAGAGAAATGGCTTTCAAACCTTTATAAAAATTACAATTGCATTAATAAAATTATACGATCATTTATATTTAAGAAAAATTAATTTAATAATAATAATAATATTTTATTAAAATATTATTTATTTCAAAAATCCCTTAATTTAATAAATTAGAAATTTTAATTAAATAATAACTAAAAACATTATTTGTACTTTAAGAAATATTTACAATGTATCAATAATGAAAAGAAAGTATATTCATTATTATATACAAAAAATAATGTACATGAACATAGTACTATTTATTTGTTACATAACCCCTTAAAACAACCGCATAAGACCTAAAGGTAAGGTGTACGATGGTTACAGACTCTTGGGGTGGCTCGAATAACATCGCTCAAGTGGTAATTTCTATCAACTTCCACTTCTACCGTAGACGGTCCCGTTCGAGCTTCACATGATGAAACTCAGATTGGGCTTGGTCAAGAGCAAAGCCCAAGGATTCCACCTCTTTTCTGAGCTCCGAAAAATGGGCTTCGTATGAGGAAATTCTACTGGATGAGGCCATCACTTCCTTTTTCTTAGTAAATTTGGATTTGTTAAAGCCCTATATTTATACTAATCATGTGATCACAGTTCAATGGCTATATTAGCAACGGTCAAAAATTTTAACATAAAACCAAAGAAGTTGACATTTTATATAAACATAAAGAGACATTTAATTAAACCATGAGGGATTTCCATTAATGAAACTTTGGGTCGTTATAAGGCAGTGCTAAAAGAAACAGGTGAGAGTGTAAGATGGAAAAGCAAGTATAGATGAGAGTAGACAAGCAAAGAAAAGGAAAACCATGGGTTATCCTAAACATCCCTAGAAGACCCCTAGACGTACATGGTTTTGGAACCACCTACCAGCGTATGGTGAAGCTCCTAAGTCTATAACCAACTGGCTGCCCTATAACTGACCAATCTAGTGGACAAACCCTCCTAACCTAACAACCAATCCAGGGGGTTCCAAGCCATCTAATCAGGGTTGATCAACAACCATCACTCTGTCATATAAAAGACGCCTATGAACCCATCGTGGTTATGATAATACCGGGTAAGTAGGAAGGCCCTTGCATGCATTACAGAACACACCACAATTGCCTACACCAAACACAGATTCTTCATATGCATTCACCCATAAAGGTTTACCCTAGTAAAGAGAACCCCAATTCATATATATATGTATACATGTCAAACACACAAAGTTATTACTGGACCCTCACATCATTTGGTTATCAAAAGCACTTTATCAAAAACATGGAATTATAAATCGGGCCTCTAGTTTTTAAATAATCAAATGCCTTTATGAAAACATTGCACAAGCTATTATAAAACAACTCTAGACACAACTTTTGTATTTAAAAAGCCAAACGGGCCCTTAGGATCCAAAACACACACCAAATTATTTTAACGCTACCAAATGAGACTTTACCATTTTCAATCTCATGTCAAAACACATTTCAATGGAAAACTACTGTGCTTCAAAGAAAAAAATGTTTTGGTAGAACAATACATTAATTTAAAACTAAAAAACCATTGCCTCATAATAACAGAACCTCTCCAAAACAATCTAACCCAAACAATAAGGTTGTTGATAATGTACACTGCTTTCTAACACAATCATTTCTAAAAGTTCATACAAACATCATCATTTGAGTTGACGGTACCAAACAGGCCATCACATTAATTAAACAATAAAATCATTTCATTTAAATCACTAGTGATTCCAATCATACCTTTAGCATTACATTGTTGAAAAAATTACCCAAAATACCACAAAAAACCATTATTTACTTTTTAAAATCAAACATTTATTAAAACTTTTATAAATAAATGAAACGGTCTATGAACAATTTAATAAACATACCAAAAGAAAATTATAAATAATTTTATAAGGACCCTAACAATTTATTAAAAATATTTATAACCAGACAAAACAATTTATAAACAATTCAATAAATAAACCAAATAATTTATAAACAATTTATTCTAACTGGAAACACTATCAGAACCTATTGACAAGTATATCGAAGGTGAACATCATGCTTAAAATTTTATCAAACCAACATTTGACATTCAAATAACACTGTTTCTATAATCACAAAAAGACCTACCCAGGGTAGAATACTTCATGAACTATATTTTTTTTAACATAATTAACTTGGAACATAAAATTTGGTTAACCAAATATATTGAGAGGGTAAAAATCAAATAAAAAAATTAGTTAAAAACACTCTAGCATTAAATGAACAGAATCGGAAATGAAAATGCAGATTCGCCTACCTATAACTCATGCAAAAGTGACGCAGCTCCAGTGAAGGCTTGAAAAACACCCCTTGAAGATCTGAAAAACCTAAAACCCAATGAAAACAAACCACCCAACAACCTTAAATTAAGGGTCTGGTCGAACGAGGAACACTACATGTGAAATTATTGGGAACAAAAGAGTCATTACAATAGGGAGCTTCGGTCGTGTGAGACATCATGCGAGTAGGGAGTTGTGGCCAGAGGAGATGATGTGAGAAAGATTTTTTGCATCGGAACGGGGACCTGTGCCGGCTTGTCATGTGCCGAAGAGAAGTCCTCCTAACAACTTTTGCCGAAAAGAGGAGGTTGGATTTGCCGGAGGCTCGCCGGGATGGGGGAGTGTCATGCCGGACGAGGGAAGGGTCACCGCCACTGGTGCTGGCCGAACAGAGGGAAGGAGGGTTTCCAGATGCGGCTCACCAGAGGGAGGATGTTGGACAGAGGAGAGAAAAAAAGGGTAGTGAGGGGGAGACCTGGTGGGGGTGAGGTCTATAGAGGGTTTCGAGAGTGGAAGAGGGTGAGTGCGGCAGGGGCTGGAGGAACTACATTAATGCAGGGTCACTCAGCAAGGGTGTTGGGCATGGTCGTCGGAGGTCGAGGGTAGGAAGATGTCGGCGGAGGGGTGAGATGGGTCTGAGGAGGCCTATAAGCATGGTTGTCGGGGGGGGGGGTCAATTTAAAGACCCGGAAATTTTAAGGAAATTTTTTTCATAAATTCTTTGAAATTTTACGAGTCCGCAGTTTCTGACGGCACCTGATTCCGTGGCCCGGTGTGCCTGGAATAATTTTATGAAGTTTTCTTAAGCTTATGTTAACACGTGTAAGGAGTTTTACTGAAAAAGTGGAATAACTCTTAAAAAGTTACTTGGATTAGAAACCTAAGGGCATCGGTGTACTCAGGATAGAGGGTTTACCCTAGGCGCGACTTAAGTTTAGTCGGGGTGGGTCTCCTGTGAGAAATTTCGAAAATGGAATTGCCGTAAATAAAATAACTAAATAAATTATTTTATTTTTCAAATTCATATAACTCACAAACAGTACCTCGGATTAAAAATCTGAGACCACCGCTAAACTCGTGAGGGAATGCTTTATTTAAGCAGATACTAACTTTGGCCAGTGCGGGCCACCAGAAAAAGTTATTTTTTGCTTGAAAATAAAATAATTAAGTGACAATTATTTTATTGTAAAAATTCATAACTTCTAAACGGTAACTCGGATTGAAAATCTGAGAGTATCGATGGGTTCGTTGGGGCGTGTTTTACTTAGGCAAAGCCTAACCTCGACCAGCGCGGGTCGAGGGTGACTGATAATAATTTTCTGAACTTTTTTTCAGGTACGTTCAGTAAACGTACATTTAGAATTTTATATCTTTTGAACCGGTGCTCAGAATTGAAATATGAGGGAATCATTGAACTCGCAGCGCCGGTAATTGCTTAAGGGGACCTTTTTCGCATTTGCGTTTTATGTGGGTTGTAAATTAAAAATTGGGGTTTAGTTAAGAAGTTAAATAAAATTGTTGGGACAATTTTATGTCTTTGGAAGTTAATCCATCCCATGGGGAGTTATTGGTGGGGCCCACCACCACATAACTTCCCATGTGTGGATATTTGTAAGGTGGGGCCCACATGAGCCCCAACCATTCATCTCCCTTGAAACCCCCCCTTAAACTCCCTTGCATTTAAATGTGCCAACTTCCCCTCTAATTAAGAGAACTCTTCATATTCCCCACTCCCATTAATTATGCCCACACTTTATTCAATTAAAGCGGATTGATTTTTGAATTACATGGGTTAATAAAATAATAGCCATAGTCAATTATTTTATTTTGGGAAATTTATTGTGTTAAGAAGATTTGGGAGAGAGTTCCTGAGAAGGAGAGAAAGGTGTTCCTCTCTTCAATGAAGAACAATTTTCTCCCTCGACGAAGAACGCTCTGCGATTCGAAGAACGTGAAGTCGCCAACGCTGATTCCTCCTCGGACGCACCCCGACATCCACGGAATCTTCGACCGATCTCCGCGATGCTCGATGTTCGATATAAATTGATGAGGTAGGGGAATATTGTATATTTCTCATTTATGTGGATTATACCCTCGAGCTTGAGCGTTTATTTGTAGGATTTATCTTTGTGGATTTCTTACCCCGGATTAAATTTCTCATGATGAACGCGAATTAAATAAATTAATTCGCGGATCGATAAACAATTGATTGAATTAATTTTCATCTTGTTTATCTGGAATTTGAAATTCTTGAAGCATGATAAATATTTAATTTCCAATTCCCCATGTTCTTGATTCTCAAAAACGATGGCAAAACTAACACGGCTATCGATACGCAATTTGACCGTGATATTTCCTTATTCATTGACCGCGCATTCTTGGAGAATTCTTCATCCCCAAATAATTAAGCGCGCTGGAAACTCAATGTTTCCCTGAGCGCGACATACGGACGCGAAGATCTCGACCCGAGGATCATGGATATGCATTCGTATGTTTTTTCCGAGTTAAATAGAAGTTGGAATGGAGTACGGAAGGACCTCATGGCGCGAGTAGGGCAGTTTGGCAGAGCACGGTTGGAAGGCCGGGGTGGAATCCGTCGGTGCAGCATGTTGGGGCGCTAATTGAGAGAAAGAAGTCGTGAATCTTGGAGGAGAAGGGAACGTGGAATAATGTGGTAGATTGGAGAGAGAATAAATTTGAAAGGGATTAAAATTTAAAAGATAAATAAAAGATAAATGAGTTATTTGATGACAAATTCAAGCGCGCAAGGGGCCAAAGTGTGATTGAATTTAGATTTAAATATCAATTAAATAAACAATTAGTAATAATAATAAAATATTGTTATTATTAATTTTGTTGATAAAACACTTTTTTGACCGTAACTTATTCGTACGACCTCGGTTTCACGAACCGTCTGCGGAAGTGCGACCCAGATTCCGAGACGGACATTCCGAGTACAATTTTGGATGTCTTATTCGGGTTTTTGGATCGAGTACCCAAAGCGCTCGGAAAATAATAGATTTAATATTATTATGAAATCTTCGACCCTCCATAAGTGATGCGTGCGGCGTCCGATTGGATTCCCATCAGTGGTGATGTAATCCTGTCTTTAAGACGATTGATTCAAGTCTAATGTTCGATACTAAATTCGGGTTCGTGGCTCGGGTCCACGAAACACCCAATGATAATAATAATATTATTATTACGAGATCTTGTATCTGACATATCTCTCTCATACGGTGTCGAAATGACGAACCGTCTGCGACGTTACGACCCTGGAATTAAGACGGATGTTTTAAGACCGATTTTGGATATTTAAGTAGAGTTCAAGGCGCGGGCCCTATGAGGCCCGGTTCGCGCATGTTGCGGTGAAATGAAACTTTTTCACCGGATATCCATTTTGGACTAATGGGTAGTCCATCTTGTGTGTTTTTTCGATGTGGATCGCAATGGTGTGACCGGTTTGGTTAACCAATGTCATTTGAAGTATGACCGGGTTGGATCGAACAAGAATCCAACTGGGCCCTCAGAGCAGAAACGCTTATAACTTGAGCTCCGGACGTCTGATTGACGTGCCGTCAACTTTGTTGGATTCCTCTTGATGAGACGGTTATTTTTACATACTTCACATGAGGTTTGGACGCAGTTGGAGTAAGGCCAGGTTTGATTGTACCCGAAATTCAACCGGGCCCTTGGAACGGAATTACTAATAACTCTCAGACCGGACGTCCGTTTGACAAACCATCAGCGGCGTTGATAATCACGTTGAGAAATGCTTCCTTTGAGTATACCCCATGGGAGTTCGGGGTACAGTTGAGATATGGCCGAGTTGGTTCGTACACAAAACCAATCGGGCCCCCGGGACTAAAAGGCTAATAACTCACAAACTGGGCATCCGATCGACGCACCGTCTGTTGCATTGAGATGCCTATGATGAGACGGTCCTTTGATATACTTCTTCATGGGACATTGTGATACTTGGAGTATTGACCAGTAGCTCGTGGAGTGGATCCTCCCGGAGATGAGCTTACGGAGTACGGACACCTTGTATTTGGATGAGACCTGATGACTGCGTGTCCGATACGAGTCAGAGTGACTTGACTAGACCAGTGGGAAGCACTACTGTGTTTGGGTGGTAGACCCATGGCGGGGAGCACTACTGTGTTTGGGTGGCAGACCCGTGGTACTCAATAGAAGGAGTACCTCTGCATGCTATTAGGGGGTGCACTATTGTGTTTGGGTGGCAGACCTCGGTGGGGAGCACTACTATGTTTTGGTGGCTGACCTGCGGTACTCGATAGGAGGAGTAACCCAACAATCTAAGGTTAGTGAGCAGCACCTCAGAGTCACGACATGAGCAGTATACTCGAAATATGAGGATCTCTTCATTATTTTCTGTTTCGATAATGAAAATCCTGGTTTGAGCTGAGTCAAAGAACTTTGTGTTTTCCTCATGATTAAGATGGGTTACTTGATAACTTATGTATATGTATGGGAATATACCTAGGTAAAGGTTATCTGTTGAGATCATTCTTTGTGGTTTTTCCTTGTTGGATTTTAGTGAGACCCTGAGGGTCTCAGTTCCCTACTAAGAATCAATATATTCACCCATTCACGGGCTACGCATGCACCTCGTTGTGTTGGTTGCAGACGATGGACAACACTGGTCGTGGTTGAGGCTTGATGAGCTGGACAGTACCCGGAGGTGGATCTCACGACGAGTCGGTACCTGGAGGAGACAGACGAACGGATGGTTGGGTGTGGAGTGCTGAGGAGAGCACATGTACCTACCCATCAGGTAGGAACCAGGAGGACGATCTAGGAGCTGCTTCACCTTTCAGTTGTTGTCTTTTCAGTTGTACTTTTCTTTCAGTTGTAGCTGTACCTTTCTATCGGGCTTGTATTTTCGGCTCCTTTGTATTTCTAGCACACTTGTTTACTGCTTTACTTAGTGTTTTCTTCCTCTTGTACTCTGTTGTGTTGTTTACCTTTATAAAGGCAATGTCTTCCCTTTTTATTGGGATTTACTCCTTTGGTGCTAGTCTCCAGCTCCTGGCCTATGGAAGATGGGTTTGGGGTAGTCCATACATGGGCCGTGAGGACAGGTTGTGACAAATTTGTATCAAAGGATTCGGTTCTACCACAAAACTTATAACTATGATATTTCTTTTCTGTGAAGCAATAGTGTTTAGGGTACCGAGTGTGGTTTTCAGTTCACGGAGTCTAATGTTGGTGTGGCGGCCGACGTATCCATACACCAGGACCCTGAATTCTGATTTCCGACTCAGTGCACAAAAACACAGATTACGTGTGTGTTTTCACAAGTTTTCTTTAAGTCAGCTCAAACAAGGTCAGATCACCAGGTTTAAATCGTTTGGACATGCCACATTTTTTCAGGATGTAACCACACAGATAGTCAGTTGGAGTTCCGAGAGAGTATTCGATGACGGCCAAACTAGCAGTGAGGCTCCGGTGCAGGGCCCTCTTTTTATGTTGGCACCTTTGGGTGGTGTACCAGCAGCACCACCACCAGTTAGGCAGCAGATGCCACCAGCCGTACTAGCGGACGGTGCACGCTGACAGAGCGCGTTTCACGAGTTCCAACAGTAGAGGCCTCCGAGGATATGAGGTGAGGAAGATTCCCAGGAAGTAGTGGACTGGATGGAGGCGATTTCTAGAGTTTTATGCCTATTTTAGACACTAGTAGAGCATATGGAGATACTGGTAGATGACACATGTAGGATTAATACCTTACACGTGTTTTAGTAACAGACACCCCTCAGGTTCTGAGGCAAGCCCGAATCACAGGCGGCTGAGGACTGACTTGAGGAGGTGGCTGAGAGTTTCCTAGAGCTTATACAGCTTCGCCAGGACGACATGTTGGCAGCTGAGTATTCATCGGGGCGTACTGACCATTCCTGGTACTCGATGAATACAATGTGATTAGTGCTTCAGGGCTCGTACTTCTGAGCGAGGTGTGTTTAAAGGACATCTAAACCATCACTTATTCCTCTATGCATTCCTAATTATTCTAGGGTTATATAGAGAACCTTTGTGGTTGAATGTTCTTTGGCTGAGAGAATACAGCTAATGAATGTAAGCAGTAAGAAACAGGAAACTGGCGCCAGTATCAAAGACTTGGGCATGTAAAATGTTTCAAGAAGAGGAAGTGATAAGGACAGATGAATCTGAAGAGCAGCAGATGTGGAGCAGAGCTAGGAGAGAGGCATTTGGTGGTGTATATTTCGACATTTTACAACCACCCGCCTTTGTAGACCCCACCAGGCTCAGGGAGTAGGAGGGCAGGTGAAGAGAGTAGCTGCATGCGGTCAAGGAGTGTGACCCAAGGGCTCTAATAATGATTCAAGGAACGGTCTATGTCCCCTACTAGCTACCGTAACAATAGACATTGATATGAATCATTACTTCATTCCACGAATCTTGTCCCAGACCTATAGTTTCTGGTTAAAACCGTTTAGTTGACCCTCACATCTGGAGATACCTTTGGGAGGAGACTCGATAATCACACTTACGCCGATAGTGTGATCTGACCCTTGAGGCGAGATTTTCGATTGGAACCGCTTGGTGTCAGCATCGAGGCCTTACGACGGTGGTTTGGGTATGGACTGGGTAACCACAGTTCATACAAAGATTGATTGTATTAGGCAAAAAGGTTGTAGTTAATCTACAACATTAGGATGGGTTTTTCCTTGGTCGGCGAAAAGGGAAACCCAGGTAGCACAGGATAAACTCAAGAAAATAAGGGAGTGGGAGGCTCAGATGTGTGCTCAGTACCCTATTTTGTTTCCCTAGTGTGCGTTGAAGCTTTACGAGGACGTAAAGTCCTGAGGTGAGAGTAATGTAAATACCCTGAAATTTCAAGAAATTTTTTTCATAAATTATTTGGAATTTTACGTGTCCGCAGTTTCTGACGGAACCTGATTCTGAGGCCCGATGTGCCTGGACTAATTTTATGAAGTTTTGATAAGCTTAAGTTAACGTGTGTAAGGAGTTTTACTGAAAAAGTGGAATAACTCTTAAACGGTTACTCGGATTAGAAATCTGAGGGCACCGTTGTTCTCAGGATGGAGGGTTTACCCTAGGCACGACTTAAGTTTAGTCGGCGCGGGTCTCCTGTGAGAAATTCCAAAAATGGCATAACCGTAAATAAAATAATTAAATAAATTATTTTATTTTTCAAATGCATATAACTCACAAACGGTAGCTCGGATTAAAAATCCGAGACCACCGCTGAACTCGTGAGGGCATGCTTTATTTAAGAAGATACTAAATTTGGCCGACGCGGGCCACCATAAAAAGTTAGTTTTTGGCTGCAAATAAAATAATTAAGTGACAATTATTTTATTGTAAAAGTTCATAACATCTAAACGGTAACTCGGATTGAAAATAAGAGAGTATCGATGGGTTCGTTGGGGCATGTTTTACTTAGACAGAGCCTAAACTCGACCGGCGCGGGTTGAGGGTGACTGATAATAATTTTCTGAACTTTTTTTCAGGTACGTTCAGTAAACATACATTTGGAATTTTATATCTTTTGAATCGATGCTCAGAATTGAAATACGAGGGCACCGATGAACTCACAGCGCCAGTAATTTCTTAAGGGTACCTTTACCGCATTTGCGTTTTATGCGGGTTGTAAATTAAAAATTGGGGTTTAGTTAAGAAGTTATATAAAATTATTGGGACAATTTTATGTCTTTGGAAGTTAATCCCTCCCATGGGATGTTATTGGTGGGGCCCACCCCCACATAACATCCCATTGTGGATATTTGTAAGGTGGGGCCCACACCAGCCCCAACCTTTCATCTCCCTTGAAACCCCCCCCCCCTTAAACTCCCTTGCATTTAAATGTGCCAACTTCCCCTCTAATTAAGAGAACTCTTCATATTCCGCACTGCCATTAATTATGCCCACACTTTATTCAATTAATGTGGTTTGATTTTTGAATTACATGGGTTAATAAAATAATAGCCATAGTCTATTATTTTATTTTGGGACTTTCATTGTGTTAAGAAGAGTTGGGAGAGATTTCTTGAGAAGGAGAGAAAGGTGTTCCACTCTTCAATGAAGAACAATTTTCTTCCTCGACGAAGAATGCTCTGCGATTCGAAGAACGTGAGGTCGCCAACGCTGATTCCTCCTCGGACGCACCCCGACATCCAAGGAATCGTCGACCGATCTCTGCGATGCCCGATGTTCGACATAAATTGATGAGGTAGGGGAATATTGTATATTTCTCATTTATGTGGATTATACCCTCGAGCTTGAGCGTTTATTTGTAGGATTTATCTTTGTGGATTCCTTAACCCGGTTTAAATTTCTCATGATGAACGCCAATTAAATAAATTAATTCACGGATCGATAAACAATTGATTGAATTAATTTTCATCTTGTTTATCTTGAATTTGAAATTCTTGAAGCATGATAAATATTTAATTTCGATTTCCCCATGTTCTTGATTCTAAAAAACGATGGCCAAACTAACATGGCTATCTATATGCACTTTGTCTGTGATCTTTCCTTATTCAATGACCGCACATTCTTCGCGAATTATTCATCCCCAAATAATTAAGCGCGCTGGAAACTCAATGTTTCCCTGAGCGCGACATACGGACGCGAAGATCTTGACCTGAGGATCATGGATATGCGTTCGTATCTTTTTTCCGAGTTAAATTGAAGTTGGAATGGAGTGCGGAAGGATCTCGTGGTGCGAGTAGGGAGGTTTAGCAGAGCAAGGTTGGAAGGCCGAGGCGGAATCCGTCGGTACAGCATGTTGGGGCACTAATTGGGAGAAAGAAGTCATCAATCTTAGAGGAGAAGGGAACGTGGAACAATGTGGTAGATTGGAGAGAGAATAAATTTGAAAGGGATTAAAATTTAAAAGAGAAATAAAAGGTAAATGATGTATTTGATGATAAATTCCAGTGCGCAAGGGGCCAAAGCGTGATTGAATATAGATTTAAATATGAATTAAATAAACAATTAATAATAATAATAAAATATTGTTATTATTAATTTTGTTGATAAAACACTTTTTTGACCCTAACTTATTCATACTACCTCAGTTTTACGAAACTTCTGTGGCAGTGCGACCCAGATTCCGAGACGGACATTCCAAGTCCAATATTGGATGTCTTTTTCGGGTTTTTGGATCAGGTACACAAAGCGCTCGGAAAAAATAGATTTAATATTATTATTAAATCTTCGACCCGCCATAACTCATGTGTGCGATGTCTGGTTGGCTTCCCATCAGTGGAAATGTAATCCTGTCATTAAGACGGTTGATTCAAGTCTAATGTTCGATACTAAATTCTGGTTCGTGGCTCGGGTCCACGAAACACCCAATGATAATAATATTATTATTATTACGGGATCTTGTATCTGACATATCTCTCTCATACGGTGTCGGAATGACGAAACGTCTGCGACGTTGTGATCCTGGAATTAAGACAGATGTTTCAAGACCAATTTTTGATATTTAAGTTGAGTTCGAGGTGCGGGCCCTACGAGGCCCGGTTCGCGCATGTTGCGGTGAAATGCAACTTTTTCACCAGCTATCTGTTTTGGACCAATGGGTAGTCCACCTTTTGTGTTTTTCAGTGTGGATCGCAATGGTGTGACCAGTTTGGTTAACCGGTGTCATTTGAAGTATGACCGGGTTGCATCGAACCTGAATCCAACCGGGCCCTCGGATCAGAAACCCTTATAACTTGAGCTCTGGACGTCCGATTGATGTTCCGTTGACTTTGTTGGATTCCTCTTAATGAGACGGTTCTTTTGGCATACTTCAGATGAGGTTCGGACGCAGTTGGAGTAAGGCCAGGTTGGATTGTACCCGAAATCCAACCAGGCCCTTGGAACGGAATTACTAATAACTCTCAGACCGGATGTTCGTTTGACGAACCATCAGTAGCATTGATAATCACATTGAGAAACACATCCCTTGAGTATACCCCATGGGAGTTCGGGGTACAGTTGAGATACGGCTGAGTTGGTTCGTACATGAAACCAATCTGGCCCCCATGACTAAAAGGCTAATAACTCACAAACCAGGCATCCGCTCGATGCGCCGTCTATTGCGTTGAGACCCCTATGACGAGATGGTCCATTGAGATACTTCTTCGTGGGAATTTTTGATACTTGGAGTATCGAAAAGTAGCTCGTGGAGTGGATCCTCGTATAGATGAGCTTATGGAGTACGGAGACCTTGTAGCTGGCTGAGACAGGATGACTAATTGTCTGATATGAGTCGGAGTGACTTGACAAGCCCTGTGGGGAGCACTACTGTGTTTGGGTGGTAGACCCACGGTGGGGAGCACTACTGTGTTTGGGTGGAAGACCCGTGGTACTCAATATAAGGAGTACCTCTGCATGCTATTAGGGGGAGTGAACTATTGTTTTTGGGTGGCAGACCCCGGTGGGGAGCACTACAGTGTTTGGGTGGTTGACCCGCGGTACTCGACAGGAGGAGTACCTCAACAGTCTAAGGTTAGTGAGCAGCGCCTCGGAGTCGCGACAAGATCACTGTACTCGGCAGAGGAGGAGCTCTTCAGTAGTTGCGGTTTCGATAATGAAAATCCTGGTTTGAGCTGAGTCAAAGACCTTTGTGTTTTCCTCATGATTGAGATGGGTTATTTGATAACTTAGGTATATGTATGGGCATATACCTAAGTAAAGGTTATCTGTTGAGATCATTCTTTGTGGTTTTTCCTTTTTGGATTTTAGTGAGACCTTGAGGGTCTCGGGTCCAAACTGAGTATCGTTATACTCACCCCTGCACGGGCTATGCCCGCACCTCATTGTGTTAATTGAAGGCGACCGACAATACTGATCATGGCTGAGGCTTGATGAGATGGACGGTACCTGGAGGTGGATCTCATGACGAGTCGGTACCCGGAGGAGACGGATGAACAGATGGTTGGGTGTGGAGTGCTGAGGATAGAATTTGTACCTACCCTTTAGGTATGAACTAGGAGGACCATCCATGAGATGCTTCACCTTTCAGTTGTTGTCTTTTCAGTTATAGTTGTACCTTTCTATTGGGCTTGTATTTCTGCCCCCTTTGTATTTCTAGCACACTTGTTTACTGCTTTTCTTAGTATTTGATTCCTCTTGTACTCTGTTGTGTTGTTTACCTTTATAAAGGCAATGCCTTCCCTTTTTATTGGGATTTACGCCTTTGGTGCTAGTCGCCAGCTCCTGGCCTATGGAAGGAGGGCTTGGGGTAGTCACGACATGGGCCCTGAGGACGGGCCGTGACAGTCGAGGGTGCTACTTCCTGACGCATGCTGGAGGCTGGCAGGGGGTGGTCAATGCACCATTCTCAGGGTTATTACCCCTTGGTACAACTGTTCTAGAGCCAAATCCACTTTTTGTAACTAGATAGGGATGTATTCATTTCGAACCAACTCACCCTACACATCACTAAAAATTCTAAGATATTTCACTATATTTAGTCTTGTCCTTATACTTTTCCCTAATTTTATCATTAAGTTTTTCTCATCCTAGTTTCCAAAGGATAAATAAACCCTTGATCTGATACCATATATATCAACCCAAGACTTTTACACATATTATTACATGATTTTTAATATAGAAATCCACTAATTACAACCCAAAGATAGTGAGGCCTAGTGTATTTGGAATATTAGGTTTATAATAAATCAAAGTGAGATTAAAGTAAAAATTATTTATTTTATTCTCTATAATAAGCTCATAAATCCATTCAATATCATAAAATAGTAAGGGATAACCTTGGGAATACATAAAAAAATTGGTGATCTAAAATTAATTGTAAGGGAATAAACATGATAAGGAAACCTAACATGTGATTTAAGGTATAACATGATATCATAAAAGGGAATTCTCCCTGAGTAATCACATGGGAGCATAAAATAAGGAACACAGTCTCATAATATCATGAGAATGTTGTAAAAGTGAAAAAAGTTTAACATGGTTCAAACATGAGTCAAGGCTAACTTCCTAGACAATATCACATGAAAAAAAAGTCCCACAATGGATTGGGTTTACTCCGTAATCTTGTAAATTTTGACTCATGGGACTAAAGATTTTCTAAATGAATTAGAGTTCTATCTAGATACACCCATTATACCGGTTTCATGTTCTATCTTCTCCATATTAAAGATGTCAATCATCGGCCATAATATAAAAATTACCAATGGATTGGAAATGGGTTACATAATCATGCCTCATATCATAATTAGTAGAGGTTTCTTAAGGAAGTATTTTGCCAAATGAACATAAGTCATGTGTTCCCGTAAAAAATTAAGGGATAATGGTCTAGGTATATATATGTAAGATATATATATACCAAATTTATAGTTATTCCTTTACAATAAATAGAAATATAAGGTGAGTTATAAAGGGAACAATCATAATCCAAAGCAAAGGATGGTATTGAGAAATCTTTTACCACTTTGGTATCTTTTGAATCATAAGACTCATAAAATAATAACATAAAATATAATCAATATAAATATATTAGTGAAATAAAATTTAATTATGAAGTATATACACCTCATAAAAATAAATAGATGCATAATACCAAATATATCTCAATGGAGTGGGAATTGAGATGAAATATCTTACAATGATAATACCAATGAATTGGGTATTAATAAATGCATTAATTATGTGTATAAAATTTAAATCCACATAAAACATGTGAAAATAAAAATAATAAGGTAATTAAAATTCACTACTAACATAATCTTTTAAAATCAAAGACCATAAATAATTAATATAACCTAATGAAAATAAATCGAATTATAAAATTGGTTACCACTTTTTAATTTTCAAGTAAAAAGTCATTGGATGAAATTATTCAATTTAAAATTTAAAATAAAATTAAATATAAAGGATTCATGGTATTACATATAAAATGGGATGTTAATACACCATATAGTGAATTACATTAGAATATGCCTCAATGATAGGAAATTGAGACAAAGGTCCCTTACCTTGAGTCCAGGATTTGTTATGTATGTATTTTATCTCATATATGATGAATTTATATCAATTATATATTTTATTAATAATATTTGTCGGGGTTAATACATTTTATTGAACCATTTACTTCATCTTTTTTAATTATATTTCTTATTACATAATCAATTATGTCTACACCTGGTGTTTTTAGGATGCTCAAATCCTAATTTCAAAAGGGCACCGGTGTGTTGGTTAGGGTAAAAGGGGTCATTATTCTATAATATAACCAATTATAATTATAAATTATTTATAATTTTTAGAAATAAATTATAATTTTAATGATAACTATGAATAATATTTACAAAAAATGATCTATGTTACAATCATGGAGACAATAATTCATACACATGCATGTGTAATGTTTCCATATTTTATTGATCATGGTGGTATTAAGGTAAGTGTTATTTTAACTTTATAGAATGAAATTAATATCACAAATATCATATTATTTCATCAAATACAATGTAATATACCATCCATGTGATGAAGAAGTAAAAAATGTATCACATCGCTTTTCAAGGTAGTTGTCTTTCACACACACGAATGATGTTGTCATTTTTCAATGGATGTTTTGGTGATAAATTATATGATATATTAATGTTAAATAATTATAAATACTTCTTGAATGTAATATAAAAAATTTAATCCATCATCACAAACATCCATTTTAGATGATGATGGAAAATGAATTACATCGTTCTATGAGGTGATAGCCCACTATACACATGAACAATGCTTTCATTTCCTATTTGATAGAAGTGGAAATGAATTTAGGTTATTTAATTAAAATAATAACATATTATCAAATGGGATATATTTATGTTATTATATAATAATGATTAATAAATATTTTAATGAGGTGGAAGAAGAAATAAAATAAATATTTTTAGTTAAGAACAATACCTCTTCTTCAGACCACCTCTTTAAGATTATACCTAAAGCCTCCCAATATTTGATTTATGACCAAATAAACACTTATCGGATGTTTATATTGAATTAATTAAGGTATTTGGGTAGATATTAGATTAAATAAATGGTTTTTTATGTGTGGAAAAGAGTGGACCTGGTGTGACCTTTTATATAGGAGGTGTGACATTCTTGTAATGACCCAAAACTATTCAATAATGAAAATCACTCTAAACCCATGTTATTACATTTACCACTTTAGTTTAATCCCTCGGTAAACCTATTTTAAAATTGACCATGATAAAAAAAATTATTGTTTTTACTACTCATCATGACAAAAAAAGTTGAACTTATATAATAATATTAAATAATATTATCAAAAATATTAAATCTATTTTATCACATTTAATTCATAGAATTTTTAATATTTAATTTAAAATAAAACCCACAAGCATTACGATTTTGTTTCGAAAGAAATTAATTTTTCAAGGAAAAAGTGATTTTACAGTTACTTAGTGACTTGTAATAGTATTTATATTAATTTAAATTGATAAATTAATACTTATAATATATAAATTTCATTTAAATTTTTTTTATTTACTGTTTACTTTAATTAGTTAAAATTGAGAAACATTATGCACTACACGATAGGCTTTAGGAAAATCTATTTCAAACCATTAAAAAATATTATATTAATATATACTATAAATATTATATAAATTTAATTAATTGGGTGAAATATAACTAAATAATGACAATTTTTAATAACTTAATTTACTAAAAATAAACAATATTATTAACTAATCCGTATTTTTTCAATATTCACTAAAAATCATTATTTTTCAAAAACCAAAAATTTCACCATAATTTATATCAATATTATTATTTATGAAAATAAGTTAATTTTATAATATAATATTTCTATAAGTTTGAAAAATTAATTATAAAAGTTTCTCAGAAAAATCAATAAAAATTGTTTGTGAATAAAACATACCTTTTAAAGAAAAAATGAATTTATTAAAAATTAAACAATTATTTTCTATTATTTTATATATTGAGCCTAAAATTTATATGTATTTCATAAATTATTCAATATTATTCATACATTCTAAATTAACTACATGGTTTTAACAATCATATTTATATAATTAGTGTTCGTTTTTCTACAGTGTTGCATATCACATTCGCACTCGAACATATTTTTACCTTTTTAATACAGGGTGTGTTATACACATGAACAACTATAAAAAGGAAATAAATCATATTCTAGATGAGAATAATTCCCCCAATATGTTATATTATGAAATAATATATAATTTATTGTTGAATCGAAAAACAAATGAACCTCTCATCAGAGAACAACCATGGGTGAGAACACATATGTCATATGAATACCATTTCCTACTATGATTAATGAAAATGAACACATTTAAATAGTACAAGAGCCTAAAACACTATAAATGATAAATCCAAAATCTATATGTTTTTTACCCAAGGTGAAATCATATAACCATATAATGGAAAACCAAGAACAACAATCACGTTCCCCAAGTAACTTGGACATCATATTAGAAAAGTTGTTCTCAAAAAACCAGTCAGATATACATCACATACCCTAACACATTCCAATACCACTTTTTTACTAGTTCACCTAATTATAATTCCAAAGGAATCTATGATACCTATTTTTTACTCCCCACCATATCCCACTGGACAATGCCCAGACTAGAGATGTCATAAGACCTCAAGAGCACCTCCCCATATTCCAGAGGCCACTGATAAGTGGCAGGGGCCAAATCCATCATATGGAGATCTATACCCCTGAGTTAGAGTCATACAATCAATATAAATATAAACATTCATCATACACATCAGATTAAAAAATAGAAATAAAAAATTTAATTACATAAATGATATTTTCCTACAAAACATACAACTCATCACCCACCTGTCCAATACAAAAAATAATAATAACAATAATAAAACACATGCATAATTGACCAAATATCATCCATATGCCACGTCTCATTCTCCATCACGCATGAGATACACCATATCAATTTATTGAACATCTTGTTCTCAACAGGAAAGAATGAATAATTCATAAACACACACCGATATTACTATGAATGGTATGAGAAAAAAACTCAATTTAGTCGAACTAAATATCCCTAATATATTCCATAATATTTTTTTGTCTGCAGGAGGGGAAAATTTTCACACATGTTCCATGGAAAGTTTTTGTTAACCAGACTACCATGACTCCCAGCACATCAGGTCATTATAAACTAACCTGAACAACACAAAACCGAGTCAAACCAATGTTGACACTATTCCAAAATCCACACATTACCTCATATCATTACTTCATACTAGTTCATAGCATGTACCTGAAGACTCACATTAAGGAGGCATCCCAAAACCTCATCCCAACAGCCATATACACTGATCCCAGTCATAAATCAATAATCCTCAGCCCAAACCTTCACGCTCAATTGGGTTTATTATTATCATATCACATCAAACCACAACCCACCCCTTTGGTGGTCATCGACACAAGATTAGCCAAGGCAAGTTCCTCTATTATCTTCCAACCCATGCACTCTCACTCATTGTGGGGCCATATAGGCCATTTCAATGAAGGAAAAGGAACCTTTAATAACCAATACCCTATCATTCAACATATGTTTTGATATTTTTCATAAATACTGACCCATGCCACATAGGGAAAGACCTTCATCCTAATACCCTATCTAGAGAATGATCAGCAAACTGACCCATCATTTCTAGAGACTAAGGTGGTCATGTCAAGAATATGAAACTTAATCAGATTCTATAGGCTATCACATAACTCATTGGTTGATCTGAGGGTTCTAGTCACTTGATACCTAACCCCTCATCCCATCACACCACAACTTTCCCAATAGGGAATTCACTTGGTCCTCAGAACTATCACATTCTCACCTCATTGATACCACCACAAGCTCATCACAACTGGTGACATCACCACCAATAGCTAACTCAGAACCAGACACCATGGTATGATTCAAATTTTACAAGTACCTCCTCACTCCCTATCCCACTACCAAGGGACTCTTCCCAGATTTCACAGTCTAAATTTATTGGCATACTAATGTCACATCCTTCATGATTAAACAAATAACACATGGGTATAATCTCACATATCCTAATAGATTTCCCTCATACCATCACATAGAGGTATGCCCTCTCCAAGATATTCTCCATTTCCAAAAGGAACCATTTTTCTCCATGAACACATCAAAACATCCCTTCATCCTCAGGAGGGAGTTTCTTATCACTCAGTATATGTATGAATGTCTCACTCATCATCACTCATCCACAATCCCTTCATTCCAACCCACTAGTATTAAGAACCCAACCTAGGCCATCTGAAAAATCATATTAGATCCAAACACCTCCCATTGGTCTCTCCCCAATTCGGAAAACTCCCTTTCCCCTTGGAAACATACTCTCATGATGATTAAAATTTATCTAGGAACTATAGAACACTTATGCCAATCCATATGAGTCTTTATTACACCATATTCCTTATACCAAGGGAACCACTAGTATCTAAAACTTGTATAGAATCCCCATATAGTATAAAAGTATGCACACTCATAAATATACATGCATATATCTTTGTATTATTAGGTCCAACTACCTGGAACATGGATTTAATCCCTTTCCAAGATCTATCCAGCCTCTTCCAATCCCATCAAATCTCATCCATTCTCCAATGCCCCTATCTCAGGCCACATGAAATCCAAAATTAATTATAAAAATTTATAATTAAATATTACAACTTATTTAAATATTTATAATCAACTAAAACCTAATTTTCATCATTCACTATTCAAAAACTCAAACAACGGATGTGTGTGTAGGGGGGAGGAATAAAATACCTATAAATTTAATTTAGTCTCACCCATGATAACCCATAATGTAAGGAATAATGGATGTGTGTGTAGGGGGTAAAACTGAGTCCCTCCCCGTGTACGTGCTTGTCCAAGCCAATAAGAAAAATGGGTGGGAACCCTTAAAAAACTAAAACAACCTTTCACATAATGAACATAAGGTTAACACCATTAATGAAATTGGTAGGGGGAATCCCCCCTTTCCCCTATACTTTCTTGGAATGACACTTGATATTGTAGTTTAACTGAAGCTCGACCATCCATCCTTCCCCCGATTTACTCCCAAACAACTGAGTCACATACTGATCCTTAAAACACATCTAAAATCACTTTTTCATTTTAAAAATCTTCTGAAATCCTATTTCAAGTTCAATTTATTCAAAAAAACCATTCACAAGATGAAAATTCATGTTGATCTGAAAATGTAACCACTTTGAAATTCATAATGCAATACACAACCCAAGAATCATTTCTATGAGTTACATATAGATTATTCTAGGGAGCATAGACAATTAACTTTTTAACATTTAATATCATTATATTACTTATATATTGAGTGGATGATGTTTGAAATCGATATCATGAGTAACACTTATTTACTGAAAAATTTACAATGTGGCAAAAATACCAAGATAAAATTTTGATTATGATCCTATCTTATAAATACAAGGAAAACATAATGTTCTATAATATATATGAGAGGACATTATATGTGACTTTCATATATGTAAATGGGTATTTTACCTAATCTTCCCCAAGATATGTCATAGTGTCCAGTGGAACTTTTGGAATCTAGGAATGATATAATATGTGGTTAGACTTTTATTGAGTTTGCTTATATGGAAGTAAGTAAATGTAGGGAATAAAAGGCTAATGGTAATTCTATAGTCATTTCCTATTCTATAGTAGACAAGGATGAGGATAAAATAGATATTTAGATTATTATTTCACTATCATTGAAAGGGAAGGATTTATTTTGGGTAATTATTGAATAATTGACTAATGATTCCAAATTTTTACCAATATAAGAAAATTAGAAGGTTGATGAGTTAGGAATGATTTATTTTTTTGGGGTTTATGAGACTCTACATAGTACCTAAAAAATTATATGTAATCATTATGTGAGGTTAGAATATATTTTTTAATATCGTTTACAAAAGGCTTTGGGTATATAGGAGAAGTGAAGTATGACTTTTCATCCTTAGAATAATGGGAATTCAAATTGAACCATCTAGATTTTTAATGATATGCTTAGTGTATGTATTCAATATTTTAGTGTTTTATGGAAGGATAAATATATGTGGTATATATATTTTTTATATAAGAATAAATTGTAGGTAACTATTTAGATCGATTCATTTGAGGTGTTATATAAGAGGCAATATCAGTCACATTTATTCTATATGGGGTCAATTTTGGAACCTTTTTTCCCATGAATGGTGTGGGGACCACCAAACAAATTTATAAGGTTAGTAATAACATATTTATGAATAAAACAAGAATTTATATAATATAATTAACTATTTTTTTCAGGTATCATGTTTTGATTCATATCTCATCAAAATGGGGACTATGATGGTTTGGTTAGAAAGGGGTTTTTTCTACTTTTGATGACTCATTCAAGATTCTAGAATAAGTCAAGGATATTTTTAGTATTACCTCTAATTTGTTGTATAATACATGATTTTTAAAAGTATTTAAAATAAGGAAATATAATCTAGATTTTTGTAATGTAATTCCATATTATGTTATAAAATTTAAATAAGATACCTCCTTCACTAAGGATCTGATGTGTAATATTATAGAGATAAAATACTATACAAGGGAAGACTATTTCAACTATGTGTATACTTTATAACAATAATCATATATAGGATGATACTTGGGTATGTGATACTAATATGAAGAGTCTATGGATAAAGATGTTAACTAGAGACACTAAATGATGTTTCCTAGTTTTTATAAGCCTTATATTGCTTATTTTATAATAAATCCAATTTTTCAAGTGTGTATGTTTTTAACATTATTTTAGTCATATATTAGGTTTTTTTAGGTTAAACATTTAAAATTATGGTTATAATAGGTGAGATTATGGGTGAGATGGTGGTGGTTTTTATTAGAATGTAGTATATGACATCATAAGATATAAGATAAGATGCATTGTGTACCCTTTGTAGAAGATGGAGGCAACTATCTTTGGAAATAACCTCTTCTGGTTGGTGTTTAGAATCATAAATATAGTGGTCACTAGAAGGAGATGGTTGTATAAGAGGTACCAAGTTCCTTTCCTGACCTCATTTAAATATTAAGAATTTATATCTTTTTAATATCATAGGATTTGGTTTCATTTTTTGTTATTTATATTTGTTAAAAGTTACACAAGATTCCTAAATTTTAAATACCAAATATCCCTCCTTCTCCCACTTGATCAAAGATTGATGTTTTCATCTACAATTCCTGGTGGAATTTTGATCCATTTGGGTAATTTTGATAACAATGGTATGTAGACCATTTTCTATATTATTTTTTAAAGGAATTGTGCTTTTTTATACTCTTTAATATAATTCATTATTCTCTATTTAGTTTATGTGAAAAATGGATTTCTTATGCTTGAGGCTAGATTGAACAGCCGCTCCAGTGTTAATTACTCAATAATAAAAAATAAGAGAACTTTCTCTTCTATATAATTATTAATTGAATGATTTTATATGATTCAAATATATTGTGAAAGAGATACTATCCATGTGTGTGGTTACTGGAATAAAAGATAAATTCATTTTAATGATGGGTTAATTAGATGAATTATTATTTCCAAAGCATATAAATTTTATATTATTAACCACTTTAAATATGTTTAATAATGGAATAATGTTTAATTCCTAGGGATTTGATTGAGAATAAATTTAAAAAAGGTGTTTTCAGTATTATAAAAAAAATAATGTGGTCTTTTAATATTATAATTTTATAGTTAATAATAATGAAGAATTTATGATGGAAATTGCACTTTTAAAATTAAATTGATATGTTTACAAATTTTTGAGATTTTTGATAATTTACACTGATGGTATATGAGTTATGTGATTTAATGTAATCTGGAATATGGAAATAAAATTATATTACATGTCATGATGTGATGATAATCACATTTTTAATTTCAAAATGTTTTGTTTTATTTTAAATTCATGGGATTGAGGTAGATGTATTGGGGTTTTGGTATTCACCAGAAATATAGAAATTTTTAATGTGATTTTTTTGAAAAAAAAAATTATAATTATTTTCATTATAAAAACTTTTTTGTGTATTGGGATTAGTGATTAAATTATAATTAAATTTATTTTGTGGTGAAGAACCAATTTTTATTTTAAAATGAAGTTTTTATAAAATCATTTGAATTTTTGAATTTTTGAAATGGAATTTAAATATTATGAATTATTTTAAAATAATGTAAATTATTATATGGGTGTATAAAAGAAGAAATATTTGACTTATGGATAGGTTAATAAGGGGAAATGTGCTTTTATATGATAAGAAGAAAATATAATGATGGAATGAGCTTGCTAAAAATTTATAACTATTAGTGAGATAACAATTTAAACTTTAATTATTGTCAATGAATTTATATAAAGGGAAGACTTATTTTTTGGTAAATAAATTGGAAACTTTTTATATGTGTATATGATGAAAAATATTGTTTTTCTTAATGAAAATAATGTTTTGATGAACTTTTTAGGTTTTTTCCCAATTGGGTACTTAAGTATTTGGATTGATATGAAGAGTGATGAGAGATGTTTTCTCATTAATCCTCACAAATAGAATTTAATGTTCATTATCAATAGTAATGAAATATAGGACCCACCGAAAGGTCTATCTAAAGGAGGTCTATAATCACACACTAATGTTATTTTTAGTTACTTAATTAGATATAAAAGAATCCATAATATAAAATAAACATTACAAATAAAATTGAAATGTAAATGATATTGAAATTGAAATAATATAAAATTTTATAAATAAAAAATAAAATTAGAAAAGAAAACTAAAAAATTATTGTGATTATACCTCAGGAAAGTCTTCTAAGATCAATAACTCATTATTTTAAAAAAATCTTAATATCTCAATTCATTATCACTCAACAACCAGATCATTTATCATTGAATTATTACCTCTCAGAGCATTAATTATATGTGTATTAAAAAGTTCATTTTCAATAAAAAAATTATTCTCTTGTACATAGTTATAGGAATCATTCGTTAATCATGAAGATGAACCTTGACATGCTCCTCTCACTAGCCAATAACAGGAGACACATCCCACTATAAGAGGCCTGAATATGAGTACTACTCCCCACCAATCTATACAAATCAAAATTTATGAAGTTAAACATAGAGATGGAAGTCATTTCAGTAAATATGTGTGAAAATATAAGGATAATAATAATATAAATCAAAGTCAATTAATGTTAACCCCTCATCACCATCACCTACTACCTTCTCTCATCATGAAAAAATGATAAATAGGGAAAAATATATTCAAATTTAAAATACATACATGAGTTTTATTCACCAAAGTTTAATAAAATACTAATTATAC
The DNA here is from genome assembly GCA_963277665.1 of Viscum album. Lineage (NCBI taxonomy): Eukaryota > Viridiplantae > Streptophyta > Magnoliopsida > Santalales > Viscaceae > Viscum > Viscum album. The sequence continues at coordinate 1,983,530,836 of OY728119.1, forward strand.
CTATATAAAAATTACTTTTATAGATCACTTGGTGAGATCACCAAATCTGTTAAAAAATCTAATAATGTTGAAAAAATAAATTAAATCCTCCACCATCGGTAGGGACTTGAGATGTTGGAACCTCTCACATTATATATTCAAACAATTTTTATAATAATAGTAGACCTATCATGAATATCTTCCTTTTTATTAACCCCCTCTGATGGTTTCTTTTGGATTATAAATATCATATATGAGAATACAAAGGTCCTAACTTCATTTTATAATGGATTCTAGGGAATTCAAGTTCCCATTTATTACTTCACCTCATATATCTCATGTCCTCATGTATATATCAATATCACCTTAAATAATCCAAATTTTCCATTTTTTTAGATGATTTATATCTGGTGTATTTTTTCATCCCTTTCCTGATATATTTATTCAAGTATTATGGTGCTTAGCATTTTAGAAAAATTCCATTCCTTATTGAGCATGCAATATGGGCTTGAGAATAATGGTCAACAATGGCCTTTAAAAATATTATTTTGGGATTATAGAGTGTTTTCAAGATTTTTTTGGTTAGTTTTATAGTATTCATGGTGGATTGGGCTGGTAAAGGTACCATATTTCATGGTGTTTTAGGTGTTGTGGGTGATTTAAAAGCTATAGGAGGTAATTGATATGATTCGGGATGCTTAAAATTTAAAATATTTTTCTATTCACAATAGTACCATGTCCATCCTATATCAGTTTTTAATTTTTGTGGGTGGATTCTATATAACGTTGAGTGCGTGACAGTTTCTCTAAGTGTGTTATATAGGGTTAGTGTATTATTACTGCTCTTCAATGCTTCTACCACATGAATAAACATTATGAGTCCACCATATCCCAATTTATGATAATCTATCATGATATACTTTATTACTCATGGAAGACCCTTCACGCTTTTATGGTCCTTGAGATTAGCATTGATGCACCACTCTAGGTTGTATCTTTTGACTTTAATTGACCTGTCAAGGGCTTAAACCAATTTTTATTCAAAATTCTTTCATTTTCTATGTTCATTATTCTTATGTATGAGTTTACCTCAGATTAGAAAAGGATAATTTCTTAATAATAATTTATAATACCTTGGTCTATTATATATATCCATGAAATAATCAATATTAATTATTATGTATCCTTGAATGATGAATTTTAATATTTCAAACTACAAAAATTCACTATAATGCCATTAGATTTTAAAATAACACTATGTTTGATAGTGTATACAATATGCAACACATAGCATGCAAAAACCAAGAAATAATATTAATTTATGACTATTATAACATGGATATTGATTTAGTGGGTATGAATATAATTTAAAACATTATAAAATATATATAAATCTCATATTCAATAAAAAGTTATTAATAAATTCTTACGAAATAATCACTCAATATTTAGTAATTTCATTTTATTCTTCAAAATATTTCTTCTTCAAAAATGGTTTATATATTTCAATGATAGGAAATAATAATTAATTTTGATAAATTTTATAAAACATATATATTATAAAAATAATATAATTTTTAAAATAAGAATTTCAAAATTATCTTTGTGTATATTCGGAGAATTTTAGGAAAAAATTTATTTTTCAATGAATAACGAAGAATTAATTTTTTTGGTTGAAACTATCTTTTTGTTTCAAGGATTTAAAAAGTACAATTTTTTATGTTTTAAAAGTAAAATAATTTCTATTATATTATATATAATCCAATAAATTATATTGGAAAAAAATTATTGGTTGAACTTTTTTATAAAAATATTTTTATACATAAAAAGTATTTGTCTGAAAATCTATTTTTATCACATTTTGAGGATTTTATTAAATTATGAAAATTCATTGAATTAAATTAAACAAAATTTATACCATATTTTGAATAAGAGTATTTAATATTTTTTAATAAATCCAGTTTAATATTTGTCCAATATCAATAGTGACCATATGAATTTTTTGTTAAGACTGTAAAGGTAAAATTATTTAATAAGGGTTCAAACTATTGTGATAAGGAATAAAATTAAAAAAAACTTTAATTTATTTCATTTTATGACTATATCATATATATCATCCAAAATTTTAAAATATAACCTTCTTTACATTTTTCTTTATATTTTTCTATATAATATTTTTGTAAAAGGTAAATTAAAAAATATTATTTTTTTAAATTTAATATCTATAATATTTTATAATAGAGATTATAAACTTTTGTTTTATTAAAATATTTTATTAGAAATATTAAAGATTTTTTTAACATTTTGATTTCATTTTAGTTTTTTGTGATGAAACTATTACATTAAATGTTAATGTAATGAAAACATAGTGTTTGTGCAAAAAAAATCAAGAAAATGACTTGAAAAATTATATAATTAATTATTCTTTTTAGAAATATTTTCTGCTGAAATTTTGAGATAAATATGATATATTTTATTTTCTAAAAGTTTTTATGTTCGAATTCCATTTCTTTCATTTTTTATAGTTTCAATTTATATGAAGAATCTTTAGAAATAAATTAATAGTACTTTATGTTAAATATATTTTACTAAATTATTTAAAAATAATAAAAACATAAAAATATGATGTGTATGAAGATAAATGCTCTAAAATATCATCCCCTTAACATTTATCAGTAAATATTAAACGTTTAAATGAAATTATGACCCTTTAATATTAAAAAAGTGATTTTCATGGTTAAGGTTAAAATTGGTTAAAAATGGTGTGAAACTAAAATATAATGCTTAAAATGATACGTAAACATATAAAAATATAATTTTATTATTATATTAATACTAATGATTCATTATTTATAAATACATTTCATTTTGGATCCATTTTACAAGAGTTAGGGACATATTATTATATAATTTCTCATGTGTTTCCAAAACTGACATTAATTATATTTTATAGTAAAAATATTTTCATAAATGATTTAAAATTAATAAAATTTATATATTCATAAAATATAATGGGATTTTCATTATAATACTTACCATGGTCCATTTATGAGTCATTTTTCTTTTTTAGGTTAACTATTTTCCCCATAATGGGTAAAAAATATTGATATCATAGTAATTGTCAAAATGGTAAACAAAGGCTTAAAACTATGCAATAGGTGTGGAAATATAACAAAAAATTATACATGTTTTATTTTAGAAGATTATTTATACTTATACTCATCTTACGTTATTATTACATCAATTTATATCAAATTTTTCAAAAAAATAAATTTATATTTACTTAATACGTTTTTAATTCCAAGAATGCCCCTCCCCTCGCATATAAAAGGGAACCTTATATCCCATCTTCCTAAAATATTTTTAGACTTGTATATAATCTAATTCATAAAATTATACCTTAATATATTCATTATATACATTCTATATCTTCTATCCTTTCCCAAAGACCATGATTTTAAGGATTATGGTGTAAGCCAACTTTTGTTTCTCAATGACGAGTTATAACTATTGAACAAGAATTTTCAGCTCTATTTATTCATATACCAACTCTAAATATTTATTATACATTATAAAATAATTAATTTGGTCTCTTTTTTTTAATTAATTTTTACTTTAACTATGGAATTTCCATTATATACTTTCTTCTCATCCATCAGAAAATGATAACGTTGTTCATGTGTATGTATGGGCTTCCACCTCCACAAAACAATGTGATTCTATTTTCACATTTATTTTACATTCATGGTAATAATTATTACACTTATTAATATATATGATATATATGATATAATAAATATCCTTTAATGTTTAATTTTTATTTACAGTTATTTTTTTCTTTCTATCGTAAAGTGACAATAGTGTTTATGTATATGTATAGCTTACCATCTCTGTGAATATTTATTATACATTATAAAATAATTAATTTGGTCTCTTTTTTTTAATTAATTTTTACTTTAACTATGGAATTTCCATTATATACTTTCTTCTCATCCATCAGAAAATGATAACGTTGTTCATGGGTATGTATGGGCTTCCACCTCCACAAAACAATGTGATTCTATTTTCACATTTATTTTACATTCATGGTAATAATTATTAAACTTATTAATATATATGATATATATGATATAATAAATATCCTTTAATGTTTAATTATTATTTACAGTAATTTTTTTCTTTCTATCGTAAAGTGACAACAGTGTTTATGTATATGTATAGCTTACCATCTCTGTGAATCGTGTAATTCCTTTTTTCAATATCTACATTTCATTGGTGAATTTAAATATATATATTTATATATATTTAATATATTTAAATGTTTTATAAATATTTAAATTCTTATAATAATATAACCATGATCAATGTTTAAATTCTGGGACTTTCGAACCAGAATATGCATGAAAGATGAAGCAGTTATCACTTAGAATAATGATTTTAATAATGAATTGTAAATACATGGATAGTAAAATATTATAATTAAATCATATATGGTATGTTATTTATAAGTATATTTTTGTTATATAATTATGATAAATCTATATTTATTTTACATGAGGTTTAAACATGTAGAAAGGGAGACGAGACTTGAGGAAAGAGATTTTTATTTCAATCCCATTTTAACTGGGATTTTTTATTCTTGAATTTACATTAATGAACTTTCATAGTATTTATCCAATAAATCCATTTAATTTTCTTCCCCTATGATTTTTAATTTAATTTTTAATTAATATAATAATTTTCCTCTCCATGGTACTTAAAATTACTAGCATTTTTTGACAAAATAATGTCTATTTTTTATTTGGTCGGGAATGTTATTCTTACAAATCCATGTTTTCCTTAAAATGTTTTGAATAATATTTTATCATTCTCCTATGAATTTTTTAAGTCATTTTTTATGAATTTTTTACTTTTAATAATGTTTAATGTAATCATATTGTTGTTTTCCAAATGATATAATTTTGAATTTTTACCAAAAATGTGAAATGAATATTTTTTTAATATACACAAGATGAATAGAATTTTAGGATTCCATGAACTATAAAATATATTAAGATTCATTTACCTATTTCTAGACTTGTTTTTAATGAAAATTATTTCCATGATATTTTAGATATTTTTATATTTTAAATAAGTGATTTCAAAATGAAAAAGGTATTTTCCTCGAGAAATATTCTAGTGGTATTTTAAAACAATTTTCATCTATGTTAACATTATTTGATGTTAATTATGATTTATTATAGTATGATCCAATGATAACATCCTTATTATTTATCTATATGTTTTATTATTATGATTATTATATGTTTGTGAAACCCATTTACTTTATATGGGTTATGCTACTATGAAATGATAAAATATATATGAACACCATTTCAATTACTTAGTTTATTTTATTATTATTTAATGAATGTTTTATTCTATTTCAGTGCTCATATATAAGTTTATAATTATTTTATTGGTGGTCGTGGAATTTTTTATCCCTCCAATGAAAGAGGTTAAGCTTCATATATCATTAGATAATTATGGGAAATGAGTTGATGCGATCAATCCACTATGGGTAACATTTAAGGATGAGTATTCCACTATGGAAAAAAGGTGATGATTTATGATTAAATATGATATGAGAAATGGGTTTTGATTCCTAATTCACTATGATTTTATGGTCTCTATAGTTAACCTTGGCATGTTAAATTTTTTCTATACCTAGGATGGTGACACACTACTATAACATATCATTAGGATTGTGATTTGAACTCAATATTCATGATTAGGTCATGAGGATTTATCACTCTTATGAATTATGTCTATTAAAATGAAAAAAAAATTATGTCATGAATCATATTTATTATCTATGATACACCAGTCATGAATGACGAGAGTTAGGATCATGATATATCATCCTTTCACTTATCTTAATGTAACATATGACCATTGATTGATATCTCCCATGTTCTCCCTTTATAATAATATTATTGAACTCATTGTAATGATTCCATTCCCTAGTTTATGAAGAATGATGTTAAATGAATTTTTTATATAATGGTTCCACATGTGAACAATTTTGTGGATAATTTTGAAGACTTGATGTTAAATAGAAACGATTGGTATTTTGGGAAAAAATCATTTGAAAACATGGGTTTTGATATGTAATAGTTTTTTTAATCTATAAAACTCAAAACCTAAAAGGTCCATGGGTATATAATTGATCCAATATTTCCATTTGATGTTGTAAATTTAGGATGATCAAAATTGGGTCACATTTATCTGTATCAAATCCATATATGTAAAGTTTATGCACCAGATCAAGGAATTTGGAGTCGATGCTGTTACAGATGGTATCAATGAAATGTTTATATTGAGTCCCATAATTATGATACATAGATATTAAATATTATTATATGGATAGACCTTACATTAAATAATTTTCCACACCAGAATCGTATTAGTAAAGTATATTTGGATACTTGGATACATAAACAACTGGTTCATAAAGAAACTACATCATCTCCCACTAAAATCTTTATATCTATCACCCATATTATTAATATAATTCTCAGTACCTATATCCTAAGGAAAAGGTAACATAAGAAAGGGTGACATAATTTCCTCCGTAAAGGTAAAAAAGGCATATAAGAATGACCACTTGATCATTAAGGGTATGAGAACTAGAGAATAACATTTAAAAATAATAGGATGCATATCATAGATCCTAATCTTCAGTCATAAAATAAATATTGGTTTTTCATAATACATGAATCATATAGTTATTATAGAACATGATTTGTGAGAGCATAATATTAAAATAGGACATGATTTTTTGGAATACACATAAGCATAGAAAATAATATCTATAGTAGTTAGGGCACACTTCAAAGACTATTATAGTCGATTGGGTTAACTCACCTAATAATCAATGTAGTCAAGGTTCACTACCATGACTATCATAGTGGATATGGTCTATTAATGAATAGGGTTAAATCCACATTAAATTCATCTTTATCTCATTATATCTCACTCTTTACCCTAATAATTGGAGATATATATACTTTTGTGCCCACCCTTCCCATAATAAAATAATACATATGTGTGTGTGACCGTACAATATTTTATGAGATAGTTATTTTTAATTTATTTTATTTATTTTGTTGTATGATACACCAATATTATCTTTCACTATAGGAAACACCATATTAGCTTTCAGTATATAGAATAGTATTCTTTTCTTGTGTTGCAAACAATCTGATGTTCTTTTAATAGAATTTATTTCAAGAAACACTGAGTATAGATTTTTTTAAATATATAAATGAACTAGGTTTGGATTATGTAATACAAAACATGAAAGGTTTCTTGCACTACCAACACTGACTTGGCTTGCGTTCCATGCAAGAGTAACTTTCCTCGATAGCCTGCATTGTACACAATACTGAGTTTCACTAAACAATGATATATTATTAAAATATTATTATTTAATGGGATATAAACTAGTCTTTATTAATATTATTAACCAAATTTTTAATTTTATATAACATTAGCATTCATTTTCCACATTTACAAGAACATGTTATGATATTAAAATCAATTTCTGGATAAAACAAATATTTTTAAAAAACATGTTGTTTTACCGTTGTTTAATGGTGCACCCCTTTTAAATATAGTTTTTATCAATTTTTTTTATTCTATTTGAAAATATAAACTTATTATTTGGAATCAGGACATCAAAATTTATTTATGTTGAATTTTTGGTATTTTTCTGATAAAATTAATATTTTAATAAATAATGAAAAATACTGCATTTTAAATCAAAACTGCCTTTAAATATAATTTTTTTATATAGATAGATTATATTTTTTATTTTTTTTTAAAGTTTAATTGAATTTAATTTTTATCAATTAATACAATTTTAGACATTGGAAGTACTTTCCCACTGAAATTGGACATAAACACATGTCAATCTTTTGATGGTTATTACATCTAAAAAACCTGGTTTTTGATTTTGACAACGAGAATTATTTTTAAATTAATTACCGCAACTTCTATATTTTTAATATTAAAAAATGGATTCCATACTTGGAATCATAAGGATCAAATCTTTTAAATATGTACCTTTTATTTTTTTTAGCATTATGAATAGTAAATTCAGTAATTATTTTATTTACCGTGGTTAAAGGTTAAATCGGGTAAATAAGGGAAAAAATAATATTATAATAATATTTAACTACCCTAACACATTTCATAATCCTATTAAATGAAATATTTCGGACAATGGTCATCCTTGGGTAGATTTTGGTACTCCATGGAACCACTTGGGTGTGAAGATGATATTTTATAAGAATTAACTTATGGTAAAGATAAATATGACACAAACATGTTTCTTATCAATAAAATAATATAAATATAGGGTTATACATCAGATAAATTTGACTATAAATAGTAATTGAAAATATAAAAAGATTTACTACATCGTGGTATTTTATTTATAATTTTTAGTCACAAAATAAATAAATTTATTTAAGACACAATGATGATGTAATGATTGTGTTTCTAATGAATGATTTAAATAAATGGGATTATAAATATTAAAATAAAATTATTTTGAAATTATAGATTCCATCCATGAATTTTATTGATGATTATGACTTATATATTTTAATTAAAGATATTTTTTCAAAAGAATCAAGTTTTTATGTTTTTTAAAGAAGTCGTGATATAAATAGTATAAAATTTACAAAAATGTGTTTATTAAAAAATACTATTTTATTAAATGATATAATAGTCTTAAAAATATATGATTTGTCCAAATCATTTAGATAATGCTGAAAATGTTATTAATGAACCACTTGAGGTTAGATTGTAATTTATAATGACTATATTAAACATATAGTATGAATATACAAGAATACATGGTAAGAGTTAAGTTATATAACTAGGGGTTAAAGCTAAAAGATAACGTTAAATTTGAGACCTAAACTTGTATAATGTAACGCCCTAACCCTAGTTACCTAGATTCGATACCTTATTAAAATAACATTGAAATGATCACAATAGATTGATTCTCGAAAGACCAATTAGTTTAGTAGCCTTGTAAGTACTAGATACATACATAAGCTTTACATTACATCATGAAATAAAAAAACAACATTGTATTCCCTTTGAACACAATAATATAGTTTCTAACTATACCTGTAGGTTAATCATAATATACTTCTCCACATCCTAGTAAAAATAAAACATAGAAATTGGTGATCTCAAATGCTCAGTAAGGATAAAAATATAGCAGAGACTTTCATAAATATTAATAAAAATTTAAGGCAATATATAAGACTGAAACACAATCCTTTTAAAAAAACCTTTGAATAATATTTAAAATATAAATCAAATAATACCATTTACTTATTCTCATAGATATTCTAATAGTCAAATAATCACATGTAATATCAATAGATAAATTCACAATGATGGAATGCATAGTGCTGGACATCATTACCTTCTAGTCAAGGCCTCATTCCAAGACTACAAATAATATTTTTTCAAGGCCTTGGGACAAAACACTAGTTTGTCTCATGAGACCTACCGATTAATCAAGGAGCTATAACGGGCTCCACTCATTACTTACGAAGTCCAATGCATTCCTCATATGAAAAGGTTGAAACATAACATAATTATTCACATTAAAACTAGTATACAAAATGTCAATACTTTAACCATAAACCTTGAATGGTATAAAAATAAAATATACACAGTCAAACATATCATAAAACCTTCAATACAATATGGAAGATTGTATCATAATAAATCAACTTCAAACAAGTGTAAAATCCATCAAAGGATGTTGACATAGATGAAATCAAAACTATATGAGAGAAATATCTCGTTCTATTTAGAAATTATTTAAAAGTCGGATAATTATAAAAGAAAAAATTTATTTTGAAAATATTCTTATAATTTTTTAAGGGAAGCTTATAAGGTGTTATAATGGTGGAAAATAGACACACCCACTATTTATGTAAAAAAAACATTATTACCTTAATTTGACGAAAAGGTCATAATGTATGTTGTTTGGAAAACGATAGAAAGATTAATTTCAAAACATTTTATACAATTAATAACAAGGGTATAAATGAATTTAAACCATATTCAAGGAAATAATAAAAATGTTTTGAAATTCATTTTTAAGATAAACATATGTGGATGAGAAAGAGGTCTTAGTAGATAATCACATATAAGCAACCTCAGTAAATAAAGATATTGTAAAATTAACCCTTACCTAGTACTTTTCCTTAGTCAAGGGTATGCTAACCTCCTGTATAATGGTTAAGTAATTTTTATTAAATTTTAAAACAACAAAATACATAAATATAATATCATATAATATCCTCTAATATTGATTTGTTAATAACATTGTTGTAGTATCATTGTTTCAGGTGTAAACTAATTCATTTTCTTTTATATTTTTTCTATGTAAGTATTATTTTTTAAGGATAGGATATATTTGATTAATTTCCATAATGATATTAAGTTCATTAAAATTTTCTTTAATCATCAAATGTAAATTATTCTTGAATGGTTACGATGGAGAATGAAATCTCATCACATCGTGGAGAAGGTAAGCCGTACATACGCATGATCGATAATATCATTCTATTAACTATGAAATCGTATATAATTGGATGGTATATAATATATAAATAATTATTAAAATATTATATTTATTATTTACATCAATTATACTTATTATTAAACCCATCCAAATAATGAAGTGTTAAATAACAAACTACACCATGACGTGGAGATGGTAAGTCCTATGTATGCACGTATGATGACTTTGTCATCCATAGAAAGGATTGAATAATAAATATGGTTGTACCATATTTTTAATAACATATTAGTATATATAAGGAACTTGAGTTATTATTTTGGTATGGAAAGAAAAATGAGAGAGGAAGTTGAATAAGGAAAGAACTTTGAAAGAGGCGATGAAATAATTACCTCTACTTCAGGTTCTTCCTTTTGATTTGAACAAAAGGGATCCTTATGTTGTCTTTATGATAAATGTAAGGCCTCTAAGTTGAAGTGATAGTACTTGGAGGATAATTGATCAGGTTTGGACCAAGACAAATGGATTTGGAAGTGTGAATTTGATAGAAGGGGAAGTACCATTTTATAAGATAGGTGAGGGGCTCTTTTGGAAAATCTTGACATATTAATTTATTATAAAATCATTTTCAGTTTCTATTGGATAAAAATGATTTTTTTAGAATATAAGGTGATGATGGGTTGAAAAAATCTCAACCAGTATGTTTTAGACAAGTTTTGGTTACCATATTAACCTTATCTTTTAGATGTAACTCTTAAATAGTTTAACTTTCACCACGTCTTCTTGTATTATTATAAAACATGGTTAGTAAACATACTATAAAATGTCAAAAGAATTTCATTTTGTTCATTAATAACATATATATAATTATTTTACTCCTTTGGATAATCCTTAGATTTTTATGACTATTATATAATTTCCCAAAATAGTATTGGTTTTAATAACTCATTTTTGTCAATTTTGGCACTATTTAGTATTGGGGTTTTTTGTGAAAGTCTTCAAAACATGATTAGTTTGAACAAAATATATTTAATAAACCCTAAAATGACATATTCACCTAAAAAAGTCTATAATTTCATCAAAACATTCAAATTATATTTATTGTAATATTTATTGTATCATTTATTTTATTATTTCATTAATAAGTAAAATGCTTCATAATTATCCTATCATAATTAAATATATTTATTTTATGTTTAAAAATTATAAATAAAATACCATGATATATGAATGTTTTTTATATTTCTAGTTACTATTTATAGTATAAAATATAGCTTATATAAACCCTTATAAAACTTGTTTTACTAAATGATATATGTTTATGTTACATTTTTCTTGATATTAATTTATTTTTTTAAAGGTGTCATTATCACTTACATGTGGCTCCATGGGGTCTAAAAATCAACCCAAAAATTCCCATGGTTGGAAGTGTATCATCCAATGGGATTAAGAGGCGTGTTAGGGAAATTTAATATTATTATAATATTATTTTTTACCATTATTTGCAAGATTTACCTTTTAACCATTATAAATACAATATTTAAAAGATTTACTATTAATAATGTATAAAAATAAAATATACCTAATTACATAATTTGTCCTTTATAATTAAAAATATGGAATCCATTTTCCCAAATTCAAAACACAGAATTTACATAAATTAATTTAAAATTAATTCTCATTGTCAAAACCAACAAGCAGTTTATTAAGAAGTAAAAACAATAAAAAGATCGACATGTGTTTATGTACAACTTAAATTTGAATTTACAACCAATGAACTACATTATATTAAATGATAAAAATAAAATCTAATAGTAATTTAAAACTACTCAAATGTATAATATAACACTATAAATTATTTCGATTAAAAAAGTTGTTTTTAATTAAAATTTCTTATTTTTCACTATTCATCGAAATATGAAAGTTATCATAAAAATTCCAAAAATTCACCCCAAGATAATTTTAATATTCTGAATCCAAAAATGAAGTCCATTTTGAAATCTAAAATTTATATTATTTCAAAAATGTAGTATTACTATTCATAACTACTTTTAAAATGACTAGTTTGATTGGTCGGGGTGTGCTAGAACTCGAAATTGTGTATAGCGCAAGCTATTGTATTATTCAAAGAGAAGCGTACCATTGAATATTGGGATGTTACATTCTTCCCTCCTTCAAATAATTTCATCCATGAAATTTCTGGAATATTTCTGAATCAAAATATTTCGGTGGTTCTTCATCATAAGTTCCTCGTGTTCCCACATTGCCTCTTCCATTTTATGGTTTCTCCAAAGAATTTTTACCAGAAAAGTCGTCTGGTTTATCAACACTTGTTTATTGGTATAAACAATCTTCGAGAGCCTCTTTACAATAAGATAGATCTGGTTCCAGTTCTATTTCTTATTAGGTGAGTACATGCGTTGCTCAGGCATGTATTTTTCTCACCAGGGATATGTGGAACACATCATAAACATTGGAGAGACTTGGAGGCATTGCCAAATGGTAAGATACAACTCCAATTTGTTGGAGAATTTAGAAAGGTCTGATGTACCTGGGACATAATTTACTCTTCTTACTGAATCATATAACACCCTTCCATGGGGATACCTTTAAGAAAACATGATCTCATACATGAAATTCAAAATCCTTCATTTGTTTATCGGCAAAACACTTTTGCCTATATTGAGCTGCTTTGATGTGGGTTGGGATAATATCCACCATTTTCATTGTTTCCACAACATGTTCTAGGCCTATGAGTTTACTTTCACCAAAATCATCCCCACAAGTTGGTGTAAGACATCTCTTTCTATATAATGCTTCATATGGTGCCATCTGAAAACCTGAATGGAAGCTATTGTTATAGGAAAATTATAGCAGAGGTAAATATTGGATTCCACGTACCTTGAAAGTAAAGTGAGCAAGATCTAAACATGCCTACTAAGGTTGGAATAGTCCGTTCGGATTGTCCATCAGTTGGTGGGTGGTAGACAGTGATCAAATGATGTTCTGTGTCTAGGGATTTCAGAAGACATTTCCAGAATCTTGATGTAAAATAGGGATCACAATCAGAAACAATTGATATAGGTACACCATGAAGCCTTAAAACTTTATTAATATATATTATTTCTAAATGTTCAAGTGGTAAATCTTCTCTTATAGAAAGAAAATGTGATAACATGAAAAGAAAATAAACAATGACCCATATTTCATCATTCCTTCTAGGTTTCTTTTGTGGCCCCATGACAATGACCATCATAATATCATCCCATTTCGAATCAGGTATGGGAAGAGGTTTCATGACTCCAATAGGATGATGTCTTCTAGCTTTCACCTATTGCAAAACCATATATCTTGACACATAATCAGAAATATCCCTCTTCATGTTGTCCCACCAAAAAATTTCCCTCAAATATCTATACATCTTAGTGCTAATAGGGATTATAGATAAATTAGAGCTACAAAAATCATCCAACAATTCCCTTTTTAGATTTGGTATATCGGGAACACAAATCCTTTTTCCAAATTTCAAAATTCTATCTTCATATACAAAGTTGATCAATCTACCATCATTCACAGCTTTAATTTTCTTTTGAAAATCCTCATCATTAGTCTATGAACTTTTTATCCTTTCTAGTAAAGATGTATTTGCAACCATTTAAAAAATTATTGATATTTCCCCTTCCATGATTATTCCCAAATCCAAATTTACTAGATCCATGAAAATAGGATCCCTTTCAACTCTCATATTGTTTAGAACTCCATGATCATTTTTTCTCAAAGCATCTTCCACTTTATTTTCGTTCCCTAGGTGGTAGTGTATAGTGAAATAATAATCATTGAGTAGTTAAATCCATCGCATTTTCCTCATATCGAGTTCTTTCTGTGAGAAAATATACTTCAAACTCTTGTGATCGGAATATATCTCTCATTTTTAACCATAAATATAGTGTCTCCATATCTTCAAAGAAATAATTATTGTTGTTAACACAAGATCATGACTATGATATTTTTTTCATAAATTTTTAGTTGTTGTGACGTATAGGAAATAACTCTATCATTCTACATAATGAAAAAACCAAGTCCTTTCTTGGAAGCATCACTATAGATAACCAAACCATCATTCCCCAACTGTAGTGTCAAGATAGGGTCATTGACTAGTATTTTCTTCAATTTTTCAAAACATTCTTCATACTCTTTTGTCCAAAAAAATTTAACCCCTTTATGTGTGAGCTTGGTTAATGGGATATCCAATTGGGAAAAATTCTGGACGAAACACCAATAATAACCTATTAAACCAATAAAAATGCGTACCTCACTTATACTCGTCGGTTCTGGCCATTCGTGGATTTAACTTGTCTTTGAAGGATCAATAAAGATTCCATCCTTACAGATAATATGGCCAAGAAAATAATTCTCTTGAAGCCAGAATTCACACTTTCTAAACATCGCATATAATTCATTTCTTCTAAGAGTCTTTATAATAGTGCATAGGTTATTTTATGATCTTTTTATATTTTAGATTATATCAAGATATCATCAATAAATAACAAAACAAATCCATCAAGATAATCCTTGAAAACACAATTAATTAGATCAATGAAAACAAAGAGTGAATTAGTCAGTCCAAAAGGGATTATTGTAAACTCGTAATGCCCATACCTAGTTCAAAATGTTGTCTTTGGAATGTCTTCCTTTTTTACATAGACCTGATAGTATCCAATTTAAAGGCCATTATTTGAAAAATATTGAGCTCCGTGAAGTTGATCAAATAAATAATCAATGCGAGGTATGTGATTCTTGTTCTTTATTGTTATAGCATTGTTCTCCCTCTAGTCAATGCACAAGCTCATAGATCCATCTTTCTACTTAACAAAAATAATAGGGGATCCTCATGGAGAAACACTAGGTCAAATAAATCCTTTATTACTCAATTCCTATATTTGTTTCTTTATCTTCACTAATTCCATAGTGGTCATTCTATATAAGGTCTTCAATATGGGCCTTGAAGCAGGAATTAAATCAATAGAAAAATCAATTTCTTATTCGGGAGGATGTCCAAGTAAATCCTCTGAAAACACATAAACATATTCTTTAACAATAGGTACATTATCTAATTGAACATTATTTTCCTCACACATAGTTATTTCACTCCCTTCCTCCCCAATAATTGAATTTAGCAGAGCTACTGGTGGTGGATCTAGATAAGAATCAAATGGTGATTTTTTTTCTATAAAGATAATGTCTTCATTATAATTATAAAAAATTGCATCCTCCTTCTTCTTAAAATAAATTTTCACATCATGATCTGAAAGACAATCCATACCAAGAATTATATCAAATTAAATCATGGGTATGGCAATAATATTAGCAGATAAAGCATGTTTATATTCCACAATGGGAACTGATTTACAAAACATTGTTGCAATGATAATTCCCTTAGGAGTTTTGACTAATAACACCTCTGTTAAGTCAAATTGAAAATATCTAATTTTCATGCAAAACTGGGAAGATATGAAAGAATGTGATGATCCATAATCGAATAAACAATTTCCTAGTTTTGAGGAAACGATTAAAGTACTATCCATCACATCATTCAGAGCTTCAACTTTAGCAATAGTGATTCCATAATCATAGACTTTATCCCTTGGCCTTTTATGAGGTAAGTTTCCTTCACAGTTAGGACATTCATTTGCATAATTCCCTATTTATTTACTACTGAAGCATTTAACATTGAAAACCACTTTCTTCCTTTTACAATAAAGATCTTGGTGGCCTTTTCCCCCACACTTGTAACAGACTCACATTCCTTTCAGGAAAGTATCAAGGTTTTTCTTCCCACATTTACTAAATGAAAGAAATTTAAATTTTTCCTCCATCCCCTTATTTCCATTTTCAAAGTGTTCAGCAGATATCTTCTTCTATTTTCTTTCATTAAAGTCATAAGAAATATAAAATTCCTTTTCTATCATGATAGAACACGAGAAAATATCTTTGTATGATGAGAAGGATTGTGAGACTAATGCTCGATAGAGAAATGTTTTCAACCCATTAATGAATTGATCAATATTACTACTTGTGTTATGTATATAATTTGTAGTATGACCTGATAACCTTGTAAAGTTAGCCTCATACTATGCGACATTCGCATCCTCCTTTTTCCTTAGACTTAGAAATTGTCTTTCCATATCCACTCGATGGTCATAAGGAAAGTATTTTACTAATAAAAGATCATTATCATCCATATATTCTATATTTGATACTTCTTAATCCTCCTTTGTGTTTTTAATTAGTTACCATCATTTATATGTATCTCATGAGAGGCAATAAACTACCATGACAACTTTTTCCCATTCGTTACTCCCCAAAGAATGAAATATTTTCTCTACGGAACTAATCCTTTACTCAGATACAAAAATGGATTTGTAGTCCCATTGAATGTTGGGAGTTGTTTCCTCACGAAGCATTCAAATAATGATCCTTTACATTGTGGATCAGGGTTCTCCATAAGGGTAAGGTTCTTATTCATAACCTAAGTGAGTTGTCCCAATACGGTTATAAGTTGTTCATCACCAGTAGCATCAATACTTCCACTATAATTATCTTGCATAGGAGGGAAATCTCTACATGTATTATATGCGGTGATACAATTTCCATTCCTTCTACTAGGAACCATTTCTATACAATGGAATATAATATATTAGTTTATAAATCACAAAACATAATTCCAAACTAGTAAAATACCAACCATAAATTGAATAGTTTATGCATATAATCCATAATCATAAAAAAATTACTTTGAGGAATTATTTACTCATTAATACTTCATAATGTTTTGTAAAAAATGTTAATTATCCTAAGAATATACCCCAAGAGTGTAATAAAAAAGAGTGCATTAAGGCCCATTGTCATGTACCAGGATAACCCAGGTCAATCCCAAAACTCCTTGTTAGAGTTTTCACTCCTAGGTACATCTGTGACAGAGCTGCCTCTACCTATTCGTATCAAGATAGGGATGTATTGCTTGGAAAATTTACAAAATCTACACATTACCAAAATTCTATGAATTTATTCTATACTAATCCTCAAAAACTATCTTAGGGTAATGTTATCTAATCCTAGTTTTTCTAAATCATGTTTCCAAGGTTTGTACTAAACTTCCTCTGATACTAACTATAACACCCCGACCCAAGTTACCCAAATTCAAAGCATTATTAAATAATAGTGGAATTATCACAAGAGATCAAGCCTCAAAATACCAATTTGTTTAGTATCCTTAGAAGTACTATACACAGACAAAAGTTTTAAATTACATCATGAAATAAAAAAACATTGTTTCCCCTTTGAACACACCCATATCCATCGGTCTATCCTTTTAGGTTAATCAAAATATACATCTTCAAATCCTTGGAAAAATGAAACATATAAAGGGGAGATATTAGATGCTCATTAAGGATAACAATATGGAGAAAAAATTCATAAATAAGTATAAACATTTAAGATAATGTATAAGATAAAAAACAGGACTTTTAAACTTAAACTTCATCATAACATGTAAAATATATATCTAAAAATTCCATTTACTTATTCACAGGGATATTATACTAGTCGTATAATCACATGTAATATCAATAGATAATTTTATAATGATGGAATGCACAATGCTAGAGATCATAACCACATAATCAAGGCCTCATGCCAAGACTACAAATAATATTTTGTCGCAGCATTTTTCCAAGGAACTAGTTTTTCTCTTGAGACCTATCGACGCATCGAGGAGCTATAGCGAGCTCCACCCATCACTTACTAAGTCCAATTCATTATTCATATGAAAAGGTTGAAACATAATGTAAACATTCGTATTAAAACTAGCATATGAAATGTTAATACTTTAACCATAAACCATGAATGGTATAAAAATAACTCATCCATAGTCCATAATATCAAAAAAACTTCAATACAACATGGAATATTGTATCATAATAAATCAACTTCACACATGTTTAAAATCCATCAAAAGATGTTTACGTAGATGAAATCAAAAATATTTGAGAGAAATATCTCTTTCTATTTTGAAATCATATAAAAGTCACAAAATTATAAAAGAAAACATTTATTTATGGGAATATTCTTATAATCTTGTAAGTGAAGTTCAAAAGGTGTTATAATGGTGGAAAATAGTCGCACCCACCATATAAGTAGAAAAACATTCTTACCATAATTTGTTGAAAAGGTCATAAAGTACCTTTTTTAGAAGAGGACAGAAAGATTAATTTCAAATTTTTTTAAAAAAATTAAAAAAAGGGTATAAATGACTTTAACCAATAGTCTAGGAAATAGTAAAAATGTTTTGAAATGCATTTTTTAGAAACATGGATGTGGATGAAAAATAGGTCCCAGTAGATACTCATGTATAAACCACCTCGGATATTAAAGAGATTGTAAAATTAACCCTTACCTTATAAATTTTCTTTATCGATGGTATATTAACCTCCTTTATAATGGTTAAATAATTGATATTAAATTATAAAATAACCAAATACATAAAAATTATATCATATAAGATCCTCTAATTTTTCTTTGTTAATAATATTTTATAATTATCATTGTTTTGGGTGTTAATAGATTCATTTTCCTATATATGTTTTATTATGTAAGACCTGATTGTTATGGATATGATATATTCGATTCATTTATAGAATGATATTAATTTCTTTAAATGTTATTTTTAATCATAAAATGTAAATTATTCTTGAATGGTTATGATGGGGTGAAATCTCATCGTGTCATGGAGACAATAAGTCGTACATACGCATGAGTGAAAATATCATTCTATTGATGGTGAAATTGTATGTAATTGGATGGTATATTATTCATAAATAATACATAACATGTTACATTTATCATTTAAATAAATTATACAGATTATTATACCCATCCACATAATTAAATGTTGAATAACAAACTACACCACAACGTGGAGATGGTAAGTCGTGCGTACGCACGTATGGTGACTTTGTCATTCATAGGATGGATAGAATAATGAATATCATTGTGACATATTTATAATAACATATCAGTATGTATAAGGTACTGGATTTATTATTTTGTTAATGAAACAACAAATAAATGGGAAGTGTAAGAAGAAAATAACATTGAAAGAGGTGATGAAATAATTACCCCTTCTTCAGGTTCCTCCTTTGGATTTGAACAAAAGGGATCTTAGGTTGTATTTCTGATCAAAGTAAGAACTCTAGGTTGAATTTAGGATATTTTGGTGAATATTTGAGCTGGTTTAGGTCGATCCAAATGTATTTGGAGGTGTGAATTTGATAGAAGGGGAAGTACCCTTTTAAAAGAGAGGTGTGTGACACTTTATAAAATGCTTGAAATAATAATTTATTCTAAAATCCTTTTCGGCTTATAATGGATCGAAATGGATTTATTTTGAGGCTAATTTGGGTATGGGTCTAATATCTCTCAACCAATAGGTTTTAGACAAGTTTAGGTCACATTATTAACCTTATCTTTTATATTTAACTCTTAGTTAAATAGTTTAACTTTTACCATGTCTTATTGTATTATTTTGATGCATGGTTAATAAACGTACTATAAAATGCCAAGAGAACCTAAAGTGGTTAGTTAATTACATATCTATCATTATATAAGTCCTTTCTTTAAATCTTATATTTTTGGACTATTATGTAATTTAAAAAAATTGTATTTGTTCTAAAAACTCATTTATCTCAATTTTGACACGATTTAGTATTCGGTTTTTTTGAAAGTTATCAGAACTTGAATACTTCGAAAAGAATACATTGAATCAACCCAAACATGTCATATTCACGAAAAAAAATTAGGGCATCAAAATGTTCGAATTATAATTATTTTAAAATTTATAATATCAATTATTTGATTCTTTTATTAATAATGAAAATATTGCACCATTATTTTGTCATAATTAAATATATTTATTTTATGTATAAAAATTAAAAATAAAATACCATGATGTATGAAATATTATTATATTTCTAATGACTATTTATATTCTAAAATATCACTTATATAAACACTTATAAGAATTGTTTTACTAAAATATATATGTTTATGTTAAATTTTCCTTACCATTAGTTTATTTTTATAAAGTGTAATTTTCACTTACAAGTTTATCCATGGTATCAAAAAATCAACCCAATGATTACCATGGTCAGATATGTTTCTTAAAATAGGGTTAAGACTCGTGTTAGGGTAACTAAATATTATTATAATTTTATTTTTTACCCTTATTTACTGGATTTACGCTTTAACCAAGGTAAAAAATATATTTACTGAAGTTACTATTCATAAAGTCTAAAAATAATAGTTTCCTATTTACAAAATTTTGACCTTATAATTCCAAATATGGAATCAATTTTTCAAAATCCAAAATACATAAGTTTTAAAATTAATTTAAAATTAATTCCCGTTGTCAGAACCAACAAAAAGGTTTTTAAGAAGTAAAAACTATCAAAAGATCGACATGTGTTTACGTACAATTTAAATGCTAAATTACATCCTATGACCTGCATTATTTTAAATGATAAAAATATAATCTAAATTTTCTTTAAAACTACTCAAATGTATAATCTTACATTCAAATTATTTCTATTTAAAAAGTTGTTTTTAATTAAAATTTATTATTTTTCACTATTCATCAAAATATTAAATTTATCATAAAAATACCAAAAATTCACCCTAGGATAATTTGGATATTCCAAATACAAAAAACTGTAGTCCATTTTGAAAAATAAAATTTTAAAAATTTTAAAAAGTGGGTATTACTATTCATAACTACTTTTAAAAAGGCTAGTTTGATTGGTCATGGTGTGCTAGAAATCGAAGTTATGTACATCACAAGCTATTGTATTTTTCAAAGAGAAGCGTACCATGGAAGCTTGGGGTGTTACATTTAAAGCCTATTGATTGAGAGTATTTTAAACATTCCTCATTTTATCATTGAATTAAATGAGTTTTGGACCTTTTGAAATCGAAAATCATTTTATTATAAAATAGTACATCAATACCTTCTTAAAGTGCCCCTCCACCGCTCTTATAAAAAGTAACCACCTCTAAAATTTACTCAATCCACCCCTGATCCAAATATCATGACCCACTCATAACTATTTCTTCTATCAACATGTTTATTTAACTTCTAGAGGCCCTGGTTTTCCAAAATTTCTATCCCTAGTGTCCCTAAGAAGATATCCAAAGGAATTCCAATGAAGAAGAGGTAATTGATTTACCAATTCAAATAATTTTATTTTCTTCTTCTACTTATTCTTTATTTGTTGATTACATACTAAAGTAATATATCGAATATATTATTCAGCTGATATTTTATTTTAATCATTGGCCATCCTTATACATCCTTTTATCCATCATACGAATAACAATACCACCATGTGTGTGTACATACGACTTACCATCTCTACGTTGTGGGGTAATTTGTTATTAAAAAATAATTTATTAGAATGGGTATAATGATGTGTATAATATATTTAAATAATTAATATATAATGATAATGATTATTTATATTTAATATACCATCTAATTACATACGATTTAATAATCAAGATAATGACCATATCGCTTGTGCGTACGTAAGATCTACCATCTCCACAACACGATGAGATTGATTCTCCATGTCAACAATTCCAGTATTATTATATAATTTATATGATTAGTGAAAATGTAACGCCCAGACCCTAGTTATCTAGAGTCGGTGCATTATTACATAACATTGGCATGATCACAAGAAAGATCAAATCTCGAAAGACCGATTGGTTTAGTAGCCTTGGAAACACTAGATATATTCATAAGTCTTACATTACATCATAAAATGAAAAACTACTACAACAACATATTGTCTCCATAAACCACACTCATATCCCCACATAATATCCCTGCAGGTCATTCATAATTTACTTCTTCACTTCCTGGGAAAAATAAAACATAGAAAAGGGGTGAGATCAAATGCCTAGTAAAGATAACAATATACCGGAAACTTTCATAAATAAGAATAAACATTTAAGGCTATGTATAACTAAAACAAAAGCCTTTTAAACTTGAACTTCAACATAGTATGGAAAAAGTAAAATGAAATAATGCCATTTACTTGTTCACATGGATATTCTACTAATCGAATAATCACATGCAATATCAATAACCACTTTCATAATGTTGGAATGAATAATGCCAGACAATCATAACCACATAGCCAAGGACTCGTGCCAAGACTACAAATAAGATTTTGTCAAGTCCTTGTTCCAAGAAACTAGTTTGTCTCATGAGACCTACCGATGCATCGAGGAGCTATAGCGGGCTCCACCCGTCACATATTAAGTCCAATGCATTCCCATATGAAAATGTTTAAACATAACATAAACATTCGTATTAAAACTAGCATACGAAATGTCAATAATTTCACCATAAACTATGAATGGTATAAAAATATAACATCCACAGTCAAACATATCACAAAACCTTCAATACAATATAGAAGTTTTGTATCATAATAAATCAACTTCAAATAATCTTAAAATCCATCAAAGGATGTTGACATAGATGAAATCAAAATTCTTTTTTAAAGAAATATCTCCTTTTATTTTGAAATCATTTAAGATCCATATAAAATAAAACATTTTCTTTGAAAATATTCTTATAAGATTGTAAGGGAAGCTTTGAAGATTTTATAATGGTGGAAAATAGCCGCACCCACCGTATAAGTTAAAAAAACATTCTTACCTTAATTCTGTCGAAAAGGTTAAAAAGGACCTTGTTTTGAAAACGACGGAAAGATTCCTTTATAAACCTCTTATAAAAATTCAAACAAGGGTATAAATTACTTTAACCCATATTCTTGTAGATAATAAATATGTTTTGAAATACATTTTTAAGAAACATGGATGTGGATGATAAAGAAATCCCAGTAGATTATTACGTATAAACAACCTCGGATAATGAAGAGATTGTGAAATAACCCTTACCTTGTACTTTTCCTGGGTTGGGGTAGGTTAACCTCCTGTATAATGGTGAAATAATTGTTATTAAATTATTCAAGAATCATATACATTAATATGATATCATATATGATCTTTTAATATTGATTTGACAATAATATCTTAGTATTATCATTGTTTCGGGTGTTAACTTACTTGTTTTCTTTTATATGTTTTGTTACATAAGACATGTTTGTAAAGGATAGGTTGTATATTATTCATATCCATAATGATATCAAGTCCTTAAAAATAATTTTTTAAATCATCAAATGATAATTATACTTGAATGGATACAATGGAGAATGAATCTCATCACGTTCGTGGAGACGGTAGTCCGTACGTACGCACGAGCGACAATATCATTCTTTTGATATTAAAATAATATATAAATGGATGTTATATCATATATAATGAATCATTAACATGTTATATTTATTATTTACATGAGTTACACATCATTATTATACCCATCCAAATAATATTATATTGAATAACAATTACACCACGACGTGGAGACGGTAAGCCGTACGTATGCACGTATGGTGACATGTTATTCAAAGGGTGGATAGAATACTGAATATGGTTGTAACATATTTATAATAACATCAAAGTATATATATGATACTGGAGTTATTATTTTATAATGGTTACAACAAATGAAGAAGAAGTGGAAGAAGAAATGAACTTGGAAAAAGGGTGGTGAAATCATTACCTCTTCTTCGGGTTCTTCCTTTTGATTTGATCAAAAGGGCTCCTTAGGTTGGCTTTCTGATCAAACTAAGGCCTCTAGGTTGTATTGAGTGAAGTTGGGAGAGTATTTGGGCAAAGTTTTTCCGAACCAAAAGTCTTTGAAGGTGTGAAGAAATGAGAAGGAGGAGTGCCCTTTTATAAGAGGGGTGAGGGGCACCTTTGGAAAAGCTAGAGATATTAGTTTATAATAAATTAATAATCGGTTTAGAATGGCTCCAAATTTTAATATTAAACGTTTAAGGTGGTTATGGGTCGAAAACAAATCAACCAATAGAATTTAGACAGGTTTGGGTACTTATATTACCCTTATCTTTAAGTATTAACTCTAAGTTAATTAGTTTCACTTTTACAATGTCTCTTTCTATTTTTATATAATATGGTTAATAAACTTACTATATACATACAAGAGACCCTCAAGTGGTCCATTAATGATGAACCTATCATGATATAAGTCTCTTGGCCGAACCTTAGATTTTTAGGAATTTAATATCAATTAATAATATAATATTTGTTTTAAGAACTCTTTTATGTCAATTTTGACACTATTCAATAGTTGATTTTTTTAAAACTCATAACAGATTGATTACTTCGAAAAAATTCAATTAAATCAATCCTAATATATCATATTATCCTATAAAATTAGTTTAATTCATTAAAAGTTTCATATTATATTTATTTGGGTATTTATAATATCAATTAATTTAATTTTTCACTATTCTAGTAATTACTGCATCATGATTGTGTCATAAATAAAATAAATTATTTAATGTCTAAAAATTATAAATAAAATATACTTATATAGGTAATCTTTTTATCTTTCTAATGAATATTTATAATCTAACATCCATCATATATAACCCTATGTAATAATTGTTTTTCTAAAAGATATATGCTTGTGTCATTTTTGTATTCATTTTAACTTAATTAAAATAAAGTGTCCCTATCACCTACAAGTGGCACCATGGGGTCCCCAAATAGACCCAAAGATGCCTATGGTCGAACATGTATCAACCAATAAGGCTAGGACACGTTTTAGGGTAATTTAGTATTATTATAATATTATTTTTTAACCCTTATTTACCAGATTTACCTTTAACCATGGTAAATAAAATATTTACCACAGTAATTATTCAAAATGACTAAAAATAAAAGTTACCTATTTACACAATTTGGACATCCTGATTCAAAATATGGAATCCATTTTTCTAAATTCAAAACACAGAAGTGGCAGAAATTAATTTAAAATTAATTCCCGCTGTCAAAACAAAAAGCGTGTTTTTAAGAGATAATAACTATCAAAAGATTGACACTTGTTTATGTTCGGTTTAATTGTAAAATTATTTCCAATGACCAAAATAATATTAAATGGTAAAACTATATTCTAAATATACTTTAAAACCACTCAAATTCATAATTTATCACTATTAATTATTTTGATTAAAAAAGTTGTTTTTAATTAAAATTTAGTAATTTTCACTATTCATCAAAATATGAAAGTTATCCGAAAAGTACCAAAATTTCACCTTAGGCTAAATTAGATATTCCGAATCCAAAAAAAAGTCCATTTTGAAATATAAAATATATATAATTTAAAAAATTAGGTATTACTATTCATAACGGCTAGTTTGATTGGTTATGGTGTGTGTTAAAACTCAAGGTTGCGTACAACACACGCTAATGTATTATTCAATGAAAGTGTACCGTGGAAGCTTGGTATGTTTCATTTTAAATTTTTTATGTCCCCATTTAGTCAAAAAGTTTAAAATATTGTATTTAAAAAGTGTTCACTATTAAAATTTGATAAAAGTGCAATACTGAAAATGAATTTGTTCTTGTATTATGTCTAAGATACTCATAATATGGATTCTAAAATTATAAGGATTACATAAAGTTTAAAATTTAGTTAATACTCTTAATAACCTCTTTTGAATGGATTTTTGGTAAGTCATGGTGCAATTGAACTCGGTGTTGCATGTAGTGCAAGTTATTGAATTATTTTGAAGAAATAACACACTATGAATTCTTGGGGTGTTACATTCTCCCCTCCTTCAATAAATTGCGTCCTCGCAATTTCAAATTTTTCTTCGAAAATAAAAGGTTGAAAATAGAAAATATATTTGTGGGAAAAACCACATCAGAAATTGGGTTACTAAAATTTAGTCTTAATATGAGGAAAAGAGAAATGAAAGGGTCACCACCAAATTATGATCTCGATTAGGAGAACATTGGTGGCAATTAGGGACATATAATTGGAGGAAAACGTAAATATTTATAGGTAGTGATTGAGGTCATCAATCACAAACAAGTGTAAAATTGAGGTCCTTAAACTCATCAATCTATGATGATTTGAAATACCATCGGTTGAACAAAACATAGGTTATTAGGATAACACATTTTTGACGTTTCAAAATATCTTAGTTGAAATCCCACATCAAAAAATGAATTAATGAGGCCTCTATTTAAAATAAAGAGTCAAAAGTATGAAGATTACCGAAAATAACACATACTATGGTTCCATGTAGGAAAATATGGATATGGAAGAAAAATCTAACCATCAATTATCTGATGGAGAGTGGTAGAGAACATGGCTATGAAAAGGCCAACAATCCCAAATCCATAAATTAGTGATGATTTAAGGTACCATCTAGGAAATCATTTTTATTCAAAGTTGCTTTTCTTAATGTTGAGGAATTTATTTATGAGATTGGCTAAGATCATAAGGATATATACTTACTTTATAATTAGAGTTTTATCCATTAATAAATTTCTACCACAAACTCATCTTTCACTCTAAAAGATAATAGAATGTAAAAAATTCTATTTACACTATTCTCATAGGGTTCCAAAATAAACGAATTTATAATTCATCTACAAGATCTTTTAATAAAAACTACATTATTTAATCCAGGACATCTCGTGGGACAGTGGTAGGTGATACACCCTTGTCGCCCTTCGGTTGCGGGTTCAAGTCTCGCAGCCTTGCCGGACACGACGGGTTGCCGCCCGACCTCTGGGTTGTCCTTTTATGGCAATCCAAACTAGAACTATCCAAAATACTTCTGTCCAAACTCACAGTCCAACATTTATAAGGAAGGTAAACATAATATAGATCATTTTTACCCCGTAATAGCATATGAATACCTTCATCATGTATTACCATATTCCTTATTGATTACATTCATGCTCCCTTATTCCATATAGAATGCTGGATATACTTCATTAATCCAAAAATGTTTTAAACCCCAACAATGATGGAATATACAAATCATTAATCAGTTCCAAGGTAGTCAAGAATATCCAATATAATTTATCCAAAACAATCACATATTATTCCAAAATCACTACCTCAGTATCAGAACTATATTATGATTTATCATTCTCTCAACCATATATTTTCCAAAAATTTATCCTGCTATTGAGTCACTTTTCTTTGTTCCACACAATCTCATGTCCTTAATGAAATAGTACTGCAGTACAATCCTTATATACTCCATAATTATTATAACAAGTACATTGTTGATACAACACTCAATTGACATAATCAACATAAGAACTCTTATCATACCTCTTCATCTGTGGTAGTATCATAACTTGATTATTATCCAATAGCATCATTTGCGGCATAGTCTGATGACTGGGACATAGGTTCGCGTAGTGTCCAAACTCCTTGCAAATGAAGCATTGTACATTTAAAACCATTTTCTTACCCTTGCAGTCATGTACTTTGTGCCCTTTTCCTCCACACTTATAACAAACTCTCATTCCTTTCAGGCAAGTTCCAGGGTGTTTCTTTCCACAGTTACCACATATGGGAAAATTCTTCTTTTCCCTCTTCCCTTTATCCATCTTTCTCTCTTACATCCTTTTCTTCTCTTGCTTCCCTTCAAAGTCATAGGACTCAGTAAACTCTTTACTTATCTTATCAACACATGATATTATTTATTCATATGATGATAATACATGGGAGACTATTTCTCTTATAAATTCTAGCTTAAGACCATGAAAGATATGATCCTTCTTTCTCTTTGGATCATGTGCATTTCTGGAGTCCTCATTCCTTCTACTGGGCACCATTTCTAAACAATGGCATACACTAGATCAGTTTATGAATCAAAATACATAATCCCATACTTATAAAACACTTAACATAAATTGAACTATTTATGGATATAATCCATAATCATAAAAATGTCTCCTTTGAGGATGTATATACTCATAAACCCTTCATAATGGTTTGTAAAGAAAATGAGAATTATCCTAAGCATATCCCCCAGGAGTGTCGTAACCAAGAGTGCAGCAAGGCCCGTTGTCGTGCACCAGTTCCCGTTCGAGTCTAGCTCAAAGCGGTGTTTTCAGGTTTTACCCCTAGGTACATCTGTGCCAGAGCCGCCTCTACCTGCTCGTATCCAGACAGGGATGTATTGCTCGGAAAACTCACAAAATCTCTACAATACCAAAATTCTAGGAAGTTCTTCTATACTAATCCTCAAAGTTCATCTTAGGTCTACGTGCTCTAATCAGAGTTTATCTAAATCTAGCTTCCAAGGTTTGTACTAAACTTCCTCTGATACCAACTGTAACGCCCCGACCCTAGTTACCCAGAGTCAGTGCATTATTACATAACATTGGCATGATCACAAGAAAGATCAAATCTCGAAAGACCGATTGGTTTAGTAGCCTTGGAAACACTAGATATATTCATAAGTCTTACATTACATCATAAAATGAAAAACTACTACAACAACATATTGTCTCCATAAACCACACTCATATCCCCACATAATATCCCTACAGGTCATTCATAATTTACTTCTTCACTTCCTGGGAAAAATAAAACATATAAAAGGGGTGAGATCAAATGCCCAGTAAGGATAACAATATACCGGAAACTTTCATAAATAAGAATAAACATTTAAGGCTATGTATAACTAAAAAAAAGCCTTTTAACCTTGAACTTCAACACAGTATGGAAAAATTAAAATGAAATAATGTCATTTACTTGTTCACATGGATATTCTACTAATCGAATAATCACATGCAATATCAATAACCACTTTCATAATGTTGGAATGCATAATGCCAGACTATCATAACCACATAGCCAAGGCCTCGTGCCAAGACTACAAATAAGATTTTGTCAAGGCCTTGTGCCAAGACACTAGTTTGTCTCATGAGACCTACCGATGCATCGAGGAGCTATAGCGGGCTCCACCCGTCACATATTAAGTCCAATGCATTCCCATATGAAAATGTTTAAACATAACATAAACATTCGTATTAAAACTAGCATACGAAATGTCAATACTTTCACCATAAACTATGAATGGTATAAAAATAGCACATCCACAGTCAAACATATCACAAAACCTTCAATACAATATAGAAGTTTTTTATCATAATAAATCAACTTCAAATAATCTTAAAATCCATCAAAGGATGTTGACATAGATGAAATCAAAATTCTTTTTTAAAGAAATATCTCCTTTTATTTTGAAATCATTTAAGATCCATATAAAATAAAACATTTTCTTTGAAAATATTCTTATAATATTGTAAGGGAAGCTTTGAAGATTTTATAACGACGGAAAATAGCCGCACCCGCCGTATAAGTTAAAAAAAATTCTTACCTTAATTCTGTCGAAAAGGTTAAAAATGACCTTGTTTTGAAAACGACGGAAAGATTCCTTTTATAAACCTCTTATAAAAAGTCAAACAAGGGTATAAATGACTTTAAACCATATTCTTGTAAATAATAAATATGTTTTGAAATACATTTCGAAGAAATATGGATGTGGATGATAAAGAAATCCCAGTAGATTATTACGTATAAACAACCTCGGATAATGAAGAGATTGTGAAATAACCCTTACCTTGTACTTTTCATGGGTTGGGGTAGGTTAACCTCCTGTATAATGGTGAAATAATTGTTATTAAATTATACAAGAATCATATACATTAATATGATATCATATATGATCTTTTAATATTGATTTGATAATAATATCTTAGTATTATCATTGTTTCGGGTGTTAACTTACTTGTTTTCTTTTA
Organism: Viscum album; assembly: GCA_963277665.1. NCBI lineage: Eukaryota > Viridiplantae > Streptophyta > Magnoliopsida > Santalales > Viscaceae > Viscum > Viscum album. The sequence continues at coordinate 1,983,561,248 of OY728119.1, forward strand.
TATGTTTTGTTACATAAGACATGTTTGTAAAGTATAGGTTGTATATTATTCATATCCAGAATGATATCAAGTCCTTAACAATAATTTTTTAAATCATTAAATGATAATTATACTTGAATGGATACGATGGAGAATGGATCTCATCACGTTCGTGGAGACGGTAGTCCGTACGTACGCACGAGCGACAATATCATTCTTTTGATATTAAAATAAAATATAAATGGATGTTATATAATATATACTGAATCATTAGCATGTTATATTTATTATTTACATGAGTTACACATCATTATTATACCCATCCAAATAATATTATATTGAATAACAATTACACCACGACGTGGAGACGGTAAGCCGTACGTACGCACGTATGGTGACATGTTATTCAAAGGGTGGATAGAATACTGAATATGGTTGTACCATATTTATAATAACATCACAGTATATATATGATACTGGAGTTATTATTTTAGAATGTTAACAACAAAGGAAGAAGAAGTGGAAGAAGAAATGAACTTGGAAAAAGGGTGGTGAAATCATTACCTCTTCTTCAGGTTCTTCCTTTTGATTTGATCAAAAGGGCTCCTTAGGTTAGCTTTCTGATCAAACTAAGGCCTCTAGGTTGTAGTGAGGGAAGTTGGGAGAGTATTTGGGCAGAGTATGGCCGAACCAAAATTCTTTGAAGGTGTGAAGAAATGAGAAGGAGGAGTGCCCTTTTATAAGAGGGGTGAGGGGCACCTTTGGAAAAGCTAGAGATATTAGTTTATAATAAATTAATAATCGGTTTAAAATGGCTCCAAATTTGAATATTAAAAGGTTAAGGTGGGGATGGGTCGAAAACAACTCAACCAATAGAATTTAGACAGGTTTGGATACTTATATTAACCTTATCTTTAAGTATTAACTCTAAGTTAATTAGTTTCACTTTTACAATGTCTCTTTGTATTTTTATATAATATGGTTAATAAACGTACTATATACATCCAAGAGACCCCCAAGTGGTCCATTAATGATGAAACTATCATGATATAAGTCTATTGGCCGAGCCTTAGATTTTTAGGAATTTAATATCAATTAATAATATAATATTTGTTTTAAGAACTCTTTTATGTCAATTTTGACACTATTCAATAGTTGATTTTTTTGAAACTCATAAAAGATTGATTACTTAGAACGAAGTAAATTAAATCAATAATAATATATCATATTATCCTAGAAAATTAGTTTAATTCATTAAAAGTTTCATATTATATTTATTTGGGTATTTATACTATCAATTAATTTAATTTTTCACTATTTTAGTAATTACTGCATCATCATTGTGTCATAAATAAAATAACTTATTTAATGTCTAAAAATTATAAATAAAATATCATTATGTATGAAATCTTTTTATATTTATAATGAATATTTATAATCTAAAATCCAACATATATAACCCTATGTAATAATTGTTTTTCTAAAAGATATATGCTTGTGTCCTTTTTGTATTCATTTTAACTTAATTAAAATAAAGTGTCCCTATCACCTACAAGTGGCACCATGGGGTCCCCAAATCGACCCAAAGATTCCTATGGTCGAACATGTATCAACCAATAAGGCTAGGACACGTTTTAGGGTAATTTAGTATTATTATAATATTATTTTCTAACCATTATTTACCAGATTTACCCTTAACCATGGTAAATAAAATATTTACCACAGTAATTATTCAAAATGTCTAAAAATAAAAGTTACCTATTTTCACAATTTTGACATCCTGATTCCAAATATGGAATCCATTTTTCTAAATTCAAAACTCATAAGTGGCAGAAATTAATTTAAAATTAATTCCCGCTCTCAAAACAAAAAGCGTGTTTTTAAGAGATAATAACTATCAAAAGATTGACACTTGTTTATGTTCGGTTTAATTGTAAAATTATGTCCAATGACCAAAATTATATTAAATGGTAAAAATATATTCTAAATATACTTTAAAACCACTCAAATTCATAATTTATCACTATTAATTATTTTGATTAAAAAAGTTGTTTTTAATTAAAATTTGGTAATTTTCACTATTCATCAAAATATGAAAGTTATCCGAAAAGTACCAAAATTTCACCTTAGGCTAAATTAGATATTCCGAATCCAAAAAAAAGTCCATTTTGAAATATAAAATATATATAATTTCAAAAATTAGGTATTACTATTCATAACGGCTAGTTTGATTGGTTGTGGTGTGTGTTAAAACTCAAGGTTGCGTACAACACACGCTACTGTATTATTCAAAGAAAGCGTACCGTGGAATATTGGGATGTTTCATTTTAAATTTTTGATGTCCCCATTTAGTCAAAAAGTTTAAAATATTGTATTTAAAAAGTGTTCACTATTAAAATTTGATAAAAGTGCAATACTGAAAATGAATTTGTTCTTGTATTATGTCTAAGATACTAATAATATGGATTCTAAAATTATAAGGATTATATAAAATTTAAAATTTAGTTAATACTCTTCATAACCTCTTTTGAATGGATTTTTGGTAATTCATGGTGCAATTGAACTCGGTGTTGCATGTAGTGCAAGTTATTGAATTATTTTGAAGAAATAACACACTATGAATTCTTGGGGTGTTACAGAAAATAATAATTATGAACATAATTTATGGAATAAAATACATCCTATTCATAACAAACAAGACTTACACTAAAAAACATGAATGGGAAAACAAAGTAGTTAACACAAAAAATAATGGTAATATTGAAATACTATTAACAAAATGATATAATAGGATCATATATGATATCATAAATATTTATATGGTCATGTAATAATTTAATAACATGATTTAACCAATATACATTAGTTGACACAACATAAACTAATGAAAAGTACATGGAAAGGGATAATTTCTCATTCTCCTTTTTTTGAGATAATTTATACATATACATTTAGTAGGGGTATATTTATCATCCATGTTTTCTAAAAATATTTTCATAAAATTTTTAATATTATTTTATGTATGTTTAAATTCATTTTTACCCATCTTTCCTTTTACTATGTGGTATGGAAGGAATCTTTCCCTTTTTAACATACAAGGTACTTTTTTAATTTCCAACAAAAGTATGAGGAGAATGTTTTTTTAACTTATACGATATAAATGGATTTTTATGGTTTCATGAAGCCTTATTTACACGAAGATTCCTCAACACTATTTAAATTATATTTTCAACTAAATTCTTTTCTTTGAAAATTGTGCAACATTTTGAGAAAAAAATGTTTTTTTAAGAAGAAAGGATATTTTCCTCAAGAACTAAGTTCAAGTGTTTTATCAAAAATTATTTTACAACTATGATGATGATTTGAAATAGGGTTATGCTCCTATCACTATTATCACTATGATTAGATTGTGTTATTGATGAAATGATTTTTATAGATTATGTTATGTTGGAATGATATTTGAGAAACCCATTTTAATACTTGGGTTATGCTATAATGAATGATTTATGTTTTTTTGTGGCACATGAAATAATGTTTTCATTATGAGATGGGTGAGACCTATATCTCCCTCCAATTATTTGGGTAATTATTTATATCTCATGATATAGACATGATTGGAATGAAAATGAAATCTAGTTCAGTAATATATGGCTGGAACAACCATTAAACTTAGTTTAGTAATAGAATTTGTCCACTATGATGGTCTTGGAAGCAATGTCTTAGCTATTGTGGAAATAATATTATGAGATTATTATTTTCTTAAAATTACATGTTTTCTCCCAATGATATTATATCATAGTTAATGTTCCTTTATGATCTATGAATTGAGTATTTCCAAGATATATTTGATGACTCATGATTTTGATAATTAAACATTATTTTCATGTTTTAACATTAAAATATTTATTGGTTGTTTTATGTTATCCAAGTTTACCCTTATTGAGCATTTGAGCTCACCCTTTTTATTTTATCCTTTCCCCGTGATATAAATAATTTTTTTGGGTAGGAAAACAAAAGGGGAAGATCTTTATGGGAAATTTTTACGATCTTTAACCAAGTTAGAATATTATAATCTTGGTTTCTAATGACACTAAACTAATATGTTCTTTAAGAGTCTGTATGTTCCATGTATTAAGTGTTCCACAAAAGAAATATAATGTCTATATACATCAATCTTGGTCTTTATAGTTGGTATCAATGTCAATGTTTAGTCAACCTTTGGAAACTTGGATGTAAAGATTCTAGGGATATCCCTAGAGATATTTCTAAGGATATTTCTAGGGATTTCCTAAGGATATGTCTAAGGATAGTTTTCAATCCTAGGGGTTTTTTCATAATAATGAAAAACCTATGGATAATCAGAATATATTATATATTGAAATATTGTAAGTAATTTACCTTAATTATGTTTTACTAATCTCTGATATGTATTTCTAAAATTTTTCATTTTGATCTTAATCAATATCTAGAACTACATAGAAAATATTTAAGTAATTAATATTTCAAATATAGAAATTATGGGAATTATGAAGATCAATTTCCAATGTGTAAATATCATGAAGAGAATCATGAACATGTTATGAGTATTGGTCATAATAATTAGGGTAAAGATATTATAAACAACATGTGAAAGTTATGTGATGTTCTTATAGTATTGTTTACATAAAACCTATGAATCATGATGTTGACAACCCTTAAGGACTGAATCATATTTTTGGAAATACGAAGATGATGGATCCTGAGTAATGGTTTAAGAATAAATTTTGATGATTGAGGTTTATATGTTTCGAAATTCAAAGATTATGTTAAATGAATCATGAAATATGTAAGTGTTTTCATTATAAGTTTTTCATTAAGTATTGGAAATTTTATGTTTAGTAGTTCTAAGGATCCAAAAAGTGATTTAATTATAAGGTGATATACTTAGAGAACATATTATTAAGGGAAAGAAAACCCTTAATATGTCTCATATGTTAAGATAAAGATATGTTGGATGTTACTAGTTTTTTAGGAACTAATTACAGAGTTTTTGACAAGAGGGTTATGATATCATGTATCAAGTATATAACTTTTTGGGACTTAAGGAATATATCCAATAAGTTTTGGAAAAAGGAAACATGCATGTTTTCAAGGTGGATATATGGTAATATATGTTACTACCATGAATCAAGAGAATGAAAAATGAAGTCATTGGGATGTGACGAACAAGATATATCTTGTGGGGGATAAATGATGGAATTCACATGCTTGTTATATTACCTTTATTGTAATTGTTTTTTTGTACTGTGAGATTGGAAAGAAGTAATTTAGATAAGCCTAATGGTTAGAAGGAATTAATTTGGACATAGAATTTTATTTTAATAGCTAAAATATATTTTTAAATGTTATTTTTGGAATGTTATAATAGTATAATTTTAGAAATAGGACAACTCACAAGATGGGCGACAACTAGTCGCGTCAGACAAAGTGGCGGGAATTGAACACACAACAGAAGTGTGACAGGCCTCTATCACCTACCACTGGACTAAGTGAATCCCCTAGTTATTATAAATTAGTTCTAAATTATTTATGTGGTATGATAGAAGAAGTATAAGTCCATTTTTGGAACCACATATGGTTAATCTCACCATGGATGGACTTATGTATATTTGATAACATACTATAATATTTTTATTAGGATAGATATAATGACCTATCATTATATCACATGATCTGCTAACACTTCATGAATGGAAAATTTCCACTTCATTTCTTTAAATAAGATATGATGTTAAAATTTTTCAAGGCATGAAAAACAGTGAGATTGTACCGAAATTATATAAGTATTTATTTTCATGAGAAAAATTTCAATATTAGGGGAAGGGTCTTGAAAACCAAAATGTTATATTAGTACCATCTTATATTATGAATATTATGTTCCCTTAAATCATCGTAGATTTATGGCCTTCTGATAGTTAACTTTCATTAAAGGTTATTCTCTATCACTATCCCTTAGAACATGATTGTTTGATTTCTCTTCCATATCCATGTTTTCACTTCCCACCTATGTTATCCTATGTGGAAACTCAATTATTAGTTACATTTTGTAATTGTTATGTTTCTAAATTTCCATTATAAAATTTATTTTTACTGTCCATTTTTACGATGTCAGTTTCCATGAAAGAAACATTCAATTAGTAAACCATTTATAACCCTGACGAATTTTGAGGGCAAAATTCATTTTAAGGGGGGTATAATGCAATACACTGTGATTTTATGAGATAGAATCTTTTTAATTTCCTTGATTCCTTTTGTTTTAGGCTACAATAATATTAGCTTGTGTTGTACACAACACCGTATTTTCATTTAGTATACACAATAGTATTCTTGGCTTGTGTTTGACACAATTTTATGTTTTTTGATAGAATTAATTTCACGCAACACTGAGTATAGATTTTTTCAATGTATAAATGAACTAAGCTTAGATTATGTTATATGTAACACAAAAAAAATCTTGCACTACGATCCATACTAACATGGCTCGTGTTACACACAAGAGTTACCTTCCTTGATATCTTGCGTTGTACCCGATACCGAGTTTCACTAAATAATGATATACTATTAAAATATAATAATTTAATAAGATATAAAATAGAAAATATGAATAGTATTAACCAAAATTTTAATTTTTTATAACATTAGAATTTATATTACATATTTACTGAAACATGGTATGAGAACATAATCAACTTTTCTGATAAAAGAATTATTTTTCAAAAACAATTTTGTTTTATCGCTTTTTGATGGCGCACCCATTTTAAATCTATTTTTTAACAATTTTATATATTTTATTTGAAAAAATAAACTTCTTATTTAGAATAGGGAAATAAAAATTTACTTTTTTGGATGTTTTGATAATTTTCTAATAAAATACATATTTAAATGAACAGTGAAAAACACTGCATTTTAATTCAAAACTGCCTTTTCATCTAATTTATATACATATTTAGATTATCTTTTTAATTTTTTTAAAGGGTAATTGTATTAAGTAATTATTAATTAATTCCAATTTTGGTTATTGTAAGTATATTCCCATTTAAATAAGACATAAACACATGTCAATCCTTTGATGGTTAATACTTGTTAAAAACCCACTTTTTGGTTTTGACGATGGGAATAAATTTTAAATTAATTACTAAAACATATGTGTTTTGAATTTGAAAAAATAGATTCCATATTTGTAATTAGAATGTAAAAATTGTGTAAATAGGTAAAATTTATTTTTGGACATTATGAATAGTAACTTCAGTAATTATTTTGTTTACCGTTGTTAGTGTAAATATAGTAAATAAGTGTAAAAAATAATTTTATAATAATATTAAACTACACTAAAAAATTTCCTAATCATATTGGATGAGAAATTTCTAACCATGGGCATCCTTGGGACTATTTTGGAACACTATGGAACCACTTGGATGTGAAAATGACATTTGATAACAATTAATTTAAAGTAAATAGAAATATGACATAAACTTGTATATTCGTAATAAAACAATTTAATATGGGGTTATACATCATATAAATTGAAATATAAATATTCATTATAAAGATAAAAAGAGTTTCTAAATCGTGGTATTTTATTTATAATTTTTAGATTCCAAATAAATAAGTTTATTTATGGCACAATGATGATGTAATGATTACCTTATGAATGAATGATTTAATTAAATGAGATTATAAATATTAAAATAAATTTATTTTGAAAAAATTTTATTCCTTCCAAGAATTTTATGGATGATTATAACATGATATATTTTAATTAATGATGTTTTTTTGAAATAATCAAGTTTTTTGGTTTTTAAAAAAATTCATTATATGAATAGTATAAAAATTGACATAAATGAGTTTTCAAAACAAATACTATTTTATTAAATGATATAATAGTCTCAAAAATATAATATTTGTCCAAATTACTTAGATAATTTTAAAAAAAATATTAATTAACCACTTGAGATTCTATTGGAATTTTATAGTAACTATATTAACCATATTTTATAAATATAAAAGAAGATATGGTAAGAATTAAATTAGGTAAATAAGGGTTAAAGCTAAAAGAGAAGGTTAAATTTGAGACCTAATGTTCTGTGAAATTAAAGTTTTGATATAATTGCGAAAATTAATCATCTAATATTTGAATTAAATTAGTTTTTGACATTTTTAAACTGAAAATAAATTTATAATAAAATAATTTTTCAATACCTTCGTCAAGTGACCCTACTCCTCTCTTATAAAATGGAATATCATCCCACATTTCCCTACACAACCATGTGAATTATAGCCTAAAAAACCCAAATCAATTACCCTATAAACATTATATGTTAACTTCTTGAGGTCCTGGTTTTCCAAAAATTCCATCTCTAGTGTCCCTAAGAAGAGATCTCAAGATGTCCAACGAAGAAGTGGTAATTGCTTTACCAAATCAATTCAATCTCTATTTATATTCTACTTCCTCTTTATATGTTTATTAAAAACTAAATTAATAAATACAGTATATTATAAAATTTTATATTTTATTATAATTATGGGAACACCTTATACATCATTTTATCCATCCTATAAATAATAATTATACCATGTGTGCATACATACGACTTACCATCTCCACGTTGGGGTGTAATTTTTTATTCTAGAATACTCTATTAATGTGGGTATAATGGTAAGTATAGTGGATTTAAATAATTAATATAACATGATAATTATTCTTTATAATTAATATACCAGCCAATAACATATCATTTAACAATCAAGAGAATGATACAGTAGCTCGTGCGTACATACGACCTACCGTCTCCCCAACATGGTGAGATTCATTCTCCATGTTAACAATTCAAGTGTGATTATAAAATTTATATGATGAGTGAAAATAATAATTATTTACAAAATTTAATGAATAAAATACATCCTATTCCTAACAAACATGACTTACACAACAAAACAGGAATGGAAAAATGAAGCAGTTAACACCCAAAATAATGGTAATATTGAAATAATATTAACAAAATGATATAATAAGATCATATATGATATCATAAATATTTATATAGTCATGTAATAATTTAATAACTTGATTTAAACATTATAAATGTGGTGACCACACCCCCAACTAATGTAAATAACAAGGTAAGGGATAATTTTTCAATCTCATTTTATCAGCGACTGTTTATACGTAAGGTTTTACTTGTGGCATCCATGTTTTCTAAAAATGATCTCATATATTTTTTACAATTATTCTATTTATTTTTTAAATCATTTTTACCCATTATTGATTTTTACTACATTTTATGGAAGGAATAGTTATTTTTTTACCATATGAGATACTTTTTTACTTTTCTAGAAAATGTACGAGGAGAATGTTTTTTTAACTTGTACAACAGGATTGGATTTTTACGGTTTCATTATGCCTTATTTCCACGAATCTTTCACTGCAATATTTCAATTTTATTTTCATATAAATTAATTTCTTTTTAAAAGTTCAAGACATTTTGCGAAAAGAAATTTTTTTGAAAAAAATTATTTTTTAAGAAATAATTTCAACTAGTTTATCAAAATTAGTTTCCATCTAAGATGACGCTCTTAAATAGGGTTTTGTTTTTATCCCTATTATCAATATTGTTATATTTTTTTAATTATGGAATTAAATTTTTATAGATTATATTATTATGGAATGATATTTAGGAAACCCATTTTATTTCTTGGGTTATTCTATGATGGATGATTTATGTTTTTTTGGAACATGTAAGAATGATTTCACTATGAGATGGGTGGGACCTATATCTCCCTCAAATGCATTAGGTAAAGATTTACATCAAATGAGACATATATCAATGTAATGAAAATTAAATTTGATTCATTAATACATGGCTATAATGGAATGTAAATCTGGTTCAGTAATGGACTTTTTCAACTATGACGGTCTTGAAAGCAATGCCTTCACTACTATGGAAATAATATTATTTTCATATTAGTTTTCCACAATTACTTGTATTGTTCCAATGATATTCTATAATGGTCAATGTTACTTTATGATTTATGACTTAAGTACTGTCATGATTTATTTCATGACTCAAAATTTTTATTTTTAAACATTATGTTATTATTTTAACATTCCAATGTTTATTGTTTGTTTTATGTTCTCCATGTTTACCCTTACTGAACATTTGAGATCACCATTTTTATGTTTCCCTTTCCACAGGATATAGAGAAATATTTTAGGTAGGAAAAAATATGAGATCTTTATAGGAGATTTTGAAGATCTTTCACTATGTTAGAAGATTATGATCCATGTTTTCGAAGACAATAAACTAATACTGTCTGTGGGTGTCTATCTGTGTCATGTATAAAATATTCCAAAATAGAAATTTAATGTTCATATAGGTCATGTTGGGTCTCTATATTGGGCCACAATATCTTAAAACATTCATCATACCACAACTCTTGAAAAAATTGGTTTCATAGAAATTTATTCATTGCATAACCCATGGAAAAGGAATGGGTTTCAAAACGTAATTAACAAATTTGAAATAGATGAGTTTTCATTGAATAATTCTTCAATTATCATCATATTTAAACAATCTAGAGAAATAAAGTGGATGATATTATTTGACCATATCCATGTCAAGGAATAAGTAACATCAAGGATGTCATCATGGATTGAATATTTTTTTTAAAGATTATTCGAATATTTCTTGAAGAATATATCATTTCAATTGTGAAATCACTAATTTTTAAGAAAATAATTTCCCAAATATGAAGGAAAAAAATTATTTTAAAATAAACATGTTATATTATAAATTAACATCCAAATAATTGGTTGGTTATGATGATGGAAAATTATGGTCATGATGTATATGTTAAATAAAAACATTCCTTTTGTCTGTTTACAAGAAGTCAAAAAGTACCTCATCAGAAAAATAATAAGAAGATTTATTTTAAACCATTTTTTTAAAAGTAAAAAATGTTTATAAATATATGTAAAAAATAATTGGATAATATTTAAAATATTATTGAAAATATTTTTAGTAAACATGGAAATGGAAGGGAAAGGATTTTCAAGCAAATACTGAAATAAAGATTATTTTCCATAATAAAATTATTTCAAAATATTTTGTACTTAAAGATAGTAAAATGAAAATAAAGCATGTATTATCCTTAAATAAATATAGAATAATAAAATCCACTAGTTTCTTAACAGGTATATCATGTACTTTCATCATAGTAAACTTAATCATAAAAAATCATGGTAAACAATGGGATTGTAACATAAAACCCTTACTACGTTGGTAACATTTGAATCATAATCCCCATAAAAGAAAAAATTAAAATGAAACTTTAATTATCATTAACATAATTATAATATTTAAATAACATCTTATATGGCAGTATATACACCTCATAAAATAATATATGATTAAAACATAACATATGCCCCAATAAAGATAATTTCAGATAATAAACCCTTACCTCAAGTTCCACTTGATTAGACAACACTCTAACATCCTATATAATAAATTTAAATTAATTATAATATATATTATAATAATTTAAAATAATAAGATTATATATTACCCCATTATAAATTTTCAAAACCCCTTTTATTAATAATCCTTCATTAAAATCATCAATTCTAGGTGTTAACTGTTTCATTTATCAAGGGTATTTAAGTGCAGTAGTTCCGGTACTTGTACTTTGATTGTCGTTCAATTATCTTCATAATGTTAATAATGATATAAATATATTATATTTAAATAATAAATATATCTATAATAATTCATAATAGATAGATATAGAAAAATTAATTTCACTATTCATGGATATGGTAGGTCGTACGTACGAGTGAACACTATTTTAAAATTTCAACAGATGGAATCGAAGAAAGTTAAAAAATAATTCACCTTTAAAGAATCAATATTATATCATATAAATCATTAATATTAATTTAATATATTATTATTACAATCCAAGTAAAATATAATTGAAAAAAATTTACATCATTTTCTGATGGTGGTGGTCCATATGTACACATGAGTGGCATTATCATTTTCCAATGGTTTAGAAGGTATGGATTTAAACATGATATTATCATTATAAATGAATAATTACTTAATAAATATAATATATAATCTTTAAATCCATAATAATAACCATCCATATAATATTATGATAAAAAATTAATTGTATCACTACATAGAGACGAAAAGTCGTATATACAAATCAGTGATATATTCACTTCCCATTTGATTTAAAGAGTGTGAATAATGGTGGTTTCATAATAATTACAATTTTATATATTTAAGATAATATTTTTTATATTTAATTAATAATAAAATAGATTTATTTGGGGTAAGATAATAATTAAAAACAAAGTGATCGATTATGGTGATTTCCTCTTCTCGGAAACAACTCCCTTTGATCTTCTCTTAAGGCCCCTAGGGTTATAATTTTTGAAATAATATCACCTATATAATGCCTTAAAGGATGTTTAAAAGGGATATTATAATGGGAAGGTCAACATAGATGGATCAAAAGATGTTTAGAAGTGAGGGGAGGAGGTTCCCTTTTAAAATTTAGGTCAAGGATACTTTTAGACTTTCTTAAAATAAAGAAATTATAATAAAGTCATTATAAAGAAAATGATTAAAAATAGCCATAGATTTTAAGTTTTTTTTTATTTTTTTCATATAGTAAACTAATATAATTTAGATAGGTTTATGTGGTGTTTTAAAGCATATCTTTTTGTTCAACCCCTCACATTTCCGATTTTAACGTTAGCCATGGTAACAACATTTCCACTATTAAAGGGTTATAATTTCTTATATAATGTAAATATTTAATCATAGGTGAAAAAATAATGAACGTTTCAACTATATCTCATACTAATTTCATAATTTTTTATATTTATAATTTTTAAATTATTTAATAAATTATATTTTCCATAAAATATTATTATTAACATTTTTTACATTATTCGTTTAATTTTAATTTTAATGACATAAATAAAAATTATACAATTATAATATAATACTTCAAGATATTTATAATGAATAATAAATATTTAAAAAAAATTATACACTAAATTGCCTAAATTAGATGAATTTTAATATTTATAAATTCATTTTTTTGTTACTTGAATAAGTATTGTACTAGCATTCTATAATCATTTTAGGTAATTATTTAATTCCTAAAATTTATAAAAAAAAGTACCATGATAAAGATAATTTATCTTTAAAATACCAATTTTAAAATTAACTAATACTATATATTTTCTTATGAAATAATTTAGGGGATATTAAAGTCAAAATAAAATAATTTTTGACATTATCTTTTACTAAAATATTAAAAATGTCATTATCGAGGTAAAATGGCACCCAAATTTAAAATATTTGATACTTTTGTGATATTTTACGAAATAAACTCATATAATATGACAAATTAATGTTTTGGGTTTATTTGTTTGACCATATTAGTTTAGTATTATCCCTGGTTAACCCATTTTACCTTTACTACGATTGAAAACATTTACTATAGTTACTATAAATTTTGACCAAAACTAAAAGTGACCCATTAATAAAACATGGACCTCTTGATTGAAAATATGAAATTCATTTTTCACTATTCAATTCATAGAAGTGGAATCAATTAATTTAACATAAAAATGAAAAACATAATGGAAAAATCGTTTTTTAGAAAATTACATTTTAAGTATAATTTTTTTATATCAATGTAAATAATAAAATTTACTCAATATACAATAATAATATTTTTTAAACAAAATTAAAATATTTACATTTTAAAAATAATTCAAAATATAATTTTAATTTGTAAATAAATAAAATATAAATTATTATTTTCAATAAAAATCAGTATTTTTCATTACTCATTGAAAAATAAAAAATTACATAAAATTATAATAAAATCATTATAAGATTATTTTGATATTATGAAATAAAAAAATATTCCATTTTCAAAAAATAAAATTTATAAAATTTCCCTTAATTAATTTTTTATTTTTCCTAAAAAACAATAAAAAACATTTTTAAATAAAATGTATTTTTGAAGCATAAAGTGGATTTACTAACATTTTAATGATCATTTCCTAATAATTAATCAATAAATTTTTATTTAGTAGGTACTGTATATATATTTCATAATATCGTTTATCCTATTCAAACCCCCTCCAATTCAATGCATAGGTTATTACAGTCATATTTAAATAATAAAAATAAATTATTGTCATTTAATATCAGTATTGTATGTCATATATTATATCAAACATAATATTCATCATGTAAAATACAAGGGTGTTACATTATACCATGTTTAATAGATTTTATCATCACAATTTTAAATTTTTATTTGTAATCAAGGGACTAACATTTCAAAATTCCTTTTTGGAAAACCCAAATCAAAAAAGGGTTAACAGAACATCCACTTAAAAAGTGAGAAAGGGAAATATGAATGTTATTTGGAATAAGAAAAAATTGGCTCTCCAAATAGGAGAACATGATTTAGAAGTGAAAATATATACATGTAAGAAAAAAATAATTCCCAAGGACTTATAGAGAGTGATAGATAACATGTTTTGAAGAAAGTTAACGACCATAAATCCATAAATATATGATGGGGGAAAAGAAAATAGATTGATCAGAAATGAAGGTAATAAGGAAAAAACTATTTCAATATCATTTTGCAATTTTTTGAGGAATTTATTTAATTGTTATACTAAAAAATGGAATATACTTACTTGAAAATTATTATTTTATACATTAATCTATTTCCACTATAAACTCGTCATTTTCTACAAGAAATGAGTATTCAATACAAGTTTTTCTATATAGGAAGAACAAAAATATAATTCTTAATCCAAAAATGGATATTAAGATATTCATTCTACCTTTAAATATTAACCAAACATAATATGGTTAGGATAATATAATACTCAAAATGAATAAACCATCATATGAAGAAATATATCATCAACTTCCAAATCTTCATCAATGACACCCAAAGTACAACTTATATCAATCAGTAAATAACTAACCTTAAAATTCTTCAAAATATTCCATCCTAAGATTCAAAACCAATTATTATAAATATTTTATCACAAAATATTCAAATATAAATTTAATTTTCATCTCTAAATATTATAAATTTCTCTTAATGTATCATACCAAAAATGTATATACCCTAATAATACAATCTTTGTTATTTTCCAATCATTTCAATAAATAACACAAGTCACAAAAAAGAAACATTAAAATCATATATATATAAAAGATAATTTAAATAATATTTCTCAAATAAAATCCCATAATGGATTATTTACATTAATCCTAAATAGTTCCCAAAATAGTGAACTTTTGAAATAACATTATTAACCAAATCAATTTTCAATTCCATATTTATTTCTAAGATAAGTCATATGATCCTAAAAACATAATCTTTATCTATATCATTATTTTAAAAAATAAATTTCAGAATAACCGAGACATCACATTGACCAGTGGTTGACATTTCACCTTTATCACCTTTCGATTATAGGTTCAAGACATATGACCTTTACAGGTGTGAAATGTTGTCTTTTTTACTCAAAATATTTTAATATAATTCCAAAAATTTCCCTATAAATATGATGAATATCCAAAAACTAACCTTATTCATAAAATATCACGTATAACTTAACGGTTATCAATAACTTCAAACATATGAAAATTGAATTATTCTACAAATAATACTCCATGTTGAACCTATTGGTTATATATACCTTACCCCAATGAAATTTCTCCCAAAATTTCATTAATCACATAAAAATCGTATCACTTAAAACCTCAAAAGGGTTGTCAAAGGTTATGAACTTATGATCAACCATAAACTCATAAACATAAGGTAATATCCATAAATAATATGTTAATCTTACATGAATAATTATATGATTCCACAATCCAAATATGTTTTTTATTGTTATAATAAAATACCATTAGTAAAATTACTTATGAAAATTAATTCTTGAATATAAATACATAAATACTTCAACCCATCCAATTTAATGATTGGTATATCATAGTTACTTACTTAGTCTTGGATTTAACAATTAAAATATGGAATTAACATGGATTATTACTAGGTTACCTATATTTAATACAATGACCTATAAATGGATTGTTCATATGAAATTTATTTCTCTCCATTGAACTCCTCAATTTTCCCTATAAATTCATTAAATTATGCCCTTATTCTCTACATATAAAACATTTTCATTTTATATTTATCCATTCTCATGGGTTTCTTTTAGAAGATTTTTGATATGAATGAAATTAATCTCTCATCCCTCTATGGTCTCCAACTCCCAATTTATTAGTGGACTCTATCCTTCTCTTATTTGGGGAGTTTGAGAGATGGTAAAGGTATAGGTTGTTAATCATATATCATGATAAATGATTAAGAATAATCCCAATATCATTCACATCAGTTATAATCCGAGTTGGTTTTGGAGAATCATCACATTTTCTATCACATTAAACATTAACATCTTTCCTCAAGGTTCCAACCATTAACAAAAACCAAAAATCCTTGAGTAAAAAACATTAATCATAATTATGAAAAATCATTTATAGGATGACCAATTCATGAAACATTATTTTCAATATATGACATATTATGTTTTCCCAAGGTCATTCATGATCATTATATATTCAACTTCTTCATGATTATTCACAAATAAAGTATGAATTAATGTAAGAATAACCCCCTAACATGTCAAACTGGGTACAAAGTAAGGGAATACTCACCATTCACTAGAATGATGGATGACATATACTAGAAAAACTCTTTTCAAGTTTATTAACATTAGATTCATCTATTATAAAATAAAATCTACTTGCAACGTCCATACTGGGGTGTTTTTTTAGAAAACTACAATCTCTTATGATATTCCCTTATATATATGATGATCTTAAGGATTATCACTTAAATTTTATCAACCCAGATTCCAAAGTGTAACAATATATTGATTTCATGCCAACTATAAAAGTCTAGACTTATAACCTATGGGAAATAATTTATACATTTCAATGAACTCCATGGGACACTACACCACCTATGTGGGACTCTTACGACAATCCTTAGTAGAAACCATTTCCTTATGAAACCCGTTCATAGAGTGTCATGCTTCAACTAAGGTTCACATGCCAGAGTTCCTAAGGATCAGATCTATTCATTTTATCGAATACCAACTATAGAAACCCATAGTTTTCTTACATAGATATTACATCTTATTAGATGAATAATCATTACATAACATAATGATCCATGCTAGAATCATATAGTTCTACAATCTTTGAAATTTGGGAGACATAGAAAAAAACATTATATGTGGGATACATCATCTCCCACTAAAATATCCATAACTAGAACCCTTATAATAGATATCATACTTGGTAACTATCTTTATAATATGGGGAAAATGAAACATAGGAAAGGATTACATCATACTCTCAATAATAGAAAAAATGGTAGATATAAATGACCACTTGAGCATGACATGAGAATAAGGGTATGATAACATGAGAATAACATTTTAAAATCACACCCTTCATGTCATAAATCATAACATTGATTCATTAAATAATTCTCTACAGTTAATAAGACATAAATCATATAGGAATCAAAGAACATAAATCAAGAGTGCATAAAATTGTTACAAGACATGCGTTTTTGGCATACACATATGTATAGAAAATCATTTCCCTAGAAGTGAGTGATCACCACCAAGACTATAATAGTGGATTGGTTTCACTCCCCAACACATAATTTTAGTCAAGTTTCACTCAAAATACTATCATAGCTGACAAAGTCCCATACTTAACTAGGTTCACTCTTCATTCCAGTATTGTTTATCTGATAATATCTCAATATTTACTCAATTCGTTATAGGGGTATATAATTCATGGCCCAGCAATGAAGTAATTAAAATCATACATATGTGTTCCATAATATCTAAAACAATTCATCATATCATAACCTATGAATGGAAATTGGTTTTATAAACATTTAACCACATCATAATAACCATCTATCAAATATGGTGATGAAAAATGAATTGTATCATTATATGGAAATGGTAGGTCATACGTAGGTACAAATGATACATCTGAATCCCATTTAATGAAAAGAGGGTGAATAAAAAAATTAATAATCAGAATAACATTTCAGTATATTTAAGATACTTAATTTATTTTTTTAGTAATATAATATATTTATAGGATGTAAAATAATAATTAAACATACAATGATCGGTTATTGGGATTATATCTAATTTGAAAAAACACTTTTAGATATTCTCTTAGGGGGGCTAGGGTTAGTATTTTGGAATAAAAGAAACTCAAGAATGTGGATAATGAAGTTGATAAGGTATTTTGGTTGGGGAAGATCAATATATATGACTCAAAAGGTTTGTAAATGCTAGGCCATTAGTTTCCCTTTTATAATAGAGGTGAGGGGAATTTTTTAAATTTCATAAACTATTAAATTGTAATAAAATCATTATTCAGAAAAATTCACCCAAATTTCCATAGATTCAAATATCAGGTAGGATATGATTGTAATATCATCAACCAATTGAACATAGGACTCATTTATTTGGATTTTTAAATTATATTTTGGTTTAACCCCTTAGTTAACTCATTTTTACCTAAACCATGGTACAAACGTTTTCTCTCTTAAAGGGATATGATTTTACTTATAAGATAAAAATTGGATTATAAATGGAAAATTGAAGAAATATTCAACCAAAGATAGTGTAATTTTATTTTTTAAATATTTTTATAATTTTCAAGTAATTTAATAAAATATTATTTCCATAAAATATCGTTGATTTCAATTTAAACTCTCTACATTTAATTTTATTTATAATGATATAAAAATGTAATTTTACTATAACAATTTTATAAATTTTAAAGAAATAATAATTATATTTTAAAAAATTAGACACGATAATTTTTCCAAATTACATTACTCTAGATATTTTTAAAATCATTTATTTCATTTTTATTTTAATTAAATAAATATTTTATTAGAATCGTATTATAATTTAAGGTAATTATTTATTTCCTAAAATATAGAAATAAATTTACATGATAAAAAATCATTTATATTTAAAATACACTTTTAGAACCTAACTTATACTCTTTTCCCCTTCTGTAATATTTTAACAAATATTAAAGTCAAAAGAATGACATTTTTTGATATTATCATTTTGATAAATATTATAAACTTTATTATTAAGGGAAATTGGATCCAAAATTCCATATATACTATAATTATATTTCGTGGCCAAAATAAACTCATACAATAGGATAAATGTGATTTTTTGGTAGATTTTGAGACCTTATAAAAAAAATTCCCCAAATTGACTCATTTTACCTTTATCGTGATAATAAAGATTTACTATGATTATCATTCATTATGACCAGAAATAAAATTTTCCTATTTACCAAATTGGAAAATCCTAATATGAAAAAAGGAATTCATTTTTTAATATAAAATTCCTAGAATCTGAAAAAATTAATTTAACATAAAAATGATAAATGCAATGAAAAACATTTTTTCAGAAAAAGTGTCATTTAGGCATAGAAATGTTTTTATATCAAATTAAAGAAAAAAATTCCTTCAAAAATAAAATAGTTATATTTTATTTCATAAAAAGAAATAATTTTCATTAAAACTAATATAAAATATAATTTTACTTTAAAAATACTTAGAATGAAAATACAGTTATCAACAAAAATCACTATTTTAATTATTCATTTAAATATAAAACCTTTCAGAAGACTCAGAAAAATTTATCATTATATTATATTGATATGTTGATTTAATAAATTATATGCTACTTCTAATATTTAATTTCTAAAATTTCCATGAATTAATTTTAATATTTTCTCAAAAAACAACACAAATCATTTTTAAATAAATTGTACTTTTTAAGCATAAAATGGATTTTCTAAAATTATATATTCATTTTCTAAGAATTAATAAATAAATTTTTGTTACATTGGTACTTTATATATATATATATATATATAAATCATAAGATATTTAATCATATTCATTCCCTCCAATTTATTGGCAAGGTTACAATAGTCATATTGAAATAATTCAATTTAGTGGTTCATTTAATCAAGGTGTTGCATGTTGTATACACTATTTAACATAATTCTATTCTTATAAATTCTTGTGTCATTATAGTTTATATAACATTAGATATTATGACATTTTTATATGAGATTTACATAATAGTTATAGATACAAACTAGGGTCGATAAGTTTAAAGTTGATCATAAGTTCTAAGGCACTAATACCCCTTTGGACGTTTTATGTTATGGGGTTTTGAGGTGAATTGAAACTTTTAAAATATTTGAGGATGAATAGTATTTTCATTTTTAAATAACCCTTTGGGTTGGTAAATTATTTAATTTAAAGTAAATTATAGTATATTAGATATTGGGATATATTAGATATTGATGATTAAAAAGTGATTCATTGACAAGTTGATTTTTTGGGTAAATTTATATTCAAGATAAGGATAACATTTTAGGTTATTACCTAAATTCGATTCATTATTTTTTGTTTATATTAACTACATTATAAGATTATATAGTGATTAATCATGGTGAATAACATTATTTTGGATGAGGTTTCATTTTGTTGAGTTATATGTAACCCTAAGGTTTTGACATGTGGTTTAACATGAAGGATTATTTTGAAAGAATACAATTTATTTTTTTGGGATATAAGCTGAAAGCTATGAGAATATATTTGTGGTTATTACATTCACCAATTTTTTAGTTATTAAGGTTATTTAGGATCTAGGGTAATTAAATTGTGGAATAATATATGTTGAACATTTGGTTCTATTATGGAAAGTTTGATGAAAAATGAATTATTTGTTCATATAGAGGTTTATACGTTTTAGATATTATCTTACCTTGTTCTAAAAAATTTTGTTTTGGTAAATGTTTAAAGATGTGAGGAATAAACTGTAATCATTTTTTTGGATAACCTGAACTGATAAAAGATTATTTTATTTCTTAATGCATGAAGAAATAATCTTGATTACTAATGGTGTAGAGAAAAGAGGATATTATGGTGGAAATTGATTATATGATGAAATTCTAATTGTCATGTAAGTATATTTACTTGGGTTTTTACCCAAGATGGTAAATTTGTTACTCAACTCTATGAAAATGATCTTGAAGTAAAAATTTTCCCTATTACATTAATTTCTATTGAATTAGTAGTATTTTTACACATTATTGGTCTATGGTTTTATGGTCATTAACATTCTCATGATCTTTTACTTTCTTATGATCATTGTTCTCTTTCACTCTCTATCATTATTTGGACATAAATTTTCCTTCCATGCCCTTATTTTGAATTACCACTAATTTTATCATATTTATAAACCAAGTTAAGATTAACTATATATGACCTTAATATTTCCCTTTCCTTCTTTTCAAGAGGATGTTTTATTATCAATTTTAATGATGTTGGTTTTCAACATAAAAAATTTCAAATAGAAAACCTATGACTTCCAAGTATAAGGTCAAATTTCTAGGATGATATTTATTAATGGGTGGGGGATTTGGGGAGAATGTAACTCCTTGATATTTCAAAATAACACAACGTTTGATAGCATAAACAACACAAAACACCAAACTTAAATGAACCTTGAAGTATTTTTGACAGTTATAAAATATCTATTTAGTTGGAAGATATGAATAAAAGTAACAAAATTATAAAATATATATAATGGTTCTAATTAATAAAAAATTACCGATAAATGATTATGAAATAAGCACTCAATTTTTTGAAATGTCATTTTATTCTTCAAAATAAATTTTTCAGTATTTTTTATTTTTTCTAGAGAATATTATAATTAATTTCTGTAAATTTTAGAAATTTTAAAAAATCATTTTTGAAATTAGAATTTCAAATTCCGATTATAGATATTTTTAGAATTTTTAGAATTTTTTTGGTTTTTAATGAATAATGAAAACACTATTTTTTTTAAAAAAATTTCCTCATGTATTTAAAAATTACACTTTTATGGTTTAAAATTAAAATTAGTTCTATTATATTAGTAATAATGCAATTAAGTTCACTTGAATTAATTTTATGGTTGAATTTTGAAAAAAACATTTTTAACATGAAAGGTATATTTCTTTAAAATCATTTTTCATCATGTATTACAGATTTAATTAAATACTTCCACTTCTATAAATTTAACTTGATAAAACAAATTAAATATTTTTATACATTGTAAATAATATAATTTAATAAATTCAAATAAATTAATGGACCAAATTAATAGTAACAATATTAATTTTTTGTTACCATGGTAAAGGAAAAATGTGTTAATTATTAATAAAACTAGTATGATAACACTTAAAATTCATTAAAACACTTTAAATTATTTCATTTTATGAGTGTATATCATCCATAATTATCCAACAATCTAAAATATGACTTTTTTCACCATTTTAATTTGATCTTGACCGTTATAATATTTAAGTAAAAGATAATGTCCAAAATATATCTCTCTTGCTTTTAGTATGTATAATATTTTTTGAAATAGATTAAAAAACTTTTGCACAATTCTAAATGGTTATTTAATACATAAAAAAATATTATGGTAATTTTTTTTAATTTTTATTGATAAAATATTTACTTCAAAATCTTATACAATGTCGACACAGTGTTTGTGTAAGTAATAAAAAAATAAAGTAAATTATTTTAAAGACTATTAAAGTAATATGTTTTAGAGATTTAAGGTTTTCCATTTTTAATATAAATATAAAATATTAGAGATAAATGAATTTTTTATACTTTAATTCCATTTCTGTCATGTTTTTTTCAATGTCAAATGATGTGAATAATTTCTAAAATGACATTAACAATATTTTATGATAAATACATTTTCTTAATTTTTTTTAAAATCAATAAAAATATTTTTAAGAGAAAAATTAAGATATGAAATGGTATAAAATGTAACTCCTTGTCCATTTATGATCCAATTGTTAGCTTATAAGTAAAATTATGACCCTTTGATATTAAAAATTCATCACCATAATTAAGGTTAAAATTGGATAACAAAGGGATTAAACAAAAATATATGTTTTAAAAATATATCCAAACAGGTAAAAATTTTATTATATGATTATATTAAAACCATATCTTCCTTATAATTGAACACATATCATTTTGGAACCATTTTAAATCAGTTATACACATATTATATAATATTATATTACTTCATGTATTTCAAAAAATGACATTAATGAAAGTATATAATAGAAGATATTTTATAAAAAAATATATAATTATCTTATCAATAGGTTTCCTTTAGTTAAGGAATAACATTTTTTTACTAAAATAAATCTAGCCAAAAGAAAAATCTCCTCCGCATAATATGAAATGAAATGAAACAACAATTTTATTGATTATAAAATGAAAGATCATTTTCATATACATAGTAAATTCAACAGCAGTTCCCACTCAAACAGTGAATTACCTTGATTGAAGATCCTACGTATCTCTTCATTAGACCTTTTTTGTTCAAGAGTGAGATTTATCTTTAATTCCTTAGAGGATTATAATGTAGACATTGAACTTTGAAATTCATAATAATCCATAAATGGACTTCTTTTTAGAGGATTAGGATTGAAACCATCAATCATATTTCGCTTTTTATTTATGACAATATCCTTAAAAGAAGAAGAACCACCGCTTCCTAAAGTCTTGGGATGAGAGGATGAGGAGACCGTCCATACTACCTTGTTAGCTTCATTAGTAAATATGTTACCCCATTTACTTGAAACTCTTTAATAATTTAAATCTGCATAAATAAACTGAAAATAATACATATTTTATTGAAAATTATATTGAATGAGACCATATTCCCATGGAACATGTCCATAGAAATTATTTTTCACTAGATATACAAATTTACCTTCCCCCATAATACCATATTTTTATGTAATGTCCTTTGGTATGACACATTGGATAACCACATTTGTTTTATGTCCTACAAAATGTGGATCCTCACCTGGTAGTTGATTCTCATAACTTGTTTTATATTTTCCCCTTATATCCTCTTTGGGGAAGTGATTAAAAATAAAAAATAATATTAATCAGTAATCATACCTTTTTGAGTAGAAAAGTGATCAGGTTAATCCCATTTCAAGTCTGTGTCTATTCCTAAAGAATATTCATCATCTAGACTTCCCCCTAATAGATCCATTGTAGTATAAAAATAGGGACCAACACTGCTAGAAGAAGTTCATACATTAACTCAATTAAAATATTTAAAATTAATTAAAAACATTTTTTTAATTTAATGACAAATGATTTCAAATACATACCATGGTCTTCTTATGGGTCTTTTTTCTTTTTTATTTTAAACTTCTTGTCCCTTAAGGAATAAATAATATTGATGCCCAAATAATTGTTAAAAGAGTTAACATAGGGTTAAAACTAAGAGATAATATTGAAAAAAATAATTAAATATTTTCGAAATTATATTTTATAAGAATATATTAACTCCCAATCTTCATATTATCTTCTAATTATATCAACTGGGAGCCTTTTTCATTGAAAATTAATTAATATTAATTCAATACTTTAGAGAATTCCCAGAACTCCCCTCCCATCAGTTATAAAAAGGAACCCCTATCATCTATTCCATACACATTTTGAGCCTTATATCTCAGCCAATACCTAATAGAATACCTTCATATCTTCATTCTATAAACTCTAGAGTATTTTTTCTTTCTAATGACCATTCATTAAAGGCTTCAGATGTAATAAAAAATCATTTTCCCAACAAAGAGGTATAACTCTTAACCGAGTGTTTGCAATGTTATTTATTGTTATAATTACTCTAAATATATGGTATAAATTCTAAAATAATTAATGAATTATATTAAATATATTTAATTGTTTTTATTATTATGGAACCACCATTATCTACCTTCTTCCCATCTGTTGGAAAATTATAACGTCACTTGTGCATACGTCTAGATTACCACTTCCATGAAGCGATGTAATTCATTTTTTGTTTCTGATTTACATGGATGTTAATAAGGATAAATTTAATTAATATATATGTTATATTTTATATAATAATAATTATTTATTATTATTTATTATTTATCTTTCTTTCTTTCTATTATTTGAAAAGTGAAAAAAATATTCATGCGTACTTATGTTCTGTCATCTCCATTAACGGTTTAATTCAATTTTCTATCAATAACTTTTGGGGCTGAATATAAATATATATATATATAATTAATATATATTATATTTATATCATGTTTATCATTATTTAGATAATGTAACCATGATAAAGTTTTAAATTCTCAGACTTTCAACCTTAAATATGCATGAAAAATAAAGTATTTATCAACACAAATAATTATTTTAAAAAAGAATTATTAATAAAGGGGTGATAAAATAGTATATACAAATCCTATGTGGTGTGATATATATAATAATGGTTCTTTAATAGAGTTATAATAAATATATATTTAGTATACAATTGGTTTTAATTTGTACGAAGTGGTATGAGACTTGAGGTAAGGGATTTATGTTCCAATCAATGTTTAATCGGGATTGTTTATGCTTGAATTTTAGTTTAGGAATTTTTATGATACATATCTGCTAAATCCTTATATTTTTTTATAATTTTTGTATTCATATAATTTTTAGGTAATAGTACCATTTTCCTCTCTTTGGTACATAAAATGATTGGGAATGTTTTTGAGAAAAACAAACATTATTTTATATATAGATGGGAATATTTTTCCTCCATATCCATATCTTATATAAAATGTTTTCATGAATGGTTTTCTATTTTAATATGAATTATTAATGTACATTTAATTTATTTTTATATTTTTATATTTTTTAAAGGAATATTCTTGACATTTTTCAAACTCGGTACTTTTGACTTTTTACCAAAAAAATGAAAGGAATTTTTGTTTTAAAATACATAAAATGAATAGATATACCATCAATAGCATCCCTAAAATATTTAATGCTTACATTACAGGTTTCCATGGTAAATATTTAATAAATTATTTTAATAAAATTTTGAATTTTTTTTTGATTTAAAGTCAGTAATTTTAAAATTAAAAGGTTTTTTTTCATCAAGGAATATTCGAGTGATATTTTAATTCAATTTTCATTAATTATGACTTCCTTTGAAGTAAATTTTTATTTACTAGGATATTATCAGTTTGTAAAATCATTGTTATTAATATGGATGGTTTATGATTATTATGATGATATTTTAATGAAAATCATTTATTTTCCACAAGTTATTCTATTACAAAATAATGAAATGATTATAAACATTTTTTCTTTCCTTGGATTATGTTATGAGGACATAATGAATATTTAGTGATCTTGTGGAACACATATGTATTATTTTCATTATTATATTGGTGTTCCTAGAATTATATGTTCATATACTTCATTAGGTAAA
This sequence comes from Viscum album, assembly GCA_963277665.1. Lineage (NCBI taxonomy): Eukaryota > Viridiplantae > Streptophyta > Magnoliopsida > Santalales > Viscaceae > Viscum > Viscum album. The sequence goes on from OY728119.1 coordinate 1,983,587,802, forward strand.
ATGTTATATCTCATGAGATAATTATGGGAAATGAGTTGATGTGCTTAAACCATTTGGGGAAATAAGTAAGGGTGCCTAATCCACTATGGGAAATAGGTATGGATTGTTATTCTATTATGACAGGGGAAATAAGTGTTTATTCTTGATCCAAAATTATTTGACAGTCTTAGTACTTAATCATGTCATATTAGATGAATTCTATACATATAATGGGGAATAACTCTTATGATATGTTTTTTCTTATGATATTAATTCAAGGTTCGTGATTGAATTATGATTATTCTTTAGGTTTATAATTAATTTCAATTCGAATGCTAATGATTTATTATAAGAATCATAATTAGGATCTTTGGCATATTGGTCATCAAAATTATATGTTATGATCATTATCCCATACCCTTATTCTTATCTTAATATTTCATATGATCATCAGATGATATCCCCCATATTTACGCTTATTGAGCATATGATCTCACTCTTTCATATATTTAATTTCCCCCAGTTAAGAGGAATGTTATTAAATGAATTATTTCTATAAAATTTTAATTTTTTTATAATTTTATGGGAAATATTTAATTGTTAATCTGAAATAGGAAAATTTGGGTTTTGAAGGAAAAATAATCATTTAATGACCTGGGTACTTGTATAAAAGTGTTTTTCTAAATCCTCCAAAAATATAAAACTAAATGTTCCTTGGGTATCTAACTAATATAATATTTCTTTTTGATTTTATAAGTTTTTTATGGATAAAATTAAGTCATTTGTATCATTATCCACTCTAAAAATTTTAAGTTTATACCCCAGATCCGGGAGTGCAGATTCAGGGCTATTACATTAACAAAATTATATAATTAATTTTTTGGTGTATATTTTATTCATAATCAATTCCAAAATAATTAAATAATTCCATTATTTAAATTCATCTATTAAACAATGAGTATTAAATTTAATATAAAAACAATAAAATATGATTAATTTTCATATATTAATAGAATTAAAGGCGTAATTATCAATGAAAATGATTAAAACTTAATGAAAAATATATCTCTCATAACCTGCAAGAATTTACATTCTTTCACACTGATAAAAATTCTATACCGAAAATCAAATAATTACAAGAAGGAAAGGTGAAAACATAACCAATCATTCTTGTAAATGAAATTATCATGTCTATATTATGAAAAAACATCACCATTAATTTTGTGTCTCATATTAAAAATTTTAAAACCTTAATTACCTATTTATGTACTAATAAAAATTACCTCATACGTAAGTTCATGGAACACATAATCAAAATAATATTTATATATAGTTATGATCAAAATTGTAAAATGTTTTTGTGGTAAACCTAACCCAAACACCTTCTAAAAATAGTACTGTAACTGATTTTCCATATTCCTGAAGGGTGTTCCCGATGGCTATGGGATGGATACTATGACTAGGTTATAAAATAAGAACCAGTATGAATAATTTCTCCCAACCAGAAGAAAAAATATGAAATACCTATATAATAGAGAGAAATAGTGGAAGTGATAAATATATTCCACAACCAAATAAATCAACAGAAATGATAAAATTGAAAAATAGTCAGAACATCCCAAAGTACAACTATATTCATCAAAGTAATACTAAATTATAAAACTAACTAATCCATGTGAAAGGGTTATAAAACTCACACCATCTCACCATTATATACTCATACAAAGATAATATAAAACACAATGCCTTATTAAAGAACCATTCCATTCCCCGCATCAAAAGACATACAAATTAATAAACACCCCCAAAGGATCTTATAGGGTGTGAGATAAGAGGCTTGGTAGGATCCCACCTAGGTGGTCTATGAAAAGCCTCTGTATAAGAATATGAAAATTCTGAACTATATAGAAATTGAGGCATGATAAATAGATTACAATTTTTATATCAAAAGTAGGGGAAATCAATTAATTTTCTGTTTCTCCACATTTCTGAAATAATCTTGGTAAAATCATTTTCAATGAATTTCATATATATATAATTGGATAAAAGCATGTATCACATATCATACCAAATCCATGTAAGTACAAGATAAAAATTATAGGCCAAATCATAAGAAATATTATTCCAAGGATCCCTATAAGTAAAGATACCAGACAACTCGTATAAAAATAAATGACCCGTAAACAATCATGTCTATATAAAATATGTCTAAGAAGAAAAGAAATTCCCCATGACTGTATCCCATGAAAATATCAATATCAATTCCCTAGAACAATGTGCCTATGGAATAGGGGAACACCCCATGAGTGAACCCCCAATAACACATGGATAATGAACTTAGCTAAACCTTTCACCTAAGTACTAAAGGCTTCCCATTTGATCTATTTTCCAAACCATTTCCTTAAAAACCATGATTTCGAAAACACTTCATAAATCCATTTCAAAACTCAGTGAATATACCCTTTTATTTTTTTTAAAAATGGGAAACAATATTTTATCAAAAAAAATCCGACATAAATCAATCAATAAATCAATCATTCCATATAATTTATAATGAAATTTATAAAACTAGAGAAATTACATTCATCCATAATTGGATAGATATATAACCACATACATCAAACTAGGGTCACACACACCAACAACATGATCCATTAACAATAAAAAACACAAAAACTATAACAGAGGCCGTAGAGTCAGTCCACACATATCAGAATTGATTCAACAGGAATAATAGTCAAAAGGGAAGATAAAACAACCCAAACCTCAAGGAACTCACACGTCGCACCACAACTAACACAAGGGTTATCGTCTGGGGGAAGATCTAACAATGGAACTAAAAGGAAACAATAATAATCCAAATGAAAGATCAATGGACCTATAACCATAGCACATGTAAGAACTTGGTTCTTCTTCGAGGTCTTGATTCCTTTTTTAGTGAATTATTAGTATAATTTATTATATATGGCCTAATATGAATTCATATTGAGCCCATAGAGGGCTTGGAGTTTTTAATGCTAGTCCAAATCCCATAACCCGTGTTTTGGGTGAAAATAGGAGGTCGTATAGTTAGTTCAAACTGTGAAGGTAGGGCCGCATGACCATATTTCTAGGTCTAATTTGTTTATTCTGATTTTAATAGTGTATTTTCAAACAGTTTGCATACTATTTTTAAACCATTAGGGTAAACCATGCACAATTCTCCAAGCCTATAAGAACCTTTGCATGGTTGGTGAAATGTTTTCCCAACCATATGACCCCTTCTATTTTGAGAAATTTAAAAAAAATTAGATTAATTAAATTTCTTTTAAAACCCTAAATCCACTTTTCAACCTACATGTAGCAAAATATTTCTTTGGAATTTATCAATGGAGTATAACCTAGGATTCAAGATAATTCAATTGTCTGATCTATGTTTCAAGTGTAGTTTGTCTCCTTGGATCTGTAATGGTAAAATCTAAATTACTTTTTAGTTGTACTCTGTTCTTTTGGATATAGGATACACTATTTTGATTTAGGCTTGTATGCCCTAATTTTTAATTCTTCTTATTGACTACATATTTCTCTCACTCTGAGCTGAATCATGACCTAATACTGGATGAGCTGTCTAGAATAATCCTAAGGTTGGTGTTCTTGTGACTTTCTCTTAAATTCAGTATATTAATATATGTCATTATTCTGTGTGCCCAATTTATGGTTGTCACATAGAATGAAATTAAATTTCTATAATTAATAAGCATGTTCTGGGTGATTTTAAATACCTATTGATTTTTTTATAGGATAAATACCTTGAATGTAAAGCACCCCCTTGGGCGTTGTTATTAAATGGACCATTTATGGCGTTTGGCCTTAGACACCCATAGTGTGCCTTTTACCCTTTGATATGGGATTCTTAATTTGAATTGACAATGGGAATTAAATTTTCATGTGATGAAGTTTTTAATGATTTTTGAATTTAACAGATTAAATGGTAAATGATGAGTGAGCATGTCCCTTGTCCCTTATCCTTGTTTTTCATGTTATGATTGAGTGTAATTAAATGGATTTCCCACATGATTTATATATATATATCAGTTTATGAAAAAAAAATTAGCTTGAGAAGCTTGTTTTAATGTTTTCACCATGTGAGTAATTGAAAGACCAAGACTTTTGAGGTTGGTCAATGCTTGCGTCACCTTTTGAGTTGAGATTGAATTGAATTATTTTGGGTTTGACCTTCAAATGATAAATGAAATGTATAATTATAATTGTAATGATGAAATGATAAATAAAAATCAGTGAATCATGGATCCAATTGGATAATTACTTCGATGGACTCAATGTTATGAAGCTATTTATCACACGGGTGAACTATGGATCCAAATGAAGGATTACAGGGATGGAATCACTGAGGTTTTCCTTATATGCTGAGTGAATCATAGATCCAAATGAAGGATTACATGGATGGACTCAAAAATGGAATTGAATATTTATTCCATGATTGATACACAGGTTCCCTATTGGACCACTATGGATGTAATCTTTTAGAAAGACTCTATACCTCACCTAGAGGGATACCGAGTTTCGGATAGGTTCATCTAGATATGATTATATGTTATTGGTGGATAATCATAGCTGGGAGATAATTGAATTATATATTAGAAATTTCAAGGAAATTAAATGATTTATGTCATTCCTAGAGGGATATCAGAATTCCATCTGAGGAATGTCAGGTGTGGTCTAAGGTTGCAAAATGGAATTAAAAATAAAATACTATATGAACCATCTGCCAAGACAAAGTGCAATCTTGGATTCAGGAATGACTCATATCTTTGTATATGGGTTGTTTAGGAATTTTTGTGCCACTGAAAACATGTGGGATGTCATGATTGATCAAGATCTCATGAAATATAAATTCAATTTCTTTGAATTGTTAAATGAATTTATTAAATGAGATATATGTTTAATATTGAGTACTTCATTGTTTATTGTTATATTGCATGTACACAGGTCGTATAGATTCATTAACAGACTAGAATAGACCTTAGTAGGTTTCCAGCTAAGATTATATTTCACACCCCATTTGGGTTACCTTTTTGGTCTCAAAAATATTATATGATTACATGTGTCAATAAGGGAAGGCTCCCTAATACAGGTACCTAATATGCTTCATAGGAGAAGGAGAGCATGGGACTAAGCTAAGTCTTGTTATTCTACTGGGATTTTTATGGATTTTTATTACATTGGGACATGTATTTTATATAACTATTTTGTATCTATTTTTCATAATTTATTATAAACATGTGACATGTATCATCATCTTGTATATGATATGACCTTTGAATTTGTTCATACTATCAGTCTTCCGCTATTTATTTCTATTGTATAGTGTATCGATTCCATTGTTTAATAGTTTCCATTATTTCCACAGTGTTACACTCTGCTAATGAGGGCATAGTCTCCACCCGGAACACCTAGGACCACACTTCTAGTCACCAACCTCTGATGTTTGGGTAGTTTCACTTGAGGCCATGTGGCCAACTAGGTACGAAGAACCTTTGAGTGGCATCCAGAATTGGGATGTAACAAAGTTATATTGAATGGTATTTTTTTCATGTTTTTTTACTATTTAGTAATGATAGAAAGGAATTGTAGTTTGGATATGAGGTGTTACAAGGTGTAGATAACCTTTATACTGGGAAAATATGAATTTCCTCAAATTCAATTTTTGTTTTCTTGAATATGACTATTACGATTGATTTTATTCCACCGTTTGGTGATGCACTTTATTTTTGGTTTTATTGTTGATATGAATTTGTGTTCTATTCTATTGTGACCTGATTAGATGAGGGAATGTCACCTCAAGAATCATATAGACACCTGCTCGGTTTCACATTCCATGCATTATGTCAGGCCATTTAGGATGAATTACTGATTAAAGGCTGTCATGATAGGCTCTTTGATATATATATATATATATATATATATATATATATATATATATATGTCTACTTTTTTGTTAGGTATATTGAGATATATTATTGTGTAAAATTGATGGATGCCAATAATTGGACCCCATGGTTTATGGGTCCCCATATATTAGAATTTGGCATCCCATGTTTTAATCTCTAAATGAAATGAGATATAAATGTAAAAATAAAGTTTAATGGAAGTGGCTTATGGTAGAGAACATGACCAGAGATGAACTTAGTAGTGGGATTTTGATAGTGTCTCTAGCTTATACATGATCTGTTTAACACCCAGACCAGACCCATGGGGCTGGAAGAGGAGTGATTTCTTAGAGGTAGGTTTTTACCTATCTTGAATTGGATATCAACACTTTTGAGTTGAAAACCGGGATAATGATCCTGAAATGAGGAATGTGATTATCATTGTAGATTAATGTCACCACAACGACCCCAGGTGGTATTCTAGAAGGGTTTTGATGATCATACACTATGCGGTGGTAGGTTGTGGGATACTAGTGGATACCCCAGTCATGCCAGTTGCAGAACCACTTGTCGTAATGAACATATTTTTTGAGGCATAGTACTGCAATGGGTTCTTGTATTTCATTTAAAACATTTAGGGAGCACCACAACCTACCCCAATGATGGTTGTGTTTATACAGTATTTTCAGCATCAACATCCACCCACATTTTTTAGGTATGGTAGACTATAGGTTGTGGATTCATGTATAGAGGCCATGTTGTCTATCATCGGCCACTTAAAGACACCACCTGAGAGGAGGTTTAAAATCTATACATAAATGTTTCATGATTCTTTCATGAGACAGTGAGATGTTATCACATAGATTGGTCACCCTTATAACATTCCCTAGAGGCATTTTCATATAGCCTTCTATGATTATTTCTATCTTGAGTCTTTGAGTGATTATAGAGCTTAGGAGTTCTTACATCTGGAGAAAGGTGCGCTGTTAGTTATAGAATATTAAGTCCATCTTAAGACATCCAACACGTCACACTTATTATGTTGGGAGATGATATATCTAGATCCAGGTGGACTGATGATGGTCTCAGGTATGAAATATGATCATAGGTGAATGTCTTTTATTTGACTACCATTTTTGAAATAGTGAAACTGGAACTGATCACAGAGAATAACCTGATAGAGGTTGTGGGTAACTCATGCACTATGAATGAATCCTACAAGAACCAGTGCATGTTCGGTGCACATTTTACCCAAAAATACACACTAAACTATGAAAAATCTATTGTTTTGAGAAATTTAATAATTTTAAATTAATTAATTTTTTTAACCCCAAATCATCTTTTCTACCTATTTAAACAAATATCCCTTTGGAAGCTCTCAAAAGAGTCTAACCACGGATTTGTGATAAATCCTTTATTTGATCTTCATTTCATGCAAAATTTGAGTCCTTAGTTTCATAACTGTAAGATCTAAACTCATTTTTCCCATTATTGATTATTCTAGCTATCGGCTACTCTATTTGGATTTAGGCTAATATTTCCTAATTTTTCGTTCATCATCCATTTTTTAGATATCATCCAATCTTATATGAATTATTACATGATACATGATAAGCTATCTCGAATGGACCTAAGGTAGGTGTTATCGAGCCTTTCTCGTAATGTCGGACCATTTATATTTTTCATCGTATTGGGTGCCCAATTTTTGGGAGACTCTTGAAATGAAATTAAATTCATAGAATTTTTAGGATTTTTCTAGGTGATTTTTAAGACTTGTTGATGTTTTTATTGGTTTAATACCTTGAATGTGAAACAGCCCCTTCAGTGTTGTTATTAAATGGACCATTTATGGATTTTGGCCCTAGACACCCATAGTGTGCCTCTTCTCCCTTTGAAATGAGATACATAATTTTAATTGATAATGGGAATTAAATTTTCAATTGATTAATTGATTAATTATTTGAGAATTTAACAGATTAAATTTAATGGGATGAGTGAGCATGAACCATAGACCTTATCCTTGTTTAGCATGTTATGTTATAGTTTTATTAAATGGATTTACCATGTGAGTTATATGGAGAAAATGTTATGTAATTGTTTTTTTAAGATTGAGAATATTTTTTCAATGTTATTCCCAAGTCACTAATTGAGAAACTAATACTTTTGAGTTTTTACAATGCTTTAATCACCTTTTGAGATGAGATCAAAAGGGATGCTTTTGGGTTTGACCTTGGAAGGTAAAATGAAAATTTTAAAATGGGATTGTATTGATGAAATACTTAATATCAATCTGTGAATCATGGGTCTAATTATAGGATTCCATGTATGGAGTCAATGACATGAACCTATTTATCCCATCGGTTAATCATGGATACTAATGAAGGATTATAGGGATGGAGTCATTGAGTACTTCTTTATATGCCTAGGTAATCATGGATCCAAACGAAGGATTCCATGGATGAACAAAAAAGGGAATTCAATATTTATTCCATGATTGATATTCGGGATCCCTAAAGAACCTCCAAGGATGGAATCAATTTCTAGGACTCTATATCTCACTTAGGGTGATGCTGGGTTCCGGTGTTCTTCATAGGGATGGGCTTGTAGGGTGTTAGGGGATAATCATATCTGGGTGATACTTGAATTCAATCATATGAATGTCAAGAAAGGGAAAAGTATGATATCATACTTGGAGAGATACCTGAATTCTAACTCATGAATGTTAATTACAACTTAGGTTCCAATATTGAATTAATAAAAAAAGAATATAAGAATCCCCTTCCAATCCAAAGCACAAGCTTGGATTTGGGCATGACTCGTATCATTATAGATGGCCTATTTTGGATTTTTTTTGAGACATTGACTATATGGGGGATATCGGGCATGAGATGGATCTCAAGACATATAAATTCAAAGAGATTGAATCTTTAAATGAATTGATTAAATGAGTTGTGTGTATAATGTTGATTACTTCCATGTTTATTATTATATCGCATACACACTTGTCATATATATTCACTGATTGATTGGCATAAAACATGGGTGGTTTTCTACTAGTATTATATCTTGCACCTTGTTTGGGTCATATTTTTGGAACTAAAAAGATTATATTATTGTAGGTAGTTATAAGAGAAATCTCCCCAATTCAAGTAATTGATATGTTCCTTTGGATTACGAGAGCATGAGACTAAGATGAGGCTTTTGATGCTACTGGGATTCTTTTTTCTTTCTATTTTACTTTGGGACATGTGTTGTATATTAATTTGGTATACCTATTTTCGATGTTTTATTAAAAACATGTTACATGTATCATCATATTATATAAGATATAACTTTGGAATTTGTTTATACTATCAGTCTTCTAATGTTTATTTCTTTTGTATGGTTTAATTTTTATTTTATTGAACTTTTTCTTTTATGTTGGTTGTGTTAAACTCTGCTAATGGGGCCATAGTATCCCCACTAACACAACTAGTCCCTTGCTACTAGTCGAAAACATAGTGACCTAGGCTTGACATAAATGGATATTACATCATTTTAGATGAATATTTAGTACATTATAAAAATACATGCTTGAGGACCATAATTGTTTAGTGTCATTGGAAATATGGAAAAAATCTTGTATCTTGGTGAAATATACTCATCATCTCCCATAAATATCTACAACTTTTGTAATTCTACCTAAATCGTTTCTTCTTGACCTGGAATATGGAGACATAACAAAGGGGCGAGCTCAGATGCTCAGTAAGGGTAAATAAAAGAACTGTGTAAGATTAACATGAACAAAATGGTATAGAACATGATCATAACATTTATATATCATACACTAAATATTAGAGAATGTAATAAATAATGGAAGTTCATAAGAGATGAATCATAAGGAAATAAATAACATAGGACACAGAAGTATAACATAGGATGAGACAATGAATTTGTGTCACGCACATTGGTTTATAACATTGTGAAAATGTATAAATAGAAACATGTTCACTCCACTACTACAAACACGACCTTTATCAGCGCTAAAAATGGCCTTTATCAGTGCTAGAAAATCACTAATAAAGCCAGCGTAGATAAAGGGGGGTCCCCTTTATCAGCGCTTCCTTTATCAGTGCTTTTGTTTTAGCGCTGATAAAGGACCATTTTATCAGCGCTTTTGAAAAAGTGCTGATAAAAGTTAAAACAATTTAAAAAAATTAAAAAAATTAAAAAAAAATTAAAAAAAATTAACAAATACTGCGAAAAAGGTCGGCTTTTATAACGCTTGATCCCCCCATTTTACAGTGCTTTTCTGTCCCTGTACAGCACCCCACACACCCCACACACCCCCTTCACACTTTAACAGCGCTTGCTGCTTATTCCCCCATGCGCGCGCGCCCCTGCCTCCCATAGGATTTGAACTCGAGACCTCCCCCCTGTGCGCCTAAGCCTTTACCACTACTCTATTTTTATTTGTCTTCCAATTCATTATATCTATATATATATATATATATTTAGTTATATTTATTCGTATAGAAATATATATTTATATTAATATATATATAGTTATATTATAATATATATATATATATAGTTATATTATAATATATATATATAGTTATATTAATATATATATATAGTAATATTAATATATATATATAGTGATATTAATATATATCTATATCTATATATATATTTAGTTATATTTATTCGTATAGTAATATATATTTATATTAATATATATATATAGTTATATTAACATATATATAGTTATATGAATATATATATATATAGTTATATTAATATATATATTTATAGTAATACTAATATATATATATGTAGTTATATTAATATATATATAGTTATTAGATTAATATATATATATAGTTAGATTAATATGTATATATAGTTAGATTAATATATAGGTATATAAATATTCATATATTGGTATTTTAAATAAAATAGATATTAGTTATTATTTATATAATTCTAATATATTTTATATGTAAATATGTTTAATTATTTATTTAAAAAAATTAATTTTTGGGTGCGAATATATAAAAAATATGTACATATAGTTATATATTTGATTATAAATAGCAGTTCATTATAAAAAATAGATGAAATTTCAAAGACATAATATCAATATGAATGTAATACCTTGGAATAAATTCAGTCCCCACCAAAAAAGCCAATAATATCCCCTTAAACGAGTTTGAAAATCCACAAAATGTTAAAAAAAATTGGGTACCCCGACAAAAAACTTAGTTTTGGAGGCCTTCTAGGCCTTTTTTGGCCTCGAAAAATTCTTGAACAAGGTCCCCCTAGGTTATAGAGACGTAGAGCTCATCACAGGCTTCGATTTGATATGTAGTAGAGCTCAAACGGACATCCGGATCAAAAGTTATGGCCGTTTGAAGTTTGAGTTGCGTTTTCAACATATTTTGGATCTTTTTTTTAATTTTTATAATTTTTTAGTCCTCAAATTGTTATTAAATGACTATTACTTCATAATGATTATCAAATTATTAATTAAAAATATATTTTTAATTTTTTAAGAAGTCATTTTCACTAAATATCTTATATATTAAGTATAATAAGTGAAAATGTACATTTATACTTATCTAAAATATATTTAAAAATTATATATTATATTTATATAACAATATAACTATATTTATATATTAATATTTTAATATTTTAATATTTTTTTTTAAAAAGTTTTTTGAAGCCGACCCTTTATCAGCGCTTTTTTTAAAAGCGCTGATAAACCCCCCCCCCCCTTATCAGCGCTAACAAAAGCGCTGATAAAGGGGGGTCCCTTTATCAGCGCTTAAAAAAAGTGCTGATTAAGGGGTGCCTTTATCAGCGCTTTTTTTAGCGCTGATAAAGGGGGGCGCTGCGAAAAACTGTTTTTGTGGTTGTGGTCATTAAGTTAAGGACTCAAAATCAAGACCCAACATCAACTTGTGGACATACAACTAGGTCCATGCATAACCTTAGGAATATTTAATTAGGTTCATGCATAACCTTATGGATGTGGAACCATATCCATGGAAAACATTGTGAATTTGTAATCAGGTTCACACAATACCTAATGGATGTGAAACCATGTACATGCATAAAATTTTGAACGTGTAATCTGGTTAACACATTACCTAATGTACATAAAACCATGTCCATGCATAACATTATGAACATATAATCATGTTCATGCATAATTTTGTGAACATGTAATTACTATCACGACTAAACTGATGGAAATTCAACTAGATCCATGAATAACATTGTGAACATGTAATAAGGATAACTCATAACATTGTGAACATATAATCATGTTCACACATAAACTTATGGATATTCAACCAGGTCCATCTATAACATTGTGAACATGTAATTAGGATCATTCATAACATTTCTACTCATAAGTCATCCATAGCTACTCAATGCATTGGATTGAGATATAGGTCCCACCCATCTTATAATAAAATAATTCATATATGTTATACAATATAATAAAACATTCATTATATCATGACCCAAAAATAGACATTGATTTTATAAACAACAAATCATAACTGAAGAAATGAAATGGGTTTCATTAATATTTCATGAAATAATAACCTACGGAAAAGAAATAGTTTTTAAAAAATTAACAAAGAATAACCCATGAACAGAAGCGGGTTTCATAAACATGTTACTCGTGGAAAGGATATGGATTTAAAAAAACATATAACCCATGGAAGAGAAACAGGATTCATAAAGACCATGACATTAAGAATAACCAATTCATAGAAAAGATATGAATGGGACCATAAGAAAATTTCTCATAAGGTCATGATTAATATCAAAGAATGTCATATTAGATGGAAAATAATATTGAAATATCTTTCAAAAACATTTATTGAGGAAAATATACATTCTTATTTGAAAACTACATTTTATAACAAAAATATTTCTGAAAATCTTTTTTTAAATAGATTTGAAAACATATAAATGAAGCCTTGAAAACAATAAAATATTTTTAAAATCATTTTTCCTTGAAAATAATTTTCCATGATACTTTTAAAACATTTTTGAAAACAAGGTTTATGAATATAATATATTTCTGACCGAAGGGAGAGATGGGTAGATTTTACATAAAAACATTTTATTAGGTACTAAAGAGTGGAAAATGGGTAATAAGACATTATGATATCTTGAAAAAAAAAATTATAGGGAATTTCATTAGTGTTCTTGAGATATGAATCATAATATTTCATCAAATAAATCATAAACATAAAAAATCATGAAAAGTAATGAGATTGTCTCAACAAACTCTTATAACTTTGTAACTATGGATCATACTATCCATGTATGAAAATGAAATTAACTGAATAATATTATATCATTAAAATATTTATATTCATGATATATAATGTATAATGTAAGTATACACACCTAAAAAAATAGTTTCGGTGAATAACAAAACAAGAGTCTCAAAGAAGGAAAATTGAGATAGAACATTTTTACCGATTTTGTAAATTTTGAAACACATACCCCATGAAAGTAGGATCATAAAATGGAAGTATAAACACCTAAAAAATAGTTTAGGTGCATAAAAAACAATATTATAAAAGAATAAAATTTGATACAAAACATTTTTACCAATTTTTTCAATACATGTACCACACAAAAGGAAAGACTGGAGAACATATCTTGAATCTCGCAGAAAGAAAAGTGAAACAAAACCCCCTTACCTTGTGTCTCGACTCCCATGGTACTCGCTCAAACCACCTGTATAATAAATAAAAACTTATTATAAATATTTTACAAAACCATATTATTATATATAATACCATATATTGTTTTATTGTGACCTTATATTACCTTCTTTCTAATGATCATATGTTAAGATTTTACTTCGGATATTAATCACTTTGTTCTTCGCATGTATCTTAATTTGTTACATCGTTTGTTTGTATACTTATATCATGATTTCATAATTTAAATCATTATATAAATATAATTTTTTTATTTCATATTATATCATATGTATCATGTAACTTAATTTAACCCAACTTTAATACATTCCATGTGGTGTGTGAAAAAATCACATTGCTTTGAGTGGTCGGTAGTACACACTTCCTAAAATGAGATTATCATATTAACACTAAATGTAATGTGAAGATATGTGTGTTTTACATGTAATAAATAATCTTAAAGACATTATAGAAACAAAATATGACATATATAAATATATTTTCCATTATAATGGTTCTAATTGTTAATGTTAAATGAAAAATGACCAATCATCATTTCATTAGGCAGTAATTCGCCATACATAGAAACAGTTTGTTCGATCTCCACTAGATGGAGGTGTGTGTAAGTTTAGTTCTAAAAATTATCTTAAAAACATCCAAGTATATTTATTATATTTTTGTTTTCACGCAATAATGTAATAAAGAGAGTGGATGTCCTGACGATGGAAAATAAATGGAAGAAGCTTGAGAGAAGACGTTGCCCCTTAATTTTGTAACTTCTTTTAGTTTGTTCCAACCAGATTTCTTGAAAGGATTTAGTAAAAATGTGAGGATTAAAGTACTATGGTAGGATTTTTTTTTTTGAATTTTATTTGGTAGTTATTGTCATATATTAAGTGGTTTGAGAGGTGTGAGGAATGGGTAGAGGTGGTTCCCTTTTATAGTGGAGGTGGAATGACACTCTTGTAAATAATTGAATAGAGAATTCCACCCACGTTTTTCATGTTTAAAGTGGATCCAATAATGTACCAATTTAGATAAAATAGATTATAAGGTAGATATATGGCCATAATATGGGTTTTGGACATGTTACTAGGTCGTTTTGGGTCCTAAATTTAATGTTTAGTACTTTATTAACCTAATTTCTCTCTTAACCGATGTAATTAATTTTAATTACCTTCACTAATATTTTTGGTCAAAAACAATGTTAAAATTATTAGAAATTATGAATAATTATTATTAAAAATATTTAATCCATTTTTCCATATTATAATCCCATAATGTTTATAAATTAATTTAAAATTAATCTGGCTGACGGGACGACACTGCGGGTTTTTAAAGTAAAAAAGTGTTGAAACGTTTTCTATGTTTTTATATCTAATTTCAAAGTGAAATTAGTTACAATGACCTATATTGGGTTAATTGATAATAATAGTATCTAAATAAACTATTAAACTGTTTAAAATAATATTTTATCCTTAAAAATAAATAAAATAGAAAAGCAGTTTTTAATTGAAATCTAGTATTTTTAACTATTGATTAAAAGATGAAACCATTCCTAAAAATACCAAAAATTTATTTTAACCTAATTTTTATGATTATATTCCAAATATAATGTCTATTTTAACATATTAAATCTATAAAGGTTAAAAAATTTATTTAAAATGGGTTCTCTATTAAAAGGCGGTAAAACTACCTTTATAAAAAATAGGGTTTTATACATAAAATTTGGTTTGATCTTATGTTATGCCTATATAATATATTGGATGAATATCTAAAATATTTTATTGAATATATGTATTATTTATTAAATTAATATCACTTACCAATTTTAATTAATTTAATTTACTTGGTTAAAATAAATTTGTTACTATAATAATATTTTTCATTATATTCAATTAGTTTTCATATTTATTAATTAGTAACCTATGAATTCATATTATATACCTGTACACCCCATATTTCCATAATATAGTTAATACTATTCATATCCATAATCTTAAGAACTATTTTATATCTCATTACAATAATTTTTTTGTAATATATTATAGTTAGGTAACACTCAGTCTTGCGTGTTATGCAAGCAATCAAGGAAGGTCAATCTTTTGTGTAATGTATTCCAAACTTGTAGTTCCATGTAACATATTTCATGTTGGGATTTCACGTAACATACACCAAGTTTATTTTTCTTGTAACATACACCAAGTTGGTGTCGTGTGAAAGGTATATTTCACTTATTGAAAAAACTATTTTTAGTGTTGCGTGAAGTGAAAAATATAAAAATGAATAATTAAATAAAAAATACATTTCACAAAACCTAGGGGTGTTACATTTTACCCCCCTTAAAATAAATTTATCCCTCTAATTTCATCTAGGATACCAAATCGTTAATATTTTTAAGTTTCGTTCATAGAAACCCACATTGTAAAATTAATTACAAAAACAACCCTTGAAAAGGGAAAGTTGGAACCATATCAGTTAACCAAAGTAACTCATCATGAGATTCACACATATGAGAACAAAGGTTGGAAGTGAAAACATGGAAATGGAAGATAAATCTCACCATCAATTTCTGATGGAGAGTGAAAGAGGGAAGGGTTGGGAGAAAGATAACAACCACAAATCCATAAACATGTGAGGACCAAAGGGGCCTTCTAATTCATCTTAAATGAAGGTATATGAAAAAAATTTGGTTTTAAGATCCTTTTTCTATTGTTTATGAATATTCATAAAAACATACATGATTTCTGAACAACTTCATCCTTTATTGTTTGTTGATCCACTTCACCTCATTCTCGTAAATGGAAGGTGACCTTTTCATTTCTGAAGTTCTAATAGATCATGAGATTCTTGATATTCTATCCCATATGTCATAAATTATAATCAACACCATGTTTTTATAATTCTTTATCTTATATACATAACTCCACATGTGGAGAGATAACTTTTTAATCGTACTGACTTCATATAAAGTATAACATAAATTTTCCTTGAATTGTTATCCTTATAACTATTCCGAAAGATGGAAATCAAAATCTCAAGAATGAAAGTCATAAAATTAGCTTAACATTGATCCCCCGTATATCACAAAAATACCACTTGGTTGTCACATTCCAAACATGTGAATACCCTCATCATAAATCCACAAGAAACATGGTAATAAACATAATTTCCATAAATCCATTTGGAAAACATGCATTATTTCTTATTCCAATGATTAATGGATATATTCTATAAATCTAAGAAGATGTATACTTCATCCCTAATTAAATAGAGAAATTTTTCAATAATCAATTCCAAGGTAATCTGTATTATCCAATTTACATCATCATCTCTATCATATACTTTTCAAAGCACCATTTTCACAACATCAGGAACTAATTAAGGTATAACTTCCCTTAATAAAATATAAAAATCCCATGAAATCACTTTTATTTTTCTTAATCACCATTAAACATATCATTTGTAGTCTTTAATGAAAACATAAACTAAAAATACTTATATATTTCGTGATTCATAGAACATAATCTTAGAATTAAAAAACATAAATAATTCATTAGTCAAACCATATTTTTATAACATTACTCAGGATTTATTAACATATTCATTAATACCTCTTTCCTAAAATATGAAATATGAACCACATCATAAGTTTCCTCAACTTTAAACCAATCATGATTCTAAAGATTAATGAAAACAATACTAGAAGAACACCACATTCCTTTCACATGTCATTTATAGTCTCTTTATCATTAGAAGTATAACCAATACGCATTTCACTCTCCTGATTCTCATTATGATATTTCCACTCTAGAAATCGATTTTCCTAATTCCCATACATTCCATATTTGAATCATTGAACGCTAACCATGTTCCTTATAGTTTTATGCAATGACTATAACCAGAAAGCACCTCCTGAAAATCAATTTTATTTTATTTTTCAAAAGATGATTTTAAATACTATGTGTGAACCCTAATAATTGACAAAAAAAATTATTGTCTCAGTCCAAGTCTTCAAAACAAAAACCCACTTCAAGACATAAACAAAAACCAAAAGCACCCCACCAACCGCGAAACTTCCAATTCAAAATTCTATAAAAAATAACGTCCACCACATTTTGATAAGAATCCACCTAAAACCCTCTTCAAACCACAATTTTACCGACTCTAGTGCCAAAAAAACCAGAGAAATAATTTGAAATTAAATAAATAACTAAAAAACTGAGGTGGACAGAACAACGAGGAACCGTGTCATCTTTCAGGTTGTCTCTATATATCATCATCATTTGGAAAACCAAATTTTCATCATCATAATCCATCCCAACCAGAGACATTGCTGGAGAACGTTCCAATATTGATCCCATCATAGAAGAACCCACACCATTGTTACTGACCCTTGTCGACCATCTCATCGCACGAGAAAATATCAAATAATCCATAAATATAAAATGATAGATACCATCTCCGCAAGAAAAACAACTGTCAACATCGTTATCATTGTCTTCATGGTCATCACTATATGAAACCCACACCAGTCATTAGAGACTGTTGATGATTCTCATAGACCCCAAGAAAACATAACCATCACCATAGAAGAAGAAATATACCGAAACAAACTGTGATGAGAGCACCGTCAGCTACCATATACCACATTTCAAAAAAATTAGGGAACTTCCACTCTCGATCCGACTCAGAGAAGAGAGGAGGGACTTAGGGTTAGGTTAGATATTTTAAAGGCCTATATCTCTGAATAGTGTCATCATGATGGGGATGAAACTATCATCCAATGACAACAAATAACCATCAAAGGATCACCTGAAAACCCCATGAATAGTAAAATTCTTAACCCAAAACCATAGTGATTGCAACGCTCCTGATCCAACCTACAGAGGTGAAGTGGAAAATGTGGTCAGAGAAGGGTAGAGGCAGTCAAAGCCTTCCATAATAATAGCATTCGACAGAACCAACAGATCCACCCTATGAAACAAATGCCAAGAAAAATGAACTTCCATAAAGGAAGCCAGATAGAGGAGGTGAGAAGATTGGAAGAAAATGATGACAAGAGGAGAAAACTAGAAATCACTGACTGATAAACTTTTATCATAAAATAAAACCATAAAATCAGGATAAATTTCTTATAAGATGTCTAAATCATGACTTCTACCATTTAGTAAAAAAACCTTAGTTTTATCCCAGGTTATATATAGTTATATTTTATTTGAATCATTCATGATGGTTGAAGAAGAGTTATCCCCCGAGAGTGTCAAACAAGGTGTGTATCAAGTCATGTTGTCATGTACCAAACTACCCCTAGTCGGGACTAGAACATCTTTTTCGAGTTGGTACCCTTAGGTACATTTGTGCCAGAGTCACATCTGTGCCACAACCACATCCACTTGTAGTATCTAAATGGTGATGAGTTTCTAGAAAACTAGTCAATATATCCTTTACGAAAATTCTGGTAAATTATCCTAAACATTGACTCATCCTTATACATATCCTTAGAGACATCCCTAGACATATCCTTAGAAATATACATAGGGTCTCCCTAAATTTTTCTCCTCCTAGATTCCAATGTTTGACTAATAATTTCTTATGAAACCAACTATACTGTACTAGGTATGCCATACATGGATATTACATCATTTCATATGAATATTTAGTACATTGAAAAAATACATGTCTGAGGATTGTAATAGTATAGTGCCTTTGGAAATATGGAAACCAAATCATCTATCCTAGTGAAATATCTTCAACATATCCCATGAATATATATAAATTTAGTACGTATACCTAAAAAAGTTCTTCATAATATGGAGAAATGAAACATAAGGAAGGGGTGAGCTCAGATGCTCAGTAAGGGTCAATAATGGAACCATGTAACTCTAACATGAAAAAAGGGTATGAAAAATGAGCATAACATTTGAAGATCATGATCTGCATATTATAGAAACTAACAATGAACAGAAGTTCATCATCCATGATACATAATGAAATAAAGAACATAGGACAAGGAAGTATAACATAGAAAAAGACATAGAATTTGTGGCATGTACGTTGGTTTATAATGTTGTGAACATGTGTAAGTTGAAATAGGTTCACTCATTAAGTTAAGGAAATGAAATCAAGCCCCAACATCAACTTATGTACATACAAATGGGTCTATGAATAATGTTGTGAACATGTAATCAGGTTCACACATAGCCTTATGGATTTGAAACTAAGTCCATTCATAACATTGTGAAAGTGTAATCAGGTTCATGCAATACCTAATGGAAATGAATCCATGTCCATGCATAATATTGTGAACGTGTAATTAGGTTCATGCATTACCTAATGGATATAAAACCAAGTCTATACATAACATTTTGAACATGTAATCATGATCGCAAATAACACTTTGAACATGTAATTAGGTTCGCACATAAACTTATGGACATGAAACCAGGTCCTTGCATAACATTTTGAACACGTAATAAGGTTCACTCATAAAAGTGTGAACTTTTAATCTAGTTCTCGAATTAACTTATGGACATGAAACCAGGTCTATGCATAACATTGTGAACATGTAATCATTTTCACGTGTAATATTTAAACTCATGAGTCATCCATCATTACCAAATGAATTGGAGAGAGATATAGGTCACAACCATCTCATAATAAAATCATTCATACATGTTTCACAAAATAATAAAACATTAATGAAATCATGACCCATAAAATGTCATAGGTTTTTTAAATATCAAATCATAATGCATGAAATGAAATAGGTATAATTAACATTTAATCACATCATAACCTATATAAAATATATAAGTTTATTAACCATTTCATCAGTTCATAACCCTTTAAAAGAAGAAGGTTTCATAAACATATATCCCATGGACTAGAAATGGATTTTAAAAACATATAACCCATGGAAAAGAAACTGGTTTTATAAAGATCATGATATTAAGCATAACACATTCATTGTAAGTATATGAATGTAACATTTATATAATTTTCTATAAGGGAATGATTAACATCAATTTATAACATCTTATAAAAAAAATAATTTTCAAATATCTTTCAAAAACATTTCTTAAGGAAAATATGTTTTCTTTTTTAAAAACTGCTTTTTAAAACATAAAATATTTTGAAAACATTTTTCTTTGAAAATAGCTGTGAAAAAATAAAAAGGGTGATTTGAAAAGAATAAAAAAATTAAAATCCTTTTTCCATGAAAATAATCTTCAAGGATCTTTTGAAAATATTTTTTTTAAAACATGGTTTTTAAATACAATATATTTCTGAACAAATAGAGTGAAAATCATATTTTATATAAAAACATTATCTGAGGTACAAAAGATTGTAAAAATGATACTAACACAATAGGATATATTGAAAAAATTGTGGAAAAGTAAAATCAAGATTTTTCTTGAGATATGAATCCAAATATTTCATCAAATGAAGAATAAACATAAACAATCTCGAAAAGCAATAATATTGTCTCAATAAACTATTATAACTTGGTAACTTAAGATCATACTCTCCATGTAAGAAAATAAAATAAAATAAATCATATAATATCCATAAAATATTTAGATTCATGATATATCATGTAAATCAGAAGTTTATACAACTTGAAAAAGAGTTATGGTGCGTAACAAAACCTGAGTCTCAAAGAAGGAAAATTGAGAGCAACCATTTTTTCTGATTTGGTAACTTTTGAAAATTATAACCCATGAAATTGGGACTATAAAATTTATTTGTTAATATGAATAAATTAAAATATAAGATACATATAATACAATCATGTCCAGTAGATATGCCACAAAAGAATAAATATTGGTTAACATAGCTTGTATATCATTGAAATTAATAGTGAAATGGAATCCTTTTACCTTGTGACTTGACTCTCATCGTAATCATTCAAATAACCTATATAATACATATAAATTTATTATATATATTTTAAAGAACCATATTATTATATATAATACCATAAATTGTTTCATAATGACCTTATATTACATGCTTGTTAAGAATCCTATGTTAAGGTTTCACTTCAGGTAATATTCACTATGTTCTTTGCATGTGTATTAATTTATTATTTAATGGTTATTATATTTATATCATGATCATAAAATGTAAATAATTATATAATTTTCATTTATATCTATTATATTTTTATTATAATAATCTATATAATAAATCAGTACAACTTCGAATACACAGTTCATGGAGTCGGTAAGTCGTACATATGCATGAACGTTGGTTCCATTTTTATTATCATATTTAAAGAACACTATGAATGACATATGTATATATATATATATGTATATATATATATATAGGTATCATTATTATACCATATATATCATATAGGTTCATTAAAACCATGGTAAATATATTCCATGTGGTGTGTGAACGAATCACATCACTTTGAGGGGGAGATAGTCCACACTTCCTCAAATGAGATTATTGTAATAACACCAAATGGAAAGTAAATATATGTGTTTTTTAAAATTAATACATAATATTAAAGAGATAATATATACAATATATGACAAATATATCCTGATTTTCCCTCATATTAGCCACCATGATTAGTGGTAAATAAAAAATGAACGATCAATGTTTCATGAGGTTGTCGTTTTCTATACACATAAACAGAATGTTTGATATCCATTAGATGGAGGTGTGTGTAAGTTTAGGTCTAAATCTTATCCCAAAAAAGTCCTAGTATATTTAGGATACTTATTTGTTCATAAAATAAAGGAATAAAGATATAGGAGGGGTGAATAGGGAAAATAATGGGAAATAGCTTGAGAGAAGACATTACCTCTTAACCAGGTAACTCTTTTTGGTTTGTCCAAAAAGGGTTCCTTGAGAATATTTATTCCCAATTAGAGGCTTAATAGTCAATGGGGGGATTTTTTTGAAGTGAATTGGGTAGTTATTGGCATAACATAATAGGTTTGAGAGATGTGAGGAAAGGGTAGAGGTAGTGGTCTTTTATAGTGGATGTGTAGTGTCACTCTTGTAAATATTTGAATAGAGAATTTTTCACATGTTTTTCATGTTTCATGGGGATATAATAATAGAAAAAGTTCTATAACATTTATTATAAGTTATAAATATGGCCATAAAATTGGTTTTTATATGTTTCAAGTTGTTTTGGGTCTTAAATTTAAGGATTAGTTCTTTATTAACCTAATTGTTCTCTTAAGAGGACTGATGGAGAGCTTCTCTCTCTATAATAGAGAGCTTCTCTCTCCTATTGGCCATTGCTCCGGAAAATGCTATCTGGTTTTGAAAATTCCAAATGATGAAATCATTGGGCATTTTGAGATGCCCGTACAATGTTGTGTTAAGTATTTTCGGGATTTTGTCCCTTGTGAAGTTCATAGCAATTTTTCTATTTTAGAGATTCCTCTTTCTAAGGAGGACCCTCATGATCACAAGTGGAGGAACACAAGGAACCTCCAGGCCAGTTGTGGCTTGACTTTAGTGCGGCATGGTGGATTAGGGACGGTGAGGTCATCTTAGAAGAAATGTGGTGGTGTTGAGCCAACGAATCGAGGGTGACCCCCAAATCATTCGGTGATGGGAAATGAATGTGGGTGGCCATCTTTGAAGCGACGTCAACAGGGGGTGAGGTGGTGTGTTCTACGACTGTGTTTGGTGAGTCACGTTGGAAGAGAAGGAAATTTGTGGGATCCCTAAGGGGGGATCAGCTGTCGATGCGATGTAGCAATTGAGCAAGGGATGTGCTCAAGAAGGAAGCTATTGGTTGGTGGAGTGTGTGGATCTGTGGCGACAGGGGGCGAGGTGGTGGCTAGCGTCGAAGTCCAAGTGGTGTGTCGGAGGACAGATGCAATTCAGCCAGTTGCTAAATCTGGCAATGATAGGATGGTGGGGTTGTGGGTCTCTGATGACCTTGGAATGTGGGTGTCTAATGACCTCTAAATGCGGGTCTTTGATGACCTTGGAATGCTGGTATGGGATGACTTTGGCTGGCACAGGCTGGACATCACATGTTGTGGGTATGGGTTGCGGTTATGAGGGAATTCGAGTTTGCGGGTATGGTCGACTTTGGGTGGTGGAGGCACATGCAGGACACCATTGGGACTTTTGGCTAGGGTTAAGAGTGTGGTGACGACTTGTAGGTGACAGCTGACACAGAGATGAGGGGCTGCTATATTTTCTGGTCATGTGATCTTTTTATTTAGGGATGTGATTTTATGATTTTTGGTTTGAGTAGTTTTTGATTTACCAATTTCATGTTTTGATTGCGTTTGATATGCCATATGGTTTGTGAGTGTTGTACTTTTATTTTCATTAATAAATTTTTAGGGTCGAGTATGCTCGGTCCCTAAATTTCCTGGTAATTTTTCTCTAAACTGATGTAATTTATTTTAATCACTTTAACAAATAATTTTTTTCAAAACAAATTAAAAAAATTTGAAATTATGAATTATTCTGATTCAAAATATTTAATTCATTTTTCTAAATTCTAATCACAGAAGAGGATGAAATTAATTTATAATTTATCGTATTGACAAGACGACACTGCGGGTTTTTAAAGTAATTTTTTTGAAAATATTTCTGGGATTTTGTATCAAATTTCAATGTGAAATTGGATATAACGACCTAAATTGGAATAATTGATAAAAATATTATCAAAAAAAACTATTAAACCATTTAAAAATATAATTAATCCTTAGAAATAAATTAGACAAAAAATGCAGTTTTGAATTAAAATCTAGTACTTTTAACTATTCATTAAAAGGTTAAACCTTTCATAAAAATACCAGAAATATATCCTAATATAATTTTCATACTTCTAATACTAATATAATTTTTATATTGATATATTAAATCTATAAAAAAATTTAAAATTTGGATTTAAAATGGGTTTTCTATTAAATGATAGTAAAATTACCTTTATAAACAAATAGGGGTTTTATGCATAAAATTGGGTTTGTTTATATCTTATATTTATAGAATCTATTGGATGAATATCAAAAATATTTTATTAAATATCTAAATTAGGTTTTAAATTAATATCATTTACCAATTTAAATTAATTTAATTTACTTGATAAAAATATCATTGTGACTTTAATAATATTTTCATTTATATTCAATCAGTTTTCATATTCATTAATTGGTAACCTATGAACTCATCTTATATTTGTGTACACCACAAATTTTAATAATTTAGTTAATACTATTAATATCCATCAACATATTTGATAGGTTATTTATCAATATAATAATATTTTTAATAATTTATTATAGTTAGATTACACTCAGTCTTGCATGTTAGATAAGAATTCGAGGAAAGGAAAACTTGTGTGTAATGTATGCAAACCTTGCTGTTTTGTGTGACATAAACCATGTTGGGATTGCATGTAACATAGACCAAGCTGCGACTGTGTGTAACATATTCCACATTGGTGTCATGTGTAAGGAATGTTTGACTTTATAAAAAACTATTCTTAGTATTTCATGAAGTGAAAAATATCAAAAATATTTATTAAATCCAAAAAAATATTTCACAAAACATCAGTGTGTTATAGATAGCCACTAGAATTTTGGGAGATGTTCTTAAGAAAATGTGTCCAACTAGGTATGAAGAACCTTTGATTGGCATCCATAACTAGGACTTTACATCACAACAATGGTACTATGTTCAGCAAAAATGTAGAAAAAGGAGAAATACTCACCTAGACAAATTAACTACAACCGCAATGAAATTCAATCACTGAACCAAATTATCCTAAAAAAGTCGAGGTTTCTGATATATCATAGGATATATCCAATGTAATTAGAGAATATAATCATGAAAGAATGAAAAAAATCACTCTAATAACATTCTGAAATGAAAAAATTCAATATTTACATGGAATGATACCCCTTTTCACAATGTGTAATCTACTAAACTCAAATACACTAAAAAATCATCACCTGTTTACTAAACAAATGTTTTCACATTACACAAAAATTAAACACCTCACACAATGAACCTGCACAAAACTTCTAGTCGATGGCCAATACATGGCATGTAATCACTTTACATGCCACGTATTTCACCTATAGATTGAAAATATACCAGTTTATACTAAAAACCCCAAACCAACTATGGTATTATTTTACCTCGGGGAGAATCGTACAAATCCCTTAACACATTTATACCTATAATCGATCACCTCAAACAAAAATACATCCCTAAACATTAGGTCATTTCCCCTTAAAATGTTCTCCAACCTCAGCAGTCCCAAAACACACCTAAATAAAATGAAAATGAAAAGAGATAAGATAAATACCTAAAATACAGTAACGCGATGTTAAAAACTCATCACCATGATATTTTTCATCCATGAGAAGTAATGTGGAAGAATGATGTCTTGAAAAGAGGTTATTCCACCACTCCCTCGTCAACAAATAATGCTTAAGTGTTATTAGAACCTAATCCTTATCACCATAACACTCTGACCGACAGATTTTACATCACACCCAAGATAGTTACTTGAGTGCCAATGATCCACACTGGATGCTCCACAACAAAAAAATCTGGCTCCAACTCAATCTCTTCCCAACTCAAAATGTTAGAGGGGTTATTATGGTATTTCCTAATATGTGTTATGTGGAAAATATCATGAATTCCCATCAACTAAACTATAAGTTCCAACTAATAAGAAACCTAACCAAGACACTCAATGACCTCTAATGTTCCAACATCTCTTAGAGCCAATAATCTTTATTTTCAAAGCTGATGGTGACCCAACTGAGGAGGAACTCTCAATACTACTCAATCATTAATGGAAAACACTAAAATAATATTCCATTGATACTAATAATAATTCCTATGAATCTATAATCTATCAGATGTCAACATATATCTTTAATACTTATTAACATCCTCTAAATAAAATTTGGTCCCGCTAATGAAGCTTCTCTCACCTCCTCCCAATAATGAGGTGACCTGCATAGACAATAATACAAAGCCTCAAAGGTATCCATTCTGATCGACAACTAATATATGTTGTTATAAGAAAACTCAATCTGTCTAATATGGATATTGCAAGATCCAAAAAAATATAAGACATGTTCTTGGAGCATATCATCCAAGATATGAATAGAATTCTCTATCGGACTGTCTATCTGTGAATGGTAAGATGTACATAAACTAACATGAGTACCCATCACATTCTGGAGACTTTTATAGAACCGTAAAGTAAACCTAGGATTTCTATTTGAAATAATGATATATTTGACCCCATGAAAACGCACAAACGTTTTCACATACAACATACCCATATCTTTAACTTTTGTGGTGTCAAATACTAGAATAAAATGAGATGAAATTGTCAATAGATAAATCCCCACCCAGATAGCATTTCTCCCATATTGATTCCATGGTAATCTAATATTAAATTACATGAACATATTGTCCCATTTCAAAACATACACTAGAAGTTCATGGAGAAAAATAGAAGGTTTCAAATGATCTTTCTTTATCAACTGTCAGGTGTAATAATGGGACACATAATCAACAACGTCATTATTCATACCCAGCCACTAGAATTACCATATTATGTCATAATAAATAATTATAGTGACTCAATTAATAACCCATGAATAACAAATATAATCAATCAAAATTGAGATTCTCATTGATTCTGGGATGACAAATCTATCCCCAAATCATAGTATACCATATGAAGAGAGAGAAAAACCAAAAATGATCTCCCCTCCATATATAGTTTCTCAAATTCCCCTAAACTCATAATCATACTACTTATCTATAGAAAAGACTATTGTAGAGATGGTGATAACTGAACATTGGAAAGAACCATACATGGAACATCCACCTGAGTATACAGGTTTAAGAGGGCCAAGAGTCCCATATGGGTCTACCCTTTTTTTGATTCCAAAATAGCCTGTAATGGTATGCTCTTGATAAGAGAATATACAATGAAATTTTCCCTTCCCTTGGGTGTATGTGATATCGAAGTCAATCATATGAAGGTATTCCACCCACCGCATCTCTTTTAGATTCAATTATTTTTGAGAAAATATATATCTCAAAATCTTATAGTTATAAAAGGCCATCAAACTCTCCCAGAAAAGATAGCTTCGAGAACACATAAGAGCATTCATAAACCTGACAATCGCTAAATCATAATTATAGTAATTCATAACATGTATTCAAGTATTATGATAGTCATAGGACACCTCATTATCATCCTTCGTAATCACATATCCCAAACTAGTTCTACAAGATTCACATAAAACTACATACACTTTACCATGATCATCTAATACCAGGATATGAGCTGGTGAAAAAATAAATTTTATACCTAGGAAAGAAGACTAAAAAAATTTATCCCATATGAATTTCACCCATTTCCTGGTATGAGTAGAAAAATGTGAAACCGACTTTGATGAATCCTTGTCAAACATTTGATAATATAAAACAAAGCCAATGAAGCTCTAAATATGAAATATGGTTTGTGGATATTCCCATAACAAGGCATCCTTTAACTTCTTGGGATCAACTAATAATTTTTTTTTAGAAATCATGTTCTTTAATAACCTCAATTCATTAATCTAGAACCTTCTTTTCTAAATTATTCAATACAAATAGTGACTCTTCAAGATTTTCAAAACCAAATTCATATGATGATCATGCTCATGCTCAGATCTTGAATAAACAAAAATATCAACCATGAAAACTACCAAAAAAGTTTCCAAATAATCATGTAATATCTAGTTCATCAAATCCATGAAAGTTATAGGAGTGTTCTTTAGACCAAAAAAACATCACAATATATTCATAATTAAAAAACATTCTCTTTAAATGCCACCTCAGTATATAAAACTCATGAATTCTAAGCTGATGATATCCCGACAGAAGATTAATCTTTGAAAACCACATTTCCCCCTTTGAATGATCAAACATACCATTTTCAAGGGGAAAATGGTACCTATTCTAGACCATTTCCTAGTTTAAGTCTCTATAGTCCACACATAATCGGATTGAAACATTTTCCTTTTAAGAAAAGGGTACAGGGGAATCCCTGGGAGAAACAGTAAGGTGAAAAAAACATTTTTCCTTCACGTCACACAACTAAATAATAATATATTTCATCTCTGTTGGCTTCACATGATAATAAGGTATCTAAATCAATTGTGTACCTGGAACTAGGTCATTCATAAGTTCTTCCCCCTTTCTGGAGTAAGGCCAGATAAATTTTTTGGGAAATGATATGAATGTATCAAATGATAGTGGGATGATCAAAAAAAATAAGGAACACCATTTGTCTCAGCAACTGTATTAGACAAAAAAACACTCGTTCTTTGGGTGGGAAGGTCCTACATAACCATAAATTGGATTCCAATCTTCATAAAACACTTGTGAGATCCTATCATCTACAAGAGATGAGACATGGAAATGATAATAATAGACATTATCATGATGAGAAACAATTCAATCCATCCTAATGATGTCATCAAACAAATCCAAATCAATAATGATAAAATCCTAGACTACCTCTACATAAGCTATCTAAAGATAAAAACAAGAACACCAAAACCCCTGATCTTTTCACTACAAAATATGTGTCACTAAATCAATAATAAAGGGGATGATATCCACTGGAAGATTAAGAATATTAGCTAAACAACCATATTTAAACGATTGGGAAGCCCCGTTATTATATATAAAAATCGCTAATGAAGATGTAGTAAATATGGTCCCTCTCACTGTCACTGGACTGAAATCTACTATTATTGGAAATTCATGTATTCTGTGAAGGATCATCACTCATGAGGACTAGGGATATATCCTTATAGTCTATGAAGCATCTAACTATGTCATATAAACCTTTGGAACTAATGATCCCACACTATATCATGTTATAGGCAAAGCCTAATAGAAACACTATAGATAACCATAATTTTTTAAACTATTACACATCTTCATAGGAGAAGGATAAGAATATTGAGTGTTTATTTTCTGAGTACACTAATTGTAAGTGAGAGGCACACAACTACTTATAACTGAGGGTCTAAAGGAGTAATTAAACAAAGAAACACTTCCACAAATCCTACAATGATCTTTAAACATCAACTTTTCCCATTATGTTCCATTGAACCTTCCACTAGGTGGATGATAAGATGAATAATAACCAAACATTCATTCCATATTCATGTATTCTGTCATCTCCCAATCTACCATATCTACATCAATCAAAGGATTCATTATGAATAACTGTGATCTAGTATCCTATGATAAACCTTATATATACTTCTTAGCCTTCATATGGTCATTATTTACTACCTATGGAGACAAAAAACCCATCTTAACACACTAACTAGTGTACAACGACATCATACGCTCTCCCTCGAGAAAATAGAGGAACTACAGAGCCTTCTATATCATCAAGGTATCTAGATAAAACTAATAGAATAATAGATCCTAAAAAATACCTCAATTCCAATACCATATTCGGATTTACCTATACCATGGAATCCCACCATCACCTACTAGGAACCTCAATTTTTAATTCCACACACATCACCTTGACACTGTCGGGTGTTTCTAAGAAGTCGAAGATCGTATCAATATTTTACAACAATTACTCCACCTCTTTAGGTTCATTCGTACCCTTAAAAGGATAATTTATTCTCAACCAATAAATCTATTGATCATTCCATTTCTTCTATATCTCTTGGATTTACATCAACAACTATATTTTTTACTTATTTTACTTCTTGATAAACAACATGAACTACACATACAGTAACCTCGGCAATATACTAATCCTGAGAAGGATTCCCTTGATGATCATCCAATGCATCCCCACAAGGAACCCATGGAAGACATATCAAAGGCATAATGGAGAACAATAAAATCAATGGAATGTCAAAAAATAGAACAATATCATTTAAAAACATAAAATAAGTAAAAACATAGATTATCATTCTATAACTCAAAATATGAGACACACGTCCCATCATCCCATGGTAACTTGAGTCTCATCGTGATAAGATATAACTAGGAACTCACCACAACCTACCACTAATATCCCAAAAATTATATCTCTAGACTACCAAACCTCCCAAGATACATAATCTTGAGGATAGACCTTCTCTGATACCGAAATATGGATAACCAGACCTAAAAACCCTCTTGAACTAGACCCTAACATGAATTTCCACAAACCCAAAGGGTGTTCCCAATCCCCATGTGTTAGAAAATAACTCCTAGGAATCAAACAATAACTTGAGGAAATGATTTCACCCAACATTAAGCAACAACTTGGAATATATATATATAATAGAGATAAATAAATGAAGAGATAATTATTTTCCACAACTAAAATAAAAAAATAAATGATACAATTTAGAACTACTGAACAAATCTAAAAGTACAAGTCCAATAATCAAAGGAGAAATAAAATAGGAAACCAAGTAACTTATGTGTCAGGGTGGGAAAACTCCAACCATCTCACCACCATCTTCTCAGGAACTACTAGAATAAGAATTACTATAACACAACTTCTCCTTACTTTTCCCTGCATCGAAAGAATTTCAATGGTTAATGCATTTTCGAATGGGTGTGTAGGGTGAGATATTATAGGCTTTATCGGACCCCACCAAGGTGTCCCATTAAAATTGTATATAAAAAATCTTAAGAGTATCAAATTATAAGAATATTAGTCATGATAAAGAGTTTATAATTTTTATATGAAAAACTTGAAAACATTTAATTCTCCTTTTTCCCACATTAAGAAAATAATCCAGGTAAAAAAAATTCAATGAATTTAACATATAAAATTAGTACATAGCATGTATTGCATGTCATTCAAATCTATAGAAGTAAAATTTAAAATGGTACAAGGAAAAAAGAAAACATCACAACATGTCAAGGATCACTATAGGTCATGCTAGTAGACTAATCATACCACAATCAAGGGCTAGTTTACAGTGAAGTTCATAGAACACATGACTAAAGAGAAGAGAAACACCCCATGATTGAATCCTCTGACATTTTCAATATAAATTCCATATAGTAAAGATCCTAGGTAAGAGAGGAACTACCCAAGAGTAAACAACCCCCCAAATAACACATGGATGATGGGCCTAAGCTAAATCTTCCACCAAAGTACCCAAGGGTTTCCATGTCCTCTATTTTCCAAACTATTTCATCCACACTATGTATTAAAACCCATTTCAAAAATCCTTTTGAAAATAGCCTTTTATTTTATTAAAATAAGGTAAAGCCCATATTTTATAAAAAAAACTCATTTCTACACACAGTAATAAATAAATAAGTCTTTCCATTTCATATATAAAGCAATTTCTTAATAATAGAGTTATGCATTTTATCCATCATAGGCTAGAGATGGAACAAAATACCTCAAACTCAAGTCACAAACCCCTACAACAGGATCAACCAACAAGAAATAACATAGATATGACAATATAGTCCCTAGAATTAGTCAATAAATCTAAAAATCAATTCAAAAAAAATAATGGCAGACAGAGAAGAATAAACAACCCATAACTCAACCAACTCACAATCTATACAACAACCAACCCAAGAGATAGCCACCAAAGGAAGATATCATGAAGGATTTAGAAGGAAATAAGAGGAAACAACATGAAATATAAATGGACTTATAACTAATGCAAAATGAGGATACCATGATAAAATAAGAGGTATAAAGAGGAATAATACTCACTGAAACATATTCACCACAACTGAAATGATGATTAATCATTGAATGAAATAATATATAAGGAACACAGGTCTCCAAAATCACATGGGTGTTCTCCATGGTTGATAGGGAGTTGGTTCATGGCTAAATGAAAAAAAAATAACATGTATAATGCCCTAAAACCAAAACTTGTGATATTTACATTGTTTTAAACCTCCTTTTTCAAGTAATTCATTCTATGATACTCAATTACTCCAACAAACATGTTGACTTTTTATTAAAAATCCAATTTTATTATTACACTACAAGTAATGTACATTAATAGTATATAAACATATCACATATGACACCAATTCATGGATTCTATCAGGTGACCAATAAATAGTGTGTAATCACTTTACACAGTGTGAATTTGTCAGGAAGACCATAAAAATCCAATTTCTCCTCAAAAAGTCAAACCAACACTTGTATTCTATAAACTCAAGGAGAACCCTACAAATTAATTTACACATTTATACCCAAACTCCTTTAATTAATAAAAAAATACATCCCCAAACTTTAGGTTATTTTACCTATAAAATTCTCTCCATCCTCAAGAGTCCCAAAATGAACCCAAATAAAAAAGTTAAATTACAAGAGGGAAGAAAAATACCTGAAATAGGTTAACGAGATAATACAGTGTGAATCATTATAATATTATTAAAAATATAAGTCTCTATAAAATGATATAATGAAAATTTAATCAACATTGAGGTCTTTTCAAGGTGTTCTTAGGGGATTAGGGTTGGTTGGAATAACTTTTAAAATACCTATGAGAGAATGTAGAGTGTTTTACTTTTAAATATAAATCAGGATTATTCATGTAATCCATGGAAAATTGATTACATAATTTCACTACATTCCATCCTATCCAATCCCATTTTATTTTTATCATGTTCATTTGTCATATGATAATGCATAATAAAATATTTCTCTAAAATCCCAATATTTTAAATTTTTATTACTTTTAAATAAGAAAAATGTGTTCAGTGTCCTACTCCACATGCAACATCAATCTAAAAAAACCATAATATTTTTATGATATAAAAACATAGTAGTTGAATTAGTGGGAATTAATCGGAGTAACTTATTTATGAAATACTTAAAGAAATAAAATCAAATCAATTTTGAAAATGAATGAAATTCAATTAGTATAGCTAAAACAACTAAGAAAATCCATTTAGGATTAAAAACATACTTTTATAAAACAGATGTTTAATTTTAAGAGACTACATATTTTATGATTAGATAATTATAAAATATATTTTCAACATAAATAATATATTACCAATAAAATAGTTTGTACTTTATAGGAAATAATAATAATAAATATTTAAAATTTTAAAAATCTATTTTCCAAGCTCTCAAATATATTTTAGGATATTATTTAAATATTTGATAATAAAATTTTACAATGTAAATCTGACCAAGTGAACATATTTTTTTGATTAAATCGAAAACTATTTTCTTAAGATGAATTTCTAGGAGTTTTCTAAAAAACATTTATGTCCGCAAATGCTAATATTAATTTTCTAGACATATATTGATTTTATTTAATAAAATGTAATTTATATGTATAATTAGTAGGTATAAATTTTGAATCTATTACAATATTATTTTTAATCATTTATAATTAACTACTTAAGATAAATATTAATTACTATGGTAAAAGTAAAATAGTTGTTTCCAAAAAAATAATTTTATAACATTTGTATAGTTTTAATATAAATAAATCAGATTAAAATACTTTATAATAAAACCCTAATATTATTTAAAAAAACATAAAAAATAAATAAATAGTCATTTAATTAACAATTTAATGAAAATAAGTATAATGACACTTAATATATAAATATATTTTTATATAAAAATAGTTTTTCATATATATTATGTATAAAAGTTAATTTCCACGTATTTAGAAATTTAATTATCTTAAATGGATCCAAAAATTGGATTCATGAAATTGAAATTTTTTAATAAGGTTCATATTATATTATTAATAATAAAATAATGACAAAAGTTTTTTATCAAGATTAAAAAGGGTGCAATGGGTGAATGGGGAATCTCAAATTGTAATAATTAAAAGGTTACATACACCTACTAGAAATACTTATTCTGTATAATGGTTATACAAACATGTATCGCCTAATATTTCTCCACTAAACTCACCTAACTCTCATGAAATCTCATTCTTATCCATTATGTAGAATTATCTTCCAAATATTTGTCCCCATTTTCACCTATAAAAGTAGTTCACTTCCTCCCACTTTAAGCCACACCTATAGTTTGAAATTAGTATTAAACTCTACCGAATTTAATTATTATAGATCCCAGCAACATTCTTGGTAGACTGTATCCTCAATAATGTGTCTTAAGTCCATAATTTTCATATGATACTTGAAGAGAAGATTTAAATTCTCAACAATAGATTTACTTGCCCTATTATATTTATTCTTCATCCTTCCCACACACCATCCTAAAAAAATTATAAACATATGTATATATTGACATAAGTATAAATCACATACAGAAATTTTATTATATTTGTGGTATAACCATTTTCTTTTTCCCTCTCATGAAGTTGAAAAAAAAAATAATGTTACACCTAGGTGTGTGCAAACTACCAACTCCCTGAAAGGCATGTTTCATTTTATTCATCACCACTATTCATGTATGGTTCTAGAAATACGTTTTGTGAGTACATGTATTAATTATTTCATTTTTTTATTCTAAAAATATAAATTAGGGGTTACATAATTAATATTATAAATAAGTTATAATTGTAACATTAACCATAAAAAACAAGCTTACTAAGAGGAATTTTTTTTATTAATACCATGTAATCATGGTATAATGATATTATAGGTAAAACACCCCATAATCATCAATTAATAATCATTTATTCATGTTTGGGTTGGTATAACAACCTACATGAACAATATTGTGAATTTTTATCATGGGATACTATGGGAACTCATAAACCAGAATAATATGATATAATTATGTAAATATTTTTTTTGTTTCAGTAAATTTATACCGACATTGAAGACATTAATTAATAAATCACCCCCAATTCATTAAGAATCATCCAAACATGCTCATCACTGATTAAAAACTCTTGGACCATAAGGAAGGCTATGCTGTAATGAAGTTATAGATTTATAAACTATCTTGTAACATCAATACAAATATATTATATGATTTCATTTGGATGAACTTTTAAAAAGTAAAAGATACTAATAATAATTTTATGAAACTAGTTTAAGGAAATAATGATTGTTTACACCCGGTGTTGAAAATTGTTAAATACCAGATAATATATTTATATAATTATTATAAATAAGGTATATAAATGGTTATAGTTAAGAATATGGTTTTTATATATTTATTTAATGAACTCAATTTAATAATTAAATTTTCTTGGTTCATGTGAAGAATGAATCCTGGCTGGGGTAAGGATTTTCATAACAAATTCTTATATTTGGGACATGATTGGTGTTATGAACCTTATTTAATATATGTGGTGTATATAAGACTTATTTTAGATATCATATAATGAACTGTATTTTAGTAACCAGATTTTAATTTTATTACAACACCTCTCTTTCTAGGGGTTTTGATTAACATGTTACTCAAGCAGCAATGGTTTACTGGTCTTAATTCTATTCCTTGAGACATGTTACATGTTATGAACCATGATTACTTTATATAGTGTTCTATTGATTTATTATTCCATGAATTCTCTATATGAAATATCAATTTAATATATGGGATAAAAAAATCATGATCAATAACTTTTCTTCAAATTTCATTGGACTAAAGTGTTATGTAAGTAATTATAGTATTTGTAAATCAATTATTAATTGAGTTATTATAATTTACAAGAAATTATAATTTGGGTACATTTTCACTTTGATAGAATTATTTGGTATTACCTCATTGTTTGTATTTTCACAATAGAAACCCAGTTTAAGATGTTCCCTTCTTCCTAGAGTATATTTCTCGTAAGTGATATTGATAACTCAAATCTCTCTTCCAAGAGTTATATTGCTTCATATTGAACATATTTCTTCCATTATTGGGTTATCCCACCCTAATATTTTATTATATGGTATTTTATAATACTTTATGGAAAAATTATGTTTTAATACAAATGAATCTTTTTTACTCTTTTTATAGAGTCAATATCCAATAAAGGTATTTTGAAAATAATTAAAAGGGGTTATCCTTTAACTTTTATAGTTTTTTTCTCCTCTCCTCATTTATCTAAGATAAACGTTATGTCTTTTTTGGGATCAATTATTAGAGATTATTTTTTAAATAAATGGTTTTTAAAATATTTCAAATGTCCTTTTAAAAATATGCCTTTTAAAAAGTCATGTAAATTATTATTTTTTCAATATCAAAAATGTTTTTAATAACTTTTTTGTTTTCGTTTCTAAATACCCTTTATTTTTAAATGGTTTTTCCCTAATGAGGATTAAATTTAATGTTTTTTATTTAATATATATTTTATAACTTGGGGTATGAACTCATGATATTAAATAATTGAAATCATGATCCCTTCATTTATGATAATTTTGGAAGCATTGTTTATTAAAGGATGTTTTTCATCACTACTAACATCCTTCTAAATTTAATTTGTTACATCAGGGTTTTTTTTTATTTTGAGACAATAAATTTATTTATCATAATGTTTTATGATCTGGTTATCCTGTTTATTTACATTCATAAAATTATTCACATTCCATTGTTTTTCATTCAAATATAGATGATTGTGGAAATGTTAATTATTCATTGTTTAACCGTCCACTTTATTACTTTGGATGGGTTACGATCATGATATCCATTTTATTCTCATCAGGAAAAGTATTAAAAAAATTCTGTTGTTATTCCAATATAGATTGTTATGGGAATGATGACTATGTATTGTTTAACCATCAACCTTCTCCCTTCAGAAGGGTTGTGATCATGTTATCCATTTAATTGATAGGGGAAAATTATTGGAATTTCATATGATGTTGTTATAAATGGGCTGATTATGGGAAAGTTGACTATGTAATGTCTAACCATCCTCTTTCTTCCTCTAGATGGGTTACTATCATATTATCACTTTTATTAACCTTGTTAAATTTATTGGTATTATTTTTCATTATTAACTACTAATGTTGGTTAATTTTGTATCGACATTAAATAACTTAAATTATACGGACATCAGAGTTTTATTCAGTAACAGTTTTATTATGGAATAATATAAAAAAAAATTTTACCCCCACAGCGAATGCATTGGTATTAAACAAATAATGTGGGGGCTTAAAATTATATATCCCCTTGATGAATCAATAGGAAACATGAGACCAAACATTTTTGGGTATTTGGTGTATTCCTTCCCAATTGTGCTAGATGTCTTGACCACAGCCTTGAAATCAAGTCAATTTATTTTAACAAGGTCTTGAAAATCTGTTTTTGATGTTCGAAATTATGCTTTACATCAATATAGGATCAGTAATTATAATATTCAAGTCTTCATTTATTTCCATGAATTAAACATTTTCTCTGTTTATAGTTGATTTTGGAATTATGTTGTCTACTTATTCCTTCCAAAATATTTAGTCCATGTTTATGATAGGATTTCATCATTTGTATGTTTTCCCTTACTGATCATTTGATCTCACCCAATTTTATGATTTCATTTTCCCATGTTATGTAGAAAAATAGTACAAGTGACATATCTAAAGGTATATAATATGTGGAATAATTTATATGATATACAGAAGGATCATTATGGATTTATTATATTAATATATAAAGCATAAAAAATGTTTGTTTGATAAAAAGAAAAATACTTTTATTAGATTAGGGTTTTCCTAATTATATAATTCTATAAACTTGAAAATATATTTAGGATGTAACATATGAAATAATATTTATTGATTTTGTAAAAAGTATGGTTTTATCTAGGATTTTATAGATGTTATAAACATGAGTATGTAAATTATGTGTTTATGGAACCATATCCAGGAGTGTGGGTCTAGGGAATCATATTTGGTATCAATGGAAATGTTTACATAACTATATATGTTAGAATATTTATTTGGGATTATTTAAGGGTTGTTAAGGTATGGTTAATAATAATTTAAAAGATATATACAACCCTTTTTGTTAGTAGAGATAATATTTAATATTTTTGGATTAAGATATGAGAAAATAATTCAATATCCTATGAATAAGCCTTTGTATAGGACGAAATCCTGATGTTTTGTTTTACAATTTATTATATGGTTTTTTATGCAGTTAAATCCATTTCTAGATACTATAAGTGAATAAGGGATCTAGAAAAATGTACCTGAGGGTAATAGCCCTGAAAATGGGGAATTTGTTATTAACTAGATCGACACTTGGTGCATGAAAAAATACCTAACTCCACACCCGGTTCGAAACTCCTAATTGATATTCTTTGGATAATCACATGCTCTTAACAAACCAATATGAATGATTTATTTTTTAGTTACGTTATGGGATCAAGTTAAGAAGGAAAATAATAACTAAATTAAATCTGTGTAGATTGAACTTAAAGTTTCAAAGGATAAAATGAAGGTGTCACTATAAAATATATTTTAGGATTTATATTTCATATTCATGTGGTCATTTACAAAAATTTTATTGATAACAACTTTGGGTCTTATTATTTGGTTGAAATAGGGTAACATAAATGAAGTTGATAAATTTATGTACCTA
Source organism: Viscum album (assembly GCA_963277665.1). Taxonomy (NCBI): domain Eukaryota; kingdom Viridiplantae; phylum Streptophyta; class Magnoliopsida; order Santalales; family Viscaceae; genus Viscum; species Viscum album. Next base: position 1,983,626,924 of record OY728119.1, read on the forward strand.
GAAAACACTATATATTATAAATAATAAGTGAGTATATGTAAATTGATAAGAATTTCAATATATTCCTATTAAGAAAAAAGTGATGAATTTTCTAGTATTATGTATGATAGTGAGGTTAATGTCATAATAAAAGTTATTTCTTGATTCTCATCTATTTAAATTAGTAAAGTGGAAATTATCAATGAGAATTTTGTATATTCTAAGTATTGTTAAGGATTCTGTGAAACTTACAAGGATCGTTCTTTAGTATTGTTGCATTAATGGTTTGACATTATATTTGAAATGGTATTAATAACTTTGAGAAATAATATCATGGAAAGGTTATATTTTGAGAGAAAACTATTAAATAACACATGTTTGAGGGATGGGTAGGTTCTTTGTTTAGTATATATTTGAGGTCAAGATAATAATGGGTTGGGTTGTAACAACAGAACTTTTAACGATGGTAACACTCATTTGTTTTTTTGTTTTAATCCTTTGATTTATCATTGTAACCAGGCTTAATTTCTTACATATGGTTTTGAGAGATTTCCAGGATTTTTTAGATCCTAGAGTTATAAAATTTTGACAAAGAGAGTGGGCCACAAAGTTAGAGCATTGTTAGTTCTAATAATGTGACTCAACCATGTGTGGTACCAAGTGAATCAGAGAGGCCACAAAATATTTCTACAATCATGTGATCCGGGACACACATCATATGAAATTTTAGACATCAATGAAAGTGTATTTTACCCATCTTACAAATGGTTAAGTAAATATTGTGCATATCCCTTGAAAAGGGGTTCCATGGATAGTGGAGGTAGCACAGTTGGCATAAAGTTTGGCCAACCATGAAAATGAACCATGTGACCAAGTTTTGAGAGGTGAATTTGCCATTTTTCCATTAATTAATTTTAAAATCTCACCCCACTTTTATTTCTTCTCATATAATGGATAGAAGATAGTTTCTTATCACAAGAGCTCTACCTTCTCCTTACCTAGGGACTGAGATGAATCATCCATAAGATTTCTTTTTGATATTCTGTCAGTATCATTAGATTACTCTATGTAATACCATTAATACTTAATCACATTTCATCATTCTTGTTTCTATAGCCGAATTTATTTTTCTTTGAGATAATTTTCCCTATTTCTAGGTCATTTTTCTATTTTATTGTTTTCATTCATTATTCTTTGAATCAAATTATTATACCAATTGATTTTTAGTCTATTGACATATAGTAAGTGGTCTAGTAATTTTTATTCAAGGTTTTGGTATTTCCATGTCATTTCTTTGATGTGTCGCATGAAATACATTTTTTGTGAAATTTATTACAATATGGTTTTACTTCTTTAATAATTTGAACCATTCATAGAAACTCCTATAGACCAATATTAAATTATTATAGGATTTGGACCTCATTGAATACAACTGCTTATGGTGTGAATAATTAATTTCTCTTACTATGTAAGTTCTTAATGATCAAACCACATCCATAGTGGTTCATCTTGAAATGGAAAATGGAATTGCCCTATTTTATAAAAAAATTTAAATGAAAAAACACCATCTAAATGTTTTTATTGATGTGGAATTTATATTCCTTTCATTATAAATGAAATGGATTAATTAAATTGAATAATAGTTTGTATAAAATCTATGCCACATGTTAATTATATTTATAAGTGTGAATTGTGAATTATTCACAATTTTTTATTAATGAAAAATGATTAGAATTATTTTAAAGGTATACCCTCATTGATATTATTATTTGTACACCATGGTAATTGGATATTGAACAATGGTTGGGGGTTATATTAAGCATGGAATTTTTTGCTTCCTTATGTTGGGTGCTGGACATGACATCTCACACTATTATACGTTTATTCTGGAAATGCACTTGATGTACCACATCCCTCTATATTAGGTTTAGGTCATGAAAAATTACCCCAATTTCTAGAGTGGTGAAAATAACATCCCACATTAATATGAGATTAGGAATTGTACCCTTACTGGAGTCATAAAATCTTTAGACTAGTTATAGAAACTGGAGTTCTTCCATGGGTCCAGCTACCTCCAAGTATCCACATATATCCCTCTAAAAATCCTCACATATATTGTGAATATACATGATTACATATTATATATATATATATGACTAATATATTTATGTTTATTTATCATAAATACCTTGACCTAAGCTGAAGTAGTTAGATTTATCCAGATATCCTATTGGAAACTGATCTGACAATTATTTATTATTCGTCATTTTTTATTATTCATTATATCTACACAATGATATGTTATATACATTGGATGGTTTAATCTAGGAATTTTTTCTGGTGTCTTACTGAGTATATATCCCACCCTACTCTATCTGCCTTTGGTATCTGAGTAGACTTTATATCTATAGGTATGGATACAGAAAAGCATCATGTTACAAATAATTGATTCATTTTACTTAATTTCATAGAGCATGGGAGCATAGGACTGGGCATATTCTCATGATACTAGTGGGGTAGTCTTTTATAATTTTTTTGGATTTTTGTATAGCATTATGTGTATTCATGTCTCTTATATCCCATATATCTTATTTTATATATAATCATTCCATGATGTCGTTGTATATGACTCAACCTTTTAATTTTGATTACTATTATAGTTTCTCGGTTTTTTACTATTCCATAGTTGATTATTATATTGTTTTCGAAATTTTAACTTCTTTATTATACATCCATTGTTTTATTATCATTTATTATATCCATTGCGCCACTATGATGTAAGGGTATTGTCTCTCTATTGTACCACCTTATACTGTCACTGCTAGTTGGTAGCATCTAGTGTACGAAGAGGCGCGCTTGAGGCCATGTGACCCACCAGCTCAGGGAACCATTTTAGAAGATTCTAGGATTGGGCATTATAAAGTTTTATCAGAGGGATATTTTTTCTTTTGTATTACTATGGGGGTATTTAATAGTAGAATAGGAAAGTAATGGAATTTGGTAATGATTATATTCCTAGGATTATCTAAACCTTGCATAGGGGAATCCCAAATTACTATGGTTAGGTTATTATTTTTATTGAATTTCACATGTTCCATTTGATACAACATTGCCTTTGGGTAAGACACATGTTTTGGGATTTTATTCACATTTATATTATTTTACATGTTATGGATTACCTTTCATTTTCATGTACATGATAGGAATTAGAATCTCATGTATTATAATAGGAACATTTGGACAAATATTCCACACATTTTTCTTATCCACATCTACTTTCTGTGTTCATTTTCCTTCTACATATTTCTAGTTCCTTGATTATTATATGTTGAAATCTACTAACATTTATTTCCAGAATAATATAATGGGATTAATTAAAGATACTACTTAAATATAAATGGTGTTTTTCCACATATATCGGTGGTGACACCTTTATTTTCTAATTATACCATGTTGTGGGTTCTAGAACTACTGGTTCCATGGCCAAAAAAATGATTCTTGATTGGATTTCATGAATGCTAATGGTGATTTATAAAGCATGTACTTCTATAAATCCGAAATGGTGACTCATGGAATCAAATAATTTCTTATGACATGTTACATCCTAACATAATATTTGAATGTCAAGTTGGAGTTAAAGGATCTTCACATTGTAATTTATAAGTAGTATCACTTTTATAAATTTTTAATGGTGACATATTAATCTGGAATGAGTTATATATATAATTATAAAAAAATTAAGAACTTGATAAAATTTAATATTTTAAATAAAATGGTTACCGATAAATGAGATGAAAAGTTAAAAATAAAGGGGTTTTCCTCCATACCTGGTAATAGAAAATCCATATATCAGACCCTCCATTATATGATATGAGACCTTGACCAAAACCAAGCCATATTAGTGGGTAGTTGGGGCATCTCTTAAAGCTCTTATGACCAATTATGACTTTCTATTATCACCCGGACCACTCTTTTGGAGCAGGAAGACTAGTGAGACATTTTCTATAGGAATATTTTGTGTCTATTATTTTATATATCTGTAATCTATTAAATTATTGAGTTTTTTTATGAGGCATCTGTTTGGAATTTTGGAATCATTACACCCCGACATCCTTGAGTCATACACCAGGATGGTGGTGATGACCACACTATGGTGGTGTTGTTCCCTAATCCCTAAACGATTCCCCTATAGTGCCACCTATGGAAGCTCCTTCTATTCCTCATATTCACATCAAATCATATTTTCAAGAGGGTTTCTTTCACATGATGCAATCTATGCAAGGTGTTTCTTGAATGTCCATGGCTATAGTAGGTTTGACTTGAGAGTTCCAGAATCAACATCCTATCATCTTCTTGGGGGATTGTGGACCACATGTTTCTAAGTCAGGGATTGAAACTATGCTTTCTATATTTTATCATCTGGAGACGCCACTATAGTGGAGGTCCAAAATCACCACTTATAATCTAAATGGTTCTACTATATGATAGTGGGATTTCATTACCATGGTAGACCAACATCGAGACATGATATATAGGGATTTTTATACAATCTTCTATGATTACTTCTCTACACATACATTCAGGGACGACTAGGATAGAGAGTTAATGAACCTGTAATAGAGATCTATGTCTATCATGGAATATTCTTCTCATTTTACTATTTCGAATAATTTCACACCAACCTTATCTGATGAAGATCCCATGACTGCCATGCAATTTGAGGATGAGTTGGTATACACCATCTGATCAAAGGTTAACATCTTTTATTTGACCACTATTTTTTAAATAATAAACTAGACTCTCATTATTGAGAGGAATCTAAGAGAATTTGATGGAGATACCCAAGGTGATTCAACACCCAGACCTATTTGTGGTTCCCCTAGTATATGGAAGTATCATTTCATGGTTTTTAATTGCAGTGGACATAGTTAGAGAGCTCAGACTGACATCTTCCTTATATGTCACCAGTTCTAGAATCCTGGATACAAAAAACCTTAGTATATGTGATATCTAGTGAAGTGCGTAAGATTTGGAGGGATGGGGAATTTCCCATGCTTTTGTAGGACCTTTTCACTAGTTCTAAGTAATGGGGGATCTACAACTAACCCACATTCCAGTGTTAGTCCTGTAGTATCTCGTCAAGTATGCAGTTAGAATACCACGGACCACTCAAGATGATGTGGTACTTGAGGTAGAGGTAATCAAACTCATGACTTGATGGGCTGGCAGAAAATTCATACTCATGGAAGTCAGTCTGTGACTCAGGGCTATGTTATGGGCTAGTTACATGTAGTGCAGCCTATTCCAGAAGAATAGAGTGTTGTACCTTATACTATTTGAGGTACTTTTCTAGTATCATATACTTTAGTGTATCATTTATTTGAAAACGTTTTTCCACACTCTTTTATATATGATGAAATTCAGGAGAGTCTGGACCATGAGATATAGTTTTTCTAAGGTATTTTGAAACTCTATATATCATTGGGTATTCAATAATAGTGTTTTTATGATGTAAGTATTTTCCCCTTGAGATTATAATATATCGATTTTATGGAACCTTTTCATCCCAGACATGATAGTGTTTTATTTAATTATCAGGATGGGTTGGTTGGTCTTCTATTGAGACCATGCATATTCATATCCTTGAAGGGTGACACTTACACCACCATAATGAAATATTCATTTATACAAGGGAGAATAGGATTTCAATGAGTCGTGAGAAGGACTTGCGAATTAGGGGATGGGAAGAGTGAGATCCAAAGTTTCTAGTATTTTCTTGGATGATCGAGGAATACAACCCACTATTTTATCATCTATAGTGGATCATTTTAGGGATGTCTCCCTTGATTTTTTTTTGGGTGACCTCCAATGAGAGAGGTAGAATTCAACATCAATCTAATGTTTGGAGTGGCACCAGTGTCCATTCCTCCTTAAATGATTCCACCTAAAGAGATTCTAGAGATCATGAAGATGTTGAAATTATTAATATAAGATGGATTTATATATCCCATAACTTCACCAGGGGGTTCAATGGTTCCTTTTTCTAAGGAGTAAAATACCCTCATGCACTTTTTGGATTTCTGATGGTTGAACCAACTATCATTTATGAATATGTTTTTTCTACCTTGAATTTATGAAATTATTAATCATAATTGAAGAGTGAGGGTGTTTTCAAAGATTTATTTGATGTCGGTATATCAATAGGTATGTTCTAGATATTCAAACAATCCTTACACCACTTTCCAAAGTAGGTGTGGTATTTTTGAGCACCTTATAATGTCATTAAATCTCACAAACACATCTACTATTTTTATGGATCTGATAAATATGATTTACAACCAATACCTAGATCTTTTGTTGTATTAATCGTATAAGATAGCTTGGTGTTTTCTCACACTATAAAAAAATTCCAACCATCTTTTGATTATGTAGAATACACTAAGAAAGAACCAAATATATGAAAATCTCACCAAATTCCACTCTCGGTCAAAAAAGTTCACTTCTTGGGTCATATCATCTTAGATTTAGGAGAATCAGTAGATCCAGAGAAAGTGAGAGATATATTATTCTATTAGAATCCTAAGAACATATTTTATATATAAAGTTTCATAAGATAATAAGGTATTACAAACACTTCATCTACAATTTTTCATGTCTAATAGTAGCTCTTATAGGATTGACTAAGAATGGTGTGAAATTAATATGGTTAGAATCTTGTAAAGAAATCATTCAGGAGGTGAAGGGAAGATTGACTTTAGGGCTGATAATGATTTTTTTGGAGTCAGGAAGGAGCTATCTAGTTTATTACGACACATAAGGTATTGGGATATAAGAAATTTTGATGTAAGACAAATGAGTCATAGCATAATGGTCATGTCAGTTGAGGCCTCATGAGTGGAATTACCCAATGAACAGCATATACCTAGATGCAGTTGTCCAAGCTCTATGCTTGTTGTGAAATTATTGTCATGGGGGTCATTTTTTGTTATTCACTTATAAAAAACTCAATTATATCATCACACATCATGATATGAATCACAGGTGGTGTAGATGGGTTAAGTACCTTCAATCTTTCAATTTCAAGATTTTATATACTCATAGATTAGGAAATTCTATAGCCTAATCTCTAATCTTGAAGACTCAGATACAGGAAGTTCAGGAAGCCAGTGATGAGTAGAAACTCATGGTAGTGTTTCTAGATATGTATGTTGAGGTTCGTAAAGATAATTACCAGAAAATACTAATGGATTTGGAAGTTACATATACCATTTTGGAATGGGTGAGAATTATGAAAAATATTAGATCAAGGGGGCTTAAATATTTGGGAATTAATCTCAGATAGAGGTTCATCTTCTAGATAGATAGTGGATGTCAATGATATCATACACTGTCATGGGCATGTGTCGGTCCTAATAGGCATCCAAGAGGATTTGATGTGGAAATATCACAACTCAGTTTGGGCAGTAAATCCTATTTTAATCAAGATTTAGACAGATTTATGTCACCAGTGCTGGTGGTTATCTATTAAATGTGAGATATCAGGATACATTACTCATTATTCCACCTATTAGTAAGTGAACGTAGAACAGTAACTATAGACAATAATTTTAGAGTTATTTTTCATTAGGGAGTGGAAATGGGAAGATATATGTATTTACATCATGATTGATTCCTCGATCACCTCATGGAAATGATATAGTTTGGGTCATTTTGAGTCGGTTGACGAAGGTCACACACTTCTTTATAGGTTTGAGAAACCTTCTCAGTAGATGAGATAGAGAGGATATACATCTGGGAGGTCATACATCATCAAATATATCCTCAATATATCATGTCTAAAATAGATTATCTATTCACATCTTTTTCATGGAAATATTTACGAGGAACCCTGGTAAAAAAGGTGATCATCAGCATGAACTATCTCCCCCATACTGATGGTCAAATAGAGCATACAATTCTAGTGTTAGGGGGAATGCTTTTTGCATGTGCCCTTGACTTTAGGGGTTCTTGGGAGAAACACATACCCCTAGTGGATTTATCCTATAATAATATATTCTAGGATACCATTCAAATGTCTCATTATGAGTCCTTGTATGGTAGGACTTTTCGATCACCAATGTTCTAGTTAGAGGTATGGAGGAAGCGTTACATGGACCACTTCTCATATGTGAGACTACAGAGCATGTCCAACTGATCATAATTCACATGATGACTACTCAGTTTAGATATCAGTCATATGCCGATCGAAATTGATATACTCTTGAGTTCAAATATTTGGATTAGGTTTTCATAGGAGTCTTTCCCAGGTTGGCCCATCGAAGAATTTAGAGGCAAGGTAATCAAACCCCCACATACACTGGACCCTTGATATTTTAGATAAAATTGGGCCAGTGGATTACTGGAAAAAACTTCCTTGGAGATACGAGTCTATTCAAGTTATTTTTCATGTGTCTCATCTTTTTTGGTACTATCAAAACCTATCGCATGTTCTACAACTTGATGAGGTTGAGTTTGGTATGGATTCTTCCTTTGAGTAGTATCCATTGCATATTGTGGATCAGATCATAAAGATGCTCTAAGAAAGGTTAGTTCCTTTAGTATGAGTACTATGTTACAACAACCGAGTATATTATTATACCTAGGAGTAGGATGATGACATAAGTGCCCAGTGGCTAGATATTCTCTCATATGGCCCCTCTTTACCCTCTAATGGAAAACTAGGGGATGATTTACATTATGGTGGGAGGTTGTAAGGACATTTATTATCATGAATATATTGATAATTTTACTTTCATTTTGAACTCCTTTTTATCCTAATAACCCTGATATATGACCTATGGTGGGTTTGGAGAGCATCTGAGGCTTATTAAGAGCCAAAAGTTCTAGAAATTTGACAAATAGAGTGGGAGTCACAGTTAGTGCATGGTTAGTGGAAACTGTGAGACTCAACCATGCAATGTAACCACTGTATAAGAGAGGCCACATGGTTTTTTTGTAACCATTCGTTCCAATATTCATGCCCGTGTGGACTTATAGACATCGGTGACATAGGATTTTTAAATGGATTTCACATGGTTAAGTAAATTCTGTTCCTAGCTCATGTGAAGGGGGTCCTTAGATAGTTGAGGAAGCAATGTTGTCGTACGTTTTGGCCAACCGTACAACCAAACCATGCGAACTAGTTTTAATGGGTGAATTTACCATTTTCCCCTTAATTAATCTTAAAACCCCACACCCATTTTCTTTCTTCTCCTCCAACATTATAACACCATTTCATCTCTCATGATCTCTCCCTTATCCTCACATTGGATTGATGTAACTCCTCTATCTGATCACTCTTTAAATATTTATTGGTCACATTAGACTCATTTAGATAAGCTCTCTAATACTTGTACATGTTTATTCATACTTATTTCAGTCGATGATGTTATTTTGGTGTTATCTCATTTTACCTATTTTCAGGAAAATTTTATTTTTGGGTGATTCCTTCAACTCTTCTTTGAATAAATGGCTGATAACAGATGAGTGGTCATCTATGGACCTAATGTAGGTGATCTAGTAAATTTACATCAAGGTTTTGGTTTTTTAATACTATTTTCCAATGTTCTAAATATAGTATATTTCCCTAAAAAGCGTTAAAACAATTTTTCCCTTATTTAATTAAGTAAACCATTTTTAAAAACACATATAGTCCCATGTTAAACTCTTAGAGGATGTAGACCTTGTTGAATAAAACCAATTGGTGTATTCTTAATTAATTTTCCTCATTTTTTATGTTCTTAATGATAGAACCACCTCCTATGTGGTTCAGCATGACATTATAAATGAAATTGCCTCTTTTATATGAATGTATAGATGACTAAACACCTTTTAGTTGTTCATATTGACCTATAATTGTTTTTCCATTTCCTTTAAAGTGAATTTATTAATTAAATTTGAGAACAGTTGGTGGAAAGGTAGCCACATGTTATATATGTTTATAACTATGAATTATGAATTGTTAACCCTTGTTTATTTATTCAAAATGATTATAATTGTGTTAGAGGTAAACCATTATTGACATTATTATTAGTATGTCATAGTTATTGTATATTGAATAGTGGTTAAGTGTTATTTCGAGTATGTAATTTCATGATACACTACATTGTGTGTTGGAATGATGTACCACATCGTTATACTTTTATTTGGGTGATGGGAATGACGTAAATTATTCCTCTATATATAGTGTTTGAAATGATGAATAACCCCACTATATTAAGTGATGAGCATGATGTCTTGAATTGATATGATATTAGGGATTATACACTTGCTGGACCTTTTAGCTCATTAGACTAGTTATTGATGCTCGAGTTTGGCCCTGAGTACAACTAGCACCTAGTATCCACATATCTGCCTCCAAACATGCTCACATATAGTGTTAATATACTTATATAAATATTATATATATGATTAAAATATAAGGTTACTGATCAAATATACATCAGTATACACTAAAATTGTTAGAGCCATCCATGTCTCTTATAGGCACCATAGTTGAATTCTATTTATTATTCGACATTGTTTTTTATTCATATTATTTACACACTACTATGTCATATAAACTATACGGTTTATTCTAGACACCTTTGGTGGTGTCCTACTAAGTTTATCTCACACCCTACTCGAGCCGCCTTGGGTACTCGAGTAGACTTCATGTCTTAGAGTATAGAAAAGATAAATCATCCAATTATAGATGCTTGATCTATTTTACATATAGCATGAAGTATGGGATAATAGGACCGAGCATATTCTCATGATGATAGTGGAGTGGCCTTTTGGCCTTTTTTATTTTATGTATATCATTATGTATATCTCAGCCCCCTATATCCCCTATTTCACTTTTTATATAGAATCATTCCATGACAACATTATATATGACTAAACCTTTGAATTTAAATTACTATTGAATTTTCTTGATTGTTTACGCTTCAATAGTTTATTGTTATGTTGTTTCTGTTGTCATGTCTATTTTATTATTCTAATAATGTTTTATTTTTAATCATTATATCAATTGTTCCACTCTTATATGAGGGTATAATATCCACATTGTACCACCATAGGCCCTCTCAAGAAGTCAATATCCCTTAGCTTATGGGGAGCCACTCTTGAGGTCATGTGACCTACCAACTCAGAGCACCATTTTAGAGGCTTCCTTATTGGGATTTTACATGGGTGATTTTGAAAATATAGGTTATATCATATCGATATCATTTGGATTGATTCTAATTTATTGTTAAGTTTTACCTAATTTTCGGTATTATTATATATATTGACTATTTTGTGACCTTATAAACTAATTTCTAATACAATTTTAGGGTTAAGAATAAACTAAATTAGTTGGAGGAATATATAACACTACAATGGTTTCTTAAAGGGGAGACTCAATTGGTTTTAGGAATGTTTTGTTATAGATAATATATTATTAGAGTGTATACATACTTGGGTATATGATTTTATGAATGGATTTATGTTGTTTGAACAAAGATAAGTAACTTAATTTAGCATAATTGAGTAATGTAGATATCATATTATAATTTATATACCAAATGATTAATATGTTAAGAATACCCTCGATAACATTAATTAGAATCTAATAATAAAAAATATAAATGATTTAATTTATTTGGGGTGGATAATATAATGTCAAGTTATTTTAAATTACAATTAACTTTTAATAAGAGAAATGTGTTCAATGGATTAATATACACACACAAAAATATCTGAAATCGTAATATTTTTACACTATTATGACCTAGTCCTTGAATAAGAAGGAATTAATAATAGTAAACACTACGTGAAATATTTATAGACCTTAAATAATAGATATTTTTAATATGAATTAAATTCAAATACTATAGTTAAAAAACTAAGAAAATAATTTCATTATTAAAAACATACTACACTAAAATTAGAGTTTCATTCCCAGAAACAATATATTTAATTATTTTATAATAATAAAATATATTGATAATATAAATAATATGTAACCAATAAATTAATTATTAATTGATAAAAAATAAGAATAAATAATAGTTAAAAATTTAAAAAGATATCTTTCAATATGAATAGTACTACACTATATTTTAGGATTTTATTAATATATTAAATTATTGACTTTTAGAAATTTAATTTTTAAAAATGAACCACATTTTTGGATTAAGAAAAACAAATATTTTCTTAAGATGAATTTTTGGTTTTTTTAAATAGGTTTTACTTAAGAAAATGATTAAATTCATTTTCCTTACCTATACTAATTTTATTTCATCAAATGAATTTTATTTTTAGAAACAACATATCCAAATTTTGTATCTATTACTATCTTATTTTTAGTCATTCAAAATTAACTACTTTGTATGTAGATTAATTATCATGGTAAATGTTAAATTTTTATTTTCAATGAATTAATTTTACAAGAGTTATATGATTTTAATCAAAATAAATTATGTTAATATAATGTAATATATGACTCTAATATTATTTTTAAACACATATTTATATATAAATACTAATTAAATTAATAATTAATAGAAAATAAGGATAAAAAACATTATATATATAAAAATAATTCTATAAAAAATTATCTTATATCTAATGTTAAAAAGTTAATTTCATATATTTAGAAATTTAATTAGTTAAAATGGATCCCAAATTTGGATTCAACATGTCAAAATATGGTAATAAGGTTTATCTAATTTTTTTCACAAAATAATAAATGTGGTTAATTTTTAAACAAGATTAATAGGGGTATAATAGCTAAGTGTGGTATTTTGGATTTTAATAATTAAAAGATCACATACACTTTATAGAAGACCTTAATAGATATTAAATTCGTCCACACATAACTAATAAACCATTTCTCCACTTAAATCTCTAAAATCCCATGCAGTTCCATTCTTACCTCTTACCTAACTTTATGTTCTAAACATTTGTGCCTCTTTTCCACATATAAAAGGATCTTATTTCCTCCCACTTCATGACACACTTATAGTTTGAAACTTGCATTAAAATATAGAAAATTTACTTCTGATTGAACACCCCTTTAAATTTTTATCCCATGACCTCAATAATGTTCCTCATGTCCTTTATTTCTAAAGGATACATCATGAGAAGATCCAAATTCTCAACATAATTACTACATACCCTTTTACAATTATTCATAATCCTTCTTGTAAAACCTCATTAGAACCCATTCTAACCATAGTTATAAAATTTCATCATTATAAATAATATGCTACATTATTATTATATTTTAGGTATAACCATTTTGTATTCCCATTTCATTCAATAAAAAAAGAAAAAAATCATGTTCACATATACAGACTACCACCCCCATAAATGAAACATTTCATTTTATCATCACCTCCTTCCTAGGATGGTTCTAGAAATGGTTTTTTGGGTAGATATGTTATTCATTTCAATATATATTTTTTAAATATAAATTAGGAATTATAAAATTAATATTATAAATAAGTAATCATTGTAACATTATACTTCATAAATAGGCATACTAAGTTGAAAATAAATTTATTCATACTACTAAATATTTTCCAATCCATTACTTCTTCTTATAATAACTTCTAATTTTAATATATAACACTAATAAACACTAAATACGATCATTATACCAAAATGATAATTACATTTCATCTAAAACACCTCATATTCATCCATTAATCATTGAAGGTTCTTATCTTAGTTGGTTTAACAATATATTTGAACAATACTATTCATTTATATCATGGATGTCTATGAGAACTTATATACTTATATACCAAAATATAAATATTTAGATTATGTTTTGTTTTTGGTGTTGGTAATTTTATACCTAAATTTAAATCATAAATTAATAAATCACACTTAATTAATTAAAAATAACCAAAACAGGATCACCTCCAATTTTTAATTCATTAAGGATCAATGAAACATTCTCATCAATGATTTAAAACTCATGGATCCTAAATAAATCCACCATTGAATGAAATTATTTCTTTATAAACTATTTAGGAACATATAATATATTAGCTTATATTATCCAATAGTGATTATGTCTTTAAGAAGAATAGATACTAATGTGACTTTTATGAAATAATATTAAATCGATAATGATTACTAACACCTGATGTTGAAAAAAGGTAAAAACTAGCAGATATATATTTATATTTATATATATAATAATTATAAATGAGTATTATAAATTGTTATAGTTATGAATAATGTTCTTGAGTATGTATTTAATGAACTTAATTTAATTATTCAGGATGTTTGATGCAAATGCAGAACAAATCCAAACTGAGGTAAGGGTTTTGATCTCAAATTCATCTATTTGAGACATAATTCATATTATGACCCTAATTTAATTTATGTGGTGTATATACTTTATATTTGAGATATTATATCATAAATTATATTTTATCCATGGTAATTGATGTTCACTTACCAACCCACTCGTCATGGGATTTTAATTAAAGTCTTACTCAAGCCACTAGTGTTTTCTTGGTCTCAATTATGATTATTTTTAGACATGTTACATATTATGCGCCACGATAACATTAAATGGTGTTATATTGATTTAATATCCATGAATTATCTATGTTATATTTCTATTTAATTCACGGGATAAACTAATCCAAACCAATATATTTACTTCGAGCATCTATTTTACAAAAGTGTTACCCCATTTGAAAGTGTTTCTAATAACTCAATTTTAATTCATTAAGTTATTATCATTCAATTGAACTTATATGTTGGTTATATTATAAAATTTGATTTTATTATTTGTTACTCTCTCATTTTTTACATTTTTACCACATAAAACTCTTTTTAAGAGTTTTATGCCTCATAGAATATGTTTTCTGTAAGGGATATTGATAACTCAATTCACCTTTCCATGAGTTATATTGTTTCATCATGAACTTCATTCTTAAATGATTGGATTCTCTGAAAACAATATTTTATTATATGGTATTTTATAATTATATTGGTAAAAAATATTTCTTAATACAAATTTATGTTTTTCTACACTTCATACAATGTGGGATTTGACAAAAATGTATTTTTGAAATAATAAAATGGGTTTCTACTTTCATATTCACAGTCCTTGTCCTCTTCTCCTAATTTTTATAGGATAAACTTTTTGTTTTTTTTTCAGGGTCCCATAATAGGATATTATTTTTAATTTAATGGTGTTCAATTTTTTTTCACGTCACATTTTCAAAAGTAAACTTTGAAATAGGCTTGTAAATTTTTTGTTTACGTAAATATTGAAAATGTTTTCTAAAATCTATTTTAAGTTTTCATTCACACTAAATTTTTTATTTTCAAAAGAATTAACCCGAATTGGGTTTATGTTTAATTATTTTCCCTCTAATGTATATATGTTATCATTTTTTAGATTGAACTCATGTTATCAATCAATTTAATTACTCATCCCGACTATTGTGATATTGTTAGAAGTATTATTTTTTAAAAGATATTTTTCATCTATGTCAACATCATTATAAGTTTAATTTTTTGCAATGGGGTTATGTTATATTGTTATCAACCATATTCTTCTTTCATATGAGTTATGATCATGTTATCCCTTTTATTGACATGGGTAAAAGTATTATAATTTTTTATTCTTTTATTCCAATACGAATTATTATAGAAAAGTTGACTATGTATTATGTAACAATCCAAATTCTTCTTCCAGATGGGTTATGATCATGTTATAAATTTTTTTAACATGAGTAAAAGTATTCACATTCTATAGTTTTTTTATTCCAATATAGTTAATTGTGAGAGATTTTACTATGTATTTTTTAACCATCCACCATATTTCCCTTGATGAGTTATGATCATGTTGATATGGGAAAAAGTATTAGAAATATTTATGTTTTTATTATCATATATATTATTATGGGAATGTTTTTCTAAAAGGTTGAGGTTCAATCTCCCTTTATTGAACATAAATAAGAATAATACATCTTTTAAAACTAGTAAAATATGTAACCCATTATAATCCGGGGAAATGTCTAAAAAAATAAGACACCAAGGTCATAAAGGCCTCGAAAGTCCAATGTGAAGCATACGTCAGTGAAAGAACTAGAAAAATCCTTATCACTCCCTCTCCAGACATTACAATAATGAGTTCATTCAAAACAATGCACCACCCCATCCACCAATAATTTTCATCACACTAGACAACATGATGTTTCGGAGCACCTCTCCAAAAAACACATACATGTATAAGAGAGGAAGATGAAGGATTTTTACTCACCCTTTTGTCTTTCGAGTTTCCCACCTAATATAGCATGCAGGAAAATCACACTAATGTCAACCAAGTGAGATTAAAAATAATGAAGAAATAATTTAGCCTGATTTCATGGAAGGGTTCCCATATATCCATCAAAAATATGAAGGGTATTTAAATGATGGATTTTATCACACCCATCCCTCTTTTGAAGATTCCCACCAAGCGTACTTTCAAAATCCTACACCGTTATCCAAATAAAACAAGGAAAAAACCTATGCACATAGAGAAATATGCACCCAAATAAACCAGAAAAACCAAAATAACCGAAACAGAAGAAATAAAATAGAAAAATCACACTGAAATAAGGGTAAATCCACTTTATTAATCTAATTATGTACCAATTATATTAATATCGAAAACCATCAATCACATGAGCTAGCGATGATTATCATAGAGCACACTATCCTACCTTTCACAAACCTCGTCATGAAACGAAGGCCAAGAATCACCTATTGACTACCATACGCCACTACCATAAGGGATAAATCTACTATCTAAATGCTGAAAACCATCTACTTTGAAGATAAGAAACATTAATGAGTTGTCATCACCTAAGGTTTAAACACCACTCCCTGAAAATCAATCGAAACTTCACATAATTGATGATCAACACTAGGGGGACCAAGATCTGAACTAAATCCAGAATAATTGTAGTCGATAGGTATTCTCATGAAGATTCACTAAAAAATATCATAAATTGTATCTCTATTTATATATATGTGTACAAGATCTTCTGTGGATTTTGAGTTAAGTAACATCACCATGTTTCAACGCTAAGGAGAAATGAAATTAAACTACCCCAGGTCCCAATTATCAAAACCATAGGGATTGAAACTACCAAATCTAGATGAGGGAAGTTGATTAAGGGGAGGAATCTAGTGATAAAATACTATGGTGGAAAGAGGTATCAATTAGAGGCTGAAGGAGCCACTGAAAACATCCAACCCTAAGTCTACAAAGCTCCTGAGGAGTGAGGCAGTATCATTTTTAATGTATTGATATTCTTGATGAATGTTTTATGATAAAAAAGATTGATTAGGTATTGGAATTTTATATCCTTAATTATACAGATAGCCATGTTGTATTTAGTAAGTGGTTTCTTAGGGAATTTTATGAAAAGTGTTATTGCCTCTTATGGTGAATTAATTGGACACAAACATGTGATATGTGGGGCCTGAAATGATAAATCACATTAATGAATTGATAGTTCTCACGAGAAAAAATATTTTTGGGTATTTTTTGTATGACTAACCAATTCAGAAAGATGTTCTGACTACAGTCTCAATGACAAATAAATGTCATGGGACAGGGCCTTGAAAACATTTTTTTGATGTCTGAAATTATGTATTCCATCAATATGAGATCTGTAATATTGATATCCAAGTTTTAATTTATTTTCATTAATACAGAATGATCTTAGTTTCAAGTTGATTTTGGATTCATACTATCTACATAATCGATCCATAATATTTTTTCCATGTTTCTTCCATGATTGCCTCAATTTTATGTTTTAAATTACTCGAAGTTTGAGTTATCCCATTATTATGTTTCCATATCCCTAGGTTATGTAGAAAAGTCATACATGTGACATGTTGAAAAGTATATCACTTCTAAAAAAATTATATCAGATATTGAAGACTCATTATATATTAAGTAGTTTCATATATAAATATTTTAAGAAATGTCTCTTTGAAAAAGATAACATGGGTTTTTTAGTTTTTTTTAAATGTCTAAAGCTCTAAACCTAAAAAGTTCAATTTGATGAAATAGATGCATTAATGGTAATTTATTTTGTAATTAAGGAATTTAATATCCTGGATTTTATATATAATATCAAAATGAGTATGTAAATTATTTTTTCATGGCATTGGATATTAGAGAATCAACCTAGGGTATCACAATTTCAATCCTTATTCTCAATTTAATAAATATATTTCATATGTAAAATTTTTCACCTTTTAATTTTTCTATTTTTAATATTTTTTCATAATTTTTAGATATATTAGGGTAAAAATGTATATAAAAAATGTGACTCATGATTATTTTTATTTAAAATAAATAAGTGAGAAAACCATCCTCAAAATCAACCAATAATTAAATGCATCCCAATGAAAACCCAAGTTAGTCCACCCCGAAACATGAACATAAAATAATAATTAATTATGAATAGAGTCAAGGTGGGTATGGAATAATTAGCATGGAATATAAGCTAAACCAAACATGTCATTTATGGTCTAGTAGGGGATAAACTCAGGTTAATGTAATGGGAGCTTCATGGAAAATATCTGCTAACCTATTAAGTGAGTTAATAATATCTAAAATATTTTATAAACACCAATGATTTAAAAAATAAGAATTACAGTCTTTTTATTACTCATAAATCTTGTAATTCCTTAGAATACATCTCCCTGAATAGCAATGGGACTGATGGCACCATGTAACTATAGGAAAACCTCCTTGAACACTAGAGGCTACTGACATAAAGCGGGGGTGGGGCTAAAGAGGTACTTTGGGGAGGATATACCCTTTGTATCAATGTAAAAAAAATCCAAATTTTCAAAATCATCAATATAATTAAATAAATATAGTACACATTTAAAAATCATTTGAAAAATAATAAATGGAAATATTAACATTTTAGAATACAATACTGATCTCCTACTTGGATAATCTCATTTACAAATACTAAAGAAAAAAAATACATCATGGCTCTTCTACCACACTGATCCATACCTCGTCCCAACCTCATGATGTCAACCAAGATGTACCTCTCAAACACTCTAAACTAGGACTCAACTCATCCTATGTCTGTAATAAATGTAGATATTTTTGGGTACCCAACTTCCATGGTTTCCCATGAAGGGAATGAGTAGAAAATTAGTTGGGAACTACTAATTTGGTCCCATATATAACAAAAAATTCAGTGATATAGGCATGTGACATACTAAAAATAATGAATCAAAAATTTATAATAAATAAATAAACCACCAGAATTACCCTCTTCTACCAGATGCCAAAATGTATCTATGAATTCTGCGTGGACCATGAAACACCATGACCGCATACGGTGTTCATGTCCCTACCAGGTGTTGAACCTTAAGTCTTTGACTCCTAACAACCATACCTTTTTCAAGAAGTTCTATAATGTCTCTAAGCATTTCATGATGAACAAACCTCCCAATATAATAGACCTTAGTTTCCATGTTATAAATATTAGGTCACACAAACCACCCCTATGGGAGTTTTATAAGATGAGGAATAATACCATAAGTAACACATACCCAAGGAATTATACAAGATATATACATCCTAGTATATTGGATGAACCACATATCTATATCTATGGATACCCCACTGAAAGTAACATAGACCTCCACTAAAAGAGTTTTCTCATCCATGTTTCAAATTGTAAATCACTAACCCCTGATAATTTTCAATAGAAAATAAAATATCAATCCAAGGGAATATACCATATCAAAAAATATAAACACCACTCTCATGAAAATTTTAAAAATCATTATCAAAAAAATAAAACAAGGGTTGTTTAAATGACTAAACCTAATATCACTAACCATGACAAGGAATATGCTATAGTTGAGGTTCTCCTGCTATATTTTTGAACACATGGGCCCATGCCCATTACCCAAGGAAAGAACATGTCTCTCCGCGTTGTAATCAAGTCATGGAATAATTGGCCAACTAGGTTATACATCATAGGTAACTCACTAATGAGATGGAATAATATTATCTTGAACTCCTTATCTACTACAGGTCAGTTACTGACCCATTCCAAGATCAATCTTTGACAAACTAGGAAAAACTAGAAACTACGAATTACCATCCACCATAAGGAAGGTTAGTGGTAAACTAAACTAGCGCCTCTATCAGTGGTTTATTTCATTTTTATTTAAGTTTGAACCCTCTCAAGGGGTCTCTATGTTCTTGGGTAGAATGTAATTGAAGCCTCCACCATCGATAGATAAGGAATAAGGCCAGTGCATGAGGCCCAACATGGCCTTAACACTTTGTTCTATTCATGAAATCTCAATTTAATTTAAAAATAATTATTCAATAAACTACTAAAATTAAATAGTTCCACACCCTTAGTAGTGAGGAAACATGTCACAAGAACCATAACTAAGGCAAACACCATCGGTAATCTATCGAGGAACACCAACCTCTTTCAGGATGAATTTTGACATTAATTCCAAGAGTCGATAACTCTACCAAGAACCTCTTAGGTCTATCTCAGTTCACCTAAACCTGAACTAACAACCCGAGCATCGGTAAATCATTTTTCATTAAAACTTCAAGAAAAAGGGTGTCAGCTACCCTCGACACACCTCAAAACCCAATCTCATTAAAATCCCTAACCTAATACATAAAAACTAATTTTAAATTGATTAAAACATGTGAAAAAATAATAAATTTCATAACTATGAAATAAATTATTAAATTTATGATAAACTAGGTGTTGATGGTTTCTTGGGATTCCCTCATCACAATTTGTTAAAAGAAGATCCATCCCAGTCGGCCAATTCCACCACACTCCAATGGAATTAAAACAAAACACTTTTTCGGAGAAAATAAATTTAGATGGGAAAATTTTGTATAGGAATATTGATTATTAGAGGTGAATCCATAAGTAAAATCTAAAAATAATAGAACACAGACCACAAATAATAGATGGGTGATAAAGGGAGGAGATGGGGTTTAGACCCTATATTTGTGAACCCAAAATAAATAAGAGGGGGTGGGTTCCCCCAAAAAAAACCTTAAGTGTAGGCCAATTCCTAGTTCACCGGTGAGCTGGGGTCCCTCAAGCAACTGGCAGGTAGTTCCATGCTATAACCACCTCGCAGCCCCACCATGAATGGCTACATCAAATTCTTCTCCAACCCTCTGGTCCATATATTGATCCCCTATTAACTATCTAAAAACTTTTTTTTCGGTGATCAAAACCTTATAATTACATTCTAACATCCAGTTCAAAATCATTCCCATACACTATTTTAAAATATCAAATTCCTCTTGATTTCCAAACATTCATATGGATGCGTGGAATTAAAAATTCTCCACCATAAAACATATTTTCCCTAAAAAATCTTGATGGTCACCCATATATATCTATTGACCTACATTAGTGACTATTTAAGTGAGAAATTGATTCTTTCTAATCTCAAACACCAGAAGAACATTCAAGGAACAACCCCTAACTTATATTTCACAGACCAGCAAAACTCAAGACAATGCATGTCATCCAAACCATCATTAGGAAGATGGTGATCCCCAAAAAAGGTTTTATCCTATGAGGCCTATTTAGACACATGAAACCCCCCACCCTGATAATTTTCTATCAAAAAACCACTCTTAAAATTCCAATGGTGTGATTGGTGTGATTCTGAACTCAAAACACATGAACACATTAGAAAATGACAATCAACACTTGAAGTACCAATTATTCTCAATTCTGACCCCATTCCCATGGGTGTCATTACCCACACAGAACTTCTCTAAATAAACCTATTATTCATAGAAATAACACACCAATCCTACAAAAATATTCTTCATGCCATAAACAATACCCCCAATATAGTTTCGGGCTCACAGCATCTAGAATCCCAAAATATTTCTAGTCATGCCTCCTTTGGAGGACCCATTATGAAAACACTCAACCCCATCCATTGATGTATAACTCAATTACATGATAATTATTATTTTAATCCTAATTGTATATTTTGATCATCCTAGCACCCACCCTGATGTTCATACCTAAAACCTGGTGGGATCTCTTCGATTGGCTCATTATTTAATTAAACTCATGGAGTACTTTCCTTGATAATTAATGTATATATTATTACAACATATTTTTATTTTTATAACCTATAAAAATCCTAAAATCCCTAAAAAATATCACCTGATACTACATCTGAATTTATTTCAATAACTCGCCTGGTCAATGGAATCCAGTTTCCATCTGAAATTTCTGCCAAATGGTCTCCTAAAATCATGAAACTTTTAATTGGGGTTTGTATCACCCATGACTAATGGGAATATCCACACCATGATAGTTTCCTTTTTCACTTCAATTACTAAAACAATATTGACATTTATGACACCCTATTCATTTATAATAAAAAATAATTACTAGATGAGTCCAACATTCCCTCACTTGAGCAATGATACAAAATATAATTTCACACTCGTTCCCATGTTCAAATAATTTAATACATATAATTCACTAATATATAGTCCATAATGGGTGCCTCTCCATCTAATTGATGATGGTGCACTCCAACCATATAGGTTCACTTATACCACTCCAAGAGTATAACTCAACTTATTTCATTGTTAAACATTAGTGTTTCTCCTCCTAAGAAGTGATCACCTCATATCAGACAACACTAGATCTTAACCAACCCCTAGATTGACTATTTCACTATGCCTCATCCATTTTTAGATATCCCTGTCCATCAGCATACAACTCATTTCCATCATAACTTGAGAAATTAATACCATAGGTGCTCCATTAATCTCATCAGTACTTATCTTTCAATCAACCTCTAAAACATTTACAATTTAAATGGGTCCCATGAACAATGGAATGTGTTATTTCAATCTCTCTCAATGCATGTGGTTTACAATGCCATACCACCTGACATTGAACCTGAACCATGAACTTTTTCGTCACATATAATCTAACCATGATTATAATACCCAATGAAATGTAAGTTTCACTCCAAAAATTCCTTCATGATTCTCTCATCCAAAAATGGATCTAACCACGCACCTATGTCAAGGAAACCCAATCAAAACAACTGATGATACCCCTACCTCACGTTAGCTCCAACCCATTGAGATCACTATGTTCAATCCTCTTAAAAATTGGGTATTTCACTTGTTCCAAGCATTACTGCATGTTTATCCACCATCAAAACCCATTCCAAGCCCATGATCATTGTCCCACACTCTCATAATGCTGAAAAGGTGCATCTAATGTCAATAGGGTTATGAACCAGATCAATCTTACCCTTCCAATCTAGTCTTATTACCAATAACTAAAGGTGCTTCCTCAAAAACTATAGGAAAAAATATAGAATATCTATCAACCCCTTGAGAACCACCTGTGCATCGACCTCAAAAATAATCACCTACCCATTCTTCCACTTATAAAGTATTGAAAATCATGGGCTAACCCTTTCTGATTGGTAACAAGTGGTAATACCTATCATCGACTCACTAAATTCTAAGTTGTATATTCAATTTCAATATGGTATCCCACCAAGAGAATATATAGAGTCTCATTTATAGATCACAGCTCATGATACATAATATACACACTCCTTACTTGAAATCCTACAACATCCAACATACTAAACAACCCACTCAATGGTCTCACATATGCAATACAGGCATCACATTATAGAACCACCACCCATGAGGAACAGAATCTCATTATGAATCCACCAATGGGGATACTCCCTTTAGAATTATAATTTCATCAGTTTATATGATTGTCTCTAATAAAATCATCTTATATTATGCATATTAAGGTAAGACACTTACATTATCTTGATTAAGTAGAATATCATTACAAGGTTTTTGGGTAATCATCGTATAGTTTATTAATGGTATTTTAAACTACTAGACCTAGGTAACTCATCCCCAATAACAAATTAATATCACACAACTCCTTGGATAATCTTTTCATGTAATTACATAGGATTTTATGGCACTTCACTTTTTAAATTTAGTATCTCTTATAGCTTACCTTTTACACTACACCAATCTTAAACAAAAAATGATACACAATTAAATATCATTATTTTAACAGGATTGTTTTATCCTCGCCATTAAATTGAAGGTAATTAATTGAATTAACCAAATAATGAAATTTATAAATTATAAATTCCTATTTTGTGTTTTATGGACATTATATAAAAATAAATCCACTTTTATGTAAAAAAATATATTTTTTAAAGGAAGTTATGTATCCTTTTAAAGATACAATTGTTTTAAAATTGAATTTTGACACTTTTAAAAACAATATTTGACAAAATAAACTTTTTATTTGATATTATAATATTAAATTTTATTTTGGTTATACTTTTAGATTTATTCTGATAAGATTCATGGCTTGAGGAATAGTGAAATATTATGAATTTTAATTGAAAACATCTTTTTATCTAAATAATTTATAGTGCTAAATTATATTATTGATTTCTTTAAAAGTATAAATAGATCAAATATATATCATTATTTCCAATTTAGGTCATTGGAATCAATTTATCATTGAGTTTTTATATAAAAACATTTCAATCTTTTCAACATTTTCACTTTAAACATGTTTTCTCATTTTCCCAACAAGATTAATTTTAAATTAATTTTTGCAAACTATTTGTTTTAAATTTTTAAAAATTGATTCCATATTTGGAATAATGATTTTCATATTTATTAAATAGTTCCCTTTTATTTTTAGACTATATGAATAGTAACTTGGGTATTTTTTTAAAATTACCATGATTGAGGGTAAAACGGGTAATTAAGGGTAAAAATAATATTATAAGTATAATTAAATTACCCTAAAACCTATTTTAATTTTCTTTTTAGAGTAATTGTGGACAAAAATAATTCTTGTGAAGATTTTATGGCCTCTTTGATCTACTTGGAATTCCCTAAACCATTTATAGTATTTTATTTTAAGGAAATTCAAATATGTCACACTCATGTTTTTAAAAAGTGCTACATTTTTTATATAGTTATTAATATGATATCTTATACTATAAATAGTAATTTGAAATATAATATGTTTATGTTAATTATGAAGAATTATTATTTATTTTTAGGTATGAAATAATTAAATTAAGTTCTTACATAATGATAATGTAGTAATTATTTAATTAATGGACATATCAAATAAATGTTATTAAAAATATAAAAATAAAAATAATTTGATATAATTAATGTCATCCAAAAAATTAATAGGATTCCCTAAGATATTATGGATGCATTATTTTTTTTCAGTGTTATCTTGTGTGTATATATTTTTTTAAATGAATACTAATGAATAGTGCCAAGTTTACATTAAGGATATTTTAAAATAAATGTTATTTTATTAAATGATATAAATTTCATAAAAATATAAAATTAATAAAAATGATTGGGATATGGTTTAAAATATTCTAAATTATCCATTTATAGTTCTTTATGAATTTTATAGTAACTATATAAACCCTTGAATAATAAAAACACATGTTGTCATAGCTAGAGTTAAAGTGATTAAATAAGGGATAAATCCAAAAGATAAGGGTAAGAATGTGACCTAAAAATGTATAAAAAGTATTGGATGAATATAATTCTAACCTTATCACATTAATATATAATTATATTTTTTAATGGAAACTTTTCAAAGAAAATAAATAACATATTATTTAAATCAAAGATAGTTACAAAATGTCACTCTATTTGTATTTAATATCATTTATGTGTCCACATAGTGGAAAAACCCTGACATAAATGAAAGTAAATTTCTATACTGATATAAATTAAATTAGTTTCATTATGGGAATTTATTTTTAATTTTTATGAATTATATAATTACATAAAATTATCCTTCAATGCTTAAACAATATTTATTTAGTTAATAGAAAAATAAAATAATTGATTTTAAAAGTACTACTTTTGATGTATTTGGTATTATTTGATTTATATGATGTATTTTTAAGATAGATATGATATATTATAATTTTTAAAATTAATTATATTCTAGTTTCAACATTTAAATGATCTATTTAAAGTCATAATAAATGAATAGTATAAAATTTAACAATAATTATATTTTATTGAATTGTTATTTTATTAAATTATTTAAAAATAAAAAAATATTAATTAATTGTAAAGCGGGTAATATATGGTATAAAATTTCATACCCTATTCATTTTAGGTGATTTTTGATGTATTTTACTCTAGAATAGTCTTATTCTATTTTAATATTTTGAGGATTTCAGAAAGTGCCTCTCACCTAAATTATAAAAGGATCCCTCCTCCCTCACATCTTCACACAAAAATGAACCATATATCTCAGCCAAGTACTACCCATTTATCTTCAAAACATACTTACTTATGTTATATAGGTTTTTTTCCTTCCAAAATACCTACCATTTATAACATAAGAATATATTAAAGGAAATCCGCTGAAGAAGAGATAATTGCAAGGGCGTGTGTTCGGTTTATCATCTCCACATTGTGGTGTAATATTATTTTCATAACCACATTAATTGGATGGGTATAATGGGTGAAATAATAGATATATATGATAATTATTAAATTATATTAATACTTTAAAATTTAATATACCGTCCACTTACTTTCCCTTTCACTAATAAAGAAATGTTATTGTTGTACGTGCGTACGTACAACCAATCATCTCCAGGACACAATGTGATTAATTTTCCTTGTTAAATATTAAATAATGATTATAAAATTATAATTAATGAATATATATGATATTTATTTCGTGATAATAATTATGTAAATGATTAAATCACTATATAATTAATAGGTTCGAAAATATAACAAATCAAATCACATATGAAAAATAATGTGGTTATTACCCAAAACATAAATTTGACATGAAAGTATTAATAAACTGGTAATATAAAGTCATAAGTAAATAAGTAATGATATTATAAATATGATTATGGTTCTGGTATAATTTAATAACATGCTTTAAACAATTATATAAGAGTTTAAAATATGTTTACCCTAGAGGAAATGCATGGTAAGGGATTTCGTCACAATTTCACTTCATTAAGGCATATTGTAATGTTATGGAAATAGTTTCTTTTATATGGTGTATGTACATCCCTATGACATGTTATATCTTGAATATCCTTATTCTCATGATATTCTATCTTTCATTTAAGGTTTATCCTTTATGGGTATTATGATTCAAATAATTCCAATTGGTATGGGCCACTTGGAATGCTTAAAGACTAGTTTTCTCTAGAATTTTTTAATGATCTTTAAAAGGTATTTACATTATTCAACATCAACAAACCTCTTTATTAACTATCCTCTATTGAAGAATTATTTATAAATCTGTATTATTTATTTAGTGTGGATATTTTATGATAAGATGTATTGTTTATTAATTAAATCATTTATTTGATATATGAGGAATGATTCGAATTGGATGATACCGGTGGAGCAAGATTATAGATAGCCTCTTGATTCATCGGTAGTATCATGGGATAAATCAATTTTCTAAATGATTATAGTTTCAATATTCTTGAGAATATATCTTGATGGTAAAGTGATTCATGTTAAAGATACATGATGTCCCATATTAAATCATTTCTTTCATTCAGAATTATTTTAAGTTATTATCATGTGGATTTTCACTAGGACAAAATCTATGGATGAATTTAATTTTTAGACTATTAATTAAATGGAATTTTTTTTAGTTATTAATCCCTCCATATTTGTTTCTCATCCAATTATTTTAATGGAATATGTTCTCCTCTATTTGCCTTTACATGTTGATTTATTTTCACTGATTCTTGATAGGTGTCATTGTACATAACCCTTACTGAGCATTTAAGCTCACCCATTTCTTATTTTTTATTTTACCTAGGTTTCTAGAAGTCTATTATGACTGACATTAAGGGTTAATCTATAAGAATAATAGTTTTCTCAAAGAAAATATTTTTTATATTTAATGTTTAAAATGTAATTTGAATTTCAAATATGAATAAAGTTTACAAAGACTACTAAACTATTGTTCCCTTAGATTGTGACTGACTGTATCCATTTCCAATGTAATAAAGTAATGAATCAGCATCGTGATACTAGGTTTTTGGGCATTATAGTTGGAATAATATTATTTTTAGTAGAAACCTTGGGAAATTGATTTAGGAGAAAAAATATTAGGGAATATAACTATATTACTAACATTGAAGATAATTCAAAGTATATGTTATCATGGTAGGTAATGTAAATTCATAACCTAGGATAAACCTAAGGACTCAATGATTGAGAATGTTTCATGATTTACAAATCTTATGCATGATTCTTCATGAAAATATCACTATAATTATTGTTTCTCACATTGTGATTTGTGTTTTTTTCAATGGTTAGAATTATAAAGGTTATAGAAGTAATGGTTATATTGTTGATGATAAAGAGACTACAAGAGAAAAATTAAAGGAATGAGGTATTAAGAAATAAGATGATGAATAATAGTTAATGGTTCAAGAATGAATTATAATGATTAATTTTCTTATGTATTTGATTGAAGAATTATTTCATAAATGATTCTCTAGTTATAAGAGTCATGATATATATAAGGATTGTACTTTAGTGATTATTATTTAAGGATTTTGAAACATGAATGTTTTCATTAAGGTTTTTAATTGTATCAAGGTATTCATATATTTGTTATGTGATAATAAGAACTATATTATTTTGTTTGGTAATAAAATGTGATGTTTATTTTTGAAATTTAGTAACCTTACTTCTAAATTTTTAGACATTTCATTTTGAAAGAAGTATTTTGAATGAGTCCTAATGTCAATACATATGGAATGGATTAATTTGGAATTTGGAAGTTATTGTTTGAGATTAAATTATGATTTATCATACTACACAACAAGTGATAACCATTTTTGTTTTGATAAATATTTACCTGAGGAATGAATGACATATGGATGTTATGATTCAATAAAGTACCTCAGTAATTAAAAACCCATCATGAATATCCATATATAGGTGTATTAAATGAAGTAAAAATAGATCGAAGCACAACTAAAGGATGAAATTATTCTTAAGATCTGGAAACTAACCATGTAATTATACTTTCCCAAATGTTTGTCCAGATAGTAAAATAAACCCCCAACTCTAGGAAAAGGATATCAGAACAAAATAATTTATTTTTTTAATTTTATTACTATGAAATCAATGGACTCTTTAACCAATCAAATATTTACAGTTCTGTGATGGTAGACCTTTTGATGAAAATGTTCTATCTCTCTCCATCAACACATGAGAGTTGGATTTACCGTAGATGTCCTAATTTTCACTTCCCACTAATATTATTCTATTTAAATGCATAATTATGTGGTGACCATTTCATTTCCTTTTCCCTAGTATTAAGGGGATTTTTTATTAACCCTATTTATGATGTGGGTTTTCCACAAAGGAATTTTAAAATGTCAACCTTTTATTTCTGAAGTGAAATTTCAAATTGATAAGACACAAATTATTAAAGGAGAGTAAAATGAAATTCCCAAATAATTTTTTCTATGTCTCTTTTTAAATTTAATCTCTTCGATAGCTTATGTTTCCCTCAACTCCAAACACAAACGAACAATTATATACAATTTAATATCATTAATTTAACACTACCATTATAACCCAACCATTGAGTTGGTAGGAATAAACAATATTAACAACATTATGAAATTTTTTAATTATACATTCATATTATGTGTTTTCTAGACATCATATGAAAACAAATTCAGTTTTACTCATAAAAATATGTATTTTCTGAAGGCAATTTAATCTCCTTTTGATGGAGAACTTATTTTAAAACTATATTTTGACAATTTTGGAAATTATATTTGAAAAAATAATCTCTTTAGTTGATATAAAATATCAAAATTTACTTTTTTCGTTTTTTTATTTTTCTTATTAGTTTCATGTTTTGTGGTATAGTGAAAAATAAAGAATTATGATTGAGAAAAAAATTTCTTATAAATAATTTGTGCTGATAAATTTTATTTTTTTATTTTTTTATAATATATTTAGATAAATTTATATCATTTAATAAAAATAAGGCCATTTGAATTAATTCCACAGTAAATTTAGATATAAAAAGATTTAAATATTTTGTACATTTAACTTTAATAAGGTTTTCTAATTTTTTCAATATGATTAACTTTAAATTAATTTTATCAAATTTTGTGTTCCAAATTTTAAAAAATGGATTTCATATTTGGAAATAGAAATTAGAAATTTATTCAATAAGACCCTTTAATTTTAAGACAATATGAATACTAACTTTAGTATTATTTTTAATTATTGTAGTTTGAGGGTAAATCAGGTAATTAAGGGTAAAAATAATATTATAAGTATTATATAATTTCCATAAATTTTGTAATAATTTATTTTATTAATGAGTGTTAACCAAAATAATCATTGGGATGATTTTATGGCTTCTTGGAGCCACTTGGATAACTGTAAGCCTTTTATCATATTTTATTTTATGGAATGTCAAATATTTCATAGTCATGTTTTGAATAAATGTTACATTTTTATATATGGTTATTCAGAAGATATATTTGAATATAAAAAATAATTTCCAATATATTATTCATATTTTTATAATTATAATTATTTTTTAATTTTTAGGGAACAAATAATTATATTAAAGGATTTCACAATGATGATGTAGTAATTATTTAAATATTGACCATATCAAATAAATTTTATTAAAATATTTAAATAAATATAATTTTAAATAATTAATGTCATCCATGAATTTTATATATTAACTTGAACAGTTATTGATATATTAATGTTTTTATATAATTTATTTTTTGTATAAGTATTTTTTAAAATGAAAACTTACTAATAGTGTCAAAATTGACATTAATGATATTTTAAACTACAGAATATATTATTAAATGATATAAAATTCATAAAAATAGAAAATTCATCCAAATAATTGGGATAATATTTAAAATTTCACCAATGATCCATTTATAGTTCATTTCTCACTTAATAGAAAATATATTAACCCATAAGGGGTTAAAACACATGTGTCATGATAAGAGTGAAAGGAACCAAACAATGGTTAAAGACAAAAGATAAGGGTATTCGATAAATAGGATTTGACCCTTATCAATTAAATAGAAAATTTGAGTTGTTTAATGGACATTATCCTGGAAAATAACTAATATATTTTTTAAATCAAATCAAGTTACAAAATGTCACCCTCTTTGTATTTAATGTAATTCAGGTGTCCAAATAGTGAAAAACGTAGTCTATGAACAAATATAAATATCCATTTTTATCTAAATAAAATTATTTTCATTTTATGAATTTATTTTTACATTTTATAAATTACATAATAACATTTATTACCTCTTCATTCCTAAAATTATATTTAATTAATTAACAGAAAAATAAAATATTTAATTTCAAAAGTATTACTTTTGATATACTTGGGATGCATTAATGTATATAATGAATATAATAGATCTATAGGATATATTCTAGTTGTCTAAAAGAATTATATTCTAATTCACACTTTTATTAATGTATTTAATGTAAAATTAGATGAATAATATCATATTTGACAATAATGATATTTTTATTAAATTATAATTTTATTAAATTATAATTTTATTAAATTATATGAAAATAATAAAAATAGTAAATAAATACAAAGGGGGTAATATATGGTCAGATATGTTTTACCCTATTCATTTATAGTCCATTTTTAAGACTTTGGATCTAGAATAGTCTTGCTATATTTTAATATTTTGAGAATTTCTAAAAGTACCCTTCACTTCAATTATAAAAGGGAAACTCCTCTCTCACTTATTCACACCACATTGAGCCTTATGGGTCAACAAATTCATGAATGTATCTCTTCCCAAAATCCTTAATTATGTTATAGAGGTCTTATTCTATCCAAAATAACTAATCTATAAAATTAAGAAAATATTCAAGGAAGTTCTCCGAAAAAGAGGTAATTGTTTTTACTAACTCATTCTAGTTCATTTATTATTCTACTTCCTATTAATATTTTATTTTTGTGACAAAATAATAACTAAAGTGTCATATATTTTATGGGATGTTATTATCATTTAGTTTCAATATCATTCCGGCATTTATCCATCTTATGAAGAAAAATCACCGCCTATGCGTATATATGGCTTACTATTTCCATGTTATGGTGTAATCTGTTTTTCATCACCCCTTTACTTTAATGGGAATAATGACGAAAATAATAGATATATATGATAATTATTACGTGATATTAATTATGAAAAATTTAATATATCGTAAACTTCTTTAACCATCAACCAATAATGGAATGACACCACCACTCGTTCATACTTATAGCCATTCGTCTCCACAATGTGATGTGATTCATTTTTCATGTTTACCATTCAAGGGTGATTATAAAAATGTATAAAGTAATTATATATTATATTTATTTTATTTCTACCATTATTGAATGATTAAATCATGATATAAGTAAGCAGATAAAAAATCAAAACACAAGCAAAAAACAAAGCGGTTATTACCCGAAACATAACTGTAACATGAAATTACTAAAAACAGTTAATATTAAGTCCTAAATAAATCATACATGGTATTATAAATATGATTATGGTTCTTTTAAAACTTAATAACATTAGTAAAATAATTATACATGATATTAAAGGAATTTTACCCAAAAAATAAATATAAGGTAAGAATATAAATTTTCTCATGATATTATAAGATTCATTTAATGTTATCACTTTATAGGGATTATGATTAAAATATTTCAAAGTGCTATGGGACAATTTGGAATGTTTAATGATTATTTTCCTCAATAATATTTTAATTTTATTTCAATTGTACTTCCATTCATCAATATCAACAACCCTCGTTGTTAGTTATAATACATTGAGTAATTAATTAAAAATCCATATTATTTATTCAAAATAGGTATTTTATGATAGGGTACATTGTTTATTAATTAAACTTTTTATTCGATATACCATGAATTATATGTACTAGAAGGCATGGGTGCAGCCTGATTATAAATATCTCTCAATTAATTGGTAGTATCATGGGATGAATCAGTTGGACAAATAAAATTATTTTAAATTGCATTGAGAATAGATCTTGACAGTAAATTGGTTCACGTTCTAGATATATGATGTCTAATATTAAGGAATTGATTTCCATCAGAATTTATTTCAGTTATTATCCATGGGATTTTCACTATGATAAAATCTATCTGTACATTTTATTTTAACAATATTTATTAAATAGAAAAAAAATTCAGTTATTTATCTTTCTATATGGTTTATTCCATATCTCTTTAATTTTGTGGCATGTTTCTCTGTTATTTACATTGATATATTGATTTATTCTCATTGACTCATGATATAATTTGATGTACTTAACCCTTACTGAGTATTTCATATCACCCATTTCTTATGTTTTATTTTCCATAGGTTTCCAAGAAGTTTATTATGGATAACATGCTGGTTTAATCTAATAGAATAATGGTGTTCTCAAAGAAAAAACATTTTTTTATTTTATATTTAAAATGTAATTTTAATTTCAAATAAGAATTGTGTTTACCATGAATATTAAACTATTCTTTCCTTTAGGATGTGATTTGTTATAATAATTCCAATATAATAATGTAAGGCACCATATTCATGCTATTTAGGTATAGTTCAATATAGGTCACATCACATATACACACACTCATACAATTTACATCACCATTTAATGATCTGTATCCCACAAACCATTATCTCATAATTCAGTTTAGTAGAGTTTAAATCCCTAATATATGAAAAAATAGAGTTTGGATTGTTAATGAAATATTAATTAATGTAACCTAAACTATAAATAATTGAAAGGGGTTGTCATAAGGACCACTATTTCCCATATTGGCCTACTAGTGTCATTTCCCCTTTGTACACATGGAATTTCATCATCATTCTCATCATTACTCATCTCTTCATAGATCCAAATTTCCTATAATCAAGAGAAAATATATACATATGTAATCCTAGATAAGTATAATTCTAAGAAGTACTTATATAAGAAAATATCATATGAGTAGTTTTTGACACTCTAAAGAGTTTAAACACTTCTTAGTGACATAAATCACACACTAGAATTCCCCTAAATGCATGGTGAATTTTATGTTCCTAGAATGATGCATTAGACGCCTCTTGCCAATATGATCCAGATTCAAACCTAGAAAAGATATCTTGATAGTGGGAAAATGGCCAAAATCTTGAGAGAAAATAATCAATCTCAAACACCATGTGTTTCACACAAGGTAGAAATCAAATCAAATGTAACATAAAAATTCTAGAATATAAATCCCACACATTGGTAACCTTGACTTACTACTAGAACATGTAATCTTGATGCACCATCCTAAAATCCAAAAAAATCTCTGACCCATTTCCATATCTCTTGACTACTAGGTCCCAAATAGTAAAATAAATAAAACACATCTAATAGAACTTTGTAACATCTTAACCTGGTTCAACGTGAACTATAACTAGAATGGTCGTTCCATGGGACCTCAAGCTACCTCCACAAATTCTAGAGTCTTTAAACTATCATTAGGGGTCTAAGGTGGCACTATGGGGTGAAAATACTCCATGTATCCTAGTATTGAAAAACAATTAAATATCCAACATAATCAAATCTAGTAAATAAATAGAGTTCACATAATAAAAAAAATCTAAAAAATAATAAGTAAATATCAAAACATAATTGAATACAAGAATGATCTCCCATATGGACAATAAAATATAAAAATACATAAAAATACACTATGGCGCCACAGCCACTCTAATCTATACTATTTTCCAACATCTTGACATCTTCTATGTTTTCTTTCTTGATTGCACTAAATCAGGTCTTGGATCAAACTGTGTCTATGAAATGTATAGAGATGCTTGAATACAAAATTTCTATAGTTGCGAAGGTAGGGTGTGGGTAACCAATTTAGTAAGGAACTATTAATGAGACCACAAACATAACCAAAATATGTAGTGATATGTTCACATTAATGATCATAATAAATACAAAATACTATAAATAAATAAACAAAACCACGAAAATTACTTACTTTGACTCAGTGCCAGAATGTCTTTGAACATATCATGTAGACTATGCAAACCACATTAACCTCATAGGGTGATCAAGTCCCACTCATGTGTAGATCCATAGGTCCCTAGCCCTGATGAAACATACCTTATTTAGATAGTGATGTGGTGTATCTAATCACATCATGATAACCATATGTCTCAATATAATATACCTGGGTTTCCCAGATATACAAATCTAGTTACATCGACCTCACCTATATGAGTTTTCTCAACAATGGTATAAGCCCAAAAGTAAAATTGACCTATGGAATGATCCTATTAATATTCATCCCATTATTCTATATCTACCCATGACCTATATCATTTTTATCCCATCTAATAGTAACGTCACACAAACTTCTACTATAGGAGTTTTCTATTCTAGGTATCTTTTAATTGAATACCTTCCCTTATATGTTCTAAATACAAAATAGAATATATCTTTGAGGGAAAATAATATATAAAATATTATAATAACATCCCTCAAGGGATTTTTCCAAATCATCAGAAAATTAAAAGAAAATAAGGTTTGGTTGATCAACTAATTGCACCATCATTATCCAAGCCTAATCTGAGGCAGGTGTATGGGTCCTCCTCAAATTCAGAACACCTAAGCTCATTCCCATTACCTAGGGGTATAAAATCCCTCACCAAGTCATAATTAAAGAATTTACTCATAGGATAACTAGGTTATACCTCAAAGATAGCCCAATAATGCAATGGATTAAGTTCATCTTAAACTCTATGTTTTCTTAAGGTCGATCAGTCACCCAACCCATGATCATACTATGACCCACTAAAGAAATCTAGCAGTAACTCATTACCTTCCCCAAAAAATAAGGTCTAGCAGAACCGGAAATAGGACCTCTATATATGTTTTACTTGATTTTTATTTAAATTTCACCCCTCTCAATGGGTCTCAACATTCCAAGATATAAAATAGTTATGGCCCTACAGTTGATGAATGAGGAATATCGGTACTGCACAAGTCCCAACATGGCCTTATTACATAATTATATTTAGGTAATCTCACTATAATTAGTAAACTAATAAATATATAAAACACTAAAATTAAACATTCCAACACCCATAGTGGACATGCTACAAATCACAAGCACCATAATAAATCTATAAGCTATAGGGAACATACATAGGACCACATACCTCATTCATGATTCTTAAAAATTATAATTCTAAGGTTTTGATAACTCTTCCAAGGACCACCAAGGTTTTTTGGATATCACTCAAACACATGCCAACAACTAGATATCTAGTCCTTTGATGCCCCACAAAACTTCTAGTAACTAGGAGCTGGCTTCCCCTAATATTCCCCAAAACCCAAGTCAATCCAAATCCTCATTCTATATCACTAAATCAAGTATAAATTTAATTTTAACTTTTGAAAAATCATAATAAATTTCATAATGATGACATAAGATGTCGTATTTCTGAGCAACAGGGTGTAGTAATGTGAAACAGGTAGGGTGGTGTGGGTTGGGTGAATCCCTCCTGGGTTTTAGCATATGAAAGCATGCATTAAAAATCTAGAATACAATGTGAAAAAAATAAATCCCTCAATATACTTCATAAGAATGTGGGTAGACTTTGGGATTTCCCATATTTCATAAATTATTTATAATCATTTAAATATTTTATTTTTTTCACATTTCTAGTGGTAGTTTTGGGGAGAAGTACAAATTCACCATATCTGGTGTTTTATGGGATGTTGTAGAGAAATCCCCAGTGGGATAATTGTAGAATGTGGTGACAATAATTTGGTTCCAAACTGTAAGGATTAAATGTAGATGACTGATCAGTAAGGGGAAATAAATGATGATTTTGGTGGCATAGTGACGAAAATAGATGGACCAATGAAAGAAAAAAGACTCTCTGGGAAGAAATCTATTTTAGAGGAGGTGATTAGAGTTCCCATAAATCCCTATACTATCATTTTACTAAAAAATAAAAAAAAATAGTATAAACAATAAATCAACCAAAAAATTTTATGATTATAATAACTCTTTAATAATTGAAATCACATGCAATTGAGATTAATTTTCATTTTCAAGAGGTGGGATGACACTACTTTTTAATATGGTTAACAAATATTATATAATTATTATAATATTATATATAAATAGTAAATATTAAAATATTTAAAATTCGCATGTGAATGAATGGTGAATTAGTGTGACCAATACAGTGAACAATCATATTACGTGGTATAATCTTGATTTTCTTTTAAAACTAATAATATATTATATAAGTATGTATTTTGAAAATAATCATTTTTTTATAATGTGCATGGGTAATACCACACCTGCACGAGTTGAACCCTCCTTATCCAATACCCATGTGGGATAAAACCACATTGTCCCTTTCTTTTAGTAGTCTAAAATTTAAACCCCATCCCACCCCAAATATTCTTCATATACACCAATACCATGGGATATGATTCTATTTTTCATTACTAACTGCATGTAGATTCCATCCTGGGATTCCCTCCTCACATGTAGAAAGTATGACACATTCCAATAGGTCAATTCCACCATGCTCTAGCGGAATGGAAACCAGACCCTATGTTAGGAAAAACAAAATTTATGGAGAAAAAAAGGATAGGAGAAGTAGAGGTTTTTGGAGGTGATACCATACCTAACAATCACCAATGAATGGATCTAGAACTACCAAAAAGTGAAGCATGTAAAAGAAATGAACGGGGTTTATACCACATGGACAAGTTTTAAAAATGGAGAAGAGGGGGGTTTCCCTTAAAACATAAAGGGGTAAATTTGGTATATTTACCCCTAAAGGGATCCCATAAAATAGTTAATGTGCTCAACATTGGAATCAGGCCACTACCCAGGCCACCGACCAACCTATTTCTCACTTGCAGCAAACTGGTTTCTACAGGATGCAACCATCCAATATCCCTGCCACTTGAAGATACCTCATATATTTCTAAATCCCTATAAACCACCCCCTATATGCATTTACATGTCTAAAAACACCAGTTTATGGTGATAAAATGCACTAAATTCAATAATGATGCTCAGTTCAAAATTCAGCCATTCCACTATTTCAAAATTTCTAATTACTCATGAATTCCAAATAACTGTAAGGATTCAAGGAATTACAAATACCATGGTTTTGTCATCAAATGTTATTAGAAATATAATATCAAAAATGGTTCAAAATAAATCTCATGATAGGGATTATATTTTGGGTAAATTCTTATGGGCATGCATTTCCAAAAATGGTTAAACTCATAAATTGTTTTTCAAAACAAAGGCATAGAAAGGATATCATATAAAAAATCATGTAAAATAATTTTCTTCAAAAATCATGTAATAATTACTAAAATCAACTCAATTGTGAAAAATTATAGTGTATATTATTTATGTTTAAATTCCAAGAAATATACCAAAAAATATGAAAAATATAACAAAAGATTACACATTCTTCCCCAACTTTTTGTTACTATCCCCAAATTCGGCTTGTGAAAATTTAATAACATATTTGGATAATAATTCAACAAAGGAGATGTATTGATAAAACATGGTTTTTTTAAGAAGGCTTAAGTTGATATCCTTTATCACTAGTTCTCTATAACCTAGAAAATAAAAAATAAAACATCAGAAATTTATTTAAAGAAAAAAATTAATAAGAGAAAGAGGGATATAGAAGAGTCTTAGGGTATCCACCATGTGGTGGTATGTTTATAATACCTATATAATGAAAGTTCCAATGGTCATTCCCAATCCAAAGGGGGGGATTTGTTTCCCCTAATAGGAATCACCAAAATTAGTTTCTTTCAATTCTCCCCCTCAAAAAAGTATTTATTGAGGATTCCTTAAATTATGAAATGTGCATCCACCCCTTGAGGAATGAAAACAATATTTTATGTTTGGGTTTAAATTATTATATAGAGGATATCTGATTCCGTGAATTGGGGGGATATGAACTCTACTAAGTGTATCACATTTTTCACATAAAGTGGATTGTATTTTCATTCAATTTTATTAAGAAATTATTTAATCAGTTTCATATCTTTTCCATCCTCCTCATTTATCATAGTGGGTGACATATTCTCCTCATACACAGAGGCTAGTCAACCTATGTATTCTTTAATCAGTTTCATATCTTTCCCCCTCCCATACATTTCATCATATAGATCTATCTCATTGTGAAAGTACACTGGAAAGTCATTTTATTTAATTATACTATACCATTTTCTCTTCAATAGATATTTATTATAAATCATATTAACTCTATATAAAAATACATAAACTAGTAAAATATATAATAATAGTATAGGTATAATTGTTATATATTTATCCTCATGAAAATAAAAATATATTGAGTTAAAAAATAACTATCTCGTTATGTTGTGTAAATTTCAATATCTTCTCACTTTTTACTGCTTCGGGATGGTATAGTTAAAATAATTATATTGGAAACATATCTACATTATTATCTAAAGGTTACATAATATAAAATATATATGAAACACACTTTTATTTATCCCTAAATTATTTTTTTGTCCCCTACTTTTTCTTGATTAACTCATCAATTGTAGTGACATCCAATTATATCCTTTATTCATGTCTACTATCTCATCATGTAATGTTAACACTTGGTAGTCATTAATATATGTATATGATTCATTATATTTAAAATTCACCACTGTGTGAATGTTTTCTATTTTATAATTTGAATTTTATATGTTTTAATAGAATAAAGAAAAGTGATATGAAAGAGTTTTTGGTCTCGCTAACAAGGATTTCAAATTTATGTGTGGGATTTTATCATTAATTTTTACAAATATAATTTAATTTCTTATTACCTAGAGTAATGGGATATAGTGTAAACACAAGGGATGATCTCTAGGTGGCCCACATCATCAAATTACCTTCTTGTGACTTATTTAATTAATTATAAAATAATGTGTAACATAAAATAAAAATTGGTCATGAGATTGAAAAGTAAATGTAGAAAAAATTGATATAAGATAAAAAATAAAACAATTAAAATAAAATGGGAAAATAAAAATGAAAAAAATATTGATTAAGAAAAATATAAATACACCATGATCACTCTCTATTTTTTTACAAAATAATTTCCTATTAATTCATTTTCACCCAACAAACATACTTTTTTTCACTATTAGATTACCTCTCAAAACCTATAGTAAGTACCATAATATTAAAAAGAGCATATAAACCAAAACTTTTAATACCCTATGCACATTGGAAGTAATTATCCCTCAAACGGTAATATGAACCATGAAATTATGCCCTCACTAGAAAATAAAAGGATACACATCCCACCAGATGTGGCCTTGAATTGATTACCATTCATTAAAATGCTATCCAACACCAAATGTATTATGTATAACTCAGAAAAAGACGAAATTGAAGTGTAGGAGTAAGATAGGATTAGGTTGTTATTAATTATAATAAGAGTGGATAAAAATTAAACTCTTATCCATATCAACAAATTTATTCTCCCATCATTAAAAAATGTCAAACATGGAATAATATATACATACTAAAAATTGATACATCAGTTTACTTCCCATACTCATAATAAAAAACTAGTTATCCCCTATAGATATATATATTAATGATCATATGGGGTGATGTACACATATAAAAAATGAATTACATAAGATATATAAAATAAAGTAAATCTCACACCTTCTCCAGATACACAATATGTTGGATCATCTGACATAGAAGCTAGATCCCCATTTTTTAAAAGGGATGGAACTATTCAAAATCCCTTCAATTCAGCCTTGGATTCCTTAGATGTTTATAAATGTAGTTGAAACAATGGATATGAGAACACATATATCTCATAAAGATTTTTGAGGGAATTATATGGAACTAGGGTTCCCACATGCTACTTCCTCTTAACCATCTCATGGTCATAGGTGTATATTTCTTATATCTCCCATGATACAAATTTCATCATTGGATAAATAATATAACTATAATAATAGGTTCAAACATTTCTTGATAAATCTATTTTCAGAGAATAATGTTTATAATTCTTTTTAAGGGCTACTGCATGTTGATCTCATGGCATGGGATCAAATAAATGGTCATTTAATGACTCTATAAATTTTCTTAGGGGATTTTAGAGTGGTCAAAAGATTTTTATTTATTGATTTTATTGGATACATGGTGGATCAGGCTCACATTATCACTAGATAATATGGTGGTTTGGGCAGTACAAGTTTTTTTCAAGTGAGATTAGTTAAGAATTAATGATGAGGGATTCCCATTATTTAAATTATTTTTACATAAAATATAGTATCGGGCATGTTTGACATCTGTTTTCAATTTTTGTGTGTTTGGGGGGGGGGGGTTCTTTATAATTATAAGTGTGTGATACTTCCACTGAGATTATTTTTCAATGTTGGTGTATCGTAGTGGTTTTAATATATTCTACCCTATATATTACATTTTTGGTCCTTCCTTGTCCTAATTTATGATCCTCTACCAGGGGAACTCCATTACTCACATCCAATCTTCAATCTTAGTTGATCTTTGATCCTGGTATTGATGCACATTCTAGGTTTTCCTCGAAGTAATGAATTTATTTTCAAGGGGTTCAAACATATGATTCAATTGAAAATTATTTCATTAGATTGGGTTTTATATAATTCTTAAATATGTGTTTCCCTTAGATTGAAATAGGATGCTTTCTTACACATTATTTTCTCATCCTAGGTTACTCAAACATAAAAATTAATTATTATTTATTTATCCTTATGTATCCATGAACGAATTGTATTAATGTTATGAACTAAACATAAGTAAAAAATATCAAAAAATTTTATTTTATGTGTGTTAATTATTTTATTTTAATTTAAAAATTAATAAACCAATTAATTATGAAAATCAATCCTATTAAATAATGCATCTATAATTTATTCTAAAAATAATATAATGTGATAAATTCCATTAATTTACATAATTGATGGATGAATTGAACATCAAAAATAATGAAAAACTAAATAAGTTAGCTCTCATCAATGTCTTATTAATAATTCATTGATATTATGAAATGATGATGTGATTTATGATATTATGTAGTTTCAACTATAATGTAAAGGCCAAGAACATAGAAAATAATTTAATGTATCCATGAGTTAGGCTAAAAATGATTCAATCCATGGTATGGGTTAGGACTTGTGTTATATCTTGATATATAACATGCTATTAGTTTATAAATATCATATGTCTTCTTATGGTAGAAATTTACAAGTTTTTCGTAGGGATATGACATGATCCATGTGTCTTTCTATGATATACATTGATAAATGATAAAGGTATATTTTTTTAATTTTTTTGATGAACCTAAATGAATATATCCCCGAAAAGTATAATGGAATTTATCACATTTATAATAAATTAGTGTGATTTGGCCATATTAACTAAATTTTAGATTCAATTGATTGAGTATTTATTTTGGAATTAAATTTTAAATATTAAACAATAAAACATGTATTTTTATGATGTGAATGTGTTTTTAAATTTTGGAAATCTTGGATAAATTAAAATATATTTTTTCCATATAATATAGTTCCCTATCATATTTTATGGCCATGAAATTTATCCACTAGTGACTTTGTTACATAAGAATAAAATATGTAATATATGTGATGTATATGTGAGAAGATGGATATCATATAAGATGATATAGGAAGTGACAATAAAAAATAATATAAATTTTTAGAGGAATGAAAGATCCTAGGACATGAAACTTTCATGTTGTCCCACATGATTCAATCAGTGATTATGAAATCTATATACCATCTAGTGGGCGGGAATTACTCTTTAAAAAATTTATACATCGATAGATGAAATAGTTAATAACCTGAACCAACCCACCCATACCCCACATGGAATAATAACAAGTTGAGTGAGCCACCTTGAGACTACCTCTAACATGCCATAGGCTAACAACTTACGCTAATCAGAAAAAATATACATAGGAGGACTTATCCTATTATATCCTATAACAGATATACAACTCAAAAACATGATATATACAAGGGTTACTAGTAATAAATGAAAAAACAAATATAAAAAATTCATGTTTGAGACAAAAACTATCCAATTAAACAACACATAAGATACCATAAAAGGTAAATTCCTACATAAAATAATTTTACAAAGTACACAAAACAATAGAAGATAGAAGAAGCCACCTCACAATAAAGACGCTCAAGCTAATATTTGATAACAATTGTCTCCACCATGTACCATCATATGAAACTAATGATTTTCACTAATAGATCCACCAGCTACATGACCATAATTTTTACCTTTAAAATATGA
This sequence comes from Viscum album, assembly GCA_963277665.1. NCBI lineage: Eukaryota > Viridiplantae > Streptophyta > Magnoliopsida > Santalales > Viscaceae > Viscum > Viscum album. The sequence goes on from OY728119.1 coordinate 1,983,670,492, forward strand.
ATCATATCCATAGACATAATATTTATGGGAATAATCCCCAAGAAAATTTGGGAATAAACATTTCCATTAGAATGCCTCGAAGAACAAAAATAAAGATGAAACAAATATTTAAGTCATACCTATGACTGTGGAGATTTAAGAATTGAATTAATGTTTCTAGGTAGTCTAAGAGGTCAATAAAAACATAAATAAGGGAATATTCCTAATATTTATCACCCATATCCTCAAATGATTTTTTCTTGAGATCAACTTGAGATACTCAAAATATCAGAATAATCATAATGTCTGAAGACATCAACCAAGTTGTCAGTTGTATGTTGAATGAAACGAAGTATTGATTACATGTATCAATACCCATTACATCCATACCAAACATTTTAAATACTAATCAGACCTCATGACATCCATATTACATCATTGTATCAATATTGGGGGCCCACACCGTAATGAGGTTTGCATGTTTTTTGAGGGGGTATTATCCCCTACACAGGACACATGCATCATTTTGTGGTGTGTGTATAGTTCATGGGGGATAAAAACTCTATATGTGGAGGAACATAAATCTATAACAAAGGGTTTTACCTACTCTAATAAGTGAATGATGAAACAATTACCTACTATTAGTATTCCTCCATGGGTTTTCTGATCCTGTCCTAACTCTATCTATACCACCCATTCTCTCCATCATAGTTATTGTAAGCTAATGAACCCCATATTCTTAGAATTTCTTGGAAAAAAAACATTTTAATATATAATACATATACATTATAATGTTCCAAATAGATAAATAATAGAATGTTTTGTTCGTGGGCCTGATTTAGAAAGCGAGTGAGAAGATACAAGAAACACTAAAGAAGGCACATTGCACATCATTTACTATTCTGTACATAGAGTATTATCCTCAATAGTAACCCAGAGTATACCACCTTAGGCTAATAATTATGGATAAAACCTATAGAGTGTATCCAACGTAATATATATTAACATGATTTGATCATAACAAACATACATATTACATCAATTCACATAAATATTATTTATATCTCATAATAAACCACACCCCATGACATTTAGATTTAGTGTTTTTTAATATTAGACACATTATATTCTAATTTTTTAATAAATATTTAACATTTACCACATAATTATCTAAAAATGATATTATTTTATACATATATTATATAGTAGTTTTTTTTATTACAACGGGAATGGAAACATAATAATGGGGTAAGATCAGATTTTTAGAAAGGGGTGAACATTAGAGATAACAATTGGAGATAATAAGTGATCCTACGATGACCATCTGGTTATGAGAACTTAATCATGGTGCTTGAAAATGGTAGAATCAAATCATACCCAATAAAGCACAATTCATAAAACATCATTCATCATATAAGGTTATTGAAATAACATAGAACATGACTCATAGGAGTGTGTAAACAAGAGTCAATAATCATGATTTATGAAAATATAATATATTAATGTTTCATAAGATAGAAATGTTAAAAAAATAAACACAATTTATTTTCTTATGTTAGGGATGACTACCAAAACCATTACCTCATATTGGAGAGAGTCTCATAGTTGATTAGGTTCACTCCCCAATCCTTAACATGTCAAATCATGAGATGTAGGGATTTACCTAATGCGTTCTAGTAATATATATAATTTCAGAACCATTTGTTACATACTATGTTGATTCCCTTAGGGTTTTGGGTTTACTCGCCATTTTTGGTCATCTAATGAAATATAAATCTTTACCCAATTCAATAGAGGGATATTTAATTTTGGACCCACCCATCACATAATGAAAAACCATACGTATGAGTGTGCCCCATGAAAAAAAATAATTCCATCACATCTTAATTAACTCACAAGAAGAAAAAATGATGATTTACAAAATACATGATCATAATACATTAATAGAAATAATGTGGACAATATAATTAGAGCATATATCTTGGGAAACTAATAAATAATTAAAGGACATTGTAAAATATGGAAAACACATTAAAAGTGTATAAGTTAATTTCCATGAAAAATAGCAATAAATAAATTTTAATTTTTTATAGATTTTATTCTAAAAAAATATTTTAAAAAACCTATTCTAGAAAAAATTTAGAAAGTGGATAAAATTTACTTTAGAAATATATGAAGACATTTAAATGAATCTTTATGAGGGAAAATGAAAAGAAAAACTAAGTGGGAAATAAACGATGAAGAAAACATCAAAAAATATTCCTTTAATAATTTTGTAAAGAAACTAAAAGTAATATAAAAAATTAAAATAATAAATTATATTTTCAGGAATACAATCATTATTAAAAACATATAAAAAAATATGGACTTAAAAGAGAAATATTCTCCACCAAGAAAAAGAGATAAGGTTGACTCTATATAAACGAATTTGTTTTGTTGAATAGTGAAATAAAGGGTGGTAAAATGGTAAAAATACATGTAAAAAATAGAAATAATAATAGTAGAAGAAATTAGATGGGGTTTTATTTAGTAATAATATACAATTCTCCATATTTTTAACTTAATCATAGAAAATATTTCTTTCAAATTGAGATTGGAAAAAAAGAAACCTTATGGATTTTGTAATATTTGAATCAAAATACCTTGAAAGAGAGAAACTAGTATGTATTTTTAAATCCCTTGAATTTATTTAAAGATATTATAAAATAAATACATGGGTTTTTATATATGTAACATAAAATAAAATAATTGGTGAATATGAATGATATATCAAGGAAGATAAATTGAGATGAGAAACCCTTACCTCAGAATTCTGCTTTGTCAGAAGTGATATAACTCTCTATATTGTAAATCTATATTTTTTATTCATGTGTATAATAACATTATTTATACTATTTTACTTAATACCATTGATTTATATTTTAATTTTAACCACATATTAATAATTTATTATTAAAATTAAAATTCAAGTGTTAACTCTTTCGTTTTTAGGGCATGCTTCGATTTGGTAATTCTAGTACATTCTCATTGATCATGGATTCATCACTTATATAATGTCTAATAATATGAAATATGAATTTTAAATATATTTTATCATTATAATGGTTATGTTATATAATATAATTCCATGGTTCATAAAGAGTGGTTAAAATTTACTTATTTATAAATTTCAATTCAATAAAAAGAATTGATTTTATTGATAAATAAATATTTATATATTACCATTAAATTTTTTTGAGAATATATTGAATTAATAATTATTAAATATTGTTTCTAGTATATATCTTTTATTAATCATTTATTATGTTAATATTGTATCATCGTTCATGTAGGTGGTAAAACCAACCAAATCATGAACACAATATAACTAAGGAATGCGTATGAACATTGTGTTATAATATGATAATATCATTTTTAAAAGATCATATTTATGTTAATATTACATCATTATAGTCTACAATGAGAATTAAAAATATTGGATATGATAAATTAATGAATATAATAAAGAATAACTTGTTACTTTGATTAAATCACTCCTTCTCACAAAACCATCCTTTAGAATTATGGACTTGGGAATATTTATTAAGAGAAATGTATTCCAAAAATAAGATAAGAAATTTTTAGAGTATATTTAGATAAAACTTCAAGATAAAAATTAAGGATAGAAGTGGCTTTATGTTTTTGGGAGGGAGCTCATTCTTTAAGATAAAATGAAAAAAAATTCTTCAGAAACTAGAGCTAGGTGAAGAGTATATATGGGATCACATGGTATTTATGTGATTTAGGTATATAAATATTACTATGAACAGTATAAAATAATTCCATTGCTAAAAAAGGTCTTCTACAATGTTTTCAAATCATTTTAATAATTAAAAATCTGGTCCATGTCATATTAACCTTTTTACATTGTTTAATTATTTACCATGGTATGACAATTACCGAATTTCGATGTTTTTATTAAAAATTATGACTCAATATAAATGAATTGAATTTCTAATTATTGAAAATTTATATTTTAAATTAAATTTTAAAAAATACATAATAATTGTTTTTTTTTGGAATTTGTTTAAGCATTTAGTGTTCTTAATCTTATTTTGTATAAATTCCAAATTACATGGATATTAATATATTTAACAATTAGTAAAATATTTAGATTTTGTAATAAAAATACATTAAATTTTATTGATATTATTTATTAAAATAAAAAATATTTACCACATAGAATAAATAATTCATTGAAAAAAATATCCATTTTAGTGTCGATTGATTTTAATCGAATCCAATTAAAATTATTTATTTTTATTTTAACCATTTAATTTTATAAATAAAATGGTATTAGAATGTTTTTTTAATTTAATAAACACATTAAATTATATTTAATGATAATAATAATATTAATAATAATAATTAATAAAAAGATTCATATTTTTATAATAAGTCATTGTAATTTATTATTGTGTTGTTATTTCATAACATGATTATTTACTATCGCTGATTTACATTATTTTTAAATTGTAACATAGAAATAAAAAGCTCTATTATATCTATTGAATACATTAATATTCAATTTTTGTATATACAATGATGATATACTGATGACCAGATATTAAATGAGCATATGTTCAACAACCACATATATATTACATTATTATATATGACTTTACCTTAATCTATAAAATCAATAATCCGATTATATAGTTTCTTTTTTCCAAATGTTTATAACTTTTATAATGTTTTGTATTCCATTTATAATTATCATTGACAATATGATATTCCTAGAAGATCCTAATGATTATAAATTTAATGTTAGAGTATTTTTGTTTACCTTTGGTTTCATTCCTTTAGATATTTTACTAATTATGTTTCATTTAGTTATATCCTAATTAATTTTAGTTTTTATTATAATATTTACCATAATGAAATAATCCATTATCCATTTTTTTTTGTGTTGTTTGTAACAAAATTTATTAAACACGATAATTTTTAAAGTGGAATACAGACTATTTTTAATATTGGGGCTGAATCCTCTTTTTATTATAAAAGAAGTGACCACATTCAATCTGAGTGGAGGGAGACCCATTACATAGTCTGTAGGATTAGTGATAACAGGACCATGACTATGGGATTAATTCCTAGTATAATGTCATTCTTGCACCATACTTCTTACATTAGTATGCATGCATCATGCTTATGTCCCCATCTACCTACATTAGGCCTATGTCACTTACTATGATGTAAATCCCCCATGGGGATTTCCAGAATACTATCCCTTGTATTCTAGATAGAGGATTATAGGTCCTACCTCTCATAATCCACCCAAATTACAAAGGTAAATACATACTAAAATATCTGGGTGTTATACATTGTGTATGAAAATCAATGATCCATTTAGGGATGTACTTATTGTACACATTTAGCCATAATGTGTGAATACATTATATATACATATATGTACATGATGTGTGTACTTTTATTCCATAGTTCATAAGCTTTCAAACTATAAATCCTTCCCTATCGGGAACACAATGTGTATAACCCATTGACCACTTGGGTGCGTACAACTATAATAGAACTAGTTTATTTTTTATTAAATGGGTGTACCATGTCCCACATAGCATGTGATGTTATCTGGTTATATGGGAATGTAATTTGGAACAACAAATTCACATATACCAATATAAATGCAAAATAACACAGAATAATGACCTATGTGTTATTTATAGTACTATAGAAACCCCTTACCCAAATGAGGTATAAAACACAATATGTGGCCTTGGGGACTACACAATGGGTAGTTGGGAATTCTTGAACTAAATTTATTGGTCATCCTCTTTTGACACATCGAACATTACCACCTCCCCTTCATTCATCTAAGCCTACATTGACACCCAATATTTATTCCCTACAAAATATTTATTATTATTGTTAATCCATTAAATTTTCTCCATCCTCCTTGGTTTAAATTACCACCATTAGGTCTGTTGTCGTAATCTTTATCATGAAAATTTTCACCATTATTCCTAGTGTAATACTATTTTTTGTTTCCATACTCATAATATATCTCCCTTTTTTTATCATTGATCATCATTCCCCTTGGGGATACTAGTATAGACCCACCAGAAATCTTGAAGGTCAAAGATGAATGTGTTTGAGATGGAATGGTGAATAAACCAAAGAAAATTTTATGGGGGTCATGGCATCCCATTATTCACTATTCATCATTTATTGATCATCATTTAGTAGTGTTATTATTATTAGTAATATTAGTATAAAGTATTTCAAATAAATTTTCATGAAAAAATCAAAAAAAATTAATGTAATCGAAAGAGGAATTCCAAAAAAATAAAAAAAAATATGATAATCCATTTCACCAAAAATATAGAAATCAATAACTTTATGAATTTATCATGTTAATTATCAAATAGTAATATCACAAGATCATTGGTAAAAAATGAATATATTTCAACATATATAACTGTTTGGAGAAAATTTAAAAGTATTAATGCTCAATTATTTATTAAATAATAAAAATATTTTTATTCAATACCTTTAATCATGTTAACACCTATTGAATTTGTTAGGAACTCATTTATGGAGATATGAATCAATGAACATGAAGAACGCATATTTAAAAACCCATAAATTTATATCTTGTTGGTGAATCACCAATACATTGATATTCCTCTTCCATTGAATCGTGGTTCATCACCATCTTCTCATAAATAGACCACCATCCCATAGTTTTTATGTCAACACCACCAATTAATGTCTCCTCACTATCAAATCACATTAGTTGAATGTCACTATTATTAGTGGTTAACCCTAGTATAATGACTAAAAGATTAATCATTAATTTCCAACGTAGTTAATCAGTAAATAAATGAAATACCTAATAAAGTAATGGTCCATTATAGGACACCACTATAAATAAATTACCCCCCTTTAGGGTAATGCACTTTATTCCATACAGAATATCAATGTTGTAATTCCCATCATATTTCAAATTTAAAAGATTTCAGGGCTTATAATTGTGAGATAAATATTAATTAATTTATTTAATAAATAGTAAATATACTTTAAAAATTTTACCCACATGGAATCCCAACAAAATTAACATTGAGGGTAAATGCTGTGTTCTGATACTATAGGAATGATTAAAAAATTTAGGTCATTTACATGGGTAAATTTACCTATTTACCACATTAGGAGTACCTAAGACATTAAATTGAAAAAATGAGCTAAGTCTGGACTAGGGAAAACCCATTCCACTACCTTCTCCCAACATTTAAACCTTTTTATCCTCAAAAAGTCAATAAATTCTGCTATTAAACAAAGAAACTCATAAAATAACCTCTTTTAAAAAACAACTCATCCTCATACACACTAAATAAAAATATATAGTTCTAGGTTTTTTGTGAACCAATGATACAACCACATAGGAAACCATTTCTTTATTTACCACTTTCAAATTAATTATATTTCATCTACTTCCACTCCCTCATATGGTCTGATATATTCAATAAAATTTTGTAAATTCCTCAACATATTCATAAGCTTACATTACATGACTTATTCCAAAATTCTATACCAAATACCTTTCCATCCATATGTCACCCATCCTCATAGAATAATGTGAAAATGAAAAAAAAGTGAAAATCAATATTATTAAGGTTCATTAACAAGGGATATACTAGTAATAGTGTTACACTCCACACCTTAAAAGAGAAACCCAAAAAAACTAAGATATAAAATCCATTGATCCACATCAGAACTTTTTAAAAGGTGATTTTACATAAGAGTTTACATGAACTGTAAAATATTTATAATGGTGTGACTCTTTGAGGTTTGAATTAAATTCTAATCACCGCTCAAAATAGCATACATTTTGTCAACAATAACACCAAGAATAAGGAATTAAACAACTATTGGAACTCCCTATAACAAATATGAATATGAGACAAATGTTTGAGCCATAAACATGGTTCCTAAAAAAGTAATGCTCAACCTACTTCACATGGGTTCTAATTCCCAATCCCTAATTCTTGTCCTTCATCTCCATTTCACTCATACCTATGTGTTGGAATCTTTCACCCTAGTCCCAAAGCGTAAATCCTAATCCATGAATCTAAGTAAAACAAGTGTGAATTACCTCACACGCCCAACTCAAATGGTCCCTAGTCGTAGAAATTTCCAATAAATATCACCCAAGGGTACCTATTTTTAATAACTATGGATTTAAAATATATACTTAAATATATAATAACCAAGTTCTCCGTTTCCTTTCTGGGTAGCCTATGAAGCATAAAACCTAGGATAATTAATTAGAGGGTGGGGTTACTGAGTTATCCAAAGCTAAAAACTTCTAAGTTAATACCACTTTCCAATAGTAACCTTAAAATAAATCAAAGGAAATCTAGTTTCACCATACTAGATTTTCATGTTCTCAACCCCTCTTGGAACATCAAACTAAGGTGATACCCACTCAACCCCCCCTTTAGGGAACCTTATATAATGGTGATCTTTCCCCCACACCCATGTATGGGAGACCCTTCACCCACACACAAATGAGGGTGACCCTTTTTCTACCCCAATATAAGGAGGACCCTTTTCTTACACTCAAACAACAGAAATATATTTCCCACACTCCTATAAGGGTGGCCCCTAACCAACACCCAAACAAGGCTGACCCTTCACATGTATTGATACTAGGCAGACTCTGTGCTCACACCCATATAAGGGGAACACATTTCTCACATGGATATAAGGAATATCTTTCACTTAAATTGAGAAAAGGGGAAACTATCACCAATAATGATTCAAGGGAGACCCTTTTTTGACTCCCTTATAAAGGTGAACCTTCTCCCGCATCCATCCAACGGAGATCATCCTCCCAAACCCATATAGGTTAGATACAATGGTCAAACCCATCCAAGAGAGATATTATGCGTCAACCTATACAAGATAGAATTCTCAATCCACATCTCATATAACGGCTTCCATTCCTATGAAACCCATGTAAGGTATAAAACTTCATCTTACCCTTATACTATGGTGAAGCATCCCACTATCTCTCTACTAGTGTGACTCATATTTCTTTTTGCTAACATTACAGAACGATGCATCCTACAATTTCAATAATAGATAATCCCTCCACCTAGAGTTCTTACATGTAAATATAATTAATAATGCCTCTTCCAAATCCAACAGTGATACATGATATGGGAATGTGAAACAACATGAAACCCTTTGATCATGTATTCCCTTTATAAAAGGAAACTCATACTACCCCCACTTATAGGGCCTTTGGGGATTTACAATCATGTATCCCCATGAGTATGAGGGTCCTTGACCTAGGGACATTGGTGAAGACACTCATGGTTCATTCATCACATCATGGTTAGCCCGAGACTAAGCTTAACTAGCTTGGGTGCTTGGTGGTAATCCTGGTCCACTACATGATCCATGAGAATTTGGGCCTACTTTTGAAGTATAAACCCTAGTTATGATCCCATTAATTATTTCAACACTATGAATCCTCAAATAATATAGGGTGAGAGAATGGACTTTGGGAAACATCCATTCTTATTCTACTAGAGCCCTAGAAGAGAAAAATTTATATATGTGTAATCCCGCCTATGTTCTTTCATTTTTTAAGAAACATTTTGTGATACCTCCTAGGTATAATAACCAACCATGGATCCATTAAGGGAAACCAGCCTTCTCTACTCAATGAACTATTCCACCTTTTGGGTAGTCCATGTTTAATACCGAACATATCTCTCTCATAGATCCATATTCCTCATGGGTCTAGTCATCCTTCTCTAACCAATAGTGGATGAAATGTGGGAACACATATATTTAGACTCCTCCATAGGTGTAAGTCCAAAACCATCATCCCCTCATTAATGATCTCATCCTAATAATTTATTAATAACCTTGATCCATTAAGGATTCCCAAGTGCATAATCCCCACTCAAACTCCTTTTTTATACACTTTCATAACACAAAAATCCTTATCACATGATGTTAAACTACATGGTACAGTCCTTCCACATGTCCTTAAAATATAACCCTTGAGCTATATGTGATTTTATTCCTATAAATTAGTATACATGTACTGACTCTTAGAGGTTTAAAACAGAAATAAAAACCAAATATATGAATCTATATATTAATTAGTCCATATTCCCAATAAAATCACACCACCACCTGGAGGGACACATTCTCTCTGGGTAATAATCAATCCCATATTCATGGGGATATATTCTATTGGAAAACAACTAGAGAGGGATTCACTAGAATAAGTCCCATATAAAACATTTATAGGATCATATCTCCAAGAAATACACCCCATTTTAATTTCAACTACCTTTAAATTGTCATTGTTACTTGACCAAAAAAAATTAAAGAATTTTCCACTAAGTGGAATTGATTAACATGGTATCTGACTCCCTTCATTTTGATATATAAGAATATCTTATCACAAGCTTGATCCGAACTCGATAAAACCTACCGCCACCCTAGATACTAAAAAATTCTATAGTTACCATCCATGAGGATTTAAACGATAACATACCTAATTAAATAATTGAAATATGGATATCCACTGATAAATATTTATGTTCCCATAAATTAATGTAGACAACGCATCACTAAAACAGGGGTAACTAGTTCCTTGGGGGTATTTGAGATAAACTATATAATATGGATAAAATTTATAAGATACCCTAATATTAGAGAATAATTCCCTCCCAAAAGGTGAATATGATCCCAAGTTATCATCCTCTCAACTAATGAACCTAATAATGAATCACTTGTAAGAAATCCCAATGATGGGCTACATTTATAAAGAAGTAATGCAATAATGTTTACAAAAAACCTTCATGGATGAGGAAACTATAAGAGATTATATTGGAAAAAATGGTGAACATGATGTGAAACTTGTTTAATATCTTAATAATTGATTTACCATGGTTGTCGATAATTTTATTCCTAACCATGCCCTAAATTTCATTAGAAAAACTAGTTAATTTAACATGTATGATTCAAAAATGCCAAACCATTCAAATAATAAAAATGTTTAATTTTTTGTAGGTTATTTATTCAATTTCTATAATATTGTATATAAAAAAATGGTGAACCCAAAGTGAATTATTTTACAAGAGAATAAAGTGGTTAAGAGTGATATTAATTACAATACTACAATGGTGGGTTTCCATATTTGTGATGTATGTGTGTACCATATACCCCTTTCAAGACCCCCCTTTGATCTAAATAGATGGAATCACTAGTAGGAAAGTAATATAATGCTATAGACACCACCAAGGATATGGGATCCAAGGCATGGTGGGTGCTTCCAATAACATGGTATTTCTAATAAGTAAAAAATGTTTTGGAGAGGGAGTACCATCATCACAATACCATTTCAACATTGTATGTAGATTAGAGATTCCATTAATCCCTGAAACCCTATTTTCCATCTCATTTTCCAAAGGTTATAGAAATGCTGGTGGCACCCACTATAACGACCCAATGTTTAATCAAAGGAAATCCCATTCTTATAATTATTTCATATAGTATAATAATAGGAAATAACAACACTATAAACTAATAAGTACTATGTGACCTTTAAACAAAATATTTTCACTTATGTTATTTGAATTTCAAAAACCTGACATACACAATTGTGATCAGTAAGATGTGTGGAGTCGGGTAACTTAGGCTCGGGGTGTTATAATAGGTATCATAACATGGTCTAGTTATTTTTTGACATTAAGAATATATAAATTTAGTAAGAACCTTATGGATGAGTCTAATTAAAAGAAGACATACCTAGATTTTGGAAGGTGTAGAGTAAGGGGTTTATCAAGAAAATATATCCCTCACTAGATACGAATTAGTGGATGTGGATCTGACACCATATTATTACTTTTATGGGAAAAGGTGAAGAAAATTGACATGATGTGATTAATTTGGTGAGAGTAAGATAATAGGAGATGAAATGGTCAAAGAAATGGTGGGGAAAGTGAAAATCATTCAGCGGTGCATCAGGGCAGCCCAAAGTCAACAAAATAGATAAGAATACAATCGCCAATGGGACCTTGAGTTCAAATTTTGATACATGGAATTCCTATAAATATGTCCATGGAATAAGGTCATGAGATTTGGGAAGAAAGGAACGAAAATTCCCATGTACAATAGACCCTTAGAGATTCTTGAACGTGTTGGAGTTGTGCCCTATCGACTAGAACTTCCACCTACCATGTCTAATGTACATGATGTCTTATATGTATCACTCTTAAGGAAGTGCATACCAGATCATTTACATGTATTTTCTTCATAGTTGATATAGTTGTATAATGATATTTCTTATGAGAGGTAGCTAGTAAAGACATTGGATTGTAGAGATAATGTTATACACAACAAGTCTACTCACCTTGTAAATGTACTATGGTGGAACCATAAGTGCGAAGTGGAAAAATGGGAACTGGAGGAGGAAATGAAGGAAAAGTACCCACACCTGCTTATGGATTAGACTATAAAACAAAATTTTGAGGGTGAAATTTCATAATGGGGAAGAATGTAACAACCCAATGAAAAATCAAAGGAAATTCACTTCTTATAATTATTTCATATAGTATAATCACAATAAATAAAAACACAATGAACTAATAAGTACTATGTGACCATTAAAGATAATATTTCCACTTATATTATTTGAATTTTGATAATATAACATACATAGTTGAGATCATTAAGATGTGTTGATTCTAGTAGATCAGGCTTAGGGTGTCATACCCACTGCCTCCTTAAACCATTTTAGGGGATTTTAAATGTAATGTGATAATGCCTCCTGACCTTACCTCAAAGAGGTCATGGATTTTAACAAACCCCCCCCCCCCCCCACTAGTAACTAGGATATTCCCAAGAGGTATCTTATTAACTGTTCACCAGCATCTTTCAACTTGAAAACATCAATAACCTACTAATAATGGGGTGTGGAAAATAGTTTCCTTAATAAACAAAACCCAGGAACCCAATATATCCTACCTTGGGTGAAAAAATGATTAATATTGGAGGTAGACTCATATTACTACATATAAAAAAGTATTTATCTTACATACTCTAGAAGGAACTGAAAAATTTGATCTTATTATTATTCACACTTAACATGATTTCAAGAATAATATGGTAGAATCATAAGAACCAATTTGGCATACCTTAATGTCCAATAAGGTGAAAAATGATATTCCTACCCCAACCATCAAGCATAACAGTGCACACTAGCAGCATCTATGGAAGCATGATGACGTATTTAAGTACCCACAAAGGGAAAATATCTTATCATTTCCTCTACATATGATTCTCATTGGAATATCTATAAAGTGAAAGTATGATAAGAATGAGAACATAATATCATTCCAATAATAGAATCCCATCAACATATTTTAAAGGAAATGGGGAAGAAGGAACATATTCTTATCCATATAGAAAAAATATATCAATATATTCTCAAAAAAATAGTGGAGGATAATCATCAACATAATCTAGTGACTCATCATGGATACAAATATATTTTTATTCATACTAGAAGATCAGTTTTTTAGTATAATTTGATTACAACTCAAGATAGTTCCCATATTCCCTCTCATATTGAGAAGGACTGTTTTCATATTTTGATGGTAAAAAAGTATGGGTTCATACCTTCAAGCCTATTTGAAAAATTCTCCAGTATACTCTGTAAAAAATCTATATGGAGGCCCATATTTCTTCCTCTATCCAATATTGACTGAAATTCTAATATATTTCAACTCCATGAATGTAGTATACATTTATTTCTACACAACCCAAAGTATTTCATCATCATACATTGATGATAACTGGGGAATATTCCCATATTACTGCCCTAATTATTGCTATCATCCTTGAGGCCCTCTAACATATTTTAGTGGAATAATAAGTATCTATTGACTCCTTGTTAAGAGAAGAATCAATCCTTACCTATAGATATACTACCCACATTTCTATCATTACCATTTCTATAATAACATTCTAGATAAGTTTTCTCAAAAATCAACCATATAAAAACATATGAATTAATCATAAGGGCCTTTCTCATGCCCCTTCACCCAAACTAAAAGATCTTTCCCTATAAAAAATACTCTTAGAGGTCCATCATATCACAAATCAATAAAAAGTAAAGATATTTATTCACCAAGTTCTTCATCTATATATAGAAATATCTTGTCTTAGCTAGGGGATAATTCCACTTAGGGAACATCATTTGAGACTCCTTTAGGTTCACCCTTTTGTATATTATTAAAAATCATTGATGACTCTACTCTTTTTGATAATACAACCAAAAAATGGTCCTGGTCATTAGATAAATTAAATTATTACATCCCCAATTATGAGGAAAACACCATGTACATGATTTAATAAATAACTGAGGGTAATATACAAGTGAGGTTATTTCCCATATACACATCCCATTATAGAATTCCTAATGTACTAATGGAAGAATTCAACCACTCATGAACTAAAAGATGTGGTAAAGCCTCAATAAACTGCATGTAAAACACCTTGCCTATAGAGATCACCCTCACAAGAATGTGGAATTGAGTATACCAATTCATCATATTGCTTTTATAGCCTTTTCAACATCCAGAAGCCCTAAGGTGAAAAGGTTGTGAGAATTACTCCAACTAATTTTCATCAACTATATAAAATTATTATGCCAATTAATTTGTGATATTTAGGATTATTTATGCAATAGGGGTTTAGCTGAATATAGAGAGATGCATTTTAATCTTTTCATTAGATAACACAATGCAACAGCGAGCATGAAATATAAGGTCATCGCCTCGGGTCATGTTTCAAGACTAGGGTTTTTATATACTAGATAGTATATATAGAAGAAATCAATAATTTAAATGGAATAGAAATTATGAAATCAAAGGTAAAAATCCAAATATAGGCTCTTTCATCATATTTTAACAAAATTCAAGAGACCATACCACTTTGGAAAAACAAATCTTTCGAAGACTATCAGTATTGATCTATCCTTCATATCAAAAATCATTTACATATGGAATTCCCTTAATCCCACACATTATAAAAGTAAATAAAGAAAAATATGAAAGGGTGTACTGTCCTCCCCAACTATGATAATATAGAATCAATCCCAACCCACAAGGATAGAGGTATTTTTACCACTACCCCACTCTAGGGGTCATCAATCCCATAGAAATAAGATGTGTAGATAGTGGAAGATAATGTTAAGCCCAACAATATTGGGGTTGGGAGAATTATTACCTCATCCTCCATAGAGGAAGTCATTTTTATCATGGTTGGTAGAGGATACCCTATAAGAAACACCTTAATCGTATTTGATAATGTAGGATCCAACCATATCATCAAGGACATGATTGGTATAAAACATTTGGTATACTCTCTATAATGTATTTTATAAATTATATTCAAAATAACATGATTAAGTATTGTTGAATCCCTGATAGGGTTGTTAGGGGGGAAATACATTGAAGGGGTATCACATTGAGAAGACTCATAATAAAGAGTACCCTGAGTATAATAAAACCTCATTCTTCTTTAGACAAGATGTGGATAGGTTCCGTATGGTATGATGTGCATTATTAACAGTCATTAACATTAACCATAAAAAAATATAGCCAAATACTAATGAAGGAGAATGAAAAGTAGAAGTGTTTTCTTGAGAAAAGTTTTTTACTAATATTCATGAAGAAGGAATGCATACATAACATCAAAGATTGACCAATAACATTATGGGTAAAAATACTTAGATTTCACTTACCCAGTTATTTTCATCAAATGATCACAGGAAAGGGGTGTCTATATCCCAATAACCACCTGAAGCGGTTGAAATTGATTCCACTGAATAGCTTTTTTCCCAGTATGAACCCAAGATGGATAAATTGAAATGGATCAGTATCATGTTACTTTGGGGATATATTTTCATTGAGTAAATTTCCTAGGAGGAGGCCCATATATTACTACATATATATCATTTTGAAACAGAGACAAATTCCTTTATCCTTAAGGGTGGTTACCATCCATTTGATAGGGTCTAGGAATATACAACCATCAAAATCTACCCTACCATTCAAGGTAAATTAGGAGTATCCTAACCTATAGGAACAACAATGCTTATTTCTAAAAGTAATACCTAGAAAGGTTCTGACTATATCTTAGAGACCAACATGTTAAAGCAGACCATATTAGTCTTTGAATATAACTATTACACATGAATCGACTCAAGATATTGTTACACAAAAATTTATAGACATAATTCAATAATTTTCCAATTTAATTGAAGAAATAAATGGGTGGTGTACATCAAAAAATGAAATAAATCCATATATAGAGTGTATGGGTGATACACCTCATTAACTAAACATTATAAATCCTACATTCCCTACCATTAATGGTATATGGGACCCAATGAAACACACAAAACACTTCATGTCCTGATGTGGTCCCATTATGCAGACACATGAGTTGAAATAAGTAACCAAACATAGTTGATTCATGAAAAACAATGAAGGATAGATAGTTTTCTAGTATATGACCTTTCCAATTTGGTCTATTTCACGTGGAGAATACTGTTGTCACTAATTAATTTATAAATTTAATTGAATTATAAAAAATAATATGATCCTTGAACTCTCAAACTACAAAAAATAGAAAAATGTGAGAATATCATACATCATGTATGGGTGGATGGGTCTAACATATTCCCTCAACATTTTCCTTCCCCGAGAGAAATTTGTAGATATCTGTATATAAAATCATTAAGATGAAATTTAATCATCAACGATCCCCCATAATTATTGATGTGGACTACAAGAGTATTATTTTGTGACATAATGATTATAAGACACTATCTAGTAGAAGAAGGATAAATCTAATCCCACTCCAAATACCTAATTAAAAAAATTCCAGAAAAGGTAAGCCTGTAGAATTTACACATAAAAATATATTAAAACAAGACAATACAACATATTTCCTTCCCCTAAATGATTAAAATGGTAATAATATGAATTTTGGGATGGTAGAAAAAATAAAATATATCCATGATTTAAATATAGGGAGAATAAAAATTATTTTTTTAAGAAATAACATGTTCTGTCAAATGTTTTAGCTTCAATAAATAATAACATTCTCATGCTACTAGAATCCAAAAGGCCCAATGAAATTAGTCTCAAAGACCACCCATATTATTTTACTTATCATAAAATGTTGAGGTATTAAATTCAATATTATTTCATATTCAATGGAATATTCTAAAATATGTTTTATTTTGTGCATGTTAAATTGAAAAACCCCCTACATAGGTAACAAATATCTTCATTAGTCACTCAACAGAGGAGACAGAATGACATTAAATTCCAAAAAGGAATATATATAACTTCTATAATTATATGAACTTTAAGTGAGTAAATAGAGCCCAGTACATTGTATTGGTGAAATGAAAACAAAAAATTGTGACCCCAAATCCTTTTTTAACATCTCATCTAGTAGTCCTATCACAATCTTCTAAATTTCGACATAATTTTTATAAGAAGAATAATGTATGATATAAAGAAACTCAAACACTTATCAGGACATTCTATACCCATCAAGACTTCCTAACCTACAAATTTCAAAGATAGGAACTACCACCACCAAATATAACCCTCATCAGAAGAAGAATCATAATATGAATTTCTCATTTTCATCCACTTGGGTGCCCAATATCTGATGAAGAACAAGCATATGAACCTGAATTCCCTAACCAAAATTTGGAATGACAAGAAAGAGGCAACATAGTCTGACCAAATATAGAAATCAAAAATCACATTTAATTTTAATATTTCAATTGTGTCCCCGCTAAGTCCAAATATACAGCGAAATCTTGGGGGAAGGTGGGATAGTCAGATCAATAGTAGAATAAACCTATTTCCGATTCTACTAAATAAAATTTATAACCTATCACCTTAAAATATCATCTAGAAAATATATATCTATTAAGAAAATATCATCATTTGTGTATGAAATATCAATTCGATCTCCATACAGAAAATAAACCCACCAATTTCAATCGAGATGGAAAGTTTCCTGTGTATAAAACCACATCACCAAATTTTCATGACATTGAACAACATGATGTTAATAATCACGAGCCTTTTGTGAATAATTATATCATTCTCACACAATTGGTTATTTTCTAGGACAAACAATGAATTATATATGTGTCTCATCTATCAAATGAATTGATATGAGTTCTCATTGAGGCCATTTTATGTCCTTAATAATTCAATATAGTGGTTTTTTAAACAAAAAATTACCATGAAAAACTCATCTAACTAAATGTCACGTAACCATCTCTTTCATAGAACAAGACTAGTAGACTTATTTATGAGGAAAATTTAGGAATTTTTTGTCTTTGAGAAGATGTAAAATGGTGATATTCGTCAAGACAGGATAGAAAATGGAATCAAGATCAATATCATCATGGTCCAGATGATTTGATGTCCTATCTATAGTGAGGATAACGTATCATAATCAATATTTATTATTCAGGGATATAAGAAAATTGAGAAAAATATTCTTGATAAGTTGAACATAAGATATGAATATAGAGATATCATAAATGACTCTAAATTCATTATGGGTTTTTAATAAATGTCTTTCAAAACATTTTTTGGGAGGCCTTTTCATCACACACATGTAGTAGTTCCTTCATCATATCACTAATTCTTACATTTTTTCAATTCATAGGTTGTGAACTATATAATGATAACACCCATTATTACTCTTAAATTATTTAATTCAAATACATGAGTATCTATAAGAGATATGGAATATAATTAAAAGATGATTATATTAATCAAATTACCTCCCCCAATGTCCTAGAAGATGATCTTTTCAATCCATCTAATGATATTGATGGAAACTTTGATCTAATTTTCATCCATATTGAGGCGAAAATCCTAGATCCTAGAAGTATTGAAGCCATGTGTGTCTCACTAATTAATAATTTGAAAAAAAACAACGAGACTAGTGAATGCTACATGAACACATACTCCCATTCTCATGATCATAGTTTTTCCTACCAAAACCACAAACTAAAAGGTTATCATGATTCTTAGGAAGATAAAAATACCCCTTATGATAGTCACTTCAATAGAGATCCCATCACATCGTCTATTGGATCTCATGAATTTGGAACCTATTTTGGCTACAATATTATTGGATAAATATGTAAATATCTTTGGGATACCCCATATAGATATTCCTCATCATCAATTCTATAATGATTCAATAATGTCCCCCCATCATCCTCACGAGTATAAAATGCCCGCGTATTTTTTCTGGTTCAAAATACTCCCTTTCATATTCCAATATTGATAACATTGTGAAAGAAGAATATAAAGAGGAGTATCTTATAAATGAACCTCTATAATTCAAAGATAGTGTATCAAATAAAATTGAGAAACTCAAATAGGTGAATATCAATACATAGGATGATTTGCATCCTACATTGATCAATCCCCAATAAACATTGAAGATCAAGAGGGATATTTTTTCATCATAAAATAGAATAGGGATGTGTTGTTATAAAACTGTACTAAGATGTCTAGGCTGAATCTTGTGGTGGCTACCCATTGGTTGGTCCTACCAGTGGATCACCATGGTTTCATACACGAAGTGGTGAGAATGAATTTCACCCACACATGAATATTCAATGATTAATTTGATAATTTGATCAATGAATGTTTCCCTCGGAATCCCCATACTCAAAAAGGATGGAAAAATAAAATTGGTCAAGTTGAATAATGTGAAGATTTTAGTTTTCCTTGAATTTTGGGGTCACAATATATGATTCATAAAGGATTAATTCCATATTCCATTTACTAAACAATTGATTTATGTGACTACTAGAATTTTGTCCCTTTACTTCTTTGAAATATATTCCAGATACAACCATATATTCACTTATTGGGAAGATAAAGAGGCCAACATCATTCATAAAACATAAGGATTTTATTATTATCAAGAAATTACATTTACTTTGAATAATTTTAGTCCCACATACCAATTCACCATGAATCACATCCTAAAATATTTGTTATGGAAGTTCATTGAGTGTTATCTAGATGAACTGGTAGTTAAATTCCCTCAGTTTTATAATCATTTTATTAATCCGGAGACAATCTTCAACAAACATTAGAAAAACTATTTAAAATTTAACCCCTTAAAGTTAGATTTCAATGTGAAATCAATAATATTTCTTATCATCGTTATGCTACATTATCTCATTTAAGTGGATCTCAGGAAGGCCAATGTGATACTCAATATACCCCCTCTTTGGAATCATAAGGATTTGAGGGGAATTTAGGGATGTCTCACATAGATCAAGAATTTTATAGACAAACATTATAGAATTTTCTTTCCCTTTATAAGTTTTATGAAAAATGGATCCCCTTTCTAGTGGGATCAAAATGGTTAAGGTAATTTTTAAAATATCAAGAGATATTTCTTTCACCCACTAGACATAATCTTGCTAGTGGAGGGAAAGCTAATCTTCTTATATATGACTGATTTAGAGAGATCTCTTTAATCACTCCTTACTTAGAAAAATGATATTGGTAAATAATATGTCCTTTATTATCTCATAAAGACAATGCACAATGATTATTTTTGATATTATGACATTGGGAATAATTCTGATTCATTGATCTTTATAGCTCAAAATCTAAGGCACTGCCGATAACACTATAAGATTCCTTTGATATCATGTATGGATCTATTAAAAACCATAAAATACCTATACTGAATGGATGTCTGGAATTTTGGGTCGTCATAATAAAATTGTATTATATCTGGGTTGTATCATAGAAATATTTTAAGGGACACGCATTGGTATATTTTATCATAGTACACCCTAATTTTAAATCGGTACTAATAAATATACATCTCCCTAATGAGGTGGAGTTCTATGTTGATTCTGATGTTTTCTTCCATGGAACACTACTTGAGAATATTTGATGTCTGGTTGGCTATGAATTATACCCTACATTCCTACTTTCCAATGTTTGGTGGTATCCATCACCTCTTTGACGATCTCTTCTCCTTAATTGAAACTGGACGATGGAATGCTGGTTTCTCTTTCCATGGATCCCTTCTCAAAACTCATCTCCTAGTCCAGGTCTCCCTTATAGATTAAGATGTTGTTCTTGAAACACTTCCCAGTTCCATATTTTTGTTGATGATAGTTAATTACACTACTTCCATCAGGAAATTCCATGGGGATAAGTCAGGGTAGAAACCTTCTGTCAGGGATGTAGTCACGTTGGGTTTCACTAGAATGTCTAGACACTGGAACCTTGGTACCCCAAAATTCTCCCTTATGAGAGGGATTCTAGATGTAATGGAAACTTGAGGAATCACACGTCAAATATGAGAAATATTATTCCAGAGACATGTCAAGGAGGTTTTACCCAGCTTCTCATGTTTATCACGGGGTATGTCACAAGTTTAAGGTCTAGTGAAGATGTATCAGACGGATCAAAACATAGAAAACAATGGATCAGATGGATACACCCCTATGAGAGAGCACCTGTAAGGTTTACTGGGTGGATGGTTCAAAACAACCATGAGGATGGACCCTAGATGGAATGTCCCGAAGAGGGAGGGTTACACACCGTGAAGGCTGGTCTGGAACACCACAAAGTGTGGAGCAGAGAAGGTGGGTCCCGAAAAATGGGGCACCAATGTTTTCTATTGGTTGGGATTAAACCTCTAAGAGGCCTCCTACATACCCTATATAGAAGATAGGGATCAAAACCCATATGGTTAAAAGTGGGTGTTGAATCAGGGTGTACACAAAGAACAATAACTTGGATACATAAAGGGGCATACGCATGGTTAGTAGCTTGGCTTCCATAGAAAGTAGAAATGGGACAAATGACCTTATTTTGATAAGGGAAAGGTGATAGAGAAGATTTATAGGGATTATGCATGGTTATCTACTCATATGAATGGTGTGAATTCACAAGGATCTGGTGGCTCATGTAAGAATTGGGATGGATGATGGGTGATTCGATAGTGTGGATGATGTGAATTGGATGGAACTGATGTGAAGATGATGGTAGTGTTAGGATTGAACCTTGGGGAGGCTTCCTACATATCCCAGTGGATGTTAATTAAAATACACATAGTTTGGTAGGGCGATGATACAACTGATGATGAAGCACGTGAGAATGGAATCAAGGATGGGGGCCCAAAGGAAGTAGAACCTATGGGTATGGGAATTAACTTTTCAAGGTACAAAGGCTTGAAGGAATGGTAAGTGTGGGAAATGGATGATGGTATTGAACCTCAGGGAGGCTTTATAAATATCATAGTGGCTAGGAATCCAACTCCACCTAGTTCAGAGATGGGGCATAGAATCAGAGTGTAGTAAAAGGATACCAACGTAAAGACGTGATAGGGGATTAAGAATTGTTAACATCCCATATCAATAAAGACACACTTGGTTGGAGGATTACGTAAAATTGTGGGACATAAACATGGTCAGCTACTTGTGGATCATAACACCCCAAGAAGGCAGATATGGGAGATTCATCCCAAAAAGGGAAAGTATCGCATCATGAGGTTACATCCCTTAGGAGGGAGTACCAACATTTATCATAGGTTTCTGTTGGACCATAGATTGGATTCCTATGTATCCCAGTGGCTGGGAATCAAAACTTTCATAGTTCAGTGGGGGATATAGTTTAACATCATGCAGGATGATGGTGAACTGATGTGAAATGCATATAACAATTGGATTATAGGGAGTGATGGGCTTGAACCTCAGAGAGGCTTCCTATGTACCATGTCTAGGAGACGGGGATAAATTTCCTTGTAATTAAGATGGATACATTTTAACTCCATATGGGATGAAGGGAATGGTACATACGCATGGCCAGCATCCCATAGATGATTTTATGGTCACTTGTAAACTCTAAGCCAATGTGATTCATGCTCGGTGTGGGAAACAATAGGTATTTTCATACCTGATGACTGTGTCATGAAAGGTGCATCCATGAGTGATAGTGTGGGGCTTACGCATGGTTAGTAGCATAGGGATATGAACATTGGGACTTACTCTAGCAGAGAATCTAGAGGAGGGTAACCCTATTAATGAGGATGACATGGTCATCATATAGGGAACACCGTATCATAGTGTTCCAGGGCTTACGTTAGGACTGCCCGAGGAGCACGTGGTGATAAATCCCAAAGGTTGAAAGAAGGTGGGAGAGCTCTGATTCTCATTCCCCTTTGAATTCTCCCAAGCATTCCACACATGTGATAACTCACAGTTTAACATAATGGGTTGGGGATGAGGGTACTTGGAAGTTTAACATCCTGCATATCAAACAAGGAGGAATCAATCCTCACCCCTTGGACATACATAACTTATACAAAGCCACACTTTGTGGAAGGAAGCTACAAGAAATGACAAGAAACAATGGGGTGGAGGAGCGGTCACTAGAGGGGCTCATGTTAGAATGGATTTCAGAAGAAGTAAAATTTAATCGTATTCTTATAGGAATAAGCATAAGGTAGGGGAATTCTATATGAAACACTACTAAAGGAGCCATGAAATCACTTCGCACAAGCCTAGAGGGTTGTGCAGGAATGGTGTTTGTGAGGCCAGTGGGCTCGATCGGAAGATATTTAAAATGGAAAGGAATCTCATGAAGGAAAGGTTATTCACAAGGGAGTAATACTCTGCAAAGTAAGGTTGATTATCAAAGGAATGGGGCTTCATGAAGGAATTTTTATTCACAATGGAATGTGTCTTTGTGAAGGAAGGACTTTAGAAGAGCACAATGTCACCATAGAAAGGAGATATTTATTTGGGGAGTGACCTGTGAAGGCTTAATGCTCCGTAGAGCCTTGAGAAACCCAAATGGTATCCCTTTTTTTAAAAGAGTGAATTAATTAGTAAAGGGAATCCCTAAAATATTCAGGGGCCATGAAGAACAAAAGCAGGTATTTCTCACAATTCTCAAGTACCTTGGGTGATCCACATTTAGGTTTCTGAAGAATATTATGAAATAGGAGATGGAAAGGTTAATGGTTAGAGAAAAAATGGTTCAGAGGGGGTGAACCTTCTATTTATAAGAAGTGGAGGTTGGTGGAATTCATAGGACATAGTATAGAGAAAAACCATTGAACAGTGAATAAAAAGTGACACCATGGAAGAGATACATTCACAGTCGATCTTGAAAGAAAAGTGATGTTGTAGAGGAGATACGTTTATGGTCATATCCCAAAGGAAAAGCCACACTACGGAGGATATACATTTGTGGTTGATCAAGAATGAAAATTGATACCATATAGGAAATATGTTTGTAGTGGATCGGGATGGAAAATTATTGCTAGAAAGAAGATACGTTTGATGTTGATCGCAATGGAAAAGTGACGTCGCATATGAGATACGTTCACAGTTGGATCCTGAAGGAAAAGTGATTTTGGGGAGGAGATACTTTCATGGTAGATTGGGAAGGAAAAGTGATGATACTGAGGAGATACATTCATAGTGGATCACAAATAAAAAGTGATGTCGTAGAGGAGATATGTTCACAGCCATATTGCAAAGGAAATGTGACACTGTGGAGAAAATATGTTCGCGGTCAGATCCCCCAAGAAAAGTGACTCCACACAAGAGATATGTTCATGGTGGATTGTGAAGGAAAGGTGACAGCACAATGAAGATATGAACGCAGTTGTTTGGGAGAGGGATCTCTGTGATGAAATAGACCCATTTTGATGATTATTGACAGATTTTAAGGCCATTTGGGAGCATTATATTCAGTGCCAACCCCCCCCCCCCTCATAATGGGAGTAGAGGGAAGAGAGGGTCGGATTCTGAGGGTATGTTTCCAAAAAACTCATGGGATCATGAATAAGGATCGTGAAGGATGCAGGGTACTGTGTGCCGCAAAGATCCACGAGCCAAAGTCCGCCACAAATTTCGGCCATGTTTTACAGAGAAGGGTGAGTCAGAGGTTACCTATAAATTTTGCATTAGTTAACTTTTTTCTATATCTGTAACTCCCCAAATGAATGTACTACTTCTCACTTTCATGGAGATATTAGACCCATGAACGCAACTATGTGAACTAATTTCTACGGTCTGGTTCTCTATGAAGGCTTTTCCGTGAACCGGTACATCAAGATCTACTGATTATTTGTGATGTAGGCCTGAACCAAGGTTACTCCACTGGCTACTGCTCTGTGAACAAACTCTATGAGCCATCTCTACAAACAGTTTCTATGAATGAACTTCAAAAATTTCTTAAGTCTCGAGCTAATGGCCTCTCAAGAGGATACTTGAGAAGTTCTTGCTGAAACAACTCAGAGGGAAGAAATTTAGAAAAAAATTCAAATAGTAGAGTACATTCAGAGTAATTTCAACCAAAAATAATTGAAAACACTATTTTCGGATTCCCAGAAGGACTACCTACTATGAAATATTATATCGTTGTATGACATTGGGTTGCAGGATTATGTATTCATTCCAGAGGAAATTAGAGATGAGTTGGCCAACTGGTTCGGGAGAACGCCAAGAGAATATCAATGGTATAGGGATGTGTATGGCCACATTGGGAAGGATCATTCCCCTACCACAATTCATTGTCTCTGCAGTCCTTTCAACAAGGTTGATGGTAAGGAGTTCGCAGAAGATACTTCCCCACCTCAGTACAAAATGATTATTAATGCAGGGCTTGGGAATCTAGAGAAGGGATGGATAAACAGCTGGGATCTGCGATTGGGTAGTAACATCATAGATGATTGGGCCTAGGACTACTGGGTGTGCACATGTTGTGTTGAGTTAGAGCATGTGATGAGGCGAATAGGCGAGTAAAAAGTAGCATGGACTTCCCAATTCCAGGATTCCCAACAAAAGGAGATCGTATTAGAACTACTAAGATGGGGGTCACCAGATATTAACACATTACACCAGAATTATAGGGAGATTAGTATCAGCCTCTAAAATTTTCACCAAATCATTGGCATCCCGATTCTGGGAGGTATGTACAAATAGTTACTCCCTATCATGAATTCCTGGGAGGATTCTAAATAGGTTCTTCATTTGGAAAAGTCATTGATGAGCCTTGTGCCGATCATGGATGATGAAAATCATAACACCAGGGATGTACACTTAAAAAATTAGTTTATCTACATTCTGAACTTCCCAGCTGGGGGACTGGAAGTGCCAAGGATACTACTAACAAGGCCTCCTACCAGCCCAATGGGAGATTAGTGAGGCAATGAATGTTCTTAGTGGTGGATCCTAGAGGATAGGAAGTGGAAACTATGGGGCTACATCATCAAGGATGGCCAACAGCCAATAGTTAGGTTGGCGAGATTCATCTTGGAACTGATAGTTGGGTGGATTTTTTCGGTGAGGGACATGAACATGGGGGAGCATCTAAGCACATTTATCATGGTGTAGCATCTAGAGGCTGGAATATGCTTCAACATGGGAATTTCAGTGCTAGCGATATTGTATCACCTACTTCGACACATCATTGATAGAAAGAGGCCATTACATGTGTGTGGTCCCTTCCTATCCTATATAGATGGGTTGTTGTGCACATGGGAGGCTACGAATACCTCAATACCATCTCTCCACCTAGGATACACTCTCAAACTATAATCAATGATATTTCAGGGAGCTCCCTACTCTAGCTAGGTACAGTGGTTATGCTAAACAATATTGTGCAAGCCGACTAATTCTTCTTCCACCCATTCCCCTACCAACGGGAGCGTACACTAATGATAACACAGATACCATAGAGAATTAGTTGTATCTTCTATAATCTATACTAGTTTGCAAGACAGTTCAGATGTATGCAGAGGGTGACTCCAAAGGTATATTTGGGGGTGCATCATGAAAACCACCCATGTTTGATGAGACAACTAGGGCTTATGTTCGCATGAGAGGATGGAAAGATGTGGAATGAGATTCCACCACCTATTGTTACATCAAGATTAATCCATGAATCTGTACAATGATGGGTAGCTACATACCCAGGTGAGAAGTTGAAAAAGCCAATCATATGGGCTAGTAAAAGAGAAGTCCCCACACCTCGAATTCGGGGTCAAGCATCAAAAAATTTACATCATGAGGATGGTGCTGATATAGTTCATGGTGATGAGGCAACATAAGTAAGGATATCGAGCCATAAACAAACATTGGTTGAAGGTGAAGAAAGGGAGGTGACAATGACCTAGTGGATCCAACTGGGATGACCTGGGAAAGAGGGGAATCACTGAGGGGATTCCGCAAGAGGCATACTCAGGATCTAGGGAATCAGGTGTGTCAAGAGGTGATCCCCTAGATGTTGTTTATCTAGACACATGGAAAGATTATGATTTCTGTAAAAAGTTCCTTATATATGATGATATCTGGGTCAACCTAAACAAACACAGGATGGATATTTGGGGAAATTGGCTTCAAAAATTCCATCTTTAATGTGGCCACAGCAATGGGAAGAAAGAATGTACAAGAACTAGAGGAATTAGTGTACTCCCAAGGAATTATAAGACCATTGACATGATGAGTGAAGGTGCTGTTGGGAAACACTTCCCCTACAATGCTGTAGGGGGTCAATTATCATGGAACTTCCCACTACCTAACAACTTAGATAGTTCCTGGGGGGAAGAGCATAACGTAAATGATATTAAGAAGTGTGATGAAGAAGTAGCTTCCAAGGGAGGCTCTTTAGAAGAGGGAGAAATTATGGCCTTAGAGAAAACATTATTGGGAGGATTTTTTGAAACTCTTGAAGTAAGCTCTAACTCATATCCTATGACATTATCTTTCTTAATTTATCTTAGTGCCTCAATAAACATGAAATTTTGTCGGAGTACCTTGTGAAGAGTGTCCAAGCAATCAGGGAAAAAGACATGACAACATGTGTGGAGGACCAAACATAGAGACTTGAATCTAGAGAAACAATAGCTGCAGAATATAGTAGCATAGGGCACGCAAGGGAGGAATCTCTAAAACCTTTGGTTCCTGCTATCATATACAGGGGACCATTACATAGAATTCCACTATTGTCAAGACAGAGGCAAAACTAAGGGTTTTACGATCTTAAGTCTCGCACCCCTCGTAGCTACACCTGTCATTTTGGTCAATAAAAATGACTGAAACAAACCTTTTCAAAACAGTTCTTATAATAGAGTAAGCCATGTTAGAATAGATCGCTAGAGGACTCAGGTCCCCTTTACCGAGAAGAGTGAAGGTCCACATATAATTAAGTACCCAAGATAGAAAATCAATGGTTCCTAGTGAGTGATTAATCATGATTGTGGGTGAATCTATTAGTGGTGTAGAACCTGGATCCAGTTAGAAGAACATCAATGATGCAGAATTAAGTGATAAGGACCAAATGGAAAACATGGATCCCAATTTTTTGGATGTAATTCCCAAGGAAATCATGTTACTGATATCATGGGTGCATTTCAGGAGTATAAACTAGATGATCCCTTAGAGATGAACAAATATGATTCTGATGCAGCTGAGGATAGCCAAAAGATCTGACGCCAAGTATGGAAACTAATTCAGCACTTACATAATGAGGTTCTAGAATCGGAGTGGATATGCCAAATGAAATCACTTTGTATCTAGTTGTGAGATCTATGCAACAGAGGGTTGGATGTGCGGTATCTACACATGTTGGTTTGAGACTACCTTGCTGAAAAGATGTGGGTGAGTAGTCAACACCTAGTTGTTGAGTGGTATTAGAAGAAGTCCAAAAATATTCAGAAACTCTAAAATGTACAGCAAGCGATCTAATGAATTGATGGGAATATAAGTGATCATTTCATGTTCATAGCTATGGTGATGAGGCTAGCTAAATGACCGAAGGCCCCACTAGTGGAGACCCCTAATAAATTAGCCTATGTGAACCATGAAGTGGTAGAATTTCAAGATGAAAAAGACCAAATGAAGATTAGTGATGACAAGCTTCAATCCATGGACATCGAAGAGGAGGAGGTGCTCAAGAAGCAACAAGATCCCCTAGAAGTTTCATGATAGTGAGTGGTAGAATTAAAGCATTCCATTAAGGGAGTAGATTCATAAGGTCCATGTTTTGGATAAACTGAGATATAATTTCTTCATCCACCTACCCATTTATACTATATGAAATGACATATTTTATTCTTGATTTGATTACTACATCTCGATCATATTTTCGAAACAACTGAAGATTAATCCCTAAGCTCATGTGGGTCACGCTTGGTGTGAGAAACATGGGATGAAAACATAACTTCCCACATTGAATGAGAGTATCAGTAAATCATCGCCTACTTAGGGTTTGTTATCACTGAATAAAAAACCAAATCATTCGAGTCAAGGGAAGATGTGAATGGGGAATAAAGTTCCTGAAGTATCCAATTTTCCCTTCCCAATGTGTGTTAACTCATGAGCAGGTAAATTCCAAGGGTGTTAGATTCAATATGAGCAAAAGGGAATGAAGATTTTGAATCATGATACCCAAAATATAGAACACAGTGACGGTGGAATTATGATGGAGGATAACTATTTACCCTATCTGAAACACAACATCCATATCGCGTTACCCTGAAATTCGTAAAATCAAATGAGGGCCAACCATTGACTATTTTTGAAAAAATGGGGCTTAACTCAAAATATCATCCAATGCATTCGATAACATTGGCCCAATAAGGTAGGTGATCCAAAATGGAATGTAACCATATTTTTAGGGGGTTACTTCAGACGTGAAAGAGGATGAGGATCCAAATAAATGTAACACAAAGTGTGGAGATGGAGTGATGATCTGTTCAAATGGAGTCCAAAACTCTTGAAATTATTCCACCACATCGATGACATATTGGGTGGGAACAATGGTCTGAACCAGAATCAAACCTATTTCTAGATAGGACCTCTCTAGAAAGGACCTTGAATATTTCATAGATGAGCATGATAGACATGTAACTTTACGGCATACGGTGAGGATGATGCATAGAATAGTTTAATGTTATATGAAAATGACTTTTCATATAGTTTAAGGTAATACTGCATCAACCCTAGCCAATATTTTAAAGTCAGGTTATTGGACTAGGGGATCATAGTTTAAATCCATGGAGTTTAGACCATAATTGGATCCAAAGGGCCAAGAAGGTTAATGGACCTAGGGCTCAGCTAGAGAAGAAATTTCAGGGAATTCTTATATATCACTCAAGGATAAGAATCAATCAATGAATAGTTCTAGAGTTTCATACAGTTTAACATCAAGTGGGGAGGATGTTTGGGATGTGACACAGTTTATTGTCATACGGCTAGGACATGTGCACCCCAAAAGAGACATGTGTGGTCTGGTAACTATCCCAATGTGAATGAGGATAGAAGAAGTCCACACCACATAACTCATTCTAAAAGGGGAACCCAGGATCAAAGCACCAAAAAGAATAAATAATGATGTGGTTAGGCCTAAGATCAATGATCCAAGAATTACTACAAATCCCAGAAGGATGGGAATCTATCTACACATAGTTCTTCAAGGAAGTCATGGAAAATAGCCATCATCAAAGCGGAAATATCCCCCAATGTGAGGACAATCGAGGTTGTTACATAGTTTAATGTCATGTATTCTTGGAAAATAAAGACATTAGTTTAAGGTCATAGGGTTTGGACCATCTCAAGGAGGAAATGTTTAGTGGTAGCACCACAATGTAACCTGGTGTTAATGAGGACCAAAGAAGTCTACACCAGATCAATGGTTCCTTGGGGGAAACCTCAAACATAGTTTATGTTCATAATTCATGGACCATGAAGTGATACCTCCAAAGCGTGAATGTGTAGTTTAGTAGTAAAAGGAATCCACCTAGATTAAGGTCATAGAGTTTAGACTATGAGAATGAGCTTTATGAAGAGAAAATGTGTAATGTGGTGTCAGGTTTCAACCCAAAATGAATGAGTACCAAAGAGGTTTGCACCGCATCACAGATTCCCAAGATAACACGTACATAGTTTAAAGTCATGTTTCCTGGACTTTGAGACCAGAAATTCTAGTTTACGGTCATAGATTTTGGACTATAAGGTGTGTGAATCTTCAATGAATGTACGAACCTTATCATATACCCTTAATCCAACATAATCCATACTCATTGTTGAAAAAAATGGGTGGAGAAGTTATTTACAACACACAAAATCACACAATAGGGGAATGAAGGGGTGGATACAAGGGAAACCCAATGATACTGGTCCTCCAACTCAATGAGAAAAGGTACACAGAGGGATGAAACCAATATTATTGAAGTTCCATATGGAAATAAGAACATGAGAAATAATTTCAACCACGAAACCAACATTTGGGATATAATGGGATCAGCAAAATGATAGAGGATAGCTATTGAATGTATTTGAAGCACAGTATCCATATCATATGGCCAGAGATGGTAACAAATAACTAAAGGTCAGCCACACACCATATTCAAAATGTGGGTGGAACCTATCTCAAGATGTCATTCAACATCCATGGGACATTCTCTAAGAATGGTAGGTGAGATTTAAGTTTGAGCATCCATACAATTTTGAGGACCTTTTGGATGTGAAAGATGATGGTCACCCAAAAAGGCACATGTGAAGTATAGAGGTGGAATGAGAGAATTTCCATTTAGAATATAGCACTCTAAGTCCCATACCATAGTTCATCTGAGAACGCTAATAAGGAAAAGCAGATAGAGGGATCCAATTAAGGGTAGGTGACTTGAGAGGATGAGTGGAGAAAAAAAAGAAAAAATAGGTAGATGAACTTGGGCTGGACCTGAAGACAAAATTTATTTTTAGTTCTATGTATCCCACAAGAGAAAGAATCGGGCCACACATAATTCAAAAAGGATGTGACATTTAATTTCACACAATAATGATAAATATAGGGAATGATATCTCAAAAGTTATGCACACAACATGGTAGAATAAACCCAAGGTGAATGAGAATAGAATAATCCAACACCACATCACGTGCACCCAATAGAAAAATAATTTTAAAGGGACATAAGGAAGGATTCATGACTCAATACCATACAATGTTGATTTCATGAAGGAAAAAAATAATAATTTTCCATTTTATCACATGAAGAAAGTACCATAAATGCTATGTAGTTTAAGGTCTTGTAAGAAAAAAGGAATTTTAACATCATCTAGGATTGGTGAGATCTTAGTTTAAGGTCATATAAATCTGACCAAAAGGGGAAGGGTGAAGGACCATGAACGGTCTAGGAACTAGGGTTGGACATGAAGACAAAATTTCTAGACATTCCTACGTATCCTAAAAGGGAAGGAATCAAGACATATGTAGTTCTAAAAGTTCATGTAGTTTAACATCATGTGGTAAGGACATAGGATGGACGATTGATCTAAAAAGGGTCCATGGTGTAGCTATTGTAAACCTGACATGAATGAGATCCAAAGAGGCATCACACCACACCCTGTGCATTCCTTGCGAAAACCTGTTCCAAGAGGCCAGAAAGAGACGAAATGATTTGTTACCTAGGGCTGGACACGAAGAAAAAATGATTGTGCATTCCTAGATATACTACAAGGGAATGAATCAAGACACACATAGTTATTAATGGTTGTGCAGTTGAACATCATGTGGTAAGGATGTGGTAGAGTTTAACGTAATGTGGGGTGTAACCAAGATAAGTAGGGATTTTTTATGGGTATATTTAGCATGACATGGTGACAAACCTGACATAAATGAGGACCAAGGAGGTTTCATACCACACCATGTATCTCCCTAGAAGAATAGGGGTATTGGACCTCGGCTGGTCCTGAGGAAAAAAATATGTGTGTGTTCCTACATATCCTTTGGGGGTAGGAATGAAGCCATACGTAGTCCTCAAATGTTGCACAATTTAACATCATGTGTTGAAGACATGGGTATAGTTTAACATCGTGTAGGGTGGTTATAATGGATAGTTTTACATCCTACATCCCAGATAAGAAAAAAAGGGAGGTCCCTAAGGGGGAAGTACATAGTGCAGTTGTTGCAAACTTGGTGTGAATGAGATCCAAAGAGGAATCATGCCACACCATGTAATCCTGGTACACTCAGTCCATGGGGCCGAAATAATTAAAATATTTGTGTTACCTGGGGCTGGATCTGAAGACAAAGCATCCTAGAACTCATACATATCCTACAAGGAATGGAATCAAGAGATACTTTTTTATGAAAGTCCATGTAGTTTAATGTCATGCGTTAAGGATGTAGGATGTGATACGGACTATTCCTATGCTAGGTACATGGTGTGGAAGCTGTAAACCCAATGTTAATGATGACTAAATATTTCCAAATCACACCACATACTTCCAAGGGTGATCATGGAAAAGAAGTGATGCCCTCTGAGATAAAGATGATGAGGTGTTGTGAAATTTATTATCATGTGACCAGGATGAAATGATAGTTTTCCATCATGCATGATATGGAAGTTTTTCATCATGCAGGACAAATATGCAGGTCAATTTGTCGTCATGCAGATTTGGATGGCGATAAGTAGTTTAACGTCATCCAAGAATCTTTTGTGTAGTTTAACTTATTGCATGATGGTGATTCTAGGTTATTTTATTCTATACAACCAAGAAAATAGTTTCCTGACATGTAGTACTGCTTGAGGAATTTGGAATTTTTGGGAGGATTAATTCACTCACCTTCCATGGTGACCAACGAGTATGAACCATTGGGATAAACATTATGAATTTTGTAGGGTCCCTCCCATTTGGGATCTAACATTTGTGGCTTTTTTCTAGGTGTCATCAGTGTGCTCAGGGCCAATACCATGTAACATTAAAGGAAGTAATAGGGATTATCCTTCTTATTTAATTCTTTAGCTATCTTATTTAGGTGCCTCTCTAAATTGTGCAAGGCGCATAGCCTATTCTCATCAAGGGCTTCCAGTTCATCCAGACAGACTTCTTCTAATTTTTCTTACATATTCTAATCATAAACTATTGTGAGGAGTGAAGTTAACTAAATATCTATGGACAGGACTACCTATCTCCCATACAATATGGAATATGGGGTCACCTCGGTGGAATTGTGAGTCATCATCTAGTAAGGCCAAAGGGCATTGGGGAGCTTTTTAGGCCAACTCTTTTTTCTGACCATCCATCTTCTGCAAAATTTTATAGAGGGTCATGTTGAATACCTCGATCTTCCCATTTTCTTGTGCGTAACATTGAGAAGTATGGTTATACTGAATGTTGTACTTGGTGAAAAGTTTCTTCATCTCATCTTCTTAAACTTTAGTGATACTATTGGTGAGAATGGTGTGATGGACTCCGAATCAGTGAATGATTTTTTATCTCACATACTTAATGATAGAACATGCCTTTACTTCTTTGAGTAGTATCACTTATACCCACTTGGAGATAAAATCCATGGATGTTAGGATAATCATGCACTAGTGAGCTGTTGATGGTGGATATGGCCCCACGACATCGAGTCCCCAAACCACAAAGGGCTTTAATTATTGGTTTTGTGGATGGATTTTGGTAGCTGATAGACAATGTTGGAATTGATCTGGAATGCATGACACCTCTTGGAGAACTCTATATAATCACTGACCATGGTGGGCTAGAAGTATCTCAATATTCAAATCTAGTGAGAAAGATTCAACCCTATCTGATGAGCTCCGTAGGATTCGGCATGGACTTCTTAAATTGTTTAGGGAATCTTGTCTTCTTGGATGTTGTATAAGAGAAATCCATTAAAGCCACATTTTTAGTGGATCTTCTCAAGGTTGGGACCACTCTAGAGGGGGAACTATACTACACACTGACGGATTCTCTCATGTTCGGATCTATATGTTGGGAGATTTCCATGTTGGAGATACTCAAAAAAAAGAGTCGTCCAATAATGGGTCAATTATACTATTGATGGGGTACCTGTAGGTCTAGGTGTGGAGTCATCGACAATAAATAGACTTACCTAATGGGTATCATCAACATTCAATCTAATGGGAGTGATGACCCTTTGATGCACCGAGTGAATAATTAGATCGTCTTAGTTAGGTTCTATGAGGGACATGGAAAGGCGGGACATGGCATTGAATTGACCATTCTATGACTAAGGAACATGAGTGACCTATGGTAGAGAAGGGAACCAGACTATTATCTAGTGAGTATGCTCTAAAAGGGGCACGAGCTCTGGCTTCCGGATGATTTA
Source organism: Viscum album (assembly GCA_963277665.1). Classification (NCBI taxonomy): domain Eukaryota; kingdom Viridiplantae; phylum Streptophyta; class Magnoliopsida; order Santalales; family Viscaceae; genus Viscum; species Viscum album. The sequence continues at coordinate 1,983,705,753 of OY728119.1, forward strand.
GTCACCATTGATATGCTAGATGACTATCTTGGAGTCCCCTTTTACATGTAGTTGGGGAACATCAATCTCAAGAGGTAGCTCTAGACCAGTGATAAGGGCTTGATAGTCCACCACATTGATGGTGCATCCTTCTGAAAACAAGAACAAGTAGGGAAAAAACATGAGTTGGTGTGGTGAAGATGAATACCAGGACCACCCTGTTCAGTCTAGGGTCATTGGGCCTTCTTCTGGTGTGATCTGAGGAAGCTCCATCAATGTAAATTTTCCAACATGGAATGATCTGGTCCACTGAGAGAATTACCTCTTCTAGAATGTCAGAATCCAGAGACTGCTTTGTGGGGGCTAGATGGGAGTTAAGAAAATATGCCAACACCTGACCCTTAACAGCTTTCTGTAGGAAGAACATGATGTCAAACTATCAAAGGATCACTACCCACTAACCTATAAGATCAGTCCACATAGGTAGATTCTGAATATAATTTATCGGATCCACATGGGATACCAGCTGTATCTTGTGATGTTGGAGATAATATCTTAACTTCAACATTTTAAAGACCAGCATGTGGAAGATATTCTAGATAGAGGAATATCTGATCTTTTTGTCAAGGATAACGTGACTAAGACATTATAAACATATATTTATACCTTCATTATTCTTAAGGGTGAGAATGACACTGAGGGATCACTATAGGGCTATCATATTGAGGACCAACGAATTTCTAAAGATGGGATGCATCAGAACTGTTAGTTGTAGTAGTTAATACTTAATCTCTCCAAAAGTGATTTTTAATTCTTCATCCCATTTTTAGGTGGAACCTTTAATCATGAGAAAGGATAAGGGATTACACTTTCCATGTATATTTGCAAAAAATCTGCGTATGTAGAGTATGTGGTCTTGGATGCCATAGACCTCTCAAAGGTTTCTCAAAGGAGGAAACTAAATGATGGCCTTGATGTTATCTAGATCTATCTTGAAGCCTCTGTATCTATCGATAAAGCTAAAAAAATTTCCAGAGGTAACCTTAATGGAACACTTCAAGGGGATCATCTTCAGATAGTGGGAGCGGAGTAATCCTAACACTTTCTCAAGCTCTCTGAGATGGTCACGACGTTAGTAGGATTTGACTAACAAATTTTTCACATTGAATTACACTAGTTTTCTAATGATTTTTTTTAATATTCATGCATATCATACTGATTGGTGGCCCCTACATTCCATAGACAGAAAGGAATTACCTAGTAACAAAAGGTACCTTGTTGTTCTATGATGTTGGTGGACTCATCATCCTCAGGTCCATTATGATTTGATTGTATCTGGAATACCCATCCATGAAAGACAGGGCATATAATCCAATGGTGGAATTGATTATAATCTTTATCATGGTAAGAGGAAAGTCATCCATTGGACAATGGCAGTTTAGGTCCCAAAATTCAATGTAGTGTCTGATCTCTCTATTCTTCTTCTTAACAGGGACGATGTTGGACATCCACCTAGGGTACTGGACATCATTGATGAAGTTTTCTTTGATGAGCCTGTAAAATTTGGCATTGAGCATGGATCCATAAGAAGGGTTCATCTTTCTGGGAGTTTGTTTGAAACCATGATGAATTACCGGGTGACCAAGGTAGTAGACGGAAACCTGATGATGCAGTCCTAGCATCTCATTATATCTCTATGAAAATAAATACTAATGATGCTTTAGAAAATCCACATACTGATTTTTCTCTTCCATAGGCATATCTATGCTAATGAGTTTCAATCTTAGGTCTTTTTTGGTACCGATATTCACTTGGATCAACTCATAAATAGTGGCATAGACACCTTCCTCAAATATAGGAGGAGCATCTTCTAAATCCTCTTCATCTTATACAGTGAGAGGATAATCATGGGGTGAAATTATTCTGAGATAGATGATTCTAGAGGAATGATGGTATGGCTTGATCAGTAGTGTAACTGTCATTAGGAAACTCTCATACCACTGAAATAATGGGGGAAAAGGATGTCAATCTGATTCCATCAAGAATTCATCTCAGGAGGGAGTGATTGATAATATCAAACAAATTGTGTCATGTTATCTTGAGATAGTTTAGCCCAGCTCGAAAGAACAAGAAAGTATGGCTTATTTCTGTTTCATGGGGTGAATTTCCAAAAACTATATAGTGGTATAAGGATATTTTATGACTCAATCATGATTTTTGTAGGAGTAAAAAGTTTTTTCATCACTCCCTACACTTGGGAACAAGCTTCTCACTCATTACAGAGATGAAAAAGTAATTCCCTGGTCTATGGTTGTGGCCTCCAACCAGTGAATCGGGAGAAAGAAGGCATCATCCATGTATTTCCATGCATCATCTACAATAGTGGGGGTGTCAACATCAATAACCAGAAATTGTTTTTCATTTCTCTTATAATAGTTGCCATCTATGTTGCATGCATTACCAGAGGAAAATGGAGATGCAGCACCCAGGAGTACACCCACACGACCATTAAGGGAGTACTTGAGGCTCTGATGATACGAATGTTGGAACTGTGTGTGCAGTGAAAGCAAAAAACAGGTGGGATTTTAAACTTTTTTCACTAATGATCGACGTAAACTTGTTGACGTCGGTTAGGAGAATCCCGGTCAAAGCTGAGGACCTAATGTGAAGGGTTTTAAGCATAAAAAATAAATCATAAAAATACATGGTTTAATCTGAAGCCACGCACGACATCTGCTCATCATTGGAAATCACTACTCAAAGAATCTAAAGTCCAATTCCTCAAGATTATCCACACACATTTCGGGGAATCTTCGGGAGCACCATTCATCAAAATCAAGGTGCAAGCACGAAATTTTGACGACACCTTTGATGCTCCAACGACCACTACATCGCTTCGCAGGCGATGCCTAAGAGAATGCTCGATTTGAGATCCTTAGATCAAGATCCTCTCTCTAGATCATGGGAGATAGTAGAGGAGAGAGAATCACCATGAATAGTATCTTTTGAAATACCCTCCTCTTATATTTATAGTTCTTAATTAAAATACTTGGTGTAGACTCATTGGCCCTGATTTCTTAACTCACTATCAACGACATTTTATGACTACTAATCTAAGTCATAAATTTTATTATCATTTACTTGTAATATATTAAATATATTACATGATAATAATTGAGTCCAAAACTTGACTCGTTGTTCCCATAAATAATAATTGAACCTTGAATATATTTAATATTCTTCGATTATTATTTTTCATTGATTTACATTAAACTCGTAAATACATTTAATAATTAAATTCAATACTCATTATTAAAAACGTGAATAATATGAATTTATTTATTGCATTGGTGATCATTTATCATTGGACAAATCCCAGACCCCAGTGGTGGGCCCACCTAGTCCAAAACTCTTATTCAACTGAATAGGGAAGATTCTTGAATACGCTCCTGTGTGTGACCCTCTAGGACCTTATCTCGACAGCAGTGAATAGAAATCATAGACCAAGAGCGGGATCTAGCAACCCATCATGGCCCTTGAAGAGATGAGGATTCTCACAACAGTGACAACTAACCTACGAACACACACTATGTAATATAATATCTTTTTCTATAATGTCTCATAAAGCAGGATGCACTCACGTGTCATCGCCCTTTTCTTTCTTTATTGTTAGTTGATTTAACTGGATGGATTTACCCTCGACTGTCATGGCCATGGTATTATAAAGGTACTTCCATCCTTATCAACATGGTCTGTGATATATTACATCTATAACCCTGAAGAGACAAATCCTTTATTGCCCATTGAACTAATACTATGCCACCAAGGATGCACCCAACACAACCTACATCACCATGACTTCATTGCAATGTTTTTTTCTTTCATCAATGTAAAAAATCAAATGAAATACCTTGGTAATGATCCCAAATCAGGAGACCATTACACATGATTATATATTGGAACATTCAATGACACCTGAAATGTGTGGTGTTCTTATTGGCGGGTCATTCTGCATGATCTCACTACTAGAGATCACCAAGGGCGAACACCATGAGAAGAAGTATCAATTCTTATGATCCCCCATCTCATGATATTCAAACATATATTGTTTCCAATCAGTAAGATATATCTTGATCGTAGAACATATATTTAAGATTAATTTCACAGTATCTAGAGGTTCTCATTATAGTCTGCGATCAGCTATAACCTTTCAATATGATAACTAATCTTTGAAAATTACCATTTCAATAGTGGATGCAGAAAAGTAAACACTATAATGGTATGATGAAATCATGTATATCTAATTTCACATGCATTATGGTAATCAAAAGCCCTGAATAGTTGGGTCTAGGGCACCCACTATTTCAACACTCACACTTTCACTAGGGTAAACTTTTAGGTGTGCCCACCACCTTCTTGTTGGAGCTTGACATGCTCATCGTCTTTAGCCTAACTACGATACTTGATCACACTAATATATGGAAGACTAGTTTGTATCCCTAAAAATTAGTATCCTTTCTTCTCTATTTACTAGGTACACATCTTTTGTACTTGTTGAAGTACAACTAGATAGTCTTGACTACTTCCCTTGCAGTTCTCCTGGATATAATTGATATTTTCCTATTATAAAATATGCCATGGAAATATCGGTTCTTGTACATATTAAGGAAAATGTGATTGATCCATCGCTTCGACGTATGGATTTCAGCTCAACACATTTCTCTTCCCATTTCCCGGACATGTCAACATGGAGAGATTATTCCATGTGACATAGGCAACAATTCATCTCTTGAGTTATTCCAACTTTTATTTTTCAATACTATATCATTATATGTACGATTGAGTAGGACCAAGAAAAATTTTGATCTACCTTAGTAGATGTTGTTCCCTAGAACATAGGTGGCTAAATTAAGTCAATCACTAGAGAATAAATTTCATATTGGTCTTAACTAACTATAAGACCAATGTCTGTTTTCCATATGTTGCTGAACATATTTTACATGGAAAACTTTGGCGCTCCCACTAACCTCTGGTAGACACATGGAAATCATTTGTTGCAAATGTGTATTATATGATCAGGTTGTTCAAATTAATCCCAAACTGGAATTCAGTAACTTTCAACCTTTATTAGAATTATTTGATGTGACCACCCCTTTCTGGTTGCATCGTATAGACACCATCCAAGATTGGTGGTCATGAAATCCAATGCTAAATAATTTGATCATAGATATTATCAATGATAAATTAAATTCTAGCAGATTTAGGCATAATTACATGGTTAAACCAATTGATCCTTATTGGTACTAAACTTATACCATCCATGTATCAACTCACTTGAATACCCACTACAGTATTCAAAATAATAATCCCCTTTGTACTTTGATACGTGGAATCCATTAACTTAATTTCAGTTTGTCTTATCAATTTTATCTAATTTCCAAACACTACTTAATTACAGGAAATATTATTCACATTGAATAACATATAACCAACCACGATAAATATAAAAACCATCACAATGGTTTTATCCTTCCAACTCAGTATGTGTCTCTAGAACATACTGTGTTCCACTTGTGCTTGATGAACTAGTTCCTATAACAACTATATGTGCATCTTGAACATTGACTAAACAAAAATCAATATAGCTATCACTTCCTCAAAATAGATTTGCACACTCTTATATAAATGTATTCTATTAATTGAATACTACTTTTCTATCTTATGGATTTATGTAACATCCTAAACAACTGATAGGATTATTACACTAAATGCACAATGTGTTTGTTTTGATGCATGTTTTTTTATGTACTAACAAATTCTTCTCATCCAAACACATGTCCTTATGATAAATATATTTAAATCATACTTTGAATAATATGATATTCATTTTTCATTTTATTATGCATATGATTATGGGATTACGCCATTATTTTTAAATCACTTCATGAAATATAATGGAAGTTTCCACAAGTTGCAACATTGATACAGCTTATATCAAAAAATTTATGTATAACATGTGCGTTTAGGAATTTATCCACACTACATATTTGTTGATAAATATTGATATGTAATACTTCATCACCAATCCTCCTCATTAACATCAATATTGTGATATTGATAAGGTAATCTGTGTTTAGGAATTACTCCACGCTACATTATCATGATTGATAAATGCTTGGTCGAGATACTCATCAGTATCCCAAACCGAAGAAACTCATATCTCCTGACCATTCATATACATCACTTTGTTATTCCTTAATTACTTAAAGGAATCTTATGGAGTATATATACCTCTATATTATACTTAAAATATTTTATACTTGTTGAACTATTTCCAAAAGCAGTATGACATACCTTTATTTCTAAAGGATCCATTGTCCAAACTAAAAATTTCAATAATACCAAAATTATTTAGTTTTTCCAAGCCTAAACATCATACTTGGTATATTCATGACGTCCACTTTTAGTATTACATGACAAATAATTATCTTTTCATGAATGGGTATAAGTATTACATTTAAATTCATCACTAATTGCTTATGATTCATGTATTACTGAACTATTGATTGAGTTTACAAAAAAACAACATTCATTAAAGAACCTAAAAGAATGTATCCTTTCATACAAGGACACAAGAGATTAATGTTTGTGGTTATACTCCATAATATTTCAACACGACTCATTCATTTGGAAATTAAAGAAGTCGTGTACTTCTCACCATTGGCCTAGGTGTCACCCTTTCACAGCCACTTAGAGAATATACCTAACATCTAATAAGTATTCTATACTTACATGGAAACTATATCTAAATACACATATGTAAATAAGAATATAGAATTAAATACATAAGTAATAAAAATGAAACATTATATTGATGAATATGCCTGATGTAGAAGTGACAACTTGCTTTATTAAATGAGTTTATTTATTTTAAACTTCCACATTATTATTTTATAATATGCAATGAAAATAACCATTTTTAATACCTCATTCATTGGAGGAAATTTTGAATGTGCCAATGGAATTATATTCCTTTAACCTTTTCACCTTGTCTTTTAATTTATTCTCCACAAGAATTAAAGATAAAATTATCTTTGATATTATTATTATCTTGGGGAACCTTACCTAAACTGGTAATGGAACATTTACTCAATACATGTTTGTTTTATAACTTAAAACAACACATGAGTAATGGGGTGAAAATGATATGAGAAAAGGATCCATTTAGAGATCATGATCCATCATTCAATTTTACAAATATCATTGTAACTATTTCCTTATTCATATGATTTCTTCCCTTTCTCCTTACTAACATCTCAGAGATGGGACTTTATGTCATATCATTCATGTCCTGGTGTAGCGACCACAATTGACACTGGATGTTGATGAAAGAATAATGATATAAACATCACATAATTTGTACATTTGTCTCATGTAAGCAGTTTCACCCTCGCTTCTTAAGGTAGTTCAACAATGTTGGGGACATTGGCACCTTGAGTTTCTTATATCATAGTACTATACACTCGTGCCTAAACTATTCATGGATACTCGTGTCAGTGTGGACATTTACTTTTTCCAATATCTTATCACAGTTTTTAAACATGTGGTTTTACATTCCATTTTTATAAAAGTAATCTTTGTAAGATTTGCGCCTTTTTCTGAATTACCAGTTTCAATGTTTTGATTAATCACTTAAATCATTTAATGCCTCCCACTATTTTATCGGATTCTAGGAACCCTCTATGCTAGAATCAGAATACTCTTTCACTTGAGTATTCTAATGGATAGGATCCCAGAACCACCCCTCCTAGTGTACAATCTATGGCTACGCCACTACTTGGAGTGTTCTAGGTGGGATTTTTTCTGGACGACCGCTTTAACTTACGGTTCCTTGATCTGTTGAGTGAAGTCCCAACATTTTAAAATCAGAACATGATTTACTCAATGCTTGCCTCTAAAATTAAAACAAGCTAGTTATGTCTATTTCTTTGCTGCAATTTTAGTTAAGTCAACTCATCGTTCTTATAAGGACTCCCTGGTAGTAAGAGGCACCCTCAGCTATGGCATGACCGGCACCCCAAACACTCGGTTTTGTCCAAATTTGAATGACGGAAGGCTATTTAGACTTAATATATCATTGAGGGTTTTATTATTTTTAGTGTGATGAAAGAAGTCATTTTCTATTTATATAAGCACATACTATGTGATCTCACTCGCAACTGACTGTGAAAGAAATAGAAATTTCATTGCATCACATGTTCATTTTATCTTGCATGATTGTTTATTATTATATTATTTGATCGCGCAATAAACTACCAATACACAAAATAATAAACCATGAAAAAAAAATGAAAACTGATCAAGATCTAGTTCTAATGATTGATTCGTTGAGTGAATAACGGACCAACCAATACCCTAGGGACAATACCTTTAGTTTCGTGGCTTGAAACTTTAATACCATTGTATGCTAATCCAATGCATCCAACTTCGGTCTGGTGCATCACTGTCACTTGGTGTGAAGTGCTTCACACCTCGTCTCATCATTAGTCAACTATACTTGCACATTGGTGGGGGGTCTCAGGGTATAAAATGCAACTCTGAGAATGGGCGCGCAAACCCTTATACATATAATGACACTTGAGATGACATGCAGATCATCTTTTATTTAATTAAACTTGTTATTACAAACTGGCATGAAACAATTAAATAAATAAACAAATAAATAATCATGATACATGCATTAGTCAGTCTCCAGCTCATGATCAGTTTATGTGTTAACTTGTGTATATAAAATAAATAAAGAATAAATATTAAACTTGCATTAAAAATAAATTATGAGGGAATTATTTATTGAATAAGAATTTCACCCTAATTTTAATTCATCAAATGTTGACTTTCAGTTTCGTTTAAATAATTTAATTTTAAAACTAGAAATTAAATTAATTAATTAATTTAATTAAACTAAAAATTAAATTAATTACATTGCGTCTGAATTTAGTAATCAAAAATAAATATTAAAATAATTTAATAATCAAATATAATTAATATAATTATTTTAATTAATTTGGATTAAATTAAATCACCTGGGACCATATAACTTTCGGCAGAGCAGGGACGGGTCAGGAAAACCTGTGCATGTCCAATCTGGGTCGTACCGACTGCAGGGGTGTTATGGGATAGGCAGGTCCGCCTAATCCCATTCTGGGCTAGGGACCTCCTCGGGCCAGTTTCAAGACAGCACATATTACCTGCTCCCTAGGAGGACTGGGTGACAGTCAGGGTTGAGGTAGGTAGAGACGCAGGAGGGAGCCACCACAGGTGGGTGCACCAGTGGGTTGATGGCCTGTAGGCCCCTGCAGGTCCGTCTGGTGAAGGGAGGTCGGTCTGAGGGGAGACGACGCCTAGTGGTGCCAATGCGGAGGAGGCCGAACCAGCATATTTCCACCGGAGGCGGCTAGATGGGTGCAGGGCAGCACTGGAGGTGGTTCAAGCAGGGCGGTGCAGAGGTCCGCCGGATGGGGCACTGAATGTGGATGCAGGGGTGGTGTCTTGAGCATCGGTAGTTCATAGGTGGGAGATGATCTGTGGCTGGCGGTTGCAGAACATAGTCCTAGTTCAGGAGCCTTGCGCGAGCGGCTCAAGGAGGGTTGGCGAGGCTGATTTCCTAGTTTGTGGTTCCGCGGGAGGATGGGGTGCGGCGGTGTCCCGCTGGAGTGTGATTCAGGGAGGCGGTGGTCGGCTGGGTGTCATCCTGGTGTGCCGTGGTGCTGCTTCAAGAGGGAGACGTGGCCAGGGCTAGGCAACCCGGAGGCGCGGGCTGAGGACTACGCTAGTCTACAGGTGGAAGGAGGCGGCCTGCAGTGAGCCGTCGCGGGGAGGAGTGTCGGCTGCAGTGTAGTCGGCCTAGTGCGCTGGTTCCGCGGTGAAGGAGGTGGCCCGACAGCCTGGTGCGCTGTGCTTTAGGGAATCTCCACAAGGGAGGAAGACTGATGGGTTCCCAGGTGTTGTGCTACGGCACTGCGGGGAACACCAAAGGGTCGTGTGGGCCGCTCTACCTGGCCCGGTGCGACGCCTCACTGTAGCGGGTCTTCGCGAGGGAGGAGGCGGCCTAGTAGGAGTTGTCACGTGCTGTATGAGGTGACCCACTCGGGTAACCTACCCTTTCACCACATTTTCTATCTACTTTCTCAAGTCCCCCCCCCCCCTTGTTTTTTTTTAACTTGTGACCTGCTTTGCAGGTCACCCTATGGCCCATATTTTTTATTTTTTATTTTTTATTTTTTGGTCCAACCATGGCTTGCTTTGCAAGTCTTTCACCCCTACCCTAATTTCTTCTAAATTTCTAAAGCATATTTAGGTTTTGGAAATTAATAATATTATTATTATAATAAAATTTTCTAAAGTATATTTATACTACAAAATATAAAACTTTATAATAATAAAATATTATTATAATATTATATTATAATAATAAAATTATTATTATAATTAAAAAATTATTATTTTAAAAACATTATTTTCAAAATAATAATTAATAATCCTCAGTGGAAAATACTATTCCGTTGTAAATGGATTAAGATAAAATTGGTTAATAAAATTGAATATTGTTAAACTACCAGTTTTAATCTGAACTGTAAACATTGAATGATCACAGAATGGTCATTCGGTATCAGATTAAAAGGAGGTCTGCGGCGTTGAGACCATATTGAATCCCCCTTCATAACTTAATGAAAATTTAATTTTTATTGGAATAAAATCGACACAAATGATTTTAATACAGTTTTTTGGAACTAGGCATGTAGAGAATTCCCTAAACATGTGGGATTTTAAAAAAAATCACCAAAGATCGATGTAAACATGTCGACGTCCATAAAGAGCAGCCTGGTCAAAGATGATGACCATGCGTGAAGGTTTTTAAGCACAGAAATAAACCTTCAAGATACATGGTTTATTCAAAAGTTGTGCACGACGTCTACTCATCGTAGGCGATCTCTTCTCGAAAAATCCAAAGTCAAATTCCTCCAGATCATCCACAAACTCTTCAAGGAATCTGCAGGAGTGTCTTTCTTCATAATCTGGGTGCTAGCGTATAATTTTGACATTGCCTTCGACGCTACAACGATCACCACATCGCTTTTCTAGAGATGCATGATAGAATGCTCGATCTGAGCTCCTTGGATCCAGATCCTCTCTCTAGATCATTGGGAGAGGAGGGGAGAGAGAGTCACTATGAATAGTATTTGTCAAAATCCCCTCTTATATTTATAGTGCTTAATTAAAATAACCGGTATAGCCTCGCCGACCCTAAATACTTAACACACTGTCAATGACATTTTATGACTACTAATTTGAGTCATAAATATCATTATCATTTACTTGTAATATATTAAATATATTACATGATAATAAATGAGTCCAAAACATGACTCGTCATTCCCATAAAAAATAATTAAACCTTGAATATATATAATATTCATCAATAAATATTTTTCATGTATTTACTTAAAAATTATAAATACATTTAATTAATAAATTCAATACTTATTATTCTAAACTTAAATAATATGAATTTATTTGTTTCATTGGTGATCCTTTATCCTTGTAAAAATCCAAAACCCCAATGGTGGGGCCCACCATGTCTAAAACTCATATTCAACTGAATATGTCAGATTCTTGAACATGCTATTGTTTGTGACACTCTAGGCCCTTATCTTGATAGTAGTGAATAGTATCCACTGACCAAGAGTAGGTTCTTGCAACCCATCATGGACCCTAAAGAGATAATGATTGTCACAGTAGTGAAAACCAACCTACGAACACACACTATGTAATATAATCTATTTGTCTATAATATCTCATAAAGCATGATGCACTTGTGTGTCATCACCCTTTTCATGCTTTGTTTTTTGTTGATTTAACTGGACAGATTTACCCTCGACGGTCATGGACATAGTCTTATAATGGTACAGTCATAATTATCAACATGGCCTGAGATATATTACAACCACAACCTGGAAGAAAAAAATTCGTTCATGACCATTCAACTAATGTCATGCCACCGATGATGTACCCAACACAAACTACCTCTCCCTGACTTCATTTCCACAGTTTTTGTCTTGCATAAAAGTAAGAAATCAAATGACATAAATTGGTAATGGTCTCAAGTTAGGATACCATTACATGTGGTTGTATATAGGAACATCCAATGACACCCGAATCATGTGGTGCTCCTATTGGAAGGTCATTCCTCATGATCACAATTTTTTAGATCACCAAGTGAAAACTTCCTCAGAAGAAGACTCAATGACTATGATCCCACAACACCTGATAGTCAAACATCTATTGTGTCCAATCAGTGAGATGTATCTAGACCATAGAACATATATTTAAGATTAATGTCACAATATCACGAGGTTCTTATTATAGCTTGGGATCTACTATAACCTTTCGATACAATAACTAATCTTTGGACATTACCATTTCAATAGCGGACGAAGAAAATTCTACACTATAATGGCGAGATAACATCATGTATAGATAACTACAAAAATGATATGGTAATCAATATCACTGAATAGTTGGGTCTAGGGAATCCAATTTTTCAACAATGAAGTGGGAATTGTTACATGAAAATAGAGCCAGGGTCAACCCATCAAGGCATTGTAGATAGTTTCCTATTAGATGCACCTAAATTCTGTGTTGGATATCATGCCATTGAACTGGGTATTTAGATCGATTTTGTCATGCAACCTCTACTTGGTCTGGTCATAAACTTGATTCTCAAAGTAAGAGGGATCCAAATCTGCTTTAGATGGTCCCAATTTGTGGAGCATCTAAGTCAGTATGAGATTGATCCTAGAAACTATGTCAATTAGACAACAGAATAATTACACACCATTAAACTAACCAATGATGTATAACAAGTGAATGAGACCCTATATGGGAGAGCCATTGTCTTCTCCTGAGAATGAGATAATGGTTTGGCACTATGCATAGTCATATTCTTTAGCACAAAAAGAATTTGTGTTAGCTACCTATATTTCGAAGTGGTGGAGGGTTCCCAAATCCTCTATGGGGGTTTCACGCATATCTCTAGATTGGAAAAGAGCCTAATATATTGAGAGATTTATAGGAATGATGATTGGATCTCATGAACAAAATACTTTCACACTAGGAGCACATTTCTGCTGCAAATAAGTTGCCCTATGACATGAGGTATAATGGTTACTATTGGTCGAACCAGTGGATTCTCGATGGGGATTGGGATATCTCGTTGGTCACTGTTGAACCATGAAAAATTACTATTGAATGGCCACTGGATGACCGAGGTCTGGTCACAGCTGAATGTGGATGATCATAGTGTGGTGGTAGTGGCTCTTCTTGATCAAGAAACACAATGGGTGGCTATTGTGAGCCTGATAAGACTGGATAACAGTACTTTACGTGATGTTCTCTGCATTGGGCATGCTTTCTTGTCTTAGTGACATGAAATTCTTGGCTAGAGGCACTGGCCTGTGTATTCTGACAATTCAGGTATCCAAGAGTTCATTGACGATGGCGCCGATTAGGGACATTATGAGTATCTATTTGGCACTCCTTGTCATCAGGAACTGTGTAATGGTTTACCATCTTGATGGTACTTACTGAGGCGTTCTCCTAATCATCACTTGAAGAACCATCCAATACTGGGAAGATCCTAGGGGTGACTCTCATCTCTTGGGGAATGAAGTCACCAAGGGTGTGGGATGGCTTTGACACTAGTGGGGAACTTTTTACTCCCTAGCATTATTGATGCCTACCCCTCCAGGAGGTAGGAGGATAAGATATGGATGCAGTAGTGGCTGGTGGTGGAGGTGTGGTGGCTTTAAAATACTCAAGCTAATTCAGATGGGTGCAGATGATACTGTGGGTGTGAGTGAAGGCCTTGTGAACCATCCATTCATCATAATTATGAGACTCATGGATTGAGACATGCATTCAATCACCATCGTTGTTGTTATCCGGCCTCATAGAAACACATACCACCTATGCTAGGGAAGGGCCCAACCTAACTATATTGTTGTCAACCAGGTCTTAAAGCTATTCCATAAACACATAATACTTATTGATGGTGTGTCTAAGGAATTGGTGATAGGGGAATTAATTGGGGGTGATCAGTGAGATCATCCTCTTGAGGTCTCCTTCATTCCAGGATTTGTAGGATTCCTTAATCCAAGGCACTCAAGAAATAACCAGGGACTTGAGCCTTGTCCAATGAGAAGACCTAATTTATCCTATCTAGAAAGGGGTATTTGGGAGCTTGTATTTGACAAGGGGATAGAGCCTGATGATGAGGTGGAACCTAATTATCTATCCTAGGGTGGTGGTGGTGCATTATGCAGAGCCACCAACCAATTGTGAGTAGGATGATGCTAAACATGAGGCTGGTCCTAAGACTAGTCTGAATGTTGGGGTCCTCAGTGATGCTATGTAGGGGCTCTTCTTGAAACAAATATAGTGGTCTGAGGCCTATGCCTATGTAATGGATGTGGTCTCAACCTTATATACCCTTCTTATAGGATCTCTGGGAGGCAACATGCTTGCCTATTTGTCTTGCTACAAAGATTCCTCTAGGCGTTGAGCCTTGTCAGAAATATCCTAGAATCCACTTGGGAGTTATGAGTGATAAGAGAGGGGACGTGTTCAGTATTTACATTCCCCATGCACATTATCAATAGATTTTTGTGGGTCAAAAACATGTCGACTGAATACGTGATACCCTTCCACCAAATGACAAAGTCTGCGATGTGCTCATCTGGATGTTTATTGTACTTGAAGAGATCATTGATACTAGTATTCCAGGTGGTGGGGATGAACTGATAAAAAACAACCTATTACAATACTCTCAACCATATATATACCCAAGGGGTAGCTGGCTATAGTAGATGAATGTGGGCCCTTCCAGTGTCTGTAAGAAGCACCGGAGCTTTGTGGCCTCTTGTTGTGCTGGAGTTCCTAGCATGGTTCCAAACCTTGAAATAAAGTGGTCCAGATACTGGAGGGGTCTCCCATCCCATTGAAGGGGTATAAAATAGGATTCATAGATCTCTAGGGTTCTATGATATCATCCATCCATTCTGAATATGGATTTTCATCATGTGGGATCTCCACCTTTTGAGTTTCAAGGGCCATGAGGTGAGCGATGTGACAGTCCATCAGATAATCATGGAAAGGGTTCCTATATTGGCGAGGATCCCAAACCACCAGTGCATTGGTTGTTTTTACAACATGATAAGTGGGCCCAAAAACTCAGGGATTGGCAAGTATAATGACTCAAGGAGCTTCTAGATGGATGACATGCAGAGCAACTTAAGGGGTCAATGGAAGAATGACCTCTAGAGCCGGGTCTTAGAGAAGCTTCTCGCATAGCTCAGGTGCATTTGGTGATTCATACCAAGAGCAATTTCCATTTTTGCTGGCCTCTATCCTAGCGGTATATACTGGGTTTTTGAGATAAGTGGGGGAAACATTACCTGAGGAACATGTACCTGCCCATTTTGCCTCAATGGAGGATAGTTGGGATCATAATAAGAATTACCATAGTCTGGCCACTGATCTGCTACATGATCAGTAAAGATCTATTCAATAACTTTATTCTGTTCATCAAGTTGTTGGATAAATGTGACTTTTTCAGGATCATTCTATGTCTTTCATGTTGAGCCAGATGGGTCAGAGGTCTTAGCAATCCCAATGTGTCCCTTACCCCTGTTGGTGTCATGACCAAGTGGTAATCAATCGGTAGGGTCTGTAAGGCTAACAAAGTGCCTTTGATAGTGAGCTACAATGCCTAGGGGATGAAATATAAGAGGCACTTCCATAGGGGGTAGGTTCTACTGAATGATTCTTTCCATAGTGCCCATCTCTATGATTTATACCATGTTTATTTTGACTATGCTTGGGGGAATATCATTGAAATCACCCAGAAGGTCATGTTGATATTGGATAGGGATGAACTAAAGAGTAGGATATTGTCCCCATCCAAAAATCTAGACATGTAGAGACACCACCTCAATAATTATACCAAGCATTGTGAAGCTTTGAATACATCATTATAGAATATTCTGGTGATAATTGGGTGATTCCAGATGCAGAGCCATAGGATGTGTGGCTAACATAACAAAGCATCATTTCAAGCCAATTTCTTCATAATTTTTCTAGAATTTTGGATAAGACATTCGACAATGAAGGAGATGGAAGTTTGTCATCCCCAGGGTTCGGTGGGAAAAACATGACTTCATCGTAGGTTAGCATCTTTAGAATGTAAAATTTTGAAGTAGCACTCATCCAAAAAAAATTTAAGATGGTCCACATTGAGAATTTCCAATAACCTCATACATTTGGCATCAGAATCTGGCTCTTAGTTTCCCCATTCTTCAAATGGGGTGGTTGAGGAACCAGTAATGGTACTGATATGGAATGCTATGGTGGAGGAATGACTAATGGAGAGAAAGTTGCATGAGATGAAAAGCAGCTATACACTACTTTATCTCCCAAGGGTGGTACTGACCGCATCATCATGACCATATTGGATGGAGTGTTGAGCATCACTTTATGTGTGAAATCAGTGGCTGCTGGTGATGAATATTGGCGGTTCTCATCATCTATTGCCCCTGAGAACAGCTCTTTGTAATCTGACGTTGTGGTAGAGAATGATCCTGATGATGATTGAGAGTACCACATGGAAAGACCCTGGAAAGGATCCATATCTTCCTCCACCTATATGGACCTATAGTGATCCTTATAGATTTGGAACATTTCCGTTTCCATAAGGAAATTTCTGATACGCACAGTTCCTTCCCCAGAATATGATTCATAGGATTAGAGTGAAAATTCCTTCATTGAAAAACAATCTACTTTAGAGTCTGAAAAGTGGAACAGATTGAAAATGATCTGGCATTGCATATGATTCTTACTTAGGTGGAGATGTTACACTCTTTTAACTCGGGATTGTTCCTTAGGGTAGGGTAAATCTTCAACATTGGAAGGACCTCTATGTGGGATGGTGCTAGAGTGAGGAGGGAATCCACCATAGCTAAGAGTAATATGGGGATAACATCCATGCCTTATTTAATCATAGTGGGAAGGGCCTCAACTCTGAGTGCTAATAACAATATGGGGAGGGCCTCCATGTTGTGTGGTAGAGTAGGGAGGACCTCTACATAGGTGCACTGGGGTGAGAGGTGTAACTGGGTAGATTTCAAATGGAACACATAGATTACCTCCATACTGAGTGCATTACACATGGGGAGGACCTCCATGATTAGTAGTGATGGAGTGGGGAGGGCCTCTACTAGATCAGGTAAGGACAATAGGAGTGCCTACATATAGGTCAACTATGGAATTAAAAGGACCTTTGTGTTGCTTGGTAGTGGTTGAACGAGGAGGGTCCGTAAAATTGATCAAAATGGATATGGGTAGGACATCCGTTCTGATGGGAATGGGGAGGATCTCAATGTTGGACATCAATAATAAGGGGAGGACCACCACTTGGACTGGTGTTGTTGGCATGGGGAGGTCCGCCATGCTGAGTGCGAGAGTGGGAAGGACCTCCACTTCGAATAGCGATGGTATAGGTAGGACCTCTGTATAGGATCTGGATGTCATGGGTTGGCCCGTGGTAGCTACAGCTCGTGCCAGCAACCAGAAGGGTAAGCCCAGCCTTCCCATGGGATGGTTGGGATTTGAATCCTGATCGGGCATAGTGGTTCCTCTGATATATAATAATAGGGATCTGATAGTATGAGTTGGTGGTGGCATGGTCCACTTATGCTATAGTAGATGACGCCACCAAAAGGGAATCTCCCTAAGCATGCACCCAGTATTGACATCAGGTCAGCTGAGTTGGGGCCGACAATGCTGGGGTAGATACCACCTATTCGTTGTCCTGAGGAACTGGATAGAGAAGTTGGTGCGGCCTGGTGGGATCCTTCCAAGGAGGATCCCTGGTGATAGTCAAAGTTAGTATGAATTGAACTTCCCATACCTCATCGGCGTAGGGAAGTGAAACATGGGATCATTTCGGGGAGAGACTCTCAAAATTGTTAGACATCAGAATGGGGAGAAACGGATCCCTATGTGACCCCTCTGGGTGTTGATGATGGTGAGTCACAAAAGCCTCTAGATCTTGGCATGCCATATCCCTCAATGGGATTAACCCTTCCTATTTGTATCATCTTATAAAAGTATCAATCACCCTCCATTGGATAAACTTTGAGGGTGAAATGAGGCGTGGGTGCCAGGTATCCATGGTTATGGACGATGTCGTGTTGGAGGTTGAGCTATGTGGGATTTCTACATTATCATTTCCCCTTCCCCTACATTTGTGGGTGGGACGCAACTAGGTTCCTATATCTTGAGTCCAATAAAGAAGGAATATTTGGCTTTTATCACATATATTAAGAAAGCAGTTCCCAATTCCCTAGCCCTGTTCCGTCATTCGTGGATAAATAGAAAGATCTTTGCTGACGATGTCACATAGTAGATTGACCAACGATTAATTACCCTAAATTCTAGTGGGTTTTGTGCTAGACCCACTATTCTCTTGGTGGGACCTAGAATCGAATGGCTGGATCTGGTGACATTCTTATCTGGTGATGTCTCGAATGCTACAAATCCCCATTACTGAAGGAGAAAAGATTCACATCAGGTTCACCATTTATTTTTCTGATTGTTTCTTCTGGGGAGAACTACCCAAAACCATTTGACATTCTCTTGGATGCGCATTTTACCTGTAATTACTACTTTCTAAAGGTGGGAAGCATCCATCATCTTTTTGACGATGTCTGGTCCATGATCAAAATAGGAAGATGGGATGTCAATTCTTCTTTCTATGGATTCCTCCTCAAAGTTCATCATAATGTTCGGGTCTCCTTATATATTAAGATGAAGTTAATGAAACCCTTCCCAATACCATCTCTCTATAGACTCCGGTTAATTATGGTTCTTTCTTCAGGACATTCCAATGGTTAAAGTTGAGCCAGTAACCTTTAGTCAGGGAAGTAGTCACATTGGGCATCGCTGGCATGTCTGGACATTAGAGCCATGGTTCACATGAATTCTCCCTTATGAGATGGATTCTAGAGGGAATCGAAGCCTGAAGTATCCCACATATATTGTGGTGAATATTGTGCTAGAGGCATGTCTCCAAGGGTTTCCTAGACTTCCCATGTTCAACATAGGTTATTCCATTAGTTTTACATCTAGCGGAGATGGATTGGACTAATCAAAACAGTGATAAGAGTGGATAATATGGATACGCCCCAAGGAGGGAGCACCTGGATGTTTTAACAGGTGGATGGGTCAAAATGATCACGAGGAAGTACCATGGATGGAATTCCCTAAATATGGAATGTTTCACACAATGAAGGCTGATCTGGAGCACTAAAAAGGTTAGATTAGAGAGGGTGGGTCCTAAAAAAGGGGACACCAACGTTAAACGTTTACTGGGATTGAACCTCATAGAGGCTTCCTATGTACCCTATGTATAAGACATGGATCAAAATTAACATTGTTCTAAGGGGGTGATGAATCAGGGTGTACACAATGGACAACAACCCAGAGACATGTTAGGGCTTACGCATGGTTAGCACCCCGAGTGCCATAAAAATTAGTAATGGGATGGATCACCTTACCGTGATAAGGGAAAGGTGATGTAGCATATAGTTGGGGATTATTCATGGTTGAATGCTTGAATGAATGGCATGAGTTAACCGAGATGTGGTAGCCTAGGTATGAATCAGTATGGATGATGGATTATTTGATGAAGTGGGTGAGATAAATGTGATGTAACGGACGTGAAGATGATGGTAGTGTCAGGCTTGAACATAAGGGATGCTTCTTACAAATCCTAGTAGATTGGAATGAAAGTCCATGTACTTATATGGGGTGTTGAGACACCATATGAGGCATCACATGAAAATAGAATGCATGGATGAGGACCTGATGATCGTGTCACAAAAGGTTTATCCAAGAGGGATGGTGTAGGGCCTACGCATGGTTAGAGGCCCATGGAGATAGTGATTTGGACTTACTACACGAGGGAAGAGAGTGGAGGGATGCCTAATGTATGAGAAGGATATGGCTATCATATAGGGAACAACCTATCAGAGTGTGTCATATCATACGTGAGGACTATTTGAGGCACACATGGCGACAAAGCCCAAAGGGAGAGAGAAAGCGAAAGATCTTTGATGCTCATTCCCCTCCGAATTCTCCCAGTCTTTCTACACAAGTACCAACTCACAGTTTAATTTCATGTCTAGGTAATGAGGGTACTTGGAAATTTAACATCTTATAGATCAGATAAGGAGGACTCATTCCTCACCCATTGAACTTTCATAACATGTACCAATCCACAATTGGGGGAAGGAAGGCACATGAAATTCCAAGAAACAATGAGGTGGAGGACTGGTTACTCAAGGGGCTCATGTTAGCTTGGCTATGCGAAGAACCAATAACCATTAGTGTGCCTATGTGAAGAATAATAAGAAATGGAAACACTATATGAAACACTACTCAAGGAACCAAGAAATCACTTCACACAAGCCTGGTGGGCCATGTGGCAAATGGGTTGGTTAGGCCATGGGGCTCGATAGGAAGAGCTTCGCAAAGGTAAGGTGAATCATGGAGGAAAGGATCTTTTCAAATGAGTATTTCTCTATGAAGTAAGTTTGATTTGTGAATTAATGGGGCTTCAAAAAGGAAGGTCGCTTCGTGAAAAAATGGGGCTTCATGAAGGAAGGACTTTTGCGGAGTAGAGCTTCATAATAGAAACGAGATCCTTATTTGAAGAGTGATCCGCAAAGGATAAATGCTTTGTGGAGCCTCGAGAAACCTGAATGGTCTCCCTCCTTTGTGAAGGGTGAAGGATTTGTCAATCCCAACCATAGGAATGGGTGATGAAGAACAAAAAGAGGTATGGATCAAAATGCTCAAGTACCTTGGGTGCTCCATATTCAGGTTCACAAAGAGCTTCATGAAACAGGGGCTGGGAAGGAGAAAAGTCAGAGTAACAATAGTTTGGGAGGTAAGGCTTCTATTTATAGGTAGAGTAGGTTAGTGGAATTCACAGGGCATTCCATGAAGAAAAAATGGGGAACCACAAATTAAAAGTGACACTATGGAGGAGATACATTCGAGGTTGATCACGAAGAAAAATTAACATTGTTTAGGAGATACATTCATGGTCATATCGTGAAAGAAATGTTACATTGTTGGGTAGATAAATTCATGGTTGATCATAAAAAAAGTGATGTCATGGGGGGATATGTTCATGGTGGATCACAAATGAATAGTTTTTTCATAGAGGAGATACATTCATAGTTAGATTTTGAGGGAAAAGTTACACCATAGATAAGATAAATTCATGGTTGATCACGAAGGAAAAGTCATGTCGTGTAGGAGATATGGTCATGGTCGGATAATGATGGAAAAATTAAGTCACATCAGAGATATTTTTTTTGTAGATTGTGAAGGAAAAGTGAAATAGCATAGGAGATATGTTGGTAGTGGATTACGAAGGAAAAGTGATGTCACGGATGAGATACGTTCGTGGTCGGATCAAAATGGAAAAGTGATTCCACGAAAAAGGTACATTTTTTTGTTTAATCGCAAAGGAGAAGGGTCTCCAAAATGAAGATATGTATATGGTTGGATCATTAAGTAAATGTTATGCCACATAGGAGACACATTAGAGTTGGATCATGAAAGAAAAGTGATACCTCAAAGAAGATACATTTTCGATTGTTTGGGTGATGGATCTTTGTGGAGGAGCTTCATGAAACATACACCTTTTAATGATTCTTGATGGATTATAAGGCCCTTCAGGTGCATTGTTTTTGGATAAAATATCTATCCAAGATATCTCTCATATATAGGAAATTTACTTTGATGGTTCTATGAAAATACCAACTGGAAAAATTCTTAAGGATCCAATGATCAATAGAGCTGGCCCACAGATTTTCCTTGTCGGCCTAACTAAATCAATCATCCCGCATTACTTCCTATTATCTTAAGTATACAAAAAAACAAGATAGGATACAAATCTCCCATCATAATCTTATAGTTATCAATGAAAATATCATTGGATCAAATGAATATTATGGGAAACTTTGAGATGGTAGTTAACAAAATAAATGGTGAAAATATCATTATGAATGAGAAATTAATTGCGTTGATTGGTTACACATAAAGAATAATTGTAGAATTCCATTTTGAACAAACATTATATTAGGTTTACTATTCCAAAAACACCTATTCTAATGAATTTGAAAATGTTTCCACTACCCTAGCTGACCAATGTCAAGATGAAATAGTCATCCAAATCACACATCATTGGATGATCTCACCATTTATCAACTATAATATGGATGAAATAAATGAGATAAGAACTGAACCAGATTGATATGAGCCTATAACTCCATCGAACAATCCCAAATTTAAATGGATATATATCCGATAATAAAATAAATATAACATTGGATCCATTCATTGTATTAAGTAAAGAATGATCGGGTTCATTACAAGTTAGTGAATTCAATCCTCTATAATGATCCAAAATCTCAAAAGTCCTTCTATAAATAAGTCTTCGATAAATTCATCCTTAAGGTAATTAGATAAGAAAATAGGCTAACCATTATTTAGGATATCTATTTTGGTAATTGGGGTTCTCATTATTCACGGACTAAACTCTCCATCAAAATTATGAGAGCTAGGTATTTCTATACATCAATGTTTTAGTATTTCATATGGTTCGTGAGTAAGTGTTATTATTCTAGAATACATTCTATCATCATTCATTAACTATCATAATTACTATATACATCCAAATAATCTTGTTCATTTTTTGGCTATTAATGTTATAGGGCCATACCCCCAAATAGAACCAAACAGTTCAAGTAAATATTTACTACTGATAATTTCTTCTCCAACTGGGATGAGGATATACATATCAAGGATGTTGAGATGAATTATATTATCAAATTTATGAATTCAAACATCACAACCATATCTGGTGTCCCTCAAAAAATACTATGAGAAAATAGAAACAATTAATTTTTTATGAGTTGAAAAGGATGTGTTAGTAGTATAATATCCAATATAATAACTCATGCAACTACTATTTTGTGGAAAATGGATAAATAAAGACCTTCAATAAACTTTATCAAACAAATTATTGATGATGGTGGGTAATTATAATAATTTAAGACCCAATAAAATCTTACACACCAAGAAGTATTATCACACAACAACTCACACCACTATATAAACAACTCTATATATTCTTGTGTAGGAGATAGAGGTAGTCATACCATTTGAGGTATAGCCTTCCTTGATCCACATTGAAATATATAACCTATTTTCCAATGATTTTAAGTCTCAAATTTATCTAGATGAGCTAGAATAACTCAATGTGAAATGGTTTCACATGTTGAACAAGCTCAAATTCCATCAGAACTATATCATATGAGAATTCAGTAAGAAGGTTTTCCTTTGATCATTATTTCATGCATAACTTGTATTAAGTATCATAACACCAATTATAATATATAAAAACTAATTTTAAACATTAGTAAAAATGGGAAAGGTCCATAATCCATACAAAATATTTTCTATAATTGAGTACACACCTTAATCACAATGAATGGGGAGAGTATTTTGCACCTCCCAAAAATGAATTATTCCCCATGAAATGCTTTTAGAAATTTCAATTTAATTCACTTAAATATTGTTAACATGATGATAAATTCTATAATTGTAGTAGTATCTATAATAATTTAAACTACATAGCTAAAGTAAATTATTTGATACTTTTAATGACTTAAAAGATATCATGGGTTCATGAAATTAAACTTCATAGACTATACCATCCAAAATGTCTTTAACCTAATCAAAATGGTCCATATTCTATATCCTTATCTCCAGAAATGAGGGTCTATAATATTCTGGGACTCTTGGTGTATAACCTAAAAAAAATAAAATAATCTCTCCCAAAACATATGTTACATTTCTTTAGGGAACTTTTTATGAGAACAATGTATGTATTAATTCATATCCCCAGAGGATATGTAGTGATTCCTAGATATTTTGGGTTTGGGCATGAATTATCATAGAAAAATACCTCTTACTATTAATAGAGGATAAAAATCCATGTAATGTTCCTATTAATATCTTATATAGGACCCTAAACTACAAGTTAATGTTCACCCTTAGAAGTCACCAAATTTCAAAAAATAAAAACCTCCAATCATTTCTTGATTCTCACACAGAGCACAAATCATGAGAACTTAGAATCCATGGTTGATTTTCTTGATTGGTTTGAGAAAGAGGCCTCATATTTAATAAAAGGTACGTATATATCCTTTCGGTTCTACCTTAAATTTCATACCATTTCATCTAACCATCAAGACTATAAACTATATGATCCTTCTCTCTTATAAGAGATCTGGATCTATGTAAGTGTCCATTGGCACAAAAACCATCATTCATGTGACATCCTCATTTCTATAATACCTACAAATTTATTTATTCCTATTATATTTTAATATATTGTAATTCCTATATCTCCTATCCTAGGCCAAGATGTGAATTCTTTAAAAAAAAATTACATCCTCTTATGAATGTTCTTGATCTACATAGGGGTCTTTGTTCTCTTCCATTTGGGATTTAGTGATTGTGGCTACATCAGTTGACTCAATTTTAATTATTATACTAACCCATTATAGGGAAACATATCCCTTATATTATAATAATTATGTATGTATTGAATCATTTACCCTTAGGATTCACAGTGACACACATATCTCATATAGTAGGCCTGACCATGAATTCTTCAAACCAAAATTCCTCTCCCCACATATGAGGTAGATCTGTATGGGGACCGTAATTTCATAACTATAGGTGAATGTATTTATATCCTTAGAGGATATATAGTGATTCATGAATCTCTTATCTTAGTACAATACACAAATCCTAATCAAATAACCCACATCGTCTTTGTGTTACTGTTCCCCCTTATTCATGTTGGGTTTTCTCTTTTCATCAACACTAAAGTAGGGTTGCATCAATCTATTCTTATGAGCTAGATCAGTGTGAGATAATTCCACTTTTTCTAACATGGGTTAGACCTGTGATGGAGTTGTTGAAACTACATGTCGCATGAGAACTATCTCCACATGTTACAATGTGAAAACCAAATACTTTATCCTAGTCTAGGCAACATGTTTTTTCTAACAAACTCATTTCATATCACAAGCTATTGCATCATTTTCTCATGATGTAAATCTTTACAACTCATCAACAAATAACTACACCCATAAAATATGTTCATTTACTTTTATTATCATTCTCTTTATAGATAAATATATGTATATTTAATCCCCTGGTAAATTTAATCAAAGATGTATGATCTTAAACCTCCGTGAGATGCAAAATCATGTCGCACCTCTCTAGTCCATGAATATATTTAGTAAATAATGATGCATCGTTTAGGGTAAACCAACCCTCCTTTAATATCGACTTCTCCATAACAATAATTCTTCCCCAAAGTGTTTCAATCTATATAAATCTTCCACAATTAATGGAAACTAGTGTACTCGACTCTAAAGAAAACCTTATAGTGGTAATTTTTTAGTACCACCATACATGGAACTTCTAGATAGATGAATTTATCATCATTAGTATAATATCCACTAATCTAAATACACCTTAACAACATCACAACATAATCCCTCATTCAATTATGATTATCATTCATCCCTGGTATATTATGTATAATTGTCCCATAATTCATGACCATTGTGTTTTGATTTTCATAGATAATAAATTTGATTCCCAAATTGACTCAAATACATAAAAGTTTCATTATTGTGTATAGTACTCATTAATTAAATACAATATATGGTGTTACAAGTATTATTCGCATGAAATTTAAATTAATGAAATTTATTTTGAACAAGACAACCTTAAACTATATACACCCCTTCCCTGAGATAGAATACATTATCATTGGGATCTCCCACATGATGAATTTGTCCTAGATTTTGTTAGATATACTATCTCACTCTTTTGGTCAAACTTGTAATCCCTTAAACACTTTATCTCAATGGGTTTTAGTCACATGACCATAAACTACAAGTGAGAGAGTCACAAAACTATTCTTCTTTAAATCCCAAAAAGGGAAACTTGAGAAAATTTCAAGACCTCACTCGATTAGTCATTTTATCAATGACTTACCTAAAAACAATTTTGTAAATAATAAAAGAGGCATAAATATATTGGATCACATTATTTGACCCTAGAAAAATCCAAGCCCTGCTAACTAAACTCACTAGTCTAGGAAAACATTGGAAAATACCATTTCATATATTTTCAACTGAAAAATGTGTTGAACATATTTAGTATAATTTATAGGGTGTCGGAACCCTACTTATATATCATATTTTAAAAAAAACTTTATTCCTCAGGTGATTAAATTCATTAAAATATTTCATGGTTTATAGTAATGAGAGTACCCAATTGTAAAGATCTCATTTCTATGTAAGGTTTCAATTCCATTACACATGGCCCTACCAAATAGAGTAATCTCCCATTATAAGGAGAAGACACTCTAATCTCCATATTCCCTGACAACATTGTAGTAGGACTTGCTATTCAAATATAATTAGTGTTCCTTCTTAGCATATCCCATTTTTTCATCCCAAAGTTGAACCTCTTTGAGTCATGATTTAATTAAACAATAATTATATCCATTCATGTGAATTATATACCTTCGATGACCCACCTTCATGTATCATAATAACTTTCAAATAAAGGATGCACTAATTCATTATTGGCACCTTGACGGTCCCCTTCACATGACAAAAAAAAACATGATACAATGGTTAGATATTAAAAAAAATTCCCCTTTTTCTAGAATAATCCATATAATAAATGGTCCCTTTATTCATGTTGGGTTTATTTGACCCTTCAAGATAGACTATCCAACACATTTGGTCTAAGAACTATGGTCTTAATCTACATGCATAATTATTTTATTTTTTTTTCAAATTAGTGACATTGGGAAATTTATTAGTATCGGTTATTATTTATCTATTATTTTATGCAGACTGACTCATACCTCTTTAGTTAATGATATTAGATTTAAATAACCATATGTATTGGTAAAACATGAAGGAATTAAAAATTCCAATGAAAAGAGACATAAACATGAACATGTTGAAAATCTAAAAAGTGAATACACTATAAAATTAAGGTCTCTTATGACTATGAATTCACCTCGCATCAGTTGGGGAAATTAATCATTTAAAAAAAAGGTTTAAAAATTGTTATTTCAAAAACCCAAGAAAGTTTCCAAAGAAAAAACTGAACTCATTCCCGCTAAGCCTCTCACATATGATGATTATTAAAAAATAGGGTTAAATTTGAAAAGGGGAAAAATATTTTTCAGACCATTATATGTCA
Source organism: Viscum album (assembly GCA_963277665.1). Lineage (NCBI taxonomy): Eukaryota > Viridiplantae > Streptophyta > Magnoliopsida > Santalales > Viscaceae > Viscum > Viscum album. Next base: position 1,983,733,230 of record OY728119.1, read on the forward strand.
CTAAAAAACTAGTTATACATTCTTGGACCCATGAATAAGGAAAAGTTAATAGAACTCATTCATTTATGACACATTAGTTCAGATATCCCTATGGATCTCATAAGTGAAACTTCAATGCACTCGATCCCTCTTGAACATTTTAATCCTTATTCCATGATTTTCTCATTCATCATTCTCATTGTGTTATGTCATGACATTCAATATATTAATGGATCAAATATGGTTTAAAGTGATGTTATATATTCTCACACCCATCCAGTACCAGTGATACATCCTATATCCAAGTGGTTTAGCTCTATTGTTATATTTATGCTACATATTCCTATACCTATCTATGAGTCATTCCCAATAGAAAATGTCCCCAGATCAACTGTTTGAGAACTATTACTAGATTTATTCATTTCATAATATTGTTCAAGTTATTTTCAGTTATTTTTATATTATTGTTTTCAATTTTACAAGTCACTGTTAATAAATTATTATGTTGAAACATGGAATGAACAATTTGACAATGACTTAGAAGAAGAAACAAGTATTTTCATTCAATAATATTATTGAGGGAGTAACATCCTTAGGCTATAATCTCTATCCTCCTAATAAGTGTTTCATATAATTTCATCAAAATAGGGTTAGAGTTTGGAAAGTATTGTATAGATTTCATGTACTTCTTTTATATGTCCCACTAGCCCCAAAACATTGGCTTTTTCTACACCACAGAGTTGTTTCACCTCAATGATGATACTCTCTTTTATTTAAAGGGCTTCATTGATTAGAATCGGTTATCATTACAACATATACATGTAAGCATTGAATTACTATTATATTAAAATCACTTTTATAGATTACTCACAAGATATGTGGTTTTTCTAGGTTATTATGACTTTCTAATGGGATTCACCTTGAGCTATTATATCTTGAAGGTTCATAAGTCATGATGTTATTTTTTCCCTAAAAAGAAATCAATGCAACACCTTCTCTCAATAATTTATTTTGATGATCAATTTCATAATATAGGTAACTTTTTAGTATTCAAATATGTCATATAATAGGACCATTAATGAACCATAGATCTTGGTAAGTTTTATTGACAAATAATATAGAGGGATTTGTAGAAAAAATATCTAAATATCATTACATACATATCACTTATTAGATCGTTGAGTTTTGGGGGGCTCTTTATCGTCCTCAAATACACTCTCATATGTGAAATATACTTAGGTACTAACTGACTCGATAAATTTTAAAATTTAACTCCCATTAATTACTTAGAGACTGAAGTAACCTAGTTCTTTGTATGCATCGATTATGGAGTGTGACGATCTATTATTTTCTCCATGAGTTCCACCACTTGATCCAATTCTATTGAGAATAACAAATTAATACATTGATGATATAATTTTTAATTCAATGAATAAATAAATGGTATCATTGGCACTCACTGTCTCTAGGGGTTGGGGTGTCCTTAGCAGTTACCACCTATGGAAGTGGTTTATCCTATGCTATCCACTCAGTTGTGATGGTATAAATATGAACCTTAGCTTCTAATGGTGTCTAATCATGTGACATCATAGAGATTAAATCCTTCCTCGCAATTTTTTGTTTTTCGGGTGCGTTTTCAATTTCTTCTATATTGATAGATTTATTTGCATGAAATGTGAAGGAATCCTAATGAAATTATTCTTTAGAAACCATAATATTTCCACCAAACATACAAGGAATTCATAACTTTTTAGACCACCTAATGGGTGATATTTCCACTCTAATAGAAGTGGTATCACTAGTCTCACAATAGGGAGACATTTCATTAATTTCTGATATTGAATATTATTTGAATGTTGAGAATTAAAACCAACACATCATATAGAGAGAGGGTAAAATTAATAAATTATTGGAAAAAATCACTTACCCCAAATCATTGTCAATTTCCTAGAGTCCTTCTAGGGAACTTGTTGCTTATATACATTATATGTTCTCATCAATTAGGACTTGAGCATCAGATAGTGTGAAAACATAAAATATGGAAAGATGATATTTTCATTGATAATATAAAATTACATTATCATACCTCAATATCATACCTAAATTACCATCTTTTTTTCATGTAGACAATGTTGAGGCAGCAGCTGCAATATTTCTCTTCACTACATGTTTCATTTCATGAGGCAGAAGTATGCATTGGACTTCTACTTTGGTATCCTAAGAGCCCACTTCAGATCTATTAAGGAACCAAATTCTATAATTAAACCATCTCTATGTTAAACATATGAGTTGATATGAAAAACAAAATAAATGAGCATGGGAACCAATCCATTTAATTTAAATGTTTTGGTTTACCATCTTCTATTATTTCCACCAAGGTTAGATCATAGAGCATAAAATATTTTTACTTTTCACTTCATGTATCAGTCTTGGGGGGATAATGGAATAATAGCCTTCCCATTCCATCTTTCACATTTTCTACCTTTTTAGGGATATCTCAACTTCCCCTTTGCGAGGCTCACCACTCGTAGACATAAACTTTGGAGTTCCCCTAATAGTATACTTTGGGGAATTCACCGATGTTGTCTCTCTCTCTCTACTCTCTTAAAATAGATCATATTGAGATGTCCTAGATGATTTTACATTAATAAATTTTTATCTTAAACTATCTTTCAGTTTACCAAATTTGGGATGAAAATGTCATTCCACTACTCATCCCAATATTTCTTGGACACCCATTCAAAGGATCCTCAATTCAATAATTCTTCCACTAACATATTAATGGAGGGTCTTTTATAATGGGTAAATATGTACATATCCAATTTTTGGATGCACATCATCACCTTTATATGGTTATTTTCAAAATTGAAATATTGGGGTCATTTTACATTACCAAGTTGGATAATTTTGACACTACTCTAAATAATTTACCATAACTCCGTAGATTTATTATTATAGATCTCGTAATTCCATAATTCAATAGTGTTAGGATATGAAATGCACAAGGACTCAAAAATTGAATTTTAACGGGGTCTTGTTGAAGCCTTAGGCTTCTTAAATTTAAATTTATTCCTAGAAAATTGATGCTCAAGTTGGGCATCAACCCATTATTGTAATCTTGACCCCCTCGAACCAAATTCTAGCTGTTATAGTACTTTAACCCTTGATTAATGGAAATTATTAATCTATATATGGCCTAAGGAATTGGAAAATTCCCCAACTACCCAATTTTTATTATGTTTACTATTATCTCTCATCCTACTCTCTGGGTTAGAAGACGCATCGACAATAGGGACATGTGTTGACAATATCTTATTAGGACAATAAAACAACATGGATTAGGAATAACCAATGGTTAATTCAAAACAGAAATGCATTCAATGAAGTTATTTTCATCTTGGACCCTATGTTTAATTGATCTATCATAACCTACAACTACCTACCCACAATTGTATGTTGTTCTATTTTAACAAACATTAATGATGCCACCACATTGTTCTAAATGCATAGTAATTTTTGCATGAACTGATAGGTTTCATCCACCTCAAAAATAATTTAATAGTAAATGAAAAATTCAAAAAAAACATAAAGATATATTTTATGTGACCTATTATCATCTTTACCACTACCATAATAAATAGTCTCTCCAATAAGAGGCTCTTCACAAGGAAAAAAAATGAACTCTGGATAAAAAATCAAATGTTTGGAAATGCTCTCAGGCCTCAAAGATAGTGGTATGATTCCAGTGAAGGAATGTATAAAATATTTAAATATACATAATAGAACATTCAGCGTGATAATAATATTATTTGAATTAAAATGTTCTGTTGAAATAAATTTTAAGTTTTCAATAGATTTCTTTACACACAACCCTAGGACTAAATGAATGATGATAAGTTATGGAATTTATAACTTAGACACATTTATAAGTTATCCATTGGATTAGAGATTTTTGATAGGATTAAACACATTATGAAACATATAAGTACACTTATTCCTCAATTTAAATTTATATATTAATTCCTAAGAATTAATCATTAAATTTTAATAAATTCATTTCATGATTAAAAGATATATTTATTCAGAAGAAAATTATTTTTAATGGTGTTATGAATTTTTAAATAAAAAATATAGTGATCAATATTCAAAAATTATTTTGTTGACTTTTTTGGTAATTTATGAATAATCTTTCATACATTAGTTATATAATGGTTATTAATGAAGATAAAATCATATTAAGGTAAAAGGGTTATTTTTCATAAAACTATTTTTATATTCACAATTTGTTTTTATATTAAAAAATTAAATAAATAGATATTTATTAATTATGTTATTGAAATTTATATAAAATATATTGAATAAAATGTATTTAAGTTAATCTAATAGTTTTTTTAATTTAAGTATTGCTAATAAATTTGGTTTTATTCTTAAAAATCATTTTTCAAAAAATGGGTTTTCATTGCATTTTTCACAATTTTTAAAAATTAATTTATAGCGCTTATAGAAATTGAATTTGGTAAAATGTGTAAAATATTTTGAATGATAATTTAAAAATTATTAAATAGATCCACATTAATTTTTATTCAAAAAGTGTATTAATCATGATTCTTTTCTATTTAGTTCCAATTTCACATGAAAGTTTCCTTATATTATATAAATATTATATGTAATTCATGGTATGTCCCTCCCCTCACATACAAAAGGGCACAAATTACACTTATTTATTCAAATAAATTATCCTAATATCTCATAATATACCTAAAAAAATTATATAATAATTAAAATAATTATTTATCTCCCTATATTAACCTATTAAAATATTAATGTGGAATTATGTGTAAGATAGCAGTGGTCTCACAAAAAAGGATTAATCATCTTACCCAACTCTTTAAAAGTTTATTTGATATTATACTTAACATAAATTTATTGTATCAATAAAAAAATAATTAGTAAAATTTAATTAATATAATGATATTTTATTATGATTATGGTACAACCATTATACACCTCATTTCCTTGAAATTTGAAATGAATGTATCACTCTTGCGTATGTGTTGAATACCACCACCACATAGTGATATTGTTCATTTTCCATAACTATCTCACATTTTTAGATATAATGATGGATTTGATTAATATATATAATATATATAATATGTTTATGTTTATTTAATTATAAAATATTTTATATATTAATTTCTTTCTTTCTTTCTTTTTGTTTAAATATGAAACAATGTTCATGAGTACGTATGGACTACAGTCTCCATGAATGGTGTAATTCATTTTTATATATTTTTCATTTTATGGATGGTTATATATATATATATATAATTTATATTATATTTATATCATGATTATCATAATTTAGATTATGTAACTATGATCAATATAAAAGGATCATAACAGTCAAATCAAAACATTCATAAAAAACGAAGTAGTTAATACCCAAAATGACGAAGAAAATGGAAAGTTGTTAATGAATAGGTGATAATATGTTTAAATTAAAACATTTATTCCATTATAAGTATGAATATATTCTTGGTATTGAATTATAATAAATCTAAATTTTATACCTAAGGGTAAAATTACTTACAAATCTTGTCGGTCATAAGGTAAGGGTTTCTGGTCACAGTTTTTTTTATATGATATATTTACCATATTCACCACATTTTTCTTTCATATAGAGATTATACTACAAATTTGATATGATATATCATGTATAAATTTATATTTATGTTATTTTAATTTAAATTTTAGGTTATTTATTTCAAGGGGTTATGATTCAAAAGTTACCAAAGCGGTAAGGGTTTTAGGTTGCAATCTATATTTACCAAGATTAAATATTATAAAATTTAAAATGATGAAATTATATTATATATATCATAAAAACCATATTTATTTACTTTTTATCTTGTGATTTATGAAAATTAAAAGTTTTATATTCATTTTCCTATCTCTATTTACTAAAAATTCTGAAACAATGTTATTAAGGAAAAATGACTATGTTTTTCTATTCAGCTTGGAATATTTTCTTCCATGTCAATAATTTATTTAAATAATTATGTAAGGATTTTAATATTATCTAATGATTTATTAAATTCATTTCTGATATTTTTTTTACTTTTTATAAAAAAATTAAATGGTATCTTCGTGTCATTTTCTAAATGAGGTACATTTTTAAAAAATGTATGAATAAAAAAATTTCTCAAATTTACCACATGAAATACATTTATCATAGTCATGAATTGTCATTTAATTATTGGTTACACTAAAACTTTTCATGGTTATTTTCAAATATAATTTTCCCATAATATTCAATTAATTTTTATATCTTAAATAAGTGATTTCAAATTAAAAGAGATGTTTTTATAATGAAATGTTTCTATCAAAATTTTTGGGTATTTTCATATATGAAAAGAAACATTGATGATTATTATGATTCACTATGGATATCATCCAATGTTACCATATTTATTATTTATTTATATTCTTATTGAATATTATGATTAAATCTTGATGAAATACATTTTCTATTCTAGAGGTTAACCAATGTTAAAATTGTTAAGCTTTTTATGATCTTGTGGAATGTTTATAAATGGATTATGATTATATGAGGGGCATGCCTATTATAGATATCTAATATATTTGGTAATATTTAATGTTTTTAATCTAATATGGTATACAAGAGGTAAATCCAATATTTAAATAGGGTAAACATGAGGTTATCCTAAGCCTAAGTAGGGTAGATAGGTGGTTATCCCAATCCCAACATGTGATTAATGTCTTAGTAGATAGCCTTTTCAAATGATTTAAATGATTATGGTTATTCCAACATTTTATGAATATATATATGAGATGTTCTTATTATTATGAAATGATCTCATGGATCATGATCTTTTATTTTTTTATGATTCATGTACTATGATATGCCAAAGAATCATTCAATGATTATGATTAATTAATTGTTGGGTATTATTTTTAAATTTTTTCTCATACTATCGAACCCTGATGATGATTTTATTAATACATATTTTTTGACTAATATCTCTAATTTTTACCCATATTGGGAATATGACCTCTCTCTTTATTATCTTCCCATTCCCCAGGTTATGAAGTATTTTTTTAGTTGGGTATGTATATTAAGTATACTACATGAGAAGAAATTAAAAAGTTTGGATACAAAATCCAATGGTAGCTCACTCACACTATGAATAAACCTAAAATAAAGAGACTCAGGGACTCGAAGATCATTAAAAAATTATGATGATTATGTATATAGTCTCAAAATATAATAAAACTTTATGTTCCATGAGCATGATTAAATATGACATGTATTGAATATTCTTCTTAAATTATTTAATATTTATGTATTTTATTTGTGGGTTTCCATAGTTGGTATCTAAGGAGGATTTTTTTTATTTTTTTAAATTGGGATTTGATAAATTTATTGAAAACCCTAGGGATAATACTAAGTATATGATAACATATTAAATATTTTGTAATGTATAGATTATGTGGCCTTCTTAGAAAATGAATCCATATCTAGATGCTGGAAAGTGGATATGGCTATGACACAAATGCACTTAGGGTTAACACCCTAAAACTGATGAATTTAGTATCAACATGATCATCAATAATTAACAAATATTAGGAATAAGACATTTAATCTAGATAGATACTTCCAAGGGATATTCAGATGTTGAATCACATTTCTTTATAAACCATTATGATTTATTTCAATAGATAATGACTATATATAAAACCTATGTAAAACCTAATGTGACATGGATTGAAAAGAAGGTATACTGACTTAGACATACTATTAATGATTTTTCAAGATTATATTATTTTTCACTATGATTATTGTTTCCAATAATAAGATTCTGAGTTTTAGTCAATAGATGGAGCAAGGATGAATCATATTAAAGATTAACGTGGCCGAAATGAAACAATTTACAACCTGAGAAACTAAATTTCCTGGGAGATTGAATTAAAAATATTTTTATATGATTACATAACTTTCTTAGACAATGATTAATACCTAGATTCAAAAAAAATCATTGGGGGGAACAACATACTGTTGAGTCCTTAATGAGGTGAAATCAACCTTCCCTTAGTGGTTCTTGTAATCCACTAATTATCGAGCAATGTATTAGTACCACTGAAAATATATTTTCCATTCTCCAATACTCAAAGTATAAGAAATATATTCCAGATGATTATCATTTTTAATGTTAATTATATCATTAGTGGACTCTTATTAAGAGAATAAGTAAATAATAAGAAATTGAATCTATATATTGGGATGATTTTAAGAGGTTATTTTTTAATAAGTACTTTCCTATTATACTTTATACGATAATAGAAAAGGAATTCCTTGAATCTATAGAGTGGGATGATTTTAGTGGTTCTTATAATTCACTCATTAATATCATGGTTTTATAAGAAAAGAAAGATATAATTCAAATAAAATTATAATTATAAAAACCATATAGGTAAGAATATGAGTTTTCTTTTATACCATTAGTTTGGAAATAATCAAGTAGTATATTATCTTAAGGTAACTAATAAATTATTTATGTAAGGAATGGAAGTTAATTAGCCATTCAAATGTAAAACTAATGGAAAAAATCAAGATAATGATGAGAATAGAGTGTAATCTCTAGAGAATTCACCACCCACACTCTAGTGTCTAAAATGAAAGGTGTATTGGTAATATTATAAATAGTTTTTAGATATGAGTGTTAATTATTATGATAATTGGTAGTAACCTCTTAATCCCATAGATTAATTGAAATCTCATGAGATCAGTATTTCCAATGTGGGTTATGAGAATAAATTGGTGATTGGTACACTTACCATCCAATTTATAACCGCTAATGTCTTATCAGATTCGGGTTCTACCGACTATTTTATATCCAAATAATTTTATAAGGTAATCACATTTATATCCAAACAATTATATATTGAATTAGTGGTGGAAACTACTAATGGTATGATGATTGCATCTCAATACTATGATTCTTCTCTGATTGATGTTTTTGGGAACATACTTAATAATTTTTTTATTCACCATCTAGTTAAATTTGATGTGATTTTGGGAATATAATAAATAACTCTATATATAACACTTTTCAATTTAAAAGTAAGGGAAGTCACATTTCATATTATGAATGACCTAGTGACCATTTATCATTGTGTGTAGGGATATTTTCTTCAAATGGAAGTTACTTCCATTTTATAGGTGCTGATTCATTTTCATAAGGGGTTTTTTTTATCTTAGATGATTTTGTAGAAACTCAATATTGAAGATATTCCTATTTTATGGAGTTTGTGGAAGTATTTCCATAATATTTTTTTGGTCTTCCCCCAAATCGTGGAGTTTACTTTTCAATATAACCCATATTGGATGTTATAACTATTTCAAATATTCTATATATAATGGAAATGATTGTGTTTTAGGAATTTAAGGTGAAAATTTAAGGGAATCATGATAAGGTATTTATTCATCAAAGTGTGTCACATTGAGGTACACCTATTCTTTTTTGTTAAAAATAAATATGTATCAATCTGACTCTTTACTTATTATTGGAAACCTAATAAGATAAAAATATATAATATGTTTTTTATTCCCCATATTAATGATTTTTTTATCAATTTCAGGGATCACGATACATATCAAATATTAAATTTCATTCTAGATACTATCAATTTTGGGTAAAAAGGGAATACATACATAAAAAATCATTTTTTATGAGGTATGGAAATATAGAATCTATAGTAATATTATTTGTACTTATTAATTTCCCCACAATCTTTAGGGACTTAATGATTTAAATCTTTAGAGATTAATTAATTAATTTTTTGTAGTATTTGTTGAAAATGTTATTATATAAAATAATAGTAAATAAGAACATGAAGATCACTTTATAATTCAGTTAAAGGCCATTCGAAAGGATAAAATATATACCAAATGTTCCAAGTGTGAATTTTGGTTTCATAGAGTATAATTCTCAGGGATTACGATCACTGGTGAGGGTATATCAGTATATCCTTCTAGGATGAAAGCCACTGACTACTGGGCAAGAACATACACTATGACTTAGATCCATAGTTTTTGGAATTAAAAGGATTTAATAAATGTTTATTAAATAATTTATCAAATATTTATAATACACTCACCATGTTAACATGTAATATAGTCATTTTTCATTAGAATAATTAATATAATTAAAATTTCAAGGAATAAAAGAGAAGGCTGGTAAGTGAAACTACACTCCAACTACTCTATAGTGGACAAGGGATTATGATCAATATTGATGCATCAAATAAGGGACTGGTATGTGTTCTTATTTATGATGATATGGTGATAGCTTATACTTCTCACTAATTAAGTGTACATGAGAAAAATTACACATCCCTTTACATGAAGTTATAAGAGGTTGTTTTTTCATTGAATATGTGGAGGAATTAAATTTATAGAGAACCATGTGACATATATACTCACCATAAATGTGTACGACGTATATTTAACAAAAAATAGTTTAATATGTGACAAATAATATGGTTGGAATTGATTAAATATTGTTACTGCTCAATACATTACCACAATAAGAGATAAAACTGGGCGGATCACGCTCTCATCGAAAATTATCATATTATCTTATCTATGTTAAGGATAAAAAAATATCCCATATTTATAGTTTCTCAAATTATGGGCCTTTAAATCTTGAAGGAAGTGGGAGAAATATTATCCTGATCAATTTTTTTTAAAACATCTATCCATGTGAAGACTAAAGAGGTACTAGAGGAATTTTTAGAGATGAAAAAGAAGGTGATAAATTTTATTAGGTTCAATAGTGATTATAACAGAATGATAAGGTTTAAGAACATATTATGTATCCCTATTTGAGAATTATTAAATTAGTCTCTATTGGATGAACCTCATGGCCTATAATCCTCAATTAATCTTGGAATTTTGAAGATGTATAGTGAAGTTAAGGATAATTTATGGTAGGAAAACATAAAGAGATATATTTGGGATTATGTATGTTGGTGCCTAGTACACCAATAAGTTAAGGTTGAGTTATATAAGTCTATGGAAATTTTACAATTACTACCAATAACTATATGTAAATGGTAAACATCACCATTGATTTCATCATTGTACACCCCAAGAAATTTAAAGGGAATGATTCTATTTGGGTTGTTGTTGTTCACCTTAAAAAGTTAGCACGTTTGATTTATATTAGAGAATATTTCCATCTTGGTCATTTTTCTAGAATATACATTAAAGGAGAGGTAAGGTTTCATGGAATACTATATTTTATTATATCTTATCAAGATCTAAGGTTTACATTGTTGTTATACAGATGTCTTAAACAAGATCTAGATAAAGAGTTGTATTTTATTACATTATATAATCTTTAGAGAATATTTCTATCTTGGGATCAACACCTCACTCTTATAAAATTCAATTAAAATTATATATTGTACTCATGAATTCTAATGTATCCTTATAAATACCTCTAGTAAAATAAATGAACCACTCTAAAATTTTGGCATAAAGTAGTCGAATTAAATATATTGGTACCTGAGCTAGATGAGGAAATGGTCAAAGAGGTTAGAGACTCTCAACTTCACATCAATGCAGCTCAGAGTCAACAAAATAATAATATTGGAAACATTTAGTGAGAAGTAGAATTCAAAGTCGATGAAAAGGTGTTCCAGTTAATTACTCCTTAGAGGTAGGTTTTGGGATTTATAAAGAGTAAAATATGAGCCCAAGGTATACTGTACACTTATATATTGTTTATCGAGTAGGGATGATAGCTTATCACATGGTGCTTCTACCAAACCTCTCTCATGTTCATGAGTAAGTACATATATACTCCTTCACATGTACTTAACTCAGATCATATACCACTAGATCATGATATTTCTTATAAAAAACAATTTGTAGAAATATTTGGTCATATTGATGATGTTATATGGAGAAAGACTTCTCCGCTAGTTAAATTTATTCTAATGAATCATAAATTCGAGGAAACTATGTGGGAAATTAAGGCTGTGATGAAGAAAATACGCCCTCATTTTTTTTCCTTAGAGTGGAAATGTTTTGAGGGAAATTTTTTACTTTAATGATGATACAATGTTACCCCCCCCCCCAAGATTTTATATGTATCCCTTTGATATAAATTTTATTAATTGAATATCTTTCTCTATATGAAATCGCGAGCCTAAATGAACCATAATATAATATTGATTCTATAACCAATTATTTTTATTAGATGGTATGAATAATAATAACCAAATTATGAAATATATATATAAATTTTTCTTTAATTAAAATATATTTAATAATGACTACGAATTAATAATTACATTTATGTAAAACTATTTCATCATTAAAAGACCTAATTATTTTGATGAAACTTATTTTTTGAAGTGTTATGAATTTTTATATAAAAAATATATCGATAGATATTAAAATTATATTTTAATTAATTTTATAAATAATTTATTAATAATAATCCATGCATTAGTTATCTAATGCTTAGGAATCAATATAAAACCATTTTAAGTTAAAAGAGTTATTTTTCAGAAAATTGTTTTTATGTTGAAATGTGTTCTTTTCTTAATACATAAAATATATAACTATTATTTAGTGGTTTTAATGAAAATTATATAATAAATATTCAATAAATTAGTTTTACATTAATCTAATTTTTTTTAAAATTAAAGCAATGATAATCAGTCCAGTTTTATGCGTAAAAAGGCATTTATCAAAAAAATGGGTTTTATTATGTTTTGAACAATTATTTTAAAATTAATTTATATATAATAAATAAATTGAAAATTTTAAATTTTATTCCTTATTTTAAATAAATATTTCTAAATCTTTTAATTATTCAACATTCATTTGTTCATAATTAATAGTAAAAATAGTAAAAAAAAATACCGCGGTTAGGGTTAAAATGAATTTATGAGGGAGATAAACTAAGATATGAGGGAAACAATTCAACTTATAATTATATAAATATTATTGTTTGAAAATATTAAAAGGTTAAATTATATCTAATTCTAATTATTATTAATTTTTTCTTGTGTTCACATGAAATTGACAATATATCATTTAAATATTTTAAGAAATTTCATGTGTCTCCACCCCCACTTCTAAAAGAGATCCTCTTCTACTACATTATTAAAAAATGTGAGCCTTCTATATCTAACAAGACCTACCCTAAAACCTTCCTATATTCCTTACATTAATTATTGATACTCTTTTACAAAACTTAGATTTTCCATATAAAGATCAAGGTATAATCCAAAGGTTTTCACTCAAATATGTTGTAATTATTTTACCCGACTATTTAAAAATTTATTTCACCTTCTACTACTATAAATATGTTATATTCATCCTAAAATAATGATGAAAAAAATCATAAATATAATAATATGTTATTTTAATTATAGTATTACAATTTTCCACCTCCTTTCCATCAAATTGAAAATGAAAGTATCACTTGTGTGTATATGTGGACAACCAACTCCTTGTAGAGATATGATTCATTTTTCATAATCTCCATAAATTTATGGATATAATGATTTATTTAATAAATATATATGATATTTTTTATATAACTATGATTTTATAGTGATAAAATAATATTTATATTTCTTTCCATATTTTCATTAGAAAATGAAAACAGTGTTCATGCGTACGTAGGGACTATCATCTCCATAAATAATGTAATTCAATTTTATATTTATTCCTTTTATGTATGGTTATAATTATGTCTAAAATAAATATATATGATATACATATATATATCATTATTAACATTTTGGATATGATTTAACCATGATCAATATAAAATGGAAATATATTTCTAACCAAATATTATATGTAAACCGATTCAGTTAACACTTGAAATGATGAGGATAAAGAAAAATTATTAATGAAGAGTTGTTGATATGTTATAAGTAAACCATGTATGATATTAATATTATTAATATTATTATATTATATAAGTAAAATAAATTTAAATTTATTATACAGGAGGTTAAAATCACTTAAAATGATGTTCAAACCAAAGGTAAGGGTTTCTCATCTCACTTTTGTTTCAAGGATACATATTCCATATTCACCAATTATTTCTTTCATGTGGTGTATATTCATCTGGTTTTATATAATATATCTTTTATCCATTTATATTCATGGTATTTTTATATATCTAACCTTTATAAATGTGTCTTAAATAATATGTAAATTTATTTATTTAGATAATACATCTCACAAAATACTCACATAACTTGAGGTTTGAAAGGTTTAGTATCCTGGAGACTAGCTTCCAAAATAAATTATTTTACTACACTTGAAAAAAAATCCATATTAATTCTAATATTGAATATTTATTATATATATGATATGATATAATAATATTCCAAAGCTGGGGATTGTAAATAGAATAAAGGGGTGATCTCAGATTCTCTATAAGGTAAACACATATAATAACATGAAGTAGAAAATGATACCTACATAAATATCAAAATATAATATTTTGAGACTATAGATGATTATCATGTAATATATTAGAGTAAAATAATATCACAAAAAGGTAATTATTAGAATATAAAATATATGACCTAACTTATAACATATCTCAATAGTCATATAACATGATATAAGAACATAAAAGTGTACAATATTTCCAAAAAATAAGACACAATATTGAAAACAAGAAATTTCATGGAAATTTAATGTATCTTTAAAATTTAGCATAACTTGATGAAAAACATTAAAATGTTAAATATCTTAGTAAACATGAAAATTTGTCACAACCAAAATCATTTAAAAACCTGTGTATAAAAGTTCATTATTCCCAAGCCGATTTGAAAAAACTCATTATGTTTATGACTAAACTTTTAGAAAATTCATTATGCCCATGCCTATGTGAATAAACCCATTTATTCACATATTATCATCTCATGAGATTCTAGCTTATACAAATATATTTTAGGGGGAATAGGGCCTCACCCAAAATCATCTAAGCATATGTATTCCACTTAAAATAAATAATAAATTAAATAACCCATTGAAAATTAATTTGTTTTTTAATCTTATAAAATAGTATTCAAATAAGAAATAATCAAAATATAATTTCCTAAAATTATTCATAACACAGTAAAAAAGATAAGATGACTGAAATATTATTTAATTAGATATAAACCTTTGAAGAAAAAATAGAGTGAAAATAAAAATGTTTTCAAAAAAACAATTTAAATATTTTTATAAAATATTCAGTGAAAATTACTTTCAATAACACATTTTTGAGTTGGTAAATAGAATAATTTTTTAAAACATATAATAAAAAAATTCAAATAAAATATCCTAAAAAATACCATATGTTTTTGAAATGTTAAAGTGAAAATACATTTAAAACATTTAGTTTTAAAAAACAATCTTTATAGATGGAAACTAAAAAATTAACAAAAAAATTATAAAATGAAAATATGGAGTGAATGATACAACCTTTTATTTTAAATGTATAGAAAATCAATTTTAACATTTTGAAAAAACCTTGTTTAAAACTCACTAAATTAAAAAGCTTTTGAAGAATTTTTTTATAATTAATAAAGTGGAATAAAATTCTCATTGGTGCTAAATTTTTTTTTATTTTTCTACTAGATAAAGAAGAACATTTTTGGGAAGAAAAACATGGAAATATAACCAAAATAATTTAAAAGAAACAAGAATTATTCTTAATAAAAATATATTTTGACAAAACAATGGAGACATAAAGGAAGAATATTTTGGTCTAAAACATGATTTTCATTAGAAAAGATGGTATAAATACATCCAAAAATAATATAAATTTAGTATTAATCAATCTTGAAAAAATAGTAACCAAATAAGAGTGATTATGACCCAAGAAAGAGATTTGAGTCAAAGAAACCCCTTAAAACCTTTTTAAATTTTGAATCAAAACACCATGAAAGGTATAACTCTAAAAGGAACTATAAATATCATAAATTATTATAGTATCATTATTCAAAATTAAAATATGGTAGTAATAACACAATTTTAAGGGAAACATTGTGTATAGATTAATCATGTGTCAAAGAGTTTAGAATTGAGAAAAATAAACCCTTAAAAATTAAGAAACATTCGAATCGAAACACTTTGAAAATCAGAGAATATAATTAAACATAAAATACGAATATTAAATGAAAATTCCTTATATTTTGTCTTAAATATTCATTATATATTCCACATTAATGAAATTAGGTTAATAATACCAAACATTTCTCAAAGAGAGGAATTTAAAACCCATTACCTTGTTTCCTTCATTAGAAGATCACACACTAAACTCTTGTAAAAAACATCACTAAATTAATATCCTATTTCATAATTTTATTATAAATATTACCTCTTTATAATCCTTATTATAAATTTTTATCATGAGTATATTAATTAGTAATAGAGTATTATGATCATCAGGTGTTGATAACTTTAACTATTTGCGTCATGTTTAATATTTTTGATATCATTAACCACAATTTTATAAAAATATAATTATTGATATATCACAAAAAATTATATAATATATAACTTATATTAATTTATAATATTCCTATTTCATTCAATATGTGTTTTGGTTATGTTATGTGAAAACTAAATTGATAGCTGCATGTTTCTGTAATTTTAGAGAATGAAAATAAATCTTTAATAATAGGATAGATAATTAGTATAATATTAATAGAACCATATACCAATATTTATTTTATTATTAAATTATATTAATATTAGTTTTCATGTTCTCATAGTTGTCCATAAAAGAGTTTTATAGAATCATTCATGCTGTTGGTTAAACCGACCCAAACATGAAGATAATTTAATTCATTTGGTGAGTATGGTTAAAGAGGTTATTATTTTGACATAATATCACTTTAAAATAATAAAAATAATATTTTTTTTATTTTTTTATTAAGTTGAACTGGATTTAAATATATTTGGATAAATAATAAAAAAAATAAAAAACGAAAAATCAATTCATCATGGAGGCGGCAGTAGCATACATGCACGATTAACATTCCTTTATTTTAACAAGCAGATGGAAATTAATAACTAGGTTTTATACCTTTTATATAAAAACATCTCAATATAATAATGATACTGAATCTATGATAATATTGCGCGGATAAGATATTACGAATAGTAGGATTAAAATGAAAATTTTAAGAATGGGATAATATATATGTTGGATACTTGAGATTGTGGTATACTCAACATGAATCATAGTAAGGAGATGACACTATATATGTATATGATTAAAAGTCAAAATTTAATCCTCATGTGGTTAGATCCTCTATGTGGGGGCTCAATTGGGATCAACCTGAGATTGTCATTTTTGAGGGAGTAGTCCCAAATTTGGGTGTCTAGTATGAATTAGTTCACTAATAGGTGGATGGGTTGGCATATTATACCAGATATGGATATATGTATATGATATAACCCTATATTTGTTGGTTTTTTACATGATTAAATGATTGGTATTTATAATATTGATGGGGATGTTTTTCTTGGGTCTTAACATTGGTGATGTGTGACCTATGGGCTTGGTGGGAGACTCTAGTGATTTTGATATGCAACTCCAGAAATTAGTGATCCATGATTATAGAGGGAAGAATAAATGTTATGTGATGGTAAATTGGGAGAGATGGGTTGTCCCAAATGTTGAATTCCCTATAGTTGGGAATTTTGGGTATATGCTACATGTCTGAGATTGATGTTCATCTTGTGTTATCGAATATAGGATATAGTAATGGTGATGCCTTAGATTTTGAGAACATGGAATTCATATATAGGTGATGTTCCTTAAGATTTGTTCATTATAGGTTCTTCCATATATGATTTTGGCATGATTAATTATTTTATTGTTATAGGTAATGCACCATTTTTGTTAATTATTTTTTTTCAATGTTTGGTTTTGATGGGAAGTACAAATTGAGGGCCTAAGCTTGTTAACTCTTGATATTCTATCAAGAGAGCATTGAGATCATGGGTAGACTCACATTATTAGTAAATGGCATTTATTGGTATGTATTCCAATTATCAACCTTAACATAGTTGAAATTTACAATCTTGAAGAGAATCATTAAGGGTGATTTGGGGTGGATATGATTGACATGCGATGGAGCAGATTTATTATTTTAGGCAGGTGATCCTAGGTATGATAATGTGAGACACATGGTAGCATGAGTTGGATTCTATGATCAGGTGGTATTGGAACATGAACCTATTGGGTTCTTATGGTATTGAGATAGTACACATTGGTTATGTATGGAACCATTTGAAATGGTAATCAGTGAGTGGCCAAGTATGAGTCAAGGAATAATGGGTTTTGTGAGATGCTTGAATCTTAAGTACTCGAGGATAGATGAAATGATAAATATTTCAAGTGGTGAGGGATGTATTTTGAAATTTATTGGTTTTGGTGGAGTGTTTGATCTATGATTTGATAATAGATTAATGTTTACTGTGATGAAATGAGCTTGGATCAGGAGGAGTGAAATGCATGTGATTATAAAACATATTTATGATTAGCTCGATGAGTAGTATAAGGGATTTTATATGGAGGGGACTATGACAAAACATATATGATCCCCTAATAACATTTAAACACCAATTTTATTAATAATTTAAAATCTAACTCTATTTTTAATAATTTGTATAATGATAATAAGTTAATTACCTAATTTAAATTTTAATAACCTTTAGGTGGTATGAAGATAACATTTCAGTACCCCAACCTAAGTTCATGTTGATCTAAATAGAGTGAGAATATATATTTAAGAAACCTATATTTTTTGAATCATGTGAAAATTATTTTTCCAATATATATAAAAAAAGTTCTTCATTATCTCAAATTTCACTGGTAGTTGTCATTTGGGATGGCAGTGGATACCAATCAAACACTCTGGAAGTAGCAGTGAATGTGTATTTTGATGATCAGATTATGAATTATTTCGTAGATTTAAGTATATATATAGGTGATGGTAATTCAAGAATATAATGATAGTATAATTCTATTTTTTATTCATATTAGAAACAAAAACTATAGGTTAAGTATCCTTTAGAATCAAAAATTCATATTGATTGATGTGATCAACATCAAGGATCGGGTCAGCTCTCTAATAGCTCGAGTTTGAGGAATTGTTTACTACCAAACATGTTTTTATGGATCCATTATATATTTCAAGAAAATACAATCCTAGAGGGTTTATGATTAACATTCTATGATATATAAAATTATGAGATACATTTTAATTCCTTATCCTAAACC
The DNA here is from genome assembly GCA_963277665.1 of Viscum album. Lineage (NCBI taxonomy): Eukaryota > Viridiplantae > Streptophyta > Magnoliopsida > Santalales > Viscaceae > Viscum > Viscum album. The sequence goes on from OY728119.1 coordinate 1,983,752,558, forward strand.
CTTTGTTTCTGATATATTGGATGGTCTTGAGGTATAGATTAAAGGGTAGAAGAATGATTCTATAGAAGATCATGTATATATTGTAGTGAAAAATATTTTTGAGAAACCATTGACTCATAATCAAGGTTTTTATGGATCCTATAGAGGGTTCGAACAAATAGAACCTTTGAGGTACTATGATCAATAAGTTATGCTCTATAAAATTAAGATATCTACTTTCATGTATTGTAAAAAAACTAAGTTTCTAGTATACTAGAATGTATTGAGGTGTAAATTGAAGGGTATAAGAATTATACTATGTAAGATAATGTTCATATAGAGTGTAAAAATCCATTTTATGATTAGGATAATAAAAAGAGTGTGGAAATTTTAATTTTTTTAATTAACTTAACATCATTACCAAAAGCAATACTCCTTGTCTCTTTGGTAACATTTGAATTATAATATACATGAAAGAATAAATTCAAATATAACATTAAATATAAATAACATAATTATAATCATGAAATAACATATCAAATGGAAGTATATACACCTTATAAAATAATATAGTTTCGTAACATTACATATGTCCCAAGGAAGATAATTTGAGATGACAAACCCTTACCTCGAGCCCCAATTGATTCAAAATCACTCTATCCTCATCTATAATAAATTTTAATATTTGATAATAATATAGAGAAAACATATAAATACTTATTATATCATATATTATCAACATATAACATTTTAACATTTCTTTTATTAATAACCCCATATTAAAATCATCGTTTCTGTGGGTTAACTATTTCATTTATCATCAGTATTTCAGTGTAGTAGTTCGGGTCCTTGTGCTTTGATCATGATTACATCATCTTCAGAATGTTAATAAATATTTAAACATTATATATATCCATTATTTACATATTTATAATCATTCATAAAATATAGAGATAGAAATATGTATTAAACTGTTCATGGAGACAGTAGGTCGTACATACACCTGAATGTTGTTTACACTTTTTACAATAGTTGAAAGCTAGCCTATACCCACACTTATTTCCCAATGGTTTGAAATTTTTTTGTAAAAAACTATACAAATTTTTTTATCAAACTATTTCTATAGATAATTTAAGCTGGGTTTTACCAAGGGTTTAACAAAACTGTTGGGAAAGATAAATATTACATATATTTTTTTGTTAACCATCGGTAAAAAAACAATTGATTTCAGAATATTTTTGGGGTCCCTCCTGATTTTTCATCCCCACGTGAACCCTCCCTAACCTCCACCTCTAGACCCTCTCCTCCCCTCTCCAACCCTGACATCCTCAACCGATTGGCCTCTACCTCTAACCCCTGAGCCCCAGCCCCCCTCGGATCCCTCTCCTATGGAGACATTCCCCCTTCCCATCTTGGCTCCCTCTCCGATGATGACGTACCCCTCCCCTCTCAGCTCCCGGTGATGTTCCCCCCTCCCCTCTCGTCTCCCTCTCCTGGAGAAATCCCCTTTCCCATCCTGATTCCCTCTCCTCTAACGACGCCCCCAGCCCCTATCCAGTCACGAGCGAGACCCCCTATAACCAAACACCTCATGCGATGTCCCCCTCTCTTGGCTCCCTATCCTCCCACTATTTCACCTAAATTTTATTTATGGTTCCTGATTAGTACTTCTAGTTAAGGAAATCCATTCATATAAATCATGAATTTTCTAGAGTTTTTGGTAGTAACCAATTCATGGTTTGGTGAATTATTGGGTTAATTGTGAATTTTTTGAAAATAGAGTCTTCTAGAAATGTTGGGTTAGATTGACATGTTGTAAAACATTAATTATTACAATGAATTCAATAAAAAGTTCATGACTTTTTAATAGCCTCATATTTTCTTCTATATACCCCTATTAGACTTGATACTATGTTTGATTTTTTTTTTAATCATGATATATATGTGATGAAGTTGTTTTGTCATTAAGATGTGAAATGATGTGGGTTAATTTGAGGTGAGTGATACTATAAGAAATTTTATGGGTTGTTGTGAGGATTTTCTTTCCATTTAATTGATTGGTTCATGAAACATAAGTTGATGCTGCATATATTAAGTAATTGGAATGGGTAAAGTAAAATATTGGTCTTGGATTTCTGAGTTGGTTATTTGGATGTTATTATCTATCAAAAGTGGGTATGTCTCTATTGACTATGTGTGTATTTTCCAATTGACCAATTTATTTATTGAACTGACCATGAAATACACATTTCCCATAATACAGAAGCACCACAGAAATCATAGATTGAAAATACACCCTACAAGACACCCATGGGAGACACCCCTTTAGAATTGAGAAATTCACAATGCTGGTAGAAAATCTACCAACAACTTTAATCTTAGTATAGTATAATGAAATGGTTTACACCATCATGACAAGGTATACCATCTGGTTCATAGACTGGTTCTCAACGAGGTTCAAGAGTAGGAACAAATACCAAACATTGATTGTGGTCCTTGTGAGATTCTTTCCATAGTGAAGAGGGTTATTGCACAATCTTCAACTCAACTAATGTAGAAGAGGTGCATATTCAATGGATAAGTGTACTAATATAGTGTTTCCAACAACATGATATATAAAGAACATAATGAAAATGAATAGATTATTAAATGGAACAGTTTCCATCTTGCTTTTAGGAACATGATTTGACCAATGGGGTGTTGTGGTTCTTATATATTGGGTGGTGACATGTATAGTCACAGGATATAGGTATGTTTTTGATTAGTTTTTATTTTATTTTCTTTATCGCATTATCCAATTAGGTCTTTTACATCTTTATATTGATGGAGGGTAGTGATGTTATCCTGAATTGTTAATGTAGATCACTTTTATACTATAATACCATGATGTGTGAGTGTAAGGAAACATTGGAACCTTGAGTAGCCTTGGGGTCTTCTATGAGATGGAAGTTTTTTTAAACATTGTGTGGGAACATTTCTGGAGTATGTTGGAGTCATGAAATAACCCCAAATGTCTCCATGAGATTGCATAAATCACCCCAAGTGTCTCTATACATCGTATCATCCTCACAAGGATTGACCACTCACCTAATCCTATCAAACATATCCTAGTCTGGCCTCTCAGTCACATTGTCTAGACTCATCTCTCGAGGATTATCTCGTACCTCGATACACATCTCATCATCCTATTGAGTCAATAAGGTTTTCCTTATGACTTTTTCAATTTCTTCATTCATGGGGGAGATTGATAAGTCATCAAGGATTCCTTACGAATTTATCATTCCTCTTTTTTTGAAAATCACAAACACCTTTTCTTAAGGAAATTATCATTTTACCCCTGTTTTACTTCAATAAAAAAAATTTATTTCCCAAATGAAATTTACCCCTATCTTGTTTTCATTGTTCATATCAATATTTTTCTTAAGTGTAAAAATCAGATTCATATCTAAAACCGCAGAATCGTATAATACTTCGACAAGAAGAATTCTATTTTAGGATCTGAATTCTGGATACGAAATCTAATGAAGTATCACTCTGAATTATGGATATGAACTATCATAAAGTTCCACTCCTAATTCTGGATACAAACTCTCATGAAGTTCCACTCTGAATTCTGGATATGAACTCTCATAAAGTTTCACTCCGAATTCTGATTACGAACATCTCTAAGTTCTGACTCCGAGTTTTCTGAATTCAGACTCCTAAATCTAATGAGGTCTGACTACGAATTCTCATGAACTTAGACTCCGAACATTGTAAGTTCTGGATCTAAATTCTAGTGAAATCAGACTCCGAATTTCCTTGAAATTCAAACTCTGTATTTCCTCAGAATTAAGGTTCCGAATTCCTACAAAATAGATTCTGAATATTGTTAATTTTATAGACTTCGAATTTATTTTTACTTCCATTCGGAACTTTAACCTTTCACATTCTGAACTTTCATTTTCTACTCCATTCCGAATATCAGTTTAGTTATGCTTACACACGTTTATTATAAAATTATATCATTCTTTCAGTTATTGACTAACCATTGGTTGAATGACATGTGTACAGGTCCCTCCGAAATTCAAGGAGAAATATGACCGTTGGAGGAGGGAGATGACCGTTGGAGCTTCACCTATAAATATGATCTCATTTGGACATGCTCAGAACTTTTGGAATTTTGGTGCTCAGAACTTCCTGAAGTGATTTCTAGAGAGAGAGTATCTTATCAACTCTCAATATTCATGTAGAAAGTTTTGAATAGATTGTTGAAACTTTTCCTTGTGAATATTTTCTTCGTGTGACTCCGATTGTTGCAGTGTACAATCGAGGGCTTCTGGGGATAGGAAGACAGAGGTTCCCACACCTTGAAGTTGAGGGATTCCTTGCTGAGGAAGACAGAGGTGCCGATTACCTGATAGTTTAGGGCTTGCAAGGATAGCAAGACAGACTCTCATCTTCGTATCGAGGGCTTACCCTGGTGTGGGTATGACATACTTTCTTGATATTATAAATCAAGGGACCTTTATCCAAGGTTGTTGGATACCCTTCTCTTTGTGTTAAAAGATTTATTACTTATTACGTGTTTTTGTTACAAGTTTTTTCCGCTACATTTTGTATTGTTGAGGAAAGTATACTTTCTTATAATTCCTCATCCTTGTACTCTGATATAGTTAGATTCTATACGCTTTAAGTTATAATCTTAATATTTGTAACTTTAGATAAGTTCCATTTTCAAAATCACTTTTCTAGAATCTATGAATTCTTTAGTACTCATAGAGGTCTTGTGAATTATCCTGTTTAACCTTGTTAAACATAACTGTCCTAAAAATTTACTAAGGGAATTTTTAAAAGGTACAATTCACCCCCCACCATCTTGTATCTGAGAATCTCATTCTTATTTCGATCGTACGTTTGGTATTATAGAGTATATCATACTCAATCACATACCATCCTAACACATCCAACTAGAAAATAATGATTATACACACCATGATTATACTAGTCACAAAAGTACACCATGTCTAACCCATTAACATTCTTATCTAATCCACATGGGAATCTTCTAGGGTCCCTCAGACGTGTCCTAGTTACTACTCATTGACCATAATCCTCATCCCACACACTATAGTCTTCTCTAGGAATGTATACCATTCTTTAATTATATTTTCAATAATTCAGTCAAGAACCTCATCAAAATCATGTATTATAACCCAGCCCCACTAACCAGGTTTCATCCTAAGTAAAATCTCACCAAGCCTATTGGAATTATAATTCCAATCTTTCTGATAACACCCAATACCCACGCTAGCATCTCATCCTTAATCTCTTTAGTTGAACTCTAGAATCATTAAATGGAGTAAAAAATTTCATAATACATTTTATAGGATTAGAGGGGCCATCCCACTTTAAGAACCCACCAAGATTCCAGTCCATCTTTATAAGTATTTCATCATCAAATGTTATACGTACAATTGCCACACCTATCACTACAAGGCCCAATCCCCTTAAGAATATTTTACTTGATCTAAACCCTCATCTAGTCCATACACATATCATCCCAACTATAAGACATATGTTAGACCATGCATATCTGAATCGATATCTTATCTAATTGGAGACCTAGTGACATGGTGATTTCATATCCATAATATTACTAAAGAACCTTCTATAAACCTAGGTGGCTTGTAACACCATATCAATATGTCTAATATGTTAATCTATTTCTATTCATTTACCATCCTTAGAGTCCATGAATCTCATGGAACATAGTTATAATTAATTCCATGGAAATCTAAGACTTAATAATCATGTTAGTGTTTAAGGGTTTATAGAGGCTCTTAATAATTTATTTCTAGACATGGAATTAAAATGTTTTTCTATTTTGATAATTCAATATAAGGTAGGAATATCCACATATTGGAGTATTTCCCACGATTACATAGATAAAAGTGGTTTCCTATGAATAAAAAATAATGATAGAATGTTCTCATAAGACTCCATGAGATCTGCTATCTTTTACCTTAGAGAAGATACATATTGGGGTAATTAATCAATTGATGAAGGCCCCTCCTCTAAAACCTATCATAGTGCATCTACATTGGTAGCAACATCATGTTTGGCCAGCTCTACCATATCATGGGGCCTATATTGTTCTCCTACTATCTTATTTTAAATAGTTAACATGTACCGTGGGTGGGAAAACTCCTGTGGAATCCTATCAATTTCAACACTCCCCACATTTATGATTTTCGGTGAGTCACTAATTCCATTTCAAGATGAGAAAATTTTTCTGGGGAATTATTCTGATGTTCTAGATCCAAACATGAAACATCCACTAATGATAGATTCAATTATAGTTCCTTATTCTCCTACCTAATGGTGACCACCTCCTTCACCCTATCATGTAGTACTTGATATCCAAACCCACAGGATATGCGGTTTCTGAACATGTACCTGAAGTGGACCAAATAGTCATTGAGATCTTTAAAGGGCCCCTATAAGATCATTCTTTATATCCCTCCCCAAACTTTTCGCAATTTTTTTTATTTAATTGTATATTACTCTGAACATTATCTCAATCCCAGTCAAGGAACATATATGTATTCAGGAAAAAGGTGGTGAGTGAGGGACACATGCTCGCATCCCTTAGTAGCATGGTGTATAGGCAGATTCTATGGGAAGAGACACTGAGGCCAAAGGATCTAGGATCTCTGATCCTTAAGGATACATTCCATAATAAATCACATAAGTCATGTTAGTCAACGTACTTAAATAATGTTGTCAAAAGAATCGAAATTTTGTTAACCGTTGAAGATTTACCATATTCAATTAATGTAGTAGCTAGTTCTTTCACCTCAACATTGACCAAAGGGATGATAGAAATGTGTTCCTTCCATGCATAATTGATGCGTAGATGATTCCCCTTCCATTGACATAATATGTTGAAGGAGATTTCCAGAGAAACCACCACCCTAAAGGTGTGGAAGGATAAACCAAGGTCAAAAAATTTCATACAGACCCAATGGTATATTCAATTTCAGGATAAATGATTACCATCTCCTAATGATGCCTCCATCCTAGCTAGGAATTGCATAGAATAGTTAACCAAATCAAGAGATTCTAAGAGTGTTCACCGTCATGTCAGTTCAAAGGTATGAGGAATATTGCACCCACATTAGATATTAGGCTCAACCATTCTTGGACCTTGTTCATTATATACTCTCCTTGGACCCTGTCTAAGCCTTGGGGCATTCTGAAGGGATGGAAGGTGTATCTTTCTTGGATATATAATTTTTTTCCCACTAAGGAATGTGAATAGGACCGAAATAGTTAAGTAGGTTATGAAGAGATACTTAAGAAATTTGATGATTAATGTCAGAAAACACACTACTTACTTGATGAATTTGTGTGAGGTTTCTTAGCTAACTACCTCACACATTTCGTCTTGTATGTATTATTTGAGGGAAGTCCTTCAGAAGGGTATGCTAGTTTATGTGTTGGATGTGGGACTAGTGGAGGTATACATCCATTTCATGGTGAGATGACTTATCAGATTTATATGAACAACATGCATATACCATAGAGAGATGTTCCAGGATTTCATATATTATATAGTAATAATATTGCCATCAATCATAAACAACATAAATCATTAATTTATAGACAACTAATTGAATCTTCTCTTGTAATATATAATGACGTTTGGATCTGTAACTACAAATACCAATGACCAGTATTCACCTAACATAAAAATATCAACTCATCACTATAGTTAATATAAAGACAACATTAAGTTGTTCCCATCTATCCCAGGACAACATTGTATCATAAACCACTCATCCACAAACATATGGTGCTCTCCACCATAATACATGGATCATATAGGTGAATTCCAATAAATGGTGGTCCGCATAATAGGAATCACCTATCGATAATGTATCCCCAATGGTCCATCGACTATTTCAATACAATTCCCACCTTTCCACAACATGTCTTATATAAAAACAATGGTCTATCATCATCTAGTTGAATTAACCTAGAAATGCCTAGTCCCACCCACCAACGTGATATCACATATCTCGATTAGGATGTTTAATTACTATAAGACATCAATAGATAATCTAAATTTCCACACTTACAATTAGTCTAATTCCATGGGTAGATCACCCACTTTCAAGCACCCATCCTTATTGAGAATCAATATACTAGACCACCCCACTCAAATACTATGTCACATATATGAACATATAATGACATAATTATATGATGATTCATATCTTGAAAAACTATAGATAAATGATTTGGTTAAGTAGAATTACACCAATAAACAGTATGGGAAAACATCATATAGGTTATTAGTGACACAATAATTTATTAGACTCCATCATAGCCAGAAAAAAAGGATTAATTACCAACCTAACTTGTTCCTCTACTGACCCACCAAGGGTCAATATACATCCCTTGCATGGAGATACTATATAGTCATCTTCAAGTAAAATATCACCATATTATCCATAATACCATTAATTAGAAGTAATATTGTGGTTCAAATATGTAAAATAAATCCAATATGTTATATAGGAAAATACCATACATGGTTTTTTTAATTTAAATAGTTGATCCCTAATCGTTAGTGACAACAATCACATTAAAGGATTGAAATCTCAACCAAAACCTTCATTCCAAGAATTATTCATGTTGAAGATCCCCATGCCAATTGGCTCAAAACTAAAACCATAAATAATAATTGAAAATACATGCATCATCATTAAATAAATATCTCAACTATAAACATAAAAAACAAGAATAATAAAACCTCATCCCTTGTAACCTATAATTCATACTAGAAATGGTATTCATAATTAAATTTTCTCAGATCCAAAAAATTCTCAAAATTAATGAAATTTCAGGTTTGCTCAACCACCTAAACTAGAGTGGAACATTAACATAATAACCATGAAATATTATCTTTGATGTCATTACATGAACACCTAGTTAAATAAAACATATTTTAACATCCTTTTTTTTGAAACTTGATAAAACTCTACTAATTTATGTAAAATAGTGGAATATTATAATTCTTGAAAAACATGATATCAGTAACCATGCTTTGTGATTCTACCCAAAGATTATTAACTGGACTATAGAAGGAACTAAAACACAGGATCAATAATCCCTTGATGTCTCTAAATAGTCTTCTCCCCCCCAATTCCCAAGACATTAATCTTCCATCCACATTCAATTTCATACTGGTATTGGGTGGCCTCCTCTTTATCCATTTAACCTGAATACCTTGAGAACATTCCATATTACTAAAAGTCCTTAGTAGTAACCTTCATAACTATGAAATGCACTCCCCTCCATTAATTAGTGCACCAAAATCCTCCATAAGAGGATTCACTAACACCTGATAGAGAAGGGAATAAATTCTTTCACCTATTTTCTCTTATTTTCTTCCCAAATAAATCACCACACAGCCATAAAATCCATTTTATGAGTGTTTTTTTGAATTTTGTACATTTTATTGTCTATATGAGTTTTTTTTAAAATTATTTATTTCTAGGTGTTTTATTCATCATTGTATGTTGTCTGTATGAGTGTTTATTTTATTCATCATTATTCTTCATATTTGTACTGTATATCCAGAGTGGAGGTAGCTATATGTTGTTTGCAGGAATTATAGTATTAAAATTACATAGGGGAGACTACTATAATTCCATAGGGGAGACTATGAGAATTTCATAGGATGGGAGGTCATTGTACGCTACTTTATAGAATTACTGTACTGTTGATGGGAGGCCGCTGGAATTGCAGTGGAGAGGTGAAGGTTTTTTCCAGCTTATGTTATGGGAGGTGCAGGTTTAAAATGGGGTTAGCTTGTTTTGGAGTATAGGATATAACAACGGTTCTGTAAACCATTGGTATACTATATGATGGACTACATATCTGAACGGTTTCATTTAAACCATTGGGAACAAACATAAGTTTCATCTATAATAAGGGTTCAAAAACTATTTGTATACATATATTACAATGGTTTTATTAAAACTATTCGGAAATATAAGATGTTGGAAAGTATGTGTACCAACAGTTCTTGAACTATTGGTACACATATATACCAACGATTTTACTTATATTGTTGACATAGATTAGATTCAGAGAGATTATACCAATGGTTTCTAATAAACTGTTGGTATAGGGCTATTGCGATGCCTAACATACCAACAGTTCTTGAAACCATTGGGATAGGTTATCCCAATGGTTTCAGGCCCTCTCGCAATGGTTTCAAACCATTGGGATATGTCAAATTTTTAGAAGTGTCAATAGATAGAACAAAATAAATTTAAATAATAATTCAACTTTACATAGTCATTATTATATCAAAAAATTATTTTACATTAATTAAATATATCTTTATTACCATTTATGTAAAACATAAATGAAAAATGAATCTCATTGCATCTTGGATGTGGTAGTCCACATGTACACATGAGTGACGTTATCATTTTCCAATGGTTTAGAATTCCAGAAGGTAAATATGATAATATAGTTATAGAAGAATAATTATGTCATAAATATATTATATAAACATGAAAATAATCATAATAACCATCCATAAAATATGATGATGAAAAATTAATAGTATTCCCATGTAGAGATAATAAGTTTCATGTACGCACGAGAAATAATTTCACTTATCATTTGATTTAAAGAGGATGAATAAAGGTGGATTCATAATAATAATTACATTTTGGTATATTAAATCTTTAGAATTTATTATTTTGTGAATAATATAATAGAATTATTGAGGTAAAAGATGAAATAAAAATAAAGTGACTGGTTAAGGAGATTACCTGTTCCATGAAACATCTCATTTAAATACTCTCTTAGTCATCCTATGGTTTGTATTATTGGAAGACCAACTCATATGAAATATGTATAGATAATTTTATAAGGTTTTTTAGGGTATGGAATATATAGAAGACTCAAAAGGTGTGAATAAGTGAGGGGAGGATGTTCCCTTTTATAATTGAAGTGAAGGGAACTTTTAGAATACCTTAAAAGATTGAATTATAATAAATTTATTCTTGAGAAATATTCGTTAAAATGGAAATATATTCGAATATAACATTTTAAGTTGTTGTAAGAAAATGAAAAAATAAACTTTATTTTTTTATTTAACCCCTCAATTTACTCATTTTAACCATAACCATGATAACAACTTTTTCACTATTATATGGATTAAATTTTACCTATAAGCTAACTATTAACTCATAAATTTAAATAGGGTGAAATTTTGAATAATATAACATCCTAATGACTTTTTAAAATACTTTTAAGATTTTTAAATAAATTAATAAATTATTATTTCCATAAAATATCATTAACGTCATTTTTTCACAACTCATTTAATTAGATTTTAATGATATATATACAAAGATATGTTTATAATATAAATATTTATCACATTAATAATAAATAATTATTATTTAAAATATTATTTGGATTCTATAATTTGTCAAAATTATATTATTTATTATATTTAAAATCATTTATTTTATTGTTTTTTCAATTGAATTAATAATGTATTAGCATTGTGTAAGTATTTAAAGTAATTATATAATTACTAATATTTATAAATAATTTAACATGATAAAAAATAATTTTTCCTTAAAATACCCATTTTTAGGTGAACTTATTCTCTTTTTCCCTTATGTAATAATTTAAGAGATATTAAAGTCAAGAAAATGTCATTTTTACTTTATCTTTTACCTAAATATTATAAATTCCATTATCAAGGGAAAATTGAATATAAATTCTATATATTTGAGAATATTATGGGATTTGGAGAAATAAAATCATACAATATGATAAAGGAATGTTTTGGACTGATTTTTTAACTTTATTATATTAGTCATATCCCTAATTAGCCCATTTTACCTTTATTATGACAGTAAAAATTTACTCTAGTTATTATTCATGGTGACCAAAATTAAAAGTGGTCTATTTACCAAATTTGGACCTCATTATTCAAAATATTGAATATATTTTTCATGATTCAAATTTTAGAAGTGGTATAAATTAATTTTACATTGAAATGTAAAATGAAAATATATATATATATTTTTTCCGAAAACTTGGATTTTAAGTATAAAAATGTTTTGATATCAAATTCAGGCATAAAATTATCTAAATGATCATAATTATGTTTTTTTTAATCAAAATAAAATAATTAAATTTTTAAAAAATAATAAAATATTATTTTAATTTCTAAATACTCAAAAAGAAATTACAGTATTCAATAAAAGTCAGTATTTTCCAATATTCATTAAAAAATAAAACCATTAAGTAAATTATCATTAATTAATCATTATATTATTTTTATATAATGAATTCTATAATTATATCCTTTTTGTAAAATAAAATTAAAAATTTTTCTATAAATTAATTTCATTATTAACTCCCAAAAAATCAATAAAATAATTTTTAAAGTATACTTATTTTTAAAGAAAAAATGGATTTACTAAAAATTAAATTATAAATTGCTAAGAATTAATCATTAAATTTTCATTGAGTAGTTACTATATACATATTTCATAATATGGTTATTTCAACACATTCCCAAAAATTCAACGACTATGTTATAATGGTCAAATTTAAATAATAATAATATTTTGTGGTTCATTTAGTCTCAATGTTTTGTGTTGTATATGAAATCGGACATAATTTTATCCATCTAAAATCACTGGGTGTTACATTCTCCAAATCCTCTTTAATATATCATGCCCTCATAATTTTTACTTGTTCTTGGTGATCATGGGATTGAAATTCGAAAATTCATTTTTGGAAAACCCACATCATAAAAAGGGTTAATAAAACACCTATGAAATATAGGGAAATGGAAATATGAAGGTCATTTGAAATAAAATAAAACAAGGTTTAAAAATAGGATAACATTAATTATAATTTAAAATATGTACATGGATGATAAAAAAAAGTTCCAAAAGAATGGTATAGGGTGATAGAGAATATGGTCAGGATAAATTTAACAACCACAAAACCATAAATTTGTGATTGGTGATAAGATTATGGAATCATAAAAAATTAAGGTAATAGGAAAAAAAATTATTCAATATCCTTTTCCAATATTTTTAGGAATATTGTTTCCTTATATACTGAAATCATAAGTAAATATACATTTTTACAAGTATTATTTCATCCGTTAATTAATTTCCACCAAAAAATCATCTTTTTCTTCAAACGATGAGTATTCAAGATTAAATTTTTTATGCTTGGAAGACTAAAATTAACTTCGTAGTACCAAAATGATATTAATATATTCTTTATATCATAAAATATTAAAAAAAATAAAATGGTTATAAAAATATAATTCTCAAAATGAATAAACCATCATATGAAAAAATATAACATTTACCACAAAATATTCATTAATAAAATCCAAATATCAACTTAGATCATTTGATAAATAAATTTGAATAAAGTTTTACAAAATATTCTAGATAAAGGTTGAAACTAAAATATAAGAATGATTTGATCACATATTCTAAAAATATAATTTTAAAATTTAACTCCAAATAATATCAATCACTCTTAATGTCTCATACCAAAAATTTATATTCCCTAATCATATAATATCAATGATATGATAATCACTTCCATAAATAACTTGAGTCACCATAAATATATGTAAATATCATATATGATTCTAAAATATAATTAAACATTTGTTCCTAAAATAAAATATGATAATGCTTTATTTATATAAATCATATATGGTTCCAAAAATAGAGAACTTTTAAAATAAAACTTATTAATAAATCATTTTTCAATCTCATGGTTATCTCTATCATAAGTCATATTTTTTAAAAAACAATATATTCATTTTTTTCATGTCATTTAAAAAATAAATGTCAAACTAACTGGGATTTCATGTAAGACAGTGGTAGGTGTTTCATCTTTATCCTAATTCGGTTGTGGGTTCATGCCCCGCAACCTTATCGGGTGTAACGAGTTTTTTTTACTCAACCTATATTAATATAATTCTTTTAAATCCCCTTTAAATATAATGATATCCTTAAAAGTAACCATATTCATTGAGTATTATATATACTCTAAAGGTTATCAATACTTTTAAATTTATGAAAATATAATTATTCATTAACTAATAATGCATGTTGAACCATAGGGTTTCTTATACCAGATACCAAAAAAATATATCCCAAAATATCATTAATCCTCTTAAAATATCTTCACTTAAAACCTAAAAATGGGTTTCAATGATTTGGAAGTTATGAGAAACCTTAAAATCATAAAACTATGATGGTATTCATAATGCTTAACTTAATCATAAATGAATACATATATTCTTCCACAATCCTTAGATGATTTATGATTCTTCTAACCAAAATATCATTGGTAAAAATACTTCTACATCATAAAAATTTAATCACAATACATAAATACTTCAACCCTTTCACTTCAAAGATTGGTATAACATAGTTCCTTTCATGTTCTAAGAGTCTACCTATAAAATAGGTAATTAACATGGATAATTTTCAGGTTCCCAACATTTAAGAAAACAAACAATAAATGGTTCTTTAGAATTATATTTATTTATCTCCATTGAAATAACATTTAATTATACACTTCTTTTCCACACATAAATCATTTTCCTATTATACGGAGACATTCTACTAGGAATCTCTTTCCATGTTTTTTAAATGATGTAAATTTATCCCTCATTCCTCTATAGTCTCCACCACCTGTGCACTAAGTGGACCTCATCCTTCTCTTCTTTGCTGAGCCCTAGAGTTGGTTTAGGTATAGGTTGTTATTCATATACCATGAGAACCGATGAGGACTAATCAAAACAACTTTCACTTCATTCATCTTCCCATTTGGTTTCTTAAAATCATCACATTTTCCTTAACATTAATTTTTAACATCTCTTCTTCAGGCATTATCCATTAACAAAAGCCAAAAATCGTGGGGCGAGAACCATTAATCATAATTTTGAAAAATCATTTTAAGGATATCAAAATCATGAAGACTTATTTTCAAAAAAATGACACCTTAGGTTTTAACTAAGCCATTCCTAATCATTATCAATTCAAATCCTTCAAGATGGTTCATAAAGAAAGTGTGAATTAACCTAGTAATATCCCTCAAGAGTGTCAAACTTGGTACCCAATAAGGACACACTCATCATTCACTAAAATAATGGATGATATATACTCAAATAACTCCTTCTAAGGTTATTACCCTTTGATGCATCTATTCCAAAACCATGTACACTTTTAATATCTAGACATGTATGTTTCCCATGGAAAACCACACTCCTTTCAGAGGATTTCTTCCTATACATAGGATTTTCCAAAGTATTCTCTCTAAAATTTTCCCAATGGTAACCCATTACTCATGAAGCTCTTTGGTTGAGAGTTACACATCAACCAATTTTGACATCTATGAGTTCCCAAGGATCAGATCCCATCATTTTCTATAATACTAACAATTAAGACCCATACTTCTCATATATATATAACATATTATTAGAATATCATTCATTATATAATATAACAATCCATAAAAAAACATATAGGTCTAGTAACTTTGGATTCTTCGATACATAATCCACAGGTTTATAAGTGTGATACATAATCTCAAACTAAAATATAAATTACTATGACCCTTTATAGATATATCGTACATTATATATTTCTTTATAACTTGGGGAAAATGAAACATAATAATTTCTGAGCTCAAATTCTCAGTAAGGGTAAATAAGAGATATAACAATAAATACTTGGGAATAACATGGGAATAACTATATGAGAACATGAGTATGACATTTGAAAATAATATCTTCGATATCATATATTATAACCATGTGTCGCGACATAACTCTTGGTTATTTATAATACATTAATCATATATAAAACAATGAACATGAGTTATGAGATCATAACATTGACATAAGAAATGAGATTTTGGAATATAAATAAGTATAAAAAATCATTACTAAAAATATTCTAGGCTCACTTCAAAGACAATCATAGTAGATTTGTTTCACTCCCTAAACCATTATAGAAGTTAAGTTTCACTCACAATACTATCTTAGTGGATATAGTCACTTACTGAACTGGGTTAACTCCTCATTACTTTCCTTTTTATCTCATGAGACCTTAATCTTTAACCAATAAATTAGAGGGCCATATAATTTCAGGTACACACATCTCATAATGAAAATAATACAGATGTGTACCATAATATCTTAAAAAATTCTTCAAATCATTAACTATGAAAATAAATGGGTTTTAAAAACATGTCATTATAGAATAAATTGTCGAAAAGGAACATGTTTCATAACATAATTAACCCATGGGAGAGACATGAGTTTTAGAGAATCATTTTTAAAAACTCATCATCATAAGCCATTTAATGGAATAAAGTGGATGGTATCACTAGATAATATCCCAATAAATAATAAGTATGATCAAGGATGTCATTATAGATAAGAAATGTATTAGAAAGATCATCAGAACATCTCTTGTGGAAAATAACATTCCCACTTTGAAATATCTTATTTTAATCAAAAAATACCAAATATTAAGGAAAAAATTTATTTTAAAAGAACCTTAAATATTTTTAAATTTATATTCAAATAATTTATTTTTAAGTATAATGATAAATTACATTTAAGTCATATAACTTTAAATAAAACATCCCTTTTTTACTTTTGTAAAATGTCAAAAAGTACCTCATTTTGAAAATGACAAGAAGATACATTTGAAAAATAATATAAAAAAACAAATAATGGGTAAAAATGTATTTATAAATCATTATATAACATTAAAAAAAATCCTTGAAAACATTTTTAGAAAACAAATATGTGGAATAAAAATGATCATTAACCAACTAGAGAAATAAAGTTAATTTTATTTACAAAATTTTCCTTCTGTCTCTTAAGTATATAAAAGAGTAAAACAAAAGGGAAAAATATTTTATATAAAAATAAATAGAGTATAATAAGATCCATGAGTATCCTGATTGGTATATCATTAAATTTCACCATTATAAACATAATCTTAAACAATCTTGGTAAATAAAGAGATTGCAACATAAAACCACACCACATTGGTAAAATTTTAATTGTAAGACCCATTAAATAATAACATCAAAGTAGAATTTTAATATCATGAACATAAGTGTAATCATGATTTAAAATGTCAAATTAAAGTTTATAAACCTCATAAAATAAGATATATTCATAAAATAACATATTTCCCAAAAAATGATAATTTGAGATTGTAAACCATTTCCATGAGTTCTGGTTACTTTGAATGCACTCTAACCACCTATATAATAAATTTTAATTAATTATAATTCTATAAAAAATAATTTAAATACATATAATATCATATATTATCCCCTTATAACATTTAAACACTCCTTTTATTAATAATTCCTTATTAACATTATAGTTTTTGGGTGTTAACTATTTTTTTCCATGAGTAATTCAATTTAGTAATTCGGTCCTGGTAATTTAATCATGGATACATAATTTCAGAAATTTTAATAATGATTTAAATATCATATATGTCCATAATATAAATATTTATAATCATTTAAAAAATATAAATAAAGAAAAATAAATTATAGTATTCCTGGAAACGGAATACCATAGGTACGCATGAACATTGTTTTTACATTTCAACAAATGGAATGTAAGAATCTTGAAAAATAATTCACAATTACTAAATAATTACTACATCAAATAAATAATTTATATTAATTAAATTTATTTTTATTACCATCAATGTATAATGTAATTGGAAAATGAATCACATCACTTCATGAAGGTGGTAGTCCTCACGTATGCACGAGTGGCATTATACTTTACAACGGTTCAAGAGGAAAGAAGGTAGATATGATTTTATTATTAAAAAAGAATAATTATATCCAAAATATTATATATATATATATATATAAACTATAATACCATCAAAACAACCATCCATTAATGATTTTGATGAAAAAGGAATTGTATCCCAACGTGAAGACGGTAAGGCATACATACACATGGTGGATACATTCACTTATCATTTGATGGAAATAAGGTAAATAAAGTTGGTTTCATAATCATAATAAAATTTAAATAAATTTAGGATACTGAATTTATTATTTTATGAATAATATAATATATTTATATGATGTAAAAGAATAATTAAAAATAAAGTGATTAGTTAAGTTGATTATCTCTTATTTGACATAACTTCTTTAGATATTCCCTTAAGGGCCTTGGTGTTGTTATTTTGGGAATACCATAACCTATATAATGTGTCCAAGGAAGTTTATAATGGATTTATCCATGGTATGGTTGAGATATATGCCTCAAAATGGGTAAATAAGTGAGGGATGTTTGTTCCCTTTTTATTGAGGTAAGAGACACTTTTGGAATTTCTTAAAAGATTAAATTATAATAAAGTAATTATCAAGCTAAATTCCTCTAAATTTCCATAGATTCGAATATAATTTTGAATTTGACTGTAATATCATCAACCAATAGAACTATAATTGGATTATGTGTGGTTTTAAACCATACCTTTTGGTTTAACACATTAATTAACACAATTTATCCTTAACCTTGGTAACCACTTTTTCACTCTTGGGTTAAAATTTTAATTATAAGACAATTATTGACTCATAAATGGTTAAGGGATGAAAGTTTAAACAATATATTATCATAATTATCATATTTTAAAAAAATTATAATTTTTTAATAATTTAATAAAATAATATTTTCATAAAATATCATCAATGTCATTTTTGGCACTACCCATTGAAATTGACATTTAATGGCATAAATACCAAGATGGAATATGAATAAATTCCTTTAAAATATTATTAATAAAAAATGATTATATAAAAATAATTAAGGAAATACTAATATTTCTAGTTACATTACATTTTATATTTTTAAAATTATTTATTTCATTTTTATGTTAATTGAAAAAATATTGTATTATAACTACGTAAAAATTTAAGGTAATAATTGGATTCATAAAATTTAGAAATAAATTTACAAGATAAAAAAATTATATTTAAAATACCCATTTTGAACTAAACTTATTATCCCTTTGTATGTATGTAATAATTAAAGTATATTAAAGTCAAGAGAATGGAATTCATGACTTAATATTTTACTTAAATATTATAAATGTCACTATTAAGGTAATTGTGTCAAAAATTCAATATATAAAATAATTTTTTGTTTTTTTCATAAATAAACTCATATAATAGGATAAAGGAGAGTTTTGGGTTGATTTTGGGACTTTATTAGATTTTTTATACCTAACTAACCTATTTTACATTTACCATGATAATAAAAATTTACAATGGTTTCTAATAATTATGATCAAAAGTAAAAGTGAACTATTTTACAAAATTGGACTACTTTATTCCAAACATGGAATCCATTTTTTAACATTAAATTCTAAGTGTTTGTAGAAATTGATTTAGCATAAAAATGAAAAACACTATGAAAACAGCTTTTCCAAAAAATTGCCATTTAAGTATATAAATGTTGAAATATAAAATTAATTCCAAAGAAAATAATTGGATTTTTTTTAATAAAAATAAACTAATTCAAAATATAATTTTACATTGTTAATCCATAAAAATAAAAAATACTTTTTTCAATAAAAATGGTATTTTCCTATTCGTTAAAAAAAGAAAACCCTTAAAGGGGTTCTAAATAATTTTCTATAGGTTTATTTTGATATTTTGTAATAAAAAATTATATCTTTATTATAATACACCTTTTCAAACAAATTCTGAAAATCATTTTAATATTTCCCTGTAAAAAAAACAATAAAATAATTTTTAAAGATAATTTATCTCTGAAGAATAAAACGTCTTTACTAAAAATTCAATGACAATTTCCTAAGAATTAATCAATATAATTTTATTGAAAGGGTAATTTTTAAATATATTTCATAATGTGACTAATCCTACTCATACCCTCTAATTCAACAACTACGTTATAACAAACATATTTAAATAATAATATTTTGTGGTTCATCAGAGCACGATGTTTTGTGGTGTATATTATATCAAATATAATTTTGTTCTTATAAAATATCATGTATTTATATTTTAGATAAATTTATATATTATTATGTTTTATTATGAGTTTAAATTAATATTTATAGATATCATCATGGTTTTATCATTTCATGATTAATCAAATGTTCAAAGGCATAGAAACCACTTTTGAGGTTTTAAGTGATTGTATTTTGAGGTGATATGAATATTTTATAGGGTTTTAGAAGGGATAAACTTTTGAAATTTAAATAACCCTTTTATTTAGTATATGATTTGATGCTAAGTTTATTAAGGTCTATTAGATAGTGGGATATAGTAAATCATAATGGTTGTAAATTGATTCATTGAAAAGTTAGTATTTTCTACGACATTTATTGTTAAAATATGAATTACCTTTAAAGTTAGTATCAAAATTAGATTCAAGATATTTTTTGAAGTTTACTACCTTATAATATTATACAGAAAATTATCATGGTGATTAATGTAAAGACCCTGATGCAAGAATCCTAAAGTTGATGACTTACATTATTACATTCACATAATAAACAAGGAATCAGAAATGAAAGGACAAAATAGTTTTGTATCTCTTGAAAAATTTATACAAACATAGTTATTACATTATCGATTTATATTAAATAAGACATAATAACTCAATTGGAATAACCCATATTATCCTTGATAATCCCAGTATATCAATCATAATATACATCTAATCATCCTGGGGAAAAATAAAACCTCATAAACGGATGAGATCAGATTCTTAGTAAGGGTAAGAATACATCAGAATATATCACAAATAAAAATGAAAAATAAGGAAAGGTTAAAAACAAAATTCACATTCCATGAAATCATAATGTTGTTCATAATATGGAATGAATAAAATATGGTCAAATATTGTCATATAAATAATCACATGAGAATTAAACTTAACAATTCATATTCTACTAGTTGAATAATCACATGGATTATTAATAAATAATCTCATAACAAGGGAATTCATAATACGGTACATCATTAACATATCATCAAGGACTCAGCTGAGAATTATACATAAATGGGTAAGGCCTCAGCCAAAACCCGGTTTAGTTAGTCTCACAAATCCTAATGATGCATCGAGGGGATATAGAAGGCCTCACTCGATAAATATTATATTAAATGAATTACTCATATGAAAGGGGTGAAACATAATAAACATATAAATTCATATTGAAACTATAATATGAAATGTAAATAATTCCAAAATTAATAAACATAATCATAAAATATCCCGACTAATATGGAAAATGATATCAAGACAGTACATCCCCAGTGAAAATGGCCATAAACCATTCAGTAAAATATGGTATATGGTATAATAATATATAACCCCCAATAAATAATAATATCCAAAAGATAATGTTG
Source organism: Viscum album (assembly GCA_963277665.1). Classification (NCBI taxonomy): domain Eukaryota; kingdom Viridiplantae; phylum Streptophyta; class Magnoliopsida; order Santalales; family Viscaceae; genus Viscum; species Viscum album. Next base: position 1,983,774,047 of record OY728119.1, read on the forward strand.
ACATATATGAAAAATACTCTTATAAAATAATTGAATATTCCTGATAAGAATACCACTTTTACTTCGAAACCATTTATTTCAAAATTCACACATGCCTAAAAGAAACAATTTTATTTTGAAATGACATAAAAAATTTGAAAATAATTCCAAAAGGAAATAAGAATGCATGAAATTTGGAAAATTATACCATGTCTAATAACTTAAAAAACATTTCCTTTAAATATTGAAAAAAGAAACATTTAAAATAGTATTTTGAAAAGAAAGTGAGAGTATTAACCAAATTATTCAATAATGTCTATCAGCTATAAATGCACATAAAAAATTGTAACACAACATAAGAAAATAAAAATTCATTTAACACATATTCATAGAATTAAATAATTATTGGAGTATATGATTAAACCAAATAATAGAAACGGGGTTAATGATTCTCTTACCACTTTGTAATCAGATGCACCATATTACCTATAAAAGTAATAATTATTAAATAAAAAATTGATTAATTGGGATATAAATATATTAATGATACAATATATCAAATGTAATTATATATACACCACACACATGTAAAAAGTGGAAAATAAGGCATATCTCGCTGAAATAAAAGTGAGACGAGAAAACCCTTACCATGCATACGATAGTATTCTTAACTTTTACTTAGTGTACTGGATAATAAAATTAAATTAATTAATTAATTAAGAAAATATTCAACATATATTTTATTTATTATAATTTAACTAAGTTAATTTATTTTTATTTCTAGGATTTATAATGTTTAAATTCATTATTCTGGGATTTTTCGTTTCACAGTTTTATGGTTTGTTCCCCTGAGTACAAAATATGGGAGTGCTTTTAAAATGGGAATAAATTCAATATAAGTGAAATTATTTAGAATTTATTAACATCCATAAGATTAAATGGTCTCATATATCATTTGGTTATATGGTATTCAAATGATTCATTAGATAAAATGTTGATGAAAATGTTTTAATTTATTATGGCAGTTTTCATAACCATCACAATCTTTTGTCATTTTATTTATTATTATGATTATATATTATATAAATAAGATTATATAAATTATAAAATGTATCATATAATCTTATTTATCTATAATAATAATTTTATGGCCATCATTGAAGGTGGAAATGGAAAATGAAAGTTCGTCATCCCAGAAGGCGGTGAATCGACAAATCATGGATGATGTTTTAATTTTTACAATAAAAGGAGAAGAGAAGATATTTGATGAAGGATATTCCATTTAAAAAATATTATTGGATTATATGTATGATTATGTAGTTAAAATTCCACATTGGATTGTATAGGTGAGGATTTTATAATTAGATAATAGAAAACAAAAGCGAATGAGGATTTTACCTCTTGGATATCGTCTCCTTGGAAACCTCTTTGAGACATTTGGATTTTGTATTTTGGTAAGGACGAATGGTATTGAGTGTGTGGAATAGGATATAGAATGTATTATGGTAGTATATAAAAAATATTAAAGGCTTATAAGGTGTAAGGATTGGTATTGGTGCGGGGTGGTATTGATAGTGGAGGAGAGCGGTGTTTTTTATTATTTAATTTATTAGTTTATTATTTTGGCTCAAGACTATCAATAGTATAGATTATTTCCACTATATAAAGTAACTAGATATTTTAAATTCAAACTAATGAGTTATTACCTCCTAACTACATCATCCATGCTCAATAATTCATTTATTTACTTATAATGCTAAATACTGTAAATTACTAAATTTCACTATTCAAAAAAAATCAACTATTTTAGAAGAAACCCAAAACTTCACCCAAAATTTTTTAAGAAAATTTAGACTTAAAAAATGGACTCCATTTTATTGAAATAATTTTCTAAATATGATAAATTCTATTTTTAATTAAAATCATCATTTATTCTGAAAATGATGATCTTGATATTATAATCGATTTTTTGACACTTTGAAAAATTAAATATAGTATCATTAAATTATATTATAATTATAATGAAATAAAATATTAATTTATGAGCCTATTTTATGGAAATTAATTTTATATTAAATTATTATATTAATTATAAAATTGTAAATAAATATTTACATTTGAAAAAAATACTAACACTTGATTTATGATCTTTAAAACATTTGTTTACATATTCCATGATATAAATATATCATATATTAATTTATTTGATACCTACATTTTATTTATATTATAATTGTTGAGTCTATTATTCTAATATATAAACTATTATTTCTCATAGTCAAATCACTATTCCAACAGTTATGTTAATATTTAATACTATATCTTGTTTTGTTTAATCTAAGTGTTGCATGAAACCTAATCTATCTAAGATATTAATTTTAAAAGAGAAATAGAATAAAATATATGTTTGTTACAATTAATTTAATTTTGGGAGATGTTTCATTGGGTTGAGTTATATATAACCCTTAGTTATATCATGTGGTTTAAAATGGAGAAATTATTTGTGAAGAATGAACTTAAATATTTTGGGATGTAAGAGGAATGGTATGAGATCATATTTGAGGGTAAAAAATAATTATTTTCGAGGTTATTTAAGTCAATTAGGATGTAGGGTAATTTAATTATGTAATAATCTATGTCAACCCTCTGGTTTTATTATGGAAATTCCAAAGGAAAATGTATTATTTATTTATATGAAGGTTTATATAACCTTTTTCTGTCCATTCTATTTTTAATAAAAATTTTAAAGAAAGAAAGAATATATTTTTATCATTTTTGGATTATTTGATATGTAATAAGTTTATTTTAGTCCTTAAATCATGAAAAAATCATCTTGAATTCTCATTATTTAGAGAAAAAATGACATTGCAGCCGAAATAGATTACAAAATGATATTCTAATTTTCATGTAAGTATGTTTCCTTATGTTTTTTGTATATATGGTAAATGAGTTCCTTAAATCTAGTAAAATGATATTAAAATAATTTCTTTTTTATTGAATTCATTTTTTATGAATTGATGGTCTTTTAAAAACATATTTGATTTTGGTTTTTTGGTCATTAACTTTATCATGGCCATTCAATTTCATAGGATCAAGGTTCCTTATCACTCACTGTATTTATTTGGAAATTAATTTTTCCTTCATGTATATATTTCCATGTCCCACTAATGTTCTACTATATTTAAATCTATTAATGTTTTATTCTATATGAACTTCATATTTCATTTTCCCTCTTCTAAAGAGGAATGTTTATGAACACTTTTTACGATGTGGGTTTTCAAAAATTGAATATTCAAATAGTAAACCCTTAATTATCGAGAACAAATTAAAATTTTGAGGATTGAATTTAATAATGGGGGATATAACACCATGATATTTAAAATTTAAACTATTTTTGACTGCGTATAAAACTAGAAACACCTATCTGAAACGAGCTGTGAAATATTATAATTTTATGACCATTAAAACCTAGTTGTTGAATTAAAGGGAATGAATAGAAGTTATAAAATGATAAAATATATATAATTTTTCGAATCATTAACAATGTGTTAATGAATAATTAGTAAATTGGCCCTAAATTTTTAGTGTTATAATTTTATTATTTAAAATATATTTTCTTCACAAATGGGTTTTATTTATTTTTGTGAGAGAATTTTATAATTAATTTCTAGAGCATTTAGAATTTTTTTTACAATAATAATATCATTTTTGAAATCATAACATCAAAATTATCTTAGGGATATTTTTTAGAATATTCTATAAAGTTTTATAAATAAATGAATAGTAAAATCCTTATTTTTATTGAAAATATATTTTTATTTCATGTACTTATAAAGTAACATTTTGTTTTATGTTTTAAAAGTATTATTTGTTATATTATATTAAAAGGGTTCATACTCTCCTCTCTTCCACACACACTTTGATAATTATATATCACTGAATACCTACCATAATACCTTCCTATATTCAGTCTCTACATTCTTGAACTTATGTTCTTTCCAAAAGTCCATCCTTTCAATTCTTAAGGTGTAAGACAAAATATGTTTTTAAACAAAGAGGTATAACTCTAAATTGAGTGTTTTCATTTTTGTTTCTTCTTATACCACCTCCAAATATATTTTATACATTATAAAATAACAAATTAATTATATTAATTATATTTAATTATTATTATGATTATGGAACCACCATTATCCACCTTTTCCCAATCCATTGGAAAATGATAGTGTCACTAGTGCATACGTGTAGACTACCACCTACACGAAGTGTTTTAATTCATTTTTTATTCTATTTTAGATGGATGGTAATAAGGATAAAATTTAATTAATATCTATGATATATATTATATAATAATGATTGTGTAATGGTTAATTATTATTTACACTTATTTCATTCCATACTTCAAAATGTGAAAACAATGTTCTTGTGTACGTACGTTCTACCGTCTATAAGAATATTGTAATTCATTTTTCTAACTATACCTTTTTAGATGACTAAATATATATATATATATAATGAATATATATGACATTTCTATCACTATTAACATTCTTAAGATAATGGAACCATGATCAAAGTATAAATTATAATAATTCTAAACCAAAATACTCATGAAAAACAAAGAATTTATCATCATGAACTGTGATTTTAATAAATAATTTTTAATACATTAGTGAGGTTGTTTTTAATTTTTACCCAAAATATGAAAGGAATATTTGTTTTAATATACAATTTAATGAATAACATTTCATTCGATTATGACCACTGAATACTTTGAAGCTTCCTTTAGAAGTATACATAGTTATTTTCAAAGAAAATAATTTCCAGAATATTCTATAACTTTTTAGATTTTAAATAATTGATTTCAAAATGAAATGTGTTTTCCCTCAAGAAATATTCTAGTGGCTTTTTAAATTAATTTTCATCTATAATAAAAACACATTCATAAAATTATTCTTTATATTATATAACCCAATGGCAACATTCTAATTCTTTATATATATGGTTTATGATTATGATTATGATATATTAATGAAACTCATTTATTTTCTATAGGTTATTCCATGATGAAATGATGAAATTTTTGTCAAAATGATTTCCTTTTCATGTGTTATATTATTGTGATATGATGAATGTTTGAGGGATCGTGTGGAACACATATGTATTGTTTTCATTATGTGATGTGTGGGTCTAAAATTATATATCTCTCCAATTAATTGGGAAAATCTTCATATCTTATGGGATAATTGGGGAAAATAAGTTAATGTGCTTGAATTATTAAGGGAAATATGTAAGGAATCCTAACACACTCTGGGAAATTGGTAATGATGTCAATTGTATTATGTTATGGGAAACATGTTTTGATGTATGATCCATAATGATTTGACTATCTTAGTAGTTAAACTAGACATATGAAATGATTACAATACCAATGATGGTTCCAAACTATTATGAAGTGTTTTTATGATTATGATTTGAAATTAGTGTTCATGATTTAATTATGATGATTTATCGCACTTATGATTCATGTCTATTCAAATACAATAGTTTTATTACGTGAATCATAAGTATGATATATTATATATTAATAATAAACTTTTTAATTTTTCTTCATGATCCTATACCCTTATTCTTATATTATGATTGAATATGATCATTAAATGATATCTCCCAAATTAACCATTACTCATCATCTAAGCTCACACTTTCTTATGTTTCATTTCTCATTTTTATGAAGAATTATGTTAAGTTAATTATGTCTCTAAAGGTTACATGTGAGGATGATTATATGATAAATTTTGAAAAGATAACATAAAATAGTAAAAGTTGGATATTATGGTAAAATAAATTTTAAAGACATGGGTATTGTTATGTATATGTTTTTCTATTTCTATAAAACACTAAACCTAAAATTTACATGGTTATGTAAGTGATCTAATATTTCCTTTTTATTTTTTAAGTTATTGTTGGTTGAAATAAGGTCATGTTTATCAATATAAAATCCATAAATGTGATGTTTATTCACTAGAACTAAAAGTGTTGATTCAGGATTGTTAACAAAAATTCAAAAATAAGAGTTTAGGGGTATGAATTGTTCCAAATTAATTCCAAAATTAATAAATCATTAATTTATTTAAATTCATATACTAAAGGATGTGTGTTACCTTTATTCTAAAAAATATAAAATATGATTATTTTTTATATTTTAGCTGAATTAAATGGGTAATTACCAATTAAAAACACATAAAAATTAATGAGAATTTTAGATTTCATCACTCCCCAAGAATTTAATTTTTTCAATATCATAAAAAATATATATCCAAAATCAGATCCATATAAGAATAAAAAGTGAAAACATAAGCAATAATTATTTAAAATAAAAGTAATATGTCTTTTTTTTGAAGAAAAAAAATCTCTATTCTTTTTATATCCCATATTAAAAAAATCAACCTTAATTATATAACTATAACCTATTGAAAATTTTCCTCACATGAAATTGCATTTCACTCTTAAATCCAAAGAATATTTATATAGATTTATGCTCATTATTATAAAATATATGCATCATTATAATATTATCAAAATTCAAGTTCTATATAAAATTACAGAATAACAATATTATCAATCACGAGGTATTGTAAAGGTGTTATAAATGTCAAAGGTTTGGTGGGAATAAATTTTATAAAAACATGGAGAAAAAGAGGAGAGTTGTATTCTCAAATAAAATGTAAAAATATTCATGTAATATATTGAAAATTCCTCAATTAATTCAACTACTTATGATCCAATAAAATCTCGTTTCCATTTGATCAATTCCATAACTCATACGATAAGGTATAATGAAATATTTCTGAAATATCCCATGAATAAAAAACTGATTTCTTTTAAAAAATCAAAATGTGTTCGATAGCTTTCCTCACACACAACACCACACAAAAACAAAACTGTAATTTGATTAAGATATTATAACCCAGAAATTTAATTTTTTGGAATGAATTGGATTAACTGTAACGCCCTGACCCAAGTTACCCAGAGTCGGTGCATTATTACATAACATTGTCATGATCACAAGAAAGATCAAATCTCGAAAGACAGATTGGTTTAGTAGCCTTGGAAACACTAGAAATATTCATAAAGTTTTACATTACATCATTAAGTTAAAAACTACTACAACAACATATTGTATACATAGTCCACACTATTATCCCCTCATAATAACCCTGCAAGTTATTCATAATTTACTTCTTCACATCCTGGGAAAAATAAATCATAGAAAAGGGGTGAGCTCAAATGCCCAGTAAGGATAACAATATAGAAGAAACTTTCATAAATAAGAATAAACATTTAAGACAGTGTATAACTAAAACAAAAGCCTTTTATACTTGAACTTCAACATTGTATGGAAAAAATAAAATGAAATAATTCCATTTACTTATTCACATGGATATTCTACTAATCGAATAATCACATGAAATATCAATAACCACTTTCATAATGATGGAATGCATAATGTCAGACTATCATAACCACATATCCAAGGCCTCGTGCCAAGACTAAAAATAAGATTTTGTCAAGGCCTTGTTCCAAGACACTAGTTTGTCTCATGAGACCTACCGATGCATCGAGGAGCTATAACGGGCTCCACCCGTCACATATTAAATCCAATGATTTCCCATATGAAAAGGTTTAAACATAACATAAACATTCGTATTAAAACTAGCATACGAAATGTAAATACTTCATCCATAAACTTGAATGGTATAAAAATAACACATCCACAGTCAAACATATCACAAAACCTTCAATACAATAAATAAGTTTTGTTACATAATAAATCAACTTCAAATAAGCGTAAAATCCATCAAAGGATGTTGACATAGATGAAATCAAAACTCTTTTTAGAGAAATATCTCTTTCTATTTTGAAGTCATTTAAGAGTCATATATTTATAAAATAAAACATTTTCTTTGAAAATATTCTTATAATATTGTAAGGGAAGCTTCGACGATTTTATAACTGCGGAAAATAGCCGCACCCGCCGTATAAGTTAAAAAAACATTCTTACCTTAATTTTGTCGAAAAGGTTAAAAAGAACCTTGTTTGGAAAACGATGGAAAGATTCCTTTATAAACCTCTTATAAAAGTCAAACAAGGGTATAAATGACTTTAACCCATATTCTAGTAAATAGTTAAAATGTTTTGAAATTCATTTTTAAGAAACATGGATGTGGATGATAAAGAGATCCCAGTAGATTATTACGTGTAAACAACCTCAGATAATGAAGAGATTGTGAAATAAACCCTTACCTTTTACTTTTCCTTGGTTGAGGGTAGGTTAACCTCCTGTATAATGGTGAAATAATTGTTATTAAATTATACAATAATATGATATCATATTTGATCTTTTAACATTGCTTTGTTAATAATATTTTAGAATTATCGTCGTTTCGGGTGTTAACTTACACATTTTATTTTATATGTTTTGTTATATAAGCCATGTTTGTCATGGATAGGTTGTATCTTAATCATATAAAGAATGATATCAAGTCCTTAGATACTATTATTAATCATCAAATGAGAATTATACTTGAATGGATACGATGGATAATGAATCTCATCGCGTTCGTGGAGATGGTAGTCCGTACGTACGCACGAGCGACAATATCATTCTTTTTATATTAAAATAATATATAATTGGATGGTATATCATATATAAAAAATCATAATAATGTTATATTTATTATTTACATGAGTTACACATCATTATTATACCCATCCAAATAATAATTTATTGAATAACAATTACACCACGACGTAGAGATGGTAAGCCGTACGTACACACGTATGGTGACATGTTATTCAAAGGATGGATAGAATACTGAATATGGTTTTACCATATTTATAATAACATAAAAGTATATATAAGATACTGGAGTTATTATTTTAGAATGGTGATAACAAATAAGGAAGAAGTAGAAGAACAAAGGAACTTGGAAAAGGGTGGTGAAATCGTTACCTCTTCTTCGGGTTCTTCCTTTTGATTTGATCAAAAGGGCTCTTAGGTTGCCTTTCTGACTAAAGGAAGGCCTCTAGGATGAAGTGAGGGATGTTGAGAGAGTATTTGGGCAGAGTTTGGCTGAGGAAAAAGGTTTTAAGGTGTGAGTTAATGAGAAGGGAGAGTGCCCTTTTATAAGAGGGGTGAGGGGCACCTTTGGAAAAGCTAGAAATATTATTTTATAATAAATTCATATTAGCTATATAATGGCCCCAAAGTGGATTATTTAAAGGTTAAGGTGGGGATAGGTCGAAAAGAACTCAACCAATATAATTTAGATAGGTTTGGGTTACTATATTAACCTTATAATTAAGTATTAACTCTTAGTTAATTAGTTTCACTTTTACAATGTCTCTTTGTATTTTTATATTATATGGTTAATAAACTTAATATATACATCCAAGAGACACCCAAGTGGTCCTTTAATGATACAACTATCATGATATAAGTCTCTTGGCCTAACCTTATATTTTTAGAAATTTAATATCAATTAATAATATAATATTTGTTTTAAAAAACTCTTTTATGTCAATTTTGACACTATTCAATAATTGATTTTTGTAAAAAACCTAAAAGAATTATTACTTCGAAAAAAGTCAATTAAATAAATACTAATATGTCATATTATCCTAGAAAATTATTTTAATTCATTAAAAGTCTCAAATTATATTTATTTGGGTATTTATAATATCAATTATTTTAATTTTTCACTATTATGGTAATTACTACATCATCACTGTGTCATAAATAAATTAAATTATTTAATATCTAAAGATTATAAATAAAATATCATTATGTAGGAAATATTTTTAACTTTCTAATGAATATTTAAAATTGAATTAACTTATTTATAACCCTAAATTAAAAATGTTTTAGTAAATAAACTTTGATTTTAACTCCTTTAACTCTTCTTTGAATTAAATAATAATAAATGTCCTAATCCAATCCAAGTGGACCTAAATGATAATATTTTATTCCTAAGGTTGAATTTAGTCGAGATACACTTGTCCAATAGAATTTGGACATGTTTTAGGGTAATAGTAATATCATTTTTACTCTTAATTACCCTATTTACTTTTAACCGTGGTAAATAAAAGTAAAAAGTTATTATTAACCAAAAATTATTTTCATCTCATTGAACCACATTTTACTCCTTGATATTAACCGTGTCTCTCAGATTTTTGAAATTCCAATCATAGAAGCGGTAAAATTAATTTTTAAGAAAAATTCAGTTTTTTAACTACCACTTAGTAGTTTCACTATTCATCAAAAATTGAAGTTTTTCAGAACAATGCCAAAATTTCACCCTAAGATATAATTGATATTCCGAATTAAAAAATGATGTCTATTTTACAAAATTCCAAAAATAAAAGTCGCATTAATTAATTTTATAATTAATTCCCATTGTCATAACAAATAGCGTGTTTTTAAGAAACAATATATATCAAAAGATTGACAATTGTTTATGTCCAATTTCAAAGTGAAATTAATTATAATGAACACCATTGGATAAAATGGTAAAAATATATTCTAATTATAATTTAAAACCACTAAATAATATAATTTATCACTATAAATTATTATGATTAAAAAAGTTGTTTTTAAGTATTTTTCACTATTCATAAAAATTGGATGTTCTCAGAAAAATACCAAAAATTCAACTTAGGATAATTTCGATATTTTGAATCCAAAAATGAAGTCTATTTTGAAATATAAAATATATATAATTTCAAAAAGTAGGTATTACTATTCATAACGGCTAGTTTGATTGGTTGTGGTGTGTTAGAACTCGATGTTGCGTACAACAAACGCTATCGCATTATTCCAAGGGAAGCGTACCGTAGAAGCTTGGGGTGTTACATTAAAAACTTTATGAAATATTTATATATAAAAATTACTTTTATTATGAATAAAATTCAATTATTATAGCAAAAAAAAACTAAGAAAATCATTTTATACATAAAAATATTTTTTCCAAAACAGGTTTTTTATTTAAATAAACTATGTATTTTATGGTTAGATAATAATAAAAGATATTTGTAACATAAATAATACATTACCTACAAAATAATTAGTAATTGATAGGAAATATGAATAAATAATTGTAAAAATTATAAAAATATATGTTTAGATATGAAAAATAATCACAAATATTTTAGGAATTTATTTAAATATTGAGATATGAAATTTTATAAATTTAATTGGAAACATTTTACATTGTTTTTCGATTATCCATACAAATATTTTTTTAAGATGAATTTTTGGGATTTTTATAACAAAAAGGTTTTATGCACGCAAATGTAAAACTTTATTACCCAAAACATGTTAACTTTATTTAAAAAAAATATTTTATATTTATGATAATATTTTATAAATTATCTAATGATTCCAATCCTATTGATAATCATTCAAAATAAATTTCTTAGGGTATGGATTATTTACCATAGTAAAAGTAAAATGTTGGTTCCAAAGAATTAATTTTATAAGAGTTATATAATATTAATCTAAATAAACTATATTAGTATACATCATAATATGACTATAATAATATATTTAAACACATAAAAATATATTTAAACACTAAATAAATTAATAATTAATTCAAAATAAAGACAAGAAAGCACTTAATATATAAATATAATTTTCAATAAAAATAATTTTTCTTATATATTCTTTTTAAAATTTATTTTATCATAATGAGAAATTTAATTATCATAAATGAATCCAAAATTTGGATTCATCACATTGAAATTTAAATGTACAGGTCTTGTTATATTTTTTATAATAAAATAATTTCCCTGAATAATATTTAATCGAGATTAATAAGGGTAAAATCGGTAAATGAGGCATCTCAAATTGTAAGAATTAAAAACCCACATAGACCTTTTATAAAACCTTTTTAGGTATAAAATACATACCCACATGTATCACCTATAATTCCTCTACTTAAAAAACATAACTCCCTTGAAATATCATTCTTACCCCTTAGCTAACATTCTATTCAAAAGAGTTTTCCTTCTTTTTCACATATAAAAGTAGTTCAATTCCTCCCACTTCAAGGAGAAACTATAGTTTGAAATTACTATAAAAATATACCCAATTTAAATCTTCTATATCCCCTATACATTCTTGGTATACCCTATCCTCTATAATTTTCCACCAATCCTTCATTTCCAAAGGATACCTCTAGAGAAGATCCAAACTCTAAAAATAAGTATTACTTACCCTTTTAATTTTATTATTCATCCTTCCATCTACTATCCTCCAAACACATTTTAATTATTTAAATATAATGAAATAATTAAAAATTTTAAATTTTAATGTTATTATATTTATGGTATAACCATTACCTATTCCCCTCTTATTAAATTGAGAAAAAAATTAAAAAATATCGGTTATGTGTGTGTGTGAACTACTTCCTCCATGAATGAAACATTTTTTTTCATCACCACCTTTCTAGTAATTTTATAGAAATTTATTTTATGATTTTTTTTTAAAAATATCATGATTTATGATTTATAAATATAAATGAGTAATTTTATAAATAACATTATAAATAAGTGATCATTGTGACATTAACCATCATAAATAAGCATTCTAGGAGGAAAACATTTTTATTCATTCCTGTAATGTTTTTAAATCAATTAACTATTCTTCTAATTCCTTATAATTTTAATTTTTCATAATAATAATCCCTAAATAAATTCATCATGCTTATGGTATAATAATATTATTATCAAACCACCTCATAATCATCCATTAATCAGGATGGGTTCATGTTTGGGTTGGTTTAACCACCAACTTGAGAAATACTATAAATTTATATTATGAATAACTATTGAAAAATATACACTAGTTTAACATTATATAAATATAGAAATAATTTTTTGTTTGATTTAATAAAGTTATATAAACATTTAACACATTAACTAATAAATCACCATTAATTCATTAAGAACCATCGAAACATGCTCATCACCGATTTCAACCTCATAGACCATAGAGAAAACTACCCTCGAATGATTTTATATAAATATAAATTTTTTTGGAACATCTATTCCAATATACTATATGATTAAATAGTAATTAATTTTGAATAATAATAGATACCTAGATGACTTTTATGATAGTAGCTTAAAATGAAAAATATTACTTACAACTAGTGTAGAAAATAGTTAAAACATTCAAATTTATATATATATAGTGGTTATAAATAAGTATTATAATATGTTATATTTATGAATAAGGTTCTTATTTTATTATTTAACGAACTTAATTTAATGATTTAGTATTTTTTGTGCAAGTACAGAACAAATCTAGTTTAGGGTAAGGGTTTTCTTATCAAATTCCTCTCTATTAGAATTGATTAACCCTATGAACATAATTTAATTTATGTTATGTATATAATACTTTTTTGAGATATCCTATCATAATTTATATTTTAATCATGGAATTTAATGTTCAATTATAAAACCACTATTTCATGGGGTTTTGATTAAAATGTTACCCAAGCAGTAGGGGTTTTCTTTGTATTAATACTGATTATTTGATAAATGTTATATGTTATGCACCATGTTTTCATTGTACAATGTGTTTTTTCTATTGAATGGAAAACTAAAATATCAAGAGGCGGTTAATTGAGTTCTTAAAAATTTTCTTTTCACAAAAAAACTCTATCTTCAGGTATGACGGTTTGAATCCTTTCCTTAATATAATTTGGAAGTGGAAATATAAAAACATTATGGAAATATATTGAACATAATAGATTTATTGTGTTTTGGGGAACAAAAAGATTCTAATATACACGACTAATACTCTACTCCATGAGTTTCACAATTTTCACTATAAAAACCCTTTTTCTTGGAGTTCCCAGCTGAGTACAACTAGTTGTCACTTAATAAAAAGTTCCAAGATCTTTCTACTTGTATCTACCATTAAAAGACCTATCCAAACCCTAACACGAACTTTTAAAATGAGTTTAAAAAAAATATGTGAATAAAAGTTTAGAAGAACTGTAGAAACACATAGTTTCAAGAATAAATTGGTAGTAGATGAACATATGTCCTGATAAGATTATAGTCTTCAAGGTGTGGTTCTGGATAATCCTCAGTTCAAATAATAAACATGTATGCATATAATGATCATTTTTTTTGGATATTGCCTATGTAAAATAGTTGTTGTTACCATTAAAATATTATTCATATATAAAAGTGTTTTATCCATTATTCAAAACCATTTCTCTCATACATGGGTTAACTCTTCCTTTTATATCTCCTCTTTAATTTTGAACTTAATATATGGGACAATCATAACAGTTAAATTGGAAATCCATTTAAATTTTGATATGATTATCATTAATGAAATGCATCCATTCTTTTTAAATATAAAATACTCTTCTATAATGGAACTATCATTGAACTTATTCTGTAGAATTTTATATTTTGATAGGATGACACTTTAGACAAATTGATATTTTCTTAAATGGAAAATCCCTTTTCCAATACGTTCAAAAAGTATGATACTAATTATCATGATATTAAAAAATAATCCCAAAATTCACCATAACAACTATTTATTTTAATGTTATCTAACATGTAGTATTGTTCTTAGTAAGATAAAATTTTGAGAGACAACATATGATAAAATAGATCTTTTTATTCATCTAAGCATAAAAAAATGAATTCAACAATATAAGGGATAATTCATTAGTGTAAGACAAATATGTTAATGAGGTGGGATACTTAGATTTTAAAAATTCTTCTAAAGTTCATAAGATAATCATTTATGGATATCCCTTTAGTTTGATAAAGAATTATCATAACCTTGTTATAACTAAAGTTAATGGAAACTGAATCACATTATTCATAATATAAAATCATAAATAATAATTTAAACTTCCAAAATATATTTCTATTATTATAAGTAGATAGATGATAATATTCAATTCTTGTAATAAAAAATACTTTTTTCTAGAATTAATACTTTACAATGTGTAAGATAATAACTTATAGAATCAGTGTAAGGTAAATTCTTTTGAAAAATATAATATAAAACACTAAATAAAACTTATTTTAATAAAAAATAGATTTTTTAATCATCAAAACACATAAAAACTGATATATGTTCGAACAAAATAATTTTATCCAAAAATATCCACTTTTTATAATCACGAAACTAATTAAGTAGAAAATAAGTCACAAAAAGGTTATTTTAACTTTCAAATTCTTCTCTTCTTAAGATAAAAATTTTAAATTATGTATTTTTCTTTTTTATTCTACCCCTTTAAAATAAATTTATATTTTAAATATTCATATTCCCTTTTTTATTTGTCCCAAAATATATATTTAATACATTAATTTTTTTATTCCCATTTTCTTCTCCCTAAAACAATTTTCTTAAAACATTATACTTTTTTATTCTCCTATTTCTTCTCCCCCTTTCTGTGATATCAAAAAAATGTTGATCAAAAGAATACAATTAATATTCTCATGAATAAAGGTAAATAGGTAATGTAAATGACCGTGAATAGCATTTGGCATAAAGTTATTTTAAAAAAGCAATCAATATAGATTATTAAGTAATTGGGGAAACTCAAACATAAAATATAAATAGAGAATAAGTACTAATAGTAAAATAGAAAATGATAGACCATATAACTAAACAGATTCAAAACAAATGGTACAAAGAAAAGAGATAAAGAAACAATAAGATAAGAATTGTGGACAAAGATATAATCATATTGAAATCATATTCGTCGAAACTTTAATAAAAGAGATAAGTGAAATAAAATCACAAAACCTAAGAATTTTGATATTTTTAATACACCATTAAAATGTTTCAAGAAATACATTCAACTAATCATGATTCAAATATTTATAAACATCCCATCAAACTAAGAATCCATAAAAACATGGAAAGGTACATGAAATCTGGAAGAATAAATTATTATTTAGAGGTGTTTTATTGAAATATTGATGTTCAATAGAGGTTGAATAGGATGACAACATAAAAGAATCATCTATTTCTCCAACAACATCACCAAACGTCAGTAAATATTCTCTATGTTCTACTCAATCACTTTGATCGATCTTGATAGAAATAGGTTGGATATTTAGATTATCTTGTTGAGATATCCCCGTTAAAAATTTATTCATAGGTATAATGGAATGTTTAGAAAAGGTCTGGGTATAGTAAAAGAGAATTATTTATCAAAATTTACTTTTTCCATTTGATAAATATTAGTGGTACCAAATATTTACTTAATCTGTTGTGATGTAGAAGTATGATGATCAACCATGAGAAATTCCAGAATACTTATCCCTCTAATCTAAAAAATCATAAGTACAATAATTAATCCTTTTTACCATGTCATGATTATTGTAATTAAGGAGAATTGTAAAACCATTCCATATCCAATGTTAGAAATTTATGAAGAGGTTCTAAACATCTCCCTTCTTAATGAAACTAACCATAAACTTCTTCAGTGATTCATATTGGTTATATTACATTACAATAAAATGATCAAATAAAACAACTTATTCTCTTATTAATGGAATTTTACATTCCTATGGCTCAAAAAATGCATCAACCACTTCTTCTTCATTATCTTATGAGGATTCTATCATTAAACTTCCTATAAAATCTTGTTGTAAATTTTAAAAATAATTTTCCAATACTAAAATGTTATTGGTTAGGGATACCACCATATTTTTTAATACAATAATGATAAAAATTACATCTTTTTCACTTGGTTTTTAAGAAGTTTAACTTCTAGAACTTTTTCTTACAATAAAGAGCTGATTTCCTTCTTATACTGAGCATTTGACACAAGGAATTATTTTTGAAATATAGGTAGCCTTATGATGTAGTTTATTATGTCCCTTTGAAGATTCGACAACACTTACTTAGGTAGAAGGTCACACTTTTTAGAGGTGATTATTGAATACATTATGCCTTTTTCCACATAAACTCCATCTAACCTTAAGAAAAAATCTATATAATTTGGTGCTTCTAGAGAGGTTTCCACTAACCTCTTTTCATACATAGTATGAACAAATTATTTTACATCTTTAACAACTTCTTTTAAGATATCATTATCTTGGAGAATCCTATTTTCATTTCTAGATTCTAGATATGGAAGAGCTAAATATTATACTAAGTCCATTAAACTGAAGTATCACTCCCTATCTCTCTCATCAGCAATATCTAATTCAGCTATAGGAATTCATGGTAGTCTATACTGATCACAAATATGAGAAAAATTGACTTGGTGAAATTTTGTGCTTCCAGCATTATCATCATGATTATTAATCTCAACATTGGGTTTTCCATCATATAACCATTCTCGAGACTCTAATCATACTCTTTCAATTGTAATTAATTGAGTTTCATTCTCTTATTAATATTCTTCTTCTTCACGAGGTAAATTTTGACTAACCGAGTCAATTGATTCTATTATGAGTATATCACATGTCTCACTCGAAGGAGATATTTCACCAAGGGTAAAGCACCTAACCACAATTATATTGACCTTCGTTGAACAATTCATAATAATCTTGTGATTTCTATTGCTAAATATTATCTACTAGAAGATATAGGTATAACATCAAGACCAAATGATGCAGATATTAGTGTTTTACTGACTTCAAGAGAATCTTTTTTCAATACTGAACAATGAAACTTACTCATATTCTTCATTCCAAAAGAGTCTCATTAATGAGAACATATATTAAAAAAATATATTGAAATAACCATTCTATTCGAACTCAAAAAACTGTACGAACTACATCACCAATAGAAAAACCCATTTGAGATGACTCCACCTGAGTCGAAGTAGGGACTACTCTGATTTATTCTCCTAAACATACAGGAAACAAAATTTTAAAATGATAATTCCAAAAAAACCCACTTCTTATTAATATACTTGTACTCAACATTTTTAGCCCATGATAATGGGTTCTGTTGTTGTCATATAAAAAAATACAAAATTTTAAAAAATCAACATTAACATCCTCACAATAGTATAGAAATTTATAAAATAATTTTGTACTTTCCACATGTTTCTCATGAAATACCTTTATAGATTTGTAGGTTGTTTAGTTTTAAAAGAAGATAATTAAATAAAAGCTGGAAATAAAACTTTTTCAAACTTTAGATTACATTTTGTGATGGAATATTGGGTGAAATATATATGAATTTTTTTACTCGTTTCATGTCCTTCACTAGCTTCTTCTCATCATATACAGATCCAAGTACCGGATTCATGTTATTAGGTGGACTAACTTCATCTAAAGTGTGAAATGAAGTTCTGAAATCTATATAGCCTCTATGAGGGAACATAAACACTTCATCAATTTCCAAATTGGATAAAAAGAAAATTTTCTTATTCATGTTTATAGTGATCGAGTCATCATTATCACCAATGTGAAAAAATATAGACTTGTATAACTCACAAACTTCCTTCTTAAACAAAAAACCAGTTTTCCTTTCATCAAATACAAATCACCAATTTAGACAATTAATATATTTCTTGAGTATCATTTATGTTCCATCAGTCCAAGAAAAATATAATAATCAACCACTTAGAACATTCCTCGAGGTTAATTTTTATTTGAATTTTTTTAAGGAAGATTCATCGGTTATCTTAGTTTTTTCCATTATTGATAGGATTTTGAAGATTATAGGGTTAGGGAAATAACTAATGGATAGCATATAAAATGAAGGTTTGGAGGTTTATGATGGTTTTTCGCATAGATCAGACACACATTCGTTTGTTTTTTAGTAATAGAGGGGTCAAAAAGTTATGTAGAGAGTAATCATTATAAAATATATGTGATGTTTCCTATTTTTATGTTAATGAAACTCAAAATAACGATTCCAAAAACATGAATTAAACATGGTAAATAAAATATTTATTTAAATATAAAATTATAATTATAAATAAAATAAAATAAAATAATGTAAGGATAAGAACCCTAATTCTAATTTAATAAAATCAAATATATCAAAGACATGGGTTTAGTAAATAATTATGCTAATTTTCTTTATATGAAAATGAATTCTCAAGAGATATCGGTATTTTGTGCCTAATCTCTTAATAAATGATGTCTCAAAACAATGTGATGTGTTCTATGATGGTCAATTGGATTTTCTAAAATATTGATATCACTATTGTTATCATATTTTATTGAACCTAAATTTAAATTAAATACAAGATCCATTAGTTTTGTTTCATCCATAACACCTATTCAACAAAAACATCCCACTATAATATATTCTGCTTCGGTAGTTGACGATCCTACAAATGTCTTTTCTTACATGACCAAGAAACTATATATTTTCCGAGAAAATGGAATTTTCCATTAGATATATTCATATCTAATTTGAATCCAGAAAAAATAGTATCTCTAAATGAAGTTAAATTAATACATACATTTTTAGAAAAATAATATAAAGAGATATATATCCATTAAAATAGTTTAAAATTATTTTAGCAGTATTTAAATGAGACAATTTTGGATTAGATTACAATCTTGAACAAAGTCATAATGACAACCTAATTTCAGAGCTTTCTGTAGTATGATATAATAAAATTCCAATTATTCCTCTATAAAACATGTTTCCAAATAATTTTTCAATTTCATCCATATGAAGTTTAATATTAGAGCCCATATGAGATGAATGAGTCTTGCTATTTTCAATTAAAAAACTATTTAAATAAATCATGTATGTATTTGATTTGGTATAAATCATTTAAAAATAATTTTGGTATATTTTAAATCTTATAAAATAGTTTAACTCATCCATAATACTCATTTCAAATTCTTTTTGAACAAGTTTGGAAAAAATCATTACATAATTTTTTATTTTTTGATCCAAAAATAACATCATCAATGAATATTTGAACAAAAAAATATCTAAGGATTTATTTTTATAAAATAATGTAGGATATTCCATTCCAAATATAATACTATTTGATGAAATAAAGTAAATTAATCTGTTATACCATTATGTTGGTGCTTTTTTTAGTCCATATAGAACTTTGGTAAGTTTAAAAATATAATTTTAAAAGTGAGGGTCTTCAAAACCTATAGTTAGTTCTACATAAACTTCCCATTTTAAAATTTCATTTAAAAAAGGAGATTCAATATCCATATGATATAATTTAAAATTCATATAATATGTATATTCTAGAATAATTCAATTTCCATCTTAAACAGCAAAAGGGTAAACAGTTTCTTCATAGTCTATTATTTTTCCTTGATTGTAACCTTTTGCAACTAGTCTAGACTTACTTTTATTGAATACACCATGGTATTATTTTTTATTTCTAAATATAAATTTTGTTGGAATTATAGTATAACCAGAGTATGTAATAACAATTTACCACACGTTTTTCTCTTTGGATCCAATTACATCATCTTGAATAAATAAAACCAAATTTTCATTAAATAAAGCTTCTTCTATAGACTTTGGTTCTAATTGGGATAAAAGGACAAGAATTATACTAGGTTGCCTATATTTATTCATGTTCAAACTAATTCATCTAATATTCCTATAACTATTTATAATGGATGGCCCTTAAAAATTATAGAAAATATAGGCAACAAACTTTTTATTTCACAAATATCAACCCTTACTAGATTTGGTTTGAGAAAATCAAGATTCAAATCATCATCTGTATTTTTCATGAATTCGGATTGAGGTCTAATGTTCCAAGAAGAGTCATTCAATGCATCAGTTTGAGTCATTTTTTATCACATTGATCACTTTAAACAATCATCATAAGAGTTGATTCTTTAATAATCCTTGAACTTTTGTTGAAAACTCTATATGATTTGAATATATTAGAATAACCTAGTAAAATAACTTTATCAGATTTCGGATAAACCCTACCAAGATTATCTAAGGTGTTAAGGATGTAAAACATTCATCCAAATACTTTCAACTATCCTACCTTTGGTTTTATATTACTCCATAACTCATAATGTGTAATATTTAAGATAGGACTTTTTAGAACATTGTTAATAACATAACATGTTTTTTCAATATATTTAGCCAAAAAAATAAGTGGGAATGTTAAATTTACACAACATGGTTTTAGTAATTTCATAGAAATTAATATTTGTTCATTCAATAATACCATTTTATTTCATAGTCCTCGAGGGAGACAAAGTATGTTTAGTAACTTGTTTTGAGAAATATGAAATAAATTAATTATTCTCAAATTCACTTCCATGTTCGCTTCTCAAAGTCAAAATTTTGACACTTTTTAAAATTTCACAATATTAAAAAATTTAATAAAAATATAACAATATTCACTTTTATGTCTCCAAAATTAAACCAATGTAAATTGTCAAAAATAATCAACCAACAGATAATCAATTGTCTTAACTGCATGAATTGTTGTTCTAGTAGGTCTAAACAAATCTATATGGATTATCTCAAGATGTGTAGATATAAAACCACTTTATTTTCTTTAAAAGATGACCTACATTGATTTCCCATTTGATATTCATCACATAGCCTCTTTTCATACAATTATAGGTTATCCACGTTAGAAATCAAATGATTCTTAGACATATTTTTTAAGGAGTTAACATTACCATTTCCAAGCCTTATATTCAAAATTTGTTATTCATAAATATCAACATTAAGACAAATTAAATTTTTTCTACACAAATAATTATTATATAAGGTATGTAAATTATATTTTCTAGTTAATTTAAAAACAAGAGAATTATCTTTGAAAAAAGAACATGCATTGTTAGAAAAATAAACTGAATAAACATCATTACAATGTTAATAAATACTTATCAGGTTGTGCTTAAAACCCTCCACATAAATAACTTTGTTGATGATAATTGATAATTTATTTACAATAGATTCAATTACAACAATTTCTACTTCTTCATTTTCACCATATTTGATATTTCATCCATCAATTTTGGATAGTGAGTGAATTTTGTTTTGATATCCACTCATATGTATTAAAAAACCACTATCCATAAACCATTTTTCATTTTTATTCACGTGATTTGTTCCCAAAAATGACAAATCCAACAACAAGATTTTTTGGTAGACAAATTCAATTGGGTCCTATATTGTTAGCTACAAAATACTTGGGGATCTAAATCGATTTGTGTTTTCCAAAAAACCAAACAACATGTTTTCAAAAAAAATGTATGAAATTTTTTTTATTCAACATAAGAAAAATATTTCTCCGAATAAAGAAGCCAGCATAATGTTCCTTTTATCCATAATGAAAATATGTTACTTTGGAAAGGGTTTTCCTTTAAGATCAAGTCAAAAATATTTATTTTAAATTTATGTCCATTCACATTGACTTACTATTCTGATATTTTTATGTTGATTCAGAAAAAAAAATGTTCAGATAATATTTCCTTTTAGTGACGACACTTTTAGTGTATTTAATGTTTTGAACCTCATTCAGTAGGTTCTCTATTTTCATAACTTGATCAACATATTAAGCGGTATATTTTTCTAACTTATTTTTCATATTTGATATTTTTTAAGTCCACAACTTCATTGAAAATTTTATTATAGGAGTTCCTAATATATTTTTTTCTTTTTTAAGATTTTATTCTTATATTCTCACATAGTACAGTATTCATTTACATTTTCATAGGAGAAATTTTAATTTTTTTGATTCATTCTCATTATATTAAGATTATTAAGAAGGTACCTCATTAAAATGTGCCATAAATCATATGGTGGCATTTTAATAAATATATTTAACTTTTAAATCTAATTATGTGCACTCGCTAGAATATTCAGAAGCCCTGGAGGTGGATTTCATTTCATTCATGTATTTATTATATCCAAACTTTTTAAAACAAATATCAGAATTATTATTTCAAAGTAATTCATGTAGTGTTTCTCAATGTTTCCTTGCTTATTACATTCATAAGTTCTTAACTCTTTAGTGTTGTCACCATGCTTCCTATATTTGTTGAATGGTTTTTTGAAACCTCTTATATTGTTATAGAATTTTATAAAATTTTTAGAAAACAGTGAATGTTTATCATTCAATACAAAATATCTTGAGGTATATTCCTCTTAATATATTTTCTATATCTGAATGAATTTGATCTTATTTTCATCCTTATAAGTAGAAACCATCAAGGACACATTTTTCATTTTGATCATATTATATTCTCCAAATTTAACTTCCATTTTATCTTTGTATATCATAAGAGTTCCAATAATATGTTTTATTTTGAAACTTTTTACCTCTGTATCTTTTTTTATGGTAGCTGAGATTCCACTTCACTTAGGCGGTAATACTCTGAGAACATAAAAATTCTTGATTGGGCTTAGTGATAGGTTCTCCAAGAGTATCAACGTTATTAAGAATCTCAATGAGTCTTCCATTCAACAAAGTAATTATTTTTCTTAGAACCATTTTTAGTAATTTGAACATGTGTTTTTCATCATCATATCAAATCACCTTTATATTTTTTGTACATTAATAGTAAAATGGTATAGTGGTATAAATTTCATGTTTTTTTTACACTGAGAAACCCTATTGAAAAAATTTGGTCCTAATCTACAAATTATACCATTCATGGATATGGTGTTTTGATCGTAGTCTTCTTCAGTTGTTGTATCCCATGTTTTAGGTTCTATCTATGGAATCTCATAGAGATTTATTGCTTTAAGATAATATTTCATGACATTATTCTTTAGATATTTTGTCATAGGACACATCCTACAACCACAATTTTTTCCATTTAAGTTAGGAGCTATAACCATTGAAAAAAATTCTCAAATATAAACCATAGAAACCATTTTAGAGTAGAACTTCAGACCTAAACCTTGGATATTTTTTAAATCAATATTAATGATCTATGATGCCAATTTTTGGACCATATAATTCCTATATAAAAACTGAATAGGAGGTTAATTGAGTTCTTAAAAATTTTCTTCGTCGAAAAACCTCACTCTTTAGGTATGATGGTTCAAATATTTTCATTAATTTGATTGGGAAGTAGATATATAAATAAATGTAAATAAATAGAACATAATATATTTCTAATTTTTTAGGGAATAGAAATCCCTTAGTCCACTCCACTGATACTAAACTCCAGGAGTTTGGTGATTTTCACTATAACAACCATTTTTTGGGGGCTCCTAGCTGATTAAAATCAACTTTCACTTAATACAAAGGTCAAAGATATTTTCAATAGTATATCCATTTACAAGACATATCCATATCCTTAAAATAAAAACTTACAAAAAAGTTTAAACAAATTGATATGAATGAAATTTTATAACAACTACTATACCATATAGTTCCAAGAAGCAACTAAAAGTAGTTGATGATACGTTTAGAGAAGATGATTTTATTCATGTTTTAGCTTTGGATGATCTTCAATAAAAATGATATACTTGTAGGAATTTAAGGAGAACTTATTTTTGTTTTTTATATGTACTGGGGTTCATTTTTACCATTTTAGAATATTATTATGTATGTGTATTCTATTCTTTCTCTTCATCCATTTATCCCATGAAATATCTAACTCATCCTTTTATATCTCCTATTTAATTTTAAACTTAAGTAGTGAGATGATCATAATAGTCATGTTGATAATTCATTTACAATTTAATATAAGAGTCAATTAATGAAATAAATCCATTATTTCCAAATATGGAATAATATTTTAAAGTGGCACTGTCAGAGATCTTCTTCTTTGGATTTTTCCATTCCAAGAAAAACAACACTTTATCCGAATAAACCATTCCTTAAATGGACAATCCATATTATGATACATTCAAAAATCATGATATGACTTATCAAGAGATTATAAAAGTAATTGTGACATTCGTTATAATAGATAATTCTTTATAAGATATCCAACATGTAGTTTTTTCTTTCATATGTAAAACTCTCAAGAGACTTTGTGAGATAAAATAGTATATTGTCTTCTTCATAGCATAAGATAATCTAAATTTAATAGTGAAAATGATAATTTTTCAGAAAAAGATAAATATGTTACTAAGGTGGGATAATTATCTTTAAAAATTTATTCTGATACTTTTAAGATAATCATTTATAGATATCCTGTATATAGGATAATGACTTCTCACAGCTTCATTTTGACTAAAGTAAATGGAAACTCAATCGCTTTCTTCATAAGATAATATCTTACATTGTATGATAAACATACATCATGGAGTCATATCATTCTAAATATATGGAAGATAATATTAAATTCTCCTAAGATAAAATATGTTTTCAATAAATGAATAATTTACATGGTATAAGAGAATCACTTATAGAATTATCATAAGATAAACTCTTTTAATAAATATAATCTAAAAGAATTAAGATAAACTCATTAGAATAAAAATATGGATTTATGAATCATTATAACTTATAAAAACTAAGATGTATTAGAACAACATAAGTCTTCCCAATACTGTTCTATTGATTTATTATCCCATGAATTATCTATACTATAGTTCCATTAAATTTATGGGATAAACTAAGCCCAATCACGATCTTTTCTTCAAACTTCTTTTTACTAAAGTGTTACCTGAGTCACAATAGTTTTTGGTAACTGAATTTTTATTCATTTTTTATTATCATTTACAAAAACTTATAATTAGGGAATTTTATAAAAATTTATTTTATTATTTGATATTATCTAATTTTTTACATTTTTACAATATAAAACCCAGTTCAATTATTCCATTCTACATGGAATATGTTTCTTATAAGGGATATTGATAAATCAAGTCTCATTCCCTTGAGTTGTATTATTTCATCATGAACTACTTTCTTTCATTCCTAGGTAATACCACCTTAATATTTTATTATATGGTATTTTATAATCTTGTCTTGTAAAATTATTTTTTAATAGAAATGATACTTTTTTACTATTCTTACAATGTATGTTTTGGGAAAATGTATTTTGAAAAAAATAAAAAGGTATTATCCTATCACTTTTATAGGTTTTTTATTACACTCTTAATTTTTTCTAAGATAAAAATTATGTATATTTAGGGCTCTATTATTAGATATTATTTTTAAAATAAAATGTATTAAATAGTTTTCATGTCTCCTTTTCAAATTTTACTTTTTAAAGAGGCATGTAAATTTTAATTTTATTTTAATGTTAATTTTTTTTCTAATAGATTTTATGTTTTCATTTCCTCTTAAAATTTGTTTTGAAAAGGATTTACCCTAACGGGGTTATGATTTTTGATTTTTTTTCCTTAGAATATATATGTTATAATTTCGGGGATTGAAATCATGTTAGAAAACAATTTAATTGTTGATCTCTTTTTTGTGATATAATTCAAAGAATTATTTTTTCAATGATTTTTTCATAACTATCAACATCCATTTAACTTTCCTCTATCACAGAAGAGTTAGTTATTTTGAGACCAGCAACATTCTTTCTCTGGATGAGTTATGATCATTTTATCCTCTCTATTTTCATTGAGAAAAGTATTATTATTCAATAAATTGTGATTCAAATACAGTTGATTGTCTCCATGTTGACTATGTATTGTTTAACCATCCACTTTATTTCTCTATATGGGTTTTGATCATGTTATCCCTTTTATTTACATGGGGAAAAGTATTGACATTCTATATTTTTTTATTCCAATATTCATAATAATGGGAGATATGACTATGTGTTGTTTAATCATCAACCTTATTCCTTAAGATCGGTTATTATCATATTATCCATTTTATTTATTAGGGGAGAAGTATTGGCATTTTTTATGTTGTTATTATAATGAAAATGATTATGGAAATGTTGACTATTTATTGTTTAACTATCCATTTTCATACTCTAAATGGGTTTTTATCATGTTATCTATTTAATTTATATGGGGAAAAGTATCGATATTATTGATTATTGTTGATTTCTAAAATAGTTTAATTATGTTTTGACATTCTTTAATGTTCATTATACTGATAGCCATGCTTTATTTAGTAAGAGGTTCCTTAGGGAGTATAATGAAAATTCATATTGACTATTATAGTGAATGAGTTATACCTAAACAAGTGATGGGTGGGGACATAAATTATATATCCCCTTGATGAATCAACAGGTCAGATTGGAAAAAACATGTTTGGCTATTTGGTGTGTACCAACCCAGTTTAGAAAGATGATGTGACTATGGAATTAAAGAAAAGTAAATGTCTTGGTACAAGGTCTTGAAAACATGATTTTTATGTATAGAATTATTCATTACATCATTATGATATTAGTATTATTTATATCTGGGTTAATATTTATTTTCATGGATATAACATGCCCTCATATTCAAGATAATTGTGGTTTCATGTTTTTTACTTATTCCTACCATAATATTTATTCCTTATTTATGCCATAATTTTCTTAACTATATGTTTTTTCTTAATAATCATTTGATATCACATTTTTTTATGTTTCTACTTCCCCGTGTCATAAATAAATGCAACACATGAAATATATATAGAATAATATCATGTGGGAAATATTTTTTCTTAGATACTAAAGGATCATTTTGTATTAATTAGTTACAATATATATAGTAGAAAAATTTATGTTCGATAAAAATAAAATGATTTTTTTAGTTTATGTGTTTTCTAAATTATCTAATTCTCTAAAACATTGGAGATACTTTGAATATAAGAGATTCAATAATTGTTATTGATATTATAATTATGGATGGTTATAACAAGGATTTTATAGATTTTTTAATAGTGATTTTTTAAAGTAAGTGTTTGTGGCACCTTATCTGGGGGCAACGGTCTGGGGAATCACAGTTTATATCAATGTAAATATTGATATGAAATTAGAGGTTAGAATGTTTTTTTGATGATAATATAAGGGTTAATATGGTAAGGTTGATAATAATTTCAACTATATAGAATAAAATTTGTTGTGTCTTGAAAACTCATCGTGCAAGGAAGAAAGAGTTTCATGAATTTGGTAAAGGGTAAAATAATAACCCCAAAGAACAATTTGAAGAAAATAATCAAAGGACTGGATTCCATGGATGATTTATTGGTCCCATGAAGTAAAAAATGATTTAAAAATTCCCATTGTGCATGGAATTCTACCAATCTCTGAGGCATCCCAAGAACTATTGGATCCTATGAACAAAACAGAGTCATTTTTGGGCCATATAGTGATTTATTCCCCCACTAATGATAAACTATTTTCACGTGGTGATGAAATTTTTACCCCCATGAACGAAATCATATTTATGATAGGGAATTATTTGCCTCTGAAAAATGGAGTTCACATGGCCCACCATGTCCAAACAAACAACTAGTTGGTTTTTACACTCCCCTATAAAAATATGAGAGGAGATATGAAAGAATGGTGGATTAAATATCAATAGATAATGTGGTAGAAATCCTACTCGTGAAGCTCTTCAGGGATGTTATCCCACAAACCATATGTCGGTGGAAGGAAGTTTCGTTTTTTACATGAGGAATCATTTTATGAAAAAAAAACATGAGTAAATTGCTTCATGGACTAAACCTTTACGACCTACATGTCATGGAAGACCCTTTGTAGATGACCCATCATGGCCAACCCTTTGTGTCCAAAACTTTATCTATGATCCTTCACAGATGACCCTTCATGGGTAATCCTTCACTAATGAACCCCATGAGGATGCCCCCTTTATCAGTGGTCCCTCATGGACACCTCTTTCATGGACAGTCCTTTATGGAAATCTCCTTTTCAATATTCCTAGACGGCCAGATCTTTGTAGGTGCGCCTTCATTGATGATCCTTTATGACCAACCCCAAGAAAAATGGAGAGTCGCACTGCAAACTTTTTGGCGTGGGTTGATGACATTTTGGCTTCCATCTTACAAAACCGTAATATCCACCCCATATAATACCATAATTAAAAAAACTCCTCATATACCTCTTAAAATCCCAACCACTTGAATCATATGCCTTATTATACCAAAAAGGGATGGTCTTGAATTAGTCCTACACCAGCCATTTCTATGTAACTTCCACCCAGTCATCCTGATCGCATTATGTTAAACTATGTGGATATCATCCTAACCACATGACACTAGAATTTATGGAACTCATATTTACAGCAAGAGGATACACTGTACAACCACATTTAGTCCCCACCACATGACATTAAATTTTTCTACCATTATCCATCCATCATGAAATTAAACTATGATGTAATTTTCATGGAAGGTGACATTAAACTGTGTTGTCATTTTCCTTAAAACATGACATTAAATTTTGTTTCCATATTCCTAGCTATATTACTTTAAATTTTAGTATAAAATATATTAAAATCATTGGATGTCTCCTGTGGAAAACATGATAGGCCTTATACATCAATCATAATATGAATCATGTACAGATCCTGAGGTGACATCCAAATATTCAAATATGAATCCTCCTAGGAGTAATCCCCAACTAGTGGGAATCCCTCATGGAGAAATACTCTAGTATTTCATGAAACACATGGAACTCTTTCTCTTATTCCCCATCCAAGGATATAACCGAATGGATCACAAGATTTCAGTATCCTAGTTATTGAGATAAAAGTGGAGATGATCACACTCAAGACCCTCTCCCTATCCCATTGGGCTTCATAACTCGTTCCCCAGCTGATGGAGTGGATCATGTGAACTTCAAACATACTTTTCCTCTTATTTATCACACTGAGAATAAAACACATGTTCATAGAGGTTAGTGGATTCCATGAAATTTTCATGGTCTCAAACCTTCAACTAGGATGCTTATATGGGTATGCCCCAACCCTATTCTCCATGGTACTTCTCCATGGATGTAATCCCCAACCTCTATTAAAATGGGCCACCTATATACTATAAGACCCAATAATATGGACATCTCTATAGTTGAAATCCCCAACATAAATTTAAATGGGAAACATCCATGTGTAACCCCCAATCACAAGCACTATGTGCCATCTCCAAATATGTAATTACCATCCTCCATTAAAATGGACCACTTCTATGTGAAATGACCAACCATATTCTCCATGTTCCTTCTCCATAGATGTATGCCCCATACTCTATTCAAGTGGTTCTACAATATGGTATTATACCCAAACCATTCCTTATCCTTCAAAGGGTCATGTTCCCAATGAAGTAGCACCAGATGGGAAACCTCACAGGCGTAATACCCAACATACCAAAATATGTGACCATTGATTCCAAATTAAAAGGGATATCTAAGACACCTTACTATGGTCCAAAATAAATAATCAATTTCACCCTAATGCTATCTAGGACACATTTCTAGTAGGTTCATATCTTCCTGGGAGACCACATCTCTTCCATGTCCCTTAGGAGACCCTGGAATAAGTACTACACCATCCTTGATTTGTCACCTTTCACTTGGATTCCCTTATCATATGATGTTAAAATACAATGTTGGTTCCTTGTCACGTGACCTCAAAAGGCGATGTTCTCTTTTAATTTTCACTGAACTACATGGATTTTGATTCCTTTAACGAGGATACATAGGAAGCCCATTATATGGTTTTGATCCCAGCATCGAAAAAATTACATCTCCCTGGATGATAGTAATCTCCAGAGAACTGCCCTATATTTTCTTAAAAATAGAATCATCCTAATAAGTTACTAAAGAATCACTGATCCATCCATAAAAGGGTTCCATTTATGTGGAACCTTAGATACAGAAATTCATCCTTATTGATGGAGAGTCTTGAATACATACAGATGATTCTGAACCCATTCATGTTCATAATTGATCATTTCCATAGGATAATCTGTATATACATACCTGGTAATGAACAAATAATTCATTAACATATACTAAATTTATAATAGAGTCCTGGAATAGGAAGTAGTTCCCATAAAAGGGTGTGATGATATCGACTTCTCATCCTCTTAAATAATGTGAGTTCTTAAGTTTCATTGCCCAAGTTACCTAATGAACACCTGAATTTGAAAACTAGGTCCTGAGTCATCATGGATATAAGAGTCAGTATAAGTTTCCAACACTATGAACAAAACCCATTGTAGACTGCCCAAAAGTAGAAAACCCAATATGGATGATTTTATAAAACTCAACACCCTATAATCAAACTTTTGGTTCCATAGCTTTGTTAGAAACATTTTTCATTTTAGGTGATGTAATATTTAATATTTTCAGGATTAAGATAAGAAAAAATAAATGAATATCCTTGGAGTATGTATATATCTGGGATAGAATTATAAAGTTTTACTAATTTCCTAATCTTTTGGTTTTCAAAGAAAATATATTGTTTTCTAGGTACTATAAGTGAATATTTGATACAACACAAATATACCTAGGGGTAATATACCTGAAAAGGTTGAATTGGTCATTAACTCAATTTTCACCCAGTGCATGAAAAAATTCATAACTATACACCCATTTTGACACTCCTAGGGGATATTTTTTTCTTAATAACATTGTCATTATGAACCATTATGAATGATTTATTTCATAATTACTTTATGGTATTATGTTAAGAAGCACAAGAAAAAATTACTTAAAGAAGTGTTAAAGGATGAAATGAAGGTGTCACTAGAGAATATATATTTGGATGGATTTTTCATGTTCATGTGATAATTTACGTTGATTTTATTTATAATAGATTTGGGTTTTAGTATTTTCTTGAAACAGGATAACAGAAATGAAGATGAGAAAGTTATGTACCTAGAATCCAATATGTATAATAATAGTATAAAGGAAAATATGTAAATGGTTAAAAAATAAATATATTTCTATTAGGATGAAAAAGGTTTGTTTCCTAGTATTACCTATGGTAGTGAGGTTGATATCATAATAAAAATTAATTTTTAATACTCTTAGATATTTTAATTAGTTAAGTGATATTTATCTATAACATTTTGGTATTTTCTAAGTGTTGTTTAGGATTATATAAAATATATAAGGACTATTATTCAGTAGTCTTGAATTAATGTTTTGAAATCATATATTAAATGGTTTCAATAACCGTGATAAATAATTTTATTTAATGGTTATATTTTTGGAAATAACTATTGAAGAACACATGTTTAAGGGATAGATAATTTTTTGTTTTGAAATCTGTTTGATGTTGAGATAATAAAGGGTTTAGTGAGTTTGATAATATAGGTTATTTTGTATTTATATCCTTGGGATCAATTCTAATTCATGGTTAATTTTTAACAAAATTTTGGGATTATGATATATATTGACTAGTGTGCGGCCTTATGAAATAGTTTATAATACCATTTCAACGTTAACAATAGAGTTAATTTCTAGGAAAAATATATAACTTCTTTATAGTTTATTGACTTTGAGATTAATTTTTTTTAGGAATTGCATGTTATGTTGAATAAAAAATTATGGTGCACACGTATTTGGGTATATTGTTTTATAAATGGATTAATGTTTTTTAATGAAATATAAGAAACTTGATTTAGCCAAAAATAGTAAGGTAGATGTCATATTAGATGTTATATACCAAATGATAAATATGTAAATAATACCCTCACCTAATTTAATTAGGAAGAAAAAATTATAATTATAAGGACTCAAATTATTTAAGTGGGGAGACTGTAACATGCTGAGATTTTAAAATTAGATTACCTTTAAAAAATATAAATGTTCTCAATAGCTTGATCCACAGGAAACAAAGAACTAAAATAAAAGAATAATATTTTTTGAATATTATAACCTATAAATTTAATTTTAAATAATTAATACCAATAAAATCTCTATGAAATATTTATAAAAATTAAATAAAATCTATTTTTATTATGAATGAAATTCCATTAGTATAGCTAAAAAACTAAAAAAATAATTTATGCCTAAAAATACATTTTTCAAAAATGGGATTTTTATTTTAAGAAACTATGAATATTATTATTAGATAATAATAATATATATAGATAATATAAATTATATACTACCAATACATAATTAGTAATTTATGGGAAATAAGAATAAATAATAGTTAATATTTTAAAAATGTCTTTACCAATATATACAGTTCTACACTAAATTTTAATATTTTATTTAAATATTGAATTAATTTTTTTTTAAAATTTAATTTGAAAAAATGAACATACTTTTTGGATTAAAAATACCAATATTTTATTAATATTATTTCTTTGGATTTTTCTAAAAACATGTTTTATGAATGAAAATGTTAAAATTAATTTTCCTTACTTTTATTAATTTGATCTAATAAAATTGAATTTATAATTTGAATGAATAAGTTAAAATTATGTATCTATTATTATATTATTTTGATTCATTCAAAATTAATTACTTGATATAAATATTAGATGTTACGGTAAGAGTAAAATTGTTGTTTTCATTGAATTAGTTTTATAAGAGTTATACACTTTTTATCTAAATAAATTATATTAATCTACAATGAAATAATACTATAATATGATTTTTAAACAAAAAAATAAATATAAACATTTATTCAATTAATAACTAACATGAAAAAAGGATAAAAACACTTACTCTACAGAAATTCATTTTTCTATAAAAGCATTTTTTTCTTATATCTTAGGTCTAAAAGTTAATTTTCAAATATTTAAAATTTTAAGTAGATTAAATGGATCCAAAATTCATATTCAACATGTCAAAAAATTCAGATAAGGGTAATCTTATTTTTTATTCCTAAAATAATTACCATGGTTAATTTTAAATCCTGATTGATGTGGGTAAAATGGGTAAATGAGGTATCTAAAATTTTTAAAATTAAAAGTCAAAATAAACATTCTAGAAAGCCTTATTAGGTATTAAAGGAATAACCACATGTATCACCTACCATTTATCCTATTAAATGACCAAACAACCATGAAATTCTATTCTTATCTCTTATATAACATTCTTTTATAATTATTTTCCCTTCTTTTTACCCATAAAAGGATCTTATTTCCTTTAACCTCAAGCCACGACTATAGTTTGAAATTTTCTTGAAAATATGGAAAGTATATTTTTTTCATCTCCTTTAGACATTTTTTATCCCATATCCTCAACAATATTCATTAAAACATTCATTTCTAAAGGTTACTTTGAGAGAAGATCCAAATTTTCAACATAAGTATTACTTAGAATTTTAATATTATTCTTAATCCTTCTAATACACCCTCCCCCAAAACCATTCTTACTATATTTATATAATTAAATTAGTATAATAAATATACATAAATTTTGTTATATTTTTGTTATAAACATTATCCATTCCCCTAAAATTCAATCAATAAGAAAAGAAAACATTGGTCTTTCATGTTTATAGACTACCACCTCCATGAACAACTAGTTTCATTTTATCTCCACCACCTTTCAAAGGTTTTTCTAGAAATGGGTTTTGGGAATATATATATTATTTATTTCATTATTTATATTATATAAATACAAATTAGGAATTCAATAATTAATATTAGTAACAAATTATCATTGTAACATTATTTTTTATAGAAAAACATACTAAGAGTAAAATGTTATTATTTATAAAAATTAATATTTTCATATCCACTAATTCTTCATAGAATTCACTCCAATTTTAATATATCACACTAAAAAACATGAAATAAGATAATTATACATTTTTATAATGATATTACAACTAAAAAACCTTATAATCATCGGATTAATCATGGTAGGATCATGTATTGGTTGGTTTAACCATATACTTGAATAATATTATGCATTTATATCATAGATGACTATGAGAAATTATCTAAGGGTATAATATGATATAAATATTTAAATTATGTTTTTTTTAATTTTAGTATATTTGTGTAAAAATTTAGATCATAAATTATTAAACATATCATAATTCATTATGAATAACTAACACATGCTTGTCACCGATTTTTAATTCATTTAGAATCACAGAAACATGATCATCACTGATTTCATCATCATGGATCATAAATAAAGATATGACGGAATAAAATTATAGATTTATGAACTATATTGAAAAATATATTACATTATATTATATGATCTACTTGTTATGGAATTTAGAAAATGAATAGATACCAATTCAACTTTTATTAAACTATTTTATAGTGATAAGGTGTACTTACACCTCATGTTAAAAAAATGTAAAAATAGATAATATATATATAAAGATTATAAATAGGGATTATAAATGTTTATAGTTATGAATAAGGTTATTGGTTATTTATTTAATGAATTTAATTTAATTATTCAAGATGTATGATGCAAGTTCATAGAAAATCTGGACTGAGATAAGGGTTTTCATCTCAAATTCATCTTTCTGAAAAATGATTGGTATTATGAAACTAATTTCACTAATGTGGTGTATACACTAACTACATGAGATATTATAGGATGGATTATATTTTACCCTTGTTTTATGAAGTTCAATTACAATCTCACTCGTTTAAGGGGATTTGATTAAAGTGTTACTCAACCTATATGAGTTTTCATGGTCTCAATTCTGATCCTTTGAGAATAAGTATTTATTATGAACCATTTTTTATTTGGATGTTTTTATATTTATTTACTATGACATGATTTTTATATACTTAATTTTCATTTAATTCATGGGATAAACTAATTTAAATCAAGATATTTTCTTTAAACATATTTTTTTGTAAAGTGTTACCCGAGTCGTAAGAGTTTTTGGTAACTCGATTTTTGTTCATTCAATTATTATCATCCACTTGAACTTATAGATAAGTTATATTATTAACTTTTACTATAATTTGTGTTATTATATCATTATTTTTACTTTTACCAGATAAACCCCTTTTCAAGTGCTTTATTCCACATAGAGTATGTTTCTTATAGGTGATATTGATAATTCAAGTCTCCTTTCCTTGAGTTATATTGTTTCGTCAGGAAACTATTTCTTAAAATCTTTGTTTTTACTAAAATAATATTTTATTATATGTTTTTTTATAATACTCTTTGTAAAAATTAAGTTGTAATACAAAATAATGTTTTGTTACGCTTCTTACAATGTGAGTTTTAAACAAATGTATTTTGAAAATAATAATAAAGGGTTTATCATTTAACATTCATAGGGTTCTTCCTCTTATAATATTTTCTAAAAAATAAACTTTATGTATTTTAAAGGGCCCATTATTGGATATTATTTCTAAATTCAAAGGTTTCAAAAAGTTTCTACTTCACTTTTCAAAAGTAAACTTCAAAAGTGATATGTAAATTGGTATTTTACATTGATGTTAAAAACGTTTTTAAAAAATATTTTAAGGTTTCATTTACACTCTCCTATTTATTTTCCAAAGTATTTACCATAATAGAGTTTATTTTTCATGATTTTTCCTATAATATATATGTGATCATTTGGGAGATTGAACTCATGATATCAAAAAATTTGATTCATTATCCATTATTTTGTGAGACTCTTCAAAGAATTATTTTTGAAAATATATTTCCAATCTATATCAAAAAACTTCCAAGTTTCAATTTTTACAATGGGGTTATGTTATATTGAAATCATTCATATTCTTTTTTCTTATTGGTTATTACCATGTTACACATTTTATTAACATTGGGAAAAGTATTGGCATTCCATATGTTGTTATTCCAATATGGATAATTGTGGAAAACATTACTGTTTATTATTTAACCATCCACTTTTTCCCTCTTGATGGGTTATGATCATGTCATCACTTTTATTAAAATAAAAAATAGCATTTTTTATGTTGTTATTCAACTACGAAAGATTGTGTTAAAGTTGACTATGTGCAATTTAACTATCCACCTTCTTCCGAAATATTAGTTGTGATCATGTTAATATGGGGAAAAGTATCAGAATTATGTATTTTAATATGATAATATATATTATTATGGGAAATTTTACTATGTATTGTTTAAACATATTCAATATTGCACCATATGGGTTATATTCATGTTGTCCCTTTTATTGATATGGGGAATATTATTGATATTCTGGATGATTATTATTTGATAATGTGGGTTGATTATGTATTGAAATTTGGTATCATTAATTAAATAGATAGATATGTTTTATTTAGTAAGAAGTTCATTGGTTAATAATATGAAAAGTCTTACTAACACCTATATTGAATGCATTAGACTTATACAAGTGACTGGTGAGGCCTGAAATTATATAGCACCCCAATGCATCGACAAGTATCATGGGAAAAACAAAATTGGTTATTTGGTGTGTTCATTCCCTATTCATCATGATTTCGTGACTATGGTCTAGGTAAAAAGTAAATATCTTAGAAGGGTCCATGACAAAAAAATTGATGTCCTAAATTATGTATTCAATTAGTATGAGATCAGTATTATTGATATCATTGGTTTCATTTATTTTCAAGGATGTAGAATTATCTCATTTTAAATTTTATTATGGATTCAAGGTGTCAACATATTCCTTTAATAATATTTATTCCATTTTGATACTAAGATTTCATCAATTTTATGTTTTACCCTACGAGGCATTGGAACTCGCCCATTATATTTATATTTACCCAGGTTATGAATAAAAGTAGTACATGGAAAAGTTTAAAGGATATCATGTGTGATAGATTTTATGTGAGATATTGAAGACTCAGTATGGATTAAGTAGTTTAATATATATATATATTATAAATTTTCCCTTTGTTAAAAATAACATTGGTTTTGTTAGTTTTTGATTTCTCCAAAATATCTAATGATCTAAACCAGAAAATTTCTTTCGATATAAGAGATATAATAATCATTATTGGTTTTGTAGTTAAGGAGAGTTATATCAAGGATTTTATATTTCGTATCCAAGTGATTATTTGAAGTACGTGTTTATGGAATGGGATTAGGGAGAACTAGTTCAGAGTATCACAATTTAAGTCATCAATCTCAATTTGTTTAATTTATTTCATATGTACAATTTTTTCACTTCTACGTTTTCTTTTTTTTATTTATGTTTTTTTCATTTTTTTCAATGTTAATAGGATTTAAAATGTATATAAGGAATGTGATTCATGACCATTTTTCATTCAAATCCATAAGTGATGAAACTATCCTTAAAATCAACCAACAATGAAATCCCTCCCAAATAAAAATCATTGAGGCCCTCCCCCACCCCTAAACATGAAATAAAAATTCCTTATTTATAGATTTGGGGGTAGGAAAGGAATAATTATCTTGAAATGTTAATTAAAACTAAACATTCCATTCTTAATGAACTAAGGGATAACCTAGGTTTAATGTAAATGTAGGTTCATAGAAAATATGGGATATCCAAATAAGTGACTCAAACCTATTTAAAACATTTTATGAACTAAAAATCCTATAAAAATAATAATCTTAATCTCTAGATTATACCAAAATCATTTAATGCATTGGATTAGATCACCTTGAATAGTAATCAGACCATTGGCACCACATGACCTCAAGCACACCTTCCTAAACTCTAGAGGTTATCGACTAGAAGTGGGGGGGAATAAGGAGGTATTTTTGGGAGGTTATACCCCATGTATCAGATTATGATACAATATATAAATAAATAGAATCATCCAAAAAATAAATCAATAGTGTATTGATAATAAAAAATCTTTTGAACAATAATAAATTGGAATCAAAACATGATGATATATAAGAACAATCACCTAATGGTCTAATCACATATACAAAAATAGAATCACATAAAATAAAATAAAATTAACCATGGATACACTACCACCATGATCCATACCACATCCCAACCTCTTTATTTCATTCATGATATCCCTCTTGACCATGCTAAATACGGTCTTGAATAAACCTATGTCTTCAAAAAGTCTATAGATACTTGTGTATCTAGGTTCTATAGCTTCCGAGGAAAGGTGTGAGTATAGAACTCAGTAGAACACATCTAATGTGGTCTAATACATAACATTAAATTTAGTTATATTCTCATGTGACATACTCAAAATAAATAAAAAATATCCATCAATAAATATATATAACCATAAATAGTAACTGGTTTGACCCAATTTCAAAATATCTCTAAGAACGTCGGGTGAAGCATGAAACACCATAACCTTATAGGTTGTTCATGTCCCTCTCTGATGTAGATACTTAGGTCCTTGAATATAATCAATCATACCTATTTTATCCAGTTATAGGGTTTTTCTAAGCATGTCATGATAATCAAACTATCTAATATAATAGACCTCGATTTTACCAGTATGCATATCAAGTGACATGGACCTCCATTATGGGATTTTTCTCAGATGGCGAATAATCCCATAAATAACACATACCCAAGGAATGCTCCTAGAATGATCCATCCCAGTATAATAGGTCAACAACATATCTATATCTATGGATGACCTACCAATAGTAACACATACCTTCCCTAAAAGAGTTTTCATAGCTATGTATCATGTAAAAAGCATTGAACCTTTTTAATTTTAAGTAAATATTAAAATATATCTCCAAGAGAATATACCATTTCAAATAATATAAACACCACTATCAAGTTAATTTTCCAAACCATAATAAAAATAAAAGAAAATTATGGTTGGATGAATGCCAAAACCTACTATAACAATCCATGCTAATGAATAGGCACTCATTGGGGTTCTCCCACTCAATTGCAGAGTACCTCATCCCATGCCCATTACCCAATGGCAGAACATGCCTCTCCAAGTCTAATTGAAAAAGGGAATCATATTCCAACCAAGTTATACCTCATATATCACCCACTATGATATTTCATAATCTTTTCACAAACTCCATTGTCACTCAAGTTTGGTTGATGACCCAACACATGATCATGATATGTACCACTAAGTACAACTATTAACAAATCATTACCTTAATCCAAAATCAAGGTCTAAGGGAACATACACTAAGGCTTGTACCTAGGATTTATTTAATTTTTAATTAATATTCACCCAAGTCATGGGTTTACATTATTCTAGTGTAGAGAATAGTTCAGGCCACAGTCATCGTTGACAAGGGTATAAGTCGAGTGCGCAAGGCCCAATATGGACTTATAACTTTGTTCTATTTAAATTATATCACTTAAATTAACAAAATAACTATTAAAAAGGATGCTAAAATTAAAAAGCACAACACCCCTAGTGGAGAGGCTATTTTTCACAAGAACCATAACAGAGGTATAAACCCTATAGAATGTATCGACGAACTCCTACCAATTTCATAATGCTTTGCGATATTAATTCCAAGTGTCACCAAATATACCAAGACACTCAAAGGTCTATCTAAATTAACCTAAACCCAAACCAACCAATTAGCCTCTATAACTTCTTTTTTCATCAAATATTGGAGTAAGAGGGTGTTATCTACACCTAGTACCCTCAGAACCCGATATGAGTAGAATCCCTAAACGATGACACCAAAAACAATATTAATTTAATTCCAACTTGGGAAAAACCTATGAAATTTCATAAATATGACATGACTTATTGAATTTATGAGATAAAGGTGTGTATAGTGTCTAGGGACTCCCTCATCACAAGGAAAAGAGATCAATATCCCATTCGACCAATTCCACTATGTTACAGTGGAATTGAAACCAAACCCTCAGTCGGGAGAAAATAAATTTAGAGAGGAAAAAGGAGATAGGAATAGAGTTTGTCAGAGGTTAATCCACAACTCAAATATACAAATAATTAAGCTATAACCACTCAAAATGGAAGGATATTGAATAGAGGAGATGGATTTTATACCACCTGGTCATGCGGGAAAAATATGGAGAAGGGGAGGGGCTCCCCTTAAAAACATGAAGGGGAAATTTAGTAAATCATTGCATAAAATACCCCACTAGCTAGAAAGTTATCCAAGTGTTAGAATAGGGTAGCTTCCTTGGACACTAATTATCCAGGGGCCTACCAGCGGCTAGTAGGTGGCTCCAAGATATAGCCACCTTGTAGTCTTACCACCCCGGGCTACCTCAAATGCTTCTTGAACTCTCTATAACACCACTTGAGCCCCAATTACAAGTTAAAAAACACATTCTTGAGGTGATCAAAGCCTTATAATTCCACTCTGACACCTGATTCCAAATTTTTACACTCCACTATTTTAATAATTCATGTTTTTCTGGAATTCCAAACACCCATATGGACCTAAGGAATTAAAAATCCCACACCAAAACACTTCTCATCCCTAATAAGTCCTGGTGCGCATCCATCTGCATCTCCTAACCAACATTAGGGACTATTTCAAATCCAAAGAACTTTTTTTGTTCATTAATAGTTGAAAATCATTCATGGTGTAAACCCCAATTCAAGGTGCTAAGACCCCAAAGACTCGATCAAATTATCATCAACCAACCCATAGTTAGAAAAATAGTGATCACCATCATAGGTTTTATCCAATAAGGCCTGTTTGGACTCATAGATATCCTCTCCATGAGAATCTCC
Organism: Viscum album; assembly: GCA_963277665.1. Lineage (NCBI taxonomy): Eukaryota > Viridiplantae > Streptophyta > Magnoliopsida > Santalales > Viscaceae > Viscum > Viscum album. The sequence continues at coordinate 1,983,815,437 of OY728119.1, forward strand.
TTTCAAAACAACACTCCAACAATTCCAATGATATTCTTGGTGTAGTTCCCAAATCAAAATATCTAAACAAATAAGTATCGATAAAACCATAGAAGTACCCCTCATTCCCAATTATGACCCCAAACTAATAGGTCACACTTCTCATACATACAGGCCCTAAACACACCTACTTTACAAAGAAACACATGAACAATCCCCAAAGGATACATTTCATGTCCTCAACAATTTCCCCAATGCAGTTTCATGAAAATCTCATATAAAATCCCTTATAATCACAAATTAGAACTAATTATTCTAAATTTCTTGAAAACTCCCAAATCTATCTGGTGATTCATCACTACAATACATGATCATGAATCCTTTAATCCCAGAGGAATTTCATGATCATGTTATCACCCACATTGATGTTCTTTCCTGACACTTGGTATGATCTCTTTGATTCTATCATTATTTAATTTAACACACACTATGCTTTCCACAAGCAATGAAACATCTTTTATCCAACACATTTTGATTTTCAAAACCCAGAAAAATCATAAAACCCACTATTATTCTTAACTTGATACTATATAAAAAAATTTCAATCTCTCACCAACCATTGGAATATCTTTTACATTTGAACTATCCACTAATTGGTTTCCCAAATCCTCAAACCTTTTCATAGGGGGTCATCTCACCTCTAGAAAATAAGAAGATCCCCACCATGTGACTATCCTTATTTTCACTTTAATTACTCAAAATACTGACCATCATGACTCACGCTCCATCCATCATGGAATAAAATTACTAGATGAGGTTGTATTGATCTCACCTGAGTAGTGATATGAAACATAATTTCACACTCATTCCCACTTTATGAGAATGAAATTCATAGAATTCACTAATATCTGGTCCATACAAAGTTCATTCCCCTATGACTGATAATGGTGTACTCCCACCATATAGATTGACTTATACCACTCCTTGATAACAACTCAATAGGTTACATTTTCAAACATAAGTGTTTCTCCCCCCAAGATGTTCTCACCTCATATGAGACAACACTTTCCTTTAACCAACCCTAGGATCATTCATTTCAATGTGCCTCATTCATTTCAAAATATATCTTTCCACTGTGGCACTCCTAATTTCCACCAATCCTAGAGAAATTGATCCTATTAGTGTTTCATTAACCTCATCATTCCTTTTCTTACACATAACCACACAATGATTTTCAATTTAAATGGGTATATAATTCAATTGTGTGTACCATTCCAATCTATCCCAAATATGTGCATATATAATTCTGTATCAAATAAAATTTAGTCCAACTCATGAATTCATTCATCACACATCATCCATCCAGGTAGTCTGTACTCCATTACATGTTATTTACACTCAACCAAATAATTATAGATGATCTCAATAAAAAAAGGGGTATAACCACCCACCTATGTCAAGTCTCCCCATCCAAAACCACTAATGATTTCCCTACAACATGTCAACTCCAACCCACTGGGAGCACCCTATGTACCCCTCCTAAAAATTTTGAACATTACTTATTCCAAGTGTAACCACATAATTATCCAATATAAAGCACCATTATAGGCCATTAATTCTTGACCCACACACCGATCACACAATAAAATATCATCTATAGTCAATAGGGTCAGGAACCTAAATGATCATACCCTTCCAATCTAGTCCTAATACCAATAACAAAAGGTGCTTCCTCAAGAAAAAAAGCATTATCCTACCTATGTATCAAACATGTGATCACCACCTCTATATAGATCTCAAACAACAGCACCTACACATGACTCCACAATTAGAGTATTGAGAAGCATGGGATATCCCTTCTGATAGTTCACCCTTAATCATACCTATTATCGACCCACTAAAGATTGAGTTGTGTCTCCATGGTTAATAGGGTTCCCCACCAATCATATAAACTTGGTCCCTCATATTGGTTACAGCTCAAGAGACATTATACACACTCCTTCATTGAAATCCAAATTCATCCATCATTCCAAACCACCCATTTTAGGGTCCACATATACACCCAGCTATAACATTCTAGAACCACCACCCATCAGGCACTGACTGTTACTGAGAATCCACATATGGGACTACTCTCTCGAAAATCATGATTTCATTAGTCAATACTACCATAAATAATAGAATAATCCTAGACAATTAGTATTATGTGAAAACAAAACCACTAGATTGGTTTAGTAGAATTTCATTCCAAGGTATATGAGTAAACATCATATAGGTTGTTACTACAACATTAAATAACCGAAACTAGGTAACTCACCCTCTGCATGAATCTTTATATTATTCAAATCCATAGATGATCTATTCACATGACATTGACAAACACATATATCCAACATCAACCAATGATGATTTGTATCCTTTAAACCACTATCACGGTATTCAGTTAGGTATATTATCATTCCAATATATACAGTAAAATGGTGTTTAGGTTGTTACTAACATATAAATTAATTGAACCTCAACAATAATGACCTTAAAGGGGCTATCACAAGGGCCTCAAATACCCAATTCAACCTATTGTGGTCATTTACCATTTTTCTCATGGAATCACATCGTTGTTCTCATCTTTGAGAGTCAATTCATAGATCCACATGACATGTAATAAAGAGAAGTTATTGACACTCTAAACAGTTAACCTAATTCACCTTGAACTATAAATATATCAATGGTTCCCTGTGACCTTAGGCATTCCTCCCCCAGTGCTAGAGTCTTCGGATTTGCAGTGGGGTTATAAAAAGGAAATGTTGTAAGTCTATACCCCCCGTATCAAAGTACTAAAAAAATTAGTAGCCAATATTATCCACAATAGTGAATAACTTTTTTTCAAAGATTAATAAAACATCCTAAAAACAAAAAATGAATTGAAAAACTTACTGGTATAGAAGATCAATCAATCTATATCCCAATAAAATTTTCAAATACTTAAGAAAAATAAATAAAATACACCATTTCTCCATTTTCACTCTGATCCATACCACATCCCAACTTTCTCACATCCACTAAGTTTTACTTCTTGATTTGGGTCTCAACCTAACTTGTGCCTGAAACAAGTGTTGAGCTGCTCTCGTGCCAAGTTTTCATGGATGCCCGAGTAGGATGTGAGTAAAAGAAAATGTAAGGAACCACTAATGTGGTCTCATACATAACTAGAAATATAGTGACATATTCATGTCAATTGATCACAATGAAGAAAAACATCTATAAAAAAAAATCACCAATGTTATATTCATTGGACCAATAGAAAAATGTATTTTAGAACTTTATTTGGATTTTGAAACCACCTTAACCTCATTGGGGAAACAATTCCCACCCGGGTGTCGATCCTTAGGTCCTTGACCCTAGTTAACCATACCTACTTCAGATAGTGATAGAGTTTCTCTAGTCACATCACAATGACCATGAATCTCAATATAATAGATCGGGGTTTCCTTGATATACATATCAAGTAACACAAACCTCCAAATCATGAGTTTTCTAAACTAGATAATATGTCCAAATTTAAGATAGACCTTGGGAATGATCCTAGAAATATCCATCCTAGTATATTGAATCTATCCAATATCTATATCATATTCATCCCCAATGATAGTAACACATGCCTCCACTAAATTAGTTTTCTCCTCTAGGTGTCACATAGTAGAATACCTCCCCTTGAGTATTTTCAACAAAAAAATAAATGATTTCTTTGAGTGAATATACTAGATAAAATAAAACAATAAATCCGCATAAGGGATTTTTCAAAAATCATAAAAAATTAAAAGGAAAAAAGGATTGGTTGAACACCTAAACCCACCATCACTATACAAGTCAAAGAAGAGGCATTTTTTGGGTCCTCCTACTCAAATTCATAACACTACATCTCGTTCCCATTACCCATGGGTAGCACAAGCCACACCAATTCATAATCAAGGAATGGACTCATAGGATAACCAAGGTATACCTCATAGGTTACTCAATGATGAAATGGAATATGGTCATCTCAAACTCCATTGCCACTCCAGGTTGGTCACTCACATAACCCATAATCATTATACACCCCACTAGGGACAAATAACAATAACTAATTACGTTCATCAATAAATAATGTCTAAGGGAACATACAATAGGGAAATTATAAAAGGTTAGTTTCATTTTTATTTAATTTTCTCCCCTCTCAGTGGATCTAAATGTACCAGGGAAGACAACAGTCGATGACTTTCCATTGACGACTAAGGCACATGGCCAGTGTATAAGGCCCAATGTGGCCTTATCACTGTATTCAATTTTAGGAATATCACATTATTTTAAAAAAATAATTAATCAATAAAACACAAATATTGAACATTCCAAAACCTTTATTGGAGAGACTACACATCACATGTATGATAATAAAGTCATAAACCATAGGGAATATATTGAAGGCCACATACCTCATTCATGATTTTTTCAAATTATAATTTTAATGGTAGATAACACTTCCATGACCCACTGAGGTTCATCGAAGATCACTCAAACCCATGACAACCACTTGAGCTCCAAACCTTTATGACCCAATAAAACCTCAATCAATATGGAGGTTTATTCCCTTAACATACCCCAAAACCCAGGTCAATTCTATACCTAAACATATAACACCAAAACCAATATTAATTTAATAATAACTTTTGAAAAAACATAATAAATTTCATAATGATTACATAATTGATCAAATTTATGAGAAACTTCATATAGTAATGTGAAATAGGCAGGGTTTCCCTCTACCAAGTTAAAAAGAGGTATTTACTTTGCTTTAATAATAAAAATGAGGTTTTGGCCCCAACCTTTAAAAAAATGTGAAATAGGCAGGGAGGGGTGGGGAGGGAGAATCCCATATGGGTTTGAGAATGTGTTGTCATCTATGTAAAACCATTCATATAATGGTAAAAAAAATTAGGCTCACCCATTCATGCATAAGCCCAAGGGTAGCCTGCATGCTTGCCCACATTTTTGAAAAAATATTTATTACCATTTGAATATTTTATTTTTTTCTCATTTCTAGTGGTAGTTATAGGGAGAGGTGTGGATCCATCATATTTGGTGTTTTAAGAGATGTGGTCGAGAATAATTTGGTTGGATTATTGTGGAATGTGGAGAAAACTATGTGATGCTAAACTATTGTCATTTAAAGTATTTGATTGATCAGTCATGGTAAATAAATGATGACATTGGTGGGATTTTGATGATAATGGACAGACCTATGAATAAACAAAGACTCTATGGGTAGAAATAAATTTCACAATAGGTAATTTGTGTTCTGATGAGGTTATTTATTATTATTTTAATAAGAAAATAATAAATGACAATAAATAAATATAAAAAAACTGATGATTATAATAACTATTTTATAATTGAAACTGTGTACAAGGGAGATGAGTTTCATTTTTCAAGAGTTGGGATGACATGCCAAGAAAATATAGTTAATAATTACTATATAATTATTGTAATATCAAATTAAAATAGTTACTATAAACCTTTTTAAAATAAAAATGGGAATGGATAGTGAATTAATATTCCAAATATAGTTAAAAATAATATTCCATGGTTTTGTTGTGATTTTTTATTAAAAAGTATTATGTTGTTGAAGTATATGTTGTAAATATAATAATATTTTTTAAATCAAGTGTATGTGTAAGCCCTCACACACACAAGATCAAACATTATAGGAATATACCAACATAATATAACACTATAATAGCCCACTCTATTAAATATAAAAATTTATAAGACCTTTCCACCCACATCCATCTCATTTTCACCAAGACCATAGGCTAGAATCGTGTTTTTCATTACTAACTGGGTGAAAAAGACATCTTCAGATTCCCTCTTCACAAGTAAAAAAAGGAATCCCCATTGAATTTAGTGGATTCCACCTTGATCGATGGAATGGAAACCAAACCCTATGGAGGGAGAAATGAAATTTAGGGAGGAAGAAAAGAGATGAGGAGTATAATTTTTTGTAGGTGAAACAATATATAAATATCACAAAAGAAAAGATCCAAAACTATGAATAATTAAAGGGTATTGAAAGAGGAGAGGGGGTTCATACCACTTGGTCATTTTCTAAAAATAGGTAGAATGAATGGGTTACCCCTAAAACTAATGAGGGGGAAAATTTAAAATTTCCCACTAAAATTACCCCACCTGCTAGTTAGTATACCCAACAGTGGCAGCAGGCCACTCCTCAGGACTCCTACTAGCTAATGCCACACTAAGGGATAACTGGGGGATATAGGCTATAACCACCTTATACCCCACCACCCTAGGATACCTCATATTTTTCTCAATCATTTTGAACTACATCCTAAACCCTCATTCCCTGCCCAAAAATAACGTTTTGAGGTTCTTAAACCCTCAAAAATCCATTTTGACACAAAATTAAAAATTTCCCACATCCATTATATCAAAAAATCCAATTCCTCATGAATTCAAAATAATCATATGGATGAGTGTCATTAAAAATACAATTTTTTTTTCAGAAAATATGGAAATTCAAAAATAATATTAAAATGGTTTAATATACATCTCGAGACTGGGAATGTAGTTTCAGTCAATTCTTCGGGGCTTGTATTTAAATAAATGGTTGGACTCCTAAAAACTATTTTCAGAAAAAATTCTTTGAAAGGTTCTCATATAAAATATAATATAAGATAATTTTATTTAAAAATAATGGATTACTTCACAAAATAAAATCACGTGTGGAAAATGGTAGTGGATAATTTTATGCTCAAATTCCTACAAAATACATGTTTTTTGGGAATTTGTTGAATGGAACGGATTTAGCTCGTTGCAATACAGTTGTCACTTTTCCCTAAAACTCCCAATGGCTCCCCCATCTATAGCTGGGTTTGGACCTTCTTTCCCAAGGTTGGTGGTCATCTGTGATTTTAGCCCCAATGAATCTTGGGGACTCGCATTGGTCGAGAGGATGGGAGGTCGGACTCATCGAACCCTTTTAGGGGGAATTATTTCCTACTCTAGAACTCTCTTATAGATTCAATAATTTTTCACAAATATCTTCCAAATTTAGATATGGGACCAGTTACCCAAAAAATGACTATGGTTTTACTCTCTTTTATATGCAAAAGATTGGGATCTCTTTTGTAAATTCATTTTTATGTATTTGAGTTTCTTCGTCATTTTTTTGAAACAAGCGGTTGCTTATATGCTGAAACCATATAACCAAGTGCATTAATCCATGATCCATTTTATGAAGGCATTTGATATTCCAATGATACGATTGAGCCATTGTGAGGCATCCTATAGATGATGGTTATTAAAAGAATCAAAACTCACATAGATCGATTGATCCGTTCACTTTAACATTATGTGGTAATAACTTATATGGGGGGTGTAAAAACATAAAATATTTGAGCTTGAGTATGGAAGAGACAACCTACATATCCTAGTTATGCAAGGAATCAGATTCATCTTAGTTCAGTTGATGTTGGGTCTTACACATTGGGGATGCCTTGGTAAATGGGTATTTCATTCCTAATTAGGTGTTCATTGCATCCCCCTAAAACGATATGATCCATTCTCATTGTGATAAACAAGGGGGAGTGCATGATCAGCCTCATGGCATATGGATATGGGATCTTCATATTGGGGCAGTCCTTGGTGTGTTTGATATGAATCTCAGGCCTTCAAGGAGGCAACCTACGTATCCCATTTATATAGGGAATCAGATTTATCATAGTTCTCTTGGAGATTTTGGGGCTTACACACTGAGTATGCCCTGTTGAATAGTAATTTGATTTCTAATGAGTTGTTTTTTGAATCCCCCTAGACCCATTTGAGTCATTCTCATTGTGATAAATAAGGATGAGTGCATGATCAGCCGCATGGATATGGATATAGGTTCTACGTATTGGGGAAATACTTATAGTGTTTGATATGGAGCTCAAGCCTTCAAGGAGGCATCCTTCGTATCTCAGTTATTGCGAGAATCATAGTCCTCGTAGTTCTCTTTGAAATGTTGGGGCATACACAATGAGGATTCCCTAGTGAATAGGCCATCTTATCTAAAAGGTGTCGCATGATCCTATTGGCATACCATGGAGGCCATTGCCTGACCTATCTCAACACTTGTGGAGGGTTTCGCAAGAATCACAGTAGCATGATCTAAGGGGTGTCACGTGTCTTTGTTGACACCTCAACAAGATATCATAGGACTAAGATGATATGTCCATAGGGTGTCTCTTGTCTTGGATAACACCTCAAATATAAAATTTCATTCTAGATACTGTCAATTTTGGGTAAAAATGGAATGCATACCTAAGAAATAATTTTGTATGAGGTAAGGAAATTTAGAATCTATAGTAATGCTATTTGTACTTATTAATTTACCCACAATCTATAGGGATTTAATGAATTAAATCTTTAGAGATTACATCATTAAAATTTTGTATTATTTGTGTACAACGTTATTATATAAAATAATAGTAAATAAGAACGTGAATATCACTTTATAATTGAGTTAAAGGCCCTTCCAAAGGATAAACTATTTACCAAATGTTCTAAGAGTGAATTTGGTTTAATAGAGTATAATTATTAGGGATTGTGATCATTGGTGATTGTATATCAGTATATCCTTCTAAGAATAAAGTCATTGAATACTGGGAAAGAACAAACACTATGACTGAGATCCATAGATTTTTGAATTAGAGGGATTTTATCAATGTTTATTAAATAATTTATCAAATATTTATAATACACTCACCATGTTAACTTTGTAATATTGTCATGTTTCGTTAGACTAGTGAATATAATGAAAATTTCAAGGAACAAAAGAGAAGGTTGGTTACTGAAACTACACTCCAACTACTCTGTTGTGGAAAAGGGATTATGATCTATAGTGATGCATCAAATAAATGACTCATATGTGTTCTTATATATGATGATATGGTGATATCTTATACTTCTCACTAATTAAATTTTCATGTGAAAAATTACCCAGCCCTTTACATGAAGTTATAAGAGGTTGTTTTTTCGTTGAATATGTGGTGGAATTATATTAATTGAGAACCATATGACATAAATACTCACCATAAATGTTTAATATGTATATTTAACCAAAAATAGTTTAATATGTGCTGAATAATATGGTTTGAATTGATTAAATATTGTTATTGCTCAATACATTACCACACTTGGAAAGAAAACTGGGCGAATCACACTCTCATTGAAAAGTATCATATTATCTTATATATGATAAGGATAAAAAAATATCCCATATTTATAGTTTCTCAAAGTATGGACCATCAAATCTTGATGGAATTTGGAGAAATATTATATTGATCATATTTTTTTTCAGACATCTATCCATGTGAATACTAAAGAGGTGCTAGAGGAAGTTTTAGAGAGGAAAATATGGTGACAAATTTTATTAGGTTTAACCGTTATTGTAACAGAATGATAAGGTTTATGAACATATTATGTATACCTATTTAATAATGATTAAAAAAGTCTCTTTTGGATGAACCTAATGGCCTATAATCCTCTGTTCATCCTGGAATTATGAGGATATATAGTGAAGTTGAGGAGAATTTATGGTGGGACAACATAAAGGGATATATTTTGGATTATGTATGTTGGTGACTAGTATGACAATAAGTTATGGTTGAGTTATATAAGTATAAGGAAATGTTACAATGATTACCAATACCTATATAGAAATGGTAAACATCACCATGGATTTAATCATAGTACACCCCAAGAAATCTAAAGGGAATGATTATATTTGAGTTGTAGTCATTAACCTTACATATTTATCACGTTTGATTTATATTAGAGAATATTTCAATCTTGTTTGTTTTTCTAGAATGTACATTAAAGGAGAGGTATGGTTTCAATGATTAATATATTATATTATATCTTATCAAGATCCAAGGTTTATATTGTTGTTCTACAGAAGTATTAAACAAGATCTAGATAAAAAATTTATTTTAGTACTTTATATCATCTTTAGATAATATTTCTATCTTGGGATCAACACCTCACTCTTATAAAATTCAATTAAAATTATATAATAAACTCATGAGTTCTAATGTATCCTTATAAATCCCTCAACTAAAACAAATTAACCACTCTAAAATGTTGGCATAAAGTTGTAGAATTAAATATATTGGTACCTGAGCTAGATAAGGAAATGGTTGAGATGGTTAGAGACCCTCAACTTCACATAAATGCAGCTCAGAGTCAGCAAAAGACTGATATTGGAAAAAATTATTGAAATGTAGAATTGAAAGTTGGTGAGATGGTATTCCAGTTAATTACTCCTTATAATTAGGTTTTGAGATTTATAAAGGAGTAAAATACGAGCCCAAGGTAAATTTTACCCTTATAGATTATTGATCGAGTAGGGATGATAACTTATCACATGGTGCTTCCACCGAACCTCTCTCATGTTCACGAGGAAGTAAATATCTACTCCTTCACATGTACTTAACTCAAATAATATACCACTAGATCATGATATTTATTAGAAATAATAATTTTTAGAAATATTATGTCATATTGATGATGTTCTATGGAACAATACTACTCACCTAGTTAAATTTATTCTAATGAATCATAAATTCGAGGAAACTGCTTGGGAACTTATGGTTGTGACGAATAAAAGATACCCTCATTTTTTTCTTAGAGTGTAAAAGTTTTTGAGGAAAATTTTCACTTTAAGTATGTTATAATGTTACCCCCCCCCTTTATTTTATATGTATTCCTTTGAAATAAATTTTATTTATTCAATATCTTTCTCTATATGAAAACGCGAGTCTAAATGAACCATAATATAATATAGATTCAATAACCAATTGTTTTTATTAGATGTTATGAATAATATTAACCAAATTATGAAACATATATATATGTTTTTCCTTAATAAAAATATATTCAATAATGACTACGAAATAATAATTAAATTTGTATAAAATAATTTCATGATTAAAAGACCTAATTGTTTTGATGAAAATTATTTTTCGAAGTGTTATGAATTTTTATATAAAAAATATATTGATCAATATTAAAAAAATATTTTAATTAATTTTATAAGTTATTTATTAATAATAATCTATTCATTAGTTATCTAATGGTTCGAAATAAAGATAAAACCATTTTAAGCTAAAAGAGTTATTTTTCAAAAAATTGTTTTCATGTTGAAATGTGTTCTTCTCTTAATACATAAAATATATAACTATTATATAGTGATTTTAATGAAAATTATATAATAACTATTCAATAAAATATTTTTATTTATTCATCTAATTGTCTTTAAAAGTAATGAAATGATAATTAGTCTAGTTTTATTATTAAAAGGAATTTATCAAAAAATTGGTTTTCATTATGTTCTGTACAATTATTTTAAAATTAATTTATATATAATAAATAAATTGAAATTTTTAAATTTTATTCCATATTTTAAATTAATATTTTTAAATATTTGAATTATTCAATATTCATTTGTTCATAATTAATAGTACAAATAGTAAAAAGAATCACAGTTAGGATTAAAAAGAATTTACCAAGGAGCTAAACTAAGAGATGAGGGAAACAATTCAACTTATAATTATATAAATATTATTGTTTTAGGATATTAAAAGGTTAAATTTAATTTATTTCTAATTGTCATCAATTTTTTCCCATGTTCACATGAAATCGACCTTATATCATTTAAATATTTTAAGAAATTTAATGTGTCTCCACCCCCACTTATAAAAGGGATCCTCTTCCCCTCCAATATTAAAAAATGTGAGCCTTCTAGATCTGAAAATACATACCCTCAAACCTTCATATATTAATTAAATTAATTATTTATACTATTTTACAAACCTAATATTATCCAAATAAAGATTAAGGCATAATCCAAAGGTTGTCACTCAAATATGTGGTAATTATTGTACACAAATATTTAAAAATTTATTTCACTTTCTACTTACAATAAATATGTTATATTCATGTTAAAATAATGATGAAAAAATCATAAATATACTAATATGTTATTTTAATTATGGTATAACAATTTTCCACCTCCTTTCTATCAAATAGAATATGAAAGTATCACTTGTGTGTATATGTGGACTACCAACTCCATGTAGAGATATGATTCATTTTCCATCATCTCCTAAAATTTATGGATATAATGATTTATTTAATAATTATATATGATATTTTTTATGTAATTATTATTTTATAGTGATAAAATATTAATTATATATCTTTCCTTATTTTCATTAGAAAATTAAAACAGTGTTCATGCGTACGTAGGGACTACCATCTCCATAAATAATGTAATTAAATTTTATATTTATTACTTTTATGTATGGTTATAAGTATGTATAAAATTAATATATATGATATATATATGTATATATATATCATTATTAACATTTTGGATTTTATTTTACCGTGATCAATATAAAATGGCAATAGATTTCTAACCAAATATTATATTTAAACAGGTTCAGTTAACACTTGAAATGATGAGGAGAAAGAAAAATTATTAATGAAGAGTTATTGATATGTTATAAGTAAACCATGTATGATATTTTAATTATAAATATTATTATACTATATAAGTATAATAAATTTAAATTTATTATACAGAAGGTTAAAATCACTTATAATGATGTTCAGAACTAAGTTAAGGGTTTCTCGTGTCACTTTTGTTTCAAAGAGGCATATTCCATATTCACCAATTATTTATTTCATGTGGTGTATATTCATCTAGTTTTATATGATATATAATTTATCCATTTATATTCATGGTATTTTAATATATCTAACCTTGCTAAATGTGTCTTAAATAATATATTAATTTCCTGATTTAGATAATACATCTCACAAAATACTCGCATAACTTGAAGTTTGAAAGGTTTAGTGTAGTGGAGACTTGATTCAAAAATAAATTATTTTACTACACATGAATAAAAAATCCATATTAATTCTAATATTGAATATTTATTATATATATGATATGATATAATCATCTTCTAAAGCTTGGGATTGTAAATATATAAAAGGGGTGATCTCAGATGCTCTATAAGGTAAAAACATATCATAACATGAAGGAGAACATGAGGCCTACATAAATATCAAAATATAACATTTTGAGACTATAGATGATTATCATATAATATTTTAGAGTAACATAATATCCCAAAAAGTTAATTATTTTAATATAAAAGATATGACCTAACTTATAACATATCTCAATATTCATATAACATGAGAGAAGGACATAAAAGTGTAGAATATTTCAAAAAAATAAGACTCAGTATTAAAAACAAAAAATTTCATGGAAATTTAATGTATCTTTAAAATTTAACCTAACTTTATGAAAATAATTAAAACGTTTCATATCATAGTAAACATGAAAATGTGTCACAACCAAAATCATCTAAAAACCTGTGTAAGAAAATTCATTATTCCATCGCCTATGTGAACAAACACATTATGTCCATGCATAAAATTTTATAAACTTTATCACACCCAAGCCTATGTGAATAAACCCATTTTTTCACATATCACCATCTCATGATATTTTAGCTTATACCAATACATTTTAGGGGGAACAGGACCTCGGCCAATATCATCTAAACATATGTATTCCACTTAAAATCAATAATTAATTAAATATCCCATGGAAAAATAATGTATTTTTTAAACTTATCAAATAGTATTAACATAAAAAAATAATCAAAATATCATTTCCCAAAAATATTCATGACATAATAACACAAATAGGATAACTGAAATATCAATTCATTGGAGATAAACCTTGGAAAAAAAATAAAGTGAAAATAAAAATGTTTTCATAAAATAATTTTAAATATTTTTATAAAATATTCTGTGTAAATTACTTTCAATAAACAATTTTTAAGTTGGTAAAGAGAATAATTTTTTTAAACCTTATAATAAAAAATTACATAAAAAATACCCCAGAAATACCTTATGTTTTTGAAAAGTTAAAGTGAAAATATATTCAAAACATTTAATTTTAAAAAACTATCATTATAAATGGAAAGTAAAAAATGAAAAAACAAATTATAAAATGAAAATATGGATTGGATTATAAAACCTTTTATTTTGATTTTTTAGAAAATCAATTTTAACATTTTGAAAAAATATTGTTTAAAACTCACATAATTAAAAAGGTGTTGAAGCATTTTTTTACAATGAATAAAGGGGAATAAAAGTATTATTGGTTATAAAAACAATTTTATCTTTCTACTAGAGAAAGGAGAACATTTTTTGAAGTAAAAACATGGAAATATAATAAAAATACATTAAAAGAAATAATAATTATTCTTAACAAAAATATATTTTAACAAAACAATGGAGTCCTAAAGGATGAATATTTTGGTGTAAAAAATGATTTTCATTATAAAATATGGTATAAATACATCAAAAAATAATAAAAATTTAGTATTAATCAATATTGAAAAATACTAGCCAAAGAAGAGTGATTATGACCTAAGAAAGAGATTCAAGTCAAAGAAACCCCTTAAAACTTTTGTAAATTTTGAATCAAGACACCATGATAGGTATAACTCTAAAAATAAATATAAATATTATAAAGTATTAGAGGATATTTATTCAAAATTAAAATAGGGTAGTACTAAATTTTTTTTAAAGGAAACATTTTGTATAGATTAAACATGTGTGAAGGAATTTAGAATTGAGACACAGAAACCCTTACAAATTTAGAAATATTCGAATCAAAACTCTTTGAAAAGGAGTTAATATAATTAAACTTAAAATACAATTATTAAATGACAAATCCTTATATTATGTCTTAAATATACAGTATATACACCACATTAGTGAAATTAGGCAAATAATACCAAACATATCTGAAGGAGAGGAATTTAAAACCCATTACCGTGTTTCCTTGCTTAGAAGATCACACACTAAACTCTTGTAAAAACCATCAAAAACTTAATATCCAATTTCATAATTTTATTATAAATATTACCTCTTTATAATCCTTATTATAAATTTTTATCACGAGTATATTAATTATTAATAGTGTATTATGATCCTCTGATTTTGATAACTTTAACTATTTTCCACATGTTTAATTGTTTTTATATCATTAACCATCATTTTATAAAAATATAATTATTTATATATCACCAAAAATTATATAATATATAACTTATATTAATTTAAAATATTCTTGTTTCATTCCATATGTGTTTTGGTTATGTTATGTGAAAACTAAATTGATAACTGCATATTTCTGTAATTTTAGAGAATGAAAATGAATCTTTAATAATAGGATAGATACTTAGTATAATATTAATATAACCATATACCAATAATTATTTTAATATTAAACTATATTAATATTATTTTCCATGTTCTCATAGTTATCCATAAAGGAGTTTTATAGCATCATTCCTGTAGTTTGTTAAACCTACCCAAACATGAAGATAATTTAAGTCATTTGGTGAGTATGGTTAAAGAGGTTATTATTTTGACATAATATCACTCTAAAATAATAAAAATAATATATTTTTTATTTTTTTATGATGTTGAAGTATATTTAAATATTTTTTGATAAATAATGAAAAACTATAAAAAATGAAAAATTAATTCATTATGGAGGCGTCTGTAGCGCACATGCACATTTAACATTCCTTTTTTATAAAAAGTGGATGGAAATGAATAACTAAGTTTTATAAATTTTATATCAAAAAATCTCAATATAATAATTATATTGAATCTATGATAATATTATGCTGATAAGAAATTCGAATATTAAGATTAAAATGAAAATTCTAAGAATGAGATAATATATATGTTGGATACTTGAGGTTGTGGTATACTCGACATGAATCATAGTAAGGAGATGCCACTATATATTTATATTATGTAAAATTAAAATTTTATCCTCATGGGGTTGGATCCTCTATGTGGATTATCGATTAGGATCAACAAGAGATTGTCATTTTTGAGGGAGTAGTCCCAAATTTGGGTGTCTTGTGTGAATCAGTTCTTTAATAGGTGGATGGGTCATCATATTATACCAGATATTGATATATGTATATTATATAACCCTAGATTTATTGTTTCGGTACATGATTCAATGTTTTGTATTTATAATATTAATAGGGAAGTTTTTCTTGGGATCTAACCTAGGTGAGGTGTGACCTATGGGATTGGTGGGAGACTCTAGTGATTTTGATATGAAACTCTAGAAATTGGTGATCCAAGATTATAGAGGGAATAATAAATGATATGTGATGGTAAATTGGGAGAGATGGGATTTCCCAAATGTTGAGTTCCCTATAGTTGGGAATTTTGGGTATATGCTACATGTCTGAGATTGATGTGCATCATGTGTTATCAAATATGGGATATAGGAATGGTGGTGCCACAGATGTTAAGAACATGTAATTAATATATACGTGAAATTCCTTAAGATTAGTGAATTATATGTGCTTCCATATATGATTTAGGGATCATTAATTATTTTATTGTTATAGGTAATGCCCCATTTTTGTTAATTATATTTTTTCAATGTTTGGTTTTGATGGAAAGTACTAATTGAGTTCCTAAGCTTGTTAACTCTTGATATTCTATCAAGATTGAATTGAGAGCACGGGTAGACTCACATGATTAGTAAATGACATCAATTGTTAAGTATTACAATTAGCATACTTAACATAGGAGAAATTTACAATCTTGAAGAGGATCATTAAGGGTGATTTGGGGTGGATATGATTGACATGAAATAGAGCATGTTTATTATTTTAGGCTGGCGATACTAGGTATGATGATGTGAGACACATGGTAGCATGCATTGGATTCTATGATCCGGTGGTATTGGAACATGAACCTATTGGTTTTTTATGGTATTGAGATAGTACACGTTGGTTATGTATGGAACCATTTGAAATGGAAATTGGTGAGTGTCCATGTATGAGTTGAGGAATAATGGGTTTTGTGAGATGCTTAAAATATTAATTAGTCGAGGATATATGAAATGATAAATATTGCAAGTTGTGAGGGATGTATTTGGAAATTTATTGGTTTTTCCGGAGTGTCTGATCTATGATTTGATAATAGATTAATGTTTACTATGATGAGATGAGCTTGGATCAGGAGGAGTGACATGCATTTGATGATTAAACCTAATTAAGATAATCTTGATGAGTAGTATAAGGGATTCGATATGGAGGGGACTATTCCAAAACATATATGATACCCTAATAATATTTAAACACCAATTTTATTAATAATTTAAAATCCAACACTATTTTTAATGATTTGGGTATCTGGAGTTAGTTACCTAATTTAAATTTTAATAACCTTTAGGTGGTATGAAGCTAACATTTCAGTACCCCAACCTAAGTTCACGTTGATCTAAATATAGTGACAATATATATTTAAGAAACATATATTTTTTAAATCTTGTGAAAATTATTTTTCTAATATCTATATAAAAGTTCTTCATTATCTCAAATTTCATTGGTAGTGGTCATTTGGGATGACAATGGATACCAATCAGACACTCAGGAAGTAGCAGTGAATGGGGATTTTGATGATCGGAATACGAATTATTTCTTAGATTTAAGTCTATATATAGGTGATGGTAATACAAGAATATATTGATAGTATAATTCTATTTTTGATTCATTTTAAAAACAAAAACTATATGTTAAGTATCATATGGAATCATAAATTCATACCGATGGATGTGATCAACATCAAGGATCAGGTCAGCTCTATGGTAGCTATAGTTTGAAGAATTGTTTACTACCAACCATTTTGTTATGGTTCCTTTATATATTTCTAGAAAATAGAATCCTATAGGGTTTATGATTAACATTCTATGATATATAAAATTTTGAGATATATTTTCCTTCCTTATCTTAAACCCTTTGTTTCTGATATATTTGATGGTCTTGAGGTGTAGATTAAAGGTTAGAAGAATGATTATATAGAAGATCATGTATATATTGTATTGAAAACTCTTTTTGAGAAACCATTGACCCATAATATAGGTTTTTTTGGATCTTGTAGAGGTTTCGAACAAATAGAACCTTTGAGGTACTATGATAAATAAGTTATGCTCTATAAAGTTAAGAGATCTACCTGCCTGTATTATTACAAAAACTAAGTTGCTGATATACTGGAAAGTATTAAGGTGTACATTTAAGGGTATAAATATATACAATGTAATATAATGTACATATAGAGTTTTAAAATCCATTTTATGGTTCGGATAATAAAAATAGTGTGGAAATTTTATGTTTTTTAATTAACTTAATATCATTACCAAAATCAATACCCGTTGTCTCTTTGGTAACATTTGAATCATATTATAAATCAAAGAATAAATTCAAATAAAACATTAAATATCAATAACATAATGATAATCATGATTTAACATATCATATGGAAGTATATACACCTCATAAAATAATATAGTTTCATAACATTACATATGTCCCAAGGAAGATAATTTGAGATTACAAACCCTTACCTCAAGTCCCAATTGATTCAAAATCACTCTATCCTCGTATATAATAAATTTGAATATTTGATAATAATATAGTGAAAACATATAAAAACATATAATATCATATATTATCAATATATAACATTTTAACATAAGTTTTATTAATAACCCCATATTAAAATCATCGTTTCTGGGGGTTAACTGTTTTCTTTTATCATGAGTATTTTAGTGTTGTAGTACTGGTCCTTGTAATTTGATCATGGTTACATCATCTTCAGAATGTTAATAAATATTTAAACATTATATATATCCATTATTTAAATATTTATAATCATTCATCAAATATAGAGATAGAAATATGTATTAAATCATTCATGGAGATAGTAGGTCGTACATACACCTAAACATTGTTTTCAATTTTCACACTAGTGGAAATCTAGCTTATACCCACACTTTTTTCCCAATGGTTTGGAAAAAGAAATTATACCAAAAATTTTATTAAACTGTTTTGATAGATAATTTAAGCTGGGTTTTCCAAAAGATTTAACAAAACCGTTGGGAAAGATAAATGTTACATACAGTTTTTATTAACCTTCAGTACAAAAACAACTGATTTCATACTATTTTTGGGGTCTATCCAGATTTTTCATCCCCACATGATCCCTCTCTGACCTCCACCTTCCGACCCTATCCTTCCCTCCCCAAACCCGACCTCCTCAACCTCTCGGCCTCCGACTCTACTCCCTGACCCACAACCCCTCTCCGCTCCCTCTCCTTCGGAGACATTCCCCC
Organism: Viscum album; assembly: GCA_963277665.1. Taxonomy (NCBI): domain Eukaryota; kingdom Viridiplantae; phylum Streptophyta; class Magnoliopsida; order Santalales; family Viscaceae; genus Viscum; species Viscum album. Next base: position 1,983,834,752 of record OY728119.1, read on the forward strand.
TTCCCATCGTGGATACCTCTCTGATTACGACGTCACCCTAACCTCTCATCTCCCGATGATGTTCCCCCATCCCTTATCAGCTCCCTCTCCTGGTGACATACCCTATCCCCTCCCGATTCTATCTCCTCTGACGACGTCCCCCGGCCCCCTCTCCAGTCATGTGCGAACCCCCTATGGTCGAACACCCCATGCGATGTCCCCCTCGCTCAGCTCCCTCTCCTCCCACCATTTCACCCAAATTTATTGAAGGTTCTTGATCAGTACTTCTAGGTTCGGAAAACCATTCATATAAATTGTGAATTTTCTAGAGTTTTTGGTAGTAACCAACTCATGGTGTGCTGAATTATTGGGAAAATTGTGAATTTTTTGAAAATAGAGTCTTCCAGAAATGTAGGGTTAGATTCACATGTTTTAAACCATTAAATATAACAATGAATTCAGTAAAAAGTTCATGTTTTTAATAACCTCATATTTTCTTCTATAGACCCCTATTAGACTTGATATTGTGTTGGATTTTTTTTAATCATGATATATATGTGATGAGGTTGTTTTGTCACTAAGATGTGAAATGATATGGGTTAATTTGAGGTGAGTGGTACTATATGAAATTTTATGGGTTGTTGTGAGGAGTTTCTTTCCATTAAATTGATTTGTTCATAAAACATAAGTTAGTGATGCATATATTAAGTAATTGGAATTAGTAAAGTAAAATGGTGGTCTTGAATTTCCAAGTTGGTAATTTGGATGGTATTCTCTATCAAAAGTGGGTATGTCTCTGTTGACTATGGGTGTATTCTACAATTGACCAATTTATTTACTAAAATGACCATGAAATACACATTTCCCACAATACAGAACCACCATAGAAATAATATATTGACACTACACCCTACAAGATTCCCATGGGAGGCACCCGTTGACATATACTGATAATTAAGGGGCCATTAACTTAGGTACTGAAGTCAATTAGAACTCAAGACTTGAGAAATTCCCAATGCTAGTAGAAAACACACCAACACCTTTATTATTAGTATATAATAATTAAATGTTTTACACCATCATGACCAAGTATACCATTGGTTCATGGACTGGTGCTCAACTAGGTTCAATAGTAGGATCAAATAACAAACATTGATTTTGGTCCTCATGAGGTTCTTTCCATTGTGAAGAGGGTTATGTTCACAATCGTTAACCCAAATAATGTATTAGAGGTGCATATTCAATGGATAAGTGTACTAATCTGGTGTTTCCAACAACATGATATATAAAGAACATAATGAAAATGAAGAGATTATTAAATGGAATAGTTTCCCCCTTGTTTTCAGGAACATGATTTGACCAATGGGGTGTTTTGGTTCTTTTATATTGGGTGGTGACATGTATAGTCACGGGATACAGGTATGTTTTTGTTTAGTATTTATTTTATATTCTTTATCTCATTAGCTACTTAGGTCATTTACATATTTCTACAGATGGAGGGTAGTTATGTTATCCTGACTAGTTAACATAGATCACTTGTATACTATAATACCATGAGGTGTGAGTGTGAGGAAACATTGGAATCTAGAGTAGCCTTGGGGTCTTCTATGAGATGGAAGTTTTTTTAAACATTGTGTGGGAACTTTTCTAGAGTATGTTGGAGTCATGAAATATCCCCAAATGTCTCCATGAGATTGCATAAATTACCCCAAGTGCCTCTAAGTGTCTCCATACATCGTATCATCCTTGCAAGGATTGACCACTCACCTAATCCTATCAAACATATCCTAGTCTGTCCTCTCAGTCACATAGTCTAGACTCATCTCTCGAGGACTATCCCATACCTTGATTCACATCTCATCATCCAACTAGACAAAGAGGATTATCCACCTCATGATTGTCCTAGTCACAAAAGCACACCATGTTGATCCCATTTACATTCTTATCTAGTCCACATGGGAATCCTCTAGGGTCCCTCAGACGTGTCCTAGTCGCTACTCACTGACCATAATCCTCATCCAACACACTATAGTCTTCTCTAGGAATTTCAATCATTCCTTAATTATATTTCAATAATTTGGTCAATAACCTCATCAAAATCATGTATTATAACCCATCCCCACTAACCAGGTTTCATCCCAAGTAAAATCACACCAAGCCTATTGGAATTATAATGCCAATATGTCTAACAATACCCAATACCCATGCTAGAATCTCATCCTTAATCTATTTATTTGAACTCTTGAATCATTAAATGGAGTAAAACCTTTCATAATACATTTTATAGACTTAGAGGGGCCATCCCACTTTAAGAACCCACCAAAATTCCAGTCCATCCTCATTAGTATTTCCTCATCAAATGTTATACGTACAATTGCCACACTTATCACTACAAGGCCCAATCCTCTTATGAATATTTTACTTGATCTAAACCCTCATATAGTCCATACACATATCATCCAAATTATAAGAAATATGTTGGACCACTCATATCTGAATTTATATCTTATCCAATTGGAGAACCTAGTTACATGGTGATTTCATTTCCATAAAATCACTAAAGAACCTTCTCTAAACATAGGTGGCTTGTGAACACCATATCTATAGGTCTACTACGTTAATCTATTTCCATTAATTTACCATCCTTATAGTACATGACTCTCATAGAACATAGTTATAATTAATCCCATGGAAATCTAAGACTGAATAATCATGTTAGTGTTTAAGGGTCTATAGAGGCTCTGAATAATTTCATTATAGACATGGAATTAAAACGTTTTTCTATTTTGATAATTCAATATAAGGTAGGAATATACACATCCTGGAATAATTCCCATTATTCCATAGATAAAAGCGGTTTTTTACGAATAAAAAATAATGATATTATGTTCTAATAAGACTCCATGAGATCTGTTATCTTTTACCCTAGATAAGATATAGATCAGGGTAATTAATCAATTGATGTAGTCCCCTCCTCTGCAGCCTATCATAGTGCATATACCTTGGTAGAAACATCATGTCAGGCCAGCTCTACCAAATCATGGACCCTATATTGTTCTCCTAATATCTTATTTTCAATAGTCAACATGTACCCTGGGTGGGAAAACTCATGTTGAATCCAATCAATTTTAACACACCCAGCATTTAATGAATTTTGGTGAGTCACTAATTCCATTTCATGCTAAGAGAATTTTTCTAGGGCATTATTTTGATGTTGAAGATCCAAACATGAAACAACCACTAATGATAGATTCAATTCAAGTTCCTTATTCTCCTCCCTAATGGTGACCACCTATTTCACCCTAGCATGTAGTACATGATATCCAAACCCACAGGAGATACGGGTTCTGAACATGTACCCGAAGAGGTCCAAATGGTCATTGGGTTCTTTAAAGTACCCCTATAAGATAATTCTTTATATCCCTCCCCACACTTTTCAAAAAAACATTTATTTAAATGCACATTTACTCTGAACCTTATCTCAATCCCAGCAAAAAACATATAAGTATTCAAGAACAAGGTGGTGAGTGAGGGACTCATGCTCGTATCCTTTGGTGAGCATGGTGTATAGATGGATTCTATGGGAAGAGACACTGAGGCCAAAGGATTTTGGATCTCTTATCATTAAGGATACATTTCCATAATTAATCACATAAGTCCTGTTAGTCAACGTACATAAATAATGTTCTCAAAAGAACAGAAATTATGTTAACCGTTGAGGATTTACCTTTTTCAATTAATGTAGTAGCTAGTTATTTCACCTCAACATTGAACAAAGGGATGATAGAAATGTCTTCCTTCCATTAACCATTGATGAACAGATGATACCCCTTCCATATACATAATATGTTCATGGATATTTCTAGGCACACCACCACCCTAAATGGGTAGAATCATAAACAAAGGTCAGAAAATTTCATACACACCCGATGGTATATTCAATTTCAGGATAAATGCTTACCATATCACAGTGATTCCTCCATCCTAACTAGGTCTATCCTAGAATAGTTACCCATATAAAGAGATTATAAGAGTGTTCACATTCATGACAGATCAAAAGGTATGAGGAATATTGCAACCACATTAGACATTAGGCTCAACCATTCTTGGACCTTGGTCATTTTATACTCACCTTAGACCTTGTCCAATCCTTGGGGGATTCTGAAGGTATAGAAGGTGTATCTTTCTTAGATATATAAGTTTCTTCCCTCTAAGTAATTTTAAGAGGACCAAAATAGTTAAGCAGGTAATGAAGATATACTTATGAAAGTTGATTATTAAAGTCACAAAACACAATACTTACTTGATGAATTTGGGCGAGGTTTCTTAGCTAACTACCTCACACATTTCATCTTGTATGTATTATTTGAGGGAATTCCTTAAGAAGGGTATGACAATTTATGTGTTGGATATGGTATAAGCGGAGGTATACATCCCCTTCATGGTGAGACCACATATCGGATTCATATGAACAACATTCATATACCATAGAAATATGTTCAAGGATTTTATATATTATATAGTGATAATCTGGCCATCAATCTTAACCAACTTAGATAATTAATTTATAGAAAACTAATTGAATATTGTCTTGTAATATCTAATGATGTTTTTCTCTATAACTACAAACAACAATGCCCAGTATTCACCTAACATCAAAATCTCAACTCATCACCATAGTTAATATAGAGACAGCATGAAACTGTACCATCTATCCCAAGAAAACATTGTATCATAAAACACTCATCCACAAACATATGGTCCTCCCCACCATAATACATGGATCATACAGGTCAATACCAAGAAATAGTGGTCCGCATCATAGGAATCACCTATCGATAAGGTATCCCCAATGGTCCATCAACTATTGCAATAGAGTTCCCACCTTACCACAACAAGACTTATAATAAAACAATGTTCTATCATCCTCTAACTGAATTAACCTAGAAATGCTCAGTCCCACCCACTAACGTAATATCACATCTCTCGATCATGATGTTTAATTACTAGAAGACATCAGTAAATCATTTAAATTTACACACTTACAATTAGTCTAATTCCATGGGTAGATCACCCACTTTCAAGCACCCATCCTTTTTGAGAATCGGTACACTAAACCACCCGACTCAAATATTAGGTCACATATAGGAACATATAATGACATAATTATATGATGATTCATATCATGTAAAATAATAGATAAATGATTTAGTTAAGTATAATTACATCAAGAAACAATATAGGAAAACATCATATAGATTATTGGTGACACAATAAGTTATTAGACTCTATCATTGCCAAAAAAAAGGATTAATTACCAACCAAACTTGTTCCTCTACTGGCCCACCAAGAGTCAATATACATCCCTTTCTTGGAGAGACTATATAGTCATCGTCAAGTAAAATATCTCCATATGATCCATAATACCATTAATTATAAGTAATATTGTGGTTAAACTGTGTAGAATAAATCCAATAAGTTATATAAGAAAACACCATAGGGTTTTTTTTAATTTAAATAGTTGATCCCTCATCGATAGTGACATCAATCACATTAAAGGATAGAAATATCAACCAAAACCTACATTCCAAGAATTATTCATCTGGAATAGCCCCATTCCAATTGGCTCAGAACTTAAACCATAAATAATAATTGCAAATACATGCATCATTATTAAATAAATATCTAAACTATAAACATAAAAACAGAAAATAATAAGACATCATCCCTTCTAACCTATAAATCCTACTAGAAAAGGTATTCATAGTTCACTTTTCCCAGTTCCAAAAAATTCTCAAAATTAATGACATTTTTGGTTTACTCAACCACCTAAACTAGAGTGGCACATAAACTTCATAACTATGAAATATTATCTTTGATGGTATTACATGAACACCCAGTTAACTACACCAAATTTTAACATACCTTTCTTTTGAAACTTGATAAAACTCTACGAATTTATGTAAAATAGTGGAATATTATAAATCCTAAAAAACATGATATCGGTAACCATGGTTTGTGATTCTACCCTAAGATAATTACCTGGACTATAAAAGGAAATAAAATAAAGGATCAATAATCCCTTGTTGTCTCTAAATAGTCTCCCCCCCCATTTCCCAAGACATTCTACTTCCATCCACATTTAATTTCATACTGGTATTGGGTGGCCTCTTCTTTATCCATTTAACCTGAATACCTTGAGAACATTCCATATTACTGAACGTCCTTAATAGTAACCTTCTTAACTTTGAAGTGCACTCCACTCCATTAATTAGTGAAACAAACTCTGCCATAAGAGGATTCACTCACACCTGATGGAGAAGGTAATAAATTATTTCACCTATTTTGTCTTATTTTCTTCCCAAATAAATCACCACACAACCATAAAATCTATTTCAGGAGTGTTTTTTTGAATTTTGTACATTTTATTGTCTACGTGAGTGTTTTTTAAAATTATTTATTTCCAGGTGTTGTATTCATCGTTGTATGTTGTCTGCATGAGTGTTTTTTTATTCATAATTATTCTTCATGTTTGTACTGAATATCCATAGTGGAGGTAGATATATGTTGTTTTTTGGAATTGGTGTATTGGAATTATAGAGGGCAGGCTGTTGGGATTACAGAGGGGAGGCTGCAATAATTGCATAGGAGGGGAGGCCTTTGTATGCTACTTCATGGAATTACAGTACTGTAGAGGGGTTTCCACTGGAATTTCAGTGGAGAGGTGCAAGTTTTGTCTAGCATACGTTGTGGGAGGTGCAGGTTTACAATGAGGGTATCTTGTTGTGGAGTATAAGATATACCAATGGTTCTGTAAACCATTGGTATACTGTATAATGGACTATATATCCCAAAGGTTTAATTTAATCCATTGGGAAAAAACACAGGTTTCGTGTATTCTAACAGTTCAAAAACCATTGATATAAATATATTATAATGGTTTTATTAAAACCATTGGGATATATTAGATGTTAGAAAGTATGTGTACCAACATTTCGTGAACCATTGGTACACATATATAGAAACTGTTTTACTTAAACGGTTGGCATAGATTAGATTCAGAGAGCTTATACCAACGGTTTCTAATAAACTGTTGGCATAGGGATATTGCGGTGCCTAACATACTAATAGTTCTTGAAACCTTTTAGATAGGCTATCCCAATGGTTTCAGGCCTTATCTCAAAGGTTTCAAACCATTAGGATATGTCAAATTTCCAGTAGTGTCAATAGATAGAAAAAAATAAAGTTAAATAATAATTCAACTTTCCATAGTCATTATTATATCATAAAATTATTTTACATTAATTAAATATATATTTATTACCAACTATGTAAAAGATAAATGAAATATAAATCACATCACTTCATGGGTGTAGTATCCCACATGTAAACATGAGCGACGTTATTATTTTCCAATGGTTTAGAATGCCAGAAGGTAAATATGTTAATAAAGTAATAGAAGAATAATTATATCATAAATATCTTATAAAAACATGAAAATAATCATAATAACCATCCATAAAATATTATGATGAAAAACTAATAGTATCACTATGCGGAGAGAATAAGTTTCATGTACGCACGAGCAATACTTTCACTTCCCATTTGATTTAAAGAGGATGAATAAAGGTTGTTTCATAATAATAATAAAATTTTGGTATATTAAATTTTTAGAATTAATTACTTTGTGAATAATATAATATAATTACTATGGTAAAGAAGAAATCAAAATAAAGTGACTAGTTAAGGAGATTACCCCTTCCATGAAACATCTCATTTAAATACTCTCTTAGCTGTCCTAGGGTTGTATTTTGGGAAGACCAACACATATGAAATATGTATAGAAAATTTAATAAGGTTTTTTAGGGTATGGAAGATATAGAAGACTCAAAAGGTGTGAATAAGTGAGGGGACGAGGTTCCCTTTTATAATTAAAGTGAAGGGAACATTTAGAATACCTTAAAATATTAAATTATTATAAATTTATTCTTGAGAAATATTCTTTAAAATGGAAATATATTCAAATATAACATTTTATATTGTTTTAAGAAAATAAAAAAATATACTTTATATTTTTATTTAACCCCTCAGTTTACTCATTTTAACCATAACCATGATAACAACGTTTTCACTATTAAATGGTTTAAAATTTACCTATATGGTAAATATTAACTCATAAATTGAAAGTGGGTGAAATTTTGAATGATATAACATCCTAATTACTTTTTAAAATACTTTTATAATTTTTAAATAAATTAAAAAATTATTATTTCCATAAAATATCATTAACATAATTTTTTCACAATTCATTTAATTGGATTTTAATGACATAAATACAAAGATATGATTATAATATAAATCATTAACACATTAATAATAAATAATAATTATTTAAAAAATTCTTGGGATTCCATAATTTGTCAAAATTACATTATTTAGTAAATTTAAAATCATTTATTTTATTGTTTTATCAATTGAATTAATAATGTATTAGCATTATGTAAGTATTTAAAGTAATTATATAATTACTAAGATTTATAAATAATTTAACATGAAAAATAATAATTTTTCTCTAAAATAACCATTTTTAACTGAAATTATTCTCTTTTTTACTTATGTAATAATTTAAGAGATATTGAGGTCAAGAAAATGTCATTTTTACTTTATCTTTTACCTAAATATTATAAATTCCATTATCAAGGGAAAATTGAACATAAATTCTATATATTTAAGAATATTATGGGATTTGGCGAAATAAAGTCATAAAATATGATAACAAAATGTTTTGGATTGATTTTTGTAACTTTAATATATTAGTCATATCCCTAATTAACCCATTTTACCTTTATTATGACAGTAAAAATTTACTATGGTTATTATTCATTGTGAAAAAAGGTAAAAGTGGTCTATTTACAAAATTTGGACCACATTATTAAAAATATTGAATATATTTTTCATGATTAAAATTTTATAAGTGGTATAAATTAATTTTACATTGAAATGTAAAATTTAACAAAAATTATATTTTTTACCGAAAAATTGGATTTTAAGTATAAAAATGTTTTTATATCAAATTCAGGCATAAAATTCATTTAAAAGATGATAATTATATTTTTTTAATCAAAATAAAATAATTACATTTCTAAAAAATATCAAAATATTATTTTAATTTCTAAATACTCAAAAAGAAATTACAGTATTTGATAAAAATCAGTATTTTCCAATATTTATTAAAAAATAAAACCATTATGTAAATTATCATAAATTAATTGTTATATTATTTTTATATAATGAATTAAATAATTATATACTTTTTCTAAAATAAAATTACTAAATGGTCCACAAATTAATTTCATTTTTAACTCCCAAAAAATCAATAATATAATTTTTAGAGTAAACTTATTTTTAAAGAAAAAAAATGGATTTACTAAAACTTCAATGTGAAATTACAAAGAATTAATGAATATATTTTCATTGAGTAGTTACTATATATATATTTCATAATATATTTATTCCAACTCATTCCCACGAATTCAATGACTATTTTATAATGGTCATATTTAAATAATAATAATATTTTGCGGTGCATTTAGTCTCAACGTTGCGTGTTGTATATGAAATCGAACATTATTTTATCCATCTAAAATCATTGGGTGTCACATTCTCCACGTCTTCTTTAATATATCGTGTCCTTATAATTTTTACTTGTTCTTGGTAATCAAGTTGTTGACATTTGAAAATTCATTTTTGGAAAACCCACATCATAAAAAGGGTTAATAAAACACCTCAGAAATGGAGGGAAATGGAAATATGAAGTTCATTTGAAATAAAATAATACATGGTTTCAAAATAGGAGAACATTATTGAGAATTGAAAATATGTACATGGATGATAAACAAAAATTCCCAAGGAATGGTATAGGGTGATAGAGAATATGGTCAGGATAAATTTAACAACCACAAAACCATAAATTTGTGATTGGTGATAAGATTATAGAATCATAAAAAATAAAGGTAATATGAAATAAGTTTTGATTCAATATACTCTTCAAATATTTTTTTGAATTTTTTTCCTTCTATACTAAAAACATAAGTAAATATACATTATTTTGAAGAATTAATTCATTCGTTAATTAATTTCAACCAAAAAAGCAACTTTTTCTCTGAGCGATGAGTATTCAAGATTAAATTCTTTATGCCTGGAAGACTAAAATTAACTTCGCAGTAAAAAAAACGATATTAATCTATTAATTATATCCTAAAATATTAACAAAAACTAAAATGGTTATAAAAATAAAATTCTCAAAATGAATAAACCATCATATGAAGAAATATAACATTTACTACAAAATATTCATTAATAATATCTAAAGTTCAACATATATCATTTGTTAAATAAATATGATTAAAGTTATTTAAAATATTATAGACAAAGATTGAAACTCAAATATAAGAAGGATTTGATCACATATTCTAAAAATATAATTTTAAAATTTATCTCTAAATATGATCAATCACTCTTAATGTCTCATACCAAAAATTTATATTCCCTAATCATATAATATCACAGATATGATAATCACTTCCATAAATAACTTGAGTCACAAAAAATCCACATAAATATCATATATGATTCTAAAATATAATTAAACCTTTGTTCCTAAAATAAAATCTAATAATGTTTTATTTACATAAATCTTATATGGTTTCCAAAATAAAGAACTTTGAAAATAAAACTAATTAACAAATCATTTTTCAATCTCACGGTTTTCTCTATCATAAGTTGTATTTTACAAAAAACAAATTAATCTTTTTTTAATGTCATTTAAAAAATAAATGCCAAACTAACTCGGATAGCATGTAAGATAGTGGAAGGTGTTTCACCCTTATCCCCTTTCGGTTGTGGGTTCATGCCCCACAACCTTACCGGGTGTAACAATTTTTCCATTTTTACTCAAACTATATTAATATAATTCTTTTAAATTACCTTTAAATATGATGAATATCTTTAAACGTAACCATATTCATTAAGTATTATATATACCTTGAAGGATATGAATACTTTTAAATTTATGGAAATATAATTATTCCTTAACTAATACTTCATGTCGAACCTTATGGTTACTTATACCATATCCCAATAAAACATCTCCCAAAATATCATTAACCACCTTAAAATATCATCACTTAAAACCTAAAAATGGGTTTCTAAGATTTTTAAGTTATGAGAAACCTTAAACTACTAAAACTATGATGGTATTCAAAAGGCTTAAGTTAATATTACATGAAGACATATATGCTTCCACACTCCTTAAATGATTTATGATTCTTCTAACCAAAATATCATTGGTAAAAATACTTCTACATCATAAAACATTAATCACAATACATAAATACTTCAACCCTTTCACTTCAAAGATTGGTATAACATATTTCTTTTCATGTTCTAACAGTCACAATTTAAAATAGGTAATTAAATTAGATAATTTTTAGGTTCCCAACAATTAAGAAAACAAACTATAAATGGATCTTTAGAATTATATTTATTTATCTCTATTGAACAACTCAATTTTTAATAAAATTTCATTTCTTTATACACTTATTTTCCACACATAAAGAATTTTTCTATTATACTGAGACATTATTCTAGGAATATCTTTCCATGTTTTTGAAATGATGGAAATTTATCCCCCATTCCTCTGTAGTCTCCACCGCCTGAGCACTAAGTGGACTCCATCATTCTCTTCTTTGTTGAGCCCTACAGTTGGTTAAGGTATATGTTGTTATTCATATACCATGAGTATCAAGGAGTAATAATCATAATAACTTTCACTTCATTCATAATCGCATTTTGTTTCTTCAAATCATCACATTTTCCATCACATTAATTTTTAAAATATTTTCTCCAGGCTTTATGCATTAACAAAAGCCAAAAATAATGGGGTCAAAACCATTAATCCTAATTATGAAAAATAGTTTATAGGATATCAAAATCATTAAAAATTATTTTCAAACAATGACACCTTAGGTTTTAACTAAGCCATTCCTAATCATTATCGATTAAAATCATTCATGATGGTTCATAAATAAAGTGTTAATTAACCTAATAATACCCCTTGAGAGTTTCAAACATGGTACACAATAAGGTCACACTCCCCATTCACCAAAATAATGAATGATATATACTCGACCAACTCTTTTTAATGTTTTTACCCTTCGATTCATCTATTCTAAAACCATGTTCACTTTAAATATCTAGACATGTATGTTTCCCATGGAAAACCACACTCCTTTCAGAGGATTTCCTCTTATACATAGGATTGTCCAAAGTAATCCCTCTAAAATTTTCCCATCCCAGTTTGAAAAGTTTAACTAAAAATTTCCCTAATACCTTCAATTAAAGTATAGACTTATAAAAAGTGGGATATAATTGATACCTTTCGAATAACTCCATGGGTAGCTACATCTCTTATATGGGACTCTAACCACCATCCCCAATGGTAACCCCTTACTCATGAAGCCCTTTGGTGGAGAGTCACACATCAACCAATTTTGACATCTGTGAGTTCCCAAGGATCACATCCCATCAATTTCTATAATACCAACAATCAAGACCAATAATTCTCTCATATATATATAAATATATTACATATTATTATAATATTATTAATTACATAACATAACAATCCATAAAAAAACATATAGGTCTAGTATCTTTGGATTCTTCGATACATAATCCACATGTTTATAGGTGTGCTACATAATATCAAACTAAAATATACAAAACAATAACCATTCATAGATATATCATACATTATATTTTTTTTTTAACTTTGAGAAAATAAAACATAAGAATTTGTGAGCTCAAATGCTCAGTAAGCGTAAATAAGAGATATAACAATAAATACTTGGGAATAACAAGGGAATAACTATATGAGAACATGAGTATGACATTTGAAAATAATAACCTGGATATCATATATCATAACCATGTGTCGAGGCATAACTTTTTGTTGTTCATAACACATTAATCATATAGAAACCAACGAACATGAGTTATGAGATCATAAAATTGGCATAAGACATAAGATTTTGGATTTCAAATAAGTATAAAAAATTGTTTCCAAAAAATATTCTAGGCTCACTTCATAGATGATCATAGTAGATTGGTTTCACTCACCAAACCATTATAGAAGTTAAGTTTCACTCCCAATATTATCTTAGTGGATATAGTCACTTACTGAACTAGGTTAACTCCTCATTCATGTCATGTTTATCTCACAAGATCTTAATATTTAACCAATACATTAGAGGGCCATATAATTTCATGAACACACATCACATAATGAAAAAAATACATATGTGTACCATAATATCTTAAAAAATTCATCAAATCATTAACTATGAAAATAAATGAGTTTTAAAAACATGTCATCATAGAATAAATTTTTGAAAAGAAACAAGTTTAATAACATAATTATCCCATGGGAGAGAGATGAGTTTTAGAGAATAATTTTTAAATACTCATCATTACAAGCCATATAATGGAATAATGTGGATGGTATCACTAGATAATATCCCCAATAAATAATAAGTAAGATCAAGGATGTCATTATAGATAATAAATTCATTTGAAAGATCATTGGAACATCTTTTGTGGAAAATAACCTTTCCACATTGAAATATATTATTTTAATCAAAAAATACCAAATATTAAAGAAAAAAATTATTTTAAAAAAACCTTAAATATTTTTAATGTAATATTAAAATCATTTATTTTTCATGATTATGATAAATTACGTTTATTACATGTAACTTAAAATAAAACATATATTTTATACTTTTTTAAAATGTCAAAAAGTACCTCATTTTTAAAATGACAAGCAGATACATTTGAAAAATAATTTAAAAAAACAAAAAATGGGTAAAGATTTATTTATAAATCATTCGATAACATTAAAAACATCCTTGAAAACATTTTTAGAAAAAAAATATGTGGAATAGAAATGATCATTGAACAAATAGAGAAATAAAGTTAATTTTATTTACAAAATTCTCTTTCTGTCTTTTGAGTACATAAAAGAGTAAAATAAAAGGAAAATGTTTTATATAGAAATAAATAGACGATAACAAAATTGATGAGTATACTGATAGGTAGATCAAGAAATTTCACCATTATAAACATAATCTTAAACAATCATGGTAAATAAAGATATTTCAACATAAAACCACACCACTTTGGAAACATTTTAATTGTAAGACCCATTAAATAATAACATCAAATTAAAATTTAAATATCATTAACATAAGTGTAATCATGATTTAACATGTAAAATGAAAATTTATAAACCTCATAAAATAAGATATATTCATAAAATAACATATTTCCCAAAAAATGATAATTTGAGATGATAAACCATTTCCATGGGTTCTACTTACTTTGAATGCACTCTAACCACCTATATAATAAATTTTAATTAATTATACTTCAATATAAAATAATTTAAATACATATATTATCATATATTATCCACTTATAACATTTAGACACTCCTTTTATTAATAATCCCTTATTAACATTATAGTTTTTGGGTGTTAACTATTTTTTTCATGAGTAATTCAATTTAGTAATTTGGTCCTTTAATTTAATCATGGATCCATAATTTCAGATATTTAAATAATGATTTAAATATCATATATGTCCATCATATACATATTTTTAATCATTTAAAAAATATAAATATAGAAAAATAAATTATATTGTTCATGGAAACGGTATGACATAGGTACGCATGAACATTGTTTTCACTTTTCAACAGATAGAATGGAAGAATGTTTAATAATAATTCACCATTACTAAATCATTACTATGTTACATAAATAATTTATATTAATTAAATTTATTTTTATTACCATCAACTTATAAAGTAAATGGAAAATGAATCACATCACTTCAGAAAGGTGGTAGTCCTAACGTACGCACGAGTGGTGTTATCCTTTCCAACGGTTCAGAAGGAAAGAAGGTAGATATGATGTTATTATTAAAAAAGAATAATTATATCCAATATATATATATATATATATAAACTCTAATACCATCAAAACAGCCATCCATTAATCATTTTGATGAAAAAGGAATTGTATCCTTACGTAAATATGGTAAGGCAAACGTACACACGGGCGATACATTCAGTTATCTTTTGATGGAAATAAGGTAAATAAAGTTGGTTTCATAATCATAATAAAATTTACATAATATTAGGATACTGAATTTATTATTTTATGAAGAATATAATATATTTATATGATGTAAAATAATAATTAAATGTAAAGTGATCAGTTAAGTAGATTATCTCTTATTTGAAATAACTTCTTTAGTTCTTCCCATTAGGGCCTTGGTGTTGTTATTTTAGGAATACCATAACCTATATAATGTGTATAATGAAGTTTATAAGGGATTTATCCATGGTATGGTCGAGATATATGGCTAAACATGTGTGAATAAGTGAGGGAAGTTTGTTCCCTTTTATTATTGAGGTAAGGGACACTTTTGGAATTTCATACATGATTAAATTATAATAAGGTCATTATCAAGCTAAATTCCCCCAAATTTCCATAGATTCGAATATAATTTTGGATTTTGTTTTAATATCATCAACCAATAGAACTATAACTGGATTATGAGGTGTTTCAAACCATACCTTTTGGTTTAACACATTAATTAACACAATTTATCCTTAACCATGGTAACCACTTTTTCACTCATGGGTTAAAATTTTAATTATAGTACAACTATGGACTCATAAATGGTAATGGGATTAAAATTTAAATAATATAATATCCTAATTATCATATTTAAATATTTTTATAATTTTTTAATAATTTAATAAAATATTATTTTCATAAAATATCATCAATGTCATTTTTGGCACTACCCATTGAAATTAAAATTTAGTGGAATAAATACCAAGATGGAGTATGAATAAATTCCTTTAAAATATTATTAATAAAAAGTAATTATATGAAAGTAATTAAGGAAATACTAATATTTTTAATAACATTACATTAAATATTTTTAAAATTATATATTTAATTTTTTTATCAATTGAAAAAATACAGTATTAGAACTGTGTAAGCATTTAGGGTAATAATCTCATTCATAAAATTTAGAAAAAAAATTTAAAGATAAAAAAATTTACATTTAAAATACCCATTTGGAACTAAAATTATTATCTTTTTGTATGTATGTAATAATTTAAGAGATATTAAAGTCAACAGAATGGCATTCGTGACTTTATATTTTACTTAAATATTATTACTGTCATTATTAAGGTAATTGTGTAAAAAATTCAAAAAATAAAATACTTTTATGTTTTATTCCTAAATAAACTCATATAATTGGATAAATGAGAGTTTTGGGTTGATTTTGGGACTTTATTAGATTTTTTATACCTAATTAACCTATTTTAAATTTTCCATGACAATAAAAAATTATAATGGTTTCTAATGATTATGATCAAAAGTAAAACTGAACTATTTGAAAAAATTGGACTACATGATTCCAAACATGGAATCCATTTTTTGACATTCAGTTCCAAGAATTTGTAGAAATTAATTTAATATAAAATTGCAAAACACTATGAAAATAGTTTTTACAAAAAAAAAACTAGTTAAGTATATACATTTTTTTATATAAAATTAATTCCAAAGAAAATAATTGTATTAATTTTAATAAAAGGAAACTAATTCAAAATATATTTTTACAATGTAAATACATAAAAAATACATCTTTCAATAAAAATTTGTATTCTCACTATTCATTAAAAAAATCAAACCCTTAAGAGGGTTATAAATAATTTTCAATAAGTTTATTTTGACATTTTGTACTAAAAAATTATATCCTTATTATAATATACCATTTCAAAAAAAATTCAGAATATAATTTTAATATTTCCCCACAAAAAAACTATAAAAATCATTTTTAACAAAAATTTATCTCTGAAGCATTAAACAACTTTACTTAAAATTCAATGATCATTTCCTAAGAATTAATAAATATATTTTTATTGATAGGGTAATTTTTAAATATATTTTGTAATGTGACTAATCTTACTCATACCCTCCAATTCAACAGCAATGTTATAACAAACATATTTAAATTATAATATTTTGTGGTTCATTATAGCATGATGTTTTGTGTTGAATATTCTATCAAATATTTTTTTATTCTTATAAAATATCGTGTTTTTATATTTTATATAATTTTATATATTATAATGTTTTCATATGAGGTTAGACTAAGATTTATAGATATCAAAATTGGTTTATAATTTCAAGGTTAATCATAAGTTCAGAGGCATAGAAACCACTTTTGAAGTTTTAAGTGATGGTATTTTGAGGTGATATAAATATTTTATAGGGTTTTATGAGGAATAAACTATTGAGATTTAAATAACCATTTTATTTAAAATATGATTTGATGCTACGTTTTTCACGGTTTATTAGGTAGTGGGATATAAGAAATCATAATGGTTGAATATTGATACATGGAAAATTTAGTATTTTCAAGGATATTTATTATTAAAATATGAATTACCTTTAAAGTTAGTAACTAAATTACATTCAAGATATTTTTTGTGAAGTTCGCTACATTATAATATAATACAGAAAATTATCATGGTGATTAATATAAATACCCTGATGCCAGAATCCTAGATTTTATGACTTACATTATTACATTGGCATAACAAACAAGGAATCACAAATGAATGGACACAATAGTTTTGTATCTTTGGAAAAATTTATAAAAACATAGTTATTACATTATAACATTAAATAAAATACAACATAGTAACTCAATTGGAATCACCCCTATTATCCTAGATGATCCCAGTGTATCAATCATAATATACATATTAGCATCCTGGGGAAAAATAAAACCTAATAAAGGGATGAGATCAGTTTCTCAGTTAGGGTAAGCATATATCAAAATATATAACAAATAAAAATGAAAAATAAGGAAAGGTTAAAAACAAAAAAAAGCACATTCCACGAAAACATAATGTTGTTCATAATATGGAATGAATAAAATATGGTAAAATATTGTCATTTAAATAATCACATGAGAATTAAACATAACAATTCATATTCTACTAGTCAAATAATCACATGGATTATTAATAAATAATCTCATAACAATGGAATTCATAATTCGAGACATCATAAACATGTCATCAAGTACTCAGCCATGAATTTTACATAAGTGGGTAAGGCCTCAGCCAAAACCATGTCTAGTAAGTCTCAGAAGTCCAACCGATGCATCAAGGGGATATATCAGGCCCCACTCGATAAATATTATATTCGATGAATTACTCATATGAAAGGGGTTAAACATAATAAACATATAAATTCATATTGAAACTAGAATATGAAATGTAAATAATTCCCCAATCAGTAAACATAATCATAAACTATCCTGACTAATTTGGAAAATGGTATTAAGATAGTACATCCCTGGTGAAAATGGCCATATACCATTCAGTAAAATATGGTATATGGTATAATAATATATAATCCCCAATAAACAATAATATCCAAAAAATAATGTTGACATATATGAAAATACTCTTATAAAATAATTGAATATTCTGGATAATAATACCACTTTTACTTCAAAACCATTTATTTAAAAATTTATGCATGTATAAAAGAAACCATTTTATTTTAAAATGAAATTGTAAACTTGTAAATAATTCCATAAGGAATTAAGTATGCATAAATTTTGTAAAATTCCCCCATGTCATATAACTTTAAAAAAATCCTTTAAATATTGAAAAAAAACATTTAAAAGAGTATTTTGAAAATAAAGTGAGAGTATTAACCAAATTATTCAATTATTTATATCAGTTGTAAATGCAAATAAAAATTTGTAACACAGCATACGAAAATAAAAATTCACTTAACACATATTCATAGCATTAAATAATTACTGAAGTATATGATTAAACCAAATATTAGAAATCGGGTTAAGGATTCCCTTATCACTTTGTAATCATATGCACCATAATCCCCATAAAAGTAATAATTATTAAGTAAAAAATTGATTATCATGGATATAAATATATTCATGATAATATATATCAATGGTAATTATATATACACCGCAAACAAGTAATAAGTGGTGAATAAGGCATATCTCGCCGAAATAAAAGTGAGATGAGAAAACCCTTACCTTGCATACGAAAGTGTTCTTCACTTGTACTTAGTGTCCTGGATAATAAAATTAGATTAATTAATTAATTGAAAAACTATTCAACATATATTTTTTTATTATAATTTAACTAAGTTAATTTACTTATATTTCGAGGAGTTATAATGTTTAATTTCATTATTCTGGGAGTATTCATTTCATGGTTTTATGGTTTGTTCCCCTGAGTACAAAATATGGGAGTGCTTTTAAAATGGGAATAAATTCCATATAAGTGAAATTATTTAGAATTAATTAACATCCATAAGATTAAACGGTCTCATATATCATTTGGTTATATGGTATACGAATGATTCATCATATAAAATATTGATGAAAATGTTTTAATTTATTTTGGTGGTTTTCATAACCATCACAAAATTTTGTCATTTTATATATTATTATGATTATATATTATATCAAGAAGATTATATAACTTATAAAATGTATAATATAATCTTATTTATCCATAACAATAATTTTATGGCCAGCCTTGTAGGTGGTAATGGAAAATGAAAGTTTGTCATCCCCGAAGACGGTGAATCAACACATCATGGATGATGTTTTAATTTTTACAATAAAAGGAGAATAGAATATATTTGATGATGGATCTTCCATTTAAGAAATATAATTGGATTATATTTATGATTATAGAGTTACTATTCCACATTGGATAGTATAGGTGATGATTGTATAAGAAGAGAATAGAAAACAAAAGAGAATGAGGATTTTACCTCTTGGATATCGTCTCCCTGGAAACCTCTTTGACATATTTAGATTTGGTATTCTGGAAAGGCCAGATGGTATTGCGTGTGGGGAAGAGGATCTAGAAGGTATTTTAGTAGAATATAAACAATATTAAAGGCTTATAATGTGTAAGGATAAGTACTGGTGGGGGTGGTATTGATAGTGGAGGAGAGTGGAGTTTTTTATTATTTAATTTAGTAGTTTATTATTTTGGCTCAAGACTATAAATAGTATTGATTGTTGTCACTAAATAATGTAACTAGATATTTTCAATTCAAACTAATGAGTGATTACCTCATGACTACATCATCTATGCTCAATAATTCATTTATTTTCTTATAATGCTAAATAATGTAAATTACTAAATTTCACTATTCAAAAAGATCAACTTTTTTAGAAAAAACTCAAAACATCACCCAAAAGCATTTTTTAAAATTTAGAATTGAAAAAATGGACTCCATTTTATTTCAATATGTTTATAAATATGATAAATTCTTTTTTTAATTAAAATCATCATTTATTCAGAAAATACTGATCTTAATATTATAATCGATTTTTTGACACTTTGAAAAATTAAATATAGTATCATTAAATTAAATTATTATTATAATGAAATAAAATATTAATTTATGATTCTATTTTATGAAAATAAATTTTCTTTTAAATTATTATATTAATTATAAAATTTTAAATAAATATTTACATTTGAATAAAAATACTAAGACTTAATTTATGATCTTTAAAAAATTTATTTACAAATTCCATGATATAAATATATCATATATTAATTTATTTGATACCTAAATTTTATTTATATTATAATTGATGAGGTTATTATTCTAGTGTATATACTACTATTTCTCATAGTCAAATAACCATTCTAGTAGTTATGTTAATATTTAATAGTATATCTTGTTTTGTTTAATCTAAGTGTTCCATGAAGCATAAGCTATCGAAGATGTTAATTTTAAAAGAGACTTAGAATAAAATATATGGGTGTTACAATTAAATTTATTTTTGGAGATATTTCATTGGGTTGGGTTACATATAACCCTTAGTTTTATCATGTGGTTTAACATGAAAAAATTATTTGTGAAGAACATAGTTAAATTTTTTGGGATGTAAGAGGAATTGTATGAGATCATATTTCAAGTTAAAAAATCATTACTGTTGAGATTATTTTGGTCAATTAGGATGTAGGGTAATTTAATTTTGTAATAATATTTGTCAACCCTCTAGTTTTATTATAGAAATTCTAAATGAAAATGAATTATTTATTTATATGAAGGTTTATTCATTTTGGATATAATATAACATTTTTCTGACCATTCTATTTTTAATATACATTGTAAAGATAGTAGGAATATGTTTTTATCATTTTTTGGATTATTTGATATGTAATAAGATTATTTTAGTGCTTCAATCATGAAAAATCCATCTTAAATTTTCATCATATAGAGAAAACGATGAGATTGTAGTGGAAATTGATTACAAAATGAAATTTTAGTTTTTCATGTAATTATATTTCCTTATGTTTTTTGTATATATGGTAAATGAGTTCCTTAAATCTAGTAAAATGATCTTGAAATAATTTTTTTCCAATGTCATTCATTTTTGATGAATTAATAGTCTTTTAAAAACATATTGGATTGTGGTTTTTTTTCCATTAACTTTACCATGACCATTCAATTTTGTATGATCAATGTTCCTTATCACTAACTATAATTATTTGGAAATTAATTTTTCCTTCATGTCTATATTTTCATGTCCCAAAAATGTCCTACTATATTTAAATCTATTAATGTGTCATTATAGATGACCTTTATATTTCACTCTCCCTCTTTTAAAGAGGAATGTTTATGAACCCTTTTTACGATGTGGGTTATCAAAAATTGAATATTCAAATAAAAAACCCTTAATTATAAAGATCAACTTAAAATTTTGGGGAATCAATTTATTAATGGGGGTTATAAAACCATGATTTTTAAAATTAAAACTATGTCTGATAGCATATAAAACTAGAAACATCGAGCCTAAATGAGCTATGAAATATTATAATTTTATGACCATTAAAACCTAGTTGTTGAATTAAAGGTAATGAATAGAAGTTAAAAAAATATAAATATATATAATGTTTATAATAATTAATAATGTTTTAATGAATAATTAGTAAATTTTCAATAAGTTTTTAGTAATTTCATTTTATTCTTCAAAATATATTTTCTTCACATATAGGTTTTATTTATTTTTGTGAGAGAATTTTATAATTAATTTCTAGAACATTTAGAAATTTTATTTTAGAATAATAATATCTTTTTTTAAATCGTAAAATAAAAATTATCTTAGGAATATTTTTTAGAATATTATAAAAAGTTTTATATCTAAATTAATAGAAAAAATGCTTATTTTTATTGAAAATATCTTTTTATTTCATGTACTTATAAAGTAAAATTTTGTTTTATGTTTTAAAATAATTATGTGTTATATTATATTAAAAGGGTTCCTACTCTCTTCTCTTACACACACACTTTGAGAATTATATATCAGCCAATACCTACCAAAATACCTTCCTATATTCATTCTATACATTCTAGAACTTACATTCTTTCCAAAAGACCATCCTTTCTAGGCTTAAGGTGTAAGCCAAAATATGATTCTCAACAAAGAGGTATAACTCTTAATTGAGTGTTTTCAATTTTGTTTCTTCTTATAACACATCCAAATATAAGGTATACATTATAAAATAACTAATTAATTATTTAAAATATATTTAATTATTCTTATGATTATGGAACCACCATTATCCACCTTCTTCCAATCCATTGGAAAATTCTAGTGTCAATTGTGCGTACGTGTAGACTACCACCTACACGAAGTGTTGTAATTAATTTTTTTGCTTCCATTTTAGATGGATAGTAATAAGGATAAATTTCATTAATATCTATGAAATATATTATATAATAATGATTCTATAATGGTTAATTATTATTTACATTTATTTCATTCCATACATCAAAATGTGAAAATAATGTTTGTCATGACCCGTCCTCAGGGCCCATGTCGTGACAACCCCAAGCCCACCTTCCATAGGCCAGGAGCTGGTGACTAGCACCAAAGGCGTAAATCCAAATAAAAAGGGAAGACATTTCCTTTATAAAACTTAAAAACTCACAACCAGAGTACAAGTGGAAGTAAACACTAAGTAAGTTGTATAACAAGTGTGATGAAAGTACAAAGGGGACGGAATACAAGCCCAATAGAAAGGTACAACTACAATTGAAAGAAAGTACAACTGAAAAGACAAACAGCTAAATGGTGAAGCAACTCCTGGATCGTCCTCCGGGTTTTTACCTGAAGGGTAGGTACAGATTTCTTCCTCAGCACACCACATCTATCGGTCTACTCTGTGTGCCATCATGCCGAGTGTCCACATCCGGGTACCATCCAATCCTCGTACACTCTGCCTCGGTCAACGCTGTTCGTCGTCTACATCCAACACAATGAGGTGCAGGCATAGGCCGTGCATGGGTGAGTATAACGATACTTAGTAGGGACCTCGAGACCCTCAAGGTCTCACAAAATCCAACAAGGATAAACCACAAATAAAGATCTCAATAGAGAACCATTACTTAATTATATGCCCATACATATACCTAAGTTATCAAGTAACCCATCTCAATCATGAGGAAAACAAAAATGTCATTGACTTAGCTCAAACCAGGATTTTTATTCACGATGAAGAAAACAGGGCTGCTGGAGAACTCCTTCTCTGTCAAGCACAGTAGTCCTGCCACGACTCTGAGGTGCTACTCACTAACCTTAGACTGCTGAGGTACTCCACCTATTGAGTACCACGGGTCTGCCACCTCACAAAGTAGTTCTCCTCCGCCATGGGTCTACCACCTCACGAAGTAGTGCTCCCCCCTCATAGCCTATAGAGGTACTCCTCCTGTCGAGTACCACGAGTCTGCCACCTCACAAATTAGTGCTCCTCCTCCATGGGTCTTCTACCTCACAAAGTAGTGCCGCCCACTGGGCTATTCAAGTCACTATGAATCGATTCGGACAAGCAGTCATCCGGTCTTAGCCAACTACAAGGTCACCATACTCTATAAGCTCGTCTCTGGGAGGGTCCGCTCCATGATCTACTGGTTGATACTTCCAAGTGTTACGTAATCTCACGTGGGAGTATCTCAAATGACCGCCTCGTCATAGGGGTCTCAATGCAACAGACATCGCGTCAATCAGATGCCCGGTCTGTGAGTTATTAGCATTTTAGTCCCGGGGGCCTGTTTGGTTTCGTGTAGGAACCATCCCGACCGTAACTCAACTATACCGCGAACTCCCATAGGGTATAATCAATGTAACTATTTCTCAACGAGATTACCAACGCCACTGACGGTACGTCGAACGGACGTCTGGTCCGAGAGTTATTGGCTTTTCCGTTCTAGGGGCCCGGTTGGTTTCTGAGCTAAACCAACCCAACCATACTCCAACTGCGTCCAAACCTCAAGTTTAGTATTCCAAAAGAACTTTCTAATCATAAGGAACCCAATGTAGTTGACGGGACATCAATCGGACGTCCGGTCCTTATGTTATAAGAATTTCCGCTCCGAGGGCCGGTTTTGTTTTGGGTTCGAACCAACCCATCCATACCCAAACATTTCCAAAACCTTGAGTGTAATATTCCAAAATGACCATCTCGGTCCGAGGAATCCTACGCAACTGACTTTGCATCGATCAGAAGTCCAAAACACATGTTATGGGGGTTTAATTGAAGCAGGTCCGAAAATAGGGGGTCTGGGCCCGGTCCGACCCGGCCCACACCCCCTGGGTCGGCCCGAACCGGGTCGACCCGACCCGGTCCTGGGTCCAGCCCGGTTGGGCGCAGCCCGGCCCGCATGGCGCGGCGGTGAATCCCACCTGGTCAACATGACCAGGCGGTGGCAGTGCCCTACGGGGCCCGCCCTTTCAATCAAGGGGGCGGTTTACGCCCCCTTTTTCTCCCGTAACGGAACCGACTAGCACAGGTTCGCTCTCCGCAGAACCCACTGGGTTCCGCCCAGGCGCACCATCACCGGCGTCCCGCACAGCCGGCCGACCTCCTTCTAAATCATCGTAACCCAACCGGAGCTTCCCTTCCGGCACGGAGCGACGACGCCGCGTGCCATCCCTCCTGTCGCGGCCTGCCCTGGCCGCGGACCTACTCCACCGGCGTGACATGATGGCACTGTGCCCCTCCGTTGTGGCCCACCTTGGCCATGGCCTCCTTTGCATAGCTAGATGATGTCGCACCTTCTTGACGACTCGGCGGCCTTTGCATTGCCCGTCAATTCTTCATGGCCGACTCGTTTCCGGTCACTGCTATCTTCTCCCATCATCAACCAAAGACAAGATCAATTATGGGAAAGATTCAGCTGTGTTAGTGCGGTCTGAAATCCCACTTGTTATGGTGATACCATTTGGTTGTCAAGACGTGATTCCAACGACATAGAACTGGTACTGAAATAATTCAAAACCCCTACATCGAATTCATGGTTCGTTCGTCGTAGTCGTGAAATGCGGCGTCACGGAAGATGGTGTTGCGGAAGACGGACGACAATTCTGTTGACATCGGGGTGTGTCCGAAGTGGAAGCATCATTGGAGAAATCCCTCACGTTCTTCTCGGGCATAGTCTTTCTCCCTTGACGCAGAGGAAGAAGAATAATGACGGTGCTCCTCATGGCGTCACCTCACGTTCTTTCCCCAGTTGAAGGAGGTGACCTTCGCCGAGAGGAAGGTTGCATTCTTCGTGGGAAGAAGGCTTTTCTTCTAATCCTCCAAATCTTCTCCACAGAATAATTTCCAAACAAAAATAATAAAAAGTCTCTCCCATCTTTAAGAAGTTCCATGAAAATAAAATTAATTCAAACTCTTCAAATTAATTTATTGAAATGTGTTGGAAAAATTGAATAGGGAAAGAGGGAGGTGAGGGGTCTCAATTATGAAGTGGAAGTTAACAAACATAATGAAAAATGAGATTAATGGTGAGTTGGCACATTAAAATGGAAGCTCAAGATTCAGGGGGTTAAAGAGGGGTTTTAAGAGAGTTATGGGAGATGAAAGGTTGGGGCTCGTGTGGGCCCCACCTATCAAACATCCACACTTGGGTAGTTAGGTGGTTTTGGGTCCCACCCTTAACACCCCTTTGTAGGATATAACTATCTCAGATATAAATAAAATTGTACACACCAAATTTATTTATTTTATGCTAATTCCTCAAATAATAATTCTCAACCTGCTAAAAACGCAACTTCATTAATGGTCCCCTTATGAAATTAATAAAGCTTCGAGTTCATCGGTGCCCACAGATTTCAATTCCGAGCACCGGTTCATAAGATAGAAAAACCCGCTCATTCTTTTACTGAATGTACACGAGATAAACTTCAGAAATTGATCCTGGGCACACCGGGCATCAGAATCAAGTGCTGTTAGAAGCCACAGACATGAAAAATTACAACGAATTTAAGAAAAAAAATTACTTGAAATTTCCTGGTCTTTACATTACTCCCCCCTCATGGCTTTACATCCTCATAAAGATACAACATAAACTAGGGAAACAAAAGAGGGTACTGAGCATGCATCTGAGCCTTCCACTCCCATGTGCTATCCTAAAGGTTCTTGTGCTGCCAGAGAAAGCGCACAAGAGGAATCGACCATCCTCATAGGACCCGCTCCTGTGGATCCTCAACCTCTACTAGAACCCCGTGAAAGTCACCCCGTCATCGATGTCCAGCTCTAAATGGTCGATGATGACAGATAGGTCGTGCACACATCTCCTCAGTTGAGACACGTGGATGAAGTCATTCACCCAGTTCATCTGAGGTGGAAAGTCCAGACGGTAAGCCACCTCACCTACTCTGCTGAGGACCTTGTAAGGTCTGAAGAATCGTGGAGATAACTTGCTGCCCTGGCCAAATCTCTGTATATCTCATCAAGGTGAGACCCGTAAGAAAACATGGTCATCACCCTTGAACTTCAGTGGTCTCCATCTTCAATCAGTTTAGGACTTCTTTCTTCTCTATGTAGTCTTCATCCACTCTTGGATGATCTTCACCTTCTCTGGTAGCCTCAAAATGGGCGCACTGGTCAACCTCAGCCTCAGCTCCTGAGAAGCTCTGCCGACATC
The DNA here is from genome assembly GCA_963277665.1 of Viscum album. NCBI lineage: Eukaryota > Viridiplantae > Streptophyta > Magnoliopsida > Santalales > Viscaceae > Viscum > Viscum album. The sequence continues at coordinate 1,983,861,892 of OY728119.1, forward strand.
TTTCTGACCACACGAAGGGTTTCCCCTTCTTCATCAATGATAAAAGCAGTGCAGCAACTCAGGAGAAGTCTGACAGAGATTTAAATTTGGCCGACTCATGAGTGATCGACTGCACCCACTTATTCATGATTCCATCCTGTTCTTCATGGGGTTTCCTTTTCGCCTACCAAGGAAAACCCATCCTAACATTTTAGGTAAACCACAATATTTTTTCCTAATATAGTCAATCTGTGTATGAACTGTGGTTTCCCAGTCCATACCCAAACTAACGTCGTAAGGCCTCGACGCTGCCACCAGGAGGTTCCAACCGAAACTCTAGCCTCAAGGGTCAGATCACACCATCGACGTAAGTGTGATTATTGAGTCTCCTCCCAAAGGAATGTCCAGACGTGAGGGTCAAGTCAATGGTTTTAACAAAAAACTCTAGGTCTGGAACAAGATTTGTGGAAGGAAGGGATGATTCATATCAATGTCTGTTGTTATAGCAACTAGTAGTAGACACAGATCGTACTTCGAATCATTCCTAGAGCCCTTGGGTCACACTCCTTGACTGAATGCAGCTACATTCTTCCCATGCCCTCCAGCTCTCTGAGACTGGCGGGGACGACGAAGGTGGGTGGTTGTAACATGTCGAAATGTACACCACCTCATGCTTCTCTCCCAACTCTGCTTCCACGTTTTCTATTCTGCAAATTCATCTATCCTTAACACTTCCTCTTCTTGAAACATTTTACATGCCCAAGCCTCTGAGACTGGCGCCGGTTTCCTGTTTTCTCCACTACTAACATTCACTGGATGTATCTATTCATCTAAAGAACTTTCAACCACAAAGGTTCTCTCTAGCACCCTAGCATAAGTAGGAATTCATAGAGGAAAAGTGATGGCTCAGATGCCCTTTAAACACACCTCACTCTGAGGTCCGATCTCAAAAGCACTGATCGTATCATAGTCATCAAGTACCTGGAATGATTGGTACGCCTCGATGAATACTCATCTACCAACATGTCTTCCTGCCGAAGTTGTATAAGCTCTAAAAAACTCTCAGCCACCTCCTCAAGCCAGTCCTTAGCCGCCTATGAGTCGGGATCACCTCAGAACCTGAGGGGTATCTGATGCTGGAACAAGTATAAGGAACTATGAATACATGTTTCATCTACCGGTACCGCTGGTTGTAACTGCTGACCATCAGGTAGTGATATAGTTAGAACATTACCCGAAGGTTCTATCTCAGGCATCGATCCACGTACCGAAGCCTCATCTCTAAGCGGGCCAACCTCATGGTCACTCACTGGGAAACACTAGTATCTAAGATCACCATCTACTCAAATAGTGTCTAAACTAGGTGTATAACTCTAGAAATTGCCTCCATTCAGTCCTCTACTACCTGGGAATCTATCTTTCCTCATAGCCTCGGAGGCCTCTACCGTTGGAACTTGTGCAATACACTCCATCAGCGTGCACCATCCACTAGTACAGCTGGTGGCATCTGCTGCCCATCGAGTGGTGGTTCTTCTGGTACACCACCCAAAGGTGCTAAAATAGCAAGATGGCCCTACACCGGAGCCTCATTGCTCGGTGGTCCGTCATCATGTACTCTATCCGAACTCCAGCTGACAGTCTGTGTGGAGGAATCCTGAAACGATGTGACACGGTCAAACGATTTAAACCTGGTGAGCTGACCTGGTTGAGCTGACTTAAAAACTCTTTTGAAAACACAAATGCAATTAGTGTTTTCGTGCACTGAGTCCGAAATCAGAAGTTAGGGTCTTGGTGTTTGGATACGTCGGCGGCCGCACCAACACTGGACTCCTTGAATTGAAAACCACACTCAGTACCCTTAACATTATTGATTCACAAAAAGAAAATATCAGAGTTCTATGTTCTACAGTAGAACCAAATCCCCTTATACCAAATTTTCATAGCCCGTCCTCAGGGCCCGTGCCATGACTACCCCAAGACCGCCTTCCAGAGGCCAGGGTCTGGCGACTAGCACCAAAGGGTTAAATCCCGATAAAAAGGGAAGGAATTGCCTTTATGAAACATAAACACTCACAACCAGAGTACAAGCGGAATCAGACAATAAGTAAGCAGTATAAAAAGTGTTCTAACAATACAAAGGGTCTGGAATAAAAGCCCAATAGAAAGGTATAACTACAACTGAAAGAAAGTACAATTGAAAAGACAAACAGCTGAATAGTGAAGCAACTCATGGATCATCCTTCAGGTTCCTACCTGAAGGGTAGGTACATATGTCCTCCTCAGCACTCTGCATCTATCGGTCTTCTACTTGTTCCATCACGCCAAGTGTGCACCTCCGGGTACCGTCCAATCCTTGTACACTCTGCCTCGGTCAGCGTTGTCCGGCGTCTGCATCCAACACAATGAGGTGAGAACATAGCCCATGAAGGGGTGAGTATAACGATACTTAGTTGGGACCACGAGACCCTCAAGGTCTCACAAAATCCAAAAAGGATAAAACACAAAGAAAAATCTCAACAGATAACCATTACTTAGGTATATTCCCATACATATACCTAAGTTATCAAGTAACCCATCTCAATCATGAGGAAAACACAAAGGTCATTGACTCAGCTCAAACCAGGATTTTTATTCACGATGATGAAAACAAAGCTACTGGAGAACTCCTCCTCTGTCAAGCACAGTAGTCCTGCCACGACTCCGAGGTTCTACTCACTAACCTTAGACTGTTGAGGTACTCCTCCTGTCAAGTACCGCGAGTCTTCCACCTCACAAAGTACTGCTCCTCTACCATGGGTCTGCCACCTCACCAAGTAGTGCTCCCCCCTCATATCCTACAGAGGTAATCCTCCTGTCGAGTACCGCGGGTATGCCACCTCACAAATTAGCGCTCCTCCGCCATGGTTCTGCCACCTCACAAAGTTGTGCTCCCCACTGGGCTATTCAAGTCACTCTGAATCTAATCGGAGAAGCAGTCATCAAGTCTCAGCCAGCTACAAGGTCACCGTACTCAGTATGATCTTCTCCAGGAGGGTCCGCTTCATGAGATATTGGTCGATACTTCCAAGTGTTACATAATCTTATGTGGGAGTATCTCAAAGGACCGCCATGTCATAGGGGTCTCAACACAATAGACGACGCGTCAATCGGACGCCCGATCTTTGAGTTATTAGCATTTTAGTCCCGGGGGCCCGGTTGGTTTTGCGTACGAACCAACCCGACTGTAACTCAACTGTACCTCGACCTCCCATAGGGTATACTCAATGGAACCGTTTCTCAACGATATTACCAACGCCGTTGATGGTATGTTGAACGGACGTCCGGTGTGAGAGTTATTGGCTTTTCCGTTCGAGGGGCCCGGTTGGTTTCTTAGCTAAACCAACCTGACCATACTCCAACTGCATACAAACCTCAAGTGTATTATTCCAAAAGAACCGTCTCATCAGAAGGAACCCAACGTAGTTGACTGCATGTCAATCGGACGTCCGGTCCTTATGTTAAAAGCGTTTCCGCTTTGAGGGCCCGGTTGGTTTTGAGTTCGAACCAACTCAGACATACCAAAAATTTGCCGAAACCTTGAGTGTAATATACCTAAATGACCGTCTCGATCCGTGGAATCTTACGCAACTGACGGTTCATCGATCAGAGGTTCAAAACTAATTTTATGGTAATTTAACTGAACAAGGTCTGAAAATAGGGGGTCTAGGCCCGGTTCGACCCGGCCCAACACCCCCTGGCTCGGCCCGAACCGGGTCGACCCGACCCAGGTCCTGGTCTAGCCTGGTTGGGCGCGGTCCGACCCAGGGCGGCGGTCCAGCCCATGTGGCGGGGTGGTGAAGCCCGCCCGGTCAGCATGACCAGGCGGCAGTGGGGCCCGCCCTTTCAATCAAGGGGCGGTTTACGCCCCCTTTTCTCCCATAACGGAACTGTAAATCGAAGGTTCCCCTCTCTGTGGAACCTTCTGGGTTCTGTCCTAGCGCAAACTCACTGGCGGCCGGCTCAGCCAGCCTCCCTCCTTCCAAACCGTTGCGGCCCAGTCGTGGCTTCCCTTCCGGTAGGGCGTGACGACACCGTGTGTCAGCCCTCCTGCCGCGGCCCGCCCTTGCTGCAGACCTACTCCACCGGTGCTGCGCGACGGCGCCACACCCCTCCGCCGCAGCCCACCTTGGCCACAACCTCCTTTGCATAGCTAGATGATGTCGCGCCTTCCTGATGACCCGACAGCCTTTGCGCTGCTGGTCCCTTCTTCGCGGCCAGTTCGTTGCTGGTCGCTGCTATGCGCTCCTGTCATCAACCAAAGACAATATCAATTATGGTAAAGATTCGACCGTGTTAGTGTGGTCCGAAATCCCCCTTTTTATGGTGATACCATTTGGTTGTCAAGACATGATTCCAACGACGTAGAACGGGTATAGAAATAATTCAAAACCCATACCTCGAATTCAAGGTTCGTTCTCTGTAGTCACGGAATGCGGCGTCACAGAAGATAGTTTTGAAGAAGATGAACGTCAATTCTGTTGATGTTGGGGTGCGTCCGAAGTGGATGCATCATTGGAGAAATCCCGCGTGTTCTTCCCAGGCATAGTCTTTCTCCCTTGATGTGGAGGAAGAAGAAGAATGACGGTGCTCCTCGTGGCATTACTTCATGTTCTTGCCCCGGTTGAAGGAGGTGCCCTTCGCCGAGAGGAAGGTTGCGTTCTTCGTGGGAAGAAGTCTTTTCTTCTAATCCTCCAAAGCTTCTCCACAGAATAATTTCCAGACAAAAATAATAAAAAGGATCTCCCATCTTTAAGAAGGGACATGCAAATCAAATTAATTCAAACTATTCAAATTAATTGATTAAAATGTGTTGGCATAATTGAATTGGGAGAGAAGGAGGTGAGAGGTCTCAATTTTGGAGGGGAAGTTAACAAACTTAAAGAAAAATTAGATTAATGGGGAGTTAGCACATTAAAATGGAAGCTCAATATTCAAGGGGTTAAAGAGGGGTTTGAAGAGAGTTATGGGAGATTAAAGGTTGGGGCTCATGTGAGCCCCACATCTCAAACATCCAAACTTGGGTAGTTAGGTGGTTGTGGGTCCCACCCTTAACACCCTTTTGTAGGATATAACTAAATCAGATATAAATAAAATTTTCCACACCAATTTTATTTATTTTAAGCTAATTCCCCAAATAATAATTCTCAACCCGCTAAAAACGCAACTGTGGTAAAGGTCCCCTTAAGAAATTACTGGCACTGTGAGTTCATCGGTGCCCTCGAATTTCAATTTCGAGCACTGGTTCATAAGATAGAAAAACCCGCTCGTTCGTTTACTGAACTTACCTGAGCTAAACTTCGTAAATTGATTCCCGGCACACCGGGCCTCGAAATCAAGTGTCGTCAGAAGCCAAAAACTTGTAAAATTCCAAAGTATTTAAGAAAAAAATCCTTGAAATTTATGGTTCTTTATAATGTTCATGCATACGTACGTTCTACAGTCTCTATGAATATTGTAATTAATTTTTCTAACTATACCTTTTTTGGATGAATCTATATATATAATGAATATATATGATATTTCTATCACTAAGAACATTATTTAAATAATGGAACCATGATCAAAGTATAAATTCTAGGAATTATATACCAAAATATGCATGAAAAACAAAGCATTCATCATTATGAACTGAAATTTTAATAAATAATTTTTAATACATGGGTGAGGTTGTTTTTAATTTTTACCTAAAATATGAAAGGAATATTTGTTTTAATATACAATTTAATGAATGACATTTCATTCGATTATAACCACTCAATACTTTGAAGCTACCTTTAGAAGTATACATATTTCTTTTCAAAGAAAATGATTTCCATAATATTCTATAACCTTTTAGATTTTAAATAAGTGATTTAAAAATGAAAAGTGTTTTCCCTCAAAAAAATATTCCAGTGATCTTTTAAATGAATTTTCATCTATAATAAAAAAAACATTCATATAAATTAATATTTATAGTATATAACACAATGATAACATTCTAATACTTTCTATATATGATTTATGATTATGATTATGTGATTTTAATGAAACCTATTTGTTTTTCATAGGTTATTCCATGATGAAATGATGAAATTTTTATCAAAATGGTTTCCTTTCCATGAGTTATGTTATGGTTATATAATGAATGTTTGGGGGATCTTGTGGAACACGTATGTATAGTTTTTATTGTGTGATGTGTGGGTCTAAAATTATATCTCTCTCCAATGAATTGGGTAAAGTTTTATATCTTATGAGATAATTGGGGGAAAGAAGTTAATGTGCTTGAATTATTAAGGGAAATAGGTAAGGAATCCTAAGACACTCAGGGAAATTGGTAATGATGTAAATTGTATTATGTTATGGGAAACATGTTTAGATGTATTATACATGATGATTTTACTGTCTTAGTAGTTAAACTAGACATATGAAATGATTACAATAACAATTATGGTGTTAAACTATTATGAAGTGTTTTTATGATTTTGATTTGAAATCAGTGATCATGATTTAATTATGATGATTTCTCGCACTTATGATTCATGTCTATTAAAATTCAATAGTTTTATTACATGAATCATAATTATTATGTATGATATATTAGGAATATTATTTTTAATTTTTCTTCATGATATTATACCCTTATTCTTATCCTATGATTGAATATGATCATTGAATGATATCTCCCAAATTAACCATTACTCGTCGTCTAAGCTCACACTTTCTTATGTTTCATTCCTCATTTTTATGAAGAATTTTGTTTAGTGAATTATCACTATAAAGGTTACATGTGAGGATAATTATATGATAAATGTTGGAGAGATAACCTAAAATAGAAAAAGTTGGGTATTATAGGAAAAATAACTTTTAAAGACATGAGTATTGTTATGAATGTGGTTTCCCAATTCTATAAAACTATAATCCAAAAATTTACATGGTTATGTAAGTGATCTAATATTTCCTTTTTATTTTGTAAGTTATTAATGGTTGAAATTTGGTTCTGTTTATCAATATCAAATTCATAAATTTAATGTTTATGAACAAGAACTAGGAGATTTGATTCAGGATTGTTAGAAAAAAATTCAAAAATAACATTTTAGGTGTATGGATTTTTCATAATGAAATAAAAAATTAATAAATCATTAAGTGATTTTAATTAATCTATTAAAGGATGTGTGTTCCCATTATTCAAAAAAAAACAAAATATGTTTATTTTTTATATTTTAATTGAATTAAAAGGATAATTATCAATGAAAAACACTTAAAAATTAATGAGAATTTTAGATTTCATCACTCCCGCAGAATTTACTTTTTTTAGTCTCATAAAAAATATATACCCAAAACCAAATCCATATAAGAATGAAAAGTGAAAAAATAACCAATAATTATTTAAAATAAAATTATCATGTCTGTTTTCTAAATAAAAAAAATAATTATCCTTTTTATATCCCATATTAAAAAAATCAACCATTATTATCTCTTTATAACCTAATGAAAATTTTCCTCGTATATAAGTGCATTTCACTATTTACTCCAAAGAATATTTATATAGATTTATGCTCATTGTTAAAAAATAAATGCATAATTATAGTATTATCAAAATTCAAGGTCTACATAAAATTACAGAATGACTATATTATCAATAATGAGGTATTTTCAAGGTGTTATCAATGTCAAAGGGTTGGTGGGAATAAATTTCATAAACCCATGGAGAAAAAGAGGAGAGTTGTGCTCTCAAATACAATGTAAAAATATTCATGTAATATATTGAAAATTTCTCAATTAATTCCACTAATTATGATCCCATAAAATATCGTTTTCTTTTGATCAAGGCCACAACTCGTACAATAAGGGATAATGAAATATTTCTGAAACATCCCAGGAATAAAAAATATATTTCCTTTAAATAATCCAAATGTGTTCTATAGCTTTCCTCACACAGAACACCACAAAAAAACGAAACTGTAATATGTTTAAAATATTATAATCTAGAAATTTAATTATTTAGAATGAATTGTATTAACAACTTTATGAAATATTTATATAAAAAAATTACTTTTAATAGGATTAAAATTCAATTATTATAGCTAAAACAACTAAGAAAATTATTTTATACATAAAAATATTTTTTAAAAAATAGGTTTTTTATTTAAATAAACTATGTATTTTATGGTTAGATAATAATAAAAAATATTTTTAACATAAATAATATATTAATAATAAAATAATTAGTAATTGATAGGAAATATGAATAAATAATTGTAAACATTATAAAAAGATATTTTTAGATACGAAAAATAATTAACAATATTTTAGGATTTTATTTAAATATTGAGTTATGAAAGTTTATAATTTTAATTGGAAAAAATTTACATTGTTTTTCGATTATGTATAAAAATATTTTCTTAAAATTAATTTTTTGGGATTTTTCTAACAAAAAGGTTTTATGCACGCAAATGTAAAAACATTATTACCCAAAACATTTTAACATTATTTAAAAAAATATATTTTAAATTTATAATAATATTTTATAAATTATCTAATTATTCCAATCCAATTTATAATCATTTAAAATAAATTTCTTAGGGTAAGGATTATTTGCCATAGTAAATGTAAAATGTTGGTTTCAAACAATTAATTTTATAAGAGTTATATAATTTTAATCTAAATAAAATATATTTGTATACATTATAATATGACTCTAATAATATATTTAAACACATAAAAATATATATAAACACTCAATAAATTAATAATTAATGGAAAATTAAGATACAAAAACACTTAATATATAAATATAATTTTAAATAATAATAATTTTTCTTACATATTCTATTTAAAATTTATTTTATCATAATGAGAAATTTAATTATCTTAAATGAATCCAAAATTTGGATTCATCACATTCAAATTTGATAGAATAGGTCAGGTTATATTTTTTATAATAAAATAATTTCCATGAATAATTCTTAAACAAGATTACTAAGGGTAAAATGGGTAAATGAAGCATCTCAAATTTTAATAATTAAAAACCCACACACACCTTTTAGAAATAATTTTTAGGTATAAAATACATACCCACATGTATCACCTACCATTACTCTACTTAAATCATATAACTCCCAGGAAATATCATTCTTACCCCTTAGCTAACATTCTCTTCCAAAGAGTTTTCCTTATTTTTCACCTATAAAAGTAGTTGACTTCCTCCCACTTCAAGCCTCAACTATAGTTTGAAATTACTATAAAAAAAAACCCAATTTAAATCTTATATATCCCCTATACATTCTTGGTATACCCTATGCTCTATAATTTTCCTCCAATACCTCATTTCCAAAGGATACTTCTAGAGAAGATCCAAACTCTCAACATATGTATTACTTACCCTTTTACTTTTATTATTCATCCTTCCATCCACTATCCTCCAAACACATTTTAATAATTTATATATAATGAAATAATTAAAAATTATATATCGTATTGTTATTATTTTTATGGTATAACCAATACCTATTCCCCTCTCATTAAATTGAGAAAAATTGAAAATATCGATCATGTGTGTGTGCTTACTACTGCCCCCCATGAATGAAACATTTTCTTTTTCATCACCACATTTCTTCTAATTTTCTAGAAATGGATTTTGTGAATTTTTATTTAAAAAAATCATGATTTATATTTTATAAATATAAATGAGTAATTCTATAATTAACAATACAAATAAGCGATCATTGTAACATTAACCATCGTAAATAAGCATTCTAGGAGGAAAATATTTTTATTCATCCCTGTAATGTTTTTAAATAAATTAATTATTCTTAAAATTCCTTATAATTTTAATTTATCACAATAATAAAACATAAATAATTTCATTATGCTTATGTTATAATGATATTATTACCAAACCACCTCATAATCATCCATTAATCGGGGTGGGTTCATGTTTGGGTTGGTTTAACCACCAAATTTAGAAATACTATGAATTTATATTTTGAATAACTATGGAAATTTATACACTAGTTTAATATGATATAAAAATAAAAATATTGTTTTTTTATTTAATAAAGTTATATCAATATTTAACTTGTTAACTAATAAATCACCCTTAATTCATTAAGAACCATAGAAACATGCTCATCTCCAATTTCAACCTCATGGACCATAGAGAAAACTACCGTGGAATGATGTTATATAAATATAAACAATTTTGTAAAATCTGTTCCAATATACTATATTATTTAATTGTAATTGATTTTGAATAATAATACTTACCTACATGACTTTTATGAAAGTAGCTTAAAATTAAAAAGATTACTTACACCTAGAGTTGAAAATAGTTAAAAACATTAATATATATATATATAATGGTTATAAATAAGTATTATAATTGGTAATATTTATGAATAAGGTTATTATGTATTTATTTAATGAACTCAATTTAATGATTTAGTATTTTTTGTGCAAGTGTGGAACAAATCTAGGTCATGGTAAGGGTTTTTTATCAAATTCCTCTCTATTAGAATTGATTGACCTTATGAACATAATATAATTTATGTTGTGTATATAATACTTATTTTCGATATCCTATCATGATTTATATTTTAATCATGGAATTTAATGTTCTATTACAAAACCACTCTATCATGGGGTTTTGATTAAAGTGTTGCCCAAGAAATAGATGTTTTATTTGTATCAATTCTGATTATTTGATAAATGTTATATGTTATGAACCATGTTTTCATTGTATAGTGTGTTTTTCTTATAGAATGGATAACTAAAAAATCAATAGGGGGTTAATTGAGTTCTTAAAAATATTCTTCTCACAAAAAAACTCTATCTTCAGGTATGATAGTTCAAATCCTTTCCTTAATATGATTTGGAAGTGGAAATAGAAAAACATTATGGAAATATATTAAATACAAGATATTTATAGTGTTTCGAGGGGGGGAAATTTCTAATATACTTGATTAATACTCTACTCCAGGAGTTTGATTATTTTCATTATAATAACCCATTTTCTAGGGGTTCCTAGTAGAGTACAACTAGTTCTCACTTAATAAAATATTCAAAGATCTTTCTACCTGTCTCTACCATTAAAAGACCTATCCAAAACACTATCACTAACTCTTAAAATGAGTGTAAAAAAATATGTGAATGAAATTTTAGAAGAACTGTAGAAACACACAGTTACAAGAATCAACTGGTAGTAGATGAACATATGTCCGGATAAGATTATATTCTTCAAGGTGTAGCTCTGGATGATCCTCAGTTCAACTTATAAACATGTATGCATAGCATGATCATTTTTGTTGGATATTGCCAATGTAAAATAGTTGTTGTTACCATTAATATTGTATTCATATATCCAAGTGTTTTATCCCTTATTCAAATCCATTTGTCTCATACATGTGTTAACTCTTCCTTTTATATCTCCTCTTTAATTTTGATCTTAATAAATGGGACAATCATAATAGTCAAATTGATAATCCGTTTAAATTTTAATATGATAATCATTAATGAAATTCATCCATTCTTTCTAAATATAAAATACTCTTCTATAATGGAACTATCATAGAACTTATTCTATAGAATTTTATATTTTGAGAAGATGACACTTTATACAAATTGATTTTTCCTTAAATAGACAATCACTTTTCAAATACGTTCAAAAATTATGATACTACTTATCATGATATCAAAAAATAATCCCAAAATTCATCATAACAACTATTTATTTTAATGTTATCAAAAATTTTGTATTGTTCTTCATAAGATAAATTTATAAGAGACATCTTAAGATAAAATAGATCTTTTTCTTCTTCAAAACATAAAAAACTAAATTCAACAATGTAAAGGATAATTCATTAGTGTAAGAAAAATATGTTAATGAGGTGGGATACTTATATTTAAAAACTTCTTTTAAAGTTCATAAGATAATCATTTATGGATATCCCTTTAGTTTGATAAATAATTATCATAACCTCATTATGACTAAAGTAAATGGAAACTCAATCACTTTATTCATAAGATAAAATCCTAAATAATATTTTAAACTTCCAAAATATATATCTATGATTCTAAGTAGATAGATGAAAATATTCGATTCTTGTAATACATAATAATTTTTTCTAGAATTAATACTTTACAAAGTATAAGATAGTAACTTATAGAATCATTGTAAGAAAAATTATTTTGAAAATATTGTATAAAACACTAAATAAAAACCCATTTTAATAAAAAAAGTGATTTTTTAATTATCAAAACACATAAAAACTGATATATGTTGGAAAAAAATTAGTCTATTAAAAAATATCCCCTTTTTTATTATCACAAAACTCATTAAATAGAAAATTAGTCAAAAAAGGTTATTTTATCTTTTATATTATTCTCCTCTTAAGATAAAACTTTTAAATTATGTAGCTTTCTTTTTTATTCTACCCCTTTAAAATAAATTTATATTTTAAATATTCATATTCTGCTTTTTATTTATCCCAAAATAAATATTTGATACATTAATTTTTTTATTACCATTTTCTTCTCCCTAAAATAAATTTTTTAATACATTATAATTTTTTATTCTACTATTTCTTCTCCCTCTTTTTGTGATATCAAAAATAAGTTGATCAAAAGAATACAACTAATATTATCATGAATAATTGTAAATAGTTAATGTAAATGATCGTGAATATTATTTGGCATAAATTTATGTTAAAAAAGAAATAAATATATATTATTAAGTAATTAGGGAAACTCAAACATAAAATATCAATAGATAATAGGTACTAATAGTAAAATAGAAACATATTGACCATATAGCTAAACAGATTCAAAAAAATGGTATAAAGAAAAGAGATAAAGAAATAATAAGATAAGAATTTTAAAAAACGATGTAATCATATTGAAAAAATATTCATAGACACTTTAATAAAAGAGATAAATGATATAAAATCATACAAACTAAAAATTTAGATATTTTAAAAACACCATTAAAATGTTTAAATAAATAAATTCAACTAATTATGATTCAAATATTTATAAACATCCCATAAAACTAAGAATCCAGAAAAACATAGAAAGGTACATCAACTTTGGAAGAAGAAATGATTATTTAGAGGTAGTTTATTGAAATATTGATGTTTGATAGAGGGTGAAGAGGATGAAAACATAGAATAATTAGTTGTTTCTCCAAAAACATCACTGAATGTCAGTAAATATTCTCTATGTTCAACTCAATCACTTTGAGTGATCTTGATATAAATAGATTGGATGTTAAGAGTATCTTGTTGAGCTCTCCCTATTACAAATTTATCTATAGGTATAATGGAATGTTTAGAAAAGGTCTGGGTATGCTAAAAGAGAATTATTTATCGAAATTTACTTCTTCCATTTAATAAATATTAGTGGTACCAAAGATTTACTTAATCCATTGTTATGTAGAAGCATGAAGATCAATAATGAGATATTTATTATTACTTATCCCTCTAATCTAAAAAATCATAAGCACAATAATTAATCACTTTTACCATATCATGATTATAGTAATTAAGGAGAATTGTGAAACTATTACATATCCACTGTGAGAAATTTCTAAAGGGGTTCTAAACATCTCCCTTCTTAATGAAACTAACCATAAACTTCTTCAATGCTTCATAATTGTTATATTACATTACATTAAAATGATCAAATAAAACAACTTATTTTCATATTACTGGAACTTGACTTTACTAAGGCTCCAAAAATGAATTAGCCACTTATTCTTTGTTATCATATGAGGATTCTATCATTAAACTTATTATAACATCTTTTTGTAAATATTAAAAATAATTTTCCAATACTACAATGTTTTTGGTTAGGGATCCAACTATTTTTTTTAATATAATAATGATTAAAATTACAACTTTTTTCACTTGGTATGTAAGAGGTTTAACTTCTGGAACTTTTTCTTACAAAAAGAGATGATTTCATTCTTATACTAATCAATTAAAAATGGAATTATTTTCAAAATGTAGGTAACCTTATGATGTAATTTATTATATCCCTTTGAAGATCTGAGATCACTTCCTTAGGTAGAAGGTCACACTTCATAGAGGTGATTGCAGAATAAATTATGTCTATCACTACATAAACTTCATCTAACATTGAGAAAACATCTACTTAATTCAAGGCTTCTATAGAGGATTACACTAACCTCTTTTCAGACATAGTATGAAATGATGATTTTACATCATTAAAAACTTCTTTTTAGATATCATGATCTTTGAGAATCCTATTTTCATTTCTAGATTATAGATATTGAAGATTTAAATATTCAACGAACTCCATTAATTTCTTGTATCTATCCCTATCTCTCTCATGAGCATTATCTAATTCATCTATAGGAAATTCTGGTAGTGTATACTGATCAAAAATATGAGAAAAAATGACTTGGTGATCTTTGTGCTTCTAGCATTATCATCTTGATGATTTATCTCAACATTGGGTTTTCCATCTTATTACCCATCTCTAGACTCAAATCGTATTCTTTCACTTATTAAAAATTGAGTTTCATTATCTTATTCACATTCTTCTTCTTCACTAGGGACATTTTGACTAACTCAGTCAATAGATTCTATTATAAGTCTACCACATGTCTCGCTCGAAAGAGATATTTCACCTAGGGTAAAGCACATAACCCCAATGATATGGACCTTCATTGACTAATTAATACTAATATATTGATGTCTATATCTAACTCTTATCTACTAGAAGATAAAGGTATAACATCAAGACCAAATGATGTAGATATAAGTGATTTACAGACTTCAATCGCATCTTCTTCTCAATACTGAACAATGAAACTTACGCATACTCTTCATTCCAAAAGAGTATCATTAATGAGAACATATATTACAAAACAATATTGAACTGGAATTTCTGTTGGAACTCAAAAAAATGTAGGAACTACATCACCCCTACAAAAACCCATTTTAGATGACTTCCCCTGAGTCGAAGTAGGGTCTACTCTGATATCTTCTCCTAAACATACAGGAAACAAAATTTTAAAATAATAATTCCAAGAATAAACCCAATTCTTCTTAATATTCTTGTAATCAACGTTTTCAGTCCATGATAATGGGTTTTGTTGTTTTCATCTAAAAAAATACCACATTTTCAAATATTAACATTAACATCCTCAAAATATGATAGAAATTTATAGAATAATTTTGTACTTTCCATATGTTTTTTGTAAAATACCATGATAAATTTATAGGTTGTTTAGTTTTAAATGAAGATAGTTATGTAAAATATATAAATAAAACTTTTTCAAACTTTCAATTACATTTTTTGATGGAAGATTGGGTGAAATATATAATAAAATTTATTACTGGTTCCACATCCTTCACTAGCTTCTTCTCAGCATCTACAGATCCAAATATAGACTTCATGATATTAGGTGGACTAACCTCATATACAGTGTGAAATGAAGTTTTCAAATCTATATATCCTCCATGAGGGGACATAAACACTTCATCAATTTCCAAAAAGGATAACCAAAAACTTTTCTTATTCATGGTTGTAGTGATCGAGTCATCATTATCACCAATGTGAAAAAATATAGTCTTGTAGAACTCACAAACTTCCTTATCAAACTAAAAATGAGTTTGTCTTTCATCAAATACAAATCACCAACACAAGAAATTGATAACTTTATTGAGTAACATGCATGTTTCATCAATCCAAGAAAAATATAATGATCAACCACTTAGAACATTCCTCGATGTTAATTTTTATTTGAATTTTTTTAAGTAAGATTCATCGGTGATCTTAAATTTTTCCATTATTGATAGGATTTTTAAGATTATAGGGTTAGGGAAATATGGGATGGATAGTGTATATAATAAAGGTTTGAAGGTTTATAATGGTCTTTCAAATAGATCAGAAACACATTCGTTTGCTTTTTATTAATATATGTGTCACAAAGTTATGTGGAGAGTAATCATTATAAAATATATGTGATGTGTCCGATTTTTATGTGACTGAAAGTAAAAAATAATGATTTCAAAAACATGAATGAAACATAGTAAATAAAATATTTATTAAAATATGAAATTATAATATTAAAAAATAAAATAATATAATATAAGGTTAAGAACCCTAATTCTGATTTAATAAAATCAGATCTATCAAAGACAAGGGTTTACTAAATAATTTGGATAATTTTCGTTATATGAAAATTAAGTCTCAAGAGATATCGGCCTTTTGTGCATAATCTCTTAATAAATGATGTCTCAAAATAATGTGATGTGTTCTATGATGGTTAATTGGATTTTCAAAAATGTTGATAGCACTAGTGTTATCAAATTTTATTGAACCTAAATTTAAAGTAAATACATGATCCATTAGGTTTGTTTCATCCACAAAAAGTGTTCACAAAAAACTTCCTGCTACAATATATTCTACTTCGGTAGTTAGAAATCCTACATATTTCATTTCTTACATGAAAAATAACCTATATATTTTCCAAGAAAATGGAATGTTCTAGTGGTTATCTTCATATCTAATTTGAATCAAGAAAAAATGAATCTATAAATGAAGTTAAATTAAAGTCATACTTTTTTAGAAAAATATTATAAAGAGATGCATACCCATTAAAATAGTTTAAAATTATTTTGGATGTATTTAAATGAGACTATTTTGGAATAGATTGAAATCTTGAACAAAGACATATTGAAAACATAATTTCTGGCCTTCTTGTAGTATGATATAATAAAATTCCAATTATTCATCTATATAACTTGTTTCTAAATAATTTTCCAATTTCATCTATATCATGTTTAATATTGGAGCTCATAGGAGCCAAATGAGTCTTACTATTTTCAATTCCAAAATTATTTAAATAAATCTTGTATGTATTTGATTTGGTATAAATCATTTAAAAATCATTTTGGTATATTTAAAATCCTATAAAATAGTTTAACTCATCCATAATACTTGTTTCAAATTCTTTTTGAACAAGTTTTGAAAAAATCATTACATAATTTTTTATTTTTTGATCCAAAAATAACATCATCAATGAATATGTGAACAAAAAAAATATTTGAGGATTAATTTTTCTAAAATCATGTAGGATATTCCATTCCTACTATAATAATATTTGATGAAATAAATGAAATTAATCATTCATACCATGATGCTTGTGATTTTTTAGTCCATATAGAGCTTTGGTAAGTTTAAAAATATAATTTTGAAAGTGAGGGTCTTCAAAACCTAGAGTTAGTTCTACATAAACTTCCCATTTTAAAAGTTCATTTAAAAAAGAAGATTTAATATCCATATGATATAATTTAAAATTCATATAAGATGTATATGCTAGAATAATTCCATTTCCATCTTAAACTGTAATAAGGGAAACATTTTCTTCATAGTCTATTATTTTTTCTTCATTGTAACCTTTTGCAACTGGTCTAGACTTAATTTTAGTGATTACACCACGGTCATATTTTTTTATTTCTAAATATAAATTTTATTCTAATTATAGGTTAACTAGAGGATGTACTAACTAATTCCCATACTTTCTTTCCTTTGGAACTGATTTCACTCATCTTGAATAAATAATACAAAATTTTAATTAGATAAAGATTCTTATGTAGACTTTGGTTCTAATTGGTAAAAAAGGCCAAGAATTCTACTAGGTTACCTATATTTATTCATGTTCAAACTAATTAATCTAATATTCCTATAAATATTTCTAATGGATGGACCTTAAAAATTCTAGAAAATATAGGCAACACCCTTTTATTTCACTAATATCAACCCTTACTAGATTTTGTTTGAGATAATCAAGATTCAAATCATCATCTGTATTGTTCATAAATTGGGATTAAGGTCTAATGCTCCAATAAGAATCATTCAATGCATCAGGTTTAGTCATTTTGTTGATCAAAATGATCCCTTTAAACAATCATCACGTGAGTTTATTCTTTAATAATCCATGAACATTTTTTTGAAAACTCTATATGTTTTGTATGTATTAGAATAACCTAGTAAAATACATTCATTAGATTTTGGATAAACCCTACCATGATTATCTGAGGTCTTAAATATGTAAACCATGAATGCAAATACTTTTAAGTATCCTACATTTGGTTTTCTATTACTCTATAACTCATAATGTGTAATATTTAAGATAGGACTTTTTAGAACTCTATTAATAACATACCTTGTTTTTTCAATAGATTTAGCCAAAAAATAAGTGCGAACATTAAATTTACACAACATGGTTTTAGAAATTTCTTATAAATTCATATTTGTTCATTAAACAATACCATTTTATTGCAGTGTCCTTGAGGGATAAAGAGTATGTTTAGTACCTTGTTTTGAGAAATATTAAATAAATTAATTATTCTCAAATTCACCTCCATGTTCACTTCTCAAAGTCACAGTTTTGACACATTTTAAAATTTCACAATATTAAAAAAAATTAATAAAAATTTAACAAGCTTCAATTTTATGTATCAAAAATTAAACCAATGTAAATCTTCAAAAATAATCAACCAACAGATAAAAAAATTTCTTACCTGCATGAATTGTAGTTCTAATAGGTCTAAAAAAATCTATATGGATTAGCTCAAGATGTATAGATATAGAAAAATATTTATTTTCTTTAAAGGATGACCTATATTGATTTCCCATTTGACCTGCATCACATATCTTATTTTCATCCAATTATAGGTTATCCAAGTTAGAAATCAAATCTTTCTAAGACATATTTTTGAAGGAGTTAATATTACCATTTCCAAGCCTTCTATTCAAAATCTATGATCCATAAATTTCAACATTAAGACAAATTACAATTTTTCTACACAAATAATTAATATATAATGTATGTACATTATATTTTCTAGTAACTTTAAATATGAGAGAATTATCTTTAAAAAATGAACATGCACTGTTAGAAAAATAAACTGAATAATCGTCATTACAATGTTAATAAATACATATCAGGTTGGGCTTAAAACCCTCAACATAAAGAACTTTTTTGATGATAATTGATTGTTTATTTACAATAGATTCAATTACAACAATTTTTTCTTCTTCATTTTCACCAAATTTGGTGTTTCCTCCATCAATCTTGGGTAGTGAGTGAAATTTTTATTGATATCCACTCATATGTATTGAAAACCCACAATCCACAATCCATTTTTCATTTTTATTCATGTTATTTTTCCCTAAAATGAAAAATAAAACAATAAGAATTTTTGGTACACAAATTCAATTGGGTCTAGTAATGTTAGCTACAAAAGACATGGGGATCTAAATAGATTTGATTTTTCCAAAAAACCTAACAACATGTTTTGAAAAAAATGTAATATTTTTTTAGTCAACATAATAAAATATTTCTCAGAATAAAGATGTTAGCACAATGTTCCTTTTATCCACGATGAATATAGGTTACTTTGGAAAGGGTTTTTCTTTTAGATCTTGGCTCAAATAGTTATTTTAAATCTAATTCCATTCAGATTTACATCCTATTCCAATTTTTTAAAGTTGATTCAGAAAAAAAATCTTCAGATAATATTTCCCTTTAGTGATGACACTTGTAGTGTATTTCATGTTTTGAACCTCCTTCTATAGGTTCTCTATTTTCATAACTTGATCAATATATTAGGAGGTATATTTTTTTAACTTATTATTCAAATTTTAAATTTTTTTAAGTCCTCATATTCAATGAAAATATTATTATAGGAGTTCTTAATAGCTGTTTTTCTTTTTTATGATTTTATTCTTATATTCTAACATGGTTAATTATTTATTTACATTTTCATAGGAACAATTTTATTTTTTTTGATTAATGCTCATTCACATAAGATTATTAAGAAGGTACCACATTAAAATGTGCCATAAATCATATGGTGGCCTTTAGATAAAGATATTTAACTTTTGAATCTAATTATGTGCACTCTCTAGAATATTTAGAAGCACTGGAGGTGGATTTAAAATAATTCATGTATTTCTTATATCCAAACTTTTTTTTAAAAAAAAAATTCAAAATTATAATTTTAAAGAAATTCATATAGTTTTTCTGAATGTTTATTGCTTATTACATTCATAATATCTTAACTCTTTAGAGTTGTCACCATACTTCCTATATTTGTTGAACGGTTTTTTGAGACCTCTTCTATTGTTATAGAATTTTTTAAAATTTTAAGAAAACAATGAATTCTTATCATTCAACACAAAATATCTTGAGTAGTATTCTTATTAATATGTTTCAGATATCTAAATTAATTTGATCTTCTTTTCATCCTTATAAGTAGAAACCATCAAGGACACATTTTTCTTCTTGATCATATTATATTCTCCAAATTCAACTTCAATTTTATCTTTTTATATCATAAGAGTTCCAATAAGATCTATTATTTTGAAACTTTTTACCACTCTATATTTTTTTATGGTAGCTGATATTCAACTCCACTTTGGCTGTAATACTCTGAGAACATAAAAATTCTTTATTGGGTTTAGTGATAGGTTTTCCAAGATCATCAACGTTATTAAGAATCTCAATGAGTCTGCTACTCAAGAAAGTAATTATTTTTCTTAGAAACATTTTTAGTAATTTGAGCATGTGTTTTGCATAATCATATTAAAGCACCATCAATTTTTTTTTACATTAATAAGAAAAATGTTATAATGGCATACATTTCATTTTTTTTACACTGAGAAACACTATTGAACTAATCTGGTCCTAATCCAAAAAATATACCATTCATGGATTTGGTGTTTTGATCATAGTCATCTTCAGTTATAGTATCCCATGTTTTAGGTTCTATCTATGGAATATAGAAGAAATTTATTTCTTTAATATAATCTTTCATGATAATATTCTTCTGATATATTGTCATACGACACATACTACAACCACAATTTTTTCCATTGAAGTAAGGAGCTATAACCATTGAAAAAACTTCTCAAATATCAACCATAGAAACCATTTTAATGTAGATATTTAGACATAAAACATGGATATTTTTTAAATCAAGATTAATGATTTGTGATGCAAATATTTTCCCATATAATGCATATCTAAAAACTGAATAGGTGGTGAATTGAGTTATTAATAAATTTATTTGTTGAAAAACCTCACATTTTAGGTATTATGGTTCAAATATTTTCATTAATATGATTTGGAAGTAGAAATATAAATAAATGTAAATAAATAGAACATAATATATTTATAATTTTTTAGGGAATATAAATCCCTTAGTCCACTCCACTAACAATATACTTCAGGAGTTTGGTGATTTTCACTATAGCAGCCATTTTTTTGGGGCTCTCAGCTGACTAAAATCAACTTTCACTTAATACAAAGGTCAAAAAACTTTTGAATAGTATATCCATTTACAATACATATCCATATCCTTAAAAAATCTTAAAAAAGTTTAAAAAAATTGTTATGAATAAAATTTTAGAAGAACTATTATAGAATATAGTTCCAAGCAGTAACTGAAAGTAGTTGATGATGCGTTTAGAGAAGATGATAGTATTCAAGCTGTAGCACAGAATTATCTTTAGTGAAAATCATAAACTTTTAAGAATTGAATGAGAACTTATTTTTGTTTTTTTATATGTACTGGGGTTCATTGTTACCATTATAGAATATTGTTATGTATGTGTATTCTATTCCTTCTTCATATCCATTTATCCCATGAAATATCTAACTCTTCCTTTTATATCTCCTATTTAATTTTAAACTTAACCAGTGAGATGATCATAATAGTCAAGTTGATAATTCATTGACAATTTAATATAAGAGTCCATTAATGAAATGAATCCATTATTTCCAAATATGGAATAATATTTTAATGTGTCATTGTTAGAGATCTTCTTCTTTGGATTTTTCCATTCCAAGAAAAGCAAACACTTTATCCAAATTGACCTTTCCTTAAATGGAAAATCCATCTTATGATAAGTTCAAAAAGCACGATATGAATTATCAAGATATTATAGAAGTAATCGTGACACTCGGTATAATAGATAATTCTTTGTAAGATATCCAACTTGTAGTATTTTCTTTCATAAGATAAACTCTCAAGAGACTTTGTGAGAAAAAAGAGTAAATTGTCTTCTTCAGAGCGTAAGATAATCCAAATTAAACAGTGAAAATGATAATTCATTAGAAAAATATAAATATGTTACAGAGGTGGGATAATTATATTTAAAAATATATTCTAGTACTTTTAAGATAATCATTTATGGATATCCTTTATAGAGGATAAAGACTTCTCACAGGTTTATTTTGACTAAAGTAAATGGAAACTCAATCACTTTCTTCATAAGATAATATCATACATAGTATGATAGACATATAGCATGAATTCATCTCATTATAAATAAATGTAAGACAATATTAAATTATCCTAAGATAAAATACGTTTTCAATGAATGAATACTTTACACGGTATAAGGGAATCACTTATATAATTATCATAAGATAAATTATTTTAATAAATATAATCTGAAAAAATTCAGATAAACTCATTAGAATAAAAATATGGATTTATGAATCATCAAAACATATAAAAACTAAGATATATTGGAACCACATAAGTCTTCCCAATATTTTTCTATTGATTTATTATCCCTTCAATACTCTATACTATAGTTCCATTAAATTTATGGGATAAACTAATCCCAATAATGATATTTTCTTCAAACATCTTTTTACTAAAGTGTTACCTAAGTCATAACAGTTTTTGGTAACTCAATTTTCATTCATTTAGTTATTATCATCTACATAAAATTATAATTAGGGTATATTATAAACATTGATTTTATTATTTGGTATTATCTAATTTTTTACATTTTTATACAAAAAACCCAGTTCATTTATTCTATTCTACATTGAATATGTTTCTCGTAAGGGATATTGACAAATCAAGTCTCATTCCCTTGATTTTTATTATTTCATCATGAGCTACTTTCTTTCATTCCTAGTTAATCCCACCTTAATATTTTATTATGTGGTATTTTATAATATTTTCTTGTAAAATTATTTTTTAATAGAAAAGAATTTTTTACCATTCTTACAGTGTATGTTTTGGGAAAAGGTATTTTGAAAAAAATAAAAAGGGTTTATACTTTCACATTTATAGGTTTTTTCCTCATATTAATTTTTTCAAAGATAAACATTATTTACATTTAGGGCTCCATTATTAGAGATTATTTTTAAAATCAATGGTATTAAATATTTTTCATGTCTCCTTTTTGAAATTTTACTTTTTAAATAGGCATGTAAAATTTTATTTTATTTTAATGTTAAATTTTTTTTTCTAATAGCTCTTATGTTTTCATTTCCTCTTACACATTATTTTGAAAATGATTTACCCTAATGGTGTTATGATTTTTTATTTTTTTCCCTTAGAATATATATGTTATAATTTGGGGGATTGAACTCATGTTATCAAATAATTTAATTATTGATCTATTTTTGAGATACACTTCAATGAATTGTTTTTTCAATGACTTTTTTCATAACTATCAACATACATCTAACTTTCCTCTATCACAGCAGAGTTATGTTCTTTTGAGACCACCAAAATTATTTCTCTGGATAAGTTATAATCATGTTATCCTCTTTATTTTCATTAAGAAAAATATTGTTATTCAATAAATTGTTATTCAAATACAGTTGATTGTCTCCATGTTGACTCTGTATTGTTTAACCATCCACTTTATTTCTCTAGAAGGGTTTTGATCAAGTTATCCCTTTTATTTACATGGGGAAAAGTATTGACATTCCATATATTTTTATTCCAATATTTATAATAATGGGAGAGATGACTATGTATTGTTTAACCATCAACCTTATTCTTTAAGATCAGTTGTGATCATATTATCCATTTTATTTATTGGGGTAGAAGTATTGGCCTTTCATATGTTGTTATTCTAATGAAAATTATTATGAAAAAGTTGACTATTTATTATTTAACTATCCATTTTCATACTCTAAATGGGTTTTTATCATGTTATCCATTTAATTTACATGGGGAAAAGTATCGATATTCTTGATTATTATTGACTACTAACGTAGGTTAATTATGTTTTGACATTATATAATGTTCATTTTACCAATAGAAATGTTTTATTTAGTAAGAGGTTCCTTAGGGAGTATAATGAAAATTCATATTGACTCTTATAGTGAAAGAGCTATACTTAAAAAAGTGATGGGTGGGGCCATAAATTATATATCCCCTTGATGAATCAACATTTCAGATGATAAAAAACATGTTTGGCTATTTGGTATATTCCCACCCAGTTTAGAAAGATTATGTGACTATGGAATTAAAAAAAAGTAAATGTCTTGGTACAAGGTCTTGAAAACATGTTTTTTATTTCCAGAATTATGCATTACATCATCATGATATTAGTATTATTTATATCTAGGTTAATATTTATTTTCATGGATATAAAATGCACTCATATTAAAGTTAATTGTGTATTTATGTTTTCTACTTATTCCTACCATAATATTTATTCCTTATTTATGCCATAAATTTCTTAACTCTATGTTTTTTCTTAATGATCATTTGATATCACATTTTGTTATGTTTCCACTTCCCCGTGTCATAAATAAATGCAACACAAGAAATATATTTAGAATAATATCATGTGTTAAATATTTTTTTTGAGATGTTAAAGAAAAATTCTGTATTAATTAGTTTCAATATATATAGTGGAAAAATGTATGTTTGATAAAAATAAAATGGGTTTTTTTAGTTTATGTGTTTCCTAAATTCTCAAATTCTCTAAAACATAGAAGATACTTTGAATATAAAATATTAAATAATTATTATTGATATTATAATTATGGATGGTTATATCAAGGATTTTATATATTGTTTAACAGTTATTTTTTAAGGTATGTGTTTGTGGCACCTTATACGGGGGCAAGGATCTCGGGAATCACAGTTTATATCAATGGAAATATTGATATAAAATTAGAGGTTAGAATTTTTTTTGAGGATAATATAAGGGTTCAAATGGTAAGATTGATAATAATTTGAAATATATATAATAACCTTTGTTGTGTCTTGAAAACTCCTCATTCAAGGAGTAAGAAGTTTTATAAATTTGGTAAAGGGAAAATAATAACCCCAAAAAACAATTTGAAGAAAATAATCAAAGTACGGGATGCCATGGATAAAGGATTGGTCCCATAAAGTAAAAAATGATTTAAAAACTCTAACTATGCACTGAATTCCACCACTCTGCAAGGCATCCCATGAACTGTTGGATCCTGCGAAAAAAAGTCATTTTCCGGGCCATATAGTGATTTATGCCCCCGCTAATGATAAATTATTTTCACATGGTGATGATCTTTTTCCCCCATTAATGAAATCATTTTTATGATAGGGAATTTTTTTCGCTCTAAAAAATGGAGTTCACATGGCCCACCATGACCAAACAACCAACTAGTTGGTTTTTCCACTATCCTATAAAAATATTAGAGGGGATATAAAAGAATGGAGGATTAAATATCAATAGATATTGTTGGAGAAATCCTACTTTGGAAGATCTTTAGGTATGTTATCCCACAAACCATATGTGGGTGGAAGGAAGTTTCATTTTTGACATGAGGAATCATTTAAGGACCCAAAAACATGACTAATTTATTAATGGACTAACACATTCGACCTATATATCGCGGAAGGACCTTTGTAGATGACCCTTCATGGCCAACCCTTTTTGTCCGACCCTTTATCTATGATCCTTCATAGATGACCCTTCAAGGGTAATCCTTCACTGATGAACCCTATGAGGATGCCCCTTTCATCGGTGGTCCCTCATGAAAACCTCCTTCATGGATAGTCCTTTACAGAAATATCCTTTGTAATGTTCCTAGATGGAAAGATCCTTTGTAGGTGTGCCTTCACTGACGATCCTTTATGACCAACCCCAAGAAAAATGGAGAGTCGTGCTACAAACTTTTTGGTGTGGGTCGATAACATTTTGGGTTCCATCTTACACATCCCTACTATTCACCCCATTTAATACCATAATTAAAAACATTCCTCATATACCTCTTAAAATCCAAACCACTTGAATCATATGCCATATTATACCAAAAATTTCTGGTCTTGCATAAGTCCCACACTAGACATTGCTAAGTAACTTCCACCTAGTCATCCTGATCGCATTATGTTAAACTATGCGAATATCATCCAAACCACATGACACTAAACTTTATAGAACTCAAATTTACAGCAAGAGGATACACTTCACAACAACATTTAGTCCCCACAATATTAAATTAAATAGTTCTACGATTATCAATCCATCATGAAATTAAACTATGATGTCATTTTCATTCAAGGTGACATTA
This sequence comes from Viscum album, assembly GCA_963277665.1. Classification (NCBI taxonomy): domain Eukaryota; kingdom Viridiplantae; phylum Streptophyta; class Magnoliopsida; order Santalales; family Viscaceae; genus Viscum; species Viscum album. Next base: position 1,983,888,245 of record OY728119.1, read on the forward strand.
AACTATGTTGTCATTTTCCTTGAAACATGACATTAAATTTTGTTTCCATCTTCCTAGCGATATTACATTAAATTTTAGAATAACCTATATTAAAATCATTGGATGTATCCTATGGAAAACATGATATGCCTTATACATCAATAATAATTTGGATCATGTATAGATCATGAGATGACATCCAAATATTCAAAAATGAATCCTCCTAAGAGTAATCTCCAACTAGTGGGAATCCTTAATGGAGAAATCCTTTGGTATTTAATGCAACACATGGAACTCTTTCTCCTCTTCCCCATCCTAGGATATAGCCGAATGGATCACCAGATGTCAGTATCCTAGTTATTTAAATAAAAGTGGAGATGAGCACAGTCAAGGCCCTCCCCCTATCCCATTGGGCTTCGTAACTCATTCCCCGGATGATGGAGTGGATCATGTGATCTTCAAACATACTTCTTCCTCTTATTTCACACATCGAGCATGAAATACATGGTCATAGAGTTTAGTGGATGTCATGACATTTTCATGGTCTCAATCCTTCAACTAGGAAGCTTATATGGGTATTCCCCAACCATATACCCCCTAGTGCTTCTCCATAGATGTAATCCCCAACCTCTATTAAAATGGGCCACCTATATAGTATACTCCCCAATCATATGGACTTCTCTATATTTGTAAGCCCCAACTTCAATTTAAATGGGAAACATCCATGTGTAATCCCCAATCATAAGCACTGTGGGCATTCTCCAAATATGTAATTCCCAGCCTCCATTCAAATGGTCCACTTCTATGCGCAATGACCAACCATATTCACCATGGTCCTTCTCCATAGATGCAGGCCCCATACTCTATTCAAGTGGGTATCCAATATGGAATTATACCCAAACCATTACTCAACCTTCAAAGGGACATATTCCCAATGAAGTAGCACCATGTGGGAATCCTCACAGGTGTAATCCCCAACCTACCAAACTATGTGACCATTAACTCCCAATTAAAAGTGATATCTAAGAAGCCTTCCAAAGGTCAAAAAGAAATAAAATTTTTTTCCCCAATTCTATCTTGGCCACATTCTTGGTAGGTTCATATCTTCCTGGGAGACCACATCTCTTCCATGTCCCTCAGGAGACCCATGGATAAGTATTACACCATCCTTGATTAGTCACCTTTCACCAAGATGTCCTTGTCATATGATGTTAAACTACATGGCTGGGTCCTTGTCACATGACCTCAAAAGGTGATTTTCTCTGTTAAGTGTCACTGAACTACATGGTTTTATATTCCTTTCATGAGGATACATAGGAATCCCATTATATGGTTTTGATCTCAGCATCGAAAAAATTGCATATCACCAGTTGATAGTAATCTCTAGAGAACTGCACTACATTTCCTAAAATTAGAATAATCCTAATATGTTACCCAATAATCACAAATCCATCCATGAAAGGGTTCCATTTATGTGAAACCTTAGATACAAACATTCATCCATATTGATAGAGAGTCTTGAATATATACAAATGATTTTGAACCCATGCAAGTTCATAATTGATCATTTCCTTAGGATAATATGTATATACATACCAGGTAATGAACAAACAATTCATTAACATATACTAAATTTATAAGAGAGTCTTGGAATAGGAATTAGTTACCACAAAAGGGTGTGATGAGACTGACTTCTCATCCTCTTAAAAAATATGAGTTCTTAAGTTTTATTTTCCATGTTACCCAATGAACCCCTGCCTTTGAAAACTAGGTCCTGAGTCGTCATGCATATAAGAGTCATTTGGAGTTTCCAAAAACATGAACAAAACCCATTATAAATTTCCCAAAAGTATCAAACCCAATATGGATTATTGTATAAAACTCAACACCCTATAATCAACCCTTAGGTGCCATACCTTTGTTGGAAACATTGTTCATGTTAGGTGATGTAATATTGAATATTTTCAGGATTAAGATAAGAAAAAAATAAATGAATATCCTTGGAGAATGTATATATATGGAATAGAATTCTGAAGTTTTAATAATTTCATAATTTTTTGGTTTTCAAAGAAAATATATTCTTTTCTAGGTACTACTAGTGAATATATGATACAGCACAAATATACCTAGGGGTAATAACCCCGAAAATGTTGAATTGGTCATTAACTCAATTTTCACCCAGTGCATGAACAAATTCATAACTGAAAACACAGTTGGATACTACTAGGGGATATCCTTTTCTTAATCACATTTTCATTACGAACCATTATGAATGACTTATTTCTTAATTACATTATGGGATTATGTTAAGAAGAAAAAGAAAAAATTACTTAAAGAAGTGTTAAAGGATGAAATGAAGGTCTAACTGGAGAAGATATATTAGCATGGATTTTTTATATTCATGTGATCATTTACGTTGATTTTATTGATAATAGATTTGGGTTTTAGTATTTTCTTGAAACAGGATAACATAAATGAAGATGAGAAAGTTATGTACCTAGAATCCAATATGTATTATAACAGAATAAAGGGAAATATGTAAATGATAAAAAAAATAAATACATTTCTATCATGATGAAAAATGTTTGTTTCCAAGTATTACCTATGGTAGTGAGGTTGATATAATAATAAAAATTAATTTTTAATACTCTTAGATATTTTAATTAGTGAAGTGATATTTATCGATAACATTTTGGTATTTTCTAAGTGTTGTTAAGGATTATATAAAATATATAAGGACTATTCTTCAGTATTCTTGAATTAATGGTCTGAAATCATATATTAAATGGTTTCAATAACCTTGATAAATAATTTTATGTCAAGGTTATATTTTTGGAAATAACTATTGAAGAACACATGTTTAAGGGACATATAATTTTTTGATTCAATATATGTTTGATGCTGAGATAGTAAAGGGTTTAGTGATTTTGAGAATGAAGGTTCTTTTGTACTGATATCCTTGCGATTGATTCTAATTCATGGTTAAATTTTAACAAAAATTTTGGGATTATGATATATATTGACTAGTGTGTGGAACTATGAAATAGTTTATAATACCATTTCAAGGTTAACAATAGAGTTAATTTCTGAGAGGAATATATAACTTCTTTATAGTTTATTGACTTGGAGATTAAATTTTTTTTAAGAAAGGCATGTTATGTTGAATAAACAATTATGGTTCACACATATTTGGGTATATGGTTTTATAAATGGATTAATGTTTTTTAATGAAAGATAATCAACTTGATTTAGCCAAAAACAGTAAGGTAGATGTCATATTAGATGTTATATACCAAATGATAAATATGTAAATAATACCCTCGCCTAGTTTAATTAGGAAGAAATAATTGTACTTATAGGGTCTCAAATTATTTAAGTGGGGAGACTTTAACATCCTGAGATTTTAAAATAAGATTACCTTTAAAAAATATAACTGTTCTCAATAGCTTTATCCACATGAAAAAAAGATCTAAAATCAAAGCATAATATTTTTAGAATATTATAACCTATAAATTTAATTTGAAATAAATAATAACAATAAATACTTTGTGAAATATTTATAAAAATTCAATAAAATAAACTTTTATTATGAATGAAATTCAATTAGTATAGCTAAAAAAACTAAGAAAATTAACTTATCCATAAAAATACACTTTTCAAAAATGGTATTTTTATTTTAAGAAACTATAAATATTATTATTAGATAATAATAATATATATAGATAATATAAATTATATAATACCAATAAATAATGAGTAATTAATGGGAAATAAGAATTAATAATAGTTAATACTTTAAAAATCTATCTACCAATATAAACAGTTCTAAACTAAATTTTAATATTTTTTTTAAATATTGAATTATAAAAAAATTTATATTTAATTTTAAACAATGAACATACTTTTTGGATTAATAATACCAATATTTTTTTAAGATTATTTTTTGTGGTTTTTCTAAAAACATGTTTTATGCATGAAAATGTTAAAATTAATTTTCCTTTATTTTATTAATTTGATATACTAAAATGGAATTAATATTTTGAATCAACAAGTCCAAATTATGTATCTATTATTATCTTACTTTTAGTCATTTAAAATTAATTACTTAATATAAAGATTAATTGTCACGATAAAAGTAAAATAGTTGTTTTCATTGAATTAATTTTATAAGAGTTATACAATTTTTATCTAAATAAATTATATTGATATACGATAAAATAATACTATAATATTGTTTCTAAACAAAAAAAATAAATATAAACAATTATTCAATTAATAACTAACATTAAATAAGGATAAAAACACTTACTGTACACAAATTCATTTTTCTATAAGAACATTTTTTCTTATATCATAGGTATAAAAGTTAATTTTCTAATATTTGAAAATTTAAGTTGATTAAATAGATCCCAAATTCAGATTCAACAAGTCAAAAAACTGTGATAAGGGTAATTTTATTTTTTATTCATAAAATAATTACCGTGGTTAATTTGAAATCCCGATTGATATGGGAAAAATGTGTAAATGAGGAATCTCAAATTTTAAAAATTAAAGGTCCACATACAAATTCTAGAAATAATTCTCAGGTATTAAAGTCATAACCACATGTATAACCTACCATTTATCCTATTAAATGACTGAAAAACAATGAAATTATTTTCTTATCTCTTATATAACATTCTTTTCTAATTATTTTCCCCTCTTTTTACTTATAAAAAGAGCTTATTTCCCCTAACCTCAAGCCACACCTATAGTTTGAAATTTTCATGAAAATAAGGAAAGTATATTTTTTATCCATATCCTTTATACATTTCTTATCCCATAGCCTCAAAAATATTCCTTAATATATTCATTTCTGAAGGTTACTGTTGGTCGGAGTGGACACTCAAGAGGGGGGTGAATTGAGTTCCAATTAAAATTTCTGTTAAAAACAATTTCTATTAAAATCCCCCAATTTCAAAAAATAGATTAAACTGTAGTGAATTTATAAAGATTATAAAGGTTCAATTAGTTTCTCAAAGATTGATTAGTTCTCAGTTAACTTAATCTTATGATTAATTTAACTTTTGAAACTAACTTACTGGTTTACAATAAATATAAACACTTGCGAGTTTAACTATCAAAGTAGCTTTGAAAATAAATTATATTTCAAAGTAATAGCATTGGAATATGAAATAAATATGCACTGTATGGATATAAACTTTAACTAAAAAAAAGAGGAGTTAACCAAGAGGTTCAGTCTCAAGCCGAGACTTAGTCCTCTCAAAAGTCTATATAAAGATGACCCACACCCTGGATCGAGGTTCAACAGTTTACAAATTTCCAGGTCCAAGACCTCTACCACTGTTATTTGTGGGAAACAAAACAACAGAAACCAGCTATCCAGGTCACACACGACCTCTACCACTATCCACAGTGGGAAAATGAATGAAAAGATAGTGAGTGAGGATTTACAAATCCTCCAGTTAAGGTTCAGGAGACAGTGTGTGTGTAAAATACAACAGATAACACACACTGCTCTTAATTTAAAAAGTAAATCACAGAGATAAAGATTTAGAGTTTAGAAATGGCTCTAGTGATCTTCGTGCAGCTCTTGACTCCTTTTGTTGATTAGAATTCGTTCTGAGTCTTCTTCTGGTTTTTGTCTGGAAAACAGAGTATCATCTGTTTCCTTGACTTCTAGGTTCAGCTTGCTTATCGGCTCAAAGAATGAAGAGTTTTTTGTAGTTCTTCTTTTGCATAGATTGCTCGATGTATGCTCTATGTTCTGGAGGCTGGTAGTAGTAGTCTCGTGAGTGCAAGTTCTCCAGTTGTTCTTGGAACTTTTTGAGCTTGATCACAAGTGTGTTCTGTGTGCTCGTTCTCTTCAAGTCTATTGTCTCTCCCTCTGTTTCTTTGATACATACACGATGTCCTTTTTATGCCTTTTGTCTGTTTTTCTGAGAAGAAAGAATGATTATGCTTTTTTGATCGTACTTGGTATGGTTTCCTGAAATGGCAACATAAATCATTTAATAAAATAAAATGCATCAAAAGTAACAAATGTAACCATTAGTATAATAACAAATAGTGTCGAGGATATAGGATTTGACTCCGTAGTTTATTATAGGTAGCAGTTTTTTATAGACGAGTACGGTTGACTCGGTGTAGGATCTTCCATCGGTAGCTCTTCAAACTCTTATCAGTGGCTCTTATCTGTAGCTCTTATCGGTAGCTCTTATCGGTAGCTCTGTGCATCGGTAGCTCTCTGTGCATCGGTAGCTCTGTGCATCGGTAGCTATCTGTCCATCGGTAGCTCTGTGCATCGGTAGCTCTCTGTCCATCGGTAGCTCTCTGTCCATCGGTAGCTCTGTGCATCGGTAGCTCTCTGTCCATCGGTAGCTCTTTGCATCGGTAGCTCTCTGTCCATCGGTAGCTCTGTGCATCAGTAGCTCTTTGTCCATCGGTAGCTCTGTGCATCGGTAGCTCTCTGTCCATCGGTAGATCTGTACATCGGTAGCTCTCTGTCCATCGATAGCTCTGTGCATCGGTAGGTCTCTGTCCATCGGTAGCTCTGTGCATCGGTAGCTCTCTGTCCATCGGTAGCTCTGTGTCTTATTCAAACCACATCTAATTGACTTAGAATTGTTTCAAAGCTTGTATAAACAAGGATAATCGAGATTAACATAAATCAGAGATTATTTAAACATTATTATTAACTTGATCACTGATTTGAAAGAATTAAAATGTAGATCAACAGTAATTGAGAATAGCATAATGTATGAACACATAATTGGGATTATCAAAACAGGTGAGGTCAACAATCTCCCCCTTTTTGATAATCACAACTTATGATATGACCAAAAATAGTGAGAATATAGTATAAGAGAATATAACATTTATATTCGAATTTCTCAAAGAAAGCAGTATCAGAGGAAATTGAGGAAATAGTAATAGAATGAGATAGATAAAAAATTATCATAGTTAGTATTAAATACAATAGTATCAGAGATAAGCTTTGAAAGAATTGGTACCAAAGAAAGAAATGTAAGAATAGTATCAAAGGCTCAAATTTATCCCCTTTGATATTTCTCCTCCTCTTTAGCATATTTCTCCCCCACTCTTTATATTTTCTCCCCCTTTCTTTATATTTTTCTCCCCCTTTCTTTATATTTTTCTCCCCCTTTGTGATAATCAAAAAGTGGGAAAGCAGACATAGAAAACTGATAAACATAGATAGTGTAAAGAAAAGCATTTGTATTAGACCAGACAAAACTTACATAAAAAGAAGAGAAAAGAGAAAAAAAATCCTATCAAACAGCCTGACCACTTTAGCAATCCTGATCTTCAACATGAGATCTTCCTTGTGGATCAGAAGAGGATGCAGGAGGTGAGGATGTGGGTGAGGGCTTTGGAATTCCAGAAATGATCACAGGAGGCTGAGCTACTGATACAGTGCCTGGCCTGTATGGGGAAGTTCGTTGAGTGATCATAGGTGTGAGGCTTCTAATGGCCTGAGCAGGAGTCATCTGGATGGGAGACTTAGTAGAGGCAGAGGCAGTCAAGGCAGGAGGGACAATAACTGGTCTGGCATCAACATGCAAAAAGGGCAGCAACAGATTTCTGAAATCCATAATGATTCCTCCTCCTCTTTCCATAGAAGATATAAAATCATCTTTGTTCTCCATGAATTTTTCTAAGGCAGGAGTCATCTGCCTTAGCTTGCTCACTTTTTCTCGGAAGGCTTGAGTTACAGGGGGTAAATTCATGTTTTCCAACATCAACTTGAAATGATGGTTGAGTTTTTGCTTGGTAAAAATCCTTTGGAAATAATAATCCACCTTGTTCTTGATTTCCTCCTGAGAGGCAGAGGCCTCTTTCATATGGTCGTGGACGATTTTCACTATTTCCCTGACTGAATCTCTTGGAGAGAGCACTACTCGACTTAGATCTGATGAGTCCACAGAGCCACTGGTTGAAATAAAACCAAGCTCCTCCTTCATCATAGCTCGTAATTGATTCAAATCAAATGCAGGTTTTGAAGCTAGAGGACCAACTGAGAAAGATACAGTTTCTTTGAAACATTTGGTCAAACCACTAATCAGAGTTTTCAGTTGAGAGTCCTGATTTTTAACATGATCCTTTATAGAAGATTTGAAATCTTCAAATACTGAGACCATTTGGCTTACAACACTTTTCACATAGGCTAAATCCTTATCAGCTTGAGGCTTTGAGCTCATGTAAGAATCTAAAGCAGTAACAGACCTCTTTAAGGCTTCAAGATCTGCTTCTATTCTAGAAGATTGGGTCTGGCACTCTTTGACTGCTTCCATTAGCTCACCCATAAAAGTTGACAGATTGAAACCAAGAGAAAGCTCAAGATATTGTTCTAACAACTTCATTTATTCACTAAAACAGTGCTTCATCTCAGCAACTGCGGCACTGAAGGATTCTTTCAGCTCATGCTTTAGGGATTCGAGATCAGACTTTGTAACAAAATTAGTAGGAGCAACTATAGTAGATACTCTTGAAGAAGCTAAACAGACTACAGAATCATTCATGACTGATTGAATCAAGGATACTAAAAAAGATTCCATTGTCTTTACTTCTTCTACAAAACTGACTTTGAGATTTTCTTTCAGCACATCTAAATCATGTACTCGGACCACATCATCAGGTAATAACTCAGAATTGATATCATAGCTGATCTTTGGTCTATTCAAAGATACTTCACTATCCGAATCAGGATAATCCAAACCACAGACTATAAAACCTGGGTCTTCTACCCAGTCTTCAACCTCAACAGCCACTGTAACATTTCCAAAATTGGAATGATGCTCCCCCTCAATGGGTGCATTCTTATGTACAACAACTACATTCTCTGCTGGTCTTTCTTCATCAGAATCTTCCACAACAAATTCCATCTCAGCAGCAGTAAGGAGATTTTCTGGAAAAGGTACAGCTTCTTCTCTTTCTTTTTCTACTTCAGCAGTAGGCACAACTGAGTTTCCAATCAATGGACTCAGACTCAACCTAGCATAATCAGACGATTCAGATACATTCTCTTTTTCTCCTTCTTGCTGAGGAACTGGATGGTCTTCCTCATGAATAGATAACACTTCCTCTACTTTTCCTTTTCTTGAGTATACAAACTCAATAACAGGACTTGGGGACAAGTCTGGATCTCCTCCAATATCTATAGGAGTTTCTTCCTCTTCTTCTTCTTCTGACTCATCACTGTACTTGGGTTCCTCTTCATCAGGTCCTAAACCTAGATCTCTTTTATCCTTTGGACTTGAAGGATGATCCACAGGATTAAATTTATCATACACCTTCTGGTCATCACTGACCCATTCTCCTTTCCACGGGTTCCAATTGATTTTCATGTACTTACAAACTGTATTAGTGATACAGAATTTATTCTTAACTACAACTGTCTCATCTTGAGACTCAGCTATCCCTTTCACTTTTATCATCACAGAGATCATTTTGGCAAAGAATAAAGCATTAGTCTTTGATTTCGGCCTAATCATGTCTTCCATTTGACTCAACAGCAGTCTGCACAGATTAACTTTCACACCATGTCTTAACAGATGTAGAAGATAAATATCTTGATATCTCAGATTAGAAAAATCTCCTCTCCTCGGTATCAAAACGTGTTGAACAAATTTGAAAAGAAATCTGTTTTCTCCATCCAATTCAGTAGCAACCACTTGCCTTTGACTTCCATTAGCCGTTAGTTCTTTTAAAGCGGTCTCATAGTCAAAGATGTTACTGGTAGGTGGAATTGCTCTTGAGACATACCTGGATACACCTTCATGTGGGACTTTTAAACATTCAGCCCACTCTACTGAAGAAAACGACATTTCTTTTCCATTTAAAAAAGAACTTACCCGATTCTCATTCTCAGACTTCTCGAAGCTTACGAATTCGTAGAACTGTTTCACTAACTTCGGGTAGTAGGGACCATTGTTATTTGAAAAACAATCTACCCATCTCTGATCTTACAGAATTTCAAGCACCAACGACTTGCTTGGTAGCAGCCAATCTACGCATAGCTCCTTTTCAATCACAATATCTCTATTCTGAAAATGAGGGTTTACTGGTCGCTTTCCCGACCTAGTTCTGACATTACTTCCACTAGCTTCTTGCTGCACTTTCTGCTTCTTTGTTTTAGGCTCTACACTGTCATCTCTGCTGGCAGGAATCTTGGTTTTTACCATCGCGGATTTGGGGTTCTCAGTCGATTAGGGAGCTAAGATTCGAAGGTGAAAGGTTTTGGGTCCGGTGGAGTGAGAAGCGGCTTAGGCTTAGTTTTATCATGTAGGAATCATAAATAAATGAATAAAGTAAAATAAAATAAAAATAAAACGATTCATATTCTTGGCGGCAGACAGAAGTTTTAAAACATTGCATCGGTGAGAATTGATCATCGGTGAGAATTTCAACATCGGTGAGAATTTCAACATCGGTGAGAATTTCAACATCGGTGAGAATTTCAACATCAGTGAGAATCTCAACATCAGTGAGAATGTCAACATCGGTGAGAATTTCAACATCGGTGAGAATTTCAACATCGGTGAGAATTTCAACATCGGTGAGAATTTCAACATCGGTGAGAATTTCAACATTGGTGAGAATTTCAACATCGGTGAGAATTTCAACATTGGTGAGAATTTCAACATCGGTGAGAATTTCAACATCGGTGAGAATTAAACATCCCCAGCCAGTGCCTAATGTAACTTAACCTATCAGAACTTAAAGGTTTAGTGAAAATATCGGCCAATTGATGTTCAGTGCCAATAAATTCAAGAGTAATATCACCTTTTTGATAATGATCTCTCAGAAAATGATGTCTTACATCTATGTGTTTGGTTATAAAGTGAGATACAGGGTTCTTAGATATGTTTATTGCACTAGTGTTGTCACAGTTAATTGAAACATGTTTAAACTCAAATCCATAGTCCAATAAAGTGTGTTTCATCCATAGAATTTGTGCACAGCAACTACCAGCAGCTATATACTCTGCTTCGGCAGTAGACAATGCAATTGAGTTCTGTTTCTTACTACACCATGACACTAGGGATATTCCAAGTAAATGACATGTTCCATATGTGCTCTTCCTTTCTAACTTACATCCAGCAAAGTCAGCATCTGAATAGCTAGTTAGGTCAAATGATTGTCCTTTTGGATAAAAAAACCTAAATTTATAGTATGCTTATGATATTTAAAAATCTTTTTAACAGCCAGTAAGTGTGATTCTTTAGGATTAGCTTGAAATCTAGCGCACATACATACACTGAATATAATGTCTAGTCGACTAGAAGTAAGATAAAGTAAGCTCCCAATCATACCTCTGTAATTGGTTTGATCCACTGGTTTCCCAGCTTCATCTGTATCCAAATTACAGGTATTACTCATAGGTGTATCATTTTCCTTAATACTATCCAATCCAAAACGTTTTAAAATATCTTTTGTATATTTACTTTGATTTAAAATAATTCCATCTCTAGTTTGAAAAATTTGAAAACCAAGAAAATACTTAAGCTCTCCCATTAAGCTCATTTCAAATTCATTTTGCATACTTTTTGAAAAATCAGTACATAAAGAGTGTTTAGAAGATCCAAATATAATATCATCAACATAGATTTGTACAACTAAAACATCTTTAGAAATTCTTTTAATAAAAAGAGTTGGATAAGAAATCCCTTAAGTAAAACCTTTTCAAATAAGAAAATTGCTGAGTCTATCATACCAAGATCTTGGAGCTTGTTTTAAACCATATAAATCTTTAGAAAGTTTAAAAACTTGAATTGGAATATGAGGGTTTGTAAATCTAGGTGGTTGTTCCACAAAAACATCTTCAATTATAAAACCATTTAGAAATGAACTTTTGACATCCATTTGATATAACTTGAAATTTAGATGTGATGCATATGCAAGTAAGATCCTAATAGCTTCCAGTCGAGCTATAGGTGCAAAAGTTTCTCCATAGTCTATACCCTCTTCTTGACTATATCCCTGTGCAACTAGTCTAGCTTTGTTTCTAACTATGTTTCCTGATTCATCAACTTTATTTATAAAAACCCATTTTGTGCCTATTGTCAAGGTGTCCTTGGGTCTGTCAACTAATTCCCAGACTTTGTTTCTTTCAAATTGATTTAACTCTTCTTGCATGGATATTACCCAGAATTCATCATTGATAGCATCATTGATATTTTTGGGTTCTAGCTGTGACAGAAAAGCTTTATGTTCAACCTGGTTCCTTAGAGAAGCTCTAGTTTATGTTCCTCTATCAAGATTACCAACAACAGCATCTAAAGGACGATTCTTTAGAATCTTAGTCGATTTGGTAAAGGTTGGACTAGAAACTTCAGGTTCATCTATAGGTTCGGGTTCAACAAAAGCAGATTCTAGAAAAAGTCCAGAACTGGATGTTTTTATAACAGGTTCTTTAGATTTATCATTAAGGTCCAGAATAGAAAAATCTTCTTCAAGATTCTCAAGAGAGGTTTTAGGCTCATGTGGATCAGTTTCATCGAATTTGATGTGAACAGATTCTTCCACACATTTGGTTCTCTTATTGAAGACTCTATAAGCTTTACTTGAAATAGAGTAGCCCAGAAAAATTCCTTCATCACTCTTGGATGCAAATTTGTCAAGATTGTCTTTGATATTGAGAATAAAGACTTTGCAGCCAAAAACTCTGAATTAGTTAAACTTAGGTTTCCTATGGTTCCACAACTCATAAGGAGTCCTCTTAAGAACAAGTCTGATCAAGACTCTATTGATAACATAACAAGATGTATTAACAGCTTCAGCCCAAAAGTAAATAGGCAGTTCATATTCATTGAGCATGGTTCTAGCTATTTCTTGAAGGGTTCAGTTTCTCCTTTCTACTACGCCATTTTGTTGGGGTGTCCTAGGGGCAGAGAAATTGTGACTATAGCCATTGTATGAGCAGTAAGATTCAAAATCATGATTTTCAAACTCACAACCATGATCACTTCTTAGGGTTTTAATCTTAAGTCCACTAAGGTTCTCTACAGACTTGGAATATTTAACAAAGGACAAGCTTCACTTTTGTGAGCTAGAAAGTATACCCAAGTATATCTAGAAAAGTCATCTACAAGGACATAGACATAATGCTTCCCATTTAAACTAGAAACTCTTGATGGTCCAAACAAATCCATGTGAACCAACTCAAGTGGTTGAGAAGTTGAGACTTCTTTCTTTGATTTAAAAGAATCTTTGTGTTGTTTTCCCTTTTGACATGGATTACACACTTTGTCATTTGGGAATTCTAATTTAGGTAAGTCTCTAACTAAGTTTTTCCTAGCCAGTTTTCTGAGTGAGTGAATGTTGCAGTGTCCTAATCTTCTGTGCCATAGCCAAGATTCTTTATGAAAAGCATTCAAACAAGAAATATTTTCTTTTGCTAAAGAATTTAAATCAACAGCATAAACATTTTCATTCCTTAGAGCAGAAAATACTAAAGAATTTTTGGAGTTAAAAACATCACACGAATCATTTTCAAACTTGACATTGAAACCATCATCACATAATTGAGATATACTAAGCAAGTTATATTTAAGTCCATCAACGAATAAAACATTAGAAATTAATACTGAGTCAGTGTTACCAATCTGGCCTAGGCCGATGATTTTTCCTTTAGAGTTGTCACCAAAGGTGACATGACCTCCATCAACCTTTATTAAGCTCTTGAAGCATGAATAATCTCCAGTCATGTGTCTTGAGCACCCACTGTCTAAATACCATATCTTCTTTGGACAGCTCTTCAAGCAGGTCTCCTATAAAAAAGATTTAAACCGGAAATGACTTTGGTACCCAGATTTTCTTGGGTCCAGATAGGTTAGCAATCAGGGCTTTAGGTACCCAGATTTGTTTTATTGGTTTTATACAATTAACTGAAGTAACATATTTGGAAAGATAGACTTTATTTGGTCTATGACCATATGAATATCCTGTTGAAGCATATGAATTTCCAAAACTGGAACTAGCAATATTTTTTTCAGACTTAGGAATAAATCGGGTTCTGGTGAACTGTCTCTGTCCTAGTTGGTGTCCTAAACCAGTAGCATATCTAGGTGCAACTTTCTTTCCTAGCATTTGAGTTAGAGAATCCTTTCCATTTGTGAATTTTTCTAAATCCTTTCTAAGTTTCTCATTTGACAGTTTCAGTTCTATATTTTCCTTTAGTAGTTGAGAATTCTTTTCCTTTTCTATATCAAGATCAGATTTATGCTTAACACTTAAAGCATACTGTTTCTTTAAACCTTTTTATTTGTCTTTAAGATCATTACAGGTTTATTCCAACATATCACAGTACTCAAATAGTTCAGATTTTGACATGTTTTCCGAATCAGAATCATCTCCAGAATAATATGAATTTAAAATAGAAGTTTCAGATGTTACCTCAGAAGTATTTGTCATGAAACACATGTTGGCTCGATTCCTTTCAGATTCTAAAGATTCGGCTTCACTAGTGCTGTCTTCTGAAGCACTCCAGGTAGCCTTCATGGCTTTCTTGTACTTATTGTCTTTGTAATCATATTTCTTTTTTAATTTTAACTTTTGACAATCTTCTTTGATATGTCCTTTTCGCTTGCATTCGTAGCAGACAACTTCATCAGTCCTGTCAGCCTTCTTCCAATCCTTTTTCTATTTTCCTTGTTGATCATACTTTCCTTTGTAATTTATTTTCCTAAAGAATTTCTTTTTCCTATAAAACTTCTTGAATCTCCTGGCTATTTGTGCCATCTCGACATCACTGTCAGATTCTGAATTTTCACTCGTTGAACTCTCAGTCTCCATTTGTAGTTTATCCTTGTCTTTACTCTTAAAGGCAGTAGTTTTAAACGCTACAAATTTTCTTTTGGGTTCCTCATCTTCTTCTTTATTTACTTTAAGCTCTTCTTCATACATCATCAGCTTACCAATTAACTCCTTGACAGGCAGTGCTCCAATGTCACAGGATTCTCTAATTGAAACGGATGTACCTCTCCATCTATCTGGAAAATATCTCTGTATTCTCATAATTTGTTCTTTTGCAGGAAAAATATTTCCGAGTGAGCTCATTGTGTTTACTATCTCATTGAACCTGAGATACATGTCAGAAATAGGTTCATCATGATTCATTTTGAAATTATCATATTTAATAGTATAAGTGTTTAATCTCATTTCTTTAACATTAGTTGTTCCTTCGTGAGAAACAGCCAAGGTATCCCAAATTTCAAAAGCAGTTTTGCATGCAGAAATTCTGTTGAATTCTTCATCTCCTAGAGCATAGTACAGAGCATTCATAGCTTTATAATTATTATTGTAAGCAGTCTTTGTAGGTTCATCCCAAGTAGATCTATCAGTAGTGGGAATTTTGTATTCAGATTCAATAGCAGTCCAAATATCAAAACTCATGCTTTCTAGATGAATTTTCATTTTATGTTTCCACTGAGCATAGTTATTTCCATTAAAGAAAGGTGGCCGGTTAGTAGCAGCACCCTCAAGTCTATTATCCATTATAAACAAAAGTTAAAGAGATAAAAATTTAGAAATAATATAAATTTTAAGAACTTTAAAATACAACTAAAATCACAGTTGAAAACAGAGTAATTTAGAAGATATAAACCACCCTTTGATACCAAATGTTGGTCGGAGTGGACACTCTAGAGGGGGGTGAATTGAGTTCCAATTAAAATTTCTGTTAAAAAAAATTTCTATTAAAATCCCCCAATTTCAAAAAACAGATTAAACTGTAGTGAATTTATACAGATTATAAAGGTTCAATTAGTTTCTCAAAGATTGATTAGTTCTCAGTTAACTTAATCTTATGATTAATTTATCTTTTGAAACTACCTTACTGGTTTACAATAAATATAAACACTTGCGAGTTTAACTATCAAAGTAGCTTTGAAAATAAATTATATTTCAAAGTAATAGCAGTGGAATATGAAATAAATATGCACTGTATGGATATAAACTTTAACTAAAAACACAGAGGAGTTAACCAAGAGGTTCAGTCTCAAGCCGAGACTTAGTCTTCTCAAAAGTCTATATAAAGATGATCCACACCCTGGATCGGGGTTCAACAGTTTACAATTGTCCAGGTCCAAGACCTCTACCACTGTTATTCGTGGGAAACAAAACAACAGCAACCAGCTGTCCAGGTCACACATGACCTCTACCACTATCCACAGTGGGAAAATGAATGAAAAGATAGTGAGTGAGGATTTACAAATCCTCCAGTTAAGGTTCATGAGACAGTGTGTGTGTAAAATACAAAAGATAACACACACTGCTCGTAATGTAAAAAGTAAATCACAGAGATAGAGATTTAGAGTTTAGAAATGGCTCTAGTGATCTACGTGCAGCTCTTGACTCCTTTTGTTGATTAGAATTCGTTCTGAGTCTTCTTCTGGTTTTTGTCTGGAAAACAGAGTATCATCCGTTTCCTTGACTTCCAGGTTCAGCTTGCTTATCGGCTCAAAGAATGAAGAGTTTTGTGTAGTTCTTCTTTAGCATAGATTGCTCGATGTATGCTCTATGTTCTAGAGGCTGGTAGTAGTAGTCTCGTGAGTGCAAGTTCTCCAGTTGTTCTTGGCACGTTTTGAGCTTGATCGCAAGTGTGTTCTGTGTGCTCGATCTGTTCAAGTCTATTGTCTCTCCCTCTGTTTCTTTGATACATACACGATGTCCTTTTTATGCCTTTTTTTGTTTTTCTGAGAAGAAAGAATGATTATTCTTTTTTTATCGTACTTGTTACAGTTTCCTGAAATGGCAACATAAATCATTTAATAACATTAAATGCATCAAAAGTAACAAATGTAACTGTTAGTATAATAAACAAATAGTGTCGAGGATATAGGATTTGACTCCGCAGTTCATTATAGGTAGCCGTTTATTTGTAGACGAGTACGGTTGACTCGGTGAGGGATCTTCCATCGGTAGCTCTTCAAACTCTTATCGGTGGCTCTTATTTGTAGCTCTTATTGGTAGCTCTTATCAGTAGCTCTGTGCATCGGTAGCTCTCTTTCCATCGGTAGCTCTGTGCATCGGTAGCTCTCTGTCCATCGGTAGCTCTGTGCATCGGTAGCTCTCTGTCCATCGGTAGCTCTGTGCATCGGTATCTCTCTGTCCATCGGTAGCTCTGTGCATCGGTAGCTCTCTATCCATCGGTAGCTCTATGAATCGGTAGCTCTCTGTCCATCGGTAACTCTGTGCATCGGTAGCTCTCTGTCCATCGGTAGCTCTGTGCATCAGTAGCTCTCTGTCCATCGGTAGCTCTGTGCATCAGTAGCTCTCTGTCCATCAGTAGCTCTGTGCATCGGTAGCTCTCTGTCCATCGGTAGCTCTGTGCATCGGTAGCTCTCTATCCATCGGTAGCTCTGTGTCTTATGAAAACCACATCTAATTGACTTAGAATTGTTTCAAAGCTTGTATAAACAAGGATAATCGAGATTAACATAAATCAGAGATTATTTAAACATTATTATTAACTTGATCACTAATTTGAAAGATTTAAAATGTAGATCAACAGTAATTGAGAATAGCATAATATATGAACACATAATTGGGATTATCAAAACAGGTGTGGTCAACAGTTACTTTGAGAGAAGATCCAAATTTTCAACATAAGTATTACTTACCTTTTTAATATTATTCGTAATCCTTCCAATACACCCTCTTCCAAAACCATTCTTACTATATATATATATAATTACATTAGTATAATTAATATACTTAAAATTTGTTATATTTTTGTTATAACCATTATCCATTCCCCTCAAATTCAATCAATAATAAAAGAAAATATTGCTCTTTCATGTTTATGGACTACCACCTCCATGAACAACTGGTTTCATTTTATCACCCCGACCTTTCAAAGGTTGTTCCAGAAATGGGTTTTGGGAATATATATGTTTTTTATTTCATGATTTATATTATATAAATACAAATTAGGAATTCAATAATTAATATTAGTAAAAAAAATTCATTGTAACATTATATTTCATAGAAAATCATACTAAGAGTAAAATGTTATTATTCATACTAATTAATATTTTCATATCCACTAATTCTTTATATAATTTACTCAAATTTTAATATATCACATGACAAAACATGAAATAATATAATTATACATTTATATAATGATATTACAACTAAAAAAACTCATAATCTTCTAATTAATCATGGTAGGTTAATGTTTTGGTTGGTTTAACCACAAACTTGAACAATATTATGCATTTATAAAATGGATGGCATTAAGAAATTATCTATGGGTATAATATGATATAAATATTTAAATTATGTTTTTTTTAAAATTTTATTATATTTCGGTCAAACTTTAAATGATAAATTATTAAATGTATCATAATTCATTAAGAATCACTAAAACATGCTCATCGCCAATTTTTAATTCATTAAGAATCACTGAAACATGATCATCACTGATTTCATCATCATGGATCATAAATAAAGATATGATGGAATAAAATTATAGCTTTATAAATTATATTGGAACATATATTATATTATATTATATGATCTACTTGTGATGGACTTTAGAAAATTAATAGATACCAACACAACTTTTATTAAACTATTTGAAAGTGATAAGGTTTACTTACACCTCATGTTAAAAAAACGTAAAAATAGATAATATATATATAAAGATTATAAATGAGGATTATAAATGTTCATATTTATGAATAAGGTTATTGGTTATATATTTAATGAATTTAATTTAATTATTCAGGATGTCTGATGCAAGTCCATAACAAATCTGGGCTGAGATAAGGGTTTTCATCTCAAATTCATCTTTTTGACCCATGATTGGTATTATGAAACTAATTTCACTAATGTGGTGTATATACGGACTATATGAGATATTATATGATGAATTATATTTTACCATGGTATATGAAGTTCAATTACAATCTCACTCCTTTAAGGGTATTTGGTTATACTGTTTCTCAACCTATATGAGTTTTCATGGTCTCAATTCTGATCCTTTGAGAATAATTATGTATTATTAACCATTTTTTATTTGTATGGTTTTATATTTATTTAATATGACATGATTTTTATATACATAATTTTCTTTTAATTCATGGTATAAACTAATCCAAATCAAGATATTTTCTTTATACATCTTTTTCTATAAAGTGTTACCCCAGTCGTAAGAGTTTTTTGTAACTCAATTTTAGTTCATTGAATTATTATCATTCACTTAAACTTATAAATAAGGAATATTATTACCTTTGACTATATTAGGTGTTATTCTATCATTATTTTTATTTTTACCAGATAAACCCCTTTTCAGGTGCTTTATTCCACATAGAGTATGTTTCTTATAAGTGATATAGATAACTCAAGTCTCCTTTCCTTGAGTTATATTGTTTCATTATGAAACTATTTCTTAAATTCTTTTTTTTCCAAAATAATATTTTATTATATGTCGTTTTATAATAGTCTTTATAAAAATGAATTTTTAACACAAATTAATATTCTGTTATGCTTCTTACAATGTGAGTTTTGAACAAACGAATTTTGAAAATTATAAAAAGGGTTTATCCTTTAACTTTCATATGGTTTTTCCTCTTATAATATTTTCTAAAAAATAAACATTATGTATTTTCAAGGGCCCATTATTGGAGATTATTTTTAAATTTAAAGGTTTTAAAAAGTTTCTACTTCACTTTTTAAAAGTAAACTTCAAAAGCGACGAGTAAATTAGTATTTTACATTGATGTTAAAAATGTTTTTAAAAAGATATTTTAAGTTTTAATTTCCAATATCCTATTTATTTTCTGAATTATTTACCCTAATAGATTTTATTTTTCACTATTTTTCCTATAATATATATGTGATCATTTGGGATATTTAACTCATGATATAAAAAAAATTGATTCATTATCCATTATTGTGTGAGACAGTTCGAAGCATTAGTTTTTAGAATATATTTTCAATATATATAAACAACCTTCTAAGTTTCATTTGTAACAATGTGGTTATGTTATTTTTAAATCATCCAAATTCTTCCTTCTTATGGGTTATTATCAAGTTATACACTTTATTGACATTTGGAAAAGTATTGGTATTCCATATGTTGTTATTCCGATATAGATAGTTGTGGAAAACTTTACTATTTATTATTTAACTGTACACATTTTCCCTATTGATGGTTTATGATCATGTAATCACTTTTATTAAAATTGGTAAAAATATTATCATTTATATGTTGTTATTCAACTATGAAAGATTGTGGTAAAGTTGAATATGTACAATTTAATTATCCACCTTCTTCTTAAAAATTAGTTATGATCATGTTAATATGGGGAAAAGTATAATAATTATGTATTTTAATATTATAATATATATTATTATGGGAAATATTTCTTTGTATTGTTTAAACATCTTCAATATTCCACCATATGGGTTATGTTCATGTTGTCCCTTTTATTGATGCAGGGAATATTATTGATATCTTGGATAATTATTATATAATAATGTGGGTTGATTATATATTGAAATTTGATATCATTCATTAAATAGATAGGCATGTTTTATTTAGTAAGAGATTCACTAGTTAATAATATGAAAAGTCTTACTAACTCCTATAGTGAATGCATTAGACATATACAAGTTACGAGTGGGGCCTGAAATTATATAGCACCTCAATGCCTCGACAGGTATCATGGGAAAAACCAATTTGGTTATTTGGTGTATTCCTTCCCTATTCATCAGGATTTCTTGACTATAGTCTTGATAGAAAGTAAATATCTTAGAAGGGGTCCATGACAAAAAAAATTGATGTCCTTAATTATGTATTCAATTAGTATGAGTATCATATTATTGATATCATTAGTTTCATTTATTTTCAAGGATGTATAATTATCTCAGTTTAAATTTGATTATGGATTCAAGTTATCAACTTATTCCTTTAATAATATTTATTCCATTTTTATGATAATATTTCCTCAGTTTTATGTTTTACCCTACTAGGCATTGGAACTTGCCTGTTATGTTTATATTTACCCAGGTTATGAATAAAAGTATTACATGGACAAGTTTAAAGGATATCATGTGTGATAGATTTAATGTGAGATGTTGAAGAATTAATATGGATTAAGTAGTTTCATATATATATATATATAATTCCCTTTGATACAAATAACATGGGTTTTTTTAGTTTATGATTTCTCTAAAATATCTAATGATCTAAACCAGAAAATTTCATTTGATATAAGAGATAAAATAATCATTAACGGTTTTTTTAGTTAACGAGAGTCATATCAAGGATTTCATATTTAGTACCCAAGTGAGTATTTGAAGTACGTGTTTATGGAATGGGATTTGGGAGCACTAGTTCAGGGTATCACAATTTAAGTCTTAAATCTCAATTTGTTTAATTTATTTCATATGTAAATTTTTTTCCCTTATACTTTTCTTTTTTTATGTTTTTTAATTTTTTTCATTGTTGATATGATTTAAAATGTATATAAGGAATGTGATTCATTACCACTTTTCCTTTAAATACATAAGGGATGAAGCTATCCTTAAAATCAACCAAAAACAAAATCCCTCCCAAAGAAAACTCATTGAGGCCCTCCCCCACCCCAGAACTTTAAAAAATAATTCATTATATCTAGATTTGGGGTTAGTAGAGGAATAATTATCTTAAAATGTGAATTAAAACTTAACATTCCATTCATGATCAACTAAGGGATAAACTAGGTTTAATGTAAAGGTAGGTTCATGGAAAATACAGGTTATCCAAATAAGTGACTGAAACTTATTTAAAACATTTTATGAACTAAAAATCCTATAAAAATAATAATCTTAATATCTATATTAGACCAAAATATTTTAATGCATTGGATCGGCTTACCTTGAATTGTAATCAGACCATAGGCACCACATGACCTCAAGCACACCTCCCTAAACTCTAGAGGCTATCGACTAGAAGTGGGGGGCATAAAGAGGTATTTTTGGGAGGCTATACCCCCTGTATCGGATTATGATACAATATATAAATAAATAGAATCATCCAAAAAAGTAATCCAATAGTGTATTGATAAAAAAACTTTTGAACAATAATAAATTTGAATCAGAACATGATGATGTTTAGGAACAGTCACCTAATGGTCTAATCAAATATATAAAAATAGAATCAAATAAAATATAATAAAATTAACCATGGATACACTACCACTATGATCCATATCACATCCCAAACTCTTTATGTCATTCATGATTTCCCTCTTAAAAATTCTAAATACGGTCTTGAATCAACCTATATCTACAAAAAGTCTATAGATACTTGTGTATCTAGGTTCTATAGCTTCCTAGGAAAGGTGTGAGTATAGAACTCAGTAGAAAACATCTAATGTTGTGTAATAAATAACCTTAAATTTAGTTATATTCTCATATTACATACTCAAAATAAATATAAAAACATCTATCAATAAATAAATTTAACCACCAATAGTACATTCCTGGACCCAATTCCAAAATATCTCTAAGAACGTCGAGTGAAGCATGCACCACCATAACCTTATAGGTTGTCCACGCACCTCCCTGATGTAGATCCTTAGGTCCTTGAATATAATCAAGCATACCTATTTTACCCAGTTATAGGGTTTCTTTAAGAATGTCATGATATTCAAACCATCTAATATAATAGACCTCGATTTTACCAGTATGTATATCAAGTGACATGGACCTCCATTATGGGAATTTTCTCAGATGGTGAATAATCCCATAAGTAACACATACCCAAGGAATTCTCCTAGAAATATCCATCAATGTATAATAGTTCAACCACATATCTATATCCATGTATGACCTGCCAATAGTAACACATACTTCCCCTATAATAGTTTTCTTAGCCATGTATCACGTAGAAAGCATTGAACCTTATAAAGTTTTAGTAAAAAATAAAATATATCTCAAAGGTAATATACCATTAAAAATAATATAAATGCCACTATCAAGTTAATTTTCCAAACCATCATAAAAATAAAAGAAAATTATGTTCAGATGAATGCCTAAACCTACTATAACTATCCATTCTAATAAATAGGCACTCGTTGAGGTTCTCCCACTCAATTGCAGAGTACCTCATCCCATGCCCATTACATAATGGAAGAATATTCCTCTCCAAGTCTAATCGAGAAAGGGAAACATATTCCAACCAAGTTATACCTCATAGATCACCCAATTATGATATTTCATAATCTTGTCACAAACTCCATTATCACTCAAGGTTGGTCAATGTCCCAGCACATGATCATGATATGTACCACTAGGTCTAACTAGTATCAAATCATTACCTTAATCCAAAATCAAGGTCTAAAGGAACCAACACTAAGGCTTGTACCTAGGATTTATTTCATTTTTATTTAATTTTCACCCAACCCATGGGTTTACATTATTCTAGGGTAGACAACAGTTCAGGCCATGGTCATCGATGACTAGGGTATAAGTCCAGTGCACAAGGCCTAATATGGCCTTATAACTTTGTTCAATTTAGGGTATATCACTTAAATTAACAAAATAAATAATAAAAAGGCTACTAAAATTAAACATGACAATGCCCCTAGTGGTGACACTATTTTTCACAAGAACCATAACAAAGGCATAACCCCTATAGAATGTATCGAGGAACTCCTACCAATTTCATAATGATTTCTGATATTAATTCCAAGTGTCGCCAAATATACCAAGACACTCAAAGGTCTGTCTAAATTAACCTAAACCCAAACCAACCAACTGGGCTCTATTCCATTATTTTTCATCAAATATTTGAGTAACAGGGTGTTATCTACACCTGGTACCCCCCAAAACCTGATATGAGCTAAATCTCAAAATTGCAACACCAAAACCAATATTAATTTAATTCCAACTTGGGAAAAGCCTATGAAATTTCATAAATATGACATGACATATTGAATTTATGAGAGAAATGTGTGGATGGTTTCTAGGGAATCACTCATCACAAGGAAAAAAGATACATATCCCATTTGACCAATTCCACTATATTGCAGTGGAATTGGAACCAAACCCTAAGTCGGGAGAAAAGAAATTTTGAGAGGAAGAAAAGAGATAGGAATAGAGGTTGTTAGAGGTTAATCCACAACTCAAATATCCAAATAATGAATCCATAACCACTCAAAATGGAAGGTTATTGAATGGAGGAGATGGATTTCATGCCCTCTGGTCATATGGAAAAAATATGGAGAAGGGGAGGGGGTTCCCCTTAAAAACATGAAGGGGAAATTCAGTAAATTGTTGCATAAAAAATCCCACTAGATGGATAGTTATCCAAGTGTTAGAATAGGGAATCTTCTTTGGCCACTAATTATCCAGGGGCCTACCAGCGGCTAGTAGGTGTCTCTAGGATATAGCCACCTTGTAGTATTACCACCCTAGGATACCTCAAATGCTTCTTGAACTCTCTATAACACCACCTGAGACCCAGTTACATGTGAAAAAACACCATCTTGAGGTGATCAAAGCCTTTTAATTCCATTCTGACACCTGATTCAAAAATTTTCCCCTCCACTGTTTTAATAATTCATGTTTTTCTTGAATTCCAAATACCCATATAAACCTAAGGAATTAAAAATCCCACACAAAAACACTTCTCATCCATAATAAGTCCTGGTTTTCATCCATCTGCATCTCCTAACCAACATTAGGGAGTATTTCGAATCCAAATAACTTTTTTTAGTTCTTTAATAGTTGAAAATCATCCATGGTTTAACCCCCAATTAAAGGTGTTAATACCCCCAATACTCGATCAAATTATCATCATCTAACTCGTCATTAGAAATATAGTGATCACCATCATAGGTTTTATCCTATAAGTCCTATTTGGACTCATAGATCTTCTCTCCATGAGAATTTTCTATCAAAAAACACTCCAAAAATTCCAATGATATTTTTGGTGCAGTTCCCAACTCACAATATCTGAACACATAAGTATCGATAAAACCATAGAAGTACCCCTCATTCCCAATTATGACCCCAAACTAATGGGTCCCACTTCTCATACATAAGATCCCTAAACACACCTAGATTTACAAAGAAATACATGACCAATCCCCAAAGCATACTTTTCATGCCCTGAATAGTTTCCCCAATGTAGTTTCATGAAAATTGCATATAGAATCCCATAGAACCACAAATTATAACTCATTATTCTAAATTTCATGAAAACTTCCAACTCCATCTAGTGATTAATCACTATAATACATGATCATTAATCCTTTAATCCCAAATTTATTTCATGATCATCTTATCACCCACATTGAATTTATTTCCTGACACTTGGTATGATGTCTTTGATTCTATAATTATTCAATTTAACACACATCATGATTTCCACAAGCAATAAAGCATCTTTGATCCAACACAATTTGATTTTCAGAACACAAAAAAATCAGAAAACCCACTATTAGTCTTAACTTGATACTATATCTAAATTTTCTTCAATCTCTCACCTACCATTAGAATCTAGTTTCCATATGAACAATCCACCAATTGGTCTACCAAATCCACAAACCTTTTCATAGGGGGTCATATCACCCCTAGAAAATAGGAAGATCTCCACCATGATAGTATCCTTATTTTCACTTTAATTACTCAAACTCATGACCATAGTGACCCACGCTCCATCTATCATGGAATAAAATTACTAGATGAGTTTGTCTTGATCTCACCTGAGTGGTGATATGAAACATAATTTCACACTCATTCCCACTTTATGAGAATGAAATTCATATAATTCATTGATATATAGTAAATAAAAAGTACCTTCCCCTCTGATTGATAATGGTGTACTCCCACCATATAGATTGACTTATACAACTCCTTGAGAACAACTCAATAGGTTCCATTGTCAAACATAATTATTGCTCCTCCCAAGATTCTCTCACCTCATATGAGACAACACTTTCCTTTAACCAACACTTGGATCAAACATTTCAATGTACCTCATTCATATCAAATTATCTCTTTCCATTGTGGCACTCCTAATTTCCACCAAACCAAAAGGAACTGATCCTATAAGTGTTTTGCTAATCTCATCAGTATTTGTCTTACATGTAACCACACAATGATTTTCAATTTAAATGGGTACTATATTCAATGGTGTGTACCATTCCAATCTATCCCAAATATATGCATGTATAATCCTGTATCAACTAACATTTAATCCAACTCATGAAGTCATTCATAACACATCATCTATCCTGGTCGTCCATACTCCATTACTTGTTAGTTCCACTCAACCAAATAATTATAGATTCTATCAATAAAAAGAGGGGTATAACCTCCCACCTATGTCAAGGCTCCCCACCCAAAACCACTAATGATTTCCCTACAACATGTCAACTCCAACCCACTGGGAGCACCCTATGTACCCCTCTTAAAATTTTTGAACTTCACTTATTCCAAGTGTAACCACATGATTATCCACTATAAAGAACCATTATAAGCCATTAATTCTTGACCGACACACCCATCATAGAAACGAAGATCATCTATAATCAATAGGTTCATGCACCTGAATGATCCAACCCATCCAATCCAGTCCTAATACCAATAACTAAAGGTGCTTACTCAAGAACTAAAGCATCATCCTACATATATATCAAACACGTGATCACTACCTCTGTATCAATCTCAAACAATATCACCTACACATGACTCCACTATTAGTTGATTGAGAAGCATGGTATATCCCATCAATATTCACCCTTAATCATACCTATTACCGACTCACTAAAGATTGAGTTATGTCTCCATGGTTAATATGGTTCCCCACCAATCATATAAACTAGGTCCCTCGTATAGGTTACAGCTCAAGAGACATTATCCACACTCCTTCCTTGAAATCTAAATTCATCCATCATGCCAAACCACCCATTTTAGGGTCCACATATACACTCAGCTATAACATTCCAAAACCACCACCCATCAGGCAGTGACACTTAATGAGAATCCAGCTATGGGACTACTCCCTCGAAAATCATGATTTCATTAGTCAATACTACCATAAATAATATAATAATCCTAGACAATTAGTATTATGTGAAAAAAATCACTAGCATGGTTTAGTAGAATTTCATTCCAACATATATGAGTAAACATCAAATAGGTTGTTACAACAACATAAAATAATTGAACCAAGGTAACTCACTCTCTCCATGAATCTTTATATTATTCCAATCCTTAGATGATCTTGTAGAATCACATTGACAAACACATATTACCAACATCAATCAATCATGATTTGTATCTCACAAACCACTATCACGTGATTTAGTTAGGTATATTATCATTCTAATATATACAGTAAAATGGTGTTTAGGTTATTAGTGACATATAAATTAATTGAAACTCAATAATAATGACCTTAAATGGGATATCACAAGGCCTCAAATACCCAATTCAACCTATTGGGGTCATTTACCATTTTTCTCATGGAATCACATCGTCGTTCTCATCATTTAGATTCAAGTCATAGATCCACATGACATGTCCTAAAGAGAAGTTATTGACACTCTAAATAGCTGACCTAATTCACCCTGAACTATAAATAGATTGGTGGTTCCCTGTGACCTTAGGAATGCCTCCCCCAATTCTAGAGTATGCTAATTAGCAGTGGGGTTATAGGAAGGAAATGTAGGAAGTCTATACCCCTTGTATCAAAGTACTAAAAAAATTAATAGCCAACATTATCAACAATAGTAAATAATTTTTTTTCCAAGATTAATACAACATCCTAAAAACAAAAAATGAAATGAAAAACTTACTGGTATAGAAGATCGATCACACTTTGTCCCAATAAAATTTACAAATACATAATAAAAATAAATAAAATGCACCATTTCTCCATTTTCTCTCTGATCCATACCACATCCCAACTTCCTCACATCCTTTAAGTTTTACTTCTCGATTTGGGTCTCAACACAACTTGTGTTGGAAAAAAGTGTTGAGCTACTCTCATGCCCAATTTTTATGGATGCCCAAGTAGGATTTGAGTACAAAATAAAATAATGAATCACTAATGTGGTCTCATACATAACTAGAAATATAGTAACGTATTCATGTAAATTGATCATAATAAAGAAAATCATATATAAATAACTAAACAAAATAAAAAATGTTACTTTCATTGGACCAATATAAAAATGTATTTGAGCACTTTATGTAGATTTTGAAAACCACCCTAATCTCATTAGAGAAACAAGTCACACTCGGGTGTCGATCCTTGGGTCCCTAGCTCTAGTTAACCATACCTACTTCAGATATTGATAGGGTGTCTCTCATCACATCACAATGACCATGGCTCTCAATATAATAGATCTGGGTTTCCCTGATATACATATCATGTAACACAACCCTCCACATCATGAGTTTTCTAAACTAGGGAATAAGTACAAAAGTAAGACATCCCTTGGTAATGTTCCGATAAAAATCCATCCTAGTACATCGAATCTATCCAATATCTATATCATTTTCATCCCCAACGATAGTAACACATGCCTCCACTAAATGAGTTTTCTCCTCCAGGTGTCACATAGTATAACACCTCCCCTTGAGTATTTTCAACAAAAAATAAATTATTTCTTTGAGTGAATATACAGGATAAAATAAAATAATAAATCCCCATAAGGTATTTTTCAAAAATCACCAAAAATTAAAAGAAAATAAGGATTGGTTGAACACCTAAACCCTCCATCACTATCCAAGTCAAATAAGAGGCATTTTTTGGGTCCTCCTACTCAAATTCAAAACACTAAAGCCTGTTCCCATTACCCACAGGTAGAAAAAGCCACACCAATTCCTAATCAAGGAATGGCCTCATAGGATAACCATGGTATACCTCATAGGTTACCCAATGATGAGATGGAATATAGTCATCTCGAACTCCATTGTCACTCAAGGTTGGTCACTCACCCAACCCATAATCATTATACACCCCACTAGGGACAAATAACAATAACTCATTACCTTCATATATAAATAATTTCTAAGGGAACCTAAAATAGGGACTGTGTAAAATTTTAATTTCATTTTTATTTAATATTCAACTCTCTCAGTGGCTCTAAATGTTCCAGTATAGATAACAATCGAGGACTTTCCATCAATGACTAAGGCATATGGCCAGTGTATAAGGCCCAACATAGCCATGTCACTTTATTCAATTTTGGGAATCTCACATTATTTAAAAAAATAATTAATCAATAAAACACAAAAATTGAACATTCCAACACCCAGAGTGGGTAGACTACACATCACATGCATGATAATAAAGCCATAAACCATAGGGAATATATCGAAGGCCGCATACCACATTCATGATTTTTCAAATTATAATTCTAATGGTAGATAACTCTTCCATGACCCACTAAGGTTCATCAAAGATCACTCGAACCCATGCCAACCACCTGAGCTCCAGGCCTTTATCTCCCTATAAAACCTCAAGAAATATGGAGGTTGATTCCCTTGGCATACACCAAAACTCAATTCAATCCTATACCTAAACACATAACAACAAAACCATTATTAATTTAATAATAACTTTTCAAAAACATAATAAATTTCATAATTATTATATACTTGATCAAATTTATGAGAAACATCATATAGTAATGTGAAACAGGAAGGGTCTCCCTCTACCTAGTTAAAAAGAGGTATTTTATTTTCTTTAATAATAAAAATGAGGCTTCAGCCCCAACCTTTAAAAAATGTGGAATAGGCAGGGTGAGGTGGGGAGGGAGAAGCCTGTATGGGTTTGAGCCTATGTTGTCTTCTACGTAAAACCTTGACTATAATGGGAACAAAAACAATTTAGTCTCACCCATTCATGCATAAGCCCATGGGTAGACTGCTTGCTTTGCGACATTTTTGAAAAAATATTTATTATCATTTAAATATATTTTTATCATTTCTAGTGGTAGTTATGGGGAGATTTTTGGATCCACCATAGTTGGTGTTTTAAGATATGTGGTCGAGAATAATTTGGTGGGATTATTGTGGCATGTGGAGAAAACTATGTGATGATAAACTATTGTTATTTAAAGTAATTGATTGATCAATGATGGGAAATAAATGATGATATTGGTGGAATTTTGATAATAATTGATGGACCTGTGAATAAACAAAGACTTCATGGGTAGAAATAAATTTCACAACAGGTAATTAGGGTTACGATGTGGTTATTTATAATTATTTTAATAAAAAAAAAATGATAATAAATCAACCGAAAAAAATTTATGATTATAATAACTATTTTATAATTGAAACCATGTACAAGGGAGATGAGTTTCATTTTACAAGAGTTGGGATGTCATTCCAGAAAAATATAGTTAATAATTACTATATAATTATTGTAATATCAAATTAAAATAGTAAATATAAACCTTTATAAAATACAAGTGTGAATTAATAGTGAATTAATATTCCAAATATAGTGAAAAATCACATTCCATGGTTTATTTGTGATTTTTTTATTAAAAATTATTATTTTGTAGAAGTATATGTTTAAAAAATAATGATATTTTTTAAATCAAGTGTATGTATAATCCCTCACCCACCCAGGATCAAACAATATTAGAATATACCAACATAATCTCACCCTGTAATAGCCCACTCTCTTAACTATAAAAATTTATAATCCCTCTCCACCCCAAATCCAACTCATTTCAACCAAGAACACAGGATACAATCGTGTTTTTCATCACTAACAAGGTGAAAAATACATCTTTGGATTCCCTCTTCACATGTAAAAAAAGGAAGCCTAATTGAATTTGGTGGATTCCACCACGATTGATGGAATAGAACCCAAACCCTATAGAGGGAGAAATGAAATTTAGGGATGAATAAAAGATATGAGTAGTATAGGTTTTCATAGGTGAAAATATACAAAAAAATCACAAAATAAAATATCCAAAACTATGAAAAATTAAAGGGTATTGAAGAGAGGAGAGGGGGTTCAGACCACTTGGTCATGTTCTAAAAATAGGTAGTGTAACGCCCCGACCCCAGTTACCCAGAGTCAGTGCATTATTTTAATACATTGGCATGATTAAAAGATATCCAGTCCCGAAGGACTGATCAGTTTAGCAGTCTTGGAAAATAGATTATATACATGAATGTTACATTACACTTCATAACATACAAAACAACATAAATTATCCTTCATGAATTCCATTATTCCCTTGGATTAACCCTGCATATCAATCACAATACACTTCTTGGAATCCTGGGAAAAATAAAACATAGAAGGGGGTGAGCTCAGATGCTCAGTAAGGATAACAATATAGCGGAAACTTTCATAAATAAGCATAAACATTTAAGGCAATGTATAACTAAAACAAAAGACTTTTAAAATTGAACATCAGCATAATATCAAAAAAATAAAATGAATTAATTCCATTTACTTATTCACATGGATATTTTAGTAGTTGAATAATCACATGAAATATCACTAACCACTTTCATAATGATGGAATTCATAATTCTAGACTATCATAACCACATAGTCAAGGCCTCGTGCCAAGACTACAAAAATGATTTTGTCAAGGCCTTGTGCCAAGACACTAGTTTGTCTCATGAGACCTACCGATGCATCAAGGAGCTATAGCGGGCTCTACCCATCAGTTATTAATTCCAATGCATTCCTCATATGAACAGGTTTAAACATAACATAAACATTGATATTAAAACTAGCATACGAAATGTCAATACATTCTCCATAAACCATGAATGGTATAAAAATAACACATCCACAGTCAAACATATCACAAAACCTTCAAACAAATATGGAAGTTTTGTATCAAAATAAATCAAATTCCAATAAGCTTAAAATCCATCAAAGGATTTTGACATAGATGAAATCAAAACTATTTAAGAGAAATATCTCTTTTTTTGAAATAATTGAAAAGTCACACATTTATAAAGGAAGTAATTTAAAAGATAATTTTGAATCAAAGTGTCTCATACCACTTTGAAACTTTTGAAAAGAAATATCACTTAAAAAAATTAATTTCAACATAAATAAATCCTTAAAATCATTTTGAAAACATTTACATTAATTAAAAATATTTATAAAGATAAATCTTTAAAACATTTAAAATTATGATCCTGATAAAGAGTAACTTTCACAAATTCTTAAAATATTCATTTTGAAATCATTTAAAAGTCACATAATTATAAAATAAAACATTTAATTTAAAAATATTCTTATAGGCTTGTAAGAGAAGCTTCGAAGATTTTTTTAATGATGAAAAATATCTGCACCCTCCATATAAGATTAAAAAAAGGCATTCATACCATAATTTTGTCGAAAAGGTTAAAAAGGACCTTGTTTGGAAAACGACGGAAATATTCCTTTATAAAAATCTTATAAAAAGTCAAAAATGGTGTAAATGACTTTAAACCATATTCTATAAAATAGTAAGAATGATTTGAATTACAATTTTAAGGAACATGGATGTGGATGATAAAGAGGTCCCAGTAGATAATTACGTATAAACAACCTCGGATAATGAAGAGATTATGAAATAAACCCTTACCAATTTGGTAACATACGAAACATACACCCCATGAAAGATGTATCTTGCAATGAATATGTAAATACACAAAAAATTAAAGTTTATTACACAAATAATACAATTATGGGAAGTATATACACCACACAAAACATAATAGTGGCAATATGGCATGAATCTCACGAGAATAAGGAGTGAGATGAAAACCCCTTACCTTACACTTTTCTTTAGTCGAGGGTATGTTTAACCTCCTGTATGAAGACAGTAGTATATTATTAAATTATAACCGAACCATATTAATATTTATGATATCATACATTATTCATTTATGAAATTTTAATATCCATTTAATAATAATTTCCATGTTAAATTAACATTTTGGGTAATAATCGCTTTCTTTATCATACGTGTTTTAACTTGTTACTCTTGATTTTATCAATTAGATCATGATTTAAATACTTCAAGAATATAAAACATGGCTTATATATCATATATATTTATAATATAATTATGTATAATAGATATATATGTGAAATGAAAAACACCATTTAGGGAGACGGTAGTCTGTACGTACGCATAAACGTTGTTTCTGTTTTCATAACGTTTTGAACAAAACTAAGTGAATAAAATATTTGTAAGTACATATATATATATATATATATATCTATTAGAATTATTATTTCATATATTACAAAAATATTAGTAATGTATATTTTTATAATTGTCGATGAATGGTGAATGTTGAAATGAATCTCATCGCATCGTCGAGACGGTAATCCATACATACGCACGAGCGACAATATCATTTCCTTAAAGGTGTAGAGTTGTATGGTATATTAATTTTACAGAGAAATTATCATGTTATTTTCATTAATTATATATATATATATTACTCATAATTATATCTATACAAATAACATAGTGTTGAATAACAAATTACACCACGACGTGGAGACGGTAAGCCGTACATACGCACACATGGTGACATTATCAATCATAAGATGGATAGAATAATGAATATAATTGTGAAATATTTATAATAAAATCACATTATATATAAGATACTGGATTTATTATTTTATAATGGAAATAACAGAGAAATAAGAAGTGGAAGAAGAAAGGAACCTGAAAGAGGTTGGTGAAAACATTACCTCTTCTTCGGGTTCTTCCTTTTGATTTGATCAAAAGTGCTCCTTAGGTTAGATTTTTGATCCAAATAAGGCCTATAGGTTGAATTTATGGATGTTTAGATGATATTTGGTTAGGGTTTGTCTGAACTAAAAGGCTTTGAAAGTGTGAATTTGAGAGAAGGGGGAGTTCCCATTTATATGAGGCGTGAGGGGAACCTTTGGAAAATCTAGAACTATTATTTTATAATAAATTCATATTCGGTTTATAATGGATACAAAGTTGATTATTTAAATTTTAAGGTGGGGATAGGTCTAAAACCACTCAAAAAATAGGTTTTAGACAGGTTTGGATCAATATATTAACTTTATCTTTTTTATTTAACTGTTAGTTAAATAGTTTGACATTTACCATGTCTCTTTGTATTTTAAATTTATATAGTCAATAAACTTACTATAAACTTCCAAGAGACCCCCAAGTGGTCCATTAATGATACAACTATCATGATATAAGTTATTTGGCCAATCCATAGATTTTTAGGAATATAATATCAATTAATAATATAATATTTGTTTTAAAAACACTTTTATGTCAATTTTGACACTATTTAATAATTGATTTTTGTTAAAGTCATAATAACTTTATTAATTCGAATAAAATTCATTTAATCAATCCTAAAATGTCATACTAACCAATGAAATTCTTTGATGTTATCAAAACTTTAAATTATATTTATTTTAACATTTATATTACCAATTATTTGATTCTTTCATTAATAAGGAAAATACTGCATCATTATTGTGTCATAAATAAATTTAATTATTAAATGTATAAAAATTATAAATAAAATACCATTATGTAGTAAATCTATTTATATTTCTAATTAATATTTATAGTCAAAAATATAACATATATAACCCTATGTAAAAAAATTGTTTCTAAAAGATATATGCTCATGTCATTTTTGTATTTACTTTAACTTAATTAATATAAAGTGTCATTATCACTTACAAGTGGATCCATGGGGTCCCAAAATCGACCCAAATATGTCTATGGTCAGACATGTATCAACCAATAGGTTTAGGACACGTTTTAGGGTAATTTATTTCTATTATAATATTATTTTTTTACCCTTATTTACCGAATTTACACTTTAACCATGATAAATAAAATATTTACCGAAATAATTATTCAAAATGTCTAAAAATACAAGTTACCTATTTAAAAAATTTGGAACTCTTGATTTTAAATATTAATCCATTTTTCTAAATTCAAAATATAGAAGTGGCATAAATTAATTTAAAATTAATTCCTGTTGTTTAAACAAAAAACGTGTTTTTAAGAAATAATAACTATCAAAATATTGACACTTGTTTATGTCTGGATTAAATGTGAAATTACGTCCAATGAACAAAATTGTATTAAATGGTAAAAATATTTTATAAATATAATTTAAAACCCCTAAAATTCATAATTTATCACTATTTATTATTTCGATTAAAAAATTTGTTTTTAATTAAAATTTTTTAATTTTCACAATTCATAAAAATATGAACGTTATCACAAATGTTCAAAAAATTCACCCTAGGATAATTTCAATATTCCGAATCAAAAAATGAAGTCTATTTTGAGAGATAAAATATATGAAATTTCAAAAAGTGGGCATTACTATTCATAATGGATTGTTTGATTGGTTGTGGTGTGTGTTAGAACTCGAAGTTGCGTACAACACACGCTACTGCACTATTCAAAGAGAAGCATATCTTGGAATCTTGGGGTGTTACATTCTCCCCTAATTAAATAAATTGCATCCTCTCAATTTGAAATTATTTTTCAAAAATAAAAGTTTGAAAATTGAAAATACCTTTGGGAAAACCCACATCAGAAATTAGGTTAATAAAATGTAGTCTTAATAAGAGAAAAAGGGAAATGAAAGGGTCACCACCAAATTAAGATCTCTATTATGAGAACATTGGTGGAAATTAGAGACATATAATTGGAGGGAAAATGTAAATCTTTATAGGTAGTGATTGAGTTCATCAATCACAAACAAGTGTAAAATTGAGGGCCTTAAATTCATCAATCTATAATGATTTAAAATACCATCGGTTCTACAAAACATATGGTATTAGGATAACACATTTTTTGTTTTAAGATCCCTTTACTAAAGTATAAGAATTAATTTCTTCATATAATAACAGAAGAAGAAAAATATATACTTTAAAAGTAGAGTCCCATCCTTTAAATAATTTCTACCACAAACTCCTCTTTCACTCTAAAAGATAACAGAACTTAAAAATAATATTCTATTTATCCTATTCGTATAGGGTCAAAAAAATGAATTTATAATAAATCTACAATTTTTTTTAGAAAATTCTACATTATTGAATCAAGTACATCGCGTGGGCTAGTGGTAGGTGATACACCCTTGTCACCCTTCGGTTGCGGGTTCAAATCTCACGGCCTTGTCGGATGCGAAGGGTTGTCGCCCGACCTCCGGGTTGTCCTTTAATGGCAATCCAAAAATAATCTCAAACTAGAATTATCCAAAATACTTCTGTCCAAACTCACAGTCCAAAATTTACAAGGAAGGTAAGCACAATGAAGATCCTTTTTTCCACTTAATAACATGTGAACACCTTCATCATTTATTCTTTTAAAACACTGCAACATCCTGAATTACCATAAAACCTTATTGATTACATTCATGATCCCTTATTCCTTATAGAATACTGGATATACTCCTTCTATAAAAAATGTTGTAAAATCCAAAAATGATGGAATATACAAATCATTAATCAGTTTCAAGGTAGTCAGGAATATCCAATATAATTTATCCAAATCAATCAGGTATTATTCCAAAATCACTACCTCGGTATCAGAACCATATTATGGTTTATCTTTCTCTCAACCATATATTTTCCAAATATTTAACCTGCTATTGAGTCACTTTTCTTGGTTCCACATAATCTCATTTCCTTAATGAAATAGTACTGTATTACAATCCTTATATACTCCATAATTATTATAACCAGTATATTGTTGATACAACACTCAAATGACATAATTATCTAATAACAACATAATAACTCTAATCATTCCTCCTCATTTGTGATAGTATCATAACTTTATTATTATCCAATAGCTTCATTTAGGGCATACTCTGATGATTTGGACATTGTTTTGTGTAGTGTCTCAACTCCTTGCAGATGAAGCATTGTACATTTGAAACCATTTTCTTACCCTTACAGTCACGTACATGGTGTCATTTTTCTCCACACTTATAACAAACTCCCATTCCTTTCAATCAAGTTCCAGGGTGTTTTTCCCCATAGTTATCACATATGGGAAAAATATTTTTTTCCCTCTTCCCTTTATCCATCTTTCTCTCTTCCATCCTTTTCTTCTCTTACTTCCCTTCAAAACCATAAGACTCAGA
Source organism: Viscum album (assembly GCA_963277665.1). Taxonomy (NCBI): domain Eukaryota; kingdom Viridiplantae; phylum Streptophyta; class Magnoliopsida; order Santalales; family Viscaceae; genus Viscum; species Viscum album. The sequence continues at coordinate 1,983,925,355 of OY728119.1, forward strand.
GAATTCTATACTTATCTTATTAACACATGATATTATTTCTTCATATGGTGATAATACATGGGAGACCATTTCCCTTCTAAATGTTGGATTAATACCAATAAATATATGATCCTTATTACTCTTTAGAGCATACGTATTGCTGGAGTTCTCATTCCTTCTACTGGGTGCCATTTCTAAACAAGGGCATATACTAAGTCAGTTTATGAATTGAAATACATAAATCTAAACTTGTAAAACACTTAACATAAATTGAATAGTTTATGGATATAATCCCTATCATAAAAATTTTTTCTTTGAGGAAGTATATACTCATAAACCCTTCATAATGGTTTTTAAAGAAAATGATAATTATCCTAAGCATATCCCCTGGGAGTGTCGTAACCAAGAGTGCAGCAAGGCCCATTGTTGTGCACCAGTTCCTGTTTGAGTCTATCTCAAAGTGGTGTTTTTGGGTTTTACCCCTAGGTACAACTGTGCTAGAGCCACCTCTACCTGCTCGTATCCAGACATGGATGTATTTCTCGGAAAACTCACAAAATCTCTACAATACCAAAATTATAGGAAGTTCTTCTATACTAATACTAAAAGTCTCTCTTATGGATATGTTCTCTAATTAGAGTTTATCTAAATCTAGTTTCCAAGGTTTCTACTAAAATTCCTCTGATACCAACTGTAACGCCCCGACCCCAGTTACCTAGAGTCGGTGCATTATATTAATACATTGGCATGATTACAAGGAATAATGTCCCAAAGGACCGATCAATTTATCAGTCTTGGAAAATAGATTACATGCATTAATGTTACATTACACTTCATAACATACAAAACAACATAAATAATCCTTCATAAACGCCATTGTTCCCTTGGCTTAACCCTGCATATCAATCACAATACACTTCTTGGAATCCTAGAAAAAATAAAACATAGAATGGGGTGAGCTCAGATGCTCAGTAAGGAAAAAAATACAGCGGAAACTTTTATAAATCATCATAAACATTTAAGGCAATGTATAACTAAAACAGAAGCCTTTTAAAATTGAACTTCAGCATAATATAGAAAAAATAAAATGAAGTAATTCCATTTACTTATTCACAATGATATTCTACTAGTCGAATAATCACATGCAATATCACTTACCACTTTCAAAATGGGGGAATTCATAATGCCAGACTATCATAACCACATAGTCAAGGCCTCGTGCCAATACTGCAAATAAGAGTTTGTCAAGGCCTTGTTCCAAGACACTAGTTTGTGTCATGAGACCTACCGATGTAGCGAGGAGCTATAGCGGGCTCCACTCATCACTTATTAAGTCCAATGCATTTCTCATATGAATAGGTTTAAACATAACATAAACATTCATATTAAAACTAGCATACGAAATGTCAATACTTTCTCTATTAACCATGAATAGTATAAAAATAACACATCCACAGTCAAACATATCACAAAACTTTCAATACAATATGGATGTTTTGTATCAAAATAAATCAAGTTCAAATAAACTTAAAATCCATCAAAGGATTTTGACATAGATGAAATCAAAACTATTTTAGAGAAATATCTCTTTTTTTGAAATCATTGAAAATTCACACATTTATAAAGGAAGTAATTTAAAATATATTTTTGAATCAAAGTTTCACATACCACTTTGAAACTTTTTAAAACAAATATCATTTCAAAACATTAATGTCCATATAAATAAATTATAAAAATCATTTTGAAAACATGGACATTAATTAAAAATATTTAGAAAGATAAATCTTTAAAACATATAAAATTCTAATCTTGATAAAGAGTACCCTTCACAAATTCTTAAAATATTCATTTTGAAATCATTTAAAAGTCACATAATTATAAAATAAAACATTTACATTAAAAATATTCTTATAGTCTTGTAAGGGAAGCTTCGAATATTTTTTATGACGGCGGAAAATAGCCGCACCCGCCGTATAAGTTTAAAAAAATACATTCTTACCATAATTTTGTCGAAAAGGTTAAAAAGGACCTTGTTTGGAAAACTATGGAAAGATTCCTTTATAAACCTATTATAAAAATTCAACAAGGGTATAAATGAATTTAACCCATAGTCTATAAAACATTAATAATGATTTGAAATTTATTTTTAAGGAACATGGATTTGGATGATAAAGAGGTCCCAGTAGATAATTACGTATAAACAACCTCGGATAATGAAGATATTGTGAAATAAACCCTTAACAATTTGGTAACTTATGAAACATACACCCCATGAAATAGGTATCCTACAATGAATATGAAAATACACATAAATTAAAGTTTATTACACAAATAATACAATTATGGATAGTGAATACACCACACAAAACCTAATAGTGGCAATATGGAACGAATCTCACGGAAATAAGGAGTGAGATGAAAACCACTTAACTTGCACTTTCCTTTAGTCGAGGGGACGTTTAACCACTTGTATGAAGACCGTAGTATGTTATTAATTTATAAAAGAACCATATTAATATTGATGATATCATACATTATTCATTTATGACTTTTTACTACCCATTTAATAATAATTTCTATGTTAAATTAACATTTCGGGTAATAATCGCTTTCTTTATCGTATGTGTTTTAACTTGTTAATCTTGATTGTATAACTTAGATCATGATTTAAATACTTCCAGAAAATAAAACAAGATTTATATATCATATATATTTAGAATATAATTATGTATAATAGATATATATGTGAAATGGAAGACACAATTTATGGAGACGGTAGTCCGCACGTATGCATAAACAATGTTTCCATTTTCATAACGTATTGAACAGAAATAAGTGAATAAAATATTTGTAAGTACATATATATATATAAATTAATTATCATTATAATTTCATATATTAAAAACATATTAGTAATATATATTTTTATAATTGTCGATGAATGGTGAATGTGGAAATGAATCTCATCGCATCGTGGAGACAGTAATCTGTACGTACGCACGAGCGAAAATATCATTTCCTTAAAGTTGTGGAATTTTATGGTATATTAATTTTACAGAGACATTATCATGATATTTTAATTATTTATATACATATTACTCATCATTATATCCATCCAAATTACATAGTGTTGAATAACAAATTACACCACGGCATGCAGACGGTAAGTCGTACGTACGCACGCATGGTAAAATTATCATTCATAAGATGGATATAATAATGAATATAATTGTAAAATATTTATAATAACATCAAATTATATATAATATAATAGATTTATTATTTTATAATGGAAATAACAAAGAAAGAAGAAGTGGAAGAAGAAAGGAACTTGAAAGAGTGTGGTGAAAACATTACCTCTTCTTCGGGTTCTTCCTTTTGATTTGATCAAAAGTGCTCCTTAGGTTGGATTTATGATCACACTAATGCCTGTAGGTTGAATTGAGGGATGTTTAGAGGATATTTGTTTAGGGTTTTTCAGAAAAATAAAATACTTTGAAGGTATGAATTTGAGAGAATGGTGAGTTCTCATTTATAAGAGGGGTGAGGGGCACCTTTGAAAAAACTAGAAATATTATTTTATAATAAATTAATATTAGATTTATAATTTCTCAAAAGTATATTATTTAAATTTTAAGGTGGGTATAGGTCAAAAACCACTCAACCAATAGGTTTTAGATAGGTTTGGGTCACTATATTAACTTTATATTTTTGATTTAACTCGTAGTTAAATAGTTTGACATTTACCACGTCTCTTTGTATTTTTATATTATATTGTCAATAAACTTACTATAAACTTCCAAGAGACCCCCAAGTGGTCCATTAATTATACACCTATCATGATATAAGTTATTTGGCCGAACCTTGGATTTTTAGGAATAGAATATAAATTAATAATATAATATTTGTTTTAAAAACTCTTTTATGTCAATTTTGACACTATTTAATAATTGTTTTTTTAAGCCTTAAAAACTTTATTAATTCTAATAAAATTCATTTAAGAAATCATAAAATTTCATATTAACCAAAAAAATTCGTGGATGTCATCAAAACTTTCAAATTATATTTCTTTTAACATTTATAATACCAATTATTTGATTCTTTCAAAAATAAGAAAAAATATGCATCATTATTGTGTCATAAATAAATGTTATTATTCAATGTCTAAAAATTATAAATTAAATAACATTATGTAGGAAATATTTTTATATTTCTAATGAATATTTATAGTCGAAAATATAACATATATAACCCTATTTAAAAATTGTTTTTCTAAAAGATATATGCTTATGTCATTTTTATATTTACTTTAACTTAATTAATATAAAGAGTCATTATCACTTAAAAGTGGATCCATGAGGTCTGAAAATAGACCAAAATATGTCCATGGTTGGACATGTATCAACCAATAGGGTTAGGACATGTTTTAGGGTAATTTATTATTATTATAATTTTATTTGTTTACCCTTATTTACCGGATTTACCCTTTAACCATGGTAAATAAAAAATTTACCGACGTAATTATTCAAAATGTCTAAAAATAAAAGTTACCTATTTACACAATTTTGACCTCCTGATTCTAAATATGGAATCCATTTTTTCTAAATTCAAAACAAAGAAGTGGCATAAATTAATTTAAAATTAATTCCCGTTGTTAAAACAAAAAGCGTGTTTTTAAGAGATAATAACTATCAAAAGATTGACACTTTTTTATGTCCGGTTTAAATGCGAAATTACGTCCAATGACCAGAATTATATTAAATGGTAAAAATATATTCTAAATATACTTTAAAACCACTCAAATTCATAATTTATCACTATTATTTATTTCGATTAAAAAAGTTGTTTTTAATTAAAAATTAGTAATTTTCACTATTCATCAAAATATGAAAGTTATCAGAAATGTACCAAAAATTCACCCTAATATAATTTCTATGTTCTGAATCAAAAAAATGAAGTCCATTTTGAAAGATAAAATTTATAAAATTTCAAAAATTGGGTATTACTATTCATAATGGCTAGTTTGATGGTTGTGGTTTGTGTTAGAACTCGAAGTTGCGTACAACACACGCTACTGCATTATTCAAAGAGAAGCGTACCGTGGAATCTTGGGGTGTTACAGGTATAATTAATGGGTTACCCAAAAAACTAATGAGAGGGAAATGTAAAATTTCCCACTAATATTACCCCACCTTCTGGTTAGTATACCCAACAATGGCAGCAGGCCACTACTCAGGACACCTACTAGTCGATGCCCCCCTAAGGGATAACTCGGGGCTATAGGCTATAACCACCTTATACTCCCACCACCCTAGGATACCTTATATGTTTCTCAAAAAATTTTAACCACATCCTAAACCCTCATTCCATGCCTAAAAATAACTTTTTGAGGTTCTTAAACCCTCAAAATTCCATTATGACACCAAATTCAATATTTTCCACATCCATTATTTCAAAAAATCAAATTCCTCATGAATTCCAAATAATCGTTTGGATGAGTGTCATTAAAAATCCAATGTTTTTTTCATAAACAAAGGTAATTATAAGATAATATTAAAAGGGTTCAATATACATCTCAGGACTGGGAATATAGTTTGGGTCAATTCTTAGGGGCTTGTATTTAAATAAATGGTTAGACTCATAAAAAATGTTTTCAGAAAAAATTCCTAGAATGGTTCTCATATAAAAAATAATATAAGATAATTTTCTTAAAAAATAATGGATTACTTCCCAAAATAAAATCAAGTGTGGAAAATGTCAGTGGATAATTTTATGTGCAAATTCCTACATCATACTTGTTGTTTATGGATTTTGATGAATGGAATGGATTTCGCTCGTTTCCACACCATTGTCACTTTTCCCTAAAACTCCCAAAGGTTCCCCTATCTATAGCTAGGTTTGGACCTGCTTTCCCAAGGTGTGTGGTCATCTGGGATTTTATCCCTAGTGACTCTTGGGGACTCGCATTGGTCAAGATGGTGGGAGGTCGGGCTCGTCGATCCCTTTTAGGGGGAATTATTGCATACTCTAGAACTCTCTTATAGATTTAATACTTTTTCACAAATATCTTCTTATTTTTGATATGGGACCTATTAACCAAACAAAATGACTATGGTTTTACTCTCTTTTATATGCAACAGATTGGGATCTCTTTTTTGAATCCATTTTTATGTATTCGAGTTCCCTCATCATTTTTTTGGAAATAAGTGGTTACTTATATGCTGAAACCATATAACAAAGTCCTTCAAGCCATGATCCATTTTGTGAAGGCATTTGATATTCTGATGATAGGATTTAGCCATTATGAGGCATCCTACATATGATGGTTATTACTGGAATCCAAACTCACATAGTTTGATTGATCCGTTTAGTTTAACATTATGCGGTAATAACTAATATAGGGGGTGCTGAAACATCAAATATTTGAGCTCGATTATGGAAGATACATCCAACACATCCTAGTTATGCAAGGAATCAGATTCATCTTAGTTCAGTTGATGTTGGGTCTTACACATTGGGGATGCCCTAGTAAATGGGTATTTTATGCCTAATTGGGTGTTCATTGCATCCCCCTAAGACCACATGATCCATTCTCATTGTGATAAACAAGGGGGTGTGCATGATCGGCCTCATGGCGTATGGATATGGGATCTTCATATTGGGGAATTCATTGGTGTGTTTGATATGAATCTCAGGCCTTCAAGGAGGCATCCTACGTATCCCATTTATATAGGGAATAATATTTATCATAGTTCTCTTAGAGATGTTGGGGATTACACACTCAGTATGGCCTGGTGAATATGAATTTGATGTCTAATGAGGTGTTCTTTGAATCCCCCTAGACCCACGTGATCCATGCTCATTGTGAGAATTAAGTATGAGTTCATGATCAACCTCATGGTTATGGATATAGGATCTATGTATTGGCGAAATACTTAGAGTGTTTGATATGAATCTCAGGCCTTCAAGGAGGCATCCTTCATATCCCAGTTATTGCGGGAATCATACTCCTCGTAGTTCTCTTGGAGAAGTTGGGACTTACACAAAGAGGTTTCCCTAGTGAATAGGCCATCTTATCTAGAAGGTGTCGTATGATCCTATTGGCATACCATAGAGGTCATTGTGTGACCTATCTTGACACTTGTGGAGGGTTTCGCAAGACTCACGGTATCATGACCTGAGGGGTATCGTGTTTCATGGTTGACACCTCAAAAGGATATCACAAGACCAAGATGATATGTCCAGAGGGTGTCTCATGTCTTGGCTGACACCTCAAGGGGACCTTGCAAGACCATAATGGCATGTCTAGAGGGTACACTGTGAGGGATGGATTGTTATGTCCAGATGTGTCTATGAGACTCGACTAACATGAGTGGGTGTTGTTATATGAGTTAGGAAGTGCGTCTTGAGGAAGTAACTAGTCATGGGTGATGAACCCATAGGATTTGATGGATCCAAGTGGTGTTCATGAAGGGTTCTCAATACTTTTCCTGACATGTGTGGAGAATTCTGCATATCCCAGATGACATGTAGAAAGGATTTTACAAGGTACGAGTGGCGAGAGTGTGAACTATTGTGTATTCTTGATTGACACATGTGAAGCATTCTGAGGTCTATGATAATGTCTTTCTCTTGGTATTTCCACTTTGAATCCTGGTTATTTTTACCCTTTTTTCTGATTTCCTTGGTTCAGTTCTGTATCAGTTAGCTTAGGTCTCATGTGATCTGGAGGACATGTGATATGGTTTTTTCATGTCTTTCTAGAAGTATTTTTTTTGATATTTTTATTGATGAAGTGGAGGATTTTATTCCTACTTCATGACTATTTTGGTGGTCCATCGGTGTATTACATGGTGGAAAGTAGACTGATGGTGTGATTGGATGTGTTCAGAAGCTCAGAGTCTGAGCATCGACCTGCGTAGCGGTAGTCTGGTTCCAAACATATAATGATCAATCCTCCAACCAATGAACCAACTAATTGAACCCTTTTTCTAAGATGGAGTAGGGAATTTATAGGCGTATCCAACTGTGTACTCTCTATGTTGTGAATGGAATCTAGTGCAAGTCCAGGCAAGATTCGACATGGGGTCTGGAGTTACACAGTTTCATGATTCTCTATAGTGGACTGCATCAAGGGTGCCACCTGATTTTCATTGGTCTCAATTTCATCCGTCCTTTACCAAATTATTACCAACTATTAAGGACATTCACTTGTAAGGACTTCCATGTCAGAATGTAGACATGTCCAAGGTTCTTTACAAAATCCAAATGGCTATTAGAAAGAATTCATGAGTCCTTGTATGGTTTTTCTCAAGTTATCAAAGGACCACACTGAGGGTGCACTGGTCACATTGCATGCCCCTCATTGACCGTGAACCCTACCCAAATTCTCCATTCCTATATCCTTCATTTTATGTGACGAAGTACAGGAGTCACATGAGATTGTACGTATGGTATTGAGGGTACTTCCACTATTTTTTGGAGATTCATTGAATTAACAGTATGGGTCTTATGGTGTGTAACCATTTTGTGGAAAATTCCTTAGCTAAAGTGCTTCTTTGTGGCATGGTTGTCATGTCACTGAGGCCTCATGCCACTGGGTGGGTCATCAGGGGTGTGTTGCATGTCTTTCAATGATTTCAGACCCCGCTAACCTCTTATTTTTCTATCTCCTTAGTTTTATTTCACAAATGTATGGGTTTATGCGGTAATTCATGATCAATGTCAAGGTTTTATGCCAAATTTTTTTGTGATGTTTCACTTGACCAATATGGGTAATATAGATATCATGTGATAATGTTGGGCACAAGCTTGCCTGTTTGTATTTAGAGTGTTGCAAAGTTGTCTAGATGCATGTGCGGCCTTCCAAGTAGTGAGGTTGATAAGCAAAGGGAATTTTCATGGTGATGTGGTCATGAAAACGAGGTCTCACAATGTCTTGAGGATCACTCTAAGAGTGTGTCGCATGTCCTTTAGTGAGCATGGACACCACTCACCTCCTCCCTTTTGATTCCCTTCATTTTATGTTACAAGGGTTGGGAGATATGTGAGTTTGGTCACGTAATATCAGTGATATTTACTCAATTTTCCTATGGTGTCTCACATTACCATTGTGGGTCATATGAGAGTGCTCAACTATTGTGGAAAAACCATGAATCTATCCTTAGAGCATCTTGGAATTTTTTTAAATTTTCCATGTAGTGCGGATGAATATCTGAAGGGGTTTCACAATGTGCACTAGAAAGGTCAGGGTGCATCCCATGTTTTTATGGGGGCACTGCATTTCCTTCAGTTACTGTGATCCCCTCTTGTCTCTTCCAATTTATATCATTCATCCTTTATGATGATGTTTGCAGGTCTCATGAGATAGCTTGGACATCATCTTGGGATATTATTCTTCCCAATGATGATTTAGTGTGTGATCTGTGTGACCACCAGAGGTCTATTATTTTCAATGTCACTTCCCATGTTTTTTAAGGGTTATAGATAGTCTTTCATGTACTTTCCAATGGAAAACTGCATGGCTTGGGGGATTCTCATCCAACTGTCACCATTCGGCCACCAGTGAAAGAGGGTTCTTGTTAAGGAGGTCTCCATGGGACTTGTCGTGGGTTAGGCTCCTTGAATGTAGACTTTGCGTACCCTTTCAGTGGTCATGCAATTTTGATCCTTTAACAGTCTTCTTATTCCTTTATCTTGTTGGGAAATAATACCCACTTTTGGATGTATCCTCCTTTTTGGTTTTACATATTCCTGTATGGATGGAGTCATAAATCCCACCCCCCTCAAGAGAAATGTCTAATGGGACAAGGAATCAGTCCTAAGGAAACCTAAATTCCTACTAGAGTCAATAGTGGTGTCACAAACCCATTCCCTCAGGAGACATTTGGTCTATTGGGGTACCTTTGGTATTCCTCGAACCACCTATATATAGTGGGTGTGGAGGAAATTTTATTCCAATGGTTGCATCCTGTTGATCCTCATTGTGATCCCTACACTTTTGAAAGATTTGTTTCTTCTTAGACACTCATCTATCTCGACCACATACTAAGCTTCTTTAATTCCTTAAAATTATGAATTGTTCATGATGTCTTTTCAAGCTTCACTGGTAATGCCACTCGATCTATTTCATGTGACCTTGTCTAGGTCATGTGCTTGCAAGCCGCCAAATAGGACATGCAATTCTCTTGGGCCTTATAGGGGTTATACGCCCTGTGATTTTTCTGGTGACTACTTGGTTCACAAACTTCTTTATGTGGCTTGTGTACCCTTGGGTGGGTCATGTGATGTGCATGATTCCATAATCAAATTCTCATGCCTTATCTTTTTCAATACTTTTTATTATTTCATATTACATGTTCCACTTACTTATTTTTATATGGCTTCTAGATCCCATCAAGGTTCCTCAGCTACGGCTAATCAAATGTCCATGCATTCTAGGAATTGTAATGTCGATCCTTGTTATCATGTGAATATTGATAATGGTATTTTTTGGAAGTTACCTTCACCTAGAATCAAATATTATCCCTCATCTGACCAACTTCCATTGTATGAGTTTGTTCTAGTGGATGATGTGGGTATTCCCTCCCCAAAATTCAATCTACTATCTCATTGGGTGTTTAGTTCCTCTGACTACATTCATATAATGATTACCAAGGATTGTTAGCTAGAAACTTCCCAACATCAGGGATTATCCTACCTAATGGAAAACTCCCCCATGGGCCCGAATGGGCATGATCTTTCCCAATATCCTATCACTCACAGCTATTCAATAATATTTTCCTCTTCCCTGAACTCTCCTAAAAGTGGGTGTTACTCGAAGCGAGACCTTCTCCCCAGTGGAAACATCTCTAATGAATGGGAATGGCCATACTGGGTATTAAAAAGCTGTTAGGAATTTTTCAATGATCTCTATAGGATTCACCTTTATGATGTCTTGTGGATATCTTAGTACATTATCTCTCGCTAGCTTGACATCCTTTGAGAAATGACCAGCTACTGGTGCCCTGGGACTTACAGATTTTGCCATCCCCATGGTGAGGTGTGTATCAGTCTTTGGGATATCCATTATTAGGGCAGCATCCCTCCCTTGGAGAGATGTATGAAGAGTTCCTCCTAGCTTCAAACATTATCAATGATCCTCTGCGGACTCCTGCTTTAGCGAAAGAGATGCTTGTCCTCTTGAGGAAGAAATTAGTGATAGAGTTGATATTGCACTCTCTAATTTCCATCACTTACTGGATCAAAGTTTTCTTATATAGAAGTTAGGTCAAACTAAGAATAATTATCCCTCGTCAGTGTCCCTCCCAGTAAATTTTCAATGATACTATCTTATATTGGAACATTCTAGAAGCTAGGGCTCATAATTCCTGGTTAAATCAAGTAAACAATGAGGTTTCTCCAAACCTTAGGCTAGTGGGTTTTCTAGCTATGTTTCTAAAAGTTTGTCTCTTCCTAGTAGTAGATTTGTGCTCCGGAATCCTTTTTATCACCCTGGTGATGGTGGCATGACTTGGGAAGGGGTGACATCTCAACATGGAGGTACAATTCCTTATTCCCCTTTACTAGATTCTGTGTTATATCTAGTAAGACAACACCCCATACAGAATTACTAGTCCCCTTAGATTACTATTTGGTTGGATAGTGGATCACTTTTATTTTTATGAGTAATAGACTACTTCTAGAATTCCATACCCCATATCCTACCCCAGACTATTGTACATCTCTAGAGTTGGGCCTTTGTCTCTAACCCCTCTAGAGATCAAAACCTCACTATTTCAGCCTGAAAATTTTGACTTCTCTACCCTATGTATACCAGCTAGTTCAATCATTGACGATGGCAGCATCTCTTCGATCAGAGATCTTATATTGTTTCCCTTTGGTATGGGGTCCTTCCAGCCAGGGTAGACGAGCTTATTATCCGTCAACCGTGTTGAATGCATCAGTTTTCTCAACAATTTGGTTGGGTGTTAAGGTCTCCCCCATTACCTAGCCTAGTGTTTTTGGTGAGAAACTTCCTGGAATCATCTACCGATTTGGGAAGATGCTATCTCATGAAGACACCAGGGTTTTAATTATATTCCCCGTACAGATGATTCTACATTCCTCGCCTAGAATTATGCTCAGTCTTGGATGAAGACTTATTCCAATGGTGTATTAGGACATCTGGTCCATCATGTGGATAGGAATATTTTATTTCTGACTCCTCTATACATGGAATCGATGGATCTGATTGTTGATTTGGGTGAGGAATCTCAAAAATGACCCCAATTGGATGACAGTTGTTTAGAAAGTGGACCCGATTCTATTGAGGAAATAAATTCTCCCATGTAGGATATGGATGGTTTGCCTATTGAATGGGGGGGAATGATTCCTCCTCTATTATTTCATTATTGATTTGAATTGTTGGAGATTATTCTTCCATACCTACTTCATCAGCTTCTAAGGATTGGTCATGTCATAGGCAGTTCTAGGAGTGTATCCAGACCATGATTACTGAGACCCCTCTAGAGACATTCTATCATCAAGTGGATCGAGTTCAAAAACTATTCCATGATCTGGGGGCAGAGTTCTTTTATCAGCAACCTCTATTCAAAATTATGCAACTAGTCGTTCTAAATCTGAGAAACTTGGCTACACAAGAGAGGAGCTTTCATGATTTCTTGAATGAGGCCTCCCTCACCCAATAATGGAAAGAGAAAATAGAGGCACTAGAGAAGGTTTTTTCACTATCATATGGATGGAAAACATAGATGGAAACTTGGATGGTTTAGATATGGAGGAATAAATATATCATTGATCAGTTGAAGTCTAATCTTTAAAAATCATCAGATTCTTTGGCCATCAGTTGAAAGAGATTTTATGAGCTGACTGTTATAGCAGAAGTCCTTCATTATATGGTAATGGTGGTGGAAGCAGGGAGGGTGACACTTCAACACTCAATTTATTCATCCCTCCAAATCATTTCCAATCTTTCTATCCCTACTGATCATTTTTTTTATTTAATTCATTTTTCTATAACAGAAAGCCATAATTTTTCACTACACCCCATTTTTTTGGAGTTTTTTGAGAGACTCCAAAATGTGGAGATTCCTCCCTGTTTTTCATACTATGAATGGATGATTTTAGTTTACTATACAATCTTCCTCTTTGTATGATTCTTTGTAATTCTATTGAACTAGGAATTATTGTGAGGGCCCATCTCCTACATTGAAATATATGAGCGTGAATGTCTAATGTGTAGGGAAGTCATCAAAGAAGGAGACATTTCCTAAAGGATGAGTGCTTTGAATGTTTTTGAGTAATAGATCGGGCAGGATAGGGCTATATAGAGGGCTCCACGACAACTGTCACATTCTTTAGTTTAGGATCTTTTATCATGGGACTTATATATCAATAGTTTAGGGTCTTTTAGCATAGAACTTCTATTACATTAGTTTAGGAACATTTATCTCAGACCTTATACTGCTTTAGTTTATGGCCTTTTAGCTCGGACCTTCTATTAAATTAGTTTACGGTCTTTTAGCTTGGACCTTCTGTTCATTTAGTTTAGGTTCTTTTATCTTGGACATTATATTGCTTTATTTTATGGTATTTTTTATCAAACCTTATATTGCTTTAGTTTACGGTCTTTTAGCTCATACCTTTATGGAATACGGGGATGGTATGCTAGAAATGACTCCAAACACTATAAGGTGTTGAGTTCTACCATGGTACTGATAGGGCTCATGAGCATAGGTGTTCGTTTTATGTAAAGGGGGGATACTTTTAGCAGGAAGGTTAAATAACTTATGCATCAATATCATGGCCAAGAAAATATGATATCCACTCTTTTCTAAGTTTTATATAGGAATTTATGGGGTGAATATTGTTGATGGAAATATTAAAGGGTAGTTAGGTCCCCCTGGATTGTTGAAATGTGGGTTATATAAGTCACAATCCCAAAGTTTGGGCTCGGTAATGTGGAATGGTGTAAACATGTCAGTTATTTACTTTGACACTATGGCGGTGCTAGGTTCCACCATGGTTTATTGAGGTTAATAAGGATTAGGAGGCCCTTTACACTGGGGAAAGACATTTCTGGTTAGTGGGTCTGAGTCCTTGCATTAATAGCATGGTCAAGTGGAGAGATCAATTTTCCTTTTCAGGGGATATGAAATATTAATGAAGGCTCAAACATCAAGATGATGAAGTTGGTTATGGGAGGAAGCCTATATAGGAATGGTTCTAGAACCCTAGGGAAACCTAGATATTAATTGAATAGAATGATCCCTACTCCTTGTGGTTTTTAATCATGAGGTGTGATCCATCAAAAGGTTCAAGAATGAATGGTCACATTCTGGCTTTGAGAATGGGTACAAAACATGGTGATGCAACTCTAAGGATACCATATCTACTTGGATAGTCTAATATGAAGACTTTAAGTCATAGTTCAAACCACTCAGGTCATGAGCATGTTATGGTACAATCAACCCAAAGGGAACCTATAATGAAACGGGGTTCTAGGTTATTCAGTGATAATGCCATGATAATAAGAACCAGAAAGCCCTTAACACCAGGACAAGATTTCTTTGGTTGGTGGGTCTGAGCCCTCGCATCAACATCATGGCCAAGCAGATGGATCTATTTTCCTCTTTAGGGGATATGAAAGATTTGTGATGACATGAGATGCATCCGATCAGGAAGTTGGATATATGTAAAATGTAAGATATGATAAGGGTTTGAGCAACCTAAAAGTTATTCCACCACCTGTTGAACATATACTCACAGTGAGAACATGTAATGAATCATCACTCTAATTCTTTCCTAGACCAGGGTGTCCAGTAAACATGTCTTGGATTTTACTAGGGATATAGAATAGACCATGTGAGATATATGAATTTTTTACATGTGCCCTAATTTATTCTTAAAATCTGAAGGTGAAGAGTTTATCGGGCATAGACTTGATTTTTTCTCAGGTTGTGCTTTGCGGGTTTTCAACTTGACAAGTCTTGTGCGTCTTTCATTATCATTTTAAGGTCTTGTGATTTGAACCATTATGTACTATAGTTTATGTTCTTACATATTTGACCAAGGAGTGATCATTTTAGGGTCATTCCACATGGACTAGTTATGTGGATGTTACAAAAGTGTTTCATTAGGATACCCAGGGTCAAGAGTTCCCCAACATCCATTTGAGAGGGCGATGGAGGTGTCATAAATCATGGATCAAGGTTCTTAGGTCAAGAGTAATGATATGGGAAAATAATTCTTGGGATAACCTATAACACAATGGGGTGTTGGGTTCCCGCTTAGTGATGTCAGGCTCCCAAGAATCAGAAATCCCTTTACACTGGGCAAAGATGTCTCTGGTTGGTGGGTTTGCGCCCATGCATTAATATCATGGCCAAGCAGAGAGACCTATTTTCTTTTTTGAGGGTAGTGAAAGGTTTGCGACATCTTGAGACACATAAGACATGGAGTGTGGAACATGGATTGCGGTTATCAAAATATAATGGAAGCACTCCATTATCTAGTTGTCCAAGGTAAATCACTTTTGGTACTTTGATAAGGAGGGGTAATGGATGATGACCTATGTTATTTATCGTCATATAATGGGGATGTGATTCTATGAAGATTAAAATCATGTTTTAAAGATGAACTTATATTTAGTTTAACTTCTTTTCATGAGGAATCTTACATGCATTTTAGCATCATGTGGTAAGAACGAAGGCGAACCATCATGAATTGATGGAGACATTCATTTCTGTGAATCTTAACATAATGTGGTAAGGACATTAGAGCTAACCTGAAATGTAGTAATGTCACCTTTAGGCCTAAGGATGAGAACCTAGGAATCACTATGTATCTCATGGGGGTGAGAATCAAGTCACACATAGTTCTTGAAGGACCATGCAGTTCAACATCATGTGGCAAGACTTACTTCGATGAAGTTTAACATCATACGGTAAAGACGACGTGAAATAGTTAAATGTCGTGTTGTAAGGAAATATGTTGATAGTTTAGGGTTATGTGATTTGGATCATAATATGTATTCCCTAAAGGATATGTGAAATGTGGTGACATGAAGTTACCCGACTTGAATGAAGACTGAAGAGGTCTAAGCCACACTACATATCATTCTGAGAGAACTCAAGCCAATGGGGAAAAGGAGGTTATACCCATGGATAGGCCCAAAGACAAAAAATTTGGGCATCAGTACGTATCCCATGAGGATGACAATCAAGACATACATAGTTATGAGATCTCCATGATTTTTAACATCATGCGTTCAGGATGTATTCGCTTGCAGTTTAACATCATGCAGTAAGGACGAACGATTACCCATCATGAAAGGAAGACAATCCTATGGGAGGGACCAAAATTAGGTGTCTAGGTGTCACAATTCATCATGTTATGATAGGAATAAATCCGTACATATTTCATATAATTCTGTGAAGTTTAATGTCTTGCGGTAAGGAAAAAGATATTCCATGCATTTTAACATCGTGCGGTGAGGATGAAGGTGAACTGATGTGAAGATGATGGAAGAGATAAATACCATGTAACATCATGCTTGAACCCCAAGTGGGGTTCCTAAGTATCCTAGATGTTTGGGAATCAAAGTCTATGTAGTTCTTGGAAAAGTAGGAACTCTATATCGGTTTGGCCTGTATGTAGATGTGGGAATTATCCCATTTTAATTGTGGCATATGGTCCTAGGATTGGAGATCGATGAGTCAATACGTATCCCTTGGGAGTTATAATCAAGATACACATAGTTCTTATAATTTTTTGTAGGTTAACATCATATGATAAAGATGAAGGTGGGGGAATTAGGTTTTGAAGGGGATGTGTGTGATGTGATAATGAAACCCCATCATGAATGGAGACTAAAGAGATCTACACCATGCTATACATCCTAGAAAGGGGATCAGGACAAGAGTCCTAAAAGAAGGGAGGTTTTGTGCTACTGAGGATTGGACCTAAGGATTAAATGCTCGGGTGTTCCTACATATCCCGTAAGAGTGGTAATCAAGTCAAATGTAGTTATAGAATCACCATGTAGTTTAATGTTATGTGGAAAGGAGAAATTTTCATGCACTTTAATGTCATGATTTAAGGATATTGGTTTCCCGATGAAAGTAGAGATGGATGTCACGAGTCTGTGTAGTTATATGTCTTGTAGTAAAGAGATTGGATATTTAGTTTAATGTCATGTGGTAAGGACATTGGATAAACCGCAATGAAAGGATGAAAATCCTATAGTTAGGCCCAAAATTAGGGGTATGGGAATCAATATGTATCATGTGATGATAGGAATCAAGAAATACATAGTTCTTGGGATGCTGGTTTGGTTGGAGACCGACACTAGAAATGGTGTTCCTCTCATATAGGTTCATATATTTTAGGGGACATCGACTATGCAGGTTAACATTATGAAATGAGGACTCATTGAACACCCATTACCTCCTTGTATTTAGGATGATAATGAGCTCACCCTGAGCCTTCATTCCCTATTTTGTGTGGGGGAAACCATACCAGAATTCCTACGATTATGTGCTCTATGTTTGGTGTGAGAAAGAAGGACTGAAAATGGTCCCTTTCAGTATTTAGAGGCATGAAGGATAGGATATGAGCATTAATATTGTGTGGTGGATGGGTTAAGATATAGGATCAAGGTTTCCCTAGGTGTATCTTTGAAAATGATAATCAAGATGAAAAAAGTTCTATAGAGACCGTCTAGATTAATTTCATGTTATGAGGATGATCCAGCACAGTTTATTGTCATATGAAATACATTTCATATAGTTTAGCATCATGTGGAAAGGACAATTATGGGACTTAAACCATCGTGAATTCCCTATTTATGGAAATTATGAAAAAAGTTTATTAAAAAATCTCACTTTGGTGGGTGGTGTGACATTGTCCCCATCCATGGTGGCCAGCGAATATGATCCATTATGATAGAATTGATGTATGACATAAGGTCCATCCCACTTGGGTTCCAACTTTGGGGGATTATTTCCCAATATCATTTGGGTTCTGAGAGCCATCACCAGTTCTCCATAGAGGAACCAATAGAGGTGATACTTTTTATTAAAGGCTTGTGATATTAGGTTCTAGTGGATCTCAAGGTTGTGAAGTGTGTGCAACCTCTTCTCATCTAGCCACTACAACTCATCCAGTCATTTCTATTCATGTTTATCTTCTAAGAGCTTCCCGTAAATGGTTATTCTGAGATATGGCATCTGAACCTCTATGGGTAGCACCGCCTTGGTCCTGTACACCAATGAGTATGGAATCGCTTGTGTAGCATTTTGTTTGATGGTACAACAGACCCATAAAGCATGGAGAATTTGTTTTGGCCAAGAACTCTTATCCTTGTTCACTATCCTCTGTAGTATGTTCGATAGGGTCTTTTTGAAGGCCTATATCTATCCATTTATTTTTTTTATGATATCGAGATGAGGGATTGGATTAATTGTTATACTCTTAATATAGATTCTTCAACTCCATAGAACTGAAGTTGCTGCCATTTTCCATCAATATCAGGCGAGGGAATCTAAACCAAGTGATGATATGGGACTTTACAAAGTTGATTATTTTATTTTTTCTGACATCCTTGAGGGGTATCACCTTATCACATTTTGAGAATAAGTTGTTAATAGTAAGTATGTACTTGAACTACATTGAAGTGGCTGGGGGATACATCCCCACAACATCCATTCCGAAACAGAAAATGAATAATAATATTTGGTTGTATGCAGTAATTTTGGGGGTTGAGGGATGAATTTTGCATGAATCTAGCACACAAGAAAGTTTTTGGGGAATTTCATGAACTCTTTTATCATGGTATGCCAGTAATACCCCAACCTTATAATCTTGTGGGAGATCCTAGTTTTAGATTTGTGGCCACCACAGGAGCCTGTGTGGACCTCTTCCATGAAGGTGATGATTTCTCCTTCTGCTATGAACCTGAGGATAATTCCATCAAAACCACGCTTGAATATTATTTTCTAATCATTTGGTCCATCCTACAAGGTGAATTTTTTCACCCAGCGCCGAATTTGTTCCATTCCAGCATAATCCATTGGGAGAGTTCCATCTCCAAGATAGATGATTATGGGATCTATCTACCAAGTGGAGGTCAGTTTTTAATTACCCTATGGGGTGGTACTTACCTAATTGTTCTTTATCATATCACATACAATGATCAATGAGACCATTATTGGATATGTTATGCAGATGGGTGCCTCCTCTTGATCAAGGTCTTCCAAGATAGCTGTTTCATTAGCCAGTGTGTCAGAACAAGAGTTCTATGATCGAGGGATATAATACAATGTGGTATCAAAGGGGAATTACTCCATTAGTCCCCTAACATGTCCATTTAGGGGGGATAGTTCTTCCTTCTTGATGGAATATTTTTCATTGATCTACTTTATCATCAGTTTTGAATCCCCTTTCATGTTTAGGTAAGCTATGTGCAGCTATAAATCTAGTTCCAACCCAATGATGAGGGCTTGGTATTTAGTCTCATTGTTCATGTAGGCTTCGAACAGGGATAAATAGTAGGTAAGAACTTATTTGTTTGGAGAGACAAATATAACCCCTAGTCTAAACTGATTGATCTTCAGTTTTCATATTCTTGTTTTGATAGGACTTTTTGAGGAACCATAAAAAAACATATCCCATTTCTGAGGAGTTTCGTGGGAATAAAAGATATCTTCATTAGGTGTTTTGGTTTCCTCTGATGCGTATTCAAGAGCAGGATGTGCCTCTATGAAGTAAGCTAGAGATTTCACTTTTACTGAATTCTAGGAAATGAAGTGGATTTCATACTACTTCAGAATGACTACCCATAGATCTAAGAACCCTATCAAAATAGGGATTCCAAGTGTATAGTTGAGTGGGTCAATACGAGAGACCAGGTGCACCTCATGGTACTGTAGGTAATTCCTAAACTTTTTTGGTGTGAAGATGAGAACAAGGCAGTTCTTTTCGACATCATAATATCTAGTCATGACACATATCATAGTACGAATGAGGTAGTAAATACAATTATCTCTCCTCATGTCATTCTTCTATGCAAGGAGGGCGCATATTGAGCGTTCTAGGGTCTCTGCATACAATATGAGTGGGATCCCTTCCATTGAAGGAATCCAAAATAGTGGGTGTAGTAGACAATGCTTGAGATTTTTTATAGCTTTCTCACACTCATCGTCCCATTGGTAGGTGACCCCCATCTTCATTAGCCTCATAAAGGGGATGGATTTTCCAGCCAAGTTGGGTATGAATATCAAAATATATTTGAGGTTCTATTGGATCTCTATTAGTTATTTCATATTCTTAGGTGTGACATTTCTAGGATAGCACTGGTCTTCTCTAGGTCTTCCTCAATATTGTGGTGGTGTACCACAAAACTAAGGAATTTACCTAATGTTTTCCCAAAAGCACATTTTAGTGGATTCATATTTAGAATATTTTGTCATAGATTGTTTAATATTTCTCATATATCCATGAAGTGATCACATTCCAACCAGTATTTGATGACCAGGTCGTCAATATAACACTCATTTATCCTTCCCAAGAATGGATTAAAGATTTGATGCATGGTGCGATGATATGTAACGTCAGCATTCTTTAATCTGAAGGGAAAGACCATGTATCATAATATACACTAGGGATCCATGTAGGTAGTGGATTTTTCATCCTTGGGTGCCATTTTGATCTAATTTTACCCTCAGAACCCATGCGTGAAGGAAATTTATTAGAATGTAGTAGTGGCGTCGATCAAGATTTTTATGATCGGAAATGGGAAATCACCCTTCAGGAAATTATGATTAAGGACTCTAAAATAAATTAGGACCCTAATATACCCATTCTTTTTATTGACGTGTATGATGCTAGAAAGACATTTCAGTTATTGAACTTCTTGTAAAAAGTCATCTTTGGTCGACTTGTTGACTTATTCCTCCATGTTTGTAGCAAGAGAGAGGTGCATTCTCCTATCCACATACTTGAAGAAACAATTCTCTTCGGGTAGTCCAAGATGGTGTGTATCCACATCTAGATTTAATCCAAGAATTTATATATAGTTCCAAGAAAACACATATGAATATTTCTTTATGAATGTGATATACATATCTTACTCTTCAAGGGGCACGGTAGAGCAAATCAAGGTAGGTCATGGGTCTTCCTCAATCCCTAGGTTTTTCTATCTGAGATCATCTTTGGTGGTGGAAACAAATTCCTTGAATGTTGAAGCAGAATTTCTAAGATTATCCTCATCTTATTCTATTTTTGATTTATCTTTTTTCATCTGAGTTGTGGAAGAGATATGTTGAAGATTATTGTCCCTAAGGATAGAAGATGCCATGACCTCTAAGACTGGAACTTATATTTCTACCATGTTTATGGGGATTACGTAATCCTCATCGATCATGGTCCATGTATTTTCACAGGTAGTCCCTAAATTATTGTGGGTGGATGCCTATTTAACATCATCTTCCATTAGCTATTTTCCTCCCTTCTTGAAGAAGTCTACTTCATCACATATTGCTCCACAAGTTTCGAATGGGTCATTATCACCATGAAGTATGTTGACTTTTCCATTGATGGGGTGATTCAAACATTGGTTTAATGTTGATGGAATCACCAGGTTTCTATAGAGCTAGGTCCTTCCGTGAAAGACATTATATATGATGTCTTATTGGATGACCATGAACTCAGCATCAGATGTGAGCTCCCCAAATTGGGTATCTGGGTTAATCTTCCCGAGGGTCCTTTTCTTAGGCTTATCATTTCCCTGGATGGTCATATTTTTAGGGAATAAGTCTCTTTCAATATACCCCAAATATCGGAGGGTTTGGTCGGGGTTGGGATTGATCCCATATTCGTTGTCAATCAACACCCTTTGGAATTTGACATTATTATGTTTTCCTAAGATGTACAAGGTTCTGATGTGTCCTTGGACGACCACCTCCTAATCTTGATCAGTGAATGATATGGTGGCATTACATCATAAGGAAAGGGTATCCACTTGATAGACTTCAGCCACAACAACTTCTGTCTCAAATTATTTTGGGCTTAAGAAGGCTTCAACAAGTTCCTACCTGAGTCCTCTCTAAATAAAAATAGTGTCAAGGATTGAGATCTTGTCTAGGATCAAATCTAGCTATTTTAGAACATCATTCTTTTGCAACAAAGGTCACTGCTTCCTAACATGGGGCTGCTCTTGGGTGTGCAGCTTAGAAGTTGGAGTGGCTGAGGTTGATGGACTCGGGGATTGTGCAGAGGTTGAGGGAATATCTATTTCCAGTGGTATAGTTTATTTCAACCTTCCCCATTGATGGGTTAGATCAGGTTGAACACCCGTTAATTTTCCATGTAAGAAAATCAGGTGAGGGAGACTACAGGAGGGCACAAAGGCACTGGCCCGCTTACTTTGAACATTATATAGTGTTTTACCATGGTTCTCATCTACGTGTGTGTCTTCTATGGGGATATGGCTAGGATATTAACTCTTCACATATCCACTTCGTCCCCTGTATTCTCATCTTCAGTGCATGCGGCCTCTCATTACCCAATTATATAGGGGAAAACCAAATTTGGGGGTGTACTCATCATCATAGAAGGGGTTAATCAAGTTTATTGTGTTGATGGAACTAAATATTAACTCTTCACCTAATGAGGATTCTGTTTTGGAGGGGAAATTTCAGTTCTACATATATTGTAGGGAAAAAATATGCAAGAGTTAGAGTATGATTTGGAGTAGAATATGTCTCTACAAATTTTGTTTCTTCCTGCTTTTGGTGGTCACACCCACCCTAGGGAGGTACATCAGACTTATTCTTTTTGGATGGTGGATCTATTGAAAGATTACACAACTATTTCCTCAGTGTTCCATGATCTCAATCAACTATTTTATGAGTCATCCAACTATCGAAATTATGTGCTTTCTTGGTAGAGATTTTCTTCTATCCTTCCTCTTCATTTGACCAGGGAATGGTTATGAAAGCTACTTGTTCTGGAGGACCATCTAATGTTACCTGTCTGGATTATACCATGCCTTGAGGTATGTCCTTAAAGAAAAATCAGTTCTAGATATTTTGACCCAACCTTCTATGCAAAGGGCAGTAATCTAGACGATCGATGAGGCTGACTTCATCAGGCTTCCTGTGCTATGGAAGCATGAGTAGGTTATTCTCCATAGCCTCAAAGAAGTTTCCTAGTACATGTTCATTTCTAAAGGATTACACTATTTTCATTAGTTTATGAAATCTTGGGTGGTTCTTGTTTCTTTGTGCTTCCAACCGAGGGTGATTCTACAACTTTTGTCAGTCAGTAGGAAGTGTTGGGCAGTTCAAAGTTTTCCTAGGTTCTTGGACTATTGAGTCCTTGAGGGTGACAGCCACAACATCCCCTCTTCCTTGGTTTTTTCATTGTGTTGTGGGTGTGGGATAATAATTAGATTGAGTTCATTGAATAGCCTCTTAAATAAGTTATTTTGTATCAGCAAACTCTCTGAATCCACCTGAATATTTCATGGGGGTTAGGGGTATCTACAGCTCATCCATGATATTTTCATCAAAAAGTTCCTGTTGTTTTTCCTATGAGAGTGTGATGTTGAGAGAATAGGGAAGACCCTTCCACCTTGCTATGAAGTTGGACACCCTTTAATTCTCATTCTGCTTACAGTTCACCAGGTTGATAATCATCATCTTCCTCAGTTTTGAATTAAATTGGTAAAGGAATTGATGATGAAGTTATTCCCAACCCATGATAGATCCTATAAGAATACTATTATACTAGACGAAGGCTATCTAGGTCAATATCTGTATGAAAAAACTCATCTTGTTCAACTCTTTCTGATCCAGATGTCCCATCATCGGCATGCATTGAGACACAAAGTGTGTGTGATGCTGCTTCCGATCACCTGCACAATTGAAGCTGGAAAAGGTTGGATTGCCGAAGTTGGGTGGATTCAAGGTGTTGTCTAACTATTTGGGAAATGAATTCTTCTCGGGCTTCACTGGAATGTGTTTCCCTTCCATGGATTCTATCAAAGTATCCAAAGATTCAATGGAAGTGAGAAATTTGGGAGGTACTATTGTTTGATTCACTCTCGTCTGTACTGAGCGGGTGGCGGCTGATAATGTTGTCTCACTTTTATCTCCTGTTGATCCTATAGTTGTCTTATGACTAAGTAGTTACCCTATCGAGGGAGAGGCTATCACCATAGCAGGGAGAAGTCCTAATCATCCCCAGATTCCTCATTTATATAGATGGGTTTTCTATAATTAGTCAAAATCTAACAATCAGACACCTCTCTAGTTAGAGGATCAACAATAGGAGGGATAATATTCACCTATAGTTGGAGATGATACCCAAAAAGAATATTTCCCATGAGTAGCTACTCATTGAGCTACTAGAGAGCTTATATTTCACTCTCATACTATGAAAATTTCTCTTCTGATGATGGAACACTAGGTTCAGTTGCATCTTTCCCTTTATATTTATAGATATTCTTTCGAGGATGTGGCAACTAATTCTTTGGTGGTGAAATTTTCTAGATCCTTCTTTGATTTCGACTGCGTGAAACCTCATTTAGTGCATCTAAATCACCATAATCTTGGGATATGTATTCTCTTTTTCAACCCCCAAAATCTGGATCTTGATCCATTTCTACCATGTTAATAGTGATGTTGTTCACAGAGTAATATCAATCAATGGTGGTTGTGCCATTTATTTCCACATGGAAAGTTGGTTCCATAAGGCTTTCATTAGGGTCGTTTGGTCTTGCGAAACTGGTGAGTCTTGATTTATTTCATCATCTGCTATTCTCCTCTTAGTTTATAACTGGTGACCAAGAGGGAATTTCCAATCAGGGTTTTCGAATGAGCTCCTACCAATAGAGGTTTGTCTTACGGAGAGAGAAATTGGTGGGACACTGACTTTTGATATCTTCCTCACAACTTAGAGAATATTGATTCCCTATGTGGTTCCAATGATAATAAAAATTCCAATATCCCAATGGGATGGGGTTTATTTGGGGCTATCATAAGACATGAATATATAGTTATCCCCACCCCCATTGTGGTTGAGGTGATCTGTAATTTTCATCAATGTCTCCCATCCCTTTTTTGGGGATAATGAATTTGGAGATGCCGATTGAGATATAAATTCCCCCATCCCTATGGGCTAGGGTTTGTCTGCTACTACTGCAAGTTTGTCCTGAATTATCTAGGAAACTGATGGCCTAAGGAGTGGAGGTAGTTGAAAATTTTCTCCTGGTATAGGGTTCCAAGTCTGTTCTGGTATGGCCACTAAGGAAGCTTCTATTGTGTTCTCTGTGTAGCAGTACATTTTTTTTGTGTGAAATTTGGGTGCGATGGTATCCAATGATGAGGATCGTTCCTTGAGGGTATTTTTCTAGGTGAATGAAACATCGATATTTGTGTTTGGAATGTATTTATATTATCTTTAGGGGTCCAGTTTTATGTGTTGTTGGCTATTATCTATCCCTAAATGTGATTTCTAGGCATTGTTGGAATAAAGGTATTTTGTTGTAGCAACCAACTAGCCCGAGAATTTCCTGGTCCCCTAACCATGCCAGAGGCTATAACAAGCAGGATGACATGTCTGAGGAGATTTTCAATTCTAGGGGATCATAGAAGTGTAATTCTCTATAATTTCCCCATCCTCAAATTTGAATTACTGATTTGGATTTGGAGATCAGTTATCTAAGTGTCATGATGCAATGGAGGCAAGTGTGTTGCAAATTTTCATTGTGATTTTCTGGTTTTGGATCTTGGTCCATGAAGATAGAAGCAATGTTGTGCTAGAAATAGAGTATCCTGATGGTATGAAAGTGACACTCATATCCTATATATGGGAGATTTTGATCCTTCAGTCGCTGATGAGTATCCCATGTATTATGGAATAGATAAGGAATGCACTCCTTTTTTATCTCGGTGGGGATCTCATAGCTGGAATTATTTAGGGGCCAAAACATGATGCATAGGTTTTTTCCAGCTATCTCTCTACATATGTTAATGTCGGCCTCTTCTTCATCATAAATACACACCCCCATCTAGTTAGACAGTAGAATATGACTCTGATAGTTTCATGTTGATAGGAGTGAAGTGATTCTATATGTTGATGAGGAACTATGTATAGTTGACTTATGTATTTCGAGCACCTATCCATATAAAGGTGTTGGTGTTTGGTTCACCTCTCTATAGGGAGGTGTCTAGATAATGGGAGGACTACCCTTCCCATTGGAGATATCACAGTGGGGAGGTTGACCATAGTGTATTTCAAGAGTAGAGTCCCTGAAATCCATCTCCACATTACCACAATGAGGACTATCGTG
Source organism: Viscum album (assembly GCA_963277665.1). Classification (NCBI taxonomy): domain Eukaryota; kingdom Viridiplantae; phylum Streptophyta; class Magnoliopsida; order Santalales; family Viscaceae; genus Viscum; species Viscum album. The sequence goes on from OY728119.1 coordinate 1,983,951,690, forward strand.
GTAATGAATGTCACCTAATGCCTCTTTGATAGAAGATTCAATGGACCCTTGTGGTGTTGAGAGTGTGTCTTGAACAACCTCATGGACACTAGCATTGAGAAGTTTTGAAATATAAGTCATGTTCTGTGTCATGGTAAAATTATGATGACATTAATTTCGTGGCAATGCAAGGATATGGGCTTGTTGTACGACAGTTGTTGGAATTTGTATATAACCACCTAGTGTTGTAGGGACATGATCAAATACTAAGGAGCTGTCGGAATATGTTATTAATATGCCTCATTTCTTATATGGATTTGAGGCTATCCTAAGGCGTGTGTCATTCTCACTTGATGAGCCTTAGTAATGATGGTGGGTATGGGCCTGATTTAGAGCATTTGGGATATGACACTAGTTTTTGTTGGAATGAGTATGAGCTTTCCCCGAGGCATGTGCTTCTCTCACTTGGTTAGCCCCAGTGGGATCAGGAGTATTCCCCTAGTCCTAATATGCATTCCCTAATGGAATATGCTGATAGACCTCGAGAATGGGAGAAGGAATATGAGCCTCCTCGTGTATTTCCTTGGAATGATTCTAGCACATTCATTCATTAACAGAAGTAGGAATATGTGCCTTGCTTATGTGATATGTTGGATTATTTCGACTAGATTCATTGATAGGAATATGAGCCAATCCCAAGGCTTTTTCCACTCTCACCTAGTTAGCCTCAGCCATAATGAAGATATGGGCTCGATCCTGGGCCTCCAGATTATGCCACAGGACTACTTCGACATACTTGTGCCCAAGTCCCAAGGAAAGTTCCACTCTCACCTGGTTGGCCCCAGTTGGAATCGGATTATGAGCATGGTCTGATTCCTCACCCTTAATTAGGATATGTCGACAATCCTCCCAGGTAGGATCAAGATTGTGTGCTTTCTCTGGTACAACCACTTGATCATGATGATCATAGTGTTGAGTTTTTGTATCGAACCAATGTTTTATCAATGGAAATACCTTCTTATAATTATTCATTATAGTATAATCACATTAGGAAGCACAATGAAATATATTGATACTAAATATTATGTTACCATTAAACATAATTTTTCCACTTCTCTGTTTTGAATTTCAAAAATCTAAAATACACGGTTGTGTTTAGGATGATTTTTGAAGTCTAATAAAACAAGAAATTTTTTTTGGGAATAGTAACATACCCTTATGAATAGTAACGTACCCTTATGAATAGTAATATGACCCTTATGAATAGAGAATTGTCCAAAATAATAGTAACCTTACCCATAAATGATTAAATAAAATTTAGGCATCTTATAAATGACAATTTGACCGTAGTACAATTATTGTTATTTCTGTAATTAATAAATTATTAATTATAATTAATTATTTATTTTAAAATAAAATTTATTTTCCTAAAATGTGTTCATAAATTAAAATTTCAATTTATTCTAGTTTTAAGATAATTTTATAAGACCATATGTAATTTTTTAAAGCATTATAAAATTAGTTTTAATTTTAAAAACTGTATTTTTTATGTAAATTATGATTTTATTTAAAAATTAAATTAGTCATATTTAGAAAATTATTTTTTAAAAATTGAATTCATTTTTGGATTCTACAGGTTGAAAAATTGTTAGTTTTAAAATTTCATATTTTTCTGGAATACTTGAATTTTTTATGAATAATAAAATAGCATAATATACAAAATAAGTTAAATACACTAATTATAGAGTCATGTATGGTTTTCTTAGGATGTAAGATCAGTTGGTTCGGATTAACATGATAAAATTACTTTAATTATTCAGGTAAGACTCACTTTTACTTTTCTTGTGGAGAAATAAAAAATTAATGAATTTAATATTGAGAAAACCCCTCTCCCCTCCACTAAAAATACCACCCTTCACACCCTCAATTCTTCACACCTCTCAAGCTTCAAGCCTTTCCTTAACTCTACACAAATCTCTTTCCTATCGCCTCACCCACGTCCAAGAACTTCTTTTCTCATCAAAAGAACAATCCTAGGCTCTTTAAGGAGGATCTCAGGAAGAGGATTAAAGAGGACATTAAAGTGAAGAAAGCATTTGGATACATGGTAAGGGGAAATTATCGAACCCAACATTCTTTCTTTGGGTTCTCCCTATTTCACTTAATTTTTTTTATGTTCACTCCTTAAAAATAATTTTTTCATCATTATCTTACCTTTTCATGGATGTACATGTTTTCCACAAGATTTTATTTCTAACAAATGTTTTCCAAAAGAACTATTCTTTCAAAATCACACCGTTTATTTCTCACTCAAGTTTGATGGTTATTGTATTAAGTATTTTATTCCCACTTTCTTTTGGGAACCCAAAGTTTATGAATTTTTTCTTGTGAGATGAAACCCATTCCTTTCCATGGGTTAGTTATTTTCATTTTTCATATATGTTCTATGTGGCTTGCATGATAATTATAATGTTATTATGTGACGGGTGCGCCTATAATTATATAGTGCAATATAAATGTTTGAATGTGACGAGAGCACCCGGAATTATACAGCTCTCAAATGAATTGGGTAATTTTATGAATCCCATGAGTTAAATTGAAATGATGTGTGAACAAGATGCTATCTTTTTTCACAAGTATGTTTGGTAGTTAACCACTAAGACACGATGTTTCGTTTTTTATGCATTGCCATAATTCAAGACTTTTATTAATTTTTCCTCCCATTATTTTGATGAGGATATTATGATTATTCTCTCCCCATGCTATATTGTTCTTATATATCCTCTTAATAGGATTTTGTCTCACCTCCTTTTGATGTATATCCTCAGGTGACTACATGTTCTAAGGAGAGGTCAGGTGCCAATAAAAAGCTTGAGAATAATGAATTAAATAAATGATTACGCTTGATGTTATAAATGTTATGTTTGGTACTAGTTTTCCCAAGACACTAAACCTCTGGATCTTCATGGTGTAATACTATTCTGTTGTTTATCTTCATAATTATGTAATGGTAATGTAAGAAAAGGATGAGTCGCTATTGTTTTCCTGGCCATAGAGATAAGATTATGCACATGTCCCTTGATCTGCAACAGTACCAAAATATGCCGAAAAATATCTTTTTCTATTTCTATAATGTATTGTCATTTTAGAAAAGTTTTTTTGGGGATGTAAGGCCGCACATTTTCCATCTCCTTGACATGTTGAGAGATATCTTCTATTGAAGCATGGATATTTTCCCACTTCTGGCATCCATGTGCCATCAAGATATGCCAATATGCTTCATGAATGGGGTAAGAGTATGAGCCTCCCCTGTTTTTGTTATAGGAATAGGCCCAAAGAATTGTTCTAAGAGAGTAGGGATATGACCCTAATAGCTAGTCCCTACCATAGTATGATGAAGGGTGTTGTCAGTAGGAGTGGGTGTATTATTCCTTTCATGGGTATTCAGTGTCTTCTTTCTCCGATGAGTCTTCCTCAGCAGATCCCATGCATTGGTGTCCAGGTGACTGTATATCAGGTTGTACCCTCATCATGTATTTGATAGGTACAATTATGATGATTCTAACGACAATGATTAGTAGGTTTACACCTTGGCGGTTCCAAAACCATTGGGAAGCCAAATCTAAACCCCTAATCCACCTTTATCAGGTATTGAAGGTGGCAGTTGTCACACTCCAGGGATAATCTCATGAAGTGATTAGTCATGGAAAAGGGAGCCACTAGTTTATTGGAAACCATCATTAAACGATGTGGACTCGATAGCAAACATGCTTGAAAAATATCATGAGAAGCTTCCATAGTTTGGATTATACCATATCAGTGGTACTTCTAAACCATCATGTTTTCTACCTAATGATAGAGTTGTTTGGAAGGTGAGACTGTTCTAAGACCCGTGGGGTCACAATGGTGGATGGAGTACCAGAATGAGTTCTGTAAGATGAATACATTTGCTCAGATTGGAAATCTGAAATCATTTATACAACAAAGAACAATTCCATCAATTAGTGTTATATCATAGGCATAACAATGCTCAATTAGATATGTATAGTCAACACAATTGTCATGTATTCCCTTTCTGACCATTCTGCTTGCATGGACTTGTCAACACAAGGACGGACTTATAGAAATCCCAGTTTATGATGGTCATGTTGCTTTGTTTGTATATGTTTTATGAATCAAAGTTTCATAAGAGGTTCACATAGAACTTATCTGTGTCATTTTCATATAAGGGGAAAGAAACATGGCTTGACAGATTATAACCCAATTGATTTTTATTATCGATATTCACATCAGTTTCGTCATTTTTTTTTCATATGGGTAAAAATAGAATGGTCTGAAGGATAATAACTCGATAATATTTTAATTTCATATATTCACATCAGGTTCACCATTTTTGTTTTGTCAGGATTTTGTGGCATGGAAGGGATCACACTCATTGTTTTACCATTTTCACTTTTCCCTAAAACTCCAAATGGTTCCTCCATACATAGTTGAGTATAGACCTTATTTCTAATGGATGGTGTTCATCTGGGTTTTCAGGACAAATGACTCTTAGGGAATCACATTGGTCGAGAGGATGGGATGTCGGGATCATCGCACACTTTGGATGGAATTATTTCTTACTTTGGGACTCTATTATAGATTTAATACACATTCATTAATCTCTTCCTAATCCTAATTTGAGACTAGTTTCTCTAACAAAATGGATATGGGTTAACTCTCTTTTATATGCAATAAATTGGGATCTATTTTTTGAATCCATTTATTTCTATGAGAGGTTCTTCATCAATTTCTATTATTAAGAATTTGTGTATATGCTAAAACCATATGAACATGTGCTTAGGGACATGGTTCCCTTTATGTAGGTAATTGATATTCTAATAATGGTATTGATCCATTATGAGGCATTCTACATATCTTGGTTATTGTAGGAATCAAAAACTACATAATTCGGTTGATCCATGTAGTTTAACATTATACGGTAAGGACTGATATGGGGGTGTAAAAATAAAAAATATTTTAGCTTCAGTCTGGAAGAGATGTCTTACATATCCTGATTATGGTGGGAATCAGAGTCATCATAGTTTTGTCGATGTTGTGGCTTACACACTGATGTTTCCCTAGTAAATTGGTATTTGATACCTAATTTGGTGTTTGTTGCATCAACATATGCCCAAATGATCCATGATCATTGTTAGAAACAATGGAGAGTGTATGACCAGCCTCATGGCTTATGGATAAGGGATCTACCTATTGGGTTAGTCCTTGGAGTGTTTGATATGGAGCTCGGGCCTTCAAGGAAGTGACCTTCATATCAAATTTATGGCAGGAATAATATTCACTATAGTTCTCTTGGGGATGTTGGGGATTACACACTGAGTATGACCTATTGAACAGGAATAAGATGCCTAATCAGGTCTTTGATTCATCCCCTTAAGTCCACGTGATACATGATCATTGTGAAAAACAATTGGGAGTGCATGATCATCCTCATGGTGTATGGATATGGGATATGCATATTGAGGAAATCCTTGGAGGGTCTAATATAGAGCTCAGTCCTTCAAATAGTCATCATATGTATCCATGTTATAGCATGAATCAAAGTCCTTGTAGTTTTCTTGGATATGTTAGGGGTGAAACACTGAGGCTACCCTACTGATTAGGCCTTATGATCTTGAATGTGTCTCATTATCCTATTGACATACTCTGATGGTCATCACGTTACTTGGCTCGACACATGTGGAGGGTGTCACGAGAGTCACGGTAGTGTAATCCATGGAGTGTCGTGTGTATCGGATGACACCTCAAGAGGACATCGTGGGACCAGAACGATATGTCCAGATTGTGTCTCATGTCTTGGATGATACCTCAGGGGGACATCACAGGACCAGACTAACCTGTCCAGAGGGTACACTGCAAGAGTTGTATTTTCATGTCTAGATGTGTCGACAAGACACGACTGACATGAGGGGGCACGGTCAAATGAGTCAGTTGGTGCGTCTTGAGTACATCTCTAGTCCAGGGTGATGAACCCAGAGGGTTATCGGGATCCATGTGGTGTCCAGAAAGGGTCTGCAAGACTTCTCCTAACATGTTCGAAGTGTTCTGCATATCCCAGATGACATGTCGAAGGGATGTCTTGAGGTCCAAGTGGTGTGACTTGGTACCATCACGTATTCTATATTGACACATGTGAAGTACACGGAGGTCCGCGGTCAGGTCCTATTCTTGGGTTTTCCACATTGAATCTTGGTTTTTTAAACTTTTTATGCAAGTTCCTCAGTTCGGTTTAGTGTAAGTTGGTTTGGGTCTCACATGATCAAGAGGACATGCAATATGGTTTTCGCATGTCTCACCAAAATACCTTCATGTGATATTTTATTGATCACGCTGAGGGTTTTATTCCTAGAATATGACTATTCTCATGGTCCACCGATTTATTACCCAGTGGAAATTCAAATGGTCGCATGATCAGATGTGTGGAAAAGCCTGAAGTCTGAGTGCCGACATGCATAGTAGAAGTTCGTGTCCAAACTTTTAGTGTTCAATCTTTCAACCAACGAACCAACTAACTGAACATTTTTTGAGTTGGAGTAGCGAATTTATTGGTGTATCCATCCACGTACTATCCAATTTATTCGGGGAATATGGCTCAAGTCCAGGTTGGATTTGACATGGGGTATGGCATTACGTGGTTTCATGAGTCTTTACAGTGGACCACCTCAAGGGTTCCACATAATGTTCAGTGGCCTAAAGTCTATCCTTCATTTATCAGATTATTTCCAACAATTAAAGACTTTCACTTCGAAGTACTTCCATGTCGTCATGTCAAAATTCCCAAGGGCCTTCATGAAATCCAAAAAATTGTTGAAATTAATTCATGAGTCCATGGATGGCTTGTATTGGGGTATCTCGGGACCACCCTGAGGGTTCAATGGGAACATCGCATGCCCTTCAGCGACCTGGAACCCTGATCACCTTCTCTTATCGCATATCATTCATTTTATGTGATGAAGGTTGGGAGTCACACAAGATTTTATGTATGGTATTGACCGTATTTCCTTGTTTTTTTTGGAGACATGTTGCATGACATGTATGGGTTGTATGGAATGTGATCATTTTTTGGGAATGTCCTCAAGCCAAAGGGCTTCTGAAAGGGGTGGTGGGCATGTCACTGAGGGATCATGGTGTTTCGCATGTCGTCAGGGGTGTTCTGCATGTATTTCAGCAATTGAGTACCCCCCTCACCTCCTTTTTTTTATATTTCCTTCATTTTATTTCACAAAGGTTTGGGGTCATGTGGGATTTCATGATCAATGTCTGGGTTTTATGACTGATTTTTTGGTGATGTTTCACTTCACCAAAATGGTGAATATGGAGATCATGTGAGCAAGTAGAGGAGAAGTTTGTCTTTCTATATTTAGAGTGCCATAGATTTGTCTCGATGCATGTGTAGGATTCCAAGAGGCGAGGTTGACAAGCCAAAGGGGCTTTGTGGGGTGAGGCGGTCATGATGACAAGGTATATTTGTGTCTCAAAGATTCCTCAAGGTGTGTGTCACATGTCATTCCACTACTAGAAATAATGGCATTTGCAACGGGTTATTTCCGTCGGGATCCCGTCGCTAATAGGCTTTTGCGACGGGGTCCCGTCGCAAATAGCCCGTCGCGGAAAACGGTGTCACAACAACAATTATTTGCGACGGGACCGTCGCTAAAGGTATTATTTGCGACGGAGATTCTTCCCGTCGCAAATATTAGTTCGTATATTTGTGAAAACTTTTAAAAAAATTAATAAATTATTTTAATCAATATTATAATAATACTATTTGCGACGGGCATAGTATCTCGTCGCAAATACTAAAAAAAATAAAAAAAATTATTAAAAAATTATTTTAATTAATATAATAATAATCCAAATATAATTAAAAAATAAAAAAATATTAATAAATTATTTTAATTAATATAATAATAATAGAATTATAATTCAAAAATAAAAAATAATAGAATATTAATAAATGATTTTAATTAATATAATAATATTAGAATTATAATTATAAATAAAAAAATATTAATAAGTTATTTTAATTAATATAAAAATAATAGAATTATTTTACATTCAAATATTAAAATAATTTTAATATTACAAAAAAATATAATTAAATTATAATATGATAAAATTTTAATATATATATATAATTTAATATTATAAAATATAAATAATATTATTATTCATATTAATATTGTTATTTAAAAATATAATATTATTAATATTTTATAATGAGACAGAAACTACGAATATAAAAAAATTCATATTTTGATTTAACAAATTTTATAACATAAAAACAAACTCTAATCTGAAGGAGGGGGGGAGGGGGGGAGGGGGGATCTGCAGATGCTGGTGGAGGAAACACTATCCCTAAAGCATGAGTGAGTCGGCGCATGTACTCCATCTGCTCCTGATGCTGTTGCTTCCACCGACTCATCTGCTCCTCGTATAGCTGCTGCTGGCGTCGACGCTCCTCCTCATACTGCTGCTGCTGCTGACGCATCTGCTCCTGCTCCTGTCGGAGACTCTCTATCAGTGCAGTCTGAGATCGCAGCTGATCCTCATACTGTGTAGCAGAAGAAGATGCACGAGCTCCTCTCGAGCTGGACGCCGACATCGCAGCACTACCATAATAATCTCCGGGAGTCAGTCGAGAGCTGATACCAACTACCCGGCCCTTCTAGAAGGCATAATGGGTGACCTGCATCCATGCCGCCTCATCAAACTGACGGCCAGTGGTCTGATATGATGACTCAGCCTAACTCTCAGGCCGGGTCTGTGATGTTGCGGCCTCATATGACTCCTGTAGTTGTAATTTAAAATTAAAATTGTGAATATATTATATGCAGTTAATTTTTAAACTTGAAAACAAATAATACTGACCACGATGTGACGCTGACAATCACCTCTGAGCTCCCCAGTAGCAGGATCACTATACATCCTCCGATATACGTCGTACTCCGTAATATCGGGGTGCTCGACAGCCTATAAGAATAAAAAATAAACTGTTAATATTTATAGTTCTATAAAATATTTATAAATAATGTATGTACCAGATGCTGTCTATGAGTACTGAAAGTACGACTCCCAGCTCGATGAGTCACCTCCTGTCTCCCTTGATTCTGCCTCCCCACCGATGATCTCCTCTGAAAGGCATCACTCAACCAGTGCACACATAATCCATCCCATACATGGGATGAAATGTACTCTGGTCGGTGTACTCTACATGACTCGTCAAAAACTGACACTCCTGCTTTCTTCGTGGCAGCTTTTCTTAAATTGTGAAAAAACTGACGAAAGCGATCACGTATGGCCACCTCCCATGCCTCGTGGATGGCGTCATGCATGGTATCCTCGATCGGATACCATAAACCCTAAAAATAAATCAAAATATCAAGTTAGAAATGAAATAATTTCCAAAATAAAAATTATTTATTTACGTACGTACCAACCAATGGCCGAACATGGCCTGTTGCACATCAATGGGAATCTGCTCCCATGTGGTCTAAGGCTGAGAGAAATAGTTGCACAAAATAGCGCTGCCCTGTCCGACTGCTATATGTGGAAAACTGTAAAAATAATAAACATTTATTATGTGAATAGATTAATGAAATCTTAGTCAAATCCACAGGTTATCACACAGGTTATTACACCTCTGTGTGCATGGATCAAACCCAAGACGTGGACGTCGCTCGGGGACGGGGTCAGGAATCATCAATCGTGCAAGACCGTGCCCCCTCCGCGTACTCCTTGGAGCACCTGCAGGCTGAGGGTCATCTGCCAGCAACTCATCCGCATCTAAAGGCAGGTCAGCATCCGCCAACTCACAAAATGTGTCGTCGTCCATCTGAAACAGAAAATGTTAATGTTGTTAGCAAATAATTGATAATTACTATTATATATACATATATATTAGTTATGATTGTATATAACTACCATGAAATTCTATCAGTGTTCGTCTTCATCATCATCTTCATATATGTCAATGTCATCTTCATATTCCTCCTCAACATCATCGATATCCATTCGAGTTCCAGTTTCTTCATCTCTTACCATTTCAAATTCATATGTGACATCATTAATATCATCGTTATCACCGACTCTTAAATGTGGGGTGTCGTCATCGATACTCATGTATCTTTGTAAAAAAGATTGATTTTGAGTACTCTCTTGAAAAACTTCAATTATTTGCACATCAGTGAAAGCACATTCAATTTGACTAAACTGATTGTCTCTAATTTTGATTTTTATTATACTCCACCAATCAGTCAACTCTCTTGATGTAGAACAGTACTTTGCGTAATAAACTTGATGTGCCTGTTGAGCCAATAAGAATGGTTCATTTACTGCGAGAACACTTTTACATTTAATATCGATGATTCCATGAGTCGGATGAACACGCACGCCTCTCTCTGTATCCAACCACTGACATTTGAACATGGTTATGTAATGTTGTCCAAGATAAAAGAGTTCAATGATTTCATCAAGTATTCCATAAAAGTCAACTTCATTTTCTCGATGATGAGATCCTCTCAAGCTAACTCCACTGTTCATTGTTTTTTTTGATTCCCCATATGAATGTGTGTGAAATCGAAATCCATTCACCACATATGCATTATAAGTTATAACAAGTTTGGAAGGTGGGTTACTCAATATACATAGTCGTTTGTCAATTTTATCAGCATGTCGAGACACCTGAAAATTTGTGAAATAATTATCAATATAGTAAACTGTACATTGAATGAGTTGCTAAAAGATAAAGAAATTATGTTACGAGTTTTTGAAACCGCTGAGAGAAATTTTTCTATCGGCGTTCTTCGAGAGCAGCTGCTGTAATTTGGGGAATTTTTTTCTTGATATGATTATCATACAACCTATAAAAAAAAGTTATTTACTGTAACATAAATGATAGAATAAGTGATATAAACACTTACAGTACAACTGATGTCATCTTTTCACAGTTGAGCAGAACATACATATGAGCTCTGTGATGTTCATCATCCGAAAGCCAGTGTTCATAAAATCCACCAAAACCAAGCTCTGGCTGTTTGAAAACAGATAATTGATTGTCGATTTCATCAATATTTCTCTCGTTCCATCCCATTCGGTTGTGTTTTGAAGGATACTCAGATTCAAAATAATGGGAGCAGAAAAAAGATATTTCCTCTTCCAAATAAGCTTCTGCAATAGATCCTTCAACAGATGCTTTGTTACGTACTTTTCTTTTCAATTTTTGCATGCATCTTTCAAATGGGTACATCCATCGAAACTGTACTGGACCTCCATATTTGGCTTCATATGGAAAATGTAACATCAAATGTTCCATTGAGTCGAAGAAAGATGGTGGAAATATTTTTTCCAGTTTACATATAATTACAACAACATCTTCTTCAAGTTTTCATAGAGCATCATAATATTCTGTAGCCGCAAAAATTTCCCGAAAAAAATGAGACATGTCTGTTATGGAATCCCAAATCACAGAATTCAACAGACCTCTTAATCCAATGGGTAGAAGTCTTTCCATTATAACATGACAATCAGGTCTTTTTAATCCAGTAATATGACCATTCTTTACACATCTACCCAAATTGGAAGCACAACCATATGGAAGTCTCAAATCTGCAATCCTCTGACAAAATAATAAACGGTTTTCTTTAGACAGTGTATAAGCTGCTTTTGGTTTCAGTAACCTTTCTGTTCTAACATTCTCAAACAGTTCCAGTTCTGGACGCCTGCAAATTTGGGCAAGATCTAAACGTGCATTTACATTGTCTTTTCTCTTTCCTAGCGTATCCAAAACTGTATGAAACAAATTATCAAAACAGTTCTTCTCAATATGCATGACATCCAACATGTAGCGGACCAACAAATCAGACCAATATGGAAAATCCCAAAATATGCTACGTTTAATCCAATTGTGTTCTTTCCCAAAACCAGAAATTTTTTGTTGGTTTATTGTGGGAACAAAATTGATGGGAGGTAATGAAAATACAACTGAATTTAACTCCGAACATGATAGCATTTTTGGAGGTCCATCTCTTTCAATTGTTCCTTTTCTGAAATGAGATCTGTTTCTGCAAAAAGGATGATCAGCTGGTAGAAATCTGCGATGACAATCAAAATAACAAGGTTTCTTTCCATGAATGAGCATAAATGCTTTGTTCTCTCCCATACAGTAAGGACATGATTTATGACCATGTGTAATTCAGCCAGATAACATCCCATAAGCCGAGAATTCACTAATTGTCCACATCAATGCTGCTCTCAGTATGAAATTCTAACATCATATGTACTGACACCAGTACTCCACAATAAACTTAATTCATCAGTCAATGGTTTCAAATAAACATCAATATTTTTCTTCGGATGTCCTGGAATTAGTAAAGTCAAAAAGATATATGGCTCCTTCATCAACATCTATGGAGGTAAATTTTACGGAGTTAAAAAAATAGACCAACATGAATATTGACTACCATAAGATCCGAACGGACAGAAACCATCAGTGGAAAGGCCCAGTCGAACATTTCTAGCTTCTAAAGTAAAGGATGGATGCACTCTATCAAAATGTTTCAATGAATCACCATCGGCTGGATGATTCAAACTTTTATCGGTTGAAATATTTGCTTTATGCCATGACATTATTGTCGCTGTATTCTTAGAAATGAATAAACGCTGAAGTCTGGATGTAAGCAGAAAATATCTCAACTGTTTTACAGGAATCAAACCAGACTTCCCATGTTGCCCTTCTTTATATCTCAGTTTCCCACATGTGGGACAACTATCCAACGACTCATTTTCCCCAGAATATAAAATGCAATCATTTGAACATGCATGAATCTTCTGACAAGTAAGTCCCAAATTTCGAACCAGCCTCTTACTCTCATAGTAATTTGCAGGAAAAACATTTCCTTCGGGAAACAGTGTTTTAAGCAAAGAAAATATCTGGTCAAAACAGGTGTTTGAAATTCCGTTATCTGATTTGATAGCCATAAATTTTTCAACTGCTTCTAATTTTCTCATCTTGCATCCAGGATATAATGCATCCTCAACAGACCTCAACAACTCATAAAATTCAGACGGTGCCAACTCAGGATTTGAATCTATATGAGCCGGAGTTTCTGTATGTTGAACAGATGAACCTGCAACATCATGTACTAAATCTTGAAATAGGGATGGATCCGGAATCAAGTTGGTATCACCTACTCTAGAACTGCATTCACCGTGTTGATACCAAAAAACATAATCTGGTTGAAAACCAAAACGCAAGAGATGTCCCCCCACTTTGTCAAACGTGTCAAACGTTCTCAATGCACATTTTCTACAAGGGCATTTTATTTTGCCTTCTGAAACAAATTCTGGATTTGATGCCGCAAAGGATAAAAAAGTCTCCACACCCTCTATATATACTGGATTTAAACTAGAACCATTTGGATTTCTACGTTGATTTATCCATATGCGGTCATCTAATAATGACTATTGACAACCTCGTTGTTCCATATTTTTTTATAAAATATAAAAGCATTACTGGTTTTGAATAATTTGTTAGAAAAAACACTCAAGCAAAGATTGAATATGTTGGGAATAAAGCAAAACATGTTACAAATATTGATAATTTTAATATTATATTGATTTTTTATTATTTTAATAATACTAATATAATTTTTTTCATAAATATTAATTATATAATAATAACATTATTACATTATTAGTATATTTTATTATTAATATTAAAATAATATAATTTTCTATATTATATACAATTCTCCTTTTATCTGTGTGTTTAACATTCTGTCTCCACATGTAATATTTGCATTCACTTTCACCTCTCCATTGGTGAGTAGGTTGATAATTTTGAAAAAGAATGCAAATATTACATGTGGAGACAGAAAACACACAGATGAAAAGAGAATTGTATATAATATAGAAAATTATATTATTTTAATATTAATAATAAAATATACTAATAATGTAATAATGTTATAATTATATAATTAGTATTTATGAAAAAAATTATATTGTTAATTATTACTAATTATTGGTAATTATTGGTAATTATTGGTAATTATTGGTAATTATTAGTAATTATTGGTAATTATTGGTAATTATTGGTAATTATTGGTAATTATTGGTAATTATTGGTAATTATTGGTAATTATTGGTAATTATTGTTAATTATTGGTAATTATTGGTAATTATTGGTAATTATTGGCAATTATTGGTAATTATTGGTAGTTATTGGTAATTATTGGTAATTATTGGTAATTATTGGTAATTATTGGTAATTATTGCTAATTATTGGTAATTATTGCTAATTATTGGTAATTATTGCTAATTATTGGTAATTATTCCTAATTATTGCTAATTATTCCTAATTATTGGTAATTATTGGTAATTATTTCTAATTATTGGTAATTATTCCTAATTATTGGTAATTATTGGTAATTATTGGTAAATATTGGTAATTATTGGTAAATATTGGTAATTATTGGTAATTATTGGTAATTATTGGTAATTATAGGTAATTATTGGTAATTATAACTAATTATAACTAATTATTGGTAATTATAACTAATTATTGGTAATTATAACTAATTATTGGTAATTATAACTAATTACTGGTAATTATAACTAATTATTGGTAATTATTGGTAATTATTGGTAATTATTGGTAATTATTGGTGATTATTGGAAATTATTGGTAATTATTTCTAATTATTGGTAATTATTACTAATTATTACTAATTATTACTAATTATTACTAATTATTACTAATTATTCCTAATTATTACTAATTATTCCTAATTATTACTAATTATTACTAATTATTCCTAATTATTCCTAATTATTCCTAATTATTCCTAATTATTCCTAATTATTACTAATTATTCCTAATTATTACTAATTATTACTAATTATTACTAATTATTACTAATTAATACTAATTATTACTAATTATTACTAATTATTACTAATTATTACTAATTATTACTAATTATTACTAATTATTGGTAATTATTACTAATTATTGGTAATTATTACTAATTATTGGTAATTATTACTAATTATTGGTAATTATTACTAATTATTGGTAATTATTACTAATTATTAGTAATTAGTACAAATTATTACTAATTATTACTAATTATTACTAATTATTGGTAATTATTACTAATTATTACTAATTATTACTAATTATTACTAATTATTATTAATTATTACTAATTATTGGTAATTATTATTAATTATTGGTAATTAGTGGTAATTATTGGTAATTATTGGTTATTATTACTAATTATTGGTAATTATTTGTGATTATTACTAATTATTGGTAATTATTTGTAATTATTGCTTATTATTGGTAATTATTCCTATTATTGTTAATTGTTACTCAAATTACTAATTATTGGTAATTATTGGTAATTATTACTAATTGTGGATAATTATTGGTAATTATTACTAATTATGGACAATTATTGGTAATTATTACTAATTATGGATAATTATTGGTAATAATTACTAATTATTGGTAATTATTTGTAATTATTACTAATTATTGGTAATTATTAATAATTATTGCTAATTATTGGTAATTATTACTAATTATTGGTAATTATTAATAATTATTTCTAATTATTGGTAATTATTACTAATTATTGCTAATTATTTGTTATTATTACTAATTATTGGTAATTATTACTCATTATTACTATTTAGTACTAAATATTGATAATTATTACTAATTATTACGAATTATTGCTAATTATTAGTAATTATTACTAATTATTACTAATTATTGGTAATTATTGGTAATTATTGGTAATTATTACTAATTATTAGTAATTATTACTAATTATTACTAATTATTGGTAATTATTACTAATTATTCCAAATTACCATTAACTATGAACAATGAATACTAATAATTTAAATTTATTAAGTAACAAAATAATCTAAACATAATTAAATTAAAACTAATTAAGAATAATTGAAACTAATAAAAAATTTAAAATAAATATTAAATTAAAATGAACATAAATACCTTTAAAATGGATATGAGGTTGATCTCTGATCGTTGTTGAAAACTTCAATATCAACTCCGGAAAAAAAATGAAACTTAAGAAATGCTGAACTCTAAAAATAGAGTTTTGAGAGAACTGGAAGATGGAGTTTGAGAATGAATGAAAAAAATGGATGGGGGGTATTTATAGGTTAGATTATTTGCGACGGGTGTATTTGCGACGGGTATCCCGTCGCAAATAGTATTATATGCGACAGTACCCGTCGCAAATACCTTAGCCAGCATTTATTACGGTCAACGGGTAAATAGTCATTTGCGACGGGTCCCGTCGCAAATAACAACCTGCCGACATACTATTTGCGACGGGGGGTATATTCCCGTCGCAAATATCTTTTACCGCCGCCGGTTATTTGCGACGCGCGGTAACCGCCCGTCGCAAATAACTTTCCCGCGATTTGGCGCGCAAAGCGCGCCAGTCCTTTTACGACGGGGAAAGCTATCCCGTCGCAAATAACTACTAGTTTGCGACGGGGGAATTCCCCCGTCGCAAATAAGTTTCTAACGGGGCTATTTGCGACGGGATTTATCCCCGTCGCAAATAACTCGTCGCAAATATCCATTTTTCCCGTAGTGTTCAGTGACCGTAGACACCACTAACATCCTCCCTTTTGATCCCCTTCATTTTATGTGAAAACGGATGGGAGGTATGCAAGTTTTCTCAAGTAATATCTATGATTTTTACTTGATTTCCTATGGTTTCTCACATGGAAAATGTTGATCATATTAGAGTGTGTAGGTATTATGGACAAAACCATGTGTCTATCCTTAGAGCATCACCAAATTGTTTGGAAGTTTTGTTGTGGTGTGATAAACTAGCCAAAGGGGTTTCACAAGGCACATCAGGTAGGTCATGGTGTGTTGCATGTTTTCAGGGGCGTGTCGCATGTCCTTTAGTAACTGTGAGCCCCTCTCACCTCATCCTAGTTATCTCCTTCATTCCTTATGACAAATCATCAAATAAATTTTGAGATGGATTTTATATCATTTACAAATTTTATTCTTCCCAATGATGATTTGGTGTGTGATCTGTGTGACCACTGAGGGTCTCTTCTTTGAAATGTTGCTTCCCTTTATTTTTGAAGGATTCCAGATGGTTTTTTTGGTAATTACCAATGTAAAACCATGTGGCCAAGGGGATTATCATCTAGATGTCACTGTTTGGCCACTGGTGAACAAGGTTTCTCATTGAGAAAGGATTTGTGGGACTTACTGCGAGTTAGGAACCTTTCATGGAGACATCGTGTGACCTTGAAGTTGTCATGCTATCACGAGTCTTTAATCATCCTATTATTCCTTGCTCTCGTGGGTAAAATAATACCCATGTTTGGATGATTTTTCCTTTGTGGTTTTTGTGATGCCTATTTGGTGGGTTTAAATATTACAAAAAAAATAAAAACATCTTGAAATACTTTACAATGTATTACACTATCTCCCACACTTGTTTTTCACTTTCCCCTAATTATGCTCAATAAAAAATCATAATGGATTTGGATAATAATTTAATAAGTGTTTTGGATTGATTCAATATGGGTTTTTAAGAAGATTTGAGTTTAGATCCTTTCTCACTAGTTATCTATAACCTATAGAATAAAATAAGAAAAAAATGGAAATTTATTAAAAAAACAAACAATATTACAAAGTGGGAGATAAGAGATTCTTAGGTTATCCCCCAAGTGGTACTATATTCATAAAACAAATATCCAGGAATTTCTAATGGTCATACCCAATCCAAAGGGGGATTGTTTTTCTTTGATATGAACCACACACAGAAATATTACTTTAGTGGTCCTCTTCAAAAACCTATTTATCAAGGCGCCCCTAAATTATGTAGTCTGCATCCATGCCTTAGATGATGACAATCGCCTTTCATGTTAGGGGTTACTGGTTTATGTAGAGGACCTCTTACTCCTATAAATGAGGGTCTATGATATCTACTGTGTGAGTCAGATTTTTTAAAAGAAGTGGCATATATTTTGGTTCAATTTAATAAGCTATTATTTAATTAGGTTCAGATATTTTCTATCCTCTTCATCTATAATATTAAGAGACATATGCTCATATTACACAAATTCCCATTCACCTATTGATCCATTATTACTTACATCTAGGGATAAAATTAATAGTATTCCATCTATATTCACATTATAGGGCGAGTTAAAAATAAGTTTCCACCAACATTTTCTCCCGCTTATGAAATTCTCCCTCTCTTGCGTGCCATCCTATAGATCTGTATCATTATGAAAGGCCAATGTAAAATCATTTCCTTTATTATCTAACACTATTTTATCCTCAATGAAGAGAACTTACATGTCATATTTACTCTCTAGAATAATCTAAAAACTATCTAAATATATAATACTAACATAGGGATAATTTGTTGATAATTAATCTTCAAGAATATTCAAATATATTGAGTTAAAAAAAGAACTATCTCCGTATGCTGGTTAAACTTCAATCACTTCACAGTTTTGAGTGATTTGGGAAGGGATAGGTTAAATAATGGTTGTGGAAATATATCTAACATTTCATAAAAAGGTTACATAACATAAAATATAAGCTGAAAACACTTTTCATTCAACATAAATTATTTTTTCGTTCATCCATCCCCTTATTGATGAGATCCTCTATTAAAGTGACTTCATATTATTTATGTTGTTCATGTTATACAATCTAATCATGTAAATCTAACTAATGTGAGTCATTAATTTATGTATATGATTCATTATATTGAGAATTAATCTTTAGATAAATGTTTTTTTTCAGTTTTTTATTTTTTTCTTTCAATTTTAATTTTATATGTTTTACTAGAATGAAGAAAACTGATAAGAAATTGTTTTTGGTCTCCCCGATAATAATTCCAAAATTGATGTTTTGAATTTTATCATGAATTTGTATCAATATAATTAAATATATTATTACCTAGAGAAATGATATATAGTGAAAATTAAAGGGATAATCTCAAGGAGGTCCATAATCACATAATAGTCTTCATATGAATTATTTGATTGACTATAAAATATTTTGTAATATAAAATAAAAATTGGTGATGAAATTGAATAGTAAATTGAGTTGAATTTGAAATAAGATGAAAAATGAAACAAAAAAAAGAAAATGAGAAAATAAATAGGAAAAATAACTATGATTTGGATAATGATAAATCAATCAGGATCACTCTCTCATTCTTTTACAAAATATTTTTCTCTTAATTAATTATCAATCAAAAATTAGACATGTTATCACTATCTGATTACCTCTCATAGCCTCAAGTAAGTATCAAATAATGTAAAAGAGAATTTTAACCATCACTTTTATTTCCTTGTGCACAGTGGCAGTAATTATCACTCAAATGGTAATATGAACCTCGACACTCTCCCCTCACTGGAAAATAAGACACACATTCCACTGTATATTTCCTGGAAGTGGGTACCATTATTTTACATGAAATCCAACTACAAATGTATGATATACAACTCGGTGAAGGAATACATTGAATTATAAGATAAAGAGAGGATTTTTATGAGAGTAGTTATAACCTGGGTGGTTATAAAATCGCATCCTTATCCACTAAACCCCTCTCCCATCATGAAAAAAATGAGAAATAAGGAATAATATATACAAACTAAAAAGTGAAACACTAAATTAATTCCCCTCCACCTAAGGAGAAAATCATTATCCCTATATAAATGTTGATATTAGAGATCACAAGGGTGATGATAACATAAAAAAATTACATAAGATATAGAAAAATAAAATAAATCCTATAATCTCACCAGATACCCAGATGTCGGAACCCCTAAAATAATAGCTTCATCCCCCTTTTATAATAGTGCTAGAACTATTTTGAATCCCTTGTTTTTAGACATGGAATACCTTTACAGTTTTATATTGAGTGGAGATAATGGAGATGAGCACACATATATCTCAGCATCATTTTTTAATGAATTATAGGGAATTAGAGTTCAAACTTTCTACTTAATCTTAACCATCTCATGGCCTTAGGTATATATTTATTATATCTCCCATGGTCCAAATTTTCTATTTGCATAAATTATCTCCATCTGGAAACCATTTCCATACCTTTCCTAATATATCCATTTAGAGAGAATGATGGTAAGATTTTTTGTTAAGGGATACCATATATTGATAACATCTCAAGGGATTGAAATCAATGGTCAATGAAGGCACTTATAAATATTCTTAACGGATTATAGAGTAGTTTTTATCTTTGAATTGAGGATTTTAATGGGGTTTATGGTGTCTTAGTCTCAAAATAGATTTAGATACTATGGTCGTGTAGACGTTGTGGGTGTTTTTAATTTGAGATCTGGTAATAGGTGATGATATGGGATGACTCAAATTTAAATTAATTTTCCATTCACTATAGTATCTCACAGTTCTGATAACAATTTTTAATTTGAGTGTGGAGGATAATTCTTTATAATTATACATGTGTGATACTTTCTCTTATATTATCTTCTAGTGATTGAGTATGGTAATGGTTTAAAAAGATTCTACCATATATATTAACGTTTCAATCCCTCCATGGCCTAATTTATATTCCTCCACCATGAGCCATTCAATTACACATATCCAACCCCTCACCCTTGGATGGTATTTTATCCTGGAATCGATGCGCCTTTCTGGGTTGTTTTTTGACATAATTAATTGATTTTCCAAGGGTTAACACCTATATTTTTATTGAAAAGTCTTTAATTAGATTTAGTTTTATTTTATTCTTATATATGAATTTTCCTTAGATAGGAAAATGATTGTTTATTACAAATAATTTGTGATACCTAGGTTACTCATAAAAATACATTCATGATTATACATTTCTCTTTACATATTGATTCATTATGTATTATAATAATATAAACTTCAAACTTGTGAGAAAATAAAATAATATTATTTTAGGTGTAAGCTTTATTATGAATTAGTTAAAACATAATAAACTAATTAATTATGAAAAGTAATCCATTTAAAAATGCATCTATAATTTATTCTAAAAACAATAGAATGTGATTAGTTCCCTATAATTACCAAATTGATGGGGTAATTATCAATTAATAATAATTAAAAATATTGAAAAGTTGGCTCTCATCAAATTGTGTTTAATAATTCATTGATATGATGAAATAATGATGTGATGTATGATATTATGATGTATAAACTATAATGTAAAGGCTAAAAGCATGGAAAATATTTTTTGGAATCCATAAGTTGGGCTAAAAATGATTAAATCTGTGGGATTAGTAAGGGGTCGTGTTAGGTTGTGATATATAACATGCCCTAGGTTTGAAAATTTCTAATGATGGCCTATCATGGAAATTTACATGTGTTTGACAGGGATATGATATGATATTTGTGTTTGTCCATTATATAAATTGATAAATGATAACAATATATTTTTGGGATATTTCATTTTGAAATTAATAGAATATGACCCAAACAAATTTATAATATAATGTAATTTATCAAATTTATAATAAAATAGTGTGATTTGGACATATTAACTAATTATGATATCCAATTGATTAAGTAATTATTTTTTATTTAATTTTTAAAAATAAAAACATAAAATAATTATTTTGATGATGTGTATGTGTTTAGAAATAGAGGAAATCTTAGATAGATTAAAAATTATTTGGTCTATCTAATAAATTTCCATGTCAAATTTTTTAACCATGATATTTTGCCTCTAGTGACTTGGTTTCATAAGAATAAAATGGGAAATATACAGGCTTCATATGTGATAAGATGTATATCATAGAATATGATATAGGAAGTGATGATGAAAAATAATCTATACTATTAGAGTAATGAAATATCCCAGACTAGGGAAATTTCATGTTTTTATGCATGATTCAATTAGTGCTTATTATATTAATATGTCATGTCTTGTGAGGAAATTATTCTTTAAAACATGTAGATATCAATAGATGAAATATTCAATTACATGAACCATCCCACTTAGACCCCAATTTAAATGACAATAAGCTAAGTGTGCCAACCCAATCCCACATACAATAGGCCATAGGATTGATACTTACACCAGGAGGGAATAATATACATGAGAGGCCTTATACTATAATAAACTATAATAGATATTCAACTCAAACATAAGATATATCCAAGGAAATCTTGAATTAAATAAATAAGATACCATATAATAAATGAATGTGTGACACAAAAACTATCCAATAAAAAACGTTGTCTACCACTAAAGGTAAAATACTTATATAAGATAATTTCACAAAGTTAAAAAATATTTCATGATAAAACACAGCACATAACTACAAAAACACCCATGAAAATCTGTGATAGAAACCATCTCTATGATGTACCATCATATGCAACTATTAATACTAACTTATAACTCCACTAGATTTATGTCCACAAAGGATACATCTAAAATATGCATCATTTTCATAGACACAACATGTGTGGGAATAAATCATGTGAAATGGTGGGATTAAATATTCCTAGTAGGATGACAAGAAGCCAAAAAATAAAGATGAAACAACTATTCCAATCAACCCCAAGAATGTGGGAAATAAGGACTGTATTATAATTCCTAGATATTCTCTAAGGTCAAGAAAACCATAAATAAGAGAATAAACCCCACATTTACCACTAATATCCTCAAATGATTGTTTCTTGAAAACAACTTTATATACTAAAAATTTAAAAACCATCATAAAGTATGAAGTTATTATCCTAGATATTGGTTGTATTTCGAAGTAAACTAAATATGAATTACATGTCAGAAGACCTGTTATATCAATACCAAAAATTTTAAGTACTACTCATATATCATAACATTCAAGTTGCATCATTGTATCTATATTTGGGGACCTTTACCTCATTGAGGTGTGCATATCAATTTAGGGGGTATCAATCCCTATAGAGGACCTATTCTTCATTGTTTGGTGTATGAATTGGTTGATTGGGGTACAAAATCCATATATAAAGGACCCTCACACTACTATAAAGGGGGTAACCAACTCCACTAAGTGTGTGAACGAACCATTACATACTATTAGTATGCCACCATGGGGTTTCGAGTCCTATCTCAGCTCTAACTGTATCACCCATTCTCTTCATCATTGTTTCATTGAGAAAAAGTACCCCATTTTCATATAATTCCTAGGAAAAAACACTAGATGATAAATATATAAACACTATAACATTCTATTTAGATAAAAATTTATAATTTATTATTTGTGTATCTTATTTGTAAAATGAGTGATAAGATATAAAAAACACCAAAGAAGGCACAATGCACAACATGTACTATTATGTACATGGATTATAAGACTCAATAGTATCCATGAGTATACCGCCATAGTCTAGATTTTATGGAGACAACATACAATGTCTGTCTAATAAGATATATATAAAAATGACTTGATTATAACTACATATATATTACATTATTTTACATGAATATAATTTATATCTTATAATAAATCACACCCTATAACTGGTAGGACTAGTTTATTTTGATATTACAGTAAATATATTCTAATTTTAAAATAAATATTTTACATTTACCACAATATTATCTACAAATGATATTCTTCTCGGTATATCTTCTGTTATAATTTTATTTCTTACTTGGAGAATAAAATCATAATAAAGGGGTGATATCAGATTCTCATAAAGAGGCGAACATAAGATATTCCAATCAAATATAATAAGTGAGAATAAGATAAAGATGTGGTTATGATAATATAGTAATGGTTCATGAACATAGTATAAAAAACCATACCCAATAAAATGTAGGTCATAAAACATGATTTGTTGAAACTTTTATCGATATAACAAAAAACATGAGTCACAGGAGTGTAGACACAACAGTCAATAATCATGATTTATGAAAACATAATTCAGGATTGTTTCATAACATAGAAATGTAAAAAAATAATCACATAAAAAAATTTCATATGTTAAGGATCAATACCAAAAAAAATTATCACATTGTAGAGAGAGTCCCATAATGTATTAGGTTCACTCCCTATTCCCTAAAATTTAAAATAATTATATATACGACTTTACGTAATGAATTAGAGAGCTATATAATTTTGAAGCCATCTGTTATATAGTGGATATAGTCCCTTAGGTTTTAGGGTTCACTCACCATTCTCCACCATCACATGAGATATAAATATTTATCCAATTCATTAGAGGGATATATTATTTTTTTTCTTATCCATCACATAATGAAAAACCATACATACATGTGTTCCACACGAAAAAGAAAATTATTCTATCACATTTTAATTAACTAATGAGAAAGAAAAAATTTCCATAAAGATTTATATAATACGTTGCCATAATAAATTTATAGAAATAATTTGGATGACAATGTTAGATCAAAGATCTAGTAAATCATAATAATCATTAATGGATTTTGGGAATTTTGAAAAAAAATAAAAGAGTATTAGAAAATTCCATTGAAAAATAAGAATAATTATATTTTATTTTTTATTGATTTTATTTTAAAAGGAAATAATTTAAAAAAATATTTCAGAAAACTACTGAGTATGTGGTTAAAATTTACTTCATAAAACAATGAAAACCTAGAAAGAAATATGTGTAAGTAAAACTAAATAAAAAGAGAGAGAAATAAACCATGAAGAAAACATTAAAAACATTCCTTCCAAAAAAATTTATGGAGATTCAAAGTAAATCGAAAATGTACATAATAAATAATATAATTATAGATACAATAATCCATAAAAACATATAATAAATAAGGACATAGATGAGAAATATTCTTGACTAAAATGAAGAGATAATTTTCACTCTATATATCAGAATCCTTTCAGACAAATAGTGAATAAAAGGAGGTAAAATTGAAAAAAGAAATGTAACACCAAAATATAAACATAGTACAAGAAATTATATGGGGTTTTATAGAGGAGTAACATACATGTTACCCTAATGGTAACTAAAACATATAAAATATGTATTCCAAAGTGAAATTGGAAGAAGAGACCCTTATGGATTTTGTATCTTTTGAATCAAAATACCCTGAAAGAGAGAACCTAATATGAATTTTCAAATACCTTCAATTCCTAAAAGTTATTATAAAATAAATCCAAGTATTAATATATATACCAAATAAAAATAAAACAATTAGTGAATATGAATCATATCTCAATGAAGGGATATTGATATGAGAAACTCTTGCCTCAGACTTCCTCTTAGTAAGAAGTTATCAAAATCCTTAATTAATAAATTTAGGTTTATTATTCATGAATATAATTAGACTATTCATATTTATTTTACTTAATACCATTAATTTATAATTCCATATTAACTATATATTAATTTTTTATTATTAAAATTAAAATTCAAGTGTTATATATTCCATTTTTTAACGCATGCTTTGATTCAGTAGGTCTAGTCCTTTCACTTTGATAATGTTTTCATAACATATAGAATTTTAAAGAAGATTTATTATATGTTTTAGATATATTTTTTAATTATAATGGTTATTTTATTGAATTTATCTCAATTATTTATAAATAGCTGTTAAAATATCATTTTTTATGAATTTCAATTCAGTAAAAAGAATTTATTTTACTAATGAATATACTTATATATATTAATATTAAATAATTATGAGAATATATTATATTAATAATTGAAAAATAACATTACTAGTATTTAACTTTAATTAATCATGACAATGGTAACATATAACATCGTTCGTGTAGGTGGTAAAACCCACCAAAACAAGAACACATTAGAACTAATAAATGAGTAAGGAAATAGAGTTATATTTTGATAAAATAATTTTTATAGAAATATAATTATGTTAATATTACATAATTAGGGTGGATGATTAAATTTAGGAAGAGTGTATATCATAAACAAAATGAAAGTAATGAAGAAGAACTTGTAACATTGACGAATTCACTCTCACTCGCAATGTTATCCTTTAGAGTAGAGGACTTGGGTCTCCATATTATGATAAAATGATTCCAAAAATAAGAGAATACATTATCGAAGTACATTTGGAAATATATTGAAGATAAAAATTAAGGATGTTAGTGGTTTGGAGTGTGTGTAAGAGATCTTTTTTTATATGAAAATGAGGACCATTTCTTTGTAAAATTGAGCTAGGTGAAGAGTAAAGATATAATCACATGGGTTATATTTGATTTAGGAAAGTAAATGTTTTTTGGAATAATAATAATGACTATAAAAGATAAAAAATAATTATATACTAAATTAAAAAAAACATTTTAAAAAATTTGATCCCAGTCATTTTTACCTCTTTTTACCTTGTTTAATTATTTATCATGGTACCCCCTTACCTAATTTCTATTTTTTGATTAAAAATTTTGAATCCATTTAATCTAATTAAATTTTTAATTATGGTAAAATAAACTATATGAAAAAATAAAATATATAAAAAATATTGTTTTTGTAGAAAAACAAAATTTTAGACATTAACTGTTCTTAATATTATTTTATATAAATTACAAATTAAATGAATTTTAGTATTTTTATTTATGAATAAAAAAATTAAATTTTATAATAATCATACATTAAAAGTGATTAATATTATTTTTTAAGATAAAAAAAATGATAACACTTATAAAAATAATAATTCCTTGAAAAGAATATCCCATTTAAAATTAATTAATTTTAAACGCATATCATTAAAATTATTCATTTATCCTATAGACATTCAATTCTATGAATCCAGTGTTATTAAAATTTTTGTTTGAATTAAATAATCACAAAAAATAATTCTTTAATAATAATAATAATATAAAATGAAATATATATATATTTTTCTAATAATGAATTATAATTAATTATTATATTTTTATTTCATTTTGAAATTATTAATTATGTATGTTTTACATTATTTTTAATTTGTAACTTAATAATAAAAAAATTAATATATCTATTGAATACATGTTTATTAAATGATCATATACCCAATGACTATATAATAGTGACTATATATTCAATGACCATATATTCGAAAACCATATATATATATATAATATTCATATTACATTCCCATTTATTTCTTTATATAAATCTCAAAAATACTGAATCTTATTCTATACTTTCTTTTTTCAAAATATTTATCATATTTCTAATGTGTTTTATTCTTTTTACAATTTTGATTGATAGTTTTATATTAATGAAAGATAATGATGATGAGAATTTAAATATTTTTCTATTTTTATTTATTTTTGGTTTCATTCATTTATTTATCTCATAATTTATTTTATTTTTTATTATAATATTATAACATAATGATATAAATCGTTTTACACTTTAGTTTAGTTTTTCATGTATCAAAATATATTGAACATCATATTTTTTTAAATGGAGATACATACTAAAACCGCAGGGTGTTATACATAGTGTGTGGGTATCAATGAACCATCTAGGAATGTACTACTAGTACATGTTTATCCATAATGCATGAATATGGGAAATATAGTTCTATGTACATGATTTGTGTTATGTCATGCCATAGTTCATAGGGTTACAAATTGTAAAGTATGCCCAATATGGAACACTGTGTGTGGATCCCATGCCCCAATCGAGTGTGTACTACTAGAATTTCATGAGTTATTTACTTTTTATTCAAGGGGTGTAACATGTCCCACAGAGCATGTGAGGCCATCTGGTTAGCTAGTAGTGTAATTTGGAAGGCACCTAAGTCATATGTACTATTATAAATGGAATGTAATTGTGAATCAGGCCCTATGTGATATTTATAATACTATGGGAACCCTAGCATAAAATTAGGTGTAAAATATAGTGTGTGACCTTTTGGACTATATATCATCTAGTTGGGAAATCCTAATCAAAATTTCTTATTCATACCCTATTGACACTACGACCATCACTACCACTTATTCATCCATCCAATCCTTCACTAACACCCAATATTTATTCCCCGCTAACTCTCTATCAATATTTTCCATCCATTACATTGTTTTCATCCTACTTAGGCAGAATTATCACCAATCCATCCATTACCAGAGTATTTATCCAAACAATTGTCATCATGCTTCCTGGTGTAATACCATGTGCTGCTTCTAGGCTAAAAATATATCTCTAATTTTGTAATCATTGATCACCATTCCCCATTGGGATACCAGTTTTGAACCACCATCCACTGAAAATGATGATGAATAATATTTTCCAGTTTAAATAGTGAAAAAACAAAAGAAAATGTTATTGAGCTTGTGGTTTCCAAATCATCACTATTCATCATGTATCGAACATGATTCACTATTGTTAATAATAATAATAATAACATAAAATATTACAAATAAATTTCTCACAAACCAAACAAGTAAAATATTAAATTAATTAAAATTGGAATTCAAAAAGATAATCAAACATATGAAAAACCATGCCACAAAAATACTTAGATATCGCTCACTTAAATAATTTTTCATTTTAATTATTCAAAGAATCAGATCACATGACCATGGGTAAAAAAAGAATGCACTTAGTGATTTGTAATTACATGGATATAACATAAGAGTATTAATCCTAAATTATTTGTTAAATAATAAATATATAATTATTCAATACATTTCATCATTTTGAAAACTCTTTAATTATTTAGGAATTCATTTTTAGAGACGTGAATCAATGAAAATCAATAATGAGTCATGAAAAAACAATAAATTAATACCTTATTGGTGAATCCTCAATGATTTTATTTTCATTTTCCATTGATTCTTAGTTTTTCACCATCGGATCATGAATTCTCTACCATCCTACCCATCTGATATCAACACCACTAATGAATAAATCCTCAATCTACAATAAATTTAGTTTTACATCACTATTATCAAGGGTTAACCCTAGGATGGGGACTAAAATATTAATTTATAATGTCTAAATAGGTTAATTAGTAAAGAAAATAAATACAAAATAAAGGAACGGTCCAATATCTGACATCGCTATAAATAAATTACACCCTCTAGGGTAATTCACTTTATACCTGACACAAACATGATGTTGTAATTACTATCAAAGTTCCTATTTAAGATATATCAGTGTTCACATTTCAGAGATTATTATTTATCTATTTATTTAATAAATATTAAATATCCCTTAAAATCTTACCTACTTAGAATCCCACCAAAGTTAAACCTGATGGTAAACACCATGTCCCAATCCTAGTGGAGTGATTAAAAAAATAAGGACATTTAAAAATGAAAAATGTAAAAATTATTGATTGTGGAAAAACCATGTCAATACATTCCCCCCACATTTAAACATTTTCATCCCCAAAATTAAAAAAACTTCTTTTATTAAATATAGAAACTCATAAAAACCTCATAAAAGAAACCACACATCCTCATACACTCACAATCAAAATCTATAGTTCCAGTTTTTGTGGGAACCTAATAAATAACCAATTAGGAAAACTATTTCTAACATTATCACTTTCATCCTAATTACCTTCCTGAGATTTCCACTCCCTCATATGGTCTGATCAATTAATTCCCATTTTCTAAATGCCTCAAAAGATGCATAAGCTCACACTACGTGACTCCTACCAAAATTACATACCAAATACATTTCCATAGTTAGATCACACATCTTCATAGTATAATGTGAAAACCATAAACCAAAAAAATCAACCTTAGAATGGTTTGTTAATAAGGGTTATACCTTCAAGAGGGTTTCATTCAACACCTCTAAATAGAAACCCAAAAGATACAATGTGAAAACCATTGATCTGCATCAAAACATTATAAAAGGATATCCATCTTAATATTTTACACCAACCCTATAAGAGTTCACAATGGGTGGCTCTTTTTGTTCTGCATTAACTTCTCATCACCACTTAAAAAGGAATACATGATTTCACCACAAACACAAAGGATAAGGAGTTTAATAACTATTGGAACTCACTATTAAAAATATGAATATAAGAAAAAGGTGTGATACAAAACCTTAGTTCCTAAGCCCTGATTCTTGGACTTCTTTACCCTAGTTCTAATGCCCAAGTCACCATTCTTGGCATTCAACTCCCTTTCACTCATACCTGAATTCTTGAAATTTTTCCTCCTAGTTCCCCAGAAAAAATCATTGACCACCCACAGAATTAAAACAATAAAACACCACCTCACATGCTTGAAATTCATGTTCCCTATTCTTAGACATTTTTTATATATAGGCCCCAAGGGGTCTCAATTTTAATAACTATGGATAATAAAGTGAGGCTTGAAGATATTATCACCTAGGTCTCCCTTTTCGTTCTAGGTATCCTATGAAGCTTAAAACCTATGAGAATTAATCAACTAGAGTGGTTATTGAGTTATCCAAATGTAACAACCTCTTCGAGAATCATATTTTCTACTAAATATGTTACATTAAGTCTAAGGACTATCAATTTCACCATAATAGAGAATACTATTCTTGACACCTTAAGGAGTATCAAAATAATGTGAGATGAACACAACATCTCTTCAAGGTACCACAAATAAGGGTGACCTGTCAACCACACCCATACAAGGGAGACCCCTTTCCTGTACACAAATTAGGGTGACCCTTTTTCCCACACTGATATGAGGAAGGCCTTCACCTACACCCATACAAGGGAAATACTTTTCCCACACTAATATATGGTTGGACATTCACCCACATCTAGAAAAGGGTAAACCTTCACTTTTATTGATACTAGGGAGACTCTTAACTCCCACCCATATAAGGGAAAATATTTACACACAATGATGTGATGTAGTCCCTTCCCTGGTAGTGATACAAGCATAACCTTTAACATGCACTGATATAAGGGAGACCCTTTTTCTGCATCCATACAAATGTTACAATTTACCCACATCCATCTAATGTCCATCCTCCACCGAAACCCATCTAGTGGAGATCCATTGCTCGAACCCATCCAAATGTGATCTTCTACCTAAACCAATGAAATAGAAACTTCTCTACCCACCCCTCATATAAGGGTGACCATTCCTTTGATACCCATAAAAGGGAGACCACTTCTATTTTCCCTCATACAAGGGCGAATCATCCCATTATCTCTTCACTACAGTGACACGTGTTTTGTTTATCTAATATTAGGGAACCATGTATCTTATAATTTCAATAATATATAATACATCTAACTAGAGTTCTTGCATAGTCATCAGATTAACAATACCTCTTCCAAAGCCACTAGTCATACATGATCGGAGCATGTGTACCAACAAGAAACAATTCGATTATTTATTCCATTGATAAAAGGTCACTCTTACTTGTCCTCCAAATTAATAAGTCCATTAGGGGATTTACAATGATGTATCTCTATGACAATGAGGGTCCCCATAATATATTCATCAGTGAAGACACTCATGGATCATTCAACATATAATGGTCTTACCATGATAGAGATCAACCATCTTGGGTGTTTGGTGGGAATCCTGGTCCGCTCAATGATCTATGATAAGTTGATATGACTTTTGAGGTGTAAAACCCTATCATGTTCCCATTGATGATTTAATTACTATGAATCATCAAATAAACTAGAGTGAGACAATTAACTTTTGGAAACATCCATTCTAGCTGTGCCTGGTCACTGGTAGAAAAAAATCTATAAATGTGTAACTCCACTTATGCTATCACATTTATTGAGAAACTTTTTGGGCCGCCACCAAGGTGTAACCCCAATAATAACATCATTGGGGTAAGGAACCCTTATCAAGTCAATTAACTATACCACCATCTAGGAGGTATATGACTTAGTCCTAACACATCTCTCTTGTAGATATATATTCCCCATGATTCTAGTCATCCTTCTCCATCCACTAGCAGATATAAGATAGGAAATCATATCTTTGGCCCCCTCATTAGGTGTAATATCCAATCCATGATTCCTTAATTAATGTTTTCATCCAAATAATTTATTAAATATATTCATCTATTAGGGCCACCCAATTGAAAAACCCCCAATCAACCCTCAAATTTATCTACTATCCAAACACCAAAATCTCTACCATGTGATATTAAATAGTACATTACAATCATGTCACATAAACAATGACATTTGAAATATGTGGGATTTTATTCCTATTAATTATTATGTGTAGGATGCATCTACAAGATTCAAACCCAAAATCTAAACCAAATATATAAATCCATCACTTTATTAGGATATATTCCCAATAAAAACATGCCACAAACTTGAGGTCCATATTAAATTAGGTCAATAATAAAAAACATATTCTTAGGGCTATATTCTCTTATAAATCAACTTGAGAGGGCCTCTCATGTTTAATCCCTAGGTAAAAAAACATAGGAATATTTCTCTTAGAATAAAAGTACATATGAATTTAAACTTACTAGAATTGGTCTTTCTTACTTAATCTTAAAAGGTACAAACTATCCCATTTTAAGTGGCACTGAATGATATGGGTTCTAACTCTCATAATTTGGTTATGTAGGAATCTCTTTTCAAAACCCTAATCTCAACTCCACAACACTTACCGCCACCCATGAAAATGTTAAATTATATAATTCCAATTAATAAGGATTTAAACACTAGTAACCCCAATTAAATAAAAGAAATATGGATAACCTCTGATAAATATAGATATTCTGAATGAAAAATGTAGAGAATGCATCGTTCACACATGGGAAACTAGTACAATGAAGAGATTTTAGAAGGATTTCAGAATATGTATTAAATATATAAGATATCCCTAGATTTGGGAATAATTATCTCTTAAAATGGGCATAAGATCCCACCCTACCAACCTCTAAACCAATATATAAACTAAAGAATCACTGGAAAGAAATCTCAGTGATGACCTTCCAGTGGAAATAATTTCTACAACAATGTTTATAGTGAACATTAATGTACAAGGGATCCATCAGAGATTATATCAGAAACTAAAATAGTGAACTTGATGTGAAATATATTTTAAAACTAATTAAATAAGTAACCATAGGTGTCGAGCATTTTGTTTCCCAACCATTCCCCAAATTACATCAGAAAAAATGGTGAACCAAACAAGAATCCTTAAAATATAACAATATTTTGATATAAGAAATAGTATTGATTTTATATTGTATGTTCACTTTACTTTCTATCAGAGTTTTCATATGAAATTAAAAAAAGGTGAACTTGATGTGAATAATTTGACAAGAAAATCAATTAGTTAAGATTACTACAACTTAAAATACTACACTATAGTGTTTTATTTTTTGTGGTTTTTGTGTGTACCATATACCATATTAAAGATCCCCCTTTTATCCAAATATATAGAACCCCTAGTAGGAAATTAATATTAAGTTTCATCCACCACAAAGTTTGTGGGCTCTAGGACCAAGTGGGTGTTGTCATTGACACGATATTTAAAACAACAAGTAATGAATTTATTGGAGGGGGAGTGACATAATCACAATACCATTTCAACATTGTAGGAATATTAGAGGAGAATTTAGGAAATGAATACCAACTGTCTATATGGATATTTTAAGGTTTCATAGAATCTAGTGGAACCCACTACCTCCACCAGCCATTTCTGGAGATTGACCCATTAATGTGATAATGTTGTCCTCCATTACCCTAAAGAGGTAGCGGATTTTCAAAAACATCTAATAAATACATATTTTTTTCCTTGAAAGATTTTAATATATATATATATATATATATATATATATATATTCAGAGCTAGGCGCTAAGATGGCATTCCATTCTGAGGCTTGGTGTGCTTAAAATTAATTTTATAAAAATATTTTATATATTTTACATTACACGAACATAGTTTCATAAATAAAATGGTATAAATATAAATGGAAGCTCATATCATAAATGTGAGACCACAGTTGAGTATGGAACATTATGTTTCCCTAGGAAAGACTTAAAATAAGTTGGCATGGGTCATTCAGATAAGTTGTCCCTTGGTAGTATGTTTAGTGCACTAATTAAATTATTAATTTAACTAATCCATTAAAATAACATAATATATTACATTTATAAGTATGATGCTATGGTGATATTCTTAAATTTATCTACATAAACCCTAGTAGAATCCATATAATTATTCTCCTACTTTCATTACAGAATCACATCAGATGTAAATAAGACACTACATAAGGGTAAACTGGGACATAGTGAACATAATGAATTCCTTCAATCATTGGTGAGCATGTTATTCAATAAAAAATGAGTTAATATCCAGGTAGGCTCTTCAATTTTTGTTTTAAACCCTAATTGATTAAATTTAATGAGAAAGATCATGTCTTCAATGGTCTATTCAAATTGTTTAACCCTTGAATGCACATATGTTCCAGTCTGAAATTTTTTCATTTGTTTATAACCTAAAATATAACTAATATTGATATTTTTAAAATAATTCTTGGTAGAGATCAATAAAACATTGTTTTTTATGCCTTTCACCCTCAATTTCATTTTATTCATCATCTTTGGACCCTGTGGTCATGATTCAAAATTACTGGGGAAATACCAAGCCGGATCAAACCCTCGGATTCAAGATGATTTCATGTTAAATGATCATAACATGAAACAAGTGATGGGAAAAAAGTATTTGATTCTTATAGATGATTGATTAATTAAAAAAATCATATGATGGTGTGGAAATTCATACGGGGTGTGTGATGAACCTTGATGGATCAATGGGTAACATTTTCTAGCCACCAGATCCACGCAAATGATGTACAATGGAAAGATCCACCATTTTTTGATGAAGGTAAGGCAAGAATTGAAGTGTAGAATCTAGATCTGGATGTTCAAGAAAAAATATGAGCCTCTTAAAAAAAATTGACTACACACCGTGTAGTTCTATGATCACATGGTTTGTATCCCCTATGCTACATAGGTTAGGGTTTTGGAAAATTATAGTGATGGTACAACATGTATCCCTCCTACACACCATGTACCACTTCCTCAGTTCGACGATCTATGTGGAGGGTCACACAATCAAGACCACATGTGTGAATACAAGGCCAGGGATACACTGTGTACTAAAGTACACAGACATTGTTAATCACACCGGCAGAACCTCAAGTGTCCTCAATGCATTGTGTGGACCCCCTACACACTATGTATCCCTATATGGGTATAAATACATGTACCGTATGGGACATATCCAGGATATAAAATGGTACTACACATTGTGTGTATCCCATCACAAAATGTGCACCCCTTTTTTATTTATCAGTTAACATCAATCACTCATACCTATTTCATTCTAAGTCAAATTTTAGCTCACCAATATATTATACTAAGGTTTTTTTTTGCATAGAACATGATGGTTCCATAATATGTTGACTTAAGGGTATGATGAAAGATTTTTTTGGAATGAAACCTATTTAGGAAATGATTTATGATGGCAGTGATCACACATGATCTCCAAAGGATTTCAGAGTGGAACCCTCCAACTAGGCTAGGAAAGGTTCCTCTATCTACCATTAGAGTGGAACCCTCCTACGTAGTTAGGGAACATGCCCTCTAGAATCAGTGAGTGGAAACCTATTATTGGCACATGGCATGGGTCCTATACCTACCTATCAGAGTGAAACCCACCTATTGGGATAGGGCATGGGTCCTCCATATTCTAGAGTGTAACCCTTCATCATGGTTGGGTATGGGTCCTCTATCGACCATCAAATCAGAAGTTTCATACAGAGTTATGGTGGGGGTCCTCTACCATTAGTGTGGAACCCAGCTATTAGGAAGAGCATGGGTCCTCTATTGACTATTTTAATGGAACCCTCATGTTGTGTTGGGAATGAGTCCCCTATCAACATTTAGATTAGAACCCTCCAATTAAAACAAGGTATGGGTACTCTATCTATCCACTAAGTGGTACCCTATTATTATAACAAGGCATGGGTCCTCTATATATAGATTGTGGAACATTGATTGTACAAAATAACATTGAGATAAGGCTTTACATGGTTTTTTTCTTCTGGGAATATGTGTGATATGTTGGGTATCAATGATCGATTTCTAGATCTATTGGAAACTCTTTTCATGAACTAGGCTGTGAGATGGAGATCCCCTTCTCTCTCAATTTGGTTTCTTTGATTTTAGAATATATATATATATATATATATATATATCCATTTTTTGGATTTGGTTACTCTCTTTCCATGGGTTATAGATATGTGTGGGGTAATCCACCTACTCACTATATTGATCTCTTTGTAGTTTTATGAGGTTACTCTCCATCTATGGGTGGTAAATACTTGATGTGTAGTCCACCTAAACATTGTGTTGAGCTTATTATGTTTATATGAGATTAATTCCTTAATTTGGGTTGAGTTATTATTTACTTACTATCTACTGTCTTTCCATTCCTATTATGCCACTTACTTCTCCCCCTTTCAACATTCCAGGTGTCCTACTGGATATATATATACTCACCCCTTCAAGATATTTTCCCGCATGTGTTATGACTTATGTAGACGATGGGAAGGGTGGTGGTGAATTTAGAGGTACATAGGGATATTTGGTGCTCGAGACATCATATAGTGGTTGTAGATTAGAGACAAGGACTTGGTCTATCTTAACATTTTACTTTCTAGTTTTTTAATATTGGTGTGTCTTCTGGATGGGTGTGTATTTTTTCCCTTTACTTTTCTGTTTTATTTAACGTACTCTTATACCCCTAGAGGTTCTTCATTCTTGGTTTACTTTCCAGTTGTTGCATATTTTTATTATTATTCTTATACACTTATGAATTGATATGGTCAAGTGTGTTCATATAGGTACATTAAGAAAAGACCTCAAATTTATGATATGACTTTTGGAAGTGGTCTCCACCCCATTTCATATAGAGGTGGGAATGGGGTAGTTTTGGATCAAGCCTCGATTAGGTTTAGTACATGAAAGATTGGTATCAATGGTGGTTGGATCCTTGGGATGGTGTTTCAAGTATTCCCCTTATGAGGATTTGGATGGGATTAGGGAAACAATGTCAAATTGTCTCGAGTATGGCTTTCCCTATAGGGAATTGAGTGATGGTATGGGCGACCAATGTATCTATTCACTAGAACCTTGACTACCAACTTGTTGACTCGGCATACTGAGATATTGGTTGTATGTATCAATGGTACATTAATCATATAGGATTGAGTATTTGAATTTCATTCTTAAATCAAATCCCAATTGTTATATATATATATATATATATATATATGCTCGTCTGACCATGGTATGACTTGATTAAATTTTTAGTATGTCTCCATGATGCCAGCCAGCCAAGAAACCGGTTCAGGATTGTAATGATGGTACAATGACTGATGAAGCCTCAATATAGGGCCAATCCCATGAGATCCTTCATCCATGTGGATAATTAGAAGCACCACCTCCTATCGAGTAGTAGATCATTCAATAAAAGTAGATTGAGGATGCACATATTCTTAGAACACTTCAAAAGTTCCAGTGCTAGAGGCCGCTGAGGCTTCATAGTGAGATAGATCCACAAGAAGCATATGTTTGGATTTAGTTAGTGTTCTGTTTATTTATGATCATCTTAAGAGTGGAGGATTAGGTGTTTTCATTGGAATCTATCCATTTCCCTGGATCATCTTGGTGTTGGTGGAGTCATGTTACTCAGATGTGTGATGAGTCGACACTCTCAAGGCCCAACTTCTAGTAGTTGTTATGTGAGAAATATTACCCCTACTACTTGAAATTAGTTTGGATATATGATATTTTGGAGATGTAGTAGTGAGGGATGATATTGGATGAGTATGTAGAAAATTTCACATACATTACAAGGTACTCCTTTGAAATGATCCAGGATGGCTACTTCCAGGCAAGGAAGTTTGAACACAGACTCCATCAAGATATCCATGCTAGTGTGGTACCCTTGTGAATTCACACCTATGACAAGGTATTGTAGTGGGGACTAGTGATATATATACTCTTCTCACAAGAACTTCAAGTTGTTGAAGATAGAAATGGGTTCCACCGATTTGAGACGTCTACGGTAGTTAGAAGGTGCCAGTGAGTAGGAACATTGCATAGAAGATCCTATTGTGATCAAACTCAGATGTGTGGCCATACGATATAGGGACAACATAGAGGGATTAGTCATCCATGATATGGGAGATGTTATTATTTTGATGGTTGAGGTCACATAGCATGTGACTGGCCAACCAAATGTGCTGAGGAAAATAGGAAGGTAGATAAAATACCATCATGGCAGAGACAACATCATGGTCAGGGATTACCCAGACAAGGGAGGGGTGGTCCATAAGATGGTGGATCTAGAAGAGGATCAGGATGAGTTGTGGGTGGTGGATGAAACTATGAGATCCTTATAACACCACCACAAGGCCACCCACATTAGGTTCAGTGAGATGGAGGTTGGGGTTGTGGATTGTTAGAGGCTTTGGATGCTTATGACCCCGCGGTACATGAGATTATAAGAGGTATTATATATGTTTTTTCTTCTATGAATTCAATATTAATCTAAATAGGTGTTATAAACTCCTTTATATCTATATTCTTGTTGTTAGAGTTGGACATCCCAGTTGAAGTGCTATCCTAGCATCTTCATCTTCAGGTTCTTATAGGAAATTCTTCTTATGAATCTTTTATCTACAAGTAGTGTGAGCTATAGATTAGTGGAGATGTGTTCATGTGGGACCTTTTGGTCATCATTTTGGAAGCCTATTATGTCATCTTGGGTATAGTTTCTTTTTCATGGTCCATGCCAAGATGAACTAAAATCATAGATGAATCAGATGCCTCCACACTGATGGTTTTAGACTCACCTTTTTTGCTGAGATAGATCTCATAGTAGGGTGAGTGAGTGTTTTGAGTAGGAGGTTTCATCCCATCAGCCATCGGTTAGTGAGTATATCCCTTGGTGTAGTAGGATCCTTAGGCATATGGATTCCTTCAGTCATGGAGGATTATATATATGTATTCCTTAAGGATGTTATGGAACTACCTCAATGGTTGGATATGGGGTTTGGTATTGACTTACATCCCAGGACCTCTTGGATATCTTCTTCTTCATTTCAGATATCACCTACCAAGCTCTGGGAGATGTGTTTTTACTTGGAGGAACTTCAAGATAAGGGATTTATTAGACCCAGTGTGTCCCCCTAGTCATCTCTAGTGTTGTTTTTGAAGAAGGTGTAAGGGGTATTTCAACATCTTATTGATTATCATTCCCTGAAATAGACTATGATAAAGAAAAATTACCCCTTGATAAGAAATAAAGACTACTTTGACCAGTTTTGATGCATGAGATGGTTCTAGAAGATATTTCTTTGGTCCGGCTACCAACAGTTGATATTTGGTGAGCCTGCTATTCCAAATA
Organism: Viscum album; assembly: GCA_963277665.1. Classification (NCBI taxonomy): domain Eukaryota; kingdom Viridiplantae; phylum Streptophyta; class Magnoliopsida; order Santalales; family Viscaceae; genus Viscum; species Viscum album. The sequence continues at coordinate 1,983,991,113 of OY728119.1, forward strand.
TGTCAATCAGATGTTTCCATAAAGATTATTAGTTCTTGGTGATTCTATTTTCTGTGAAAAATTTCCCCATTGTGATTATAGATTTGATGATCGTGGTTTTCTAGCCACACCTGGACCAGTTTTTGGTTATCATCATTGATGAAATACTCATCGACTCTACATCAGAGGAGGAGCATGCAGAACACTTGAGGATGGTTTTATACATTCTTTAATAGCACCATATTTATAAAAATATCTCAATGTGATATTTTTGGATCCATGAGATTCACTTTGTGGGGAAATAATTTCCTAGCATGGTTTATCCAGGGACTAAGAAAAGATTGATGTAGTGCATTATTTTGTAACTCCCAAGAGCATGTCAGATCTATGGAGTTTTCTTAGCTTTGAAGGGTACTATGGGAAGCTTGTGCCATAATTCTCTTGGATCGAAGCCCCTTTAACCATGCTGATGCAGAGAGGGAAGCCTTTTACTTGGATTGATAAGTGTCAGATATCCTTTGTGGTGTTAAGGATGAGGCTGACGAGTGATCTTGTGTTGAGACTACTGGATGAGGGTGTGGAGTACATAGTGTATTATAATGCATTGGGATCTAGGCTAGGCTATGTGTGGATGTAGTGGAAGGCATTTATCACATACATTTTGAGGAAGTTGAATCCCCATGAGAAGAACTATGTGACTCATGATGTAGAGCTGGCAGTGATAGTCATCATCTTGAGGATATAGAGGCATTATCTTCTCAGAGAGTGCTTTGTGGTTTATCAAAACCTCAGAGTCTCAGGTATTCCTACATTATAAAAAACCTGATCATGAGATAGTATTGATGGTTGGAGTTCCTGTAAGACTATTCCTTTGATATAGTCTATAATTTTGGGAAAGAAAACATGGTAGCATATTCCCTTAGAAATATGTCCCAGGCTTGCTTGGTGCAAGATAATTTTGAGCAGTTGGCTTCCATGAAGATGACCTTGGTAGGGCAAGAGGGAGAATATTTACTTTAATTTATGGTGTTGACTCATCCTCTTCTCAGGAATGTGAGAGAGTATCATTTGGGATACATTGACTATGAGGTCTTTCTTGACCGTATATCCATGAAGGATTCAACATATGGATATTATGAAGGAGGAAATCACATCATCCTTTTCATGGGACAGATTATGGTCCCAATCATGATACAGGAGGATGTGATGCAGAAGATCCACAATTATAATCTAGATATACATCTCGGTGTGGGGAATATGTACATGGACCTTCAATAGATATTTTGGTGGTCCTTCATGAGATGAGGTGTGGATGAGTTCATCTCTCGGTGCCTCACCTAATCGTAGTTTAAGGCTGAACACCAGGTTCCAATAGGTTTGTTACGACCCCTTGAGATCTCATAGTGAAAGTGGGATAGTATATACCTGGATATTGTGACTGGTATTATATGGACAATAAAGGGCCATGATGAAATTTGGATTATAGTTTACCAACTCAAAAAGTCAACAAGAATCCTTACAAATAAGGATCATAGTTCATTGGAGAGTTTATGGAAGTTGTACGTATGGGAGATATTTCTCCTTCATGGGGTACCTTCGACTATTCTCTTTGATTGTGATGCATGGTATACATCATATTTGTTGAGAGGCCTACTAGAGGAATTCAAAACCCAGATGATGATGAGTACAACTTTTCACCCTTAGAAGGATGGGAAGATCGAGTGTACTATATAGGTGTTGGGGGTTATTCTTAGGGATTTCATGTTGGACTTTGTATGGACCTAGAATGATCACTTTCCTTGGGTAGATTTTCTGTACAAAAAAAGCTATCACTCTACTATCATCATGGAAACTTACGAGGTCCTACATTAGAGGACATGCAAGTCACCCTTATGCTAGATAGAGATTGGTGAGATGTACCTTGTGATTCTATAGATCGTGTAGGTGATTATGGAGAAGGTCCAAGTTATCCATAAGCAGATGAGGGTAGCCTAGATCTGGCATAAATATTATGTAGATCACTTCCAAAGGCACATAGAGTTCGAGTAGGGAGAGAACATTTCTAGAGAATATTCCATAATGAGGAATGTGCAGGTTCTTGGAGGGAGGAAAGTTATCCCTGAGGTTCATTAGTCCATTTTAGATCATATAGAGGTTCAGTGAGGTTTATTACCACCTCTCTATACCTCCATAGTTGGAGTGGGTGCACGACCTCTTCTATATGTCCCATCTAAGGAGATACAAGCATGATTTCATGCATTCCATCGACTGGGATAAGTTGGAAATTGAGGACAAAGCCAATTTTGTTTATCACCTGATGGTGATCGAGGATTGACAAGAGACAACCCTATATGGATAGACTATCCCCTTGGTTTCCATGTTGTGGAAGCACGGGAATAGGCATGAGAGTTCCTAGGATAAGGAGATCCAGATGTGATCTAAGTATCATGAGTTGTTTTTTATTTCTTCTTTTCAAAGGAAAAAATACTAAAGGAGGGAATGATGTAGACACATAGTTTTTTACTTGTAATACTTTGAAATATATCTATAAAAAAATTTAGGTGATAGGCACGGAGATGACATGTGGTTCTGAGCCTCAGTGTGCGCAAAATTTATTTTATTTAAATATGAAATATATTTTATATTACATTCATGTGATTTCTTAAATAAAATGTGATAACTCTTAAATGGAATCATAGATAATAAATAGAAGACCATGATTGATTCTAGAATGTGATGTTTACCCTATAAGTTACTTAAAAAAAGTTTTCATGGGGTTTTCAGATAAGCCAACCATTGGCAGTACATTTAGTGGATTAATTAAATTATTAATTTAATTAATTCATCAAAATATTGTAATGTATGACATATATATGTATTCCTCCATCTATATTTTCTTAGGTCTAGCCACAAAAACATTGGGAGAATCTATATTATTCTTATCCTTCATCTGTTGGTGAATCACATCAGATGATAAAGAGACTCTAGATCATGGATGACCAAGACATATTTAATGCAATGACTTCCTTAAATCATTAGAGATTGTGTTCCTTGAAAAATATGATCAAATATCTTGGTAAGACTCTTAAATTTGTTGATTTACTCCATTATTGATTAAATTTTTTGGGAAAGATCATCCCTTCTATGATCTATTACAATTGTTGAACCTTTGAATGCACATATGTACTAGTTAAATTATATTCTTTCATTTCTAACCCTATATATCCCCATTATTAATAATTGGAAAATAATGATTGGAAATAATCGATAAACCTTTTTTATGTATTAACCACATAAATGTATTCACGTTCATTAACGTTGGACCCTATGTTCACAATTCGACATTATTGGGTAGGACAAAACCTAATCAGACCCCCATATTCATAATGATTTCTCATGCAATGATCGGAATGTCAACTGAGGGATGGAAAAAAGGATTTGTGGGTTTTGGGTGATCAATTCAATGAAACAAAACCTAGAATCGGAGCCAGTGGTGTAGTGGTTCATGCAGGATGTGTAACAAAGATTAATGTATCTATGGGCACCATTTTCCAACCTCCAGATGTCTAGAAATGATGAAAAATGAATAGATCCAACGTTTTCTTGATATAGGCAAGGCCATATTCGAAGGGGTGAATCCAGATTTAGACACATGGCCATAGATCTGATACATTGAAAAATATTTGACTTCACATTGTGTTGTTTGATGAACATGTGGTGTTTAGCCCCTATGATGTGACAGCTAGTGTTTTGGAAAATAATAAGGATGGAACTAGTTGTATCCCTCCTATATGGTGTGTACCACTTCCATGGGTGTACACTCCATGCGGTGGAGCACATGGGTAGTACCCCATGTGGGAGTACACGGACATGCAAAGCAGATGGAAAAAACCCTGAGTTAAATATCCCAACATTTTCTGGATATGTATCGAGCTCAATTTCAGGTAATATTTTACCTTTTTTTTAGTATATCATGTTTTGGTTTTACCTTGGGTGTTTTTGGTTGATATTTTGAATTATTATAGGGGTTTTGTGTAGTGCACAGTTGGCACACATTTTTCCCAAATAGTGTTCCCTACCCTAGTAAAATGTGCAACCCCATGAAGAGGTGGATTACATAGTTGGTGCACTGTTTGGAAAAACATTTTACCATCTAGTAGTAACTATGTACCCCCTAGGGAGGAGGTACATGGTCAGGAACAGAGTTAGGGTGAACCATGCACCCTGAGCAGGAAAACATGCATGTGGAAATTTAATCCACAAAAAAATCATTAAAATTTTCTTAAACCCTCGTTTTATATCCCTAAACACCAAAGCTAGACCCAAAACAAATTTCTATCATTCTTGGAGAATCCTAGACAAATTAAAAGGAATTACAACCTCTTCTCTTGATGAATCAAATACCCATTGATGGATATGCACCTCTCCTAGTAAGATATTATCATCCCATATGTTCTCCCCACTCTCTCCCAACTTTCTCTCATAATTTGATGAGATATTTCCTCTATTGACCATTGGTCATGACCTATGTTTTCATTGATCTACACCATTTAATATTTTATATAGTTTTTGGATCTTGATCTCTTTCTTCTTTGTGATCACGGTTGTTCCATTTCAAAATGGGGGATTTTTTTGCAAGTGTTTTTCATCAATCTTGAGGCGGGAGGTATAAATTCAATTCCCATAGTCTTAAATTGATATTTTGTGAATGTATTATGGAATTTCAATTTACATGATTGAAAATTTAATCTTTAATTGAATAAATTAATTGATTAGTTAATTTATAGAATCATGTTATTGGATTAATTAAATGTTTAATTAATTAATTGAATGTTGTGAGAGTGTAATTGATGGGAAACAGGTATTGTGTAATTGGTAAATTAATGTGATATGAAATAATTGAAAATGGGTAATTATGGGGTGGTTTACATGACCTTAAATTCTTAATGGTGTATATAAATTGAATACTGAAAAATGGTTTAATGGTGAAATACTCATATTATCTCACGTGATTAAAGTATTGAACCTTGATTTGTTGTGATAAATTATAATGGTATACCATGATGTGAAGTTTTGATGAATGGGTTAATGATGATTAACCGGTATATATGTGATATATTTTTTTAATTGATATATGAGTGTGGGACATGGAATACTACCTCAAAATCTTACTTTTTCGGTTGAGTGATGAATGTCTGTCGGACGTGGACAAATGTTTCCAAATCCCATAGTGATAGTAACTACGGGACATGGAATAATTCTTCAAAATACTACATGGGTGATACATGTGATAATGTTTGTGGGACATGAACCACTTCTTCAAAAGTCCATTTGTGTGATTTTTCAATAAACGAGTTTTGGGACACAGACGGGTCCTTCAAATTATCTTGGGGTGCTAGACATGGCATTCTAGGCCCAAAATATTGGCATTGGACTATGGTTCAAAATATATGTAATTTGAATTGAATTGAAACGCTAAATGATAACCATGGAATTTTTATATGTTATGTCCCTTGGGGATAGTTTACTCTTAGGCATGGGCTGAAGTAGGTATTAAGGGTTTCATTGTCCTCGGGAACTGGGGGTTATGTGGTTAAATAAAGAATAATTGTATATATTTATATGTAAACTAGTTACTTTATTACTTGTATTTTATTATTTATAAAACAACATTAACTATTATTCACTGGATATTGTTTTAGAAACTTTCAGTGGTGGCCTACTGAGTTATACTCACACACTACTCAGACAGCAAGATTAGTACATGAATAGATATCATGTTTGTAGGTAAGGGTGAGGGCATGATCCCTATGTTAGATGTATGATATGGGAAAGATCATGGATGAGGGAACCCAATTTGAGTCATGTAATTCTTGAGAGAGTTATTGTTTATTTCTATTGGTTTTTTATTAGACACTTGATACTTATTTTGGCATGACATATCAATTTTTCAAGTTTGGATATTGTATTTTGTTTTTATTATAAAGTGATGATGGTATTATTTTGTATATTATTTATTTTCTTCCAATGTTTTGATACTTTGATATTGAGGGTATATTCTCCCCATGATTGATATTAGACCCTCACTACTCTTCTAAATCCTATGGCATATGGGGAGGTGCACCTGAGGTCATGTAACCGACCTTCTCAAGGCACCGGTGTGTGGAACCTGAGTCAGGAGGTTACGAAGTGGTATCAAAGGATTTTTTTATTTTCCTTTATTTTTTCATACTATTTGGAAATGTTATATAGGAAAATAGGATGATTTGGGCCTTTTTTAATAGCCCATGCATGGCAGTATCTAACCCATGTATGAGGTTAAAATCCAAGTACCCATGGTGGGATTGTTGTTATTAATGTGTGATGTTATAGTTAGATGTTATTTTACCTCGAGTGATGCACTTGTTGTGTGATGTGATTATTTTTTCTGAGTTTTATGAATTTGACTCATGTCTCAGTATGGATCGAGAGTTGATTATATATGCATCATACTTGGCAATCAATATTTATTTTGACATGCATCAATTTATGAATGCATTGGAAATTAAGGTTTTGGGTGAGTCTTTAAATGAAAATTATTTTCTTTTCCTGTTTGACTTAAATGAAAAATGATCCTAATATGGAATTGAAAATTTTAAAATGATTAAAAATGTGTAAAATTAGTTCATAATTAGAAAGCTTATATAAAGGGAATGATTTTAACCTTTATAAACAGAAACCAAGATATAAGATTGTCAAGGGTAGAGATATCACCTTAATTCTGATCATGTGGTGGGGTTTGGGGGAATGACTTTTAATGGATTATTGTGTATCCCTCTTACATAATTGTGTTAAGTATGGGTTATGTTTCCTAAGATGTGATTTTGGAATTATAGAGATATTCCTCCATGACGACGTTTTTTGAGAGGATAATAGGAGGTTATGGCTAGAAATGATCTACTAGAAGTAGAACTAGAGGAATTGTTTCTATTGGGCGAGAAATTCAGAGAGAGGTTTAGTGGGATATTTTCTCACATCATGAATTTTATGGAAAGATACCTAGGGAGGGTTGTGTGAAGTATGTTTGATCTGACATAGGAGTTTCAGTTCCAACACCCTCTAATGTTTACTTGAGAGGGTGGTACTGAGGTAGCTGAGTTCCAGATTGAGTCTATCCAGACTATACTTGACCACTTAGATTCTCATTCTGAGAAACGATTCAAGCAATAATCTTACATGTTACATGGTAAAGCGAAGCATTGGTGGGACATCCTTACTCAGGATGTATAGCTGGACAGTATGGAGTGGAAGGGCTTTTAGGATTAGTTCATGGAAAATCTTATCCATAGACACTGATGTGAGAGAGAGTAGCTAATTTTAAGAGGTTGACACATGGGAGTATGTCTATGATGGAATATGCTTGACTCTTTATAGGGTTTTAGAACTTTGTTCCAATGTTGGTGGGAGATGATGATACTATATAAAAGTGGCTTCAGGATGGTATTAAATGTGTAATTATGTCCCAATTGAATATCTTCAGTCTGAATAATTCTTCACAAGTAGTGAATGAGGCTCTCATTTCAAAGGGGAACCCTATGGAGGTTTCCAATGGAGGTTAGGTGGTTTTTCTAGACTATTAAGGGTATGAAATCCCAAAAAAGAAGCGTCATTATTAAAATGTTGGCCAAAGCAGTGGAAAGAAGAGTGGCCAGGGGGAAGGGTTAGTTATGTCAGACCTTACTTGGGTGAACCATCAAAAGTGCGCTAGGATGGGTCACTACAATAGACATTTCTACTGACCACTATTAGAGTGACGATCTTGTTGTAGGATGGGACATCTATAGAGGTTATATAGGAAGCCATGGATGATAGGTAGTGGAGCGGCTATAAAAAATAAAATTATGGGAAGGTAATATTCCACACCGTACATGTCTAGAAGTTAGAGTTCTACTGGCCATGGTGGGTGAGGTAGTGTATGTGGTAATTTTGGAAAAGATAACCTGTATTCGTAGATTGGTGCATATTAGGGGACTCAAAATGCATCCTAAGGAAGAGGGGTAGGACAGCTGAATGTCGTTTAGCCTGTAATATTGTATAGTGAGGTTGGACTATCAATGGCTAGAGAAACTATTCTTGAAGCTTCTATACATAATATTACCTTATTTGATATTGGTGCCTCTCATTATTTTACATCTATACAACTTATGAATGGGCTAATTCTGGGAGTGGAGTTTGTGAGTGGGGTTATGACGATCGATACACCTTTAAAAGTAAGATCGAGAAACATTTGTTTCTGAAAAGGGTGTTCTCACAAGGATAGGGAGAATCATTTCAGTTGGGATCTTTACATTCTTGATATGTCAATATTTATCATAATTATGGGTATGTAATATTTAAATATCATACCAATACCACGTTGATTTCTATCTAAGGAGTGTGAATTTTACATCTCCGTTGGGTAATAACAATATTCACTTTGTAGAATGGTATATCTAGGTAGGCCAGGAAGGTCTAGTTCATTAGCAATTGGGGGAGCTCACCACCCAATTTTTTAGTCTACCGATAGATAAGGGAGGATTAAAGTAAGACATCATTGCAGTTGTTGTAGATTGGTTTCAGGATGTTTTTCTTGAAGAATTCTTAGGGCTACCACCTGAGAAAGATGTCAAATTTACAATTGAGATCACACCTAGGGATGAGCCAATTTCTATTCCACCATATTGAATAACACCAATAGAGATTTATAATCCTAATAATCAACTAGAAGTGTTAATGTAAAATGTATTTATCAAACTGATTACGTCACCTTGGGGTTCTCCCATCTTGTTTTCTAAGAGGGATGACAAAACATTGTGCTTATGTTTAGATTATTTAAAGTTAAACCAGATGAATTTAAAGAACCAATATCATCTTCTATATATTGATGATCTATTTGACCAGATAATGGGATATTATGGTTTCTTCAATATTGGATTGAGTTCATGGTATCATCAGTTGATAGTTAAAACTTTTTACCTACTGCAGACTACTTTTAGAAGGAGGTATGGACTTTATGATTTCTTTGTAATGTTGTTTTAATTAACAAATGATTCTGTTGTGTTAATGTTCTTGATGAAAAAAATCTTCCTCTCATATCTAGATCAATGTTTTGTGTTGTTTGTGGATGACATCTTGGTGTACTGCAAGACTCATGATGATCATGCCCACCATCTTTATATCATCCTGAGTACACTGGTGGAGCATCAACTATATTTCAAGCTAACTAAGTTTCAATTATGGATTTACTAAGTACACTTCTTGGGTTACATAATCTAAACGGAAGGTGTTTTATTGACCCAAATAATTTTTAGGCAATTGTATCTTGGGAGAATCTCAAGAACATTTTTTATATCCAAATTTTTCTAGGGCTGAAAAGATAATATCAGAGGTTCATCCAAGACTTTTCCCACATGGAATCTCTGATTTTGGGTTTAACCAAGAATGGGATAAAATTTTAATGGTATGCATCATGTGATAATTTATTCTAGGGGATAAAAAAAGTACTTGACAATGGCACCAATCATGATCCATATAAGACATCGGACTAGTATATAGTGTTTTGTGACTCTTTTGTTATTGGTCGTGGAGCATTTTTGATACAGGGAGATCGATTTGTGGAATATGAGACTCAGTTTTTGAGTCCACATGAATGTAAATACCCTACATATGACCTCAAATTAGCTACAATAGTTTGTGATTTAATTTTTTTGAAGTGTTATCTGTTGGGTGAAAAGTTCAGTGTTTATAATGATAATAATATCTTAAAGTATATCATTTCACACCCATATGTAAATCTCAGGTAACATAGGTGGGTGTATCATATATACTCATTTGACATTGTCATAGTATATATTAATAGGGAAGGAGACAGTGTTTTTGATGCCTTAAGTTTGAAAACTCAGACTTAGGTAGTTATAAAGTGTAGTTCTGAGTGTAACATGATGAATTAAATGGATGAGAAGCGTGTTATTTTTAAGGAGAGTCAGGAGAAGATGACCCCCATATCTATTTTAGTGGATTCTACAATTTAGAGCTAGATCAGGAAAAATAAGTATGAGGATCTAAAGTGTTTGGCCTTAATGGATGGCCTTGAAGGTGGGGACTCACCATCCTATTGTAGCAAAGATGAGGATGAGATCATATATATCATGAATCATGTTGTTGTTCTGATGATCATGAGGGGGGAGATGATGCATGAATTTAATTCCTTGAAGTGGATCATGCATCTGTGTTTAAAAAATATTTACCCTGACCTATGATGGAATTATTAGTGGTTGGCATGAAAAATGATATAGAAGAGTTCATGACACAATACTATACCTCTAAACATGTGAAGGATGAGAATCAATGGTCTTTAGGTTTATTAAAATCAATTCCCAATCTGAAATGGAAGTGGAAAGATGTTAATATGTAATTTTTGGTGTGTCTCCCAAGGATTCCTTAGAAGAATGATTCTATTTGGGTGTTTATGGACAAACTGATAAAGGAAGTTCATATCATTCTGATACATGAGACTTTCCCAGTAGATCAGATGGGAGAATTATATATACATGAGATAGTCCATCTACATGGGGTTCTACATAGTATATTTTCATACCCTGTCACAAAATTTAATTTACACTTATGATAGGGTTTTTAGAAGGTTCTTGGTACTTTGGTTTTACCAATTACAACTTTCCATCCATAGATAGATGGGTAGTAAGAACATAACATATAGGTGCTTGAGGATACGATTTAAACATGTGACCTAGACCTTGGTGGGTCTTGAGAGAATAACCTATCATTGGTAGAGTTATCCTATTACAAAAATTATTAAGAAACAATAAAAATGGAACCATATGATGCTTTTTATGGTAGACCATACAGATCACTTCTATGGTGGATGGAGACAATTGAGTTAGAGCTGTTGGGATCAAGTCTCGTATATGAGACAATAGATTGGGTTTAGTTGATTTGAAAGCATATGGATATGGCTCAAAGTAGAAATAATTAATTTGTTGGTAGAAATCAATGAACCCTAGATTTTTTAGTGGGTGATCATGTGTTTCTTTGGGTGTCACCAAGATTGGTTCACCATATGATTCAGACATCGGAAAAGCTGGCACCCAAGTTTTTTGGACTGTTTGATATTGTTGAGATAATCGGGATGGTGGTTTATTGAATTAATACTCCACAGAGTGAAAATGTTATGAATGATGTTTTTCATGTGTTACAAAATTCAAGGTATCACCTTATCCCTACTCATGTGGTTGATGTGGATGATTTTGATATTGATACTAATGCATCATTTGAGGAGCATATGATATGTGTGATGGATCATAGTGAGAAATTGTTATAAAGAAATACTATGCTTATAGTTCGTGTATTGTGTAAATATGGTTGTGTTCAAGAAAAACATGGGAGTGTTAAGTAGATATTTTTCCTAAATAACCCAATCTTTTTAACTTATAATCTTAGAGATGCTTGGGAGTACAGCTCAAGGACAAGTTGTTTTAATGTGGGGATATAGTAAGACCACTTGTGTGGTTGTTTGATAAATGAGTTTTGGGACACAGATTGATACATCAAATACCCATGGGGTGCTAGACATGGAATTATTGGACCAAACTATTGTTATTGGACTATGGTTTTAATTATCAGTAATATGAATTGAATTTAAATGATAAATTATTACCCTAAAATTGTGATATTTCATATCCCTGTGGGATAGTTCAGACTCTGACATGATCCAATGCATGTATTGATGGGTTAGGTGTCCTCAGGAACCCGAGGGTTAAATTTTTAAATAAAGAGTAATTGAAAATACGTGAACTACTTAATATATTGCTTGTATTTTATTATTCATACAACTGTATACACTATTACTAACTAGATATTGTTTTATATTCCATTGGTGGTGGCCTACTGAGTTGTACTCACACACTACTCTGGCTTCCTAATCAGTACCTGAATTGACTTCGTCTTTATAGGATAGGATAAGGGAAAGAGTCGTATTTTAGATGGATAGTATGAGATGGATCATGGATGAGGGAATCAGACATGATTCATGAATAGATTGGTAGAGTTAGTGTGTCTTTATTTTTCTTTTTTATTAGACACATGAAAAATATTTTGGCATCACATATCTACTATTTTAGATTGGATATTGTATTTAGTTTTGATTGTCATGTGATGTTGTATTAATTATGATATTATTTATTTTCTTCCAATATTGTGCTACATTGATAAAGAGGTTGTATTCCCCACATGATCAATATTAGACCCTCACTACTAGTAAATATCCTCTAGTGTATAGGGTGGCGTGCCTAAGGTCATGTAACTGACTAGCTCAGGGAACCAGTGTGTGGAACCTGGGTTGGGACGTTACATCATGTGGTCTGGGCATGCCATGTGGACCCCCTACATACCGTGTATCTACATGGGAAGATATTTGTTTCAATACATGGACGTGGTCAGGTGATGGAATGGGACAACATGTCATGTGGGTCCACTCACATTTCATGTACCCCTTGGTTCTTCTTTAAGAAACTCTAATCTCTCATACCTCATTCATTTGAACTTGGATTTTGGACCTCAAGTAGTAGATCTTGAGTTTTTTCCTGTAGAATGTGATATTTACCTCCATTGTGGATTTTAGGGGATGATTCAAGATGTTCTAGGCATGGTGCTTATTTAGGATATAGTGGATGATAGAAGTGATCATGCAGGATAACCATTAGCTTTCAGAGTGGAAACCTCGAGTTGGGCTGGGCATGGGTGCGCTATCTACCATCAAATTGGAACCCTCCTAAGGATTAAGGGCCTTGGTACCCAAGAATTAGAGATTATAATCCTCATGTTGGAACATGGCATGGGTCCTCTACCTAACTATCAAAGTGGAACCATTTTATTAGTATAGGGCATGGGTCCTCTATATTCTAGAGTGGTACACACTAGTTGGGAAGGGCATGGGTCCTCTATTGACCTTTGGAGTGGAGCCTTCCTATGGATTTGGGGTATCAGTCTTATACCATTATATTGGAACCCTCTTGCTGGGTAGGGGAATGGGTCCTTTATCGACATTAAGATTGGAACCCTCCTCCGTGGTGGGGAATGGGTCCTCTATCAACTATTAGAGTGGAATACTCCAGTTGGCTCATGGTATGGGTCATTTATATATCCACTAAGTGGAACCCTCCTATTATGAAAGGGTATGGGTCTTGTATCTAGAGATTATAACCCCTCAAATATATGATGCAGTAGTATGGTGAGGCTTCAATTGGATTCTTTTGTTGGACAGTCACACGAAATGTTAGGCTTCATTTATGAACTTCAAGAACTGTTGAAGAAAATTTTCAAGGTATGGGCTTTGAGATGGAGACCCCATTCTCTCTCACTTAGTTTTATTTGGTTTGAGTATATATATATATATATATATATCAATGTTTTTTGATTTGGTTACTCTCTTTCCATGGGTTATTGAAATGTGTAAGGTTGTCCACTTACTCTCCATGTTGATATCCTTGTGGATAGTTGAGGTTAATATCCTAATATGGGTGGAAAATACTTGATGTGTGTCCACCTACACACCATATTGATCCCATTATGTATGGATGAGCTTACTAACATCATTTGGATTGATTTTCTCATTATTTACTATTTAATGTCTTTTAATTCCTATTGTTTCTCTTAATACTCTCCCCTTTAATCTATTGGGGATTCATAGTAGGTATGTATATACTCACCCATGCATGGGAATTTCCTACACATGTCATGTCTTATGTAGAAAATGGATAGGTCAATAGTGAAATCATAGGGGATTAGGGATACTGTGTGATTGGGACCGCATATAGTGGTTGTAGCTTAGATATCGGGAGTTGGGTTCACATAGTTTTTTACTTTCCAATTTTTTCATCTTTGAACATATTTATGTTTTGGAGTATATTTTTATCTTTTACTTTTTAGTTAACTCTATCGTACTCTTTTAAAAACTAAATGTTTTTAATGCTTGTTTTACTTTGTATTTGTTATATATTTTTTATTATTACTCATATAAACTTCTTTATAGAGATGGCCAGGTGTGTGGATAAAGTACTATTAGTAAAATGCCTCTTACTTGGGATATGAAAATAAACACTATTCACCAACCCTACCCTATCGAGGTGGGCTTGGGGAAGTTGTGGATTGATCCCCTGTTAGGGTTGGATAGTGACACCTCCACTGTTATCCAGGTGAATACCAAGAGGTCTCCTATTTAACAATCACTAGAGTCATGTAGATCAATCTAATTAAGAACCTGATGAAAATGGTTCCTAAGAAATATCTACCTTAATCACCTAGAACTAGGAAACTAGGAGGCCCCATGTAGGTTGGAAAACCTATAAATATAGGAGATCGAATCACATTATGTACTTTAAAAAATAATTTCCCCAATATACTCTAGAAAGAACTGAAAAATATGATTTTATTATTGTTCATAGATAGAAATATTTCCCGCATACTTTTGCAGCATCATAGGAACCACATTTTCATATCCCAAAATCAAATAAGGGGTTAACCCATATTCATACCCCACCCATAAATATTTCTAGTTCACACTGGTGAAATTGGGGGAAGCATGATTACATATTCAAGAATCCATAAAGGGAAAATATCATACCATTTTACCAACTTAAGAATCCTACTATAATATCCCTAAAGTCAAAGGATGACAAGAGTGGGATCATACTATCATTCCAATAATAGAATATCATCAACATATTCTGGTCACAATGGGGAAGAAGGTATATATTCCTACCCATGAAGTAAAAAATTGTTAACATGTCCTGGAAAAAATTGTGGTGGATAATCATCAACATATTTTAGTGACTCATCAAGGAAAAACATGAATTTATATTCCTTCTTATAGATAAGTTTGTGATTATAATTTTACAATCACACAATAGAGATACCATATTCCAACTCATATCAAGAAGGATTCCTTTTGTATTTTGACGAGAACAAATGTATTAGTTCATACCCCCACACCCATTGAAAGGATTAACAAGTACACTCTAAAATAAATCTTGGAGGAGGACCATATTCATTCTCCTCTCCAATTTGGAGAGAACAATTGATATATTTTGGTGGAAGGTGTGTAGCAATTATATATTCTTACCCTACCCAAAATAAGTTCATTATCATACTTTGGTGATAACTAAAGAACATGACTATATTCATACAATTATTATTACAAGATACTTGATGCCTTATGTCATATTTCTATGGAATCCCATGAATATGTTGGCACCTGATTAAGAGAAGAAGGACGATTTACCTATATAATTTCTCCCCACATCTCAACCATTGATGGTTCTTGAATACCATTCCATAGAAATTTTCACAAAAATCCTCCCTTTAAAAACATATAAATTAATCATGAGGGCCACTATCATGACATTTTATCCTAACTAAAAATTCCTACCCTATCAAAACATACTCCTAGAGTTTCATCATATCATGAAGCACTCAAAATGAAAAATGATTCTGGGCTAAGAGCTTCATCACTACCTAGAAATATCTTATCCGAACTAGGTGATAATTTTAAGCGTTGACCATCATCTACACCACCTTTTGGTTCACCCTTTGGTATATTAGGGAAAATTATAGACAAATTCCTTATGTTTGATAAAAAAACCAAAAAAAGGTCTTCGTGGTATGATAAACTCGAAGATAATATCCGAAATTATGAGGAAACCACCATGGAAATATGGTGAGAAAAAATTGAGGGTAATAAACTTATGATGTTTTTTCCCTTAGAAACATCCCATTATAAAATTCCTGAAGTGAAACAAAGAATACAAACCTTTCCTACACTAAAATATGTGCGAAACCCAATATAAACTCTAGGAAAAACACTTGGACTATGAATATCACCATCACCACATTATGGTATTGAGTAGACTTTTTCATGAGATTGATTTCATGTCCTTTTCATATTCTAAAACCCCCATGATAACAAAGTAGTGAGACTTCTTCTAATTAATTTTCCTTAAAAATATAAAATCCTTATTCTATGTAATTGTTGATGTCAAATTGGAAGTGTTCATTAGGGGTTATTGTGATTATGGAGAATTGAATATTACTCTATTCACTAGCCAACTCGATGCATTAGAATGAAATAATTGTAAGTTCATCACCTCAGGTCAACTATCAATCCTATGTTATGTATATAATAGTTTTCCTATCTAGTATAAACATACTATTTACAAAGAACAAAAATTATGAACATAGAGATAACAATCTAAAAATTGGATTATGTATTTGGTATACACAAAATTCAATTGAGTCACCCGCTTTAGAAAGACAAAGCTTGGGAACCTTGTAGCTATTGATAAATATGCCATTTCAAGAAGCATACATAGAGGGAATTATTATCATCCCACATATTCCAATGCTAAATCTTGAAAAATATGAAAGGTTTCACTAGTCTCCAAAACGTTCAAAAGATATGAGAAATCCCAACCCATAAGTATGGAGGCATTTTTACCGCCAACCTTACCCTTGTGGTGATCAATCCCATGAAAATATGATGTGGTGATAATAGAAGAATCAGTTCAACACTAGCCTATAAGGGATGGGGAAATTAGTACCTCCTCTTCCTCGAAGGAAGTAATTTTTCTCAAGGTTAAGAGAGGACACATGTAAAACTGTGAGATTTATTGGGATAGATTCTTATTAATTTCTTTGATGTATTGTGTGATACGCAACACCATGTTTAGATGGAACTATACACAACACCATATTAGCTTGAGGTATATGAAAAACTATTATTTCTTTCTGTTTCACACAATTTATAGTTTCTTGATAGAATTCATTTCATGCAAGATTGAATATAAGTGAAAAGCTAAATATTATAACCTAATAATTATAATGACAGGTATGAATCGTGTTAAATTACATCTAAAAAACTATTTAAATAAAATAAGTGAGGCTATAAAATAATAACTCTTTTTGGATTCAATAAATTATTTAAAATATATTTTATATGTTTTATATACATGATATAAGTACAAATTCAAATTTTTAGATAATAGAAGTATTTTTCAAAAAAATGTAGTTTTGCCACCTTTTGATGGCGCACCCATTTTAAATCTAGTTTTTAAACTTTTATATATTATATTTAACCAAATACACTTCTTATATGTAATAAATATATAGGAATTTACTTTGGGTTAATTTTTTATGTTTTTTTGATAAGTTTTAAACTTTGATAAACAGTTATATTATACTAAATTTTAATTGAAAACCACTTTCTCCATCGAAATAAATTATGTATTTAAATTATATTATTTAATTATTTTAAATTATAAAAAGGAAAAAAATTATCATTCAATATAATTCATGTCATTAGAATTAATTTCACATTGAATTCAATATATAGAAACATTTAAATCTTTTTCAATGTTTAAAATTTTAAAAACAGGTTCTCTCTTTCCGAAAATGGGAATAATATTAAATTAATTACTACAACTTCTATGTTTTGAATTTTCAAAAATTGATTCCAAATTTGGAATTAGTATTTATAAATTATGTAAATAGGTCCCTTTTATTTTTGAAAATTTTAAATAGTAACTTTGGTGATTTTTATTTACCACGGTTAAAGGAAAATTTGGTAAATTAGGGTAACAAATAATATGATAAGGATAATAGAATTATCCTAACACCTTCCAAAATCCAATTTAATGAATAAAAGTCTTCCCTTAACACCTAATGATCAAAATTTATTCATTTAATGGAATTTTGTGTATGAAAGTGATATCATTATTATAAAAACAAAATAAAGTGACAACATGTCACTCTCTTATCTCTTATAAGTATAAAAATTTTAATTTATTGATAAAATTGATGAAACCATGGAAATAAGTATTATCCATAATTCTAATGAAATTATATACATCATTTGAATTTATTTATAATTTTTAGAGATTAAATAATAACCATAAATACTGACATAACGGTGAAACAAAAAATATTTTATTAAGAGAAATATCAAATAAGTGATATTATAAATAATAAAATAAATATTATATGAAATAATTTATGTAATATAAGATTTTTATAGGTGAATATGAAATTTTATAAGAATATTAAAATCTTTGGTTCAAATGTATCCCTCTTTTTTTATTTTATTAAAATTCAATGAAATGGGTATTGTAAAAATTGATATAATTGATGTTTTATAAAAAGAGAAATTTATTAAATAGTTTATAATTCGTAACAAAAATCAAAATCACAAAGTTGATATTATAAAGTCTATAAGTTCATTAAGTGTCCAAGTTTGTAAAATTTACCCCATATAAGTAAAATTAATAGCCTCTTAATAATTAAAATGTTTTTACCACAGTTAAAATTAAAAGAGAATAATTAAGGGAAACCCCAAAAGATAAGTTTCAAAATAAAGTCAATACATGTATAAAAATTATTGGATGAGGTTATTAAAAACTATACTCATATTATATTATACATTTATCAATTTTTATCCATTTGGATTAAAAAGTTTATTTTTATTAATTTAATATTTTAAGAGTTTCTACGGGTGCCACACACCTCAATTATAAAAGAGAACCTCCTACCTCACCTCTTCTATTAAATTTGAGCATTCAAGATCAGACATACCCTGAACCTTTCCCTTCTCAACTTCTCTAGTTACATTCTCTCTGTTCTGGTATTCTAAAAAGACCAACTATAGCACCATAAAGAGAATATTTAGAGGAATCGTGTTAAGGAAGAGTTAATCTCTTCTACCGATTCTTTCAAACTTATTTCATTTTATACTTAATATTAATTATTTGTTTTAGTAGAAAGTAATAACATAAATATATATAATATACTTATATGTTATTATAATTATGAAACAACAATAATCCACCTTCTTCTCATCCTATGAAAAACAAAATCATCACGCGTGCGTACGTACGACTTATCATCTCCAAGTCGTGGTGTAATCTGTTTTTTACTACCACCTTACTTGGAAGGATATAATGATGAAAATAATAACTATATAGGAATATTATAAAATTATATGGATTATGTAATAACATATATACCATACACTTACATACCATTTCACAATTATCATAATGATATTGTTTCTTGTGCATACGTATGTCCTACCGTCCCCACAATTTGATGTGATTCATTATTCCAGATATACAATATAAAATGATTATATAAATCTAAATAATGAAAAAAATATGATATTTATTATGTTAATATGATTATGTAATGATATAAATAGGACCTAAGAAAGTTAATCGGAACTTATTCAGTAAAACATGCATAAGTAAATGAAGCAATTTATACCTAAATAACGAGTAATAATAAAATATTATTACCAAATAGATTATAATATGATCAAATATGATATCATAAAAATGAATATGATTAAGTAAATGAAATCATTTGAAACATTATACAGGATTTTCGGATACACCAAAGGGTATAAGACCTAATATAACGCCTTATTTTCTCTCACTTTTATTTATATGGGACATATTCCTTATACACCACCAATTTATTTTGTGTGGTGTTTATTCTTCCCATGAATGTTTTATGATTATTATTACGAAGTTTATGATATTTAAATATTCATAAAAGTTTATTTATTTTATGAAAAATATGATTCAACTGATTATAATCAGTAAACGATAATTTTTCATTCTCATTATTATCCGAGATTATTTATACGTAATTATTTACTGGGGTATATTTATCATCCATGCCTGTGTTTTCTAAAAAATGTTTTCATAAAATTTTTACTATTAAATTATCAATTTTAAACATCATTTAAACATATATTTTACTTTTACTACATGGTTTGGAAGGAATCTTTCTTTTATCTTCCACATGAGGTACTTTTTGACTTTTCTGGAAAAAAGAATGAGGAGAATGTTTTTTTAACTTATACAACATGGATGTAATTTTACTCTTTCATAATGCCTTATTTCAATGAATATTCCCTTAAAAATTTTAAAATTTATTTTAAAAAAATTTATTTTCTTTTAAAATTTCACATTGTTTTGAGAAAAACAAATTGAAGAAGACAGGATATTTTCCTCAAAAATTAATTTCAAGTGTTTTATCAAAATTATTTTCCATCTAAGATTAAGGATATTTTTTCAAGTATATTATCCATATTATTATTATGTTTTATTATTTTTATTATGGAATAAGATTTATGAAATTCCGTTGTTTTACATGCATTATGTTATGATGGAATGATGTTTAAGAAACTCATTTTGTTCTTTGGGTTATATTATGATGAATTATTTTTGTTTTTTGTGGATCACATTTGTATGGTTTTCATTATGTGACAGGTGGGGCCTATATCTCCCTCCAATTCATTGGTTAAATATTTATATCTCATAATATATAATTGACTGAAATATCAGGTAAATATGGTTCAGTAACACAAGGCTGGAACGGAAAGTAAATCTGGTTCAGTAATACAAGGCTAGAATGACAAATAAATATGCTTCAGTAATATAGGGATGGAAAAACAGGCAAATCAAGTTCAACAATACAGGGCTAGAAAAAAATTTAAATATGTTTTATTAATATATGTCTAAAACATCAAGTAAACACATTTCAGTAGTAGACTATGTCCACTATGATGGTCATGGTAAAGGGGCTTGGCTAATATTGAAATGAATTTCTATTATTATGTGTTCTCCACAAGATCATTTTTTAGGTCAACACTATATTATTCTGGTTAATATTCCTTTTTGATTTATGCCTTATATACTACTAAGATTTACTTTATGACTCAATATTTTGATTTTCAAAATATATGTTCATGTTTTTACATTTATATGTTTATGTTTTCCATGTTTTCCCTTAGTGAGCATTTGAGATCACCCAATTTATGATTTTATTTCCCCCAGGATATAAATAATGATTTTAGGTAGGAAATCTAAAGGTCAGTATATTTATGAGATATGTTGAAGATATTTAACCAAGATAGAATAATGTGTTCCATGTTTCCAAAGACACTTAACTAATATGGTCTTTGGGCATCAATTTGTGTAATGTATTAAGTATTCCCCAAAAGAAATGTAATTTCAAAATACATAAAGCTTGGTTCATTTGAGTTGGTATCAGAGAAATTTTTTATTCAAGCTTTGAAAAATTTGATGAGAAAACTTTAGTTAGATCAATAGATATATTTCTAATGATATGACTAGGGATGTCCTAAGGATAAGTCTAATTATAGGTTACAATCCTAGAATTCTGGTTACGATTATGGATAGCCTAGGATTAAACCTAAGATGTTTTATATTGAAAGTACCTTACCTTGATTATGTGGATTTCTTCGATGAGTTGTTTTTCTCACCCTATTATTTCTGGTATTAGTTAATGGAGGAAACTAGAAGGAATTAGATTAACATTTAGTTTGATGGACAATTTGGTGATTTTGTGAAACAAAATTGGATAGTGAATGAATAAAAAGATATTGTGATTATGCCAAATAAATTATCACGATATATGATTAACAGTGTGATCTTTGATGACTTTCCTAACACATTGCGTTAGAGGAAGCTAAAAGTTTATAAATGTTAAAATTTTAATAAGCATAGAGGAAAGAAGATTTGGCTTCCTACATGTCAATAGGACGGGAAGAAGAACCACGAGGAATACTTCAAATAGAGGCGAATATGTAATTTGTGTTGGAAAACGGGTCATAGAGTGACCAATTGTTATGGAGTTCAATGTCTCATCTATGGAAATCATGGGCATTACCCAAATCAATGCCCATACTTAAGAATCTACTTCAAAACCATGGAAGGACCAATTCCATTCCAACTATAAAATTGGAAGGATTTAATTATTTATGTATTTGGATTCAAGAATTATTAATAATAAACTATATAAGAAGTATTCAAATTATGTTTTTTGATAAGTATTTTCAATAATATATTGAATATTTTTAATGGAAAAGAAAATTTATTTAAGGTTAAGATTACATATTTATAGAAAAATATTATTAAGGTAAATATAACCCTTAATATTTCCCTTATATGAAGAAAGTGATGTTTTGATAAAGATATGTTGGATATGAATAAGTAAATTGGACGATACTAGTTTCTTGGGACATAATTATAGATTTTTTCATGAGGGTTATACTATCATGGATAAAGTTTACAATGTTTTGGGACTTAAGGAATATATCCAATAAGTTTTGTAATAAATAAACATGCATGTTTTCAATAAGGATATCTAATAATTCAGGTTATTACAGTGACTTAAGAGAATACATGATGAAGGTGTTCACATTTTTGGAAGGAGACCAATTAGAGATATCTTATGATATATGGGGGATAAATGTTAAGCTGAGTTTTTGAACCTTATTATATAGTTTATCATTTTCAACTTTCAAAAGGATTTTGAGTTTATCAAATTTTTGGAAAGTTTAAGTTAAACATCAGTTGAATTTTGTTAGAATAAAGTATTATCTCACCATATATGGACTTATTCATGTTTGATGTCTTGTGCTAACCTTTTTTTGATAATGATAGATGGAATAACCTATCATGCAATTTAGGGATCACATGATATGTTAACACATCATGAATGAAAAATTAAACTTTATTTCTTTGAATAAGAGATGAAGTGGAAATTATTCAAGGCATGATCAACAGTGAGATTGCACCAAAATCAAGTATGTATTTCTTCTTATTAAAAATTATTCAACTTCAGGAAAAGGATCTTGAAACCAAAAATGTTATTCTAGTACATTATTATCCAATGAATTAGATGGTACCTCAAATAATTGTCGATTTATTTATTTCTGGTTGTTAAATTTCTCTAAACCTTGTTCTCTACCACTCTCCATCATAACAGGTTGATTAGACTTTTCTTCCATATCTAGGTTTTTCCATCACATCTATGTTATCCTATGTGGAAACCCAATGATGAGTACATTTGGGTAAATGTTATGTTTCTAAATTTTCTTTTTAAAATGATGTTTTAGTATTCCTTTTTATGATGTGGGTTCTATGAAAGAACCTTTCAACAACTAAAACTTTTATATCCTCGAATAATTTCAAGGACGAAATTCATTTTAATTGGGGTATAATGTAACACCCCAAGATTCTATTAGATAAATACCTTTTAATTTCTTTTATGTCTTGTGTTATACGATACACCAAGATTAGTTTGTGCTATATGACACACCATATTATATTGTGGAATATTATACACAATTATTGTATTTTTTACACATAATTTCAAGTTATTTTTAAAGAATTAATTTTGTAGAAGACCGAATATAAGTGAACAAATAAATATTACAACCTAGTCATTATAATGATGTGTTTGAATAATATAAACTTCCTTCTAAAAACTATTTAAATGAAAATAAGTTAGTTTATAAAAGAATCACACTTTATGGATTATATATAAGTTTTAAAATTCATATTATATGTTTTCTATACATTATATAAGAACAAATTCAACTTTTCAAATAAAAGATTTTTTTTAAAAAAAATACAGTTTTGCTACCTTTTGATGGCGCACCCATTTTAAATATATTTTTTGAAACTTTTATATATTATATTCAACAAAATAATCTTCTTATATGGAATTTAAATATGAAAATTTACTTTGTATGAACTTTTGATATTTTTCTGATAAGTTTTAAATTTTAATGAATAGTAAAATTATACTAATTTTAATTGAAAACCACTTTTTTCATCGATATAATTTATGATTTTAAATTATATTATTGAGTGGTTTTAAAGTATAAATATAATATATTTTTATTATTAAATATAATTCATGTAATTATCATTAAGTTTACATTGAATTCATATTTAAAACATTTCAATCTTTTGCAATGTTTAACTTCTAAAAACATGTTATCTCTTTTTGTTAATGGGAATAATTTTAAATTAATTACTAAAACTTATATGTTTTTAATATTTGAAAATGGACTCCATATTTGGAATCAGTGGTCAAAATTATGTAAATAGGTCCTTTTTATTTTTGGACATTATGGATAGTAACTTTGGTAATTTTTATTTACCACGGTTAAAGGAAAATTATGTCAATTAGGGTAACAAATAATATAATAAGGATAATATAATTACCCTAACACCTAAAAATCCAATTAAATGAATAAAAGTATACCCTTAACTCATAATGATCAAAATTTATTCGTTTAATGGATTTTTTCGATGAAAGTGATATAATTATTGTTAAAACAAAAAAAAGTGACAACATGTCACTCTTTTATCAGTTATAAGTATAAAAATTTTAATATAGTGATAAACATGATTAAAATACAACCATAACTATTACACATAAAGATAATGAAATTATATAAATCATGTAAATTTATTTATAATTTTTATCAATTAAATAATTACCATAAATATCGACACAACAGTGATATAATATTTATTTTATTAAGAGAAATATCAAATAAATGATATTATAAATCATAAAATAAATATTATATGAAATAATATATGTCATAAAAAAAATTATAGGTTAATATTAAATTTTATAATACAATTAAATTATTATTTTTTGAATTTATACCCCTTTTGTGATTTTATTTAAATTTAATAAAATTAATAGTGTAAAATTTGACATAATTGGTGTTTTATAAAAATAGAAATTTATTAAATTATTTAAAATTCTAAAAAACTTTTAAAATCACAAATTTACTATAATAATGTATAAAAGTTCATTAAGTTTCCAATTATTTTAAATTTACCCCATATAAGTAAAATTAATAGCTTCTTAATAATTAAAATGTTGTTACCACAATTAAAATTAAAAGAAAATAATTAAGGGTATAGTGAAAAGATATGTTTTAAAATAAAGTCAATACAAGTATAAAAATTATTGTATGGTAGTATTTATAACTATAATCATCTTAAATTCCAAATATCTCATATTGGATCTATTTTAATTAAAAAAATAATTTTTATTAATTTAATATTTAAAGAATTTTCAAGGGTTCCCCTCACCTCAATTATAAAAGGGAACCTCCTTGATCACCTCTTCACTTCAATTTAAGCCTTCCATCTCGGAAATCCCATGATTAATTCCATTATAAACTTCTTTAGTTGCATTATATAGGTTTCTTTCTTCTCAAAAGACCAACTCTAGTACCCTTAAGAGGAGATTTAGTGGAAGCGCATTGAGGAAGAGGTAATCTTTTCTTCCAATTCTTTCAAACTTATTACTTATTATACTTACTATTCATTAGTTGTTTTGTTATAAAGTAATGACATAATTATAATTCATATAATTATATGTTATTTTAATTATTAAACAACCATATTAGACCTTCTATACATCCTACAAAAAACAAAATCACCACGTGTTCGTACGTACGGCTTATCGTCTCCATGTTGTGATGTAATCTGTTTTTCACCACCACCTTACTTGGAAGGATATAATGATGGAAATAATAAATATATATTATTATTATAACATTATATGGATTATGGAACTACATATATTCCATCCACATCCACACCATTTCACAATTATCAGAATGATATCGTCGCTTGTGTATACGTACAACCTACCGTCTCCACGATGTGATATGATTCATTCTACAAGATTGACCTAAAAATTATTATATAAATGTAAATAATAGTAAATATTATATTTATTATGTTAGTATGATTTTTTAATTATATAAATATAACATAATAAGGATAATCATAACTTATTCGGCAAAACCTATATAAGAAAATGAAGCAGTTTATACCAAAATAATGAGTAATAATGAAATATTATTACCTAAAATATGATAATATGATCATATATGACATCATAAAAATGAATACTATAAATTCAGTTAAATCATTTAAATCATTATTCAAAAGGATCAAATACACACAATGGATAGAAGACCTACGGTAAGGGATTATTTTATCTCACTTTTATTTCTATGGGACATATGCCTTGTACACCACATAATTATTTTTTGTGGTGTTTATTCTTCCCATGAATATTTTATGATTATTATTATGAAGATCATGATATTTACCTATGGATATAATTTTTTTTATTTTATGAGGCATATGATACGACTGATTATAATTGGTAATGGATAATATTTCAATCTCATTATTATCTGAGGTTTTTTATACGTAAATATTTACTGTGGTATATTTATCATCCATGTAAAT
Source organism: Viscum album (assembly GCA_963277665.1). Lineage (NCBI taxonomy): Eukaryota > Viridiplantae > Streptophyta > Magnoliopsida > Santalales > Viscaceae > Viscum > Viscum album. Next base: position 1,984,017,281 of record OY728119.1, read on the forward strand.
GTTTTAAAAAAAGTTTTCATACAATATTTACTATTACCCTATAGATTTTTAAATTCTTTTTTACACATTTTTTTACTTTTACTAGTTGGTTTGGAAGGAATCTTTCTTTTTTTCACATAAAAGATAGTCTTTGACTTTTCTAGAAAAAAGTATGAGGATAATGTTTTTTAAATAATAAGGCACTGATGGAATTTTACGCTTTCACATTCCTTATTTACATGAATCTAACCTTACAATATTTCCAGGTTATTTTCAAAGAAATTATTTTCTTTTTAAATAGCATAGTGTTTTAATAAATGAAAACATTTTGGAAGAAGAATTTATATTTTTCTCAAAAATTAATATCAAGTTTCTATCAAAATTATTTTACATATACGATTGAGGATATTTTTTCAAATATATTATCCAAATAATTATTATGGTATATTATGTTTATAATGGAATGATATTTATGAAATCCATTTGTTTTACATGGATTATGTTATGATGAAATCATGTTTAGGAAACTCATTTTCTTTTTTGGGTTATGTTATGATGAATGATTTATGTTTTTGTGGAACACATATGTATTATTTTCATTTTGTGATGGGTGGGAACTATATCTCCCTCCAATGAATTGGGTAAAGATTTATATCACATAAGATAGACATTAATACAACACAAATTAAACATGGTTCAGTAATATGGGACTGGAATGACAAGTAAATCTGTTTCAGTAATGCTGGGATGAAATAGAAAGTAAATCAGGTTCAGTAATACAGGGCTGGAATGGCAAGTAAATCGGGTTTAGTAATACAGGGATTGAATGACAAGTAAATTATATTCATTGATATAGGGTTGAAATGGAAATTAAAACTAGTTCAATAATAGAATTTTTCCACTACGATGGTCTTGGTAATGAGCCTTGGCTAATATGGAAATGATTTTTTATACTTATTTGTTTTCCACAAGTTCATGATTTATGTTAATTCTATGTTATCATGGTTAATGTTCCTTTAAGATTTATGACTTACGTACTAACAACATTTATTTTATGATTCAGGATTTTGATATTCAGAATATATTTTCATGTTTTTACATTCTTATGTTTATATTTTCCATGTTTTCCCTTATTCATGATTTGAGATCACCCTATTTATGTTTTTATTTCACCCAAGATATAAATAAATGGTTTTAGTATGAAAACTAAATGTGAAGATATTTATGGGAGATGTTGAAGATATTTCACCAAGATAGAATAATTTGTTCCCAGTTTCTAAAGGAACTTAACTAATATGGTCATTGGGCATCTAATTGTGTAATGTTGTCACAACCCACCTTCCTCAAGATGAAGGAGAGATAATGACCCCCTGAGTCCCTCCATCAATAGGCCCTAGAGTGGCTAATAGAACCAAGGGTATAGAATCGAAAAAAAATGAATGGAATTACCATTTTTTTATATAAACATAATCTGGAGATAAGGTGGTAAAATCCCAAACAACATGAAACATTTTTATAAAGGAAACCAAAAATTCAACACATGCATGATTTAAATGTAAATTATGACAAAAGTAAAACCAAAGAACCAAATAAAGTACTAAAAAGAATGATAATAAGAATAATAATAGCAACTATCTGAACGCCCAAGATAGTAAAGTCTATCACAGTCCCCAAAATCATCCTGGAAACCTGAAATTAGTTTTATGTAGAAGGGTGAGTATACAAGTATACCGAGTAGGAAAACTAAAACCACTCATGCATAAGTGGGGGAACATACTAATTCCCATGTGAGAAAATAGTATAACCTCAAAGAACCTACCAAGGAGTAATAACTATCCAAGCATCACCAAGTAACACTCCCCAAATAATGTAATTCAAGTAAAATAGTAGTATAAGAACATCGACATTTGGGTTCCCCACACCACTTTATCACTTGTTAGTTTATCATTCTTAATGGATAATGTCTTGATGCTACCACTCTCCCAAAATGAAGTCCCACTGCCATAACTTTCTTGTAAACAACTGGGACTTAAACCCCAAACAAATCCCACCATCAGACACCTGAGCCATAAACACACCACACATCTTGCCCGCAGACACATGGGCCACAACAACCACGCCTATCACCCGAAGAAACTTTGGACTCATCTCGAAGAAACATGGGGAAATATCTTGGTCCGAAAACACCTAAGCCTATCTCCCATGCAACAATTTTCCCAAAGGATCTTGGGCTATAGTAAACATCAATCCATTATAGCCTGGATAGATACACTTGAGTGGTAAGAACTCAAAAAAGGGTGAGAGGAATAAATTCAGTAACTTGTCATCCAACCTCCTACCAAGATGTTGGGAAAGACACCCTCCCCCATGAAATGGGGTTGTTCGGCACATGGTTATAAAAAAGAGTGGGGTGTGTATAGAAATCAGAATGACCTACAATTTATACATATAGGTAAGAAAACACTCATCCCAACCTACAGTTTCAATGATACAACTAGCCCACATAGAACTGCATTTGTTGCTACCCCTATATGCACACCCACAAAACTGTCACAACCAGATCATAAACCCAACCCCTTTTCGTTTAACCACTTTCCATTCATTAATTAAGGAATTCATTTTAATTTATTCCATTACTACACAGAGAAACTACCTAGCACAAAATCTGCAATCGTTTTCAAAAGGCTAAAGTCCAATAAACACTTCCTAGACAAACAAAGAAGTGGGGACCAATGTAAGGAAATATATTTTAACAACCATTAATAAAAACAATAGATAAAAACCAACCTATAGTCTCACTGCTCACCCCCTTTTTCTTATACACTCATTAAATCACTTCCAACTATCATTCTTCAAAGTTATACTACTCAGTCATCCTCTCAAAACTAGAACCGTAAGCCCCACTACACAGCTATACAACACCCAACACACCCATAAATATAAAGTCATGATAGAACCCAATTATGTAGCCTTTCTGCCCAGCCACTGCCTAGAAGTTGTCACACTGCACAACAAGTTCTACGTCCACAACATAAACCAAAGGCAGTCCCACTACCTGCAAATTTATCCATTCCATAATCAATAAATCTCTCAACCTAAGATTCTATCACACCTCTTGTACCACCCCATGAAAAAAACCCACAGTAGAACACCACCAAACAGTAGCTCTACTACACAAACATACCCTTCCCCATTCACAGGACTAACCCCTCGATGTCCACCCCCCATACTCGTAATGAGGTTACCAGCAGCAACTTCGCACAACCCCCATGAAATAAAAAACCATACCAAACATAGCACACAGACACACCATTATGCCAAGAAAATTAATATTTAGCAAGAGGGGTTCTTTAATTCCACTATAAAAAATAAGGGTGATCATAGAATAGGTATGATCCTGGTGAATACATTTATTTAACCAAGTATACATGATTAAGAAGATTTCATGTTACAATAGTTTATCAAAGCATCACAAACAACAGAACATCACCAGTGGGAAAGAAAATTCGACCAATGGAAATGATTTTCTGAAGAAATACAACCACAACAAACTATAAAAATAAATAAAGATAGCCGATATAACAAATTATCAACATCGATCATCTTAAATCCCTTACCTGTAATCTTTTAATCATCACTTCCATGACATTACTTATTACTCATTTAATAAAAGTATTCACCCATTATTCACAAAGAATCATTCGTACACCCACCATGAATGATACACAAATAAATAGAGGTATAAAATCCCAACTTGAAACAATAGGCGACCAAAACTCCTCTTTTCACCAAAATAGAGGGTTGTGTGAACAGTGGGAAACTCCAAGAAAACTGAGAAGGAGGGATCTCAAGAACATGAAAATGACGCATCTAGAGATGAGGGATCTAGTCACACCAAGAGATAATAGGACCTCATCTTTTAGAAAAAAAATCCAGATCCTACATCAATGGAAAGAAACGGTTCAAGAGGCCATTAATGTGGGATCGTGGTCAAGATCATGTAGTTTGAATATCTCAAAGTGTAACGGTCTGGAATTACTTCCAGTGGATTATAATTGATACCTATCAGGGCACTCCATGGGGGAATACACCCCCGGGGTGGGACACACCACCATCCCTAGTGGTAGCCATTTCCTCATGAAGCCCTTGGGCGGAGAGCCATGCTTCGTCCAACGCTCACATGTGAGAGTTCCCAAGGATCAGATACATTCCTACCTCCTTTTCCTCTGATACCAACTGTAAAGACCCAATGCCTGACGTACATGGACATTAAATTAATTTTTCGGAATACTTAGTACATAACAAACACACACACAAGGATCGTAATAGTTTAGTGTCTTTGGAAACTCGGAATATAATCTTCTAATCGTGGTGAAAGATATTCAACATCTCCCATAAAGATCTTCCCTTTTTTTTACCTAAAACCTTTCTTTATATCCTAGGGAAAAGAAAACATAAAAGGGTGAGCTCAAATTCTCAGTAAGGGTAAAAAAAATAAATATCAATCACATTATATTCATAAGAACATAACATTTTGGAAATCTTAACCTGCAAAAGAGAGCATAATTTCATAAAATGGGATAAATCATAGTAGTGAAATGAAATCCCAATAATCATAACATAAAAAATGAAACTTTGTGTCATACACACATAATCATATAGAATCAAATCTTATTAGTCAAGACTCATTGCCAAGACTATCTTAGTGGAAAAATTCCCTTTCTGAACCGAGTCACCCTCATTTCAGTCCTGTTTCACTGAACCGGTATAACCTACCATTCCAGCCATGTCTATCTAATGAGATATAAAATATTTACCCAATTAATTGGAGGTAGATATAGGTCCCACCCATCTCATAATGATACCATTCTTATGTGTTCCACAAAATCATAAATCATACATCATTGCATAACCCATGTAATAAAAATGGGATTCTTAAACATTGTGACATCATAAAACAATTCATATAAGATAAAGGAATTCATAAAAATAATTTCATCACAACATAATCAAATCAATGTAATAATATGGATAAAAACAAAACCCTTTATTATCTTAGATGGAAAATAATTTTGATAAAACACTTGAACTCCATTCTTTAGGAAAATATCCTTTCTGCTTCAAAAACACTTTTCCTTTCATAACATGTCGTACAATTATAAAATAAAAGAAGTTGATTAAAAATAAACTTTAAAACCGGTAAAGGAAGCTTCTTGGAAATAATGTTTTAAAAATCCATTCATGTCGTATAAGTTAAAAAAATATTCTTCGTACTTTTTTCGGAAAATTCAAAAAGTACCTCATACGAAAAACGACAAAAGATTCCTTTCATATCTTTTACTAAAAACTCACCGAAGGGTAAAATTGGACTTAAAAAATTGTAGGTGGATGGAAATAATATTACATATTAAGGAAACATGGATGTGGATGATAAAATACACCCCAGTAAATTTCAAAGTATAAACAATCTCGGATAAAAATGAGATTGTGATATTTCCCTTACCTTAGGTCCGATTTGCTTCGTCAGTGTCCGAACCTCCTGTATAATGATTTAAATAATGTCATTGACTTATTAAAGAATCATATTCATTGTTATGATATCATATATGGTTTTCTTATGACTTTATATTACCCGTTCTTTTGTAAATTCCATGTTAAAGAGCGTTTTGGGTAAAATTGTTTCATTTGTCATCCGTGTTTTGACTTGTAATTATTCATATGATTACTTAAATAATGATTAATTAATTCCAGAATATAAAACATGATTTATATATATATATTCAGAATATACATATATATAATAAATCAGTAAATGGAAAGAAATACACCGTTCATGGAGACGGTAGGCCGTACGTACGCATGAACGCTGTTTTCGTTTCCTTATTGAGTTGAACAGAATTAAGTAGATGAAATACATATATATACACATAAATCCAGTATCATTATTATGTCATATATTTCATGATTACTTATTATATATACTTTATAATCATTCATGAATGGTTAAAGTGGAGAATGAATCTCATCGCGTCGTGGAGACGGTAGTCCGTACGTACGCATGAGCGATGATATCGTTCTCATGATCGTGGGACTGTATTGGAGTGTATGTATACTATTTTAGAATCAATATCACTTTAAAATAATAATATATAGTTATTATTTACACCATTATACCCATCCAAGTAAGGTGGTGGTGGAAAATAGATTTCACCACGGCGTGGAGACGGTATTCCGTACGTACGCACGCGCGGTGATTTCGTTTTCCGTAGGATGGATAGATGGTGAAATAGGATTGTTTCATACTTATAATAACATATCAGTATATGAGTGATACTGATGTTATTACTTCATAATTAAACAACCTAAGAAGAAGAAGTGGAAGAAGAAATAAAGGTGAAAGAATTGGTAACGGAAATTACCTCTTCTTTGAAGCGCCTCTTTGAGACCTCCTCTTAGGGCACTAAAATTGGTCTTTGAGGAAGAACAGAACCTCTAGGATGTTTCTAGGGAAATGGAGAAGAGAATTTGTCAGGGTTTGTCTGATCTTGAAGGCTCAAAGTTGTGTGAGGAAGAGAGGTAGGAGGTTCCCTTTTATAAGGGAGGAGAGGGGCACCTTTGGAATAACTAAATATATTATTTTATTATAAAGTCAAGATCGGTTTTAAATAGCTCCAAATTGATTTATTTGGAGGATAAGGTGGGGATGGGTCTAAATCCTCTCATCCAATAGAATTTAAAAAAGTTTAGGTTCCTATTGTAACCTTATCATTTAGATTTAACATTAAGTTAAATAATTTTACTTTTACCGTGTCTTCTTGTGTTCTTATATTATAAGGTTAATAAACTTACTATAAGAAGCCAAAAGAACCCCAAATTGTTTATTATTAATATATATAACCTTATCTAAGTCATTTTTCCAAACCTTAGATTTTTAGGAATAAAATAACAATTAATAATATAATATTTGTTTTAAAAACTATTTTATGTGAATTTTGACACTACTTAGTAATTGATTTTTGTGAAAATCATAAAAGAATGATAAGTTCGAACAAAGTTAATTAAATCAATACTAACATGTCATATTAACCTAGAAAATTAGTGGAATGCATAAAAAGTCTCAAATTGTATTTATTTGGGTATTTATAACATCAATTATGTCAATATTTCATTAATAAGATAATTACTGCATCATCGTTGTGTCATAAATAAATTAAATTATTTAATGTCTAAAAAATAAAAATAAAATACTATTATGTAGGAAATAGTTTTAGATTTCTAATGAATATTTATAGTCGAATTTATCTTATTTATAACCCTATATTAAAAATGTTTTATTAAATAAACATTGATTTTAACTCTTTTAACTCTTCTTTGAATTAAAAAATAATAAATGTCCTAATCTAATTAAAGTGGGCCTAAATGGTCATATTTTATTCCTAAGTTTGTTTTTGGTCGAATTACACTTATACAATATAATTAGGACATGTGTTAGGGTAATAATAATATCATTTTTACCCTTAATTACCCTATTTACTTTTAACCGTGGTAAATAAAAGTAAAAAGTTACTATTCACCAAAAATTATTTTCATCTCATTGAACCACATTTTACTTACTGGCATCAACCGTGTCTCTCAGATTTTTGAAATTCCACTCACAGAAGAGGTAAAATTAAGTTTTATAAAAAAATCAGTTTTTTTAACTACCACTTAGTGGTTTCACTATTCATCAAAATTGAAAGTTTTCAGAAAAATAACAAAAATTAGGCCTAAGCTATATTTGATATTATGAACTCAAAAATGATTTCTATTTTACCAAATTCAAAACATAACAGTTGCATTAATTAATTTAAAAATTAATTCCCGTCGTCAAAACAAATAGCGTGTTCTTAAGAGATGATAACTATCAAAAGATTGACACTTGTTTATGTCTGGTTTAAATGTGAAATTACATCCAATGACCAAAATTGTAATAAATTGTAAAAAAATATTCTAAATATACTTTAAAACCACTCAAATTAATAATTTATCACTATTAATTATTTTGATTGAAAAGGTTGTTTTTAATTAAAATTTAGTAATTTTCACTATTCATCAAAATATAAAAGTTATCCGAAAATCACCAAAATTTCACCCTAAGCTAATTTTGATATTCCGAATCCAAAAATGAAGTCCATTTTGAAAAATAAAATTTACAAAATTTCAAAAAGTGGTTATTACTATTCATAACGGCTAGTTTTAATAATATTTTAATAGCATATCGTTGTTTAGCGAAACTTCGTGTTTCGTACAACACACGCTATCGTGGAAGGTCGTGATTGCATGTAATTCAAGCCAAGTCAGAGATGTGTGTTGTGAAAGATCCTTTTGGTGTAGTGTATAACACAAGACATTAATGAAATTAAAAAGAATATTTTTCATAAAATCTCAGGGTGTTACATTCTACCCCCCTTAAAATGAATTTCGCCCTCGAAATTCGTCGGGGTTATAAATGGTTTACTACTCGAAAGTTTCTTTAATATGAACCCACATCGTAAAAAGGAATACCAAAACCAATATTTAAAAACAAAAGTATAAAACGTAACGGTTACCCAAATAAACTAATCACTGGGTTTCCACATAGGTGAAAATATGGATATGGAAGAAAAATCTAACCATCATGTTTTGATGGAGAGTGGTAGAGAACATGGCTATGGAAAAGCCAACAATCACAAATCCATAAATTTGTGAAAATCTAAGGTTCCATCTGATTAATCAGATATAAGAGCACTAGGACAACATTTTTGGTTTTCAAGATCGTTTCCCTAAAGTTGAAGAATTTGAATTAGAATAAATACTTACTTTATTTGGGTACAATCTCACTGTTGTTCGTGCCTTGAACAATTTCCACTTCATCTCTTAAATAAATGAAGTTGATTTTGTTATTCGTGAAGTGTTAGCAGATCATGTGATAGAATGACGGGTCATTCCATCTGTCTCAAACAAAAGGTTAGCAAAAGTTATTAAATATACATAAGTCATTATATAGTGAGATTAATCATATATGGTTCCTAAAATGGACTTATACTTCATATATCATACTGCTTAATATAATAAAACTAGTTTCTACTAAACAGGGACTTCCTGTAGGCCAGTGGTAGGCAATAAAGGCCAGTCGCACTTTAGTTGTGGGTTCGATTCCCACAGCCTTGTCCGACGCGATGGGCTATCGCCCGTCCTGCAGGTTGTAATTTTTCTAAAGCTATATTACTATAACATCCCATCAATAATATCGAAAAAAGTTTTATCCTAACTTATGTCCAACATAATCCATTCTAATATTTAGGAATATCTAAAATACTTCGGTCCAAGCTCATAGTATAAAGGAAATTATTACTTGAAATGTCACAGAACAATCACGTAAATGCCATCATTTATCCCCCATATATAATAAGATATATCTTGTTGGTCAAATTACAAACATGTGAATACCTTAATCATGTATTCTCTTGAAGAATGAATACCCATTGAACCTTAGTGAAAACATGAATGCAGATAAAAGTTAACACTTTCCACATACCAAAATCCTCAAAATTCTATATACTCAAACCATGATATCACTTAGTCCTTATATCAATTATGATATGATGAATACTGTTAAACATTTCGTTTTCTCGTTTTCCCTTCATTATGCGCATATCATCTTATTTCCAAAAATATCTCAATCACTTTGAATACCACATTAGACCAATACATAAATATTCCAATACATTATGATACAACATTATTTTTGAATCCCATCACATAAACACTTAATCATTCCACCACATCATTGTCATATTCAACATCGCCAATAGTGATCGCATGTGACTTCCCTTTTTTCCTTTGCCTTAAGCGGTTGCTCATGTCGATCATTACTAACCCTTGGATTAGGGCATTTATTAGCATAATGCCACATTTCCTTGCACTTGAATCATTTAAGTGTTGGTGGTGCGTTCTCTACAGTGTTTGCTTTATTCACATCATTAGAAACCCTTTTTCCATTACTTCGACACTCAGCTGCTCGATGACCTTCTTTTCCACACATAAAACATTTTCTAGTCCCTTTAAGACAATCTCCACCATGCTTCTTTCCACACTTTGTGCATAAGGAAACATTCATCTTCTTTTCACCATTATTTTGAGATTTCTCCTTGAACTCCATCTTTCGTTTCTTTTCAAAACCATGAGATGGATATGTAACACCAACTTCCATTTCTACCTTCATAGCACAACGCACAATTTCTTCATAGCTACTGAAGTCTCTTATAGCTAATGCCCTTCGAAGACTTGGATTTAAGCCACTGAAAAATCGATCAACTTTACTTTCAGGTTGGATGATAATGCCAGATGCATACCTTGCAAGTCTTGTAAAATTCTCTTCGTATATACCAACAGATTCATCATCCTTCTGCTTCAGCTCAAGAAACTCCTTTTCCATCTTTGTTCGAAGAATACGAGGTAATTACTTACTGAAAAACAAGTTCTTGAACTCGTCCCATTCCATGGACTCAATTTCATCTCTTGGCCTTGTATTCTTGATAAGATTAAACCATTGATCAGCTTCACCTTCCAAACGATATAGTGCTAAGATGAATTTATCATGTTTAGAACATTGAAGAACTGAAAATATATTTTCAGTGGTACTGATCCATTGTTCATCAACAAGTGGATCGGAAGTCCCACTAGAAAAAGGTGGACATTGCCTCATGAAGGACTCAATAGAATATTGTTCCCTTCTCTGCTCATTTGGAAGTCCAGAATGATTCATAGCTTGTGTAAGTATAGAAATAAGATTTTTCACTCCATCTCCCATAACATTTGTTTGTTCAGGAGGACAATCATTTCATTGTCCATTGCATTGATCAACACGGTTCCTTCGGGTTCCAGCCATCGTCTAAAACCCAAAAAGAATAGTGTGAGAGGCAAAAATCATGCTAGGGAAAACAACATTATAAAGGGGGAGTATCCTCAATATCTAACTTCTTAGGTTAAATTCTATGATCGTTACCATAGTTCTAGGACTGTATCTTATACGTATACTTATCCTTAGGGACATCCCTAGACATACCATAGAAATATCTCTAGGGATCTCACTAACGTTTTCGCATCCTAGTTTCCAAAGGATGACTAAACCTTTCCTCTGATACCAACTGTAACGGTCTGGAATTACTTCCAGTGGACTATAATTGATACCTATTAGGTCACTCCATGGGTGGCTACACCCCCTGGGTGGGACACACCACCATCCCCAGTGGCAGCCATTTCCTCATGAATCCCTTGGGCGGAGCGCCATGCTTCATCCAACGCTCACATGTGAGAGTTCCCAAGGATCAGATACATTCCTACCTCCTTTGCCTATGATACCAAATGTAAAGACCCGATGCCTGAAGTATATGGACATTACATTACTTTTGCGGAATAATTAGTACATAATAAACACACACACAAGGATCGTAATAGTTTAGTGTCTTTGGAAACTCGGAATATAATCTTCTAATCGTGGTGAAAGATCTTCAACATCTCCCAAAAAGATCTTCCCTTTTTTTTACCTAAAACCTTTATTTATATCTTGGGGAAAAGAAAACATAAAAGGGTGAGCTCAAATGCTCAGTAAGGGTAAACAAAATAAATATCAATCACATCATATTCATAAGAATATAACATTTTGGAAATCTTAACCTGCAAAAGAGCGCAAAATTTCATAACATGGGATAAATCATAGTAGTGAAATGAAATCCCAATAATCGTAACTTAAAACATGAAACTTTGTGGCATACACACATAATCATAGAGAATCATATCTTATTATTCAAGACTCATTTCCAAGACTATCTTAGTGGACAAAGTCCCTTTCTGAACCGAGTCACCCTCGTTTCAGTCCTATTTCACTGAACCGGTATAACCTACCATTCCAGCCATGTCTATCTCATGAGATATAAAAACATTACCAAATGCATTGGAGGTATATATAGGTCCCACCCATCTCATAATGATACCATTCTTATGTGTGCCACAAAATCATAAATCATACATCATTGCATAACCCATTTAATAAAAATGGGATTCTTAAACATCGTGACATCATAAAACAATTCATATAAGATAAAGGAATTCATAAAAATAATTTCATCACAACATATTCAAATCAATGTAATAATAGGGATAAAAACAAAACCCTTTATTATCTTAGATGGAAAATAATCTTGATAAAACACTTGAACTCCATTCTTGAGGAAAATATCTTTTCTGCTTCAAAAACACTTTTCCTTTCTGAACATGTCGTACAATTATAAAATAAAAGAAGTTGATTAAAAATAAACTTGAAAACTTGTAAAGGAATCTTCTTGGAAATAATGTTTTAAAAATCCATTCATGCCGTATAAGTTAAAAAATCATTCTTCGTACTTTTGTCGGAAAAGTCAAAAAGTACCTCGTACGAAAACCGACAAAAGATTCCTTTCATATCATTTACTAAAAACTCACCGAAGGGTAAAATTGGACTTAAAAAATTGTAGGTGGATGGAAATAATATTAAATATTGAGGAAACATGGATGTGGATGATAAAATACACCCCAGTAAATTTCAAAGTATAAACAATCTCGGATAAAAATGAGATTGTGATATTTCCCTTACCTTAGGTCTGATTTGCTTCGTAAGTGTCCGAAACTCCTGTATAATTATTTAAATAATGTCATTGACTTATTACAGAATCACATTCATTGTTATGATATCATATATGGTTCAAATATGACTTTATATTACCCGTTCTTTTGTAAATTCCATGTTAAAGAGCGTTTTGGGTAAAATTGTTTCATTTGTCGTCCGTGTTTTGACTTGTAATTATTCATATGATTACTTAGATCATGATTACTTAATTCCAGAATATAAAACATGATTTATATATATATATTCATAATATACATATATATAATAAATCATTAAATGGAAAGAAATACACCGTTCATGGAGACGGTAGGCCGTACGTACGTATGAACGCTGTTTTCGTTTCCTTATTGAGTTGAACAGAATTAAGTAGATGACATACATATATATAAACATAAATCCAGTATCATTATTATGTCATATATTTCATTATTACTTATTATATATACTTTATAATCATTCATGAATTGTTAAAGTGTAGAATGAGTCTCATCGCGTCGTGGACACGGTAGTCCGTACGTACGCACGAGCGATGATATCGTTCTCATGATCGTGGGACTGTATTGGAGTGTATGTATACTATTTCAGAATCAATATCACTTTAAAATAATAATATATAGTTATTATTTACACCATTATACCCATCCAAGTAAGTTGGTGGTGGAAAATAGATTTCACCACAGCGTGGAGACGGTATTCCGTACGTACGCACGCGCGGTGATTTTTGTTTTCCGTAGGATGGATAGATGGTAAAATTGGATTGTTTAATACTTATAATAAAATATCATTATATTAGTGATACTGATGTTATTATTTCATAATGAAACAACCTAAGAAGAAGAAGTGGAAGAAGAAATAAAGGTGAAAGAATCGGTAACGGAAATTACCTCTTCTTTGAAGCGCCTCTTTGAGACCTCCTCTTAGGGTACTAAAATTGGTCTTTGAGGAAGACCAGAACCTCTAGGATGTTTCTAGGGAAGTGGAGAAGAGAATTTGGCAGGGTTTGACCGAGCATGAAGGCTCAAAGTTGTGTGATGAAGAGAGGGAGGAGGTGCCCTTTTATAAGGGAGGGGAGGGGCACCTTTGGAATAACTAAAAATATTATTTTATTATAAAGTCAAGTTCAGTTTTAAATAGCTCCAAATTGATTTATTTCGAGTCTAAGGTGGGGATGGGGAGAAATAATCTCATCCAATAGAATTTAGACAAGTTTAGGTTCCTATTTTAACCTTATCATTTAGATTTAACATTAAGTTAAATAATTTTACTTTTACCGTGTCTTCTTGTGTTCTTATACTATAAGGTTAATAAACTTACTATAAGAAGCCAAACGAACCCCAAATTATTTATTATTAACATATATAACCTTATCTAAGTCATTTTGCCAAACCTTAGATTTTTAGGAATAAAATAAAAATTAATAATATAATATTTGTTTTAAAAACTATTTTATGTCAATTTTGACACTATTTAGTAATTGATTTTTGTGAAAATCATAACAGAATGATAAGTTCGAAAAAAGTTAATTAAATCAATACTAACATGTCATATTAACCTATAAAATTAGTGGAATTCATAAAAAGTCTCAAATTATATTTATTTGGGTATTTATAACATCAATTATGTCAATATTTCATTAATAAGATAATTACTGCATCATCGTTGTGTCATAAATAAATTAAATTATTGAATGTATAAAAATTACAAATAAAATACCATTATGTAGGAAATATTTTTAGATTTCTAATGAATATTTATAGTCGAATTTATCTTATGTATATCCCTATATTAAAAATGTTTTATTAAATAAACTTTGATTTTAACTCTTTTAACTCTTCTTTGAATTAAATAATAATAAATGTCCTAATCTAATTCAAGTGGGCCTAAATGGTCATATTTTATTCCTAAGTTTGTTTTTGGTCGAATTACACTTATACAATAGAATTAGGACATGTGTTAGGGTAATAATAATATCATTTTTACCCTTAATTACCCTATTTACTTTTAACAGTGGTAAATAAAAGTAAAAGGTTACCATTCACCAAAAATTATTTTCATCTCATTGAACCACATTTTACTTACTGACATCATCCGTGTCTCTCAGATTTTTGAAATTACACTCACAGAAGCGGTAAAATTAAGTTTTATGAAAAATTCAGTTTTTTTAACTACCACTTAGTGGTTTCACTATTCATCAAAAATTGAATGTTTTCAAAAAAATACCAAAAATTAGGCCTAAGATATATTTGATATTATGAACTCAAAAATGATTTCTATTTTACCAAATTCAAAACATAATAGTTTCATTAATTAATTTAAAAATTAATTCCCGTCGTCAAAACAAATAGCGTGTTCTTAAGAGATAATAACTATCAAAAGATTGACACTTGTTTATGTCCGGTTTAAATGTGAAATTACATCCAATGACCAACATTGTATTAAATTGTAAAAATATATTCTAAATATAATTTAAAACCACTCAAATTAATAATTTATCACTATTAATTATTTCTATTGAAAAAGTTGTTTTTAATTAAAATTTAGTAATTTTCACTATTCATCAAAATATGAAAGTTATCCGAAAATCACCAAAATTTCAACCTAAGCTAATTTCGATATTCTGAATCCAAAAATGAAGTCCATTTTGAAAAATAAAATTTACAAAATTTCAAAAAGTGGTTATTACTATTCATAACGGCTAGTTTTAATAATATTTTAATAGCATATCGTTGTTTAGCGAAACTTGGTGTTGCATACACCACACGCTATCGTGGAAGGTCGCGATTGCGTGTAATTCAAGCCAGGTCAGATATGTGTGTTGTGAAAGCTCCTTTTGGTGTAGCATATAACACAAGACATTAATGAAATTAAAAAGAATATTTTTCATAAAATCTCGGGGTGTTACACAAAGTCTCTAGAGTGTTAGGATATTGAATATATACTTAATATCCTTTGAATCTCTCTTAAAAATTCCCAAAAAAGACCTTAAACATGGTTTCTGTCAAATAAAGAGTAAGAGGGGAGAAACGGGAAAAAACTCAAGAAACTAGAAATTTAGAAAAGGGTGGGACATTGTTTCAGTGTGACACCATCATGGTGCCACCATTAAGGTGACACCATTATGGTGTAATTATTTTATTGTGCCACTGCCACGGTGCCCCTTTCTCGGTGTACCACTATTTGGGTGAAACTGTTTGGTGAAACTATATTATTTTTAAACTCCTAAAACCAACTACTACAACCCCTAAGAACACCACAAGCATATGATTTTCTAAAAGGAATGGACTGGGGAAATCCAGGTCATTACATCAAAAACCTCTCAATCTATTATCATCCTTATGAATTTAAAACCAAACTTAGAAAAAGAGGGGTCCAAACAACCACCCCATAAGATACATCTTAGGGACAAACCACCTTGTGTTGTTTGAAAATTGGAGTGAAAACCCAGATATCCAAGAACACCTCCTTGAAACATATCTCCTGAAAAACTATACAAACTCTAAGTCCCAACTTCCCGAACATATGGATTAGGGAATCCCTTTGTCCATGTCAAGATACTATCCACTTTGGGAGGCACTGACTCACCCACATGGGTTCAATTGCATCCACATTAATGCATCTTGATTAGGGATCAGGTCCTCCCCTCTCCATAGTTAGTAATTTTCAAACACTTTTAGAGAATAGGGAAACAACTCGTCTTTTAGAAAATAGCGTGAAGCATTACATAATAAGAAAATCATAAAGAAATAAACAAGTTAAAAACTTATAATTTCTCCAGGTACTAAGCATGGATCTATGCCTCTCACTCCAAAGTACACTCCTCGAGGCCACCATGCCTCCATAACACACGAACCAATGGAATGGTTCATCCTCTAAGAACATTATCCTCATGATCCTTGATTCTTACTTGTTCCTCCATGAATGTCGTTTTGTCCTCGATATCCAACTCTCCCCATTCAATTACGTGAGATTCATCATGTAGATACTGACAGAGCTGAGAGATATGGAAGACGTTGTGAATCCACTCCAACTGTGGTGGAAATTCCAGCTGATATACCACCCCGGCAACTCTTCCCAACACCTCTAAAGGTCTGATAAACCTGGGATAAATATTACTCTGTCTACAAAACATCTATTTCCCATTTCCAGGGGAATGTTTTATGAATAGATGGTCCCCATCCTCAAACTCCAAAGGCCTCCTCCTATGATCGGCATTAGATTTTTGTCAGTCATGTGTTGCCTTCAACCTCTCTTAGAAAAGATGCACCTTCTCTATCATACTCTACACCATCTCTGGACCAAAAATAGCTGCCTTCCTAAAGTTCATCCAATACAAGGGACAACAACACGACTTCCCATATAAAGCTTAGAATAGAGTCATACCAATGGAAGAGTGATTTCTATTATTGTAGGTAAACTCTACCAAGGGAAAATGTCACACCCAAGACCCACTAAAGTCTAGAACACATGCCTGAAATATGTCCTCCAATGTTTGGATGGTCCTCTATGTCTGTATATCCGTATGAGGGTGGAAAGTAGTACTGAGGAGTAACTGAGGGGCAAGGGCATGCTGCAATCCCCTCAAAACTTTCAACCTAAAACACGTATCCCGATCTGAGACAATGGATCTTGGGAATCCATGTATCCACACTGCCTCATCAACATACCTCTGTGCTAAGGCATCCACTGTTCTCAACTCCTTGACCGTTAAGAATTGATTTAATTTCATCAATCGATCCACTACTACAAAAATAGCATTGTATCCTCCCTGATTCCTCGGTATTCATATGATGAAATCCATAGAGATGTCATCCCACTTCAACTCAAGAACATCTAAGGGATAAAACCGATCTCCAGGAACGCAGTGCTTAGACTTCACCTGTTGACACACTAGGCACATTTCCACAAAATCCACCACTACTTGCTTCACCCCAAGCCACCAAAAATGTTCCCTCAAGCCTCAGTACCTATTTGAAACTTTTAGATGCTCCACCAGGGGTGTTCTATGTAACTCATGGAGAAATCCCTCACACATTTCCACCGGGACAAACATCTTACCAGTGAATAACATTCAATTAGGAATATCCTCTGACCATCCCTTCAGAGAATCACCATGGACAGGGTAATAACGCATCACTTCAGTATCTAAGTCTCACCAATGAGACTCCCCCACCTATTTTACCATGGAAGACTTCACTATCATCTAAAAAAGACATCCTCTACCATCATCCACTCCCTTATCCAGACGCAGAGTGGCCAACTCCTCCATTTCCTTCCAAGCATCTGTGGATTCCCAAACTACCTCTTTCTACGATATCCTACTATAGGAATCAACCACCACATTTCCCTTTGCAAAGGTGTAAGAGATCAAGAAGTTGTAGTACTAGAGAAAATCCATCCACCTTCACTTCCACAAGTCCGGGTCTCTCTGGGAGAAGATATAACTCAGGATCTTATGATCCATGAAGACGAAAAAGCTCTCACTAATGAGGTAAAGAATACTCTAATTTAGAACGAATACAATCTTTATAAGCTCAAAATAATGGGTATCATAGTTAAGTTATTGTGTACGTAACTTGCTAGACCCATAAGAGATCACTCTCCACTGATGCATCAACAAACATCCCAATCCTAGGTTGGAAGCGTCACTGAACACCTCGATGGTCACCCCTTCCTATGGAAACCTAAGCATTGGAGCACTGATTAACTTCCCATTTGGGTATCTAAAATCTACTTGAAACTTCTCACTCCACATGAAGGCCTGGTCTTTTTTGGTCAAAGATGTCAATGAAGCAGCAACTCGAGAGAAGTCAGGTACGAACCTATGGTAATAGCCCGATAGATTAAAGAAGTTGCAAACCACTTCCACATTATTGGGTGCTACCGATGAAACAATTTACCCAACCTTGGATGGGTGCACTACTATCCCTTGTTGAGACACCACATGTCTATGGAAGTTCACCTCCCACATCCAGAAATTGCAATTGGTCAACTTCCCATAAATCCAGTGGTGTTGAAGGACCTCCAAGATAGTCCTCATATGTTTGGTGTGCTTCTAATCTAACATTGAGTAGATCAGGATGTCATCGATGAGCATGATGACAAATCAGTCCAAGAATTCACAGAAAATATATTTCATGAGTCCCATGAACAAGTCTGGTGCATTCGTGACACCGAACAACATGATCACAAACTCAAAGTGCCCATAACTACACCCGAAAGCAGTCTTCAAGATTTCACCCTCCTTTATGCTCAACTGGTGATATATAGACCACATATCGATATTAGAGAACAATCCTTATCCCATAAGCTATTCGGAAGGATCATATATCTTCATAAGGGGTTGGCGTTTCTAGAAAATTACCAGATTTAGTCTCCATTAGTCTATACATATCCTTAGACTGTTGTCTTACTTTTTCTCAAACAAGACTGAAGCACCCCATGATGACACACACAGATATATAAAACACTTTTTCATTATTTAGTCAACCTGAATTTTCAATTCCTACGACTCAAAAGGCATCATCTAATAGGGAGTCGTCAAAATTAGATGGGCACCGTGTTTCAAGTCCATTCCGAACATAACATCACATTAAGGAGTAGAGTCTCAACCTATTCTGGAAAAACATCCATAAAATCCTCGACAAATACCAGAACCTCCACCATCTTAGCACCCATTAACCCCTCTTATAGTTTGGCTCATGCGAAAAGAAGGGGCTCTACTCGTCAGCTTCCCTCCCGACGAATGCGCTTGCCAACAAAAGATACATGTTTTCCATCCATATCTGAAAAGAAGACTCTCCTCCAGAAGTAGTCAATAATGGAATTCACAATGAACAACAAATTGATTTAAAGGATGACATCATATCGTTGCATCTGTAGCAGAAGAAGATCCCCACTAGTCTGATGCGGCCCCAACATGAGTCTGCATTCCCAAAAAACATCAAACAGACTAATATGACCACCAACTGTCATTCTAAACACCATGGGCATGAAAATATATCTACTTATAGTCACAAGACACGGTCTAGAATTTGTGAAATAATGGAGTACGAACCTTATGAATCAAACAAAGCACACCCATGGTTACTAAATAGACTGATTGTACATCGAACAACCTCTCGACCTATTGGAACTTTTGCCTCAGTGGTGCGAACCTTCCCACGCCCAGCTCCTCTACCCCTCTATTGTTAACTACCTCCCCAACCATGAACTATTTGGGGTCCATGAGGAGAACCCTAAGGTCGGTCTCCATTAGCATCATCTACCCTTGGTGTAATGGGAGCCCACTACCCCTGCTACTGGAAAGGTCTGTCCGGAAACTGCTCCTGCTGAGGTGGGTGCTGAACCGACCCACCCCCACTAAACTGATCTCGAATTGGGAACTGTCTCTGAATATTTCCACAGCCTCCACAGACAAAGAAACTCAGTCCCAGTCCCATGGGGAATGGGAGACAACCAGAAGATCGGAATAGAAACTATTGAGGCCTACTTACCACTGGCTGAAACCTGGAAGGCACTGACGCTGGAGAACTGCTACTAACTGCTTTCCCATTCGACGAACTAGGTTGGATCCCCTCTCGTGGTACACCTCCCTATGAGTGCATCCTCTCCACTACTTCGGCCTTCTTCTTAACTTCTAAGTATGTCTGTAGGATAAAGGGAGTTACTACATACTAAATTAAAGGTCATAGTGACTACTCCAAGCACCTCACTCATGACTCCCCATCTGGAAACAGATTCGGAGAAAAGCTTTGGGGATACTTGAACTTGATCCCCTATTCCCTCACTGACATACTACCCTACTGGAGGAAGATCTTCTCCTGCCACCTCTTTTCCTTCATTGTTGAGGAAACAAACTCTTCCAAAAACTCCTTCTCAATGTCAACTGATGAGATATTGGTCTCCTACCTCTCCCTAAGGTAAAGCAACCGCCACTGACGTGACACTCCTCACATATGGATAACTTCTAGTGGAACTCAGTACCCCCTCAGAGCATAGATCAAAGTAAAGGTGATTGTTTTTTCCTCAATTCATCCATCTATCTCAATTTCTGAAATGTTACCTTCATACTTCCCCTTGGTCTGCTGCTGGAAAAAACGAAGTGTCTTTTTCTGCAAGTCATCTCCCCACTCTTGACTGGCCCTCTACTGATCAACCATATCAGCCTCTTGGGCCTCAACTGCTCGTACCACACATGGGTGATGTCTGTGTTCCCTTACTGAAACGTTAAACCATGAAATCTTAATCCTAGGTAGTATGAAATTTTATTTTAATATGTATTTTAACTATTTATTTAAATTTAAATTGCAAAACGCCCAAGACACACAAGCACACAAGTCATTATGATACATGAACCTTTTCTATGGTCACTACCCTACAATTAGTGTAGCCTCACTTGATTGTTCAGTAGGTCCAAATTCCTTGCATTAGATCACGGGGAGGGTCCTAAAATATCGTGTCATATCCAGTCTTCCCTAGCATATTTCATGAACCAAGATTTCCTAACATAGTTTCCCTACAATCCAATGCAATCCTCACTATACATAGCTCTGATATCCATCCTATATCTCATCCATCAGCCTCAAATACCATTCTTCCATGACCCACCTTCTTCAAGTTAAATGAGATATAATGATCCCCCGATCCTCACCTTCAATAGTCTCTGAAGTGGAAACTAGAAAAAAGGGAATAGAAACTCACACAAAATGGAAGGCATTACCGTTTTTTATGAAAACAGAATTGGGATAAAAGATGTCACAATAATAAAAACACCAATCATTTATAGAAAGGAATCTAAAAATCAAACCCATGCGTGATTTAAACATAAACTACAAAAAAAATACAACCAAAGCACCAAAGAAGGTACCAAAAAGAAAGAGACTAAGCAGTAGCACCACAACTATCTCGATGCCCAAGCTAGTAAAGTACAACATGGTCCTCAAAGTCCTCATCAAAACATGGAAACAGTTTTATGTCATACAGTAAGTATACAAGTATACCTAGTTGGAAAACTAAATCAACTCCTTCACAAGTGGGGAAACATACTAATTACCCTATGAGAAAACAGTAGAACATAAAATCACCTACTAAGGATTACTAACTAAACCATCCTAAACAAAGGCACACTCACCAAATAATGAAATCCAGGTAAAGTATTAGTATAAGAAAATCGAAATTTTTGTACCCCACACCACCTTCCCACTGGTTAGCTGCTCATTCCTAACAGATAATGTATTGATTCTACCACTCTTCCAAAATGAAGTCTCACTACCACAACGTGCCCTCACACACATAGACCACAAACCACACACAAATCCCGCTCGTAGACACTTGGCCCATAACCACACCACACATACCCCCCCTATAGACACTTGGGCCAGAACAACCACACCTCTCACTCGAAGACACCTCAGCCTCATCCCAAAGACACTTGTGAAAACAATCATGGCCCACAAACACCGAGGCCTCTCACCCACACCCCAGCCTACCCAAATGATCTTAGGATATAGTAAACATCAAGTCATTACATCCTACCTGGATATGCTTGGGAGGTAAGAACCCGAAATGGGGTGTGAGGAATAATGTTAGTAACCATCCATCCATCCTCCCACCTTGATGTTGGGAAAGACACCATCCCCCATGAAATAGGGGTGTTTGGAACATGGTGCTCAACATGGGTGGGGTGCGTATAGAAATCACAAGGAACTAAAATTTATACATATAGGTAAGAAAACACTTAGCCTGACCTATGGTTTCAAACTAACAACCAGCCAAAAAAGAAGCACATTTTTTCTACCCCTATATGCATAACCACACAAGTAGCTAAAATAAGAGCATAAACTCAAACCCTTTTCATTTATCCACTTTCCATTTTTTAATTAACGGGTTCGCTTTAATTTATTCCCCCACTACCCAATAAATATTCCAACCACAACATATGAATCTTTTTTTATAAGGATAAATGCCACTAAACACTACCAATGAAAATAAGGAAGTACAAACCAAGGAAGGTAAATCCATTATAACACCCATTCATAAAAACAATAGAGAACAACCGACCTACAGTCCCACTACACACCAACTTTTTCTTAGAGACATGTTCAACCACTGCCAACTGTCATTATTAAAAGTTATCCCACTCAATCATCCTCTCACAACTAGAACAGGTAGCCCTGTTTCACAACAACACCACACCAAGCACACCCATAAACATGAAATCACGATACAACCCAGTCATGCAGCCTCACTTCCCAAACACTACCCAAAAGCAGTCCTACTGCACAATAAGTTCTAAATCCAAAACATAAACCAAAGTAAGTCAAACTAACTACAAGTTTATCCATTCCAAAATCAATAAATCTCTCAACCACATATTCCTTCACACCTCATATACCACCCCTTTCACAAAACCCACAACAAAACACCACCAAATAGAAACCATGCGGCACAAACATACCTTTCCCCAATCACAGGACCAACCCCTCTATGTCCATCCCTCACACTCGTAATAAGGTTACCAACAACAACTTCACACAACCCCCACGAACTAAAAACCCCAACCAAACATAGCACACAACCACACCATTAATCCAAGAATATTCAGATTTAGAAAGAGGGGTTCTTTAATACCACATTAAATAATGGGGTGATCATAGAACATGTTTGACACTGGGGAATCCTTTTATTTAACCAAGTATACATGATTAAGAAGATTTCATGTTATCGCCATTTATCACAGCATAAAAACAAAAATAGAACATCACCAATTCATAAGAAAATATCACCAACATCCCTAAATTTTATAAGTCATACATCCACAACAAACCATAAAAAGAAACAAATATAGAAAATAAAACAAATTATCAACATTGAACATCTTAAATTACCTACCCACTGTATTTTAATCATCACTTTAGTGCCATTATTTATTAATCCTTTAATAAAATTATTCACCTATTCTTGAAAAATAATCATTAGTACACCCAGCCCACCTGATACACCAATAAAGAGAGGTAGAAGAATCCCTACTTGAAACAAAAGTCAACCAAAACTCCTCTTTGTGCCAAAACAGAGGGTCATGTGAGCAGCAAGAAACTCCAAGAAAACTAGGTAGGAGGGGCTCTAGCACGGGTGCACGACTCAACTAGATAGGAGGGATCTAGGTGCACCAAGAGGGAATAAGACCTCATCTTTTATAAAAAATATAGATCCTATATCAATGGAAGGAAACGGTTCCAAAGGCCATTAACGTGGGATTGTGGTCAAGATCATGCGATTTGAATATCTCAAAGTCCCCGGAGTGTTATCATATTAAATATATACTTAATACCCTTTGAAACACCCTTAAAAATGATCAAAAAATGCTTTAAACTCGGTTTAAGTCAAATAAAGTGTATGTGTGTTGAAATGGGAAAAAACTCGAGAAACTGGAAATTTGGAAGATGGAATTACACCATTTCGTTGTGCCACCATCACGATGCCACTCTTAAGATGACTCCATTATGGTGCCGCCATTTTGGTGTGCCACTTTCATGGTGCCACCGTTATGGTTCCACTGCTTGGTGAAACTGTATGTTTTTAGAAAACTCCCGAAACAAACCACTATAACCATCAAGAACACCACAAGAACTGGATTTACTCAAAGGAATGACCCGAGGAAATTTGGGTCATTACAAATGTATTAAGTATTCTGAAAAATAAATGTAATGTTAATGTATGTAAATCTTGGTCCATTAGAATACCCCCACAAGAAACACATTAATCATTTATTCCAATGTTTTATATTGCCTTATCAACTGGGAAATGATTGGTATAAATATTTGGGTATTCTATCTTGATTATATTATATAAAGTGTATCCAAGAGAACATGAATAAGGTCGGGTAAAGCTATTATAGGTCAGTAATGGTAAAATCCATTAACAAGATATCACATTGATAAGAATCATAGTCCAATATAACTTGAATACAATAAATCCTCATGAGTCTCCATAGAAGATGAGGATAGGTTCCTTATGGTATGATATTCATCATTATGCATCATCAACATTAACCATGTAGATAATTTAGATCTAAATACTGATGATAGATAATGAAAAGTAGAAACATTTTCTCAAGAGGTGGTCAACGCTGAGATTCATTGAGAGGGAGTTCCTACCATATTCCAAATATTGAATTAGAACATGGTAGCTCCGAATACATAGCATCCACCTACCTAATGAGCTTCATCTAGAGATAACATGAAAGATTTTTACATATCCTACTCACCACCTGAAGAGGCTGAAATCCCTTCCACTGAAGAGATGTTTTCCCAATATGAATCCATGATGGATAAATTGAAATGGATCAATATAAATTTACTTAGGGGAAATATTTTCCTTGGGTACATTTCCTAGGTGTAGAAAAAAAATCACCACCATAAAACTTATTTCAAATAGGGAAAGATTATCAATTAATAACGGTGGATCCCAACCATTTGATAGGGTATAGGAATATACAATCATCATACATAACCCCTCTAGTAAAGGACTATTATGATTATCCAAACCTGAGAAAAAACTACACTCATTTGTGGAAAGAAACCCCATGCTAATTCATTCTGGATCCTTGAGACCAACAAAAGAAATATGACCATATCAGAATTTGACAACTACCTTTACATATGAATATACTCAGGTGATTATTAACACAAAATTTATAGACTCAGTTAAATCATTTTCTTCTCAATGAAAAAAATATGTGGGTGTGGCTTATTGGTAAAAAATGAAAGAAATAAATATCTAGAGTGGTTAGATGATACTCCTCATCCACCCAACATTGGAAATCCCACATTCCCAACCTTTAATGGTATAAGGGACTTGAAGAAACACTTGACACACATCATGTACCTATGTGTCCCTATGATGGGGAAAATTGAGAAGAAATAAGATTCCAAAAAAATAGATGCTTCATGAAAAACATGGAAGGATAAACCATTTTTTGGTATACAATATTTCTAGGTGGGTCAGTTTAAAAAAGGGAAGAACGTCTTCACTAATCCATTTATAAATTTAGGTCAATGCGATGGAAGACTACAGTCCTTTAAATATCAAACATAAATGGTTTTATTTTGTGACATAATGATTTTAGGACACCATCCCATAGAAGAAGGATAAATCTCATCCACTCTTGATAGTCAAGTAAAAAGATCTAGAAAAGTTGAGACTGTGCAAGTGACACATAATCTGATACAAAAAAAACACAATACCATAATTTACTATACCTTAAATGAAAAAAAATATAATAATACCCATATTAGGATTTCATAAAAAAGTAAAGATATCTATGTTTTAAATATAAGAAGAATAAAAATTATTGTTTCAATTAATAACATGTTACATGATACTTTATAGCTATAATAAATAATTGTATTCTCAAGCTACTAGAATCAAGGTGGCACAACGAAATTATTCTTAGATACCACTAAGACTATTTCACTTATCATTGAATGTCGTGGATTAAAATTAAACATTATTAAATCATTAAGGATATCACATAAAATATGTTTGATTTAGGGCATGTAAAATTTGGGAAACCTATACCACAGGTAACTTACATATTTTTTAGTTACCCAGAAGAGGAGGGATAATGATATGAGGTTTTATAAAAGCATATAAATAAATTCTATAAATAGATGACCATGAAGTAAGTCAATCTGGCCCACTATATTCTCATGGCTCAACTGAAACAACTTATTAGGATCCAGCTCCTTTTTCAATGCCTAAGGTAGTGATCTAACCATAGTCTTATAAATGTCAATATAATCAACATAAGAAGAATAAGGTATGAAATAAAGAATCATAGCCACATACCTAGACATTCTAGACCCTTCAGGTCTTCCTACCCCTAGAATTTCAAAATATGAGAACCACCTTATCAAATAGAACCATCATTTGAAGAAGGGTCATAATATGTCTTTCTCAATGTCACTCCCATTATAGACCCATTATTTGATGAATAACTTGTATATGAACTTGAAGTCCCTATCCAAAATTGGAGATGATGAGAAAAGGATACACGGGCTAACCATGTATAGAAGTACACAATTACATATGATCTTGATATTTCAATTGTGTCCCTAAAAAAGCGATATATACATCCAAAACATATAGTAAGGTGGGTTAGTGCACTCAAAGGAAGAATAAACATATTTCTAAATATTATGATGCTTTTTAGATCCCTTAATCTAGGAATATCATTTAGAATATATATATATATATAGCTATCTAGACAATATTAATCTATAGGTAAGAAATCTCCATCCGAACCACAATGGGAAAATAATCCCACCAATATCAACCGTGAAGGGAAGTTTTCTATATAGAAAACGACATCACCAAAACATTAAGAAAATGAATAACCCAATCTTAATTAGAAAATTCCCTTAGTATAGAAGTGTAAATTTCTTAATCAATTACTAATTTTCAAGGATAAACACTAAATTATAGATATTCATCATTTCTTTAATGAATTGAGATGAATTATTATTGAGGCCCTTTTAGGTACTTAATAATCAAGGTACTGTTTTTCAAAACTGATATTTACCATGAAAAACCCCATCAAATTGAATGTCACATAGTCAACACATTCATAGAACAAGACTAGTAGATTAATATATGAGGACACATTATACATTTTTATGTGTATAACAAGATATAAAAAATTGATATTCATAAATCCTTGATAAAAAATGGCACCAGGATCAATCTCATCATGGTCCAGATTCTCTAATGCCTGAGCTATAGTGAGGATGAATTATCACCATCCATCTTAACTATTCATGTATATGAAAAAATTGAGAAAAATATTCTTAAAAATTTCATAATGAGAGATCAATTTAGATATACCATATATAACACTAAATTTATGTTGTTTTTTCAAGACATGGCTTTCAACGCATTACTCGGGAGTCCTTTATTTTACACAAATGTTTTAGTGACTTCATCATATCACTAATGATTAAAATTTTTATTCAATGTATTTGTTGGGGGATATATGAAGATAAAACCCATTTTGACTCCTAAAAGTATTAATATAAATACATGAGTCTTTATACGAGAGATGGATTTTAATTAATAGAGGATGGTATTATTCATATCATGTCCCAGAATGGCCTATAAGATGCTCATTCCAATCCATATAGTGATATTGATGTAGACTTTTCTCTACGAATCAACTAGATCATAGTGACAATCCCAAATCCTAGAAGTCTCCAATACATGTAGGTATCATAGGATAATAAGCTAAAAATCCAATGACATAGGTGCAAGATACATCCATATATACCCTCATTCTCATGATATTAGTTGTTTCTTCCAAATCCAACCAACTAGAAGGCCATTATGAATCTTAGGAAGATAAAAATAAAACTTATAATAATGAATTCAATAGATATACCATCACATTGCCTTTTGGGTCTCATTATATAGGAAAATATTTTGGCGCCAATATTAGCATTAAAAGATAGAAATATGTCCATGATACCCTTGATAGTATTGCCTCCTCATTAGTACCCTAGAGATCAAAAAATGTCCCCTCATCATCCTTAGGAGAATAAAATTCCCCCATATTTTTTTCTAGATCCAAAGACTCCCATTAATCTTAAAATCCTGATAACATTGATAAAGATTAAGAGTAGGAGTAAGATCTTAGATATTCAACAACAATATTCGAATATGGTATAGCAAATATCATTTATAAACTAAAAAAGTAGAATACCAGTACATAGAAGGATATGTATCCCACATTGATGAGTTCCCCTATGACCCATGAAGATCAAGAGGGATATATTTACATCTTTAAATATAATAGGGATGTGTTTTCTTGGAACTATACATATATTATTAGGATGAATCCTACTTATAACGTTAAGGATGAAGTGGTTAATTTGATCGATGTCAATTTTTTCAGGGAATACCAGTACACAAAATGTATGGGTAACTTCAAACCGTTCAAGTGGAAGAATTTGAAGAACAAAGTTTTCCATCACTTTGGGGATATCAGTATACACTTCATGAAGGATGAATTCCCTATTCCAATCATTGAACTACTGATTGATGTTTCTCCTAGAATCCATGATCTTTACTTTATTGACATATATTCAATATATAATCAAATCCTGATTTATTATGAAGACAAAGAGGTGACCACCGTTTAAGCCCCACAAGGAGTTTACTATAATCAATAAATAAAATTCAGTTTGAATAATGTTAGTTACAAATACTAATTCACCATGCATCATATATTTAAATCTTTCTTAGGAAATATCATCGAGTGTTATGTAGATTAACTTTTGTTTAAATATAATCAATGTTGTGATCATCTAACATATCAATAGAAGATCTTCAACAAAAATTGGTAACACAGTTTAAAAATGAACCTCTTAAAGTGTGATCTAGGGGTGGAGTCTAGAACATTTCTTAGCTTCTTGGTGTTACATTGTGGCATTTAAGTGGATCTTGAGAAGACCAAGGTGATGCTCAATATACCCCTCCTTGAATTCTCATGGATTTTATTGGAATTTAGGTATTACTCACATATATCAGGAATTTATAAAAAAAACTTTATAGCCAGCACCATCCCTTTATAAGGTTGATAAAAAAGGTTCCACTTGTCAATGCGGTCAAAATTGTTTATAATATTTTGAAAATATTTGGTGATATCTCATGTACCAACTAGTATTGATGACACCAATGCAGGGAAAATGAAACTTTTTATATATGACAGATATAGAGAGATCTATTTAATCACTCCTTTCTTAGAAAAATGATAATAGTAAATAATATAGCCTTTATTATCTTAGAAGAAAAATTATTAATGTTGAGAATTAATTTTCCAACATTGAGAATAATTTATTTTCATTGATATTATTGGATCAAAATCTAAGGCACTGCATGAAATGCTATAAGAATCATTTGACGTAATATATATATACATTAAAAGAGAACCTCAATATACCTATACTAACTGGATGTTTGGAATGTTGGGTAGTAATCTTGAAAAGGTATGATATATGGTTTGTAACATAGAAAGATATTAAGGGAAAAGTATTGGAAAATTTTATCATGGTACACCCTACATGAAAGAGGTGATAATGAATATAGATCTCCCTAGTGAGGAGGAATTCTTTGTCTAAAGTGCTTCTCATGTATTGGAAATGTACTCTGATGGTTCTTCCAAAATACCAATAGGAATAATGTTGTAAGATCAAAAGATAAACATATTTGGTCAAGAGATTTTCTTTTTCTACTTAGAAAAATAAATATTTCTCTATTCCTTTCTATTTTCATAAGGATACGTAAATAATGAGATAGTATACAAATCCCTCATTATATGATTAGAGTTAGACATGAAAATAACAATAAATCACCTAAATATCAATGGAAACTCTGATATGGTATTCAGGAAAATAAATTGTGAATATACCATTAAGAAAGAGGAATTAATCCATTTTCTTGGTTACACGTGAAGGATAATGGAATAATTCCCCTTCAAACTAACATTATGTTTTCTTTTTTTCACCTAAAACACTCATTCTAATGCATTTCTTAATGTTTCCATTATCGTTTCTAAGACAGATCAAGATAAAATGGTCATAAAAATCACATATCTGTGGGTTATCTCACCATTTATTGACTATAATTTAGAGGTAATTGATGACATCAACATTGACCCATATTGGGACAAGAATATACCTTCATCCATAATAAGGATTCAATAAATTCTTCGTTAGGTGAATTAAAGGATATGATACTATCACCACAAGTTATATCCAAATAAACTCTTAAAACCACTTTACATTCTTTTAAGTTCAAAAGGATGTGTTATTGGTATAATATATTGTCTAATCACTCACCCCACTACTATGTAGTGGAAAATGGATAGATAAAGTCATTAAAAAAATTATCTAACATCCTATATAAAATAGTGGAAAAAATAACAAGTTATATCCAAATAAACTCTTAAAAACCTTTTGGGATCATCACACCGCAACTTAAACTGCTACAAAAACAATCCCATATATGTTTTTGTAAGAGATAGAAATAGTCCTGCTCATTTAGGTTTAGATACCCTCACTTCACATTGATGTCCATAACTTTTTATCCAAAGATTGAATTTCTCAAATACAACTATATGATACGGGATAACTCAATGAGAAATGGTTTCACATGTTGTAAAACCTCTAATTCCTCCAAAAATAGATTGTATGATCGTTCAATAAGATGGTTTTCCTCTGATCTTCCCCCATGGAGAACTTTTATTAGCTCTCATAACTTCAATGATACTAAGGAATAAAACTTCAAAACATGAGCCAAAATTGGAATGGTCATACTCCATACATAATTTTTTATGTAATGGAGAATAATTCATAATAGTGATGAATGGGGAGACTATTACACCTCCCATAAATGAAATATTCCTTAGGAAATACATTTCATAACTTCAAGTTGATTCACTCACATCTTGATCACATGATTCTAGATTGTGAAATAGTATTTTGATCTATAATTATTTTAACTGCATATCTAAATTCCATTCATCAATATTGTAAACTACCTAGAACATTTCCTAGATTAATTAAATTAAACTACATATCTTATTTTATCCAAAATGACTTTAAGCTAATCAAAATGGCACATCTTATATAGTGTTTTAGGAATCCTGGTGTGTAAACTACACCAATTAAAATTTTCTATCCATATAAATGAGTTAGATTTTATTGGGTAAATTTTTAGGAGAACAATATATGGCTTGATTCATATTCTAATAGGATATGTAGTGATTTCTAGATATTTTGTGCCTAGCCATGAATCAACATAGACATCAAGCTCTTCCAATTCAAACAATAGAAAAATATATATGCATGTACCATTTATATCCTATATATGGCCTCAAAACACATGTTAATGCTCTCCCCCAACATGAACCCTTTGGAAATAAATATAACCCTCTAATCACCACTTATTTTTCAAAAATACCATGAATCATGTGATCTTAGAGTCCATGGATAATTTCCTAGAATAGTTCAAGTCAGATAACTCGTGTTTAATGTTATATAATTAGGCATCCTTTCTTAATGGAATTAAAAAGTATAACTTTTTTTGTAACATTCAATATCTTAAACTATATGACCCATATCTCGTATATGATACCTAGATCAGTGTGAGTGTTCATTGGCACACAAACCCTCATTCATGTAACATTCCCCTTTTTTTAATACATGTATATAGCTTGATTCATGTTATTTTTTAATATATGTTGATGCCTTGATATCCTATCCTAGGCATAGCTATGATTTCTTCTAATTGAAAAATCCCACATCTTATGAAAGTGCATAACAAACATAGGGGTCATTATTCTATTCCATTAGGAATTTTGTGAAAATGGCTACATAGGTCGACCTAAATGTCTTACTTCACCTAACCAATTATAGGGAAAAAATTCATAAGATTATAAGAACTATGCGTGGCCCGAATCAGGTCCTCATATGATAGATATTGACACAAATATCTCTTATCATAGGCTTAACCGTGAATTCTTGAAAACAAAATTCTCCCTCCCCTTGTATGTGGTAGATCTATATAGGGACATTTTTGTTATAAATGTATGGGTCTTGATTACCATCCTCAGAGGATATGCAATGATTCCTAGATATCTTATCTTGGTCCAAGCCATAAATCCTAATCAAATACCCCACTTTGTCTTAGTGATAGAGTTCTCACTAATTCATGTTGGGTTTTATCCTTTTCTCAACTCTAAAGTAAGGTTGTCTCATTTTAGGAATATGAGATGGATATTTGGGAAATAATTCCCCTTTTACTCACATTTATTATACCTATGATGGATTTATCAAAACTACATGTGGCTTGATAACTTTCATCACCGGTTACATAGTGACGCCCAAATATGTTATCATATTCCTTTCCACAAGTTTTTTCTATCAAATAGCATTCATAGAATGAGCAGTTGTATCATTATATCATGGTATAAAACTTCATGATTTATGGTCCATGAACTGAAATAATAAAATATGTGAATTTACTTTGACTATTATACTATTAATACTCAATGTTGTGTGGCTTTAATACCACAGTATTTGTTTATCTAAAGTGTGCGATTTTAAAACTCAGTGATATCCAAACTCATGTCACACCTCTCTAGTCCATGAATATATTCAATACACAATTATGTATCCTTTAGTATATTCCATCCCTCCTTTAATATCCTCTCCTACAAAAAAATAATTCATCCATAAAGTGTTTGAATCCATATAAATCTTCTATGATGAATAGTAACTATTGTACTCAACTCTAAAGGAAATCTTCTCTTAGTAATGTTTTGAAACCACTATATGTGGCCCTTCCAAATAGATGAATCCATAAATATAAAGATAATATACTCTAATCTACAAACACCTTAATAACATCACAATGGAAGTCACCACTAAAACATGATTAGCAGTCATCCCTAACATATTCTTTATCATCATCCCTTGATTTGAGCTCTTTGCGTTTTTATTTACATAGGCCACAACCATAACTCCCAAATTGATTCAAATGACTTCAATGTTTCTATAACGTCCCATACTTTACAAACATTGATATTAAATCAAAATTTAAGTATATTCATTATAAAATGTAATAAATCCATGATAGGACCATAAAGGTATAGTGTCTTTAGAAACTAGGAAACACAAAAAATTAGTTCATAAAACATCTACATTGTCTCCCAATTATTTCTTCATAGCTAGATTCATTTTTTACATATCTTACTTAATAACATTCTTCATGAACTGGGGAAAATAAACACATGAAAGGGTGAGATCAAATTCTCGGTAAGGGTAAAAAAGAGAAATATTAGTCATATCATAATCATAAGATATAAGAAAATAACATTTGAAAGTCTCATCTTGCATATGAAAGATCGTGATATAATGTCATGGGATAAAAGTTCATAATAATTATCAAATATAATTCACAAATCAAAAAATAATATAGGATGTTTTGTGCCATACACAGAAGCATATAAAATCATTTCATATTAGTCAAGGTTCGTTTCCAAGACCATTATAGAAGACAAAGTCCAATACAAAACTGAGTTCACTCCTCGTTCCATCTCGGTATTACAAAACCAGATTTACTTTTCATTCCATTCAAGTCTATCTCATGAGATATGAATATTTAAGTAATTAATTAGAGGGAGATATAGTTCCCACCCATCTCAAAATGAAATCATTTTTATGTGTACCACAAAAAAACATAAATCCTTCATCATAGCATAACCCAAGGAATAAAATGGGTTTCTTAAATATCATTCCATCATAATCCATATAAAAAATAGATTTCATAAATATAATTCCATAATAAACATAAGAAAACATAATACTAATATGGATAAAAACATAACCCTATTAAATAATTTCATCTTAGATGGAAAATAATTTTGATAAAACACTTGATATTAATTCTTGAGGAAAATATCCTTTCTTCTTCAAAAAAAGTTTTCTTTTCCCAAAATGTCATGCTATTTTAAAAGAAATGAATTTATTTTAAAATAAACCCGAAATATTGTATAGTAATATTCGTGGAAATATTTTTTAATGAAGATGTAAAAATATGTTCAATCTATATAAGTTAAAAAAACATTCTCCTTATAATTTTTCCAGAAAAGTTAGAAAAATGAAACTCTTACTGATAATGAAAAAATATTCCTTTCATATAGTTTAATAAAAATTCACCAATGGGTAAAATTTACATTAAAATTTTTTATAATAATATAAATAACACTAAATATTTAGGAAACATGTATTTTGATGATAAATATACCCCAGTAAGTACTTACGTGTAAACAATCTTGGATAATAATGAGATTGTGATATTATCCCATACCTTAGGTTTGATTTCATTTGTATGTATCTAAAACTCTTTTATAATGATTTAAATAATGTAATTAACATATTTCATAACCATATCCATTTTTATGATATCATATATGATCATATTATCATCTGTTTGTTAATATCATTTCATTATTACTCGTTATTCGAAAATTAACTGCTTTAAGTTCTTATGCATGTTTTTTCAAATAAAGTATAGTTCTCATTATTAGATATTAATTATATGATTAAAAATTATATTAACATAATATATACCATTTTTATTCACTATAAACATGTATATAATCATTCTTTAATTAAAATCATGTAGAATCAATCGCATCACATTGTGGAGATGGTATGTCGTATGTATGGATGAGCGATGATGTCATTTCTATATTTGTTTAATGGTATTGAATTGGATGGTTTATAATATTTAATAATAAATATAATTTTATTATAATCATATATAGTTATTACATCCATCATTATAATCATCCAAGTATGGTGGTGGTGAAATAATAGATTACCCCACGGCATGAAGATGGTAAGTTGTACTTATGCACGCATGGTGATTTTTTTATAGGATAGATAGAAGATGGAATATGGTTGTTTAATAATCATAATATCAACTCAGTATATAATTTATACTGGATTTATTAATTTATAATGAAACAACTCATGAATAGGAACTAGAAGAACAAATAATATTGAAAGAATCGGTAGAGGAGATTACCGCTTCTTCGACGTGCTTCCTCTAAATATCCTCTTAGAAAACTAGATTTGGTATTTGAAGAACACCAAAACCTATAAATTTTTACTATGGAATTTGATAAGGTAAATGGATATGTTATGTACAATCATGAAGGCCCAAATTTAAGTTATCAGGTGAGGGAGGAGGTTTCCTTTTATAATTGAGGTGAGGGACACTTTTGAAAACTCCATAAATAATAAATTATAATAAAAAACCCTAATAAAAAACCTCAAAAATGTACCAATTTCAAAGCTGATATGATATAGGGTTTTAATCACATAAAACCATAAATTTTAGACAAGTAATTATATCAATTTAAACCTTATCTTTTAAATTAACACTTAATTATTCTGTTTAATTTTTAACTAAGATAACAAATAATTCAATATTAAAAGGGCGCAATATTTACTTATTTGATGTAAAATAGACCATAAATATGTAAATTAGATCATTTTATACCATATAATAAATATTATATAATTTTAAAAATGTTTTATTATTTTTAAATAATTTAATAAAATATTATTTTGATAAACAATCAATAGTTTTAATTTTGACACTATTCAATTCATTGATTTTTAAAAATATTAACATAACAAGTTAACTTCTAAAAAACTATATTATTATATTCCTAATAGGTAAAGGTCATTTATTAACTTCATTATAAATATTAATTAGCCAAAATTAAATTTATTTTAGCATTTTTAATAATATTTATTTTTTCTCTCTATTAATAAGATAATTATAACATTAATATTGTGTAATTATTTAAAATACTTATTTTTTGAATAAAAAATAAAAAAAAACTATAATGAAGATAAATCTAATATATTTCATAATAATATTTTTATTCAAATTTATCTTCTGAAAATACCAACATTTAAAAAGTTATACATATCAAATTATGATGGTGACAACTTTAACATAAATTTAAATAAAATAATATAAGCCTCATCATCCCTTCTATAAGGATAAAAATGGTCAATAACTTTAACCTTGGATGATTAAGGTCGCGATATATACAAAAAATAACATTTGGTCAAGTTTTTTGGTCTTTTAATGGGTATTATAATTTTAATAAAAACTATATTATTGATTTTTAATCAATTAAATAATTTTTACATCATTAATGTATAAGCTATTAAGGTAATTATTTATTTCTTAAAAACTAAAAATAAATTACCATGATAAATAAAAACATTTTATCTTCCAAATGAGTACATATAATTTAATTTTAATTTTTTATAACCTTATATAAAAAATGATTTAGTTATTAAACTTTGAGTGAGACATAGTTAAATTTTCATTAAATAAAATAAAATAAATGTCTTAATCTCATCCAAGTGGATTTAAATGGATTCCATTTCTGCCCAAGTATGATTTAGGACGAAACACACTTATCCAAATATATTAATACATTTTTAAGGAGATTTTATAGTAGTATTCGTACCCTTAATTACCGGGTTTACCCTTTTACCGTATTAATAAAAATTACCGAAGTTACTATTCATAGTGCCCAAAAAATAAAATAAATCTATTTACATAATTTAGACCTACTGATTCAAAATATTTAATTAATTTTTCAGAATTCAAAAAATAGAATTTTCAGTAATTAATTTAAAATTATTCCCATTGTCAGAAAGAGGGAACGAGTTTTAAAAATTAAAACATTACAAAAGATTGAAATGTTTTACATCTGAATGAAATGTAAAATTAATTCTAATGACATAAATTATATTAAATAATAAAAATACATTCTATTTATACTTTAAAACCGTTCTATATTATAATTTAATTGTATAAATTATTTTGATGAAAAACAATTTGTTCACATAAAATTTACTGTATTTTTAGTATTCATCAAAACTTGAATATTATCAAAAAAAATATAAAAGTTTCATCCAAAGTAAATTTTTATATCCCAATACAAAATAACATGTTTATGTTTTCATATAAAAATTATTAATGTGTCAAAATCTTAATTTAAAAGTTGTTCTCCATTAAAAGGCGGAAAATTACCCTTTTGAAAAATATAGGTTTTTATACATCAAATAGGGTTTATTCATACTCTATGAAAAAAATATTGGATGAATATAAAAAAAATTTATTAAGTTTATAACATATATATTTCACTGACTACTAGAAATTCACATAAGAAATAAAAAATATATAATTGATTTATATTTCTTACACATTTTCATAAGTAAGTTATATTTATTCCTGCTAACCTAACGACTAGGTTATAATAGTAATTTTATATTAATGATGTCTTGCAATTATTTTAAACTCATGATTGCGTGTAATGTAAGTTAATGAAGAATTAAAAATTATTTAGAGAAAATATTTCATTAAAACATCAGGGTGTTACATTCTACCCCCCTTAAACTAAATTTCACCTTCAAAATTCATCACTTGGATACAAAAAATGAGGATATATCACCCTCATCATATGATGAAGTTCCCTGGTAGCTTCCTCAGATTGGTTATTCTGCTATAAACATTAACCAAGAGAGTGGTCTTGTTTCATAGAACTTTGTTGTTATGAACTATAATCTCTATCAGTTGTTCTTTACAAGAGAGATCTTGTTCCAATGGTATGACTTCTAAGTTTAGTACATGTGAAGGATTATATATGTAATTTCTCAGGAGGGATACATGGAACACATCGTGAACTTGTGATAGATTTTTTGGAAGCTCCAATGTGTAAGATACCTTCCCAAGATAGTCCAGAATATCAAAAAGATCGATATACTTAGGGCTCAGCTTTCCTATCTTTCCAAACCTCGTTACTCTCTTCCAAGGAGATATTCATAGAAATAACTTGTCACCCACTTAAAAATATATGTCTTTTATTGTTTGTTAGAAAAACTTTTTCACTAACTCTAGGATGCTATCATGTGTTGTTAAATAGATAATAAATTTTTTTCCATTTAATCAACAAGATAATATCCAAATAGCTTTCTTTCCCTGACTTCATCCCTACAACTTGGAGTTCTGAACTTATTTCCATAAAGGGATTTATAGGTAGCCATTTAAATACTATATTGAAAGGTGTTTTTGTAAGAAACTTCAACCAAAGGTGGGTGTTTATACCAACCACCATTGAAATCCAAAGAGAAAGCTCTCAACGTTTCTTCTGGAGTTTGAATTTTCCTCTCAGAATGAACATCTTTCTAATGATGATAATCAGTGCTAAAACATAGATTTGTATCCAGATCCTACTGAAGACTTCACCAAAACATTGAGGTACACATCGGATCCTGATCAGATATAATTGAAATTGGTACTTAATGCAATCTTACCACTTCTTTTATATATATCCTATAATTGTGATCAAAATAGAAATCATCTCTAATAGAAATGAATAGTGTTGATTTCCTAAGGATATCAAATACAACCCATATAGAATTTTTTCCTTTATATGTTTTGGAAAGGTTGACGAAAAAGTATGTAGTGATGTTTTCCCATTTCAATTCTGTTATGGGTAATGGTTATAATATCTCCTTAGACTTATATCTCTCAGCCTTAACTTGCTGAAAAACCAAGCATCAATGGACATATTTGGAAACATCTATTTTCAGGCCATCCCACCAGAAATAACATTTCAGGTCCATTTACATCTTTGTGCATCCAAGGTGAATAGAGAATAAAGAACAATGAGACTCATACAATAGATCCTCCTTTAATTCTGATATGGGAGGAATACAAACCCAATTACAGAACCTTATTATTCCATCCCAATCAAGGTTGAATTCAGGATCATTTCTCACCTTGTTTTATAGAACCACATCTTCCTTCTACACCTCCTTAATCTTCACTACTATATATGGTTGAATATTCATTTTATAAAGACATTATTTCTCCCTTTCCTTTAAAATTTCAATATCCATCCTTTGTAAATTCATAAATATTGGATCTTTTGTGATCCTCATCATGAATAGGATAGCACGGTCCTTTCGACTAAAATCATCTACCACCTTATTCGCTTTCCCAGGGTGGTAATTTATTGAGTAGTCATAATCTTTAATTAACTCTAACCATATTATTTGATGCATATTCATCTCCTTTTGTGTGAAAATATAATTTAAACTCTTATGATCAGTAAAAATATCACACCTCTCACCATAAAGATAATGTCTCCATATCTTTAATTTAATGATTACTACACCTAACTCCAAATCATGAGTTGAATAATTTTACTCATGTATTTTCAATTTTTGTGAGGCATAATCTATCACTATTTCATTTTTCATGACAACATATCACAACCCATTCTTCGATGCATCACTATAGATCAAAAACTTTCTCCACTACAAGGCAGTGTGAGTACAATTGTACTAGCTAGCCTTCTTTTGATCTCTTCTAAATTCTCTTCACATTCCTCCATCCACACAAACTTAACTCCTTTCCAAGTAAACTTGGTTGGCGGATTAGATAATAATTAAAAATCATTTAAAAAACATAGATAATATCCAACCAAACCAAGAAAACTTCGGATCTCAATTATCGTTTTTGGTCTTAGACAAATTTATATAACTTCTAATTTTTGGATCCACAGATATCCCCTCTATTAAGATTATCTAACCGAAAAATGAAACTTTTTGAATCCAAAATTCAGACTTGTTAAATATTTCATAAAGATTCCCCTTTCCTGGGGTCTTCAATAAAATTATCAAGTGATATTCATGTTCTCTCTTTCTCATTGAATAGAAAATAATATCTTCCGTAAAGACTACAAAAAACCGATCAAGATAGTATATAAAGACTCTATTCATTAGATCCATGAAGATAGCGGGAGAATTAGTAAGACCAAAACGCATCACTATAAATCCGTAGTGTCAATACATAGTACAGAATGTCTTCTTTGGTGTATCCTCCTTCTTGACCCTTAATTAATGATATACTGAATGAATATAAATCTTGGAAAAGTATTGAGCTCTGTATAGTTGGTTGAATAAGTCATCAATGTGGGGAAGATGATATTTTTCCTTGGTAGTGATATTGTTAAGTTCTCAATAATCAATGCCTAGTCCCATTGATCTATCTTCGTTAATAAAAAAAATAATATGTTCTTCCTAAG
The DNA here is from genome assembly GCA_963277665.1 of Viscum album. NCBI lineage: Eukaryota > Viridiplantae > Streptophyta > Magnoliopsida > Santalales > Viscaceae > Viscum > Viscum album. Next base: position 1,984,057,690 of record OY728119.1, read on the forward strand.
GTGACACACTATGGTGCATGAATCCCTTATCAATATTCTATTGGAGTTGCTTCTTCAATTCCATAAACTCAATTGGGTCCATTCTATAAGGTGTCTTTGAAATAAGACTATCACTCGGTATGAGTTCTATTGAAAACTAAACTTCACTATTTGGTGAAAGGCATGGTAATTCTTTCAGAAAAACATTATCAAACTCTTATAAAATGGGTGTATTCTTAATTCTGAGATTCTCACCAACCATTTTAGATAGATAACATTCATTTATAGGGACCAAGACCCATAAGATGGATTAAATATTCACTTGATGGTCATACTCATTCTTGAATCTATAGATGATCATAGATTGATCTGTAATATGAAATGTGACTTCCCTCCCTTGGAAATTTATATAATCTCCATATAGAGAAATCCAATCCATTCCATGAATCACATTAAATTCTACTAATGGAAGGATTTCGAGATTTATAGGAAGCACTTTCCCACAAACTTCAACTAGAGAAGAATTATAAACATTTTATACGACTGTTGTTCCATTAGGATTTGTCATAGCTAACTCAACATATAATTGTTGAGGTAAAACAATGATACCCTTAGATAATTATTCATAAAAAAGAGTGGGTGGATCCAAAATCAAATAAAACAATTTCTACTTTAGAGTTGATGGTAAGTGTACCTTTCACCACATCATTATCTCACTCCACATCACTAATAGTGACTGCATGTGACTTTCCTTTGTCTTTTCCGTAAATCATTTACTGACATCAATCATCATCAATAACCCTTGTATTAGGGAATTGATTGGCATAATGCCACATTTCCTTCCACTTGTAGAATCGAATTGTATGAAGTGCATTATATGTATCCTTTTATCTATTTTCATCATTATACATCTTTTTCCTATCACATTAGCTTTCAACATCCTAATGACCTTTTTTACACACTTAAAAAATTTAATATTCCCATTAATACAATTTACTCCATGTTTATTTCCACACTTTGATCATAAGGGAAAACTCGTCTTCTTTTCAGTGTGGTCTTTAGATTTTCCTTTTAATTTTATTTTTCTCTTCTTTTCAAACTCATAGGACTGATGGGTTACTCTAATCTCCATCTCAACCTTGAGAGCATATAGAATGATTTTCACATAGCTATTAAAGTCCCTTATGTATAATGCCCTATAGAGGCTTGGTTTTAATCCACTAAAGAATCAATCAATTATACTCTCATGTTTGATAATAATTCCAGAATCATACCTTGCAAGTCTTGTAAAATATTCTTCATATGTACCAGAATATTCGTCTTCCTTTTTCTTAAGTTCAAGTAACTCCTTACCCTTTATATTTTGAAGAATATTATGATAGTACTTATTAAAAAATAAGTTCTTAAAGTCATCCCATTCCATGGACTCAATTTCATCTCTTTCCCTCGTATTCTTGATAAGATTCCACCATTGATCAGCTTAACCTTCCAAAATATAGATTGGTAAGATGAATTTAAAATGTTTAGAACATTGTAGAACTAAAAATATTTTTTCAGTGGTATTTATCAATTGTTCATCCACTAATTGATCAGAATACCCACTGAAATAAGGTGGACACTACCTCATGAAGAACTCAATAGAATTATTCTCCCTCCTTTTCTCATTTAGAAGTCATGCATGATTCAAATCTTGAGAAATTTATGTGAGAAAAGCTACATGACTTTTCATTCCTGCTCCCATAACATTTGTTTGCTTAGGAGGACAATCATTACATTTCCCGTCACATTCATTATTAACATGGTTACTTCATGTTCCAGAAATTGACTAAAACGAAGAACTATAGTGTGAGAAATACTAATCATAATGGGAAAACCACATAATCAAGAATAAAATTTCAATTTAGGGTAATATAGATTTATCTTAGGTTATTTATGATAATCTCTAAAACACTAGTATTGTAACCAGTACTTTGACATATCCTTTGGGTTCTTACTAATGTTTTCTCAGCCTAGTTTTCAAAGGTTAACTATACCTTTCCTATGATACCAACTATAATTAACCATAGTTTACATATATTGACATTACTTCAAAATCAAATTATATTCATTAAACAAATATATTAAATCCACGACTAGATCGTATAGGTATAGTGTCTTTATAAACTGTTTAACATAAACAATTGGTTCATAAAACATCTATATTGTCTCCCAGTTATTTCCACATTACTAGACTCCTTTTTGACATATATTACTTAATACCCTTATTCGTGACCTGTGGGAAGGTAACATATGAAAGGATGAAATCTAATTCTCAGTAAAGGAAAACATGGAAAATATCAATCATATCATAATCATAATACATTAGAACATATCATTTGAATGTCTTATCCTGCATATGAAATATTGTGATATCATGTCATGGGATAAAAGTACATAAGAATTAATGGACATAATCCCAAAAGTCATAACATAAGAAATGAAGTTTTATGGCATACACATAATCATATAAAATCATTTCATTTTATTTGAGGCCCATTTCCAAGACCATCATATAAGACAAATTCCAATACTGAACAGAGTTCAGTCCTCGTTCAAACCCAGTGTTACTAAACCATATTTACTTATCATTCTAGTCAAGCCTATCTCATGAGATATAAATATTTTCACAATGAATTGGAAATATATATATGTCACACCCATCTCATAATGAAATTATTCTTATGTGTTCCACAAAAAACATAAATCATTCATTATAGCATAACCCATGGAAGAAAATTGGTTTCTTAAACATCATTTAATAATAATCCATATAAAAATATTTATCTCATAAATATAATTCCATAATAATAAAAATCAAACCATAGTAATAATAGGAATATAAACATAACCCTATTAAATAATTTCATCTTAGATAGAATATACTTTTGACAAAACACTTTATGTTAATTATTGAGGAAAATATCCTTTCTTCTTAAAAAATGTTTTCTTTTCTCAAAAAGTGGTGAAATTTTAAAAGAAACGAATTTATTTAAAAATAAACATGATATATTTTTTAGGAATATTCCTGGAGATAATTTTTTATTAATATGTAAAAATTTATTATTGTTTTATAAGATAAAAAACATTCTCCTCATACTTTTGCTGAAAAAGTCCAAAAAAAAGTACCTCGTACCGATAATGACAATAGATTCATTTCATAACATTTAATAAAAATTAACCAATGGGTAAAATTGAATCTAAAAAAATTTATAAAAATATAAATAATATTACATATTTAAGAAACATGGATATGAATGATAAATATACCCTAGTAAGTACTTACATATAAACAATCTCGAATAATAATGAAATTGTGAAATTATCTATTACCTTAGGTATAATTTATATTGTATGTATCTGGACCTCCTTTATATTGATTAAAGTAATTTTATGGAGTTATTTTATATTAATATTCCTTTTTATGATATCATATATGATCATATTACCATCCTTTTGTTAAAAACATTTCATTATTACTCGTTATTCAGATATTAACTACTTTATGTTCTTATGCATGTTCTGCTGAATAAATTACGGTTATCTTTATTAGGCCTTAGTAATGTCGATAAAAAATTATATTAATATAATATATACCATATTTAATCACTATGTACATTTAAATAATCTTTCATTGATGAATATCATGTATAATTAATCACATCGCATCGTAGAGATGGTAGGTCATATGTACGCATGAGCGATGGTATCATTCCTATATTTGCTGAATGGTATTGAATTAGATGGTGTATAATATTTCATAACAAATATAATTTTATAATAATAATATATAGGTATTAAATCCATAATTATACTCATCCATTTAAGGTGGTGGTGAAAAAAACAGATTACACAACGACGTGGAGATTCTAAATCGTACGTATGCACACATGGTGATTTTGTTTCTCATAGGATAGATAGAAGATGGAATATGGTTATTTAATAATCATAATAACATATCAATATATAATTTACACTTTAATAATTACTTTATAGTGAAAAAACTCATTTAGATAATGTATAAGAAGAAAGTAGATTGAAGGAATCAGTAGAGGAGATTACCTCTTCTTTGACAGGCTTCTGCTAAATCTTCTATTAGAGCACCAAAGTTTGTATTTTAAGAGGACCAGAACCTCTATAATGTTACTAGTGAAGTTTAAAATGTAAATTAATTAGTTATTTATGATATTAAAGGCTCAAAGTGAAGTGGATAGGTGAGGGAATAGATGACCTTTTATAATTGAGGTGAGCGGCACTTTTGGAAACTCCATAAATAATAATTTATAATAAAACCAAACCCTACCAAAAAACATATAAAATGTAAAAAATTATAATATAAGATTAGATATTGTTTTAATCTCATAAACCAAAAAAAATTCACAAGTAATTCTATCAATTTAAACCTTATCCTTTTAATTAACACTTAGTTATTCTATTTAATTCTTAACTAGGGTAACAAATAATTCAATATTAAAAGGCTCAAATATTTACTAATTTGATGTAAAATAGACCATAAATAAATAAATCAGATAATTTTATACCATATCATAATTATTATATATTTTTAAAAATGTTTTATGATTTTTAAATAATTTAATAAAACATTATTTTGATAAGAAATCAATAGTGTCAATTTTGACACTATTCAATTCATTGATTATAAGAAATATTAAGATAACAATTAAACATAGGAAAAACTATTTTATTATATTAATAAGAGGAAAATTTAAATTAAAAAACTTATTATAATATTTATTATGCCAAATTATATTTATTTTAACATTTTTAAAAATATTTATTTTTTATCTATATTAATAAGATAATTTCTATACCAATTTTTTGTAATAATTTAATATAATAATTTCTCAAATAAAAAATAAAAATAAAATACTATGACAAATATAATTCTACGTTATTTTTTAATAATTTTTTTAGTCAAATTTATCTTCTAAAAAATCCCACATTTAAAAAGTTATACTTATTAAATTGTGAAGGTGACACCTTTAACATCAATTTAAATAAAATAATATAAGTGTCGTAATCCCTTCTATAAGGCTCAAAATGATCAATAACTAGACTCGGGAATGATTATAGTTGAAATATACTCAAAAAATAATTTTTGGTCAAGTTTTTAGGTTTTTAATGGGTATTATTATTTTAATAAAAACTTTTTTATTGATTTTTCATCAATTAAATAATTTCTACATCATTAATGTATAAGCTATTAATGTAATTATTTATTTCATAAAAATTAAAAATAAATTACCATGATAAATAAAAACATTTTATCTTTCAAATTAGTATTTATAATTGAATTTATCTTTTTTAAAAAATTATATAAAAAATGATTAAATTATTAAAATTTGAGTGAGACATATTTAACTTTTCTTTAAATAAAATAAATTAAATGTCCTAATCTCATCAAAGTGGATTCAAATGGATACTATTTCGACCCAAGGATGATTTAGGTAGAATAAAACTCATAAAATGATATTAATACAATAGTTTTGGAAATTTTATAATATTATTATTACCCTTAATTAACCAATTTATCGTTTTACCATATTAATAAAAATTACTAAAGTTACTATTCATAATGCCAAAAAAATAAAATAAATCTATTTACATAATTTGGACGTACTGATTCCAAATATTTAATCCATTTTTCAAAATTCAAAACATATAAGTTGTAGTAGTTAATTTTAAATTATTATCGTTCTCAGAAAGAGGGAACGTGTTTTAAAAGTTAAAACATTGCAAAATATTTAAATATATTTACATCTAAATTCAATGTAAAAGTAATTATAATGACATAAATTATATTTAACTATAAAAATAAGTTATATTTATACTTTAAAACCATTATATATTATAATTTAACCACATAAATTATTTTGATGAAAAAAGTTGTTTTCATATAAAATTTAGTGTATTTTTACTCTTTATCAAAATATGAAAGTTATCTGAAAAATATTAAAATTTCATCCAATGTAAATTTTTATATCCCTCTACCAAAGAACATGTTTATACTGTCACAGAAAAATTATTAATGTGTAAAAATATTATTTTAAAAGTGGTTCCCCTTAAAAGGAGGAAAATTACCCTTTTAAAAAATATAGGTTTTTATACATCTAATATAGTTTATTTATACTCTATGAAAAAAATATCTATTAGATGAATATAAGAATATTTTATTAAGTATATAACATTTATAAATTTAATTAATTTCATTTACTAATAGTAATTCATTTAATAAATATACAAATATATAATTGAGTTATATTTTTTACACATTTTCCTAAGTTAGTTATATTTATTTCCACTAGCCTAACGGCTAGGTTGTAATAGTTATTTTATATTAAAGGTGTCTCACGGTGTGTTCAAACTTTTAATTGTGTTCAATGCAAGATAATGAAGAATTAAAAAAAATTAGAGAAAATATTTCATTAAAACATTTGGGAGTTACAGTTTCATGATTTTGTATTGTACTAATTCATGATATATGATATATGGTGTTAAAATTCCTAGTCAAATGACTTTAATCTGCATGAAATTTGGTCTGAGTAGCATGACCTTAAACCATATACACCCCTTCCCAAAGATATCATAAATTTACAATTCTCTCTACATCATTATTTTTTCCCTAGTTTTTCTTTGGTATACCATCTCCCTAATTTGTTTTCCTAGTTCTATGGCCACAAACTTCTTTTAAAAGAGACAATAAAACTTATTTGGTTAAAAAATCAAAATCATAAACTTTATAAAAATTTGAGAATTAAATTTTCAAGTCATTTTATCCATGAATTAGGTAAAAATTATTGTGTAAATAATAAAAGAGGCACAAAGATTGTGTGGAACATTATTTATCTCTAGAAAAATCCGAACCATGATCACTGAAAAAACAGGGCTATGAAAAAAATTGTGTAATGAAATTTCTGATATTTTTACACCAAACATGGGTTAAATATAAGGCTGAATAACTTCTAGGTTTCTCGAACCCTTCTTTAATATCATATTTTCAAAAAACATCCTTTATTCCTAAAGTGATATAATCCATATAAATTATTTATGTTAGATATTAATGAGTTTACATGAATCCAAAGGATCACATTTCTTAGTAATATTTCAATGACACTATACATGGCCCTTCTAGAGAGAGTATTCTATATTCCTAAAGAGAAGATACTCTAATATATGTATTCCCTAACATCATTACAACAAAACATGATATTCAAATATAATTAGTATATATCCCTTGCATGTCCCATTTTACCATCCCATTTTTGAACCTCTTCGAGTCATGATTTAATCAATCCACAATTGTAGACATTAAAGTGGATTTTATTCCTTCTATATTACAACTTCATGCATTATACAAATTTTTATTGAAAGGATGAAAGATTTAATTCTTTAAACCTTGTAAATCCTATTCATAGGAACATAAAATACAAGGTACAATAGTTCGATCTTCAAATGAATGCACTTTCTTCTATCACAATCTATATTATCAAATGGTAATTCATTAATTTTTGGGTTTTATTACCCTACTAGGTATATTGTCACAAACATTTGGTCAAATAACTATAACCTTAAACTATATTCATAATTACCTAATTTTTTCTCTATTAGTGACATTGGGAATTATATTTATATCAGGTTTTCTTCATCTATCATTATATGCTTACCACCTCACCCATTCTTTTTAAAATTTTTATGACCTAAAGAACCATTTATATTGGTTTAACATGCATAAATTAAAACTACCTATGGAAAGATACATAAATCTCACCAAGTTGAAAACCCCCAAATGGAGACCTGTATAAAAGCCTAGTCTTTTCTCTCTAGGAATGCACCTCATATAACCTGGAAAAAATAAGCGCTTGAAAATAAAAAAGACAAAAAAAAATATTATATAAAAAACCATGAAGTGAATCCTAATAAAAAACCAATATCCTACCCAATAAGTCTCCCCCAAATGAGTAATAGAAAAAAATTGGGGTTAATTAATAAAAATAAAAAAATATTTTCTGGCCCAACTTATTTCCTTATAAAAATCTAGTGATTCTTTATAGTCCCCTCATCCAATGAAAAAAATTATCACTCCTTAGTATGTGATATATTAGTTTGGATATCCATATGGAGTTCATAAGTGTAAATTTAGGGAAATAAATCCCCCTTTAACATTATAATCCTTATTCCATGATTTTCTCTATCATGATTATCATCATTTTAAGTCTCCACATTTCATACCCCAGTGGCACATAATTAGGGTCAAAGTGATGGTACATGGGCCAATATCCATATTTTAGAAATGAAACATCCTATATATGAGAGGTTAAACTATAATGTTATAGTGATGTTACATATGATAATACATATCTGTGTGTAATTCCCAATAGAAAATGTCTTTAGATCAAGTGTTTGAGAACCAGGATTAGATTGATTCATATCAGCTCAGTGTTCAAATGAGTAAGAGTTATTTTGATATTAATATTTTAGAGTTTTGAAACTCACCATGAATCAATTATCAAGTAAAACATGTAATTAATAGTTTGAAAATTATTTAGAATCAAAATTATTTCTTATAAATCAATAATCAGATTGAGGAAGGAACATCCCTAGGTTGGTCTCTCTTTCCCCCTAAGAAAATTTTTATATAAGACTCTCCAAATAGGATTAGAGTATGGAAATTTATTTTTGTACATAATCTAATTCACATTGATATCTTGTAAACCCCACCACTTTATATTTTTGTTCCCCATTGTTCTATTTCACCTCAATGATGATACTCTATTTTCTTTATTGGGATTCATGGAGTATCCTCTAGTGTTATTCCCACCTTTCCTTGGAATTATTAAACTCTTAGAAGATGTGATATACTTGAATGGATTCCTAATTTCCTGGGTGTTTTTTCTTAGTTATTATCCATTTATAATTGTATTAATATAGGGTTGTTGCAATTTTAGGTTTATTATCCATTATGTTGACTTTTCCCCGACAAAGAAGTTACTGAAACACCTTCTCGAAATCAAGTCTTTTGAGGATCTATTTGAAAATATAATTAACTTTGTAGTAGTAAAATATTTTATATCCCAATAAATTTAATAAACTATATATATTAGGAATATTTATCTCTAAATTATCTATAGGGTTTTCTTGAACCAATCTCCAAGTATCCCTCAAGACATAACGCTTGTTAGTGCATCGAGGGATGGAGATCTCTTTTGTTAGACTCAAATAAACTCCTATAAAGTGAAATATACTCAGGTGCTAACTCAATCAGTAAATTTTTCCATTTCATATCTATTAATTCATTAAATACTAATGTAACCAAGATCATTGTATTCATCTATGGTAGAGTATGAGGATCTAATATTTTCTCCAGGAGCTCCGCCTTCTGAGCCAATTCCATTAAGAATAATCAATTAATCCATATATGCTAGAAGTTAAAACTCAATGAATAAATCAAGGATATAATAGGTACTAACTAACATTGGGGTTTGAGTTTCCTAAGTATTTACCACCTATAGAGGGGTATTATAAAGGGTTTTCCTCTCAGTAGAGATGTTATCAATAGGAACCTCATCCACAAATTGTGTCTTATCATGTGACACCATAGATATATCTTACTCCCCTACTATTGATGGATTATCTAGTGGGTTGAAATTTAATTCCATATTGATATATTCATTATCATGAAATGCGACTTCATGCTAAATAAATGATTTTTTGAGAAACCATAATATTTTCACCAAGCAGACAAGGAAGTCCTACCTTTTCAGACCAGTTGATGGTTGATATTTCCACCCTGATAGAGGAGGTATCCCTGGTCTCCCATTGAAGACATATTTCAATAACATTTTCTATAGAAAAATATCTGAAATTTGAGAATTAAAAGAAAAACATATCATACATACATATGGTAAATTCAATAAATTATGGGGAAATCTAACCTCCCCCTAACTCATTGTCAATTTCCTAGAGTCTGTCTTGGTCACTTGGTGATTTTACAAAAATTAGGTGCTCAAAAATAATGGAATAAACATTATATATTGGTAAAACATCACATTTTTAAATGGTATATTAGTATGGATAACATAAAATTCCATTATCATACTCCAATTTAAAAATTTAATTACCATATCCTTTTCTAGTAGACAAAGTTCATGAATATTCCTCTAGAGTTATCCCCACTATGGGTACCTTTATAAGAGGAAGAATTATTCCATGGTTTTCCCCTTTGGTATCCTTATAACACACTTTATATATCTCAATGGAACCATATTCTCTAATCAAACCATTTCAATATTAAACTTATGAGTTGATACAAAAAAACAAAAATGATCATAGGAACTAACCCATTTTGTTGGAAAAGATGCAGTTTACCAACATCTTTTTATTTCCACTGATGTCAGATCACAAAGGATGAAATATTTTTCCATTCCACTATATGGATAGATACTAGTGTAGGGATGAAAAATAAATAACCTTCCCACTCCACCATCCACATTTCTTGCTTTTCTAGGGAGATCTCATCTGCATCCTCACGAGGCTCATCACCTATAGGTATACCCTTTAGAGTTCCCCAAATAATATACATTATGGACTTCATAGATGATGTCACTATCTCTAATATTTATAAATATATCATAGTGATATTTTATATATGATTCAAAATCAAAGGATTATGAAATTCAAAGAACTTTTAGTTTACCACTTTGGGGATGATAAAGTAATTTCAATCCATATCCTAATATTTCATGAACATCCCCTTAAGGGCTCCCCAGTTCACTAATTTATCTCTGAAATTGGTTATCAAGACTCTTTTGTTAGTGGAAAATATGTGAATATCTAATTATTTGATACAATTCATCCCATCCATAATGTCATTATCAAAATTGAAAACATGAGGTGCTTTTACAACACCATGTTGTAGTATATTGACACTACACAAAATAATTTCCCACAGATCCCTTGTTTTAGTTGTAGATAGCTCATTCTTCTAGAATTGGATGGTGTCATGATATAAAATATATGAGAACTAAAAAAATAAATTTTGATTGGGTCTTGATGAATTCATATGATCCGTAAATTTCAATTTATTACTAGGACATTGATGCTCAACTAATACCTCGCACCATTATAATTGGCTTGACTGCCTCAATCCAATTTCTAATAGTGTCAGTTATTTTACCCTTGATTGATATATAGTATCAGGATGTATTTATCCTGATAAATTATACATAATCCCCAATACACACATTTTATAAAGTTTCATCATATCCCTCCTCCCTCTCTCTAGGTCAGAATATACAGCGACCACAAGTACATTGGTCAAAAAAATCTTATTAGGATATGAAGACACTTGGGATCAGACATACTATATGGTTAACCTAACAAACGCATTAATGTAAGGAAGTTTAATCAAATATAAATTATTTTATTAATCTATAATGAACATAAACTACTCCAATACCAATGTATGTAGTTCCATTTGAACATCCATCAGTGGTGTGACTACATTGTTCTGAATGCACAACAATTGGTGAGTGAACTGATATAGTATATATGCCTCACAAATAATGTTGTATTCCATGAAAGACTACAATAAAAAATATCATAGATACATTTTTTATGGTCTAATCTCACAGTTACCACTACCAACATAAATAGTGTCTCCATTAAGAGGGTTTCATAAGGATAAAACACGAACTCTGGATACAAACACAGAAGTTTCAAAACCCTTTCACTCCTCAAATAAAGTGATCAGATACCATAGATGGAATGTATAAATGGTATGAATCTAAAACATAGTACTTTTACCATGATAATCATCTTATATGTGTTAAATTTTTCCTCTAACTAACCCCACAATATTCAGAATGTTCCCAAAAGGCTAAAGGTTTCCTTACCTTCATGGTTATGTATTAAAATTATTGAAAGTACGAACATAGATAACCTAATATTACCCATTATATTAATTTGGATAATATATAAATTGTAATTTTTTGGAAATTATTGTGAGAATAATGAACATAAATAAGGTATCTTCTCATCCACATGGCTAAGAATCCTACTAGTCAGGTCGATGAAGGGATGTTGTGGTTAATTTAATAAAAAATTGTTTTTATCATACCCTTTATATCCATATCCAATAAGTGCGTGAGATTCATTGTTTCTATACTGAGGGATAAATTATTAGGTGATTCAAATAAATAAAACCCACGAGAGTTATAAGAAAGTCCCCCTTCCATTCTTCTAACAAGATTTATATTCATGAGCAAGGATCATCCCATTCAATTTCAACAGTTATATCAAGCAGTGCTTAAGTTTGTAAATACATTCATCAATGATCACCCTATATAGTATTGGGAGGGAAAAACTCTTCATACATTTATTTTAGGATCTACTTCTCAAATTACTTTTATGTTACTCCTTTAGATTTTATATATATTTATTTAAAATAAATTATAAGTATTCAGTATCTTTCTTTACATACAACCCTGAGTCAAAATGAATGATGGTATGTTATAGCATTTATAACATAATCATTGGATTGGTGGTTATTAATAGGATTAAAAATGTTATAAAATATAAATATATATACATTTCTACTCAATTAAAGTGTATATATTAATTCCAAAGAAATAATCATTAAATTTCAATAAAATTATTTCATGATAAAAAGAAATATTTCTTCTAAAGAAAAGTATTTCTCAAATAGTTGTGAATTTTTATAAAAAATATAGTGATTACTATTGAAAATTAATTTTAATTTTTTCTATTGTAAATTTATGAAAAATAATTCATACATTAGTTATCAAATGTTTAGTAATGAAGATAAAATCATATATTGGTAAAGGAGTTATTTTTCAGAAAATTTTTTTTTGTGCGTAATGTGTTTTTATCTTAATAAATTAATTAAATAGATTTTTATTTATAATGATAATGAAATTTATAGAATATATATTCCATAAAATATTTTAGAAATCATCTTATAGTTTTTACATGGTAATTAATGATAATAAATACAGTTTTGTGCTTAAAAAATCATTTATCAAAAAGGGGTTTTCATTACGCTTTTCTTGATTAATTTAAATTAAATTTATACCACTTGTAAAAATTGAATTTGATAAAATGGATTAAATATTTTGAATCTTAATTTTTTTTAATGAATCCACTTTCACATTTTTTCAAAATGTATAGTAAAAATTTGTTACCATGATTGGGGTTAAAACAGGTTTACCGAGGGATAAACTTAGAGGTTAGTGTACAAATTCCATGAAAAGATGTCTAAAATTATTATTTGAAAATATTTAAACCTTAAATTATCTTAAATTCAAATTATTTTACATTTTCTAGACTTTCACATTAATTTGAACTTATATTATTTTAATCTTTTAAGTAATTTCATCTGTGTCACTCCCCTCAGTTATAAAAGGGCACCCCTTCTCCTCATTTATTAACAAAATTTGATAATTTTATCTTAAAAAATACATACCAAAAGACTTTAATATATTCATTAAATACATTATTTTATCTATTGTTATTATCCTAATACCATGTTAAGATGGATTTAGGTGTAACCTTAAGGTGATCTCACAAAGAAGTGGCAATCGTCTTACCCGACACTTTGAAAGTTTCATTCTTATTCTAATTCTTTGAAATATATTGTATTCATACCAATATTATTAGTATAATATCATAAATATACTGAGATATTATTAAGATTATGGTAAAAACATTTTACACCTGCTTTCCATCAAATGTGAAATGAAAGTATCACTCATGCATACGTGTGGACAGCCTCCTCCATATAGTGATATTATTCATTTTCTATCATATACACATATTGATGGATATAATGATGTATTTGATAAATATATACAATATATATGATATAATTATTATTATATAATGATAAAATATTATATATCTTTCTTTTCTTATTTTTTTACCAAATGAAACAATGTTCAGGAGTACGTCTGCACTACAGTCTCCATGAACAGTGTAATTTATTTTTATATTTCCTCCTTTTATGGATAGTTTTAAATATGTATATAATGAATTTATATTATATTTTTATCATTATTATAATTATTTATATTATAGAAACATAATAAATAAGGAATGACAACAACTTTCAAATCAAAACATACAAGAAAAACGAAACATTTAATACCCAAAATGATGATGAAAATAGAATACTGTTAATGAATCAGTGATAAGATGCTACAAGGAAACCATTTATGGTATTATATGTATAAATATGATATTTATTTATAATTATAATAAATTCAAATTTATTATACATGACATTAAAAGTACTTATGAAGCGGGTCGGACCTATGGTAAGGGATTCTCCTCTCATTTTTGTTTCTATAATACATATTCCATATTCACCAAATTTTTCTTTAATATAGTGTATATATTACACCTTTTATATTATATTTCTTGAAAAAATTTATATTCATGGTTTTTAAGTTTTAATTTGATGCTATTTCGTTTATGGGGGTTATGATTCAAAATTAACAAAGCAGTAAGGATTTTATGTTACAGTCTCATGTTTTACTATGATTATTAATGCTTAAATTTACAATAATGAAATTATGTGATATATATACTCAAAATAATATTTCCTTATTATCTTTTGATTTATGAAAATTACATGTTTTCTTTTTAATTTCTTACTTCTAAGTTCTCAAAATTATGAAATAATATTTATAAGGAAAACAAATTTTTTTTCTATTCGATCATTAATCTTTTATTCCATGTACATATTTTATTTAAAATTATTTCAATAATTATTTTTATATTCTATAATTATTTATTAAAGTCTTTTTTACCAATTTTTTATATTTATAAAAAAAATTAAAAGGAATCTTCATGTCATTTTCAAAATGAAGTACTTTTTTACCAATGTTGTTAATAAACTCATTTTTCATGTATACAGTATGAAATACATTTCATATAATCAGTAATTTTCATTACCTTAAAGATTACTTTAAAATTTTCCAGGGTTCCTTCAAGGAATTATTTTTTCATAATATTCTTGAAATTTTATATTTTAAATAATTGATTTCAAAATAAAAAAAAATGTATTTTCCTAAAGAAATGTTCATGTAAACATTTAGTGGTATTTTCATCTATGAATGTAACGCCTCGACCCCAGTTACCCAGAGTTGGTACATTATTTTAATACATTATCATGATTACAAGGAATCTAGTCCCGAAGGACCGATCGGTTTAGCAGTCTTGGAAAATAGATTACATACATGAATGTTACATTACACATCATAACATACAAAACAACATAAATAATCCTTCAAGAACGCCATTATTCCCTTGTCTTAACCCTACATATCAATCACAATACACTTCTTGTAATCCAGGGAAAAATAAAACATAGAAAAGGGTGAGCTCAGATGCTTAGTAAGGATAACAATACAACGGAAACTTTCATAAATAAGCATAAAAATTTAAGGCAATGTATAACTAAAACAAAAGCCTTTTAAAATTGAACTTCAGCATAATATCGCAAAAATAAAATGAAGTGATTCCATTTACTTATTCACATGGATATTCTATTAGTAAAATTATCACATGAAATATCACTAACCACTTTCATAATGATGGAATGCATAATGCCAAACTATCATAACCACATAGTTAAAGCCTTATTCCAAGACTACAAATAAGATTTTGTCAAGGCCTTATGCCAAGATACTAGTTTGTCTCATGAGACCTACTGATGCATCGGGGTGCTATAGCAGGCTCCACCCATCACTTACTAAGTTCAATGCATTCCTCATATGAAAAGGTTTAAACATAACATAAACATTCATAATAAAACTAGCATATTAAATGTCAATACTTTATCCATAAACCATGAATGGTATAAAAATAACACATCCACAGTAAAACATATCACAAAACCTTCAATACTATATAGATTTTTTTATCATAATAAATCAACCTCAATCAAAAATAATATCCAGTAAAGGATGCTGACATAGTTGAAAATGATGAGTAAAACTTTTTGAGAGAAATAACTTTTTGTAAAATTATATAAAAGTCACACATTTATAAAGGAAGTAATTTAAAAGATATTTTTGAATCAAAGTGTGCCATACCACTTTGAAACTTTTGAAAAGAATTATCATTTCAAAACATTCATGTCCATATTAATAGATCCTTAAAATCATTTTGAAAACATGGAAATTAATTAAAAATATTTAGGATGAAAAATCATTAAAACTTTTAAAATTATGATCTTTATAAAGTGTACCTTTCACAAATCCTTAAAATATCCAATTAGAAATAATTTTTATAAAAAATGGACATTGATGATAAAAATGTCTCAGTAAATACTTACACATAAACAATCTGGGATTATAATGAGATTGAGGAATTAACCCTTACCAATTTGGTAACTTATGAAACATACACCCCATGATAGAGGTATCATACAATGAATATGTAAATACACATAAATTAAAGTTTATTACACAAATAATAAAATTATGGGTAGTACATACACCACACAAAAGGTAATAGTGGCAATATGGCATGAATCTCACGGGAATAAAGAGTGAGATGAAAACCCCTTACCTTGCACTTTCATTTAGTAGAGGATGCGCTTAACCTCCTGTATGAAGACCGTAGTGTGTTATTAAATTATATGATAACCATATTAATATTTATGATATCATACAATATTCATTTATGACTTTTTACTACCCATTTAATAATAATTTCCATGTTAAATTAACATTTCGGGTAATAATCGCTTTCTTTATCGTACGTGTTTTAACTTGTTAATCTTGATTGTATCACTTAGATCATGATTTAAATACTTACAGAATATAAAAAATGATTTATATATCATATATATTTATAATATAATTATTTATAATAGATATATATATAAAATAGAAAACACCGTTTATGGAGACGGTAGTCCGTACGTACGCATAGATATTGTTTCCATTTTCATAATGTATTTAACGGAAAAAAGTGAATAAAATATTTGTAAGTACATATATATATATCTCTAGTAGAATTATTATTTCATATATTACAAACATATTAGTAATATATATTTTTATAATCGTCTATGAATGGTGAATGTGGAAATGAATCTCATCGCATCGTGGAGACGGTAATCCGTACATACGCACGAGGGACAATATCATTTCCTTAAAGGTGTGGAATTGGATGATATATTAATTTTACAGAGACATTATCATGTTATTTTCATAATTTATATACATATTACTCATCATTATATCTATCCAAATAACATAGTGTTGAATAACAAATTACACCTCGACGTGGAGACGGTAAGCCGTACGTACGCACGCATGGTGACATTATCATTCATAAGATGGATATAATAATGAATATAATTGTGAAATATTTATAATAACATAAAAGTATATAGAAGATAATGTATTTATTATTTTAGAATTGAAATAACAAAGAAATAAGAATTGGAAGAAGAAAGGAACTTGAAAGAGGGTGGTGAAAACATTACCTCTTCTTCGGGTTCTTCCTTTTTATTTGATCAAAAGTGCTAATTAGGTTAGATTTATGATCAAGCTAAGGCCTCTAGGTTTCATTGAGGGATGTTGGGAGGATATTTTAGTAGGGTTTGGCTGAGACAAAAGGCTTTAAAGGTATGAATTTGATAGAAGGGGGAGTTCCCATTTATAAGAGGGGTGAGGGGCACCTTTGGAAAAGCTAGAAATATTATTTTATAATAAATTCATATTCTGTTTATAATGGCTCCAAAGTGGATTATTTAAAGTTTAAGGTGGGGATAGTTCAAAAACCACTCAACCAATAGGTTTTAGACAGGTTTGGGTCGCTATATTAACTTTATCGTTTTTATTTAACTCTTAGTTAAATAGTTTGACATTTACCATGTCTCTTTGTATTTTTATATTATATAGTCAATAAACTTACTATAAACTTCCAACCAACCCCCAAGTGGTCCATTAATGATACGAATATAATGATATAAGTTCTTTTTCTTAACCTTATATTTTTATGAATAGAATATCAATTAATAATATAATATTTGTTTTAAAAACTCTTTTATGTCAATTTTGACACTATTTAATAATTGATTTTTTTAAAGTCTTAAAAACTTTATTAATTCGATTAAAATTCATTTAAGTAATCCTAAAATGTCATTTTAACAAATAAAATTAGTGTATGTCATCAAAAATTTTAAATTATATTTATTTTAACATTTTTAATACCAATTATTTGATTCCTTTATTAATAAGGAAAATACTGCATCATTATTGTGTCAAAAATAAATTTAAATATTCAATGTTTAAAAATTATAAATAAAATACCATTATGTATGAAATTGTTTTATATTTATAATGAATCATTATATTCAAAAATATAACATATATAACCCTATGTAAAAATTGTTTTGCTAAATGATATATGCTTATGTCATTTTTGTATTTACTTTAACTTAATTAATATAAAGTGTCATTATCACTTACAAGTGGATACATGGGGTCCCAAAATCGACACAAAGATGTCCATGGTCAGAAATGTATCAAAAAATAGGGTTAGGACACATTTTATGGTAATTTATTATTATTATAATATTATTATTTTACCCTTATTTACCGGATTTACCCTTTAACCATGGTAAATAAAATATTTACCGAAGTAATTATTCAAAATGTATAAAAATAAAAGTTAACTATTTACACAATTTGGACCTCCTTATTATAAATATGGAATGCATTTTTATAAATTCAAAACACAGAAGTGGCATAAATTAATTTAAAATTAATTCCCATTGTTAAAACAAAAAGCGTCTTTTTAAGAGATAATAACTATCAAAAGATTGACACTCGTTTATGTCTGGTTTAAATGTGAAATTACATAAAATGACCAATATTGTATTAAATGGTAAAAATATATTCTAAATATACTTTATAACAACTCAAATTCATAATTTATCATTATTAATTATTTAGATTAAAAAAGTTGTTTTTAATTAAAATTTAGTAATTTTCACTATTCATCAAAATATGAAAGTTATCAGAAATGTACCAAAAATTTACCCTAAAATAATTTTGATATTCTGAATACAAAAATGAAATCCATTTTTAAAGATAAAATGTATAAAATTTCAAAAAGTGGGTATTACTATTCACAACGGCTAGTTTGATTGGTTGTGTTGTGTGTTAGAACTCGAAATTGCGTACAACGCACGCTATTGCATTATTCAAAGAGAAGTGTACCGTAGAATCTTGGGGTGTTACATTCTACCCTCCTTCAATAAATTTCATCCTCTAAATTTGAAATTATTTTTCAAAAATAAAAGGTTGAAAATAGAAAATAACTTTGGTAAAACCCACATCGGAAATTAGGTTAATAAAATTTAGTCTTAATAAGAGGAAAATGGAAATGAAAGGGTCACCACCAAATTATGATCTCGATTAAGAGAACATTTTTAGCAATTAGAGACAAATAATTAGAGGAAAAATGTAAATATTTATAAGTAGTGATTGATCTCATCAATAACAAACAAGTGTAAAATTGAGGGCCTTAAATTCATCATACTATGATGATTTAAAATACCATCAGTTCAACAAAACATATGGTATTAGGATAACACATTTTTGGTTTTAATATCCCTTTACTAAAGTATAATAATTAATTTCTTCATAGAATAAGATAAGAAGAAAAATATATACTTTAAAAGTAGAGTCCCATCCTTTAACTAATTTCTACCACAAACTCGTCTTTCACTCTAAAAGATAATAGAACTTAAAAATAATATTCTATTTGTCCTATTCTTATAGGGTAAAAAAATAAATTTATAATTAATCAACCATAATTTTTAAAAAAACACTACATTATTCAATCCAGGACATAATGTGGGCCAGTGGTAGGTGATACACCCTTGTCTCCCTTCGGTTGCGGGTTCAAGTCTCGCGGCCTTGCTGGATGCGACAGGTTGTCGCCCGACCTCCGGGTTGTCCTTTTATGGAAATCCAAAAATAATCTCAAACTAGAATTATCCAAAATACTTCTATCCAAACTCACAGTCCAAAATTTATAAGGAAGTTAAACACAATGAATATCCTTTTTTCTGCTTAATAACATGTGAACACCTTCATCGTGTATTCTTTTAAAACACTACAACATCTTGAATTACCATAAAACCTTATTGATTAAATTCATGATCCCTTATTCCCTATAGAATACTAGATATACTCCTTCTATCAAAAAATGTTGTAAACTCCAACAATGATGGAATATACAAATGATTAATCAGTTTCAAGGTAGTCAAGAATATCCAATATAATTTATCTAAATCTATCATGTATTATTCCAAAATCACTACCTCGGTATCAGAACCATATTATGGTTTTTCTTTCTCTCAACCATATATTTTCCAAAAATTTAACCTACTATTGAGTCACTTTTCTTGGTTCCACACAATCTCAAGTCCTTTATGAAATAGTACTACAGTACAATCCTTATATACTCCATAATTATTATAACCAGTACATTGTTGATACAACACTCAAAAGACATAATTATCTAATAACAACATAATAACTCTAATCATTCCTCCTCATCTATAGTAGTATCATAACTTGATTATTATCCAATAGCATCATTCAGGGAATACTCTGATGATTTGGACATTGGTTCGTGTAGTGTCCCAACTCCTTGGAGATGAAGCATTGTACATTTGAATCCTTTTTCTTACCCTTGCAGTCACGTACATGATGTCCTTTTTCTCCACACTTATAACAAACTCTCATTCATTTCAAGAAAGTTCCAGGGTTTTTCTTCCCACAGTTATCACATATGGGAAAATTATTCTTTTTCCTCTTCCCTTTATCCATCTTTCTCTCTTCCATCATTTTCTTCTCTTGCTTCCATTCAAAGACATAGGACACAGAGAATTCTATACTTATCTTATTAACACATGATACTATTTCTTAATATGATGATAATACATGGGAGACTATTTCCCTTCTAAATGTTGGAATAATACCAAGAAATATATGATCCTTCTTACTCTTTGGAGCATACGTATTGCTGGAGTTCTCATTCCTTCTATTGGGTGCCATTTCTAAACAGTGGTATACACTAGGTCAGTTTATGAATCGAAATACATAAATCCAAACTTGTAAAACACTTAACATAAATTGAATAGTTTATGGATATAATCCATAATCATAAAAAAATTTCTTTTATAAGAATATACTCATAAACCCTTTATAATGGTTTAAAAGAAAATTAGAATTATCCTAAGCATATCCCTTGGGTGTGTCGTAACCAAGAGTGCAGCAAGGCCCGTTGTCATGCACCAGTGCCCGTTTGAGTCTATCTCAAAGCGGTGTTTTCGGATTTTACCGCTAGGTACATCTATTCCAGAGCTGACTCTACCTTCTCGTATCTAGAAACAGATGTATAGCTCAGAAAACTCACAAAATCTCTACAATACCAAAATTCTAGGAAGTTATTCTATACTAATCCTCAAAGTCTCTCTTATGGATATGTGCTCTAATCATAGTTTATCTAAATATAGTTTCCAAGGTTTGTAATACACTTCATCTGATACCAACTGTAACGCCCCGACCCCAGTTACCCAGAGTTGGTGCATTATTTTAACACATTGGAATGATTACAAGGAATCAAGTACTGAAGGACCGATCGGTTTAGCAGTTCTGGAAAATATATTACATTCATGAATGTTACATTACACTTCATAACATAAAAAACTAAATAAATAATCCTTCATGAACTCCATTATTCCCTTGTCTTAACCCTGCATATCAATCACAATACACTTCTTGGAATCCTGGGAAAAATAAAACATAGAAAGGGGTGAGATTATATGCTCAGTAAGGATAAAAATACAGCGAAAACTTTCATAAATAAGCATAAACATTTAAGGCAATGTAAAACTAAAACAAAAGCCTTTTAAAATTGAACTTCAGCATAATATGGAAAAAATAAAATGAAGTAATTCCATTTACTTATTCACATGGATATTCTACTAGTCGAATAATCACATGAAATATCACTAACCACTTTCATAATGATGGAATGCATAATGCCAGACTATCATAACCACATAGTCAAGGCCTTATACCAAGACTACAAATAATATTTTGTCAAGGCCTTGTGCCAAGACACTAGTTTGTCTCATGAGACATACCAATGCATCTAGGAGCTATAGCGGGCTCCACCCATCACTTACTATGTCCAATGCATTCCTCATATGAAAAGGTTTAAACATAACATAAACATTCGTATTAAAACTAGCATACGAAATGTCAATACTTTATCCATAAACCAGGAATGGTATAAAAATAACATATCCATATTAAAACATATCACAAAACCTTTAATACTATATGTAAGTTTTGTATCATAATAAATCAACCTCAATCAAAAATAATATCCAGTAAAGGATGCTGACATAGTTGAAAATGATGAGTAAAACTTTTTCTGAGAAATAACCTTTTTGTAAAATTATTTAAAAGTCACACATTTATAAAGGAATTAATTTAAAAGATATGTTTGAATCAAAGTTTTCCATACCACTTTTAAACTTTTGGAAAGAATTATCATTTCAAAACATTTATGTCCATATAAAAAATCCTTAAAATCATTTTGAAAACATGGAAATTAGTTGAAAATATTTAGGAAGATAAATCTTTAAAACATTTAAAATTCTGATCTTGATAAAGGGTACCTTTCAAAAATCCTTAAAATATTCAATTTGAAATCATTTTTCTGAAAAATGGACATGGATGATAATAATGTCCCAGAAAATACTTACACATAAACAATCTCAGATAATAATGAGATTGAGGAATTAACCCTTACCAATTTGGTAACTTACGAAACATACACCCCATGAAAGAGGTGTCATAAAATTAATATCTAAATACACAAAAATTAAAATTTATTACCCAAATAATAAAATTATGGGAATTATATACACAACACAAAAGGTAATAGTGGTAATATGGCATGAATCTCACGGGAATAAGGAGTGAGATGAAAACCCCTTACCTTTCACTTTCCTTTAGTCAAGGGTATGTTTAACCTCCTGTATGAAGACCCTAGTATGTTATTAATTTATAACAGAACTATATTAATATTTATGATATCATACATTATTCATTTATGTCTTTTTACTACCCATTTAATAATAATTTCCATGTTAAATTAACATTTCGGGTAATAATCGCTTTCTTTATCGTACGTGTTTTAACTTTTTACTCTTGATTGTATCACTTAGATCATGATTTAAATACTTCCAGAATATAAAACATGATTTATATATCATATATATTTAGAATATAATTATGTATAATATATATATATATATGAAATGGAAAACACTGTTAATGGAGACGGTAGTCCGTATGTACGCATAAACGTTGTTTCTGTTTTAATAACGTATTGAACGGAACTAAGTGAATAAAATATTTGTAAGTACATATATATATATATATAGTAGAATTATTATTTCATATATTACAAACATATTATTAATGTATATATTTAAAATCATCGATGAATGGTGAATGTGGAAATGAATCTCATCGCATCGTGGAGAGGGTAATCTGTACGTAGGCACGAGCGACAATATCATTTCCTTAAAGGTGTGGAATTGGATGGTATATTTTTTTTACAGAGACATTATCATGTTATTTTTATTATTTATATACATATTACTCATCATTATATCCATCCAAATATCATAGTGTTTTATAAAAAATTACACCACGGCGTGGAGACGGTAAGTCCTACGTACGCACGCATGGCGATATTATCATTCATAAGATGGATAGAATAATGAATCTAATTGTGAAATATTTATAATAAAATCACAGTATATAGAATATACCAGATTTATTATTTTAGAATGGAAATAACAAAGAATGAATAAGTGTAAGAAGAAAGGAACTTGAAAGAGGGTGGTGAAAACATTACCTCTTCTTCAGGTTCTTCTTTTTGATTTGATCAAAAGTATTCCTTAGGTTGGATTTATGATCAAAATAAAGCCTCTAGGTTGAATTTAGGGATGTTTAGAGGATATTTTGGAAGGTTTTGGTCGAACAAAAAGTCTTTGAATGTATTAATTTGAGACAAGGGGGAGTGCACATTTATAAGAGGGGTGAGGGGCACCTTTGGAAAAGCTAGAAATATTATTTTATAATAAATTCATATTCGGTTTATAATGGCTCAAAAGTGGATTGTTTAAAGTTTAAGGTGGGGATAGGTCTAAAAAAACTCAAACAATAGGTTTTATATAGTTTTGGGTCACTATATTAACTTTATCATTTTAATTTAACTCTTAGTTAAAAAGTTTGACATTTACCATGTCTCGTTGTATTTTTATATTATATAGTCAATAAATTTACTATAAACTTCCAAGAGACCTCAAAGTGGTCCATTAAGAATACACCTAACATTATATAAGTTCTTTTTCTGAACCCTAGATTTTTAGGAATAGAATATCAATTAATAATATAATATTTGTTTTAAAAGCTCTTTTATGTCAATTTTGACACTATTTAATAATTGATTTTTCTTAAAGTCTTAACAACTTTATTAATTCAAATAAAATTCATTTAATAAATCCTAACATGTCATATTAACCAATAAAATTCTTGTATGTCATGAAAACTTTAAAATTATATTTATTTTAACATTTATAATACCAATTATTTGATTCTTTCATTAATAAGGAATATATTGCATCATTATTATGTCAAAAATAAATTTTATTATTCAATGTCTAAAAATTATAAATAAAATACAATTATGTAGGAAATATTTTTATATTTATAATGAATTTTTATAGTCTAAAATATAACATATATAACCCTATGTAAAAAATTTTTTGCTAAAAATATATGCTTATGTCATTTTTGTATTTACTTTAACTTAATTAATATACAGTGTCATTATCAATTACAAGTTGATCCATGGGGTCCCAAAATCGACCCAAAGATTTATATGGTCGTAAATGTATCAAAAAATAGGGTTAGGACACATTTTAGGGTAATTTATTGTTATTATAATATTATTTTTTACCCTTATTTACCGGATTTACCTTTTAACCATGGTAAATAAAATATTTACCGAAGTAATTATTGAAAATTTATAAAAATAAAAGTTACCTATTTACAAAATTTTGACCTCCTTATTCTAAATATGTAATACATTTTTCTAAATTCAAAACACATAAGTGGCATAAATTAATTTAAAATTAATTCTCGTTGTTAAAACAAAAAGCATGTTTTTAAGAGAGAATAACTATCAAAAGATTGACACTTGTTTATGTCCGGTTTAAATGTGAAATTACTTCCAATGACCAAAATTGTATTAAATGGTATAAATATATTCTAAATATACATTAAAACCACTCAAATTAATAATTTATCACTATTAATTATTTCGATTAAAAATGTTGTTTTTAATTAAAATTTAGTAATTTTCACTATTCATCAAAATATGAAAGTTATCAGAAATGTACCAAAAAATCACCCTAAGATAATTTCAATATTAAAAATCCAAAAATAAAGTCCATTTTGAAATATAAAATATATAAAATTTCAAAAAGTGGGTATTACTATTCATAAGGGCTAGTTTGATTGGTTGTGGTGTGTGTTAGAACTCGAAGTTTTGTAAAACACACGCTACTGCATTATTCAAAGAGAAGCGTACCATGGAATCTTGGGGTGTTATAATGAAAACATCAATTTATGTTACTTTTTATTAACTTAGGATATGATCCAATGTTACCATATTTACTATTTATCTATATGGTTATTGATTATGATGATAAGACTCATTTTATTTTACATGGGTTAACCATTGTTTAAATGATAAATATTTTTTATAATCCTATAACAAACCTAAAATTTGATTATGATTATATTATGGCTAGTTTCATTATATATATATAACATATTGTGTAAGGTTTAATGTTCTTAATATTAGAGGGTATAGAAGATGTTTTCCCAAAAATACAAAGAGTAAAAAGAGAATTTTCCCAAGCCCAAAGAGGGAACACATTTTGTTATCCCCATCCCAACACATCATGAATGACTTGGTAGAAATACATTTCAAATTATTTATATTATTATTATTATGCCACACATTTTACACCTCTCTCTATGAAATTTTATTATTATTATGATATGATCTCATTTCTCATGATCTTTGACTCTCCTATGATTAATGTCTTCTGATATGACAAAGCCTTATGCCATTATAGTTATTTATTAATTTTTTGGTATGATTGTTAAATGTTAAGCTCATATCACTATACCTTTATGATCTTGTTATTCTTACATATGTTCTTTGACTAATATTACCCTTGTTTTCCCTTACTCAGTATTTGATCTCATATTTTATTATGTTTATATTCTGCAGGTTATAAAGGAAGTTTTTATGAAGGTTATGTCTAATAAGTGTACTAAATGAGAATAAAATTATGGGAGATATTCAATATCATTAAAAAATATTATGATTATGTATTTAGTCTCTAAATACATTAAACTGTTACATTAATTGAGCATGTAAAACTATAATATGTATTTAATATTCACCTTAAATGATATCATATTTATGTATTTTATACTTGTGTCTCCTTACTTGATATCTGAGGAGGGTTTAGTTATTTTTGTAATCTAGGATTAGAGATATTTATTGTAAATCCTTAGGATGAGTCTAAGTATAGAATAAATTCTTGAGGATTTGGTAAAGTGGAGATTATGTGTCCTTCCTAGTTAATACATCCATATCTAGATAGTTGAAAGTGGATGGGGATACGCCTGAAATTAACCTAGGGGTTATAAACCTAAAAGGGATGAATTTATTATTAACTTGGTCATCCCCGATGAATGATGAGTGTGGTAAGTATGTAGAACTAACTAGACACTACCATGGGATATGATTAGGTTAATTCAAATTTATTTGGGAACTATTATAAATAATTCTAATAGATAATAACCACAGATGACCTAGTTTAAAACTATTATATCATAGATTAAAAATAAGGTATCCTGATTTAACTATCAAGTGAATTATTTTTATGATTATATTATTTTTCACTGTTATTATTATTTCTCAAACTATGATTTTTAGTTTAAGTCAATAAATATAACTTGGAGGGATCATATTAATAAAACATGTTACCAACAATGAAGTAATTTTTCCTTTGATAAAAAAATTATAGGAGATGAAATGAAAAATATTATTTTTATACTTATATTTCCATATCAAACAATGGTAATTCTAATTATATAAACAAGAAACAGATTAAAACAATTACTATTAACTCCTTAGTGAGGTTGCATCCACCTTCTTTTATTAGTTCCTCTAATCCACTAATTTTCATGTAATGGATCATTACCACTGAAAAGATATTTTCCGTTCTCCAATACTCAAAAAATGAGAAATTAATTTTGGCTACTTATCATTTTTAAAGTGATTCATATCAATCATGGACTCTTATCAATAACACAAGGTAATAAAAATAAATTGAATCTATAAAGTGGGATTAGTTTAGTAGGGTTTTTTAAATAAGTACATCACTAATATGATTCATATGGGAATGGATAATGAATTACCTGAGATAACTTCATGGAATGATGAATTCCTTAGTAAATTTAAGGATGTTTTTATAAGTCTTGCAAGGTATGCTTCTAGTATTATCATCCCACATTAAATAAAAACTCATTAATTATTTCATGGATTATAAATAAGTATCTGAAGAGCATTTCCTATAATAGAATTGAATATCTTTTAAGAAATCGTTTTTTCTCTCAATATATAAATGGAGATCAAAGCAACTCATCAATCTCAAGATTTTCATATGAAAAGAAATATGGAATTAAAATGAAACTATAATAATAAAAACCATAAAGGCATGAATATGAGACTTCTTTTATACCGTGAGTATGGAAAGAATCATGTATAAAATTTTCTAAAGGGGACTAGTAAATGATTTAAGTGTGGAATGAAATTTCATCAGTCATTTTAATGTAAACATGATAGGAATAAGTAATATAATGTTCTAAATGAAGATAAATCTCTAAAAATTACACCATTAACACTCTAGTTTTTCAAATACAACAGGTATGGGAATAATTCTAAAGAGTGCTCAAATCAAAGGATTAATGAAGACTTAAATTTTTAGTTATATCTAAAGCCAAAATATTGAGGTAAATATCATACGATAACTATTTCCAATGTGGGCTATGAGAATAAAGTGGTGAAAGGTAAACTTACCATCCACTTTATAACTAATAATGTATTATTTATTTCTGGTTTTATCCGCTCTTTGATATCTAAATATTTTTATAAGGGTATCAAATTAACATACCTATAATTAGATATTGAATTAGTGGTAAAAAATATTAATATTATGATGATCTCATCTCTATACTATGATTCTTTTATTATTTATGTTTGTGGTAATTTTACTCCTAAATTTTTTTCTATTCTCCCTCAAATTAAATTTGATGTGAATTTGGTAATAGATTGAATCTCTTTATATAGATACCGTATCAATTTCTAAGGAAGGGAAGTTTCATTTCATATTATGAATGAAATTGTGAGCATTTATCACTGTGTGAATGAATATGATCTTCAAATAGAAGTCAGGCCATTTTTATGATTTTATATTCCTTTTAATAAGGTGTGTTTATCTCAGATTATTTGGTAGAAACTCAAAATTGAATAGATTCCTACTGTATGGGAGTCTTTTGATGTATTGCAATAATATATTCTTAATATTAATCCAAATCATTAATTGGGATTGTCAATAGAATTCATACATTATTCTATACATACTTAAAATACACTGTATAGAATGGATCTAATTGATTTGCATGAGTTAAAGAATAACCTTTATGAAAATTTTAATAAGGGATTCATCCAGCCAAGTGCATCACCATTGGGTGCACCTATTATTTTTGTTAAAAATAAATATGGATAAATGTGACTCTTCATTTATTTTTATAAACATACCAAGATCAGTGTTCAACCATATATGATAAGGATCATAAAAAGATTTAGTATTTATGAATTTTAAAAGGACAGACCATGAAATCATGAAGTATGTGGAAGAAATATTACCTTACTCAAATCAATGTTAAACCATTTATCCATGTAAAGACTAAATAGGTGAAGAATGAATATGTAGAGATCAAAAAATAAGGTAAGAAATGTTCATGAGTTCAACATTGATTATAATATAATGATAAGGTATTTGAATATATTATGTCCCTCTATTAAAAAATAATTAAAGAAGGATCTATTGGATGAAGCTTAGAGCCCATCAATCTCTATTCATCCTAGAATTAAAAATATGTATATAGGACTTAAGTATCATTTATGGTGGGATAAAAAAGAGAGAGATATTGTGAATTATCTATATTGGTTTTTGGTATTCCAAAACGTTAGGTATGAATAATAGATGTTTTAGGGGGTGTTACAACCATTACCCAAACCTATATGGAAATCGGAAAATGTAACCATGGATTTCTTCGTAGGACTTCACAAGAAATATAAAGGGTGTGATTCAATTTTGGTTTTAGTCAATCAAAAAATGAAGTCATCAAATTTCATTTCTATCAGAGAATATTGATCAATTGATCATCTTGCTTCAATATACATTAATGAAGTGGTAAGGTTTCTTGGATTACTACATTCTAGTATATCCGATCAAGATCCAAGGTTTACCTTAATGTTATACAGAATTATTCAGGTAGATTTAGATATGGAGTTGTATTTTAATACTTCTAAACATCCTTATATAGATGGTAATTCAGAGAGAACCATTCAAACCATAGTGTATATGATATGATCTAGTTCTCCAGATTTAATAGTCTTTTAGGATTAAAACCTCCCTCTTATTTAAATTTCATATAATAATAGATTTCACTTGATAATTCTGATGGATCCTTATAAAGACCTCTACAGAAATAAGTTCATCACTGTGAAATTATATGATGAAATTGGAGAACTAAGTCTTTTGGTAAATGATCTAGCTGAGTAATTTGAAGAGAAATTTAGATCCACTCAACTTCATATCAAAGTAGATCAATGTCTACAAAATAGTACTATTGGAAATTTTCAATGAGATGTAGAATTAAAAGTTTGTGAGAAGGAATTTTAGTTAATTTCTCCATGGAAATAGGTTATTATATTTATAAATGATGGAATGTTGATCCTAAAGAATATTCTCTCCTTAGAGATTCTTTATCGATTTGGGATGGTATCTGGGGCCTCTGAGAGGCATCCTTCCCTCGACTCCTCATTGCTAGGGTTTCTAGGGGGTTCTCTGTAGGGGGATCCTGGCGCGCCGCTCTCTGGGCTTGTCTCCCCCATCTCCCTTCCTCCTTCTGGCCTTGACCTCTCTTGGTGTTCTTTCTTGGGGTGGTGTTTTTCCTCTGTCTCTGTTGCAGGTTTTTTTTTGATTGGCGACGACTTCATTGGAAGGGGTTGGTGGACCTGTTGGAGGTGAGCCTCTCTGTTGAAACCTCAACCATTTTCATCGCTGCTCTAGTCTTCATATCTTATGTGGATCTCCTTTTTGGATCGCTGCGGTGGTTGCTTGGAGGCTTTGGGTTTTGTGGGTCGTCTGGTCTTCGGTGTACTAGGAGTTGAGTCTTATGCTGGAGTTCTTCGTTGGTGGTTGTTGTGTAAGGTGATCCTCTACGCTGGTGAAGGCGTCTTCTGACCGTGGTGTGGCTATGGTGTTCATCTCTCTGTTGAAGCCTTGTTTGATCCTTTTTCTGCTCTAGCTTCATTATCCTCTCACCGCTCTCCCCGTCGGTCAGCCATGTGGGATTTAAGCAAGCTCTGGGATGTGCGTTTGTTCAGCCTTGGTGTCCCAAAAGATGGCCCCAACTCCTCTCCCATGCTACTGTGGTTCCCGGTTGATGGTGCTCTTCGAGGTTGGGGATGGATTGAGGTGGTTCCGAGGCATGGTGGTGGAAGTACATGATGATGCATTGCTGTCGATGATGTGATTTTCCCGAGTCGTGATTATGGCGGGTGGGGGGTTTCATGGACAGTGTGTGGCTCATCTCAATTGGACGTTGAAGAAGTGGATGTTGGTGACGAGCGATGAGGACCGCGAAGAAAGTGATGGAAGCTCCAGAAACTCTAGTGAGGAAGCTTTGGCGATAGCGACGGTGGTGGTTCTGAGAATTAAGATCGAGGAGGGTGAGTGATTCGGTGTCTATGCGACTCGAGGTGGCTCTTGGATCAATTCGCAATGATGACGGCTAACACGTGGACT
The DNA here is from genome assembly GCA_963277665.1 of Viscum album. NCBI lineage: Eukaryota > Viridiplantae > Streptophyta > Magnoliopsida > Santalales > Viscaceae > Viscum > Viscum album. Next base: position 1,984,089,044 of record OY728119.1, read on the forward strand.
GGAAAGTGGAAATCGGTGTATGTTTGTGAATTTTGAATTTGAAGACTCTGGTGGTGGCATGGAACTTTAGCCATGGAGAAGGCGGGATGTGATTTTTTGAATTTTTTGATGTATGGTTACCACTTTTCCTTAAAGTGGCTCTTAGAAAATTTCAAAAAAAGGATTTGGATGGTATCTTATCACTCGGTGCTTCCACTGAACCTCTCTCAAGTTTATTATGTGTTCCATGTATCTATTTTGAGGAAGTACATTCATGATCGTTCACATGTTATGAACATAGAGGTAATACCATTGTATCCTAAAATTTCCTATGAATAACAACTGGTAGAAATCATGGATCATAGATATAAGGTTCTATGTGACAATATTTCTTGCCTGGTTAAATTTCTTCAGACAAATCAGAAATTTGAGGAAGCTGCTTTGGAACCCAAGAATATGATGAAGAAAAAATATCACCATTTTTTGTGTCCGATTGATAACTTTTTTATGAAAATTTTCATTTTATGTATGATATAATGTAACACCATGATATTTTAAATGTTTTCTGTTGAAATAAATTTGAAGTGTTTAATAGTGTACTCTATATGTAACCGTGAGTCTAAATGACCCAATATATATTATGGATTCTATAACATAGTTATTTAATTGGAGGATATGAATAGGATTAACTAAATTATGAAATATATATATATATATATAAATTTTTTCCATAATTCAAATTTACTGATAAATACCGAATAAATAATCATAAAATTTCAATTAAAACATTTCATAACAAAAGACCTATTTCTTCTAAAGAAATGTATTTTTCAAGGAATTATGAATTTTTATTTAAAAAAATATATTGATCAATATTAAAAAGCTGTATTGATGTGATTTATTGGAAATTTATGAATAAGAATTCAAAAATTTGTTATCTAATGGTTATGAATGAATAAAAGGTCATTTGTAGGTAAAAGAGTGATTTTTTAGAAAATTGTTTTTATGTAAGAAATCTGTTTTTATCATAATAAATTAAATAAATATCTATTTTTTAATGATGAAAATTAAATTTATAAAATATATATTTAAAAATATTTTAACATTCATCCAATAGTTTCTAAAATTATGTTTAAAAATACATATATCAAAAAATGGGATTTTATTGAGTTTTTCCTAATCGTTTTAAAATTAATTTATACCACTAATAAAAGTAGAATTTTATAAATTGGATTAAATATTTTTAATCAAATATTCCAAATTTTTTAATGAGTCCACTTTCATCTCTTTTCATATTGAACAGTAAATTTTTTTTAAAATTTGTTATCACAGTTTGGGTTTAAATGGATTTATCATGGCATTAAATTAATAGATATGGGTACAAATTCCACATGAAATTTTCTATATATTATTATATGAGGATATTTCAACCATATATTATTTTAACTTTTATGTCTTATTAATTTTTTTCTATATTCAAATTAAAGTTACATTATATTATTTAAATCTTTTAAGTAGTTTCATGTGTTCCCCCTTGCTTATAGAAGCGAACCTATTCTCTTCAATTATTCACAAACTTTTATCCCTCTAGAATAGAAAATACATACATAAAAACCTTACTGGATTACTTAAATTAATTTTTGACCTTCTATTCCTAGCCTAATACCATCTTAATAAGTATTAGGGTATAATCCAAAGGATATCTCTCAAAGAACAGGTAACGTCTAACCCAGATCTTTCAAAGTTTATCTCTTCTTCTACATGCTATAAAGATTTAATATGCATAATAAATTTATGAATAAAATATAATAAATATATTTATATGTCATTATTATTATGGAACAACATTTTTCCAGCATATATACATCAAATGGGAAAAGAATGTATCGCTTGTGCATATATGTGGACTACCAACTCCACATAGTGATATGATTCATATTCCATAACTACCTCACAATGATGGATATAATACCTTATTTAACTAATATATATGATATATATGATATAATTATAATTTTATAATCATAAAATATTATTAATCTTCTTTTATTTTTTTATAAAATGTAAATAGTGTTCCTGCATACATATGGATTCCATCTCCGTCAATGATGATATTTATTTTTCTATCAATACATTTAATGTATGGCTCCAAATATATATTATATTTATATATATTATATTTATATCATTATTAATATTTTTTATATTATGGAACCATAATAAAGATTAAGGTACCATAACTTCTTAATCAAATATCATATGAAAAATTAATCTGTTAACACCTAAAATGATGATGATAAAGAAATAATATTAATGAATGGGTGATTATATTTCACAATTAAACCTTGTATGGTTTTAAAATTAAGAATATTATTCTGGTATATAAGTATAATAAATTTAAATTTATTATATAGGAGGTTAAAATTACTTATGAAGCATGTCATACCTGAGGTAAGATTTTCTCATCTCACTTTTGTTTCTATGAGACATATTCTATATTCACCACTTATTTTATTCATGTGGTGTATATACATACCATTAGATATTATATATCATGTATCCATTTATATTCATGGAAATTTAATATAGATACCCAAGATAAAAACTAATTAAATAATATATAAATGTCCTAATTTAAATAATGCATATCACAAAACAGCCTTATAACCCAAATATTGAAAGGTTTAGTGTCCATGAGAGTAGCTCCATAACCAAATCTTTTTACTAAAATTTGAAGAATTTATCCATAATAATTTTCCTCTATACCATTTCTTATATATATCACATTATATAATCATCTTCATAAAATGAGTATTTCAATCATAAGAAAGGTGTGATCTCAAATTCTTAGTAAGATAAAACCATATCATAACATAAAGCAGAAAATAAGGGGTACATAAATATCAAAATAGAATATTATGAGACTATATATGATAATTTTATAACATTTAATAGAAACATAATATCATAAAAATATCATTAACAGAATATAAAAGATATACCCCATCTCAAAATATATCTTAGTAGTCATATAACAAGGGTATAGAACATAAAAGTGTGGAATACATTTAATAAATAAGACATAATATTGAAATCATGGAATTTAATGTATATTAAATATATCTTTTAAATTTTACACAACTTGATGAAAAAATTGGAAATGTGTCATAACATGATAAACTTAAAAAGGAAACACAACCATAAGTGTTGAAAAAATTGTGTTAGGAAATTCATTATACCCAAGCTTATGTGGACAAAATCAGTATGTCCATACCTGAAAGGTTAGAAAACTCACCATTCCCATTCATATGTGGATAAACCAATATTTTCAACATATAAATATCTAATGAGATATTAGCTTAAACCAATAAATTTTAGGGTTATATAGGGCCCCACACAACATCTTCCACACATATGTGTGCCACTTAAAATCAATCATTACTTAAATAACCCCTAATAAAAATAATGATTTTCCTAAACTTATCATAGAATATGAACTTAATAAATCATCAAAATATCATTTCCCATAATTATTCATAATAAAATAATATATAGAGGATGAAAAAACTTCACCTAATGGGAGATAAACCATGGAGGAAAAATTGATTTGAAAATACAATTATTTTCACTAAAAGTTTTTAAACATTATTCTAAAAGATGAAGTGTAAATTAATTTCAAAAATACATTTTTGATAAGGTAAAGAGAATAATTTTATAAAAACTTATTAAAATGAGTTTCAAATAAAATATCCTTTAAAATACATAATGAATTTTAATAGAATGTGAAAATACATTGAAAAGTTTTAATTTAAAAAAAAATATTTAATAATGGAAACATAAAAGAGACATAAAATTTTGAAAATTAAAATTTAGAGTGGATGGTAAAACCTTTTATTTTTAAGGGTCAGAAAAACCTTTTGAACATTTTGAAATAACCTTATTTAAAACTCACATCATTTAAAATATAGAGGAATAAATGTTTTAAAATGAATCAATGGGAATTAAAATATCATTGGAGTTAAAAAATTGAATTTTCCACTATGTAAAGGACAACTTTGTTGTGAAGTAAAATCATGTATAGGGAAGAAAAATCCAATATATGAAACAAAAATTACTCTTAACAAAAAATAATTGTAACTAAATAATAGAGTAATAAAGGAAGAATACATTGGAGTAAAATATTATTTACCATATAAAATAATTTAAAAAATAAATCCTAAAATAATCATAGTTTAGAATATATCAATCTTGAAAAATAATAAGCAAAGAAGAGTGATTATGAGACAATAAAGTGATCTTAGTCACAAAAACCCTGTACAGACTTTGTAACTTTTGAATCAAAAACCATGATAGGTATAAATTTAAAAAGAATAATTATTATCATAATGTATAGGAGGATCATGATAAAAAATTAAAATTGGTAAGTACATACACAATATAAATGGAGACACGTTGTATAGTTTAAATATGTCCCAAGGAATATAGATTTGAGACAAAGAAACCCTTATTACTTTAGAAACATTCAAATCAAAACGTATTGAAAAATAGATATTGTAATTAAACTTAAAATAAAATTATTTAAATATAATTAACTATATTATATATAAAATAGATATTATATAAACCACATAAATGAAATTAGGTTCATAATACCAAACATGTCTCAAGGAGTGGAATTTTTAGACAAAAAACCCGTACCTTATATACTTACTTTTTAAATAACACTCTAACCCCATTTAAAAATCCTCACTAACTTAATATCATATTTTATGAAATTATTTATAAATAATACCCTTTTATAATCCTTATTATAAATTTTTATCATGAGTTCATTAATTAGTTATAGTGTATTTTGATCATTGAGAGTTGGTAACTTTAACTGTTTTGCACATGTTTAATAATTTTGATTTCATAACAATCATTTTATACAAAGTTAATTTTTTATATATCATTTAAGGTTATATAATATATAAAATATATTAATTTAAAATTTTATTATTTCATTCCATATGTTTTTTGGTTATTATATGTGAAACCCGAATTAATAACGACTTATTTTTATAATTTTATAGAACAAAAAATATTCTTTAACAAATAATTTAATTAATTAATATAATATATATAATCAAATAACAATCATGATTTTATCATTATATTTTATTAATATTATTTTTTATGTTTTGATAGATATCCATAATATATTTTTATAGCATCGTTTATATAGGTGATTAAAGAGACCCAAATTTGAACACTCTTTAACACATTTGGTGAGTATGGTTAAATTGGTGATAATTTTGACATAATATCATTATAACAGAAGAAAAATAATATTTTTTTATTTATTTGTGATTATGAACCATATTTTAATATTTATGGACAAGTAATGAAAAACTAGAAAAAAATGAAAAAATAATTCCTTGGGGAGGCCACCATTGGGCACATACATGATTGACATTAATTTGTTTTTACGAGTGGATGTAAATGAATAAATAAGGGTTGAAACACTAATATAAAAACATATCATTGTACTAATGATAATTAATCCATCATATTAATTTGGTTATTATATATTTGGAATAGTAAGATTAAGAAGAAAATATTAAGAATGAGATAACACAAACGTTGGATACTTGAGACTACGGTATACTCAACATGGATCACAGTAAGGAGATTCCTTTTTATATGTAAATGTTGATAGATAAAAATTTGGTCATCATGGGGGAGGATCCCATATATATATATCTGTTTGTGTGTGCTTAATTAGGATCAACCTAATATTTTGATTCTCGAGGGAGTAGTCCCATATTTGGGTTCTTGTAGAGAATCAGTTCCCTGATAGGTGGATGGGATGGAATATGATACTGGTGTGGTAATCTGTATATGATAGAACCCTAGAGTGGGAGGTTTGGTGCATGAATAGTTATATGGTATTGGGAATGTGGATAGGAAAGTTTCTCATGGGCTCTAACTTATGTGATTTATGACGTATGGGATATGAGGGAGAATCTAGTGCTTTTGGGATATAGATCAAGATATTAGTGAGAAATTAATTATTGATTACACAAGAAGTGATATGTGCGGGTAACTCAAGAAAGAGGTCTTAACCCAAATTTTGGGATTCTTATACAAAGAAATTTTGGATAGAATCCTTTTATCTGTGATTGATATGCATGATCTGCTATCGAATGCAGAATATAGGAATGTGATTCCTTAGATATTGAAAACATGGAAGGAAAAGGTAGCTTTCAACACTTGAAATCAGTTCATTGGATGTGTTTATATATATGATGTAATACTGATTAGTCCTTGTATTTTTATATGGAAATCACTTTGGGAGTGAATTATTTAGTATCAAGGCTCAACTTTGATGAGAAGGACAAGTTGGGTTTATCACCCAGTTGATTATGGATGTTCTTTAGAGAGTGCGGTGAGAGCGTGGGTAGACCCAGATGATTTGAAAGTTATATTAATTGGTAGGAAGTCCTATGAGGGACCTTAGTATAGCTCTAATTCCAAATATTGAATATGAGTGTTGAGGATTATTTTGAGTGGATAATATTTACATGTGGCATATCATGTTTATTGTTTTAGGCATGTGATCTTAGGTACAGTGACATGTGACTCATGGTAGCATGAGTTGGATCCTACAATTTGGATATATAGGAGGATACAACTGCTGGGTTTGGATGATATTGATATGGTAAATATTATTTACATGCAGTATAAATTTAAATGGAAATCTATGAGTGGCCTTGTATGATCCAAGGACAAATGGGTTTGGTGGGATGCTTGAAATCTTGAGTACCTGAGGTTCAATGAAATGGGAAATGTTGCATGTGGTGAGGGATATATTTGGAAATTTATCAGTTTTAGTGGAACCTTTGATCTGAGATTTGATTATAAATGTGTGTTTCTTGGGATTAAATGAGCATGGATCCAGATTAGTGACACACATGTAATGATTAAACTTATTGAGTATGATCTCTATGAGTAGTATAAAAGAATATATATATCGGGGAGTGAATTATAGGATTTTTAGGGTGGAACCCTCATTTATTATGTACATTTTAGTGGGTGAGTACAATGACATTATTATGATATGATAATGGGTAGTAAGGGACATTTTGTATTGGAAATCAGGTATGAGTGAGATGATCTAGTACCATAATTACATGTGGTAATGGATAGAGTATTAGCCGTAGAGATATGAATTTGTGTTGGTAGGATTGATGGTATGATAGGACCAATTTTTAGACAGTCGATATGGATTTGGATGTAGGTGATCTAGTGAATCCAAACTATATGGTCACATATCAAATAAGAGATGTTGGATTTAGATACTTTATTAGATGGATATGGTTTATTAGCATTGGGCTCGGTGTGAAATTGAAGTGAGCTGAGGGTTTGTAAGATTAGTATGTATTAATACTCAGGGTGACATCATAGTAGGTAGCTTGGTTTCTCAAGTACCCAACCATGGTATTTCACTAAAAAATGAGTTTTGACATTAGTGTGAGATATATTAGTTATATCGTGATGCCTTCAAAATTTTCAGCACCAGGATCATGTGATTTGATATGGTGTTGGAAGCTTCATATATGTGTTTTCATAATTTTTTGGAAAGATGAGTACCAACATGTGTTTTTATGTGGGATTGGGTATGGTGATATGGAAACTATGCCAAGTGGGTCACTAGACTATTGAGAATGTTTTTTCATTTGGAAATTCTGATGGTTTCTAGAACCATGGATCAGGTTTGACTATTACGATCTGAGTTTTATGGTGGGGATCACCATAATATGTATTTTTTGTTTTTTATGAAAATATGGTGCCATTTTATAGAATGATGTGGATAAGCACCTTCTCAATGCTTTGATTAATGTGGTAAGCCGGTGGCTTAGTGATTGATGAATGGTGTATCTCATGGTTTAATTTTAAAAGTAGGATAACATTTTGAATTACAAAGAAGAATATAGAAAATTGAGTGTGGATTAGTGATCTGGGTATTTTGAGATCAATGATTCAATGGGGAAAGACACTTATTGGGGATGAAAAGTGTTATTGTGGGGTGGTTATAAAGACCCATATTTTTCCAGTTTGTAAAATTTACATGGAATTTTATTTTTTATCCTATTGAGGAATTATTTCAAGAATTAAAATTCAAATTGGAATTTTGAGTGTTGTAACATCTTAAAAAGATATTAGTGGTGTGATTAGAGGCATCGTGGGTGTTATAGAGGCTCGGGAAGAATTCATATAAGGTTTAGGTTTTCAGGATAATAGAAAATAGTAAATATAATCCTTTTATGGTATAAATGGTGGTTTAAACTATGACTGGATTTCATTGGGTGTGTTTAGGGTGTGAAAGGATAGTCAATTGAGGGATCTGAGATATTTTCCAAGGCTTTCATGGTGTGAACCTCAGGTTAATTCCATAAACCCTACTTATATGTTTCTTAATAGGGGAGGACTGGTAATTTAATGGTAATCCCTACCATCATTTTTATGTGAAACGACACTTGAGCAGGGCCATTTTATCTCTCCACTTCATGTATAGAGGAGGACCCATATGATATTTACACACTAATTCATGACCTTTTAGTTGAGTTACATCATTATTTGAATTTTATTTTTTATTTTTACCTAAATTAAATTATTATTTATATTTAATCAGTTTTTTGTGTTAGAGATTATTCAAAAAATATGTTGGGTGTATCCTATAGACCTTTCGAGGGTGTTTGGTTGTGGTTTTTCCATAACAGGAGTATCCAGTGAGTATTTAGAAAATTTTTCCTAATTAATTTAACATTAAAATATAATTTTAAATTATGTAATTAATTCAAAATTGATGACAATTAATTAATTTAAATACTTTCGATGATTTTGGGCCTTATTTGATTGGATGATGGTTGGATGGACTCGAATAGGCTTAGGCAAGAGATTTTGGGTGATGATTGGTGAAACAAAGGGCTTATTGTTGAGGTAGGTGGTCCATTGATCATACCCCTATCATATTTTCATTTAACTATATATTATTGTCATGTGGTATGTGGTCTTGAAACTGAGGATAACAAACCCCATTAATTTAAAATGCATTTTTCTTTAAAATAAATTTCTTGGACTGAACTTTGTTAGAAGGGCCACGATGGACCATTGTGCACTAGCTTGATACTTCTATTTTCAAGGGATGAGGACTTCATTATATTTTTATTCCTTGATATACATTCATCTTAATGGGTGTAAATGAAATGAGATAAATCAAACGAAAGGAATGAGATGTGGTGGCCCAAGTGTTAATCTCTCTAAGTGACCTCTATGTAGAGTAGGGTGAGGAACGAAGATAAATGTCCAATCGAATAGCAAGGCGAGAACTGTCATATGTATTGGATCCTTCAGACTAGTTGACATGAGATTATAGGTGAGTGTCCCCCCCTCCCCATGGATACATGGTTACCCGAGTGGGTGTACCCCATGGAGATTAATGGATAGGTTGTGTGTCAGGACCGACCTCGGGTGACTTAGAAAGGGAATGATCTTGAGGCCATATCACTTGTGAGATTTTCCCATGAGTAAAATGATTATTGGATGAGATTTTGATGATATTGAGGGATATTATTCCCTTTAAGTGATGGGAATAAAACTGATATATATCATTGATATAAGAGAACTCATGAAGGATGATTGTGCATGAGGAGACATAGGGGAACTTGGTGAGTGCCACAATAATATATTGACCCCTAAGAGGGTGTGTTGGGGAATGGGTAGTGATGATTACATGTTTCACCTTAGAAAATTGATCGAAGATACAATCATGATGAGGTTTTGATTACAATTGATCCCTTAGGATTAACTCATAGGGATTAGTGATGACACCTGATGATTACTTGTACAACCCAGGATAATTCTCTTTGGTATCAATGGTGTTTCCTGATTTCTTCCACTAACAAAGATCACCCTATTAGGGGTTGGAGGTGTTTCATGATTACTTGGACCACCTAAGATCATCCTTCTAGGGGTTGGAAGTATTTCTTAATTACTCTGGATGCCTATGTTAATCCCCTAGAAGTTAGAAATAAAACATGATGATGACTTCCTAGGGTCATCCCCCTATGAGTTTTCCATTGAGACTAAAGACTATTGATCACTTTGGATTACATCCCTCGGGTCTACCATTGATCCTAATGATCATAGAATTACTATAATGAACTCTTATGGGTTAAATTTATACTCGATGACTTGTAAACACCTTAGATAACCACCTATGAGTTTTTTTCTTCACCTTATTTTGGTTGAAATAGTCACGCGATGTTCTCAAAGATAATAAAACTCTATCCAAAGTAGTTTTGATTTGATATTGAGTATCATTATAGAACCCAGCAATTGACAGTTTTCAATTATTTAAGCTTCCAAAATCTATTTATTTATTTTTTTGAGAATATCATATGTGTACGCTTATTTTCTAACTATGTACAGGACCACATTGGTGGATCCTTACTGAGTTATACTCACACCCTGCTCAGGTGGTCAAGGCACTTTTGTACCCATTAAAACATCACTAATCATAATTTCATGTTGAGAAGGAGATCAAAGTAGATTTATTAGGTAGGATAGATTGGATGAGATCCAAGACTTGGATGAGGATTATCAGGTATGTATGTAAAGACTCAATGTCTTTTATTCTTTTATTTATTATATATATGTGATCGACCTAGAGAGTGATCAGTGATTTTGTGTATTATCATGATTGTGAGTCTATATAACTATATAATTCCATGTGTTCATTTCATATAGCATGTTATGTTTTATTTCATCCACATAATAAACTATTATGTTATATATTTCTTTGTTTATATTTCCCTATTATTGTCTACTAGGATATTATTGTATAGTCTCCCCATGGTACTACCTTAGACCCCTACCGTAAGTGGAAATCTCTAGTATACATGGTGGAACAACTGGGGTCAAGTGGTGACTCCTTCAGTTTAGGAACCATTAAGTGGGTATAGACTAGGAAAGTGTTTTATAAAGTTATATCAAAAAATTTATGGGATTGAAATCACAAATTAATTTAGAGTTTTTGTGTCTTACTACTTGTAGTGATAGTAGAAAAGTGACATAGGAATTTATCAGATCTTGTGATGGATATAGGACTGGTGTGTCATGAAAACATTTTCTGGTAATAAGTGCAGATTACTAGGGGTATGGGATTGATGTTCTTGGTTTCCTATTTTATAGTTTTATGATTTTATCATAGTGTGATATACTTTGTGTTTTGAGATTTATGAGTTATTGGTATCTGGATCTTGGCCCATCAACAAGATCTTTTGTTCATGCATCAGATTTATCATGTATTATTCACATGAAATTCATATTACTATGAATTATTTGTATTAGTAATGGGAAGGTTTAGTTTTATAATGTTTCACTAAAAAAATTTGAGTTGTTTCTCATATAACATTTTGGTCTAATTCTACTCAACTAGACCACAATATATATTTCTTCGGGTGAAAATTCATCTGAATCAATGGATAGATTCTCCTTGAGGGTGACTATGTAGTCCCTTAGAGTTTGGGATTTATAGTGGCCCTATTAGGTTGGTAAATGCATTAGATACCTTAAAGTTGGACCCTTGGGGGGAGTTTGGGATATTGGTTCCAAGAGAGAAAATAGTTTAAATTATTTAAAATTTACATAACAACATATATGGTATTTTCCTATATATCTAGGTAGTAGAATTATACATACCTTAACCATATTATTTTGGTATGCGTGACATAGATTATGGTATGGTGATTCCATTGTATATTCATATTCTTAAAGATGAGAATGACATCTTAGAAGGGTGGATCTTGTATGGTAAGTCCTGTTGAGGGTCAATCTGAGAGTTTTATTCTCAATATTGTAGTCCTTCATACTAGTTCCTAGTGATGATCAGTTCCTTGGTCGGTGGATTAGTTGGAAAGTGATACTAGATACGCGTATATATTACAAGAGAACTCAAGATTGGTTAGTTTGAAAAATGATTTGTTATGTAACATTGGGACCATAAATAAGGAAATTTCCTATGGGCTATAACCTAAGTGTGGTATGACTTACAAGGATAGTTTAAAGAGCCTAGTGATTTTTATATGTGGCTATATATATTGGAAAGCTAGTAATTATGGATGACATGAGCAGTGATAAGTGATAGTAACTCAAGAGAGTGGGGTTAGCCCAAATTGTGAGTGCTTTATGGAAAAGAAGATTGGGTAAATTATTTGGGTTTGATATTGATGAACATGATATGATATAGAATATCAGATCAAGTTATGGTGATTACTAGGATATTGGGAATGCGGAAGGTATGATTAGGTTACTTTCTATTAAATAAGTATATATGAGGATCTTCCACACATGGTGTATACATGATTATGCCTTGGGTTTTCATGGTGAAAACACCTTGAGTGCTAATGGTTTGGAATCAATGTTCTATTTTGATGGGATTGAAAGGTTGAGTGTTTAACCCTATTGACTCTAGATGTTATTTTAGGAGTGTGTTGATAGAATACATAGATACTTGTGATTTGGAAACTATGCTAGTTTCTAGGTGGTCATGTGATGAACTATGGTAATAGTGAAATACCTAATCTTTAAGAGGAGTAATTACGGTTTTTTGGGTTGAATGAGATTGTAATTTATTCAATCATAGTCAGTGTTTTAGGAAAGGTTTACTAGGTATGATAACATGTGACATATGGTAGTGGGATTATGATTCTATAATCGGGTGACACAAGAGTGTAAACCTATTGGATTTGGATGAGATTGAGATGGTACATGTTTGTTATGCATGGTACCATTTGAAATTGAATTTTTTTGGTCATCTAAAATCCTAGGAATGATGGGTTTGATGATATTATTTTGGGTTTGTGTTCTTGAGGTTCAATGAAATGAGATATTCCCCCTATGGTGAGGGATTTCATTGGAAATGTATCAAGTGAAATGGCATGGTTAATTTGATGTTTGATTATAGACGATTATCAATTAGGATGAAATGAGTGTATCTAGGTTGAAGCAACACACATATAATGATTAAAAGTATTGAAGTTGTGCTTGATTAGTGGTTTATGGGAATCCATATGTTGGGGAGTGTAGCATAGGATTTTGAAGGCAGAGAGCATCATTTCAAATAAGTGTTGATGATGAAATTTCCATGAGCTGAGAATGGGTAGTAATTGAAATTTATTTTTTGTAATTATTTATGAGTGGGAAGGTCACATATTTTTATTATGTGTAGTAATAGATGAAGTGTGGACCTAAAAAATATGACACCATGTTGGTAGGTTCATCGAAGTGATAAACCCAGTTGTTGGACTGTCAATATGGCATTTAGATGTGTGTGATCCAATGAGTCTAAATTATTTATTCCCAAGTGAAATACCATATTTGGGATTCATAAGTGGTATTGTATGGATTTGGTGCCTTGGAATTGGGCTTATGGTGGAATTGATGTCATCTGAGGGTGTGTCAAATCAGTGTGTGCTCATGCTCTGAGTGAGATCATAACATTTGGCTTCATATGGTCAAGTAACCAACCATGGAATTATATAGGATTTCAGGTTTAAGAATCAGTGTGGGTGTTTATGGAATTGAGCCTCTGAGTGGCATCTCTCTCTCCTCACGGCGGCTAGGGTTTCTTTCTTGGCCTATCTCCCTCCCTCCTCCGGTGCAATTCGGTTTCGACATCGGCCCTCTAGATCTTCTCGGAGATGGCGTTGCACGGTGTCGGTGATAATCGTGTGGCTACGATGTAACTCAGCATTGACTCTAGGTCCTCGACGACGACAAGGCTTGTTGTTTCTATGGATTTTGGCTTAGATCAGTAGGGCTCAGCTTCTCGTTCTTGAGATTTTCTCAGCGTGGCTGTGACATTTCGGTTCGGTTCGGTGTGGATGGCATCTCGGTCACAGCAACATCACGGCCCGATGTTTCTCTACTTCTCATCTCGAAGAGGTGCGACTTGGAGATGTCTCCAGTGTGCATATGGTGCGGTCGATGACAGATCAGGAATATCTCAGAGGGGGGATGTCCTTGCTGTCTTCCATGAGTTTATTAAAGGTTTCTCTTTCAGTGATGTTCGTGATTTGTTGAATGGTGTTGAAATATGGTTTATTCTCGGATGGTGTTGAGATTGGTATTCTTATGATGGTTGGTGATGGGTTTGTTCTTGTGGTGAATCCGTTTTGTGAATATTTTATTCTGATTTATTCATCTTGGGTGTGTGTTCTGCTGTTCGGTCAGAGGTACAAGAGTCTATGCTTCAATTTCTGCTTCAGGGGTTATTCTAAATGAGGTTTAGAGCTGAGTTTTCATCAGATCATGGCTATTTGGAATCGGACGTTTGAGAGGGTATGACCTTTCCCATTGGTACCAGGCCTGTGCATCACTACATGGGACAGCTAGCTGAGTAGCGATGAGAAGGTGGAAGTTGTACTGATTGTTTTTTGCTGGGTAGGGGTTTCCCTTGTCGTTTTGATTTAGTTTAATGGATTTTGACCCTTTGGGGCATAGTTTAATGTCTTATGTCCTTGAAGTCATGTTAGGTTCCCCTTCATCCTTAAAAGGGGTTTATGATATAAGAAAAATAATAATTTTCAGTCAGTGTGGGTGGTTATAAAATCTTGGGATGACATTAGAATCTAGTTCATCACAATTGGGGATGTAATAGTTCAATAATAGTTGCGGTTGAAAATTTTCATAACTAGTCATCCAGATGATGAATGGCCTATTTTTCAGGTGGAATTACATGTGGTGACATAGAAACTACACTATTAAAGTCTATGGACCACTGATAATGTGTTTTTTATATGAAATTATAAATTTGTGGAGAACCATAGATCGAGATTGGTTGTTATGAGATAATACTTATGGTAGGGAGAACTATAATCTAGATAATGAGTTTTTTACAACACTATAGTATCTCATGATATAAGAGAATAGGTAAGAACCCTCTGAGTGATTCAGTGATGGTTACGATTGGGTGGCTCGTTTTATAATGAATAGTGTGCTTATTTTTTGGAGTTGTTTCATGGAAGCTCATTCGATATTCCAGAGTAGAATGTGTTGAATTAAACATGGATTAGAAACCTAAGTAGTTTAATATAAATGATTTAATGTACAACAAGAATACTCATGGATAAGAATTGTTGTGGGGGGAGGCTATAAAGACCCATGTTTTATGGGTTGTGAAATTCATAAGAAATTTGAATTTATTCCCATTGAGGGACCATTTTGAGAATTAAGATTAAGATTTGAAATATAATTATTATAATTTCAAAAACGATGTTTTTGGATGTGGTTTGCATTCCAGAATATATTATAGAGGCTCAAAAATAATTAAAAAAGGGGTTGGGTAGTTAGGCTCTCGAAAAAGAGTAGATATAGTTCTTTCTTCATATTAAAGGGGTTCCACACCATGAATGGGTTTCACGGGGTGTGTTCAGGGTGTGCCAAGGGATATGGTCAAGGGGTGGGCTATTGTTTGCGGATTTCATGGTGTGAACCTCATGTTCACATTGTGAACCTTTCATAGGTGATTTTTTTTGGAAGGATAATACTAGTAATTTACTGGTCCACACCATTTTTTAGGCGAAATGATGCTCATGGATGACCATTTTGGTCAGTCACTCCCCATCCTTCTCTTATATATATTCCCCATTGATCTAGGGTTATTTTTAGTGATCTCAGGGGTTTTTCATGTCAGTATCACATTTCCCTTCCTTTTCTTTTGGTTTCCCTTCATCTCCCTAATAATGGTTTCCTTACTTTAGCGTTTCAATGATGATTCCCTTGTGGCATGGTTGAAATGACCAATTGTTTTCTAGGGTTTTCTCTTCTTATGTGGTGGAGGACACGAGATGATACCTTCACATTGTTTCATGCCTTTTAGTTGAGGTGTATTCCCATTTTTATTTTAATTAGGTTTTCTAGATTTCTAAAATTATTTTTGATATTGAATTGGAATTGACTATTAGGTATTTTTTGTGGTGGTTTCGGGTGTATCCTACAATCATTTCATTGGGGTTTTTTGTGGTTTCTAGGAAATGAGGGAACTCTAAGAGTATTTAGGAAATTATACATGATTAAATTAAATATTAAATTAAATTATAATTTTTTTAATTAATTATAAATTGATTATAATTAAGTAATATTGGTACTTGTGCATGAGTTATGACAATAAGTGATTGGACGATTTCCGAATGGACTTGGATGGGATTTGGTAGGATCTTTTGTGGGGTGATTTAAGAAGGAAATGACTTATTATTGGGGTAGATGGTCCCTTAAGCATACCCTAATGGTATTTACATATAAATATATTTGATTATCATGTGATATGTGGTATCACCACTGAGGGAGATTGAAATATTTAATTTAAAATGAATTTTATAAACTGAACTAACCAAGGGCCATCCCGGATCCCTCTATGCCAGCTTGATTTCATGATCACTGATGGTCAAGGCCTTAATTATATTTGAATTCCTAGAGATGCATGGGAACTAATGGGTGTAAATTAAATTAATGGGATATATAATCCCTTGTGTTTGGTGACATTAGTGACCCCTTAGTAGTGATGAGTGAGGAATTGGGATGAATGGTCAAGGTATTAGCCATGTGAGAACCTTATGATGCATTAGAGAAATTGGGATAGTTGAGTTGAGATTAGGGGAGAGTGTTCTTCCCCCACTGAGATATGATTATCAGGGTGGGTAGATCCTAATGATACAGATGGATAAGTTGGGTGTGAGCAATGACCTAGGGTGACTTGGAAAAGGAATGGGTTTGAGGACATCTCTCTTGTATTATTTTTATATGAGGAAAATGAGTTCTGGATGAGACCTTGATGATGCTAAGGGATGTTATTCCCACCATGTGACGGGAATCGACACGAGATATGTATTTGTGATATGGTAACCCATGATGGGTGATCTTGCATGATGAGACTTTGGGGACCTCATTGAGTTCCCCAATGATATATTCACCCCTAAGAGGGTGTGTATGGGAATGGGTGTTGATGATCATGGGTGTCACCTTAGATACTAGATCTATGATGTAGTCCTAATGGAATAATTATTATTATTGATCGCCTAGTATTAAAGCCTTGGGATTAGTGATTAAGCTTTATGATAGTTATATTTATTAGGATTTCCCCATAGGGATCAGATATTGCAAATGATAATTACATGGACTATCTAGGATCATCCCACTTAGGGTTGGTAGTGTTTAATGATTACTAGGACCACCAAGGATAATCATCATAGGGGTTGGAAATGTTTTCAAATTACTTGGAAAACCAATAATAATAATCGTAGGGTTTTGTTAGTGTTTCATAACTACTTGCAGCACCTAGGATCATATTCATAAGGGTTGATAGTGTTGTCTAGTTAATTGTTCTGCCTAGATACATCTCTTTGTGAGTCAATGATGATTCCAGATGAAGAGCATGGTTGCCAAGGGTCATCCCCCTTGGATTCATCCAATGATCCGGATGACCATTGATCACTCAGGATTACCTGATGGGGGTATCCATTGATCTTAATGATCATATCCTGAATAAGACTACCTTATAGGGGTTGGATTTATGCATGATGACTTTTGAAGACCTAGGAACATTTCTTGGGGGTTGATTTTTATGCCTTATTTTTTAAAACAATCACACAATTTTCTGAGAGACACTATAAAAATACTCGATGCTGGTTTGGTTCGATATCACGTGTCAGGGTAGAACCCAAGGATCAACATTGATTATTTATTTCTACTTCATTGGTGTGTTTATTTATTTATCTGATCATTTAACATGTCCATGATATTGATATTCATCTCTATTTTGGTTATGTGTAATAAATTTTAATGATTAATCCCTCTAAAAATTTCTTTCATTATTCAGTTAATACCATCCATTTTCATTTATTTATTAATTTTAGTGATCTATATTTTCTATGTTTATCAATTCAGTATGCTATAGTAAATGTGTTTTATGTCTTTACCCTAAAATTTTTAATATTATAAACATGAGTAGAACATATTAGTAAACCCAAAATTTTACTCATATTTACACCTTCTCTATCAAATCAATTTTTAATATATAAGAGAGTATTATAGATGAAGTGGGTTAAGATAAATGTATATAAAATTGAAAATTCAAAAATGTTGAATATCTAAATTTTATTTCTAGTTGCATATTATTTATAATCTGGTTTTTAAAAAATATGTATACTAAATATATAAAATCTATGTTTAAATTTTTATGTGTTTTTTTATTATCAAAGGGGTATATTTTTTCCATACTAATGTTTTCCCAACATATCCCAATATTTAATTTGTTTTGATTCTCATAAAATTCCTAATTGTTTTACTGATGAGTTTTTCTTAAGTGATTTGTATATGTTAATTAATATTTTATTAAGAATTATTTTTTTTTGAATTTTTTAGTTAAATCTCTAGTGATTTCAGATTGATGAAAATTTACAAATGGAATTATCTTAAATTTTAGAAAAAATATATTATATGGAATTTTTTAAAAGTCACATATTGGAATTCAAAATTCTATAAAAGTAAATTATCCTATGGGAAAACTAAAAATTCTTGTGTGAAAAGAAATATCTTACAATGTAAGAGAAATATGTTATGATATAATAAAAATATCTTAAGAGAAGAAACTTTTTTATGAGAAATATCATACAAGAATATATAGTCAGATGTTTTGGATATTTGGTGATATAAAATATCTTACAGAGTTTAGAAATATCATACATGGATTAGATCTCCTATGTGAGCTTGGAATATCTTATGAAAAAGTTATTATCTTATGTGAATAGATTTTTTATATTATCTTACATGTTTTATTATCTTATTTGAAGTTTATATATCATATGATTCCTGATATCCTACAGAGAAAATATCTAAGAGGGAAGGGAAGTCTAATGAGACTCAAGAATATCTTATGAAGTTAAAGATCAATTATAAATGTGAAAAAGCATTATGAAATTTTCTAGGTATTTAAACATAAAATATTATGACATGATAATATTATAATTAGTTTTTTATTGAAAAAATGGTCCCTTCCTCAATATCTAATATATTTTTGATTTTTTTAAAATTGTAACTAATTTATTGGAAGTCCATCTTCTTCTATCTTTGATTACTCACAGATTTTGGAGGAATTTCTTACCATTACAAATTTTTAGGAAAATTCCTGTCTTGAATTTGTTTTATAAAAATTGTCACTCTGGAAATAAGGAAAGGACGAGTTTATGAAAGTTTTTAATTCTAAATAATAGAATTTTTCTAAGGAAGACAGTAGCTACACTGAATAGCTATCTCAGTTTTATACTTCGATTCAAGGAGAAAATCAAATGAAAATGGTAAAGAGATTAAAATTATGGGTATTAATTTATTTACTATTTAAAATTAGAAAAAAAAATTAGAAGAACATTTTACAAGTGAACAGAACTACAAAATGAATGAGGATATATTCTCAAAATATTTAGAAATATAAATTACTAAATTCTTAACTATAAGATAGTATTTCTCTTCATGTGTCCATGATTTTTATTCTTGAAAAAGATTAAAAGATAGTATACTAAAACTATTTTTATTTCTATAAATTTACTAAAAATGAAGAATCATCATGATCTATACTTTAGATACATACTCATCTCTCTAGAATATTTTCATTTTATATCAGTTACATATCACAACTGGGTGTTAATATTTTTTTCTCTTCTATATTTTTCCTTCTTTTTAAAGTGATAAATTCTTTACCTATCTTTTTTGTGAAGATTATTGATCAGTCTTGTAATGGGATAGTCCTAGGTAAATTAAATTGGATCTATTATACCAAGTGACAAATTCTTTTACATAGCTAGGTAGTCCCTTGAGAAAATACTAATTAAATAAAAACTCACCAAATCCTTATTGGAAGCTATAGTGGAGTAGAGGTAGTCCCCCTAGCTTTGAACCACTATAAAAATCTATTTTTCTATCACTTAATTATTTTTTATTTCTACTTCATATTTTTTATAGTTATTAATGGAAGATTTAAACATTTTTAAAGAATGCGATTTTATTTGGTGAACATTTTTATATCTTCATTTACCCCATCTTGAGTCACTGTATTTAATTTATAATATAAGACTCTACCCATGGGTTTTCTCCATGAAAATTATTAACTAATCCCCTCACATATTGATACATTTTAAGCGAAAATTATCTTAATAACATCTTCCTTCACTAGAACCATGATTTATGGAATCAATATGATTAGATTAACCTGAAACTGGATCTCTATATGCAACACCTCAAAAAATTCCCTCCCCCTGCCTCTTTATTCAGAATAAGATCTGGAGAATAATTTTAAAGGATTTTAAATTGAATACTAAATTCCCACACACCAGAACTCCTCTAGTAGAGAGTAATAATATATTGATGATAAGTTTCCTTAATTATTTAATAATGCAACACACCATGTAACTGATTTTAGAAATTATCCCTTGAAGTTGATGAATCCTCATGATCCCTAAAGTAAAAAAAACCAAAACTACTAAGCAGCCCTATGATGCAAAAGAAATTCTAACAAAATCTAGTTCTCTTTCTGATTATGACTTAGATTGAAGAAATATCTATATCCTACAACCAATCTATGGTTAACTAACCTAAAATAGATCCCTCGTATTTCTATAGGATCTTACGATGCAATTCTCATATCATATTCCTCCAAGGACCGTCTTCATCGACCTTAAAATTATAGTGGTATAACTAAACATATTTCAAAACATCATTGGAATTAACCTGATGAGGATTTCATCTATGAACCATACCTATAAAATATAATACTATTTGGGAGTCAATAAAGTTGGAATATTAAATACCTAAGATATATTAATAATGATTTATCTTAATTAACCTTATATAGACAATTTAATAAAATACATAAATAATCATGATGCATGATACTTACCATGGTCCCCATCATATAAGAAAAATAATTTCACTTAATACATTCTGTAAACTTATGGTCTTTGGTTGGATCATAGGGGCCCTAAAGACTCATGTCCTAGCTAGTCTCCCTTTCTTGCATCACATATTAAGCTCAACTAACACTATTTCCAACCAAAACCAGTAATAATAACTAGTTCTAATCACCGCGATTTTTCTAATTTCTCAACCAAATAGTTTGATAAAACTCTATTATGACTCAACCACCCTTATTACCCATCCTAGGTTATCAATGAAGTTGTTAATGACCCCTGAATCTTCCTTCCAATTGGACATGGGTTGATGAATAACATTGATGTTATAAAAAGATAATTATTGGAGGTATTACCCCTAATATACCAGGAATAAAATAAATCATCTATCAACTCCACCTCATACAAAACATTTAATGTTATACCTCATCGAAACAACTAAAAATACACCCAAAACATGGCCTAGGCTTCAATGTTGAACCCATTTTGTGTTTTTTTATCAATAAAGATCAAAGGAATTAAGGGAATCTACATGATATCAATATGTTGATGAAGAATTACCTAGAAGGATTTTGAAGTTTTAGAGACATGTATTTTGGCTTGAAATGAATTATAAAGATTAATTGAGGTGTATTGATTGAACTTACGACTTGAAAGTTAGGAAAGTTTCTTCCATTACTTTTTTTATGGAAAATAAATGAAAATAAGAATGAATTTATGCCACAATATTCAAGGAGGCTCAATCACATGATGACAATATTTATGATTGTGTAATTGTTGACTATTATTTATATGGAAAATAGTAAGGAAGTAGGAGTAATATTTTAAAATATTTTTGGAGAAAACTTTATAAACTAAAGTAGGTGTTTCCATTGGATATTTTTTTAGATCCATGCAATTGGAAATAATGGTTTGAAGATGTTTCTAGTCGGTGATTGATATTTATACATGGTTCAATAAGATTTGAGAAGATCTATCCTTGTGGATATCATGAGTACAATATTATATGAAAATGTTCTTGGATGAACTCATAACTTTATGTGATTATTGATGAATTATTATTAATATTAAAGGTATATACTGATGATGATAGTATTTTCTACAACATTTTACAAAATCTAGATGCTTCTAGATAGTGGGGGATTTGGAACTACATGTTGTATTGGATAAGTAATCTATTAATGAAAGTGGAATGACTTTCTATGTGAGAAGAGAATATTTGGATGATTTTTAGTGTAATTTTGAAGTGATTAAGAAGCCCTTAAAGTAAGATAAATATTATTTTTTTAATTATGGAGGAAGCTTGGAAAAGTTGTATTGGATAGAAATCATTGATAAAGTAATATACCCTATGCACTTAATAAGGTGAACTAGTTCCATTATAGTATATATGAAAAAATAATGAGCTCTATGTTGGTTTATAATAGTTCTTCATATGTTATATGAACTCTATGATAATGAACTCATATGGTGAATTCTAAGATCTTTATATGGTATATCCAGAAGCATTATAAGGTATATGTACATTATTGGGTACAAGTGGTTTAGATTTTAAGGTATATACAATGGAGTCCATTGGGTATAACCAGTACATTTTTGGGTATATCGAAAATCATTATAGAGTAAAACCAATATTACCAAAACATAAGGATTAACCCAATGTGGTATTTCTACACCACAATGAGTTTTCCTCTCCATAATAATGTTATGAAGAAGAAGATCTCATATATAGATGGAAATATTTATGAAATGTATTTTTTGAGGATATTAAATATGTTTTAAAATTTTATTATTCAACCAAAAAAATGGGGAATTTTTTAGGAATAGAAGACTAAGAGTATTAATTTTGAATAATAAATATTTCAGAAACATGAATGTTTAAGATTATGGAAATACAAAATAATAAATTCGTGTGATGTAGTGGATATAAAAGAAATAAAAAAGGGAGAGAACCAATGTTGTAGTTATATCCCATATTCTATAAGTCTAAGAAAATAGAAGGGGGATATTTTATAAATATGAATCATATATTTGACTATAATAGAGTGATTTATCCACAGCTATATACCAAGGATCATACTATGATTCATAAAATAAGAAGAAGATGTGGATGAAGAGGAGGATGAAAAGATATCTAAAAATTTCCCACTACCGATCATATTTAGAATGAACTTATGGAAGATCTATATTGTAGTATTATACTATAAAATCATGAAGGAGATCAGTGCAACTATTATTTTTTGAATGTGTGAAAAAAATACCTGAATAATTATAACTGAGGAAGAACTAAAGTTTTATAAATATGGAGAAATTATATTGAATAATTTATCTCGAAATAATAACATTGATGATTACTGATCACCCTTTACTAAGATCATGAAAAATCCTATATCTCTGAAAATAGGAGTATAAAACCATTACAATGTATCTAGTTGGATATAGAATAATTATTTTAAGGCCATAAACTTTCTTTTTATCTTTTTATAATAAGAAGGAAGCCATGGGAATTTTGGAAACAACCATAGTACATTGGTTACATGATCATCCTGACATATGTAAACCTCATTAATAAACCCCAGTATTCATGTTTTAGTTATTTTGACTATATATATTCATGAATACTGACCAAATGTGATATAATGAAAAGGAAGATATTTATTCACTAAATAAGTAAAGAGGTGATAATGGATAAAATTTTGAAATGGTCTAAAAATTATACTAACACTGATTCACCCCCTCTTATTGTTGGATTCATCCCAATTTTATCCTTTCAATTGGTATCAATGAAGGTCACACCTCTATTATATTCTCATAATTTAAATATTTTAATATAGTTGAGTTTCATTTTTCAATGATCCCATGGAATTTGGATTTAAAGAGGCCTATGAGTTTCGTTCAAAAGAAACTATGGAAGATATTCTTACCATGACACTGAATAATAAGAAGAAAAGAGGTTGAAATAAGTTGAGAAAGCCCTCATATAAGAAAAAAGTAAACAATTACTCTCTATTAATTAACGTTAATCAGTGCAGAGTTTATCTAAATATATCTATTAACAATATACCACTTAAAAAATATAATAAACCATTTCTCTTAACTAAATAATTAAAAAATATATTTCCCCATGAAGCAATCCTAATGATGAAAAATTTGGTGTGAATGAAGAAGATATGGTGGACATGGAAAATAGTTTTGGACCATATAGTTCATCATATATAAGAGAGGAATGGGTAACAAAAATCTATTATCAACACTATTCTCTAGTTGATCAAATTATATTTAGTGAAGATCATATATTTGAATAATTTTATTATGTGGAATTTGATTATCCATGTGCCAATTGATGAAGACCCTACAAAACTTTCCTAGAGATGTACTTACTTTTTTTTGTGGCTCCATCAAAATAAAGTAGGATGATATCCCCCAACTTGAGTAAAATTCAAAAAAATTATATAAATATTGGGAACATGTGATTTTTATGTGTATGATTGTCTTAAAATAGGTAGGAACCTCAAATATAATGAATGAGGTTCTTGAAGAAACATTTAGAAAACTTATATAAAAATATGGAATAAAGGGAGTTGATGTGTATGATTCTCTCCAAATTGGTAGGTACCATAAATAGAATGAATGAGGTTATGGAAGAAAAATTATTCATTTTGTAGGATGAATATATCTCAATAAGTAAAAATATATAAAAATCCAATAAATTCCCTGAATAAAAGATCTATTCCATAAAATAAGTAATTGTTATCAAGGATACCCAATTGGGATTTAAATTAAATGAAATTAATAAGCTTAATACATAATTTTAAGAAAAAAAAAATTGAATAACAAGTTAAGAAAATAAAGAGGTAATATGAAGACAAAATATAATCAAAATAGGATGAGAAAAATATCCTATATATATAATGTATTGAATTATAACTCATATTGAAAAACCTAAAAAATAAATAAGTTAGTTCTTTAAAGAAACCCAAGAAAATAGTTTTTTTATGAAAAAATGTATGGATAATAGATACGTACAAAGGAATTTAAGATTGGGAAATAATACCATAATATTATCAATAATCAATCTCAAGAATCCTTAAAAACAAGGTTGTATCCATTACACTATATAATGATTATACTAAATTTCCTTCTATAATCAATGTTGGTTGAAGTTTAAAATCAATATAAATATGGATGAGCAAAATTAATTAAGATCCAACAACTAAATCCAATATTTTTGGAATAAATAGTGGGGAAATCTTCAACTAAATAACCCCATTTAGTCTATTATAATTCACAAAAACAACAAAAATTTAAATCAATATAGATTGGTATTCAAACAAAATGATCAAGTTTTTTGGGATAATGTTTGTATTATAAGATTTTCATGCACCATTTAATGGATTTTTGGAATAATATGTAAAATTATGGATTATAAATTTAGTCTATATCAATGTGGAGAAAGTATTTAATGAATTAAATATCATAAATTAATGATAAAAAATAGTTATACTATAACAGATTTAATAAAATTGGAGATCTTTGTAAATCGTGAAATGAGAGTGGTCAAAGGAAGGAGGCACACTAGATTAAATGTATTGATAATGTATCAAATACATTTGAAGATAGAAGACCAAAAATTCCAATGTAAGATATTGATAATAATAAAATAATGTCTACCTTTGGAAATAAACAGATAAGTTTTTTTCAAAATAAGCATAATAAGTTTATGAAAGGAGGAACACTAAAAAGGACCATATTATTATAGTATGGAATTGTAAATACCTAGTAAAAATTAAAAAAATGGATGAACATATTAAAGGAATATATCTTGAGAATAATGAAAAAATAGTCTAATCTAAAACAAGGAAGATTTATTTTGTGAATAACTCTCTAATGAATCCATGTTGAAGAACTAAGAAAGTTGTGTATTATCCCAAACAATGTATAATAATTTTTATAGCCTAATTAGTAAAATAAATATTTTAAAAATCACAATAAACTAGTATTGAAAAAGGGAAATATATTATTCCATTAGAATAATCTAGATTTCATGAGAGTTCTTCATCAATCGATATCTCAAAAACTCATACAGAGTTGTGTGGGAGGTTAAAATGATTGAAATAACTCAAAGAATTTTTTAATAGTCCTTCTAACACAATAATAAATCCTATAAGAACACTAATATTAAACAATGATATGTAATATCTTTTCTGGTGTATAAAAATAAGAAATCCACACACAAAAATAAATTTCATAAATACAAAGTATCCATACTTCCCTAGACTGCCTGGAAATCAAAAAGTGAATGCATGAAGAGTTTTTCTAGATTTTTAGAAACATTGGGTAGAGAAAACTAGTTGAGAAGATATTCTCTACTCAACTTCTCAAATTTATGAAAAATGGCTCTCCTTACTCTGTTAACATTAGTGTTGTATTTTGTTGATTTTATTGTAGGGAATTGAATGTCATTCTTGTTCTCAATATGATAACTAATGAAGGGGATAATTCTAGAGTAATTATTCTATATTTTAAGGATTAACTATCTAGTATGATATATAAAATGATATTCCAATTAATATTTGAATAAAATTTCTACATTAATGATGTGAATATAAAGACCATCCATTGAGGGGGATTTTTTATGTGAGAATATTCTAGAGTCTTACAATTCATGCAATTCAAAATTCATGAATGTGTGTAAAAATATTCATTGAAAATATATACATTCTTACCCATATATCATTTGGATTACAAAAATTATGTCTTAATATTAATGGGGAGAAACTTTTTAGCCATTAATAAGAAAAACTAAAAATTGAATGAGATCACAGGGATTATTTTTGAAGCATGTTAGATGTGTTTGACTGGTTTTAATCTATGTATGTATAAGAATTCATGATCTAATTCCAAAGATAAAAAGTTTATCTATTAGTATCACATTTATTAATCCTTACCAAGTTTTAATATCCTATAAATGAATTATGTTAATTTGTAAACGTTATTATAATTTTCTACTGATCAATGGAAAACAATGATTTATAAATCAAACCCTCATGTTTTCTAAACCAAACATGGACCATGTAGACTTTTAGTGGGATGGTTTATGGCACATTGATTAAGTATAGAGGGATAAAATACTTTTCACTAAACTTTGTATCTATTATCAATAAGGGGGGAGGAGAAAATGGTACAATTCAATGAGAAATTAGAATATAAGAAATTATAAAAAAGAAATAAAAGGGAATTTAAAGAATATATTGACATATCATTTTATAGGAGATATTAATAAAAAATACAAATTGAGAAATTGTTTAAACCGTTATGTATTTTGTTTTATTTGTTATAAATGATTATTAAAGGAATTAACAGAAGTTAAATGATGTAAATATATTAATAAATAGTATCATTTAAGGGATTTAAAGTTCTAAAGCAATGAATTATGGTTTCTAATTAATTATAAAGATAACTTATGGTTTTATGATTTACCGTGTAACTTCGAAGTGATAAAAGTTTCTATCATCATTTGTTATGTGGATAATAAACGAAAATAACAATTATATTATTACACTATATTAATGGAGGCTCATTCACATGATGTGAAATATTTATGGTGATTTTAGTTCTTTCAAATATTAATATGGAAATTAATGATGAAGTGGGATTAAGATTCTAAGAACTGATTATAACATATTTGTTGAGATGAAGTAGGTCCTTCCATTGGATATTTTTGGAGATCCATTCACTTAGAAATAATGGGTTAAGATTTTTCTACTTTGTGATTAATATATATACTTGGTTCAATCATATTTGATAAGATCGATCCTTATGGTTATATTAGCACATGGTTATATGAAAAAATATTGGATAAAATTTGAAAGACATGTGATGATTGATGAACCAATCTTAATGTTCAACAAATATATTGATGATGATAGTTATTTCTACAATATTTAATGGAACTTATAAGTTTCTATATAGTGGGGTAGTTTTCATTAGATTCCATGACTGATAAGTAAATATTTAAAGACTGTCTAAGTGATAAGAGAATATTTTTATTAGGTTTGGAGTTATTTTTAAGTGATTAGGAATCCCTCAAAAATGAGTTGAGTAATTTGTGTTACATCTGGATAAAGATTAAAAATATTTTATTGGATGATAAAATTAGTAAATTAATATATCTTACATAGTTCGAAGGGTACACTAGTACCTTCATACGGTATGATTAGAAATAATGAACTACGCATTGGGTGAGCATAGTGTCTCGTAGGGTATATGAACCCTATTATAAAGTCCTTATAAGATAGTTTTGAGATCTTATTATGGTATAGATGGAAATATCGTAAGGTACATGTGCATCATAGGGTATAAGAGGTTGATTTTGTAAGGTACATACAAAGGATTTCAGATGGTACAACTTGTGCATTGTAGGGTACATCAAAAAAATTAATAGGGTACATGTAACCTTATAAAAACATAAGATTTTAGAATTTGTGGTATTTATGCATCATGATAAATTATCCATTAAAAATCACATGATGAAGAAGGAGATCCCATGAATATGTAGAATTTTTTGTGAAGTGGGTTTTAAAGGATTATTAGAAAAATTTTAAAATCTAAGTATTAATAAAAATTAAAAGTGGAATTCAAATGCAAAGTAATATCCAAAAAGATGTGTTTGAATAAACAATATTTTTTTATCTTGAATACTAAAGATTGTAGAAATTCAGAAGATAATATTCACATAATACATTGGATATAAATGAAATAAAACATGAATGAAAAATAGATAGAAATTCTCCTATAAATATATTGCATATTATGAAAGTCAAAGGAAACAAAATAGATAGATCGAATATAAATTTGAGTTTCAAATTTGAGTATTAAGGTGTTAGATATCCAATATTACATACATAATGATATTATTATGCACTAAAGAATAAGAAGGATAAGATTAAGAGGAGGAGGAGAAGGAGGAGGATATCATGGACCTTCCCACTGCACATCATATTCATGATATAGTTATGATATATCTAGCTTATAATATTATATTGTATAAGTATGAAGGAGATCAGTATAACCATTGTTTACTTCATTTGTGAGACAAAACCTTGATTGTTGTAATTTAGGCCATGTTAAATATTATTTCATATTGACGAACAATATCAAATAATTTATCCCAATAGAAGATCAATAATGATTATTGATCACAATTTATTATGAGTGTAAGAACTCGGATCTTCTTTTCAAGTATGTTTTTCTCTTATATGGTGTTTTTCATAAAAAGAGGAGTTTCTAGAAATTTTTGAAGTAAACACTGTGTACATATATGTACACGCATGGTACTCTTTTCCATACGTAGACATGTGCTAGCCCTGTAACGGCCGAGCACATAGCCATGTGTGGTGACCTGGAGACCACCTTATGCGGGGTCCGGTAAGGGAAAGTACACGTCGTTTACTTCTAAAGTACATGTTGTGTACTTTATTTTTTTTCATTAAATAGACTGGGGTCACGTCTAATTAGATGAAGTTTCTTCTTCTTTTCCTTCTTCAATAGAGAGCATTTGTATGGCATCGATCCTTCTTTGAGCCCCTGATCGAGCATCTGTTCTTCGAATCGAACTCTGTTGGATGTGTTGGAATTGCATCAGTGAGTTCTCTCTTCTTCTTGAACCTCATTTCTTGATTTCTCTTCTCTCTTGAGTTATCCTTGGTTCAAAGTTTTAGAGGTTTTCGTATATCTACTATGTTCTAGGTCAATTCAAGGCTTGTGGTTCACGTATATCGATCTCACAATGCTGGGGTAGGTGGTTTGTGCCTTTCCATAGAGAGTCTTGTAGTCATATGTACAAAAGTGCCCAATACCCTTGATAGGGGTATTGCATGTTTATAGTTTTAACACTGTTATTGCCTGCTATTATTTATATGCTTGATTATATTTCAATTTAATGTGAATAAGGTTAATTTTTATGCTATGGATGTCTTTCTCATGCTTGAATTTTTTATGACTGTTTGGTATTTCTTAGCCTATTAGGATGCTTGCTTTCCATTCCTAGTGCTGATATGATGGAGTAAATTTGTTTATCGGACATGTTGTTATGTTGTAGACTATTTAGCCAAGTAGTTATTGAGGTATACATTGGCCGATATATATCGCTATGCTCGATTGACATACACAGAGCCGTGAGAACCTGGTGTAGTAGACCATAGGGAGAATGGATGTTGAGAGCTTCTCCAGAGTGTCTGTTTGCTATTACAATATGAGACCATAGTGGGAATGGATGTAAGTGCTTCCTCAGAGTGTTTGTAGTTTCCTTATGTGGGTCACAAGGGGAATTTTATGTTGAGTGCTTCCCCATAGCACCTTTTAGTTACAGATATGAGACTATATAGGGAATTGATAGTGAGTGCTTCCTTAGAGAGTCTGTGCAAAAGATAAACCATAGATGTTAGACTATGTGTACTTCCCAGAGGGTTTTATGTGTTTGTTTTGGTTGGACCAGAGGGGTTAGGTTGTGAGTACTTTCCAAAGGGTTCCCTTCTTATGATTAGTTTCTTACTTGATATCTGATAATTGAATTCTTTTGAAACTGTAGGATTGTTTACTTTTGAGTACTTCCTTGTTTACTGCTTCATTTTGATTATAGCCTGCCATATATATTCACTAACTATTAGTTACAGATATTTGGGTGGTTTCCTACTGGGATTTAGTATCACACCCTATTTGGGTCAGGATTTTGGGCCCAAAAAGATTATATACCTACAGGTATAGATAAGGGCAAGAACCCTTCTTCTTCAGGTACTTGATTACTGCAGAGCTGGGGAGCATGGGACCAGGCTGAGGCCTGTGATGTTGTGGAGCATTTTATCTATTTTTTGTTTTACTTTGGTATAGTATTGTATTCCAGCATTGTGACTTGTTTTTATGCTTTCCTATACATATGTATCATGCATCATATATATATCTATGTGTGTGTGTGTGCGCGCTCCAGTTGTTTATTACTTCTGTTGTTTACCTATTGCATGTTTTACTACTTCTTCTATTGTTATCTATTTTAATTTTGATGTATTACTCTTCCAATGATGGCATAGTTTCCCTAATATCACACCCAAGGCCCTCACTTCTAGTCGGAAACCTCTAGAATTCAGGGAATTATGCTTGAGGCTATGTGACCAACCGGGTACTCGGAACCTCCGGGCGGATTCCAGAACCGGGACGTTATAATGTGGTATCAGAGAGATTCTTTTCTTCTTGATTTACTGTTTTTATCATATATCCATGGATAGTAAGGAATAGGTACTTGGTAATAGGCGGTTCCCTAGCTAACCTAGGTATAGGGAAAAGACAATTTACCTCGTTATTGAAATTTTTTTCTGTTTTTTCAATTATTACAGTTGATTTGATTTTACTGTTGGGTGATTCACATGTTTTTTGTTTTTACTATTGATTTTATTGAGGTTTTATTTCTGTTGCAACCTGATGATATGAGGGTACTCCATCTCATGCATCATATAGGAACTTATTAAAAATCACATGTCATGGATTTATGCAATGAAATTTAGGGTGAATTAGTAATTGCATGTTGTTGTGATAGATGTTTTACTAGATATCCATTCTATTATGATAGATGCCTTGATAGAATACCTTCTTTTGATAGGGTATTTAATTGTGTAAGGTTTCGTTTAAATGAATGCCAAACTTTGGTTCTTGAACTGTTATGGGCCCTCATGGATCGAAATTTGGTGGATCATTGCCTTGTTTTTCTTGTATATAACATTTATAAGATTCCAAGATTTGATTCTCGGGGAGTATGGGCCCCCACGGATTGGAATTTGGAACTTTAATGTTTCTTTTAGTGTTTTTATGGGTTTCAGAGTAGTTTCTAAGGCTTATTATCTGAAAAAAAGCCTTGAATACATGGCGTGTAATGATAAATACATGCCATGTGTCCTTCTGTTCGAGAAGGAACTGTTTTTCTTAAGTACACGTCATGTACTATATGTACACACCTTGTAGCCTCTAACGGTGTCACTAATTGTGTGGGAAGAGACATGGGGTTGAGAAATATTTGGGGGAACACATCATGTACCAGTTGTACACATCCTGTTGTGTAGACCTTGTGTCCACCCATGTGACTAAGGACACAGATGAATGAAATCTTAAGTTATACATGTTGTGTCATGTTTGAAAATGTCGTGTAGTGTAACCAAGGTATCCGGCCTTATAGAGAACAACACGGGTCGGTGAAACCTTTCTAGTACACGCTGTGTCTGGAACAAACATGCCATGTAGAGTGAGTCATGTAACCGGTCGTGTGACTAACAACACGGGTTGGTGAGATTCGTCTAGTACACGCCGTGTCTGGCACTAACACACCATGTAGTCTTGTTCTGGGAGAACCGTGTGGCTTAACTGTATAGAAGAACTTAGGAAGTAGAAGAGGACTCAAGTACACGCCATGTTTTAGGACAACACATCATGTGTATGGGGTGTTACACGACCTCAGTTGGAAAAAGTACACGCCCATGTGAAGGCTTAAGGGAACACTTCGTGTAGTCATTATACACGTTGTGTATCCATGTTTTGAAAATCATGAATGCCTTATTTCTCTTGTTCCTTTATCACACTTCTAGGTTTTAGACCTTATTAATCTTGATCTAAGGTGTGCCCTTGACCTCACAGAGTCATGCCACTGAGACATCCTCCTATTGTCCACTAGTTACAGGGCAGTGATCAGACACTGGATATGGCTGATCAAGGACCACTAGTAGATCCTCCAGTTCTGCCAGTCTTGCCACCAGCCATTATCCTAGATACAGGTGTCGATGCACAGTTCCGAGAGGGATTCATGAGGTTCATTCAGACCTTCCAAGGAATACCGCATCCTACCCCTTCTATGGTAGAGTTGACGCGAGTTTTCCAATAGCAGCATCCTCCCACCTTCATAGGGGAAGAAGGTCCTCAGGATGCAGAGTCATGGTTAGAATCCATGTTATCTATCTTCAAGCATATGGAGATGCCTCCAGAGAGGAGGGTGACTCTCTCTACATATATGCTTCAGGATTCCGCCAAGAGATGGTGGGATGTGATCTCAGAGGTGGGATGCCATCAGATTATGGCATATGATGAGTTTCAGCGTGCCTTCTATGAATACTTCTACCTGGAGACCTTGAGGGCTGATCAGGCCTGTGAGTTCATGTGTCTAGAATAGGGTAATCTTTAAGTTATGGAGTATTCTTATTTCTTCACAGATCTACAGAGTTTCACGCCTATTCCAAGAGTTGATGAGTTATTTCTGTCAAGGAAGTTTGAGGATGGTCTTAGACAGGACATCCAATATCAGGTGAACATCTTCAAGATGACTTACATCACTTCTATAGTCAACCAGGTGCTAATCACGGAGCACAATCAGAGGGATTCTAGAGTTTTAAGCCAGTCCGGCTCGACATCTAGAGTTGGTATCCCTCCTACTGAAAGCAGTAAGCACCGTAGGGAGTCTACGCATGGAGATCCGAAGAGGTGGGACACTTCTTCTGGTAGCCAGGTGGTGTGCTACCAGTGCAGGAAGATAGGGAATATTATACCACATTACCTGAGAGACCCAGTGAAGTAATAATGATGCAGAAGGATGGGTCATCTTCAGTGCTTTTGTCAGATCTTCTCACCAGCAGCTGGTAACAAGGGTTCTTCTATGAATCCTCGTTCAGGAGAAGCACCACTAGTTTCTCACCAGTCTGGGAATAGGAGTTCTTCCATCCATTCAGGCAGAAGTGGAGGTCGTGGCCGCGGTAGCCAGTCGCTAGGCTTTCATTGACAACATGGTGGATTAGCTCTAAGTGTTCAGGTAGGGTCACAGGGATGTGGTGCAGGTTAGACTTTTGCAGTGGAGTAGACCCAGCAGGAGAAGGATCCCAGACCCTCTACTGTTCGAGGTACAGTCCTAGTTTCCTTAGTTTTATCTTCTACTCTTTTTGATACAGGGGATTCACATAGCTTTATATCTATTACCATTGTGGACAGTCTTGGACTCTGTATCTTTTCTTCTACTAATATCTTGATGCTAGACACACTGTCGGGGATAAGAATAACTAGTATACATTAGTGCAAGTATTTCCCTTTGGAGGTTGGTGGGTGTCACTTCATATGGGACCATTTTTTCCTAGAGATGATAGTATGTGATGTCATTCTCAGAATGGACTGGTTAGTTTCCTTCCAAGCATTTTTTGATTACAATCATCTTAGGGTGAGTTTCACATCACCTATGGGTGGATTGTTTCTTCACAAGGGAGAACAGGATGTACAAGAGATCAAAGTCGGACCTGAGCATCATGGGTTGGGAGGATTTACAACCCAGATTTCTAGTCTTTATCTGGATGACCAGGGGACTTCATAGATGGACTTTCCTCCAGTGGTAGATCGTTTCAGGGATGTCTTTATATAGGACTTTCCAGGTTTTCCTCCGGAGTGAGAGGTGGGATTTTATATTGATCTTGTGCTAGGAGTGGTACCGATGTCCATTACTCCTTATAGAATGGCTACACCAGAGTTGCAGGAGCTCAAGAAGCAGATGGAGGAGTTGCAGGAAAAGGGTTTCATCTGACCCAGTACTTCTCCTTGGGGTTTTTATGTACTATTTGCGAAGAAGGCTGACGATACCCTCAGACTTTGTGTGGATTATCGTAAGTTGAACCAGTTGATGGTCAAGAACCGATATCCCTTTCCAAGGATTTATGATCTCTTTGATCAACTTCAAGGATCCTAGGTGTTCTCGAAGATTGACTTGAGCTCTGGTTACCATTAGTTGCACGTTAGACCATCAGATGTACCTCTTACAATGATTCATATTAGGTATGGTCTATACGAGTATGTGGTTATGTCGCTCAGTCTCACGAATGCGCCTGCAGTTTTCATGGCACTGATGAACCGAGTGTTCCATCCATACTTGGATTCTTGTGTGGTAGTCTTCATGGATGATATCTTGGTGTACTATAACACTCAACACGACCATGCCACACATCTTGAGATTGTTTTGTGTACACTGAGAGAGAATCTGTTATATGATAAGCTCTCAAAATGACACTTTTAGATGGACCAGTTTCACTTCATGGGTCATGTTATCTTAGAGAAAATAATATTGGTAGACCAAAAGAAAGTGAGAGCAGTAGTTTCCAGGGAGCAGCCAAAGAATGTCATTGAGGTACATATTTTTCTAGGGTTGGATGGTTACTACAGACATTTCATATAGGACCCTCCACACTTAGCAGCTCCATTGATAGGCATGACTAAAAAGGGTGTGAAGTACTTGTGGTCATATTCTTGTGAGTCAGCCTTTCATAAGCTGAAAGGGAGGTTGACTTCAGCACCGATACTAGTTCTTTCAGAGCCAATCAAGAGCTATACTATGTATTGCGATGCATCAGTTATCAGGCTAGGAGTATTGCTTATTTAAACTGAATGGGTTGTTGCATACGGGTCTCGGCAGTTGAGGCCACATGAGAGGAACTACCCAACGCATGATCTCGATATGGCTATAGTTGTTCATGCTTTACGTTGTTGGAGACATTATCTTCTAAGAGAGCATTTTGTGGTTTTCATCGACCACAAGAGTCTCAAGTATATCTTCACTCAGTTTGATCTAAATTTGATACATCAAAGGTGGGTTGAGTACCTTTAGTCCTTTGATTTTGAGATTTCCTACATGCCTAGGAAGGTAAACGTTGTGGCTGATGTATTGAGTAGCATGACTTAGATACAGGTACTTTAGGAAGATAGAAGTGAGTGGAATATTATGGATCTATTCTCTGAGATGCATCTGGAGGTGCACAACAGGCAGGGGAAGACATTTCTTTCTTCTGTAGTTTTTACCTCGACTCTACTTGATCGAGTGAAAACAAGGTAGCTATCATATTCTGAAGTCCTAGTCCTCCAGGAGAGTGCTTCAGGAGAGGACCCTTTTTCTGGATTGATAGTAGGAGAGTATGAGATCTTGTGTTTTCATGAACGCATGTGGGTTCTAGCAGAAAAACGTGAGCAGCTGATGCGAGACTTTCATTCCTCGGTTTCGGTAGTTCATCCTGGTGTCACGAAGATGTATCATGATCTACACCGTTAGTATTGGTGGCCAGGTATGAAGAGAGATGTTTCTAGTTTCTTCATGAGGATTTCCACCTATTAGCAGGTGAAGGTGGAGCATTAGTGACCAGTAGGGCTTTTTCTCCAGTTAACCATTCTCGAGTGGAAGTGGAATGATGTCGCGATGTATTTTTTGATAGGTTTACCGAGGTCACCTCGAGGGAATGATGCAGTGTGGGTTGTCATTGAGACACTCATGAAGGTTTCTCACTTCTTGCCAATCAAGGAGACCTTCAGTGTCGATGATCTGGGAAGGTTGTATATCCAACAGATTGTACATTTACATGGAGTTCCACACTCCATTGTTTCTGACAAAGATGCCCGTTTTACTTTTCGGGTCTGGTTGGGATTATAGAAGGCTTTGGGTACACAGGTACTTTTGAGTACGGCATACCATCCCGAGACAGGTGTCCAATCTAAGCATATGATTTAGGTGCTTGAGGACATGCTTCGTGCATGAACCCCAGATTTTGGAGGTTCGTGTGAGAATCACATACCTCTTGGGGAGTTTTCCAAGAATAATAGTTTTCAATAAACTATTCAGATGGAACCTTATGAGGCTTTGTATGGTAGGCCATTCCGATTACCCTTATACTGGATGGAGGTAGGAGAGGCAGTTATGCTGGGACCTTGTCTTGTCTAGGAGACCATAGAGTAGATAGAGTTGATTTGGTAGAGGATTGTTATTGCACAGTCTCAATAGAAGTATTTTTTTGATCGATGGAGATGACCTCTATAGTTTGAGGTTGGGGATCAAGTTTTCCTGTGTGTCACACTGAGGTTGGGTCACAGGAGGATTAGTAGACATTGTAAGCTTTCACTGAGGTACGTCAGGCTGTTTGAGGTGTCGGGGAGAGTCGGTCTAGTTTCCAATCGGTTTCAATTACCTCAGAGGTACCAGGATATGTGTGAAGTCTTCCATGTTTCACAGCTTCAACGTTACTTCTCAGACCCATCACATGTTTTTCAACCCGAGGAAGTTGGGTTAGAGGTGGATGCCTCAATTGAAGAGCATCCTATCTGGATTTGTGATCGAAGTACAAAAGTTCTCCATGGTCAGTCTGTTCCTCTGGTACGAGTGCTATGGAAGCACGGGTGAGTGCAGGAAGAGAACTGGGAGAGGGAGGCCGATGTACGATCACAGTGGCTGGAGCTTTTCAAGGATTCTTCGTCTATGACGCCTTGCTAGGGAAATTCAGGGTTGAATTTCTTTAAGGGGGGAAGTTTGTAAGAACCTGGATCTTCTTTTCAAGTATGTTTTTCTCTTCTCTGGTGTTTTTGACAAAAAGAGGAGTTTCTGGAAATTTTTGATGTACATGCCATGTACTTATATGTACGATCCATGTACTCTTTTGTTGGACGTATCTGTGTAATGGTCGATCACACAATCATGTGTGGTGACCTTCAGACCACCTTATATGGGGGCCGGTAAGGGCAAGTACACACCGTTTAATCTAAAGTACACTCCGTGTACTTTCTTTTTCTTTAATAAACAGACAGGGGTCACGTCTAATTGGCAGAAGTGTCTTCTTCTTCACCTTATTCGACTGAGAGCATCTGTACGACACTGATCCTTCCCTGATACCCCAATCAAGAATTTGTTCTCTGAATCAAACATTGTCAGTTGTGTTGGAATTGCATCGGTGAGTTCTCTCTTCTTCTTGAACCACATTTCCTCGTTTCTCTTCTCTCGTGAGTTATCCTCAGTCGAATGTTTTAGACGTTTTTATAGATCTATGGAATTATAGGTCGATTCAAGGAATAAGGTTCATGTATATCAATCTCAGGACACCTATGTAGGTAGTTTGTGCCTTTCTGTAGATAGTCTTTGAGTTATATGTGTAAAAGTGTCCAATACCCTTGATCGGGGTATTTCATGTTTATGGGTTTAACCCTGTTATTGCCTGCTATGATTTATATGCTAGAGTAGATTTCAATTGAATGTGAATAGGGTTAATTGTTATGCTATGGATGTCCTGCACATGCTTGTATTGTTTATGTCCATTTGGTCTTGCTTAGCCTGTTATGCTGCTGGCTTTCCATTCCTAATGCTGATAGGATGGAGTAAATTTATTTATCTCACATGTTGTTATTTTGTAGACTGCTTATCCAAGTAGTTCTTGAGGTATAATTTGGTCGTTATATATCACTATGCTCGATTGAATTACACGGGGACATGATAACCTAGTGTAGTAGACCATAGGGAGAATGGACGTTGAGGGCTTCTCTAGAGTGTATGTTTGCTGTTATGATGTGATAACATAGGAAGAATGGACATAAGTGCTTCTTAAGAGTGTATGTAGTTCCTCGATGCAAGAAAAGGGGGAATTAGACGTTGATTTCTTCCCCATAGTGCCTTCTAGTTTCAAATACAAGACTATAGGGGGAATTGACGGTGAGTGCTTCCTTAGAGAGTCTAGGAAAAAGCTAAACCAGAGGGGTTAGACAGTGTGTACTTCCCAGAGGGTTGCTTTTTTTTGTTTTGGTTGGACCAGAGGGGTTAGGATGTGAGTACTTTCCAGAGGGTTCCCTTATTACTATTATCTACTTACTTGATATCAGATAATTGAATGCTTTTGAAATTGTAGGATTGTTTACTTTTGAGTAATTTCTTATTTACTGCTTCATTTTGATTATAGCCTACCATATATATTCATTGACTGTTAGGCACAGATCTTTGGGGGGTTGCCTACTAGAATTTAGTCTCACACCCTATTTGGGTCAGGATTTTGGGCCCAAACAGATTATACTGCTGCAGGTATAGATAAGGGAAAGCACCCTTCTACTTCAGGTATTTGATTACTGCGGAGCTGGGGATCATGGGACCAGGCTGAGGATTGCGATGTTGTGGAGCATTTTATATGTTTTCTATTATAATTTGGTTTAGTATTGTATTCTAGCATTGTGACTTGTTTGGATGCTTTATTAGACATATGTATCATGCATCATGTGTGTGTGTGTGTGTGTACTCCAGTTGTTTATTATTTCCTTTGTTTACCTATTTCATGTTTTACAACTTCCGTTATTGCTATCTGTTTTACTTTCGCTGTGTTACTCTACCAATAAGGGTATAGTTTCCCCACTATCACACCCAAGTCCCTCGCTTCTAGTCGACAGCCTCTGGCATTCATGGAAATGTGCTTGAAGCCATGTGACCAACCGCGTATGGGGAACCTGTGGGCGGCTTCCAGAACTGAGATGTTACAGTGAGGATATAGAATCCAATACCTCTAAATTGAGGATTACAATTATTTCTTTCTTTGTATATGGTTGGTGTCAGAATAAAAAACCAAGGATATACACTTGATCATACTTCTTTTGATAATAATAAGGAAGCTATGTGTAAGTGTGATAATGACCATGGTTTACTGTGGTCATAGTCATCCTAATTATAGGTGAGCGTCGTTAAAAAATTAGTTTAATTTTTTCATTTATCTACTTACTTTACATGCATACCAAACAAATAAGAATGTAAACAAAGAGTGAGATATTTTCACTTAAAATTTAAATATTTTTAGAGGGATAAAAGTTTATATTGGTTAAAAATTATTAAATATATTAATTCACCACTCCCCTAGGGTTGGACACATCCCATTGTGATCCTTTTAGGAGACCATGAACACTAGAAACTCTAAGATTTTGAAAAAAAACTTGTAACACCCATATCAACCACTAAATAGCTTCTACAAACCTAATAAGAAGATTTATATATATGTGTATGATTATATTGGAATAATCAATAGTATTATCCCTAAACACACTCATGGAAATGTGGATGAAGCATAATAAATCCCAATGAATAAATAGAGAAATCAACTCATCATCTAAATTAGGTAAACTAAAACCGAACCTCACAAAGGATCAATTAGAAATTAATTAATATAAATTTATAACAACATATAAAAATAATATATATATATATATATAATTATTTTATGATCATACCACTTTCCTACAAAATTATTCCCCCTAAAACCCAGTTTCATATATCTTAGGGTTCACATACCCTTAATAAATCTTACTACACATCCATGCAATCATATCACAACCATGTCATCATCACATCATGCACATCCATGAACACATACCACAACCACGTCATTATCAAATCTTTTTAACCACATGATAAGAATGAGGTAAATCATTTAATATGTAAGTACACATTATTCCTTGACCCATTATATTTCATGCATAGATACACATGTTATTGATCCTAGTTGAGGGTGAGGTTATATTTTATGTCAATAATTGTTTACATTTGATGATGATTGAGTATATCTTAATATAAAATACTATAAGTAATTAATATGAGAATTTATCTCTACTATAGATATTATAAAGTGAATTTTTTTATTATAGATAGCATAAAGAGTCATTATTAAATGGGGGAATATATTGATAAATGTTGTAGGAACCGTTTAAGGAAAATTAATATTGAAGGTTATAGTATCTGATGTATTATCTATTTTATATATTATGATAAGTAGAATTAAAGTACCTAGGAGGATTCATATATGGATTTAAAATAAATGAATTAATTATGGTATTCATGGGTTTTAGTGAATTTGAAAAAATCGTGAACCTCGTAAGGTTTATATTAGAACATCGCAAGGCTTACCCAAATTAAACAAATGATCAAGGAAATAATCATAAGCTTAATTTATTTTATACCTCAAAAGGTTGTCTATTGAACTTAATAAGGTCAAGAAAAATCCTTATAATATTCATTACAAAACATTTTAAGGTTATGCACATGAATTTTTAATGTTTTCCATAAGATTTCATAAAGTTATTTGACTTTTTGAAATAATTATTTGAATAATTTTTGTAAGGTTTAAATTCATAATCTCTAACATTTCAAGGTTCGTTTAAACATAAAAAATATAAGTTGACATAAAATATGGAAAATTTAAGGAACTATCAATAATAAATGTAAGGTTCACTATATTGTGAAATACCAGTAAATACAAAATGAGTATGAAATCAAATGATGAAAACGTTTTTTATCTAAGTATTAAAAATAAAAAATTCTTAAATAAAATTATGATTCATGGTAAGAAAGAAAAATTATTTTAACAAAAATATAAGAAACAATACCATGATGGGAATTTGTATAAATTTACATATACATGGATGTTTTTCATTGGTTTTGGGAATATTTTGAAGATGGAAATACATTCGATTTCATAGAATATTATAACTGTTTTGTTGACTAAGGTTAAGTGAATTTGAGTGAGGATTTAATGAGAATATTGTGGGATTATATTTGTGGGGATCTTGAATATAATATTCAAAATTCATTATCATGGTCACACTAGATAAATTCTCAGTAACGATTGACTAGTGTTTACCCAATTGATGAGAATCAAGGAACAGTTCCCATATTTCATTAGGAAAACATTATTCACATTTTTCTTTGAATATAAAATGATAAAATTTAGAAATGAAATATGATAATCATGATTTGAGAATTGTGACACTCATACTGTGTCAAATAATTATAGAACGGCTATATTGAAGGAAGGAAAAAAGGAAAAAGATCATCATTTATTTAGCATACAATGGGGATTGAGAATTAATATATGGTCATTATTTAAATGTAATCATTAGATTATATTT
This sequence comes from Viscum album, assembly GCA_963277665.1. Lineage (NCBI taxonomy): Eukaryota > Viridiplantae > Streptophyta > Magnoliopsida > Santalales > Viscaceae > Viscum > Viscum album. The sequence continues at coordinate 1,984,130,770 of OY728119.1, forward strand.
ATGTGAAATTTTAAATGGTTAAGACTAATATTTAGAACAATTTTAAGACCACTCACTTTCTTGTAGAAACTTTTTGACAAAAGTAGAAGTGTTTTGTGTTTATGGGATAAAAACCACAACACAATAAAGATGTGTTCATCCTTTTTTGAGGTTAACCTCATTAAAAAAATTAATTTATTTGATTTAATTTCACACACAACTAGTAGTGTTGAAATAATAATATTTAATGTGAAAGAGAGCATTTGGGTTTGAGAAAATTTAAAATCACAAATTCAATATGCCTTTTAGTTCTTTAAACAATGTAAGTTATTTTATAAATTGGTATCATAGATGGTTTATTATAAAATTGGTTCTCTCAAAAAAATTACATGGATCAACAAAACTCAATTAATATTAATGTGATTTATATGTTTTATTGAAGAGGGTGTGGGATTTAGTAACAGATAATGCTTCCCTACCTTCTCTCTTTGGGATTTGATGTGGTTCATTATAACTAATATTAATTTACAATTCTAAATGATATATTAGATTATTAATTTATTTATAAGAAGAATATTAAAATAAATGGGGGGACAGAAATGTGTTATTTTCCTCTTTATCAGAAAATTATATGATGAAATTTAAGGAATTTTGAAATAAAAATTCCACTTAGAAGAATATTTGTTGCAACAATGAAGGAAAAAAGGTGAACAAATCAAAATTTCAGAACCAAATAAATAAATTTTAAAAAATTATAATAAAATAATATGAAATAATTAATAAATTTTTATCTAGGATTAACCTAGTTGTAAATTCTATTAGAAGGTTTGGAGAAACTCTTAATGATTATACTATGTTTTAGAAACTTATTAGAATCTTACCAAACAAGATTTATGCGAATATTTAATCTATTTAAGATAAATATCTTGATGGTCACACCATTTATGAGCTTAAAAACACTCTCATGAATTATTATATTAGAATATGAGCTTCACTTATAATCAAGGGAAATAAATAGAAAGGGATTTCCATTGAAGCATTCAATGGTTTGAAAATAGAAGATAATGGAACTTTATTTGATAAAGAAAATGGTATAGAATTATATATTGAGACTCACTTACTAATGAAAATAATATTTACATAAGGAAGTGGTATGTAAAAAGAAAAAAATATTCAAATACTTAAATTATGTAAAAGTTGGACTCTTATCTTCCAACCATCCCATGAAAATTATTTAAGAAAATGATGAAGGAGAAGTAGCTCAGAAGGCTACCAATAAGATAAATTATATAAAGATAAATATATCAAAACAAAACAAAATTACCCAAATTATTTCTAAGGAACATTTATTTAGTTGAAATAGGTTTTTCTGATAGTGATGAAAATTACAATGATGGGGAAGCTCCTAGAAGTGTTTTTTAAAGGGTTCTCATAGGATAAAAAAATAAGAAGCTAACTCATTAGAATATTATTCACCAATCAACAGAGAGAATAATATATAAGAAATTGAAAAAAGATAAGAACATATTATGATAATAGAGATTGAAATGTTATTTATGGTGATCGATGGACTTATAGAAGAAAATTATCACCTTAAGAAAAACTATAAAAACTAAAATCAAATACAAAAATAAGTCAAGATCAAGGAAATTAATAAGTTAAATATTAATATATTTTATAAATGGAAAAACATTGAAAGTGTGACTTACACTATTATCCTTGGGGATAATAAAGTTAATTAGTTGAGGAGGATTATTTTTTAAACTAAAAAACCAAATAAGTTAATCAAATGTTACTAGTACGAAAATATTGAAGGTGCATGGGGTGAATGGGGCTTATTTGTGGCCTGGAACCCATGTTTTGGGGTTATTTAAACCTGGAACGTGGTTAGTGTAAACTATGTGGGGTAGTAATAACGTCTTAAAAAACTATGAAAGTTTTGGGTAGAGAATAGGAAAGGTCCACTTGTTTATGAAAAAACGTTTTATGGGGTTGCACGGTTGTGCGACAACCTCTGTAGTTTTTAAAGTGGTTTTTTCCATCGTTTATACATGGTTATACAAACCGTGGGATGAAACTATGTGGGTGGCCCTACCATATAGATACCCATGCACAGTTGGTGCACTATTTTTCAAACCATTTGGCCCCAGAAAGTTTTGTAAAATTAATAATTATAAATTTAATTTAATTTATTGAAAACCTAAAATAACTTTTTTATTCAATGGACAACATCTCCCACATTTTTGAAGATTACCTCACAAATAAAGTTTAATTTGAGTTGTTTTATCTGTCTATTCTCAGATTTATGTGTGGAACATATTATTGAATCTACATCAATGAGTAATCAATTAATTTTTATCCATTCTTCATTCTTCTTCCTATCGACGAAGTTATTTAGGTGCAAGGTGATTTTCCCTAATTGCAGGTTTTACTTCCATTCTTCATATTTCTCCCGATCTATGTTGAATTAGGATTTTATATTGGATGATCACTATAATACAAAGATAAGGTAGGTGGTATATACATATTCATTGATTTTTTTGGTGCTTTTTAGGATACCTACCATTGTTCGTCCAAATGGACTTCTTGGCATGACCTCGGGATTGAACTGGTTAATTGAAATAAACAAAAATGGACGTGTTAGGGATTCCCTTAGGTACCATTGTAATGCATTGGTAGTCATTTCCCAAACCATGGAAACCCATGGGGTGTTATTTTTAAAATCACATTGTTGTTTCTTGGTTGAAACACCAAAGGGGTGAATACTCAGGCATTCCTAGATGTGTGAAGACATTTTATAAATAAAGGGAATTGGATTGCTTATTTAAGAGATGTCCCACCCACTTACATCATGCTATTTGATATTCCATTCTTGAATTGGTAAAAATGGGTTAAATGTATTTGGTTAAAATAATTGGGTATACACAATTAGTTTTTATTATATTTCTTGAGTAGTTTAATTGGAAAATATGATATATGAGTGGGTATACTCATGAAATGAATAGAATGTAAAATTATTATGAGAGTGGGTATTCTTGTATGGTTTGAAATTATTAATGGTATGAAATGATTAATGATTCATTTTATTCCTTGGATATTATTACATGGATCTTGAAATGGTAGTGCACACCTTGGATATAGTATCCTCCTTCGGTCTTGATTCTATGGGATACCATGGGCTTTAATAATCCCTACATCTGGCTTGCATAGACTCGCATAGGATATGTATGGTATGAGACGATCCTAAGACTCCAACCAGTTCCTAAACAAGTTTCCATCAAGATTATCATATGAATATATGAAGATTCATTGGTCTTTGACACCTTGGATCCAGACCTTTGTGGTTTGACACGTTGATATATGGCACTTCCATGGGAAATGTGATATGCTAGGTTGAACGGCTCATCCATGGATGTTTCTGACACTTATAGTTGTATGGAAAGGTTGTGGTTGATGTAGTTTTATGGTTTATACGGTGAGGTTTTGGTTCTTACTCCCTTTTTACTTGTATCTTCCTCATTTGAGGCATACACTTGTTTTGCAGGGATCCTTTTGAGGCAAGTTAGAAGCACTTTCTTAGTAGTGGATATGCCATGGTCACTTTAAAGTTCATTACTGCTTAACTGCCTTACCTAAACACTGATTTTCTATATATATTGAATATCTTAGATTTTATAGACCTTAGAGTGGTTTCCTACTAATATTTTATCTCACACCCTTTTTTGGACACTATTGGGTACCTGAATAGACTATTTTCATATAGGAAGAGACTGAGAAAACCACCCACATTTTGAGGGTTGAATTTATGCTATGATTATCAGTAGGGGAGAAAGGGATTGATCTGAGTCACATGAGGCTATTCAAAGATAAAACCTTTTTGTCTTTTTATAATTTTTGATATATGTACTATATTGTATTACATGTACCTGTTGTGGATTTTTTGTAGAGACATGTATCATCATCATTATATTTGAGACACTTCTGGCTTTGTTATGAATTTAGGTCTTGTTTATTTATTAGTTGTTTTCTTGTTGTATCTGCTTCCACAATTGAATTTTATTGTTTTTTAGTTGTGTTACACTCTATAAAAAAGGGCATAGTCTCCCCACAGACACACCCTAGACCCCAGTTACTAGTAGGTAGCCTCTGGCATTTAGGGAGATGCGCTTGAGGTCGTGTGACCAATCGGGCTCAGGGAACTATTGAGTGAAGTTCATGTTTGGGATGACACAAAGTGGTATCAAAGATTTATTTTCTAGTTTTATTTACTATTTTTCAATAATATATAAGGATAAAAATGAAATAGATTTTGGTAATGAGTTGTACCTAGGAGTAGTTACCCCACATATAGGGAAAATCCAAATTTCTTGGAATGGAATTGTTATTTTCTAGATTTTGACTATTACGGTTGTTTTGATTCTTCCATTGGGTGACACGCTTATACTATGGTGTTAAAATTGATATGATTTTGGGTTCTATTCTATTGAAACTATATGATATGGGGGTATGCCATCTCATATATCATTTTAGGAACTTGTTATAAATAACATTCCATGCATTATGTCATGCCATTTAGGATGTATTACTTATTTCATGCTCTTATGATTGGGGATGTGATAGCTATACCTACTGTTGGGATAGATTTTGTGCAGTGGATAGAGGAAAGTGATTCCATATTTCAGCACATAAGGATTTTGGGCCCTTATGGACTACGAAGTGATGTACCTTCTGTTTCAATTGCATGAACTGAATTTGAAATGCTATGAAATAAATGGGAACCAAATTTTGGGTTGAGGAGGTTTTATGGGCTCTCATGAATTTGGATTTGGTGAATTAATGGTTATACCCTTTTAATAAATTATTATTGAATTAAATGTAAAATGAATGTGAATTAAACTGAAAAATTAAATGTAAACTAGATTTCTTATAATAGAAACTTGGCCTAGACCTGAATTTTCAGTGTCCAAGAGGCAGTGTTTCTAGTGGTGTTTGTCCCTATTCTTTAAAAGTCCTCATTATAGGAGGAGGTTGTCTTGTATGACTTTTATTTAAGAGGTTTTTGAACTTTATTGTGCTTTTGAGCAGTGAAATTTGATGTTGTTATTTTCTGAGTCATTTTTTTGGCATTGTAGAGGCATGCCACCATGACGACCTCCAGTAGTGTGCCAGGATGGAGGCAAATACCACACTCTAAAGTTGGTAGGCCATGGGATACTAAAAGATACTCTATTAGCTCCAGCTGTGGAACCAGCTACTATTCTAGAAATAGGTGATGAGGCATAGTTCTATGAGGGATTCTTTTATATAATTCATACTTTTTAGGGAGCACGATAGCCTGTATTGTCTATTGATGAGAAGACACGTGTTTTCTAGCAGTATAATTCGCCCAAATTTCTAGGGTTTTCTGTTCCATAGGCTTTTGAGATGTGGCTCCAAAATACAATAGAAATATTCAAACACCATGAGATGCCTCCTAAGAATTGGGTAAATCTCACTTCATATATACTACATCGAGCAGAAAAGCATTGGTGAGATGTTCTGAACTAGGATAACAGACTACGATATATGGTTTGGGATGATTTCTAAACCATGTTTAAAGACTATTTCTACCCTAAGACTCTATGGGTAGACTTTTCTAGTTAATTCATGTGTCTAGAGTATGGAACTATGATGGTTATGGTGTACTTGGTACTCTTTACAAATTTGTAGTGTTTTGCGCCAATGTACCTTACTGATGTCTTATCAAGGGTGAGATGATTTGAGGAAGATCTCTAACATGAAATCTGATCTCAGGTCAATATGATTAGATTTACCTCTATCACTAAAATTTTGAATCATGAACTGATTAAATAGAGGAACTTGAGACAAGCTGGCGGCATATATGAGGATAATTCAATCTCTCGAACCAGTGGTTTGGCTTCTTCTAGAAGGAAGCTTTATTTTGAGTATTCCCATGAGATGAGTTCTAGTCAGGATGTGAGTATTGGTATCTCAATGTTATTTCATCATTGTGTAGGATGATACCACATTATGAATTTTTGTGATGGTGACACATTCAAGCTTGGATCTTGTGGTAGGATAGGCCACATGCAGCGTTTCTACAGGACTTTCCCTCTAGTGGTGAGTGGTAGGGGTCAGCTCCAACACTAGGTTCGGGAGTTGGTTTCTCATCACCATATTAGTCAGGGAGATGTAGAAGTGTCAGTTGAATAGGATGAGGTAGTGGTGGTCATGGATGAGGCATCCAGACACCAGTTACACTAAGAAAACAAATTGGGCCTACTCTAGGCAGTGAGATTATGTCATAGGGAAATGGTTCAGGCTAGATCTTTTATATACAGACTAACCCTGAGGAGTAGGGTGTCGGACTATCTGTGGTGAGAGATAAAATCTCAATATCCTCTACTATTTCATCTACTATTTTTTATACAAATGAACTGTATAGTTTTATATATATAACTATGATGAAAATCGTAAAGCTTGTTATATTGTCTTCCGAGAGGATTATGACACTAGACACTCCATTGGAAATCAGAATAGAAGATGTACACCAGTGCAGGGAGTTCCCCCTTGAGTTGGGTGGGTGTCACTTTGTATGTAATCTTTATTTCCTTGAGATTATAGGGTTTGACGTCATACTTAGGATGTACTAGCTAATATATTATTGATCTTATGTTGACTATAATCGTTGTAGGGTGAATTTTGCATCACAAGAGGGTTAATTTTATACTTATAATGGTGAATTGGATGTCTTTGTGATCCAAGATGGACCAAATCATTATGGGTTGGGTAGGATGATATCCCATAATTCTTTTTTATGTCTAGGTAATCTAGGAACATGTTAAAGGGACTTTCCTTCAGTGGTTGATCATTTTAGCAATGTGTTCCCAAAATAATTTTTGGAAGTACCTCATGAGAGGGAGGTAGATTTCTCCATTGAGATAGTTCTAAGATATGCACTTGTATCCATTCCACTCTACAAGATAGCTATGATGAAGTTTAGGAGCTCCAGATGTAGCTAGAGGATTTTGAGGAAAATGGGTTTATCCGACATAGTACTTATCCATAGGGTTCATCGGTCCACTTTACAAAAAAGACAAATGGAACTCTTAGAATATTCATGGATTTTCATAAGTTAAACTAGATGACCTATTTGATTATCATCAAGGATCTCGGGTGTTCTCAAAAAATTACTTGAGGTTAGGATATCACCAAGTACATGTTTGACCTATAGACATACCTCTTACAACCTAATATAGTATTTATGGTCTATATGAGTATTTGGATACATCATTTTATCTCACAAACATGCTGGAGATCTTCACAGAATTGATGAACATAGTTTTACATCCTTATCAGGATTCGTTTTTAGTGGTTTTCATGGATGATATCTTTGTGCATTATCATAATCGATATGACCAAGATAAATATGTTGAGATCATTTTCAATACCCTAAGAGAGCATCAGTTATATGATATGATCACAAAGTGCTGATTTGGATGGATTAGATTCACTTCCTGGGTCACATCATCTTAGAAATAGGAGTATCAGTTGACCTAGATAATTTTAGAGTTTTGGTTTCTTAGGTGCATCATAATAATGTTTTTTACATAAAGAGTTTCTTGGGGATAACTTGATATTACAGGCATTTTATATAGGACACATCACGCTTAGAACTTTCATTGATGGACTTGACTAAGAAGGGTGTGAAGTTTGTAAGGTCATCTTCCTGCAAGATAATATTTTAGGAGTAGAAAGGGAGATTGAATTCAACATCAGTCCTGATACAGTTAGAGTAGGGAAGGAGCTACATTTTTTATTATGAAACATCAGTTATTGGGATGAGAGTAGTACTGATTCAGGGGGATAGATTCATGGCATATGGGTCTTAGTATCTGAGTCCACATGAGATGAATTACTTGACACATTATTTTGAGTTAGCTTTAGTCATTCAAGTTTTACACAGTTAGAGACATTACTTAATGAGAGAACATTTTTTGGTGTACACAGACCAAAAAAACATCAAATACATATACACAACATGATTTGAATCTGAGGTAGTGAATATGGGTTGAGTACCTTCAATATTTGGACATAGAGAATTCCAACACATCTAGAAAATTCAATGTAGTGGTCAATGCACTGAGCAGGAGGACTCAGATATAGTAAGTCTAGTAGGCCAGTAGCGAGTGGAATCTCATTGTATTGTACTAGGAGATGAACTTTTAGGTTCATTTTAGACAGGGACAGACTTATCTATCATCCTTAGAAGTGACCTCTACTGTAATTGATAGATTAGGGATGATGTAACTATTGGGTTCAGAGGGCCTAGTCCTATTAGAGAGTGGGACAGATGAGGATCCACTTCCTGGTGAGATTATAAGAGAGGATGAGATCCTATGTATCCATGGTTTTCATTGTGTCATAGTGAATATATGTGAGGAACTGATGTAGGAGTTTCCTTCCTCATCTTGGGCAGTTCATCCTGAAGTCACCATGATGTACCATGACTTACGCCATCAGTACTAGGGGATAAGCATGAAGTTTGTGTAGTAGTTTTTATTACAAGGTATTCCACATATATGTTGGTGAAGGAGGAAAATTAGAGACCAGCCAGAATTTTCAGTCAATTTACTATTCTAGAGTGGAAATGGGAGGATGTCCCAATGTATTTCGTGACCAGTATTTTGAGTTCACCAGAAGGTAAAAATGTTGTGTGGTTTTTTGATGAATGTCTCACAAAGGTCACGCATTTCAATCCTATCAATAAGATATGTTTAGTTAATGAGATTGGGAGGTTGTATATATATGAGATAGTATGACTCCATGGGGTCCCATGCACTATTGTTTCATATAGGAATTCCAACATTATGTCTTGTTATTGGAAGAGTTTTCATAGGGTGCTGGGTCCAAAGGTGCTTCTTAGCACAACATACCACCCTTAGACTTATGTACAGTCAAATCATATGATATAGGTTCTTGAGGACATGTTTCAATCAGGAATCTTAGATTTTAGGGACTCTTCAGAGTGGCATATGCCCCTATTTGAGTTTTCCTACAATAAGATATATCAGGAAATGATGTAGATGGAACCTTTGGAGGCTTTGTATGGTAAGTCATTCTGAGCACCCCTGTGCTGGATAGAAGTATGTGAGGTAACTTTATTGGGACCCTATCTCATATAGGAGACTTATGAGAAAGTCTAGTCGATTTAGAAGTGTAATGATACTGCACGGTCTTAATAGAAATCTTATGTTGATCACTATAAAAGACCTCTAGAGTTCGAGGTTGGGGATCTAGTATTTCTTTTTTTCACCAAGGATGGGACACAGATGAATTAGGAGACAAGGTAAGCTTTCACAGGGATATGTCAGGCTGTTCGAGATTATGGAGAGAGCCAGGTCGGTATCCTATCAGTTATAGAAACCTCAGAGGTACCAAGTTATCCATGACTTCTTTCACATGTATTAACGTTTCTGTTATCATTCAGACTTGTCTCACACTTTTAATCCTAGGTAGGTTGTTCTATTGGTTGATGCATACTTTTAGGATCATATGATTCATATCATTGATAGGAGCATGATGGTTCTTTGAGATCATTCAATTCCTCTATTATGGATGTTATTCCAATATAGTTTTTTATAGGATTAGATTTTGGAGAGGGAGGACAACGTACGTGATTAGTGTCCATAATTATTATCAAATGAATCTTGACCACCATTGAGAGAGAAATTCAAGGACGCATTTCTTTGAGGGGTATTATAAGAACCTAGGGTTTCTTATAAGGTAATGATCCTTTATTTTTTAGTTTAAATTCTTAATAATGGAAAAATATAAATTCCCTTTGAGGTTGAGCAGGTTATGGGGGTGGTTGGGGCTTTTTTGAGCCTAGACACCATATTTTGGAGTGATTTATGTCTAGCACACGGTTAGTGTAAACTATGCAGCATAGGCCGCACGACTTAAGAAACCATGAAATTTGTGATAAGTGAGTAGGGAAGGGTCACAGTGTTAGGCTAAACCATTAAATTTGGTATGCACAACCATGTGGAAACATCTAATGTTTTTACAGAGAGTTTTCATGTGGTTTCTACGCAGTTAGTCAAATCGTACAAGGAAACATTACATGTCCCCCTAACCTATAGATACCCATTAATGGTTGGCTTAGGGTTTTTCACCTATGAACATAAACCATGATACCAAGGATATTTTGATAAAATTTATAATTTTAAATTAAATTAATTTCCTTTTAAAACTAAGATATCTATTTTCTTCAACAGAAAGCAACTATCACATTTTTTACGCTTCCCTTGAAAACTAAAGTTGGATTTGAGGTGATTTCTCTATATAATCTATGATTAAATATTGGAATGTCTCATTGGATCCGCATTAGTGAATAATTGATTCCAATTTATCCTTTTTCCTTCTTCTTTCTACTAATGATGATATTTAGGTGCAAGATTATGTTCCCTAATTTCAGGTTCTTCATCCATTCATTAGATTTCTCCTGATCTGAGTCAAATCAGGATTTAATACTAGATGATCACATTACTTTTGAGTTAAGGTAGGTGTTCAAAATATCTTACTTGAGTTTTGGCCTTTTTTTTATTCTACCTTGCATTGTACCGCCCGCCAGACTTTCTGGCGATTCCCCAGAATTGAAGTGGTTAATTGAAATAAAAAAAATTAGACCATTTATGGATGCCCTCGGGTACCATTATGATTCGTTGGTATCCTTTTCTCAAAACATGGACACCCATGGGGTGCACTTATTAAAATCACCTTATTGTGTCTTCGTTTAATCATCAAATGGGTGGGTACTCATGCTTTCTTAGATGTTCGAAGCCCTTTCATAATTAAAGGTAATTGAATTTCTTATTTAGAAGATTTACTACCTCCTTGAATTATGTTATTTTTTATTCCTTTCTTGAATTGGTTAAAATTTATTAAATTTATTTAGAAAAATCAGTGGGTATATAGACTTATTATTAATTAAATTGATTTAATGGTTTAATTGGATGGTTTCATATATGAGTGGGAGCACTCATGAGATGAATTAAACATGAAATGATCATGTGAGTGGATATACTCATATGGTTTGAGATGATTAATGGTATGAAATAAGGAATGATTTATTAGATGAATTAGATTTTATTACTTGGATCATGACATGTAAATAGATTCCTTGAATAGAGTATGTTCATTGGGTCTTGATTCCATGTGATGCCTTGGGCTTTACTAACCCCTAGATCTGACTTGCTTGGACTCACATAGGACATGTCTGGTATGACATGATCCTAGGACTCCAACCAGTGCCTAACCAATATTCTATCAAGATTCTCCTAGTACTCAACAAGTATTCTTTGGTCTTTTACACATTATATCTGGCCCTTCATGGTCTGACACTTTGAGATATGGCACAACTATGAGAAATGTGATATGTTTGGTTGAATGGCTCATCCATAGATGTTTATGACACATGTTGTTATACAGAGAGGTTGTGGTTGATGTGGTTCTATGGTTTATATGGTGATTAAATGGTTCTTAATCCATTTTTACTCATATATACCTTGTTAAGAGATTGACACTTGTTTTGTAGGGAGCCTTTAGAGGCCAGTTATAATCACTTTCTTAGTGGTGGATATTCAATGGGAACTTTATAATTTTTTACTACCTACCATATTTACCTACACACTTATAATCTTGTTATATTTCATAGCCTAGATCATATAGACATTTTGGTGGTTTCCTAATAGGATTGTATCTTACACCCTATCTGGGCCACCATTGGGTACCCGAATAGACTATTTGGAAGTAGGTAGTTATCGGGGAAAGCACCCACAGTTAAGGGGTCAATTTTGTTCCATGCTTAGAAGTATGGGAGAAGGGGATCAAGATGAGACTCATAATTCTATTTAGAGATATCATTTTTGGTTCTTTTTGGAATTTTGGATACATGTATTTTATTGTATTTCTTATACATTTTGGATATTTTATAGAGACATGTATCATCGTCATGGTATATGAAACACTTATGGAATTGTTATACATTCAAGTATTTTTATTTATTAGTTTTCTACTTGTTTTTTATACTTCCAATATTTAATGTTATTGATATTCTATTGTGTTACACTCTGGTAATGAGGGAATATTCTCTCCACAGACACACCCTAGCCCCTTGCTACTAGTCTCCAGCCTATATCATTTTGGGATATGTACATGAGGCTATGTGACCAACCGGGCTTGGGAAACTATTGAATGGAATCTCGATCGATATGAAACAGAATGAAAAGGTTATCATTCTAAAAAATAGGTATAAGAAAATATATTATTCAGGAAACTAATAGTGTTAAACAAAAAAACTATTAGAGTTTCAACTCAAAAGAAAAACATGATTATACGATAATAATGTACCAGAGAGAAATCTTTATTTGAATAGAAAACATGAATAATATTTAAAATATGCTGAGATATGGAAGTATGAGGGTTCAAGAAACTATCACATTCCAGTATCAAGTGTCCAAGAGAGAGTTATAAAAAAACATAATGAGACAAACAAAACTAAGAACTAAAAATGGAAATATATATATATATAGTAAATCAATCACCCAATATATTTCTCTAAAATAATGAGGTTGTGCGGATATATCTAGAATTGTAATGAGTTTATACATAATCCCAAAAATTTATCGTAAAATATTTCTTTACAATTTCTTAGAAAAAAACATGAATTGAGGGTGAGACAAAATCAATAGTAGTCAGATTCTTATTAGAAGAACTAATATCCCAAGAAAAATATTTAAGTAAATAATGTATTTGATAATTTTCAAGAAGTGTATAGGATATCAAAATCAAGAAGATAATGCTTCAAATAAAAGCCTCACATTCATATCATCATAAATTTATATCTATAAAAAACCAATTAATGTTCATAAAGAAGATTAGGTAAAGCGATAAGAAAATATTATTGAGGTTTCATTCAATTCAAGAAAGTTTTAGAATCTCTGGATCATAGATAGTGGTTGTTACTCTCATATAATGGTGACTTGAACAACATAAAAAATATTTAAAAATATGAAGGATCTACCACTTTTAGCAATGATATATCTCTAATATGAAGGGAGTTAGAATAAATAATAATGAAGAGATTCGTATTATTCCTAAACAAATTTATTTGTTGATGGACTAAAAAATAAAATATTGAGTGTATCATATATTTTCAATACTGGACATAATGTTATAATTATAAAAAATGTTTTTTTGGTAAATATATTGTAAAATGTGGCAGTTTTCATAAAATTGTTTTTGTTTCAACTTAGAGAAGTTAGGGTATATTGTTACTTGAGCTTGTAAGTAAAACATAATCTATAGAATAGAATAATTAACCACCATGATCAAAAAATAATGAAGAAATTTATCATATATGGAGCTATTATAAATATCCTTTTATTGATATAAGACACTACCACTATATTTAAAACATGTCAGAATGGAAATATGGTGAACAAAAGTCAAAGTGGAGGTGATATTTTGACTATAATATTGCTTGATCCAATCCACTCTGATGTTTTTAGACCTACTAAAAAGATTTATCCAAGTGGAGAAAGGTACATAATCACTTTGATATATGAATTCACCATAATTAAATGAATCATATAAATGCCTCACAAATCTCAAGCCTTTAATGGATTCAAGTGTTTTAGGGGACTCGAAGAGAAACATACAGGTATATCCATATAGTAGTTAAGAAGTTATTATTTAAATGAGTATTCCAACAAGACATTATCTTATTATCTAGATAAACATGGTATCAGACATGAGTTTTTTTCTCCTTACACTCCACGATAGAATGGGGTTGTAGAGAGTAAAAAATAAAAGCCTTGTTTTTATGGCCAAAACCATTTTAGCTAAACATGAAACCTAAAGATAATTTGGGTTACAAGTTATCACCATGATATGAATAATTTAAAATAGGTATATTTTAGGTATAAACTCATATATGACTCAATGTGAGATGTTTCCTATGAAGAATGCAAGTTTTAAGTAATTTAGGGTGTTTTTTATTACTTTAATGATCAAGAATAATGATATAAATGGTGGAAATTTGATGAAAAGTCATGACATAGGAAAATTTCTTGGATAAACATTGAATATAAGTTTATATTGATGATATAACAAGAAATATGAGGGAATGTTTTATTATTATGATGTTATATATTTTGTAAATTAAAAAAAAGATCAAGAATACTATCATGGAAATTGAAAATGGTGGTGATATTTAATATAAATCATTTCCTAAAACTAAAGGAAACACGTAAACTCTGGTTAAAGATACAGATTCTACCTACTCTACTACTATTTCTAAGACTATAAATCTCCATAGAAAAATATAAATATTGGGGAAGTATTTCAATGTTTAAAATATTATTGGAGACCATAATAGTGGGTTTCAGACAAGAATACAGATAATGGTCACTAGTCAAAGAAGTTTATTGTCAAATATTTAAACTCAAATAGTTGAATAATCATTTGATAATAAATATTTGATTCAGGATATGAATAAAGAACTCGATCAAATAAAAAGAATGAAATTTTAGAACATGTTCAAAGGACTATATAAGAAATTTTGGTGGAAAAATGTTCTTTACAAATAAGTAGGATGAGAAAGTTGAGGTGTCTAGAAACATGGTTAGAATGGTTTACAAGGGGTATTCACAATTTCAAGGAGTTAAATTTGATTAAACCTTTTCTCTTGTTACTATACTTGAATCCATTAATATTTTCATTACTACTGAATATTAATATTCTTTAAACTTTTATAAAAGGATAGAGAATATATATTTCTGAAGGAGATCTTGATGAAAATGTTAACATTGAACAACCTAATGGATTTATACGGCACTTAAATGGTATCATGGTTTACAAATAGAAAAATATTATTTATGATTTGAAGAAATATCTAAGATATTTTTATTTTATGTGGTTTGAATTTAAAATAAGCATTGAATTAAATAAATGGAATGTGGATAATAATTTATATGTATTGAATACCAATAATACATAACCCTGTGTGACAGTGTATGCTGATGAAATTATTTTTTTGAGATATGAGAAAATAATGAGTGAATAATTATCAATGTACATGTAGGAAATATTTAAAATTTCTACGCTTAGAGAGATGAATTTTTTATTAGGTTTAAAATTTACCCAAGCAGTTGGCTAAACTTTATCACTCATGAAAAATATTCTAAGTTTATTTTGAAGAGATTTATTATACAAGAATCTGGAGGATTCTTTACACAAATTAAAGTCATAAAAATGATTATGGAGGACAATGGTAAAACTATTAATCAGAAGGTGTTAAAAGTTTTTGATTCTCAATATCAGGTATTTTACAAAATATAAGCCTGGTGTTGTTTATGTAGTCACTCATTATATCATATATGAATATATTCATAATTAATCACATATTTTGGTAGTAAAAATAAAAATGAGATATATTTAAAAAAGATAATATTACTGACATATATAAAAAATTGGAGGGTTAAATGGATTTGAATTGGTTTATCGATACTGACTTGGCATGTGTGGTAGATGACATGATATCCACATCTGGTGGGGTGTATTTTATTGATAGAGGTTATGTAGTATGGAATTAAAATAATAAATAATAAATTACCAGGAGTTATATATAGGCTTAATATATGGATACATCATAAGAAGCTACTCAAATGATCTGTATGAAAACACATCTTTAGGATCTGAATATTGAAGTCGAATATTCTATGGTCATGGGTTGTAATAATCAAAGTGTCATAAATTTATCCTAGAATCAAGTAAAACATTAAAAATCAAAACATATTAGTATTAAATATAATTTTCTGAAATAAAATATGGATAAAGGCATCATGAATCTATAATGTGTTTTTTATTCAATGAACATATTATTGATATTCTCACTAATCCACCCACAAGTGAGTTATTTAAAAAGATGAGGTAGCAAATGGAAGTACAGTCGACTGCTCAACACAGTGGTATGTTATTCCTAGAGGTTTATCCTCTCTTTTTTATATCTAAATGTTTTTAGAGGAGAATTAATATTTAGTGTGATTTATTAGTAATCCTTGTTTATAAACTTTTTTAATGTGTTTATGTTATACACATTTATGTTATTCCAACATATACCAATACTTTACATGTCATAATGATCACAAAATACCCATTTGTTTTACTAATGAATTTATCCTTAGTAATTATAGGTGAATACAATATATTTTTCTAAATATAATTTTTATTCAAAGTTTTAGATTAATCTATTTTTCTAGAGTTTCAATGAATTTTACAAGGGAAAATATATTACAGGCATGTCATGTTTGGAAGAAGTAAATTATACTATTTTCTAAAACTATATTATGAGAATAATCAAAATTTTAAAAATATGTAAATGTAAATATGTTATGAGAATCTCATGAAGAGTAAATATCATATGATTTATAAAAATTTCATATGAGATTAAACTTCCCATGATAATTATCCAAAAAATCAAAATAAAATTACATATAGGATGTGTTTAACTAAATTATCCTATGAGAAAGGTATGTTCTATAAACTATAATTTGGAAAATTCATTTATTATAAAAAGAAAAAATTTCATATGAGTGCATAAAATTTCCTTAATCCATGGAAAATTTTCTAGAGAATAGTATATATAGTATATATCATAAAAGTAAAATATCATATAATTTAGAACACTATAGGAGCATAAGGATTTATTTCAAATGAGAAAATTCTTATGAGACTCCAATACATCTTTTAGAGATTCAAACATTATATTAATTAGAAAAAAAATCCAACAATTCAAATGTTATATGAGGTATTAAAGACTCAAGATTAATTATAAATTCTTATGGACGTATGGAAAGTCTTACAGCCAAGATGAAGTTATATGATCAAAAATCTTGTGAAAAAAAGTCTTAAAAATATAATAATCTATGATGCTACGTATTTTTTCAAAATTTAATTATATTATCAAGTAATTTATTACCATTATAGTACTCAATGAAAATTCCACACCAACCTTTCATTTTTTAAAAAGTTTTTTTTAATGAGGAAAGGGTCTTTGAAATATTATTTATATTACTAATAACAAATATAGTTCTAAGAACAACCAAATCTAAAGTCAATGAATATGTATTTCTTTTCTATTTTTGGAGAATAAGTCCACATATAGAGGAAAAATTGATTTTTTTTCTAATCAGGATATTCTCATGACTATCTAAAAGGATATTAGTTTGAAATAAAATATAAATAGATTTTTTATTATGATTTATGAACTCTCACTCTCTCTCTCTCTTGTGAGAATTTTATTCTTAATTTTAAATGATATTTCTTACTAAACAAATACTAATAGTACCCTTTTAAAATAATTTATTGCATTTTAAAAACCACTAGAGATAATCCTTTAAGTCATGTTATACCTCTTGAATTTTTTCATCAACTATCAGTTGCAACTTGGAACTATGTGATAAACCCAATTATCATTTCTATACCTTTTTTTAAGTTTACACTCATATTAATAAGTGTTTGAGGGTTGTGGATTGGTCTTAAAAATAGATATCCTAGTAAAAACTCATTTCACCTTTATAAAAAGTCTCATTTTCTTTCACTGAATTGTTGAGGTTCCCAAAAAGAGGACCCTCGTAGTGAAAATCCCCAAACTCACTTAGAGAGTGATTGGTGGAGTGGAATATGGGATATTTTTTCACTAAACCTATATAAATATCCTATGATCTTCTAGTTCTATTTTGTTTTAATTTTTTGTTAATAATTTATTTTATATTTTAGGAAAGAATCATTAATCATTCAAATAGGGTGGTTTTAAGTGAGATAAAATTTTAATAACTCAATTCACCACCACCACCACCCCCACCCCCTATTATTTCATTATTAAACACCTATTAGTAGAAAAATTGGTATTAGAGATAAATAATTTTGAGTTAGAAACATTTACCAATTGAATTCTAAAGATCCCTATAGTTACTATAACGTATGATTCTAGAGAATGAATGATTATTATCATAGAACCGTACTTAAATGTATAAGATTATAGTTTTTAATAGCCAAGAGTGATTATCTATTTGAATAACCTTCTATTAAAAGTTTATTTGAAGTATTTCAAACCATATAAAATTCATAAGGGTGAACCAAAGATATGGGATTTTTCAACGAAATATAAATATGATCTCAACAATAAAAAAAATTAATTATATAATTTTTGGACTAGGTCCTAATAAGTTTAATATGGTTTCATAGTGTGGTGAAACTCATGAAATATGGACAACTTTTTTAGTTTCTTATGAGGGAACTAACAGTGTTAGGGGACTAGGGTATAATAATTCCAAGCTTAAATTTGACACCTTTAGAATGAAATATGGTGAGAGAATAACTTAAATGAAAGGTAGACATATAGAAATTATTAATGATGTTGCTTCTTTGGGAACTCCTATAACAAAACCTGACCAATAATTTAATTTTCTCAAATTTATAAATTTGAAGTGAAGTGGAATATTTTCTTTCCTTAATTATTCTAATCTAAATAAGGATATAAACAAATCGACCTTATTATAACTCTTAGGATATGTGAGGAAGAGATGAAGTTTGCAGCTGATTATCACAAGTTGGTCAAATGGTAGAATAATGCATTGAAGTTTCAACTTCTAAGGATGAGAATAAATCCAAAGAAAAAATATTAGAAAACTCATTTGATGAATAAAAATAAAGTATCTTATATTCTAATGGTGAACATTCTTGGTTTTCAAGTAAATTAAAGATATTATAGAATAGTGTTGAATAAATTATGTAATAATTATAAAAATATTATTATAAACTTAAATAGAGTAATATGTTATGAATAAAAGAATTTATGACACATAAAACATGATTTTTCTAATCTTAAATACAATAATGAATTAGAAAATTAGTTTTATAAGAAAGATTCTTACAAGAAAATTAGAAGAAGGAAATGAAAAAAATATCAAGCGCTTCTAAAGAATCCATTAATTACTTATATTCTAGATTAAATATTAGAAATAAAACATGGGATTGATTGCTCAAATAGAATATTTACATGCTATTTATTATTATTATTATGAATCTATATTTTTAAACTACACTTATTCAAAATTAAATGAGTATTTTTCAATGTTATAAGAACACTACGAGTCCTTAATGAAAAATAAGAATACTTTTAAGAAATCACATGATTATATAAATAATAAAAAAGATATTTTAACCAAATATATTTATGAAATAAAATCCAAAATAGATTATTATACTTCTATTTTTTATATATATAACAACAAAAATAATTTAAATAATGTCTAAATTCAAAGATCTAAACGATTTTTTTTGTATCTTTAACTAAGGGGGATAATTATCTTAATCAAATCCATGGAAAAATAATGAAAATATAAAGTTAAACAAGGCATATATTGTAATTTAGGAAAACTAAATTTTTTTAATAAATATTTTTGTCATAGTTTCAAAAATAGAAACTTGTCTAGAATTAATTGTTTTAATTGTGGAATAAATATTTATTATACTAAGGATTGTTATCTAAGAAAAAATCATATTTTTGTTGTAACGAATATATTTATTTCAACAAAACTATTCAATTTTCATTTTATAATATATATATGGATTTGGGCTCCCAAATTTTTTATAGATAATAATATTAGACCGAAGATCATTTGGGTACCAAAAAATATTTTCATTTGATTTTTTTATAGGAAAAGAGATACAAGAATAGAAATGAAAATGGTTTATGGACAGTATTCACTCAAGACATATGATTAGATATTTCTCAATATTCCCACCACTAACAATTATTGATAGAGTATTTATCTCATTTAGAGATAACAAAAAATGGAATTTAGTGGTACTTGATCTGTTCGAGATCCACACTTAGTCATAAAAAATAAAATACTATATATTGAAGGCCTAAAGCACAACCAAATGAGTATTTATCCACTTTGTAATGATGGATTTATTATATTATTTTCTAATCATTTTTATATTATTTTAATGATAAAAAATATAAATTTAGAGCACCTATAACTAAAAAAGTTTACACACTAAATATTCATTATTTATGTAAAAAAATAAACTATTTGAATTATAAAATTAATGAATCTTAGATTTTTCATAAAAGATTTAGACATTTTAATGTTTTTTATTTTAGAAAAATTTTCAATGAAACATTTTATTTAGGATTTTATTCGACATAAAATGGATAAAAAGAAACTATATGATTCATGTTGAATGTATAGGAAACACAAGTCATCTTTCAATCAAATTAAAAAGGTACAAACATTAGAACACTTGAGCTAATCCACATAGATCTGTTTGGAGCTTCTATAACTACATTCCTAAGTGTAAAATCATTTTTTTTATGTTTTAGTTGATCATTTGTCCAAATTTATATGAGATTATTTTTTAGGATTTATGAGTGAACCTTATTTTGTTCTTAAAAATTTCTACAAGCTAGTACAAAATGAGAAATATGCTAAAATTGTATCATTAAAAACTGAGCATTAGGGGAATTTTAAAATCGTGAATTTAATTCATTTTTCTCTAAAACATGGTATTAAACATACCTTTTCTAACCCAAGTTAATCTTAACAAAATTATGTTATTTAAAAGAGAAATATGATCGTATCAAAAATTTCTAGAACTATGTTGTGTAAATATTTCTTTCCCACTCACTTTTGGGATAAATCAATTAATACAAAATTATATGTAATTAATATAGTTTTAATAAGTCATGTATTAAAGAAAAAACCCAAAAGTTGTATAATAATAGGAAACCAATAGTTAGATACATTAAATTCATTAGATTAAATTCTATATCTTGAACACCAAGTATAATAATTTTATGTTTGATCCAAGGATCAATGAAGAAATCTTCCTAGGTTATTCTAACACTTCAAAATCATGTAGAGTTTTTAATAAGAATCCAAGGATAGTTGAAGAATCTATTCATGTGAGATTTGAGGAAATAGATCTCTTTGATCATAAACAAACTCAAATTGAATATCTAAGTGATTCTTTAGATAAAATGAGACTTGATACTCTATTTTAGGATAGAAAGGATGAAGAGGTGGAACATGATTATAAAGAACTCATTCTTGAAAGATAAGAAACCAGTGAGTCTAAAGGTGTGTTTCCCAAATAGTCTAAAACCTTTAAAACCCATTAGAAATCATTATAGGAAGTTTAAATATAGATTTAGGACTGGAATAAGTGGAGTAAACCTTGTTGATTTTCATAATTTCCTATCCTACTTAAAACCTAAAATTGTATAAGAGGATTTAAATGATAAGGGTTGGATGGTTTTGATGAAATAAAGGTTAATCTAGTTCAAAAGGAACAAGGAATATGAATTAAATTTATCAACCATCTGGTTATCCTGTAATAATAACTAAATGGGAATTTTGAAATAATTAGTATGATCAAGGTGTGATCACTAGAAATAAGGAAATATTAGTTGTTAAATGTTATAACCAAGGGTAAGGGATAAATTATAAGGAATGATTTTCCTCGGTTTCTAAACTATATATCATTAGGATCCTTCTAACATATTCATATTATATGAATGTTAAATTATTTTAAATGGATGTAAAATCTAATTTTATAAATTTATTTTTAATGGAGGGGTCTATGTTAAACTACCTATAGGTTTTGAAAATATCCATTTTCAAAACATTTTTCTCTAAATAAAAAATGAATTATATGGGCTCAATAAATAAATTATATATTGGTATTAATGGATAAGTATATTTATTTTATGAAATGGTTTTACAATGGGCATGGAATACACAACTTTATTTAATAAAATCCCATTAAAGGGTATTTGTTTAGTTCAAATTTATGTTGATGAGGTTATTTTTGGTTCTATAAATTAAATTTTATGTAATGATTTTTCAAATATCATACAAAATAAATTAGAAATCAGTATGATGAAATAATTGAATTTATTTCATAGATTTAAAACTTATCAAAAATATTTTGGAAATGATTTAGACCAATGTAAATATATACATAATTTACTAAAAAGTTTTGGACTTCAAAAATAGTAAATTATATTTAACTCCCATGATCTTAAATATTAAGCTTGATTTGGATAAATATGGTAATCAAATTGAGAAAAACTTATATTGATGAATTATTGGAATGTTTTTATATAAAACTTCAATTAAAACATACATTATGTTTTCCATTTCATAATAAGAAATATTTCAATAAATACCAAAATAATCACATTTAATAGTTACCAAAATATTTTTAAAGTATTTTAAATGAATTATCTCTTTATCCTTACTATTTCCAAAAACTTATGATTTTGAATTAATTTCATATTCTGATTTCACATTTGGTGGGTGTATATTAGATAAAAATAGTACATTTGATTCCTACCACTTAATTGGAAAATTTATAGTTTCATGGTCAAGTAAAAAAGAATCAATTTTTTTCATTATCAATTATTGAAGTTGAATATATTTTAATTGATTTTTTTTATTCACAAGTGTTGCAGATGAAAAAACCCATAATTGGTTTTGGATTTATTTTTTATCATGTGTTGATTAAATGTGTAAACACTTATACTATCAACATTTCAAAAAAATCCATTAATCCATTAATCCATTCTAGGATAAAACTTATTGATTTAAGGTTTCATTTATTAAAAGATCATCCAAAAAATGATGATATCTCATTAGAATTTATTAATAGGTAATATCAGCATGAAAATATATTTAAAAATTCATTTATGGAAAAAAATTAACTTTATTAAAACTGGGTATTATATATTTTATGTTAAATGATTTTATACTAAATAGTATTTTAACCATTTAACAATTTATTTTAAATTTATTTTATTTTTCACTTTAGTATTTATACAAAAAAAATTGATTCCACTAGTTAAATTAAGATTTTTTCATAGAAATATTCCATCGTATCATATAATGACAAGCAAACCTACTCAATTTAGAATTTTATTTACTTTAATCTTATCATGTTTCTCTTAGTAATTCTTCATATTAGCCATAAAGGATGTATTTTTTTCTCATAAAACTCAAAAAATTTCAAACCTCCAAGTCTCTTCGTTCTTGAATCTAACCCATTTTTTCCTATACATATTCCTTCAACCTTTAAACTATATCACTATTTATAAGAATTGGGAAGTTTAACGGATCATGGAAAAATGCTTCATGATGTTCAAATATAATGAGGGTTTTTTACATGGTTTTATAAGGAAAATATATTTATTTTTATTAGATATATCACAAAGACACATGTCTAAAGAAAATTTATAACTTACAATGATTTGAATTTTTATACAATGAGAAAATAAAAAATTTCTTCTATGAAAATGAAATCTTATAACTCTAGCAATAATACTGAGTTTAGTTTGGGATTTGTTTTAGACTTAGTGAACTCAAGGTTGAATGATAAGAACTTCTCAATCTCATCATTTGAGTTAGATGAAGTATTTTGTTTACCAAATCATGTATGGTAAGAGTTTAAACCATCTATGATTAGTATTGATGATGTTTGACCTATTGATATTATTTCATTTCTGTTTGGATATCCAATAATTGAAAAAAAATGTTAAAACTTTGATGCTAAACAAAATGTTCTGGTTTTGTTTATATAGACTGGGACTTCCTAGAGAAATGGTGATATAGAAAAAAAATTAGTTCCCAACATCTACCCATATAAATTATGGGTTCTATATAACATGAAAGTAACGTAACTTAATGTAGTTATCCTTTTGGATGAATTCTAACTCTATTGTTTGGAAGAGTGGAGGTAAACATAAGTGGTTTTACGGCATCAATGTTCTTTATATTGGACACCTTTAGATCTAGATTCCTTAAAAAAATCAGTATTTTTTTTAACTTTTCATTGAGGAAGCTAATTACCATTGGGGGTGAAGGGGAAGCTGAGGTTATCCCATATCATTATGAGGGGGAGAATTTTTTGGAATTATTTTTCATTTCATGTGATGGTGTGGTAAATTCTATCAATCTCTTTGAATATAACTTAAATAATGAAATGGAAAATGAGCATCCTTTTTTTTAGAGTAAATCAAGTGATCTATAAGGATATTCTTTTCTATACTGTTTTAAATCCACCGGTTTTTTTGCACTTATTGTTGAATAAATAGATGGTGCTTTATAAGAATTTTTTCCAATTGAACAAGATGATAATGCTTGTGTTGATCTATTTTGAGGAACCTTAGCCCTGAACTCTTGGGTATAGTGATAAATAAAATTTAAACATAATATTTAACACCAATAGAGATAACTTAATAAAAACATATCTTTATATTACATAAATTCCATAAATTAAACATTACATCTCATGATAAACATACAATCACATGAACTGAAGGTTTGGTGTCTTTATTAACTATCTATATAATCAAATTATTTTAAAACCCTTGTGAACATTCCTCCATAATTGAGCTCCACTAGAATACCATATGTACTTTTAATAAGTTATACCCATCTTCATAACCTGAGGAAAAGAAACATAAGAAATGGGTTGAGCTCAAATGCTTGGTAAGGGAAAAAATATCAACATATAATCAAGGGTTATATCTTAAGAATATGATAAAACATGATCAGGGGAGAAATAAATTATTAAAAATAATATGGAATAATAAGGTCTTTCCATAAATCATGATAGAATAAAATATAATAGTAAATGAACAGAGAAATAACATATAAAAAGAGTATGGAACAAGGAGACAATAAACATTATCCATGGAGAATAATAATAGGCATATATCATGGAAATGTAACATTTACTTAAAAATAAAAATAAATAACATTGGTGAAAAAAATATAGGGTATCATCATATTGTGAGTATATTAAAGAAGGCCCATCCTTTAGTTTGTGAGCATAAAAAAGAAGGTTGGCCCTACATTGTCACATGATCTATAAAACATAACCAATAAATTTGAGTGTGATATAGGATATAACCCATAAACATCCATACATATGTATTCCCTTTTAAATCAATCATTAATAATATCATAAAGAACCCATGGAAATAAAAATGAGTTTCAAATTATTTCTGAATAGTACTGTGTAAACTAGAATTATTGATTGGATAGACGAATACCAATATTCAATCATCCAAAAGGAGAATTTTATTGTAGAATTTATAGGGTGATTAAATAAATATAAATCCCTATGAGTAAGGTATTTAAATAGGATAAATTGAAATGAAACCATGAAAAAAAGGATTTTAAAAACACTTCTTTACATTTTCATAAAGAGATGAAATTAAAAATCACTTTCAAAAATATTTTTCAAGAAGGTAACATGAAAACATTTTAAACCCCACTTTAAAATAAATAAAATTAATGGATCCTTCAAAAATAATTAATGGTTTTTCAAATGAAATGTGTGGTAGAAGATAAGAATATGAACTTGAAAGGGAAATCCTTTTTAATATTTTGGAAAATATTTTATTAAAACCCATATCATAAAAATAATGATTAATCTTTCATTTCAGAAGAGGAATATAGAAATTCAAAGATTTATAGAAATAAAAATTATATTTTCTCAAGATAAAAAAGGAGAATATTAATAGGAAGAGTCAATATGGATATGGAAGAGAAAGTAGTCATTTGGAGGGAATAGGAATTATTCCATACAAAATTATTTTTTATGAAGAAAGAAATCCTTAAATGTAATTAAAATAATATATAGGAAATTTATTATAATATAATAAATAAATAGAAAAAATAAATTTTTTAAAATCTTATTCAAAGAGGAAGAATTATAACTCCAGAAAAGATGTTGAGTCAAGAAAAAATAATTACAACATAATAAATGTTTTAATAGAAACCCTTGAAAGATATCGATTTAAATTGAACAAAAAATTAAATTAATAAAATATACCTCATGTTATTTTATATCCAATTAGTATAATAAAGATCATTTAAATGAAATTTTGTGCATAAAATAAGGTATATATTAGATAAAGAAAATTGAGACAAACAACATTACCTTTAATCACACTTAATTGTACATATACTAGCCTCAAGTATAATAAAAATAACAATATTAATCCCCTATTTAATAATCTTACCCATAACTATAAACTTTTAAAAACTATATTTAAAATCATTTATTACAAATATAATAGTTTTTTTATTTTTTATTTTCATCATAAGATGTTATTATTTTTTATTGTTTGTTTAATACTATTTTTGTAATGGCAGTGTAAGAACTCGGATCTTTATTTCAGGTATGTCTTTTGTTTTCTTGAGTTTTTGAGAATTTTTGGAGTTTCTGGAAAATTGTGAAGTACGCGCCATGTACTTTCTGAGTACACACCGTGTACTCCTTTACCGCTTGAAGTCGTGTGTTGGCCGTGTCTGGGCCACACACACGGTGTGTAGGGGTGACGTGGAGGACGATTTTGGCAGAGTACGGAAAAACCCACTACATGTCGTGTACTTTAAAAAACCATTCCGTGTACTTTTCTTTTTTTTATACTAAACAGACCGGGGTCACGCCTAATCTTCATAATCATCTTCTTCTAGGTCTGGCTCATCCGAGAGTGACCCGTACAGCTGGATATTCCCCAAGCTCCCGCATCTCCATCTGTTCTCCAATTCGAGCACGGTCGATTGCGTTGGAAACACAGTGGCGAGTTCTTCCTTCTGAGTGAGCCTTGTTTTCCAATTCTTCCTCTTTCTCAAGTTATCTAAGGTTGAAATTTTTGTGAGTTTTCTCAGATATACGATGTTCTAGGGGGAATTATCCAACGTGGTTCAAGTATATCTATCTCCTAGGATTGAGGTAGGTGGTTTGTGCCTTACCGTTCAAAGTCTCCGAGTTTTATGTGAGAATTTCCACTGATACCCGTGAACGGGGTATTTCGTGTTTACCTTTTTTCCCTTTTTGTTTTCCTGCCTTGCCTGTATGCTTGTGAAGAGGTAATTTGACCTTGTTAGAGGATAATTTGTTGTTCTTGGATGTTTTCTCCCTTTCTTTGTTCTGTTTATGACCTTTGGGTCTCGTTTTCTTTTGTCCATTACACCTGTTTCCATGCCTTGCAATTACATGTTGAAGTGAAACTCATGACATGCTTGTTGCCTTGTAGACTGTTTAGCCAAGTAGCTCTATAGGTGTACTTTGGTTAGCCAAGTAGCTCTATAGGTGTACTTTTTCCTTACAACATTATTATGCACTCACTGGCATGGGGCTGAGAGAACCTGGTGCTGTAGTCTATAAGTGATAGACCGAGTGAGCTTCCCAGAGAGTCTTAGATATTATAGACTACAGAGGGGATGGACCGAGTGAGCTCCCAGAGTGTCTTGGATTTTATAGACTACAGGAGGGTAGACCAAGTGAGCTTCCACAGAGAGTCTTACCTTGTTTTAATCTCTTTAAGAACCTTCCCAGGCTAAAGGAGGGATTGACCGAGTGAGCTTCCTCAGAGAGTTTGTGGTATACCTGAGGCTATAAGAGGAATTGACTGAGATAGCTTCCTCAAAGAGTCTCTAGACCTTGGGGCTAAGAGGGTTAGACCGTGTGATCTTCCTCAAGAGAGTCCATGACTACCCTAGACTATAAGGGTAATTGACCGAGTGAGATTCCCCAGAAAGTCGCATAAATGCGTGTGACCAAGCCAGAGGGGTTAGGCTGAGCGCACTACCCAGAGGGTTGTGGTACTTCTCGGATAGGACCAGAAGAGATGGTTGGGAGTACTTCCCAGAGGGTTTCCAGCTTATTGTTGTTCTTTTCACTACTGTGGATTTGTTGTGGATTGATTGCTGCTATGTATCATCCTGTTTTACTGCTTACTGTTTACTGCCTTCTGCTTGTTGTTTCTATTTACTGCTTATTGTACTTTTACCTGCCATATACTCATGGAATATTAGGCACAGATCTTTGGGTGAATGAATACTGGGATTTTATCTCACACCCTCTTTGGTACATGCTTTTGGGCCCAATAAAACTATGTTGTTGCAGGCGTAGACAAGGGCAACCTCCCTTCAACATCTGGAACTTGATTGCTTAGAGCAGGTGAGCATGGGACCAAGCTTTGGCTTGCGATGCTGGGGAGTTGTTTTCTTTATTTTGTACTTTTTTTGGTACTGTAGTGTTTTCCAGCATTGTGACTTGTTTTTCTGCTTTCCTAGTTATATATCATGCATCATTTCATATATACATTTGTGCTCCAGTTGTTGGTTTAGTCTTTCACTATTTATATTGTTGGTTATTACTACTTCCGCTATTTCATGTTTATTTTCTTCTGCTTTTTACTCTACCAATGAGGGCATAGTTTCCCCACTATTACACCCAAGTCCCTCATGTCTAGTCGATAGCCTCTCGCATTTGGGGAAATGTGCTTGAGTTCATGTGACCAACCGGGTACGGGGCGCCTCTGGGTGGCTTCCGGAACCGGGACATTACAAAGTGGTATCAGAGGAATTCTTTTCTCTTGCTTTACTATTTAGAGACTTTAGCCAGGGATAAGACAGATTCGGTAATTGGTAATAAGTTGTCCTTGGGAGTATCTAACCCGTGTACAGGGAAAAGCCATACTACCTCGTTATTGAAGTTTCTGGTTTTGAGATTTTACAGTTGATACGACTTCACCTAGACTGATTCACGTGCTTTGTACTATTATTGTTTTGATATTATGGTTCTATTTCTGTCGTAGCCCAATGAGATGAGGGTATTCCATCTCATGAATCATATATGCACTTGTAGAAATCACATTCCATGTATTTTTGCCATGCCATTTAGGGTGCATTAGCGATTGCATGCTGTTGTGATAGACGTTGTGTATATTATGCATGTTGTTGTGATAGATGCTTGATAGAATCTTTGCTGCTTTTTAGAGAATGGTTTGTATTGTACTTTGTTTAAATAAATGCCAAATTTTGATTCTTGAGGTGTTATGGGCCCTCTTGAATCGGAAATTGGTGGATCATGATCCTTTTTTCTCTTGTACATGACTGTAGGGGATGTCAAGCTTTGATTCGCGGAGAGTATGGGCCCTCACGGATCGGAATTTGGAACTTCATTGCCTTTTTTTCCGTGTTTCTGGGTTTCTGTGTAGTTTCTGAGCTACTACCCAAAAAAACCCAGAATACACGGCGTGTACTTTCTGGATACACGTCGGGTAGTTTTAGGCCGTGTTACTGACTTTGTGTGCAGGAACACGGTGTTGTGAAAAGAACTTCAGGAGCACGCCGTGTACGGTATGTATACTCCGTGTAGTGTCAAGCCTTGTACTCGGTCGTGTAACTAACAACACTGGTCGGGGAAGCTCGAGTAGAACATGCTATGTGGGTGAAGAACACACCGTCTAGTTCTGTCCAGGCACCCGGCCGGGTCACGAACAACACGGGTCGGCGTGACCTTCTCTAAGACACGCTGTGTTGCTTTTGGAACATGCCGTGTAGTCTTGCCCAGGTACTCGGATATGTCACGAACAACACGGGACGGTGTCACCTTCTCTTATACATGCTGTGTTTGTTCGGAACACTCCGTGTAAGATCCATCCATGTAGAAGGCTGTGTAACTAACAACACGGGTCGTCGAGTCAGTGTCTAGTACACGTCGTGTCCCTAGGGAACACGCCTTGTAGTTTGAGGTTAGTTTGAACTGTGTGAGTTATCTGTGTAAAGAGACTCAGGTAGGGGAATATTCTTCATGTACACACCATCTATGGGACCAACTTGTCGTGTAGTTTGAGGTGTTACATGACCTGTAGGGAAGGGGTACATGCCCATTTCAGTGGATTAAGAAGACACGCCGTGTAGTTTTTATACACGCCGTGTAGTCGTGTTTTGTAAACTTGTGTATTTTTCTTCCCCTGTTCCTGTTTTGTACTCTTGTGTTCTCTGTCCTTGTTTTCTGATCTAAGGAATACTTTTGATCTTTCAGAGATATGCCTTAGAGACGTCCTTCGGTCATCCGTCTGTCGTCAGGCAGTGATCAAACTCCAGATATGGCTGATCAGGGACTTCTTGCCGATCCTCCAATTGAGCCAGCCTTGGCACTGTCTATCATAGCAGTCGCAGGCACCGATGCGCAGTTCAGGGAAGGTTTTATGAGTATGATGTAGACCTCCCAGGGAGCTCTGCCTCCTGCCCCGTCGATGGCTGAGTTGACGCGGGTTTTCCAGCAGCATCATCCTCCTACTTTTTCAGGGGATGGAGGACCTCAGGCTGCAGAGTAATGGATAGATGCCACACTGACCATCTTTGAGCACTTAGATATCCATCCATAAAAAAGGGTTAATCTTGATACTTATATGCTCCGGGACACCTCCAAGAGGTGATGGGAGGTGATCTCACAGTCAGGGCGTCAGCAGGATATGTCTTGGGACGAGTTTTGATGCACCTTCTTTGACTACTTCTATCCAGAGACCCTGAGGGCCGATCGATCCCGGGAGTTTATGAGTCTGTAGCAGGGTACTTTCTCTATTATGGAGTACTCATCTCGCTTCACTGAGCTGCAGCATTTCACACTGATCTCAGCAGGTGATGAGTTGTTCCTTTCTAGGAAGTTCGAGGACGGTCTCAAGTAGGAGATCCGTTCACAGGTGAATATATTCTAGTTGACTTCGATATCCTCCATCGTCAACTAGGTGCTGATCACATAGCACAATCTAAGGGATTCTGGAGCAGTGAGCCAGGGCGGTTCGTCATCCAGAGCTGGTGTTCCTCCTACGGATAGTAGGAAGCGTCGTAGAGAGTCTTCTCGAGGAGATTGGGGTTCACGGGATACGTCTTCTGGCAGCTAGGTTGTATGCAACTAGTGTAGTAGAAGTGGCCACACTAGGCCTCAGTGCCAGTGAGATCCGATGGAGTGTCGATCTTGCGTCAAGGTGGGCCATCTTCAGTGCTTCTGTCACATCTTCTCACCTTCAGCTGGTGGTAGGGGTTCCTCTATGACCCCACGTTCTGGAGATGCCTCACCAGTTTCCCACCAGTCCGTGAACTGGAGTTCTTTCAGTCGTTCAGGCCGAGGTGGAGGTCGCGGCCGTGGTGGTCAGTCACCAGGTCATCAGTGATAGTAGAGTGGATCAGCTCAGAGCGGTCAGCCATGGTCACAGGGCCGCGGTGCAGGCCAGTCTTTTGTCGTGGAGCAGACTTATCAGGAGCAGGATCCCGACCCTTCTACAGTTCGAGTAATGATCTTAGTAGCCTCAGTTTTATCTTCAACTCTTTTCGATACTGGTGATTCCCATATCTTTATCTCTATTGTGGTTGTGGAGAGCCTTGGGCTCTGTATCTTTTCGTCTGCCAACTTGTTGACTCTTGACACACCGTTGGGAACAAGGACATCTACCATCTTTTAGTGCAGAGAGTTCCCTATTAAGGTTGTGGGGTGTCATTTCTTATGGTACCTCTATGTCCTAGAGATGACGGGCTATGACGTCATTCTCGGTATGGACTGGTTAGTTCCCTTCCAGGCATTCATTGATTGCTATCGTTGTAGGGTGAGTTTCATATCACTAGAGGGTGGATCATTCCTTCATAGAGGCGAGTGGGATGTCCAGGCGGGTAGAGCTGGACCAGAGCATCATGGGCTAGGGGAAGTTACAGTCCAGATTGTCAGTCTTTATCTGGATGACCAGGGGACTTCACAGTTAGACTTTCCTCCAGTGGTGGATCGTTTCAGGGATGTCTTTACAGAAGACTTTTCAGGTTTACCTCCAGAGCATGAGGTAGACTTCTCGATTGAGATCGTTCCAGGAGCGGAAACGGTGTCCATTCCTCCTTATAGTATGGCTACACCTGAGTTGCAGGAGCTCAAGAAGCAGTTGGAGAAGTTTCAGGCAAAGGGTTTCATCTAACCCAGTACTTCTCCATGGGGTTCACCTGTCCTGTTTGCGAAGAAGGAAGTCGGTTCCCTTCGACTCTGTGTGGATTATCAGAATCTGAACCAGTTGATGGTCAAGAGCGGATATCCCTTTCTGCGAATAGATAAACTCTTTGATCATCTTCGAGGAGCCCGGGTGTTCTCGAAGATCGACTTGAGGTCCGGTTATCATCAGTTGCGCGTTAGACCATCAGATATATCTCTAACAACTTTCAGGAGCAGGTATGATCTTTATGAGTATACAACCATGTTGTTCGGTCTTACGAACGCGCTTACAGTCTTCATGGCACTGATGAACCGAGTGTTCCATCTGTACTTGGACTCCTTTGTCGTGGTCTTCATGGACGATATCTTGGTGTACTCTCACACTCGACACGACCATTCCACACATCTTGATATCGTTATGAGTACACTGAGATATAATCGGATGTATTCTAATCTCTCAAAGTGCCACTTTTGGATGGATCAGATTCACTTCTTGGGTCATGTTATCTTGGAGACAGGAGTGTCAGTGGACCAAGAGAATGTGAGAGTTGTAGTTTCCTGGGAGCAGTCGAAGAACGTCTTTGAGGTGCGGAGTTTCCTAGGGCTGGTCAGATACTACAGACGCTTCATTCAGGACTTCTCTCACCTAGTAGCATCATTGACAGGTCTGACCAAGAAGGGGGTGAAGTTTTTATGGTCAGATTCTTGTGAGTCAGCCTTTCAGGAGCTGAAAGGGAGGTTGGCGTCAGCATTGATACTAGTCTTGCCAGATCCAGGAAAGGGCTATATTGTTTACTGTGATGCTTCGGGTATTGGGCTAGGAGATGTGCTTATGCAGGGATATGGAGTAATTGTGTATGGGTCTTGGCAGTTGAGGCCACACGAGAGGAATTACCCTACGCACAATCTGGATTTGGCAGCAGTTGTTCATGCTTTACATTGTTGGAGACACTATCTTCTGGTAGAGCACTTTGTGTTTTTCACCGACCACAAGAGTCTCAATTATATCTTCACTCAGCACGATCTGAATTTGAGACAGTGTAGGTGGGTCGAGTATCTTCAGTCCATTGACTTCGAGCTCACCTATACACTGGGAAAGGGAAAAGCAATGGCAGATGCATTGAGCAGACGAACTCAGATTCAGGCAGTTCAAGAGGCCAGTAGTGAGTGGCAGCTTATGGCTCTGTTCTCTGAGATGCATCTGGAGGTGCATGATAGGCAGGGACAGACTGTCCTATCTTCTGTGGCTGTTACCTCTACACTTCTTGATCTGGTACGAATGAGGCAGCTATCAGACTAAGAGACCTTGGTCTTGTGGGAGAATGTGTCAGGAGGGGACCCTCTTCCTAGATGGACAGTGGGAGAGGATGTGATCTTGCGTTTCCAGGGACGCTTATGGGTGCCAGCAGACATACGTGAGGAGCTGATGAGGGATTTTCATTCCTCAGTTTGGGCAGTTCATCCTGGCATCACCAAGATGTATCGGGATCTTCATCTCCAGTACTGGTGGCCAGGTATGAAGAGGGATTTTTCTGGTTTTGTCATGAGATGTTCTACTTGTCAGTAGTTGAAAGCAGAGCATCAGCGACAAGCAGGGATTTTACAGCAGTTACCCATTTCAGAGTGGAAGTGGAATGATTCTGCGATGGACTTCGTGACTGGGTCACCAAGGTCACCTCGGAGAAGTGATGTTGTTTGGGTTGTCGTCGATAGTCCTACGAAGGTTTCACACTTTTTTCCGATCATGGAGACCTTCAGTGTTAATGATCTAGGACAACTGTACATCAGAGAGATTGTACTTCTATATGGAGTTCCACACTCCATTGTTTCAGACAGAGATGTGCGCTTTACTTCTTGGTTCTGGTAGGGACTTCAGAAGGCCTTGGGTACACAGGTGCTTTTGAGTACAGCATACCATCCCCAGACTGATGGTCAGTCCGAGCACACGATCTAGGTGCTTGAGGATATGCTTCGATCTTGCATCCTAGACTTTGGAGGTTCCTGGGAGAAGCATATTCCTTTGGTGGAGTTCGCCTATAAACACATTTTTTAGGCGACCATTCAGATGGTACCATACGAGGCTTTTTACGGTAGGCCATGTCGATCACCCTTATGCTGGCTAGAGGCAGGAGAGGCAGCTTTGCTGGGACCTCGTCTTGTTCAGGAGACTTCGAAGCAGATAGAGTTGATTCGGAAGAGGATGGCTACAGTACAGTCTCGACAGAAGTCGTATGCTGATCAGCAGAGACGACCTCTGGAGTTTGAGGTCGGGGATCATGTTTTCCTGCGTGTCACACTGAGGTTGGGACACAAGAGGATTCAGAGACATGGTAAGCTTTCACCACGGTACATCGGGACATTTGAGGTTTTGGAGAGAGTTGGGTCGGTTGCCTATCGGTTGCAGCTACCTCAGAGGTACCAGGCCATGAACGGCCTCTTCCACGTCTCTCATCTCCGATGTTACTTTTCATACCTGTCTCATGTCTTTCACCCCGAGGAGGTTGAGCTCGAAGCGGATGCGTCATTTAAGGAGCATCCCATCCGGATTGTCGATCTCAGTATGAAGGTTCTCCGAGGCCGGTCTGTTTCTCTGGTACCAGTTCTATGGAAGCACGAGCGAGTATAGGACGAGACTTGGGAGAGGGAGGCCGAGGTTCGATTGCAGTGGCCAGAACTATTCGATGATTCTTCTTCTACGCCCATCTAGGAAAATTCGGGGACGAATTTCTTTAAGGGGGGGGGGAGTTTGTAAGAACACGGATCTTCGTTTCAGGTATTTCTTTTCTTTTCTGGAGTTTTTGAGAATTTTTGGAGTTTCTGGAAAATTTTAAAGTACACGTCGTGTACTTTCTGAGTAAACACCGTGTACTCTTTTCCCGCTCGAAGCCGTGTGCTAGCTGTGTCCGAGCCACACACACGGTGTGTAGGGGTGACGTGGAGGATGATTTTGGCAGAGTATGGAAAAACCCACTACATGCCGTGTACTTTAAAAATACATGACGTGTACTTTTCTTTTTTTTACTAAACGGACCGAGGTCGCACCTAATCGCCATAATCATCTTCTTCTAGGTTCGGTTTTTCTAAGAGAAACCCGTACGTCCGGATCTTCCCCAAGCTCTCGCCTCTCCATCCGTTCTCCGATTCGTGCACGGTCGATTGTGTTGGAAGTGCAATGGTGAGTTCTTCCTTCTTCTTGAGCCTTGTTTTCCAATTCTTCCTCTTTCTCAAGTTATCTAAGGTTGAACGTTTTGTGTGTTTTCTCAGATCTACAATGTTCTATGGGGAATTATCCATCGTTGTTCAAGTATATCAATCTCCTAGGATTGAGGTAGGTGTTTTCTGCCTTACTGTTCAAAGTCTTTGAGTTTTATGTACACATTTCCACCGATACCCGTGAATGAGGTATTGCGTGTTTACCTTTTTTCCCTTGTTGTTTTCCTGCCTTGCTTGTATGCATGTGTAGAGGTAATTTGACCTTGTTAGATGATAATTTTTTGTGCTTGGATGTTTTTTCCCTTGATTTTTTCTGTTTGCGACCTTTGGGTCTCATTTGCTTTTGGTTCTTACACCTGTTTCCATGCCTTGCGATTACAGGTTGAAGTGAAACTCATGACATGCTTGTTGCCTTGTAGACTATTTAGACAAGTATCTCTATAGGTGTACTTTGGTTATCCAAGTATCTCTATAGGTTTAATTTGGCCTTATAGCATTATTATGAACTGACTGGAACGGGGCTGAGAGAACCTAGTGTTGTAGACTATAAGGGATAGATCGAGTGAGCTTCCCAGAGAGTCTTAGATATTATAGACTATAGAGGGGATGGACCGAGTGAGCTCCCAGAGAGTCTTGGATTTTATATACTACAGTAGGGTAGACCGAGTGAGCTTCCTCATAGAGTCTTACCTTGTTTGAATCTCTTTAAGAACCCTCCCAGGCTAGAGGAGGAATTGACCAAGTGAGCTTCCTCAGAGAGTATGTGGTATACCTGAGGCTATAGGAGGAATTGACCGAGATAGCTTCCTCAGAGAGTCTCTAGACCTTGGGGCTAAGAGGGTTATACCAGGTGATCTTCCTCAAGATATTCCCTGAATACCCTAGACTATAAGGGGAATTGACCGAGTGAGCTTCCCCAGAGAGTCTCATAAATGTGTATGACCAAGCCATAGGGGTTAGGCTGAGCGCACTGCCAAGAGGGTTGTGGTACTTCTCGGACAGGACCAGAGGGGATGGATGCGAGTACTTCCTAGAGGGTTTTGGGCTTATTTTTGTTCATTTCACTACTGTGGATTTGTTGTGAATTGATTTCTGCTATGTATCATCCTGTTTTACTGCATACTGTTGACTGCCTTCTACTTGCTGTTGCTGTTTACTGCTTATTGTACTTTTACCTGCCATATACTCACAGACTATTAGGCACAGATCTTCGGGTGAATGCCTACTGGGATTTTATCTCACACCCATTTTGGGCCATGCTTTTGGGCCCAAGAAGACTATGTTGTTGTAGGTATAGACAAGGGAAAGCTTCCTTCGACTTTTGGAACTTTATTTCTTGGAGCAGGAGAGCATGGGACCAAGCTTTGGCTTGCGATGCTGGGGATCTGTTTACTTTTCTTTTGTACTAGTTTTGGTACTATAGTATTTTCCAGCATTGTGACTTGTTTGGCTGCTTTCCTAGTTATGTATCATGCATCATTTCATATATACATTTGTGCTCCAGTTGTTGGTTTAGTCTTACGTTGTTTATATTGTTGGTTATTACTGCTTCCGCTATTGCATGTTTATTTTCTTCCACTGTGTACTCTACCAATGAGGGCATAGTTTCCCCACTATTACACCCAAGGCCCTTGCTGCTATCCGGCAACCTCTGGCATTTGGGGAAATGCGCTTTAGGTCATGTGACCAACCGGGTACGGGGCACCTCTTTGTGGCTTCTCGAACCTGGACGTTACAGGCAGTGTCGATTCTTATTTATATATTCTATGTTCATCAATCTGATATAATTATAGGTACTTTAATATATGTTTTATAATGATTTATAATGTTATAATTTCATTTTATATTTATTTTATTTATGATTCTAAATGATGAGGTCAGGGACAAGCTTGTTTTGGTAATTTTAACAAATGAGGGGTGGTGTCTAAATAACAAGTTAGATATTAATATTACTGTTATAGGATAAAAAATAAATATAACATATTATTGTCTAATTTCATGTATAATTATTCTTCCTTGTATATCCATGATATATATTTATATAATTTTTCATGTATGTGGTTAAATCAACTCGAAAAAAAACATACTATAATTGATGGGTGAGTGTGGTGAAAAAAGTGATTCATTGAGAATAATGTCATTTTAAAAGAAACATAATGATATTATTTCAATTTTATTAAGGTATTAACCCATATTTAATTATATTTTGATACATAATAAAATACTATAGTGAAAAAAAACATGTTACTTTCATTGTGATGGTAGTCCACACGTATGCACGGGTGACACGTTCATTTTCAATTAATCGAGAGGAATATAAGGAATGGATTGTAATTTTATAATATTAATAATGTTATAAATATAAAATTAATCATTTAAATATTATTTTAAAACCATTCATGTATGGTTGTGATGAAAAATCAAACACATCATGCATGGAGGAAGTAGTCTGCCCGTACGCATGATGACGTATTCGTTTTTTGAAAGGTTTTAGAGGAATGTGGTAAATTTATATTTCATTAGTATACTAAAAATTATATATATTATCAGTATTTATGTTCAAATGCTAACATTTATAGAATAGTATTTTGTTGGTAGAATAATCAAATAATTAAGAGAGTTGTATTGAGTACATTACCACTCCCTTTAGATGTTCTCCCTTAGGTAACACATTAAGGATACTTATCATTGTATTTTGGATAGTAAAAGGCTTCTAGAACATGACTAGAAATTTTATGAGAGTCTATGGAAGATTTATGGTTAGGATAAGTTTAATATCCCTTGCTAGGATGGGTCAAAAAATTATGAATTATTTTGAATCTCTTTTATTGGACAGGTGAAATGTAGGATCAAGACTCAGAATGAGAGTTGGGGAGTTTGAATGCCTCAAAGTGATGGTTTGACATGAGTAATGACTCTAGGGAGGTTTATCAGCTGTTCATATGAGATTTATATTCCTTAGGACAGTTTATTGGATTTTCGGTGAATTATGGCCAATGTACACGGTTTTGTGTGCACGTTTTAGGAGAAACTATGTGACACCTTGATGTGCAGAAGGTTTTTTAGTGAATTTAGAATTGGTCATAGTTAAGTTTCATTATTTGATCATGGTTTGGGGTAAAAAATTCCATAAAAATTTTAATGAATGTGTGGTAAAGGTGTTTTTGAGACATGGTGCATGACTTTCACAAGGTTTCAGAAAAAACATGTGCCACATTGTAGATGTTGTCCAATGGGATGTGCACTTTTAGAACATGATTTGGAAAACAATACTATTAAACCATGTTGAGGTAATGGCTTGGATAGTTCAAACTGAATTGTTAGAGAATATTTTGTAAAACCATGTATTTTACCATATATATTTATAATGGGGGAAATGACCACAATAACCCTCATGATTTTTAGACACTCCTCACTCTTCCTCCCCCTTCTTGTGTGCACAAACCAAGGGAATTTTAACCCTCTTACTATTTATTCCACCCTTCAATTTGTAGTGAACTCATGGTGATTTCTTGGAATTAAAGTGAGTTATTCTCCTTCAATGGATTCCTTTCTTCTACATATTTATCCACTCAGATTTTGGAGTTCTCTAGTTTATGTTTTATTGGCGATTACACCAGATAATTGTGTAATAATTTGTTTCTCATAGGTAATGTGGTTGGATTTTGTAGAGGGGGTCATGTGATAAATTATGTACAAAATTGGGTGATATTTTATTAACGTATTCATTCTTGGTGATTCTTCTTTGGGTTTCCTAGATAATTAATTTAATTAATTGTTTTTGTGTATCAAATAATAGGGATTTTACTGGTAATAGTTTTAGGAGTCCGTTGTCGACCTCCCATGGTGGTTTTTTGATGTTTTGATAAGTGATGAGTGCCCGATGAGTTTTCTAACATTATTTCAATTTTTGGGTTTAATGATTTAATTAATTATATGTGTTATAATTAATCAATTATTGTTTCTTCAAGTGGTATTAGAGCTTAGTTGGTTTATATGAGCTCGTTTGGATACAAAGGGGTTTGATTAGGACCTAGATGGGTCTGGGTAAGATCTCCATGCCTTCAAAATGTTTGGAGAGATTTGTTAATAAGGTATGTGATCTAAGAGATTTACCCATATTCTTTCTAGATTATTTACATGTGTATGTGGTATGTTCCTCAAATATATTGTGTGTTCTGTTCACATACATGGTGTAAGTAAATGGGTTTTGTATTTAAATTGGTACCTTTGACCTTCCATAGATCTTATCAGATCTATTCATATATATAAGACCAAAACAATGGCTTTCCATGGGGTGTTTCATTCCATGAAAATGGTGAGTTGGGGTTTTGAAGGGTAAAGTAGGAAACTTACGATCTTAACTCAGTGAGTATTGTTTATTGGATTAATTAAATAGTTAAATATCTAATGGCTAGAATGTTAGAAAAATGGTTTTGATTTGTAAGAGGCTAAAATGTGTTGTTTTTATGTGGAAAGTTATGTGAAACTCCTATGAGGCCCTTGAAATGGTTTTAACCATATTAATGGGATTAAACCTGGGGTTAGGTATCAAAGGATAAAAGTTATGTTTTGAAATGGTTCTTGTTTTTAAAAGAGGTTTTGATCTCCAAGTGGTTTATAAAAAAAGAGGTCTATAAATTGATTTCAAATATTGATTTCAAATGGGAGTGTGGTTACCCTTTTTATGAAATTCCTCGATGGTTCTTTTAATGTTTTTGATAGAAAGAAAGTATTTTTCATTTTTGGTGTTAAAGTTCCATAGGTAACCTTGGTAAATGTTAATGGTTTTATAAATGGGTTTTTTTTGTTCTCGAATATTTAGTATGGTTACAATGATGAACATTGAAAAGTGATCATTGGTGAAATAGTTTATAGTGTTGGTCATGGTGGTCTTCACCTATGTTTTAGGGGGTTGGTCATGGATGTATTAATCTATGATTTACTTTTTTGGTAATGGAGGTCATCACTTATGATTTAGGGTGTTGGTCATGGTGGTCCTCACCTATGGTTTAAGGTGTTTTTCAGGGAGGTCTTAACATATTGTTTAGGGTGTTGGTCATGGTGGTCCTCACCCATGGTTTAAGTTGTTGTTCATGGAGGTCCTCACCTATGGTTTAACATTTTGGCCTTGGTGGTCCTCACCCATTGTTTAAAATTATAGTCATGGGTGTCCTCAAATATTTTTAGGGTGCTAGTAATGGTAGTTCTCACCCATGGTTTTGGATGTTGGACTGATGCTCCTCATCTTTGGGGGGGGGGGGTCAGACCGACATTGTAGGAAGCACTCATATTTATATATTGATGGGTGTTGTTATTATGTCCTAGACATGTCATATATTGATGATTATGTTTCCAATATATATGTGATAATTGAGAATCACTTTTTGTTATTCATAGTATGCATCACCCTCCATTATGTTGTTAGATGATTGTTTTAGGTTGATGCATGTTTCGTCAGCATGGGTGTCACCCTAGAAGTTGATGTCTAAGGGATATATGATCAGTAGTTTTTTTCTATGATTTTATCTTTATTCTTGTAATATTAATTGATTTTATGGTTTACCAACATACACTATTTCTTTTACTGATATTTTCTTTAGAAACTATTAGTGGTGACCTATTGATTTATACTCACACCCTGCATGAGATGAAATTTCTCTTAGATATCTAAGAATATCTAACATGTTTGTTGCGGGCACAGGTTTGGGTTGAGGCCTATACTGATTTTTTCATGGTTGGGTTGGAAGGATCATATGGTAAAAGAGGATTATATGAGGTTTGAGTCAATGTTTCTATAGGGCATGATGTACTTATTTTTAGTTCTTCATTTTATAGAATAGATTGGACTCTTGACCAATATATATTTTATGTATGTAATGGACATTAAGTCCATTATTGAATTTAATTTTGTTACATCATTCTTACTTTTTAGATTATTAATTCATTTTGAATAATCTGATGTGTATGGAATCTGGTTATTTACTTCTTGAGTACTCTCTGGTATGGGGACGTCGTCTCCTCAGGATTCCACATTAAACCCCTAATGCTAGTCGGTATACTTTGGCGAGTAAGGAGGAATGCATGTGGTCATGTGGTGAACCTTATTGGTCCACTTTTCTAGTGTCTTTCAGGACTTGATGTCATAATAAGAGGCTTTGGTGTGAAGAGAAGAGGGGGGTTGTAATGACCCATCTTTTCTTGAAGGTATGGTTCATTTTTTAAAGGTTTAAATACCTATAAATGTGCCTTATGATGTTAACTAAAGTATTAAAAAAGGTTATGAGGGTTTATAGGGATTTTTCAGTTCCAAAAACCTTAGGAATTTAGAAAATAAATAGGGTTGTACAGTTAGTAGAAACTCTGTCACCCAACCCACATGGTCTCTCCTAGCCATTAGAGGTGAGACTGAGGAGAAATGGGGGTC
This sequence comes from Viscum album, assembly GCA_963277665.1. Taxonomy (NCBI): domain Eukaryota; kingdom Viridiplantae; phylum Streptophyta; class Magnoliopsida; order Santalales; family Viscaceae; genus Viscum; species Viscum album. Next base: position 1,984,172,300 of record OY728119.1, read on the forward strand.
CATAATATTTTTATGAAACCATGTAAACCCGAGAACATTACCATGTAGTCCATATTAATTTTTTTAGATAGCATTTTTGCATAGTTTGTGAATTTTTAGGGACACTATATACCTTAACCATGCAGTGTTTCTCCTTAGAAAATGTGTTAACTAGGTCTTGCACACAGTTTGGACAGACCATGCTCTCCTATTTATAAGGGTGAAATGTAAAATTTTCCATTAATTAATCTAATTTCTAAGACTTCTCTTTCTTTCACTAATTCTCCAATATAATCCCTGGGTTTATCCTCTCATGATCTCTCATCTTCATCAACCTAGATGTTTTAATAACTCTCTTATCTGAAGTATGAATCGAGTTCTGGAGTAAGCATTAGATAGTCAGTGGTATTTTATAGAGTCATATTCCATCCATTCTAATTTCATATGTGGGTCTATTGATCTATTTAGGTGAAACACCATTTTCCCACTTTTCAGGGCATTGAAGTGTTTCTTTTATTTCTTCTAATCTAATTTGAATCTAAGGCCACCATTGGATGAGGAGTCATAAAAGACCCTAAGGTAGGTGGTCTCACTATGTTTCCCAAAAGTTATGGTTTTCTCATTATCTCACCATTTTTTCACACACTGTTCATTATCATGCAATTCCTTAAAACTTATTATATTGATATTAATTGATATATGCACCTTTATATACTTATTAGGGTCATTGTTATGTAAATAGAGGATTCCAACCTTGATCGTGGACACCCCTTAAATATTCCATATTTACATACCCCCTTATAATTAATTTTTAAATGTCTGGAATTCCTCCTAAGTGTTTTTCATGGATTGTAATTGAAATTTATCATAGGTATATAAACATTTATCAAATTAGAGCACCTCATTAGTGATTATCATGAATTATAAATGGAGTATCCCCTTGTATGTAATTTCCCAATTGTCAATGGAACTTTCTAAGTGATTTATTTAACCAAAAAATGGAATTTCCATGTTATAATTTAATTAAATGGATTGTATTAAATTGAATGGATTGATTCATGATGGTTGGAAGTTCCTAAATGAATTAAATGGAGTAATTGATTAAATTTAATGGGTGTCAAGTCCACGCCTCCTGTTTTGTTTTTCTTAAATGTGAATTGAATTGACCTTGATTATATTTGGTCTTGATGAATGAAATGCATGAGAGGTGATATATCATATATTTCCCTACATATATATATTATTACACCTTTGATATATGTTATGGAATGATTATTAAGAGTTATATTGGGATACACATCTCATGCGCCCTTACATCAGGTTTTGAGCATGGCGTCTCACACCATTAACAATATTTGGCTGGTGATAATGATGCACCACGTCACTTGTTTTGGGTGTTGACATGATGAACCACCCATCATATCAAGTGATAAGAATTAAGTATCTCATTAATCCTAGGATGCAGGGAATGTACACATTTTCTTGTTCTTATAGGGTAATTTTTACTAGTTATGGATGACTGAGTTACATCCTGGTCCAGCCAGCACCTAGAGTTCCAAGTATACGGATACTTACGTCAGCACATACATAGTCCATGTAGGTGGATGAAATATATAAATATACTATATATATATACAACTATTATATATATAGTTACTGATTAGACACTCATACTGGAAATGATCCAAAACAAGTATAGCTTCCAGGAGTCCTTGAGGAGCCTGAGTGGGATGGTGTTTATTTATTTAGTATAGTTGATTATTTATTTATATCTACACATTGATGTTACTATATGCACTTCTTGGATTACTTCTAGACAATGTTGGTGGTAGAATACTGGGATTTTATATCACACCCTACTTTGGCCACCTTTGGTACCCGAGTAGATTACTTGTCTACGGGTGTGGATAAGGTAAGGTGCCCTGCTACAAATATTTGATTTTATTTACCTATAGTTGGATAATTGGAGATGTGGAATGATCATATTCTTGAGATTATAGTGTATTAGCCTTTTGTATTTTCGTTGGTTTTGTATATATTGTTGTATATGCATGTCCCTTGTTCCCCTTTTGTATATAATTATGCCATACATTCATGTATATGACACTACTTTGTGGATTTTGATTATTATTAAAGTGTTGGTTATTTATGATTCTTCATGTATCTGATTCAGCAAGAGTGGGTTACTGGTTCAATCTTTAATTTCATCGACCTGATGGATTATGATGTAATCCATGCGATTAACTGGTTAGTTCCATATCGATCCCATGTTGAATTCTATCATTGGAGGGTGATGTTCACATCACTAGAGGGAAGTAGGCATGTTCATAAGGGATAATGGGATGTGTAAGCTACATGATCAAGACCTAAGCAGTGGAGGCTAGAAATGTGATAGCTTGTATCGCTAGTCTTTTAAATACTAAAAAATAGGCCTTTAACAATACTGGCCTTTATCAGCACAAGAAAAAATTGATGATAAAGGGAAACTTTTATCATTGATTTTTTAACACAAATAAAAGTTACCCTTTATCAGTGCTTTATTTTTAGTAGTGATAAAGGGTACCCTTTAGCAGTGATTTATTTTTAACACTGATAAAGGGTAACTTTATCCGCACTTTTTTTTAGTGCTGATAAATTATACCCCTTATCAGTTCTTTTTTTAGTACCCATAAAGGGATCCTTTATCAGAACTTATTTAAAGCAGATAAAGGTCTGAAAAAAATGAAATATATAAATAAAAAATAAAAAATGATTTTATTAAAAAAATATTAAAAAAATTTATTAATTAAATAATTATTGATTAAAATGAATAAACTGATAATACTATATATAAATTATAAATACTAATGAATAGTAAATATTAAATACATATATATATATATCAAAATAAAAATTAAAAAGAAAATAAAAATAAAAAATAAGTAAAGTGAGAAAAATATTAAACATTTTATTAATTAAATAATTATTGATAATGTTAAGAAATAGTATATATTAAATATATATATATATATGAATGTATATAAATATGATTTATATAATACAAAATATTTATGTTTTACATTAAATAGTAATATATTTAGTGAATGATGGTTTATAATTAAAAATTAATATGAATTAAAAATATTGACTAATTGCATCAAGTAATGGATGTAATTAAATTTCGTTCAATTTTTCGATTTAAGATAGATCAAATATGTGTTATATTGATATCACATACATATAAATAATTAATTCATTTTTATATACAATACACACATACAAATATTTACACAATTAATGAAGTTTTATATAGAAACACATACACCAAATATTTATGTAATTTATTCAAATTTTAGTATTCATTGTATAATTTCATTATAACAAGACATATTTAATATATTATGTTTTGAATTAGTAAATTTTATTTATTTATTGTTAATATTATTAAATTTAGATCGTGTTTATTCATTTTTAATATGTTTAATTTTTTATTGTTTTTCTATATTTTTGGGAATTTACCCAATTTCCATTATTTATTTTATATATATATTTATTTACTATGTTCTGAAATTTTCAATATTTATTCATATTTATTTCAATATATATGGATATTTTTTTAATAATTTATAATTAATTAATTAAAAATATCCATTTTTTCAATACTGTTAAAGTGAACTCATTTTTAATTATCCAATTTCACTCATTTTTAACATGCATGTTCTTAAGATTAAATATTCATTAATAATGTTAAAAATATATTTGTAAAAAAAATTTACAAATAAATATATATTTATAAAATTATATTTACTATATTTATACATTTATAATTATAAATAAATAAATATTATTTTTTTGAAAAGAATTTATATACTTAAAAATAAATAATTATATATATTTAAATAAATAAAAAATAAATATAAATATATTTAAATAATGAATATATTTACTATAATTATATTTATATATATATATATATATTAAATATATTTATTTATTTATTTATTAAATAAATATATATATTTATTATATATATATATATATTATAGATATATATGTTAAATATATATATATAATTATAAAAATATTATTTTTTTAAAATATTTATATAATTATAAATAAATAATTCTATATTTAAATCATTATCAAATTATAATAAATATATTTAAATAAATAATATATTTACTATATTTATATATATATATATTAAATATATATAATTATATAAATATATTTACAAGATTATTCATTTATTATTATTATTTTAAATCCTTTACCAGTGCTTAAGTAATAAGCACTGATAAAAGAAATATTTATCATCGCTTTTTTAGAGTTGAAAATTTTTGATTTTATCAATGCTCTTTTAGCATTGATAAAGATAGAGATTTATCAGTTCTAAAAAAGTGTTGAGGAATATTCATTTTATCAGTGCTTTTTAAATTAGCACTGATGAAAGGGATCTTGATCAGTTCTTTTTTTTACACGCTGATAAAAGTGTTCCAATCATTTTCAAGAATCCTAACCATCGTGAACTAGTTCATGATATATGAAGCCCTCCACAAAAAAACACCTCCTATTCACGCTCCTTATTATCTAATTCAAGCTCAAATCTAGTCTAGAATCAAGGATGCAACTATTACCAGGCTTAAATACAAGGATCAAAAGTTTCAAGGGTTGAATGAAACCAAGGATCGAATGAAATCTAGGTTTTTTAAAATCTCCACTTTCCCTTAAATATCCACTAAACCTTATCAACACATATTCGTGTATCTCAACAACTCCAATATCACTATCCTATAATAAAACATCCCAAAATTCATTCTTTTATAGATATATTGAATTATCATCTTCCATGATAGCTTGTGGCTCTCCTTGGGACAACATTGGTACTATGTGACTTCAAATATATCGAACCCAGTGTAGGTTCATGTTATTTTGAGGTATAATTGTCTCATAATACATATATCCCACTAAATCTACCTCTTTTCAATCGTTGACTTTTGAGAAATTCATCCATATATTGGTCGGTGTTCTCATTGGTTTGGAATATTACATTGCAAATCACATGGGAACCACTTTTTCATATTTTGACTGGTAAATTAATGTGATATGATTTCATTGATTCACCTATAAAATAAGGAAAATGTTTAACTCACCAATCATAGATATCTCGATATCATACCTCATATGATCCACAAAAAAAATTAATTGTGCTTTGTCCAATCCTCAAATATTATCTATTTGTCATATATGAGTACCAACATCCTTTGACTGTTCTCATTATTGATGTAGATATTGGAATAAACTCTAACTCTCTAAATAAAACACTTTCTTAGGTATTGATCCAACCGTAAATACCATGTCCTCATTGATTTCTTTATCTTATAAAAAGAATTATTTAACTGGAACACTTTTCTATCATTTTCAACCAAAACAAACCCATCCAGTTTCTCAATGTACACTCCCCCATAATATCTTCATTGAGGAACATAGATTTTGGATCCATTTTGTAAACTTTGAACTACTTTTACACTAGAATAGACAAAAAAATCAAATAGTTTCCAATCAGGCTAATGGATTAAATTTATCATAAATATAAATGCCTTTGATCTTGGAATTCCCCTTCCACACAATCCATTATTTATTTTGAGACACATTTCTATAGATAATGAGATTATTACAGAACACCCAATTGAATCTGTTAACATTCCTATATTAATTCCTAGAACAATTTTCCATGTCACATTTTAATTGTAAAAACCTAGTTTATGTTTGTGGTATGGATCCTTTATTTTTCATCAATTCTAAATGAAAATGGTTAAATATGAAAAAAAACTGAATGACCGTTAAGATTATAGAGTTATTGGGAGTGTTTGGGGCTGGTTTAGAGCCCAAAACCAAATTCTTTGGCTGAGAAATATCTGGTACATGTTTGTTCAAACCATTCGGGGAAAACTGCACTGTTTGAAAAACCGTGCGACCCATCGGTAGATAGTAGGATGATTCCAAATGGTTAGACAAAACTATGTGATATGGGTCACATGACCATGTTTCCAGGTCTAAAATGTTGATAGTGGGTTTTCTCACGGTTTTTCCATGGTTAGTCAAACTGTTCGGGTGCCAATTACCTATAGATAATCACGCACGGTTTGCGCACGGTTTGAAAAACTATGTTTCTAAGTCATACAACCTAAAAAAATTGAGAAATTGAATAATATTTAATTTAAATAAAAAACTTTTTAAATCCTAAAATTAGGTTTTTTCTCCCACATAGTATGCTTAAAATTTTTTGAGATCTCCTTTGGCTAATCTTGGAATCATGATATCTTCTTTGTCTAATATCAAAATCGAAGCCCATTCATTTTATTGGATCCAAAATGGTACAACCTTGATTCCTTTCTAGTCATTCTCCATTATTCTTGATATTGGTTGTGCTATTTAGGTGATATATGATTTTCTTTATTATTAGGTTCTTCATCTATTCATTAAATTTCTCCGGATCTGAGCCGAATTAGGAGTTGATACTGGAAGAACTATCAACCACATACCTAAGGTAGGTGGTCTCATGTCTTTCACTAAAATTTGAGGAATTTATATATTTCATTTTGTCATGAGCCAAATGTTTGGGTGTTTACTTGAAATAAAAGTGATCCCTAGAATTACTAGGAATGTTCTAGGTAATTAAAGGGGATTTTTGATTTTTTTTATAGGTAGTGAACCATGAAACGGAACCACCACATGGGTGGGTTGATTATTAAATGGACTATTATATATATATTTTTTCCTGCACACACTTAGGTGTGCCTTTACCCATTACTTGGGATGTAAAATTTGAGTTAAATATGAATTTTATTGCAATGTGAATGAATTTTAATTGAATGAAATAATTGTAAGGGATGGATGAACATTACTTTGGCCTTATTTATGAAATTTATTATTGAATCTTGACTTGTATTAAATTGAATTTCCTATGTGAGTTATATAGACACCATACTATGTTTTTTCTTATGTAATCACGATTTTCACACTTTATCAATTTTACAATGTGAGGCAAATAATGCATATGCCACGTAATAGTTTATTGAAGCTTGGGAAGCTAGTTAAAAATATTTTCCCAAGTGATTATTTTGAAGGAAAGAATTTTAAGCTTGGTCAATGACTTGGAACACCCTTGGGTTTCGGTTTGAATGAGTTGTTCTTGGTATTGAAATTGACATAGTTAATTAAAATCGATGAAATGTAATTGATTTGGTTAAATGATTATTTTCCATGGGTTACACATGGATTCATATGATAATTCCGCAGACTTACTCATTTAGCTATTGACTCTTATCCCCGAGTGATACTCGGTTTCCAAGAACGGACTCATAGGCTCTTGACTATTATATGTCGAATGATACATGGATTCATATGAGAATTCCATGGAAGGACTCAAAGGAATTTTATTGTATATGTCATGGGTGATACTTGGTCTCCCTTAGTGGACCTCTAAGGATGGACGCGGTTGGAAATGATGTTATACCATAGCTAGAGTGATACTTAAGTTATTGAGAGGTTCTCCATGGATGGGGTCATAGGGTGTTGGTTCATATTACACCAGGAGTGAAACTTGGATTCCAAATTAGGAATTTCAAGGATAGGATCTGGTTTACAAATTTAATTAATGATGAAATGGATTATGATATGTCTTCCAAGACAAAACACAAGCTTGGATTCGGTCATGACTTATACCTTTTAGATGTCATGTTAGGAAATTGTTGTGCTTATGGTTCTACAGGGGACATTAGGCTTGAACCAGCTCTCGAGACTTGTAAACTAAATGAATTGAGTTGTTTAATGAGCTTAATTAAATGACATAGGCCTCACTATTAAATTAGAGGATTAAATCTTAAATGGAATTGATTAAAGTAAGTGGATATAAAATGAGAACCTGGATTTATAGGTTGTTTACTTTTGAGTACTTCCTTGAATTTTATATCTACCTGCACACTATTTTTATATGTATTCACTGGCTAATTGGCACAGACCTTGGGTGATTTTCTATAGTTATTTTATCTCATACACTATTTGGTCCACCTTTGGGAACCCAAATAGATTATATTCTTGCTAGTTTCAATAAGGGAAACCTCCCTTCTATAAGTACTTGATTTGCTTCTTTGGAGAAGGAGATAATGGGAAAAAGTAGAGGCTTGTTATGCTATTAGGATACTTTTTCCATTTCTTACTTTTGTTATTTGTATTGTACATATTATATTTATACCTTTTTTGGTTGTTTTGTAATAGACATATGACATGTATCATCATTTTTTATATGATATGCCTTCTGGAATTTTCTATTTATATCAGTCTACTGCTAGTTAGTTTTTTACATATGTTGTTTGTTTGTATTACCACTTATGTTACTTTTATATTATTGATATTATTCTATTCTACACTTTGGTGATGAGGAAATAGTCTCCCCATTGACACACTTATACCCTCACTACTAGTCGATAGACTCTGATGTTTGGAGAGATGTTCTTGAGGCCCTATGACCCACCGAGTATGGATCATTTTGGACTGGAATCCAGGTTTGGGATGTTATAAAGTGGTATCAGAGAATTATTTTTGGGTTTTCTTTACATTTTAGTGACAATATAAAGGTATAGAAAGGAAATTGAATTTGGTAATGATATGTGTCTAGGCGTAGCTAACCCACATATAGGAAAAAACCAAATTTCCTTGAATTCAATTGTTTTTTTTCTAGATTTTGATTAATACTACTGATTTGATTCTACAATTAAGTGATTAACATGATTTATGATACTATTTTTATGGGATTATGGGTACTATTTTTTAAAAACTTGATGGGATTAGGGAATTCCATCTCATGCATCATATTAGGAACTTTTTAGAAATCACATGCCATGAATTTTACCTCTCCATTTAGGATTCATTAATTTATTCATGTTATTATGACAGGTTTCATGATAAATATGCCTGATTTCTTTATATGTATATTGGGTGATGTTATGGTATGGATTAGATAGATGTTAATATTTGGTTACAGGGGAGTATGGGCCCTCATGGATCATAATTTGGTGAACCATTACTTTATACTTTTAAATTGAACTGTGATATAAATATGAAATGAGCATGAATTCAAATGGAAAATGAAAATGAAATTGTAAATTCAAGTGAAATTTAAAATCAAAGATGGAAATGAATCTTGAAATGGAAATTGAAACTTGAGATACTTATGGTAGAGAACTTGACCTGGCCTGACCATAATTGTGGGTTATTGGTAGTGTCTCTAGCTTATACCTGGTTTATTTAACATCCAAACCTAACTCATGGATAAGGAAGTGGGGTATGTTCTTATATAAGAAGTATTGTACCTATCCTATTTCTATATATGTGATTTTTAACTATGAACTTTGTAAAGAATCTTGATATGAGGAGTGCACTTGGAATTTGTAGAGGCATTGTGCCATAACTTCTTCCAATCGTATGCTAGGAGGGTGGAAATGACCATACTCTAGAGGTAGTGGGAAAGGGATACAAGTAGATCATCTAGTTGTGCTAGCTTCAGCACTAGTAGTTGTTCTGAATTTAGGTTTTGAGGCACAATTCCATGAGGCGTTTTATCACTTTATACAGACTTTTTAAGGAGCAACGCAACCTTTCACTTCCATGGCTGATCTCAAACAGGTGTTATTAAAGAGTCATCCACCCATATTATCTTAGGATGGTGGACCATGGGATATGGATTCATGGCTAGAGACCATGTTATCTATCTTTAAGAACCTAGAAATGCCTCTTGATAGGCAGGTGAATCTCGTTGTGTGTATGTTGTGTGATTCCACCAAGAGATTGTGAAATTTTATTATGTAGACATATCATCATCAAAAGATGGATTGGAGGGATTTTCATATTTATTTCTATGACTAATTCTATCCCAAGATGTTGAGTTCTGATAGAGCCTGTGAGTTTTTTCACTTGGAGTAGGGTGTATCCTCAGTTATGGATTACTCAGACCATTTTTCTGAGCACCATCACTTCAAACCTATTCTGATTAGTGATGAGTTATTGAATGCTAAGTGATTCAAGGATAGTCTCAAGTATGAAATATGATCACCAGTGAATGTCTTTCGATTGAATACCATCTCTAGAATAGTGAATCAGATGCTTATCATAGAGAGTGCCCTAAGAGAGTCTAGAAGTGAAAATGGGAGTGGTTTAGTATCAAGATCTGGTAATGCATCAACCAACAGTAAGAAGCATCATCTAGAGCTTTCGTGTGGTGGTACTAGAAGTTAGAGCACACACTCAGGTATCCAGGTGAGGTGCTTCCAGTGTGGTAGGCCTGGACATATGAGGACACAGTGTACGAGGGACCTAGTCGAGTGTCAATCATGCAGAAAGATGGACCATCTACAACACTTCTACAGAACGTTTCCACCAGTATCAATTGAGAGAGGGTCTACACCGACTCTATATTCATGAGTAGAGTTAGTGGCTTCTCATTAGGTAGGAATATAGAGTAAAACTGGTCGATTAGACCGAGGTAGTGGTCATGGTTGTTATAGTAAAACCCCAGTTATATAGTGACATCAGGATAGATCTACTCAAGGTAATCAGGCAGTATCACAGGGTAGCGGTTCATGCTAGGTATATACAGTGCAATAGAACCATCAAGACCAGGATCCTGAACCTTATACTATCAGAGGTACTATTATATTAGACTCCACTTTCGCTTCTATACTTTTTGATTCATTTTCTTCACATAGATTTATATATTTTCCCATTGCGGAGAGCCTTGGGCTGAGTGTTTATGTCGATGATGGTTTTATAACGCTTGACACTCTATTGCGAATTATAACAGAGGAATTATATCAGATTAGGGAATTACCCCTTGAGATTTATGGGTGTCACTTTGTATGGGACATCTTTTTCCTTGAGATGATAGGATTTTATATCATTCTCGATATGGACTGGTTGATCTCTTTTCATTATTTCATTTATTTCTATCACTGACGGGTGACTTTTACTTCACCAGAGGGTGGAGATTTTATTCACTAGGGTGAATTATAACGACCCAGCCTTTTCTTAAATTAATATTTCATCATTATAAAGATGATAAACATAATATTATTACACCATGACTATCTAGAGCTTTAGTGTCTTTGGAAAGCTAGGACCAAACATTACATTTACAACATCAAACATAAATATTTATTTAACTCCTTATTATCTAGATTCTTATTGGAACTTGACCTGTCCTTAGAACATGTAGTCACCTGAGGATATATATAAAAAATGGGTGAGATAAAATCCCAGTAATAGGATAGATAAGAACAGTATAGCATGGGGTGAGCATAATCATAACATCATCATCCAAATCATGAGAGGAAACATTAATAAAAGATTTGGAATGTGTCAATGCATAAAAATGAAACATCATGTCTTAGTGGTCATCTACCAAACATAGTTGTTAAAAAATATAGAATCATTTCACTTTAACTCATGAGATTCATAACATTACCCAATTCATTGGAGAACTGTATAATTTCAGGCATACCCATCACATCATAACATTTATTTTTCACCGTATATTTCTTGGCGCACCAGTCGCATCATACCATTCACATTATCATGCATACCACATAGATAATATATCAAAAATGAAAATAAATAATCCATGTAAATGAATGGGTTACATATCACAAGAAAAAATTCATAAAATTTGGTTCCCAAAAGAAACAGGGAATAATATACTTGATACAAGAACCATCAACCCTGAGTGAGAAGTAAAAGGTGTGTTTTTGAAAGAAGAGTTCTTTTGGAAAACATTTTTTTGATACAAACATGAGTGGAAAAAAATTATCCTAGAAAAGGAAAGGTAATGATGAATTACTATTTTTAAGGAGTGATCATACCACAAATGGAGTGAAATATGTAGAACCCAAATAAAGTAAGTTGGGTACGAGAATTTCCCCGTACCTTGTATCTAAAGGCTTTCTTCACTTTAATTTCCTGTATAACTAAATTAGATTCACTAATTAACAATTCCAGAACCTTGTGTACATGAATATGGTTCATTATGGTTTTATTAATTTATTTTATGGTCCTTTTATGAGTTATATAGTTTAAATACAAAGTTTGGTAATTTCCATTTTTATGGTTTTCTTAAGTAGTTCACTTGTATTCATAAATGGAAGTTCGTGTAGAACATGGATAAACATACAGAACTGATATTTCATGTTATTAATGAACTTAGATGAGTTAAAATTATATTATAATGAATTATATTATATACCATGTGTATGAATCATTAAATAAGAATTTGATCATGATCGTTTGGGTTAATTCCGGCGGTTTTTCGACCACAACAAACTTATTTTGTTTAATCATTTAGTAATATATACATAAGTTAGATCCATAACATTAAATAGGATATAATACATATAACATAATATTTTTCAATGATAAAAATGGTTTCATGACCAGATCTGAAGGCGGTAATGGAAAAAATAAAACATGTCGTTCTTGAAGGTGATAAATTAACACCACATGAACAATGTTTTCCTTTCTAAAATAAAAAAGAAGAGGAGAAGGGGATTGAATGATATATTATCCCATTATAATAATAAAATTCCATTATTTTTATGAAAATTGAGTTAACATACCATTTGGATGAGGATAGGTGGGTGGATTTTAAGAAAAGAACATGAAATTTAAAGGAAATTAAAGGAAAAGAGAGAGAGAGAGAGAGAAATTACCTCTTGAATCATCCTCTTGAGATCCTCCTTAACGAACCAAGGCTTGGCCTATTGCTATGAACAAAATCTCTTGGAAGTGGGGGAGGGGATAAGTAAGATGTTTGGATATATTTTAGACAAGTCTTGAAGCTTTATATGTTTATTTTGGCAAGGGGGGATAGGGGTTATTTATACATGAGGAGGGCGTGTTTTTAGAATACAATATTAAATAAAATAATATATCAAATTTTAGACTTGTAATAGTAGTTTTTTGACAAAATAAATAACATATTAATATAATATAATTATTTTTAGACTTTAAATCATCTTTATAATTTGAATTAATTTATTTATTAAAAGGAAAGTGAAAAGAAAGAGAAAATGATATTTTAACGAATCAATTTTTGACTATAGGTTTTTGAAAGTTCTTTTTAGGTCTTGAAATTGAGTTTATTGTATTTTAAGGAAACATTAATGAACTTAAATACAAAATGGCCGAATATAATGTTATATAAAGTTTATGTCATCATTATATCATGAATGATGCAATTTAAGACATACAGGTTATGTGAAAAATTGTATTTTTTCTATTCACCCAAAAATTAATGTATTTCAAAAAAATCTCAAAAATTTTCTCTAACAATATTTTGATCTGTATTATCAAAAAATAAATTCCATTTTTCAAAAAAAAATCTAAATATGATTAATTTAATTTTTATTTAAAATCATAATCTACTTGAAAAATACATATTTTAAAATTAAAACTGATTTTATAAAGCTTACAAAATTTACATAAGGTCTTATAAATTTATCATAAAACTATAAGACATAGAAATTTAAATTTATGAACACATTTTAGGAAAATAAATATTTTTTAAAATTAATTAATTATTTATTTATGACTTACAAAAATACCAATACTTTTATTATGGTAAAATTGTCACTTATAAGATACCTAAATTTTATTAAATCATTCGTGTGTATGGCTAAAATTATTTTTGGAATATTTAATATTCATAAGGGTCATATTATTATTCATATGGGTAGGTTACTATTCATAAGGTAGGTTACTATTCACCAAAAATTAATTTTATCTTATCGGACTCCAAGCATCTCACTCATCGCAACCGTGTATACCATATTTTTGAAATTCAAAACATGGAAGTGGAAAAATTATGTTTAATTATCACATAGTATTTAGTGTCATGATATTTCATTGTGCTTACTAATGTGATTATATTATAAGGAATAATTATAAGAAGTGAATTCCATTGACAAAACTTTGGTTCGTTACATTCTTCCCCCTTATGAAATTTCACGCTCGAAATTTCATTTTACATAAATAGGTGAGGGTACTTCACCTTCATCGCCTCCTATGGTTCCAAATTTTCTTCTTAAAACTTATAGTTCCTCCATAAAACAATGAAAATATTGGGTTTTCTTGTTGGGTAGGTCCTTATCTCTCATATTCATAATCTTTACTGGCTGCTCCTCAAAAGAGAGATCATCTTCTAGTTGTACCTCCTTTGAGTTCAGTACATGTGGGGGATCTGGTATGTACTTCCTAAAAAGTGATACATGAAACACATCATGAACATGAACCATATTTTTTGGAAGTGCAATGTAATAGGTTGTGGCTCCTAGGAGGTCAAGGATATAAAAGGGGCCAATGTACCTTGGGATTATCTTCCCTTTCTTTACAAACCACATAACTCTCTTCCATGGTGATATTCAAAGGAAGACTTTATCTCCAACGTCGAACTCCAAGTCCCTTTAATGGTTTCCAGCATTTCTCTTTTTCCAACTCTAAGCATCTTTGATATGTATCTAGATGACTTGAACCTTCCATATCATCTCTTTCACAATATTGAGTCCAAGTATCTTTCTTTATCCAACTTCATCCCAACAGGTTGGAGTTATATATCACTTTCCATACAGATCTTCATATAGATCCATCTGAATACTTTAGTGAAATCTATTGTTGTATGAGAACTCAAACAATGGGATATGATGATCCCATCCACCTTTTAATTCTAAATATCAAGCTCTTATCATGTCTTCAAGTTTCTAAATAGTCCTTCCCTATTTTCCATCAGTTTGGGGGTGATAGGTCATGATGAAATTTAATTCAGTACTCAAATCATGTTATAGACTCCTCCAGAATTTAGATGTGAACCTTGGATCACGATCAGAGACAATCAATATTGGAACACCATACAGTCTCACCACTTCCTTCACATATATCTTTTCAAGTTGTTCAATCAATATATCTTCCTAAATAGTGATAAAATGGGAAGTCTTGGTGAGTTAGTCAACCACAACCCATATCGCATTATTTCTCTTGGACGTATTTAGGAGACTCGTGACAATGTCCATAGTGACATTCTCCTATTTCCACATGGGTATAGATAATGTATTTATCATACCTTTGGAATTTTTTCTCTCTTCTTTGACATGATAACATACCAAGAACCTTAAGATGCATTCCTCAATCTTCTTGTCCATGTAGTCCCACCAGAAGTGTTCTCAAAGATCATGGTACATCTTGGTACTACCAGGAAGGATAGAGAATGTTGAGCTATGTGCATTGTCTAATATCTCCTTCTTTATCCTGGGTTATGAAGGCACACAAAGTCATGTTAGAAACTGAATCACACCATCATCATTGATATGGAACTCGAGCAGTTTCCCTTTATTTACTGCATTCACCTTCTTTTGTAACTCCAGTTCATCCCTTTTTACCTCCTTAATCATCTATTGGATCGATGTTTTCACAATCATTTGGGCAATGTAGGATTTATCCCCTTACCTTATGATTTCTAAATCCATCCTTTACATATCCAAGAGGATAGGGTCATTCTCAATCCATAACATGGATAGAGTAGTAGGTTCTTTTCTACTTAGAGCATCAGCTACCTTGTTCTCCTTTCCAGGTTGATAGTGAATAGAGAAATATTAGTCCTTGATTAGATCTAACCATCTCCTTTGATTCATGTTGATCTCATTTTGTGTGAATATATACTTTAAGCTCTTATGGTCGGTATATATATCACACTTCTCACCATAAAGGTAGTGCCGCTAGATTTCCAAGGCTAAAATCCTGGCTGCCATCTCTAGATCATGCGTCGGGTAGTTCTTCTCATTAATCATCAACTTTCATGAGGCATAGGATATAAAATTATCATTTTACATGAGTACACAACCCAATCCTTTTTTTAAGAATCGCATCATAAAAGTTTCTCCACTTTTCTTTAATTTCAGTACGGGTGTAGTGATCAGCCATCTCTTTAGCTCCTTGAAGCTTCCCTCACAGCATTCCGTCCAGACAAACTTTACCCCTTTCCTTGTTAACTTATTTAGTGATCTTGAAAATCATGAGAAATTTCTCACAAAACATCATTAGTACCCAGCTAATCCAAGAAAACTATAGACTTTAGTGGCACTAGAGGGTCTGGTCTATTCCTCAATCACCTTTGTTTTTTAATAGTCCACAGAAATTTCCTCACTTGTGATCACATGTCCCAAGAATGTGAATTTCTTCATCCAAAAGTCACACTTTCTGAAATTGGTGTACAACTTATCCTTTCTCAATGTCTCCAACAGAAGTCTTATATGTTACTCATGTTCATCCTTTCTATTAGAGTATATGAGAATATCATCAATAAAAACTACCAAAAAATTGTCAATGTAATGTCTAAAGAATCTATTCATCAAATCTATGAAGATTTCAAGGGAATTTGTAAATCTGAAGGGAATCATAAGAAACACATAGTGCCCATACCCTGTACAAAAGGCAGTATTCTGAATATCTTCTTTCTTCACCTTAAGTTGACGATATCCAGAATGAATATCCACCTTTGAGAAGTATTGATCTCCTATTAACTGATCGAACATATCATCAATCATTGGAAGATGATACTTGTTATTTATGGTTATCTTGTTGAGTTCCTGATAATCGATACACAACTAGATTGATCCATCCTTCTTCTTCACAAGAAGCACCAACATACCCAAAGGTGATGCACTAGGGTGTATGAACCCTTTTTTCAAATACTCTTGCAGCTGATTCTTTAAATCCTCCAGTTTGATAGGAGCTATCGTTTATGGACACTTTGAGATAAGAGTAGCTCTAGGTATGTGTTCTATTAAGAACTCTACCTCATGATATGGGGGATGTCTGGGTAACTCTTTGGTAAATACATCACTGTATTCCCTCACGATGGTAATTTTTTCAAGGATGACACTTTCCTTTGACTCAACCATTTGAGTGAGGTATTCCTCTTCAAAGGGAATCAACACCCACTCTGTTGAAGGATTTTTCATAAGATATACGTGATCTTATTTGAATTTGTAGAGGATCATGGTATGGTTTGGAATATTAAAAGATATTTCATTTTACCAATAGTTGATATGTGCTCTATATAATGAGATCCAATCCATTCCTTTTATAACATCAAGTTCCATCAAGAAAAATATTACAAGAATTGCTGGAATAATCTTCCCACATACGCCAACAAGAGAAGAGTTAAATAATTGGGTTTCAATTATTGCACCACTTGGTGTTTTTACAGATATTTATACTTCAAGGTTTGGGGGCTTCGATCTAATATTTCTAGAAAACATTCATGATATAAAGGAATGCGTAGAACTAGAATCAAATAAGAAATTTTACATTCTTGAGTTAATAGGAAGTGTACCTTATATGAATTCATTATCTTGACCTACTTCTGCAGTAGTGAGGGAATAATCCTTCCCTTTTCCTTTGGATTTGGTGGCTGATGACACTGATTACCCTCAAGGACTTAAGGTTTAGTGCACTAGCTTACATAGTTCCCTTTCTCCCTATGGTTATAGAATTGAACCATGGGTGTTTCTATCCTTTATTCCATCACATTCTCCTTCATTATCATGTATTTTCAACACTCTTGAGCATGGTTTCCTTCTTTCCCACACTTGAAGCATTTCCCCATCCCTTTGAGACAATTCCCATGAAGCAACTTCCCAAATTTTTTGCATGTGGGTCATTGAGTTTTCTTCATTCCTTTATCATTAGAACCTCCATCTTGAAACTCCATATTTAATTTCGTATCACCATACCCATGGGAACATTCTCCAAACTCTATCTCCACTTTGAGATCACGATGAACAACTTCTTTATAACTCCCAAAGTCTCAAATTGAAATAGCCTTTTGAAGGTGTGGTTTTAATCCACTAAAGAATCTATTAATTTTTCTATCATTGTTGGTAACAAAACCCTAAGTGTACCTTGAAAGACTTTTGAAATTCACTTCATAGTTTATGACATATTCTCATTCCTTTTTATTGAGCTCTATGAATTATCTCTTCATATTTGTACAAATATTTCGTGGGAAATACTTATTAAGAAACATGATCTTAAAATCTTCCCATTCCATCTATTCAATTTCATCTCTTGTCATGTTGTTCTTAATAAAATCCCACCATTGATTACC
This sequence comes from Viscum album, assembly GCA_963277665.1. Taxonomy (NCBI): domain Eukaryota; kingdom Viridiplantae; phylum Streptophyta; class Magnoliopsida; order Santalales; family Viscaceae; genus Viscum; species Viscum album. The sequence continues at coordinate 1,984,190,466 of OY728119.1, forward strand.
ATATCCATATAGAATATAAATGGATAATTTCACCTTCCCCTTCCTATAATAGTGTAGAAAAAAAAATCTTCTCCATAGAGTTGACCCACTGTTCCGCAACTAGTAGACCAGAAGATCCACTAAACGCCAGTGGTCATTGCTGCATAAAACACTCGATAGCCAGTTACTCCCTCTTTGGTGAAGGATAATGTTCCCTATTATTCTGGTTATTGTTCATAACCTAATATAGTTGGTTAATAATCACCATAATGTTTTGAACTCTGCCTCCCAAAGCATTTGGGATGTCATTCGGGCAATCGTTACATTCTCCCTTGTACGAGTTGTTGGCCTGGTTTCTCTTAGTTCCCACTATTTTATGAAATAGAAAATGTAAGAAAAAAATATAAGTCAAAAAGTCATGAATAAATTATTCATTTGTATGATTTACACTAAAATAATAACTTATGAGATCCTTATGTAAAGCTTCTTGTGTGTGTATTTGTACATAGTCTCATGCTAGAGGTTTTCTCTAGGGTTCACTAATGATAATTCCCAAATTAACTAAACCTTGACTCTAATTCCAACTATAGTGACCCTATAATTTTTTAAACTACTATTATATCATTATAAAGATAAAAAACATAATATTATTACACCACGAGGATATAGAGGTTTAGTGTCTTGGGAAAACTAGGACCAAACATAACATTTACAACATCAAACATAAACATTTATTTAATTCCTTCTTATCTAGCTTCTTAATGGAACTTGAATTCTCCTTAGAACATGTTGTCACATGAGGATATACATAAATATTGGGTGATCTAAAATCCCATTAAGAGGATAGATAATAACAATATAGCATGGGGTGAGCATAATCAAAACATCATTGTCAAAATCATGAGAAGAAACATTAATAAAAGACATGAAATGTGGCGATGAATAAAAATTAAACATCATGTCTTAGTGGAAATCAACAACAAAAAGTTTTGAAAAAAGATAGCATCATGTTCACACGTCATTTCACTTTAACTCGTGAGATTCTTCACTTTACCCAATTCATTGGAGCACTGTATATTTCTGGGCGCACCTGTCACATAATAACATTCATTTTGTACTATATAATTATGTGTGCACCCATCACATCATAACATTCACATTATCATGCATGCCACATAGATCATATATAAAAAATGAACATAAATAAACCATGGAAATGAATGGGTTCAATCTCATAATAACACATTCATAAACTTTGGGGTCCCAAAAGAAAGAGGGAATAACATACTTGATACAAGAACCGTCAACTTTGAGTGATAAGTAACGGGTGTGTTTTTGAAAGAAGAGTTCTTTTGGAAAACATTTCTTTGAAAAAAAAATCTAGTGAAAAACATGTATATCACAGAAAATTTAAGATAAGGATGAAAATTTTATTTTTAAGGAGTGACCATACCATAAATGGAGTGAGAGAGAGAGAACCTGAAGAAAGGAAGTTGGGTTCGAGAATTCCCCCTTACCTTGTATCTGAACACTTTATTCACTTTAATGTCTCGTATAACCACATTAGATTCATTTATTAACAATTAAAGAACATTTTTTCAGTAATATGGTTCATTATGGTTTCATTAAGTTATTTTATGGGCATTTGGATGAGTTATAATGTTTAAATAAATTGTTTGGGAATGATTGTTTTTATGGTTTTCTTGAGCGGTTCACTTGTATTCAAAAATGGAAGTCAATATAGAACATGGATAAACATCCAGAACTTATATTTAATTTTATAAATTTCATTACATGATTTTAAATGATCTTATAATGAATTATATTATATACCATGTGGATGAATCATTAGATAATAATTTAATGATGATCGTTTGGGTTAATTCGGGTGGTTTTTCGACCACAATGAACTTGTTTTGTTTAATCATTTAGTAATATGCACATAAGTTAGATCCAGAACATTAAATAGGATATAATACTTATAACATAATCTCATTAATTCTTATAAATTGTTTCATTGCCAGATCTAAAGGAAAAAATGGACTAAGAAAACATCTCATTCTTGAAGGTGATAAATTAACACCTCACGAACAATATTTTCCTTCCAAAAATAAAAAGAAGAGGAGAAGGGTATTGGATGATATATTATCCCATAAGTATCATAAAATTCCAGAATTTTTATGAAACTAGAATTTAAATATCATTTTGATAAGTATAGGTGGGTAGATATTAATAAAAGAACTTGAAATTGAAAGTAAATTAGAGGAAAAGAGAGAAAGAAATTACCTCTTGAGTCCTCCTCTTGAGATCCTCCTTAAGGAACCTAGGCTTGGTCTTTTTGTGATACTAGAAGCTCTTGGATGTGGGGGAGGGGATAAAGAAGATGTTTGGATATATTTTAGACAAGTATTGAAGCTTTTGTGGTGTGGCTTTTCCGAGGGAGGGAGAGGGGTTATTTATACATGAGGAGGGGTGTTTTTTGAATAAAATAATCAATAAAATTATATATCAAATGTTAGACTTGTAATAGTATTTTTTTGACAACATAAACCATATATTAATATAATATAATTATTTTTAGACTTTAAATCGTCTTTATAATTATAATTCATTAATATATTAAAAGGAAAGTGAAAAGAATGAGAAAATGATATTTTAAGGAATCACTTTTTGACATTAGGTTTTGGAAAGATCTTTTTAGGTTTAGAAATAGAGTTTATTGTATTTTAAGGAAAAATTTATAAAATAAAATAGAACATGTCATAATATAAATTTATAGAATGTCTATGCCATCATTATATCATGAATGATGCAATTTATGATATATCGGTTATGTGAAAAATTGTATTTTTACTATTCACCTAAAAATTGAAGTATTTTAGAAAAAATCCAAAATATTCACCCTAAATATTTTTTGATGTGTATAATCCCAAAAATAAGTCCATTTTTAAAAAATAATTTTATAAAAATGATTAATTTAATTTTTAATTAAAATCATAATCTTCTTGAAAAATACATAATTTAAAATTAAAACTGATTTTATAATGCTTTCAAAATTTACATAAGGTCTTATAAAATTATCTTAAAACTAGAATACAAAAATTTTTAATTTATGAACACATTTTAGGAAAATAAATATTCTTTTAAATTAATTATAATTAATTATTTATGACTTATAAAAATACCAATACTTGTACTATGGTCAAATTTTCACTTATATGGTACCTAAAATTTATTTAAACCTTCATGAGTAAGGTTACTATTATTTTTGATGATTTACTATTCATAAGGGTCATATTATTATTCATAAGGGTCATATTGCTATTCATAAGGGTAGGTTACTATTCATAAGGGTAGGTTACTATTCTCCCAAAATTAATTTTGTCTTATCAAACTCTAAATATCTTATTGATCACAATCGTGTATGTCAAATTTTTGGAATTCAAAACATAGAAGTGTAAAAATTATGTTTAATGATCATATAGTATTTAGTATCATGACATTTCATTGTGCTTCCTAATGTGATTATACTATAAGTCATAATTATAAGAAGGTAATTCCATTGATAAAAATTCATGTTGTTACATGAATAGGATGTCCAGGTGATTTGAGATGGACCCAAGCATCTTAGGATAGGCGAGACGACATCCTAAATTGTGAGTGTGTATTTGGATATTCAGGGAACTTTGTAGGCGTATTTTCATCCATTGGTTGATCATTTTTGGGATTTCTTCCCAAAAACTTTTCAGGATTACCTCTGATGAGAGTGGTAGATTTCTCTATCGGGCTAGTTCTAGGAGCTTCCCAAATATCCATTCCTCTTATGAGAATGGAAACTACTAAGATGCAGGATAATTAGAGGTAGCTATAGGATTTAGAGGCAAAGGTTTTCATCAAAGCCAAAACTTATATATGGGGTTCACTGGCCCTTTTTATGAAAAAAGTGGACATAATTCTAAGGTTATGTGTGTATTATCGAAAATCGAACCAAATAACTGTTAAGAATTAGAATCATCTACCATAGATAGATGATTTCTTTGACGATTTCTGAGGATCTTGGGCCATCTCAAAGATTTATTTGAGATCTATTTATCATCATGTGTTTGTCATACCTTAATACATACCTTGCATAGCCTTTTATACCAGGTATGGTCTATATGAATATTTATTTTTTCCATTTAGTCTAATGAATGCTACAATGGTATTTATGGCACTGATGAACCGATTGTTCCAACCTTATCTTGATTCATTTGGGGTGGTTTCGTGGATGATAACTTTGTGTATTCTCAAAATTGACACAACCATACCACATATATAGAGGTCATATTGAATACACTGAGATAGAATCATTTATATTCTTAGCTCACAATGTGTCACTTATGGATAGACCACATTCATTTCATGGGTCACATTATCTCATAGAAAAGACTATCAGTTGACCAAGAGAATGTGAGCTCTATAGTTTTTTGGGAGAAGGTGAGATCTCTAGTTTTAGGTGTGGAGTTTCTTAGGGATTTATATTTACTAAAGGTGTTTCATATAGGACTTATCACTCTTATCAACTCCATAAACAAGCTTGACTAAGAAGGGTGTTATGTATGTATGGATGGATTCTAATGAGACAGACTTTCAGAACCTAAAAGGAATATTTACTACAATGTCGATACTGATTTTTCCAAAGCCCGGTAAGAGTTATGTTGTTTACTATGATGCATCATGTATCAAGCGTGGATCTTTTCTTATGCAGTTTGATAGAGTCATGTCATATGATTCTTGACAGTTGAGGCCACATAAGAGGGATTATCTGACGCATGATATTGAGTTAGCTAAAGTTGTTCCCACATTTCACTATTAGAGACATTACTTACTAGGACAGAATTTTGTGGAGTACATGGACCACAAGAGCCTCAAGTACATACTTACATAGTGTGATCTAAATCTGTGGTGGTTAAAGTGGGTTGAATACCTATATTATTTAAATTTAAAGCTTTCTTATAAACATGGTAAAGTCAATGCAGTGGATGATGCACTGAGCATGAGGGCTCGAATACAGGTAGTGTAGAAGGTGAGTAGCGAGTGTAAGCTTATGTGTTTGTTCACTATGATTAACTTGGAGGTGACTTACAGTGAGGGGAATAAATTTCTATCATCCTTAGTTATTACATCAACACTTTTGTATGGATTTAGGATAAGGAAGCTATCAGACTCAGAAGGCCTAGTTCTACGGGAGAGTGTGCCAGGTGAGGACACTCCTCCTGGTTGGACCATAGGTGAGGAGGAGATTCTATGAGTACATGGTCACGTATGCATCTTTTCAGACATGCGAGGGGAGCTAATGTGGGAATTCCATACTTCAGTTTGGGTAGTTCACCCCAGAAACACCAAATGTATCAGGATTTACATTTTTAATATTGGTGGTTGGGTATGAAAAGAGATGTAGCTGGTTTCATCATGATATGTTCCATCTATCTGTAGGTGAAATTCAAACACCAGTGACCAACCAGAATTTTATAGATGCTACCCATTCCTGAGGGGAAATTAAATGATTTCATGATGGAATTTTGGATCTGTTTATTGAGGTTATCATCAGGTAATTATGTTGTATGGGTTGTTTTTGATAGTCTCGTAAAGGTTTCACATTTCTTGTTAATCAAGGAAACCTTCAGTGAGGTTGATATTGGGAGGTTGTATATCTTTCAGATAGTATGAATCCATGGGGTCCTATATACTATCATTTCAGAAAGGGATGCTCTATTTACTTCATGATTCAAAAAAGTGCTATAGAGGGATTTGGGTACACAGTTGATTTTGAGTATAGTATACCACCCCCAAAAAGATGGCCAGTTAGAGCACATGATTCGGGTGTTCGAGGATATTCTATGAGAATGCGTCCTAGATTTTGGGGGATCTTGGGAGAGGCATATACCCCTGATTTAATTATTCTCCAAAATACATTTCAAGATACTAATCAGATGTCACCATATGAAGATTGGTATGGAAGGAGATGTTGATCACCCCCATGTTGGTTAGAGGTAGGAGAGATAGATATGCTTGGACCTTGTCTTATTCAGGAGACTATAGAGCTGGTTTAGTTGATTCAAAAGTAGATGGATACAGTGCAGTCTCATCAAAAATCATATATCGATCACCACAATTAAACTCTAGATTCATTGGTAGGGGATCTGATTTTCTTACATGTTTCAATGAAGCTAGGACATAGGATAATCAGGAGAAATTGTAAACTTTCATCATGATACCCAGGGCTATTTGAGAATCTGGAGAGCGTCAGGCTGGTATCCTATCAGTTTTAGCTACCTCATAAGTATCATGTCATTCATGAAATCTTCTGCATTTCTCATCTATAATGCTATTATTCAGACTAGACTCATGTATTTCATCCTAAGGATGTTGAGTTTCAGGTAAATGTGTCCTTTGAGGAGCATCCTATTCATATTGTGGATCATAGTATGAAGGATCTTTGAGGCTTGTTAGTTCCTTTAGTACGGGTGTTATGGAAGCATGGTCATGTGCAGGATGAGACCTAGGAGTGGGAGAATAATTTATGATCACAGAGGCTAGAGATATTCATAGATCATGCTTCACCACCCATAGAAGGGAAATTTGGGGACAAACTGCTTTAAGGGGGATGTTTGTTATAACTTGGTTCCTCTTTGTAGAATGGATACTTTATTTTCCATCAATTCTAAATTTAAATTTTTAAATATAGACTAAAGTGAATTCACGTTGATGTTATATAGTTCTTGATGGTTATTAGGGCTGGTTTGGAGCCTTGAACACAATTCTAGGGGTGAGAAATTCCTGCCCCATGGTTAGTTCAAACCATGCAGGGTAGGCCACATTATTTGAAAAACCATGCGTGGAATGGGTAGAGAGAAATATTAGGTTGTACAATTAGACCAAATCGTGTGATATGGGGTGCACAACCATGCAGCTAGGTCTGCAAATTTGATAGTGAGTTTTGGTACAGTTTTCACATGGGTAGTCAAACCGTGCGGGTACCCCTTTCCTATAGATAATTGTGCCCCTAAATTGTGAAACCCCTTAATTTTTGGGAAATCTAATGATTTTTAAATAAAATTAAAACATTTTTAAAACCTAAAATTCGGTTTCATTCTCCAGTACAATAAGATCATGTTTTCATGATCTATCCTATTTGCCTAATCTTAGAATCAAGATATCTTCTCTATATGATCTCCAAATCAAAGGTTGTTTAGCTCGTTGGATCTATAACGATAAGACCTCGATTCCTTTTATTCCATTATCCATTCATCTGGATATCAGTTGCACAATTTAGGTGTAAGATAATTTTCCCTATTATTAGTTTCTTCACATGTTCTTTAAATTTATCTTGATCTAAGTCGAATCAAGAGCTGATACTGGACAAGCTATCAACTATGTACCTAAGGTAGGTGGTCTTGTGCCTTTCTCTATAATTCAAGGTGTTTATTTTTATTGTTTTTTAATGGGACCAATTTTTGGGCATACATTGAAGTGAAATTTAATCCTAGAATTTCTAGTCTTGTTCATGGTAATTATAGGGCCTTATTGGTGGTTTTTTATAGGTTTTGAACCATGAAATGGAACCACACCATGGGTGTGTTGATTACTAAATTGACCATTTGATGGATTTTGTCCTCGGACACCCGTAGGTGTGCCTCTAGACCTTTATTGGGATGTCAAATGTGAATATAAATATGAATTAGATTCAAATGTGAATGAATTATAATTGAATGAAATAAAAAGAATATATGGATGACCATACCCTTGGCCTTGGTTATGTAATATCTTGTTAAATCTTGGAAGCCTTAAATTGAATTGACCATGTGAGTTATATAGAGACCATGCTATGTAAACTTTTAAGTAATCATGAGTTTCTCTCTTAATTGATTTTCCCATGTGATATAGATAAATTTTATGCAATTTAATAGTTTATCGAATCTCAAGAAGCATTTTATAAATATTTTCCCAATGAGATTATTTTGATGGTAATCCTTTTAAGGTTGTCCAATAACTTGGAACATCCTTGGGGTGAGGTTTGAAATGATATGTTCTTGGTGTTGACCTTGAAGTATATAATTGATATTGATAAATTGTAATTGATTTGGTTAAATGCTTATTATCCATGGGTGACACATGGATTTATATGATAATTATATGTATGGACTCATTTGTTTATTGAATCTTATGCCCTAGTGATACTCGGTTTCCAAGGACGAACTCATAGGGGATTGACTATTACATGCCATGTGATACATGGATTCTTATGAGAATGTCATGGATGGACTCAAGGGAATTTGATAAAATATTCCATGGATGATACTTGGGCTCCCTTAGTGGACCTCCATGGATAGAATTTATTAATAATGATGTTATACCATACCTAGAGAGTTACTTGGGTTCTTGAGAGGTTCTACATGGATGGACTTGTAGGGTGTTGGTTTATATTACACCAGGAGTGACACTTGGATTCCAACTTAGGAATTCCACAGATAGGATCATGTTTATAAATCTAATTCATGATGAAATGGATTATAATGAGTCTTCTAAGACAAAGAAAATATTTCATTTGGTCTGGACTTATACCTTTTATATGGCATTTTTGGTATCTACTATGCTTATGGTTATACATGGGGCATTGAGCATGCGTTGAGTCTCAAGACTTGTAAACTGAATGAATTGAGTTATTGAATGAGCTTAATTAAATGACAAAAACTAGGATGTTAAATTATAATATTAAATATTAAATGGAATTTTTTAAAGGTAATGGATATAAAATGATAACCTAGATTTATAGTTTTTTCACTTTTGAGTACTTCCTTGCATTCTTTATCATCCTACACACTATTGTTATTTGTATTTACTTACTGATTTTCAAAGAACTTGGGTGGATTCTTACTTGTATTATATCTAACACCCTATATGGTCCACCTTTGGGGATTCAAATAGATTATATGATTGTAGGTGTTGATAATGGAAGGCATCCTAATAAAGGTAATTGGTTTTATACTTAGGATCGGGAGAGCATGGGAGCAAGCTGAGGGTTGTGATGCTACTGGGATACTTTTATCAATTTTATACTTTTGTTATCTTCTTTGTACATCTTCCTTATATACCTATTTTGGATATTTAGTAAGAGACATGTGACATGTATCATCATTTTGAATTTGATATGTCTTCTGGAATTGTTCATTTATATCAGTCTTCCACTATTTAGTTTTTACATATATTGTTTATCTGTATTACTTATTCTGCTACATGTATGATATTGATATTACACTTTTCTACACTCTGGTGATGAGTTCATAGTCTCCCCACTAACACACTTAGGCCCTCACTTCTATTCGGTAGCCTCTAGCATTTGGGGAGATGTGCTTGAGGCCTTGTGACCCACCAGGCTTGTTGAATTATTAAGTGGCATCCTAGTCTAGGATGTTACAATACTTATTCATATTAAGCTCCTCAAGAATATATTTGATCCAATTATCATCTTTTTCAGCCTCTTAAAATGATTTAGGCTCTTCTTGGAAAAAAATGAGGTTTTTTGTAGATTTATACTCATTCAAGTTTGCACCGAAACTATTTATTCACCAATGAAATTTTATTCATTCATTTCATCCTTTCTTTTATTTCTAACAGTTAATAATCCTTCTTCATTTTCCTTATCATCAATGTCTTATTTTGATACTACCTCAACCCCAGGTTATCCCCCCTATGCTACTCAATTCAACATTAATCTCCTCTAATGTTTCATTATTATTTTAATTATTAATAATATTCCCATTCTAATTAGTAAGAAATATCTATAAATTTTATCTTTTCATCATAAAAACATCTCAACCCACCCTTCTTAAGTTAGAATTTAATTGTCGCATTATCTAATATGATCAATTATTCACAACCAAAAACAAATTTCCTCTTTCAAACACAATTACCATAAATTTTTACCAACCCAAAATTAAAAAAAAATCGGCTATTTTTCTATACCTTTGTAAATGTATGTCCATATTTGAAATGATAACCCACTCATTAATACTTCTTAAAAATATCTTTTTTTCTTTCATCACAAGTCTAATAAACAATATGTATGTTTTAGTTTAATCCATCTAAAAAATTTCATTATTTAACATTTCATTTGGTTCTACCCTTATGAATATTTGATTATCATCGATGTAATTATCACAAATGGGAGGCATTTCCCCTTTTAGAAAACACAATAGAGTATAACTATCATCCTCATCAGCTTCATCACCCAAACATTTACTATAACAATTTATTTCATGGGACTCATCCCCCATATATTTTATGTTACTTCTAATACTATGATCAGTATTCATCCTATGGATGACTACTACTTATAGTATTTCAAGAAACATAGGTGTATGTCCACAACAAATGGAGGATGAGTGTCAAACAACAAAATGAAATGAGAACTGTTTGGAAGATAAGCTGACGAGGATGATAGTGGTCTATAACTTTCACATTTGGATAGATTCATAGAATAAAACCTATCATAGTGGATTAATTATTTTCTTAAATTCAATTACACATTTTCATGAAAGCATACTGAAATTATTTGAAACAATCAAATGTTGGATTTCCCTTATTATATTTATTTATAACTTTCACTGTTGATAATGAATATCTTATGTGTATTTATTTATTTATTATAAAAAAATAAATATTTTATGAACCTAATAATATGAATATGAGTCAAAAATGGATTCACATTAAACTTTTGACAAAATATCATGAATATGGAGTTAAAGAGTTCATAAAATTTTCAATAGGTCATGCATATGACCCTTCTCATATCCTTTTTCCATGTTTACATTGATTTTATTCAAGAAAGATTAGTTTGGAAGAGTTGTAAGAACGTTTTATTTTTCATAGAATAGATCAGAGTTATAAATGTTGGACTAGATGTGGGGAAAAACTGAATTTACACACCGATTGGGATGATACTTCGACTTATTAATCATTTGATATGAATACTAGTGTTTGTGATGATGTATATTTTATTAAATAAATGAAAATAAAAATTTAAGATAACATTCATGATTGTAAAAAGTTTCTTGAGAAGTTAAGTAGTTTTTATAAGATACCATTGTATACCGGTTGTACTAATTAAACAATATTTTTTGTTTTATTGATGTTATATAATGTCAAATTTGGAAGGAGATGGAGTGACATCAGCTTTACAAAACAACTTGGCCTTTTTACTGATATGATAACAAAAGAAAAGTAACTACCATGATGAACATATGATTCTAAACGAATTTTACATTTAATGGGAATGATCTCTAAAAAATACATGTTTATCCAAATGACTACATACTATTTCACAAGAACTGTGAATCACTCGTAAAATTCAAAGTATGGCATAGATCGGTATAAGTATAATGAATCAAGTACTTCAAAAAATTTATGGTACTTTCCTATAATTCCACGGTTTAGAAGACTATATGGATTTTAGGAAACCAAGATACAATTGACACGGAATACATAAAATATAACTAAAGATGGGAACCTACGTCATCCAATAGATTCTCCTCAGTGGAAGAAATTTTATTACGAGTATCCTAAATTTAGAAATGAGCTAATAAACTTTGATTGTGCATTATCTACATATGGAATAAATAATTTTGGTGTATAGAGTAGTAATCATATTACATGGCCCATCATTTGGGAAAATTATAACTTTCCTCCATGGTTATCCATGAAGTGAAAATACATTATGTTGTCTCTGGTTATATCTAGACCAAAGAAACCCCATAATGATATTGATGTCTATTTAGATACTTTGATTTATGATATATAATTAATGTGGGATACAAGTGTTACAATGTATTATTATCATATAAGTGAATAATTCACATTGAGGGCCATGTTGTATGGGATGAAAATGACTTCCCCGCTTATGAAAATTTATTATGATATAGCATTAAAGGAATGTCGAGGTGTCCAATTTTAGAAAATTTCATAGAGTCAGTTCAGTTAAAACATTCCTCAAAGACTATGTATTTAGGACATCAGAAATTTTTACCATGATGACATAAATATAGATCCTAGACGACATCATTTTACGGGAATATCGAACAAGGTACAACACCATCTCCAATAATGGGTGATCAACTTTTTGATAAAGTAAAAGATATTGACACTGTTTTTTATTAGACATTTTCTAAAATCCTTACAAAATTAGGTTGGAAGAAGGTATCAATTTCCTTTGAATTTACATCTTATAATTGTTTGTATATGATATATTTTCTTGATGTTTTGCATATAGAAAAAAAAATTATTTGATAGTTTTATTGGAATGTTACTAAATGTTTCTAGAAATAGGAAACATGGCATCAAGGATAGTTTGGACATGGTTGACATGGGGATAAGGGAAGAGTTGGAATTGATGAAGGGTAAAGGGTGTAATTTTCTTCCTCTAGTAGATAACACTCTATCTAGATAGGAAATTTTTAAATTTTTTCTTTTCCTTAATAGTGTAAAATTTTCAGAGGGGAATTTATCAAATATCAATAATGTCATTTCAATCCCTAATTTAAAGTTACAAGAACTAAAATAACATGAATTTCATGTTTTGATACTATATTTGATGCATGTTTCTTTAAATTTCATTATGCCTCAAAATTTATGGCATATATTAACCAGACTCTACTTCTTCTTAAAACCCATATGAATTAAAGTTATAGACGTGATGAAGTTTCCAATCATGAATAAGAAGGTTGTAGTCATCTTTTGTAAATTATAGATGTTCTTCCCACCATCATTCATTGATATAATGGTCCATCTGATGGTTCACTTGGTTAGAGAGTTTGAACTATGTGGTCCTATCCATTACATATGGATGTAACCCATTGAACGATATATGAAAATTTTGAAAGGGTATATCAAAATTTAAAGTCAGTCAGATGGTTGAATTGAAAAATGATATATTTTTGAAGAAGCTATTAAATTGGGTTTAGACTACTTATAAAATATTGAAAGCATCAGTCTCCAAAATTATCATCATAGTGAACACCTTATGGGTGAAGGTATTTTCGAAAGATATGCTTTTACAATTACCTTTATAGAGCGGGAATAAGCAAACCTTTACATTTTACATAATACTGAAGATGTAGATCCATACATTTAATCCCACAAAACAATTATAAGATATTTGAATCCATGAAGGGCTGGAGTATGGATTAAAAATACACATAATCAATATTTTATAGGCATGTTCTGAGATCCAATTTCTAAGGAGTTATTTGAACATTTAAATTCAATCTTAGAACAACTTCAATGGATAGCTAGGGGACAAAATGAAAATGTTTTATCTAACACTGGTTTTGTAATCAATGGTTATAAGTTCTATAAAAAATATCATGATGATTACAGTATCATGAAAAATAGTGTTGTTATTCTTGTGGAGGAAGTGATGTACATAACAGGTTCCAAGGGTATAAATCAAATTTATGCAAATATGTCATATTTTGGCATTACCGAGTAGATAGACAAGTTGGATTATACAAAATTTAATGTGTAAATTTTCCATTGAAAATGAATTGAAAATATGAGGGTAGTGAAAGTTGATGAAATGGGATTTGTGATAGTGAATTTAAGTATGGAAGGGGTAAAATATGAGATGTTCATAATAGAATTAAAAGTAGTGCATGTATTGTATGTATTAGATCCAGTAAACAATAATTTTTCGATTATCCTACTGGTGACTAAAACAAATGTCGGGTTAGATGAAAATTCAATCGCAGATGACCCATTAATTGAGAGATCACAATAATTTAATGTCATTACCAATATAGAAAATGTATTTTATGATATAGGGGACCATAAATAAAGGATTTTGATTCTCTATAGGGGAACCAAATCCCTAAAACCTTTAAAAAATATAGAGAGTTCTATGATAAGGTAAAAGTATTTTTTTAAATATTATGTTTTTCCTCATAATATTATATGTTCTCTACTGCATTAACATAATCTAAATAAAAATTTTGAGTACTCAAGAAGACGATGTCTTCTTCACAAGATGATGTTACCAATCCCTCGGAAGAACAAACTATAATGAATGAAACCCTTTGGGAAGATGTAAATGTAATTATTTGACATACTTTCTCTATTTTATCAAAAAATTATATAACGAAAATTTGATTTAAATTTTATTATTTGTTGAAAAGTTTATTTATTTTAAAATATTTATATCCATATTTTATTCCTTTCTGCACCAAAACTTACATAGACTTCTTCTTCCTTAAAACCATTTCAACCCTATAGTGTTTCATTTATCACTTTCCTTATAGTTCCCTCCACTGCCTTTGAAGGAAGAGAAAAAATGTTGTCTCTTATCAATCACAGTGGTAATATTGATGTTTACATAGTAAAAAAAATTTCCATATAATTAATTTATCATTTTATATTTATTTTTAATTTATTTCTTTTTATTATTACTCATATAAGAGTTTTTTTCTTATATAGCTAGATTATTTTATTCCATTTGAGGTGGTATATCTATATTTCATGCATTTATACACAAAAACATCCATAGACTTCTTCATACTTAAAACCTTTTCACCCCTATAGTTTTTGAATGTATCACTTTCCTTAAACTTCCCTCCACTACTCAATCTTAGAGGTAATCTTGATGTTTTCATAGTAAAATCAATATCCATAGAAATAATGTATTATTTCATATTTATGTTTAATTTATTTCTTTTTAGTATTTCACACATAATAATTTTTTTCTTATACAGGTGGATTCTTTTGTTATATCCTATAACTAATATAATGATAATAAAGAAATAACTCAAGAATTTATACAACCATCATGAAAAGGTGAATTCCTACTACTTATTTAATTAAATTTTTCAACATTTTGTCAATTATTTGTAAGTTAATTTTCTTATCATTTTTATCTAATACTTATTTAGTTTTTTTAACATATATTTTTGGAAATCATATTTTTCATTCAACTATCTCCAACAAGCTATAAAATAGAAAAAATATTTCTTTCATCAAATGTTACCCTGATTTCCATTTCCTTTATTTGTCTAAATTACAACATTGCATATTGAATGAATGTTCATAGCCTAAAACCCATTATCATTGTTGAAATCCAGAAGAGTGTCAGAAGCTCGTGTGCCCATTGTGGTGATTTCTTGTGATATAACGAGAATATGATATTCCTATACTCTTCTGGATTTCAAAAATTAGAAATATTTTTTAGCTGAGAACATCGATTCAATATACAGCGTTGGAATTTCAAAAAATAAAGGAAATAGAAATCATGGTAATAATGGTAGATTTGATTTTTTAGACTTTGGGACATATAGGAATCAACCACACATTTATCTGACACATGGTGTGACCTGTAAAACTTCAAGTGCTTATTTTTATTTAAAATAGACATTAATTTTACTAAAAATGAGAACTCACATACTCAGAACTAAGAAAAACTATTCCAATTGGTTTGATAATTTAAGAAAATGATCCATAATTCATTTTTTACATGCAGGAATCATCTTCACCTTAATCTGATACACAATGTTCCTTATATGACTCAAATTGTCTGGTATTAGTTTAAAATTACAATTTTAGTTCAAAAAGTTTCACTCAATGAAAACAAAGAAAACAGACTCGTATTTTGTGGATAATTTGGGAAATAAATTCATAAATCATCTGTGGTGTGTAGGAATCAGTCTCACATCAAACTGATACACGATGTGATCCATATGAGTTAAATTGTGTGTTTCCATTTTAAAATTAGATTTTAGTAAAAAACAAAAATGACATAATCAAAACTAAGAAAATGAATTTGGACGGTTTTGATACTTTATTAAAGTAATCTGTAATTCATTTTGGGAATTTAGGAATCATCCACACCTCAATCCAATGCATGGTGAGACTAGTCTGACTCTAAGTGTGGATTTTTATTTATAATTGACATTAGTTTTAGTAAAAAGGAAAACTTACCAACTCAAAACTGACCATATTTATTCATATTGTCTTGATATATTAGGTAAATGATCTATATTTTATTTTTGAAGTATAAAAATCATCATCATCTTAATTTGAAACATAATGTTCCCAGTATAACTCAAAGTGTATGTTATCAGTTTAAAACAATATTTTTGTTTTAAAAAGTGTCACTCGCTAAAAACCAAGATAAAGAACTCATATTTTCTTGATAATTTAGTAAATTTATTTAGAGATCATTTTTTATGTGTAGGAACTTGTATCACAACAAACCAATACATGATTTTATTGGTATGAGTAAAAGTTCATATTTCTAGTTTAAAATGGCATTTTAGTAAAAAAAAATAAAAGTACCTTACTCAAAACTGAGTAAACACATTAATAATATGTTTTTACTTTAGTAAAATGATCCATAAGTCATTTTGGATGTGTAGGAATAATTTAAACCTCAATATGATGCATGAGGTGATTGTATGACCCTAAGTGCGTATTTTTATTTAAAATTGACATCTATTTTAGTAAAAAGGACAACTGGCATGCTCAAAATCGACAAAACACATTCATATTCGTTTGATAAATTAGGTAAATAATAAATAATTCATTTTTTATCTGTATTAATAATCCACACATCAATAGGTTACACCATGTTCCAAGTGTTACTCAATGTGTTTGTTATCTTTTTAAAATTGTCATTTTAGTTCACAAAGTGTCACTCACTGAAAACTGAGCAAACACACTCATATTGTCTTGATAATTTTAGACATCAATTCATAAGTAATTTGTGACATGTAGGAATCATTATAATTTCAAATCAAAACATTATGTGATCGACATGAGTCAAGGTGCCTATTTCTAGTTTAAAAAGACATTTTAGTAAAAAAGACAAGTGATGTACTCCAAACTGAGAAAATGAATTCGAATTCCTAATAAATTATAAAAAAACATAAATAATTTGGGATGTGTTGGAATTATCTAGTCCTCAATCTAATTCATGTTTGACCTGTATGACTCCAAGTGTGTCTTTTTATTTAAAATTAACATCAATTTTAGTAAAAATGACAACTAACCTACTCAAAACTGATGAAAAGAATTTGGATTATTTTTATACTTTTGGAAAATTATCCATAAGTCATTTTAGATGTTTATGAATTATTTTTACATCAATTTGGAACATGGTGTGATAAGTATGACTCAGAGTGACAGTTATCAGTTTAAAATCGACAATTTAGTTCAAAAAGTGTCACTTACTAAAAATCAAGCAAACACACTACGATTTTTTTAATAATTTAGGAAATCTATTGATAGATAATTTTTGATATATAAGAATTATTCTAATTTAAAACTGATACATGGTGTTATCAGTATAATTCAAAGTGTGTGTTTCGAGTTTAAAATGACATTTTAGTAAAAAAGATAAGTGATGTACTCTAATCTGAGAAAAAACATTCAAACTATTTTGATATATTATGAAAACAATTCATAAGTCATTTGAGATAGTTAAGAATCATACAAACCTAAATTTGACACATGGTTTGACCAGTATGACATGAATTGTGAATTTTTATTTAAAATTGACATTAATTTTAGTAAAAAGGAAAATTGACCGGCTCAAAACCAAGAAAATCATTTGTATTATTTTGATATCTAAGGAAAAAGAACCATAATTCATTTGAGACATGTAAGAATTATTTGAACCTCAATCCGACTCATTTGGTGACCTGTATGACTCAATATTCCTAATATCAGTTTAAAATTGATATTTTAGTTCAAAAAGTGTCACTCATAGAAAACCAATCAAACAAACTTGGATTGTCTTGATAATTAGGGAAAACAATTCATAAGTCATTTTTGACATGTAGGAATGAGTCTCATATAAAATTGACACATGATGAGATTAATATGAGTTAAAGTGTGTGTTTCCAGTTTAAAATGTAATTTTAGTAAAAAAGAAAAGTGACATACCCAAAATCGATAAAACACATTTATATTGTTTTAATACTTTAGTAAAATGATCCAAAATTCATTTTATATGTGTAATAATTATCCTCACCTCAGTCTGATACATGGTGTTACTGGCATGACTTCAAGTTTTTCTTTTCAATATATAAGTGTCATTTTAGTTTAAAACATTCTTCACATCTCCAAAACTGAGAAAATGATCCTATATTGTTTTCACATCATTATTTATTATATTAATTAATTAATTTCCTTATCATTTTTATATTATACATATTTAGTTAATTTTCCTAGAGATAATTCTTGAAGACGAACAAGAAAAGTTGTGATGTTCAAGAACCAACTATAACACAATCTAATTCACAGTGCTCCTGGTATGACTCAGAATTTATTTTAAAATTAACACTTTATATTAATTTATTTTTTTATATTATTTATAACATAAGTATTGTTTTCTTATAAAGGATCATTTTTTTCTCGAGCAAGGGTTAGGATCAAAAGAAAAAGGAACATTGATGTTATTGAATTATAATAATTTATACTTACGTAATTTTAAAAACTAATGCTTGAAATATATATAATATAATTATTTTTTCTTTTAATTGAGTTGTAAAATTTATTTCATTTAAATTTTGTATTGGTACTTCATTTTTATGATTTCATACTATTTTTTGTGTTGTGGTGTTCTCTTACAACACACTGCAGCATGTCCCTTTATCGGTGCTTCTAAAACAACTCATAAAGGTAACATTTACTGGATCTTTTAGAAGTACTGATAAAGGTATCCTTTATAAATGTTTTTAGAATAACTGATAAATGTCTACTTTATTAGTGCTAAATAAAAAGTATGGATAAATGACCCATTTATCAATACTTTTTTTAGAACTGAAAAAATACTAGGGCTTTTAATCTTGTTCCGGTAGTTAGTGCTTCTCTAGCGCTGAAAAGGACATTTTTAGCACTGTTAAAGGCCTATTTTGTAGTAGTATTTCCTAAATTATTTGGGGTTATGACCCACTTTTTTTCCTCATGTAGTGGAGTATTTAGGGTACATTTTTCCTAATGACTCTTCTATAATGTAACCCTTATGACAGGTAGAAATAACCATTAACCTGGTGTTAGGATAAGTATTAATAACCATTCTTCATTATGGGATAGAACCAATGGAAATTCTGGAACTCAAGAAGTGGATGGAGGATCTCGAGTGCAAAATCTTTATACACCCCATTACTTCTCCTTGGGGTTCACTAGTCCTTCTTTCCGAAAAGATAGATGGTAACCTCAGACTTTGTATGCATTACCATCGATAGAAACATCACACTATAAAGAACCAGTATCCATTTCCTTGAATAGAAAACCTCTTCGATCATATTTGAGGAGTGAAAATGTTTTAAAATATAGATTTGAGGTCATTCTATTATCAGGTGCATGTCAGGACATCAGACATACTTTGCACAGCTTTCAGGAGAAGGTATGGTCTATAAGATTACCTGGCCATGTCATTCGGTCTCATAAACACACCTATAGTTTTTATGGCTCTAATGAATTAGTTTTTCAGCCCATATCCAGATTCATTCATGTTAGTATTTATTGATAAAATCTTATTTTGTTCAAACTAAAGGAACTACCAAGCCAACAATCTTGAGATCTTTCTAAATATTCTAATAGAGCGTTATCTTTATGCTAAGATTAGTAAATTCCACTTTTGGATCGACAATTTTCACTTCTTGGATCACATTATCTCAGAGTTAGGAGTTTCATTATACCCAAAGGAAGTAAAATTTATAGATTCCTAGGAACATCCCAAGAATTTCTTCCAAATCCAAAGTTTCTTGGGGATATCTGGGTATTATGTACGCTTAATCCAGAATATTCAATGCCTTGCAGCACTAATTATGGTCTTGATAAAGAAAAGTGTGAAAATAGTATGGTCTGAATATTATAAAGCATCCTTTCATAAGTTTAAGGGAATATTGAATTCAGCGTCAATACTATTCTTATAGATCCAAGCATGATCTATACAATCTACTGTGACACATAGGGTATTGGGCTTGGAGATGTTCTGATATAGGATGATTGATTCTTCACATACGAATCTCATCAGTTGAGAGATCATGAGTGGAATTACCCAATGTAAGACCTTAACCTAGCAACTTTAGTTCATGCCTTACACTGTTGGAAACAATATTTACATGGATAGAACTATTTGGTATTCACTAATCAAAAAAGCCTCAAGTACATCTTCACACAACTTGATCGAAATCTCAAGCCATGCAGATGGGTTGAATACCTACAATTGTATGATTTCGAGCATGCCTACACGCCTGGTAAGTTAAATGTTGTAGCTAATGATTTTAATTGGAATACTTATATAGAGGTAGTTTATGAAGCTAATTTTGAATGGAATCTCATGGAATTGTTATCAGAAATTAATGTTGAGGTTCAGGATAACCATGGTAAGACTATTCTATCAATTTTGGAAATGAACTCTACCCTTATATAATGGGTGATAATAAGGAAAATATCTAATCTTGAAGGAATTTTCCTAAGTTAAACTATCAAGGATGATAATTTATATTCTATATGTACCATGGATGGAGATAATACATTATGAATTCATGGGTGTGTATGGGTCCTCTCAGATATCAAAGAGGAAATGATGCAGGAATTTCATTTCTTAGCATGGGAAGTTCATCCTGGTGTCACCAAGATGTATCAAGACTTATGACACCAGTATAGGTGGCCTGATATGAAATTTGATATTGTTGGATTTGTTGCTTAGTGTTTAACCTATTAGTAGGTGAATGAAACATCAGCGACCAACATCAATTTTATAGCCATTTTCCATTCCCAATTGGAAATTGGATATTGTTTCTATAGATTTCATGACTGGTTTACCCAGATCACCTCAATTCAATGATACAGTGTGGGTTGTTGTTTATCATTTGAACAATGTCATACATTTATTACTTATGTGAGAGACCCTCTGGGTAGATAATATAGGGAGGATATATGCCATGGAGGTCACACATCTTCATGGATCTCCTTGTTGAATCATTTTTTATAGACATAATCACATTAAATCATAGTTATAGAATGGGTTTCAGAAGGCCTTGAGTATATAGGTGATTCTGAGCTTGACTAAACACCCTCAGACTGATAAATAGATAGAGAGTATGATTCATGTGTTAGAGGATATACTAAGTTCATGTTTCTCTGACTTTAGAGGTTATTGGGGGAAACACATACCGCTTGTTGAGTTCTCTTATAATAATAGCATTTAGGCTACCATTCAGATCGATCATTATGAAGCCTTATATGGTAGGATTTTATTATTACCTCTATTCTATCTAGAGATAGGGGAGGCATATTTTATTAGGCCACATCTCGTTCAGGAGACTATAGAGAAGGTCCATTTGATCAGAAATCGCATGATGAAAGCTCATTGTAAACATCAACCATATTCCAATACACGAAGATTAACTCTTGAGTTTGAGTTCAGAGATTTGGTTTTCTAGAAAGTTTTTCTCAGGTTGGTACATAGACGTATTCGATGGTAAGGTAAGCTCTCTCCAAGGTTCATTAGACCCTTAGAGGTTATGAAATGGATCAGAACAGTGGATTACAATATATCACTTCCTTAGATATACTAGTAAATGAATGATTTCTTTCATGTATCTCATCTTCACCAGTATTTTCTATACCCATCACTGCTCTTTCATTAGGATGTGGTTAGGATGGATATGGATGCTTCCTTCGAGGAGTATCCAGTGTGTAGTGTCGATTAGAGCTCTAAGACACTCTGAGGAAGGTCAGTTCCTTAGGTACAGTTGCTATGGAAGCAATAATGATTATAGGATGATACTTAGGAGTGGGAAGATGATATTATATATTAGTGGTTAGAAATATTTGTTAACAATACCAATTTACCCTCAGAATTTTAACTCGGGGATGAGTTTCATTAAGGAGGGGAGGTTGTAACGACCCATCTTTTCAAGAATGTAAGAATCATTTTTTTTGGTTAAAAAATCATTTAAACAAGACTTGTGGTGTTAATTAAAGGATCCATGGAGGTTACACGGGTGTCTGGGGATTTTTCAAATCATATAACACTATGAATTTTGAAAATAGACTAGGCCACATGGTTAGGAGAAACTGTGTAGCCCAGCCCGCATGGTCTCTCCTAAATGTGTTGGTTGAGACAAAGGATAAATGGGGTCCTAATGGTTTTTCTTCCATTGTGCGACCCAAGGTTCATGCTTGTTCAGGTCATTTATAGTTTTTGAAAAAATATTTTTTTCACGATTTGCGCTTGGTTAGGGAGACCATGCACCTTAGCTATGAAAGGTATCTCCTTTAACAGTGTGGTTATAAATGGTTTTCATACATATTTCCAAACCATGTGGCCAAACTGTGCCCCCTATTTTTTAGGGTGAAATGTCATATTTTTCCTTAATGAATCAAATTTATAAGCATTCTCTTCATTTACCTCATTCTCCAGTGGACTCCCTTGGTTCTATTCCCATGAGCTCTCACCTTCATCAACCTTGGTATTTTAATAACTCTCTTATATGAAGTCTAAATTGAGTTCTGGAGGATGAGTTGCATATCTATATGTATTCACCATTGTCTTATTCCTTCCATTATAAGTTTATCTTTGGATATTTTTTGCTATTTTGGGGAAAGCTCTTTTTCCCTATTTAAGGGTGTTGGAAAATTTCTAATATTTCTTACAATTTACTTCATATATGAGGCTGTTATTGGATAAGAAATCATCAATGGCCCTAAAGTATGTGGTCTCTCCATTTCCCCAAAACTTTATGTTTTTTTATATCCATTTCATTTTTTCGCACACCGTCCTTTGTCACATGTTGACTTAAAATTTATTTATTAATTCTAAATTGATATAAACACCTTGATATACCCCTAAGAATCATTTTTTTATAAATAGAGGATTCTAACCTCAATCATGGACACCCCCGGGGTGTTCCATCTTGACATGACCCGATTTAATTAATTGTTTAAAAGTCTTGAATGACTTGTATGTGTTCATCTTGGGTTGTAATTGAAATTTTCAACTAGTATAAAAAAATTATCAAACCAGATCACCTTCAATGTTCTTAGATTGACTTATAAATAGAGATTCCCCTTGTAGGTAATTTCCTAATTTTCAATAGAACCTTCTATGTGCTTCTTTGAACAATGAAATGGAATTTTCATGTTTGGTTTTAATTAAATGGATTGTATTAAATTGAATGGGTCACTTGATGATGGCCGACCCTACATAAATGCATTAAATGGACTAATTGATTAAATTTTAATGGGTGTCAAGGACATGCCTCTTATTTTGTTTTCATTAAATGTGAATTTAGTTTCCCTTGGCTATATTTGGAAATGATGAATGAAATACATGAGAGGTTATGCCTCATAGCTATCACTATATATATATGATTATGCCTTTGATATAGGATGTGTAGTGATGGTTAAGGGTTATGTTGGGAAATATATCACATCCTCCCTTACATCAAGTGTTGATAATGATGTCTCACACCATTGATACATTTGGATGGTGGGTAAGACGCAACATGTCTTTTATTTTGGGTGTTGACATCATGACTCACCCACCATCTCGAGTTATGATCATGATGCATATCATTCATCCTGGGATGTAAATAATTTACCCTTTTTCATGAGCATATAGTCTCGTTTATACATTTTATGGATGATTGAGTTATGCCCCGGTCCATCTAGTACCTAGTATTCCAGGTTTATGGATACTTACATTTTCACGTAATTAGACCATATAAGTGGATGAAATATATAATTATAATATATATATATATATATGACACTACTATATATATATATTTATAGATTAGACACTCATATCAGCCATGATCTAAAGAAGGTATACCTGCCCGGTGTTTTTGAAGAACTAGAGTGGGCTGGTGTTTGTTTATTTAGTATTATTGACTATTTATTTATTTTTTTACACTGTTTTTTCTATGTACATTACTTGGATTGCATATAGAACCCCTTTGTGAGGGCCTACAAGGATTTTCTCTTAGACCCTACTCAGTCCACCTTTGGTACTCGAGTATATTACTTGTCTATAGGTATGCATAAGGGAAAGTGCCCTGCTATAGATATTTGATATGTTTTACCTATAGTAAGACATAGGAGTAGAGGAATAAGAATATGATTTATATTCTAGTGGAGTATACTTTTATCTTTTTGTTTTTTTGTTTTGTATGGTTTTTTGTATATGCTTATCTCATGTGCCCCTTTTGTACATCAGCATTCCAGGCATTCATGTATATGACACTACCTTGTGGATTTTTATTATTATTACAGTGTTGGTTATTTATTCTTCCACGGTTATTTTTTATATCTATTGTATGTTCTTCTGCTATGGTGGGTAACCGGTCCAATCTTTAGTGTCTATTTATATCATGGTTTCCCTATAATTTTATTATTGATGTTATTTGCTATGCCATTCTAATATGAGGGTATTGTCCCCCCACTATACCATATTTATACCCGCATTACTAGTTGGTGGACTCTAACATACGGGGAGTGGATATTAAGTCCATGTGACCCATCAGATCGGAGAACGGGTTAAGTGGATCACAAGTCAGGACATTTCTGGTGTATATGAGCTCCTTTTATAGGTGAAGGTAATGGATATTTTGTAAAAATAACTTTCTAATATAAATAAAGCACATTTTTTCACATGGAAATTGGAGCTAGAGTGAAAAACAATGGATTGGGGGATTAGGTAAGGTTTATAATACCTAAACCATTTATTTTCACACAATTTTTAAAAATGTTTTCATATATTTTACTCTTAAATATTTCACTTCTACCATTTTTTTTACTTTGGTGATTAATTTTTATCTAAGTAATTCACTATTAATAACTGAGAATAAAATTTTCATTTTTAAATAAATTGTTCATAAAAATTCCAAATATTAAATCCATTTATCGAAAATAAAATTTATTTGTTTTATAAAAATTAATTTCAATATTAAATCTTGTAACGTGTAAAAACCCATTTTTAGGAAAAGTGTATTTTTAATCATAACTGTTATGTTTAGGAAAAAATTGTTGTTTTTGTTGACTTTAATGATAGTCATTAGTTAATTTCCAAACAAATTATAGTTATGTGACTTTAAAATAATTCAAAAACCAAATTTTCCCTAGTTAAAACATAATCAAAAGAGAAATACTAAAATAATTGTTTATTAGAAAAATATTGTTTAATTTTTAATTTGTTAAACATGGGTTTTATAAATTCATCATAGTACTTTTAAATGCATAATTTCACCCCATAAATAAATTTTTGATCATGAAATTTTTTATATGTTTTTAAGTTATACTTACTTCTTTATATAGTCAAATGCTATGATTTTAGTAAAACATGTATTTTTCAATATTCATCTAAAAAAATATTTTTTAGAAATATCAAAAAATTATATGAGGTGAATTTTTATATGTAAAAGTAAAAAAATAAATTTAATTTTATAATATTCAATAAATAAATGTGATAGGAATTAATTTGAAAACTCATATGTGTAAAAAAAAGTATTTTTAAGTAAAGTAAATGATTATTGTATTCATATACTTTTTTACGTAGTTTTCAAAAGGTGGTTACTTTTATTGATACCTACCAATTTAATGGTTTTAATGTATCAATCATGTTTAATAATTTTATTTTCAAGTAACATGGTTTCCTTTTAGTTTGGTGTTGTGTTCGAAACAATCTATTTAATACATTAGGTTTTGAAGGATAAATATATATTTAAATCATAGGGTGCCACATTCTCACCCCTAAATAAACTTCCCCCATCAAATTTAATTAATTCTCATTAATAAAATAGTTAAGAATATTGTTGAGTCAATTTTTTTTTTCTAATTAAGTTTCATCCTAGATATATTTGGTAAGAATAGTGAATTCATCTTCTACCTTGTAATAGTAATATTAAAAATTTTATGGTTATACCTATATATTGAGTGTGACTTTTCATAGGAATTTTATAATAAAATTTGTATCAATAGGTGATCATGGTTTGATTGATTGTTTTAATTTTGAATTTCGTATATTGGTTATTATTATGGTCTATATGTAGTGCGATTCAATCCATGCCCATTACTGCATAAAAGTTTACTATTAGAATGATAATATAATGTTATAGTAAGTACATTCACATAAACATCTATTAGGTAAGTGTTATAGAAGTGGGACAAAAAAATAATACCATGATAAATTTTTATTAATAACTCAATATCTAGTCATTGGATTGTGATTTAATGTTCTTAGAAATCATAATAGGTAAAAAAGAAGTAATAATAACACAAATAAAATACACTAGTTGTAATTATTTTTTGGATTAATATAATTCTTCACCCTATATAATTTTTAGAACTCACTTTAGTAGTTTAAATAGAATAGGATTTACTTTATTCCCTTATACTTATATGTTTATAGTGTTTATTATCTTTATTGTCCCTTTTATTAGGTCATTGTATTGGATAATTCCAAAGTTTACAATGTTTAAGAGATTTAATTTTTGTTGGTACCTTTGTATGATAATTATTTATATTAATCATGTTAATCAAACACTTCATTTTTTAGCAATTATTTTCTCTATTTCACACTTTTCCACATATAAAACATATTTCGGTTCTTTTGAGACATATCCCTGGGTAATTATTCCATCGTTTCTTAAATGTAGGAAATTAAAAATTCTTTACTTTATCATCTTCATCTCCCTAACTAACATGATCACTCTATCCGTATATTTTTTTGAGTGTTTTGTAATTCAACTATATTTAGATTATTAATCATAATTCATGATAGCTATTTTCAAATAATCACAAGGTTTATCACTCCATTTCTTATCATGTTTGGTCACTTATTGGGACAATATTCGCATCGTCCATGGAACCCATCGTTAACTTTATTTTTTTGGGCTTAAACCATTACTAAAACTAAAAGGCAATAACACTATTATTCAAAAATTAACATCATAATAGAATTATTGTAAAATAATTATATGAAAATTCAACCAAAAAATTTATTGTCCTTTCCACTATCATATTACTCTATGGTTATTTTAGTTACAAATCACTCTCAGTTAAACCTAGGTTGCTTTAAGTTGGTTTCTATAACACTTCTTAACTTAATTCTTTAACATAATAAACATTTCATAATGGCTCATAAATATAATGTAACTAAATAAATAATATCCTTTGGGAGTTTCTAGACAATTATATATAATTAGTCCCATTAATCATGTACCTATTTAACATCAGGTTAATAATCAACCATATTTTCTAATGTGATTACCCCTAGGTCCATCTGTGCCATAGCCACATCCTCATTTTAGTTTCCAAATAGGGATTTAATTTTTAGGAATACCAAATACCCAAACCTTTACTAAAATTCCATGATTGTATCCTATAATTATACTTATCCCAAGTATTTTAACTAAAGTTTTCTTATCTGAATCCCTAAAAATAATAAAACAAATCTTGAAAAATAACTAAACTAACCATAAAAAATAACTAAAACCTGCTCTGATAACAACTAAGGTTCCCCTGACCCACACTCCTAGGTCCATTATTAAAAACACTTACTTTACATAAACGCTTTAATTATAAGTGATATGATCCAATCTAAACAATTATTTATTTTATATCATTTCCCAAAATTAAACATTATATCACATGATAAATACACAATCCAAAGAACTGAATTATTAGAGTCTTTGAGAACTAGCTTCATATGAAACTTATTTTACAAAACCTATTAATATTTCTCCATAATTAATCCACTCTATAATTATTTCTAGACTTCCCATAAGTTTTACTCATCATCAAAACCTAGGGAATGGAAACATAAGAAAAGTGGAAATTTCAAATGCTCGGTGAGTTAAAACTTATCAATATTTCACCAAGTTAAAGATCATAAGGATATTATAAAACATTTTTAAGGGGAAATATTTTATTAAAAAAACATCTAAAGTTAATTTTCTCGGATAAATCATGATAAAAATACATGTAATATCAAATTAACATACAAATACCATGGAAAATATTATGCAGTCATGAGATAATAAACATGATCCATATATCATAATCATTGGCATATATCATGTAAATTTGAATTTCCCTTTAAACATATCACAAAATATAACTTTGGAACAAACATAATCATGTGGTATGATCTTATTGTGAGTATATCCAATAATCCCCCTAGTTTGTGACCATACCCAAAAAGGCCTTCCCTTTTATTTGTGAGTATATAAAATAAGTCACATGCTACATTATCTCATGAGATATGAAGCCTAAACAAACTCATTGGATGGAGATATAGGACCACACACATTAATATCCATACATATGTGCTCTATTTCAAATTAATAATTCAACGTTATATAAATAACCCATGGAAATAAAAATGTTTTTTATAACATTTATGAATGATATTGAATAAACTAAAGTAATATATTAGTTCAATTGATTCAAAACTTAAATAACACAAAAGGATTATTTCATATAGGAATTTATAGGTTGATTTACGAAACTTAACTCCATATATGTTAAATGTTTTAATGATGAAAATATAAACAAAACCCTGAAAAATAGATTTTAGAAAACACTTATTAACACTATCATAAAGAGATAGAATTATGAATCAATTTCAAAAAATTATTTTTAAGAATCTAACATAAAAAACTTTTAAAAAAGCTATTTTAGATAAATCAAAATAATAGGGACTCAAAAAATCATAAATAATTTCCAATGTAAGTGTTTAGTGAAAGATAAAAATATGAACTTGAAAGGGCAATCAATTTTAATATTTTGAAAATACTTTTATTGAAACAAACATCATAAGGAGATTGAAAACTCTTTTATTTGAAAATTAGTGAAGAGAGATTTTAATAACACTATAAATAAAACATTTTTAGGTATCAACATAAGAAAGGATAACATTATCCAGAAGTGTGAACATGGATATGGAAGAGATTGAAATTTTTCAGATAAAATGGGAATTATTGTTTACATCATCAAATTTTATTATGAAAAAAATACATAAATGTAATTCCCTATAAAATTAGAAAAGAAATTATAATATTATAAATGAATATAAGAAATAAATATCTTAAACCCTTTTTTATAGAGGAATAATTATGAATCAATATAATAAGTTATGATAAGAAAACAAATCTATATCTTAACAAACATTTTAATAGAAACCCCCAGAAATAGAGAGATTGAAATTCAGATTCAAATAACATGAATAAAATATAATTCATTATATTATATATCTAATAGGTATTATAAAAACTCTTTAAATTAAATTAGTTTCATAAAATAAAACGTGACTTAATGAAAGGAAATTGGGACAAAACACCAATACCTTTAATACCGCTTAATTGAATTTAATTTAACTTCTTATATATAAAAACTATTTTAATAACCTATTTAATAAAATTATTAACACTTATAAACTTTACAAACTTTTTTTATAATCATTTATTAAAAAAACATTAGTCATTTATATTTTATTTTCATGATCATATGTTATTATTTTTTATTGTTTGTCTAGTATTAGTTTCATAATGGTGATATCAATTTTTTATAGATTCAAATTTAATCACATATAAGCAATTATAGGTATTATAATAAAGTATTTATAATGATTTATAATGTTCTAATTTCATTTTATATGTATTTTAGTTATGATTCATGACGATGTGGTTGGTGATGTGCGTGTTTAGGTAATTTTAACGAAAGACTGGTGTTATCTTAATAACAAGCTAGATATTACTATTACCATTATAGATCCTAAAAAAATAATTATTTACTTATTATTTTAGATTATCACCAACAATTTGGTTTCCTTAGTTATCCATGATAGAAATTTATAGCATTGTTCATGTAAGGGGTTAAACTGACCCAAATCAGAACATAATATAGTTGATGGGTATGTATGATTAAGAAAGTGATTCTTTTGGAATAATATCATAATCACAAAAGAATAAAGTTAATATTTAAATGTTATTAAATTTGTGACCAATATTTTTTTAGAGTTGGATACAGAATAAAAAAATATATTGAACAATGAAATGTGTCACTTTCATCAAGGCGGTGGTCCACACATATGAATGGGCGACACGTTAAATATTCATAGATATGGTCAAAGATAGGGAGTAGTTTATGATTTAAGGATATTAATAATGTTATAAATATAATTTTATTCCTTTAAATAGTATTTTATAAATATCTATATAATGTGGAGAAAAAAAATCAAGCACGCCATTCATGGAGGCAGTATTCCACACGTTTGAATGACAACGTTTTCATTTTTATAATGGTTTTGGATATAAAATGGATACTATATTAGTATAATAAAATTTTAAAAAAATTAATAATTATGTTATCACAATATCATGGATAGAATAGGTTTGAGGGGAATAATAAAATTAGTAAGAATGATCAGTTGATAACATTACCTCTCTCTTTGGATATTCTTCCTTGGGTAACATATTGAGGATACTTAGCATGGTATTTTGGAAATTAAAAGGATTATAAAACATGGGTATAGAGTTGATGAGATAATATAGAATATATTTTTCATCTATGAGGATTAGGGTGTGAAGATAAGTGGGGTTTTGTGAGGTAACCAAAACATTACATACATAAATATTACAACATTTTACATGAATATTCAGTTCATCTCATAACAAAAATCAACCTTAAATATAAATTTATATTGTATTTCAAGAATATATATAATCATATTATTTTATGAAAGGTATTTAGCATATAATAATTGAGGTTGTAATTCTATACCCTCATAAAAATCTATAGATATAAAAGTGCATATAGAATAGAATAAAATAAGACATTATAGGTTCTAGAGTGGATGGTAAGTGTACCTTTTATCAATTCAATCTCATAACCCACATCAGTAATAGTTATCACATGATATTTTACTTTTTCTCAAGTCTTAAGTGGTTTCAAACATTGAACATTTTCATTAACCCTCATATTCAAAAACCAATTAGCGTAATTCCCATATTCCTTTCAATTTAAACATTGGAGTGTTTGTGGTACAATTTTAGCTTTCTCTCCATTTACATCATTAGATAACCTATTCCCATCAATTTGGAATTCGATAACCAAATGACCTTGATTTTCATACTTAATTCATTTAATATTCCCCTTTAAATAGGTTCCTCCATGTATCTTTCCACACTCCTAACATAAAGGAGGACTCCACTTCTTCTATCAAGGGTTTTTGTTATTATAATTTCCCTTTAATTCCATATTTGTTTTCTTATCAAAACAATTTGATTCGTAGGTGAATCCAGCCTTCAGTTCTACCTTGATAGAAAATTAAATGATTTCTCTATAGTTACTAAATTCTATTAAGGATGATTCCCTTTAGAGATTTTTTTTAAACCACTGAAGAAGTGATTAACCTTACTTTTAAATTCAATGATGATCCTGAAAGCATACCTCACAAGTCTTATAAAATTTTCCTCATATGTACTAATGGATTCATCATCCTTCTACTTCATCTTAAGGAATTCATTCCCCATTTTCATATTAAGAATACGATGAAATTAATTATTAAAAATAACCTCCTAAACATATCACAATATATAAATCCAAATTATTTATATTGACTCAAGTTCTTGATAATAAACCACTATTGATCTTATTTTCCTTCAAAAAAATAAACAACCAAAATAACTTTTTCATTATCTAAGAAATAGAGAACAAAAAATATCATTTCAATGGTACTGTTTTATTACTCCATGATTAGTGGATCAATAGACCCACTAAAATAAGATGGATGTTTCCACATGAAGGAATAAATGGTATTTTATTCCATCCTTTGATTTTTTGGAATCTCAAAAAGATTAATATTTTGAGAGAGTTATATAATCATGGTAATAAGATTTTTTATTCTATCTCCCATAAAATTCTATTACTCTAGAGTAAAATCATTCCATTGTCCACCACATTCAATGTTAACATAATTCCTCCTAGTTATGTCCATATATTAAAACCCAAAATCATAATGTGATAAATAATAATCATAATGATAAATAATACAATAATAAACAATCATTCATAGAATGTCTAAAATCATTAAACCTTCTTTTTAATCAATGACACTTTAAGTTTAACCCATTTATTCCATGGACATTATCTATTCAATTCCTCTATAATGGTTCATAAAGAAAATGTAAATTAACCCATTCATATCACCTAGGAGTGTTTATCCTAGTTTGTAGTCTTAGGCCTGCTCATCTTGCATCGGTGATGATTGAGTTAATACCAAATCCAACCCAATCAGAGTTGTTACTGCTAGGTGGATATGTAACATATCCATATCCACTTTCTAGTATACAGATATGGATGTATGTTCTAATAAAATCACATAATATCTACTTTATAAAATCTTCAGTATATTATCAAATACTTTGACATATCACCAAATTTTTCAACAAAATTCTCAAATCATAATCTCTAAAAAATACTAAACCATACTCTGATACCAACTGAGGAAACCCAAACAATACATACATAATTATTACATATTATTAGATAAATATTAATTAAATGTCTTTAATATATATACCATAATTGGAAAGGCTTAGTATATTTGGATATTTAGATATATAAACAACTTTTATATAAAATATTTACATCATATCCCACTATGTACTTCACTACTATTACCCATATTAGACATATCATATGTAAAACCTTTCTTCATATATTGGGTAAAATGAAACATAATAAAGGGTGATCTCAATTTTTCAATGAGGGCATGCATGGTATATATCAATAAATGATTATATGTAATCATATCATGAGCATAAGGGTAAGATAACATGAGATTAAAATTTGAAAATTATATTTGGTGATTCATAGATTGTAATCATGAAAAAAGGATTTGTAAGTTCATAAGATATGAATTTTAGAACAATAAAAGAGCGTGATTCATGAAATAATATCATAAACATCAGAACATATCATAGAGAGTGACTTAAAAAATGAAATAGTTATAATTATATCAATTTATATCAATTTTACACAACAAAGAATATATTACAAGTTAGGCTTGGACTAACCACCAGTGTACCTACTCTGGGGTTGGGATAACCTCCACCCATGTACCCTCTTTTAGGCATGGGATAACCTCTCATGTACCCTATTTTGGGATTGAGATAACCTATAGTGTGCCCTTTTATCTCATAAACATAAATATTTACTCAATTAATTGGAGTTCTATAATGGACCCACTCATCAAACAATCATAATATATTCATATGTATTCCAAAACATCATGAAAATATTAATGATTTCATCATTTCTTAAACCATGGAAAATAAAATTGGTTTCATAAATATCTCATCACCATAATAATACACCATCCAGAGAAAGATTAACATGGTATAATTGGATAATATCCCTAGTAAATCATAAGTATCATCAATGGATGTTATCATAGATAAAAATAACATTAAAATATCATTGGAACATTTCTTAAACAAGATGTACTTTTCATTTTAAAACCACTTATTTAAAACCTAAAAATTTAAAAAAAAATTATAAAATAATTTAATTTTTAAAGAACGATGGAAACTTTTAAGGGAAGCTTCAAATAAAATATTATTCATGATGGTTATAAAATTTGTTTTTGTAGTTTATGTTAAAACAAAGCTTATTTTCACACCAATGGTAGAAAAGTACCTAATTCATAAAATGAAAGGAATCTTCCATTTAAAATAAATTAATTGAAAGTGAAACATGGGTAAAAATGACTTTAATAAATATATTCATA
The DNA here is from genome assembly GCA_963277665.1 of Viscum album. Lineage (NCBI taxonomy): Eukaryota > Viridiplantae > Streptophyta > Magnoliopsida > Santalales > Viscaceae > Viscum > Viscum album. The sequence continues at coordinate 1,984,224,274 of OY728119.1, forward strand.
TTACTAAAAAACATTATTAAAAATATCTTAAGGAAAATATGGACATGAGAGAAAACGTTTCTTGACCAAATTGAAAAATAAAGTCTATTTTCCTTAAAAGCATTCATTCCTAATTTTAAGTAATTTGAGAGATTAAAATGAAAGAAAATATTTTAATATTAAAAAATAACTATATTATAATAACATAAATTAGATTTGTGAGAGATATATCATTTAGCTTCATCATCATAAAATTTAGTCTTAAACAATCATGATAAAAATTGAGAATGTGACATAAAACTCTTACTGCTTTGGTAACATTTAAATCACAACCCCCATGAAAGAAATAACATAAAATTAAACTTTAAATACAATGAATATAAATATTTTCATGATATAAAATATAATTGGGTAGTATATACACCATATTAAAGGAAAAAACTGTGAATATGGCATTTGTCTCGTAGAAACAAAAGTGAGACATGAAACCCTTACCACTTTGCAAAAAAAATTAATCCAAACCCCATGGATGAAATAATTTAAATTTTAACATAAAATACCATGAATTAAGAATTATACTTGATATAATATATCAAAGAGGAATTTTATACACTATATGAGAGGAATAATGGGTGAATATGGCATATATCTCACATAAACAAAGGTGAGATGAGAAACCCGTACCACTTTGGAAAATCTCAAATAAAAACTAATTTGAAGAAATAATTTTAATAGTAACACTAAATACCATTAATTAAGAATATAAATGATATAACATATCAAATTTTAATTATATACAACCCATAAACAAAATTTCTTTTATAACATCAAACAAGTCTCAATGAAACAATATTGAGACGAAGGGTGCTTACCTCAAGTTTGACTTTCTTCATAGGCACTTTTAAACACCTGTACAGAAAATTAAAACTTATTAAAATTATATAAAATATAAATATTAATACTTAAAAAACCATTCATGTTTTACGTATAAAATCTTATCACCCATTCATTAATAATCTTTCATTATCATCATCATTTAGGGTGTTAACTACCGCATTTCATTTGTGTTTTAGTTTAGTGGTTATGTTACTTTCACATTTAACATGATTTTATAATATAAAAATTGTTAATAATGATAAATATAATATATATTAATTATATACATATATATATAACTATTCATTTAAAACTATGATGAAAAGTGAATTTTAACACTTAGTGGGGGTGGTAGTCCATACGTACGCACGAGTGATGTTTCCATTTTCAATGGATGAAATTAAAAAAAATAACATTCAAAAAAATATTAATATCATAAATATCATATATATTAAGTAAATACAAAATTATAACCATCAATTAGAAGCGATGTTGAAAAATTAATAACATCTCCATGTGGAGGTGATAGTCCACACGTACGAAAGATAGATACTTTCACTTCTCATTTGACAAAACAAACTGTGTAGTGTATGGTTTTAACATAATAATAATAACATTTAAATATATTTATTGCATTAGATTAAAGATTTGTGTATGGATAAAATATATTTATAGGAAGTATAAGGTTATATAAACATTGAAATAGTTGGGTAATATGATTACCTCTAATTTGATAGACCTCCTTCGGCTTACATCTTAAGAATTAAAAGATTGATCTTATAGGAAGAAAAGATTTTAAGGATATGGTTAAGGAATCTATAAAGGTATTAGAGATGTTTTTTTCTAAACTAATGTCCTCAAACGTTGTTAATAAAGAAAAAGGTGAGGTTTCCTTTTATAAGTGAATTAAAGGACACACTAGGAATTACATAAAATATTTAAATGTAATATATATCATGATCATGTCAATTAGAATGAAGGAACCCAAAATTAGAATATAAATGTGATAAGGATAAAAATAAACTATGAAAATAATATTTATATAATTTTTGGAGACATTTTAAGCCTTATCTCCTAGTTAAACAACTACAAACCCATTTTAACATTAATTGTGATAATATAACCTTTTACCATGATAACTTAATTATATGACCAAAATTAAAATCAACCTTATAATTTTTTTATAAATTATTATTATAAATTTGGAATACATTTTATTAGATTCAATTTCTATAGGTGATAGAAATTAATTTAAAAATAAGAACACAAAACCCTTGGAAAAATAGTTTTTAGGAAAATTTAAGATTTAAGAGCAACAGTCATTTTAAATTGAAGTCATGTAAAAATTAGGTTTTCGTGAATTTTTTGTTATTTAATAAAAAAATTATGGTTTTTTTATTTTTTATAAAGATATGAAAAAATGGAACCTTCCAACCACACCATTAAATGGAAAGACCCAAAATAGTGTTAAATTTTAATAAAATATAACTTATGTTCACAAAAGTCAAGATTGGGTTACCAATTTCAAAATAATATTTCAAAATATTTATTTTAATATATAAAAATATATTTAGTATAGAAAAAGGTTTTATAAATTTTTTTTTCATGCTTAAATCATAATAATTTCATAAAATGGACAATATTTGAATAATCGGTATTTTTCACAATTCACTCAAAAATAAATCTTTTCAAGAAATCACAAAAAATTAATTTTAATCCTATTATGGAATTATTATTTAAAATATTATATCTATTTTAGTCAAATATATATATATATATATATATATAATTTGTAGAAATTATTTATAATATTCATGTACAAAATGCATTAAAATCCATTTTGAAGAAAATGTTTTTTTAAGCACAAAATAACTTTATTCTCATTCTTTGCCTAAAAACAATAATTAAATGACTATTAATATATTTTATTGAATATATTATCTAAAAATATCATTAAAATAATTTATAAATAGTTATTAATTTAATTTTTTTAAGATAATGACGCATTTTGCATATAAAAAATTATTTTTCATAAAAACATATATTTTAACTTTCAAATGCTATTATTTTATTTTATAAAAAATTAATATACAATAAATTAATTTTAAAAATGTGAAAAAATTATTTCTTATAATTTAGTTAATTATATTCATACCCATCAATCCCACAGCTAGGTGATAATTTTCACATTAAATAATAATAATTCAATAATATATTATAGTTCATTTAAACTCAGTGTTATGTGTAAAGAAAGATATAAATGAAATTAAATTTATTTGAAAAGAAATATATTATAAAATATCAACGTTTTATAGTAGGTGAGATCTTCTTATAGGTTAAGGGAATGATTTTTTTTGTAAATATAACTTTTTTATATAAAGAGAGAACATGTTTAATTGGGAAACTGGATCCAAAGTGGAAAATAAAAGAGTGTGGGATAAGGTAAGGTCAATCATACATCAAAAATTTATTTCAACACATATTTTAAACATAGTTTTATTTATTTTTCTCTTAAATATTTTACTTTTACTATTTTTCATTCTTACTATTATAATTAATTTTTACCTAAGTAATTTACATTTAGTGCCTAAAAATAAAATGGGAATTCTTATATAATTTTGACCTATTAATTCAAAATATAACGTTTATTTTATCAAATAAAATTTTTATGTGTAAGAAAAATTAATTTTAACATTATAACATGTAACGTGTAAAAAACAATTTTTAGGAAAAGTGTATTTTTAAGCATAAATGTTATGTGTGGGATAAAATTATCAACAATATTGATCTGAATGAAATTAATTTTATTCTTATTAACTAATGGAGAGTTATTTGGCCTTAAAATAAATAAAAACATAATTTCCCATAGAAAAATATTAATTAAAATATAAATACTAAAAATTTATTTTTCTAGAAAAATATTATTTAATTTTCAAAAGATTCAACATGGGATTCTAAATTCAACATAGTATTTTTAAATCCATAATTTAACTCAAAAAATAAATTTTCATTATGAAAAATGTTTTATAATTTTTTTATCATGCATACTTCTTAATATATTCATAAATTTTATATTTTTAGTAAAAATTTTATTTTTTCACTATTCATCTATAAAACAATCATTTCATAAAAAAATCAAAAATTCATCTTAGGTTAATTTTTTGTATTTGGAATTAAAAAAATAATTTAATTTTATGAAATAAACATTCTAAATGTGATAAGAATTGACTTTAATAATAAAATGAATATGTGTAAAATAGAAGTGTTTTTAATCAAATGAAAAGGCACTTTTATTAATATATATTTTCATATATTTTTAATAAAAAAATTACTTCTATTGATAACGGATAAATCGATGGTTATAATATATCAGTAATATTTAATAATTTTATTTTAATTTATCCTGGTTTCATTTTAGTTTAGTGTTTCATGTGAAATAATCTATTTAATACATTAAGTTTTAAATGAATATATATATATATATATATAGTAAAATATTTAGGTGTTACATAGTTGGTGAAGATCAAGATGAAATCCTAGTACCCACTTCTGATAATGTTGTACCTCAAGTACCCACAGAACATGGGCTTATTGAAAATATTATTAAGGCTAAGGGTACTGATAATTAGTTTCTTTTGTTGCTATAAGATCCTCTATCATATCATTATTATGTCCTCCTATCAAGAGATTGGTTTGTTTTGATGTTGATGAGATAAGGATACCTCACTTTTTTAATGTTGCCTTTGATTTTTTTTCAATAAATTCTATAAGCAATACTATGGATATGCACTCTATAAAAAGTGAAGAATTAAAATTTGAGAAATATTTCTTTATAAGAGATGAAGTCGTTGGTTCAAAAGAGGAATATGATGAAGAACAACATTTATTGAGGGGATTTATTCCTACTGAACCATCCCATGAATAAGAATAATAAGAATAGTGAGAAGAAGAAAGATGTGTAGGATGACCACTATTTGAGAATTATGAGGGACTGAATTAACTATCCTACTTCAATCAATTGTAAAGAAGATGGTTTTTGTACTTACCTTAATGAGAGATGATATGTGTAGTTTAAAAGAACATGTAGCAAACATGGATGAGAAATAAGTTCTTGATTCATAGTTTGATGAGATCAAGTCATTAGTTTAATCTCAAATAGAAATCATTTGGACTTTGTTAATTATTTAATCTGATGTCTCTACTTCAATATTGGAAGTGGTTAACTCATCTATATATAAAATTATATTATATTTGTATTTCATGAAAAATATTACCATATCTAAATTTGAGAAAATCAAGAGGATCCTCAAAAATCATGTGAAATCTATTCAGATAGGTATACCAGGACTTTCATCTATGACAAAATTTGTGGACGACAAATTTATTCTTATTTCATCACATTTTGATACCAATAATGATCATATAGCTTACATACAGTATGATTTTGTGTATGTATACACATTTTAACAAATTCAAAGAAGTTTAACTTCTGATATTAAGTAGGCTCAAGATGTTAATTGTAGTGTTATTCAAGGCTTGCAAATAACATTGGATGATCTTTTTTTCTTAAGAAAAGTATTTTCACTCTAAAGTCTAATATAAAATTGGACCTTGATGTCACAACGTTAATTTTTAAATTACAACAGAAAATGTATCCTCCAATTAATGAGAATTATATGATTTTATCCACCATATTGGACATAATTGAGAAGAAAATTGAGGCATATCATACTTTTGATTTAGTGGAATCTTATGAGGATGATGTTGAGAAAGAATTTCAACTTCACAAAGACCCCTCAAAGTGAAATGAGGTGGATTATCCTAGTAAACCACAACCAATGAGAGTCTCTTTTATGCCCTCTTAAATGTTTTCAAAAAACAAGGTAGATGTATTATGGACTCCATTGAGAAGATATTCCATAAATAAAATATTTAAAACTAGGATAGAGTGATTAAATAGAAGCATTGGCATGTTTATTCAATTATTATGAACTTCTGTAAATATTTCATAATCAAAAAAATTGATATGTGTGTAGATGATCTATTTCACTTAAGAGATATATGATCTCTAGGTCCTTCCCTTATTGATAAATATCCTACTATAAATCAAAATATTCAAGCAATATTTTATCCCTCTTTTATCTACTAAAAATAAAATCAGAATCTTACCAACCATGTTAGGAGATCCACTCTTCCTACCCCATCAACCAAGCTATCCCTCACTAATTCCAATAAGTATGAAAAATACAAACCAAATAACTCCAAATAATTTATAAATACTAGTATTGGCAGACTTTTTAAGATAGAAAATATCAGTATTGGTGGGGATTCTAGTTCAATGGTATCATTTAGTGAGATGCACCATCTAGATCCTTCAGTTTTATCTATTCTTATACGAGATCCCTCCTTTCCTATTTCTTTCAAGAAACCACCACCTAAAACTAAACTTATAGAGTCCTAAATTTCCATTATCTCTCATCCTAAGACAAAATAATGGAATCTCTTATTTTATACATATTTTTTAATTTTAAATGAAACCTTACTATTATACAATTCAATATTCATCTATTATATCATAATATTTTTTTTGAATAGTTAATATTTCTCCCAAATTTCATATTAATTTTTTGTTTAAATATGTTCATACTAGTCAATTATATATCTATTTACATTTTAGAATTTTATATTACACAAATTTATCTATTCAGTGTTCTATATTGAAATACTTTTACCTCAATACATTATCTTTCATTTTGATCTCATATAAATGGGGATAAGATCTGAGTAAATGAAAAATTTTAATCTCAACATGAATGAAACTTATACTTTGTATATCATTAAAAGCTATTTAAAAAATTCTTAAATAATTAAGATCTTTTTATAATAAAAGCAGGGGGTATTTTCTTCACACTTATGTTGTTCCAATATATCCCAATACTTAACATGTTTTGATTCCCACAAAATAGTGGTTTTTTTTAATAATGAATTTATCCTAAGTAATTTTAGGTGAATACGTAATAATTTTATTAGTATTATTTCTAGTGAAATTTCCAGCTAGTTTTTTATACGAGTTTCAAGGAATTTTTTTAGGGAAATTTTTTTACGATCATGTAATGTTTGGAAGTAGGAAATTATCCTATATGCTGAAATTATCTTACGACCACATTCTTTATTTCAAAAATATTGAAAAGTAAATATCTTATGAGAAAATCATAGAGTAAATATCACATGACATTTAGAAATTTCATAAGAGAGGAAACTTCCTATAAAAATTATACTATCTATCCATAAATCCATGCATTCCAGATATGTATTAAATTAAATTATCCTAAAAGATAATAAAGTTATACACACTATGTTTTGTAAAATTAATTTATCATATAAAGATCAAATGTCACACAAGTTCATAAAATATATTATACCTACTCAAATTATCCTATGGAATATTATTTCTATATTATATCATGAAATTAAAACATCATACAATTTATAAAATCATATAAGACTAAGGATTTAATTCAAAGGAGAAAATTCTTATGAGACTCAAATTCATATCCCAAAGGTGAAATTATCATAAGAATTAGAATAAGTTTCTACCAATTCTAAAGTTAAAAAATGTGTTAAAGTCTCATACTAAATTCAAAAATATTACTAATGAAAGGAATTCATGTGAATAAGATGAATTTATACGATCAAATGCCCTGTGAAGAAAATTCTAACAATTATAAAGATATATGGAGCTAAGTATTTTCCAATATTTAATGAAATTATTGAGAAATTAATTATCACTTCAGTACTCCAAGAAAATTTCAAACCTAACTTTTCTTTTATCGATAGTTTTAGTCTGAATTATAAATGAGTGGTTTATATATAATTTATATTATTAATAACAAAAATATTTCCAAGAATGGCCAATTTTGTAGTCAACCACTACCTCTATATTTGAATTTTTTGGACAAGAAGGACATGTATAGAGGATAACTTGACATTTCCCCCTGATTATGATATTATATCAACCATTTAAAAGGATAATAGTTCTATATCAATAATAAGTAGAGCTATTATTAATATTAAATCACTCTCTCTCTATATCTTGAGCATATTCACTCTATTTCATGATCTATAGTACTGTGAAACTAAAAAAACGTCTACTATTGTTGTAAATTTAATATTATTTACTATAGTTTAAGAACCTCTAAATCCAATCCTTGAAGTCGTATTCTATCTCTTGAAATTCTTCACCATCTAGTAGTTGCTGTTTGAAACTATTTTCTAAACCTAATTATCATTTATACATTTATTTCTTTGTGAAGTTTACACTCATTGTATTGAGTGCATGAGGGTCATGTATTGGTCTTGTAAAAGGGAGAGACTAGAAAAATCTATTAGAACCATTGTAAGAAGTTATAGTTTTTTCACTCAATTATCAAGGTCCCTAGAAAAAAGAGATGTATAGTGAAAAACATCAAACTTGCAGAGAGAGTGATTGGTGGAGTTGACTAGGGGATATTTTTGGGTTGAATCACTATAAATTTTCAATTTATTATTTTTTAGAGTGCAGTACATCTTTTCTTAAGTTTTAAATAGAGTTTTTCAAGAAGGAGAAGATTTTAAGAACTAAATCCCGCCCCCCTCTTGAGTAATTGTGAAACACATAATGAAACAACAATTTTATTAGTGGATGAAAAAAAGTGGTTGTGAAATCAATTTTATGTGACCTTTTGACTATGTTTTAAAACTTAGAATTTTTGGAATGAGCTTCTTAGGAACAACACTATTGTATGATTTGATCACTCCTATTTTATACCCTGATCTAGCTCATGTAGACATAGATATGATTGATTTATTCATCTTTTATTTGAATATATTTATTGAAACACTTTCAATTAATAATGATGGTTTTATTGTCAATAAATATGAAAATATATGGACTGTATTGGTAAAAAACTGAAGGGGGGATTATTGAACCTACTTGGGCATGATGCTATATTTTTTATCAATAATTATTTACATATTATGATTAATGAACTGATATTAATGTGAAATAATAGTGTTGATTCCTATGAGAAGTTTTTTCAAAAATAGGTTCCATAAAATGAAGTAGACTTTTGAAGATATCTGGAAGAAATATAATTAAATTGGGGAAGAGATTGATGGAAGTTAAAGGTATCATATGAACAACATTGAGCTTAAATATTTAAGTATCAAATGTATTATATCTTTTTTATTTTAATTTAATTTTACTTTAAGTACTTATGAATGTTGTGAGATTATTTTTGATGAGTTAGATCAATTCTAGTATTCATAGATTTTGGTGAATTTGAAAAATATGTGATCATTGTAATGATCATATAAAATTCTAATAAGGTTCACCCAAATGTTGAGAAATAACAAGGGAAATATTCATAAGGTTCATTTTTTTATGTCCTTGTAATTTTAACTATTTAACTTTATAAGGTTTACACAAAACCTCATAAGGTTCACTATATGAATTTGTAAGGTTATCCACAGAAGTTTTTAAGCATCCTTGACTTTGTAAAAAAAGTATTAGTTGAACGTCCTGTGGTTTAAATTCATAAGTTTTAAATTCATAAGGTTTATTTGACCTTATGAAATAGAATATGGGTATAAATATGGAAAAGAAAATAAACTTTCACTAAGGAACATGAGGCTCCCTACTTTGTGAAAATCTAATAAAGAAAAAATTGGTATTAAATCAAATGATGAAAAACTTGTTCCTATAAGTATTATACATCATAATAATGAAATAGGATTATTATTAATTATAATAAAGTATGAGTATTTTTGATACAATAAAAGAGGTTATGCCATGAAAAAGTGTCGCATTAAGCTATTCATACATGGAAGTTTTTTGTGGATCTCGTGAAAGCTTCTGAAGATGGATATATCCAGAGTCTCATAGAAGATTAAAATTGATTGCATGACTAAGAGTATGTGAATTTGAATAAATATTTAATGAGATGGTCATAGTGAGATATTTATTGGAATTTTGAATAGATTATTTGAAGTTTATTATCATGATCAAACTATAGAAATTCTCCAGATCTATTGATTAGTGATTTTTTAATTATGAAAAATCAATGAAGTGTTTCCATATTTAATTAAGGAAAATTTATTCACATAATTATTCGAATATAAAAGGATAAAATGAGTAAATGAAATGTAAAGATTATGATTTGAGAATTTTAAAATTGATATTGTGTGAGGGAATTATATAGTATCTATATTGAATAAAGAGGAAGAGGAAGAAGATGAATATCTATTTAGCCTATGTAGAGGCTTGATCTTTCAGTCGTGATCACTCCTAAAATGGAATCATTCAATTATACCATTTCTAAATTTTAACTTTTTAAGACCATACATTCTAATAAGTTAAAGGTATTTCATTTTCCTGGAAAAATTTATTGATAATAAGAGAAGAAATTTTTTACATGTGATAGAAACCATGACACACTTAGGAAATAGTCATCATTTTATAAGGTGATCCCCATTAACAAATTTTTTATGTTTATTTAATTTATTTCATCATTGGTAGTATTGAGAGTACTATGTTAAATAATCATGGGGGTATTTGAGATTAAGAATATTTATAAGTATCGATCCCCCTACCCCACTCTCAGTGCTTACAACCCTATAAGTGATCATAACACATGTAATGAACATATACAATTATAGTCCAGGTACAAATATATGTTATAACCTTAAGCCACCACAGTATGTATATACCTCTATGTAATAACTGAGATCTATTACATATTATATGATCATATACCCTATTCCATAATCCACCACATACAGGATATGATTATATGCTATTCTATAGTTAGAAGAGGGAGTGGGGTCGGGTGAGTAGTCAATCATATAAATCCTCGACAACTTAGATGTTGGGAAGAATACCTGGAACTCAAGGCCAAATATGAGCATTAGTTTCCCAAAACAACCCAGTTGGTGTAGCATAAAAATTAATATAACATAATGATAGTATAGAACACATCCAATATAAGAGAAACTATCCTACCCTAGACTAGAACATAGTTAATTTACCAAACTACGACCCAACTACCATCATTAATACTGTAAAGCTAATTTAATTCTAACACTAAAAGAAATAAATTTTTATCTTAAATAATCATATATTAATTTAACAATTACCAATCTCTTTATAAAACCCCAACATGAATCTTGATTCAAACATTTACTTTAACCATAAAATCCCAATGTGGTTTTATATTCAATAATTTAATTCTATATTTCACAACCATTATCCTATAATCATTTACCCAAAACATTTCATAGTTTCCATTTAACAAATCTCTATAATCATTAAAACCCATTCCAATGAGTCCATTCATATTTAATTACCATTCAATAATCATAGGTATTCTATGAATCGGCCAAATCTATCTCAAGGAATATATACACCCAATTAAAGAACAATTCTATAGGAAGAATAAAATAAACATAGTAGTTAATTAATAATAAAAACAACCACCAAGAAAGGATCCCAACCGGATACCACTATCTTGGTTTCATCCTCATCACCTTTCTAACCATCCACTCCATACCAACTTCACCAGCATAAAGAAACATCCATAACTGGGGAAAAAACCATCCCCTAGACTTTAAAACCAAAAATACAAGTTTTTTATCAATTCAAAGAAAGGTATATATCATTGAAATATAAAAATTGAATAAAATAATATTTTCCAAATAAAACATTAGGGGGGAATTTTTTCTAAATCATAAAGTCATACAAGATTATAGAATCAATGAATGAACACATCCAACCATTAAATTATTAAATCTAACATTACTGGTCATTCTTCACTAGCTATATTGACAAACTCATTTATAACAAACTTCAACAAACCAAAAAATTAAAAACATCATCTATATCATCTATTAATCAAGTTCAAAGTAACACTTCATCATGAAAAATAATTACAAGGAAGAGTTATAAAATTCAATGGATAATGCATTCATTATACTCCTAAACTTACCATATTTAAGTTATTTAATACATTTCAAGATTTTCAAATGTGTAAAGAATCATAAATAATCATAACATCAAGCCTTAAAGGTATCTATAAAATCAAATTAGGAAACCATCATTAATAAAATCTTAATTTCATGTGAATCACAAAACTCTTTTCAATTATCTTAAAACTCATTAACATCTCCATTATTCTCTTTATTGGGATAGTTCCACCATTTATTCATAAATTATTAATCCAAATAATCTCAAATAGACACATAAATTAAGCAGAAGTTTATGGATCCCCTGCCTCAATCAATGCTTCATAGCCACTACAAAGGAAGAAGATGATAAAATGATCATAATACCCATGGATACACAAGGGAATCCAATTCAACCTATGACACAATGATATCCTCCTTAAAACTATGAACCAACATCACTTGAACCAAAAAACTACCACTACTATTGCTTTCTTTAGATGAAGAAAAGATAAGAACTTAAGAAGAAAAGAATGGAAACTACTTTAGATCATAATGGGTTAATCTCTTTAAGATAAGGGATGAAACAAATTGATGCATGTATAAAGATCTATAATTATGAAACTCTAATCACTTGAGGTTTTATAGAAATAAAAGGAATTGATAGGAATTCAGATAGTGTTTAGAATTTATATAGGTACAATAATTTATGGCATCGTGACATGAAAAGTAATGGTTATGACATGGAAGGGAAATATTAACCAAAATCCTAATATCTATATTGTAATATACTATAAATTACCTCATTTAAATCTTATTCAACATTTTAATCTAATACAACTTGGTAATTGTAACATCTCACCCCTCACCCATTGGATTTGGAAGAGGCAATGGTGCTACTAGCCTCAACTGACGTCCCCAATACACTAAAGGCTGGAAACAAGAGACAAGGGTATACAAGATCATCAAGGGATGATCTTCCATGTGATGAGATCAATCTACTAAAGATGATAGAATGAAAAAAAATCTATGAGATTCATTTAAAGAAACAAAATATAGCTAAAACCAGAAATCTATATTATAGTAGCATACATAATAAAAAGGTAAAACACTGATACAGTAAAGGAATATAGAACAGAATACACCGAAGTGACATAAACTAAAGCACCTCCCAAACAAGATCCAATCTCTAACTACAATTCTGAAGTCCACTACATCATGATTCATCACTAAGAATTCTGAAACTTTTCCTTTACCTGTATCTCAGTACATAGTATCTATAAATTTACCAATGTTCCAAAGTAAGGGGTGAGTATAAAACTCAATAGGAAATTCCTAATGACTTCCTGACACACACCACTAAGAATAAGAATAATATATCTCGAATTTATATAAAACAGAGGATGTGAGTATCAAAAATGTTCACCATAATTAAAATTGTTTAAGAAAAAAATAAAACTAAATAAATTATCCATTCTTTATTTCCACTTGTAATCATCATTCTACAATGCACATACCCATACATTCCCATTGACCATCCATATACTCATGAGTGGTTAATCATCTCATCACTAAGTAATAATTTGATGGAATCCCATGTTCCACTTTTGTACCAAACCAAATATTGAACCAAAAAGGAAACACCAATGAAAATTTCATGAATTTATGCCAACCACACATTCCATGTTTTCAACAAAAACCATTCCTTTTGAAAACCAATTTCTTTCAAGAAATTTATCAAACAACTTATGTGCATTATTTCAAAACAAAATATTTAGGTACCAAAACCAAATAACTTTTAGAGAAAAGAAAGAAATATTGGTCAAAACATCAAGCCCTAATGTTCTAGAATAATTTATGTGGAAGATATGTCACCTACCTCACAAGTGTTAAAGAGAACAAATAAAGGCCCAAGAAAACTCTATACCCTACCTTGAAACTCCTTCCCTTCATTAGATTCCAATAAGATCTCATCAAAATACACTTCATCAAATATAGATCTATCAATAACATATTATATGTATAACTTTTTGATAGATTATGTGAGTAAATATAGATATAATAAGAAATAATGAGGACATACTATTGATTTCATGGATCTAATTCATATTTACTTATCAAAAATTTATTTCAGATCAAAATAAATCACCAATGACACCTTGGGAAGGAGTGAAGTTCGAGATCCTAGTAGAAGAATAGAAAATTAAAGTTGTAGTGTTTTAAATTTTGGTTAAAACCCAATTTTAGAGTATTTATTGATTTTACCATTGTTAAGAAAAACAGTTTTTCTAATGGTGCACTAACTGTGTACATGCTACTAGACATTACCCATGGATTCGTATAGTTTAGAAAACTATGAACCAACTGTGTGCATGAAATTGTCCAAATAAACCCAAGTCTCATAATTCATACGAGTAACCCACATAGTTTTTCCAAACCATGCACCAATTGTGTGATCATCAAGTGATTCCTAGCATATCCTTTTATGGTTTCTTAGATAAAATGTGTGTTTTTTACTCACTATTCTCAAATCATGCATGCTTAAAATCATTTCAAAACACACCAAAATCATTCCAAAGTTCCCAAAACTCATCTTAACTATTATATAAAATATAAATACATAATTAAATGATAAATTACATTAAAATAGGGGTGTTTTATTCAACCCTCCATTATTCTTTCCATCCCCAGAATGTTCTATATGTTTGGTGCTTTGGAAAAGTTCAAACCATTTCTCAAACACAAAATATTCCCATCCACATGTATATTATTAAATCTAACCATTATACCATAAGACTCATTCCAAATTGATAATTGTACCATATAAGATATTCCCCTATCTATCCACAATCTGTATCGGCATGTGAATCAATATAGCATCCAGATCAGGATCAATATAGACCTATCAAATAACATGGTCAGGATCGGGATGGTACTTCTTCAATTCAGATAAATGAAATACATGTTTAATTGAGCTAAAATTTGTTAGTAAAGATAAGTGATAATACATATAACTTATTTAATATAGTATCTCAAAATGGATAGCATATAGAGGAGATATTTTACTTTATTTTCCCAAATGATGATGCCTTAACTTCATAAAGACTCTCAAGAAAACATAGTCTCCCGATTTAAATGATAATGGTCGATGATGATGATCTACGTAGTATTTCTGATGACTTTTATCCATCTTTATGCACTTCTTAATTATATAATTCTTTTCTATTATCTCATGCACAATTATATGTCTGATAAGTAAATACCCACCTATTTCCACCCAATAAAGTAGGTAATGAAAAGGGAAACTATATAAAACTTTGAATGGAGCCATATGTATTGAGTTATGATAACTATTATTGTATGATAAATCAACTAATAATATATGATTCTACAATGAGCCTCAAAATTCTATAGTGAAATATCTAAGAAATTATTTCAATGTTTTTATCATCAACTAAAACTATCCATCCATTTGAGGATAATAAGTTATACCCATAGCCAATTGGGTTATAAGGCCATGTTATAAGGATTTCCAATACTAATATGTAAACATGGGGTCTTGGTTAGACAAAATTGAAATATTAAAACCATTAAAATTTATAGCTTCCCAAATATAGATTTTTGAAAATTATTCCACCATATTGGACTCATGAATAAGGATGAAGTTATCCAACTTTTTGAGCCGATCTATAATCACCCATATGGAATCGTGATTTTGATCCATTCACAGTAGATTTGTGATAAAATACAAAGATACATTATCCTATTTCCACATGGGTATATATAAATATTACAACATACCAATTTGACATTGGTTCCCTACCTTAACCTGCTAATATGTGATGAATCTTGTGACATACTCTATTGCCCTATATTTCATACTATCCTATCAAAACTATGCACTCATCACTTTATGAATATTTTTAACTCAATGATGAAATAACTATCTAGTGAGGTGGTAGGGAGAAAGAATTTTTTCTCAATAAGTCAAAGGAACCACAAAATAATATCTAAAATTCTATAAAAATTTCTCATTGACCATTCAATCCTCAATTATCCCCCCCCCCCCATTGAGTTTTGACCTCATGGTTAGACATTTAGGATAGGTTGTATGATCATCATTAACCTACTCAATCAAATCAATAAAATCGAAATAAAAATATAAAATCACCTTTCTCAATATAATCCAGATGCATATTATCGATGATTACCACAAGCTACAACAAATATAAAGCCTCTGCGGAAATTTAACAATATGAATTTCAACTCAATGCATTATCCAAGGAAGTTATTTTACTTGGTATAAACATCAAGTCAAATTCAAACATCTAAAGGTATTACATACATCATCCTTGCCTTATATTCAAATATCTCTATGAGAATATTTATTTCAAGATTTTATGATCTATGAACTTTGTGAACTTATCACTAAATAGATGATGACGAAAAATTTTCAATGCATGAGAAGATGACAACAAATCATGTTTTGGAGAATTTTTATCATATATTTATAACTATTTTTACCCATAAGTTTCGAAATGATCTCCTTATAAGAGAATGAATCTAAGTATAGATTTAGATGCATCACAATAGACCACAGAGCATCATCCTGACTCTAGAAATGTAAGGATGGGCTCTTATGTGAGATGAAATTTAAGCTCTTGAAAAATTTACTGGAACTCATCACTCAATTGGAAAGAAATTTCTTTCCTTTTAAAATTTTTCATCTATAACGACTCAAACTATTATGAATAAAATTCCCCTTTTTGATTTAATTAAATATAAAACACATTTACTTAGTTTGTTTTATTATATCCAATTGGATTTAAATGACCATTAAGTATCTTTACTATTGATAATATAGTCTTTGAACTATGATCACATGACTAGTATAAATAGAGGGTATTAACAAATACTTTTGGCATAGATAAAGGAAGTGGAGACCTCAACCAGTAGGATTGTACCAAATAAAGACCATTTATCAAATCTTCCGAGGGAGATAGCATTTTTTGGATTTTACCTAGAACAATCACAAGCTGAGATCTAACAACTTAACCATGAGCGAAACCATTTATGAGAGAAGTTCAAGATCACGGAGATCATGACCCAAACCATGTTCATAGAATGGCCCCATGAAAGCCCCACCATCGCACACCATACTCTTAGAGGATATTCTGGTTTAATAAAGGTATATGTATCACAACCATATAAATATGAATATGGGAATTATTTTTATAAATTAATTAATATATTTTAATCATATTATTGTTAGTTGTAAATTTTTTTTAAAGCACAAATTTTATTTTTGGTTAATATTAAAATTCAATTAAGAAATCTATTTTGATGAATTAATGGATTTTGGAAGTAAATAATATTTTAATAAAATAATTTTATTAAATAATTTTTATTGAATAAAAATGATCATTTAATTTTTAAGAAGTCAAATGTAATATTTATTGGGGTTTGAAAATTTTTATTGTCAAAACCAATCAATTTTCAGAAAATGTTAGTTTTTTTTAATTGAAAATTCACATATTTTGAAAATTATTTAGATAAAATGAATTTTTTTTGAGTCAGGGTGTCAAAATTATCTAATGGTAAATTTTTCATAATTTTCTAAGAGTATATTTTTAGGGTAAAAATTAAATACAGTATAAATATAAAGTATGTTTTATGAAATCATAAAGGCCTAATAGTGATTTAATAAATACAATAAAATGTATCCTTAGGAAAATAAATTCATTTCCTTAAAATAATGTGATTTATGTTTATTCTATTTATTTTATAAAACCTTAGTGAATCATCTAAGACTTATAAAATATTTTTAGATTTTAAAATCATTTCTTTGAAAGTGTTACTCACCTCCACATAAGAAAGGAAAATATTTTATTATCTTCAGAACTTATCCTTATAAAATAATTTATTACCCTCACCTTTGGTAGAACCCATTGGAAAAAACCATGGTATGGTTTGTGGTTTTGAATATTTTATTATGTAGTGTCCAAAACCAAAATAATAAATAAATTCTACTCTTTTCCTAAATAAACCCACCCAATATCCCATTTCTCATCACTAAAACTCCTTGTATCACATCCATACTCTTCCCTTAACTCCCTAGAGTCCTCCAAAATCACCCCAAGCTCTCAATAAGCCCCTCATAAGCCTTTGTATTCACACATTCAAGGGATCCTCACCTTCCTCTCTTTTCTTCAATTCAATAACTTTTTTAGAAATTAGTCTTGATAATTTCAATTGGTTATATTGTAATTCCATTATTATCATTACCTTACTATCCTATTAATGTTATTTTAATAAGTTAACATCTATTATCTCTCTTTTTTACACTTATCTAAGCCATTACTATGCCGAAATTATGTATGGGATTTTCCACCCTTCTCTTTTATCAAGAATTCCTTTTATATTATGCCATTTATTTTCCTTTTTCCTTGTTGAGATATGTTCTTAAATATCCCCATTACTATTAATTTGAGGTATAAATTATTATATCACATTTCACTCTCATTTAAACCTCCTAAGAACCTTTATGTACACTGGTTACCATGCCAAAATTTTGTAACGGTTCTTTCCTTATTTTTCTATCTTCAAGTTTCTTTATTATGACACACCTTCTATTTCAAATTTTTTACATTGGGGAATGTCTTTCCATGACCCTATTATTTTACATTTCATTTATAAATGATGAGATACCTGTTTCTCTCTCATCAAACAATTTTATGAATTTCTATATGATGTCATTATGCTTCCTAAGTTGCACCACAATTTTTCAATGACAAAATAATTGTGTAATTAATACCATACCCATTTCTCTATAAATGGTATTAACCATTATTCACATATACTTATTGACTAGTTAATTATATGTATATATTCCACATTACTTTATCATTGAATAAATTATTATGTTGAACGAATCCATGATTATATGATCTATGTGGCACACTTAAGCATGAGAATGAAATGATTTTCAAGGGTGAACCCTAATAGCACTCCAATGCATTGGGTAATGTTTAGTATCATGATACGTCATTTTGGGATAGGTGTGTACATGATTCCTTTATGGGACATTTTCCACCATGATTTCTTGGTGGGTTAAGCCCGAACATGTATTTATGATGTCTTGTTTTAAGTTGTTTCCACATTTCTCATGTTATGGTTATCATGCTATATCATTCCTTATTATCCATATTCATTTTATGCTCCTTTTATAGGCCTATTGTCTAACATCTATTGTCATATTCAATTTATTCCATGTTTATTCCATTATTGGGATTTATAGCCCACCCCTTTCTTATTTTTTTCCTCAGGTTATCCCATGTAGTGTTAAGTATTAAGGAATGTTTTGGTCATGTTAAATAAGTTTTCAACAATGATATTTCTTTTTTTATGTTTTAAGTTGTTATGTAATGTACCTAAATTCCCAAATACATTAAACCTCTCGATCTCCTAGGTGGTGTTAAGTGTAATTTTATGTAATAAAACAAGTATTAATGTGTAATAAAGATAAGGGTTTTCATAGTTGGTATTGGAGGATAGGATTAGTTATTTTTTAGATTAGGATTAGAAAACTCTAGTGAAATCCTTAGGATTATAGAACTCAAGATAATTCTTTAAGGGTGAGACTAATTATAAGAAAACATCCCTAAATTTTGGTATGTATAGATTAAGTGGTTTATCAAGAAAATACATCTCTATCTGGATACTACAAGTAGATGTGGTTCTGGAACAGATGCGCCTAGGGGTAACAACTCTAAAAATATGTTCCTGGACAAACTTAGGGTAATATTTTGTATGACAATAGGCCTTAATGTGAACCAAGTTTGACACTCCTAGGGTATAAGCTTTTTTAAATTCATAAACTCATTATGAACAATTATTAAGGGAATAAAAAAACACCATAAGAATATATGTTAGGAAATAGATCATATATAACATAGATTGAAGCCTAAAAATTCATAATTTAAGAGATATATATAATTTATAAATTGTACCTTTATTGTAATTAGATATCCCTTTAGTTGTTTAATAGTTTAAAGATACTCATCACTAAGTCTGTTTTGGATGAATTAAATGGTTAGAACCAGAATCAAAAAGTGAAAGATATGGTTATAATCCATGGTTCTATGAATTCATTTATATCATGAAATTTTAGTATAATAATCAAAACACCACCACAAATCATGGAAGTAGATATGTCGATAAAAAAGGAAAATGGGGCAATTATTACATCCTGTGTATATAACTCCTCCCCTGTCAACATTTGTGGGAAGAACTTCCCGTAAAACCTTGTCATACTTCCCTTGGGGTAATTTGATACAATTCTAGGAATGGATTGGGTTTCCCTATATAAATCCAACATAAATTTTTGAGAGAGGGAAATCACTCTCTATATGGAGAATCGACCCCCAATTCTATACAAATTCAGGGAGTATGATTAATCTTCTTTAGCATAATCATCTCAAGCATGCATATTATTACCCTATGAGAAAATGTATTTATCTCAAATGATTGATTCTAAGGAAAGGATCATCCTAGAAGACATTCCTATTGTGAGGGAATACACTGATGTATTCCCCAATGAATTATGTAATGGCCCAGACCTCCCCCGTCCATTAATTTTTTAAAATCTGGTGTTTGAGGTGTTATGGGAGGCAATGGTGACTCATTTCAAGAGTTTTCCAAAAATATAGTTTTTCTGATGGTGAATCGCGAAGGTGAGTCACTAACAGTAGCTCGTCTGACGGTGGTTCATCCATTGATAGGTCGCAATGGTGTGTCAGGATTAGTGAGTTAGAATAGTGACTCATGTCGGTGACTTGCATCGGTGACTTGATGATAGTGAATTCCATCGGTGACTCATTGACGGTGGGTTGTGACAGTGAGTCGCAATGGTGACTCGCTGAATGGTTTCTCACCAAATAGTGGATCACCGAATAGTGGCTCATAGAACAGTGACTCACCAAAAGGAGACTCGTAATCAGAATCTCATCACCGATAGCTCATTCTAATGAATCTTCCAGTAATTAGTCATCCAACAGTGACTCACCCAATATTAACTCACGATGGTGAATCACCCAATGGTGAGTCACATCTAACAGTTTGTTAAAATTTCATAGTTCTTCTAGTTTTTCAAAATTCGCCCCTTTAATGTTTTATTTGATGTAAATTGGGTTTAAAACCATATTTAAATGGTTTTATGTCCATTTTGTGGGTTATGGATCATAACTTTAATTTATTAAAATTCCCAAAGGCTCCTAAATAGGCAAGTCACCGGGTCTTGGTCAATATCTTTCATTAATGGATTTTGAAACCGTTTCTTCCATTGATATAGGATCTGGACTTTCTAAATCCAAGATCCTCTCTTCATTGTGTGTTTTTATTTTCTCTTGATATGAGGCATTCCCCAGAACATTTCTTCCCTGAGAGATCATGTGTTGTGTTGTATAATTTAGACCATGTTTCCCTAGAACCTTACACACCCCCTATTTGGAACAAGGGGGCAGTGTTGATCATCTGTTTCTTGAGGTGGGGATCCCTTCATCCCACTTGTTTGTGTATCATGCAGGGTGGGTGTACGAATGTTTCCCATGTGAAGGAAGTTGAATACAAATTTAATAAAGATAATTTAATCGACTTTAAATCAATAAACAAGGGCTAAGGGAAAGTGATTCATGCTTCTATTTCATTTTTTATTGATATTTTGATCTACATGGGATAAATTCCTACTAAAAATCCTGGTCATTGTTGGTCATTGTTTGTGCACTCGGGATGACTTGTGATGGATTTTTTTATCATGTGTTGAATGGATGTATATATGAAATTGATTAACTACATATATTCAGTTAAATAAATGGATTCCCTAGTATCTAAATTTTTCTGTGATAACCCTTAAATTATCATGTGTAATTAAAAAATGAGTGTTTTCTAAATCTGAATACACTCTACCTTGTTTGGTGTGGCTATGTGATGTGTGTGGTTTTGTTTTGTCTTGTGCCCTGTGTGGTTGTGTGGTGCTAAGGTTGAGAGCGTGGATATATATTATGGTGGTATGGGTGGTTTAATGGAATCTAAAGTTGATATATTTATTGATTGTGGAATGTATGGGTAGTAATTGAGTAGTGGGGATACAGGTTCATGTTTGAAATGTTTATTTTTTTGAGTGTGATGGGTGTATATTTTTTTATACAGTGGGGTTGTCAGGTTTGGTTGTAATGAGATGTGTTTCAGGGTTTGGCTATGTGTTGGGGGTTTTCTTGTTGAGATGATGTATTGGGAGGAATGACTTCGAAGAATGATAATTACATTTGTTGGTAAGGGTGTTGAATGGAGTGGAAATATGAAGTGAGTTATTTTACTATGGGTTTTTTCTATTGTATGGTTTATGTTGTGTGGCTTGTTGCATGCTATTGTTGGTAGTTTCCTAGGTAGGAATGGAATAAATAAATGGTTTTTAAAAAAATAATGATAATCTGTTAAATGAGTTGGTTGAGGGTATGTTTGAGTTGTGTCATATTGTGGATGGATTTCATTTATCGACTTATGAAGTGATTGTGACTGGTATTAATAAATGCATTTAGAGGTAAAATAATAGTGGACAGTATCATAGGGTGGTTGATTGACTGATTGAGAACCCATTGGTTGGTCTTGAGTGTTTGATACTAGATATGCATACCTGTATTTTCCTTGTGTTTTCTATACACACCCCACCCTAGTTGAGAACTATGTGTCGAACACCCCCATTTTCATGGGGGAGGGTGTCTTTCCCAACCATCCTAGTGGGAGGATGGATGGATGGCCACCCACTCTTCCATGCTCCCTATCCAAGGTGGTGATAGCCCAAGATTATTCAGACAAGTAGTGGTCTGTGAGGCCCAGGTGTGTGTGAGAAAGTTGTGGTTTCCCCAGTGTCTTTCGGATGAGATTTGTTGTGCTTTCCCATGTGTTTTCAGGATATGGTGTGGTATGTTGCTCATGTTTCTATAGGAGGGACATGGTTGTGAGTCCTAGGTGTGTGAATATTATATGTGATGAGCTTCGTTTTCCTAGGTTACAGGACGAGATGTGATGCCCAGGTGTGTACAGGTGGGTTGTGATGTGGTGCTTTCAGAAGATTTGGGAGCGCCGAGACATTTTCCATTAGGGTGTGATGGTGGTTAATCAGTGGAAAAGTGGGGTTGGGTACCCTATCATTGATGTGCTCTATATTACTTTACTTGACTTGTGTAATTTGGTGAGAGTTCCTTTGGTGAGGTTGTAGTGGGTAGTATACCTTGTTAGGCTCTATTTTTTTCTCACAGGGGAGTTAGTATGCTTCTCCCCTTGTGCATGCGAGACTTTGATTTTCCTATTGAGTATACTTGTATGCTCACTATATGTTATAAAACTCTTTTCATGTTTCTAGGAGGACAATGAGGACAGTTTTCGGCATTACTAGCTCAGACTTTGGGACATCTTCTATGTCAATGATTATCTTTGTTCTTTTGGTACATACCTTGGATTTTTATTGTATTTCTAGTAGTTTTATTTAAAAACAAGCATGTGGGATGTATTTTTTGCTTCTTTTATATATATGACTTGTAGTTTTTTAAAGGTTGATACATCTTATCTCCCGATCTTTCTTACCATAAAAAGGGTAATGCCTCCCATTTCATTATATTCAATACCCTTGGCACTAGTCTCCACCCCGGGGCCTACTGGAGGCGAGACTCAGGGGTCATTATCTCTCTTCCATCATTTTCCACTCAAGAGGGGCATCTTTGGAGGGAGGGGGTCATGAGAAAATGGTATCAGAGCTGATGGTTGAGATATAGGATGGAGTTTGGATATTGGAGTTTGGAACAGTGAATTTTTCATGGGTTGGTAGGGAAACAGTGTCAGGTGATCTTGGTTCATGACATAGGCTAGGGAAGACTCGCTAGAACATGGGATTTTATGGCCTCATGTGATCCGATACAAGAAATATGAGTGTACTGAATGATCAAGTGAGGCTACACTGTTTGTAGGGTGGAGATCCTAGGAGAGTTACATGCATCATAATGACTTTTGTTCTTGTTTTAAATGGGTGTTTTGAGGGATTTCAATAATTAAAGAGTTTAAATTAATCTTAAATAAAATTACATACTACTCGGGCTTAGGAGTTCCTTATTTTCCTTTTTTATCCATGGCACCGGTAGTCGTCTTCATGTAGTGCAGGTAGTGGAGGCTTAGTAGGATGACCCGATCGATCGACAGAGGGTTGATCGGGTAGAGGAGGATGATTAGTGGCAGAATACACTATGTGATTTATAGGGATATGCCTTAGGAAAGTACAAGTTTAGTGTTCCGAACATGGATATGAAGAGTTGGATCGAGGATCTTGTTATCACCTTCAATTTTATCCAAGCTATGATGTATTATTGTGTTCCTTTGGAAGTGATCTAGATACGAGTAGCCACGTGTCAGTGGCGGAAACTATACCTAGGGGAGCAGAAGGAGGCTTATGTTCTATGGGTTGATTTCAAGAAGTAGTTCTGAGTCAAATTCCTTTCATTGACCATAAAGGCTAAGAAGAGGTAGAATATATTATCCCTCTATCACGGGAGTATATCGGTACAAGAGTTGGGGATCAAGTTCAAGGATCACCATAGTTTTTCTTTAGATCTCATTCTATACAAGGAGTCTCATGCAAGACGTCTAGAGGAGTCACTTCATCCTTCTCTCCAGTACGTGGTTACCCCCTTCACCATACTAACACACTTGGAGGTCTAGAAGAAGGTGGAGGTAGTTGAGCGGATTCACTCGTTAGGAGGTATGTTATGAGGAGGATCTAGTAGGGTTCTTATAATGGAAAGGATATCAATATAAGGTCTTATGTGTAAGGGCCTTTTAGGTATTTTCAATTTAGGAATCGACCTCTGTAGTTCTTGTTTCAGCCTTCAGGTACTTATGCATTTCTTTTGTTCTTGGGGATGAGTTTTTTCATCTGTGGGGTATGTGGGAATCTTCAGAATCAGTTTCCAATGGTCGTTTGATCTCAGTATGGTGGAGGTGGGTAGGTTCAGTGCCCATCTCAGCAATAGTTTCTAGCTAGGTTGTTTCAGCAATAGGGATAGTTGGCCCCAACTCCACTGAGGTGAGATAGAGTAGGTAGGGGCCAACATTAAGGTGTTCCTCAGGGACCTCGACCTAGGCGTGGTCATGGAGGTGGTCCTAAATAGAGTGTTAGAGGATCTAGAAATGGTCAGTTTCACACCACAGAGGCAAGAGTTTCAGTAGGGTCGGAGATCATTTGAGGTATAACCATTTTGTTTAGTACCATTCCTTGTGCTTTGATTGATTCAGTATCTTTTCACTCCTTGTTGAATCCATTATTTCCCATGCTTTGGGACTAATCATAGAGAGTCTTCTTGGGCCCCTAATGCTGAGTACACCCTTTATAAGTCAGACAAGTTTGTTTGATGTATGTTGGGGATGTAGACTGATGATGGGGATGCATCAGTACTTTGGGGATATCTTCTTTCTACAAATGCACTCATACGATATCATCCTTGGTATCAGCTGGTTGTATTTTGTGAATGTTTTTATTGACTAATTCTAGAGGAGAGTCATGTTTTAAGATGTGGATGTCCAAAATGTGGCTTTCATTGGTGAGTGGGGTTTCCAGGTGGTCAGTCATCTTATGGAGCCTCTACTTTTCTTTTTAACCAAGCTGTTAGTGGAATTAATGGATGTTGAGGAGGAGGAGGTTCTCAGCATTTTTTGGGAGTTCTTGGATGTCTTCCTCGAGGAGGTTGTGACTCTACCTCCTCAACATGATGTTGAGTTTGGGATAGACTTACAGCCTGGTGCTAGTCCAATATTGATGGATCATTATTGGATAACACCTTATGAGTTGAGGGAGCTCGGAATTTAGATTGATGAATTAATGAATAAGAGCTTTATCATATTCGTTGTGTCATTGTGGGGTGATCTAGTCTTGTTTGTGAAGAAGGAAGATGGTGGTCTGTGGTTTTTTATAGACTACTAGATATTGAATTAGGTAATGGTCAAGAACCGTTACCCTCTCCCGAGGATAGACAATCTTTTCGACTAGATGAGGGGAGAAATTTGGTTCTCTAATATTTATCTATGGTCTGGATATAACCATTTGAGGTTGAAGGAGGTAAATATCCTAAAGGCTACTTTCATATGTAGGTATGGGCCCTTTGAGTTCATAGTCATGAATTTCGGTGTTATGAATGCACCATCCATGTTCATGGGGCTTATAAAATCCATCTTTCATGAGTTA
Organism: Viscum album; assembly: GCA_963277665.1. Taxonomy (NCBI): domain Eukaryota; kingdom Viridiplantae; phylum Streptophyta; class Magnoliopsida; order Santalales; family Viscaceae; genus Viscum; species Viscum album. Next base: position 1,984,250,390 of record OY728119.1, read on the forward strand.
TTAGACTATTTTTTCATCATATTCATCAATGAAATCTTGATCTACATGAAGTCATAGGAGGAGCATATCGAGAAAATCAGGACTGTCTTGCAAGTCCTTCGACACCACCATCTCTATAGAAATTTTTCCAAGTGAAAGTTCTAGACATGAGAGGTGCACTTCCTTAAACATATGGTGTCTCGGCAGGGTATAGCAGTGGACCCATTGAAGGATGAGGTAGTTGTTTCTTGGGAAGAACCCAATAATTTTGTAGAATCTCATAGTTTTCTCAGTCTAACAGGCTATTACCAATGTTTTGTGAACAATTTATCTCATGTAGAAGTTATGTTGACGAACGTGACTAGAAAATACCAATCCTTTGTGTGGAGTGATAAGTTCCATGTAGCATTCATCTATCTGAAGGGGAATTTTTTTAGTGCTCTAGAGCTCCAGCTTCCAGAGTAAGGGGTAATGTTTGAGGTGTTTTGTGATGCTTCTTGTCTGTACTTGAGATGTGTGCTGATGGAATAGTATGGAGTTATCTCTTATTGTTCTAGGAAGTTATTTCCACATGAACATAAATATTCCACCCATTATTTGGAGCTAGAAGTGGTCATGTTTGCGCTAAAGTGGTGGTAGCATTACCCCATTGAGGAGCGCTTTGTGGTCTTCACAAATCACAAGAGCATGAGGTATATATTTTTTCAGTGAGATCTGAACATGTGATAGTGGAGGTTGATGGAGTTTCTCTAGTACTAATACTTCAAAATATCTTATACCTTGGAAAAGGTAAATGTCATGTCTTATGCTTTGAGCAGGAAGTTACAGAAGGATGTAATTTGGGAATTTATAGACACTTGGAAGGCAACGGAGTGGTTGGTATCCTTGCACTTATATGTAAGGGAAGATGGTGGTAGAGGCTCATTTTTTTAGATGAAGGTGAAGTCTTCTCTAATACAGTATGTGGAGGAGTCTTTGTGGGGAGACTTAGAGGCATCGGTTATGTGTGATTGTGTTGACCAAGGTTATGCTCCAGCGGGATGGTCAGAGGATGTTCTGAATTTGATGTTGTTCCATGGAAGGATTTTTGTTCCATTTGATATGCATGAGGGAGTTCTCCAAGAGTTTCAAAACTCACCTTTAGTGGTACACTTATGATTTTCCAAGATGTTTCGCATCTTGAGAGAGTAGATTTGGTGGCCTTGGACGAAACGGGTAGTGGAAGTGTTTGTGGTGAAGTTCTTAGTGTTCTAGAAGGTGAATAATAAGCATCGTGTTCCCAATGGTTCGTTGAAGCCCTTATATTTCCTTGAGAGGAAGTGGGATGACATCTCAATGTATTTCATAACAGGATTACCCAAGGCTCAGATAAGTTGTGATTCAATCTAGGTAGTTGTGGACTAGATGAAAAAATGTGCTCACTTCTTAGAGATCAAGGAGTCGAGTGTAGTGAATTTCTTGTCTCAGAGGTATGTGGATGAGTTGGTGTGGCTGCATGGAGTTTTGAGATCCATTGTATCGAAATTGGTTACATGTTTTACCTCACGATTCTGTAGAGGATTCCAGCAAGATTTTGGCACTTAGTTACACCTCATAACTTCATTCCACCCTCAGAAAGATGGGTAGATAGAATGGAATATCCAAACAATGTAAGACATGTTTTGAGCCTGCATATTAGACTTTGGTGGATATTGGGTATGAAACCTACCCTTGGTAGAGTTTTCTTGCAATAATAGTTATCACTCTTCCATTATCAAGGATCCATTTGAATCCTTGTATGGGATACAGTTTCATTCACCTTTGTGTTGGATAGAGGTTGGGGGGACAGCTGTTCTTGGTCCCGAATTAGTACAGATCATGATAGAGAAGGTTCATCTCATTCGTGAGAGGATAAAATCATCATAGGATCAGAATACTTTGTATTCTGATTGCAGGAGGATTCCCTTGGATTTCAAGATTTGGGATCACATGTTATTGATGGTTTCCCCTCGATGTGGTAAGTGTAAGTTCAGAAAAGGGAGTAAGATTTCTCCTAGGTTCATCTGACCCTTTTAGGTGTTGGTATGAGTTGGAGAAGTGGTATACTAGTTGGTATTTACACCACAGTTGGAGAGGATCCATGATTTCTTTCATGTATCTTATCTTTGTTGGTATCTTCACAATGACTCTCATGTCTTTGACTAGTAAGAGTTGGATGTCGAAGATGATACAACATTCATGGAGTGTCCAGTAGAGACCCAAGACCTTCAAGAGAGGGTTCTAAGTTGACAGACCATTCCCTTGGTCCGTATGTTGTGGAGGCATGGTACCCTGGAGGAGAGTACTTAGCAAAGGGAGACACAAATTCATGACAAGTACCCAGAGTTGTTCTGATTTCTTCCATGTTGTGTTTTAATTTATAATGTAATTTTTGAAACTTTTTTTTCATGATATGAGTTTTTTCCTTGTTTCGTGATGTGTGATAAAGTCCTAAAATTGGAAACAGGGAGACCATATTCCTAATTTAAATGCATTAATTGAGATGTGATTAAACCTGTGCGAGGGATTTAGAATTTCCCAGAGTAGATAGTATCTTGACATGGAGGAAGGAATTACCTGATTCAAATGTCTGGACAATGTGGCTTTTGGTGCTTGTGTGGTGTGTCTTGTGGTAGGTTGTGGTAGTAGATTTTGGAAGAGGTGTTCTTGGATATTGAGGTTTCACTCCAGCTTTCAAACAGCATAGGGTGGTTTATCATTGAACATTGGTCTTATTAGTCGATAGTGGTGTTTCAAGCATAGTGAGAACCTTATGAGGTATATCATGGGGTGGTTGTTCAGACCCCTCTTTTCCTTCTGGGTTGGTTTTGAATTTTTGAGGATGAGAATAGTTTGGGAGGTATCTGATGAAATTGATCAGACCTCCCTAGTCCATTAATTTTTAATAATCTTGTGTTTAATGTGTTCTTGGAGTTAATGGTCACTCATTTCAAGAGTTTGAAAAAAATATATTTTTTTCAACGGTGAGTCGTGATGGTGAGTCACTAAAAGTAGCACATCTGACAGTGGTTCATCCATTGGTAGGTAGCAACAGTTAGTCAGAAAGGTGAATCGCATCAGTGAATCACAATGGTGACTCGCTGATGGTGAGTCACGTTGATGACTCACTAACGGTGGTCCGCGACAGAGACTCACTAAATGGTGGCTCACTAAATGGTGGCTCACTGAACGGTGGCTCATCAAATGGCGACTCACCATCAGTAGCTCGTCACTAGTTGCTCACAATAGTGACTCGTCCAGTGGTGAGTCATTCATCGGTGACTCACACACCAATGAATCGTGATGTTGACTCACCAAACGATGAGTCACTTTCAACATATTGTCAAAATTTCAGGGTTCTTCTAGTTTTTCTATATTTGGACCTTTAACATTTCATCTGATGTAAATTGTTTTTAAAACCATATTTAAATTGTTTTGAGTATGTTTCAAGGGTTATGGATCATATCATTAATTTACTAAAATTCCTGAAGGCTCCTAAACATTTAAGTTGTGTGTTCTTGGTCACAATCTTCCATTAATGTATTTTGAAACAATTTCTTCCATTGATATAGGATTTGGAATTTAAAATTATGATATCCTCTCTTCTTTATGAGTTTTCATTTTCTCTTGATATGGGACTTTACCTAGAACCTTTCTTTCCCAAGAAATCATGCATTTTGTTGTGGCCTTCGAATTGTGTTTCCCTAGATCCTTTCACACACACTTTTTAACGCATGGAGGAGGTGTTGATCATCTCTTTCTCATGGTAGGGATCCCTTTTTCCCTCTTGTTTTTGTATCATGTGGGGTGGGAGTTCGAATGCTTCCCATGTGAAGGAATTTGAATCTCAATTTTGTAAAGATAGTTTAATTGTATTTAAAAAAAATAAATAGGGGTTGGGAAAAGTGACACATGCATATATTTCTTTGTTTATTTATATTTTGATCTATATGGGCTAATTACTACTAAAAATCATGGTTATTGGTGGCCTTTGTTTGTGCACATGATATGACTTGTGATGGCTTATTGTTGATCATGTGTTGAACAGATATATATATGTAATTGATTAACTATGTATATTTAGTTAAATAAATGGATGTCTAGGATCAAACTTGTTCTGTGATAACCCCCAAATTATCAAGTTGAATTAAAGAATGAGTGTCTTCTAAATATTAATACACCCTTACTTGTTTGGTGTGGTTGTGTGTTGTGTGTAGTTTCATTCTCTCTTATGCCTTGTGTGGTTGGGTGGTGCTAGGGTTGACAGAACAGCTATAATGTGGGCTGGTACAGGTGTTGTAATATAATCTCAGGTTGATATATTTATAGATTTTGGAATGGATGGTTAGTGTTTGAGCAGTAGGGATGCAGGTTCTGGTTGTGCTATGTTTATGTTGTTGGGTGTGGTGGGTGTGGTGTTCTTATATAGTGGGCCTATTGGGTTTGGTTGTGATGATATGTGTTGTGGAGTTTGTCTATGTTTTGGGTTTTTTCTTTTTGAGAGGATGGATTGGGAAGAATGACTTTGAATAATTATAATAGTAGTGGTTGGTATGGGTGTTGAATGGAGTGGAAATATGAAGTGAGTTGTTTTCCTGTGTTTCTTTTTCCTCTGCATGGTTTATGCTTTGTGGATGGTTGTGTGTTTTGGTTGGTAGTCACCCAGGTAGATATGGAATGAATAAATGGTTTCTTTAATAAATAATTATAATTGGTTAAATGAGTTTGTTAGGGGTATGTTTGAGTTGTGGCTTATTGTGGATGGATTTAATTTATCCACTTCCGAGATGATTATTGCTGGTATTAATAAATGAATTTAGAGGAAGAAGCAGAGTTTAAAGAATCATAGGTTGGTTGATTGTTTTATTGATAACCCATAGGTTGGTTTTGAGTGTTTGATACTATATATACATACTTGTATTTTCCCTGTGTTTTCTATACGCACCCCACCCTAGTTGAGAACTATGTGCCAAACACCCCCATTGTCACAGGGGAGGGTATCTTTCCCAAACATCTCGATGGGAGGATTGATGGATGTCCAACCTCTATTCCCTTATCCCTACTCCAGGTGGTGATAGCCCTTGATTTTTTGGGTAGGTAGTGGTTTGTGAGGCCGAGGTGTGTGTGGGTGATTTTTGGTTTCCCATGTGTCTTTGGGATGATATTTTTTATGCTTTACCATGTTTTTTGGGATATGGCGTGGTATGTTTCCTAGGTGTCTACAGGTGGGACATGGTTGTGAGGCCTTTGTGTATGCAGGTGATATTGGATAAGCTTCATTTTCCCAAGTTTTGGAACAAGCTATGAGGACCTGGTGTGTGCGGGCAGGTTCTGACATGGTACTTTCAGATGTGGGAGCGTCGCGATGTTTACCATTAGGGTGTGAGGGTGGATAATCAGTGGGAAAGTGGTGTGTGGTATCTTATCATTTATGCGATCTATATTACTTTACTTTACTTGTGTTATTTCGTTAGTGTGCCTTTGGTGAGGTTGGGGTGGCTACTATACCTTTTTAGGTGCTATTGGTTTCTTCTTTATTTCTCACAGGGGAATTAGTATGCTTCTCCACTTGTGCATTAGAGACTTTGGTCTTCCAACCGAGTATACTTGTATGATCACCCTACATTATAAAACTGATTTTAGGCTTCCAGGATGACTACGGAGACCATGCTAGGCATTAATATCTTGGACTTTGGGAGAGTTATCGTGTTGATGCTTAGATTTTTTCTTTTGGTACTTACCTTAGAGTTTTATTGTATTTCTAGCAGTTTTATTTGAAAAAATGCTTATGGGATGGATTTTATTATTATTTTATATATATGTATTGGAGTTTTTTAAAGGTTGATACATTTTATCTACTGATCTTAGTTACTATAAAAAAGGTAATCCCTCCAATTTCATGAGATTCTATACCCTTGGTTCTGGTCGCAATCCCAGAGCCTACTAGAGGCTGGACTTGGGGGGTAATTATCTTTCTTCCTTTATTTACAGCTTAGGAGGGGAATATTTGGAGGGAGGGGGTTGGGAAAAATTTCTTGGTCTTCCTCCTTGTAGATAGGTCTAATTTTAAATCAATCTTATACTCAGGGCATTGCTGATATCTAATACTCCGTATAGTATGGTTGTTGTGGAACTTGACAAATTGAAGAAACAACTACAAGAGAATCTTGATGAAGGATACATATGCCCAAGTTCTTCACCATGGGGTGAACCAATCCTACTTTTCAAGAATAATGATGGTTAAATGTGCCTTTTCATTGATTATCATGAGCTCAAAAAGATCATGATAAAGAACAAGTATCATTTTCCACGAATTGGTTACTTATTCGATCAGCTACTGGGAGAAAAACACTTCTCCAAGGTGTATCTATAGTTAGGATATTAACAAGTTAGGGTGAAGAAGGAGGATATCCCCAAGACTACTTTTTGTATAAGGTATGGCTATGAGTTCATAGTAATTCCATTCAAACTCACTAATGATCCAGAAATCTTCATGGAATCGATAAATAGATTATTTATAGATTACCTTGACAAATTTTTGGTAGTTTTTATAGATGATGTTATAATAAACTCTAAAACCAAGGAGGATCATGAGAATCATCAAAGCACCATGCTAATGACCTTTCTAAAGAAGAATCTCTATGTAAAGTACAAAAAAGTGTGAGTTTTTGTTGAAGTAAGTATCATTATTGGGGAATATCATCATAATAAATTGGATATATGTGGATCCTTTAAAGACAAAAGAAATTAAAGGATGGATTAGTCCAAAATCTATAACAGATATCTATAGTTTCCTTGGGTTATCATGATATTATCACCAATTTTTGATAAATTTATCGTAGTTTTCAAACACTCTTTCCAAGTTAACTTGAAATGGAGTTAAGTTTACTTGGAATGATGAATGTGATGAAAGATTAATGGAGTTTAAAAGGAGTCTTATCACTTCCCATGTGCTCACACTACCCAAAAGTGGAAAGATTTTCATAATTTATATAGATTATTAGAAGAAGGGATTTGGTTGTGTGTTTATGTAAAATTACAAATTCATAGCCTATTCTTCAAGGAAGTCTAAAATTCATGAAAAAAACTATCCCACGCATGATCTAGAGTTGGAAGAAGTGATCATTTATTTGAATATTTGGTGCCATTATCTCTTTGGGGAGAAGTGTGAAATATATATGGATCACAAAAGTCTTAAATATATTTTTCCATATAAATAGATGAATATTGTCTATGAATATGTTTATAGTTCATCAATTATTATGACTACTCAATCCACTACCATTCTAGGAAAGCGAAAAAATTGGCGGATTCCCTAAGTAGAAAGGATCCCTAAATTTTATCATTGATGATAATTGAGAAGGATCTAATATTCTTAGACTAAAAGAGGATAGATATGTGAATCATAAAGGAAGGAACATCATCAACCCCTTCGCAAATTATTTCTCAACTGTCTCTTATTAAGAGGTTAAAGGGTGCTTAAAAAGATGATGTGGGAGTTCATAAGAAAGTTGAAACTATAAGAAAAGGTAAATCCTTGGATTTAAATGTTACTAAAGAAGGAATTAATATATTTAGGTCAAGACTATGTGTTCCATCAAATCTTGAGTTAAAGAGGGAACTATTGGATGATGCACACAGTTCAACTTTCTTCATTCACCTAGGAAACACAAAGATGTATTGAGATCTCCAAGATAACTATTGGTGGGATAACATGAAGTAGGATATCTCTGATTATGTATCAATGTGACTGGTATGTCAGAAAGTGAAGGCTGAATGGAATAAGTATAAGGTTATGATGCAACAATTACACATACTAATATAGAAATGGGAAAACATCACCATGGACTTTGTCACTTGACTTCAAAAGACATCCAAGGGAAACAATGTTATCTAGGCTGTTTTGGATCATCTTGAAAAGACTACAGACATCATTGTGATTCAATAGGATTTCTCACTGGAACAACTGGCATGGTTATAAATAAGATAAGTGTTAAGGCTACCCGGAGTACCACTATCGATTGTGTTATATTGAGATCCAATATTCGCCTCTATGTTTTTGAAAATTCTCCAAAATTCTCTAAAATCTAAGCTGAAGTTCAGTAAATCTTATCTCCCTGAAACTAATAGTCAATATCAGTGGACTATCCAAACACTTGAGGACATGTTGAGATCTTTCTTAATGGTCTTCGAAGGAAGATGGGACCAACATCTTCCTTTGGTAGAGTTCTCTTACAATAACAGTTTCCACTTGAGCATTCAAATGGCTCCCTATGAATCCATTTATGGGAAGAGGAGATGAACACCATCATATTGGGATAAATTTGGGGAATAAAAAATTATAGGTCCTCAAATGTTTGAAGAAATAGTGGATAAATTTAAGGTCATTTAGCAGTACATCAAAGCTTCTCAGATTTAACAGAAGAGTTATGCTGATAATCATCGATGAGGCATAGTGTTTTATGTTGGAGACATGGTATTCATTCACATATCTCCCTGGAATAAGGTGATGGGATTTGGGAATAATGGAAAGATTAGTCCAAGGTACATCATCCCTTTTGAGATCCTTGGTCACATCTGAGTAGTGGCCTATCGACTAGAACTCCCAAAAAACATGTCTAAAGTAAATGATGTATTCCACATATCCCTCTTAAGAAATTACATATTGGGCCTATCACATATACTCAATCAAGAGGTGCTACCATTGGAGAATGACCTTTCCTATGAGGAGTAGCCAGTGAAGATCTTATATCATAGAGAAAAAGTTTGACAAAATAAGACAATTCCCCTCATCAAAATGTTGTAGATAAACCACAAGTTTGAAGAAGAAACATGGGAACCAAAGGAGGTTATGAAGTATAATTACCGTCATTTGTTTTATTTTGGTAAAAATAACATTTGAGTGTGAAATTTCTAAAGGATGAAAGATTTTAACGACCCAAACTGTTATGAATAACATTCCCCTTTTTGATTTAATTAAATATAAAACACATGAACTAATTTTATTTTATTATATCCAATTAGATTTAAATGATCATTAAGTATCCTTTATGTTGATAATATAGCTATTTAATAGTGATCACATGACTTGTATAAATATAGGGTTTCAAAAAATCTTTTTGGCGCATAGAAAGGAGTTGATAGCCTTAACCAGTAGGATCGTACCCAATGAAGCCCATTTATCAGGGCATCCAAGAGTGATAGAATTTATGGGATTTTCCCTATACCAAGACAAATATGAGATCTAATAACTTAAGAATGAGAAAATAAATTTATGGGAGAAGTTCAAGCTCACCGAGATCACGGCCCAAACCACGTTCATCGAACAGCCCCATGAAAGCCCCACCATCGCGCACCTTACTCTTAGGGTGTATACTAGGGTAATAAAGGGATATGTATCAAGAACCTAGCAATATAAATCTTTAAATTATTTTTTATAAATTAATGAATATTTTTTCCTACTATTATTGTTAATTTTTAAATTATTTTTAAATAACAAATTGTATTTTTGGTTAATATTCAAATTCAATTAATAAATATATATTGATGAATTAATGGATTCTTGAAATAAATAATATTTTAATAAAATATTATTATTAAATAAATTTTATTGAATATAAATAATCATATAATTTTTATGAAGCCAAATGTAATTTTTATTAGGATTTGAAAATGGTTATTGTCAAAACACATCAATTTTCAATAAATGTTGGTTTTTATTTTTAGAAGTGAAAATTAATATATTTAGAAAAAAAATAGATAAAATGAATATTATTTTTTTAATCAAGATGTTGAAAATATCTAATGGTGATTTTTTTATAAATTTCTGAGATAGTCAATTTTTTGGATAAAAATTAAATACCGTATAAATATACAGTGGGTTTTATTACATCATAAAGGACCAATAATGATGTAATAAATACTATAAATGGTATAATCATCTGAATATATTTTTTTCATTAAAATAATGTAATTTTATCTTTATTTTATCTATTTTGTAAATCCTTTGTGAATACTCCAAGACTTATAAAATATTTTAAGATTTTAAAATCATTTCTTTGAAAGCATGAATCACCTCCACATAAGAAAGGGAAAAAATTTATTATCTTCAGCCCTTGGACTAATAAAATAATGTATTCTACTCTCCTTTGGTAGAAACCATGGTCAAAAACCATGGTATGGATTGTGTTTTTGAATATTTTATTATGTACTGTCCAAAACCAAAATAATAAAGAAATCCCCCTCTTTTCATATATAAACCCAGCCAAGATACCATTTATCTTAACTAAAACTCCATAGAGCACATAAATACTATTCCCTCCACTCCCTATAGTCCTCCCAAGGCACCCCCAGTCTCTCAAGAATCCCCTCCCAATCCTTTTGAGTCACACATTCAAGTATGAGATCCTCACATTCCTCTCCTTTCTCAAATTCAATAACTTTTTTTTAAAATTAGTCTTTATACTTTTAACTGGTTATGATTTCATTAAATTATTATAATTACGTTGCTGTAAAATTAAGGTTATTTGAATTATATACCATTTATACTCTCTCATTTTTAACCTCATCTAAGTTGTTACTATGCCAAAATTTCATAAGGGATCTTCCACTCTCCTCTTTTATCGATCATTTATTTTAAGTTATGCCTTTTATTTTCCTTTTTCCTATGTTGGGATATATTCTTAAATATCCTAATTATTTTCAATTTGAATTATAAATTATTATATCCCCTTTCATTCTCATTTAACCCTCCTAATAACCTTTATGTACACCCGTTACAATGCCAAAATTTTGTAAGGGTTCTTTCCTTCCTCCTCTATCTTTAAGTTTCTTTATTATTCCACACCTTCTATTTACAATTCCTTATGTTTTGGAATGTATTTCCATATCCATATTAATTTTCACTTCATTTATAAATTATGATAGACCCCTTTCGCTCTCATCAACCCATTTTATGAATTTATATATTACATCGTTATGTCGTTGAAGTTTCACCATGACTTTTCCATGCCAAAATAATTGTATAAGGAATACCATACCCATTTCTCTATCAAGGGTATTCACATTTTTGAGCATATATTTAATTTATTGGGTTTTACATCTATTTATTTCAAATTCCTTAATCATGGAATAAATTAGGATATTGAATTAATCCATGATTATATTATCTATATGCCACACTGAAGCATTAGAATGAAATGATTATGAAGGGTGTACCCTGATAATGATCCAATGCATTGATTAATGTTTTGTATCATGATACATAATATTGGGATAGGGTTGTACCTGATTCCTTTATGGGAATTTTCTCCACTATGATATCTTGGAAGTTTTATCCTTGACCTATGTTTATGATTCATTGTTTTAAGTTGTTTCTTCATTTCCCATGTTATGATTACCATGTTATATCGTACCTTATTATCCATGTTCCTTTTATTATCCATTGATATGCCTATTTTCTAACATGTATTGTCATCTTCATGTTATTCCATGTTTATTCCCTTAATATGCTTTATATTTCCCCCCTTTCTTATTTTTTTCCTCAGGTTATCCCATACAGTGTTAAGTACAGATGAATGTTTTGGTCATGTTAAATAAGTTTTAAATAATGATGTTTCTTTTTTTCATTTTTTTAAGTTGTTATGTAATGTACTTATCTTCCCAAATACACTAAACATCTTGATATTGTTGATAGTATTAAGTGTTATTTTATGTAATAAAAAATGTGTTAATGAGAGTATGTTTGTTATTTCATTGGAGAGGCAAGTCATGAAAATTCATGAAAAAAACATTGGCAATGTCATGCTAATCCAAGGAAACTATATATTTCAAAGATGTTCTTTAGTGGTTTCCAATAGTTAACATCTTCCAACTTTTCATGACCTAATGAGACTCATATTTTAGAAATTATCTATCCAAGGAAACATACCCATTTTATCGAAAAATCACACATTGAAATCTGAGTATAAAGGTGATGTTCCCATAAGATACCCAATACTATTCCCAAGTGTTTTTCATGATTGACCATAGTCCTAGAATACACCATAATATCATTGATGAATATCGACACAAAGGAGTAAAGATAACTCTTAAATATATAATTCTTCAATACATTGAACATTGTTGGTGATTTTATAAGAACAAAGGTAATAACCACATATTTTGAATTACCATAACTACTCCATAAAGTGATCTTCGAGATATCCTCTCTCCAAACTCAAAGTTGATTATACCCTAATCATAGATCAATATTAGAGATCCATTTGTATCCCCTAAATTTATCAAATAGATCATAAATTTTTGAGATAGGATATTTATTATTTATCATATCATATTTTACTCTATAATAATTAAGAGAAAATGAGTAGTTTTATTTTCTTTCTTAATAAAAAAATTGGTGTTGCCCATTGAGACATACTTGGTCGAATAAAGCCTTTACTTTACAACTCCTCCAACTAAACCTTAAATTCCCTTAATTCTATTAGTGTCTTCTTATATGATATAAGTTAAATAGTAATGTTCCATGGTAAGAGATCAATTTTAAATTACACTTATCTTTTGAGTGCTAATCAAGATAAATTATAAGTAAATACATCAAGAAATTGATCAATAATGGTTGGAACGCCTCCATATTTGATTGTATCAAAATTTTCCAAAGTAACTATGATAAATTGGTAAGATATATTCCTAACCAATGGTATCAAAGTTACTACTCTATTTTCATTCACATCCTAATATTCTTTAAATATATTATCGACAAAAAATATAAGTGTGAAACTAACTTGTCGAGCATAATAACTAATATGGACCTTGAAGTATGGAAACCAATCCATTCCCAAAAATCTAATCATATATGTCCATCTAAAAAATAAATAAATCCAAAATAAATTTATCCACATATATAGTTATAGAACAAATTACATTTTGGAACCAATGTCTTCCATAGATGTAAATGGAGTCTTGTTTATATTTTTTATCAATTCACACTGGGTTGGTTAGGGAGTATTCAAGGAAATTGATCTTACAGTGAATATGGATTCAGTGCTAAAGGTGAAATCATTTCCCAGTGTTTACAAAATTTTTGGGCTCAAAATAAAGTGGAAGGATAAAAAATAATGAAAGTTATATTTCTATTATTTAGTCTTCAAAAATATGGTAAAGTCATGGACCTCACAAATATTGGATTTTCACGAAGTTATGGATCTTTGTGAAGGTATCGAGCTTCATGAATGTATAGAGATTTGTGAAGGAATCCAGGGTCATGAAGTATTGATGGTTTTAAAATGTGTGATGGGATGATGGTAAATATATGTGACTACAAGAATATTTATGAATGTGAAAATTTCACTTAAGCTTCATGAATAAAGGATCTTCATGAGTGTGATAGAAGATGTTAACAAAAATTCCACTAGGAGCATGGGATATTTATGAAAGGAAAATAATATAAATAGGAATCCACTCATATTTAAAATGGAAAAATATATTTTGTGAAAATGTTGTATCACTCTGAATTCATTAAGTTATAGAGCTTCATGAATTAGGAATTCTTTGTAAGATTGCGCATTGTGAAAATACTGGTTAAGTCTTGATTGATGTTAAGGCTTTTCAGAATTGGGATTTTTGTGAAGACTGGGTATTTTGTGAAGAATTAGTGTTCCATGAAGGATGTTATATTCAAAAAGTTTGGGATCTTCATAAATGTGTGTAGGTTCACAAATGATGGAATTTATTTTAGACATAAAGTGTGTTTTGTAAAGTCAGGGAGCTTCATGAGAAGTAGTGTTGAACCATTGGTTTATGTGAACATTTCTTTTAAGTGTATCAAATTAGTACTTTAGTTAAAGTATATAGTTGTGTTAATAAGTGAAAATGACACAAATTCCCAATCTAATATTGCAACCTTCACATTTTAAAAGTGAGTAATACTTCACCAAGTTAGTGAGCAGGGGGGATTCGATGGAAGTGTTTCGAGGGAGGAAGTGTAATATCCCTAAAATTCTTGTAAAGGCAGTGTGCCTGATATAGATTGACTGTGTATGATCTTTTTTATTCAAAAATAATTAGTAAAGCTTAGTGAATTTAGGTATTACTAGAACACCTTCGGCATATAATCCTTGGAATCTCCCTTTGTGGGGAACCAAGGACAACTATTGTGTTGTCTCTCTGCATTTTAATGTTTAATAACTATATGATTCCATCATAAATGTTTTAAAAGTTCCTACCAAGGTGGTAATAAGATCCAAATATTTGGAAGAAAAATTTGACACCCTAATTCACCCATCCCCTCTCAAGGTGTTCTAGGGTCCTACAAGTGGTATCGGAGGGAATAGATTATCAGTGCTAAATAAATCCTCTATTGTTATAGAGAATTCAGTGAATGTTAGGTGAGTTCAAAAATTTGATAAAATAAATTTTCATATTTGAAATAATAGAATAGTATATCATATGAAATCCCTTAGGATGGAAGTTATCTGTGCCACATCTCAGGTAATTTCAGTTAGTGATGTGACAAGTCTCTCTATGACTAAAAAATATTGGAAAATGATTGATGATGATTCTAATGATCAAAATGTTCTTACAACAGCATTATCTGATCAAATATATTTGAAGGTGATGAGTTTCACTATAGTTGAGTCCATATGATGGAAACTGTAAAATATATATGAATTTAATAACAAATTAAAGGAGTCCAAAAATTAAGTCTTACACAGTCTGTTTGATGATCTAAGAATGTATCTGATGAAAATGCAGATAGATTCTTTAGTCACATAACTAAATTTGTTGGAGATATTTGAGAAATTGGGGAATAAATTAAGGATATTGAAGTTGTGATGAAAATGTTGATAAGTATCCCATATTTGTACAATCCAAAAAAATTGTCTCTTAAGGAAATATATTTTTCTAATCTTTATCTCGATGATCTGCTAAGTAGTCTATTGGCTTATGAAATGAGAGTCAAATCATAAGTTGTATCCAATTGAGAAAGAAAGGAAATATAATTCAAAGACATGGAAAAAACGTGATATTTATAGACCTATTGATAATGAGGAAGAAGAACTTATTTCATTATTTACCAAGAAATTCAAGAGAAGAAAAGGGAGATTTAAAGGAAAGATTCCATTTTCTTGTTTTTTGTGTGGTAAAGTAGGGAACATATCCTCTCGATGCCCAAGGAAATTTGATAATGTAGAAATTGAATAAAAAATCATGCAGAAGACTCATAATAGGTTCTATAAAAAGGATACTTAAAATCAAGAAATATATTTCAGAGAAATAGTGTTATATATAAAGAATAAAAAGATGATAATTACTTTTTGGAGGATGTAGAACTAGAGTTTAAATCTAAACTTGAAGCATCCATGATGGCTATAATTGAAAAGATAGAACCTATAAAGGATAAATATAATCAGTTGTTTTGTGTTGTTGATCTCAAAGTGTAACTTGAGGGTGCTCTTAATGATCTTAAAAATAAAATAAATAGAAATAGAAAGATGAGAGCTATTCTGAAAGAGAAATTATAGTATGTTTATCTGTTTGAAATAGAAATTGATTGAATATAAGAGAGGTATAAGAACATTTAACAACTCTTGAAATCTCAAAAAAGGTTTTGGAATTTAAACTCAAGATCGGAGAGAAGTAAAAAAAATTCATCAATTCCCTTACATTGAGACTAAAAGAAAAGGCTAAGATAGTTAACGGACTTGAATAAAAAGTTGTTACTTTAAGATGTAAACTGTAAAGTGAGTCAAATTCAATGAAAACAAATAATAAATTACAATTTGGAAAATTTTTAGATGGATTACTATTAGAAAGAGATAAACATGGTTCTAAAGGAGTAAAGAAGGTCTTGAATGATCAATGATCCACATTTATGGGAAAAAGTGTAATTGGATGTGATTGAGAAAAATCAACAGCTAGAAACGGGATGAACCAAAATAAAGGGAAGCATAAAGTTTCACATATCACAAAGGTGCATGTTGTCCAAAAAAAATAAATTTTCAAACCAAATAGAAAATAGAGCTGCAAATAATAATCAAGCATCCATAGAGGATCATCGGTAAAATACCATTACAAAAGAAGGGGACATGTGGAGGAATGGAAGTGAGAATATATTTCCCCTCATGAAATGTCAATTCTATGGATTCATTGTCTATACTATATCTTACTGTGAAGAGGCAATGAGATATCTAAATGGGGAAGCATCTAGAAGTCAACAAATGATAATGAGACCATATCGTTCATTATATATAATAAATATTTTATTTGGATATTTTTTTCATTTTTTTAACTATAGTCATAAATCTATTCATTTCAGGTAGAATAAAGGTGGAAACAATACCTATAAAACTCAGAGTCAAGTCAATACCTATTAACCATGTAGATTTACTCTTGAAAATAGTTAGTCTCCTTTGGAAGAAGAATATTTTCATGATGAACCCATGAATATTGAAAAGAGATTCAAAAGGCCATCTACAGCCTCAACTTAATCAATTATAATGTCTTGTGTGATGTTTAAGTAGAGTAAATGGTAAGTTCTTGATTTCATGAAGAAATATAATCAAAAATATAAGAATGAAACTGGCTGCACAATCAATATTCTATGATCTGAAAAGGAGGAGAATACACATCCATTGAATTTGAAAATTACCTTGAAAAACATGTGATAAATCATGAGGTGTCTATAGGGATAACCTTTCAATAAAATGGGTTCATTGGACACAAAAATAGACAGGTGAACACTATAACTAGAACTATGATGATTGAGAGTCATCTTTCTCATCATTGATGGAAAGAGTATGTTCAAGTAGTGGTGTACACTCAAAATAAAATAGGTTTTTTATAGGAGAAAACCGGACACGATATGATATATGGTATGGAAGGAATCTATATATGAAGTATTTTCATATTTTTTTATATAAATGTTTCATTTGAAACAATGAAGAAAATCACGGCAAGTATGGTGATGCTGCAGATGATGGAATATTCCTTGGATATCAAATGAAGATTAAAGCCTACAAATGTTACAATAATAATCATAGAAATATATTGAAGAGTAATAATGTCAATATAATTGAGGATAAAACTATAAATACATCAATTAGATCATATGTTGATATAACTAAAGATGAATAAGAAAGTAGACAAGCGATATTGGACAGTTTGTAAAACATTCTGGGCTCACAAAATGATGATGATTTAGAAGAATAATTAGAAGAGTATAACATTACTGAATAAAATCTATCATAACCTCATAGGAGAAATATAATAATATAAATTGATCAATCCAACATCATTAGGGATTGGACCGCACCCACAAATATAAGTAGAATGAGTAATAAAGCACATTAAGTCTTACTATCAAGTGTGGAACCAACATCATTTGAACGAGCAAATGATGAATCATGGGTTAAGGACATAAATGAAGAACTGGATTAGATTGATAATAAGTATACATGGGAACTTTTTAGGAGAATATAAAATAAAAATGTTATTTTAAAAAATTGGATATTAAAAAACAAATTTGATGGGCATAGAAATTTGATTAGAAATAAGGTACACTCATTGTGTAAAGGCTATGCCTGGATGGAAGGAATTGATGTTAAAGAAAATTTTTCTATAGTAGCTAGTCTGGAGTCGATCAGGCTCTTCCTTTCCATGGAAATATAAATATGGTACAATGTTAATCATATGGGTGTTAAAATAACATTCTTAAATGAGTTTCTTAAATAGGAGGTCTACATTGAAAAACCCGTAGTATTTCTAATTGGAAATAATTAGATAAAGGCTTAAAGATTAAATAAGGATATCTATAGTCTAAATTAGGAACCATGAGAGTGGTATTGTCTATTGTATTATTATCTAAAAAATCTATAATTAAAAATAGGAGGTGTGGAACATAATCTCTATGTGAATAATTATCTGAAAGTTCAATTTGTGATAATTTTGTTTGTGGGTGATTTTATTTTTGGCAGAAGCAGGTAGGAATTAGTGGAAGAATTTGATATTCACAAGAAATATGAATTAGAAATTTCCATGATTAGTGAAATCACATAATTTTTTGGGCTTCAATTGGTACAAAATAAGGATTACACCTTTATTTCTTGGGAAAAATATGCAAGAGAGCTGCTGAAGAAATTCAACATGCATGACTCCAAACCAATGATGACTATGAATGTGGTTGGGAAAAAACTTGGAAATCATGTGGATGGGAAATATGTTCATCCTACCTTATATAGAAGGGTCATTTTAAGGTTATTATATTCTATTGAAACATATCCATATATCAAATTTGAAACATTGTTAGCTGCTCAATTATAAAATAATCCAAAGGAAGAGAATTTTTCAATTTCTAAAAGAGTCATGATCTATATTCAAGTTATACTCAATTTTGGCTTATAATTTATAGTGGGATGAGATAATAAATTATCAATATTCTATAATGCTAACTAGGTTGTAGATATAGTGGATATAATATCCCCATGTGTTAGAGCATTATTTATTAGAAACAAGTGTATGGGATGGTTGAGTAAGAAACAAGAAATCACTTCTCTTGGTATAGCTGAAGTAGAGTATATATTTACCAAAAATACATGTTCTTGGCTATTTTGGATGAAGAAAAAATGACTAATATTGGTGATGATTTGAAAAAAAAAATGATGTTTAGTCACTGTGATAATAATATCAGGGTCGATCTTATGAAGAATATTGTTCATCACCCACATAAAAAACATATTGAGATCAGATATCACTTCATCAAAATAAATTGAACATGGTGTGATTAAAATGGAGTATTTTGGAACCAATGACCAAGTGTAAGACATCCTAAATAACCCCTTGGAATCAACAATGTTCATGAAACATTGTTTGAACCTCGGTGTTTAGCCACCTCCCATTGCGTGAGGAATTTACAGTTCATCCCCTATCCTAGTTTTTATTAATTTTTTTAATCTTTTTTTGGATTTGATGTAGGTATATGGGGGAGATATGATCTAGGGAGAGTTTTTTTATCACTTAAATTAAAAAATATAGTTTCATTGGGTTTATTTTCAATGGTAGAGATAAGTGTAATTTAATGATTAACAGGTTGGGAGGGTTGTGGAGGTCTATCAAGGCATGAGATATTTGTTATCACTCTTCTTTTTTATATCAATATTTTATTGCCTAGAATTAGAGTGATGGATGAGATTTATAAGGAATATCAGTTTTTTGATCAAAGATGGTGATTTATTTAATTTTTCTATAGATTGGAAGCAAACCCAAAGGGGGATATTGTAGGAACCAAGGTCTTTTATAGCTGGAAACAGAGTCTTATTTTTGTTTATTTTCAATCCACACTTGGTTGATTAGGGATTTTGTAAGTAAAGTGATCTTACAGTGTAATATGGTTTTAGTGTTAAAGGTGGAATAATTTCCCAATTTTTCCATAATTTCTGGGCTCAAAATCAGGAGGAAGGACCAAGCTTCCCAAAAGGTGGATTTCTAGGATGATCAATTCAAAAATATGGTAAATTCATGGATTTCATGATTATTGAAGTTTTTTGAAGGTATGGAGCTTTGATAAGGTATGTAGATTCATGAAGGTATAGAGATTTGTGAAGGAATATAATTTATAAAAGGATTTAAGGTTCACAAATGCGTGATGGGATGATGGTAAATCTATGTGACTAAGAGAAGATTCACAAATGGGAAAATTTCACTTAAGCTTTATGAATAAAAGAGCTACATGAACATGAATAAATAGGTTCATAAAAAGGATAATGTGGGTATGCGATCATCATAAAATGAAATTCCTATAAATAGAAGATCACTCATCTTTAGATGGGATGAATAGATTTTGATAAAAGTCTAAATCACTCTTAATTAGCGAAGGCAGGGAGCTACATGAATTAGGAATTCATTATGATCTCCAGCATCATGAAAAGACTGGTTAATTATTGATTGATGCAAAGGATTTTTGGAAAAGGGAGTTTTTAAAAGACTGAGAATTTCATGAATAATCAATATTCTATAAAGGTTTTGAGCTTCATGAAATTTGGGAGCTTCTCCAATTTGTGGGAGTTCATGAACACTAGAATTAAATTTAGACATATATGGGGTTTTGAGAAGGCTGGGAAATTCACAAGAAGTATAGTTGAACATCTGGTTTAAGTGAATAGTTATTTCAAGTGCATCAACTCAAGACTTATATGCAAGAAGAATCTCATTCTAATACGGGAAAAGGCATAAATTCCCAATCTACTTTTTAAACCTTTAAGTCGTTAAACTGAGTAAGACTTCACCCAAGGTAGTGTGTTGGGGGGATTCGACAGAATTTTATCGAGGGAGGTAGTGTGTTATCCCTAAAGGAAATGTGCTTATCATAGAGGATGCTAACTATTAATGAGGGTCAAATATATAACATGGGGAGACTATACCCTCTTTATCAACGCATAAAAATGGAGGACATAAATAAAAAAACAAATGATAAAAAAAATAACGAGAATAATATTAATATCACATTATAAACCAGAACAGGAATACAATATCCAAACTAAAATAGTAGACCTGTCATTTGAAATATGCGTTAAGTGTAAATATGAAAAGCCCAAAATAGAGACACACTAACAACTCCCTAGTGGGTCCCAGCATCAGTTTTGGTTTCCTTATCCATGCCCCATCCCAACTCATCCATCTAACATAGGGTTCTTTCCATTATCATGTCCTGCAAACATGAAGTCTATTAAGGTACTAATCATGCATCCAAGGTAGGGTGTGAGTACAACTCAGTAGGTCACCACCAAGGAAATATCAACAATACCAATCTATAATAGTGCACGTATTTTTATAAAGAATAAGGTACAACAAGGTAAACAGTTATCACATTTCATTAATCTTTAATTAACCATAAAAAATTTTCATGTTCACGTTGACACCCAAACCATCAATACCTTCTTCGTCCTATTTCATATACTGAACGATTTCACTAAGGGATTAAAAATCCAATATAAATCACTTTTATTATTCAATTAATTTAAATTCATATCATTGCTACTTGAAACCATAGTCCAATTACAACATTTTGGACTTAAAATGCTATTTTTAGCACCCTATGGTAGATGCATCATTCTATGTCCCACAACCTGTTATTATCATATATGGTATTTCTAATCATTAGTACATGTCTCACACACATATATTAGTCAATAAAATATGGTATTTTTAAGCATTAGACCACGTCCCACACACGTATATCACATATATCACAATATTACATATAACATATATCTCAATTTCATATACATCAAGGTTAAGAATTATTAATGTTCTTTAAAAAATTCTCATTAATTTGTAAGTTTTCAAATTTTTAAACAAAAAAGGTTCATAACATTAATTCACATGGAATAATATGAAAAAATTACCATTAAACAATTTATCATCCTTTAATTATATAAACCATTAACCCCTTAAGGTTAATTCACATATCCCTTACTTCCCATTAATCAATTAAATCATATCACATTAATCAACAATTCCACAATCCCATAAATTGACTATATTCATAAACCCATTAGTAAATAAATTCCACAATCTATTAATTAATTAATCAACCAATTTATTATTACTGTTCAAGGTGAAATTACTAAATGTGAAATAGGAATTTCACAATTACATACATGTAATTTAAATCATGACTTTTGGAATTGAATAATAGACCACCTACCTCAACATCATTGATGATCGTTTTCCAAACCATAAATCCCTAAATTGAATCAAAATGTTGAATTACAAAATAAAGAATGAGTTCTAGAACCAAAACCTAGATCCAATAATAAATGGAGTTAGATCTATTATACCATATATCTAGACCAATGCTAGTGGTAAAAAGCACTCTTATTCTTCTGAAAAGAGATATGGGAGAAAGTGGAAAGCACACTAGAATATATTTCCTATAAGGAGAGGTGAATATCCTTCAATAAGATATTTTAATCATCAATAATGGAGTTCAAAAGGCCATAGAATACATCCAAAAGCCTCCAAAATTGAAGGAAATCCATTAGGTTCCATTTGAGTTGAATGAGGTTGAAAACTGATGGGTTCAGGATTTTAAAATAAAATTTTCAGAAAAAATAAACCCACATACACAGTTTCCTAGTAAGGGGTACATATTTTTCCAAACCATGCACCCTTATTATGTTCATCTTCTAGGAATCACATGGTTTCTACTAAGAGGGAGCATGGTTTTCAAAACCTGGCACCAACTGTGCAATCCCCCACTATCTGGGGTTGCACAGTTTGTTGGGGGTGGGCACACAGTTTGGAAAAACTGTGTTTCAACCATGAACTTCCAATTTTCCTTCCAAAATTCCCAAATTTCATCAAAAACTAACCAAAATTAAAAAACCCACGCAAGATATACCAAAACATGGTTAAAAGAGTACCTCAAATTGAGCATTATACATCTCTAGAAAATTTTAGGAACTTAAAATCTCCCCACCTTATAAAAACTTGTCCTCAAGCTATACTCTCAATCATTTCTAGGATTTTGAGATAAAAATATCAGGCCAATAAGCCTATATATATGTTTCTCTATCCCATGTTTCCTCTGAAACACGTCCATGTTTCCATAATACTCAAACTATCAAGACGGTCTTCCCTTGAAACACTTTCTCACTATGATTCACAACATGTATCAGATGATCCTCAAAGGAAACATCAGTCTAAAGCTCAAAATAATCCACATCGATCACATGAGAAGGTTCGGGGTGATGCTGTTGAAGTTGTGACACAAGAAAAACGTCATGCATAGAATTATATATCTGTGGATGATCCAGTCAGTACTCGACTAGCCTGATTCTCTCCACAACCTCTAAAGGTCCAAAAAACATGGGATCCAACCTACCCTATCTCTTAATCCTACGTTTATCCAATCTAGGAGACACCCAAACAAACACACAATCACCCACTATAAACTAAAGGGGTCATAAATGTCCATAAACATAAGACTTCTACCTAATATAATCCATAGACACAAGATTTTGAATAAGCTACACCTACTTTGATGTATCTTGCATGAGACTCGATCCCAACAACTCTGACTCACCTAGATCTATCTAGCATAGAGTTGATCTACATAGCCTTCCATAAAGTTCCTCATATGGTTCCATCTGAATAGTCACCTAATAATTATTTTTACAGCCGAACTCAACAAGTGCCAATTGCTTATCCCAATACCGACTAAAGTCTATAATGCATGCCTGTATTATATCCTCCAAAACATGTATGGTATGTTCCAAATGGCCATATATATGTGTGTGTAAATCTGTATTCAATAATACTTGTGTACCAAGATCCTTCTAAAAACCTTTTTATAAGCTTGAAGTAAAACGTGAGTCACCGTCTGATATTGTACTCCATGAAAACCTGCTCATATAGACTATCTCCCAAACATACATTTATCTGAAATGATCCACATATAAAGTATCTTGTATAATCTATAAATGCACTAATTTCATCAATAAATCCATGATCATCCAAATAGCGTCATTCTTCCAAGTCATCCTTGGGAGACCCACTAAAAAATCAATGGTAACATCATACCACTTCTTTTCCAAAATGGGTAATGGATGTATTAATCCACCAGGTTGTTGATGCTCAACCTTGACTTATTGGAAGATGTATCATCATGTCATAAACCCCGCAATCTCATTTTTCACATTTGGTCACCTATACTATCAACGTAAGTCACAATACATTTTGGTCAAACCTGGATACACCACCCACTTCAAGGTATGAAACTCATGAATTAGCTCATCCTTCATACTTGTATGAACAACAACATGTCCCTATTCATAGATGATCTCATCCCCATATATGGTCTAATTTGAAGGTGACTTACCAACTTCAAGGCTTTACCTCAAGGCCAAACACTCCAGATCCTCATACTACCTCTCCTTGATTCAGTTAAAAAGTGTATATTCTACTGAAATTGATATAAGGGTATATGTTCCTATCCCTCCTGAACCACAACATACATTTCATCCATCAAGTTCATCATCTTTCACTCCAAATTAGATTCATGTAGTTCCTAAGTCTATGTTTTCCTACTTAAAGCATCAGTAACATGGTTTCCCTTCTTGGGAATATATGTCAGCTCAAAATCAAATGACTACATATACTCAACCCATCTCCACTACCATATATTCAAATATATTTTTGAAAAGATATAATTTAAGACATTTTGATCATTACATAGTAAAACTTTCTCCCAATAGATAATGTCTCAGCACTTCAATGCATAAATGAATACCATTAACTCGAGGTCATGCATAGGGTAATTACATAAATTTGGCCTCAAATTCCATGACCCATACACAAAAAATCAATCACCATTCATCAACACTACTTCAAGACCAATCTCAGATACATCAAAAAACATTGTATACTCTTCCGCTAGCTAGGGTAGGATCACGATCGGTGCAGTAGTCAAGCACTTCTTCAACTCTAGGAAAGCATTATCATAAGCTCCAAACCATTCAAACTTTACTCCATTCTTATTCAAGAATTAAATTGGTTCTTTAGAGTGGGAAAAGTCCTAGATGAACCTTCGATAATAACTTACTAAGCCTAGAATGTTGTGGATATCAAAGAAATTCTTGGGATGATCCCAAGAAACCACTTCCTACACCTTCTCTATGTCCACTAACACACCTTCCTAAAAGATGATGTGACCCAATAAATGTATTGGATAAATATAGAATTGGAACTTAGATAACTTCGAGTATAGATGATTTTCTCTTAGGGAACTCAAGATGATTTCAAAGTGTTCAGAATGATAATCATGAGTCTTGAAGTACACCAAGATATCATCCACAAAAATGACCACAAACTAATCTAGGTACGGGTGGAATATCATGTCCATCATGTCCATAAACATAGAAAGAGTGTTCTTCAACCCAAAAAACATTATGATGAACTCATAAAGGTCATTCCTACTTCTAAAAGTAGTATTATGTATATAAAAGGGCTAAAATCTCAACTGATGATACCCTAGTCTCAATTAAATCTTGGATAAATCACTATCTCCCATCAACTTGTCAAAGAGATAGTTAATATGAAAAGGAGGATATTGGTTCTTCATTGTCATTTGGTTCAACTTATAGCAGTCAACACATAAGTGCAAGGTCCCTTCAGCCTTATTTGTAAGAAAAACTGAGGAACCCTGTAATGATACACTCGGACAGATAAAACCATTATCCATCATCTCTTCTAGTTGAGTCTTGAGATATTGAAGTTCTGTTGGTTCCATTATATACGGTGGAATAGAAACTATCCCAGCTCCAGTCATAATATCAATAATAAATTCAACATACCTCTTAGGTGGAATCCCAAATAATTCCTTATTAAAAATTTCCTAAAATTGATCCACTATTGGTGGAAGGAAATACTGCTTCACACCCCCATCATCCAGCAATAGACTTGCAACCAGCATAGTGAGCTCCCCTAGTTGCTGATGAATTGGCCATGCAAGGCCTTCCTGGATATCCCACTCTCCATGGTGAACATAACTATCACCCTCAGAATACATAAAAGTCACACTCTTGTGGTAAAAATATATGTGGGATTGATATGCTACTAACTATTCCATACCCATAATCATGTCGGATCCTGACATATCCAGGATGTAGAGATCCCATAGAAAATGACACTCCACAACCTTGAGATAAAACCCTTTATAGAAAACAAATGTCTCTCGATCGTACCCCCAAAGGTGTATCAATCATCATAACCTCACTCAAAAACTCCACATCCAGACTTAACCCATTAAAAAGTTGTGTAAATATAATAGAATTAGAGGCACTAATATCAAATAAGGAACTAGAATACATAGAATTTATAAGAATAGAACCAATAAATTTCAATGGACTAGCCTTACTATCCACCAGTGTATTCTAAACAAAATCCAACTATCATACCAATCTTCCCTGTGATTCAGTATGAGCCCCTGAGTTTCACCAATATGATGATACATGAACTCTTTCCCAAAATTACCATGTCCACTACCTCGACCACCGCCTCCAGTAGATCTATAACTACCAGACTGATAAAGGGTAGAATACCCCCTTATAATACTCTGGTTCTGTCTAGAAGCTCTATCATTACCCATCTATTATGGGTTCCTATGAAACCTATGTAGATATACCATCATACTGTGAGTTTGGAACTCTACCAGTGGTTGGGGACACTTTCTATGAATGTGCCCCTAATTATCTCACTAGTGGAAGATCACTCAGGTGATATCCTGAGTAATTGAACCTTCCCCCTATCCACTCTACATGTTATCAACCTGGATGAAATTTACATAGTGATGATTCCTACTCTCAAAAGTGGTACCTTATGGTCATAAAGAAAACACCACATTTATCCCACTAGAATCCGCCTTCAGGTTCCCCACAGATATGAGATCCTGATTTACCACTTCTAAAACCTTTTTCATTAAAAAGATGTTAACCTAGGACTTAATTTCATATTTAATCCTATCCTAAAAGTATTTCAATGTTGTATACTCATAACTTACCAACACTAGAGAAACGTTTTTCAAATATTTGAAGAAACCAGTATAGTCCATCATGGATATAATCCACCTGGTTAGTCTTGTGAACTCATCTCCCCTCTCCTACATAATCGTCTCAGGGTAAAAGTGCTCCAATAAATTTTCTAGAAATTCCTTCCACTCCATATTCTCTAGATATCCATCCGGAGTCTAGATGTCCCACCAAGGACTTTCTTGACCACATAACATGTAATCATCCATTTTGACTCTCTTCCCATTATGATTCTCTAGGTGGTCATGAATCGTCTGGATAGACTCAATCCAAAAATTATCTGCCTCAAGTCCACCCTCTCTGGTGAAAGTCAG
Source organism: Viscum album (assembly GCA_963277665.1). Lineage (NCBI taxonomy): Eukaryota > Viridiplantae > Streptophyta > Magnoliopsida > Santalales > Viscaceae > Viscum > Viscum album. The sequence continues at coordinate 1,984,277,283 of OY728119.1, forward strand.
AGGGTGTGGTTACTAGAAATCCCACATAAAATCAGGCATACTTTTCACAACCCACCCTGGGTATCTTTACATGAACTACAGGAGCCGATCAAAGTTCTCTCAAAACTTCTCCCCTACCTCCTCACCTGAAAATATCAGATTCTCTAGTTCCACTACTGGAGGATCATTTCTAGAAATGTCCTCCAATATTCCTATCAACAAGAATCGTCATGGAGGAATATATATAATTCCAAACACATGGCTTAGGAAAGATAACATAGCATTATCACATTTACATAAAATATATTTACATAATCTATAAAAATTCATTCCATTATACCCTACCCCATGGTCAAAACTGAGGCACCAACACTACCCTAAAGCATCCCTCATCTTGATCATGGTTAACGAAGGGTAAATAAATTCACAATTCAAATTTCTCTTTAAAAAACCATTTTTCACTTCATTTAGAATCATTTTACAATTTTCAATTTTATATTAGGATCCTTTTACATTAATATTACACAATAAAGAAATTTTTTTTAACTTAAACAATTCACCCCAAAACTTTCTTTTCCATGCATTCATAAAATGATGAATGTCATAATAAAAATACTAAGTGACTATAATGATGCATGTATACTCAAACTTCATGTCATACTAGGCCACAAATAAAATATTAGTAAATCTCATAAAATCATAGTATCACACAACAAGTTCATCACTCGAGGTGAAATAACATTCAATTATAACAACAAACATCAATAACAGCAATCCCACCTAGGGTACTTGGTATTACCCCTGTATATGGGTTAGCTACTCCCATGAATGAGCTCTTGACCAATTCTTGACTCATCTTAGTATTCTGTATACTTTTACCAAATAGTAAGGCAACAGAAAAAAAAAGAAAACCTAAACCTCTGATATCACTTTGTAATGTCCTAACTCAGTTGCTTACGCAACCTCAGGTGCACCTCCCCATACACCAAAGACTAAAAACTAGAAGCAAGGGTAAAATATATAACATGGGAAAACTATACTCGATTTATCAAAGAAAAATAAAATAAATAAATAAACAACAACCAAATAATAATAACCATAACTAGAATAATATCTGTACCAAATGATAAACCAGAACAATGATACAAGAAACAAACTAAAATAGTATATACTTCTGGCCAAATATGTGTCAAGTTTTAATATGAAAAACCTAAAATAAAGACACACTGACAACTCCCCAGTGGGTCCTGAAATCATATATAGTTCCCTCATCCATGCTTCATCCCAACTCATCTATATAATATAGGGTTATTTACCTTACCATGTCCTACAAACATAAATTATATCCAGGTACTGATCAGGCAGCCTGAGTAGGGTGTGAGTGAAACTTAGCAGGTCACCACCAATGGTATCTAAAAAATACCAACCAATAACATTGTATGTAGTTGTATAAAGAATAAGGTACAATAAGGTAAATAGTTATCACATTTCATTATTCATTAATTAACCACATAAATTCCTCGGGTTCAAATTGACACTTGAACCATCAATACCTACTTCATCTTGTGCCAGAGTCTGAATCATATCACCAAGGGATTCACAATCCAATATAAATGGATTTTATTATTCAATTAATTTCAATTCATATCATTTCTACTTGTAACCATAATCTAATGCCAACATTTTATGCCTAGAATTCCATGTCTAGAACCTCATGGATATTTTAAGCGTCATTATATGTCCCACAACCCATTGTTATCAAATATGTACTTTTGAAGCATTAGTCCATGTTCAACACACATATATCAGTCAATCATGCATGGGAATTTGAATCATCGGTCCATGTCCCACACCCGTATATCACATATATCACAATATCACATATCACAGTATCACATGTATCACAATTTCATATACATCAAGTTTAAGAATCATTAACCTTCTTTTCGAACATTCTCACTAAATTTATCCTTTTCAATTTATCAAATAATCAAGTTTTTTCACATTGATTCACATGGAATAAAATGTACAATTCACTATTAAACCATTTATCAGCCTTTAATCACAAAAATAACTAAAACCACAAGGTTAATTAACCCATCCCTTGATTCCCATAAATAAATTCAATCATATCACATTAATCATCAATTCTAAAATCCCATCAATTGGAAAAATTAATAAATCCATTAATAAATCGATTTCACAATCCATTAGTTAGTTAATTAACTAATTCATTAATACAATTCAAGATGCAATTGATCAACATGAAATATAAAGTTAAAAATTACATGCAAAAAATTGAAATCAAGACATTGGGAATTTAATAATATAACACCCACATCAAGATAATTAATGATCATTCGCCAAACCATAAATCACAAAATTGAAGCAGAATGTTCAATTGTACAATAAAGAATGAGATCTAGATCCAAGACAAAATAGAGTTAGATCTAACAAACCCTTGATCTAGACCAATGCCAATGGTTAAAAAAACTCAAATTCATCTAGAAAGAGAGATGGGAGAAATAGGAAACTACACAAGAAGATATTTCATACCATGAGGGGTGCAGATCCTTAAATTTGATCAATGATTAATCAAGAATGAAGATTGGAAGGCCATAAAATCCATCCAAAAGCCTCCAAAATTGAAGGAAACCCATTAGGGTCGATTTGGGTAGAATGAGGGTGAAATATGGGGGTTTGGGAATTTAAAATAAAATATTCAGATAAAATAAACCCACATGCATGGTTTCTTGGGAAGGAGTGCATGGTTTTCCAAATTGTGCACCCTAACTAAGAACCTCTTATAGGGTTATAATAGTTACTACTAATAGGGAACATAGTTTTCTAAATCATGCACCAACCATACAATCCCCCTCCATCCATGTTTTCAAGGTTTTTTGGGGGTATGCACACGGTTTGGTAAACTCGTGCACTGACCCTTTTCACTCCAAAAATCAAAAATTTCACCTAAAACACCCCAAAACTAAAACCCACCCAATATATACTAAAACATGTTTAAAAGAGTACCTATATGAAAGCATGATATATCTACAAAAAAGGTCATGAGATTACAAGATTATGGAAAAAAAGGTACAACACTAACACATCAAAGTAAATATAACTCAAGACACCAAAGTGACATCAACCCATGTACCACCCAAACAAGATCCAAGATCTAACTCCAACTCCAAATCCCACTACATCATGATGAATAACTAGATAAGTATTCCACCTTTCATTTTCATGTATCTTGGAAATCTCTACAGACAAAAAAAGTTCCCAAGTAGGGGGTGAGTACAAAACCTAGTAAAAAATACCCAAAGACTTCTAAACACATGCCAGTAGTAACAAAAAAAGTTATCTCACATTTATATAAAATATAGGATGAGAGTATCAAAACAGTTCACCAAAACAAATACAATTTAATAAAAACAATTGAGCTAAATAAATTATTCAATATTTCTTTCCACTTTTCATTATCATTCCATAAATCACACACCAATTCATGCCCAATGAAAATACCAATACTATTTAGTTATAAATCATCCCATCACCAAGTATTCACATGATGGAATCCCATATTCCACTTTGGAACCAGCCCCAAATATGAACCAATAAGGTTCTTCTAATGAAAATGTCATGAAATCACACTAACCACAACTATTAACCCTCTTATCCTTTTTTCTCCCTCTCATTTGAATAGACTAGGTCCCTCATCCATGGGAGTCTCTTTTATTACTCCATGTATTTTTTTGGTCTCCTCCTTCGATTTTTCCAAATTCATTCTTCGATTATCCTATTTTCTTGTGTTTTACACCTTCCTTATTTCCCATACCTTCTCCCCTTTTATTTTTACCTCTCATATAAACCCTAGGGCTGTAGAGGTTCAGATATTAGGTTTAGGGTGTTACATTATTAGGAGTTTTGTTTGTTAGGGAATTCGTAGGACCCCTTGATGCCTGTTTGATCATTCTTTATCGCAAGTGGTTAATTTAATCTTATTCTCCATTGAACAAAAAAAATCTTTTTTTCACCTCATATTACAGTCCATTGAATTATTGTAGATTTTAATGTTTTAATTTTTTTAATTTTATTCCTATGTATGAATCCCATTAGGGAAAAATAATGCTTTATAAATGTTTTTAACCCTTGGAATGGAATGGGATTAAATTCCAAGTGTTTGTAAAAATTTACAAATATATTTTTAAATATTTTGAGTCTTTTTAATAGAGGTTATTGATTATATATTTTATTTTAAAATTGTTATTTTGTATCAATTGATTCTAAAACAAAGTGTTAGAGTGTTTAAAAGTATTTAAAATATTTTACATAGATTTTTGACAAGAAGGGGGTGTGTTAACCCAAGTGTATGACACTTGAAACCACTTTAGAACTTTTTTTGATTTAAAAGTGGGGTTTAAGGGAAGTGTGTGTTCCCAAATGGGTTTTATAAAATGTTTTAATAATATTTATTCCCAATAATTGATTGGGATCATCTTGAAATAGTGTGAGTTGGGATTGGAATTCCAAGCATGTTTTGGAAAAAATGTATGTTGGGTATTTTAGGGAAAATATTTTCAATAAAAAGTGTGCGACCCTATTTGTGCCACATGAAACCTTGTTATGCCTATGGTGACTTATAATCCCATGAGGGGATTTCATATATTGATTAATCTTTATATGAATCATATTCTTTTATGTGTATTATTCTATTTATTATGAATGTGTAGGATGTGAGTCATTATTTATATAAAATGATTTATATTTGGATTATGTGATCATTTATTTGTTCTAACCTCTATTTGACATGTTATGGGAGACATTGGGGCTAGTGTAGGTGGATTAGGAAGTTGAATCTCTGAAATTGGTTTCCATATTTTTTGGAAAAAAATTCATGGGACTGAGAGAGCTCATGGAATGAACGATCGCCATGGGATTGACATAACCCATGGGGGGAGTATTATCCATTGGACTGAGAGAGCTCATAAGAGGTTTAGAACAAAATAGTCCAAGGTAATGAGAGAGATCAAAGGAATATTAAGAGATATTCTAAATATTATTGTGCACACTTACTGACTAGTAAACCTAGAGTTATTTGAACCATGTTAGAGCCCATTGGTAAAACCGATGAAACATGGATACTATTAAGGATTATTCAAGGGGATTTATCTTTTTAATTCAATTATAGACCTACTTATTATATTATTGTTTGGAATTTACACACTTGCTATTTATTTACCCTTATCCTGGGAATTTACATAGTGATTCTGGTTTTTTTCCTCTTTCTTTACTTCATGGTCTTGTTTTCAGAAAATTTAAAGGGGTTTATGAAAGGTTTTGAAAGAAGGAAGTTGAAAGTGTATTTTTATTATTCTTTTAAAAACCATTAAAATGAGTTTGAAAGGTGTGAAATTTATATTTGAAAATATTTTTAAAAAATAGTATTTGTAGTGGTTTGATTAAAAAGTGAAAATGGTTTTTTTTAAACTTTAATGTGTGTAGATAACTAAAACATGGTTTTTATCCATCATTTATAGTTTTACATAGAAATTGGTTTTTCTATGATGTTTGAAAACCAATTTGAAAATGTAGAGCTCCTTTTAAGTTTAAAAATGTGCATTTAAAAAGAGGTGTTTATGAGATGGTTTTAAAATGGGACTTTAATATGGTGGTTATTGAAAAATAGGTTTTGTATAATAAAAAGGTGTTTTCCAAGTGATTATTTTCATTTAAAAATAAATAAGAAAACAAGTTTTTTAAACTACTTTTATGTGTTACTTGTTTTCTTATGTAAATGATTATGAAAACTATATATTTTTATTGTATTTAAAACTATTATCTTGAGGATGTATTGTGAAAAAGGCTATATATATTTGGTGGGTAGAGACCTACTAGGATGTTTATATCACACCTGTATTTTAATAGTTCTATGTTATTTTAGTTTGATTATTTCCCCATTATATCTTGATGGAGATATTACATTTGGATGGTGATTGTGGGTCACACGGTGGCTTATGAGAGTGGTTGGGGATTTTCTTTTAGTTTTGAGTTCATTATTGTTTATATGGTCTATATTATTTTATGTTTCATCTTTATTTATATATATTTCTATTTTTGGTTCACTTATGGACTCTATTGTATATATTTTTTGGGTGTTAAGTTATTATTATCTCATGTTGGATGGTTTATTATTTTCTATTTCCATTTCTTATTTAGGTTATTGATTGAATGATAAATCATTCCCAAGGTATGTTCTATGATGACTATGCACTAGTTGTCAGCCCATGGGGATTGAGAAATCCCTTTGGGCCATGTGGATGGGTATTTACATAGATAGGGTGAGTGACCTTGGTTTTGGGATTCCCTCTTATTATTTTGGAAGCTAGTAGTGAAGAGATAAGGTTGTCAGGACTTGGGAGGTAAGTTAGGGGAGAGTGCCATGATCTCTTTCTCACCCTAAGCCTTAAGTCTCTATGGGTAATAAGGAATTTTTCTTTGACTCTTCCTTTCCAATTGATGGAATTTTTGGATTACGGTTTTATTATTATGAAATTAGTTCTTTAATCCTCAATGGCACAACTTTATTTTTCCTATGGGGTCATGTTTGATACTTTAGTATAGATAAGGAAAAGAGGATCGATGAATGAGGTTTTATTTTAGGGTTAGAAAATCCATAAAAAAAAATTATTTATACTTGATACGTTATAGGGACCAATGAAATATTGGTGTGTGGTTTCCAATGATGTGGCCAATTATAGAATGACTATGTATCCCACTTGATTTTTCTATTTAGGCCCCAAGGTTCTTGGATTTCCTAGTGTGGTGGGGTAATGGGAAAAGTGTAAAGATTACTCTTGTGATATTTTGAGAATCCATAGGTTGTATTTTGGTTGAGTCTTTTGTTATGTCATTATTCATGTAATTTTTGAGTGTGATTTGAAATCAGTTTTGTTTTTTCAAAATAAATATTTCATAAGAAAAATGTTTTACTATTTAAAATAAGGCATTTGAGATTTTTTAGAAATGTGATTGCTCTCATAATTTTTTTTGAAATGGTTGATTTTATTTTGAAATTTGGAAAGTGGTTTTAAGTTCATTTTATTGTCTAATCAAGTTCACATTATGTTTTAATATTTTTTTCATATTTTAAGGGAGTCTAATTATTTATAAATTGGATTTTGTAGATTTTTTTGTTTTTAACCTTGGAATGTGTTTATAGAGGGTGAGTTAATTGGTTTTGTTTCAAATGGAAAGTGTTTTACTTTATTATGAAATCCAAAAGGGTATTTTTATTTTAAATTTGGTTGATGTTCATTTTGCAATAAGTTTCGAAATAAATTTTAATTGACCAAGTATATTTAGGTATTGGGGTTGAAATTTTAAAATGGTTTCTGTTTTAATTTTAGAGATATAAGCCTTGATTCCTAATGGGGCCTCAATTTTCAAAATTGTATTTAAGACTTTTCGTTATGGGTCCTATCATTTTAAAAGAGGTGTGTTTTTAAAGATATTTTCTTATTTTATAAAAACGTTTTATTTGATTTATCCCTTATGTGATTTTGGAATAACTTTATATACTTTGGGATATATGACTAGATTTATCTCATGTCTCTCATTATTTAGTATAATCCTCCTAGAAAGGTATAGTATACAGGTGGACGGTTGGTCTTTAGGTGTTTTACCTCTTTTAGGTATTAAAAATTATTAGGATTTTAATATAGTGGAATGTATTGGATTTTAATCTTAGTAGTGTTCTTTGGAGATATCAAAGCTTGTGTTGGTGGAGTGATTCTTCTTGGGTATCGTGTTAGACAAGGGGCTTAGGTTATGAGCCTTGGTTTAATGGTTGCACCAGTGATGGTTAGTTTTCTTGGAGACTCTTGTGTGAGCTCATGTTTGGGGTGTTTTTCTGATTGGTCATGGAGATTTTTATGGTTGGACTAGTTCCAATAATTTGGTGTGTCCTTCAAGTGCTTATTTTTGTCTCTTTTTGATACTAAATCAGTTTTGGGATTTTTTTTCTTGTTGAGTTCAAAGACATTATGGATTGAGGAAAACCTTATTAGTGTTCTATTTGGTATATCATTATAAGTGGTGGTTATTTTGAGGAATGTATATGCCTCATTAATGGATGATTATTATTTCTAACATTTCATGTGATAGACCATGGGTAGGGTTGTTATTATTAGTTTATACATGGGAAACCTAGGGTGCATGCATGTATACATGGGGGTGTTGTTTTTTCTAGTTGGAATGTAGCTTCCATAGGACTAGATTTCATATTAGAGTCATCATGGAATGGTATTCCAACTGTTTGGATTTATGCACCCTTATGTGCAAGATGTGACCCTAGGGCTAGAGCCATATATTTTCTAAATGAGGAATGTTCCTGGTTGTTATTCTCCTTAGTTTTGGGATACCATTGGTTTGGTGATACATTTTTTTGGTCCTTTGGGATGTTTTTGGGTTTAGTTTCTTAAATTAATGGATTTGAGCTAGTGACTTGTGTTTGGATTTCACCGGTGAAGTGTTTTAAGTTCCCTTTAGATATTTTAGGAGAATGTTTGTTCAATAACATCCTCTTATTTTGTAGAAAATAGGTTGTTAGTTGTTACAACATTAGAGAACAATTATAAATGGTTGAGAGACCTATTTTAGGTATATACCTTCCTTGAGTTTCTCTTTGATCAGTTATTGGTTAGTTATTCTTGGGGATTTTTTTGTTGTTTTTGGATTCATACAGTTGTTTTAGTACTTATATTTTATCTTGATAGTTTGTTTTAAAAACCATCTTTGGTTTTACTCTACTTTGACCTGAGACTTTTTGGGGGTAGAAATTGTTATGGTGGAGAAAATTGTTACAGCCGGCATGTAACTATGTGGTTTGTTTTATATTATTTTTGATGATTTAGGGAGTCTAAATATTTTAATAATATTCAGCCTAAAACTTGGGAAATGATGTAGTTTCATTTTATGCATAGTTTTCATCCATAATTTAGAGGAAACTATGTGGTTACCCTTAGCTAATGAACATTTAGTTAATTTTTTCAGCACATTATTAGTCAACATGGGAAGTGTATGATTCATTCCAAATCATATGGACCATAGGGGAAACCAAGAGATACCTTTGGTAGGTAAGGGTGAGGGTTTATGAATTGAACATTTTTTGGTAAACCGTGTGACAAGAATATGAATCAACTCTTCAATTTTATAGTTCTATTTGGAATGATTGGTTCCTAGATTGTTGAACTATGTAGAATCCTGTGTAAACTATGAAAGTAGGTTTGGTATAGTCAATGGCCTGCATATATTTGGCACACAATTTGGTAAATTATATGGCTAAAATATGTGACCTTCCCATATTCATTAAAATTGAAATTTTCCATTTTCCATTTATCAATTTTAACTCTATTATTCTACTTTCTTTCTACTTCTCATTAAAATGGACTAGGAACTTATCACATTGGATTCTCCTCCCTTTATCATACTATTTTGGTGGTATCATCCATTGAATAAAGTGAATTCTTTCTCTAGTAATCCTTTTTATTGTAGTCTTCTCCTTTATTATTTCCCATACCCTCTTCACTTCAATTTATACCTATCCCTTGAACCCTAGGGTTTTCATAGTTTATATTTCAGGGTCATGCAGTTTGAATATTTGGGTCTTCGTTGCTAGGAAATATAGAGGACCCCTTGAGGCTTATTTAAGCATTCTCCATCATAGGTGAAAAATTATGGCTTGTTCATCATTGAACTAAAGTAGATGTTTATTTTTTATTGCTTAATATTACATGTCGTTGAATTATTATTGGTTTTAAAGTTTTTTTATTAATTTTATTCAATTTTTGCATCTTATGAGGGACAGATGGGTTTTTCTAAATGGTTTTAAACATTGGAATGTAATGGAACTCCATGCCAAGTATTTTTAAAAATACCCAAGTGTATTTTTAAAAATTCCTAAGTGCTTGAGCGTTTTAAATTATTTAAAATATTTCAAATGGGTTTTTGAAATGAAAGGGGTGTGTTAACCATTTTACATGATACTTGAAACCTATTTAAAATATTGGTTGATTTCAAATGTGGTTTTAAAGAAAATGTGTGTTCCTAAATGGGTTTCATGAATTTTTTTAATAAAATTCATCCCCTAAATTTGATTAGTACATGCTTGAAATAATGTGAGTTGGGAATAGAATTACTTGAATGTTTTTGAAAAATGGTCTTGTTTGAAATTTTATGAAAAATGAATTTTTATAAAAAGTGTGAGATCCTCTTTCAACTTCTTGTGACCTTGTTATGCACGTGGTGGATTGTGACCCTATAAGGGGATGTCATATATTTATGCGTATTTATATACATCTTTTGATTTGATATAGTTGGGGTTGTTTCTTGTAATGGTGTATAAGGAAAGGTTTGAAATATTTCAAATTATTTATATTCAAATTATGAGATAGTTTACTTTTTCTCACCTCCATTTGACTTGTTATGGGAGGCCTTAGCGAGGTTATAGGTTTCTTATGCAGTTTAAGCATTGAATTAGGTTGATAAATTGTTTAATAATTTTTTCCATGGGACCTAAAGAGCTCATTGAAGAAAAATTCTCCATGGTACTGAGAGAAACCATGGGAGGAGTGTTATCTATGGGACTGAGAGAGCTTGTGTGAGGTTGTTATCAAGAGTTCCTGGGGGAAGACCAAGAGAGATTCCATATATTGTTGTGATAAATTAGTAGATATTGAACCTAGAGTTATTTAATTCATGATATATCCCATTTATTAGATACCATTGGTTATATCCCATGACACTTAGATTGTATTTAGGATCATTAAAAGGGATTTCGTCTTTTGGTTTAATTATATCCCCTAATTCATGTTTCATTATTTAGAACCTATATACTTGTTGTTTACTTCCCCTTTTGGGACTTGACATAGTGGTGTCAGTTTCTATTATTTTCTCATTCTTTACTTTATGGTTTACTTTTCAAATGTTTGGAAAGAGGTTTTTTAATGATGTTGAATGAAGTAAGGTGAGAGTGTGTTTTTAGTGTGATTTTAAACTATTTTCAAATAATTTTTAAAGGGAATAAATTTAAATGTGAAAAGTTTTTTCCAAAGATTATTTGGTGTATTTTGATGGAAAAGTAGAAAAATGGGTAGTTTTAAAACTCTAGTATATGTGGGATTATAAAACATAGTTTTAGGTCATCATGCATAATTTTGTTGGAAATTAGTTTTTATAGTATTTTTGAAAAAATGAATTGAAAATATTGAACCAATTTTGAGTTTATAAATCTATATTTAGAAAAATTTGTTTCTGAGATAGTTTCAAAGTGAGACTTTAAAATGGTGGTTTTTTAAAAGGTGTTTTAGTAGAGGAAAAGTGTTTTCTAAGTGATTATTTTCATTTAAAAATAAATAATAAAATATTTTTTTAACACTACTTTTATGTGTTTTTTGTTTCTTTATGTAAAGGATTATCAAAATCTATATTTTTTAATTTATTTCAGACTAATTTTTTTGGATATATTATAAAAGAGACTGCATAGATTTGGTTGGTGGTGACCTACTTGGTTTTTTATCTCATGCCTATATTTTTATAGTTATAGGTTTATTCTAATTTAATTTATTCCTACAAAAATATGAGAGAGTTGTTTCATTTGGATGGTGATTGTGGATCATATGGATTATTTTGAGAGAATATGGGGATTTTGTTCAGTTTTGAGTTTTATATTAGTCACTAGACCTGTTGTATTTTATGCTTCATGTTTTTTTATTTTCTTCCATTTTTGGTGCGCCTATAGATTAGATTATATTTTTTTGATTGGTTATTTAGTTATTATTATCTTATATTGGATATTTTATTGTTTTCCATTTTCACTGCTTGTTTATATTATTTAATGAGGGATAAATCATTCCCAAGGTATGTCTAGTGATTCACAAGAACAAGTTTCAAGTACGGGGGATCGAGAATGTCTTTCAAGCTATGTGGTGGGTTAGGTTAGGAGCTAGGTAAAATAGTAACTTTTTCTAGTTTTATACTAGTGGGTACACTATATTAATGTAAACCCCATTTACCTATGAATTATAGTTCAAAAGGGGTGTGCTTTTAGGTTTTATTCTGGTAGTATGAGAATTGTTTATGGATATCTCACTATGATGAAGGGGACTCACCTGAATGGATTATATGTGATAGTAAGTAGGACTCACCTGAAATAGATTAATGTTGTTAATGTATCATTTTTATATAATTTTACCCTTTGTCATGGTAGACTTAGGAACATGAGTGCTAATGGTCTTTTTGAACATGGAATGTAAGGCTTGTTGAACGATGTGAACCCCAGTAGCCTTCAATTTTGTGAGGATTATATGTATGGTAAGTCTAGAAGGGTGAGTTTTAATAAGCCATCATACAAGGATACAAACACTATTTAGTGTGTATACTCTAATTTTTGGGGTCCCTTTAGGATTTCTTCCCATAGTAGAGGATATTAATTTGTTTTGTTTATTGATAATTACTCCAAAAAGGCATATATTTTTATTTTCAAATACAAGTTTGATACTTTTGAGATGTTTAAGAATTATAAATATAGTGTAGAGAATGAATCTGGTAAGAAACTAAAGGTTCCTAGAACTGATAATGGTTTGTATTGTATTTCTAATTAATTTGTATAATTTTTTAACTTCAAAATTATTCATAGATATCATAAAATTATTGAAACACTACAACAAAACATATTATCTAGGAGAATAAATAAGACCATATTAGATTGTGTGATATACATATTGTCCCATTCTAGTTTACCTAGGACTTTTAAAAATGAGTCTTTCACCATGAAAATGTAATGATTAACCATTTTCCCTCCTCTACTAATTCATTTTAAACACAATAAAAACTCTAGGTAGGAAATTCACCAAGTATGTCCGACCTTAGATTTTTTGGAACCACAACGTATGCACACACTAAGAATGATAAGATGGAAAATGGGGATATGATGTGTGTCTTTATTGGTTATATATATGGTGTTAAGAAATATAAATTTAGGATATATAAACCTAAATATCATAAATGAATCATCAGTTTTTATGTTGTATTATATAAGTTTATTTTATAAAAAGGAATGATTTTTGAGTCTTGTGACATAGGTACAACCCAAAATTTAGGTATTGAAATTAATTCAGAGTCTAGATGAGCTAAAGTCAGTAACTATTTATCCTTCACCATAGGGTCAAAGTGAGTATGAGTCTAATTCTAGTTCTGAATTGTAGGTAGGGGAAGGTTATGATATCAAGGAGTACCAATTGACTTGATATATATAAAGAAGAACTATCAGACCTGTTACTCCATTCAACCATAATGATATGGTTGAATATATGTTTAACATATCTTATAACTTAAATATTAATGAGCTATAAACTTTTAAGAAATATATGAAATGTATTGAATCTTGGAAATGGATACCTACTATGAAATATAAAATGAATTATTTTCTTAAGAATAAAACATATATTATTGTAACTAAACTAGATAATTAAAAAATAATTGGTTGTAAATGGATTTTTAAAATGAAAGAAGATAATATTATAGATCTAAAAATCAAATATAAATCTAGGTTAGCTGCTAAGATATTACTTCAACATGAATGGATAAACTATGGTGATATTTTTTCTCATTTTGTTAAACATTAATCCTTCCTAATTATATTTTCTTTTCCTTCTAATAATGATTTTTATATTGAATAGTTATATGTTAAAATTGAATTTTTTTCATGGAAAACTGTATGAAAGAATTTATATAAATCCTTTTGAAGTATTTTCAAAATATTTTAAAATTAAGCATGTTTTTATTTTATAGAATTTTTTATACAGTCTTAAGAAATATTTAAAGAAATGGTATAAATTTTTTGATTCTTTAATGATTTAAAATGATTTTAATAGAAGTAAATTTGATGCATGTGTTTATTTTAAGCATCTTAAAAATGATATTATTAAATTTATTTTATATGTTGATTATATTCAAGTTATTTGTAAAAACATAAGGTCGATTAATCATATAAAAGTACAACCTATTTTTAAAATTAAATATTTAGGATATGCAAAACATATTCTAGAAATATAAATAATTATGCAAAGAGAGGATATAAATTTGTATCTATTTTATTATTATTACATTAATAATGTTTTAATATGGTATTGTTTTAAAATATTAAACCTATTATCATACCCTTAGGTTGGTACTTTAAATTATCCCATAGTCATTCCATTTCTAGTGAATTCAATGTATATATCATGAGTAATATTCCACATGCTAGTATAGTATGGAATATTATGTATGAAATTCTTCTTTCAAGATCATATATTTATTTTTTCATGTATCATTTGAGTAGTTCTATGGGAAAATCTAGGAAACCACACTAGAAAAGTATGAAATGGATCCCCGTGTATTTTTCAATGTCTTATAATTTATGAATTCATTATGGAAAAAATAAAATTTATAGTGATGACATTATTTTATTTGTTGATTCCTATTTCACTAGAAATATAGAAACTCATAAATCTACTATTGATTTTGTGTTTCTTTCTTGTAGTACCTATTTCATAGAAATGAAATATACATTAATTAGATTAACAATCCACCACTAAGGATGAATATATTTTTATAACTAAATACATTAAATAACATTTTAAAAAAATGTTTAATTAAAAATTTATCCTTATTTGTTGTTAGTATAATTGTACACCGTGATAGTCAATCTACCCTATATATTTTTGAAAACCTTAATTTCCATGATAGATAAAATAATATACAAATTATCCTTCATTTTATAGGTATTTAATTAAATATGGGATTGTGTGTGTTATAAAGGTATACACTGGGGAAAATTTGGGTGATAGTATGACTAAAGTCATACCCCAATCTAAATTTAAGAATTATTTGAGTATTATAAACCAAGTCTTATTTCAGAATCATGGGTTGTGAGAAAATCATCAATAATATGATCATTTTAATTTCATGGTAGAAATTTTTTGTATTTAGTGTTTCAGGTTTGTGATGAAATCAAATTGAAGTATTACTACATTCCCTAGTTGATTTTTTAATCCCCAATTTTCATGAAACACACATGGTTTTCATATCCTTGTTTACAATTATTCACAACATTATTTATTACCTTTACATGTGGGTTTATTATTTTACCATTAATTATGATATTCTTTCATACATTTATGTATTTTTTATTTCTTTGGTAATTTATTTTGAATCCAAAACTTTTTTTTGTTATTCCTTTTCCTTTAGCAGGATGATCAGGATCGTTGATCACTATGATCCAACGACCCCCTATGCATGCCCTTGTATTATTTTTTGGTGTGATAATTGTCTCTATTATATTGAGATAATCTAGTCCTCCCCTATGAGGCCTATATAGTTGTTTCATGTATCCCTACCAGCTACCCCATAGTTTATTACATGAACAACCTCTTTTTTTTAGTTCATCCATGTGTCATGCATCCCATGAATCCTATGGTGATCTCTAAAGCCTCTCCTTCCAAAAATAATTTCATTTTATATTCATCCTTTTACATTAAAGTGATTTTTTTTCATTTGGTCTAGTTATTGGGTGAGATAGAAGAGGAAACTTCCATGATTCTAATGAGATTTTGAAAGGAAGAAGAGGAATCAAAGTTATCAACTTACTAGTTTTTACTTAACACTAAAATTTCTTCTCCCATAAAATAGGATTCCTCATATTATGGAGATTTGGTAGATAATATGGTGTGGTATTAGAGAATAGTGATCTTCACCTAAATCTTGGAGCTTTCTAACTCATATTTTTAGTCGTAACCAGATTTCTATATATAAATTTGAAACTATAAGAGATTTTACTTATTTTCTTGATGTTATTTATTGTATACATTATGTTTTATACATGAATGAGTTCATATAGGAGTTTATGGTATTAATTCCTTGTGCAAATGGGATTAATTTGATCCAAATCATGTTATATCTTGGTATTATTTATAGGCTTCCTCTTTACTTTAAAAATTATCATTTAATAATGAGATTCTCATTTTTCATAACATAATTATTCTTTAATAACTTCATAAGATGTCATAATGTATTAGTGGATCTTGGCTAGTTTTTTAGGAAATATACATCAATGCTTCCTTGAATATATTACAATGTTAAAAAAATATACAAGATCACAATATACATGATCCTAAAGTTTCATAGTCTCAATATATTAGATATATACATAAACATTACATTATATTGGAAACATAGTATACATCACAACAGTAAGTGAAACCTTATTATTTATCCTTTATTATCCTTAAATTACATTTACTATTCTTCATGGATTCCTAAGGAAATGGGAAATAATATAAAGGGTGAGCTTATGCGCTTAGTAAGGGATAACATAAAGTGGAAGCTAACATTAAATAATCATGTAATAAATAATATAGAGGGAATTAATAATAAAATAATTTCATATAAATGAATAAATAATCATAATATATCCATAAATAATATAAAATAGAAATAAATAATCACATGGATAATAATAACATGTCTTATAATGATAGAATGTGTAATGTAGGAAATAGTAACCATACAGTCGAGGCCTTATACTAAGACATCATAAAAAAGGGATACAGATTCTCTTATTACCCTATAATAGTAAGTGTCATGAGATCTACCAATGAATCAAGGGGCTATATGTTTTTGGTACCCTTATTACACAATATAAGTCCAATGCATCCATCATATGAAAAGAGTGGCTACTCAATATTATACATAATGTTACCTAAGGAACCACTTACATAAACATGGCTACGTAATCAATAATTATCCATATAAAAATAAAATGTATATGGATCATAAAGTTTTACCTAGAAAATATAATAATATTCTTATCAATGAGAATATAAATAAATCCAATTGTGAATTAATAGTATATTCATAATGTAAAGGAAAGTACCCATATCAAAGGAATGATAAGGGATTAATAGGTCACCTTCATTGTACAGTGATATTGATAAGTATTGATCAATGAATACAATAGTTTATATGGAAATGAAACCAAATCAATGATATAAAAATACCCCCTAAATTTAGGAGTATATGACATGCATATTTGATATGATTTCAGGACACAAAATTTTCTGGAGAAACTTCTTGGCCTTCTTGATTTGATAATAATGGTTTAATTTTTTCAAAAAAATGTTTGTTCCACATGGGTTGAGGTAGAGGATAAAAAAGATATATTATAGTAAAACTTAATTAGATAAATCCCCCCTCTTAGAAATAATATATCCATAATACAACAAATACATGTGATATACAAGGATTTGGATAATGGAGTTTATGGCTATGGAAATATTATGGCATTATAATGAGTTATGAAGATAGAATAATGAGAGTAAATGGTAATATATCATTCATATTAAAATAAGGTATTTATAGTAATTATTTATAAAAACATTTTTTATGTAAATTTAATGATATTTATAGGTATCACTAAAGATAAATAAAGAGAAGTGATTAAGAACCTATACTTCATCACAATTACTGCTTAAGAGAATTGGACAATGATAAGGAATGAGTAAAATTTAATTTATAATATACCAAATGGGTAATAATACCATGGAAATATAATCATGAAAGTATATGAAATAATATTTTAAAATATATTATAAAAAAAATAATCTCATTTAGGAAATGAAATTGGATAATTAAGAACCTTTACCTTGTTTAGTTGGGTTATAATGTTTGAAAAAAAAACACAATAGAGATTTAAGAGCTTATTGGAAAGACTCTTAAGAGATAAATTGATATTAAACCCATTCCTAATCTTTTCGAAGTGAAGAGGAATGGGAGGGTTAGTTAATATTTATTTAAAATGAGGGTAAATTTTTTAATAATGTCTCGGCTTAGGATTTGGTAAACATGGTTGTGGAAAATTTAATCTCATTGGCTTACTGATGGATTTAAATCATGGAATATTACATTTAGACCTTGGTATTTATAATTTATTATCTAAAGAACCAAAATCCCATTATTTATGTTATTTTTTACACTACAAATACATTTTTGATATATAATATTTTTTAAACCATAAAATTCATTTTAGACTTTGGGGATTTTTTTAGGATTTAGAAGTTGATTTTAATATATTTGAATACATTATTTTAATGAATAATCATATTTTAGGTTAATAAAGAATATATATTATGTAAAAACCCATGAATGTTAAGATAAATCATTTTCAAGTTTAATTCATTTTTATTTATTAAATTTTATAGAGTTATATTAATTACAATAATATTTGGTAATTTTTTAGTCAAAAGGAAAATGATTTATTTTTAACCGAATTAGGTTTTAATGCATTATTTTATTTTATTTAAAATATTGTATTACAAATTATCAAATTTTAATTTGAAAACAGTCAGATTATTTTTTAATTATTCATGTAAAAATTAGATTAGGGTGAATTTTTGATAATTTTATAACCATATTGATTTTTTAATGAATAATAAAAAATACTAGCTTTTATTGACAAATTTCATTTATTTTAAATTATTTACAATATGAAATTATATTTTAGACTTTATTTGAAATTTAATTAGTTATTTTTTTATTAATAAATAAATAAATTTCATTAGAAACAACATTACACATGAATTTTTTATTAAAAATATTTTTACACTTAAGATGACATTTTTCTGAAAAAAATATTTTCCTCACGATTTGAAGGTGTAATTTTCAATTAAATTATGAAAATTATAAAAATTTAATTTTATAAAAGTGATTAAATATTTTCAATCAGAGTAATTTAAATTGAGTAAAAATTTCATGTTAATTTTTTTACCATAATGAATGGTAAAAGCAGTTTAAATCTTTAACCATGTTTAAAGTTAAAATAGGTTTATAGGGGATTAAACTAAAGGTATATGTGTTAAAATGAACTAAAAACATTTCTAAATCTTATTTTATGGCCATATTTCAACCCTACATCATATAATCTTTATAAATAGTTCATTTTGGATCCATTGTTTATTTAGACATTAATATATTTTAATATTTAAAAAAAACCAAGTGTGACCCCCCCCCACAGACTTATAAAAGGAAACCCCCTATCCTCTCCTCTCCACACATAAAGATTATTTTTATTTATAAAATACATACCAAAAAATACTTCATTACATCCCTTCCCATTTTCTATAGGCATTGGTTTTATTATTAAACCAACCTAATAATGATTTATGTTTAAACTTAAAGAGGTTGTTTGGAGAAGAAGAATAGTTCTTAACCGATCATTTTCATTTTATTTTTTCTACTCCCTCCTTAAACCTACTTAAAAATGATGAAAAAATAAAAACAAATGTATCTTATATATACTGACATATTTTTATGTGAATTTAATAACCTATATCCATATTCATTTTCCATTAATTGTGATCCGGAACTTTAATTCGTGTGTACAACGAACTACCATCTCGTGAACCAATGATGTTCGTTTTCCACCACTTCCTCTAATGTATGGTAATAATGATGGATTTTATATATATATATATATATGATATTCATAACATATTTATGTTTATTTAAAGATAATATATCATATATTGTCTTATATTTCCATCCATTGAAAAAATATAACATCGTTCATGTGTGTGTGTGGATTACCACCTTTATGAAGCAATGTGATTAATTTTTATTGACCACATAATAGATATTTTATATATAATTTAATTTAAATAAAGGATATGATATTTCTGGTGTAGAAATAATTCTACAAAGATAATATTTACATTTTTTAAATCATGTTCTTCGAAAAATGGAAAAATTACCCATGCTTACGTACGACCTACCATATCCATGAATTTAATATAATTTATTTTTCATAACCATATTTCATGAATGGTTTTAAAATTAAAATTAATATATAAAAATTATTTCTATTCAATTATTATTATTCATGATATGATGGAATAATGAAATATTTGACAATAGTCAACCAAAAGAAGTCATGTTGGACATATAAGGTGAATATCATCAAAACATCGGACATGAACTTAATTGACCAAGTAATTAAATATAAAATTATAATAAATAAAATAAAAGGAATTATAATCTTGAAAAAAGTTCATATAAAATTAAACAATTAACATAACCTTATTATTTAGGATGATAAATAATATATGTGATGATACAGACTCTAGGTAAGGGACACTTTACCTTTCAAATCATTTTTAATTGTTTTCATGATTTATTTTATAAAAAATTTCCTTCAATGTAAATATTATTAAAATTATAATGGATGTATTTATATGTACATAAATGAATTAAAAAGGAATTTTTTTGTCTATTTTTACTTTCCCTCAATGGTTTTCAAAAGGAATCGTTTTATGGAACATTTTGACTTTCTTTACAAAAGGAAAAAAGGAATGTTCTATTTTAATATATACATATTCAAAATCTTTTCCTGCCATCATAAATATTACTTTATGTTTTTAATTCCTTTATAAGATTACATGTTTTCTTTAAATAAAAATCCTCCTTCCCTTTGTTTTTGAAATTTTAGTTTTGAAAATTGGATTTTAAAAGAAAGGGATATATCAATATCCAAAAATGTTTTTCTTATGGGTTCAAAATAATATTTTTATGAATTTGATGACAGAAATGCAATATTTTTATGTTTTATACATGTTATATTCCTTTTAAAAGGAAAAATCTATATTTGTGTGATCATTAAGAGGGGTGGGGGTGAATTAGTGTTCATTTATTTTTATATTTTAATACTTATGAAACAAACTTCGCCTCCTATTAAATGGTTATGACTTTTCTTAAAAATATATGGAAAATACATAGGAACATGATAATTTACATGGTTCACTACTCAGTAAAATTATCTAGTATTTTGAATGGTTTGTAAATTATCCAATACCACACGATCCATTATAAACTAATCATTTTATTCATTTATAGAAAGGTGGGAATATCCTTACCCTTGCATGCACTATAATGAAAAAAATAGTGCATGTGAAATATACAAAGATAAAATAAATACCAAAATTTTATTAAAAAATATTATAAAACTTCACCAATATGCTCAGTTCCTTATCACTATGCTACTTTTAGTTTTACACACTTTTTATTATTGTAAGAACTTCTTCTTTAAATTATTTTCTGTAGCAGGAAAGAAATTCCTCCATAGACTTTTGTAAAAACTACCATATATTCCACTGTATGTGTTGTTTCTATATCTAATCCTTTATCTATTAAAACCATATCTGATACCTTCTAAAAACCAATACAACTTCTCTCATGTTTTTTCGATCCTTGAACTTCTACACATAGTCTAACAGATTCCACCAGATAAAAATTTATTTTTAGTGTCTTATTTTCAGTGTCTCTAATATCAACTTCTCTGTCTGATTGATACTTATTATTCTTATTTTTAAACCAATATATTAAATGGTTTTAAACTTTCCATATCAAACTTTGTCTTTCATATTTTTTATGGTGTCACTATCTGAAACTAATTTCTATATCACTTAAACTTTTACAAATTAGAACATTATATATCATCATAATATGTAGGAGAAAAGGGGGGATTTCGATTTAACTTTACCTCTCAAACAAATCTTGAAATTAAAAACTCCCACTCAAAAAATGGACTCATCTCAACACTTATATTTTATTCTAGAAACTTATCACAAAATAAAACATCTACAACCTTCATCAAACTTTCTTCAAACTCAAGGAGAATCCTAGATGTTCCTTCCATGATATTTGGAATAATAAAATATCATCTATGCATTATCACATGTAATATCTTCATGAAATCTTCATACAAAACTTTTGAACTTGTAAAAACATAATACCACTTAATTTTCAGGTAAAAACATTTTAGAAAGTCTTTCATCCACTAGGACTTCATCTAATTGTTCCTATACAAACTTCATAAGAACTTATCATTTTTCTTTCAATCATATTTCCTCCATCTTATGACTTTCATCATAACTCTCTATTCATTTCCTTCATAAGAAATCCTCTATTCAATGATATTTATATTAAAACATTCTTCCAATGTCTTCAACCAACAAACTTTTATTATATGACTTGAATACCACTATCCAATCATCTTTATAGAAACATCAACTACACAACATTGTATATGTATATATAATAGACATTGTACAAAATTTTCTTTTGATAGAATTCATTTAGTTAGATTTCATCCCAAAGGACTTCTCCTGATTAAGACTTCTTCCTAAAGGACTTCTTCCAGAAAGACTTCATCTGTTGACATTCCTCAATATCTCCCTTTACATTTCAATAACTTTTCTCTAATAGATAATATTTATGAACTTTGAGCACAAACATTCCTCATCCAAACCTTTGTTTGACCTAGAATTCCCATTGAACTCTATAAAACTTGTGTAGAACTTTATATTGATAACATTATATATACAAACAATTTTTTCCCTCTTTCTACATAAGCTTGGATAATGATATCATTTATAACTCATGGTGTTATAAACATTAAAAATAGTAAATCATCGCCAGATTTTTTTTCACCAAATTATCTTTCTCATGATCCCTATAAACATGATAAAATAAAACATTCAGAAAAAAACATTTCCCAAAATTCTTAGTCCATAATCGTACATTTGATGGACTTAGATTATAAAACTCATTCCAAAAATATCTTTATGTTAAAAAATTGTTTCAAATCCTAAAAAACATGGATAATTTATGTTTGAATAATAAAATAAAAACATTTTTCAGATATCCCAAAAAAACTTTACACATCATTAAAACACCTCTAAAGTTTCCTGGTCCCAAAAATATCCCCCTTTTTATTTTTTTTAACCAAGGATCATAAATCACTAAAACTTTACATCTCAAGAAATGGTTTACTTATCCAATAATTCTAAGACTACATGATCAATTTATTATAGGAAATAGGAATCCTAGAACAAAAACACCATGCTTTATATAACCATTGAATTAAGAAAAAATTTCATATACTTTCTAAGAAAAAATATTCTTCCACTTGAAACTTTCAGGCCAAAAAC
Source organism: Viscum album (assembly GCA_963277665.1). Taxonomy (NCBI): domain Eukaryota; kingdom Viridiplantae; phylum Streptophyta; class Magnoliopsida; order Santalales; family Viscaceae; genus Viscum; species Viscum album. The sequence goes on from OY728119.1 coordinate 1,984,300,343, forward strand.
ATATTCATTCTCTAAGAAAACAATTTGATACATACATTTAAAAAAACTATTAAAAAAATCATACATTTTGATATCACATTTTACCTTTATTAAGAACCCCCTACAAACATGGTTTCCCTTAAAAGGTAAAACACATAAAAATTGATAGATTTATATTGCAACATTTTTATCCCCCTTAAAAGCATTTTCCAAATAAAATATAGATAGGGGATGGATACCCATACCTTATCCTTGAAGAGGATGAGGTAGTATTCCCATAAGAAACCTTAGTTTATGAAATTTTTCCTTCGACAATGGTTTCATAAAAATATTAGTTAATTGCCCCATTCTAGGAAAAAATACAACTTAAATTAATTTTTCTACACATGATATTTTATAGAGTGATATTTGATATCAATATACATAGAATGAGAATTTTTTACTATATTGTTATTGATATTTATAAAAAATTTATTATCACAACCCAAGAGAAGGTTAAACTTCACATTAATAAAAAAATATTACAACTGTATCTTCAACCACAAAAGTTGTGGAATATCTTGAGGGGAAGCAATATACTCAATTTATATTGTACTGACATTCAATGATTTTTATTTATTTATTTTTAATATAACACATATTTCTCCCAAGAAAAAAATTCCACTATATGTGGATTTTATATCATCTAAACTTTCTTCCCAATATGTATTTGTATAACCAAACAAATCAATCTTTCATTTGATTTCATATTTCAACGCAAAATTAGGCGTGCCTTTAATATATTTGATAAATCACTTTATATCCATGATATGAGATTATTTTGGTTCACTTTGATACTTGTAAAAAAATTTAATAGTATATACTATATATGGACTTGAATTGGTTAGATATAAAAAACTTCTAACCAAATTTCTAAACTATTAAGGATCTACCTCCTTTCTTCCGCATATTTTTTGAATATTATTCCAACTGAAATTTATGTGGAAACTATATTTTATTATTCCATTCCAAACTTCCTTAAAATTTATTTTTCATATTTTTCTTGATATAGGAAAATATATTTCTTATTTTGTGAGATTTATAACTTAATAAATTATTTCATTTCTCCTATCAGGACAATTTCAAACAACTTATTCATATAATTAGCAAAATTTTCCAAATTTTCTTCATCACTCCTCATGAATATGATGTATTCAATGTAAAAAATCATAATAAGGAAAATCTCTTGATTTTATTTTATATAGAGGTTATTATAAACTTTTCCTTTCTTAATGTTCAACTTAATTGTGAAAGTATCCAATTTATAATACCAATCTATCAGAGCTTGCTTCACCTCATAAAAATAATTTTTTAAATTGTATACAAAAACTTATTCTTCACAAATAATTAAGCCACATGGTTATTTAATATAAAATTATTCATCAAGATATCCATTAATAAAAGTTATCTTGACATCCATATGAAATATTTTTTATTTATATTATTCAAAAATAGGAAGAAATATTATAATAGTTTCTATAATTTTCACTAGATAAAAGGTCTCATAAAAATTAATTCCTTCAATTTGGTAGTATCCTTTAAAAACTAGTCATGCCTTGTTGCTTATATCTTCACTAGTTTTATTCAACTTTTTTTAGAATACGCACTTTATACCAATCACATTTTTATTATTTAGTTTGGGTGAAAGCTCCAATGTATTATTCTTCTAAATATGATCTAGATCTTCATTCATAGAATCAATCAACTCTTTATGTTGTAAATCTTTGATAAAATCTTTTGGTTCAACCTATGAGTATAAATAAGTATGTGAAACTGACTTTGATTTTATTCTAGTCTGAACCTTTTATCATTGATCTCTAGTGATGTTATAAACATCCACTTACTTCTTCATCCTTGGATGGGATGTATGAAACTATTCCTCACTACTTTATATAGCTATGTTTTATTCTTCATATTGATTAGTTTCAATATTTTTTATATCATTAAGAATATTTTCACATTGTCCAACTAAAACCACCTCACATTTCATTTATTTTATATATACAAATGACTGGAACTTTCTTATCACCATGTTCATGAACTTTCACATCTTCCAAATCAATAATATTTCTTATTTAATTATTATAAAATATATATCCTATACCAATGGGAGGGTATCTAATAAAGATTCCATCAACACCTCTTTGATCAAACTTCCCAACATTATCTCCCTTTAATTTTATAATATAGGGAATTCCAAACACCAATGGTTTTTCCAAATTATGATATTCTTTGTAATATATCTTATAAGAAGTCATTTTAGAGTTTTTTATATATTAACATAGATTACAAATAGAAATTAACACTCCAATAGATTTCCTTCAAAAATAATGAGATATATCATGTTCTCCAACATTGTTCATTTTTTTATGGTTTGTACAGTGCACTAAACTCATGATAAATTATATGGTTTTCAAGATATTCTCTAAACATACCATTGGTATATTCTCATCCATTATCAGTACGAATATTCTTCATAGAATATCTACATTATTTTTCCACACTCAAAAAACCCTTAAAAAAATTAGAGCCTCAGATTTATGTTCCAAAACATAATACAAGTAATGAGAGTAAAATAATAAATGAAATAAATAAATTACTTATCTCCATGTGTTTATTTCTTACTCTCGATCTCAAAAATGTTAGAATGTATCATCTCCAAGATATGGGTTGAATGTATCTCAACTTTCTTATTTACTGAGTTTATAATATTCCCTTTCTTGAAAATTGGAAAGAACCAATATCTTATTCTATTCATGTTAGAAATATAATTAATAATTTCTCTTGTCATGTGAGAAGAACACATATAATCCAAAATCCAAGGTTGTTCTCCTTTTATAGATTTGAGAGGTTTTTTGAAAACTAAGGAATTTTCCATGACTTTTTCTTTTTTTTCTAATGCATCTTTTGATATTTTTTGTAAAAACAATTTTGTGCCATATTCATGTTAAGAAGTCCTTTTTAAATATTTCTCTGTTGATCACGTATTTTACAAATTGTTTCCAAATTTTGGAATATACTTCGAAGCTTCAAAATATCTTTCTATGGTTTCTATCTTGGATTGGGTTGACTATCACTCAAAAATTACCTCTAGTTTCTCCTCGATTAATTATAACATTGGTGATTAAACCAAAAAATAATTTCAATATGATCAAATCCTCTAGAATAACAGTAGTTACTATAGAAAACATATTTACCTCTATAACATAAAATCTTCATGGAGTTATGTTTCTACTTTTCATCAGCTTTATTACTATCTACATTGATCTTTCATTGACTAAATTTTTTTTTACCTTCTGATATTTTATTAATCATCTTAGATTTCTTATTATAGAGACCCTATATTTTCATACATTAACATTCCATAACATTTGTAGAATACTAAAAAAATTATACAAATAAACACTTAAAGACCGTACTAGTCTAGTGCCTTTGGAAACATCGAAATATAAACACTAATATATAAATGATATACATCATCTCTCACTAGGTTATTCTTTACTAGAACCCTTCTTAGACACATCAAAAATAATAAATATATTTATAACCTTGGGGAAGGAAACATAAAAAGGTTGAGCCCAGATACTCAGTAAGGGTACACCAGGGAGATGTGTAAGAATAATTATGAGCATAAGGTTATGATAATATGATCATAAAAATAGAAGATCATATCCTACATATCAAATATCATATACATGAGTTATGGAATAAATCTTGGAATTTCATAAGACATGAATCATAAGAAAATAAATAACATAATCCATGAAATAATAACATAGGAATAAAACATGGAATTATGGTAGACACATAATCATATATAATGATTTCCATAGTAGTCAAGTCAATCCTACCAAGACCATCTTAGTGGAAAAATTTCTTTACTGAACTGGGTTCACACACAGTTTTACCTCTATATTACTTAATCAAGTTCACTCCCCATTCCATCCCTATAATACTGAACCAAGTTCATTTCCTATTCCATCCCTTTAATAGTAAATCGAGTTCATTTCCTATTCCATCCATTTCTATCGCATGATATATAAATCTTTACCTAATGCATTGGAGGGAGATATAGATCCCACCCATCTCATAATGAAATCATACATACATATTCCACAAGATCATAAATAATCATATCATAACCCATGAATTGAAATGGGTATTATAAACATGTAATCATATCATAACCTATGTAAATAAATAGGTTTCATCATCATTTAATCATAAACATCACCTGTGAAAAGAAGCAGGTTTCAAAATTATATAACCCATGAAAGACAAATGGGTTTCATAAACATCATTCCATCAAAAAATAATCCATTAAGAGAAATAATATGAATGTAAAATTTTAATAATTTCCCAATAAATTCATGAATAACACTAATGGATGTTATCATATATGGGAAATAATTTTTAAATATCTTTTAAAAATATTTATTGAGGAAAATATCTTTTCTTCACTGAAAAATGCTTTTCAAAACAAAAAACCGTTTGAAACTATTTTTCTATGAAAAAAACTTTGAAAACTTATAAAGGAATAATTTAAAAACATATAACATTTTTAAAATACTTTTTAATTTAAAATGTGATTCAAATATATTTGGAAAACATTTTCGAAGACATTTTCGAAAACACGGTTTTTGAATACAATAGATTTTCAAACAGAGAGAGAGAGAGTTAAATTTTACTTCAAAACAATATATTAAATACAAAATAGTGTTAAAATAGTAATAATATATGATGATATTATGAATATAAAGAGGATAATAAAATTCAGGTGTGTTCTTGAGATATGTATCATGATATTTCAGTAATTGAAGCATAATCATAAATAATATCAAAAGGCGATGAGATTATTTCAATAAACACTTATCACTAGGTAACTTGGGGTCATACTCTCCAAGTAAGAAAAGGAAATAAAATGAAGCTTAAAATATCATGAAAGAAATATAATAAAATGTAATTATATAAACCTTGAGAATAATTTAGGTGCATAACAAAACATGAGTCTCAAAGAAGGGAAATCGTGACAAAACTATTTTACTGATTTGGTAACTTTTGAAAATTAAACCCCATGAAAGAAATATAATAAAATGGATATGTGAATAACCATAAATTTAATTATAATATACATAGAATACATCAATGGTAATTACATACACCACACAAAATAATTGAGTGGTGATTAAGGCATGTATCTCACGGAAATAAAAGTGAGATGAGATTCCCTTACCTTGTGTCTTGCCTCTCATCGTACTCATTCAAAAGAAATTTATCATAAATATAAATTTATTATAAATATTTAATAGAAAAATATTATTATATATAAAACCATATATATTTTTATCATTACCACATATTTCCCTCTTGTTAACAATCCTATATTCAGTTTCCACGTCAGGTAATATCCGCTTTGTTCTCCACATGTGTCTTAATTTGTTATATCATTTTTCCTTATAATAATATCATGATTCTAGAATTTTAACCATGATATAAATATAATTTAAATTAAATATATTTTTATTATAATAATCTATATAATATATAATTATGAAATGTAATACATCGTTCTTGGAGACGGTAAGTCGTACATACGCATGAACGTTGTTTCCATTTTTATTGTCGTATTGAAAGAAAGAAAGAAAATGACATATATGTATATATGTATATAATATCATTAAAGTATCATTATAATGTTATATATATCATATAATTTCATTAAACACATCCTTGATACATTCTATGTAGTGTGTGAACGAATCACATCACTTTGGGGTGGGGGTGGTAGTCCACACTTCCTCAAACAAAATTATTGTATTTACACAAAATGGAAAGTAAACAAGATATGTATTTTAAAATGAATAAATAAGATTAAAGATATAATAAATATAATATATAATATATAAAAATATATTTTCCATCATAATTTCCACCATGATAGACTTAAAGGAAAAATGGTCAATCATTGTTCCGTGAGGAAGTAGTTCTCCATACATGTAAACAGTATGTCAGTTATCCATTAGATTGAGTTATGTGTAATTTTAGGTACAAACATTTGCATAAAAACATAATAATATATTTATTATACTGGTTTTTTATACAATAATGGAAAAAATAGAGTTTAGGGTGGAGAAAAAAATAAAATAAATGAGCTTGAGAGAAGACGTCCCCTATTAATCGGGTAACTCCTTCTAGTTTCTACTAAATGGATTCCTTGGATTCATTTTTGTCCAATGGGTGGATTCTAAGAGGAAGGTAGGGATTCTGGAAATTTTATTGGGTATATTTTGGATTAACCTAAGTGGTTTTAGAGGTGTGAATAATATGGAGATGCGGTGGCCTCTTATAGGGAAGGGAAAGGACTCACTAGATATTTTTGAAAAGAAGTTAGGAGTACCCACGTTTTTACCGAAAAAAAATCATAAAGACACCCAAAAAACTCAATAATGTAAGTTTAATGGACTAATAATGTCCATAAAATTTATTTTTTACAATTTTATAAGTGTTTTGGGTCTTAAATATAAGGTTTATTCCTTAGTTAAGCTTAATTTTACCTTAATCGATGTACTTAATTTTAATTACTTTCACTAATCGTTTTAGTAAAAAACTAAGTTGACCTAATTAGAAATTATAAATTATGAATATTACAAATATTAAATTCATTTTTCTAAATTATAATCACATAATTTGTAGAAATTAATTTAAAATCAATCCTGCAGTCAGGTCGACAATGCGGTTTTTAAAATCAAAACATTCAAATGTTGGCTAAGTTATTTTATCCAATTTCAACCTGAAATTGATCTCAATGACCTAAATTGTATTAATTGATAAAAATATTATCTAATAAAACTTTGTATCCAATTTAAAATATAATTTAACCTTATAAATAAATTAGATAAAAAAAATTGAATTAAAATCAGGTATTTTTCACTATTCATCCAAAAAATGAATTTTCTCGTAACAAATATCAAAATTTCACCCTAAGATAATTTAGAAATTATAAATTAAAAAATTAGTTTTATTTTATAAATTCAACTTCTAAATGTTTCAAAAAATAATTTTATTGTTTTTCACTAAAGGACGTAAAAAGTAGTTTGTTTCAGAAAATAGTATTTTTAAATATATATGGTCTTTACCAAAAATTATATATTTCATTATGAATAAGTTTAATTTATATAAAACCATTATAAAAAATATTTTAAAATTATTTATTTGTATTCATATTACTATGTTTAATGTCTAGTCTATAATTATCACATTTAAATAATTATAAAAATAAAATGATGTTTTGTAGAAACATTGTTGTTGTGTGTAACGTACGACAAGTCATTGTTCTATGTGATATACTCCAAGTCGATGTTTTGTGTAGAATACAACAATTTCATTCCTTGTTAAAGGAATATTTTTCTTAATATATTTCAAGACATAAATGAAAATTTAATTTATTGAAAAAAATGTCCATAAAAACTCAAGGTGTTACATTATACTCCCTTAAAATAAATTTCACCCAAAAATTAATCACTAGGGTAAAAAAATGAGGATACTTCTGAATCATAATATCCTAAAGTTACCATGTCACTTTATATAACTATTTATTTCTCCAAAAAACTTTTACCAGGTGAGTGGTCTTATTTTGTATAACTTTCTCTGATCGGTCCAGAATTTAAACTAGTTGTTCTTCATAAGACAAATCCTACTCTAGTGGTATAACCTATGAGTTCAATACATGTTAAGGGTTAGGTATGTACTTCCTTAGGAGAGATAAATTTAACACATCATGGGTGTGATAGAGATTTGTAGTAAGTTCCAAGTTATTGGATACTGTTGTGATACGACCAAAAATCTCAAAGCGACTAATATACCTAGGGATTAGTTTCTCTTTATTCTCGAATCTCATAACCTTCTTCCAGGGTGAGATTCATAGAAACTTCTTTTCAACAAATTCAAATTCTTGATCCAACTAATGGTTATCAGTGTAACTTTTATACCCTATTTGAGCTGCCTTGATATGTTGTTGAATGGCTTTAACCTTCTCGACCATTTCTTCAGCGATCTAAGGTCCCAATAACTTTATTTATCTAACTTCATCCTAGCATATCGGAGCTCTATATTTTGTCCCATATAGGGCTTCATAATCTTCCACATGAATGATTTATTGAATTATATTATTTTAAGAAAACTAAAATAGAGGAAGGTGTTAATCCCAACCAACTTTGAAATCCAAAGAACAAGATCTCAACATATCCTCTAGGATTTGAATTGTTCTTTTAGACTGACCATCTTTATGAGGATGATAACCAGTTTTGAAACTCAAGTTTGTGTCAAGTGCTTGTTGAAGAATTTTCTATAGCTTTGAGGTGAACCTAATATCTTGATCCATTATAATGGAATGTGGTAATCTAGGAAACTTTAACACTTACTTAATGTATATCTTGGAAATATTATCTAGAGAGAAGTCTTCTCTAATATCGATGAAGTATACTAACTTAGTAACGCGATCGACTACCACCCATATAGTATTAAACCCTTTAGATATTTCAGGTATTATAATGAAAAAATCTATAGTTATGTTCTCCCATTTCCAATTTGGTATGGGTAATGGATGCAACATCCCTTTATACTTTTTTATTTTAGATTTAACTTGTTGGAATTCCATGCACCAAGATACAAACTCCATGATATATCTCTTCATGAAAACCCACTATAATTATTCATTAAAGTTCCTATACATCTCAATACTTCTAGAATGAATAGAGAATGAACAAATATGAGATTACTCTAATATTTCATTCTTCTAATATGGTATGGAATAAATACATAAATGGTTTTTGAACCTTATCATTCCATCCTAATCAAGGTTAAACTCAGGAACATTTCTGATTTTATTTTGTAGCTCTTCATCTTCTTTATGTTTCTCTTTAATCATCACTTGGATAGAGGATTGAAAATTCATTTGAGAAATATAATATTTCTCCCCTTCCTTCAATATTTTTAGATCCATAATTTTCAAATCCAAAAATATTGGATCTTCTGTGATCATTATCATGGATAATCTAGCATGATCATTCTGACTCAAAGCATCGGCCACCTTGTTCTCTTTCCTAGGGTGCTAAGGTAATGAGTAGTCATAATCCTTTATCAACTCTAACTATATTTTCTGGAGCTTGTTCAACTCCTTCTGTGTGAACATATATTTTATAATTTTATGATCAGTATATATATCACACTTTTCTCTATAAAGATAATACCTCCATATATTAAATGCAAAAAATTATCATTGCTAACTCAAAATAATGTGTTGGGTAATTTTTCTCATGAATATTAAACTTCCATGAGGCATAAGAGATAACCATGTTATTCTTCATAAGAACACATCCTAATCCCTTATTATATGAATTGCTAAAGATTAAAAACCTTATACACTATAGGGTAATATAATCACAGGTTCACTCACTAACATTCTCTTTAGTTCCTTGAAATTTTCCGAACATTCATTTTTTGAGAGGAACTTAAAACCCTTCTGAGATAACTTTGTTAGAGTATTAGATTGTCATGAAAAAATTTCCACAAACCATTGATAATATCTAGATAAACCAAGAAATATACATATCTCAATCACCATGGTTAGTCTTCTCTAGTATTTAATAGCCTCTGTCTTTGATGGATCTACTGTTATACCATCTCTTGAGATTATGTGAACTAAAAATAAAACCTTTTATATCCAAAGTTCACAATTTTTTAATGTTTCATATATATTTTCCTTCCTTAGGGTCATTAGTATATTTCTCAAGTGATCTTAATGCTCTTCCTTTCTCGTTTAATAGATAAGAATATCATCTATAAATACTACCACAAATTGATCGAGGTAATCTATAAAGACTTTATTCATTAAATCCATGAAGATGGTAGGGGAATTAGTAATACGAAATGGAATCACTATATATTCATAGTTTTTATACCTTATACGGAATTTCTTCTTAGATATATCCTCCTTCTTGACCCTCAATTGATGATATCCATAATGAAGTTCAATCTTGGAAAAGTGTTGAGATATGTGCAGTTGATCAAACAATTCATCAATATGGAGAAGGGGATAATTGTTCTTCATTTTGATCTTGTTCAACTCTTGATAATCAATGTAGATCCACATTTATCCATCTTTATTTTTCAGAAAAATAATAGGTTCACCCCAAGGTGACACACTTAGCCAAATGAATCCCTTATCAAGGTTTTCTTAGAGTTTATTCTTCAATTTATACAACTTGATCAGATCAATTCTATAATGAGTCATTGAAATTGGTGTGGAAATAGGTGTAAGTTATATTGGGAACTCAAATTCAAATTTTGTTGGAAGACTAGGAAACTCTTTTAGAAATAAATCTATAAAATCCTGAATAATAGGAATATTATTGATGTCAATTTTCTCCCCAACCATTTAAGACAAACAACCCTTTTGAATAGGAATTATTACCCATAAAATGGATATAATCTCCACAAAAAGTTCATATTTATCGTCACATTGATGGATGATCATAGGATGTTTTGAAATATAAAACATAAATTATCTTCCTTAAAAATCTATGTGATATTTATGCATAAAAAGAAAATACAAGCCTATGATGACATCAAATTCTTATAAAAGTAAGAATGAAAATATTTTCAGGAATCATATTCCTGCAAACATCATTCAGAGAGGAATAAGAGACTTGAGATGTGATCAATGTACCTTTAGGGTTTTTACTACTAATTCCACATCTAATTATTTTGGTGGAATCTTAACACCCTAATAAAATTCTTTAGATATAAAATAGTGGGTAGATACATAATCAAATATGACATTAGCAGTTCTAGAGTGGATGTTAAGTGTACCTTTCATCACATCATTATCTCACCCATCATCAAAAATAATGATTGCATGATATTTCCCCTTATACCTCGGTTTAAGAGGTTGTTGATGTTGATCATCATCACTAGTACTTGGGTTTGGGAAGTGGTTAGCAGAATTACCATTAACCTTACACTTGTAGCCCTAAATCATGGGAGGTACATTATGTGTAGCTTTCTCTCCATGTTTATTTTGAACTAAATTCTTCCCATAATTTAGACAATCAATTTCCTGGTGACCTTAATTTACACACATAAAACATTTACTAAAACTGTTAATAAAAATTCCTCTATACTTCTTCCCAAATTTATACCATTAAAGAAAAATTCATCTTCTTTTTTTCATGGTTTTTAGAGTTTCCTTTGAACTCCATCTTCCTTTTCTTATCAAAACCATGAGGTTGATATGGGAATCCAACCTCTATTTCAACCTTGATTTCATAATTCATAATCTCTTTATAGCTACTAAAGAATATTATGGATTTTTCTTTTATAATACTTGGCTTTAAGCCACTGAATAACCAATCAACTTTAATTTAACATTGGATGATAATTCCTAAAGCATACCTCACAAGTCATATCAAATTAGCCTTATATGTACTGATAGATTCATCATCCCTTTTATTTAACTTAATAAACTATTTCTACATATTGGAATGAAGAATTCAAGGAAAGTACTTAATGAAAAATAAGTTATTGAAACCATTCCAATCCATGGATTTAATATCATCTTATTTCTTCGTATTCTTGATTAGAGTCCACCTCTAATCTGTTTCACCTTCTAATTGATAAACAGCCAGAATGAATTTCTCATACTCCAAACACTAAATAATGAAGAATATTTTTCTATAGTATTGATCCATTGTTCAATAATAATTGGATCAAAATAACCTATGAAATAAGGTAGATGTTTCCTCATGAGAGACTCAATAGAATTTTGTTCCATCCTTTTCTCATTTGGAAGTCCACCATGATTCATAGCTTGAGAATGTTGTGTGAGCATAGCAATGAGTTTTTTCATTCCAACTCCCATAGAATTTGGTTTCTTAGGAGGAAAATAATTGTATTTTGCATCACAACCCCCATTAACATGGGTCCTTTGGGTTCCAACAATTGACTAAAAACAAAAGCATAGAGTAATAAAAAGTTATCATATTGAGGAACCACATAATCATGAAAAGTCACTTATAGGATGTCTAAATTATGAAAACTTTATTAATCTATGACACATTAGGTTTATCAAAGTATATTAATATACAACTTATTTTTAAATCATCCATGATGGTTCATGGAGAGTTTGTGAACCCAAAGCATATCCCCTAGGAGTGTCAAATGAGGTGTGGAGCAAGGCCCACTTTCGTGTACCAGATTACCCCGAGTCAGGCCAAAAACATATTTTTGGAGTTATTACCCCTAGGTGCATCTATTCCAAAGCCACATCCACTTGTAGTATCCAAATAGAGATATATTTCGACGAAACGACTCATTATATCTTTACCAAAATTCTAGTACATTTTCCTATACTTTTTCTTATCTTTAGACTTATTTCTAAACTTGTCCTTAGGGTTATCACTAAGGTTTTCTCATCCTAACTTCCTAAGGTTAACTAAACCTTTTCTATTATAGAAAATATAGAGACCCTTGATTTTCATATATTAAAATTTCGTAAAATTTAAAGAATACTTAAAACATTATACAAATAGACGCCCAAAGACCATACTAGTCTAGTGCCTTTGGAAACATAGAAACATAAACACTAGTATATAAATTAGCTACATAATCTCCCAATAGGTTATTCTTGACTAGCACCCTTCTTAGACAAATCAAACAAAATACATATCTTCATAACCTGGGGGAATTAAACATTAAAAGGGGTGAGCTCATATACTAAGTAAGCGTAAAAGAGGGAGATGTGTTAGCATAATCCTTAGCATAAGGGTATGATAACATGATCATGAAAATATAAGATCATACCCTACATATAAAAGATAATATACATGAATCATGGAATAAATATTAGAAATTTATAATACATGAATTATAAGGAAATAAAGAACATAATCCATGAAATCATAACATAGGAATAAAACATGAAATTATGGTAGACACATAAGAATATATAATTATTTCAATAGTAGTCAAGGCATTGCTTCAAAGACCATCATAGTGGAAAAATTCCTTTACTAAATAGATTTCACACCCTATTCTAGCCCTATATTACTTAACCGAGTTTACTCCCCATTCTAGCTCTATAAAACTGAACTGAGTTCATTTCCCATTCTAGCCATGTAATATTGAACCAAGTTCATTTCCTATTCCGAGCATATATATCTCATGAGATATAGATATTTAACCAACACTTAGGTGGGTGATGTGGGTCCCACCCATCTCATAATGAAATCATATATGTATATATGTGACAAAATATCATAAATATCATATCATATCCCAAGAAATGAAATGGGTATTATAAACATGTAATCATATCATAACTTGTGTAAAGATATATGTTTCATAATCATTTAATTATAAACATAACCTGTTAAAAGATTCGGGTTTCAAAATCATATAACTCATTAAATAGAAAAGAGTTTCATAAAAATCATGCAATCAATTCATAATCCATTTAGAGAAATAATATAAATAGAAAAATTGAATAATTTCCCCATAAAGGCATGCGTAACACCAATTGATGTTATCTTAGATAGGAAATAATTTTGAAAGATCTTTTAAAAACATTTCTTGGGAAAAATAACCTTTCTTCATTAAAAAATTATTTTAAAAACATAAATCATTTTGAAAACATTTTTCTTTAAAAAATGATTTGAAAACATATAAAGGAAGCATTGAAAACCACAAAACAATTTTAAAATAATTTTCACTTGAAAATGGTATTTAGAGATCAATTTAAAACATTTTTGAAAACATGGTTTTTGAATACAATAGATTTCCAACCGAAGAGAGAGGTCGTCATATTTTAATTAAAACATTATCTTAAATAACAAAGAGTGGTAAAATGGTAATAATATAGGAGGATATGTTTAATAACCATATGAGAAGAAAATTCATTATTTTTCTTGAGAGATAGATCATGATATTTTATTAATTGAAGCATAATCATAGACAATCCTAAAAAGTGATGAGAGTGTTTCTATAAGCTCTTATCACTTGGTAACTTTGGATTATACTCTCCATATTAGAAAATTAAATTAAATTAAGCTTAAAATATCATGAAAATAATTTTATTCGTCATATATCATGTAAAATGGAATTATATACAGCTCAATAATAATTTAGGTGCATAATAAAACATGAGTCTCAAAGAAGGAAAACTAAGGTAAAACTATTTTATCGATTTCATAACTTTTGAAACATAAACACCATGAAATAAATGTCATAAAATGGATATGTTAATACCCATATATTTTAAGTATAATATAAATATAATACATCCATGGGTAGTACATACACCACACAAAATAAGTGAGTGGTGATTAGGGGATGTATCTCACGAAAATAAAAGTGAGACGGGATTCCCTTACCTTGAATCATAACTCTCATTGTACTAATTCAAACCAAATATATAATAAATATAAATTTATTATACATATTTTACAGAACCATATTATTTTATCCAATATCATATCTGGTTTTAACATGACCTTATATTACAATCTTGTTAACAATCCTATGTCAAGGTTTCACTTCGGGTAACATCTTCTTTGTTCTTCACATGTGTCTTAACTTGTAATATATTTGGCCCTTATACTTATATCATGATTACATAATGTAAACCATGATATAAATATTATGTATATTCATTATATTTTTATTATAATAATCTATATAATATATATGTATGAAATGGAATACATCATTCATAGAGACAGTAATATTTACGTACGCATGAAATTTTTTTCCATTTTTATTGTCGAATTGAAAGAAAGAAAGAAAATGAAATATATCTATGTACGTATATAATATAATTATATTATAATTAAAATAATATATATATCATATAATTTCATTAAACTCGTCCTTAATACATTTCATGTAGTGTGTGAATGAATCACATCACTTTGGGGGGTAGTCCATACTTCCTCAAATGAAATTACCATATTAACACCAAATGCAAAGTAAAAAGATATGTGTTTTAAAAGAAATAATGAAGCTTAAATATATAATAAATATAATATATAATATATTAAAATATATTTTCCGTCATATTTTCCACCATGATAGGTGGTAAAGAAAAAATGAACAATCGTCATTTCGTGAGGCGATAGTTCCCCATACACATAAACAGTTTGTTCGTTACCCATTAGATGGAGGTGTGTGTAATTGTAGGTTTAACCCTTAGAAAAAAGAATCCTATTATATTGAGGATATTTTTTTATTATACAATCATGTAATAAATAGAGTTTAGGGGGTGGAGAATGAAAATAAAATAAAGGAGCTTGAGAGAAAAATTTACCTCTTAATCGAGTAACTCCTTTTGGTTTGTGCCAAAACGATTCCTTGGGTTTCTTTCTATCATAGGGGAGGCTTATAGTAGTAATGGAGTTATATTTGGAAGTTTATTGGGAAGATATTTTATGAACATAAGTGTTTTTAGAGGTGTGAAGAATAGGGATAGATGGTGGCCTTTTATAGGGAAGGGAAAGGACTCAGTTGGTGTTTTTTTAAAAAGTTAGGTGTACCCAAGTTTTTACCTAAAAAAATTCATAAAAAAAAACTCATTAATTTAAGTTTAATGACCTAATAATGTCCATAAAATGGGATTTTGATAATTGTTTGGGTTTTAAATTTAAGGTTTAGTCCTTAGTTAAGATTAATTTTACCTTAATCGATGTAATTAATTTTAATTACTTTCCCTAATATTTTTGGTCAAAAACTAATTTGACATTATTATAAATTATAAATTATGATAACTCCAAATATTGAATCCATTTTTCTATATTCTAATCACATAAATGGAAAAAATAAATTTAAAATTAATCCCACAGTCGGGTCGCCAATGCGGTTTTTAAAGTAAAAACATTCAAAAGTTTGCTATGTTTTTATATCCAATTTCAAGGTGAAATAGATATAAATTACCTAAATTATATTAATTAATAAAAATATAATCTAATTAATCTTTGAAATAAATTTAAAATATAATTTAACCTTATATATAAATTAGATCAAAAATCAATTTTGAATTAAAATTTAGTATTTTTTACTATTCATCCAAAAAATAAAGTTTCTTAGAAAAATACCAAAATTTCACTCTAATAAAATTTAGAAATTATAAATTAAAAATTAATTTTATTTTATCAAATTAAATTTATAAATTTTTTAAAAAATTAATTTTATTTTTTTCACAGATGGACATGAAAAGTATTTTGTTTGAGAAAATAATATTTTTAAACATATAAGGCCAAAAATTATATCTTTCATTATCAATATGTTTCATTTATATGAAACCATTATCAACAATATTTGAAAAATATTTGTTACTATTTATATTACTAATTTTAACATCTATTTTATAATTATCTCATTTAAATAATTATAATAATTAAATGATATTTCATAGAAACATCAGTGTTGTGTATAATATCTGCCAAGTAGTTGTTCTGTGTAGCATATGTCAAGTCGATGTTTTGTGTAGAGTATTCCAAGTTTGTGCCATCTAAAATGAATGTTTTTCTTAGTGAATTGAAAGACATAAATGAAAAAATTATTTATTTGAAAAAAAAAGGTCCAGAAAAACATGGGGTGTTACACTTCTAATGAAAAAAAATCTCATGGAGTAGCAATTTTTAGTTTATATTTTGTAACCATAAAAACTTTAGGTCTTTTAGCTCTTTTTTTCTAACAAACATGATCTTACTAAATACCTTTTTTTTATAACATTATCATATTTCTTATCAACCTTTGAGGATAAATTTTTTTATCCTTATTTGGTTTTAATTTCTCAAAACTTTCATCAACATCTATAACTGATTTTTGGAAATTTTTAACTCCTTGCTAATATTTAGAATGTTTTTGTTATACTATCACAAATTATTCCTCCTTCAATTTCAACTTTTTATCAAGCTTGATGTTGAGATTTTTATTTTCATCAATAATCATCTTCAGGTCATCGACTTATTTTAACAATGTATATTTATATTCAAGTGAATATTCATGATTTTTTACTAAAATATATCCCTTTTTAAACTTCTTACTCTCCCTTTCAAGTCTTATGAATTTTATAATACATTATTTGAACTCTCTTTTCAGTATAAAATTCATCTGATTGTCTTATTTTTCTATGATTCTTTTTTAATCATTGGTAAATTTTCCATCATTCACTTTTGAAATGAAAATATTTTTAGTGGGATTATCACTAAATTTATCAGAATCTTCTTCATTGTCATCATATTTATCACACTTATACAAATAATTTTTCCTTATATATTTAGAGATATAATTAACATTTCTCCTATGATATGATTTAGATTTTTCTTCCTTTTATAATGGGGGTTCTACTTAACTTTATATCCTCTTCACCAATTTCTTCAACTTCCTTTTTTCAGGGACAATTTGTAGTAAAATATTCAATATATCAACAACCAAATCATCTCAGTGGTAACCTTCCGTTGTATTTTCTTGTACCTATTTTCACCTTTTGAGAAAACAAAGATGTAAATTTTTCAACATTTTTACTAATCTCGTATTAAGTGTCTCAGTCACTAGCTTATTCTTTGAGAACATTCATAAAATTTCCTTACTTTGATGCTTTGAATGAAATTTTCTGATAAGCCTTCTCTTTATTCTTCATAACCTTTTCTCCTCTCATTTTTAAGTGATGAGAGTGCTATTTAGATAATCAGTATATAGTGTTTTAGATTCTATAAATTCATATAATTAAACTTTCGAATCAAATTTATCAAGAATAATGTGTATGATCTTTTGAATAATGGTTTAATATTCCCACTTATCACCAAGAAATATTATAGTGCTTATAATATCATTTACCCATATAAATAAATTACTAATATATTCATAGTCATCATTCTTAAGATATTCATACTTTAAGCTCTAGATTTTTAATTTTTCTTTCATTTCATTTTTATGTTATTCAACTTTTATCAGATTCCTTTAGCCATTCCAAATCCATTAATTCTAAGAAAATGAATTTAAGAGAGTGAGTAAAGTAAAATATCTCTAGATTTTCCATTATTCTCCAAGTTCATCTTATAAATAGTTGTAAGGAGAACTCCCTTGGAATATGGTGGTAAATAATCAGTAATATCTTTAATAACTTCATAAACAAGGGACATAAGATAAGGAAGCATTATATATTTCCCAATATGACAGTTATTTACGCTGCTTCGGTGGTGGACCAGTGGTGAAGGTAAGGAGAATACCAACACTGTTATTTGGGTGGTGCAGGGTTCGATTCTTGGGAGTCCACTCTTAGGAGAATTTCTCCTTCCCTTAGGATCCACTCATCTTGTCAGGTCACCAGGTCCCTGACTGGGTGGGTGACATGAGTTGAAACCCACCTCTACTAATGGATTTATGTGTCGACCCATCATGGTATAGGTTGTTACCCTCCAGGACACTCATCCATCTCAGCTGGCAATGGCTCCTTCCTAGTCATGGCTCTCTCTAGAGTGATCTCTTAGTAGGGAGTTGGGTTCCCTTGTGTGGAGGTTTTAAAAAGGAAACATCTAGGGATTCCTTTTTTAAGAAAGAAATATGATATTTATTTCCATCTAAAATAGGAATCCCCTTACTTTTCACAGAATTCATTACATCAATGGAAAATTTACTCTTTGTCAAACTTTAATAAATATTAAACCAAGGGAACCTTCACTCTGATATAACTTGAAAGGATGAATTATGATCTATGTGATCACTGATAGGGTGAGGGGTTGAATCAGTTATCTTTTATTTTCATATTTTATTACTTATAAAACAACCATCACTTCATGTTAAAGAGCTACAACTTTGTTGAAAAAAATCATAAAAGAAAAATCCATGGAATAAAATAATTTAAAATGTTGAATACTCAGTATGGATTTCTATTCCTTTTCATGGTTTGATATCAATACAATACAACACAATCCACTATAAAATAATCATTTTATGTGCTTATATCAAAGTAGTAACATCATTACACTTGTGTTTCACAATAATCAAACAATTGTCCATGTTCTCCCTATACAGATAAAATATGTAACAAAAGATTTTGTAACTATTAGCAACCATCACCAATAGGTTCAGTATGTTTTCACTATGCTTATTTTACTTTTCCACACATTCTTTTCCTATAATAACTTCTTATTCACTTTCTTTACTTGCAGCAGGAAATAAAATCCTCCATATACTTCTGTATAAACATATATATGTTCCACTATTCATATAGTTTCTTTGTATGGTTATCCGTCTTATAAAACTCTATCTAATGTCTTCTAAAAACTAATAAAAATTTTATTATGCTATGTTTGTTCATTCACTTATACAAATAGTTTAGTCAATTCCACCTGATATGAGAATTTTTATGGTTTCATCTGTCTGGTTACTTTGATCTCAACTTCTCTATCTGATTGAAATGTCTTCTTCTTTTTCTTCTTCTTCCTCAACCGAGATATTCCTTGGTTAGAAAATTTATTTCTAAAACATTAGCTTTTATATTCTCATTCGATGTCTCTATCCGAAAATGATTTCTGTTGTACTTTAGATTTTACATGTGAGAATAGTATACATCACAGTACTATACTTGCATCCTATTTATAGATACATTAGTAAGAGAAAAGTTTTGATTTCAATTTAACTTTACCACTCCACCAAAACTTAAAATTTTAAACCCCCACTCAAAATGATTTTTTATACTTTTCTCAACACTTATATAGTGTTCTAGAAACTTCTCGAAAAATAAAACATCCAAAATGTTCAAAAAACTTCCTTCAAAATCAATGAGAATCATATATATTTCCCCCATTGTATTTGGAACAATAAAGGAAAAGCTTTGTATTATCACATTTAATATCTTTATGAAGGTTTCGTAAAGAAATGTTTAACTGATAAAATATTGTACGGATTAATTTTCTGGTAAAAACTTTATATAAAATATTGTTTCAATTGATATACTATCCAATTATTCCTATACAAACTTCATAGGAACTTCCCAGATGTCTTTACTTGATAGCTCCTCGGTCTGGTGAATTTCATCAAAACTCTCTATATATTTCTTTCATATGACATCCTCTATCTAATGATATTTATACTAAACCATCCATCTGATTTTTACAACCAATAACTTTTTATCATATGACTTAGATACTTATGTATGATCAAATTTGTAGCAACTTCAACGACATACATTCAAACATGTCTATTTGATAGAGATTGTACAAATGGTTCAACTGATATACTTCATCCTATTAGAATTCATCTGGAAGGAAATTATACAATTATGAATTTTTCTATAAATACTTCTTCCAATTACATTCCTCGGTATCTCCATTTAGACTTCAGTAACTTTTCTCTAACTGAAAAACATCACAAACGTCAAACACAACCTTTCCTCATCCAAACCTATGTCTAATATAAACTACCCACTGAACTCTAAAAACATTCCACAGAACTTCATAGTATGATCAGTGTACATACAACTAATTTTATCCCCCTTTCCACTTTCACTTGTATCATAGGATATTTTATAACTCGTGATATTAGAAACATTAACAACAAAAAAGAATCACTATATTTTTTTCCACTTAACACTATATCTGATGATATTATTAAATATGATAAGATAAAATATTCATCATAAAACTTTTTCTCAACTCCTCAGTCTAGAATCATCCATCTAATGTACATGGTCAAGAAAATTCAATCCGAACTTCACTGTTAGTTCACAAATTGTTAGAAATATTAAAAGACATTGATGATTTATGTTTGAAACAAAATACAAAATATCATAAAATATTCTAAAAAAACTTTTATCATATTTGAAACATCTCCAAAATTTCATTCTCCCAACACCTTAGGCATTTTTATGGTGATGGGTGTGCTTGATATAGCTCATAATGACAAGTGAGATCAATATAGCTCTTAAATGAATTGGGTAAATATTATGTTCTCAAGAAAATTATGTGTGAATTAGAACATAATGGTTATTCCAATTTTAAGTGTTCTTGTAAGCTAATAATATTTTAATTAGGGATTATGACCTTTAGGGTAAAAGGTATTGTTTTAAGAATAAAATTTTCAGGACTTCTCATATTTTCTAAGAAATACTCATGGTTATTATTTAACCTTTATGCTTTCTTATAAAGTGTTTTATGAATGAATTTAGATAGTAAATATGATTTCATGTTTGATTAAATTCTTATTTGAGATCAAATTTTATTATATTAAAGGAAAAAAATTCTTTTTTGATCTCGTGATTTTAAAATGTACTAGTAGGTTTCTTTATTCTTGTTTTTATGTATTTAATGAGCTTTATGTACTCATTCCATATTTTCAAATATTTTTCATGTGTTTTAAGAATGAGTACAAATAAATAATGAGGAAAGTTGAAAATCATAAATATTTTTCATGAAAAAAAACATGTTTTATTTTAAAAGTCTTGTATTTTTGGAAAGATGAGTTCTAAGAGAAAGTGTCGAACTTGTAATGTATGGGTTTGTTATATAAGAGTTGTGATCTAATTCTATAAAACTATAAACTTTAAAAGATCTTCTTGAATGTAAGAAATTTATTTCTTGATTAAAAATGAAATTATGGTGTACATAACGGTCGGTTCCTTATAGTTGGTATTAGAGAAAAGGTTTAGATAATTGTAAAGGTTAGGATAATTGAAGTAAATACCCTTAAGAAGTTATAATTTATGGTTATCATGATATATAATTTTGAGATTATCATATTTCATCATCTAAACTATTCCTATTCATTATGGTTTTCTTATGAGAAAATAGAGAAGCTGAAGTATGAAGGCACTAAGAGGAAAATATCCTTCCAAATCAGCAAACTGTAATAGTTATAATTGGAATAGAGTAGTTTTTTGTTGTGATGACTTAGTTGACACAATATATAAATGGTGGTGGTATCCATGTGATAGAGTAACCATGTACACTATATAGGGACATATCTATAGTGGAGTATTTAATGAAACAACATCTTATAGAATTCAATGTATCATCTAACCCTATAATAGCTGAATGATGGGATAATTACTTGGATAAGATATTCAAAATAATGGGTTGTTCAAATCATAAAACGATCACTATTTATATTTGTTATTTTGAAGGTGAATCCAATCAATGGTGGTCAATGGTTATGACTGAAAATTAACTTTTTTATTATCAAAATACTTTTAAGGACAAAGTAAGAAACCACAAGGTTCAAACAAAGAAAGCACTAAAGGAACCTGAATAATTATTGAAAGAAAACTTGATACTATTATAACTATTCTCCCTAAATAGTTTCCATGAAATATTGGTTACCTTAAGGTCCAGATCATCCTTTATAAGGTTTTCATAGCGGTATTCCAACTTTTCCCAATATTGGATGCATTCTTCTTTTCTCATCTTCCCTTCATTGAATCCCCTTATCAGTATTAGGTTCTTCTTATCAATCCATGTGGCCTTCTCATTATTAGTATCCACCAAAATTCATCTCTCCATCATCCTGACATCTTCTTTGTGTGTGGAATTAATCAAAAGGAACTCCTCCACCATTTCTTCCTTTAAAAGAACAATTAGATCTAAGTCTATAGCACCCTCCGCACCTGCCTGCTTTGAGTTAGAAGCCTCCAATGGGACCCCTGCTTCTCTATGTAGATCATCTAGCCTATTAGGAGTCACATTAATAGCAAGATCCACCACCACTGAGTCACCCTGTATTCATATGGGGTCTCGCATCACCCCACTAGGAAGCACATTTTCCTTAGAAACTCCACCTTCAGGTTCCTTGACATTGGGATAGTAGACACTATCCTTTTCCTTGGCCCTCAACTTAGATAAAAATCTAGTCTCTGTTGGTTTGTGGAGGAAAGAATAATCTTATATTTATTCCATTTATCAAGGATGTAGTTCTCTAATTCCCTGCCTCCTTTCCTCCCTTTATTCCTACTCTAACTATGAAGTACTCTACGGAGATATCCCCCTGCACAAACATTAGAAACATATCCAGACTCTTCATTACTTGATTCAGCTTCAGACCAATCATGACCATATTCTAAATATACTACAAGATCACTTTGATCCAGGACCTGGTCTTTAGCATCCAGCCCATCGAAATGATTAAACAGTCTTTAAATTAGACAAGATCTTCCTTGGAGTGGACCCTTTTGTAACCTCCTTCAAACCATTAGGATCCTGTAAGTGATTCACCCAACCCTTTCATCCCATTTAAACATCCATGTCAACTTCTTGCCTCACCCCTTTAGGTTATTCTCCATTTCCAGACCGCACAACCCATGCGTAAGAACCTGGAGTCACCACATCGATTCCCCTTGACCCTATGAGAGTCTGAACATGTGAACCTGGAACATCCAAATTATGTTTCAACCTACTGAACACATATGAAAAATTGGGGTTTATCTCTCTCGGATCCACTTCTTTTAGGATAGGGGCTACCTCACCCAAGTCCAATAGACTAGCTGCATCCAAAAAAGAATAGGTTCATGGTTCATTCAGATCATGTTGGCAAGAATCAAGCACATGAATATTGTTGCAAGAACCAGGTCCCTCTTTGATTTCATTTTGATTCCATTTCAAAATCCCACACCTATACATTTCCACATAACGAGCAAGGCACATGCACCAGGAGTATTAATCAACCGACTGCTCAAAATATACTGGTTGTTTATATCAGTGTTCTTCTCAAACCGTTAACCACAAAAACTCAACTGGATTCCATGCAAAATGAACCTCAATATAGATTCCTAGAGAAATAGGGTGACAAATGGTCCAGGTTATACTATCTGAACACAAGTACTGACTCACTATGTTCCCTAACATTTGAAGGATTGAGGGGTTTTGAAATGAAAGGGGGAGTTTGGGAAAGCATACCCAAATATTTATTGTGGATAGATCCTAGTGCAAATGGAAGTCATAACACCATCAGAACAAGAAGAGTCTATGACCATTCCCAATATAGGGCACGCTGAACCACACCATGATCAGATCCTCCTTGGAAGAAAACCGAATCATAATATGCCAGTTATCCAAAAGACTGATTGTTTCTCACTCATGTAAACCCCAATCTTTGAAGATAAATCTGTTGAACAGATCAATCGGTGGGTGTTAGTGCTTAAATAGAATAAAAAGCATCAAGTTAAGAAGTGATGAGGCCTCGATAAACTCTGAAGTTGAGAGTGAGAGATGTGGAAATACATTGACAAGGTCAGGAACTTTGGTGCTTAGAGAAATTTTGGGAAAGGAATGAAGGAAATCAGGATTCGAAAAGGGGATGAAGGGGTGAGGTAGGGCTGCTGCAAAGGACGACGGTGGTCCCTCCCCCTCTTGTTAAGGAGGGACCAGCACATATCTCATTGTTTAGGTCATTAATAAAACATCCCGTAGTGAGAGCTTCGTCCTCCTCATAATGTTCGTCCCAATCTAGATGACACTCACAAGAAAACCTTTTCACTAGAATAAAAAAATTAATTAATATCTTTGATAACATATCAAGAAGCTGATAAATTGTTAAAAGACAGAAATGAAAGTTATCTTTCACATATTTTTAATAAGAGAAAGACTACTCATATTATAGATATCCCTATAGTGAATGAATATCTAGATGTATTTCTTGGTGAGTTTCTAAGTATTATTCCTAATTATATTGTTTAGATTTCTATTTATTTAGTGTATTATGATTAGATAATTTCAAAACCCTATTATCAAATGGATCAAGTAGAATTTTGGGTTTGAAAAAGTAGTTGCAGTAGTTTCTATATAAAGGTTTCATTCATCCTAGAACTTCCCCATAGGGTTCTTCTGTTTTATTTGTTAAAAAAAATATGGTTCTATGAGGATTTCCATTTATTATTGAGTCTTTAATAACATCACTAATAATAACAATCATATTTTTCCTCATATTTATGATTTATTTGATCATCTCTAGGGAGAATAGTATTTTTTGAGGATTGATCTCTGGTTACAATATCATATATTGAAGGTGAAGGAGAAATATATTTTGAAGATAGTGTTTTATATTGGATAGAGGCCTTATGAGTTTGTATTTTTTTCCCTTTGGTTTGTATATTGCACCAGTCGTATTCATGGATCTTATTAATTGAATTTTCCGTGAATATTTAGATAAGTTTATAGTTGTGTTTATTGATGATATATTAGTATAATCTAAAATTTGTGAGGATCTTGAAATATTCATAAGGATAATATTCCAAACCATGAAATAATTTAAGTAATATGGAAAATTTAGTAAGTATGAATTCTGGTTATAATAGATTTCATTCCTCAAGAATATTGTGTCTAAAGAGGGAATAATTGTTGATCCTATAATAACTAAACTTATTAATGAATGATCAATAACTACAAATGTCAAATATGTTATTATTTTTATTAGATTACTGTGTTACTACTAGCGGTTTTTTAAAAAAAATCTAAGTTATCTAGACCACTAAAAAAGTTATCTAGAAAAGGTGTTAAATTCATCTAGATAAAAGAGTGTAATAATTGTTTCTAGAAACTAAAAATTTGATTGGTTAATGATCTAGTTTTTGACCTTCCCCCTATAAATAGTGAATTTGTTATCTAAAATGATGAGTTATTGAAGGGAATTGGTTTTGTTTCTGATGTAGAATGATTGGATAATTTATTATACTCCATGTCAATAAAAACCTCATGAGTTAAATTATCTTAAATGTTATTTGGAATTTGTTTACATGGGTTGTTATTTAAAAATTTATAGGCATCGTTTATAGAGTATATTTTTAAATAAATACTATTCATAAAATTTTTAAGTATATATTCACATGTAAAGAGTTGAAAATGAGGCAAATAAGTTGGCTGAAACTAATTAAGGATTATTAATGCATGATTCATTACCATACTTAAAAAGAAAAAAAGTATTTTATTCTTTCAGACAGAAATATAATGCTACATTAACCATGATATAATTGTAACATAACCTTTTGGCTAATTATTTGATGAATTTTGGTTTAAAAATAATTCATTTGGGAACTTCTTCTATTTTGTTTCAAGTGTCGGTATAATCGTCTCTATCAGAAAGAATTAATTTAGATTAAAAGGAGGATATGATTTTATAGGAAAAGGTAGAATTTGTTAATATGGGTAAGTTTCTAGAGTTTAATATTGATGAATAAGGAGTTATCATATTTGGAAAAATATTATTTTGTGCCTTATGATTCCCAGTTGAAGTGATAATTTTTGAGTGAAGCTCACAGTTTATCATTTTCCATTCATTCTCAAAGCACTGAGATGTACATGGTTCTTCAAAAGTATTACTAGTGGGATGTAATGAAAATAAATATTTTTGACTTTACCATGAAATTTTTTACTCTTCAATAGGTTATATAAAAAATACAACTACCAAAGGGGATGATTCAACCTTTTCTAGTGCCAAAATGGAAATAGGAGAATATATCCATATATTTGTTTGTGGGATTTCTAAATACATATGAAGGTAATAAAGAAATTTTAGTTATTGGTGATTGAAAAACTAAATATTTACATTTAGATACCATTCTATATATTATGTATTTAGATCAACATTCTTGATTATAACTCATAGAGATAGTCAAGTTACATAGAGTTCCTTTTCTCCATTATATCTAACTGTGATCCTATATTTACATATAATTTTTGTAAAGGCCATCATAAGTCATTAGATAGTAAATTAAATTTTAGTAAAACTTGTTATTCTCAATATGATGGATGAGAGAATGATTCAAACCTTGTAATACATTCTTCGAGCTTGTTCAATGGATTACCAGGGATATTAGGATCATCATATTTCATTGGTTGAATTTTCTTACAATAGTGGTTTTCATTCTAGTTCACAATGAAAAACTTTGTGGTGTTATATGGAAAGTGATGTCAGACTCCATAATTTTATGATAAATTAGGTGAAATAAATTTTTTGGTACCAAAATTGGTATAAGAAATGGTTGAGAAGGTGAAGATGATTTAGTATCATATGAGGATGGCTCAAAGTAAGATGAAAAGTTATACAGACAACCAGAGGAAAGATATTTCATTCGGGGTGGATAGTCATGTTTTTTTAAAGTATCTCCATGCAAAATTGATGTGTGATGTTTTAAAAATGGAAAGTTAATTTCATGGTTCATTAGGCCGTATGAAATCCTATCAAAACTTGGATCAGTTGCTTACCAATTAGCCTTTCCTATGATTTTATCTCATGTACATGACGTATTTCATGATTCATTGTTAAGAAAATATATTTTAGATGCATCTATTATGTTACAAAATAATATTATTCACCATGTTAAGGTTTCTTAAAAAAACCATGTGATTGAAGAGGCAATATGAGAATTAAAAAATGCAATGATGGAATAATATCCCTACTTATTTAAATAGAAAATAAAATTTCCAAGATATAATTTCCAAAAGGTGGGATTAATGTAAAAACATAGGTAATATTAAGATAAATCATTTTCATGTATTATTAATATTAATTTATTAGGTATTATAAATTTATATTCATTATAATAATATTAGGTAATTTTTTAGTTAAAGGGAAAAGTGATTTATTTTTAACCAAATTAGGTTTTCATGAAATATATGGTTTTATTTAAAATATTGATTTAAAAATCATAAATTTTAATTTTAAATTTTAAATTCGTTTTATTATTCATAATTTAAAAATTATCTAAGGATGAATTTCTGATAATTTCTATAGAATATTGATTTTTCAAGGAATAGTGAAAAATGCCAACTTTTATTAAAAACTCTCTTTTCTTTTCAAGTACCTATATGGTCGCATACTATTTTGGATTACCTTAAAATTTTAATTAATTAATTTATATTAAAAATAATACTATAAATTTAATTTTAATAAAAATTATAATTTAATTTGGTATAAAAACATTTTTATACTCAAAACACATTTTTTCTGAAAAAAAATGTTTTTCATCGCATTTTATGAGTTTAATTTTAAATTAAATTCTACTAGTTATGTGAATATAATTTGATAAAATGGATTCCATATTTTTAATTATAATAATTTATATTAGTTAATAAGTTCAAGGTAATTTTTATTCATAATGAATATTTAAAGTAGTAAAAACAAATATCACGGTTAAGGTTTAAATAGGTTTTCCAGGGTGCTAAACTAAAGAGATGATGGTTAAAATAAACTATAAACATTTATAAATACTATTTTATGGAAATATTTAAACCTTATATCTTATAATATTCATAAATATTCCATTTTTGATCCATTTTGTTTGAGTAACATATTAATATATTGTAGTATTTTTTAAAAATTCCAAGAATTTCATTTCCCCAACTTATAAAATGACACACTTTATCCTCTCCTATTTGCACTTAAATACCCTTTTTTGGAAAGTACCTTCCCGAATCAATTAATTAAATCTCTCCCCACATCCTATAGGATCTGGTTTGATCATAAAACTATCTTAGGAAGGTTATAGGTTTAAACTTAAATAGGTTGTCTGAATAAGAGGTATAGTTCTTAACCAAGCATTTTCATTTTATTTATTCTTATACCACCTTAAAATATTCTTCAAATATTCTAAAATAATAACAGTATTATCTACCATATACTTAGATATTATAAATTTAATGTAATAACCTATATCCATCTCTTTTTTCCATAAATTTGGAAACAGAATTGTTGTTCATGTGTACGGTTGACTACCTCATCAAAAACCGATGTAATTTATTTTCCATAACTGCCTCTAAAAACTAGTTATGATGATATATTTAATGTATATATATTATATTAATGAAATATTTATCATTATACAAATTTAATATATCATATATTTTCTTACCATTCCATCCATTGAAAACTGATAACATCATTCGCCATACCTGTGGATTACCACTTCTACAAAACGATGAGATTCGTTTTCCATGATCATATCACATGGTTGTTATATATAAGTGTATGTAAATAAATAATGCTATATTTATGGTTTAATTTTAATTATATAAATATAAAATAATTCTTAACTTATTTCTATCATGTTTATTGAAAAATAGAAATGTTACTCATGTGTATGTATGACCTACGGTCTCCATTATTGTAACGTAGTTTATTTTTCAAAACCATATTTCATGAATGGTTTTAAAATTAAAATGAATATATGAAAATTATAATTATTTAATTATTATTATTCTATAAATAATATAATAATGAACTATTTGACCACATTCAACCTATAGAAGTCATTTTAGACATATAATTTGAATATCATCAAAACATCCAACATTAACTTATTTTATTATGTAATTAAATATAACATAGTAATAAATAAAATAAAAGTAATAATAAACTTGAAAATTTTTATAAGAAATTAAACAATTGACATAATTTTATTATTTAGGAAGATAAAGAACATACGTGATGATTCATACTCAAGGTAAGGGACACTTTAACTTTAAACCTCATTTTAAATATTTTCAATATTTATTTTCTAAATCTTTTTCTTCTATATCCATTATCTTAAAATTATTTTATAGATGTATTTATAAAGACATAAATAAATTAAAATGATATTTTTGTCTCTTTTTTACTTTCTCTCAATCATTTTAAAAAGGAATATTTTTACATAATTTTTTGAATTTCATTATAAAATGTTCTACTTTAACATATACAGCATCAACAAATTTTCCTACCACCACAACTATTATTTTATGTTTTATATTCATTTATAATATTCTATGTTTTTTTCAAAGAAAATTCATAATTTCCTTTTTTGTGGATTTTAGTTTTGAAAATTAGGTTTCAAAATAATGAGATATATAAATATATGAAAATGATTTTCTTATGGATTTAAAAGTATATTTTTTATTAATTTGATGATGAAAATGCAATATTATGTGTGTTTTATACATTTTGTGGTCCTTTTAAATTGTTTATAATGATGGTTTAACCTGATCAAGATCATGATGATGGGTGATCCAGATATAGCTTTCCAATTTATTGGATAAATATTATATTTTCTAGGGAATTATGTTGCAAATTGACTGTAATCTTTATTCCAATTGAAATAATTCTTGTAAGGGTTATATGAAGTTGATTTTCCAAGGCTCTTATATCAATTTTTTGTTATTTCTAATGATTTTTTATGGAAATAATTTTATTTCAAAAGGTAATCTAATGATCTTTTTTAAAATAAAAATTAAGCCCTTTAGGGTAAAAATGTATATTTTTTAAGAAAATGTTTTTCATGGGTTCTCATATTTTCTAATCAACCCTCATGATTATGATTTTTACTTCGTGTTTTCTTATAAATTATTTTATTAAAAACATTGGGTAGAGAAGATGATTTCAAGTTTAAGTAAATGATTATTTGATCTCAAATTTCATTATGTTAAAGGAAAACACTATTTTATGATATCATGGTTTTAAAATGTACTAATGAGTTTCATTCATATTTTTTATGTCTCTTACTGATATTTTGTGATAACACCATGTTTTCAAATGATTTTCATAGGTTTTAAGGAATATTATGTGAAAATAAGGATTCAAGATGGAAATAAAAAATATTTTTCATGAAAAAAAACATGTTTTATTTTAAAAGTTTTGTATTGTGGAAAAAAATTTACTAAGAGAAAGTATCCAACTTGAAATGTATGGGTTTTTTATGTAAGAATTATGTTTTAATTTTATAAAACTATAAACCAAAAAATATATTTAAGAATGTAAGGAAATGATTTATTGTTTAAAAATAAAATTATGGGGTGAGTAAGGTTTGAATACTTATATATTAAATATTATATCATTTATATAACAAAATGAAATCATAATATATTTCGTATACATGCACCATATTTTTCTATTCACCCAAAAATTAAAATATTTCAGAAAATTATAAAAATTACACCATTTCCTAATTTCGATGTTATGATTCTAAACTTGAAGTAATTTTATTGAAAATAATTTTCTATACATAATAAATTCAATTATTAGTCAAAAACACTTACTATATTTTAAAATCATTTATTTAACATCAAAAACATAAAAAACCATTTCAATAAATTTTTAATATTCTAAAAAATATATGTAATTACATTCTCATTTATTGATTAATAAACATTATTTATATTTATATGTTTATTTCTAACGAAAATTTAGTCCAATGATTGATTCTAGGGGGTTGAGTATAGTTGTATAATCTTTCATGTTAGGTTCACCATTTTTGTTTTTGTATCCCTTTTCAGGTAGTTTACAGTGGGGTTTAGGCATGGAACTGGAAACACTCAATGGTTCTCATATCCATGATAGGTCATGGAACTTCTTTCCAATGGTTGGAAATCATTAGGGACCTTAACAAATGACACTTAATAGCTCTCATTGGTTAAGAGAATGGGAGGTCGTGTTCATCACACCCTTTTGGAGTAAATTATTTCCTATTATGGGACTCCCTTATTGACTTAAGACATATTCATGAATCCCTTTTTATATTTCAAATATGGAACTGGTCACCCCTGTGTATTAATAATAAATTATATACATGTGTTGATGGGAAACCATCTATATGTATCTGAGGTTCTCATCAATGGAACCATATATATGTATCCAAGGTTATTCTTCAATAGAACTATATGTATATATCAAAGATTCTCCATCATGGTTAAATTTTTTGTTTTTTTATTCAGGTTTTAAGCCATACAGTTATTCACTTTGGAATTTTCATCATCTAAGGAGACAAGAGTTGTTTTGATGTTGGGATCGAGACCATGAGGGGATTTCCAAGTATCCTCATGAGAGGATCTAAAACCACGTAGTTCAATTCCACTTAACAGGGCACATCATACCTTTTAGGGTCATGTTACAAGGATCAGACCATGCATTTTAGAAAATTCAGTAAGGACATCTAGGTGAAAGGGGCGTATAAAAGGTTGGTGTGGGACTTATGTTGAAATAGCCCAAGGGGACTATAAGGTATATAGCCTCCCAGGTAGGGGGCATGATCCTACTAGTAATATGGACCAATAATAATGGTGATGTAGAGACCTAGAAAAAGTATGTCCCTATGGGTTGGATATAACCCTATTGAGAAAATGTCCTAGAGAAGATTAGGGTGAGTTTGGGTGTTGTATTTGAACCTTAAGAGGGATTCCTATGTATCCCATTTTTAAAATAATAAAATCCCACATAGTTTAAAATTATTTGGGATTACCCCCATGGAGGAGGCCGAACTAGTTGCTTCATTAGTAATATGGACCTTTGGAGGTTTTCCTTCGAGGTAATATGTCCATTTAAGGGGATGATAACATGGTTTTTGGGATTACACCTAGTAGGAGGACCAATGAAGATTTTATCATGATAATTACATGACCTCAAAAAACCTATAATCCCATGTGATTTTTGCTCTATGTGAGAAATAAGAGTAAGTGGAGGACCTAGCAATCTATGTGATTTCCTTCATCTTCTAGTGGATGCAGTTGAGGGTATGGAAGGCAGGGGATTTCCTATGAGAAATACTAGGGTATTTCTCTAGGAGGGATTCCTTGGTATTTTACCTTTCAACTAGTGTAAGGGAGAAATGGGGTGAGTAAAAGGATGAAGAGAGCGGATTTTCATACAATTCACTTCACATTTCAGAAAAAAAATGTCACCACCCAGCCCAAGAAGTCTTATGTCACCATCCTTAAGGATAGTATACTTATTACCATGGGAATGAAATAATTTTAACATTATAAGGATCTCACATACAAGGGAGGATAAGTTTGGGACTTCAATTACTATGGGAATGCAAGAATGGATGAGGGACAAGCTGGTGTATCCCATCCCTAGGCCTAATGAGTCAGGTGGCCGTAGTGGGGGTATTAATGAAGGAATTCTTGGGTTTTTGTATGAGGGAATTCAAAAAATTTATAAAGTTAGTAAATGTGTAAATATAGGGAGGAATGTTATATGGGAAGAGGGAAGCATGTAAGGAATGGAAAACACCCTAAGGATACCACATTCTGCATATTGTCCTTTGTTATTTGGGTTGGGGGATCATGAAGGGTTACACGAAGGGGGATACGTCACAATGATCTTACTTTGTGGATGTAAGGGAACCCTTTATAGGTGGATAGGTTGTTCCTCTTAAGTAAGGATCCATTTTTTGGGTATCCCTCATGGTATATTGTAGGTGAATTACCTGTAGAAGCTTATCTAGTCTTCTACTCTATTTGTATGACTGTCTCTTTTTCCTCTTACTTCTTTCTCAAAGACTAGGTATTAATAAGCATGGTAAATAACTGTTTTATTGGTATGTATGGTTGGATTCATCATATACCCAATTCCATGTGTTTGAGTAATAAATTCATTGTCCATAAAGTATTTTTTTGTTAATAGGTAGGTAGGACTACTGACTTACACCATAGAATGATATGTTATTTGTAGGGTTATGAAAAGGATGCCTTGTTCCACAAATAAAAGTTTTTTGCAGATGGAGTTGAATTACTACCTCACCCCAAAAACAATTTTCATTTTTTGGGCTATGAAAGTACACCTCACACCAAAAAGTAATAAAGTAATCATTTTTTTGTGGGCGTTATTTCACCACATGCCCCCACAAATGAAAAAGTTCATTTTGTGAGTAGAGGGGATCATTCCAGTACCTTCTCCCACCAAAAAAATATTTTGGTGGGGGGATAACATTACTATCTTATCCCTATAATAATTTATTTCATTTGTAGGAGTTCTATGCAGAGCAGCAGTCCCGCATAGCATGTGCACTATATAGAAGGGATGGATAGCTTTTCAGTTATGTGAACATTATTGATTTTAACTTCATGAATAGCTTATCAAATTTTATTCTGAATTTTCAAAATCCATAAGATCTTTCTCAATTTATTTGAATACTTTATTAATCTAAAAAAATGTCTCCCATTTGAATGGGGTTCAATCGACATAAAGAGGAGTAAATTATGGGGAATAATTTGGCCCAATTGAATTGTTTACTAGGTACATGTGGAATTGAAGGAAGGAAAAAAGCCTATAAAAAGGTGCCAATATGACTCATTTTTCACCTATCAAACTACTAGTTATTTTTTAATCATCCTAAGATTATTTATTGACTTCCTTTCCTATATAGTGATTTACCTTTGTGAATGGACTTTTCCATATACTGAATCATTTCCATCCAAAAACCAGTATCCCCATGAACTAATCATTTCACTTTGCAGAAAATTAATATTTGTATAGAAATTTAAAATTCCACATATTAATTTCAGTTGTTATGTGGTTCATGTAACATGTTTTGTGGGTCACACAACATGCTATGTGAGATTTTTTCATTTTGATAAATCTGATATCTTTTTTATGACTTTTTTCCTTAGGGATAAAATGAACCATACTTAGTTTTTTTTATTGTGTATGAGAGGATAAAATCCATGATTGAAATCATTGATGATGATGAAAAACATGATTTTAAACTGCATCATTTATTATTATCAAATCTCATGGGTTCTAGCCTCAAAAATTATCTTGTCTCAGATAGGATACACCTGTATAGATTTTGACTACTTCCTAACATCCCTATCCTGGTTCTACGTCACAAAACTCCACCATTGGATTGGATTAATTGATACAATAATTCTCCCTGGGTGAATATATCATTTAAGGGGTTGTACGTTCACAAACCGTTTTCTAAAGGGTTTGTTTTAGGTTATATCCCATTATCATTGGAGGAAGAGGTATGAGAACCATAATTGGATACCCATTGTTGTCACTCAATTATAAGGAAATCAACGAATGATGAAATGCTAGAATGGTCATTGAAGTGGGATCTTCATCTTGGAGTATCATTCAGTATAGATTGGGGATAGCCTTTTAGGTTCACCACAGATGTAAAGAATTTAATACCGAGTTAAAGAAAATAGGATCATATAGGGTTTTTTGGGTAATAGAATTTTTCTAGATGAAACAGATCTATCATCCCTCAACATCTTAGTCGATGGAACCTAGATACCAATATGTTTCACCTAGTGTATAGGGAGGTTGATATCATCCCTTGTGATGTCCAAATGACTACAGGGGATCCCATCATGGGTTATATTTATGTTGAGTTCCTTCATACTTCCTCAATTTTGGATGGTATAGAGAGGATCCCTCGACTTGTGAGGTAGATACATAACTTGGAACATGATCTTTAGGAGGTTTATCCTCACCCGAAGCTGGATGTCCCATTTTTATTGGATTAAATTTTCTACTACACCAAATGGTCATGATCCCCATGAATGGAGACCAAAGATATGTCCCACTCATAGCACTCATAGGCATGCTAGATCTTATTACCAATACTCAGGGAAGGTCTCTTTGATCAATGGGGTTAGTAATTATCCCTTGGGGTTGATTGATTAGTTTTATTGGAAACATTATTTCCAATGTTCTTATGTGGGTGGTTTCTACTGGTGTATGAATTAAGCATCGGTGTCAGAGTTGCAACCATTTTAATGGTAGACCAGTTGGAAACTAGGTGATACGTCAACCTAGAAGTCCCAATATTGGCACAAATATATTATATGTTGGGATGTATTAGTAGGTGATTCCCCACCATAGGCTCAAAGGCCCTTTCCAACTCATCTTGGGGTGGATATCATCTTTCATGGGGAATATGAGTTTATCGATGACCAATGAATTTCCTATGATCGATTCAAGACTTATAGTATATAAGAAGGGTTAATCCATTGATATTGGAGCCAAGTGATGTAATGAATAGGATCAACTATCGTGATCATTTTTTTATATTCCCCTTACTCTTCTTCTAATGGTACCCTAATAAATGATGCATTTGTCTATAATACAAGGAAATGGTACCTTGTTTCTTTGAGGTAAGGTGTTCTGATTGCATGAATCGGTGTAAAAAAATTGTGAAGTGTATTCACACTGTAGATTTGGGCTCCAATTCCATTTCATCCAAAATAGGTGTCCCGCATTGATTACAAGTGTGCATAAGGATATGAATTTGATGGATGCTTGTTAGATTTGGTTGATGTTCAAATGGGAGGAAACTAGCTCTTGAATTAAACTCCTACCCATAGTCATCAATCTTTATCTTGTGAATACCTATTTTTAAACTTAGATCCATTCATACCCCAATGTCCAACTATAAATATTAGTGCTTATTATTAAGGGTTCTCCTATAAATGATTTTGGAGAAGTTGAGTAGAGTAAATTCGAGAAAGTTATTCCTGGAAAGGGGGTTCACTAAGAAAACCCCTTGTCTTTGAAATGAAAAATAAGTGGTTGAGGATCTAGGGTTCATCCCCTCAAAACATTGGTTTTTCACCCCATGGAACAAGATGTTGAACCATCTCCTCATGTGTATATCACTACAAAGGCTTCATATCCCACGTATTGGATGGAATGAAACACTTTGAGAAGTTATGTGACTATTAATAGAATATGGTACTTACTTCAGGGGAAATAAATTGTTTTAACTGGATATAGAAGCATATCTGTTCCTGAAATCATTTCTTATATAGAGCATCCAAAATTGGTGGAAGTTTATATCCAAAATCACAGTTCATCCATTAACTCACTTTAAGTTCAGTTCATATTTTCAAGATAATCACTTGAGATGTTGAGACCATATGAAAGTTAGAGTGAAGACAGTGATAGTTCTAAAAAAGAAAATTATGAGGTAGATTTACTAGTTATATGTGAACTTGGTGATATGCATTATTCCCTGAAATTCTAACCTCATAAGTGCCCCTATTTAAGGGGAGTGGAACCCAAGATACTGAGGAAGTAGGTGTGGAGACTTGATCTCACCCCACATACTAGGTTTTTATCCTATGTATTATCCATACCTATCATGGCGGCATTTCCCAAGGATTTGATAGGATGGGCGTCGAAGAAGTATGGGGGGTTCTTCAGGCAGAGGAGACTGATTTTCCTGGATGCAGTCTTATTACCACACATAAGCATATCTCCTTTAGAGAAAATATTGAGGATATTTGTGAATATATTGAGGATATGGAGGCTTTCATCCATTAGTTCAAGGGTAGGATCAATTGGTTCGACCAGATAACAGAAACATTGGTGGAGAGGGAATAAATAATCGATTATGATAGAGAGGTGGTGTGAATTTCTATATCAAAACTTTTTTCACTCTTAGCATAATCCTTAATACTTCTTATATCCCTTTTTAGGAGGTTATGGGTGATTCTTTAACCATTAATTCTCCAAAATAAACTGATGGTGGAGCTGTTGTTGGGGTGGATGCTCCTATGGATGAATGGGTTGTGGAAGAAGGCTCTCTCAGGGCAGCCGAGCATATGTAGGTGGTAATTTTAGACCCAAAAGATCATTCCCAACCCCTCCTCCACCTACTAATTCACTAAGATACTATATTCATGGTAAATCATGATAAATAGGTAGGAGAGTAATCTGATAATTCATATCTGATTAGGGACAACAAGTGAGAGTTGTACCCCTATCACATAACACTACTACAAAAATGGGCAAGGAAAGAACCACCTTTTATCAGTGCTAAGAAAAAAATCACTGATAAAGGTAACTCTTTATCAGCCCTAAAATTTTAGTGCTGATAAAGGCAACATTTATCAGTGCTAAAATTTTATCACTGATAAAGGGATCCTTTATTAGTGCTTTTCTAGCGCTGACAAAACCATAGTCTCATTTTATAAAATAGGGTGCACAGTTACCTATGTTTATCGTGCCCTTAAGCTATTGCAGGACTGTACCCCTACGAAAACTCCCCTCCCCCCCCCCACGATCTTCTCTTTTCCATGGCCACTCTGCCACCGCTTCCACTCTACCGTCGCTGCCCTACTCCACCACCGCTATCCCTACTCCGTCGCTACTTCCCTACTCCATCACCGCTATCCCTACTCTGTTGTCACTGCCCTAGTCCACCGCTGCTAGCCCTACTCCTTATCCTACCCCTCGAACCCCTTCCATAGATCCTCCTCCCCGTGAACCCTACTTCTCCTCCTCCCCACTGGACCCTAATCCCCACGAACCCTACTTCAAGTGTTTGAGATTCCTTTCGACGAGGTTATATTCTCAGCTTCCCATCTTTGATCTTGGGTGATTTCTCCGCTCATCCTCATTTGTTTCCTTTTTTTCTTATTCTAATATTCATTATGGTGTAATTTTATTTAATTGGATGGTCATGTTTTAGTTGATAAAATTTTGGGATGTGGTGAGTCTGGTTTGAGAGTCTAGGCATGATTATGTCCTGAGTTATTGACTTCATCCCTTTATTAACCAATACCCTCTTTCAATTGATACTAAAAAAATTAGTTGAATTATTTTCAATGGAATTATTTATCTCTCTTTACCTTTAAATTCCTATGAAAATATGAATTTTATTGATTTGGTTAGTGTGTTTGTCCAAATTTAATGATTCATAAGAAAAAAAGGGAAGCATGTTTCTATTTTACCTAAATGGATGGGAATTTTTCTAATCTAAAGGTCATGTGTTTGGAAATGCATCTACTATATTAGTTTTCTCATCAAAATTGTATCCTTGTTTTCATTTTATTTGAGTTTGGTCACTAGTTTTGGGATGTTTAATGTGATTATTTTATTATGAATAAGATTATAAGGCCCCAGCCTTAAACCTTACATAATCTTGAGTTATTACAAGATTACACATTGAGGATCTTTTCGGGTTTAGAGTTTTAGATAATTAGATCATAAAACTTGCATTACATTCCACATATAAACAAAGTGGTTACATAAAGATAGTATTCTTCATTCCCATCAATGGAAACACATTTAAAATAAAACATGGATTATTTCTTGACACATCCTTGACTCTATCATCTTATCATGTACCTTTCCCTTGACCCGTGAAAAGCATTTCAAAAACTTGGGATGAGCATAAAAACTCAGTATGGGTTATAAAAAAAACATGGAAAGGAAACATGAGTTCATATATACATAAGAATGAAATCATACTTTACCCATAAAACATAGTCACTTTAACATACCTCATAAAATCATGAATAAATCATAGAAATCATAATACATAAAGGTAACTTGAGGCATTCATAACATTCTTACGTAGGGAGTAACCCTCTTGGTTACGTTTTGGAATACCCATCACAGTATATTCCCTAAAATCTCTTCAGAGAAACCTTAACATTTCACTCCTTCACATTACCCAATGCATTGGAGAGCTATAACGGGCTCACCCGCCCTTAGTTTATCACGGATCCACCCGTCTTCATAATAATGCCCAAGAACCATAACATAATCATATCACATAAAACATGCATAAAGGAAACATAAAATTTCCACATTTCAATCACGAGATATCAATACAACACATTGATATAAAAACATTATGAAAACCATTTTCAATACTAAAATAAAAGAAAAGTAAAACATGATATTTATTTTTCTTTTAAAAAGAAGGTATGGCTTGTAGAGGAAGCCGAAACTCAAATAACGGTCACTACGGCGGAGAAGTCGTTGTCGCCGCATACGTACGACAAAAACATTCCCTTTTGTCGTTTAGTAAACGCTTCGTATAAAAAGATTCCTTTTGAATAAATGTAAAAGTCAAAGGGGTTTATACACCATATAAAAGAAAGTTGTGTATAAAATAAAATATGCCTCAATGAAAGGAGATTGAGACGAAGTCCCATACCTCGTATCC
The DNA here is from genome assembly GCA_963277665.1 of Viscum album. Taxonomy (NCBI): domain Eukaryota; kingdom Viridiplantae; phylum Streptophyta; class Magnoliopsida; order Santalales; family Viscaceae; genus Viscum; species Viscum album. Next base: position 1,984,340,055 of record OY728119.1, read on the forward strand.
GACTTGACCCGACCGTTCTTTAATATCCTGAATAATAAACTTGAGTTAATATCTACTTTCTTATGAATCTTTTTCAAGTTCATTATTCCTTTTATACCATGTTATGAACATCATGTAATCAGTTATGTTAATAATGTTCATTTTGTCGGTATTTGGTTCTTAAGTCAAAAATAGACTTCTTACACTTACATGTTGTTAATTTGGTCAAAGGTTCATTATATCCAGAATGTTATTCATGATGTAGATATCATATATGTCATATATATCCAGTAAATACATGCATTTATAATATTAAATAATCATTTAGAGGTAAGAAATGAAATGCACCGTTCATGGAGACGGTAAGCCGTACGTACGCATGAACGCTACTTTCATTTCTATTTCATATTTTATAGAATGGAATCATAATGATATAAAGGTATATTATAATTCCAGTATAATATCATATATAATATCATAGTTCCATCCTTTATATGTCCCACATATGGTATTTAACGAATCAAATCACTTTGAGGGGGCGGTAGTCCGCACTTCCTAAAATGAAGATATCGTGTTTACCCGTAATGGAAACCATAAAGGTATGCCCAAAATTAAAAAAAACAGAAGCTTAAGGAAAACAGAAACATATTATATATCATATATAAAAATAGTGACATCATAATGGCCACCTTTGAAGGTGTTAAATGAGTGTTGAACAATCATCGTTTCGGGAGGCAGAATTTCGCCATCCACGGAAACCGTATGTTCTTTAACCATTTGATGTAGTTGTGTGAGAGTGTAGCTCAAATAAATATTATAACAACATCCTAGTATATTTACGATACTGGTGTTGTTACAAAATAAGTAAATAAAAAGAGTTTAGGGGGTTGGAGAAGCAAAATAAAACAAATGAACATGAGAGAATGAATTACCTTAAAAAGTGTAACTCCTTTTGATTTGAGCCTAAAGGCTTCCTTTGAAAGGATTCTTCCCAAAGGGAATCCTATAGGATCAGGAGAGTGATTTGGAGAGAGTAAATGGGCAGGGGATGGCCGAGCCAAAGGCTTGAGTAGTGTGTGAAATGAGGTAGAGGTGGGGGCCTTTTATAAGAGGAGAGGAGGGGCACTTTTGGAAAGTAAAGAAATATTACTTTATTTGAAAATGTGTTTCGGTTTTAAATGGTCCCACATTGATATAATTCGTGGATAAGGTGATAAGGATTCGAAATACACTCATCCAATAAGTTTTGGACATGTGTAGTTCATAGATTTTACATTATCTTTCCATTTTATTTAAATCGTCAAATAATGATGTCATCGCTGCATCATTATTATGTCATAAATAATTTAATTTATTTAATGTCTAAAAATCATAAAAAAAATAATATTATGTAGGAAATCCTTTTAGATTTCCAATTACTATTTATTATCAAAAATATGATCTTTATAACCCCATGTAAAAATTGTTTTCGTAAAACATTTCTTGTTTGTGTCATTTTTACTTTAACATTTAATAAAAAGTTATTTATGTCATTTCCAAACCAAAGTGTCTCCATGGGGTCCCCAAGTTGACCCATGTCTTATCTTGGTCGGCCATGACACAACCAATAAGTTTGGGACATGTGTCTAGGTCATTTCCTATTATTAAATCATTATTTATACCTTAAACTACACTAATCACCACTAATCGCGATTAAAAACTTAATAAGTTACTATTCACCAAAAAATTATTTTAATCTCATTGAACCACATTTTACTTCTTAATGACAACCATGTATGTCGGATTTTCAAAATTCAATACACATTAGTGGTAAACTTTCATTTAACTGAAAAATCAGTTTGCTTGATTACCACTTAGTGGTTTCACTATTCATCAAAAATTGATGTTTTTCAGAAAATTACCAAAAATTAACCCTAAGCTATATTTGATATTCCGAATTCAAAAATGAAGTCTATTTTAAAATATTCAAATCATATAAGTCACATTAATTAATTTAATAATTAATTCCCACTGCCAGAGAAAATAGCGTGTTTTTACAAAACAATAAGTATAAAAAGATTGACACCAGTTTAAGTCTAATTTCAAAGTGAAATTGATTCCAATGACCACCATTGGATAAAATGGTAAAAATTTATTCTAATTTCACTTCAAAACCAATTCAAAACATAATCTAATCATATAAATAAATTATATTAAAAAGTAGTTTTGATGTAAAATGCAGTATTTTTCACTATTCATTAAAAAATGAACATTGTCAGAAAAATACCAAAAATTCACACAAGGTAAATTTTGATGTCACAATAATAAAGGATAAGTTTATTTTGACAAAGATAGTTTATAAAATTGTCAAAATATAGATTCAAAAATGGTTTGCCATCAAAAGGCAGTAAAACAATCTTTTAAGAATATCAGTGTATTCCATGCATAAGATTGTATTTATTTTCATTTTAAGCCTCTATAACACTATCTTAATCATTAATAGACATAGATAAAAATATCTATTATTCATTACTTACTTGGGATGTTACATACTTCCCCCCTTTAGAAAATTTCGTCCCCGCAATTTATTTACTTATCAAATAAATGAGGGTACTTATCCCTCATTACATTTTCAGATTCCCATGTTGCCTCTTCAATCATGTGGTTTTTCCACAAAACCTTTACCTGCTTAATCACCTTATTCCGTAACACTTGCTCCCTGTGGTCAAGAATCTGGACCGGTTGTTCCTCATAAGATAGGTTCTCTTCCAGCTGAACTACCTCTGGGCTCAAAACCTGAGATGGATCTGGCATATACTTTCTCAACATCGAAATGTGAAAAACATTGTGTACCTGAGATAAACTTGGAGGTAAAGCCACTCGGTATGCAACTGATCCAACTCTCTCCAGAATTTCGTATGGTCCAATGAACCTTGGACTCAACTTTCCTTTCTTACCAAATCTCATCACAATTTTCCAAGGAGAAACCTTGAGAAAAACATGATCACCTACCTCGAAAGATAGATCCTTCCTCCGGTTATCTGCATAACTCTTCTGTCTGCTCTGAGCTGTTCTCATATGCTTCTGAATCAGCTGAACTTTTTCTGCCATCTCTTCTACCAATTCTGGTCCCATCAACTTTCTTTCACCCACTTCATCCCAGAAAGCTGGAGTTCGACACTGCTTCCCATATAATGCTTGAAATGGTGCCATCTGTATACTGGAATGAAAACTGTTATTATATGAAAACTCAACCAAAGAGAGATGTTGGTCCCAACTTCCCTGATATTCCATAGAACAAGCTCATAGCATATCCTCCAATGTCTGAATTGTTCATTCTGACTGCTCATCTGATTGAGGATGAAAAGCTATACTAAAATTTAATTCAGTACCCAATGACTCTTGAAGGCCTTTCCAAAAGTTAGAAGTAAACCTGGGATCACGATCCGATACAATGGAGAGAGGAACTCCATGTAACCTGACTATCTCTTTAAGATACAAACGGGAAAGTTGATCAAGAGAGAAAGTATCTCGTATAGCAAGGAAATGAGGAGATTTGGTCAAGCGATCAATAATAACCCAGATTGCATTATTACCTCGAGATGTCTTCGGTAATCCAACAACAAAGTCCATGGATATATTCTCCCATTTCCACTCTGGCACTGGTAAAGGCTGAAGCATCCCTTTCGGTAACTGCCGCTCTGCTTTAACCTACTGACAAGTCAAACACTTCACAGTAAAATCAGCAATATCTCTTTTCATTCCATCCCACCAGTAATACTCCCGCAGATCTCTATACATCTTAGTACTGCCCGGATGAACTGAAAACGGAGAACTATGAGCTTCACATAACAACTCTCTCTTCAACTGTGAATCACAAGGCACACACAATCTCTTCCCAAATCTTAAAACGCAATCATTATCAATGTTGAAATCAGGCAACTTACCTTTCTGAACCAGCTCTACCTTTTTCTGCAACTCACTATCTTGCTTCTGTGCTTGCTTGATTCTATCTGATAGAGATGATCTCACTGATACCTGAAACAAAACAGAAGGACTTCCTGCACCAACAACTTCTATGCCAAAGTTCATCAAATCCTTAACCAAAGGATCATGTTCTAAACGCAACATTGTTAATGAAGCATTACTTTTTCGACTCAAAGCATTAGCCACTTTATTTGCTTTTCCCGGATGGTAATGAATTGTACAATCATAATCCTTGATTAATTCCAGCCATCTCCTTTGTCTCATGTTTAACTCTTTCTGAGTGAATATATACTTTAAACTTTTTTGATCGGTATATATTTCACACTTTACTCCATACAAATGATGCCTCCAAATTTTTAAAGCAAAAAAAAAACAGCAGCTAATTCCAAATCATGTGTAGGGTAATTTACCTCATGATTTTTCAACTGTCATGAAGCATAAGCAATTACCTGATCATTCTACATTAGGACGCAACCAAGTCCTTTCAATGAAGCATCACTGTATATAACAAACTCACCATTCCTGGAAGGTAGTGCCAAAACTGGAGCATTCACCAATCTTCTTTTCAATTCCTAAAAACAATCATCACATTCTTTTGTCCAGATAAACTTAACACCCTTCCGAGTTAGCTTAGTCATTGGACTAGATAACCGTGAAAAATTTCTAACAAAACTTCGGTAACAGCCCGCCAAACCAAGGAAGCTACGAATCTCGATTACATTTGTGGGTCTTGGCCATTCATCCACAACTTTTGTTTTTGCAGGATCAGTAGTTATTCCATCTTTAGAAACAATGTGACCAAGGAAAGAAATTTGTTGCAACCAAAACTCACACTTGCTGAATTTCCCATACAGTTTCTTTTCTTTTAAGGTTTTCAAGATAACCCTTAAATGTTTTTCATGCTCCTCTTTACTTTTATAAAACACCAAAATATCATCAATGAAAACCACCACAAACTTATCCAAGAACTCATGGAAAATTCTATTCATTAAGTCCATGAATACAGCAGGTGCATTGGTTAGCCCAAAAGGAATTACTACAAATTCATAATGGCCATATCTCGTACGGAACACGGTCTTCGGAATATCTGCCTCCTTAGCCTTCAGCTGATGGTACCCCGATCTCAAGTCAATCTTTGAAAAAAACTGAGCTCCCTGGAGCTGATCAAACAAATCATCGATATGAGGCAAAGGATATTTGTTCTTAACAGTGATATTATTCAAGGCTCTATAATCAATGCAAAGTCTCATAGAACCATCTTTCTTTTTAACAAATAAAACAGGAGCACCCCATGGTGATGTGCTAGGTCTAATGAAACCTTTCTCTAATAAATCTTGCAATTTCTCCTTCAACTCTAAAAGTTCAATTTGTGCCATTCGATAAGGGGGTTTTGAAATTGGATTAGCATCAGGAACTAAGTCAACAGTAAACTCAACTTCCCGATCTGGTATTATTCCAGGCAACTCATCAGGAAAAACATCAGGATACTCATTTACCACTGGCACATCATTAATCTGAACAGTTCCTTTATTTTCAACGACGTGTGCAAGGTAACATTCATTTCCATCTTTTACAAGTTTCTCGGCCTCTTGATATGTTATCAAAAGTAAGGGTTCATTCTTGTAAACAAACTGAAAGTCTTTCTGAAAAGAAACTTCTTTAGCTCTACAGTCAATCTTAGCATGGTAAATAGAGATCCAATCCATACCCAGGATAACATCAAACTCTACTAGAGGTAGAACAATAAGGTTTGCAAGTAGGTTCTTTCCACAGATAAGGATAGGAAGATTCTTATAAATTCTTTTTGCCTCGACACTTCTCCCAGGTGTTTTTACCAAAAGTTCAGGAGTCATTTCTTGAGATGGTATTCCCATTTTACTAGAAAAGGTTTCAGAGATGAAAGAATGTGTAGACCCCGAATCAAACAACACACTGGCATAATCTGAGAAAACAAACAAAGTACCTGATACAACTTCATTTGATGGCCCGACATCTGCTGAAGTAGTTGCAAAGGATTTCACCACCCCTTTCTGCTTGTAGTCTAACTGCTTCCCATCACTCAAGCTCTTTGTCGGACACTCGTTTGCATAGTGACCCATCTCATTGCACTTATAACATTTCACTAACTATAAATCAAATTTGTTCTTACCTTCACCTTGATCCTTTTCAGTGCAATCACGAGCCTTATGTCCCATCTTACCACATCGGTAGCACTTCCCAGAATTCAGAAGACATTCCCCAGCATGCCTTTTGCCACATTTATCACAAACTGGAAACTTAGATCTCTTACCATCAGACTTTTTTGAAGAATTCTTACCTTTCTCCTGCCACCTCGGTCTCTTCTTCTGCTGGTTGTTATAGAACACTTGGTCATCGGCAAACTCCATTTCCACCTTCTCAACACATCGAACAAGCTTTTCATAACTTTTAAACTCACGAGAAGCTAATTCCCTTCAATATTTTGGCTTTAATCCTGAGTAAAAATGGTTGATTTTACTATCAAGGTCCCGGATAAAATTTGGAGCATACCTTGCCAATCGAGTGAACCTTTCTTCATAGGCAGCCACTGAGTCTTCCTCTTGCCTCAATTCCAAGAATTGATTTTCCATCCTAAGCTGAATAGCCTTAGGAAAATACTTCTCAAGAAACATACCTTTGAATTCATCCCAGTCAAGTGCATCAATCTCATCGGCATACCTGATATTTTTAACCATAGACCACCACTGATCTGCTTCACCCTCCAAAAAGTAAATAGCAAGACTAACCTTTTGATTGTCTGAACACCCCATGACATCAAAAATCTTCTCCAGTGCTTTAATACACCCTTCAGCTAGCACAGGGTCAGATGATCCTATGAATGATGGTGGATGTTGCCTCATGAAATGTTTCACCACTGACATGTTCCTCTGCGGTTGTTCTGGCTGATCTCGTGCATGGATACCACCGCCATTTATCGCTTGAGTCAACTGCGCCATTACTGCAAAAAACTGTTCAGTTCCAATTCTGACCATTTCTGGATGCTGATTTGGAAGGTTATTTCCTTCTGTATGCCTTCCTAGCACTGCTTCCCTATTTCCTCTGCGGAAAACCATTCTGAACAAACATGTCTTAGATGAAGCAACATGGTAATCTTTAAATGCTATATCATTTCAAAAAAAATATTTTTGGATAATCATTTAATAGAATTCTAACTCCTAAAGTTATCTAAACCAACCTCTGATACCAACTATAAGGCCCCAGTCTTAAACCTTACTTAATCTTGAGTTATTACAAGATTACACATTGAAGATCTTTTTGGGTTTAGAGTTTTAGAGAATTAGATCATAAAACTTTCATTACATTCCACATATAAACAAAGTGGTTACATAAAGATAGTATTCTTCATTCCCATCAATGGAAACACATTTAAAATAAAACATGGATTATTTCTTGACACATCCTTGACTCTATCATCTTATCATGTACCTTTCCCTTGACCTGTGAAAAACATTTCAAAAACTTGGGATGAGCATAAAAACTCAGTATGGGTTATAAAAAAAACATGGAAAGGAAACATGAGTTCATATATACATAAGAATGAAATCATACTTTACCCATAAAACATAGGCACTTTAACATACCTCATAAAATCATGAATAAATCATAGAAATCATAAGACATAAAGGTAACTTGAGGCATTCATAACATTCTTACGTAGGGAGTAACCCTCTTGGTTATGTTTTGGAATACCCATCATAGTATATTCCCTAAAATCTCTTCGGAGAAACCTTAACGTTTCACTCCTTCACGTTACCCAATGCATTGGAGAGCTATAACGGGCTCACCCGCCCTTAGTTTATCACGGAACCACCCGTCTTCATAATAATGCCCAAGAACCATAACATAATCATATCACATAAAACATGCATAAAGGAAACATAAAATTTACACATTTCAATCACGAGATATCAATACAACACATTGATATAAAAACATTATGAAAACCATTTTCAATACTAAAATAAAAGAAAAGTAAAACATGGTATTTATTTTTCTTTTAAAAAGAAGGTATGGCTTGTAGAGGAAGCCGAAACTCAAATAACGGTCACGACGGCGGATAAGTCGTTGTCGCCGCATACGTACGACAAAAACATTCCCTTTTGTCGTTTAGTAAACGCTTCGTATAAAAATATTCCTTTTGAATAAACGTAAAAGTCAAAGGGGTTTATACACCGTATAAAAGAAAGTTGTGTATAAAATAAAATATGCCTCAATGAAAGGAGATTGAGACGAAGTCCCATACCTCGTATCCGACTTGACCCGACCGTTCTTTAATACCCGGAATAATAAACTTGAGTTAATCTCTACTTGCTTATGAATCTTTTTAAAGTTCATTATTCCTTTTATACCATGTTATGAACATCATGTAATCAGTTAAGTTAATAATGTTCATTTTGTCGGTATTTGGTTCTTAAGTCAAAAATAGACTTCTTACACTTACATGTTGTTAATTTGGTCAAAGGTTCATTATATCCAGAATGGTATTCATGATGTAGATATCATATATGTCATATATATCCAGTAAATACATGCATTTATAATATTACATAATCATTTAGAGGTAAGAAATGAAATGCACCGTTCATGGAGACGGTAAGCCGTACGTACGCATGAACGCTACTTTCATTTCTATTTCGTATTTTATAGAATGGAATCATAATGATATAAAGGTATATTATAATTCCAGTATAATATCATATATAATATCATAGTTCCATCCTTTATATGTCCCACATATGGTATTTAACGAATCAAATCACTTTGAGGGGGCGGTAGTCCGCACTTCCTAAAATGAAGATATCGTGTTTACCCATAATGGAAACCATAAAGGTATGCCCAAAATTAAAAAAACAGAATATTAAGGAAAACATAAAAATATTATATATCATATATAAAAATAGTGACATCATAATGGCCACCTTTGAAGGTGTTAAATGAGTGTTGAACAATCATCGTTTCGGGAGGCAGAATTTCGCCATCCACGGAAATCGTATGTTCTTTAACCATTTGATGTTGTTGTGTGAGAGTGTAGCTCAAATAAATCTTATAACAACATCCTAGTATATTGAAGATACTGGTGTTGTTACAAAAGAAGTAAATAAAAAGAGTTTAGGGGGTTGGAGAAGCAAAATAAAACAAATGAACATGAGAGAATGAATTACCTTAAAAAGTGTAACTCCTTTTGATTTGAGCCTAAAGGCTTCCTTTGAAAGGATTCTGCCCAAAGGGAATCCTATAGGATGAGGATAGGGATGTGGAGAGAGTAAATGGGAAGGGGATGGCCGAGCCAAAGGCTTGAGTAGTGTGTGAAATGAGGTAGAGGTGGGGGCCTTTTATAAGAGGAGAGGAGGGGAACTTTTGGAAAGTAAAGAAATATTACTTTATTTGAAAATGTGTTTCGGTTTTAAAAGGTCACACATTGATATAATTTGTGGATAAGGTGATAAGGCTTCGAAATACACTCATCCAATAAGTTTTGGACATGTGTAGTTAAAAGATTTTACATTATCTTTCCATTTTATTTAAATCGTCAAATAATGATGTCATCGCTGCATCATTATTATGTCATAAATAATTTAATTTATATAATGTCTAAAAATCATAAAAAAATACTATGATGTAGGAAATCCTTTTATCTTTCCAATTACTATTTATAATCAAAAATCTGATCTTTATAACCCCATGTAAAAATTTTTTTCGTAAAACATTTCTTGTTTGTGTCATTTTTACTTTAACACTTAATAAAAAGTTATTTATGTCATTTCCAAACCAAAGTGTCTCCATGGGGTCCCCAAGTTGACTCATGGCTTGTCTTGGTCGGCCATGACACAACCAATAAGGTTGGGACATGTGTCTAGGTCATTTCCTATTATTAAAGCATTATTTATACCTTAAACTACACTAATTACCACTAATCGCGATTAAAAACTTAATAAGTTACTATTCACCAAAAAATTATTTTAATCTCATTGAACCACATTTTACTTCTTAATGACAACCATGTATGTCAGATTTTCAAAATTCAATACACATTAGTGGTAAACTTTCATTTAACTGAAAAATCAGTTTGCTTGATTACCACTTAGTGGTTTCACTATTCATCAAAAATTGAAGTTTTTCAGAAAATTACCAAAAATTAACCCTAAGCTATATTTGATATTCCGAATTCAAAAATGAAGTCTATTTTACAAAATTAAAATCATATAAGTCACATTAAATAATTTAATAATTAATTCCCGCTGCCAGAGCAAATAGCGTGTTTTTACAAAACAATAAGTATCAAAAGATTGACACCAGTTTAAGTCTAATTTCAAAGTGAAATTGATTCCAATGACCACCATTGGATAAAATGGTAAAAGTTTATTCTAATTTCACTTCAAAACCAATTCAAAACATAATCTAATCATATAAATAAATTAGATTAAAAAGTAGTTTTGATGTAAAATGCAGTATTTTTCTCTATTCATTAAAAAATGAACATTGTCTGAAAAATACCAAAAATTCACACAAGGTAAATTTTGATGTCGCAATCATAAAGGATAAGTTTATTTTGACAAATATAGTTTATAAAATTGTCAAAATATAGATTCAAAAATGGTTTGCCATCAAAAGGCAGTAAAACAATCTTTTAAGAATATTAGTGTATTCCATGCATAAGATTGTATTTATTTTCATTTTAAGCCTCTATAACACTATCTTAATCATTAATAGACATAGATAAAAATATCTATTATTCATTACTTACTTGGGATGTTACAAATATGGTGGTAGGTGTGGTTAAAAGGATGTTTAATGTTTTGTTTTAAGGGTGGTGGGTTCTAGAACTATCGGTAAAGGGGGTGGAAAGTGTGTTGATTTTTATGGGGGGTCTATCCTGGTTCTGTTGATTTCCAAATATTTATTGGAATTGGTTAGGCTCAATTAATCTCTATTTTTATAATTGGTTCTCTTCTAATGTATTTTGAAGTCTTGTTTTGTGTATTTTAATCATAAATAATAATATTTCAGATTCAAATAGGATGGAGATGAATAAAGATTGGATGAATTCCAATCATTTGACAATAGAGTATGAGAATGGAGTGAAAGAGTTCATCAAGTTTGCAAAGGATCACACAAAGGATCCTTCTCAAATTCTTTTTTCCATGTTTAAGTTGTTTTTATTCTAGAATAATTACTCCATAGGAGTTGGAAGAACATTTGATATGTCACAGAATAGATCGGAGTTATAAATGTTGGAATAAACATGGAGAAAAGACGAATGTAGCTACTGGATGGGATAAAACTGTGTTTTATGGGTCATCAATTATTAAAAATATGGATAATGAAGAAGACCGTATGGAGGATGTGATTACAGATATCAATGTTGATGGAGATCATATTGAGGAAATGACAAGGACAGTTGAAGATAAACTTCGTGATTGCCCAAAATTGTTTGAGAAGTTAAAGAGTTATGAAAAGACGTCATTGTATGCTGGTTTCACTAAATATATAGCATTGGCAGTTGTACTGAAGTTTTATAAATTGAAATCATGAAATGGATGGAGTGATGTCATATTTACGGAACTACTTGCTCTCTTGAATGACATGCTCTCGGAAGATAATGAGCTCCCAAGCCAGACATATCAAGCTAAATGAATATTATGCTCGATGGGTATGATTTCTGAAAGAATACATGCCTACTTGAATGACTGTATATTGTTTCTCAAGGAGAAAAAATCACTTACAGAATTCCCAAAGTGTGGTGCTTCCCGATACAAGAAAGATGAATCCAACCCTACTAAATTTGTATGGTACTTTTCAATCATTCCAAGGTTTAGGCGTCTATATGGAAGTGAAAAAACTACAAGAAAATTGTCATGGAATGTAGAGAAAAAAATAAAGATGGTAAATTACATCACCCGGCCGAATCTCCTCAATGGAAGAGAATTGATCATGAGTCTCCTGTATTTGGACATGAGCCGAGAAACCTTCATCTTGCGTTATCTACAAATAGAGTAAATCCTTTTGGTTTTCAAACCAGCACTCATAGTACATGGCCTATTATGTTGGTAAATTATAACTTTCCACCCTGGTTATGAATGAAACAGAAATTCATCATGTTATATATGCTTATATCAGGACCAAAACAACTAGGTAATGATATTGATGTTTATTTGGCTCCTTTGATCGAGGATTTGAAGTTATTGTGGGATTCAGGTGTTATGTTGTATAATGCTTATAAAAGTGAATACTTCACATTGAGAGCGATGTTGTATGGGATGATAAATGATTTCCCTTCTTATGGAAATTTTTCAGGCTATAGCATTAAAGGAACTCAAGGGTGTCTCGTGTGCGAAGAAGATACATAATCAATTAGGGTGAAACATTCATCAAAATCTATGTTTCTAGGACATTGTAGATTTCTAAATCATCGTCATAAGTACTAATCATGGACGACATCATTAAATGGAAGTTTGGAACAATGCACAACACCGTCTCCACTAATAGGTGATCAACTGTTTGAGAAAGTAAAAGATGTGAACACTATTTTTGGTAAACCATTTTTAAAAAACCTTATGAAAATCAGTTGAAAAAAGAGATCAGTTTTTTTTGAATTACCATATTGGAATTTCATATACATCAGAAATTTTCTTGATGTGATGAATGTGGGAAAAAATGTTTGTGATAGTGTTATCAGAACATTGCTAAATGCCCCTAGAAAAACAAAGGGTAGAATTAAGGCAAGGTTGGACATGGTTGACATGGTAATACGAGAAGATTTGGCTTCTGTGAAGGGTGAAAATTGAATTTTTCTTCCTCCAACTTCTTAAACTCTTTCTAGGGAGGAGAGATATCAGTTTTTCAACTTCTTCAATGATGTAAAGGTTCCAGAGGGATATTTATCAAATATCAAGAACATTATTTTAATGAATGATTTGAAGTTAAAAGGTTTGAAATCACATGACTGTCATGTTTTGATATAAGATTTAATTCCTATATCTTTATGTTGCATTTTTTCCAAGAATGTTAATCATACGTTAACTAAACTTTGTTTCTTTTTCAAAGATATATGTAGCAAAGTTTTAGACCCGGTGAAATTTCCAGCAATGGAAAGAGAAATTGTCACTATATTTTGTGAATTAGAAATGTTATTCTCACCATCATTCTTTGATATGATGGTTCATTTGATGGTTTAATTGGTGAGAGTGATTCGAATTTGTGGTCCTGTGCACTATAGATGGATGTACCCCATTGAATGGTATATGAAGATTTTGAAAGGGTATGTCAAAAATCGAAGTCATCTAGAGGGTTGTATTGTGGAGAGATATATTATTGAGGAAGACATTGAATTATGTACCAAATACTTTTCTGATTTGGAAATCATTGGTCTCCTGAAATCTCGTCACACTATACGCATTGAGGTTAAGGGAATTTTTGGAATAGATGTTGTGAAAATCAATATTACAAATCGGGAGCAGGCCCACCTTTATGTTTTGCATAATAGTTGGGAGGTTTCTCTATATATTGAAACCCACAAAGAAATTCGTAGGTAGTTGAATCCATCAAGGGATGAAAAATGGATATCAAATACACATAATCACCAGTTTATAGGATGGTTTCGGGATCATATTTTTTAAGGAGATAGCTGAAAATTCGAATTCAATTTTAGAACGACTTCGATGGCTAGCTACTAGACCAAGTGTGTATATATTATCTTATAATGGTTATGTAATCAATGGTTATACATTATATATAGATGAACATGATGAAGATAGTACCATGTAAAATAGTGGAGTTACACTTATGGCTGAAGTGATGCATGTTTATGGTAGTAAGGACAGAAATCTCATTTATGCGAATATGTCATACTTCGGCATTATCAAACAAATATGGGAGTTGGATTATACGACATTCCAATTTCCCATTTTTCAATGAAAATGGGTTGATAACAATAGTGGTGTTAAAATAGATTAATTTGTATTTTTGAAAGTTGATTTTAGTAAAGAAGGGTACAAAGACAAACAATTTATAATGGCATCACAAGCGGTACAAGTATTTTATGTTCCAGAACCCCCAAACCGAAAGTGGTCGATTGTTCTGTTATCGTCCAAAACTACTGAAGGGTCTGATTAAAATTCAGTTGAGGATGATACTTTTAGTTTTACATCGCAATAATTTCGTAGTAGTCCCAATGTAGATGATTTTTTGTATGTTAGAGAAGACCACAATGAAGGGATTTGGATAATCGATAGAGGTGTAAAATCCCTTCATCCTTTGAAAAAAACAATGAGAGTTCAATAAACTAGTTATTTTTTGTTTTTAATATAGATCTTGTTATCTCATGTTATTATCTTATCATTATTGAATTTATGTAATCTAAATTAACTATTCAACCACTTTTGTAGATAATGAATTTAGCATGTTCTGGTGCTCCTAACCTCGAGGTTGAACAAGTCTCTTAAGATGTTGTTGCTGCTGCTGCTCACAGTGTAGAGCAATAACAAGTTTATAAACCTGTTTATGCTCCTAGTGTTGAGGTCCAACAACCATCAGCACAAGCCTCATATTTACAAGATGATATATATTTTTTCAGAAATGAGTGGGTTGCATACCTGATGGAAGATTGTACACAAATAGCATGAAGATCTGACTTGGGGACGTGTACAATTGGCGGGCATTTTTGAGAGGGGTTAAGGAGATCAAAAGATGAAACATTGTTGTATGTAAATGTTCGTAGGAAAATTTTAATTGTTATTAAATAAAAAATCCTTTATAAAATGAGTCATTTTTTCATTTTAATAGATGAAATGCACCAAAAACATGAAAGAATGATGAACCACTTTTCTTTGGGCTTTGGATAATAAAAACAAGTAAAATATCCAAAATACCTTCATATCTGACAAAACGCATTTGGATTGTATTGATACTTTATGAGAACGATCCATGGGTCATGTGTAACGTTTACGAGTCAACCCTTCCTCAATCTGAGACACGGTGTGGTCAGTATCATTCAAAGTGTCTCTCTTTTGTTTAAAATGGACAGAATTTTAAGTGAAAGCAACAACTGACATTCGGAAAACCGACCAAACGCATTCAGATTGTGTTTATACTTTACTATAATGATCCATGGGTAATTTTTGATGTGTTTGATTTATCCCCACCTCAATATGAGTCACGATGTGGCCAGTATCACTCAAAGTGTCTCTCTTTTGTTTAAAATGGATAGAATTTTAAGTGAAAACAACAACTAACGTACGGAAAACTGACCAAACACATTATTATTATGTTGATACTTTAGGAGAACGATCCATGGGTCATGTATGACGTTTATGAGTCAACCCCGCCTCAATACAAGGCACGGTGTGGCCGGTATCACTCAAAGTGTCTCTCTTTTGTTTAAAATGGACAGAATTTTAAGTGAAAACAACAACTGACGTACAGAAAATCAACCAAATGCATTAGGATTGTGTTTATACTTTAGTAGAACGATCCATGGGTCATTTTTGACGTGTACGAGTCAGCATCACTTCAATCTGAGGCACGGTGTGGTAGTATCACTCAAATTGTCTCTCTTTTGTTTAAAATGGACGGAATTTTAAGTGAAATCAACAACTGATGTATGGAAAACTGAACAAACACATTTGTATTGTGTTTAATCTTTAGTAGAAATATCCATGGGTCATGTGTGACATGTAAAAGTAAACCCCTCCTCAATCAAAGGCACGGTGTGGCCGGTATCACTCAAAGTGTCTCTCTTTTGTTTAAAATGGACCGAATTTTAAGTGAAAACAAAAACTGCCGTATGGAAAACCAACCAAACGCATTAGGATTGTGTTGATACTTTAGTATAATGATTCATGGGTTATTTGTGATGTGTAAAAATCAACCTATCCTCAATCTGAGGCACGGTGTGGTGGGTATCACTCAAAGTGTCTCTCTTTTGTTTAAAATGGATAGAATTTTAAGTGAAAACAACAACTGATATACATAAATCCAACAAAATGCATTAAAATTGTGTTGATAATTTAGGATAAATATACATGGGTCATGTGTGACATGTACGAGTCAATTACACCTCAATACGAGTCATGGTGTTTCTGGTATCACTCAAAGTGTCTCTCTTTTGTTTAAAATGGACAGAATTTTAAGTGAAAAAAATAACTGACATACAGAAAACTAACTAAACGCATTATTATTGTGTTGATACTTTATTAGAACAATACATGGGTCATGTATGATGTTTACAAGTCAAACCCTCCTCAATATGAGGCATAGTGTGGCCAGTATCACTCAAAGTGTCTCTCTTTTGTTTAAAATGGATAGAATTTTAAGTGAAAACAACAACTGATGTATGGAAATCTGACCAAATGCATTCGTATTGTGTTGAAAATTTAGGATAACAATACATGGGTAATTTGTGACATGTAAGATTCAACATTTCCTCAATCCGAGGAACGGTGTGGCTGGTATCACTCAAAGTGTCTCTCTTTTGTTTAAAATGGACATAATTTTAAGTGAAAACAACAACTGACATAAGGAAATCTAACCAAATGCATTTGGATTGTGTTGATACTTTAGGAGAATTATTCATGGGTAATTTTTGACATGTATTAGTCAACCTTGCCTCAATACAAGTCATGGTGTGTCCTTTATCACTCAAAGTGTCTCTCTTTTGTTTAAAATGGATAGAATTTTAAGTGAAAACAACAACTAACATACGGAAAACTGAAAAAATGTATTAATATTGTGTTTATACTTTAGGAGAAAAATACATGGGTCATTTTTAACATGTACGGGTAAACCTTGCCTCAATCCGAGGCACGGTGTGGCCCGTATCACTCAAAGTGTCTCTCTTTTGTTTAAAATGGATAGAATTTTAAGTGAAAACAACAACTGATGTATAGAAAACTAACCAAATGAATTCAGATTGTATTTATAGATTATGAGAACGATCCATGGGTCATGATTGATGTGTATGAGTCAACCTCACCTCAATATAAGGCATGGTGTGGCTGGTATCACTCAAAGTGTCTCTCTTTTGTTTAAAATGGACAGAATTTTAAGTGAAAACAACAACTGGCATATGGAAATCTGACCAAACGCATTCTTATTGGGTTGATACTTTATTAGAATGATACATGGGTCGTGTGTGACGGATAAGAGTCAACACCTCTTTAATATGAGGCACGGTGTTTCCGGTATCACTCAAAGTGTCTCTCTTTTATTTAAAATGGACAGAATTTTAAGTGAAAACAACAACTCGCATAAGAAAAACCCCCTTCCTACCATACACAACAAGCATTCATTTTTTCCTAAAGAAATGCATAATATTGAAATAAAAACTATTCCAAAACCATTTTAAAAATACCAATGATCTTAAAATCCATGAAATTCATTCCATTAAAACCATTAAATCCCCCCACCCCCTGGACACCACCACACACTCACTAGACACCATCCCACCCCCCCTGGACACCCCCAGGGACAGAATCCCCCCCCCCACCACCTTGGATAGCCCCCCCCCCCCCACCTCACCCCACCCGGATGGCCCCCCACCCCCTGGATGGCCCCCACCCCTCCTAGACACTACCCCACCACCTGGACCCCCCCTCCAAACCCCTAGACACCCCCACACCCATGGACAACCACCCCCCACCCCCCTAGACACCACCCCACTCCCCTTGGACAACCCCCCCAACCTTGCCTCAATACAAGGCATGGTGTGTCCTTTATCACTCAAAGTGTCTCTCTTTTGTTTAAAATGGATAGAATTTTAAGTGAAAACAACAACTAACATACGGAAAACTGAAACAATTTATTAATATTGTGTTTATACTTTAGGAGAAAAATACATGGGTCATTTCTAACATGTACGGGTCAACCTTGCCTCAATCTGAGGCACGGTGTGGCCCGTATCACTCAAAGTGTCTCTCTTTTGTTTATAATGGATAAAATTTTAAGTGAAAACAACAACTGATGTATAGAAAACTAACCAAATGCATTCAGATTGTATTTATACATTATGAGAACGATCCATGGGTCATGATTGATGTGTACGAGTCAACCTCACCTCAATCTAAGGCATGGTGTGGCTGGTATCACTCAAAGTGTCTCTCTTTTGTTTAAAACGGACAGAATTTTAAGTGAAAACAACAACTGGCATATGGAAATCTGACTAAACGTATTCGTATTGGGTTGATACTTTATTAGAATGATACATGGGTCATGTGTGACGCATAAGAGTCAACACCTCCTTAATCTGAGGCATGGTGTTTCCGGTATCACTCAAAGTGTCTCTCTTTTATTTAAAATGGACAGAATTTTAAGTGAAAACAACAACTCACATACGAAAAACCCCCTTCCTACCATACACAACAAGCATTCATTTTTTCCTAAAGAAATACATAATATTGAAATAAAAACTATTCCAAAACCATTTTAAAAATACCAATGATCTTAAAATCCATGAAATTCATTCCATTAAAACCATTAAAGGCCCCCACCCCCTGGACACCACCACACCCTCACTAGACACCATCCCACCCCCCCTGGACACCCCCAGGGACAGAATCCCCCCCCCACCACCTTGGCTACCCCCCCCCCCACCTCACCCCACCCGGATGGCCCCCCACCCCCTGGATGGCCCCCCACCCCTCCTAGACACTACCCAACCACCTGGACCCCCCCTCCAAACCCCTAGACACCCCCACACCCATGGACAACCACCCCCACCCCCTAGACACCACCCCACTCCCCTTGGACAACCCCCCAACCTCCTAGACTTCCCCTCACCCCCTGGACACCACCCCATCCCCTGGACACCCCCACCCCCCCTGGACACCCCCACCCCCTGGAAAGCCCCCCCCAACCCCCTAAACACCACCCCCCCGGGACACCACCATGGACAGCCCCACCCCCCCCCCCCCACCCCCACCCTAGACAACCCCCACCCCCCCTAGACACCCCCATCCCCCCAGACACCCCAACCTCCTGGACACCCCCTACCCCCCTTGGACAGCCACCCCAAACCCCTGAACATCCCCCAACCCCCTGAATTCTAAATTGAATTCTTTATGTATTTAATTAACTCATGAATTATGTGTTAATGGTGTATGGGTGTACTTTTTGTATGGGTTGTGTGGTTATACTTGTTTTATGTGTATACTTTCTTTAATTAACTTATGAATTATGTGTCAATTTTGTGTGGGTATACTTGTTGATATGCTGATTTTTTTGCAGGTCTTGTTTGGGTGTACTGCTGTAGAATTTTATGTTGCAGCAGGCAGGGCATTTATCAGCGCTTTTTTAGTGATAATAAAGGGGACCACCCCCCCCCTTTTAGCAGTGATCTTTACAGCTCTTTTCTAGCACTATTAAATTCCTTTTTGAGCGATGATAAAGCCCATTTTTGTAGTAGTGTAATTTTCATGTTGTATGTACCATCCTATTAACAAGTCAACTTGTGAAAGGGTTGGTACAGGTTCCAAAAGTTAGGATGTACCAACCATTTGAGAGTAGGTAGCTCTAATTAGGTTTGTATTAGATAAGGATATGAGTCTAGTTGGTGACATTATAGAGATTTCAAGACTCATGGTGTCAGCTCCTCAAGATCAAGAGACATTTACCCTATTAGAAGACGGTATTGAGAGGGTTGGAACTTCTTTGGGGTGCATTGATATCATTACTTTGGAAGGAATAAGTGTAGAGGAAGCAATGACATGGTCCTAAGGAGGATTGAGGACAAGGTTTTCTCTAATTTCATTGATTTTCATTCCTATGGGATCAGTGTCTGTGAGTGACCTTTTAGAGGTCACTGATTTAGCTGAATATGAAAATGTTTCATGCACATCCCTGGAAGGGGTTTTGTTACTCTAGAATTTTCCAAGATATTTCTTTCTCTTTTTATTATTGTAAACTTTATTATAAATCTTATGATAGTGATAAAGTTTTCCATTGGTAGTGTCCTTTGAGACCCCAGGTTGAAGATTTGGAACATGTCGTGACTGCCACTGAGGCGATGAAGACCATCGAGATTAGTGCTCCAATGGTTGAAGGTGAGTCTCTTATCCATTTTTGATCATTTAATTATCTTCCTTATTGGGTATTTATTGCTCTAAATACCCATTTCAGGAGTATCAACATAATTTTCTAAAATTTTGGATGCTTCCCAATTCTAATCATTTGAGCCTTCCATGACATCGACTACTGTAGATATTGTGCGTTCTGAAAATGTTGAGGATAGAAATTCTCTTATTAAGTGTGTTACGAAATATCTCCATCCCTATAAAATTACTTCTGAAGTAGATTACGAGACCCTTTAATGTTTGGGATCGCCTGTAAAATGGTATGGAGAGATATATGGAAACTGATTTCTCATACCCCCATGTCAAATCTACTAAAAACATTTCCCAAGTTGTGTCACATGTTCTCAATTCTTGGTTATAGGGGGTTTGACTTCCATGTTATACACACTGAGGTGAAATAGGTGTTCATCTTCCAAGAGAGTGAAATCATGCTTCAAACTCATCTCATGACTATGTATTCTATAGACCATTTTCTATAACCAGGAATATCCTTCTTGAAGAGGCCTCATAACAAGATGTAGTAGCCACCCGACACCAAATTTGAGCTGCGAAACATATATTCTTAGAAAAACGGATCCATAGATTGTTGGATTGGATAAATTGGGAATTAGATCATGTTTAATTAGTGGATGATAGGTAGAAATATCTATTTTAATAGTTGGAGAAAGTCGAAATAGATGACATTGAGAAGGAAGAAGCACTGTGGGTTAATGAAAAAGTGGAGGTTACAATTTTTTCTAAATAAAACTGAGTAGTATAATACTCTGAACGTATAATTATTCAGCTCTATGAATAAATTATAAAGGCCTTGTAATGTAGGATAACTTATGTGGGTAGGGTCTAAATTGTGTATGTCCCACCTTTTCAAAAGTTAAATTTGGAAAATGAATGAAAACCTGGTTGTTCTTAGAAAATTTTTATTCTGATTAATTATCATCCTACTGCTTCGCATCAACTTGCAATTTTCTAAAAGGGTAATTTTTTGATATCCTAAATCATTTGACTGTTGAGTAACAACATTGGACATAATTCTGAACACTTAATCCAAAGTAATTTGTATCTTTTTTTCGTATTGGATTGGATCACCGACAGGTATAGATATAATTACCATAACTACAACACCAGAGTCAGCCTTTTTGAAAGGGTTAATATTCATGCATCACATTTTTGAATATTTGAATTTAAATGTTATCAATATATTTTTACCATGGTCTATTTTTTTTACCTATTTCAAGGTACATATCAATCACAATTTGACTATTGTTTGGGACACATGATGGGCCCTATAAACGTTATGTATTTTTTTCACAGCCCTAATTTTTTCCAAAATATGATGTGAAGAAGACTTATCAGGCATGACTCTAGTTTTTATTAGGTCTCCCTATGTGGGTTTTTAACCTGAAAAATTT
Organism: Viscum album; assembly: GCA_963277665.1. Lineage (NCBI taxonomy): Eukaryota > Viridiplantae > Streptophyta > Magnoliopsida > Santalales > Viscaceae > Viscum > Viscum album. Next base: position 1,984,361,512 of record OY728119.1, read on the forward strand.
TAATCCTCCTTCTATTGGAAGTTTAAGGTCTTTCAATCCATACTAATGTCACTGATGTTTTTTTCGAACAACTTGGACCATGAATTACCCAAATAAATATTTCCAATCAAGAATACTTCGACATCTTTTAGATGTGGGGAGAGTATTCATAAATAATAATCTTGGGGCTCTCAAATCTATAGATGATAACATGAGGTAGGTATATAAGGAATTTCCACATACCTTTTTTGAAAGGAAGACTTCATTATGATGTTTTCAAGGCATATGGAAAAAAATAATTATCACCTAAGAATGGTGATTTCTCTAGTTGATGGGCCACATTTGGGGAACACATGATGTAAACCCACATCTAGGAAAATTATGAATAGTCAAAACAAAGTTTTCCTTCATATTTTGATGTTCCTCTCACTGATAGCCAAGGAGGGTTTGTAGTAGTTTGAGTTTCCCAAGATAATGGAGTGTGGTTTACAAAAAAAATGGATCCAAGAAGTATCATTGGCGGTATTTTGGTCAGAATTGGACATGGGTAATAATATTCCTACACAAATTTCATTTGAAGGAAGGGAGTTATTTTTCTCCAATCATGAGTTTTCCAGTGAGGGGAACCCATTCTAGGATTCCTTGGATGGATTGGGGAATACATTTTTTTATGGAAGTTCGGCCTAGAATATGGAATCTAAAAATCACTACATATCTTATTGGGAAGAGAATGAATCCATGTTTATTTCTATGATAGAGGTTCCCTATAAAGATATGGCTGGTATGTTAGGAAATACTACACAGAGGAAGCCACTTTGAACACAGTAAGGTCATGCAGGATAGGTCATTGATTCACTGGCTTTGGTCGTGGAATTGTGTGATCATGTATATTAGAACAATCACTCAAAACTAATAAGCTCACATGATCCATGATCAGTGTGATAAATAAAATTATATTGGAGGAATATTCATATTGTGAGAAAATTATTGGTTTCAGGTTGGTTCCAATGGTAATTTCATGGATTGATATCTTTTGGTGAAGACACCATCCCACAAACCATGTTGTTTTGGGGTAGTGGAAAAAACTAATAATTCATAGACAATACATGAGATTAATGAAGTGAAGGATGTCATAAATCATGATTTTGTGATTATTTTGATCTGAAAGGGTGACATGGGACAAACACACAAGGGGTGACCACAAACCAAATTTGAAAAGAAACTTATACTTACGATGTCATTAAATTGTATGGGGATAAAAAATTCCCTTCAAAGGAAGAAGATGCCTCTAGTTAATGGGTCCCATTTAGGGCACAAATTATTCTAATCCACATCTATGAATATTATGAATATTAAAAAAATGTTTACTTTGTATTTGGATGCATTTATCACTAATATCTAAAGGAATTATATGTGGATGTTTGTTTCCCAATACATGAAGGGTGATTTGTAAAAGGAAAAAATATATGGGTTATGATGAAGGTATTTAGACTGACCTTGGTCATAACTGAGTAGAGGATGTCATACATAGAGTTATCTCATATGAAGGATAATAGGTTTGGTGCTTTGTTCATGGCTAGGCCAAGAATGAAGGATCTAAGAATCGTTATGTATCTCATTGCTATGAGAATAAAGATACAGATAGTTCTGACACAAAAGTGAGATAGGATAAAATTACCATAATTGATGGTCCTCTCAAATAAGGACCACAACAATGCGTAGTTTTACATCATATGGTAGGGATGTTAACCATGTAGTTTAACATTTTACGGTGAGTACATTGCCCTGCAGTTTAACGTCATGCAACAAGGATGTCTGGTGTGCCTTTCAAGGTCTTGCATCCAGGACCATTTTATCCTAGACATAAATTGATGTATCTCAATCATACAGGAAGTGATACTTTTAAATTTCAATTGGACCTATATTTTAGGATCTGATTTTTAGTATATATCTCATTAGGATGATAATAAATCCATAGGTAGTTATTATATGGTAAATTTCTTGTACATGTCTAACCCATACACAAGGAGGGGGATATTTTTATATTACAACATGTAAATACCCCAACCCCGGCATCCTAGAGCTGGTGCCTTGCTTTATTATATTGGTACTATGAACAAGCATTAACATCCCAAAGGACTGAATAGTTTATTAGCTTTGGAAAACCAGATACAATATAAGTTTTACATTACAACTTGAAATGAAGTAAAACATAGAAACTCTATTGAAAACACCAAAAAAATCCCTAGATCATCCCTGAAATTCATTCATAATATACATCTTCATATCCTATGGAAAATAAAACATAAGAAAGGGGTGAGCTCATATGATCAGTAATGGAAATAAATACAACAGAATATATCATAAATATAAATAATAAGGTGAGATGGATAACTAGAAACAGATTCCATTAAAACATAATCTTGAGAATAATATAATAGGAATAAAATATGGATGAATAATGCCATATAAATAATCACATGAGAATGAAACTTAACCATGGATATTCAACCAGTATAATAATCACATAGATTTTTAATTATTAATTTCATAATGATAGAATGCATAATACTAGACATCATAAACATAAAATCATGGATTTGTCTAAGACACCATGCATAAATAGGTTAAAACCTAGTCTAGTTTGTCCCATGAGACCTATTGATGCATCGAGGTGCTATAGAGGTCCACAGTCGTCACTTAATAATTCCAATGAACTCCTCATATGTCAAATTAAAAGATATATTTAAATCAAAGTGTCACATATCACTTTTAAATATTTGAATCATAATCATATATGAAATTAATCTAATAAAATAATTAAGAAATTATTGAGGAAATACAATTTTTCTTTGAAAAGAAGAGTTTTTTTGGAAAATAATTTGTATTTTTAATAAAATCATATTGTAACATGTATATCCCATAAACGAAAAAGGGAGGGAAAATGAAATTTTATTTTAGGTATAAATTATTTCCAACTAAAGTGAAAACAAGTAAAAATATCATTTATGAAACTTTAGAAATGAGCCTCTTTAGTGAGGTTTAAGGGAAATACTAAAGAGTATTTAAAAAAAACAATGAAATAATTTTTTGTCTAAAACTAGAAATTAAAAAAGATAGTTTTTTGTGAAAAAATTAGTGATTTTATAAAAATAATGGTGGCTTAAAATATATTATGGATGGTACTTGAAAATGGGTAAGAAATTTAGAGGTTCTCTTTAATCTGGATTTCTTATCCGGATGATTTGAAAAAGGAACATTGTAAAACATGTATTTCCCCATAAAATAAAGATTAACTGATCTAGATACATGATTTTGGAACATATAGATATAATTTATAAGAATTATTTAAAAATAATTAAGGATTACATTGGGATAAAGAAATATAAAGCGTAACTCGAATGAAAAATGGAAGTTCGGGGAGAATCACTTACCATTTTATAATCAGTTGAATCGTATGCCTCATGAAATTAAAGATAATAAAATGAAACATTTAATATCATGAATATAATTATATTCGTGATATTATTCATCAAATGTTAGTATACATACAAAACACACAAGAAATAAGTAGAGTACAAGGGAAATCTCATAGAAATAAAATTGAGATGAGAAACCTCTTACCTTATGTCTGAAAGTGTTCTACACTTGTACTGAACATCCTGGGTAATCAGATTAAATACATTAATTGATTAATTATGAACCTTTTATACATTTATTTGATTTATTATAATTTTATTAAGTTCATTTATGGATTTTTCATGAGTTTATTATTCGGGAGCGTTCGTTTCCTTGGTTTTCATGATCCGTTTACTTGTATACATGTATGGAAAATCATGTAAAATGAGAATAGTTGTCTAGAATTGAAATTATATGTTATTAATGAACTTATAGGATATTTTATGCTCTTATATATCATTTTTTTCTAGATATTATGATGATTCATTAGATAAATTTTTAATGATAACCATTTAGTTTATTTTGGCATATTTTGATCATCATGAACTAGTTTTGTATTATGAATTAATATTATATATTTATACTAGTTACAGAACATTAAATAAGATTTATTAAATACATTAAAGTATATTTTAACCATGAAAATGGTTTTATGACCAGCCTTGATGTAGGAATTTATAAACAGAAACACGTCATCCATGAAGGCGGTAAATTGGCACCTCACGGACGATGTTTTCATTTTTAGAATAAAAGTAAGAGGAGAAGCGGATTGATGGTAGATTTTCCCTTGAAATAATAAAATTACATTATATATAATATATTGGAGTTATCATTAATTTCTGTATAGAGAAGGTGAGGATAGAATAAGAAAAGATATGAAATTGAAAGAAATTAAAAGAGAATGATTAAATTTTTCACCTCTTGAATTCTTCTCCTTGAGAACCTCCTTAAGGGACTTAGGTTTTGGTCTTTTATTTAGACCAAAGGATCCAAGACATGGGGGAGACACTTGGTAATATAACTAGTTGGAATTGGACAATCCTCATGGCTTAAGAGGTGTGAGGAGAAAAGGTGGTGAGGGTGTTGGATTTGGTGGCCTAGAACCAACTACTTCGGACTTTATTCATTAATAAATACCTTATCACATCCTGATTGTTCTTCTATGTGACAATTCATGTGATAATTTCCTAAGGATAGTTGTTTTATTAAAGGTTCATAGTGGGTACCTACTATGATGAGAACCCGGAAGAGCCATAACACTATTCTTGAATATATGTTCTATGGTCGGGTGATGTTATTTGAGGGACACAAATAATACAGGCCATTAGGGGTGAGGACTCATAAAACATTGAGGCACATTATCATGGTGTGTGCCCTTGGTAATATCTAGGAGGATATTATGAGAATGAGACCCGGCAGTAGGAAATCCACATTTCATAGTGTCATAGGATGTTCCTATCTTCGGACGTGTGTATTAGTCCTTAGACTTTAAGATTATTATCAATGGGTATTACAACTCACGCACTTAGATATATTGATGAAAACTATGATGACACACTGTTCACAGTGAGTTAGGATACATTGGGTGTGTCACAAGTGATACTACATTAATAGATAATGCGAGAAAGGATTTTCCCCTTCTGTTCCATAACAGAAGTAGATATCTCAGGCCCTTTGATGGAATTGATATAGCCTAAATAAACCCATGGCCATGGTGAGGAATGGGAGAGTTCAATTATGAAAAGTCAAAGAAAGAATAATCAAGCACATGGGTTGATGGAACTAGCATCCAGCCCGCTTGATTCGATATATCGAGACAGAGGGATTATATTACACGATAAGTGTTTGTAGGAGGTGACACGTCATTTCAGCGTTCACTTCTTTCTCTATGGGTTCCTTGGTGTGTTCCTAGACGCTAACCTTGGACATTAGGCAGGCTCCACCTAATTCCACTGAGAAAGAGGCCTAGAGGGTCACACACTAAGTGTGTCTATGTAACTCAGTTAAATATTAATTTAACAAGTTGAATAAAGATTATTCTCAACTGTGGTTTAATAATTATTCATGGATGTATGGTCGCATTTATTTCGGCACTAGTTATTCGAGAGAATATATTGTGGGAAAAATAATATATTTATTAGTGAGTAATGCAATGATATTTATTTGAGAAATAAATATTCATTATTCAAGGCCTAATAAATGTGGTGGAGGAAATTAAGAAAAATTAAAAATAAAAGTACACGCCATGTATATTAATATATACACACCGTGTAGTTTTTCTGGGAATTTATGAGAAATAATATTATTTAATTAATTAAATAATATTAGGTGTAATTAATTGGTCACATGCCAAGTAATAATAATAGTCAACTGTTATTATTAGACATGGGGTATTACTAAGAATTAAATTAAATGAATAAATACTTTCAGGTAATTAATTCATTTTATTATTCTATGTAATTAAAAATCCCAATTTTATATTTCTCATTAGCCTAGCCATTTTCAGTGTTTGTACACAACGGATTTGGAAAAACTCTCAATCCAAGAGAGAATTATTTTTCCACTAAGAACGCTCTCAAGCTATGAGAGATAGATCTACCTCCACCGGATCAAGGCGATTGAAGGCGGACATCGCAAGGGAAGTCTCTTTCGCGCTAGCACCCGGAGATCCCTTCGGCGATATCCAGAGATACATGAAGCACATGTGGATCACTACTAGAGAAATCCTATACTTGTATTCTATGATGAAACGATGGATCACATCGGATCATGACTGGAAACATCAACAAAGAAAGAATTCCATCAAGGTAATTCTTGTCAATTAATTAAATTAATTATAACCAACATATGATGATCCTATTTATGGTTCTGGGAATCCCCTCTTTCTTTTTTGTTCTTCATTCTATTCCAAATATCCGACGTTCTATTATCGTGATGGATATCATATTGATCATTGTTAATGCTGAAATTATAGTTGGGTACACCCACCAATGCGCTTCTACTACACCCGGAACCTTCAGAGGGGTGGTATTTATAGTGGAGAAGAGGGGTGTTTTATCATTATTTTATTCATTAGTTTATTATTTTTCCATAAGACAGTAAATATTTTGAGAATTATCACTAAATATATTAAAATAATTAATCATAGTTCGCTATTATGGGCTTACATCATCCATACATCATTTATGACTCAATAATTCATGTATTTAGCTTATACCGTAAATAGTGGAGGAGAGGGGTGTTTTCTCATTATTTTATTCATTAGTTTATTATTTTAACACAAAACTATAAATATTTTGTTAATTATCACTAAATATATTATAATAATTAAGTATAATTTGATATTATTGGCTTTCATCATCCATACATCATCTATGACTCAATAATTACCTTATTCACCAAGAATTCAACTATTTTAAAAAAATCCAAAAAAAATCACCCCAACCATTTTTAAATGTGTAAAATTTAATTATAAATATAATTTTCTAAATATTATAAAATTAATTTTTAATTAAAATCACCATTTACTCGAAAAATACCAATTTTAAAATTATAACTGATTTTATAACACTATGAAAAATTAATTAATGTCTCATAAAATTATCTTATAATAATAAGACAAAAAATATTAATTTATGAATACATTTTATCAAAATAAACTTTCTTTTAAATCATTATATTAATTATAAAATTTAAAATTAACATTTATGTTTTATAAAAATATCAACACTTAATTAATAATTTATAAAACATTTATTTACTTTTACTATGATATAATTATATCATATTACCTTTTATAAGATGCCTAAAATTTATTTATAATTTCATAGGTGATATTACTATTCAAATCCTAAATAGAATTTTAATATAACTAAATTTAACGTTTTATAAAAATCCATATTTTTCACCATTCATTGGAAAATAAATATTTTCAGAAAAATACAAAAATTTCACCCTAAGCTATTTTTACATTTAGATTTTAAAAATGAAGTTTATTTTGTTAAATATAATCTATAAAAGTGTCAAAATTTAGTTTTAAAATAAGTACACAATTAAAAGGTGGTAAAACTGCCTTTAGAAAAATATAGCCTTTTAATGTGTAAAATTGGATTTGATCGTATCTTATGCTAATAGAATCAATTGGATGAATGTAAAAACATTTTATTAAATATATAATATATAAATTTCATAATTTGGTCAATATTGTTCATTTCTTCCAATTTAATGTCTAGGTTATAACGTTCATTTTAACATAATGATATTTAATTGTATATCATTGTTCGTTTAGGTTTCGTGTTGTTTAAAACCTATTTTGTAAAAGAAATTAAATTTAAGAAGAGACATACCATAAAATCTTAGAGTGTTTCATTCTCCCCTCCTTTAATAAACTAAATCCTCACAATTTGAAATTATACATTAAAATTCAAAGGTTTATACTTTAAGCTTCCTTTGTGGGAAACCCACATCAGAAATAGGGTTAATAAAATATCCTCATAATAAGAGGTAAATGGAATATTGAAGGTTACCCAAAAACTAGGATTTTTTGAAAGAAATAATTAGTGTAAAGAGATAACATTTACATGGAAGAGAAATATAACTATCAAGTTCTGATGGAGTGAAATAGAGAACATGGTCATTAGAAAGTTAATTATCACAAAATTGTAAATCTTGTGATTGGTTAAAACACCATGGATTTATCAGAAAGAAAATTAAATGGATAACATTTTTTCTAAAATATTTTTCCTAGAGTTGAGGGATTATTTTACTATCCATAGAATCACATGAGAAAATAAACTTACTTTATTCCCTTCCATGTTATAATCTCATCCTTTGGTTGTTCTTAGATCCATATACACATCATTTCTTAAATCTAGATATGGATATTATAGGAAAATTTTTATTCCTAAAACACTTTTTTGAATCATAAGATCCACAATTCATTCCTTCCGCCTTTAAATGTTTTCTGAAACCAAAATAGTTAGCATAGTTTATCCAATATGATTAATCATACATTAATCATAATCAATAATATCCTTAATGCATTCCATAATTTTTTTAACCTTAAAACTTATCCAAAATATTTCCATCCAAAATCAAAGGATAAAAAAATTATAAGGAAGGTCGCTAAATTTCCAAAATTAAATTAACATAATATTTCCCCAAATAATATAACTCTTTTATATCACTTACCAAAAATATGAATAACTTAATCTCATTTAATCCTTTATGAAACATGTATGCTTCCATGAGTAAAATCTCAAGTTGTTGAATATGGTCCTTAAACCATCAAATCACTAACCACTTTCATGGTTACCAATATTATCCCATAAACATCTATTTATTATTATCTCAACATCAAGCACATATTTAGGGTTATCTTTACCAAGTCATGTATTTTCAAAAAGATCAAATAATAATAGAATCGCTTCTCTTGATTACTGGTTTCATTCATCACATGATTTTAATTCCTTAAAGAATAAGTAATGTAGTAAAATCCTTATATATCTCATAATTATTAAAACCAAAGCATTATTGATAAAATAAGAAAATAAAATAATTCTTGAATACAAACACATGCATATTAATCATTCCTCTTCATATATGGTAGTATCATAAGATTAACCATGATTCATTATGCACTTTTAGGGTACATTCCTTTGGCATTGGGGAGATTAATTTGTGTAGTTCCCCATATCCTTATAGTTAAAGCACTGAACATTGTAAAATTTTTTGCTTTCCTTATAATCATGATAATTTTATCCTTTTTCACCACACATAAAGAAAACTCATTTTCCTATTAATAATATACCAGGGTGTTTTGTTCCAAAATTATAACATGTGGGAAAATACTTATTTCCCTTATTCCCTTTATCTATATTTTTCTCAGTTTCCCTATTCTTCTCTTACTTCCCTTTGAAGCAATAAGACTTGGATAATTCTTTCACTACCTTATCAGAACATGATATTTTTTTCTTCATATGATGAGAATATTTGGGAGACTACATCCCTTGGAAAGATTTTCTTAATCTCATATAATACATTATCATTCTTACTCTTCAGATCACATGCATTGGTGAGGTTCACATTTTTTCTTTTAGGCACCATTTCTAAATAATGGAATAATACTACATTGGGTTATAAATAATAATGCATAATTTTGAACGACTAAAACACATAACAAAAATTGAAAAATTGTGCATAGTTAATGTCATAACCATAAACATGGTTTCATTGGGGACATATTTACTTTTAAACCCTTCATAATGGTTTGTAAAGAAAATATGAATTATCTTAAGCATGTCCCTCATGAGTTTCAAACCAGGTGCACAGTAAGGCCCATTGTCATGTACCAGATTATACCGAGTTAGTCCTGACATGCCTTGTTATAGTTGTTACCCCTAGGTACATCTGTTCTAGAACCACATCCACTTGTAGTATCCATACATGGATGTATTGATAGGAAGACCCACATAATAGCTACCTTACCAAAATTAGAGGATGTTTGGATATTCTTATCCTCAAAGTATATATTAGGATTTTATTACCTAATATGCGTTTTCAAAACCTAGTTTCTAAGGTTTCTACTAAAATTACTCTGACACCAACTATAAATACCTCAACCCTAATAGCCCAGAGCTAGTGCCTTACTTTATTACATTTTTACTATAAACAACCTTTCACATCCCAAACGACTGAATAGTTTAGTAGATTTGGAAAAAAATACAACATAAGTTTTACATTACAACTTGAAATGAAATACAACATAGAAACTCCATTGTAAACACCCAAAACCCCTAGATCATCCCTTCAAGTCATTCATAATATACATCTTCATATTTTGGGGAAAATAAAACATAAGAAAGGGGTGAGATCATATGCATGGTAAGGGTAAGAAATATAGTAGAAGAAATCATAATCATAAATAATAAGTCAAGATAGATAAATAGAAACACATACCATTAAAACCTAATCTTGAGCATAATATGGTAGCAATAAAATATAGATAAATAATGCCATATAAATAATCACATGAGAATGAAACTTAACCATGGATATTCTACTAGTAGAATAATCACAAGGAATATCAATTACTAATTTAATAATAATGGAATAAATAATTCCAGATATCATAAACATATCATCAAGGCTTCAGGCAAGACACCATACATAAATGGACAAAAACTCGATCTAGTTTGTCTCATGAGACCTACAGTTGCAAAGATGGGCTATAGAGGGCTCCGCCCATCACTTACTAAGTCCAATGTATTCCTCATAAGATAAATAAAAGGATATATTTAAATTAAATTGTCCCATATCACTTTAAAATATTTTAATCATAATCATAGATGAAGGTACTCTAATAAAATAATTGAGAAATTCTGGAGGAATACCCTTTTTCTTTGAAAAGAAGAGTTCTTTTGGAAAATCAATTGTATTTGTAATAAAATAAGATTGTAACATGTATATACCAGAAAAGGAAAGGGGAGGGAAAATTAAATTATATTTTGAGCATAAATTTTTTCCAATAGAAGATAAAAATTATAAAAATAGAATTTAATAAAATTTAGAAATGAGCTGCTTTAGTGTGGTTTAAGGGAAAATACTAAAGAGTTTTTAAAACAGACAAAGAAATAATTTTTTTATAAAACTAGAAATGAAAAAAATATATTTTTTCATTATAAAAGGATTTATTTTAGAAAAATAATGTTTTCCTAAAATAGATTATGTATTTTAATTGAAAATGGGTAAGAAATCTAGAAGTTCCCTTTAATCGGGCATGCTTATCGGGAGGAATTGAAAAGGGAACCTTGTAAAACATGTATTTATCCATAAAATAAAGATGAACTGATCTAGATACATGATTTTAGAATATATACATATTATTTTTAATAATTATGTAAAAATAATGAATAATTACATTGGGGTAAAGAGAGAGAAAGCGTAACTCAAATGAAAAATGGAGGTACGGGGAGAATCCCTTACCACTTTGTCAAGAGTAGAATCGTATTCCCCATGAAATTAAAGATCATAAAAAGAAAAATTTAATACATTTAATTTAAATATATTAATGATATTATACATAAAATGGTAGTATACATATTCTACACATAATAAATAAGTGGCGTATAAGGGAAATCTGACAGAAATAAAAGTGAGATAAGAAACCCTTACCTTATGTATGAAAGCGTTCTGCACTTGTACTTAACCTACTAGATAATCAGATTAAATCCATTAATTAATTAATTAATAACCTTTTATAAATTTATTTTATTTATTATAATTTTATTGTGTTCATTTATGGTCTTTTTTATGAGTTATAAGATACAATTTTATCATTCGGGAGTGTTCGTTTCCTTGGTTTTCATGATTGGTTTACTTGTATACATGTATGGAAAATCATGTAAAATTAGAATAGTTATCTAGAGTTGAAATTATATGTTATTAATTGAATTAAAATATATTTTATGGACTTATATATAATTTTTGAGATATGAAGATGATTCATTAGAAAAACAATTAATGATAACCATTTAGATTATTTTGGCATTTTTTATCATCACAAAATAGTTTTGTATGATGAATTAATATTATGTGTATATACTAGTTATGGAATATTAAATAAGTTTTATAACATAAATTAATTTATTTTTTACCATAAAAATGTTTTTATGACCATATTTGAAGGTATAATTGAAAAATGAAAACACGTCGTCCACAAAAGCAGTAAATCGGCACCTCCCAAACAATGATTTCATTTTTAGAATAAAAGGAAGAGGAGAAGAGACTTGATGTTGGATTTTAAATTAACCTAATAAAATTATATTATATATAAGATACTGGAGTTATCATTCATTTTTGGATAGAGTAGTAGAGTATATAATAATAAATGAATTCAAATAGAAAGAAATTGAAAGAGAAGGATTGAGGGTTTTACCTCTTGAATTCTTCTCATTGAGAACCTCCTTATGGGACTTAGATTTTGGTATTTTATTGAGAAAAACGGATCTTGGACATGGGTGAGAGACTTAGGAAGATAATTGGGTATTAATTGGACAAGATTAAATGCTTAATAGGTGTGAGGAGAAGAGTTGGTGATGGGCGGTATTTATAGTGGAGGAGAGGGGTGTTTTCTCATTATTTTATTCATTAGTTTATTATGTTGCCTCAAAAATATGAATAGTTTGAGCATTATCACTAAATATATTAAAATAATGTAGTATATTTCGAGATTATGGGCTTAAATTATTAATGCACAGTCTATGAATCAATAATTCATATATTTAGCTTATACAATAAATTATTGTATTTCACTATTCACCAAAAAATCGACTATTTTAGAAAAATTCCAAAAAATCACCCTAATCATTTTTCAATGTTTAGAATTGAAAAATGAACTTCGTTTCATAAAAATAATTTTCTAAATATTATAAATTTAATTTTTAAACAAAATCACCATTTAATCAAAAAATATCAATTTTAAAATTATAACTGATTTTATAACAGTTTGAAAAATTAATTAATGTCTCATAAATTTATCATTTAATCATAAGAAAAAAATATTAATTTTTTAATATATTTTATAAAAATAAATTTTATTTTAAATCATTATATTAATTATAAAATTGAAAATAAACATTTATGTTTTATAGAAATATCAACACTTAATTAATAATTTATAAAACATTTATTTACTTTTACTATGATATAATTATATCATATTATAATCTATAATATGCCTAAATTTTATGTATACTTTAATAGGTGAGGTTACAATTCAAATCATAAATAGACTTTTAATATAATTAAATTAACAGTTTTATAAAATGATATTTTTCACTATTCATTAGAAAATAAATATTTTCAAAAAAACACCAAAATTTTACCCTAGGATAATTTTGACAGTGTGATTTTAAAAATGAAGTAGATTTTGTTCAAAAGAATTTATAAATGTTTCAAAAATTAGTTTTAAAGAAATTTTTCCATTAAAAGACAACAAAACTACCTTTAGAAAAATATAGCATTTTGATGCGTAAAATTGGATTTAATCTTATCTTATTTCTATGAAATAATTTGGATAAATTTAAAAAAAATTGATTAAATATATAATATATAAATTTCATAATTTTTTCAATAATATTCATTCCATCCAATTTAACAGCTACATTATAATGGTCATTTTAAATTGATGATATTAAATTATATATCATTGTTCGTTTAAGCTTGGTATTGTGTGAAACCTATGTTATCGAATAAATTATATTTAAGAAGAGTCATACCATAAAATCTTGGGTTGTTACATAGTAAAACCTGGGATTTTAGATATTTGTGTCACTGCATATCTTATGGTAATAGGAATCAAACCGTGCATATTTATAGAGAAAGTTCTCTACGCAGGTCTGATATGTATGTAAGGAGGGGAATTTTTTTTGAATATAGGTTCACAAATGAAATGAGAACCTCTGTTGAACTCTATCGCATGGGTCTATCTCATACACATGAGATTGGGGGAATCCTTTTTTGTTTTGTAGTTGTACCTAGGTTGGACAATCCAGGTGTCACAACATATCTCATCGAGATGATAATCAATCCACATGTAGTACTATAATAGATTCCCCACACTGATCAAGTTCCTGTGAACGGAGGGGGAATTTTATCATGTTTTAGATAGGAAAGGATGTAGAATCTAAGCATCTCTACATACCTCATTAGAATGGTAATAAATCCACACGTAGTTCTGAGATATAGGTGTAGTAAGGGACCGACATCAGTAATGGTAGTTTTCTTAGGTTAGGTCCCCAATAATGGAAAATTTAACATCATATGAAAGTGATGTCAACTATGAAGTTTAATGTCATGTGGCAAGTACATAGGTTACCAAACATGAAGATAAGGTATGAAGTCTTGAATTGCACAAACACCTTTGGAATGAAGTACATGTAGTTTAAGTTCATGGTTCTTGCATCACGAAGTGACCCAACCATGCAAGGAGGTCCTTACTAAGATTCATAAGCCCGCGTAAACTATGATTAGTGTGAGAGAAAAGGAATGGTGATGGTTTCCCTCTTCACATGGGTATAATTCAAAGAAAGATGGTGAATTTAATGATTAACATCAGTGGTTATAGAGTAGTGTTTTCAGTTGGTAAATAGGAATCTGACATGAATGAATGACATGGAGGTAAACACTAATGAAGAAAATTGTACCCAGGTTTATAATTTGTGGCTAGTACTGAGGAAAAAGGTCTAGGCGTCACTATGTATTCTTTGGAAACAAGAATCAATCTGTATGTAGTTCTGGGTAAAGATTCCATGCACTGATCTGACTCATATACAGGGAATGGGGCAGAATTTATAATAGTGTGACTGAACTAGGATGTACGATCATAGAATCACTACATATCTCATTAGGATGAGAATAAATACACACATATTTCTTTGCATTCCATGTAGTTTAACATCATTTGGTAAGGATGTAAGTTCCATGTAAGGAGTTAAAAAAAGGTATGTAGGTCTTACACATTAAAAGTTTCCCAGGTGTTCATAAAATCATCTCATAAGAAGGGTTACCTAGGTGTTTAGGAAATCATCTCATAAGAAGAGGCGTCACATGATTTTCATGCAAGGATTTCCTATTCTTGTTTCCCAAGGCATCCTATGCCTGGTGAATAGGTTAATACTACATTTTAACATCATGTGATAATGACATTATCATAAAACTTTAACATCTTGTGACTATGACAATATGGGTTGTTCCTGTAGGATCATGTGACAAGGACACTTCCTTGTAGTTTAACATCATGGAGTAAGGATAAATGTTGGTTAGTAGTTTTTGGTCATATGACTAGGACCATATATTGTTAATCACATGAAATATTTATTATTAAATCTATAATTGGTAGGGTCATATTATGATCACCATCTCTGGTGATCAATGAATATACGCTATTTGAATAGACCTTATGAATGACAAGATGTCCTTCCCATTTTGGTTAATGCTTTGTAGGTTTCTTCCCAGGTATCATCAGGGTCCTGAGGGCCAAAACTAATTTTCATTGTAGAAATTATTGAAGCAAACTTTTTTGTTAAAATATTATGCTATTCAGTTTTAGTGAACCTCTAAATGATGCAAGGTTTGCAGAATTTTCTCATCTAACCATTCCAGTTCATCCAAACACTTCTAGGACTACTTTTCTACGGATGATTGATCGCAGATGGTAATACAGAGTGAAGTCACTTGGAATTCAATGGGAAAAACTAATTATTTCTCGTGTATCAGTGAATATGGGTTCAACTATATAGTAGTACAAGTTGTGTTATGGTAGGCCCACAAGGCATGAAGAAGTTTTTCAAGCTAGTATTTCTTGTTTTTTCCAACATTTTCTAGAGTGTGTTCGATTGAGTTTTATTAAAAGACCTTATCAATCTATTTTCCACTGCATGATGGTATGATGAATGGTTAGACTCAATTTTTATATTCCTAGTAAAGCCTTTTCAATTCATACAAACAAAATTTGGTGTCCTTTTCTATCAATATTGTGTTAGGGACACTAAACCTGGTAATAATGATGGATTTCATGAAATTGATGATTTTTTTGTCCCAACTTCATTGAGGAGTATTTATTCATCCCATTTGAAGAAGAATTCGGTAAAATTGAGGATATATTTAAAATACTTGGCTATGGTGGGAGGTTATGGTCCCACAATATTCATTCCCCATATGGAAAATTTCCAAACATATTTGTTAGTGTGTAACAACTCTGAGGGTTTATGGATGAAATTGGCATACACTTGATAGGGATGAAATTTTTTGTGAATCAGGTGCAATCCTATGTTATAGAAGTATATAAATATCCAAGACTTATAATTTTGTGAGAATTCTTGGTTCTTGACTAGTGGGAACCTCAATAACTGACATGGAATTCTCATATAATGGCGATAGCCACTTCTCCATCAATTTATCTGAGGATAACTCCTTCAAAGCCTTGTTTTCTGATGAACTGAGTTTTCATAGATGATGAAGTTGACTACCCATTATCATATTCTTTCTTTTTTTATCTATATGATGGAATAATCCCACTATGTAGGTATTCCAAAGGAGAATCATCCATCCATTTACAGGATTATCTATTTTAGGGGTCGAATTGACCTTGTTGATCTCTTCCATGCTATTTTGAACAAATGGTGGTACCATTCTATGATGTGCAATAATGATGAATTTTTCATGCCTATCCACATCTACCAAATTTGTATATGCATTTTCCACTACATCTTCCTAATCACTTTGTGAGCATAGGATATGAGTCAATGTTGGCTCTGAGGGGAATTCACCCATCAATCCTCATACATAGTAAAGCAAGGGGACCATATCTTATTTCCTAATAGTGTAATAACCATTGAATTGTTTGATTACCAACTTTGAATCACATTTGACATTCAAATGTGTTGCCTAAATTTGAAGTGTGAGTTCTAAGCCTACAATGAGGGACAATTACTCTACCTCGTTATTGGTACAGCCTTCAAACAATGGAAATAATAAGGTAGGATAACCTTTATAGGAGAAACCATAATGACTCCCAAGATGAATTTTCTGAGCCTAGATTCATCTATCCTTTTTTCCATTGGGATTCTAGATGTGCCATAAAAATACATCTCCCATGTTCTAAGGGATTCTTGGATGGATAATATTTCTTCATTCAGCAGTTCAGTATTCATAAGCATTTCTTCTTAAGAAAGGTGCTCTATGAGTAAATCTTATAAATAATTCCCCTTTATCACCTTCTATGGTATAAACCAGATGTCAAAATGTTATAGGATGACTACCCACCATACCAAGCATCCAGCCAACATAGATCAATTGAGTATGTACTTGAGTGGGTCAGTTTGAGAGGCTAAATGGACCTCGTGATACTACAAGTAGTGCCTCAATTTCTAAACCAAAAATATCAATTCAAGATAGATCTTCTTGATATATGAATAATGAGTCTCAGTATTTATCATGGTTCTAATGAGATGATAGAGACTGTTTTCATTTTCGATTTCATTCTTTTCTGTGAGGAAAGAACCAAGAGATCCTTCTAAAGTTTTCACATAAAATATGAGTGGATTTCCATTGACAAGTGGAATTAGCACTGGTGTAATCAAAAAATACTTTTTGATATTGTTGGATAATTCTTGATAGTCATCAATACACTGATATGTTACCCCTTTTTTCATCAACTTGGTGAAGTTAAAGCACTTGCCAACAATATTTTATATAGAGTCTATTATAGGAAATGGATCCATATATTCCTCTCAACACTTTGAGGTTTCTAGTGTTTAACATGTCAAGGATATCCTTTTATTCTTGGGGTCAAATTCAATTCCATGATGGAATACTATGGAGCTAAGAAACTATCATGAGGTAACACCAAAAGCACATTTCAAGGGGTTCACTTTTCAGCTATGTTTTTGAAGGTTGTAGAAAATGGTCTCAAGGTTAGTATTATAGTAAAAACATTACTAATATTTTACTATCAGATCATCAACATAGTACTTGATAGACTTTCCCAAAAATGGTTTAAAGATGCAGTGCATGGAACACTAGTACGTAGCACCGAAATTCTTCCTGATGAAGGGAATCACCTGATAGAAATATACTTCTTAGGGTGACAGTAAGGTAGCGGAGTCTTCATCTCTAAGGGCCATTTGGATTTGGTTTTACTTTTAGTATCCATCCATGAAGGAAAGGTCTTGATATTATTCCATCGCATCTATAAAAAGTTCAATAATTGGAACTGATATGTCATGTTTTGGATAGTTCCTATTAGGATCTCTAAAATTAATTAAAAATATAATTTTCACATTTTTATTCTTGACTGGTACCATATTAGAAATCAATTTTAGTTATTTAACTTCTTGAATAATGTTGGATTTGATTAGCTTATCAACTTTGGATTCAACTTTGGGAGAATGTGTTGGTTGTGTCCTCCTGGTTGCTTCCTTGTAGCCATGATGGTCTTCTAGGAGGCCCAGGTGTTGGGAGGGAACATCAGGATCAAGTCCTAGCATATCTATATAATTCTTGGTGAATAAATCTTGATATTATTTCAATAAGTAAGTATATGCCTCTTTATCTTTAATGGGAATAGTTTCACTAATCAGTGTAGGTTTTGGATCCTCCTCCATGCCTGGATTTATTTGTTGGAGTTTATCAAAAGTGGTAGAGACACATCTCTTGAATGATGGTGGTGAGTCTTTGAGTTCATCCTCCTATTACTTTTCCTCCTTCTCTTCCACTTCCTCTAGGTCTACATTAGGGTGGATGAGTGATGAAGGCTAATCTTTAGAGTTAGTAGTAGGATCAGCATTCTGAGGTTTAGAGACATATATATATATCTACATTCTCCAGTATTAATATGAAAATTCCTTTAAATTAATCTAATAACATTAGGTAATTTTGAATCCCTACAGATAAATTGAGGGAAACTCCACCTAAAATTTCTCTTCTAACGAGAGGATCATATACCAATTTTTTACTATTAATTTCAGTGGACAAGATTGGTATAATGAGGATCGATGAGTATATAACCAATTCTAAACCCATTTTATCAATTTGACTAATGGGAAGAATGTACTCATCGCCAATATCATTGAATGGGTTGCTCAGATCCATTTATAGACCATTTAGGGTAGTAACCCAAGCAACATCATCAGTCAAGGGTTTCTTCCCTTCTCTCTAATAAAACCCTACATCAATGTATTGATCCTCACAAGATTAAAATATAGATTTATCATCATATAATATCCCAGTTTTACTACTAACATAGTACTTGAGACTTTGGTGATATGATGAAGGGATTTCCACATGTTGGTGCAACCATGGCCTTCCAGTAAATACATTGAAATTTGTATCTTTTTGGATGACCGGAAATTTAGAAATATACACTAGGTCCCCAAATTTTGTTTTGAGATTGATCCAGACAAGGTTATTTTTTTCAATTTTGTCTTATACCTAGAGTGTCATGGGGGAAGTAGATAGTTTGGATTCATTATGACCCCACTGAAGAATCATTTAGATCGGAATGAGATTGACCCCTAATCCATTATCAATGAAATCTTGTTTGAAATCAATATCATCTAGTTTGTTTGACACATACAAGGGCCTAATGTGTCCTTATATCACAACATATGTGTCCTATAATTTAAAATATATAGCATCATTTCATTCAATAGGTTTGATCTCTGCTCGATATACCTCATCAATAGTAACCTCGACTTTGGAATCTTATAGGATTAGTAAGGCCTCTACAAGTTCTTCTCGAAGATAATTTTATAGGTTAAGATAATATATAATTAATAGTTTCACCATAAATGCATCCAACTACTTTAGGATTTCATACATATGATTCAAAGTCCCGTTCCTTTCTATATGGATATATTTACTAGCAAGAGCTTTAGAGGTCGAAGTGTCTGGGGTGGTCAAGTCAGGTGGTTGAGCATATGTTGAAGTCATTTTTTTCACTATTGGATTATGTCATATGGGCCTTTCTACCTTCCTAGGTTGAAAAGACTATTTTATCCCTTCCAGAATGATCGGGTCTAATAATCTCTTAGCCAAGTTGTGTATGCTTCCTTATTATTCATGTGCTTGTTGAAGGGGTCTTCCATGAGTCTTGGTAGCGTAAACATCTCTGGTGGGGATGTGGTCGATATATTGGTGTCATCCATGACTTCATCTTCACCTTCCCCTTGAGTTTCTATGGCCTCTTCCCATGGTTACCCAATCTAGTATAGGGAACTCAGGTTCATAAACCCACTCATCATTGTAGGGGGAATCCATTAAGTGAATGGTGTTAATGAAACTGAAGATTAATTCTTTTTCTGGTTATGATTCCTCCTGTAAAGGCAATTCTCATGATATTATTGGGTGGGGAGGTTTCCATTCACTTGGGATTTGAGGCATGAAATTTGAGAGAGTCATGATCGGATTTGGAATCCATATATCCATATCCTCTTATACCTGATTTTTACCCCTTTGGGTATGTCTCTTCTGGGAATATCATCTCTTGGAAGATTGTGGTGTCGATGAAGCTGGTTGTATCCTGGCAGAGGAGATTAGGGGAAATTTTGGTTAGTTTAATTGTGTCTAGAGGATATAATGATTCTGATTGATTGTTTTCCTGGTCATCTAATCATTTAAATTTTGTGAATCCTTACTCATAACTTCTTATCATTCACCTTATTCTTATATAATAGCGGCAGAAACACATGATACTTACACTAGTATATTTCCTATCTTCATATTCTCGAAATAAACCATATTTTATTTGATGTGTTTAAAGACAAAAAATTTCAAATGTTGTGCCCCAATGTTAAGTTAAAGAGGTAGTAATTTGGGTGATCATCGAGATTAATTTGATCAATCCTCTTGGGAAATATCAGTCTTAATAAAAAAAATCCATAGATGCTGTAAAGTAACTTGGAAAATGTTTATATCTATATGAATAAACTTTTTTCTTCATGTTTTCAAATGTGGAGTTTTTTTGCTTCATTTCCCCATCCTGATGGTGGTATTGTTCTTGATTATTCCATTTAGGAAGATGTGTTGTGTTGGGAGGTGTGGTATTTGGAGATAGAGTCAGTGTAGAGGCTAGTTTTAAAGTGACGACATCGGTTTCTAGACTTCCCATTATTTTTTCCTAAGACACTAGAACTGGTCTATATTTGTATCATGTTCAAAAAATAGAATCCTCTAACCTATGTGAAACTATGGAAAGATCTAGAAACTCACTTGGATATTTACTGGGATAAGTGTAAATCACATCTCATCATGAAGGTTTTCAATGTAATGACCCAACAAGTCCTCTTGATAAAGTTACAAGTTCATAGAGTAAGTCAAACCCTTCCACTAAGAGATCAAATCTGAGACCCTCTCGTTTTCTCATTGTTTTCAATTTGAGAGGTCGATGACTATTTTCTTCTATAGTGTATAACTAAATTTAAAGATAAAATTTCAAATAATATCTTCCCACCCATTGATCGGTATGGATGGTAAACCGATATACCAGATGAAGGTTGGTCCCTCTAAGGTCTGTATGAATCACCTAAGCTTGTATGCCTCTTGTTTCCCAAGATTTGTCATCATGGGACCACATCAAGACACAAATTCCATAATATGTTTCTATGGATCCCCTAAACCATTGAATGTAGGAAATATAGGATTCCCAAATCTTTTAATGGGAAAAGTTGTGTGCACCCTTTTAGGGGACAGCTTCTCCTCTGGTTGTACTAGTGCATGTCGACCTTCTACATCTTCCAATCAGGATGATCATGACTTAAAAGTATCAATGAGATTGGGGGGATATATGGTTGAGCAAGAGCTTGAACAGGGGGAACAACGAGTTGGGATAGCTATGGCAGCCTTGTCTATACCCTCGGATGATGACCTGTATAGGTTGGCCTGTGAGGATGCATCTGACATAGCTCTCGTTGTGTCCCTAATAGAGGTAAATCTTGTTATATCACCACTGTGGGGTCTGAATATATTAGTTTTTGACATCCTTCATTGAGCTAAGGTTTTGTCTCTACTTTTATTGTCATGATGAAATATACTTTTTGAGGTAAATCAGTTGTGAGATTCAGATGAGCCTCTGCTTTAAGTACATACCCAGTAGGGATGTTGCCTCTGAGAAATTCTTCATTAAGTTTATTTATCTCCTTCATCTCTTCCTCATGTTGATAAAATATTTCCTTAACCATAAGAGATTCAACATCTTCATATAGTGGGTGAGATGTGCCCATGTATTTATCCTTTTCCTTGGTTGATGGTTGTTGAAGAGGTAGTAATGGATCATTTGAGTAAGTCCCTAAATTCATAGAAATTTTTGGGTTTCTGATATGTACACCTTCTTTATTCATTTCCATGTGGATTGTATTTTGGATGGAAACATCCTCCTCCTATTCATCTGTATTGTATTCATGTTCTGTAGTGCCCGCAGGGGTGGTACTAATGATGTTCACCAATTCATAATGCATCATAGGTATCTCATTAGCACCAAAATTACAGGAAGGATGGTTGCTCTGGGGATATCATCCGAGAGAGTTATGATCTTCATGAGTAGTTTCACTCCTGGTAGATCAATTTTTCTTGCGACCGCTATGGGTTTTTATGCTTACCTATAAGGATTCCCTCATAGACATTTGACGAAGGGTGATTCAGAGAGAATATCCTAATAGTTATGTTATACGTGTACGCAAAGATGAAGACGATCCATGATATGGGACGAATTCAGAGGGTCCGCATTATAGTGTTCCTCCTAAATGAGAAGATACCAGTATCCATTGGGGAGGAGGTTCAGGTAAAAATGCACCCAACCCTATGGTATGGGTTTCCCCTTTATCCATTTCTAGGTCACATTGAACTAAATTTAATGCTCTTAGAGCGGTTTGTTGTGGTAAAGATGCCAAAATTCCTATGGGTTGGGGTGGCCCCCATATTGTTGTGGCTGCAACAAATGCAACAACCCTTTTGATTTTGTGAATCTCTATACAAACATGAATCGAGTGAATTGTATAATTTTTATGTGAGAAGCATGTTTTTTAAGGCCTTTTAGTTATTTGATGATTATCCTTCCTTAAGTGTGAAGCTTTCTGAACCTTCTCAGATTCTTTGTACAAGAGCCTCTTAATGGATAGCTCTCAATGGGCTTGATGCTTATGTGATTGGTTAAGGGTTAATTCCTTATAATCATACCATATTTCATCAATAGAACTCACTCCTGAGATATACCTTTTGGTGATGACATAAAATGAAGTCTTCTTTATTGGGATTTTCTGATGGAGAATCAAGGTTAAGTACAACACTCTATGTTCACCCCATCCCATGATACAAAAACTAGGTGGGGCATCGATGATCATCTAATGTAAATTTTTTAATGCATCAACACATTCATATTGGATACCCTCCCATTGTTTTCCCAATTTAGGGTTTCATGTAGCTAGAAGGGAAGTTATGTCAATTTGATGAAGAATTTATTTTATTTCCATTACATGATTTACATATCTATCATAAGTCAAGAATTTAACTTTCGTGTGGAAGGGATTTTTCCATAGGTTCGGTCGAATTTAATGAAGATGCTCTTATGAAAATGATTTTGGAATGTTATATTGAGGGGTTTATAATGACCAAAACATGACTGGTATGTTATATTTATTCAATTACTTCCTCCTGATAAATTCATCTTCTTCGTATTCTATAGAATATTCCTCCATCTGATACGACCAAAGTGGATTTTTATCATCTTCCTTGTTGTAAGTGGAAGTATTAGGGGGGATCTCTTTTAATGTATTGGGAGTTATATGATCCAAGGGTGTTTTAGTGAATCATCATTTACTTGGGATGTATTTTGATTGATAAAGGATATCACATGTCAATGATAATGAATTAGTCATAACAGGCCTCATCTTCCCAAGTTCCTCACGATATAAGGGATTTATCATAATTAATTCAGCAAGGGGAGGAGCTTCTTGCCTAATTAAAATTTCACTATAGGGAGTAAATTTATAGAGAATTTAATTATGGGAAGGACTACCATCATGTATTAATGTCTGACCATAGGAGTATTTCTTACAGTGTATACCCCAGGGAGGGCCTGTAGGGTGGAAGATGGAAAGGGGAGTAATTTAGTACCATATTACCTTCTGACCATGAGGAGGGTTTACATAGAAGTCATCAAGAGATAGGTTCTCATGATCGATCATTTTAAAACCATGAAGCATTCCTTCATGGTAAATATTCAAGGGAGGACCAGTAGAGTTGTTGGTAGCGACATTGTGAGGAGGACCTTTGCAATTGTGACCAATGATTTTATAATTTGGTAATGAATTATTAGGATCTTAGGGATTCATTTATACAGGTTTGATTCCCTCAGAAACACCATTCTTTAGTAGGGTAATATTGTGGTCCTGCTCTTGGATTTCTTATTTCCTTTAGGGAGATTTTTTTTTTTGAGACATTCTCCATGGGTTATTCGAAGTTGCATGTTGTGGAAAGTGACTATCATGCATGATAGCCTTCCTAGGTAACTCTCGTGTTTCTTCTAGAATATGATGACAGGATTTTGGAGTTTCAAAAAGGATAGATGTCTACCTTTGTTTATCCTTTGAAGGAGACCAATAATCTTCTGTTGGAATGGGTGTGTGTGCCCAATGGTGTTGTCTATTTATCATGGGATTTTATCGTTGACCCTCCTAAACTTGAGAAATAATATACATATTCTCTTGTTTGACCATTATATCGTGTTGATGGGACACTTCAAATATGGAGGTAGGGTTGTGTGACTAACTCCTAATCACTTTCATTGTGATCATTATATCTTGGTAGACTTATAGAAAGTGGATAGGAATAGATGTTTGTCCTTCCATAATTTATAGGATGTAAGGGGTGACTTTTGCAGCTAAAATGAGAATATATGCCCATTTTGTGGCTAGAGAAAGGTTGTATTCCTACTTATTTTCTCTATTTATTTCCCATAAAGACTAAAAATCATCATGTGTAGGAGAAGGGATATAGGTTCGGCCCCTATTTTTTGTCAAGATGTGATGAAAGGTTTCTCTGGTAACTTCAAAACTGTGTTAGAAAGCTTTATATATGTGAGAAAGTATAAGTTTCTAATCGTAGGTTTCCTACATGTCTTATTGGAAGAATTTTCTGATAGTAATAGGGATGTGGGACTATTCCTATTTGTTTGGTCTCCCTCGATGGGCAATCCTGGGTGCTCGGGTCTGAGTGACCTGAGTCAGAACTCATAGAGTGGCATCCTCATCATGTTGAGTATTTGGTGTTGAGCGGAATTGGTGATGAAAGTCGGTGGTAGGTTCCCTTAATAGTGACTCATTTGGTGTTGAGACGAGGCCCCTAGAGGCCTCCTGATCCTCCTACCTAAGTTAAGGGATGAACATGTTGTTTCATCCTAGGGAAAGGATCCAAAAATGATTTGAGATAGTGATGTGTGTAGTCTACTTTTTTGTCACCAACTGTCTCTAAATGTATAGTTGGTGGGGATTCATAGCTTGGATTTATTATCATACAGTCTCTAAGGTTCGGATTATACCATTAATGTGGTACTCTCAAACTAGTGCATTTGAAACCCAGTATTGAAGACATTGGGTTGGTGATGGGATTCTATGACTAGATGAGGACTCGACTTGTGTCACAACTAAATCATAAGTTTGGTTTATATAACGACCCATACTTCACATAAATTGTTAATACTTCAAAATTGAAGCACGCTTATTACAACATATAACAAAACCATGAAAGGACTGTATAGGTATAGTGTCTTTAGAAATTGGGAAACATAAACAACTGGTTCATAAAGCATCTACATTGTCTCCCATTTATTTCATCATATCTAGAATCCCTTTTGGCATATCCTACTTAATAACCTTCTTCCTGACCTGGGGAAAGAAAACATACAAAAGGGTGAGCTCAAATTCTCAGTAAGGGTAAACAAAATAAATATCAATCACATCATATTCATAAGAACATAACATTTTGGAAATCTTAACCTGCAAAATAAATCATAATTTCATAACATGGTATAAATCATAGTAGTGAAATATAATCCCAATAATCATAACTTAAAACATGAAACTTTTTTTCATACACACATAGTCATAGATAATCATTTCTTAGTAGTCAAGACTCATTTCCAAGACTATCTTAGCGGACAAAGTCCATTTCTGAACTAAGTTCACTCCTCGTTTCAGTACTGTTTCACTGAAACGGATTAACCTGCCATTCCAACCATGTCTATCTCATGAGATATAAATATTTACCCAATGCATTGGAGGGAGATATAGGTCCCACCCATCTCATAATGAAACCATTCTTATGTGTGCCACAAAATCATAAATCATACATCATAGCATAACCCATGTAATAAAAATGGGATTCTTAAACATCGTGACATCATAACATAATCCATATAAGATAAAAGGACTTCATAAAAATAATTCCATTATAACATAATAAAATCAATGTAAAAATAGGGATAGAAACAGAACCCTATATTATCTTATATGTAAAATAATTTTGATAAAACGCTTGAACTCCATTCTTGAGGAAAATATCCTTTCTACTTCAAAAACATTTTCCTTTCTTAACATGTCATATAATTTTAAACTAAAAGAATTTTATTAAAAATAAACATGAAAACTTGTAAAGGAAGTTTCATGGAAATAATTTTCTAAAAATCCATTCATACCGTATAAGTTAAAAAAACATTCTTCTTGTACTTTGGCCGGAAAAGTCAAAAACTACCTCGTACGAAAAATGACAAAAGATTCCTTTCATATATTTTACTAAAAACTCACCGAAGGGTAAAATTGGATTTAAAAAATTTTAGGAGGATATAAATAATATTACATATTGATGAAACGTGGATGTGGATTATAAATATTCCCCAGTAATTTCTGAAGTAAAAACAATCTCAGATAAAAATTGAGATTGCGAGATTTTCCCTTACCTTAGGTATGATTTGCTTCATAAGTGTCCGAACCTCCTGTATAATGATTTAAATAATTTCATTGACCTATTCTAGAATCATACTTATTGTTATGATATCATATATGTTCATATTCTTAGCTTCTTATTAGTAATATTTCATTGCTACTTGTTATTCGGGTGTTTATTACTTTTTGTTCTTATGCGTGTTTTGTCGAATAGATTCTTATTCTTATTTTTAGGTTATAGATACCTCATTTACAGAATGGTATTAGTGTAATATATATCATATTTATTCATTCAATTCATTTATATAATCATTATTCAATGAAGATCTTGTAGAACGAGTCGCATCACATCGTGGAGACGGTATACCGTACGTACGCACGAGCGATGATATCGTTCCCATGATCGTTGAATTGTATTGGAGTGTATTTATACTATATAAGAATAAATATAAATTTAAAATAATCATATATAGTTATTATTTACACCATTATACCCATACAAGTAAGGTGTTGGTGGAAAATATATTACACCACGGCGTGGAGATGGTATTCCGTACGTACGCACGCGCGGTGATTTCGTTTTCCGTAGGATGGATAGATGGTGAAATAGGGTTTTTTCATACTTATAATAAAATATCAGTATATGAGTGATACTGATGTTATTACTTCATAATTAAACAACTAAAGAAGAAGAAGTATAAGAAGAAACAAATTTGAAAGAATCGGTAACGGACATTACCTCTTCTTTGAAGCGTCTCTTCTTAACCTCCTCGTAGGGCACTAAAGATGGTATTTGAAGAAGACCAGGACCTCTAGGATGTTTCTAGGGAAGTGGAGAAGAGATATTGGCAGGGTTTGGCTGAGCATGAAGGCTCAAAGTGGTGTGATTAAGAGAGGGAGGAGGTGCCCTTTTATAAGGGAGGAGAGGGGCACCTTTGGAAAAACAAAAATATTATTTTATTATAAAGTCATATTCGGTTTTTAATAGCTCCAAATTGATTTATTTAGAATATAAGGTGGGTATGGGTCTAAATAATCTCATTATATAGAATTTATAAAAGTTTAGTTTTCTATTTTAACCTTATCATTTAGATTTAACTTTAAGTTAAATAATTTTACTTTTACCGTGTCTTCTTGTTTTCTTACACTATAAGGTTAATAAACTTACTATAACAAGCCAAACGAACCCCAAGTTGTTTATTATTAATATATATAACCTTATCTAAGTCATTTGTCCTAACCTTATATTTTTAGGAATAAAATAACAATTAATAATATAATATTTGTTTTAAAAACTATTTTATGTCAATTTTGACACTATTTGGTAATTGATTTTTGTGAAAATCATAACAGAATGATTAGTTCGAAAAAAGTTAATTAAATAAATACTAACATGTCATATTAACCTATAAAATTATTTTAATTCATAAAAAGTCTCAAAGTACATTTATTTGGGTATTTATAACATCAATTATGTTAATATTTCATTAATAAGATAATTAATACATCATCATTGTGTCATAAATAAATTAAATTATTTAATGTCTAAAAATTATAAATAAAATACCATTATGTATGAAAGATTTTTATATTTCTAATTAATATTTATAGTCGAATTTATCTTATGTATAACCCTATATTAAAAAATATTTAGTTATTAAACTTTGATTTTAACTATTTTAACCCTTCTTTAAATAAATTAATAATAAATGTCCTAATCTAATCCAAGTGGACCTAAATGGTCATAATTTATTCATAAAATAGTTTTTGGTCTAATTACACTTATCCAATAGAATTAGGACATGTGTTAGGGTAATAATAATATCATTTTTACCCTTAATTACCCTATTTACTTTTAACCGTGGTAAAAAAAAGTAAAAAGTTACTATTCACCAAAAATTATTTTCATCTCATTGAACCACATTTTAGTACTTGATATTAACCGTGTCTCTCTGATTTTCGAAATTCCACTCACACAAGTAGTAAAATTAAGTTTTATGTAAATTTGCAAATTCTCCTAGGAGGTGGGTAAAAGACGGTGAAAAGTTCAATAAAATTTTTATATATCTAAAATTATTATAAAATGACTCCAATGAATTTCATTGAACTTATATAGGTATTATGTATCAATTTTGACCTAAAATAAATTTAAATAAAATAAATAATTATTTAAATAAAAAGTCGGTTTTTAAATAGTAACCCAGTGTTTTCACTATTCATCAAAAATTGAAAGTTTTCAGAAAAATACCAAAATTTCACCCTAGTCTAATTTAGATATTCAGAATCAAAAAATGAAGTCCATTTTGAAAAATAAAATTTCAAAAATTTCAAAAAGTGGGTATTACTATTCATAATGGGTAGTTTTAATAATATTTTAATAGCATATCGTTGTTTTGTGAAACTCGATATTGCGTACAACGCAAGCTATCGAGGAAGGTAGCGATTGCGTGTAAAGCAAGACAATATAGTGTTGTGTGTAGTGAAAGATTCCTTTGATGATGTATATAACATAAAAACAAAATATTTCTCATAAAATTCTCAGTTGTTACTTTCTGCCCCCCTTAAAATGAATTTCGCCCTCGAAATTTGTCACTTTGTAACAAACAGATGAGGATACTTCTCTCTAATCATATCCTCAACATCCCATGTAGCTTCTTCATATTGGTGGTTCCTCCATAAAACTTTCACCAAGAGAGTGGTCTTGTTCCATAGGACTTTTTTGTTATGATCCAGAATCTCTATCGGCTATTCTTCATAAGAAAGATCTTGCTCCAGCGGTACAACTTCTGAGCTGAGTACATGTGAAGGATCAGGTATGTACTTTATCAGGAGAGATACATGGAACACATTGTGAACTTGGGAGAGATTTGGTGGAAGTGCCAATCGGTGTGCTATATTCCCAACACGATCCAGTATTTTGAAAGGACCGATATATCTAGGGCTCAGCTTTCCCTTCTTTCCAAATCTCATTACTCTCTTCTAAGGAGATATTTGTGAGAAAACTTTATCACCCACTTCAAACTCTAGGTCTTTTCTTCAGTTGTCGGCATAAATTTTTTGTCGACTCTGATCTTCTGTTATGCATTTTTGAATAGATCTGACCTTTTATGCCATCTCATCAACAAGATCAGGTCCTAATAGCTTTCTTTCCCCAACTTCATCCCAGCAAGTTGGAGTCCTGCATTTCTTTCTATAGAGAGATTCATAAGGAGCCATCTGAATACTGGAGTGAAAGATATTATTATAAGAAAATTCCACCAAAGGTAGGTGTTGATCCCAACCACCTTTGAAATCCATAGAGCAAGCTCTCAACATATCTTCTAGAGTTTGAATTGTCCTCTCAGACTGACCATCTGTCTGAGGATGATAAGCAGTGCTGAAACTCAACTCTGTATCCAGAGTATGCTGAAGACTCCGCCAGAACTTTGAGGTAAACCTCGGATCCCGATCAAATATGATAGAAAGTGGTACTCCATGAAATCTTACCACTTCCTTTACATATATCCTGGCAAGCTGATCCAGAGAGAAATCTTCTCTAATAGCAATGAAGTGTGCAGACTATGTAAGACAATCAACTGTGACCCAGATAGCATTATTGCCTTTGGATGTTTTAGGAAGTCCAGTTACAAAGTCCATAGTGATGTTTTCCCATTTCCATTCTGTTATGGGTAATGGTTGTAACATTCCCTTATACTTCTGTCTCTCAACTTTAACTTGTTGACAAACCAAGCATCAAGAGACATATTCAACAACATCTCTTTTCATGCCATCCCACCAGAAGTAATCTTTCAAGTCCCTATACATATTTGTGCTTCCATGATGAATAGAGAATGAATAACTATGAGCCTCATCCAGTAGATCCTTCTTTAATTATGGGATGGGAGGAACACAAACCTGATTCCTGAACTTTATTATCCCATCACAATCAAGCTTGAATTCAGGAAAATTTCTCACCTTCTTTTGTAAATCTACATCTTCTTTTTGTGCCTCTTTAATCTTCACATGTATATATGGTTGAACATTCATTTGAGAAAGATAAGATTTATCCCCTTCCATTATAATTCCAAGATCCATACTTTGTAAATCCATAAATATTGGATCTTTTATGATCTTCATCATGGATAAGATAGTATGGTCTTGTCGACTTAATGCATCTGCCACCTTGTTTTCTTTCCCGGGGTGGTAATGAATTGAGCAGTCGTAATCCTTAATCAGTTCCAACCATCTTCTTTGGCGCATATTCAGCTCCTTTTTTGTGAAAATATACTTTAAACTTTTATGATCAGTATAAATATCACACCTTTCTCCATAAAGATAATGCCTCCAAATCTTTAATGCAATGATTACCGAATCTAACTCCAAATCATGAGTTGGGTAATTTTGCTCATGGATTTTCAACTTTCTTGAGGCATAAGCTATCACCATATCATTTTTCATAAGAACACACCCCATCCCCTTCTTGGATGCATCACTGTAGATCACAAACCTTTCTCCACTACAAGGAAGTGTGAGTACAGGTGAACTGGATAACCTTCTTTTCAACTCCTTGAAATTCTCTTCACATTCCTTCATCCACATGAACTTAACTCCTTTTCAAGTCAACCTGGTGAGTGGATTAGATAATCATGAAAAATATTTCACAAAACGTCGATAATATCCATCCAAACCAAGAAAACTTCGGATCTCAGTTACTGTTGTTGGTCTCGACCATCTTTCAATAACCTCTATTTTTGCTGGATCCATAGATATTCCCTCTTTTGAGATTATGTGACCAAAAAATGAAACTTTTTGAAGCCAAAATTCACACTTGGTATATTTGGCATAAATATTCTCCTTTATTAGGGTATTTAATACAATTCTCAAGTGATCTTCATGTTCTTCCTTTCTATTTGAATAGACAAGAATATCATCTATAAAGACTACCACAAACTGATCAAGATAGTCTCTAAAGACTCTATTCATTAGATCCATGAAGATAGCAGGGGCATTAGTAAGACCAAATGGCATCACTATAAATTCATAGTGTCCATACCATGTACGGAAAGTTGTCTTTGGTATATCCCCCCTTTTGACCCTTAATTGATGATACCCTGAACGAAGATCAATCTTGGAAAAGTATTGAGCTCCGCGTAGTTGGTCAAATAAGTCATCAATGCATGGGAGAGGATATTTGTTCTTGATAGTGATTTTGTTAAGTTCTCGATAATCAATGTAGAGTCTCATGGATCCATCTTTCTTCTTAAAAAATAGAACAGGTCCTCCCCAAGGTGATGCACTAGGGCGTATGAATCACTTATCAATATTCTCTTGGAGTTGCTTCTTCAATTCATGCAACTCAATTGGGGCCATTCTATAAGGTGTCTTTGAAATAGGCAAAGCACCCGGTACGAGTTCTATTGAAAACTCAACTTTACGATTTGGTGGAAGACCCAGCAATTCCTCTATAAAGACATCATAAAACTCTCGTACAATGGGAATATTCTTAATCGTGAGTTTCTCACCAACCATTTGAGATAAATAACCTTCATTTAGTGGAATCAAGACCCATAAGATGGAAGAAATTTCCACTGGAAGGTTATGTTCATCCTTGCATCGATAGATGGTGATAGATTGATCTGGAATATGAAATGTGACTTCCCTTCTTTGGCAATTGATATAAGATCCATATAAAGAAAACCAATCCATGCCAAGAATCACATCAAATTCCTCTATAGGAAGGATCACAAGATTTTCAGGAAGCAGTTTCCCACAAACTTCAATCGTAGAAGAATTATAAACTTTTGATGCGACTGTTGTGCCATTAGGGGTTGTCACAGCTAACTCAACATCTAATTGTTGAGGTAATACGGTGATACCAATAGAAAATTCTTCAGAAATAAAAGAGTGGGTGGATCTAGAATCAAATAAAACATTTTCTACTTTAGAGTGAATGGTAAGTGTACCTTTCACCACTTCGTTCTCATACTCCACATCGCTGATAGAAATTGCATGTGACTTTCCTTTTTCTTTAGCCTTAAGAGTTTGTTGATGTCAATAATCATCAACAACCTTGGATTAGGGAATTGATTGGCATAATTCCTCATTTCCTTGCACTTGTAACATTGAAGTGTAGGAGGTTCACTCTGTGTAGCCTTTTCTTTGTTCGCATCACTAGACATATTCTTCCCATCATTGCAGCATTCAAATTCCCTATGACCTTACTTTCCACATTTTAAACATTTACTTGTGCCTTTAAGACAACTCCCTCCATGTTTCTTTCCACACTTTGAGCATAAGGGAAAACTCATCTTCTTTTCAGTGTGCTCTTTAGATTTTCCTTTGAATTCCATTTTCCTCTTCTTATCAAACCCATATGACTGATGGGTTACTCTAATCTCCATCTCAACCTTGAGATCACATCAAACGATTTCCTCATAGCTATTTAAGTCCCTTATGGCTAATACCCTTCGAAGACTTGGTTTTAAGACACTAAATAATCGATCGATCTTACTCTCAGGTTGGATAATAATACCAGAAGCGTACCTTGAAAGTCTTGTAAAATTTTCTTCGTAGGTACCAACAGATTCATCATCCTTTTACTTCAGTTCAAGAAACTCCTTC
The DNA here is from genome assembly GCA_963277665.1 of Viscum album. NCBI lineage: Eukaryota > Viridiplantae > Streptophyta > Magnoliopsida > Santalales > Viscaceae > Viscum > Viscum album. The sequence goes on from OY728119.1 coordinate 1,984,395,042, forward strand.
TCCATCTTTTTTCGAAGAATATGAGGTAAGTACTTATTGAAAAATAAGTTCTTGAACTCGTCCCATTCCATGGACTCAATTTCAACTCTTGGACTCGTATTCTTGATAAGATTCCACCATTGATCAGCTTCACCTTCCAAACGATATACTACTAAGATGACTTTATCATGTTCAGAACATTGAAGAACTGAAAATATCTTTTCAGTGGTACTGATCCATTGTTCAGCCACTAATGGATCAGTAGACCCACTGAATGAGGGCGGACGTTGCCTCATGAAGGATTGAAAAGAATGTTGCTCCTTCATTTGCTCATTTGGAAGTCCTGCATGATTCATAGTTTGAGAAAGTTGTGTGAGAATGGCTACAAGATTTTTCATTTCATCTCCCATAACGTTTGGTTTCTCAGGAGGACAATCATTGCATTGCCCGTCGCATTCCGTGTTAACACGGTTCCTTCGGGTTCCAGCAATTGACTAAAACCAAGAAGAATAGTGTGAGCAACACTAATTATAATAGGGGAATCACATAATCAAGAATAAAATTTCACACTTAAGGTCTTATCATAGTTTTTTCATGGACATTTTTAAAACACTGATATTGTGTTCTATTCTTAGACTTATCCTTAGGGTTCTAACTAAGGATTTCACATCCTAGCTTCCAAAGGTTGACTATACCTTTCCTCTGATACCAACTATAATGACCCATACTTTACATACATTGTTAACACTTCAAAATTGAAGCACGCTTATTACAACATATAACAAAACCATGAAAGGACCGTATAGGTATAGTGACTTTAGAAACTGGGAAACATAAACAACTGGTTCATAAAGAATCTACATTGTCTCCCATTTATTTCATCATATCTAGAGTCCCTTTTGGAATATCCTAATTAATAACCTTCTTCCTGACCTGGGGAAAGAAAACATACAAAAGGGTGAGATCAAATGCTCATTAAGGGTAAACAAAAGAAATATCAATCACATCATATTCATAAGAACATAACATTTTGGAAATCTTAACCTGAAAAAGAAATCATAATTTCATAACATGGGATAAATCATAGTAGTGAAATATAATCCCAATGATCATAACGTAAAACATGAAACTTTGTGGCATACACACATAATCATAGAGAATAATTTCTTAGTAGTCAAGACTCATTTCCAAGACTATCTTAGCGGACAAAGTCCATTTCTGAACCGAGTTCACTCCTCGTTTCAGTCCTGTTTCACTGAACTGGATTAACCTGCCTTTCCAGCCATGTCTATCTCATGAGATATAAATCTTTACCCAATTAATTGGAGGGAGATATAGTTCCCACCCATCTCATAATGAAACCATTCTTTATGTGTTCCATAAAATCATAAATCATACATCATAGCATAACCCATGTAATAAAAATGGGATTCTTAAACATCGTGCCATCATAACATAATCCATATAAGATAAAAGGACTTCATAAAAATAATTCCATCATAAAATAATCAAATCAATGTAAAAATAGGGATTTAAATAGAACCCTATGTTATCTTAGATGGAAAATAATTTTGATAAAACACTTGAACTCCATTCTTGGGGAAAATATCCTTTTTACTTCAAAAACACTTTCCTTTCTTAACATGTCATATAATTTTAAACTAAAATAAGTTGATTAAAAATAAACATGAACAATTTTAAAGTAATCTTAATTGAAATAATGTTCTAAAAATTCATTCATTCTATATAAGATAAAAAAACATTCTTCTCGTACTTTGACCGGAAAAGTCAAAAAGTACCTCGTACGAAAAATGACAAAAGATTCCTTTCATATATTTTACTAAAAACTCACCGAAGGGTAAAATTGGATTTAAACAATTGTAGGAGGATATAAATAATATTACATGTTGATGAAACATGGATGTGGATGATAAATATTCCCCAGTACTTTCTGAAGTAAAAACAATCTCGGATAAAAATTGAGATTGCGAGATTTTCCCTTACCTTAGGTCTGATTTGCTTCGTAAGTGTCCGAACCTCCTGTATAATGATTTAAATAATTTCATTGACTTATTAAATAATCATAATTATTTTTATGATATCATATATGGTCATATTCTTAGCTTTTTATTAGTAATATTTCATTACTACTTGTTATTCGGGTGTTTATTACTTTTTGTTCTTATGTGTGTTTTGTCGAATAAATTCTTATTCTTATTTTTAGGTTATATATAACTCATTTACAAAATGGTATTAGTTTAATATATATCATATTTATTCATTCAATTCATTTATATAATCATTATGCAATGAAGATCTTGTAGAACGAGTCGCATCACATCGTGGAGACGGTATTCCGTACGTACGCACGAGCGATGATATCGTTCCCATGATCGTTGAATTGTATTGGAGTGTATGTATAATATTTAAGAATAAATATCACTTTACAATAATCATATATAGTTATTATTTACACCATTATACCCATTAATGTAAGGTGGTGGCGGAAAATAGATTACACCACGGCGTGGAGACGGTATTCCGTACGTACGCACGCGCGGTGATTTCGTTTTGCATAGGATGGATAGATGGTGAAATAGGGTTGTTTCATACTTATAATAACATATCAGTATATTAGTGATACTGATGTTATTACTTCATAATTAAACAACTAAATAATAAGAAGTAGAAGAAGAAATAAAGTTGAAAGAATCGGTAATGGACATTACCTCTTCTTTGAAGCGCCTCTTCTTAACCTCCTCTTATGTCACTAAAGATGGTCTTTGAAGAAGAACAGGACCTATAGGATATTTCTAGGGAAGTGTAGAAGAGAAATTGGAAGGGCTTGTCTTAGATTTAAGGCTCAAAGTGGTGTGAGGAAGAGAGGGAGGAGGTGCCCTTTATAAGGGAGGAGAGTGCCACCTTTGGAAAAACTAAAAATATTATTTTATTATAAAGTCATATTCGGTTTTTAATAGCTCCAAATTGATTTATTTCGAAGCTAAGGTGGGGATGGATCGAAATTATCTCATCCAATATAATTTAGACAAGTTTAGGTTTCTATTTTAACCTTATCATTTAGATTTAACTTTAAGTTAAATAATATTACTTTTACCGTGTCTTCTTGTTTTCTTACACTATAAGGTTAATAAACTTACTATAACAAGAAAAAAGAACCCCAAGTTGTTTATTATTAATATATATAACCTTATCTAAGTCATTTTTCCGAACCTTATATTTTTAGGAGTAAAATAACAATTAATAATATAATATTTGTTTTAAAAACTATTTTATGTCAATTTTGAAACTATTTGGTAATTGATTTTTTTGAAAATCATAACAGAATTATTAGTTCGAACAAAGTTAATTAAATCAATACTAACATGTCATATTAACCTAGAAAATTATTTAAATTCATAAAAAGTCTCTAATTACATTTATTTGGGTATTTATAACATCAATTATGTTAATATTTCATTAATAAGATAATTACTGCATCATCATTGTGTCATAAATAAATTAAATTATTTAATGTCTAAAAATTATAAATAAAATACCATTATATAGGAAATATTTTTATATTTCTAATGAATATTTATAGTCGAATTTATCTTATGTATAACCCTATATTAAAAATGATTTAGTTATTAAACTTTGATTTTAACTATTTTAACCCTTCTTTAAATAAATTAATAATAAATGTCCTAATCTAATCCAAGTGGACCTAAATGGTCATATTTTTTTCCTAAGGTTGTTTTTGGTCGAATTACACTTATCCAATAGAATTAGGACATGTGTTGGCCTAATAAAAATATCATTTTTACCCTTAATTACCCTATTTACTTTTAACTATGGTAAAAAAAAGTAAAAAGATACTATTCACCAAAAATTATTTTCATCTCATTGAACCACATTTTAGTCCTTGATATTAACCGTGTCTCTCATATTTTCGAAATTCCACTCACAGAAGCGGTAAAATTAAGTTTTATGTAAATTTGTAAATTCTCTTACGAGGTGGGTAAAAGACGGTGAAAGGTTCAATAAAATTTTTATATATCTAAAATTATTATAAAATGACTCCAATTAATTGCATTGAACTTATATAGGTATTATGTATCAATTTTGACCTAAAATAAATTTAAATAAAATAAATAATTATTTAAATAAAAAGTCGGTTTTTAAATAGTAACCCAGTGTTTTCACTATTCATCAAAAATTGAAAGTTTTCAGAAAAATACCAAAATTTCACCCTAGGATAATTTCGATATTTCGAATCCAAAAATGAAGTCCATTTTGAAAAATAAAATTTACAAAATTTCAAAAATTGGGTATTATTATTCATAATGGCTAGTTTTAATAATATTTTAATAGCATATCGTTGTTTAGTGAAACTCGATGTTGCATACAACGCAAGCTATCGAGGAAGGTCACGATTGCGTGTAAAGAAAGCCAAGCTAGTGTTGTGTGTAGTGAAAGATTCCTTTGATTATGTATATAACATAAAAACAAAATATTTCTCATAAAAGTCTTGGGTGTTACAGTTTAGCTGGTAAGACTCCATTTGAATTGAAGACAGTTCTATTTAAAATTCCTACAGATGTATATATATCAAACAAAACAAATAAACCCATAAAATTTGCATAAAAATAAATAAACACATGAAAAAATGATTGACTTAAAGGATACATGTTTGGACACTCCAAATTTGTGAAATTATGAAAGGTCTTGACATTTGGGTGATACATATATTTTTTTTAATAAAGGGATTCACATCAGGTTCACCAATTTTGTTTCTGATAAAAATTAGTCCTGATGATTAATTGTGGGGGGTTGATTATAATTGCACAATATTTCTCATTGGGTTCACTTTTTTATATATATCCCTTTTTGGGTAGTTTCTAAAGGGGTGTATTCATGAAACTAGAAACACCCAATGGCTCTCATATACATGATGGATCAAGGGCCTACTTTCCAAAGGTAGGCGTTCATTGGGGAACTTATCCAATGACACTTAATAACTCACATTAGTCGAGAGGATGGGAGTTTGGGCTCATAACACATGTTTGGGGGGTATTATTTCATAATCCAAGACTCTATTATAGATTTAAGACATATTTGTGAATCCCATTTTAAATTCCAAATATGGAAATGTTCACCACTATGTATTAACAATCAATTTTAGATGTGCGTTGATGTGAAACCATCTGTATGTATCTGAGGTTCTCCATTGATGGAACCATCTATATGTATTTGAGATTCTCCATTGATGGAACCATTCGTATATATCATAGGTTCTCCATATTGGTTATGTTTGTTGTTTTTTATTCAAGTTTTGAATCCATAGAGTTAGACTATCTTCTACATGTAGAGGTATCTCAAGCTCTCTATTGAACTCTGCTCATGTATAGCTAGGATGTGGGCTGACTTGGTGAGTCATTCTATGATCACCCAGATGGAATCATGCCCCATGGAAATACATGGTAATATCATCATGAAGTCTATAGATATCTCATACCACTTCCATTCTGGAACCTCAAGGGGTTGGATCAAACCCGCTGTAAATTGGTGCTCAGCCTTCACTTGATGACATGTAAGGCATTGAGAGACAAATGTTGCAACTCCTTTATTCACCTATGGACACCAAAATTGATGTCTGAGGTCTTGGTACATCTTTTCCACGCATGGATTTACTGCTAAAGGAGATGTGTGAAACTGTCTCAGAACCTTTTCCCGCAACATCATCAGTACCATCATGCATCCTTTGAAAAGAATGATGTGATCCCCACCTTTTGAAAATCCATTAGGAGAATTCCCTATGGATATCTGAGAACGTATGGTCTCATGTTCGGTATCCCCAAGTTTTGCCTCCCTGACTCACTACAAGAGCGAAGGGGTGACAACCATTGACTGGAGGTAAGCTACTCCATCTATATCCACAAAGGATAACTATAATGAGGAAAAATTCTCTGATCCCACATTCAGTAATTGCTAACAATATCTCCTAATAAGAGCATCTTCTACCATATTTCTCTTCCCAGGAGTATAGAAAATTTTAATGTCATAATCCTAGAGGAACTATATCCATCACCTTTGTCTCAAGTTGGTATCCTTCTGAGAGAATATATACTTTAAACTCTTGTGATCAGAATAGATGATAGGCTAATCTCTCATCAGGTTGTGTCTCAACATATTCAAAGAAAATACTACCACTGCTAACTCGAGATCATGGATCACGTAGTTATACTCATGTGGTCTCAATTAGTATGAACCATAGGCAGTCACCACATGCCTCTATATTAGAACACAACCAAGCCTAGTTCCTGGTGCATCATAGAACACTACGTACTTGAAAACATCATCCGATAATATCTAGATGGGAGCACTCATTAAACTCTACCTCAACTACTAGAAATCCTTCTGGAACTTTTTTTTCACAAAAAAGGCTACCCCTTTTGAGTCAAATCTATCATGGGTGATAATACTCTATAGAAATCATGTATGAATCTCTGGTAATAGACCGCCAACCCAAGGAAGCTCCACACCTCCATCATGTTCTTAGGTGGATCCCATGCTAACACTACATCGATCATGGATGGGTCCACTGCCACTCCATCTACTGAGATAACATGTCCCAGAAAGTGGACCACCTGAATCTAGAACTAACACTTTGAGAGATAACCATAAATTTGGTTCTCTCAGAGTATGTCTAAAACTATCCTTAAGTGTCTCGCGTGATCCTCCTCAGACGTCGAGTACACAAGGATATCATCGATGATGATTACCATGAACTAGTCTAAGAAAGGCTGGAATATTCAGTTCATGAGTCCCATGAATGATATTGGTTCATTTTCACACCAAAGGGAATCACCAAGTACTCATAGTGTAGAGACATATAAATGTTCTCTTTGGTATATCCTCATCTCGTACTCACAACTAGTGATAGCTTGATCAGATTTCAGCCTTCATGAACCATCATGCCCCTCTCAACTGATCAAATAGGTTACCGATTCTCTGTAGTGGATACTTTTTCTTCAAAGTCGCCTGGTTCAAGTACTGGTGGTCCACACACAACCTCAATCTCCTATATTCCTTCTTGGAAAACAAAACTGGGTTTGCCCAGGGTGAAACACTGGGTCTCATGAAACCCTTCCTATATAAATCCTCCAACTATACCCTCAGCTCATGAAGCTATGTGAGAGCCATTCGATATGCTAGTATATATATAGGTGTCATCCTGGGGTGTAGATAAATGCATATGTCTGTCTCTAGGTGGGGAGTTAAACCTAGAACATCTTCAGGAAATACATACTTGTACTCTGCCACAACTTCAGGAAATTGAAAATTCATAACATCCATTGTACCAAGGGTTACACTAGTCAACTGATGAGTAATCAGACACACCCTCCTATGCATGAGTCCATCCTATTATGTATGGGTTTCCTTTTCTCTTACAAAGGAAAAGTTGGATCCGTCACTATGGAAGCACCACACCCTTATCCTAAAACAATCAATCTAGGCATGAAATGTAAATAACCAATCCATACCAAGAATGATGTTGTAAGGCCTCGACACTGATACCAAAAAATTCCAACGAAAACTCTTGCCTCCAAGGGTTAGGTCACACTATTAGAACAAGTGTGTGATCACTAAGTCTTCTCTAGTAGGTGTCTCCAAGCGTGAGGGTCAAGTCAATGGTTTAATCGAAATCTTTAATTCTTGAGAAAGACGTGGAGAGAAAGGAATGACGAGAACCCATGTCTATTAATATTGTAGGTAAGCTAGAAAATACATAGATCGTACCTCAAATCATTCCTGGAGCCACTGGGTTATAAGCCTCGACCGCCTGTAGTTGTCCCTGTCCCTATGATCCAACTCCCTGAGCCTGGTGTGGACCACCTGGGGTGACCGTGGTAATAAGTCAAAATGTCGATCACCTCATACTATTCTCCCAGATCCTCTAACACGCCCTTCTCCTTGCGGACTTGACTTCTCCTGCCATTGTCTCTACCTTGGTGTCCCATCCATGGTCTCTATGTCAGCTGTACGGCGGGTCGGACAATCTTAGGAGAGATATTTCCTACTGTCACACGAGTATCACTACCTCTCTATGATGATTGGACCCACCCTATGAGCCCTGTACTGCATATCCTATGTCCTGATACCTCCTCCTGAAATGTATCATGCATCCAGGTCTCTGAGACTGATGTTGGCTCCCTGCTTCCAAGGTCTCTGCTTCTACTTTCCCACTACTGACAACCACCTATTATATATTCTCAACCAAGAAAATCTCGACCACCAAAGATCTCTCTAGCACCCAGCATAGGTAGGAATGCATAGAGGGATAACACTGGCTTGGATGTACCTACACAGACCTTGATTGAAGTTCCAAGCCCTGAAGAACTGATCTCAAACCATATCCATCGAGTACCTAGAGATGTTGGTAAATATTGATGAATACTCAACCACTGTCATGTTGTCCTGCTGGAGCTACAGAAGCTCCTAGATATGTACAACCCTCGGTGTAGCTGGTGAGAACTCCTCTCTGAATAGATGCTCAAACTTTTTCCATGATAGAGTCTCCTCGTTGTAAGATAGAGTAACTAAACTCCGTCATCACCCTGCTGAGCCAAGAAGAAGGCTCGCAGCCAGGACCACCATATGATTTCTTGGTGTCCTGACTAGACGGAAAACTCAGGTCATTGCCTCAAGCTGGTCCTCAGCCGCATGTGGGTCGAGCTCACCTCCGAACCTGAGGGACCTCTATCATTGAAACTCATGAAGCAATCTCAGTTTGTGTTCCTTATCCGTCGATACTACGGGTACCACGTGCTGCTCTACAAGTGGTGGTATGGATGGCACACCACCTGAAGGTAACATCTCCAGAACTATCCCTATATCGAAGCCTCATCACTGAGTGGATCATCCTCATGATCGTGCTGCTAAATACTAGCTGGAATATATCACGAAGGTATCCTAAAACAAACAAGATGTACCATGGTCATTAAGTATATCTGGAGAACTAAATCAAGAAGGACATCGAACAAAAACTCATTCCAATATGATGCATGTACCATTGCTTTCTCTAAAACTACTATTCTCGTGTACTGAGTTGAAAAGAAGGTTATCAAAGTCCCGGTATATGGATACATCAGCCACCGCACCAACATTAGAGTCCCTAGTATGAAAGACAAACTCAAAACACTTAACATGGTTTCCCCAAACCAATCTCATAGACTCCTAGTCCTAAAGTAGAACTGACCCACTATGATACCACTTTTTCATGACCCATCCCAGTGGAGCCCATGCCACAACTCCCTAAACCCGTCTCCAATAGTCTAGGGTCTTGTGACTAGCACTGAGTAGGCATATCACTAACATGGGAGAAATTTCCTAAGTACATATACACACGCACACATATTCAAGCCCACAAAAATGTTGAAATGTAAAAAAAAACAATTGAACAACCAATGCATGCATACATCTATATCCCATGACCAGAGTATGACAAGAAGTAAAGAAAGTAAACATGGCCAAATACAAGCCCACCATAAATAAGTTTGTAACACAAGTCCAACCTGAAAGTAAAGGTATGAGGACTACTATCTGAATGTCGTAGGAACACACCCAGGTCTATCTGGTCTCACAAAGCACCGTCCGGTCCTGGTCCGCCTAGGACTCCGTCAAAAGGTCAATCATTTGAAAAGGACACAACAATTGTGGGAAAAGCCCGTGAAGAGGTGAGTATAACAATACTCAGTAGGACACCCTAAAAACCCACAAAGTATATAATAAAGTGAAATACAGTCAACTCTATACAGGTATATGTCTACAACAAATATAATAAGAACAGCTAGATATACTCAATCCAAGACACACAGTTTAGAGGTAAGCCACACATATAGTATACCATCTTAGAATTCTATCTTGAAGATTCCATAAAGCACTCATTTGGAAGAACACAATCTTGATTCTGATAGCATAGATGAAGTCCATTCGAAAGGTACTGCTCGTCAGGTCTCATCGTGAGAGAGAATACACACTAAAGAGAATATGATACACAGAAGAGGATCACAACGAAGGTCATGGGGTGATACCAACAACTAAATATGGATTAACCTGCTATGTAAAGGATCGACGCCCGATAGGATTGGTCGCATCGATACACTACCACAAAACTGGGTTTCCACAACGCCACCCTTTATCAGCACTTTTTTTAGTATTGTTGATAAAGGGGGGGCTTTATCATCGCTTTTTCCTAGCTTTGATAAAAGTGTATATTTCAATCAAAAAATCATAAAAAAATAATAACACAAGTATAGGTAGGGTAGTACATTTAGGCTACCATAAACTCGAAATCGATTATGCCAATTATTTTTAATTAATCCATATTTTTTTAAAATGTCATTAATTTTTTTAAAAAATTATTAATTTATTTTTAATTTGATGAATATTGTATTTATAAATAATTTTTAAATTTGAATTCGCTTAAATTAATTATTATTAGTCCATTAACGACATATTTTTAAATGAAGACAATATTATAAAAAATATTTACTTACTTTTTTGACATGGGTATTCTATATTTATAAATAAAATTTAAATATTTGAATTTCTAATTGGGCAATTGAAAGAGTAATGTTAGATAAATAAGTAGTTAAAAATAATAGGGTAGAGTTAAGGTTGTGAATTTAAAAAATAAACAGATAGAGGTTAGAGTTAGAGTTTTGTAAAAAATAAACGGGTTAAGGTTTGTACATCACAAATTTTGTGGGTATCCAACTCATTTTCATATTTATTTGTAATTAAATCATTTATAATAGACATTTGAAGGTAATTTACCAGTTAATTAAACTCGTATTTCTTATATCATTTCTAAAATTTCTTGTGATTAAAATACATGATTATAAATTCACTGATGTGGTGTGGGATTTTTTAAAAGATATTGGAAATCATATTTTTTAAAATTTTAATTTTTTTATTGATTTAAAATAATAATTTTAGGCATTATTTGAAAATTTTAAATACATACATCTTTTTTTGGGGGGGGGATTTGTATTTAAAATTTCATTTGCTTAAATTTTTTGATGCTTCAACTGTGAAACGTGTTAATTGAAATTGTGTGAATGAATTTTACATTAATTGAATGATTTAATGTGTTGACATGATTTTATTGTCAATTTCATGTTTTAAATGCTATATTTTGTTTCGTATGTTAGGCGTTGTTGATTCGTGTAGCATGTGATGATCATTTTGTATGCACATATGTCTGTGTGTGTGTGTTGTATATATGTATTTATTTATTTATAAACACACATAAAAAGAATATTTTATAAATGCATTCAAAACTGATCTTATAAATATATATTAATGTATGAATAAATATATTAATATATAAATATAACTATATATATATATTAATATATGGATATATATATATATATTAATATAACTAAATATGTATATATTAATATAACTATATATATATATTAATATAAATAAATATAACTAAATATATGTTAATATATATATATATATTTTAAGCAAACTGAGACATGAATTGGTTACCCAATTCATGTCCGAAGAAATTTATTAAAAATAAAAAGGACCAGTACAAACGTGAGGTGTGACAAGATCACACCATAATGAAATTGAAGGAAATAAAAATGTAAGAGACATAAAAACCATTTAAAGCAAACAAACCTATCTGCAAAAACATCCCACAACCTGGAAGAAACCCAACTCTGCATACAATGGGAGAGAAAAAGGAATGAGCAGGTCATTTGATGCCAAATGAAAACCTTGAGATCAGCCTGTCAATATGGAGGACACGACCAAACGTCTCCAAAGGAACATGAACCACTTGAGAGAATGCGTTGTTCCTCACAAATCCACCAACACAAGCAAGAACTAAAACTGACAGACCATAAACAAACTGCTGGAGAAACCAGGATGAGGTTTCAGACAAGCCAGACCAGACTCATCAAAGGCAGTAAAGAAATCTTGTAATCCAAACTGAAAGTGGAGGCCTCATGAGAGAAATACATCACCCTAAACTAGAAAGCACCTCAAACATAACATCAGACTGTTCAAAACAGAGAAAGAGCACCCATTTCGAGTAGGTGAGTCACCATGTGATGTACACTAAAAAAATGCATGAATCCTGATACCAAACAGAAATAGCGGGGTCCACATAAAGAAAGAAGCTTCATTCTCCAGTCAGGTCAGGAGGAAAAAAAAGATCATTTCCAAGGAATCACATTAAAATTGAAATTTGGATCTTTCTTAAACTCCTCTACAACCTTGATAAACATTCTCTTTCAGAGGTCAAGATAAGTATCAGCAGTCATGTCACCATTTTTGTATTGTTGGAAAGCAGTTGTGTCATTCACTTTTATCCAAGAATCGAGCTCTTTTGAAAAGTCCAATTTCTCTTCTATTTGGAAAGAATATCTATATGCAGGATCATTCTCATAATCCTCACTAGAGGAAGTTTCTAAGTCAGATGAGTCAGACGAATTAGAGGATTCATACAACTTTTCGAAAGGAACGGGCTGTGGTGGTATAAAGGTTTCTTCATTCTTCTTGGCATCTAGGGATCTTGTGACAATTGTTCTCTCAATTTTAGACTGGTCCTTTCTTTTACAAGTTTGTCTAGCGCTCGGAGAAATAAAACCATCTGAGTCAACCATTGGTTTCTTTCCTTTTCTAGCCCTTGATTTCAAGTATTCTTCCTCAAGTTGACAAAATTTTTCTAGTTCATCTTGATTAGGATCTTTCAAGTCATATTGAGACTCCTCTTGCTCTCTATGATCACTATTGTTGGAATCAATAGGAGTTTCAGTTCTAGGAGTCAAGACTTTAACTTCCTTAGAGTTATGTTCATTTCTCTCATCCCTAGCTGAGGGAAATTGAGAAGTGAAATCACCTAAAGGATTAATATTGTCAATTTTATCCAATGGTTTTTGTGCTTGAAAATTTTTTGGGGCCTCCTTTTCAACCCAAACTGATTTAAAATGGGGAAGAAGGTGTGAAATTGTCCTTTGATCCCCACAGCCACCAATGAGGTGTCTAATTCGAGATCATTTTTTTACAGTAGGCATGCACATTCTCAAAAACAACCTCCTGGATAAAGCCACTGGAACCATTTTGAATTTAGAATTGAGAGGGCAGCTCTTGTGAAATATCTATTTCAGTGCATACACGTGCTACTGAAGGTCGGGATAGGATGGTAGTGGCAGAGTCAAGTTTAATAGGATTACCAAATAAACTAACTATGGAGAAGAGAGCTTTCTGCTTGAAAAAATTCAATGGGAGTCCTGGGAAGCCCAACCATAAAGGGACAGTAGGCGGTTCTGAATCAAAGTAAAAGTCTGGCGACAATTTCATGACTTTCATGAAACAGCCACCGAAGGACCAGGATCCTCTCGCCCAAAGTCTATAATAGTCATTTTCAGAGGAAAAACGAAACAAAACATGAAAAGAATTCAAAAAACCAATAAAGGGTCTTTGCTTGTTGAATTTTCCAATCAGCACAAAGCAAAGATCCGAGGAAAGCAAAAGGTTGGTGCGGTGGCTGGGGCGTGCGGGGTGCGATGGGGGTGGGGAACTGTTGAAGGGGGGCTTCAAGCACTGTTGAATCCCCTCCTAAATATTTTTTATTTTTTTCTGTTTTTTAACTTTTATCGGTGCTTTTTTTTAGCGCTGATAAAAGGGACCCCCCCCCCCTTATCTTCACCTTGATTAACAACGTTTTTTTAGCGTTGTTAATGCCCTTTTCTAGCACTGATAAATGTCATATTTGTAGTAGTGATACTCAGAACTCTCCTTAGGGAATGAAGATGAATAGAGAATCCCACACCAGGCCTCACAGGGTAATTCTAACAACTCTATCCAGGATGTCCTGCTAAAGGGATCGTAGTCCTAGGAGTAGAAAACAATTCATACCAACCTTCAGGGAAACGATAAGGGGAATGATCTCTAATGTAGCTTGTCCAAGATTAGGAGGACAAGATATCTAAGCCATGTATGAAAGAGTACAGACATGTAAAGGGGCTACACGTCGTGTCCCTTGACCCCAGGTTTTGCCTGTGTAAACAGCCTGTGTCATTCAAACCATGTTCGTGTGGTATGGGAGAGTACACGACATGTAGAGGGGTTTATACGGCATGTATGTGTACACCTTTTCTCGTCTGTGTACTCCAACTGTGTTCCAGTACACAACATCAGACCATAAACTCATGCACATGTACCACTACATGGGGTTGCCCGTGAACATGATCTAGGTCTTATCGTGTGGGGGAGTACACGCCATGGAGGGAATCTGTGTACTCCACCCCGTGTTTGTGTACTTATTCAAGTACATGGAGATTTATTCAAAGGGGGATACACGTCATGTAGCCAAGGGATACACGTCGTGTGTATCGGGTTTTTTTTTAGAAACCCTTCTTCTTCCTCCCACTCATGTCCACGTTGTCGTCCCTTCGGAAATCTAGCTCTAATCACACTGATAGCCTAGAATCGTCTCATCTGAGCCTCGTTGTCACTCAAACAACCGATTCTGATGTCTAATCCCTTCGAAAAATGGATCTATTGGTCGTTCTTCATTCCACATTGAAGAACTCTAAAGAACGCGAGATTGTGGATCCATCGTCGTCTGAATCGCTCTATCTCCATCATCGCACATCCATCGTGTCGTGTCAATCCTGGATCTAGGATTTCGGTTTTTTGCTCCAAAAAACGGGTGTGCAATGATCGATTGATCAAGATTTGTCAGGTCGCAAGCCAAACAAAGAACGCCAGTGACAAACGATGAACGGGGGAGAGAAAATCACATATCAATCAAGATGAACAGACCTCGATCGATGTTCATGTCAATATTGGTTCGTTGTCATTAGAACGACAATCGAAGAAGTCAATAATCACAAAGATAATTCTCCCAATAAAACCCTGCAAATATAATATCATCCCGCAATATGCACGATTCGTGAATCAATCGGTCCGTCGATTGATTCACATTCAACGTAGAGATAAAGAACATGGAATAAACGAATCAAAATAAACTCCTTACCTCGATTAGGTCCGATCACTGATAAAGAATGATGTGTCGTCATCATCATTGGAAAGATCTATCGAATCTGATGTGTGTCGATCGTCGATCCACAACTTCATCATTGTTTATTTGAGAGGATTCTTGAAGATCTCTCTACAACGATCCTTGAGAGGTTTTGGGGTTATACGACTAACCTTGGAATTCTGACGTAATAGTCCTATAAAAGACAAAACAATTGTTGCGTCAAACAAAAGAAATAAAATAATTTTATTTAATTATTTTATTCATTTCTGCACCCATGATGAATTTTCTACAAACGACCTGCACCGACTAATGTCAAGTCGTGCCAAGGGTAAAACTCGCATTTTGAGTTCAACATTTCTCTCTGATTCTTGATTCGGGAACCCGTTTAGATGTTATTCCATTTTTTTAGGGAAACCGCATATGCGTGATATTTAATATATTTAATATATTTCAAATATTTATTTCGGGTACACCGGATCTCAGAATTGCGCATCATCTCAGTGTCTGGTCTCGAAAATAATCCATATAATATTTAAAATTAATACACGCAAAATCCCAAGACATTACATCTATGCAAAAGTGGTCCTGAGTACTTTACTGATTTTAACTTCGTGAATAGCTTAGCCAATTTGATTATGGCTTCCCCAAATTCAAAAGAGATTTCTCATATTTTTTGCGGACTTTACCAGGCCCAAAAAAGTTATAATGTAATCATATGATATAATGTATTTTACTGAACACTTATAAATAAGGTTCACATTAAAATTATAGTGATCATATTACTATGTTACTATTCCAATGGCCACCATACCCATCCAACGGTCATATTACCTATTTAAAATACACTTCATTCAAACTTCTAAAATGATTCACATCATTCTCTTAGTTTCTATATCATGTTTATTCCTCTGCTTATTGTTTTCTTTATAACACCAATTTATCTTTTATTCTTGCTATTCTTTGTAGAATATGATCACTTGGATTTCATGATTATGGTGTTTCCATCCCCAAAGAATGTTTACACATAATTAGAGGAGACACCCTAGAACTTCATTACATTAGTCCCCCTTGACTAGGACCTGCCCCTTCGCACTACTGTACTCTCGTCTACCTTTCCCATTGCTTATAAAAATTCAATTTCAGCTAATAAAAGAGATTTTATTGTGTGATGGAAATTGCAACGCATTGTTTATTTATTTACTAAATACTTATATAGTATTATTATTAGTTTTTCAAAAATATATACATATAATCAAATAAATCATGACATAGGTATATGTTTAAGTATATATATATATATATATATATAAATTTGGGATGTTATAGTTTTAGAAGATATGAATTGGAAAGCCAATGAATCAAACCCAAATCATGTAAAGACCACTTAAAAATCAACATCTTGAATCTACGAATCTTTTTAAGTCATGCAATTTCAACATATATAAAAGTCCACTTCATCTTAAAACTATTATGACCCCTTTCCTCTAGCCCATATCACCAGACCCAACACATAAGCTCTTCTGAGATTCCATCTTAAAACAAATTGGTGATAAGGGGAGTTGTCCATCCAAACTTATATGTTATCCATTGCTCCTCAAGGAAACTTATGTGGTATTTGGGTTTTCACTCAACAATTCCCCCCTCAAACCAAAGACCAGACATCTAGGCCTCCCCTTTAATGATAATCCACATGATCCAAACCTTATTGCACTTGTACCACTATTTTTCTCTCATCATTGTCAGATTGGTTTGGGGTTATCCACACCACACCTGGGCTACACCATGACTTTGATACCACATTTCAGGATCATTTTCCTCCAGCCCAAACCTCCCAGCCCAAAATATAAGCCCTTTTGAGATTTCATCCTAAAACCAATTGGTGATATGATGAGTTGTTCATTCAAACTTATATGTTAGCCAATACTCCTCATTGAAATCGACGTCGAATTTGGGTTTGCACCCAAAAAAACTGCACAAGAACCTAAGAATCATCTATGTGGCCAATACAAACTCCAGAAATTATAATTAACTTCAATGTTTTCTTAATCAAATCCAAACTTATCCTTCCTCTAAGAAAAAACTCCAGAAGGGAAAACAAAAAATCACTATATAAAACCCGAATAGTATATTGCGTGAAAGAAATTGTCAAAAGCCCATGAAATGGAATGGTGGTGATGAATAAGGATTCACGACCTTTGACAAAACAAATGATGAAGCTTGACTCATATTAATATCAAGGGAAGAATGTTTTCCCACAAAAGTTTATTTCTTACTTAATTTCTCATTGAGTCGACTTCTCAGCTTCTCTCTCCCATCGCGCACACACACATAGATTTGTGTGTTTTCCCACAAAAGTTTATTTTTTACTTAATTTCCCATTGAGTCTGCTTCCCAACTTCCCTCTCTCATCGCGCGCGCGCGTTGTGTGTTTGTGTGTCAATATATATATATAATTTTTATAAATAAAATAAAATGTTCGTATTAAAAAGTATTTACATATTCTAAACATCAATGGTCTGAAAAAAATCATGGAATATTCCAAAACTTAAATGTAATGTGAATATTTGAAAAAAATCAGATGTCATTTGGGACATTGGAGAGACCAAGATGACTTGACTAAATGTTGAGGGTGACAACGGTGGCATTTGGGTTGGTTGCAGAGGATGTCAATGATGAGGATTTTGGTGTGCGGGGAAACTCGAGAACAACCTAGAGTTACAAATATGTGGCAAACACAAAGTAAAGTACAATGTTGTGGAAAATTTGTTTTTGTAACAATATATAATTGTTTTCAGTGCAAACCATCATATATAATGAAATATGATGTGTTTTTTAAAAAAACTACCTTATATGATATATGGTGTTTATAAAACATTGTCATATATTACGTATATATGATGGTTAATATCATGGTTTGAAAAAATATACATGATTTTTTATACAACCCTCATATAAAATATATGACCGATTTCTAAAATAACTATAATATATTTTTTCATACATGACGTTTCCATGTTAAAAAATATATGTCAGCATATATATAACAGATTATTATATTATATATTTATGTGTAACACATCATATTTAATAAATTTTGTATTAGTGTCCCTCTATTTTGATGTGGGTCATAGGAGCAATTATTGTAGTATCCAAAATATTCGTAGAATTTTTCAAACTATGTTCTAGAATCATCCCCATATATACAATCAGGTAGTCTTTTTCAAACTAAATATTTTTTAAATATAAATAAAATCAAATTTAATATTTAGAAATTTCTACAAAATTAAAATTTATCGTCGGGTTTTGAATTTATGAAATATTATTTAAAGGGGGGCTTTGGTTAACCATTGACACTAAATTGCGGGATTTTATATTAAAAGATATTATGATATATATTTCAAAATAAAAAAATATTATATTATAATAACACACTTGTATGGTTTTATTTTTACATATATTAGGTAGCCAAGTCTAGTGGAATTTGATAGTATCATGCGATGGACATTTCAGAGAGGGGTGGCGGAAAATTAGGCTTTACACGTGGCAATTATATAAAATATGATATAAATGGTACTGATAATATAAAATATGACAATGCATCGCATTTTTAATTTTTTTATATAATTAATTAATTGAATATATTAGGATCATTCAAAAGACGTCATGTTAAACTTGAGGTGGTACCTCACCTTATTTTTTTAAACATAAATTACTTTACTTTTATTAGTTTCTTTTTTTTGATTTTCATGTCTCTTTGCTTGACATATATTTATTATATGGCAACCCTTTACATTTATTGTTTTCCTTTTTTGAGTTATAATAATTTAATGAAACACGGGTGGTCGTTTTCCTTCAGTTCACAATTTCGCAAACGAAAATATGTTTAAAATTTATAATAATTTAATCATGAACTGGTCACAGTTAAACCAATAATGCATCGTTAAAATATATGTGAAATTGTCTTCCTTATAAAACATTTTTACTATATATTAATCATAATATTTTAATCACATCCTCTTCAATAAATTAAGACAAGAATAAATCATTTTTCATATTAATTAGTGGTGATATTAGATAAAACTAAAATTTATATTCAGCGGTGAAAACTTCATCGTAAAATTTATTTAGGGACCATTACAAGTGACCCTCATAATTTTTTAAAAAGTATTAACGAATGCCAATGGAAATTGCTCATATTTCTTCGCTACTAATAATCCATTGTAACACTTTAAAACTTTACGATTTATTTCATTTTAAATAAATTTAATCTCTTCGATAGTTTGCAATGTATGCAACAATGAATTTAAATGAAAATAATATGTTAAAATATTATTTAAATACGACCATTATAATCTACCTGTTAAATTGACAAATATGAATAGTAATAACTAAATTATGAAAATTATATGGTTTATACATGTATAAAATAAATTAAATGGATATCTATTGATTATAAATAAATTAAGAATAATTTGAAAAGAAAATGGTCTTCTCACTTTCTGTGCACTTATGATAAAATTAATTTTTGACCCTTAGATAATTTATTTAATAGAATGAACTTCATTTTTGAAATCATTACATCAAAATTAGATTAAGGTGAATTTTTGGGATTTTTTTGAAAAAATTCATTTTTTTGATGAATAGTGAACATTACTGATTTTTATTTGAAAAATGTCTTTTCATTTAAATTATTTACAAAGCTAAATTATATTTTAAATTGGTTTTAAAGTAACATTAGTTCAATTATATTATAATCAATACAATTTAGGTTAGTGAAATCAATTTTATATTGAATTTTGATATTAAAACCTTTTATACTCATGAAAATTTTCTCTATGAAAACTCAATTCTTCGTCGCGTCTCCAGATATAATTTTAAATCGGATTCTTCCACTTATGTGAATTGAATTAGAAAAAATAGATTCTATATTTGAAATAAGCATAATTTATATTATCTAATAAAATCAACTTACATTTTGACCATTATGAATAGTAAAAGCAGTTAAAATTAATTACTACAGTTAAGATAAAAACTGATTTACAGAGAGGTTAAACTAAAAAAAGATAAAACTAAAAACGACCTACCAACTTATCCAAAACTCATTGGCTGACCATATTTCGACCTTATCACCTGTAAGGGTCAAGAAGGTTCTATTTTGGAGGCTTGTATCATGATAAAAACATGGGTGTAATCGATTCTTTTCATAAATTCCTTGTGTGTCCTCTCCCCCACTTATAAAATGTCACCATCTACCCTCCCCGCTTCACACTTCCAATGCCATTTGGTTTGGTCAAGCTCTGCCCAAACAAATTACTTACTCCCCTTTTAACACCCTAGATGAATAAGTTTGATCAGAAAGCTGTCCTGGGAAAACTTTTGGTGTAAACCTAAGAAGTTTTCTGAAAAAGAGGTAATGTTCTTAAACGAACATTTTCATTTTATTTCATTTTCCACATCCTTCAAATCTTTGTCAATCATGCTAATATAATAACACCACAATCACCCATATACAAAGATGTTATTATGTTAATTACATAACCTATATCAATCTCCACTTCCATCAAATGAAAAAAAAAACGAAATTATCGATCGTGTGTACGACGTACCATTGCCTTGCGAACTGATGTAACTTGTTTTCTATCACCACCTTTCACGGTTGGATATAATGACGAAATTAATGTTTATATATAATATTTATGATATAATTATACTTCTGGAATTATAATATTACATAAACCTTCTTACTTTCCATTCTTCTTAAAATACAATAACATCGCTCATGTGTGCGGTAGACTATCGCCTCACGAAACGATATGATTCGTTTTTCACTTACTCTTTACATAGAAGGTAATAAAGATAAATTAAATGAATATATGTGATACATATGACATGATATCAATTCTGTAAAATTAATATATCATACAATTCCTTACCCATTTATCCGTTAAGGGAATGATATCGTTGTTCATGCATACGTATGACCTACTGTTTCCACAAAGCGATGTGATTCATTTTTCATGAACAACTTTTAAGAATGGTTATAATAATGTATCTACTGATTAAATATGATATTTATATCATTATTATCATTCTGGAGATGATGTATTATATCCTATTTATAAGAACTAAAACTTTCATGACAAAACACAAAATGAGAAAACCAGACAATTAACACCCAAAACAATGAAAACAATGAAATATTATTAACAAATGAGTGATAAAATATTATATTAGGAACATATATGATATTATAAATATGGGTATGGTTATCGTATAAATTAATAACATGCTTAAAACCATTATATAAGAGGTTAAAACATGTTCAACTAAAGGAAAACATGAGGTAAGAGATTTCGTCTCAATTTCCCTTCATTGAGGTATATTTTATTATTGCGCACCTAATTTCTTTCACATGATGTAAAACTACCACATTTACATGTAATATCATGAATCCTTCATACTTCATGGTATTTTAAGTTTCAATTTGAATTATTTCATCCAATGGGATTTGACTCGAAAGTTATCAAGTGGTAAGAGATTTCATCTCAATTTCCATTTCATTGAGACATATTTGTTAATATGAACCTATTAACTTTTATGCGATGTATATATTACCCCTTTGATGTATTTAACATGAATACCTATTTTTTAATGATGTTGAATGTTTCAATATATGTTTATTCTTTCAATGAGTTACAATTTAAAAGTTACTAAAGGGGTAAAAATTATTTTACAATCTCACTTTCTTTTTTGATTATTAACTTTCTCTTGGAACAATCACTTTCTTGTGATCATTTGTAACGACCCAAACTTTTATTAATGAAAATTCCTTTTGATCTAAGTAAACGTCTTATTATGTAAAATGGTTATATAAAACATATGCACTTCCTTGGTTTTATGTTTTTGGATTTTAAAATACCGTTAATAATTGTCACCGTTGCTAATATAGCCATTGAACAGTGATCACATGATTAATATAAATATAGGGCTTTAACAAATCCAATTTACTCAGAAAAAGAAAGTGATGACCTCATCCAGTAGAATTGCTCCATACGAAACTCATTTGTCGGAGCTCAGAAAGGAGGTAGCGTCACCAGGTTTCACTCTTGACCAAGCCCAAGCCAAGCTTCAACACGTTAAGCTTGAACGAAACTGTCTATGGAAGAAGTGGAAGTTAATAGAGATTACCACCCGAACGATGTTATCTGAGCCATCCCAAGAGTTTGTTGTCATCACATACCTTACCCTTAAGTCTTATGTGGGTGCTATAAGAGGTTATGTAACAAGACCCTAGCACTATGATTATATGCATTTGATGAATTAATTGATTTTTGAATTAAATAACATTTTAATAAAATATTATTACTAAATTACTTTTTATTAAATATAAATGATCGTATAATTTTTTATGAATACAATTGGAATTTTTATTAATGTTTGAAAACTGTTTTTGTCAAAACCCATGAATTTTTAATAAATGCCGGTATTTATTTTAAAATTGAAAATTCACATATTTAAAAAATTATTTAGACAAAATGAATATCATTTTTGGATTCAAGATGTCGAAATTATCTAACGGTGAGTTTTTCATAATTTTCTAAGACAATCGAATTTTTGGGTAAAAACTAAATACTGTTTAAATATATAATTTGTTTTATGATATCATAATGACCTAATAGTGATGTAATAAAATACTATAAAAAGGATGTTCGACCAATATATGTTTTATCTTTAAAATAATGCGATTTTAGTTTTTTTTGATTAATTTTATGGTACCTTTGTGGACCCTCGAAGACTTCTAAAATATTTTAACTTTTAAAATGATTTCCATGAGAGTGTGATTCACCTCCACATAAGCAAGACTAATATTTTAATAAGTTCGGCCATTGGCCTTGTAAAATAATGTTTTCACTCCACTTTGGAAAAAACCATGGGAAAAAAACCATGAGGTGGTTTGTGGTTTTGATTAGTTTAATGTGTGGTGTCCAAAACCTAAATAATAAACAATTCACTCTCCTTTCCTATATAAACCCACTCAATCTCCCATTCCTCTTCACTCAAAACCTTTGGAGCTTGACCAACCTCTGCCCCCCTCTCTAGAATCCTCCAAAGGCACCCCAAGCTCCCTAGAAGCCTCTCTCAAGGCTCTCCCAAGCCCTTGGGATCACACTTCCAAGTAAGAGATTTCTTCCTTTCTCATTTTTTTCCAAATTTCTTTATGTTATTATACCCTTTTATTTTCAATTAAAAATGTTAGAGCATGATTTCACACCTCCCCCATACTGCCCTCCTTATGTTTTAATGATGATAGACCTCTTTCTCTCTCATTAATGCCTCCCATGTACACCCGTTACCATGTCGAAATTCCCTAAGGAATTTCTCACTCCTCATTTACATTCAAGTAATTCTTTTATATTATGTATCTAAATTCCATTACATATGTTGGGATATTATATTACATGACCCCATTACTGTCCATTTCATGTATAAATGATGAGATACCCCTTTCTCTCTCATCAACCCATTTTATGATTTCTATTTGACGTCGTTATGCTGTCAAAGTTACACCAAAATTTTCATGCCAAAATCATCATGTAAGTGAATATCATACCCATTTCTCTATCAAGGGTATTCACCTTTATGCACATGTACATATTAATTGAGGACTTACATTTTTGTATTCCACATCTCTTATTCTTGGAATAAATTATGATGTTTAATGAATCCATGTTGTATGACCCATGCAACACACTTATGCATGAAATGAAATGTTTATAAAGGGTGCACCCTGATAGCGATCCAATGCATTGGGTAAAGAATAGTATCATGATACGTCAAGTGAAACAAGGGTTTACTCATGCTAATTCAAGTGCAATGAGGGTTTACTCATGCTAATTCAAGTACAATAAGGGTTTACTCATGCTCCATGTACAATGAGACTTGGCTCATGTTACTATCATGTTAAATGTTGTTGCCACATTTCCATGTTATGATAATCATGATATATCATGCCTTTATGTTCATGTTTCTCTTATTATCCATTGATATTCCTATTGCCTAACATGTACTGTATTCTTCATGTTATGCCTTATTTACTCCCTTATTGGGCTTTATAGCTCATCCTTTTCTTATGCATGTCCTCAGGTTATCCCATGCAATGCTAAGTACGAAAGAATGTTGTGGTCATTTAAAAGAAGTTTTCAATAAAGATGTTGTGTTTTATGTTCATGTTATTATGTAATGTTTCTAATTTACCAAAACACTAGACCTCTCAATCCTCAGAGTTGTCTTAAGTGTAAGTTTACGTAATAAATCATGTTTAAGCCTGTAATAAAGAGAAGGGTTGTTATAATTGGTATCAGAGGATAGGTTTAGTTATTTTTGGGATTAAGATTAGAAAACCCTAGTGAATACCTTAGGTATAAGACTAAGTATAATAAAAACATCCCTAAATTTTGGTGAGTATATAGTAAGTGGTTTACCAAGTAAATACATCCTTGTCTGGATACGAACAAGTAGAGGTGGCTCTGACACAAATGTATATAGGGGTAAAACCTGAAAAAATCGCTTTGATCTAGACTCGAACAGGAACCGGTGCATAACAATGGTCCTTGCTGCACTCTTGGTTATGACACTCCCGAGAGATATGCTTTGGTAAATTCATAATCTTAGTATGAACCATTATTAAGGGAATAAAAAAATGCCCTTAAGAATATATATTGGAAGTAGATCATGGATAATATAGATTGAAGCCTATAAATTCATAAGTTAAGAAAATAAATATAATTAATAAGTTATCCCTTTTTTTCATTGGATTCCCCTTTATGCGTTGCCCCTAACTTTCCTTCTATTCCAGCCAATGACCAGTAATAGGAGGACTCGAGCTAACAACTGATGCGAAGATCAATGTGATGACTCTTCTAATGAGATGCCCAATCTGATGGGAGCGGGAATCACAAATTTTGTCACGATAATCTCTCAGTTAACTCAAGTTTTGAATAGAAACATGGGTCAAGAGGAACGTTCAATCCCCTATAATAAAGAACAAGCTGCAATCGAGAGCTTCATGAGACAAAGGCCTCCTACTTTTAATGGATCATCTAATCCCTCAATCACCAAACAATGGATCAACTCCATTGAAAAGATCTTCTATATCCTTTAATGTTATGAACAAGAGAAGGTTATTCTGGCTGCTTATCATATGAAGGGTGAAACTGATCAATGGTGGTCATTGATAAAAAATATGAAGCCTGAGGAAGAGATCATGGCGTTTGAATAAAAGGATTTCCGGAAAATGTTTTTTGATAAATATTTTCCACGCACCCTCCAACTTAAGATGAAAAGGGACTTCCTTGCCCTCAAGAAAAAAGATGACGAATCCATTGGAGAATATGAGAAAAACTTTACAAGGCTTGCACGATACACCTCTGGCTTTGTCATTACCCCTGAATACAAGTTTGACCGCTTCTTTGGTGGGCTAAAACCTAGCTTACAGAAAGCCCTGTCGATCTGTGACTTCGAGAGCTATGAGGAAATTGTCCAATTTTCCCTCAAAGTCAAAATGGAGATCGGAGAATCTCAGGGGTATCATGGGGATAAGAAGTAGAAAGTGGAATTTAATTCTAGTGGTCCGATGGATAAATCCAACGGTGCTAAGAAATTCCAGCACCCCACTTTCCAAAGGTGCGGAAAGAAGCACCCTAGAAATTTCCTGAAGGGGATGAGGAAATGATTTAGGTGTGGAAGAGAAGGGAACCTATCCATTAACTTCCGATAAGAAAAACCCTCTTCTTCTACATAGGATAGAAACGCTCCATTCGACCCTTAACGCATTGTTCATTGCTTCAACTGCAAATAACCAGGGCACTTTGAAAACCAGTGCCCTAAGACAAGGTTTTTCGGAGGCAACCAACAACATCCAAGGCAGTAAGGGAGAGATTTTGCGGTCACTATCACTAAAGTGAACCCCAACAATGAAGTGGTGACAAGTACGCTAGTTATTCATTCAAGAATAGTGAACATACTTTTTGATTCAGGTTCTACACATTCTTTTATATCCTAAAAGTTTAGTAGAAAAATCCCAACACCACAAAAAATCATGGAAGTAAAGATGTCGGTGATAACAAAAAATGTTGAAATCATTGCATCCCATGAATATAACTCCTCCCCGATCACAATTTGTGGTTTGAACTTCCCAGCGAACCTCGTCATGCTCCCTCTGGTGGAATTTGATGCAATTCTTGGCATGAATTGACTTTCCATATATAAAGCTAACATAAATTTCCATGAGAGGGAAATCACTCTCCATATGGAGAATCGACCCCCAATTCTGTACAAGTGCAAGGAGGAGGATGAATCTTATTTATCACCATCATCTCAAGTGTGGATATTAATTCCCTATGAGCACACGTATCTTGCTCAAATGATTGAGTCTAAGGAAGTAACCATCCTTGAAGACATGCCTATTGTGAGGGAATTCACTGAAGTGTTTCCCGAGGAATTACCTGGTCTTCCTCCTAGAAGAGATATTGAATTCTCGAGTGATATTATACCTGGGGATTTTCCAATATCCAAGACTCTATATAGAATGGATTTTGTGGAGATTGAGGAGCTAAAGAAACAAATATAGAAGAATCTAGATAAAAGGTTTATACACCCAAGTGCTTCACCATGGGGTGGACCAGTCCCCTTCGTCAAGAAGAAGGATGAGTCAATGTGCCTTTGAATTGATTATTGTGCGCTCAACAAAATCACGATAAAGAACAAGTATCCTCTTCCCCGAATTGATGACTTGTTCGATCAACTATGTGAAGCAAAATAATTCTCCAAGGTGGATTTTTGGTCGGGATATTACCATATAAGGGTGAAGAAGGAGGATATCCCCAAGACTACTTTTTATACAAGGTACGAGCACTATGAATTCATATTAATGCCTTTCAGACTCACTAATGCTCCAACAATCTTCACGGAATTGATGAATAGAGTCTTTAGAGATTACCTTGACAAATTTGTAGTAGTCTTTATAGATGATATTCTCATGTACTCTAAAACCAAGGAGGATCATGAGGAGTATCTAAGCACTATACTCGAGACCTTGCGAAAGGAGAAGCTCTATGAAAAGTACAAAAAGTGTGAGTTATAGTTGAAGGAAGTCTCATTCTTGGGTCATATCATCACAAGCATTGGGATATCTGTAGATCCCTCCATGATAGCTGCAATTGATGGATGGACGAGACCAACATTGGTGACAGATATCTGTAGCTTCCTGGGGTTAGTTGGATATTATCTCCGATTTGTGAGAAATTTCTCACGATTGTCCAACCCTCTTACCAAGCTATCCCGAAAGGGAGTCAAGTTTTCTTGGAGTGATGAATGCGAAGATAGCTTTAAAGAGTTGAAAAGGAGGCTTATCACTGCATCCGTTCTCACACTACCCACAAGTGGAGAACTTTTTGTGGTATTCAGTGACACTTTAAATAAGATCTTGGGTTATTTGTGGATGAAAAATGACAAATTCGTTGCTTATTCTTCAAGGAAATTGAAAGTTCATAAGAAAAACTGTCCAACACATAATCTGGAGTTAGCTGCAATAATCTTTGCTTTAAAAATTTGGGGACATTACCAATTTTGGGAGAAGTGTGAAATATATACGGACCATAAAAGCCTTAACTATATATTCACATAGAAATAGTTGAATATTCACCAATGAATATGGTTAGAGTTGATCAGAGACTTTGACTAATCAATCCATTAACACCTTAGGAAAGTGAAAAAGGTGGCATATGCTCTAAGTAGAAAGGACCCATCGATTCTATCATTGATGAGAATTGAAAAGGATCCAATATTCTTAGATTTGATGAGGATGGACATGAGAATCATAAAAAAGGGAACATCATCAATCCTTTCACAAATTATTTCTCAAACATCTCTTTTAGAAAGCTTAAAGTATTCTCAAAAGGATGATGCGAGAATTCAGAAGAAAGTGGTAACTATCAGAAAAGGAAATCCTCGAAGTTCAATGTTAATGAAGAAGGAATTGTGAGATTTGGGTCAAGAATATGTGTTCCATCAAATCTGGAGTTAAAGAAATAACTTTTGTATGATGCACATAGTTCGAATTTATCCATTCACCCAAGAAACAAAAATATGTATCGAGATCTCCAAGAGAATTATTGGTGGGATAACATGAAGAAGGAGATCACTAAGTATACATCAAAGTGCCTGGTGTGTCAGAAAGTGAAGGCTGAGAGGCAGAAGTCTCAGGGGATGATGCAACCATTACCCATACCAACATGGAAATGGGAGAACATCACCATGGAATTTTTCACCAGACTTATGAAGACATCTAAAGGAAACAATGATATATGGGTTATTGTGGATCGTCTTACAAATACTGCACACTTCATTGCAATTCGAGAGGATTTCTCATTGGATCAAATGGCATGAATATACATTAGAGAAGTGGTAATACTACCACTATCTATTGTATCTGATCGAGATCCAAGATTCACCTATAAGTTCTAGAAGAGTTTCCAACATGCTCTGAATAATGAGCTGAACTTTAGTATGACTTATCATTCTCAAATTGATGGCCAATTTGAGTGGACTATCCAAGCACTTGAGGACATATTGAGAGCATGCTCAATGGACTTCAAAGGAGGATGGGATCAACATCTTCCCCTGGTTGATTTCTCTTATAATAAAAGTTTCCACTCAAGCATCCAAATGGATCCTTATAATACCCTTTATGGGAAGAGGTGCAGAACACTAGCATGCTGGAATGAAGTTGGGGAGTGAAAACTCCTAGGTACAGAAATGGTCGAAGAAATGGTAGAGAAGGTTAAGACCATCCAGCAGCACATTAAAGCTGCTCAGAGTTGATAAAAGAGTTATGTTGATAATAATCAACGAGACCTAGAGTTTGATGTTAGAGACATGGTATTCCTTTATATATCACCGTGGAATATAGTTATGAGATTTTTGAAGAAGGTAAAGTTTAGTCCAAGGTAAATCGGCCCTTTTGAGATCCTTGATAGCATTGGAGAAGTGGCCTATCGACTAACACTCCCAACGAACCTATCTCAAGTATATGATGTATTCCATGTATCACTCTTGAGGAAGTACATACCTGACCCATCACATGTACTCAATCCAGAGGTGGTACCATTGGAGAATGACCTCTCCTATGAAGAGAAGCCAGTGAAGATCTTAGATCATAGGGAAAAATTTCTATGAAATAAGAAAATGCCCCTCGTCAAGGTGTTGTGAAGAAACAACAAGTTTGAAGAAGCAAAATGGGAATCAGAGGAAGTAACAAAGAAGAGTTACCCTCATCTGTTTTAGTGTGGGAAAATGAAAATTTGAGGGTGAAATTTCTCAAGGGGGAAGATTGTAATGACCCAAACTTTTATTAATGAAAATTTCTCTTGATCTAATTAAATGTCTTATTATATAAAATGGTTATATAAAACATATGAAATTTCTTGGTTTTATGTTTTTGGATTTTAAAATACCATTAAGAATTGTTACTGTTGCTAATATAGCCATTGAATAGTGATCACATGATTAGTTTAAATATATGGCTTTAACAAATCCAATTTACTCAGACAAAGGAAGCGATGACCTCATCCAGTAGAATTGCTCCATATAAAGCCCATTTTTTGGAGCTCGGAAAAGAGGTAGCATCACCAGGCTTCTCTCTTGACCAATCCCAAGCTGAGCTTCAACATGTTAAGCTTGAACGGAACTGCCTATCAGATAAGTGGAAGTTAATAGAGATTACCACCCAAGTGATGTTATTTGATCCGCCCTAAGAGTATGTCACTATCACGCACCTTACCCTTAGGTCTTATGAGGGTGTTATAAGAGGTTATGTAACAAGACCCTAGCACTATGATTATATGCATTATTTTTATATATAATAAATAACATACATTCATTTTATTATTGTTACTTTATAAATGGGTTTTAAAGCACAAATAGTATTTTTAGTTAATATTCAATTAAGAAATCTATTTTGATGAATTAATGGATTTTTGAATTAAATAATATTTTAATAAAATATTATTACTAAATTAATTTTTATTAAATATAAATGATCATATAATTTTTTTTGAATACAATTTAAATTTTTATTAAGGTTTGAAAACTGTTTTTATCAAAACCCATGAATTTTCAATAAATGTCGGTTTTTATTTTAAAATTAAAAATTCACATATTTAGAAAATTATTTAGATAAAATTAATATCATTTTTTTGATTCAGGATGTCGAAATTATTTAACGGTGAATTTTTCATAATTTTCCGAGACAATCCATTTTTTGGGTAAAAAGTAAATATCGTTTAAATATATAATGTGTTTTATGACATCATAATGACCTAATAGTGATATAATAAAATACTATAAAAATGATTTTCAGAAAATATATGTTTTATCTTTAAAATAACGTGATATTATATTTTTTTGATAAATTTTATGGTTCTTTAGTGGACCCTCCAAGACTTATAAAATATTTTAACTTTTAAAATGATTTCCATGAGAGTGTGACTCACCTCCACATAAGAAAGCCTTATATTTTAATAAGTTCGGATATTGGCCTTATAAAATAATGTTTTCTACTCTAATTTGGAAAAAACTATGGGCAAAAACCGTGGAGTGGTTTTTGGTTTTGATTAGTTTAATGTGTGGTGTCCAAAACCTAAATAATAAAAAATTCCCTCTCATTTCCTATATAAACCCACTAAATCTCCCATTATTATTCACTCAAAACCTTTTGAGCTCAACCAACCTCTACCCTTGTCTCTCTATAATCTTCCCAAGACACCCCAATCTCTATAAAAGCCTCTCCCAAGCCTTTGGGAACACACTTCCAAGTAATGAATTTCTTCCTTTCTCATTTTTGTCCAAATTTATTTATGTTGTTATATCATTTTATTTTCAATTAAAAATGTTGGGGGTATGATTTAACACCTCCCCCATACTTCCCTACTTATGTTTGAATGACGAGAGAACTATTTCTATCTCATTAATTCCTCCCATGTACACCCGTTACCATGCCAAAATTCCGTAAGTAATTTCTCTCTCCTCATTTATATTCAAGCAATTATTTTATACTATGAATCTAAATTCCATTACATATGTTGGGTTATTATGTTCCATGACCCCATTACTATAAATTTCATGTATAAATTATGAGATACCCCTTTCTCTCTCATCAACCCATTTTACGATTTCTATTTGACGTCGTTATGCTACCGAAGTTACACCAAAATTTGCATGCCAAAATCATCGTGTAAGTGAATAACATACCCATTTCTCTATCAAGGTTATTAAAATTTATGAAAATTTACCTATTGATCTAGGAATTAAATTTATGTATTCCACATATCTTATTTGTGGAATAAATTATGATTTTTAATGAATCCATTTTGTATGATCCATGCGGCACACTTATGCATGAAATAAAATATTTATAAAGGGTGCACCCTGATAACACTCCAATGCATTGGATAAAGAATAGTATCATGATACATCAGGTGTAATGAGGGTTTAATCATGCTAATTCAAGTGAAATGAGGTTTTAATAATGCTAATTTAATTTCAATGAGGGTTTACTCATACTCCATGTGCAATGAGCCTTGGCTCATGCTAATATCATGTTAAATGTTGTTGCCACATTTCCATGTTATGATAATCATGCTATATCATGACTTTAAGTTCATGTTTATCTTATGATCCATTGATATGCCTATTGCCTAACATGTAATTCATTCTTTATGTTATGCCTTTTTTACTCCCTTACTAGGCTTTATAACTCACCCTTTTTATGCATGTCTTAAGATTATCCCATGCAATGCTAAGTATGAAGGAATGTTGTGGTCATGTAAAATAAGTTTTCAATAAAGATGTTGTGTTTTATGTTTATGTTGTTATGTAATGTTCCTAATTTCTCAAGGCACTATACCTCTCAATCCTCATAGTTGTCTTAAGTGCAAGTTTATGTAATAAATCATGTTTAAGTGTGTAATAAAGAGCAAGGTTTTTATATCATTTTTCATTGAACATTACATTTATATTAAATATCCATATTTTTTGTATCAGTGATATAATTATTTCCTAAACCGTATACCATTTTTTACTTATGGTGTTTATTTGAATGTTATATGACTGAGTGAAGAAATTATTTTTAATCTATATTCCTTACTCGATATGGAAATTTGTTGATAAGACATATTTTTCATGAATAAAATCAATAATTCAATATATGAAGAATGATTTGGACATGTATATATATGGATGAGGCCTGATTATAGGTAGCCCCTTGATGCATCGACAGGTCTCTTGAGACAAATCAGTTGACCAAATCTGATGGGGTTTTACTCGATAGTTTTAAACTATCTTGTTAAAGGTCATGAAAGTAGATGTATCATGATTTCTGAGATCACGATGTCCAATAATTAAGTATTTCCTTCATTGAGAATTAAATTATTATTATTATCCATGAGATTTTCATAATGATATTATCAATGGATGAATTTCATTCACAATTTATTGACTAAATGACATGTGTTTTCAGTTATTTACCTTACCATATTGATTATTCCTTATCCAATTATGATAGTCAAGTTATTGATTAAATGAAATATGTGTTCAGTTATTTACCTTTCCATATTGATTATTTTTTATTGATTTATGACTTTTTCTGTATGTAACCCTTAGCATTTGAGCTCATTGTTATTTTGTTTCAATTCCCTAGGATATGAAGAAGAATTATTAGAATGAGTTCAAGGATTCCAAATTTTTTCCATTACCATGTTTCTTATTTTCCCCCCCATGTATAATGGGTATTATATATGTATCTGGTTCTCCAAAACACATAAACTGATTATGTAACTTCCCGAACCAGATGCAACTAAGCAGTTCCACGAGCCGGTTGGTCACATGGCCTTAAACATGCCTCCCTATAAGCTAGAGATTGCTGACTAGCAGTGAGGGATCATGGTGGTATAGTGGGGAGAATATACCCTCATAATCAGAGTAATACAATAGTGAAGTAAATGAATAAATAGATAAATAATAATATCAAATTACATAAGAAAGTAAAATCATTCTGATGTAATAAACAACCAACAACAATAATATCCAGTACCATATATGAAATGATGAAATGTCATGTCTTTACATAATAAGGCATAAAAAAATATGTCAGTAGGAATTCATACATACAAGTATATCAAAAGAACCAAAAATAACAAAATTATATCTATAGATAGCATCACGAGCCATAGATCGGTCCTATGCTCCCCCGCTCCCATGCTACAATCAAATCAAGCATCAATAACTGAGCGCTTGCCCCTATCCCTACCTGTATCCATGAAGTATGTCTGGGTACCAAACGAAGGCCTGAATAGGGAGTGAGATATATTCATTAGTCCACCACCAACAGAGTCTAGAAGTATCCATTTAGTTCATATAATATAAGTAGTGTGTATAGATAATAATGGTGAAGTAGTAAAGTAAACTATAAAGGGATCAACTCTGGTTCCTGAAGGACACCAGAATTACATTACCTACTTCAGCCTGTGATGGGAAAAACTATGAACATATATCACCATAAACATATATGTATAAGTGTATATTCATGTATATATATATATTCACTATATACATAATGACATTTATAGCCATATATTTACATATGTAGTGCTAGATAGGACCCGAGGCGTAAATCAAGCATCCATGTATACTCACTAGAGCCTGCAAGGCAGTAGGGGATTCCATGCCCGAGTATCATAGATCATAAGGGCCTCCATGCCCAATTCTCATAGACGTAAGGGACATCATGCCTAAGTATCATAAGTACAGGGGATGCAATGCCCGAGTATCATAGTATAAGGGATTCTATGCTCAGGAATCACAAGTATTAGGGACTCTATGCACAAGCATCACAAGTATAAGGGACACCATGCCTGATTATGATAAGTATAAGGGATTACATGCATGATATCATGAGTATAAGGGATTCCATGATTGATATCACAAGTATAAGGGATGCCATTCCTGATATCACAAGTATAAGGGACGCTATGCCCGATATCACAAGTATAAGGGATGCCATGCCTGGGTATCAAAGGTATAAGAATTCAAATAGGTTTTATTATTTATTAACATTCCATATTAGCAATGACATAACCATTTTCTCTATTTAAACATGCGACATGGTTGTACCACTCAATTCTTAGCTAATTCTTTATAGCCATTACATTTACGAATCAAACCAAAACCATATAGAAGATGGTTTTGTCACATAAGAAATCACAATACCAAGAGAAGTTTCCAAAGGCACACTAAAATGGGTTGAAATAATTAATGGGGACCTATACCTATATGAATAAGGGGATACTAGGTCAAATCTATCGATGTCATCAATTTAACAAGGGTTATGTGTATTTTTAAGGACACACATGGAGAATCCAGTGTGTGGCATAAACATGCATAATATAAAGCAAAAATACTTGAGATATAATCACTAGACCACCTAACTTATTCATATGGAGGAATAATCATCCAGTATCATCCTTTGGTTTGGTTCATATCGGAAGAAATTGACAAAACAGACAAACACCCTGAAAATAGGGCATATGAGCTCACACCACAAATAACACCATTGACAGAGAGATAAACAAGAGAAAGAAGGAAGCAGATCGAAGATCTTATTGATAGGTATCCAATGAGATAAACGATGGCTCGATCAGATGTCAGATGGAGAATATCCTTCAAATATTTTGTTAGGTGTGGGAGAGAGCTCAAATTGAGGAGGGATTCTGTCTGCTGGAGGAGAAATAATAGGAGGGTTGAGTTATAAAGAAAGAGGATAAGAACACTCTTTTTGCCCAAAATTTAAAGAGTCGCATGATTTGGACACATGGTTAGGAAAACCATGCACCAAATGTACGGTTTTCACTGTCCAAGACAACCATCCCACACAGACTATGCACATAGTTTGAAAAATTGTGCACAACACGTGCACACCCTTCTGCCCAAAGGGGACCCCCTGCATGGCTGCGAAATATGGTTTAACAAACCATGCACTAAATGTGTGAGTCACCCTAGCCCTCTTCCTCAAGCTATATGACTTCCTGGGAACCTCACATAGTTTTGAAAAACCATTACCCTTAAGGAAAGTGACCGCACAATTGATCCACATGGTTAAACAAACCGTGTGCCTCCAGTTGATTCCTCATAAAACTGTGTTTTTAAATCCCAATGACTTCAAAACTTATCCAAATGCTTAGGAAACCTCCTGAGACTTAATTCTCATCCAAAAACATCACTTTCAAGTGATCCAATTCTCATATTTACATTTCAAGTATCAAATTAAGATTCAAACCATTCACCAATTAAAAAGTTCAAATTCTTTTGAGAATTCAACTGGTCTAAAAACACATGACCTTACAGTCTCCCTACCTTAAAACTTCTTATCCCTGAGATGTATTAGGTAAAAAAAATCAATCGACCTACTTGGGTCTTGAAGTTTCATTCAAACGGTCGTGTTTAATTTCCAAATACCCACCACACCTCTAGGAATCACTTGAGGCACGCGATACCAAATCCACTAAAAATCAATCCAATGATCAAAACTACCATCAGAACAATAAGATAGGTCTTACCTGAGATCATTTAACCCAAGAAATGATCATTCCATTGTCTCTACCATTAACTAGCCTATGGAATTTCCCACCATAGATTGTAAAATTAAACATCCAATTCCAAGTCACGGTACTCTTACCATCAAAATTACCCATCGAGGCATGTTTTTAGTGTTATTACGACACTCCTAACACATTTATAAAATTACATGCAAGGACACTACCCCCAATCCTTGATTCAAATGGAAAGGTCAAAATCTAATCGACCAAGATCAACTAGTCGTGCCGACTTTTCCTTGAAAAGCCTCGGTCGACCTTTTAAGATGCACTCATCTCATCCTGACGACATGACCAATGTGATTTCCTCATAATCCATATCCATATAATAGAGATAAAACATGCTGAAATACCTCTGATCAACTACTTCCTAAAAACACTCTACTCCTTCGACTGACGTGTCACTAAAACAAATTCTAAATCCCTTATCCCAATGAGTATAGAGATTGTTCCAAGCACGCTCACTAAAGTTTGTAACCAACTCCCAATGACGTATCCAAGAAAAACCATATCCCAAGAAAAAATTTCATCATGCTATAACCCCAGCAACAACATTATTCTAATACAGCATTTTAGAATCATTATGAGATACTCTGGACACAACGCCCGCCTCTACAATTTCACCCAAACCATTGCCGACTCATACCTAGATTCTACCAAGGATTCCATCCATACCTTTCTTCATCTATTAAATGGAATAAAAATTCCAAAATGAATATCACACAATAGGTCTCAAGGTCCCATGACCTTTCTCTCTTGAGGGTCACCCCCCAGTGACCGATGTCCAACTACCCACCCTAGGAGAAATTTTTTTGCCGTGTCAGTGAATGATTTATGATTACTAGCCCATTATCTAGAACTAGAAATATGGACTATTTCCATACATCTATTGCCACAGTTTTAAAAAACTGTGGCAATAGGTTTATATGAGGACACAGTTTTATTAAAACCATGGTTCACTACCCTAATATTATCGGGCTTCTCCTCCCGACTCACATTTCCCATCAGGCTCCCCCGCTTGAACCCTCGCCTCCCCGACCTCCGCCTCGCCGACCTATGCCACCTGAACCTCCCCTCCCCTCCCCGACATCCCCCTTACAACCCTCTCCTCCCCTCTCTGACCTCCACCTCCTGGGCATCCGACCACCACTTCCTGGCGATCTCCTCCCCTCCCCAACCTTTGCTCCCGACCTCGACCTCCCAGCCTCCGTCTCAACATCCCGGCCTCTGCCTCCCTTCCCCTAGCCCCTATCGTCTCTCTCACCTCTAGAAACATATCCCCTCTCCCCTATCATCTCCCTCTCCTCCAGTGATGTCCCCACCCGATTCATTACATCTAGGTTTGGATTTTATTCTCATCATTGCTTTTTTATTATTTCTAAACTAATAATTTATTCTTATATCAATAGCCTCAACAAGTTGACTACACAATTTCTCTTTCACATTGTTTATTCTTATATCCCCACCTGATTCATTGCATCTAGGTTTGGATTTTCTTCTTACATTTTTATTGCAACATCCTTTTCATAGATTATTCTTTCTTTGGTAGGATAGTTAGGAAATGTTTTGTTCAATTAGCATTTTAAAATAGTTCGGTGATTATTTCTATACTTTGATGGTTTTGAATTTTTTTTGGTAAGTGTTCAAATCTATGAGTTTAGGATTTTATGGATAGGGGTTTTTCGTGTGATGGGCTTGATGGTCAAGGTGATGTTGAATTAAATTATATAAATGGTTAAAGTTAGGTGGTCATTACTTTCATTAATATTTTTTGATAAGGTGTTGTTAATACAGTTTTCCTAGTAGTTTAATTATTATATATGGGTTATTTTATTTTAATATTGCCTATAAATTAGGGTCTTGTGATGGTAAAGGGTCTAAACCATATTTAAATTCACTAAAAAATTTCATAAATAAATTTAAGTAGTTCATTCGAATGAGGATATAATTGACCAAGTGATATTGGATAATTATTTTAGATCATGTGATTATTATCATTACTGTTGTTGTTGTTGTTGTTGTTTTTGTTGCTGTTATGGTTTAGATTAAATTTTTTAGAGAATTGAATCAATTTCATCATAATGTGATCAAAGAGGTGATACAACATTAAACCCTAATCATACCTTTACAGATGTGGTTTCTGGGAGATCCTTTATGTGTGACACGAATGAAGCATCATCTCAGATTTCTCCTTCTACATTTCAGAATAAGAGGAAATTGTTCATTTATTTTTTGGGGAAGGAAATGAATTTTTTTGCATCATACTTTCATTACTCTCTTGTCAGTAAGTTCATTAACTGACATCCTTTGAATAATTTTATCATGAGTTTTATTGATTATATTAGATTTGTTTCATTTGATTAGGGGGTTCTTGATTCCTAACTTTTCCTAGTTCATTCTTCCTCGAGAAAGAATTATTATAGATTTTGGTCTCATGGAAATTGGTCCTTTATAGGATGTTGTGTGAAGATGATGAAATGGACTATAAACTTTTAAAGTGATGTTGAAAAAATTTTGGTTACCATTTTATAGGATTTCAAAGTTTACACGTTCACCTTTTCAAGTAAAATTCTTTGTCTATTATTGATAATCATATTGGCACACATATTAAGATCGATTCAGCCACCTATAAGATCTCAAGACCCTCTCTTGCGAGGATTTTCACATAGGTGAAGTTCTCCAAACCATTACTCTTATTTATCTAGATTAAGAATGGGGTGAATGGATTTTGGAAAAAGGTTTCTTATGAAAATCTAATAGATTACTATCTATCCTATTCGAAATTCAATCAAGATATTTTGTCTTGTGGCAAGGTGATATCAAAAGAACCCACTTCACAGATACATCATCTCTACTGCAGCTGACCCTTATTGCGTGCTTCAAAAATCATTGTCCGTCTGTGGATGCTTTCGACCGATGGATATTTGAAGCATGACATCTGAAATAATGAGCAATGGTAGGGCTGGTTGATTCCAAAAACATTATGATCTGGTTTTAATATGAGGATGATCTAATTCATGCCTGGTCGAGCGCGCCTCACATATGTGGTGAAGCTCAGTTTCTGCTATTCAAGTGGTCCTACGACTTCCATAGGAAGCATGATTCTTCAAAAATGGTGGTATGGGTAAGACTACTGGAACTCCCTCTCCCCTTCTAAAAATCATCAATTCTTCATATGCTTGGTAATTTGGTTGGATGAATCCTATGTGAGGACAGTAGAACTAAGGCGGTTTGTCATCCGATATCACCAAGGATTTGTGTTGAAGTTGATGTTACTAATATGCCTGTTGATTCTTTTTTGATTGTTGTGGGTGAGGAGTTCCGATATAGAAAAGTTTTTGTTTTTGAATCATGGTTTTAGTTCTATGCGTCGTGTTTTAGACTGGGACACATGATGGAGGATTGCAGGAGCAGGGGGCCGAAGCATTCAGGTAGGGATGTCCAGGTGCCTCCCTCTTTGGTACATCATGCTGGTAAGATACTAAACATGGATTTTTATGTTTCTACTGAGGGATTTGAAGGTTAAATTTGATATTATGGAAAGGATGTTGGTATGATGAATTTAGATGCTACAATGGACACAAATCAGATAGTGGTGGTACCTTCTAACCTAAAGGTCTCTAAGATTTTCAATAGGTTGATTAAGGATATGGAAGGTCCTTTAATTAAGAGTGAAGACTAGTTGGATGAGAGTAATGCTTCTGTGACTCGGGTGGCAGACTACAAGGAGCATGTTTCTGGAGAGGGGGAAACAAAACATATGGACCACCCTCCCTCAGCCTATGTTGCTTCGTTTGTAGAGATCTTAAGATATGGAGTCCCACCCAAGGAGGGAATACATGGGACTGCCAATTTTGTAGCTAATCAAACCACGTTTGGACTTGTAGGGGGTTACAACTCAGTGACACAGTCTCCAGTCCAACTGAACAACAAGTTTCAAGGCCTTGCAGTGGAAGGATTGAACTTTGATCAACCAAACCCACTCCAGGACAATGACGAGGTCTGCGAGAGGGAGTCCAGTGAAGAAAACACTAGTAATTCTGCAGGGGAGCCTATGAGCCTGAGGAGTAACATGAGGAGGAAGGGTATCCGTAAAGGGAATGATCACTCCTATTTACCACCTCCAATGGATACTTGATCAAAAAAAAAGTTAAATGCCAAGAAGATATACAGAGAGACCATT
Source organism: Viscum album (assembly GCA_963277665.1). NCBI lineage: Eukaryota > Viridiplantae > Streptophyta > Magnoliopsida > Santalales > Viscaceae > Viscum > Viscum album. The sequence continues at coordinate 1,984,434,982 of OY728119.1, forward strand.
TACTAGCAGAATTCAGGTGCTATGTGTGATTAATCCTGGGATTTGATTTTGAGTTCGGAAGAAGAAATGGTCAATCAGGTTCCACTTCTCAATACTTCTGAATAGGAAGCTTCCAAAATGATGGGAAGGTCACTAAGGGTGACTATCAATGAGGAGAAATACACTTGGATTGAAAAAAGGACTTAATTCTTGTTGGGGGAATTCAACAATGAGAAGATCAGTCTAAAGGAGTATATTCAGTCCTAGGACAAGTTGGACACTAAGTTCAAAGATTTATTAATAGATGAACCAAACACTTAGGTTTCCCCTATATCCTGGAAATTGTTTAGAGAGATTAACTTTGGTAAACTCAAATTATCCTTCAATGGATTTGTGATCTCCTTTTGTGACTTATTTCCTGGTTTCTCACCTTTTCTTAAAAGTGTTTGGATTGGATTTCATGATTGTGTTCATTTTGTGGCCCTAGAGTTCACAGTTGGACTATCCTAGTTTTACTTCAAGGGGATTCTCCAGAAGAGGTTCAGAGTAGAGGGTTTCCGCCTGATCATTGCTCTTCGGATTTGGATGTTTGAGATGGTATGGAATATTCCATTAGTTCCATGCTCTTGCATACTTTCACATGATTGCTTGTTGAGAAGCAATGAGAAGGTGAAACTGATCTTAATGTTTTTTATGGGGAGGGGATTTCCTTTTTTGTATCGATCTGGGCTGGGCCTTGGGATTTAGATCTATGGAGGTTTGATTGATTTTAGTCTTTGATGTCTTGTTGGGTCCCCCTAACCCCTTAAGAGGGGCTTATGTTTCAATAAAAAAATTAATTTTTAGTCAGTGGATAGGTACCTTGTTAGTCATTCTAAACATAACCTAGATAAGTGACTTTAGATTTGGGGTTTTTTCTGGATTTTTGATTATTGTTAATAATGCTCAAACAAACTCTGAGGTGATTTTAAAAGGGGATGATGCCTCTAATATCTCAGGAGTTGACCACCCCACTCATGAGGAGGCTCGAGGGGTGTATAGTGATTCTGGTGAATCTACTCATGACACACTTGAACATGTATGCAAAATTAAAGAATATTTTTTAAAATTGGTGGATACTTTTAACAAAAATCTATCTTTATGTGGGATGGTGACTATAGTGGTGTTAAAGATGAGTTTATCACAATGATTATTCTCCAATAACTAAATTTTCTAGAGGAGATGAATTCTTGTTATATGTGTTGCATTTTTTATATTTTAAATTTGAATGAAAGATTATTTATGGAATTTTACTTACTAATTTTTAGTGATTATGGAATTTGAAGTCTAAAATCAATCATGTTCATCCTCAATGGTTGAGGTTCACTTACTAGGTCCATTATGATCTTAATGGGTTTTTTGACGATGCAATATTAGTTGAAGTTTTCTCCTTGACATAATTATGATGATTTAAAAGATATGTCTATTTGAATTTAATGATTAGATAATCGGTAGGTTGAGGATCAATTATTGGTATTTATGGAGATATTGTAGGCAGTGATGGTAATCATCCAAGATGATCATCAAGATGGGTTTTTTGATGATGTGATGGATGTTTCAAATTTATTAATGGTTTATTATGATACATAAATAAATATATTAAAATGGGTGTTACTTTATGATGGAATTGAAATCTCTAGGGCGATACCAATTGGATGTGCTTCAACTGTAGAAAAAAATGAATCTTCTAAGGAGTGGCTGCTATAAATTCTGATTAGATTTTTCAAGATCCAAATATATTTTATGGTATTTATGGTTTTTTTTCACGTTGGTGAAAGCATGTTTCACCTCATGTTTTCATCTGTACATTTTTACTATTATAACAAAATTTTGGGGGGTATGAGTTGGTTTTCCAACTCTTACCCTGGGTTGTTTCTGATTATTATTATTATTCCAAAAAATATTATCCTAGTGGTTTGGGTTATCATATGACATCTAAAAGATCTAGGTTTCAAAAACTAAATCTTGTATAAATCCATGGATTATTAGGAGTGTTATGTTTTTCTTTGTTATAAGTGTGAATGTGGGAATAAGGTCTATGCGATGCCATGTGTCTTGTATTGAATATCAGTGAAGTGAGGATGGATAATTGAATAGTTTTTTAGGGAGATAAATTAGTGGTGATTTATTTGATGATGTGGGCAGTGTGGTCTTTACATGGATAGTGAGATAGGATATTGAGATGGATTCAAGTTGTCATTTTAAATATCATAGATATTTTAAATCACAATTTTTATATGCCTTAGGATCACAAATTTTTTTTGAAACTTTTTAGGTAGAAATTTTGTTCATATCCTTTGTGGTACATCGAACTACAAGTTATTATCCTTCCAAGCCTGATCTATCTTACATGCTAGGAGATCATGAATATCATTTATATTTAGACAAGAGGTAAATATTCTTAATCATTTTCTTCTCTTTCTTTTTAATGTTAATCAATGTTTAGGAAGAAACTATGTTCTATCATGACATAAAAATAACATATCCAAAATTACACTTTATAATATTTATTGAATAAATAAATAAATATTCAACGAGAAATATATTAATATGAGAATCCAATTTGAGGTGAATACAAATTCTTTAATACCAATTGAGAATCCAAAAGATGGTATCCACCCTCTATTTTTATTTGAGGAGGAATATATGGAATATGTTATACACTGAGAAGGGTGGAATCATTATAGCTGTTCAATTTATCAATTTTCAATACCTTCATTATTTTACATCATTTACTATTAGGTAACATTTCTATTGTTCTCTCTCTATATATATTGTTATTTTTTTTTCTCAAAAAACACCACTAAACACACACACACACACACAATAGACATGATAATTTATAAGGTTCACCTTTCAGAATAAAATTTTATCCATTGGAATGAATTAGTTTCCATTTAGATGATATGATTGGCTTGTATCAACCCATGAGCACAATTTGGTAGGTTTAATCCTTTTCCCATGTTTGGTGTATCCCACACTCTAAATAATCCCATTAAATGTTTATACTTCTACCCAAATAGATTCACATTTTTACAAACAACAACTAAAGAGTCTTCCTCAGAAATTCTATAAGATTTTTAAAACGTTGTTTCCCTTCTTATTCTTCCACTTTAAGTTTTACATAAACATGTCATGATATATTTTCTTCTATTTCATACAAAAAAATAACACAATTAATTCTATTCATATTAGTAAATAATCAATATCATTATTTCTTAAAATCACAACTTATTTCCTCCTTTTTATTTCTTCTTCTTATTCTTTTTAGATTACTTTAAATAGTAACTCTGTTATTCTTCCATATTCTTAAACATCAGTGTATGAATCAATTATCACTGTATTTATTCTATTGGATTCATGAAACAATATGTATTCTAGTTATGTTCCATGTAATATCACATTCAAACATGTCACACACAAAAATATTCTTATTTTAGAAATGGTGTTGTTTAAATCCTTCTCTTATTGATGCTATAGATTATATCCTCTAAATTCTACTATCAAACTACACTCTAATCTATCTTCTTATTCTCATATTTTCAATTAGTGCTCTGTTATACACTCCAAATTATTTATTTACTCTTCTTTATGTATATGTACTACTTTTCACAGTATCCTTCCTTATTTTTGAATTTTAATTTTAATTTCAAATACTCAAACATCTTTCAACTATTTTTATAAATTATTTAGATCAATCCAAGACATTGTATCATGTTGACATTCTAGATATATTTGATTCTTCTAAAAACAACATCCTAGAATAAATTTTTGAGACATTATATATTCCAATAATACAGATTGGTAAAATAATTTGTAACTGAATTAAACTCCCGTACTTAGCTTACACCATATCATGGTATAGAAAAAATGATACTTTTTCTTTCAAAATGGAAACCAATAATGTGTATTACTCCTTCCAATAATTTTTTATTTTTATGTATACTTTCAACCACATATTGGTGAACTGTGGGTGTGGCCCTATTCCTCAATCAATTTTGACTTGAAACACCACTTGAAAACCATGGATAACTTCACTGATTACCACGGGTGTTGTGGGATTTCCTATTTTATACAGGGATACAAATACTTCACCATGAAATATAGCACAACAACATTATTTTTTTTACTTCCCATATCACCCTTCTTATACTATATATCTTCAATGAATTATTCCACTATAACCATGCCATATTCTATGGCCATTTTGGCCTAGGATTCTTCACACAAGTATTCTAGATGATCACTACAGAGACTACCACGACCATATTGGACTTGTTTTTTCACACAAGAACATGATCATTGCATCATGACCATCATAATGCCCTCTTTGATGGGCGTGGCATTCCTGGCTACTTCTCCATCTTCACCATGGCCAAAACTACTCTATTTCCTTTCTTATGGTATGAAATTCCTTCATGATGAACCAATCATGATTTTTGTAAATGTGAAGATTATTTCACATGGAATTTTTAGATTTATAACTTCATCCAATGATCCATGGACAAACCTTGTGATAATTACTTCATCGTAGATATTTATAGAAAATCTCAATGGATCTCCAAATGATAACCTACCACATGAAGATATATGGATTAACACATGAAATATTATTTATCTATCACACATTAGCTCAGTTGTAGACTAGTTTTTTTTCTTATACTTGCTGCATTTATTCTATTATTTTTGGTTATATGACTAAAATATTCTTGTTTATTGAGTTATATTCTTTTGAATTTTCTATGTTTTTTGTTTTACCATAATTTTAGGGTATGAGAATTACTATGTTCTACCTTGTGTTGCAGGTACTTGTGAGATGGTTCTGGACTTCTTTTATAGTTTGTCTTATAGGGAGACTCATGTAAGTGCAATGATGTGCTTTTTTATATATTTGGAGTTGTTTAATTCTTAGTATGTAAGTAGCTTTAGTGTATAATTTAATTTATAAATTGAGTACCACGTTGATCCTCTATGTGATAAATAGAGTAACTCATTCTCATTTTGTAACATTGTTTTTAAACCCATGAAATATATTTAGTGTCTGAGAAATTTCACCAATGGTTAGTAGATCCTCTGACCTGATACAAGCCAATGGGTTGGGTTGGGATGTTAATAGGGAGGGAGACTGGTAAGATCAGGGGGGAGGGGGACTGTTAGGTGATGAGGGGAGGGGAAAATGGTAGGGGGGACTAGCAGGGGGTGGGGGGGGACTGGTAGGGGTAGGGGGAGGAGAAGCTGACAGGGGGAGGAGGGAACTAGCAGGGGGAGAGGACTGACAGGGGGAGGGGGATGGCAGGGGGGAGGGGACTGGCAGGGGGTGCAAGGGGTAGGGTGGGTGGGGGTGTAAGGGGGGCTAGCAGGGGGAGATGGATTGGTAGGGTGGGTGGGGGGAATGACTGGCGGGGGGAGGGGAAACTGGCAGGGGAAGGGGGGGAACTGGTAGGGGGAGGGGAAACTGGCAGTGGGAGGGGGGGGGGGAGAACTACCAGGGGAGGGGACTAGTGGGGGGGGGGGGGTACAAGGGGCATGGTGGGTGGGGGTGAAAGGGTGGGACTAGAAAGGGGGGAACCTGCAGGGGGTGGGGGTTAAAGGGGGAGGATAAGGTGGGAGGGAGGGGGACTGGCAGGGGGGACTAGAAGGGGGGTGGAAGGGGCAGGGTGGATGGGGGTGAAGGGGGGGGATAACAGGGGGAGGGGGATTGGAAGGGGTAGGGGGGAGGGGAAACTGGCAGAGTGGGGTGGGGGGGAACTGGAAGGGGGCAGTACTGGCAGGGGGGAGGGTAGGACTGCTAGGGGGGAGGGGGAACTGGTAGGGGTAGGGGGAGAACTGGTAGGGTAGGGGAGGGGAAACTGGCAGGGGGAGGGGGGGGGGGGAACTAGTAGGGGGAGGGGGTGTGCAAGGGGTAGGGTGGGTGGGGGTGCAGGGGGGGACTAATAGGGGGTACTAGTAGGGGGATTTCCAGGGGGTACTAGTAGTTGGTAGGGGTGCAGGGTGGGGGGGGGGACTAGTAGGGGAACTAGTAGGGGGTGGGGGTGAAAGGGGGAGGACAAGGTGGGGTGTGGGGGACTGGAAGGGGGAACTAGTAGGTGGGGGAGGGGTAACTGGAAGGGGGAAGGATTGGTAGTGGGGGGGGGGGTGGACTGGCAGGGGGTGGGGAACTCATAGGGGGGACTGGAAGGGGGGGGGGTGAAAGGGGTGGTGGTGGTGGTGGTGGGGGAACTACTAGGGGGTGGGGGTGTAAGGGGGAGTACAAGGGGGTGGGGGGGAATATAAGGGGGTGGGGGGGAATGGTATGGGGGAGGGGAAACTAACAGGGGGTGGGGGTGAGAGCGGGAGGACAAGGTGGGGGGGGGACTGGAAGGGGGGAACTAGAAGGTGGGGGAGGGGTAACTGGCTGGGGGGAGGATTGGTAGTTGGGGGGGGGAAGATTGGCAGGGGTGGGGAACTCACAGGGGGGTACTGGTAGGGGGGAGGGGGTGAAAGGGGTGGGGGGGACTAGCATGGGGTGGGGGTGTAAGGGGGAGGGCAAGGGGTGGGTGGGTGGGTGGGGGGGGGGAACTAGCAGGGGGTGTGTGGGGGGGGACTGGCAGTGGGGAGGGGCCACTGGTAGTGGGGGGGGGATGAATTAATTTTTTTATACCATATAAATGATATAGACATGGTTTTAACCATTGAAGTAGGGTCCTAATTCTATGGTTTTAACCATGGCAGTTAGTAAGACCTACTGCCACAGTGATAACGACCACGATTTTCCAAAACCGTAACCCGTTCCCATTTCCAGAGAATGTTTATCATGGAGAAATATAAACTTGAATCATAATTAGGGTCATCACCTTCCAATGGAAAATGGTGTACCATGAACCATTTTTCTTATTTTTAAACAACCCCTTGAGAAAAACTTTTAGATAGTTATTTCATAAAACCATAAGTACTATTTTAAATAGGTAGCTTGGTGTATAGATGAAGTTCTCTTAGCATACTCAGGGTGATTCCAAGATAAGGGGAATGGTCTCCTATTAATTAGTACTACACTAATATTTTATTGATAGGAATATATAGGTTCCTCTGAGCCATGCTTGTATCAACTATGCCACACCATCCATTTTCAATGCTTGACACCATGTCACCCGACCAAATTATGTTCAAGTCCATTCTAGTTTATCCCTTACCCCGAGCACTTTCTTTGAATTACCCAAAGATCCAAGACACCTTTCCCACAAGTGTCACATTATAAACTATTGATTATTGACCCTTACTTGGCCGCTCATTGATGGTAAATTCCAAACCATTTTTGTGAACAATAGGCATGAGCTAAAATTTCCATACATGGTGGATGTACATTTGTACCACTCGATTGAAAAACCCAACTCATGGTTCCAAGAGTCATTAGTCAACAAGGTCAAACTAACCATTCTACATGACACATAAGTATTTGAATACACAGGATTTCCCTTGGAAATCCACTTCAAAATCAGGCATCTCACATGTTCTAAAACCTACTGAATGACCGCCTGTCTTACAATTTTGTTTTAGAGAAGAACGTATTAACCACACAACCACTACCGGTCAACTAGGACAGGTACCCAAATAGTATTTTCCATTTTTATTAGTTTTGATAAACAGGCACTGAGGGTTCTTTTTCAAAAGAAAGGGAATCACCATTCCTTAATCAAAAGACTCAAGAACCCACCATGCATCGATTTAGAAAAGAGCGTAAAATGATGTTTACCAAAAAAGGAAATTGTAGTCCCAAAAAAACCTCTTCCAAATGTTTTACTTAATATAAAAACATCATTTAATTACTTGGTTTCGATTCCACATAATGGCGTGTAGGTCCATCCACCTATCCCTAAGGTCTATAGCACGAAAACCACAAACCTCAAGGGTATTTATTACATGACATCTAGTACACCTAAAAAAACTCTTTTAGAAGAGGTTAAACTAAATTAGGTGGAGAAAGTATCAACCTACAAGGGTTATAACCCATCATCATAGGTGTAACAACATCAATTTCCAAACATCAGGCTACCAAGCCTTGATCATCATTGAGAATCCAAATGGGGAATTTATTGAAATAATGCTAATGTAAAGAATAAAAGGATGTCACTCAGAAGTATATACATACTATAGAACCCTCTTGAAGTTTAACTTTATATACAACCACATGTCTTCCAGGGGTGTCCTTTCATTAACTTGAGTCTTTCTTGGAACAACCGGCACCGAAATGGAACCTATCATATAATAATTGGAAGGATGAATTTATCAATTCTTTAATATCGTAAGGTTATACCATAATTGATCTAGACCCTTAAATAACCAAGGCATTGACAGTAAAACAAGGTCACACCTGAAATATCACTAGGCTATATCACCTAACCTCTAGGTCTAACACATCCTAGGAAGAAGTAAGAAAGGGATATGTGGGAAACATCCATGTTCCCATCCCAAATAAACATCTGAATCTGACCCTTTACATGAGGTATCATGGTAAAAAAATCTATAAAAGGTTTTATTTTAAGTAATTTAAATGATTCTCATTCATTTAAACATTTAAAATAGTTCGTATACCAAGAATATTGAGTAACGGTTTTTAGTGCATCTATACCACTCACTTTATTTAGTTGAATCCATGCAGCATTTGGAAAATTATATCAAATTTTACTTTTTAACCATTTATTTAATTCAATAGATTTCACAACTGGCTTAGTTAAAGAAAATTTTAATTTACTATCTATATAGGAAAACCCTATTTAGTTTTCAATTGGCATTTTAATTAACTAACGCTTTATAATAATAAAGCTCAAAAGCAGATAAAAGGCCTTTTATTAATTAAGGGAACTAGTCATGTAAGGTGACACCATACATTTATATGTAAAAACATATAATTGTATGAGATGATTTAAATAACTATCCCATTAGCATAACCATACCCCCATGGGGTTGAGCACTAAGGCACAAAAGAATAAGTTGACCTACAAAGATCCCCCAAACAAGGAATAAAGGTGACCTATGAGGGTCCCATCATGTTAATATGGGTTCAATTAAATGCAACACATATTATTTTATATTACAAAAATTCAAAACACCCTTAATGGGTTGTCTCAAAGCAACATGCCAAGGCTGGCCTACTTGGGTCGAGTCCAATTTACCTCATAAGCAACACACCCCAACTAACCTACTTGTGTCCAGTTGTGCATCTAACAATTTAGTAATATGGGTCATCATGCCCAATAATAGAGGTACAATCTTGTGTAAAAGTATCCATTTTCTATAATAATTCAAAGTTATCATATGTGTGTAAGATTCATGGTTCAGTTAGATGAATTTTCATTCCGAGGTTATAAGGGTACTTACCTTTATATGTCTCAAAATACATTCATTTAACTGAAACATAATTTTTCACAGTTATTTCTAGAATATATAACAAATATATATATAATGCTTTGATTATATGGGTTACCCTCACCAATTTATAAAGGCCTATACAATTTATAAATTGGTATGTGAACCCATTTAATCACAACCATAAATGTTTCATCCCATGCAACCAATGGTCCATGGATCAAACATATCATAACTGGATAATTAAGGTACCACCATCAACTATATAGGAAACCACCATTTAGTTTGATGAAGAAACTTTAATAACCAATTGTTTCTAACAATATTACAAATCATGCTATTATATAAACAAGAAATTACAAGCATGTGAGATGACTTTTTGAAAAATCATGGCGTAAAGATAATAATGATAATTATTATTATAACATGGTATACAAGAAAGCATGCTAAATAATTACCTAAAAAGGGTAGAAAAATCATCATGCACCAGTAAATCTATGATGTGACCTACATGTCATGGCATGTTATTTTTATGTGCCTATAATGATGCATGTAACAACACTTCCTTTCTATACTAGGCAAGGGTACATTTCATAAATAATAAATCAATAAACAATGTAAGTACAACAATCACCAAAGGTGAAATAATAATCAATTGTAATATAGAACAACTGTCCCATCCCTAACAACTTATTTCTTCCTGCATGCTTGGGTTGTCCGGACCCAGACATGAGTTGTCTACCAAGTGCAGACACATTTCTAGTTTCCAATCTACCATCAAAAATAGTAAGAAAAAATGAAAATGAACCCACTGATACCAATTTGTAACATCCCGAACTGAATTCCACTAAGTGGTTCCCTAATCTAGTTGGTCACATGACCTCAAGCACACCTCCCCATATGCCATAGGCTGCCAACTAGCAGTGAGGGTCCATGGTAGTACATTGGGGAGACTATACTCTCATAATCAAAGTATAATAATAGTGAAGTAAATGAATAAATAGTGGAAACATAATATCAACTAACAACATAAAGTCAAATCATTATAATGTAATAAAAGACCAAAAACAATAATATCCAGTACTATATACAAAATGATGCAATTTTACATCTCTACACAATAAGGAATAGAAAAACATGGTAGTAGGAATGCATAAATACAAGTGTATCAAAAGAAACAAATAAACAAAAAGACTATATACAAATAGAATCATGATCTATAGCTTGCTCTTGTGCTCCCCCACTCTCTTGAAATAATCAAACCAAGCATCAACAACCGGACACTTTCCCCTATCCCTACCTATATCCATAAAGTATGTCCAAGTACCAAATAGTGGCCCAAACAGGGTGTGAGATATACTCAGCAGGCCACCACCAACAGTGTCTAGACATATCCAGTCAGTGCATATAATATGAGTAGTGTATAGATATAATAATGGAGAAGTATCAAAGTAAATTGTAAATGGGTTGGCTTTGGAACTTGAATGACACCTAGATGACACTACCTGCTTTAGCCATTGTCGGGAACACCTCTGAATAGATATCACTATAAACATATATGCATAAATTTATATGAATGTATTTATATATATTATCTATAAACATAATGAAGTTTATAGCCATATATTTACATATGTAGTGTTATCTAGAACCCGAGGAGTAACTCAAGCATCCATGTCTAGTCACTAGAGTCTAACAAGGAAGTAGGGGACACCCTGCCCGAATATCATATATTATAAGAGTCTCTATACCCAAGTCTTACAAGTGTAATGGATTTCATTCCCAAGTATTATAAGTATTAGGGATACCATGTATGAGTATCATAATATAAGGAACACAATGATTGGGTATCACAATCATAAGGGACGCCATTCCCGCATATCACAAGTATAAGGGATTCCATGCCCGAGTATAATAGGTATAAGGGAATCCATGCCTAATTTTAAAATTATAAGGTATTTCATGTCTGATATCATAAGAATAAGGGACGTCATGCTCGTTATCTCAAGTATAAGGGATTCCATGTCCGATATCACAAGTATAAGGGACGTCGTTCCCAAGTATCATATGTATAAGTAGTAAAATAGGCTTTATTATTTATTAAGATTCCACTTTATCAAGGGTGTAACCATTGTGTCTATTTAAACATGTGATTTGGTCATACAAACTCATGTCTCAGCTAATTCCTTATAGCCATTGCATTTAGGAATCAAACCAAAACCATATTGAAGATGGTATAGTCACATAAGCAGTCATAATACCAAGTTTAGTTTCCATAGGCACACCTAAAGGGGTAAAAATAGTTAATGGGGACCTATCCCTACTTAAATAAGGGGGTATTAGGTTAATTCTATCAATTCCATAGATTTAAAAAGGGTTATGTGTATTTTTAAGGCAGCACATGAAGAATCCGGTATGTGACATCACAACACATAATATAAAGAAAAAATACTTGAGGGATAATCACTAGACCACCTAACTTATGTATGTAGAGGAACAATCATCCAGTATTTGCCTTTTTTTGGTCCATATTGGAAGAAAATGAAAAAAATAGACAAACACCCTGAAAATATGGCATATCATCTCACACAAAAAATAAAAACATCAACAGTGAGATAAATTAGAGAAAGAAGAAAGTTGATTGAAGCTCTTACCAAGAGGGATCCAATGAGATGAATTATGGTTTGATTAGATTTATAATAGATAATATCCTTCAAATCCTAAGTTAGGCATGGGAGAGAAGTCAAATAGAGTAGGATTGTTTTTTATTAGAGGAGAAAGAAAAGGACAGTTGATTTATAAAGAAAGAGGAAAAAATAGTCTTTTCACCCAAAATTTAAAGACTCGAATAGTTTTGCCACATGGTTAGGAAAACTGTGCACCAACTGTGCAACTATAACTATCCAAGATAGCCACCCCTCATGACCCATGTGTAGGGTTTGAAAAACTGTGCACAGTTTGTGCACACCATTCTTCCCAAAGCCCCCCTACACAACTGCAATGCACTAGTCATGTGAGTCACCCTGACCCTCTACCTCAAGCTGCATAGATTTCTAGGTATCTCAAACAATTTATAAAAACCATAACCCTTAAGGAAAGGGATCACATGCTTGATTCACACTATTGAATTAACCACACACCAACCATGCGCCTCTAGCTGTTTCGTCCCAAAACTAATTTTTTAGCGCCCGATGCCTCTGAAACTCATACAAAAACTTGGGAAACCTCATAATACTTAAACTTCATCCAAAAAATTACACTTTCATGTGATCTAATGCTTATATTTACATTTTGAAACTCAAATTAAGATTCATCCCATTCACAAACCGAAAAGTTCAAATTCTTTCAAGAATTAAACAAGTCAAAAAATGCGAGACCTTACAGATCAAACCTTTGGTATTTGAACCCTTGTATCTATGCTAATATAATAAAGTGGTCACTATATTCAATTTAATGGATTTGGGGTCATTACTTTTGGTATCAGATGAATTTTAGTAAAAACCATGAGAACTAGATTACAGAAAACATAGATTAGGGAATATAACCCTATGATAGACTTTGATGATATATATATAGAATAAAATCTTAAAGATTTGGTAAGAAAGAGACTATGTGATTTTTTCTAGAAACACATCCCTTTTTGGATACTAAAAGTGGATTTGGTTTTGGAACATATGTACATAGGGGTAATAACTCTGAAAAGGGTGGATTGGGCTTGAACTGATCATCACCTGGTGCATGAAAACAATCCTTAGTACACACCTAGTTTGTCACTCCCTAGAGATATGTTTAAGATAATTTACATTTTCTGTACAAACCATTAAGAAGTATTTTAAAATAAGATATTCCCAAAGAAACAAATTTTATTATTATGAGATTAACAATGCATATTTTTTTTAATTTATTTTAAGTGTTACACTATATTTAAAATTATACATTACATTTTAAAATTCATAATTTTATGAGTTAATCTAGTATACTCCATTTTTTTTAGAAATGGAACATATAAGGAATAATGGTATCAATACTCATGGCCAATATAGAGATTGCCTTACTGAGTAATCCAATACAACTAGTGTTGGGACTAAGTAGATAATGGCTATATTAGGAAAGCTTAATTAGGTTATGAAAAATAACCTTTCTTAGATGGAGAAACCTATTCCAGAATGTGATTCTCTTATGTTATATTGATTCATGTGATAGAAAAACCCATCATTCTGGGAGATTACTAATCCAATGGTAGATGAGAAATTGATTAAGTCTCTTGAGAAGATATTTATGGCCTTAGGATGTGATGAAAAGGAAAATGTTACATTTGTAGTGTATTATCTCAAAGGTGATTTTGATCAATAGTGGACATTGATCTAGAATAATTGGGAGGAAAAGGAAATATATTACATGGAATAGAAAACTTTTAAGGAGATATTCTTCAAAAAAATATTTCCCACATGAGTAATAAAATGAAATGAATAGAAAGTTCCTTAGACTAAATAAAAGGAAGAAGAAAGTGATGCAAAGTATAAGGCTACCTTTACAAGTATAGCTAGGTATGTTATAGATTATATACAGAACATGGAGTACAAGATTGACCATTTATTTGAAGGTCTTAAGGAAAGTCTCTAAAGGGATCTCGTCTCTCAAAAATTTTCATCATATGATGAAATAGTTTTATGTGCCATCAAAATAGAGAAGTGATTTAATAGATCCTATATGTACAAGGGAAATCAATAAAATAATTGGTTGAATGAGAACTAAAAAAAAGGAACAAATCAATGAAGAATAAGATAACAAAACAATTTACATATCATGATAACTTTGGAAAGGATCGTCACAAGGAATTATTGAAGGGATTGGGAGTTTATTATAAGTGTGGAGATAAGGTTCATTAGGATACATAATGAAAAGAGAAGAAAGGAAAAATTTTTATTCAACATTTCAACTGGAGGGATATGGGGCACTGTGCAAAAAAATTCCCCAAACATAAGGGGACTATACCACAGAGGAGGCTAAGGGTAGAATTACAAGATTATGTGATCACTAAAACTAAGGTGGAAGTACCCAATGATGTGGTGGTAGGTACTTTAATAATAGATTAAGATTTATCTAATTATTTATTTGATTTAGGATATTCTTACTCATTAATATCTTCCAATTTTTCTAAGAAAATTAGATATTTCCCTAGAAATTTAAGAAGGGAGTTGTCAATAAAAACTCCTCATGGAAGTATCATTTCAATACGAATGTGTCATAAATCCCCTATTATTACATATAAACATGCTTTATTTTATGACCTTATTATCATACCTATGGTTCACTTCGATATAATCCTCAGTACAGACTGAATTTCAAAAATATGATGCAAAAAATTTATTTTAAGAAGGAAATTATGATTTGTGATGAAGATATAGAATTACTTATTTTTCGAGGAGAGAAATTATGGAATCCTGTATTTTTATTACATAACTTGTCATTACATTTTACAAACAAAGGATCTTTAAAGTCTAGTGTATGGAAAATAAGGTACATAAAAAATGAAAAAATATAAAATTATTTTAATATAGTTGAAAGGATTATTGAAATGTTCATACTAAGTTCAATTACTACATTTCATAAATTGGGTACATACATTAAAGGAAAGGGTGAGCATAAGGCCCAGTAATGGAAAACAGGGAAAACAGTTTACACATGAGCTTGAGAGAATACAATAAGAACTTGAAGAAATATCATAAAGGTATGATAAAGAGGAATATAATGATAATAAGAACTTGAATAATATCTTGAAAATGTGACTAAAACATTTATTTTAGAAATTTATAAGCATATCACCAAGGTCCATCCCCAAGGTGTCATAAAAATTACCAAGGTTATTACAAAGGTATCGTAAACTTGTTATCTCTAGAGATTAATTTCTTTACCCAATTCATTGGAGCACTATTTGGGAGAAACCTTAATATGTATTTATTTTAATGTGATCCACATATATCATAATAAAACATTTCATAAATAACCCATATAGAATAAAAGAAATGGGTTTTATATCAAAATCATGGTGTTTTTAAAAAGTACTTAAAACAAGATCATTATGTCATTTATAACCCATGGAAATTGAATGAGGATTTTATGTATATAAATTATAGAATAAAATAAACAATTTTTATGTCTTTATGAACACTCCTGGAAATGAAAGAGGTTTGGTTATTCACATAAAGAAAATAAAATAATTTTTTGAGAAAAAGAGAGAGATTTTGAGACGAAAATTCTGCAGCATAATAGATATGAAACATAGTTTTATAAAATATTAAAAAGAGACGGGACAGGGGTCAAAAATTTATTAAAGACTCATAATACATTATAGGTACATAATAAAATGTAAATAAGAACATGTTATGGAAATTTGAAAGGCATACCATATAAAAGAGAACTTGAAAGGAAAAGAGAAGTTGGAAATTCCATTACCTTGAAGAGTAACTTATAAAACTATAAGATCACGACCTTGTGGGATTGAGGGAACCTTGGGATAAATCCTTGGGTGGTAAAAATATAAAATATTCTAGTTTAATGATTTTGTAATTAAATTAAATGAAGTAATGGATTAATATTTATAGTAAAATATAGGGAGTTTTTTTATTAATTTTCATAGGACACCTCATCAGTGGTATTTGAAAAACCATGGGCTTTCCCATGGGTTTTCCCACTTGGGACACCTCATAACATATTTTAATCCAAATGAGTCAAAAATTTTATTAAATTAAATATTAAATATTTATGATTTCATTAAACACACCGAATACTCAAAAACTGTATTTTTCATATTCATTGAAAATCAAAACATTTTATAAAAATATCATAAATTCACCCTAACCTAATAACAATATTATGAATTAAAAAATGAACTCTATTTTATGAAAATAATTTTAAAAATATTATAAATTTAATTTTTAAGTAAAATCACCATTTACTCAAAAAATTCTAATAGTTAATTAATAATTTCTAAAACAGTTATTTACTTATACTGTTATATCACATTACCATTCAAGATTCCTAAATTATATTTATACTTTCTTAGTTAATGTTACTATTACATTGGTTATATTACTATTCATAAGGGTAATAATACTATTCATAAGTTACTATTCACCAAAAATTAAGTTTATTTTATCAGACTCTAAATTTCTTACTGATTATTACCATGTATGTCTATTTTTCAAAAATCATTTCACAGTATCAATTATTTAAAGTATAGAAAATATTTTAAAATACTCCTTTTTTAATATTCATTAATAATATGAAAATTCTTAGAAAAACACTAAAAATTCATCCTAGATTAATTTTGGCTTTTGAAATTCAAAAATTATGTTTATTTTACCATATCAATTCTCTAAGTATGATAAATATCGGAAAAGTAAATTTTTTACCTATAAAATCAATTTATCAAATTTGTCTCAATTAAAAATATATCTTATTAATAATTTTTTTTATTAAAATGGAAATGATGAAATAAAAATTTTATTTATACAAATGGATTACACAAAGTAACTAAGGCCTCATTACATAACCCCTTATAACACCTACATAGGACCTAAGATTAAGGTGTGTAATGGTGATAGAATCTTAGGGTGGCTCAGACAACATTGCCCGAGTGGTGATTTCTATCAACTTAAACTTATCCCATAGGTGATTTCATTAAAGGTTAACATGTTGAAGCTCAGATTGGGCTTGGTCTAGAGCAAAGCCCAGTGACAATACCTCCTTCCCAATATCCAACAAATGGGATTCATATGGCACGATTCTACTGGTAGAGGCCATCGACTCTTCTTTCTAATTTAATTATCCATTATCATTTCTATTTATAAGAAATAATTATAACATTTAAAATTATTATAGTTTCCAATGGTCATATCAACCAACGGTTATATAATGGTTAAAACCCAATGGTCACATTTCATTTATACTTATATATTGTTATTCATGGTGACATAGTAATTCATACATTTTCAGGAAACAACATATTATTCAAAAGTTCGGGTCATTACATTATTCCCCCTTAAGAAATTTCATCCTCAAAATTTCAACTCGTACCCTCAGAAGAGAAAAGGTGTGGGTAATTCCATCTCATAGTCTCCTCTGGTTCCCACATGGATTATTCATATTTGTAGTTTCTCCACAACACTTTAACAAGGTGGGTAGTCTTGTTGCGTAGAACCTTGTCTCTACGATCCAAGATCTCCATTGGCTACTCCTCATAAGAGAGGTTGTGTTCCAATTGTAACACCTCTAGATTTAGTACATGTTAAGGGTCAGGTATATACTTACTCAAGAGGGATACGTGTAATACATCATGAACATGGGCTAGATTTGGAGGAAGTACAAGATGATAGGAAACTGCGCCTATGCGATCAAGGATTTCATAGGGGCCAATGTACCTAGGGATGAGCTTCCCTTTATTCCCAAACCTCATTAATCTCTTCCATGGAGAAATTTTTAGTAAGACCTTATCACCAAAATCAAATTCCAAGTCCCTTTGATGGTTGTGGTCATAGCTCTTCTGCTGACTCTGAGCAGCCTTAATGTGTTGTTGGATGGCATGAGCCTTTTCTGTTACCTCTTGCACCAGATTTGGCCCAAGAAGATTTATCTCACCAGCTTCATCCTAATAAATAGGATTTATACATCTCTTCCCATATAGATCTTCATAGGGTTCCATTTAAATTCTTTAGTGGAAGCTATTATTGTAAGAGAACTCATCTAATGGAATATGTTGATCCCATCCACCTTTAAATTCCATTGAGCATGTCCTCAACATGTCCTCAAGTGTATGAATAGTCATTTTAGATTGGCCATCAGTTTGGGGGTGATAGGCTATACTGAAATTCAATTCGATAAATAAATCATGTTGAAGACTTCTCCCAAATTTTAATATGAACATTAAATCATGATTAGATACAATAGAAAGTGGAACTCCATGCAGTCTTAACACTTTCTTCATGTAAATACTGGCAAGTTGATCAAGAGATAAATCTTCACGAATAGAGATAAAATGGGCAGTCTTGGTGAGACGGTCCACTATAACCCATATCGCATTGTTTCCTTTGGAATTTCTCAAAAGACCAGTGACGAAGTTTATAGTGATATTGTCCCACTTCCATGTCAGTATAGGTAGTGGTTTTAATACCCCTTTAGGAAGTTGTTATTCTGCCTTCACTTGCTGACATACCATGAAACTTGTAGTGTAGTTAGTAATCTCCCTTTTCATATTATCCACCAATAATGATCACTAAGGTCCCAATACATTTTTGTGCTTCTAAGATGTATAGAGAATGTTGATCTATGAGCTTCATCCAGCATCTCCTTTATTTTCAGAATAGATGGAACACAATATTGTATGAAATTCTAGTACACCTTCTTGATCAATATTGAACTCAGGAAACTTCCCATCCTTAACATCCTCAAACTTCTTCTATAACAAAGGATCTTATTTTTGAGATTTCTTGATCTTCTATTATAATGATGGTTGAGAAATCATTTGGGATAGGGTTGATTATATCCCTTACCTTATAATTCCCATGTCTAGTTTCACTAGGTCTTTGATCAAGGGATCTCCTTGAATCCTCATCATTACTAGAACAACATGGTATTTCCTACTTAATGCATCAACAATTTGTTTTATCTTTCAGGATGATAATGAATTGAACAATCACAGTCTTTAATAAGTTCCAACCATCTAATTTGTCTCATGTTCCATTCATTTTTCATGAAAATATACTTCAAACTTCAATGGTCTGTGTATATATCACACTTCTCCCCATAAATATAGAGCCTCCATATCTTCAGAGTAAAAATAACCACATCTAGCTCAAGACCATGCATAGGATAATTCTTCTCACAACGATTCAACTATCGAGATGCATAATAAATGACCTTTTCATTTTTCATGAGGTCACACCCAAGCCCTTTTAGGGATGCATCGATAAAAATAATTAATCCTTATCTGATTGAGGGCAGAGTTAACACGAGTGTAGTAACCAATATCTTCTTCATCTCTTGGAAACTTTCATTACACTCCTTTGTCCAGATGAACTTGACCCCTTTTCGAGTTAACTTGGTTAGTAGATTGGAAAGTCATGTTTTTTTTCAAAAACCTCCTATAATATTTTGATTAAACAAGGGAACTATGAATCTCAATTACTATTTTAGGATGAGGACACTCCTCTACAACCTTTGTCTTTGTAGGGTCAACTTAGATTTCTTCACTGGTTACAATGTGCCCCAAGAAATCAACTTTCTGTGACAAAAAATCACACTTACTAAACTTTCCAAATAACCGATGCTTCCTCATAGTTTGTAATATAACCCTTATATGATCTTCATAGTCCTCCTGAATTTTGGAATATATCATAATATCATCAATAAAAACTACCATAAAGTTATCAAGGTAGTCCTTAAAGAATCTATTCATCAAATCCATAAAAATATCAGGTGCATTAGTCAATCTAAAGGGAATAACAAAAAAATCATAATTACCATATCTTTATTGGAAGGAGATCTTTGAAATATATTCTTTATTAAACCTCAATTGATTATCACCAGATCAAATATCAATCTTGGAGAAGAACTGATCCCCACAAAGCTGGTCAAATAAGTCATCAATTCCTAGAAGAGGGCACTTGTTCTTTACTATGATCCCATCTAATTATCTATAATCAATACACAACCATATTTATCCATACTTATTATTCATAAAGAGAATATTTTCTCCCAAAGGAGACACACTTGTCTTGATAAAACCCTTCTCCACAATATATTGGAGTTACTTCTTTAATTCCTCTAGCTCCACATTATCCATTCTATACGGGGTTTTTGAAATCAGCTTGGAACCAGGCATGGGTTCAATGGAGAACTCAACCTCTCTTTCTAGAGAAGGTTTAGGTAACTCCCAGGAAATAATTCAATGTATTCCCAAATTATGGGGACATTATCTATCCTTATACTCTCATTTACTTCTTCTTCTTCACCGATCAACTCCATAAAGAAGTCTATAGGAGGTTCTTCTAGACAAAGATCAGTTTGAGATACCTCTCCTTGGAAGATAACTATAGGTTTTCCATTCAAGACTACTGATATTTCCTTGCTTATGCATTTGATCATAGTATTATAATTTGAGATCCAGTACACCCCTAGTATAATGTCGAATTCCAACATTATAATTACTACTAGTTTTGCGATAAGATTGTGCTCGCTAAAGTAAATACTAGAGTTTCTAAACACTGTTGATGATTGGATAATCCCTCCAAGAGTCTTAACTAATATATAACTATATTTTTAGAAGTTTAGGTATTGATTATATATTATTTTCAAACTTGGAGAAAATAAAGGAATGCGTAGAACTAGAATCAAACAAAGTACTTGCTATCTTTGAGAGAAGAACAAGAGTACCTTCCACCACATCATTTGGAGCTTCAAATTTATATGTCATGATAGAAAAAGCATGACCTTTCTCTCTTGGACTATGATGAGGTTGATGGGGATTCCCCTACACCGCCCTTAGATTCAGATAGTGATTGTAAAAGTGCCCAAGCTATCCACACTTGAAGCATTGGACTTCAGGTAGGGCTTTCACCTTCTTCCCTTTATCGTTAGTGTTGTGAAGTTGAGTATTCACCTCACTAGAACAATTCTGAGTGATATGGACATCTCTTACACACTTGTAACACTTACCGCTCCCAAGCAGAAAGTTCCCTGAATGCTTCTTCCCATATTTATTACACATTGGATGTTTCACTTGCTTTACCCCTCTTCCCTAATCAAAACTCCTCCCCAAGCTTGGTTCCATTGATATCTTATTTTCATTGTATTTTTGAGACCACTGCATCTCATCGAACTCCAGTTCAACTTTAATAGCACTCCACACAATTTCCTCATAGATATCATAGTCTTGGTTGGATAGATTCTTCCATAGATGAGGTCTTAGTCCACCAAATAATATATCAAACTTCCCATTAGGATCCATGAAAAATCTTGAGGTGTAATAGGAAAGTATTGTGAAGTTCATCTCATAGCTTCTAAAAACTTTGTTCTCCCTATGATTCAGCTTGAGAAATTCCTTATCTATTTTTTTCTCATCGAACTAGGGAAATACTTATTAAAGAATATCCTTATGAACTCTTCCCACTCCATATCTTTAATATCCTCTCTTGGACTCATGTTTTTAATCATTTCCCACCACCGATCAACTTCTCCCTTTAAGCGGTAAACACCCAAGGTGAATTTCTCTTGTTCAAAACTATGAAGTACAGAAAAGATCTTTTCTATAGAGCTTATCAACTATTAAAAAATCAATGGGCCAATATCCTAATTTCCACAAATAACTAAAATATTATTTGATACCAATTATGGCATCCTACCTTTTTATTACACAACTTGTCATTACATTTTACAAATAGTGGATCTTTAAAGTCTAATGTCTTGGAAATAAGGTACATAATACATAAAAACATATAACATTATTTTAATCCACTTGAAATGATTCTTGAAATTTTTATCCTAAGTTAAATTACTACATATCATAACCTAGGGACATATATCAAAGTAAAGGATGAACATAAGGCCTAGTAAAGGAAAACAGGGAACATAGTTTCATGTGAGCTTGAGAGAATACAATAAGAACTTGAGGAAATATCATAAAGGCATAAGAAAGAGGAATATAATGATAATTATAACTTGAAACATATCTTGAAAATGTTTCCACAACATTTATTTTATACATTAATAAGCATATAACCAAGATCCATCCCCAAGGTGTCTTAAAAATTACCAAGGTTATTCACCAATGTATCGTAAACTTATCATCTCTAGAGATTAATTTATTTACCCAATTCATTGGAGTGCTATCGGGGCACACCCTTAATATTTATTTATTTTTATATGATCCACATAGATCATAATAAAAAATTTCATAAATAACCCATAGATAATAAAAGAAATGGGTTTCATATCACAATCATGGCATTATTAAAAAGTGCTTAAAAACATGATCATTATGACATTTATAACCCAAAAAATGGAAAGAATGTTTTATGTATATAAAATCCAGAATAAAATAAATAATTTTTATGTATTTATGAATACCTATAGAAATGAAACAAGTTTGGGTATTCACATAATTAAAAAAAAGAATTTCTTGAGAAAAAGAGAGAGATTTTGATACGAAAATTCTACAGCATAACATATATGAAACATAGTTTTATAAAACATTAAAAAGAGAGGGTATAGGGGTCACCAATTAATAAAAGGATCAAAATATAGTATAGTGACAAAATAAAATGGAAATAAGAACATGTTATGAAAATTTTAAAGACATACCACATAAAAGAGAACTTGAAAGGAAAAGAGAAGTTGAAAATTCACTTACCTTAAAGAGTAACTTCTAAAACTATAATATCAGGACCTTGGGGGCTTGATGAAACCTTGGGAGAAATACTTGGGTGGTAAAAATATCACATATTCAAGGGTAATTATTTTTTAATGAAGTAAAATGAAGGAATGGCTTGGTATTTATAGTAAAAGAGTGGGAGTTTTTTATTAATTTTTCAAGGACAACTCATCACTGGTATTTGAAAAACCATGGGCTTGACTTTGGTATTTGACAATGGTTTTAGACACCTGGGACACCTCATAACATATTTTAATAAAAATGAGTCGACTGGAATTTTAAATTACATATTACATCATTATGATGTCATTAAACACACCGAAAACTCAAAAACTGTATTTTTATTATTCACCGAAAATAAAAACATTTTATAAAAATATCATAAATTCACCCTAACCTAATATTAATGTTTTGAATTCAAAAATGAACTCCATTTTATGAAAATAATTTTCTAAATATGAGAAATTTAATTTTTAAGTAAAATCACTATTTACTTTAATAATATTAATACTTAATTAATAATTTTTAAAACAGTTATTTACTTATACTATTACATCTCATTACCATTCAAGATGCCTAAATTATATTTATACTTTCTTAGGTGAGGTTACTATTCCATTGGTAATATTACTATTCATAAGTGTAATATTACTATTCATAAGTTACTATTAACCAAAATTTAAGTTGATCTTATAAGACTCTAAAATTCTTACTGATCATAACTGTTTATGTCCATTTTTCAAAAATCATTTAATAGTATCAATTATTGAAAGTATAAAAAATATTTTAAAATACTATTTTTTTCAATATTTGTTAATAATATGAAACTTATTAGAAAAATACTAAAAATTCATCCTAGATTAATTTTGACATTTGAAATTCAAAAATGATGTTTATTTTACCATAATAATTCTCTAAGTATAAGAAATATAAGAAAAGTAAAATTTTAACCTATAAAACCAATTTATCAAATTTGTCCAAATTAAAAATATATCTTATTAAGAAGAACTATTATTAAAATGGAAATAATGAAATAAAAATTTTATTTATACAAATTTATTACAAAAAGTAACTAAGGCCTCGTTACATAACCCTTTATAATACCTACTTAGGACCTAAGAGTAAGGTGTGAAATGGTGATAGAGTCTTGGGGCAGCTCAGACAACATTGTCTTAGTGGTGATTTTTATAAACTTAAAATTATCTCGTAGGTGATTTCATTCAAGCTTAACATGTTGAATCTCATCTTGGGCTTGGTCTAGAGAAAATCCAAGTGATGATACCTTCTTCCCACACTCTGAAAAATGGGATTCGTATGAAATGATTCTACTGGTAGTGGCCATTAACTCTTCTTTCTGCATTAATTATCCATTATCATTTTTATTTATAAACAATAATTGTAACATTAAAAATTATTATGGTTTCCAACGGTCATATTAACTAATGGTTATATAATTTTCAAAACCCGATGGTCACATTTCATTTATACTTATATATTTTTATTCATGATGACATAGTAAAACATACATTTTTAGGAAACCAAATATTATTCAAAAGTTCAGGTCATTACCGACATTATCATCTAAGACATGTCTAAATATACCCCCTATAGCTCAACTGAATGAAATTCTTGGGGAATAAGAGAAACTAAAATCTTGGTATGGATAATTTAATCTTCAAAATTATGATGTACCTATTATACAAGAATATATTGATGTATTTCCTAAATAATTACTTAGACATCCACCAGAGCATAAAGTTTAGTTTTCCATTGATTTAATACCCAATCAAAGACTAATATCAAATAATCCCTATATAATGACCACTTTGGAATTAGTAGAGTTGAATAAACAACTAGATGATTTGTGTGATAAGGGATTTATTCTCCCTAGTGTTTCATCATGTGGATCCCCTGTTCTCTTCATTAATATGAAATATGGATCCATGAGGCTATGCATTAATTATATTTAAATCAACGATATTATGATAAAGAGTAAGTATCCCCTACCTCACATTTATGACTTATTTGATCAATTAAAAGGTATAACTTCATTCTGGGTATCATCAATTGAGTAAAGATGAATGATATTCCAAATACATCTTTCAAAATGAGGTATAGACATTATGAGTTTGTAGTAATTACATTTGGATTGACTAATGCACCATCTGTTTTTATGGATAAAATAAACATAATATTCAAGTAATATCTTAATGATTTTGTTTTGGTATTCATGGATGATATCTTAGTGTATTATAAAAGCTTCGAGGACCACGATAATCACTTTTGGATCATTCTTGAGACTCTTATAAGGAATGAGTTATATGATAAATTTAGTATCTATGATTTCTAGCTTCAAAAAGTTTCTTTTCTTGGAAATATTGTCTCTAAGGATGTAATCTCATTTGATTATGTGAAGACAAAGGCAGTCAAAGAATGTCCTACACCAATGAACATAATTGAGTTATGTAGTTTCATTAGTTTGGTAGGTTACTACTGGTGATTTATTCATAATTTTATCCAATTGGATAACCCGTTAACTAAGATTTACATTTAAAGGGGTTAAGTTTATTTGGAAAAAATAATGTAAATAATGTTTTGATGAACTGAAGAGGGGACTGGTCAATGATATGATTTTATCTCTACCATATGCAAATTATGGGTTTGTAATATATAACGATTCATCAAATAAGGGACTTGGTTGTGTCCTAATGAAAAATAAAAAAGTTATTTCATATGCATCAAGGAAATTTAAGACTCATGAATTAAGAAATCCAAACCATGATCTTGAGTTGTTAACTGTAATATTTCTTTGAAGATGTGGAGAAATTATATCTATAGTGAAAGATGTGAGATATACATCGATCATAAAAGCCTAAAGTACATCACTTCACATAAATAGATCAATATGTGATAAAGGTGATGGCTCGAGCTACTCAAGGATTATTATTTATTGATATACTACCACCCAAGGAAAGAAAATAAGGTAGTGAATACATTGAGTAGGAAAGATCATAGAGTTCTGACCCAAATGAGGATTTAAAGGGGCCCTATGTTCATGGATCTAGTAAATATGGATATGGGAATTATTATAGAAGGAGATAAATCACTTGTTTTTCAAATGATTGGAAAACCATATTTATTGGAAAAGATAAAAAGTTCTCAATCTGACGATGAGAACTTTCATAAGAAAAATTAAATCTATGAATGAAGGGAAATTGTTATACTTCATTTGTGAAGATGGTGTTTTGAAATTTAGAAAGATATTATGTGTTCCATATATACCTGAGCTAAAAAGATATTCTTTGGATGTTGTTCATAGTTAAAATTTCTCTATACACCATGGTAGCACCAAGATGTATAGGGATTTGTGGGAACTTTTTTTGTGGGATAACATGAAGTGGGAAATTGCATACTATGTATCAATATGCATGGATTTTAAATTGGTGAATGCTGAGAGACAACATCCTAGAGGATTCACATAACCTCTTACTATTCCTATATGAACATGGGATGAAATTACTTTGGAATTTTTCACAGGACTTCCAAAGACTCCTAGGAAGAATGATGCAATATAGGTTATCATAGATCTCCTAACCAAATTTTTATATTTCCTCACTATAAGTGAAGATTTACCTCTGGAGCTCCACATAATTCTATTTATTAATTAAGTTGTAAGACTTCATGGTGAACCTATTTTGACCGTGTATGATCATGATCCCCAATTTATATCAAAATTCTATAAGATTATTCAGAAGGCTCTTGATACTGATCTTCATTTGATCATTGTCTACCATCCTCAAACTGATGGATATTATGAAAGGACTATTCAAACAATATAAGACATTTTTAGGTCATTATCACTTGACTTTAAATGTATATGGGATTACAATCTATATTTTTTAGAGTTTTTTTATAAAAATAGTTTCCATTCAAGTATTCAAATGGAGCCATTTGAAGAATTATATGGAAAGAGATGCAATACTCTAACTTGTTACGATGATTTTGGTTAAAGGAAACATATAGGACAAAAATTTGTTGAAGTGAAAAAAACAAAGGTAAAAATTATTTAGGCTCTTATTAAAGAAGCTCAAATCAGGCAAAAGAGTTATACCGAAAATCATAGGAAGGATTTGGAATTCCAAGTGGGAGATAATGTTTTCTTAAGAGTATCTCTATGGAAGGGTGTCATATGGTTTGATAAGAAAATGAAAATGAGCTCCGAGTATATCATAACCTTTAAAATAATTGAAAGTATTGGAGTTATTTCTTACTGTTTGACAATGCCACCAAGTATATCAAAAGCACATGATGTGTTTCATATACCATTGTCAAGGAAGTACATGCTATACCCAATGCATGTGATCACCTATGATAAAATATAATTAGAACCTAGTCTATATTACTATGAAGAACCCATAAAATTCTTGATACTAGACAGTAAGTATTGAGGAATCATAAAACTTATTTGGTAAAGGTAATTTTGAGAAATCATAAAATGGAGGAAACAACATGAGAACCAGATGATGTTATAGAGAAGAACTAACCTTATATGTTTATAAGGTAATACCCATGGAATTTCAAAGATGAAATTTTTACAGGATGGGAGAATGTAACACCCCCAGAATTTATTATTTATTTCTTTTAAATAAATTCAATCTATTTGATAACTTGTGATTCATGCAACACTGGGTTTAAATGAAAATAATCTATTAAAATATTATTTGACCATGAACATTATAACCTAGACGTTAAGTTGGAAGGTATTAATATTAATAAATAAATTATTAAAATTATATGATTTATACATGTATAAAATAAATTAAATGTACATCTATGGATTATAAATAAAATAATAATCATTTTAAAGAAACAAAAATGTTTTCTGAAAAACTACATCTTTTTAAAAGAAAATGGTTTCATCACTTCTTGTGCACTTATGATAAAATTAATTTTTGAAATTTTTAGAAAACTTATTTGATAAAATGACATTAATTTTTTAAATCATCATATAAGAATTATATTAGGGTGATTTTTTTTTATTTTTATGAAAATTTTCATTTTTCTATGAGTAGTGAAAAAATACTAATTTTTTTGAAAAATTACCTTTTCATTTAAATTATTCACAAATTTATATTATATTTTAATTTTTTTAAAGTAAAATTAGTTTAATTATATTATAATAAATAAAATTTAGGTAAGTGAAATCAATTTCATATTAAATTTTGATATTAAAACCTTCCATACTTATGAGAATTTTCTCTTTGGAAACCCGTTTTTCCTTCGCATATGCAGGTATAATTTTAAATTGGATACTTCCAATTATTTGATTTGAATTTGGAAAAATGGATTCCAAATTTGGAATCATAACAATTTAAATCATCTAATATGATCGACTTAATTTTTTACTATTATGAATCGTAAAATCAAAAACAATTAATTACCACGGTTAAGGTAAATAATGATTTACTGGGGGGGGGGGGGGGGGTTAAACTAAAAAGATAAGGGTTAAAATGACCTACCAACTTCTCTAAAATCCATTTTATGGATATATTTATACCTTATAACCTATAAGGTTCAATAATTACCAATTTTTAGGCTTTTTACATGATAAAAACAAGGGTGTAATTGATTCTTTTCAAAAAAATCCATGTGTGTGTGCCCTCTCTCCCACTTATAAAAGACCACCCACTCTAATCCCCTCTTCAAACTTTCAATTCCATTTGTTCTGGCCAAGAACTACCCAAATAAATTAAATACTCCCCTCCTAACATCCTAGAGGTCTTTATTTGATCATAAATCCATCCTAGGAAGGCTTTTGGTGTAAACCTAAATAAGTTCCCCGAAGAAGAGGTAACATTCTTAAATGAGCATTTTCATTTTATTTCTTCTTATACCTCCATAAAACATTATTCAATCATGATAATATAATTACAAAAGTATCTAACATATAATGATATTTTATTATTCTAATGGTATAACCTGTATCTATCTCCGCTTCCATCAAATGGGAAATAAAATTATCGATCATGTGTGTAATGGCTCATATTTTCATTTTTTATAGAAATTTTCTAGGAAAATGATGAGACTAAGTGCTGAGACGGGGTGCGATTCCGAGACCCGATGTGCCTAGAATGGTTCTATAAAAAATGTTAAGTTTTTAATAGTGCATGTGAGTGATTTTCCTAAAAAATTGGAATAAATATTACATGGGTGCTCGAATCAGAAATCCAAGGGCACCATTGTGTTCATGATGACGGGTTTACCCTAGACATGACTTAAATTTAGTCGGAATGAGTCTTGAGTGAGAAAACCTAAAAATGGAATAATTGTAAATAAAATAATTAAATAAAATTATTTTATTTTTTCAAATTCTCTAACTCATAAACGGTAACTCAAATTAGAAATCCGAGAGTACCATTAAGCTCATGAGGGTGTCCTTTCCTTAGGTGAGGCCTAACCTTGACCGGCGCGGGTCAAGGGTAAAAGTTAATTTTTGGACATTTTAAAATATAATAAAATAAACTTCAAAAAATGTTTATTTTATTTATTTTAACATTTCACAGAGACAAAATGACACCACGTCACTGCAAAAAAGTAGTTGTTTCCTTTTATAAATGAAACAGTGTGGCGACGCTGTAACACAACAAAATGACGACGTTGAAACGTGTTTCTTCATTTAATAGATTGTCAGGGTTATAAGATCAGATTGAAAATCCTGGAGAAATTAAATGGAAGCTTTGGATAAGAAAAGGTGTTGGAAAAAACTCTTGGCGGTGAACGAAAAGCGGTGACGAACATCGATGGACCGCAGATCACAAATCATGGATCAAGGACCGTGGATCAGGGATCGACGAGCGACAGTGGTGCAACTCCTTTCTTCACCAAAGATCGATCTAAACCCTAGGTTGTGGTTTTATTTCTACATAATTTACTTATTCCCTTTCATATTTCAAATAATGAACATGAATCAATCCACAAAAAAGTTTATCTGCGGGTCAATTGTTCTTGCGGTATGAGTGTCTTGTTGTAGGAATTAATTTGGAAATTAGATCTTTGTGATTTTTAATTCGTTCTTCATGATTATTCTAACAAGAAAAAATTCAGGATAACATGAACAAAGGCCTGGATCTGTTCTTTAGGTGTTCCTATGTTCCTCCTTTCCCCCTTGCCCTTCTCTTTCTCTCCATTCTTCGTGAGGATTTGAGCGGATAGATTGTTGCGCCATCGATCCGTGGTGTAACAATCCCGAGGTTGAGAATCTGACACCGCAACAACACTACAGAGGTAAGATGGTAGGCGTGGTGCGAGATGAGGCAGCTGACGGAGCAGACACCAGTGGAACGACCGCCGGTAGAAGTGGCACCGGCCTGGCGGTGCGGTCCAGCAGGACCACGATGGTGGAGCGACCTACGAAAGGGGGTCGCAGGTGGTGGCGCAGGCGGACGTTGGCTCGATGGCCAGTGGTGGAAGGGCCCATCATAGTAGCGAATAACTACGGTGGAGGGACGCAGCTCGCCCGAGCCGCGTCGGATGGAAGAACCGTGGCTTTGTCAGGGGTGGCGCTGATCACATGGACTGACCGCATTGACCAGGGTAGGGCGTGGACAACTGGCCCTGTCCGATGCAGGTGGACCGGCCCACATGCTGTGGGCCGGGCTGGTGAAAACTGGGTGGCCCTAGGTGGCCCAACGGACTGGACCCTCAGCCTAGTGAGTTGGGTCCAGCAGACCCAACGGGCTAGGATGACAGTTCGGGCTGGGTTGGACCAGACCCGAACCAAACCGACCCCTTTTTACTTAAAGACCCATAACTCTCAAACCGTGTGTCAGTTTGACAAGACGTTTGGGGCATTGGGACCCTTGAGACATGGTGGTGCTTTTGAGATACTCTAAGTGATTTTATATGGATGTTTGTGTATGAACTATTGGATCGAGGAGTAGGTTCTCCCAAAACGAGCATGCTAAGGATTGAATCCCGTGGTTTGTTTGACCTAAACTACGTGTCTTACCTAGAATGTGTGTCTTATCTAGACTGTGTGTATTACCTAGACTGTGTGTTTTACTTAGACTATGTGTATTACCTATACTATGTGTCTTACTTAGATTGTGCGTCTTACCTAGACTGTGTGTCTTACTAAGACTCTGTGTCTTACCTAGACTGTGTGTCTTACTCAAACTGTGTGTCTTACCTAGACTATGTGTCTTACGTAGACTACGTTTCTTACCTAGACTGTGTGTATTACCTAGATTGTGTGTCTTAATTATACTATGTGTCTTACCTAGACTAAGTCGGTACTCCCCTGTCCCACCAGGACGCGGGTCCTCTAGTCTTTGACGGCACTCCGTGTGTTACCGACACTCCGTGTGTTACTATTTGAGGGTACTGTGGATTCTTATGATAATTATGCTTACACACCATAGACCTATACTTGGTGTGAGTAGACTCTATTGACTCTATTGGATGTGATATCGAGACTCCATGTCTTAAAGAGACTAGATGTCTTAAAGAGACTAGATGTCTTAAAGAGACTAGATGTCTTAGGGAAACTTCATGACGTACCAAGAACAAGTGTTCTTGGATACTTTTGGTAGACCGATTCTATGTGATTACTTTTAGATAGGTCGAGGAGTGAGATATAATAAAATCAAGCATTCTATGAATGGTACCATATGTTTTGAAGTGGATGAGACCTTGATTCTTTGAATCCTTTATGAGTATACCTGGATGTTCTTGTTATATGTGTTGTTGATATATACCTGTGTTGAGCTGGATGCATCTTCTTAGAGGTGTTTCCTTTGTGGTATTTTAATTTGTGATTCGGGGTGCCCAAATGAGTATTGTTTTAATCACCCATACATGAGATTTTCCCGCATGTGTTGTGTCTCGTGCAGATGGTCAACACTTTGACAGAGTCCTTGGTGGACTGGGGCCAGGTGGTGCTTAGAGTGACCTGATAGATGAGGTGTGCTTATGTGGATTCAGACAGCTGTTTCTATACCTACCCTTTAGGTAGGATTTTCTATGGAGGGGTTCCAGATACTTGTAATTTTACTTTCCTTTTTTTTGGCTTGTATTCTAGCCCCGTTTACCTTCAGTTTTATTTTGGCGTACCATGTGTTTGTTTACTTAGTGTTTTCACTTTATAGCATATGTGGTTTGGATTTGTGTGCGTGTGTGCAAGTACTTAGGAAAATTCCTCCCATTTGTTTGAGTTATGCATACTTAGTTCTAGTCTCTAGCCCCTGGCCTATGGGAGGCAGGCTTGGGGTAGTCATGGCATGTGCCCTGGGGGACGGGTCCAGACAGTGTGTATGTCATACTACTACCTTGCGAACCGATATAAATCATTTTCCATCAACACCTATCATGGTTAAATATAATGATGAAATCA
Source organism: Viscum album (assembly GCA_963277665.1). Classification (NCBI taxonomy): domain Eukaryota; kingdom Viridiplantae; phylum Streptophyta; class Magnoliopsida; order Santalales; family Viscaceae; genus Viscum; species Viscum album. The sequence continues at coordinate 1,984,467,162 of OY728119.1, forward strand.
ATATTTATATATAATATTTATGATATAATTAAACTTAGAGAATTATAATAACATATATACCTTATTACATTCCATTTCTTTTAAAACACGATAACGTCACTCATGTGTACAACAAACTACCACCTTACAAAGCGATGTGATTTGTTTTTTACTTAAGATTTACATGGAAGGTAATAAGGATAAATTTAATGAATATATATGATATATATGAAATTATAAAAATTATATAAAATTAATATATCATACACTTCCTTACCCTTTCATCTATTAAGAGAATGATATTGTCACTCATGCGTACATACGATATACCATCTCCATGAAGCGATGCGATTCATTTTCCATGCCCAAATTTTAATAATAGTTATAATAATGTATCTAATAATCAAATATTATATTTATAAAATTATTATAATTATGGATAATATGTATTTATATCATATTTAAAATAACCGAAACTTTCATGAAAAAACACAGATAAGAAAATAAGGTAATTAACACCCAAAACAATTAAAATATTGAAATATTATTAATAAAAGGGTGGTAAAATGTTATAATAGTATCATATATGATATTATAAATATTATTAAGGCTCTATTAAAAATTAATAATATGCCTAAAACTATTATATATGAGGTTAAATCATTCTCAACTAAAGGAAAGTGTGAGGTAAGAGATTTCATCTCAATTTCCATTCATTGAGGCATATTTAATTATCACGCACCTAATTTCTTTTATATGGTGTACATAATGCCCCATTTATATGAAATATCATCAATATTTCATAATTCATGGTATTTTAAGTTTAAATTTGAATTATTTCATCTAATGGTATTTTACTTGAAAGTTACAAAGTGGTAAGAGATTTCGTCTCAATTTCTATTTCATTGAGACATATTTATTAATATGAACCTATTAACTTTTATGTGGATTATATACTAACCCATTGATGTATTTAACTTTAATACCTATTTATTCATGATTTTTAATGGTTTTAATATAATTATATTCTTTAAATGTGTTACAATTTAAAAGTTACCAAAGTGGTAAAATTATTATACAATCATACATTATTTTGTGATAGTTAACTTTCTTTAGAAACAACCAATTTCTTGGGATCATTTTTTCTTGGTAGTTATATTTCTCTTAAATATCCATATTCTTTATTTCATGTATATTATTCTTTCATAAACCATATACCATTTGTACATGTGTTGTTTACTTAAAGTTATATGATTGACCAGGGAAATTATTTTTAAACCGTATTCCTTACTCGATACAATTTTTTTTGATAAGTAATATTGTTAATGAATTAAATAAACCATTAGATATATGATGAATGATTTATGCATGAAGATATGGGTGATTCCCTATTATAGATAACCCCTTTATGCATCAACAGGTCTCATGAGACAAATCAGTTGGCTAAATCAGATGGGGTTTTACCCAGTTGTTTTAAACTGTCTTATGAAAGGTCTTGATATTAGAAGTACCATGATACCTGATGTAATGAATTAAAATAATTAATCATTTTATTTATTTATAATTTAGTTATTATTATTATTATCCATGATATTTTCTCAATGATATTATCAATGGATTTATTTCATTCTTAGTTTATTGATTAAGTGAAATGTGTTTTTAGTTATTTACCTTACCATATTGATTATGCCTTATCAAATTATGATAGTAAAATTATTGATTAAATGTAATGTGAGTTCAGTAATTTACCTTTCTATATTTATTATTTATTATTGATTCATGATAGCTTCTGTTGTATCCAACCCTTACCGAGCACTTGAGCTCACCCTTATTTTGTTTCCTTTCCCCATGATATAAAGAAGAATTATTGGAATGAGTTCAAGGATGCCAAATGTTTTCCATCAATTTTTTTTATTTCCTCCCTATATAAAATCAGTATCATGTATGTATCTACTTCTCCAAAACTGTTAAAATGATCGACCCCTCAGGATTTGACCCCTTATATCTATGCCAATGTAATAAAGTAGGCACCAACCTTGGGTTAATAGAGTTAGGGTTGTTACACCAATTATATTTGATAAGTTTTATTAACATATATTTAATTTTAACCATCATATATTAGGTTTTAATATATGAAATATAAAATATTTTTTTTTTAAAACTATCATGTTTTTTTGTGGATTTATATATAAAAAATCATATCTGATGATTACATTATCTCTACTATGGGTAATGATTTTAAAAGCACTAGAAATTGATTTTAACAAAAATAAGATATCATTTATGTTTGTATTAGTGATAGAAAGAAGATGTTTTTATCAGTGTTAAAAAAGATGATGATAAAGGTATGTTTTATCAACACAAAAAACCTCGATAAATGATCCTTTTTCAATGCAATTTTAGCACTAAAATATATGTATTATTAGTTCTATATTTAGTAGTGGTAAATATTTTATTTATCACCACTAACATTAGTACTAATAAAAGTGGCATTTATCAGATCTACCCCTAACATTGATAAAATCCATTATTACCTGGTGTAGAATTCTAGTACCTATATCAATAGCATTCTTCTAATGAAAAATATTAAAAACAATTGAAACTGTAATAAAATATTAAATTAAATATAAAAAATAATTTAAATGTACATTTTAGCATCATTTCAATAAAAATATTAAATTATATAATTTTATTTCAATATAATTACATTGATGTAAAATTAAATTATAATAAAAAATAATTACACCCAATTAAAAAACTAAACTATTGTAGCAGCACTAGAGAAATTTACTTTTATGGTTTGGGGTAATAGTAGACCTATATTTGGAAATCATTATTTCTATAATATTTTTATTTTTATAATGAATATAAAATCCATCTTTTGGTAAATTATAAATGTCTTATGAAAAAAATGATTTTTTGGTGAAAAATAACTTAATATGGGTAAAGGGATTTTCAGAAGGGTAAAACCCCAATTAAAACTTTGGAATATTCAATCAAATATTTTTGGAGTAAGACAATGAGTTATTGTGGGATTCTAAGGCTCATAAAGCCTCGGAAAAAACCAAATAAAAATATTAAATATATTATATTAAGTGGATACAAGTTATTCAAAATAATTAAATAACTCCAAAATAGTGCATCATATGAAAAATCCGAGACCATTGATAGGTCTGGGAGGCAGTGTTTACCCTAAGTGGGGTATAAAATTTATAAGCATCAGACGTTTGGATGTATCCCTCGTGAAAATAAACCTTTTTATATTTAATTAATTTTTAATGTAGTTTTTGAATATTAAATAATTAACATTTCTCAAATGATGCGTCATATGAGAAATATGAGATGATCGTTGGGTATGGAATGTGGGGTTTACCCTAGGCAGGGTACAAAATTTATATGCAAAAGGCATTTGAACATGTTTCTAGTTAAATTAAGTTATTTAGTATTTATATTAAATAATTAATTTTAATATTTTAATCATACTTCCGATTTATTGTTCAACCATCTCCCCCAATTCATTTTCCTCCATTTTTAACAAGTGCAGCTTTAGGAACCATCAAAATACCACCATTTTGACTACAATAAATATATAAATAGGATAATAAGTAGAAATCAATGACTCCTCATTGATTTTTAGAATGATCAATGGCTGAAATCAGGTATTGTAATTCATAGAATGATGAAAACACATTTGGGGTTTTTATATATATCCGAACCAATTTGGTTTGATTTAGGATCGATCTTGTTGTATCCAAGCATCCTAAAAACCTCCTTGAACCCAATCACTCGAGTATCTAACAACCTATCTTGTGATTCTAGGCACCAGTGGGGTCATCCTCCTTCCACTTACACATGCACAAGTTGTTATTTATTTTATTTTATTTATTTATTTTAATTTTTTTCTTTCCCTCTTCATGTTTCTAAAAAAATGTAATAAGTTAAAAAATAAAATTAAATAAAGGAATAATTTTGATCTTGAATAAAATGAGAATGGTTATAAAAAAGTTATCAATGATAATCATGTGGAATTATTAAGATTTAAATTGTAAAATGATAATTTCATTGACTTATCAAAAGATAATTTCTATATTGACAATGGATAGTTTGTAGAAAAAAATTATTAACATAAAACAATTATTGATGGATGTTTTTGTGAAATAATTTATTAGAATATAATTGTACATTTTTCCATGGGTAATTATAAGGGATTCGTCAAGTAACAAAGATTATCCTTTTTTACAACAAATTATTATTGGATTATCAAAAATAATTTTCAAAAATAATTTAAGGATAATTTAAAAAATTGTTTTGTTTTTAAAATGATAATTTGGAAATAATAAATTATCATCTCTTTTTAAAATTATCCAGGAAATATAATTATCATCTATAATGATAATTTAAATGATACAGTAAAAATTATAATTTATCAACGCATGTGATAATTTTAATTTGAAAATAATAAGTTATCATCACATTTTAAATGACAGTGGAAATTATAATTCATCAGCGCATGTGATAAATTAAAAGATAATTTGAGAATTATTCAGGAGAGAGAAAATATCATCACATGTGATATTTTATTTCTTTTCGAAATAAAATAGTTGTTTTATTCTAAGAAACCCTTGATATACCTTGAGCATCAATGTACCGACATCTTGAGACTTTAACATATCGCCTTTGATGATAATAAAACCACGAAGAGGTTTTTCTTCCCACTTTTGAGGTATGAATTTCCTTATCTCTTGATCTCTCATTTACACATATTTTCCATATTCGATTTATGTGTTGTCTTATTTGATATTATTCTTGATTATGATCGCATGTGGGTGTGTGTGTATCCCATGAGACCTATTGTGATTCCATGAGTGATATTAGTGTAGCCTTTTCCATGTTTGATTATGATCGCATTATGTTATGTTTTCTTATTTATTTCTCATGATGATATATTATTATATTCTAGTCATTGTATTCCATATCCTGTATGTATGTTGCATTACTTTGGAGGCACAATTTTTGGTGCTCGAATTAGACAGACCGTCATGACAAGTTTACACCTTAGAGGGGGAGTATGCTTGAGTTTCGTTGTTTTGCAATGATGGACCTAATCACAGGGTGGAGATACAATGTAATGCCATGTTGAAGCTGTAATTGATGTCTAAGTAACAGGATTCTCAACGCCTAGTTTATTTTTAAGGAGATCACTTAATTCTTGGTTGATTTGCAAGCAGCATGCTCGATGCCCAGTTGATTTTTGAGTGGTGTACTTAATTCCTAGTTGATTTTCAAGTAGTATTAAATAATTGAGATCGAAGATATGATGATCATAGAGTAGTTTTGATAATGCACTCAGGGAACTGGAATTCAAGTATCGGGTTGCTCAATGTCTAGTTGATTTGCAAGTAGTGCACTCGATGCCCAGTTAATCTACGAGAAGTATGCTCGATGCCTAGTTAATATGCGAGTGGCACAATCGATGCCTAGATGCTGAACTAAATTACATACTTGAGGCCTAGGGTGAATCTTGTTTCATGTACACATGATATCATAAGGTTGTAAGGCAACAATGTACTAGTTTGGTGACTAGTTTGGTTAATACTAACTTTTCTGAGAGATAAATTCTGAGTGCCATGTACTGGTCCATTTAGAGATGGATTCTGAGTGTCATGCGCTAGTCCATTCTGAGATGGATCCTGAGTTCCATGGATTGGCCCATGATCCTTGAAAAAATTACATGTTTATCTTTTGGCATGGATTCGAAGAAGGTACGGTCAGAGGTTTGTGGCATCTTGGTTAGCGCACCACCACTCAGTTTTGTTTTGAATGTTTATATTCTTATTATACATTAATTATTATTATATAATACACCTGTATACTTGAGAACACCAGGTAAGGATGCATTGGTGGTGTCCTACTAAGTCTTGTACTCACACCCTACTCGAGCATTTTGATGCGCTTGTAGATTCTATGAGAGACCCGGTGACAGGCAATGGCCCTGTGGTGGATAACTGACCAGGTGGAGCACGATGCTGGAGTAGACCAGGACAAACACCGAAGGACCCCATAGTTATTTTATTTATTATCACATTTTAATTACTCTAGACAGGCTTAACACTTTGATAGTTACTTTTTGTATGACATGTATACCATCCTTTCATTTATGAATTTTACTCTAATTATTTATATTATTGTTGTTGATTATCAATCCTATAACATGATACAGAGGCTATAGTCTCCCTAAAGTTCCACTTGAGACCCTAATTTCTAGTTAGAAACCTTTTTAATATGGGGAGGCGTGCATGAGTACATGCAACATTCTTTCCCGGACCTAATGATTCAGGTTGGGATGTTACAATTAATTTCCCAAACAAACATACAATTAAACTCCCTCGCACCCCTCGATCCCTTCCCCACACCTTGCCCCACTGATTCATCTCCTCTCTCCTCATATTCCACCCACTACTGCACACAACCCCATGTTCCCCCAATTCCTCCCTACCCCCTTCATGAAACTCTCTTCGATTCCCCATCTCCCTATGCGACACCCCCTGTGGTTCCTCCCTATTGTGAGTCCCCTCCTAGAGGTTATACCCCTTATTGGTTGAATTTTTGATGAAATTGAGGTATGATCTAAAATACTTCATATTTATTCTTTTCTGGGTTGAATAATTTTTATGAAATAATTTTTGGTAGGTAATTAGATAATTGGGGATTTATGATAGATGATTTATAGAAATAGGTTTTAAATTTAATTTTGATGAAATAATATTTATTATTACATTATAATAAGGTTATTTGAAATTTATTTGTTGATTTTTAGTTTTTAATTTGATTTATTTGAATTGTCCATAGTCCCTGTTAGGTTAAGGCAATGTAGACATCCATCGACAATGATAAAATCTTTTACCTATATTGATAGTGGTGTCCTTTTTCTAATTTTTTTATAATTTGAATCCATGATAAAAGAATAATGAATATGGATGAATTAAAATTTAATAATTATTGGTTAAAGATAAATAAAACTAATAATTAATAGAAAGTTAATTTATCTTTTAATTTTTTGAGTTAGTCTGTTCAGATTTTGAAAAAAGTTAAAAGAAAATTAACTATTTATTTCTAATTTTGAACTTATTTATATATGGATATATTGTCTATATATTCCTTAAAATTCTTTAATTGAGATTTAAAAATTTTTATGTCACTATTTTAAAATCATTTAGGTGGTTTGGATGTCATTATTAAAGTGAAATTAAAAAAATAAATAAGAATTTAGTTTGCTTTGAAAATAATAATTATAAATGGCATAGATTTTTTAAAAAATTTATCAATGATAATTTAGTATTTTGTATGGGTTGAAGGAAATACATTATAACAACTTAAAAATAAACTAAATTTATAAATTCATAGAAATAAGTAATTAATTGAAAGAAAATTATTTAGAATTTTTTAAATTCCATGAAAGTGAGATTTTTATTACCTTTTTTACAATAAGTGGATTGTATTAAAATATTTCTATACATAATTATGGCGTTGAAGTTGTTTATATGTTATTTTATTTTTGAAAAAAATATATAATTATACCAAACGTTGTATTTTTTGGAAAACATGTAACACTATTTTCACTCTAACTTTCACACATTTTACCCTTAAATGTTTTTATCCCAGATGCCCACCGATCCTTTTGATTCCATCATACCACCTTTGGATTCCCTCCTCTTTGTTTATTCTTGAAACCCTACCATCATGCTTCATCATTCTCTAGTTATTTCCAATTTTTCCTTTCTCCTTCAGCTCCCCTCTTCTCTACCGATGCCCAGAACCCTTGAATCATGCTCTATCATCCTCTACTCCATTGTGATCTACTCCATCATGTTCCTCTTACTGATTATTATATCTACCACTATTATATTTTTTTTTGATTTAATTTACTAAATCTAAAGGCCATTTTTCCTTAAACACCTCCCATTCTTAAAATAGAAGGTTTTATTTTATTTTATTTTTCATTCCCATTGAGGTTCCTTGTGCAAAACCCTAACTTTCTTAGGTCTCCTTAGTTACTAACCATTTCATGATCCACAAGCCACTACTGGTTACTATTTAACCACTTAGAGGTTTTTTCAAACTACTATAGTCTAGAGGTTACACTGTCTTAATTCCCCCTTTTCAATGCTCAATATTCACCAACTTCATCATAGATAGAAATCAATATTTTTTTGCCTGTTGAGGTAAGTTATGGTGACCCAAGACTTTGAAACATATTAGTACATGATTTTTAAATATAAATCTACAATAATACAACATAAGGATCATAAAGGCCTAGTGGATTTGGAAGCCTAGTTGGCAAGGACTCCTTAAGTGCATCCACGAGACCTAGGTTTGAAAACTAGGTGGAGGCATAATTCCGGGTTACTATAGTAGTCAATGTAGCACTGCTATGCGGGTATTGTAGCAGGTACTATTCATTACTATAATAGCCAATACTATTCACCTTGGGCCACCGATTTGGGCTTGGAGTCCTTAAGGCCTTCGGGCGACCCATGCCTTCAAGTCAGTAAGGATTTAGGGCCAGCGTTAAGGCCTTCAGGCCACCTCAAGGCCTTTGGGCCACATGTCAATGTAGTTTCCCCAGACAGACTCTACAAAAAAGGAGTAGCCCTAGAGGAGGATTTAGAGAAAGTGCACTCACCAGAGAAGAACCAAATGGATTTGGAAGAATGATAGGGTATGGCTATACCATCGAGACCAGCCTATGATTGCATGGGAAGCCATCCAGACAGCCATGTGAAGGTGGAGAGCTATCATCACGATGCAGATGCTGGGGAGGGGCAGTTACTTGTAGTTATAGTCTGGTTGAATTCTCTAAGACCTCTGGGTCATGTAATCTCTTTAGCCTACAGGCCATGTAATCTCTAAGCCTACGAGCCTTGTAGGGTTCCCCCTCATCCCTTGAAAGGGGGGTTATCAAAAATCAATAAAAATAAAGGCCTTCGGGCCATTCGGGCTAGGTTCATAATACATAAAGCATGGAATCCTTATTTTATTTTCCATAGTGAGCTCCTATAATCCATTTGATCTCCTAAATATGTAAGGGGAAACCTCAGGAATACATTAAGAATGGGGTGATCTAAAAAGCCCAATAAGGGAATAAACAAGATAAAGAAGCATAACATTTGAGCCAAAGTTATAACATGATATCATATAAGCGACGCCACATGAGTAATAAAATGGAATCATAAAGTAAATAGCATGGTATCATAAGATAATGACATCATAGGAAATGTGGAAGCAACACAAAATCATGACATAAACACGAGTCAAGGATAACTTCCTAGACAATATCACATAGTGGAAAGAGTCCCATAACAGATTAGTTTTACTCCCTAATCCCATACATGAAGTTTCATGAGACTATAACATTACCCAATGTATTGGAGCTCCATATGGGCACACCCATTATAACATGTTCATGATATATGTGTGCCACATAAAGGAAATAAATCATAAGTCATAATATAAGAATTACCCATGGAAAGAAAATGGGCTGCATAATCTTGCTTTATATCATATTCACAAGAAATTTCATAATGAATATATTTGAGAAATGATCACAAGGAATGTATTACCATATCAAAGGAAGGGAGAATAAAATAGGTATATATGTGAGAGACATATCTATATAATTTAGAATAAATCCATAACATCATAGGTTGTTTTTGTTGATGAAAATAATTTTAAAAATATTAAAAATATTCTTGAGGGAAATAACCTTTTCAATTTGAGTAAAAACAATGGATATAATATCATATGAATAATGAATTTAAAAGATCAATTAGAAAATTTCTTGAGGAAAATATCATTTCAATTTTGGAAACTCTTATTTAAAATAAAAAACTTGCACAAACATTAAAGAAAACCATTTTTTAAAATAACCTTTGAAAATTAAAGAGTAATATTTAAAACATTGAGTGGTCATGATGAAGTAAGAGTTCCGTTCATTCTGAATATGTTAAAAAAATATTCCTTTCACATTTTTGTAAGAAAAGTTAAAAAGTACCTTGTTTAGAAAATGATAAGAAGATTAATTTTAATTTTTTTTTGTAAAAATAAAATTAAGGGTAAAAATTAATTTTAAAAATAATTGTAAAAAATTTTAAAATTTTTTTAGAAAACATGGATTTAGAAGAAAAATAATTTTCAATCAAAGAGAGAAATGAAGTCATATTTTCTTAAAAACATTATTTTGAAATATTGAGTACATAAATAGAGGAAAATGAAGTAAAAACATATATTTTAATGACATAATCATAGGACAATAAAATTAATGAGTTTCTGGAGATATGAATCATAATATTTCATCATCAGAAGCAAAAACATAAGCAATCCTGATAAACATTGAGATTGTACCATAAAAGCATTACTGATTTAGTAACAATGAATCATAATCCCTATGAAAGAATAAAATTAAATAAAACATAAAATATATTGAGAATTAATAAATTCATGATATTAATTTTCAAATGACTATATATACACATCACAAAAGAAGATAGGTGCATAATATTACATATATCTCAAAGAAGACAAATTGAGAAAAAAATCCATTAAAAAGTTCATATCATTGAGGAGAGAGTTAATCAGTGGGGTGATTATGTGTAAATTTTTTTGTTCCAAATTAATACAATGTAAATAAAACTTAATTCAATAAAAATTCATATCAAACACAATCTTGGATCAATATAATCAATGAAGTAGACATATAACTCAATGAATGAAAATTGAAACTACAACAAAACCGCCGCTAAACCTTTTGTAAAAAAGGTTTCACAGCGGTTTATAATAAACCGCCGTGAAACATTGGTTTTTTTTAACACCCGACCCTTCCCCCCACCCCGACAACCCCGTGACCCCGTGACCCCAGAAGCTGCACCGTCTTCCCCTCTAGGCAGGGTTTTGTTTCTCCTTCTTTAGGTTTTTTGGTTTTCTAGTAGGTAGGTTTTTAGTATATAGTTTGGTATAATCTCCACATTAGTTTACAACCTCCTACTCTCATGATTTTAAACTGTATGAAATTTTTCCTAATTGCATTCAATTAAACATCATAAAAATCATCCCTCATCACATGAGTACTTGTTTTGCTAAAATAAAATGCAAGACAATTTTTCCTTTCTATGTGACCCATTACCAATATGAGATATTCATCCATGGAATGGTATAATGTATATTATTCCAAACTATATACTAATTGTATAGTTAAATATTTTATTTCTATGGAAAAATGTATCTTATCTATTGGGTATTAGATATAGATCATCACCTTTTTACAATCCCATACAAGGATGAGATATTAAAATCCAAACCCCACTAAATGAGATCTTGATCAATATAGAAGTCTTTTCCACATGGTTGACAAGTATATTAGATAATTAATGCACATATTCCTCACATGTGATATAAATCTATGCAATGAATCATCTATAAGTATAACTACAAGTTGGATTGACTCCCATCACATTAGGAAATGTAGCGATATCTAGATACCCTTCCATGGAACCAACTACCACATTCGTTGTCAAAATATTATAATTACTATCACCTACATATGTGGTGAATCTATTTAGTAGATTTTTAAATGGGTAATCTTATATATAGACCCATGATAAGAATAAAATTTCCCTTTCCTTTTATATGATTCATATCTTTGACAGAGGGATTTTTATTTCAAGAACTATGTGTGGATTTATTCTCATTCTAATGAAATACATGGTGACAATGATATTTATTTTCATAGGCATGACCACAAATACATAGTACATGTACTAAAAACATAAACATTGTGAATTTACCCATGAAAAAAATATACATCAATTGGGATCCCAACTGAAGTTGGATATGTCCTCCCCATTGATGTACTAGTTGTTCTACCTTCCATGTCTAAGTTAAGTGACGTTGAACCTCATAAACATTTTTTCAAATCTGCATGACCTTAAATTTTAACCCTTTTTTCTAATTAAAATTACATAAACTAAAAATCAAAATAGTCACAACTATTTGTTAGGTCTAAACCCTCTTAAAGAAATCATTAGAGGTGTAATGTTTCACTCCCACTAATCTGTTCCCTTTTATGGATTAGGAAAAATATTTCTTATAAGAATACTATCATAAAAATATCATGGGGTTCACTATGTGATCCTTGATAATTTATTCATATTCCCCATAAAAGTTTCATCTTGGAAAAAGTTATATTAGATATCCCATCCCATTTTCAACTAGACTTAGGAAATTTTAATAGTACATTCTCCTCAATTAAAATACTACCTCTTCAAATCGAATATATCACTACATTAAGTGATTTAATACACATGAGTCTCATGTTGCATTACATCACACAAGAAAAAATTTCAGTACATGGTGGAATAACATATAATGTTTTAAAATTCTTTTTGAATATTTTTTTTATGAAGCCAGTTCATAACTCTGATGTGTGATTCAACAATGATATATTTCCCAAGTTGATATACTACTCTTAGGATCCCTTAAACTTTATTTAATCAATAATTTTTTCTATATTCATATAAAAATTGGTTGTGGATGTTGATTTATTTGGAGCTAACCTATTAGGATTTGATACTGAATATCACACATTTCCTCGAAGCATATAAAGTTATCCCTATGGGATATTTCAGTCATGGAAGATAGTTCCACATAAACCACATAATAAATCAATGGACTGATTGAGAAAATATCCAACCTACTACCATTAGATTCTATTGAATGAGAATGGTATCAGTATTCCACTATTTGTAATGGTCATTATTCACCATTTGGTCTCTATTTCTTATTGACTTAGGCATTCATAATGTATGTTTTAAACATTAAAAAATCATTCTATTCAATGTGATTGTTGTACCCTAAAGTTTAAACATTTGAGAATCATTTTAACAGTTAAATAAATTATGAAATTATATTCTTCTGCACCTTCCAATTTGGGTATAAATCTGTTTTGGATACCCCAAATACGTAACATTAGATTCTCCTTTTGTAATGTCTTATCAAAACCATGGTCCTTTTCATAGGATATTAAACTTTGTGACACAATGGTCTAAAAATCATGACTATAAAATTAATGTCCCCCTCCAAGGTATTATATGATACTAATAATCCTGAATTCACATCAGGTTGTGTTTTGGAATATCTATGAAGACTAAACAATCATTGGTTCTATGTTTTTATATATAAAAATGTTAGCAGCTATAGGTCTGAGAACCATAACCATAAAATATCCGAGTCATCCCCTAAGTATATATGCATATGTGTGTCAAGATCTACATCCATATCATATTTTTATTCCTCTCTTATATCGCTATATATATCATATAATTTTTTTCAAGGATACATTCCCTTAAACTCTATACATAGATTGGTCTATGAACAATGAAATTAAACATAGTGTGAATATCCATGAGATTGTTTATATGATCATTGGGATCACAATTCATGTAATTCTATCATTTCCATTGTTTTATAATATTCCACACCCGCCTATTATATCCATGATATATGAGATTAAAAGAAAATAATATTTTTTCAATACATCTGATCCTAAAATAGAATAAAAATATTTTTTATTTTTTTTACATTAAAATATGTGCACAACACCTCATGGTTTTCTACAATAATGAAATTAGGCACCAAACTCACATAATTTTATTCAACACATTTCAAAATTCCAACCACCTCACATTCAATTAAAAATGAATTTCCATAAAAATATAAAAATTGGACTAACATTCAATAATTTAAAATACTAATTGAAAGATACATAGCACTAACTATGTTAGAAAAATACAATAAGAACCTAGGGAAATATTTGAGTCCCTCCTACTATGAATGCACATTGAAAAACATACGAAAAGTATGATAATTAAATAAAAATGGTAAATCCATAAAAAGTTTAAAGTTAAACCCCTAAAAAGTGTATCTTTCTATAAATTCGTTTTTATTCCCACTAGAACCCACATTTAATGTCTCATGAAAAATTTACGGTGAAAATAAATAATAAAAATCACATAGGGACAACCATTCAACCATAGAAAAAATAGGGATATAGTCACTAGGCCACTCAAACATGGATAGTGTTAGATCACAAATTTTATACTCATGAACAACCTAAGGGTACTGTTTCCTCATTGCATGGGAAAAAATTGCTTGATATATAGTAAATTCTATATGACCTCAATCTGGTTATTTTATAATAACTTTATTAGCTATAAATATGTACATGAGAGTCAGATAAATAAAATATCTCAATATAAACATGTTCCCATACCCATGAATCCATGGTATGTTAATGATATCCCCTATCATACATAGGATATATTTCTACATGATATATTTCACCAGAGGCTTATTCATCAATGTACTTATATTTAAAATTCAGTTCTTTTATGATTGAGAATGATCTATATAGTAGTCCCTTTATCAGAACTACAAAGAGCATGATTCCTACTATTATAGTATACATAGATAAATCTAGATATCCTATATTGTATCAACCTATAAATCTAATTTAAGTATTTAATTGATATAGTTCATTTAGATGTTATTGTTGTCCACTGTAATTTTCAAAAAGGATTATTTAGTTCTTATTCCGACCTAGAATACGTGTTGATTTGTTGATGTTAAATCATTTTCAATCTCAGACACCATCATAGGATTCCTGAATCACTATCTTCCTTCATTAAGTGTTTTTCAAGGGTCAGTGGAAGCAGTTAGGTAGTTGGAACAAATTGAGGTGATCCTCAATTATCTTAGGGAACCTGATACTTTGTGTGTGAGAATTTTTTAGAATTGGATTTATAGTTTCAGTAGAGTCTTGTGGGAGTCAGTGGTACCTTCTTAACTTCATGAATGTATGAATTGGAATCTCATCAAGATTGATTTTTTTAATGGTTATTTCCTAAGGGAATGAATGTAGAGAAATAGACTGAGCTCATGAGACTTTTTATTGGTGATAGATCAGTATGGGAGTATGTCAATAACCTTTCAAGGTTTGTTATATATTCTCCAAATATAGGGGTCATCAATTATGAGAAAGATCATTTCTTTGGTGATGGTATTCACCCAAACCTTAGTACATCTCTACTTTCTTTGGGCATAACATCCATTTTGGAGGTTGTCACCAGGGACATGTGAATGGAATCTAAATATTCTTGGAAATTGATGGTTGTTCATTCCTTAGTTTTATCAGGTATGCAACAAATTAATAGTGGGAATGAAGAGAATCCAATGTGCAAGGATTAGAGGCAGTATTAACCATAACATGATGAAAAGGCCCATTATTATAGAAAGAGTTCATCCATTTTGTGCTTCCAGTTTAGGGACTTTGAGGAATTTTAAGACCCATTTCTTGATATATCCTTGAATTTTTCTCTATTATGGAAATTTTGTTCATCATTATTTGTTTTTGATGATGGGGTTATAGAAGATGTCTCATGTTTGATTCCTTGTTTTTTGTATAGGCACATTGTGATATACATGGATAAAAGCTGGATCACATTACCGAGGAACACACCTCAGTATGTTAAGGGTTTGAATGAGTTTTTAGATTTTTAAATTTCTAATCTATCCATTAAAGGGATAATAAAATGTCCATGTCCTAAATGTAAATTTAGAACATGTTTGGAGAGAGATGAGGTTTATGAACATTTAATACTGAAGCAATTCCCTGCTCAATATTTGCGTTGGATTTGGCATGGAGAATCAAACGTTACAGAAAGATTGAGCACTGATGTTAATCCACATAATGAGGTCCCAAGTTCATCGACAATGGAAAATGAAATGCAAAACCTAATAAATTATGCATTCGACACTGCAAGACGCCACTATCAACATCAAAACATATCAGAACAACCAGAAGTGGGTGCTAAAAATTGCAACGTGACAAGTGATGTTTTTGAGACTGTAACACAGGTAGATCAAGATTTTCACATATCAAATGTGACACTGACTGAATTGGAATTATTACAGGCACATAGATATGTGCTACTAAACAGTGAAATTGCAGATCCATTTATTGAAGAGTTGAGGATACAAACAAAGAGACGAATGAGAGGCCGAACACAAAATGAGAAAGATATAACGAAAGCTGTTAATAAATAGCTTGTAGAATGGTTTGCATGACATGTAAGTTCATAAATATTTCAATAAATATGAATATTAGTTTGAAACATACATTTTGTAAATCTAATAAAGTATATTTCTTTTTTCAGATCATGAATACTGATACTCGAGCAGAGGTATCAGAAGATTTGAAGTTTCTTGCTAGAGGTCCTCTAAAAGAAGTTAGAAAGTTCGACGATTATAATGTGAATGGATTTAGATTTCGTACAGTCGATCGAGAAGTGGGTTTAAGAACACAGAATAGTGGTATATTTACATTTTCTGAAGTGAAATACTATGGAAAGCTGCATGATATTATTGAATTAAACTACCTCGGACATTTTTCGGCTGTTTTATTCAAATGCAAATGGGTTGATATTATCAGAGGCGTTAAAAGAGATTCCTTGCAATTTACTTCTGTGAACTTCTCTCACTTGATGGATGTTGCTGATCGTGAACTGCATGATCTATATATCTTAGCATTGCAAGAAAAAATGGTATATTATGTGAATGATGGTGTCTATGAAGGGTGGAATGTAGTTGCTCACGTAATACAAAGAGATTTGTATGATATGGGTGATGAAGTGGAAAATTTGACCTCTGAAATTGAATTTAATCAGCAACAGGAAGCATAATTATTTGTCCATAATGATATTGAAAATATTAGTCTAGCAAGGATGAATGAAGTGGATGAAGCAATGGAGCAGGAAACCGACATGATTGAAGGGGAAAATGATTGTATGTACAATTATTTATTTATTCAGTAACCACTTGTTTCATTTCTGCAGTCATTCATTATCATTGTTATATATATTTTGTCTGTTAGTACTCCATCTGTTATCATTTTTAATTTTTTTTCTGCATAATTTTTTTTGAAATATATATTTTGAACTTCATTTTATTTGATTAAATGACAAGAATGTCAAGGAAGAAGCATTACATTATTTCATCCAGTTCTGCGACAGATGACTATCCATCTGGCTCCCTCCCCATGACATCTGATGCACCAACTACCAACACCCCAACACCATCTCCTCCTGAACCATCTCTCACACCATCTGTGGATGTCCCAGTAGAGGCTGAGTCGTTGACTCCCCCTTTAGGAGCCTCAGCAGTGGGGCAGCGACGCGCCCCTTCCAGTTCATCCCGGACATACTGGAGTGTCACTATCATAGGTACAAATTTTAATTAAATAAATTTATTGCATTTTGTTTATACTAATTGTTTTCTCATTTAAGATGAAAAAAATGCAACCGTGGAGAAAAAATAAAAAGTTCAGATGTTTGGAATCTGAATTGAGAGAAGATTGTTATGCCATTTGATTCTTACGGGGTCCCTACGGATGATGTCGCAGGGTTTCTTGGCCAGATTCTAGGCCAGCTGGCAGCAGAGCCCATTTCCCTTCCCATTTCATATGGCGATTGGAGACATATGCCTCCAAGCTGGAAAAATGAAGTGTTGGATTCTCAAATCAAGGTAAATTTATTACATTATGGTTTAATTTAATGTCATGTTACTAATATGTTCAAAATGAATTTTTGTATACAGATGTTCATCCACTTTACCGTTGCTGATGTGATAGCACGGAAGTGGACGTTGAAAAATCTAGGCAAGAAGTGGAAAGATTTTAAATGGAGATTGTGGTGTGATGTCAACGATGCTTCGTTGACCACGTTGCAAATGTATGAGAAGCTACCCAGTGGGGTACCTAAAGAGTAGTGGAAAGTGTTTGTTGACAGGCATCGGGATCAGAAGCGGATGGTATTGAAATATATATATTATTATATTATCCTCATTTTACATTTATACATGTATATGAAAAGGACATGACATTCAATACATCATTATTAAATTTCATTTTATTTATTTCAGGATCTATCAAGACATAATGCGTCAAACCGAGCGAAGCAAGTCATCCCGCACACTGCGGGCTGAAAAAGTTTTTCTAGAAATCGAAGTACATTGGTAATCTTTTAATTAGTTTAAATATTTATAAGAAAATATTATCTGTTTAATATATTGAATTGTTGATTTATCTTTGATTAATTTAGTCACAGAGTTTAGGCCATGAAGCATCCATAACTGAACTGTGGTTGGATGTTCACAAGAAATCAGATGAATGTTTTGTTAATGAGCCTGCTAAAGAAGTTAGGGTATGAAGTCAATTTTTTATCATAATAACTTCTTATCAATTTTTTCTGTGTTAATATATATTGATATTTGATTTATAGGTGAAAATTAAAGAACTATGGGATGCCAATACCGTGCATTCCTACTCTATCTCCCAGGATGACCCGGTTGCTAAATTCCTTGGGAAGGAGCATCCTGGGAGAGTGCGCAGGATGGGTTTGGGACCCGTACCATCTGAGGTTTTTAGCAGGCCACCGGGGATAGTTGCTGCATCTACTCCTGACTTTAGTCATCCCGGAGATTCTAAGAAAGAGATTGTTTCTTTACGAAACACATTTCACCAGTAGGGGGATCAGATATCTGCATTGCAGAAAGAGTTGACTGAACTACGTTAGGAGATGAGCAGATATGCCCCTGGTGGGAGTGCATCGATTGGTGGTATGTAGGTAAATCACAAAAAATAAAAATAATTTAGTTTTCTAACTTTCCTTTGTTTTAAGTTTTAATATAAATATGTAACTGTATTTAATTTTCAATATAATGTTCTTACAGGTGACAGCACAAAGTGGAAATAAAGGTGGAGAGGGTGACGATGCATCATCAGACCCTGAGTAGTTGTACTGTTTATGTGTTGAACAAAAATGGAAACAGTTGGTTTGTATATGTAACATTTGTGGCACATAGTTTCCACCAAACATTTTCAAGTCCTAAAATTTCCTTGATTTCTCATGTTTCTTTTTATGCATTTTATTGATTTCTGATGTTTCTTTTTATGTCTTCATTTCTCGAGTGTGGTATACATCATTCCATTTAGGTCTGTGTTTGAATTGGTAGTCGATATTTTGGATGACTAGGAGTTAAACCCATTGTTGATGTGTTGAACAAATTGGGTCATTTCATAGTGATCAAGGGGATAGTGTTGTGGACACTTTGGTGAGGCCCATTGTTGAAAATGTATGATTTAAGCGTCAGAAGTATCTAAACATGCTCTAGATCTTCTAAAATGTCATGAGAATGTTCTAAATCAAGGGTGGTTCACTAAGATATAGGTGTGACTGAGGGGTGATAAATTAGCATAAGTCCATGAATATAGGAAAGAATACTTTATAAATTAAAATATAATCTCGAAGATGGATGTCGAATTGACGCACTTTTGGTATGTCTTATAAAAACATGAATTTTAAGAAAATAACTTCTACCAAATACTTCAATATTAGGATGGTTACAATGGACCATTTCCAACCATAACTGTTTTGATCACTGAACTGTTACTGCATGACTTGAACTGCATTCCCAACACAATTTCCACTTAATCATGGTCTGTCTGGTAATTATTACCTATCATTATATCCCTGAATTATTTATATTATGATTCTTAATTCCATTTTTTGATTCATTACAAGCTATCCGTTCATGAAACTTTAATTACTGGAATTCCAGAAATTTCTTCTTTACCATTCATGACTATTATTTCTACAACCACTCTCCCAAAGGTTACATTTTCCATGACCTGTGTGATTCTCACCACCATAGGATTTTAATATTCATAATTTTAATAAAAATAGGAATCTAATTCCCATGAAAAACACTCTATCCACCACTAAACATGGTTTCTGGATGTTATTAAACATAATTATACCATGTTCCATTACGACAATCCATCCTTGGAATACGCTGAAGACTCATCTGGAACTAATATTCCATCCTTGAACAACCTGTGGTTCACTTCCTACCACATATATTTACATCATCCGCTTAATAATAAATAGAAATGGTCTATTCATAATCACATACATTATGCAATCCTCATTCCATGAGCACACATTCAATCAACATCAATAACTACATCTTTAACTTTAACCCAGATTGATGATGTTATAAAACTCGATCCTCTTACATAGTCATCCATAGAACTAAGATAACTTAACTTTTCTATTAAAAACTCTGGTCTACATCACTCACCACAACATAGTTAATACCTAGGTAACCTCACTCAGGGAGTGATCGGTTAACACAACCTTTTTAGATCCCACAACCCTAAACCAAGTAGTTATGTGATAATACCCCTCAAGGTGTTACATGTGATTTCATCCCTCAAACTCTCAGAGACTAGAAAATTTTTCACAAAACACCACACAACTCTCTCCACCAAACCTTAGTTAAATATGAAATTTACATGATAATGAATACTAAATTGATGTTACATCAATGAAATGGGAACACCCATTTCATATAATTCATAGGACCAATGACACTGTGCATTCTTAGTATTTTCTAGCCTACTCAAAAAATCAAACCCAAGGGTCACGTTATCCTACATAACCTTTTAACATGGATGATGACTTCTTGAGTCATACACCTTTGAAATTAAACTCACACAACTAACTAAACTAAATAAAATTAGATTGGTATGTTAGTCCCACTAATATCAAGCATTAAATATGCTCATAACACCTAGAAGTTTTACTTATCTCATGATTGCCTACCAACTTGGGGAATCATTACACAACTAGAGTCCTACTCA
This sequence comes from Viscum album, assembly GCA_963277665.1. Lineage (NCBI taxonomy): Eukaryota > Viridiplantae > Streptophyta > Magnoliopsida > Santalales > Viscaceae > Viscum > Viscum album. The sequence goes on from OY728119.1 coordinate 1,984,487,950, forward strand.
ATCCCAAAATACATAAAAAAAAACACATTCTATGACCAAAAACTAAAAAGATGCATCCAATGATTCTTAATATCTCCAAGGATGCTAGAAAAACTAGGTTAACCCCTCACATAACACGAGGAATCAACTATAATTCTAGGTTTATTCCTAAAAGGCCACTAGAATCTCCCACCTAACCTATATTCCAACATAAAAAGATGTCAACTAAGACTCACTGGAAATATCCACATTCCTATAAAATCTATATCCCAATGTAACTCTAAAACTATTCCCACAATAGGATTTTTTATAACAATATATTTCTAATGTGTTATTTAAGCTATTTCATCAGTTCAAATTTATTATAAGTATTAAGGATGGTTTCTAGGCCACAAAACCAAAAAAAAATCATTATATAAATGGGTTGGTACTAATATAACTTCTAATTCATCAATTATCAATTTTTATAAGTAGAGTGGAATTTATATGGATGATCTATCCTAAGAAAGTGAAGTTATAAGATTTAGTGGAATCCAGTTTGGGATGTTACAATGTTGTATCAATGGAGTTTTATCTTCCTAGTATTTACTATTTAGGATATTGTATACATGAGTATGAGGAATGTGTTGGAACCTTTGATGGATATCTGACTGCTGTATTAATAATACTTTCTCTAATATGAAGTCTTCTTTTCCAGAGTTTCAGATTTTTGTTCTATTTTTAAATATTAAAGTTGTATATTATTTCTCATTGAGAGAAAAAAATGTTTTTTGGATGTTGTGATTTATTCTGGATATTCAGCTCTTGTTCATTGGTGGGAGGCCAGGGATGGTTTTTTTCTGGTTTTTTTTAGGGAAGTGGTGTAGAAGAAGCAAAGATTTATTTTTTTTATTCTGGGTAGCTTTTCGCGGCGGTTTTAACCGCCACGAAATGTATACTGGCGGCGGTTTAAATCACCGCTAAACGTAAAATAAAATTTACTTTTAGCGGTGGTTATAACCACCAATAAATAAGAGCATCGTGGATGCCTCATTCCGCGGTGGTTCCCGTGACTTTAGCGGTGGTTTTACGGCTGCTGGAATTTGATTTTATTCACGGCGGTTATAACCGCCGCGAATAAAGTGATATCCAGGGCTCGTAAAACCGCCGCTAAATTCAGGGGAACTGCCACGGAATGAGGAAGCGACGACGCTTTCTTGAAACCACCACTAAACGTAAATAACCGCTGATAATAGATTTCCAATGCCCTATTAGACGGTGGTTTCTGTAAACTGCCACCAAACAATGTAGCGGCAGTTTAAACCACTGCTAAACGCAAAAAAAAAAACCGCCGCTAAATGGCGATTCTGTTGTAGTGTGAGTTAAGAAATATCTTACCTCATTCTCCCCTTTAGTTGAGTGCTATTAAAATACTGTATAGTGGTTTTAAACATGATATTAAATTATACCATAATCATATTATTATTTATAATATCATATATTATCACTTTATAACATCTTATTACTTTTTTGTTAAGAATATTTCACTATCACTATTGTTTCGGGTGTCAATTGCCTTGTCTTTTCCTACTCATTTCATCATTAAAGTTCCGGATCTTGAACATAGGTTATAGTTAAATAATATACATAATTATATTAATGCTATAAATATAATTTTTTTCATTATATACATATTTAGAATCATTATTGAATTTTGAACATGGAGAGTGAATCACATTGCTTCATGGAGACGATAGGATATACGCACGCATTAACGATGTTATCATTACCTTAACATGTAAAAGGATAAGGAATTTTATTATATATTAATTTTTAATAATTATTAATATATCATTAATATCATATATAAACACTAAATTAATCCTTATTACTTTTTATGTAAAGTGTAAGTGAAAAACAAACCACAACGTTTCGTTAGGTGGTAGTCCACCGTACACATGAACGACGTTATCAAATTCTTTATGAAATGGAAATGAAAAAGGTATATATGATATTATAATAAAAAAAGTATAATTATATCATAAATATCATATATAAAATTAAGATACATTATTAAATCTATCAGTGAGAAACAATGATGGAAAATGAATTACATCGGTTCGTGAGGCGGTAGTTCGTCATACACATGATAAACGGTTTCATTTCCCATATTAGGGAGGAGGAGATAGTTGCAGGCCATGAAATAAAAATAAAAACATCACAGTATATTTAATATATTGAGGTTATTATATCATCATGTTTTAATAATATTTTAAGGATGTGGAAGAAGAAATAATATAAAATGCTTAGTTAAGGATGTTACCTCCTTTCATATAACTTCTTTTAGATTAAACCAAAATACTTTATAGGTTGGATTTATAATCCAAATTTATTATAAGATGAGGGGAGGGAGTTAAGGAAGTTATTTGGGAAGTTATTGGCTAAAAAAATGGGTTTTGGAAGTGTGAAGTGGAGAGGAGACGGGGTGACCTTTTATAAGTGGGGGAGAGGACACACATGGAATTTTTGAAAAGAAAGAATTATAACCATATTTTTGTCATGAAAAAGGATAAAAAGTGGAAAATTTTAGAAAATTATAAGATATAGGGTCTAAATATGACCATACATTTGTAATTAGATAAGTTTTGAGTCATTTTAAAACCATATCTTTTTAGTTTAACCCCTGATAAACTCATTTTTACCTTAATCATGATATTTGTTTATACTATTTTCAATATTAATTATGGTAAAAAATTAATTTGAACATATTATATAATTTAAATTATGATTATTGAATATATTCAGTCCATTTTACCAAATTAAATTCACAGAATTGGAAAATTTTAATTTAAAACTAATCCCGCAAACACGATGAAAAAACAGGTTTTCAAGAAGTATATTTTCATGTGAAAGATGATTTTATATTAACTCCATGAATAATTATATTTATTTTATGAATAAAAAATATAATTCAATTGTATATGTAAAGACCCTAACCCCAGTTACCCATAGCTGGTGCCTTATTTCATTATATTGGCATATAAACAAGGAATACACATCTCGAAGGACTGAATAGTTTAGTAGCTTTGGAAAACCAGATATATACATGAGTTAAAAAATACATCTTGAAATGGAATACAATATATAAATTCCTTTGAAAATATCAAAAACTCCTAGATTATCCCTACAAGTCATTCATAATATACTTCTTCACATCCTAGAAAAATAAAATATAAGAAAGGGGTGAGCTCAGATGCTCAGTAAGGGTAAGAAATATAGCAGAAGAAAAAATAATATGGCATGGTCAATAACTAAAAGGTCACATGACATTAAAACAAAATCTTGAACATAATATGGAAGTAATAATAGTTGATTTAATAATTCCATAATAAAACATAACCATGGTATTCTACTAATCAAATAACCTCATAGACTATAAATGACTAGTTTAATAATGAGAGAATACATAATGTGGGACATCTAAACCAGATTATCAAGGCCTCGTCCAAGACAACTAAAAATGATTAAGGACTCGACCAAAACCATATCTGAAATTGAGAAAGACCTCGGTCAAGTCCATATCTATTTTGTCTCATGAGACCTAACAATGAATCGAGGGGATATAGTGGGAACCAACCTCCACTTACTATGTCCAATTCATTACACATATGAATGGGGTTAAACATAAACAACATATACATATTAAATGTGAATAACTTTCTCAATCTGTAGAGATAATCACCAACCATTCTGAGTAATAAGGTGGATGATATCAAAATAGCACATCCACAGTCAAACTAATCAGAAAAATTTAATAAAATATGGTGGATTATATCATTAAATATTAAACCCAATTAAAAATAATAAACAATATGAGTTTTGAAATAAATTGATATACTCTTATAAAATCATCAAGTAATTGTTGAGGGAAATAATTTTTTACTTTGAAAAGAAGAGTTCTTTTGGAAAGATCTTTGTATAAAACCAGAAGTGAACTAAGATAGTTTTTTCATAATAATTTTTTTTATTTTATAAAAATAATGGTTTCTTAAAATAATTTATAGTGTACTTGAAAATAGGTAAGAATTCAAGAAGTTCCCTTGAATCAGGTTTGTTTATCAGAAATAATTTTTGAAAGATCCTTTTAAAACATGTTACTCCCCATAAAAGAAATAATAATTATAATTGGTACACATATATATAAAACTCACACATAATTTATTAGGTTTACATAAGAATAATTAATAATTTCATTGAGGTAAGTAGATAATAAGAGTAACCCAAAATAAAATGGAGGTTCGGGTAGAAACCCTTACCTTGTGTTCGAATGAGTTATGCACTTGACCTTAACATCCTGAAAAATAAATTTAAATCCATTAATTAATTAATTCACAACCTTATCTAAATTTATTTGATTTATTATAATTTTATTAAGTTTATTTATGGTCTTTTTGATGAGTTATAAGATACAATTTTATCGCCTAAGAGCGTTCATTTCCTTGCTTTTCACAATCGGTATACTTGTATATGAGTATGGAAGTTCATGTGGAATGGGTATAATTATCTAGAATTGAATTTATATGATATTAATTAACACCCATAAGATTAAATTATTTTATAATTCATTTTATTATTTGTTATGAAGACGAGTTATTAGATAAAACATTAGTGATAATCGTTTAGATTATAGCGGTGGTATTTCAATCATATAAAACTAGTTTTGTCATATGAATTAGTATTATGTATATATATACTAGTTATATAATATTAAATAGGTTATAATATATATATTATAGTTTTTTTCAACCATAAAAATGGTTTAATGACCATCCTTTAAGGGGAAATTTAAGAAAAAAGGTTCGTCATCCACGAAGGTTGTAAATCGGCACCTCCCAGAAGATGATTTCATTTTTAAAATAAAAGAGATAGAGTAATGGAATTGATGATGGTTCTTACATTAACATGATATAATTATAGTATATAGTAGATAATTTAATTATAATTATCATTTTTAAATAGGATGTGAGGATAATATAAGAAAATAAAGTAAATTGAAAATGAAAGAAAAAGGAAGATGGTATACCTCTTGAATTAACCTCCTTGAGAACCTGTTTTGGTATTTTGGTAATACCAAGAGATCCTGGATTTGGGGAGAGACTAGGGAATATTATTTAGATAGAAATTTTACAATATTCAAGGCTTATAGGAGTGAATAGAAGAGGGGGTGATGTGTGGTTTTATAGTGGAGGAGCATGGTGATTTCTCATTATCTTATTAATTATTTTACTATTTTGCTCAAGACAACCAAAAATGTTGATTCTTGTGAATAAATATAGTAATAAGTGCATGTGAGTTCAAATAAAGGGTGATTACATCATTAATTAATAAAGGAATAGTATATTTATCTTATAATGTATTTTTTCTGTAAATTACTGTATTTTACTATTAACTAAAAATTCAAGTTTTTTAGAAAAATCCCAAAAATTCACCATAACCATTTTTCAATATTTAGAATTTAAAAATGGAATCCATTTTATCAAAATAATTTTCTAAATATGTGAAATTTAATTTGTAAATAAAATCATTATTTACTTGAAAAATACAGATTTAAAATCTAAACTAATTTTATAACACTTTCCAAAATTAACTAAGGACTCATAAAATTATCCTAAAATAATAAGACAAAAAAATATTGATTTATGAATCCATTTTATGAAAATTAATTTTCTTTTATATAATTTTATTAAGTATAAAATTGTCATTAGATATTTATGACTTATAACAATACCTACACTTAAATATTATTTTTTTAAAATATTCACTTACTTTTACTATGATATAATTATATTATACTTTAAATTATGATATGCCTAAATTTTATTTATACTTTCATGGGTGGGTTTACTATTCATTAGACTGATTTACTATTCATAAGGGTCATATTACTATTCCTAAGGGAAAGTTACTATTTCATCAGTATAGGTTCCTTAACATCTAGAAATACATCTTATTTTTTTATTATTCATTTATAAATATTTTATTGTGTTCTATATGTGGTTTTATATGATTAATACTATATAAAATAAAAATAATAAAATAATTCACATTGATATAATTTTGGGTCGTTACATTCCCCCCTCATACAAAAATTTCATGCTCAAAATTTCCAAAAATATCACCTCGCAAAAAGATTTGGGTAACTCTTCATCATAAGATCCTCAGGTTCCCACATCGCCTCTTCAATCTTATGATTTTTCCAAATCACCTTTACCAGTTGAGTCATTCAATTCCTCAACACCTATTCTTTAGTGTCCATAATTTGGATAGACTCTTCATAGTAAGATAAGTCAAGTTCCAATTTGATACCTTCATAAGTGATTACATGTGTTGGATCTGGCATGTAGTATCTAAATAATGAGACATGGAAAACATTGTGCACTTTATAAAGGCTAAGTAAAATCTTCAAATGATAAGACATTACTCCAACTCTCTAGAATTTCAAAAGGACCAATGTACCTGGGGCTCAATTTCCCATTCTTTACAAATCTTATAACACCATTCCATGGAGATACTTTCAAAAAAATGTGATCTCTTACTTGAAATAAAAAATAATTCTTTCAATTATTGGCATAAATATTTTTCCTGCTTTGAGATACTTTGATATGGGTTTGAATAGTCTTTACCTATGTTGTTGTTTCCTCTATAAGCTCTGGTCCTATAAGCTTTCTTTCACCAACTTCATCCCAGCATGTTAGTGTACGATATCTATTTCCATACAATGCTTCACATGGTTCCATTTGAATATTAGAATGGAAACTATTATTGTAAAAAAACTATTACAAAGGTAAATAATAATCTCACATACCTTGAAAATCAAGTGAGAATGATCTCGAAATGTCTTCTAATGTCTGGATTGTCCTTTCTAGCTGCCCATTAGCTTGAGGGTGATAAGTAGTACTCAAATGAAGCTCAGTATAAAAAGATTTACAGAGAATTTTCTAGAATTTCGATGGAAATCATGGATCATGATCAGAAAAAATTGAGAGAGGTGCTCCATGAAATCTTTCAACTTCATTGATATAGATCCGTGTAAGGTGATCCAGTGGTAAATCCTCCCTTATAGTGAGGAAATGTGCAGATTTGGTAAGTCGATCATAAATTACCCACATTGCATCATTCATTCTTGGAGTTTTTGGTAATCTAGTGACAAAATCCATAGCGATGTCACCCTATTTACATGTTAGAATAGGAATAAGTTTCAAGAATCCTATGGGATATTGTCTTTCAAACTTCACCTGCTAATAGACTAAACATCTTGATACATAATCAACAATTTCCCTATTCATGTTATCCCACCAGAAATATTCCTTCAAACCTCTATAAATCTTAGTGATACTAGGGTGTATAGAGAAATTTGAACTATTAGCATCATCCAATAACTCCCTTTTTAGCTTAGGTATAGAGGGAACACAAAGTATCTTCTCAAATTTCAGAATTCCATCCTCACACACGAATTCATCCAACTTCCCATCATTCACGCCTTTAATTTTATTTTGAAGATTATCATTATAAAATTTAGAACTTATAATCCTTTCTAATAAGGATGGCTGAGAAACCAATTGAAAAAGTAATGATGTTTCACTTTCCTTGATAATTTCCATATCCATCTTGGCTAGATCCACATATATAGGATACCTTTCAATTATCATTTTTTAGAACTCCATGATCCTTCTTGATTAATACATCAACTACCTTATTTGCCTTTCCTGGGTGATAGTGTATTGAATAATCATAATCCTCGAGTAGCTGGAGCCATCGCCTTTGCCTCATGTTGAGTTTTTCCTATGAGAATATATATTTCAAGCTCTTTTGATCCGTATATATCTCACATATTTATCCATAGAGGTAGTGTCTCCATATAATTATAGAAAAGATTACATATTTTAACTCAATATCATGAGTTGTATTGTTTTGTTCATGAATTTTTAACTGCCTTGATACATAGGCAATAACTCTATCATTTTTCATAAGGAAACAACCAAGTCCTTTTTTGATGTATCATTATAAATAAAAAATCCACCATTTCCTGATGGTAGATTCAGGATTGAATCATTCACTAATCTCCTCTTCAATTCTTCGAAACATTCTTCACATTATTTTTTCCATACAAAATTAACCCCTTTACATGTAAGCTTGGTTAACGGGTTAGTTAATAGGGCGAAGTTCTGAACGAAACACCAATAATAACCTACTAAACCAATAAAACTACATACCTCAGTTTTGTTCATTGGTGTAGGCCATTTCTGAACTGCCTTTTTATTCACAATATCAATTAAGATTCCATCCTTATAGACAATATGTCCAAGAAAATAAATTGTATGAAGTCAGAATTCACACTTTCTAAACATTCTGTATAACTCATTTCTTCTAAGAGTTTTCAGAATAATATAAAAGCGATTCTCATGATCTTCATAACTTTTGGATTATACCAAAATATCATCAATAAATACTAAAAAAAATTCCTCAAAATATTCCTTGAAAACTATATTCATTAGATCTATGAAAACATAGGGTGCATTAGTCAATCCAAAAGGCATTACTGTAAACTCAAAATTCCTATACTTGGTTCAAAATTCTATCTTTGGAATATCTTCCTTCCTCACACACAACTAATGATATCCAAATTTAAGTTCAATATTTAAAAAATATTGGGCTTAGTGAAGTTGATCAAATAAATCACAAATACGAGGAAATGGATACTTGTTCTTTATCATAAGATTTTCCTATAGTCAATGCACAGCCTGATAGATCCATCTTTCTTATTAATGAAAAGAACAAGAGCTCTACATGGAGAAACACTAGGGAGAATAAACCACTTACTACTCAAATCCACTAGTTGTTTTTTCAGCTCCACTAATTCCACTGTGGCAATTCTATAAGGAGACTTTTATATAGGCCTTGAATAAGGCATTGAATCAATAGAAAACTCAATTTATCACTCTGGAGGATTTCCAGGTAAATACTCTGGAAATACATCAATATATTCTTTCACAATAGGTATATAATCAATTTGAATATTTCTTTTCTTACCCATATATATTTCATTCCCATCATCCCCAATAATTGCATTCAGTTGCGCTACTGGGGGTGGATCTAGATAAGAACTAGATGATGTTTTTTTTGCTCTAAAGATAATGGATTCAACAATGTTTTCAAAAATTATAACTTTCTTCTTCTTAAAATAGATCTCCACATTGTAATTTGAAAGCCAATTCATACCGAGTATTATATCAAAATCAATCATGGGTATGATGAAAAGTTCAGCAACTAAAGCACATTTATGTTTCATAAAGGGGACAGATCGACACGTCTTTGTTGCAATGATACTTCCCTTATGATTTTTAACTGAAAACTCCTTTATTAAATCAAAAGGAAAATGTCTAATTTTCTTAGAAAGCTGAAAAGATATAAAATAATGCGATGATCCTAAATCAAATAAAGCATTGGACAAGTTTGAGAAAATGATTTAAGTACCTACCACCACATCATTAGGAATTTCAACCTCAGCTGCTGTGATCACATAAGCTTGGACTTTCTCCCTTATCCTTTTATGAGGCATGTTTCCTTGACACTTTGGAAAATCATTAGCATAGTGTCCCATCTCCCTAAAATTATAGCATTGAACATTGATGGATTCTTTATTTCCCTTGTAATCACTAGCATGATGGACTTTCTATCTATACTTAATAGCACACTCCTTTTACTTTTAATCAATCACCATGGTGTTTCCATCCACAAGTATCTCATGTTGAAAAATTCCCCTTTTTATTCTTCCCTTTATCCATTCTATCCTCCCCCAGACTCTTCTTATCTTGTTTTCCCTTAAATTAATAAGACTTATATAATTATTTCTCTATCTTGATATCACATGAGATAATATATTTTTATGATGAGAAACTTATGGAGACTAGTTCCCTTCATAGGAATGGTTTTAAACCATCAAATAATCAATCAATCTTTCACCATGGATTACGTATGTAGTCCATGGCATGCCTTGATAACCTTGTAAAGTTGTCTTCATACTTTGTAACATTTTTATCCTGTTTCTGTCTAAGTCTCAATAATTTCCTCTCCATATCCACTCATTGTTCACAAGGAAAATATTTTTCTTGGAAACTTTCCTTAAAATCCTTCCATTCCATTTCTTATATTTATTCCTCCTCCTTTGTGTTTTGAATTAATGACCACCACTGATCTGCATATCCTAAGAGATAATAAACCACCATAATAACCTTCTCCCTTTCATTACATCCCATAGTGAGAAATATCTTCTATAAAGAAATTATCCAATGCTCTAATACGAAAGGGTTTGTAGTCCCATTGAATTATGGAGGCTGTTGTTGCATAAAGCAGCCTGACATTGCTCCTCCATATTGTGGATCAAGATTCTTCATATAGTTATGGTTATTGTTCATAACCTGATTCATCTATCCTAGTATAGTTATAAATTTCTCAACACCATTCACAGTTACAATACCGATATCATTATCTTTCATAGGATGAGAATCCCTACATGGAATACGCGCGTTAATGCAGTTTCCATTCCTTCCACTAGGCACCATTTCTAAATAATGGAACACACTAAATTTGGTTATGAATAATAATGTATAATGTCAAAATAATAAAATAATTAAAATAAATTAAAATCCTATGAATATCTATTCTCATAATCATAAGAATGGTTTCTTTGGGGAAATATTTACAATTAAATCCTTTATAATGGTTTATAAAGAAAATGAAAATTATCCTAAGAATATCCCCCAGGAGTGTCAAACCAGATGTGTAGTAAGGCTCATTGTTATGTACTAGGTTACCCCAAGTCAAGATCATAACACCTTGTAAGAGTAATTAACCCTAGATACATCTATGCCAGAACCACACTCACTTGTAGTATCCAGAGAGAGATGTATTTATTGGAAGATCCACATAATCTCTACCTTACCAAAATTATGGGATTTTCTTGTATGACTATCCTCAAATTCTATCCCAAGGTTTTGTTCCCTAATCTAAATCTAATTTCCAAGCATTCTACTAAACTTACTTTGATACAAACTGTAAAGACCTTGACCCTATTTGCCTAAAGTTGGTGCCTTATTTCCTTACACTGGTATATAAACAAGGAAGACACATCCTGAAGGACTGAATAGTTTAGTAGCTTTGGAAAACTAGATATATTCAAGAGTTAAACATTAAAACTTGAAATAGAATACAATATATAAATTTCTTTGGAAACATAAAAAACTTCTAGATTATCTCTACAAGTCATTCATAATATACATCTTCACATCCTAGAAAAATAAAACATAAGAAAGGAGTGATATCAGATGATCGGTAAGGGTAATAAATATAGTGTAATCATAAATAATATAGCATGGTGAATAACTAAAAGTAAACGTTTCATTAAAACATAATATTTAACATAATATGGCAGGAATAAAAGCTGATTAAATAATGACATAATAAAACATAACCATGGTATTCTACTAGTCAAATAACCTCATGGAATATTAATTACTATTTTCATAATGAGAGAATACATAACGTGAGACATGTGAACCATATCATCAAGTCCTCGACCAAGACAACTAAAAATGACTAAGTCCAAGGCCAAAACCACATCTGAAAATTGGTAAGGCCTCGACCAAGTCCATATCTGTTTTGTCTCATGATACCTTCCGATGCATAGAGGGGATATAGTGGGCCCCAAAAATCAATTAATAAGTCCAATTAATTCCTCATATGAATGGGTTTAAACATAAATAACATATATATATGAAATGTGAATAACTTTCCCCAATCTGTTGACATAATCACCAATCATTTTGATTAATATGGTGAATGGTATCAAAATAGAACTTCCATAGTCAAAATAATCATAAAACATTTAATAAAATATGGTGGATTATATCATAAAATATTAATCCCAATTAAACATAAGAAAAAACCTGAGTGTTGAAATAAAATAAAATACTTTTATAAAATCATTGAGTAATTCTTGAGTGAAATACTCTTTTACTTTGAAAACAAGAGTTCTTTTGGAAAAATATTTGTATAAAACTAGAAGTGAACTAAGATAGTTTTTTCATAATAAAATATTTTATTTTATCAAAATAATGGTGGATTAAAAAGGATTATATATTGTACTTTAAAATAGTTAAGAATTCGATAAGTTCCATTGAATCTGGTTTATTTATCGAGAAGAATTTTTGAAAGATCCGTTTAAGACATGTAACTCCCCATAAAATAAAGAAAAATTATGATTTTTACACACACACACACACATATATATAACATTAAAACATAATTTAGAAGGATTAAATGATAATAATTAATAATTTCATTATGGTAAGTATAGAATAAGAGTAACCCGATAGAAAATTGAGGTTTGGGTAGAAACCCTTATCTTATGTCCGAATGAGTTTTGAAGTTGAACTTAACATCCTGGATAATAAAATTAAATCCATTAAATAATTAATTCATAACCTCCTATACATTTATTTTATTTATTATAATTTTATTAAGTTTATTTATGGACTTTTTATGAGTTATAAGATACAATTCTATCGCTCAGGAGCGTTCATTTCCTTGGTTTACACGATCGGTATACTTGTATATGAATATGGAAGTTCATGTGGAATAGGTATAATTCTCTAGAATTGAATTTATAGGATATAAATAAACATAAATAATATTAAATGGTTATATAATTAATTTTATTATATGGTATTAATATTATTTATTAGATAAAACATTAGTGATAATCGTTTAGATTATTTCGGTGGTATTTTGATCATCTCGAACGAGTTTTGTCGTATGAATTAGTATTATGTATATATATTGGTTCAAGAACATTAAGTAGGTTATAATACATATATTATATTATGTTTTAACCATAAAAATGGTTTCATTACCAATATTTAAGGATAAATTGAATAATTAAGGTTCGTTATCCACGAAGGTTTTAAATAGTCACCTCTCGGACAATGATTTTGTTTTTAAAATAGAAGAGAGTGAGTAAGGGGATTGATGATAGTTCTTCAATTAAAAAGATATCATTACAATATATAAATAATTTTTTAGTTATCATGATCATTTTTATAGAGGATGTGAGGAGAATATAAGAAAATAAAGTAAATTGAAAATGGAAGAAAAAGGATGATGGTTTACCTCTTGAATTAACCTCCTTGAGACCTCCTTAGGGAAAGGGGTTTTGGTCTTTTGGAAAGACCAAGAGCTCCTGGATGTAGGGAGATTCTAGGGAAGAGTATTTGGATGGAACATTGATATGGATCGGTTGATGGTGATGGTTGTTTTAGTCTTTACTTCCTTTTCTCTTCTGTCCATTTTTTGACTAAAGATTTCTGGTGGAGATGCTGCTTTCCCAACCTCTGTTGTGTCTTATTGACTGCATTCTCCTATTGTTGATGAACTTTTGATGGCTTGAAGATCTATCTGAAGTTTTTATTCTGGGGATGCAGAAAAAGTAGGTGGACTATGATGATCCAGTCTGTTTTTGGACAGACCTCTGGTTTCTACCTGTTTTACATTCCTTACTGCTCTGAACTAGATTTCTGACTGGTCGGTTTTTTGCCTCTCTGCATACAGCTTCTGATTATGAGTTGAGGATTTTTTTCTTGTTTTGATGCATTTTTAGGAAATAATCCTTTTATGAGAACATATTTTGATGTTCTTGGCTCTGTCAATGGACAAATTAATCTTCATGATACACACCTTCTCGCTTTCATGTTCTATTTTCTGATTACTGTCAATGATGATCTGTTTTTTGTGATAGTCAGGGTCTTGAATGGTTTTCAGTTATGAGGTTATGAAATCTGTGTTTTCTCTTTGGACTCGATATTCAAGGGAGAAACATGATGAATCACTGGGATGATGGCCGGACCACACAGTCTCTATGATGTTGGAAACATTTACTAGCAACTGTTTGGATGAAGACCAATGAGGTGTTTTGAACTTGCTACACCTGTTAATGGTTTCTGGTTGTTTCTGGCTTTGGATGGGTTGGATTGGCTCTTATGTTCTTTATTTCTGCTGGTCTAAAAGGCTGTTTTTCAGTGTTTCTTGGTGGAATTCAGTGTGGAATACTTCTCGAGATAGTCCTGCTCATCTTAGCATCTGTTTCCTACTATCCAATTTCCATTTGGGCTTTTTTTGAACATATTTGACTCTATTTTCTTTCACTGTTTTGCTGGCATGAGTTTTTATTGAAACATAAGTTTCGATGGTGAAGCCTGGTGTTGAAGAGATCCCAAAGATTGCTGCTTCTATTCTTCATCAGTTCATGGTGTTGATGGCTTATAATGTGGAGTTTCTGGACATAGATGCAGCTCAATTTTATGGCTGCTGTCTTTGATGTGAGGGTACCGGATGCATAGAGCTTCTGCCCATGTTTGGATCAATCACTGGAAGTTGAAGATTAATATTTGAGTTGGATGGATTTGGAAGATCATTATTCACTGATATATGTTGGCAATCTAATGTGGACTTGTTCCCTCTTTAACATTGGTATGCTCAAAGCTTTATCTTGTAATCTTTAATTCCCTACTGGTGTAAGTGCATTACACCTCGTGCTTGTATTGTAACCTTTTATTTTTTTATAAATTCCCTCGGGGGCATGGATTGGGAAACCAATTGATGTCATCACCTTCCTTAAAAAAACATTGACAATATTATAGGATTATAGGAGTAAAGAGAATAGGGGGTGAGGGGTGGTTTATATAGTGGAGGAGAGGAGTGATTTCTCATTATTCTATTCATTATTTTATTATTTTGCTCAAGACAACCAATAGTATTGATTATTGTGACTAAATAATGTAATAAGTCAATTTAAGTTATAACCAAGGGTTCTTAAATCATCCATGACTCATGAAATAATATATTTAGCTTATAATGTATTTATACTATAAATTACTGTATTTTACCATTCACTAAAAATTCAAGTTTTTAGAAAAATCTCAAAAATTCACCATAACCATTTTTCAACGTGTAGAATTAAAAAATGGAATCTATTTTATCAAAATAATTTTCCAATTATGTGAAATTTAATATTTATATAAAATATTTATTTATTTTAAAAATAGATATTTTAAATTTAAAACTCATTTTATAACACTTTAAAAAATTTACTAAGGTCTCATAAAATTGTCCTAAAATCATAAAACAACAAAATATTTATTTATAAATCCATTTTATGAAAATTAATTTTATTTTAAATAATTTTATTAATTATTAAATTTTAATTAAATATTTATGACTTATAAAAATACCTATACTTAAATATTAATTTTTTAAAATATTCACTTAATTATATCATACTTTCACTTATGAGATGCCTAAATTTTATTTATACTTTAATGGGTGGCGTTACTATTCATTAGGACGATCTTCTATTCATAAGGTTCATATTACTACTCCTAAGGGAAAGTTAATATTTTATCAGTATAGGTTCCTTATCATCTAGAAATAACTCTTATTTATTTCATTCTTCATTTATAAAGATTATATTGTGTTCTCTATGTGGTTTTATATGATTCATACTAGATAAAATAAAAATAATATGGGAAATTTCTTTGATAGAATTTTGGGTTATTATAATATATACTCTATATATTTTATTTAAATCACTCCTCATCAGGGGTTGTTTTAATTAATTAAAATATAGAAACATTATGCACTTTAAAATAATGTTCAGAAAAACACGATTTTTGAACCCAAAAATAAACTTATTATAAAATAAAATATAAATCTTATTTAAGTGTATTAAATATAAAAAATTAATAATTACGTTACTTTAAATCATAATCAAAACATAATTGGGCTTTTAAATTACTTAATTTATTGAAATTAAATGATAGTTTTAGAAATATTAGTATTTTCACTATTCATTGAAAAATTAATAGTTTATGAAAAATACTAAAATTTCAACATAAGTTAATATATATATTATTATTTAAAAAATTATTTTTAAAAAAAATACATGTTCTAAAATTGGTAAAAATTAATTTTAAATTATGCGTGCAAAGCGTGACTAAACCACCTTTTAGAAAAATACAGTTGTTCAGAAAACATTTCTTTTTCTTTCAAATGGTTCTTATTTTATTTTTAATCAATAGATAACCATTGAATTTATTTTATACATGTGTAAACCAAATAATTTTCCTAATTTATTCACTCCTATTCATACCCTATAACTTAACGGTTAGGTTATAATTTGAAAGTTTAAATAATAATATTTTAATAGAGTATCACGTTTCATTTAAAATCGGTGTTGTGTGTATCACAAGCTACCAAAGAGATTAAATTTATTTAAAAAATAAACATATCTTAAAGTCTTAGGGTGTTACATTATCTTTTAATCATGGTGTTTCATGTCATATTCACTTTTAAACATGATTTTCCACTTTTAAAATATTTTGGTGTTAAATTCTACCCCCTTAAATAAACCATTTCCTCAAAATTTAATCTCGATATCGGTAATAAAGGGTTTGAAATTTGAAAATAACTTTGTTTGAAACCTACATAATAAAAAGGGTTAATAAAACTTTCTATTTAAAATAGATAAAGGGATGTGTGATGGTCATGAGGAATAACACATACTATGTTTCTAAATAGGAGAACATAGGTGGGAAATGAATATTTTAACATGGAAGAAAAGCATAATTTCCAAATAATGATGGAGAGTGAAATAGATCATTCATCACAAGAAAGTGAATGATCATGAAAAAATAAACAACCACAAAACCATATACCAAATAGGTGTGAAAAAGGTCATTGATATCCTAAAAAATATGATAATTGGACGACATTTTATTTCAATATCTTTTTCCTAAATCGAAGAGTTCTTTTACTGTCTAAGAATATAAGGAAATATACTTAATTTCTATAATTATATTCCAAAATCACAATTACATCCTTTAGTTGTGCTTAGATCGATTTCTACTTCATCTCTTACTCCAAAAAAATATATAAAAATGGAATTTTTATTTTTTAAGCACTAAAATTAACTTTTAACATATTATAAGATCCATAAAAGAGTAACTTGTTATTTCTCTTATCTTTATTAAAAAAAAATGGTTTGCACAAGTTTAAATAATATCCAAAATGAATATGAATATATTAATCTATAAAATTCAATAATGAAACAAAAGGTTTACCATAGATCATTCCTTAAATAAGTGTCCCTATATCCCAAATAACCTCAATAACCTCAATATCAAGCACATCTACAAGATTATATTTTCCTCAATTATGTGTTTCTTCTATAGAGTACCACCTTACCTTTAAATCACCTTTCTAGGTCATTAGTACCATTAAAAATATTCTTGAAAATCCTTAATACAAAATTTATATAGAACAATCCTTACATATATATTTCATGATTCACATAATTCCTAAATTCCAGTACATAAACATTTCAATCATTCCACTTTATTCATAAACCAATAACTAGGATTCATCACATTATTACTTAAAACCTATTTATTTTCATATGTCATTTATGGTCTCTTCATCATCAATAGTAAAACCTTTACTCATACAAACTTGTTGATCATCTCCATGAGCATTCCCCCTAGTACATTGATTTTCATAATGCCCATTATCTCTACATTTAAAACATTAAACCATTGATGAAACCTTAGGGAAACTATTATTCTAATTTATTTCATTATCTAAACTTTTTATTTTTCATTGAAAATTACTTACTTTGTACCATTATTCGCCACATGTAAAACATATTCTAATTCCTTTGAGACATTCCCTTGACCGCTTCTTCCCTCATTCTCAACCTATAGGAAACTGAATCTTCTTTCTTCTATTGTCTACACTACCCAAAATCTCAAATAACTCTATCCTTATCTTATTTGGTGAGTCTGAGAGTTAGTTAAGTTGAAATTTGTTAATCACATATTATGATAACTGATTAGCATAATCACAATATACTTTACTCTAGTCATCATCCCATCTGTCTTCTTATCTGTACATTTTCTATCACATTCAACATTAACCCAGTTCCTTTTGGTTCCTATTATTTACTAAAAGAAATAAAAACAAAAGATGATAATACTTTAACATAATAAAAGGAAACTTATAAACATAAAAGTAATATCTCATGAAAGATAAGTATTCCCTGAATTATTTGTCTGCAGGTTTTAATCTACATTATACATGGTACTGTTTCCTATTACATTTTCTAACCTAACAATTCGTTTATGTCCTTAATAACGATTTGTAAAGAGTTTTTGAATCTCCAAAGCATATCTCTTAGGAGTTTGAAACAAGGTGTGTAGAAAGGCCCATTGTTGTGCACTAAGTGATGACCAAGTTAAGCTCACTGTTCCCTTTTTAGGGTTATTACACTTAGGAACCTCTATGCTAGAGCCACACCTAATTATAGTATCAATATAGGGATGTAATTTATTGAAAAATACTTGATCTACATAACCAATATTCTAGGCTATTTTTCTATATATATTATTATTCTTAGACTTATCCCTAGGGTTCATACTAAAGTTTATTATATTAGTTTTAAAGGTTAACTAAATATTTTCCCAAACACCAACTATAGTGATCCAATACTTTTACACATATTATTAATTTATTTTAAAAATAAATATCCAATAATACAATACAAGGATCATAAAGTCCCAATGTATTTAGTATACTAGGTTCTTAATGCATAAAACATGAAATCCTTATTTTATTTTCCATAGTGAGCTACTAGAAAAAATTAGATCTCCTAAATCTATATGGGATAACCTGGGGGATACATTAAGAATGGGGTGATCTAAAAAGACCATTAAGGGAATAGACATGACAAGGAAGCATAACATGTGAGACAAATGTATAAAATGATATCATATAATAGAAGACAGATGAAAAATCACATAGAATCATAACATAAAGAACATGGTATTATAAGATCATGACATCATAGGAAATGTGGTAGCTACACAAAAACATGGCATAAACACGAGTCAAGGATAACTGTCTAGACTATATAACATGGTGGACCAAGCCCCATTATATATTAGTTTTACTCCCTAATCCAAACATGACATCTCATGAGACTATAACATTACCCAATGTAGTAGAGTGCTATCTGGACACACCCATTATAACATGTTCATGATCTATGTGTGCCACATAAAAGAAATCAATCATAAGGTATAACATAGGAATTTCCTATGGAAATAAAATGGGTTGAATAATATTTCTTCATATCATATTCATAAAAAATTTCATAATAAATGCATTTTAAATATGATCATAAGGCATGTATTGACCTATCAAAGGAAGGGAGAATAAACTAGGTATATATGTGTGAGATATATATACATAATTTATAAGATATAAATAACATAAAAGGTTTTTTTCATTAATAAAAATACTTTAAAAAGGATTAAAAAAATTATTTAGGAAAACAAACTTTTCACTTTGATTAATATCAAAGGATTCCATCTTATATGGAAAATTATTTTGAAAGATCACTTTGAATATTTCTTGAGGAAAATATCCTTTCCATTTTGAAAACAATTATTTAAAATCTTAAAATTTCTAAAAAATTAAAGAAAACATTTAAAAAAAATATTATTTAAAACTCAAATAGGTATATTTAAAACATTTTGTTTTAATGATGGTGGAAGAGTTTCATTCATGCTGAATATAATAAAAAACGAACATTCCTTTCACATTTTTGTAGGAAAAGTCAAAAAGTACATTGTTCGGAAAATGATAGGAAGATTCATTTTTTAAAAAACCCAATTAAGGGTAAAAATGAATTTGAAAAATCATTTTTAATTTTGTAAATCCTTTATAGAAAACATGTATTTAGAAGAAAAAGGATTTTCGACCTATGAGAGAAATGAAGTCCGATGTCTTAAAAAAATTATTTTGAACTCGGGAGTACATTAATAGAGTAAAATAAAGGAAATAAATGTATTATAATGAAATAACCATAGTAGAAGATAATTCATGAGTCTATTGAGATAAAAATAATAATATTTCACCACTATAATAATAAACATAAACAGTTCTGATATATGATGAGAATGTACCATAAAACCATTACCGCATTAGTAACATTGAATCATTAACCCCATGAAAGAATAAAATTAAAATAAACTTAAAATATCATAAGAATAAATAAATTCATGATATTATATGTTAAAGGGGATATATATACACCTCAGAAAAGAAGATAGGGGGATAACATGACATATGTATCAAAGAAGGAAAATTGAGACAAAAATTCCTTACAAAGTTCCTATCATTGAGGTGAGAGTTAATAAGTGGGGTAATTATGTGTAATAAATGTATATCCACATAAATATAGTGTAAATTAATCTTAAATCAATCAAAATTAATTTCACACATAATATTATAACAATATCATCAATAAAGTAAACATACAACCCAACGAATGAAAAGTAAGTTAATAAATCCCTTACCTCATCTTCCCTTTAGGTGAGCACTCTTAAAATCCTATATATTTGTTTAAAACATTCTATTAACTTTTAAAAAAAATCATATTATTATTTATAATATCATATATAATACTTATATAATATCTTTTTACCTGTTATTTAATAATATTTCATTATCATTATTGTTTCCGGTGTTAATTGCCTTGTTTTCTCTTTCACATTTCATCATGAAAGTTTTGTATCATAGAAAGAGGTTATAATTAAATCATATATAGAATTATATTGATATTATAAATATCATTTTTTTCATTAGATACATATTTATAATCATTATTGAATTTTTATCATGGAGAATGAATCACATCGCTTTGTGGAGATGGTATATTGTACGTATGTACGAGTGACATTATAATTTCCTTAAAGGGTGAAATAGTAAGGAAGTGGATTTTATATTAATTTTACATAATTATTAATATTTCATGTATATAATATAAAAACATAAAATTAATCTGTATCACCTTCCATGTAAAGCGTAAGTTACAAATGAAACACATTGCTTCGCATGACAGTAGCCCGCCGTACACATGAACGTCATTATCGCATTCTCTACAAAATGGAATGTAAGAAGGTATATGTGATTTTATAATTAAAAAATTATAATTATGTTATAAATTTAATATATATAAATTAGATACATTATTATATCCATCTTTTAGAAGTGGTGACGGAAAACGAATTACGTCGGTTCACGAGGCGGTAGTCCACCGTACACATGATCAACAGTTTCGTTTCCCATTTGAAGGAGGAGGAGATGGTTTTCAGATATGAACTGAACATAAAAAATATAGTTATATATAATATACCATGGTGATTATATAATCATGTTTTAATAATATTTGAAGGAGGTTTAATAATAAATATAATAAAATAATCACTTAAGGATGTTACCTCTTTTTTAGGAAATTTATTTTGGTTGTAAAAAAGCCTTCTTAGGTTAGATATTTGAACAAAAAAAGGATTATAGGATGATTTGAGAGAATTGGGTAATTTATGTTTTTATTTATTAGGTGAAACAATGGATTTTTAGAGTGTGAAAAGGAGAGGAGAGGGGGTGGGCTTCTATAAGTGGGGAAGAGGACACTCTTGGAACTTTTAAAAAGAAATAATTTCAACCATGTTTTTCTCATAAAAAAGGCTAAAAAATAGAAAATTTGCTAACCTTAGAATATATAGGGACTAAATATGACCATAAAATTGGAATTAGACAAGTTTTGGGTCTTTTTAATCGTTATATTTTTAGTTTAACACCCTAGTAAACTCATTTTACCCTAACCGTGGTAAATAATGTTTACTATTTTCACTATTAATTATGGAAAAAAATTAATTTATCTTATTAGATAATATAAATTATTATGATTCAAAATATGGAATCCATTTTACCAAATTAAATTTAAATAAGTGATAAAATTTAATTTAAAATTAAACCTACAAATGCGATGAAAAAACGAGTTTTCAAGAAGTGTATTTTTCAGGTGAAAGATATTTTTATATTAACTCTATGACTAATAATATTAATTATATGAATAAAAATTAGTTTTTAATAATATATAATATATAAATTTTATTTAATTCACTACACATTAAGGATTTTTTAATTAATTAAAAAGAAGAAATGTTATGCACTTTAAAAATGTTTTCAGAAAAACCCATTTTTTAAACCCAAAAATAAACTTATAATAAAATAAAATATAAAGTTTATTTAAGTGGATTAAATATTACCATTTAATACTTATGTTACTTTAAATCCTAATCAAAACATAATGTTACTTTTAAATTACATAATTTATTGAAAATTAATGACAGTTTTACAAAAATCGTTATTTTCACTATTCATTGAAAAATAAATATTTTCTGAAAAATATCAAAATTTCACCATAAGTTAATATAGATATTCTTATTTCAAAAAATTATCATTTTTTTCAAATAAATTTTCAAAAATTAGTAAAATTATTTTTAAGTTATTTGCACAAAGTGTGACTAAACTGACTTTTAGAAAAATACAGTTTTCCAGAAAACATTTCTTTTTTCCCTTCAAATGGTTCTTGTTTTATTTCTAATAAATAGATATGAATTGGATTTATCTTTTACATGTGTAAACCATATAATTTTTATAATTTAGTTTGTCATATTCATACCCGCCAACTTAACAGTTATGTTATAATATGAAATTTTAAATAATAATATTTTAATATAATATCGTGTTTCATTTGAACCTAGTGTCACACACATCACAAAATATTTAAGAGAATTAATTTATTTAAAAATATATATGTATATAAAAGTCTTCGGGTTTTACATTCTCTTATAATCTTGGTTTTGAGTGTTATATATGTTGTTGAACATGATGTTCCTCTTTTAAAATCTTGGGGTGTTATATAAGTTCCCTTAAAAATCTAGTTACTATTTTAGTGAAAATGAATTCAAATATAGTATAATTTTATTTTAAATAACTTTAAAATTTTATAATTCAAAAATCAATTTGAACTTTTTTTTATGTTTGGACCATTGAGTTTTTTTTTACAATTCTGATTTATATAATTTTCTATTTAAGTTTTAGTTTACCCTAAAATTTATTTCATAATTGAATAGTTAAAATATTATGGCCTATTTAATTATCTCTCCAACAAATTCAATACTCTATGACTTTATTAAACAAATATATCTATACATCTCATGTGCCTCATTGAGGTAAGTTCCATTCCATCACCGAACTGATTAATGACCCCTTTACCTTCCTCATGACCTGCATGCATTTTATATATTAATAATTTTGTATACAAATAGATTATACCATACCATATAATTTGTATATAATTTTTATGTCTTTCATATATAGTTATGTTGTATGCATAATTATCATACTTCACAGTAATATCCAGTTTCTTTAACTATATTCATTTCCTAGAAAACTATTTTCATTTACTATCCATTACATATTCTCATTGCATATTTTATTTGTTATTCTTCAATGTTACTATATAAAAGCATATTTAATCCATCTCAATTATATCTATTGAACACAATTTTATTTATTTTCAAATACAAAAAAATACTTAACTTTTATCCAAAAAACATCTCTACACAATCATTATCATACCATCACAAATATGTCACAACTATCTACCAATAAAAATTCCTACTCCAAGGAAGTTATGCTTTATCAAGAGCTAAATATTAAACAAATTTAACAACCTTGCTGGTTTTACCTCAATTCATTACTTTTAACATTTAATTTTTGAAAATTAAGATCATTTTTATTTCTCTTTTTTAATTATAAACTCATTCAATCTTCTTCATATATAACAAGTTCATCTATTGGATGCAGATCATTAAATTTTTATAACTATATACCTAATATTGATGGAATAATTCTAAACTCTTGTTTTAAAATTAATATACAAAGTTAATTTCAAATTCTATTATCATATTTGACAAAAAATGGTTTGTATGAAATCCTATTTTACCATATATTTAAAATGAACCTTATTTGTTTTACATTAATAGCTACCATGACTCTATTTTATAACCTCTAATCCAATTTTACATATTTTACTTTAATGTACTACTAAATAATTATTTTTTCCTTAGGAAATCCTTTAAACTATATAACTATAGAAGAATATAATACCTTAGCTAATCTAATGGAAAAAAAATACTTACATTCCTTCCAGAAAATATTACTCTACCCACTACTACAGCTAAACTAGTATTCTATGATAGTTATCATTCCTTTTTAATATTTAAGGAACAAATATTTCTTCTAATAGATCCAAGTATGTTTTGAAAAAATACTAATAAAATTTTAAAAGTCATATTTCTACAAAATAATCTATATTATGTCTATACTTTAGGAATCACTCTCCAAAAAACTTATTCAGCAATTCAACTCCATTACTAAAGATGGTATGCCTTTATTTACCATGTAAATATATGTGTTGATATGTATTTGATATTAATATAACATAATAAAAAATATGGTTTCGAAGATAATTGTTTCATACACATTATGTTACATAAATATTCTCTAATGGAATCTATAATAACTGATATCATCATATTCTATTATTTGGGATTGTCAAATTAATTAAATTTGAACTTTTATTAAAAAATATTTTTAACATTGAATACATATTATACTATGATAATATAAATAGTTGGTAATATTTTTTAGATGTTATTTAATGCTTCCCTATTCTTTAAAATTATTTTATATACTAACTATAGATTTTTCCTAGATAAAAAAAACATTTCAGACTATTTATACAGGATAAGTTCAAATGGTTATCCTTCCACAAGGAGTATAAACTCTAGAAGTTATACAATATCAAATATTTTCATTTAACCATATTTGGATACCAATGGTATGTTTTTTTATTTTTTTACTCATAATAATTTATTGTATTCTTACACATTAATATATATAATTAAGATTCCATAAATTTGGATCTTTCAAATTTTTGTAAAGCAGGATTATCTAAACATATTATGTTTAGTAAAAATAAAATAAATCATGTATTAATATATCATGAAATCATTTCTAATTGAGTTTCATTAATAGATTTCATTATAAATATTGTAAAATTACATTCTTTAAAGTCCCTTCACTATATTATCTTTCAACATTTTCTATTTATTGAAAAATAATGTCTAATGTGCATACCCATTTATGGGAAACTGTGTCTACTATTATGCTATACTAAAATTGATATGATATATTCATTTTATATTACTCATATGAAAAAATTTCCCTATCTTGAACAGTTACTGAAATACATGAACAAGATCGCTCATCATCTGTTGAAAATTGTGGTGCAAACTAAACCTAATATAATGTTCAACCTTATCTTTCATTTTTTATTTTTATTATTATTTTACTATTTTGATTGAATTAGTATTTTCTAAATACAAAGTATCTAGATACCAGTGATCTGTATCTATATTACACATATTATTCTGCTATGCTATGGTTTAATGTAAGGGTTAAATGCCATAACACACTAAATTATCCATAGTTTTCATTATGTAATTATCTTAGTAAAATCAATATATATTAATTGAATAAACCTCTTAAATAAAATACCTTATTTTTTATTGCAATTATAAGAATGTAAAATAATTTAATAATCTTATCCACATTTATAACAAAATATTTCTTTTATATCAATGGGGGGAAGTATTAGAAACTCTATAATCCAAGAAGGTTCACCTTATGTTTACATGATCAATGGTAAAAAATATCACTACATTAGGAGCTTAATAACACCTCATGGTAAACAACCATAATATAGAAAACTTCATGTTTTAACACTTTAAATGAATTGTATAAAAAAATTTAATCTATTAAGTAATTTATACATATTTTATTTCTAGAGAAATCATTTATTGATCCTCATCAATTGAAATATATATTTTGTAATTTTTCTGACTCAAATAGAAATAAAATACATTCTTTTATTAACCTAATACTTGTGGAAAACCTGCAATGTATGTTTAATGAAAACAATCATTTAATTCATCATTTCATAACTTTAATATATCTATTGAAACTTAACACTACTTTGGATTTGAATCTATGGTTAATTATATGAAGTGGAGTGGATTCATATAAAAACAAATTACCAAAAATGTCAAAGATAACTATACTCATAGTTGGTGATATTGAAGATCTTAATGAGGATGTACTGGTGAATTGAAATGTATAGAATAACTTTATACCTTACATTTTCCATTGAAATACCCTCTAATTTTTGAAAATGGTGAAGATATATATTCTAATAATTTCTATCATAATTATAAATCCTTCACCATTTATTCAAAATTTCACAAAGAAAAATGAGCGAGTACTTTTCATACCGTCTTCAATTTTGATCTAATATGCATAAAATACAATTTATTTAAAGATGGTTACTGCAACTATTTATAGTTAATGCATATAAAATTCTTGAATCCAAATTTTTATCATTTATTCAATTTAATTAAAAATAGTAGAGAGTTGAGTGATATAATAGATTGAAATAGGCTTACTATAGAAGATATCATAATAGACCTCTTTATGGAAAACATATTATTTTACCTTTTTCTTTCACTAGTTGTCCAAGGTACATGATTCAAAATTATCAAGAAGCAACTGAAATTTGAAATTGGTCTAGATATATATAGTTATTCCTAACTTTCACTTGAAATCTAAGATGGTTTGAGATTATAACATTTCTAGAAAATCATAATCTTCATCCTGAGGTCTTTCCATAAATACATTCCAGAATTTTCAATATAAAATTTAAACTTCTAAAGAATGATTTAGAAGATGTAAATTTCTTTGGAAAGTTTCAAGTAGGTATTGTCTATAAATTTTTATTTTTTTATTTCATGTTTATATGTAACTATTTGTTTTTAATTTTATAAACCAATTACATATTCAATTTTTTTTCTTTATGTAGTTGTTCATACCATTTAATTTCAAAAATATGGTCTGTATCATGTTAATATTTGTGTATTCCTTATAAGTTCTCATAAATTTTCAACAAAATATAATGTTATTCAAATAATTTTATCTGAAATACCAGATAAAAATTTTCAATTTTAGTTATAAGAATCTGTTAAAAAATCCACTATCTATAGAACATGTGGGATAAAAAATAATTAATTACTTTGAATGAAAAATAAATAGCATTCAAATTTTTTTTGAAAAATATGTTTCTAATTCAATTTTTTATGGGGGTGGATATAAAATTTATAAAAGGTGAGATGATGGTAGAATAATTTTAAAGAATGGTGTTCAACTTAACAATCATTATGTTTCCCATAAAATTAATTCCCAATTCTTAAATTTCAGTCTCACCTCAATGTTTAAATTTTTAATCAATAATTACCTATCAAATATTTTTTTAAATACTTATATAAAGGTTAAAAACATGTAAATAAAGATATTTATGAATATGAAACTACATAACAAGGTGTGAAACAAGTTGATGAGATTAAAATGCATTATGAATTTCAATATATATCACCATGTAAAGATTCATTGTAACACCCCATGATTTCATAGTGTGTTGTTTCTTCAAAATAATTCAATAACTTGCACTACACACAACACCGAGTTCAAGCGCACCATGGCTTACCAAAGAAGACGTTAAAAAGAGGTTATGAATAATATTAACTAAATTTTAAACTTTATATAATCCTTATAATTTTAGAATCCATATTATGAGTTTCTTAGACATAATGTAAGAACAAATTCATTTTCAGTATTGCACTTTTACCAACTTTTAATAGTAAACCCTTTTTAAATACAATATTTTAAACTTTTTGACTAAATGAGGACATAAAAAATTTAAAATGAAACATACCAAGCTTCCACAGTACACTTTCCTTGGAATAATATAGTAGCGTGTGTTGTACGCAACTTCGAGTTCTAACACACACTACAACCAATCAAACTAGCCGTTATGAAAAGTAATACCTAATTTTTGAAATTATATATATTTTATATTTCAAAATGAACTTAAGTTTTGGATTCGGAATATCGAATTTAGCCTAGGGTGAAATTTTGGAACTTTTCGAATGACACTTATATTTTGATGAATAGTGAAAATTACTAAATTTTAATTAAAAACAACTTTTTTAATCGAAATAATTTATATTGATAAATTATGAATTTGAGTGGTTTTAAAGTATATTTTGAATATATTTTTACCATTTAATACACTTTTGGTCATTGTACATAATTTCACAATTAAACCGAACATAAACAAGTATCAATCTTTTGATAGTTATTATATCTTAAAAACACGTTTTTTGTTTTGACTGCGGGAATTAATTTTAAATTAATTTCTGCCACTTCTGTGTTTTGAATTTGGAAAAATGGATTCCATATTTGGAATCAGGATGTTAAAATTGTTTAAATAGGTAACTTTTATTTTTAGACATTTTGAATAATTACTTCGGTAAATATTTTATTTACCATGGTTAAAGGGTAAATCCGGTAAATAAGGGTTAAAAAATAATATTATAATAATAAAAAATTACCCTAAAACGTGTACTAAACTTATTGGTGGATACAAGTTCGACCATATGCATCTTTGGGTCGATTTTGGGACCCCATGGTGCCACATGTAAGTGATAGAGACACTTTATTTTAATTAAGTTAAAATGAATAAAAAATGACACAAGCATATATCTTTTAGAAAAACAATTTTTACATAGGGTTATATATGTTGGAGTTTCGACTATAAATATTCATTAGAAAGCTAAAAATATTTCCTACATAATTATATTTTATTTAAAATTTTTAGACATTAAATAATTTAATTTATTTATGACACAATGATGATGCAGTAATTACCATAATAGTGAAAAATTAAACTAAATGATATTATAAATACCCAAATAAATATAATTTGAGACATTTAATGAATTAAACTAATTTTATAGGATAATATTACATATTAGGATTGATTTAATTTACTTTGTTCGAAGTAATCATTCTGTTATGAGTTTCAAAAAAATGAACTATTGAATAGTGTCAAAATTGACATAAAAGAGTTTTTAAAACAAATATTATATTATTAATTGATATTAAATTCCTAAAAATATAAGGTTCGGCCAAGATACTTATATCATGATATTTGTATCATTAATGGACCACTTGGGGGTATCTTGGATGTATATAGTAAGTTTATTAACTATATAATATAAAAATACAAAGTGACATGGTAAATGTCAAACTAATTAACTAAGAGTTAAAACTAAACGATAAGGTTAATATAGTAACCCAAACCTGTATAAATTATATTTTTTGAATGGTTTTAGACCTATCCCCACCTTAACCTTTGAATAATAAACTTTTGAGCCATTAGAAACCGAATATGAATTTATTATAAATTAATATTTCTAGCTTTTCCAAAGGTTCCCCTCACCCCTCTTATAAAAGGGCACTCCCCCTTCTCATTACTTCACACCTTCAAAGCTTTTTGGTTCGGACAAAATATGCCCAAATACTCTCTAAACTTCCCTCACTACAACCTAGAGGCCTTAGTTTGATCAGAAAACCAACCTAAGGATCTCTTTTGATCAAATCAAAAGGAAGAACCCGAAGAAGAGGTAATGTTTTCACCACCCCTTTTCAAGTTCCTTTCTTCTTCCACTTCTCCATTCATTGTTATTAACATTATAAAATTATAAATCTAGTATCTTATATATACTGTGATGTTATTATAAATATGGTACAACCATATTCATTATTCTATCCACCCTTTGAATAACATGTCACCATACGTGTGTACGTACGACTTACCTTCTCCACGTCGTGGTGTAATTGTTATTCAATATATTATTATTTGGATGGGTATAATAATGATGTGTAAATCATGTAAATAATAAATATAACATGTTAATTATTCTTTATATATGATATACCATCCATTTATATATTATTTTAATATCAAAAGAATGATATTGTCTCTCGTGCGTACGTACGGACTACCGTCTCCATGAACGCGATGAGATTCATTCTCCATCGTATCCATTCAAGTATAATTATCATTTGATGGTTTAAAAATGATGTTTAAGGACTTGATATCATTCTGGATATGAATAATATACAACCTATCCATTAAAAACATGGCTTAAGTAACAAAACATATAAAAGAAAATGAGTAAGTTAACACCTGAAACAACGACAATACTAAGATATTATTAACAAATCAATGTTAAAAGATCATATATGATATCATATTAATGTATATGATTCTTGTATAATTTAATAACAATTATTTCACCATTATATAGGTGGTTAACCTACCCCAACCAAGGAAAAGTACAAGGTAAGGGTTATTTCACAATCTCTTCATTATCCGAGGTTGTTTATACGTAATAATCTACTGGGATCTCTTTATCATCGACAACCATGTTTCTTAAAAATGTTTTTCAAAACATTTTTACTATTTAAAAGAATACGGGTTAAAGTCATTTATACCCTTGTTTGACTTTTTATAAGAGTTTTATAAAGGAATCTTTCCGTCGTTTTCCAAACAAGGTGCTTTTAACCTTTTCGACAGAATTAAGGTAAGAATGTTTTTTTAACTTATACGGCGGGTGCGGCTATTTTCCGCCGTTATAAAATCGTCGAAGATTCCCTTACAAGATTATAAGAATATTTTCAAAGAAATTGTTTTATTTTATAAATATATGACTCTTAAATGATTTCAAAATAGAAAGAGATATTTCTCTAAAAAGAGTTTTGATTTCATCTATGTCAATATCCTTTGATGGATTTTACGCTTATTTGAAGTTGATTTATTATGATACAAAACTTCTATATTGTATTGAAGGTTTTGTGATATGTTTGACTGTGGATGTGCTATTTTTATACCCTTCATGTTTTATGGTGAAAGTATTGACATTTCATATGCTAGTTTTAATACGAATGTGTATGTTATGTTTAAAACTTTTCATATGGGAATGCATTGGACTTAATATGTGATGGGTGGAGCCCGCTATAGCTACTTGATGCATCGGTAGGTCTCATGAGACAAACTAGTGTCTTGGAACAAGGCCTTGGAAAAATCTTATTTGTAGTCTTGGCACGAGGCCTTGGCTATGTGGTTATGATAGTCTGACATTATGCATTCCATCATTATGAAAGTGGTAATTGATATTGCATGTGATTATTCAATTAGTAGAATATCCATGTGAATAAGTAAATGACATTATTTCATTTTATTTTTTCCATACTATGTTTAAGTTCAAGTTTAAAAGGCTTTTGTTTTAGTTATACATTGCCTTAAATGTTTATTCTTATTTATGAAAGTTTCCGCTATATTGTTATCCTTACTGGGCATTTGAGCTCACCCCTTTTCTATGTTTTATTTTTCCCAGGGTATGAAGAAGTAAATTATGAATGACCTGCAGGGATAGTATGTGGGGATATGAGTGTGGAATATGAAGAAAATATGTTGTTGCAGTTTTCATTTTTATGATGTAATGTAAGACTTATGAATATATCTAGTATTTCCAAGGCTACTAAACCAATAAGTCTTTCGAGATTTGATCCTTCTTGTGATCATGCCAATGTTATGTAATAATGCACCGACTCTAGGTAACTGGGGTCGGGGCATTACAGTTGGTATCATAGGAAGTTTAGTACAAACCTTGGAAGCTAGATTTAGATAAACTCTGATTAGAGCACGTAGACCTAAGATGGACCTTGAGGATTAGTATAGAAGAACTTCCTAGAATTTTGGTATTGTAGAGATTTTGTGAGTTTTCTGAGAAATACATCCCTGTCTGGATATGAGAAGGTAGAGATGGCTCTGGAACAGATGTACCTAGGGGTAAAACCTGAAAACACCGCTTTGATCTAGACTCAAATGTGAACTGGTGTACGACAACGGGCCTTGCTGCACTCTTGGTTACGACACTCCCAAGGGATATTCTTAGGATAATTCCCATTTTCTTTACAAACCATTATGAGGGGTTTATGAGTATATACTTCCTCAAAGGAGAAATTTTTATGATTATAGATTATATCCATAAAATATTTAATTTATGTTATGTGTCTTACAAGTTTGGGATTAGGTATTGTTATTCATAAACTAATCTAATGTATGCCATTGTTTAGAAATGGCGCCCAGTAGAAGGAATGAGAACTCCAGCAATGGACATGATCCAAAGAGAAAGAAGGATCATATCTTTCATGGTCTTAAGCCAGAATTTATAAGAGAAATAGTCTCCCATGTATTATCATCATATGAAGAAATAATATCATGTGTTGATAAGATAAGTAAAGATTTTACTGAGTCCTATGGCTTTGAAGGGAAGCAAGAGAAGAAAAGGATGGAAGAGAGAAAGATGGATAAAGGGAAGAGGGAAAAGAAGAATTTTCCCATATGTGATAACTGTGGGAAGAAACACCCTGGAACTTGCCTGAAAGGAATGAGAGTTTGTTATAAGTGTGGAGGAAAAGGGCACAAAGTACGTGACTGCAAGGGTAAGAAAATGGTTTCAAATGTACAATGCTTCATTGTCAAGGAGTTTGGACACTACGCTAACCTATGTCCCATTCATCAGACTATGCCGCAAATGATGCTATTGGATAATAATCAAGTTATGATACTACCACAGATGAAGAGGAATGATTAGAGTTCTTGTGTTGAATATGTCATTTGAGTGTTGTATAAACAATTTACTTGTTATAATAATTATGGAGTATATAAGGATTGTAATGCAGTACTATTTCATTAAGGACTTGAGATTGTGTGGAACAAAGAAAAGTGACTCAATAGCAGGATAAATTTTTGGAAAATATGTGGTTGAGAGAATGATAAACCATAATATAGTTCTGATACTGAGGTAGTGATTTTGGAATAATACATGATTGATTTGGATAAATTATATTGGATATTCTTGACTACCTTGAAACTGATTAATGATTTGTATATTCCATCATTATTGGGGTTTAAAACATTTTTGGATTGAAGGAGTATATCTATTATTCTTTAAGAAATAAGGGATCATGAATGTAATCAATAAGGTTTTATAGTAATTCAGGATGTTGAAGTGTTTTAAAAGAATACATGATGAAGATGTTCACATGTTATTACGTGGAAAAAAGGATCTTTATTATGTTTACCTTCCTTATAAATTTTGTACTGAAGTATTTTTTATAGTTCTAGTTTGGATTATTTTGGATTGCCATAAAAGGACAACCCGGAGGTCGGGCGGTAACCCGTCACGTCCGGCAAGGCCGTGAGACTTGAACCCACATCCGAAGGGCGACAAGGGTGTATCACCTACCACTGACCCACGTGATGTCCGAGATTAAATAATGTAGTTTTTTTAAAAGATCTGGTAGATGAATTATAAATTCGTTTTTTTTGGAACCCTATATGAATAGGATAAATAGAATATTTTGTTTTTAGTTCTATTATCTTTTAGAGTGAAAGATGAGTTTGTGGTAGAAATTAGTTAAAGGATGGAACTCTACTTGTCGAGAATATATTTTTCTTCTTATCTTATTCTATGAAGAAATTAATTCTTATACTTTATTTAAGGAATCCTAAAACCAAAAATGTGTTATCCTAATACCCTATGTTTTGTTGAACCGATGATATTTCAAATCATCATAGATTGATGAATTTAAGGACCTCAATTTTACACTTGTTTGTGATTGATGACCTCAATCACTACCTATAAATATTTATTTTTTCCCTCCAATTATATGTCTCTAATTTCCACCAATGTTCTCCTAATCGAGATTATAATTTGGTGGTGACCCTTTCATTTCTCTTTTCCTCATATTAAGACTAAATTTTAGTAACCCAATTTTCGATATGGGTTTTCCCACAAAGATATTTTCTATTTTAAACCTTTTATTTTCGAAGAACAATTTCAAATTGCGAGGATGCAGTTTATTGAAGGAGGGGAGAATGTAACACCCCATGATTTCATAGTGTGTTATTTCTTCAAAATAATTCAATAACTTGCACTACACACAACACCGAGTTCAAGCGCACCATGACTTACCAAACAAGACGTTCAAAAGAGGTTATGAATAGTATTAACTAAATTTTAAACTTTATATAATCCTTATAATTTTAGAATCCATATTATGAGTTTCTTAGACATAATGTAAGAACAAATTCATTTTCAGTATTGCACTTTTACCAACTTTTAATAGTAAACCCTTTTTAAATACAATATTTTAATCTTTTTGACTAAATGAGGACATAAAAAATTTAAAATGAAACATCCCAAGCTTCCACGATACGCTTTCCTTTGAATAATACAGTAGCGTGTGCTGTACGCAACTTCAAGTTCTAACACACACCACAACCAATCAAACTAGCCGTTATGAATAGTAATACCTACTTTTTGAAATTATATATATTTTATATTTCAAAATGGACTTAATTTTTGGATTCGGAATATTGAATTTATCTTAGGGTGAAATTTTGGAACTTTTCAGATAACACTTATATTTTGATGAATAGTGAAAATTACTAAATTTTAATTAAAAACAACATTTTTAATCAAAATAATTTATATTGATAAATTATGAATTTGAGTGGTTTTAAACTATATTTAGAATATATTTTTACCATTTAATACAATGTTGGTCATTGGACATAATTTCACAATTAAACCGAACATAAACAGGTATCAATCTTTTGGTAGTTATTATATCTTAAAAACACGCTTTTTGTTTTGACAACGGGAATTAATTTTAAATTAATTTCTGCCACTTCTCTGTTGTGAATTTGTAAAAATGGATTCCATATTTGGAATCAGGATGTTTAAATTGTGTAAATAGGTAACTTTTATTTTTAGACATTTTGAATAATTACTTCGGTAAATATTTTATTTACCATGGTTAAAGGGTAAATCCGGTAAATAAGGGTTAAAAAATAATATTATAATAATAAAAAATTACCCTAAAATGTGTCCTAAAATTATTGGTTGATACAAGTTCGACCATAGGCATCTTTGGGTCGATTTTGGGACCCCATGGTGCCACTTGTAAGTGATAGGGACACTTTATTTTAATTAAGTTAAAATGAATACAAAATGACACAAGCATATATCTTTTAGAAATTTTTTTTTACATAGGGTTATATATGTTGGAGTTTCGACTATAAATATTCATTAGATATATAAAAATATTTCCTACATAATTATATTTTATTTAAAATTTTTAGACATTAAATAATTTAATTTATTTATGACACAATGATGATGCAGTAATTACCATAATAGTGAAAAATTAAACTAATTGATATTATAAATACACAAATAAATATAATTTGAGACATTTAATGAATTAAAATAATTTTATAAGATAATATTACATATTAGGATTGATTTAATTGACTTTTTTTGAAGTAATCATTCTGTTATGAGTTTCACAAAAATTAACTATTGAATAGTGTCAAAATTGACATAAAAGAGTTTTTAAAACAAATATTATATTATTAATTGATATTAAATTCCTAAAAATCTAAGGTTCGGCCAAGAGACTTATATCATGATAGATGTATCATTAATGGACCACTTGGGTGTCTCTTGGATGTATATAGTAAGTTTATTAACTATATAATATAAAAATACAAAGTGACATGGTAAATGTCAAACTAATTAACTAAGAGTTAAAACTAAAAGATATGGTTAATATAGTAACCCAAACTCGTATAAATTATATTGGTTGAATTTTTTTCGACCTATCTCCACCTTAAACTTTTAATAATAAACTTTGGATCCATTAGAAACCGAATATAAATTTATTATAAATTAATATTTCTAGCTTTTCCAAAGGTGCCCCTCACCCCTCTTATAAAAGGGAACTCCCCCTTCTCATTAATTCACACCTTCAAAGCCTTTTGGTTCGGCAAAACTCTGCCCAAATACTCTCTCAACTTCCCTCACTACAACCCAGAGGCCTTAGTTTGATCATAAATCCAACCTAAGGAGCCCTTTTGATCAAATAAAAAGGAAGAACCCGAAGAAGAGGTAATGTTTTCACCACCCCTTTTCAAGTTCTTTTCTTCTTCCACTTCTTCATTCATTGTTATTAACATTCTAAAATAATAACTCCAGTATCTTATATATACTGTGATGTTATTATAAATATGGTACAACCATATTCAGTATTCTATCAACCCTTTGAATAACATGTGACCATACATGCGTACGTACGGCTTACCGTCTCCACGTCGTGGTGTAATTGTTATTCAATATATTATTATTTGGATGGGTATAATAATGATGTGTAAATCGTGTAAATAATAAATATAACATGTTAATTATTCTTTATATATGATATACCATCCATTTATATATTATTTTAATATCAAAAGAATGATATTGTCGCTCATGCGTACGTACGGACTACCGTCTCCACAAACACGATGAGATTCATTCTCTATGGTATACATTCAAGTATAATTATCATTTGATGATTTAAAAATGATGTTTAAGGACTTGATATCATTCTGGATATTAATAATATACAACCTATCCATTACAAACATGGCTTACGTAACAAAACATATAAAAGAAAATGAGTAAGTTAACACCCGAAACAACGATAATACTAAGATATTATTAACAAATCAATGTTAAAAGATCATATATGATATCATATTAATGTATATGATTCTTGTATAATTTAATAACAATTATTTAACCATTATACAGGAGGTTAACCTACCCAACCGGGGAAAAGTACAAGGTAAGGCTTATTTCAAAATCTGTTCATTATCCGAGGTTGTTTATACGTAATAATCTACTGGGATCTCTTTATCATCCACATCTATGTTTCTTAAAAATGTTTTTCAAAACGTTTTTACTATTTAAAAGAATATGTGTTAAAGTAATTTATACCCTTGATTGACTTTTTATTAGAGTTTTATAAAGGAATCTTTCCGTCATTTTCCAAAGGTAGGCGCTCATTATCTTGTGGACCAATGAGACTTAGGAATTTGCATTGGTCGAGAGGATGGGAGGTCAGAATCATCACACCTTTTTGAGGGGAATTATTGTCTAATCCGGGACTCTCTTTATAGATTTAAGTTATGTTCGTGAATCCTTATTACATTACCAAGTATAAAATGTGCTTTCCTTTAGTTTTAACAATCAATGATTAAATATGAAAGAAATTTAGAGAATCTTTTATTTGTATTCGAGGTTCTTGATCAATATAGAATCATCTATATCTATTTAGAGATTCTTGGTCAATGGTATCCTTAAAAACATTTATATAAAATTCTCTTGGTCATTATGACGACCAGGCTGGTTTTAAAGCCACTCAGTGAGGCACTTGAAGTTTATCGTCATTCAGAAGGACATGGATTATTTCAAAGTTGGGATCGAACCCATAAATGGGCTACCTACGTATCCTTTGTTTTGGAAAAGGAATCAGAACCCACGTAGTTCGAGTAATGGAGTATGATTTTTATGATTGATGGCTCAAAGAAGAATGTCATAATTACTTTTACACTCTAAGCTCACGTGAGTCATGCTCGGTGTGAGAAACAAGAGGCATTGGTAAAAATTAGACAATTGTGACATGAAAGATGCAATCATAAGAAATTGTTTGGGGCTTATGTATGTATGACTGCCCAAATAGATGAAGGTTTAGGATTTACTTTTAGGGAGAAAATCCAGGAACAGGGTCCATAAAGGTATATGTGCTTTATGGAGATTTTAATACTCTAATCTTGGGGCTTACTCCTAAGGAGGATTCCCAAATTAGGAGGGGACTTATGATTGGGTTTTACTCCTAAGAAGGATGCCCAAAATTATGACTGGGACTTATTCCTGAAAAGGAGGCCCAGGTTAGGGGACTTGGGGCTTACTCCTGAAAAGGAAGCCCAAGATTATGACTGAGTCTTATTCCTGAAAAAGAGACCTAGGTTAGGGATTAAGGTTTGGGGCTTACTCCTGAGAAGGATGCCCACATTTGAGATTGGGGCTTACTCCTGAAGAGGATGCCCAAGTTTAGGAACTTTAAGAATTTGGGGCTTACTCCTGAGGAAGATGCCCAGATTAAAGGATTTATCACTGGGGATTATTCCTGAAAAGGAGACCCAGGCTAAGGATTCTCTCATTTTAAAGGATGAGGTTGAATGAACGAACTCTCAATCTTTGGTGACATAAAGATGTATAAATCACTAGGTTTTGAGAGATATTCCACCGAATTCCTTTCAGATAAGGAACTCAAATCAAGAAATCATGCCATAAATGGCTTTGAAGAGTATCTTGAAGACTGAATCTTGAATAGGAAAGGTGAAATGGCTTAAGAGGGGTAAAATGGGAAATATGGGCACCCAAAAAGGTAGGGGCGCACAAGTCTTGAAAGGCGCGCAAGTCTTGTGTGGGCGCGCAAGTATTGGTCGCGCAGGTATACCTGCGCGACACATGGTGTACTTGCGCGATTTTCAACCAGCATTGAAATGCTTGAGCGACTCTTTATTTAAACCCTTTAGAATCCTCTTGAGGTTCTTCCAGAAAAGGGACGCGCAAATTCTATTGAAGGAATAAGGCGGCGCGCAAGTATGATCAGTTCCCTTAAGGGCTGGCCATTCAGGCGCACAAGTGTTGATGAGTTTCAACACTTAGGCCTTCCTCCCTCTCTTTAGATCTTCCGTTCTAGGTAAGAAATTACCTTAGAAGTGTTCCGGAAGCTTTGAGAAGAGACTTGGGCATCAGGAGCTTCAATCCGAGTTTCTGAAAAAAAGATCCCCTCAAATGGGGGGCCCACAGGGTCTATTTATAGGCAGGAGAAGACCCCGGGCGGTTACCGGGCGATTATCACTTAGGTCACGCAAGTCACTTGCGCGACCAAGAGTGTCGCGCAAGTGTACTTGCGCGACCAAGAGTGTCGCGCAAGTGTACTTGCGCGATAGTGATATAACTTGTGTGGTGTAGTTACTGTTGATCCTTTCTTCCTGCCTTTGTCGATTTTTGATGTTTTCTTCAAAGGATGAATCACTTTGAGCCCAGATATTCCCTTTTCCGATCTTTAGATTTTGTGACGAAAGGAGCGTCAACAAAAGTCCCCCCTCAGAGTTGGATCCGGAGAGAAAAGAGGATTTGACTCTGAGGAAATAAAAATTTGAATCATATAATTACTCAATATTACCTAAATCATACAAAATTCATGTTTAGTGAGCTGGGACTTGACTTTTACTCAAATCTCCCTTGTCTTTTATGGACAGTTTAAAGTCTTGCATACGGACATAAAGGGGCTAATGTTTAAGGTCGAAATAGCTTTGACCGAAATGGATTAGAATTGACACAATTCCTTGAAAGTTCATCTGAAAACATACTACCATACTCAAGTATGAGGGAAAATATGTAAACTATGGCTTAAGAATATTTGAATCTGAGGAATGATATGAAAAAGAGATAAAAGGCATTAGAAGAAGCAGTTTCTAAGAATGAAGTTACTATTATTTAACAAAAACCCGTTAGGGGGTTGAAATATGCAGGGCCACCTAAGGGCATTGGCTGCATGGTTAAATAAATAGCATCTTTCGGCTGACAAGTCTGTTATGTGGACTATTTATGAAAGGCCACCTATGGGCACGTGCTGCATAGTCAGGAAAAAGAACTCCCAGAAATTTACTTTCCTAGTGCTAAAATCCAGTGAAAGTTTATGGAGATTCAAATTTTCTAAAGTATAGAGTTTGTTGTATGGAAAGAGGTACTTGAATATGGAGAAGATATTTCCGAACAAGAATATCGAAGAACTGTATGAATATCACTCCTACGAAGGTCTGACCCAAATGTAGGGAAGAAGAATAAACCATAGACTTGAATACTTTCAGATAATGAAAAAGGATATGGGAAAAATATGTTAAGGATGTCTATTTTTTGCGGATCCCAACATACTGTCATTTAAGACAAATAAGTACAAAAGAGGCATTATTCCCAAGAATGAAGTTACCATCATTTAACAAAACCCGTTAGGGGGTTGAAATATGCAGGGCCACCTAAGGGAATTGGCTGCATGGTTAAATAAATAGCATCTTTCGGCTGACAAGTCTGTTATGTGGACTGTTTATGCAAGGCCACCTATGGGCACGTACTGCATAGTCAGGCAAAATAATTCTCATAAGTTTGACATTTTTGTGATTAGAAGTCATGAAAAAGGTTATGAAGATCTGAAAATATTTAAGGTTAGGATTATAACACATAAAGATGGGTATTGTCCAATGTATATAGAGATACATAGGTCAATGATAACCATAATCATGTTGTGGCTGGGTCCTGAATTGAAACTTGGACTTCACTACGTATCTCATAAGAATGAGAATCAAGCCATACGTAGTTCTTGAAATGCAGTTTAACGTCGTGCAGGACGAAAGTATGAGAAATCTTAGTTTAGGGTTATAGAATTCGGACCATAATAATGAATACACAGTGTGTGTTTTCATGAGGACTTTTCAGCTAAGGGACTGAAAGTGAAATTTGGGGTTAGGCCCAAAAGACTTGGGACTGGATTCGAGGGACACTCGAATGTTCCTACGTATCCCATAAGGATGGGAATCAAGTCCAAGTAGTTCTAAAAATTCCCTTTGTACAAATTTGGTTCGTACATGTGAAGGGTGAAAGGGGACTTTAGTGCAATGATGGTTTAACCTGAGAAAAGGTTTGGGTAATACCATGTATGCAATCAATGTAAGGAATGATTCCCTCTCAGGTGGGGTTATCAAAGAATGTCGTAGTTTATTTTCATACAGGACAAAAAATACTGTATAGTTTAACGTCATATAGCAAGGAAAAAGGTGAACCAATATGAGGATATCAGTTCTGAAAACGGTTTTACAAGTCAAAATTGTATGAGACGAAAGTGAACCGATGTGAAAATATATTTCTCAGGTTTGAACCTTAGGTGGTTGCCTACGTACCCATCCTAGAAGGCAAGGATCAAAGTCTGTGTAGTTCAATTAAAGAATGAATTAATGATCAAGTTGTTCTTGGGGAAAACGATCTAATTAGAAAGTTGTTGGGACTTACACATGGTTAGTGGCCCAAAGGGAGTGTTATGGTTGATGTTCGCTCTAAGCTCACGTGAGTCATACTCGGTGTGAGAAACAAGAGGTAACAATAACCTTAACGATGCACAGTTTAATGTCATGTAGGACATATAAAGGGACTATACAGTTTAAAGTCTTGCAGTTAGGACTATTGGTGCTGCACAGTTTAGCGTCATGTAGTTAGGACGATGGGGATAAAACAGTTTAACGTCATATTGGACGAAAGGGGGACTGTGCAGTTTAATGTCATGCAGTAAGGACAAAATAACACACCATTTATGTCATGTTGGACGAAAGTGCGAATAGTTTAAGGTCATATGCATGGACCGTGGATGGTGCAGTTTAATGTCATGCTAGAGCTTTGATGATTATATAGTTTAACGTCTTTCCGGATGTGAGGGACTTTTATACAATTTAGCGTCATGTAGTTAGGACATCACAGTTTAACGTCTTGCTGGACATAAGGGATTTTCAAATAGTGTATGGTCATATACATGGACCAGGGATGATGCAGTTTAAGGTCATGCTGGACGGTTTAGGGAACTTTTTCACAGTTTAATGTCGTGTGGGACAAAGTTGCAGTTTAAAGTCATACTGGACCTTTGCTGTATAGTTTAACGTCATATAGCAAGGACGAACTGGTGCTGCACAGTTTAGTGTCATGTTGCAGGGACATCTTCTTTTCTACAGTTTAATGTCATGTTGGAAGAAAAAAGGGAAAATAGTTTAAGGTCATATGCATGGACCAGGGATGATGCAGTTTAAGGTCATGCTAGACGGTTTAGAGAACTTTTTCACAGTTTAATGTTGTGTGGGACGAAGTTGAAGTTTAAAGTCATACTGGACCATTGCTGTATAGTTTAACGTCATATAGAAAGGACGAACTGGTGCTGCACAGTTTAGTGTCATGTTGTAGGGGCATCTTCTTTTCTACAGTTTAATTTCATGTTGGATGAAAAAAGGGAAAATAGTTTAAGGTCATATGCATGGACCGTGGATGATGATGCAGTTTAAAGTCATACTGGACTAACGAACATGTAAATAGTTTAAGGTCGTATACACGGACCGCATAATTTAACGTCATCTTGGACGAAGTGGAAATTTTTTAACAGTTTAATGTCATGTAGGACAATTCAAGTAACTGTTACAGTTTAATGTCATGTTGGACAAATGAAAATTTATACAGTTTATCGTCATGTTGGAAGATAGAACATTGCTGTATAGTTTAAAGTCATGTAGCTAGGACTAAGGTGAACCAATATGAGGATATTAGTTCTGGGGACTTTTTACAGTTTATCGTCATGCTGGACGCTGGAAGTGCCACACAGTTTAATGTCATGTTTCTAGGACATAATATAGTTTAACACAATACAGTTTAGTGTCATGTAGGACATAATAGTAACCAATGTGACATTTTAACGTCATGTTGGACGATAAGGGAACTGACACAGTTTAACATCATGCTGGACGATGAAAGTGCCACACAGTTTAATGTCATGTTGCTAGGACACAATATAGTTTAATGTCATCTCGGACAAAATATAGGAACTTCTGTACAGTTTAACATCATGTAGATAGGACATAATACAGTTTAGTGTCATGTAGGACATAATATAGGAACTTCTGTACAGTTTAACGTCATGTAGATAGGACATAATACAGTTTAGTGTCATGTAGGACATATCATGAACCAATGTGACTGTTTTGGATCTGGGAACAATATTTTGTGTTTATACAAAATACTTCTTCAGAAATCTGGAATTAGTTGGAGTCGTGATGAGTTCTCCATCCATTGAGATTAAACAGAACCAAAGATTAACTCTTCGTCTGATAAAGACTCTGCCTGATTAGCCTGTTTAGGCTGTGCCGTTTGATGGGGCGGTGCCCGTGGCTCTGAAGTAGATGGCATGAAATCTTCCAGAGTCAAAGACAATTTAGGCTTTGATACATACTCATCTTCTCCTGATTCCTCTTTCTTCTTTGAATTGCGCTGCCCTTTTGAGGATTTGTCTTTTGATGGAGGCTTTACTGTAGCTTTTGTAGGAGACACAATTGGCTTCTTCAATTGTGTTCGCAAAATGGAATGGGTCCGATTGATTGTCTTTCTGACCATCCAATCATCATATTTTTTCGCAGTTTTGCTTTTGAATTCCTGCCACTCGCCTCCTTCCTCTGGATTTGTAGCGGTAATACACGCTACATGAGCTGAAGAACCCTTCAATTTGACTTGTCCCAAGTCGACCATATTTTGCAGGAGGTCTTTAAAGACAAAACACTCCTGGATGGGATGCCCCAACATTTGATGAAAGGGACAATAATTGGGACGGTCTTCATCTCCTTCCTTGTTTGGCCTCTTGGGCACTGGTAATTGAACCAAATTATTTTCCAGAGCTGCAATGAAGTAACCAGGAACTTGCTCACTTCGGAAAGAGTATGTTTTACTATTCAAATCCTCAAATTGTTTTCATCGTTGATCTCTTTGATCATTTGGACGAAACAGCCTTTGTTGTTGGCGTTCAGGAGGTGGAGCCCTTCGAGAAGATGAAGGTTTTGAAGTAGAAATAGGTACAGGTTCTTGTTTAAGCATAACTGTAGCAGTTTCCGCTTTACCCATTCTCCTTCCTGGAGCTGATGGAATTATACGAGATTTAACCTTAGCCTGTATAAGGGAATCTTCAATCTGTTGAGCGATTGAAGTAAGGTCTCGAAACCCTCCTGTGTATTTCACAGGGATCAATGGCGTGCGTAATTCGTCACGCAAATTTGCCACACAGATTGGCAACAATTCCTCCTGAGGGAGTGCTAAACTCAGGGAATACTTTAATCCCTTCCAACGAGCAATGAAATCAGAGACTCTTTCATTATCCCTTTGATTGCAGTTTGTAAGATCAAAAACTGTCGTTTTTGGAAAAGTTGAGCTAAACTGAAGAAGGAATTTTTGACGAAGATCCTCCCATCCGATGACTGACCGGGATTGCAAGCTTGTATACCAGACAAAAGCTGGTCCTTGCAAGGTTCGCACGAAGCATCTGAGTTTCACTGCTTCTTGCTGCTCTGGAGTTCCCATCATAGGATCACAACAAGACACGTAATGCGTCAAATGTTGTTCAGGGTCGCCTGATCCCTTGAAAGTAGGGAAAACAGGGTTTCCAAAACTGGATGGAGGAGAAATTGAATCTACCCATTCAGGGTAAACTTTCTTTTCAGGTTGAACTTGCGCCCGTTTCCCTTCTATAGTTTCTAACCGAGCTGTTAATGACTCAATAGTAGTTATTAACTTTTGAGAAACATCAGGTTAAACTTGGTTTTGGGTAGGTGCAATGAATGGAGCTTGGACAGACGTGGTGGTTGGTGCTGCAACTGATGGTAGTGATGCCAACCGTTGTTGCATTTGACCTGTAGGATTAGACCTCTGAGGGTGTACTGATAAAGGAGGATATTCCTGATCCATCTCAGTAGTTACAACAAATTCCTTCGGCTGTCGGACTTTAGCATTCTTAAGAAGAAGACTACTCTGAAGTAGTTCTGCATTCAACCTTCTTAATTCTTTCATTTCTTCCTCCTGTTGTGCAAACCTTTGCTCTAATGAGAGCGATTGACCTCCTTCAGAGGAAGGGTGAGAAGTAACTTGATTCTTTCCTTTCTCCTTATTGGATCCTTTTCGGAGAGGGGGAAGTGGGTTACTTGAAGGAATACCCAGATTTTGGGTAAGCCTTTGATTACGTGTGCGCACAACTTCTTCATTTAGGTATGTGTGCGCAACTTCTTGAGCATGAACCTCTGCGTCTGATCCCTCTGATTGAGCCTCATCTGGTGAATCAGCAGCAACGACATTGATGACATTAATGGATGCATATTGCATGGAATCCTTTC
Source organism: Viscum album (assembly GCA_963277665.1). Lineage (NCBI taxonomy): Eukaryota > Viridiplantae > Streptophyta > Magnoliopsida > Santalales > Viscaceae > Viscum > Viscum album. The sequence goes on from OY728119.1 coordinate 1,984,532,876, forward strand.
TATCAGCATTTCTGTGATATTGTCTTCTTCCATGTCCATGATGAGACATGGCATTCCGTTGACTTGATCCCTCAGGAACTTCTTGGAGAACCGTCACTTGGAGAGAATCTCCTGATAGCTTGGCTCTTCGTTCCTCTTGAGGCTTATTCCCTAATCGAGAGAATACTGACTTTCTCTGAGGGAGGGATTGAGGATTTGAAAAAGTCCCCAGTCCAGTGGACTGGGGATGTTCCTGCTGCTTCTGTTCAACTCCTCGAATCCCATTTGTTGACTTTGAGGGTTGGGTTATAGAAGTCCCCAGTCTGACAAGCTGGGGTGTCTCTTGACATGCTATGTCTGGGATCTTCTTAAAATCTCTCTTGATCTTGTGAATCTTAGTTCGGAAATTAGCTGGATGCATTAACCTGTATCCACTTTTATCACCTGGTTCAACAGACCATTGGATGATTTCCGAAACTTCTGTCATTTGATGATGTGTTTTCTCCAGAAGAGAGGCTTGTGCAATATTCTCACCTGCTTTATGTAGGAGCAATTCAACAACTTGTTCTCTATATACTTGATTTTGAGAGGAACTAGTTGAAGCCTGTTCTTGAGCAAGCTTTTGATTATGAACAAAGCCCATTGACTGTGGCCGGCCATGGGCAATAACATTGCATGAGACCATTTTCGGCGGGCTTTGCTGACTGGAAAGCACTGTGAAATGTAGTGCTCCATGAACACCCCATCCTCTGATATGAACATCAGATGGAGCATTGGCAATTAACTGACGCAATTTTCTTAGTGTGCCAAGGCACGAACGTTGAAGGGTTCTCTGTTGCTTTTCAGCCTTCGGATACCGAGAGACTGATAGAGATGCCAAATCAATCTGGCGTTGTAACCCTTCTATTATCTTAATAAGATTTTCATAATCACCGTAAGATAATAATTTCTTCTTCAATTGACAAAGAGTCTTCCATATGTTGAGATGAATATCATGGATTCCATCATCCGTCAACATCTTTGGAATGTCATACTGGGAGTCAGCCAAAGGCCAAAACATGACTGGTACTTCACCTTTTTCCTGTTTTTTCCTCATGTTCAGCATTTCCTCTTTATCATTAAATGAAGATTCTTCTACCTGTTTTGACCATAGTTGGTGTTTCCTTGTTGCTTCATCGGATTCAACAAGATTGGTAGAGAGATCATTAATCAAACTAGAAGATGCATGACTTAGGGGTGGTTCGGAGAATGACCTACACCCTGGGCTATCTTCTGATTGAGAAAGTATTTCACTTGTTAGCGATAAAGCATCAGACATGACTGGTTTCTCATTTGCAAGTGCCTCAAGATAAGAGGGCTTTCTCAGCACTACATTACCCACTGGAGTATTTTCCAGGCAATGTGAATCACTACTGCGGAGAGGACTTTTGCAGCGAAGTTCATCATCATGGGGAGGACCACCATAATGGGTTATAGCAAAAGATGGAATCTCTTGCTCCTTGGTCTTCTGACCACACAGAGGGTTCCTGTGGCTCTCATCTGAAGAAGAAACTTCAAGATTGACCGAACTTTCATGAAGCAAGCCTTCATGAGGAAGTGTATGTTGAAGACCTTAAAAATTAATGTTCCCGTTTTTGGGAACTGAGGGAGTAGAATCTTGAATTCCGACAGATAAATGTCTGGGGGCTTCAAGAACTCCAGCATCGAGCAAGGCCTTGTTGCAGATTGGCCTTTGATCTCCTGACTGTGCTGGGTGGATCTTTTTCTTAGATGCCTTCTTACTCACTTTAGAAACCACTTTTTGACAAAAGTGGTTACTCTGAGAAGGTGTATGTGACTGATCAGGAAATATGGTCAGGTTAGACTGACGATCTCCACTCAAATCAGGTGAATGTGCCTGACTTGGTTGTCCGTATGATATGGGGGAGTATGCCCCATAACCCTCTTGGACTGGAACGGATGTGTGTGTCTGTTCCGGAGTGAATCGTTGATGTGTCACTCCACTGCTAGGGATAGATTTATGTGTCTGTCCCAGAGATGATGCTGAAACTGTTATGATATCCTGGCAAGCATCCAGAATATGAGCAGGAATTTGCTTCTGCTCTTTCACCATTGACAAAATATGTTTGGTGACTTCAGCCACCGGAACGGGGATATACGTCCATTCCGGGCTTGGAGTAGGTGTATGTGCCTGCTCCTGTCCTCCTTTTCCTGTCAGTGAATCCTGATAGTACTCAAGTGTGGAGGCAGAGAGTTGAGTCTGCCTCCTGTTTGTCGTCGGGGCTTTCCGACTGACTTCTCCGTGCGCTACCAAGAGAGAATGTTGGTAGGCTTGATTAGTATTAGCAGGTGTATGTGCCTGCTGATTACACTTCTCCAAACGCGGTTGACGAGATCCATCATATGTAGTCAGACGAGCCTGCTGACTAACTGGTGATGTATAAGCAGGTGCATGTTCCTGCCTATGGTACTCCGCCGGAATTGCCTGGTGGGATTGGCGTGATGCTGCCAGACGATTCTGCTGGACAACGGAATTAAAACGGACAGGTGTGTATGCCTGCTCATTGTTCTCCACCAAGTTAGGTTGGTGGACTTCATCATATGTAGTCAGGCGAGCCTGCTGACTAACTGATGATGCATAAGCAGGTGCATGTTCCTGCCTATGGTACTCCGTCGGAATTGCCTGGCGGGATTGGCGTGATGCTGCCAGACAAGTTTGCTGGACATCGGAATTAAAACGGAAAGGTGTGTATGTCTGCTCGTTGTTTGCCACCAAGTTAGGTTGGTGGACTTCTCCGGAGATGGAAGGGATGACAACCTGCCTATTGTTAACCGGATTCCGTCTCTGGCGGTTCATCTTGCCTGCTCGGGTTCGAGGAACCTAAGCTGAATTCCTGGAGTCGGTACCCTCATCATGTTGAGGGCGTACTACCGCACGAGTCTGGCAGCGATTGTTGAAGGGATCCCTCGAGAAGGACTCTTGTTTTTTTGAATTAAGGCCCTGCGGGACCTGCTCATTCACTTCCTCAGAGTAAGGGAATGAATGGAAATTGCGTTCTGGGGATAACGACCCGAAACGGTTAGAGACGGTAGTCAGCACCACCTGCTTCTTGATCGCTGGCCGCCGTTGTCCGGATGACCAGGTAGAGTTCTTAACTTGGAGGGCTTGACGAGTGGCCTCCAGAGTTGGGATAGTACCGTTGCGACGGTACTCCTTAACCAGTGCATTAGAAACCCAGTGTTGAAGACGCTGAGTTGGTGATGTCATCCTCAGAGCGGATGACGTTCCAGCAGGAGTAGCAGCATTGGTTTTTACAGCAGCAGACCTCACAGTAGAGGTGTTCACAGCAGCAGTATTTACAGGGGTGAATTTAAGGAAAGCCATTTTGCAGAAGATCTTGAGAAAAGAGTGCCTATTCCATATAACAGACAAAATCAAGATGAATCCGTCCACTGCATCTTTTGGATGAGCACATGTCAATGATTGATTTGTTGGCCCAAGGGGCCCAACAAAATAAGAAGAACATCACTTTAACTTGGTTAAGGATTCACGTCGGGTTCACCATTTTTTGTTTCGCACGGATTTCGGGGATGACCTCCTGGACGGGAGATTCAAACGTTCCGATCAGTTTCTAGCGGGTTTGTTCATAGAACCGGAAACATCCAATGATTCCACATCCGTTTGGACCTACTTTCCAAAGGTAGGCGCTCATTATCTTGTGGACCAATGAGACTTAGGAATTTGCATTGGTCGAGAGGATGGGAGGTCGGACTCATCACACCTTTTTGAGGGGAATTATTTTCTACTCTGGGACTCTCTTTATAGATTTAAGTTATGTTCGTGAATCCTTATTACATTACCAAGTATAAAATGTGCTTTCCTTTAGTTTTAACAATCAATGATTAAATAAGCAAGAAATTTAGAGAATCTTTTATATGTATTCGAGGTTCTTCATCAATAGAGAATCATCTATATTTGTTTAGTGATTCTTGGTCAATGGTATCCTTCAAAACATTTATATAAAAGTCTCTTGGTCATTATGATGACCAGGCTGGTTTTAAAGCCACTCAGTGGGGCACTTGAAGTTTATCGTCATTCAGAAGGACAAGGATTATTTCAAAGTTGGGATCGAACCCATAAATGGGCTACCTACGTATCCTTTGTTTTGGAAAAGGAATCAGAACACACGTAGTTCGAGTAATGGAGTATGATGTTTATGATTGATGGCTCAAAGAAGAATTTCATAATTACTTTTACACTCTAAGCTCACGTGAGTCATGCTCAGTGTGAGAAACAAGAGGAATTGGTAAAAATTAGACAATTGTGCCATGAAAGATGCAATCATAAGAAATTGTTTTAGGCTTATGTATTTATGACTGCCCAAATAGATGAAGGTTTAGGATTTACTTTTAGGGAGAAAATCCAGGAACATGGTCCATAAAGGTATATGTGCTTTATGGAGATTTGAATACTCTAATCTTGGGGCTTACTCCTAAGGAGGATGCCCAAATTAGGAGGGGACTTATGATTGGGTTTTACTCCTAAGAAGGATGCCCAAAATTATGACTGGGACTTATTCCTGAAAAGGAGGCCCAGGTTAGGGGACTTGGGGCTTACTCCTAAAAAGGAAGCCCAAGATTATGACTGAGTCTTATTCCTGAAAAAGAGACCCAGGCTAGGGATTAAGGTTTGGGGATTACTCCTGATAAGGATGCCCACATTTGAGATTGGGGCTTACTCCTGAAGAGGATGCCCAAGTTTAGGAACTTTAAGAATTTGGGGCTTACTCCTGAGGAAGATGACCAGATTAAAGGATTTATCACTGGGGATTATTCCTGAAAAGGAGACCCAGGCTAAGGATTCTCTCATTTTAAAGGATGAGGTTGAATGAACGAACTCTCAATCTTTGGTGACATAAAGATGTATAAATCACTAGGTTTTGAGAGATATTCCACCGAATTCTTTTCAGATAAGGAAGTCAAATCAAGAAATCATGCCATAAATGGATTTGAAGAGTATCTTGAAGACTGAATCTTGAATAGGAAAGGTGAAATGGCTTAAGAGGGGTAAAATGGGAAAGATGGGCACCCAAAAAGGTAGGGGCGCGAAAGTCTTGAAAGGCGCGCAAGTCTTGCGTGGGCGCGCAAGTATTGGTCGCGTAGGTATACCTGCGCGACACATGGTGTACTTGCGCGATTTTCAACCAGCATTGAAATGCTTGAGCGACTCTTTATTTAAACCCTTTAGAATCCTCTTGAGGTTCTTCCAGAAAAGGGACGCGCAAATTCTATTGAAGGAATAAGGCGGCGCGCAAGTATGATCAGTTCCCTTAAGGGCTGGCCATTCAGGCGCGCAAGTGTTGATGAGTTTCAACACTTAGGCCTTCCTCCCTCTATTTAGATCTTCCGTTATAGGTAAGAAATTACCTTAGAAGTGTTCTAGAAGCTTTGAGAAGAGACTTGGGCGTCGGGAGCTTCAATCCGAGTTTCTGAAAAAAAAGATCCCCTCGAATGGGGGGCCCACAGGGTCTATTTATAGGCAGGAGAAGACCCCGGGCGGTTACCGGGCGGTTATCACTTAGGTCTCGCAAGTCACTTGCGCGACCAAGAGTGTCGCGCAAGTGTACTTGCACGATAGTGATATAACTTGCGCGGTGTAGTTGCTGTTGATCCTTTCTTCCTGCCTTTGTCGATTTTTGATGTTTTCTTCAAAGGATGAATCACTTTGAGCCCAGATATTCCCTTTTACGATCTTTAGATTCTGTGACGAAAGGAGCGTCAACAACTACCTTCTAAAAATATATATTATAATATTTTGGTAGGTATAAAAGATAAAACCAAATATTATATATAGTTGAAATTCATATTATAGGTTTGAATTTAGTTATTCATATCTATATGTTATTCATTGAACTATTCATTGTATTTCAGATATGAATTGTTAACTACATAGATATGTGAACTATAAAACCCCTGGTTTCTGGTTATTTCTAAATTTTATTTTTATTTTTATGTTATATAGTACTGGGATTGTGTTTTGGGATTTATTGATGGTTTTTGTGTGTTTTGGAAGGGTTTTTAAGGGTGAATGGTTTGAGCACAGTTTGGGGAAACCATGAAACTTCTCCAGGAAACCTTACAAGATATTTTGGGGGTCACCAGGAAGGCACATGATTGGAACATGGTTTTTCTAAAAAATATTATTTCCTAGGTTAAACCATGTAATGAGAGATTGAGGAGAAAATATTATTTGGTGAACATTTTTTCAAACCATGGGCAAGTCCTGCGAGGGAGTGGTTTGGTGATAGTATCTTGTCTACACTTGGTGCATGGTTTCCCAAACCACGCGGCCTCACCATGTGATGTCAATTTATTATTCTGAAAATTATATTTTAACTTATTTTTTAGCCTTAAAACCCTAATTTTTATTTCCCACTCTCATGAAATACAACTCATATTCTTCATTAAGCATTTTGGTTATCCCTTTTGATATATACGATAATTTTAATGAATCTAAATGTGTTGGATCACTGGAATCGTTGGAAAGTCTTTGTTTTATCTCTTTATCTTTAGATATATTCTTCTTCTGTAACCCAAAATATTAGATCTATCCTATTATGGATATACCTATGATCTATAGATTGTTTTTATGAGATCTTGATCTGATCTATTGAAGGTAATAAGTTTCAAACATGGACCTAAAGGTTTCTTGGTGTCATTATTAGTTTCATCAGCCACTTAAGGGTAAGTGGATTCTCTTTATTCTTTACATATTCTTGAATTTTAGGGATTAGTTTTATTAAAATGTTTTTATTGTAATTTTCTTGTAAATGTTGAATTATTTATTGAAGGAAACCCATATTAGTTTATAAATTGGGAACCTGAGAATTTTATTTTTTTTGAAAAACCCATTTGATTTATAATTTTAAATTATGTTTTTTTGGAATAAGCGCGGTGCTTTATGAAATGTTTTAAAGGGAAGAAATGATTTTTTGGAGTAAATTGATATGGAATATGGTATTAAAATACATGGTTGGAGTGTGTTCATTTTCATTGGATGTGACCCTAAATAAGGGGACTATTCCACTTGGGAACCTCGATTTTGGTCACCTAGTGATCACTTGGTGGATCAGTGAGTAACCACTCAATAGTATATAACTGTCACCTGACATCAATGTGTGTGTGTATGAATGTAGATTGGGTATTACAAGTTAGATAGTTGGATAATTGGATGAATTTTTATGCTTTCGGTTTAAATTGTTTTAAATTGGTAAACTATTTTGTTGTTTTTCAATTTGTTATAAATTATATTTTTAATTTTTGAACTAACATGTTCTTGCTCTAGTTGTGTGATTTAGGAAGTATATTAGGGAAAAACTATTAGTTTTGATTACTCATCCCCTATATATACACTTTAGTGTGTATAAAGACACTAGTTTCCATGACATAGGAAAGTGGAAGATTTAATATTTCTTAAGTGGTGCCTCATGATGTTTCTGTTTAGTGTTAGAGATTTAGATTTGGAAATGTCCATGTAGTTTAGAGTGGTTCCACCTTGGTTCCAAATTTTCTTTATTTAGAGTCTTTTGATTTTTGATTTATTGTTCGATTTTTCTATGATATTTTTGTTTTATTGGTTTTCATTTGAGTTGTATTGTTTATATTCATGCATCATTTAGTTCAATTAGTGATTTATGTTTTATCTTGTTAGGTTATAATTGTTCTTTAGGGAGAATAATCCCCCAAAATTTACTAATCCCTTGAAATCTATTTCCATCCATTGATATTTTCGGGATATAAAATCTTGTTATGTTATTTAAATTACTTATTGACTCGTATTTTGATTCCCTTTTTATTTGGGTGCATTTTGAGCCTTTAGAGGATGGATATAATTTGTTGGGGAAAATGAACTAATGTTTAGGGATGTTTGTTTGTTTGAATTAATAGAGTTTAGGTAAAAATGTGTTAAAGGATTTATAGGGTTTACTTTGGGTCCGATTTGGATTGGAAGATTTATGGGTGGTTCTATAGGGGGCTGCTTCTAGGTACTGGATGCAGATGGAATTTACTCTGTAAATACTTGGTTTAGGATGTAAATTGTTCACTTGACACAAGATATGAGAATAGATTATAGAATAAAGTTATTTACACCATAAAAGAAGAACTTATTCTATAAGAGTGGCTTAAAACATAAAAATAATACTTACACTATAAATTAATCACTCGGTATGTTTTTAACTTGAGGTGAAACCTTTTTTGGTGTATGTGAAACATGATTAATTTACATAACAAAACCTAGATTTATTTTATAAATGGATTATGGAAATTGATTTTATTTATATTTTTCTCCTGATTTCTTTTAGACTTTTATAGGCTCACCTCTCGAAAACCCTAGGCTTCCTCCCATGTGTAGTGAAAAACTCCAATCCTTTTAAATGTATTGGTTTGGTGTTTGATCTATAGTGGGTTTTACTTGATTTTGTTTCATCCTTTAGTCTACTACCCTTATTTGATATTAGTGTCCTCTTGTGTTTTACTAATGAATTAGTATTTGTTCTTGATGGTTTGTGATGTAGGAATTCCTTGTTAATATACTTTGCCAACTTTCTTCATTGGTGTTTCCTATTATGGGTATTGATTTCTATCTAATTAAAGGTAAGTGGTTCCATATTATTTTTCCCTACAATTGAAACCTTAATTTGATTTATTGATTTGAAATGAGTTTTTAAATTTTTTAAAAACCCATATTTGATATTATTGATGTTTTATGTTTAGAAAGGCATAGAAATTGTGGAAAACATCTAATTTCAATGGAGTTGAAATTGTTGGGGGTGGATTTTAGAAAATTGGTGGCCAAATTTAAAAATTGATTTGATGATTTTTTTGATGTTAAACCTTGAGATAAAAGGGTTAATTTGAAAGATGATTTGAAAAGGAATGAATTTATGAAAACCTATGATTTTGTTTTCAAATAAGAAAAGCATGTTGAAAACTAAAATTTGGGAAATTGTATTTTGAACTGATTTTAAGCGATTTATTTTACCATGATTGATTGATTGTTTGACTAAAGAACATGTGAACATGGATATTTAGTTGGTAATTAAGATAATAATACTAGGATTTGACCCCTAGAAATTTATTTATAATGAAACCACTATCATAAACTTATTTCAACATGATTTCCCCGATGGGGAGTTAATTCCTAATAGCTTAAGCTAAGGGACGTGTGCACATATTGATATGAGATCATTGACTGAGTAGTGTGAGGATCCTATTAAAAGAAACTAACATACTATAAGGATTATTATAAGGTGTTATGATATGGTTTGATTTGATGATTACATGTCATTGATTATTGAACTGTTTTATTCATGCCAACCGCTTTATATATATATTTAAAATAAAATGTTCATTAAATCCCATTTTGATATATCTACCATATTTTTGAATTGAAATCATATTTTTTTAAAATATGTAAATTCTATTCTAAGACTTATTTTTTTTAAATAAAAATCATAAATGGTTTATTATTATGGAATTTATTACGAAACACTTGGTGAGACCCTACTGGGATGTTTAGTTCACTCCCTACCTTTTCCATTAGGTGTTTGAAGATTATATTAAGAAAGTTCCATGTTAAGGGAAAGAACCACTTAGAGGAAGTGTATTTTATTTATCCCCAGGACTTGGAGTTTTGGATGTGAATGGTTGAGATGTGATCCACCTATTATATGAGATATTTTGAAGATTTTATCTTAACAGATGTTATGTCTTTTGATGATGTAATGTTTTGGGTATTATTTTACCTGTTGATTCTAGCACTTTCTCATTTATGAGTGTTGAGATATCAACTTACATATTTTATATTCCACTATTTTGTGGAAAAAATATTTCCATGTTTATTCTTGTTTGATTCCAAGTGAAATTCACTAACCTATGGGGATTGGGAATTCCGTTTGGGCTATGTTGGAGCCATCTTAGGTATCAACATACTAGTGTATCTTTTTTGGTTCATGATAAAGTGGTATTAAAGTGATTTTTTTCATCTTTCCTTGACGTTGTTATATAGTTGGGTTATCCTAGTAGAGAGGAGTTATTATTATTGGGACTTAAGAGGAATTTATGAGTGAGCACCGATCCAGATATCATCATAACATTCCTTAAGTCAGCATGGGTGTTTGGGAAAAGAGTTTTGAGGAATAATTTGATCTAATTATAGTATTTTACCTAATTTTTATATTATTATGTTGAAATAAAAATCTTGAGTTCTTTTTTATGTAATTAATGTTCCCATGAATATTTTTTCAGTCGTGATCTATGTAACCTTATTGATTCTTTAATTTTTGTCTATTGATGTTATGTAACATCATGCTTTTGAGAAGATGTTTTAATAATCCATAGGATTAATATGCTGGTGAGCCATAGAAAGAGAACCCTCTAGTGGAACATAAGATTTTTGAGATAGTGGTGTGTGCTATCCAAGATCCAGGACCAACACCTACACCCACTACTGTTCAAGATTATATAGTGGAAACTCAAATGGATGATTTGATAGATAATTCTCAAGAGTTTCTTCATTAGAAACCACAAAAGTTATAAGTCTCTAAGACACTCAATATTCCAAGGATTGGTTTAAAAATATAGAGAAATTTTTTGATTTTTTGGAAATTCTTGATTCAATTAAAGTGAAATGTGTTACCTTCATGATTGAGGGGCCTAATAGGAGATGGTGGGATCCAATGGTGATGAAAAATACGTATGAGGGTTTTGAGTAGAAAGACTTTATAATTTTCTTCACTGGTTAGTTCTATCTAGAGTCAATGGTATTAGTGAATTCCATAGAGTTTCTTAACCTCCAACAGGATGACATGAATGTGACATAGTATGTGAAGTATTTTTATGAGATTGTCCAATTTTCTCATAAGGTTATATGTAATGATAAGATAAGGGATTGAAAGTTAGAGATAATTATACAACATGATATAATGTTTTTGGTTGATCTTGATATGGATGGTAAGTCAGGGTTGATAGGAGTTACTTTTTCTCCCAGTGGCAGTTCTGTGAGTTCCTTTAAAGTAAATAAAAAGCATGATAAGTCTCATGATAGTTCTAGACAATAGGATTCATCCAGACATCCTACAATTCCTGGTAGATGCTCTTTAACTTTCTTTCTATGTGTAAAGGTTGGGAATTCAAAATGGGTTTGTAGTAAGGCACCAGAGATCTATAGTTCTTATGGAATCTTAGGAAACCTATAGAAATTTTTCCATATCTTTTGTTCTCTACATTGTGGAATGGTATCATTATCACCAAAAATTAATTTGGTTCAACCATATGGTTCAATAAATATGGGGTTATATCTGTAAACATCTAGGATAAAGATTATTCACACATTGAAAGAGTCTTTAGAGGAATTTTATCTAGGTTTAGTGACTGTGAGAGGTACCATCACTATAACTTCATATTTAGTGAAAACTTTATTTAACACTAGTTCATCTCACTTGTTTATACTGACCCATATTTTGAATTTTTTGAATCTTCCTACAAATATTTTGTATTATGTGATGGATATTACTACTACCCTTTAAATGAAGAGTGTGTAGGTTCTTTGGTGTATTGTTTGTGTTTTCTATTTATCATAGATTGAGCTTACCTATAATTTTCTAGTTTTCTACATGAGACCTCTTGGAATTATTTTCAGGATGGATTAAATTATTTCTCATATGGAACAATTGATTGATATCTTTAGCATTCCTCCTTTACTAAACCCTATAGGGTGTACTATGTCGTTCATGGAGAATGGGACTTGAGTTTGAGTAGATATAGACCTCCTTTTCTAGATTTGGGTAGGGTAATATCAATGTTTTCTTTCAACTTTTCTTGAGAATATTCGAGTTATTATCTCCCTTTATTTTTCATTGAGTTTCCTAATTTTTTTCCTTATGATTTATTGGGCATTCCACTGGTAATATAGTTAGAGTTTTTATTGATTTAGTACTTGGTACTCAACCTATTTCTATTTCTTCTTACCATATAAAACCCACTAAATTGAAATATTTGAAATCTCAGTTAGATGATCTACTAGATAAAGGTTTTATATGCCCGTATATGTCACCTTGGGATATAAATATTCTATTTGTAAAGAAAGATAATGAAAAAAATTCACCTATGTATTGATTATCAGAAACTCAATCAAGTTATGATGAAGAACAATTATCTGTTACCATAGATTGATGTTCTGTCCAATTGAAAGGGGTGATATGGTTCTTGAAGATTGATCTTTAATCTATTTATTAATGGTCGTGTATTAAAGAATATAACATATATTATACTTCCTTTAAGAGTATATAAGGATATTATGAGTATCATGTTATTCCATTCTATCTAACAAATTGTCATGTGTTCTCAAACCTGGCCTCTCTAATGAATGCTATCACTTGGAAATGAGTGAAGTTCTTTTTCTATGAGAATTTTCAGTGTCATTTTTTGAGATAAAACATATTTTTACTTCTACACCAATGTTGACTCTCACAATGGATAGGTAGGGCTATTTGGTCTTTTGTGATGCATCAGGTTTGGGTTTGGGTTGCGTTCTTATGCAGGGTGATCACAAGGAAACCAATAGTTCTATACAGCTTAGGCCACATAAGTATAATTATCCGAAACAAGATCCCGATCTCACAATTGTGATGCATGATCTTAAGAGTTAGAAGTATTACCTTTTCATAGAAATTTTTAGCATTTATTCTGACCAAAATTGAGTTATATATTCTCTCAAAAGGATTTTAATATCTGACAGAGGCATTAAGTGGAGTACCTAAATTCTTTTTGATTTCAACATTGCCTACACCCCTAGTAAGGGGAATATCATTAATAATGATTTTAGAAGGAAAATTCTAACCCAGTCCACAAAGGAATCATTATAAGAGTGGAATTTGATGGCTCTCTTTGATTAGTTGCATTTGGGAGTCTGGGAGAATGATTCTGATTTGGTTTTAGTGAGTATATAGTTAACCTCCTCTCTTCTCGAGATGATTTTATGGGAGAAGAAGTTTGATGATGAATTCCATGGAATTAGGGACTCTATATATAGTGGGGAGACCATTATTGAGTGTATGTTCTCTTTGGAGGGTATCCTATGTTTTTGGAGTAGGTTCTTTATTCCTTTTCTTGTGAGAAAGACCATGATGGAGTACTGCCATAATTCTCAGTAGGTGGTGCACCTTGGAACCATGAATATGTTCTATGATATGTGGAAATGATTATGGTGGATAGGTATGAGATGAGACATCCCTGACTTTGTATCTCATTTTTATGCTGACCAATAGGTCAAACCCAAGCACCATAGACCTTCAAGTTTACTTAAGCTGCTTCTAGTACCGACTTGGAAGTGGGGTGAAATTTTTATAAACTTTTTGGTTGGGTTTCGAAATAACCCTTGAAGGAATAATGTGATATCAGTGGTGATTATTAGTCTATCCAAATTAGCTCACTTTATTCCCATTTTAGATATAGAAAAAGTTAAGGATTTGGGAAGTCTCTATGTAAAGATATTTTTCTATTTCATGGGTTCCCATATACTATAGTCTTTGATAGGGATCCCCATTTCACTTATCACTTTTAGAGAGGCCTCTAGGAGGCACTAGGATCTCATGTATGTTTGAGAATATATTATCATCTATAGAAGGATGTCCAGATAGAACAATATATAAATATTCTTGAGGACATGCTGCATGATTTCATTCTTGACTTTGGTAAATCTTGGGATTTCCATCTAGGATTAGTTGAGTTTTCCTATAACAACAATTTCCAATATACTATGATAATGTATCCTTTTTAGGCCTTTTATGGACATTATTTTAGATCTATATTATGTTGGTTGGATATTAGTGAAATTTCCTTGGTTGGACCAATTTTTTACCAAGATATGACATCAAGGATTTAGTTGATTAATCAGAGAATGGGGATGGAATAAAGATGGTATAAATTTTATGTTGATCATCATCGAGGACCGTTGAAGTTTTTTATTGGTGAGAATATTTTTTGAGAGTTTCATCTCATTTGGGTTATAGACATCATGAAAAATAGATAAATATTGCACTAAGGTTTTTGGATCCTTTTGATATTGTTGAGAGAGTGGGTAAAGTGGCATACTGTTTGGAACTTACACCATAGTGGATTTCGATCCACAACATGTTTTATATATTTCATCTTCAAAAGTATCTTTCTAACCATTATTATGTTTTTATCTAGTAATATATTTTTTTGAGACTAATTTTTCTGTTACTAAGCATCTAGACAAGATTTTTTATTCTATGAAAAAGGTTCTTCAGGGAAAGATGATACCTTCGGTCCATGTGCTATTGCAGGATGGTTATGATTTTCATGAGACGTGGGAGAATAAGGAACTAATGAGAGAGAAATGGACTCATCTCTTTGATATGAAATATTATGGGTAGGATTTCTGGGGAAAGAAAGTGGTTATGGTGGGGTTTTTGTAACATCATGTTACCTTCTTTAAGGTACTTCTTTACTCTTATTTTGTTTTCATTTTTCTTGTGTGTGTTTTGGGTATTTAGTGGATGAAGATATTTTTTCACAGAAAATAACCTAAATTTTAGGTATATATGTTTTTTGAATTAATTTAGGTTATAAATAAATGTGTCAAAGGATTTATAGGGTTCACTTTGGGCCTGGGTTGAATTGGAAGCATTATGGGAAGTTCTGCAGGGGCTTCTATCGGGAACCATATGTAGAAGAAATTCGTGTAAAAAATCTTTGGTTTATGATATGAATTGTTCACTGTCTAGAATTCATGAGAATATCTCATGATGTAAAGTGATTTATTTCATAAAATATGAACTTATGACTTAATATTGACATAAGCTTTAAAAACAGTACTTACACAATAGAATCATTGCTTGGTGTCTTTTAACCTCAGGTGACAACCTTTTCATCATATGTGAAACATGATTCATTTACATCATAAAACCTGGATTTATTATGTAAATTACTCATGCCCAGTGATTTTATTTATGCTACTCACCTGATTTCATTTGGATTTATACAGCTGTTCCTCCTGATAACCCTAAGCTTCCTCCCATGCATAGTGAAAAACTCCATCTATTCTGTACATCTTAGTTTAGTGTTTGATCCCTGGCGAGTTTTTCTTTATTTGGTTTTATCATTCTCTCTACTACCCTTCTTCATCAACAATGTATTCTTGTATTTTAAAACTGAATTGGAGTTTTTTCTTAATGGTTTGTGATCTAGGAATTCCTTATTGATCTCATCTGCCTTCGTTCTCCGTTGACATTTCCTGTTGTAGGAGTTTATTTGTTTGTTGATTAAAGGTAAGTGGTTCCATAATATTTTCCCAAAAATTGAAACCCTAATTTTCTCGATTTATTTAAAATAAATTTTCAAATTATTTAAAAACCTATATTTGAGATAATTGAAGTTTTATTTTTAAAAAGTTCATGGAAATTGTAAAAACTCCCAATTTGAGTGGAATTTAATTTTTTTGTTAGAATTGAGAAAATTGATGGATTTATTTGGAAATTGATTTGATGAAATAATTTAATGTTAAACCTTGATATAAATGGTATAAATTTAAAGATGATTTGAAAATTCATTAATTGATGAAAATCTATGATTTTCCTTTGAAATGAGAAAGGATTTTTGACAACTAAAATTTGGGAAATTGTATTTTATACTCATTTTAAATTATTGATTTTCCCATTATTGATTGATTGATTGAATAAAGAACATGTGAAACTGGATAGTTAATTGGTAATTATGATAAGTAATATTGGATATTCCTCCATAGAAATGGTTTGATAATGAAAACACTCTAATAAACTTACTAAGACATGATTTCCCTAATGGGTAGTTGAGTAATGATGGCTTCAAATGAGGGACGTGTGAACACATTGAGCTAAGATCATTGATTGAGTAGTGTGAGGATTCTTTTACTCGAAACTAACATACGACATGGCTTATTACATGGTGATATTATTTGGTTTTATTTTATAATCACATACCATATATTATTGAACTATTTTATCTATGTTAACTACTTTATATAAATGTCTTTTATATAAAATTTTCATTTAAACAAGTTTTGATATATATGTGATATTTTTGAATTGAAATCATGTTTTAAAAAAAATATAAAATAAAATTTCATGCCTTATATTCTTTAAATAGAAATAATAAATAATTTATTGTTATTGAATTGATTATGGAACACTTGGTGACACCCTATGTGGAGTTTTAGCTCACACCCTACCTTTGCCTTTGGGAATTTTTATATTATCTTATGCCAGGTTCCTGAAAAGGGAAATTTCACTTGGAGGCAGTGTATTTTTTGATCCTTTGGACCCAGAGTGTTGGATGTGACTAGTGGATATGTGATCCATCTATTACATTCCATATGTATGATCATTTACCTTGATAGATGTTTTGTATTTTAATGATGTACTATTTTGGGTATTGTTTGATTCTGGTACTTTATCCTTGAGTATTGTTGAAACACTGACTTGTATATTTTATTTTCCAATGTTTTATGAAAAAAATCATTCCATATTTATTTTGGTATGATTCCAAATGCTAGTCACCAACCCATTGGAATTAGGAACACCCTTTAGTCTATGTCAGATCATACTTAGGTATCTATGTACTGGGGTATTCAGCCTAGTTCACGATAGGGGATGTCACCTAAGGCCAGTGGAACCTTCGACCTAATATAATCCAATGGGTTGGGAGAGGATATTATAAATGATATCAGTCTTGGTCGGTTCATCATCTCAGGATGATAGAAAGGAGATAATAATGTCATAACTTGAATTGTATATTATAAAATGACAGAGTTAACCCTTTTATAATAAACTTTATATTCCAGGGTGGTTCAGGTTCAAAGAGTGTTATATGAAACTTTTAGGAGTGTTTTCATCTAAGCATCATGAGTTTGGTAAATGAGTATAGTATATAATACATTTGTAAAGTGACTTATTGCTCTGACTACATTACTGATGCTAGGTTTCATTTTTTTATTATGGTTTATAATCATTATTTCTTTTGATGATTTAGAATATTCAAACCATTAAGTTGATAATGAGTGATGACTGACTGATTTTTTTTCTAGTTATAGAGAAATGGCACTGGTTAGGCGACCTATAAAATCTATATAGGTGGTAAAGAGAATGCGTATGAACCTAAACCCAAATTTTACCAATTACTTATGTATAACACAATTCATGATTTTTAAATCTATTAAAAAAGAAATCAAAATGGGGAACCTCAATAAGTGGATCATTCTATGTAATTTAAAAATAAAAATACACCAATATTTTAGGGGGATTTAGTACCTGAAAAGGAAAAAGTGTGGGTTAATAGAATGAATTATCAGTTAATCTAAAGGTGAAATTAGTATTCTATATGCTGAAGGATCTTGAACTCCAATGGTGGGATTTATATGTCTAAGATAAATTCGACTAAGGCCTTATGTGGGAAGGATTTGGGAAATTTTTCAACAAATAATTCTATCCTAACTCCATCAAGATAAAAATAATGATATATTTATTTAGATTAAAGTAATAAAAACTATTAGTGATAGAATATGTAGCTAATTTTATGAACTTAGTTCATTTTTCTTTGGAATTAGCTGTTAGTGAATCCTTAAAGGAACACATATTTTAGTCTAGAATGTAACCAGAGATACTTTATAAGACATCTATGATTTTTATTATTGAATATATTATATTATTATTAGATAAATAGTAATATAAATTGATATAATTGGAAATCTAGTTGTAGGAAGTATGTTTTTCTCCATGGAAATGGATAGTAACTCTAATGTTAGGAATAAGAAGAAGTGGGACACCTACTTCCAAGTTGGTGGATTATCTCAAAATAATACCACTAAGTCTATAAACTTTCCTCCATGAACCAAAATGAAGGACAGATGTTTCCAAGGGGGTGAGTTAGACCGTATGAAGTGAGATTATATAGAGTATCCCAATTAATCTCATAATTGTAATCAAATGGGTCATCTTTAGTGCTATTTCCATAGTGCTATAAGGTAAGCTACTAAAAATACATCTCATTTACTTTAGACATATTATGATTCAATTGGATGATCTCATAAAAATAATCTCATCCTCATAGTAGAGTGAATTAGGGTGATTCCATGAATGCCACGACTCCTTCAAAAATTAAATAAAAACATGGTAGAAAAGATAAAGGGGGAGTGATTAAGTAGTTGTATGGTGTTGAGAAGAGGATCACAGAAGAACACTTAGGTCCCTCCACTATATGAGGTAATATTATTGTTAAATCCACTCTCATGAAAGTTAATTTTGATAATGGTTCATCCCACTCTTTTATTTCTTTACATGTCATTGGTCAAATTGGATTATATATCAATATGATGCTCCATGTGATGAGTATCCAAAAACATCTTAGACAGAGAGTGTGTAAGGGATTTAAATATCCAAATAGTTTTATAATAATCTATAGTGTCTATTTTGACTAGGAATTTTCTATTTTAAACATGCATGTCTTTGAATTGATTATAGTAATTGATTGGTTAGTTTATTTCAAGGACCATATTGATCGTTATATATAACATGTAAAGTTTACATCTCTTGATGGGATAATACATCTCTTTAAAATAAGATGTGATGTGAAGTCATGAAGAACAAGATATTTAGAAATAATGTTTGGAAATATTTCTTATCAATTAAAATCAGTCCCCTTAGGTACCAATGAAATAATTTAGACTAGATGTTTTCCTACCATTATGGATTAATATACAGATGTGTTTCCTAAATATTTCATAGGTTTTATACCTAAAATGGAATTGAAATTTTCGATTGATATCATTCCAAGGAAAAATCATATTTCACATTCATCATATAGAATGGAACCAAAAGAGTGGAGTTGAATATCTAATTGGAAGAGTTGGAAACTAAAGAGTTTATATCATTGATTTAGTTGCCTTGGGCTGCTTCAATTCTCTTTTTCAAGATGGAATACTGTTTTTTATGAATTTGTGTTGATTATCATAAGATGAATCGGGTTATAATAAAGAATAGATATCAACTAAATCAGATTAATGAACCTTTTTCTCAATTTAAGGGAGCCTACTGGTTCTCTAAAATTGATTTGTACTTATGGTATCAACAAATCTGGGTTAGGAAAGAGGATATACCAAAGAGAACTTTTAGGATTCATTAAAGTCATTATGAATACATGGTCATTCCCTTTGGTCTTAAAAATGAACCAATGGTTTTCATGGAATTGATGAATCATATCTTTCCGTGGTAACTAGACTCTTTCATTGTGGTATTTGTTGATGACATTATAGCGTATTCTCAAACTCAGAAAAAACATGAAAAATATTTAGAGACTATGTTGAGAATTTTGTGAGGGAATCAGTTATATGAAAAATTATACAACTATGATTTCTAGATATGAGTTTTACAATTATTTATCAATATTATTTTTTAAACAGGAATATAAATAGAACCTATAAAGATGTAATCTCTTATATCATGGGAACTTCCAAAAAGTGTCTTTTAGATTTACATATTTCTAGGATTAGAAAGTTACTATTGTTACTTTGATTGGGAATTATCATGATTCGCATATCGAATGAGATTTCTCACAAAAGGGTAATCCATTCCATTAGACTGAGTATTGTCAACAATACTTTATAGATATTAAATTAGGATTCACTTCCACACGAATCCTTATTTTCACAAAACTTGGGAAGGGTTATATAGTATTTTGTGATACATTTGGATTTGGAATCAACTTTATTCTCATACATGGAGTCCATGTGCTAGATTATGGATCAAAATGGTTTTTAATTTATAAAAATAATTACCTAACACATGATTTATAATTTTCTATGGTAGTACATGCTTTGAAAACCCTATGACATTATCTATTTAGTGAGAAATTCAATATACTCATGAATTAATTTTTTTTGAAATAGATATTTTTAAAAAGGGTTTTAATCATAAGATAAAGGTTATGGATGTAATATCTTCAAATTTTTTGTCTTTGACTTAGTTTATACACTTGGAAAACGAAATTATATAAAAGATTCACTGAGTTGTAAGTCATACAATCAATTATCTAAAGAAGATTATTATTAGTGAAAATTGATGCCTCTGATAATGAATATGAACTTGGATTACACTGAGTGATATGAAGATGCAATTCTCTATCTTGTTACTATTATTCCTGATTTAGTAGAGTAAATTAAGTAATCTCAATTATCAGATGTTGCATTCCTTACCATTATTCCAAAATGTAATGGTAGGGAGACCATTTATAGATGGAAACAAGAGGGTAACTATGTATTGATTTTTATTTATCTAATGGTTATTACACTATCTTGTTAAGATAAGATCATTTTGGATTATCCCCACTCAAAATGGGATGTTCACCCTAGAATATAGAAGACATATAAGGTATTTAGAACTCATTTCTTATGGGATGTAATGAAGATAAAATTGGAAGAGTATGTATTGAGATGCCTCAATTTTTAATAGTTCAAGGATGATCACCATCGATCATATGGTATATTGAAATATTTACCATTTTTTGTCAAGAAATCAAAGAACATAATTATGGATTTTGTCACAACTAAGATTGGTCTAGAAACACAATTCTATATGAGTGATTATAGATCAACTTACAAAGTTAGTTAACTAAATCTCTATTTGTGAATCTAATACCATGAAATAAATATCAAAACTATATATCTAAGAGATTATAAAGTTTAATGTAATACCATTTTTGATCATCTTGGATTGGGATCCTTGTTTTAACTCTCAAATTTAAAACAATATTTTGGTACCCAGATGATTATGAGCATGACTTATCATCCTCAAATAGATGGAAAATCAGAACAGATGATCTAAAAATTTAAATTCATTCTACGATATTATGTTATGAATTTCATAGGCTTATGGGAGGATTATGTACCATTAGTGTAGTTCTCATATAATAATAGTTATAATACCTCAATATATATGGCTCATTTTGAAGGATTTCATGGTCTTCTTTATCAGTCTCCGCTTTGATGGGTAGAGATCATATAATATTCATTTTTGGTACATATCCTTGTTTAAGAAGTGAATGAAAAAATTCACATTATTAGGAAAATAATAGATACATATTAAACTCATCATAAATATTATGTGTATCATCATCATAATCCATTATCATTTTATGTGGGAGATCATCTGTTCTTGAAAGTCCCTCAATTTCTTGGGAATCAATGTTTGGGTAAGCAAGGTAAATTGTCTCCTCAGTACATCATGCCTTTTGAAATATTAGAATGGATTAGTGGTGCATCTTATTGGTTTGATTTACCACCATGATTCAAATATTTAAATAATTTATTTCATGTATCTCTCTTGAGAAATTACTAACTCTATCCCGACCATTAGATTTTATGGGACCATAATGATCTTTCACTGGATGATACTTTTTTACATGTGTCAATATTGGTTATATATAGATAAGATAAAATTATACAGGGAAAGATTATTAATTGGTGTGTGTTTTATGGTAGCGTGATCATATTTAGGAAGATACATGGGAATAATATGTCTTTATACTCGATAAATGGCCTGAAGTTTTCTTAACCACTAGGAATATCTAACTTTATGGGGAAAAAAATCCTAATGGAGGGGAGAGTATAACACTCCTTATTTTAGGTACATTCCCATTTTATTTTTTGTTTTGAAGTTATATAATACTTGGGTTTAATTCTAGGAGTTTTTGTGTGGTTTTGGTCTATTTGGAAAGGGTTTTTAAGGGTTCAAATTTTGATAATGGTAATGGGAAACTGTGAAACTTCTCTAGGAAACCATGTAAAAGATTCTAGGAGTCATTAAGTAGGTGAATGGTTATCACATGGTTTTTCCAAATTGCGAGTTATATAGAAAAAATATGAAAGTGGAGAAAGAGGGGAAAATAATGGTTGGAACATGGTTTTTCAAACCATATGCAAGCTATGTGAGGGGATGGTTTAAAGAAAGTAGTATACATATGGTTAGTGCACAATTTCCCAAACAGTCTGTCCTAATCATACCATGTATATTTATTATTAATAAAATTAGAGTTTAACTATGTTTTTTCCTGGAAAACCATATTTTTTCTCTCTCATATCAAGAAATCAAATGATTATTCATACCTAATATTTTTTTGTGATCCCTTTTGATTTGGAAGCTAGTTTTAATGAATATTATTGTGTTGTATCACTAGAATCATCATCAAGTGTTCATTTTCCATATTTATATTTAGATATCTTATTATTACCTAAACTTGAACACTAGATCTATTCCATTATAGATATATCTATGATATGGAGTGTTTTTATGATATCTTTATTGGATCTATTAATGGGAATAGGTTTAAAACCCAAATCTAATAATTTATTAGTGTCATTATTAGTTTTGTCAACCATTGAGAGGTAGGTAACTTATTTCTTTTCCCTAATAATTCTTGAATTTTAAGGCTTAGTATAATTCAAGTAATTGTAAATGAAATTTTGATTTTTTTCATAATGGAAATCCATTTTAGTTTATGAATTGAGAACATGTGAATGTTATTGGTTTTTGGGAAACCCCTTTGATTTATAATTTTAAATTGTGGTTTAAAAAATATAGTTTTGGTTTCATGAAAGAGAGGTGTTTGATGAAATGTTTTAAAGGGTAGAAATTATTTTTTTAGTGTAAATTAATACGGAATATGTTTTTGGAATACATGGTTGGATTGAGTTCATTTGCATTTGTTGTGACCCTGAATAAGGGGTGTTTTCTTGGGGAACCAAGATATTGGTCACTTAGTAAAGACTTGGTCGATTGGAGAGTAACCAATAATGAGTATGAGAATATCACCAAACATGTATGTGTGCGTTTGTGTGTTTTCATGTGAATGTGAATGGGTAATCCTTTTGGATAGTTGGATAAATGGATTAATTGTTCTGCTTTCAGTTTAAATTGTTTTAAATTGGTAATTTTATTTTATTCCACACTTCATTATAAATTATATTTTTAATATATGAGATAAAATGTTCTTTCTCTAGTGGAATGAGTTAGGAAGTATCTTGGGGAAAACCAATTGGGTATGATTACTCACCCCCTATATATGCACTTAGGTGTATATATAGATGATGTTTCCCATGAAATAGAAAAAATGAAGATTTCATATTTGTTGAATGATGCCTCTTGATGTACCTATTAAAAGTTATATCACTAGAGATATTCATGTCCGTTTAGTCTAGAGTGGCTCCATTTTGGTGCTAAATCTTATTTATTTAGAGTCTTGTAGTTTTTGGTTTATTGTTCTACTATTATCTGGTATTTTTGTTTTTTTAGTTGTACTTTCTATATTCATGCATCATATAATTCAGTTGATTGTTTATATTTTTTCTTTTTTAGGTTATGTTTTTTTATTCAGGAAAATCATCCTTGAATGATTACTAATCCCTTGGTATTTATTGTTATCCTTTGGTGTCTTGGGGATGTCACTTAAGGTTAGTGAAACCTTTGACTCGACCTAAGCCAATGGGTTGGATGGGGATGTTACATGAACTATTCAATATATTTCAAATATCACCTCTTCACTGCATTTTGATATTAGTATGAAAATGAAATTTATTATTAAACACATATGTATGTATTTTTCATATATGTATGTAGTGTTCATTGAACTGTAAACTGCATTTTCAATGAACAATTCACATCATTATGATGTATGAAAATAGTTATTAACATATGTATGTAATTTTTCATTTCTATTAGATAAAAATTATTATATATAATATTTTTCATATATGTATATAGTATATCATAATTTATTTATATTCATTAAATTTTATTGAATCTTCACATATTTTGTATAATTTACTATTCTATAAAGCTCAATGGTTGAAATTTAGAGTTATAATTCAGTGGTATATTTTACTGAATCTATACATATTATATATATATATATATTAATGGTATAGTTTATCTTTAAAAATACTGGATGTAGTTCATTGAATAAATTTTAAGGGGTACTGTTTATTTTGAAAATACTAGATACAGTTCCTTGAATAATGTTTAGGGGTATAATTTATGATACTTTTTATTATATTTTAAACTATTTAGGAGAATAAATATTTAGATACATGTTTTAGAGTACTGAATTTATGTAAAATTGTAAATATTTCCTTCACCAATGTATATTTAAAACTCTTCCTACTGACTATCATTTTAATAGAATTTCATCTCATTGACACTCAATTGAAAAAATATCATTACTGGATATTGATAAAACACTTTACCTCAATGTAATATCATTGAAAAATTATCCTCACATGCCTATTTTATATTAATCAAATATATTATTTGTAAATAGATTTATTTCAACTGAAAAAATTATGACAAATATCATATTTGATCAGAATGTATTGTTTTGAGTAGAAAACATAGCATTGATTAGATACATGTGTTAAACACTGTTATAACTGTATTAACCACACCAATCAATAGAGTATTTTTTCCATGACTATAGAGGCATTAGAAAACATTTTTATGGTGGGATTTAACCTCAACACTATTCTATTAAGGATACATTATTCTTACCATTTTTACAAGTGGTATAATATCCTTACTCCTCCTTGGTGGGAGAATAAAACTCTCAGTTTTTTATTTAAATTTTGGTTACTGAAAAATCAACTTGAAACATTTTATAAGAAAATTATTTTATAGAAATTTTACATAAGATAAAACAAATTATCTGGGATGAGGCATAAATGGTCCAAAAATATTTCTTCGAACCACTTAATCATACCTTGAGGAATATAATGTCACCATATACTCCAAATGATAGTGAATTACCTTTTGGAAAAAAATAATCTTATTTGGTGGAAATTTTTAAAAAATATTTCCCATATTATATCGAGGAAATGGAGGTGACATACTATTTATAGGTATAAAATCACCTTATATCTAGAAACATTATCATGTGCTTACTTTTTCAAATAATGTCAAACTTATTTATATTAATTTAACTATTTCCTATGTCAAATTATAGGAATTTGAAAAATTAATTATTAATATAGGTGATGGAACACTTGGTTAACATAATTATTTGAGATAGATATTTAAATCCTAGAATACTATTTGATTACAACATTTTAGAACCCACTGGATATGATCATTCAATTAGATAACCTTATTTATCAATATAATACAATATTTCAGAGTACATAAAGGGACGAGATATTTTAGCACCTATAAGTGATTCTATGTAAGAAGTAAATGAATATATAATAACATAGATTACTTGAGAAGATAATTTTTATCACAGTTCTAATTCAGGGTGTATGTAATGTTTGGATATAGACACTCTAGAAAACAAATACATGCTTGAGATTCTAAATGGTATCAATATCTCTGGTTTTATGTGTCATAACATATTCCTAAATTTAGGGATTCTAGTTATGTTTTTAAGTATTTTTTGACTAATATTTTGGTATTTATAATGGAATACATTTAACTAGAATATATTTAGGATATCATTTTATTAGAGAATAAATTTTGATAAACTCTCATTATGGAAATAAGGATTTAATACCCATGATCAATATGAAACACTTAAATTCAAAGTGTTTATTCAATCTTAAAATAATACAGTATCCTTGAAATATTTCACATGCAATGACTATTAACAAAATCCAAATCCAATCTCTTTCTTCCATTGGAATATACTTATGACAACCTTTTTTTTCATGGAAAATTTTATGTTATAGTATCTAATGTTACTTAGAAATGGTATAAAATTTTTGATACATTATAATGAAAATAATAATTTGATGTGTATAAAAAATATTCTTTATAAAAATATTTTTCAAAAATTACAATTGGTATAAAGAAGATTTATACAATTACAAATGATACATCATTATTATATTCTTAGATTTACTATTTTCACATTAATAGTTTTTTAAATTCCTATATCAATACTTATTAATATTTTTATTTTTGATTATTATATAGTTTAGTTGAAATTACACATTGTTTTACTTATATTCAGAATATTTCAATTAAGGATGACAAAACATTTGAGATTCAAGTACACATAATAAGAATATATAATACAAAATTATCAAAATTCTCAAATGAAATAGTCATTATTGTCCTACTTATTATTGATAAAAATGTAAGTTTCATTTCATTACAATCAATTAAACATTAGTAAAATAATATTAATTCAAATATATAGTTCATTGTTAACTTTTATTTTCTACTATGTATGTTTAGTCTTCATATATTTAAATATTCCACTGTGTAATGTTATTATCCACTACAACATTTAACTTTTATACAGTTCACATTTTAAACTAATTTTAAATTTTTTATCCATACATGTATATATTAAAACTATAGAGAACATCTAAAAAATAGTATGATGATTCCATTAAATAAACACCAATATCCAGAAAACATACAATAGAGAAATAAAAATAATCGAAATAATTTTAATCTCTATATAGAATTTTAAACTATCTACATTTTATTTATTACTATAAAAAATTTATTAAAAAATGAATAAAATTTTTGTTTATAGTTATTAAATGTTTAATACACTTTTAATACTTTCAGACGTACTTAAACTACTACTTATAGGGTTTAAACATTCATGATATAGTTATAGGTTGACAACTAATATCAAAGTAAAAATCAATTCATCATGAAGATATCTATTATACAATATAGAACTTTAAAATAACTAAAAATGAAGGGAAATATTTAGTAATCCAACAGAAGTACTAGATAAGGTTTAATTGGAGGATTCATGTTAGACCTTTTAGTTCAAATTTGCCTCATTTTGTATTTCAATTTATTTAATTTGATGACATAAAAAAGGTTTCCTAAATAATACCATATAGGTATATATCCATAAAATTTACTCATCATTTACAAGTTTAATGTCATATATGATGTCATCTATATACTTTTTTTCCTACATAAATTGTTATATTTTATCATTCTATGAAATTAAATTCTTTGTTTACAAATAGATACCAATAATTTTTTTAGATTCTTTAAAAGAGAATATACTTCATTATTAACTATACATAATCATTTAAAATAAAACATGAAACATAAAACATAATACAATTTATTCATTTGGAAATAAATTTCAACAAAACTTTCTATTATATTTTTATTATTTATAATTTTCATAGTTAAACTATATGTAAATAGATAACTTTATCACCATCAACTAATGCAACCATGGGTAATAGATAAAAATGGGATGAAAATCATTTTGATTGTTGAGAGGAAATTTCAAAAACATATTTATATGTAATTATATTCAGTATATAATTTTGTTTTATACATCACATTTTCCAATTTTATTTTAAATATAAGTAAATATTAGCTACATACTGTGGAATGATTTTACAGAAAAATTGAATACACTACTTATAGATGAAACATTTTCAATAAACATATTAGTCTTGAAATGTTTCCAAGAAAAACATCTAAATAGTATGTTTTTTAGTAAACTAGTCAATTTCATTTTTTATATTACTATATAAAGCATAAAATTTATCAATTAATTTATTAATAACCATTACCTATAAACCATATATAGTTGTTTTTAGCACAAGTTTTAATGCCATAAAGTTAATGCTAAATTAAAATATTCTAAGAGTGCATTCCCTCTAAAGTTAGTGATGTATCTTCCAACTCATCTATTTTTTTACTTTCACTAATAATTTTTTTCATGTCTTAACTTATTTCATGATAATGTATTTCTAGTAAACTTCTATTGAAGACTATATTTACAACACTAGATATCAACATAAGTTGTTTCTATATTAATATAGCTGTCTTAAATATTATTTTTCAGCTATTTTTTACTTTATATATTGTCATAGATTATATGTAGTTATAATTCAATAGGGTGGTTTATGATTTATATGGTTTATAAATCTGAAAACTTCCCAAGTTGATGAAAGTATTCATCTTTAAACAATTCTATGTTTATACACACATATATAAATATATACTTTTGAATTTTTGGCAGTAAAATTACTTTTACAATCCTAAAATTACTCATTCACATCCATTATTGATCAGTATGATGACAACTTTTGTGAAGTCATTTGAAAACATGACTACATTGTTTTTAGTAGCAAAGAGATCATCTGGAACATTCATGTTTTTAAAAAGAATAAAACTTTATTAAAAATTAAATATTATACAAAGGTACACAGGTAATTTAATATATAGATTAGAAAAACTTATTTTTATATTAAATTATAACATAATTTTAGTTTTGATATACCATAAAATTAATTAAATATGTATTTTAGGTTACAAAATGTACCACCTTTTCCAATGTAATAAAAATTCAAAGCAATTACAATTGGTTTTATGAATCTTGTATTTCATGGAGAAAGAAGGTTGAATGGTTCAATGCCAACATGTGGTGTAAAAACTGAAATATATCTGAAAAATTGACCATTCAATGTTAATACTTCCTATTTCATATTTTTTTCAAGTATTAGTAATATTCACTATGAATTTATTATTTTGAGTTTAAATCAATAAGAAAATTTTGGTAGAAAAAATACTTATAAAAGCAAAATAATTAAGTGTTATTCATTTTTATTAAGGTTTATTGTTAATATAAACAATATTTTTAAAATATTATTTATTTATATGGATATTTTAACAATCTATAGTCAAAATATTTTTGAGCTATATAATTTATTTCGAGTTACTTATATTTCATGCATTCATATTGAATTATAGTAATTAAACATTTCAATATTGACTAATCGTAACATAAAATTTTCTAGATTATGATTACAAATTTTAGTCAACGGTGAAAATGCTTGATTTTAATATTTCATAAATAGGTCATGCAATTATTATCAAAAATTTATCTAAGGATAAACAATATTCTAATTTAGGTAAGTCACCAATATTACTAAAATATATAATTTCTTTTTGAAAAATGTGTAAAAAAATAAATGTCTACTTTATAGGAAAATGACGTGTTTGGGTTTACAAATGTTCCAAATGTATTCATATATAAAACATTTCTGATCAATATCAATATTTCAAAATTAATCATTTGAAATCGATGAAAGCCATGTGATTTTTTTTATTTTTTTATGGAAAATGTGAAAGAAATAAAAAATTTCAATAATTTTGAAAACAAAATCAAAGTAAAAATTACTTAAAAATTTGTAGTATTACATAATATAGATTTTCAATTTCTCTTTATTTCAATTGATATAATGAAAATATAAATGTAATATTTTTATATATCTCACGTATTTTCCCTCTATTTCCTTACAAAACATTTATTTTGATGCAAGTTCATGGAAAATTGAATTCATTAAAAGATATTAGGAATATGTTAACCCGATAATATATATATTTTCACCCAAATATATTATAAACCATTTTATTATAAAACATTTAATGAATTTTATTTCATTATTCATTTATTTTATGAATTCATTCCATTATTGTTGACACTATTATCATTATGTTATATTATTAAACTTAGTAGACCTATGATATATATTGAAAATGAAATCTATATCATTAAGTATTTCTAGTGATGTTTTATAGTATTTATATTACAAGTTTTCACTTTATTTTATGTAATTTTATATTACCAGTACACTTTTCTAGTATTTTTAGTGAACTTTTAGAGTGTAATTTTGGTATTTCCAGTGGACTTTGACTAACTGTAAAAAATTATAAACTAACTACATATTAATTAATATTACCAATGCATTATTATATTTTTAACTATATTTGATATATATATTATCACTTTACAGTTACAAAAATTGAAATATCACTGTTCCTCAATTATAACTGGAAAGTATGAATTAAAATAATCAATAAAGCTATGTAAAAATGTAGTTAATGACTGGTTTTAAGTGTTTCTGATATAAAGTTTTGATACTATATATATTTAAGGAATGTTTTATTTGTGATTTTGAACAAACTTAAAATATCATTATTTATAAGTGTGTTTGATAATTATTGTTAGATAAATAATTCTAATTGTGTTTGATAAAATTTGAAAAAAGTAAATAGTTATATTTCAATTTCTTAAAAACCAGGGAAATAATGAAGTGTGTTTTATTAAACTTATAATTTTTATAGTTTCAATAATAGAAATAGATATATTGAACTTTCTTAGAAACCATTTGTTTTATTTCATTCCAATGGAATGTAATATCAATGCTTATTCTATTGAAATTGTAAAAATAAAGTTAAAGATTTTTTTATTTTCCAAAACTCACCATGATATTATAAAAATAAATTGTGATATTATATACATTTTATTGAAACACACTTCTACCTTTAAAACATTTATCTTTTTCTAGTGCACTTTTTGTATTTTCATTTGAGTATTTACCATTGCAATTTTAGTATTTCTAATGATTTTTTAACTGAAAATATTATGTACTAATTGAATAGCATATATTATTTCCATTTCACTTTTAATTTTTTGCTTATATTTGATATAAAATATATTAGAAAAATTTTATATATTCACTTTTTTAAAAAATTCCTTGATCTATTTTATTTAAACTATTTTGAAAAAATTAAACTAAAAGCTTGTAGGTGCAATGAATATACTAACTGCATTTCATTTCATAGTCCCACTACACTTGAAAAGTTTCAATAATATAAATATAACATAAATTTGAAACGCTATTTCAATTTTAAAATATTTTACGTATGGTTTAATTGATTTTTTATTGAACAATATGACAAGTACAACAATAAAAAGTCATTGATTCAGAATTTTAACTATAATCAGTATTACTATAAGATAAAAACTACTATAAGATTGGTTTCTATCATTACTGTAAGATTAGTACTGACATATTTTTGTATTGGTGTGATTGATTCTTTATTTTTTTCCTTGTAATTTATTCTACAATATGGTCTGTATTACTATAAGATGTTTTAGTTTGTTAAATCTAGATAATTCCCTTATTAAAAAACATTTTCTAGTATTCACCTGAATCTTATATAAATTATATAATTTGACTATTATCATTTAATTAAACAATTTATATATTAATTAAATAAAATTTTCGATGAATTTTAAAATTTTATATTTTTATTGTTTCATATGATCAATTCAAATAGTCCATTCTCTGAGATAATTTATAAAGAAGTATACCTTATTCTAATATTTTGATTTTTTATGCTTGAATAGTTTTCACAACTAAAATAAAAAGCCTTTTACTAAAAAGTTTATAAAAAATTTATTCTTGAATTTGAAAATTTCATGCTTTTATAATTTCATCTCGCCAATTTCAATAGTCCAGTTTATGGGATATTTTAATGAGAAGTTTTCCTTATTCCAACCATTTCATTTGTTATATTTAATTTTTTATATATGTATAGTTTATAACAATAAATTATATTTATTTAATTTATCCTTACCAATAATCTTATTGCATCATATATTTTGAAAAAGGGATTTACAACATGATCTTGATAAATATAATTTCTTGGAAAGTGCTGACGGTGTCACTGAATTAAAACATGGAAATTTAGCATCAGTGGAAATTCCAGAATAGTCTACTATAGTATTTTTTTAATAAAATTAATATTGAAAAGAATCACTAAGTAGTATTTTATTTATTCATGTGTTTCCTTGGACCACTATTTCCAAATTACTTGAAAATGACTTTAATTATTTTAATATAACACACATTATTTTTTATTTGTTACATTTTATTTATTTAAAATTCATTCCAAATTTTTTTCCTATATTTACATTGTATTTACCTATTTTTTTTAAAAAAATTATTTTATATGTTTGAAAAGATAATATATTCTGTGCTAATTCATAGGGGGGGATACTAGTAATTGTTTAAAAAGTGTAATATTTCATCTTTATTATTTTTATTTGAATTGTGTAAAAAATTTAAGTTTCATAAAATTCATTATATGAATATATTAATTTATTTAAAATTTTTTGATTTTTTTTCATATTAACATGTTTATTAAATATATATATTGGAATTTTCTAATGTTTTGAAAAGAATTTGTTTTTATATTTTAATTATTTGTTTTTATAGATAAAGATATGTATAATATGTAGATTAATATATTAAATAGATTTTCTTCTAAATATTTTGAGGTGATTACACATTTTTTTTGATTTTTCTAGATTTTAATGTGATTTATTTGGTTAATAATATAGAAAATGTGAAAAAAATATCTCTTCATGCTAGATAATATTAGGGAATATTTATTTTTGAATGGGTTTATGAAATAATATAAGATATTGACACATCAGGGGGAATAGTTTGTTCCCTATCACTGATAAAAAATCATTTAAATGGATATTGATTTGATAACATTTGATTAAACGAATGTAATATTCAATGAAATGATATGTCAGTTTCAACCTGAAGAGAGTAACATCATAATTGATGATAATGGAGGGAATAATTTTCATTTGTGTATAAATATATAAGAATTGACATTATTTGAATCTATCAAGGATTCATATTTTGAATTATATATTTGATGCACTATATTTAGTAAAATTTCATTTATTATTGATCTGTTACACTTGAAGACCTTGAATCAATGGTCAAACACCTCCTTCAATATGTTATTAGTATTATTGTAGATAGTAATCCTTATTGGAGTAAGGATTCTAGATTCATACTACCAAGATCACAAGTTAACCAACAACCTTTGTTTATCATATTAAACCAATTATTCATGCCATAGATATTACATATTTTTCAAAAAAGAATAAAAAAATTAATACTTAACTATTTGTTACTTTTCTCAGTGGAAGGAGAAGAATATTAACCGAGGTAGCTTGATTCTTATTGATAGGATCTTGAAATATGGGGAAAATATCATCGATAAGAAGATTCATTACATCCCACTGAAATAACGGTTGACGAGATTCTTTATGTCAGATAAAATTTCTAAATTGTTGATGCGGTATTCGGAGAGAAACAAAGAGGCTGATAAGTTATATCACTCAGAAAATTATTTGGCATTGAATGAATTTGTTCAGATACTCATAATTTTATGAATATAGTCACAATGTTTGATTGGGTTTAGTATCATATGGTTTTAAACCATTCAAGACTATGGTTATTGTGACACATATTATGTGTCTAGTGGTTTTGGATCCATATAATCTTCTATTGTGGTTATGTATGAAGAAACCATTTTTGTTAATTTTCACTCTTATTAATGGATCAAGAGGGCCAGATGTTAAAATTTATTTTTATATAAAACCATTTATTGATAATTTTTTTTTGGTTAAATAGTGTAATGAATTATGATTTATTAGATAATGAAATGTTTATAATTTGAGTCACATTGTTATGAAAAATTAATTACTTCCCAGTGTATGCTAATTAATTAGTTTAGAGTAAAAAAGGAAAATTTTCCTATTCTTATGGCAAAAAAAGTTAAAAATTAATATGGATCAATCACTATAGAAAATAGTAATACCTTGGTCATGTATGTTTTATTCCTTCACTATATAAGTTCCTAAAAGGAAGTGTGTCATTTCATGGTAATAGAGAGAACACCCCAACACCACAAATAATGTTTGAGTTTCAAATTATATCACATGTTAACCAAGAAAACATTCACACAATGTAATATTTTCAATATTTATTGGCTCCATTATTTTCAAACGTTCCTATTGAAAATAGACAAAACAATCATAATTGGAATAAATGACGTATTTTCTTCAAATTTCCTTATTGGAAATACAATATTTTAAGGGGAAATTTATATGTTATTCACATTGAGAAAAATGGGTGAGATAATATAATATTCACAATTTTGTGTTTTAATGGTAAATCAATGGAAAATACCAATGCTCGACATGATTTTTAAGAAATGGGATTGATAACACCTTTACATTTATAGAAGGGTGAGGTGAGAGGACCAATTTAGGATATGCTTAACACTGAGAGGGGGGGGGGGTGAATCAGTGTTGGGGATTTTTTACATCAATTTCTTCCTTTTATCCCTATACCTCTTGACCAGTTAGGATCTTTATTCTCTTATTCTATTTTCCCTATCGCATGCAATAATATGAAAGAAGTAAAAATATGCACAGAGTTTTTTTACAAGGTTCACCACTCAATAAGAGTAGCTAAGTCCTTTCCATGAATGGGAATGACCAGTGCATGGATTATCCACTATAATGTAATATGTTTTTATAATGGAGTGACTAGGAAAACAATCCTCTAGTCAGTGTGGGTCCCTACACTTTAGAGGGGGGTGGGAAACAATCCTCTTCCCTGGAATGGTGATGGCCTAGTCCAACTTGCAGCCTCTAGCTGGTTCTTTATACTGCCTATGGAGATAGTATTCTTCCTTCTTCAAAAGGTAGGTTCTACTCTTGGTCTCATTTAGTGCTCTTCACTTGATTACTTGTAAAGGAGTAGGCAAGAAATTCTCCCTTCTTTCTTTCTCTTCTTCTCTAGTGAAATAACTACTGCACTATATTTCTTCTTTCTTATTCTTAGTGCAACAAACAACTACCCTAAAACTTATTAACTCTTCTTTTATAGGATCACATACACCAATGTGATTATTCAAGAAATGAATATTGGTTCACTGGGCATCATCTGAATCTAACTTCCCTAACTTCATTCAGTATTTTTTATCAGCATTTTATGATGCTAATTGGTTCACTGGGAATCATCAGAAAATGCTGATAGTTCACTCTCTCTTCCTGAAACAAATTATAACCCATTATTATGAGTACCTTTAATGTAACTCATGATTCTTTTCATTGCCTCCACATGTTCTTCCTTTGGATTACTCTAAAAATGGGCCGCTAAGCATGTTTCAAAGACAATATCAGGTCATGTCACTATTAGGTATAGTAAGATTCTCATGATTCTCCAATACATTGTGGGATCCATAGAATTCCCATCCTCATTCTTTCTAAGTTTTGTTCCAACCACAATCGGAGTCACCATTGGTTTGGAATCTTTCATATTAAATTTCTTCAGTATCTCTTTTTCATACTTTTGTTGAGAAACAAAAGTTTAATCCTTCTTCTAAATCACTTGCATCAATAAGAAGTATGTGAGTTCACCAATCATCGACATTTCAAATTCTGATTTCTTGTGATTAGAAAATTCATCCACTGATCCCTGCCTTCTTCCACCGAAAATAATATCATTCACTTATACCAATACCATGAACTGATCCTTTTGAGAATTATCCACATAGATATTGTGATCCACTCCTCCTTTTTTAAACTCATGTTTTCTCAAATAGGAGTTCAACTGAGAGTAACACACCCGTGGTGCCTCTTTCAGGTCATAGAGAGCTTTATTTAATTTTCAAACCTTCAGTTCATCATTTCTGAGCAAGAACCCCATATGTTGTTCAATGTAGACTTATTCTTCCAATACTCTATTTAAGAATGCGGTCTTGTAGTCCATTTGATACACTTTATAAATTCTTTGGATTTCCATGGAAAGAAATAGCCTGATTGACTCCAGTATCACTACTGGAGAAAATGACACTTCAACATTAATGCCTTTGATTTGTAAATATACTTTACAAACCAAGAAGACCTTATTTATGACCACATTTCCATTCTCTTCAAATTTTTTCTTGAAAATACACATTGTACCAATCACATAGTGACATTTGGGTATCTTGAAAGGATCCCATGTCTTATTTTTATCAATCTGATCTAACTCTTCATTCATGGATTTTACCCATGACTCATCCTTTATAGCCTCCTAAAATGACCATGGTTCAACAATTGATAGGAATGTAGATTGTGCATTATTACCCATTCTACTTGTCTGTTTAGGTGCATTCCTATCCCTGATAATGTTGGATTGATCAATCTCTTCTCTTCAATTTCTCCTATGAGGTTCAATTGAATTCTCTTTATCCATGTTTTCTTCTTATGATTATTTTTCTAAGTCAACATCATGATGCGACTCCTGTGAGTCTTCCAAACCTTCCTCCACTTCTGTTTTTTCATTTGTTCTATCTTCAATTTCCTTCTCTTCTTCTATCATATAAGTATAAGAGTTCCTTGAAGCATTCATGGTTTTCTCTTCAATGATCTTAACATCACTACTTTCCAAAATCCTTCCCAAGCACTTTTCGAAACACTTGTAGGATTTTATATTCATTGAGTATCTAAGAAATATTCCTTCATCTACATTGTTTCCATACTTCACTTAGTTTCCTTCTTTTTTTTTTTTCAAATGAAACATTTACTTCTGAAAACATAAAAATATTTCAAATAGGGCCTCCTTCAATGAAACAATTCATATGGTGTATTTGTCTCACCCATATTGAGCCCTGTTCGATTTTTAATATACAATGTAGCCTGAACAACCTCCTTCCAGTAATGTCGGGGAATACAAATCTCGATTAGCATAGTTTTATCCATGTTGTTGACCTGTCGATTCCTTCACTCAACAACTCCATTCTTCTGTGGGGTTCTCACAGTAGCCACTTTATGTTGAATCCCATGGTTCTCAAGATAATTTTCAAACTCAATGGGAATGTATACCCCTCCATTGTTAGATCGTATCACTTTAATCATCCGTCTAGTGTCATTTTCAGCAATTTGGCGATAAGTCTTCATACAATAAAGATCCTATCATTTCCTATGTATGACCATCACACATGCCATTATGATATAATCATCAATGAAAAGGAAGAAGTACATTTCTCCATTTGTTCTAACAACATTTATTGGACCACATACATCTGTATAGATGAGATCAAGAATATTCAGTTCCCTTTTCTTCTTTGGCCGATTTGAACTATAAACAAAATTCCCCTATATGCAATTATCACAAGTCTTTTCCCACTCATGCTTCAAGTTGGGGATATCCATGAAATTTTTTATCCTATAAATATTCTCCATGTATTTTTGACTAATATGCCTTAATCCCCAATGTCACATGTTATTCTATTCTTCAACTAT
The DNA here is from genome assembly GCA_963277665.1 of Viscum album. Taxonomy (NCBI): domain Eukaryota; kingdom Viridiplantae; phylum Streptophyta; class Magnoliopsida; order Santalales; family Viscaceae; genus Viscum; species Viscum album. Next base: position 1,984,569,899 of record OY728119.1, read on the forward strand.
TAGATAGAATTTGTATTACTTGCTGTCAACTTGATATAAGTTGCCATATGTTATCCATCCTTTCATAAGAGGATTTCCTATCTTTACCTTTATAATGCAACCTTTTTGATTGAATGTAACTATGAGTCCTGAGTCACAGAGTTAACTCACATTAAGGAGATTGTGCCACAAACAATCCACACAAAGAACTTCTGTCTTCTTCAGCTCTCCATTAACCAGTTCAGTACTTATACAACCTTTGATCTTTAATGCATCGTCATTATCGAACCTTACTATTCCATTGACATTTTTATTAACATTAATTAGTAAGTCATCATTACCTGTAATATAGGAAAAACATCCACCATCAATAATCCAGGTGTTGTTTCTATTTTTATCTTTGAGGGCTACTTCTACAAGGTTGGATTTCTCAATTTTCCTCTTTTATTTCCATGAGATATTAGATTGAGTTTATGATGCAGATGGACATTAAATTCTCTCTTCCATGTACACAGGTTGTTCATATTAAAACTCTTCTTATAGAGGAAGAAACCTGATTGAAATATAAACAATTTATTGATGACAAACATTAACTTGTCTCTAACATCGTTATGAGGTGTCTATGTCAATCTTGTGTCTGTAATAGAAAGCTTTGTGGCCAAAGTTAGAACAATGAAAACAATATCCATAGAAATTGTTTCTTCTATAAGAAGTAGGATATGAATTTGTTATCCTTTGTTGAACTCCTAGATTTCCCCCATTTAGATAGATCCTTGACTCTTTGCAATATGACATGGTATGGCCCAGATATCCACAGAACTAACACTTCATGAGTGGAAATGTCTTCTCACTTCGATTTATCCTCATGAATTTTTCCTTGAGGAAACATTTTTTCTACCTACCATTCCTGGAAGCTAGAGGATAGTCTTCTATTCTCATTTCATTTTGTTGTACATGTCTCTTTTTCAACACTTTTGGAAACTTTTCAACATGATTAACCTTCATCTTTCCTTTATTCTGGTATACTTTGTTTGCAACATTTTATATTTCCACATTACAATCGATTCCACTATTTCCCATGTATGAAAGTATTTGATCACTCAGAATCTTTTGAACTCCATTATAACCACGTTTTACTCTCTCTAGTAGCTTATAATATGAGAACCTTCTAAATTGTATTTTCTTCTTTTATTCTTTCGAATTCGTTTTGTTTTTGAATTTACCCTTAAGAGTAACGAATTCTTCTTTAAGTCCCTCAACATTTTTGGACTTCTTCTTTAGTCTTAAGGTAAGGTAATTGATGACCTTTTCCTATTCTTTGATTCTGAGATTTATTTCCACTACATCATCATTCATTTAAAGGATTGATTACTGTACTTTCACCAGTTCTTCCAGTAATGCAATTTAACTTCAAGATGATCAATATATTCCAATGATTCTTCTACCATTTATTTACACTTATTGCATATATTACACTTATTCTCGAGATTACCAAAATATTCCTTAATTTGTAACTTGGGATCAGAATTAGTTTTCAACTGGTAATCTATATCTTTATCTGTTGATGGTTTTGAATTTTCAATGGTAGCCATCCTGGAAGCATGGTTTCCAGTTTTAAATTCTGGTTCTTCTTCTTCACAGAATTCACTATCATCATTTCCCTCTTCATAGAAAAAAATCTTCTTCTGTACTTTATTTCTATATTTTGAGTTTGAATTTTTGAAAAACCTTTTCTAAGGATTCTCAATGTTTTCATATTTTCTCTCTTCATCTTCTAAATTTGTTGAGAACTGAGAGGAAATGTGCCCATATTTTCTACAACGAAATCAAGCTAGAGGTAACTTCCCTTTAAATTTTCCTTTTACCTTATAGAACTTTTTTTCAATTAGAGAATAATTTATTTTTCCTCATCATATTCACCACTATTATCTCATGAAATTTTCAGTTTTTCCATGAATTTGAATGCCATTTCCTTGCTCACACGAGTTATAACATCTTCTAGTTTGACTCACATTTCATATGCGACCAGGATGCTCAGTAGATCATCCAAAGAAAGTTTTGAAAGATATAATTCCTCAAGGGATGAGACCTTTTCATTGTAAAGTTGTAGAAGTTTTCTCAATATTTTCTTGACAATATCAATGTCTTTTATTTCTTCGCCCATACCTTGAATTTCTCCTACCACTTTAGTAATTTGATTAAAGAAGGAATCTGCATTCTCATCAAGATGAATCTTGAATAAACAAACCTATTGTGAAGAACTTGTAGTTTCGCCTGCTATAATTTGTTACCCCATTTATAAATATTTTCATGTTTATCCCACATAGACTCTGTTGAGGTGAAACTCATTACCTTTAGATAGATATGATCAGAAATGGCTACGGTGAGAGCATTTTTTGCTTTAGAATCTGCATCAAGAATTATCTTGTCTATATCAGTCATAACCATCCCCATTGGACCAGTAACTTGTATTCCTTGTATAGTAGCAAAGTGGACTTCAATTCTAAGAGATCTTAGATGAGATATAATTTCGTTTTTCTAAATTTGAGAATTAATTCCATCAAAGAGGGGGAATACCCTAACATTGTCCGAATTCTCCATGATGGCAATTGATATATCTAACACCAGTAACCTTTATGCACTGATACCACTTGAAGAACCCTAGAACAACCTGATATGGGAGGGGTGAATCAGGGTGTCAACTTTTTCTCCTAAACCGTTGGATATTGTTCCAACCTAGGTAGGAACCTATTAAACCCATAAAAAAATGCATGAAAATAGAGGACACAATATTTTTACTTGGTTCACCACAAAGGGATACATCCAAGGATCATATTAAAATAGTGTTTCAGTCATACCAAAAGCCACTAATCTTCATTAGATGTGGTATACAAAGGTTTGGTGACAGTCACTCTATGTCAGACGCACTTCCTTTATAATGGTTTAGGGATAGATCACTACGTCCATTAGACCACTTTTTTCAACTCCCCCTAGATCACTTTTTTGAGATAAGTCTAACTCAGTTTATCAAGTTGAAGGTCACTTCAATAGATTGGCATTGAAGTCTCTGTCTCTCTCCAGAATGAGACACTACTTCCATTAAATACCTGAGTATATGCTCACTGAAAGACCTAACCAATCAACACTGATACTCAATACAACCCTTTTAAAATCCCCTTCACAAAGATCAACCCTTCACAGAGAACACCTCTTCAAAAATCTCACACCTTTACAGAGCATAACCCTTTGTGAAGCTCACTGCCTCGCAGAGCACAAACCTTCACGATGCTCACTGCCTCGCAGAGCACAACCCTTTGCGAATCTCACTACCTTGCAGATCAACATAATTTTTGAAGCTCATTGATCCGACAAAAAACACCCCATCATTGCAAATATTGCATGAATTAGAAGTGTTGGCATCATTAAATACTTTAAAAGACTCTTTATACAGCTCAAGCTCACGTAGAACAACCTGATTTATAAATAACCCCATGCTTCACAAAGTCAAAGCGATCCTGGATTTTCTCTCTCAAAATATTCTACAATGAAGAGGGGTGAACTCTTATTTATAGACATGGTCAAACACAGAGCTCTGATTCTTTAGAGGAAAAATCCAGATCTTCCAAAAATGTCTTCGTGGCGCATCTCTCTCTTCTCAAATCTCTACAGAAAATCCCCCTTTTCAATTCTCTTTATAAGCACATATCTCTCCATAAAAACCCTTAATACCGCTATAAAGCACCACCGCAAAGCACCAATTCAAATCACCACTCATAAAGCTCATTTCTTTCACTATTTTCGATTCTCTTAGTAACTGCAAAGAAACACCATCTCAAATCATAAAGCTTCATTTATTTGAAAAACCTCAATATGGACTTCACAAAATCCATTCCTTTTCCATTTTTATGAAATGTTGATTTCAGATGTATACATTCCGTAGAGCTCAGAGTCTCGTAAACACAGAGCACGCTATTGTAATTTTCAGGTCTTTGAAAAACACACTTCATGAATCCCATCTCTGTGAAACTCATACCTTTTCCATATTTTCATGAGACCTTAAAGAAAAACCACTTTTCTCAATGATTTCTATTACCTAAATTTTGGACCCCAAAAATTTGGCAAACACTTGGAAATTATGTCACCTTCAAAACTGATTACATATTCAACTTTATGAGACATTTCCTTGAAATCTCCCTAATCATCCATGAATGTATTGACAAAAAAAAACAAAATCCATTTCCAGTAAAGAGCAGGCTTGGTTCCAACAATTAAATCCATTTTATGTGTCTTGATTCCTATTAAAAGGGGATATTTATATTATATGGTTGGGGATAAACTCAACCTAAAAGATATTCCTATTGTATGGGATTTTTTATGTGTTTCTAGAAGAGTTTACCATTATTCCTTCAAATCATGAAGTTGAGTTCTCAATAGAACTCATACCTAGTGGTACACCTATTTCAAAAACTCCATATAGAATGAACCTGATTAAGTTGCATGAATTAATGAAGAAAATATAGGGGAATTTTAATAAAGGTTAAATTCAACTAAGTTCATCACCATAGGGTAAAACTATATTTTTGTTCATAAGAAATATGTATTAGTGTGAATTTTCATTGAATATCAACAAATTAATAATGTCATAGTTAAGAATAATTATCCTATACCCCGTATTAATGGTTTTTTTGATTAATTACAAGGAGCTCAAAATTTTTACAAGATTTATATTCAATCTAGGTACTATTAATTGAGGATAAAAAGTGAATATATACACATGAAAACCTCTTGTATGATGTATATACACTATGAATTTATAGTGATTCCATTTAATCTTACTAATTCCCCTATTATCTTGATGGATTTAATGATTAAAGCCTTTAGATATTACTTTGATTAGTTTATGGTAGTATTTATATACAATATTTTTATATTTTCTAAGATAAAAGATAAGAATAAATATTAGTTTAGGATTATAATAAAGACCCTAATAAAGGATAAGTTTTATTAAAAATTTTCCCAATGTGAATTTTAGCTATAAAAATGTTTCTTTTTTGTGTCATATAATCTCAAGAGACGGTATATCGATGTATCCCTAAAATATGAAAGTTATTAAAAATTGGCCTAGATCAACCACTATGACCATGATCCATAATTTCATTATATTGGAAGAATATTATCACTGCTTTATGAATTGGTTCTCATAGCTATATAATCCACTCACCATGTTAACTCATAAGGGATTTAAGTTACTTTGGATTTATGAATGTTAAGAAAATTTAAAGTAGATGAAAAGAAGGTTTTTAGCACACTTTTACTCACACAACCCTAAAATAGAGAAGGTTTTTTGATCTATAGTGATACATATAATAATGGGATAGAATGTTTTTTTATTTAGAACTATATGGTGATAAATATGACTCATGATAATTGAAGGTTCATGAGAAAATTTTCCCAACACATGATTTTGAGTTAGAAGTGGTAATTTATGAATTAAATATATAGAGGAATTATCTTTATAGAGAAATGAGAGATATATACACAGTTCATAAATGTTTAAGGTATATTTTCATCTATAAAGAGTTGAATATGTGCTAGAGAAGATGGTTAGATTTGATTAAAGATTATGACTGCTCAATACATTGACACCCTAGGAAAGAAAAAATAGTGGCATATGACTTGAGTAAAAAGGATTATGCTAGATTATCTGTGACGAGGATAAAAAAGATCTAATATTTCTAGATTACCAGTTGACGAAGATTGAAATATATAAGGAAGGGTAAAAATATTATCTTTCTTAAATGAGTGTTTAATTATCTATCCATGTGAAGATTAAAGTGGTGCAGAAGGAAGACGTAGAGCTATAAAAGAAGGTAAGAAATTATTCTAAGTTAAACCATGATTGTGATTGAATGAAAAGGTTTAGAAATTGATTATGTGTATTATCAATACTATACTTGAAGAAGGATATACTAGAATAAGATCATAACTCATAATTATGTATTCATTCTAGAAGTATGAACATGTATAGAGATCTAAAATAGAATTTATGGTTGGAAAAAATGAAGATAGATATTTTAGAGTATGTATATTGGTGAAGTTAAGGATTATATATATAAGTGTGAGGGGATTTTATAACCACTACCTATATGAGAATAAAAATGGGAAAACATCACTGTGGATTTTCTCATTAGACTCCTAAAACAGCTAAAGGGAATAATGTTATTTGGGATGTATTCGATCACCTTATGAAATAAAAAAATTTAATTTCAATCAGATAAGACTTATCTATTGATAATATTTAAATTATATACATTAAGAAAGTGATAAGGTTTCTTGGCATACCACATTATATTGTATCTGATTGAGATCCAAGGTGTACCTTATAGTTTTAGTGAAGTCTTCAGTAATATTTGGATATACAGTTGTGTTTCAGAATTTCTTATCATCCTCAAACATATAGCCAATTTGAGATAACTATAAAAACTGTAGAGGATATACTAATATCTTTTTATCTATATTTTAAATATGGTTGGGATCAATACCTTCCTCTTATAGTATTATCTTGTTACACTATCTTTCACTCAATCATTCATATGTCTCTTTATGAAGCCCTCTATAAAAGGAAGTTAAAAAATATAATGTGTTAGGATAAAGTTGGAGAAATAAATCTATTGGTACCTGAGATGGTAGATGAAATGGTATATAAAGTTAGATCCATTTATTATAATATATAGGATTCTTAAAGTTGACAATAGTGTTATGTTGAAAATCACCAGTGATATCTAGAATTCATAGTTGGTGAGAAGGAATTCTCATGAATGTATCCATAGAAGAAGGTTATAAAAATTTTAAATAAGGGAAATATAAAACCTAGGTATATTTGTACCTTTGAGACTCTTGATCTTGTAGGGATTGTAGCTTATCGTTTGACGCTTCCACTAAACCTCTATCAAGTTCAAGATGTGTTCCATGTATCACTCATGAGGAAAGAAAAACCTAATCCTTCACATGTACCATAATCAGAGGATTTACTAATAGATAATGATATTTACTATGAAGAAAAATAGATATAAATATTATATTGTATAAATTAAGTGCTATGGAGTAATAAAACTTAGTTAAAGTTCTCCAGAGGAATCAAAAATTCAAAAAAGCTACCTGTAAACCTAAGGATGTGATGAATAAGAGATATACTTATTTTTTTTTAATATCCATATGGTCGATAAACACCAAAAGTATCTTGGGCTCCCCATGGTGATTGGCCGGTCCAAAAAATAAATTTTTGCATCTCTGGTGGACAGGATTGAGAAAAAAAATTCAAGGCTAGACCCCAAAATGCATCTCCAAAGCTGACAAAGAAACCCCCATTAAAGCTGTCATTCAGTCTGTCCCCAGCTACTTCATGTCACTATTTAAGCTCCCGGCGGCCATCTTCAATCTGATCCATTCTCATACTGCCAACTTCTAGTGGGGGAAAAATGATGGAAGGAATAGACCCCACTGGTTGTCTTGAGAGAAACTCTAAAAACCCAAGTTGGAGGGAGGTATGGGATTCCGGAATCTCCTACTTTTCAATGATGCACTGTTGGACAAGCAAGGATGGGGCCTTATTAGCTATCCATTATCTCTTTGTGAACGGGTACTCCGAGCCAAGTACTTTCCCCACACGGACTTCCATATTTCCTCTCTTGGACCCCGGCCTAGCTTCCTCTGGAGAAGCATTTGGGGGGACCGAAATCTCATGGAAAAAGGGTTGGGCTGGAGGATTTGGAATGGATCATCTGTCAACATCTAGACCGATCCCTGGCTTGTCGACAAGGATGGTTTGCGGGCCACATCCCCCGTCCTACCAGGGCTCGAAGACGCCACTGTTAACTGCCTCTTCTCTGACCAGGGCCCGGGGTGGTGTGTGGAAAGGATACAGGAATGGTTTAATGAAAGAGACCAAAGAATTATCCTGAGCATCCCCTGGGTGCCAGATGCAGGCCCCGACCATCTTTTTTGGACCAATGATATTTCAGGCGATTACACGGTGAGATCCAGGTACAGACTGGATCTTGGAACCCACTCTGTCGACCGTGATGAGGGACTATGGAAAGCGCTTTGGAAGCTCAACATCCCACAAAAAATTCTCCAATTTTGGTGGCAGGTGTGCACGAGCACCCTCCCTACCACGAGCTTTCTCACTTACCGACATATGGCCAGTGTCGAGTCCTGCCCTTTCTGCCCGAATATTCCTGAAACCCCTTGGCCCACCATCATCCTCTGCTCGGGAGCTGAGGAAATTGAAAATAAATGGGGACCGACTTCAGATGCTTCATTGGACATTTCCTCTGACCTCCCCGATATTATGATGTATTGGTGTTCCACTCTTTTATCTTCTAATACAGGTTCTCTTTGCACCCTAGCCTATATCATTTGGGTTCAGCGTAACGATGTGGTTTTTCACCACGTTCATAAACCTACCGATTTTTGGATTGAACAAGCCATTTCATGGATTGAGGGCTGGAAGGACCACAAAGGACACGTTATGCCAGGTGTAACCCCCTCCTATCCTCCTCATTGGAACCCCCCAAAGGAAGGGAGTCTCAAGCTTAACGTGGATGAATCTCTCCCTAAGGATGGGCTTGTTGGTCTCGTTCTCATGGCCCACAATCATCTGGGGAAAATCATTACAGAAAAATCTGAATCACATCATGCCTTATGGGAACCTACAGTTGCTGAGGCCTCTTCCATCCTTGCAGGTATGACGCTAGTTGTGGAACGTGGATGGGTTGATGTCATCATTGAGTCTGAATGCCTTACCGTGATCGATGCTATTAACCACAATGACGCCATACTACAGTCTTTTGGCTTCATCATCAGGAGAATTCGCTCGCTTCGCTAAGGCTTCTCTCGCTGCACCTTCTCCTTTACCAAAAGTGAAGGAAACAATGTGGCCCATCAACTGGCAGCCTCAGGCCCCTTCGATGACAACCAGCTCTGGCTGGACAATTTCTCTTCATGGCTCTGCTTATGTACGGTTGCTGATCTTCGACATTAATGTTATCTTTCCTACTTTTCAAAAAAAATAATTAATTTTAGGGAGTATAACGTAACACCAAAATATTTTAAATGTATTTATTTTTAAATAAAATTGAATTATTTGATATTTTTCTTCACACACAACCCCATGTCTAAATGAACCTGTGATATAATATACCTTTATAGCCTATCTGTTAGATTGGTGGGTATGAATATGATTAATTAAATTATGAATTTATGAAATATATATATATATATATATATATGTTTTCCTAAATTTAAGTTTATTTATTAACTCCTAAGAAACAATCATTAAATTTTTAATGAAATCATTTAATGATTAAAAGGTTTATTTTTATAAAAAGGTATTTTTCTATATGTTATTTATTTTTATCTAAAAAAAGTATGTTGATCACTATTTAAAAAATATTTTATTAAATTTTATTGATAATTTTTATGAATAAATGAATAATAATTCATTAATTATTTATCTAATGGTTAGGAATGAGGAAAAATTCATTTAAAGGTAAAAAGAGTTAATTTCTTGAATTTTTTTATGTAAAAAGTGTTTTTATCATAATAAATTAAATATATCATTAATTATTAATGGTTTTAATTAAATTTATAGATTATATATTCAATATAATATTTTAACACTAATTTGATAGTTTTTATTAGTCAAAAAGTGAAAGTAATTTCACTTTTATTCTTTAAAATTCATTTATCTAAAACTGATTTTAGTTACATTTTTCACACTTATTTTAAAATTAATTTCCCTTACTTATAGAAATTTATTTTGATAAAATGAATTAAATATTTGAAATTATTGTTTAAAAATTTAGAAATGAGACCACTTTTATTTTTTATCATAATGAATAGTAAAAATAGTAAAAAATTGTTACCACAGTTAAGGTTAAGATGGGTTTAACAAGGGTGGGGTTAAACTAAGAGATAAGGGTAAAATTGATACTTAAACTTGTATAATTATTATTGTATAGAAATAATTTGACCATATATCATACTAAATTAAAATACTTGTCCATTTGGAATAATTATACATGAGAAAGGAATTAATTATATTTAAATCATTTAAGTACTTCAATGTGTGTCCTTTCCCTCAATTATAAGAGATAACATCCTATCAACCCTTATTGATGAATATTGAGCCTTAAATATTTTAAAATTATTTCCCTATTACCATAATAGATTCCTTACATTCATCATATATCCCTTTATCTTATTTTATGAACAATCATTCAAGGCTTAAGGTGTAAGCCAAAGGAGGTCTCTCAAAGAAGCGGCATAAATCTTAACCAAGCACTTTCAATTTTATTTATTATTTCACATTCCATAAACTTATTATTTTTATCATAAAATGATTTATATATTATCATAAAAATACTTATTATTATTATGATTTCACAACCTTTTTCCACCTTTTTTCCATCAAATCAGAAATGAAAGTATCCCGTGTGTATACGTGTAGATTACCGCCTCTATGTAGACATATGATTAATTTTCCATCACCACCTAAAATTTATGGTTATAATGATGAATTTAATAATTATATCTTATATTTTTATATAATTATTATTTCTTAATGATAAAATATTATTTATCTTTCTTTTTGTCTTTTCCTTAGAAAATGAAAACAATGTTCTTGTGTACGTACGGTCAACCATCTCCATAAATGTTGTAATTAATTTTTATATATCTACCTTTTATATACAGTTATAAATATTTATAAAATTAATATATATGATATTTATATAATTACTAACATTCTATAGATTATTTATCCCTGATTAAAGTACAAGGACCAAAAATTCTAAACCCAAAATTTCTTAAAAAATGAAACAGTTAACACCTGAAAATTGCAATTTTAATAAAGAATCATTAATGAAAATGTGTTAAAATATTTTAAGTGGATAATATATTATATTATAAGTATTAATATGATTATACCATATAATTAAAATAAACTTTATTTCATTATATATGAGGTTATATAACTTTGGAAGAAAGCCATACTTGAGGTAATGGTCTTATGTTGCAATCACATTTTTATTAAGATTTTTTATACTTAAATTTACAGTGATGAAATTATATGATATATCCCTAAAAAAATCCTGAATTTTATTCTCCTCTAGTTACTTCTTTATATTACATTTTTTCTTTCATTTTCCTCTCTTTAAGTACTAAAGATCTTGGAAGAATGTTTTTATGAAAAACCAAAATATATTTCTCTCTTTGACCGTGAATATTTTTATTTAATATCTATATTTTAATTAAAATATTTTTAAGAATTTTTTTATTATTTTATAATGTTTTTAACTCATTTTTACTTGTTTTAATTTTTATTAATTTTTTTTTAAATTAAACTTCTTGTGATTTTCCAAATGAGGTACTTTTTACTTTTTTTCCAAAAATGTAAAAGGAATATTTGTTCTAACGTATACCACATGAACATATTTTCTCACCATCATGAAACCAATTTTATTTTAAGTTTACTATATAATTTTATATGTTTATTTCCTAATAAAACTTTTTCCTTAATATTTTGTAAATTTTTATATTTTAAATAAGTCATTTCAAATTGAAAAGTGCTTTTTCCTCATGAAATGCTCTAGTGTTATTTTAAAGTCATTTTCATATATAATAACAACCTTTGAAGTTTCTTATGATAAAGTGGGGATATAATCTTATGATACCTCCTCATTCATTCTCTATATGGTTTGTGATTTTTATGAAGAAATATTGATGAAACCCATATAATTGTTCAATGTGTTAATCTATGATGAAATGATAAATGTTTTCATGATCTTTTGGCATATATATTAATGGGATGTGATTATGTGTTGGGTGGGTAAATTATGGATCTATAATCCATTGAGTAAATATTTATGTTTTATGAGATCAATGAGTACATGATAGGTTATCCCAACCCCAAAAGAGGATATATATGTGGCCAACTGAGTCCAAAAAAGGGTATAAGGGAGGTTATCCCAAGCCCAGAGCTTGTAAATGGGTAGTTATCCCAAGAATAACATGTAAAGAATTTATTGGTGGGTATCCTTGACTTATAATTTATATGATTATGATTATGTAACACTTTATTCAACTATTTTATGACATGATCTTATTCCAATTTTATGATTTTATGGATCATGTTCTTTGATTTCTTTTTTGATTCATGTCTTATGAAACCCCAAGATTTATGCCATGACTCATGATTATGATTTATGAAATTCTGAGTATGTTTTTTCAATGTTAAGCTCATGTTCTCATACCTTTATTCCCATGTTAGGATTAAATGATCATTGACATCTCCCTTTTCTATCATTACTAGGAATTTGATCTCACAATTTATTATGTTTCATTTTACCTTGGATATGAAGAAAGGTTTTAACTTTGAAATGTTAAAGAAGGGTGCTATTTGTGAATGAGTAAGTGGGAGATGATGTAGATCATTTATGCACTGATTATTTATATATATATTCTAGTTTATAAATACAATAAACCTTTATGGTTCTATCATGGATTGTAATGATATGTATTGAATATTTATATAATAAGATTTAATATATATGTATGAAATACTTGGGCCCTATAAAAATTAACTCACACAAAGTCTTTTCAATTTTCCTAAAAAACTGATCCAAATATCCTTTTAAAATTCCCATTATTTTGGAAATTCATATGGTGGGGAATAATATTAGCCGGGATCGAGTGTTGGTAGTAGAATCTTATGGTGGGGAACAAAATAAGCTTAGGTGAATCGACCATTAACACTTCAGTGTTTTGGAATAAACGAGTATTATTGGGGTACCATGTCATAGTTGGATGATATGTGTTGTGGTTTAGAGATTGGGTATGAGCGGGATGATCATGCTTAGTCATTACATGTGGTAATGTAAGAGATTTGGGAAATAGATATCAGTGTTTTAGTTCTGTGAGGTGATGATAAGGATACGCCTATAATGAAGAGAATTGAATCAGTTTTAGATGCACAACCCTTATACCATAATGATCATGTGTCTTGTGGAATAAATTAATTGATGGTTGAAATAATAGTTAGATATTCGTGAATGTATAGTCCTTATTTTAAAATTCAATAATGGTTATGGGAGAATTCCATGTTTTGGTGATATACTCATGATGGTGGTAGTGCGACTCGAGAGTGAGGTAGATTAGGGGAGTGATGGTGCGTATTGGTAGAGCATGACAATTGGATATTTTTTTTGAGGATTCAACCATGGAATTGAACCACATTTTTGGGATCAGAAAACAGTGTAGTTATTTTAATTATTCATCAATGATTATGTTTGATAAGTAATTATGACTAAGCAGTGTGGTGAAGTAGTGGTACGATAATAGTTGAGGCCGATCACCTTTTTTGGGAAGTGGGATAAAGGAGGATTGAAAGGTGTGGTTTCATGGAGATATATGCATTAAGGTGGAAATAAAATCAATATATTCATTCAATACATGGTTTTAATAGTTTAAGGATTAGACTAGTATTTTTTGGAGAAAAATTGGTGTCTCTAGGCTTGGTGTTTAGAGTTTCACAGTGGGAGCACATTTGACGCTCATGGATGAGACACAATGGGTTGGTCAGGAATTGATGAACCCCAAGGTATGTTAGGGTTCATGATCGTAGGAATAATGCAACTTATATGGGATGAGAATCATTATGGTGGTGTGTTTTTAGTGACTTGTATCTTACTTGTTGTGAATTCATGAGAAAATTTTTATTTTTATTTTGGCGAGGGGTTATTTTTATGAAATGGGGATCAAAAAAGGTTTTTGAGTGTTTATATGTCTAAAAAGGTGTTTTTGGTTGTGGCTTGAGGCTTAGTGGTTTCTTCAGGGGATCAGGAGGATGTCAGAGTAGTTTCTGGGTGTCTAGTCTATTGAAATTGTGTAGATGCAAGCCATTCATAACACTGGGGTGGTATTCACATTGTGAATGACTATTTATAGGGTGTGTTAAGGATGTGAATAAGGTTACTAGGATATGGAATACTGCATAGGATAATTTAGTTTTTGAACCTATGTTTCATACAATGAAATTATCAAGGTATAGGGAAGGGTGATATCTATTTAGATATTTATTTCTTGGATGCTCAAATGGATGGGTGAGATCCCTTTGGATCTTTATTTATACTCTTATAATTTACCTTTCATCTGAATCATTAAAAAGAGTTTCATCACATTAATTTTTGTTTTTTCACTCCTCTCATCTAATTTGTTTTTTATCCTTGTTTTACTTGATTTTGAGTTCATCATATAGAGTTATTTTAGAATAATTTCACCAAATCATGTTGAAATAATTTCTCTTGAAGGTCGATTCATGTGTGGCTTGTAGAAAACATCCCGGGAGGCTGTATTTAATCCTTCATTAATCATTCATTTTGAGCTATGTTCCCATTTGTTTTTCTTTAGTATTTTTAGTAGTTATGGGATAATTTTTCCTTTTAATTAGTGATATAAATTAATAATTTTGTGTAGATTTGGTTTAGGTGTGTGTCAATAGAGGACCACTCCATTTTTTTGGAATTGTTAGTTTATCCAATGAGTTTGGTGTTGGTTATTAAAATTTCTAAAAATTGGTTTCAAATGTTTTGTTAATTTAATTTTTGGTATTTATGGATAATATAGGTTCTCATGGACTCATAGGAGGTCAATACAATCATGTGATAGATTTATAGATCATAGGTTTATGTAGATTGTGTTATATTTATTTGATTTTCTTAATTTATTGGTGATTTTTTGTTTTTGTTCTATAACTAGTATTATTTTCATATATGTTTCTCAATCGTGTAGTTCCACCATAAGGTTGGGATAGACTTACATCAACTAAATATTCAATATGGTCTGCATATCATGATAAATGGTTTGATTATGGCTCCCTAGTCGAATGAGTATAGATGGAACTTCGATGGATTTTATTAATGACATGAGTGGTTTTAAATAAAAAGTTGCATTATTTTTAAAATATGATTTTAAAAAAGGGATATTATTGAGATAAAATTTAAATGAAAATTAATGATTCAATAAATTAGTTTTGAGATGAAATTTCACTATAAAAATAACTTTTATATGGTATTTTTTTAAAGAATTTTGGAAAATGGCCTAGAATGAGTATGATGACAGGTGATTACTTTTAAAAAGGGTTTAAAAATTGGATTTGGATTTTATTTTTAGAAATTTAAAAGTTCTTGGTTTTGGTTATTTTTGTGTTTAATTATGTGTGGGAAATAACCTATTTTTTAAAGCATGCATGCTTTCTTATATTCCATTGATCTGATTAACTTGTGTTTTAGTTGATGAATAGCAATGAATGATATGTGTGTATAGCCTTATGAGAACATGGTATTGGTATTAAAGTGGTGGGTCAATTAAGGTGTGTGTGATAATGGGTAGTAATGATTGGAGGTGTCACCTTAGAACCTGAATTTTTGGTGTGCGCCTTATATGGATATCATAGTGATGTTAGGTTGTGTAATTGAGAGGTAAAGTTAAAATATTTTAGATGAGTTTGGGAAGATGGAAAACCATTATGATACATGATACTATAAGATTATTTGGGTTGGACACACTAAGCACTGATATGTATGGAGATATATGTTATGTCACAGATACACTCCTTGGTTATGGCCTTCATTCATTTTTTTTGAAATTCCTTAGATGAGAACCTTGGATTCATGATACTATCAGTTTAGATCACATTGGAATAGCTCCTTAGAATCATGGGAGAGGTTGTAACCCTCCAAGGTGGCCTATATTCTTTATTTTGTAATGACTTGGGTGAGTTCCTTAAATTTAGGTGATGTACTATATTTATTTCGTAGGACATGCTCATTGGAATTGATTGTTGGGCCTGGTACCATTGGATACCTAATACTTTCTCCTAGGACCAAGATATTAAGATTGATTATACTATATTACCTTGGAATTTCTCCTAGGAATTGGATATAGGTCTGATATTGGTTGGCATGATTACATGAAATGCATGAAGGAAACATGGAACTAGACAAAGTAGGTATAGTTGAGGTTTTGAGGTGGTCTATTCAACACTTGGACCCTACAAGTACGTTGGTTGTGAATTACATGTTATGTTTTCTAGGTGAGTGTGTTTCATGAGATTGAATTCAATCCTTATATATGTATTTCAAGGACATCAACTTGATCACAATAATACCCAGTTCTATTAAGGTATTGGGGATTTCTACTAGATTATTGGACTCACCCCCTTCATGAGTACATGGTATGGGATTCATTGTATATGGGTAGAAATTAATTTTTTTAATCAAGAAACATGTATTTATTAGTTATGGATTTTTGGTGCAGGTATGAATGGTCTTTGAGGCTAACGATTCAGTAGGATGATTAAGTGAGTTAGGTCGGAGGCCATGTATTTACTTTTTAGATATTATTTAGAATGTGCACAAGACATAGTCATTTTTTATTATATATAATTTCTATTTTATTTCTTTATCTTCCACTTCTGATCTATTTTGGTTGATGGATTATATATAATATTTGTTGGAAAAAAATCCCTCAATGTTTCCTATTGGTATATTTTGGGTGTGATTGTGTTTTTGACAAAGCTAGATGATCGTGAATGAGTATGGTTGGTGTTTACTGAAGACAATTTTTTATGGTGGTGTAGTTTCCCTATTTTTTCCAAAATTCTCAGACTCAAAATTGGGAATTTATGTTGGAAAAGGAAGGTACCCATCATAGGAGTTAATGGTATGAAGAACTATGAAGAAAATAGGCAAAATAGGGGTACCACATACCTCGGAAAATGGTCCACATACGATGTATGGGAACGGTTCGCAGACACATACTAGGATGCAGGAACGATATGCGGAGCGGTAGAAACGGTATACAGAACAGTTCACGGTGAAGGGATCTCGGTACGTGGAAGGCATGGAGGCTTGAAAAATGGTGTACTGTGTAGTAATAGATGAAGTATGTGGACTGTAGTGTAAAAATGGTACATGGTAGGAAGATCAGTATATGGTGGAGGCGGTATCAAATCAAAGATTTTGGTAAATATCAAATTAGCGGATTTTGAAGATATCTTTTCTTATATAAGTATCCCTAACCCACCTATTATGAGTTAGAGAGAATATCATTAGAGAGCATCTCTTTTCTCTGAGAATTTGGTGAAGTCTGAAAGTGGTTTGAGGGAAGGCATTCTATAAAGGATAAAGCAGTTCATATAAGGAATTCCGCCAAAGGTTTTTGCGGGGTGTTGTAGGCTGAAAAGTAATAACATCCGCATAAGAAGAATCTGGTACACGGAGGGGGGGATTCGGTACACAGAAGCAAAGATAGTATAGGAACAGAGAATAGTTTTCAGATAGTGGGTGATTCGTAGAAGAAGATCTAGTACACAGATGCAGTACACAGACACAGTACGTAGAGGTAGTTCATAGAGGCAGAACATAGAAGCAATAGGTAGATAGAGGTGGTTTGTAGAATAGGTAGTGGTACACGGAGAAGGCGGTCTACGTAGAAAACCCTCTATATAGTACGCGGGAGGAGCATGTGATTCACAGAACACTCAAGGAACTTGAGAAAGCTTCAAATTAGTTTGAGAAATTATTTTTTGGTATATAATAGTACCCGAGAAGGTGGACATCATCTATGGGTGAAAAATGGATTTTAACAGAGCATCTACCTAAAGTTGAGGATGCAATAATTCTTGCAAATGAAGGGACCTACATGTCCATAAACTGTGTTTGACCTAAAAGTCTATAAACTTTGATTGGATTCCTTTACAAGAGTAGTGAGAAAAGGAAGATGGTGATCCTTTCCACCAGTAGTGATCCAGAGAAGAGGCATATGGAGTGACCCTTGGGAATGCAGTGAGAAGAAGCTAAAACTTTAAAGGCAATGAGCCTATGCATAAAAGATCTATCCCAAACCTTGTAATCATTATTTGCAGTGAGCGTTAGTGAATTTGGTACAATGGTACATCACCCATTGTATTCTCCTTGGATGTATCCTAGTGAGGGTGAACCAAGTAAAAATCACTATGTCCTATGCATGATTTCATTTCTGTTCATATATTTCTATGGGAGAAAGAGAGTAGTGTGTTTTGTTTTACAATGAAACAAAATCCGAAGGGGAAAAAGTTTTAATCTGTCATACCCTGATTCACCCTCCCTATGAGGGTATTCGACCTAGTGGACCCAACATTATTTAATTATTTACTATTATATATTGTGAGGGCCTTTTTGGATTCCTATTGATTTTCCCATAGCTTTTTGTGGTGTCTATTTTATAAATGGGTCAAACAAAATTTTCATTAGACTCAGGCATGACCACATACTTTTTATAGGGAAGAGACCCCCATGAATATGTTAGGCCATTGTCTCTAGTCAATAGCCAATGGAGAATATAGAGGAATGCCTACAGTCACATAGAATCCCCTATCGAGGTTCTATTCAGATGATCTAGGTTGGATCATTAAATAAGGGTTCTCAAGAAATACTTTTCATAACATCATGTTGAGTTTATAAAATCTTGTTCAAATGACCTTAAAATTTATGAAAAATTCCCCACTGAGAGACACTAATCTTTATGTCCCAAGTTTAATGTTTACAATTATAAACTATATAGCAATTATAACCTTATCAAATGATGTAAAACTACCTGATGTTTGTTTGAAACACCCCTGGCACATGACATAATTAATCTTCAAATTGCCTCATATTTCTTACAATGATTTAGAATCACACGAGCTTAGAGATCTTGGTTATTGGCCCAATTAAGATGACTTATATGGACCATGTATAAAGAAAATAAACAAAATCATGGTAACATGATGTAAAAATACATGTCAAAAGGTCCTCCATACATAACCTCTCAGACTATTTGTGAGGGTATGTGAGACCATTTTCCCTCACATCTCTTCCAGATTCATGTAAGAGTTATTAGTGTGCATTAAATTCCTTCATCTATTGGATAAAACTGAGATAAGGTACCATTATTACAAAAACTAAATATGGATTTATTCTTTTTGTTTCCATATATGTAGTGAAATTTAAACTACCGAACCCACTAGCAAGATCAATGTAATTCTATATATCACTTTGTTTTGGTACCAAAACCTTATATTCAGGTCGGGTTCCCTCCCCTTGATCAACACTAAGACAAGGTGACCCTAATTATCTCCATATATTAGAACTATGTGTGGATAGATTCTTATATCCTTAGTATATGTAGTGATTTCATGATATCTTATCCTAGGCCCAACCATATATTTTACTTGCAGTGATTGTTCCCTAATGATGACACCTCTACTAATTCAGGATGAGTTATATCTTTACTTCTCTAACTAGGGTTCCAAATTCACTCTTTAGAGAAAATACTAGAACCATATATATATGGATAGACCCATATTATAAAACTTATGTCTATATTGATTCATATTACTATAGTATATGCAGTGTTTCTATATCTCTTACCCTGTGCTCAGCTGTAAGTTCAAAAATTTCAATCCCCTTCTCCTAACACCTAAACCCAATAAATGAAACAATTTCTAGTCATCAGTTTTTATAAATAATTAAATACACTCAACCATATTCATCATCATCACATGATGTTAAACTATATGACCTATAATTCAACTATTCAATACCTCCAAAACTTGACTTGAATGTTCTATTTGTGTGATATAATCTCCATACATGGGAGATAGACATATAAAATAAGTCATACAATATTTAATTATTCATAATAAGATAAAATTACCCATATTTATATGAAATAAAAGTGGATTAATTGTTAATATTTTAGGAAATTTAGTGATACCATGATCAGTTGTCCTGGGCCCAACTACAAATCTCCCAATATTTGATTACCTCTTATTTGAAGTTCTCCTCATTCACATCAGGTCTTATTTCATTAAACCCTACACAAAAATGAAATATCCTTAACATAACTATATATGGATAAATTCCTATTACTATAGGATGTTTAGTGATGACCATGTTACTTATCCTAGGAATAGTTAAAAGTCTTAATCAAATCCATACTTCATCTTGATACTTGGTAACTATCTATTCATTCATGGTTTCCCCTAAACAGGTCCATCCTTGAGACATAACAAACTTAATCTATTCATGATCCAAATCTATTAAACAACTTCATTATATAAATTTATATCAATAAACCTATACCTTTATCAAAATATCCTCAATCCATTAGGTCTTAGTCACATGACCTTAAACAGAACAATATCCAAGTTGAAGTGATATGACTGTAAACTGTGTAACACATAGTTATTATCATATGAAGACAAAATAAATGATGTATGGTCTATCCTATAAGGCCTTAAATTACTTATATTAGTCTTTAATATGTGGCCTAATATCCTTTTACAAGATTTATATTAGTGAAATATCTTACCCAACACATGAATCTTTATCCATGAGTCCACATTGAGCCAAAAATACCCCTATCATTTGTAATAGATAGATCTATGAAGGAACCTTTAGTATAATGTTTTTTATCCTTAAAATTATGATACACAAAACTTCATCCATCCATAAAATCCCTTTTTATATAAGGAAACTATGGATATAGTCACATTTTACTTTATATATGTTATGGTTGATCTAATCTAAGAGCAAAAAAAATTCCCACAAATCTTGTTTCTATAAACTCAAAGGGGATTAAAAATTATCCTTACCATATGAAATTAAATGGAATGTGTAACGACCTGAACATCAATGAATAAAATTCCCTTTATTTTAAATTAATTTAATGTTTTATGGTTATAGAAAACACATTCACTTCTTTTATTATATCAATTGGGATTTTAAATGACTGTTAAGTATCTTTACCATTAATAATATTTCCGTTGAAGAGTGATCACATGAAAATTATGAATATGGGATTTTAACAAATTCATTTGGAACAAACAAAGGAAGTGATGGACTAAACCAGCAAGATCATACCCGATGAATCCCAATTATTAGAGTTTATAAGGGAGATATCATTTTTGGTATTTTCCCTATACCAATCCTAATATGAGATACAATTACTTAAGCATGAGTGAAACCATTTACGAGATAATTTCAAGCTCATAGAAATCATGACTAAAACCATGTTCACCGAATGACCCTATGAAAGCCCCACTATCATGAAAATTACTCTTAGGGAATATGATTGTGTAATAAAGGTATATGTATCAAGACCCTAGAAATAATAATATGTACATTATTTTTCATATATAATAATGAATATATTTTCTTATTATTATTACTTTGCAAATAATTTTTAAGGCACAAATATTCTTTTAGGTTAATTAAAAAATATATTTTGAGGAACTAATGAATTTTTTGAAATAAATAGTATTTTAATAAAATATTATTATTAAATTAATTTTATTAAAAAAAATTATTATATAATATTTATGTAGTCAAATGTAAATTTTTATTAAACATTGAAACCTGTTTTTGTCAAAACCTGTCAATTTTTGATAAAAGTAAAATTTTATTTTAAAAGTGACAATTCACACACACACACATATATATAATTATTTATATACAATGAATATTATTTTTGGAATTAATACATCAAAATTATCCAAAGGTGAATCTTTCAAAATTTTCTAATATAATCATTTTTTTTGGGTAAAAATTAAATACTGTATAAATATACGATGGGGTTTATAACATCATAATAGCTTAATAATGATGTAATAAATACTATAAATGGTATATTAGTTCAAATATACATTTTTTTACATTAAAATAATTTAATTTAAAATTAATTTTATTTATTTTATAAAACCTTAGTAAATCCTCCAAAAAATATAACTCATTTAAGATTTTAAATTCATCTCTTTAAGAGTGTGACTCCCCCTCACATAAAAAAGGGAAATATTTTAATAATTTCGGACCTTGATCTTATAAAATTATTTAAAACAATCCCCTTTTACATAAACCATGGAAATAACAATGGGATGGTTTGTGGTTTTGAATATTGTTTTGTGTAGTGTCCAAAAACAAAATAATAAAGAAACCCCATCCTTCCCTATATAATTCCACCCAAGATCCCATTTCTCTTCACTCAAACTCTTTAAAACTAGACCAAAATCTTCCCATTACTACCTAGATTCCTCCCAAGGCGACCTTAAGATCCCAAGAAGCCCCTCCCAATCCATTGGAGTCCCACATCCAAGTAAGAGATCTTCCACTCTCCTCTTTTATCAAGCACTCCTTTTATAATATATATTTTAATTTCAATTTTCATATGTTGAGATATGTTCATACATAATCCATTTGTTATCCATTTGATTTTTAAATAATTATATATTACTTTAACTCTCATTAACAAATCTATGAACCTTTATATACACCCGTTACCATGCTAAAATTTCATAAGGTATCCTCACCTCCTCTATTCCTTTCAATTCAAGAGCTATGTTTGAAATTTATATTTTTAATTTAAATTTGTTATATTTTAATCCTTTTATAATAAATTACCTATTTTCCATTTTATGTTATGTGAATGAGGGATCATTTATTACCCATAATTTTTCCCTTACCTAGGTCTTTACCATGTTGAAATTCCATAATGGATTTCTCTCTTCACATTTCCATTCAAGCAATTATTTTATATTATGCTTCTTAAATTACATTTTCATATGTTGGGATATGATGTTCCATGATCCAATTACTTTCCATTTGATTTATAAATTATGGGAAATTCTTTTCACTCCTATTAATCCCCCTATGATTCTTTAATACCACCTCTTACAATGTCGACATTCTGTAAGTGATCTTCCACCCATCTCCTTTACCAAGAACCCCTTTTATGTTATATCATATAATTTTTTTCCTATGTTGGGATATGTTATTAAATATTCCTATTACTTTAAATTTCATTTCTATATGATGGGAGACCCCTTTTCTCTATCAGTAACACATTTTATGAATTTATATATGATACAATTATGCTACCGAAATCACACTATGATTTACCATGCCAAAATAATTGTGCAGTGAATACCATACTCATTCCTTTATCAAGGCTATTCACCTTTATGCACAAATACTTATTTATTTAGGAATTAAATTTATGTATTCCATATTCATTTATCATGGAATAAATTATGATGTTGAATGAATCCATATTATATGATCTATGTGGCACACTGAAGCTTGAGATTGAAATGATTACGAAGGGTGTGCCCTGATAGTGCTCCATTGAATTGGGTAATTTTTAGTATCATGATATGCCATGTTGGGATAGGTTTTTACCTAATTATTTTATGATAAATTTCCCCACCATGAAGTCTTTTCGGTTTATCTTTGACTTATGTTTATGATTCAATGTTTTAAGTTGTTACCACATTTCCATGTTATGATTATCATTCTATATCATGTCTTTATATTCATGTTCTTTTATGCCTCATTGATATACCTTGTCTAACATGTATCATTATCCTCATGTTATTCCATATTTATTCCCTTACTGGTCTTTATATATCACCCCTTTCTTATGTATGTCCTAAGGTTATCCCATGTAGTGTTAAGTACGAAGGAATGTTGTGGTCATGAATATTTCAATAAACATGTTGTATTTAATGTTTTAAGTTGTTATGTAATGTTCATAATTTCTCAAGAAAATAGAACTATCAATATTATAAATTGTAATAAGTAAAAATATATGTAATAAATAATGTTTCAATATGAAATAAAGATAAGGATTTTAATAGATGGAATTGAAGGACAAGTTTAATTATGTTTGGGATTAGGATTAGAAAGCCCTAGTAAAAAACCTTTAGGATAAGTCAAAATGTAAGATAAAATCCCTAAATTTTGGTGAGTATAGATAAAGTGGTTTATTAAGAAAATATATCCCTGTATGGATACTAAAAGTGGACATGGTTCTGGCATAGATGTACCTAGGAGTAACAACTCCGACAAGCTATTCCAGGCTAGACTTGAGGTAACCTGGTACATGACAACGAGACTTACTATGCACCTGGTCTGACACTCCCAAGGGATATGCTTTAGTAAATTCATAAACTCATTATGTACCGTTATTAAGGGAACAAATAATAAAAATCTAATAGGAATATATGTTAAGAATTATATCATGGATAACATAGATTGAAGCCTAGAAACTCATAAGTTAAGAAGATAAATTTAATTTATAAGTTATCCCTTTATCATCATTGGATTTCCATTTATGTGTTAAATAGTTTAGGAATACTCATCCATAATACTATATTGGATAAAGTAGAACCAAAATCAAAAACTGAAAGGTAGGGTTATCATAAACATTTCTACAAATTCCTTTATATCATGAAAGTTTAGTAGAACTATTAAAATATCACAAAAAAGAATGGAAGTAGATATATCGGTAAAGAAAAAAAGGGGAAATTATTGTATCCCATGAATATAGATCCTCCCCTATCACCATTTGTAGATTGAGCTTACTAGAAAACTTTTTCATACTTAACTTGGTGGAATTTTATGCAATTATGGGTATGGATTGGATTTCCCTATATAGATCCAACATAAATTTCCATGAGAGGGAAATCACTCTCTATATGGTGAATTGGACCCTGATTCTATACAAGTGCAAGGAGGAAGATGAATCTTCTTTAGCACCAACATATTAAGCATGAATATTATTTCCCTATGAGTAATTATATCTTTCTCAAATGGTTGAGTCTAGGTAAAAAAAAAATTCTTGAATACATGACTATTGGGAGGGAATTTTCTGATGTGTTTCTTGAGGAATTACCCCATCTTCCTTATAGCCGAGAGATCGAATTTTTGATCAAACTTATACCTGGGGAATTTCCAATATCCATGAATCCATATAGAATGGATGTTCTGAAACTTGAGGAACTAAAAAAAATACTATAGAAGAATCTGTATAAAGGTTTTATACGCCCAATTGCATCACCATGGGGTGAACCACTCCTCTTTATCAAGAAGAAGGATGGTTCAATGTGACTTTGCATTGATTATTGTGAGCTCAAAAAAATCACGATAAAGAATAAGTATTCATTTCCACAAATTTATGACTTATTAGATCAGCTATTTGGAGAACAATACTTTTCCAAGGTGGATATGTGGTCGAGATATTACTAAGGATGAAGAAGGATATCCCCAAGACTGGTTTTTGTAAAAGGTATAAAGATTATGAGTTCATATTGATGCCATTCAATCTCATTAATTCTCTCACAATATTCATGAAATTTATGAATAGAGTACTTATATATTGGCTTGAAAAATTTATGGTAGTATTTATAGATGATATTCTAATATAATCAAAAACCAAGGAGGAGAGAAGCATCTGAGCACTGTGCTAAAGACCTTGAAAAAGGATAATATCTATGAAAAGGACATCAAGTGTGAGTTTTTCTTGAAGGAAGTCTCATTATTGGGGAATATCATCACAAGAAATGGGATATCCATAGATCCTTCCATGAAAAATTCAATTGAGGGATGGTCAAAGCCAAAATCTGTGACATATATCCATAGTTTCCTTGGGTTAGCTAGATATTATTACCGATTTGTGAGAAATTTCTCATGATTGTCATTCCATCTTACCAAGATAACTCAGAAGGGAGTCAAATTTTATTGGAACAATTAACGTGAAGAAATCTTTATGCAGTTAAAAGGAGTCTTGTCACTGCCCCTGTGCTCACACTACCCACAAGTGGTAATCTTTTTTTAATTTTCAGAAATGCTTCAAAGAAGGGATTGTGATGTGTGTTGATGAAAAATGACAGTCATTTACTATGCCTCAAGGCAGTTGAAAATTCATGATCAAAACTATACCATTCATGATATGGATTTAGAATCTATGATATTTTCATAGAAAATCTAGTGTCATTATCACTTTGGGTAGAAGTGTGAAATATATATGGATAAAAATAGTCTCAAATATATATTCACCCAGAAATAACTGAATATGAACTAATAAAGATGGATAGAGATTATCAAGGATTATGACTACCCAATCCACTACCATCCTAAGAAAGTGAACAAGGTAGTGTATTCTCTAAGTGAAAATTACCTAACAATTATATGATTTATGAGAATTGAGAAGGATATAATCTTCTTAGATTTTAGGATGATAGACTTGGGAATCATAAAAAAAGGAACACCATAAATCCTTTCATAAATGATTTCTCAACCGTCTCTTTTGTAATAGTTAAAGGATTCTAAAAAAGATGATATATGAATTTAGAATAAAGTAAAAACTATCATAAAAGTTAAATCCTCATAATTCAATGTTAATGAAGAAGGAATTGTGAGATTTGGGTCAAGATTATGTGTTCCATAAAATATTGGGTTAAAGAAAGAACTTTTGGATGATGCACATAGTTCAACTTTCTCTATTCACACAAGAAACACAAAGATGTATCAAGATCTCTAAGAGTGCTGTTATTGGGATATCATGAATAAGGAGATTTTATAATATACATAAAAGTGTCTAAGATGTCATCAAGTGAAGGATTAAAGATATAAGTCTAAGGGGATGATGCAATCATTACCCTTACCACCATTGAAATTGGAAAAAATCGCCGTGGACTTTGTCACTAGACTTCCAAAGACATCCAAAGGAAATAATGCTATCTAGGTTTTATTGTGGATAATATTACAATTAATGTACACTTTATTACAATTAAAGAATATTTCTCTATAGATATACTACCATAGATATACATCAGATAATTGGTAGGGCTTCTTGAAGTACCACTATCGATTGTGTCTGATCGAGATCCAAGACTCACCTCTATGTTTTGGAAAAGTTTCCAGTATTCTCTAAACAATGAACTAAATTTTAGTATGTATTATCACCTTAAAACTGATGGATAATCTAATTAGAATATCCAAAAAATTGAGGATATGTTGATAGATTTATCAATGTACTTTAAAGGTGGTTGGGACCAACATATTACTTTGGTGGAGTTATCTTACAACAACAGTTTCTATTAGAGTATCCAATGGCCCCATATGATGTCCTTTATGGGTAGAGGTGTAGAACACCAACATGTTGGGATGAAGTTAGGTAATGAAAACTTCTAGGTCCTAAAATGGTCAACAAAATGGTGGAGAAGGTTAAGACTATACAATTGTACATCAAAGCTACTCAGAGTCGACGAAAGTGATTTTCTGAAAATCATTGACGTGACCTAGAGTTTAATGTTAGAGACATGGTATTCTTCAAAATATCTCCATGGAAGAGAGTTGTGAGATTTTTGAAGTATGGAAAGCTTATTCCAAGGTACATCAATCCTTTTGAGATCCTTTATCACATCATAGTAGTGGCTTATCAACTAGCACTCCCACCAAACCTGTCTCAAGTAGATGATGTATTCCATATATCTTTATTAAGGAAGAACATACCATACCCCTCACATTTAACCAATCCATTGGTGATACCATTGGAGAATGACCTTTCCTATGAAGTGCAGACGATGAAGATCTTAGAGCGTAGATAAAAAGTTCTACAAAATAAGACAATTCCCCTCATCAATGTTTTGTGGAACAACCACAAGTTTGAAGAACAAACATGAGAACCAGAGGAGGCGATGAAGAAGAGTTACCCTCATATGTTTTAGTGTGGTAAAAAGAAAATTTTAAGGGTGAAATTTCTTAAGAGGGGAAGGTTGTAACGACCTGAACATATATGAATAAAATTCCCTTTATTTTGACTTAATTAAATGTCTTACAGTTATAGAAAACACATGCACTTATTTTTTTATATCCAATTGGATTTTAAATGACTATTAAGTATCTTTACCATTGATAATATATATTTTGAACAAATATCACATGACAAGTATAAATATAGGATTTTAACAAATCCATTTGGCATAGAAAAAGGAAGTGATGGCCTCAAATAGTAGGATCATAACATATAAATCCAAATTATAAGAGATTTCGAGGGAGTAAACATTTATGGGATTTTCCCTATACCAATACCAAGATGAGATTGAAGAACTTAACCATGTTCGAAACCATTTACAGCAGAAGTTCAAGCTCATCGAGATCACGACCCTAACCATGTTCACCTAATATCCCCATAAAAGCCCCACCATCGTGTACCTTACTCTTAGGGAATATTTCAATGTAATAAAGGTATATGTATCAAGTACCTAGTAATAATAATATGTAAATTATTTTGTGCATAGAATAATGAATATATTTATTGCTATTATTATTACTTTTTAAATAGTTTTTAAAGCATAAATAGTATTTTGGGTTAATTAAGAAATATATTTTGAGGAATTAATGAATTTTTTGAAATAAATAATATTTTAATAAAATATTATTATTAAATTTATTTAATTTAAAATAAATTATTGTATAAATTTTATGAAGTCAAATGTAAATTTTTATTAAGGTTTGAAAATTATTTTTGTCAAAACCCATCAATTTTCAATAAAAGTTAATTTTTATTTTAAAAGTGAAAATTAAAATATATAGAATATTATTTACATAAAATTAACATTATTTTTTGAGTCAAGACATTGAAATTATCCAATGGTAAATTTTTCATAATTTTCTAAGACAATCGAATTTTTGGGTAAAAATTAAACACCGTATAAATATACGATGTATTTTATGACATAATAGTGACCCAATAATGACATAATAAATAATATAAAAGGTATATTATAAAAAATATATGTTTTTAATTTAAAATAATATAATTTTAAGTTTATTTTATTTATTTTATAAAGCCTAATTGAATCCTACAGAACATATAATACATTTTTAGATTTTAAATTCATTTCTTTAAGAGTGTGACTCACCTCCACATAAGCAAGGGAAATATTTTAATAATTTCGTACCTTAACCTTATAAAGTAATTTAAAACACTCCAATTTTACAGAAACAATGATAAAACATATGGGATGGTTTGTGGTTTTTAATATTTTATTGTGTAGTGTCTAAAACAAAAATAATAAAGAAACCCCCCTCCTTTCCTATATAAGCCCACCCAAGATAACATTTCTCTTCATTAAAACCATTTTAATATCTAACAACATCTTCCCCTTAATTCAAAGAGTCCTACAAAGGAACCCCAAAGCTCCCAATAATCCTCTTCCAAGCATTTGGAGTCACACATCCAAATAAGAGATCTTTCACTCTCCTCTTTAATCAAGAAATCCTTTTATAATATGTCTTATAATTTCAATTTTCCTATTTTAGGATATGTTGATACACACTCCCTTTACTATCCATTTTATTTATAAATAATTATATCTTCCTTTAATTCTCATTAATCCATCCATCATACTTTATATACATCTGTTACCATGGAAAAATTTGTAAGGGATCCTCACCTCCTCTCTTCCTTTCAATTCAAGAACCATGATTGAAATTTTTATTTTTAATTTCAATTGGTTATTTTTTAATCCTTTTATAATCAATTAACTAGTTTCCATTTGATGTAATGTGAATAAGGTATAATTTATTCCCCCTCATCTGTTCCCTTACCTAAGTCGTTACCATGCCGAAATTCTGTAAGGAATTTCCCTTTTCACATTTCCATTCAAGAACTTATTTTATATTATGCATATAAAATTCAATTTTCATATATTTTTAAAAGATGTTACATGATCCCATTACTATACATTTTATTTATAAATTATGGGATCTTCATTTCACTCCCATTAATCCCCCTACGATCCTTTAAGCCCACCTGTTACTATGCCGAAAATCTGTAGTGGATCTTCCACGAGTATCCTTTATCAAGAATACCTTTTATGTTCTGTCTTATAATTTCATTTATCATATGTTGGGATGTGTTATTAAATATTCCTTTTATTATCCATTTCTTGTCTATGTTATGGGAGACCCCTTTTCTCTCTCATCAACCCATTTTGTGAATTTCTATATGATATCGTTATGATAATGAAATCACACCACAATTTTCCGTACAAAAATAATTGTGTAATGAATACCATACACATTACTCTATCAAGGGTATTCACCTTTATGAACATATACTTATTTATTTATGACTTACATTTATTTATTCCACATTCATTGATCATATAATAAATGATGATGTTGAATTAATCCATATTATACAATCTGTGTGGAACACTTTAAAATGACATTGAAATGATTATGAAGGGTGCACCTTTATAGCACTCTAATGTATTGCATAATGTTTAATATCATGATACTTCATGTTGGGACATGGTTTTACCTGATTCCTTTATGTTACATTTTCCACCATGAAGTCTTTGTGGTTTATCTTTGGATTATGTTTATGATGCCAAATTTTATGTTGTTTCCCCATTACCATGTTATGATTATCATGCTATATCATTCATTTATATTCATGTTCCTTTATACCAAATTTATATTCCTTGTATAACATGTATCTTTATCCTCATTTTATGACATTTTTATTCCCTTAATGGGCTTTATAGCCCCCCCTTTCTTACATATGTCCTTAGGTTATCCCTTATAATTTTAAGAATGAAGGAATGTTGTGGTCATGAAGTTTTCAATAAAGATGTTTTATTTAATGTTTTAAGTTGTTATGTAATGTTCCTAATTTCCCAATACACTAGAACTATAGATCTTATGAGTTTTAATAAGTGTATATCTATGTAAAAAATCAGGTTTAAATATGAAATAAAGAGCAAGGTTGTCATAAAAAGGTACCAGTTTTTATTATATACTATTAAAAATAGAGGACCTTTATTCTTATTATATGATAATAAACTACTTGCTATATGGTTATTCTTGCATGACCCTACATTTATTAGAGTGGTTAAACTACCTTTCCCATATGATATCCAAATATATGTATGTGTAAACAACACATGAGATACCAAAATAGGTTAAAATTACTCTATCCTAGGAAATTCTTGGTTTTTGGGATCCCCATATTCGTATTTTTCTTTGAACTAGGGAATTTTACTAGATGAAACCATAAAATATCTCTTAATTTCAACCAATGATAGGATAAAATGACCCAATCCTATACATGAGAAATATCAGTTCAGGTACCTCATAAGAAGTATACATGGATTAATTCCTTCTATTTTGGGTAATATAATAATGTATGAACAATATATTTTAATCCTAGTTAAATTTTTTTAATAATATCTACTCCTATATTTTCCCTAAACAACTTAATCATGGTTAGATCAGAGTTTAGATATTCCAACCATCTCTTGGATGTTTCCATCCATTTATCTCACTTTGTTCCTTATGTATTTGAAAACTCACAAATATTTCCCAGCTATCAGTAATGAATATATCAAGAACAAATATAAATGTCTATTTGGTAATGATCATCAGGGTTTCTATATTTGGACCTAACAGGTATATGCATCTTTTTCCTAAATAAAAGGTCCTATAATCCTCACATGCCTCTAATAGTATAATAGTGAACCCATCATTCGAATATTATCCATAATTTTCCATTGATATACTTTTCCCCTCTTGAATTCCTAATTAAAATACTCCAGATAACATTTTACATCTTTTCCATTCCTCATCCAAAGGTGTTATAGTGTTTTTTTATTCTTGAACCCCATATAGATTATCATATCGCACCCTATGTTTCTGCTCTAAGAACCATAACCCTAAAATGTGTTCACTCTTTCATGAGACAGTTTATATTATCCCAGGCTCTTACTTTTATGTCAGGTTTTCCTTTTCCTAGATACATAATATGTTTCACTCCCATGTGGTCGAAGTACCACGACCATAAAATATGTGCATCCCCTTTCAAGATAATCTATACTATAATTGGAATCCAAATTCACATCAAGTTTTTTTATTCCATTATTAGTTATATTATCTCAATCTTTCTGGTCAAAGATATAAGACCTTAAACCATAGAAGAATATGGTCAATGCTATCCAAACTTAAAATCTAACCTAAAATCATACAAATTACATGACCATTATATTGAATAAGAAAATAAAATAGATATAAAACTTTTCAAGTTGAAAACCCATAAAGGGTGGCCTGATCAGATGTCAAGTCTCCACTTTTTAGTTCACCCTTTTTATGATATAGGAAAAAAATTAGAATTAAAACCTAGGAAAAGGCATAAAAATTATTTGGTCCACTATATGGGCCTATAAAAAGTAACTCTATGCTCACTGTACTCCCAAGTCCAAAAAAAAGTTAGAGTGATTTCATGTCTTAACACTTCACCCCATATCAATACGGTGTCATATATTTGATTGTTCCTAAACCCTTCATTAGTGTCATTTCCTTCCACATGAGTACTACATTCCTTAAATATTTGAATCCTCCTAAACATTTCATAGATTTCAGTAATGAGTGAATCCAAATATAATAAAAAAATCTATTTTTTAATGATCATTAGTGACACCATATTTTCCCCTTATAACTAGATCCATCTTCATCCAATAGAAAATGTTCTCTAATCTCCATATTCCCTGAAAGATTTGTAATAAAACCATTTTTTAATGTGGTTAGTGGTCATCCCTTTCATACCTATTTTATATCATCATACCCTAATTCAAATTCCTTGAGTTATGGTTTACTTAATTCTTAATGCAACCATTAAATTGGATTTGAATACCCTCGATGTTACACACCAACACATCATACTCATTTTTAAAAAATTGAAATGATATTTAGCTCTTGAACCCTTACTGGTCCTCATCACATGACCTTAAATTGCCTGAAACAATGGTCTAACAACTATAAAAATAAACTACACAAACCCATTTATGATATTTTATACCCTATCATTGATCTTTGAATTCACATTATATTTATCTCACCTTTACTAGGTAGACTATTTAACTATTTGTGGTTAAAGGTGTTGGAAATTAAAAAATCTAGAAATCTTTGGTCAAGGTTGTATAACCTTAAACATAAAAAACCTATAGTCCAATAAATTTGACCTTAAACTATGTGAACATTAATATGATATGATTTATGCTAGAATGTATCTCTTATTCTTGTTGTGTTTTACCTCACTATTTTTGGATAGATCATCTCACCCATTGATCAAAGATGTGTGACTTTAAACATTACCAACCTTTGGTCCAGGAATATTGAACCTAAACTACATGTAATCATCCAAGAGGTTATTTACACTTATGGCATTAGGATTTCATTCACAATAGACTTTCCTTTCCCATTAATCTATGGGAATACCTAACCTTTTGGTCAAAGATATTTGACCTTGAAAAAAAAAACTACATAGATTCGACATTCAAGAACTAAAAATTCCCAAGGAAAGAGACACAAAACTCACTAGGTTGAAAAATCATTAAAGAAGTTCTGGAAAAAAGTAGAGACTCCACTCACTGTTCATGTATTTTGAATGTACTATATATAATTAATAACTTTAAAAGGAAAAAAGTAGAAAACACGTCAGGTTGAAAACTCACAATGGGCATCCCTAGAAAAGGATGAGTTCCTAATCACTAAGTATCCCCCATATGAGACTTAGGAAAGAGTTATGGATTAAAATAAAAAACTCATGGATTATGAGTTCTACTATAAAGCATCATAAAATTTCAAAAAATGATCACTAGGTCCCTCATCCTAGTAGAAAATTAGAGAACTCCCCCATTCCTGACATTTTGGATTGATTATTCAAAAAAATAAAAAAAAGGATTCTAGGGTGATTGATACCTTCCAAATAGTGGAATACACACTCTAAGAATCATATTCATGATTGAAATCTTTCCATTTCACCTATTTTACATATCCAAATGGATTAACTCTATCATATGGTGATGATACATATAACTATAACCATCCATGAGTGCACAACCAAGAGGAAGTAATCTTTTATATATAAGTAGAACAATTCTCATATATGGTGATAGTACATACATATATACCCGTTCTTGAGATAACAATTAGAAGGAAACTATATTTCATATCCAAATGGAAAAAATCTAGTATATATTTATGATACATATTTCTATACTCATTCGTCAGAAAAAACACGATGAAATTTTTATTATGACTCAAGTGGTTAGAGATAATGATTAATCTTTATTCATTCACATTCAATGTTTGAAAGGATTTAGTTATCTTGCTATAACTCTCTGAGATATTCATTATTATCATGAATAAATTATCAAGATGAATTAGAAATAGATGATTGAAATTTATAAGAAATAATTCCTTTCATTCATTGATCAAAAGAGAAGAGGAATATATATATTATGGAGTCTCTCCTAGAATTATACAAATGAAGGTTTGAATAAAAATTCTATTACAAAAGGTTCTTGACTGACACTTAAGATAAATCAATATTATCTTCACATCATTCATAACATGGTGAATCTTAGCAAATGTGGTGGATTTTGTTTCCATATTAGGTTTAAAATCACATAAACTTGAATCAATGTCTACACCGATATTCTCAGCCTCCACAACTAGTGGTTACTTATCCTTAAATACCTTTTTAGCAGTTGGTAGTTCTTTTATGAGTTGATTAAGATATTTCTATATTTGGTAAAATTCTTAGTAGATATATTCTATTTAGGTCGTTCTCTCTATGGAACAATCTTTCCACTCTATTGCTACTACTATATGTTGCGAACCATCATTAAGTTCCATAGTCCTAGTGTTGACAATGTGGGACTTAGATTACATGGTGGAGAACTGTGATTTAATCACACTTGTTCAATTTTGGAAAAAAATTATCTCTTTCACCCTAGCATGTAATATGTGGTAATCATATCCACTAAAACCCATAATAATAAAATAATGGTGAAGGAGATGCAGTTGATCATTAGGATCATTGAGAGGGATCACCAAAACTTGTTCTAAGATCCTCTTCCACTCCCACTGCCAAATATATCATTGATACAAGAGATCTAAAAGGTATAAATAAGATATAGTTATAAATAACAACTCATAATATTGAATAAATTAATTGAAATATGTTCCAATTTCAATAAATCTCTAGTGAAGTATCTCAAGATCAACCTACATCCCTATAACCTCTACACATTGAGATGCCAGAGTTTTAACACCCTAGGGTTTAGTGGCCCGTGAAAGGGTTAATATAATTTAAAACAAAATATTTCAAATAATAAGAATGAATAAAAGTCAAATGATAAAATATGTAAACACTCACTATCATTAACTGGGACATCATCCCCTTAAACTATTATCTCCCCATCAGTAGGTACAATAGGATGGTCCTCTTGTGAGAATTCCCATTCAAGGCTTCATGATGTTGTGTTAATATATAAGGGAATCACATAATCAAATAAAGTATAGATACCAGTTTAAATCACTAACCTAGTAATTTATAAATAATTTCCATTCATGGATAAACATGAAGACCAACATGGGATAGAATAGTTACATGAGAAAATTGTAGATCTTAGTGTAACAAAACTGTTTCAAGAGATGTAATCCGAACAATGAAATCAGTAAAAAATTAATTAGTTAGGTAGAAAATATTCCAGAGTTTTTTCATTAGTCTGATATGCATGGGGTTTATATCCAATGTGCTAGGATCAAGGGATAGTTATGATTCTTCTTGGATTTTCACCACCATTTTTGCTCCTGTAACTGTCCCTTCACAAACCACTGGGGATAATTGTTCTTAGGGAGATGGAAATCTAGAATTCAGATCCCTTAAGAAATTTTATACTATCATTGGGTCTATATTTAGGATGAATAATGTGTATCGATCTTAATTTGGGCTTAAAATTTCAGGTACTTCCCCCACCACTTGGATGACCCTTTCTAGAGATTGGGGGTTTTGATTCTCTTGGAAAGTTTATGTAACAACCCCAAAAATGTTAAGATAAATAATTTTACCATCTTATTAATATTAATTAATTAAATTTTATAATGTTATATTTATTATAATAACATTATTTAATAATGTAAATTTAAGTTTTTTTCGTAATGAGCAGTAAAAACAGAAAAACTCTCTAACACGGTTAAGGTTAAAACATGTTTTCTGTGGGTTTAAATTAAAGATATAAGGGTTAAAATGACCTAAAAAATTATCTAAATCCTATTTTACGGCCATAGTTTTACCCTATATCATCTAAAATGAGGAAATGGTCCATTTTTTATCCATTTTTCTTGAGTAATATATTAATATATTTTAATCTTTTTAAAAATTCAAAGTGTTTCGGACAACCCCTCTCCAATCATATCCACAATATAAAAGCCTTTTCATTCAGAAAATACCTAACCAAAGAGAATATTTATATACATGACCATGTACTATAGGATTTTTTTATCATAAAACCACCCAAGTAAGGATTTAGATGTAAACCTAAATGGGTTTTCTAAAGAAGAGATATAGTTATTAACCATGTTTTTTCATTATATTTACACTTCTACCTACTTCAAATATTATTAAAACATGATGAAATAGTAAAACTAGTATCTTCCATGTTTTTATATGTTTTTATATTAATTTCATATTATACCAATATCCCATCTTCCATAAAATGGGAAACAAATCATTTATTTTGTGAATGGAAGAGTACTACCTCATAAACCAATGTAATTCATTTTCCCTCACCACATCTCATGAATCATTATAATGATAAATTTAATGCATATATATTATATTAATGAAATATTTATCATTCAAAAGATATAAAATATTATATATTTTCTTACCTTTCAATCCACTAAAAAATGATAATGTAATTCGTGCGTAAGTGTGGATTACCACCTCCACAAAGCGATGTGATTCGTTTTTTATCAACACATCACATGGATTGTAAATATAAGTTTATTTATAGATATAATGTAATATTTATGGTATAATAATAATTATATGATGATAAAATGATACTTAACTTCCTTCCCTCATGCACTTTGAAAAATGAAAACATTACCAATGCGTAAGTATGACATACCGTCTCCATGATAGTAATGTTATTCATTTTTCATAACCATATTTCATGGTTTGTTATAAAAGTATAACTGATGTATAAAAATGATAATTATTTCATGATTATTATTCTGGATATTATTTAATAATGAACTCTTTGACCATTGTCATCCCATCTAGGTCATTTTGTACATATGAGCTGAATATCATCAAAACATCTCATGTGAACATAATTAATTAAGTAATTGAATATAACATGGTAATAAATAAAATAAAAGGAATAATAAACTTGAAAAAGGTTCTTAATAAAGTAAATAATTAACATAATCTTATTCTTAATGAATAAAAATAATGTGCGTGATGATTTAAACATAAGGTAGGGGACAATTTAACTTAAAACCTCATTTAAAATATTTTAAAGATTTTGTTTCTAAATATTTTTCTTCCATGTCCGTATTCTTAAAAGTATTTTATAGATATATCTATATGGAAATGAATTAATTATAAAAGTCATTTTATATCTCTTTTTTTACTTTCCTTCAAAGATTTTAAAAAATATTATTTTTATGTGTTTTATAAGAAATATTTTGCCTTTCTTTACAAAAGACCAAAGGAATATTCTATTTTAACACATATTTAATCAATGGGTTTTCCCATAACCGTAACCATTTTTTTATTTTTTTATTTATTTAAATGATTTTATTTTTTCTTCAATGGAAAACTCTTCTACTTATTTTATTAAAAAATGGGTTTTAAAAGAAAATGGTATTTCGTTATCCGAAAATGTTTACATATGGGTTTAAAAGTGTTTTTCAAGGGTTTTAAGTTAAAAATTTACAAGATCAAAATTTTCAATTTATTATATGGTTCTTGATCATTATAGATCATTATGAGTGAGACTAATACAACTTATAAAATAGGTGGTCCCAATACAGATTATATATTGGTTGATCCTAATAGAGTCTATACGATATATGACCGGTGCGCCTGATATAGCTCTCCAATTCATTGGGTAATATTCCTTATCTTAAAAAAATAATGAGGGAATTATCTCTCAAAGTTTGTCTTATGTATTTAGTGAGGCCCTAGTTATTTCTATCATGGATTATGAATAAGATGATCTAATTTTCCTAAAAGGGTTTCTATTTTCTTGATATGGGTTCTAAAGGATTAATTTGAGAAAAAAATGTTTTTTTTCATGTGGTTATGATTTATTTCATATTTTCAAAAAATATTGTGATATAGTTAAACATTTTATGTGCTTTCATGGTTTTCAATGGATTAATATTTTTTTCTCTTTCATGTCCCTTACTGATATTTTTGTGTCCTTCCCATGTTCTTAAATGTTTTTCATAGGGTTTAAGGATGAGTATAAACAAAGAATAAGTCATGTTGAAAATAATGAAGATTTTTCATGAAATGAAAACACATTTCACTTTAAAGTTTTATATTTTGGGAAAACCGATTCCATGTAAAAGTTTCAAATTTGTAGTATAGGGGTTTTCTATATAAGAGTTATTTCATAATTATTTAAAACTATAAACCTAAACAATCTTTGAAAATGAAATAAAGTGAGTTCTAGTATAAATATACTAGATTATATAATGTTTGTGGATGGTTCCTTATTATTGGTATCAAGGTAAAGGTTTAGATAAATTTAGGGGTTAGTATAATATTAATATAATAGCCTTGAGAGATTCTACTTTGTGGTTAAGTTGAAATAATATATAATTTGAAGATGACCATATTGATTCATCTAAAATATGTATGTTCAGAATATTTTTCCATAGGGAAAATACGCAATCTCAAGTAGGAAGGAATAAATAGGATAATATCCTTCCAAATTTGTGGCATATAATGGTTAGAATTGGAGTAAGGAAATTTTTTGTGGTGATGGATCAGTTGATGTAGGCTATAAATAGTGGTGGCATCTATGTTAGAGATCAACCATATTTAACATAGAGGAACATGTTGATAGTTGTGAATTTCATAAAATTAAACCCTCATACTTTTGATGGAACTTTATATCTAGTTGTATTTAATATATGGATCAATGCTCTATAACATTTATTTAAATTCATGGGATATTTAGAATGTTAGAAGGCAACTCTTTCCTTTTATGATTTTGAAGGTGAAGTTGATGGATGGTCATCATTGGTTAAGAATAGAAGAAACAGAGATGAGATTGATTTCATGTAATGGGATACATTTAAGAATATTTTTTCTAT
Source organism: Viscum album (assembly GCA_963277665.1). NCBI lineage: Eukaryota > Viridiplantae > Streptophyta > Magnoliopsida > Santalales > Viscaceae > Viscum > Viscum album. The sequence goes on from OY728119.1 coordinate 1,984,608,985, forward strand.
ATAGATATTTCCTTATGGTTGTCTTACTTAGTATGGAGAAATAATTATTGGAATTGAGGCAAGATAAAGATTTAGTATCCATAAATGTAGAAAATTTTACAAGATTGGATAGGTATGCACTAAATTTTATTTGGGACCATGATAGTAAAATTAATTGATTTTTATTAGGATTGAAACCAAGTTTATAAAGAGTATTTTACTCATGAGAATTTATTTTTTTTAAAAAAATTCATTGTGTTTAGAAAGATGAGATGGAGTTTTCTAACACTTATCTTCCTCAAGACAACAAGAGTAATAAGTAGATGAGGTGGAAATCAATGGAGAAGCAGTAAAATAATAAATCTATAGGTAATCTACCAACAAGTTACAAGAATGGTAAAAACCAATTCAGGTAATCTTTTTTAGGATCTGGAAAGTGTTATCAGTGTGGTAAATTTAGTAATAGGGCTCATGAATATAAAGAAAACAGTCCTAAACAATCCAAGAATATGGTAACAGATAGCCATCCAATGGTGAGATGTTTTAATTGCAATGAGTTGTGAAATTATGATAATAAGTGTGTGAAGTTAGTTACTTAGGGTGGAAATCATCATGATTGAAAAAAGGTGCAGGAAATCATTTTTTATTAAAATGGTTGATGTTGGGCCATCTAATAAAGTGGCGACAAGTAAAATAATTATTTTTTAGAATTATATGAATTAATTGTTTTACTCTGGATCATTATATTCCATTATTTTTTAGAAATTTTAAATTAAAAAGAGAATATCTCATTATAAAAAGATGATATAAATTTTGGTTAAAATTATCTTTGAAAATATTAAATAAACCATGATTTATAAGAATCTTCCTATTTTTATCAATTGGATTTATTTCTTGAAAATCTCATGGAACTTCAAATAGTAGAGTTTGATATTATTTTTCATATGTATTGGCTTTTAGTTTATCATTCTAATATAGATTATATATCTAATAATGGTATATATTCAATGATTTAATACATTTGATAACATATTTAGAAGCTTAGAAATTGATTATAGATGGTAGTAAAAGTTACCTAGATTAAATTGTTGAAAAGAAATAAAATTTTCAGATTAATGATGTGATTATAGTGAATAAATATGTAGATATATTTACGGATTATTTTCCTAGTTTTATTTTTGATAGGGTGGTTGAGTTTACTATTGAATTTGTACCTAATTCTAATCCAGTTTCAGAATATCCTTATTGAATGGATCAAGTAGAATGTATAGAATTGAAAAACCAATTGCAATAGATATTTGATAAAATATTCCTTCATCCTAAAACTTCACCATAGGGTGCTCTATTTTTATTTTTTAATAATAATGATGGTTTAATGAGACTTATCATTGATTATAGTTCCTTGAATAACATCGCTGTTAAGGAAAATTATCCCTTGCCTCATATAGATGATTTATTTAATCAATTCTAGGGAGAGAAATATTTTTTGAAGATTTATATCAGGTCAAAATACTATAAATTGAATATTAATGGGTAATATCTTCTAACAACATCATTTTGGACTATATATAAGCATTATGAGTTTATAATTATGAAATTTGGGTTGTTTAATGAATTAGAAATATTCATAGATCTTATTAATAGAGGTTTCCATGACTATTTAGATAAGTTTTTGGTTGTATTTTTTGATGATATATTGGTATAAATTGAAATTCATGAGGATCATAGAAGAAACCTAAGTACTATTTTTCAAATATTAAAATAAAATAAACTATATGTAAAATTTAGTTTGTGTGAATTTTGGTTGTAATAATTTTTTTTCTTTGGTAATATTGTTTCTAAGGATGGAATAATTGTTTACCATATTAAAATTTAATTTTTTGAAGAATGGTAATGACCTAAAAATTTCACATAGATTCATATTTTTCATAGAATAATAGGGTACTACTAGTGGTTTGTTGAAAACTTTTTTTGGTTGTCAAAACCACTGTATAAGTTAGCTTGAATATGAGTTAAATTCATATGGATGAAAGTGTGTTATGATTATTTCTATGAACTAAATATAATTCTATTATATTCTCCATTTTTGGACCTACTCTATATTAACGGTGAATTTATCATCTACAACTATTCTTCTTTGAAGGGATTTTTTTTGTTATGATGCATAATGGTCAAGTGACTGCTTGTGATTTACATCAACTAAAAATCATGAGTTAAATTATAATACACTTGATATGGAATTATATTTTATGGGTTTTTCTTTAAAAATTTATAGGCATAATTTATATGGACTGAAGTGTGAAATTTATATACCTATTATAATGGTTTCAAGTATATATTCACTCAAAAAAAGTTAAACATGAGGCATAGAAGATAAATAGAATTGATTAATTATTATAACTTTATGATTCATTAACATCCCAGAAAAGAAAAGAAAATAACTAATTATTAATGTTAGAAAAATAATGCTACATTAACTATAATATATTTTCAACATAACCCTTTGATTAATGATTAGATTAATTTTGGCCTAGAAATTTTTTATGAAGGAACTTACTCAGTATTGTTTCAGGTGTTAGTAAAATATTATCTATCTAAAAGAGTTAATAAATCTTAGAATGAGGATATTTTTATAGGAAATGGTAGAATATGTTCTTAAGGGTATGTTTCTATAGTTTACTGTTGACGAATAAGTTGTTATCATATTTGGAAGAAAACCTATCTTCTGAGGAACAACCAGTTAAGATTATTGACTGTAGATAGGTGTTATAGAATAAGGCGATTCAACAAGTAAAGGTTTTGTGAAAAAAATACATTATTGAAGAAGAAACAATATAATAATAAAATTCTATGAATTAAAAATATACCCACTTGTTTAAGTAATGAATAAAATTGTTAGGATGTAATTTCCAAAATAGTGAATAATATAACAACCTAGGTAATGTTAAGATAAATAGTTTTCATATATTATTAATATAAAATAATTATACTCTATAAATTTATATTTATAATAACAATTTATTTCAATTTTCAACTTAATTTTTCTTCATAATAAATAATTAAAATAGTAAAAATCTATTACCACGATTACTGCTAAAAAAAGTTTATCAGCGATTTAGACTAAAGATATAAGGGTAAAAATGACCTGAAAATTTTCTAAACCCTATTGCATAGAAATATTTGTACCCTATTTCGTAAAATATTTTGAAATGATAAATTTTGGAGCTATTTGGTCTATTTAATACATTACTATATTTTAATATTTTTAAAAATTCCAAGTGCGTCTTCTCTCACAACTATTAAAGGACACCCCCTATCCTATCCTCTTCACACTTTAAAATCCTTTTGGTTTATAAATAACATAAAATATACATTAATTAAATACCTACCCTTTTCATAGATTCCTTAGTTTTATTAGAGTACAAATCTAGGAAGGTTTTAACTGTAAAACTAAAGGGATTGTCTAAAGAAGAGGTGTAATTATTAACTGATCATTCTCATTTTATCACTTATTCTACCTTAATAAAATCATATTCTAGAAATTTGAAATAATAAACAAAGTATATTATATATATTGAGATGTTTTTATGTTAATTTTATAACCTATATAAATATTTTATTCTATCAAATGGGAAACAAAATCATCGTTCATATGTACGACAGACTACCGATTCATGAACTGATGTATTTCATTTTACAACGCCACCACTCAAGGATGATTATAATGATATAATTAATGTTTATATATTATATTAATGAAATATTTATCATAATATAAAGATATTTTATTGTATATTTTCTTATCTTTCAATCCATTGAAAATTAATAATATCGTTCGTGCGTTCTTGTGGATTATCACCTCCACGAAGTGATGCAATTTATTTTTCATCACCGTATCACATGAAAGGTATATATTAGTTTATTTAAATAAATAATATAATATTTTTTATATAATAATAATTCTATAAATATAAAATGATACTTTCCTTCTTTTCCTCTTGTTTGTTTGAGAAATGAAAATGTTATTCATGCATACGTATGACCTACCATCTCTATTATTATAACGTAATTCATTTTTCATAACCATATTTTATGGTTGGTTTTAGTATAATAATTAATATAAAAAATGATAATTATTTAATTATTTTTATTCTAGATATGATTTAATAATGGCCACTTTGACCATAGTAAACACATTAAGGCCATTTTGGACATATGAGCCGAAAATCATCAACAAACCTGACTGAACATAACTGATTATGTAATTGAACATAACATGGTAATAAATAAAATAAAAGTAATAAAAAACTTCAAAATGTTTCTTAATAAAATTATCAATTAAAATAACTTTTTTATTAATGAATATAAAGAATATGAATGATGGTTCAGATTCATGGTAAGGGCCAAATTTACTTATTTTTTTAAATATTTTAAGGATTTATTTTCTAAATTTTTTTATTATATTTCCATATTATAAAAATTATTTTATGGATTTATCTATATAGTAGTTAATAAATTATAAATTAAATTTTATTTCACTTTTTTCATTCTTTCAATTTTTTTCAAAATTACTCTTGTTATGTATTTTATACAAAATGTTTTGACTATATTAGAAAAAGACAAAATGAATGTTCTATTTTAAGATATATAGTGTCAATGTATTTCCCCACTAAATAAACATTATTTTATGTTTTTATTCATTTAAAATATTACATTTTTTTATTCAAATAAAAACCCTTTTGGGTATTTTAGTTTTTAAAATGGGATTTTAAAAGGAAAGGGTATTTTGATATCTAAAAATGTTTTCATATGGGTTCAAAAGAGTTTTTCAATGGTTTTAAGATGAAAATGTGAAAGATTAAAATTATTTATTTATGATATGGTAATTTATAATTACAGATAATGATGAGTGAGCCTGATATAGCTTATATTATGGGTGATCTTGATACAACTTATACAATGGGTGATCTTGATATAGATTATACGACGGGTGAGCCTGATACAACTTTTATGACTGGTGAGTCCGATATGGCTCTCAAATTCATTGGGTAATGTTCCTTATCTTAAAATAAAATAAGGAAGGAGTTAACTAAGGATATTTATCCTATTTATTAAATTGGGATATAGTTATTTTTGGAAAGGATTATAAATATAATGATTTACGTTTCCAAAATAGGTTTCTATTTTCTTAATATTTATTTTAAAGGATTTATTTGATAAAAAAATTATATTTTTCATTTGGTTATGATTTATTTAAAGCACTAAAATAATATTGTGAAAAAGGTAAACATTTTATGGGTTTTAATTTTTTTCACTAGACTATCAAATTTATTTATTTTATATACATTATTGATCTTTTTGTGCTCATCCCACATTTTTAAATATTATTTCACAGGGTTTAGGGATGAGTAAGAACCAAGAAAAGTCAAGTTTAAGGTCATTAATATTTTTTATGAAAATAAAACATGTTTCATTTTAAAATTTTTATATTCTAAATAAAATTGATACCAAGTAGAAGTGTCCACTTGGTAATATATTTTGTGTGTGTGTAGATACTAGTTTTATTTTTTTTGTTATGCAGGAGTTATGATCTAAGTATTTAAATCTATAAGCCTAAAATATATTTGGGAATGAAAAAAATGAATTCTATTCTAAAGAAATAATATTGTGTAATTTTTAGGGTTAATCCCTTATATTTGATACCATTGGGAATGTAGAGATCAGACTAGTGTCTAAAAAAACTAGTGAATTATTATGATGTTATAAGAATAAATTGAAATATGATTGAGTAAATTTGATAATTACTCATTATTCCTGAGTGAATATGTACTCTCAATTATCTCACACACTTCCACTTGCAGATTTCACCCAGTGACTGCTCCATGGGAGGCATCATTGGTGGTGGTGATTCACGCTCAAATTTACCCAAGAGAAGAAGGTAGGATGGTCCTTGTAGTTTAGCTTGGGTTGTCGAATCCTCAGAGAACTAAGAATTAACCTATAGACATGTACATTCTATGGAACATTTTTGGATATGAAGTGGCCAACTTGGATTGATTTTAGATGGGTTTAAAGAAACTCTAAGAGACTTAAGTTAATTCAATTTAAAATAATGAGTTGATCCTAGGTTATCGCTCGGGGTGGATTGGACGTATTTCCTTTTCAATGATTTCAATTTCTTATATTTGAGATGGGTTCATTTAAGGAGATAAAACAACATCATAAATTACTGGTTTAATGCCTACACCCTTTAATACAAATCACCTATACACTTTAAGGATCAAAGTTTTGATCACTTTAAGGTAAAGGCTCGTATTAACACTTGAAGCGTGTGGCCTTAAATTCAACAAGGACGATGGAGTTTAAAAATCATCAAATAAAAATATCAATTAAAGAAGTGATTATACATTAATGAGGTGATAAATAACATCCAATACAACCCCTTTCTACTCTCTTGGATCAAACCATAAGTGGTTTAGCCCTCCATTTATTCTATGGTTTCAATGGAAGCGGAAAGTAGACTCATGAGGGAAGAAATTGGGAAGTAAAAAAACACACTAAAATAACAATCACTCCACTGTTGTGTGATAATCTCACAAGGTTTGGTATGAAAAATTTCACACCTTGAACCAACGGTATAAAATTGATAAGGATAAGAACATAATAATAAGAGAATAACTTTTATTAAGAAACAAGGATGAATTAAATCAACTTACATGTGGAAGACAAATTTGAGACAACAAAACCGCATCATAACATTAAAATGAAATAAAGCTCAAAGATTATCAACTCCTCCACCACCACTGCCTTAAATAGGAATTTTTGAAGCCTTGGGTCGAGCCTCAAATAGTCCAAGTCTTCTAAATTAATTGTGGTAGGCCATAGGTGGGTGGAAAGTTGAGGGAGAGTTGATTTTCCACCCTTGACCCGAGGTGACAGCCAACTTTCATCCACCGAACAGACACTCTTGTAAGGCCATCTATATGGCCGAATAAGAGTGGGAAATAGAAGAGTAAAATGGATAATCGTATGTTTTCTATCCGCATGAAATATTTGGGCCTAGTTGGAGTTTTGGATTTAGAGATATAATTAGATTAGTGGACTGTTTTTCTGGGCCGCAGAATCTGGCCCAAAATTTTATCTCTAACTTGGGCCGCCAAGTGTCCTGCATGGGGATGGTGGTTGATGCTGTTGCTGGAATGAGGTATCCTGTTTTTTCCTGTTTTGTTTTGGAATGTTTGGATTTTTGCTGAACTTTGGGTTTCTCACTTTTCCCGTAAAAGTGTTGCTTTTAATAAAAAAAATAATCTTCAGGTTATTTGTTACTATACATGTCTGATATCCTCCAACCAAATGTGGGCTTCATTGGATTTGTAATGTGGGTCCCACATTCTCATTAGTGGGCTGGTGTCCAATCTCCCTTCTCTAGAATTGCTTCCTTTCATCACAAAATATCCTCATCTTCTTCCATGGATTCTCCATTGATCCCTAAATGAAACATGATCATATTGAAGTGTAGATAAATTTACCAAAATATAAAATTGAAATATGGATAATTATATTCCTTAAAATCATATGAATCATTGGGTACTTTAAATGATGTTAAAAAATGTACCACATAATAGTGCATTTTAAGAAGGTATTACAATCATAATGTGAAATGATGTTCAAAGTGTAAAATGAACTAAAATTGTGTTTCTTAAAAATAAAGAACATGAATATTATATATATTAACAATGAATATTAGCCTCATTTAGTGGATAATCAGGTGGCACCAATATTTCCTTATAGGGATTAAAAATCACCACCTGTAGTACCCCTAGTTTCTGGTATGTAACCTTTCTTTATGATTTTATCTATATAAATTATAAGGGTGAAAGTTTGAAGATTTTGGAGAACTTGTTGAGAGTTTTTGGGGAGAAAGGGAGGCGCACGGGCTGTGCATGGTTTTTCCAAACCATGTGGAATCCTAGTAGAAACCGTTCAAAGGTGAAAATGTTGGACATAGAGCTTTGGCATGGTCAATGCATGGTTTGGAAGCCATGTAAGGAGGTTGTATGAATTCTTTATTAAGGTAGTAGAAGGAGAACAGTTTGAAAATAGTTTGTCTAACCATGAAACTAAACCGTGTGCGGGTCATAAACCACCTCCTTAGAAAGTGTATGTAGGGTAGCCTTGCCATTAAGACACTTGTTTTTTTCCCCAAAATGGCCCTAACTCGGGATTTTTCTTCTCCAAATTCCAAAAAAGGTTCTAACATAAATACAGAGGTGATACAAAGGTTTCCCATGGTAATTGGAAGCCATATTCTTGTGGTATGAAATCGTTCTTCACCGTTATTGTCACATTTTCTTAGATCTACATAGATCTACTTCTCTTATTCTCTCGATTTCTCATATCTATGCCAGTTATGGGTAGATCTAAGATTTTTGATGCCAAATATGATGAAATTTGTTCTAGTTGTTGATACAGGAAGTGATCTAAGGTGGTTTCATGGAATTCTTACCCAGTTTCTTGAGCATTCTTCGTCTATTTTCAGTTTTCATCAAAACGATCGAGGTAGGTGGCTTCACTCTTCACTCCTCTTTCTATAATTTTTTATATTAGTTTAAAATTGATTTATTTTAATGAAAATAATTACTAAATCTAGATGTTAACATGATATAAATCCTATTTAGTGATGATTTATAGTTTATGGTGAAATTGTGAAATCTTGGTTAATTATTGTGCAAACTGATTTTGTTCCTGGATTTTAAAATGGTAATTTTAAAATATTGGTTTACTAGATTTTTGAAATGGTTTTTTGGAAACATGTTTTCAATAAAGAGATGGTTTTATTGAAATCGTTTTGGCATGTTGGTTGTGGCATGGTTTTTGTCATACTTGGTGTGTTTGTGTGTTCATATTGCATTTTTGGGGCTTGGTTGAAATATAAACTTGTGCTCAGGGACAAAGGTGTAATGGAACATGGGATATAACTACCTTGTGAAAACTTGGTATATCAATGAGAAACCACTCATGAGTATGGAACTATCATCACAACACATATGGCGCGTTTGAACCATTGTATCAATGTCCCTATCATTCTCCACTTTATTTTTTGGAAATAGGTGAAACTTAACTAGTTGGGAAGAGACTTGTCAAATAAATAATGGAGAAGATTCAGTTGATTATAAATAGAATGGAGACAACATAGATTCATCATAAATCTTATGCGGATCATCACTGAAGACCATTTCCGTTCACAGTGAGTGATCATGTGTTCTTGTAGATTTCTCCAAGGCTTGGAAATGATCATTTTGGGAAGCATGACATGTTATCTCCTTGATACATAGGCCCTTTTGAGATACTGGAATGGGTTTGAGAGGTGGTATATTGGTTTTCATCTCCACCATAGTTTATTTTGGTTCATAATGTGCTCAATGTATCTTAGTTGAAAAAGTATCATCCTGATCCTAACCTTGTGACCAGATGGGATCATGTTGACCTAGAGCTAGATGATTCATTGTTACATATGCCGATACAAATTGTGGGTTAGAAAGATAAATTATTGTGTGTGAATAGAATTAGTCTAGTTAATGTTTTATTTAAACATGGTTAGATTTAGGAAGAGACTTGGGAACACGAGAAGGAAATGAAAGCGCAATGGCCAGACCTCTTTCAGGGAAAGGATGGTTTTCTACTTTCCAAGTATGGAAAGACCAAAAATGAAGAGAATGTAGTACCCTCGGTTTCTGGTATGTAACATTTATTTATGTTTTTATATATATAAAGTATAAGGGTTAAGTTTAGGAGAGTTTGGAGAACTTTTTGAGAGTTTTGGGGCTAAAGGGAAGGCACACAGGCTGTGCACGGTTTTTCCAAATCATGCAAAATCCTAGTAAAAACCATGAATAGGTGAAAATATTAGACAGAGAGATTTGGAATGGTCATTTAATGGTTTTGAAACCATGTGAGGATGTCATGAAAAGTATTTATTAAGGAAGTAGTAGGGGAATGATTAGAACATAGTTTGTCGAACCGTGTGACTAAACTGTGCGTGGGTCAAAAACCACCTCCTTAAAAAGTGGATCTTGGTTGTCCTTTCCATTAATCCACTTATTATTTCCCCAAAATATCCCTAACTCATTATTTTTCTTCTACAAATTCCAAATAAAGTTCTCCCATTTATCCGGAGGTGATCTGAAGGATTCTATTGGAAATTTGAAGCCGGATTCTCATGTTATGTAATCGTTCTTCACCGTTCTTATTATATTTTATTAGATCTACTTAGATATACTTATCCTATTCTCTTAGTTTTTTATATTTATACCCATTAATGGTATATTTGTGATTTTTTATGCCAAATATGATGAGATTTGGTCTCTTTATTGATAAGGGAAGCGATTTAAGGCAGTTTCATGGAATTCTTACCCAGTTTCGTGAGTGTTCTTCGTCTGTTTTTAGTTTTCATCAAAATGATTGAGGTAGGTGGATTCAATCTTGTCTAATATTTCTAGAATTTTTTGGCTTAGTTTCAAATTGATTTATTTGAATGAAACTAATTTCTAAATCTAGGTGCCTACATGATATAAATCCTCTTTAGTGATGATTTATAGTTTATAGTGAAATTGTGAAATCTTGGTTAATTATTATGTAAAGTAATTTGGTTCCTTTATTTTAAAATAATTATTTTAAAATATGGGTTTTCTAGATTTTTGAGATTGTTTTTTAGAAAAAGGTTTTCAATAAAGAGATAGTTTTATTGAAATGGTTTTGGTATGTTTTTAGTGGCATGATTTTTGGAATAATTGGTGTGTGTTTGTTCATATTGAATTTTTTGGGGATTGTTTGAAATATGAACTTGTGATCGGTGCCAAATGTGTAATGGAAAATGGGATATAATTACCTTGGGATGAATTGGGAGATCGACGAGAAAACCCTCATGAGTATGGAACTGTCATCACAGTTCATGCATGGTTGGTAGGGTGAATATGTGGAATGGATTTTTTCTATGAAATGGAACTTGTAAAATGGGTTTGAGGATTTGTTTGGTTGATTTCTTTGAAAAAGGGGTTTTGGATAAATATTATTGATATAACACCTGTTTATATTTAGTTATAAACTGTTTTGGAAATTGTTTTATATAAAGTATTTTATATAAATGTGGCTAAATCTTCTATCCGAGTGGCATGAGTAGGGAAGTAATTGGGGAAAGCCTACTTAGTTTTATACTCACCCCTACTTTGGCACTTTGGTGATTTTGAAGATGTCATCTATGAGGACATGGGAAAAGATAAATAATCACAAATATTTAGAACCACCTCATGATACTTGGGTTGTTTTGTGATGTTGGGGCATGGATCTTATAGAGCATGGAGTCTTGTTGTCATCTTTGAGTTTTTAGTTTTTTTTCCACTATTTAATTTGCTGGTTGGTGTGTCTTCCATGGTATCATACTTTGGTTGGTTTGTTAATAATAAAGGGGTTGAGATATAATTTTTTATCATGCATCATATATTGGTTATGTTTCTTGGTTAGTAGTTTACTTCTTAAAGGTTAAATCATCCCCCACTTGTCTTGAAACCCTTCATCATTTATTTCTAGCCTTTGGAATATTGGGAATGTCGCTTATGTCATAGTAATGATTCATTGTATTATCAAGCCAATGAGAAAAGGTGGGACATTACACCACCTATATATGTCCCATTAAGGTCGAGGATCCTTTTTTATACTCTCCATCATTAGTGTGAGAATCTTGGTTAACCTATGTTTCTCAAATAAAATACCCAAGGGATGGAATGGGTGACTCATCCAATTCATTCTCCAATAAAATCTTATGAATAATGTTAAAAAAATTAATCAATAAGTAAGTATATAGATTTAATAGGATTTATCTTACCTCTCTTAAGGAGGGGAAATGATCAGACACTTATTCATAGGTTGTGATGGCTTGAGGCCTCAACATATTTTTGATTTAAGTGAATGGACCACACTGTCAAAATCTTGAATAAGGTATTCCAATCCCCTAGGTTGATCTACCTAGGATACATCCTTGGGTGCCAATAAATATCCAAAACCTATTAAGGATATTTCCTCATCTTGGAGAAAACCCTAGGCCTCTTGATCAAGTATGGTGTGACTCTAATCATCCCATTAACTCTAATCAACTAAGATTATATATTTAATAGGGACATGTGTTTAACAAAGAACCCCAATCATGGAGGTAGCAACACTCGGATTCACTGCCTTCCATAAAATCAGGGAAATTAAAGGCTCCCTTAGGGAAAGTCTCTTATGAGGCCTTACCACCTCATCCTATTTCCCTTATTCCTCATAAAATTTGTTCATCAGTGATCCATTGACCTAGGGAACCTTGTTATTCAACCATATGTGAAGGTATGATTGAATCTAAGCTTTAGTATTTGTATTTAGAAGCTTTATAGCTACTTCAGCTAGCGAGAGGAAACCCTAAATACCTATATAATATCATGTAAGAATTATTTAGAATTGATTTTTGAAAAAGAGATTCTCCTCTTTGCATACACATTTGATAGGAACATTACACATATTTAACACAAAAATACATTGAAGATAAAACCTTTAGTTTGTGAATCCCTCAAAAGATAAATCTCCTTCAATCATGGTATCCAATACAATAAGACCCAACATTAAAAAATTACATAATATTTAATGTTTATATAATAATTTTCATTCTTAAATTTTGATGATCTTTATGGTTTATAGTTTTTGAGAATTATAAAATACCTTTTACATAAAAAACCTATATATTACAATGCAAACACTTCCACTCAGTATCAATTTTCCCACAATATATATTTTTTTAAAATGGAACACATTTTATTTTAATGAAAAAATTTAAATAATTTCAACTTGAATTATTATTTGTACCTACTCATCAATAAATTATGTGAAAAACATTTGAAAAAATTGGATTAGTTCAAAAATATCAGTAGTGTATATAAAAAAATGAAAACATGTCATGAACCGACCCATCCTGGGGATTGAGCCGCAACTACCCCAAGACCGCCACCATAGGCTAGGGGTTAGAGACCAGTACCGAAGGCATAAAAAAATCAAGGAGGAATTTTCCTAAATACCTGTACACACACAAACTTCCAACTCAATAAAAAAGTGCATAGGGATAGGAAAAACCAGATACAACACTACTAACCAAAAATATGCATCGAGTTCTAAATAGTAAAAGTATAGTAAAGTAAACTGAAAGGGAAAGGGGAAACAATACAACCCCAAACAGAGAATTTCCATAACCTGGAAACTAGTGGAAATGTAAAACAACTGAGAGAGCCTCACTCTCGAATCCAAAGATACAACCACCCCATGCGGTCCAAGCACCCCATATCCCTGTGCTCCTCTGAAGTCATGATCAACCCATCTATTATCTGCAAGGGCACACCAAGTGCGGGAAAAGACCAAGAAGGGGTGATTATAATAATACACAATAGGATTCCCCAAAGGATCAAGAGAGTAGAAAAATATGTACTGAATAGGGGAGTATTAGATAGAACAAGGTATAATAAAATAGTACAACTCAACCCAACTAGAGAGTGAAGTAAGATCATCCAAACACAAGGAGTTAGAAATGGCGAGAAGATGAAATTCTCGTCGTGTCTCCACTACCTATAGTAGGAGAGTATACTCATATAACCTTGAGAATCTAGACATAGAAAGCACATGGAATACCCTGTGTGTCTTCACCTCTCTTAGAAGGAGAGTAACCAATGACCAAGGAGTGAGTACTATAATACTATATATACAAGATCAACCAAAGAATACAAAAAGATAGAGTAAGTGGATCTCAATATCATAGATCAAAATAGGAAAAGATTTTCCAATAGTTAAAGTAGTAACCACCATCGATTCCCAAAATCCAACACATTTTCCATGAATTAAAAGACAAAGGGGCTCAATCACCACATCTTGATACTATCTGTTTAGGTGGGTATGTCTTGCCCACATGGTTTTAGTCACATCACAATGACGTGTCTTGATGGGAAAAGTAATCCTCTTTCTTGAGAGTCCAAAGTCACGTCAGGCACGTCTCGTCATTGTGTCGCACAGTCAAGAGATCATATCACAAAGTCAAGGATCCATGCCCAACCCGACTTGAGTGTTCCACTCTAGTGTCATCAATGAACCATGCCCGTCCCAAATAGAGGGTGACACTCTAGTGTCATTGAGGACCCATGCCTAGCCTGGATGGAGGGTTCCACACAAGAGTCACCGAGGACCCATGCCTAGATCAAATAGAGAGTGCCACGCAAGGAAATGAGGTGGACCCATGACCTGCCCAGTAGGAGGGTTACACTATGAAGATCATTAAGAAACTACAATGGTCATCTCTGCTGGATGGTACCTCTTAGAAATATCATCGGGAAAGACACTGCCCATCCCAGCTAGAGGGTAAGCCCGATACTACTATGATGATTCTGCCTGATCACAACCGTCTTTGAGAATCACTTCAGATAGGAATCACACCTAAAACATCGAGCATGACCTTTAATAAGTGTCTTTCTCAGATCATCGAGCATCGCCTCATATAGGCATCATGCTTAGAACATCTTGAATTGCATCTGAAAAGTGACTTTAGAGGTAACCATTACATTCTACATGAAAAAACACTCAGGATATACTACTAGAATTCCAAAATATGAGTCTAATATAAGGAGATAGAAGTGTTAGAAGATTTGTAGAGTAGTACATGACACGCATGGGGTCCACACGATGTGTGATGCCACATCATCTTATGGTCATGTACCTAGATATAATCGGGTAATAAACCATGAACTAGTACCCTCAAGGCATGCCAATGTACTCCCAGAGTACATGGAACCTCTAACCAAAAGGATGGTGAGCACATGTTTCTCATTACTGATTAGAAGGGATAAAACATAATTCTACCGACATATCTCTTCAAAATGGCCTCTTATAACTATATGAATCACACTGTTGCGATCCTTGAGAAACAATGCATAGGATTGACTATTCATTCACTCGAAACGGACTCCCGATGAAGAAGATGCATTCAACCATGATGCGCAGAAATAGTTCCCCATGGGGCCCATGCCTTGATCTTGAAACACATCAAATGGATCTCACCATTTCGATTCCCTTAGAAAAACATACATGATTGATGATTCATTTTTCCAAAATAGTCACCTGGTGAAAAAGTGACATTTCATCGCAAACTCCCAAAATGGAGCTCTTGATTCCTACACCCCAAAATTCGGTTTAAGCACTCTAAATTAGTCTTTAAAAGTAAACCTCAGCTCCAGGGTCACAATTCCTCTAACGGCACATCAATCGGACGTTGTAAGTAGACGTACAGTCGAATCCAAGTTTCCTGAATAATAATAATTATATTATTATTATTATTAAAAATGAACGTTTCATACAACGAAACTTCAAGACTTAAAAAAAGTTCCCCAACTTGCCTCAAAAGGCTTGTCTTAATAATTTTAATTCGTAGCCACTGTCGGTATGCAAAATGGACTCTCTCTTTAAGAGATTGGAGCATTTGAACCCCGTCTCGAAGGCCCGTTCGGGCTGGATCGGCCCTGTCTGGCCGGTCTGCCCTGCCAGCCCACTGGCCTAGCCACATGGCCCAGTCTGTCTCACCGAACTACCAGCCCAATGGCCTACCGTTCAACCAGCCTGGCTCGGTTGGCAGCTAGCCCCCGCCTCCAATGCGCCCCGCGTGCACCGGCACCGAACTGATGCGGCCAGCTTTCCGTGGCTTCTTCCATGCGGCACATTGTCATCACTCCTGCCTCCCGCGGTAGCTTCCATGTTTTCATTTCTTTTACAGACCACCGGGAACACCTTGGTGGTCATAAAAATGATATGGGACATGATCTGGACTCCCCGGGATGAGACCTTAATAGTGCTAACCTCCGCTCGATGATCCGTCGCTGTTTTGACACGGTGAAAAGTAGTCGCTGCTTCCACCCCCTTCCATACATCCTTCAGCACCAAAAACTCAAAACGATCATAGATCCAAAATCCCTAGATCATGAACTTCCCAAATATATGCTCCACTCGATGTTTGGATGTCGATTTAGTGAGGTAGAAAGTTGTCCAACAAAGAATGTGAATAATGATGAAGAACATACGATCCAAAAATTAAACGGTCAATGAACGCTGTTAGTTTGGCCACAGACAAAGGTTTTCAAAGTAGTGAATATAATCAAAAGTGATTTCTGACAGTGAAATTTAAAATGGTGAGATGCAAAATCGAAACTAGAAATCCTACCTCGAATTTGGATCCACCATTATGTCCACTGCACCTCGATCTACCAGTGCCTATATTTTCATTGCGATCCAATGATTTTTGGATGTAAAATTTCCATTGGCCAGAGATCCACCATCCAAGAGAGAAATAAGCTTACTTTGGATACTTTATCTTAACTTTTATTTATAGAAGGCTGCCAGTGGTTGTAAAATCTGAATCTCCCGCAACTTCTCAACTAAGGTCACGCCTAGGGAAAACACCATGCGAAGAACTCAATGGTGGTCTCAAATTTTCAATCTAAGTCCCCATTCAGAAGCTTTTATTATTACCATTTCAAATAAAATAATTGTATTTAATTATTTTATTTATGATTTTTCTCTCCGAAACATTTTCTACAGAAGGCCTGCACTGAAAAAAGTTTTGTCCCTCTTATGGTAAACGACACAATTAAGACTCAACTGTGGCCTCAGATTTCTGATCCGAGTTAAATTTTGATAGTTATTTGAGTTTTATCTATTAAATGAATGAATTAATAAATTAATTCATCCATTTAATGTACTACTAACAAGAGAGGGGTCCGAACGTCTCACGTCAAAATATATTATATTGTGACTAGGGTAAAAACTGTGTTACAAACCCAACCGTGGTCTCAGATTTCTAATCTGATCAACCGTTTAAGAGATATCCCATTTTGACATGTGAATAGTACAAAAACACTTTATTTTTGTATAATTTATTCTGGGAACACCGGGCCTCAGAATTGCATGTCGTCTCAGATCCTAGCTCTAGAAATATATATTGAAATATTCCAAAGTCTTACAAGGAAAAAACGAGTCTCTACATAATTCCCCGTTCAAGATTTTCCTCTTTGAAAAGTAAAACTAGGGAAAACAACTTGGGATACTGATCCCACACCTGGATCTCCCGCTCCCAAAAACTCTCACGCACATTTCCATGCTACCACAACACACAAACTAGGGTTTGACTCATTTACATAATGTATTCTCCTGACAATGATGTGTATAAAAGAATTCATGTTTCTTCTCTGTTGCAACACTTGGGAGACATCGTGCACCCACTCCAACTATTGGGGGGGGGGGGAAGGTAGTAGGCAACCCTAACAACCCTCTGCATGATATCAAATGACCTGATCGACCTGTGATGAAGTTCATGGACATGTTGTCCAATTTCCACTTAGGGATTTAAAGAGGCTTTAACTACCAACCGAAGCTCAGTGTTCAAACTTTACCCACATCACAACTAGAACCATTGTTTATCCTTGGACTAGGGTCTCATGATTCCCTCCTTCAGAATATCCATATGGTGAAACACCTAAAGATATCAGGTCATGCAGGATTTTTTAGTCAATGTATCACAAACGAGACTCACTTACACGCTCGAGAAGTGAATTTATCAACACCATCGATTGAAGAAACCTGTACCCTCCTGCTCCACCAGGGGCAGCTATAGGGAAGATAACTGTGTAAGAACCCAGATCTTCTTTTCAGGTATGTTTTTATTTTTCCTGGAGCTTTTGAGAAAAGATGAGTTTTTGGAAATTTTTGAAGTACACGTCGTGTACTTTATGAGTACATTCCATGTACATTATGAGTACATGCCATGTACTCGGTTACCATGGGTAGCCGTGTGCTGGCCGTGTAGCAGCCTTACACATGACCATGTGTGATGACCTAGAGGCTTCCTAAAGCGAAGTACGGAAATGGCGAGTACACATCGTGTAATTCAAAAGTACACAACATGTATTTTGTTTTTTCATTAAATGAACTGAGGTCGTGTCTGACGGACAGAACCATCTCCTTCTCAACCTAGTTCGTCCGAGAGCACCGAGCACCTGCAGATCTTTGACGCACCTCCGACCGAGCATCCTTCCTCCGAATCAAACACTGACAGTTGCGTTGGAATCGCATCGGTGAGTTCTCTCTTCTCCTAGAGCACCATCCATTGATTTATCCTATATCGTGAGTTATTTTTGGTTGAACGTTTTAGACATTTTTATAGATCTTTGATATTCTAAGGAGATTTAAGATTCGAGGTTCAGGTATCTTGATCTCCCAACACTGAGGTAGGTGTTTTGTGCCTTTCTGTTGAAGTCTTTGAATTTTATGTGAAAATTTTCCCAATACCCATGAATAATGTATTGCACGTTTACCGTTTTAGAACTATTGTTTGTCTGCTATGCTTGTATTCTTGTGTAGAGGATATTTGATTGTGAATAGGGTGAATTTTTGTGCTTTGGATGTGTTTCCCATGCATGTTTTTCCTATTTTGACCTTTGGGTCTTGTTGACTGTTCGACTGCTATTTACATTCCCATGCCTAGTATTATAGGATGGTGTGACTATTGTTCTGTTATGCTATTATGCTATAGAATGCTAGCCAATTAGTTCATGAGGTTTACCTTAGCTGTTACACGCTGCCACGCTTTCTTGAGTTACACAGGGTCGTGAGAACCTGGTGTATAGACCATAGGGATAATGGATGTTGAGGGATTATCCAGAGTGTCTTTATAATATATGATGGGAGACCACAAGGGGAATTGATGTTGAGTGCTTCCCCAGAGTGTCTGTAGTTCCTCGACGTGGGCCAAAGAGGTAATTTTATGTAAGTGCTTCCCTAGAGCGCCTTTAGTACCAATACGAGACTATAGGGGTAACTGACAGTGAGTGCTTCCTTAAAGAGTCTATACTTTATCAGAACCAGAGGAGTGAGACTGTGTGTGCTTCCTAGAGGGTTGCTTGTAATTTTTAGGTAGGACCAGAGGGGTTAGACTAAGTGTGCTTCCCAGAGGGTTACCTATTGTGTTTATCTTCTTGTTTAGTTGTTTCTTGATATTGATATTGTGGATTGTTTATTTTTTAGTACCTTCCTATTTATTATTTCCTGTATTTTTACCTGCCATATATTCACTGACTGTTAGGCACAAATCTCGTGGTGGTTGCCTACTGGGATTTCGTCTCACACCCTGTTTGGGACATGCTTTTGGTCCCAAACAGATTATATTTTTGCAGGTATAGATAAGGGAAAGCACCCTTCTACTTCAAGTTCTTGACTTTCTGTGGAGCAGGAGAGCATGAGACCAAGCTATGGCTTGCGATGATGAAGAGTTTACCTACTTTATTTTGAACTTTGGTTTAGTACTTTTGTATTCCATCATTGTGACTTGTTCACTGCTTTCCTATACATATGTATTATGCATCACTTTATATATGTGCTCCAGTTTGTTCTATTAGTCTTCCGATGTTTATTTTTGTATGATATTATTACTGCTTCCACTCTTGTGTATATTTTTTTACATCCACTATGTACTCTTCCAATGAGGTCATAATTTCCCCACTATCACACCCAAGGCCCTCATTTCTAGTCAGAAACCTATGGCATTCGGGGAAATGCGCTTGAGGCTATGTGACCAACCAGGTACGAGGCTTCTCTGGGTGGCTTCGAAAACCAGGACATTACAAAGTGGTATCAGAGGGATTCTTTTCTCTTTATTTACCATTTGGATCCTTTATCCCGGGATAGAACAGAGTCGGTACTTGGTAATAAGCTGTGCCCGGGAGTAGCTAACCCATGTACAAGGGAAATCCAATCTACCTCGTTTATTGTAATTTCTTCTGGTTTTTCAAGTTTACGGTAGATCTGATTTTCACTGATGGGTGACTAAAATGTTTTGTGTCATTACTGTTGATGTTATTGAGATTCTATTTTAGTCGTAACTCGATGAGATGAGGGTATTCCATCTCATGTATCTTATATCCACTTTCTAGAAATCACATGTCATGCATCTTTTCCATGCCATCTCGGATGCATAAGTGATTGCATGCTGTTCTGATAGAGGTTGTGTAAAATATGCATGCTGTTATGATAATTGCCTTGATAAAATACCTGCTACTTGACAGGGTATTGTTTTGTGTTAAGTTTTTCTTGATTGGACACCAAACTTTGGTTCTTGAGGTGTTATGGGCCCTCATGGACCAGAATTTGGTGGATCCTTGCCTTGTTTGTCTTGTTATAATGTGTACAAGATTCCAAAATTTGATTCGTGGGGAGTATAGGCCCTCACGAATCAGAATTTTTCACTTTTAGTGTTCGTTTTAGTGTTTTCTGGGTTCCGGAGTAGTTTCTGAGGCTTACTGTCCCGAAAAACCTAGAATACACACTGTGTAGTGTTAAGTACAGGCCATGTGTTCTTCTGTTTGGGAAGAAACCATTTTTCTTAAGTAAATGCTGTGTACTTTATGTACACGCCATGTAGTCTCGGAGCATGTCGTAGGCCTTGTGGGCAGAAACATGGGATGGGGAAAGTCCCATGGGAACATGCCGTGTACCAGACGAACACACCATGGAGTATCGACCCTATGTCCGCCCGTGTAACCAACAACATAGACGGATAAGACCTTAAGCTATACACATTGTGTCCATGTTGAACATGCCCTGTAGTCTGATCTAGGTACCCAGCCATGTCACTAACAACACGGGTCGGTGTTATCCTTTAATGTACATGCCATGTCTATCCAGAACATTCCGTGTAGTTTGAGCCGTGTGTCTGGCCGTGTCACTAACTACACGAGCTAGGTGAAGCTTGTCCAGTACACGTCGTGTCTACCTTAAACACGCCGTGTAGTCTTGTCTTAGGAGATCCATGTTTCTTAACCGTGTAGAAGGACCCGGGCAGGGGAATAAGATTCAAGTACACGTCATGTGTTTGGAGAACATGCCATGTGTTTGGGTTGTTACACAACCAGTTTAGGAAAAAGTACATGCCCATGTAAATGACTTAAGGGAAGATGCCGTGTAGGAATTTTACACGCCCTGTAGTCATGTTTTGTAAAACATGAATACTTTTTTCCTCCTGGTCCCTTCTTATGCTTCTAGTTTTAATTCCTTGATAATATTATTCTAAGGTGTGCATTTGACCTTGTAGATTCAAGCCATCGAGACATCCTATGGTTGTATGCCAATTTCCAGGCGATGATCAGACATCAGACATGGCCGATTAGGGACTTACCACAGATCCTCCTTTTCTGCCGGTATTTTCACCAGAAGATATACCTGATACCGATGCTAATTCATAGTTTAGGGAGGGATTTCTAAGGATGATGTAGACCTTTCAGGGAGATCCACCTCCTGCCTTGTCGATGGATGATTTGACGTGGGTCATCCAGGAGCAGTATCCTCCCACTTTCTCAGGGGAATGAAGACCTCAGGCTACAAAGTCATGGATAGAAGCCATGTTGATGATCTTTGAGCACCTGAAGATGCCTCCATAGAGGAGGGTAAGCTCGCTACCTATATGCTTTGGGACTCCGCCAAGAGGTGGTGGGATGTGATCTCGTAGGCGGGATGCCAGCAGGTTATGGCATGGGATGAGTTTCAGTGCATCTTCTTTGATTAATTCTATCCAGAGACCTCGAGGGCCGATTGTTCCCAGAAGTTTATGAGTCTAGAGCAGGGTACTCTATCTATTATGGAGTATTCCTCCTACTTTACCGAGCTGCAGTGCTTCACACCTATTTCTGGAGTTGATCAGTTGTTCATGTTAAGGAAGTTTGAGGATGGTCTGAGGCACGACATCCGATCGCAGGTGAACATCTTCCAGTTGACTTCTATCACTTCTATAGTCAACCAGGAGATGATCACAAAGCGCAATCTGAGGGATTCTGGAGTTGTGAGCCAGGGCGGCTCAAAATATGGAGTTAGCATCCATCCTACTGATAGTAGGAAGCACCGCAGGGATTCTTCTCGTGGTGATCCAAGAAGGTGAGAGACACCTTCAGGTAGCCAGGTGGTATGCTACCATTATGAAAGGGATGGGCATACGAGGCTGCAGTGCTACAGAGACCCAGTGGAGTGCCAATCTTGTGGAAAGATGGGTCATCTTCAGTGCTTCTGTTAGATCTTCACTCCAGCAACTGGTGACAAGGGGTTCTTCTATGACTCCTCGTTCAAGAGAAACACCACCTATTTCTCACTAGTCTGAGAACTGGAGTTCTTTTGTCCGTTCAGGCCAAGGTGGTGGTCATGGACGTGGTATCCAGTCGCCCGGTTTTCAGTGAAATTAGGGTGGATCAGCTCAAACTGTTCAGGCAGGGTCACAGGGCCACGGTACAGGCCAGACTTTTGCAGTGGAGCAGACCCAACAGGAGGAGGATCCTAGAACTTCTACAGTTTGAGGTACGATCCTAGTTGCCTCAGTTTTATCTTCATCTCTTTTCGATACAGGGTGTTCCCATATCCTTATATCTGTTGCTGTTGTGGAGAGCCTCGGGATCTGTATCTTTTCTTCTACCGATATTTTGATGTTCGACACTCCGTTGGGGACTAGGAAGACTAGTGTACATCAGTGCAAGGAGTGACCTATAGAGGTTGGAGGGTGTCACTTTTTATGGGACCTCTATTTCCAAGGGATTACATGATATGATGTCATTCTCGGAAGGGAATATATAGTTCCTTTCTGGGAAG
The DNA here is from genome assembly GCA_963277665.1 of Viscum album. Lineage (NCBI taxonomy): Eukaryota > Viridiplantae > Streptophyta > Magnoliopsida > Santalales > Viscaceae > Viscum > Viscum album. The sequence continues at coordinate 1,984,631,695 of OY728119.1, forward strand.
TCGTCAACTTTTATCGCCGCAGGGTGAGTTTCATATCACTAGAGGGTGGATCCTTTCTTTATAGGGGTGAATGAGATGTCCAGGCGAGTAGAGTGGGTCCAGAGCATCATGGGTTGGGAGGAGTTACATCCTAGATTTCTAGTCTTTATCTGGATGACCAGGGGACTTCACAGTTAGACTTTCCTCTAGTGGTGGATCGTTACAGAGATGTCTTTCTAGAGGAATTTTCAGGTTTGCCTCCAGAGTGTGAGGTAGACTTCTCGATTGAGCTTGTTCTAGGAGTGACACCAGTGTCCATTCCTCCTTATTGGATGGCTTCACCTGAGTTGTTGGAGCTCAAGAAGCCGTTGGAGGAGTTGTAGGAAAAGGGTTTCATCCGACCCAGTACATCTCCTTGGGGTTCGCCTATCCTGTTTGTGAAGAAGGCAAACGGTACCCTCAGGCTTTATGTGGACTATAGGAAGTTGAATCAGTTGACGTTAAAGAACCGATATCCCTTGCCCAGGATTGATGATCTCTTTGATCATCTTCGAGGAGCCCGGGTGTTCTCGAAGATTGACCTGAGATCCGGTCACCATCAATTGTGAGTTAGACCATCATATATACCTCTTACAACCTTTAGGAGTAGGTATGGTCTATATAAGTACTTGGTTATGCTGTTCGGTCTCACGAACGTGCCTGTAGTTTTTATGGCACTGATGAACCGAGTGTTCCATCCAAACTTGGATTCATTCGTGGTTGTCTTCATGGATGATATCTTGGTGTACTCTCACACTTGACATGACCATGATACCCATCTTGAGATCATTTTGAGTACACTGAGGGAGCATCAGTTATATGCTAAGCTCTCAAAATGTCACTTTTTGATGGATCAGATTCACTTCTTAGGTCATGTTATCTCAGAGACAGGAGTGTTAGTAGACCCAGAGAAGGTGAAAGCAGTAGTTTCCTGGGAGCAGCTGAAGATTTTCTTTGAGGTGTGGAGATTTCTAGGGATGTATGGATACTACATACGTTTTATACAAGACTTTTCACACTTAGCAGCACCGCTGACAAGTTTAACTAAGAAGGCTGCAAAGTTCTTATAGTCAGATATTTTTTAGTCATCCTTTTAGGGGCTGAAAGAGAGGTTGACTTCAGCACTGATACTAGTATTTCCAGAGCCAAGAAAGAGCTATAATATTTATTGTGATGCGTCAGGTATCGAGCTGGGAGCTGTGCTTATGCAGAGATATGGAGTCGTTGCGTACGTGTCTTGGCAATTGAGGCCACATGAGAGGAATTACCTGATGCACGATCTGGAGTTTGCAGCTGTTGGTCATGCCTTAATCTATTGGATACATTACCTTATGGGAGATAACTTTGTAGTTTTCACCGACCAAAAGAGTCTCAAGTACATCTTCACTCAGTGTGATATGAATTTAAGACATCGCAAGTGGGTTGAGTACCTAGAGTCCTTTGACATTGAACTTGCCTACATGCCTAGGAAATGCAATGCATTGGCTGATGAATTGAGCAGGATGACTCTGATACAGGAAGTTCAGGAGGCCTGTAGTGAGTGGTAGCTTATGAATCTATTCTCAGAGATGCATTTGGAGGTGCACGACAGATAGGGGCAGAACTTTCTTTCTTCTGTAGCTGTTACCTCTACCCTTCTTGATCGAGTACGAACGAGGCAGCTATTAGATTCTGAAGGCCTAGTCCTGTGGGAAAGTGTGTCAAGAGAGGACCCTATTCCTTGGTGGACCATATTCGAGGATGAGATCTTTCATTTCCATGGGCACGTATGGGTGCCAACAGACATACAGAAGGAGAAGATGTGGGACTTTCATTCCTCTATTTGGGAAGTTCATCCTGGCATCACCAAGATGTATCGTCATTTACACCATCAGTATTGGTGGCTAGGTATGAAGAGGGACGTTGCTGGTTTCGTCATGAGGTGTTCCACTTGTCAGCAGGTGAAGGCAGATCATCAACGACCAGCAGGGATTTTATAACAGTTACCCATTCCCTAGTGGAAGTGGCATGATGTCGCGATGGACTTCGTGACCGGTTCGTCGAGACCGCCTCGAGGGAATGACACAGTTTGGGTTGTCATTGATATACTCACAAAGGTTTCTCACTTCTTTCTGATCTAGGAGACCTTCAGTGTTGATGAGCGGGGATAGTTGTACATCCAAGAGATTATACGTCTTCATGGAGTTCCATACTCCATTGTTTCAGATAGGGATGCATGTTTTAATTCTCAGGTTTGTCAGGGACTTCATAAGGCTTTGGGTACACATGTACTTTTGAGTACAACTTACCACCCCCAAACAGATGGCCAGTCTGAGCATACAATTTAGGTTCTTGAAGACATACTCCGAGCATGCATTCTATATTTTGGAGGTTCTTGGGAGAAGAATATACCTCTCGTAGAGTTTTCCTACAATAATATTTTTCAAGAAACTATTCAGATGGCACCTTATGAGGCTTTGTACGGTAGGCCATTCCGATATACCTTATGTTGGCTGGAGGTAGGAGAGACAGCTTTTCTGGGACCTCGTCTTGTTTAGGAGACCACAAAATGGATAGAGTTGATTCGGAAGAGGATGACTACTGCATATTCTCGACAGAAGTCTTATGCTGACCAGTGGAGACAACCTCTGGAGTTTGAGGTCAGGGATCAGGTTTTCCTACGTGTCACGCCGAGGTTGGGATACAAGAGGATTAGGAAAGAGGGTAAGCTTTCACCGAGGTACGTCGGGCCATTTGAGGAGTTGGAGAGAGTTGGTCCGGTTGCCTATCGGTTTAAGTTACCTCAGAGGTACCGAGCTATGCACGACGTTTTCCACGTTTCTTAGCTTCGACGTTACTTTTCAGACCTATCTCATGTTTTCCAACTAGAGGAGGTTGAGTTGGAAGTGGATGCATCTTTCGAGGAGCATCCTATCCGGATTGTTGATCGAAGTATGTAGGTTCTCCATGGCCGGTCTATTCCTCTGGTACGAGTGCTGTAACAGCATAGATGAGTACAGGACGAGACTTGGGAGAGGGAGGATGATGTACGATCGTAGTGACCGGAGCTGTTTGGGGTTTCTTCTTCTACGCTATCTTGCTAGGGAAATTCAGGGAAGAATTTCACTAAGGGGGAACGTTTGTAAGAACCTGTATCTTCTTTTCAGGTATGTTTTTCTTTTTCCTGAAGTTTTCGAGAAAAGAGGAGTTTCTGGAAAATTTTGAAGTACATGCTGTGTAGTTTATGAGTACACACCATGTACTCAGTTACCACAGGTATCCGTGTGCTGGCTATTTAGCGGCCTTGCACATGGCCTTGTGTGATGACCTGGGGGCCTCCTAAAGCGGAGTATGGAAATGGCGAGTACACACTATGTACTTCAAAAGTACACACCATGTATTTTTTTTTCATTAAACACATTGAGGTCACATCTGACGCAAAAAACCATCTCCTTCTCAAACTAGTTCATTCAAGAGTTCCGAGCAACCATGGATCTTTGACAAGCCCTCTACTGAGCATCAGTCCTCTGAATCAAACACCGACAGTTGCGTTGGAATGACATTGGTGAGTTATCTCTTCTCCTAGAGAACTATCCATTGATTTCTACTCTTTCGTGAGTTATCTTGGGTTGAAATATTTAGACGTTTTTTGTAGATCTTTGACATTCTAAGGATATTCAAGCTTTGAGGTTCAAGTATCTTGATCTCCCAACACCGAGGTAGGTGGTTTGAGCCTTTCTGTTGAATTCTTCAAATTTTATGTGCAAATTTGATCAATACCCATGAACGGAGTACTACACATTTACCATTTTAGACCTATTGTTTGTATGCTATGCTTGTATTCTTGAGTAGAGGATATTTGATTGTGAATAGGGTGAATTTCTATGCTTTGGATGTGTTTCCCATGCATGTTTTTCTGGTTTTTACCTTTGGGTCTTTTTTCCTGTTAGGCTGCTATTTACTTTCCCATGACTAGTATTATAAGATGGTGTGACTATTATTCTATTATGCTATTGTGCTGTAGAATAATAGACAAGTAGTTCATGAGGTTTACCTTGTCCGTTACACGCTGCTACACTTTCTTGACTTACACAGAGCCGTGAGAACCTGGTGTATAGACCATAGGGAGATTGAACATTGAGGGCTTCTCTAGAGTGTCATTATAATTTATGATGCGAGACCATAAAGGGAATTGATGTTGAGTGCTTCCCCAAAGTGTTTGTAGTTCCTCGACACGGGCCACAGAGGGAATGTGACATAAGTGATTCCCTAGAGTGCCTTTAGTACCGATACGAGACTATAGGGGGAATTGACGGTGAGTGCTTCCTCAGAGAGTCTATACTTTAGCTGAACCAGAGGGGTAAGACTGTGTGTACTACCCAGAGGGATGCTTGTACTTGTTAGGTAGAACCAGAGGGGTTAGACTGAGTGTGCTTCCCAGAGGGTTACCTGTTGTGTTTATCTGCGTGTTTAGTTGTTGCTTAATATTGAGATTGTGGATTGTTTATTATTGAGTACCTTACTGTTTATTATTTCCTATATTTTTACCTGCCATATATTCACTGACTGTTATGCACAGATCTCATGGTGGTTTCCTACTGGGATTTAGTCTCACACCATATTTGGGACATGCTTTTGGGCCCAAACAGATTATATTGTCATAGGTACAGATAAGGGCAAGTGCCCTTCTACTTCAGGTTCTTGACTTGCTGTGGAGCTGGAGAGCATGGGACCAAGCTATGGATTGTGATGCTAAGGATTTTACCTACTTTATTTTGCACTTTGGTTTAGTACTGTTTTATTCTAGCATTGTGACTTTTTTGCTGCTTTCCTAGACATATGTATTTTGCATCACTTTATATATGTGCTTTAGTTTGTTCTATTAGTCTTCCATTGTTTATTTTTGTATGATATTATTACTGGTTCCACTCTTGTGTATATTTGTTTACCTCCACTGTGTACTCTTCCAATTAGTGCATAGTATCCCCATTATCACAACCAAGTCCCTCTCTACTATTCACCAGCCTCTGGAGTTCGGGGAAATGCGCTTGAGGCCATGTGACCAACCGGGTACGGGGCGCCTCTGGGTGCCTTCCGGAACTGGGACGTTACAAACTGCTCTGAAAATTACCGCATTTGGAGAGCCTGAGACTCCTGCTAAAGGAATATACTACAACGTTTCCCTTTTTCCAGAGTATAGACTAGATCAAAGTTATAGTCCTACAATAATTTCAACCAGCACCTCCATCTCAGGTCCAAGTCTCTCTGGGTGAAGACGCACCCGAGACACTAGTGGTCTGAGGAAACCAAAAAACCCTCTCTCAGAATATAACATCCCCAAATTCCCAGGGAAAAGACTACCAATTCCATCACAACATAGTGAGTTGCATGGTTTTGTTTATGGGGTGTCCATCACCTTGACCTCTACTTAATAACTAAAGTATCAATATTGATGTTGAGCATGCAAGGTACCCACAAACAGGGCTGGTGATTAAACTCCTCCAACCAAAAGAGGCTAGAGACGGAAAGTACATGGAATACCCCACACGTATTTGTCCCTCTTAGAAGGAGAGTAATCCCAAAAGTAGTCACTTTTCCAAACCCTCTAGTGGAACCTCAATCAAAGGGAGGTCAAGTAGAAAGAATCTATAAGCAAAGCCAAGACCTGCTCCGAAACTCTACTGTAAAACCCTACCATGAACACACAAGTTAGAGGGATCCATCCACCACACCTTGATACTATCCGATTTGGGTGACACTAACTCTACCTTACAGTTTTGATCGCATCACAAAAACATGTCTCAGTGGGGAAGAACCCCTGTTTCTCATGCATTTAAAGCTACATTGAACAACAATGACATGGGGTTACGCCAATGCCCTGCATCACCCTCGGTAACTCCTCAAGCAAGGTGTTGGAAGAAAAGAGTATGTCACACAGGGTATAAGATGTCATAATGAAAAAGGTAGAAAAGACATAGATTTTACCTCTTATTATCTCATGCACTGTAGGATTGTAGACATCCATAGCATGAAGCTTCCCATGGCCCCAAACACCAGCTCCTTGAGTCAGATATTGGCTGACTAGTGGTTGAAAGACCTTGCAATTTCATCCACCAATAATAGTTTTTCCTATTATTATACTAGCACCGCCTCCATGGGGACCATCCTATCCCCTCTTGGGAGATCCCTGATCACGACGCTACCTCTGCATGACGGTGCATCTACCAACTTCCTAGGAAGCTCGTCACATCTAGTTAGGCAGTATCATACCACAAGACCGCACCCATCACAAGCATATAAATATCTCTCCCTGGGCTGTCCTAGGGATCTACGCTGTCCCTAACCATGTTCAAGAGTCTTATCAAGGGGAGACCTCCTGCGCTGAGGTCCTTCCAACTGAACTCTTCTAGATGTGGCTGTCATCCCAATTTTATTTCATCCAGTTCCAAAACCAACTAACTGGTTCCCATATGAAAAAAATCTCTATGTCACTAGTGCCTACTTCAGCACCCCGAGATAAGTGAGGTTGCACAAGGGCACTACACTGACATGAATCTTCTCTATAGAGACCCTACTCAAACTTCTGTGACCGGAAGTTACCATCATGGACCATGTCCAAAGAGTACTGAGTAAGGCCTAATAACCTATTCTCATACTCTGTCACTATCATCCATCCCCGCTGAAGCTCCATCAGCTCCTGAAACCATATGGATCATAAGGAGGGGTAGTAATCTCATGAAAATGTTGTTGGAAGTCATCCCGTGAGAGTGCCGACTCATTGTGCATCTGAGTATCCTAGCTCTACCAATTCCAAGATATTCCATGGAAAAATAATGGCTATAAAAGTTTCCATATAATCATTTGGTGTCTGAACGAGCCTGAAGAGTCGAACGACCAACTCTATCTAACCCTTCACCGCCTGAGGGTCTACGGATCTTCAACGATCTCTTATGCTGGAACCCACGAAGTGCACTCAACCTAGGAATCTCCTCATCCTGATCTACAAGAGATAACTATTTCTCAATAGATAGAGGTTTTGCTACCTATCCACCTAGAAAAAATGGATCACATGATGGATCCTAAACTGAGGCGTCGTCACTCATGAAATCATCCTCACAAACCAGAGCTAGTATCCTGGATGGCTGTCATCGTGGAGGCATCCTGAATCCAATCAAGGAGTACTATGGTCAAATGAGTATATATATATATATATGGATATATATATCAAAAATCATGGGGAGATGAATCAAGGAGGAATGTCAAATAATCAATCCTATATGATGTATGTACCAATGTTCCCTACAATAAGTGTCTCAACATGCTGAGTCAAAAAGTGGGTAATTAGGGTCCTGGTGAATGGCTATGCCCACCGACGCACCATCACTAGACTCCCTAGCCTGAGTGACCCTCTTGAGACATGTTGACACTATTTCACTAAAACCCAACCAATTCCTTTTTAGGGATCTTCCAAACAATGTCCCAAGGAAGGAACCACCTTTGATACTAATTTTTCATGACCCAACCCATAATGGGGCTCGAATTACAACCACCCCAAGACCAGCTCAATAGGATAGGGGATTTTGACTAGCACCGATGGTATAAAAAAATCGAGGAGGCATTTTCCCAAGTACCTGTACGCACACAATTAACCAACTCAATGAAAACATGTATTGGGAAAGGAAAAACAATCTACAACACTGATATATATATAAACTATAAATATGTATCGACCTATAAACATTACATATACAGTAAAGTAAAATGAAAGGGAAAGGGGAAAAAATAAACACCCAACCAGAAAAGTGTGATATCCTGGAAAAAGGTGGAAAAGAAAAATAGCTGAGAGATCCCCTCTAATGAATCCCAAGCTACAACCACCCCTCGTGGTCCAAGCACCTCATATCCCTATGATCCTATGAAGTCATGATCAACCTGTCCATCATCTGTAATGAAACCCCAAGTGTGGGAAAAGCCCAAGTAGGGGTGAGTATAAAAATACTCAGTAGGATTCCCCAGAGGCTCAAGTGAGTAGAAAAAGATGTACTTAATAGGATAATAGTAGATAGAACAAGGTACAGTAAAAGAGTACAACTCAACCTAACTAGAGAGTAAAGTAAGCTCATCCAAACACAAGGAGATAGAAGCTGTGAGAAGATGAACTCCTCATCGTATATTTTATACCTATATTAGGAGATCATAGTCTTCCAACCATGAAAATATAGACATGAAAAGCACGTGGCATACCCGACACGTCATCACCTCTCTTGGAAGTAGAGTAACCGAAGACTAAGTAGTGGGTACTACAATATGATATATATATGCTCAACCAAAGAATCCCCAAAGAGAGAGTAAGGGGATATCCATATCACAACTCAACCTAATAAGAGAGTCTCCAACTGATCTAGGATTAACCGCCATCAATTACCAACATTCCACATGTCTTCTCTGAACTGAAAGTCGAAGGAGGATAAATTACCACACCTTGATACTATCCAATTTTGGTGGATCTGTCTCGATTGAACAGTTTTAGTCATGTCACATGGACATGTCTTGGTGGGAAAAGTTCCCCTATATCTTGAGTATCCAAAGTCACATCAAGCCAATCTCATAATTATGCCACATAGTCAAGAGGTCATGTCACAAAGTCGAGGAAACTTGCCCAACCTAGATGGAGGGTTCCACTCTAGTGTCTTTGTAAACCCATGCCTAGCCCAGCTAAAGGGTGAAACTCTAGTGTTGTCGAGGACCCATGCCCAGCCCGGCTGGAGGGTTCCACTCAAGTGTCATCGAGGACCCATGCTCATCTCGACTAGACGGTGCCACTCATGGAAATGAGGAGGACCCATGCCTTGCCCCGCAGGTGGGTGCCACTCTAAAGATTATTGAGTAACTACAGTGGACATCCCTGCTGAATGGTTACTCTCAAAAATATAATCAGGAAAGTTACTATCCAACCTAGCTGGTAGGTAAGTCTGGTACTCCTATGTTGATTTTCCTGATCACGACCATCTTCGAGCGTCACCTTAGATAGACATCACACCCGAAACATTGAGAATCACCTCAGATAGGTGTCGTACTTGGAACATCTTACATTGCATATCAAAATACACTAAAGAGGGAACCATACTGTTCTACATGAAAAAAATCAGGATAGGCTACTTGCATGCCAAAAAATGTGTCCAATAGATGGAGATACAAGAGGTAGAAGATTCGCAGAGTAGTACATGGTGCACGTGGGGTCCACGAAAAGTGTGACCCCGACTCATTGTCTGGTCGTTTACCTAGATGTAGTCGGGTAATAAACTATGAACAAGTACCCACAAGGTGTGCCAGTGTACACCCAGATTACATGAAACCTCTAGCCAAAAGGCTGATGAGCGCACGTTCTCGTTACTAATCTAAATGTATAAAATGTAATTATACCAATATTCCTCTTGAAAATGGCCTCTGATAACCATAAAAATCACACAATTGTAATCCTTGCAAAAAAACACATAGGATTGACTATTCATTTGCCTGAGACAGACTCCCAGTGAAGAAGCTGCATTCCACCGCACTAAACACAAATAGTGCCCTGTGGGGCCCACACCTCGATCCCTAAACACATCAAATGGATCAAACCATTTTGATTCCCTTAGAAAAATACTCAGGATCATCTATTCATTTTTCCAAAATGGACACCTAGTGAAAAAGTGACATTTCACCATAGCCGCCCAAAACATGGATTATGGGTCCCACACACCAAAATTTGGTTTAAGTGATTGAAATTAGTCTTGAAAGGTATGGCTAAAATCTAGGGTCACAATTCCTCTGATGACATGTCAATCATACGTCGTATGCAGACGTACGGTCCGATGCAAGTTTCCCGAATAATAATAATTATATTATTATTACCAAACTACAAGCCCAAAAAAATATATTCTAAAATTGTCTCAAGTAGTCCATCTCATTAAGAGGAAGGCATAACCATAGATAGCACAAAAAAAGACTCTCCGTTTAGGAGATAGGAGCGTTTGAACTCCGACCCGAAGGCCCATTCGGGATGGACCGACTCGGTCCACCCCGCCAGCCCGTGGCCCAGCCGTGTATCCTAGCCCGCCGCCCCCCTGTCCTAGCTCAGCTTGAAGCTAGCACCCACCTCTGGGGGGCCCTGCACACCCTGGCACCAAACCACCGTGGTCCGCTGGCCGCAACTTCTTCCCTGCGGTGACGCTAGTGTCGCCGCCGCTCCATCCTCTTGCAGCAGCTTCCATTAGCCGATCACCACACTGTTCATTCTTCTTCGGACCACTAGGAACACCTCGGTGGTCAAAAAATGATCTATGACCTGATCTGGACTCCAAATAATTAGAGATTCATAGCATTAGCCTCCGCTCAATGATCCATCACTGTTTCGTGGTGGTGAAAAGTAGCCACAACTTCCACTGGTTGTCGTGCCTCCTTCGACACCCAAAACACAAGACCGTTGTAGATATAGAATCCTGGGATCATAACTTCCTAGATCTACGATCCTCTCAACATTTGGATGTTGATTCAATGTGGAAAAAAGTTGTCCAATGAATAATGTGAAGAAAGATGAAGAATGGATGATCCAGAAGGTAAACGGTTGATGACTATTATTAGTTTGGCCACTGATGAAGGTTTTCAAAGTAGTGATGACAATCTGAAGTGATTTATGATTTTTTTTAAAACGATGATCTCTATAATCCAAACTAGAAATCGGACCTCAAATTTGGATCCATTCTTGTGTCTGTTGCACTCTAATGTTTTAGCGCCTGTATTTTTATCGCGATCTAGTGATGTTTGGACGTTGAATTACCATAGGCCAGAGCTCCATCATCCGAGGGAGAAATGAGATAACTATGGGTCATTTCTCTTAACTCCTATTTATAGGAGGCTTACACCAGTCATAGAATCTGAATCTCCTATGCCCTATCAACTGATGTCACCCCTAGGGAAAACACCATGCTACAAACTCAAGAGTGGTCTTGGATTTCCAATATGATTCCCCGTTTAGAAGTTATTCAAAGTAGAATTTCAATTAAAACAATATTATTTAATTATTTTATTTATGGGGTTTTCCTATGGATGTTTTTTTATAGAAGGACTGATCCAAAAAAAGTTAAGTACCACCTATTGTAAAAAAAACGTTCTAGACTCAACTGTGGTCTCAGATTTCTGATCAAGGTTACCGTTTGAGAGTTATTTGGTTTTGATCTATTAAATGAATGAATTAATAAATAAATTAATCCATTTAATGTACCTTTAATGATCTAGGGGTCTGAATGTCCCGCACACAAAAATCTTATGTCACACCTAGGGTAAATTCCGAGTTCTGGACCCAACCATGGTTTCAGAATTTTGATATGATCAACCGTTTAAGAGATATCCCATTTATGTCTTGTGAATAGTACACAAACACTTAATATTTTTTATAACTTATTCTGAGCACATCAGGCCTAAGAATTGAAAAACATCTCAGTTCCTAGCTCTGAAAGTATATGTAGAAATATTCTAATGTCTTAAAAGGAAATAATGGGTCTCTTCAAAATAAACTGATTAACCCATTTCAAAAGCAATATATTATATAAGATAAATTTTCTTTAACATAATAAACATTGATATAAAATAATCATTTACATACACATGAAATTGGATTTAAAACCTATATTTTTTTTATAAAAAACTTTATATGAAATAATTAAGGTAAAATCATAATCATGAGGGTTTTTAAAAAATCACGAGAAACCCAAAAGACGTTTTCTGAAAAACATACATTTTTTACTCTAAAAGAGAATAATCATCCCTTTAAACAAAAGATTATTAAATTACCTTATGAAATCAAAATATTTTTATGAAAAATAATTTTAAATCATAAATAATTCATGTATCTACCTTTGGAAATAATCATCATAGAATCCTTGAAAGATCCCTTACAAGAACCCCTATAAATGGAATAACCTACTTGGTTAATTCAAAAGTAATTCTTCAGAGAATATAATCATTACCCAATACATTATAGGGATATATCTGTCTCACCCATCATAATAAATAATGAAAATGTACTATTAAATACATTAAACATATAAAATAGTTCATTTACATCATCAAACTCATAAAAATATACTTTGGAAACCATAAGAAAATATTTTCGGATATTGGTATATCCCTTTCCATTAAAATCCAATTCCCAAAACTAAATCCCCAGAAAAAATACATGATAATTTTTTTCTTTGAATAAAACATGAAATATTATAAATATAACCAAATATAAAACAATAGTTATAGTGTTTGAAAAATCCATTGGCGGTGTATACTTTAAAATCGAACATTCCTGTTACCTTTTTTTAAAGAATGTGAAAATTCTCCATATAGAATTTGAAAAAATATTCCTTTTGAAAACATTTTAAATATAATCAAAGGAGACATAAAATTTACTTTTTAATTTTTAATTTCAATTTAAATACATCCATTAAATAATTTTAAGAATATGGACATGGAGGAAAAAGATTTAGAAAGTAAATATTTAAAACATTTAAAATGAGGTTTTAAGGTAATTTTTTTTAAATTTTGGGGATAAAGCCTATTTTTATTATGAAAGGAAAGAGATATTTATATATGGGGATAGGTATACCCATTACATAGCTCATAGGACCAAGGAAAAGTGGCCCAAGTATATTGCCCTAAGGCCCAGTGCAACGTCATGCCAACACCATCCTCCTCCGTCATGCCTACATCACCACCTATATATATAATGCCTGAATCACCACCTATATCATAAACGTCAAAGGGGATTTCCAAGATTTTAACCTTGGTTTTTTGGAATTAGGATTATTCGGTTTACCACTCAGGTTCCACCCCAACTATGGTTTTAAGGTAAAGTGTCCCTTACCCCGAATATGACTTATCAAATATATTCTTTATCATCCTGAATAATAAACTTTTATTAATCATTTACATTATTAATAGATATTTAAAGTATATTATTCATTTTTTTCATATATATATGTTATTATTAATTACTTAATCACTTAAGTTTAGATCAGACATTTTGAGAACATCCATCTTATATGTTTGAAATGGTTTGGGTAAGCTGACTATGGTTAATGGGTTCATCATTAAATTATATAAAAAGTATTAATAATTAAATAGTTATAAGTTTTATACATAAAATAAATTTTTATGACCTCCCATGAAAGAAGAATATGAAAAAATATCATCACTTCATAGAGGTGGTAGCCCTCACATATTCATAGATGATGTTATCATGTTTTAATAGATGGAAGGGTAAGATAATAGATGTTATATTATCTTTATATAATGATAATTATATCATGAATATTATATAAAATCATTAAATAAATAATAATAACCATACTTATTAGGTGGTTACAGAAAAAAACACATTGCTTCTTAGAGGTGATAATCCACACATACACAGGAGTGATGTTTTCATTTACCATTGGATGGAAAAAGAGATGAAAAGGTTTTTGAAATAATAATAATAACATTTAAGTATATTTAAGATACTTATACTATTATTTCATCATGGTTAAATAATATTTTAAGGAGGTATAATAATAAATAAACTTGAAATAGGTTGGTTATGACTTATACCTTCTCCTCAGATAACCTCTTTGTCTTACACCGTAAACCTTCTAGGTTTGGTATTTTAGTGAGACACAAAACTATAGAAAATGAAGAGGGATGTTGGGGAGGGATTTTGATAGATATTTTCTGAAATATTATTCTAAATAGGTGTGTGGAAAAGATGAAAGGAGGTTCCCTTTTATAAGAGAGTGGATGGGAACCTTTGGAATTACGTAATGTATTAAATAATTATTAAATAATTTTCAAATTAAAATTGAAAAAAATGATATATTTAGAATCTAGGATTAGGATGAGATAAAATTCAATCGTATAATAAAATTTTGATAAGTTTAGGTGATTTTTTCAGACATATCTCTTAGTTTTAACCCATGTTAACTCTTTTTGATGATTACCATGATATCCAAGTTGTTTTACCCTATAAGTGTCATGAAAGTTTCTATAAAAATAAAAGTAACCCATAGGAAGAGAGTGTTTGATATTACTTACCATATATAATTCACTTAGAAAAATATTATATTTTTTAATAATTTTAAATCATTAAATTAAATATTATTTAACATAATATACAATTAAATTTATTTCTATGATTATTCACATTGTTTGAATTTAATGACATAAATATAGTAATGGAATTAAAATATAAACTTTAAAAAAATAAATATTATGTTAAATTTATCTAAATAATTCTTGTAATAGAATAATTCATCCAAATTATATTACTTTTAATGTTTTTAAAAAACATTTACTTTATTTTTCCATTACTTGAACAAGCACTATATCGATGTTGCATAAGCATTTAAGGTAATTATTTCATTACTAAAAATTAAAAATAAACCATCATGATAAAAAAAATTATTAATATTTATAGTAAAAATTTAAAATCAAACATAACTAGTTTTTATCTATTTCACAAAATATTAGAGATATTATAAGTGAGTGAGTGATATTTTGAATTTTTATTTTACTTAAAGGAATATAAATGTTATAATCAATGGAATATGGAAATAAATTTCTAATTTTTTGAATAATGGATTTTTCTAGTCTAAAAAAATATCTTATAAAATAAATACAAGTGTTATGGATTCTTTAATGTCTTATACAATAGTTTTAATCTTTTTTACCCATTTTACTCTTACCGAGGTGACAAATATTCCCAATGGTTATTATTCATAATGATGAGAAATAAAAAGTCCATGTTTACCAATTTTGATGCTACAGATTCAAAATATGTAATCCATTTTTAATGATTCAATTTATATAAGTGGGATTTATTTTAATATAAATGATTAAAATTATTTGAAAATCTGTTTTTAGAAAATTATGTTTTTGAGCCTAAAAATGAACTTATTCTAAATATAAAGTATAATATAGATTCCAATTTAATTAATTATATTATATATAATTGAAAGAGAATTATATTAATTTAATTGAAAATTAAAAACATAATGGGGTTTTTTAATTACTGAATTTAAATAAAATAAATTTTATCCTTACAGAAATCGATATTTTTCACTATTCACTAAAAAGTAAATATTTTAAGAAAAATCACAAAAGTTCACCCTAAGTTAATTTTTAAATGATGATTTTGAAAATTATATTAATTTACTAAAATAAAATTCATAAAAATGCTATAAATTAATTATAATGTACATGAAAAAAATACATTAAAATTAATTTTTAAGAAAACATATTTTTGAAACATAAAATGACATTATTAAAAACTGTGTACTTGTTTAATAGGAATTTATAAATACATTTGAATTATATAAAACCTTTATATATATTTTTTGTAATTTTATTAATACTATTCATACCACTAATTTAATCTAGTTTATAATGATCATAATTAAATATTAATATTCTTATAATATATCACAATTCGCTTAAAGGTCATTATTTCATGTTAAGTAAGCTATCTAGCACAATAATATTTCAATATAAATTTTACAAGTGTTACATTATACCCTCTTAAAGAAATTTTATCCTCACAATTTTATCTCATTCCTAATAAAAAGGGTTTAAAACATTTTTTTAAAATATATTCCATGGATTTGAAGATAAAACATATGATCTTGAAAGGAAATACCTTTTTAATATTAAAAAATACCATACATATACTATTGGAAATATGACCTATACTAATGGTTTTGGGAAAACTGTTGTTATAGATCACTAATTTGGACCTATACCAACGGTTTGGCCAAAACCCTTGTTATAGGTCACTTATATAGACCTATACCAACAATTTTGGCCAAACCGTTGGTATAGGGAGGACCTATACCAACGGTTTGGATAAACCGTTGGTATCAGTCCATTATAGAGACCCTATACCAACGATTTGGCCAAAAACGTTGGTATAGGTCCCAAAATCAAAGAACCTATATCAACTGTTCTCAAAAACATTGGTGTAGGTCTATACCAATGGTTTTGAGAATTGTTGGTATAGTTATACGTATTTTTTATGGAATATTATTACCTAGAACATTAAATAAATCAAATTTAAAATAATTATGATAATACATATATATTTATGAAATTATGTTCACAAAAGTCAAGTTAGGTTAGTGGTTAGGTCGTTCAGTAATAAACCGCTGGTACTAGGATCAAAACCCATCGAATGATTCTTTTTAGAAATATATATAACAAAAATTTTATGGAACCGTTGGTATAGATTTTTTATATTACTTATACCAACAGTTTTGGGAAAACTGTTGGTATAGACCTATCCTCACGACTTACTTGGCCACGGTTCTCCAAACTATTGGTATAGGCTATACCAACGATTTGGAGGCCTATACCAACGGTTCCAAACCGTTTCTATAGGGTATTTTTCCAATAGTGAGAAGACCCAAACTATATAAATGGATAAAAAAAATAATTTTAATATTAAAAAAATAGAAATATAAAGATTAACTAGAATGAAACATAATTGGGTTCCCAGATAAGGAGAACATCGATGAGAAGTGAAAATTTGAACATGGAGAAAAAAAATAATGTCCAAGGAATAATATAGAGCGATAAAGAACATGTACATGAGAATTTTAATGAAGAAAAAATCATAAATTTGTAGGGGATAAAGAAGACCATAAATTCATCAGAAATATTGGTAATATGATAACATTTTTTATTTCAAGATTATTTTCCATTAGTCATGGTATTATTTTACTATCAAGATATGGAATACAAGAAAATGTACATACTTGATAGAGTTCCATTTAAAAAGAATAATTTTATTCTTTGGTTGTGATTGGATAATTATTTATACTTATTTATCATATATTAATCCAAGAAATGAATATTCAAGATGATTTTTTGCATGCATATATCACTAAAATTAACTTTTAACAGATCAAAAGATACCTTAAAGGATAAAAAGTAGTTCCTATAAACATTAGACATTAATCAAAACCAAAATGGTTAGCACGATATAAAATAATATCAATATTTATAAACATTCATATGAAGAAATATTACATTAATATCTAATTCCTCAATGATAACACCTAAATGTAAACTTAAATCATTCCATAACTATCTAACATTAAAACACTTTAAAATATGCCTGAACAAGATCTAAAACTAAATATTATAATGATTTATCTCATTTTATTCCTTTATTAACTTAACAATTATCTCTAAATAACTCATAAATCCATATACCAAAATTTTTTATAACCTAATCATATAATCACCAAAATATGAAAATATTTTTATAAATAATATAAATCTCCATAAAGCCACAATAAAATCATATATGGTTTTAAAAGATAATCCAAAATTTATTCCATAATTAATCTCCCATATTATCCAAACATATTTCCATTAAGCTAAAACATATAATGTTCCCAATATAGTGAATTTCTTTAAAAATAATTTTAATCATTTATTCACCAAATCAAATTTCAATTCCATGGTTATATATGTGACAAATAATTTGTTTCCAAAAATGTTATAACCCTTTTATACCAATTAAATATAACTACCATAACATCAGATACCATCTTAACTCTAAAGTTTATCAATACCTTTTGACTTATATCCACAAAAATATAAAATAAATCCTCCTCAAATAACATTTTCATTACAACACAAGTTAAACATAAGAGTTACATATACCTAAAGAATTTATGAAAACTCAATAAATTTCTCCCCAACTAATCCCATCACATAAAAACACACAAGTTACTAATTCCTTTAAACTTATGATCATCCTAAAAATTATAAACTCTTAAATAAAATACAACTACATCATAACTCTTGAAATCCTATATTTATACACTTTCAATTATTTAACATTATTTATAATACATTATATAAGATTTTCTATCCTATATCTTTATACTTATTTCTTATAATAAAATATATGATTAATTTCTTAAGATTCATCAATCTCAATATATTCATGTTTCCCACTTTAAATATAAATAACTTATACCTTTTAAATATAGATCAAAATTCATTCCAATCCTAATTTTGAATAAGGATTCCCCATGATATATAGGCCAAGTCCTTATATTATTATAATGAATAAAATTTTTTCGAGTTCCTCTACTTATATTATCCAAATATATTAATTACATATTTATTGAAATTAATGTTGAAAAAGATTGATTTTTTTAAAAAATCCATTGTTTTTAATATATATATATATATTTAAGACATCATATCAAACTTTTTTCACATAATACTTTATAATTTGGTTTGAATTTAATTTTTCAAATAAGTTTTGGGGTTTATAAAAATAAAAAAATTAGATAAAAAGATAAATACATAGGTTAATTGAAGGTCATAATCCATTATATCAAAGTAGTGGTTTGGAAATCCTTTTTATGAGTCATACTTTTTAATAACATGATAAATTCCCTTTTGGTATTTTCCAAAATGGGTATGACAAGAGTGTTGTCTTCCAAATCATGATCAAATGTATCCTAGGATGTTTCATGACAATGAATTATAACAGAGGATTGTGATACATTATAAAGCATTTTTTATTTAAGTTTAATACTAGATAAGGTTTCTAAATAACATATTTTGGAAATTATTATTACAAGTGAATCATATAGAAGAGAAAGGTTAATTATGTTTGATTTATCTAAATCCATCTTGAAAATATATTTTACTATGGTGAAAGAAATTTTTGAGTTATTAACCATTAATTTCATTAAGAAAATCAGAGTGAACAACTAAATAAATTTTTAAAGTATTACTCTATGTCACCCTTCCTTTAAATATATACAACCTTAGGTTTAACCAAGGTTATCCATAGTCATCATTATATTCTATAGCCATGTGTTCAAGTCCTTCATAATGGTTTATAAAAAAATGTTAATTAACCCAAGAATATCCCCCAAGAGTGTCTAGACATCTATACAGTATTAGGACCACTTATTTTGTGCTAAGTTATGATTAAGATAATACCCAAACCACCTATTTACAAGTTATTAACCCTAGACATGTCTGTCTCACATCCACACCCACATTCTAGTATCTAACAGAGAAATAATTTCTAGAAAAACCACACAATATTTTCTTTACAAAAACATTAGGAATTATCCTATACTTAGACTTATTAACCCATAATGGTATCTAAAAAATATTTAACTATCCTCATTTGAATAATCATAACTCTAATGTTATCTAAACCATTCCTTTGATACCAACTACAAGTAACCAACCTTGAAGCATTACACAATCTTGAGTTTTTAAACACGAATTAACTTTCTTACATTTCAAGAATATTTAGAGTTTTGAGTTTATATACATACCCATGTATTATAGTGTATAAAAGTCCCCTCATTATCCATTTATCATCAAAAAAACTTTTAAAATGAAACACAATTTATTTTCATGAAAAAATATTCTTGACTTTCAACTTGACATCTTATTTATTCCTAACCATCCTTAATCCATATAAAAACCATTTAAAAATGTGGTATGAAAAAAAAGGATCAATAAGGGATATAAAAAAATGAAATAAACCTGTTAGTCCATTTTAAAACCATGACATCATATAATATAGTTTTCCTTTAACTTAATAAATATTGAGGTAAAATAATCCTTTACTTACACATGAAGTTAGATTTACTACACAAAGGTTTTCACAAAACACTTTATAATAAAAAATAGAGGAAAATCACAAACATGAGGGTTTATTAAGAAAAACATGAGAACACATGAAAAAGTTTTCTTAAAAATATATATTTTTGTCCTTAATGGGCATAATCATTCATTTTAAAAAAGATCATTATCATACCTTATGAAATCAAAATATTTCCATGAAAACTCATTATCTAGTATATAAAATTCATATAGGTTATTCGTGATATCATATACATAAAACCATTATAATAACCCTTTCAAAAATCCTTACACATGGAATGACCTATGTGATTAATGACAATATATTTCTCTAGAGAACATAATCAATACCCAATGCGTTGGAGAGATATATCAGGCTCACCGATCAATATAAAGGATGTTTAAGGAATATAAAATACATTAAAGACATAAAATCTTTAATTTACATCACTAAACTCATGAAAATATAATTTTTAATTCATAAACAAACATTTTCAGATATTGATACATCCCTTTCCTTTGAAACCCTATTTTCAATAATAAAATACATAAAACAAAGGGAAAGATAGTTTTTATTTGAAGAAAACATGGAATATTATGAAATTATCCAAACATAAAATTACATTATTGGAGGTGGTAAAATATATTGGTGCTGTATATGTTAAAATAGAATATTCATTTTTTTCTTTTACAAAAAATGTGAAAATTTTTCGAATAAAACATGTAAAAGGATTACTATTGAAAACCTATGAAAAAAATTCAAAAGTGGCATAAAATGTATTTTTTAATTTATTTATTTCAATATAAATATATCTATAAATTAATTTTAAGAATATAATAATGGAGGAAAAATATTGAGAAAATA
Organism: Viscum album; assembly: GCA_963277665.1. NCBI lineage: Eukaryota > Viridiplantae > Streptophyta > Magnoliopsida > Santalales > Viscaceae > Viscum > Viscum album. Next base: position 1,984,652,246 of record OY728119.1, read on the forward strand.
AGTCTTTAAAACTTTTAAAATAAGGTTTTAATATAAAGTGTCTCTTACCTCGAGTATGACTTGTCACATATGTTTTCTATCCTCATAAATAATTAAATTATGTTAATTATTTCATTTTTAACAATTTTTTAATGTTTATTATTGAAATTATTTAAATTATATCCATGTTATACTTAATTTATTAATCTATTAAGTTTATATTTGATATTTTGAGAACATTCAGATTATAATTCAGAAATAGACTGGGTAGGTTTACTATGGTCAATGGATACATTGTTCCATAATATCTAGAATATTAATCATGACATAATTATAATTTATATAACTTAAATAAAGTTATATAACCATCCACGAATGGTGTACATGAAAAAATTATCACATTTCTTTGTGGAGGTGGTAGTACACACACACATAGATAAAGTTATCATTTTTCAATGGATGAAAAGTTAAGATTATATATTATATAATAACTTTACAGAATGATAATTATATCATAAATATAAAATATCTTAATTAAATTCATCATAATAACCATCCTTGTGTGGTGGTGGTGAAAAATGAAAGACGTCACTTCATCGAGGTGGTAATCAACATATACACACATGTGATATTTTCGTTTTCCGTAGGACCGAAAAGGAGACGAAAAACTGTTTTACCAAAATCATATAAAAATTTTAGAATATGGAAGATACTTATGTTATTAATTCATCATGGTTAAATAAATTTTAAAGTAGAAGAAGAAATAAATGTGACATTTATCTATTTTGACTTAAACGTTCTCCTCAGATAACCTCTTTGAAATACACCTTAAGCATTTAACCTTTGGTCTTTTTGTGAGGAAAAGACCTCTAAGAAGTGATGAATGATCTTGGGGAGATATTTTTATAGGTATTGGATAAACTAGAGTTCTAAAAATGTGTGAAAAATAGAGGATATGGGGTTTCCTTTTATAAGTGAGGGGAGGAGCACCGTTGGAATTACTTATTGTATTAAATTAATATAACTTAATGTTCATGTTAAAGTGGGACAAAATTGATATATTTTTATTATTTTATGAGTATTTTTTAAAATTATATCAACCAATAAAATTTATACCAGTTTATATGATGTTTTCACCCTTATCTATTAGTTTTAACCCCCCATATTGACCCTTTTGATGATTATCATGATATCAAAATTGTTTTACTCTATATGAGTAAAAAAAGTTTATATTAAATGAAACATGACCTGTAATTGGATAATGTTTGACATTATAGACTATAAACCATTCACTTGGTGTATAATATTTTTTTTCTGAATTTTAAATCACTAAATAAAGTATAATTTAACATAATATACCATTAACATCATTTTCCAGATTATTCACATAGTTTGAATTTAATTACAAAAATATTGTAATGTAATTAAAATTCAAAATTTTAACAGAATACAAATATGTTATATTTACCTAAAATATTCACTTAATAGAATAAACCGACCAAATTTTATTATTTTTATTTTTTTAAAAAATAATTTAATTGATTTTCCATTACTTGATCAATCATTGTATCAGCTTTTCGTAAGTATTTAAGGATATTATTCCATCACTAAAAATTAAAAATAAATGACCATGAAAAAAATCAATAATATATAAAATAACTATTTAAAACAAAACATTAATAGTTTTTATGACTATCAAAAACTGTTATAGATATCAAAATCAAGAGTGAAATTTCTAATTTATCATTTACTTAAAATAATATAAATTTTATAATTAATTTAATGTAGAAATAAGTTTCACAATTTTTTAATCTTGGATGTTTATGGTTGAAATTTTTTATCCAATATAAAAAATTAAAGTTTTTTGGATATTTTAAAGTCTTTCCCCATAGTGTTAGTCCTATTTTACCTGTTTTCCCCTTACCGAGGTGGAAAATATTAACTATGGTTACTATTCATAATGATAAAAAATAAAAGGGACATATTAATGGATTTCGAACTTCCTAATTCAAAATTTGTAATCCTAAATTTACATTTCAATTCATATAATTATAATGAATGAATTTTAATATAAATGTGTAAACCATAATGATGAACACTTTTTAGAAAAACTGGATTTTTATTCTAAAAATTAACTTCTACCAAAATCAATTATAATATTCATTATTATGTAATTAATTAAATTATATCAAATTAAAGGAGTCCTATTTTACTTTATGATCAAATTAAAAACATAATGGTTCTTTTTAATTAATTTATTTAATGAAAATAAATGATAGTTTTTCAAAAATCAATATTTTTCACTCTTGAATGAAAAATAAATATTTTCAGAAAAATACCAAAATTTCACACTATGTAAATTTTGGAATGATTATTTAAAAAATAAAATTAATTTTCTAAAATAAAATTCATAAAAATTGTGTAAATTAATTATATTTTATCTACAAAAAATGCATTAAAACCCATTTTTGAAGAATGTATATTTTTAAATCATAAAATGACATTACCGAAAATTGAGAACTTATTTATTATAAATTAGTCAATAAATTTTCATTATATAAAACCTTTATAAATTTTTTTATAATGTGGTTATCTCTATTCATACTTCTAATTTTACAACTAGTTTATGATGCTCATAATTAAATATTAATATTTTTTTAGTGTATCTCAATTCACTTAAAGTTTAGTGTTGAGTGTTGAAAAATATGTATAGAATTGTATTATTTTAAGCTAAATTTTCATGTTTTTAAAAATAAACCTTCCCTTAATAATATCTATTATTATTTTTACTCATGTATTACAGTTTAATTATTCATAATGGAATTGGTAAGTGCTGAATATGGTGCGAAAATGAACTTGTTACACAGATTCAGCTTGTTCCCTAGATCCCGCTCACTGAATCTCAAAATCTTAAATTCTCTTACACATGAGAGATAAGTTTAGTAGTTCTTATTTGATATTTCTTGGTTATTCATGAATTCATATCCTCCCATGTCATATGTGATCCAAAACTATAATACCATAAAGGGCCTAACAATTTTGAATGAGGTATTTCCTTTATGGATATGTTTGAGGAGAAATTATATCTTTTCCAGCACTGGTAGAGCATGGTTAATCCGCTTCCTAGTTTTTAATTGGGTCACCATCCGAAACATCCCAAATCCAACCTTGTTATGTGAATCCCATACCAAAAGGAAATATCTATTTAGTAAAATCATAATGAATACCTCTAGGTGGAATATTAGATTGATTTTAGAGGTGACCTCTAAACACCATGTGACCTCACATCCTTTTCCCAATGTCATACAATATGTGTTAGGGATTGTGTGAGTCCTACAGGTTAAATGGATCCCCAACCACCACACTTGACGTGTATAACCACTCAAAATAGAAAAACTCTACCTAAGTAATGAATTATATATTGATCCTCATGTGTGACTCTTCCTCCAAGAAATTATTTAACACCCCAAGATTTCACTGTGCGATTATCTTTGAATAATACAATAGCGTGTGTTGTACGCAACTTCGAGATTCTAACACACCGCGACCAATCAAACTTGCCGTTATGAATAGTAATACACAATTTTTGAAATTTTATAAATTTTATCTCTCAAAATGGAATTCATTTTTGGATTCGGAATATCGAATTTAACCTAGGGTGAAATTTTGGTACTTTTCAGATAACATTTATATTTTGATGAATAATGAAAATTACTAAATTTTAATTAAAAACAACATTTCAATCAAAATAATTAATAGTGATAAATTATGAATTTCAGTGGTTTTAAAGTATATTTAGAATATAGGTTTACCATATAATACAATTTTGGTCATTGGACATAATTTCATCTTTAAACTGGACATAAACAAGTGTCAATCTTTTGATAGTTATTATCTCTTAAAAACACACTTTTTTGTTTTAACAACGGGAATTGATTTTAAATCAATTTATGCCACTTCTGTGTTTTGAATTTAGAAAAATGGATTACATATTTAGAATCAGGAGGTCCAAATTATGTAAATAGGTAACTTTGATTTTTAGACATTTTGAATAATTACTTCGGTAAATATTTTATTTACCATGGTTAAAGGGTAAATCCGGTAAATAAGGGTAAAAAAATAATATTATAATAATAATAATAAATTACCCTAAAACGTGTCCTAACATTATTGGTGGATATATGTCCGACCATGGGAATCTTTGGGTCATTTTTTGGACCCCATGGAGCCACTTGTTGGTGATAGGGACACTTTATATTAATTAAGTTAAAGTAAATACAAAAATGACATAAGCATATATCTTTTAGAAAAAAACTTTTATATAGTGTTATACATAAGATAAATTTGATTGTAAATATTCATTATAAATCTAAAAATATTTAATACATAATGGTATTTTATTTATAATTTTTAGACCTTAAATAATTTAATTTATTTATGAAACAATGGTGATGCAGTAATTACCTAATTAATGAAATATTAAAATAATTGACATTATAAATATCCAAATAAATTCAATTTAAGACTTTTTATGAATTAAACTATTTTTATAGGTTAATATGACATGTTATTATTCATTTAATTATGTTTTTTCTAAGTAATAATGATGTTATGATTTTGACAAAAATCAAATACCAAATAGTGTCAAAATTAACATAAAAGAATTTTTTAAAAAAATATTATATTATTAATTGATATTAAATTCCTAAAAATCTAAGGTTTTTCCAAGAGACTTATATCATGATATTTGTATCATTAATGGACCACTTGGGGGTCTCTTGGATGTATATGGTATGTTTATTAACTATATAATATAAAAATACAAAGTGACATGGTAAATGTCAATCTAATTAACTAAGAGTTAAAACTAAAATATAAGGTTAATATAGTAACCCAAAACCGTATAAATTATATTGGTTGAAATGATATAGACCTATCCCCACCTTATAATTTGAATAATCCACTTTGGATCCATTATAAACCGAATATGAATTTATTATAAAATAATACTTTAAGTTTTCATAAAGAGACCCTCCTCCCCCTTATAAAAGGACACCACTTCTAACCAATTCTTAACACCTTAAAATCCTTTTGGTTCGGCCAAACCCTGACCAAATATTATCTCAAATTCAATAAATTAAACCTATAGTCCTTAGTTTGATCGTAAAGCCAACCTAAGGAGCCCTTTTGATCAAATCAAAAGGAAGAACCCAAAGAAGAGGTAATGTTTTCACCACCCTCTTTCAAGTTCCTTTCTTCTTAAAATTATTCTTTCTTTGTTATTTACATTCTAAAATAATAACTCCAGTATATTCTATATACTGTGATGTTATTATAAATATGGTACAACCATATTCAGTATTCTATCCATCCTTTTAATGACATGTCACCATACGTGCGTACGTACGGCTTACCGTCTCCATGTCGTGGTGTAATTGTTATTCAATATATTATTATTTGGATGGGTATAATAATGATGTGTAATTCATGTAAATAATAAATATAACATGATAATGATTCTTTATATATGATATACCATCCAATTATATATTATTTTAATATCAAAATAATGATATTGTCGCTCGTGCGTATGTACGGACTACCGTCTCCACGAACGCGATGAGATTCATTCCCCTTCGTATCCATTCAAGACTAATTCTCATTTAATGATTAAAAGTAATTTTTAAGAACTTTATATCATTATGGATATGTATAATATACAACCTATCCATAACAAACACGACTTATGTAACAAAACATATAAAAGAAAATAAGTAAGTTAACACCCGAAATGACGATAATACTAAAATATTATTAACAAAACATTATTAGAAGATCATATATGATATCATAATTATGTATATGGTTACTGTATAATTTAATAACAATGTTTTAACTATTATACATGAGGTTAACATACCATTGATTAAGGAAAAGTACAAGGTAAGGGGTTCTCATCTCACTCCTTATTCCCGTGAGATTCATGCCATATTGCAACTATTACCATTGTGTGGAATATGTATTACCCATAATTGTATTCTTTGTGTAATAAAATTTAATTTATGTGTATTTACATATTCATTGTATTATACCTCTTTCATGGGGTGTATGTTTCGTAAGTTATCAAATTGGTAAGGGTTCATTTCACAATCTCTTCATTACCCGAGGTTGTTTATACGTAATTATCTACTGTGACCACTTTACCATCCACATACATGTTTCTTAAAAATGTATTTCAAATAAATCTTAATATATTAAAGACTATGGGATAAATTCATTTATACCATTTTTGAATTTTTATAAGAAGTTTATAAAGGAATCTTTCTGTCATTTTCCAAACAAGGTCCTTTTTAACCTTTTCGAGAGAATTAAGGTAAGAATGTCTCTTTTTAACTTATACGGTGGGTGCGGCTATTTTCTGCCGTTATAAAATCGTCGAAGCTTACCTTACAAGATTATACAAATATTTTAAAAGTAAATGTTTTCTTTTATAATTATGTGACTTTTAAATGATTTAAAAAAATAGATATTTCTCTCAAATAGTTTTGATTTCATCTATGTCAACATCCTTTTATGGATTTTAAGATTATTTGAAGGTTATTTATTATGATACAAAACTTCCATATTGTATTGATGGTTTTGTGATATGTTTGACTGTGGATGTTTTATTTTTATAATATTCATAGTTTATGGAGAAAGTATTGACATTTCGTATGCTAGTTTTAATACGAATGTTTATGTTATGTTTAAACATGTTCATATGAGGAATGCATTGGACTTAATAAGTGACGGGTGGGGCCCACTATATCTCCTCAATGCATCGGTTGGTCTCATGAGACAAACTAGTGTCTTGGAATGAGGTCTTGACAAAATATTATTTGTAGTCTTGGCACGAGGCCTTGACTATGTGGTTATGATATTCTGGCATTATGCATTCCATCATTATGAAAGTGGTTATTGATATTGCATGTGATTATTCGACTAGTAGAATATCCATGTGAATAAGTAAACGGAATTATTTTATTTTATCTTTTCTATATTATGCTAAATTTCAAGTTTAAAAGGCTTTTGTTTTTGTTATACATTTCCTTAAATGTTTATGCTTATTTATGAAAGTTTCCGCTATATTGTTATCCTTACTAAGAATCTGAGATCACCCCTTTCAATGTTTTTTTTACTAGGATGTGAAGAAGTAATTTATGAATGACCTGTAGGGATAGTATGAGGGGATATGAAGAAAAGATGTTGTTGTAGTAGTTTTCACTTTATGATGTAATGTAAACTTTATGAATGTATCTAGTTATTCCAAGGCTACTAAACTAATCGGTCTTTCGAGACTTGCTCTTTTGTGATCATGCCAATATTATGTAATAATGCACCGACACTGGGTAACTGGGTTCGGGGCGTTACAGTTGGTATTAGAGGAAGTATAGTACAAACCTTGGAAACTAGATTTAGATAAACTCTGATTAGAGAACATAGACCTAATATGGACTTTGAGGATTAGTATAGAAGAACTTCCTAGAATTTTGGTATTGTAGAAATTTTGTGAGTTTTCCGAGCAATACATCCCTGTTTGGATACGAGTAGGTAGAGGCGGCTTTGGCACAGATGTACCTAGGGGTAAAACCCGAAAACACCACTTTGAGCTAGACTCGAACGGGAACTGGTGCACGACAACGGGCCTTGTTGCACTCTTGGTTACGACACTCCCATGGGATATGCTTAGGATAATTACCATTTTCTTTACAAACCATTATGACGGGTTTATGAGTATATACTTCCTCAAAGAAAACATTTTTTTATGATTATGGATTATATCCATAAATAGTTCAATTTATGTTAAGTATTTTACAAGTATGGAATTATGTATTTTGATTCATAAACTGATCTAGTTTATGCCATTGTATAGAAATGGAGCCTAGTGGAAGAAATGGAAATTTTATCAATGAACTCACTCCATGTAGGGATTACCCTTCTGCTCAAGATAATTATAGTGGTGCTGGTGATGCAACTGGTGCTGATCAGCTTATCACCATACTGGAACAACTCACTCAGGTTATGAATAATAAACTTACCTGTAAGGAGCACCCTGATCCACAACATAGAGGATCAATGTTAGGTCTCTTCATAAGGCAACAACCAACAACATTAAATGGGAATACAAATCTCTTAGTATCCGAGCAATGGATAAGTTCCCTAGAGAAAATATTTCAGGATTTGGGGATTAGTGAAAGGGAAAAAGTTATCATGGCAGTTTACCTCCTCACTGGAGATGCTGATCAATGGTGGTCATTGATTCAAAACACGAAGGAAGATGATGAAGTATAAAATATGGAATTGAGGGAGTTCAAAGATCTATTTTTAGAAAAATACTTTCCTCGTGACTATCAAGAAGATATGGAAAGAATATTTCTGAGTTTGAGACAAAAGGAGGATGAGAATGTCGCAATGTATGAGGCTAGCTTTACAAGGTTGGAAAGGTATGCTGGAGATTATATACGTAACACAAGAAGTAAGATTGATCGTTTCTTTGATGGGTTAAAACCATTTCTCCATCGATCATTAGTCTCAAAATCCTTCTCGTCGTACGAAGACATTGTCTCATGTGCTATCAAGACAGAAAATTAATTCTCTAAGTCTTATGAATTTAAGGCAAAGAAATAGAAGAAGAGATCTGCTGATCAATCTGGGAATGGAAATAAGGGGAAGAAGGGAAAAGTTGAATATCCATCTTGCAGTAAATGTGGGAAGAAACACCCCGGTACTTGCTTGAAGGGAATGGGAGTCTGTTACAAGTGTGGTGAAAAAGGCCACCAAACTCGTGATTTTAAGGGGAAGAAAGAAAATACTAATGTTCAATGCTATAACTGTAGGGAGATGAGAAATTATGCAAATGAATGTCCTAATCATTCGAGGAAATTACCTCAGAAAAGGCCAAGGGATCAAGGACAAGCTTATGCTATCACTACTGCTGAGGTAGAAGCTCCGAAAGACATGGTGGCAGGTAATTTAATGGTTTCATCAAGTTTAGAAAATGTATTATTTGATTCTGAATCATTGCATTGTTTCATATCTTCCTAGTTTTCTAAGAAAATTAGATATTTCGAATTTTATTTAACAAGGGAGTTGTCAGTTAAAACTCCTAAGGGAAGTATCATTGCAAAAACGTTTTATGAGTCAGTCTCCATTAGAGCACATAAATGTTCTTTATATATTGATCTCGTCGTCATACCTATGATTGAGTTTGATATAATCCTCAGTATGGATTGGATTTCGGACCATGATGTGAAGATTTATTGTAAGAAGAAGGAGGTTACGATTTTTGATGATGATGATAAGGAACACCTTATCTTTAGACCAGAATCGTCACCACCTAATTCTTATCTAGATCCACCCCCCAGTAGCTTAACTAAATTCAATTATTGGGGAGGAAGAGAATGAAATTCCTGTGGGTGAGGAAAGGAATGTTCAAATAGAGTATGTACCTATTGTGAAAGAATATGTAGATGTGTTTCTGGAAGATTTACCTGGATATCCTCCTGACCGAGAAGTTGAGTTTTACATTGATTTAATTCCTGGTTCAAGGCCTATATAGAAGACCCCTTATAGAATGACCACTGTGTAATTAGTTGAACTAAAGAAACAACTAGAGGAATTGAGTAATAAGGGATTTATTTTCCCTAGTGTTTCTCCATCGGGAGCCCCTATCCTTTTTGTTAAGAAGAAAGTTGGATCTATGAGGTTATGTATCGACTACAGGAAAATCAACTCTATAATAGTAAAGAAAAAATATCCCCTACCTCGCATTGATGATTTATTTGATCAACTACATGGAGATCAATACTTTTCAAAGATTTACCTTAGATCTGGATACCATCAGTTGTGTGTGAAGAAGGAAGACATTCCAAAGACATCATTTCGAACTAGGTACAAGCATTACGAGTTTACAGTAATCCCTTTTGGATTGACTAATGAACCCTCTGTATCCATGGATCTAATGAGTAGATTTTTCAAGGAATATATCAATGATTTTGTGGTGGTATTTATTGATGATATCTTGGTATACTCCAAAAGCTACTAAGATCATGAAAATCACTTGCGCATTATCCTGAAGACTCTGAGAGGACATGAATTATATGAGAATTTTAGAATGTGTGAATTCTGGCTTCAGAAGATTTATTTTCTTGGCCGTATTGTTTCGAAAGATGGAATCTATGTTGATCCTTCTAAGACCAAGGCAATCCAAGAATGGCCTGCACCGACGAGTATAACTGAGGTACACAGTTTTATTGGTTTAGCAGGTTATTATCGGCATTTTGTCCAGAATTTTTCCCGATTAGATAACCCATTAACGAAGATCACACGTAAAGGGGTTAAATTTGTTTAGAAAAAAGAGTGTGAAGAATGTTTTGAATAACTGAAGAGAATATTAGTCAATGCCCCTATATTAACTCTACCATTGGGTAATGATGGGTTCGTTATTTATAGTGATGCATCTAAGAAAGGACTTGGTTGTGTCCTTATCTAGAATGATAGGGTTATTTCCTATGCATCACGACAATTTAAAATTCATTAGCAGAACTATCCTACTCATGATCTTGAGTTAGCAGCCATAATCTTTTCTTTGAAGATTTGGAGACACTATCTCTATGGTGAAAAATGTGAGATTTATACTGATCACAAGAGTTTGAAGTATATTTTCTCACAAAAAGAACTCAACATGAGGCAAAGGTGATGGCTTTAACTACTCATGGATTATGATTGCACAATACACTTCCACCCGAGGAAGGCAAGTAAGGTGGAAGATTCTTTGAGTAGAAAATATCATGGAGTTTTGAACATAATGAGAATTGAAAGGGATCCTATTTTCACGGATCTAGTAAAGTTGGATATGGGAATCACCATGGAAGGTGTAACATCAATTCCTTTTCAAATGGTTGCCAAACCATCCTTACTAGAAAGGATAAAGAGTTCTCAGACCGATGATGTAGAATTTCAAAAGATGATTAAAGCTGTGAATGATGGGAGATTGAGTGACTTTTTGTATGAAGATTGAATTTTTAAATTTGGGAAGATACTTTGTGTTCCCAATATACCTGATCTGAAAAGGGAATAGTTGGAAGATTCTCATAGTTCCAATTTCTCTATACACCCTGGGAGCACTAAAATGTATAGAGATTTGAAGGAACATTTTTGGTGGGACAACATGAAGAGGGAGACTGCTGATTTTGTGTGAAGATGTATGGTTTTTCAACAAGTGAAAGCTAGATGGAAACAGCCTGGAGGAGTCATGCAACCTCTTCCCATACCAGAGTGGAAATGAGACAATATTACGATGGACTTTGTCATGGGGCTACCAAAGACTCCTAGAAGGAATAATGCAATATGGGTTATTATTGATCGTCTTACCAAGTCAGCACATTTTCTTTATATAAGGGAAGATTTACCACTCAAGAACCTTGCAAGAAAATATATTAATGAAGTTGTGAGGCTTCATGGAGTACCCCTATCGATTGTTTCTGATCATGATCCCCATTTTACTTCAAGATTCTGGAAGAGTCTTCAGAAGGCCTTGGATAATGAACTTAGTTTGAGCACTACCTACCACCCTCAAACATATGGACAATCAAAACAGACTATTCAAACCTTAGAAGACATGTTGAGATCATGCTCACTTGACTTTAAGGGTATGTGGGATCAATATTTACCTCTGGTAGAATTTTCCTATAACAATAGCTTCCATTCAAGTATTTAGATGGCACCATATGAAGCGTTATACGGAAAGAGATGTCGCACACCAACCTGTTAGGATGACATTGGTGAAAGAAAACTTGTAGTCCCAGAACTGGTGGAGGAAACGATGGAAAAGGTGAAGGTAATCCAAAACCACATCAAAGCAGCTCAAAGTAGGCAGAAGAGCTATGCCGTTAACTGAAAGAAGGATTTTGAATTTCAGGTAGGAGATCATGTTTTCTTGAAGTAATCTCAATGGAAGGGAGTTATACGTTTCGGTAAAAAGGATAAATTGAGTCCCAGGTACATCGGACCTTTCGAAGTTCTAGAACGAATTGGGGTTGTAGCTTACCGTTTGGCAATGCCGCCAAATCTCTCCAAAGTTCACGATGTGTTCCACGCATCACTGCTGAGAAAATATATGCCTGACCCAACGCATGTACTCACTTATGAGGAATTTGAACTAGAACCCGATATATCTTATTGCGAAGATCCCATCAAGATTCTTTATATGAGAGAACAAGTGCTGAGAAAACGGACGACTCGTCTGGTAAAAGTTCTATAGAGGAACCATAAGATGGAAGATGCAACGTGGGAACCCGAGGAACTTATGATGAAGAACCACCCACTTCTTTTCATGCGGTAGTATTCTAGAAATTTCAAGGACAAAATTATTTGAAGGAGGGGAGAATTTAACACCCCAGGCTTCCACGGTACGATTCTCTTTGAATAATACAGTAGCGTGTGTTGTACGCAACTTCGAGATTCTAACACACCGTGACCAATCAAACTAGCCATTATGAATATTAATACCCATTTTTTGAAATTTTAAAAATTTAATCTTTCAAAATGGAATTCATTTTTGGATTCAGAATATCGAATTTATCCTTTGGTGAAATTTTGGTACATTTCGGATAACTTTTATATTTTGATGAATAGTGAAAATTACTAAATTTTAATTAAAGAAAACTTTTTTAATCAAAATAATTAATAGTGATAAATTATGAATTTCAGTGGTTTTAAAGTATATTTAGAATATATTTTTACCATACAATACAATGTTGGTAATTGTACATAATTTTATATTTAAACCGGACACAAACAAGTGTCAATCTTTTGATAGTTATTATCTCTTAAAAACACGCTTTTTGTTTTAACAATGGGAATTAATTTTAAATTAATTTATACCACTTATGTGTTTTGAATTTAGAAAAATGGATTCAATATTTAGAATCAGGATGTACAAATTGTGTAAATAGGTAACTTTTATTTTTAGACATTTTGAATAATTATTTCGGTAAATATTTTATTTACCATGGTTAAAGGGTAAATCCGGTAAATAAGGGTAAAAAAATAATATTATAATAAAAATAAATTACACTAAAATGTGTCCTAACCTTATTGGTAGATACATGTCCGACCATGGGTATCTTTGGGTCGATTTTGGGACCCCATGGATCCAATTGTTGGTGATAGGGAAACTTTATATTAATTAAGTTAAAGTAAATACAAAAATGACATAAGCATATATCTTTTAGAAAAACAATTTTTATATAGGGTTATACATAAGATAAATTAGATTGTAATTACTAATTAGAAATCTTAAAAGACTTCCTAAATAATTTTATTTTATTTATAATTTTTAGACATTAAATAATTTAATTTATTTAGGACACAATGGTGATGCACTAATTACCTAATTAATGAAATATTAAAATAATTGAAATTATAAATATCCAAATAAATATAATTTAAGACTGTTTATGAATTAAAATATTTTTATATGTTAATATGACATGTTAGTATTCATTTAATTATGTTTTTTGAAGTAATCATTCTGTTATGATCTTCACAAAAATTAAATACCAAATAGTGTCAAAATTGACATAAAAGAATTTTTAAAACAAATATTATATTATTAATTGATATTCAATTCCTAAAAATCTAAGGTTAGGAAAAGAGACTTATATCATGATATTTTTATCATTAATGGAACACTTGGGGGTCTCTTGGATGTATATGGTATGTTTATTAACTATATAATATAAAAATACAAAGTGACATGGTAAATGTCAATCTAATTAACTAAGAGTTAAAACTAAAATATAAGGTTAATATAATGACCAAAACCTGTATAAAATATATTTGTTGAAATTATATATACCCATACCCACCTTATACTTTGAATAATCCACTTTTTAGCCATTATAAACTGAATATGAATTTATTATAAAATAATAGTTTAAGTTTTCCTAAAGAGCCCCTCCTCCCCCTTATAAAAAGGACACCACTTCTAACCAATTCTTCACACCTTCAAAGACTTTTGGTTAGGCCAACCCCTGCATATATATTCTCTCAACTTCCCTCACTTCAAACTATAGGAATTATTTTGATCAGAAAGCCAACCTAAGGAGCCCTCTTGATCAAATCAAAAGGAAGAACCCGAAGAAGAGGTAATGTTTTCACCACCCTCTTTCAAGTTCCTTTCTTCTTCAACTTCTTCTTTATTTTTTATTTACATTGGAAAATAATAAATCCAGTATATTATATATACTATGATGTTATTATAAATATGGTACAACCATATTTAGTATTCTATCCATTCTTTGAATGACATGTCACCATACGTGCGTATGTACAACTTACCGTCTCCACGTCGTGGTATAATTGTTATTCCATATATTATTATTTGGATGGGTATAATAATGATGTTTAATTCATGTAAATAATAAATGTAACATGATAATAATTCTGTATATATGATATACCATCCAATTATATATTATTTTAATAACAAACGAATGATATTGTCGCTCGTAAGTACGTACGGACTACCGTCTCCACGAACGCGATGAGATTCATTCCCCATCGTATCCATTCAAGAATAATTCTCATTTGAATATTAAAAGTAATGTTTAATAACTTTATATCATTATGGATATGAATAATATACAACCTATCCATAAAAAACACTACTTATGTAACAAAACATATAAAAGAAAACAAGTAAGTTAACACTCGAAACGACGATAATACTAAAATATTATTAACAAAGCATTATTAAAAGATCATATATGATATCATAATTATGTATATGGTTCTTGTATAATTTAATAAAATTGTTTTGACTATTATATATAAGTTTAACATACCATTTACTAAGGAAAAGTACAAGGTAAGGGGTTTTCATCTCACTCCTTATTCCCGTGAGATTCATGCCATATTTCCACTATTACCATTGTGTGGAATATGTACTGCCCATAATTGTATTCTTTGTGTAATACACTTTAATTTATTTGTATTTACATATTCACTGTATGATACCTCTTTTATGGGGTGTATGTTTCGTAAGTTACCAAATTGGTAAGGGTTTATTTCACAATCTCTTCATTATCTGAGGTTGTTTATACGTAATTATCTACTGGGACCTCTTTATCATCCACATCCATGTTTCTTAAAAATGTATTTCAAATAACTTTTAATATTTTAAAGACTATGGGATAAAGTAATTTATACCATTGTTTACTTTTTATTAGAATTTTATAAAGGAATCTTTCTGTCATTTTCCAAACAAGGTCTTTTTTAACCTTTTCGACAGAATTAAGGTAAGAATGTCTCTTTTTAACTTATACGGAGGGTGCGGCTATTTTCTGCCATTATAAAATCGTAGAAGCTTACCTTAAAATATTATAAGAATATTTTCAAAGTAAATGTTTTCTTTTATAATTATGTGACTTTTAAATGATTTTTAAAAAAGAGATATTTCTCTCAAATAGTTTTGATTTCATCTATGTCAACATCCTTTGATGGATTTTAAGATTATTTGAAGTTTATTTATTATGATACAAAACCTCCATATTGTATTGATGGTTTTGTGATATTTTTTACTGTGGATGTGTTATTTTTATACCATTCATAGTTTATGGTGAAATTATTGACATTTCCTAAGCTAGTTTTAATATGAATGTTTATGTTATGTTTAAACCTATTCATATGAGGAATTCATTGGGCTTAATAAGTGACGGGTGGAGCCCTCTATAGCTCCTCGATGAATCGGTAGGTATCATGAGACAAAATAGTGTCTTGGAACGAGGCCTTGAAAAAATAATATTTGTAGTCTTGGCACGAGGCCTTGACTATGTGATTATGATAGTCTGGAATTATGCATTCTATCATTATGAATGTGGTTATTGATATTGCATGTGATTATTCGACTAGTAGAATATCCATGTGAATAAGTAAATGACATTATTTAATTTTATCTTTTCCATATTATGCTAATTTTCAAGTTTAAAAGTCTTTTGTTTTAGTTATACATCACCTTAAATGTTTATACTTATTTATGAAAGTTTCTGCTATATTGTTATCCTTACTGAGCATCTGAGCTCACCCCTTTCAATGTTTTATTTTTTTCCCAGGATGTGAAGAAGTAATTTCTGAATGACCTATAGGGATAGTATTAGGGGATATTAAAACAAGATGTTGTTGTAGTAGTTTTCACTTTATGATGTAATGTAAACTTTATGAATATATCTAGTTACTCCAAGGCTACTAAACTAATCGGTCTTTAGAGACTTGATATTTTGTGATAATGCCAATATTATGTAATAATGAACCGACTATGGGTAACTGGGGTCGGGGCATTACAAATTTTGCACCATTTTATGAAAATCCACAGTAATTTTAAGCCTCCTCTATACATTTTCCCAAACAGTTAGAGGGGGGATGTGTGGAATTTATCTTACATGTCCCATTTCTAGGGATCCACTAATCG
Organism: Viscum album; assembly: GCA_963277665.1. Lineage (NCBI taxonomy): Eukaryota > Viridiplantae > Streptophyta > Magnoliopsida > Santalales > Viscaceae > Viscum > Viscum album. Next base: position 1,984,668,735 of record OY728119.1, read on the forward strand.
TGCAAACATCCCATTGGATTATCCCAATTTTTATGTGCACATTATGAAAAGATTTTGTATCTAGACTCCCCCAAACAATCAGGACTGGGATGGTGTGAATTTTGTGATAAAAAATATTGAAAACCACAATTGGATTCAAATTATGTAACTACCCTCAAATATTTCTCAAATCTAGTAAAAAAATTTCTCACCTAGAAAGGATGATCCCATTTTATATTGAATGTTACCTTGGGTGAAGATATTAGAAAAAAGAACCTTCTATCCATTCCATGGAAATATATTTATTTTTGATAGATTTGTTGATATTTTTTAGGGTCTGGAACTCACTGATATCCATATAGAGTCAAGGGGGAGTAGGTCAAGACAAAATTGATTATGTAACCATAATCCTTAATAAAGTATTCTTCCAATGAGTTTTTGGAAGGGTCTGTTATAGGATTAATTATGTGAATTAGAATTCTGGAACCATAGATAGGAATCCTATTTGATATTTATTAGGTTCATAAGCCTACTCACATCATCTTTGAAAGAAGACAATTCATTGGAAGGATGGTTTGAAATTTATTGATATCAAAATTATTGACCATGATAACCCTCCATTCACCAAAATCTCAAAAAATTAGTTTGGGAGTCATTTTATATAATGAAATGAATATATTTAGGCATAAGAAGAAAAAAACCTGAAAAAATATTTGTTTTCACATAACCCTTAATCGGATTATATAGGCAATATGTAAACTTCCAAGAGATTTTAATACTAGATAGTGCAATGAAAATTTTCTCATGCTATGAGAATTTTTGACTAGTATTTTATTGGATTGGGTTGTTTATGAAAGACCATATTTGAAGAAGATATCCTATGAAAAGTGGGGAAATAATCTATGGGCTCTGGAAATTCACAAAACACTGTCATAATTTTCATGATAAATTAAGGGGCCTATACACCTTTATATAAGGGAACCTATTAAAAGTTGGGTTCAATTCAAACACATGCTATAAGAAAAATGGATTAGGGAATCAACCCCATGGCTAGTGCCCCATACCCTATCCCCCTACCACCCTAGATTCCTACGGGGGAAAAAATTTGTAAGGGTAACACTCGCCTCCCACAAGGTGGCCCCGCCAGGCCTACAACACATCGAACATTCCCCATATAGGAAATAAATTTCAAACGACCTATGCATAAGACACAAAATGTCTGAGTATGGTGATAATTGAGGCTGTGCTAAGTCCCACATAAATTTAGGGGTACAACAAGTGGGTATCACTCATCTAACCCCCCTTGGGATAGAGGTCCCTATTCTTTAAGGATAGTATAGGGTTACCACAAGACATCTATCATAATTAAAAATAGCTTTTTTTTCATGCCATTCAACCCAAAGTTTGAGGGGGGGGGGATATTTTTTGAGGCCTATAAAGTCAAATATACTTAAAAACATTCAAAGGAGGGTCAAAGTTTAATGGTGAGATTAAAAGTTGATTGGAAAATGGAAAATGAAAAGTTTTTGTGTAGCCTATAAAGTGATTCATGAAGAATGCATTCAAAAAACATAACGTTATTCATGAAGATTTATTAGATTCATGAACTGGAGATATGTGAATCATGTAGAAACCCTTTGGGAAGAGTTTTAACATCCATGAGGTATTGCATCCACTCCAGAATCCTTCCTCATTTTTGGTTTTGGAACAGTAATTCGAGGCCCACTATTTACCTATTTTTTTATTCCGAAGTACTATTTGGATTCCCTATGTGGTTGTAAATTCAATGTGCATCAATTTTAATCCTTTTTGATCATGTACATACTATATTGATTCCTACATTCTTTGTGGTAAGTCATTTTATTAAATAAGTTTTCAATATATTTTTTGTAAATACACTATACCTACCTTAAAATAGATACACACAAACAAAGAGAGGATACCTAAGGATGAAAGTAGAGGGAATTATCATTTTGTGTAACTTTGAGAAAATATAGATCTTATGTTCATGAATAAATACCCATTTAAACCTGGGAGATGAAAGAATGAAAAAAAGAAGGAAAACCCTTGAGCCTCTTCCCGAATGAGAGGCCCATGTGGTCCCTATGTAACTGAAGCCCCCCTATTCGAACGAGATTTGTTCTAGTATATTTTCATGAAATATATTTAACTAGACCCCATGAAATCCCCCCAATCTCATATATTATAGATCATATATAAGATTGAGGTTTCTTATGGTGTTCTTTTCCCTTTTCTTAGTGGTACTCAACTGCAAAGAATCCAATATTTATTCAATCAATTTTGTAATGAATCCATAATAGAGAATTATACTTTCTCAACGCCCTCGATTCTATATATATCATCCAACTAGTATCGATCAACTAAAAAGACCATCATGGACTCCTACGAAGGTCAAACCCGCTAAAAGGATTAATCAAGACCGTATCCAAAACCACTAGTTTCACATGACCAGGGAATGAAAACTGGTGTAAAAACCTTAGATCTTGTATTCCCTTAATATAATTCCTCTCCTATGTATTTATTTTGGATTTATAAGAACCTCAAGGTACTAAAAATCACGTTTTTCCTTGATATTGTGGGTCCTCAAAATGATAATACTAATGAGATAACCCTTAATTTAGGCTTCCCATATTGACTACTATAATTTCAGGTTTTATAAGGTGATATCAATAAATGATCCATGAAAGAATAGGATTCCTCACTCTGTGTAAGCCATAGTTTCCTTTCCATTGATGATTTCATCATCTTGAATCATCAAAGATCCTAAGAAAGATAAATGGGCTTAAGAAAAATCTATACAATTTTTATCAACCATAAGAATCTATGGAAATCATTTGTATATTCCATACACATATCATTCCTATTCTAAGGAAAATACAGTGCTTCCTCACAAGGTATATTCCCCAACCATGTTCCCATTGATGATTTAATCACTAGGAGACATTGATTAGAAATGTATTTTTGTACATAGGTAGAAAATATCAATTCATAAGCCCCACTCATTCTCTATATACTCTCAATAAATAGTATAGGATTATAATGCATAATCCTCACTAAATCATCTATTATATCCCCATTCAAAATGTAATCATCCTAATTGCATGAGGTAAGACTGCATGAAAATGTCTTTATCACATGATGTTAAAATATGTGGTACAGTCAAGACTTATGATCTTAAACTGTGTAACTCAAACTATACAAGATTTTATTTCTAGGAATTAGGATATGTATGATGCTTCTTTGAGGTCCAAACCTAAAAAAATTGATAACCTTGTTTCCACCAATCCATATTCCTTATTAAAAACCAAATCACACATTCACAAGGATATATTCTCTATTATGGTCACATCTTCAAAGGGATAAATTCCTTTCAAGATGAAATAGAAACCACTGATTATGTATAACTCCCAAAACATCCATTTCTAAGCACCTTTAATCTAGTAGTCCAATCCCTATGGCTTAAAAATATTTGAAAATTTTCAAAGATTCTTGACCATAAAAGGCCCCACTATGTTCCTTATCACACTAACTTAAATGGTATGATGTGTATAGTTAAATGGAATCTAAATATGTGGGGTATAATTTAGTTTATAGGGATATACAAATATTCTCTTTCAAGGCTATGATCCAAACATCACAATAACTTCAAATTACTTGGATGATGATAGACTCAAGAGTGCTCAACTATAAAGATTTAAACAATTGCATAATCTCTTAATTAAATAATGATGGAGAACCTTGGATACGAAATAAAGGTATAATCAATGGGGATCCTCTAATACATATATGTAATCACATTAATGGAGAAACATTAATTCATGAGATATTCTCATTGATATGTGGCTTCAATTAGATCATTAGTGGAGGGGTAACCAATCCCATGTTCGGATTTGGGTAGGATTTTAAAATTTGAATTAAATATATAAGACTATTGTAGAGTAGGAAATAATTTCCCACTAAAGGGTGTGATGGGCCTGATCTCCCATACCCTCATCCAATTCATATACCAAGAGTTGTTGTTAAAGACCCAATGAATTCTGGCCTTTGAAAGTAGTCCTTTCTAAGTAAAAACAAAATGGGGGCACATTTCTCATTAGAAAGAGTTTTGTGTTGGTATAATTAATTTTTTTCCTTATTTTTTATAATATTATAGTTTAATAAAATTTTCATTGATTTGAAATGAGGAAGGACCCTGATCACTAATCATTATATCCAACAACTTCATTTCAACACATTTAATGAGTTGTTTAGGACTCAAATATGCATATATAATTGATTGAATATTTTTATAATGTTTATGAGGTGATTTTTTAAAACCATACATAAATTTAATTGTGTGAAATTTTAATACTCACAAGATGCATGAATTAGGTGCTCATATAGTGACTGATACACTCATCTAAATAGTTGGTGGTCAATTTTTTAATGATATTTATTATAGATTTTTCGATGCTAAAAAATTACAATTTCATATTTGCTATAATGACGGCAATAGAGTAATTAAAAGCCTCGGTATGGGTTGTATATTAATTAATGTAGGTTATTATGAATTTGTGAGGGATATTATTAAAGTTATTTATGGTCATGGAATAAAATATATATTGGTTATGTGTGATTGGTTTAATTTGGTTTATGGAATTAAAGTGGTCCATTTCCAATTTATGCTGTTAAATTTTAATATTATATTGTATAAATTTTACAAATTAAGAAATGATCCCTTTATAATAGAATCACATATAGAACATGTTTAATTTTTCACTACTGATTTGAACTGGAATACTATATTGATAATGTCTAGAAGATGAGTTTTTATGATTGAACGAGATGTACTAGAAATTACTAAATTTCTTGATCAAACAATTGATCAAACCTATATATCTATAAGAGAAGAAAATATATAACGGTTCAATGAGATAGTTGAAGAAAAAATGATAGATTTTCATGATTATTGAAATATTGACCGTAATTTTTTTTCTAGTTATAAAAATGGATAAATTTAACCGTTTAATATATATATATATGTCACAAGAATCTCAAGGCGCTTCATTTAGCATATATTATTTTTACATTTTCATTTTTATGTTAATTTATTATAATTTCAAGTATTTATGTTTTCCTATCTATTTCATTTCTTAATTAAAATTTAATTATTGTTTACCAAATTATGAATTTCTGTCTAGAGATATCAAACAATTATTTTATTAGATTTTAGGTGTGTTGGTAGATGGTTTCTATCTTGGAACAATGGTTACTTGATGGATGTGTTATTTGATGAGACCTTTCATTGAATTATAGAGGGTGTGAGTGACTTGATTCACCGGCTTTAACACATGATATGAGATCCTTACTAATTTAAAATGATGAATCATGAATGGATTTCATTACCATATGATACATTTGATATATTATGGGGGAGGTTTAGGTAAAGTTACTATTTAGTACTTCAGGATATTATTATTATTATTATCATTTACATTGATATATTATTCTAATATAGGATAATGTAACATAATTCCTAGAATATTTTTGGCTAGTGTGTATTTAAAATTGATAAAATTTATAGAAACATTAAAAGGGAAGGTTGAAGAGAGATCACTGAGCACCATTTATGGGTGTTTCAAACATCACACTGTCTAAGCATTCTACATGACCAGAGGAAGGATTTGGTTATTTTTTTATCAAGTGCGGTGGTGATAGTAAAATTTATTACTTTGAATATATAAATGATTATAATATTTCATATGTCTAATAATTAAATATATTTAATGTAGAGAGAGTTTGGTCATTATTCAAATAATTGGACATTGTAGGTTACACCTTCTAAACTTATCTAGTTTCTATTCATGTAATGGTAAAAACCATAAAAGACCTTAGATTGATGTAAAATCATAAGAAAAATGTCTTTTAATTAATTTTTAAATATAATAATAGATTACATTTCAATATGATATGCACTGTTCTTAGAATGACTGTGTATGTTTTTTTAAATATTTGAAAGTCTTTAAAAACACACATTAGATGGTAAAAACAAAGAAAACATCCACATATTATCATAAAAGCATTAAAAAACTTTATATTTATTTTTAATTATATTAACTTACTCCATGTTAATCTAACTTACAGTTTTATCAAGAATACTGAAAATGCATTCTTAGTGTTTCAAACTTTAAAAATGTGTGTAATGGTAAAAAAATTACAAATGACCATGGACTGAACTGAAACCATTGGGAAACCATATTTTAATTATTCTTGACTTATAGGTGTTGAATAAATGTTAATATGATGTGCATTATGATCATAATGATTGAATACTAAATTTTTAAAGATATAAAATTCTTAAAAAATTAACACTCAAGGGTTAAAACCAAGAAAAAAACCTCAAATTATCATGAAAACATAGGGTAAAATTGATAGATTAATTTCTAAAATTTGATAATAGAATCTATATGAATCTAATGTTCATTTTTTCCTGAAATTACCAAAAACACATTTTTAGTGTTTTAAAACACTAAAATATGAGTGTAATGATCAAAACCATACAAAATTACTTTAGAATGATGTAAAATCATAAAAAAAATTATTTTATTTACTTGTTACATTTTGGAGTAGAAATATTGAAAATCCAACTTATAGTATGATCAGAATGATTGAATAAGTAGTTTTTAAAGATATGAAGGTCTTTAAAAACATATATTCCTAGATCAAAATATATAAAAATTCCTTTTATTTTCATGAAGTCTTAGCAAAAAAATTGAAGATTGATTTTTTAAATATAGTAAATGACCCTATATTAATTCTAGTTTTAGTTTCATTAATATTACATGAAACATATTTTTAGTTTTTTGTTACTCTAAAATGTGAAATGGTTAAAAACATTGAAAATAACCTTAGATTGATATGAAATCATAGTAAATCTATTTTTTAATTATTTTTACATTTAGGAGTAGAAAAAATAACCATACAAAGTGCAGTGTACTTGAAATAACTAAATAAGTAGTATTTGAAGATATTAAAGTCTACTGAAACATGTTTTAGGGATTCAAAAAATGACTAATTAAGCAGTATTTAATGATATAAAAGTATTCAGAATCATGTGTTATGGAGTCAAAACCATGTAAATTACCTCGTATTATTATAAAATCATTGATAAAACTATAGATTTATTTTTTAAATGAAATAACCGACCCCACCCAATTTGAGTTGTAGTTTTCTAGGGATGAACAAAAAAACATTTTTAGTGTTTTAAACCATGAAAATGTGTGTACAGTTATGAAAAAACATTGAAAAATTCTTTTAAATGACCTAAAATCTTCCTTAAATAATTTTTTACATGTAGAAATAGATGAAACATCAATCTAATGTGTGGTGTTCTCCAAAATGATTGAAAAATAGTTTTTTAAAGATATAAACGTATTTAAAAACTTGAGTTGGGGGGGTTAAAACAATGAAAAAACCCTCATATGGGTGTGAAATCATATAAATTAAATTTTATAATAATTTTTTAAATGTAGTAATTGATATCATGTCAGTTTGAGTTATGGTTTTCTTGAGATTTCTGAAAAAAATTCTTAGTGTTTTAAAACTTTAAAAAGTTCATGTGATAGTCAGAAAAAATAAAAAATATGGAATTAATCTAAAATCATATAAAAACCAAATTTTAATTATTTTTGATGTGTAAGATCAAATATCATGTAAATCTATTGTGTATTGTTCTCGAAAGGACTAAATAAGCAGATATAAAAGTATTAAAAGACATGCTTAGGACAGTCAAAACCATGAAAAAAGTATTAGATTATCATGAAATCGCAGGGAAAAATTATGTCTAGTTTTTAAGTGTTTGAATGAAATCTACATAAATATGAGTTTTGGTTTTATCAATATGTTTAGAAACACATTTTTGGTGTTTTAAAAATCTAAAACATGTTTGTAATGATCAAAACCATATAAAATGACCAGGGAGTACCCTACGGAAAAATAGGCATTTAGTGGCGGTTTGGATTTACGTTTCGCGGAGGTTTAAACTGCTGCTAAATAGATTGGCGGTGGTTTTGAAAAACAGTCTCGAAACCGTGCGTCAGGAAACTATTCGAGACAGTTTTTTATTTGTTATTTTTTTATTTATTTTTTTTTATTTATTTTTTTTATTATTTTGTTTATTTATTATTTTATTATTTTATTTATTTATTTATTTATTTATTTCGTATTTATTTATTTTTTATTTGTTATTTTTTTATTTCGTATTTAATTAATTAATTTTATTAATTTTATTTATTTTATTTCGTATTTATTTATTTCATATTACTTTATTTACTTTATTTATCCATGCATGCACATCTCATGCACATGAACATTCCCATGCCCATGCACATGCCCATGCACATGCACATGCAATATAAAGAAATACTGCGTTCAGTGATATTTGAACCCCTAACCTCTTGCATATTTTCCAAAGACTTTACCACTCCAGCAAGCTCGCCATGTAGTTAATAAACAGAATTTAATATACTTATATATATTAATTGAAAAAACAAATAATACAAAACTAATAGATATAATAAATAATAATAATAATAATAAATAATAAATAATAATAAACAAATAATAATAAATAATAATAAATAATAAATAATAATAAATAATAAAAAATAAAAAATAAAAAATAAAAAATAAAAAATAAAAAATAAAAAATAAAAAATAAAAAATAAAAAATAAAAAATAAAAAATAAAAAATAAAAAATAAAAAATAAAAAATAATAAACAATAATAAATAATAAATAATAAATAATAAATAATAAATAATAAATAATAAATAATAAATAACCAATAATAAATAATAATAATAATAATAATATTTTATTATTATTAATAAATAATAAATAATAAATAATAAATAATAAATAATAAATAATAAATAATAATAAATAATAAATAATAATAAAGAATAAATAATAAAAATAAATAATAATAAATAATAAATAATAAATAATAATAAATATTAAATAATAATAAACAATAAATAATAATAAATAAATAATAAATAATAATAAACGAATAATAAACAAATAATAAATATAAATAATAAATAATAAAGAATAAATAATAAAGAATAAAGAATAAATAAAAAAAATACATAATAAATAATAAATAAATATAAATAATAAATAATAAATGATAAATAATAAATAATAAATAATAAATAACCAGTAACATATAATAATAATAATAATAATAATAATATTTTATTATTATTAATAATAAATAATAAATAATAAATAATAAATAATAAATAAATATAAATAATAAATAATAAATAAATATAAATAATAAATAATAGATAACCAGTAATAAATAATAGATAATAAATAAATTAAATTATATTCTAAATAATAAATAATAAATAATAAATAATAAATAATAAATAATAAATAATAATTGAAACTCATGAAAAAGTATGAAAAGACGTGACAAGGGATGAAAAACCATGAAAACGCATGAAAATGGATGGAGAAGAATGAAGAATGAGGTATTAGAAAAAATGAGAACGCATGAAAACTCATGACAACTCTGTAAAACCCCTTAAGAATTCAACATAATCATCATAATAACCCACAAAAAACAATTGATAAAGATAACAAGCCATGGAAACCCAAATAAACAGTAATAAATGGAGCAACCGTTAAAACCCGTCAAAACGGTCATAAAGTGAAAAAAACATTGGGCTCACATTAACGGAGTTAACTTATGATCCGAGAGTCCGTTCCAGATCTGCGACCAGTCAAATCAAAGATCCTAAAACGATCTTCGAGCTGATAGGTGAAAGAGACCGAATGGACCGATGTATCGGAAGTTGCGATTGTTTAAAAAAAAGCCGACGGGGAACGTGTGCTAGAAACGAGTCATCGAAAAACATAACAAACCCGAAACCCACTAAAAAGGCCATAAATTATGATCTAGTGGTCCATGTGGGTGCTGCAACTAGTCAAACCGAAGCTTATGGAATGACCTACAATCTGGCAGGTGGAGGAGACCGAATTGACACACGGATTGAAAGTTAGGTCCGTTTGAAGACAAGTTCAACGGGACACTAGTGACGGAAACAAGGTTTCAGAGGCCTTCGGAGGGGTTTTTGGGGTCTAAAAACACAATAGAAGCATGCTTATATAAAAATTGTGTGTAACTCTCTTCGTGGCTTCGATTTGATATGTGGTAGAGCCCAAACGGACACCCGGAGCGAAAGTTATGGTCGTTTGAAGTTGAAGAACTTTTTTCAACTTTCTTATAACTCTCATATCTTCCGCAGCTTAGACCTTCTCATGGTTTTGATTATATGTGCTTCTAGATCTTTTCAGGAGCTTCGATTTGACTAGTCGTTGCACTCCAACGGAATCCCGAATCAAAAGTTATGGTCATTTTAGTGATTTCAGGGTTTCTCATGTTTTTTTTATTCTTTACTTCTCATTTCGCGGCGGTTTTACCCAAACCGCCGCTATTTGGTGGCGATTTTTTAAAAAACCACCGCTAATCCTCGAAATAATTAAAAAAAATTAATAAAAAATTAATTTTTTTACACATTTCGCGACGGTTTTTTCACGGCGGTTTCTAAAACCGCCGCGAAACACCTGTTTTCCTGTAGTGGTAGTCTGAAATCATTTAAAAAGTGTATTTGAATCATTTTTACATTTAAAAGTATATAAAACATCAATCTGACATTCAGTGTGATCAGAATGAATGAATAAGTTTTCTTATATTAAAAAAATGATTAATAATATGTAATATATTAAAAAATTTACCATGTAATATCAATTTTTCTAACTTTTAATTAAAATAATATAGTGGGTTATTATTATTATTATTATTATTATTATAATGTTACTATATTACCATTTAATATTTTTTTTTCAGTTATGAGATGAAGATTGTTGAGCTTATAAAATGATTATACATGATTGTTTATGAGATTATTAAATTATTTGTGGTGTAAAATTAATATAAATTTCTGAATTATGGTTGATTTTTATTTATTTAAATTCTTTTTGTGGTGGTGTATTAATTGAAAATAAAAAAATAATTTTTTATAGTGTCTACCATAACAAAATTGCTATAAAATTCGATAAAATGGTCTATAAATACCACTATATGTTGTATGCTATATGTTTTTTTACATAGGAATATATCTATAAAACCTTGATATTTTATAATATATTTTTCTTTAAATAATTTCTTTTATTATGTTTCAATAACTTACGTTACATGCCACATCGAGTTTAAATAAACTAAAATATATTATTAAAATATTTTGGGATTTTTATCACGCAGCTCTTAGATTGAAGGGTATGAAGAGTTCTAAGTAAATTATGAAAAATATATGTTTTATAAATGAATAAAATAAATTCATTGGTTACCAATTTATTAGAAATAAAAAAACAATTTTAAAGTAAAATTGATATTTTTCTAGAAAATTGTTTTTATGCGAACAAACACATTCGATCTTAATAAATTAAATAAAAAACTTTTGGTGAATTATCTTAATGAAATTTATATATTATATATTAAATAATTTTTTTAATATTCATCAAAAATGTTTTTCTAATTATGTAATGATAATTAAATCCATTTAATGAATTTTTTTCCTAAAATGTTAGTTTTCTTAGCGTGTTTTACACATATTGAAAAATTAATTTATACCAATTATAGGTATTTAATTTTAAGAAATGGATTCCATATTTGTAATTATTAGTTATAAATTTGGTAAATATATACCTTTTATTCTTTGTATATATGAATAATGATTTTAGTAAAATTTATCACCTCGGTAAAGGGTAAATCATGTTAACCTAGGTGAAAACTAAGTGATACATCCTAAAATTTTCACACTAAATTTTATTGGATGAAGGTAATTAAAAAATGACCAGCTTTGGCTCGAAATTTAATTTTTTAAGCTCACTTTTCCATGAAAAATGAAATATATAATATTTAAATCAAATAAAGTTAGGAAATGTCACTCTCTTACTTTTAAATATCTATTATGTGTCCATATAGGGAAAAAAATAAAGTTATTAAATAATATAAGAGTCAAAATTGATCATAATGAAATTATTTTCATGATATAAATTTATTTCTAATTTTTTTTAATATATAATGACATTAAATTCATATGAAACACCGATTCTGTATTTCTACAATTAATAAAAAAATAAAATAAATGATTTTAAAAACATTTAAAGTAATATAATTTTAGTTAGTTAATGTGTTCCTCATTTTTTAGATTAATATGACCTATTACAGCTCTGTGAAATGATTATATTCTAAATAAAACTATTTATTTATGTCTTTTAAGTAAAATTAAATGAATAGTGTAGAAATTGGAAATAATGATATTTTATGAAAATAATATTTTATTAAATTACATAGCAATCATAAAATATAAAAAAGGAAAATGAAGTAAATATAAGGTCTAAAATTTCACCCCTTTCCCATTTATTGGCCATTTAGAACTATTTCTCTTGATAACGACTTTAATATATTTTATTATTGTAATAAATTTCAAGAGTGCCCCACCCCTAAATCATAAAATTGAACCCATCCTATCTCTTCTTCCCATAAATTTGAGCCTTATAACTCAAAAATGAATCTAGAAATTTCTTTTCTACAATACACTATCCATAATATATATGTGTTGTTATTCCAAAAAGGCCAACCCTAGAGCTCCTAAGAGGAGATATAAATGAGTTGTTTCAAAGAAGAGTTAATCACCTTAACTAACCACTCTAATTTTAATTTTTATTTTACCTCCTCTAAATTGATTATATTATTTTATTAATAATAAATAAAGTTTTACAAATATACTGAAATATTATGATGATTATTAAGCCACATTTATTTATCCTCTTTCAATCAAATGGGAAGTGAAAGTATCGCTCGTGTGTAAGTAAGGCTTACCATCTCTATATATCTATAGAATTTATTTTCCATCACTATATTTCATGGATAGTTTTTATGATAGGTTTAATGAATTTATATTATAATTATGAAATAATTATTCTTCTTTTATGATATTATCATATCTACATTCTTTCCTTCCAATCAGTTTGGAAATGATAACGTCGCTTGTGCGTACGTGTGGACTACCACATCCACGAAGTGATGTGATTCATTTTCATTTATATTTTACATGGATAGTAAAACAGATATATTTGAGGAATATATATAATTTATATCATATAATAATGATTCTGTAATGTTTAATTAATACTTAACTTTATTTCATCCCATTAGTCTAAAAATGAAAACAATGTTCATGCGAAAGTACGACCTACCTTCTCTATGAACAATGCAATTTATTTTACTATATCATAATTTTTTGAATAAATATAAATATTTATATAATGAATTTATATAATATTTAATTCATTATAAACATTATGAATATTATATAACCATAATCCATGTATAAGGACCAAAACTACTGAACCAAAATGTTTATGAAAAAATGAAGCAATTATCACCCAGAATAGTGATTTTTATAAAGAATTATTAATAAAAGAGTGATAAAAGTTTTTAATTAAATCATATATGGTATGCTATATATGATTATAGTTCTAGAATATCTGTATCATAAATTAATATTTTTTTTCAATAGGGTCAAACACATACTAAGGAAGTCTAACCAAAGGTATGGGATTTATTTTTCAATTCATTTTTTTGGGATTGTTTATGGTTGAATTTTCATTAGAATAAATTATGTTATCCTTATCTTATTAATAAATTTATTTTTTATTCTACTATGTTTATTTATGAATAATAAAATTTTTCCAATAATTTCCCTCTCTTTAAATACTTAAGAGATCAAACGAACATTTTTAAAGAAAACAGAATTTGTTTTACTACTCAGTCAGGAGAATTTTCATTCCATATCCATATTTTTATAAATTTTTTTCAAGATTTTTTTTAATATTTTACTATGATTGTTTAAATAAATATTTATCAATTATTTAATTATTAATTTTTTTAGAGGAATCTTCTTGTCATTTTCCAAATAAGGTAATTTTCACTTTTTTGAAAAAATAGGAAAGGAATGTTTTTTAACTTATACATAATAAATAAAACTTCCTACCACCATGATCAATAATTTTTTTGAAGATCACTTTACAAGTTTCCAATGTTATTTTTCAAATAAAATGTTTTCTATAATATTTTTGTAAATATATATATTTTAAATGTTACATTCAAACTGGAAATGTTATTTTCCTCCTCATATATTTCATAAATATTTAAATGAATTTTACTATATGATAACATCCTTTGATGTTAATTATAATTTATTGGGGATATAACATAATGATAAAATTATTAGTTTTTCTAAAGGTTGTTAATATTCATGTTGATCCTAGATTTATGAAACTGATGTATTTTCTATGGATTGTGCTATGATGAATTGAGGGAATGTTTGTGAAACTCAATTTCTTTTGAGGGGTTCTGATGTGATGATATGTTGAATGTTTTATTTTATTATGGAACCCATATGTATGATTTTCATTATGTGATTTATGTTATAAACCAAGGGTGTTGATAACATTATAACTAAGGATATTGGTTATGTTATAAACCAAGATAGTGGTTATGTTATAATCAAGGATGGGTGAGTCTGAAATTATATATCCCTCTAATGCATTGGGTAATGATTAATATATCACGAGATAAACATGAATGGAATTGGGAGTGAACCCACTTCAGCAAGGGACGTTTTCCATTATGATAGTCTTGGGTTTGAGCCTTGACTACAATGATGAAATAATTTAATACCCCCGGTTTCTGGTATGTAACCATTTATTGATGATTTTAACGGTTTTATATTTAAGGGTGATGAATGGGAGAGTCGGGAGATATTTGAATGAAGTTTTGTGGCAAAGGGGAAGTCGCACGGATGGCACACAGTTTGTCTAAACCATGCGGCAAAATTGTGCATAGTTGGTCTTGGAGGCAGTAGCTTCCGCACCGGCGGCGCACGATTTGTCTAACCGTGCATCTAAGCCGTGCGTGGAGGGTCTTCCGTGGAAGTGGATAATGCATGGTTAGTGCACAGTTTGTTTAACCCTGCGAGAAAACCGTGCGGCCACTTATAACCCAGTTTTCTTGAGCATTCTTCATTCGTTGTGGTTTCCGTCAAAACCCTAAAGGTAGAAGGCTTCATTATCGGATCCTCTTACTAGAATTAATTGGATTAGATTCAAATTGGTTTATTTGAATGGATTTGATTGTGAAAAGCATAGAATAAATCTTCTTTAGTGATGATTTATAGGTTTGATGAGATTGTGAAATCTTGGTGAATTATTGTGAAAAGTGATTTGGATTCTTGAATTTAAAATGTTGATTTTAAATTTTTGATTTTTTGAAATTCTATGTGGTTTGATGAAAAATGGCTTTCAATAAAAAGGGTGTTTTATTGAAATGGTTTGATATTGAAATGGTTTTGATGGAATTGGTTTTCAATAAATAGGGAGTTTTATTGAAATGGTTTGAGATTGAAATGGTTTTGATGGAATTATTTCTCAATAAAAAGGGAGTTTTATTGAAATGGTTTGAGATTGAAATGGTTTTCAATAAAAATGTGTTTGTATTGAAAGGGTGTTTTGGCCTAATTGATGGGCAGATGCGGTTTGTGTTTTTGTTGCATATACGAGGCTTGGTTGAAATATGACCTTGTGCTCAGTGCCAAAGGTGTAATGGCATATTGTTGTGTGGGTTCATATTGAATTCGGGATGGATAAGGGTTAGGAGTCTCCCCCATTAGTGTTGGGATGGATAAGGGTTAGGGATATCCCCCGTCAAACATTCATATTGCATTTGGGATGGATAAGGGTTAGGGGTCTCCCCCATCAGTGTTGGGATGGATAAGGGTTAGGGATCTCCCCCATCAAGCATTCATGTGCATTTGGTTTGGATAAGGGTAAGAAGTCCCCCCGTCATGGTTGGGATGGATAAGGGTTAGGGCTTCTCCGCTCTTCCAGGTATCATGCATGGTTGGTTGCATGGGCTTGTGGAATGGTTGGGTATGCCAAAAAGGAATGTTTGTGAAATGGTTCTTAAGCTTGTTTGGTTATTTTTCTGGAAAAATAACTTGCTAGAAAATTTGTTTCAATTTCTCTTGGAATGCCTTTGGTTATGAATGGTTTTGGAAACTTGTTTATATTTAGTTATAAACTTCTTTTGATAAAATGTTTTATATAAACTATTTTTATATAATTGTGGATAACTCTTCTATCCTAGTGGCATGAGTAGGGAAGTCATTGGTGAAAACCTACTGAATTTTTTACTCACCCCTTCTTTGGCACTTTGGTTATTTTGAATATTTCATATTCCGATACACAGGTAAAGGTAAGGCATCTCATTTCTAGTGTTGCGTGGTGATGCTTGGGAGAAGTGGTGGTGCTTGGAGCATAGAGCTTGGGGTAGATCCATGGAGTGTGTCTTGGTTTACTTTGGGTATTTTGTTTACTCTTCTGCATAACACTCTCATTTTTGTTGTTTTTATTGGTTTATGGGTTTTATTGTGGAATAGTGTGTTTCCCTTCTGGTAATGGATGAGTTGGTTGTTTCATTGACATGAATTATATAGTTGTTGTTAGTGTATCCTTTGGTTGGTTGGTTATTCGGGTTATTTCTTAAATGTTAAATTGTCCCCCAACTTGTATTTTAGACCCTTTGGAATTTATTTCCAGCCTTTGGTATCTTGTGGATGTCTCTTAAGGCCTAGTAATGACTCATTGAGCTCTTAAGCCAATGAGAATTGGCAGGTCATTACAAATAAAGAGTGAACCCAATCCACTATAACAGTCTTCGTAATGATTCTTGACTTATAAGGAAATGATTTTCTATTCTCATGCTAGAATTCCATGTATTATTACAATGTTATGCTCTCCGGGAGAATTTTATTTGATTCATTTATGATTTATATCTTATAAAATACCTAGATTTATTCTAGTAATCAATATTATGATCTTTGATATACAGGGTATGGTTTTCAAATGTTATTATCATATTCTCATACCATTATACTAATATTAAGTTTAAGTGAGCATTGATATCTCTCTTTATTTACCCTTACCTATAATTTGAGCTCAAACTTTATAATGTTTTCTTTCCCTAGGTTCTGAAGAAAGGTATTATGTATGACATGTAAAAGAAGTGTGATAGTTGTGAAGAATTTAATTGGAGACACTTATGAACCAGTTGTTTTTGTGTCCATATTTCTGTAGTCACTAGACCTATATGATTATGGAATTGATTGTTATATAATGTCATCAATATTAATATAGAAATATGTAATATCTATGTTTGAAAATTATTGGTTTCTATAGTTGATAAAAAATCATGTTTTAGTTAATGTATAGAAACTAATATGAGAAAATTTTAGTGAGAACCTTGGGGAAACGTTTAAGTATATAAAAACATCATAAAGTTTTTGTAATGTCTAGGGATAACCTAATTTAAACCTAAGGTTTCATAGATTAGGAATAAGGTGTCATTATTTAGAAATTCTATAAATGATTTCTCATGATTTTTTGGTTTTCTACTATGATTATTTTACTCACACATTTATTTTTTGGTTTTATTAAATGGATAGAACCAGAAGAAATTTCACTAACAACAAATGTGATATAAAATGAAATGACTTTCCACCTAAGTAACCAAATACCATGAGAGGTAAAATTTATAATCTTATTGTTATGATCACATAGAATTCTTAATCCATGAATCATGACGATCTTCCAAAAAATCCAAGGAAGGAACAATGTATTGTTGAATATTTTATGAGTAATCATCCAACTTCTTTTAGTGGATGTTCAGATCTACTGTTGAATGAGTGATGGATCAATACCACTGAGAAATTTTTTTTTGTTCTTCATAGCTTAGAACATGAATACTTTATCCAATATCTTTATCATTTATAAGGTTAAGAATATCAATATTGGAACCTTATTAAGAATACATGTTAAGGGGAAGAAATTGAATCTATAGAATAGAATGGGTTTAAGAGAATATTTTTTTAGTTAGTACTTACCTTCTATTCTACATACAAGGATGATGAAGAAATTTCTTGAGCTCAAGAATAAGGATGATGAATCTATTATAACCTATGAAGATAATTTTATAAGACATACTAGGTATGTTTCTGGTCTATTAATCATCCTTGAAAGAAAAATTGACCAATTATTTGGTGGTTTAAAACCAAGAATCTAAAATGCATTAGCTATAATGGAATTTAATACTTATAAAGAATTAAATCGATGTGCACTCAAGGTAAAAATGGAAATTAGAGTTTCCCACAAATTCCATGGTTTTAATAAGAAAAGGAAGATTTTGTATCATGAGAAATCGAATAAATCACATGGTGGAAAGAAATTCTAGTTACTTACATGCATGAAATATGGGAATAAATATCATGGGAATTTATAGAATGGAACTAGTATGAGTTTTAAATATAGGGAGGTTTGTCATAGAGATAGTAAATGTGAAAGGCACTTTGTATTTGATACTATGGAGGAAAGTGAGGTGGTAACGAATACACTACCAACACTCCAATTCTTCAAATTCAAGGATTATGGAAATTATTCTAATGAGTGTATGAATGTAATGTTTATTTTGATGTTTGGCTTCAATATCCTCATATGTCTAATGACAGAGGGAAATATCATGTGATAACAACTAAAAAAGTGGTTTATGATATTGATATGGTGAAAGGTACACTTATCATCCACTCAAGAACAACTAATTTTTTATTTGAATATGGATATACCCACTATTTTATATATAAGTAATTTGAAATTGGTATTGAATTATTAGATAAATGATTATATTTTTTCATTATATGCAGAAACATATAATTGTATAATGGTCACATCTAAATTATATAGTTCCTTTCTAATTCAATTTTTTTTAAAGTTCTTCCTTATAATATTTTTATTCACCTTTTAATTTAATTTGATATGATTATGGGGATAGATTAGATTTTTTATAGGTATCCTATATGAATTTCCAAATAAGGGAATCCAAATTTCATATTCCAAATAAACCCATGCTCATTTATCAGATTATGAATAAATACAACCATCCAAGGGAAATTACTTTTACCTTGGGGCTCCCAATTCCTGTTCACAAACGATATTTGTCTCTGGTGGTTGGGGATAAAATTAGTATCGAAGAAATACCAACTTTTTGGGTGTTTTTTTGATGTATTTTAATAAGAGTTTTCTTTTATTCCATATAAGCATGGAGTTAAGTTCTCAATATAACTCATACTTGGTTCAAAACTTATTTCAAGGACTCTATATATAATGTTCCTGAGTAAGTTGTAAGAATGGAATAAGAAACTACAATAAAATATTGAATATGAATTCATTCGGTAAAGTGCATCATCTTAGGGTGAACCTTTTCTTTTTTTTAAGAAGAAAGATGAATTAATGTGACTCTGAATAGATTATTTTGAACTTAAGAGGATCAATATAAATAAAAAGTATCCTATACACCATATTTATGACTTGTTTGATCAACTATACAGGGATTAATACTTTTGTAAGATTGACCATCATTTTGAATATCATCAATTGATGGTCAAGAAAGAAGTTATACCTAAGATGAAATTCCATACTTGGTATGGACACTATGAATTTATTGTGATTCCATTTTGTCTTGAAAATCACCTCATTATCTTCTTGGATTTAATTAATAGAGTCTTTATAGATTACCTTGATCAGTTTGTGGTAGTTTTTGTAGATTATATTATTATATATTCAAAGAGTAAGGCAGAGTATCAAGATCATTTGAGGATTGTTCTGAAGACCCTAAGGAAGGATAAGATTTATATATAATTTACCAATTATGAAATATGTCTTAAAAAAAATTTGTTCTTGGGTCATATAATCTCAAGTGAGGGTTTATCTTTGGATAATTCAAATAAAAATGTTATTTAACATTGTCCTCAACCAACCACTCTGAATGAGATACGTAGTTTTCTTGGTTTGGATGGATATTATCAGTGTTTTTTTGATAATTTATCATGGCTATCTAATTCACTCACCAAGTTAACTTGGAAAAGATCCATGTTGCTTTGGAAAAATGAATGTGACAAGAATTTCATGGAGTTTAAGTGATGGTTGGTTGGTGAATGTATCATCACACTATATTTTAGTAGATATGGGTTTTTAATCTATAGTGATACATACAAAAGGGTGTTGGGATACATTCTAATGAAGAATGATATAGTTATTGATTATGCCACACCCCAATTGAAGAATCATGAGAAAAACTACCCAACTCATGATTTATAGTTAACAATTATATTGTTTTCATTAAATATAAATTTGAATTATTTTTATGGAGAAAGGTGTGATATATACACTGATCATAAAATTTAAAAGTATATTTTCACATAGAAAGAGTTTAATATGTTCTATAGAAGATGGTTAGAGCTGATTAAATATTATAACTGCTCAATATATTACCACCATGGGAAATAAAACAAGATAGAACATACACTAAGTTAAAGTGATCATCAAAGATTATTTATGATGGGGATATTTAAGGATTCAATAAATATGGATATTAAAATGATGGATATGAAAATAATAAAATATGGGGAAATGTTTTATCTTTCTCAAATGAGTTTTCAACCATTTATCAAATTAAATATTAAAGAGGCATAGAATGAAGATGTGTAATACTAAAATAAGGTGAGAAATTTTTCTGTGTTTATCCACGATTGTGAAAGTATGATAAGGTTCAAGAATCATTTCAATGGTCCTTCCATACCAGATATAAAGAAAGATCTATTCAATGAGGTTCACATTTCATCATTCTATATTTATCATGGAACTATGAAGATGTATAGAGACATGAAGGAGTATTTCTAGTGTAATGGCATGAAGTGAGGTATCATAGAGCATATTTCTCGGTGCATGGTATGTCACCAAGTTAAGGATTAGAGAAAAAATTTAAGGGTATGTTACAACTATTATCCATACCAAAATGGAAATGAGAAAATATCACCATCTATTTTGTCATTGGTCTTCTAAAAACATCTAAAGTGCACAATGCTATATGGGTTGAAATCAATGGAATTATAAAGTCATCACATTTTATTTCTGTAAGAAAAGTTTTTTCTATTGACCAAATTACTCTATTATACATTAAAGATGTGGAAAGGTTTCATATATTACATTATTCTATTGTATATGATTCTAATATAAGGTTTACCTCAATGTTTTGGTGAAACCTTCAGTGGGATCTGGATATATAATTGAGTTTTAGTAAGACATATAATCCTCAAACAAATTTTTAGTATAAGAAAAATATTCAAACCCTATAGGATATATTGAGATCTTATTCTATGGATTTCCAAGGTTTTTGGGAGAAGAACCTTTATCAAGTCGAGTTTTATTATAATAATATCTTTTAATCAAGTATTCATATGGCTCCTTATGAATCACTCTATGGAAGGAAGTAGATAAATCCAAAATTATAGAATAAAGTTTGAGAGAGAAAGATATTGGGATATGATCTAGCTGAGGAAATGGAAGATAAGGTTAGATCTATTCAACAATACATTAGGTCCACACAAAGTTAAAAAAAACGTTATGATGACAATCATCAATTAAAAATAGAGTTTGAAGTTGGTGAGAATGTATTCCTATGGATATATCCTTGGAAGAAGGTTTTGAGTTTTAAAAAGAAATGAAAGATAAGAACTTGATATATTGGACCCTTTGAAATTATTTATCCTATCAGGATAATAGATTATCATTTGACACTTCCATCAAATATCTCTTACGTTCATGATGTGTTCCATGTATATCTCCTAAGGAAGTACATACCTGATTATTCTTTGTAACAAACTCATAGGTCGTTCCATTGGAGCAAGATATTTATTATTAAGAATATACTGTAGATAATTTTAATAATATATATAATGTTCTATGAAATAGTACCACTCACCTGGTTAATGTTTTGTGGGAAAATCATAAAATTGGGGAAGCTACATGGGAACCCAAGGATATGATGAGGTAGAAGTATTCTCAATTTTTTTGTATCAAAATGAATAATTGTGGGGAAAAAATTAATTTTAAGGGGGGTAGAATGTAACACCATTATATTTTATATTATATTTATCTTTAAATAATTTAATTTTTTTCAATATCTTATGTTACACGCATCACCATTTTTAAAAAAACTATTATATATTATTAAAATATTATGGGATATTAATTTTCTAACTATTTTATTGGAAGGTATGAATATTACTAAATTTTTTTTTGTTTATACTATTATAAAATATATTCATTGGTTACTAATTTATTAGAAAAAAATATAAAATCATTTGAAGTTAAAAGTGATATTTCTTTTGGAAAATTTTTTTTATGTGTACAAATTTTTTTTATCTTAATAAATTAAATATATCACATTTAGATAATTAATTTAATGAAATTTTAATATTAAACATTCAATAAAATGTTTTAAATTCATCTAATCCTTTGTTTTTTAAGTTATGGAATAGAAATAAAATCTATTTTAATGATTAAAATTTTATTTTTTAAAAAATACAGTTTTTATCACGTACTGCATGGTTATTTTAAAAATAGTTTTTTCCACTTATAGGTGTTGATTTTTAGAAAAGGGATTGCATATTTGGAATCAATATGCAAGAATTTTTTAAATATGTCCCTCTTGTTTTTTGAAAATAAGAATAATATCATTTGTAAAATTTATCACCCTAGTAAGGATAAATTCTGTTAGCCTACGTTAAAAATAAGTGATACTGCCATAATTTTTCATTATAATTATTATTTGATGAAGTTCATTCAACCATTATCACTGTAATCATAATATTTAATTGTTTAAGGGACACTTGTCCATGGAAATTACCTATTTTATATTTAAATCAAATAAAGTAACAAAATGTCACTCTCTTAGTTTTAAATATATATTATGTGTAGACATAGGAAAAAAATAAAATTATTAATGAACATAAGTGTATATTTTAAGTTTAATGAAAATATTTTCATGATATAATTTTATTTATACATTTGAGTAATAATATAGTGAGCATAAATTCTTATGCAATACCAATGAAATATTTCTCCAATTAATAAAAAACATAATAAATGATTTTAAAAATATTAAAAGTAATATGTTTTGAGTCAGTTAATGTGTACCAATATTTTTTATATTAATATAAAATATATCTATTATGTTAAATGATTATATTATAATTCAAATATTTCATTATATCTTTTAAACCAGATTAAACAAATAATGTCTAAATTGGGAATAATGATATTTTATGAAAATAATACTTTATTAAATTACTTAAAATTATAAGAATATTAAAAAAGGAAAAGTTGTATATTATAAAGTAAAAAATTTCACCCCTTCCCATTTATAGGTCATTTTAATCATTAGGAATGAGGAAGACTTTAATATATTTTAATATTTTATGAAATTCTAAGAGTGCCCCTCCCCTCAATTATAAAATGGAACCCCTAATTTATGTTATTCAAACCACTTTAATCATTATAGATAAAAAAATATAACATGTTCTTTTATAAAATCCCCTAGACACATTTTAGAGGTTATTTTATTCCCAAAATTCTAACCCTAGATCTATTAGGAGGTGTTATAAAGGAGTTGTTTCAAAGAAGAGGTAACCAGCTTAGCCGATCACTTTTGTTTTAATTATTATTTTACCTCCTATAAATCAATAATATTCTTCATAGAATAAAGAATTAAGCATCCTCAACAAACTTAAATAGTGTTATGATTATTAAACTGCCTTTATTCACCCTCTTTCCCTCCAATTATAAGTGCATGGATCGTTCAGGCGTACGGAAAAATTACCATTTCCACATAGGGATAAATTTTATTTTCCATCACCATATTTCAAGTATGGTTATTAATATGGGTTTAATACTTATATATGATAATTATAACATAATTATACTTCTATAATTATAATATCATATTTACCATCTTAAATTTCATGATTTTGGGAAATGATAAGGTTGTTGGTGCGTACGTGTTGAATACCACCTCTACAATGCTATGTGATTTGTTTTTCATTTATATTTTACATGGATGGTAATAAGGATAGATTTGATGAATATATAATATATTTATTAGATAATAATGTTTCTTTAAAGTTTAATTAATATTTATCTTTCTTTTATTCCATCTGTTGAAAAATGAAAACATCATTCATGCGTATGTTTGACCTACCGTCTCCATGAATGGTGCAATTAATTTTTCTATATCTAACTTTTATGGATGAATATAAATATTTATATAATGAATATATATAATATTTATTTCATGATTATTTTTTTGAATATTATGTAACTAGGATTAAATTATAAGGACCCAAACGAACAAACCACAACATACATTAAAAACGAAGCAGCTGTCACCCGAAATAGTGATTTTAATAAATAATTGTTAATGAATGATTGATAAAAGGTTATACATAAATAATATATGATATGATATATATTATAATGTTTATGGAATTGATTTATAATAAATATATATTCATTATAAATTTGGTTTGAACACATAAAAAGGAATTTGAATATGAGATAAGAGATTTATTATTCAATCCTATTTTATTCAAGATTGTTTATGGTAGAATTTTTATTAGAGGAAATTGAATTATAATTATATAATTAATAAATTTCATTTTTCTTCTCATCTGCTTATTTATTAAGAATAATTATTTTCCATTCATTTCCCTCTCTTTAAATACTCAAGAAACTGAATGAACATTTTTAAGGAAAACTGACTATGCTTTATTATTCGGTCGAGAAATGTTTTCTCCCACATCCATGTTTTTATAAAACATTTTCAATAATTTTATTAATATTATCCTATGATTTTTTAAATTTATTTTTACCTATGGTTGATTTTTTTAGTTTTTTTAAAAGGAGTATTCTAACTGTTTTCTGAATGAGATAATTTTGAATTTTTACAAAAAATGTGAAAGGAATGTTTCCTTTTAACTTATATTATATGAGTGGAGTGTTTTTATAGTCATGAACACTCATTGTTTTTAATTTTCCTCTACAAGTTTTCTAGTTTCTTTTCAAATAATTTTTTTTCATAACATTTTTGAAATATTTTTAATTTAAAAGTGATTTTATAACTGGAAAAGTTATTTTCCTTAAGAAGTATGCGATATGTTTGTTGAAGGTCCTTTCATCACAGAATCTAAAAATCGGAAAAGGGAAATGACTTAGCACAAATTGATTCATCCTTTGAAGAAAATATCAAAAATTGACAAAGGGATGAACAAGGAGAAGATTACCCATAAGTCGCGCAGGTTTCCTCATAGTCACGCAAGTGACTTGCGCGACCTAAGTGATAACCGCCCGGGGTCTTCTCTTGCCTATAAATAGACCCCGTGGGCCCCCCATTCGGGGAGGATTTTTTCCAGAAACTCATATTTGATCTCCCAGCGCCCTAGTCTCTTCTCAAAGCATCCAAAACACTTCTAAGGTAATTGTTTTACCTAGAAAGGAAGATCTAAAGAGGGGGAGGAAGGCCTAAGTGTTGAAACTCATCAACACTTGCGCGCCTGAGTGTCCATCCCTTAAGAGAAAGGGCCACAATTGCGCGCCGCCTTACTCCTTCAATAGATCTTGCACACCCTTCTTCTGGAAGAACCTCAAGAGGATTCTAAAGGCTTTAATGAAGAGTTTCTCAAGTATTACCCTACTGGTTAACCGTTGAACAAGTAAACCATGTGTCACGCAGGCATACCTGCACGACCAGGACATGCACGCCCATGCTGTACCTACGCGCCTTCCAAGACTTGCGCGCCCCTGCCTTTTTGGGTGCCCTTCTTACCCATTTCACCCCTCTTAAGCCATTCCACCTTTCCTATTCAAGATTCAGTCTTCAATAAACTCTTCAATGCCATTTATGGCATGGTTTCTTGATTTAACTTCCTTATATGAAAGGAATTATGTGGAATATCTCTCAAAACCTAGTGATTTACACATCTTTATGTCACTAAAGATTGAGATTTCATTCATTCAACGTCATCCTTTTAGATGAGAGAATCCTTAACCTGAGCTCCTTTTCAGGAATAATCCCTAGTCATAAGTCCTCTAATTTGGGCATCCTTCTTAGGAGTAAGACCCAATTCTTAAAAGTTCCCAAATCTGGGCATCCTCCTTAAGAGTAAGCCCCAATTATTAAAAGTTCCCGAATCTGGGCATCCTCCTTAGGAGTAAGCCCCAATTCTTAAAAGTTCCTAAATCTGGGCATCCTCCTTAGGAGTAAGCCCCAGTCCCCTAATTTGGGCATCCTCCTCAGGAGTAACCCCCAAACCTTAATTCCCTTAACCTGGGCCTCCTTTTCAGGAATAAGCCACAGTCTTAATTTCTCTTAACCAGTCCTAATTTACCTTTGATCTGGGATTCATTTTCAGGAGTAAAACCCAATCATAAGTCTTCTCCTAATTTGGGCCTCCTTTTCAGGAGTAAGCCCCAAGTTAGAGTATTCAAAATCTCCATGAAGCACATATACCTTTATGGACCCTGTTCCTGGATTTCTTCCCTAAAGTAAATCCTAAACTTCATTTATCTGGGCAGTCATACATACATAATCCCCACATTATTTCTTATGATTGCATCTTTCATGGCACAATTGTCTAATTTTTACCAATACCTCTTGTTTCTCACACTGAGCATGACTCACGTGAGCTTAGAGTGTAAAAGTAATTGTGAAATCCTTCTTTGAGCCATAAATCATAAACATCATACTCCCTTACTCGAACTACGTGGGTTCTGATTCCTTTTCTAAACAAATGATACGTAGGTAGCCCATCTACGGGTTCGATCCCAACTCTAAAATAATCCTTGTCCTTCTGAATGACAATAAACTTCAAGTGCCCCACTGAGTGGATTTAAAACCAGCATGGTCATCATAATGACCAAGAGACTTCTGTATTAATGTGTCGAAGGGTACCATTGACCAAGAATCTCTAATAAATACAGATGATTCTCTATCGATGAAGAACCTCGAATACATACAAAAGATTCTCAAAATTTCCTACATATTTAATCATTGATTGTCAGATCTTAAGGAAAGCTCATTTTATACTTGGTATTGTAATAAGGATTCACGAACATAACTTAAATCTATAAAGAGAGTCCCGGAGTAGACAATAATTCCCCTAAGAAAGGTGTGATGAGTCCGACCTCCCATCCTCTCGACCAATGAAAATTCCTAAGCATCATCTTTCCACAAACTAATGAGCACCTACCTTTGGAAAGTAGGTCCGAATGGATGTGGAATCATTGGATGTTTCCGGTTCTATGAACAAACCTGTTAGAAACCGATCAGAATGTTTGAACCTCCCATCAAGGCAGTCATCCCTAGATTCCGAGGGAAACAAAAATGGTGAACCCGACGTGAATCATTAACCAAGTTAAATTGATGTTTTACCTATTTGTTAGGCCCCTATTTAAAACTCAATGAGAGGGCCAACAAAAACAATCATTGACATATGTGATAATCCAAAAGATGTAGTGGCTAAATTTATCTTGATTACGTCTGTTATATCAAACAAGCACTATTTTCCCAAGATCTTTTGCATTTCTAGAATGGCTGCTCTCAAGTTCACAACTGTTAATACTGCTACTGCAAATGCCACTGCTGCTACTCCTGCTGGATCGTCGTCCGCTCTTAGGACGATATCACCTACTCAGCGTCTTCAACACTGGGTATCAAACACAATGGTTAAAGAGTACCGTCAACACGGTACCATCCCAACTCTGGAGGCTGCCCGACAAGACCTCCAAGTAAACAACTCACATCGGTCATCCAGACAACGACGACCAGTGATCAAGAAGCAGGCGATGTTGACTACCGTATCCCACTGTTTCGGGTCGTTATCCTCGAAACACAATCACCATTTGCTCCCTTATTCTGGGGAGGTGAATGAGTAGGTCCCTCAGGACCTTAATTCAAACAGACAGGAGTCCTTCCTGAGGGATCCCACCAACAATCGCTGCCAGACTCGTGTGACAGTGCGCCCTCAACATGATGAGGGTACCGACTCCAGGCGTTTAGCTTAGGTTCCTCGAAGCTGAGCAAGAAAGACGAACCACCAGAGGTGGAATCCGATCAACAGTGAGCAGGTTCTCATCTCTGCCATCTACGGAGAAGTCCACCAACCTAACTTGGTGGAAAGCAACGAGCAGGCACATACACCTGCCTGTTTTAAACCCGCTGTCCAGCAGACTCGTCTGGCAGCATCACGCCAATCCCGCCTGGAAATTCCGGCGGAGTACTATAGGTAGGAACATACACCTATTTATACATCATCATCTTGTCAGCACGCTCGTCTGACTACATATGATGGATCTCATCAACCATGTTTGGCGAAGTGCAATTAGCGGGAACATACATCTGCTAGTATTAATCAAGCCTACCAATAGTCTCGCTTGGTAGCATTCAGAGAAGTTAGTCAGAAAGCCCCGACAACAAATAGGAGGCAGACTCAACTTTATGCCCCCACAATTGAGTGCTGTCAGGATTCACTGATAGGAAAAGGAGGACACGAGCAGGCACATACACCTGCTCCAAGCCCGGAATGGATGTATATTCCCGTTCCGGAAGATGAAGTCACCAAGCATATTCTATCAATGGTGAAAGAGCAGAAGAAAATCCCTGCTCATATTCTGGATGCCTGCCAAGATATTATAACAACTTCAGCGGCATCTCAGGGAAAGACACATAAATCTATCCCTACCAGTGGAGTGATACATCAACAAGTCACTCCGGAACAGACACACACATATGTTCCAGTCCAAGAGGGTTATGGGGCATACTCCCCCATATCATACGGATGACCAAGTCAGGCACATACACCTGATTTGAGAGGAGATCGTCAGCCTAACCTGGCCATCTTTCCTGATCAAACACATACACCTAATCAGAGGAGCCACTTTCGTCAACAAGTGGTTTCCAAGGCGAGTAAGAAGGCATCTAAGAAAAAGACCCGCCCAACACAGTCAGGAGATCAAGAACCAATCTATAACAAGTCCTTGCTCAATACTGGAGTTCTTGAAGCCCTCATACAATTATCTGTTGTAATTCAATATTCTACTCCCTCAGTTACCAATAGTGGGAACATTAATTCTGAAGGTCTTCAATAGACACTTCCTCATGAAGGCTTTCTTCATGACAATTCAGTCGATCTCGAAGTTTCACCTTCAGATGAGAGCCACAGGAACTCTATGTGTGGTCAGAAGACCAAGGAGAAAGAGATCTCATCTTTTGCTGTAACCCATTATGGTGGTCCTCCCCATGATGATGAATTTCGCTGTGAATGTCCTCTCCGCAGTAGTGATGCACATTTCCCGGAAAATGCTCCAGTGGAAAATGTAGTGCCGAGAAATCCCTCTTATCTTGAGGAACTTGAAAATGAAAAACTAGTCATGTATGAATCTTCATCGCTAGCAGGTGAAATACTTTCTCAATCAGAAGATAGCCCAGGGTGTAGGTCATTCTCCGAATCACCCCTAAGTCATGAATCTTCTAGTTTAATCAATGATTTCTCTACTAATCCTGTTGAATCCAATGAAGAAACAAGGAAGCACCAGCTCTGGTAAAAACAAGTAGAATAATCTTCATCAAATGATAAAGAGGAAATGCTGAACATGATAAAACAACTGGAGAAAGGTGAAGTGCCATTCATGTTTTGGCCTCTGGCTAACTCTCAGTATGACATTCCAAAAATGTTGACGGAATATAGAATTCATGATATTCATCTCAACATATGGAAAACTCTTTGTTTGTTGAAAAAGAAAGTATTATATTATGATGAATATTAAAATCATCTTAAGATAATAGAAGGGTTACAACGTCAGATTTATTTGGCATCTCTATCAGTCTCTCGATATGAGAAGGCTGAAAAGAAGCAGAGAGCCCTTCAACGTTCATGCTTTGGTGCACTAAGAATATTGCGTCAGTTAATTTCCAATGCCCCATCTGGTATTCATGTCAGAGGATGGGGTGTTCATGGAGCACTTCATTTCATTGTGCTCTCCAGTCAGCAAAGCCCGCCGAAAATGGTCTCATGCAATGTTATTTCCCATGGCCAGCCACACTCAATGAGCTTTGTTTGTAATCAAAAGCTTTCCCAAGAACATGCTTCAACTAGTTCCTCTCAAAATCAAGAATACAGAGAACACATTGTCAAATTACTCTTGCATCAATCAAACTATAATATTGAACATGCCTCTCGTTTGAATCAAGCATGTCACCAAGTGACAGAAGTGTCGGAAATCATCCAACGATCTTTTGAACCGGGTGATAAAAGCGGATACAGATTAATGAATCTAGCTAATTTCCGGACTAAGGTTCGCAAGATCAAGAGGAATTTCAAGAAAGTCTCAGACATAGCATGTCAAGAACCACCCCAGCTCACCAGACTGGGGACTATTTTAAACCAACCCTCGGAATCAACAAAAAGGATTCTGGGAGTTGATCGAGAATAGCAGGAACAACCCCAATCCACTGGACTGGGGACTTTTTCAAATCATCAATCCCTTCCTCAGAAAAAGTCGGTCTTTTCTCGATTGGGGAAGAAACCTCAAGAGGAACGAAGAGCCAAATTATCAGGATATTCCCTCCAAATTACGGTTCATCAAGAAGTTCCTGAGGGATTGAATCAACAAAAGACAATGTCTCATCAAAGACATGGAAGAAGAAAATATCATAGAAATGCTGATAGAAGGGATGCGATGAGTTATGCATCGATTAATGTCATCAATGCCGTTGTTGCTAATCCACCAGATGAGGCTCACTCAGGGGACTCAGATGAAGAGGTTCCTTCTCATGAAGATGTACACACCAACACAAATGAAGAAGGTGTGCATACATGAAGTAAAAGGATTACTCAGAACATAAGTAATCCTTCGAGTAACCCACTTCCCCCTCTCCGAAAAGGATCCAACAAAGGGAAGGGAAGGAACCGGGTTACATATCCTTCCTCTGGGGAAGGTCAATCACTCTCACTAGAGAAGAGGTTTGCACAACAGGAGGAAGAAATGAAGGAATTAAGAAGGTTGAATGTAGAACTATTTCAGAGTATTCTTCTTCTTAAGCATGCTGGAGTCAGTCAGCCAAAAGAATTTGTTGCAGCTACTGAGATGGATCAAGAATATCCTCCTCTATCCATACACCCTCACAGGTCTAATCCTACGGGTCAAGTGAAATAAAATTTGGAAGTGCTACCATCAGTTGCAGCACCAATCGCCACATCTGTCTAAGCTCCAGTCATTGCACCTACCCAAGTCCAAGTTCAACTGGATGTTTCTCAAATGTTAATAACTACTATTGAGTCATTAAAAGCTCAGTTAGAAACTATGGAAGGGAAGTGTGCGCAAGTTCAACCAGAAAAGAAAGTTTACCCTGAATGGGTAGATTCAATTTCTCCTCCATCCAGTTTTGGGAACCCTGTATTCCCTATTTTCAATGGATCAGGCGATCCTGAACAACATTTGATGCATTACATGTCTTTTTGCGATCCTATGATGGGAACTTCGGAGAAGCAAGAAGTAGTGAAACTCATATGCTTCGTGCGAACCTTGCAAGGACCAGCTTTTGATTGGTATACAAGTTTTCAATCCCGGTCAATTACCGGATGGGAGGATCTTCGCCAAAAATTCCTCCTTTAGTTCAGCTCAACTTTTCCAAAGACAAAAGTTTTCGATCTTACAAACTGTAAGCAAAAGGAGAATGAAAGGGTATCTGATTTCATTGCTCGATGGAAGGGATTGACATATTCCTTGAGTTTAGCACTCCCTCAAGAAGAATTGTTTCCAATCTATGTGGCAAATCTGCGTGACGAATTACGCATGCCGTTAATCAATGTGAAATACACAGGAGGGTTTCGAGACCTTACTTCAATCACTCATCATATTGAAGATTCCCTTATACAGGCTAAGGCTAAATCTCGTGTAATTCCATCAGCTCCAGGAAGGAGAATGGGTAAAGAAGAAACTGCTACAATTATGCTTAAACAAGAACCTGTACCTATTTCTACCTCAAAACCTTCATCTTCTCAAAGGGATCCACCTTCTGAGCGCCAACAACAAAGGCCTTTCATCCAGATGATCAAAAAGATCAAAGACGAAAAAAATTTGAGGATCTGAAGAGAAAAACATACTCTTTCCGAAATGAACAAGTTCCTAGTTATTTCATTTTGGCTCTGGAAAACAATTTGGTTCAATTTCCAATACCCAAGAGGCCAAACAAGAAAGGAGATGAAGACCGTCCTAATTATTAACCTTTTCATCAAATTTTGGGGCATCCCATCCAGGAGTGTTTTGTCTTCAAAGACCTCCTGTAAAAGATGGTCGACTCGGGACAGGTCACATTGAAAGGCTCCTCAGCCCAGGTAGCATGTGTCACTGCTACAGTTCTAGAATAGGAAGATGAATGGTAGGAAGTAAAAAAGCAAAAATGCACAAAAGTATGATGATTGGATGGTCATAAAGACAATCAATCGAACTCATGCTATTTTGCGAACACAATTAAGGAAACCAATTTTGTCTTCTGCCATGAATGTTGCAGAAAAACCCTCTTCGTTAGAGGGAAAGTCCTCAAAGAAACGACATGATTCAAAGAAATAAAAAGAATCAGAAGAATATGAGTATGTGTCAAAGCCTAAGTTGTCTTTGACTTTGGCAGACTTCATGCCATCTACTTCAAAGCCACGGGCACCACCCCACCAAACGGCACAGCCTAAACAAGCTAATCAGGAAGAGTCTTC
This sequence comes from Viscum album, assembly GCA_963277665.1. Lineage (NCBI taxonomy): Eukaryota > Viridiplantae > Streptophyta > Magnoliopsida > Santalales > Viscaceae > Viscum > Viscum album. Next base: position 1,984,701,568 of record OY728119.1, read on the forward strand.
ATCAGATGGAGAGTTAATCTTTGGCTATGTTAATATGATTGAATTAACAAATCCATATGCCAGTTGCAGTTTCAATTTCAACGAGCCTGAATTCCCTGTATCAAACAGAGGAATCAGAGGAAGTTCTAGGGGCTCAGGATACAGGGGAAGACATGGATCTTTCAGAAGCCACTATTCCAATTCTACCCCTGCTAGAACTGTGTACGCAACAGAAACTCATGGTAGAGCCCTTCAGTGAGCTCAGCAAGAACAAGGAAGTTCTTCTACCAATAGAAAATTCAGTCCCGGCAAAATTATTTTGGAAGACCAGTTGAAGGTTCCATATTCTTTCTCTCAGCAAGTAAATGGATCTAATCGGTCTAATCTTCCAAAACCAGAAATATTGTCAACTCCTATCCCAATACAATATGCATCAAATTCCAAAGCATCTGCTTCCAAGGTACCTGCTAAACCACATATTTCTATTGGGAAACATAGACCTCTGGATCAAAAGTATGATATATTGAAACACTTGGCCCAAGTACCAGCCAAGTTACCAATTCTGGATGCTCTGAATCTATCAAAAGATCTTCGGGAAGCACTCATCAAGGCTTTGTCAAGTCCTCAAGAGTTTGAAACTGAAATTGCTGTAGCTGAAGTCTATCACATAGAGAATAATCCTGCAGAATTCCATGCAATAATATCCTTTACTGATGAAGATGAAGATAATGTTGTGCATGGACATATTAGACCATTGTACTTGTCTGGAAAGGTCAATGGCGTGGATGTTCGAAGAGCTTTCATTGACAATGGTTCAGGAGTCAACCTCATTCCCATTCATACACTTCGTCAGTTGGGCCTCATGGAATCTGATTTATCTCCTTCCACCATGATGCTACAGGGATATGATAAAAATGAACAAGAACCACTGGGTGAAGTTACACTTAGAACTTAGTTTGGAGATCTTGTATCCAATTCAGATTCATGGTTGTTGATCAAGAATCAGCCTTCAACATTTTTCTTGGTAGACCCTGGCTACATCAACATGCGGCTATCCCTTCATCATACCATCAATGTCTCAAATATTGTTTTGATGGTCAAGTTGGGACATTGTATGGTGATAAGGCCCCGTTCAATACATGTGAGTCTCAATACATTGAGGCAGAATTCTATCACATGAAGTAAAGGGAGAAATACATAAAAAAGGAGATTACCAAAGTTAATGATCCATATGGTTTGGAAAAAATTCCAGTAAATCCATTTACACATGTGAGTACAGATTATGTGTTTCCTATCAGTAAAATTGACAAGATAGACCAAAATCTAAATAATCTTATGGAAAGATCCATAATGTCAATTACGACAATCGAGCCAGACAACATAGGAGAAATTGGTAATCTACCAAGCAGTGATAATAGCACAAATGGTGACGTCTTCATTTCATCTACTGAAATCTAACAAGTCTATGCTTCTCCAATTAGGCCAGAAGAAGTTATAGCAACATCGGAGGTAAACAATGATGTCGATTCTCAATCCATCATCTCCTCTTTATTACCCAAAGAAGATCCTTCATCATCAATCGGGTTGGAAATGGAAGCTTCTTCTTCAAAATATGCAAATTTTGACATCTCTTCAGATCATGAGAATTCTACTTTATCATCTACTATGCAAGTAGAAACGAAAGAAATAACACATGATGAAGAAGAATAGGAAGATCTTAGAGATGCTCCTTCATCATTTGAAGAGGGTATCTCAACCACTGTGGATGAACTTAGAGAAATAAATCTGGGTACAAAAGGAGATCCACGCCCCACTTTAATCAGTGCGGCCATGACTCTTGAAGAGAAAGAGATGTATATTTCTTTTCTAAAGCAAAATAAAGCTATATTTTCCTGGAACTATACAGAAATGATCGGGATTGATCCTGATGTTGCTACTCATCATTTGGGTTTACCAGAAGAACATCGAGGATTTAAACAAGTCGCAAGAAGAACACACCCAACTTATGCTTCCAAAATTGAAGCTGAAGTGGATAATCTTATCAAAGATAACTTCATCAGAGAAGTTCAATATCCCAAATGGTTGGCTAATATTGTCCCTGTAAAGAAAAAGAACGGACAAATTAGAGTTTGCATCGATTTTAGAGATCTTAATCGGCATTGTCCTAAGGATGATTTCCTAGTTCTGATTACAGAACTTCTAATTGATGCAACAGCTGGCTATGAAGCACTTTCCTTCATGGATGGATATTCTGGATATAATTAGATCCGAATGGACCTAGAAGACAAGGAATCTACATCCTTCAGAGCCCCTCAGGGTGTGTTTTGCTACCGGGTAATGCCCTTTGGCTTAAAGAATGCAAGTGCAACTTATCAGCATGCCATGCATCATATCTTCAAAACCTTGTTAGGGAAGTTTGTTGAATGCTATGTAGATGATTTGGTAGTTAAATCCAAAAAATGTTCTAATCACTTGTCTGATTTGGAAGTCATATTCTGCAAGCTTCGACAACATAATTTGAAGATGAACCCGTTAAAATGTGCTTTTGGGGTAACCTCATGAAAATTTCTCAGCTTTGTTGTATGCCATCATAGTATTGAAGTCGATCCTGAGAAGACCAAGTCAATCCTTAGTATGTCACCTCCTCAAAATTTGAAAGAATTAAGAGGACTTCAAGGGCACTTAGACAATATTCGGCGTTTCATCTCCAATTTAGTAGGCAAAATGTTACCCTTCACCAAATTGATGAAGAAGGGAGTCACTTACCAGTGGACTGAAGAATGTCAAGAAGCATTCGATATTCTCAAGAAATATCTCTTGAGTCCACCAGTACTCATGCCACCTGTTGAAGGAAGACCACTTATCCTCTATGTGACAGCTCTAGAGTGATCATTGGGTGCCTTTCTTTCTCAAAAGAATGATGCTGGGAATGAAAATAGTCACTACTATCTCAGTCGAACCATGCTTGAAGTAGAAACCCGGTATTCAAGTATTGAGAAGTACTGCCTGACATTAATCTTTGCAGTTCAGAATTTGAGACAATACCTGCAACATCTCGAGGTCCAATTGGTATCTTGCAATAACCCACTAAAATTTATCCCAAGTCATCCAATACTTACAGGATGTCTGGCAAGGTGGGCAGTTATTTTGCAGCAATTCAACATTCAGTATGTGTCTCAAAAGGCAATAAAGGGCCAAGCTCTGGCTGATTTCCTAGCTAAACACCCTTCTGTGGAAGTCACATCTTCAGATATTGAAGTCCCTGATGAGGAAGTCTTCTCTATTCAAGAAAGTCCTCAGGCATGGGAAATGTATTTTGATGGTGCTTCCAGAATTCCAACAGGGAGGAAAATGGAAAATCCTAAATTCAACAATGTTGGCTTATGAATTTTGCTCATTTATCCAAAAAAGGCTGTGTTACCTTATTCCTTCTTATTGTGGGAAGGTGGTACCAATAATGAAGCAGAATACCAAGATCTCATCGTAGGTTTGGAATTAGCACTTCAAGCACAAGTGAATCACTTAAAGGTGAAAGGTGATTCAGACATGCTAATCAAACAAGTCAATGGGGATTATGCCATCAGAAAAGAAGAACTAATCCCTTTGTATGATTAAGTCAGAGATTTAATGGCGGAATTCCCTTTGGAACCAACATTTTTCTATGTCCCAAGATCACAAAATGCTCAAGCTGATGCATTGGCTAATATAGCCACAGCTCTGGCAGATCCAAATCGGGACGAGACAACCATCAATATTACCCACCATCGTGAAATTTCACCTTATGTTCGAATCAGAATAGAGGAAATTAATGAATTTTTTCCCATTCCTGAACCGTATGGTCATACTACAGGATGGATGTAACCTATCAGGGAATACCTTCAAAATGGAACACTTCCACCTAATAGATCTGAGAAAGAACAAATCTGGCGACGTGTGGTTAATTTTACTCTTTATGATAGCCCAGATCACCTAGAGAAAATTCTCTACAAACGTGGTTTTGATGGATTTCTCTTCAGATGCATTGATGGTGAAGAGATAATGGTTGTCATGAAAGAAGTGCATGCAGGAGTCTATGGTGCCCACCAGTCTGGACATAGACTGTCTGATCATATTCGAAGGCTTGGATACTTTTGGCCTTCAATGATACGAGATTGTGTCGATTTCACAAAGAAGTGTCATTCATGCCAAGTACATTCAAACTTCATTCATCAGCCTCCAAAGTTGCTTCATACAGCTAAATACTCATGGCCATTTTCCACATGGGGAATGGATGTGGTGGGACCTTACCATTCGACTACGACCAAGTAGTTTAAGTATATTCTTACTGCTACTGACTTCTTTTCCAAATGGGCAGAGGAAATACCTCTCAAGGAAGTAGATTATAAATGCATTGTTAGCTTCATAAAGTCTAACATCATTACCAGATTTGGTGTCCCACATAACATATTGACGGACAATGGCACCAATTTCTGTTCATCCGAGATGAAGAAGTTGTATCAAGAATACAACATCAAATCCAACCATTCTTCTCGGTATCATGCAGCAGCCAACGGCCAGATAGAAGCCTTTAACAAGACTCTTTAAAATATACTGCAAAATATGTTGGATAAAGATAAGAGGTCATGGCCTGATAAACTCTTTCATGCTTTATGGGATTATCAGACTACCACCCGCACTGCAACTCGGTCAACTCCATATTCATTGGTATATGGAACGAAAGCCGTCATGCCCATTGAAGTTCAACTACCCTCGCTCAGAGTTTCCATTTGTGATCAATCATCTACAGATGAACAATCTCAAAAGCGATTGAATGAATTGGAATGGTTAGATGAGAAAAGATTGTGTACTTTGCACCACTTGGAAGTCTATTAGAATTGAATATCACGAGCTTTTAAATAAAAAGTTCGTCTTCATTCATTCACTCAGGGAGAATTGGTATTAGTTCTCAGAACTCCAATGATACCAGGAAAGAAACCTCCCAACCTTGAGCCAAAATGGGAAGGACCTTATTCAATACATAGGGTCTACTCCAATGGAGCTTATTCATTAATCTCAATGGATGGAGAACTCATCACTACTCCAACCAATGCCATATTTTTGAATAAGAATTTTGTATAAACTGCAAATTACTTTTTTTTCGTCCTTGCTATATGACGTTAAACTATATAGAAATGGTCCATACATATGACCTTAAACTATTTGTACTTTCGTCCCACACGACGTTAAACTGTGAAAAAGTTCCCTAAATGGTCTAGTATGACCTTAAACTGCAACTAGGTCCTGTATGACCTTAAACTGCATCATCAACGGTCCATGCATATGACCATAAACTATTTTCAAGTCCCTTACATCCAGCAAGACGTTAAACTGTGACGTCCTAACTACATGACGCTAAACTGTATAAAAGTCCCTTACGTCCAGCAAGACGTTAAACTGTGACTTCCTAACTACATGACGCTAAACTGTACAAAAGTCCCTTATGTCCAGAAAGACATTAAACTACGTAATCATCAAAGGTCCTGTATGACCTTAAACTACACTTTTGTCCAGCATGACATTAAACTGCACCATCCACGGTCCACGCATATGACCTTAAACTATTCGCACTTTTGTCCAGCAAGACGTTAAACTGTGGAAAAAAAATCCCCAATACGTCCAACATGATGTTAAAATGGTGCACTCTTTTGTCTTCACTACATGACATTAAACTGCACAGTCCCCCCCTTTAGTCCAACATGACATTAAACTCTATTGTCCCCATCGTCCTAACTACAGGACGCTAAACTGTACAGAAAGTCCATGATACGTCCTACATGACATTAAACTATTTTTTGTCCCTGCTACACGACACTAAACTGTGCAACACCAATAGTCCTAACTACAAGACTTTAAACTGCATAGTCCTTTTATATGTCCTACATGACATTAAACTATGCATCTTTAAGGTTGTTGTTACCTCTTGTTTCTCACACCAAGTATGACTCATGTGAGCTTAGAGCAAACCTCAAACATAACACTCTCTCTGGGCCGCTAACCATGTGTATGTCCTAACATTTTTTAGGTTGTTGTCCCCAAGAAAAACTTGACCATTAATTCATTCTTTAATTGAACTACATGGACTTTGATCCTTGCCTTCTAGGCTGGGTATGTAGACAAACTCCCAAGGTTCAAGCCTAAAACCAATCTCTTCATGTCAGTTCATCTCTATCTCATACGATGATAATTCGTGAAACCTCCCTTAGAATCAATATCATTACATTGGTTCACTTTCTTCCTTGTTATACGATGTTAAACTATACAACACTTTTGTCCAGTATGAAAATAAACTACAAATTTCTTTGATACCCTCACCTGAGAGGGAACCATTATTTTCATTGATTTTTCAATCATGTTTCAATTCAAAGACTACATGCATACATGGAAATGCCCGAACCTTTTATCTTGGGTTAAACCATCATTGCACTAAAGTCCCCTTTCACCCTTCACATGTACGAACCAAATTTGTACAGAGGGTATTTCTAGAACTACGTGGGCTTGATTCCCATCCTTATGGGATATGTAGGAACGTTCGAGTGTCCCTTGAATCCAGTCCTAAGTCTTTGGGCCTAACCCCAAATTCCATTTTTCAGTCCCTTGGTTGAAAAGTCCCTATGAAAACACACACACTGTGTATTTATTACAATGGTCCAAGTTCTATGACCCTAAACTAAGATCTCTAATCCTTTTGTCCCACACGACGTTAAGCTGTAGTTTAAGAACTACGTATGGATTGATTCTCATCCTTATGGGATACGTAATGAAGTCCAACATTTCAATTCAGGACCCAACTACAACATGATTATGGTTAGCATTGATCTATGTATCTCTGTATACATTGAACAATAACCATCTTTATGTGTAATAATCCTAACCTTAAATATTTTCAGATCCTCATAACCCTTTTCATGACTTCTAGTCACAAAAATGTCAAACTTATGAGAGTTCTTTTGTCTGACTATGCAACATGTGCCCATATGTGGCCTTGCATAAACAGTCTACATAACAAACTTGTTAGCCAAAAGATACTATTATTTGACTATGCAGCCAATGCCCTTAGGTGGCCCTACATAATTCAACCCCCTAACGGGTTTTTCGGATAGTGGTAACTTCATTCTTGGGATGAATGCCTCTTTTGTCCTTATTTGTATTAAATGATAGTATGTAGGGATCTGCAAAAATAGCAATCCTTAACATATTTGTCTCATATCCTCTTTCATGATCTAAAAGTATTCAAGTCTATGGTTTATATTCTCCTTCCCTACGTTTGGGTCAGACCTTCGTAAGAGTGATATTCATCCAGTTCTTTGATAATTTTGTTTGGAAATATTTTCTCTATATTCAAGTACCTCCTTCCATACAGAAAACTCTATACTTTGGAATATTTGAATCTCCATAAACATTCACTGGATTTTAGCACTAGGAAAGTAAATTTCTGAGAGTTCTTTTGCCTGACTATGCAGCACGTGCCCATAGGTGGCCTTGCATAAACAGTCTACATGACAGACTTGTTAGCCAAAAGTTACTATTTTATTTAACTATGCAGCCAATGCCCTTAGGTGGCCCTTCATAATTCAACCCCCTAACGGGTTTGTTAAATAATGGTAACTTCATTCTTGGAAACTACTTCTTCTAATGCCTTTTAGCTCTTTTTCATATCATTCCTCAGATTCAAATATTCTTAAGTCATAGATTACATTTTTTACCTCATACTTGAGTATGGTAATATGTTTTCAGATGAATTTTCAAGGAATTGAGTCAATTATAATCCATTTCGGTCAAAGATATTTCGACCTTAAACATTAGCCTTTTTTATGTCTGACGTGCATGACTTTAAACTGCCCACAAAAGACAGGGGAACTCTGAATAAAAGTCAAGTTCCCAGCTCACTAAACATACATTTTTTGTATGATTTAGGTAACATTGAGCAATTAAAAGGTTCGAAGTTTGTAGGGTTATTTACATTAATCCTAGTAAAAATCAAACTATGCTTACTAGGCCCATTGGCTTAGGTAAAATCTAAATCATGTAGCAAAAGAGAATGCATGTACAAATGAGTGAAGGTGAAAGTGTTTTTGTTATTGATGGACAAGAGTTAGAAGGAAATCCACAGACTGGAGTCTCCTCTCTTTTTCAAGAATTACAAGAGGCTTTCAACATAAGTCTTAAATTAATGAACCACATCCCGAGCTTCATCAGCAACCACCTGGAATTCATTCATTCAATTGGATACAATAAGAGATGCAGTGATACCAGCTCTTCTTGGAACAATTATAAAAGGATGTTCTTGAGTGCGGTTTGGGAAAATTTTTCTGCTGATCAAATAGTGACTCTGTTTCTATCCAAGAGACTTGTAAGATGAATACATGGATTTGAGAATGGAGCATTGGAAGTAAAGAGACATTTGGAGAGAGTACCCTTTTCAGATATTGCTCTAATACCATGTTTGTCTTCTCTCCACCATCTGGAAGTGGAAAACATTTCATCCCATGGGTTTTCCATTTTCATATCTACAAGGAAATGACATGGAGGAAGAATTTGAAAGTTCACACCATTGTTGTTGCTCTTAATGCACAACATAACCAAAATGAAGGAGTAGCAGTGCAGCTGCATTTCAGGTGTATAGTTCTTTGTATCTGGAACATTGACTCCTTGCAGATGACCATGACCATATAGAGGCAGGTAGATGCTCTATGGGAAATTAAGATGATATTTATTCAAGTACTTCGCCAAATCTAGGAGAGTACTGTCGCATATATCATATAAATCATGGCCAATGATGTTCATCATGTCATCAATTCGCTTGCTAGCTAGTTCATCAGCCGTTTTAATTCCCTTGGGAGCCATTGAATCTACACAAAAGTTGAATAAACTAACTCTTAAATGGGTTTATTTTTCATAAAATTTGTGAAAAGAATTCGAAAAAATGGATAAGGCATTAAGGCACGCAAGTTTAAACTTTCCGCGCAAGTGTTCATGTGCCGTGCTAGTTTTTGACACGCTAGTTTTTGACGCGCAAGTATAAACCCTTGCAAGTACAAATACGTATATAGCAGCGCGACAGCAAAGAAACATCAGAAAATAGAGCAACCTGCGCGGCTAAGGTGACCTGCGCGGCGAGAGCTCGAAGGTTTGAAATATGCAAATCCATATGCTTGTACGGAAGTGAGGCCCTCTATTTTATAGACGTGGCCGAGACCCTGCGCGTCGTACCCTGCGCAATCAAGGGCCGTATCTGCGCGCCTAAACCCAGTGCGCCTAGGCCCTGCACAATACGCACTTGCGCGCCGCCCTCTGCGCCATCAAGACTTTCGCGCCACCTTTCCTTTGGATGTCTTCAATTTCCTCAGAGTCAAATCCTCATTTCTTTCATATCCAACTCTGAGGGTGGACTTTTGTTGACGCTCCCTTCATCACAGAATCTAAAAATCGGAAAAGGGAAATGACTTAGCAAAAATTGATTCACCCTTTGAAGAAAATATAAAAAATCTACAAAGGGATGAACTAGGAGAAGATTGCCCATAAGTTGCGCAAGTCCACTTGCACGACGCATTATGGTCGCGGAAGTGACTTTCGCAACCTAAGTGATAACCGCCCGGGGTCTTCTCCTGCCTATAAATAGACCCTGTGGGCCCCCCATTCGGGGAGGAGTTTTTCCAAAAACTCAGATTTGAGCTCCCGACGCCCTAGTCTCTTCTCAAAGCTTCCGAAACACTTCTAAGGTAATTTTTTTCCTTGAACAGAAGATCTAAAGAGGGGTAGGAAGGCCTAAGTTTTGAAACTCATCAACACTTGTGCGCCTGAGTGGCCATCCCTTAAGGGAAAAGGGCCACACTTGCGCGCCGCCTTACTCCTTCAATAGATCTTGCGCGCCCTCCTTCTGGAAGAACCTCAAGAGGATTCTAAAGGCTTTAATGAAGAGTCGCTCAAGTATTACCCTACTGGTTAACCGTCGCGCAAGTACACCATGTGTCACGCAAGCATACCTATGCCACCAGTACTTGCTCGCCCACGCAGTACCTGCGCGCCTGCCATGACTTGCGCACCCCTGCCTTTTTGGGTGTCCTTCTTGCCCATTTCACCCCTCTTAAGCCATTCCACCTTTCCTATTCAAGATTCAGTCTTCAAGACAATCTTCAAAGCCATTTATGGCATGATTTATTTATTTGAATTCCTCATCTGAAAGGAATTCTGTGGAATTTCTCTCAAAACCTAGTGATTTACACATATTTATGTCACTAAAGATTGAGATTTCATTCATTCAACCTCATCCTTTAAGATGAGAGAATCCTTAACCTGGGCTCCTTTTCAGGAATAATCCCCCGTCATAAGTCCTCTAATTTGGGAATCCTCCTTAGGATTAATCCCCAATTCTTAAAAGTTCATGAATCTGGGCATCCTCATTAGGAGTAAGCCCCAATTCTTAAAATTTCCCGAATTTGGGCATCCTCTTTAGGAGTAAGCCCCAATTCTTAAAAGTTCCCGAATCTGGGCATCCTCCTTAGGAGTAAACCCCAATTCTTAAAAGTTCCCAAATCTGGGCATCCTCCTTAGTAGTAAGCCCCAGTCCCCTAATTTGGGCATCCTCCTCAAGAGTAAGCCCCAAATTTAATTCCCTTAACTTGGGACTCCTTTTCAGGAATAAGCCACAATCTTAATTTCTCTTAACCAGTCCTAATTTACCTTTTATCTGGGATTCCTTTTCCAGAGTAAAACCCAATCATAAGTCTTCTCCTAATTTGGGCCTCCTTTTTCGGAGTAATCCCCAAGTTAGAGTATTCAAAATCTCCATGAAGCACATATACTTTTATGGACCCTGTTCCTGGATTTCTTCCCTAAAGTAAATCCTAACCTTCATTTATATGGGCAGTCATACATATATAAGCCCCACATTATTTCTTATGATTGCATCTTTCATGAAAAAATTGTCTAATTTTTACCAATACCTCTTGTTTCTCACACTGAGTATGACTCACGTGAGCTTAGAGTGTAAAAGTAATTGTGACATCCTTCTTTGAGCCATCAATCATAAAAATCATACTCCCTTACTCTAACTACGTGGGTTCTGATTCCTTTTCTAAACAAAGGATACATAGGTAGCCCGTCTATGGGTTCGATCCTAACTCTAAAATAATCGATGTACTTCTGAATGACAATTAACTTCAAGTGCCCCATTGAGTGGCTTTAAAACCAGCATGGTCATTATAATGACCAAGAAACATCTGTATAAATGTGTCGAAGGGTACCATTGACCAAGAATCTCTAATAAATACAGATGATTCTCTATCGATGAATAACCTCGAATACATACAAAAGATTCTCTAAATTTACTACATATTTAATCATTGATTGTCAGATCTGAAGGAAATCTCATTTTATACTTGGTAATGTAATAAGGATTCACAAACATAACTTAAATCTATATAGAGAGTCCCAGAGTAGACAATAATTCCCCTCAAAAAGGTGTGATGAGTCCGACCTCCCATCCTCTCGACCAATGAAAATTCCTAATCTTCATCAGTCCACAAACTAATGAGCACCTACCTTTGGAATGTAGGTCCGAATAGATGTGGAATCATTGGATGTTTTCGGTTCTACGAACAAACCCGTTAGAAACCGATCAGAATGTTTGAACCTCCCATCAAGGCGGTCATCCTCAGATTCTGACGGAAACAATGTTAAAGGAATATTTATAAATATAAACATAATTTTATGTTAATTATTCTTTACATGGGATATGATACAATGATACCATTATTAATCTTTCTATAGATGGTTAATTTTTATATTTATGATATGTTTATGAAACCCATTTATTTTCCAAGGGTTATTCTATGATTAATTGAGGAAATGTTTATAAAACAAATTTTATATACATGGGTTATGATTTAGTGATATGAAGAATGTTTTATGATATCATGGAACACATATTTATGGTTTTTATTATGTGATACGTGGTTATATTATAAACCAATAATGGTGGTTATGTTATAACCCATGATAGTAGTTCATTTTAAGCCAATAATGGTGGTTAGGTTTTAACTGAGGATGGGTGGGACCAAAATTATATATCCCTAAAATGCACTGAGTAATTATTGACATATCATGAGATAAGTAGGATTGTACTAGAGAGTGATTCGAGTTCAATAAGGTAATTTTTTCTCTATGATATTATGAGGAGTAGTCCTTAAATATTATGATAGAATATGGAATGAACCTAATCAACTATGATAGTCTTGGAAGTGAGATTTTAATACTAAGAAATGATTTTCTATGCTTATTACACAATTCCATTTATTATGGGAATGTTATGCTCTCATAGATTATGTTCTATTATTTATTTACAACTCATATCTTACGAACTCACTGGATTTATTCCATGAATCAATATTATGATCTTTTATATTAATGGTATAGTTTTAAAATTTATTTATCAAGTTATCATACACTTATACTCATGTTAAGTTTACATGATCATTTATATCTCCATTTATTTACCCATACTGAGCATCTAAGATCACCCTTTCTAATGTTTTATTTGCCTATGTTTTGAATAATTTTATTAAATGTGATATGTCTAATAAGTGTAATAGTTATGAAGAAATTAATGTGAGAAACATATGAACTGGTTATTTATGTGTCCATATTTTTAAAAATACTAGACCCATACGATTTTGGTGTGTATAGTTATGTTATATAATTAATATTCTTCTAAAAAGATGAAATTTCTATGTATTTAAAGTTGGGTATCTATAGTTACGAATTACATAATTTGGTTTCTATAACCACTAATTTTATGGTCTGTAGAAACCGCTATATTATTGTCTCTATTTACTATTATAATGGAATAAATGTGACTTTCATATATTGGTTGTTGGGTAACCAATACAGTTTATTAATGACCAAATTTTTTATCGCTAATGACCCTATTTATAATAGCATAACATGACCTCTCCAATGATCAACCCAACCTCTTATAAAAAAAGCATGTTCCCATCATAAAAACAATTTTTTATTTTAGTAATAATATATATAATATAAAAACAAATTTTAATTTAAATTTTATATAATCATTGTTAAATTTCAATTCGAATGATACATGATTACTTCAAACATGTCATAGATTATTTTTTAGTTTTTGTTGTAATGTATTGTGATAATATAACTGGGTATTCTTTGTTTTGATTATGAGATGTTCATTTTGAACAAAAATGTCTCTTATATGAAAATAATCACTTTCAGTCATACCATCCACACTATATACTGTATTGACAAGAGGTTAATTCCTATACTTAAAAAATGATTTTTCAAACATTTTTATTAATTAACAAGAAAAATATCATGTGTTTTATTGGTTTTGACAATGTGAAACATATTTTGAACTAAAATGTCTCTTTGAAATAAAAAAACAACTTTCTGTCATTTTGGCCACATTGTGTGTTAGACTATACATCTCAAAAATTAATTATCAATATTTTTCCAAAAGTTTCAAGAAAGTTTGAGTATGTTTTCTCAGTTTGGAGTACGCAACATAAATTTTGAGATAAAATGTATCTTTGAAATGGAATCATGTACATTTAGTTATACCAGGAACACTTTGTATAAAATTGAATTGAGTACGCAATGCATGTTTTGAACTAAAATGGATCATTTGAATTGAAACACACACTTTTAGTCATTCTAGAAGAATTGTGTGCTAGATTTATGTGTGGTTAATTCCTATATGTAACAAATAAATTATTGATAATTTTCAAACAAATATCAAGAAATTCGAAGTGATCTTTATTAGTTTTGAGTACGTGATACATGTTTTGAACTAAAATGACACATTTAAACTAAAATTATGCACTTTTACTTATAATAGGATTAATTATTACACATCAAAAATTAATTGTTGATAATATTTATAAAGTATCAATAAAATAAGAGTGTCTTTTCTCAATTTTGAGTTTGTGATTCATGTTTTGACTGAAAATATCACTTTTAAATGAGATCATTCACTTTTAGTCATAAAGGCACTCATCGTGTGATATATTTATGTGAGGATAATTCCTAGACATCATAAATGAATAAAAAATAATTTTCATAAATTATGAATTAAAAATATGTGTGTGTTTTCTTGGTTTTTAATTTTTGATGCATGTTTTGAACTAAAGTGTCACTTTTAAATGAAGACACACACTTTTAGTCATAATAAAGACACTATATGTTATATTGAATTGTGATTAATTTATATATTTTAAAAAAATTTATCAATATGCTTCATAAAATATCATGAAAATATGAGTTTTTTATCTCAGTATTGAGTATGTGATGTGTGTTTTGAACATAAATTTCACTTTTAAAAGAAAAATATGAGCTTTTGGTCTTACTAGACTTATCATTTTTCATATTGATGTGATATTAATTCCTACAAGTCACATGTGAATTATTAATGATTCTTAAAAAGCATCAAGACAATCGAATATCATTTTATTGGTTTTATAAACGTAACATTCATTTTAAGCTAAATTTTTACTTTTAAATGAAATCCTACCATTTTAGTTATAAAGTAATTTATCGTGTGTTATATTTATTTCTTGTTAAATAATGCATATAAAAAATGTATAACTTTTTTTTTATAAAAAGTATAAATTGATAATTTTTAGCGTGTTTTCTATATTTTTTATGTGGTGTATGTTTTAAAATAAAATGTCATTTTTAATGAAAACACACACATTGATTCATACCGAACTAACCGTGTGTGAGATTAACATGTAGTTAGTTATAACATTTCTCAAATTAATTATTGATATTTTTATCAAAATATTATGGTAATTGGTGTAACCAATGAGAAACATATACATTAATATCTCCATCATATTTAATGATATATACACTAAAACCAATTTTTATATGATTTAATTTTGTTATATTATATTTTATGACTTAGTGATATTGTAAAGAATAATTGTAATGCTTCTTCCAGTGCATATCGTGATATGTGACTATCCACATCATATGGATTGACCCAATAAAGGTCATAATTTATGAATATCCATATCATAAGGAATTATATTTGATAAAATTATATTATATTTGATAATTATGGTTACCTTTTAGTGATCTTCATCAAAGACATATAATGATGGTTGGAGATGGTGTAGTGGTGGAAATAGTGCAAGTTACACATTTATGATTTCTTTATTTCCATTTTATATGTGGTTTCATTTTGTTAGCAAGGTGATCTTGAATTTTGGTCTCTTTAATCATTAATTTTTATTTAATAATTTTTATTAGGTTTATTGAAAATCTAGACATCAATGATCCTAAATATAAAAAATGATCAACTTTTTAAATAATGTGGTATCCTAATCTTACATCCATAATTTTATTATACAATTAATTTATAAAACAAAAATCTATATATTATATCTTATTCTTACTTATATTAAACCCTTGTAAAGCATCTCTCCAAAAATATAACTTAAAATGCTAAGAAAAGTAACAAATATATATTAGATTAACCAGCTCTTCATGATTTATATGAAAAAATTATAAACATGATAGGAAATCACCTCTTCATGGTGTCTACAAATATTATAACACCATGAACATTTCCCACTCATATTTAAACAAATTTACTTAGAATTTTTAATATGTGGACTATCAACAATCCATGTAGTTCTAATACAATATAGATAAAAAATAGTTAATAAATATTTTAAATGAAATTGTTATTAACTTTGAAAATACCACTTCAGGGATGACTGTTTGTGGATGGAATATCATATATTTCATAAATTTGCAAATTTAATAACCATAATCATTGTCATTATATTTCTTTGGACACTAAATAAACATTTACAAAAATGAAATTTGTTTTGATATATGTTTTAATAGTGAAATATTATAAAATCTACCCTAATAATTTTCCATTTATATTAATCTGTTGTATTTTTATGCATGTTTTCCATATTTATACCAAGGATTTTATGATAAATATACACCAACCCATAATAAAAAAATACCTATTCAAACATAATATAAAATACATAATTTTATGTTTATTTGAAAAATATTTTTTTGTAGTGTATTTAAAATTCATAAGGGATATCCACATTTCCCAGGTGGAGACAAATTCTATGATTATTCATGATGAATTGATTGGTAAAGGATCCGTCCCTTGCTCAATCTCTTACATAATTAGGCAATGCAAATGTCACGACCCGTCCTCAGGGCCCATGCTGTGACTACCCCAAGCCCGCCTTCCATAGGCCAGGGGCTGGCGACTAGCACCCAAGGTGTAAATACCAATAAAAAGGGAAGGCATTGACTTTACAAAACGAAAGCACACTAAAAGAGTACAAGTAGAAGCTACACTATGTAAAGCAGTATAACAAATGTGTTGAAAGTACAAGGGGCCGGAAATACAATCCCAAAAGAAAGGTATAGATACAATTGAAAGTAAAGTACAACTCAAAGGACAACAACTGAAAGGTGACAAGAAGCTCCTGGATCGTCCTCCGGGTTCCTACCTGAAGGGTAGGTACATATGTCCTCCTCAGCACTCCACGTCTGTCCGTCTCCTCTGGGTACTGACTCGTCGTGAGATCCACCTCTCGGTATCGACTTGTCGTGAGATCCACCTCCGGGTACCATCCAGCTCTACAAGTCTCAACCACGATCAGTGATGTCTGTCGCCTGCAACCAACACAACGAAGTACGGGAAAAGCCCGTGCAGGGGTGAGTATACGATACTCAGTAGGGACCTCGAGACCCTCAAGGTCTCACCAAAATCCAACAAGGATAATCACAAGGAAAGTTCTCAACAGATAACGCTTACTTAGGTATAAGCCCATACTTATACCTAAGTTACAAAGTAACCCATCTCATCCACAAGGTATCACACAAATATGAAGTCTACGAATAACCACCACTTAGGTATATTACCATACATATACGTAAGTTATCTAGTAACCCATCTCAATCATGAGGAAAACACGAAGGTCATTGACTCAGATCAAACCAGGATTTTTATTATCAAAAACGTAACTGCTGAAGAGCTCCGTCTCTGACGAGTACAGTGATCCTGTCACGACTCCGAGGTACTGCTCAAAAACCTAAGACTTCTGAGGTACTCCTCCTGTCGAGTAATGCGGGTCTGCCACCTCACAAAGTACTGCTCCTCCACCATGGGTCTTCCACCTCACACAATAGTGCTCCCCCTCATAGACTACAGAGGTACTCCTCCTGTCGAGTACCACGAGTCTGCCACCTCACAAAGTAGTGATCCTCCGCCATGGGTCTGCCACCTCACAAAGTAGTGCTCTCCACTGGGCTATGTAAGTCACTCCAAATAAAATTTGAAAAACAGTCATCAGGTCTCAGCCAGCTACACAGTCTCCGTACTCCGTACGCTCGTCTCTGGGAGGGTCCGCTCCACGAGCTACATGCCGATAATCCAAGTATCACAAAGTCCCATGAATAAGTATCTCAAAGGACTGCCTCATCATAGGGGTCTCAACGCAACAGACAGCGCGTCAATCGGACGCCCGGTCTGTGAGTTATTAGCCCTTTCGTCCCAGGGGCCCGGTTGGTTTCGTGTACGAACCAACACGACCGTATCTCAACTATACCCCGAACTCACATAGGGTATACTCATAGGGACCTTTTCTCAACGAGATCACCAACTCCGCTGACGATTCGTCAAACGGACGTCCAGTGTAAAAGTTCTCGGCTTTTCCGTTCTAGGGGCCCGGTTGGATTTCAGGTACAATCCAACTTGGTCATACCTCAACTGTGTCCAAACCTCGAGTGGAGTAAGCCAAAAGGTGAATCTCACTAATAGGAACCCAACAAAGTTGACGGCATGTCAATCGGACGTCCGGAGCTCAAGTTATAAGCGTTTCCGCTCCGAGGGCCCGGTTGGTTTCGGGTTCGAACCAACCCGGACGTATCCAAAGTTCTCCGAAACCTTGAGTGTAATATAGAGAATCGACCGTCTCGATCCAAGGATCCCATCTCAACTGAAGGTGCGTTGATCGGAGGTCCGTAGCTCAAGTTATGGGCATTTGAACGAAACTTCCCGAGAATAGGGGGTTCGGGCCCGGTCCGACCCGGCCCGATACCCCCTGGGTCGGCCCGATAGGGCGCGGCCTGGCCCAAACGGCCCGGCCCGGACCCACCGGCTTGGCCCGACCCAGCCGGCCCTGGCGGTCCGGTCTGCTCGGCCCGCCCTGGTCTTGCCGGGGGAGGGCGTTGGGGGCCAGCTGGCGCGGCACTTAAGCTGCGCCCCTCAGCTTCCGGAACGGCTAAGCCGTTCCGGTTTGGTCCACCGCCATGGCTCAGACGCGACGGTTCTGTTTCGGCGGCGCGCTGCCACCGCCAGTTACCGGCGCCTCCGCGCCGGCGGGGCGCGCCGCTGCCGCTTTCTGCGGACCACCGGACACGCACCAGTGGTCCGTTTCTCCTGCCGTCTGTGCCTACGGTCACTATGGGACCCGTATTTCACTGTGGAGACTTCAAATCACCATTGCGGACAATTTCTTCATCTCCCGTCAATCCGCACATCAATAAAAAAGCTGCGGAGGGTTGTCGGGCCGTGTTTGTTTGGCCCGCACCCTCCGCGTTGGGTGTTATCAATTGGAAATCATTTAAACACATCCTTTTAATCATTGACGAGGGTATAATTTATTCAAGTAAAAATTATACTAACATCATATTATTAAAAGCTCATGCTCTTGAGATAAAACCACTCAAATTGAAATTAAACAAAACTTTCCCTACCTCAATCCATAATACATCAATGACTAGGGTATAATTTATTCAAAATAAATTATACAAACACCCTGCAATTAAATACCCACGCACGATGGTATAATTCACATAAACACTATATACAAAACCCCCTACCTCGTGTCGTTCGTCGTTTGTTGATGATATCGCAAGAGGGTGGACGTCGGCTCATCAACGTCGTCCCAAGGGAGGTGATGAAGATGACGATGGTCGCTGGCGTTCATCGCTTCCGTCGTCATCGGTGTGCACCCAAGGAAGTGACGTCTCCTCTCTTTTTGCGAAGTAATAAGAGGATGGAGAACTTTTCTTTGTTGAGGGAGGAAGTCGTTTCTTCGTGGATGAAGGGAACTCTCCTCAAATCCTTCCAAGGTATTAGCCAACCCCAAAATCTCATAAAGCTTCCCTCTTTTAAAATATACCCAATCAATTCAAAAGGAGTCAAGAGGTGAGACAAATAAATTAATAAGGTTATTAATTATCCTAGTTGGCCTCATTAAACTTGGGAGGTGGAGAGGCTCCACCACAATAAATGTGTGGAGTTTCCATGCATTTAATTAGGGGGGGTGAGTTATGGGGAGGTCAAGGGGGTTATGGGGGAGGTGATGAGTTAGGGTCTCATGTGGGCCCTACCACACTAAACTTTCTTATAGTAGGTTAGGTGGGTGTGGTCCCCACATCTAACTCCCCCTTTGTTGAAAATAACACCTTCCATGAATAAAATTTGTGCACAAAATTTTTTATTTAATTCAACTAAACCCAAATATTAAACCTCAACCCACTAAAAATACAACTATAGCAAAGGTCCCCTTAAGCAAATACCGGCACTGCAGTTTCATCGATGCCCTCAGATTTCTATTCCGAGAACCGGTTCAAAAGTTAGGAAAACCCACTCATTCGTTCACTGAATGTACCCGAGCTAAACTTCAGGAATTGATTCCGGGCACACCGGGCCTCAGAATCAGGTGCCGTCAGAAACTACGGACTCGTAAAATTCCAAATAAATTAGGAAAAAATTTCCATGAAATTTCCGGGTCTTTACAGCGAAGCCCTTCTGAGCAACAACATTATGGTCACCCACACCTGGAGGGAGGGTAACAAAGTGGAGGACTACTTGGCTTCCCTTGAGGCCCCTTGTACCTTGTTTAGTTTCCTTTCTGATTCTTCCTTACTTAAACCTGAGGGGAAGAACTTGATTTGGGCTGATTCGCTTGGTTTGCATTACTTTCAGCCTCCATAGGTCTTGGTTGTTTTCTTTACCTGTATCTCTCCTTGACTATAGTAAAAATTATAATGTTAATGATGATAATGAACTTCTTGTTTGGTTGATTTGTTAGATATCCATGCTTTAGATCAAAAATATATATATTCAGAGAATTCAAATTGATCAACATGAGCATCTAGTGATTCCTAAAAAACAAAAATGAATAAATAATGAAAAAATGAAAAAATATTTTATATGAATCGATAGTAAATATTTTCCTCTATATTAAAGGCATTAAGAATATAATATTATATAATATTTTATTTTCAAAAATTGTGGCTACTTTTTGAACTCTTAATAAAATTTAATCTTTAAACATTGATGTTTTTTGTAGTGGTTACATGAGGACTAATGTGTTAATTTTTTATAGCGTTTACCTTTTACATTGTAGTGGTATATACAGCTATAGAAAATATAAATAGTATTAAAATTTAATTAATATAGTAGTTCAATTATTGAACAAAATGATTAGGAAAATG
This sequence comes from Viscum album, assembly GCA_963277665.1. Classification (NCBI taxonomy): domain Eukaryota; kingdom Viridiplantae; phylum Streptophyta; class Magnoliopsida; order Santalales; family Viscaceae; genus Viscum; species Viscum album. The sequence continues at coordinate 1,984,722,100 of OY728119.1, forward strand.
TACCTCATATATAAATTCACAATTGAGACTCCTAACTATTCTTTCTTCAGAACTGAATTAACATTCTCAAGGCCAATAATGTCAGAAATGGTCTCCTAATACATTTGTTTTTTAAATTAAATATAGGCTATATTTTTACCATGGAAAAAGTATATTCAGAAACTATAAATGTTGAAAAATGTTGTAGTGGAATTGGTGGGGGTAAAGGAACTCTCAGAAAATATTTTTGGTCTATTAGTTAATCCTCTAGATTGTTTTGATTCAACCTTTCATTTTCCATTTCATTTACCCTTCTATAATAACATACCTCAGTTCAAGAATTTTTTCATTAATTATTAATGATTTCCATATAAAATGAATTGTAATAGGAATACATCATCATCATCATGTTTCTTTATAATATTAAACTTCCATGATATGAAAGTTCCCATTCAATATTCGATCGTGTGAGAATCAAGATCATCAAGGGTAATAAGTTTATCAATGCTGCCTCATAAACTTTGTAAATCCCTATTATCAAATGGTATTTTGTATGATGTTTATTTTTTAGAATAAATACTTGTATATTATACATAGTATCTCTCTTAATAAAGTGATTATTGTGTACTAATTGATATAAATGAAAATCAAGATCACCACGTATATTTTTAGTACAAGAAAGGTATAAATAGATATTTGATTTAAATTTGGTAAAAACTATAATAAAAATATTTATTTCCTCATGTAAGGTAGGTCTTTGAGTGGAAAAATATTCAAAGACTTAGAGAGTCATGGATATTTATTTTGTAGTTGTTGATACGTTGTTTCTTATCATTTATCCCTTTAAAGAAATCAGTGTATCACATTTTTATTTCAACTAACATTTTCATTTAGAGCATATACCCATGCCTACATATTTTTCATAATCTCATTGGTATCTCCCTATGTATTTTATTTCTATATGTATGATAATGGTTATACTCTAAAACCATCACCTCTATCACGTTCATACTATTTTGGATGCTTCAAAGATATGTAAAGTAGTTGTTCATTCAGAATTGAAGATGGAGATTCTTATGTCTAAATGGGAAAAAAATTATAATAAAATAACTCATCATTGTTATTCAATACTATTTTATAGTAAAAAAATTCTATTATTTTATACTTACACATGAAACCCATACTTATTGGATGTTTTTAACTACTCTTTTCCTTTTTTACACGATCCTCCTTCCATAGAATATGACATGGGTTAGAAGTGCCTTGAGATTTTGATTCATAAATCAAAATATAAATATTGTAACATAAATCTATTACTATTTTATATCATGTAAATATTTTAATATATATCACATATAATTTTTTGTTTAATTGAAGTATAGACCATCCCAGATTTATGAAATGGGTATGTTGGTTTTGATACACATTGCTTGTTTTCTACACTCAATTTCCATTTAATAAATTTAAAATTCTGAACTAAAGTGATTAATAATTTTAATGTAAAACAAAAAATTAAAAAATTAAAATCTACATTAAATTATTCCTCTTATAGGCAACCCACTATAACATCCCCAGTTTCTTGGTTTATCATCTCTATGTATATATCTTTTGGGTGGGGTTCACTTTCCCCTCAGCAACACTAAGATTTTTTAAATAAAAAGTGACTAAAATGACTTTTGAGAATTTATAAGGACCATTATTATGAATTTCATCTTGAAATAATATAATATAATTTTACTCTATAATGGTGAATTTAGAGTAATTAAAAATTTAATTATTTTAGTTTTCTTGGTTAAATAGGGAATGTGTATCAAATTTTCACCTTAATGTATTAACAAATTTTTTCATTCAATATAAACACAACATTATTTGACATATCTCTATAAATTGATAAATGTATTCTAGTTTTTTACCCAATGTAAATAATGAAACTGAACTTGTTGGGGTTAAAGTTTTGTTTTGGGAATTCCATCTAACCATGAATTCTACACCTTTACTTCCTACCTTAATAATTTTTACTAACACTATCATGCTATGATACTCTTTTCTTTTTTCAATAAAATCTTGTTCAATTTCTAATATTTCCTCAATTTCAGCATCACTAATACATTATTCCTTAACATTAAAAACATTAGTAGGTTGAGAATCCATTATCTATACAAGTGGTCAAATATTTAATTTAGATAACATAGATATAGTAGTGAATACATAATATTTTGAGGAAACATTATTTTTATAAAAAAACAATTTAGAGAAATTTGACCTATTAAAAGAACCATTATAATTTTATATAATGGTATTATAGAATTTTACCCTCTATTGAGTCTCTAAATACCCTCATTTTTGGCCTGTCTGTTATTCAAGACACTGCTTAATTTTAGACTACAATGAAATGATTTCAAATTCCCAATGAAAGGATCATACTCAATGATATTTTCATTTGACCCTACAATTGTTTTATAAAAAATGGGAAAATAAATTACTTTTTATTTATATGATTTACGGGACAACATAATTGTACTTCCATAGATTCCATTATGAATAGATCATCCTTTTATCCTTCCTTACATAAATTTTCATTCATGAATCCTAATTCATTTATTTTAACTACACTCCTATTATAAACTCACATTCATAAAAAAAAATAAAAACTTGGAATAGTAAATGATCCAAATAATATATTTTTTAGATGATGCCAACGTTTTAAATTTTTTTGTAAATTGTTAATCTATCCTTGGTATCATATACATGCATCGCTTACACCAAAATAGTAACACCACTATTTTTCATTGTCCATGTTCATCCTCTTCCTTGGTATAGAACTTATAAATTTTAATTACATAAAACTTTTAATAAAATAAATGTGCAGTTTTCACTCTATCTATCCATATAAAACATTCTAAAATTGAATTTATATTTTTAGATTATCCATAAAAATATAGTCTCAAAACCACTATATAAACTGTTGATTATGTGTATTTGATATCCATATTTTATCCCTTAAAAAAATTAAATACGCAAGAATCTATTTATGAATTTGAACATTTGATACAACCTCTATACCATTTTGTTAAATGTAAAGATGGGATTACACTTTATCTATAATTGTAATTGTGATAAAATGCCTTTTGTAAATTCTTTTACCCATAATATCCTTGTTGTGATGAGATTTTTGTAGATAAGTGATGTCCATATCAGATAGGTAGTCAGTATAGAATCCAATAGATTACTCAGGAATATATCATTTGGAAATACCAACATTTGTATGAATTTTATTTTTTTATATACCATTTAAAAACGTTCATATACCTTTTAAGAGGGAAATCCATCTATAATGTATTGAAAAACAGTATTGAATTTATCTAGTCAATTTAACCATTAAGTGAACCATTATATCACATAATCATGATAGGAATAACATCTCAAATTCACTAAATATTATTGGAGTTGGTATTGAATAACCAAATTATTTATACTTTATGATAATATATATTCATTTTTTAAATATTAATAAAGTCTTTATCAAAACATGATTGTTCTTCTATGTAGCATAGTATGTTATAATGTCCTAATAGTAGCTATTGCACTGGAAGGAAAATGCAGTTCCCCACTATGATGAAAACCCAGAAGTGCCAGGATAGCTGGATGGAATCATTTAAGGGACACAAATTATACAATCTGTTAGGGGTGAAGACTCATAGGAATTTGAGGCACCTTCTCATGGTGCCTTTCCTTGGTAATATCTAGTGTTGGATCATATGATAATGAGACTTGCTAGTAGGAAATCCAAAGTTGTATGTGTCACTAGATTTTCCTATATGTGGAGGCATGTATTGATACTTATAATTTATAATTACTATTAATGAGTATTATAAGTCACGTACTTTTATGTGTTGATAAAAACTTTGAACACATATGTTTGTAGTGAGGCATGATACATTAGGTGCGTCAGAAGTAATAATTCATTTATAAACAACACGATAAAATATTTTTTACTTATAATTCTTTAAAAAAAGTTGATATCTCAGGACCTTTTATGGAAATGATATAGTATAAATAAATCCATGGATTTGTTTTTTTGTAGGCAAGTTTGAATATGAAAAAAGTCAAATAAAGAGACATCCAACATAGATTTTGATGACACTAGCACGTAACCTGCTTGATTAGAGATATCATGATAAAAAGGATTATATTATATAGTAAGTATATGTGTGAGGTATTATGTCATTACAACAATAAATTATTTCTCTATGGGTTACTCATTGTGTTGCAATATGCTAACCTAGAACTTTATGTTTCTTCACCTAAGTCCACTAATAAAGAGGCCTAGATGGCCACATACAATGTGTATCTAGAATATTAGTTAAATAATAATAATATTTATTTTTAAAAACTTGAATAATTTTATTCCCATATGTGGTCTAATAATTATTTTTTTATCACATATATTCCATCAATAGAAATCTGAGATAATTTTATCTGAGAAAATTATGTAATTAATATTTATTTTCTATTTAGTAAATATAATATTTATTTCTTTATTAGTGAATAATGAAGCGATATTTATATTTTAAATAAATAGTCATTATTCTAGGCCTAATAAATATTATAGAGGAATTAATGATAGAGTTTAAAGTGTTGGTGAGAAATAATATATATTGAATTTTATTTGAATAAATGATATTTAATATAATTCATTTTTTAGCATATGTCAAGAAATAAATTTTTTACAATTATTATTATAAACATGGGGTTCCTCAAGGATTATATATATAATAAGGATGCATGTGAAATTATTATATTTTAACCCTATTATTATATAAATCCAATTATATTATTTTCTTAAGATAGACAATTCATTTATTGTGCACAATGAGATCAGGAGAGAATCCTCTCAAATCCATAGATCCCCCCTCTATGAACACTCTCAAGAATAGAGAGCGATCCTCCCCCACCACCACTCTCAAGTCTAGAGAGATTGAAAAGAATCTTTTATTGAATAAATTATTAGGGAGATCAAAATCGAGAAACACTAGCATTAATATTTTCCATGATAGCACCTGAAGATTCCTACAAAAACTTTTAGACATTCATGGAACACGTGTGGATCAACACTAAAGGGGGTATATTATTGATTACTAAAACAAAATGATAGTATGGTGTAGAGTCATTGGAAGATCCATAAACACATAAATAAATTATCACAAGGCAATTCTTTAATTGCTTAAATTTATTATAAATAATATGTGATGATCCTATTATTTAGTTCTAGTGTTTATCTATTGTATATATTCTTTGTGTAAATTTCATTGATCATGTAACTTATCATTATGTAAATCTCAGATTAATCATTGATGAAGAAAAAAAGATGAGTTGGTTATGCCACATCCGACTCATCCACTATGCTTGAAACCTATACATGGTATTAGTGGAGTATTATAATTATATCTATTTATATAAATGACGTTAACTTATTTACAGATTTATTATTAGTTTTCAATTCCAGTTTAATCGGTATTTAATACAAATTGAGATATCTTATTTCTTCCACTTCATTTCTTGAAAATATAATCAATTTGATTAATTTTATGGATGAATTAAATTCTAAGATATCAACTAGAGGTTCCGAGGAGTCAGACCAGAAAATACAAGAGTACACACCTTGTTACCCAAAGGTAAACACTATGTACTAGTATATAATGCACCCTATATTAATTTTTAATTAATTAATTCCATGTGAATATATTATATATGGTGAATTTAATTACACACCACATTTTAACTGGGCTATCCTAGAACATGATTAGAAGAAGTACATGCTCTGTAACTTCTATACCTGATATGTATTACTTTAGTTATAGACTATCCATGTATCCTCTTACATGACCTATATGATGAGTGACCATGTAACCTGGAGATCACACACCACATATCACCGTGTACTCCAATATTTTCCATGGAATGGTTAGACGCCGAGTCCCTAGGCATGTGACATAGATATATGCTGAGAATAATATATGACATGTATCCATAATGTAAAAGTCATGTAATTTTACCAAATTATATAAAATTGAAAATTAATTTATTATACTATTGAAATTTTATCAACACGTGTTCAATGTGTTCATTATGTTGATAGTACATGCCATGTTATGGTTTATATATATATATATGTATAATTAATTTCTGAATAATGTTCAGATCTGTATATCATGTATAAGTTGTATTACAGTTAGTACTCTACTAGCATTGAAGCATAACACACTGAGTAAATATCATGTGTTCCATACAGTTATTAAGTTTATAGTACACAACTTGACATTTTGTGATATGTCTTGTATGAAAAATATTTTAAGAGAAAATAGTATATAAGTATGATATACATAGGGTAGTTCAGATGGTTACTCATTGTGTTGCCTCCAAAATACATTTTTCGATACCATGTTAATTTTATATGAATTTATTTAATCTCTTTAAATTATGACAGATGAGAATATCAGGAAAATTTGGATGAGGATTAAGATAAATTAATTGATTAATTAAAGAATGTAATTAATTGATTTGAGTGAGATTTCTCTTAAATAATATTTATTTTAATTTAATTCTAATTTTATTGAATTCATAATTCATTGCATGCATGTGGATGACCATGATCCTAGACTAGATCTCTGTATGTCAGTAGTTTCTTTTAATTTATTATTAAATTAAAATTGTGTCCAATGTTTCATCCCTCCTATAATTATGTACGGGACTGTATGCCCATGATTTCTTTTATGTAAACCCCTTTAACCAAGCCTTTGTTTCCCATCACCTATGTGTGCGTAAATGCATATGTAATGTATGAATATCCCAAGATAGTGGAGTTGGTTCATGTTTGGATTCAAATGAGAACCAATCCAAGAGAGATAAATATGTGGAAATGTGGAAAACTACAAAACACACTAAAAATGGTTCAAGGTGTTTTTCCCTAGGCTGAAAATTAGTTTATCAAAGTATAGATAAAATAACCATTAGAAAAACCTCATGATCATACATATTTATTATTTTATTTCTATTATGTTTCATGGTAATTTTATTATTTATAAGAAACCAGAACCCACACTCCTGTATCTGGTGATAAAATCATAAAATTAAAATTTTTGTCTTTGTTACAGATAATTTTAACCCATTTTTTTCCATCCAAACCTTACACTAGCAAAGGAAAAATTTGATCACTTACATTCTCAAGGACCTTTTAGGTTTAGAGTTTTATAGGATTAGTAAAGACTCATACAAAAACAATACTCATGTCATTAAATGATAATTTCTCCCACTTAACCTGGAATTTTTTATTTCACATTAATTCATTATCATCCATTTGAAATGACTTTTATAAATAATTTATTCAACCTCATTATTTACAACCTGGGGAAGAGGAAACATAATAAGGGTGATATTTAATTCTCAATAAGGGTAAACACAAGCATTAACATTTAAATGTCTTCCATGAGAATAATAAGTGAAAAAGGGTTGACGATATAATCAGAGTGCTTGATCGAATCATAAAATAACTCATAAAATTCAACATAAAAATAATCAATCATGAAGCATGTCATATGGCTTTAAAAAAAAAAAAATTTCATAAAAAACATTAATCATGAGCAATGTGATATCAATATTGATCAAAGTATTCATTATAAGACCATGTAAATCATAGATATAACATGTTGTTATCTTGGAAAATCATCATCATTGAACCCTTATAGAACCCTTACAATCAAAATAACCATATAGATGGATTCTAATATAATTATTCAAAGAATATAAGCATTACCAAATGCATTGGATTTCACCCAATTTTGCCTGCCCCCTTTTATAAGATGTAATGGGCTTGGCAAACGCAATCTAGGCTGCCCCATCATATAATTAGTTATGGGATAACATAATTCCATCTGGAATGCCCCATTATATAAGTTATAATGGGATCACTTGGCACTATTTGGTATACTCCATCGTATAAGATGTGACGGTCCCACCCGATACTATATGGGCTCCCCCATCATATATAATGACCAATAAGCACGAATAAAGTACATAGACCATAGAAACAATCATAAATCTCACAAAAATAACCATTATTACTTTACTAAATTGATTAAACCATATAATGCAAATAGGTTTTATAATTCTCTTTTTGAAACATTGTTAACCCTTGGAAAAGAAATGAGTTCTATGAAAATCTCTTTGAAATAGCCTTAATCCATCCAGAGAAAGAGTAAGGATGATATAAATAAAAAATATCCCAAATGGAGGATATTTAATAACAAGGGATTTTAATTTTTATTAATACCATTAAAATATTATTAAAAACATAATTAAGGAAAATATTATTTTTATTTTTAAAATTACATTTTAAAATATAATACATTTTGAAAATAATTTTATTTGAAAATCACTTCTAAAAATAATAATTTATAGAATATTATAAAACAATATTCTATAAAAAATATCCTTTAAAAAATTTAAAATTAATCATCAAATAAATTGTGATCAGGATGGTGGGTAATTATGTACCTGACATACAAGTTAAAAAGAATATTCATTTTCACTATAAAAGGTTAAAAAATTTCCTTGTTTAGAAAATGAAAAGAATATTAATTTCAAACTATTATATAAAATGTAAAACATGGGTAAAAAGTTATTTAATAAATAATTTTGAAAGATTAAAATTATTTTAAAAACATTTTTAGAAAACATGGGCTTTGATTAAAGGTATTTCCCACTAAAGAGAGAAATAATGTCATTTTTTCTTAAAAAACAATTCTAAAAAATTTTAAGAAAAAAAGAGTGGAAAATGGTACTATTAATTGAAAACATCATGAATAACCATAGTATATGAAAACTCATGAGACTTATTTATAGGTATACCATAGTATTTCAATATTTGAGACTTAATCATAAGCAATTCAGATAAATGATAATGTTGTAACATAAAACTCTTACCACTTTGATAACTTCAAATCGTAAGCCATATGAAAGTATAACATTAAATAAAACATAAAATATTATGGGAATAAATAAATTCCTAATATTACATTTCATATGGTATTTATATACACCTTATAATGGAAGATAGGTGTATAACATGACATAAGTCTTAAAGAAGGAAAAATGATACCAAAATCCCTTACCAATTTAGTAATCTTTTGAATCGTAATCCATAATAAATAATTACATAAAATAAAACATTAAATATGATTAAATTAATTTTATTCATGATATAACATCTCAAGGGGGTAATATATACACCATAAAAAATAAACAAGTGGTGAATTTGGACATGTCATCCATAAATAAAAGATAGACTTCAAATCCCATACCTCACGCTTCATTTTGGTTGATCATGATTTAAACTCATGTATAGTGGGTTTAAACAAGTTATTAACTAATTATATAATGATATTAATATTTATAATATCATATATTATCCCTTTGTAACATCTTATCACCCATTCGTTAATAATATTTCATTATTTTAATAGTTTCAGGTGTTAATTTCCTTAGTTTCTCAATCATGTTTTGTTATGAGTGTTCCAGTTTATTTTCATATTAAAAAGTTTCATAATATAAAGAATAATAATCATGAAATAATTATCATATTTATACATCAATTATAATTTTAATTCCAACCATGAAATATGGTTTTGAGAAATGAAGTACGTTATGATCATGGAGACGTTATGTCGTACAAACGCATAAGAGACGTTTCCAATTTTCAATGATTATTATGGAATGAAGTTAAGTAATATTTTATCTTTATATAATGATCATAATATCTTATATAATATTTTATTTATTTAAATATACTTACATATATATCATCCAGGTGATTTGGTGATGAAAATAAATCCACATCACATTGTGAAGGAGACAGTCCACACGTACACGAATGATGTTTTCATCTTTTTTTTGAGAAGATGATATATTAATTATTTATAATGATAAATATGTAGTTAATATAATAATTATTTAATTTTTATCATATATATTAATGAAATTTATCATTATTAAATTCCTTGTAAACCATTTCTGAAAGACGAATTACATTGATTCGTGGGGCGGTAGTCCGCCATACATATGAGAGATGTTATCGTATCCTTTACATAACGGAAAGTAAAAAATGTATATAAAATATAATGAATTAAAAAGGATAATAATTTTATAAATATAATATATATACTTTATATACATCATCATAACCAACCATGATATGCTTTAATTGAAAAAACAAATGACATCAATTTGTGAGGCGACAGTCCGCCATAAATACAAATTATGATTTCATAACCGATTTGATTGAATTGGTGAGGTTTTTTAGTCATGAACATAATAAAAAAAATCCATATATAATAAATTCACTTAGTTTATTAGATAATATTTTTTTAATAATAATTTAATTATGTTGAGAAAGGAATAAAATAAAAACGCTCGTTGTAGAACGTTGCCTGATCTTTGGGTATGCTTGTTAGGTTTGAACCAAACCCTACCTAGGTTAAATTTATACCACAATAAAGGATTATAGGATGAGGTTAGGGAATTTTATATGTGATTTTGGAAAGTATTTTTTTGAACCAAATTAGGTTTTATGGTGTGAGGATGAGATAAGAGGGGGAAACCTTTTATAAGTGAGGTGAGTGACAAACTTGTATTTTTTGAAAAGATTCAATTATAACAATGTTTTAATCTTTATAAAATTTTAAAAAATGGATTATTAAAGATAATTGAATATATAAGGTATAAATATATCTAAAAAATTGGTTTTTGAGAAGTTTTTATGTCATTTTTACCTTTTCTTCTTATTTTAACCCCTGGTAAATATATTTTTACCTTAACTGTGAAAATTATTTTTTTAGTGTTTTCACGATTAATTTTGTTCAAAAATTAATTTAAAATTATTATAAATTATAAATTATTATAATTCCAAATATGGAATCTATTTTTTCAAATTTTATTTATATAAGTGAAAAAAATGTAATTTAAAATTAATCCTGTAAATGTGACGAGAAAGTAGGTGTTCAAAGAGAAAAATGTTCAAAAGTTTACAAAGATTTCATATCAAAATTAAATAATAAAATTATTTCAATGACCTAAATTATATTAACTGATATAAAATTGAACTAAGGTTACATTAAATCCAATTTACAATATAACTTGGCCTTATAAATAATTTAAATGAAAAGACAATATTCAAGTAAAATTTAATATTTTTCACTATTCATCTAAAAATTAATATTTTCAGAGATGTATAAGAAATTAAAACTATTATAATTTTTAACATATGATTTTAAAAATGAATTTTATGTTGTTAAATAAATTTTATAAAGGTGCAAAAATTAAATTTAAAACCAAACACGTAGTCTCAATGAGAAAGTGGATTTTTAAGGAGTGTATTTGTCAAGAACAAGATGATTTTATATTAAGTCTAGATCTTATAATAATAATTATATGAATATAAATTAAAATTTATTTATAAATAAATATATGATAAAGTTTTGGAGAGTAAAATTTTTGTCTAAGATTAATGTTGCGTGTCATTTACACTATCAAACCCAATTTTATTCTTTTAAAATCTAAGGGTGTTACATCCTCCCCCATTTAGTAAATTGTATACCCTCCATTTAAACTTAATATTGGTACGAAAAGGTGGGAAATTTGAAAATAATTTTAGTGTAAACCCACATCACCGAAAGGGTTAATAAAACATCCTATTTATAAGAGTGTAAGGGAAGTCAAAAGTTCACATGGAATAACACATAATTGGGTTTACAAATATAATTACATGGGTGGGAATAAAAGAAAATGTAAATAATTGTTGAGATTGATATAGATCATTAGTAACAGGAAAGTGAATGATCAATATAATTTTAAGGGCCTGAAAACTATAAATATATGATAATAAAAAAGACCATCTGATTCATTGGATATAAATGCAATGAGATCAATTTTTTGTTTCAAAATACTTTTCCTATATTTGAGGAATTATTTTCCATCGTTACTATGATCTTAATGAATATTTACCTAATTAATGAGTCAAAATTCATCATTTTGTCAATTTCCACCACAATATCATATTTTTCTCTAAATGATGATTATTCAAGATGAATTCTTCAATCATGAATTACTAAAATCATCTTTTAAAGACAACATAACCATAAAAGGGATTACAAGATATCCCTATTATCTTATACATTATCCAAAAAAAGGTTAGGACATGGTAAGATAATTCCAAAAATAAATAAACCTTCATATGATATTATTATTCAAAATACAGTAGTAATACCCAAATTTGAAACTAAATCATTCCATAATAACATATCCCCAACAACCTTAATAACCACAAAATTAAAGAGTGTTTTAACCTAATACCTTCTCTCATAAATTTTAGATCTCAAGCCCAAAAATGGTGATCTTTTTCTTTGTGGTAACATTAGTCACTTAGTCACTAAATCACTCTTCAATACTGTTGTTATCTATGTGATAAAATATGTATTCTCAATATCCCAGATTATATAAACCCTAAAGGTTATCAATATCATAAATATTTTTTCAAAAAAATTTAAATGCATGATTCATGTTAAAACATGGATTTACAAATAGTTTAACCTACAGAAAATGCATCCTAAAATATCATTATTCACTTTAAGAACTCATTGCTTACAATATAAAATGGGTGTATAAGACTTTGAAGTTATTATCAAACTTAACCTTGTAGGATAATGAAGGTATCCATAAATATTAATATAAACTCACATAAAAACATCATAATATCAAAATTTATCTAAACTGACCTCTGATAGAAACTATAACAAACCCAAAACTGCACTCCCAGATCCTATGCTGAAATCATAAACATTACATTTTTGGGTTTGATACTAAAAATTATGATCAAAATTTTTTCCATCAAAACTGTACAAAATCAAAGGAAAACTAAATCACTTACATTCTTGAGGACCTTTTTGGTTCAGAGTTCTTGAGGATTAGAAAAAGCTCATACATAAAAAATACCCATGTCATTAAATAATCATTTATCCAACTTAACTAAAATTTTATTATTTCACAATAAGTCATCATCATCATGATCTATTTGAAATCCCTTATAGACATAATTCATTCAACCTCATTATTTATAACCCGGGGAAGAGGAAACACAAGAAGGGTGAGCTCACATGATCAATAAAGGTAAACATAATCATTGAAATTTGAAAGTAAACCATGAGAATAAGAATTAAATAAGGGTATTCCAATACAATCAGAGTGCATGAGAGAATAATAAAATAAATCATACCCATTAATAATAAAATCATCATTCATGGAGAATATCATAAGGCATTAAAAACATAAAGTTTCATAAAAATCAATAATCATGAGCCATGCTATATCAATCTTGATCAAAGTAAACATTACAAACCCTTGGAAATGATAAATATATTGTGTTTTTGTCTTAGAACACCATAATCATAGAACCCTTACAGACCCATTAAAATTTTAATAACCATATATACAGCTTCCAATATAATAATTTTGAGAATATAATCATTACCCAATTCATTGGATCACTATGTGGGTGCACCCATTGTTTAAGCTATAAGAGGATCACCCAAAGATATCTTGGAAACCCCATCTTATAAGTTATAATGGGATCACAAGATGCTATCTAGGATGCACCATAGTACAAGTTGTTATACGCTCACCCAATGCTACTTAGTCCAACCCATCGTATATGCTGTAATGTGATAACCTAACACTATCTGGGCCACCCCATCATATAAGCTGTAATAGGATCACCTTGCACTATATGAGCCACCTCATTGAATATAATATCCAAGAACCCAAAATAAATTACATAGATCTTATAAATCATTATAAAAATCATAAAAAATATTTCTTTCATAACTTGATTAAAAAAAATAAAAGAAATGGGTTCCATAACAATCTATTTGAGACATGATTTACCCATTAAAAAGAAATGGGTTCCAAACTAACATCTTTGAAATATACTTAATCTATACAAAGAAAAAATGAGGATGGTATACATTAAAAGTATCCCCAATATAGGATAAATAATAAAAAGGTTTTTTAATTCTAATGAATACCATTAAAATAGAATTAAAAGCATTCTTAAGGAAAATATCTTTTTCATTTTTAAAATCATTTTTTAAAACATAAAATATTTTGAAAATCATTTTCTTTGAAAATCACTTTTTTTAAAAAAGAATTTCAAAAATATTAGGAAAAAATTTTCGTTAAAAATATCCTTATAAATTTTTAAAGTAGTATTCAAACAAATAATGGTCTTGACGGTGGGTAATTTACCACCATTCATATATGTTAAAAACAAGATTCCTATTTCAATGTAAAAGGTTAGAAAAGTGACATATTCAGAAAATAAAAAGAATATTCCTTTAAAAGCGTTTTTAAAAAATTAAAACATGGGTAAAATTGTCTTTAATAAATTATTTTTAAAAGTTTAAAATAATTTTTTACAACATTTCTAAAAATCATAGGTTTTAATGAAAAAGTATTTCCAACCGAAGAGGGAAATAATGTTGGGTTTTCTTAGAAACATTTTCTCAGAAATTTTAATTACCAATGAGTGTAAAAATGGTATTATTACTTGCAAATATCATGAATACATAGATATTAAAGAAAATTAATTATAATTATTTATATTTATATCAATGTATTTCAATATTGGGGACTTAATCATAAACAATCCCAAAAAATGATGAGATTGTAACCCAAAACTCTTACTAATTTGGTATCTTTGAATCCTAATCCCCATTAAAGGATAATATCAAATGAAACATAAAAAATATTGGGAATAAATAAATTATTGATATTATATTTTAAATGGTATGTTTATACACCTCATAAAAGAAGAAAGGTGTATATCATGACATAAGTCTCAAAGAAGGAATAATGAGACAAAAATCCTTTACCACTTTATCAATTATTTTAATATTAATCCCATATAAATAATAACCTAAAATTAAAAATTAAATATTATAATAGTAATTTAATTCATGAAAAAATATTTAAAGGGGTAGCATATACACCACACAAAATAAACAAGTCGTGAATTTCCATATGCCTCCCAGAAATAAAAGAGAGACAAGAAATCCCTTACCTCACACTTCTTTTTGGTTGATTATGATTTAAACTACATTATTGTGTTTTTAAAATATTATTAATGTATTAAATAACCATATTAATATTTATAATATCATATATTATACTTTTATAACATATTATCACCATTTCATTAATTTGTTTTCATTATTTTCCAAGTTTCGAGTGTTAAATGCCTTGCTTTCTGATTTGTGTTTTGTTATGAATATTCCAGTTCTTATGATTATTATATATTTAAATCATCTAAAAAATAATAATAATTACATAATTATAATTTTTATAAATATATTATACATTTAATACTAATCATGGAAGATTTATTTGAGAAATGATGTTTGTTATGATCATGGAGACGACATATCATATGTACGCATGAGTAGTGTTTTGATTTATCAATGATCATTATTGAAAGGAGGTAAGTAATATTTTTTATTTAAAAAATTATCATAATATAATATATATAATATAATTTCTTTAAATATACTTATATATATCATCCATGTGGTGTGGTGATGAAAAGAGATTCACAACGCACTGTGAATGTGGTAGTCCACACGTACACAAACGATGCTATCATCTTTTCAGTGAAAAAAATAAAAAGATATATTATATTTTAAAAATTATATATATTTAATAAATATCTTAATTATTTTATTTATATCATATATATTCATTAATACTATCCTTATTACATTCCTTGTAAAGCGTTAGTGAAAGACAATGCACATCGATATGCAGGGCGGTAGTTTGCCGTACACCCGAGCCACGTTATCATATCCCCTATGGAATGGAAAGCTAAAAAAGTTATATATATATTATATAATTAATTCAGAGGTATAATAAAGTTATAAATATCATATATATATATATTTTATATATATCATCATACCCAACCTTGATAGATTGTAATGGAAAAAATGAACGACATCGGTTCGTGAGGTGAAAATACACATGAATGATGATTTCGTAACCCATTTGATGGAAGTGGATATATTATTAGCTCATGAACTTACTATAACAACATAAAAATATATTTTATATACTTATTTTATTTTATCGTCATGGTTTATTAATAATTTAATGAGGTGGAGAAAGAAAAAAAATAAAAATGATCTTTGAGGAATGTTACCTCTTCTTTGGGTATCCTTCTTAGGTTTTCACCAAATTCCTTCCTAGATTTTTTTCCCCCAAAATAAGGATTATTAGATGAGGGGATGTAATTTTTTAAGTTATTTTGGTAGGTATTGGTAGAAATAAATTGGTTTTAGGGTGTGAAGAAGAGAGGATAGAGGGTTTCCTTTTATAAGTGAGGTGAGTGACACACTTGTAATTTTTTGAAAAAATTATATTATAACAACATTTTAATCATGAAAAAATTAAATTATACCAACATTTTAGGTCATTTTAACCTTATCTTCCTAGTTTGACCCCCGATAAATCTATTTTTTCCTTAATTTTGCAATTTTTTTTTTATATTTTCACTATTCTTTTTCGTAAAAAAATAAGTTCAACTCATTAAATATTAAAAATTATTTTAATTAAGAATATGGAATCCATTTTTCAAAATTAAATTCACATAAATGAAAAAAATTTATTTAAAATTAATCCTGTAGACGTGATGAGAAAATGAGCTTTCAAAGAGAAAAATGTTCAAAAGTTTTCAAACTTATTATATAAAAATTAAATATTAAGATTATTCCAAAGACCTAAAATATATTAATTTATATAAAAATGAAATAATTTTACTCTAAAACCAATTTAAAATATAATTTAACCTTATAAATTTATTTAAATGAAAATCCATTTTTCAATTAAAATTCAGTATTTTTCTGAAATCCTCCAAAAATTAATACTTTCAGAAAATTATCAAAAAATAACCATAGTAATGATGATTTAAAAAATAAGGTTATTTTATCAAATAAATTTTATGAATGTGGAAAAAGTTATATTTTATAAAAAACCCACAGATGCGATGAAAGAGCGGGTGTTTGAGTATTATATTTCTCAATAAAAGGATGATTTCATATTAACTCTATATATTAAAATAATAATTGAATGAATATCAATTAGAAATTATTTATAAATAAATATATCATAAATTATCATCAAGTTAGAATCTTGTCTAATATCGTTATGGAATTTCGTTTATAATCCTGAACATAATTTTATTTTTTTAAGAATCTTAAGGTGTTGTATTATAGATGGTTTGTCACAATCAAATGAATTATTGAATTAAAAAGCATGAAATATAGAATTGGAATAAATTTAATTCTACATAAAAATTATATAATACATGTTTAACCACTTAAATAAATCCACTAAATATTAACAATCATGTAACACTGATAATAATTGGAAATTTACACCAAAAAATAAAATCCATTAATTATATATATTAATTCGGCATATCCTTCCACTACTTCAGTTAAAATAAAAGTATAGTTTAATGATCATTAACAACCAAAGTTGGGGTGATTTCAGTTATCAAGGAATTATAACTTGAAGTTTTTGGTTCACTTAAATTAGTTCACATAAATGGTTGACTTCCAAAATAGGATATAGTGTAACTAAGGGGAAAAGGTAGAGGAAATCCTCTTTAAGGATTTCAGGACTAGGGAGTCCACTAAAATTATTAAGGAATTGTCATTTAATGTAGTTGTAATTTTTAATACCTATATAAATCATTTAAAATTTCTTGACTGTTCAAAGTTGGGGTCCCGATAAGGTAGATATAGATCCTTTGTACTAGAATATCCAAGAAACAAGTTATTCCAATGTCAATGGCGAGGGCTATTGAGTTTTGATAAAATAGTGGGATATTAATAAATATAATATTTATTTTTTTATAAATATTAATAGATAAAGTACTAAAACTATGTTCATATTATTTATTTAAACAACAATAAAAATGAATTAAGACATATCACTATGATCTATACTTAGAAAGCACAAACATCCTACTTGAACAAATTTCAAAGAGTGGAAAAGGTGTTTACATGATATCTTATGACATGAAAGGAAATTATATGCGTTTGAAGAACCTATTACTGAATTACTTAGTAAAGAGGATGGTGATGAAGTTTTATCTCTCTATGAGAGACATTTAAATGTTTCCACTGATGGTTAGTGTTTCATGATATAATCCACGACCAATGAGCTTCTGAAGCAACACGAGGACATGGATGCGTATAACATGAGGTATCACCTTTGAGATAAATATCATTATATGGTAGGATAAGATAGATAAAATATCTATAATGTTCTTTTTATAACTAATCTTGGAGATTTTGTGCAAACTAATCCTCATGTAGTCATGTTTATTCGCTATATTGAATTCCTATACATTTTAGAGATTAAATTCACAGACGAGTTGCACATAAATATCATACTTTACTCACTAACAAATTATTTCTCCAGTTTTGTTGCTAATCATAAATTGAGAAATAATGAGAAGAGTCTTTTAGAATTATTTATTTGATTCACTAAGTGGACAAGGACATGGGGCACGGTATACGATGATATTTATAGTGAATTAGAAAATAAATATCAAGTTGAAGGGGTTTAAGAATCATAATAACTCTAAATATACTAAGAACCATCCTTCCAAGAAGATTAAGATCTAGTGTTAGGTAAAGTAAGTTATATTTTTTTTTCATGTGGTAATAAAGGACATTGGAAGAGTAACCTCACCTAAAAATAAGGGGAAGCTAAAGGTTATTTTTTTGTTGAGTGAAATCTTTCAATATATACACATTAGTTATTAGATACACTTGTGGTGCTCAAATATGTATCTAAATTTAATAACCAAGTAGATTATGAACTATTTCTAAAGGATAAGAGGATTTATGAGCTTCCAATGGTGTGAGGCTCACTACTCTAGCCATTAGAGACTGCCACCTTTCATTGTTAACAAGAATGATATTGGTTTTTAGAGATTATTATTATTATGTACCAACTGTTAGAAGTAACATATTTTTGTATCCTTTCAACATATAGTTTGTTTTATTATAAAATTTGGAAATAATATTTTTTTCTTTTATAAATAAAACAAATGTTATGGTGTGAAACATTTAAATACTGATATTTTGTATTAAAATTTTAAAACTAACAATTTTAAATAGATAACGAATTCTGTTCACATGAATCATATAACACCCAACTATGGCAGCACTATATTAGTCATATAAACAAGAAGAATTTGAAAAATCTCCATCAAGATAGTTATTTAGACACTTTTTAGATAAAACCAATTAAAATATGTCATGCTATTTTACAAGGAAAAATGATCAAAACACCATTTGGTGGATAGAGTAAAAGGCATAAAAATATTTTAGGATTCGTACACACTGATGTGTGTGGATCATTTACATTAGAAGCTAGAGGTGGGTATTTATACTTCATAACTTTTAATAATGACTTGAGTAATATAGCTATATATAATCAACTAGGAAATGTCTGAGCCCTTTGAGAAATTAAAATAATTCAAGAAAAAAGTAGAGAATAATCTTGGAAAGAAGATAAAGAAGCTTTGATTGGATCGAGGTGGTGAATATCTTAACCTGAATTTTATGAACTTTATATGGGATCTTGGGATTCAATCTCAACTCACTTCACATTACATAAAACGGTGGAATGGTGAATGTTAAATGAGGAACCGTACCTTGTAAGACATGGTAGGTTCGATTATTAGTCATGAAGATCTTTTATTTTCCTTTTAGTGATATGCATTACAAACTGCGACATATACACTAAAAAAAGTACCAAATTATCTAGAAAATGGAATTCCCTTTGAGTTATAGAGTGAGAATAAACCTGTTTTTTCATATACATGTGTATGAGGTTGTGAAGAATTTGTTAAGGAATTATTAGGAAACAATCTAGAACTCTAGGGAACAAATTTTATCTTTATTGGGTATCCTAATAAATTAAAGGGATACTACATATACAATCCCTTAGACACGAATGTGACTATCACCGGACAAGTTGTATTTATTGAGAGGGAGAACATCCTAAAAAAGTATAGTGGTAGAAATATTGTCGTTGATGAATTTGATGTTCAAGATAGATAATATTTGGAATATGAACATATTTCATAGGTCCCCATGAAAAATGTAGTTCCTAAAACACATGTACTGCATATGAGCACTAGAGAGGTAAGAGAAATAAAGATATTTTTTTCTTGTCACCAAAGATAGTGAATCATTATTGGTTGAAAATGATAAACCTATCTCATACAAAAATGTAGTATAGAGATCATAAGATTCAAGATGGAAAGAATCCATGAATTCTAAAATGGATTCCATATATTATAGCCAAGTTATGGTTCTGGTCGATGTTGTAGTTTATGCAAATCATGTCGGGTGAAAATGTATATTCAAGAGATAGCTAGACATGTAAGGTAATGTAAATACCTATAAATAAATTCTAGTGGATAAAGGGTTTAAAAATCATCAATGAATTGATAACAATGAAATTTTGTCAAAATTTTGCATGTTTAAATACATCATAATCCTACTTGATATATCATCTTATAATGAATATGAAATTTAGAATATGGATGTAAAAATATATTTCCATAATGGGAACCTTTCAGAATTTATCTACCTGGTACATCTAGAAGTATTTGTGGCTCCAAGGGAATTCAAAATGATATGGAAGTTGTAGAGATCCATTTATGGGTTTAAGAAAGTGTCTAGGTCAAGGGAAATTCAATTTTATGAAGCTATAAAAGAATTTGGTTTCATTATGAATGAATATGAGCCATGTATTTACAATTGGTTTAGTGGGAATGAAAATTTTATCCTAGTAGTATATGTTTATGAAATATTACTTATTGAAAATGAAATACTAGTCCTATAGTATGTTAAGGACTGGTTAATCAATTGTTTCTCTATGGAGGAATTACTTGAATCAGCCTATATTCTTACGATCATGACAATTCATGATATATCTAAGAGGCTCCTTAGACTAAGTAAAAGTACATATATTGACTAGATACTAAAAAGATTTAGTATAAAACAATTAAAGAGAGGATTGGATCCAATGTCACATGTTATAAATATTTCTAATAAAATGTGTCCTCAGACACAATAAAAATAAAGAGAGAATGAGTAAGATCCCATGTGCTTCAGTTATAGGATAAATATTGTTTCCCTTGTTATGTAATATACTTGATGATTCCCAGGAATTAAGCATAGTAGGAAGATATCAAGATGATCCAAGAGAACAAATTTTTTCTACTATTAAGGCTATTATTAAGTATTTGAGAAGAACTATGGATATGTTTCTTGTGTATGGAGGAGATGAGGTTCTAGTCATCAAGGGTTATACCGATTCTAGTTTTCAAAAAGAATAGGAAGACATGAATTCCCAGTCAGAATATGTTTTCTGAATCAATGGAGGATTTGTGAGATGGAATAATTAAAGGAAACCAGTTTTCATTGATTAAACAATAGAGTTTGAGTATATAGTATCTTTTGATGAATCTAAGGAATACTTTTGGATATTATAAATTTTCTAGGATCTTTATGTGATACCTTATAATAAAGACCACATCAAATTGTATTGTGTTAATACTGCACCGCTGGATCTTGCAAAATAGCCATGGTCACACCAATAGAGAAATCCCATACTTTAAAAGTATCACATATTGAGGGAGTTTTCTTAGAGTTGTGAAGTTTTAGTAAGAAAAGTTCCCAAAGAAGAAAATATGGTGGGTACCTTGACTAAAGACCTATCTTAATAAAAGAATTATTATCATATAAGAGTTAAAAAACTGAAGGTAATTGGTATTAGGCTGTAATGAAAGTGGGAGTCTATTAGAATTGGTTGTCTAGAACCAGATTCATTGTACTTTATGATAACCTATAATAATTTTTTATAATTTTAATACAGTTCTTATCACATCATGACTATTATTTTTTATAACATAGTATGTGATAATTTACTAAGAGTAGGTATTATATAGAATGGTCATGGAGGTTCCCTACTATGAAGAGAATCTAGAAGTTCCATAAAAATATTCTTAAATATATGTTCTATATCCAGATGAAATAATTTAATGGGAACAAAAGATATAGGTTTTCAAGGGTGGAGACTTATGGGACTTTGAGGAACCTTCTCATAGTGTACTCACTTGGTAATATCTAGTGAAGGATATTATGAGAACAAGACCCACCGGTATAAAATCAACATTTATTTGGGTCATTGGATTCTTCTATCTATGTATGTTTGTATAGATCCTTAGACTTTATAATTATTATTAATGAGTATTATAAGTCATGTACTTTGATGTGTTGATGAAAACCATGATGAAATATGTTTTTAGGTAGGTAGTATATGTTGGGTGCATCACGAGTAATATTTCATTGAAGAATAAGACAAGAAAGGTTATTTACCTTCTATTCTTTAATAGAAATTGATATATTAGTCCATTTTATATAAATGATATATCCTAAAGAAATATATGTCCATAGTGTTCTGTAGGGAAGTTTTAATTCCCAAAAATCATAGAATGAGGCATCAAGAACATAGGTTGATGGAACCGACATGTAACCTTCTTATTTATAGATATCACAATAAAGGTATTATATTATAGAGTAAGCATCTACATGAGGTATTATGTCATTTTAGAATTAAATTCTTTATCTATGGGTGTCTTGGCATGTTTATAGACACTAAACTTGGTATTTTGGATACTTTGCCTAACTCCCTTGAGAAATAAGCCTAGAGTGTCACACACTCTTTCAATAATTTTGCATCATATATTAGAAAAGAAAGATCATTATCTTTTGGTAACATGTCTTTCAAGAGATAATGTAAAACTGTAAAGACTATGCTGCTCTATTCGTTTAAAATTTTAAAATTTTATAGCTTTAGTATGGTTGATAACATTTTATATTTAGTAAAAACTCTATACAATGGAATATTTTAATAGATCCTTAAATTTTCATATAACATTAGAAAACTATAAAGGACCTATTCACCCACCATTTTCATTTCCTCGATATGACCTCTATCATTATTTATTATTGTAATCAAATCAAATGATCCATAAACCATATAGTTACCTCAGATACTATCTATATTCATTTTCTCCTATTTTTATTCCAACATTAATAATTTAGATATATTTTATGGTAGATCATTTTCTATTATTTCTCCTATAGAAAAATTATTATTAAATAAAGACAAACTAAACATGAACAAATAATTTGAGAAGGGTCATTTCCACACTTTGTTATAAACTTTATGGAATCTTTTACCTTATTCTCATACTCTCTATTCATATGATTCACATGTATACATTTTCTATTCATATTTATTATATTTGGCTAAATAAAATTAAAAAATCATGACTAGAAAAAGATCTATATCCACATGCCTTGCCTATAGATAAAGTTTTAAGGCCTGTGGATATAGGATTTATCTATGAGCAATGAACTCAAGGATAATCGATCCATAGCTATAGCCCCCACATCTATTAACATGAGTATTATTTATGGTTATAACCACCATATATGGTTAAAAGTGTCATTTGAAAATACAAAAAATGGATTCTGACCTAGATAGTTCAATGTGGAACCTCATCCACATAGAGACCCCATTTTTATGGGAATTTTCCTATGGATATAGATTGGTTAAAATGGATCCTATAGCCACAGACATGGTTCTTGTGGAAATAGGTTGTTTTACATGGATCCTATCACCATAGGTGTGATTCTTATATGTATAAAATGTGAAAAAATATTTGTATCAATATGTTTCAAACACAGATCTCATATATATATATATATATATATTCTAATATACTCTCCCATCCAACCAATAAAAAAATTATATATATATGTATTAATTTTTAAATATATATATTTTGTTGAATGAGATCTTTCCCAAAAGTAAAACCCTCATTTAATGAATAAAAATAATGCTACAGAAGTATGAAATATATAATTTTACAATAACCCATTTGACAGTAAAATAGGTGCTACTCAGGTATGTCATTGAGCCATATCAATTCCAGAGCAGTGATCCCTTTATTATCAAGCCATAATCCATGTAATTTTCCTCATGGTATGTATGAATGATAATGTAGTTCATGGATGAAAGATCATCCATTCAGTTTCTTTATCTAGAAGTCAGCTTCCATGAAAGATGAATATTAACTTTTCTAACTGCTTGCACCGTAGTAGTGGATTCACATTCAAGACACAAATTAAGGTATCCCCATTTCTTTTAAAATCCCCATGAATTTATCATCTCAATAATGTTAGTATAAGGTGATCTATTGAATCCAAAAGGACCATAGAGGCATCCAAATTATTCACCTATATCATTTTTAAAAATTACACCATAACCGAAGGGATCTGTATTTCCTCTTGAAGTTCTATCTATGTAGCATTTTACCAGGCCTAATAGTAGATGGATCCACATAACTTCCAAGGTTATAAAAGGAAGATACAATTTACATATAATACTGAAGAACTTAATAATGGTAAATTCATGTTTTTATTTATCACAATATCTATTTTGGATGTCATTTTCATGTTGCAAAAAATCAAGGATATTCTTCAAGGGTGACTGCATGTTGAAATAAGTGCTTCCATGAACCATCCAGTTTCTACTAGTACATATTGTGTGTATAACTTATAAAGAGGATGTATGGAAAATATTACTAAGTATTTATGAGGGAGTCTTCTTTATATAAGAAATTAGGTGCACCCAGATTCCAAATTTACAAGGTATTCTTGTTTAAAAAAATCAGCAACAACATTCCATAAAGCAGTGGTCATGACCTAGCTCAAAAACTAGTGACTGATTTCCTCTATATTTTGGTTGAAAAGAACACAAATAGAATATTTATTAATTCCAAAAACCTTCCAAAAATCATAATTTGGAAGCTTGGAGTACATTACCCTCTGTAGAAGATAGAATCTATAAGAGGTTATCTTGTTTTTCTCAGAACCTTGGACTATCCATAAGGCTTCCCTTGAATAACCTCTCATTAGAAATTCTTTTTGGAGATCTTCCCATTTGAGGTATGTTCCCAAAAAAGGGTTTTATCACCATTATTAAATTCAATGTTCAGTACCAGATATTTTATTTTGGAAGGAATCATGTATAGGGGATTCTCCTTTTGTTCCTAGATCAATGCATTTGTATCTATTAATAGATAAGAAGAGTAAATATTTTCAATAAGAGGTATAACTGTCCAATTATGTAACCACAAATTAAGGGGTTAATTTTTGTTGTCCAGCTAATGAAAATTCACTAAAATAATGGAGAAATAATTTTTTAGAGAAGGGAAAATGGATGTGTCTACATAATTTAAATTTTCAGATTTACACCTATATAGGAATATATATATCAAAGAAGAATGTCACTCTAACTTCTCATTAATAAACCTCCACATGAAATTTTCCTCCAAAGACTCATTGAATTTACAAATATTTTTTATGCCAAGACCACTATAATCAATTCGATGAATTTTTTTCCATGTTACAATCACCAGTGTCCTCTAGAGTATGCTTTAACTTTAGAAAAAAGTTTTGATATGGTTATTGATAATATTAATGTGGTAGGCTATCTATTTATAGACTATAAAAGAGTAAAAACATTTTGACACCATAAAAGCATTGATAAGGGTATCTCTATATTCCATAGAGAGTGTCTTTCCTTTCCATGAAGCCAAAAAAATTTCTCATCTGACTCATGATATGATAAAAATGATTGACATGTGTTTTCCCCAAAATATTGGGATACGAAGTAGGTGAATGAAATAACACCTTATCCAATTCCCAGATCATTGATGATGTCAAATTTTATATCTACATGGATATTTTTTTTCAAAGTATAAGAATAATTTATTCCGGATGACTTCCTTCCCTGATATATATTCACAATGAATGTGAATATTTTATTTTTTTATGTTTTATTTATCACCTTGAGTGAAAATAATGATGTCATCATCATAGAGTAAGTTATCAGGGGTATTAAGACCCCTAAAAGCTCTGATGGGTTTAATTTTGTTGATATTGGACATTTTGAGAAGAAGTCTACTTAAATAATATTTAGTTATGGAGAAAATGATGGCTAAGAGAGGGTCACCTTTCCTAGAACCATTATAGAAGGTGAAATATCCCCCAGGGGATCCCTTGATAAGTACTGAGATATGTTTGGTGCCCAAAAGTGTTCTAAAAAAATTAATAAAAATGCCATCAAATCCAAAATTACTTAAAACTATGTAAATGATGACCTAATCTAAAGTATCGAAGGATTTTTTAACATCAATATTGATGGAAATGTTTCCAAATTTGGAAACTTTTCTGACATGGTTAATACATTCTGAAGTAGTTATAAGGAAATCTTGAATAGTTCTACCTTTGATGAAACCAAACTGGCTCTAGATACAATCCTTTTGAAAATCAAATATAGGCCATTTGAAATATTTTTCCAAATAATTGTTTATGTTGTGTTGATAAGGGCCGCTGGTGTGAATAGAAGAATCGTATTCACATTCTTTACTTTGAAAATAAGTTCAGAAAACTAAGCATTAATGCCATGTGTTAACTAACCACCCTTGAAAAAATAACTGACAAGCCTACACACATCATAATGAATAATATCCCAATATGATTGAATGAATAATTTGGTGAACCCATCCTGTCCATTAGAGCTGCTACAATTTCTAGGTTCAAATGATGTATAGAAACATACATTTATGCATGCGACTATATCATTTATAGTGAAAATATATAAGCACATTTATTTATGTTAATCATTATTGCCTTCATTATGAGAACCTATAGACACAAACATATATGTCTGTGGATATATCCATCATAGCAGTAACTTATAGCCACAGACATAAATTCCCATGGTTTTTTTGTGTTTAGAAATGAAATAGATATAGCCTTGAGCATATGTGATTGTGGTAATAGGGTTTCTATAGAAACCAACATTTATGATCATAACTATAGTTTACCATTATGAAGGCTATAGCCAGAGGAAAATTACAATGGCTATTGGATCTATGTATGAAGTGGCTATAGACATAGACATAAATACCCATGGTTATAGGATCCAAGTTCAACGACTATAACCATAAATAGTTATAACCATTTTTATAGGATCTTTCCCATGTTCATATCAGCATAAAAATCCTTTAAAACCTTATTCATGAATAACATATTAGTTCACGTGACAACATATTTCCATGGGAATCCCTCCAATGGATATAGGATGATGGCTATAATTTCATGACTATATCACTATTTTTTTTTGTAGTGAGTGTGGATACATGTATTTAGTAATGTTAGTATACATTTCTTATATTAATATGAATTATGGTATCAATTTACAACACTATGTTTCTTCCATTTCTAAATACAATCACTTCTAGAATTATATAATTATTATATTTGATATAAATTATTATTACATCAAAAACTTATTAGAATATATGAATATAAATAATTATAAGATTAAAAAGTATAGTAATGCTTATCTTTTATCCAAAGAAGATGCATATCATAATTCATTCAATTTTTAGTATAGATTAAACATGAAAGATAATTTTTTTATTATTACAAAAAATTATTCATTACTACAATAATAATAATAAAAACTTATTTATTTATATATTTTAGGAATATTTAAATTTTAAATTTTTTATGTAAGTTTGTATCTATTTTATTTTTTGAAAATAAAATACATGTTAAATTTTGGCTCACATAGACCATGATTTTAATAGATCTAGTATGAATAATCTTTTATTTATATAGATTATAAATTTCAAAGAGGAATCCATGGTAATTGCTTTATAAAAAATAACTATCTTATGAACCATTAAACCTAATATATATTGATATATGAGGTTTAAATTAATATGGAGTAAGTTGAAGATAAATTTTGAAATTATTCAAAATATTAAATGTGTTTACAATTGAGATGTTGAATCAGTGTAGTAAGAGTAGTATGATACACCAATAAGATATATATATTTGTGCGCATGTGTGTGTTAGGAATACTCTAGTCAATTATTTATTAGTGTGTTAATGTTTTGAAATATTTCTTGATTTAGTTAATAATACCTTATATACTCATACTATACTACATTACATCTTAGGAAATATAAAAGCGACCACTTTATATAAGGATTGCAATTTTCTTAATTTATACGCTATAATGACTTGAGGTTATGAAGTGAAACATATCTAAATTTTTGTGTTTTTTTAATTTTTTTAATATTTCATGGTTGATTTTTTTTGTGTTTATGGCATGTAGAGGGAAATGTGAAATTTGAAGGGAATATTAGAGAGGTTATTGTTTGGTGAATCAAACTAATTTGGTTTCATATCTAGATAAATGTTAATATATACAAGTTAATATTGAGTAAATAAATAATTTTATAATAAATAAATGGGTAATGTTAATTTTATATTGGTGTGTAAAGAATTAATATCACTCTAGGTATTAATTGGTTTATTAATGATTTTTATTAGAATTAATGGTTAATTAATTATTTTTAACACTACTGGAAATATGACTTATACCAACGGTTTTGGCCAAACCGTTGGTATAGTTCATAAATTTGGACCTATACCAATGGTTTGGCCAAAACCATTGGTATAGGTCACTTATATGGACCTATACCAACGGTTTTGGCCAAACCGTTGGTATAGGTCCCAAAATCAAAGGACATATAACAACGGTTCTCAAAACCATTGGTATAGCTCTATACCAATGGTTTTGAGAACCTTTGGTATAGGTACATGTATTTAGGGAGAACATTAAATAAATCAAAATTTAAAATATTTATGATAATAAATATATATATTTATGAAATTATGTTCACAAAAATCATGTTAGGTTAGTGGTTAGGTCGTTCAATCATAAATTAATGGTCCTGGGGTCAAATCCCACCAGATTTTTTTTATTTGAAATACATATACCAACCATTTTTGGAACCGTTGGTATAGATTTCCAAATTAATTATACCAACAGTTTTCAAAACCGTTGGGATAGGTATATACCAATGGTTTCCCAAAAACTATTGGTATAGACCTATCATCACAACTTAATTTTCCACGGTCCTCCAAACTGTTGGTATAGGATATACCAACGGTTTGGAGGCCTATAACAATGGTTCCAAACTATTGGTATAAGGTATTTTTTTAGTAGTGTAATATATTAAATAGACATTTAATTAAAGAACTAGGAAATTTAATGTTATCAAATTTCAGAATGGAATTAAAACCCTTTATCCCCCTTTATTTTGGGTTCAGTATAAGCTAAATACTGAGATATTCCAATTTAAAAATAGGTAGAAAACTAGAACATTATCGATATGGGAAGAGAGAAGGAAATTTTAAAGTAGTCCAAGATAGAAAATCCCTACAACCCCTAATATATATATTTGTGTGTGTGTGTGTGTTGGTGTATGTGCATATATATATATATATATTAAATAAGTTTATATCCAATAAAACTTGTTCAATTTTAATCCCAAGTGGTAGAAGGATCTTGTGAATAGATCAGGAAAACACTTATTATAATAGTACCTAACTCTTGGTAAACAAGAAAATCATTATCTCCAGGTATTTAAAGATTAAAAGTTAGATATAGGATCAATTTCCTCTTCTAAAGGTATTTATCTAGGTGATTTTTGTAAAGTTTAAACTAGGGAAACATGTAATATTTCATTCAAAAAAATAAAAAAATTACCTGAAAAAATTCATGAAGGATTAATAAAAATCCTTAAAAATGTTATGAATTGATTCATCCAAGACATTCAATAGTGGTTACATTAATGTTTGGGCTCTATGAGAGGTTGTACGATGTGAGGAGGAGAAACATGATCTTTTAGGGTTCTTTTAAAAGATGGAAAAAGTTTTATCAATGCTAATGAAAAAGTGTTGAACAAAGTAACATTTATTACCACTAAAATGATAAGTGCCAAAAACGAATACCTTTATCAATGATAAAACCTTAATGGCTGATAAAGCTTTTATCTATGATATTTTGGCACAGATAAAGTCAGCCTTTATGAGCTTTAAATTTAGAGATGAGAAAATTTAATAAAAATGAATAAATAAATAATATTAGTCCCATAAATTTAAAAAAAATTATAATGAAATATATTAATTATATAAATTATTAAAACATTGAAATTTTCATTTAAATAAAAAAGATTACCATAAATTAATAATTATAAATTAACAAATAATAATTATATAGGTATTTAAGTATAAAAGTATAAAAATATAAATGAACAAATATTAATTATATAAATTAGAGACATATTAAAATTATTGAAACATACCAAATAAAAATGGATAAATAAATATAAAAAATGAGTAAATTCTAAAATATTAAAAGTTAGTTAATATAAAAAATGAATAAATAATATTAAATGAATGGATATTAAAAATTAATAAATTTTTTTTTAATAAATATTTAAATATAAAAATATAAAAATATAAAAATATAAATTATTGTTTTAATTATATAAATTACGAACATATTAAAATTATTAAATCATACCAACTAAAAATTTATAAATAAATATAAAAAATGAGTAAATTTTAAAACATTAAAATTTAGTAAATATAAAAAATGAATAAATACTATTAAATGAATGAATATGAAAAATTAATAAATAATTTTTTACAAGGATTTAAATATAAAAATATAAAAATATAAGTATATAAATATTAAAAAAGAATAAATATTAAATATATAAATTAAAAACATAATAAAAATATTACAAATTAATAAATAAAAATTATATATACTAATAATAATAAATAAATAAATTATAAAAATATAAAACGAATTCATTTTAAAAATGAAAAAATATTAAAAATAATAAATAAAAAATATTAAAAATTAATAAATATATTAATGTAAGAAATAATTTAAAACAAATAAATATAAAAAAATAAAATTTAATGGCCAAATATTCATTGATACAAAATATTAAAAAACTGAATAAATAATAATTATTATATAAATTAAAAAAATGTAAAAAATGAATAAATATTAAAAATTACATTTAAATACAAAATATTTATCCCAAAGAGCACGAGTCCTTGGCTAAAAAACCATTTCACTTTAATTAAAAAAAATAAAGATTTACAAGTGTCTAAAAATTTTAGATTTTCAATGGTCCTTTAATACCCCATGATTTTAATATTAATTTTCCTATAAATAAATATTATTTTGAATATCTTACTCCACACACAACTCCAAATCAAAAAAAAATTGTAATACATTTTGTTAATATAAAATTTTAACTATTAAATCTCATCGTTATAATGCAGTCATTAAATTGATTGATAAAATAGAAGTAAAAAGATTTTTAAATATAAATTGAAATAAAAATAAAGGCAATTTTTAACAAAAATTAATTAATAAAATTAAATTAGTGTATCTTAATAACTAACAAGATAATTTTATTCTTAAAAATGTATTTTCCAAAAAACTCCCTTTTTTAGGTGTAATAAATTTTAATTTTAAGAAGCAAAAAATATTATGGGTAAATTTTGATAAAATATATTATTAGTATTAATAATTGAGAACTACTTTAATTAGTAATTGATAGAAAGTAAGAATAAGAATAATTAATATTTGAAATAGTCATTTCATACATAAAAATAGTTTTTCATTATATTTTACGTTTCAATTTAAAAAATAAATTATTAAATATTAGGTTTTTTATTTAAAAAAGTGAACCCCATTTTTTGGAATCATCATCATAATATTATATTAGGATGAATTTTTCATATTTTCATAAAAATTTTGATTTATAAGTGAATAGTTGAAAGTACTTTTATATAAATGAAACCACTTTTAAGATAACATGAATACATAAGAATGAATTAACTGTTTATAAAACCTTTTTATTGAATAAATTTGTATTAAAAATAATGAAATAAAATAATGAAAAATATTATTTTGGATTTATAAATATATGTTTAAAATTTTTGGAACACAATTGGGTTTTTATTATAATAAAATAATTATTTTTATCCTTTTATTTAATTAAGTAATTATAAGGATACATTCAATTTTGGATTTGTTTTAAAGTAACATAACTTTATTTTATTTATTTATAAACCAATATGTTTGATGAGATCAATTATATTCATTATTTTGGTGTAAATGTATACTTAAAAATACATTTTTTAAAAACTACTTTCACTAAATTTCGCATACGTATATTAAAAATAATTTTTAGCACCTATAGAAATTTAAATTTGTAAAATGGATTCCATATTTTGAATTATAATAATAAATATTTTGTAACAAGGAAAATTTAATTTTTGGTCATATAAATAAGTTACCATGGATCATTTCTCCATAATATAATTGAACTTGGAATGCATAGGATTAATGGAGAGTGATACGAGCCAATGATGTCAGATTTGATTAGTGACAATCAAAATTATTTATCATGGAATCTTTTAATCCGGAGTGGGAAAGAGTTTTCACACCTACT
Source organism: Viscum album (assembly GCA_963277665.1). NCBI lineage: Eukaryota > Viridiplantae > Streptophyta > Magnoliopsida > Santalales > Viscaceae > Viscum > Viscum album. Next base: position 1,984,754,747 of record OY728119.1, read on the forward strand.
CAGAAAGAAAATGGGGCCAGAAATAATGACTCTATCATTCCATCAAAGTGATTTCATTTACAAAGGAATTGGTTGGATCTGTAAGTGCCACTTCAAGTGATTCTCATTCCTCACCCATTGAGAGGCTTGGAGATGGTTTGATAAGGGTGGTCGCAGAGTTAGATGCTGTCAATCAATGACTTTCACTGTGTATGTTCTCAATCTTGGGGAATATTTCTTATGGAAAAGGAATTAATTTTCATTGGTCTAGGCCAGGATCCATGTGATTCCCTGGGTCTACTGGCACCCTAAAATTCTAAATGATCTAGTGTGTGGAATTGGAAAACCAATGAAGATAGATCAAAGGACTCTGAATGGGGAAATTGGATTGTATGCAAGGTCCCTTATTGAGATTAATATAGAAGTGCCTCCATTGGACTGCAGATCCTTGGTTGAAAATGATCATCATATAGAGGTTAGCTTTGAATTTGAGAGTCTCCATCGGTTTTTTAATCACTGCAAAATGGCTGGCCACACTCTGTAGTAGTTTCAATTTGTTCAGAAGATGGTACAACCTCCCAACACCAGCAAGCCATGGAAAGAGGTCTCAAGAGGAAAAACTATAGATGTTGTGGACATGAGAAAGAATTCAAGTGAGGAAAATAATGGGTTGAAATTGGAAATGACCTCCGAGGCTAGTACATCATGGGAAGTCTTGGTGGAGGAGGAAGAGCTTAAGCATGATGGTTCTGATGGAATCAATATGACATGGAAGGAGGAAGAAAATAATAAAGACTATTATAATTGAACCAATGTGTCAGTATAGGTTATAGATGATGTGAGAATTCAATGTTGCGAAACACAAATTTTCTAACTGTATTTGGAATTTTATTCTACTACTATTGACATGAACACTTAGGATCTTTTATTTCATCTTATATCCAAAGATATGAATGATGTATTTTACAATTTTACATCCCTGGTTATTACCCAAACATGATCTGAACAACTCATGGGGACTGGTAGGGATTCAAGAAATCACACTGAGCAACGGATGGTTGACTATAATGCATGCATCACACTTGTAAGGGGTCTGAAAGAGGGAGTCTCAGTACCTGATCAAAAACAACCTGATAAGATTCATATTAGGGATAAGTATTCTCACAAAAACATGGAATCAAACACATCCATATAGTCAAAAAGAGTGCAGAAAATGGAGGAAAAATCAATAAGGGGAGATACCCCCAAACATAATCCAGAATGAAGATCATCTTTTGTAACTGCCATGGAATAACTAACCTTGGAATGGAGGGTTCTCTCAGGCTTCTTATAGGTTGGTATAAACCTGACATAATTGTCCTCTCTAAGAAAAAGCAATTTTTCTCTAGATATGGTTCTCACTTTTTGGTGGGTGGTTACTCACTTCTGCCTAGTGCACAGTCTGTCTCTAATCTGGACAGACTATGATTACTGGTTAGTAGCCATTTGGAGGTCCCTGTTGTTTTTCAAATTGGTGAGAAAATCATCACTTTTAGCTACAATATGTTTGGGAAAAAAGTTTTATGCTCATTTTTTATGCTTCAACTAGTTACATTGATAGAGGAGAATTATTGATGGAAATAAATGACTTGTCCAAGGGCATTGCTGAATCTTGGGTGATTACTGGAGTCTTTAATTCTATGCTCTATGCATATGAGAAAATTGGCCCTATTAATAGTGGTGTGTCTATCAAGGACTTTAGAACATGTGATTAGGAATAAATCATTATAGATATCAATCTCATTAGAGGGAAATTCACCTAGTATATAAGGTACTTAAGTGGTATGAGAACAAGTCGTATTGATAGAGATTTTGCGAATGATGTCACTATTGGAAACTGGAGAACAATTTCGTATGTCACACTAGCCAAACATAACCATGATTACCATATAATCTTGGTGATTCTTATAGGTAACATGGTGGATAACCCATTCCAATCAGGTTTAATAATGTGTGGACTAATATTCTCGATTTCTCAAAGCTTATTCTGGAAACTTAGGGATCTAATGGCTCCAATATCAGTCCTCTAATTTCATATAAAAACTCAAAATTCTGAAAATCAGGTTGAAGGAATGGAGTAAAAAACAATTCAGCTTACTGTATGAAGAGATAGAGGCTCTTGAAATCTCCATGCATGAAGTACAAGAAGATATCACCAGGAATGATTGCTCTGTTGAAACTACCCAAGAAGCTAAGATGTCTTCCAAAATCCAGAATCTCATTAGGCTCAAATATAATTAAGAAGGGATACCTTCAAAGTTAGGGGGCTCAATTATGGATATTGAAACACTAATTTTTTTAATTCCCTTCAGTGGGTCAGAAGAGAAAATAGTCCACCTGCTCTAATAAAGGATAGAGATCACATTATTGATGAAAGGCATGATCTTTACAACAACATTTTCTCTTTCTATTAGAGTATCTTTAATTGAACCCAAAAAATATTGAAAATTAGGGATATAATTATTCTCAGTATGGTCACTGAAGAAGGAAACTCCTTTCTTATATCTATCCCCTTGGATTTTGAAATCAAGTCATCCATCTTTGGTCTCAAAAAAGAGAGCTATCCTGGACCAGATGATTTCATGAATCACTTCTTTCAATTCTACTGGGATGTTGTCCATAAAGAGGTTAAAATATGGTCATAAATGTTTCCAAAGGTGGGTCCTTCAAGCATGGGTTTAATGCCAAATTTATTTCCTTGATTCCAATAATGAATAATGCTAGTGACATTATCCAATTCAGACTAGTTTCTCTTGTTAACACCCTTCATAAGGCAATTACTAAAATTCATGCTAATAGACTAGCCAATATCTCTGATAGAATTATATCTTGGAATCAATTTGGTTTTTTGAAAGGGAGAAACATCCAAGAATGCCTTCTTACTGCCTTATAATTCATGAATCTTCTTCGCAAACCCAAAAGAAGGGGGGAATGTTGCTCTTAATCTTGACATACGGAAAGCATTTGACATAATGTATTGGGATTTTATAGGTGATGTACTCTATATTTATGGTTTCCATTCCAATTTTATTTAGTGGATCAAAGGCTTTCTTGGATCGATACATATCTCTATTCTCATAAATGGGTTCCCGGAAGGATATTTCCAGTGTTCCAGGGGACTAGGGTAGGCAGATCCCCTATCAGCGATCATTTTTTCCATTGTAGAAGATTCTCTCAGTAAGATCTTTCTTCACATAGTGGTCAAAAGGGATATTAATAACATACGGGCTGCTATAGGTACTTTTTATCTTTTTCATCTTTTTTTCACTAATTATATCATCATTTTTTCCCAGGGTCACCAGAAGAATATCAACAACATAAAGAGATATCATTCACACTATGAAAGTGTGTCAGGGTAGGAAATTAGTAGAAATATGTCCTTTATATACTTTGTCAAGGGAATTATAACCCCAAGGAAAGTCTCCATCATTAATTACTTGGGAATAATGTAGGTCATCCTTTCTTTTACCAACCTCGGAGTCCACCTAATTTTTGGTAAGCCTAGGGCTTCTCACTTCACTGAAATTTTAATCCAAATCAGAATAACCCTTAATTATAGTAAATAAAAGTCTCTCTCAATGGAAGGAAGAGTGTGCCTTGATAAATATGTTGTGGTCACCTAGTTGGTCTACACTTTTATGGTCTATTATTATCCTTCATCAGTGAAAAAAACATTCAACACAATGATGAGAAACTTTGTTTGGATTGGAATATTCTTGGAAAGAAAAGTCATCACAACCCCTTGGAAAAGATTTTGCATGCCTTATCCTTTGGGTGGTGGGGGTCTCGACATTTAAAATCTGCATATTTTTAATCAATCACTTATTTCCAAGTTCATCTATAGGTGAATCAACAATCATTCTGAGTCTCTTAAATTTATTATATCAAGATTTTTTGACAAGATGATAAAAGAGAGCTTGAGTTACATGGAGTCTTATCTATGACATGGCCTGAGGACAATTTCTCAAAGGGTTTTGAGGTATTTTCACTGGATGGTCAATAGAGAGTCATCTTCCAGATTCTGGTATGATCACTGGTTGGGCACACCACTGGTTGATCAGATTAGATCATTTGTACAATACATTGATCATGATATCTCTATCAAAGACAGGATAGAAAATATGGAAATTCTATATGATGATATTACAAAAACTATCCCCACCTATGATTTTCTCATCCAGGAGGACAAAATCATTTATGAACCTTATCCCAATGAAATTATTGATTATAAAAAAGTCTATAAATATCTTCTCTAAGAAAACAACCATTGAATTGGAATGTACAAGAAATGGATCCTTACTTCCAGGTACACTCTCCTATGGAGCTTATCCTAGAATAAAATTCCTATTGATAAAAATATACAGAATGTGGGAATATCTCCATTTTCTCAATTTATACTCTATCATCAACACAAGGAGTATCTAAACCACCTCTTATTAAGCTGCAATACCACTGCCTCCCTCTATAAACCATTTTTTGAATTTTTTTACCTGCAACTGTTTTCTCTGCATATGTTCATGAATTTATGAAGGAACTACTTGGTTTTTCATTCTTAAATAAGGTTTATATTCTGTTTTAAGAGGCATGTGCTGAATTATTGCACACTATTTGAAGATTCCAAAATCAATGCATTAATGAAGAGTCAATATTTAAGGTCTAGCATACCACAACTCAAATTCTAGAGACTATTTAGAATGTGAAAATGTTGTATGATGTGACCTATTATAACTCAGTTAGTGATCTGATTATTCTATTAATATTGAATATTGAAGGAGAATTATAGTCACCACATGGTAATCTTGATGTTTTCTAGACTTCCCCCTTTCCAAACTGGCTTAAATGAAACACATATGGCGCCTTGAGGGGAAATCCATGGCCTTTAGTCAATAGTTCCATTTTTAGGGATTAAGATGGGGATGTGGTTGAAGCTCTTTATGGTCCATGTGCACATAACAATTATATATATGTGTAAATTAACAACTTCATTAAAGTTGTGTTCACTACAAGGAAACAGAATTGGAACAATGTTTGGCTTGAATCTGACTCTACTACTATTGTGCAAGTGGTAAGGATCAGTGTGGTCCCCATTTCATGGAAGTTGATGGTGAGATGGGTCAAATGTATGGATATTATTTCTTACATGAACAAGATTATCACACACACCTATTTTGAGGTGAATTACCTAGTGAATGGTCTTACAAACAAGGGAGTTACTACAGAGGTTTGTTATCACTCTATCTCACTACCTATTGATCTGCACACCACTTTTAAGGGGATAAATATAAAATTATTACTTTTAGAATTATTTATACATTCTTTGACTTTATATAAGACCCTTTAAACTCACTTTTATTAAAAAACTTTTACCATGGTAAAACTTTTTCACCATTTTATGGGTTAAAAGAATTAAAATATGGTGTTAACTATGAGTTAAGGCCACTATTATCACCAAAATTTGTCCCAATTTTATTTTTTGAGAGTATATTGACCCTAACTCACCTTAAAACTATAAAAATTATAATAATCCCCATTAATATGCCTCATTTTATTCCCAAATAACCCTCCACCACTTTCTTGATCTTCTGTTCCTTTTATGTTTCCAAAATATCTTCATAATAATGGAGGTTTGTAAGAGAAGATTAAATTATTCTGCATAATTATTCTCTCATCTCTTATCATTTCTTTCATTTATTATGATTCTTCATATTTTTAAATATTATTTATCACTATTTTATCATGTTTTTAAAAATCATTATTCTTATATTAAATTAATATTACCACTATTAAAAAAATTATTCTTATTCATCCATTCATTATAACAAACTTCTATTGGGGCCAGTTTTACCACTTACACGAACAATGTTTTATGAAATATATCATGAATGATTAATAAATCCTAAATAATGGTAAAATTATATAACAATGATTATTTTTTATCATAATTTTAAATAATTATAAAATAATAAAATCACTCTATAATCAGATATATCCAATTAATTCAAGCATGTTCTTGTTTCGATAATTTTATCAACCTAAATTAATGATGTTTTGAATTTTAATCAAGGATGAGCATGTAAATATAATTTTTGGTGTGATATGATATGAATATGATTTTTTTTGTTTTTTTAATGGTAATATTAAGATTTTAATATATTATTGATAACAAACTTTGGTAGATTAAGGTTACTGAAACAAAAAAATTTTAGAATTTTTTGTTATAAATCATACTTGAAAGTTAGGTTTGATGAATATTGAACATCATATACCATTAGAGAACTTTAATTTTTTTGTTCATTGGCCATTAAAGAGCTAAATTACTTATAAACATTTAATAACAACTGAAACTATTATACCAAACAGAACATGAAACTATTGGAACCAATAATTACCAATAATTAATATTAACTAAAAAAGTAAAAATTATGTAATACATTTAAAAAAAATTATGAAAAAGGTAATAAATACGAATAAAGTTCTCTAATATATGATTACTAAGTCTATTATTATTATCAAGAAATTTAGAATGTGTCTAACCCATATGGAATGGATATTATGGGGCTTCCTTGACTGAATTTTCTTTCATTGAGTTATAAAGTATGTTAATTGAATAATGTAACATCATTAAACCCAATTTCATGTTTTTTATTACATTCTTTTTCTGTTCATATTTTTTTGGATATTTACAAGGGTTGATTTGGGTGAATTTTTATGTTCTTTTTGAAGTTTTTGGGTCTCTGTGTGGTTGACACATGGTTAGGGAAAACTGTGTGGGTCAAATGAAGAAATCATGTGGCTTGTTTTTCAATCACAGTGGAGGGTTCATAGTTTTATTCACATGGGATAGTGAAGGGTTCATGGTTGGCACATGATTCTTCAAACTATGTGGAAAAAACATGAATCCTCTTCCAGTATCCCAGGTGGGGGCACACAGTTAGTGCATAATTTTTTAAATTGTGTAGACAAACCATGTGATGAGAATTTAATTCTTATATTTTTATTATTATAATTCCAAATCCTCATATTTTAAATTCTTAACTCCACCTAGTTGATCCCAATTCAATACATTGGTCCTTATAGGCTCTATAGAGGTAATTATGGTTATTAAAACCTTGTTTCTTTATGGATCAAAGTGCCTGTTGATGTGTGGGATCTCTCCCAGTAAGGGTATTATTTTTTTTCGTGAATTATCATTTCCCCTTCTATCCTTATTCACATTTTTTGGATCATTATTTAATTCTTTTATTTAGATCATGAATTGATGGATTGTGATTCCAATACCCTCCCTTAATCATTCTCTCCATTGATTCTCCATTAGATATTCCCATGTGAGTGTTTTTGATATTGATTGTGGTAGGTGGTTTCATAAGGAAATATCTATCAATTGAAAATTTGGATACTTTTTTAATTTAAATTGGAAATCTAATTTATTTCTAAAAATTGAATTGAGTCTCTTATTAAATTATTTTAGATGAAATAGTGTGTGTGATAAAATCCCTTGATAATGGATTTTGATAATTAAGTGTTGATTATAAAAAAATGATCTCTTTTTGAAATGAATGATTTGAATAATGATTTTGATTCGATTATAAGGAATTATGTTTAATATGATTTGAAATATTATTATTTGAAATGAAAGTCATGACATTTTTATGAAAACCCATTTGAAGTTGGTTTTTTAAATTAAAGGCATGTTTTTGAAGCATTAAATTGGGGCTGATTGAAATAATTATTTTAAATGATTGTTTACAATAGAAGATATCCCCTTATATGCTTGATTTTATAGAATCATAAGGGAAACATGGTAGTTAGGTGGGAATACCATATGTGAAGTATTTATTAGCTCCACCTATAAAAATATTGACGATGAAAATGCTAACTAAAAGTTTACAAGGGAAGGGAGTTCATTCTTTAGAGTGTTCTCCTATTTACCCATGGTCTGGTATCTAGTGACCTATGAAAACATGGATCCATGAAGCACTGAGATATGTAATAATACTTATACTAATAATTACCTTGGACACTTAAATGTGATTCTATTATTTAAATTTTTTATGCATGATGATGTTTATTTTGAAGACTTATTCATACTTGTATCGATTAAAATGATTATTCATGCCTATTTTGATAAATATTCTTATATTTGACTGATTTAATGGAAATAAAAATGTAAAAATATTATATATTATCTATTTAAGTTTTTTTTATATAATTTATTGATAAGAACCAAGAAAATATTTTTATGCCATGTTTTACTTTAGAAAAGATGGTTTATTTTTTATAGATTTTCTAAGAAATTCTTGGTGAGATCCAACTAGATTTTGTTTCTCACACCCCACATTTTTACGAGATTATATATTTCCTATTCTAGGTCTAGGAAAAAGGAATTCACCACTTAGAGGTGGTTTGTGTAATTAATTAGTGGGACCTTGGGATTTTGCTATGTCTAGTAGAATGTGTTATCCACATGTTATATGGGACTGAGTGATGATTTATGAATGTTTTTTTCTAATTAATTTGGTTAAGGTTCCATTTTTGAGACTAATGTCAAATTTATTATGGTAATTTTCTCTTAATGGGTTTTTGACAAAATAAATGTTTATTGTTTTATATATTCTTCATCATCTTGATGAATTATCCCTTTTTTGAAATTTTTCTTCTTATTTATTTTGATGCCGAGGTGCCTGTCTCCATCTAGTGGGGATTAGGAATGATTTTCATGTTAGTTAATAATTGATTCTGGAACATTTTAGTTTTGTTATCTAGGATGGTTTATGAATATTTGTATCAAATTCCAATGTTTTGTCCTATATTTATGTCAGTATGTAGTTTGGGATATCTTTATAGACAAGATATAGGATTTTGGGGACATAAAGTTTGGGTTTTGATCTAGGTCTTAGCTAGATATCATCATAACATACCTTATGTTTCCATGGTCTATTTGGAAAAAATGTATTTGATATGTTTGATGTAATTTTAGACATTTTCACAAGATTTGATCTGAGAATTTTGTTTCCTAGTTGAATTGCAATTGATAAAGTTAATGAATTTCATGTCATTTGACTACTATTTATTTAGTTAATTTTTGGTGTTCTGTAATATAATTCCCCCAAGAAGAGGTTTTTATATACGTCTGGAGGGTGCTGCTGATGAACCACTATAAGAAAACCCTCTTGTTGATCAAAAACTTATAGAGGTTATTGTGTGTGTTGTCTAATATGTATTCTAGGTAGGTGAACCTATTCTTATTTTGGATACAAAGTTTGTATCTCAAACTAATGATTATAGATATCATGCCCCAGAGTTTCATCATTTAAAACCAATATCCCTCTAGTGAACCGATGATCCTAAGGTGTTAGAGGATTGGTTGAAATAGGTCTGAGTAATTCTTTGAGTTTTTATAGAAGATAGATTTTGTTAAGGTAAAATGTGACATCTTCAAACTTGAAGGACTGAGCAGATGGTGGTGGGATTCTCTAGTTTTTTTCTATGATAAATGTGGGATTGTATTGAAAAGAATACAATATTATTTTCATGGATAAATTATTCCTGAAATTGATGGGGTTGGATAAGTTAATGAATTTCCATAATCTTCATCAATATGATAATATAGTGACCTACTATGCCAACCATTCTGAAAATACTATTTATTTATCAATTAACATGGCATCAAATAAGAAGCTAAAATATCAAAGGATTAATAGTAACTTTGTTTAGATATATGATCCTAGGGTTTCCTACTGATGCACACCCTATACGCTGATGGATTAGGGTATAAAATTACTTCCAAATATTTTTTAGTATCTTGTAATGTACTGATAACGTTTTTCTAGGGTGGAAAAGTTGGGCACTCAAAGAGAGTTTTCACAGAGGCACCAATGATCTATAGCTCTTGTTGTTTCTCAAGTTACATGTTATATTTTTCCATGTATTTAATGCCCCTTTTTCTAGTACGAGATCTACAGTACTAGTAGGATCTATGGTGTAGTAATATACTTCAAGAACAAAGGGGTTATAACCACATTCATTTGGAATGGAGCTTCATCATGTAGTGGATGAGTCTTTGGTGGAAGATTATATGGGTCCTATAACTATGATAGGTACCATTACTGTTGCTTCATCTTTTGGGGATAACTTATTTTATAATAGTGCCTCTCAATCCCTGGTATCTACCCATGTTGTGGAGTTATTAAACATTTCCCTTAAGCTCATCCTTATGTAATGGAGATTGTAACACCTATCTGGTTGAATATAGAGTAGGGTCTTTGATATCCCTATTACACATTTTCTTTTTTTAAAGTCAATTTTTTTTAATACTTTTTGGTCCTAGATATGAAACATCTAGATTTCATTCTCATGATGGATTTTTGGATTTATTATAAAGCTTGTTTTGACTATTTTATTGGGTGGGTCTTATTTATTACGTCTGATGGGGTGTTTCATGTCATTTTGGGAGAATGTGATTCAAGGTCTACTTGATCTAGGCCTAATATTTGGGATTTGGGTAGGATGACATTCATTTTTTATTTTTAACTTGTGTAGGATTTTTCATTTGGTAATATTCCAGTAGTAGAAGGTTATTTTCTATATGTTTTTCCTTTTGAATTTTCTAGGTTGATACCGATGAGGCTAGTGGAGAAATATATCGAAATTGTACCAAGTACCCATCCTTTTTATACACCCTCTTTCCAAATTGAACTAGCTGAAGTGAAGGAGTTAAGGACACAGTTGGATGACTTATTGTCCAAGGGCTTCATTCAACCCAATGTGTCGCCTTAGGTAGTGCTAGTTCTGTTTACCAATGTGGCTGATGAAACCCTTTTCCTACGTGTTGACTATCTAAATCTCAATTGGGCCATGATCAAGAACAAATATCCATTGCCTCATATTGATGATTTTATTACCACATGAAAGGGGTGAAGTGGTTCTCAGTGGTTGATCTTCAGTCTGGTTATCACTATCTTAGGATCCTGGAATTTTATATCCCTTAGACCATGATCATGTGAAGTTATAAAAACCATAAGTAAATTATTTGGGGTTTTGGTCTTACCAATACCCATAATATAGTTATGTAACTAATGAACATGATTTACCCCCTTGTACCTTGATTCTTTCATTATGGTATTTTCAGATGAAATCTTGGATTACACTAAAAAAGGGAGGATCTTGTTATTAAATAAGAGTAGTTTTAGACATCTTGGAAAGCCCCTAAATCTATACCATGTTTCTAAATGAATTTTTTTTGATTCAATAGGTAATTTTATTTGGGTATTTGGTTTTTGAAAAAAGAATTTCAGTTGAATCCTTTGAAGATGAAAGCTTTTTTGAAATGGGAGGAACCACAAAATGTCATTGAGATTCGAATATTCTTGGGCTTAGTATGATATTATCATCATTTTGTGAAAAATTTCCTAAATTTTTATTTTTCATTGACTAATCTCACAAAAAAATGAGTAAAGTTAAAATGGTATTTGAAATTTTAGAATTATTTCAATGAGTTGAAGTATTACTTGACTTAAGTACTGGTATTAACTATTCTAGAAGCTAGTGATGGAAATGTGGTATTCTTTGATGCACTGGGTTTGGGTTTTGGATGTGTTATTATATAGGGTTATCATGTGGTAGAATATGCTTCACATCCTCTTTGGGATCATAAGAATAAATATCCCACACATGATCTCAAACTGGCTGCTATGATGAGTTATCTTAAGAATCTGAAAAATTACCATTTCAGAGAATGGTTTATTGGCTACTCTAATCACAAAATATTGAGTTATATCTTTTCACAAAAAATACCTAGACCATCAACATAGTCTTTGGGTGGAATAAATACAATATTTTTTACATTTAAATTTCCCACACCCCTGGTAAGGTAAATATCATTGTAGATGATTTGAGTAGGAATAATCCATTACATTATATGAAATAATATTTGAGGAATGTAATATTAGGGTTCTCTTTTCTAGTATTCTTTTAGGAGGATGAGATGATGATACTGAGGTTGTTTTTACAAGTGTTCCGTTACTGTCCTCTCTTATTGAGTTTATTCTCTTGGAATAACAACTTGATCATATATTAAGAGGAATTAAAGAATATTTATATTGTGGGAAGACCATTGGTTAATGGTCTATATCTTCTAAGGGTATTCTTTGCTTCAAGAATCATTATTTTGTTCCTTCACTAACAAGGAAGGCTGTGATGGGATATTTTCATCATTCCACATGGGAAGGACAACCTAGCATAACAAAAATGTTTTATGATATGAGGCATAATTTTTGGTGGCCAGGTATGAAATGAGACATTGAATTTTTTTTCTCATTGTTATACTGGTCAGCAGATTAAGGATGAGTATCAAAAGAATTATGGTTTTCTTTATCTACTTCCCATGCTAACATCGAAGTGGGATAAGATATCCATGAAATTTGTGGTAGGATTTCTACATTGGCCTCAATGAAAGAAAGTGATATGGGTGGTGATTGATTAATTTACCAAATATTCTATCTCTATTCCTATTTATTATATAACTAAATCTAAGTAATTTAGAAACATATATTTGTAAAATATCATAAAATTTTTTGGAGTTCCATTTTCAATAGTTTCCAATAGGGATACCCGATTCACTTCTCATTTTTCGAGAGGCGTCGAAGATGAAATTTTATCTTGAGTGATGTTAAGAATGATGTAAGATCCTTAGACATATGGTCAAATGGAATATTCTATACAGATTCTACAAGATATTCTTTGTGGTGTTTTTTTCGACACTGGAGGAGTTTGGGATGGCCATTTTTGGATTGTTGTGTTTACCTATAATAATGGCTATCATTTTTACATCAATATGGAACCCTTTGAGGTTTGAATGGATGGAATTTTAGATATCCAATCTCTTAGTAGAAGATTAGTGAAGATTACCTAGTTAGACTTAGTTTTGTCTTAGAGAAGAAGATAAAGATTCATTTTTTCATTGGAAAATGGTAATGATACAAAGTTTTTATAAATCCAATTTTGATCATCAACAATGAGCTTTTGAATTCATGATTGGTGACTTGATGTTTTTGAGAGTTTCACCTAATTTGTGTAACTGATGTCTTGAAAAATTTATAAATCTTGCACTTAAGTATAGGGGACCATTTAAGGTTGTTTAGTAGAATGGGATGGTGTCTTACTATTTTTATTTTCTACATTAAATGACATCGGTCCATAATATGATTCATGAGTCATAGCTCGAAAAGTCTATATTTGACATGTCCCATGTCTTGTGCTGGGAGGATCTTGATGTGTAACTTGAACTATCTATGATTTATTATCATATTTATATTATCAATTATTATATAAAGGATCTTCATGGAATGTCTATACACTTGGTTCAAGTGATATGGAAGCATTGTTCTAGTTCTCATGAAATGAGGGGTCATGAGGCTTTTATCAGAGATAAGTGACCTAATATCTTTACTATAGAGTCTTCCTGATCTTATTTTTTTCAGAAGAAAGAATTTATAATGGGGAGAATTATAACATGTGAAAATTTGATTTTAGATAATTTTATACCTTTCTTTTAGTAATATTTTTTTTGGAACTTTACTTAGGTTTATTTTAATGAATTTTTGAGTTTTTACAAGTTTTTGGTCCTATTTATAGTTTTCACATGGTTAATGGAAACTGTTTAGGTCATTTGAGTACATAGTGTTCCTTGTGTTGGAGTCCTATAGGAGGTCATATGGTTAAGTGCATTATTTGTATAAATGTTGTTGCATTAGAAAATTGGGGTTTCATGGTTGGTGAATGATTTTTCAAATAATGATTCCAAAACATGATAAATCTACCGATAGCCTAGGTGGGGGTATCCCATTGGAACATAGTTTGTCAAAACAAGTAGCCAAACTATGAAGCTCCCTCGAGTAACCTTGTAAGGGGAACATGGTTGGCACACAATTTTTCAAACAGTTCAACCATACCATGTGATGAGAATTTAATTCTATGATTTTATCAATTTAATTCTAGTGAATCCCATCATAAATTCTGATCTACTCCATATCAAACCTAATTTTGTCATTTAGTACATGGAGGATCCCTAGAGGTGATTTGGATATTCCAATATTGTTTTATCACATATCATATTTCTCATTAATGTGTTGTATCTATCCTGGTAAGTGTGATTTATTTTTGATCACGAGTTAACCTTTCCTATAATCCATCCCTATTCAAGATATTTAGATACTAATTTCATTGGTGGATCTAGATCTTGATTTGATGGATTTTTATTCTTGGACTCTCCCTTGATTTTTCTTTCCATTTATTCTCTATTGGTTGATACCGTGTGGGTGTTGTGGATATTTATTGAGGTGTGTGGTTTTATATGGAAATCACTATCAATTAAATCCATTGATGTTTTTAATGTAAATTGGTTTTGGAGTTGATTTATAAATCATGAATCAAGTCTCTTAGTAAATAATTTGACAAGGAATATTGTATGTATTGAAACCCCTTCACAATGTATTTTGAAAATTAACATTAGATTTGAAAAAAATGACCTTGAATCGAAATAAATGATTTGAATCTTCATTTTGATGAGATGAAAATTGAAGAAGTGTTTTATTATTTGAAATAAAATGATTTGAAATGAAAGTCATGAATTTTTGATGAAAAAGAAATTGAAAATGGTTTTTGAAATAAAAGTCATGTTTTTGAAACTTGAACATGTGGCCAATTGAAATGATTATTTAAAATGATTGTTTGAAATAGAAGATAAACCCATGTATGTCTTATTTTCTTGAATTATATGGAATCTTAGGTAGTTAATTGGTAATACCACATTCTAAAGATGTATAAAATCTTATTACAAAAATATTAATGATGAAAACTATAACTAAACATTTATGAGGGTTGAGAGTTCATTCATGGGGGGGTTTCTACTATTCCACATTGGTCTAAGATCTAGGGATTTGTTCACACTAGTAGTCATGTTTCCCTGATAATGTGATAATATCTGTTCTAATATATCACTAGGTCTCCTAACCATGGTGTTATGAATTTAATTATTTATACATGCCAATGTTTAATTTTAATCCTTATTCATGCTTATTTTAAAAGAAATTATTATTCATGCATGTTTTGATAAATATTCTTATACCTTCCTAATTGGATGGAAATCCAATTTTGGAACCATTTTATATTATACATTGAAAAGTCTTGTAAATAATGTTTTGATACAAACCATAAAAATATTTCTATTAATGTTTTTTTTAAAATAGATCAAAGTTAGTTCATTTGTTATAATTTCATATGAAATGTTTGGTAAGATACTAATGGTTTTATTTCTCACACCCTATATTTACATATGGGTGTTTGAAGATTTTGTTATGCTAGGAGAAATAAAAGGGTAAACACCACTCAAAGGTGGTGGGTGTACTTGATTAGCATGACCTTAGGAGTTAGTGGTAATTATTTGAGCATGTGATCCACTGGTTACATGAGGACTTGGTACTGATGTCCAGATTGTTTTATATGATGAATTTGGTTTGTGTACAATTTTTGAGAGTTTTATCTTTCCACTTAAGGTACTATTCTCTCTATGAGTGTTTGGAATACCAACTATTTATTATTTTATATATGCTGGTTTTTCTTGATGAATTGTTCTTGTGAAAAAATCATTCCCTCTTATTTGTTCTAATTTCTAGGTTCCTGTTTCTCACTCTTGGGAATTTATAACACTCTTGGGGCCATGTCAGAACTAGTTCTGGTACCGTTTAGGTGAGTTAACTGGGTTAATTCATGAAAAATAATATCTTAAAAGTTATTATTATTATTATATAATTTCTCTGTTATATTTGTATGTTATCTTTTATCATATAATTTACATTTTCTAATAAAAAAATTATTATTTGATTAATTTACACCTTTTTTTATAAATATTATGTTTTCAATAAAACTTATATAAATTATAATGGAACTTTTTCTGCCATATATAAATTTTTCCTCGCATAAATGCTCTCATTTTCTTAATTGTTATCATGTATTAGCACCCATTATCTTTATATTTCCCTTTACTTTCTTTAAATTTATCTTTTATTATATTTTTTAATGATGTGAGTTTTAATAAAGATATCTTAAAATAATAAAGTAATTTAATTTTCATGTGTTTATTATTATTTTGCACTCCATTTTTATTATATTGATCATTATTTTATTTAACGGTTCCATTAATTAATATATTCATTAGGATAACATTTCAAATTTTTTTCTTTTTTCCCTTAAAAATAATAATTTTTGTGAGTTACTTGTAATTTTGTCTCTTTTAAAAATATAAAAAATGTTTTGGTAATTTTCGTTTCATTTGAATTCTATTTTTCACTCTATAATGAATATTATATGGATAAATTTTGTTTATACCCATCTAAATTCCCATATAAAATACTCTTTTTGGGTGATAGGATTTTGGTTTATTCTAAATAAAATATTAATACTATTTTAATATGATAATAGTTAGAAATATTATGAAACCCATTTTATTTCCTAGAGTTATTTATGACACGATGAATGATTATTTTAATGTGGGACACATATTTATGGATTATGATGATTAGGGTTCTATATAACCCTATAATTTTTTGGTTAATGTTTTATATCTAACGAGATAATGAAATGCGTTGAAATGATTGAGTTTTATTATATTTTTAAATCATAGACATGATTGGGTGTGTTTAGAAAGCTTGGGAGTAATTTGGTTTACTCATAATGTTTTCTTTTGGTTATGTTTGTGACACATTTCTGATGATGTGACTCATTTTTAGGATATAACAAATTTCAGTGTTTTTCCATGATATAATGTTATGCTTTCATTATTATTATTTTATGTCAATCCATTATGCATGATGTTTTATCATTTATTATGATTATATATTTTCATTCCAAGGTCCACTAACAATATTTTTATCATATAAATCATTATTTCTTACAAGTTTGTGATTTATCTCATTGTGGTTCATTGATAATTTTTCCATAGTGAGTGTTCAGGCTCACCACTTCTTTTTTTTCAATTATATAATCAATTAGGTGTAGTAATATTTTTAGTAAGAAAATTTATATAGAGATTTTTATGGGTGATGTTAAATTATTAATGTTTAATAATATGTTTAAGCACCTAATCAATAAATAAAATAAATATTTGGGTCTTTAGGTTTCTAATATTACTTGATTAATATGATGTTTAAATTATGATAATGATTCTAGAAATAAATGTGTTTGTTTTAAGTCACCTTAGTTTGTACCAAAGTATATTTAACATATTTTTGGGGATCATGTTCATAAATATTTCATGATATCTTACGTGATAATTATAAATATAGGAAATACCCTAAAATTTTGGTTAGGTATAGACTATGAATTTTACTAGTATGTAATTATTTGTATGGATATAAATAAGTGTATACATGCTCTAGAAAAGATACACATAGGGATAATAACCCTGGAAATTCCAATTGGGTATTTACTATAACTTTACCTAGCTCATAATAAAGAGACCCATCTACTCACTTCGTTTGACATTCTCTGAGTAATTTCTTTGGTTAATTAACATTATCTTTATAAACCATTATAAATGATGTAAACATGTTATTAAATTTTATTAGGTTATAGAACCACATAGAAAGATAACCATGGATAACC
The DNA here is from genome assembly GCA_963277665.1 of Viscum album. Classification (NCBI taxonomy): domain Eukaryota; kingdom Viridiplantae; phylum Streptophyta; class Magnoliopsida; order Santalales; family Viscaceae; genus Viscum; species Viscum album. The sequence continues at coordinate 1,984,772,423 of OY728119.1, forward strand.
CGCATTGAAACCTAGAGATTCATATGTTAGGGTATACATAAAATTTATGATTTATTTATTCTAAATTCATAAATTTACCTTTATAGGTTTTCTCAACCCTAACTTTCCAATGTTTTTAGTAAATGGATGAAAATATGTGGTAATTAATAATGTTATTATTTTTTATGTGATAATTCATTTCATATTTTAACTTTGATTATTTTAACATATTAAAAATCCATTATTAATATTCAAGGAAGAAAATCCCACATGACACCCCTATCCCTTCCATATGATTTAATTTCTATCATTATTGAAAAATCTAGTCCAAGTGATCCATCCATTTTTTTGTGATTTAGGTAACTTTCAGGTTAATATATCACACTTCTAATTCTACTCTTATTGTTTAATATTACGATGGGTAATTCAAACCCTTTAGTCATATTTAAAAGATACAACTTTCCCATGATACTAAGTTTGGAAATCACCACTTGGTACTTAATTATTTTTTCACATTGTCACAAAAAACAAAGGGCCTTGAAACACTTTATGCACTATAAAGGAGGATTATCTCTTGGTAGTATATTTTATAATTACCACAAACCAAGTCACCCATATTTAGTGGATTATTCATATCATGGTAATTAGAATACAAGAGATTACAACCCCAAGATTAAGGATTAGTAGTATTAAAGATACCATATACATAAATATTACATTACATCTTGAAAAATTAAAACATTTGAGTTCAAATCATAATTCCATAGTGCTATCCATAAGTTCAATCAAACATACTATTGCACTTCATTACCTTGGTAAATGATAAACAAAAGTAAAGGGTGATATAAAATGCTTAGAAATGGGTAGTGTATTGTGGAATATATATGGAATAAGAAATAAAATGAGAACATATAAGAAATAGATTTGGTTTACCATAATTATTTAAAATAGAAGGTAGTAAATGAGTAAATCATCACATAATGATGGAAATATTAGGAATGTGCAATTTTAGACATCATAAACATACCATCAAGTCCATGTGAAAAATCTTCATCCATAAAATTTAATGATTCTCTAATTTCCCTATCTTAGTTGTCTAATTATACCTTCTATTGCATTGAGGGGATATATAATTGCATGCCCCACATTTCACATAAAATTAAAATGCATTCTATCACATACCAGTTCATTATGGGCTATATATGGAATGATTAAAAAAAATATCATAAGTTTACCAATGAATCTTATCTTATAAGATATTACCATATAGAAAAAAGAGTTATACAACATGGAAATAATTTCATTCAATCAATTAATAATTAATTATATTTTCCTTGACTCATATAAATAATAATATGGAATTCAAGATGTTTAAATACATACTATTATTAATTGAAAAGTATTAAATTGAAATTTTTTGGAATTGGAAAAGACTATAAAGATCAAGTTGTTTAGGAAATTCAAATACATTTATTTTCACCAGTAGAAGACCAATACAATGGTGGAAAAATCATTCATTATTTTTTAATAATGAGTTCCTAAATTTTTAAATTCATGTCCCCTAAGAGTTTCAAACTAGGTGTATATTCAATCATCCCAGTCATGCATCAAAGTGATGATTATGATACACCAAACCAACCTTTTTCTGGTTTTTCACCCCTAGGTTCATCTATTCTATTCTTGGATCAACTTATTTATTTCCAAATAGGGATTATGTAACAATGAAAATCACTCACTCTTTACGCTACAAAAATTTTAGGATTTTTTATGGCTTTAGAAAAAATAAATTTTTTAATAATTTATAAGGGTTTTATAATTTGAGTGAATAGTGAAATATCATTGATAAAATGATAATGAATTTATAGCTATGAAGGGAGAAACAAAATTTTTATGGAACTGATTAGGAAATGATTGCACAAAAAAAGGGAGTGAAGAGATTAGGAACCTGTACCCTGAAAGGAAGCTTATTGAAGCTTGGTAAGAGAACATTAAGAACTTATAAATTTCATGAAAGGATTTTTGAAAGAGGAAAATGGGGGAAATTTAAGATCAAATAATTTGGAGTGGATTGGAATGGGAGTAGAGGAGGGTATTTATAGAAAATATGAGAGGTTTGTTTGTTAATTTCTAAATTTAATCATTTAAAATATAGGTATTGGAAAATGAAAAAACATTTTCCTGCCCATGGTTTTATTTCATGGATTTAAAATATAAGGACTTTTTTGTTATATTAATTCTTTTAATACTGAGATTCATTATTTTATAATAATTTGGATATATAAATGAGTGTTTTCTATAAAATAATGTTTTTAAATCATTAATTTATATTTTAGACAGTAGAATGCTTATTATAGGATTAAAAAATTGTTTTAATTCATTAATAAATTTAATACTAAAAAAATAACATATTTTTGTTCATGGTTTCAATTATTTTAATTATTACATCATTTTTACATTATAATGATGTCATAATTGTTACCGTATATTTATATTGTATTTTACTATTTAGTTGGAAATTTTGTTTTCTCTGAAAATTATGAAAATTACACCATATGATAATTTTGAGTGATGATTTAAAATTTAAATTCATGTTTATGAAAATAATTTTCTATATATATGAAATTTAATTTTCTTTAAAAATATTTGGGTGTTTTAAAACCATGTATTTGGTGCCAAAAAAGACTCATTTAATATCTATTATTTTCATTATAAAACATTTTTGTATAATTATATTACAACTCCATGATAAATTTATCATATAATAATTATTTTTAATAATATTGTTAATTTTTTAATATATTTTATTATATATTTGTGTGTATAACTATAATATTACTATTATAATTTTCAGGTTCCCAACTTTTAGATTCTAACGGCCAAGTTCAAAGAGTTAGATTCCAATGGTCATATTACCCCTTATTTATACATCCTTGTGACATCATGATTAATTAATTAATATAATTTTTATCACTTATACACCAAATCTATACCAATATTTACAATTTTATTCATAATAACAATGTTCCTTATATACATATTTTTAATTTTAGAGTATTAGCCGATAGTGTACAAGATTACGGTGATACCCCATATATTTAATTGTTTTGTGGTACTATATTCTGCTATTATTATCAATGTAATTTACTAGTTTTATGTTATATCACTAATAGAGTTAATATATTCATTATTTTTCATATGTGTTTAAATGATTTAATCCCTTATAATTAGTCAATTTGAGTATATTTTCATCATTTTAGTGTTTTTGTAGAATTTTGGCCTTAATTGTGAGAATTTCTTAATTCTTCAAATTTAATAGTTTACTTTTACCTATGTATTTCACACATAACTTTTACAATTCAGATAAAAATTTAGTTATTATTTTTTTATGCTTTAGTTTCTCATGGTATTCATCATTTTCTTCTGGACACGGACCCAATTCGGCACACAATGACCCAGAAAAAATCAATCAATTGGAGAAATATTTCTGGCCACTAAAATACACCCCACCAAATTAAATCAGTTATATATTATATTAAAAACCTCAAAATTATTTTATTCTAACCGGTTTTGATATATTATTCAAAATAAAAGGTTTAAATAAAATTTCCTAAATTAAGGACCTCATTAAGGCATATTTTGAGCGAGTCCAAGTGGAGTGGGAGAAACAATTTTTGGTGTCCAGAATATTAATTTTTATTGATTTGGCCATATCTTTATTTACACCTATCCAAATAATTTAAAATTTTTTGGGTCGATAGAAAACTTAATTCTAAATATCTTATAAGAAGATACCCCGGTGAGGTTAAGCCGTATGGTGGGAATAATAGAAGCAAACTTCTGGAGGAGAAAAAATTCTATTCTTTATTTTGGCTCTTTTGTTCTTCTTAGTTTTTTAATGATTTCTTCTTCCCCATTATTAAAAATTAATTTTAACATGGTGGGGTAAACTATTATGTGATTTTGGAAGGATAGGTTTTCTATTTTTTGATTCACTTGTTCTTTCACTTAATGTTTTAAGATCATTTTCTCTCTTTTGTGAAATCAGTTTCAATTTCTTATAATGGTTTTTATTATCATATACTATTGTATTTGACTTTAGATTCTTTTATGTTTATTCCTTTGGTCAATGATCAATTTCTACCTCCCCTAGTATATGTCTTATTTACTATGTAATAGATTTGTTCTTAGTGGGGAAGTATTTGGTGAACATTGATACATGTGTGAGGAGTAGTGAACGTTCTTGACTGTTTGAGATAAAAAAGACCCTATTGTGAATTGCCTAAGTCAATTAAGGGTATTATATACAACTTTATCACACAATTTAAGGAGATTATACCAATCTGATATTTTAGTAAGGTTTATTCTCACCATTATTATTTGAACAAGGTAGTGAGGAGAAATGATTGTGGATTCTCACTTTTATTGACCTAGAAGAAGAGAATTGGATAAATTAAACTATGATAGAATTAAAATTGGAGAACCAAACCTGAACTAATCACCATCTCATATCATAGTTTTCAATAATTTGTTTTATCAATTTGATCTTAATATTTTTATTTGTTTAGTTTATTTCTTTTCTTTTCAAAATTAAACAATTTCAAAAACAAACAAACTCACTTCTTTCTCTAATTTATAGGTGAAAACTTGATTTTTGTTCCCTCCTCTATGGAAAGAACTTAGGTTAATTACTATACTACATTTTAACTTAGTAATTTTTTCCACACCCCATTATAGGTACATGTAAAAAAATGGAACCATTTCTAGGGAGGGAGTTCCAAAAATCTAATTGAAAATATATGAATCTTTTCAAATTAAAATTTATTGAGAAATTTTTTTTCCATGATGTTTTCAAATGATTATTTCTTTAATTCATGGAATAATTACTCCAAAGTGGAACAAGTATTTGAGGAAAATTATGATATAACTAAGATTCAAGAACTTCAAAAATATGTAGATTAACTATAGATAAAATTATAACTATCATTTGAATATATCAATGCATTGATTGAGCAACCGGAACTAGAGAAAGAACCTGACGAGGCTAAGATAGTATAATGACCTTCTGAGCTATTTGTGGTTGATCAACAAGATTTGGATGGATTATGGAGTGAGTGTGAAGAACTAATTAACCCCCCCTATTCCTTACAAAGTAGAATATCTAGGACCATTAGAGGAAGACACCATCGAAGTTTTGGAATTCCAAGAAAAGATGGAGGATCCTGACTACCTACCTCTATCTAGTGAGATTCAACTACAAGAGGCACTTCCCACTGAAAAATCAATTAAAGTAGTGCCAATTAAGGGAGATAATATTTTTATAAACACTTTCCATTGGGATTTTATGGAATATTAATAGAGTACTACTTCCCCTTTTTTAAAATTTTCAGATTCGACCAACACATGTATTTCCTTGGTGGATGAAGAAGAAAAAGAAGATGCATCCGATAAGGAACTTATAGAGCTCCCTTAATATGTTGAAAATTGATTAGAGGGAGTACATGAGAAGGCCATGTGGACTTTCCTTAGGAAAAAGAGACAGAATATTATTACATTGAAAGGGAAGAATTTGATATTGATTCATCATGTTTTAACTTTATTCAAGAAGAATTACACTTTTATTTTCCCTTTGACTATTCTTTTGATTCAGTATACCTTGAGAAACCACTAGAGAATGAATAAAAAGTTTTGAAAGTGGAAAATAAGAAAGAGGAGGAATCATTCATTATTCTACCTCTACCATGCTTGTTTTATCTCATTCCCATGTAGGTGTATTTGTCATACTATATCCATGGAGTCCTAAAAAAGGGATAAGTGAATGATGGAACTATGAATTTTTGTTGGTTCATGATTAAGAAAATTCACCCATCATCAGATTAGGGATAACTGATTATAACTACCCATATGGAGGCAATCAAAACCCAAGGCCCACTTTGGGTATTAAACAAATATCTATCCTTCTTTTCTAATCCAATTTCAATTTTTTTATGAAATATCGTATGTTTTATTTTGTTATTTTTCTTATAGGTTTTAAGCGTGCAACACTTAGGAGATTAACTCAATGTTTCACTACCAATAATTAATGTTTTAACAATCCTTTATGGTTTCTTTATTATTGTGATTCCATAAAAAACTTACATTTTGAATCCATTTGAATGAATTGCAGACACTGCATCATTTAAGTGTGTGTGTGTGGGGTGGGGACCTTTTTATTTTTGGATTTTAATTTGTTGTTTTTTAAAAAAATTGTGTGTTTTTCAATTTTTTTGTGATTTTGAAACTTTTGAGAATAAATGAAAAAAATTTAAATTTTTGAAATCCATGTCCATGAGTGAAACAATTAATTCCATGAAACTGAGCTTAAATGAATGCTAAAAATGACTTTGTTTCAAGTTAAAATCATTAGGAATTTCATAAAATGCACTCCATTTTTTAAATCCAATGACACATCTCACTGTCTATATATTTGGAATCATATTCCTACGAGGATTCTAAACCATTTTTTTTATATTCATTATATTCACCTCACTACTTGAGACAACCAATTCTTGCTTGATTTAATGAGAATTTGATTTATTCCTATCAAAACTTGAGGGTTTGAGGTACTTTTGTTTTAAATGATTGAGGAATTTATTTGGTTTTAAATCCCACTTTTTAATAAAATTGTTTTTAATATTGGTTTTACTTAAACATTTAATCATTTTTGCCTTTATAAACCATGAATAACCTGTTAGGTTGGCCACATTACAAGTCAATTTTCCCTATCCAACCTGTTCTTGAAGTGAAATTGCACGATCTAGTTGATCTTAAGTTTGAGGATTATGTCTTGTATCGTGATACCTCATTTTAAGATACTTTGGTAGAAAATAAAATGTTAAAGATATTTTCTTGTTGCTGAAAGAATCATTTTGCTGAAAGCTGTGCATTTTCTGGAGCTTTCAAGAAAAAAGAAGATCTGTCTTTATGGAGATTCTAATAGAGAAAGAATGCAGTTCCTTTCATGGAGCTTTCAAGAAAAATTATATATTACAAGATTAAAATGTTTTCTGAATTGTGTGAACATTTTTTATGTTTTTATGATTAAGGAGATGATTTTCTACTAAGGGGAGTGAGGAGGAGACCATACTTGAGTGAAAATTAGAATAATGTAATTTTGCTTCAAAAAGATCCAAGACCTCCTCATTCCTCCTCAAAATTCTTTACATCTAAGTCATACAAAAAAAAGACACAAAACTACCTTTAAAATTACTCATTACAAACACATGTCCTTGACTATAATCAGGTGGAGATGAAGGGATTTATCAAGCCTATGAAGACACTTCGATGATTATTAGAAGAGAAAAACATTTTTGAAAACTGACATTTATTTGATGAGAGGAAATGCATGTTATGTAAGTGTCTTTTGTGAATGGAAGGAAAAATGGAGAGGAAATATAATTAACGGTCTATTTTTAGAACATGTAATAATGGGGTTTGACTAGGCATGATATCTTTTATTTCTTGATGTCAAATTGGTGGATCTCATGTATATGTGTTTTAAATTTGTCTTGGTTTGATTTTGATGTTTACTTGTCTAGTATTCCAAGTGAAAAGTGTGGGGGAATTGATAGATTTAATATTTTAATCATTTTAAATATTTTTTTAAATGATATAATCCTTCCCAATTAGTCAATTTGAGTATATTTTCATCATTTTAGTGTTTTTGGGTAATTTTGGGCTTAACTATGAAAATCGCTTAATTATGCAAATTTAACTGTTTTATTTCACCTATGTAGTTTGAATATAACTTTTTCAATTCATATCCAAATTAAGTGATTATTTTTTTTAGGCTTTACTTGATCATGGGATTCATATTTTTCTTCAGTACCCGGACCCAATTCTACACAAGATGGCTGAGAAAAATCAATTAATTGGAGAAATATTTCTGGATGGCAGAATGGACCCCACTATATTAAATCAGTCATATCTAATATTACCAAACTTTAAATGAAGTGATTTCAGTTGGTTTAAATATAAGACTTAAAATTAATGGTTTATATTAAATTTCATAAATTAAAGAGCTTATTAAGGCAACTTTTTAACAATTCCAAGTGGAGTGGGTGAAATAGTTTTTTCGGGCTAGAAAAAGTAATGTTCATTGTTTCAGACATATATTTATTTACACCTGTCCAAATAATTTTAAAATTTTAGGGTCTATAGAAAACTTCATTTAAAAAATCTTATAAGAAGATACCCCTATGATTTTCGGCCATATGGTGTTAATAACAGAAAAAAACATCTAGAGGACAGATTATGGAGTAACAAAATTTATGTTCTTTGTTTTCTCTATTTTATTCTAATTAATTTTTTAATGAGTTCATCTTCATCCATATTAAAAATTACCCTTACCATGGTGGGGTAAAATTTTGTGTGATTGGTGATGGAGAGGTTTTCCATTTCGTAATTAATGTATTCTTTCACTTAATGTTTTATGATCCTTTTCACTCTTCAAAGAAATAAGTTTCAATTTCTTATTACAGTTTTTATTATCATATATTATTGTATTTTATTTTATATTATGTTATTATTATTCCATTGTTCAATGAAAAATTTCTCCCTCCACTAGGATCTAGTATATATAAGATGCAATAGAACAGTTCATAGTGCTGATGTACTTGGTGATCACCGGTACGTGTGTGAGGATTAGTGAATGTTGTTGATTTTTTTTGGGATAAAAAAGACCCGATTGGGAATGGAATAAGTCAATTAAGGGTATTTGATACAACTCTATCACAAAATAAAAGGAGAGTAGACCAATCTGATATTTTAGTAAGGTTTATTCTCCCCATTATTATTTGACCAAGGGAGTGTGAAAAAATGATTTTTGGATTCTCAGTTTAATCGACTTAGAAGAAGAGAATTGGTTAAGTTGAACTATAATAGAATTAAAATTGGAGTACCAAACCTGACTTAATCACCTTTTCATATAATAGTTTTCAATCACATTTTTATCAATTTTATCTTAATATTTTTATTTATTTATTTTCGTTATCATCTTTTCAAAATCATATAATTCCAAAAACAAACAAACACACTTATTTCTCTAATTTTAAGGTGACAACTTGATTATTTTGCGCTCCTATTAGGATAAAAATTTGGTTAATTACTATACTACATTTTAACATAGTGAAATATTATTTTTTCCACACCCCATGACAGGCACATTTCAATCACTCTATGTTGTAATGTATAACATTACAATAAAAAACAACAATTTATTACTATGATTTCTCAGGTATGACATTATCTTTCCCTTATAAAAATTTCATAAAAAAAATTATAAATCAATCCAAAAACAAATACAGATAATACTTTATCATTTAATCCTTTATATCCCATATCACTTCTTCCAAAAAGCAATTACTCCAAAAAATAATAGCTGAGTTACTTGATGTTGTAACAATTTTCCTATAATATTAGGAATATTAATTGGCTCTTCATTAAATTACAAGCCATGTTTTAATTGAACTTGATCCACCATTAGAACATGGTAAGGGTATGTAATATACTTCCTCAAAATTGATATATAGAAGACAACATGAACTTGAGATAGGTTTAGTGGAATGACCAAATGATATTCCATAGTACCAATATCCTCTAATATTTCAAATGGTCCAATATAACTTGGGATAGATTCCATTAATTCCAAATCTCATGAACCATTTACATGGAGATATATTCAAGGATTCATATTCTCTATCTTGGAATTAAATATCCTTTATTTGATTATTAGAAAAAAATTTATTCGTATTTTGGGATGACTTTATGTCCATATGGATGTATCTTACCTTCTTTGGTATCTATTTCACAACTTATAGACCCAATAACTTCATTTATCCAACCTTATCCCAACATGTTATATTCTAACATCTATTTCTATATATGGATTAATATGGTTCTATTTTATTGTAGAGTGGTAACTATTATTGTAAGAAAACATCGTAAGTGATGAATAATGATCTGAAATTATTTTAAAGTCAATAAATCTTGACATTAGCATGTTGTAAAATGTGTTTATTTTCCTTTTATACTACCTATTCATTTGAGGGTTATAAGTTATGTTAAGATAAATCATTTTATTTAATGTCTTCTTAGGATACTCCAAAATTTTTATGTAAACCTTGGGCCATGATCAACGACTATAGATAAGGGTGTTCCCTGAAGTCTCAAAACATCATTTATATATATCCTTGAAAGAAATTCAAGAGTTAAATATTCTCAAATTTTATGAAAAGGACCAGACTTTGTAATAAGACACAGAAGGACTGATATTGTATTATTCCCCATGGATGTATTCAGAAGCATAAATATATGTGTGTATAAATAACTTAAATAAAATTATAAAAATATATCAAAATATACTTACTCAAATGTATGTAAATAAATATATATATATAAATATCTAGTTTATTTAAATTTATATATAAGTTAAATATTTAAATGTATTTAAATATATTAATTAAATAGTATTTATTTAATAAATAATTAAATGTATATAAATGGAATGATTGTAGTATATGAATAACAAATGACACACTAGTATAGGTGTATGACTTGTATATTGGGCGGTGATCGCTGTCTCATGATCGAGGGTTCTAATTACACTTAATAGATATTAGGGGGGTTCGGTCAGTAGCTAGGTTGACATGCATGTGGGGGATTTTAGGGGGCAGGGGTTAGCAGCTAGGTGACATACACACGTGGGAGTGGCAGGAGGGGGGAACTATAGGGGAACGTGAGGGGGCAGGGGTGTTCTGTGGCGCTTCACTGGGGGAAGAAATGGATGGAATAATACTTTTACATCAATCAAGGAGAGAATGCGAGGGGAACTTCGATGGCGTGAAGAATGGGAGGGGAAGGGTAATGCATGTCAAAAAATAATGGGCATATTTTGGGGTTGTTTAAACCACCCTTAAAATATTGATTAATTATGGGTAGTTATAAAATCACTTCTAAATATGCCCATTCAAAACCAATTAGAGGTGGTTCTACCTACCTCTTAATATAAAATAAACATAAATGGGGTTTAGAACCCTTATAATGTTCTTCGAGTTAATTTTGAGCATAATTATAAGGGGTTTAAAACCCATCTAATTAAGCTACTGATAATTCACCCCATTATTTACCAATGATTTAGGAAAAATATATCCACTAACATCAGGAGAACAGTTTAGCGGTGGTTCACCAACCTTATCTAAATGAAAAACCCACTATAACCCCAATATTATTTTTGTAGTGTGATGTTGTCATATGATTTTGATGGATCATGTGAAGAAAATAAGGACCATAATATCTATCTTCGCATAAGTCTCCCATCATTTCCATCTTTATTCTATCCTTTATTGCATATGTGACTTAGGTTTTGTCCAATGTTTGTTTATTTTAGGTTTTATATGACCCAATCGACATGTGAGACCTCCTTCACATAATCTTACTGACACACCAGAAGTCCTTAACATGAGATATAGATTGATCATGTGAAGAAAATATTCATGCCGTATGATCCCTTAGGTATTTCCCCATATTATACCTAGTGGAAAACCATTCAATCATGTTTCTGGCCATTCTGAGACGTCTACTCCTATAATCCTGTTAGCCCAAGGTTTAATGCCCTAAACAGTGGGTGAATTAGGGTATAAGAGATTAAAACTACTACCCCTTCGAATATTATTTTGTTGTTAAACTAAACAATCTTCTCTCCTTCTACCATAACAATGTATAGACAAAAATGTAATCATGCATGAGACCCAATGATTTTACTTACTTCACCCTCACTAGGCTACATCCAAGGATCCTAAAATGACAGTGTGAAGATTTAATAAATTCACTAAGTATCACTGCCAAATTACCATGTTCGGGCTAGATCAATTCTATGCCTAGGCTCACTGCCTTTACAAGTTTTAGGGTCACCTCACTAATTTCCAAAGGGTCACTCCCTTTATCTCATTCTTTAGTTAACTACCAGTGGAAAGGATCACTGTATCCATATTCCTTTACTCACTTATTTTGTAAGGGACCCACTCAGAGTTTATGGACTTGTAGGTCTCTTCATTTATATAAAAGCACGCATCCTCAACTATTGATAGATGCTATGTTGAATTCCTATTTTCATCCTTAGATGAAATAAATTTTTTGGTGTATTATTAATTTGAATAAATTACTTTCATGAACTATTTTATTCCACTTGAAAACTTTATGAATTCCTCTGCGAACTTCCCTACATTATGTGGCGAAAGTTTTTCATGGACTACGTTTGTCTTCCACAGTCCGTCCTTGCTTCACATACAGATTCTTCTTCTATGGACCACTTCTCCTATGCAGAAAGCTAATGTCCCATGCACCACCTCTCTTATGTGGATCCTTCTTCCTGTACAGGCTACAGTGCCCCACAAAACCATTTTGTTAATTACCTTCATAGACACACTTCACAGAATTTATTCCCCGTGAACTCTCACTTTCATAGAATCTCTCCTTGTGAACTCTTTCGGACTTCACCGAATTATTCCCAGAGAAATGATGTTTTCTAATGAAAATCACTCTACATAATGATGGGATTATAAGTCCTTATATAGGAAAATATATCCTAATATCTCGATAATCGAATTGTCCCAAAGTTTTTATGCGGTATGACATTCACCGCATACTACTATACAGTCCACATAATGTTTTGATCCTCGGTGGAGGAAAATCTTTCCCATGAACAAAAAAACTTTGCAACTATTCAAATCACTACATATCTACCTCAAACTATGAACATTCTATTAATGAAACACTTCCTCTTAACCATAATTTATGGAATTTGTGAAAATAAAAATCCTCCTATGAACTACTTGTCATCCACAAACTATTTTTCATTCATGGATCATGTAGTTCCGTTTGCGGTCTGCATAGCACTGCTATGTAAAAATCACATCTTTTATTGTTATCATCTCCATTACACATACCTCATATGTGGTCTATGAAATATTCTTCATGGTCCGTATACTATTAACTCCTTTTCAGAAATCCTTTTCCAAAAAACTAACTCCTGTTTTAGGGCCCAAAAAATTTGGCAAACACTGGGAAACTACGCAACCTTAAAAACATTCTTCAGCAACATCAACCAAACTCATTTATGGTTATATGGATTTTTCAACAAACACAATCACCCCAAAAACACCAAGAGGATTCCTTGAGTGATTTTTCCCTACAGCTCCCATGTAGTGTTCACCCATGGTGTGTATTCTTCATCTCTTGTGTCTCCTTTTTTTGTGATGGGGGTGGGGGAATTTATATCCCCCACCATCTCGAGGATATTTAACCTTGTGTGGTTCATATCTTTCCCATATGATCTTGAGTAAGTGGAGGGATTATGGTTTGATGCACTTCCCATGATCCAGTTGCAGTCCATCCACGTCGTCATCATTGTGTCTCATGATAAAAAATGACCACAAGAACATCCCACTATCACTATGTTTATTGGACACAAAATGATTAAAGGGATTTATCCTAACCATGTTGACATGAAAAAGATATTTCAAAAGGTTAGTTTGTCATGTATAGGCATATTCAGGAGATTAAAATGCCTTTGGAAAGGTTTTTTTGTGATTGAATATGACTTGTCTTGAGTCTTCCATGAGACAAAGGTGGATTGTTAGGGGGCCTTTACGAGATCAAGTTGACTTTTATAGGTGGGGATGATGTGATTAATAGTGACCACCTAGGGAATATGACCCATTTTTCAATATTATCAGCATATCTCCTCTTCATGAGAAGCTTATTTCTTTCACATATTTATTTCCTTTTTTATTTTTCAAGGGCTAGGGATATCATGCGTTTGTGAGAGAATTGTTGAAGAAAATCACTCTCTTTTCCTATGATTCATCACATGACCAATAGAATGCCTTTTATGATGCACTATCATTGTTATGGAATACTCATACACTTTTATATGGAGTTGGGTGATTAATGGTTAATCGAATGGGCATGTATAAAACCATTCACACGATGAAGGCGATATGTCAGCAGGCTCTTGTGCAATATGGTGGGCATGTCGCATGAGTTTTGTGAGATCTGGACAACTTATTAAGATTTTCTCATGAAAATAAATGACTACATAAGTTATCCACCTTTTTCATATTTTCATCCTTTATTTTATAAGGTGTTTTGGATGATTTTCAGTCACCATCTGGTTGACGTGTCTCGTGATAGGAATTTCTTGTCTAGCATCCTTCACATGATAATTAGAGGTTATCTAGGTGAATTTACAAGAAAAATAAGTTTTTAAAAGGATATCTATGTTATATCAAGTAAATCATTCATTGCACATGACAAATTTTCATGAAATTCCAAAGGTCATGCAATCACATGTTCTTTTTAATGTTATGCGATCCACATGTTTTTGAGAACCTCAATTAGTTTGTTATGTGGAAGAAATAATAACCATGATTTAGGTATTTCTTCCCTTATATATTTTTTATGATTATTTGAAAGGCATAAATAAATTATACCCTCAAGAGAGACGTCCTAGGGCCAAGGGATTGGTTCTGAAGAAAATAAATGCCCGCTTGAGTCCTTGGGGATGCCTCTAATCAGTGTGTTGGGTGATATTTGGTCTCCCAGATGACCATCCATTTTTTGTAGAGTTCCCTATAAATATGGGATTAGAGGGGAGGTAATTACACTAGCTACTTTGGAACTCAAAATATCTTGTGATACTCCTTGCCATGTGATCCATTTGCAAGTCCCCATCATTTTATCCTGTTCACAAGACTTCAACACAAGATCTGTTTGAAAGATTTGTCTCACGAAATTGCTCCTTGAGAACCATTTCACAAGATTTGATCCCATTTTTTCACCCCATAATTTCTCTATCCCATCACTTATTTGAATTAAAAATTTGTTTATTCTTGATAATTACAAGAACTTTATCTTAGATACTTGGTTTTATGGCTGTCTTGCAGGTTTCACAAGATCCACCAGTTTAGTCATATGATCAGTTGACCATTATGTGGTCCATATGACCATGTTGAGGTCAGATGATTGTGACTTATAAGATGGGTTTTATAGTCGTGATATGTCTTTTGGTTTATTTGATTCATGAGATCTCCATGGTTCATACAGTTCACAAGACTTGTACCTGGTCATGTGATCGTGGAACCTTTTTTGGTTCGCATGATTTGCATGATCCTGCTGGGATCATGCACCTTTTTAGGATTTTTCACTTGCATGATATATGCTTCTAGATTTTATAAAGACAAATTCTAGATCTCAATTAACTTCGAACATGGCCATCCAAAGGGCCTTGAATAATGTAATTGCAACTATGACCCGCAATATCAAGTGAATTATGACAATGAGGTTTTGAAGAAGCTTCTTTTATCCAAACTTTAAAGTTATCGTTTATCACACCGACTTCCCCTATATAGATCAGGGATATTGGATTATTTTTTCATTCCCTCTACTAACTACAATATTCCATCTTATTGTCTTTTTAATTCTCTCAATTGTATTCAAATGATGATTTCTGAAGACAATAACTATTCATAGTATGGTCATAGGGGTTATCCTTTATGTTAGGGAACTCTCCTACGGGTCTAGACGATTGAAATTTCACCCACTAGCCCATTATGTAGAGTTATTCAAGAATATTTGTCTCCTCCCTATGCAATACAGGTTGCAGCTATAGCTCTAAATGAGACCTGTGACATAGTGGAAACGTTTCTGATGAATGGGCATGGACATTTTATGTTTTAAATATATTGATATTTTTTTTGATTAGATACATGTTATCCAGCATTATGAGTCTAATGGGTTTCTTAGTTTATTATCTACTACATTTTAGATATTCCCAAAGAATTGATTTGCTGTGAATTCCCTAGTACCAATTCATTCCATATATCCCATGGGGAAGTAGGAATTAACTTTTGTGATATCTTCTGATTGGGTTGGATATGTACCCTTGGGGAGATCTATGATGAGTTCCTTCGTGACGAGGATTTCTGGGATAACTCTATACAAACTCTAGATTTGGTAAGGGAAATTCTCAACATTGTGAAAGAATAGTTAATGAAGGATATGAATATGCATTCACTCATCTATTTTAAAGATTGGATAAAATTTTTCTCCATCGTAGAGGAGGCCATCTAATTGCTATACTCCATCACCGATGACCTTATCATAAGGTCCACGATAGTTCTGACTCATTTTGGTCAATCCTTAAAGGTAGAGAATATACTACATGGGGCTACCGAGTGAGACTGGAGACATCCCCAAGTCTTGGGATGGTAGGAATCATGGCCATGTTCTTTAATGGGCATCTTTCCCCAACTGGGTATGCACGTTCAAGAATATATGTTAACACACTGGTGATGGTAGCTCAATTAGTATATGGATGACCTCTCAATCTATCTATACTAAATATTCCACACATCTACCATCTCCTAGGACACATAAAAAAAATATCCCCTATAGGATCAGCGATTCTTTCCATTTCTTATTTGGATGGTTAGGGTAGCATTTCCACTACTATAAATACCATAATACTATTGGGATACCTTGTTCCCCATCCCCTCCAGGATACTAAACATTTATAGGGTCGAGACAATCCTATTATGCCTTGATGATTTCTATGAAATGCAGATCTAGTTTTATTATTTCATATTTATGACTTACCCCACACCAATCGGTCCAATTTTCAATAATGGTTGTGGTTATTTTGATGGGTGTTCATATAAAATATCTCTATGGGATGGGGTTGTTGTATATAGGTTGGATGAGTTGGTTATTTTTGATCCATACACACCTTACTAGTTCACTTTTCAATTCAGATGAATCCAAAGGGTTTCTCCTCTCCCCTCAGCTGGAATGTAGGTATAATGACAACCTGAGTTTATCCACCAATTTTGGATCATATTAGTGCATGTGGATAAAAATTTCGAGATTATACTTTTACTTTTTTGTGACCCTATATTCCCAGTTTATGATTATTATTAGGATTTGGTGGAAGCCTATATGGGTGGTGTACAGGATAGGATGGTCCATCAGGTGGTAAAACCTTTTTCTTCACCGACCCCCTATTTGTAGCAATGATAGAGCTGACTCAAGACTTAAGTGATCCATCAAGGAAGTATCCTCATCCCAGTGATGACCATCCCATTAGTAGGGAATAGTTTATTGGGGAATGTGGCCTTTGAATATGAATAATGGATTATTCATCCTTTGATAGAAGAGAACATGTGGCTTCCTCTTTCTCTTCTTTATCATATTATACAATTGTTCCATTTTCACAGACTTTTTTCATAATTTGGGGATGGGTGTCTTTGACCACTAGCCATTACATGATATCTTGAAAGAAATCATTCTAAAAAGGAAAGAGTTGGATACTAACAATAGGGGTTTTTATGATTTTGATGAGGGGACTCCCCTGACTAAACTTATGAGGGAAGCTTTGGAGATTTTTGGAACATTGCCATTAGATCATATCTGAGTTGCACACCCAAATGATGTCTTGAAATCTCAGATATAAAGACACAAGAGGATCTTAGTTCACTCAAATTTTTATCTTTTTTCATCATCATCCTCATTAGAAACTACTCACAAAATATTTAACAACCTATCTACTCTTATAGAGACTCTTCTTCCCCGAGCAGTAGTAGAAGAAGTAGGGAAAGCGGTGCTTTTGTGCGCAATTGAGGCTTATCATCAGAATATTTCTGATTTTTCCAACTCAACTGATCAAATATTATTGTATTATAAACATAAATGTTTTTTTGAATCCTCAGAGGCTCTATAATGTGGAGATTCTTCATTTTTGTGCGCCTCATCAATGAATAAATTCTCTGAACTATATATGTCATTTTCCAATTTTATTCTATTTCTGATATGCATGATATTTTTTTGATATTATATTGTATGAAATAGTAATGATACCCACACTTCATATAATATCAATTAAACATGAATTAATTTATTATAATGATTAAACCATAACAAAATTTTCTTGAGAAATTATCACAAATTACCACCAACATGAGATTATTCATTGATGTATCTTCTCTAGTTATCATGGGAATTCCTAATTCAAAAAAGGATAATTTGGGTAAAATATAAATCCTAGAGGTATAATCATCTATATTTTGTCGAAGTCAGTGGGATTAGATACTATTAATGGATTTTTTCCAAGGACATATAGTGAGACCCACAATATTTTTTTTGTTTTTCATTTATGATTACCTAATTTATGAATAGGATTAATATAGGGGAAGTTTTAGTCGGCTTGGACTTAGATTTTGATTAGGACTCCAACTTATGGAATTTATACCAAACAATTTATGTGCATTTTCAATTTTATGAGTGTTTAATATGACATGGATCACATAAAGTCCTTGTCCAGTGAGCAGAGACTTGAATTTTTCCCAGGATGCCCTTATTAGGATTTCAACCTGGTGAGTATTATGTCCGTTTTGGACTTAAAAACTAGACCATTTCTATGGTATAGTTTAGCGTATTCTAGTTTTGAACTTATATTGCTATAATTTAGGGTCTTTTATCTCGAACCATTTATTTCTAGTAGTTTAGAGTCTTCTAAATTGGGCCATCTACTATCGGTACTATAACCATTTGAGAGGTATTGTTCTCTATGCATTTGAACATATTTCTTTAGGGACATCTTCCATAAAATTTAACATCATGTGGTAAGTACATATTTAATGTAGTTTAATATCATGTGATAAATAAATATTCCATGAAGTTTAATTTCATGCGGTAAGGATGTCAGACGTGCAATTTGACATAATAAGATAAAGAAATTTTTCATGAGGTTTGACATCATGAGAAAAAGATTTAAATATTCTATTTAGGTTAAAGTATTTCTACTAGAACATGATTTAAGAACATGTAATATGGGTAAGATCTGCCACAGATGGCCCAAAACACCCTGAGGTGTTGTGTTCCACCACAGTGTTTCTAGGGCTCATGAGTATTGGATTTCATTTTCTATAAGGAGGAGTTTCCTCTGTTAGGAAGTTTAAAGACCTTATACGTCAATATCATGGTCAAATAGAGGTTTCCCCACTCTTTTCCAAGGTCCATGATAGATTTTAGGGGTAGTGTAGGTTTATGGAGAAAATATTGGGAAGTTGAGTCCACCTGGACAGTTGGAATATGGTTTGAGTAACTCCTAACCCAAAAGAATTTTTCAATGAATATGGAATGAGGGATAAGTGATGGGGATTACCCATAACACCCTAAGGGTCTAGGTTCCTCTAAGGTTTTACTAGGGATCACAATTATTGTATTCCCTAACCTACAAGGAGGAGATTCCTCTGAGTGGTAGGTAAAATCCCTTATGTGTCAATAACATGGTCAAATAGAGGTGTCCCGAATCTTTTTTTATGGGTCATGATAGATTTGTGAAGACTCAAACATCCAGACGATGTTGTTACGTATGGAGGGAAAGCTATCTAGTAAAGTTTTTGACACCCTAGGGATATTTATCTCTTAGTTAGCAATCTAAATCCCTATTCCTTATTGTTTCAAGTCCCAGGGAATGGGCCATCAATGGTTTTGGGATTAGAGTGTCACATTACTTCTTTAAGAATGTAATCAAAATATGGTGATGTAATTTTGAGGAAGTCTAACCCACATGAATATTTTGGTTGTGAGGATTGTAAATCATATTATAAAGTATTCGGATCATGATGATGATATTGGAAAATCATGCTGGGGATGACCCAAAACACCCTAAAATTCTTTGTTCAACCATAGTGATTTCATGGCTGACAAGGATTAGAAATATGTTTTTTACAAAGAATGAAGAATTTATTTTTTTATAATAGGAGAATATGAAGAATCCGGAAGCATAGAAGAATAGAAAAAAAATGGTCCCTTGAATCTAGATATCTTCTTCCAAGGGCCATGGATGGTTTTTGGTGATTCGAGGTGCTCAAATCATGAAGTGTTATTTATGGAAAATGTAATATTCAAGAAGTGTTTGATCACCCGCAAGGTTTTTTCACCATTTATTGAACATGTTATCATGATAAGAAAATTTGAAAAATCATTAATCTTACTTTTTCTTAGACCAGGGGGTCCAACAAGCATGGCTCGACTTTTACTAGGGACATAATGTGGGCCATATGAGCTTTATTCGTTATTAATTTATGCTAGGATATTTTTCCAAAACTCTAGATATGATGAGTTTAACGAGAAAATAATAGACTATTACTTAGGCTACACTTTGTGGGTTTTCAACCTGACAGGTTTTGTTTCACTTTGACTAGTAGTTTAGGGTCTTAAAATTTGTAATATCAAAGGAAAATGTTTATGGTCATACAAATTTGACCAAAGTGTTGGTAGTTTAAGGCCATGACACACATGGACCGAATATGAGTGTAATATTACACAATAGCCAAATTATGAATTTCATGGTCAAGAGTTCTCTAACATCCTTTTGAAAAGTGGATGAAAATGGTGTAAATCATAGCTCAAGGTTCTCAGTTCATGAGTAATGATATGAGAAAATAATACTAGGGATGGCCCAGAACACCCTAAGGTTTTGAGTTCCTCAGCAGTGATGTTAGGGATCATAAGGATTAGTCAACCATTTTTTCAAGAAATGATGCATTTGGTTGATGAACATAGGTATATATGAAAGATAAATATACATACATTCATAGCCAAACAAAGGGTCTCCTGAATTCGGGTTTCCTTTTACAAGGTCCATTGAAGATTGCAGATAACCTAGGGTTCTCAAGACATGAAATGCGATTTATGGGAAGAGGGGATTAAAAGATGCCCAAGGTACCCCATACTCTGGTTGACCAGGGGTCAGGCTCTTATAGTCCATTGATAAGAAATAATGATGTGAAATGACCTATAACATAATGTATTAGGGACATATTTATCATGTAGTTTTAATCCCATGTGACCCAAATGTTTTCCTTATAGTTTAACGTCATGTGGTGATGACATTTTACATTCATTGTAGTTTAACGTAATATGTTAATGATGTGGAAATTGATGTGAAAAATGTGCAAGATATCATTGGTGACCTTTTCGCTGGTCGGGAGCATTTTGATGAATGGAGAATATTCTATCTATGCAAATGCTTATTAGTGGGTATTTATATACAAGATCCCGTAGTGTGGAAATATATCACATGCACAATTAATCCATATGTTGAGATGAATCATGTATAGGAAAAATGATCTTGTATGACTCGAACCTCTCTTAAAAAGAGGTATATATTCCCTTTTTCGTACAACTTAATGTAATTAGGAAAGGAATTTCACTGTATAGGTCTGACCAATATATCATTGGGGGATTGTTTTATTCTTTTTATATGTTTCAACTGAACCTAGGATTGGGGGATAGGGTGTCACTATGTATTTTGTGATGATAGAAATCAAGATCCACATTGTTCTTGTATGAATGTTCAACGTGCAGGTTTGACCCATACGAAGGGATGTGGGGACATTTTTTTATCAAATATAGACCTAATAATTGAGTATCCTGACATCACTACATATCCTATGAGAAGAAGAATCAATCTATACATAGTTATTATATTGGAAATACTCTACACAGGTCTGAACCGTATTCCAGGGGGTGGGGGGATTTCCCATTGATTGTTTTAACTAAGCATTGGATTGGATATCCATGTAATGTCTCAATTTTTTTGTATATAATTCTTGAATATTATATGGATTAATTTTGATACCAGATTCTAATAAGGCATGAAGTTTCGAGGCCCAGTGTGCCTAGCATAAATGTTTTAAATATATTAAATATATTAAAAAACACACATACAAAATTTTCATAAAAAAGTAGAATAACTCCTTAATAGGCTCTTATATTAGAAATATTAGGGAAACATTGAGTTCAGAACATGGAATTTACCCTAGAAATGATATAAAATTTTCTAGTGATGGTTTTTTATGAAAAGAGTCATCATTGGAGTAATTAAATGGAATTAATTAATTAATTTCTACATTTTGTTTATTTTTTATGTAACGACTGACATCTCCTTTAAGTATATAGCTATGGAAATTGTCTCAAGGTTGGATGATAAAACATATAAACCCTAGGGATATTTGAGGAGATATTTCTTGGTGAATGATGATAAATTGGGATCAGATCGCTGATCATTGTTCCAATGGAGTTGGAGGATATCATCCATGGTTAAAACACAATCGTTCATCATCAATGACTGATCCAAACTTTAGGTAGGATATTTTTATTTTTTATTTTCATTTCTGTTATTAAATCTTGGGTGAATGTAGATCAATTCCATGGAAAGAATTGATTTTTCACCACTGATAGATTTAATTTTATGGAATTGTTTAAATTGTTCATTTATTTGTCCCTCTTCATTCATCCTTTTATACGATAAAATATGGAGTCCAAACTAAAAATAGTTGTGGTTCGTCCCGCATATTTTATGGGTTGTGGGTTTCTCCAAAGGTTCTTCCCATTTTTATCTTCGGAATTTTATTTTGGCCCACGATTTGATGAATACCCATTATTAGATCATTACATGACTATTATTCAACACAACATATTGATATTGTGGTTTTGGTTCATGATCCATGGTGCATTTGAGGTATGATGATAGTGGTGGATAATGGAGAGTGTAATATACAATTTTTTGGATCCCATTATTCATTATTTTATCGAATGTTGAACGTATTTCTCAGTGGATCATGATATAAGAGGATTCGGGACCCGGAATCCTAAGATCATATGACTATAAGCCTAAAAAAACCCAATATAAAGTTTACAACAAGGGAGTAGGTTATGGTGAGGTGTGGGATGACGCGGAAGAAGATCTAGAAATACTGGGAAACACGGTGTGTACTTAGGGATTACACACCATGTTGGACCCATAGAATCAATGCTAGGGTTTCACCCAAAGTTAAGGATCATACTATGTGTCACCCCTATCACATGGCATGTGACCCCTTCTATGTGGATTAGTGTGTACTTTGGAGAGTACATGGACATAGGAAAAATTATACAGAAAGATGAAACATCGTGTACTTGTACACATACATGACTTGATGTACATAATTCAATAAATGAACATGACCTCGGTACACACACCTGACTAGGTGAAAAGGACTAGATACTGTGTGTCTCTAAACACCGTTTACTCCTTGTACACATAGTGTATATGGAGACTACATGTCGTGTGAGGCTCTTCCACATGGGCCAACATGGGGATAACTAGACACACCGTGTACCCCCTGGTACACATATGGTACCCCCTTCAAGAGTTTTTTTGGATCATAGTTTTATTATTTTGGGATAATATAAGTTTAGTGTGTTTTCCTTGGTTCTTTACCTCAAGGTTATAGTGTGAAATTAAATCCATATCACCTGATTGTGATCCCCTCTAGTGGATGATTTACAGATAGAGTTGTGGTGTCCCTCCATGAGATTGGTGTGTGATCCTCTATCATCCTATGTTCCCTAGGTGGATCATGTGGAATTGATATGGCCTCCTCGAGAAGGGCATTAATCCTCCATAAATCAGGATATATAAGTAGGGTTTTTTGAAGTGTTTTCATATGATCCCCTACATAGTGGGTTGATCCAAACTAGGTTTGTGGTGTCCACCAAAAATTTTGGGCATAACCATCTATCTGCATATCAGAGTATTCCTAGATTAATGATATTTAATTGGGTGGGATCTAATTATGTAGACCTATTCGTCAAGTATCTTTGATGATTGAATGACTCATGGAGTGGATTCTCCCGAAATGAGCATTTCTCCAACCAAAATCCTGTGGCTTCCAGTTAGTTATGACCATGTAGTGGAATGGTGTCTTTATTGAGAATATCTGGGTGTTTTTGTTATACATTGAATGGTTTATATTTTATTGAGCTGTATGTACTTGGCGATTCATGTTTAGTGTTTTCGAGGTGTCCTACTATGTATTTTCATACTCACCCATGAATGGGATTTTCCTCCATGTGTCAACTCTTATATAGATGAAGACCCTTTTGATGGTGTCATAGGTGGATATTGAGAAAGTGGAGCATTTATGGAGCTTTAAATATAGAGGTACCATGATCTTTCATTTGACTTAGTCCTTGAACTTTGAGCAGGTTTAACATTTAAAATTTTTGGTTGGGCTTGTATTTGGCCCCTTTTTCTGCATTAAGTATTTTTACTACCACACTCTATTGTGGGATTTTAGAGGATGCATGAATTTTTTTAATTGTTCAACATTTCATCATTTTCTGGTATTTAAGATTTGTGAATGTGTACATTTACTTTAGGATAATGCCTCCCATTTTGGGATATGCCTACTCGGTGCAGTCCTTATGGTGAGTCTTATTCAGTGATATTCTATGTTATGGTGGAGCATGGGGACTTAGTCACACGACGTGACCTCTCTCAACTAGAAATTCTTTGATAATATCTTCAAATAGTAGTTCTATCTATCCTTGTTATGATTGGTTCACATATTGGAGTGTCAAAATCTACAGTAGGGAAATATGAACATGCTGAAGTACTCAACAAGGTTTACTGATCTATTCCATAACTCCTTGGATATAGTGTGGGACCAATTCTTTAATTCCCAGACCTTTGATAAGGGCTTTCACCGGTACATTAGTGCTTCAATAGTATCCATTTTCATACCTACCTATGTCGAGATTCTTGGGAAAGAATTATTGGTGGAGAGTTTTTTTGAGGAGAAGACACCGATAGTGGGAGCTAGTAGTGGGAACCTAGCAGTTGAGACCTCAGAAGTAGGTAGTCTACAATAGTCATAAGGATATAAGCATGTTCTATGCTTCAAGAGATGATCACAAGACATAGGTCCAATGGTGAAGGGCTCTCATGGTGGCTTGAATCAGCTGATGGAAATATGGTGTTTCTCCTGTAATGGTCAGGGATATCTAGGTCAAGATTGTCTGAAACACCTAACATTTGATCATGATATGATCAAGGGACCAATGACGTAGAGATAGAGGAAGATAAGGATGGTCCATAAGGTATTGTAAGTGTTAGAGGGGCCGAAAAGGAAGAAGAAGGTGACCGAAGGTTTAACAAATTACCACCACCACCCCTAGGCGGTCCACGCCTGGCTTAGGTAGCCGGTGGGTAGGGACAAGGCTACCTGCTGGCTATAGAGGCCCATGACCTTGAGACTATAGGGATGATTTGAGGTACGATATGTGTCTTTTCAATATTAGTTTTAATATTTATTGAAAAATATTCTATCCATTCATTCATTTCTACTTCTCTGGTTTGAGTCTTAGAGATTCTTGTTGAGCCATTGGCTCAACACCTGTAGTTGGAGACTTTGACCGATGATGACTCATCGATTACACACATGCACTGATAGTGTGATTTAATGCTTGGAGTTGAGAGTTTTGTATTATATCTATTCATTATAACAATGAATAATTTCAAAATCATCCTAGGTATAGACTAGATATACACAATTCATGCCTAGGTTGACTATTTTTGGTGAAGGATACAGTGTGTCCGTAGTGACAGAATGAGGTTTTTTGTGATTGAAAATGAAACCATAGTAGTGGAATATGAGATCAGTCATAAGAGAGTGAATATTATTACTAAAAATTTGGATAAAATGACTTTTGGAGTAGTGGATGCTTTGGGCTATCAGTTTTCTACAGTGGTAGAGTAAGGGGACATCTTTCATTAGGAGGTTCCCAATTTAAATCCCCATTGATAGATAGACTACTGCATCGACTTGAATTGAGGAATTACAATGATATCTATACCATCATATCTATTGGATCCCATAGATCTTTGAGATATAAGGGTGAAGGTGGATAACTTGTAGGAGAAGATATTTATGAGGTCTAGAATTTCCCCCTAGGAAAACCCAATGTTGTTTTGTAAGAATGAGGATGGGATCTTGAGGTTATGTGTAGATTTTTAGTGTTTGAATCATGTGATTTTAAATAATAAGTATATAGTAACAAGGATCAACAACCTCTTTGATTAGTTGACAGAGGCACGGTGGTTCTCAAAGATTGACCTTAGGTCTCACTATAACTAGCTACGAGTATGAGATGAGGATATACCAAAGATGACATTTATATGTCACTACAATCATTATGAATAATTGATGATTCCATTTAACACGAAAAACTCCTTTATAGTGTTCAAGGGACTCATGGAATAAATCTTAAAGCCCTTCATTTATGAGTTCATGGTGGTCTTTATAAATGATATCCTAGTGTATTTGGTGTCCCAGGAAGAGCACGTGAGACACTTGACGATGGCCCTAGACACACTCTTAGAACAGTAGATTTTTCGGAGGCTCTCTAAGTTCAATTTTTTGATTTGAGAGGTACACTTTATTGGGAATTTTGTAAGAACCCAGTTCTTATTTTTGAGGTACGAGCTTCTTCTTTTTCCTTTTACATAAGTGTTTTATAGAAAATATGGAATATGGAGAAAAATCCTAAATTTTTGAACTACACGCCGTGTATTTTTTCCACACACTGTGTACTTCTGGCTGTGTGGGGATGAGTACACGGGGCGTGTAGCCATACTGGCGACGAAGGGTGTAGAAACCGACTACACGCCGTGTAGTGGTACCTTACACGCCTTGTAGTCAGTCGGTAGGCCTAAATAGTAAGGTGGTAGAGTCATCGCCAGCTGGGCGACAGTACACACCGTGTACTGGGGAGTACATGCCATGTACTCATGTCGACGGATGAACAGTGTGGTGGTGCCGCCAGAGGAACAGTTAAATGAAAGAAGTACACACTGTGTGGAAAAAGTACACGCCGTGTACTTTGTTTTTTCGGCTTAAAACAGACAGTAGCCTCCTCATTTGGTAGAGGAGGCGTTTGAGCCATTTTGGAGCCAAGGAGGATGGCCGACCCTTTGAAGATCCACCGGGGGTTCGTCTGGAATCTGATTTGGCTTCGGACGATCTTGTTGGGACCGTACGGGTAATCCCTCTCCTCTCCTGGTACCGTTCATACCAATTCTTTCCTGAGGGAAAGTTATTTACGATTTAATGGGTTTTGTTCTTCATCATATCTGCGCCATTCTTGGGCGTTTTTGGAGTCCTCTTTCGGGTACAATGTTCGTTGGCGCTTAAGGTAGGTGGATTTCTGTTTATTTTCCAACAATCGTGAGTTTTTGTGTGTTTTTGTGCCACGAACCCATGTTAGGGTGTCGTGTGTCTGAGGTCGTTGCTATATTTAATGCCTAAAATTGATTAGGTATTTAATTGTGATAATACAATACTGGTTGGGATCATTTCTTGGATCTGGAACCACCCCCGAGGTGTGTTTCACTGTTTAGCCGTTTGGCCAGGGTACCCGAGGGTATGCCTTTAAAGTAGTAATTGTAGAATTTCCTTGAGAGGAATTTCTTGTTACTGCTTGTTTACCTTTTGGGCATGGCCCAGTTACCTGTTTAGCCTGAGGGCGTTGTTGTATTTTTCCTGAGGGCGTTGCTGTGATTAGCCTGAGGGCACTGCACTATTTAGCCCGAGGGCTGTAGTATTTTGCCTGAGGGAAACCTTTCCTGCCTGAGGGCTTGACTTCTGTACCTAAGGGAGACTCTTCCTATGCCTGAGGGAAATTTCTGTTACGCCTAAGGGAAATACTTGCGGGTTGGATTCTGTATGGCCTGAGAGAAATCCTGAGGGCGTGGTTATTATTTTAGCCTGAGGGCACGGTTCTAGTTGGCTTGAGGGCTTGGTGCTGTTTGCACAAGAATGTTACTAATTTAAATAAATTAAATGAATAATAAAATGGAAATTTAATTGTTAAGTTAGTTACTTTTTAGTACTTCTTACTTTATTACAATTTACTATTGCACACTGTTGTTGCATGCTTACACGTAGTTGGGCACGGGCCTTTGGTGGGTTCCTATTGAGATATATTTCTCACACCCTATTTGGGTCATGCTTTTTGGCCCAAACAGATTACGTTTCTGTAGGTGTGGATAGGGGAAAGAGTCCCTTTACAGGTACTTGACTGTTGCTGTGGAGTAGGAGGGTATGGGACTGAGCCTAGGCTCGCGATGCCGCTACCAGCTGTTTGATTTGTTTTTCTGTACTCTACTATTACCGTACTGTATTGATGTATAACATGTTCTGGCTGCTTTCTTAGAACTTGAGACATGTAGCATCATTATTTATACATTTTTGGTTATATCAACTGCCTTGTGTATGGTTTATTTCTTCTGATGTCTTTGTATGTTTATTCTGTATTCCGCTGTACTACACTTTGAAAAATGAGGGCATAGTTTCCCCACTATCGGACTTGGGCCTTCGCTGTTAGTCGGCAGCCTCTAGCATTTGTGGAAATGCGCTTGAGGTCATGTGGCGAACCGGGTTCGGGGAACCCGTTGCGTGGCACCCAGGTCTGGGATGTTACAAAGTGGTATTAAAGAGGTTACTTTTCTTGAATTACTATTTAGATCTGTAGTCAGGGATAGGACGAACGATAGTTGGTAATAAGCTGTGCCCGGGTGTAGCTAACCCGTGTACAGGGAAAAGCCAATTTACCTTGTGATTTCAATTTTATTGATTTTTCAATTTACAGTTGATATGTTTTCACCGTTGGGTGACACACTTTGAGATTGTGAAGTTTATATTTTATCTATGGGTTCTATTTAGTTGCAACCCGATGAGATGAGGGTATGCCATCTCATGCATCATGTAGGAACATGCTAGATATCTCATTCCATGCATAGTTTCCATGCCATGTAGGTGCATTAGAAATTCGCATGTTGTTGTGATAGTTGTTGTGCTAATAAAGCATGCTTTTTTGATAGCTTCTTGATAAACACCTGCCTTGTGATATGGTATGTTTGTTTGAGCTTGTTTATAGAATTGACGCCAAACTTTGGTGTTTGGGGAGTATGGGCCCCCATTGACCGGAATTTGGTGTATCATTGACTTTTTATTGGTTATAACACATATAAGATGTCAAACTTTGATTCGTGGGGAGTATGGGCCCCCACGGGTCGGAATTTGACACTTAGGTGTTGTTTTTATGGGTTTCAGAGAAGTTTTAGAGGCATACTGTCTGGAAACCCAGTATACACACCGTGTAGTATTTTTATACACTCCGTGTATGCTCTTCTGTTCGGGAAGAAAACAGAACTTTTTGAGTACATGTCATGTACCCTAAGTACACGCCGTGTAGTCTCTTCCCGTGTCACAAACTGTGTGGGCGATGACACAGGGTAGGGAAAGGCTTGGTTAAAACACGCCATGTAACGAATGGACACGCCGTGAAGTGTGACCCGGAGTCCGGCCGTGTAACTAACAACACGGGTCGGTGAACTCCTATACAGAAAATGTCGTGTCAATGATGAACACGCCGTGTAGTGTGACCTGGGGACTCGACCGTGTAACTAACAACATGGGCCGGTGTCACCTCTCCCTGAACACGCCATGTACCTATGGGACATGCCGTGTAGTCTTGTCCGAGGACAAACCGTGTGGAGTTAGCCGTGTGGCTAGGAAACAGGGTGGTGTACACACCGTGTATAGGTGTAACACGCCATGTAGTGTCAAACCGAGTAGTCGGCTGTGTCACAGACGACACAGGAAGTTGGAAAATAACACCTTACATGCCGTGTATATATTATACACGCCGTGTAGTTTTGTTCGACGGAAGCCGTGAGGCTTATCCATGTAGAATGTCCCGGGCAGGGGAAGGGAAGTCAAGTACACGCCGTGTAGTCATTGTACACGCCATGTAGTCTTGTTTTGCCAATTTTTCATGCATTCTTCCTCTTGTTTCTTTTGTAGTTCCTTTGCTTTCCGATCTTAATAATCTTGAATATGAGGCATACTTTTGACCTTGTAGTGTCATGAAGCCTAGACGACCACGAGTTGTTCGCCAGGAGAGCAGCGACGATTATACTCTGAAGATGGTGGGCCATGGGCTACCAGTTGATCCTCCAGCAGAGCCAGATGCAGCGCCAGCTACTATACCGGACACAGGCGCGGAGGCTCAGTTCCGCGAAGGCTTTATGCAGTTCATGCAGACCATTCAGGGATCACCGCAGGCTACCACATCTATGGCCGAGCTGACACGTTTCTTTCAGCAGCAACATCCGCCTATGTTTTCAGGGGATGGCAGACCACAGGCTGCGGAGTCTTGGTTGGGGTCGATGCAGACTATTTTCGAGCATCTTGAGACGCCTCCAAGGCGGAGGGTCAAGTTCTCGACTTACATGCTGCGTGATTCCACTAAGAGGTGGTGGAAAGTTACCACCCAGTCAGAGCATCACAGAGACATGGCGTGGGAAGATTTTCAGGCAGTCTTCTATGACTTCTTCTTTCCTAAGACGCTGAGGGCAGATAGAGCTCGAGAGTTCATGAATCTGCAGCAGGGTGCTATGTCAGTGATGGACTATTCTGCTCGTTTTACGGAGCTTCAGCGCTTTTCACCCATGCTGGTGGGTGAGGAGATGTTGAAAGCCAGACGTTTTTAGGACGATCTTCGGTATGACATCCGAGCGCTGGTAAATGTTTTCAGGTTGCCTACTGTACACACGATTGTGAATCAGGCGCTGATTACAGAGAGGAACCTGTGGGAATCTAGTGGTGTGGCTCAGAGAGGTTTATCACCAATTACTGGTAATATTTCTAGTAGCAAGAGGAAGAGATAGATGGAATTCTCTTAGGGTGGCAGTACTAGCCAGACAGCTTCTTCAGGTGGACCGATCAGGTGCTACCAGTGTGGCAGAGAGGGGAACAAGAGGCCGTAGTGTCCACGAGACCTAGTGGAGTGCCGAGCTTGCTGAAAGATGGGTCATCTGCAGCGCGTTTGTAGGGAGTTTCTACTAGTGTCTAGTGAGAGGGGTTTTACACAGACTTCGCGTGTGGGAGCAGGACCAGTGGCTTCTTACCAGTCAGGGAACTGGAATACTTCAGGGCATGTAGGCCGAGATGGTGGTCGTGGTCGTGGTATCCAGACACCAAGATCACAGAGGTAGCAGGGCGGGACAGCTCAGGGTAGCCAGGCTGTGTTGCAGGGCCGCGATAGTGGGCAGACATATGTAGTGCAACAGAACCAGCAGGAGAAGGATCCCAGACCTTTGACAGTTAGAGGTACTATTCTAGTAGCTTATGTCTTGTCTTCAGTACTTTTCGATACGGGTGCTACATATAGTTTCATATCTATGCCTGTTGTGGAGAGCCTTGGGCACTGTGTTTCTTATTCTTCTTATATCATGACTCTAGACACTCCGTTGGGGACTAGAACGGCTTATGTGCGTCAGTGTAAGGAGTGTCCCCTTGAGGTTGGAGGGTGTCACTTCCTTTGGGACCTCTATGTCTTGGATATGACGAGCTATGATGTCATTCTCAGGATAGACTGGTTGGTTACCTTTCAAGAATTTGTAGAATTCTATCATCACAGGGTGAGTTTCACGTCACCAGAGGGCGGTGAGTTTCTATACAAGGGCGAATGGGATGTTCAGGCGAGTCGAGCTGGACCAGAGCATCATGGGCGAGGTGGAGTCACAACCCAGATTGCGAGTTTGTATCTGGATGATTAGGGGACTTGTCTGACAGATTTCCCTCCAGTGGTTGATCATTTCAGGGATGTCTTTCCGGAAGACTTTTCAGGTCTACCTCCGGTGCGTGAGGTGGATTTCTCTATCGAGCTTGTTCCAGGAGCATCACCGGTGTCCATTCCTCCTTATAGGATGGACACACCTAAGTTGCAGGAGCTCAAGAGGCAGTTAGAGGAGTTACAAGCAAAGGGTTTTATTCGACCCAGTACTTCTCCTCAGGGTTCTATGGTCTTTTTTTGTGAAAAAGGAGGACGGTACCCTCAGACATTGTGTGGATTATCGGAAGCTGAACCAGTTGACGGTTAAGAACTGATATCCCTTGCCAAGGGTAGATGATATGTTTGATCAGCTTTGTGGAGCACGAGTGTTCTCGAAGATTGACTTGAGATCCGGATATCATCAGTTGCGCATTAGACCATCTGACATACCTCTCACAGCTTTTAGGAGTAGGTATGGTCTATATGAGTATACGGTTATTCTGTCCCGACTGACGAACGCGGTAGCAATTTTCATGGCTCTGATGGATCGTGTGTTCCATCCATATCTTGATTCATTTGTGATAGTATTCATGGATGACATCTTGGTGTACTCTCACACTCAACATGACCATGCCACCCATCTTGTGATCGTATTGAGTACACTGAGAGAGCATCGACTATATGCTATACTCTCAAAGTGCCACTTTTGGATGGACCAGATTCACTTCCTGGGTCATATCATCTCAGAGGCATGAGTTGCAGTAGACCCAGAGAAGGTGAGAGCAGTAGTTTCCTGGGAGCAGCCTAAGAACGTGTTTGAGATACAGAGTTTCTTAGGGCTGGCTGGTTACTACAGATGATTCATACAGGACTTCACCCACTTAGCAGCACCGTTGACAGATCTGACTAAGAAGGGTGTGAAGTTCGTTTGGTCAAAGGCTTGTGAGACAGCTTTTTAGGACCTGAAGGGAAGGTTGACATCAGTACTGATTCTGATACTCCTGGAGCAGGGAAAGAGCTATACAGTTTACTGTGATGCATCAGGGATTGGGATGTGATCTGTTTTGATGCAGGGCGACTGAGTTGTGGCGTACGGGTCTTGGCAGTTGAGGCCACATGAGAGGAATTACCCGATGCATAATCTCGAGTTGGCTGTAGTTGTTCATTTTTTGCTCTTTTGGAGACACTATCTGCTGGGAGAGCATTTTGTGTTTTTCACTGACCAAAAAAGCCTCAAGAATATCTTTACTCAGTGTGACCTGAATCTGAGGCAGTGAAGGTGGGTCGAGTACCTATAGTCCTTTGATTTTGAGCTTTCCTATACACTTGGTAAATGTAATGCAGTAGCTGATGCACTGAGAAGGAAGGCTCAGATACAGGCAGTACAGGAGGCCAGTGGTGAGTGGGAGCTCATGGATTTGTTCTCTGAGATGCATCTGGAGGTGCATGACAGTCAGGGACAGGCTTATCTTTCTTCTTTGGCTGTGATATCTACCCTCCTGGAAAGAGTGAGGATGAGACAACTATCTGATTTAGAAGGCCTAGTCCTACGGGAGTCGGTGGAAAGTGAGGACCCTTCTCCTGGTTGGACGATAGGTGATGATGAGGTTTTTCATTTCCATGGACGTGTATGGGTTCCAGGGGATATACATGAGGAGATGATGTGGGAGTTTCATGATTCAGTGTGGGAAGTTCATCCCTGGGTTACCAAGATGTACCATGACTTGAGGCGTCAGTATTGGTGGTCGGGTATGAAGTGAGAGATAACTGGTTTTGTTACGAGGTGTTCCACCTGTCAGCAGGTGAAGGCAGATCACGAGAGGCCAGCAGGGCTGTTACAACAGGTGCCCATTCCAGAGTGGAAATGGGATGATGTCGCGATGGATTTCGTAATGGGATGGCCAAGGTCACCTTGAGGAAATGATGCCGTGTGGGGTTTTGTGGACAGACTCAAGAAGGTAGCTCACTTATTCCCGATCAAGGAGACCTTCGATGTGGACGAGCTCAGAAGGCTGTATTTCCGAGAGATCATACGTCTTCATGGGGTCCCTCGATTTATCATTTCAGATAGGGATTCCCGCTTTAAGTCTCATTTCTGGAAGCGTTTTCAGAGGTCTCTCGGTACACAAGTTCTTTTGAGCACAGTATACCACCCTCAGACAGATGTCCAGTCAGAGCGGACGATACAGGTGCTAGAGGACATGCTCTCACATGCGTCCTATACATTGGGGGATCTTGGGAGAAGCATATACCCTTAGTCATGTTTGCCTATAACAATAGTTTTCAGGAAACTTTTTAGATGAAACCATACGAGGCTTTATATGGTAGGCCATGCCGATCAACTTTGTGCTGGGTAGAGGAAGGTGAGGCAGGTTTACTGGGGCCAAAGCTCGTACAGGAGACATCTGAGTAGGTCCAGTTGATTCAGAAGAGGATGGCTACCGCGCAGTCTCGTCAGAAGTCTTATGCTGATCTCCGCAGAAGACCTTTGGATTTTGTGGTCGGGGATCATGTTTTCTTGCGTGTTTTGCCAAGTCTTGGAAAAAAATGGATCAGGAGATAGGGTAAGGTTTCACCGAGGTATGTGGGACCATTTGTTATTCTGGAGAGATTCGGGCTGGTTGCCTATCGGTTGCAGTTACCATAGCGGTACCGATCGATGCACAACGTCTTCCATGTTTCTCAGTTGTGTCGCTACCATTCAGACCCATCTCACACCTTTCAGGCAGAGGAGGTTGATATTCATCATGATGCATCCTTTGAGGAGCATTCGATCCTTAACATTGACAGGAGCACGAAGGTTCTCCGAGGCCTGTCAGTTCCTCTCGTACGGGTGCTATGGCAGCATGGCCGAGTGCAGGATGAGAACTGGGAACGGGAGGCCAATGTACGTGCTCAGTGGCCAGAGCTGTTTTGAGATTATTCTTCACCACCCTTGGAAGGGAAATTCAAGGACGAATTGCTATAAGGGGGGGAAGTTTGTAAGAACCTAGTTCTTATTTTTGAGGTACGGGCTTCTTATTTTTCTTTTCACTTAAGTGTTTTAGAGAAAATATGGAATATGGAAGAAAATCCTAAATTTTGGAACTACACACCGTGTACTTTTTCCACACGCCGTGTAATTCTGGCCATGTGGGGATGAGTACACGGGGCATGTAGCCACGCCGGCGACGAAGGGTGTAGGAACCGACTACATGCCGTGTAGTGGTACCTTATACGTTGTGTAGTCAGTCGGCAGGCCTAAACAGTAAGGCGATGGAGTCGTCACCAGCTGGGAAACAGTACACGCCTATACTCGGGAGTACATGACATGTACTCATGTCGACGGATGAACAGTGTGGCGGTGCTGCCAGAGGAACAGTTAAATGAAAGAAGTACACACTGTGTGGAAAAAGTACACGCCGTGTACTTTGTTTTTTCATCTTAAAATAGGAAGTATCCTCCTCATTTGATAGAGGAGGCGTTTGAGCCATTTTGGATCCAAGGAGGACGGCCGAACCTTTGAAGATCCAGCAGGGGTTCGTCTGGAATCCGATTCGGCTTCAGACGATCTCATTGGAACCGCACGGGTAATCCCCCTCCTCTCATGGTACCGTTCTTACCAATTCTTTCATGAGGGAATGTTATTTACGTTTGAATGGGTTTTGTTCTTCGTTAGATTTATGTCGTTCTTGGGTGTTTCTAGAGTCGGCGTTCGGGTATAACGTTCGTTGGCGCTTAAGGTAGGTGTCTTTGTGTTTATTTTCCAACTGTCGTGCGTTTTTGTGCCACGAACCCATGTTGGGGTGTCGTGTGTCTGAGGCCGTTTATATATTTAATGCCTAAAATTGATTAGGTATTTAATTGTGATAATAAAATGCTGGTTGTGATCATTGCTTGAATCCGGAACCACCCCTGGGGTGTGTTTCACTGTTTAGACGTTTGGCCAGGGTACCTAAGGGTATGCCTTTAAAGTAGTAATTGTAGAATTTCCTTGAGAGTAATTTCTTGTTACTGCTTGTTTACCAGTTGGGCATGGCCTGGTTACCTGTTTAGCATTAGGGCATTGTTGTATTTGGCCTGAGGGCGTTGTTGTGATTAGCCTGAGGGCACTGCACTATTTTTCCCAACAACTGTAGTATTTCGCCCGCGGGAAACCTTTTGTGCCCGAGGGATTGAATTCTCTGCCTGAGGGAGACAATTTCTATACCTGAGGGAAATTTCAGTTACGCCTGAGGTCAATACCTGCGGGTTGGATTCTGTATGGCCTGGGGGCAAGCCTGAGGGCATGGTTATTATTTTAGCCTGAGGGCACAGTTTTGGTTGTCCGGAGGGCTTGGTGCTATTGAGCACAAGAATGTTACTAAGTTAAGTAAATTAAATGAATAATAAAATGGAAATTTAATTGTTAAGTTAGTTACTTTTTTTTACTGATTACTTTGTTGAATTTTACTATTGCACACTATTGTTGCATGCTTACACGCAGTTGGGAACGAGCCTTTGGTGGGTTCCTACTGAGATATATTTCTCACACCCTGTTTGGGTCACGCTTTTCATCCCAAACATATTACGTTTCTGTAGGTGTGGATAGGGGAAAGAGTCCCTTTACAGGTACTTGACTGTTGCTGTGGAGTAGGAGGGAATGGGACCGAGCCTAGACTCGCAATGCCGCTTCCAGCTGTTTGCTTTGTTTTGCAGTACTCTGCTGTTACTATACTGTATTGATGTATAACATGTTCTGGCTACTTTCTTTGAACTTGAGACATGTAGCGTCATTATTTATACACTGTTGGTTATATCCACTGCATTTTGTATGGTTTATTGCTTCCGCTGTTGTTGTATGTTTATTCTTTATTCCGCTGCACTACACTTTGACAAATGAGGGCATAGTTTCCCCACTCTCAGACCTGGGCCCTCACTGCTAGTTGGTAGCCTCTGGTGTTTGGGGAAATGCGCTTGAGGTCACGTGGAAAACCAGGTTGGGGGCACTCGTTGCGTGGCACCTGGGTCTGGGACGTTACAAATGTCATCCCAGAGGATGGAGTAGCAGTGGACCCAGTGAAGGTTGAGGTAACTCTTTCTTGGGATCCACGCTATAGTGTTACCGATGTGTGGATTTTCCTTTGGTTGGTATGGTACTATCATAGGTTAGTACCCGACTTATCTAGAGTTTTATCACCCTTTAAAGATTTTAATTGGAAGGGGAATCCATTCATGTGTATGTAAATGTGCCAGTAGTGCTTTTAGAAGCTGAGGAAAAGGTTGAAGAGTTATATTATTTTGAGATTACAAAGGAGGGTATCGAGTACGTAGTGTTTTATGATGCATCAGGGACCAGACATGGTTGTGTTCTGATATAGAGTTAGGAATTTATTACCTATAGTTCATGCTAGCAGAGACCACATGAGTAGAACTATGTGACCCATGATCTCAAGTTATATGTGATAGTCTTCGATTTGATGATTTGGAGACACTACCTGATGGGCGAGTAGTTTATCGTTCACTATAACCACAAGAGTCTCAAGTATATATTCTATCATAATGTGAATAACTTGAGACAAAGGAAATTACTATAGTTCCTATAGGGCTATGACTTTAGGGTCTTCTATACTTTTGGGATGAGGAACATGATGGTAGATTCCCTCAGTAGGAGATCTTGTTCTTAGTTATTGGCTGATGTGTCGGTGCTGTTAGCCTCATTATATTTGTCCCTCCTAGACAAGGATAGTGCTTCATATCTTCAGTTGATGGTTTTAACCCCACATATTTTTAGTTTGTTACAGATTCTCAACCTGGAAATACTGACTGTGAGACCTTATGTACTTAGATATCCACTGGAAATTCTCCTGGTGGATGTTATGAAGGTGGGGGAATGTTATTTTTTAGAGGATGGATGATGGTACCTTTGATGTTACAGGAGGAGGTGTTTTAGGAGTTTGAAACATCCACATTTGTGGTACATTCAGTGGTGTAAAAGATATTACAGGGCCTCTAACATTAGTTTTTATGGCCACGTATGAGAAAGTGTTATAGATTTTGTCTCTCAATGCATCACATGTTAGTAGGTGAAGGCTGAGCACCAGGTTTTGGGTGGTTTAGTTAAACCCCTTGAGGTGACAGAGTATAAGTAGGATGAGATATCCATAAACATTGTGGATGGATTACCATATATATCTAGGGTAGACGATTCCATCTGTGTGATCATAGAATGACTCACCAAGTCATCCCACTTTCTAGATATTAGAGAGAAGAGTTTGTTAGAGAGTTTGGGACATCTCTACATGCAATATATATTCTGACTCTCTGGAGTTCCCTTCATGATTATCTCTAACCAAGATTCCCACTTCACATATTGTTTATAGATGGTATTAAAGGATTCTTCTGGGAATTAGTTTCTCTTGATCATGAAATGTCAACCCCAAACTAACAGCAAGAAAAAGTGAACCATTCTGGTCTTAGAGGACATGCTACGAGCTTACATA
The DNA here is from genome assembly GCA_963277665.1 of Viscum album. Classification (NCBI taxonomy): domain Eukaryota; kingdom Viridiplantae; phylum Streptophyta; class Magnoliopsida; order Santalales; family Viscaceae; genus Viscum; species Viscum album. The sequence goes on from OY728119.1 coordinate 1,984,810,402, forward strand.
TTGGACTTTGACTGTAGTTGGGAGGATCACCTACCCTTGGAAGAGTTTTCATACAACAAAATATATCCTTAAACCATCGGTATGGTACCATTCTAGGCTTTCTATGGTTGACACTATTGGTCACAACTTTGTTGGATTGATCCAGGAGAGTCGGCACCCGCGGTCCCAATGTTGGTGTGAGTTACTACAGAGAAGGTGCATATCATCTAGGAGAGTATGGAGATTGCACATATCCATAAAAAGTCTTATGAAGTCTGACAATGTGGACCACTAGATTTCAAAGAAGAATTCCATATATTCCTGAGGGTTTCATCTTGACATGGATTGAGGGTATTTGGCCGCAAAAGTATGTTATCAGCAAGATTCATTTGTCCCTTACATATACTACATTGAGTTGGTGAGATGGAATATTGCTTAGATCTACCACATTATATGGACTAAGTACACAATATCATCCACATGTCGCAATTGAGGAGGTACATGATGAACTCATCACACGTTATCAACTGGGGAAAGATAGGAATCGAGGATGGATCCACCTTTGTAGAGTACCCAGTGTAGATCAAGGATCAACAAGAGAGGATCCTTTATGGTCTTTCAATTCCCCTTTCCCATATCTTGTGTCAACAGAAGAATCTTTAAGATAGCACCTAGGAGTAGGAGTCCTAGATTTAATCCCAATACCCTCATCTTTTTTAATAGGTTGGTCACTTTTCACAAAGAAAATACCTAAGTTGGGGAGAATGTAATGTCTTGGATTTTCCATATATTATTTTTGAATTTCATATGGGTTATTTTAGAGACCAAAAGCTAGGATGGTGTATGATTCCAAGGACCGGTGTTACCATAATAATGTTTTTAAATATATTAAATATATTAAAAGGAAAGAACTCACATTTTTCTAAAAAAAGTGGAATTGATCCTAAGCAGGGGCCTGAATTTTAATTCTAAGGGCACCATTAATTTTTTAACGTGGGTTTTACCCTTGGGGAGACAAAATATTTTTCAGTATGAGCCATTCCTGAAAAATTCATTGTGGGAATAATTAATTGAAATATATAAATAAATAAATTATATTTGGTTTATTTTTGAGATAGGGACTGGAATATCCTTTAAGTGTACAAATATGGAAATAGTTTCAGTGTTTTCCACTAAACCCTAGAGGCCTTGGAGCTAAAGGAGGGGATATTTCTTTGTGAATGACAATGGAATGAGATCGTATCATGGATCTTTTCACCAAAAGATTTGGAAGAACTCATCAATTAAAACAATATAACTTTTATTCATCAAAAATTGATCCAAAGACTAGGTAGAATGTTTTTCTTTGTGATTTTCTATCACATTATTCAATCCTAGGGGAACACAGATCAATTCCACGCACAAAAATAATTCATAAATCCCTAATATATTTAATTTAATGGAATTTTTAATCTATTATTTGATTTATCCCTCTCCATTCATCATTTTCTATGATAATGAATCAATACAAATGATCAATGACTGAGGTTCATTCCTCACATCTTATAGCTTGTGGTTTTCTCCCTCTATTCTTTGCAATTTCATCCTGGGTGATTTCTTTTGGCCCATGGTTCAACAAATACCCAGTGTTCGATTATTTCATGGAATTTCCTCAGCATAATGGATTGATACCAAGGTTGAAATTAATGATCGATGATGCGGTCAAGGTGTAATGAAAAATATGGATAATTAGGATCAGAAAAGATAGATTTATGGATCCCCTTATTTTCAGTTTTGATGAATTTTTACTAGTTTTCTTAGTGGAACGTTCTACAAGTGGATCCAAACCCAAAATCTGGAGATCAGATTATTATAGGAATAGAAAAACCCTAATCTATAGGTTTTGGAATGGTTGGAGGATTTAGTGAGGTGCATGATAGCGTGAAAGTAGATCTAGAAATTATGAGCAACACAACATGTACTTTGTGATTACATTCCTTATGGGCCCCTATGGCTGCAGTTCTTAGGTTTCAAACAAAGTGTAGGATCATATGGAATGTGTCTTCTGTAAAATGGTGTGTAACCCCTTTCATGTGGCTCAGTGTGTAGTTTGGAGAACGCAAAAACAAAGGAAAAAGTACACAACCAGGTGGTACGCCGTGTTCTTGTACATAGAAACGACATGGTGTACATGATCCAGTACACAGACACAACCTCAGTACATGGAAACATATATAAGAGACAGGTAGGATACTATGTATCTATACACACTGTGTAATCCTTATACACATTAACTATATAGAGACTACATGCCTTGTGAGGCTCATTCCCATGGGCATGCATGAGGATACCTGGAGACACTATGTACCCCCTTGAAGAGTGCTTTTGTATCTTTATTTTCTTAGTTTGGACCATTATATGTTGAGTGTGTTTCCCTTGGCCATTTCAATTGAGGGTAAAATGTGACATTACTTCCATTTCACTAGATTGTGATCCTATCTAGAGGCTTATTCTCAAATAGAGTTGTGGTGTCCCTCTGTGAGATTGGAGTGTGATCCTATGTCATCGTTTGTTTCAAAGGGGGAGTTTATGGAATCAGTATGACCTCCCTAAGTAGGGATTTGATTCTCCATCTAGTAATATTTATTATTAGGGTTTTTGGAATTATTGGAATATGATCCCCTATGTAGTGGGTTAATCCAGACTAGGTTCATGGTTTCCCCCACAAGTTCTGGGCATGACCCCCAATACGTGTATCCGATTCTTCCTAGACTAGTGTTCTTTTATTTGGTGGGGACCAATGATATATACCTAATATTTGAGTGTCTTTGATGATCACATGAATCATGGAGTGGATTCTACTATAAGGATAATTTCATTGAGAATAATCCTCTAGCTAGAAGTTAGTTATGACTACCTGGTGGCATGGTGTCTTTCTTAAGTATATTTGACTGTTTCTGTTAAAAATCTATTTTTATATCTTGTAATGATCTGAATATACTTCATGCTTCATGTTTATCATATTTTGGGGTGTCCTAAAGAGTATTTTTATACTCACACCTACATGGTCTTTTTTCATACGTGTCATGCCTTAGGTAGACCACAACCCTTTTAACGGTGTCCTAGGATGACAGAGAGTTAGTGGAGAATATCCAAATCCTGATAGATCAAAGTGTTTTACTAAGAGATTTAATTTTACTTATTCCTCTTCCATGGACCAGGTTGGAATTTTACAATTTTTGGTTGGGATTTTATTTGTCCCTTGTTTTTATCTTTCAGAACATTTACTATCATACTCTATTGTGGGATATTTGATGTATGTAATAATTGTTTTAGTTGATCTATATTTCCTAATTGTGTGGTCTCGGAGATGTGTGTGCACATGTACTTTATGATAATGATTCCCATTTTTGGGATATGCTTACTCATCACTGGTCTACATCCCTTGGCCTATTAAAGGTGTGTTGGGGTTGTCAGGGTTCAGATATCTGCATGCCGGGTCATGACAATCTAGGTCTTACTACATATCTTGGGATTATAGGAATTGAGCCACATGTAGTTCTTAAGAAACCACACTATTTCACATCATGCAGAAAGGACGTAGGCTCCCTGAAATTAAAAGGGAATTTTTAGACTGATCCCAAGAATGGAGTTCTGGGTGATACTATGTATCCTATGATTATAGAATCATGCTACATGTAGTTCTTGAATGAGAAACTCTCTATGAAGGTCTGACCCATACACATAGGGGGAATTGTTTCCATTGATTATTATAGAGGGACCAAATATTATTGATCAGGGTGTCACGAAATATTTTGTGATGATGGGAATGAAGACACGTAATTATTGAATGGAGGAGTGGTGGAAGACTAACAATAAGGGAAGTAGTCCTCTCGGGTGAGGTCCAAAGTAATACTTATTTTTGTTTCATGAAAGGAAAAAAACCATAGAGTTTAACATCACGAGACAAGAAATAATTTCATTCCATTTAAGGCCTTTCATTTAGGACCCTGCTAAACCTATCATAAAATGATATATGCAGATCTTTAATAGAAAAATTACTGAAATTCCTAAGGTCATGTGATCTATGATCAGTGCATGAAATAAGGAATAAAAGATGTTACCTGTACCAAATAGATAAAATTAGAGTAATGACCTGATAAATTTATATCATATGGTTTATGGTCCAAGATATTAGATCTAGGAATCCCTTCCTATATAATTGGAATGAGAATCAAGCCTTACATAGTTCTGGAGAACCGTTCAGTTTATTGTCATGTAGGGAGGAAATAAACCAACCATTTTAACACCATGCGATAAGGATGAAGGTAACTCGATGTGAAATAGTATTTTTTTTATCTAAGACCAATAATGGAGTTTTGGGAATCACTATGTATTCTATGATGGCAGGAATCAAGCTGCACCTTGTTTAAAAAACCATGCAGTTTAGTGTCATTCTTTGAGGACATAATCCATGTAGTTTAACATCATGCGATAAGGATAAGGGTCAACTGACATAGAAAATAAGGATTAACTATTGTCACATAGTCTAATGTCTTATGACTGAGATGAATATATTTTGTATGATCCCAGTACTGGTGATTTGGGCCTCACTACATATCCCGTGATGGTAGAAATCAATCCATTCATATTTATTGGATAAGAGATTCCTTATGCGGATCTGACTCACATGCAGGGAGAGGGGTACTTTATTTCTCTTTTTCATAGATAATATTTTGTACAATGAATCCTTGATGAGATTATTCTTTCATGAAGTATAATTCCATATAGTGAGGATATCTTATATATAGTTTAACTTCATGTGATTAAGATGTGTCCCATACAGTTTAACGTCATGTGGTTTTGACGTATTTGTGTAGTTTAACATCATGAGACCATGAATATTTTTTTAGTTTAATATCGTGTGATCAAGATGAATTTTAGGAGTTTAATTTCATGTTAAAATGATGATTTTCTCATATTATAGAATTAAGTTTTTAGGATGTGGGAGTCTTCAAGGGAAGCTATGCATTGTATTTATTATGAAATCTTGAATTGGTTGCGGGCATGATGCATTCCCCGCCTATTATGGCCAATGATTAAGATCTTTCATGTTATAACTTATTTATGATATACGTCCCTTCCCATTTGGGTTCCAATATTTGAGTATTATTTCCTAGTATCATTGGGGTTCTAAGAACCAATACCTATTCTCCTTTAAGGAATTAGAAGAGGAAAACCTTTTTGTAGAAGACTCATGAGGTCTGATCCTAATGGATTTTGAGGTTGTGCAGTGTAAAAAACCCTTAATTATCGAGTCATTACAACTCATACAACCACTTTTCCAATTGATTGTTGGCTGGGTGTTTTACCTAGATAACTATTTTAGTGAGCGAAACTAGACTTCTATGGGCGACACTACTACGGTTCTGTACACCAATGTATATAGAGTTTCTTGTATAGTAGTATGTATGGTTGTATGGTTGACCCATAAATAATTGAGGGGATTTTATAGCTAGGAATTATTTTACTTATTCACCATATTTTGGTGTATATTTTAAAAATTATTATTTAAGGCCCCGATATCTCTATCTTATGCTACGTGATAATGAGATGAATGGTTGTACTTGATGTTATACACCTAGTATAATTTCTTCAACTTGGTAGAGAAGACGTTAGTGTCATTTTCCATAAATATCATGTGAGGGTCTCCAAATCTAGTGATAATATTAGACATAATAAAGTTTATTATAATACTCACAAATAATTCCTTATGGGTTATTTTATTATCCCATTTGGAAAATAATTTAACAGAAATAAAGATATACTTAAACTGTTGGGCTATGGATGGGGGACATGACCCCATGACAACTATTATCTATATAAAAAATGACCAATAATTTTTAAATATATATATAAATTATGGCAGTTGATGGATGATGTTTTCATGAATCTGGAATGCATGAAATTTCGTTTTGAATTCCATATAGCCCTATAACATTATTTTACAGTAGTAACCCAAGCTTATGATTTGGTCTGAGAGCTTGGTCCTAGTCTGATGTGTGTTGTAGGAGCCTACATGGAATTCTTCCATTACAATGGGAATCTCTATTTCTTCTTTTCATCTAAGGAGGATTCCATTGAAGCCTCAATTCAGATATATTTATGCTCATTTGGCTCATCCCGAAGATTAAATCTCACTACTCGACACTGGATCTATTCCATTACATCTTGGTCTATTGGGAGGATCCCATTTTATAGGTAATCAATTGTGGGTTCCATCCATATAGGGGAGGATATCGGCTCATCACACTCTTTGGTGGTGTTAACTAGATTTATTTCTTCCCTGAAATGGATGATTATTGATGAGACCATCCTTCTATGTGTGATGTGGAAGATTACTTCTTCATAATCAAGGTTTTCCAGGACTTTGGATACATTATCTAGTGTGTTGGCACAACAATTCTATGATTAGGGAACATGGAGAAATGTGGGTTTAAATGGAAAATATTACTTTAGTCCCCAAAAATAGCTAGTGATATAGGCCAATTATTCATTCTTGATGGAATATTCACCTTGACTTGATTTATCAATAGATCCAAATCCCCTTCGATATTCAGGTAGGCTATTTAAAGTTGAAGGTCCAGTTTCAAGATAGCAATGAGGGCTCTATATTTTGACTCATTATTTGTGCATCCTTTGGATAGTGATAAAGAATAGGGAAACATTTATTTTTTGAGAGAAACAAAGAAAATCCATAATCCAACACAATTGGGTATATGTTTTTCCAGTATTTTTCTGATAGGACATTAGGATGCACTATTAAAATACATCTCCCAGGTATAGGGAGTGTCATGGGATAGAATACCTCCTCATCTGGATGTTTGGTTTCCACTAGTGTACTTATATGGGGTGATATGTACTAAAAGAAAATTATCTAGGTCCTAACATTTCAATGTCTTTAGTGACATGAATTAGATGTCATACTATTGCAGAATAACAACCCATCGGGCCGAATTCCCAGTTAACATGGATTGACCAAGGATATACTTGAGTGAGTCAATACGAGAGACCAGGTGGACTTCAATGTGCTGTATGTAGTGCCTTATCTTTTTTATCTCTAGAGATAAGTGTGAGGAAGTTCTTCTGAACATCATAATATCAGGTCTCAGTACGTAACATCAATTTTTTGAGGTAGTAGAGCCTATTTTCATTCCCCTCATTATTTTTCTTTGTGAAGAGAGTGTCAAGTGATTATTTCGGGACATCCACATATAAGATGAGTGGATTTCCCTCCATCAGCAGCCTCAAGACTAGTTGGTGCAATAATTACATATTGATATTCTTGAAGGCTTCTTGGTAGTGACAATTCCACTAGTAGATGACTCCCTTCTTTATTGGGTTGGTGAAAGGGTTATATTTTCTGATTAGTTTGGCTCTGAAATTCCAAAAATATATGAGCGACCCTTGGATCCTTCTCAGTTATTTGAGATTCCTAGGGGAGGAATTTCTAGAATTGCATTAGTCTTCTCTAGTTTGAACCCAATGCCTTGGTGGTGTAGCAAAAAGCTAAATAATTTCCCTGATGTTACCTTGGAAGTTCATTTCAATAGATCTGCATATTGTGCTTCTAAATTTTTTTGAAGAATATTTGAATATAAGTGAATTGATCACACCACTACTGAGATTGGACCACGAAGTCATCAACATAAGATTCTTCTATTCATCCCATAAAGGGATTAAATATGTGATACATAGCACATTGATAAGTAGCACCAGTTTTCTTTAATCCAAAGGGAATAAGAAGATAAAAAAATATCCTTAGGGTTCTCTGAAGGTAGTGAATTCCTCATATTCAGTGGCCATATTTATTTTATTGTACCCCGAGTAACCATCCATGAAGGAAATGGATTATAATACAATAGTTTCATTAATAAATATTTTATTGATCGAAAATGGAAAATCTTCTTTTAGGCAATGTCGATTAAGGCCTTTGAAATTGATGCAGATCATAATCTGCCCATTCTCTTTCTTGACTGAGATGATATTAGAAATCCATTTTGGTAATTTTACCTCTTATAATAAATTGGATTTGCTCAATTTTTTGACTTCCATATATAATTTAGTGTAATGATAAGTGTTCATCCTCCTTGCTACCTTCTTAAATCCTCAATGGTCATATATTAATCCTATGTATTGTGTGGCCACATTGGGGTTTGACCATGGATTTTTGTATAATTCCATGTGAACACATATCAATGTTTCTTTAAAAATGTGATATACATATCTTACTCCAAAATAGGCATGGAGATACTAATCAATGTATTTCGTATGTATTTTAATTTTCCAAAATTTACCTTTCTGATCTAATTAATGGTGGTGGATACACATTACTCAAATGCGGGATGGGCGTTCATGAGGTAATCATCTTCTTCCTCCACCTCTAATTTCATGAATGAATTTACAGTTTAGGTAGAAAATATAAGGTCATCACTATCACTATAAGGATGAGAGAGGCCATGAGAAGCGACATTGTCATCACCTACTTTTAGAGTATTTATAGAGAGATTCAAGATATAAATTCATTTTATTCCATCCTTGGGGACAAGAGGAGTATGTAATTTCAGGATTAGGTCTATTTACTCAATTAGATTTATGGGTAGCACATAATATATTTCTAGAATACTCCATGGGTTGGATGGGTGTTCCCCATTCCATCTTGGGCATCAAACAATATATTTTCATACACCACTGGTTTTCTCCCTCCGTTTTGTAGAAATCCTCCTCAGCATATGTGTCATTGAATGAATTGAAGATAGAGTTTTCCCAATGTAGTATGTTGAAATTCCCATAAATGGTGCATTTTAATCATTGATTTAATGTTGAATATACCACCACATGGCTGTGAGTCCAAGGCCTTAAAAGTGGGAAATTATATGCTCTATCTTATTGGATAACCATGAAATCAGTGTCAGATATGAGATACCCAAACTGAGCATTGAGCTTAATCTTACTATGTTGTCTTTGAACACTCGTATCATACACTTTAATGGTCAAATTGGTTGGAGATACATCCCCTAAATATATCCCAAATGATTGAGTGATTTAATCAGGATGAGGTTTATCCTGAAACCATTATCAATAAGGGACCTTGACATGTATACATTATTGAGTCTTCTTGAAACATAAAGGGGTCTGATATGTCCATGGCTGAACTTTTCCTAATCCTAATCTATGAAAAATATGGCTACATGAAATTATATTAGAAAGTATCCACTCTATAAACCTCAGCAGCAATGACTTCTATCTCAAACTGCTATGTGCTTTTGAGGGCTTCAATGAGTGCCTCTCTGAGTTCTTTTCAAATATGGATAGCATATATGATTGAGAACTTGGTTGAGATAAATACTATCTATATCATAATTTAATACTTTTGTGCCATATATCTTCTCTTTATAATGTGTGTATGATCCTCATTTTGCGGCTTCATTGCTGAGGTATTTAAGGTAGATGAGTTTGATTCTTGTGCAGATGTCAAGGGAGTATTTACTGCCAGTGGTGTAGGTCTAGTCAGCCTTCCCCATTGTATGGGATGATTAATCACAACCTTGAAAAATGTTCATGTAAGATTAATGGGAATAGAAAATCATTATAGGGTTATGGGACACCTCTATATTCTTTTTTTCTCATTGGAGTTATTTCATATGGGTATCATCTAAATATATGCCCTCTATGAGGATGTGATTGAAATATTGTGTTTGACCGTGCCTGTGCTATCCCCCGTATCATCGGATCTTTCTCCTTTGGCCTATGTATATTTGGTTAGGTGTGAGGAACTAATATTCAGAAGAATATTCATCATTAAATATGGGATCTACCAATTTAATTACATTAAAAAAATATGAGCTATTCGTTGGATAAGGGTTCAGTTTGGGAGGGTGGTTCCTATGCTTTAGATGTTGTAGGGGAGAAATCTGCAAGAGTTAGAGATTATGTTAGAGATGAATATGACGCTTTTTCTTATGTTTATTTCTGTGTTTGATGATTATTTCCATATCTTGGAGTCATATTGGATGTTCCATTTATAGGAGATGAAACCACTATGGGTTTGTGAAGATATTCCCTTAGTGTGGAATGATCTTGGTCAACTATTTTACGAGTCATCTAATTGTTGAAGTTCTTCCCATGCATATATGAAACTTTTCTCTAATTATCTTCTTCTTCTGAATAAGTAATGGTTACACAATTCAACTATGGCTTAGAGTTATCCAACATCACCTGTCTAGAATCAACCATGATTTAAAATAAATATTTAAAGATGAATCATTCCTAGATGTTGGGACCTAGACACCTATAGAAAGGGTAGTAGTATGGATTATTGGTGAGTTTGACCTCATTGGTTTTCATAGGTAGTGGAAGCTTCAGTAGGTAATTTTCAATGGTGATAAGGAAATAACCTAGGACTTGATCATTCCAGAAGGAGTATGATTTATTCAACCTTTCATCAAATCCCAAGAGACCCTAATTTCATTTTTCTTTTGGATGAGTTTGCTTTGTTGTTTATATCACTTGATTGGAGGTGATGGGTGATTTGGGCCCCTCATGGGTGCTTGATTGGGAACTACTACTAGTTTTATGATAACAAGGATAGTCTCTACCTTGATGAGACTTTACCCCCGTGCTAAGGGAATGAGTCAAGTCTTTACTGGGGTCTACTCAGTGGTATCTTTAAGATGTTCCATTTCTTCAAACTCATATAATCCACCTATATTTTTCATGAGTATTAGGGTTTCTGCAGCTAATCCTATATATTTTCAGTATAATGTTCCTAAAATTTCTTATGAAAGATAGGGATGCTGAGTGAATAGATTAAACAATTCTATCTAGTGATGTAGAAATAAACCCTCTCATTTTTTCAATGATTGTTGTTTTTTAGGCAATGTTTTTCCATTAGTGTGGAGCTTAACTGGTAATGGAATTGATAATAATGGTCTTTCCATCCTAATAATGATCCTTCTAGAAGGATACAATACCAAAGGATCCCTCTATCAAATTTTTAAAAAAACACCTTAGCTTGGTTTACTACTTCTAATCTTGAGGTCCCATCATCAGACCACATCGGGACACAAAGTGCATGAGATTTTTTCTAGGTCTCCTACACAATCAAAGGTGAAAAAAGTTGGATTTCCAAAATATGGGTGGGGTAAAAGTGTCATCCAATAATTTGGGATATGGATTATTCTTAGGATGCATAGGTTCACATTTCTCTTCCATGGATTCCAATTGAGTAGCCAGGGAATGAATGCCATCGATCAGTTCTAGAGGTGATGTTATTTGAGCCACCTACCATATATTGGGTTGTAATTCACTGACCCTAGTTACCCAGAGTTGGTGAATTATTACAAAACATTGGCATGATCACAAGAGATAATGTCTTGAAAGGCCGATTAGTTTAGTTTCCTTGGAAGTACTAGATACATACATAAGTTTTACATTACATCATGAAATAAAAACAACAAAATTGTGTCCCCTTTGAACACACTCATATCCTTTGGCCTATCCTAGCGGTTTAATCATAATACACTTATTCAAATCCTAGAAAAAATAAAACATAGAAAGGGGTGAGATGAGAATCTGAATATGGATAACAATATAACAGAAACTTTCATAAATAAGCATAAACATTTAAGGAAATGTATAAGACTAAAACACAAGCCTTTTAAACATAAAATTCAGGATAATATGAAAAATATAAATAAAATAATTCCATTTACTTATTCACATGGATATTATTCTAGTTGAATAATCACTTGTAATATCAATAGCTAATTTCATAATGATGGAATGTATAATGTCGGACATCATAATCACATAGTCAAGGCCTCATGCCGAGACTACAAATAATATTTTGTCTAGGCCTTGTTCCAAGACACTAGTTTGGCTCATGAGACCTACCTATGCATCGAGGAGCTATAGTGGTTTCCACCTGTCAATTACTAAGTTCAATTCATTTCTCATATGAAAAGGTTGAAACATAATATAAACATTCATATTAAAAATAGAATATGAAATGTCAATACATTAACCATAATCCAAAAAGGTATAAAAATAACACATCCACAATCAGACATATCACAAAACCTTCAATACAATATGAAAGATTGTATCATAAAAAATCAACACAAACAAATGTAAAATCCATCAAAGGATGTTGACTTAGATGAAATCAAAACTATTTGAAAGAAATATCGCTTTCTATTTTGAAATCATTTAAAATTAACATAATTATAAAATAAAACATTTAATTTGAAAGTATTCTTATAAACTTTTAAGGGAATCTTAGAAGGTGTTATAACGACAAACAATAGCCGCACCTGCTGTATAAGTAAAAAAACATGCTTACCTTAATTTGACGAAAAGGTCATAAAGTACCTTGTTTTGAAAAATACAGAAATATTCCTTTAAAAACCTTTTATAAAATTTCAAACAATGGTATAAATTACTTTAACATATAGTCTAGGAAATAGTAAAAAAAAATTTAAATACATTTTTAAGAAACATAGATATGGATGATAAAGAGGTCCTAGTAGATACTCACGTATAAACAACCTCAGATAATAAGGAGATTGTAAAATTAACCCTTAACTTGTAATTTTAATTATTAGTGGGTATGTTAACCTCCTGTATAATGGTTAAAGAATTTTTTTTAAATTATAGAAGAACCACATACATAAATATGATATCATATAATATTTTAGTAGTATCATTTTTTGGGTGTTAACTGATTCAGTATCCACTATTAGTTTTGTTACGTAAGTCCTATTTTTTATAGATAGGATATATTTGATTCATATCCAGAATGATATTAAGTTCTTTAAACATTATTTTTAATCATAAAATGTAAATTATTCTTGAATGGTTATGATGGGTTATAAAATCTCATCGCATTGTGGAGATGGTAAGCCGTACGTACACATGAGCAACAATATCATTCTATTGACGGTGAAATATTATGTAATTGGATGTTATATTATATATAAAGAATAATTAAAATTTTATATTTATTATTTAAATCAATTATACTCATTATTATACCCATCCAAATAATGAGGTGTTGAATAACAAACTACACCACGATAGGGAGACTGTAAGCATACATACGCACGTATGGTGGATTTTTCATTCATAGGATGGATAGAATAATGAATATGGTTGTAAAATATTTATAATAACATATAATTATGTGTAAGGAACTATAGTTATTATTTTGGTATGGAATCAAAAAATAAATAGGTAGTGGAAGAAGAAAAGAACTTTGAAAAAGGTGGTGAAATAATTACCTCTTCTTCAGGTTCTTCCTTTTGATTTGAACCAAAGTGCCCATTAGGTTGTCTTTATGATCTAAGTAAGGCCTATAGGTTAAATTTAGGGTAGTTTTAAGGAGATTTGAGAATGGTTTTGATGATCCAAATGGATTTGGAGGTGTCAATTTGAGAGAAGGGAAAGTACCCTTTTATAAGAGAGGTGAGGGGCACTTTAAGAAAAGATTGAAATATTAATTTATTCAAAAATAATTTTCCATTTATAATTTCTTAAAATGGATTTATTTCGAGGTCAAGGTGGTTGTGGGTCTAAAAAATCTCAACCAATAGGTTTTAGACAAGTTTATGTCACCATATTAACCTTATCTTTTAGATTTAACTCTTAGTTAAATAGTTTAACTTTTACCATATCTTCTTGTATTATTATGATATATAGTTAATTAACTCACTATAAAATTCCAATAGAACCTCAAGTGGTTCATTATTGACATATATATCATTATATAAGTCATTTTATGAAGCTTTTGTTTTTATGACGATTATATAATTTAATAAAATAGTATTGGTTTTAAAAACTCATTTATGTCAATTTTGACACTATTTAGTATTTGGTTTTTGTGAAAGTCATAAAAACTTGATTACATAAAAAAACATTGAATCAACCCTAATATTCCATATTAACCTAAAAAAATTCATGGATTCAATCAAAAACTTTTTAATTATATTTATTCTAATACTTATAATATCATTTATTTCATTCTTTCATCAATATGGAAAATACTCCATCATTATTCTGTCATAATTAAACATATTTAATTTATGTATAAAATTTTAAATAAAATACCATGATGTAGGAAATAGTTTTATCTTTATAATTAATATTTATAGTCTAAAATATCACTTATATTAAACCTTATAAAAATTCTTTTACTAAAAGATATATGTTTATGTTACATTTTCCTTAACTTTAATTTAATTTTTATAAAGCTTCATTTTCACTTACAAGTGGCTCCATGGGGTCCAGAAATCGACCCAAGGATTCCCATGTTTAGAAATGCATCATCCAATAGGGTTAGGACACATGTTAGGGTTATTTCAAATTATTATAATATTTTATTTACCATTATTTACCGAATTTACCCTTTAACCGTGGTAAATAAAATATTTACTGAAGTTACTATTCATAATGTCTAAAAATAAAAGTTAACTATTTATACAATTTGGACCTTCTGATTTGAAATATGGAATCCATTTTTCCAAATTGAAAATATAGAAGTTTCCGAAATTAATTTAAAATTAATTCCCGTTGTGAAAACCAACAAGCTGGTTTTTAAGAAGTAAAAACTATCAAAAGTTTAACATGTGTTCATGTACAATTTAAATGTGAAATTACACCCAATTACCTACATTATATTAAATTATTAAAATATAATCTAATGATACTTTAATACTACTAAAATGTATAATCTAACACTAGAAATTATTTCTTTTAAAAAATTTGTTTTTAATTAAAATTTAATATTTTCATTATTCATCAAAATATGAAAGTTATCATAAAAATACCAAAACTTCAACCTAAAATAATTTTGATATTCAAAATACAAAATGAAGTCCGTTTTGAAAAATAAAATTTATAAAATTAAAAAAATTGGTATTTCTATTCATAACTTCTTATAAAACGGCTAGTTTGATTGGTCGTGGTGTGCTAGAACTCGAAGTTGCGTACAACACAAGCTATTGTATTATTCAAAGAGAAGCATACCATGGATGCATGAGGTGTTAAATTATTCATTCCTTCAAATAATTTTGTCCTCAAAATTTCTAGAATATTACTTCATAAAAATATTCAGGTGGTTCTTCATTATATGTTCCTCGGGTTCCCACATCGCCTCTTCAATCTTATGGTTTCTCCATAAAACTTTTACTAGATGAGTCATCTAGTTTCTCAACACTTGTTCTCTGGTGTCAAGAATTTTGATAGGATCTTCATAATAAGAAAGATTAGGTTCCAGTTCTATTTCTTTATAGGTGAGTACAAGCATTGGGTCGGACATTTATTTTTTCAACAGTGATATGTGGAACACATCATGAACTTTGGAGATACTTGGAGGTATTTCTAAATGGTAAGCTACAACTCCAATTAGTTCTAGAATTTATAAAGGTCCGATATACCTGGGACTTAATTTACACTTCTTACTGAATCATATAGCACCCTTCTGTAGAGATACCTTCAAGAAAACCGTATTTTATACTTGAAATTAAAAATCCTTCCTTGGGTTATCGACATAGATCTTTTTCCTAATTTGAGCTGCTTTGATGTCGGTTTGGATAATTTTCACCCTTTCCATGGTTTCCTCAACAAGTACCTGGTCTAAAAGTTTTCTTTCACCAATATCATCCCAAAAAGTTGGTGTGCGACATCTCTTTCTATATAACGCTTTATATGGGGCCATCTGAATACTTGAATGGAAGATATTGTTATAGGAAAATTCTACCAGAGGTAAATATTGATACCACATAACTTGAAAGTAAAGTGAGAAAGATATCAACATTTATTCTAAGGTTTGAAAAGTCTATTCTGATTTTTCATCAGTTTGAGGGTGGTAGGAAGTTATCAAATGAGGTTCAGTGTCTATGGATTTTGATATTTTTTCCAGAATCTTGGTGTAAAATGAGGATCACGATCAGAAACAATCGATAGGAGTACACCGTGATGTCATAAAACATCATTAATATATATTCTTTCTAAACTTTTAAGTGGTAAATCTTCTATTATAGCAAGAAAACATGTTGAACTGGTAAGATGATCAACAATGACCCATATTGCATCATTCATTCTAGGAGTCTTTGGTAGCCACCTGAAAAAGTCCATCGTAATATCATCCCATTACCACTCAGATTTGGGAATAGGTTGCATGACCCCTCTAGGATGTTGTCTTCCAGCTTTCACCTATTGAAAAATCATATATCTTGAAAAATAATTAGCAATCTCCCTCTTCATGTTGTCCCACCAAAAATGTTCCTTAAAATATATATACATCTTAGTGCTACCAGGGTGTATAGAGAAATTGGAGCTATGGGCATCATCCAACAATTCCCTTTCTAGATATGGTATATCAGGAACCCAAATCCCTTTACAAAATTTTAAAATTCTATCTTCATATACGAATTCAATCAATATACCATCATTTACAACTTTAATTTCTTTTGAAACTCCTCATCATCAGTCAGATAAATTTTTATCCTTTCCAGTAAAGATGGTTTGGTAACCATTTGAAAAAGTATTGATGTTTCACCTTACATGATTATTCCCATATCCATCATTACTAGATCCATGAACAGAGGATCCCTTTTAACTCCCATCTTGTTCAGAACTCCATGATCTTTTCTGCTCAAAGCATCTGCCACTTTGTTTTCCTTCCCCAAGTGGTAGTGTACAGTGAAATCATAATATTTGATTTGTTCAAGCCATCATCTTTGCCTCATTTTGAGTTCTTTCTATGATAAAATATATTTAAAACTCTTGTGATCAGTATATATCTCATATTTTTCACTATAGTGATAATGTCTTCATATCTTCAAAGAAAATATTATAGATTCTAACTCAAGATCATGAGTAGGATAATTTTTTTCACAAATTTTTAGCTGCCAAGATGCATATTCAAAAACTCTATCATTCTGCATAAGTATATAACCAAGTCCTTTCTTTGAAGCATCACTATAAATAACAAACCCATCATTCCCCGATGGTAGATTCAAGGTAGGATCATTGAATAATATTTTCTTAAATTCTTCAAAACATTACTCATACTCTTTTTTCCAAAAAAAATTAACCCCTTTACGTGTGAGCTTGGTTAATGGGTTTTCCAATCAGGCAATATTCTGGAAGAAACGCCGATAATAACCCGCTAAACCAATAAAACTGTATACCTCAGTTATACTCACCGGTGCTGTCCATTCATGGATTGCCCTTGTCTTCGAAGGATCAAAAGAGATTCTAACCTTAGAGACAATATGGCCAAGAAAAGAAATATCTTGAATCCAGAATTCAAACTTACTAAACATCCTATATAATTCATTTTTCTAAGAGTATTTAGAATAGTGCACAAGTGATTTTCGTGATCTTCATAGCTTTTGGAGTATACCAAGATATCATAAATAAATACCACTACAAAGTTAGCAAGATATTACTTGAAAAATACATTCACTTGATCCATGAAAACCGAGGGTGCATTAGTCAGTTCAAAAGGAATCACTATAAACTTATAATTCCAATACCTAGTTTGAGATTCTATCTTTGGAATATATTTCTTTTTCACACACAACTGATGATATCCAGATCGAAGGTAAATATTTTAAAAATATTGAGCTCCTTGAAGTTCATCAAATAAATAATCAATGTGAGGTAGGGGATACATTTTCTTTATTGTTATAGCATCAATATCCCTATAGTCAATGCACAACCGCATAGATCCATCTTTGT
The DNA here is from genome assembly GCA_963277665.1 of Viscum album. NCBI lineage: Eukaryota > Viridiplantae > Streptophyta > Magnoliopsida > Santalales > Viscaceae > Viscum > Viscum album. The sequence goes on from OY728119.1 coordinate 1,984,828,165, forward strand.
TCTTAACAAAAAGAACATTGAATCCCCATGGAGAATCACTAGGGGGAACAAATCCTTTATTACTCAATTCCTCTAGCTGTTTCTTTATTTCCTCTAATTCCATAGTGGACATTCTATAAGGGGTCTTCGATATGGGCCTTGAACCAAGAATTAAATAAATGGAAACTAAATTTGTCATTCTAGAGGATGTCTAGGTAAATCCTCTATAAACACATCAAAATATTCTTGCACAATAGGTACATCCTCTATTTGAACATTCTTTTCATCACCCATCATTATTTCACTCCTTTTCTCCCCAATAATTGAATTTAGTAGAGATACTGGGGGTGGATCTACATAAGAATTAGATGGTGACGTTTCTTCTCTAAATATAAGGTATTCCTTATAATCATAAAAAATTGTAACCTCCTTCTTCTTACAATAAATTTTCATATCGTGATCTGAAAGCCAATCCATGAAGGGGATTATATCAAATTCAGTCATGGGTGTGACAATAATATTGGCAGATAAATCATGTTTATATTCCATAATGGTAACTGATTGAGAAAAATTTGGTGCAATGATGCATCCCTTAGGATTTTTGACTAAAAACTCCCTTGTTAATTCAAATTGAAAATATCTAATTTTCTTGGAAAACTGAGAATATTCGAAAGAATTTGATGATCTAGAATCAAATAAATAATTTTCTAATTCTGAAGAAACTATTAAGGTACCTATCACCATGTCATGCAGATCGTAAAAATCAATAGTAGTGATCACATAAGCTTGGTCTTGATCCCTTGGATTTTTCTGAAGTTAGTTTCCTTGACACTTAGGAAATTCATTTTCATAATGCCCCATTTCTTTACGACAGAAGAATTCTACATTGACATCCTATTTCTTCCCTTTGAAATCACAAGCTTGGTGGGCCTTTTCTCCACACTTGTAACATACTCCCATTCCCTTCATGCCAATACCAGTGTATTTCTTCCCACATTTACTGTAGGATGGACATTCTTAATTTCCCTTCTTCCCCTTATTTCAATTTCCTAAGTGTTCAACAGATATATTCTTCTATTTCTTTTCTTTAATGTCATAAGACTTTGAGAATTTATTTTCTGTCTTGATAGCACATGAGAAAATATCTTCATACGATGGGAAGGATTATGAGACTAATGCTCGACAGAGAAATGGTTTTAACCAATCAAATAATTAATCAAAATTACTCCTTGGGTTACGTATATAATCTACAGTATGCCTTGATTACCTTTTAATGTTATCCTCATACTTTGATACATTCTCATCCTCCATTTCCCTTAGACTTAGAAATTGTCTATCCATATCGTCTCGATGGTCACGAGGAAAGTATTTTTCTAAGAAAATATCTTTAAACTCCCTCCATTCCATATTTGATACTTCTTAATCCTCCTTTGAGTTTTGAATTAATGATCACCATTGATCTGCATCACCTGTGTGGTGATAAAATGCCATGAAAACTTTTTCCCTCTCTCTACTCCCAAAACATGAAATATTTTCTTTACAAAACTTATCCATTTCTCAAATAAAAATATATTTTTAGTCCCATTTAATAATTGTGGTTGTTGACTCATGAAGAGGTCTAAAAATGATCCTCCGCGTTGTGGATCTGGGTTCTCCAAACAGGTAAGGTTTTATTCATAAACTGAGTGAGTTGTCCCAGTATGGTTATAATCCATTTAGAACCAGTTGCATCACTATCTCCACTATAATTATCTTTAGTAGGAGGTAAATACCTAAATGGATTACGTGAATTGATACGGTTTCCATTCCTTCCACTAGGGACCATTTCTAAACAATGGAATACACTAGATTAGATTATGAATCGCAATACATAATTCCAAACTAGTAAAATACCTAACGTAAATTTAACTATTTATGCTTATAATACATAATCATAAAAAAAATTTTCTTTGAAGAAGTATTTACTCATAAATCCTTCATAATGTTTTGAAAAAAATGTGAATTATTCTAAACATATCCCCTGGGAGTTTCATAACCAAGAGTGCAGCAAGGCCCATTGTGGTGTACCAGGATACCCCGAGTCAAGCCCGAAACTCTTTTTCTTTGTTTTCACTCCTAGGTACATCTGTGCTAGAGCCACCTCTACCTGATTGTATCTATACAGGGATTTATTGCTTGAAAAAATTACAAAATCTCCATGTTTCCAAAATTCTAGGAAGTTATTCTATACTAATCCTCAAAGGCTATCTTAGGGCAATGTTCTCTAATCAGAGTTTTTCTAAATCTAGTTTTCAAGGTTTGTACTAAACACCCAATGATACCAAATGTAATTCCCCAACCCTAGTTACCCAGAGTCTGTGAATTATTACATAACATTGGCATGATCATAAAAGATCAAATCTCAAAATACCGATTAGTTTAGTAGACTTGTAAGTAATAGATACATACATAAGTTTTACATTACATCATGAAATAAAAAACAACAAAATTGTGTCCCCTTTGAACACACTCATATACTTTGGCCTATCCTTACAAGTTAATTATAATACACTTCTTCACATCCTGGAAAAAATAAATCATAGAAAGGGGTGAGCTCAGATGCTCAGTAAGGATAAAAATATAGAGGAAACTTTCTTAAATAAGTATAATCATTTAAGGAAATGTATAAGACTAAAACAAAATCCTTTTAAACTTAATCTTCAACATAATATGGAAAATATATATCAAATAATTCCATTTAATTATTCACATGGATATTCTACTAGTCGAATAATCACATGTAATATCAATATCTAATTTTATAATGATGGAATGCATAATGCTGGACATCATAACCACATAGTCAAGCCTCATGCCTAGACTAGAAATAATATTTTTTCTAGGACTTGTCCAAATATACTAGTTTTTCTCATGAGACCTACCGATGCATCAAGGAGCTATAACAGGCTCCACCCGTCACTTACTAAGTCCAATGCATTCCCCATATGAAAAGGTTAAAACATAATATAAACATTCGTATTAAAACTAGAATACGAAATGTCAACAATTTAACCATAAACCACGAATTGTACAAAAATTACACATCCACAGTCAATCATATAAAAAACTTCCAATACAATATGGAAGATTGTATCATAATAAATCAACTTCAAACAAGTGTAAAATCCCTCAAAGGATGTTGACATAGATGAAATCAAAACTATTTGAGAGAAATATCTCTTTCTATTTTGAAATCATTTAAAAGTGACATAATTAAAAAAGAAAACATTTATTTGGAAAATATTATTAAAAACTTGTAAGGGAAGCTTGGAAGGTGTTATAATGGTGGAAAATATCTTCACCCTCTGTATAAGTAAAAAACATTCTTACCTTAACTTGTCATAAAGGTCATAAAGTACCTTGTTTGGAAAATGAAAAAAATATTACATTAATTTTTTTTTATAAAAAGTTAAATAGGGGTATAAATTACTTTAACCCATGTTCTAGGAAATAGTAAAATTGTTTTGAAATACATTTTTAGGAAACACTGATGTGGATGATAAAGAGGTCCCAGTAGATTCTCACGTATAAATAACCTCAGATAATTAAGAGATTGTAAAATTAACACTTACCTTGTAATTTTACTTAGTTGAGGGCACATTAAAATTCTTTATAATTTTTAATGAATTGTTATTAAATTATACAAGAACCACATACATAAATATGATATCATATACTATTTTAGTAGTATCATTGTTTTTGGTGTTAACTGATTCATTTTACTTTATATGTTTTGTTACGTAAGTCATGTTTTTTATAGATAGGATATATTTGATTCATATCCAGAATGATATTTAGTTCTTAAAACATTATTTTTAATTATCAAATGTACATTATTCCAGAATGGTTACGATGGAGGATGAAATATTATCGTGTCATGGAGACAGTAAACTATACGTACGCACGAGCGACAATATAATTCTATTGATGGTGAAATCATATTTAATTGGATGGTATATTATATATAGAGAATCATTAACATGTTATATTTATTATTTAATTCAATTATACTCATTATTATACCCATCCATACAGTGAAGTGTTGAATAACAAACTACACCACGACGTGGAGATGTTAAGCCATACGTATGCACGTATAGTGACTTTGTCATTAATAGGATGGATAGAATAATGAATATAGTTGTACTATATTTATAATAATATCTTAATATATAGAAGGTATTGGAGTTATTATTTTGGCATAGAAACAACAAAGAAAGAGGAAGTGGAAGAAGAAAAGAACTTTGAAAGAGGTGATGAAATAATTACCTCTTCTTCGGGTTCTTCCATTTTATTTGAACAAAAAGGCTCCATAGGTTGGATTTATGATCAAATTAATTCCTATAGGATGAATTTAGGGTAGTTGGGAGGATATTTGAATAGGGTTTGGCAGAGCCAAATGGATTTGGAGGTGTAAATTTGAGAGAAGGGGAAGTACCCTTTTATAAGAGAGGTGAGGGGTGTTTTAGGAAAAGTTTGAAATGATAATTTATTCTAAAATAATTTTCAGATTTTAATGGATCCAAATGGATTTATTTCTAGGATAGGATGGGTATGGGTATAAAACCTCTCAATAAAGAGGTTTTATTCAAGTTTAGGTCACCATATTAACCTTATCTTTTAGATTTAACTCTTAGTTAAATAGTTTAACTTTTACCTTGTCTTCTTGTATTATTATAATACATGTTTAATAAAATTTCTATAAAATGACAAGGGAACCTAAGTGGTTAATTAATGACATGTATATTATTATATAAGTCCTTTGGCAGAACCATATATTATTTGGACTGTTATATTGTTTAATAAAATAGTATTGGTTTTAAAAACTCATTTATATGAATTTTGACACTATTTTGTATTTGGTTTTTGTGAAAGGAATCAAAACTTTATTACTTCTAAAAAAGTACATTGAAAAAAACCTAAAATGTCATATTAACTAAAAAATTCTTTCATGGCATCAAAACTTTCTAATTATAAATATTTTAATATTTATAATATCATTTATTTTATTTTTTTCGTAAATAAGGAAAATACTACATCATTATTGTCTCATAATTAAATATATTTATTTTATATATAAAAATTATAAATAAAATACCATGATGTAGTAAATAATATAATATTTATAAGGAATATTTATATTCTCAAATATCACTTATATAAAACCTTATAATTTTTTAACTAAAATATATATGTTTATGTTACATTTTCCTTAACTTTAATTTAATTTTTATAAAGTGTCATTTTAACTTACAAGTGGCTCCATGGGTACCAAAAATTTACCCAAGGATTCCCATGGTCGGAAATGTATCATCCAATAGGTTTAGGACACATGTTAGGGTAATTTAATATTATTATAATATTATTTTTACCCATATTTACCAGGTTTACCCTTTAACCATGGTAAATAAAATATTTACTAAAGTTTCTATTCATAATATATAAAAATAAAAGATACCTATTGACACAATTTGGAACTTCTGATTCCAAATATAGAATCCATTTTTCAAAATTCAAAACATAGAAGTTTCATAAATTAATTTAAAATTAATTCTCGTTGTTAAATCCTACAAGGGGGTTTTTTAAGAAGTTAAAACTATCAAAAGATCGACATGTGTTTATGTACAATTTAAATGTTAAATTACATCCAATGACCTAAATTATATTAAATGATAAAAATATAATATAATTATACTTTAAAAATAGTTAAATGTATAATATAACACTACAAATTATTTCTATTAAAAAAGTTGTTTTTAATTAAAATTTTGTATTTCTCACTATTCATCAAAATATGAATGTTATCATAAAAATAAAAAAAATTAACTCTAAGATAATTTTGTTATTATGAATCCAAAATGTAGTCTATTTTGAAAAATTAAAATTATAAAATTTCAAAAAGGGTTTTTACTATTTATAACTGCTATTAAAACAACTAGTTTGATTGGTCGTGGTGTGCTAGAACTCGAAGTTGTGTACAAAACAAGATATTGTATTATTCAAAGAGAAGTGTACAGTGGAAGATTGGGGTGTTACAAGGGTGTTGTTGGGGCTTGATGATGTGGCCATATTTTCATATCCCATTTATTTTTAATCCATGATAAGATTGAGTGATCTACTTGGAGAGGAAGAGGCTATCACAATAATGGAGGGAAGTCTTGATCATCATCTACTTATTCATTTATAGACATGATGCCTAGATGAAAATCCTGTCTGATGCTCATATGATGATCTTTTTTGAGGATCATATCTTTCAATATTTGTGTGAGGATGAATATTAATCTGTATCTATAAAATATACCTCGTGGGAATGTTTCTACCTGAGTAGATCCTCAATGAGTTTTATGAGAGTTGGTATCTAATTCTCAAATTGTTCCAGGTGCTCCTCCAAGAAAGGAATTTTGGATCTTCTAGGTGAGTATGATTTATCCACTTATTTTCATTTATCATTTGCAGTGTTATTTCATAGAGGTGATAACTCAATAATTAGATATTCTAGGTTTTGGATTATCCTATAGTTCTGCATACGTGCAGCTTTAGTTGTTCAATCCAGATCACCCTCCTCTTGATGTATATTTTCCGTATTGTGTCCCTCTAAATTTGTGTCTTTATCCACATTATCTTCTATGTTGATGGTGATGACATACACAGGTATATTGGGAAATGGTGGTCATCCCATTACTCACAACACTACAGGATGATTCTGAACTTCCAACATCATGGTTGTTTTCAAAACCTTTTCCATATTATACCTTTTGGAATATTAACTCCACGGGGTTTGATTATCTTCATTGTAAATTATGTTGGGCCAAAATCCCTCGAGGTATCATTGAAGCATTTCGGAGGTGATTTTATTTGTTGACAAAGTGGGTCTCTGTGTTGTGTTGTTGACAGAGCAGACCCGAATGTACAAATTTATTGACAAAGGGGGTTTTCATGGTGGAATATCAAGTTCAAGGGATGTTGTTAACAATCCATGGTTTATTAAAGAACCTTGAAAAAGGGATTGATGATCTGAAGGTGGTACAAAAAGAGAAAATACAAGGTGGTGCCGTTTTCCAGTGTTTTCCAAATTTTGGGGCCTCAAAATCGACAAATGGAGAGAAGTGTTTTTGTAAAAGGGACTTGCGTACCGATGTCTTGGAGTATTTGAAAGTTGTGCAACATATTTTTTTCATGATCAGAACATCAAAATATGGTATAGTAAATAGGGGTGCTCAAGTTTTGGTTTGGGCGCACAAGTGACTAGGGCGACAAAGACTAGGGTGGCTGGACTTGCGTGTCGAGAGGATACTTGAACGACGATGCTCAGGGTGTCTAAAATGCCTATAAATAAAGGCCCATCCCTCCTCATTTTTGATGGAGTTCAAAACTTAGAGAAAATTAGATCTCCAGTCACGCTGGTGGTTCGGTCGCACTATTGGTGGTTTGGTCACACAAGTATAAAGATATTCAGATGTTACGCGCCAATTGATAGTTGCACACCAATATTGGTGTCTACGTAAAAGGGTGTGAGTTGCCCATGTTCTAAGTTTGAAAGTGGAGTGTAGTACAAGTGGTAAGGTTACACTTTCTCTCCTAGCTTGAAGAAGTTCACTAGGCATTAGAGAAGCACACCAAGTATAGAGAAGCACATCTGTCATTCTAGTCTTATGCGAAAAGTTGGGATATTTCCTTGTACATCCATGGTCAAGTTGTATTCATTAGTGGATGAAAGTATAACTTCAACAAGGAATCTACAAACAGAATAATATTCAATCATTTGTGATAATTAAGGCACCTAAAAGTCATTAAACTATGAGATGATCTTCTAAAGAAGTAGTGAGATCACATCAGTTGAGAGATCAGTGTGTTCTCAAATTGTGAATGGTTGTAAACTAGGAAGGACAATGAGTCATCTTAGAACATTTAAACAATAGTGTTCTTATAGTGGATTTGGTACATCAACACATTTCTGGTGTATGCTCCCTGGACGTAGCTCAGTGAGGGTGAACCAAGTAAAATTGTTGTGTCCTGTGCATGCTTTAAGATTTATTCACACTCTACAACAGGAAGGAGGGAGAGGAGAGGGTTTTGTCTAACAAAATAACAAGATGAAAAGGGTAATTTGTTTTAATTAGTCATACCCTGATTCAACCCCCTCTCAGGGTATCTAGCCTAGTGGACCTAACACATTCCTCCCATATTGGCCCATGAGTTGTGGCCTTGAGAGAATTTTTCATCAAGATTGACAAATTATCCCCAAATAGAAGTGGTTTGTATTATGGTGGGAGGAATAAATGTGATTACAACCATCAATATTTACATCATTACCTGGAGAATAATTATTCCCTCTGTGGTTATGATGGTGATGAAAATCCCACCAACCTTTTGGGATGATGACTATATAAGGCTAAAATAGGATTTTTTTAATCCTATTGTTGAGGATCTATTGATTCTGATAATATATTTGATAAATCCTGGGATGGAAATTGAGATGTAAATTCCCCATACTAGTGGGATAGGTTTGATCTAGAACCATCAATTATTTCTCCAGGACCCTCCTGGGGGGTGATGAACATGGTGATTATGACTAAGATAACAATTCCCCCATCCTAGTGGGATGAGGTTGATTTCAAACTTCTATTTTTATGTCCCGAATAATATTAGGGATGATGATTCGAGGGGTGGAGGAAGCGTTAAATATTCACCAAGCCAGGCAATCCAGGTTTGCTGCTAGACAGCTGTTATGGCAATTTTTATTGTCACATGTTTGATTTGGAACAACTATGCTTGTGTATGAGATATATGAAATAGAAGCTCATGACATGAGTCATTTTCTATGGGAGGTTGTCAGTTTGATCAAAACATCAACTTAAATGTCTAAAATTCCTTCCTATTGCTTTTAGGGCCCCAGTTCAATGATTTTTGGGGAATCCTCTCCCTATGATTGTGATGTCTTGAAATATTTAAGGAGGGGGTATTATATGGTAGCAACCAACTAGCTCATGCATTACCCAAACCTTTTATTTCTTTAGAGTCTATGACATTACATGATTCCATATTTGGGGAGAATTGTTGTTATAATGGTATATTTATGTTTGATTCTCCTTATTTCATCCATCCACAGATATTCATGCCTGAAGATGCCTTGGAAATCAATCGATGGACAATTGTCATGATATGAAGACAAACACTATATAGGATTTTTTCATGCTCTTCTACTCTAGGGTTCTGGTTATTGAAAAGGTGGCCATATTATAATAACAAAAGATTGTATCGATGATCCAAAGGCGATAATAAATTCATATATATGGGACAAGTATGGAATTCAAATGCTGACGAGTTTCTACATATTTTGGAATAGGTAAGGAATGCACTACATTTTTTGATCATTTGGGATCTCATAGAAATAAGTGGAAAAGGGTAAAAACATTGTTGGGAGGTTGTTTCTAACTAAATATATCTATATATCATTGTTGGATTCCTCTTATTCATAATTACATACCTCCACATGGTTAGACCAAAAAAGTTTCTTCGCGGGGTCACCAGCTGACTAGGGTGAAGGGTATCTAGTTGTTGACAGAGAACTGTATACTAATAACCCTAATATTTGGAGCACCAATTATTGCAAAGGAATTTGAGTTTTGAGCCCCTATCTATATAGAGGTGTTTGAGAAAGGGTACACTTTCCTTATCCATGGGAGATATCACAAGGGGAAAGTCGACCATGACAAATTTCTAGAGTAGAGTCTTTATGATCTATATCCACACTACCTCGTGGATGAATTTCATGGTAATGATCACATTCTCCTTTTGTTAAAGAGTTGACAAACCCTTGGGTGTTGATAACATATCTCAAAAAACCTCAAGGACCCTATGATTAAGAAGATTATGGATATGAGCATAATTTTTTGACTTGTATAGAATATACCAAAATTCCTTTTTAGATTGAGAAGGAATATGAGACTCTTGTATGAGGGCTAGAAGAATATGTTCATAAACATTTGGTTTTGTAGGAGAATGAGCCCGATGCTGAGAATCTACTGGAGTATTACAATGATCTTCTTCATCATTGGTAGGAATATGAGCCTTCCTGTAAGTGGTTTCCATAATATTCTGATCAACCCTGGTTCAATCAGGGATATTAACCCAATTAAAATATGAATTCCTTGTTGAAATATACTGATAGAACTATATAATGGGATAAGGGATATGAGCTTCATCTAGTATGGCCTCTGAAGGCTTCTGGTGAATTTGTTCATTAGCAGAAGTAGGGATATGATCTTGGATTATTTAATCTACTAGAATAAACAATCTAAATTCACTGATAGTAATATATGCCTATACCAAGGCATGTTCCCCTCTCACTTGGTGTTCCATAGTCATAATAGTGATACTAGAACAATCCTAAACCTTTGGAGTATTGCAAAAATAGTTTTTGTTTGGAATGTGTACCTATCTCAAGGCACGATCCATTCTCACTTAGTGAGATCTGGTTGAAATGGGAATATGATCCATGTATAATGCCTCATCCTTTACTAGAATATACTGATAATCATCCAAGATAGGATAAATAATTTGTTCTTGCTCCAAAGAAACCACTTTTTCATGCTGATCATATTTTTGTTGCTAAGATGTAGTGAAATTTTACAAAAGTATTTACAATAATGTAAGCTTGAATTTTTCTATCTCCACTATATATTGTTATATACATTCAGTGAAGTGGGGATATGAACACACTTCCATCATCTTTTTTCCAACATAATATTCTACTTGGTTTCATGTGTGAGGGTAGGGATATGAACCTCCACATGCTTGCTACAAGACTGTTCCTATAAACATTCTTTGAGTGAGCAGGGATATGAGCCTGCTATTTGGATATCATTGGATCATTATGGTGTGATTTATCAACTAAAGTGGGTATACAATCCAAATATTTGTTATCTTGAGCATTCCACTCTAGATGTGTCTTCCTTTTGGTATATACATGAGCATTAGAGGTGGAAATGTATTGCCTGGTGCCCTCTGTTGGTGACTGAGGGGAACCTTTATGATGGAACTAGTGTTGTTGGTTGACAAGAGTCCGACTAAATTGATCCTAAATCATAAGGGAGCCATAGTTGAATCCTTTATCCACCCTTATTTGATACTAAAGGTGGTGATTATCATGCTACGAGGATAAGAATTAAATGTGGTAGGAAGTGGAAACGAGTGCCATTAGGCTCATTGTAACTTTCTTTATACAATGTCAAAACATCTATTTAATCATCTGGATACCCCTGTTTGAAACCTCAAGGGTCAGGATTGTACCATTTTAGTGATATTTTCAGACCATTTAATTCACTACTTGATGTTGATGATATCAAATCAGTGAGTTCATTATGTATACTAATGGGTTTACAACCATAGTCGATTTTCTAGAGCGGTTGCAAGATGAAGACATGATCTTGAGTCAATTTTTGTTTTTAGAGTATTATATTTAGTTATGAAGACAAAAAGGAACAAGTTCACTAATTAGTGTATTATTGTAGGCATGATACATGCTCAGTTAGATATGAATAGGTGACACAATTTTCCATTACTACTCCCAGTCTGATCATTCTTCTTGTGTTGAATTTCCACAGTGTGGATGGACTTATTTGTTGAGATCCATAATTAAATAGGTTAAAATGATCATTATACTATTTTATAGATTCACGTTAGGTTCACCTTTTTTTAGTAGGATATGCAAACAAAATGGTGTAATGCATGGTCAACTGGAAATTTTTTTATTTGATAGATTCACTTTAGGTTTACCATTCTTATTTGGGTAGGATATGAAAACAAAATGGCCTAAAACATGGTAAATTGGACATTTTTTATTTGATAGATTCATTTAAGGTTTGACATTATTATTTCATTGGAATTGATATTATCCTCATTATAGGAATAGAATGGTCTAATGGGAAATGGGAAGTCTATACTATTTGTCCTGAAAAGAAGATTCCAGGGTTAAATGATTTCTTGTTAGGTTTCACCATTTTTCAATTATAGGAAGGATGGTTTTGGTAAATCACAATGATATATTTCAAGTGGGGTTAAATGTGACAAAAATTCATCACGTAAGGTTTACCATTTTTATCTTTCATAGAAACTCCAAATGTTTCCCACATCCACAACTAAGTATGGACCTTAATTCTTATGGCTGGTGAACAATTGGGGTTTTATACCAAAAAAACATAGGAACACACATTGGTCGAGAGGATGAGAGGTCGGTCTCAGCACCCCCTTATGAGTGTAATTGTTTCCTTTCTTTGGGAATCTCTTATAGATTTAATATATGTTTAGTAATATCTTCATAATCCTGATATGAGACCATTTACCCTAAACAATGATCAAGTATTTAATCCCTTACATGTGTAAATAGTGATCTATTAATGAGTCTATTTACATGTATATGAGTTTCTTCATCCATTTACCATTAATGGGTAGCCACTTATATATCAAATCCATAAAACTAGGAACTATGGAATTTACGATGATCTAGGGAGTCAATTAATATTCCGAGGATAGTATTAAACCATTATGAGGCGTCTGACCTATCCTTATTATTACAAGAATAAAACCCTCTATATTTCGTTAAGCCCGTATAGTTTAACATCATATAAAAAGGAAATATATGAGGGCACATAAGAACTAGGTGTTGAGATTTATCCTCAGAGAGGTGTCTTATGTATCTTAGTTATGTAAAGAATCAATGTCCTTAAAGTTTGATCATACCCTTGGGGCTTAACCCGAGGTGGATTCACTTGAATGGGGGAAGTCATATCCTGCCAAAAAACAGGGATTACACTATGAGGTTTCCTTAACTAGTGGAGATTCATGATGATAATGATATGATCATTGAGAATTTCTAATCCGACATGATCCATGCTTATTGTGGGATATAAGGGATATAAACTAATCTGGTTCACTGTATATGGATGAAAGAATTAGGAATTGGTTCAACCCTTATACTATATTTTATATAGAGATCTATCCTTAGAAAGGAATCTTAAATATCATTGGTATGAAATGAATCTAAGTCATCATAGTTCAGTTTCCTTCTCAATCTACTGGTGGATAAAAATGAAAAATCTATGGGAGAGATTAAGTCCCGATGGTTGAAATGTCATAGGCATTGAGGGACCAACATTGTAGTATATTCCCATTTGAGCTCGGTTCATAGGAAGGAATCCAAAATATCCTAGTTATAACATGAATTAGAGTTCTTATAGTTTGGTTTGATCATGGATTACACCCTTAGGTTTCCCTAATATATTTCTAGACAAGGCTATCACATCCTGATAGGTGTTATTGACATGGACTAATTGTCTTCTTGACAAGTTCTGATTGTTTTCTTGACATGATTGGGATGTTGGTATGATATGTATGAGGATGTATGAACATATCATAGTTTCTTGGAGGAAATGTCCAAATTTAATTACATGATCCCAGTTAACTTTTTCAAAAGATGTAGAATAATCTAAATTACATGTCTATAACACATAACATGATCACAAATGGCATGTATGGAGGGTGTCACATGATCTTGGATGAATTTTCTAAAGGAAATCTCAAGACCTGGTTGGTATGCTTGGAGGGAATCACATGATCTAGGATAAAATGTTTCAATTAAATTGTGGGACCTTGTTGGTATAAACAGAGGGCATCACATGATCTAGTTTGACTTGTAGGAAGGGAATCGTGATACCTGGCCAACATGTCTTGGTAACATCATCAGAACTAGCTGTAGAACCATGGTGCCACCACATAGCTTTGGAGAAATTCCTGGATGACATCATAATACTCGACTAAAAAGACCAAAGGACTTTACAATAAAAGGGTGTCAGGACCTAAGGTAATTTTGTGACTTTTGTGACATGTCTATGGGACGTCACATGATTAAAATGGCTTGTTTAGGGAGTGCTTCTTATGTAGGGAGATGTGTACTAATGATATTGTATGATCTGTATAGGTCATGAAAAGTGCATAAAACCAACATATCTTTCTTCTCATAATTATCCCATATTTTTTAGTTTTTCTTACACTCTTTTATACATTTTTACCTTAGGTTTTTTATAATGTTTGTCTATTTTAGGTTTCGCATAACCCATTTGGCATGTGGGACCTTCTTCACATAATCTAACTAACACACCAAAATTACTTCACATGGTCTATAGATTGATCACAAAAAGCATATTTTCATGACACATGATCCCTTTGGTTGATCCATATATTATACCTAGTTTAAAACTTGAAATCATTTGACCATCTACTCCGATAAGTCCGCTTCTTCCCTTCTGTGTAGTAGTGGCCTGTGGTTAGAATCTACCACCTCTCGTGTCACCCTTTTTTGTGTTGTGGGTACGGGGGGTATTTATAGGCCCCTACACTCATGTGATATTCTACCTTATGTGGAACATGTCTCACGAATATGATCTAGATTCAGTGGAGTGATTATGGTGTTAAGCGCTTCACATGATCCTGTCATAGGTCATCCACGTCATCATTGTTGCTTCTCAAGATAAACAATGACTATAATATCATCCAATGATTGTTATGTTTATTTTTACCCAGCTGATAAAATTTATTTTTAATAACCATGGTGACATCTCAAATAGCTTTCATAATGTCACGTCGTCATGTCAAGGAGTCTCCATGAGATAATGATGTCGGTGGAAAGGATTTCACATGATCGAAGATGACTTGTCTGGGGCCTTCCGTGAGACAAAGGTGGATTTATAGGGGCCATTCATGAGATCATGCTGACTTATATAGGGGAACCTCACATGGTCAATAGTGTTATCCTTTGGAGTATGAACCATTTCATGTGATGATCAACATATCTCCTCTTCATGAGAAGCTTTCGTTATTCTATTTTTCCCTTCTTTATTTTACAAGGTAAGAGCATCTCATGATTTTGTGTGAGTGTTGTCGAAGACAATCAATATCCTTTCCTATAGTGTGTCACATGACCAAAGATGGTTCGTTTGGTGATGTTTTAGAATTATTATAGAAAACCCCTTTGATTGTATATGGAGATAAAGGGGATACATATTATCAAATGGTAATGTCTAAAAACCATCCCATGATGAAGGTGATTTGTTAGCAAGATATTGCATGACAAGGTGGACTTTTTTAAGGGGTTTTATGAGATCTAGTGAACCGCCTATGATTTTCACATGAAAATAAATGACAACATAAGGGTTTTATATTTTTAATTTTTTCATCTTTTATTTTAAAAGTAGTTTTGGATTATTGTCAGGTGCCTTTTAGATGCCCTATCATGTGATTGGAAGAGATTTTCTAGAAGAATTTTCATGATCATGAGTGATTTCTAGGGTTATTTTGCTAGAATATGTAGGTTTGTTAAAGGGGATCCTTATTATCATGATCAGATAATGCACTATTTATGACCAATTCACATGACCTTTAGAAGGTCATGCGATCACAAGTTATTTTGAAGGTTACATGATCTATGTGTTTTGGAATCTATCCCTTCATTTATTTTGCAGATTAGATAATACCTATTCTTAGGGTATTTATTCCCTTGTATATTTTTTATGATCATTTGGAAAGCATCAAAAACCAAATCATAATGATCACATATTCTTCTCTCAAAACCTCTTTACTCATTGTATATTGAATTTCCACAATATCTTCCCCAGAGATTTAATTAAATTGAGCTATTGGGGGAGCTTCCAAGTAACTAATGAGATTCAATTATAGAAAGTCAAAATTTTATTTTTATAAATCTATAATAAAATGAAAATTTTAATATTTCATGTAATAAAAATTCTAATTTTATAACATTAATGCTTATTTTCAACCCACTAGGTCACAATAATACTAGAATATTTTTTTTGAAATTTTCCCTTAGAAATAATATTTTCTGAATAATTGAAAATGAGTTATTTAACTATTAATATTTTTATTTGTAATAATTTGTTAAAATAGTAATAAATAATAATCTATTGACTTTAAATTTGATAGAAATAAAGATAATATCATTTGGAGGTAAAAGGGACATTTTTCATAAAATCGTTTTTAAGTGCATAATATTTTTTGTTTTTAGTGAATTGAAATAAAATATACTATTGAATTATTTAAATTAAATTTGTTGATTTTACATATAAATATATTATTTTAAATCCACATAATGATTATTACTAGTCATAGAGCTAATGTAAGATCATCTTATTCTTGAAAAACACATTTCCTAAAAAACCATTTTCATCAGGTTTTAGTGGTGTATTTTTAAATTATATTCTAACACATATATGAATTGAATTTGATAAAATGTATTAAATATTTTTAATTAGAATAATTATTATTAGGTGATAAGGTAAACTCAATTTTTGGTCATAATTAATAGTAAAAACAATAAAAATATGTTTCCATAGCAAAGTTTAAAAAAGGATTACCGGGGGTTAATCTAAAAAGATAAAGGCTAAAATGAACTAAAAAATTGATAAAACCCCATTGGTTGGTTGTATTTTTATATTACCCTTATCAAAATTTAATATGAGTCCTTTGAAGTTATTTTTTCAAGAATGTGAAAAAATATTATTTCAGAACATTGAAAAGGTGAAAGTGTGCTACTCACCACATTTATAAAAGAGAGCATCCTACCCTAACTTCTTCACATTATTTAGACATTTATCTCGACCAATAAACACAAAAAATATATCCCCAAAATCCTGATTAATGTTTTATATGTTCTCGGATTCAAAAAATACCAACCCTTGGATCCTTAAGAAGACATCCAGAGGAGGTTTCTCTAAGAGAAGGTAATCATCTTCACCAAGCTTTTTCTTTTTTACTTCTTATTTTATCACATTCAATTATATAAAACCAATTAAGATATAATAAATATAGTGACTCCACTATAATGATACGTCATTATATTAATTTCATAATATTTATCCATATACTTCTCCATCAAATGTGTAACAAAACCATAACTCGTGTGTACGATATACTGCCTCCTCACAGACCAATGTAATTTATTTTCCATCACCACCTCATATGGATAGTAATAATAATGAAACCAATGAATATATAATGAAAATACATAATAATATTTATTAGTTAAATTTAATATATCATATACATCCTTACCATTTCTCCCACTAATAAAATGATAACGTTTCTCGTGAGTATGTACGACCAACCATCCCCATGAAGCGATGTGATTCATTTTCCACGACCAATTTTCATGAATAATTATAAAATTGTATCTAATGGAAAAATATCATATTTAAATCATTAATATATTTTTATATATGATTAAACTATATCTTATAGGCAAGAACCATATCTACCTTGATGAAACATGCCTTAGAAAACAAAATAGTTAACACCTGAAATAAAAATAACAATAATATATTTCTAACAAACAAGTAATAAAATGTTATAAGAGGATAATATATAATATTATAAATGTAAATAAGCTTATATTATAAACTATTAACATGCTTAAAACCATTATACAGGAGTTTGAAGCATGCTCGACTAAGTGGAATTTTGAGGTAAGAGATTTCATTGTAATTTCCACTCCATTGATACATATTTGGTATTTTTCACCTATTTACTTTTATATTGTTTATATAATGCACCATTTATATATATATAATGAATATAGTTTTTATGATTGATCATTACAGTTTAAATTTAGGTATACAATTTCAAGGGTTACAATTTAAATTTTACCAAATAGGTAAGAATTTATTTTATAATATCACTTTTCTAGGATTGGTTATCTTTTTTTATTGAAGGGATATTATATTTTATACTTAATAAAATCAATATAGTTTCTTATACTCTAGATATTTAAGGATTTTATATGTTTTTTTAAAAAATTTATTCTATTTTACATTTGAATAAATACAATAGATATTTAAAATAAAAACCAATTCTATTTCACTTTTTGGTCTGGAATATTTTTTCTTCCATGTTCACATTTTTGAAAATTGTTTAAAAAAATTAATTTTTATTTACTCGAATGATTTATTAAGGAAATTTTATGTTATTCATGACTTTTTAAAATGTTTTAAAAGAATATTTATAATTTTTTTTAAAGGTTTATTTTTCAACTTCTTTAGGAAAAGTCAATTGGAATGTTTCTTTTTAATATATATTTTTCTAATGGACTTTCCCACAACCATAATCATTTTATGATATTTAGCTTCTTCTGAAGGATTTCAATGGAATTAATAATAAAACCATTTAATGAAAATTTATTTAAATTTTTTACTTCCTTTTTATTTTATTCTCTGAAATTCATGAATTTATTTGAAAATATTTATTTATAATGAACTGATGGTCATATTTTATCTATTATTAAATTATTGATCCTTAAATTCATATTTAAAAATTATGTTTTTTGGGATCATATTTCATTGGAAATTACATTCCACTTAAATATATATAATCTTTATATCATATATATGGTTATTACATAATTCTTTTACTGTTTCAATAGATATGATTATTACATAAATTATTTACCGTTTCTATATATAGTGTTTTACTATGATTTGTTTCATTTAATATTGATGGTTTGTATCCTTTACTCAACACAAATATTTATTGACAAAGCATATTTTTTATGAATTAAATTGATCATTCAATATATAAAGAATGAGTTGGACATGCCTTGATTGGTGGGGATAGGTTTTCGATAGCCCATCAATGCATTGAAAGGTCTCATGAGAAAAACTAGCTGGTTTGCCTTATTAAATAGATTTTTAGATTATACCTACCCATAGTTTAAGATGACTTAGCACAATGAATTGGTAGTAATGATATCATAATTTCTAAGATCATGACATCTACTATTATCCATTTACTTGATTAATAATTTAGTTATTATTATCCATGATTTTATTGCATTGATATTATACATAGATGTATTTCACGATCTTGTTATTAATCAATTAATTTGTGTTTTGAATTATCTACCCTTCTATATTAATTATGCATTATTTAGTCCTGATATATTCTACTATACATAACTCTTACTAGGAATTTTATCTCTCCCTTATCATGTTTCCTTTCCCCAAGATACAAAAAAGAATCATTGAATGAGTTCAAGGATACAATATATTTACTTCCACTTTGTTTTTATATTTTTATTTTAATATAATAAGGGAAGAATGTTTGAATACGTTTCTTCAATAATCTAAATTAATTAGTTCTTCAATATAATTTTATTTATATATATGCAAATTTCATAAAGTAGACATTGACTTTAGGTTACAAGAGGTACTGTTGTTACACTTATTATCAGATTCTCTTTAGTAAAAACCTTGGGAACTAGATTTAAGAAAACATATATTAGGAAAAATTAACCTATGGAAGAATTTAAGGATATGTATAATTGTTGGATAATATCTTAAAATTTTGGTAAGGTAGGTATTATGTGGTTTTCCGGGAGATACATCCTTATATGGATACTATATGTCGATGTGGTTTTGGCACATATGCATCTATGGTTATATCTTTGAAAGGAGTTGGTTGAATATATCTCAGCCATAATTCTAATAAATGGTGAATGAGTCCTTAATACACTCTTGGTTTGAAACTTATATGGGATATTACTGTGGATATTCACATTTTATTTAAGAATCATTATGAAATATTTGAAAACATATTTATGATTTTAAGAATCCAAGTATATGATTGTGAGATTTGATATGAAAAAATTCTCAAATTTTGACATGTGTTACACTAGATTTGGAATTATATATTGTGATTTAAATTAATAATGGTATGAGATAATTTATTATATTTTATTGGATAGAAAAGTAATCTCACATAAATAATTTTATCAATACTCATGGACAGTGTAGAGATTTCCTTACTGAGAAAACCGACACAATTTATGTTGGAGCTAAGAAAATAATTGATATATTAGAGAAATTGATCCAGTTTATGACTAATAACCTTGAACATATGGAGAAACATGATGATCCATGACATGATACATATATATTTTATCATTTCGTATGAAATAAATCTCCATCATTTAGTTTAACTTCTAATCTATTTGTAATTGATAAATAGATTAAGTCCCTTAAAAAGATATTTCTAGCCATGAGATATAATGAAAAAGGAAAGGATATACTTATTTTTTTTTAAAATGTGAAACTGATCAACGATGGGCATTCATTCATAATACTAAGGATGAAGATTAAATAAAACATATAAAATTAAGTGATTTTAAATTAACATTGTTTGACATATATTTTCCTTTTGAGTAATGAACTAGAATGAATATAAAGTTCCCCAATTTAGTGAAAAAGGAAGAGAGAAGTTTCATAGAGTATTAATAAACCTTTTAAAGGATATCCAGATATTCTATAGATTATATAAATAATCTAGAGAGAATAAATTACCCTTTTATTGAATGGATTAATCCAATCCCCCGAAGGGTACTATTTTATTAAACTTTTCATCATATGAAAAAATAGTATAATTTTCTGTCAAAACAAAGAAGTAATTTACTAGATTATATATATTCATGGGAAATATATAAAATAAGAGTACAAATAAAAAAAATAAAAATGGAACACATCAACTAATTAGAAGAAAATGAAGCAATTTCCATCATTTGAAAAATGTAGAAAGTAGAATCCAGTAAAATGATCGAAGGGAATAAGATCTTGTTATAAGTTTAGAGATATGCGTCATATGGATAATGAATGTAAGGGAATGAAATAGACCACTAATATTAAATTATTCAACTATAAATAAATTATGAATTATTCAAACCAATGTATCTAGCGCATTGATAAATTCATGTAAAAGAGGATAACAGGACTGGGATGAGATTGTGCGATCACTATAACTGAGGATTAAGTTCAAAAAGATGTGATAATAAGTAATTTTATCATAGCATAAAATTTTGGTAATGATATTTTTATTTTGAATCCTCTCACTGATTTATATCTTCCATGTTTTCTAATAAAATTTTATATTTCCATAGAAACTGAAGAAGGATATTGTTAGTACAAACTTAGAGTGAAAATATCATCACAACTAGGATGTGATAGTAAGTTACCATTATGGAACATAAGAATTCCATATTTAAATTATTTATTATTATACCTATGGTTGATTTTTAAATAATCCCGGGTATATATTCTCTTTCTAAATATAATGAAAATATTTATTTCCTTGAGAATTAATTTATGATTCATGATAATGATATATAATTTCTTATCTTTTAAGGAGATAATTCATCATCTAGGTCATATCTATTTCCACCTCCTCTAGCTCTCTTTAATGATATTCTTGGGGAAGAGAGCATACAGAATCTATATATGTAAAAGTTAATATTCGAATTGAGGATGTACTTATTATATTGGAATACATCAATGTATTTCATAAGGAATTACCAGGACATCCATTGAAACATTAAATTTAGTTTTTCATTGATTTAACCAATTAATAAAAACATATATCAAATAATATAGATACAATTACCACTATAAAATAAGTGGATTTGAAGAAAAAACTGTAAGTGTTGTGTGATAATGGATTTATAGGCCCTAGTGTTTCACCTTTGGGAGCCCTTATTTTTTTTTCATAAATAAGAAAGATGAATCTATGAGGCTAAGCATTAATTATAGGGAAATAATGGTATTTATATAAATAAAAAGTATAATATACCTCACATTGATGATTTATTTGATTAAATTAGAAAAGAAAAATATTATTCAAAGATTTACCTTCATTCTAGGTATTATAAACTGTGGGTAATATAAAAATATATTCTATAGAAATAATCTAATATGAGTCATAGAAATTATGCATTTATAGTAATGCTATTTTTATTGACTAATTCACACTTTATTTTTATGGATTTAATGAAAAAAGTTTTCAAAGAATATTTGGAAAAAGTTTTTGTAGTGTTTATTGATGATATATTAGTGAATCATAAAAGCTGTTTGGACCATTAAAATAACCTATAGATGATTCATGGGAATCTTAGAGAAAAAGAGTTGTACAGAAAATTTAGGAAGTGTGAAATATGGATTAAGAATGTTTATTTTCTAGGCTATATTATTTAAAATTATTAAATCCCAGATAATCCTATGAAGAAAACGTTTGTCATAGAATTTCCTACACTAATAAAAGTAATCTAGGTATGTCTTTTCATTAGTTTGGTAGGTCACTATTAGTAATTTTTTCAAAATATTTCTTTGTTGACTAACTCATTGACCAAGATTACACATAAAGGGGTTAATTTCATCTAGGCAAAGGAATGTGAAGATTTTTTGGAATAGTTGAAGATGATATTGGTCAATGATCCGATTTTGACTCTACCATCAGAAAATGATTGATACGTGTTATGTAGTGATGAATCTAAGAATGGATGTGGTTGTGTCCTAATGAAAAATAATAATGCTATTGGATATCAATTATAGTGGTTAAAGACTCAATAAAAGAACTATCCAACCATTGATCTTGATATGGTAGTCGTAATCTTTCATTTCATGATATGTAGAAATTATATATATAGATAAATATATGAGATATTTATATATCATAAGATTATAAAAAAAAATATTTTCATAGAAATAGATCTATCTGAGGAAAAAATATGACTCAAGATACTCAAATATTATTATTTCTAAATACACTACCACATAGAAAAGGAAAATAAGTTTTCATTTGAATTTAGTAGGAAATATCACAGAGTCTTGAAAAAATAAGGATTGATAGGAATCCACTATTAATGGATTTAGTAATGATTTATATTATAATTATTAATGAAAGGGGAAACATAAATCCTTTTTAAAATGATTTTCAAAGTATATTTATTAGAAAACATATAAAATTTTCAGCCATAAGGTAAGAATTTTCAAAATAAAATTAAAGTCTTGAATGATGGAAAATTGAATGAATTGATATTCGAATATGGAATTATGAAATTTGGAAATATAATATACATTCCATCAATAAAAAATAAAATATGGAAATTATTATATGATTATCATATCTCAAATTTCCTTATACCCCTTGGTAGCACCAAGATGTATATGGATTTGAAGGAAATTTTTTGGTGGGGTAATATGAAGTGGAAAATTACATATTATGATTAATGATATTTGGTTTTTAAATAGGTTAAGTCTAAGAGACAGGACTATATAGAATTCATGAAACCTATACTTATTCCTATATGTAAATTGGATCAAATTATTATGGAATTTTTCACTGGATTAACAAATATTCCTATAAATAAAGATGCAATATTGGTTATTGTAGAACACCTTTCCAAATATACACATTTACTATCTAGAGGAGAATATTTACCTCTTGATCCCCTTGCATGAATCAATATTAATGAATTTTAAATAATTTATGGTAAAAAACATACAATTGTGTCTTATCCTGATATACAATTTACGTCAAAATTCTGGAAAATTCATCAAGAGACTCTTGATACCAAGCTTCATTTTAGTGCCACCTATCACCCTCAAACTAATAGGATTCCTAAAAGGACTATTGAAACATTAAAAGACATTTTATGTCATGTTAACTTGAATATAATGGTATGTGGGGTCATTATTTACCTTAATTAGAGTTTTCCTATAGCAATATCTTCCATTTAAGTATTCAAATGATTCCTTATGAAGCATTATATGATAAAAGATACCATAATAAAATTTGTAGGGATGAAGTTGGTGAAAGGGATCTTGTAGGACTAGAACTTTTTAAGGAGACATTGGAAAATGTAAATACAATTAATACTTATATTAAAGTATATTTAAGTCAGTTAAAGTGGTATAACAATAAATAAAGGAAATATTTGAAATTTAAAGTGTTCAATCACATTTTATTGAAAGTATATTTATGGGAGGGTGATATGAGGTTAAGTAAGAAAGGAATATTAGCCCCAGGTACATCATAACTTTTGAAATGGTATAAATATTGGAGTAGTGGATTACCATTTGGAAATTAAACTTTAAATCTATAAATTACATGATGTGCTCCATATATCATTGTTAAATATGTACTTGATATACCTAATTCTTATTCCCATCTCTAAAGAAATAGTATTGGATCCTGATATATATTACTATAATGAGCCTATCCAAATTATTGACACTAAAGAAAAAGTGTTGGGGAATTATATGAATTTAAAAGTAAAGGTATTTAAGATAAATCATAAAATGGTGAATGAAATGTGGAAACCTTATGATGTTAAGAATATGGACCTCCCATGTTTTTTAGAATTCATTATCAATAAAAATTTATTGGAATAATTTTTTTATGAGGGAAGAATATAACACCTGAGATTCAATTTTATTAAGTGAAAATATTATTTTAATAAAAATAAAATAAAATTCACATATTAATATTTTATGTCACAAAAACTATAATTTCATTAGATAAATATATATTTCTTAACATACTAGGTCAAAATAAGCCCAGAATGAATTTTTAAAAATTTCACATAGAACTAAGATTTTATGAAAAATTGAAAAAATATTATTTAAAAATTCCCCCTTTTATTTATAGTAATGTGTTATAATAATTATTTTTAATAATTTTTTTATTATCAAAATTATATAAATATTAATAATATAATTTGGATCTAAATGGTTACATTTTTCATAAAATTGTTTCTAAGTGCATAATGAGTTTCCTTTTAAATTAATTAAAATAACCTCTAATAATGAACTAATTAAATAGAATTTGTATATTATATATATAAATATTAATTTAAATCTACATAATTATTATTAATATTCACAGGGATAATGCAATATCATCTTATCCCTAAAAAAATGCATTTCTTGAAAACATTTTTTTGTCACATTTTCTGGCTTTATTATTTAATTATATTATTTAAATTATTTGAATTGAATTTTATAAAATGGATTAAATTTTCAAAATTATTATATAAATATTAGGTAATATGGTAAAATAATTTTTTGGTCAGTTTAGATAGTAAAAATAGTAATATTTTTTTCCAAGGTTAATGGGGGGAGGTCATATAAAAAGATATGGATTAAAGTTAACTAAACACCTGATTAAACCCAATTTTTTGGTTTTATATAGACATTACTCTTAAAAAATTATAATATGACTCATTTTTAGTAATGTTTTCCAAAAAGGTGACTTAATAATATTATAAAACATTGATATATTACAAGTGTAATTCTTACCTCAATTATAAAAGGGTATCTCCTCCCCTTACTCCATCACACATTTCAAGACATTAATTGGAAAAAAACCCAGAAAAACTATGTCCACAACACCATTATCTATGTTTTATAGGTTCTATTCTTATATAAAGACCGAATCTTGGATCCTTAAGATGATATCCTAAAGAGGTTTCGCTAATATAAGTTAATCATCTTCCCTAATCTCTTTATTTTTTATTCTTTTTTACCACCTTCAATTATGTGATAATGATTAAAATATATTGACACTAATATATAACAGATAATAATATTTTATTATTATAATTACATGATAATTATATATCTTTTTCTCTATGAAATGGGAAATAAACCCATCACTCGTATTTGTGGTGGGATACCACCTCACGAACTGATGCAATTTATTTTTCATCACCGCCTCACATGGATAGTCATAATTACTGAAGTAATAAATATATATAATAATTATGAAATAATATGGTTATTTAAATGTAATATATTACCTACTTATAGACCATTTTACCCATTATGATAATTATAATGTTGCTCGTGCGTATGTATGACTTACCATCTCCATGAAGAACTGAGATTCATTTTCCATGACCTACTTTAATGAATGTTTCTAAAAATGGTTCCAATGAATAATTATGATATTTATTACATACATTATAATTTTTTATATGATGAAACTATATCCTATACAAAATAATAGGAACTTCTATGATAAAAAATTCATCAGAAAACAAAGCAGTTCACAGCCGAAATAGTGACAATAATGAACAGTTGTTAACGAAAGGTTAATAAGATATTATAATAGGATAAGATATGATATTATAAATATGAATTTTATTCTAGTATAAATTTTTAACATGTTTAAAACTATCATACATTCAGTTAAATCACATTCAACTAAGGGGAAATGTGAGGTAAGGCATTTGATCTCAATTTCAAGTCCACCGAGACATATTTGGTATCATGTACCAATTTACTTGTTTATGGTGTATACAATACACCAATGATGTATTTAACATGAATATATAAATTTTTTCATGATTATTTAAGTTTCAATTCATATTTAATATTTTAAGGGATTAAAATTTAATTTTCACCAAACAGGTAAGAAAGTATTTTTTATTCTCATTTTCCAGGGCTAAATTATATTTTTTATTGAAGTAATATTATAAAACATTCTTCATTAAATACATATATTTTATTATAATTTTGATATTCATGTATTTAAATTTTTTTATTTTGAATTTTAATCCCTTTGGTAGTTGAATCAATCATATAAATGTTTTCAAAAAAATATGATCTTATTTCTATTTTTGATTAGGTGCATTTTTCTTTTATTTCCATACAATTGAAAATTATTTTTCAAAAGTAATTTTTATTTGAAAAAATGATATTTTATGTTATCTGTGATTTTTAAAAGTTTTGAGATGAATGTTTCAATTTTTTTGAAAGGGTATTCTTTAACCTTATTTATAATGATTCAAAAAGAATGTTTATTTTTGACGTATAGGACATTAATATACTTTGTAGCTGCCACAAGTGTTGTGAAATATTTCACTTCTTATAAATTTTTTGAATGGTATTGAAGATAAAAATATTTAAAGAAAACATATTTTATTCTTTCACTACCATTTTCTTTTATTCTCTGAAAGAGATTAATTTATTACAAATCCAATATTTATGATGAATTAATTATTATTTTTTATCTATTATTAATTTTGTATTTATTAAATTTATCATGAAACATTCACTTTATTGGGATCATATTTCATTAAACATTATATTTTTATTAAATACCCATATTATTTGTATCCTGAATATTCTTATATCTTAAACATTATACCATTTATACATTTTGGTTTTTACTATCAATATTATTTTTTTGACTAAAAAATCTTAATATTCCATATAATTTACTTAATTAATATATTTGTTGATAAGGAATACTATTTATGAATTAAACTGATCATTCAATATAAAAGAAACATATTAAACATGTAGTGATGATTTTGTCCCAATTATAGATACCCCTCAATGAATCAACATGTTTCATGAGAAGAACTAGTTGTCTTGCATTATTAAATGGGATTTTGATGTATTCCTACCCATAGTTTGAAATATTTAGGAATAAGGTGATTAGCCACTAAATGAGGCTAATATTAATTGTTAATATACATAATATTCATGTTATTTATTATTCACAAACACCATTTTAGTGCATTTTACACTTTGAACATCATTTCACATTATGATTGTAATACCTTCTTAAAATGCACTATTATATGGTACATTTTTGAACATCATTTAAAGAACCCAATGATTCATATGATTTTAAGGAATCTAATTATAAATATTTTAATTTGATATTTTTTGAAATTTATCTATACTTAAATATGAACCTGTTTGTTTCAGGGATCATTGGAGAATTCATGGAGGATGATGGGGATATTTTGTGATGAAAGGAAGCAATTCTAGAGAAGGCAAATTGGACACCAGCCCACTAATGAGATTGTGAGGCCCAACATAGAGGCCCAAGGAATCCCAAATTTCGTGACATGATATAAGACATGTTGAGGAAGAAATCACTCTTCAGGATCCAATGCTAATTCTGCCTATATGGTGTCCATTTTGGCGACCCAAGTTAGAGATAAAATTCTGGGCCAGATTCTGCGGTCCAGAAAAACAGCCCACACATTTGATCATATCTCGGAATCAACAGCTCCTTTGGGGATGAGATGTTACAGGATGTTAGGGGCCATCCGTATATTAATTTAAGTCTTCTATGGCCAACCCAAATGCGGCCATCTAGAAGGTGTTTCAAGCGCATTTGTTCGGTAAATGAAAGCTGGATGCCTTTTCGGGTCAAGGGTGGAAAGTATTCTTTCCACAAACTTTCCACCACCATAGGCCTACCATAATCAAGTGAGATGCTTTGTACTATTGGAGTCTCGACCCAAGGCTTTCAAAATTCCTATTTAAGGCCGTGGTGGTGGAGGAGTTGATAATATTTTGTGCTTAGTTTCATTGTAGTGTTATGCTGCCCCTTTGTGTTTGTAATCGCATTTCTTTCTCATGTAAGTTGTTTAATTCACCTTAGTTTCTTAATAAAAGTTCTTCATTTACTCTTATTATGTTCTTATACTTATCACATTGATACCGTTGGTTCAAGGTGTGAATTTATTCACACCATACTTTGTGATATTTATCACACAACGGAGGAGTGATCTTTTTTTGTTGTTGTTTTTACTTCTTCAATTCCACCATTGTAAGTCTAATTCCCGCTTCCGTTGAAGACATGTCATCAATGGAGGGCTAACTATTTTATGGGTTTATCTAAGGGAGTAGAAAGGGGTTGTATTGGATATTATTTATCACTCCATTAATGGCTAATCACTTCTTTTAAATGAGATTTTTATTTGATGATTTTAAAACATCTTCATCCTTATTGAATTTAAGGCCACACATTTCAAGTGCTAATACGAACCTCTACCTTGGAGTGCTCGAAACATTGATCCTTCAAGTGTATAGGTGATTATTATTAGGGTGTGTAGGAATTAAACCAATAAGTGATGATTTTGTTTGATCTTCTTAAATGAATCCATCTCAATTATAAGAAATTGAAATCATTTAAAAAGTAATTCATCCAATCCACCCCGAGCGATAACCTAGGATCAAACCATTCTTTTAAATTGAATTCACTTAAATCTATTAGTTATCCTTTAAACACATATAAAATCATCCCAGGTTGGCCACTTAATAGCCAAAAACAGTCCATAGAATGTACGTGTCTATAGGTTTCTTCTTAGGTCTCTGAGGATTCGATAACCCAAGCTAAACTACAAGGACCGTTCTACCTTCATCTCTTGGGTAAATTTGAGTGAGAATAAAATTTTGGCGCAGTTTCCGGGGACCTAAGTAAGTTATCTTAGACACTATCATCCTTTTTTTCATCCCACTTCTCTTATCTCATCCCCAATTTCGTTCCTATGGAAAACCCTTTTGAACAAATCCAAACATGGGAAACCTATCCCCACTTGGATCACCCAACCCCATGTGTGATGTACAATGACCATCCTAATTTCTACTTGTGGGATCATCAAAAACCTAATGAAACACAGTGTTTTTACTCCTATGATCCACAAAAAATTCCAATATATAATGAGTTTCAATCCGCACAGTTCCAATATGAACACCCTCCTCTGCAATTCCAACAACTTAATTATCCACCTAAAATAGACCATATTTCTCAACCAATTACCCATCATGATCCACAACCATTACTTGAAAAATTGTGTCAAAAAATGGAGATAATGAATTTTTAGGTTCTATCATTTAGGTTATAACTACAAAGTATTAAAAATTGTTAGGAACCCATCCCTACACAAACTGTCCCTTCCATAACCTTATGTGAAGTATCTAGTTTCCCACAAACCTCTCATGAATTTACTGAAGATAAAACCTTTGTATTTGGGATAGATGAAGAGGATCAAGGAATTGTTGAAGGTTATTTAAATCAGGAGGAAATTTAGTTTTTGGATTCAAAAGAGAAGAATTTGACATCATGGATTTTATCTCCTAAGTATAACTCCATTGATGAATTTTCAAAAACACCAACCATTGAACCATTGGGAGAAATCAAAAACTTTGAGTCCATACCCATTCCTGAAACTGATCTTTCCAATTTGGTGGTTGAATCTTCTATTCAAAAGTAACCAATTATGCTGAGCAATTTTGAAAATGAAACTAAGTTCAATTCAAAGTCCCAACCTGTGTTTGAAAGTTTTAGCCTACCTAAACTTGAACAAAAGGACTTTCCATACAACCTCAAGTTTACATTCATTAGGGATAGCCAAAAACTTCGATTTTTCACCATTTATTATCTTGAAACCACCAAATAGGTGATTATTCATAATGTATTAGGAAATACTATAGAGGAAAATGGATCAACCATTTTTGATATTCCTTGGATTTTACCACTCATTTTAGAACATAGGTTTGCATACAACAAAAATTATAAAAAAAGAATAAATCTCAATCTAGTGGACATAGAGAAACATGTGGTCCTTAAAATTTTGAAAGTTGGTATTGGATAAGTTGGGGGGGGGGGTTCAATTAGAGTTAATGACCTTAAAAAAAGTGCTGCACGGGAGGCAACCCGTGGTTTTCATCTTTGCAAATCATCTTTTTTTAAATAGGATTAATGAATAATTTTGATAAATAAAAAAAATAGACTATTGACCTATTCTTCTATTATGAGTATGGATTGGTATGAAAGGGGAGCATCATATTCATCCGTGTCACGTGGTGTGATCCTTGAGTAATACCATACCCAAAAATTTAAAAAGAAGACAATGTATCATCAGTTTATTTTATTATATATATATACTTATATTTTACTTATATATATATATATATATACTCTTTTGTTTTGTTTTTTTGTTTTCCTTTCTCCACTAGGGACCTCTGCAAGAGACATGGATATCAAAGGACTAAATTGGAGCGGCAAAAACATCAAACTTCAACCACCAGGTGACTTGATTCCATGACCCTCATTTTCAATTTCCTTTTTGAACATTCATTCTCTACCTCTACCCCCTTCTAAATTTTCTTTTATTTAAACACTGGGGACAATGTTATTTTATGTTGGGGGGGGAGATAAAATAAAAAATGATTTCGTGTCAAAAAAATGAATGATTTGAAGAAAAACATTGTGTAAATGGAAGGAAAAATTCATTTAACATTGAACATGGTAATACGAATTGAAAACATTGAAATTGAATATCAAATAATTTAGCATGCCCAGATTCTGATTTTAATCCTTGTATAATTTCATCAGCATAGATTTTTGAAAGTGTGGCTATCCAATGTGATATTTCATCATTTATATTTTCATCCAAATCAAAAAATCACAATGCACGTCCTTTGGATAGTGGGGTATTAGTTTGAGTTCATGGGTTCCCCCAAATAAATAGCATAGTTTTGGTGATAATTTTAGTTATAATATTAGTATTCAATAAAAAAAATAAAAAAATAATAAATTTGTGCGTAGAGAAATGGAATGACCTAATGCGTGGCTTTCGGCACTTGGGGATCGTGACTCCATAGTTGTCTGGCCCAGAGTTAGTAATTTTATCTCTATTTTTGGTAATTTGAATTTTTTTTGACTGAGTTAACTTGAGATGGTGCTCGAGTATGTGGGATTCACTTGGTGCCCTAAGGTCTTTGAGCATGGGAGTCATCGGAAAAGTCTCTCTAAGGGGTTGAATCTTTTGAGTGCAATTTCAATTACCATGGAAAAATTACAGAAAAATAAAACAAAAAAAAATGATACAAAAAAAAAATTGAATACTCATCTTAATATTGAAATGTGATTCCACCTACCGCTTCCGTCATTTCCCCCTTGAATAATAATGAACCCCCATGTCTATTGTGATGCACAACATGTCCTCATACTTAATTGACATTGGATGAAATATGGCAATGAATTTGAACAAAGGAAAGGGATTGGGATTGGGATCTACTTATGAAACTATCTTGTATTGAAATATTTTGATGGATTTCATAATTTTTTGGTATATGATTTTTTGGGGATCATTGTGTATTAAAATGTTCTAGGAAAAGGGAATTCAAATTTCATTTTGTTAAGATATATTTTTCTCGGGACTAGAAAAAATCAAGTTGGGGGGTGTGATTAGCCACTAAATGAGGCTAATATTAATTGTTAATATACATAATATTCATTTTCATTATTATTCATAAACACCATTTTAGTTCATTTTACACTTTGAACGTCATTTCACATTATGATTGTAATACCTTCTTAAAATGCACTATTATGTGGTACATTTTTGAACATCATTTAAAGTACCCAATGATTCATCTAATTTTATGGAATCTAATTATACATATTTTAATTATATATTTTTTGAAATTTATCTACACTTAAATATTAACATGTTTGATTTAGGGAACAATGGATAATTCATGGAGGATAACGGGGATATTTTGTGATGAAAGGAAGCAATTCTAGAGAAGGTAGATTGGACACCAGCCCATTGATGAGACTATGGGGCCCAACATACATTCCCAATGAATCCCAAATTTCGTGAGATGATATAAGACATTTATAGGAACAAATCACGATTTATGATCCAATGCTAATTCTGCCTCTATGGTGTCCATTTAGGCGGCCCAAGTTAGAGATAAAATTCTGTGCCAGATTCTGCGGCCCAAAAAAACAGCCCACCAATTTGATCATATCTCAGAATCCACTACTACTTTTGGTCTGATATTTTAGAGGATGTTAGGAGACATCCATATATTAATTTAAGTCAGCTATGGCCCACCGAAATGTGGCCATATATAAGGTTTTTCAAGCGCGTCTGTTCGGTGCATGAAAGATGGATGCCTTTTCGGGTCAAGGGTGGAAAGTCTTCTTTCCAAAAACTTTCCACCACCCTAGGCCTACCATAATCAAGTGGGATGCTTTGTACTATTGGAGGCTCGAACCAAGGCTTCCAAAATTCCTATTTAAGGCAGTGGTAGTGGATGAGTTGATAATCTTTGGTGCTTAGTTTCATTGTAGTGTTATGCTGCCACCTTGTGTTTGTAATCACATTTCTTTCTCATGTAAGTTGTTTAATTCACCTTAGTTTCTTAATAAAAGTTCTTCATTTACTATTATTCTGTTCTTCTACTTATCACTTTGATACCGTTGGTTCAAGGTGTGAATTTATTCACACCATACTTTGTGATATTTATCACACAATGGAGGAGTGATCTTTTTTTGTTGTTGTTTTTACTTCTTCAATTCCACCCTTGTAAGTCTACTTCCTGCTTCCGTTGAGGACATGCCATCAATGGAGGGCTAACTATTTTATGGGTTGATCCAAGGGAGTAGCAAGGGGATGGATTGGATGTTATTTATCACTCCATTAATGGCTAATCACTTCTTTTAAATGAGATTTTTATTTGATGATTTTAAAACATCTTCATCCTTATTGAATTTAAGGTCACACATTTCAAGTGCTAATACGAACCTCTACCTTGGAGTGCTCAAAACTTTGATCCTTCAAGTGTATAGGTGATTATTATTAGGGTGTGTAGGAATTAAAATAGTAAGTGATGATTTCATTTGATCTTCTTAAATGAATCCATCTCAATTATAAGAAATTGAAATCATTAAAAAAGTAGATCATCCAATTCACCCCGAGCGATAACCTAGGATCAACTCATTCTTTTAAATTGAATTCACTTAAATATGTTAGTTATCCTTTAAACCCATATAAAATCAACCCAATTTGGCCACTTCATATCCAAAAATAGTCCATAGAATGTACGTGTATATAGGTTTCTTCTTAGGTATCTAAGGATTCGATAACCCAAGCTAAACTACAAGGACCGTTCTACCTTCATCTCTTGGGTAAATTTGAGCGAGAATCATAAGGCCTAGTATATAAATATATCATTATGTCTGAGATATTGAAATCCAAAATTATTCATTTACATCATTGAGAACTTATTTATTATGGTCCATGGTATTAAAACATTGATATTATCTATGGTTGTAATTTACGCTCAAGTTATTGATTAAAGAACATGTTTTTTATGTTATATACCTTTCCATATTGATTATTCATTATTTACAGATGATATATTCTAGTGTACATAACCCTTATGGATAATTTTATATCACCCATATTTTATTTCCTTTCCCTTGGATATGAAGAAAGACTCATAGAATAAGTTTAAGGATGTAGAATATTTACTTTTACTATGTTTTTATATTTCATTTTAAATGTAATATGGGAAGAACACTTGTATTTTTTTCTATAAGACTACTAAACTTAACGGTCCATCAATATGACACTCCTTGTATCATATTCCAATATAAAAATGTATACACTAACTTTGAGTTACTAAAGTTAGGGTTTTTACATTCCAGAAAATTTTCATGTAATAATATCACCTATGAAAAAAACTAATTCTATTCTTTCTTTTCTAATTATAACTTCCTTCTCCATATAATAGAATAATTATTTATAATTTTATAGCCGATATATCCCCAATATCACATCCAAACCCATCAAAGGTATAATGATTAAATTTGAAACTAGCAATAACCCATTCATTCTACTTTGAATTTCCTAAAATAAATTTATTACAATAAAAGTAACACTCAATGTTCCAAAAGATAAATAAATTCTTAATGCAAGAGGGGCTGATGTAACAATATTAGAAAACATTTTTTATATAAATAAGTGCATACATACTGAATTAAAAATGAATTATATAATTTTGAGTGTATAATAAAAGTACATATTATCACATTTTTTGAAGATTAAACTTTGAAATTTTTTATTTTATCAAATCAACAATGATCTATAGGTTTCTTGTAAGAAAGATTCCCTTAGAGATTAGGGTATTGATTTGAGTGATTCCCTATATCTCTATAGCTGAATCATTGAAAATTGACTGCTTCTATCTTTCCTTTGAACTCATTATCTTGATTAAATTTCTCTCCACATTTAAATCATACACCAAATCATTTTTTATGAAACCATGGGTGTCTGTTTCTACATTTTTTACTTATAAAGAAATCAACTCTTCCCTTATTTTCCATTACAGTTGTTCTTCCAACTTAGTGATCAACCATTATATTGTTCTCAGGTTTTCCTTTGTAATTGAAGGATTTTGAAAACTCTTTCTCAGTCTTGATAGAACTTTATACAATTTCATTATATGATGAATTGGTTTGAGTGACCAAAGATCCACAAATAATTGGCTTCAAACCATCAAATAAATGATAAATCTTACTTTCTAGATTGAGTAGATAATCCGAGACATACCTCACTAATCCTATGAAATTGGACACATACTCAACCACCATATTTTCTTCCTTTTGTCATAAATTTAAGAATTTTTTTAAATCATCATCATATATAATGTTCTGGTTTGGCGTGCCAATAAACTAGTATCCATTATGGTAACCACATGACATCAAGTATATCTTCCCATACACCATAGGATTCCAACTAGTAGCGAGTGTATCAAGGAAGTTTAGAGGAGAGACTATAACCTCGAAATCAGAGTTGCATAATTGTAAGTAGAGAGTAAATATCTGAAACATTAGATTCAATATAAAGAAATGATAAAGAAATGGAATATGGGTGCAATGTCAACTGAATATAAAATATGGATAACACTAGTCCATAAAAAAATTCCTTGAAAAAATGATGGTACAAAAGATAAAAATGTAAACATACTACATGATTTACAATTCTGTAAAATATAGGAAACAAGATTGAAAATAACTAAAAATCCCAAAGTTGATATCCACGAGAATCCTGAGCTCTGGATCAGTCCTGTTCTCCTAACTCCTACGATACGAGAAAAACAATATAAGCAATGTTCCATTTTCCAGCAAACAAGTAGGCCTACTCAAGTACCAATAGTACCTGATCAGGGTGTGAGATATATATCTTAGTAGGCCGGCCCCCACAGTGTCTTGTCCAATCTATCCAGTGCTATATAAATTTAGCAGTGTGAAATCAGTTTTATGAAAATTAAAAAAGTAATAAAAAGTAAACATCTTATAAATTCTAGATTCCCACTTATACCCAAATACCTTTAATCAAATTAATTTAAGTAAGAAGTATTTGATTTAACATTAAATCTTGTGTCATTTTAACTGAGTTGACAAAGATAATTCAACCCATTTAATTAATAAATCTTGAATCCCGATGCATTACCCAGTGTACACCATATGGATGTATTCAAATATGCTCAAAAATTCCATCTGTTGAACATAACCAAGACCGAATCCAATCTGGTTCTATGGCTTGGTAGACACATCACATGATTCATTTAATCCATTAATCAATTTAGAACCTACACCTATCCAATGGATTGCTATGTTGGAACCCAGTTATCAATCTAGGTATAATATAAACCAACACCCAACAAGCCTGTCCTTGGTGAAACTCTCAGGATCTTGGTATCACTCTTGGTGTAGTATAATGTCTCATCCACCGGATTTCATCCTTGGCGGTCCACTGAGGGAGCCTAAGTATCACCCATGGTATAGATAATCAATTCCCTTTTTAAGTACATCCTCAAAATCCTCTAGGTAATCCTAGTATCACTTGGAATATAACAGTCAAAATCCCTTATGAGTCTATCCTTGGTATCCAAGTATCACTTATTCATAAAAGTCAATCCTCAACGAGTCCATCCATGGAATTCATAACTTGATTCCATGTTTCACCAATGGATTATAATAGTCAAACATAATATCATTTGTATATGTCATGGATGAAATAATAACATCTCATTTAAAACCTCACCCCAAGGGTGGTTAAAGGCACAGAGCAACCTAACTAGGCTTGTCTCACAATTACTCATGTCGTTATTTCAATATACAAATCTTCACATGCATAACAAGCCATTACATGGAATAAACATCAATTAACTCACATGATATTTTTTTTATAACAGTCTTATCAATATTAAATAAACTACTAAATGGCATAATATTATATATCTTACATGGGAATAACCATACAAAGACAATTCATGCTTAATCACAAAATGACATAATAAGGACCAAGGGTCATGGTCACTCATCCCTCCCCATTCAATCAATTTAATTAAAAATTCAGTATACAATTCAATTAAATATTTGATATCCCATGACATGGGGTAAAAAGGAACACCACTAGGGGGTACAAATCATAAGCTATCAAAATGGACATTTAATCCAACACACCAAAGGGGTGGTTTACTCAATGTTCTCAACCTATAACAAAGTTTTATTCCTCATTAAGCACACATTCCATGCCTATCTATTTTAGGAACTTAATATAACTATAAACAATTAATTTTAAATATAAAAGTAGAGGATATATTCTATCAATCCTCAAATTAACAATGTCCATCATGTATGGAGAACATCCAATTAGTTTGACAAAAAATGATTTAAACTAACTAATGTAACACCTTAACCCCAATTTCCCAGAATCGGTGAATTATTTTTTTACATTGGCATGATCACATGAAATCAAATCCCGAAGGACTGATCAGTTTAGTATCCTTGGAAACACTATATACAAACATAAGTTTTAAATTTTTTCATGAAATGAAAAATAACATAGTGACCCCTTTGAAAACAGTCATATCCCTTAGATTATCCCTACTGGTAAGTCATAACATACTTCTTTACATCATGGGTAAAAATGAAACATAAGAAGGGGGGGAGCTCAGATGATTAGTAAGGATAAACAACATAGAAGAAGCTAACATAAATAAGCATAAACATTTAAAAAAAATGTATAAAACTAAAATCAATCCTTTAAAACATAATCATCAGCATAATATGGAAAGAATAAATCAAATAATTCAATTTAAACATGGTTATTCTACTAGTGTAATAATCACATGAAATATCAATAACTAATCTCATAATGAGGGATTGCATAATGCAAGACACCATAACCATACCGTCAAGTCCTCATGAAAACACTATACATAACCATATCATCAAGACCTCATGCCCAGACAGTAGTTTGTCTCATGATACCACCAATGTAATAAGGGGATATAGTATACCCCACCTGTCACTTACTAATTCAAATTAATTCTTCATATAAAAAGGGTGAAATATAACATAAACATTTATATTAAAACTGTCATAAAAAATGTTAATAATTAAATTCAAACCATGAATGGTATCAAAATAGCACATCCATCATTAGACATATCAAAAAACCTTAAATAAAACATGAAATATTGTATCTTAATAAATAAAACTCAATTAAGAATAAAATCTAACAAAGGATTTGATATAGATGAAAATAATATAAAAAAATCATTAAAACTCTTTAATAGAAATATAACTTTTCAATTTGAAATCACTTAAAAGTCATGTAATTATAAAAGAAAAAATATCTGTTGAAAACAAACTTGTAATATTATATGGGAAACTTCAAAATGTTGAGGCATCATAATGGTGGAAAATAGATGCTCATGTCGTATAAGTTTAAAAAAACATTCTTTCCTTAATTTATCAAAAAGTTCACAAGGTACCTTATTTGGAAAATGATAGAAATATTCCTTTCAAAACATTTTATAAAAATTAAAACATGGGTAAAAATGACTTTAAATAGTTTTTGATAATTTTTTGAATTACATTTTAAGAAACATTGACATGGATGATAAGGATATCACGATAGATACTTATGTATAAACAACCTCAGAAAATAATGAGATTGTAAAATTAACCCTTACCTTGTAATTTCCTTTAGTCGAGGGTGATTTAATCTCCTATATAATGGTTAATGTATGTTATTAAATTATACCAAAATAATATCCATTTTTATG
This sequence comes from Viscum album, assembly GCA_963277665.1. Classification (NCBI taxonomy): domain Eukaryota; kingdom Viridiplantae; phylum Streptophyta; class Magnoliopsida; order Santalales; family Viscaceae; genus Viscum; species Viscum album. The sequence goes on from OY728119.1 coordinate 1,984,866,753, forward strand.
ATATCATATATTATCCTCTTATATCATTCTGTTAATAATATTTCAGTGTCACCATTATTTCAGGTGTTAAATACTTCATTTTACTATGCCTATTTTGTTGTGTAAGTCCTGTTTATTATGAATAATATGTATTTTATTCATATCCATAATGATATAAAGTTCATAATAATTATTTTTTAGATATAATATAAATTTTATAATCATTCTTTAATAGTTAATGTGTAGAATGAATCTCACAGCGTCATAGAGACGGTATGCCGTACATATGCACGAGTGACAATATCGTTCCCTTGATGGTTAAAAGGTATTTAATTGGATGATATATTAATTATATATAATAATAATCATATTATATTCATTATTTATATCCTTTATACTTATCATTATACACTTATAAATAAGGTAGTTTTGAATAACAAATTACACCACGACGTGGAGATGACAAGTCGTACATATGCACGCATGGTGATATTTTCATTCATAGGATGGACAAGAGGAGGAACATTGTTGTACCATAATCATAATAAAAACTCAGCATGTATATGATACTGGAATAATTACTTTAGTATGGAAACAAAAAATGTGGAGGAAGTAGAAGAAGAAAGGAAATAGAATGGAATTGATAAAACAATTACCTCTTCTTTGAGGGTATCCTTTTGATTTGCACAAAAGGAATCCTTAAGATGTATTTTTTTCCAAGTTATGGAATATATTATGGAGTGATAAAAGTTTTTAGGAGAAGTGGGATGGGTTTGTACGAGCCAATGGGCTTTATAGGCGCGAATAAAACAGAAGGATAGGTGCTCTTTTATAGTAGAAGGGAGGGGCACTTTTGGAAACTCCAAAAGTATTAAATTATTATAAATTGATTTTAGATTTAAAATAGCTCCAAATTGAGTTCCTTATAGGTAAATATTATTATGGGATGAAATAATCTCAAATAATTGTTTTTAGATAAGTTTAGGTTACAAAATTAACATTATCTTTTGTATTTAACCCTTAGTTAAATAGTTTAACTCTTATCGTGTTTACTCGTCTTTTTATAATATGGGGTTGCCATTGTTATGATAAAATTCCAAAATAACCACAATAGAATCATTTATGAAATATTTAATATTATACTTGTTAGTTTTATGAACCTGAGTTTTTTAAGGAATTTTATAACATTTAATAAAATATTATTTATTTTTAAGTATCATTTATGTCAATTTTGATACTATTCAATATTTTCATTTTTAGAAATGTCACAAAAACATGATAACTTAGAACCAATACTTCCAAAGTGTCTCTAACATGTATATTTTATCTATAAAATTCTTTTATTTCATTAATTAAGTCAAATTATATTTATTTTAATATTTTTAATATATTTTAATTGATTTTTTCCTTTAATAATTCAATTACTCCATCATTATTATGCCACCATTTAATTTAATTATTTATTTAATAAAATTATAAATAAACTACAATTATGCAGACAAAAAATTTTCTTTTTAAAGGAAACTTATTGTTTACCATATCACTTATATAACCTCATATTAAAATTGATATAGTTATTAAAATTTCAATATGACATTTTTAACGCCTTTTTAAATAAAATATAATAAATTCCTTTATCTAATAAAAGTGACTTAAAAAGGATCATATTTTCTAACTAAGATCTAATTTGATCTAAAATATCTTATACATTGAAATTAGGACTAGTGTGGGTAATATTATATTATTATAATAATATTTTTACCTTTAATAACCCTATTTAACTTTAACCGTGGTAAATAAAATCTAAAAGTTAGTATTCACTAAAAAATATTTTGAACATATTAGAAAATTATGTTAATAATATTACAATCATGTATATCCTTTTTTCAAAATTAAGTTCATAGAATTGGTAAAATTACATTTAATGAAAATCCTGTAGATGTGGCTAGAAGGTGGGTAAAAGAGACTTTCAAAAGTTCAATAAATTTTTATATCTAACTCTATTATAAAATGAATATAATGAACTATATTGGATCAATATATGTATTATTTATCTATTGTTACTTTGAAATAAATTTATAGTTAAATAATTATTTAAATTAAAAAGTCATTTTTAACAACAATGTAGTATTTTTCACTATTAATCAAAAATTGAAACTTTTCATAAAAAAAACAAAAAATTCACCCTAAGATAATTTCAATGTAATGAATTCAAAAATGAAGTCTATTTTGAAATATAAAATTTATAAAATTTATAATTTGTTTAATACTATTAATAACCTCTTATTTTAACAGCTAGTTTGATAGGTCTTAGTGTTCTCAAAATCGGTGTTGTGTGCAGCGCAAGCTACTGAATTATTTAAAATGAAGCATTCCATGGAAGGTTGGGGTGTTACATTCTTCTCTACTTCAAATAATTTTATCTCAAAATTTCTAAAATATCACCCCCTAAAAATATTCGGGTGCTTCTTCATTATTAGATATTCAGGTTCCCATGTCGCCTCTTCTGTTATATGGTTTCTCCAAAGAACATTCACCAGACGAGTCTTTATATTTGTAATCAATTGTTCTTTGGTATTAAGAATATTTATAGGATATCCATAATAAGACAAATCAGGTTCTAGTTATATTTCTTTGTAGTTGAATATATGCATTGGGTCTAACATATATTTCATTAATAGTGATACATAGAACACATCATGAACTTTGGAGAGAATTAGAGGCATTTCCAAATGGTAAGATAAAGCTTTAATTCATTCCATAATTTTGAATGGTACAATATTCCCAGGATATAATTTACTATTCTTAAAAAATCATATAACACCCTTCCATGGAGATACCTTCATGAAAATGTGATCTCCTACTTGAAATTAAAAATCTTTCCTTCGATTACGGGCATAACTATTTTTCACACATTGATATGTTTTGATATGGTTTTGAATAATATTCTCCTTTTCCATTTTTCTCAAAAAGTTCTAGGCCTAAAAGATTTATTTCACCAAAAACATCCCAACAAGTTGGTGTATGACATCTCTTTCCATATAATGCTTCATATGATGCCATCTAAAAACTTAAATGGAAGCTATTTTTATATGAAAATTCTACTTGAGGTAAAAATTGATCCCACATACTTTGAAAGTTAATTGAGAAATATGTCAACATGTATTCTAAAGTTTGAATAGTGTATTATGATTTTCCATCAGTTTGAGGGTGGTATCTTGGGTCTTCTGATTAATTTTCTAGAATTTGGATATAAAATGGGGATCATGATCAGAAATAATCAATATGGGCATACCATGAAGTCTTACTGTTTTATAAATATATAGTCCTTCTAAACATTGAAGTGGTAAATATTCTTTTTAGAAAGAAAATGTGATGATTTGGTAAATTGATAAAAAAAAACCTGTATTTCATCATTTATTCTAGGTGTCTTTGGTTGCCTTAGGAAGAATTCTGTTAGAATATCATCCTATTTACACATCGGTATAGGAAGAGGTTGCATGGCTTATCTAGGATGTTGTCTTCCAGACTTCACCTATTGAAAAACCAAAGATCTTAAAACATAATTTTCAATCTCCCTCATCATTTTTCCCATAAAAAAATATTCTTTCAAATAACTATACATCTTAGTTCTACCAGGGTGTGTAGATAAACGAGATCTATGAGAAACATCCAATAACTTCATTTTTAGCGCAGGTATAACAAGAACATAAAGCTTCTTCCCAAATTTCAAAACTTTATCTTAAAATTATAAGTAAATCAATCAATAATAATTCATAAATTTAATTTTTTTAAAACTCCTCATCTTAGTTTGAGACCTTTTTATCCTTTCCAGTAAATAAAGTTTGGAAACCATTTTAAAAGTAGTGATGTTTCATCTTACATGATAATTCCCAAATCTATCTTTACTAGATCCATGAACGTAGGATCATTTTCAACTCTAATTATGTTTATAACTCCCTGGTCCTTTCTGTTCAATGCATCTATCACCCTATTTTCCTTCCCAAGGTCGTACTGCATTATGAAATCATATTACTTGAGTAGCTCAAGCCATATACTTTGTCTCATGTTGAGTTCATTATATGAGAAAATATATTTCAAACTCTTATGATCTTTATATATCTCACAACTTTCACCATAGAGATAATGTCTCCTTTTCTTTAGATAAATGGTTATTGCTTCTAACTCAAGATCATTAATTGGGTAGTTTTGTTCATTATTTTTTAACCACCTTGTTGCATATGTAATAAACCTATAATTTTTTATAAGAAGAAAAACAAAACCTTTATTTGATGCATCAGTGTAAATAAAAAACCTATCATTCTCAAATGCTAATGTCAAGATAGGAGAATTAAATAATCTTCTATTTATTTCTATAAAAAATTCATCACACTCTTTTTTCCAAACAAACTTAGCCCCTTTTCATGTGAGATTGGTTAATGGGTTATCCAATTAGGAAAAATTCTGAATGAAATGCTAATGGTAACCTACTAATCCAATAAAACTGTGAACCTCGATTATACTCATCGATACTGGACATTCTTGGATTACCTTTGTCATTGCAGGATTAATAGATATTCTTTCCTTGGAGAACATATTTCCAAGAAAATAAATTTTCTGAAGCCAAAATTCACACATGCCAAACTTCCCATATAGTTTATTTCTTCTAAGATAATTTAGTACAATTCATAAATGGATCTCATGGTCTTCATAGATTTTGGATTATACCCTGATATCATCAATAAGTACTATGAAAATATCATCAAGATATTCCTTGAGCACTATGTTCATTAGATTCAGGAAAACATAGGGTGATTTAGTAAGTCTGAAGGGTGTTACTATAAACTCGTAATGCCCATACTTGTTTCAGAAAACCGTCTTTGGAATAAATTCATTGTTTACATGCAATTTAAGATAACCAAAATGATGGTCAATCTTTAAAAAATATAGAGCTCCACAAAGTTGATAAAACAAATCATCAATGCACGGAAGGGGATACTTATTCTCTATTGTAATAGCATTTATTTCCCTATAATCAATCAACAGTCTCATAGATGAATCTTTCTTATTAACAAAAATAACTGGGGATCCATATGGAGAAACACTAAGGAGAATAAATACCTTATTACTCAACTCCTCTAGTTTTTTCTTCGTCTCTACTAATTCCATAGTGGCCATTCTATAGAGAGTTTTTGATATTGGCCATGCATCAAGGATTAAATCAACAGATAAACTGAACTTCCCTCTTTGGAGGATGTCCAGGTAAATCCTCTAGAAATACATCAATGTATTATTTTACAATAGGTACAAACAAAATTTCAATATTAGTAGGTTTTATCTTCTCTTATTCCCCAATAATTTTATTTAGAATAGCCATAAGAGGTGGATCTATATAAGAATCAGATGAAAAAATTTTATTCTCTAAAGGTAATGGATTCTACATTTTCCTTAAAAATCACAATATCCTTATTCATGCAATAAATTTTCTCATCATATTTTGATAGCCAGTCCATAGAGAGGATTATATCAAATTTGACCAAAGGTATGATTATAATGTTAGAAGATAAATCATGATTATATTCCATAATGGGAATTACCAGACACATCCTTGTTCTCATGAGACTTCCCTTAGTGGTTTTAACTGAAAACTCCCATATTAATTTGAATAATAAATATCTATTTTTTAAAGAAAAATAGAAATACATAAAGTAATTTGAGGATCAAAAATCAAATAAATCTTCAGTTAAATTTGAGGAACTATTTAAAGTACATGCTACCACATCATTTGGAACTTCAACCTCAGCAATAGTGACATCAAATTCTTGGACTTTATCCCTTGTCCTTTTCTAGATAAGGTTTCCTTAATTCTTAGTACAATAATTTTCATAATGTCCCAACTCTTTAAAATTGTATCATTGAACATTGGTAGATTATTTCTTTCCCTTAAAATCATGAGTTTGGTGGCATTTATCTCTACACTTATAAAAAAATCCCATCCTAATTTAAAAAGTATTGGGGCAGTTCTTACCACAATTACTATATGGTGGAAATTTATCTTTTCCCTTCATCCTCGTATTTCCTATTCTAGAGTGTTCTGTGGACCTCTTCTTCTCTTACTTTACTTTAAATTCATAATACTTAGAGAATTCATTTTCATTCTTGATAGCATATGAGACTATATATTTGTACGATGAGAAATATTGTGAGACCAATTACTATCAGAGGAATGGTTTTAACCCATAAAAAGTAGATAGATATTACTTATTTTGTTTTTTATGTAGTCTGCAACACGCCTTGATAATATTTTGATGTTATCTTTATACTTTGAAACATTCTCACCCTCCTTCTACCTCATACTCAAAAATTGCCTCTCTATATCCACTTGTAGATCACGAAGCAAGTGTTTTTCAAGGAAGTGTTCTTTAAATTACATCTATTTTGTATATTCTACCTCTTAAACCTTATTTATGTTTTTATTTAGTTACCCCCATTGATCTACATCTCATGATAGATGATAGTCTTCCATAAAAACTTTTTCCCTTTCATTACTCCACAAAGAATGAATTTTTTTTCTCTATGGAACTTATCCATTTCTCATCTTCAAATAGAATTTTTGTCCCATTGAATATTGGAGTATGTTTTATCATGATGCTTTATAACATTAGTCCTCCACATTGCGGATCAAGATTCTCCATATGGGTAAGGTTATTATTCATAACCTGAGTCACTTGCCCCAGTATGGTTATAATCTATCCAGCGCTAGTTGTATCAATAGACCCACTATCATTATCTTGCATAGAAGGTCAATACCTAGATGGATTATTTTTGTTGATAAAATTTCCATTCCTTCCACTTGTGACCATTTCTAAATAATGGAATACACTAGATAAGGTTATGAATCATATTTCATAATTCCAAAATAGGAAACTAATTTACATAAATTGAAACATTTATGCACATATATTCCGTAATCATAAAAATGGTTTCTTTGGGGATATATTTAATCATAAATCCTTTGTAATGGTTTGAAAAGAAAATTTGAATTATCCTATGAATATCTCCCAGGAGTTTCAAACCAGGTGGACAGTAACTCCCATTTTCATGCACCAGGTCACCCTGAGTCAAGCCTAGAACACCTAGTCGGAGTTGTTACTACTAGGTAAATCTGTGTCAGAACCACATCAACATATAGTATCTAGATAGGGATATATTTTCTTGTAATACACACTTAATATCTAAATTACCAAATTTTTAGGATGTTCTTATTTACTTATCCTCAAAGTCTATCTTAGGGTAGTGTCCCCTAATTAACATTTCTTCTAAATCTAGTTTCTGTGGTTTGTACTAAAATTCCTTCAATACCAACTATAATACCCAAACCCAATTACCCAGAGTTGGTGAATTATCTTATTATATTGTCATGATCAAAAGAAATCAAATCCCAAAGGACTGACCCATTTAGTACCCTTTAAAAAACTTGATACAAAAATAAGTTTTATACTACACATTGAAATGAAAAACAACACAGTGTATCCTTTTAAAACACTCATATCCCATAGATTATCACTGTAGGTGCATCATAATATACTTCTTCTCATCCTGGGTAAAAATTAAACTTAAGAAAGGGGTGACCTCAGATGCCCAGTAAGGATAAACAATATAACAGAAGATATCATAAATAAGCATAACCTTTTAAGGAAAGGTACAAAACCAAAACACATACATTTTAAACACAATCTTCAGCATAATATGGAAAGAATAAATCAAATAATTCTATTTAATAATTCACATGGAAATTCTACTAGTATAATAATCACATGAAATATCAATAACTTATCTTATAATGAGGGAATGCATAATGATGAACATCACAACCATACCACCAGGTCCTCATGCCAAGACTATACATAACTATACCATCAAGGCCTTATGACCAGATACTAGTTTGTCTCATGAGACCTAACAATGCATCGAGGGGCTATAATAGGCCCCACCCATCACTTAATAAGTCCAATGCATTCCTCATATGAAAAGGGTGAAACATAACATAAACATTCATATTAAAACTAGAATAATAAATTTTAATACATTGACCATAAACAATGAATGGTATCAAAATAGAACATCCATAGTAAAAAATATAATAAAAAATATAATAATATATGTAATATTGTATCATAATAAATCAATGTCAATTAAGCATAAAATCCAACAAAGGATGTTTACATCGTTGAAAATAATCTAACAAAATAATTAAAATTATTCGAGAGAAATATCCCTTTTTTTACTTTAAAATATTTTCAATATTTTCAATTATAAATGAAAAATTTTCGTTTTAAAATAACCTTGTAAGATTATAAGGGAAGATTAAAAATGTTAATTCATCATAACTTCAGAAAATAGCTGCTAGTTCCATATAATTTAAAAAAACATTCTTTCCATAATTTGTCTAAAAGGTCATAAAGTTCCTATTTTGGAGAAAGATAGAAGGATTCCATTCAAAAAAATTTATAAAATTTAAAACATGGGTAATAATGAATTTAAATAATAGTTGATAATATCTTGAGTTACATTTTAAGAATCATGGACATGGATGATAAAAATGTCCCAATAGATACCCTTGAATGGCCTGAAGGCCTTCTTATTTATTTATTTTTAGATAATTTCCCTTTTAAGGGTTGAAGGGGATCCCTACTTGACCAATATTACCAATTCCCATGGACCATTTAGGACCCAATACATGACATTAAATGCCAAAGACCTATCACATTTGCAACAAACCCTCCCCAGCATCTGCATCTTGAAGGTGACTGGCTCCCCACCTCCCATGGATGATCATCTAGAATTGTACCATGCAAAGCATCATAGTTCCTGGTCACAACAGAATTTTCTATACCCTATCATTCTTCTAATATGGTTAGCTCTACTTTGGTGGTTTCAATTCTTTATTCTGAATCCTCATCTGGACCTGCTCCTGTGTGGTTTGCCCGATCGGTCCTTTTTATGGCCCAAAAACCCTTTGGTCCAATGGCCATTGGGGGCTCGAAGGCCAATGGTGGCCCAAAGACTCTTAAAAACTGAAGGACTAATGGCCTAAAGGCCCTTTGTGTCATGAAGACCCTAAGTTCTATAGTCCCAAACCGGTGGCCCGAGTGTCCAAATCAGATGAATAGTGCTGTCTGCTATAATACTACAAAATACCTACAATATTAACTACTATAGTACTGCTACAATAACCTATAAATTCACCCCCACCTGGATTTTTTCCTGAGACTCTTGGATTCCAATCAGGAGCCTCTACCACTTGGGTATAGACTCATTGGATCCCTGTAGATACTTAGTTGTAAACAACCTCAAATAATAATCAGATTGTGAAATTAACTGTTACCTTTTACCTTCCATTAGTCAAGGGTGAATTAAAGACCTATATAATGGATAAATTATGTTAATAAATTATACTATAACCATATATATATATATTTATGATTCCTTATATTATCCTTTTATATCATTTTGTTATAATATTTTAGTATTGCCATTGTTTTGGGTGTTAACTGATTCATTTTACCATGCTTGTTCTGTTGTGTAAGTCATATCTTTCATGAATAAAAGTATTTTATTCATATAAATAATGATATAAAGTTCATAATAAATATTTTCACACTTAATATAAATTTTACATTCATTGATTAATGATTAACATAGATAAGGAATCTCACTGTGTCGTGGAGATTGTATGCCGTACGTACACACAAGGGACAATATCATTCCCTTGATAGTTAAATGGTATATAATTGAATGGTATATTAATTATACAGAATAATTATCAGGTTATATTCATTATTTATATCCATTATACTCATCATTATACCCATCCAAATAAATTAGTGTTGAATAACAAATTACACCACAACGTGGAGATGCTATGTCGCACGCACGCACGCACGGTGATATTGTTATTCGTAGGACAAATAAAAGGTGGAACATGGTTTTCCATAATCATAAAAACATTTAAACATGTATATTATACTATATTTATTACTTTTTTATGGATAATACAAAGGAGGATGAAGTAGAATAAGAAAAGAAATTGAATGGAATTAGTAAATTAATCACCTCTTCTTTGATCATCTTCTTTTCATTTTCACAAAAGGACTCCTTATGATGGATTTATTTAAAAATAATGGACTCTAGGATGAATTTAGGGAAGTTTGAAGGATAATATTTTAGGTTTTGGTCAATCTAAAGGGATTTATAGGTTGTGAATAAAAGAGAAATATAGGTGCTCTTTTATAAGAGAGGGGATGGGCTCTTTTGGACACTCCTAAATTATTAAATTTTTATCAATTTATTTTCAGTTTAAAATAGATAAAAAGTGAGTTAATTTGTGGAAAATATGAGGATGGGTATAAATCCTCTCAAATTTTTTTTTATAAATATTTATGTAACAATATTACTCATATATTTTTAATTTAACCCTTAGTTAAACTGTTTAACACTAACCATGTTTACTTGTCTTTTTATAATATAGGGTTAATATAGTTACTATAAAAATCCAAAAGAATCCCAATTGGATCATTTATGAAATATTTTACATTATCCTTGTTATTTGCCCAAACCTTATATTTTTATTAATTTTATAACATTTAATAAAATATTATTTATTTTAAAGTATCATTTTGTCAATTTTGATACTATTCAACATTTTCATTTTTACAATTTTTAAAACAACATGATAAATTAAATCCAATACTTCCAATATATCACTAACATGTTTATGGTATCTATTAAATTAGTATATGTTATTAATTAAGTGAAATTATAATTATTTTATTATTTTTAATGTCATTTTATTTTTTCTTCCTTTCATAATTCAATTACTGCATCATTATTGTGTCACCATTTAATTTAGTTATATATATCCTAAAATTATAATTAAATTAAAATTATTCATATAAACATGTTATATTTATAAAAAATTTTTATAGTTGACCATATCACTTATATCCATATATTAAAAATGATATCGTTATTAAAATTTGAGTGTGACCTTTTTAACACTTCTTTAAATAAAAATATAATAAATGAAATAATCTATCATAAGTGGCTTAAAGAGGATCAAATTTTCTACTTAAGGTTTATTTTGGTCGAAAAAAACTTATACAATTAAATTAGGACAAGTGTTTGCGTAATAGTTTATTATTATAATATTATTTTTACATTTAATTACCCTATTTAATTTTAACCGTGGTAAATAAAATCCAAAAGTTACTATTAAAAAAATATTTTGATCCTATTCGACCAAATTTTTCATACTAATTACAACCATGTATGTCTGTTTTAATAAATTCAATTTATAGAAGAAGTAAAATTACATTTAATGCAAATCCCATAGATGTGGCTAGAAGGCAGATAAAAGAGACGTTCAAAAGTTCAATAATTTTTTATATCTACTTATATTATAAAATGATTCCAACGAACTATATTGGATTAATAGATGTATTATTTATCTATTGTGACTTTAAAAATCAATTTACAGTGAAATATTTATTTAAATGAAAAAGTCGATTTTTAAAAATAATGCAGTATTTTTCACTTTTCATCAAGAATTGAAACTTTTCAGAAAAATAACAAAAATTAATCATAAGATAATTTCGATGTTCATAATTCAAAAGTGAAGTATATTTTAAAAAATAAAATTTATAAATTTCATAATTTAGTTAATATTATTCATAACATCTTTTTAAATGGCTAGATTGATTGGTAATGGTGCGCTTAAACTCAGTGTTGTGTGCAATTTAAGCTATTGAATTATTTAAAAATAAGCATATCATGGAAGCTTGGGGAGTTACAAATAATCATTAATTTTCATCTTAAAAGAAAGAGCACCTCTATTAGTGGGGTTTTATTACAAAAACATGACTTTGTTTCTCAAAAAAATCATTTAACCTCTTAAGAATTTCTTTTAGGATATCCTAATTCAATTTATCAAGGAACACATGTTTCAAATTATATAAAGAAGAACTTAAACCATTCTTAAATTTTAAGGGTTCAAGGAAAGGGATCATACCACTAGAAGCAAACCAATACAAGATGAACACTCAACACTTGACAACAAATTTAACTCAAAGCTTCACCACACTTTCATGAACATATATTATATATATATAAATATATCCCCAAATCCAAAGTAAATATTCCGCTCTCCATGAGGGAATATATATAAGCATGATATATATACATACCTATGTATGTGAGTGCACACCTTTAAAGATTATCTTAACCCCATTTAATTTATACACGAGACTCGAAATACCAAACGACCCAAAATTTTATTGAGAAACAATAGGAAGAAGATGAAAACCTTTACTTAAATTGACGACAATGATCCAAATCCAACCCATCTTATTTACCTTCGGCAGTGGATGCCAGAACACGCAAGAATGGAAACCGAGAGGCCCTTCGCATACCCTAACATCAAAGGAAAAAAAATTAGTGTTAACCCATACCTAAGGTTATGCCTCACATAACAAGGGTGATGGGGAGAGGATAATCCACCGAAGTGAAGGATGAAGATGAGGGAGGGAGTCTTATCTCCACAAGATGACCATGAATCACAATGAGATTCGGGTGAAACGCTGTAGAAGGGGGGTGGTCGAGGGAGCTTTATTTCATTGCTTGTGAAAACCCCAAGGGGGTGTTACGTTTGGGGGTAGAAATGGGTAGATTAAAGTTTTATTTTTTTTATTTGAAATTAAATAATTAAATTAAATTTTTTTAAAATAGGTCATCATGAAGGGTTTGGGCTGCACTATTTGGAATATTATTCACCAACCATGCACCCTATACTAGGCACATGGTCAAACCACATGACTTTTACCACATATTTTAGATACCATGCTCCAACAATGTTGTGAATTGTGTTTAGATACTTCCCAAAACCACTAACAGTGTGACCTTGGTGCATGGTTTGGAAAACCATGCGTAGACCGTGTGAAAGATTCTACTCACCTGTGTAAGGCCACACATTTTCTTTCTATGGGCCGCATGGTTTTATACAAACCATGCACCCTAAGAAGACCCCTTTAAAAACTGATTTTCTAGGTCCAACATTCCCAAAACTCTTTAGAACACATGGGAAACCTCTCCGACCTTTACCCAAGTCCAAAAACAACACTCTTAGAATTATGTTCTGAAGCTTATTTTCAAAAATGGATAGTCCTATAATCATGAAAAATTTAAATTCCCTTGGAATTTCATCTGGTCAAAAATCACTGGTTCTTACAAATTCCCAACCATAGAGATTTTCGTCCCCGTGAATCCTTGGGGAACAACAAATACATAACCTAACTTACAAGGGTCATGAAATTTTGATTAAATGGCCATGTCATCTTTAAAATTTCCCAATACACATCAAGGTACCTCTTAGGTACACAACACATATTCCATCAAAACACAAGTCAACCCTCAATTTCAAACTAAAACATCAATGAATTTCTTACCTAATCCCATATAACCAATCAAAAGATAATGTTATCATCTCTTTAAACATCTATCCAAATGTGCTCCCAATTTTAGAATTTAACAATATAAAGAGGACAAAACCTTAAATAGGTTTTACCCACTATTGGAATAACCATACAAAGAATTCCCTTAAACATTTTAACAACACTCCCGGTGTGGTTTATTTTGGTGGCTAATGTATTTCAATAAAACTGTAAATACATCCTTTAAGGCTTCTTTATTTACAAAAAACATGTCCAAAAAATCTCACACCCAACTTTTAGTGAGGTTTTAGGAACATACCACAACTTGGCCATTTAAAACTGTTGTGCCTCAACACAAATGAATGTGTAGAATAGTTCCAGCCCACTGGAAACTTTACCCACAAATCATTACATCCAAGCCCAAAACAATGTCCAGGATAACCTTGGATTCAACCCACCAGAGATTGTGGAACTATTCCTTGGTAGCCCATTCCCCATGCTATAAGTGAGATGTTGGTATTAAGACATGATGTCTATATAAGAACATTGACTAAGCCTAGAGAAGCATTAATTTTGAGGTCCCATGAAAAAAAGTTGCAGGTGTCCAATAGTCTATCCAAGGCATTCCTACAAGGGAACCCAAGTATCACTTAGGACCAACCATGCCTCAAAAAATCCCATGCATCAGTGGAAAACTCTAAAAGAGATGACCAATCATCCCAAAATATTTCAAACTTTATTGTGATGTATAACCAATGCTCTCTTAGTGCATCTAGGATGATGTCAAGGTAGGGGACATGATATCCACTAGGAAGAAACACTAAGTGGATATCCAAGATTACTAGAAAAATAATGAACGAACCACTCCTGTTCGACCTATTGAAATATGACCAGCTTCACGCTACTGATTCATCACTACTAATAGATCAAAAGGATTTACCACCTGAGGTGTCCTGTGATCACTCGTGATTAACCACCCAAGTACATTCAAGAGAAAAAATGTCTTGAAGGATTTCATACACAACCAACCACCAATGTCGTGTTTCTGGGTAGACACTAACACGTACACCAGAACTGACACGATACTCCCCACTATAGGAGTGTACTCAGAATCGAAAAGAAGGCAATACTAGTCACCCACAAGCACATTAATTCATGCACACCTCAAACTCACATTTGATGTTCCACAAACCATGATCCCCACATCAAATAATTTGTAATGAAAGTTGAAATCAAACCGACCGACATGTCAAAAAACTAGAGTCCCAAATAGTCATTCTAAGTATTGGGATATACTAATTTCTTTAATGACCTGGTCACTCTACCATGGATAAGACCCAAGAATACCTCAACAACACAATGATCGACAACTTTATTGAATTCAAACAATTCATTAAATCATTTAACACTTGATGAGAACCACGTATACCAACACCTACCATCCTTAGTTTACCAAAGAAAATAGAAAATCTTGAGTACTATCCATAGGTTGTATTCCCTATGAAATCTAGTATTAGATAACCGACATCGAAGGTAGCTCAAAATTATAACATCTGTAATAACCATTAACTCGGATGCCCATGTCATCCATCACTAAATAAAAGATAGGTTTAGCGGACCTCCGTAGTAGTTGACCATGCCTGAGGCATGTCTAACATTCTTAATTAATAATTACTCTATACACATTCCCACATCATGATTCAATATGAAACAACCACCCATTCGAACATGGGTATCCTTTTAAAAACTAAAATTATTACTGGGGACAACGACACTCGAATGACACCAAACATTAGAAATATCATTGTATTAGTAAGGCATTTTATCTCCAAGGGTGCTTCCTCCCATGGGAAATCCCCTTATGAAAAAATAATAATTGGCCATATCAATAGGTCTCAAAAAAACATTCCTCTTGGATCAAGATACATCAATTTAATCCCTTGTTAAAAAAATCATCATTCAAATAAATTCCCACACCTCCACTCCAAGGCAGACGATAGTAAACTTTAAACTACACCTACATAAGAGTTTTAAACAAAGGAAAGCACTACATGATCTATTTTAAAGTCATTTATTTAAATAACTTCATCCATAAAAAATTTGAAATAATTTTAAACAAAAATTAATGCATCGTTATATAAAAAAGGCACATAGTATTTAATTTATCTAATAGCTCAATGAAAAATATGAAAGTGACCAAAAATTCCTTTATAAACATTTAACATGCATTTAAATTTCTTCATAATTTATAAATTCAGCATATAAATTCATTTTAAATGATAATTCAACCTACAAGAGTCCCATTAAACCAACTTGGGTTATTCAAAAAGAAACCCAATAATAGTTGTTTAACTATAGAAATCAGAAACATTATAATGGTTCATCTCATAGAAACATGCCCCAATTGAGAAATTGGGGTCCATTTGAGTATTTTAATAGTTAACCAATCCATTTAAGTTTGAAACATAATAGATCTCATATTTATAACCATCCCCAAATAGACCATGCTTATATAAAGAATTAGTCATATTGGTGCCGATCTATCAATTCACAAGGCTCCCATACACCTTATGGTTGGAATTTGGCTCCCATTAATCAAAATCATTCCACTTTAACATTTTAACATTATCATACTTTTGTATATAAAAAATTTCTATAAACATTTATAAGGGTCTATATATGGTTTGAGTGTAAAGGTTACCCTTTTCCAATCATAATGAGCCCATACACCTTACAATTGAAAATCAACACTCACTTAAACCACAACCAAAAAATTTCATCCCACACATCCATTTTCATATAAAAAAACTAGAATTCTATAACAAGATGTACACATAGAGATCATGATTAAAAGAAAAAAACATGGCATATAATCACATAATCATGTTACACAAAATACAAGAAAAGGTAAATAAATAGGTATGCATAAGGATTAGCTCAACAGGTACAAAAAATAATCATGGAATCACTGAAGGAACACAATCATACTTAGCAAAAAACATACTTATACAGCTACATGAAATAGAATATGCATGACATGTGAATATTTATATGACCCTAATATGATGCATGTCATGTCACTTCGTTACCATTCTGATCTAATATAAAAATACCATAAATTTCCATAAATCAATAAGCCTTGGAAAATACACAATTCACTGAAGGTGAAATCATATCAACTGTAACATTGAACAATATAAATAGAAATTCCTTGTCCTAGGAACTTGGTCATTTCCCTGTGGGTTGGGTGATCAGTCCCACACATGGATATTTAACAAGCACTGAAGCATTCCTAGTCTCATGTCTACCAGCCTAAAATAGTAATACAAAAGGAAAAACCTCCTCTAATACCACTTTATAACGTCCCAATCCGACATACCACTAAACAAGTAGCCAGACAGGTTATAACATAGCCTCAAGTATGTCTCCCCATATGTCAGAGGGTTCCAACTAGTAGGAAGGGTGTCAGGGTAGTTCATTGGGGAGACTATACCCTCAAACTCCGAGTTTCATCACGGTAAATAAATATTAAATTGAAAGAAAAACAGATTCATTTTAAAGAAATGATAAAGTAGTGTAAGATAGATGCAACATCAACTGAATATAAAATATTTTTGATGCCATGTTATACAAAGCATACATGATAGATTATGGTATATAAGTTTAAAAAAATCATACAAAATGATTTAAATTCAGTACAATACAAGACTCAAGTTAGAAAATAACAAAAAATCCAAAAGGAAATATCCATAAGCATCCAAATATCTGGCTGAATCTTGTTCTCATAACCTATTAGGTACATGAAAAGCAACACAAGAAGAGGTACATATCCCTGCAAACAACTAGGTCTTCTCAGGTTCCAATTGTACCTGAGTAGGGTGTGAGATATAAATCTATGAAGGTCTTGATCCCAAGGTATCTAGACCAATCCATCATATGATATATAAATTTTGCAATGTGAAAGAAGATATATGACAAGTAAGGAAGTTCTAAAAAGAAAATGTCCTATAAATTCCATGTTCCAAATTATACCCAAATATGTTTAATAAAATTCATTTAAGTAAGAAGTCTCTAATTTAATAGTCAAGCATGTGTCTTTCTAATAGAGTTCAAAAAGATAAATCAACCCATTAAATTAATAAGTCTTGATAACTATTGTATAGCTCAGAAACCCCAAAATGATGTTTTCAAAGATTCCCAACTAGGAAATCTATAGAGCATAATCAAGACCAAATCCATGCTTATGCTTTGTCTTGGTAGATGCATCACATGATTTATTTCATTGATTAATCAATTTGTAAGCTGAGATCATCAAGGAATTCCTATGTTGCAATCCTAGTATCTCTCCATCTATAATTTGAACCAACACCCTACATGCCCATCCCTAGAGAACCTCTCAGGAACCCAGTATTGCTCTAGGTGTTGTATAATGTCTCATCCACCCGAGTTTATCCTTGGCAGTCCACTGAGGGATCCAAAGTATCACCCCTATCATAAATAATCAATTTCCTTTTTGAGTCCCTCCACGTAATCGTCTATGGGATCCAAGTATCACTCAATATATAACAGTAAGAAGCCCCTATGATTCCACCCATAGAATCTAAGTATCACTCGGGGATAAAATTCAAGCCCCGATGAGTCCGTCCATGGCGTTCTTCACTTGAATTGATGAATCACCCATGGATTATAAAAATAAAAAAAATATCACTTATATATGTCTTGAATGTACCAATAACATCCCATTTAAAACCACAGACAATATAGTCTAAAGGAACAAAGTAAGATAACAATAGGATTGGATCATAATTACTAATTCATACATTTCAATATACAAAGAATACCATGCATAACAAGACATTACCTGGAATAAACATCAATTAAAATCAAATGGAAAATTTTTATAACAAGCATCATCTACTTAAATTAAGTACTACATGGCATATTAATATCTTTATCACATGGGAATATCCATACAAAGGTAATTCATGATTAATAAATCAATGACATAATAAGGGCCAAGGGTCATGGTCACTCATCCCTTCCCACTTAATCCCTTTAATTCACAATTAAATATAAAATTTAATTACATGTTTGACATGTCATGACGTCGGGTAAAAAGACACACCACAAGGGGGTCCAAATCATAATCCATCAAAAAAGACACACCACAAGGGGTCCCAAATCATAATCCATAAAAATGTCCATTTTTTCCAACACACCTAAAGGGGTGGTTTACTCAAGGATCTCAACTGATAACAATGTTATTAATCCTATGTAAACACATAGGCCATACATAGAAATTTTAGGAACTTAATCCCATTACAAGTAATTACTTTAAAAAAAGGAGAGGCTATATGATCTAATGCCTCATATAAAAAATGTCACTAAAATATAGAGAACATCCAATTTGTAAAACAAATCATGTTTTAAAATAACTAATCATTACTTTTCAGCATAGAAGACATCACACCTCCAATGGAGGGGTTTTATTATAAAAACACAACTTTCTTTCTCAAAAAATTAATTTAAACTCTTAAGAATTTATTTTAGGAACTCATAATTAAATTTCTCAAAGAATATGTATTTAAAATTATTTAAAGAAGAACTTAAAGAATTATTAAATTTAAAGGGGCATCAAGAAGCAGACCATACCAAACCAAACACGTGGAACTTGAAGAAAAATTTGACTTGATGATTATCCAAAATTGCACGTACATTATTTATTATATATATATATATACCATAATCCAAAGTACATATTCCCATCACTATGAGGTAATATTCAAAACTTACCTTAAATCGATAGAGGAGATCCAATTCAAACACATCCACCTAGCCTTCAATGGTGGATGTTGGAACACATAAGAAGAGACCCCATGAGACCCCTTTCATCCCCTAACATGAAAGGAAAAAAAATTAAAATTTTGGTTAACCCGTACCTAGGGTTAAAACCCACATAACAAGGGAGATGAGGAGAAGAAAATCCACCAAATTGAAGGAGGAAGAGGAGGGATATAGGCTTTGCTCCACAAGATGACCAAGAATCACAAAGATATTTGGGTGAAAATGGTGTGAAAGGAGGGACTCGGAGGGAGGTGCGTTGTACAACCAGGGAGAACCCTAAGGGGATTTCACATGCAGGTTTGTGGGAAATAAAGGGAAGATTAGGGTTCTAGTTTCTTTAATTTTAATATATTTAAATTAATTAAATTCTTTGAAAATAATTCATCACACATAGTTTGGTATGAATAGTTTGGTAAACCGTGTAACAACTATATGCCCTCTACTGAGTTCCTAGGAACCTCACACGTCATTTCCATCACCTTTTAGAATCTATACACCAACCGAGAAGTGAATACTGATTAGCTACTAATCAACACCACTAATCTTGTGGGCTAGTTGCACAATTTGGAAAACCATGCACAACCCTAGTGATATCTTCTTTCCACCTGCATAAGGAAAAAATGTTTACTACTGTGGGCTGTATGGTTTAAGACAAACCATTCTTCCAGTGTAGACCCCTTGAAAAACTTATTTTCTAGGTCTGACACTCTTGATGATCCTCCGAACACCTGTGAAACCTCTTGGTCATTAAACCAAGTATATAAACATCACTTAGAAGTGTTCGAACTCTCAAAATTATGTTTCGATTCCTGGTTTTGAAAACACACTATCTAGTAATCAACAAAAATTTATATTATCTTGGAATTTCAATAGGTAAAAAACATGGGTTCTTACAACATATTTCTCCCAAAAAAATATTTTTTTCGGAAAATCAAATTAAATGTCTTCCAATCCATGTATTATATTTCTTCTTCCATATTATTATTTAGAATTTGTGACCACCATTGAATTATGTATCCCATCAAATGACACACAATCATGAAATTTTTTAACTTCTTAGTGTACCCCATTTACATTATGATATTATCAAGGAAACTATTACATTGGTTATCCCCAATGGGATTAATAGAACCACTAAATGATGTAGGTTTTTGTCTCATAAAATGATCTAAATAAGATGATCCTTGATCATGGGATATATGTTTCTCCATATGCGCTAGATTATTTTTAATAACGTGAGTCAATTTTCCTTATTGAGTAATGAATTTTTCGGCCACAACATTACCTCTATTATCTTGACTATCCAAATAATCCTCACATTATACTTGATTGTTGGTTTTGTATTTTTTTCATATATAAATTTCCATTATCTATCAAAATTCATGGATTGGATAGTGATATTAAAAACTACTAACATATAAGATAAAACTTATATGTTATGTTTCCATAAAACATGGTTCTACTTATAGAATAGCAATAAAAAATCATTTAATAACAGTCTCTAAAATTTTACAATGGTATAATCTATGTTATCTTCCAACATTAATCTAAGTATAGTTCCTAATGTTTCTACAAAACCTTTCTCTAATACCAATTGTAATGCCCCCAACTATAATCCCCCCAGAGTTGGTGGGTATTTTTTTTCTTGGTAACTAGAGTACAAGATATTATATTCCAAAAATTAAGGTTCGGTCATCTTCAAGAGATCAGAAACACATATATTACATTACATCATGAAAAATTTCATCATTTTAGTAAAAATAAATAGTTATTAGTGTTATCCATAGGGTCAATCAGACATATTTTTCCAGTTAATTACATGGGGTAATGGGAAAAGAAAGTAAAGGGTGATCACAAATTCTCTACAAGGGGTAGTATACAATAGAACCTACATGGAATGAGAGATAAAAAGAGAAAATATAATAAAATGATACTATATAATATAATTAATGAATGAAAAATAAAATAAATGAGAAAATTTTCACATAATGATAAAATTATTAGAAGTTCACAATTCTTGACATCACAAACATACCATCACGGTCCTACTCCAGGAATTGGACTCTCCCATTACCGTATTTTAGTTGTCTCATGATACCTACGACTAAATTGAGTAGATTAATAATTTCAGGCCCCACCCTTCACATAAAATTCTAGTGCATTCCATCACATACAAGATAATTATGTGCTATACATATAGTAATAAAAATAAAAGAAACACAACATAATTTTCCAAGTAAATATTATCTTATAATATATTCTCATATAGATAAAAGGGTTATATGACATGGAAATAGTTTACCCCAGTCAATGAAAAAGTAAGGATAATTCCTTTGACTTCTATAAAAGAGAATTGTGTATTCATAATGTTCAATTAAACACTATTGTTATGTAAAGATAATGGAATTGTAGTTATTGGGAATTTTAAAAAACTACGAAGATCATGGTTTATAGGAAAATTGAACAAAATAATTTTCAGTGGTATTATACTAGTGAAGTGGTAGAAAATGAATTCACTATAGTTTTATAAAGACTTTTTAAATTTTCAAAATCATATCCTTCAGGAGTCTCAAACATAGTGTGCAGTCAGGATCACTACTCATGCATTAGAGTGATGATTAGGATATACAAAACCAAATAATTTTGTGGTTGTCACCCCTATGTGTATAGAGACCCAAACTAAAAATAACTTAAATAATATATTAATTCCAATATTTAAAAAATACATCACATAAGTAGTCTCACAATACGAGGGCCAAAAGGTATATTGTCTTAGATATCAGCTACATAAACATTTTATTTTACAACATTTTTGAAAATTTCTCCTTAATCACACTTCCATAGAACTTCTTTCTAAACATATCACATGATATAATCAACTTTATATCAAAGGTATTTAAAACATAAGAAAGGGGTGAGATCATATAATCTGTAAGGGAAAGACATAACGTAATGTTCTAGATCATAACCACGAAGGAGAACATGATTAATAAGATAAGTATCTTATTCAAATTTCTTAATACAATAAATTATAATCATAAAATATGTTAAAGTAACATATGATCATAAAGAGATCATTATGTAAGAATAAAAGTTATTATATGGATTAAAATAGATATTAATAATCCTAAAAGTTATTAGAATGTAATAATTATTTGGAATACTTTAAGAATAAGGAATACTCATTAAATAAAGAAATTTCTTAGAAATAAGATGCCATGTGAAATTCTGGAATAAATGATAAATAACTTGGAAAATTGGAACAACCATAAGCCCATAAAAACCTTTATGAGAAAACATATTATGCCCATGACTATGTGGAAAAACATGTTTTTTCTACACCTGTGAGGTGTTAGATCCCATATTTTCTATTTATTTCCTTCTTATAGTTTTTAGATAATCCTTCTTGATTATAGTTAGATTTTTTAGAACATTTGTAAATAATTATGTTATCCGATCTGGTTGGTTCCATGAATAAGTAATATAGGAACTAAGGTATATTTTTAGAATTAATTCATTCAATGAATTATTAATTCATGACATGAATTTTTCTTGGAAGACCCCATGAAATCCATACAAGCTGTGAATGATCCTATGTAGACCCCATGAAACTAATTCACATTCTAAAGGGAAATGGGAAGTCCTTGAGTTGGAAAATCATATCATGTGACTTATTCATGATGTGAAATGTATTTTTTACATTTTTAGGCTGATGACATGGATTTCATGGCGCAAATAGAAAAATGAGGCATTCATAATGTGGATCCCATATTCAAACATGAATATTATAAGCACAATCCTTCTCACTTGGTGGATGCATGTTTATGATTATTGTGTACCCCAGAAATCTCTTGATCTGCTTCCACTATATTGGTGATCACATGTGTCCTTTTCGAACCATAAGCAAGGATTTATATGAAATTGGTGTTATAAACCCATAGATTTAAGGTAATCATTCATGATCTATTCCACCTTAATGCTCCATTTGTTTTCTCTTAGAATGAATATTAGATGAAATATCTTTTTTATCACCATTATGGGAAGGTAGGGGGAATATGATTGATTCCTTAGACATTGAGGAGGTTAATACGTCTTCTCTATTTTGATGTTGGTGGTACAATACAACTACCTAATGTCTATATTTATTTTCTCCAGTGTTATAAATATGGGTGATCATTCTATAATGTCGTGAATGTGACATAACTAAATTGGTAACATACTAATTTGGTGAGAATTCAAATTCTTAGACCACCGAAGGACCCATTTGGTATCTTAGTGTTATGAATAAGAAATATGGTCACTCAAGTGGTGTGACAACCCTAAAAATGATGAAATCGTTGAGAATTAGATTAACTGTGAACACTTTCAATTATATATGAAATGTGATAAATGGTAAACTGTATTGATGTGAAATCAATGAATTATCCTAGATAAGAGAATTAATGAGTTGAGAATAAATATTTTGTTAATTGTTATTTGGATGAATTGAACAATATGGATTATGATAACTTTTTTACTTGATGATTTTATATACACTATACAAGATTCATCATAGCCAAGGTAATACACCAATCAAAATATTTATGATTTTGGATTTTTATACTTGATGAATGGTGAATGTTTTTTTGAGGGCTTGATTCATTATCCCATGAGACATGATACTGATGAATTTTTCTGATGTAGGAGAATCTACTAATTGATATAATTAATTTCCCCCTTGGGATTTCATTTCACCTTGTGAAGATTTGAGAGAATCCATCATGGGAAATTCACATAGATATGAGTAAGATATTATTGAATTTCCCCTTAGTTTGGAAGTATTACTTGGGAAGGCATAAGTGACTCTAGTATGGCTAATTCGCTAAATCCTTGCATGATATTATTTATTTTCCCCTTTACTTGGAATTACACCCTGGGAAGATGTAAGTTACTCTACTATGGGTAATCCAAATGGAGCTTACTATTTCTTGGTTACTTGAGACAAAATATAGGTGATTCATCCTAAATAGGAGAAATCTTCCATAACTGGGGTTATCTATCCTAATGAAGGAGAATCCACCACCAGACAGAGATATCTAGTATAGTGCTAATGTAGCTATGGTTAACCCTGAGTGACAACCCTAAGATTGCGGGTTAGTAGGTTTATTTGATATCATATATTAATTTATTAATTTATTAATTTTAACCCCTATTATCATACCATTTCATTCACTATGTATATTCAAACTAGATTGTTTAGAAACCATGGGTGTCATTATACTGAGTTGTACTCACACCCTATTTAGGATTTTATTTGGTACCTAGGGAGAATTCATAATTCCAGGCCTGTACAAATGCAAATGGACTTATGTTGATTGATTTTTATTGGATATTTTAGAGTTTTGAGATAGGACCAAAACAGGGTTTGAGGCCATGAAATTTAGAGTCTATTATTGATTTTTCATTCATATCTTACTTTTCTTAATTTCAAAACATCCTTTAGAAACATTTATCATGTCATTACATGGTATTTATTATTATTTTGATGGTTCAGTTTTGTCTATTTTTTCTTTGTTTCATGTTTTATTATTTATATTAAATTTTCTATTCTTGTAACAAATTACTAGAGGGTATAGTCTCCCCACTATATTACTTTCACCTTTGCTTCTAGTTGGTAGCCTATAGCATATTTGTTTCTACTACCTTGGTCACTTTGTAAACCCGAACCAGTCACATGAGGTAGTTCTTGGTAAAGGAATGTCACAACGTTGTATCAAAGGTGGTCTTTTTTCTATTTCTTTACTATTTGGGAAAGTTAGACACGAGGATTGGATGTTTTGGGTCTTGGTAATGATATCATTTAGGGGAGTTACTAACCCATGTGGGGGGGGGGGGAGTTCCTAGGGATGGGATTTTTGTTCTTTGTTTTCACTTGTTACAGTTTTTATGTTACTTCAACTTGAGTGGTTCACTTATTATTTGATGTTAGATTTTATTGAATTTTTAGTCATGAATTAGTAAGGACCAATATGAGTATGTATGAATCATCACAGGAATATAGGGATATATATTGGCATTTATTTTTCATGATTGGGATATATCTACTTATGTGACATATTTTATTATTCATTTGTAAAAAATAATCCATTATTTATTTTAGAAAAATGAATGAATGAACTTTTTATGTTATTCCAATTCTCTTTTTGATCCAAGTAAATCAGAACCTTGAGTATGGGGTTTTCTATTTTTATGAAATTTTGAGGTTGATATTGACGTGTATCGTGTGTTATAAAGAGTGGATTTATCTTTGTAGTGAAAATGGATCCATTTAATCTTTGAGTTGAGTGTCATGATTGCGGTAATCAAGACACTCCTAATACAGCTGACCCATAACTTCTTGAAACACAAGAGAATCTGATGGATGAGTAGCTACACCTCTATTTCCCGAGGTTCATGCAATCCATAGTGATGGGGACCATCTGTATTACGCCTTCGATGTCAGATTTGACCACATATTTCTTATTGTAGAATCCACCAATGTTCACTTGGGATGGAGGATACAAGGTATATGAGTCCTAGATTATGTTAGACCAGATGATTTTTAAGAACATAGAGATAAATAAATATAGGAGGGTGAATCTTGCTTCATATATGTTACAAGGAACATCCAAGAATTTGTCGGACATTATGGAGTAAGATAATATAAAAGTGGAGTTAACCTGGAAGGGATTATAGAAAAAGTTACAAAGACACATATTTCCAAGAGGTGTTGTGGTATGTGAGGGGTCATGATTTCATGAACCCGACTCATGAGGGAATGTCACTGATAGACTATGTTGGAAATTTAAATGACCTAAAAAAATTTTATTCATATTTTTCATATGATGAACTATCTAGGTCAAGGTGATTCCATGATGTATTTTTTTATGAGATAAGGTTGGAGGTGAAAATCATTCACTTGTGAAGCTTTAAATACAAGATGAATTGACTGTCATCATAGAAGGGAACATGAGGGAGGCCTTAAGTGGCAGCTAGGTAGTTTTTGTTGGGTGATCATAACATTTATATTGATATGGAAGGAAACACTTCTATAATAGTTACTTCTTGGGTAGTAGTAGGAATAGAAGCTAGGGAAGCTGGAATCCATCTCATTACTATAGCCTTGTTGTAGTATTTTTGAGTATAAAATTCATCCATAAACACCTACACTGTCCATACCATGTTATGAAGTGTCATTCTTATGGAAGGATGTGACATGTAAAGAGGTTATATTGTGGAATGTAGTAGTAAAGAAATGTAAGGTAATTGGGTTAGTTACTAGTGCCTAGAAAGGGTAATGGTATCCCATAGAAAATAGGGAGATCCAGTTCCATTGGATGCTTAGGCTTAAGTAGAGGATGTGATTTCCAACATAGGAGTGGCCGTTCTAGACATTAGTAGAAGCACAAGTCTGTTAGACTAGAGACCATGGTATAAGGTCCAGTAAACTACATGTAATGTTTTCTACTATTAATTGAAGAGGCACATGACCTTCTACCATTTTGATACAATTCTTGTATCATCTACCCTTGAGTTTATTCTGGTAGACAGAATAACATCACATTAATTTTTTATTTCCTCAATTTTAAAATAGTTTGAGATTGGTTTTGGAGATATTCAATGTACTTATTTCCATCAAAACAATATTATGGGAGAAATCGGAGTTTATTAGATATTTTAAGGAGTGTTCTCTTGAAATTTATGCATATCATTTCCTTTGGGATATTTTTTTTGGATATGATAGGTTTTGATTTGATTCTATGTATGGATTGGGAAGTTCTATAACAAGATTATATCGACTATTATCTAGAGATAGTTACCTTCATATCTCAAGAATGTATTTTAATTATCAGTAGGGTGAGTGGGATCCTTAGGTTAGTAAAGTGGGACCAATTCAGTGAAAACTGTATTTACTCATGGATCATATAGTAGGAATTGTTATAGATGACTATGAAATGATGTTAGATAATCTATAATTCCTTGAAAAATGTAACCAAAATATCAGTATGAGTTGAATGTTTTGTTCGAATATATGATAGAAAATGGATTAATAAAAAAGAGAACCTCACTATGGTGTTCTATATTACTTTTTTCATAGGAAGTTGGTGACACTTTGTGCGATTGTGTAGATTATCATAAAATAAACTTGATGATGGTCAAGAAAAAATTTACATTCAAGGAATTTATGATATATTCTATTATATGGGATGTTATTAGAACTTCTCTATGATTTAATTTAAGTTAGGGTACCATCAGTTAAGGGTGAGACCATTTGACATGCCCCAAATTGCATTTAGAAGGAAGTATACCTTGTACGGGTTTGTGGTGATGTTGTTTGGTCTAATGAATACACTAATGACATTCATGACCTTGATGAAACATATCTTACATGCATTATTGGATCTATTTTTTTCATTAATGAAATATTGGTGTACTTCCATTCTACAGATGATCATTCCCAACATATTGACATTATATTGAGCGCACTGGGAGGGCATATGCTTCATACCTGGCTATCCAAATGAAATATCGTGATTAATAGAGTGAACTTCCTAGATCATGTTATCTTAGAGGATGGGGTCTTAGTTGACATATATAAAGTGGAATTTATATTATCTTGGAAAAAACCTAGAATATCTTTGAGATTCATAGATTTTATGGTCTTGTAGGTTATTACCAATGAGTCATCTAGGACTTCTACCATACTGAAAGGCTAATTCCTAGAATATAAATAAATGGGTGAAGTTTATTTGGTCAGATGTTTGTGAGAGTGTTTTTCAAGAGATGAGGATAAGGCCATCCTCTATAATGATTCCCACTTCACATATTATGGATAAGGAGTATACCATGTAATGTGACACATCCAGAATTATACTCAGTGCAGTTATAATGTTGGAGTGCCGATTTAATTCTTATGGATCCAAAAAGTTTGGGTCACATGAGATAAATTACCATACTCACAATCTTGAGCTCGATATTGTGGAACACTACCTGATATACTGGTGACACAATATGTTTTTTAGAGGATTATGGTGTGCACATGCCAAAATCACCTCAATCACAACTTTTTCCTAGAGATACCTAAACCTTAGATAGAGGAGGTGGATCAAGTATCTATATTCTTTTGACTTTGAGCTGGGTTACATTCCAAGAATGGAAAACATATTTACATAATATTTGAGCTGAAAGATGAATACAAAGTCAGTATAAGAGTCTTGTGAAGAGTGGTAACTGATGGTACTCAATTTGGACATGAATCTGGATGTTTAGGGGTTACATGGTTGAGTAGTTACGACATCTTCATTCGTTATAACCATGATTATAGACTGTATCCAGATACAATGGTTATCTAATATGGAGTTCATAGCATTAAAATAAAACTTATATAATGGTGATACACTATCAAGATAGTGTCTTTTCAATGGTGATGTTCTTCTTATCCATAGAAATCTATTTGTTTCTATAGGATTATATATGGAGTTGACGATCGAATTTCAGGATTTAAAGTGGGGGGTACAACTAATTATGATAAAAACATATCAAAATATGAATAGGAAATAATGGTGTTTAGGGATGTAGAAGGATATAATAGGCTTTGGGGAAAGATGTTACACCTATCATAGGTAAATTCCAAGGATCAAAGGCTAATCGGGTTTCTACAACCTCTTCCCATTTTTGAATTTAAATTGAATGATGCAACTTTGTATTTTATGACATGATTACCCAAGAAACTAATCTAGAATGATAAAGTATGGATGATGATGGTTTGACTAAAAATGGTTTCCACTTCTTTACCATGAGTGATAAATTCACTGTTAATGATCTGGGAAGTCTTTACATGCAATATTTTTTTAACTATTTGGTGTTTTGATGAGTATCATTTCTAATTGAGATCCTTGTATCACATATCATTTATAGGAAGTACCAGAGAAGGTACTGGGATTACAAGTCATTTTGAGTATAACTAATCTTCCTAAGACTAATGGATAATCTAAACTAATATATTAATCTCTAGAGGATAGGTTTCAAGTCTATTTTTAAAATTTTTGTTCTCCATGGTAGAATCATCTACCCCTCGTGGAGTTTTATTATAATAATATATTACATGAATAGATCCTAATGGATCCCTTTAATGCCTTTTATGAATGGTCATTATATTTATCTATTTTCTTGTTAGAGACATGTGGTTATGTAATCATTTGACCATGTCTTGTAATGGAGGCATCTGAGAAGGTTAAGTTGATTAGGAAGTAGTTTTTAACTACACAAAGTTGGTAGAAATATTATTTTTAGCATAAAATATGACATATGGAGTTCATGGTTACTCATCATTTTTTTCTACAGGTGTCACCTAAGATGGGGAAATGTTGTATCAAGATTCAAGGTAAGATAGTTCCCAGGTTTGTTAGGTTATTCATGGTAGTGGAAATGGTTAGTCTAGAGGAACCCCTTTTGCCCCTTCCACAATGATTTAATGACATGTTTGATTTATTTCACGTGTCACATCTTTAGATATATCATCCCAACCCTTCTCATGTGTTAGATGTGGAAAATGTTTAGCTGGATTTTGATTTTTCCTTTAAGGAGAATACGGTCTATTTTATAAAATACTGTGAGAATAATCTCTAAGGAAATATTATACGAATATTTTGAGTGTAATTGTGGAATGGAAATTTTAAAGAGGAGAACTAGGAGAGGGAATTTGATATGTGAGCATAATGGAAAAACTTTTCTATCGATACCCACTGAGATGATTTGGTGTGCAACTAATGTATGAGTTATTATATAACAGGAGGTTGTAAGATCCCATATTTTCTGTAACACCCCATGATTTCTTAGTACGTTATTTCTTCAAAGTAATTCAATAACTTGCACTACACGAAACACCGAGTTCAAGTGCACCACGACTTACCAAACAAGCCGTTCAAAAGCTATCATGAATAGTATTAACTGAATTTTGAACTATATATAATATTTATAATTTTATAATCCATATTATGAGTTTCTTAGACATAATGTAAGAACTAATTCATTTTTTTAAGATCAAAGAAGTATTTTTCAAAAAAAATGCAATTTTACAGCCTTTTGATGGATAACCCTTTATAAATACAATATTTGAAACTTTTATATATTCAATTTGAAAAAATAAACTTCTCCATTAGAATCGGGACATAAAAATTTAGTTTTTATAATTTTTTTATATTTTTATGATAACTTTCATATTTTGGTGAATAGTGAAAAATACTAAATTTTAATTAAAAACAAATTTTTTAATTGAAATAATTTATAGAGTTAAATTATGAATTTTATTGGTTTTCAAGTATAATTAGATTATATTTTTTTCATTTAATACAATTTAGGTTATTATAATTAATTTAACTTTGAAATTGGACACAAACAAGTGTCAATCTTTTGATAGATATTGTTGCATAAAAACACGCTATTTGTTTTGACAACATGAATTAAATTTAAAATAATTAATGTAACTTATATGTTTTGAATTTGGTAAAATATACATCATTTTTGAATTCAGAATATAAAATATATCTTAGGCTGAATTTTTGGTATTTTTCTGAGAAAATTCAATTTTTGATGAATAGTGAAAAACACCGAGTTATTGGGTTTAAACCAGCTTTTTATTTAAATAATTATTTATTTTATTTAAATTTATTTTAGGTCAAAATAGTTACATAATAACCATATAATTTCAAAATAAATCATTGGAGTAATTTTATAATAAGTTTACATATATAAAAATTTTATTGAACTTTTTACAGTCTTTTACCCACCTCCTAGGAGAATTTGAAAATTCACATAAAACGTAATTTTACCACTTCTGTGAGTTGAATTTCGAAAATAAAAGAGACATGGTTAATATCAAGGAGTCAAATGTGGTTCAATAAGATAAAATATTTTTTGGTGAATAGTAACTTTTTACTTTTATTTACCACAGTTAAAGGTAAATAGGGTAATTAAGGGTAAAAATGATATTATTATTACCCAAACACATGTCCTAATTCTATTGGTTATGTTTAATTCGACCAAAAAAAATCTTAGGAATAAAATATGAACCTCTTTGGCCCACTTGGATTAGATTAGGATATTTAATATTATTTAATTCAATGAAGAGTTAAGAGTGTTTAATTCAAAGTTTAATAACTAAAACATTTTTAATATAGGGTTACACATAATATAAATTCTTCTATAAATATTAATTAGAAACAAAAAAATATTTAATACATCATGGTATTTTATTTATATCTTTTATACATTAAATTATTAAATTTATTTATGACACATTGATGATGAAGTAATTACCGTATTAATGAAAGATTAAAATAATTGATATTATAAATATCCAAATAAATGTAATTTGAGACTTTTTAGGAATTAATATAATTTTATAGGTTAATATGACATTTTAGGGTTGATTATATGTTTTTTTTCAAAGTAAAAATGCTGTTATGAATTTAGAAAAAACAAAATACAAAATAGTGTCAAAATTGACATAAAAGAGTTTCTAAAACAAATATTATATTATTAATTGATATAATAGTCCTAAAGATCTAAAGTGTGACCAAAGGACTTATATAATAATACATATTACATTAATGAACCAATTTGGGTTCGATGGGCATTTTATAGTAAGTTTATTAACCGTTTAATATAAAAATACAAAGAGACACAGTAAATGTCAAACTATTTAACTAAGAGTTAAATTTAAAGGTTAAGGTTAATATGGTGACCCAAACCTGTCTAAAACCCATTGGTTGAGTAGTTTTCGACCCCTAACAACATTATACTTTAAATAATACATTTTGGAGCCATTATAAACTGAAAATTACTTTATTATAAAATAGTATTTTATGTTTTTCCTAAGGTGCCCCTCACCCCTCTTATAAAAGGGAACTCATCCTTCTCTCAAATTCACTCCTCCATATCCATTTTTCTCGGCCAACCGCTGAAAAAATATCCTCCAAACTATCCTACCGTAATCTTAGAGGACTTTATTTAGTCATAAATCCAACCTAAGGATCCCTTTTGATCAAATCTAAAGGAAGAACCTAAAGAAGAGGTAATGATTTCAGCACCCTCTTTCAAGTTCTTTTATTCTTCCACTTACTCTTACTTTGTCGTTTCAATTATAAAATAAAAACTCCAGTATATTATATATACTATTATGTTATTAAAAATATGGCACAACTATATTCATTATTCTATCCATCTTAAGAATGATAATGTCACCATGCGTGCGTACGTACGGCTTACCGTCTCCATTCCGTGGGGTAATTTGTTATTCAACACTATGTTATTTGGATGGAAATAATGATGAGTAATATGTATATAAATAATAATAATAACATGATAATGTCTCTGTAAAATTAATATACCATCCAATTCCACACCTTTATGGAAATTATATTGTCGCTCGTGCGTACGTACGGATTACAGTCTCCATGACGCGATGAGATTCATTTCCACATTCACCATTCATCAACGATTATAAAAATATACATTACTAATAAGTATGTAATATATGAAATAATAATGATAATGGAGATATATATATATATATATATATATATTTACTTACATATATATTATTCATCTAGTTCTGTTCAATACGATATGAAAACAGAAACATCATTTATGCGTACGTACATACTACCTTCTCCATAAACGGCGTTTTTCATTTCATATATATGTCTATTATACATACTTATATTCCAAATATATATGATATATAAATCATGTTTTATATTCTGGAAGAATTTAAATCTTGATCTATGTGATAAAATCTAGAGTAATAAGTTAAAACACGTACGATAAAGAAAGAGATTATTACCCGAAATGTTAATTTAACATAGAAATTATTATTAAATGGCTAGTATAAAGTCATTAGTGAATCATGTATGATATCATAAATATTAATATGGTTATTTTATACTTAAATAACATACTAAAATCTTCATACAGAAGGTTAAATGTACCCTCGACAAAAGGAAAGTGCAAGGTAAGGGGTTTTTATCTCACTCCTTATTCCCGTGAGATTCTTGTCATATTGCCACTATTAACTTTTGTGTGGCGTATCTACTACCCATAATTGTATTTTTTATGTAATAAACATTAATTTATGTGTATTTACATATTATTTGTATGATACTTCTTTCATGGTGTGTATGTTTCGTAAGTTACCAAATTGGTAAGGGTTAATTTCACAATCTCTTTATTATCCAAGGTTGTTTTTATGTAAGTATCTACTAGGACCACTTTATCATCCACATCCATGTTTTTTAAAAATTTATTCCAATTTTTTTTACCATTTATTATACTATGTGTTAAAGTCATTTATACCCTTGTTTTACTTTTTATAAAATGTTTTGAAAGTAATCTTTTCGTCGTTTTCCAAACAAGGTACTTTTTAACCTTTTCGACAAAATTAAGGTAAGAATGTTTTTTTAACTTATATGGCGAGTGAAACTATTTTTCACCGTTATAACATCGTCAAATCTTCCATTACAAGATTATAAGAATATTTTCAAAATAAATGTTTTCTTCTATAATTATGTGACTTTAAATGATTTCAAAATATAATGAGGCATTTCTCTTAAATAGTTTTGATTTCATCTATGTCAAAATCCTTTGATCAATTTTACACTTGTTTGAAGTCGATTTATTATGATAAAAATATTCCATATTTTATTTAAGGTTTTGTGATATCTTTGACTGTGTATGTTCTATTTTTATATCATTTATGGTTTATGGTTAAAGTATTGACATTTCGAATGCTAGTTTTAATACGAATTTTTATGTTATATTTCAACCTCTTCTTATGATGAATGTGTTGGAATAATATGTTCCGGGTTGGGGACTGGTAAAAGTAAGAACTCTGAGTTGGGGTCCGGTTACAGAAGACCCTCCGGGTTGGAGTCCGGTTATAGAGGCTCTATGGGTTGGAGTCCGGTTACAGAGGCTCTCTGGGATGGAGTCTGGTTATAGAGGCTCTCTGAGTTGGGGTCTGGTTACAGTTATCCCCAAGGTCCTGACACGAGGCCATGACACAAAAATTAAAATTTGGCATTAAACATTCCCTCAGTAAGAAATTAGTTATTACATGTTATTATTCGACTAGTAGAATATCCATGTTCATGTTTATATGGTAATGTTTGATTTATTTTTCTATATTATGTTCAAGTTTATATTTAAAAGGCTATTGTTTTTATTACACATCTTTTTTTAAAAGTTTATAGCTTCCACTAAATTATTGACCCTTACTTGGCATCTGAGCTCAACCCTTTCTTATGTTTTATTTTCCCAGTATTCCAAGAAGTGTATTATGATTGATATATAGGGTTAAGGTAATGGGAATAAGGGAGTTCTCAAAGAACTATCTATGTTAAGTTTTATGTGTGAAATTGTAATGTAAAGTTAATGTATGTAATCTATTTTCCAAGAATGCTAAACTAATCGGTCCTTCGGGACATGATTCCTTGTAATCGTGCCAATGTATTAAAATAATGCACCGGATCTGGGTAACTAGGGTTAGGGTGTTTCTGTTGGTATTAGAGGATGTTTAGAAATAACCTTGAAAACTAGATTTAGATAAACTCCAATTAGAGCACATTGCCCTAAGATAGACTTTGAGGATTAGTATAGAATAACTTCCTTGAATTTTGGTAATGTAGAGATTTTGTGAGTTTTCCAAGAAAATACATCCCTCTATGGATACGAGCAGGTAGAGGCGGCTCTGGAACAGATGTACCTAGGGGTAAAACCTAAAAACACCACTTTGAGCTAGACTTGAACAGGAATTGGTGCACAAAAACGGGCCTTACTGGATTCTTGGTTACAACACTCTCAGGGGATATGCTTTGGATAATTCTAATTTTCTTTACAAATCATTATGAAGGATTTATGAGTATATACCTCCTTAAAGAAAATATCTTTATAAATATGGATTATATTCATAAACTATTCAATTTATGTTAGGTATTTTACATGTTTGGAACTATTCATTTCAATTCATAAACAGACCTAGTGTATGTCATTGTTTAGAAATGGTTCCCAGTAGAAGGAACGAGAACTACAACAATACATATGATACAAAGAGTAAGAAGGGTCATATAATTCATGATATTAATCCAAAATTTAGAAGGGAAATAGTCTCCCATGTATTCTCAACATATTAAGAAATAATATCACGTGTTAGTAAGATAAGTAAAGAATTCTCTGAGTCATATGGCTTTGAAGGAAAGCAAGAGAAGAAAAGGATGGTAGAGAGAAAGATGGATAAAGGGAAGAGGGGAAAGAAGGATTTTCCTATATGTGATAAATGTGGAAATACACACCTTGGTAAATGCTTGAAGGGAATGTGAGTTTGTTATAAGTTTAGGGAAAAAGGACACCAAGTAAGTGATTGCACAGGTAAGAAAAAAGTTTCAAATGCACAATGCTTAATCAACAATGAGTAGGGACACTATAGGAATCAATGTAAAAATCATCAGAGTATACCACAAATGCTGCTATTGGATAAGAATCATGTTATAATACTACTGAAGATGAAGATGATGGATTAAGAGTTCTTATGTTGTTATTAAATTATTGTGTAATTTGAGTGTTGTATCAACGATGTACAGGTTATATGAATTATGTAAGTAAATAAGGATTGTAATGTAGTACTATATAATTTGGAATTTGAGATTATATGGTCCTGATACTAATGTAATAATTTTGGAATAAGATATGGTTGATTTGGAAAAATTATATTTGATATTCTTGACTATCTTGGAACTGATTAATGGTTTGTTTATTTCATGATTTTTGGAATATTCAAAATTTTTGGATATAAGGAATATATCCAATATTATATAAAGGATAACGAAGCATGAATTTAATCAATAATGTTTTATGGTAATTCAGGGTATTACCATGTTTAAAAAAAATACATGATGAAGGTTTTCACATGTTATTACATGGGAAAAAGGATCTTCATTGTGTTTAAATTCCTTATAAGTTTTGGACTGTGAGTTTGGATAGAAGTATTCTGGATAATTCTAATGGTTGGACTAGATTAAGTTTGAAATTGGATATTATTGTTAAGGTTATTTTTGGATTGTTATAAAAGGACAACACACAGACCGTGTGACGATCCGTCACATCAGACAATGCTTCGGGGATTGAACCCACACCATAGTGCGATTGGGATTAATCGCCTACCACTGGACTATTTGAAGTCCCTGGATTGTATAATCTAGTTTTTTTAAAAGGTCTGATAGGTGAATTATAAATTCATTATTTTTGGAACCCTTAGGATAAATTGAATATTTTTTTCTTTTTTGAGTGAAAGATGAGTTTGTGGTAGGAATTAGTTAAATGATGTAACTCTACTTTTCAAGCATATTTATATATATATTCCCTCTAATTATGACTAAATTTTATTAACCCAATTTCGGATATGAGTTCTCCAAAAAGGTATTTTCTATTTTCCACCTTTTATTTTCAAAGAACAATTTCAAATTCCAAGGACACAATTAATTGAAGGAGGGAAGTATGTTACACCCTAAGATTTCATAGTACGTTATTTCCTCAAAGTAATTCAATAACTTGCACTACACGCAACACCGAGTTCAAGCGCACCATGACTTACCAAACTAGCCATTCAATAGCGATTATGAATAATATTAACTGAATTTTGAACTATATATAATCTTTATAATTTTAGAATCCATATCATGAGTTTCTTATACATAATGTAAGAACTAATTCGATTTTTTCTCAGATAAAAGAAGTATTTTTCAGAAAATGGAATTTTACAGCCTTTTGATGGAGAACCCTTTTTAAATAAAATATTTGACACTTTTATATGTTTAATTTGACAAAATGAACTTCTTAATTAGAATCAGGGAATAAAAATTCAGTTTTTATAAATTTTTGATATTTTTCATATAACTTTCATATTTTGGTGAATAGTGAAAAATACTAAATTTTAATTAAATTTTTTTTAATAAAAATAATTTATTGAGTTAAATTATAAATTTTATTGGTTTTGAAGTATAATTATATTATATTTTTATCATTTAATAAAATTTAGGTCATTATAATTAATTTCACTTTGAAATTGGACATAAACAAGTGTCAATATTTTGATAGATATTGTTGCTTAAAAACACGCTATTTGTTTTGACTACGAGAATTAAATTTAAATTAATTAATGCAAATTATATGTTTACAATTTGGTAAAATATAAATCATTTTTGAATTTGGAATTTGAAATATATCTTAGGCTGAATTATTGGTATTTTTCTGAGAAACATCAATTTTTGATGAATAGTGAAAAACACTGAGTTATTGGTTAAAACCGAATTTTTATTTAAATAATTATTTATTTTATTTTAATTTATTTTAGGTCAAAATAGATACATAATACCTATATAATTTCAAAATAATTCTTTGGAGCCATTTTATAATAAGTTTAGATATATAAAAATTTTATTGAACTTTTCACCGTCTTTTGCCCACCTCCTAGGAGGATTTGAAAATTAGCATAAAACATAATTTTACTGCTTCTCTGAGTTGAATTTTGAAAATATGAGAGAAAAAGTTAATATCAAGGAGTAAAATGTGGTTCCATAAGATAAAATTAATTTTTGGTGAATAATAACTTTTTACTTTTATTTACCACGGATAAAGATAAATAGGGTAATTAAGGGTAAAAATGATATTATTATTACCATAAACACATGTTGGAATTATATTGGATAAGTTTAATTCGACCATAAACAATATTAGGAATAAAATATGAACCTCTTTGGTCCACTTGGATTAGATTAGGACATTTATTATTATTTAATTCAAAGAAGAGTTAAAAGTGTTAAATTCAAAGTTTAATAACTAACACATTTTTAATACAGTGTTACAAATAATATAAATTAGACTATAAAAATTCATTATAAATCTAAAAATATTTCCAAGATAATTGTATTTTTATTTATATTTTTTAGACATTAAATAATTAAATTTATTTATGACAGAATGATGCAATAATTAACATATTAATCAAAGATTAAAATAATTGATAATTTAAATATCCAAATAAATGTAATTTGAGAATTTTTATGAAGTAAAATAATTTTATAGGTTAATATTACATATTAGGGTTTATTAGATGTATTTTGTTTGAAGTAATAATGCTTTAATGAATTTAGAAGAAACAAAATACCAAATAGTGTCAAAATTGACATAGAAGAGTTTTTAAAACAAATATTATATTATTAATTGATATAATAGTCCTAAAAATATATGTTTCACCAAAAAGACTTATATAATAATATATATGACATTAATGAACCAATTGGGGTTATATTGTCAATTTATATTAAATTTATTAACCATATAATATATAAATACAAAGGGACATGGTTAATGTCAAACTATTTGACTAAGAGTTAAATCTAAAAGTTAAGGTTAATATGGTGACACAAAACTATCTAAAACGTATTGGTTGAGTAGTTCTAGACCCATACCCACCTTATAATTTAAATAATAAATTTTTGTGCCATTAGAAACCGAGAAAGACTTTATTATAAAATAATATTGAATGTTTTTCCTAAGGTGCCCCTCACCCCACTTATAAAAAGGAACTTCCCCTTCTCTCAAATTCACACCTCCAAAGACATTTGGCCCGGCCAATTACTAACCAAATATCCTCCCAAATATCCTACCTTCATCCTAGAGGACTTTCATTTTTCAGAAATCCAACTTAAGGATCCCTTTTTATCAAATATAAAGGAAGAACCCGAAGAAGAGGTAATGATTTCACCACCCTATTTCAAGTTCTCTTCTTCTTCCACTTACTCTTTCTTTGTTGTTTCAATTCTAAAATAAGAACTACAATATCTTATATATACTATGGTGTTATTAAAAATATGTAAAAACTATATTCATTATTATTTCCATCTTATAAATGATAATGTCACCATGTGTGCGTACATACGGCTTACCGTCTCCACGTCATGGTGTAATTTGTTATTCAACATTATGTTATTTGGATGGATATAATGATGAGTAATATGTATATAAATAATGAAAATAACATGATAATGTCTCTTTAAAATTAATATACCATTTAATTACACACCATTATGGAAATGATATTTTCGCTCGTGCGTACGTACATATTACCATCTCCACGATGCGATGAGATTAATTCCCACATCCACCATTCATCAACGATTATAAAAATATATATTACTAATAAGTGTGTAATATATGATATAATAATTCTACTGGAGATATAT
Organism: Viscum album; assembly: GCA_963277665.1. Taxonomy (NCBI): domain Eukaryota; kingdom Viridiplantae; phylum Streptophyta; class Magnoliopsida; order Santalales; family Viscaceae; genus Viscum; species Viscum album. The sequence goes on from OY728119.1 coordinate 1,984,906,378, forward strand.
ATATATACAAACACACATATATACATATATATATATATATGCACTTATATATATCTTATTCACTTAGTTCCATTCAATACAATATGAAAACAGAAACAACGTTTATGCGTACGTATGGACTACTGTCTCCATAAATGGTGTTTTTCATTTCATATATATGTCTATTATAAATATTTATATTCTAAATATATATGATATATAATTCATGTTTTATATTCTGTAAGTATTTAAATCTTGCTCTAAGTGATACAATCAAGAGTAACAAGTTAAAACATGTACGATAAAGAAAGCGATTATTACCCGAAATGTTAATTTAACATGGAAATTATTATTAAATGGGTTGCATAAAGTCATTAATGAATCATGTATGATATCATAAATATTAATATGGTTATGGTATAAATAATAACATACTATTATATTCATTCATGAGGTTAAACGTACCCTCGACTAAAGGAAAGTGCAAGGTAAGTGGTTTTCATCTCACTCCTTATTCCTGTGAGATTCATGCCACATTGCCACTATTAACTTTTGTGTGGTGTATGTACTGACCAAAATTATATTATTTGTGCAATAAACTTTAATTTATGTGTTTTTACATATTCATTTTATGATTATTCTTTCATGGGGTGTATGTTTTGTAAGTTAACAAATTGGTAAGGGTGAATTTCACAATCTCTTTATTATCTGAGGTTGTTTTTATGTAAGTATATACTGGGACCTATTTATCATCCACATCCATGTTTCTTAAAAAAATATTCCAAAACATTTTTTCCATTTACTATACTATCGGTTAAATTCATTTATACCATTGTTTGAATTTTTAAAAAATGGTTTTAAAGGAATCTTTCTGTCATTTTCCAAAGAAGGTACTTTTTAACCTTTTTGACAAAATTAAGGTAATAATGTTTTTTTTAACTTATAAGGCAGGTGCGATTAATTTTCTCCGTTATAACACCGTCGAAGTTTCCCTTATAATATTATAAGAATATTTTCAAAATAAATGTTTTATTTTATAATTATGCAACTTTAAATGATTTCAAAACAGAAAGAGGTATTTCTTTCAAAATGTTTTGATTTCATCTATGTCAACATCCTTTGATAAATTTTACACTTGTTTGAAGTTGATTTATTATGATAAAAATATTCCATATTTTATTTAAGGTTTTGTGATATGTTTGACTGTGGATGTTCTATTTTTATACCATTTTTGGTTTATGGTTAATGTATCGACATTTTTTATGCTAGTTTTAATACAAATGTTTATATTATATTTCAACCTCTTCTTAAGATGAATGTGTTGGACTAGTATGTTCTGGGTTGGGGACTTGTAAAAGTAAGCCCTCCAAGTTGGGGTTTGGATACAAAAGACCCTTGGGGTTGGATTATGGTTACAGAAGCTCTCTGGGTTGGAGTCCGGTTACAGAGGCTCTCGGGGATAGAGTCGGGTTACAGAGGCTCTCTGGGTTGGGGTCTGATTACAGTTAGCCTCTAGGTCCTGGCACGAGGCCATTGCACAGAAATTAAACTTCGACATTATAAATTCCCTCATTATGAAATTAGTTATTACAAGTGATTATTTGACTAGTAGAATATCCATGTGCATGTTTATATGGTAATGTTTGATTTATTTTTCCATATCATGTTCAAGTTTATATTTAAAAGGCTATTGTTTTTATTACACATCTTTCCTTAAAAGTTTATAGCTTCCGCTAAATTATTTACCCTTACTGGGAATATGAGCTCACCCCTTTCTAATGTTTTATTTTCCTAGGATTCTAAGAAGTGTATTATGATTTATATTTAGGGTTTATATAAACGGAATAATGGAATTATCAAAGAACTATCTATGCTGTGTTTTATGTTTGAAATTGTAATGTAAAGTTAATTTATGTAATCTATTTTCCAAGACTGCTAAACTAATTGGTCCTTCAGGACTTGATTCCCTGTAATTATTCCAATGTATTAAAGTAATTCCTTGGCACTTGGTAACTAGGTTCAGGGCATTAAATTTTCTAGGTAGTTCTTTCTTTATATTTTTAGTTAATTCTTCTTGAGTTGAGTTAGTTTTGGTTTAAACCATGGTAAACAAGTCCATGAGATAGTTAGGTTTATTTTGACCGGAGGAATAAAGGAACAAATGTATGTCTTCATAATTAATTTACACTATAAATTATTAATTCATGACACGAATTATTCTAGGAAAACCCTATGAAATACATTCAATGTTTGAATGGGCCAGGTAAAACACCAAGAAATTCATTCACATCCAAAAAGTAAATGGGAAATACATGAGTTGAAAACTCAAAACATAGTATTTATTCATGTTTTTAAATGGATTTATTATGTGTTTTTAGGATAATACATTGGATAACTAGAAAATGGGGAATTCACAATTTTAATACCCTATCCATATTGTGAATATGTCATGAAAAGACATCCATTTAACCGACAGTTAAATGGATGTTCCTATTTCTCATTCACCCAACTTGTATCCTGATCTGTAGCCCTTCTATAGAATATCTATAGTGTCCACTTCATACCATACGCAAGGATCAATATATCCTTGGTGTTATAATCCTAGAGATTGATGGTAATCCTTTTGATTATATTCCACATCTTTGACCAATTGGTTTTCTCTCATGATGAATAAAAACCGACAGTTTTCCTTATCATCATGAAGGGATTTAAGGTAGAATATGATTGATACCTCAGACATTGAGGAGTTATATTTTTCATTTTTATTTTAGGGTGAGTGGTCTAGAACAACTCCACATTGTCTGTATTTATTTTCAATTATTTGTTCAATAAGTTCAATCGTATCTACACATCTTTTGTGTTATGTAAATAAATTTAAAATCCATTAAATTAATGAGAAATCATATGCTTATACCTCCAAAGGACCTATTGGGTTTCTTGGAATTAAGATTGGGACGTGCAGCCACCCAAGAGATGTTTCAAGCCTTGAAAATACAAAATTATTGAGAATTATATTATTTATGAACACTTGGAATAATATTTGAAATTTGATAAATGGTAACCTTGGTTGTTGGAAATCAAAATTCATCCTTGATATAAGAAGTCCTCAGTTGAGAATAAATGCATTTTTAATTGGTATTTGGATGAACTATAAAACAAGACACATGATGACTTGTGAGTTGATTGGTGTTTTGATGTAAACTATTAGTGATTCATCTTATAAAGGAGAATCCAACAATTGATCGAGTTATGATTTTGTCTTGTTATACTTAACGATTGTTGACATGATTCATGAAGGATTGAGTCACTATAACATGAGACGTGGTGCTACTGATTCTTTATGATACTGGAGAATCTACAAATTTATATTGTCACTTTGCCTCTTTTAATGGTATTTAACCCTTATAAGACATAAGTGTCTCTAGAATGGGAAATTCACATGGATCATAATATGATATTATTGAATTTTCTCCATAGTTTAGAGGTGTTCCTTATGAATATGTAAGTGACTATAGCATGGGTAATTCACTTGGATACTATTATGATATTATTTATATTCACCTTTGTTTGGATGTGTTACTTGGGAAGACATAAGTGACATAATCATGTGTAATTTTTATTGGGACCTGTATTTCTTGGTCACATGAGACACAATATAGGCGATTAATCCCATAAAAAATAATAATCCATGAAAGGAGTGATCCATACTCGTGTAAGAGTATCCACCAACAGATAGAGATGTCCTGCAAGGTGCTGAAGCAGTTGGGAATATCCTGGGTTTTAACCCAAAGCTCAAGGGTTAACATTTTCATTTTATGTACTTTATTATTTTATTAATTAACACCTCTATTATTGTATTACTTTATGCAGTATATATATATTAAGACTATATTGTTTAGACACCATTGGTATCATCCTAATGAGTTGTAATCACACTCGGTTTGGATCTTTATTTGGTACTGAGGCCGATATCATGGTTGTAAGCCTGAAGAAGGAAAATGTCATTTGTGTTTATTGATTATATCTGAATGAATTTTATCTTGGATATGGGACTAAAATGGGGTTCAAGACTAGTTCCTTTGGAGTTTTTTACTGAATATATATTTTCTCTTACTTATCTGGATTTTATTACATCATTTAATTAAATTCAACATATCATTACATGGTATTTATTATTATTTGGATTTATTATTTTTTCCCTTTATTATTCTTGGTTTCATGTTTTATTATTTACAATATTTCCACTATTCATCCAACTCTATGCTAGAGGGTATTGTCTCCCCACTATATTCCTTGCACCCTTACCACTAGTCAACAACCTATTCCATAGGTGGAGGTGCTCCTGAGGTCACATAGCCAACTCGACTAGATTATGTGAGGTAGTACCAAGATGGGTAATGTTACATGTGTAAAAAACCGTTGTTCCCATGCCTATGTGAACAAAGTAATTTTTTCCATGTCTGACTATGTCTTGAGGAATACTTATTAAACAAAGAATTTGAGGGAGATATAGGAATAAACCCTTCATCATCTATATGTACGTGTTCCAAATAAAATAAATTTTCAACTTATCTTAAAGGACCAATGAAAAAATGGGTTTCTTAATATTATCAAGAAAAGCACATAACATGAACTAAAAAAATCACAGGATATAAAAATACAATTTCCCAAAAATAATTATATTATAATAACATATAAAGGGTAATAAAAACAGTACTTAATGTGAGTTATGTTGATACCAGTATGTTTCGAGGTGTTGGTTTATTGGGTACAATATGGTTGAAAAGAAAAAGGTTTTTATTTATTTTATTTTGTTTTCATACAAAAATTACTTAACAATTTGTAAGAAATCATTATAAAACTTTCATATAGATTGTTCTAGAAAGAGATGAATGAGATTAATGGACAATTTATAGTAGTCTTACGTGATCAAATGAAGTGTGACCCTAAATATTTATCCAATTTTATGTTCACTATTCTATCAAAAAGTGATATTCAACCAAGAAAATTAGGTGATGATTTGATGACCATGAAACTTATTAATATTTTGTTTAGACAAAGGTATTCATGATTATAGCTATAGTTGTTTGAAGGGAGAAGATGGTGAGACTTGGAGGAGCTAAGTGGTCTGAGAATTCATAATGGGAGAATACTTGAAGAAGTTATGGCCGAAGAAACTTAGTGGTTATGAAAAACGTTATATCATAAGGAAATACATATAAAGGCCAACTGTATGGAAAGAAAAAATGTTTCCAAAAAAGTTTATAAATAAAATTAATCATGTGGTGATCATCATATAGAGGATTTAAAATGTAGAAACTGAAAAGAGGATTCCAGAAAGAGTCGACCAGACGAAGAGTTTGGGGAGTCATTGAACAAAAATTTCTAAAAAAATCCTTTAAATAGAGTTACTTAAAGATAAATAATCATAAGTAAAATAAAAGTATTTATAGATATAAAAATATTGAGTCTAATAGATATAGATGATAGGATATTTTATAATATTATTAGTTTACTAGATAAAGAATTTTCTAAAAATAATAATTAGATATATTTTTGTGAGTATTTAATTTTTTTTAAAATCTAATAAATATGATGATGTTGAGTTGAATGTCTAATTATTTAATAATAACACAGAGAACATAATGACACTATATGATAGTTTAGAAAGTTTTAAGAGCATATTGAAACTAATTTCTAATGAAATTTATTTATGAAGTTATATTGAATCCAAACTTTTTGGAAGGTTGGAGTTGGAAAAAATGTAAATTTTTAAGTGGGATATTAAAAGATTAAGAATGAACTTTAAATTTTATGTTTCTCCTCCCCCCTTTATCTCGAGAGTAGTGATTTATATTTAAAAGGGGATTATTTTCACTTTTCTTGTGTTTTTTCAACTAGGTGAATTTTTGAACAATTGAGGCATTGACTAAAGATACTTAGAGATATTTTTTTGAAGCATCAGACATAGTAGTACTAGATGAAGTGGTGATGAGTGAAGGGTACCCAAAAATTGGAATTAAATGAATCATGTGAAGAATCTATTAGATGAAGGATGGAAGATAGAGTGTTGTGAGGCTACCAGTGGGTATAGGACAAATTGGGATATGAATATAGTCAACAAACCAATGTTATCGAGTAAAATTATATCAGATAGATAAGTTATATAATAGATAGGTCGATATGGAATATTATGTAATGATGTTCTTTAATGCTATAATTCAATAAATTGAAGAGGAAGAATAAGTACATACATTAAATAATGTTTTAAGAAATTTTATGCATGAAAGTGACAATATTTTGAAGCAAATTAGTGAAGGTTCTTATTTTTATTGAAAAACATTAATATATCATATTTTTTATTTGTGGAGCACATGTACCATCAAAGGACTATAGTGTTATTAAAGTTATGGTCATTCTATACTTGTTGTAAACCAATAAAAGGATTGTTTTGTAGTGGTTTTTTGACCAAATATGAAATCTTTATTTTGAAGTAACTTTTGAGGAAAAAATGGGAATCCAAAAAAAGTAAAAAAAAGGCTTTAGCCACAAAAGAGCTCACAAATTCATTAAAAACAAGACTAAGACTATTAGATCCAACAACCCTATATAGCCCCAAATTAAGTGTGGTTACCTGTGTATCCCTATCATTATTTTGATGATCTTCAAAGTGATCAACCATCTGGTCCAAGGCCTAAATGTATTCCTCCACATTGATCGTACTTTTATTGAAACATTACACCAAAATGAGGTCTTCTTTATTGATCTACACACTTTTACCTTAGTTAATTGAAGTCAAATCACCATATCTTATATTATATTTAAAATCTAATTAGAATCAATGATATTAAAGTAATATTCTAAAATTACCTCCGTAGAGTGTAGACCCACCTCAAAAAATTCCTCATTATTCGATTCCACCTTTCCTTCAATTATATTTAGTACTTCAATTGAAAATGGTTAAAATTCTTCAAATTGACCCCAACCTACACCATCTCATGGTCCTTCCCACTAGTTCCCTGATTAAGTGCTCTGTTACAAAAAATTAGAGTCTTATTCCTAGTAACCAACTTAAATCTTTCAACAATTGCTGGTTCCCTCGATTTGACTACTATCTCATTACTCTTTGCCTTATCTGAAGATATTTTTACTGTTATTTTTGGAGTGATTAGGTATTATTTATGTGGTCTTTATTCTCCCCCATTATGTACTAGGAAATCCCTAAAATGAATGTGTCCTTTGTTTCCCTTACTTGACCAAGACCCAACCATTATGGTCCATTGAGAGTACTGATCATAATGCACTCTTTATTTGGAGTCCTCCGTTATATCACTTGGATCATCATCTTCTGATGACCTGAGACCAACCTATTTCAATTTCCATATTTGAATATATGTATTCCATCCTTTAGGATCCAAATTCTTCTTTCCATATCCATTCAAGGTAGAGAATTTATTTTTTTATTTTAATTGGATTTGATGATTTACATAGATCAAGTGGCCCTCAACTTGGAGACACTACCACCTTTACGTAATGAGATATTTGATCTTCAGAAAGCTCCCTTGCATTAGTATGGATGAAATAAGCACTATTAAAATTTGGTTTCTCAATATAATACCCATTAATAATACATTTTTCAATGATAATATCAATAAAGGAGGGGACCATCATGGAACAACGATCTCCACGAGGCCAACTCTGTCCATTTGAGAGAACCCAGAGCGAGTTTCAACATTGTGAAAATATCCTCAACTCATGGGTCTTTATTCACAGCACTCAACTTAACCAAAATGGGATCCAAACTTATAGGATATTCTAGAACCATTTAATTCATAGGAAGAATAGTTGGAGTAGGGTCAATCGACAAAATGGGTCCTCCATCCCATGGGGATCCCTACACCTTAGGTAATAGGAGGAAGTAGAGTGAATTTTTTTTGCATGAAGAATAGAATTATGTCCATGTTTTAAAGACCACATTTTGCTTCCAATGGGATTATTCTATAATATTTATCAAAAATTAGTCAATCAGTGGGTTTTAAACATCAACGTCGATGCATAACTATAGAGAAAACACATGTAAAATTGATTTTGATATAATATTTAAGAAAAATAAGCGGTAGACCATATTCCCCAATATTCAAATGATAGAAGTGTTTTGAAAATGAAGGGGGAGTTCAAGAAGGATGACCAATAAATCCATCTGCAAAGTATCTCACATTCTATAGAAATCATATGACTAGTGGAAGAGAAGAAATGAGACCCGTCCAAGGAGAGGGGAGCTTTGGACTAGCCCATAATCAGATCCTCCTCTGAAGAAACCCCAATCATAATGTGACACTTTTCAATAAGAAAGATGATATCTAAATATTTAAAAACCCAAGAGATGAATATAAATATGTCAAATGAATCCAAAAATGGTCTATTTCATGGAAATCAAGCAGAAAAAGTTAAGATAATAAGGGACGAGGCCTCAATGAACTCTATTGTCGAAATTGGGAGCTGTGGGAATCCATCGAAGAGATCGAACACTTTAGGGAAAAGATTGATATCAAAGAAGTATGAGAGTAATTCTAGGTCAGAGAAGGGGATAGAGGGAGGAATATGGGAACTAATAGAAGGAGTCCCTCTCTTTTAGATAGGGGACATACCAAATCAAACTACATCAACTCATAGGGAGTCACCAAGGTCACCAAATCGGGATGAATAACTTCTCCTCACACTGAAGGATATTTCTAGTGGTTGTTTCATATTTGATTACTTATAATCAAATTAAATCACTAGATACTATTATTGAGTGGTCAAAATTATAAATACTGGTTTTCTTATTGTTGTGATTTTTTTTGTTTTCTAGTAGACTTTTTTTTCACTGAACAGATATAAAGGTTGTTTCTCAAGTAAGAAAACAAAAAATTGAAATGATCATTGCTACACCCCTCCACTTCATAGTTATTTCATTGAACCATATTGGTCTATTCAAATGGTATTAGTTTGAAGGTTCTTTTAATGATTATTTACTAAGGTTATAATGAAACCAAGGTTTACATGAATATTCAGAAGTTAATTAATAGTAATGGGATTCCACTATTTAATGGAAAGAAATATCATTTCTTAGAGGTCAAAATTCTAACTTATATTTCATACACTAGAAATTAATTTAAAGAACCTACAACAGATGGTTTTATTAATTTTATTGAGGTTTCTCCTTTAATCTACATTGATAAGATATTCTTAGAGAATAATGGGTGAGCTAAAAATAATATACTTTCCTCCCTCTTTAAAAGATAATTTCATAGGGTTAAAGGTATATGAATAACTAAAGTAATCTATGAAATGTTTATGAATAATTATCAAGGGAATATAAAAAATATGAAATCGATGATAAAAATAAAGATATTTAAGTATATAAATATTAAAATGGGATATGATGAATCTATTGGTGAGTTTTTTCTCGAGTAAATGACATTATAAAAAATATAAGATGTTTTGGTGAAATAATGGATGACTTAGATATTGTTGAAAAAATTCTACGAATTATTCAATATAAATTTTATTTAAATTTATCAAATTTATAGAATATAGACCTAATAAATCTATCTATAGATGATCTATATATCACTCTTATAATATATAAAATGAGAAGAAAAAAATGCTATCATGGAAAAAAATGTTGATTGTTAAAATTATTTCAAATCTACTATGATATGAAAGTCTAGGAAAGTTCTGGATAAAGAAGTTAGTAAATGTGAAATTGAAGAGAGGGAAGGTAATTTTTATGATAAATTTAACCATTTCATTTATAAAAAAAATTAAAAGTGTAATAGTGAAGTATAAAATGTTGTTTCATTCAAACAGGTTTAGATATTGATCAATTGGAAATTTCACTGCAAATATTACAAGGATAAAAGAAGAATTTGATAGAAATGAAAATTATATAAATTCAATAATATATCTAAAAGGAATATAGGAAAATAAAATTATTATTAAAAAGGAATTGATGAAAAGTTATCTAAATTTTAAAAGTGAAATATCTGTTCTAAGTTTAAGGAAAATAATGATAGTGAAGGTGAAGTTGAAACCTATAGTGATAATATTGTAAAACATTTCTTATTGAAAAAGTTATTGATGAGAACTTTACTTGTGGTGAAAAAAGTATCCCTAAAAAATAATAATATGTGACTTAGATGGAGTTTATTCTCAAAGTAAAATTGAAATAACATCTCTCAAATATTGTTAAACATGAAAAATAAAATAATAAGTTAATGAAATAATATCTTCCAATAAACAATAAAAAAAGAGGTTCTTGAAGAAAAATCGTGGTTGTTAAAATATATTGATGATCTTAGTGAATTAATTTATGAAGAGAAAGTGTTAAACATCATTCATAAAGAAAAGATAAATCTTGAGGATAATAATTTGATTTAGTTCAATGGAAACTTATTGAATCTGAGAAAGGAATAAAAAACTTTCAAAATGTTTTTATAGAAGTTGGTGAAAGTTATAAGAATCATAAAACTTAGAAAGATCTACAAAGATTATTCTCATAGGTTAACATTAAGGTTTAATATGTTTAAATGTATATTAAATTTTATAAGAACATATATTATTACAAAACTATAAAAGTATAAAATTCTATAATTTGAAGAAATCATATGTTGAAGAAAAAAAATTAATAATTCGATACTTCTTTAAGTATAAGAAGAAGTTATATATGAATAAAGATGATGGTTACAAAGGTGATAGAAAATAGATTAATATTTTAAAAAAAATATACAATTTATATTGGAAACTGTTCTTTCAGTGGATATTTCTAGTACTATAGAGGGTTTGGGCATACAAAAAATAGTGTGTTGGTTCAATCATCAAAATAAAAATAAAGCTAGAATATATTATTGGTGGATTCTAAGGGGATTCATCTATCTAAATGAAGAAAACCTGAAAAGTGAGTTTGAAAAATAAAAATATATTTCAGCCTTAGGAAACTATTTGTGAATGTTGTGATCCACTTGGACATATTTCAGAACGTTTTCTTGTAATGCTACCAACTCAAAAATGATTGTATAAAAAATCTCAGAATCCTATTGTGAAGGAAGAAAAATTTAATGAAAAATAATTAATTGTTGAAACTTCTCTCAATGATACAATATGCGAATAAACATGGAAATTTAATAGTGGGTTTTCTTCACATATGACTAGATATTTGAATTTATTAAAAAATTGAAATATTATAAAGGAGTGTCAATGAATTTTGGAAATAATGAGCCACTCAAAAGAAAAGGAATTGAATTTTATATCATTGGAATAGAAAAATTTAATTCTAAAAGCACTTTGCCTATTTTTGGACATAAAAAAACTTCTTGAGTGTTTTATATATTTGTGATGAATGAATTAATTTTTTTAGAGGTGATGGCTATGTTGTTAAAAGTATTATAGATGGGAAAGTTGTAACAATAGTAAAATGAACCAAAGGAAAATTATTTCCAATCATGGATTCATATGGATCAAGTTATTTGATAATGATAGAATAAAATTAGTTATTGAATGAGAGTAAGAGACATATTTTCCATAGGAATATATGAAATCTGAAAAATAGACAAATAATTCATGGTATTTCAAATATGAAAGAAATAAAATATTGGTTTTTTTAATATGTCTGAAAGGGATGATTAGAAATTATATATATAAGAAAGTAGAGATATATTTAGATCACCCCGTAGAGCTTATACATTCTAAATTATGTTGTCCCATGAAAATGTAATTAAAAAATGGAGATAGGTACTCTATTTTGTTTTTATCTATGAACTTACTTTTATTATATATATCATGTTTATTAAAGATAAATACGTGACTCTCAAAATATTTAAGAGTTTCAGGAGAAGTGATGAAAAATAATATGTATATTTCATGAATATGATTAAAATTGATAATGGTAATAGGTACGAAAATGATAAGTTTAAATTTTACATTTAAAATCATGAAATTTCTCATAAACATAGTGCACTATACAAACCAAAAAAATTGTATTGATGAATGGAAGAATAAAAGTTTGATTGAGATGGATCGAACTATATTTATTAAACATGACACTTATTTCTTATTTTGGAGGAAAAATATTATATTAATACTGAACATTCAGGATAATTATTTCTATAGGATAAATGCTAATATTCATATGAGTTGTATTACAATGAAACCCCATGATTGAAAAACTTAAGGGTGTTTTTAATTCCCTATATTTTCAAAGTGAATGGTTAGAATATTGGGCACTTTGATCAAAGAGGTGTTGATGATATCCTTCTTGGTTACTTTTAATATTAATAGATAAATGTCATATGACAAATAAATAATTATTGTAATAAAATTTTCATATATAAATGTTTTGGAATATTATGATAGAAAATTTCCATAGTTATTTGTATATATAAGAGAAAGTGAAGATGAAGTTGTTATTATTAAAAAAATAAAAAAAAGTTCCTAATAAAAGTGATGATATGGAAACTATAAAAGATATAGATATTGATCAAAAATATTCATATGGAAATGGATAAGTACGTTCATCTCATCCAAGGGTGAGAAAGTATATAGTAGTCTAAAACATCATCGAAGATCATGAGAAATTTTTTCAAACCAAAGGAACATCAAAGATATTCCCACATACCACTTTTTATTCATTGGTTGATCCAAGAGATACATAATAATATCTAGATAATCAAGAGTTTATAGATACCATGGATAAATAATTAAATTAGATGGAGAAGAATGATACATGGGAAATTTTCCAAAACTAAAAGATAAGAACGTTGAAGGAGAAAAATGGGTTTTTTTAAAATAAGTTGGATAAAAAATGTTATGTGATAAGAAAAAAAGATTTTTTTTAAAGACTAACCATAAGTTGAAGTAATTTCTTTTAATTAGAAACATTATCCTATATTAAGGAATGAAATTATTAGAATTATTAATTCTATTACCATAAAACTATGTTATAAAATATTCCAAATGGATATCAAGTCATCTTCTCTTAATGCATAACTTTACGATGGAATTTATATTGAGAAACCATGTGGTTTTTCTAATGGTTAGAATCAAGTAATGTGATGAATTTGAAGAAATATTTGTATGGATTGAAGTAATATCCAATATCTTGGTATTCTATGTTGGATAATTTCTTGAAAAAGTTGAATTTTAGAAAATTAATTGTTTAATGTAACACCTTTATAATAAAAATCATAAAGTTCCCCTCATTGTAATTATTTATATTGATGATATCACACATTCATGCCATGAGAAATAAATGTGTAAAACAATTTTTTATGAGATGAATAAACTATTTGAAATTTATATTTTTGGATAATTGATATATTTTCCAGGCTTTCAAATCACAAAAAATAATAGGTATATTTTTCTTTCTCAATAGAAGATAAGAAACTCCTGATGAATTTTTTCTAGGAAAATTAAAATCTTTTTTACACACTAATTTTAGTGGGAACTAATTTAGAAGGATATGGGGAAGGTAATAATGTTAATTTTAAAGTGTTTAGAATGTTTATTGGAAGCCTCTTATATATTACAAATTCATGACTAGATTTAGTGTATGCTATTACACTTTGTGATAGATATCAAAGTACACCAAAATAATCATTTATTATGGATGAAACAATAATTATTAAACATATTAATGGCCTAATGTATATATTTTTTGAAATATGTAATAAGAAGAATGATTTTTCTATTTAATTAAAAAGATTCATATTTGGTAGGATGTTTGTATGAAAGAATATCCGTTTAGAGTGGATTTTTGGATTTTTTGGAGAAATATTTGTAATCTAGAATACAAAGAAACAAATTAAATAACTCTAAACTATATCAAGGTTGAGTATGAAGGTAGCACTTAGGCTATAACTCAATTAATGTGGATGAAGGCACATTTGTAAGATTTATTATTGGATATGATGATACCACTTATCTTGGGTTTTGATAATAAAAGTGATATCAATCTCATTAAGAATATAGTAAAACGATCCATATTTAATAAAATTGATATTAAATATCACTTCATCAAAGAAAATAGAAAAATAAATTAAATAAAGATAGATTTTGTCCCAAAAAAATACAAAGTTACTGATACCTTCACTATACCATTATTGATGGAAACATTTCATAATATAAGGTTGATCATGGATTTAAATCCTTACAATCTTCGTGGTTGCGATATGTGTTTTTTGTGGCATGTCTCTTCTTGTATTTTTATACTATTTTCAATGTGGGGAAATATATAATATAAATCTATCCATTTCTTTGTTGATTAAAATTAAATGAAGAGAAAATATTTTTCCAGATGTTTTCAAATGGGAAAACTATAATTTCCACACATGTTAACTATTTTAATATTTTGTTGAAGTGGTTTTAAGAACTATTTCTTATATGTTTTTGTTATCATGTTTTGGGAATGGAATATGTTGGAAAATTTTGTTAATAAATTATTTTTGGACAACATGGTATTATTGTTCAACGATTTATTATATACCAATCTCACTCATGATGGCATAGAATTTTGGGATTATAATGTTTTACTTGAGATTCAATACTTATGTGATTTATGTTCCTTTTCAGATAAAAAAATTTAAAGTGGGATATTATTAAGACAAAAAAAATCAATGAGTTGGCATCATAAAAATAATATGGTTAAAATGAAATATGTTTAACTTAATTATTTTCTTTTAATGTCATACATAAATTATTTAAAAATTCTTGAGCCTTACTTATAATATTTATAGATATAATGTTATAGGAAGGGATGAATGAGGTGAATAGATAGATCCAATTTTATTGAGTCTAATCATTTGGTGTGATTGGATAGAGTTTGGATCAATATTTTTATATGATTTTATCTTCACAATTCTATCAAATAGAGATATATTATAAATAAAATAAGATGATTCATTTTAGATGTTCAATGTTTTTAATATCATTCTTATACAAAGGTATTCATGTTTCTTGATAGTGGATGTTGAAGGAAGAAGTTTTTGAGACTTGGTAGAGCTTTGTCGTTTGAGAGTTCGTAATTGGGGAAAACTTGTAGAAGTTTCTTATAAAAAAATATAGAAGTTTTGAAAGATGTTATATCAGATAAAAAGATCCATGAAGGTCAATAATTTAATAGATAATAGTTTCCTAACAAATTAATATAGAATATGAATCATGTGAAGATCATTGGACATCATTTTTCAAATCAATCAATTAGACATAGGCTTTCAGATAGAGTCAATTAGATGAATATTTTGTAGAGGCACCAGAAAAACGATTCCAAGAATATTTTTTGAATGGTGTAACTAAAATATCATTGATAAGATGAAACATACAAGGTATTTTAGATAGAAAATTATCGATTCTACCATAGAGAGTTTGACCAGATAAAGAAGAACCTTATATTGTTACTATATAGAAAAGTTCCTTTGACCAAGAAGCAGATTAAGATTTTTATTCTTTGTAATGTTTTTTTATAAATCAATTAAATGTGGAAATATATATTTAGACATTCAATTATTCAATAATCAAGAATATAAAAAAATTATTTATGATGTAATTTCAGGAGTTTTGAATAGTACGTTGACACTGTGTTTTAAGTTAGGTTCCTTAATAAGTTATTTTGAATCCAGTATTTTAGGAATTTTTAATGTGTTTAAATGTGGAATGGTTTTAGTGTAATATTCAAAGTTCTAGTGGGAATATTAAAATTTATGTTCACATTACTCCCTTAATCCTTAAAGAAGTGATTCCAAAATATAGGTTAAGAAGGTTTTATCTGCGTGATTTGATGCTATTTGGATAATTACTAAATAATTGTGGTTTCGACTGAAGAGATTGAGAGATCTTATGTCAAAGCACTAGATAAATTATCATAAAAAAGGGGGTACCCGAATGAGGGTTCCAAATAGTTGGTATTATATGAATAATGTAAAGAAGATATTTGATGAAATATACTGGATAGTGTGGTGTCAGACTATCAATAGATATCAGAAGAATATAGCTACAATCAGTGTTACCAGAATGAGTGTACTTGATACACTACAACCTGATAGATAATTCAACAGATGGGAATGTTTAAATAGAAAAGTTTATAAATAATTTTTTTCTTATTGAAGTGAAAGAAAGTAAAGTGGAAGAAGATGTACTTGTAGAAAGAAAAATGTATAGAATGTTTAAGAAACATAGTTTCAACATTATGAATCCTATTTGTGAAGGTTATTGTTGTTGTTATAAAATATTATTATACAATAATTATTTTATTAGGATAACATGCTATTTTAAAGGACTATAGTTCTGTTCATGTGATTATTATTATCTCGTTGATGTAAACCCTCAAAAGGATTATTTTTTGGTGGTTCAGCGGTCTTGTAGTAATTCCAAGCCACGCTGAGGACTTGATACTCTTATTTAGTTGTAAACCTTGTAAATAATCATGTTCCTATTGGTTTTCTTGTTTATTGTATTCTAGCAGGGTTATTTCCCAATAATCAGAGATGAAGATTATTTATAAATTAAGAAAACCTAGAAATACAAGATCAAAAATTAAAACCTCCCTCACTCATAGATCACATAGATCTTAATTAGTAATTTCAAGATAAACCTTGGGGGAAAATAGAAGTGAAAATATAAATGTTTTCACCCAACATTTTTAACATTATTACAAAAGATAAATTGAAAATTACTTTGATTTTTTAGATATAAATAGACTACTTTTTAAAAAATTATTATACGGTATCCCAAACAAAATATCCTCGAAAAGAAACAAAAATAAATATAATAAATTGGTAGTGGTAAATAATGGAAACAATTTCCTTTATTAATATTTTCAGGTCATTTTAAAAAACCCCATTAGATATTTTTGAAAGAAATATAATTAAAAAAATGTTTATAAGAAAATTTTAAGAATATAGAATACAATAAATATGTTTATTTCCTTAAATAAAATTATTTAAATAATAAATATATGTACATGAAAGATAATATTTATTGGTGATAAAGAGAGTTATTATTTCAAATTTTATAATTTTATTTTCTAATTTTTATCAGAAAAGTGTTATTGAAGATTAGAAGTAATTTCCATTGATTAAAATTGGAAATTTAATATAACATAAGCGATTATAAGTATAAAAAAACTTAAATATTATAATTAAGATATATTATGACCCAATGAATTCAAAATTTATTCAATGAAACCCCTATAGATTTTATAATTTTTTGAGCCAATACCCCATGAGAGAACAATATTTGAATAGAAGATTAAATATCCAGAAGTATTAGAGAATCATTATACAAAATATTAAATGGGAAGTGGGTACAATATTATAAATAAAACATGGTCTATAATAAGAAATATATATCAAAGGTTAAAATTTGTGACTAGAATCCTTTACCTTGGATTCTATCTTAGTCGATCACATTCTAACCACCTGTATAATAGAAATAACTATATTAATCAACTAATTAATCAGCGTATTCATATACACTAATTTTTTTAAACAACATTTATAATTTTTCACTATAATTATATTGGTTAATTGTTAACTATTTTCTATATTTGGTGTGATTAATCTTGATCATTTTGGAATAGTTTCACAATTAGCGTTTTTGTTCTTAATGAGTTAAATGTTTATATCACCAATCCAAAAAAAAATCGATATTTCATTATTAATATCCAATTTTTTATTTTCAATTATATATTTGATGTAAATTTATATTAGTTTTTATGTTTATGGTTAAACTAACAAAATTGGAATATATAAAAATCTATGTCTGCTAATGGACATAGAAGCAAGAAATTGTAAAATTTATAAGAAACTAGAGAGGGAAAATACTAGGGAAGAAGTTCTTACAAAAGATATTTTAGACATCTCTAGAGATCTCAAATATAAGGATGAGCTTATAGAAAAACTTTCTAAAGACCTTAACGAAGTACATTCTAAAAAGGAAAAACATTCTAAAGATCTTAAGAATGCTATTTTAAAAATAAATTTTTTTTGAGGAAAAATCTAACTCTAAGAAACTAATTCCTAAGAATAGGAATTTATTCATAAGACTAAAATCTGAAATATATTCCCTTAAGAAACTTCATACAAACTTTACTTCTGGTAAATAAAATTTTGACAAGACATATTATGAAATCAAAACTCAAGGAAATACTACTGGAGTAGGTTATACTCAGAGAAAACCTTTTTTCAAAAACAACTATTTTATTCCATCCAGAGACCCTTTTCATAATAAAAGTCAAAGTGGTGGGCATTGGAAGAAAACATTTTCTTTGAATAATGTTCAATCTCTTGGGTTTCATAAAGCTTATTTTTTTTTTAAAATGTGGATACCCAAAATTTTGTTGTCTACCAATTCTAGATCAAAGAAAGTTTAGATTCCAAAAGTCTAACATTATAATTTTGAGGAAAATAAAGAAAGTACCAATATTAATACTTTGTACCTGGATGGTGGATGTTCCTGGCATATGACTGGTAAAAAAAATTTAAAAGATTATCAAGACGAAAGGAGGTAAATTAACTTTCGGAGATAATGCTAAGGGATAAATTATTGGTATAGGTAAAATCGTTCTTCTTGGAAAAAACTTTGATTTCAAATGTTTTATTTATTAAGGGTCTTAAACACAACCTCATTAGCATAATTCAATTATGTGATTAAGGTTACCTTGGGAATTTTAGGGAATGACAAGTGATTATTACACAATTCCAAGGAAGAGTTTATTCTTTCTCCTAATAAGCAAGAGAATGTTTACACAATAAACATAGAATACCATAGGAGCCCAGACTTACCTTGCCTTAGTGCAATGGAAGATCATTATTGGTTGTGGCATACAAGGTTAGGACATTTTTACCTTCAGAACCTATGTAAACTCTATAAGAAAAAACTAGTTAAGGATCTACCGGAGCATAGGTTTGATTCTTCAGAAGTTTGTGATCATTGTCAATATAGAAAGAAACATAAATCATGTTTTAAATTAGTTGGTGAAGTATCAATCACTTATTCATTAGAGTTAGTGCATATGGATATTTTTTTACCAACACAAATTGGAAGCATTCGAGTCAAATATTCTGTATTTGTCTTAGTTGATGATTACAATAGATTTATATGGGTCTATTTTATAGCAAAGAAATATTAAGCTCTTTATTATTTTAAAAGTTTTAGATCCCATGTTAAAAATGATAAAACCATCCTTTGATAACTATTCATAGTGATCATGGAGGAAAATTTCAAAATTCAGATTTTGAAACTTTTTGTAGTAGAAAAGGAATTACGCATAACTACTCATCACCAAGAACACCTCAAAAAAATGGTGTTATTGAGAGAAGAAATAGAATTATTCAAGAGATAACAAGAACCACGTTGAGTGAATATTCTATAGCCAAACATTTTGGGCTGAAGCTGTAACTACTGGTTGTTATACTATAAATTGTGTTTTTATTAGACATTTTTCTTAATAAAACTCTTTATGAGTTATGGAATGGTAGAAAACCTAGACATTCCTACATCAAGGTTTTTGGTTTCAGGGTATTCATTTTGAATACTAAAGATAATTTACAAAAATTTGAACCAATATCAGATGAAGGAATTTTCTTAGGCTACTCCACAAATTCTAAGGATTATAAAGTTTTCAAAAAAAACCCTTGTACTATTGAAGAAACGGTACATGTCATATTTGATGAAACCGAACCTTTTGTTTTTAAACAACCTCAACCTGAATTTTATATGTGTTTTCAAAAACTAATTATCAACCTTTGATAGAAGATCCTTCTGATAAGGAAAAATTCCTATAAAATGTTTCTAAAGAATTTATCCCAGAAGACTTTCTACCCTATGTTGATGAATAAGTTTTGCAAAACTCAAATCAGTTTTTTCTAAAGAATAATCTCAGCGGTATTATCATTGGTGATGTAAATCAACCTGTAAGGACTAGAAATTCCTTAAGGAATGGAGTAGAACATCTAAAATTCCTTTCCCAATTATAACCAAAAAGCACAGATGAAGCTTTAGGTGACGATGATTGGATAAAAGCCATGTAAGATGAACTAAATTAATTCGAAAGGAATAAAGTCTGGACCTTGGTTGAAAGACCTAAGGAAACATCTGTCATTGGAGTAAAATGGGTCTTCAAAAATAAATGTGATGAAAATGGAATCATAGTTAGAAATTAATCAATATTGGTAACTAAAGGATATAATCAACAAGAAGGAATAGACTATGAAGAAACCTATGCTCGAGTAGCTAGACTTGAATCAATTCATATTCTACATTCCTTTGCAGGATTATTCAATTTCAAAATTTTTCAAATGGATGTGAAATGTGCATTCCTTAATGGTTTTTTACAATAGGGAGTTTTTTTTAACAACCTCTGGGTTTTGAAGATACAAAACATCTTGAACATGTTTATAAACTTACCAAAGCATTATATGGACTTAAGAAATCCCCTCGAGCTTGGTATGACAGACTTACAGGATTCTTTCTTCAAAATAATTATTTTAAGGGAAATACAGATCCAACCCTTTTTATAAAGAAAGATAAGAAAAATGTTTTGATTATTCAAATTTATGTTGATGACATTACATTTGGTTCAACTCATAAATATTTAATTGATTCCTTTGTGGGTCTAATGAAATCTGAGTTTGAAATGAGTATGATGGGTGAGTTAACATTTATCCTTGGTTATAAAATTTCTCAAAAACCAAACAGAATCTATATATCCCAACATAATTATATTAAATATATACTTAAAAAGTATGTATATGACAACAACAATAGTATTAGTACTCCCATTGTTACCTCAAACACACTTGATCTTGATGAAGTTGGGAAACTAGTAGATCAAACATCTTTTAGAGATATGATAGGAAGCTTATTTTACTTGACATCTAGTCGTCCATACTATATGTTTTTAGTATTCTTATGTGCAAGATATCAATCCAATACTAGAGAATCTCATTTAAAGGCTGTGAAAAGAAATTTTCACTACTTAAAGGGAACCATGGATTTAGGACTCTTTTATACCTTTGGAAATGATTTTGTTCAAAAAAGTTTCTTGGATGCTAACTTTGGTGGATGTAGAATGAATAGAAAGAGTACATCTAGAACCTGTCATTTCTTAGGATATTCATTAGTTTCTTGGTCATGCAAAAATAAACACACAGTAGCACTTTCCACTACTGAAGATAAATAGGTAGCAGCTGGAAGTTGTTGTGCTCAAGTGTTGTGGATGCAACACACACTCACATACTTTGGTATGAGTTTAACCAAAACACAAATTATGTGTGATAATACTAGTGCCATTTCACTTAGTAAAAACCCTGCACATCACTCTCATGCAAAACACATAGATATTAGGCATCACTTTCTTAGGGATCACACACAAAAAAGGGATATCATTCTTTAATTTATCGGAACACAAGATCAACTTGTTTATATTTTCACAAAATAATTACCCTCCGATAGATTTGAATAAATTAAACAGAAGTTAGGAATGATGACCATAAGGTAATCTTCCTTGTTAAGATTCTGTTGAAACCAGTCTCCTTATAGTAATAAACTCCTTTCCATAGGGACAGTACATTTTCTTGTCAGTTAGATCAAAGTCTTTCATAATGAAAATTTCTGTAGTCAAAATTTTCAAATCTTTCATAATGAAAATTTTAATAGTCGGATTTTTCAAATCCTTCATAATGAAAATTTTCTTTGTCAGATTTTTCAAATATTTCATAATGAATATTTTTATAGTCAAATTTTTCAAACCTTTCATAATAAAAATTTTCGTAGTCATATTTTTCAAATCTTTCGTAATAAAAATTTTCATAGTTATATTTTTTAAATATTTTGTAATAAACATTTTTGTAGTCATATTTTTCAAATCTTCCGTAATGGAAATTTTCATAGCTAGATTTTTCAAATCTTTCATAATGAAAATTTTCATAGTAAGATTTTCTAAATTTTTTGTAGTCTAAATTTTTTTTTGTAGTCTTCAAATTTTCGTAATGAATATTTTCCATGTTTTCATAATGAAAAATTTCCAAATTTTTCATATTGAAGAATTTTTAAAAATTCATAGTCAGTTTTTCAAATTTATTCATAATCAAAAAGTTTTGGAATCTAATGTTATTTAAGAAGAACTTTCCCCATTACGAATAATCTTCCTGGAAATCTAAAAGGTATGTTTCCTTTCCTGAGTTTTCATAATCATCATATACATGCTGGTAGTTTATTTTGTTTTTAAATTTTTCAGATTCTCTTTTCCTTAAATCTGAATGATTTTCTTAAAAACCACAAAAGATTGAATTCTACCAAGTTTTCCTGGTGGAAATCATTTCAACCATCAGATCTGATTAGAAGGATTTTCAGCCATTGGATTTAGTTTTGAAGATGAATCGTCGCGTCAAATGCCTAAATAAAAGACCCCCCGATGGTTGTGCCACATCGAATATCAAGATCTCATGTGCAAAAGTTCTGCCCTTCTACATAAGCTCACTTTGGATTTTCAAGGGTTTCTCAATTCCGAATGTCTATCAAAGAATATTCTCAGAAATACATGTCTACTATCAAGCCAATCTCAGAGTGGAAAGTTTATAGAGAAAGGTTGGTGCATCTAAACTTCTTCACTAAGTATGATTCTATAATCTAGAATAACATCAAGATCAATGGATAGGACAGTGTTTCCATATCGAAGCCAGGTGCCCAAGATTTAGTATATCCGGACTACCTAGTTGAATTTTATGAATCATTCAGTTTCTTCAAGGAAGAAGGCAGAGAGAAGTTTTCATTCAAGAGATATGGATAGACTTATTCTATTTCACATATTAAGGCAGAAAATTTAGTCGGTATTCCATATGAAGTGGAATCTGAGTTCTGTTCTAATAAGTTACCAGTTGTCAAAAGAATTTTTGTTAAGGTGAAGGCTATGGAATATCTTGGACTCTGTGATGTAAAGACACCGAAGATTTCCCAATTGTCTATAAATCATCAGATTCTCGAATTATGGGTTCAAGGATTCATCATTCTGAGAAAAGGGGACAAAGACACATTGAGGAAAAGTGACATGTACATCTTGGATTTCATGGTAAATCAAAGTAAGGTCAATCTGCTTAGGCATATTCTCATTAGGATTGATAATATTAAGAATGGAAACTTGAAGGCTCAGATAATTATGTATCCAGCCGTTCTCTCCAATTTAATGGTCCGATGATTAAAATCTGTTAAAATTCCTTACATCTCAAAGACAAGTAATTAAAAAGTCATGTTAGTCTGTGATGGTACCCTGAAGAGGATGAACATTGGTTTTTCTATAGACTCTAGAGAATTTTATGGCTTACCAGAGAAAGAAGATGAAGCTGTTCTGAAGAAATAGGAACTGGTTGAGACTTCCAAAAAAGGTGCGAGGAAGTGGAAAGTGAAGGAAGTATAAGAAAAAGTAAAATATCATATGGCCAAGAAAGTTCAGTCAGCACCTCTAAAACACAAGAAGAAAAAATCATATCCAGATGAGGTAGTTGCTAAGTGGAGAGAAGATAAGTAGAATAGGAAAGCAGGGGAGCCATGTTTTGGTTTGGATCCTGCTGAAGCCAAATCCTTAAAAGAGAAGACATCCGATGAGCTTGAAAAGAAAGCTAAATAAAAGAATCAAAAGAAGAAATTGACTGAAGCCAAGATAGTGTAATCTCTTTTAAAGGCTACTGAGAAAGCATAAAATATAATTATGGTACCAAAATCCATCATGGTATAACTCTTACCTAAAACTCCGGCAAAGAAGTTTGTGACTCCATAAAAAGTTGAAAAAGTAAAATTAGTAGGAGTTGAAGAAGAAGTAGAAAGCAGTGGTAAAACCGCAGAGTTGATTAAGCATGTAGAAGATTTCCATGAGAAAGAAAGTCCATCTGAGAGGCTCTCAATCCGAACATCTGATACAGAATCCTCAAAGTTGGCTACACCTAGGAAAGATGAGAAAGGAGAGGATAAGAAGGGTTAAGATGAATTGAATAATCTCTCTAAGGAAGAATGTTCTAATCATGACTTCATTCACCCTGAGGATGCTAAGGCAAGAGCTGAGAAGGAAGAGATTGATGAAGATAAAATTGTTCAACTGTCTGACAGTGAACATAAATATCTGGATGAGGAATCCATTCTGAAAACTGATAAGGAAAAATAGTTGGTTGTTGATACTCCCAGTAAAGCGGTTGTGAAGAAGAAGGAAGTTGTTGAATCTTCAAAGAGGAAACTTGTTGACCTAGAAAAAGATCCCTCACCAAGAAAAGTTTCAAATTTAGAATCATCATCCCTTGGACATGATTTTTTTATTCAATCATTGAAGAATCTTGTTGGGACCATTCCTGTTTTTTTTAATCATATACTCTTGATGTCATATGCTTCAACACACACTAAATAGGAAAATGGATTCAGTATCCATGGTGATGGATAAGTGTGCAAATCTTGAGGTTTATTTCAAGAATTTATTCATCAACTACGATGCCCACAAAAGGTCTTGTAATAAAATGGTTAGCTGTTCAAAGAAGATAGTTAAAGATATGAGAGATCTTGATGAGTTCCAAGATAGTTTCAATGAGGCATTTGACCTTGAAGATGGTAAGATCAAGGATCTGACAAGATGTTTTGATGAAAATATGAATCTGGAATTGATTTCTCGAAATCAAGAAGTGTAGGATTTGAATGGGAAACTGTATTTAGTGTCTCAAAGCTGGAATAGAGAATGAGATCTTCGAATTGAGATAGAAGAAAATATTGTCAAGCAGGAAGAAGTCCTGAAGGCTCAGGCAGAGGCTCTTAAGGCTTGAGATGATAGAATCAAAGAATTATAGAAGAAAACTGAGGATCAGGATCATATTCTCAAGTGAGAAGAGGAAGATCATAAGGAGATCAATATGGTGAAGACAATAATCAAGAATCTGATGCCCAAGGAAAATGAAGGGTGATCTTGTTTAAATCCGATCTTTTGATTTATTTTCCTTCCTTGTATAAATTTTTCCTATCATAATGAAATGTTTGGTTGCTTGTCTTTTGGATGTGTTGTACTAATATTTCAGGTACCCTAATTTATTTTCCATTCCCTAAAATTCCATTTTGAAAATCACAAAGGGGTAGAAAGGAAAAAAGAATAGTGAGTAAAGAAGAAATGTCCCTCTGTAAGGGGTAGTTCATTTAAGGTGGAGTTTTCATTACAAAGATTTTAGTATTCAAGATTATGAAAAATATTTTTCTGGAAATCTATAATATGATCTTTAGTGTTCCAAAGACTAAGGGGGAGTTATTCGTATTCATCTCCGCCCATGTGATAAGGGAGATAAGGTTTCCTTATGACTTTTGCATTACTTCTTGTTTGGGGAGATTGCTGAGTCAATAAGGTATCCTTATGTATTTTCCATTCCTTCTTATTTTGAAAATCAAAAAAACCTTATATTAAGGAAAATTTCATTCTACCCTATGTTTTACTTTCATAAGAAAAATTTTCCTTCCCTAAGGAAATTTACCCTTACCAGGTTTTTCATTGTTCATTTTGTCTAAGTATAAAATTTGGTTTCATATCCAAAACCTCTGAATCATATAATACTTAGATATAAGGAATTCTGTTTTCAGGGTCTAAATTCAAGTTCTGAGTTCTATGAATTAAGACTCTGAACTCTTATGGGTTCTGACTCCATGTTCTCTGAATTCAGACTCCGAACTCTTATGAGTTCTGACTCCAAACTCTTATGAGTTCTGAATCTGAGTTCTATGAATTCAAACTCTGAACTCTTATGAGTTCTGACTCTAAGTTCTCTAAATTCAGACTCTAAAATCTTATTAGTTCTGACTTCGAATTCTTATGAATTCAGACTCTGAACCTTGTAAGTTCAAACTATGAATTCTAATGAATTCAGACTCTGAACTTTGTAAGTTCAGACTCTGAATTCTATAGAATTATAACACCGAATTCTTATGATAAACATAATTCAAATATACATGTATTATAGACTCCGAATAGTTTTTTGTTAGACTCTAAACTTTCATTTTTGTTTACATTCCGAAAAATGAATTTGCTTAAGTAATCATATTTTTTCTTACACATGTTTTGGTTATAAAATGATGTCGTGCATTCAATTACTAACTAACCATTGTTTGAGTGACACATGTATTGGTCCTTCCAAAATTAATGGAAAAATATGACCGTTGGAGGAGGGAGACAACCATTGAAGCCGTGCTTATAAATAGGATCTCATTTGAAAGAGCTCTGGACCTTTTTACAGACCAAATTTTTTCAGAACTTACCTACATGGGGGAGTTATTCGTATTCATCTCTGCCCATGTGATAAGGGAGATAAGTTTTATTTTCAAAGTCTTGAAAAAAAATTCTAATTCCTTATATTCTTTTTCATAAGGATGTTTATGCTTTCCAAAAAGGGGGAACACTAAGGATCATATTATAGATTTCCGGAAAAATATTTTTCATAATCTTGAATATGAAAATCTTTGTAATGAAAACTCCCCCTTAAATGAACTACCCCTTACTTAGGGACACTTCTTCTTTACTCACTATTATTTTTTCCTTTCTAACCCTTTGTGATTTTCAAAATGGAATTTTAGGGAATGGAAAATAAATTAGGGTACCTGAAATATTAGTACAACACATCCAAAAGACAAGCAACCAAACATTTCATTATGATAGGAAAAATTTATACAAGGAAGGAAAATAAAACAAAAGATCGAATTTAAACAAGATCACCCTTCATTTTCCTTGGGAATTGGATTCTTCATTATTGTCTTCACCTTATTGAGCTCCTTATGATCTTCCTCTTCTCACTTGAGAATATGATCCTGATCCTCAGTTTTATTCTCTAATGATTTGATTCTATCATCTCAAGCCTTAAGAGCCTCTACCTGAGCCTTCAGGACTTCTTCCTGCTTGACAATATTTTCTTCTATCTCAATCCGAAGATCTCATTCTCTATTCCAGCTTTGAGCCACTAAATATAGTTTCCCATTCAAATCCTACACTTCTTGATTTCGAGAAATCTATTCCAGAGTCATATTTTCATCAAAACAGCTTGTCAGATCCTTGATCTTACCATCTTCAAGGTCAAATGCCTCATTGAAACCATCTTGGAACTCATCAGGATCTCTAATATCTTCAGCTGTCTTCTTTGACCAACTAACCATTTTATTACAAGACCTTTTGTGGGCATCGTAGTTGATGAATAAATTCTTGAAATCAACCTCAATATTTACACACTTATCCATCACCATGGATACTGAATCCATTTTCCGATTTAGTGTGTGATGAAGCATATGACATCTAGAGTATATGATTAAAAAAATAGGAATGGTCCCAACAAGATTCTTCAATGATAGAATAATAAAATCATGTCCAAGGGATGATGATTCTAAATTTGAAACTTTTCTTGGTGGGGGATCTTTTTCAAGGTCAAGAAGTTTCCTCTTTGAAGATCCAACAACTTCCTTCTTCTTCACAATCGCATTACTGGGTGTATCAACAACCAACTATTTTCCCTTATCAGTTTTCAGAATGGCTTCCTCATCAAGATTTTTATGTTCACTGTCAGACAGCTGAACAATTTTATCTTCATCAATCTCTTCTTTCTCAACTCTTTCCTTAGCATCCTCAGGCTGAATGAAGTCATGATTAGAACATTCTTCCTTAGAGAGATTATTCACTTCATCTTAACCCTTATTATCCTCTCCTTTCTCATCTTTCCTAGGTGTATCCAACTTTGAGGATTCTGCATCAGATGTTCGGATTGAGAGCTTCTCAGATGGACTTTCTTTCTCATGGAAATCTTCTACATGCTTAATCAACTCTGCGGTTTTACCACTGCTTTCTACTTCTTCTTCAACTCCTACTAATTTTACTTTTTCAACTTTTTATGGAGTCACAAACTTCTTCGCCGGAGTTTTAGGTAATAGTTATACCATGGTGGATTTTGGTACCATAATTATATTTTATGATTTCTCAGTAGCCTTTAAAAGAGATTACACTATCTTGGCTTTAGTAAATTTCTTCTTTTGATTCTTTTATTTAGCTTGCTTTTCAAGCTCATCGGATGTCTTCTCTTTTAAGGCTTTGGCTTCAGCAGGATCCAAACCAAAACTTTGCTCCCCTGCTTTCCTATTCTACTTATCTTCTCTCCACTTAGCAACTACCTCATCTGGATATGATTTTTTCTTCTTGTGTTTTAGAGGTGCTGACTGAACTTTCTTGGCCATATGAGATTTTACTTTTTCTTCTACTTCCTTCACTTTCCACTTCCTTGCACCTTTTTTGGAAGTCTCAACCAGTTCCTATTTCTTCAGAACAGCTTCAGCTTCTTTCTCTGGTAAGCCATAAAATTCTCCAGAGTCTGTAGAAAAACCAATGTTCATCCTCTTCAGGGTACCATCACTGACTAACATGACTTTTTAATTACTTGGCTTTGAGATGCAAGGAATTTTAAAAGATTTTAATCACCGGACCATTAAATTGGAGAGAACGGTTGGATACATAATTATCTGAGCCTTCAAGTTTCCATTCATAATATTATCAATCATAATGAGAACATGCTTAAGGAGATTGACCTTACTTTGATTTACCAAGAAATTCAAGATGTACATGTCACTTTTATTCAATGTGTCTTTGTCCCCTTTTCTCATAATGATGAATCCTTGAACCCATAATTCGAGAATCTGATGATTTGTAGACAATTGGGAAATCTTCGGTGTATTTACATCAGAGAGTCCAAGACATGCCATAGCCTTCACCTTAACAAAAATTATTTTGACATCTGGTAACTTATTAGAACAGAACTCATCTTCCACTTCATATGAAATACCGACTAAATTTTCTGCCTTAATATATGAAATAGAATAAGTCTTTCCATAGCTCTTGAATGAAAACTTCTCTCTGCCTTCTTCCTTGAAGAAACTGAATGATTCATAAAATTCAACTAGCAAGTCCGGATACACTAAATCTTGGGAACATGGCTTCGATATGGAAAGATTGTCCTATCCATTGATCTTGATGTTATTCTAGATTACAGAATCATACTTAGTGAAGAAGTTTAGATGCACCAACCTTTCTCTATAAACTTTCCAATCTGAGATTGGCTTGATAGTACACATGTATTTCTGAGAATAATCTTTGACAGAAATTCGGAATTGAGAAACCCTTGAAAATCTAAAGTGAGCTTATGTAGAAGGGCAGAACTTTAGCACACGAGATCTTGATATTCGATGTGGCACAACCATCAGGGGGTCTTTTATTTAGGCATTTGATGCGATGATTCGTCTTCAAAACTAAATCCAATGGCTGAAAATCCTTCTAATCAGATCTGATGGTTGAAATGATTGCCACCAGGAAAACATGGTAGAATTCGATCTTTTGAGGTTTTTAAGAAAATCATTCGGATTTAAGGAAAAGAGAATCTGAAAAATTTAAAAACAAAAGAAACTACCAGCAAGTATATGATGATTATGAAAACTCAGGAAAGGAAACATACCTTTCAGATTTCCAGGAAGATTATTCGTAATGGGGAAAGTTCTTCTTAAATAACTTTAGATTCCAAAAATTTTTGATTACGAATAAATTTAAAAAACTGACTATGAATTTTTAAAAAATCTTCAATATGAAAAATTTGGAAAATTTCCATTATGAAAACATGGAAAATATTCATTACGAAAGTTTGAAGACTACAAAAAAATTTTAGACTACAAAAAATTTAGAAAATCTTACTATGAACATTTTCATTATGAAAGATTTGAATAATCTAGCTATGAAAATTTCCATTACAGAAGATTTGAAAAATCTGACTACAAAAATGTTTATTACAAAATATTTAAAAAATATAACTATGAAAATTTTTATTATGAAATATTTGAAAAATCTGGCTACGAAAATTTTTATTATGAAAGGTTAGAAAAATTTGACTATAAAAATATTCATTATGAAATATTTGAAAAATCTAACAAAGAAAATTTTCATTACGAAGGATTTGAAAAATCCGACTATTAAAATTTTCATTACGAAAGATTTGAAAATTTTGACTATAGAAATTTTCATTATGAAAGACTTTGATCTAACTGACAAGAAAATGTACTCCCCCTATGGAAAGGAGTTTATTACTATAAGGAGACTGGTTTCAACAGAATCTTAACAAGGAAGATTACCTTATGGTCATCATTCCTAACTTCTGTTTAATTTATTCAAATCTACCGGAGGGTAAAGATTTTGTGAAAATATCAACAAGTTGATCTTGTGTTCCGATAAATTAAAGAATGATATCCCATTTTTGTGTGTGATCCCTAAGAAAGTGATGCCTAATATCTATGTGTTTTGCATGAGAGTGATGTGTAGGGTTTTTACTAAGTGAAATGGCACTAGTATTATCACACAGAATTTGTGTTTTGGTTAAACACATACCAAAGTATGTGAGTGTGTGTTGCATCCACAACACTTGAGCACAACAACTTCCAGCTGCTACCTATTTAGCTTCAGTAGTGGAAAGTGCTACTGAGTGTTTCTTTTTGCATGACCAAGAAACTAATGAATATCCTAAGAAATGAAAGGTTCTAGATGTACTCTTTCTATTCATTCTACATCCACCAAAGTTAGCATCCAAAAAACTTTTTTGAACAAAATCATTTCCAAAGTTATAAAAGAGTCCTAAATCCATGGTTCCCCTTAAGTAGTGAAAATTTCTTTTCACATCCTTTAAATGAGATTCTCTAGTATTGGATTGATGTCTTGCACATAAGAATACTAAAAACATATAGTATGGACGACTAGATGTCAAGTAAAATAAGCTTCCTATCATATCTCTAAAAGATGTTTGATCTAGTAGTTTCCCAACTTCATCAAGATCAAGTGTGTTTGAGGTAACAATGGGAGTACTAATTATATTGTTGTTGTCATATCCATACTTTTTAAGTATATCTTTAAAATAATTATGTTGGGATATATAGATTCTGTTTGGTTTTTGAGAAATTTTATAACCAAGGATAAATGTTAACTCACCCATCATACTCATTTCAAACTCAGATTTCATTAGACCCACAAAGGAATCAATTAAATATTTATGAGTTGAACCAAATATAATGTCATCAACATAAATTTGAATAATCAAAACATTTTTCTTATCATTCTTTATAAAAAGGGTTGGATCTGTATTTCCCTTAAAATAATTATTTTGAAGAAAGAATCCTGTAAGTCTGTCATACCAAGCTCTAGGGGCTTTCTTAAGTCCATACAATGCTTTGGTATGTTTATAAACATGGTCAAGATGTTTTGTATCTTCAAAACCCAGAGGTTGTTTAAAAAACTCCCTATTGTAAAAAACCATTAAGGAATGCACATTTCACATCCATTTGAAAAAGTTTGAAATTGAATAATCCTGCAAAGGCATGTAGAATATGAATTGATTCAAGTCTAGCTACTCGAGCATAGGTTTCTTCATAGTCTATTACTTCTTGTTTATTATATCCTTTAGTTACCAATCTTGATTAATTTCTAACTATGATTCCATTTTCATCACATTTATTTTTGAAGACCCATTTTACTCCAATAACAGATGTTTCCTTAGGTCTTTCAACCAAGGTCCAGACTTTATTCCTTTCGAATTAATTTAGTTCATCTTACATGGATTTTATCCAATCATCGTCACCTAAAGCTTTATCTGTGCTTTTTGGTTATAATTGGGAAATTAATTTTAGATGTTCTACTCCATTCCTTAGGGAACTTCTAGTCCTTACAGGTTGATTTACATCACCATTGATAATACCACTAGGATTATTCTTTAGAAAAAACTGATTTGAGTTTTGTAAAACCTGTTCATCAACATAGGGTAGAAAGTCTTCTGGAATAAATTCTTTAGAAAAATATTATAGGAATTTTTCCTTATCAGAAGGATCTTCTATCAAAGGTTGATAATTAGTTTTTGAAAACACATATATGATTCAGTTTGAGGTTGTTTAAAAACAAAAGGGTCGGTTTCATCAAATATAACATGTACCGTTTCTTCAATAGTACAAGGGTTTTTATTGAAAACTCTATAATCCTTAGAAGTTGTGGAGTAGCCTATGAAAATTCCTTCATTTGATTTTGGTTCAAATTTTTGTAAATTATCTTTAGTATTCAATATGAATACCCTGAAACCAAAAACCTTGATGTAGGAATGTCTAGGTTTTCTACCATTCCATAACTCATAAAGAGTTTTTTTAAGAAAAAGGTCTAATAAAAACACAATTTATAGTATAACAACCAGTAGTTACAGCTTCAGCCCAAAATTTTTGGCTATAGAATATTCACTCAACGTGGTTCTTGTTATCTCTTGAATAATTATATTTCTTCTCTCAATAACACCATTTTGTTGAGGTGTTCTTGGTGATGAGTAGTTATGAGTAATGCCTTTTCTACTACAAAAAGTTTCAAAATCTGAATTTTGAAATTTTCCTCCATGATCACTATGAATAGTTATCAAAGGATGGTTTTCTCATTTTTAACATGGGATCTAAAACTTTTAAAATAATAAAGAGCTTAATATTTCTTTGCTAGAAAATAGACCCATATAAATATATTGTAATCATCAACTAAGAAAAATACATAATATTTGACTCCAATGCTTCCAATTTGTGTTGGTAAAAAAAGATCCATATGCACTAACTGTAATGAATAAGTGATTGAGACTTCACCAACTGATTTAAAACATGATTTATGTTTCTTTCTATATTGACAATGATCACAAACTTCTGAAGAATCAAACCTATGCTCCGGTAAATCCTTACCTAGTTTTTTCTTAGAGAGTTTACATAGGTTCTGAAGGTAAAAATGTCCTAACCTTCTATGCCACAACCAATAATGATCTTCCATTGCACTAAGGCAAGGTAAGTCTGGGCTCCTAAGGTCTTATATGTTTAGTGTGTAAACATTCTCTTGCTTATTGGGAGAATGAATAAACTCTTCCTTGGAATTGTGTAATAATCACTTGTCATTCCTAAAATTCCCAAGGTTACCTTCATCACATAATTGAATTATGCTAATGAGGTTGTGTTTAAGACCCTTAATAAATAAAACATTTGAAATCAAAGTTTTTTCTAAGAAGATCGATTTTACCTATACCAATAATTTATCCCTTAGCATTATCTCCGAAAGTTAATTTACCTCCTTTCATCTTGATAATCTTTTAAATTTTTTTTACCAGTCATATGCCAGGAACATCCACCATCCAGGTAACAAGTATTACTATTGGTAGTTTCTTTATTTTCCTCAAAATTATAATGTTAGACTTTTGGAATCTAAACTTTCTTGGATCTAGAATTGTTAGAAAACAAAATTTTGGGTATCCACATTTTTTTAAAAAAATAATCTTTATGAAACCCAAGAGATTGAACATTATTAAAAGAAAATGTTTTCTTCCAATTCCCACCACTTTGACATTTAGTACAAAAGGGTCTCTGGATGGAATAAAATAGTTGTTTTTGAAAAAAGGTTTTCTGTGAGTATAACCTACTCCAGTAGTATTTCCTTGAGTTTTGATTTCATAATATGTCTTGTCAAAATTTTATTTACCAGAAGTAAAGTTTGTATGAAGTTTCTTAAGGGAATATATTTCAGATTTTAGTCTTATGAATAAATTCCTATCCTTAGGAATTTGTTTCTTAGAGTTAGATTTTTCCTCAAAAAAAATTTATTTTTAAAATAGCATTCTTAAGATCTTTAGAATGTTTTTCCTTTTTAGAATGTACTTCCTTAAGGTCTTTAGAAAGTTTTTCTAGAAGCTCATCCTTATATTTGAGATCTCTAGAGATGTCTGAAATATCTTTTGTAAGAACTTCTTCCCTAGTATTTTCCCTCTCTAGTTTCTTATAAATTTTACAATTTCATGCTTCTAACAACTTGGAAAATCTAGATAATTTTTCATATGAAGGTATTTATTCATTATCTAAAGATGAAGTATCTTCATTATAAGTAATATATTTAGAATAGTAATTCTTATCAAGAGATAAAGTTTTTTAAAGCCTCAACAGAGCATACCTTGTCTATAAGACATGTATTTGGTAGTTTATTCTTGAAGTTGTGTTTAAGAGGCTTATAGAAAGTATTTGGGATATCTTTGATCTATTAGCCCTTTGTGTTGGAATATTTTCAAGGTGGGTTTTGGTTAGTGAGATATTTTAGATATAGATCTTGGTTTTCTGGTTGCTCGGTTTTCACCCCCATAGAGATTCAATGGATGTTAGTGATACAACTACTGACAATTCCCCATTATCAGGATTTCTATTTGATCAACCTATGGATTATGTTCTTTATTTTCAAAAGATATATCAAACTCTTTGAAGGATACACCAACCTATTTGTTAGAGTAGAGAGCTTTCTGGGATCGATTTAAAAATCCTTTCTATTATAATGTTTCTTTCTATAATGGCAGCTGAGGTTGGTGGTGTTCCCTTTTGTTGTAATGTAAATGGGATTTTGTGGATCTCTTCAAAACATATGTTTTATTGAGAGTGTGTATTCCATTTTATAAATATTGAAATTTTTTCTATTCTATGATTTGGTGTATTTAGTGTGTGCATATTCTAAGTCCCTGTTTGGGCGAGGTCACCTTGTAAAAGAAAGGCAGTTTCATAGAGTTATAATAATTTTTTTCTCCTTGGGTGCTCTATGGATACCTGTGGAACCAAAATAAGGAGTCTTAATCATGGATTAGTTACTCTTGACTGTGAGGTGGTGGATGCATCAAACATAAGGGCTCTAACCAAAGGCCTCATAGTGAAGCTGACACTTGGTCAGGAATCCTAGGTGTCTAGGGAGTCTGTCTCAGCTCGTTTCTCCACCATTGTGGTGTGGCAGTTTTTTGTTCCTATTGTTGTGTCTCTATCAATGTTAATATCCTCTTATTGAAAAGATCATGTTGGAATTATCCCTCATGAGAATCATGTGACTGTTCCTTCTTGGATGTGAGTTTTTGATTAGTTTTCCTTGAATGGATGGCCTATATAAATCAGGTGTGGATTTTGTTACTGTCCAACCAAGGGTGATGAGTCATGTATTAATTTACATTTTGGTCAATGTTCCTTTTCTTGGTCCCCCCTCCCCGCCCCTTGTGGTGGGGTTTTTGGTTTGTGTAGGGAATTTTATGAGTTCATTTAATCTAATTGGTTCTTAATGATAGGGATACCAACCATGGGACTCATTGTAATTATTTCTTTGATAAATTATTTCTAGTTGATTTATAATGATGGGGATCATATTTATGACTCCTTGTGTTGATCCTAGGTGTCCTTGGAGCCTCCTTATATTGGTAGTGGGTAGTCTCATTTGGATGTATCTAATACTAAGTTTCTCCCTTGAGTAAATGTTAGAGTTGGAGTACGCCCATCAGTTTTGTTGAAGCTATGTTTTGGATGTGTTTTTTTAGAAGTGTTTTGGGATTTTTAGTTCATCTCTATTAAGAGATATGAGTTTAGTTTTCTGGTTAATGTGTTCTTGATTTGAGAGGTTGGATCATGTGGTTGTTGAAATCCTTAGTCTTTTATCAATTAACTAGAAATTTTGTGGCATTATGAGGGAGGAAAGCATTAATGGTAGGGTTAATTTTCAAACCAAGTTTTTCTTTTTCATCATTTATCATAGTTCATTTTTGGATCTTAGTTTTCCTCTTGAGTTTCGGGTGTGAATGATTTTGAATTTAGAGGTATTTATTTGTTTTTTTTTTGATTCTGTGGTTATTCCTTTGCATTCCCATGTTTTTAGGGCAAGTTGAGTTTTTAGTTTGTCCAGGGCCTATGCATGATTGGGGCATGGTTTGTTAAACCGTATGGCTCAACCGAAGTAGCCATGCAAAATAAGTACTTGTGGCTGGGCATGGCGCACAACTTGCGCATAGTTTATTAGACTGTGCATCAAACATGTGGGGTGATTTTGTCTTGGGATAGTGGCGTTTGGAATGGTTGATGCATGGTTTAGAAACTATGTGGCTAGACTAAGAAAATTCCAATGTTTATCCAAAAAGGGGAACATGGTTGTTGCATGGGTTGGTAAATCTTGCGGCCTAACCGTGAAAGCTTCCCAAACCTTAAAAATTATAAAATTCCTAAACTACCCTTTTATGGATTTTAACCCAAAATGCCTCCCCTCTTATCCCATAGTTTGTGTAACCCTAAGGGGACTTCCCCCTTATTCTCTAAGCTTCTTCCTCCCTTCCATGGTGTGTTTCTAGGGTTTATTTATGGTTTGGTTCTAGATTTTACAAGGTAATCCACCTCCCATATTTTAGGTCTTCCGCTTTCTTCAATATTTATTTGAGATCTTATCCTCCTATGGAATCTTGGACTTTGGGTTTTTATTTATCCTTGTTTATGTTGGTGGTTTTTCTTGTTAAGGTTCCTATTGGAAGATATTGGTTCTTGGATCCTTCATGGTGTAATTTCGAGGGTTCGTTGTTGAAGTTTTATGAGATCTAGGTAGGTTTCCCTTTTTATGTGGCTTTATAATTTATGATTAATTTGTTTCATAAATTCCAAACACTCCTTATATACTAAACAATGATGTGTGACTATTGAAATACATTTTTTGGTGTTAAAACTTCTATTTTATACATTTTTTTCATAAATAGGTCTGTGTTATTATAAATGTACATGCCAAGTGTTTGATCGAATGTCATATTTGCTTTCACATGTGGTTTTTGGAGTGTTAAGCATGTTTTAATTTTTAAATGTTTTTAGAACATCCAAATGGTGGTTTTGGACTTATTAAATTGATTTATA
Organism: Viscum album; assembly: GCA_963277665.1. Classification (NCBI taxonomy): domain Eukaryota; kingdom Viridiplantae; phylum Streptophyta; class Magnoliopsida; order Santalales; family Viscaceae; genus Viscum; species Viscum album. The sequence goes on from OY728119.1 coordinate 1,984,943,143, forward strand.
AATTGTTTTAGTGTTGAAAGTGGCGTGTGTTAGGATTTAAAATTGGAATGTCTTGTTATGATAATGTATGGCCCAATTGGAACATCGACAAAAATGGTTCTCGATTTTCACATGCCATGAAAGTATTTAAAAGATATTTTCTAAAATTATTGTGAAATGTAAAATGGTGTGTTTACACGCTATTTGAAAGGAAGATTTTCTTCTTTATGAAATTATGGTTTGGGAAGGGTATTTGTGGCCCATTTGGAATTTTGTAAAAATGGAGAAAGTTTTTATCACTAAAACTCTCTTTGTACAATACTATTGACTTGTTTATATAGATATGGAATTTATGGGATACCCTCGATGTGGAATACATGTTACCCATTTACTTGTTTTGGAATGGGAGATCCTTTGTATGAACTCCATTGTGAACTATGAGTTGTATGTAAAGAGATTGATCTTTGGGATGAATCGAGTGATTCCTGTTGTGTGAATTATTATATATGTGTATATGACTAGATTTTGAGATGGCATCTTTTGGATCACCCTTTTCTATACTCTTTAGATGGAGAACTTGAATAAGCTATTGAACTATTTGAGAATGATTGTTTCCCTGGTCAGGTTACACAGTAGAAAGTTTCCCATAATAGGGGGATATTTGTTATTATTGGTATGAGATTAGGTCCCCTGGTTTTTACCATATGGTTTTTAGTTGAGAGTGGTTGGGAATTGTTTTTCATCTAGTGATGCATGCTTTCCCGGATGAGTCAACATGTATTAGTATGTTTTGGATTATTCATGAGCACCTAGGTTCACCCATGTCTATTGGCAATTATTTTCTTACAAATAATGATTGTGATATACTATTGGTTGGATTATTTTGAGTTATATTTTTTCCTTTTCCCTTTTTGTATAATTTTATTCTTGTATCTTTGAATAGTTTGGATTTTTGGTAAAAATTTAAACTGGGTTTCTTGTGTATATTGAAAAATGTTTCAGAAAATGTTTTACACACTCTTTCACCCTTTTTCTTTGAAATGATAATGTCTTTATCTTAGAATAATAATGTGATTTTAATGGAAAAAGTGTAATGGACTATGAATTATATTAAAGAGGACAAGTGTGTGTGAAAAATATTATTTTAATGTACTGTATTTCAAAAATGATATTTATTTTTCTTTTATTTGAAAGGGTGTTCACTAGGAATAAATTTTTTGGTCACACCTATTGTGTTTTAATACTAACACCTATTGTCTCTCCTTGTTTTTTTCTTGTGGTTCATATTTCATTTTTGTTTAGATTGCCATGGGTGATGTTTGGTCTTGGTATCCCAGAGTGACCATCAGGGTCACATGGAGATGTTTTGGTCATGAGGTTCAGTTTGGGTTTATAGTTTAGTGTTTGGATTTTTCATTTTTTTGGTAAAATATGTTCAATTTTGATATTTGTATATTTATTTGGGTTGGTTTTTTATCATTACACTATTCAATTTATTTATTCATATCAGAAACCACCATTCCATTTTTGTTCATTTATTGATTCCCAACACTAATTTCAAGCATGTGGGGATTAGGAATACCCTTCGGACTTTTCTATAGATCGACATCGATGACCGGTTCAGGGTTGAACATAGTTGGTTTGTGATAATGTCAATAGAGTAATATCATGGATAATAATAACTGAATTATAAAAAAACTAAATTTTTAATATTGGATATCACGATCTCAGACATCATGACGTCTATATCCCCAAATCCTTGTTCTACGACAATTTAATCTTTGGTTAGAAATATACCAGATAACCATTTAATTTTCCAAATTATTTTTTACATGAGACCGGTCAACGCATCAAGGGGATATCTATATTAGAGACCCAGTTATCATTTCCTATCCAATAAATTACTCATATATTGAATGATTAATTAAATTTATAAAAAATATTCATTATCAACAAATATCCATATTTTAGTAATGAATACGAAATATCGATATTTTCCCACTCAATAAAATAACTTTTATAAAAAAACACAATATGTTGAAATTTTATACATTTTATTAAATAATCATATACATGATACAAATTAAATAGATATTTAAGATAAATATAATTTCTAATGATCACAAGAAAGTGAATTTTTCAAGAAAATGTTAATGTATAAAAAATTGATGAAAGACGAATCTCAATTCATTATAAATATAGGTTTTGCAATAAAATTAGGTATTTTGGTAAATGAATGTGTATTATTAAAATAATATTTAATTAAATAGTTTTCATTGAAATGTTTTTGAAAAATTATAGATGAAGTTAAATATTGTATAATTGTTATATTACGGAGAATATTTGTTAACTCTATATATGTTAAAAAGAAATATTATTTTTGGATTTCCTAAATAGATTAAAAAAATGAATTTTTGAAAAAAAAATAAAATGATTCCTTTAAAACATTATAAAAATCAAGTATAACCTAAAACTTATTTGATAAATAATTTTGGTAAAAGTAAAGTGATTTTGTAACACGATTTAAAAAATATATGATCATTGAAGAAAAATATATCTGACCAAAAAAATAAATAATATAATTTTTTATCTCTCCCAATACTCTTGAAAGCGTAATTTAAATTTAATAATTAATCATAATTAATATATATATATATTAAATTGAAATTTATGAAAGAGTAAATAAATACACTATATAAAATTAAATTGGTGGAAAATATGAAATATGTATCAATGGAGTGGAATTTTAGACAAAATCTCTTACATCATGTTTGATTTTCCTCATTGTTTATATAGAATCATTTATAGTAAATTTGAATTAATTGCACTTACATACTTGAAACATATTCATATATATAATATTATATATGATCCATTTATAAAATTTTATCAATAGTTATTTCACAACCACTTATTATTCTCATTAATTTGGGTGTTTATTTCCTTATTTTTATTGTATGTTTTGATTCGTTAGTCACATTACATGAATAATTATAATGGTATAATGATATAAAGAATATTATTAAAGGTATAAATATCATATATATTAAATATATATATATATATATATATATATATATTTATAGTCTTTCATCAAATATTTATATATAAAAATTAATTAGATAGTTCATGGAGAGGGTATTATGTACGTATTTATGAATGTTGATTTCACTTTTAGATTGATGAAATAAAATAATGTTAAATAAAAAATAAAATTAATAGGATCATTATCATATCACTTATGTCTTACATATTCAATAAATATATCCTTATTACCATCAATATAAATTAGAAATGAAAAATAATCACACTATTTCATGGTGGTGGTACTCCACACATATGCAAAAGTGACATTATCATTTTCCAATGTATTAGAAGTTAAAAATGTACATGTGATATTAAAATTCCATAAGCATAAATATTTCATAAATATCATATATATTCATTAATTACTTATTTATAATAATCCATGTGAGGCAGTAATGGAAAGAAAATCCCATCGTTTCATTAGGCAGAAGTCTGCCATACACATGAGTGATGATTTTCTTTCCCATTTGATAGATATGGATATGGATAAATATTTTTCCATAAAATAATAATGTCTCAATATATTAAATATTCTAGTATTGTTATATAGTAATTTTTAGGATATTAATTAATATGGAAAATATGATGTTAATATAAAGTGTTTGGTTAAGATGAATACATTATCTTAGAGAAACCTCTTTTTAATCTCATATCAAGGACACTAGGGTTTTTATTTTGGGTAAAACACCACAAGAGTATTAGTAAGTATCTTGGTTATATATTTTTATGGGTTGTTCATGATAGTTTTCTCAAAGTACTATAAATAAAATATAGAATATGGGTCTTTTTATAACTTAGGGGAGGGGTATTCAAGGAATTTATTAAAGTTTTAAATTAATATAAATTAGTTTTCATCTCAAAATGGATCCTAATTTATATAACTCAAATATAAGATTATGATGAGTCAAAATAGTCTCCTAACAAAATTTTAGACAGTTTTTGGTTAAGTTTCCACCCTTATCTTTTAGTTTTAACCCCTAGTTAACCCTTTGGATAATTACTACAATATTAAAGTCTTCTACCATTTAAGAGTCAACAGTGTTGCCATAAAATGTAAGAACAACCAATAAATAGACCATGGATTATGTTTTAAACCATATCCCATTTATCTATCCAAAGATAGTATTTTTCATGTATTTTAAATAATTTAATATAAATATTATTTTCATAAAATATCATTAATTTCATTTTTGATTCTTTTCATTTAACTTGACATTAATTAAATCCCTGAAAATATTGTATTCCAAAACAATCCATTATAAAATCTCAAATATTACATATTTATCTATAAAAGTTTTTTAACACTGTGAATCATCCAATTTATATTACATTAAATTCTTTTAAAATCCTATATTTTATTTTTCTATTAATTGAATAAATACTGTATTATTGCTACTTATGCATTTTAGGTAATTATACAATCACTAAAGTAACATAGAGGTCAATATAAAAAATGGAACCTAGTGGCCCTATTATAAATATTATTATGAAAATGGATGAACTAATTTTATAAAATAGATAAATTAAATGTGTTGTAAAAATTTTAAATCCTTGTTGGTATAGTTTTTAACCTTAATTAATCGATTTACTATTTACCGAGGTGATAAAGTTTACCACAATTAATATTGACAATAACTCAAAATAAAAGGGTCATATTTAAAAAATTCTAACCAATTTATTACAAATATGAAATCGATTTTATCAAATTCAATTAAAATAATTGGTATAAATTAAATAGAAAATTAACTCGTGAAATGCGACAAAACAATTTTTTTATAAAAAAAATGTATTTTTAAGTCTAAAATGAAGTTATAGAAAAAATAAAATAAAATAAAAATTGAAATAATTATATTATTTATAAATAAAATATACTAATGTTAATTTTGAATGGAATTAAAATCATTAGGGTACCTTTTTAATTAAAATTATTTATAGTTTTATAAAAATTGGTATTTTTTTTACTATTTACTGAGAAATCAATCTTTTTATAAAAATTCAAGAATTTCAACAAAAGATAATATTGAGAAGTTGGATTAAAAAATTAAAAAGAAATTATATAATAATATTTTAATACTTTTCCAGAGTTCGTTTAATCTAAGTGTTATGTGAAAACGATGCTATTAAATAAATTTATTTAAAGAGAAATAAAGTAAAATCCCAAGATATGACAACACATATGGTCATTTGACATATATAAAATAGATATTTTGATGTTGTGTGTTGTTTAGTAGTGAATTAAAAATAATATAAATCACATGAAATAGAAAAATGACATTAAAATATTATATATATATATATACTTATGCGTTACATTTAAATATTATTATTATTATTATTATTAAAATATGATATGATTTATATATATAATTCAAATAAATATTATAATATTAATTGAGTTATAATATTAAATTTTAGAATATAATTTTTTAATTTAAATGATATTTGTTAATGAATGTTTAGTATGAAAGTAATATTTATTTTTATTTTCAAAGAACCCTTTTGTTAAGTGTAGTATATTTTATCAGAATAGATTAATTTAACACTATAAATGTTTTATTATACATGTACTTATATATTAATATAATTTGAGTGATAAACTTATAGGAAATAATAATAAGAACACATAATTTTTAAAAATTAAAATTTTCAAGAAAATTATTTTATATTTATATTATTTTATTTTCATTATATTGATAAATATATAAATTTAGGAATTTCAAATATATATTATGACAATAAATTTTGAAATATTAATTTCAAAATTAGATTAGGGTTAAATTTTGGTATTTTTATGAAACATATAATTTTTAAGTGAATCATGAAATATAACATTTTTACTAATTGTGCAACTTTTTTGTCATTATTAGTATACAGTTATGACTTATAAATTTATAAAACCTTTTCTAGTTAGAATATATATTTAATAATTTATATTATACATTTTCAAATATTTATTTTATTTTATAAACCCATGTTTAATAATTTTGACCTTAAGTAATATTTCTCTCAAAAATTATTTTAATATATTACATATTTGTTATATTAAAATTAATTTTTTACACTTTTTAAAATTTAATCAAACAATATTAATTTAAAATTTATAATCAATAAATTTAAATTATATAATAATGACCACAATATGATTAGTTATAAAAATTATGTTTTCTTAGGTGAGAACTAATTACCATAATAAAATCTAAAATTGTGAAAGTAATAATTTAAGTGGTAAATGGTTTGAAACATGTTTAAAACATGTTTGAAAAAATTATTGGGGCTTCATTTCCCTTATCACTTCCCCGAACACATAATTTATCAAAATTTGAAGCTACTTAGCTTGGGAAAGACTTACTATTTTTTAAAAGTTTTGGTTATTTTAAAAAATGACATACCTTCTCACTTATAAAAGGGGATCTCATATCCCAACTTTGCCTCACACCACAACCACCTAGGTTTAGAAAAAAATCTTATCATAACTCTGGAAAAAATTCCAAGACACATTAAATATGTTATGGTTTACTAAAAAGACAATCCCTTTAAAAATTAACCCCCTTCATAAAGAAGATTATCAATGAAGTGAGGTAAAAGTTCTTAAACTATCTTTCTCATTTATAATTATTATTTGTGAAATCAATCTTTTAAAAATTTCATTACTATTAGTCAGAATACAATGGAAATAGGTGGTTCATGTGAATTTAATTTTTAATATCTGAATTATATGGTAAAGTAAAATTCAAAATAAAATTATTTCAAAATGACAAATAAATTAAAGTACAGAAATCAATTAAAAGGAAATTAACAAATATGATACATATTAAACAGTTAATATTTTTTAGATTAAGTGTAGATATAATGAAATCATTTTTATTCAATTACTTATGTTGATATTTAATTATGTAGTGTGTTGACAAAAATAGAGAGAAAAAACAATTGATAATGAGTTAGGTAATAGAACATCGGGTAACCCAAAATATGCACTGCTCAAGTAAAGAGATATGTATTATTAAACCTTCCCTTAGTTTTAAGAAAAACCTATAAATCTAATTCACTTGGTTTAAACCAAAACACAAGAAACAAATTCCCTTGATTTTAATATAACCCCTTGAACTAACTTCACCTGGTTTTAATAGTAACCCTAAATCTATATTCTCTTGGTTTTAGAAGAAACTGTAGAGCCATCTTCTATTGGTTTTGACGGATACCCATGAACCAACCTCCCTTGTCTTTAATGGAATCATAATTTCCAAAGGTAGAAGGAGGAATGAGAATATATTATTTTATTATCATAAATACATTAAGACTACTATCTTCTGATAATATTGAAAGATGGATACAATTTTAGAGGGAGAGAGACAAATACATAGTTTTGAGCCTTTTAGATAGACAAATGAAATTCGATATTTTATAAGATGAATTAGAGAATAAAATATATTAGTCATTGAACAAGTTTTAAAATACACCATTTTCATGAGATGATATCGAATCCACCCAAGGTCTCTATTTTTATCCTCCAAGGGTGTCAATGTCACCCAAGGTCAAGCCAATCCACTAAGATCTTAGTAAATCCAATTAAGACCATCATAAAAGTTCCTTTAAAGGTTCTAAAATGGAATCCCAAAATACACGCATTATTCCACTAGCTATATGATATGAAATTTATTATTATAATAAGTTTTGAACCCTCACTGACTAGATGATGAAAATATATTAGGTAGTTGGCGGAGTACTACAGGTTGTGGGAGATTATGAATGTCCTACTTGGTGGCCCAAGATTCTCCTATTAAATGTTACTTGGATTATGTCCTTTAATACCAATTTTAATCCATCTTTAGTATGGTTTCATTCCTATCACTAAGACTCAATAAAATACTATAAAAGCACTTGAAACACATTTAAATAAAGTTGGAAAAACATAAGAGTGTTAGTGATCATTAAAAAAGTAAAAATGATAATTAACAATATCCCTCTTTTAGATGATCACAAAAACCTGATATAAAAGTCTTGACAAGGAATAGGGGGAAGATAAAAAGGAAGGAGTAAGTAAAACATTTTTGAGAATATTTCTTCCACTTCATAAATCAATTATCCCCCATTGTGATACTAAGAAAATTTCCATTTTTTTGATGTTTGAAAAATTGAAGATATTTTATATTTTTCCCAAATAAAAAAATATTATACCCATTTATTGTTATAAAAAAGAAACATATAAATAATGAGTTTTAGATAACCAAGATATTACAATAGTAACTTTCAATATAACCCTTAGGCATCATGCATATCATTTTATGACCCCCCTTAAGAAAGGAATGTTGTATTGAATTGATGGAATTGAAAAATTTAACGATTCAACTCATAAATTGAAACAAAAATTAAAATCAAGTAGCCATATTGATATTAGAAATTAGGCTCATGCCCAAGACAATAAAATACATGAATAGAAATAGTCCATCCAAATAGAAACCTTTTTGAAAAAAAGTTTCCTTAAAACATATATAAAGTTGTTTAAATAATTTTAAAAGGCTTATAATTAATTTATAAGATCATTAGATGAGATACACAATTATAACATGATATTAATAAATGGATGTTTAGATAGAAAATTCTTATAAAAAGATAAAACAGTAAGAAAATTATTTTATATATAAGTAAAGGACAATATATAATTAAAACAATCCCTATATAAAACAAATAATTCATATAAAACAAGATAATTCCTTTATTTTATAAAATCTAAAACTAAATAGAATTTTATTTACTATAAATCCACTATATAACATTTAAATAATGATTAGTAGAAAATATCCTTAAGATATTAAAAGATTGTTCCTTTTAGTTCAAGAATATTTTACCCTATAATGTTATCTAATAAACAATTTGAAGTTGAAACTATTTTTGGTCCTCTCAAATTTTATAATAAATAATTTCGAAGCCATACGTGTTTTTATTTTTGATTAACAATAGATGAAATATGGATAGACTTGGTCCTTCCATATCAATTAATTTTTCAATTAGATTCATTAATTAAATTATTTTTTGATACAATATTTACAAAAAATTTGTAGATAAATCCAATTCACAAAAATAGTATTTTTTAAGTGATTATATTATTTGAAAAAATAGTATTATTTATTTTAACCCATAGACAATTAAGGATCAGGTTAATATTTTGTTTCACCTTTGGTTAATTTAGAAATATACATTTCAAGATCAACAATTTCAGATTTGAAAACTTCAATATCTGGTGAATTTTTAAATTCCAAAACCAATCCATATTTTTCAATTGAAATAAAATCATTTTCATTAGAACGTTTTTCTAATCACTAATATATTTTGTTGATTTCTTAGGAGGTTATTTTTTAAAATATAAATTTCCTGAAATCCATTTTTTTTCGATCATGAGTGTATTTTAGTTATTCATAAGTAAAGAGACTCGAGGAGAATAAATAAGAATAAAAATAATGAGATGGAATTGAGAAATTAGGGAATTAACTATATCACCTTCCTCAACATATTCTATGTGGAATTTAGGATTTTATTCACTCAAGGAGGTTAAGTCTTCACTATTAATATATGTTGAAAATTTATGTGCATTATTTTCTTTCTTTTTTTTCTTTCTAATTGTTTTTGTATATTATACATTCTGTTCTTATATGAGATTATTTATTTTATTCATAGCATGTCACCTAGAATTCCTTAAATTGATTATTGTTTTGGCATGTTGGTATTATTTCTTCTACTTTATGAGTTTTTTCCCAATTTGAGATTGTTTCACAATTTCAAATTAGTCATTGGTGTCACTTCCCTATGAAACACCATCTTTGATTTCCTTAAAATCTATGTTATTCTTGGTTTCCTTGTATTCCATTTATTCTTTTACGAGTTGGTGTTTTATAGTGATCTCATGTGTCATTAGGGATCTAATTAGTTCTTTAACCACCACATTATTTATATCCTTGTATTTTTGGATCACCATCAATTTGGGAGGCCATGAAATGTTTAAAATCCATAGGATTTTCTCCAATAGGATCTATATAGAAAACTCATCTACAAGAGACTTTCATCCATTATAAATGCCAGTAAATCAACTAAACAAAATGGTATTGGACTTAATTTATGCATATTAAATATTTTAAAAGATTTTCTAAAAATATAAAATCAAGTGTATTTGACATTGTTTATACCTTTATGTGTTACTTCTAAGATTTTCCATATTTCAAAAGCTTATTTAGATGAAGAAACATGAATAACTCATTTCAATCAAGACTAAAATGTAAGGTATTCATTTCATTTCTATTAATACCAGTGTTATTAACATCCTTGGGAGTCCACTTATATTAAAATTATTTAGTTAAACATATTCATGACCATCCATTTTCTAAATTGGGTAACTAATAATAATAAGGAAGGTCCATAAGTTATTTTTCCAATTGGTATAATTGGTTATATCAAAAATAAGTGCATGTGAATAAAATTCCATTACATAAAGATCAATCCTTGAAATCAATTAAGATTAAAAATAAGTTTTTTAAATATAAATAATTTTAAAAATAAAATCTAACTTTTTAAAATAATGATTTCTATGAAAAATAAGAAGATCTCATTTAATACCAATTGTTGCTAAGAGAAGAATGAAAGGGGTGGGGTGAATTTTCATTTATAAATGTAAATAATATTATAAAGGTAAATTAAATAAAATACAATTTAAAAATGATAATGAAATTAAAGAGATTATATTGATTAAATAGTTATTGACAAATCCAATATGTATTAAATAGTTAATATCAATGTAGATTAATCACATAAATGATCATATCAAATTTATGGAATTATGCATATCAATAATGAAAGTTGTAATGAGATAAAGAATATATAGAGAGAAAAAAATTGAAAAGGAGTTAAAAAATAACATTCAAGGTACCCTTAATTCTCAACTAATACATTATATAGATATTCCTTATCATAAATTCCATTGGTTTTAGAGAATACCCAACAACTGATTTCCCCTAGTTTTAATGGAGACCCTTGAACCAACTTCCCCTGGTTTTAATGGAAACTCAAGAACCACTATCCATTAGTTTTAAAGAAACACATGAACTAGTTTCCCAAGGATTTAACAAAATCCCATGATGAAAAGGTAGAAGTATGAATGAAAATCGATAATTTTACTAGAAAAAATATATAAAAATCTCAATCTTATATCCCTCTTCAAATATAGAAACTATTTTAGAGAGAAATATAGAGGGAAAAGTGAGAGCCTTTGTGATGGAGAAATGAATATTTGAACTTTTATGGGAGATATTAGAGAATGTAAGTGATGTGGTATCGAGAAGCATTCCAATTCCAACACAAATTTTAGATGAGTTATAAGTCACCCATAATCTCTATTTATATCCTCTTAGGGTTTTAGAATTGTCTAGAATCGATCCAAGATATTATGATTTTAGTCACCCCATTTAAGACCATCTTAAATAAACCTAAAAAAATTCATAAAATGTTCCACCAGCTAGAAATCCAAATCCACTAGCTAGCTGGTGTAAAAAATATTATCAAAAAAATTATGTAACACCCACTAACTAGCTAGTGTATTTCCATCGGATAGCTAGTGGAGTGCTTCTAGCTATGATATCATTTGGAAGTCATACCAACTGTAAGATTCTTCATAATATAATTTTACTAGGAATTGGTCCTTGAATCCTGCATTGAATTCTTCTTTAGTCCATATACCTCCCTATCTTTAAAACACAACAAAACAATTGAAAAATAATTCAAAGACATTCTAAACAAGTTATAAAAACATATGAGTGTTTGTGACCATTAAAAAAAATATGAGAGTAAAATATTACACCATATTAAATGAAAACATCAATATCCTTAGTATGGTAATATGTAATTATAATGATGGTACAAGGATTAAAAAACATTCCCCGTTTCCATTAATAAAAATGAAGATATGAAACATGTGTATGTGCAGACTACCGCCTCCATGAACAAATAAGATCATTTTTAATACCCCCTTTCTTGGATTGATCTATTTATGGGTTTAAAGGATTAATATGTAGTTTATTATTTGAATAAGTTTATGGTAATAAAAATTTAATAACCTCATAATATTAAGAATTATTTTACAATCATTATAAAATTAATCATCCTCAACAAGTGAATATGATGAAAAATAATTTATTCATATAACGTATTTTTTTATATCCACTAATTCTTCTCCAGATTTTTCTGATTTTGATATATTACACTAATGGACACAAAATAATTCAATTTTTTTACAAGTATAATGACATTGCTTCTAAATCACCTCATTATCATTTATTAATCATGGAATATTCATGTTTGGTTTAGTTTGATCATGGCACAAACCAATCCAAATAATTTGGTTAATTGGAAGCAGAGTGGACTCTGACTTGGAATGAAGTTAATTATTGGTCCCCATAGGATGTTGACTAATACCTTTGAATCAATAAATAATGAAGATGGAATTATTTCACTATAATAATTACTAAATCATTGTAAATGTATCAGATGGAAACTGTAAACAATTAGTATTCCAAAATATTCATGAGGAGTAAAGGTAGGAAAGTACATATTCCAAAGTCAAAATAAACACAATATTACCTCATAAAAAGTAGATCACATACTATTATTATCTCCACTAATTCCATAGGTTCCACTGTCATGGAAATCCACCACCTATAAGTGACGCTTTCCTTTTTTCCAATAATTTTAATAAGAAAGTACAAAAATTAACAAAGGGAAAATTAGGATGTGAGAAACTATAGTTCAGTAGGACACCACATATAATTATGTATAAATTCATATCATATAAACCAAATATTCAATATTTTAAATAAAATATGTCATGGTAATATTATCAGTTTCAAAAAAATACAATATTTTAAAATCATATCAATTATAATTATAAAATAATTTAAAAAGTATACTCCAATATATAAATCATGGAAAATAATTTCTATCAAACATAAATGAGTATATAATTTCACAAAAACTGGAATGTTTAAATCATTTTCATTCATAGAACCAAATTTATAAGGTCTGGGTTTGGAAATATCACAATTAAAGATTCTATACATTCTATGTGAAACATGGATCTCTATATGAACACATCATTAGATCTCAAGAGACTGGGGAATAGGGATCCATCCCAATGAATTAAACCCATCTCGTTATAAAGTGAACTAATTATTGTAACTGTCAATCCTTTTCTAGGTAATGAAAATACATTCCTAGATTATTTATTCAAGCCCACTCACCTATGTTCCTAGGTTCTCATGTGCTTCAATGAAATCAATCATATAGGGTTCTATTATTAATTTTAATAAGTTTAAACTCATTTAAATTTTCTGAAATTTTATGTTTCAAAACATTCTATTTATTTTCAAATAGCAACATGAAAACATTTTCATCAATACTCATTTCTTTCAAAATAACTCATTTAATTTCAAATTCATAAAAAATTTCATGCCTTCATTCCCCAATAATAATAATTTAAATAAGCTGTTAAATCATTTATTTCATTTTCAAATCATTTTATATAAATTAAAATTTTATTTATGAAGATAAATTCAAATTTTTTCAACAAAAAACATTACATTTAAAATCAATTCTCAAGAAGATAACATCTTGATTTTAAAAAATAATTATAAAAACATTCAAATTAATCAATAATCAACTATTTAATTTAATAAGATTTGGATTATGAAACCAAATACCTCAAATATGGTATCATCACACACCCAAAAATGGATCCACTAATTGATAGATATTTTGATAGAATCAATAAAGAGGGTATCATAGAAACAAAATTGTTGAATAGGACACTACAATTCATTATTTATACAATAACATGAAATAAAGAAAACACTTACCATGATGATTTCCAAATTCATCACAATGAAAAATTATGATCTGTTAAATAAATCACAATTCCATGATGATTCTATAAGAAATCCAATTATACCCTTACATACATAGTAAATATACCATCAAAATCCAAAATCTATGTTTTTGTTTATGGAAGGAAGAGAAGATCTAAAATATTAATGAAAAATCATAATAAATAGGAATATACCTTTGAAAATATTGATCCAAAACTCAAATATCCATCAAAACCATTCAGCTAGAGGAAAGGAATCTACAAAAACTATAAGAGGAGTCTTCTTATTCAAAATACTATTCCACATAAAGAATTATTTATGAAAATAGATGTATTTCATACCGAAAAAGAAAATTCAGATTAATAAAAATCACATAACAATTTTTTTCCAATATATACGCCAATAGTTTACACCATTCTGGGATGCACGAAATGACACATGATTCAGACATATAGTTTTATAAAACCATTGTAAAGTATTTGAAATTTCAAGTAATTTTATTTTAATTTTCTTTCAGATTTTACAAAAACGTAGTTTCTGATGGCGCCTGATTCTGAGGCCCGGTGTGCCCGGAATCATTTTATGATGTTTAGATCGGATACATTCAGTGAACGAACGAGCGAGTTTTCCAAACTTTTGATTCGGTGCTCGGAATTGAAATCTGAGGGCACCGATGGAACCGAAGCGCCGGTAATTTCTTAATAACACCTTTTTTGGGGCTGCGTTTTCTCGAAAGGAGATGTTAAAAATTGTGGGAAGTAAAAAGAAAATTGAGCTACAATTTTATTTCTTTTTATGTGGTTATATCCTTTGAGTGGAAGTTGGGGAACTACCCATGAGAGGTTAAGAGGGTGGTGGGGCCCACACGAACTCCACCCCTTAAAATTCTCCAACCCCCCATAACTCTTCCCCTTTAAACTCTCCCTTTAAACTTGTTAACTCCCTTATATTAAGTAACTCTTCCACTTCATTTTTAATTTTACAACTTACCTCTTAATTAATTAAACAACTCATGATTTAATTAATTAAGTGAATTGGATTTGAATTTTGTAAATTTGAATGCATGGCATGGGTAAATAAAATAAGGTGGAGCCTTATTTTATTTTGGTTGGAATTTTTGTGTTAAGAGAAAGGGAAGAGAGATCTTGAGTTTTGAAGAACTTCTTCCTCCGAAGAAGAAAGCTTCATCTCCTTTGTTGAAGAACGTGAAGAACACCGAAGCTTCGACGAAGAACGACATCTCATCTTGCATCTTCTCTCCACGTCGAAGGAAGTGAGACGCCGCATTCTTCATCGGGAGAACACTAACGACATGCCTTCTCTTCTTCTTCCTCCGCATCAAGGGAGGAGACACCACCTCGTGGAACGTCGCCATTGACGACGACTCACCCTCAGACGTCAACGAAATTAGCACCAATCTTCCACGACGTCCAATTATCGTGACGCTTGCCTCTTTCCGTGGCTCGATGACGTGTGAAGTCTTTATAAGGTAGGGTAATTATATTTGATTTTATCTTTAACTTTTGAGAAAAGGACGACGAGTGAGGATCAATCTCTACCCAGTTGATCCGCGGATCGCTCGTTCATGCAGGTTGGTTGTGGGGTGAATAATCGGGTTTGGTTTGAGTTTGATATTCATTGAAAACCACTAAAGAGGAGGGCATGGGCTAACAAACAAATCCCAGACCCTCCGCAGATTGTTGTTGATGCGCGGATTGACAGCGATGATGAAACGAGGCCGCAAAGTAAACTTGAAGCCTCCGCAGTGAAGTTCGGGTCCCGGGAGGACCGTTGGTGAAGACGGAAAGCAAAAAGGACCACCGGAGCACGTCCGGTGGTCCGCGGAAGAGCCGGCCGGTGGCAGGAGGCGGCGGTGCCCGGCGCACCGCCAGGAGAGTCCGTCGCGGCTTCAGCCGCGGCGGCAGGTGGTGGTCCCACAGCCGCGCGGGACTACGGGAGACCGGGGGTCGTAACCCTCGGCGGTCAAGGGAGTGCCCCCCACATGGGGGGGGGGGGGGCTTCAATCAGGGGGGTGCACACCTCCCCCCCTGTCCGCTCAGCTCGGCACCTACCGAGCTGGCCGCCAGTGCCAGGCCGCGCCGCGCCCAGGCCGGGTCGGGCCGCGCCAACCCCACCTGGCCGTGCCCAAGCGGGCCGGATGAGGACCCGGTTCGGGCCGACCCAGGGGGTCTCGGGTCGGGTCGGTCTGGGGCTGAACCCCCTATCCTGAGACAGATTTCGTTCAAATTCCCATATCTTGGGCTATAGACCTACGATCGATGCACCGTGGGTTGAGATATGATCCTTGGATCGAGACGGTCGTTTTGGTATATTACACTCAAGGTTTCAGAGAACTTTGCGTATGACCGGGTTAGTTCGAACCCGAAACCAACAGGGCCCTCGGAGCAGAAACACTTATATCTCGAGCTCCGGAAGTCCGATTGACGTGTCATCGACCTTGTTGGATTCCTCTTGATGAGAAGAAACTTTTGGCATGCTTCTCCTGAGTTTTGGATGGAGTTTGTTAGTGGCCGGGTTGGATTGTACCCGAAATCCAACCGGGCCCCTGGAACGGAAAACAGATAACTTTCTGACCGGACGTCCGGTTGATGAACCGTCAGTGGCATTGGTGATCACGTTGAGAAAAGGTCCCTATGAGTATACCCTATGAGAGTTCGGGGTACAGTTGAGATACAGTCGGGTTGGTTCGTACACGAAACCAACCGGGCCCCTGGGACGAAAAAGCCAATAACTCACAGACTGGGCGTCTGATTGACGCGTCGTCTGTTGCGTTGAGACCTCTATGATGAGGCGGTCCTTTGAGATACTTTTTCGAGGGACTTTGAGATACTTGGAGTATCGACCTGTAGCTCGTGGAGCGGACCCTCTCGGAGATGAGCGTACGGAGTACGGAGACCGTGTAGCTGGCTGAGACCTGATGACTGTTTGTCCGATTCGATTCGGAGTGACTTGCATAGCCTAGTGGGGAGCACTAATTTGTGTGGTGGAAGACCCACGGTGGAGAAGAACTACTTTTTGAGGTGTCAGACCTGCGGTACTCGACAGGAGGAGTACCTATGTAGGCTATGAGGGGGAGCACTACTGTGTGAGGTGGAAGACCCATGGCAGAGGAGCACTACTTTGTGAGGTGGCAGACCCGCGGTACTCGACAGGAGGAGTACCTCAACAGTCTTAGGTTAGTGAGCAGTACCCCAGAGTTGTGACAGGATAACTGTACTCTTCAGAGATGGAGCTCTTCAGCAGTTACAGTTTCGATAATGAAAATCCTGGTTTGAGATGAGTCAATGACCTTTGTGTTTACCTCATGATTGAGATGGGTCACTTGATAACTTAGGTATATGTATGGGCATATACCTAAGTATTGGTTATCTGTTGATTTCATAAAGTTTGCGTTTCCTCATGATTGAGATGGGTTACTTGATCACTTAGGTATAAGTATGGGCTTATTCCTAAGTAAGGGTTATCTGTTGAGATCCTTCTTTGTGATTATCCTTGTTTGAATTAGTGAGACCTAGAGGGTCTCGGGGTCCCTACTGAGTATCATATACTCACCCCTGCATGGGCTATGCCCGCACCTCATTGTGTTGGTTGCAGACGACGAGAAGCGCTGACAGAGGCTGAGTGTTTGAGGACTGGACGGTACCCGGTGGTAGACTTCACGACGAGACGATACTCGGAGGAGGTTGACGGGAGAGAGCGTTGAGGAGGCTATCTGTACCTACCCTTCAGATAGGATCCGTGGTGGATGATCCAGGAGCTGCGATATCTATACCTACCCTTCAGGTAGGATCCGGGGTGGACGATCCGGGAGCTGCACTATATGTACCTACCCTTTAGGTAGGATCCAAGGTGGACGACCCAGGAGCTGCTAATTTTCTTCCAGCTGTTTATCTTTTCTGTTGTACTTCCTTTTAGTTGTAGCTGCACTTTTCAGATGGGTTTGTATTCTGGTCCACTTCTTTTCAGTACTTCCCTTTTGTACTTAGTGTTTTACTTCCTCTTGTACTCTGTGGTGTTTTTTACATTTATATAGGCAATGTCTTCCCAGTTTATCGGGATTTACGCCTTTGGTGCTAGTCGCCAGCCCCTGGCCTATGGAAGGCGGGCTTGGGGAAGTCATGACACGGGCCCCAAGGACGGGTCGTGAAAAATTGGGATCAGAGGATTCGGTTCTACCACAGAACTTGTAACTCTGATATTTCTTTTCTGTGAAGCAATAGTGCTAAGGGTACCGAGTGTGGTTTTCAGTTCAGGGAGTCCAGTGTTGGTGCGGGTGGCCGACGTATCCATACACCAGGACCCTGACAACTGATTTCTGACTTTGTGCATGAAAACCCTGATTGCGTGTGTGTTTCCAAAAGTTTTAAAAGTTAGCTCAAACCAGGTCAGCTCACCAGGTATAAATCGTTTGACCGTGTCCTGTTTGTTTCTTTCAGGATGCCTCCCCGCGGACGACCAGCTAGAGCCCCGAGAGTTGTATGTACTGACAGCCCTCCGAGCGACGTGTCCTCATTACAGGGCCCTATCCCAGTTGAGGCACCAGCGAAGGCACCAGCGGTACTACTACCTGTTGGGCCACCGATGCCACCAGCCCCCGCAGCAGAGGGTGCACGTCGCTTGATTGCACTGCATGAGTTCGAGCGCCAGAGGCCACCCAGGTTCAGGGGAGAGACGGACCCACATGCGGCTGAGGATTGGCTGGAGGCTGTGGTGAGAGCCTTCGTGCTAGTGGGGATGCCAACAAACTTCATGGTGATCCTTTCTGCCAGCCTTCTTCAGGCAGCAATAGGAAGATGGTGGAGCCTGATGCTCCAGATGCATGACGAGGCGACACTTCTATGGGCAGACTTTGAGAGCCTGTTCTAGGCAGAGTTTGTACTAGCCACCCTTTGAGCGGTGCGTATACAGAAGTTGTTGCCTCTACAGCATGGTAGCATAACGGTGGAACAGTACTCAGCGAGGTTCACAGAACTCTCGCACTACTCCATAGATATGGTACAAGACTCGTTCTTCAGGGCCCGAACTTCGATCAGGGGCTCAGGCGATATATTAGAGCTTCTGTTTATTCTCACAACATCCCAAAGAAGGAAGGGGTGTTAGAGCGAGCCCTATTAGTGGAGAGTTTCTTTGCTGAGCAGTCTCCAGCAGTAGGACCCACCACTAGAAGACATGCGCCAGATTCTTTTGTAGCAGGCAGTGGACAGATGACGCAGAGGTCCAAGAGGACTAGACCTACAGGTGTTCGACCGCATGAATCAGGGTCAGTAGTGTGAGGCACTAAGGGGAATGATAGAGCCAAACCTTCCATGCAGTGTTACTCCTGCGGCGGGATTGGTCTCATGGAAAGTGACTGTCCGACCCGCCATGCAGATGACCAGCAGTTAAATGAAGAACCTCCCAGGAAGAGGCAGAGGTTCGATCGAGGCAGACCGCTAGGATTAGAAGGCTGAGGGAGGGGAGCTGGCCGTGCAGATAGAGGTGGACGACGCTTCGAGGTGTTGCCACCACCACCACCAGGAGGTCCACCCTGACTGCAGGGAACAGGTGGAAATGGGAGAGCTCATCTTCAGGCAATAGAAGCATACGACTACGGATCTCCGGAAGCAAGTGGACAGGATCCAAACTAGTGTTTTTCTTTTGTTCTTCATACTTCTAGTTCCATGTTGTTGTTACATTTTTGTATTTTTACTATGAGCTGAAATAATAAAAATACACTTACCTTTTTGACATTTGCTTCCTTTCTTTTTGTGTACTAAGAGCTTCCAGTTTAAACTATTGACATGACCATCACTTTCGAGATTCCTACTGGAGGAGACCCAGTTACCTAACACTGATGTAGACAGTGTGACTCGACCCTTAGAGGTGAGAGTGACGGTTGGATCTCTTGGTATTAACGTCGAGGCCTTACGACGTCTTCAATGGCAGGAATACATCATTCATGTCCGGATTGACTGTATTAGGCAAAGAACGTGATTCATCTAGGGGATCACACCAGATATCTCTTATCGGCAAAGAAGAAATCATAGAAGCTCCTGTGGGACCAGAGAAGGTCTAGGTCATCCAAGAGTGGATGAGGACAGTTCAGAGCCGACAGAAGCCTTATGCTGATAAGAGGCAAAGACCACTAGAGTTCGAGGATGGCGACCACATTTTATTACGGGTCTCACCTCGACGTGGAATTACGGATATTTGGATGAGGCGAAAAGTTATCTCTGCGCTTCATCAGACACCTCAAGGTCCTCAGCAGGGTAGGCGAGGTGGTTTACCGCTTGACCTTTCCACCTCAGTTGCACCGGGTGCATGAAATCATCCACGTACCTCGGCTGAAGAGATACGTGAATGATCCTTCACACATCATCGACCTCATGGAGTTGGACGTCGATGACAGGGAGACATGCACAGAGATTCTAGTGGAGATCGAGGATCGATAGGAGAGGGTCCTACGTGAACGATCGATTCCTCAGGTGCGCTTTCACTTGAGGCACAGGAACCTCCAGGGGAGCACCTGGGAGCAGAAGGCTCAGATGCGTGCTCAGTACCGCTTTTGTATTCCTAGTTTGTGTTAATGCTTTACGGGGACGTGAAGCCCTGAGGTGGGAGTAATGTAAAGACCCGGAAATTTCAAGGAAATATTTTTCTTAATTTTCTTTGGGATTTTACAAGAATGCAGTTTCTGATGGCACCTGATTCTGAGGCCCGGTGTGCCCGGAATCATTTTCCGAAGTTTAGATCAGGTACGTTCAGTGAACAAACGAGCGGGTTTTCCTAACATTTGATCCATTACTTGGAATTGAAATCTGAGGGCACCGATGAAACTGCAACACCAGTAATTTCTTAATAACACATTTTCTGGGGTTTCGTTTTCTCAAGTGGAGATGTTAAAAATTGTGGTAAGTAAAAATAAAATTGAGCAACAATTTTATTTATTTTAAGTGGTTATATCCTTTGAGTGGAAGTTGGGGAACTAACCATGAGAGTTTAAGAGGGTGGTGGGTGCCACACGAACTCCACCCCTTAAAATTCTATAACCCCCCATAACTCTTCCCCTTTAAACTCCCCCTTTAAACTTGTTAACTCCCTTTTATTAAGTAACTCTTCCACTTCCTTTTTAATTTGGAAACCTACCTCTTAATTAATTAAATAAATCATTGTTTAATTAATTAAGTGAATTGGATTTTAATTTTTTAAATTTCAATGCATGACATGGGAAAATAAAATAAGGTGGAGCCTTATTTTATTTTGGTTGGAATTGTTGTGTTAAGAGAAAGGGAAGAGGGCTCTTGAGTTTTGAAGAACTTCTTCCTCTGAGGAAGAATGCTTCATCTCCTTTTTTGAAGAACATGAAGAACACCGAAGCTTCGATGAAGAACGCCGTCTCATCTTGCATCTTCTCTCCATGTCGAGGGAAGCGAGACGCCGAATTATTCATCAGGCGAACACCGACGACGTGCCTGATCCTCTTCTTCCTCCGCGTCAAGGGAGGAGACACGGCCGCGGGGAACATCTCCATTGACAACAACTCACCCTCAAATGTCAACGGAATCGGCCCCGATCTTCCGCGACGTCCGATCATCGCAACACTTGCCTCTTTCCGTAGCTCGACGACGTGTGACGTCTTTGCAAGGTAGGGGAATTATATTTGATTTTCTCTTTAACTTTTGAGAAAAGGACGACGAGTGAAGATCAATATCTGCCCGGTTGATCCGCGGATCGCTCGTTCATGCGGGTTGGTTTCGGGGTTAATAATCATGTTTGGTTTGAGTTTGATATTCTTTGAAAACCACTAACGCGGAGGGCATGGGCTAACGAACAACACCCGGACCCTCTGCAGATTTTTGTTGATGCGCGGATTGATGAAGATGATGAAACGGGGCCACAAAGTCAACTTAAAGCCTCCGCAGTGAAGGTCGGGTCCTAGGAGGACCGTTGGGGAAGACGGAAAGCAAAACGGACCACCGGAGCACGTCCGGTGGTCCGCGGAAGAGCCTATAGGCGCTCGGCGCACCGCCAGGAGAGTCTACCGCGGCTGAACCCGCGGAGGCAGGCGGTGATCATGTGGACACGCGGGACCAGGGGAGACCGGGGGTCATAACCCCTGGCGGTCAAGTGAGCGGCCCCCACGCGGGGGGGGGGGGGGGGGCTTCAATCACGGGGGCGCACGCCTCCCCCCATGATCGCTCAGCTCGGCACCGGCAGAGCTGGCCACGCGGGCGCCACGCCAGCGCCGGGCCGCGCCCAAGTGGGCCGGACCTGGACCCGATTCGGGTCGACCCGGTTCGGGCCGACCCAGGGGGTCTCGGGCCGGGTCGGTCCGGGGCCGAACCCCCTATTCTCGGGCAGATTTCATTCAAATACCCATATCTTGGGCTACGAACCTCCGATTGACGCACCGTCAGTTGCGATGTGATCCTTGGATCGAGAAGGTCGTTTAGGTATATTATACTCAAGGTTTAGAAGAACTTTGGGTACGACCGGGTTGGTTCGAACCCGAAACCAACCGGGCCCTCGGAGCGAAAACGCATATATCTCGAGCTCCGGACGTCCGATTTACGTGGTGTTGACCATGTTGGATACCTCTTGAAGAGAAGAAACTTTTGGAATGCTTCGCCTGAGTTTTGGATTCAGTTGGTAAGTGTCCGGGTTGGATTGTACCCGAAATCCAACCGGGCCCCTCGAACGGAAAACTGATAACTTTCAGACCGGACGTCCGTTTGATGAACTGTCAGCGGCGTTGGTGATCACGTTGAGAAATGGTCCCTACGAGTATACCTTATGAGAGTTCAGGGTACAATTGAGATACGGTCAGGTTGGTTCATACATGAAACCAACCGGGCCCTTGGGACGAAAAGTTTAATAACTCACAGACCGGGCGTCCGATTAATGCGCCATCTATTGCGTTGAGACCCCTATGATGATGCGGTCCTTTGAGATAATTTTTCTAGGGAATTTGAGATACTTGGAGTATCGACCTGTAGCTCGTGGAGCGGACCCTCCCAGACACGAGCGTACGAAGTACGGAGACCGTGTAGCTTGCTGAGACCTGATGACTGCTTGTCCGATTCGATTCAGAGTGACTTGCGTAGTCCAGTGGGGAGCACTACTTTGTGAGGTGGAAGACCCATGGAGGAGGAGCACTACTTTGTGAGATGGTAGACCTTTGGTACTCGACAGGAGGAGTACCTCTGTAGGCTATGAGGGGGAGCACTACTGTGTGAGGTGCCAGACCCATGGCGGAGGAGCACTGCTTTGTGAGGTGGAAAACCCGTAGTAATCGACAGGAGGAGTACCTCAGAAGTCTTAGGTTAGTGAGCAGTACCTCAGAGTCATGACAGGATCACTGTACTCATCAGAGACGGATCTCTTTAGCAGTTACAGTTTCGATAATGAAAATCTTGGTTTGAGCTGAGTCAATGACCTTTGTGTTTACCTCATGATTGAGATGAGTCACTTGATAACTTAGGTATATGTATGAGCATATACCTAAGTAGTGGTTATCCGTTGATTTCATAACGTTTGTGTTTCCTCATGATTGAGATGGGTTACTTGATAACTTTGGTAAAAGTATGGGCTTATACCTAAGTAAGGGTTATCTATTGAGATCCTTCTTTGTGATTATCCTTTTTGGATTTATTGAGACCTTGAGGGTCTCGGGGTCCCTACTGAGTATCGTATAATCACCCCTGCATGGGCTATTCCCACACCTCGTTGTGTTGGTTTCAGACGACGGGCAGTGCTGACGGAGGCCGAGTGGTCCAGGACTGGATAGTACCCGGTGGTGGACTTCACGACGAGACGATAATCGGAGGAGGTTGACGGGAGAGAGCGTTGAGGAGGCTATCTGTACCTACCCTTCAGATAGGATCCGTGGTGGATGATCCAAGAGCTGCGCTATCTGTACCTACCCTTCAGGTAGGATCCGTGGTGGACGATCCAGGAGCTGCGCTATCTGTACCTACCCTTCAGGTAGGATCCGAGGTGGATGAACTAGGTGTTGCTACTTTGCTTCCAGATGTTTGTCTTTTCTGTTGTTCTTACTTTCAGTTGTAGCTGCACTTTTCAGATGGGTTTGTATTCTGGCCCACTTCTTTTCGGTACTTCCATTTTGTACTTAGTGTTTTACTTCCTCTTGTACTCTGTGGTGTTTTGTTTACCTTTATAAAGGCAATTCCTTCTCAGTTTATTGGGATTTAAACCTTTGGTGCTAGTCGCCAGCCCCTAGCCTATGGAAGGCGGGACTGGGGTAGCCACGACACGGGCCCCGAGGACAGGTCATGACAACCATCACCTACTATGAAAAATCCCTCTATCCCGAGTCACATTTTTAATGTGATGGTTGCATGGTTTGGACTAACTATGCGCCCTGATCTGTAATTCAAACACAAGGTTCACAACTTCCTAGATCAACCTTCAAAATTTTTTCTAATGGTTCACTAGCCAGGAACATGCCCCAAAACCACTACAAAATAATAAAATTCACACAAAATGAACAAAAAAATGTTCAAAAAAAAGTTAGTCATAAGGAAGGTAAGTACTTGAAAGTGGTCATCGGTATTTTATAATTCTCCCCACTGTAAACTTTTTCCCCTTGAATGCCTCACTAGGAATATTGGTTTGGAAATAGATGATCTTAAAAGTCTCTCATAAAAATATCATGCTCGCATGTCTTAGTATAATTATAACCATGATCCTATAGAACACAAATTAAATAGATAGACTTCCCATGAATAAAATTCATTTTAGAATCAACCATTTGAACTGTAGACTCAGTCTTGATCATATAAGGTTCCACATGAAGGTTCTCCCAATTATAAATATGAAATATTTTTGAAATGTATTTCTTGATTTTTTTCACATGAACCACATCATGGATAAATTCTATCAAAGTTGGAAAATCAAAAATGTAAACCACCATTCTGATCTCCTAAACAACCTTAAACAGTCCCACATTTCTCTATGAAAACAAACCTATTTTTTATTCTATTAGTGAAATAGACAAGGAGAGACTCTAAAAAATAGCTGATCACCAACTATGAACTCCAAAGGAGAACAATTATTTTCTACATAATATTTATTCTAGTTCCACACCATCACAAAACTCTTTCAAATCATCTCGGTCTTTGTTTTCATCTCCTGAACCAAACTAGGTCCCACAAGGGAGGCTTCACCAAAATCTAACCAACAGAGTGAATATTTTAAATTACATCCATACACAGCCTCAAAGGGTTCCATATCAATAGATACATAGTTTATATTTATATTGAAAAAATAGAAAATCCTAAAATTTTAATCCCATGGTCCTCCAATGTAAAGGATGCCAGCACGAAGCATGTCCTCTAGAATCATTACAGCCAATTATGTCTGACCCTCTGTCTGAGGATGGTATATCATTCTCAAATTTAACTAGGATACCATCAAATTATGCAAGCCTCCCAAAATACATTAAGTGAACTGAGGATCCCTATCATAAATAATGGTTGAAATAATTTCATTCAATATGAAAATATATGTATATACAGATTTCCCAGATCCGCATCTTTGGTCGTATCATGAATAGGTGTAATGTGGTATGATTTGGTCAATCATTAAATAACTACCTATAAAACTTTCTATACTAGATAATTATATAAGTACCCAACCCAAAAATCCATTTATATGCCATTCGAATTCATAGTCATCATGGGAAGGGGTTGAAGAAAACTAGAAGGATTCTAATTATGTTACTTAATTTGTTGATAATTATAATAATGAGAAAAAAAATTAGAGATGTCTCACTTACTACCCAACCACTAGAATCAATTCCATATATCACAGAACATCTTCATCATGTTTGGGTAAACTACATATTTGGAAGGATTATATTCCCCCATCATAACCTTTATGATTTGCAATGGAATAAAATAACGGTTCCAAAATAAAAGGATACCCAATTGGGATAGAGACCATTAACTGATGGTGAACTACCATATAAAGAATCCCTAATACCATAGAAAAATTTCATAAAGCTGGTACTCTGAGAAGATTATCTTAAGAAGATAGGACTTTAGTGGAACACTTTCAAAAAAACCTCAGTCCCATCCTCTCAGACTCCAAAATGCATATGAGAAAATAGATCAATGATATTCCACTCTTATCTAGATTCCTTCATAGCCTAGGATGTCAATTTCATAGTTAGGACATTAACAACAACATTACAATTTCCTAGGGTCTTGTAAATGTAAAAGTCAAAAGATTACAGGTACACCACTCATTTCCCCAAATAAAGATTCAAATCTCTTTTCAAGAAGATATAATTCATGATATTGTGATCAGAGTAAATGGAATACCTTCAACTAAATATGTAGTTACACTAACTCTTAAAAGAATGAATCAACTCTATGAGTTCTAGATCATGCATGGGATAGTTATTCTTATGAGGCCAAATTTGATGAGAACCATAAGCTACCACATGATCACCCTAAAAGATACAATAAACAAAACCTAAAATTTATGCATAAAAAAGACCTCATGTCTATACCCATCCTTTGGAAGTGTTAACATTACATCTGAGAAATAACAATGTTTCAACTCATCGATGGAAGTTTAGAATATCAAATTAGAAAAAAATATTATCTCCCTTATGAGTGAGTGATTATAGTAGAGAATAATACTTGGAGAAGTATTTCATGAACCCAGAATAATACCCTTATAAACCAAAGAAGCTCCAAATCTCAAAGACATTATATGGTTCTTCCCAACCCATGAAAACTCTCACCTTTTCAATATCAATTGAGATACCATGATTTTAGATAATTTGACTCAATAATCTCACCTCTTAAATCAATAATTGTTACTTTTATAGGTTGTAATAAAGTTAGGTATTCCTTAAGATGTCCAAAACTAATTTTAATTAAAGCATATGATCCTCCTCAATTTTAGAGTAAACAAATATTTCATTTATGAATACCAATAAAAAAGAGTAAAGAAATCAATAGAAAATCATTTTCATCAATTCCATTAACATAAAAAGATAATTGGTCATTCCAAAATTCATTGTAATATACTTATTGTGGTCATGGATACTCCTAAAAGTGGTCTTTAAGAAATCAAACCCCTTGATACAAAGCTTGTGGTAACTGAAAAAATGATCATTATTAGAGAACTAATTCACCGATTACACCTGATAAAAAACCATGAATTCATGATAATAGATACTTTTTCCAGACTATAAATTTACTGATCTTCTATACTCAAAAAATAAACGAGGGGTTCCATTGACCCATTGGTGAAAAGAACCAATGCTGCCTAAGGGGACACATTGGGTTGAATGAATTCCTTGGACATCAAATCATCCAATTGGGTCATTAACTCCATCAGTTCTGCTGGTTCTATATAGTAATAAGGAATATATATGCATACAATAGATGATATATATTGAACTTACTTTTTCTTACAATCTATTACATCATTTTTAAGAGAAAAAACATAATATTGGTACAATATCTAGGATAAAAAGGTTTAGTGTATTTGGAAAATTAAGCTCATAAAAATGTATTCATAATAAAACATAAATATTTATTTAAACACTTCTCATTTATCCTTATTAAATCTAATATTCTCTTCAGTACATGTAATAACATGGGGACATACATCAGAGAAATGGGTGAGTTAAAATCCAAGAAAGAGTATGTAAAAGGGACATGAATCAATATAACATGGGTGATACAAATCATATTAATCATATCGTAATAATAGCATCATCATAAACATAATGAGGGAAATATTTGATAAAAGCATGGAATGCGGAAATGCATAAAAATGAAACATCTTATCATAGTGGTCAAAAACCACACATAGTTTTGAACAAATCTAGCAACATGTTCACATATAACATATGTTCATAATCATAACATCATCATTTTGAACAAAGATAGAACCATGTCCATACATAATACACATAATCTCATGATATAAATCACATTACCTAGGGAATTAGAGGGATATATAAT
This sequence comes from Viscum album, assembly GCA_963277665.1. Lineage (NCBI taxonomy): Eukaryota > Viridiplantae > Streptophyta > Magnoliopsida > Santalales > Viscaceae > Viscum > Viscum album. The sequence goes on from OY728119.1 coordinate 1,984,971,116, forward strand.
TATGATACCACTCATTACATCATAATATTTATATAATCATGCATGCCACATAGAACATATAACAATCATTGTCATGAATGAACTCATTTAAATGAATAAGTTATATAAGGATTTAATAAACTAGACTTTAAAGAATAAATTTTCAGGTTCCCAAATTAATAATAGAAATCACACTTGGACATAAACCAAAATTATTCTTGAGTGGAAAACAAGTATTTCAAGAGGAGTAAAATATGATGTTTTGGATGTTGAAGTCACTTAAAAAACATTTTCTTTGATTTTTTTTGACATAGTATGAACACGTATATCCTAGAAAGAAAAGGGAATGGAAATTTGAAGGAAATAATATAAACCATCATACTTTGGAAGATAATATAACCCAAAGGAATGAATTTAGTCCATGAATCCCCTTACCTTAATCCCCACTTTATTTTATCTCTTCTGTGCCTCTTCATTAATAAACACATATTTATTAAAAAAAATGATCCATATAGGGAACCTCACTTTTAAAACATTAACATTTCACTACATATGTGGAATAATTAAACATTATAGAAACAAACACCCAAAGACTGTAGTTGGTATAGTGCCTTTGGAAACATGGAAACATAAACATTGGTATATAAGTGAGATACACTATCTACCACTAGGTTCTTTGCGACTAGCACCACTCTTAGAAAAATCAAACATAATACATATCTTCATAACATGGGTAAGTAAACATAAAAATGGGTGAGCTAAAATGCTCAGTAAGAGTAAACAAGGGATACATGTAAGCATAAACATGAGCATAATGTTATGAGAACATGATAAAAAAATTATAAGATCATACCCTTTATATCAAAGATCATATACATGAATCATGGCACAAAGCATGGCAGTTCATAAGATATGAATCAAAAGGAAGTAAAAGACATAGTCCATGGAAGATTAAAAAAGGACTAAGATAAGGAATTGTGGAAACAAATATTCATATAATAATTTCCATAGTATCCAAGGAATTAATTCCAAGACCATATTAGTGTACAAAGTCCTTTACTGAACTGGGTGAACCCCAATTCCTGCCCTGTATTACTGAACCAAGTAAATGCTCATTCAAGACCCGTATTTCTGGACCAAGTAAAACCTCATTCCAGTACTGTATTACAGAACCGACTAAACCCTCATTCTATCCCTTCTTATATCATGATATATAAATCTTTACCCAATGAATTATTGGGGGATATAGGTCCCACCCGTCACATATTGAAATCAAACATACATGTTCCACAAGATCCTAAATAAACATATCAAAAACCATAAAAATAAATGCGTATCATAAATAAGAAAACATATCACAAACTATGGAAAGAGACATGTTTTATAATCACTTCATCATATACATAACTTGTGAAAAGAAGTAGGTTTAAAAAGCATATAACTTGTGAAAGAGAAACATGTTTCGTAACATCATGCTATCCAAAAATAATCCATTCAAAAGAATAATATGAATGGAAACATTGAATAATTTCCTCATAAAGGATTTTTCAACCCCAATAGATGTTATATTAGAAGGAAAATAATTTTTAAATGTCTTTTAAAAACACTTGTTGAGGAAAATATCCTTTTTTCATGGAATAATGATTTTCATTACATAAAACCTTTTGAAAACCTTTTTCTTTGAAAATAGATTCGAAAAATTATAAATGAAATTTTTAAAACTATATAAAAAATTTTGAAATCGAATTTTCTAGGATAATTATCATCAAAGATCTTTTAAAAACATTTTTTTATGAAAACATGGTTTTTGAATATAATAGATTTCCGACCAAAGAAAGAGGTGGTCTTATTTTACTAAAAACATCATCATAAATACCAAATAGTGGAATATGGATATAAAAAAAGATGATATCTTGAATAAACATATTTGAAGTTAATTTATTAGTATTCATGGGAGATTTCCTCAAAGGAAGGATAAACAATATTGAAAAATGATAACATTGTCTCAATAAACTCTTATAACTTGGTTACTTGGGATGATACTCTCCATGTAAGAAAAAGAAATTACCTGAAGCTTAAGGTATCAGGAAAATAAATAGATTCATGATATCACATTTAAAATTAAGGTATATACACCTCAAAGAATAGTTTCGGTGCGTAACAAAATAGGAGTCTCAAAGGAGGAAAATTGAGACAAAATCGTTTTACCAATTTGGTAACTTTTGAAAGTTAAACCCCATGAAAGAAGGATAAAAGAACAGATATGTGAATTCCCATAAATTTAGGTACAAGATACATAGAATATAATCAAGTTAATTAAAAATACCACACCAAATTAATGATTTCTGATCATAACATGAATCTCACAAAAATTAAAAGTGAGATGAAATTACCCTTACCTTGTGTCTTGAATCTATCCATACTCATACAAGATTACTTTATAATAAATAAAAGGTTATTAAAAATATTTTAGATAAGAATATTTTGATACATAATACCATATATGGTTTGATTATGACCTTATATTTCCCACTGGTTAAAAATACTACGTTAGGTTTTCACTTCGGGTAATATTTTCTTTATTATTCGCATGTGTAATAATTTGTTATATCGTTTGTCCTTATACTTATATCATGATTCAAAAATGTATATCATTGTATAAATAAAATTTATATACACTATATTTATATTATAATAATTTATATAATATATAATTATTAAATCTAATACACCGTTCAAGGAGACGGTAAGCCAAACATACGCATGAACACTGTTTCCTTTTTCATTATCATAATGAAAGAAAGTATATAAATGAAATATGTATTTATATATATATCATTATTATAGTATCATTACTATTTAATATATATCATATAATTTCATTAATCCCATCATTAATATATTCCATGTGGTGTGTGAACGAATAACATCGCTTTTTGGGGGCGGTAGTCCACACTTCCTCAAATGAGATTATCGTGTTAACCCCAAATGGAAGGTAAACATATGTGTGTAACAGAAGGAATAAATTTTCTTAAATACATAATTAATATAATAAATATAATATATATAATATATATAATATATATAAAAAATATATAAATAGAGTTTCCATCATAATGGACACCATTATTGGTGGTAAAGGAGAAATGAAAAATCATAGTTCCATGAGGCAGTAGTTCGCCGTACATAGAAACAGTATGATCAACATCCATTAGATGGAATTTTGTATAAGTGTAGGTTCGAACCATTTCATAAAAATATTCCATAATATGGAATATAATTTTTTTTTGATAAAAAAGAATGAAATAAATAGAGTGGAGCGTGTGGAGAAGGAAAATAAAGGAGAGGATCTTAAAAGAAGATGCTACCTCTAAATTGGGTAACTCGTTTTTTGTTTGAGCCAAAAGGTTTTCTTGAGATGGTTTCTTCCAAAAGGGATTAATAAAAGTAAACGAGAGTATTTTTGGGAGGATAATTATGTATAGGTTGGTTTCACTTAAGAGGCTTGATAGGTGCACGAAATGGTTAGAGGTGGTGGCCTTTTATAGGGAAGGAAAGAGACTCACATGGAATATTTAGAAACAAATTAGGCGCGCTCATGAACTTACCTAAAAAAAGTATTACCAATAAAAAAAACTCACTAATGGAAGGTTTAATGCCGAAATATGGACATCCAATGGGTTTTTGACAAGTGTATATGTCAATTGGGCCCTTAATTTTATGGTTTAGTCCCTAATTAAGCTTAATTTATCTTTAACCGTTGTGATTAATTATAATCACTGTTACTAATAATTTTGGTCAAAAATTAATATGCCATTATTGGAATTTAATATTAGACTGAATGCAACGGTGTATATATTATTTTTGAAATTCGAATCACAAAAGTGAAAAAATTAAGATTAGCGATAATCCCAAAGATATGATGGAATAACAGGGTTTTAGAGTAGGGAAGAGTTAAAACGTTAGTTAAGATTTTATATTCAGTATCAATGTTAAATTGATTATAATTAATTGGTAGATATAATATTTATCTAATTTGACCTTAAAAATAATTTATAATATCATTTATCATTAATAAATAATTATATGAAAGGATGTTTTTAACTAAAAGCAGTATTTTTCATTATTCATCATAAAATGATGTTTGTCAAAAAATCCCAAAAATTAACCCTAAGATAATTTTGATGTTCTGAATTAAAAAATGAAATTTTATTTTATCAAATTAAATTTATAAATGTTTCAAAATTATTTTCATCATTAGAGGTAGTTCATTCGAGAATACTATTTTTTTAAACATAAAAAGGACTTTACCAAAAATCACATCTTTTATTATCAATATGTTTTATTTATTTAAAACAATTATAAAAATATTTGAAAAGTATATACCACTATTCATATTACTATGTATAACCACTAGGTTATAATTATCTCATTTAAATAATTAAAATAATAAAAAGAGATATTTCGTAGAAACTTAGTGTTGTGTGTATCATATGACAACTTAGTGTTGCGTGCATCGTACGCCAAGTCGGTGTTGTGTGGAATGTACACCAAGTCAGTTCTGTGTGGAAGGAATATTTGAATTAGTGAATTGAAAGATATAAAATAAAATATAAATTTATTTGAAAAAATCATGTCCATAAAAACTCAGGTGTTACATTCTACCCCCTTAAAATGAATTTCTCCCTCGAAATTCATCACATGGGTAAAAAAAAGTGAGGATAAATTTGAGTCATCATATCGTCAAGTTCACATATAGATTCTTCTAACTTGTGATTTCTCCAAAAAACCTTAACCAGGAGAGTGGTCATGTTTTGTAGAACATTATCTGATCGGTCTAGAATTTCAACAGGTTTCTCCTCATAAGAAAGATATTTCTTCATCAATATGACCTCTGAGTATATTACATGTGAAGGGTCAGTTATTTAATTTATTATGAGAGATACATGGAAAAAACATGGAATTCATAGAGATTTAGAGGAAGTTCCAAGTGATAGACTATCGTCCCGATACGATCAATAATTTCAAAGTTACCGATATACCTAGGGCTTAGTTTCCCCTTCTTCCCAAATCTCATAACATTCTTCCAGGGTGAGATTCAAAAAAACAACTTTTCACCCACTTCAAATTCTAGATCACGCTGATGGTTATCAACATAATGTTTCTTCATACTTTTCGTTTCCTTGATATGCTACTGAATAGTTCTAACCTTCTTGACCATTTATTGTATGATATTAGGCCCTAATAATTTCTTTATCCAACCTCATCCCAGAATCTTAGAGCTATGTATTTATTCCCATATAGGGATTTATAAGGTTCCATCAGAATTCTTGTGTGAAAGCTATTGTTGTAAGAAAACTCAACAAGAGTAATGTTTTGATCCCAACCACATTTGAAATCTAGATAACTGGATCTCAACATATACTCTATGGGTGGAATTGTTCTTTCAGACTGACCATCTATTTGAGGATGATAAGCATTACTGAAACTCAATTCTGTATGATGTTCTTTCAGAAGACTTTGCAAAATATTTTAGGTAATCATCTGATCCCGATCTGATATAATGGATCTTGGTACTCCAAGAAACCTTACCACTTACTTAATATAGATCATAGCAATATAATCAAGAGAGAAATATTCTCTGATTGCAATGAAGTGTGACGACTTATTAAGGAAATCAACTAACACCCATATAAAATTAAACCCTTTAGAGGGTCTGGGTAGTTCAATGAAAAAAATCTATATTTACGTTATCCCATTTCAATTATGGTATGGGTAATGGATAAAAAACCCATTTATACCTTTTCCCTTAAACCTTAACTTACTGTCATACCAAACACAGAGAAACAAACTCCAAAATATCTTTCTTCATGCCAGACGACTAGAACTATTCCTTCAAGTCCCTATATATCTTTGTACTTATAGGGTGAATAGATAACGAGGAACTATGATATTCCTCTAACAACTCCTTCTTCAAATCGGACATGGAAGGAAATCATACACAATTCCTTAACCATATCAATCCATCCTAATAAATGTGAATCTTTATAACATTTCTAACCTTATTTTATATCTCCTCATCTTCCTTATGCGCCTCCTTAATCTTTACATGGATAGAGGGCTGAACATTCATTTGAGAAATATATGATTTTCCTATTCATTCCATATTTTTGGATCTATCCATTTGAAATCAAAAAATATTGGAACTTTTTTTATCCAAATCATATATAACCTATCATGATCCTTCCGACTCAGAGCATCTGAGAGCTTGTTTGGTTTTCCATGGTGGTAATTTACTGAGGATTCATAATCGTTTATCAAATCTAACTATCTTATCTAGAACACGTTCAACTGATTCTATATGGATATATATTTCCTAATTTCGGATTGGTATATATATCACACTTTTCACCATAAATATATTTCCCCCATATATTTAATGAAAAGATTACCACTGCTAACTCCAAATCATGAGTTGGGTAATTTTTCTCATGAATATTCAACTGTCATGAGGCATAGGTTATAATCATGTAATTTTTAATAATAACACATCCCAATCCCTTCTTGGATACATTACTATAAATTACAAACCCTTCCCCACTACAGGGTGATGTATCAATAGGTGCACTGACCAACCTTCTCTTCAGTTCCTTGAAAATTTCATCACATTTGTCTATCTAGAAGAACTTCACCCCTTTCAAGTTTACTTGGTCCGAGGATTAGATAATCATGGGAAATTCACTAAAAAACCATCGATAATATCCAATTAAATAAAGAAAACTACGGATCTCGGTCACCATGGTCAGTCTAGGAAAACTTTCAAAAGCCTCCATTTTTTGATGGATCTACTACTATACCAACTCTTGAGATTTTGTGACCCAAAAATGAAACCTTTTGCAGTCAAAATTAACATTGTGCAAATTTTTCTTATAACTTATCCTTCCTTAGGGTCTTTAGTAAAATTATCAAGTGATCTTTATGGTCTTCCTTTACCTTTGAATATATAATAATATCATCTATAAATACTATCAAAAACCAGTTGAGGTAATCTCTAAAGAGTTTATTCAATAAATACATGAAGATAGAAGAGGAATTAGTGAGTCCAAAAGGCATCACTATATATTAATAGTGAACATACCTTGTACAAAATGTTTTATTAGCTATATCTTCCTTATTGACCCTCAATTGATGATATTCTGAACGAAGGTCAATATTGGAAAAGTATTTAGCTCCACACAGTTGATCAAAAAAGTCAACAATATGGGGAAGAGGATATATGTTATCGATTGTGATCTTGATTAACTCATGATAATCAATGCAGAATCACATTGATCCATCTTTCTTCTTCACAAACAGAATTGGTGAACCCCAAGGTGACACACTTGGCTGAATGAATACCTCATCATGGTTTTCTTGGTGTTTCTTCTTCAATTCCTGTAACTCAATCGAGGCCATTCTATAAGGATTCATTTAAATTGGCATGGAACTAGGTATAAGTTTTTTTTGAGAACTCAACTTCACGTTTTTTTTGAAGACTCAGAAAATATTCTATAAAGACATCCACAAAAATCTTGAACAATAGGCATATTGTCGATGTCGATCTTCTCCCCAACCATTTGAGATAAATAACCCTTTTGAATGAAAATTAAGAACCATACACTAGATGTAATCTACATAGGATGTTTAGGCATATCATTACATTTATGGATGATAATAAGAGGGTTTGAAATATCAAACATAACTTTTCTTCCTTGGCAATTGATGTGGGATTTATGTAGATAAATCCAATCCATTCCTAATATGACATCTAATTAGACCAAATGAAGAATGAAACGATTTTCAAGAAGCATATTCCCACAAACTTCAACTAGAGAGGAATCATAAACATGAGATGCAATCATCATACCATTAGGGTTTTGCACTGATAATTCTAAATCTAAGTATTTTGGAGGAATATTAACACCCTTATCAAATTCTTTAGATATGAAAGAGTTGGTAGATCTAGAATAAAAAATGAAATTAGTTGTTCTAGAGTGGATAATAAGTGTGCCTTTCATCTTATCGTTATCACACCCCTCATTAGATATAGTGATTTCATGATATTTACCCTTATCCAACGGCTTAAGGGGTTGCTAATGTAGATCCTCATAACTAACCCTTGGTTTTGTGAAATTATTATAAAAATTCCAATTCTCCTTACACTTGTAGCACAAAACAGTGGGAGGTGCATTCTGTGTGGCTTTTTCTCAATTATCATTTTGATAAAACTTCTTCCCATCACCATGACACTAATTTTCCTAATGTCCTTAACTTCTAAAATTTAAACATTTATCAAACCCCCTAAATAAATTTCCTCCATGATTCTTCCCACACATTTAGCATAATAAAAAATTCATCTTCTTTTCTTTGAGGATATTAGAGTTTCCTTTGAACTCCATCATCCTCTTATTGTCAAATCCATGAGATTGATACGTGGTTCCAACCTCATTTTGAAACTTAATTCCAAAATTCACAATATCTTTGTAGCTACTAATGTCTCATATGGATAACACTATTATGTGACTTATCTTTAAACCACCAATGAACCTATCAACTTTACTTTCGGGTTGGATGATAATTCCTGAAGCGTACCTCACAAGTCTCATGAAATTGGCCTTGTAGGTACCTAAAGACTCATCATCCCTTTGATTCAACTCAAGGAACTCTTTCTAAATCTTGGTGCAATGAATTCAAGGAAATTAATTATTGAAAAATAAGTTCCTAAACTCATCCCAATCCATGGATTCAATCTCATCATGCTGCCTAATATTATTGATTAGAGTCCACTACTAGTCTACTTCACCTTCTAAGCAATAAACCACTAGAATAAATTTCTCATGATTCAAACACTGAATAATGGAGAATATATTTTTAGTGGCACTAATCCATTATTCAGAAACATGTGGATAAAGATACCCTCTGAAAGAAGGTTGATGTTGCCTCATGAAAGACTCAACACAATGTTGTTCCCTCCTTTTCACATTTGTAAGTCCACTATGATTTATATATTGAGAAACGTATGTGATAATGACAATGGGTGTTTTCATTCTATCTCCCATAGAATTCAGTTTCTCACGAGTACAATTGTTTCATGGTCCATTTCAGTCACCATTAACCCGATTACTTTGGGATCCAACCATTGACTAAAACCAAAAGCATAGATTATGAAATAGTTTTCATAATGAGGAACCACATAATCATGAAAAATAACTTATAAGATGTCTAAATTATGACATATTATTTAATCTGTGGAACAATAGGTTTATAATATGTTATTAATAGTCAAATTAGGTTTAAATCCATTATAATGGGTTTAGAAAAGTTTGTGAATTCCCAAAGCATATCTCCATAGAGAGTCATAACGGGTGTCTAGGAAGGTCCATTGTCATGTACCATATTACCCTGAGTCAAGCCTGAAACATATTTCTAGAGTTGTTACCACTTGGTACATCTGTACCAGAGCCACATCCACTTGTAGTATCTAGATAGGGATGCATTTCTTGGAAACCACTCACTCTATCCTTTACCAAAATTCCAGGAAATTATCATATATTTTTTCTTATACTTAGAATTATCCTTTGACATTTCCTCTGGGTTCTCACTAAGGTTTTCTAATACTAGTTTCAAAACGATGAATATACCTTTGATCTGATACCAACTATAGAAACCCTTTCTTTTCAAACCTTAAAATGTCATTACATATGAAGAATACTTAAACATTATACAAAAAGATGCCCAAAGACCTTAGTTTGTATAGTGCCTTCGGAAACATGGAAACATAAACACTAGTACATAAGTGAGATATATTATCTCCCACTACGTTATTCATGACTAGAACCCTGCTTAGACATGTGAAACATAATACATATCTTTATAACCTGGGGAAGGAAACATAAAAATGGGTGAGTTTAAATTCTCAATAATGGTAAACAAGAAATACACGTGAGCATAAATATGAGTATAAGGGTTTGAGAACATGATCATGAAAATAGAAGATCATACCCTTCATATCAGAGATAATATACATGAATCATGGAATAAATCTTTTCAGTTCATAATAAATGAATCAAAAATAAGTAAAGGACCTAAGCCATAAAATCATAACATAGGAGTAAGACATGGAATTGTGTAAACACATAAGTATATAATAATTCCATAATAGCCAAGGAATTAATTCCAAGACCATCATAGTGGAAAAAATTCCTTTAATGAATTGGGTGAACCAATGTTCCAGCTCTTTATTACTAAACTGAGTAAAAATTCATTCCAACCATGTATTAAAGAACTGAGTAAAGCCTCATTACATCCCTTCAATACTAAACCAAGCAAACCGTTGGTCCATCCCTGTCTATCTCAGGATATATAAATCTTTACCCAATGCATTGGAGGGAGATATAGGTCCCACCTGTCACGTAATGAAATCTTACATACACATGCCACAAGATCATATATAAACATATCACAACCCATGAAATGAAGTGGGTTTAATAAAAATTAAAACATATCCTTACATGTGGAAATATACAGGTTTCATAATCACTTCTTCATAAACATAACCCGTGAAAAGAAGTGGGCTTCAAAATCAAATAACTAGTGAAAGAGAAATAGGTTTCATAACATCATGCCATTAGAAAGTAATCTATTCTAAGAAATAATATGAATGAAAAAATTGAATAATTTCCCCATAATGACATCACCAACACCAATGGATGTTATCAAATATGGGAAATAATTTTGAAAGATATTTTAAAAACCCTTCTTGAGGAAAATATCCTTTCTTCTTTGAAAATTAATTTTTATTACATAAATCCTTTTGTAAACCTTTTTATTTGAAAATATAATTTAAAACATATAATGGAAATTTTTAAAACAAAAAAAAATTGAAATCTATTTTTACTTGAGAATTATTTTCATGATTCTTTTGAGAAATTATTTTTTATAAAACATTGTTTTTGAATAAAATAGATTTCCAACCAAAGAGAGAGGTGGTTAGATTGTACTAAAAATGTTATCTTAATTTCCAAAGAGTGAAACAGTTGTACTAACAAATGAACATATCTTTAATAATCATAGGAGAAGGAAAATCATGAATATTTATGAGATATTTCATCAAAGGAAGCATAAAAAATATTGAAAAAATGATAAGAATCTCTCAATAAACACTTATAACTTGGTTAATTGGGATCAGAATCTCTATGTAAAAAAGGAAATTAAATGAACTAGAAGGTATCATTAAAATTATGAGATTAATGATATAACATTTAAAACCAAGGTAAATTTATATCGAATTAGAGTTTATGGGCATAAAAAAATTGGAGTCTCAATGAAGCAAAATTGAGACAGAACTGTTTTACTGATATGGTAACTTTTGAAAGTAAAACCCCATGAAAGAAGAATCATAAAATTGATATGTTAATACCCATAAATTTATGTATAATATACATATAATTAAATTATGGTCTGTTTATACACCACACAAAATGAAAGAGTGGTGATCATAACATGAATCTCACAGAAATTAAAAGTGAGATCAAATTTACCTTACCTTGTGTCTTGAATATATCCCTACCCATAAAAGCTTAATTTATAATAAATATAAGTTTATTATAAATATTTTACAGAATAATAATATATATGGTTTCATTATGATCTTATATTACCCATTTTTTAATGATCCTATGTTAGGTTTTCACTTCGGGTAATATTTTCTTTGTTCCTCACATGTGACTTAAGTTTTTATATCGTTGGTCCTTATAATTATATCATGATTACATAATGTAGATCATGATATATATATAATTTATACCCATTATATGTATATTATAGTAATTTATATAATAATTTAGTACAAAATAGAATACACGGTTCATGGAGACGGTAACCCGTACCTACGCATAAACACTATTTTTATTTTTATTGTCGTATAGAAAGAAAGTATGAAAATGACATATATATATATATATATATATATCATTATTATAGAAGAAGTTTTTTATCAGTTATATCATATAAGTTCATTAATACCATATTTAAAACATTCCATGTGGTGTTTGAACAAATCACATCGCTTTGATGGGGCGGTATTCCAAACTTCCTCGAATAAGATTATCGTATTAACACCAAAATGAAATGTAAAAAGATGTGTTTTAAAAAAGGAATACATAATATTAAAGACATAATAAATATATTACATATATAAATAGGGTTTCGATTATAATTTCCACCATTATTGGTTGTAAAGGAGAAATCTACAATCATCATTTTGTGATGCAGTAGTTCGCCGTACACAGAAATAATATGTTCAACATCCATTAGATAGAGGTGTGTGTAAGTGTAGGTCAGAAAATTTGAATAAAAAAATCATATTACATGGAATATACTGGTGTTTTCACAAAATAATGAAATAAAGAGAGGGTAGGGGTGGAGAAGGAAAATAAATGAGAGGATCTTGAACGAAGATGTTACCTCTAAATCATGTAACTCTTTTTGGTTTGAGCCAAAAGGTTTTCTTGAGAGTTTTTTTGTGAAAAGGGAGGATTAAAAATAAATGAGAGAATTTTTGGGAGGATATTTAATAAGATATTGGATGAGTATAAGAGTATTTTAAGGTGTGATGAATGGTTAGAGGTGGTGGCCTTTTATAGGGAAGGAAAAGGACTCACATGGAATTTCTTCAAACAAATTAGGTGTGAACATGGTCTTCCCTAAATAAAGTAATAAACAAATCAATAATGGAATGATTAAAGAATAAATATGGGAAGAAAATGTGTCTTATACAAGTTTATAGGTCATTTGGGCCCTTAATTTTAAGGTTTTGTCATTAATTAAGCTTAATTTGTCCATAACCGCTATTATTAATTTTATAAATTTTACTAATCATTTTGGTAAAAAATTAACATATAATTATAAGAATATAAATATTTGAATTTATACAATAGGGTATGTAATATTTTTTAAATTCCAATCACAGAAGGAAAAAATTAATATTAGTGTTAATCCTACAGACTTGATGAAATAAGAGAGTTTTATTGTAGGAAAAGTTCAAACATTTATTAAGATTTTATATTCAGTATAAAAGTGGAATTGATTATTATGAATAAGTAGATATAATATTTATCTATTTTTTCATTAAAAATAATTTATAATATAATTTATCATTATTAATAATTAAACAAAAGGTAGTTTTTAACTAAAAATCTGAATTTTTCAATATTTATCAAAAAGTAAAGTTTGTCAAAAAAATCCCAAAAAATCACCCTAAGATAATTTTGATGCTCTGAATTCCAAAATGAAGTATATTTTATCAAAATTAAATTTCCAAATGTGTCTAAAATTACTTTCATTATTAGAATCAGTTAATTGGAGAAAATGATGTTTTTAAACACAAATAAGACTTTACCAAAAATCATATCTGTTATTATCAAAAAAAATTATTTATATAAAACAATTATAAATAATATTTGAAAATTATTTATCATTATTTATATTACATTGTTTAACTGCTAGGTTATAATAATCCAATTTAAATAATTAATTCAATAAAAAGAGATATTTCGTAGAAACTCAGTGTTTTATGTATTGTACCCCAACTCAGTGTTGTGTGCATTGTACAACAAGTCATTGTTGTGTGGAACATATGATAAGTCAGTTCTATGTGAATGTTATATTATACTTAGTTCATCATAAAATATAAATGAAAATTTAAATTTTATTAGAAAAAAGGGGTCCATAAGAACTCAGGTTATTACAATCCAGAGGTGAATTATTTTAATTGTTACCACAATTTAGCAATTATATTCATTTTATTGAATTTCTAAATTTTCTTGGTTAAAGGGGATTCATTTTGATATAAGTTTTTACATAAATTTCCATATTCCCCAATTTCACTATTTTTTTAAATGTAATTTAAACATTATTATAATTTGTTACATAAGATTATAATAAATATAATTACAATTTTATATATTATATATAATTCGTAATATTCATCCATGATTTTGGTTATATGTGTTGACATGGAAATGTATACGTAGGTGGTTAACCAACCATTGATGAGGCACTGTTGGGAGAGTGGGAAAGAAAAGGTTAAAATTTATATATATAATAAATATGATAATTATATTAGGTTAAAATCAATAAAATAATTTTAATATACTTCTCAATTAAATATTATAAGTTTTTTTTAATTAGTGGAAAAAAATAAAGATAAGAAGAAGAAGAAGAATAAGATAAGAGTTGATCAAAACTTATTGAATCCTCATTGTAGCTTCTCTAGTATGATACTAAAACTACCTTGATGTTTGGGGTTGGATTACTATATAATGTATATAAGAATACAAATGGTCTTGAGAGGAATTATTTTAGTTTATTTTAGGATTTGGAAAGTATCAGATGAGTGGTTTTCGAAGGGGTGGGAGAGGGGTTAGCTATACTTGATGAGAGGGGGATTTTTAGAATAGATAAAATATTATATCAAAGGTATAACATGTAATAGTGATTTTTGAAAATATAAATCATATATCAATATAACATAAAGGTTTTAAGACTTAAGATACCATTTATAATTAAAATTCATTAGTTTTTTAAAAAGAAATGTTGAAAAAATGGAAATTGTTATTTTAAGGAATTAATTTTATCTTTAGGTTTTTAAAGTAATTTTTTAGGTTTCAAAATTTATTTTATTCTATTTTAATGAATAATTTATGAAATTAAATATATAATGTAAGAAAATTATGTTATAGAAATTATTATACCATAATTACTTCATAAATGATGTAATTTAATATATACCAGTAATGTGAAAAACTGTATTATTACCCTTCACCATGAAATTGAAGTATTTCAGAAAATTATAGGAAAATATCCATTGAAAAATTTTAATTTAATGATTTAAAACATAAAATTAAACCTATAAACATTAATTTCTAGAATATGAAATTTTATTTCTTAATTTAAAAATTATGTTTTTTGAAATATTTAAAAATACCTTTTATTAAAAATATGACTATTTTGTTTGACTTTTGTAATCAAGGTATTTATTTTTTAGAATTATAATATTTATATTTACTTAAATTAATCATGATAAAATTTATTTGCATCACAATTTATTATTTTGAGGTAAAATTACCATTCCAACAGCCAGGTTACTATTCCTAACGGTCAAGTTACTATTCCCAATAGTTAGATTACTATTTCAACAGTCATGTTATTATTCCAAAATTCATTTTAACTGCTATAATTACTTCTAATTTTCATTATTCATTAATCAAAATAATTCCTCTAATGGTTCTATATTTACATTTTGTATAATTTTGATTAGTTTACTAATATTTTATTTCTATTCTATAGTGTTTGTAGTGGGGTCATAATTCTAAAAGATTAGGGTGATCCATATTTTCCCATTTTAGATTTTCAAATTTATATTTGTCATCCAATTATAATTTTTTAGATTTTAAATAGTTTAATTTCTGATTAATGTAAAAGTATACATTAATGAAATGGATTTACATTAGTTTCTTTATTTTCATAATAGTATATTATAACCCACATTTATTTGAAGAGACAAATATAATTTATAAAATCGGTTTTGTTATATTCTTCCCTCCTTTATAAATTTCACCCCTAAAATTTCAACTCGTATTCTCAGTTGAGAATCGATTCAGTTACTTCTCTTTCATTTTTTCCTTTAGCTCTCATGTCTCCTCTTCATATTTATGATTCCTCCCCAACACTATGACTAGTTGAGTTGTTTTGTTTTTCATATAACATTGTCTCTATGGTCCAATATCATCATCTTAATCTCCTTAAAAGAGAGGTCATTCTCCAGTTATACCACCTTTAGATCCACTAAATGTGAGGGATCAGGTATGTAATTCTTCATTAGATATACATGGAACACATCATTAAATAGAACCATATTTGGTGGAAGTGAAAGTTGATAAGCCACACTCTTATATAATCAAGGATCTCAAAGGGGCCAATGTACATTGGGCTAAGAAACCCTTTATTTTGAAAATGCATGATTATCTTCCATAGTGATATTAGTGGGGAAATTTTGTTTCCCAAATTGGAAATGAAGTCTCTTATATGGTTTTCAACATAGATATTTTTATGACTCTTATCAAGTTTTATATGTTTTTGGATGTACTTAAACTTCACTATCATCTTTTTCACAATGTTAGATCTGAGTATCTTCTAATTCCCAAATTCATCCAAAAAAGTGGGATTTATACATTACTTCCCATACATATCATTATATAGATCCATTTGAATACAAGAGAGGAAGATATTTTTGTTTGAGAAATCAACCAATGAGAGGTGTTGATCCCATCATACATTTAATCCCATTGAGTAAGCTGTTTTAATTTCCTTAAGTGTTTGAATAGTTTTTTCAGATTGATTATCTATTTGGGGGATGATATGCCATTCTAAAATTCAATTAAGTACTCAAATCATGTTGAATACTTATCCATAATTTAGATATTATCCTTGGATCACATTTAGAGATGATCAAAATTAGAACCCCATGCATCCTCAACACTTCCTTTACATATATCTTAGAATGTTTTTCAAGTGAGAAATGTTCTCAAATAGCAAAGAATTGGACAATCTTGGTGAGTTGATCCATCACAAACTATATCACATTATTTCCTTTCAATGTCTTTAGGGAACTAGTGACACAGTCCATAGTGACATTCCCCCATTTTCCCATGGATATAGGTAATGGATCATTATCACTTTGGACTTATCTCACTATTCTTTAACATGTTAACATACCAAACACCTTTAAAAATAATACATAATTTCTTGCTTCATGTTGTCCCACATGAAGTGTTATCCAAGATCATGATACATATTGTTAATTCAAGGATGGATAGAGACATGTGTAATATGCACATTACCCAATAGATACTTTTTATCTCAAGTGATCAAGGAAGACAAAGCCTCATTCCAAACAGAACCACACCATCATCATTGATGTGGAACTCACATAGCTTCCCTTACATTACTTATTTCACTATATTTTATAGCTTCAGATCATACTATTGTGAATCCTTGATTTTCTCATTAATAGGTGGTTGGGAAATCATCGGTGAAAATTCAAATATATTCCCTACCATTATTATTTCATGATCGATCCCTTTCATATCCATGAAGATTGGGTCTCCCCAAATCCACATATGTATAGAATATCATGTAATTTTTTTCTAATAGAATCAACTACCTTGTTTTACTTTATCTTATTGTGGTGAATAATAAAATCATAGACATTGGTTATATCTAACCATATTCTTTCACACATGTTATGCTCCTTCTATGTGGATATTTAATTTAGAATATAGTGATCATTATATATATCACACTTTTCATTATAAAGAAAGTGTTTCTAAATATTTAGAGTGAATAAAACAATTTCTTACTACAAATCATTCATTTTGTAGTTATTCTCTGGATATTCAACTATAATTAGGCATAGGTTATCACTTTATCATTATTCATGAGTACCCAACCAAATCATTTCTTATAATAACCACTATTTATCAAAACACCTTCTCCACTTATTGGTAGTGTGACTATAGGAAAATAAATTATCTCTTTATAATCTCCTTAAAGCCTTCCTCACATTATTACATCAAGACAAAATTTACCCCTTTCCACGTTAACTTAGTTACCGAGATAGATAATCTTGAAAAATTCCAGAAAAAATATTGACAGTACCCAGTGAAGCAATTTTTTTATAGATTTCCATGAAACTAGTGGGTCTGGGCCATTAATCCATTTACTCCTTCTTTAAAGGGTCTATAACAAGTTTCTCACTTATGATCACGTTCCATAAGAATGAGAATTTAAGTATCCAAAAGTAACACTTACCAAACTTAGTATACATTTTCAACTTCCATAATGATGCTAGCAGAATCCTTATATGGTCTTCATGTTCCTCATTTATCTTGGATTAAATAAGAATATCATTGATAATAACTCCAAAAAATTTGTCAATATAGTCTATAAAGACGCAATTGATCAAATACTTGAATATTTAAGAGGTATTTCTAAATAAAATTGACATCATTATGAACTCATAGTGCCCATAACTTGTATCGAAACATGTATTATGAATATATTCATTCTTCACCTTCAGTAGATGATATCCATAATGAATATCCAACTTATAAAAGTACCGCACTCCTCATATTTGGTTGAATGAGTCAATAATCCCTGGAAGTGGATACTTCTTATATATGGTGATCTTGTTAAACTCTTGATAATTGATACATAGTTGCATTGATCCACTAGTCTTCTTGAAAAAGTTCTCTGGAAAACCCCAAGGTAATGCACTAGGGTGCATGAACCCTTTTTCCAAATGATCTTGTAGTTTATTCTTTAACTCCTCCAATTTTATCAGGGCCATCCAATCTTGGAATTTTGAGAAAAGATTAGTTATGGTTATGAGCTCTATTTATAAATATACCTCACGATTTGTAGGATTTTCAGTATACTCTTCAGGAAACGAATTAGAGCGTTACTTAATAATGGGAATTTCCTCCATGTTGATACCATCAATTAACATGGACATTTGGAAAAGGTATGCTACATCATCGGTTATCATCACCCACAATGTTGATGTATTTTCTAAAGGATATTTTGATCTTACTTTTAATTGTTCCGGTGAATATGATGGTTTAGAAAATATAAATATATATTTTTTATTGATATTTTTTGTGTTCTCTAAATAATGAGATCCAATCCATGCCCAGTACGGCTTCTAATTCCACTAAGGGAAGGATTATGAGCTTTTCTTGATGAATATTCCCACATAATATAATAGAAGAATATTCCAACACTCGGGTTATAATGATTTAACCATTATGTGTTTTTAAAAATATGTCTACATCAAGGTATTGAGGTTTTAATTAAACAGTTCTTGTAACCTTGATGGATATAAAGGATTGCATAAAACATTATTTAAATTAATATTTCTCTAAGAATGAGTTAATATTAAGAATAAAATTCTTTTTTTCCTTTCATTTATTTTTTAAACCATTCACTCAAGAATAAAATTTTAGAACAAAATAGATGTCAGCAAAGAATTAATAAATAATTTATTCTTTTGCGCAGTTAACTCTAAAGGCATATCTTATGGGATCCCTTTGTTTATACTTTTCTAAAAAGATTTTTCTAATATTTTTTACATATATATAAACTTATACATATGGTTTTTACTCCCTTTTTCTATTCATAATTCCAAAATTATCTAAACAACACTCTCATTCCCACTATAGTGACCTGAATTTTTCTTACATGACTATTACATCATTTTTAAGATAAAAAACATAACAGAGATACAAACTTAGGATAAAAAGGTTTAGTGTCTTGGGAAAATTAGTTTCATACATTACTTTTACATAATAAAAAATAAAAATTTATTTAAATTATTCTTCTTCATACCTCTAAAATCTCACATTCTCCTTATTATACGTAATCACCTCAGGATATACATCAAATAAATGGTTGAGATAAAATCCCAATAATACAATGTAAAAGGGAAATGAATAAATATAACATGGATGATTATAATATTCAACATAATATCATAATCATAGGTTCAAAAAAAATCATGAGGGAAACATATAATAATGGCATGGAATTTGGAAATGCATAAAATTGAAACATCATGTCATTATAGTCAAATACCAAATATAGTTGGGAATAAATCTAGCATCATGTTCATTCACAACATATGTGAGTATTCAAAACATTAGCATTGTGAAAAATGATAGAATCATTTCTATTCATAATAACATCGTCGCATGAGATACATCACATTACCCAATATATCATAGGGCTATATAATTTTGTTCCTACCCATCACATCATAATATTTACATAATCATACATGCCACATAAAATTTATAACAATCTTAGTCGTGAAATAACCCCTGGAAATGAATAAGTTAAATAATGATTTCATAAATCATACATTCATTAATAAAATTTTTGATTCCCAAATTAATCAAGGAAATAACACTAGAACATAAAAAATCATTATTCTTGAGTGGGCAAGAATCATTTATAGAGGAGTAAAATATGATGTTTTGGAAACCAAATTCAACATGAAAAATACTTTCTTGGAGAACATTTTTACATGGTAGTTACATTTATATCCTAGAAATAAAATGGAAAGTATATTTTAAGGATAAAATATAAACCTTCATACTGTGGAAATGAAGATAACCCAAAGGAAGGAATTTGGTTCAACAATCCCCTTAACTTAATTCCCACTTTATTTCTCCAGTTTTTCACCACCTGGATAATAAACATATATTTATAAAAACATTAATCCATTAGTGAATTATTGTAATATTTACCACTATTTATCAATTATTTTTATTTTTGAAATTCATAATTTTTCATCACACACTTTGTCAAGGGAGGAAAAATGTTGGGCATGTCATGTGATCGATAAGTGTTATTTGGGTTTTTCTTTAACATAGAACTCGAATGAAAGATTTGAATCACAAGAAAATTAATCCAAGAAAATATTAGAGTTCATCCTCCACCCATAAGAAGATTAAATTAATGCAAACTCTGTTATGTGAAGAATTTTGGATAACAACTCTTCTGTTGGATATAAACATGACCATACGAATTTATATTATGCACCATGAAATACAAGAATGAATAACATTCAAGACTGAATGAACCATACAAATATGATGGAAGTCCATACCGCACACATTCAATATTCATGTGTGCATGAGAATATTGATGTACCTTTTGATATCTTCATGTGAATAGGATAAATATTCCATTTATTTGTATTATAGGATTGGGATATGTGATAATTATGTAACAACATGCAACACTATCCATTCACCCTTTAGCATACGACCTTGACATGAAAAAACCCTCGGTTATGCTATGGAATCCTAAAACATTGAATAGATAACACATCAAAGGCATGAAAAATGACTGTCCCTGACAATGTCCACATGTTGTTTAAAGTTCTATTAATGAGTACTTGACACATCAAAGGTGAGAAAATAAATTGTCCCTAACAATGTTCTATGTCATCAAGAGATCCATCATTGAAAATGTGACACATTAAAGGAAAATAGAGTTATTATCCTTGGAATAGTCTACATGTCCTCATGAGACATATCAATGAACACGTGACACATCAAAGGTGATGAAAGATACTGTCCCAAACAATGTCTGCATGTCATCATGAGATCCATCATTGAATACACAACACATCAATGGAAAGCAAAGAGACTATCCTTGAAAATGTTTGGGTTTCATCCGGATATCTATCAATGGACAAGAGACACAAAAAAGGAATGAATAAAAACTATCCTCAATAATGTTTTCATAATGTAGAGAGATCCATAACTGATAATGCGATGCACCATATGCAAGTAGGTTGTCTGACCCGGAAGAGGTGCACTCCACCAATATAAGGTTTTTTTCCTGAAGTGATCGTGCATCACAATAATACCCTTTGTTGTCCATGTGAAATATCACAATTGGGGATAATGATTTTCCTTGAAAACATCTAAACAATCTTGTGAGATACACAACACTTTAAAATAATAAAATAAAATAAATGGAGAAAGGTGGTGGATTCTTGTGGTCATAAAACTCAAAATATGCACCCATGTAGCTCATGAGACACCATAGAATCCCCGGTGACATGTCTTCTTAGCCATGAAATAACCTGCTAGCATCTCACCACCATCACATGAAAGTATTTGGAAATGACTAGGATGTTTCATGATCTACCTTTGGATCAATACGAAAAAATAGAAGGGGTCTTCTATAAAGTGATTGTACATCACGACAAGACCCTTTTTTGGATATGTGATGAATAACCGACATGGATAATGATTTTCATTTACAAGATTCATAAAATATCATGATTTAAACAAAATTTATAAAATAATAAATATAAATAAAAGCGATAAATGTGGAATCCTATTATAGTCGTAAAACTCACATGATGCACCCTTGCAGGCCACTACACATTGTAGAAGCCCTAATGAAATGTCTACATGGTCTCACAACATCCTATTGGAATTACACCGCCATAAAAAATGGAATTAGACAAGTTCAAGAGGTATTGCGCTCCCCATTTGGCTCCATAAGACGAACATAAGGGTTTTCTATGAAATGATCATGCATCTGTTCAAGAACCTTTTTTAGTTAGGGTGAGAGACTGAAGAGGACAATGATTTTATTTGACAACAAAAATACAATCTGGAATGATACCCAACCTTTTTAAAATAAGAAAAGGAAATAATACGGAGAAATAATGAATCCTCTTATGGTCTAAATACTCATGTGACACACCCATGTTGCCTGCGAGACACTATAGAATCATTAGTGACATGTATGACTGGACATCCAATATCTAGTTGGCATGTCACCCCATCACACTGAAGGCTTTGAACAAGTCCAGGAAGTATCGTGTTCCACCTTTGGCTCCATATGAAAGATGAGTGGTATTCTCCATCAAATGATCTTGCATCTCCCAAGGACAATTTATTGGTCATGAAATGCATCGTTGAAGGGGAGGGTGATTGTATTCGGTAACACTTGTTGAAACTCACAAGACTAGACCAGATTCACATGATATGTGACCCAAAAAACATCAAATAACCATCTTGTAGAGGCATATAAATCCCCTACACCATCATGAATAATGAAAGTGGATATATAGGAAGAGTCCTTGGAACCTAACATTGGCATCAGAGTGAATTTCATGGAGTGGATGATCTTGAAAATGGGTAGTTTTCCCTCAAGTAAGATCCAAAGAAAAACTGGAGTGGTCATGCATCATGCATAGACACTTCTCATGATCACTCCAAGGACTCAGGAATAACATCTATATAGTCATGTGAAGAACATCAAACATTTTTTCTAGATCATAAAGGACATAAAATATGTTAACACTAGAAACATCTAAGGCATTCTGAATATAAATTCTAGAAAAAATACTAAAATATGGGAAAATTATGCAAAGAAAGTATATGATGATCCTCATGATCTTATATAGAACCATATAATTCATGTGAAAACACTAGGATATATCACCTAGATCATACGACACTCCTTTGGTATACTATTTGGATGATGTGAAGTCACCTATACCTATCAAATAAAGTCACATGTATCCCCTCAAGCATGCCACCAAAATATTGTGAAACAGTTTGGTCTAGCCATCCAACCCTAAAAATGTCCTTAAGACATGTCACCTAGATTATATGGTGGCACTAGTTCATCTTAGCTGAGTCTCGCGGTAGCACCCAACTATGTTAGATGGCTATTGCAGCATCCCTCAAATATGTCATCTAAATTTCACAATGACATCCATACATGTCATCCTAGTTCATGAATCACCCTCCAAATATGTCACATTAACTCTTGAGATTCCCCCCAATGAGTGTCTACCGGATTTTTCAATGACATCTAAACATGTCATCTAGGACATAAAACACCCTCTGTGACATGTCGCATTGACTCTCCTGAATCCTCGAAGCGTGCCAACAAACTTTCATGACGTCACCAGGTAAATTCATCCAGATCTTGTGTCCCCCTCTATGATTGGACAACTGAGATCATGCGATGGATTCTCAGACAGACCAGCTGATTTTTATAATGTCCTACTGACAATCCAGTTGAGATCATGTGATGGATTCTAGGACAAGTAACCTGGGTCTTGTGTTTTCTTCTAGAAAAGTCTACCCTGATGAAATGATATCCTATAGTCATGTCATCCAGGTTATTCAATGTCCCACGTAAAATTAAACTAGATCATGAAAGTATCTTTGGAGATGTCAGGTGGACATTATCAGACATGTAAAGAAGACAACCAAGGCTTATTGAGTGGACAATAAAAGCATGTTAAGAAGATAATATGTCCAGTTCAATATGGTCATGCTCAGTGTGTAATCCTCAAACAACGACATAATATGATGTGTCCCGCATATAAAGGAAGACTTTGTGTGTATGATCAGATCAAATAGAATTCACCCTGGCATAAGACCCTAATATTCTTGGATCCTCTAGGATAAAAATAATGTCTCTATGAATGATAATCCACCTTATTCCATCTGTGGGTTAAGGGATGAACTGCACTACGAGAACTATGATTCTTATAAAAACTAGGATACATTAGATTCCTTTCATAGGCTTGAGCTGAAATGGGCCTTCAATTATATGTAAGTCCCATCAAGTCTCCAAAATTTATATTATTAACACTCATTCATTCCCATATGATCATCATTATACCTCATCCGTCCGTGGATGAGAAGTGGGATCATACACGAGCATCATTTTATGTATTAGTCCCAACCATGACCCCAAGTACCTCAATCCCATCATCATGCTAGGGATGAAATGAACTATGATTAATTTGATTAATATTATAAAAAAGATATGCAGGATGACTTAAAAAGGCCCAATATTTTTACCACATCCTCCATAATATGGGTAATCATTCCTCTCAAAGGGAAACTTAAATGTGCAAGATCTGTATAGATGTCACCTCATGAAACTTTCATGATCTTCTTATATCACTTGTTTCTCACAATGAGCATGAATCACATGGGATTAGAGACTAGTGATGTTTGTATCGATAGCATGACGAGGATTCCCCATGGTGTTGTCACCATTGGTTTGTAAGTCTCATTGTATCTCATCTCCACTCAAAGGGCCAGACTCGCAACAATGTTATCTTGGGAAGTGTTATATGCATAATCCCCTTCCAGGGACCCTATTGTAGCATCTATAATGACATGGTTTCCAGTTATAAGAACAATATAGACTACAATTTTTGTCTAAAATAGGATACTTAGTATTCCTCACCCATAGTGACCCTAGAATTTTACATATTACATTACCTGATTTTAAGCATAATTATACATCAGAGTATAAGACAAGGATAATGAAGTCTTGTGTCTTTTAAGACTAGGTACATAAAACTAAGAACATGTGGCTAAAAAAACATCTTTATTTATTCTCTATAATGAGCACCTAACATCCCTTGAGTCCTTTTATATGCATAGGATAACCTAGGGATAACATGAACAAAGGGAGGTGCTAAAATATCAGTATGGTATTAACCAAAGGAACAAAGTATTAACACATGGGATAAAAGGCATGACATGAAGATATATAAAGAAGGCATGCAACATAAAGAATCAGAACATATAAAAATGTGATTATGTAAACATAAATTTATAGAAATGTGGAAGAAAAAAAAACCTGAATTTAGTACGATTCAAGGCTAACCTCCAAGAGCGTTTCCCATAGTAGCACAATCTATGGCTAACCTTCATGTTCGTTTCCCATAATAGCACAAGCCAAGGCTAACCGCCAAGACCACCAAACGTAACATCTCATGAGACTAAATTTTTTCCAATGCATTTGTGAACTATCTTGGAGAACCCATATTCACTTTCCATGAATACATTTTCCACATAATTAATCATACATAGTCAATCATATATAAACAGATGGGTTACCCATGGAAAGGATTGGGTACTATAATCATGACATAAAGCATAACAAATGGGTGTATCATAAAAGTGTCCATGAAAGATAGTAATTAAAACATACATGTAAGTTGATATGTTAAAATAATATTATATCATGGTATGATATTTCAAATATAAGTTATAACATGTAAGAAATGTATTTCATAAATTTTAGCAATAAAACATTTTTGTGCAGTTTTAAGGAAAATACTATAGAGATTTTAAAACAGAAAAATAAAGAATCATTAATATAAAATAAGAAGTGAACCAATAATGTTTTCAAAATAAAAAGGATGATTTAATAAAGATAATGGTGGATTAAAATAGATTATTTAATTACCTTGAAATCGAGTAAGAATTTGGGAAGTTCCCTCAAAACTAGTTTTCTTATCGGGAGGTATTGAGGGGGGAATCACTTAAAAACCTATATATCCCCAAAAGAGAATGATGAAAGGGACATAAAAAATTAATTTCGAACATGTACACTGAATTTAAAATATTCACATGAATATATAAGATAAATTCATTTTGGTAGAAATAAAGATAAGGAAACCAGAAGGAATAAAGGAGATTTGGGTAGAATTCATAATGGATTATCAGCATGGTATCAAGTGTACTTAAGAAGGATTAATGAGAGATAAATGGGTTTCTAATAACATATATTTTATGAGGTAATTATGGGGGAGGTGAAAAATTATACCCCATCATTAATGATTATACAAAAAGGGCATAAAATAGTGGAAATTCTTGAATAAGAGTGAAATAGAGGGATCCCCTACCTTAAATCTATTGGTGATCTTTTCTTTAGGTAAATAATCTGAATAATAAAACTAGGTTCATTAAATAATTATTACAGAAGATATTATATATTAAAAATATTTATTAAAACCTTTTTATGTTTCTTCATGACCAATTTGATTGGTTATGAGGTTCAACTACATTGTTCGGGTTTGTTTGCTTCCTTGGTTGTAATGATCAATTTACTTATGTTCATAAATGGGGAATCATGTGAAATGAGAATGTTTTTCCTGAATTTAAGATATATTTTGTCAGTGAACATATATAATATTACATGGTAGTAAAATTTATTTTAATCTTTGTAGTGAAGTTGAATCATTATATAAAACATTAATGATAAACACTTGATTTATTTTTTTCAATTTTTCTCACAATTAAATTGTTTTGTATTAATATTTTATATAATGAGTGAATTAGGATAACATAACATTCAATAACATAAAATATAAATATAATAGTCTCATTCATTCATAATAATGGTTTCATGACCATAATTTAAGATAGTAATAGAAATTGATAACTCACCGTTGTTGAATGTGAAAAATTAACACATCTCAAATGGTGTTTTCATTTCTTTCAAATAAAAAGTTGGGAAAGGAGAGATGATAACTGATTATCCTATTATAATAACAAAATTCCATTAAATTTATGCTAATATAGTTTTCATAACATTTTTATGAGTAGAGATTAGGAAATAAAATAGAACAATGGAACTTAAAAATAAAAGAAAAGAAAAGTGGACTTTTACCTCTTGAATCAACCTTCCTTGAGAGCCTCTTAATGGGAGAGGAATTGGTCTTTTTAAGATGCTAAGGGCTTATAGATATGGGGGGAGGAGCTTCAGGGGAGATTTGAGAATAATATAGGCAAATCACAAGTCTTGAAAGGAGTGAGGAGAAGAGGTTGGGGGGGGGGGTATTTATAGGGGAGGAGAGGAGAGTTTTCATAATATTTATTTACTTAGTTTGTTATTTTCACTCAAGACCATAAATAGGGATGATTATATGCAAAAAAATAGTAATATGTGCATGTGATTTTGAGATAATGGGCTTACATCAGCCATATATCAGCTGATGTCATCATAATTCATATATTTAACATTTATGGTAAATTATCGTATCTTACTATTCATCAAAATTCAAGTATTTTATAAAAATACCAAAAAATTAACCTAACCATTTTTCAACACGTAGAATCAAAAAATGAACTGAATTTTTTAAAAATTATTTTATAAATATGATTAATTTAATTTTTAATTAAAATCACAATTTATTTGAAAAATAACAATTTTAAAACATTTATTTTCTTATTCCCAGATATAGGTATATCTTACTTTCACATGAATCTTATTTATATACTATCATAAGTAATGTTACTATTCATTAGGTTATGTCACTATTCATTAAGGTAACATTAATATTCATTAAGGTATGTTACTATTCACTAAAAATGAAGTTGGTCATATTAGACTCCAAATAATTTTCTTATTGCAGCCATGTATATCAGATTTTTGAAACTCAAATCATAGAAGTGACAAAATTATGTTTAAAGGTCACATAATAATTACTAGTTCATTGGGATGTGATTTCAAGTGATTATATGAAATATTAATAAGAATTAAATTTACATTGAAAACTTCGGTTCGTTACATTATTCCCCCCTTATGAAATTTCACCCTCAAAATTTCATTTTACATTCTATGCCAAAAACAGGTGCAGGTACTTTTCCATCATTTCCTCCTCCAGTTCCCATGTTTCCTCTTCATTCTTATGCTTCTGCCATAGTACTTTGACTAGGTGAGTAGTCCTCTCATGTAGAAATTTATCTCTACAATCCAAGATCTTCATCGGATTCCCCTCATAAGAAAGGTCAACCTCCAAATATACCACATCTGAAGAGAGTACTTGTGAAGGATTTGGAATGTACATCCTTAAGAGGGATATATGGAAGGCACCATTTACTTTTCCCATAGTTGGTGGAAGTGCTAGTTGATAGGCCAAAACCCTAACAAGATCAAGAATATCGAAGGGGCCGATGTACCTTGAACATAAATTCCCATTATTTCTAAACCCCATGACCTTTTTCTATAGATATATGCGTAGAAATACCATGTCTCCATTTTTGAACTGAAGATCTCATCAACGATTGTCTACATAACTCTTTTGTCGAATTTGGGATACCTTGCTGTGTTGATAAATGGTTTTTACCTTATCCACAATTTCTTCGACCATTTTAGGTCCTAAAAAATTACGCTCTCTAACTTCATCCCAACACGCCGGTGTTCTACACATTTCCCCATAAAGGGCTTCATATGGTGCCATTCAGATGATCGAGTGAAAACTATTTTTGTACGAGAATTAAAATAGTGGAAGATGTTTGTCCCATCCTCCTTTTAAATCTATAGAACACACTCTCAACATATCTTTTAGTGTCTGAATATTCCACTCAGATTGGCCATCAGTTTGAGGATTATAGGCCGTACTGAAGTTTAGTTCAGTTCTTAGAGCATGTTGGAGACTTTTCCAGAACTACGAGGTGAATCTCAAATCTCGACCGGATACTATAGAGAGTGGTACTCTATACATCCTTACAACTTATCTGATATATATTCGTGAAATTTGAACCAATGAGAAGTCCTCTCGAATTGTGATAAAGTGAGATGTCTTTGTTAGACGATCCACAATGACCAATATAGCATTTTTTCCTCTAGATTCCCTTGGAAGTCCAGTGACAAAGTCCTTGGTAATGTTCTCCCACTTCCACGTAAGATTGGGTAGTGGTTACATAATCCCCTTAGACATTTTCTCATAGCCTTCACTTGCTGACATAACAGGCACTTTGATGTATATTTAGTTATCTCCATTTTCATATTGTCCAACCAAAAGTTCTCTCAGAGATCTCGATAAATCTTGGTGCTCTATGGATGAATAGAGAATGTTGATCTATGTGCGTCATTCAGAAGCTCAGTAATATTTGGATTAGATGGTACACATAATCGTGACCCAAATCTTACAACTCCTTCTTCATCAATCATGTACACTTACTATTTCCCATTTTTAATGTCTTCCACCCTTTTTTGATGTTCCACATCTTTTCTTTGAGCATCCTTTATTTTGTCTATGAGGGATGGTTGAGAAATCATTTGAGAAAGGATTAATGATGTTTCTCCCTTAAGGATTCCCCTGTCAATCCTTTGCAAATCCAATAAGATCAGAGCCTTTTCAATTCTCATCATAGATAAGGATGAAGGATCCTTTCTACTTAGAGCATCTTCCACCCTATTTACCTTCCTAAGATGGTAGTGATTTGAGAAGTCATAATCCTTGATGATCTCTATCGATCTTCATTGGTTTAAATTATGATGTTTTTGTGTGAATATATATTTGAAACCCTTGTGATCGGTATATATCTCAAACTTCTCCCGTAGGATAGTTTTGCTCATGGATTTTCAGTTTCCTTTAGTCTTAGGATATCACTTTATAATTTTTCATTAGTACACAACCTAAGCTCTAATTTGAAGCATAACTGTACACCATAAAGAGCTCTCCACTTGTTGGGAGTGTGAGTACCAGTGCAATGATTAGCCTCTTTTTCACCTCCTTAAAACAGTCTTCACATTCCTAAGTCCATAAAAATAGTACTCCCTTACATGTTAGCTTGGTCATTGGGTTTTACAATCATGAAAATTTCTTCAAAAATTGTAATTTCTGGGTTTGGGGTTCCACCCAAGGGTGCCCCGTACCTGGTTATTCACAAGAACTCAATCGAATTTCCATGAATTCTAGAGGTTGCCTACAAGTAGTGAAGGCAAAGTTCTGATAGTGGGGAAACTATGCACTCATTAGAAGAGTATAAAAAGAAAAATAACAAATAATAAACTGTAGCAGAATAAATAATACCATACAAGAGAATTAAGCTATGGAGGAATGATTGTATAAACAACTAAAAAAATATAAATAAATGATTCATGTCACATGTATCTAGGAAAAAAACCAAAAAATTCATAATGATGGAAATACAATATTGAAACCAATGTATAGAAAATAGTAACTCCAACAGCATTACAAGCCTCAGCTTGGTCCCACGCTCTTCATCTCCTTTCAGCAATCAAGTAAAAGATGTAGAAGGTAGTTTTCCCTTATCTATACTTGAAACCATATAATCTGTTTGGGTCCAAAAGCATGACCTAAAAAGGCTATGAGAAAAATCCGAGTAGGAAACCACCAAATGATCTGTGCATAATAGTCAGTGAATATATATAGCAGGCAATATTTAGAAATGAATCAATAAACTAGGAAGTACTCAAAACTAAACAATCCTAAATTTTAAATTACATTCATTTTCATTTAGAAATTATTAAAACCATTGAATAATGTAACCTCAGGATTTAGCCTAAGATCTATATCCCCCTATATAATAGTAATAGTAGACATCTCAGAAGACCATCTAAACAACCAAGTAAGACCGATTCCAAGCTTGTGCTTTGTCTTGGCAGACTCATCACAATTATTGATTTATTCACAATCAACCCTCTGGGAAAGCTCTCATGGTCTAACCCCTATAGTCCCACATAGCATAAAGTAAAGATAATGTCCTTCTGGGTAGTTCTCATGGTCAACACCCCTGGTCTACATAGCATTAATAATTTATACATGACCTCTAGGTATCTCTCATAGTCAATACCCCCTGGGTGAACATAGTATAAATAATCATAAACAACATTAGGGTAGCTCTCATGGTCAATATCCCCTGGGTCAAAATATACACCAAGGATCTCACAGTCCTGTGTAATTAAACAAGGAAACCCCTATAGTTTTCCTAGTCCAAGGCCCTCATGGTCCATTGGAATATGAACGCACATAAAACATTTATTAAAGGCTCTATATGCAATTTAAACTATTAAATGGCTTAAATTTAATCAAATAATAAACATAGGAATCACATACAAATAGTCAACTCCATCCTAAATAACTCAAGGTTTGGAAAACAAGGTATGTCTAATAGGAAACCTAGTCCAAATGAACCTAAACAGTCAAACTAGGGAAACAAACCCATAGAGTGTCCCATAAACTAGGGAATACTATCTTATGAATATGAAACAATCATAAATCAAACAACAAAACCATAGAAGGTATTAAACTGGTTCAAAATCCATAATACACAATACTAAAACAAGGGTGTTTGGCACTTTAATCATGTATTATCCAAAGAAAATCGAAGAAAGGAACAAACCACCTACCTCGATGTTGTCTGATGAACACTCTTGAACATTGGCCCTTGTATCGACCTAGAACAATGTAGATCTGTGAAAGGGTAAAAGTGATCAACCCTCAATAACTCAAAAGAGATAAGGAATTATGAAGAGAGAATCAAGAAGAAGTTATAACTCATCGGTAGGAATCCAACCCACCCAATGGTGTCTCGATTAAAGCTCAGATGAAGAATCAGTGGCTTGGAATTTTATCTTCGGTCCTGGCCACTCATGGACAAACCAAGGCCAGAGGAAGTGTTTTCTAGAGATGAGATGTGACCCTTCTACGACCCATCAAACAAAATAAATTACACAGTGTGTTTAATTAATGTTCATGTCGTGTACTAGCCTCAACTATCCCCTAGTTTAGGCGTTCTTCTAGGTCACACACAAGGCCATGTACTTGGCCATTACATGACCAGTACACAGATACATAAGGAAACTAGGTAAACGACGTGTACTCAAAAGTACACTGCATGTACATAGAAAAATTTCCAAATTCTTCCTTTTTCTTAAAAAACAACCCAAAATAAAGATCAATACCTGAAATGAAGATCTGGGTTCTTAAAAACTCCCCCTTAAAGCAAATCGTCCCCGAATTTCCCTTCCAAGGGTGGCGATGAAAAAACATCAATTAACTCTGGCCACTATGAACATACATCAGCCTCCCTCTCTAAAGTCTCATTTTTTACTCTCCCATGCTGCCATAACTCTTATACGTGAGGAGAAGAACGACCATGAATAACCTTCGTGCTATGATCCACAATCCCAATAGGGTGCTCCTCGAAAGATGCATCCACCTCCAAATCAACCTCATCAGTTTGAAAATCATGAGACATATATAAAATGTTACACAATATCTATGAAACATGGAAGACATCGTGCATATCATGGTACCTCTGAGGTAACTACAACCGATAGGCAAATAGACGGGCTCTCTTCAAAACCTCAAATGGCCCGATGTATCTTATTGAAAGTTTTTTTTATCTTCTAATCCTATTGTGTCCCAACCTACATGTAATAAAACATGATCACCGACCTCAAATTCTAGAGGTCATCTCCATTGATCAACATAATATTTCTAGAGAGATCATGAAATATCCATCCTCTTCCAAATCAACTCCACCTACTCAGTGGTCTCCTTGACTAGATGAGGTCCAACATAGCTTCCACTCCTACCTCCATCCAACATATGGGTGATCTCCATGGCCTAACGTACAAAGCCTCATAAGGTTCCCTCTGAATTGTCACCCGAAAACTATTATTGTAGGAAAACTTCAGTAGGGGTATACATCTCTCCCCAAAACCACCGAAATCCATGACTTAGGATCAAAGAATTTCCTCCAAAACCAGAATCATGCACTCAAATTGGCCATCTTTCTGGGGATGGTAAGTTATACTCATAAGTACATTTGTACTTAAATCCCTCTATAATCATTTCTGGACATGAGAAGTAAACTAGGTGTCCCTGTCTGAAATTATAGAGTGTATAAACCCATTCAAATGTACAATCTCTTAGATGTATAACGTTCCTAGATCATCAACACTAAAGGTCTCCTTGATCGGTAAGATGTGTGAGTCCTTCTTGAGTATTTCAATAAAAACCAAAACTATATCATTCCCTTGGGGAAATGTTAGTAAAAATGTCACAAAATCCATCACGACATCATTCCACTTCCATTCAGGAATGGGTAGCTACAATAAAATCCCTGATGGTTGCTAATGGTCTTTCTTCACCTACTGACAGGTGCAACATCTCATAACAAAACTAGCTAAATCCTTCTTCATACCCAACAACCAATAATGATAGAGTAAATCATGATAAATCTCGGTGACACCAAGATGATCTTCCCAAACGGATGAATGAAAATCTCACTTCATCTCCTCAGTTATATCTTCTAACACACATACATGTCCATGGAAACATAATATCTCATCGCCGCCTACAGTCTACCCAGGAGTAGGGTCCTCTCCTAACACACACTCCCATAGGACAAGGCGTTCCAAATCTAAAATGATTCCTCATTCACACATGATCTTATAGAGTATATGTAACATCTATAGAATAAAGAAACATTTTCTCCATCTATCGGGAACCTCAAAATTCGTCACAGAGAACAAATCCATAAGTATCCACTCACTTCTAGTCTCCAGAACTGCTTGTATCTGAGTTCTCTGACTCAAAGCATTAGCCACTGCATTGCCTCCACAGAAATATAGAAAATATCGACATCAATGGACTGAAGGTACCCAAACCACCTTTGCTATCTCAATTTCAGATCACACTGATTAAAGATATACTTGAGAATTTTGTGGTCAGTGAATACCAGAAAATTATCACCCAAAAGATAAAGTATCCAACAGCGTAAAGCATGCACAACTGAAGATAACTCGAGATCGTGCATCATATAATTCCTATCATGTGGCCTCAACTACCAAGACTCGTACGCAATGAATACTTCCCCCTGAATAAGCACTTCTCCCAGCCTGATACCCGATTCATCACAATAAATGGTGTAACTCTTTCCCATCTCCATAAAAATTAGTATCGGTGCGGAATTCAATCTCACTTTCAGCTCCTAAAAGGCTAAATCGTAGTAATCTATCCACAAGTACTTTCCCCCCCATCTTAGTCAGGCCCATAGGTGGCACCTCTAAGCATGAAAAGTCATAAATAAAGTACCTGTAGTAACCTCCCAACCCTAGAAAACTCATTACCTCAAAGACTTTCTTCAACTGCTCCCAGGAAACTACTAATCTCAATTTATCTAGGTCAACTGATACTCATTTCTCTGAGATAACATGACCAATAAGTGAATCTGGTCCATCAAAAGGTGTCATTTTCAAAGAATAGAATATAAATGATTCTCTCTCAGTTCACTAAAAACGATCTAAAGATGTATAGAATGGTCATGTTGAGTGTGAGATTACACCAATATATCATCCCTGAAGACAACAAAAAAATAATCCAAGTAAGGATGGAACACTCGGTTCATCAGTTCCATGAAAACCATCGGCGCATTCGTGAGACCAAACGACATAAACAAATACTCGTATAGACCATTACTACTCTGAAAGGATACCAGAGGTATATCTAATGGACTAATGTGCAACTGATGATAACAGGATCTCAAGTCAATCTTCGAGAACACCCGGGAACCTCAAATATGATCAAATATATCATCAATCTTTGTTAATGGATATTAGTTATTGACAATCAACTAGTCCATCTTCTGAAAATCCATACAAAGTATGAGGGCACCATCAGTCTTCTTCGCAAACTAGATAGAAAAACACCAAAGAGAATTACTATGTCAGATGAAACCCTTTTCCTGTAACTCCTCTAGCTACTTCTTGAGCTCTTGTAGCTCTGGAGTATCCATCATATACAGAGGAATTGGAATTAGTTCTTCTCCTATCATAATCTCAATATATAAATTTACCTATCACTCTAAAGATAAACATGAAAAGTCATTTTGGAAGAATTTTTGAAATGATCCACCACTGGTGGAAATTCCATTTGTTAAGTCCCCTGGTCATCCAGATATAAACTAGAAATATGGGCTATAATTCTTCCCAACACAAGATGCTCCAGTACAGCTATGCTCGCCTGGAAATCCCTTTTCCCTTGTGTAGAAAATATCCACACTCTAGTGATGTGAAACTCACCCTGTGACAAGAGAAATCGACAAAGTCCTGAAAGACGAATGACAAATCCATACCGAGAATGAAATCAAATCTTTTCATCTATAAAACATATAGGTCCTATAAGAAGTGACACCTATCAACCTCAAGAGGAAACTCCTTGCAATGACATACCCTAG
Organism: Viscum album; assembly: GCA_963277665.1. NCBI lineage: Eukaryota > Viridiplantae > Streptophyta > Magnoliopsida > Santalales > Viscaceae > Viscum > Viscum album. The sequence continues at coordinate 1,985,006,542 of OY728119.1, forward strand.
CCATCCTAATCCTTAACAGATTGTCTAGCATCATAACATCTTCAAAATTAAAGATACAGTGCCCAAGGCTCTCCCCAACAAAAATAGATAAAAAACTATGGGAAGCCTCAGTATCAAAAATAGTAGAAGCTAATACTAAGGAAGCTGGAATCATACCTCAAACTATAGAGGGTCTGATATCCTACTCCTTCTAGGTCTGATCCACTATAAAATTCTTACCTGTACCGTGGCCCTGTGACCCTACCTAAATACCCTGATCTAATCCACCCTACTATTGCTAAAATCCTACCATCTAGATACCATGACCACAATTAACTCCTTATCCTTAATGGCCTGATGAAAACAAATTCCCTGACTGAGGAAAAATTGGTGGTACTACTCCTGATCATGGATTCATAACTGATCTGCTCTCAGTAGTTGTTGGTGAGAAAAACCAGTAAAAGCGCTGAAGATGACCCATCCCGCCACAAGATCAACACTCATCTAGGACTCTCAAGCACTGAGGTTTCATGTGACAACTCCTCCCTCACTAGTAGCACATCACTTGGAAACCTGTACATACATCCCTGCTACTGCAATCACCACAGGACGACCCCCATATGGTGCTTCCTATTATCAAATAAAGGAGTACCAGACCAAGATGATGAACCACCCTATATTACAGCTCCCAAGTCTCTCAGATTATGCTTGGTAATCAGTACCTAGTTCACTATATCCACCACCGAAGTCATCCTAAAGACATTCACCTATGATCATATGTCATACCTAAGACCATCCTCAAATCGTCTAGCCAAAGATTACTCGTCCCCTCCCATAATAGGTGTGAAGTGCTGAAGCTCTATAAAACAAGAAGAGTAATCCATTAGTAATAGATTTCCCTACTCTAAATGCATGAAATATTGCGCTCAATTTTCCCTAAAAATATCAGGGTGGAAGTATTCAAGAAGGTCCTATGAAACTCTTCCCAAGTCATATCCTAATGATGTCCCGTCTGTGTGACAACATCCCACCATCTATTTGCGGAATCACAGAGCATGTACATTGCAAGCTTCACCCTCCTCTCGAGAGGATTATACTGATGCACAATGATGGAAAGCATGGCCTCTAACCCTGAATCTACATCCTAAGGTCCTCCATCCCTTGAAAAAGTGGGATGTTGCTGCTACTGGAACACTCACGTCAACTCTGCGATAGTGGGGGCATGATTTGGTGCTCCCTGAAAAGTCTGCATCATCCTCATAAAGTCTTCACATAACTATGAATTATCACCTATGTTTGGTATGACAGCTAGTGCCAATATGGAGATGATAGGAGGATCTGTTGGTAGTCTCTGATATACCATTTCCAGTGTCTGGTCATTAAGATGTACCTAGCGTACAACTGGAGGACATCACGGCAGCATGACTTTTCATGGTTAAGTGCACACCTTAGTACAATATCATCAAGGAAAGAAACTTAGATGTGAAATAAAGGAACATGGGAAGAAACATTCAGGTTTTACAAAATAGGGTTAAACGACATGTATAACTCATACACAACATGTCCCCTTAAGCTTTTAACATGATGTGTACCTCCGCCAAACATGGTCATGTAACACCCATACACACAACATGTTCCTCAAGAGACACAACATGTACTTAAATATTAAATCCTTCCCACATTCTTTTACTTGGCTATAAATACACGATTCTCTCCTTATTAACACTACACAACATGTTCACCCTAGACATGACATGTACTAGTTATGTTCCAACCACCTTTTTCATTAGTAACACAGACATATACACGGTTGACCTTACCTGACATGCATAAATGTGACACGGTGTGTACAACCTACGTTTCTTCCACCCGTGTCGTTGGTAACATGGAAAAATACATGGTTCTCTTCAACACGACGTGTACAATCAAGACACGGTGTGTTTTACCAAAACATTTCCCAACCTGTGTCTCTGCTCACACAGTCAGTAACATGGCCAAGAACTACACAACATGTTCTTAAGAAAAGTTGTTTCTTCTAGAACATATGATCACATGGCATGTGTTCATGATGCCACATTCCGTGTTGTCTAGGTTTCCAGAAAGCATGGATTTGAAACTTCTCTGAAACCCTTAAAAACTCAAATTTTTTTCCAAGGCAAGAAAAATTACGAGTTGTAAGATCCCATACACCAGTGAATCAAAGTTTGGAATCATTATTCGTATCATAACATGAAAAAATTCAATTAAATATCAATCATGATCCGCCAAATTCCAATCCAAGAGGGCCCATAACACCTTAGGGATCATATTTTCGCATCCATCCCAAATAAACATTACATATTACAAAACTCTATAAAAATAGTAGGTATTCTATCATGGAATCTATCACAATATGATGTATATCTTGCACAACCTCTATCCCAATAGAATTCAATTAGTAATGAACCATAAATGGAATGACAAGAATGCATGACATGAGATAACTATCAAGTGCCTATATGATGCATGAGTTGGAATACACTCATCACATTGGATTGCAACTGAAGCAGAACCACAATGATATAAATCATAACATCACAAAACAAGTGAATCACCCAAAGAAGAAATCAAATCATCTGTAACAATTTCAAATCGATAAAAATTGAAATATTTGAGATAACTTGGCTTTTTCCCTATACACGGCTTAGCTACTACCCACACAACGTCTTACCAATAATCCATTTCTTCCTATCCATGTATATAGGATCCAAATATAAAGACAAATAAGAACAACCAATCTCTGATACCACTTTGTAATGTCCCGATTCTGGGTGTCGCCCTATGGTTCCCCATTCCCAGTAGGTTGCATGAACTCAAGCAGATTTCCCCAAAAGCCAGAGGATGTTGACTAGCAGTGAGGGCCAAGGTATGATATTGGAGAAACTATGCCCTCATTGGAAGATTATACATAGTATAATAACAAATAATAAATATTAGTAGAAGCAATAATACCGTAAAATAGTATTAATGTGCGGAAGACTAATTGTATAAACAACTGCAGCAATTATAAATAAATTATGCATGTCACATGTATCTAGGAAAATAGCCGCACAAGTCACAATTCTAGAAATAAAATAATGAAACCAAAGTATAGAAAACCGTAAACTCCAACAAAATCACGAACCTCGGCTTGGTCTCATGCTTTCCGGATCCAATCCTCCATCAAGTACCTAATGTAAAAGGGTGCATGCCCTTATCAATACCTATAAATATATAATCGGTTTGGGTCCAAAATCATGACCCAAATAGGGTGTGAGACGAATCGTAGTAGGCCACCACGAAGTGATATGTGCCTAATAGTTTGTGAATATATAAAGTAGGGAATATGCAGAAATGAAGAAATAAACTGGGAAGTACTCAAATTTAAATAATCCTACAGTTTCAATTAAATTAATTTTCATTTATAAATTATTAAAACCATTTAATAATGTATCCTCAGTATATATCCTAAGATCTATATCCCCCTATATAGTAGTAACGATAAATATCCAAGAATTCCATCTAAACAACCATGTAAGATCGAGTCCAATCATGTACTTTGGCTTGGTATACTCATCACAATTATTCATTTATTCACAACCAACATTCTGGGAAAGGTCTCATGGTCTAACACCTATTGTCCCAAATAGCATGTATTAATGATAATGACCTTCTAGGTTGCTACCATATTCAATACCTCTGGTCAACATAACATTAATAATTTATACACGACCTCCGAGTAGCTCTCACAGTCTATACACCCTGGGTCAACATAGTATAAATAATCATAAATGACCTTCAGGTAGATCTCATGGTCAATATACCCTAGTTTAAAATCTACACCAAGAATCTCATGGTCCTATGTAAATAAACAAGTACACCCCCATAATTTTCCTCATCTAAGGCTCTCACAGTCCATTAGATGATCTGCATGCATATAACATTCATTAATGGCTCTACATGAAATTTAAACTTGTACCTGGATCAAATTTAATCAAAGAATAAAAATAGGCATCACATACAACCAATCAACTCCCTACAAAAGAACTAAAGGCATGGAAAACAAGGTATTCCTCATAGGAAAACTAGGGAAAATGGCCCTAAATAGTTAAACTAGGGAAACACACCCTTGGGGTGTCCTATAAACAATGGTATACAATCTTATGCATAGGAAAAAACCCTAAATCAAAAAACCAAACCAAAGAAGGAATTAAATAGGTTCAAATTCCAAAATATGGAATAACCCAACATGGGTATTCAACTCTTTAAGCATGTATAATCCAAATAAAATCGAAAACAGTCAGAAACCACCTACCTCGATGTTTTATGATGAAGACTATAAAACATAGTCCCTTGAATCATCTTAGAATTTCATAGATCTACATAAAGGGTAAAAATATCTACTCTTTAAAACTCACAAGAGAGGAGGAATCAAGAAGAGAAAAAGAATAAGGGAGAACTGATCGTTGGGAATCCAACACACCTGGCGACATCTTGATCAGAGCTCAGAAGAAGAATTTGGGTCTTGGAATTTGATCATCGCTTCCAGTCACTCTAGGAGGAACCACAGTTAGAAGAAGTGTTTTCTGGAGATGCGATGTGACCCTGCTTCAACCCACGAAATAAAAAAGAAAATTACATGGTATGTTAATTTAATGTACATGAAATGTACTATCCTCAACTGGCCCCCACTTTAGGCAGTCTACCAAGACACCCACATGACAATGTACTCGGCATTTACATGGCTAGTACACGGCTACACGAGGCAACTGGGTACACAATGTGTACTCAAAAGTACACAACGTGTACATATAAAATTTAAAATTTCTTCATTTTTCCTAAAAACTAACCCAAAATAATGATCTATACCTAAAATGGAGATCCAGGTTATTACAAAAATCTTAAATAATACCTGTCTAGACCCAGAAAGTTATAGATATCCATTACATATGTTGACCTTGGAAACTCTTCAATCGCCTTTGTCTTGGAAGGGTCCAAAAATATCCCTTTGTTAGTGATAACATTCCCAAATAATGATACTTCCTCCATCCAATACTCAAATTTTGTATACTTTTTACACTAATTATCCCTTAAAAATTCATTAAAATAGTATTCAAATGCTCCTCATGTTCCTCCTTTCCCTTGGAGTAAATCAGAATATCATCCATAAAGACTACCACAAATATTTCGAGGTAATCTCTAAAGACTCTATTAATTAAATCTATGAAAATTTTTAGAGACTTTATGCATTATAATGGAATCAATATGAACTCATAGTGTCCATACATTTTTCAAAATGAAGTCATGGGAATATATTCCTCCCTCGCCTTTAATTGGTCATATCTTGACTGAAGGTCCACCTTAGAGAAATAAATGGCTCCATGGAGCAGATCAAAGAAGTCATATATCCAAGGAAAGAGATAATTTTTCTTTATAATGATTTTGTTTTTTTTATGATAATAAATGAATAGGCACATTGATCCATCCTTTATCTTGACATAGAGGATTGGAACACCCCATGGTGAAGCACTCGAGGGTATAAAACCCATGTTTAGATTCTCCTGTAATTGCTTCTTTATCTCTTCCAGCTCAACAGTGGCCATTCTCTATGGAGTCCTTAATATATTCAAATATCCAAGAATATGTTTAATTTGGAAGTCAACCTCTTGGTCAAGAGGAATACCATGAAACTCTTTTTGGAATACATCATTGTAATCCCTCACGATGGGCATGTCTTCAATAATGATTATCTCATTTTTCTCAATCATTTGAGCTAGAAATTATTTATCATAAGGAATTAATATCCCAACTCGAGAAACTGATTCTAAATAATATGAATCTTCATTATTACACTTGAAGTGAATTGGAGGATGCTTTAGGACATAAAGAGTGATCTCCCTTCCCTGATAGTTTATGTTGGCTTTGTATAAGGATAGCCAATGCATGACCAAAATAGCATCGAACTACACTAAAGGAAGTATGGCGAGATTTTATGGGAAGTTCAGTCCCCAAAAATTAACTAGATATGAGTTATAAACCATCAAAAAATGATTTCCCCATTCTCGGTTCTCACAAATAATGTTTTCTCAAAATTTTGAGGTGTTGTTTTAATAATTCTACTAAACATGCAAGATATGAAAGAATTCATAGAACCTGAATCAAATAGTATGTTCTCCATTCTTGAATGAATAACCAGAGTACCTATCACCACATAATTTTTTGGATCCACATATGTAGTAGTGATAGCAAAAGACCTTCTTTGTGGCCTTGGAGGTTGTTGTTGATTACCTCCAACGACCCTTGACATAGGGAAATTGTTTGGATAATTCCCATGCTCCTTGTAGTTGTAAAACTACACCACCAACTGAGTTTTGATCTGAACCTTCCTTTCCTCTTCCACATTAGTGAGATTCTTCATATACCTTAAGTATTTCTTGGATAGATGTCCCATTCTTCTAAATTTTAAGAAAATATACTTTCCCTTTAGATAGTCCCCAAGATGCTTCTTCCCATAACCTTTACAAGTCGGATATTCTGGATTCTATCCATCATGGGATTTTTTTGTTGAAACACCCATGTTGTTCTCCATTTTCTATTTCTTGTCACTGGGTCCACGATACCAGTAATAGTCTACAATCTCCATTTCAACCTTTAGGGCACAACGAACAATCTACGCATAACTATCAAAGTCTCAGATCCCAAACACTTTCTGTAGACTTGGATTTTACCGCTAAAGAAGCGATCCAACTAGCTTTCAATGTTCATGAAAAATCCATAGTCATACATTGATAGCCTTGTAATGTTTTCTTCATAATCCCTAATGGAATCATCTTCATTCATCTTGATTCCATGGAACTCTCTTTCTATAATTAGACAGAGGGTTTGGGGAAAATATTTATTGAAAAAAATTATCTTAAATTCCTCCCAAACAATGGAATCAATTTCCTCCTGGGGCTTCATATTATTGATCTGTGTCCACCATTGATAAGTTTTCCCATTAAAACTATAGACCACCAATACAGATTTCTCTTCTTCCAAGCATTGGAGGATAGAGTATATCTTTTCATTTTTAGTTAATCCACTGTTTCACAAGGAGGGGATCAGAAGATCTGCTAAACATGGGAGGCCTTTTCTGCATGAATTATTCTATGAAAACTTAGTCTTTCTTTGGAGGAGGAGGGTGTTCTTCATGATTCATGTTTTTATTCATAACTTTAGCTAGCTGAGAAAGGACTGTCATGATGTTTTGGGAACCTGATCCCATTATATCAAGCATATCATTAGGTAATTCTTCACATTTCCTCTCACATTGGTTTTTGGAATGTGTTCTTATATTTCTCACCATTAACTAAGAAAAATAACATACAATTTGAGGTATTTAATACTTATATATTAAGCATAAACATGAAACTTTGAACATAAGTGGATTAACTTGTAAAGGAGAAGTATATCCTAACTTATGATTATTTATGTATAAATCTAGGTTATCCTAGATCTATTTATTAGCTTATATTCTTATGGTATTTTCCCCTTAATAATGGTTTTTACTAAGCTCATGAAATTACCAAAGAAAATCTACTGGGAGGGTCAATCCCAGAGTACAGCAAGGCCCGTTGTCGTGTACCAGGATACCCCAGGTGAGTCCCAAAACTCCTTATCGGAGTTTTCACTCCTAGGAAAACCAGTTCTAGATCCACCACTATGTGTTTGTATCCAGAAATGGATGTATTTTATTGATAAACCACTTACTCTATATACTTACCAAAATTTAGGGATGTTTTATTATAATAAGTATCATCCTTAAGATTCTCACTAAGGTGCTCTATTCTTAATCTCCTAAAATAACTAGACAATTCCTCTCATACCAACTATAGAAACCCTAGGCTTTTACATATAACATTACATGATTTTAATCATAATTATACATCAGATTATAATCCAAGGGTCATGAATCCTAGTGTCCTTGAAGACCAGGTTCATAAAACTAAAAACATTGTGCTAAAAAACACTTCATTATTTAATCTCCATAAAGAGATCCTTACATCCCTTGAGCCCTTACATATGCATAGGATAACCTGGGGATAACATGAACGAAGGGATGAGATAAAATCCCAGTAAGGGAATAACCATTGGAACAAAGCATTAGCACAAGGGATATAGGGCATGGCATGATGACATAAAAAAAGTCATGAAACATAAAGAATAAGAACATAACAACATGGGAACATATAAACATGGAATCATTGAGATGTGGAATTAACATAAAACATGAATTTAGTACAAGTACAATCTAACCGATAAGACTGTTTCCCATAGTATCACAAGCCAAGTCTAACCGCCATGACCATTGCACATAGTAGCACAAGCCAAGGATAAGCACCAAGACTATCACACATAATGTCTCAGGAAACTCTACTTTACATAATGAATTGGAGAGCTATATAGGAACACCCATATTAAAATTCCATGAAAATGTTTTCCACATATTTAATCATATATAATCAATCATATATAAACATAAGGTTTACCCATGGAAAGGATTGGGTACCATAATCATGACATAAAGCATAATAAATGAGAGTATCATAAAAGTGTCCATGAATGAAAGGAATTAGAACATAAATGGATTTTAATAAGGTAAAATAGGTATATATCATGGTAATTTATTTCAAATATAAGTGACAACATGTAGTAAATTTATTTTAGAAATTTTATCATTAAAACATTTTTGTGCGGTTTTAAGGAAAATATTATTGAGATTTTAAAATAGAAAAGGGAAAAATATTTTATATAGAACTATAAGTGAACCAATAAGTTTTTCATAATAAAAAACTGATTTTATAAATAAAATGGTGGCTTAAAATAGAGGATATTGTGCACTTTAAATCAGGTAATAATTTGGGAAGTTCCTTCAAAATTGATTTGCTTATCAGTAGGAATTGAAGAGTGAATCACTTAAAAACATGTATATCCCATAAAGAGAATTATGAAAGGGTATTGATAAATTAATTTTTCACATGTAAACAAAATTTATAAGATTCACATAAATATATAACATAACTTCGTTTTGGTATAAATAAATATAAGACAACATGATGGAATAAAGAAGATTAGGGTAGAATTCCTTACGGATTATCGGTATGGTATTGGGTGTACTTAAGAGGGATTCATGAGAGATAAAAGGGTTTCTATTGACTTAAAAATAATGAGGTAAGTGTGAGGGAGGTGAGAAATCATACCCCATCATTAAGGATTATAAATAAAATGGCATAACCTAGAGGAAATTCTTGAATAAGAGTGAAATGGAGAGGATCCCTGACCTAAAATTGGATTGTGATCTTTCCATGAACTTAATGACCTGAATAATAAAATTAGTATAATTAATTAATAATTATATAACCTATTATATATTTAAAATATTTATTATAACCTTTTTAATTTCATTCATGGCCTTTTTAATTTTTTATGAGGTTCAATTTCATTGATCGGGTCTGTTTGCTTCCTTGGTTTTAATGATCGATTTACTTATGTTCATGAATGGAGAACCATGTGAAATGAGAATGTTTTTAAATAATTGAAGTTATATGTTTCTAGTGAGCATAAATAATATTACATGGTTATAAAATTCATTTGATTATTTTGAGTGAATGTGACTCGTTATATAAAACATTAATGATAAACACTGGATTTAATTTTAGAAATTTTTCTCACAATTAAGATGTTTTGTTATATTATTTTAAATCATGAGTGTATAATGATTATAGAAAATTAAATAAGATACAATACACATATTATATTTTGGTTTAACCTTAAAAATGGGTTCATGACCATAATTAAAGATATTAATAAAAATTGATTACCCCTAGTCCTTGAATGTGATAAATTAACACATCTCAAATGATGTTTTCATTTATATCAAATAAAAGGTTGGGAAAGGAGAGATAATAATTAATTATAACATTAGAATAAAAAAATTCTAGTACATTTATGTTATTATAGTTTTCAAACCATTTGTATGAGTATAGATTAGGAAATAAAAGAGAATAAAGGAATATAAAAAATGAAAGAAAAGAATTGGGGAATTTTACCTCTTGAATCAACCTTCCTTGAGAGCCTCTTAAGGGGAGAGGATTTGGTCATTTTAAGAGTATAAGGGCTTTTGGACATGGGGGAGGAGCTTAAGAAGATATTTGGGTAGAATATTGGCAAATAACATGGCATGAGAGGAGTGAAGAGAATTGGTAAAGAGGGGTGGTATTTATAGTGGAGGAGATGGGAGTATTCATAATATTTAATTCATTGTTTATTATTTTCCCTCAAGAGCAGAAATAGTGATTATTCCATGACAAAAAATAGTAATATGTGCATATGAGTTCGAGATAATGTCCTTATATCCTCCATACATCAGCTGATGATGTGATATTTCACGTATTTAGCATTTATCGTAAATTGTCGTATTTTTGTATTCATTAAAAATTAATATTTTTTAGAAAAATAACAAAAAATAAACCTAACTATTTTTTTATGTGTAGAATCCAAAAATGAACTCCATTTTTCAAAAAAAAAATAAATTAAATAGATATTATTTAATTTTTAATTAAAATAACTATTTAATAAAAAAATAATAATTTTCAAACATTTGTTTTCTTATTCCCAGATATAGGTATATTGTACTTCACTTGAATCTTATTTATATGCTATAATAGGTAAGGTTACTATTTTTTACAGTATATCACTATTCATAAGGGTAAAATCACTTTTCATACAGCTCTGTTACTATTCAACAAAAATTAAGTAGGTCATATTAGACTCCAAATAACATATTAATCACAACTGTGTATATCATATTTTCCAAATTCAATTCACAGAAGTAAAAATGATATGTTTAAAGTTAACATAGTACTAAGTAGTCCCTTAAGTTTTGATTTCACGTGCTTTTATGATATATTTATAAGAAGTAAATTCTTATTTAGAACAGTAGGTCGTTCCATCATAGAGGCTAGAACCCTATATTTACATCCTTACCACATGATGCTTAATTGCATGGATGGGTCCAGTGTCATGACCTTAAACAATGTTAAAAAAATATGTGATTTTTTATTAACTTTTTAATAGGATATATAAGAATACTTGTAGAGGTTCTATCCCATTTCCAAGACACCAACCACCTCCCTGGAAGATATCAAACTCCATAGTTACCAAATATGGCCATAACCCAAAAGTATCATAAATAAATAAGAAAGATATAAAGAACCCATTATGAGAATTAAATTGTTTCTATTGATACATACCTGTAATCAGGTCATTGAAACATGGGTAACCTGTCTCTTATCAGGGCATTGGAAGGATTTCACAAACACATCTTAAATATATAACAGAGTCCAGATGTTGAAAACAATTTCTCACAAAGGGTATGATATGACCGACCTTTCATCCTCTTGACCAATATGAGTTTCTAGGCATCATTATAAGTGAAACCCCAAAAGACCACCAACCTTTGTAAAGCATGTACATAATCAGTTATGGATGTCTGAGCTATTGGGATTTTCATGGGAGGACTAAACAAATAGAAAAAACAATTATAGTGACTGAGCAAGGCCTTAAACCCCCCCACAATCAAACTATTGGGGGAATACCATACAAATATCTTTTTCCTAAGAATAAAAATGGTGAATCTGAAGTGAAATTTATTTAACTATGTTATTTCTTTCATGGGAAAAAATGATATATTTTCCCATCCCCATAGGCCTATTTTTTTGCTCGTTGTGAAACAAAATGGTGAACATGAGACGTTTCTTTTAAGTACACTAAATTTTTCATAAAAAAAAGGGAACACATCTTTATCCTTAAACAGTAATAGTAATTAATAAAAAATTACTATTATATATGAATATTCACTAATAAGATGTTTTTTCCTATTGAACTTATTAGATTTTGTAAAGTTGAAATGATATCTTGAAATGCGCTAATGGATTCTGAGATCAATGGAAAAGATTCTTTGGACCTAATGTCTCGACATACATTATTAGAAAAACATGAATTCCAGTACCATTTGGGGAACATATTGGTTTGGGAGTTCCAAAACAATAGTGTAACTCCCCGACCCCAGCTACCCAGAGTCGGTGCATTACTTCGTAACATTGGCATGATCACAAGAAAGATCAAATCTCGAAAGACCGATTGGTTTAGTAGCCTTGGAAACACTAGATATATTCATAAGTTTTACATTACATCATTAAACGAAAAACTACTACAACAACATATTGTCTCCATAATCCACACTCATATCCCCACATAATATCCCTGCAGGTCATTCATAACTTACTTCTTCACTTCCTGGGAAAAATAAAACATAGAAAAGGGGTGAGCTCAAATGCCCAGTAAGGATAACAATATAGCGGAAACTTTCATAAATAAGAATAAACTTTTAAGGCAATGTATAACTAAAACAAAAGCCTTTCAAACATGAACTTTCAACATGGTATGGCATAAATAAAATGAAATAATGCCATTACTTATTCACATGGATATTCTACTAATCGAATAATCACATGCAAAAATCAATAACCACTTTCATAATGTTGGAATGCATAATGCCAGACTATCATAACCACATAGTCAAGGCCTCGTGCCAAGACTACAAATAATATTTGGTCAAGGCCTTGTGCCAAGACACTAGTTTGTCTCATGAGACCTACCTATGCATCGAGGAGCTATAGCGGGATCCACCCGTCACTTATTAAGTCCAATGCATTCCCATATGAAAAGGTTTAAACATAACATAAACATTCGTATTAAAACTAGCATACGAAATGTCAATACTTTCACCATAAACTATGAATGGTATAAAAATAGCACATCCACAGTCAAACATATCACAAAACCTCATTTCAATATGGAAGTTTTATATCATAATAAATCAACTTCAAATAATCTTAAAATCCATCAAAGGATGTTGACATAGATGAAATCAATATTCTTTTTAAAGAAATATCTCCTTTTATTTTGAAATCATTTAAGATCCATATAAAATAAAACATTTTCTTTGAAAATATTCTTATAAGATGTAAGGGATGCTTTGAAGATTTTATAACAGCAGAAAATAGCCGCACCCACCGTATAAGTTAAAAAAAACATTCTTACCTTAATTCTGTCGAAAAGGTTAAAAAGGACCTTGTTTTGAAAATGACAGAAAGATTCCTTTATAAACCTCTTATAAAAAGTCAAACAAGGGTATAAATGACTTTAACCCATATTCTTGTAAATAATAAAAATGTTTTGAAATACATTTTTAAGAAACATGGATGTGGATGATAAAGAGATCCCAGTAGATTATTACGTATAAGCAACCTCAGATAATGAAGAGATTGTGAAATAACCCTTACCTTGTACTTTTCCTTGGTTGGGGTAGGTTAACCTCCTGTATAATGGTGAAATAATTGTTATTAAATTATACAAGAATCATATATATTAATATGATATCATATATGATCTTTTAACATTGATTTGTTAATAATATCTTAGAATTATCGTCGTTTCGGGTGTTAACTTACTTGTTTTCTTTTATATGTTTTGTTACGTAAGACATGTTTGTAAAGGATAGGTTGTATATTATTCATATCCAGAATGATATCAAGTCCTTAAACATCATTTTTAAATCATCAAATGATAATTATACTTGAATGGATACGATGGAGAATGAATCTCATCGCGTTCGTGGAGACGGTAGTCCGTACGTACGCACGAGCGACAATATCATTCTTTTGATATTAAAATAATATATAAATGGATGGTATATCATATATACAGAATCATTAACATGTTATATTTATTATTTACATGAGTTACACATCATTATTATACCCATCCAAATAATAATATATTGAATAACAATTACACCACGACGTGGTGACGGTAAGCCGTTCGTACGCACGTATGGTGACATGTTATTCAAAGGGTGGATAGAATACTGAATATGGTTGTACCATATTTATAATAACATCACAGTATATGTAAGATACTGGAGTTATTATTTTAGAATGGTAAGAACAAAGAAAGAGGAAGTGGAAGAAGAAAGGAACTTAGAAAAGGGTGGTGAAATCATTACCTCTTCTTCGGGTTCTTCCTTTTGATTTGATCAAAAGGGCTCCATAGGTTGGATTTCTGATCAAACTAAGGCCTCTAGGTTGTATTGAGGGATGTTGAGAGAGTATTTGGGCAGAGTTTGGCCGAACCAAAAGGCTTTGATGGTGTGAAGAAATGATAAGGAGGAGTTCCCTTTTATAAGAGGGGTGAGGGGCACCTTTGGAAAAGCTAGAAATATTAATTTATAATAAATTCATATTCGGTTTCTAATGGCTCCAAAGTTGATTATTCAAAGGTTAAGGTGGGTATAGGTCTAAAACCACTCAACCAATAGAATTTAGACAGGTTTGGGTACTTATATTAACCTTATCTTTAAGTATTAACTCTAAGTTAATTAGTTTCACTTTTACAATGTCTCTTTGTGTTTTTATATAATATGGTTAATAAACTTACTATATACATCCAAGAGACCCCCAAGTGGTCCACTAATGATTACCCTATCATGATATAAGTCTTTTGGCCGAACCTTAGATATTTAGGAATTTAATATCAATTAATAATATAATATTTGTTTTAAGAACTCTTTTATGTCAATTTTGACACTATTAAATAGTTGATTTTTTTGAAACTCATAAAAGATTGATTACTTCGAACAAAGTCAATCCAATCAATCCTAATATATCATATTATCCTATAAAATTAGTTTAATTCATTAAAAGTTTCATATTATATTTATTTGGGTATTTATAATATCAATTATTTTAATTTTTCACTATTATAGTAATTACTGCATCATCATTGTGTCATATATAAAATACATTATTTAATGTCTAAAAATTATAAATAAAATATAATTATGTAGTAAATCTTTTTATCTTTCTAATGAATATTTATAATCTAAAATCCAACATATATAACCCTATGTAACAATTGTTGTTCTAAAAGATATATGCTTGTGTCATTTTTGTATTCATTTTAACTAAATTAAAATAAAGTGTCATTATCACTTACAAGTGGATCCATGGGGTCCCAAAATTGACACAAAGATGCCCATGGTCGACCATGTATCAACCAATAGGGTTAAGACACGTTTTAGGTTAATTTATTATTATTATAATATTATTTTTTAACCCTTATTTACCGGATTTACCCTTAACCATGGTAAATAAAATATTTACCGCAGTAATTATTCAAAATGTCTAAAAATAAAAGTTACCCATTTACACAATTTGAACATCCTGATTCCAAATATGGAATCCATTTTCCTAAATTCAAAACACATAAGTGGCAGAAATTAATTTAAAATTAATTCCCGCTGTCAAAACAAAAAACGTGTTTTTAAGAGATAATAACTATCAAAAGATTGACACTTGTTTATGTTCGGTTTAATTGTAAAATTATGTACAATGACCAACATTATATTAAATGGTAAAAATATATTATAAATATACTTTAAAACGACTCAAATTCATAATTTATCACTATTAATTATTTTGATTAAAAAAGTTGTTTTTAATTAAAATTTAGTAATTTTCACTATTCATCAAAATATGAAAGTTATCCGAAATGTACCAAAATTTCACCTTAGGCTAAATTCGATATTCCGAATCCAAAAATGAAGTCCATTTTGAAATATAAAATATATATAATTTCAAAAAGTAGTTATTACTATTCATAACGGCTAGTTTAATTGGTTGTTAGAACTCGGTGTTGCGTACAACACACGCTATCACATTATTCAAAGAGAAGCGTACCGTAGAAGCTTGGGATGTTTCATTTTAAATTTTTGATGTCCCCATTTAGTCAAAAAGTTTAAAATATAGTATTTAAAAAGGGTTCACTATTAAAGTTGATAAAATTGCAATACTAAAAATGAATTTGTTCTTGCATTATATCTAAGAAACTCATAATATGGATTCTAAAATTATAAGGATTATATAAACATTAAAATTTATCTAATACTATTCATAACCTCTTTTGAACGGATTTTTTGGTAAGTCATGGTGTGTTTGAACTTGGTGTTGCATGTAGTGAAAGTTATTGAATTATTTTGAAGAAATAACACACTATGAAATCTTGGGGTGTTACATTCTCCCCTCCTTCAATAAATTGCGTCCTCGCAATTTGAAATTTTTCTTCAAAAATAAAAGGTTGAAAATAGATAATATATTTGTGGGAAAACCCACATCGGAAATTGGGTTACTAAAATTTAGTCTTAATATGAGGAAAAGAGAAATGAAAGGGTCACCACCGAATTATGATCTCGATTAGGAGAACATTGGTGGCAATTTGAGACATATAATTGGAGGAAAAACGTAAATATTTATAGGTAGTGATTGAGGTCATAAATCACAAACAAGTATAAAATTGAGGTCCTTAAATTCATCAATCTATGATGATTTGAAATACCATCAGTTCAACAAAACATAGGGTATTAGGATAACACATTTTTGACATTTCAAAATATCTTAGTTGAAATCCCACATCGAAAAATGAATTAATGAGGCCTCTATTTAAAATAAAGAGTGGAAAGTATGAATATTACCAATAATAACACATACTAGGGTTCCATGTAGGAAAATATGGATATGGAGGAGAAATCTAACCATCAATTATCTGATGGAGAGTGGTAGAGAACATGGCTATGAAAAGGCCAAAAATCCCAAAGCCATAAATTAGTGATGATTTAAGGTACCATCTAGGACAACATTTTTGTTCTAAGTTACTTTTCTTAATATTGAGGAATTTATTTAGTAGATTGGCTATGATCATAAGGAGATATACTTACTTTATAATTAGAGTTTTATCCATTAATAAATTTCTACCACAAACTCATCTTTCACTCTAAAAGATAATAGAATGTAAAAGAATTCTATTTACACTATTCGTATAGGGTTCCAAAATAAACGAATTTATAATTCATCTATAAGATCTTTTAATAAAGACTACATTATTTAATCTAGGACATCTCGTGGGCTAGTGGTAGGTGATACACCCTTGTCGCCCTTCGGTTGCGGGTTCAAGTCTCGCAGCCTTGCCGGACGCGACGGGTTGCCGCCCGACCTCCAGGTTGTCCTTTTATGGCAATCCAAAATAATCCAAACTAGAACTATCCAAAATACTTCTGTCCAAACTCACAGTCCAACATTTATAAGGAAGGTAAACATAATGTAGATCCTTTTTACCCCGTAATAGAATATGAATACCTTCATCATGTATTCTTTTAATATACTGAAACATCCTGAATTACCATATTCCTTATTGATTACATTCATGCTCCCTTATTCCATATAGAATGCTGGATATTAATCCAAAAATGTTTTAAACCCCATCAATGATGGAATATACAAATCATTAATTAGTTCCAAGGTAGTCAAGAATATCCAATTTAATTTATCCAAAACAATCATGTATTATTCCAAAATCACTACCTCAGTATCAGAACTATATTATGGTTTATCATTCTCTCAACCATATATTTTCCAAAAATTTATCCTGCTATTGAGACACTTTTCTTTGTTCCACACAATCTCAAGTCCTTAATGAAATAGTACTACAGTACAATACTTATATACTCCATAACTATTATAACAAGTACATTGTTGATACAACACTCAATTGACATAATCAACATAAGAACTCTAATCATTCCTCTTCATCTGTGGTAGTATCATAACTTGATTATTATCCAATAACATCATTTGCAGCATAGTCTGATGACTGGGACATAGGTTCGCGTAGTGTCCAAACTCCTTGCAAATGAAGCATTGTACATTTGAAACCATTTTCTTACCCTTGCAGTCACGTACTTTGTGCCCTTTTCCTCCACACTTATAACAAACTCCCATTCCTTTCAGGCAAGTTCCAGGGTGTTTCTTTCCACAGTTACCACATATGTCAAAATTCTTCTTTTCCCTTTCCCTTTATCCATCTTTCTCTCTTCCATCCTTTTCTTCTCTTGATTCCCTTCAAAGCCATAGGACTCAGTAAACTCTTTACTTATCTTATCAACACATGATATTATTTCTTCATATGATGATAATACATGGGAGACTATTTCTCTTATAAATTCTAGCTTAAGACCATGAAAGATATGATCCTTCCTTCTCTTTGAATCATGTGTATTTCTGGAGTTCTCATTCCTTCTACTGGGCGCCATTTCTATACAATGGCATAAACTAGATCAGTTTATGAATCAAAATACATAATCCCATACTTATAAAACACTTAACATAAATTGAACTATTTATGGATATAATCCATAATCATAAAAAATGTTTTCTTTGAGGAAGTATATACTCATAAACCCTTCATAATGATTTGTAAAGAAAATGAGAGTTATCCTAAGCATATCCCCTGGGAGTGTCGTAACCAAGAGTGCAGCAAAGCCCGTTGTCGTGCACCAGTTCCCGTTCGAGTCTAGCTCAAAGCGGTGTTTTCGGGTTTTACCCCTAGGTACATCTGTGCCAGAGCCGCCTCTACCTGCTCGTATCCAGACAGGGATGTATTGCTCGGAAAACTCACAAAATCTCTACAATACCAAAATTCTAGGAAGTTCTTATATACTAATCCTCAAAGTTCATCTTAGGTATACGTGCTCTAATCAGAGTTTATCTAAATCTAGCTTCCAAGGTTTGTACTAGACTTCCTCTGATACCAACTGTAACGCCCCGACCCCAGCTACCCAGAGTCGGTGCATTACTTCGTAACATTGGCATGATCACAAGAAAGATCAAATCTCGAAAGACCGACTGGTTTAGTAGCCTTGGAAACACTAGATATATTCATAAGTTTTACATTACATCATTAAACGAAAAACTACTACAACAACATATTGTCTCCATAATCCACACTCATATCCCCACATAATATCCCTGTAGGTCATTCATAACTTACTTTTTCACTTCCTGGGAAAAATAAAACATAGAAAAGGGGTGAGCTCAAATGCCCAGTAAGGATAACAATATAGCGGAAACTTTCATAAATAAGAATAAACTTTTAAGGCAATGTATAACTAAAACAAAATCCTTTCAAACATGAACTTTCAACACGGTATGGCATAAATAAAATGAAATAATGCCATTACTTATTCACATGGATATTCTACTAATCGAATAATCACATGCAAAAATCAATAACCACTTTCATAATGTTGGAATGCATAATGCCAGACTATCATAACCACATAGTCAAGGCCTCGTGCCAAGACTACAAATAATATTTTGTCAAGGCCTTGTGCCAAGACACTAGTTTGTCTCATGAGACCTACCGATGCATCGAGGAGCTATAGTGGGCTCCACCCGTCACTTATTAAGTCCAATGCATTCCCATATGAAAAGGTTTAAACATAACATAAACATTCGTATTAAAACTAGCATACGAAATGTCAATACTTTCACCATAAACTATGAATGGTATAAAAATAGCACATCCACAGTCAAACATATCACAAAACCTCATTTCAATATGGAAGTTTTATATCATAATAAATCAACTTCAAATAATCTTAAAATCCATCAAAGGATGTTGACATAGATGAAATCAATATTCTTTTTAAAGAGATATCTCCTTTTATTTTGAAATCATTTAAGATCCATATAAAATAAAACATTTTCTTTGAAAATATTCTTATAAGATGTAAGGGATGCTTTGAAGATTTTATAACAGCGGAAAATAGCCGCACCCACCGTATAAGTTAAAAAAAACATTCTTACCTTAATTCTGTCGAAAAGGTTAAAAAGGACCTTGTTTTGAAAACGACAGAAAGATTCCTTTATGAACCTTTTATAAAAAGTCAAACAAGGGTATAAATGACTTTAACTCATATTCTTGTAAATAATAAAAATGTTTTGAAATACATTTTTAAGAAACATGGATGTGGATGATAAAGAGATCCCAGTAGATTATTACGTATAAGCAACCTCGGATAATGAAGAGATTGTGAAATAACCCTTACCTTGTACTTTTCCTTGGTTGGGGTAGGTTAACCTCCTGTATAATGGTGAAATAATTGTTATTAAATTATACAAGAATCATATATATTAATATGATATCATATATGATCTTTTAACATTGATTTGTTAATAATATCTTAGAATTATCGTCGTTTCGGGTGTTAACTTACTTGTTTTCTTTTATATGTTTTGTTACGTAAGACATGTTTGTAAAGGATAGGTTGTATATTATTCATATCCAGAATGATATCAAGTCCTTAAACATCATTTTTAAATCATCAAATGATAATTATACTTGAATGGATACGATGGAGAATGAATCTCATCGCGTTCGTGGAGACGGTTGTCCGTACGTACGCACGAGCGACAATATCATTCTTTTGATATTAAAATAATATATAAATGGATGGTATATCATATATACAGAATCATTAACATGTTATATTTATTATTTACATGAGTTACACATCATTATTATACCCATCCAAATAATAATATATTGAATAACAATTACACCACGACGTGGAGACGGTAAGCCGTTCGTACGCACGTATGGTGACATGTTATTCAAAGGGTGGATAGAATACTTAATATGGTTGTACCATATTTATAATAACATCACAGTATATGTAAGATACTGGAGTTATTATTTTATAATGGTAAGAACAAAGAAAGAGGAAGTGGAAGAAGAAAGGAACTTAGAAAAGGGTGGTGAAATCATTACCTCTTCTTCGGGTTCTTCCTTTTGATTTGATCAAAAGGGCTCCATAGGTTGGCTTTCTGATAAAAATAAGGCCTCTAGGTTGTAGTGAGGGATGTTGAGAGAGTATTTGGGCAGAGTTTGGCCGAACCAAAAGGCTTTGATGGTGTGAAGAAATGAGAAGGAGGAGTGCCCTTTTATAAGAGGGGTGAGGGGCACCTTTGGAAAAGCTAGAAATATTAATTTATAATAAATTCATATTCGGTTTCTAATGGCTCCAAAGTTGATTATTCAAAGGTTAAGGTGGGTATAGGTCGAAAAACACTCAACCAATAGAATTTAGACAGGTTTGGGTACTTATATTAACCTTATCTTTAAGTATTAACTCTAAGTTAATTAGTTTCACTTTTATAATGTCTCTTTGTTTTTTTATATAATATGGTTAATAAACTTACTATATACATCCAAGAGACCCCCAAGTGGTCCATTAATGATTACCCTATCATGATATAAGTCTCTTGGCCGAACCTTATATTTTTATGAATTTAATATCAATTAATAATATAATATTTGTTTTAAGAACTCTTTTATGTCAATTTTGACACTATTCAATAGTTGATTTTTTTGAAACTCATAACAGATTGATTACTTCGAACAAAGTCAATCCAATCAATCCTAATATATCATAATATCCTATAAAATTAGTTTAATTCATTAAAAGTTTCATATTATATTTATTTGGGTATTTATAATATCAATTATTTTAATTTTTCACTATTATAGTAATTACTGCATCATCATTGTGTCATATATAAAATAAATTATTTAATGTCTAAAAATTATAAATAAAATATAATTATGTATTAAATCTTTTTAGATTTCTAATGAATATTTATAATCTAAAATCCAACATATATAACCCTATGTAACAATTGTTGTTCTAAAAGATATATGCTTGTGTCATTTTTGTATTCATTTTAACTAAATTAAAATAAAGTGTCATTATCACTTACAAGTGGATCCATGGGGTCCCAAAATTGACACAAAGATGCCCATGGTCGACCATGTATCAACCAATAGGGTTAAGACACGTTTTAGGGTAATTTACTATTATTATAATATTATTTTTTTAACCCTTATTTACCGGATTTACCCTTAACCATGGTAAATAAAATATTTACCGCAGTAATTATTCAAAATGTCTAAAAATAAAAGTTACACATTTACACAATTTGAAAATCCTGATTCCAAATATGGAATCCATTTTCCTAAATTCAAAACACAGAAGTGGCAGAAATTAATTTAAAATTAATTCCCGCTGTCAAAACAAAAAGCGTGTTTTTAAGAGATAATAACTATCAAAAGATTGACACTTGTTTATGTTCGGTTTAATTGTAAAATTATGTCCAATGACCAACATTATATGAAATGGTAAAAATATATTCTAAATATACTTTAAAACCACTCAAATTCATAATTTATCACTATTAATTATTTTGATTAAAAAAGTTGTTTTTAATTAAAATTTAGTAATTTTCACTATTCATCGAAATATGAAAGTTATCCGAAATGTACCAAAATTTCACCTTAGGCTAAATTCGATATTCCGAATCCAAAAATGAAGTCCATTTTGAAATATAAAATATATATAATTTCAAAAAGTAGTTATTACTATTCATAACGGCTATTTTAATTGGTTGTTAGAACTCGGTGTTGCGTACAACACACGCTATCACATTATTCAAAGAGAAGCGTACCGTAGAAGCTTGGGATGTTTCATTTTAAATTTTTGATGTCCCCATTTAGTCAAAAAGTTTAAAATATAGTATTTAAAAAGGGTTCACTATTAAAGTTGATAAAAGTGCAATACTGAAAATGAATTTGTTCTGGCATTATATCTAAGAAACTCATAATATGGATTCTAAAATTATAAGGATTATATAAACATTAAAATTTATCTAATACTATTCATAACCTCTTTTGAACAGCTCGTTTGGTAAGTCATGGTGTGCTTGAACTTGGTGTTCCATGTAGTGAAAGTTATTGAATTATTTTGAAGAAATAACACACTATGAAATCTTGGGGTGTTACAAATAGCTTCATCGGACTCTAGAATTGACTAAGGGAATCCTTCATAATATGAATTCCCACTTGAAATTATTCCTACAATAGGCTGCAGGAGATGAAGTGGCCCCTATTTCCACAATAAATAACATTGGTATCCTATACCTAGAGTGCAAGAACACATACCTTCCTTACCTCAAGGAGGTGTAAGTGTAAAATCAACATTTCAACTACATAACTTAGGATATTCCTAGGAGGTAACCCATCCATCTTGGTAATCATCAATGATTTGGGACCATGATTCCAAAAAGAGTTGTAGAGGAGGTTTTTCCTACACAAACTATCCATGTTGCAGAACCCCGTAGGAGATATCACTTGGGTTATTCAAAAAATATAGCTCTAAAGAAGGCTTATAAACATATTATCACCAATATATCTATGTCCCACCGGGATATCATGACAGTGGCCCAGAATATATCTCAGTTCATCACATGCCAGACAACACTAAATTCATAACACCTAGTCTTGGTAACCATGGGATCTTATGGATCACCCTATCCCACAGGGATGAGAGGATTTTTATAATATTTTACTGTGGTATCATCTTCAAAATGGGCACCAATCCCTCAAAGGGTACTGTGGGAACCATCCCATCAAAAGTTACAATGGGAACCAACCCTCCAAACAGTATATAAAGCATTGAGCCACCAAAAATAATATCCCATCGAGAGGGTCACCATCCTGCTTGAGTCTTAGTCAATATTAAATCAATCAGATCTGATGACTCTTAATCACATCCAGATGAGCACACTACAGAAGAGTAAAATCATACCCTCTTATAGTAATCTGACTCACAACATGTTAGCCTATATTACGCTACTGTAATAGGAAAATAAAGGCAAATAAGTATCTTTTAGGCTCCCATAGATGGTGCTACCAACTGTGTTTTTTTATTTGAGAGGGTAATAATGATGGAAAATACGGCATGTGGTTGTAGTGGATTTAGTCTCCAGGGTGCACATTGGAACTCCCATCATCATCCACTCACCCTACCACCAATAGAGGGGAGGGTGATTTTGTGGCTCTTGCTATATAGCTCCTTGAAGATGACAAGGAAATATCTACATAAGAACAGATCAACCAACTCCAACAATAGAATATGTATCTCCAAGAAATAATTTTGGAATAATCCTAAGATCCCTTCCTTGGGTTGATGTACCAGTACCTACTTATGGAAGCCCTCCTTACAGTGAATCACCCCCGACCACAGGGCTGGGTAATTTTCATATTTGTTATCCTCTATTCGGGTGAAGCCAAGACATTATTCCACCTATCCAAATTCGATGGGGCTGGGGGAATTTCCAAAATTTCCACCTCCTCATATGGGATATTATAGATACCATCTAGAATTAAATGTTTCCAGAAAACCTACAGGACTATTGGGATTTTTTAATCAATGTGAAGTTTCTGCATCATCCAAGACCCTAATTCATAGACACTTGAACTCAGAAAAATAAATCTCGGTAATTTGTACCCTAGTATCTAGACTCATCTATGCACTCAAAAAAATGTAGGCATAAATAAAATTTTGTAGAAGCATCATGGTTTCCCATCTCTTAAAGATAGATAGAGAATAGTATGTTACTTCTAATCTAGACATGTTCCTTGGAATTTCAACTCTTCCATGTAAAATGATTTAATAGAGATCCCCATGAAGAGAAATATAGGTGATGGATGGATAATGCGCCATGAAAATCATTTCCATAACCATACACATCTCCAGAATAGAATAGAAGGTTTATTTTCCTTTAAAAACTAGCTTCATGTGAAAATAGACATGGGGATATTGGAAACACAAACACCAGAATCACCACACCATTAATTAGATCACCGTGAATAGGGAAAACCAGTTGTGCAATGGAGAATGATCCATATACCACCCAAGGATAAGCAATATTATTTCAATACAATATTGAAAAATGCCTATTCTTTATAAAAAAATATGTCCACAAGTATTTTGGTTTTTCTATAGAAAATGGTTTGGTGGAACTCCCAACAATAAAAATGATGAGTGACATGGGGTTGACATACTTCGAATACCATTTCCCCTACCATCGATGTATTAGGAAGACAATAGAGAGTTGATTTGTCTTCAAGGATTGGATGGAGATACATTCAAGTGCATTCTTGATAGACTTGAAGGATCTTGAAAATCAAGAAATATTCATTATCGTTATCCATGATCCATTAGAAGATCCACTCTCTTGAAATGTTTTTACCATCATCCTTACCGAAAGATGTTAAACTTCATGGTCATCATACTTATTGCAATATGTTAAACGACATGGCCATAATCCTTACTGAAATACATTAAACTTCATGGACATCATCCTCACTGCCAGATGTTAAACTGCATGGCCATCGTCCTTTACATAAGAATTTAAACAACATGGATCACATAATTATCGTAAGACATCAAAATACATGGCTATTGTCCTTTATGAAGGACATTAAACGTCACAGGATTTATAAAAATACATACATATTGATTCTAATCATAATGATATATGTTGGGATTCCAGATCATATATCTTATCAAAACCACATATTTTCAAATCCTTATCATAAGATGAAAAACTTCATGGAACATGTTCTAGTCAGAGGATGAAAAACTATGTCATATTTTAATATGTGGGAGACAATGTTAGTATTATTTGGAAATTTTAGTTTCCAAAAGACCCTCTGAAAAATTACAATATTGGTCACAGATATATCAAAAAATAACTAAATCCCATTAGTTTATTACTGAGGGAATTCCCTAATAGGACACCTCCCCCAACACATAGATATGAGAATCAAGGAATCATTATAAAATGTGAAAATCTGTGGACAATAGAACGTAGGAAATACCCCTTATTTTTCAAATAAATTATGCTATCATATCTTGGAATCAATCACAGGTAGGTATAAATCTGTTCCCCTATGCATACGGTCCATTGGAATATTCTGATGGAATAAGGAGGTTAGGAGTGGGTGTATTTCCCCACATTGATCAAATTCATCGACCAATATACCCAACAATTTGATAGCAGATAATAAAAAACTCCAGTACATACCCTAGTGAAGTTTCAATTATTTTTGAAAAAAAACAGAGTAGCTTGGCTGATATATTCTGATGAAGATGTAGGTATATGAGTATATTCCTATCCTGATAGCTATATCTTAACAACACTCTGATCAGTCCGAATATGTGGCTACTCTAGAGTAATAGAATACCCTTTCTCCCATCCCAGAGGATTATTAGAATATTATATTAAAGGATCTGGCATAACGACCATACTCATATCCCGTTTCTAGATGGGGATCACCAAGTGAGAGCAGAACATGCCTTGGGATTGAATCATATTCCTATCTCAAAATACTAGTGGAATATTCCAAAGGGTCATAATCATGATTATATCCCCATTATTTATTGGGATCTCATGTGAGAGCAGAACATGCCTTGGTATAGGCACAAACCACTATCCAAGAAAGCTGGTGGAAAAATCTAAAATCCTAGGATCATGATCATATCCCAATTCTAACCCAGGATCACCTAGTGATAGAATCACATTCCACAAGACAGAGTCATATTCCTATAAAAAAATCTACTCAATCTATCATAATACCTTATAGGAGGATTCGCATATCCCTACTCCCATTCTGGAGGTCTATCGACATATTCTGATGGGAAATTTATATTCAGACTAGGATCATATTCTCATTCAAATTGGGGCTCAGAAAAGTGAGATTGGGGACTTCCTCTGGATGGGATCATACTCTTATCAAAGAATACCAACTTCATATTCCAAAATCCAAGGATCATCCTCAATTCCCCATTATGGTCGAGGACCACCATGTGTGAGTGTCACCTACCTCGGGACAAGATCCCATCCCAATAAAAAAAGTTAATGGGCTTACTCCAGAATTTTATCATTTGCGTTCTCATATCCCTACAAAACTAAATGGTTTTTAATAGATTCCAGAAGCCTTTATAGAGTAGTATTATGTCACTACTCAACACCAAAAGATAAGATGAAATATTCCGACCATGATTTGGATGAAGTCTCATACCCCTAACTCTCTCAATTCAAAGTGTCCTTGAGGTTGTGCAAGACACATTCTCAACACCCCAAAGGTCCATCGACTCTTAAACCAAAGTATAAGGTGATCATTACAATGATAGTCCTCATCATGGTTTCATGGAGATGGATCACATGGACTCTACCCCAAAAATCCACCATGCTCATCCTCCCTACTGTGATATCTCCCATGGACAAGGAAATAACCCCCTTTCCATGACACCTTTGTATAAATATGTTCTCAAAAATTTCAAACACATTTTTTTAGAGAGGTGACCAAAAATATTAGGAAATTTAATATATTACGAAGCTCACAATACTAGTGTTAATCATGTATTGTTCCCCAATCAACCATCAATATCAATTCACCATGGTTAGAAGGCGACATAGAGAGTCAACCTCTGTGATCGGGCTTGGTAAAGACATATAACTATGATGAAGAAGCAGCTGACATGGATATATGGAGAGTGTTATCCCGATTCATCCTCCTAAACACACCCAAACCCATTTCAAATTCCAATTATGAGATCCCAAATGGGTCGAAAAGGGAGTGTCAATGTTCTTCTTAACCACATGATGTTAAACTATAGGATGTTTTCTTAACCACGTGATATTATTGTGTATGAGTTTTTTATTAACAAGAAGACATTAAAATATATGAATTTAATCTTAACAACCTAACATTAATAAGTAAATAGTTCATCTTAACCACATGATGTTATACTATACAAATTTTTCTTAACCACAAGATGTTAAACTGTACATGTTTTGCCTTAAGCACAGGATGTTAAACTATACAAAGTTCATCTTAACCACATGACATTGAACTGTATAGAGTTTGTCTTAAAATTATGATGTTAAACTATACAAAGTTCATCATAACCAGATGAGGTTAATCTGTACAGAGTACATCCTGACCACATGATGTTAAACTATATTTAATCTCCCAAATTACATGACAATAAACATTACGATATTGTATTGATTTAAAGACATTAAACTGCACAAGACCATTATAGAAGAAATGAAATAAAATATGAATCACATCAAGTACTAGAAGAAAGACATTAATCTGAATAGAATATCATGTCCGGACCACATGATGTTAAAATATATAGAGGTATCCTCAACACATGATTTTATACTACATGAGAATCAAAATCTTACTAATGACTCGCCACACATGAGCCAGATATGTGCAAAGGAGCCGATTCCCCATTCCCCATGTAGGAGATAACTCTACATAAAGAATCTATTTATCCAAGAACTACATGAGGCTTTATTCCTCGCATCATAGGATATGTATTGATTCCAAAACCTCTAGCCTTGGGTCCATCCACAACCTCCCATTTCCATCACATTGGGTGATCCATGCCCTCACCGTATGGCTTTAAACTGCTTGACTTATGTCCTTTATGTAGGAAACATAACTGCATGGGTTATATAGAACTATATATGGATTGATTTTCATTTTCAATGAGATAATTAGGGAATACTCAATCCTATATTTTTCTCCATCCACCACATGATGAAAAATTCCCTTGACTTATTCTTAACTATATCTACATAGTGAGAGGGACCCCTGTCCTTCCTTGTTTCTCACATTGAACATATCTCACATGAGCACATGAATTTTATTAAGGAATTTCCCACACAAACAAGGAATATCTACTCATGGTGGGTTCAACATGGTCTTGAATGAAATTCATCATAAGGCATACCATGATTCCTTACTGCATGATGTTAAACTACATGGTATATGTCCTTCTCACGAAATAACACAACACATCCCTACAGACCTCGATTGAGAGGACCTCTATTTTCAGTTACAGTCTCCTACCATGACTTAATTCCTGAACTATTTTCAACTTGATTCATGAAATCAAAGCAAAAATAGTGATGCTAAGGTCTTCAATCCCACTTCCAGTCATAAAAAGCCTTAAAATTCCCTCTCATTTTTTATAGTTTGGACTTCAACAGGAAGCTCCATTTTAATGAACTATGTGTGGAGTGATTACTATTTTTATACTACTGAAAGTGAAATCTTGATTTTTGTCTTTGGGTCCTTCCATAATACCCATTTTCACGTTTGGAAGTCAACATCCTTTCTACATGATGTTAAATTGAACAGTTTCTAGAGAACTATGTGTGGATTGACTCATGCATGTAATATACCTTGCACAATTTTTCACGTTGATTCCCACCTCCATTATTAATCATGTTAAATGGAATGTAAAACTTGATGGTCACATAAATTTAAAACCATATAAAAAATATGTCCCCATCACATGATGTTAAGCTTCATGGAAGAAAATATATCTGCACTACATGACATTAAACTCTGAATACAATCACTGATAATTATCCCTTATAAAACTACCCCAGGAGCCTTACCTAAGTTAACAATAGCTTGGGGTGCTTCCACCATATTTTAAAGAACCACAATCCATATACCTCACTTCATATCATGAGAACCTTTGGTTTCCAAAAGTCATTCATGTCCTTGGAAAGGAAAATATATCTCTCAGTTCATCCATGCTATTGATACAGAAGGGATTAGACAAACCAACCAGAGACATGCTTGATCTATAAGGAGGAATTTCTAATCCTTGTGAGAATAACATCACTGTGATGGAACTCAGCACATGACTATGTTTTTGGTCATCTCTGGTACAATTATCCCATATCATTACTCATGAATTTAGAACCTAGAATCGTGATTTACAACATCTTCTTCTCCCACTTATAAAAATGTTAGAGTACTTGTGGCCTTACGTATCCTAATTTGGATCTTGTGTAACATCCCCCATATTAATTCCATGAGGATCATGACCTTAGAAATCTTATACTATGGTCAAAGATATTCAACATTGAACACTAAACTATGATGGTCCAAATTATAAGACCATACACTACTGAAAAAAGAGACACAAAACTGGTTAGTTTAAAAACCCAAAATAAGTGGCCAAATCAAAAATCAAGTATTCACTAACTAAAGTTTTTATCTCCAGAGTTTAGGAAAAAATTTGGGTGAAAATAAAGATGTCATAAATCTCATAGGTCCTACTCTATATCCCATATAAAATCTAATAAATGCTTGCTAGACCCCCGTAGTTCAAAAAAAGGTTAGAGTAATGGTTTTTCACATCTCCACCAATAAAAATATGTTCTCTAGATGGTGAAACAAATTTTAGGTTACTAAAACCATTCTTGGATATTACATTCTTCATAAATCAGACATCATGATTTAATGTAATTTGGGTCATCCAAAGCCCTTAATAGACCTTGTAAAGGAAGAGATGTATATCATCTTTTCTATGTTATTGATGTAGAAGTTCCTAGACCCACCAACAAAATAAATCTTAGACCAATATTACACATCACCGTGGAAGAACCCAACACCTGAGGGTGTTTTGGGTCATTCCTGATGTGATTTTCCCATACATTACTCCTAACATATGCTCTTTGGGGAAGGATTTATGATTCATTTAAACAAAATATTCAAGGGGATTCAACATCATAAGTGTCATGTCACTGTGTTTTATACCCTATCTCAAAGAAGGAATGCGACTATGTATTCCCAAACATTTGATTCCCGAAACCTTGAGATTAAAAACCACAGGGCATAGGGCTCGATCTTCTAATTAGGAGAAAAATTTACATTGGGTTCCGAGTCCCTTCTTGGTTAACTTTTCTATTATAAAAAACTTCATTGGATTGTTGCTTGAGTCTTCCCAGATCTTCCATGACCCTAAGAAAAGAGTGTGGATCAACTATTCTAGTACATACATGTAATATGTATGGAATCATTCATAAGGGATTGGACATACAATTTGGAGGCATCTCTTCCTTGAAAGAAAGGAACAATGTTCCTTTTGAGACCTAATGAAACCATTGTGGAACTTGGATCCTTGGGGTGTTACGGGTCATCCCCAACATGTTTTACCCATCCCATATTCACAAACACAATCTTTTATGTTATGTGTTATATCACCCATACTATAAATATCCATGTGAACCTATAGTCCCAAGTATTTCACCCTCAACCAATATTCCCCCCCATAAATCTTCCACGAACCTTTGAAAATAGTGGATGCCCCATTATTTGACCATGATGGAAATGTATAAGGGCATTGACCTATTAAATTGAGGTATCTCCCCCATTTAAAGAAAGGAACTCCAGTCATTTTGAGACCTTGACACACCATGGTAGAACTCAAAAATCCAGAGTGTTTTGATTCATCCTTAGTTCATCTTCCCCACATTTAATATTCATCAACTAAGTCCTGGAAGAAATAATTTTAATTACATTACATCTCAAGGTCCAAGATATATGACCTTAAACTACAGTACATAAAATTTCCAAGCTAGAAGAGCTTAAACTAAAACACATTAAAGGTTCAAGCTAGAATACCCAAAACTACAGTATAGTGATTGCCCGAGAAAAAAGTCTGTAATCTATAACATAGTTATGTTATATCATGAAAGACTATAAAACAACCTACTGAAAGAGACATAATGCTCACCAGTTTGAAAACCTGATATGGGAATCCATGGAAAAAGTCATGTCTATGCTCACTAGACATGCAATTTGCGTGATCCAGGAAATATTTTGAATTTATAAATGGAATATTCATAAAAAAGTATTAGGTTGAATACATGTAAGAAGGTGGCCTATGAAAAATCCAAGTCCATCCCCACTAAGTATTCCTGTATATTAATCTTAGGTAGAAGTTAGGGAAATTTAAAAAAGTGAGTCACACCTTTTTTATCCCACCATATGGGATTATAAAAATCAATCTATGCCCGCTAAGTCTGCTAACTTAGGTAAAATAATATAATTTTTCCTTTAAGGGGGATACTATGTCCAAATTTTCCTTGTAAATATGACGATCTCAAGACTACTAGAGTTAGGGCATCAATGTAGAATTTCATTTGAGTGGGAATTTATAAAAATTTATCAAAGAGTTACATATTGTATGTTATTCACTCAAATACATGTGATTGGATATGTTTGGTTTTACACACAAATGATGGAAATCATTGATGATTTGGGTAACATCTTTACTTGAACATGGATCTATACTTGGGATTTCTTCACATAATAATTACATTCCCTTTAATTTACATGAGATAGATCTACCAAAGGAAAATCATCATATAATTATGAATCCATGAACCTACGATCCCTATAAATGTGTTTTATCTTGATTGTGGTATATTTAACAACTATTTACAACTTTATTCCCATTCTCATGGGATATGTAGTGACAACCAAGTACCTTATGTAAGATTCATCCATAATTTACATTCCAACCAATCCCTATCCCATTATGAAGTTCAAATACATTCCAATTTTAGGGTATCCATGCCCTATTCCCAAGAAACTTCCGGTTTGAGATTTATCCACATAGTCATGTTCATAATACTCTTGTGGGTAGCACCTCCAATTCCTTAGTCGAAATGCTCTTGAAAAATTCTCTCATGAGGATCAATATCAAAGCCCGATTGATGTTGGGATATGAGGAAAAGTGATCTACAAATACCTTATAATCATATTAATTTCATGCTGAAATAATCTAATTCTAAGGGGGGGGGGGATTTGTTGATGCTCATAATTTCACATCGCACACTTTTCTATGGAATAATGCATGACAGGAATATCATGTGATGGATAAGTGAGATTTGGGGTCTTCTTTAACCTAACTATCAGATTACACCTATCCATCATGGGATCATGGAACTAAGCACATATCATGGTCCCAAATCATCCAATATAAAGATAAAATTTATTCATACCTAGTTATGTGAATAATTTCAGATAGAAAATCAGTGTATGGCTATGATCAATTTCTAAATAATTTATTTAATGCACCAAAAATGTAGAGCAAAAATAACATTCAATACTCGATATACCAAGACAATCCAATGGAAGTCCATACCTCACACATGAAATATTCATGTGTTCATGATAATATCCATGTCACACTTGATATCATCATGTGAAGAGGATAAATATTACATGAACTTGTTTTTTGGCATTCAGAAATGGGACATTTATGAGAAATCTTGCAATACTATCCATTCACCCTTTGACATACAAACTAGACATTCAAAGCCCTTAGTCACACTATGGAATCATAAAACCTTGAAAATGTGACACATAAAAGGAGAGAAAAAATATTTTCCCTAAAAATTTACATAAGTCATCATGAT
The DNA here is from genome assembly GCA_963277665.1 of Viscum album. NCBI lineage: Eukaryota > Viridiplantae > Streptophyta > Magnoliopsida > Santalales > Viscaceae > Viscum > Viscum album. The sequence continues at coordinate 1,985,039,679 of OY728119.1, forward strand.
ATCCATCATTGAATACGCAACACATCAATGACGAGAAAAGTGGTCGTCCCCGAAAATGTTAGATTGCCGTTGTAAGATCCATCATTGGAAACAAGATGCAGAAATGGCATAGAAAGTGATTGTCCATGAAATTTTTTCATGTCATAATGAGATATATCAATGAACACTTGCCACATAAAAGGATGTCAATGAAACTATCGTTAACATTGTGTTCATTCCATTGTGAGATCCATCATTGATCATGTGAAACATAAAAGGTAAAAAAAGAGATTATCCTTGAAATTTTTTGTTTGTATTCTTGATATCTATAAATAGAAATTAGACCCACCAAATGAAAGAATAAAATCTATCCCTGAAAATTTTCACAAGCCATAGTGAGATACAACACTGATCATGAGATGGGCCATAAGCATGTAGGGAGACCGACCAAGACAAGGTTCGAGAGACAAAGTGAATTTTTTGTCCATGAAGCTCTCACATATCACCAAAAGACCCTATGTGGGTCATGATATAAATCAATGATGGGGAGAATGATTTTACTTGACTACATATACACAATCTCGAGGATTTGAAACCATTTTAAAATAAGAAAAGGAATAAAAGGGAGAAAGGTGAGAGCTTATTGCAGTCATAAAACTCACGTGATGACCCTATACATCCCACATGAAAGTTAGGTTGCCCTGGTGGAATGTATGACCGGTCTTGTAGGAACCTACTAGAATCTCACCCACATCAGGAAAATGGATTTAGACTTTTCTAGGACATCTCACACACCTCCTTTATCTCCCTAAGACAAATAGAAGTGTTTTTCCATGATGTTATCTTGAAACCCCTTGATTACATTTGTTGGTCACGTGATGAGTCATTGATAGGGATAATTATTTTCCTTGACAAAATCCATATAATTTTAGGAGATCCAAAAAAATAGTAAAATAATAAAAGGTAATAAAAGAGAGATAGGTGGAAGCCTCTTATAGTCATAAAACTCACAAGACAAACCCATGAATCCCCTGAGACACTGTAGAATCCCTAGTGACATATCTACTAGTTCACACATGTGCCCGGTAGCAAGTCACCACTATCACGTGAAAGGATTTTGGAATGTTCAGACAGTCTCTGTAACACCCCAAGATTTCATAGTGTGTTATTTCTTCTAAATAATTCAATAACTTTCACTACACGCAACACCGAGTTCAATCACACCATGACTTACCAAAAAAAAGCCATTAAAAAGAGGTTATGAATAGTATTAACTAAATTTTAAACTTTATATAATTCTTATAATTTTAGAATCCATATTATGAGTTTCTTAGACATAATGCAAGAACAGATTCATTTTCAGTATTGCACTTTTATCAACTTTTAATAGTGAAACAATTTTAAATACAAGATTTTAAACTTTTTGACTAAATGGGGACATCAAAAAAATTTAAAATGAAACATCCCAAGCTTCCACGGTACGCTTTCCTTTGAATAATACAGTAGCGTGTGTTGTACGCAACTTCGAGTTCTAACACACCACAACCAATCAAACTAGCCGTCATGAATAGTAATACCTACCTTTTAAAATTTTAGAAATTTTATCTCTCAAATGGACATCATTTTTGGATTCGGAGTATTGAATTTAGCCTAAGGTGAAATTTTGGTACTTTTCAGATAACTTTCATATTTTGATGAATAGTGAAAATTACTAAATTTTAATTAAAAACAACTTTTTTAATCAAAATAATTAATAGTGATAAATTATGAACATGAGTGGTTTTAAAGTATATTTAGAATATATTTTTACCATTTAATATAATGTTGGTCATTGGACATAATTTTACAATTAAACCGAACATAAACAAGTGTCAATCTTTTGATAGTTATTATCTCTTAAAAACACGCTTTTTGTTTTGACAGCGGGAATTAATTTTAAATTAATTTCTGCCACTTCTGTGTTTTGAATTTAGAAAAATGGATTCCATATTTGGAATCAGGTTTTTCAAATTGTGTAAATAGGTAACTTTTATTTTTAGACATTTTGAATAATTACTGCGGTAAATATTTTATTTACCATGGTTAAGGGTAAATCCGGTAAATAAGGGTTAAAAAATAATATTATAATAATACTAAATTACCCTAAAACGTGTCCTAGCCTTATTGGTTGATACAAGTTCGACCATAGGCATCTTGGGGTCGATTTTGGAACCCCATGGTGCCACTTGTAGGTGATAGGGACACTTTTTTTTATTAAGTTAAAATGAATACAAAAATGACACAAGAATATATCTTTTAGAAAAATAATTTTTATATAGGGTTATATATGTTGGATTTTAGATTATAAATATTCATTAGAAATATAAAACGATTTCGTACATAATGATATTTTATTTATAATTTTTAGACATTAAATAATTTAATTTATTTATGACACAATGATGATGAATTAATTACTATAATAGTGAAAAATTAAACTAATTGATATTATAAATACCAAACTAAATATAATATGAAAATTTTAATGAATTAAACGAATTTTATAGGATAATATGATATATTAGTATTAATTTAATTGACTTTGTTCGTAGTAATCAATCTTTTATGAGTTTTACAAAAATCAACTATTGAATAGTGTCAAAATTGACATAAAAGAGTTCTTAAAACAAATTTTATATTATTAATTGATATTAAATTCCTAAAAATCTAAGGTTCGTCCAAGAGACTTATATCATGATATGTTCAATATTAATGGACCACTTGGGGGTCGCTTGGATGTATATAGTATGTTTATTAACCATATTGTATAAAAATACAAAGAGACATTGTAAAAGTGAAACTAATTAACTTAGAGTTAATACTTAAAGATAAGGTTATATATAAGTACCCAAACCTGTCTAAATTCTATTGGTTGAGTTGTTTTAGACCCATACCCACCTTAACCTTTGAATAATAAACTTTTTATCCATTAGAAACCTAATATGAATTTATTATAAACTAATATTTCTAGCTTTTCCAAAGGTCCCCCTCACCCCTCTTATAAAAGGGCACTCCTCCTTCTCATTTCTTCACACCTTAAAAACCATTTGGTTTGCCAAAAATCTGCACAAATACTCTCCCAACTTCCCTCACTACAACCTAGAGGACTTATTTTGATCAGAAAGCCAACCTAAGGAGCCCTTTTGATCAAATCAATAGGAAGAAACCGAAGAAGAGGTAATGATTTCACCACCCTTTTCCAAGTTCCTTTCTTCCTCCACTTCTTATTCCTTTGTTGTTACCATTATAAAATAATAACTCCAGTATCATATATATACTGTGATGTTATTATAAATATGGTACAACCATATTCAGTATTCTATCCACCCTTTGAATAACATGTCACCATACGTGCGTACGTTCGGCTTACCGTCTCCACGTCGTGGTGTAATTGTTATTCAATAATAAATTACTTGGATGGGTATAATAATGATGTGTAACTCATGTAAATAATAAAAATAACATGTTAATGATTCTTTATATATGATATACCATCCATTTATATATTATTTTAATATCAAAAGAATGATATTGTCACTCGTGCATACGTACGGACTACCGTCTCCACGAACGCGATGAGATTCATTCTCCATCGTATCCATTCAAGTATAATTATCATTTGATGATATAAAAAATGATGTTTAAGGACTTTATATCATTCTGTATATGAATAATATACAAACTATCCTTTACAAACATGTCTTACGTAGCAAAAAATATAAAATAAAACAAGTAAGTTAACACCCGAAACAACGATAATATTAAGATATTATTATCAAATCAATATTAAAAGATCATATATGATATCATATTAATGTATATGATTATTGTATAATTTAATAACAATTATTTCACCATTATACAGGAGGTTAACCTACCCCAACCAAATAAAATTACAAGGTAAGGGTTATTTCACAATCTCTTCATTATCCGAGGATGTTTATACGTAATAATCTACTGGGATCTCTTTATCATCCACATCCATGTTTCTTCAAAATGTATTTCAAAACTTTTTTATCATTTAAAAAAGTATGGGTTAAAGTCATTTATACTTTTTATTGACTTTTTATAAGAGGAATCTTTCCGTCGTTTTCAAAACAAGTTCTTTTTTAACCTTTTCGGCAGAATTAAGGTAAGAATGTTTTTTTAACTTATACGGCGGGTGCGGTTATTTTCCGCCGTTATAAAATCTTCAAATCTTTCCTTACAAGCTTATAAGAATATTTTCAAAGAAAATGTTTTATTTTATATAGTTCTTAAATGATTTCAAAAATAGAAAGAGATATTTCTCTAAATAGTGTTTTGATTTCATCTATGTCAACATCCTTTGATGGATTTTACGCTTATTTGAAGTTGATTTATTATGATACAAAACTTCTATATTGTATTGAAGGTTTTGTGATATGTTTGACTGTGGATGTGCTATTTTTATACCATTCATAGTTTATGGTGAAATTATTGACATTTTTTATGCTAGTTTTAATACGAATGTTTATTTATGTTTAAACCTTTTCATATGGGAATGCATTGGACTTAATATGTGACGGGTGGAGCCCGCTATAGCTCCTCGATGCATCGGTAGGTCTCATGAGACAAACTAGTATCTTGGAACATGGCCTTGACAAAATATTATTTGTAGTCTTGGCACGAGGCCTTGGCTATGTGGTTATGATAGTCTGGCATTATGCATTCCAACATTATGAAAGTGGTTATTGATTTTGCATGTGATTATTCGATTAGTAGAATATCCATGTGAATAAGTAAATGGCATTATTTCATTTTATTTATTCCATACCATGTTGAAAGTTCAAGTTTGAAAGGCTTTTGTTTTAGTTATACATTGCCTTAAATTTTTATTCTTATTTATGAAAGTTTCCGCTATATTGTTATCCTTACTGGGCATTTGAGCTCACCACTTTTCTATGTTTTACTTTTCCCAGGAAGTGAAGATGTAAATTATGAATGACCTGCAGGGATATTATGAGGGGATATGAGTGTGGATTATGGAGAAATTATGTTGTTGTAGTAGTTTTTCATTTTATGATGTAATGTAAGACTTATGAATATATCTAGTGTTTCCAAGGAAACTAAACCAATCGGTCTTTCGAGATTTGATCTTTCTTGTGATCATGCCAATGTTATGTAATAATGCACCGACTCTAGGTAACTAGTGTCGGGGCGTTATAGTTGGTATCAGAGGAAGTTTAGTACAAACCTTGGAAGATAGATTTAGATAAACTCTGATTAGAGCACATAGATTTAAGATGAATTTTGAGGATTAGTATAGAAGAACTTCCTAGAATTTTGGTATTGTAGATTTTTGTGAGTATTCCGAGAAATACATCCCTGTCTGGATACGAGCAGGTAGAGGCGGATCTGAAAAATATGTACCTAGGGGTAAAACCCGAAAACACCGCTTTGAGCTAGAATCGAACGGGAACTGGTGCATGACAACGGGCCTTGCTGCACTCTTGGTTACGACACTCCCGTGGGATATGCTTAGGATAACTCTCATTTTCTTTACAAATCATTATGAAGGGTTTATGAGTATATACTTCCTCAAAGAAAATATTTTTATGATTATGGATTATATCCATAAATAGTTCAATTTATGTTAAGTGTTTTATAAGTATGGGATTATGTATTTTTATTCATAAACTAATCTAATGTATGCCATTGTTTAGAAATGGAGCCCAGTAGAAGGAATGAGAACTCTAGCAATTCACATGATACAAAGAGAAAGAAGGATCATATCTTTTATGGTCTTAAGCCAAAATTTACAAGAGAAATAGTCTTGCATGTATTATCATCATATGAAGAAATAATATCATGTGTTGATAAGATAAGTAAAGAGTTTACTGAGTCCTATGGCTTTGAAGGGAAGCAAGAGAAGAAAAGGATGGAAGAGAGAAAGATGGATAAAGGGAAGAGGGAAAAGAAGAATTTTACCATATGTGGTAACTGTGGAAAGAAACACCCTGGAACTTTCCTGAAAGGAATGGGAGTTTGTTATAAGTGTGGAGGAAAAGGGCACAAAGTACTTGACTGCAAGGGTAAGAAAATGGTTTCAAATGTACAATGATTCATTTGTAAGGAGTTTGGACACTATGCGAACCTATGTCCTAGTCATCAGACTATGCTGCAAATGATGCTATTGGATAATAATCAAGTTATGATACTACCACAGATGAAGAGGAATGATTAGAGTTCTTATGTTGATTATGTCAATTGAGTGTTGTATCAACAATGTACTTGTTATAATAATTATGGAGTATATAAGGATTGTACTACAGTACTATTTCATTAAGGACTTGAGATTGTGTGGAACAAAGATAATTGACTCAATTGCAGGATAAATTTTTGGAAAATATATGGTTGAGAGAATGATAAACCATAATATATTTCTGATACCGAGGTAGTGATTTTGGAATAATACATGATTGTTTTGGATAAATTATATTGGATATTCTTGAATACCTTGGAACTGATTAATGATTTGTATATTCCATCATTGTTGGGGTTTAAAACATTTTTGGATTGATGAAGTATATCTCGCATTCTATATGGAATAAGGGAGCATGAATGTAATCAATAAGGAATATGGTAATTCAGGATGTTTCAGTGTATTAAAAGAATACATGATGAAGGTATTCATATGCTATTACGGGGTAAAAAGGATCTACATTATGTTTACCTTCCTTATAAATGTTGGACTGTGAGTTTGGACAGAAGTATTTTGGATAGTTCTAGTTTGGATTATTTTGGATTGCCATAAAAGGACAACCCGGAGGTCGGGCGGCAACCCGTCGCATCCGGAAAGGCTGCGAGACTTGAACCCGCAACCGAAGGGCGACAAGGGTGTATCACCTACCACTGGCCCACGAGATATCCTGGATTAAATAATGTAGTTTTTATTAAAAGATCTTGTAGATGAATTATAAATCCGTTTATTTTGGAACCCTATACGAATAGTGTAAATAGAATTTTTTTACGTTCTATTATCTTTTAGAGTGAAAGATGAGTTTGTGGTAGAAATTTATTAATGGATAAAACTCTAATTATAAAGTAATTATATCTCCTTATGATCTTAGTCAATCTCATAAATAAATTCCTAAACATTAAGAAAAGGAACTTAGAACAAAAATGTTGTCCTAGATGGTACCTTAAATCATCACTAATTTATGGCTTTGGGATTGTTGGCCTTTTCATAGCCATGTTCTCTACCACTCTATATCAGATAATTGATGGTTAGATTTTTCTTCCATATCCATATTTTCCTACATGGAACCCTAGTCTGTGTTATTTTCGGTAATCTTCATACTTTCTACTCTTTATTTTAAATAGAGGCCTCATTAATTCATTTTTCGATGTGGGATTTCAACTAAGATATTTTGAAACGTCAAAAATGTGTTATCCTAATACCGTTTGTTTTGTTGAACTGATGGTATTTCAAATCATCATAGATTGATGAATTTAAGGACCTCAATTTTACACTTGTTTGTGATTGATGACCTCAATCACTACCTATAAATATTTACGTTTTTCCTCCAATTATATGTCTCTAATTGCCACCAATGTTCTCCTAATCGAGATCATAATTTGGTGGTGACCCTTTTATTTCTCTTTTCCTCATATTAAGACTAAATTTTAGTAACCCAATTTCTGATGTGGGTTTTCCCACAAATATATTTTCTATTTTCAACATTTTATTTTCTAAGAACAATTTCAAATTGCGAGGACGCAATTTATTGAAGGAGGGGAGAATGTAACACCCCAAGATTTCATAGTGTGTTATTTCTTCAAAATAATTCAATAACTTGCACTACACGCAACACCGAGTTCAATCACACCATGACTTACCAAAAAAAAGACATTAAAAAGAGGTTATGAATAGTATTAACTAAATTTTAAACTTTATATAATTCTTATAATTTTAGAGTCCATATTATGAGTTTCTTAGACATAATGCAAGAACAGATTCATTTTCAGTATTTCACTTTTATCAACTTTTAATACTGAAACCTTTTTAAATACAATATTTTAAACTTTTTGAATAAATGGGGACATCAAAAAAATTTAAAATGAAACATCCCAAGCTTCCACGGTACGCTTTCCTTTGAATAATACAGTAGCGTGTGTTGTACACAACTTCGAGTTCTAACACACCACAACCAATCAAACTAGCCGTTATGAATAGTAATACCTACCTTTTAAAATTTTAGAAATTTTATCTCTCAAATGGACATCATTTTTGGATTTGGAGTATCAAATTTAGCCTAAGGTGAAATTTTGGTACTTTTCAGATAACTTTCATATTTTGATGAATAGTGAAAATTACTAAATTTTAATTAAAAACAGCTTTTTTAATCAAAATAAATAATAGTGATAAATTATGAATTTGAGTGGTTTTAAAGTATATTTAGAATATATTTTTACCATTTAATATAATTTTGGTCATTGGACATAATTTTACAATTAAACCGAACATAAACAAGTGTCAATATTTTGATAGTTATTATCTCTTAAAAACACGCTTTTTCTTTTGACAGCGGGAATTAATTTTAAATTAATTTCTGCCACTTCTGTGTTTTGAATTTAGAAAAATGGATTCCATATTTGGAATCAGGATGTTCAAATTGTGTAAATAGTTAACTTTTATTTTTAGACATTTTGAATAATTACTGCGGTAAATATTTTATTTACCATGGTTAAGGGTAAATCCGGTAAATAAGGGTTAAAAAATAATATTATAATAATACTAAATTACCCTAAAACGTGTCCTAGCATTATTGGTTGATACATGTTCTACCATAGGCATCTTTGGGTCGATTTTGGGACCCCATGGTGCCACTTGTAGGTGATAGGGACACTTTTTTTTATTAAGTTAAAATGAATACAAAAATGACACAAGCATATATCTTTTAGAAAACTAATTTTTAAATAGGGTTATATATGTTGGATTTTAGATTATAAATATTAATTAGAAAGATAAAACGATTTCCTACATAATGATATTTTATTTATAATTTTTAGACATTAAATAATTTAATTTATTTATGACACAATGATGATGAAATAATTACTATAATAGTGAAAAATCAAACTAATTGATATTATAAATACCAAAATAAATATAATATGAAATTTTTAATGAATTAAACTAATTTTATAGGATAATAGGATATATTATGATTGCGTTAATTGAATTTTTTCGAATTAATCAATCTTTTATGAGTTTTACAAAAATCAACTATTGAATAGTGTCAAAATTGACATAAAAGAGTTCTTAAAAAAATATTATATTATTAATTGATATTAAATTCCTAAAAATCTAAGGTTCGTCCAAGAGACTTATATCATGATTGGTTCATCATTAATGGACCACTTGGGGGTCTCTTGGATGTATATAGTAGGTTTATTAACCATATTATATAAAAATACAAAGAGACATTGTAAAAGTGAAACTAATTAACTTAGAGTTAATACTTAAAAATAAGGTTAATATAAGTAGCCAAACCTGTCTAAATTCTATTGGTTGAGTTTTTTTAGACCCATACCCACCTTAAACTTTGAATAATCAACTTTTGAGCCATTATAAACCGAATATGAATTTATTATAAACTAATATTTCTAGCTTTTCTAAAGGTGCCCCTCACCCCTCTTATAAAAGGGCACTCCTCCTTCTCATTATTCACACCTTCAAAACCTTTTGGATCGCCAATACCCTGCCCCAATACTCTCCCAACATCCCTAACTACAACCTATAGGCCTTATTTGGATCAGAAAGCCAACCTAAGGATCCCTTTTGATCAAATCAAAAGGAAGAAACCGAAGAAGAGGTAATGATTTCACCACCCTTTTCCAAGTTCCTTTCTTCTTCCACTTATTCTTCCTTTGTTGTTACCATTATAAAATAATAACTCCAGTATCATATATATACTGTGATGTTATTATAAATATGGTACAACCATATTCAGTATTCTATCCACCCTTTGAATAACATGTCACCATACGTGCGTACGTACGGCTTACCGTCTCCACTTCGTGGTGTAATTGTTATTCAATAATATATTACCTGGATGGGTATAATAATGATGTGTAACTCATGTAAATAATAAATATAACATGTCAATGATTCTGTATGTATGATATGCCATCCATTTATATATTATTTTAATATCAAAAGAATGATATTGTCGCTCGTGCGTACGTACGGACTACCGTCTCCACGAACGCGATGAGATTCATTCTCCATCGTATCCATTCAAGTATAATTATCATTTGATGATTTAAAAAATAATGTTTAAGGACTTGATATCATTTTGGATATGAATAATATACAACCTATCCTTTACAAACATGTCTTACGTAGCAAAACATATAAAAGAAAACAAGTAAGTTAACACCCGAAACAACGATAATACTAAGATATTATTATCAAATCAATATTAAAAGATCATATATGATATCATATTAATGTATATGATTATTGTATAATTTAATAACAATTATTTCACCATTATACAGGAGGTTAACCTACCCCAACCAAGAAAAAGTACAAGGTAAGGGTTATTTCACAATATCTTCATTATCCGAGGTTGTTTATACGTAATAATCTAATGGGATCTCTTTATCATCCACATCCATGTTTCTTCAAAATGTATTTCAAAACATTTTTATCATTTACAAAAATATGCGTTAAAGTTATTTATACCCTTTTTTGACTTTTTATAAGAGGAATCTTTCCGTCATTTTCAAAACAAGGTCCTTTTTAACCTTTTCGACAGAATTAAGGTAAGAATGTTTTTTTAACTTATACGGCGGGTGCGGTTATTTTCCGCCGTTATAAAATCTTGAAAGCATTACTTACAAGCTTATAAGAATATTTTAAAAGAAAATGTTTTATTTTATGTGGTTCTTAAATGATTTCAAAAATATAAGGAGATATTTCTCTAAATAGTGTTTTGATTTCATCTATGTCAACATCCTTTGATGGATTTTACGATTATTTGAAGTTGATTTATTATGATACAAAACTTATATATTGTATTGAAGGTTTTGTGATATGTTTGACTGTGGATGTGCTATTTTTATACCATTCATAGTTTATGGTGAAATTATTGACATTTCGTATGCTAGTTTTAATACGAATGTTTATGTTATGTTTAAACCATTTCATATGGGAATGCATTGGACTTAATATGTGACGGGTGGAGCCCGCTATAGCTCCTCGATGCATCGGTAGGTCTCATGAGACAAACTAGTGTCTTGGCACATGGCCTTGACAAAATCTTATTTGTAGTCTTGGCACGAGGCCTTGGCTATGTGGTTATGATAGTCTGGCATTATGCATTCCAACATTATGAAAGTGGATATTGATTTTTCATGTGATTATTCGATTAGTAGAATATACATGTGAATAAGTAAATGGAATTATTTCATTTTATTTATTCCATACCATGTTGAAAGTTCAAGTTTGAGAGGCTTTTGTTTTAGTTATACATTGCCTTAAATGTTTATTCTTATTTATGAAAGTTTCCGCTATATTTTTATCCTTACTGGGCATTTGAGCTCACCCCTTTTCTATGTTTTAATTTTCCTAGGAAGTGAAGAAGTAAATTATGAATGAACTGCAAGGATATTATGAGGGGATATGAGTGTGGATTATGGAGACATTATGTTGTTGTAGTAGTTTTTCATTTTATGATATAATGTAAGACTTATGAATATATCTAGTGTTTCCAAGGCTACTAAACGAATCGGTCTTTCGAGATTTGATCTTCCTTGTGATCATGCCAATGTTATGTAATAATGCACCGACTCTGGGTAACTAGTGTCGGGGCGTTACAGTTGGTATCAGAGGAAGTTTAGTACAAACCTTGGAAGCTAGATTTAGATAAACTCTGATTAGAGCACATAGATTTAAGATGAATTTTGAGGATTAGTATAGAAGAAATTTCTAGAATTTTGGTATTGTAGAGATTTTGTGAGTTTTACGAGCAATACGTCCCTGTCTAGATACGAGCAGGTAGAGGCAGCTCTGGCACAGATGTACCTAGGGGTAAAACCCGAAAACACCGCTTTGAGCTAGACTCGAACGGAAACTGGTGCATGACAATGGGCCTTGCTGCACTCTTGGTTACGACACTCCCGGGGGATATGCTTAGGATAACTCTCATTTTCATTAGAAATCATTATGAAGGGTTTATGAGTATATACTTCCTCAAAGAAAACATTTTTATGATTATGGATTATATCAATAAATAGTTCAATTTATGTTAAGTGTTTTATAAGTATGGGATTACGTATTTTTATTCATAAACTAATCTAATGTATTCCATTGTTTAGAAATGGCACCCAGTAGAAGGAATGAGAACTCTAGCAATTCACATGATACAAAGAGAAAGAAGGATCATATATTTTATGGTCTTAAGCCAGAATTTACAAGAGAAATAGTCTCGCATGTATTATCATCATATGTAGAAATAATATCATGTGTTGATAAGATAAGTAAAGAGTTTACTGAGTCCTATGGCTTTGAAGGGAAGCAAGAGAAGAAAAGGATGGAAGAGAGAAAGATGGATAAAGGGAAGAGGGAAAAGAAGAATTTTACCATATGTGGTATCTGTGGAAAGAAACACCCTGGAACTTTCCTGAAAGGAATGGGAGTTTGTTATAAGTGTGGAGGAAAAGGGCACAAAGTACGTGACTGCAGGGGTAAGAAAATGGTTTCAAATGTACAATACTTCATTTGTAAGGAGTTTGGACACTATGCGAACCTATGTCCTAGTCATCAGACTATGCCACAAATGATGCTATTGGATAATAATCAAGTTATGATACTACCACAGATGAAGAGGAATGATTAGAGTTCTTATGTTGATTATGTCAATTGAGTGTTGTATCAACAATGTACTTGTTATCATAATTATGGAGTATATAAGGATTGCACTGCAGTACTATTTCATTAAGGACTTGAGATTGTGTGGAACAAAGAAAAGTGACTCAATAACAGGATAAATTTTTGGAAAATATATGGTTGAGAGAATGATAAACCATAATATAGTTCTGATACCGAGGTAGTGATTTTGGAATAATACATGATTGTTTTGGATAAATTATATTGGATATTCTTGACTACCTTGGAACTGATTAATGATTTGTATATTCCATCATTGTTGGGGTTTAAAACATTATTGGATTGATGAAGTATATCTAGCATTCTATATAGAATAAGGGAGCATGAATGTAATCAATAAGGAATATGGTAATTCTGGATGTTTCAGTGTATTAAAAGATTACATGATGAAGGTATTCATATGCTATTACGGGGTAAAAAGGATCTACATTATGTTTACCTTCCTTATAAATGTTGGACTGTGAGTTTGGACAGAAGTATTTTGGATAGTTCTAGTTTGGATTATTTTGGATTGCCATAAAAGGACAACCCGGAGGTCGGGCGGCAACCCGTCGCATCCGGTAAGGCTGCGAGACTTGAACCCACAACCGAAGGGCGACAAGGGTGTATCACCTACCACTGGCCCAAGAGATATCCTGGATTAAATAATTTAGTTTTTATTAAAAGATCTTGTAGATGAATTATAAATTCGTTTATTTTGGAACCCTATACGAATAGTGTAAATAGAATTTTTTTACATTCTATTATCTTTTAGAGTGAAAGATGAGTTTGTGGTAGAAATTTATTAATGGATAAAACTATAATTATAAAGTAAGTATATCTCCTTATGATCTTAGTCAATCTCATAAATAAATTCCTCAACATTAAGAAAATGAACTTAGAACAAAAATTTTGTCCTAGATGGTACCTTAAATCATCACTAATTTATGGCTTTGGGATTGTTGGCCTTTTCATAGACATGTTCTCTACCACTCTCCATCAGATAATTGATGGTTAGATTTTTCTTCCATATCCATATTTTCCTACATGGAACCCTAGTATGTGTTATTTTCAGTAATCTTCATACTTTCTACTCTTTATTTTAAATAGAAGCCTCATTAATTCATTTTTCGATGTGGGATTTCAACTAAGATATTTTGAAACGTCAAAAATGTGTTATCCTAATACCCTATGTTTTGTTGAACTGATGGTATTTCAAATCATCATAGATAGATGAATTTAAGGACCTCAATTTTACACTTGTTTGTGATTGATGACATCAATAAATACCTATAAATATTTACGTTTTTCCTCCAATTATATGTCTCTAATTTCCACCAATGTTCTCCTAATCGAGATCATAATTTGGTGGTGACCCTTTGATTTCTCTTTTCCTCATACTAAGACTAAATTTTAGTAACCCAATTTCTGATGTGGGTTTTCCCACAAATATATTTTCTATTTTCAACCTTTTATTTTTGAAGAACAATTTCAAATTGCGAGGACGCAATTTATTGAAGGAGGGGAGAATGTAACACCCCAAGATTTCATAGTGTGTTATTTCTCCAAAATAATTCAATAACTTGCACTACACGCAACACCGAGTTCAATCACACCATGACTTACCAAAAAAAAGACATTAAAAAGAGGTTATGAATAGTATTAACTAAATTTTAAACTTTATATAATTCTTATAATTTTAGAATCCATATTATGAGTTTCTTAGACATAATGCAAGAACAGATTCATTTTCAGTATTACACTTTTATAAACTTTTAATAGTGAAACCTTTTTAAATACAATATTTTAAAATTTTTGACTAAATGGGGACATCAAAAAAATTTAAAATGAAACATCCCAATCTTCCACGGTACGCTTTCCTTTGAATAATACAGTAGCGTGTGTTGTACGCAACTTCGAGTTCTAACACACCACAACCAATCAAACTAGCCGTTATGAATAGTAATACCTACCTTTTAAAATTTTAGAAATTTTATCTCTCAAATGGACATCATTTTTGGATTCGGAGTATCGAATTTAGCCTAAGGTAAAATTTTGGTACTTTTCAGATAACTTTCATATTTTGATGAATAGTGAAAATTACTAAATTTTAATTAAAAACAACTTTTTTAATCAAAATAAATAATAGTGATAAATTATGAATTTGAGTGGTTTTAAAGTATATTTAGAATATATTTTTACCATTTAATATAATTTTGGTCATTGGACATAATTTTACAATTAAACCGAACATAAACAAGTGTCAATATTTTGATAGTTATTATCTCTTAAAAACACGCTTTTTGTTTTGACAACGGGAATTAATTTTAAATTAATTTATGCCACTTCTGTGTTTTGAATTTAGAAAAATGGATTCCATATTTGGAATCAGGATGTTCAAATTGTGTAAATAGGTACCTTTTTTAGACATTTTGAATAATTACTGCGGTAAATATTTTATTTACCATGGTTAAGGGTAAATCCGGTAAATAAGGGTTAAACAATAATATTATAATAATACTAAATTACCCTAAAACGTGTCCTAGCATTATTGGTTGATACAAGTTCGACCATAGTCATATTTGGGTCGATTTGGGGACCCCATGGTGCCACTTGTAGGTGATAGGGACACTTTTTGTATTAAGTTAAAATGAATACAAAAATGACACAAGCATATATCTTTTAGAAAAATAATTTTTACATAGGGTTATATATGTTGGATTTTAGATTATAAATATAAATTAGAAAGATAAAACGATTTCCGACATAATGATATTTTATTTATAATTTTTAGACATTAAATAATTTAACTTATATATGACACAATGATGATTAATTAATTACTATAATAGTGAAAAATTAAACTAATTGATATTATAAATACCAAAATAAATATAATATGAAACTTTTAATGAATTAAACAAATTTTATAGGATAATATGATATATTAGTATTGAGTTAATTGACTTATTTAGAAGTAATCAATCTGTTATGAGTTTTAAAAAAATCAACTATTGAATAGTGTCAAAATTGACATAAAAGAGTTCTTAAAACAAATATTATATTATTAATTTATATTAAATTCCTAAAAATCTAAGGCTCGTCCAAGAGACTTATATCATGATAGTTTCATCATTAATGGACCACTTGGGGGTCGCTTGGATGTATATAGTATGTTTATTAACCATATTATATAAAAATACAAAGAGACATTGTAAAAGTGAAACTAATTAACTTAGAGTTAATACTTAAAGATAATGTTAATATAAGTACCCAAACCTGTCTAAATTCTATTGGTTGAGTTGTTTTGGACCCATGACCAGCTTAACCTTTTAATAATAAACTTTGGAGCCATTAGAAACCGAATATGAATTTATTATAAACTAATATTTCAAGTTTTTCCAAAGGTGCCCCTCACCCTCTTATAAAAGGGAACTCCTCCTTATCATTTCTTCACACCTTCAAAACCTTTTGGATCGCCAAAACTCTGCCCGAATACGCTACCAACTTCCCTAACTACAACCTAGAGGCCTTAGTTGGATCAGAAAGCCAACCTAAGGAGCCCTTTTGATCAAATCAAAAGGAAGAAACCGAAGAAGAGGTAATGATTTCACCACCCTTTTCCAAGTTCCTTTCTTCTTCCACTTCTTCTTCCTTTGTTGTTACCATTATAAAATACTAACTCCAGTACCATATATATACTGTGATGTTATTATAAATATGGTACAACCATATTCAGTATTCTGTCCACCCTTTGAATAACATGTCATCATACGTGCGTACGTACGGCTTACAGTCTCCACGTCGTGGTGTAATTGTTATTCAATAATATATTACTTGGATGGTTATAATAATGATGTGTAACTCATGTAAATAATAAATATAACATTTTAATGATTCTGTATATATGATATACCATCCATTTATATATTATTTTAATATCAAAAGAATGATATTGTCGCTCGTGCGTACGTACGGACTACCGTCTCCACGAACGCGATGAGATTCATTCTCCATCGTATCCATTCAAGTATAATTATCATTTGATGATTTAAAAAATGATGTTTAAGGACTTGATATCATTATAGATATGAATAATATACAACCTATCCTTTACAAACATGTCTTACGTAGAAAAACATATAAAAGAAAACAAGTAAGTTAACACCCGAAACAACGATAATACTAAGATATTATTATCAAATCAATATTAAAAGATCATATATGATATAATATTAATGTATATGATTATTGTATAATTTAATAACAATTATTTCACCATTATACAGGAGGTTAACCTACCCCAACCAAGGAAAAGTACAAGGTAAGGGTTATTTCACAATCTCTTCATTATCCGAGGTTGTTTATACGTAATAATATACTGGGATCTCTTTATCATCCACATCCATGTTTCTTAAAAATGTATTTCAAAACATTTTTATCATTTACAAAAATATGGGTTAAAGTAATTTATACCCTTTTTTTACTTTTTATAAGAGGAATCTTTCTGTCGTTTTCAAACAAGGTCCTTTTTAACCTTTTCGACAGAATTAAGGTAAGAATGTTTTTTTAACTTATACGGTGGGTGCGGCTATTTTCCGCCGTTATAAAATATTCAAAGCTTACAATCTTATAAGAATATTTTCAAAGAAAATGTTTTATTTTATATGGTTCTTAAATTATTTCAAAAATATAAAGAGATATTTCTCTAAATAGTGTTTTGATTTCATCTATGTCAACATCCTTTGATGGATTTTACGATTATTTGAAGTTGATTTATTATGATACAAAACTTCTATATTGTATTGAAGGTTTTGTGATATGTTTGACTGTGGATGTGCTATTTTTATACCATTCATAGTTTATGGTGAAATTATTGACATTTCGTATGCTAGTTTTAATACGAATGTTTATGTTATGTTTAAGCCTTTTCATATGGGAATGCATTGGACTTAATATGTGACGGGTGGAGCCCACTATAGCTCCTCGATGCATCAGTAGGTCTCATGAGACAAACTAGTGTCTTGGCACATGGCCTTGAAAAAATCTTATTTGTAGTCTTGGCACGAGGCCTTGGCTATGTGGTTATGATAGTCTGGCATTATGCATTCCAACATTATGAAAGTGGTTATTGATTTTTCATGTGATTATTCGATTAGTAGAATATCTATGTGAATAAGTAAATGGCATTATTTCATTTTATTTATTCCATACCATGTTGAAAGTTCAAGTTTGAAAGGCTTTTGTTTTAGTTATACATTTCCTTAAATGTTTATTCTTATTTATGAAAGTTTCCGCTATATTGTTATCCTTTCTGGGCATTTGAGCTCACCCCTTTTCTATGTTTTACTTTTCTCAGGAAGTGAAGAAGTAAATTATGAATGATCTGCAGGGATATTATGAGGGGATATGAGTGTGGATTATGGATACATTATGTTGTTGTAGTAGTTTTTCATTTTATGATGTAATGTAAGACTTTTGAATATATCTAGTGTTTCCAAGGATACTAAACCAATCGGTCATTCGAGATTTGATCTTTCTTGTGATCATGCCAATGTTATGTAATAATGCACCGACTCTGGGTAACTAGTGTCAGGGATATACAGTCTCCCACTTCCCCGTTTTCTCTATAAGACAAACAGAAGGGTTTTTGGATGAAATTACTGCACATCACCACACAAGAACCGTTTCTGGTAATGCAATGAATCACCAATGGGGTGAATTACTATCCTAGAAAACACCCATAAAATCTCATGAGATCCCCAACTTTTGTAAAATAAGAAAAGTAAATAAAAGGAAGAAATTTGGAAGCCTATTTTGTTTATAAAACTCGTGTGACAGACCCATGCATCCCATGAGACACTTCATAATCCCTAGTGGCATGTCCTCCTAATTGGTCAAGACCCCCTTGGCATGTCACCCCCATCATTAGAAAGGTTTTGGAAATGTCCAGGCAGTCTCATGGTCCCCCTTTGGCTCTATAGGAAAAATTGATGGGATTTTCCATGAAATGAATATTCATCTCCCTAATACCTTTTATTGGTCATGCATCACATTATCAATGGAGAGAGTGATTGTCTTAGAAAATAACTGTGCACACTCACAAGACCAGATTTGATTCATGTGATACATTCCATGAAATGTGGTGAATAAATGGGGTGGTGAGGCCTATAAATCCCCCACCCCAGCATGAAAAATGCAAGAAGATTTTGAGAAATAATCCTTGGAACCACTAATAAGCATCAGAGTGGATTTATCAGAGTAGATGATCTCAGGGATAGGAAGTTTTCTATCTTGTAGGATCCATAGAACTACCAGAGTGGTCATGAAACAAGAATTGAAACTTCACATGATCACTCATTGGTCTCATGAATGACACATGAGGATTCATGAGAAGAACATTGTGCATTTATTTTAGATCACATGGGACTTAAAATAATATAACACCAAAAAAATCTAATGAATTAAGAATATAAAGTAGGGAACATAGACTAAAATATGGGAGACTTATCTAATTAACATATAAGACGATCCTCATGCACTTACCATGAACCATTCAAGTCATGAAAAAACACTAGGACATGTCACCCAGATCATGAAACACTCCTTTGGAATAATATATGTATCATGAAAAGTCCCTTGAACATTTCGTATAAAGTCACATGTCTCACTCGAGCAATCTGACCAAGTCTAGAGACACTACTACAAAACTAACCCTTAACAGTACTAGAAAAGGCAATGATTAGGGGTACCATTTATAAGCAATATTTTCTAACACTCTTAAACAACACCCTTTTTCAGCACATTTTTTAGCACTGATAATGGGTTCCCTTTATCAGTTCTTTATTTTTAGTTTTGATAAAGGCCACCCTTTATCATTGATTTATTTTTAGTGCTGATAATGGGTTACCTTTATCGATACTTTTTTTTAGTACCCACAAAGGAATATTTTTTCATATCTTTTTTAGAACTGATAAAAGTGAGAATAAAATGAATAAATAAATAAATAAAAATTACAAATGAATTTATTATAAACAAAATAAAATATTTTATTAATTAAATAATTATCGATAAAAATGAATTAATTGATTATAAAATTTATAAATAATAAACACTCATAATTATTATATGTTAAATATATAGATATATGTCAAATGAATATTAAATGAATAATAATTAAAAAAAGTAAATTGAGAATAATATTAAACATTTTATTAATTAAATAATTATTGATAATGTTAACAAATAGTATATTTTAAATATATATATATATATATACATGAATGTATATAAATATAAATTATATAATCCAAAGTATTTATGCTTAAAATTGAATAGTAATATATTTAGTCAATAATGGTTAATAATTAAAAATTAATATGAATTAAAAATATTGACAAATTTCATAGAGTATTGGACATAATTGAATGTCATTTGATTTTTAAATTCAGCATAGATCAAACATATTATATTGATTTCTCATATACAATTTTGTCATTCATTTTTATAAACAACATACACACATAAATATTTTTTTAATTTAATCAATTTCTATTATTTATTATATATATATATATTTACTATGTTTTATTATTTTCAATATGTATTCATCTTTATTTTAATATTTCAAATTTTTTAATAATTAATATTTAATTAATCAAGCTTATCTAAATTTTCAATTTTGTTAAATTGCACTCATTTTTATTTATTCAATTTTAGCTATTTTTAATATGCAGGTACTTAAGATTAAATATTCATTAATAATGTTTATAATATATTTTTTAAAAAATTTATCAATAAATATTCTTATAAGTGTTTATTTACTAATTCTATACATTTATAATTATAAATAATAAATAATATTTTCAAAAAAGTATTTATATAATTATAAATAAATAATTATAAATATTTAAACAATTAAGAAACTATAATAAATTTATTTAAATAGTGATTATATTTACTACATTTATATTTATATAAATTTATTATATATATATATTTATAAACATACATAATGATATAAGTATTATTTTTAAAAGTATTTATATAATTATATATTGAAAGAATTATAAAACTATTATTTTATAAAAAAGTATTATTTTATGTATTATAATTACATATAATAAATATGCTTTTTAAAAAAAGTTTTTTTAAAAATCATTATAAGTATTTATCAGCACTTTTTTATACCTGGTAAATATCAATCTTTATCAGCACTAAAAAATCATTGATAAATATTCCTTTTATTAGAACTTATTATCATAACACATATAAAAGTGTATCGATCTATTTTAAGAACCCTAAACACTGAAAACTAGTTCATGATATCCAAAGCTTTCTACGGTAGCCACCTGCTATCAAAACTCCTTGTTGTTGAAACAATGCTCAAATCTTGGCTGAAATCAAGGCTCCAACTATTTCAAATCTAGAAACCAAGGCCCAAACAAAATCCAAGTTTTTCATTAGGTCTACTTTACCTCGATTATCCACTAAACCTTATCATACCACATCTGTGTATCCCAAGAACACCATTTGTGCTAAACTATAATAAAACCACCCAAAATTTATTATTATTTAAATATATTGAAGTATCATCTTCCCCAATAGGATGTGTCTCTACTTAAGACTTCATTGGTATTGTGTGACTGGAAATATATCAAACCCAATGTTGGGCCCTCATGACGTGAGGTATAATAGGCTCCCAATATATATATTTCATGACATCTATTTTTTGGCAATCATGAACCTTTTATAAATTCATCCATATAGTGGTCATTGTTTTCATTGGTTTTGAAGATTCTATTGAAAATTACTTGGGAACCTATTTTTCATATTATGATTGATAAATTAATGTGCCATGATTTCCTTGATTATGATATAAACCAAGGAAAATGTTTCACCAATCACTAACTTCTTGATATTGTACCTCAAATGATCCACAAAAAATTTCATTATTCTTTTCCCAATCCCAAAATATTATGCATTCGACATATATGAGGACCAACATCCTTTGATTATTATCTTTGATTATGTAGAGGGTGTGTGTAACAACCTGAGATTTTATGAGAATTATTCTTTTTAATTTCATTGATGTCTTTTGTTGTACGCTACACCAACATTATCTTGTGCTATACGCAACACCGTATTAGCTTGCAGTATACGCAACACTATTCTTGGATAGTGTTACACACAATTTCAAGTTCGTTTGATAGTAGTTATTCTACGCAACACTGAGTGTATATATATATATATTTAATGTATAAATGAAATATTGTTGGATTCTATTATACGCAACAACAAAAGAGTCTTTCACTACACGCAACCCTAACTTGGATTACATTATACGCAATCACGACCTTCCTCGATAGCATGTGTAGTACGCCATACCGAGTTTCACTAAACAACGATATATTGTTATAATATTATTATGGACTAGCTGTTATGAATAGTATCAACTACATTTTGAATTTTATAACATTATTATTCATCTTACACATTTTCTAGAACATGGTATGAGAACAAAATCAATTTTTCGAGTAAAATAAGTATTTTTCATAAAATGTAGTTTTTCCACCTTTTGATGGCACACCCACTTTAAATCTAGTTTTTGACATGTTTATAAGTTCAATTTGAAAAAATAAAATTCTTCCTTGGAATCAGGATATATAAATTTATTTTGGATAAATGTTTCATATTATTCTGATAACTTTCATATTTTGAGGAATAGTAAAAACACGCTATATTTTAATTAATTTTTTTTCATCGCAATAATTTATATGGCTATATTATCTTTTTAATTTGTTTTAAAGTGTAATTAGAATATATTTTTACCATTTAATCCAATTTTGGTCATTGTAATTAATTTCACCTCGAAATTGGACATAAACAAGTGATTATCTTTTGATAGTTATTGTTTCTCAAAAACACGCTCTATGTTTTGATGAAGGGAATTAATTTTAAAATTAATTAATGACACTTCTTTGAAAAAATAGACATCATTTTTGAATTTGGAATATCAAATATAGCTTAGGCTGAATTTTTGGTATTTTTCTGAAAAACTTCAATTTTTTATGAATAGTGAAAACACCGAGTTTTTGATTAAAACCGACTTTTTATTTAAATAATCATTTATTTGATTTAAATTTATTTTAGGTAAAAATAGATACATAATAATTATATAAGTTCAATGAAATTCATTTGAATCATTTTATAATAATTTTAGATTTATAAAAATTGTATTGAACTTTTCACCGTCTTTTACCCACCTTCTATGAGCTTTTGTAATTTTTAATAAAACTTAATTTTACCGCTTCTGTGTGTTCAATTTCAAAAATACGAGAGACATGGTTAATATCAAGGAGTAAAATGTGGTTCAATTAGATAAAAATAATTTTTGGTGAATAGTAACTTTTTAATTTTATTTACCACGGTTAAAAGTAAATAGGGTAAATCAAGGTAAAAAGAAAATTATAATAATTCAAAATTACCTTAAAACTTGTCCAAAACTCATTGGATGAGTAATGGTCGACCATGGGCATCTTTGGGTCGATTTTGGGACCCCATGTAGCCACTTATGAAAGAAAATGACACATTATATTAATTAATTTAATGTAAATAAAAAATTGGCATTAACAAAAATCCTTTAGTAATTAATTTTTATAAGGTGCTATATAAATTATATTTTCGACAATAAATATTAATAGTAAAGATAAAACTATTTCCTACGTATTGGTATTTTTTTTAATAATTTTTAGACATCAAATAATTTAAATTATTTATGACACAATAATGATGTAGTATTTACCTCATTAATAAATGATTTAAATAAATAAGATTATAATGATTAAAATATTATCCAAAACCCGTCCAATTACTATTGGATGATTTTATTTCGAATATGAGTCATTTATCTTTGACATTAATGTGTTTTGGACCTCTTGAAACCAATGATTAGTTTATAATAATATAATGTTTTCACACTTTCCTAAAGAGCCCCTCCTCTCCCTTATAAAAGGAGACCACTTCTATGCAATTCCTCACACCTCTAAAGCCTTTTGGCTCGTCCAAACTCTACCCAAATAAGCTCCCTAAATCCCTATCCTCCCCCTAGAAGCCTTAAATTATGCAGAAGGCACTTCAAGAAGTCCTTTTGGTTCAAACCAAAGGAAGTTACCCAAATTAAAGGTAATTGTTTCTCTTAAGTTGTTTTTTTATTCTACTTCTCCAACCCCTAAACTCTTTTTAATCCTTTCTTTTGTAAAATCAACAGTATCCTAAAAATACTAGTATGTTGTTATTAGAATTATTATAAGTACACTTACACACACATCCATCTAATGGATGAATAACATAATGTTTCTGTGGATGGAAAACTAACACCTCACGAAACGATGATTGTTCGATTTTCTCCTACCGCCTCTCATGGTGTCCATTATGATGGAAATATATTTATATATGATATATATTATTTTTATGATTTCATTATGCTTCTTTACTTCCCAATTATATCAAGCCATTATGGTTTCCATAGTTGGTAAATACGATAATCTCATTTGAGGAAGTGCGGACTACCGCCCCCTCAAAGTGATGTGATTCGTTAATGCCTTATGTGGGATGTATAAAGGATGGAGTTAATGATATTATATATGATATTATACTGGAATTATAATATACCTATTCCATTAAAATAATAAATATAAATGAAAGTAGAATTTATGCGCACGTACGACTTACCGTCTCCATGAATGGTGCATTTCATTTCTTACCTCCATATGTTATGTACTAATATAAAGACATGTATATGATGGATATATAATGAATATATATGATATATAAATCATTATTTACATTCTTGAAGTAATTAAATCATGATATAAGTAATAATAACATCAAGAACAACAAGTCCAAACACGTACGATAAATAAGATGATTTTACCCAAAACGTTGCTTTAACATGGGATTTACAAAAGAACGGGTAATATAATGTCATACGTAAAACATATATGATATCATAACAATGAATATGATTCTTTAATAAGTCAATGACATTATTTAAATCATTATACAGGAGGTTCGGATATGTACGAAGCATATCAGACCTAAGGTAAGGGATAATTATTCCAATCTCATTCTTATCTGAGTTTGTTTATTCATAAGTATTTACCTGGGTTATATTTATCATCCATGTCCCTGATTTTTAAAAATGGTTTCATGTATGTTTAAATTCCTTTTTATCTATTTGTGACTTTTAATACATGGTATGTAAGGAATCTTTCTTTCTTTAACCATACGAGGTACTTTTTGACTTTTCTGACAAAAGTATGAGGAGAATGTTATTTTTAACTTATACGGCATGAACGGATTTTTACGGTTTAATAACGCCTCATTTTCATGAAGCTTACTATAAAATATTGCATGATTATTTTCAAAAAAACCGTTTTCTTTTAAAATTTCACGGCATTTTGTGAAAAGAAAATGATTTTGAAGAAGAAAGGATATTTTCCTCAAGATTTCATTTCAAGTGTTTTATCAAAATTATTTTCCATCTAAAATGACATTATTTAATATGTCTATGTTTCAAGTATAAAGTATCAATTATTTACAAGGTTTTATTATTCTTATGATGAAATGATATCCATTTTTTTATATGGATTATGTTATGACGGCATGATGTTTAACGATCCCATTCTATTACATGGGTTATGCGATGATGTGTGATTTATGATTTTTTGGCACATGAAAGAATGATTTCATTATGAGATGGGTGGGACCTATATCTCCCTCCAATGCATTGGGTAAAAAATAATATCTCATGAGATAGAAATGGCTGGAATGGTAAGTTAATTGGGTTCAGTAATACAGGACTGGAACAAGGAGTGAACTCGATTCAGAAAGGGACTTTGTCCACTAAGATGGTCTTGGCAGCAATGCCTTTGCTACTATGGAAATCATATCATGTGATTAATGGTTTCCACAATCACATGTTTTATTCCCATGTTATTTTATCCTGATTAATGTTTCTTTATGATCTATGCCTTATGTACTGCAATGTTTTATGTCATTGCCCAAGAGTTTGATGTTTAAACATTATGTTCATGTTTTTAAGTTCAAATGTATATGATTTGTTTTATTTTCTCCATGCTTACCCTTATTGAGCATTTGAGCTCACCCTTTATATGTTTTCTTTTCCCTAGGATTTAAAGAAAGGTTTTAGGTAAGAAACCCAAAAGGGGAAGATCTTTATGGGATATTTTGAAGATATTTCACCACGATTAGAAGATTACGTTCTGAGATTCCAAAGACACTAAACCATTACGGTCCTTGTATGACTGTTTTTGTTATGTATTATTTATTCCGAAAAAGTAATGTAATGTCCATGTAAATCAAGCTTTGGGTCTCTACAGTTGGTATCAGAGGGAGTTTTAGTTAACCTTTGGAAACTAGGATGCAAAAACTTTAGTGAGATCCCTATAGATATTTCTAAGGTATGTCTAGGGATGTCCCTAAGGTTAAGTATAAGTATAGGTTACTGTCCTAGAATTACGGTAACAATATTAGAATTAAACCTAATATGTTATATATTGAAGTTACTCCCCCTTTATTATGTTGTTTTACCTTTCATGATTTTTGCCTCTCACACTATTCTTTTTGGGTTTTAAAAAATGGTTGGAAACAGGAAGATTCAGGATAATGGAGAATATGATGGACAATGAAATGATATTATTCATGATCAAGAAAATGAAATTTGATTTGGAAGGAAAATATTTTTATTATGCCTAATCAACAATCTCATAATATGATCAATAATCTCAGCTTTGGTAAGTTTCCGAACTCAGCTAATAAGAGAAAGATGGAGTTTCAAGATGATCATAGAGGAAATAAAGTTCAATTTCCCTCATGTAAGTCATGTGGGAAGAGGCATCAAGGAGAATATTTCAAAGGAACTGGAATATGCTTTGGGTGTGGAAAAGAAGGACACAAATCTAGTAATTGTAAAGGAAAAGGTTCAGTTAACACCATGGACAAGGATAATGGTATTGCTAAGACATAAACAACGGTTAAATGTTTTAAATTTGGAATGTATGGGCATTATGAAAACCAATTCCCTAAGGGAAAATATCATGAATAGAATCAACATGGTCATATGGGTAGTATTAATGTGGATGATGATGAAGAGACTACAAATGATATGTGAGATGAAAGAATTGTTGAATATCGGTCAATGGTTTAAGAAGGTAGTGGAATGATTACATGTTTATCAAGAGTAATGTTGTATATGTATTCTCATGGTACTATGGAATAAAGAGAAATTTAAGGATTGTTACCCTCTTGCCTTTCCTTAAGTTTTTAAAGTATATGATGAATGGTTCTGGTACAACCCCTTATAAAAAAAGTTTATAGAGGAAATACATGCCATATTACTTGAGATGGAGAACATCTCCAAAAGAGATCGTGGGAGCGAGATAGACTTCGATGAAGTCAAGTCTCAAGGTATACTAGAGTTGGTACAACAACAAATTCCACAAAGACCCATGGAAGAAGAATATTTTCTAGAGACACAAGTACTGTCTAGGAGTACAAGAGAGGTTAGGGAACCGAAACGGTAAGGTTTTATTGTTACTGAGGATGGTGAGTACTTATTAGTTGTTAATTATGGTTCTATAACCAACAAGGAAGTAGTAAGTGGAATATACGTTTCCAAGTGGCAAAAAGCCATGAATTATGAAATGGATTACATGTCCCAAAACCATGACTGGATTTTGGTAGATCCTCTTATTGATGTAAATCCAGTTGGTTGAAAATGGGTATTCAATAAGAAACTGGACATGGATGGACAAGTCAGTACCTATAAGTCACGACTGGTTGCAAAAGGTTTTAAACAACGTCAAGGAATTGACTATGATGAAACCTTGTCACTAGTTGCAATGCTTAAATCCATCAGAATTCTACTTGCCATTGTAGCTTACCATGACTATGAGATTTGGAAAATAGATGTCAAAACAACATTCCATAATGGGAACCTTTAGGAAGTTGTCTACATGACACAACCTGAAGGGTTTTTGACTCCAAAGGATGGAAATAAATTATACAAGTTTCAAAAAATCATTTATGGATTAAAGCAAGCGTCAATGTCATGGAAAATGCTTTTGATGAAGCAATAAAATCATTTGGTTTTATCAAGAATGAATGTGAGACTTGTGTCTACAAATAGTTTAGTGAGAGTGAAGTCATTTTCCTAAGAGTGTTTGTTGATGACATATTACTTATTCGAAATGAGATTCCAGTCTTACAGTCTATTAAGGCATGGTTGAATAAATGATTCTCCATGAAAGACTTGTGCGAGGCAGTGTATATTATTGGGATCAAGATACAACATGATAGATCTAAGAGACTACTGGGCCTAAGTCAAAGTACATGCATTGATAAGATACTAAATAGATTTAGTATGGAACAATCCATGAGGGGATTTTTGCTAGAATCAAACGACATTCATATTTCCAAGAAAATGTGTCCTCAGACACATGAGGAAAGAAAGATAATGGTAAGGACTATATATGAATCAGTGATTGGGTCAGTCATATATGTCATGCAATGTACTAGGCTTGATGTTTCCTACATATTGAGTGTAGTAGGAAGATATAAAGATGACCTAGGTGACCACCATTGAATGGAAGTCAAGACTATCCTAAAGTATTTTAGGCGTACTAAGGATATGTTCATGTTCTATGAAGGAGATGAGGAACTATTCATTAGAGGATATGTAGATTCTAGTTTCTATTTTGATCATGATGACATGAAGTTTCAAATGAGATACATCTTCACTTTGAATGAAGGTGTAGTGAGATGGAAGAGTTGAAAGTAGACTATGGTCGCAGATTCTACAGCAGAGTCTGAGTATATTACAGCTTCCATGGTAGCTAAAGAAGCAGTTTGGACGTGAGGCTTCATCCAGGAGATAGATGTGAAACTTTGCAGTAAAGATCCCATCACACTGTACTGTTTTAAAACTGCAGCAGTGACTCTTACAAAAGATCCATGGTCACATCAGCGGACGAAGAACATACTTAGGATGTATCATATCTTGTGGGATTTTTCTCATAGTGGTGAACTTGAACTGAGTAGTATTTCCATGGAAGAAAATTTGGCGGAGCCCTTGTCTAAAGGCCTCACTCGGTAGAAACCTGATCATCATGTGAGGTCTAGCGGATTTAAATTCGTAGGCAGTTGGCTCTAGTTGAAGTAGTAGTTTATAAGAGTTGGTGTCCTAGAACCAATTGGATTTACATTGATTAAAGGATATTTAGTGTGTTATTAAATATTGTTCATTTTTCTACATGAAAATAATGTAATAATTTCCTAGAGTATTTATTTCATTGATAAGGTCATGGAAGTTCCCCGCTATGATGAGAAACTTGATATTCTATAACAATATTCTTTAATATTGTTTTGTGGTTGGATGACATGCTATTATGGGACACATATAATGAAGATCGTCAGGTGCAAGTACTCGTAAGCAGATGAGACATCCTCTCATGAAGTTCACACTTGGTAATATCCAAGATAGAATATTATGAGAACAGACATGCTAGAAGAAATTATGCATGTTTTAGTGTCATTGGATATTTCTATCTGGGAGTGTGTGTAATGATCCATTGACTTTAATATTATCATTAATACGTGTCATGACATACCCAATTTGATTTACTGACGAAAACCGTCATGCAGACAATTTATGGGAGGTAGGGTACATAGGGTGTGTCACGAGTGACATGTTATTAATGGAAAAGTCGAGGAAGGATTTGGCCATTCTATTTATGGAATTTGATTTCTCGGCCCTTTGATAGAAATAGAATCACACGCGAAATTCTATGGCCATGCTGTAACAACGAGTTTATTTCAGGTATTCAAAGAACGAAGTATCAAGCATAAAAGTTGATGACACAATCATGAAAACTACTTGATAAGATATTTCAAAAAATTTATTATATTACGCAGTGAGTGTTCGAATGTGGATGTCATTGTTGCGACTTTATGTACTTTCCCTTGGGTGCCTTGACTCATTGCAATATAGTACTCTTCGACTTTTGGAAAGCCTACCTAATACCAATGAGAAAGAATCCTAGAGGGTCACACACTAAGTGTTTTTGGTTATCTCGGATAAATTCTATTTGAATTTAATTAATAAAATAAATATTATTCTCAATACCATGGAATAATTTTATTCAAGTTACAATGATCGCATAAATTAAATAAAATATATTTATTTATTTTATTGAACATTTAATAAATATTTATTTACTAGTTTGTAAATAAAATATTTATTTAAGAGAATAAATTATTTATTTATTTATTCAGGTGTTCAACAAATGGAAGTGGAGTTCGAGCGGACCAAGGTTGATCTGATAGTAAAATAATTATTTGAAAGATGTTAAATAATTATTTAACTAGTTGGAAAAAATTAAAATA
This sequence comes from Viscum album, assembly GCA_963277665.1. NCBI lineage: Eukaryota > Viridiplantae > Streptophyta > Magnoliopsida > Santalales > Viscaceae > Viscum > Viscum album. The sequence goes on from OY728119.1 coordinate 1,985,070,061, forward strand.
ACGCTTATATTACTTTATAACATGGTATTTAATTTATAATTCCATTTTTCGCAAGTTGGAACACCATAAATAATGACATGGTATTATTATTAAATGCATGGGTTTTCTCTAAGTTCTTGAATGCATTTAATTGTTCCTATACAATTAAATATTGTAACTAAAATTCCATGTATATAAATATTCAAGTACGCCTATTGTGCCAGACACCACACTACACACCTGGTGAATTGAGAATTGTGGAGCCAAACAATTTATCTCTCGAATCCTCTTCTCTCCCCTCTCATGAACGAGAGACGTTCTTCATGGACAAATAACAAGAGATAAATAATTACTGACACCAGACACTCGCTTCACCATGCTAGCACCTAGAGAATGAGTGATGTCAATTAGAGGCCATTAGAGAACGTGTGGATCACCACTAGAGACATTCTAGTTTGGATCCTTACAAGCACAACAAGATAATCCAAAAGGGTCATTCCGGATGATCGACATCATCATTGAAGAAAAATACCAAATATACAAGTATTATTTTTCTTTATGAAATTAATTAAATTAATTATAAACCTGATATTCAAGATCCTCTCAAAGGTTTATGGCCTCTTTATTCTTTATGTAAATCATTGATTATATTCTACGGAGACATGCATTCATCATCATATTGATCTTGGAATAATCGTTAATCATGGAAAAAATCAATGTTGGGTCCTATCCCAACCACGCTTCTACTACGCCTGGAACCTTCCACATCACCCTTTTTTATTCTAAAATTAATCATCCTTATTTTATTTTTTATCATTTCAAATCAGATTCTATTTATTTTCCATCTCATAAGCCTTTTTTTTTGGGGAATTGGTCTATTTTTCATATTTTTCATGCTCCAGCTAAAATCAAAACTTTCTAATGGAGGAGTGAAGCTTCCTAATCATGAGGTATGTGTTTTATAGCTTTTCTGCCAAATTATTTCATGTTTATAATATGTTCCCATTGTGTCTCACATCAAAATCTCCATGGATTGACTTCTAAATGATGAAATGTTTTAAATAAACAATTAATAACATTAGTTGGATTCCCTTAATACTCAATTACATCTTTTGATGTTGTCTACCACATTTTAAACTACCCATTGGGGTGTATTTTTATATTCTTGAAAGTCTTATGTTTTGAATGGGTTCTCAAACAACCTTTTGAGGTGTGTTGTCTTATCTCTTCTTACATGAACTGGTTAAATGCAGTTGATCAAGTTATAAATCTTGTTAACGACTCACTTAGATTTGATCACTATTTAAACTACTCATGTGTGTTTATATTGGAAAATGTGCATGATTACCCACATTTCAAGAATAAAATGGACCGATGAGAATTGGAAAGTATAAAATTTTCATCTTGTTAAGGACATGTCATAGTTAAAGGATTTCCTTTCCAGTTCACCATTTTTTCCCGATTGAGATGTGTGGTGTTTATTATGCTCAGAGTCCAAATTGTGGGGGTTTTATTTTCTAGAATCAGTTATGTCGGGTTCACCATTTCTGGATGGTCCCTAATGGGTTGTGTCCAATGAGTCAGAAACACCAAATGGATCTTACATCCAAGATAAATCATGGACCTATTTTATAAAGGTAGGTTATCATTAGAGAACTTGGCCAATGATATTTAAGAACTCACCATGATTGAGGGTATGGGATGCCAATCTCATATACCCTTTTGTTGGGAATTATTAACTACTCATTGAATCTCTTATAGATTTAAGAAATGTTCATGAATCTTTTGTTCATTACAAAGAATAACATGTCTCACCATGGTGTTAAAAATCAATTTTTGGCCTGTTGAAAATATATAATCATCTATATGTATCTGAGGTTATCCATCAATGGAATCCATTTATAGATTAATTAGTGATTCATTGATCACTTATGACTGGGATGATGGTTTTAATCCATGTACTAGGGAGATGTGGAACATATCATCATATAGGGAGATGTGAGTTTTTTTAATGTTGGGATCAAACCCATAAAATATGCTTTCTACATATATTTGTAAAGGGAATCAAGACCCATTTAGATTATAGAAACGTAATGGGACACATCATACCTTATAAGGTCATGTGATAAGGATGAAATCATGCAGTTTAATGTCATGTGGAAAGGATTCCTAGGCTGAATGTGGCTAGTAAACGTCTATTATGGGACATACACCAAATAATCTCAAAGGACCATGAAGAGATGTTGTCTCCATAGTGGGGATATGATCTTATTGGGAATATAGCCCAATAAGGTTAGTGATGAATGGGTATGAGAAAGAATATATCCCTTTGAGTTGGATGAGTCCCTACTGGGAATATTGACCATAGAATATTAGGGTGAATTTGAGGTTTTCAGTTTCTACTTCAGGGAGGCTTCCAACATTTCCCAGTTAGTTAGGAATCAAATATAACATAGTTCAAATAGTTTTTTGGAACTTACAGCTATTTATGATAACTATTTTAATGAGTATGGTTGGGTTTTACACTATATGGGAGGCCCGTATGAGTTTGGGCATGGCTGGGGATTATATGGAATAAGAGGCCCATATGGTAGTTTTATGGTTACATGGTTGGGGACTGTTCTAAATAGGAACCCGATGTTTGGTTGGGGATTACAAGTGAAATTATTCGATTTTGAATGGGATCATGTTGGTTCTATGGTCTCCAATAACTTCTAATCCCATGAGATTCATATTAGGTGTGATAAATAAGATGAAGCGATTGATCTAGAACACCACACAATCTTATTTTATTTTTTTGTGAATGAGGTGGAGGGGCCAAAGGGACAGAGAAAGGGAAATGAGGTGCCTATCTACCCTATTATTTTCGTTACTAGGATAGTAACATCAACTCATAACTATGACCCGAGGTTGGCGAAGAGGAGTAAGAGGGAATCCTACTATAAGAAAAGGTATGGGATTACTCTAGGAGGGATTCCCTTTGATGGGTTCCTAGGGTAGAGAGGACTATAATACACTACACCTTGAAGGGAAATGAATGTGAAATATCCACCCTCTCATCCTGGAATGGGGATGTCCATATGAGTAACTACAAGTTTAGGACCCTTATTACCATGCAAATTTATGCATGATAACATTACAAGGGATCATATGTTGAGAAGTTTACAACTAGTACCTAATTTACCATGTGTATGTATGTTCAAGAGGACACACCGATTTTTCCAATGGTTTGATCATAAAGATCTGGTGGATTTGGGAGAGATATTTTCTAGATGCCTCACATGGGAGCCTGATTAGGACTTAGAGCTTCACATTGAATTTTTTTTAGAGGAATTCCATTAGGGAACTTCATGGAGGGGAAAAGGTGGGGGAAAATTGGTAAATGACTATGGAGAAATGAAAGAGGAATATCTATACACCATATTATGTCTCAATCTTTATAGAGTGATGGTATGTAGTGTAACACCCCATGATTTTACAAGCTATATTCTTTTTAATTTATTTTATATCTTCGGTTTTGTGCTACACCAATATTGGCTTGTATTATTAGCAACAATATACTTGGCTTGTATTACACGCAAGAGCAACCTTCCTCGATTGCTTGTGTGGTACGCAATACCGAGTTTCACTAAACAATGATATATTATAATATTATTATGAAACAGCCATTATGAATAGTTTTAACCACAATTTTAATTTTATAACATTATAATTCATTTTACACACTTTCTATAACATGGTATGAGAACAAAATCAATTTTTCGTATAAAGGATGTATTTTTAAAATAATGCATTTTTTCAACCTTTTGATGGTGCTCCCATTTTAAATATAATTTTTGAAAAGTTTATAAGTTCAATTTCAAAAAATTAAACTAATTATTTTTTATCATAATATAAAAATTTACTTTGGATAATTTTTTCAATTAATATGATAACTTTCATATTTTGATGAATAGTAAAAATATGCTAAATTTTACTTAAAAGTAAATTTTTTCTTCGAGATAATTTATATGGTAAATTTATAATATTGAATGGTTTTAATTTATAAATAGAATATTTTTTTACCATTTAATATAATTTATTTCATTATCATTAATTTTACATTGAATTCATAGGTAAAAACATTTCAATCTTTTGTAATGTTTTAAACAAAAACCCATTTTTTTCGACAACATGATTAATTTTAATTTAATTACTTAAAATTATGTGTCATGAATTTGGGAAAATGGATTCCATATTTGGAATCAGTAGATTCAAATTATTTTAATAGGCTACTTTTATTTTTAGACATTATGAATAGTAACTATGCTAAATTTTATTTACCAAAGTTGAAGGTAAATCAGGTAATTGAGGGTAAAAATAATATTATAAAATTACTCAAACACTTGTAATAATATAATTGTATGATTATATTTATCTCTAAAACATACTTGGGACGAAATGGAATCCATGGGAACCCACTTGGATGAGATTAAGACCTTTAATTTATTTTATTTAAAGGAAAGTGAAATATGTCTCACTCAAACGTCATTAATTAAAATATTTTTAATATAAGGTTATAATGAATATAAATTCATATATAAATACTCATTTGAAAGATAAAATGTTTTTCTTAATCATGATAATTTATTTTTAATTTTTAAGAAATATATAATTACCTTAATAGCTTATACATTAATGATGAATAAATTATTTATTTAGTGAAAAATCAATAATATAGTTTTTATTAAAATAATAATACCCATAAAAAGGACCCAAAACAAGACCAAAACTTACTGGTCGAGTATATCTAAATTTTAATCATCCAAGTGTCGACTTGTGGACCATTCTAAGCCTTGTAAAACAGATCATAAAATTTATATTATTTTATTTTAAATGTTGTCAAAGTTGTCACCTACATAATTCAAAAAAGATAACACTTTAAAAGATGGGTGATTTAGAATATAAATTTGACTGAAATTATTATTATGAAATATATTATATTTACCTCCATCATTTTATTTTAGTTTTACTTTTTATGAAAAAAATCATTATATTAAATAATTATACAAAAATGTTGTAGTAATTATTTTATTAAGAAAATATCAAATAAATGGGTTTGAAAATATTAAAATAAATATTATATAAACTAATTAATGTGCTTTACGAATTTTATAGATAAATATCACATTTTAGTAATCTATTAAATATTTTGGTTCGAACATATCTTCTGTGTGGATTTAATTTAAATTCAACTAATTGAATAGTGTCAAAATTGACACTATTTTTATTTTATATAAATAACATATTATTAAATTGTTTAAAAATCCCAAAAAAATATAAAAATTAAAAATTAAAAATTATATTTTCTAAAATTTCATAATTTATCTAATTATGGACAATTCACAACCCATAAATAAGTATTTTTAAATTATAAAATTTAGAATATTATTACCACAAATAAAATCAAAAAGATTAAATAAGAAAAATCAAAATGATAAGGTTTAAAATAAATTCCAAACATGTCTTAATTTTATTGGTTGATGAGATTACCACCCTATATCATCTCATATTTTATGTTGAGTCATTTTGGAGGTTTTTATGGGGGTTTGATTTTATATTTTTTAGAGTTTCCCAAAGTGCCCCTCTCCTCTCTTATAAAAGGGCACCTCCTCCCTCTCCTCTTAACAACATTTTGAGTTTTCAAACTCGGTCAAACCCTGTCCATTTATCTTATCAACTTCAATAGAGACATACTAGAGGTCCTAGAATTATTCAAATACAAATATTAGGGCCCTAAGAGGAGGTTTAGAAGCGGCGCATCGAAGAAGAGGTAATATCCTTCACCGATTATTTCAAACTTATTTCTTCTTGTACTTCTTCTAAATGATTTGTTTCATTATTAAGTAATAACTTAAGTATCACATGTATACAGATATGTTATTATGAATATTAAAAAACAATATTTCACCTTCTATCCATCCTACGAAAAACGAAATCACCACGAGTGCGTACATACGGCTTACCGTCTCCACGCCGCGGTGTAATCTGTTTTTCCACCACGAGCTTACTTGGATGGGTATAACAGGGTAAATAATTACTATATATGAATATTATAATATGTTTATTATTATTAGATATTATATCATCCACTCCAATTACATTCAATAATTATGGGAATGATATCATCGCTCTTGCGTACGTACAAATTACCGTCTCCACGATGCGTTGAGATTCATTCTCCTTGTTAACCATTCAAGAATGATTATAAAGTATATATAATGAATAATAATGAGATATATGAAATAATAGTTCTACTGGATTTATGTATATATATATATATATGTGTGTGTGTGTGTGTGTCATCTACTTACTTCCATTCAAGTCAATAAGGAAAGTAAAACAGCGTTCATGCGTACGTACGACCTACCATCTCCATGAACGAGTTATTTCATTTAATTTATATATCTATTATATATATATAAAATGAATATATATATGATATATAAATCATATTTTGAATTCTGGAAGAAATTAAATCATGATATATGCAATAATATCAATAACATCAAGTCCAATCACATATGATAAATGTAATGATTATTACGCAAAACGTTGCTTCAACATGGAATTAAAAAATGAACGGGTAATATAAAGTCATAAGTGAATAATGTATGATATCATAAAAATGACTATGATTCTTGAATAAATCAATGACATTATTTAATTCATTATATAGAATTTTCGGACACATAAGGACGAAATCAGACCTAAGGTAAGGGATTATATCGTCTCACATTTTTTTCTAAGATACATATGCCTTAATCAGCATCTATTTCTTTTGAATGGTGTTTATTCTTCCCATGAATGTTTAATGATTTTTATTATGTAGGAAATAATATTTAAATATGAATGAAATTTTCTTTATTTTATGACATGTATGATTTTATTGATAATAAATGGTAAGGGGTCATTATTTCAATCTTGTTCTTACCCGAGATTTTTTATTTGTAAGTATACTGGGGTTATATTTATCAATTTGTCCATGTTTTAAAAAAAATGTTTTCATAATGTTTTTACTATTCTTCCATGCATGTTTAAATTCCTTTTTACCTATTTTTGACTTTTACTATGTGGTATGGAATAAATCTTTCTTTTGTTTACCATACGAGGCACTTTTTGACTTTTCCTGCAAAAGTATGAGGAGAATGTTTTTTTTAACTTAAATGGTGTGGACAGATTTTTACAATTTCATAATGCCTTATTAACATAATGTTTCCTCTATAATATTTCATGATTATTTTCAACCAAATTCTTTTCTTTTAAAATTTCACGTCATTTTGAGAAAAGAAAATGATTTTGAACAAGAAAGGATATTTTCCTCAAGAATTCATTTCAAGTGTTTTATCAATAATATTTTCCATCTATCATGACATTCCTAAATATGGTTATGTTTCAAGTATAATTTCACTATTATTTTCATGTTTTTATTTGGTTATGATGAAATTATATCCATTGTTTTATATGGATTATGTTATTAAGGGATGATGTTTATGAAACCCACTAAATTTGTTGGGTTATGATGAATGATTTTGGTTTATTTTGTGGAACATGAAAGAATGATTTCTTTATGAGATGGGTGGGACATATATCTCCCTCCAATGAATTGGATAAAGATTTATATCTTATGAGACAGACATGGATGGAATGAAAAGTAAATCCGGTTCTGTATTACTGGGCTAGAATGGCTAGTAAACCCGGTTCAGTAACAAACTTTATCCACTACGATGGTCTTGGAAGAAATGCATTGGCTACTGTAGAAATAATATCATGTGCTTAATGGTTTTCCACAATTAAATTTTTTATTCCAATGTAATTTTATCATGATTAATTTTCCTTTATGATGTATGCCTTATGTACTGCCAAGATTTATGTCATTACTCATGATTTTGATGTTTTATGTTCATGTTTTTGCGTTCAAATGTTTATGGGTTGTTTTATGTTCTCCATGTTTACCCTTACTGAGCATTACAACTCACTATTTTTATGTTTTCTTTTCCACAGGATATAAAGAGAGGTTTTAGGTAAGAAAAAAAAGGAAGATCTTTATGAGAGATGTTGAAGATATTTCACCATGATTAGAAGATTTGGTTCCAAGTTTCCAAAGACTCTAAAATAATATGGTCGCTGGGCATCTGTTTTTTTTATGTATTAAGTATTCCGAAAAATTAATGTAATGTATATGTACGACAAGATTTGGGTCTCTATAGTTGGAATTAGAGTGAAGTTTAAGTTACCCTTTCTAAACAAGGATGTGAAACCTTTAGTGAGATCCCTAGAGATATTTCTAAGGTTTGTCTAGGGATGTCCCTATGGTTAAGTATAAGTATAGGTTACAATCCTATAATTATGATAAAGATCATGAATTACCTCAGATTAAGCCTAAGATGTTAGAGATTGAAAGTACTCCGCCACGATTATGTTGTTTTCCTAGTATGATTTTTTCCACTCACACTATTATTTTTGGGTTTTAGAAAATGTCTGGAAACAGGAAGATTCATGTTAATGGAGAATATGATGGAAAATGGAATGATATTCTTCATGAGAAACCAAATTAAATGAGATTTGGAAGGAGAAAAATCCTTATTATGCCTAATCAGCAATCTCATAATATGATCAATAGTCTCAACTTTTATAAGTTTCTTGACTCATATAATAATAGAAAGATGGAGTTTTTTATGATGGTCATAGGGGAAAAAGGTTCAATTTCCCCCACGAAAATCATGTGGGAAGAGTCATCAGGGAGAATGTTTCAAAGGAACTGGAAGATTCCTTAGGTGTGGAAAATAAAGACACAAAGCCATTAATTAAAAAGGAAATGGTTCAATTAACATAATAGACAAGGATAATGGTATTTCTAAGACATCAACAATGGTCAAATGTTTTAAATGTGGAATGTATGAGCATTATGCAATCCAATGCCCTAAGGGAAATTCTCATGAAGAGAATCAGCATAGTCATATGGCTAGTATTTATGTTGATGATGATGATGAGACTACACCTGATATATGAGATGAAAGAAGTGTTCATGAATAAAATGATGAAGCTCGGTCAATGGTTCAAGAAGGTAGTGGAATGATTGCATGTTTATCAAGAGTAATATTTTATAAGTAATTTCATGGTACTATGTAATAAAGAAACATCTAAGGATTGTTACACTATTGTTTTTCCTTAAGTTTTTGAATGTATATGTTGAATGGTACTAGTAAACATGAAAGGTTATTCAGATATAGTTGGAAAGCACCAAATATGCGCATAATGAAAGGATAAGGAAATAATGAAATGTTTGATAGTATTAATGAGCTCATGACTAATATAAGGACAGAGTGATATCATGGTTTGAGTATATATAAATTTTGGGGTTTTGGTATGTGGAAAGAGTTATCTTTTGACAACATTCATGTTTTCACTAAGATTCTATGGTAATTCAGGTTTCAAGGGAATACATGATTAAGGAATTCACAAGTTCAGAATATGACCAACAAGATATATCTTATGAAATACGGGGTATAAATTATGGCATTCAATTCTTGGTAGATGACCTCTCTAGTAATATTTTTCTTTATAATATGAGATTGGAGTGATGTATTTTGGATAATAATAAAGGTTGGAATGGATTATGTTTGACATCAGATAATATTGTTTAAGGCTAGAACTTTTTGATATTATATCTAGAATGTTATAATAGTACAGTTTTAGAAAAAGTATAACTCGTTGGACGAGAGACAACCCATTGCGTCTGACAAGGATGCATGAATCCAACCCACAACCAAAGTGAGGCATTCCTTTATCACCTACGACTGGCCTACAAGAAGTCCATGGTTGGTAATTTTTTATTTTATTAAGCGGTATGATAGACGAAGTATAATTCCATTTTTGGAACCATATACGATTAATCTCACCATAGATGGAGTTATGAATTTTTGATTACCTGTACTAACTTTTTTTGAGACATATGGTATGACATATCATTCTATCGCAAGATCTTCTTACACTTCAAGATTTACAAATTCAACTTCATTTCTTTAACTAAGAGATGGAGAGGAAATTGTTCATGATATGAACAACAATGAGATTGTACCAAAATCAAATAAGTATTTATTATCATGAAAAATTAATCAACTATAGGGAATGGATCTTGAAAACCAAAATGTTATACTAGTACCTTATTATCCAATTAATCAGACGGTACCTTAGATCATCACAAATTTATGGCTTTGTGATTGTGGGATTTTTCATAGCCATGTTCCCTACCACTCTCCATCAAAACATAATGGTTAGATTTCTCTTCCATATCAACGTTTTCATCTATGTAGAATCTCAGTGATTAGTTACTTTTGGTGACCGTTATATTTTTTAACATTATTTTTAAAATTATGTTTTTGTATTCCTTTTTATGATGTGGGTTTCTATGAAATAAACTTTTATGTAGTAAACCATTTATAACCCCGATGAATTTCGAGGGAGAAATTCATTTTAAGGGGGGTAAAATGTAACACCTCGAGATTTTATGAGATGTATTATTTTTAATTTATTTGATATATTATGTTGTATTCTACACCAATATTAGCTTGCAGTATACAAAACAATATACTTGGCATGTGTTACACGCAAGAGCGACCTTCCTTGATAGCTTGCATGGTACGTAATACCATGTTTCACTAACCAATGATATATTAAAATATTATTATGAAACATCCGTTTTGAATAGTATTAACCAAATTTTGAATTTTATAACATTATAATTCATTTTACACTTTTTCAAGAACATGGTATGAGAACAAAATCAATTTTTTCGTATAAAGGATGTATTTTTCAAAAAATGCAGTTTTTCTGCCTTTTGATGGCGCACCCATTTTAAATGTAATTTTTGAAAAGCATATAAGATAAATTTGAAAAAATAAACAAATTATTTTGAATCAGGATATAAAAATTTTCTTTGGAAGAATTTTTCAATTTTTATGATAACTTTCATATTTTGATGAATAGTAAAAATACGCTAAATTTTACTTAAAATAAATTTTTTCATCAAGATAATTTATATGGTTAAACTATAATATTAAATGGTTTTAAAGTATAAATAGAAGATATTTTTACCATTTAATTTAATTTATGCCATTATCATTAATTTTACATTGAATTCATAGGTAAAAACATTTCAATCTTTTGTAATGTTTTAAAAAAACCCGTTTTTTCTCACAACGGGATTAATTTTAAATTAATAAGTGCAACTTATGTGTATTGAATTTGAAATAATGGATTCCATATTTGGAATACATAGGAGCATATTATATTAATAGGCTACTTTTATTTTTAAACAATATGAATAGTAACTATGATAAATTTTATTTACCACAATTAAAGGTAAATCAGAAAATTAAGTGTAAAAATAATATTATAAAATTACTCTAACACTTTTCATAAAATAATTGGATGATTATATTTCTCTTTAAAACATACTTGTGTCGAAATGGAATCACTTGTAACCCACTTGGATGAGATTAAGAACTTTAATTTATTTTATTTAAAGGAAAGTGAAATATGTCTCACTCAAAATTTCTTAATTAAATTATTTTTAATATAAGGTTATACATAATATAAATTAAATTATAAAAAGTAATTTTAAAGATAAAATGATTTTATTCATCATGGTAATTTATTTGTAATTTTTAAGAAATATATAATTACCTTAATAGCTTATACATTAAGGATGCATAAATTATTTATTTAGTGAAAAATCAATAATATAGTTTTTATTAAAATAATAATATCCATCAAAAGGAACAAAAACATAACCAAACATTATTGGTTGAGTATATTTAAACCATAATCATCCAAGGGTAAACTTGTGGACCATTTGGAGCCTTATAAAATAGATTATAACATTTAAATTTTTTTATTTTAAATGATGTCAAAGTTGTCACCTTCATAATTTAATAAAGATAATATTTTAAAAATTGGGAATTTTAGAGGATAAATTCGACTAAAAGTATTCTTATGAAATATATTAGATTTATATTCATCATAGTATCTTATTTTTAATTTTTATGCAAGAAATAAGTATATTAAATAATTATAAAATTTTTTGGTAGTAATTATTTTATTAAGAAAAATATCAAATAAATGGTTTTAAAGTTATTAATATAAATATTATATGGAATAATTAATGTTCTATATGAATTTTATAGATAAATATGACATGTTAGGAATCTATAAAATATTTTGGTTCCAACATATCTTCTATGTGAATTTAATTTAAATTCAAATAAGTTAATAGTTTCAAAATTAACACTATAGCTATTTTATAAAAATAACATATTATTAAATTGTTTAAAAAAACCAAAATCTTTAAAAATTAAAAATTAAAAATTATATCATCGAAAATTTCATTATATATCTAATTAAATACAATTCAAAACACATAATAAAGTATTTATAACAATTTAAAATTTAGAATATTATTACCACACAAATAAAATCAAATAGATTAAATAAGGATAAATCAAAATGATAAGGTTTAAAATAAATTTGAAACATGTATAAATTTTATTGTTTGATGATATTACCACACTATATCATCTCATATTCTAATTTGAGTCATTTTGGAGGTTTTTATGTGGGGTTTTATTTTATATTTTTCTGAGTTTCCTAAAGTGACCCTTTCCTCTGTTATAAAAGGGAACCACCACCCTCTCCTCTTCAAAACATTTTGAGCTTTCCAACTCGGAAAAACCCTTCCCATTTCTCTTATAAAATTTCCTAGAGACATTCTATAGATCCTTTACTTCTTCAAATACCATCCTTAGTGCCCTACAAGTAGGTTTAGAAGAGGCATGTCGAAGAAGAGGTAATATCTTTTTCTGATTCTTTCAAACTTATTTCTTTTTCTACTTCCCCTATATGATTTCTTTCATTATTAAGTAATAATTACAGTATAAATTTTATACTGATATGTTATTATGAATATGAAACAACCATATTTCACCTTCTATCCATCCTACAAAAAACGAAATCACCGCATGTGCGTATGTACGGCTTACTATCTCCACGCCGTGGTGTAATCTGTTTTTCCATGAACACCTTACTTGGATGGGTATAATGGTGGAAATAATAAAAATATATGATTATTATAAAATGATACTAATTATGAGATATTATATCATCCACTCAAATTCCATTCAATAATTACGGGAATGATATCATCGTTCGTGCATACGTACAAATTACCATCTCCACGGCGCGATGAGATTAATTATCCATGTTAACCCATTAGGAATGATTATAAAGTATATATAATTAATAATAATGAGATATATGACATAATAATGCTACTGGATTTATGTATATATATATATGTCATCTACTTACTTCCATTCAAGTCAATAAGGAAAGGAAAACCACACCCACGCATACATACGGCCTACCGTCTCCATGAATAGTGTATTTCATTTCATATATCTATCTATTATATATATTTATATATAAATCATTTTTTACATTATAGAAGTCTGTAAATCATGATATAAGTAATATTATCAAGAATAACAATTCCAAACACAAACGATAAAGAAACGATTATTACACAAAACGTTACTTGAACATGGAATTGAAAAATTAATGGTTAATATAAAGTCATAAGTGAATCATATATGATATCATAAAAATGTCTATGATTCTTGAATGAGTCAAAAAAATTATCTAAATCATTATACAGGAGTTTCAGATACTTTATTCACCTAATTTGTGTATACATTATTATATTCTTTATTGAAAAATAAGAATAAGTTTTCAGCATTTACCTACTGCCTAGTGGACAACTACTTTTATTTTGGTGATCTTGTTCATTTTTAGAGGGTTTTTGGCCAAATTCACAAAAAAGGAGAAAAACCGAGCAAAAAGTTCCAACTACACAGCATGTACCAATATACACGCTGTGTACTTTCAAGCTCAGACATGGGTTGACCAAGACAAAGACATTCCCAAGTAACCAAAATGAAGTACACACCATGTTATATGTTTACACACCGTGTATACTGTCCTAGAAGTGGTTGGTGGCCGAGAAGAGTCTACATGCCCATGTGGCTGGCCGAAGGAGACACGCCGTGTTCCACTAATACACGCCGTGTAGGCATTTCTAGAATTGGTTGGTGGATGAATTCTGAGACTACATGTTGTGTATGGCGGCACTAAACGTCATGTAGATTCACCAACCAGGCGGCGCCATCTTCCAAGTCAAAGATGGTGTGTTAGGCCACCCACCAGTGGAGAAAATGGGTGAAAATGCATTGAAAATAAGTACAAAGTGTGTACTTTCCTACATGTTGTGTAGTTTAATTTTATATAAAAGGAGTCCTTGGACTCCAAACCCGGGTGGTGTGTGTGGAGTATTTTATGGAGAAATGGTTGAGTCTTCAAAGGAAGGATGTTCTGCCATCATACCATCATTCTTCCAACTACCGTTGAATCATTCCCTTTTCAATGTTCCAAGCATGATTCCATTAGGTATCAATAGTTTTGTGATTATCATTTTCAATATGTGTAACTAAACACCCAGTGTGTTGGGGTTGTGGATGTTGATGAGTTGTCATTTGAATTATGTTGCTCTGAAAGTGTTTGTTTAAATAATCTATTCTTATTCTTCTTAAATCACATCATAATATCACTGGAAATTCTGTACCAGACCAAGGGAAAAAATTTTAGGGATTCAAAAGAAGAATAATGAAAAACAACTCCATGACCATTGGAAGTAACCGTCAGGTCAAAATGGACTAAGCCAAATAAATATCTGTTAAATACTAACTACCAGATCAAGGAGTTAGTCTCTTCATTTCTAAATATAATTTTTACCAGATCGAGGAAACATTATTACAAATTAATCCTGGAGATTTGTGTTATTATGAACAACACAACCTCATAAGCAACTTGATTTAATAATCAAATTATCACAAATCCATAACCCCAACACATTTCTTTCTTTATTTACATCAAAACCAATTTTCCAGTCTTCACATTCATTTTAGTAGTTAATTAGTTAAAAGAATCTTAAAGGCCAATTGTTCTTCTTGTACCCAAACAACCAACTAGAATTGATTCTAAATTCAGCAGACTTCACTAAAAACAAAAATACAAAATAAATTAAGCAAAGATAAAATAACCTCATAGTTTTTTGTGGATAGACCCCTTATTGGTGTTATACTTGTTAGGGTAAATTTAATTTGGGACACCCAAAACATACATTTGGTGAAATGACCTTCCAAATTTTGGTGTCATTGCCAGGGAACTAGAGTAATTTTATTCTTGTTTCAATTAAATTTGTATCAAATTTTTGTGAAAATAAAAATAAAAAATTCCCAAAAATTTCATTCCTAATCCCATTTATATTTATCTTTTGTTTTCCCTTTTACACCTGGGTTTTGTTTTGTGTTTGTGCCTGATCCCAGGTGCATGAACCAACGCCTCACATAGTACAGGGGAACCGAGTCATCAGATCTTTTTCTTCTTGACGTGAAAATCAAACGGACTTTGTCTCATCATCGACGTGCACTAGTTGAAATGCACAACCAGAATCCATTAACCATGGAGAACAAGGAGGAGGGAGAACCAGCCATTGATGCTACGATTGAACACCTATAACAGGACCAAAAGCCTCCCGCTGCTGGTATACCAGAGCAGGCACCTAGATGATTCATGGAATTCCTCCCATGGAACTACCAAAGGCAACTACAACAACCTCCTCCAGAGTACAACCAAATTCAACAACCGCAAGAGGTCTTCCAAAGGACGTATTTCACCCCTCAGGAGTATCAATACATGAAACATTCAACCCCTCAAAAACCACCTCCGTGAAGTACTCTTATGAAGTATGGTGTGCCATCAATCCACAGAGTTGATACATGCATCATTCGTCCTCCCGTACAGGCCCAACACTACGAGATCATGTATGCTATTATGGAGCTGATTCCGAACACCGTTCAATTCGGCGGCCTGTCCAGTGAAGGCCTGAACGC
Organism: Viscum album; assembly: GCA_963277665.1. Taxonomy (NCBI): domain Eukaryota; kingdom Viridiplantae; phylum Streptophyta; class Magnoliopsida; order Santalales; family Viscaceae; genus Viscum; species Viscum album. The sequence continues at coordinate 1,985,086,086 of OY728119.1, forward strand.
CCATCTATCAAATTTTCTGGAGATATGTGATACATTCCATTACCATGGGGTGTCTGAGGAAACCATTCGTCCTCACCTCTTCACCTTCCCTCTATGTGACAAGGTGAAATACTGGGTCAAAGGGTTGTCGCAAATATCTATCTTCACCTAGGAGGAGCTAGCCCAGGCATTTCTGTCCAAATATTTTCCACCTTCGAAGATGGTGACCTTGTGGAATGAGATCCACAACTTTCAGAAGCATGACTTGGAGTTATTTTACGAATCATGGGAATGTTTCAAGGAGATGTTACATAAATTCCCACACCTCGGACTTCTACTCTGGATGCAAGTCCAAACCTTTTACAGAGGACTAATAATGAATACAAAGTCCATGGTGGATGCAGATGTTGGAGGTACGGTAATGAGAAAGTCCCCCAAATAACTTTTTGAACTATTGGAAGATATGTATTCCAACAACTTACAGTGGCATTCAGAGAAGGGGACCCAAATAATGAGGTATGCATAGTATTTATGCTACTACCATGCTTGCTACCCAGTTGGATGTAGTATCCAAAAAGATCGACGCACTGAATCTCAAGGGCTCATCTCAAGTCCATGCGGTGAACCATCCAGCATGTGGTGACTGTGGTAACAACCACATTCTGGGAGAATTCATGGGACCTTCAGTGAACCCTTCGATAAGAGAGGTGAGCTATGTTGCACAAAACAGAGGGTCGAACCTGTATCAACAATACCAGAACCCGACAAGGAGCGAATACCAGAACACTGGCTGGGGCCAACACCAGCATAATCCTCCGCCCAACGACCACCTGGATATAGTCATCCAAAATATCAGAACCCATACCCACGACAAAAACATAACCAACAAGGCTCCTACCATCAGCACGGGTATCAAAACCCTCACCCGCAACATCCAAGGCAGCAACCACCTCCACCAGCTGCACAACCACCTCATTAAGAAAAATACCTCAAGTTTAGAGGATCTTATGAAAAAATTCATATCAACAGCTGAGACTAGGTTCCAAAATCAGGAGGCGTCAATTTGAAGCCTCAAGAACCAAATCCGCCAGTTTTCAAACCAGATCTTAGGGAGAGAGCCTGGTACACTACCCGGCAACACCGAGAAGAACCCAAGGGAGGAGGCCCATGCCATCACTTTATGAATTGGAAAAAATATACACCAGAAGGAACCAGTACATTAAAATACACCTATACTCCCTGTTGACAACAAAGGTATAGTTTCAGACCCCACTTCATCCGAAAATCCATCACCAGAGGCTCAACCAGGAAAAGGAAAGGAGGTCATCAAACCATTCGAGCCTGCATTACCTTTTCCTAAGAGGTTGAAGCAAAGCAAGATGGATCAAAAGTTTGGAAGATTCATGGTAGTATTCCGAAAGCTACACATCAATATCACATTTCCAAAGGCTCTGACACAAATTCCCACATATACCAAATTCATGAAGGAAATCCTCTCAACTAAAAGGATGATGGAGGATTTGGGCACCATATCACTAACAAAGGTGTGCTCCGAACTCGTAAGACATTCTCTCTCCCCATGCTCCATGATTCAGGTAGCTTTAATATTCCATGTACAATTTGACCCTGTGAATTTGGAAAAGCCCTGTGCGACTTAGGGGCTAGTGTCAACCTCATGCTATTCGTATTTTTCCAAAATCCCAGACTCCACGATTTGAAGCCTACCCGAGTCGCCCTTCAACTTGCTGACAGATCCATTAAATATACAAAGGGGAAAGTGGAGGATGTGCTGGTGAAGATGGGAAGATTGATCCTCCTTGCATATTATATTATCCTCGAGATGGAGGAGGATCATGAGGCACCTCTTATATTGGGAAGACCTTTCCTGGCCATAGGGAAAGTCTTGATCGAAGTGCACCAGGGGGAGTTGATTTTCAGGGTAGGGGATGAAAGAGTCTCCTTCAGTGTTCTAAAGTCCCTCAAACAAGAATCGTTACCTAAACATGAGGGCTTCTACGTAGTGACTACCATGGATGAACAACTGAGCAGACAAGAAAATGATTTGGTATGTTCTTCTATTTCAGATGATATGATTTTTCTAGACATGCCCACTGATGAAGCGCCGGAGGACTTGAAATTCATTGATGGCCTGGGTGGACACTACTGGCAACAAGCTATCATTCCTGACATCTTAGAAAGGGTGGATGTACAACCACTAGTACCTTCAATTCTCAAGGCCCCCATACAACTAGAGCTAAATCCTCTTCCACCTTCTTTAATGTATGAGTATTTGGGAGATCATCACACTTTTCCCATTATACTTAGTGTAGCACTATCATAGGAGCTGGAGGATGCACCCCTTCATGTTTCAAAGCGGAGAAAGCGTGGAATTGGATGGACTGTTGCAGATTTGAAGGGTATCAACCATACCATTTTCACCCACAAGGTACTACTCAAAGAAGGAGAAAAGCCATCTAGAAAACCCCAACGGAGTTTGAAACCTCCCATGAAGGAAGTCGTAAAGAAAGAGGTTATCAAGATGTTAGATGCAGGCATCATCTGCTCAATATCAGATAGCCCGTGGGTGAGTCCCCTGCAAGTGATCCCTAAGAAGGGATGTATCATTGTGGTATCTAATGACAAGAACGAGCTAATCCCTACTCTCACAGTCACGGGTTGGAGAGTCTGTGTTTATTACATGAAGCTTAACGACGCCACAAAGAAGGGTCATTTTACCCTACCCTTAATGGATCATATACTAGAGAGACTGGCAGGGAACAACTTCTATTGTTTTCTCGACGGTTATTCAAGCTATAATAAAATTTCCATTCCTCCATAGGATCATGAGAAGAGAACATTCAGTTGCCCCTATGGAGCATTTTCTTACCGGAGAATGTCTTTCGGTATGTGCAACGCTCCCACCACATTCCAGCGATGCATGCTGGATATTTTTTACGACATTGTGGCACAAATCCTGGAGGTTTCATGTATGATTTTTCCATTTACGGGATGTCATTTACCACCTTTTTGCAGCACCTGGAGATAGTACTGGGTTGATGTGAAAACAGTAACCTTGTTTTGAACTGGGGAAAGTGTCATTTTATGGTGAAAAGTGGCATATTCCTTAGCCACAGAATTTAATCATAGGGGATAGAGGTGGATTCGATGAAAATAGAAATAATTTTATGACTTCCCATTCCATATTCTGTTAGAGCCATCCACAGATTCCTGGGACATGTGGGTTTTTATAGGCGGTTTGTTCGTGATTTCTCAAAGATATCCCATCCCCTAACCAACCTCCGGAGTAAGGATGATATTTTCTAATTCAATGAGGCATGTACCATAGCTTTTGAGAATCTAAAGTTGCACCTGGCCAAAGATATAGTGATGATTTCCCCCAACTGGGAGGAACAATTTGAAGAAATGTGCGATGACAGGGACTATGTGGTTGGAGCTGTCCTGGGTCAACGGCTGGACCGAATCTTCTGACCCATCTACTATGCCAGCAGGACACTAAATGAGGCCCAACTAAACTACACTACTAGAGAGAAGGATACGTTGGCAGTGGTATTCACCTTCGAAAAGTTTTGTTCTTACCTTGTGCTTTCTAAAGTTATTGTTTATACTGACCATGCAGCACTTAAGTACCTGTTAAACAAGAAGGATGCAAATCCCCAATTGATCTGATAGGGTCCTCTTCTTACAAGAATTTGATTTAGAGATCCAAGATAAAAAGGGGAGTGAGAATATTTTTGCTGATCATCTATCCCATCTGGAGCTGCCACACTTGGAGAAGGAATAGGATTGAGAGATAAGGGAGGATTTTCTTGATGAGCATCTATTTTCAATATTCGAGTCCCCTAGGCCCTGGTTTGCTGATATTGCTAACTATTTAGTTATAGGTGCCATCCACCCTGGCCTCTCTTTCCAGCAAAAGAAAAGATTACTCTCTAATGTTAACCGATATTTCTGGGAAGACCTACTCTTATTCCTATTATGTGGAGAAGGGGTGATCCGACGATGCATCCCAGAGACAGAGGTTCAAGGGGTCCTGGAATTTTGTTATGCCTCACCCATTGGAGGACATGATGGGCCAGATCATACCATGGCGAGGATTATGCAATCTGGGTTTTTTTGTCCCACCATGCATAAAGATGCACGAGCCTTCGTTGCCCATAGTGATCCATGCCAACGTATAGGTAATATAGGACGTAGAGCCAAGATGCCCCAGCACCCCATCCTGGAGGTCGAGATCTTTGACGTCAGGGGAATTGACTTCATGGGGCCATTTCCCCCTTCTTTCGGGAATACCTTAATCCTCATCTGTGTTGATTACATCTGCAAATGGGTGGAAGCCACTTCTAAGGCACACGACAATGCTAAGGTAGTCGTGACCGTTCTAAAGAAGCAAATTTCCAACAGGTTTGGCATTCCTTGTGTGCTGATCAACGACAGGGGGACTCACTTTGACAACGCATTAATGAAAAAAGTGCTGTCTAAATATGGGGTAAAGAATCACATGGGTACACAATACCATCCCCAATATAGTGGATAGGTGGAGCTCTCGAACTGTGTGCTCAAACAAATATTGGAGAAAATAGTGAATACCTCACGGAAAGACTGGTCCAAAAATATTGATGACACTTTGTGGGCCCATCACACCACCTTCAAGAACCCACTAGGGATGTCACCATTCCGCCTCATCTGTGTAAAACCATTCCATCTACTAGTTGAATTGTAAAACAAAGCATAGTGGGCCATCAAGGCCCTAAATTTTGATCTGAAGGTAGCGACATAGAGGCGACAGTTCAAACTATCGGAACTCGATGAAATCTAAAGGGAGGCATTTGAGAATGTTAAATTGTACAAGGAGAGGAAAAAATCCATCCACGACCAGATGATTTCTCTAAAAACATTTCAACCCAGTGACCGGGTACTCCTCTTTAACACTTTTCTTCACCTATTCCTAGGAAAACTGATGTCGAGGTGGTCGGGACCGTTCCATGTCATACGAGTATTCCCCCACGGAGCGGTGGAAATTTCTAAGGAGGATGGTCAACCGTTCAAGGTGAAAGACCAACAATTGAAGATTTACCATCACATGGATGATACAATAGGAACAATCTCAACCACCCCTCTCAGGTATGAAATGGTAAGTCGGTCGAGCCAATGACCTAAAAAAAAGGCGCTTCCTGGGAGGCAACCTAGAGGCTACACACCGTGTCCCACTTATATACATGGAATGAACTTATCTTTTTAGTTTTTAATATTAAAAGTATAAATATATAGACTAACTTACATAATAAACAGGGATGATGCCGGTGCCGATGGTAAGGTCACTGGAGTTTATCCGAGCCATCCCTAGTTCAAATCCTCCTGACCTACCTTCGACACGTGATTCCTCCTTTTTATATTTTCTTACACGACATGTGTAGTAAATTCCACACATATATATATATTTGCTTATACAAAAACCCATTATGGGGATGGGTTTGTTGGCCAAGATCAAAACCTAGTTTCCAAAAGACCCAGGTTCAAATCCTAACAACCACCCCATTTCCAACATTTTCCCCTTTTAATAAAACCACACGGCGTGTCTTCCAATATAGGTCGTGTGTGAACAGTTTTATTTCTAAAAATAAAATATAAAAAAAAATTCGATATAATGTAATTAAAGTGGATGAAGTTGGCAGATTGGAAAAATCTCAGCCTTGGATCTGAAAGAACCGGGTTCGAACTCGGCTAATCTCCCAGCTTCATCCCCATCTTTTATAATTAAAAAGAACACATCATGCATTTCTTTCTTCCCATGTGTATATACTGTATATATTAAATGTATATAAACAAGAAATATGGGCAGCAGAACAACGTTCGCTCCGGTGGTTGAGGGATTCCGTTCGGAGCAGCCGATCGCCGGTTCGAACCTCACCCCAAGCCCCGGACCAAAGGTTGTACTTCCCTTTTTACAATTTTTAAACCCACGACGTGTATTTTCCCACTACCTTACGTGTATAGTTTTATTTTTCAATTATTTATATATATATATCTAATTTGATTTTATTATTTTAATTAATTAAATTATATTATTGTTTATTATAATAATTATAAATATATATATATGTTAACAAAAAAACAAAAACAAAACAAAATAAATGGGGATACACAACATTTAGTCTTGATGTACATGTCATGTACCATGGCTATATAATCTGTTGGGTACCCAGCTTCAGCTCGTGTCATGCGTCTCCCCCTTTCCTCCCCTTCTTCCCGTTTCTTCTCCCGAACGCCACCTGGACGCCCACTCTCAAATCCATCGATTATGGGCATTTCAGGTTCTGATTCTTCTTGCGTTGTGATCCTCGGTCCAGGTACACCCTTCTACACCCTCTATTTCATTTTTTTAGACATGTTTATGATGTTTTTAGATCTACTGATAGTTCGGCTTCCACGGTACACAACCACGAAATGAAGAACACATGTTGTGTACTTTTGTACATGGCCACACACAATATGCTTCACATTTTGAATATACACAGTGTGTATGTTCGGTACACACCGTGTAATTTCCCCCATCGTGCCCAATTACCCTTTGCACATAGCCTCACACACCATTTTCACATACAAAGTGTGTGTATTTGGGACACGCCGTGTATATCATTTCATTTGGCCCCACTGTGTGTAGCACTTGACATAACCTTTCACCCAATGTCCCCATACACGGCGTGTGTGTTCGTTACATGCTTTGTAGCCTATTTTTTTCAGCCGAACCCATGTCTAGCCCCCCACACGGCCATGTTCCAAAAATAAAGAACACGTCGTGTGTTCCCCATACACAACATGTCCTTTATTCTTCGAACTGATAAAATCAAGGCCGTGTCGTTTCTGATACACGACCATGTCCACTTTTTATACACACGACGTGTATATTCGTTACAAGCCATGTACCTTTACATTGTCAATCTTCTTCTCCCTCAGCGTTTTTATCCATAGAACACGAGATGCTATACAGGTTTTACTACACGCCGTGTACTCTGGATGTACACTCCATGTACTTTTATTTTTTAGATTCCATAAATTTTCTTTCTTTTCTTTTCTTTTCTTTTTTTCTTTTTTTTCTTTTTCTTTATTTTTCAGGTTATGGCAGATCGAGATCCTTCCCAGGGGAAGTGGCTGGCCTCCACCACTAAGGGCGAGAGGACCATTTTTCGGTGAATTTAACTTCGACCTCCGACACAGCCAAACCCAGACACTCCAGTCTATGAGATCCCTCTATTGTCCACCATTCCACCCCTCACTCCCTCCACCGAGGCTGGTCAGAGAACCATCCTTCCTTCTCTCCCAGCTACCACTCAAAATGAGATCTCCTCCTCCGTAGCTGGCACTTTATCGACTGCACCATTCAGCGGCCCTTCACCAACTCCAGCCGATCCACCCCCAGAGCTAGCTCCTGCTGCTGCACCTCCACCTAGGCCAGGACCTGCAGGTGTTCCCTATCCCGACATGGTGTTCCCAGTCACTAATCTAGCACATGATAGGCTTCGTCACATTTCACGCTGTCCAATTCCATTGATCGACCACTACCTCAACAGAACCATTCCTCAGCATCTAGTCATATGGTGAGAGTTATAGGATCTCCTTGGCCACACTCCACTTCTCGCTATTTTCTAGGACAACACTCATATATTCCGCGATTTATTTTTCGAGTTCACGGCCTCGTTCGAGTTTGATTGAGCTGAGTACTGGGAGACACCTGGTGATGCGGTGCCTGTGGTTCAGTTTCGGCTGGGCGGCCGATGATTTTACCTCACCATGACAGAGTTTGGTCGAGGGTGAGGTTTATACCCCCCATGATATCACCCCACCCCCAGTTTCTACCTTGACCAGACCCGAGCGCTCGGAGCTTTTGGTTATGTGGTGGGAGATTGCTGGGCCTGAAAGCCGCTACACCCTACCTCATAGAATAGAACCCTTATCACTGATCCCATCCATCATTTTATCCACTGGTGATTCAGCACCATTATTTTTCCCCGCCATGAGGATATGGGGTACGTGACTGGTCGGGACATGGATCTCCTTACCTGTGTCATCCGGCAGGACTACCTGGTCCTCCCTTACCCAGCCCCCTCTTATTTCCATGCTATGTTTACCGGCCGTCACAGAAACCTGAACAACGGGTTTTACACCACTCGCCTCGCCCAACACCTTGGTGTTTTTGAGCCTTATTTACACCATGACCTTTTAGGTTCTCCACAGCGGATGGACTGTCTCATGCATATTCACATGGGATTGGTCTGAAAGCAGGGGTGCCTACATCCTCGCCCAGGCTCACCCCCACGTACCTATTGACCCTCCTACCCCTACTGATGCACCAGCTCCTAATTCCCCATCCCCCTCCAGATTCATCACCCCACCCCTTCATAATGACCCCACTTATTCTTTCCTTCCTTCTTCTGTACCCCCACTAGCCCCGCGTACCACCACCCTCAGTTGATCTCTCCCTTTCCCTCCGCCTAGCCACGATGGAGCAGAATTTTCTACATATTGACAGCCGGCAAGACCGCATGGAGCAGCTGTTGGATCTTCTTGTTTAGTATCTGGGTAATCCATTACATCTTCCACCTGCCTTTTCCTCGGTACCTGGCCCTTCTACTGCTGCTTTACCGCCTTATACTACGTTGGCCACAAATTCCATTCTTCTCTCTATTGTGGGCCTAGCTGCTACTACTACTACTATTGCCACCACTGTTGCTAGTCGAGGGGGGATGTTGAGCTTCCATTACCGAGTCTAGTACCAGTGGCTCCTACTTCTCCAGCTTCCCTTCTAGTTGCCAAGTCCAAGCCTTCAGCTTCCATGGCTCCGGATCCATCTATACCGGCTAGTCCTGTACTCGATGATGCCTCTTCTGAGGCGACCCCCTGACTAGTTTTGGGACACAAGATTTTCATTGTATATGTATATTTCTGATCTCTTGTGCCTGTGTTTGTTATGCCTGCTTTCCATGTTCTTCTTCTTTCCCCCCTCACAGGTACTCTGGCACATTTTGGGATGCACTTTTACTTCACATACCATTTTCCTACGCCTAGACACGAGGGGAGTATTCTTTTTTCCATTGTTTTCTTTTCTTTCTTAGTATACCAATTTCCTTACTTCCCCTTATTCTGGTCCACTATTGTGTCCCCCAACATCCCTTATTATTCTTTTTGGGCACTTGGTGGACCACGTGCGATATTAAGTATGGGGGGTGTCTCTCGACCTCTTTAGCATTTTCCCTTTTTCGATTCTTAGATACATCATTATTAGAAGATATATTTGAAAAAGTGAAGACATTTTTGGTTAATCATATTTTTAATATAATAAGCTAAAAGTGAAAAACTTTACCACAAAAAAAATTGCATGGTTTTTTTGGTTCTTATGTATTTTTAAATGATTGCTGATATAATTTAAATTACAACTTTTAATCCTTGGATAACTACATAAATTAGAATAATAAATTATTTGCAAGTCATGACTTGATTGTATCTTTATTTATTTTTTCCACTCCTGAGAGGTATTCTAAACCCCTTTTTCATATTCTTTCTAATACCCTCTATCTTGATAGATTCTTAGAATATACATAACTACCAGAATTTGCAAGTTTTCTTTTCAAAACATGAGTAATTTTTGAATTACATTAAAATGATTATGGCATAAGATTATTTTAACCCCTTTATCTTGAGCCTAACCTACATCTTATCTTCATGAAACCCCTAGAGACCATGAATAGCCTTTATAGGAAGCCATATTACAAGCCTATTTCCTTTCCTACCCTAGTTCTTTTATGATTTTTCATGAATATTCATTTGAGATCACAAGAAGGGATGTTCAACACATGGTATAAATTCGTGAATTGTTATGAAATTAAGTATGGGGGAGAACCTCTTGATCATTTGGGGCGAAAAGAGTTCCAAACCTCTGTTTTGGAAATTCAGAAAGGTTCACTTTGTTTGTTTTTTTAAAAAATGGTACAAACAAAGGATCCTTATACACACTTGTTGTTTTGTGACTCCTACTCAACCAAAAGAGATGGTGGTGATGAGATCATTTGATAAAGTTTATTGAGGAAATTTTTACATTGAGTTTAATTTTGAATATAATGCATTGTTATCTAAGAGTTTAGCCTCCTTTTTCAATCCTTAGAGATATTTTTCACATCTTTAACTACCAACCTTTCTCCATAGAAACATCTGATCCTTATTGAAAAGTCCTCATGATTTTTGTAAGTCATGTTTTCTAATGTGGAGAACTATATTTCTTGAAAACCTATGGATAGAGTGTATATATCTTTGATTGAGCATAAATTTGTTTAAAAAACATCTTGAGTGTTGAGCATATTTTGGGTGAGGTAAATCATCATGTGGCTTGCTTATATTTGAATGTTTGAAACATGTGTTAAAAGAGGATGAAAGTAATTAATTGAATTATATATGAGGCATGATTAGAATATGTCCTGGATTAAAACTGATTTGTATTATTTTTTTAATTTTCTATTGTCACTTATTATTTACATTTATGGTTAAATAATGTTATTCCTTTTACAATATAGATTCTATTAATAAGATGTTGAGATTTTCTTGAGGGCAAGAAAAAGTCTAAGTATGGGGGAGTTTGATGCACCCGATTTGTGTATACATTTTCATATACTTTATTGAAAAATAAGTACAAGTTTTTAGAATTTACATACTTCATAGTGGAAAAATACTTTGATTTTTGTGATCTTGTTCATTTTAAGAAGGTTTTTGTCCAAATGCACCAAAAGGATGAAAACCGAGAAAAAATGTCCAACCACAAGGCATGTACCAATATACACGTCGTGTAATTTCAAGCTCAGACACAGGTTGAGCAGAAAAAATATATACCCAAGTAACCAAAGGGAAGTAAACGTCGTGTTCTATGTCTATAGGACATGTATACCATTCTAGAAGTGGTTGGTGTCCGAGAAGAGTTGACACGCCCATGTGGCTCGCTGAAGGAGACACACCATGTTCCACTGATACACGTCGTGTATTCATTTCATGAAGCGGTTGGTGGCCAAATTTTGAGACTACATGCCGTGTATGGAGGCACTACACACCATTTAGATTCACTAACTAGGCGATTCTCTGTTCTAAGTCAGTGAAGGGGTGTTAGGTTTCCCACCAGCGGAGAAAATGGGGGAAAATGCGTTGAAAATAAGTACAGGACGTGTAATTTCCTACATGCCATGTAGTTTAATTTTCTATAAAAGGAGGCCCTGGCCTCCGAAACAGGGTGGTGTGTATGGAGTATTTTGTGGAGAAAGGGTTGAGGCTCCGAAGGAAAGATTCTATACCATCGTACCACCATTCGTATATCTACCGAAGAATCATTCCCTTTTCAAAGTTCCAAGTATGATTCCATCAAGTATCAATAGTTTTGTGCTTATCATTTTCAATATGTGTAACTAAACACCCAGTGTGTTGGGATTGTGGAAGATGATGAGTTGTAATTTGAATTAAGTTGATCTGAATGTGTCTGTTTAAATAATATCTTCTTATTCTTCTTAAATCACCTCATAATATCACTGGAAATTCTGTACCAGACCAAGGGCATAATTTTCATGGATTCAAAAGAAGAATAATGACGAACAAATCCTTGATCATTGGAAGTAACCGTCAGCTCAAAATGGACTAATCCAAATAAAGATCTATTAAATACTAACTACCAGATCAAGGAGTTAGTCTCTTAAGTTCTAAATATAAAGTTTACTAGATCACAGAAACATTATTACAAATTAAACCCAGAGAGTTGGGTTATCATGAACAAAACAACCTCATAAGAAACTTGATTTAATAATCAACTTATCTCAAATCCATAACCCCAACACATTTCTATCTTTATTTGCATCAAAACCAATTTTCCCATCTTTACTTTCATTTTAGTAGTTAATTAGTTAAAATAATATTAAAACCACTTATTATTTTCATACCCAAACAACCAACCAAAATAGAATCTAAATTCAGCAGAGTTCACTAAAAAAATACAAACTAAATTAAGAAAAGATAAAATAACCTCATTGTTCCATGTGGATCGACCCCTTACTAGTGCTATACATGTTAGGTTAAATTTAATTTGGGACACCAAAAACATACATTCGGTGCAACGGTCATCCAACACATATGGAAGAAATCATACCTAAGGTAACGGATTACTTCGTCTCACTTTTATTTATGTGAGAAATATTCCTTAATCGTCTTCTATTTCTTTTGTATGGTATTTAAGCTTCCCATGAATGTTTTATGATTTTTATTATGAAGGATATGATATTTACATATGCCTGAATGTTTTTTTTATTTCATGAAACGTATGATTCCACCGATTAGAAATGGTAATGGATAATTATTATAATCTCATTCTTAAGCGAGATTGTTTATTCGTAAGTATTTACTGTGGTTATATTTGTCATTCATGTCCATGTTTTATAAAAAAATATTTTCATAAAGTTTTTACCATTATTCTTGTATGTTTAAAGCTGTGTTTACCTCTTTTTGACTTTTACTATATGGTATGGAATGAATATGTTTTTTGTTTACCATATGAGGTACTTTTTGAATTTTTTGGAAAATGTAAGGGGATAATGTTTTTTTAATTTATATGACTTTAATGGATTTTTACGATTTCATAACACCTTATTTACATAAAAATTACTCTAAAGTATTTCATGTTTACATTCAAAAAAAATCTTTTATTTTAAAATTGCACTTCATTTTGATAAAAAAATGATTTTAAAGAAGAAAGGATATTTTCCTCAACAATTAATTTCAAGTGTTTTATCAAAACTATATTCCATCTATGGTGACATTATTAAATATGGTTATGTTTCAAGTATAATGTCAATATTATTTACATGGTTTGATTTTGTTTATGATGAAATTATTTCCATTGTTTTATATGGATTATGATATGATGAGATTATGTTTATGAAAGCCATTTTATTTTTTGGGTTATGATGAATGATTTATGTTTATTTTGTGGCACATGAATGAATGATTCCAATATGAGATGGGTGAGAACTATATCTCCCACCAATATATTGGGCAATGATTCCTATCTCATGAGATAGACATGGCTAGAATGGAAACTATATCTGGTTCAGTATTATAGGGTTGGAATGACAAGTAAACCTGATTTTGTAATGGAATTTGTCCACTATGATGGTCTTGATAGTAATTCATTGGCTACTATAGGTATCATATGTTGTGCTTATTGGTTTTATACAATTACATGTTTTATTAGCATGTTATTTTATCATGATTAATGTTCCTTTATGATCTATGTCTTATGTACTACCATGATTTATGTCATTACTCCATCTAATGTAACTTTTTTATTTTACAAACACATTTAATGGGATAGTGAGAACCCTCCCAGGATTAAACACCAAAAGAAACTACAGATTTTTTGGAGAATATTTTGAGCTGATTGGAATCAATTTCCTTATACAAGATCCAGGGAAGAGAGTTTACCTAGGAGTCAGGGTAGCCCTTCAATATTCCTTCGTACTGATGTGCCATGTTGTCCCAAGATTTCATGAATTCCCCTATGTTAATCTTCCCCATATTGAATCCCTTTAGCAGAAGAAGATATTTCTTATCAATCCACTCACCTTGTTACTTTTTAATGATCTGACAAATCATTCTTCCCGTCTTCTTCAATGCTTTCGTAGCCATATCTTCCTCTCTCATTTCTTCATCAGAGTGCAAAAGCAGATCCATGTGTCCCAGCATCGATGATATCCGTCACTGAGGGTCTCGAGTGGAGCATGTATCACGTTGCTATCCAGGATCCCTCTTCTTCATTGAGGGAGTGGCAGGGACACCAACCTCACTACCTAAAGACACCAGGTCACTATATGTGTTGACCACTACATCTGAATTGCTCACAGTAATAGGATCCTTTGGGAGCTTGTTTCCCTTACTTGTAGACCTCGAGATAAGAGGACTATGTAGGTTAGAATACTCATTCCTATATCTACCCTCTAGTTGTTCTTGATAAATCAATCCGAATCAGTAGTTGTGAACTTTCCCTTCTGTGAGGATGATCTAAGATATTCCTCCATCATGGTCACTTCCTTGGGCTCAGTAGAGGCGTCCAGAACATCATCCATCTCTTCATGGGACTCACCAACATCTACCAAGTGATCCTCTCCATGTGTAGCCTCCTTCCTGTTTAGATCCCCACTAGCTTGGAAGTCATCATTACCCAACACTCCATACCGATTTTGAAGGTCCATGTTTGATCTCCCAACTATAACCTTCTCCGTATAAGAAAGGGTCGCCTACATGGCCTACCTTGGCACCTCAGAGGCTCGTTCCTATTGATAGCCTCGTACCATATATTGAAATTGAATTGAAGTGTCCTTTAGATCCAAACACTAGGAATGCACACTAGATTCATGGTCCTCAGAAAGTCCCTCAATCACCTCTGTAAAATTGACTGCATTTGTTGGAACCATATGGATTTCTATTACCTCTAGGTGGGCCTCATTGTCACGAACCGTCCTCGGGGCCCGTGCCGTGACTACCCCAAGCCCGCCTTCCATAGGCCAGGGGCTGGCGACTAGCACCAAGGCGTAAAATCCCAGTAAACAGGGAAGGCATTGCCTTTATAAGTAACAACCACACAGAGTCAGCAAGCGGAAAGTAAAGTGCAGAAAAGTAAAGGGGGCCGGAAATACAAGCCCAACTGTAAAGTACAACTGAAAAGTAAAGTACAGCAACTGAAGAAAAGACGGCGGCCTCATGTCGTCCACTGGCAATCCCACCTGAAGGGTGGGTACAGATAGCCTCCAGGCTCCTCGGGTCCCACGTCCGCTCCGAGCACGTCCAGCCCAGTGGTCCACCTCCAGGTACCGTCCTGCTCCACGCCCCAACCGAGATCAGCGCTGTCCGTCGTCTGCATCCAACACAACAAGGTGCGGGCATAGCCCATGCAGGGGTGAGTATATGCTACTCAGTAAGGACCCCGAGACCCCCGAAGGTCTCCCGAAATCCACAAAGGATATAGCACAAAGAAAGATGCAATCACGAAGTAACATCTGACTTGACTTAGGTATATGCCCATACATATACCTAAGTCCCCAATTCTAGCTCTGCTCACGAGCTCAAGAACAACTCAATCCACAAAGGAAAGCAAGACTCAAATCCACAAAGGAGAGTAAACAGTAAATCCACAAAGGATAGTTCAACACAATCCACAAAGGAGAGTAACATAAGATTCAGCTCAACCAGGTATACTTTTTCAGATGACGTCAAAGATGATCACTGATCCATCTAAGTCGTCGGACCCACGAAGGATCGATAGGTACTAACCCCCGCAAAAGACCCACGTAGGATCGGGCTCACACAGAACCTGTAGGCAGTGGCTCACACAGAACTGGTAGTAAGGACCCACATAGGATCGGGCTCACACAGAACCTGTAGCACGGATCCACGTAGGATCGCTGAGTGCAGTAGTCGACGCAGTCCACTGAGGATCTCTGCACAGTCGTCGCTGCAGTCCACGAAGGATCTCTGCTCTGCCGTCGTCGCAGTCCACGGAGGATCTTTGCTCTGCCATCGTCGCAGTCCACGGAGGATCTCTGCTCTGCCGTCGTCACAGTCCACGGAGGATCTCTGCTCTGTCGTCGAAGTCACAGCCAGCGCTAGGGTTCCCGCACAAAGCGAGCTCGTTTAGGAGGGTCCGCTCCACGAGCCGAGAGGCTGACACATCAACTGACACGTAGTCCGAAGTTGATGTATCCAAAAGTTCCGTATCGACAACAGGATCTCAACGCAACAGACGGCGCGTCAATCAGATGCCCGGTCTGAGAGTTATTGGCATTTTCGTCCCAGGGGCCCGGTTGGTTTTTAGAGCAAAACCAACCCGACCGTACTCCGCCTGTATCCGATCCTCGGGCGGAGTATGCCAAAAGTTCCGTCTCACTTAGAGGAAACTACCACAGCTGACGGTACGTCGATCGGACGTCCGTAGCTCAAGTTATGAGCGTTTCCGCTCCGAGGGCCCGGTTGGTTTCGTGTACGAACCAACCCGGCCGAACCCAAAGTCTTCCGAAACCTTGAGTATAATATACCGAAACGACCGTCTCGATCCAAGTATCGCGTAACCGCTGACGGTTCGTCAATCGGAGGTCCCAGGCCCAAGATATGGGTGAAAGACCGAAGAGGGCCCGAAACGGGGGTTCTGGGCCCGGGGCGACCCGGCCCGAACCCCCCCTGGGTCGGCCGAACCGGGTCGGCCCGAACCGGGTCGGCCCGAACCGAGTCGGCCCGACCCGGTCCGGCCTGGGCGCGGCCCGGCCGACCGGACCGGCCGGCTCGGCTTCGGCCGAGCGGCCGAGTGAGCCGCCGCGGGTCAAACCCGCGGCTTTGGAGAAACGCGGCCCGCGCGGGCCGCGTGCTGGGTGGCCGGACCGCGGACGCGGTCCGGCGGTTCGCCGCCGCCGCCCCCTTCCGCGGGCCGCCGGAGTTTCTCCGGTGGCCCGTTTTGCCTTCCGTCTGCGCCGTTGCTCCTCCCGGGGGCCGATCTTCACTGCGGGATCAACAGATCGCCCCTGCCGCACGGTTCGTCGTCGTCCGCCATATCCGCACAACAAAAGAGATCGGCGGAGGGTTGCCGGGTCTTGTTCGTTAGACCCGCACCCTCCGCGTTAGTCATAATCAACGGGAGGAAAGGCTACAACAATTTTTAATCAAAGATAAAAATTGTTCACTCCTTTTCTTTTAAACGGCATTTCAATTTTTAATTAATTGAAATTATTCATGCCGGTTCTTTATTCAAAAGAAATAAGAACACGGGAATGAATCATCAAGAAAATAAACCCCTACCTTGGTCGTCGTCGTCGGACGTGAGGTCGTCGCGGGATCGCTCATCGCGGAAGAAGGGGGGATCGTTGCGTCGTCGCGGTATCCAGCGTCGCGTCGCCAATCTCCGGATCAAAACGGATTTAATTAATTTAAATCCGTTGATATCGAAATTAAAAAGGGAGAATTAACGATCTGATTCTTACCTTAGTTGCCGAACGAGGATCGGCTGCGGAAGAAGAGGTGTCGCCGAAGAACGTCGTGGGTAAAGCTCGTCGACGTCGCAGATCTCGGCGTGCGTCGTCGAATTCCGGTCGCCGGCGTTCTTCGCGTTCTTCGCGTTCTTCGCGGGGAGGTGAAGAAACAAGATCCTCTCAAATCCTTTCAAAGGATTTTTAGGTTGGTCTTATTTTATAAACATGCCAACAAACGCAAAAAAGTAAGTAACGACCCATCAGTTCGTTGAATTAATTCAACGAGCGAAACAGCCCATTTAATTCACAAAAGAAACAACCCATTTAATTCACGAAATAAACCGCCCAATTAAATGGTCTGTTAAGAATTAAAGAAAACGCGTCGGTTGACTTTTCAGTTACTTTGACGGGTTTTCGCGGGTGCGTTACTTAGCGAAAGAAACGGCGGGGCTCGTGCGGGCCCCACCTCACAAATATCCTACCAAGGGGGTAGGATATTTCTGGATAGCATCCTATCCAGTTCAACTCAGTTCAAGCCGTCTTTATGTGGCTTCAAGTGGCTTCCAAGCAGCTTAAGTAAAATAGAATAAAGTTGTCGCACAAACTTTATTTTATTCTGACTTAAAGCCGCAAAATTTAAAAACCACGTCTGAGGAAACGCAACTCCGGAAGAGGCGTTTCTAAGAAAATACCGGCGCTGCGATTTCATCGGTGCCCTCAGAATTTGATTCCGGGCACCGGTTCAAAAGATAGAAAAACCCGCTCGTTCGTTCACTGAACGTACCCGAGCCAAACTTCGGAAAATGATTCTGGGCACACCGGGCCTCGGAATCAGGTGCCGTCTGAAACTGCGCTCTTGTAAAATTCCAAAGAAAATTAAGAAAAAAATTTCCTTGAAATTTGTGGGTCTTTACATTACTCCCACCTCAGGGCTTTACGTCCCCGTAAAGATACATCAAAAACTAGGGGAACAAATGGGGGTACTGAGCACGCATCTGAGCCTCCCGCTCCCAAGTGCTCTCCTGGAGGTTCCCGTGCTGCCATCTGACGCGCACAAGAGGAATCGACCGCCCACGTAGGACCCACTCCTGTCGATCCTCGATCTCCACTGGGACCTCCGCAAAAGTCGCCCCATCGTCCACGTCCAGCTCCCCAAAGTCGATGATGTGCGTCGGGTCGTGCACGTATCTCCTCAGCTGAGACACGTGGAAGACGTCGTGCACCCGGTGCAACTGAGGTGGTAGAGCCAGGCGATAAGCCACCTCTCCTAACCTGCTGAGGACCTGGAAAGGCCCGATGAAGCGTGGAGACAACTTGCCGCCTCGGCCAAATCTCCGTAAACCACGTCGAGGTGAGACACGCAAAAATACGTGGTCGCCATCCTCGAACTCTAGTGGCCTCCGCCTCCTGTCAGCATATGACTTCTGCCGGCTCTCAGCTGTCCTCATCCTCTCCTGGATGATCTGGACCTTCTCTGTCGTGGCTCGGACCATCACTGGTCCCACGAGTGCTGACTTGGTGAGTCGGTCGACAATCACCCAAATGGAGTCGTGACCTCTGGAAGTGCGTGGAAGTCCAGTCACGAAGTCCATAGATATGCCATCCCACTTCCACTCCGGGACCTCCAAGGGCTGTACCAAGCCTGCTGGTACCTGATGCTCTGCCTTCACCTGCTGGCAGGTGAGGCATCGTGAAATGAACTCTGCCACAGCTTTCTTCATGCCCGGCCACCAGTGCTGTCGTATGAGATCCTGGTACATCTTCGCCACTCCGGGATGCACCGCCAAGGGAGAAGTGTGAAACTCTCTCAGCACCTCCTCTCGCAAAGCGACTGGTATGAAGGTACGTCCTCTGAAAAGGATGTCGTGCTCTGCTCCAAGGTAGAATCCATCAGGCGCCTGACCTGAGGATATCAGTGCATGTCGGGTCTCACAGTCAGCGTCCTCACGCTGAGCCTCTCTGACCCGCTGTAGAAGTGGAGGAGAGACTGTGAGAGACTGAAGAAAGGCTGCTCCGTCTCTATCCACGAAGGATATCTGTAAGGAGGCTAGCTGCTCCGTCGCCTCCTCAAGTAGCTGAATGCCCGTCCTCCTGCTGAGGGCATCGGCTACCACGTTCCCCTTCCCAGGAGTATAGACTATCTCAAAGTCATAGTCCTGGAGGAACTCAATCCATCTCCGCTGTCTCAGGTTCAGGTCCTTCTGAGAGAAGATATACCTGAGACTCTGGTGGTCAGAAAAGACTGTGAAGCGCTCGCCCATCAGATAGTGCCGCCAAGTCTTCAGAGCGAAGACCACTGCTGCTAACTCCAGGTCATGAGTGGCGTAGTTCTGCTCATGCGGCCTCAACTGATGTGATCCGTAGGCGATCACGGCCCACTCCTGCATGAGGACGCACCCGAGTCCAGTCCCTGATGCATCGCAGTAAACTACGTATCCAACTCCCTCCTCAGGCAACCTCAAGATAGGTGTGCTGGTCAACCTCTGCCTCAGCTCCTGGAAGCTCTGCTGACATCTTTCTGACCACACGAAGGGTTTCCCCTTCTTTGTCAAAGCTGAGAGTGGTGCCGCAACTCTGGAGAAGTCTGGCACGAATCTCCGATAGTATCCGGCTAGGCCCAAGAAGCTCCGCACCTCTGTCACGCTCTTGGGTGGCTCCCAAGCTAGCACTGCCTCGATCTTCACGGGATCCACTGCAACTCCCGCCTCAGAGATGACGTGCCCCAAGAAATGGACCTCACGTAACCAGAACTGGCATTTTGAGAGCTTGCCATAAAGCTGGTGCTCTCGGAGTGTGTCTAGCACAACTCGCAGGTGGTAGGCATGCTCCTCCTCAGTCGTCGAGTTTACCAAAATGTCGTCAATGAAGACAACGACAAATCGGTCGAGGTATGGCTGGAAGATCCTGTTCATGAGGCTCATGAACACTGCTGGAGCATTGGTTACGCCGAATGGCATAACCAAGAACTCATAATGGCCATACCGACACCTGAAGGTCGTCTTCTGCACGTCCTCGTCTCGAACTCTGAGCTGATGATAGCCTGACCGGAGGTCTATCTTCGAGAACCACCGCGCTCCCTTGAGCTGATCGAAGAGGTCATCAATCCGTGGCAGCGGATACTTGTTCCTCACTGTCACCTGGTTCAGGCGACGATAGTCGACACATAGTCGCAAGCTCCCGTCCGCCTTCTTGGCGAACAAAATCGGGGAAGCCCAGGGTGAAACACTGGGTCGGATAAACCCCTTGCTCTGCAAGTCCTCCAACTGTACCCGCAGCTCCCGAAGCTCGGCGGGGGCCATCTGATATGCTGGAGTAGATATCGGGGCTGTCCCGGGGTACAAGTCGATGTAAAAGTCTACCTCTCTACGAGGAGGTAGCCCTGGAACGTCGTCGGGAAAGACGTCCACGTACTGGTCCACCACTGCAGGAAAAGCTGGACTCCGCACGTCCACTGCTCCTAGGATGAGGCTAGCCAACTGATGAGAGATGGGCTGCACTCTCCTCCGCGGAAGTCCATCCTGTGCTGCAAAGGTTCCCTTCTCGCCGGTGAAGGTAAACCTGCTCCCGTCGGTACGAACACATCGCACCATGCGCCTAAAACAGTCGATCTGGGCATGAACCGTGGATAGCCAATCCATGCCCAAGATGACGTCGTAAGGCCTCGACGCCGCTACAAGGAGATCCCAGCCGAAGCTCTCGCCTCCTAGAGTAAGCTCACACTGCCGGCACCAGTGCGTAATCGTCGAGTCTGCTCCTGTAGGAGTCTCTAGCCGTAAGGATTGAGCCAACGGCTCAGTCGGAATCTCCGAGCTCCGGACAAGGGCAGAGGCTATGAAAGAGTGACTCGCTCCTGTGTCTATAAGTACTGCAGCAAGGGTGGAATAGACACAGATCGTACCTCAAATCATCTCTGGCAAGTCGGGGTCGTAGGCCTCCACTGCCTGGAGCTGGGCCTGTCCCTGCCCGCCAGCTCCATGTGGTCGAGGTGGCCCTCCTGGTGGTGGTGGGGGTAGAGCCTGGAAGCGTCGCCCACCACCCGCTGCTCGGCCAGCTCCTCTGCCTCGTCCGCCTCCTCCCTGCGGACTGCCACGGTCGACCCTCTGCCTCTGCCTGGGTGGCCCCTCCACCGTCTGCTGCTCCTCTGGTCGGCGAGTCGGGAAGTCACGAGCCATGTGACCCTGCCCGCCGCAGGAGTAGCACAGCCTGCCTCTCGGAAGGCTGGCACTCCGCTGTGTGCCCCGCACCGCTGAGCCGGTGTCCTGAGGCCGTCTGCGTGGGGGTCTGGTCTGCCTGGACCCGAGAGTCATCCGTCGGCTACCTGCTGCCGAAGACTCAGCTACCTGTCGCCCTGCGCTAGGTCTCGCCGCTGAAGAAGGCTCTGCCAGGAAGCTCTCGATCAGGAGGGCTCGCTCCAGCACTCCCGCCTGGGTCGGAATGCTGAGGGAGATCAGCGACGCCCGAATCTCCTGTCGCAGGCCCTGCTCGAAGGTCCGGGCCCGGAAGAAGGGGTCCCGTACCATGTCGGTCGAGTAGCGAGATAGGTCAGTGAACCTCGCCGCGTACTGAGCGACCGTCATGCTGCCCTGGCGCAGCTGGAGAAGCTCCTGGATGCGCACCGCTCGGAGGGTGGCCGGGACGAACTCAGAGTGGAAGAGGCTCTCGAAGTCCGCCCAGAGCAAGGATGCCTCATCGTGAACCTGGAGCATCAGGCTCCACCATCGTCCTGCCGCTGCCTGCAGGAGGCTCGCTGCGAGAATCACCATGAGATCCGCTGGTGTCCTCACTAGCCTAAAGATCCGTACCACCGCCTCTAGCCAGTCCTCGACGGCCTGGGGGTCTGCCTCACCGCGAAACCTGGGCGGTCGCTGGCTCTGAAACTCATGCAGTGCCCTGAGGCGACGTCCATCGTCAGCGTCTGGTACTAGCAGCATCGGTGGCTCGGCGGGTAAAGCTACCGCCGGTGCCACCGCTGGCAAAGGGCCCTGCACCGAGGCCTCGTCGCTCGGTGGGCTGCCGTCGCGCCCTACACTCGGAACCCTAGCTGGCTGTCGTCGCGGGGCCATCCTGAAAAGGAGAACAAGAGCACCACAGTCAGAATAGTATACCTGGTGAGCTGGCACAAGTAATCACAAGGAAAACTTGAGACTTTCATGAAGCAGGTCAGTATACCCTGTGAGCTGACACAAGCAATCACGAAGAAAACTTGAAACACACACGCAATCAATGTTTTCATGCATTAAGTCGGAAATCAGGAGTCAGGGTCCTGGTGTACGGATACGTCGGCCGCCGCACCAACACTGGGCTCCCTGAACTGATAACCACACTCAATACACTAAACACTATTGCTTCATATAGAAAGAAAGGACGATCAGAGTCTGCGGTAGAACCGACCGCCTCTGATACCAATTTGTCACGACCCGTCCTCGGGGCCCGTGCCGTGACTACCCCAAGCCCGCCATCCATAGGACAGGGGCTGGCGACTAGCACCAAGGCGTAAAATCCCAGTAAACAGGGAAGGCATTGCCTTTATAAGTAACAACCACACAGAGTCAGCAAGCGGAAAGTAAAGTGCAGAAAAGTAAAGGGGGCCGGAAATACAAGCCCAACTGTAAAGTACAACTGAAAAGTAAAGTACAGCAACTGAAGAAAAGACGGCGGCCTCGTGTCGTCCACTGGCAATCCCACCTGAAGGGTGGGTACAGATAGCCTCCAGGCTCCTCGGGTCCCACGTCCGCTCCGAGCACGTCCAGCCCAGTGGTCCACCTCCAGGTACCGTCCTGCTCCACGCCCCAACCGAGATCAGCGCTGTCCGTCGTCTGCATCCAACACAACAAGGTGCGGGCATAGCCCGTGCAGGGGTGAGTATAAGCTACTCAGTAAGGACCCCGAGACCCCCGAAGGTCTCCCGAAATCCACAAAGGATATAGCACAAAGAAAGATGCAATCACGAAGTAACATCTGACTCGACTTAGGTATATGCCCATACATATACTTAAGTCCCCAATTCTAGCTCTGCTCACGAGCTCAAGAACAACTCAATCCACAAAGGAAAGCAAGACTCAAATCCACAAAGGAGAGTAAACAGTAAATCCACAAAGGATAGTTCAACACAATCCACAAAGGAGAGTAACATAAGATTCAGCTCAACCAGGTATACTTTTTCAGATGACGTCAAAGATGATCACTGATCCATCTAAGTCGTCGGACCCACGAAGGATCGATAGGTACTAACCCCCGCAAAAGACCCACGTAGGATCGGGCTCACACAGAACCTGTAGGCAGTGGCTCACACAGAACCGGTAGTAAGGACCCACATAGGATCGGGCTCACACAGAACCTGTAGCACTGATCCACGTAGGATCGCTGAGTGCAGTAGTCAACGCAGTCCACTGAGGATCTCTGCACAGTCGTCGCCGCAGTCCACGAAGGATCTCTGCTCTGCCGTCGTCGCAGTCCACGGAGGATCTCTGCTCTGCCGTCGTCACAGTCCACAGAGGATCTCTGTTCTGTCGTCGAAGTCACAGCCAGCGCTAGGGTTCCCGCACAAAGCGAGCTCGTTTAGGAGGGTCCGCTCCACGAGCCGAGAGGCTGACACATCAACTGACACGTAGTCCGAAGTTGATGTATCCAAAAGTTCCGTATCGACAACAGGATCTCAACGCAACAGACGGCGCGTCAATCGGACGCCCGGTCTGAGAGTTATTGGCATTTTCGTCCCAGGGGCCCGGTTGGTTTTTAGAGCAAAACCAACCCGACCGTACTCCGCCTGTATCCGATCCTCGGGCGGAGTATGCCAAAAGTTCCGTCTCACTTAGAGGAAACTACCACAGCTGACGGTACGTCGATCGGACGTCCGTAGCTCAAGTTATGAGCGTTTCCGCTCCGAGGGCCCGGTTGGTTTCGTGTACGAACCAACCCGGCCGAACCCAAAGTCTTCCGAAACCTTGAGTATAATATACCGAAACGACCGTCTCGATCCAAGGATCGCGTAACCGCTGACGGTTCGTCAATCGGAGGTCCCAGGCCCAAGATATGGGTGAAAGACCGAAGAGGGCCCGAAACGGGGGTTCTGGGCCCGGGGCGACCCGGCCCGAACCCCCCCTGGGTCGGCCGAACCGGGTCGGCCCGAACCGGGTCGGCCCGAACCGGGTCGGCCCGACCCGGTCCGGCCTGGGCGCGGCCCGGCCGACCGGACCGGCCGGCTCGGCTTCGGCCGAGCGGCCGAGTGAGCCGCCGCGGGTCAAACCCGCGGCTTTGGAGAAACGCGGCCCGCGCGGGCCGCGTGCTGGGTGGCCGGACCGCGGACGCGGTCCGGCGGTTCGCCGCCGCCGCCCCCTTCCGCGGGCCGCCGGAGTTTCTCCGGTGGCCCGTTTTGCCTTCCGTCTGCGCCGTTGCTCCTCCCGGGGGCCGATCTTCACTGCGGGATCAACAGATCGCCCCTGCCGCGCGGTTCGTCGTCGTCCGCCATATCCGCACAACAAAAGAGATCGGCGGAGGGTTGCCGGGTCTTGTTCGTTAGACCCGCACCCTCCGCGTTAGTCATAATCAACGGGAGGAAAGGCTACAACAATTTTTAATCAAAGATAAAAATTGTTCACTCCTTTTCTTTTAAATGGCATTTCAATTTTTAATTAATTGAAATTATTCATGCCGGTTCTTTATTCAAAAGAAATAAGAACACGGGAATGAATCATCAAGAAAATAAACCCCTACCTTGGTCGTCGTCGTCAGACGAGAGGTCGTCGCGGGATCGCTCGTCGCGGAAGAAGGGGGGATCGTTGCGTCGTCGCGGTATCCGGCGTCGCGTCGCCAATCTCCGGATCAAAACGGATTTAATTAATTTAAATCCGTTGATATCGAAATTAAAAAGGGAGAATTAACGATCTGATTCTTACCTTAGTTGCCGAACGAGGATCGGCTGCTGAAGAAGAGGCGTCGCCGAAGAACGTCGTGGGTAAAGCTCGTCGACGTCGCAGATCTCGGCGTGCGTCGTCGAATTCCGGTCGCTGGCGTTCTTCGCGTTCTTCGCATTCTTCGCGTTCTTCGCGTTCTTCGCGGGGAGGTGAAGAAACAAGATCCTCTCAAATCCTTTCAAAGGATTTTTAGGTTGGTCTTATTTTATAAACATGCCAACAAACGCAAAAAAGTAAGTAACGACCCATCAGTTCGTTGAATTAATTCAACGAGCGAAACAGCCCATTTAATTCACGAAAGAAACAACCCATTTAATTCATGAAATAAACCGCCCAATTAAATGGTCTGTTAAGAATTAAAGAAAACGCGTCGGTTGACTTTTCAGTTACTTTGACGGGTTTTCGCGGGTGCGTTACTTAGCGAAAGAAACGGCGGGGCTCGTGCGGGCCCCACCTCACAAATATCCTACCAAGGGGGTAGGATATTTCTAGATAGCATCCTATCCAGTTCAACTCAGTTCAAGCCGTCTTTAAGTGGCTTCAAGTGGCTTCCAAGCAGCTTAAGTGAAATAGAATAAAGTTGTCGCACAAACTTTATTTTATTCTGACTTAAAGCCGCAAAATTTAAAAACCACGTCTGAGCAAACGCAACTCCGGAAGAGGCGTTTCTAAGCAAATACCGGCGCTTCGATTTCATCGGTGCCCTCAGAATTTGATTCCGGGCACCGGTTCAAAAGATAGAAAAACCCGCTTGTCCGTTCACTGAACGTACCCGAGCCAAACTTCGGAAAATGATTCCGGGCACACCGGTCCTCGGAATCAGGTGCCGTCTGAAGCTGCGCTCTTGTAAAATTCCAAAGAAAATTAAGAAAAAAATTTCCTTGAAATTTGCGGGTCTTTACACTCATTCACTCCATTATTATTACCTACAGTTGACCCTCCATCCAAAAGAATGTGTAGGTCTTTTCCCACCTCATTACTAAAACCTGAAACTTCTTTATACTGTGTTACCACCTCGATAGCACCCACGCCCGATGAAGTTTCTTTGCTCACAATTGACCCTGGGATGCACACCCCCATGTCTCTCTTAAATCTGTCAAAAATCATAGGAAAATTAGGGTTTGGAGAGGGTTTTGTTACTTTCTTCATAGAATCATGTGCTGTAGGACCAGAACTGAGTCTTGGAACCTCTATCTTATGTTTCTCATATTCAAAACCACTGGTGGTACACATTGGTCCAACTTCCAAATATTTTCCGCTACTTTCACCCATACACAATCCATTTCCACCGTCACTTGAATCTGCAACCTGCCTAGGAGACATCCCACCACATCTGCAGGATACCCCATGATAACCCAACTTTTAACAGGAATTACAGAAGTAAAACCAAGTTTCATATACTACAGGTTGTCTGTGCCGAAACTCTCCCTCCACTGTAATCCACACAAACTCACGTGGAATTTTTGAGACATCATGTTCCACACATATAAGGGGACATACTGGGTGACAGAGCACCCTAATTCTAGAATCCGCACACAGAAATATATCCAAAAGGTTACCTAGAATTCTCAAAATTGCAGGGTTTTGAAATGGTAAATGGATTTTTGGAAAACAAACCCAAACCACTACTGTAGGGGAGTCACGATGCATGTGGAAGTCATACGACCAGCAGAAGAGGTAAAATCAGAGGCCATTTCTGCTTCACGGTGCACTCGACTAGGATTTATCCTTATCCTCCTCAGTTTCAAATCGAAGCCAAATATACCTGGAATCAATTAGACCCAATGTTTCTCTATCCTGTAAATCCCACAACCCGAAGATATACCTGTCAAATGAATCCACCGAGGGATTCCGCTACTTGAAGCGCACAATTAGGGAGATATTCAGCATTCCCGAAGCCCCATTGAACTATGAGGTTGAGATCTAATGGTTCATAAGGCCATTTATCATGTCTGGAAATTTTGGAAAAAGAGAAATCTGAGGGAAGGAGGGAAGAAATTCGGGGTTCGAGAAGGGAGAGAAAGAGAGAGCCATTCAAGTGACGGATTCCGGAGGTCCCTCCCCTAGTGGGGGAGGAAGGACTAGGATCGGAGCCACCACTGTCTCCGAAGGGTGAAGGCATCTCGAAATCTCTCCCGCCACCTCAAAGCCTTCTCTCTAAACTATGTGATTACTCATGATTTTGATGTTTTATGTTCATGTTTTTACGTTCAAATGTTTATGGGTTGTTTAATGTTCTCCATGTTTACCCTTGCTGAGCATTTGAGCTCAACCATTTTATTTTTTCTTTTCCCTAGAATATAAAGAGAGGTTTTAGGTATGAAAACAAAAGGGGATGATCTTTATGGGATATGTTGAAGATCTATCACCATGATTAGAAGATTTTGTTCTGAGTTTCCAAAGACAATAAACTAATACGGTCGTTGGGCGTCTGTTTTTGTTATGTATTAAGTATTCCTCAAAATTAAAATAATGTATATGTAATTCAAGCTTTGGGTCTCTACATAAATGGTGGGGTTCCCTCCATGTAGTATTTTTATAAATTGTATTTGGTTTTGATCATGTTGCAATTTGTTAGGTGGGAATCTGTTCTGTTCATGTAGTGATTTTCAATGTGGGCATGGGTTCCATCTGCTGAGATCTTTTCTATGTGAGCATGAGTTATTATTGCATAGAATATTCCTACATGAGGTAGGGATTCCTCTGTGTATATTTTTTTTATACACTGGGTGATGGTCCGCAAAGTTTTCATCCACTTTATTATTTTTTGGAATAGTATTTGTAAAGAGTTTTTGTTTTATATTTGGTTGTATGAATTACTTTTTTCCCATAATATTTTGTGGTGAACATACATGATTAGAATTTATGGTTCTCATACTATTTTCCAACTATCATCTATTGTGTGTCTCCGGGTTCCATTTTTTGGATCCCCTCTTGGAATTTTTATAGAGGAATTGTGAAAATGTATATTGGGATGGATGATTATAATGGGACATGAGGCCTTTGTTTACAGAATCCCTAGAAGGATATCCAATCTCGTGAACAATTTCTATAACGCCCCGACCCCAGTTGCCCAGAGTCGGTGCATTATTACATAAAATTGGCATGATCACAAGAAAGATCAAATCTCGAAAGACCGATTGGTTTAGTAGCCTTGGAAACACTAGATATATTCATAAGTTTTACATTACATCATTAAACGAAAAACTACTACAGCAACATAATGTCTCCATAATCTACACTCATATCCCACAAAATATCCCTGCAGGTCATTCATAACTTACTTCTTCACTTCCTGGGAAAAATAAAACATAGAAAAGGGGTGAGCTCAAATGCCCAGTAAGGATAACAATATAGCGGAAACTTTCATAAATAAGAACAAACTTTTAAGGCAATGTATAACTAAAACAAAAGCCTTTCAAACATGAACTTTCAACATGGTATGGCATAAATAAAATGAAATAATGCCATTTACTTATTCACATGGATATTCTACTAATCGAATAATCATATGCAAAAATCAATAACCATTTTCATAATGTTGGAATGCATAATGCTAAACGTTAATTTCTTTGTCTAGGCCTCATCCCAAGACCTAGGGGTTACTTCTAACCGGAACCCAACCCGGAGTGCCTCTAATAACCGGACACCAACCCGGAGTGCCTCTAATAACCGGACACCAACCCGGAGTGCCTCTAATAACCGGACACCAACCCGGAGGGCATACTTTTACCAGTACCTAACCTGGAGGGCTTACTTTAACCAGTCCCCAACCTGGAGGGCTTACTTTTACCGGTCCCCAACCCGGAACATACTTGTTTAGCACATTCATCTGAAGAAAAGTTTGAAATATAACATAAACATTCGGATTAAAACTAGCATACGAAATGTCAATAGTTTCACCATAAACTATGAATGGTATAAAATAGCACATCCACAGTCAAACATATCACAAAACCTTCAATACAATATAGAAGTTTTGTATTATAATAAATCAACTTCAAATAAGCGTAAAATCCATTAAAGGATGTTGACATAGATGAAATCAAAACACTTTTTAGAGAAATATCTATTTCTATTTTTGAAATCATTTAAGATCCATATAAAATAAAACATTTTCTTGAAAATATTCTTGTAAGCTTGTAAGGAAAGCTTTGACGATTTTATAACGGCGGAAAATAACCGCACCTGCCGTATAAGAAAAAACATTCTTATCTTAATTCTGTCGAAAAGGTTAAAAAGGACCTTGTTTCGAAAACGACGGAAAGATTCCTTTATAAACCTCTTACAAAAATTCAAACAAGGGTATAAATGAATTTAACCCATATTCTTGTAAATAATAAATATGTTTTGAAATACATTTCGAAGAAACATGGATGTGGATGATAAAGAAATCCCAGTAGATTATTACGTATAAACAACCTCGGATAATGAAGAGATTGTGAAATAACCCTTACCAATTTGGTAGCTTATGAAACATACAATCCATAAAAGAGGTATCATACAATGAATATGTAAATACACATAAATTAGGGTGTATTACCCAAAAAAATATAATTATGGGCAGTACATACACCACACAAAAGGTGATGGTGGCAATATGGCATGAATCTCACGGGAATAAGGAGTGAGATGAAAACCCCTTACCTTGTACTTTTCCTTGGTTGGGGTAGGTTAACCTCCTGTATAATGGTGAAATAATTGTTATTAAATTATACAAGAATCATATATATTAATATGATATCATATATGATCTTTTAACATTGATTTGTTAATAATATCTTAGAATTATCGTCGTTTCGGGTGTTAACTTACTCATTTTCTTTTATATGTTTTGTTACATAAGTCATGTTTGTTGTATCTTATTCATATCCAGAATGATATCAATTCCTTAAACATCATTTTTAAATCATTAAATGATAATTATACTTGAATGGATACGATGGAGAATGAATCTCATCGCGTTCGTGGAGACGGTAGCCCGTACGTACGCACGAACGCTACTTCCATTTAATTTTTATTTTAAAAGAATCGAATCCAAATGATACATAGGTATATTACTATTCCAGTATAATATAATATTTTATATATGTTACTTAAGTTCATTAACACCATCCTTTATACGTTCCATGTGTGGTATGAACGAGTCATATCATTTTAAGGGGGCGGTAGTCCGCACTTCCTCAAATGAAATTATCGTATGTATATACAACATGAAACGAATAATGGTATGAACTAAAATGGAATTACAGAAGCTTATATATAAAATATATATCATTAATATCATATTTAATTACAGTGCCATCATAATGGCCACCATGAGAGGTGGTAAGATGTATTTGAACAATCATCGTTTCGTGAGGCGTTAGTTTGCCATCCACAGAAACATTGTGTTCATCATCCATTAGATGGAGTTGTGTGTATGTGTAGTTTGAATACTTATTATAACAACATCCTAGGATACTGGTGTTGTTACAAAATAAGGGAAATAAAAAGAGTTTGGGGGTTGGAGAAGCAAAATAAAGGAAAATAATTTAAGAGAAATCGTTACCTTTAATCTAGGTAACTCACTTTGGTTGGAACCAAAGGACTTCTTGAAATGCTTTCTGCCTAAGGGGAAGCTTCAAGGAGGAGGAAAGGGATTTGGGGAGCTTAGTTGGGCAGAGTTTGGACGAGCCAAGTGGCTTGAGAGGTGTGAGGAAAAGAGAAGGAGGAGTGCCCTTTTATAAGAGGGGTGAGGGGCACTTTTGGAAAAGCTAGAAATATTAATTTATAATAAATTAATATTCGGTTTCCAAAGGCTCCAAAGTTGACTATTCAAAGGATGAGGTGGGGATAGGTCGAAAACAACTCATCCAATAGAATTTAGACAGGTTTGGGTACTTATATTAACCTTATCTTTAAGTATTAACTCTAAGTTAATTAGTTTCACTTTTACAATGTCTCTTTGTATTTTTATATAATATGGTTAATAAACTTACTATATACATCCAAGCGACCCCCAAGTGGTCCATTAATGATTAACCTATCATAATATAAGTCTCTTGGCCGAACCTTAGATTTTTAGGAATTTAATATCAATTAATAATATAATATTTGTTTTAAGAACTCTTTTATGTCAATTTTGACACTATTCAATAGTTGATTTTTGTGAAACTCATAACAGATTGATTACTTCGAAAAAAGTCAATTAAATCAATCCTAATATATAATATTATCCTAGAAAATTAGTGAAATTCATTAAAAGTTTCATATTATATTTATTTGGGTATTTATAATATCAATTATTTTAATATTTCACTATTATAGTAATTACTGCATCATCTTTGTGTCATAAATAAAATAAATTATTTAATGTCTAAAAATTATAAATAAAATATCATTATGTAGAAAAGCTTTTTATCTTTCTAATGAATATTTATAATCTAAAATCCAACTTATATAACCCTATGTAACAATTGTTTTGCTAAAAGATATATGCTTGTGTCATTTTTGTATTCATTTTGACTTAATTAAAATAAAGTGTCATTATCACTTACAAGTGGATCCATGGGGTCCCAAAATTGACACAAAGATGCCCATGGTCGACCATGTATCAACCAATAGGGTTAAGACACGTTTTAGGGTAATTTAGTATTATTATAATATTATTTGTTTAACCCTTATTTACCGGATTTACCCTTAACCATGGTAAATAAAATATTTACCGCAGTAATTATTCAAAATGTCTAAAAATAAAAGTTACCTATTTACACAATTTGAACATCCTGATTCCAAATATGGAATCCATTTTCCTAAATTCAAAACACAGAAGTGGCAGAAATTAATTTAAAATTAATTCCCGCTGTCAAAACAAAAAGCGTGTTTTTAAGAGATAATAACTATCAAAAGATTGACACTTGTTTATGTTCGGTTTAATTGTAAAATTATGTCCAATGACCAACATTATATTAAATAGTAAAAATACATTCTAAATATACTTTAAAACCACTCAAATTCATAATTTATTACTATTAATTATTTTGATTAAAAAAGTTGTTTTTAATTAAAATTTAGTAATTTTCACTATTCATCAAAATATGAAAGTTATCCGAAAAGTACCAAAATTTCACCTTAGGCTAAATTTGATATTCCGAATCCAAAAATGAAGTCCATTTTAAAATATAAAATATATATAACTTCAAAAAGTAGGTATTACTATTCATAACAGCTAGTTTGATTGGTTACGGTGTGTTAGAACTCGAAGTTGCGTACAACACACGCTACTGTTTTATTCAAAGGAAAGCGTACCGTGGAAGCTTGGGATGTTTCATTTTAAATTTTTTGATGTCTCCATTTATTCAAAAAGTTTAAAATATTGTATTTAAAAAGGTTTCACTATTAAAAGTTGATAAAAGTGTAATACTGAAAATGAATCTGTTCTTGCATTATGACTAAGAAACTCATAATATGGATTCTAAAATTATAAGGATTATATAAAGTTTAAAATGTAGTTAATTCTATTCATGACCTCTTTTAATGGCTTTTTTATTTGTAAGTCATGGTGTGATTGAACTCGTTGTTGCGTGTAATGCAAGTTATTGAATTATTTTGAAGAAATAACATACTATGAAATCTTGGGGTGTTACATTCTCCCCTCCTTCAATAAATTGCGTCCTCGCAATTTGAAATTGTTCTTCGAAAATAGAAAATATATTTGTGGGAAAACCCGCATAGGAAATTGGTTTACTAAGATTTAGTCTTAATATGAGGAAAAAAGAAATGAAAGGGTCACCACCAAATTATGATCTCGATTAGGAGAACATTGGTGGCAATTAGAGAAATATAATTGCAGGAAAAACGTAAATATTTATAGGTAGTGATTGAGGTCATCAATCACAAACAAGTATAAAATTGAGGTTCTTAAACTCATCAATCTATGATGATTTGAAATACCATCGGTTCAACAAAACATAGGGTATTGGGATAACACATTTTTGACGTTTCAAAATATCTTAGTTGAAATCCCACATCGAAAAATGAATTAATGAGGCCTCTATTTAAAATAAAGAGTGGAAAGTATGAAGATTACCGAAAATAACACATACTAGGGTTCCATGTAAGAAAATATGGATATGGAAGAAAAATCTAGCCATCAATTATCTGATGGAGAGTGGTAGAGAACATGGCTATGAAAAGGCCAACAATCCCAAAGCCATAAATTAGTGATGATTTAAGGTACCATCTAGGACAACATTTTTGTTCTAAGTTCCTTTTATTAATGTTGAGGAATTTATTTATGAGATTGGCTAAGATCATAAGGAGATATACTTACTTTATAATTAGAGTTTTATCCATTAATAAATTCCTACCACAAACTCATCTTTCACTCTAAAAGATAATAGAATGTAATATTTTTTTTTTCTATTTATACTATTCGTACAGGGTTCCAAAATAAATGAATTTATAATTCATCTACAATGTCTTTTAATAAAAACTACATTATTTAATCCAGGACATCTCGTGGGCCAGTGGTAGGTGATACACCCTTGTCGCCCTTTGGTTGCGGGTTCAAGTCTCACAGCCTTGCCGGACGCGATGGGTTGCCGCCCGACCTCCGGGTTGTCCTTTTATGGCAATTCAAAATAATCCAAACTAGAACTATCCAAAATACTTCTGTCCAAACTCACAGTCCAACATTCATAAGGAAGGTAAACATAATATAGATCCTTTTTACCCCGTAATAGCATATGAATACCTTCATCATGTATTACCATATTCCTTATTGATTACATTCATGCTCCCTTATTCCATATAGAATGCTGGATATACTTCATCAATCCAAAAATGTTTTATACAAATCATTAATCAGTTCGAAGGTAGTCAAGAATATCCAATATAATTTATCCAAAGCAATCATGTATTATTCCAAAATCACTATTTCGGTATCAGAACTATATTATGGTTTATCATTCTCTCAACCATATATTTTCCAAAAATTTATCCAGCTATTGAGTCACTTTTCTTTGTTCCACATAATCTCAAGTCCTTAATGAAATAGAACTGCAGTACAATCCTTATATACTCCATAATTATTATAACAAGTACATTGTTGATACAACACTCAATTGACATAATCAACATAAGAACCCTAATCATTCCTCTTCATCTGTGGTAGTATCATAACTTGATTATTATCCAATAGCATCATTTGCGGCATAGTCTGATGACTGGGACATAGGTTCGCGTAGTGTCCAAACTCCTTGCAAATGAAGCATTGTACATTTGAAACCATTTTCTTACCCTTGCAGTCACGTACTTTGTGCCCTTTTCCTCCACACTTATAACAAACTCCCATTCCTTTCAGGCAAGTTCCAGGGTTTTTCTTTCCACAGTTACCACATATGGTAAAATTCTTCTTTTCCCTTTTCCCTTTATCCATCTTTCTCTCTTCCATCCTTTTCTTCTCTTGATTCCCTTCAAATCCATAGGACTCAGTAAACTCTTTACTTATCTTATCAACACATGATATTATTTCTTCATATGATGATAATACATGGGAGACTATTTCTCTTATCAATTCTAGCTTAAGACCATGAAAGATATGATCCTTCCTTCTCTTTGGATCATGTGCATTTCTGGAGTTCTCATTCCTTCTACTGGGCGCCATTTCTATACAATGGCATAAACTAGATCAGTTTATGAATCAAAATACATAATCCCATACTTATAAAACACTTAATATAAATTGAACTATTTATGGATATAATCCATAATCATAAAAATGTTTTCTTTGAGGAAGTATATACTCATAAACCCTTCATAATGATTTGTAAAGAAAATGAGAGTTATCCTAAGCATATCCCCCGGGAGTGTCGTAACCAAGAGTGCAGCAAGGCCCGTTGTCGTGCACCAGTTCCCGTTCGAGTCTAGCTCAAAGCGGTGTTTTCGGGTTTTACCCCTAGGTACATCTGTGCCAGAGCCGCCTCTACCTGCTCGTATCCAGACAGGGATGTATTGCTCGGAAAACTCACAAAATCTCTACAATACCAAAATTCTAGGAAGTTCTTCTATACTAATCCTCAAAGTTAATCTTAGGTCTACGTGCTCTAATCAGAGTTTATCTAAATCTAGCTTCCAAGGTTTGTACTAAACTTCCTCTGATACCAACTATAACGCCCCGACCCCAGTTGCCCAGAGTCGGTGCATTATTACATAAAATTGGCATGATCACAAGAAAGATCAAATCTCGAAAGACCGATTGGTTTAGTAGCCTTGGAAACACTAGATATATTCATAAGTTTTACATTACATCATTAAACGAAAAACTACTACAGCAACATAATGTCTCCATAATCTACACTCATATCCCACAAAATATCCCTGCAGGTCATTCATAACTTACTTCTTCACTTCCTGGGAAAAATAAAACATAGAAAAGGGGTGAGCTCAAATGCCCAGTAAGGATAACAATATAGCGGAAACTTTCATAAATAAGAATAAACTTTTAAGGCAATTTATAACTAAAACAAAAGCCTTTCAAACATGAACTTTCAACATGGTATGACATAAATAAAATGAAATAATGCCATTTACTTATTCACATGGATATTCTACTAATCGAATAATCATATGCAAAAATCAATAACCATTTTCATAATGTTGGAATGCATAATGCTAAACGTTAATTTCTTTGTCTAGGCCTCATCCCAAGACCTAGGGGTTACTTCTAACCGGAACCCAACCCGGAGTGCCTCTAATAACCGGACACCAACCCGGAGTGCCTCTAATAACCGGACACCAACCCGGAGTGCCTCTAACAACCGGACACCAACCCGGAGGGCATACTTTTACCAGTCCCTAACCTGGAGGGCTTACTTTAACCAGTCCCCAACCTGGAGGGCTTACTTTTACCGGTCCCCAACCCGGAACATACTTGTTTAGCACATTCATCTGAAGAAAAGTTTGAAATATAACATAAACATTCGGATTAAAACTAGAATACGAAATGTCAATAGTTTCACCATAAACTATGAATGGTATAAAATAGCACATCCACAGTCAAACATATCACAAAACCTTCAATACAATATAGAAGTTTTGTATTATAATAAATCAACTTCAAATAAGCGTAAAATCCATTAAAGGATGTTGACATAGATGAAATCAAAACACTTTTTAGAGAAATATCTATTTCTATTTTTGAAATCATTTAAGAGCCATATAAAATAAAACATTTTCTTGAAAATATTCTTGTAAGCTTGTAAGGAAAGCTTTGACGATTTTATAACGGCGGAAAATAACCGCACCTGCCGTATAAGAAAAAACATTCTTATCTTAATTATGTCGAAAAGGTTAAAAAGGACCTTGTTTCGAAAACGACGGAAAGATTCCTTTATAAACCTCTTACAGAAAGTCAAACAAGGGTATAAATGAATTTAACCCATATTCTTGTAAATAATAAATATGTTTTGAAATACATTTCGAAGAAACATGGATGTGGATGATAAAGAAATCCCAGTAGATTATTACGTATAAACAACCTCGGATAATGAAGAGATTGTGAAATAAACCTTACCAATTTGGTAACTTATGAAACATACAATCCATAAAAGAGGTATCATACAATGAATATGTAAATACACATAAATTAGGGTGTATTACCCAAAAAAATATAATTATGGGCAGTACATACACCACACAAAAGGTGATGGTGGAAATATGGCATGAATCTCACAGGAATAAGGAGTGAGATGAAAACCCCTTACCTTGTACTTTTCCTTGGTTGGGGTAGGTTAACCTCCTGTATAATGGTGAAATAATTGTTATTAAATTATACAAGAATCATATATATTAATATGATATCATATATGATCTTTTAACATTGATTTGTTAATAATATCTTAGAATTATCGTCGTTTCGGGTGTTAACTTACTCATTTTCTTTTATATGTTTTGTTACATAAGTCATGTTTGTTGTATCTTATTCATATCCAGAATGATATCAAGTCCTTAAACATCATTTTTAAATCATTAAATGATAATTATACTTGAATGGATACGATGGAGAATGAATCTCATCGCGTTCATGGAGACGGTAGCCCGTACGTACGCACGAACGCTACTTCCATTTAATTTTTATTTTAAAAGAATCGAATCCAAATGATACATAGGTATATTACTATTCCAGTATAATATAATATTTTATATATGTTACTTAAGTTCATTAACACCATCCTTTATACGTTCCATGTGTGGTATGAACGAGTCATATCATTTTAAGGGGGCGGTAGTCCGCACTTCCTCAAATGAAATTATCGTATGTATATACAACATGAAACGAATAATGGTATGAACTAAAATGGAATTACAGAAGCTTATATAAAAAATATATATCATTAATATCATATTTATTTACAGTGCCATCATAATGGCCACCATGAGAGGTGGTAAGATGTATTTGAACAATCATCGTTTCGTGAGGCGTTAGTTTGCCATCCACAGAAACATTATGTTCATCATCCATTAGATGGAGTTGTGTGTATGTGTAGTTTGAATACTTATTATAACAACGTCCTAGGATACTGGTGTTGTTACAAAATAAGGGAAATAAAAAGAGTTTGGGGGTTGGAGAAGCAAAATAAAGGAAAATAATTTAAGAGAAATCGTTACCTTTAATCTAGGTAACTCACTTTGGTTAGAACCAAAGGACTTCTTGAAATGCTTTCTGCCTAAGGGGAATCTTCAAGGAGGAGGAAAGGGATTTGGGGAGCTTAGTTGGGCAGAGTTTGGACGAGCCAAGTGGCTTGAGAGGTGTGAGGAAAAGAGAAGGAGGAGTGCCCTTTTATAAGAGGGGTGAGGGGCACTTTTGGAAAAGCTAGAAATATTAATTTATAATAAATTAATATTCGGTTTCCAAAGGCTCCAAAGTTGACTATTCAAAGGATGAGGTGGGGATAGGTCGAAAACAACTCATCCAATAGAATTTAGACAGGTTTGGGTACTTATATTAACCTTATCTTTAAGTATTAACTCTAAGTTAATTAGTTTCACTTTTACAATGTCTCTTTGTATTTTTATATAATATGGTTAATAAACTTACTATATACATCCAAGCGACCCCCAAGTGGTCCATTAATGATTAACCTATCATAATATAAGTCTCTTGGCCGAACCTTAGATTTTTAGGAATTTAATATCAATTAATAATATAATATTTGTTTTAAGAACTCTTTTATGTCAATTTTGACACTATTCAATAGTTGATTTTTGTGAAACTCATAACAGATTGATTACTTCGAAAAAAGTCAATTAAATCAATCCTAATATATCATATTATCCTAGAAAATTAGTGAAATTCATTAAAAGTTTCATATTATATTTATTTGGGTATTTATAATATCAATTATTTTAATTTTTCACTATTATAGTAATTACTCCATCATCTTTGTGTCATAAATAAAATAAATTATTTAATGTCTAAAAATTATAAATAAAATATCATTATGTAGGAAATCTTTTTATCTTTCTAATGAATATTTATAATCTAAATTCCAACTTATATAACCCTATGTAACAATTGTTTTGCTAAAAGATATATGCTTGTGTCATTTTTGTATTCATTTTGACTTAATTAAAATAAAGTGTCATTATCACTTACAAGTGGATCCATGGGGTCCCAAAATTGACACAAAGATGCCCATGGTCGACCATGTATCAACCAATAGGGTTAAGACACGTTTTAGGGTAATTTAGTATTATTATAATATTATTTGTTTAACCCTTATTTACCGGATTTACCCTTAACCATGGTAAATAAAATATTTACCGCAGTAATTATTCAAAATGTCTAAAAATAAAAGTTACCTATTTACACAATTTGAACATCCTGATTCCAAATATGGAATCCATTTTCCTAAATTCAAAACACAGAAGTGGCAGAAATTAATTTAAAATTAATTCCCGCTGTCAAAACAAAAAGCGTGTTTTTAAGAGATAATAACTATCAAAAGATTGACACTTGTTTATGTTCGGTTTAATTGTAAAATTATGTCCAATGACCAACATTATATTAAATAGTAAAAATACATTCTAAATATACTTTAAAACCACTCAAATTCATAATTTATTACTATTAATTATTTTGATTAAAAAAGTTGTTTTTAATTAAAATTTAGTAATTTTCACTATTCATCAAAATATGAAAGTTATCCGAAAAGTACCAAAATTTCACCTTAGGCTAAATTTGATATTCCGAATCCAAAAATGAAGTACATTTTAAAATATAAAATATATATAACTTCAAAAAGTAGGTATTACTATTCATAACAGCTAGTTTGATTGGTTACGGTGTGTTAGAACTCGAAGTTGCGTACAACACACGCTACTGTTTTATTCAAAGGAAAGCGTACCGTGGAAGCTTGGGATGTTTCATTTTAAATTTTTTGATGTCTCCATTTATTCAAAAAGTTTAAAATATTGTATTTAAAAAGGTTTCACTATTAAAAGTTGATAAAAGTGTAATACTGAAAATGAATCTGTTCTTGCATTATGACTAAGAAACTCATAATATGGATTCTAAAATTATAAGGATTATATAAAGTTTAAAATGTAGTTAATTCTATTCATGACCTCTTTTAATGGCTTTTTTATTTGTAAGTCATGGTGTGATTGAACTCGTTGTTGCGTGTAATGCAAGTTATTGAATTATTTTGAAGAAATAACATACTATGAAATCTTGGGGTGTTACAATTTCATTCATGGGGGATGAAAAAGATCGCCCCACCTGCAAACAACATATCGTTCATGGGGGATTTGTTTTTTGTGGGGGATAGGAATCACCATAAAAACCCACCAATGACTTATTCATTTTATCGGTGAAATTGAACTTCATCCATGATCACAAATGAATATGAATCCCATGAATGATTTCATTTTTGGGATTCCATACAAAGTGGTGGTCCATGTAGAGAGTTTTGCAACGCAGGCCCTGACCTTCCATTCTGACATTTCTTCCACGAAAAATATGTTTTTATTCAAACTCTAAATTTGGTTAATTTTACCCATAAAAATTTCATGGAATAATTTTCTCCTTGCATGTAGAGATTTCAGGACCCAACAAATGCCCCATTAGAATTTTCTACGATTGAGAAAAATATGAGGGGATTTTGATGATGAACATGGTCATGTTTTGAACCAGTTTGTGGTATGCATAACCAGGATGGTCAAAGATGAATTGATCTCTTCATGATAATTGATA
This sequence comes from Viscum album, assembly GCA_963277665.1. Lineage (NCBI taxonomy): Eukaryota > Viridiplantae > Streptophyta > Magnoliopsida > Santalales > Viscaceae > Viscum > Viscum album. Next base: position 1,985,126,267 of record OY728119.1, read on the forward strand.
ATTGATGGGTGAGTGAATAATCACTATAACACTAGATTCATCTTATTTAGATATAATATTATAGAGAACAAGGATTAACATACATAGTTAATATATCTTTTTAGATAAATATTTTCAACATTACAAAAATACATTTTGGGGGACTGCAATAGTTTAGTGTATTTGGAAACATAGAAACATAATATTCAAATTTCATGAAAGATCTTAAACATCAACCTTAAATATTTTTCCATTTATTAATCATACTTAATTTTTTTCATAGCCTGGGGAAAGGAAACATAAGAAAGGGGTGAGCTTGGAAGCTCATTATGGGTAAACAAGGGGGATATGTAACCCTAACATGAGTGTAAAGGTATAATAACATGTTATTAAAATTATAAGATCATACCAAAAAAACCAAAAATCATAATCCAGAGTAATGGAAAAAATATTAGTATTTGTATTGACATGAATTTTAATGTAACCAAGAGAATATTCCATTACATCATAACATTGGAATAAGACATATAATTAATAATGGACATATTAGAATAGAAAATCCAATGTCAAGGCTACCTACAAAGATTTTCATAAAATTTTAGGCTTGGGATAATCAACCATGTACTGGATTCTAGATTTGGATTCCCTCCCATGTACTTTTTTTGGGCTTGGTACACCATCCCAAGTAACCTCTTGTTTCAGGCTTCAGGAACCCTCCCATAAACCCTATTGTTTCTGTATTGGGATACCCTCCCATGTGCCCTCTTATTTTTGGCGTATTATTCCCTCACATTTACCCTCTTTTTTTATAATTGGAATGTCCTCCCATGTAACCTCTTATTTCTGGATTGGGATGCCATCCCATATAACTATTTATTTCAGGCATGGGATTCCATCCTGTGTACCCTCTTGTTTCAGGCTTGGGATAACATCACATGTATCCTCTTATTTCAGGACTGGGAAGCCCTCCCATATACACTTTGATATCATAAAAACATTCATCATTACCCAATGTATGGTGGGTAGATATAGGTCTAACCCTTCACATAAAAAAATCATATATGCAGGTCCCACAAGATAACAAAAAATTTATCATACTATGACCCACAAAAAGATATGGGTTCTATAAACATCATATTATATCCCATTAAATTAACTGGTTATTATAAATATTTTATAATATCCAAACTTGTAAAAAATATATTGTTTTCATAATAATTTTATCATAGAGTAACCCATGAAAGGATGCGGGTTTCATAATCATTTTATCATGTGATAACCTATTCAAGAGAAATGAGTTTAATAAAAAACATACACTCCTAACATATACAATTAAAATAAATAATAATCATATTTTACATGGATAATTTCCCCAGTAAATAATTAACTATATCAAAGGTTTTCAACTTATATGAGGAAGGATTTTCAAATATTACTTGGAATATTTCTAATGGAAAATAATATTTCATTGAAAATCACTTTTTAAAACATTAAACATTTCAAAAATAAATTTTTTTGACAACAACTTTAACAATCTTATAATGGAATCTTTCAAAATCCTCAAAAATATTTGTTTATAAAAACAACCTTTTCTTCTTTAATTTTTTTAAAAACTAAAAACCATTGAAAACCATTTTATTTGACAATAACCTTGAAAACATACAATGAAATATTTATAAAAGGTTGAGAACATTTTATTTGATTTTTTAGAAAAACATATAATTTAAGCATGAAATTTTTTTGATAACCATCTATTGGAAAATAAATTTGGAAAATTACAATGGAAACAATGAAAACATTTTGAAAATATATTAATTGAATTTATTTGTAAACATATAAATATATATTGAAAACCTTTTGTAAACCATTTTCTATAAAATATATTTAAACCTTATAAATAAATTCGAAAAACATATTGAAAATAATTTTTATAAAACATGGTTTTGGAAGATCACATATTTATGACATAAAAGAAAAATGATGTCATATTTTATTAAAAACGTTTTAATAATTATCTTATGTTCAAAAGAGTGTAAAAATTATACCATTATGTGAAGATATCATGAATAAGTAGGGGATACATTATAATTCATGATATATAGATGATAATATTTCATCAATGTAATCATAATGATAAACAATCTCGGTAAATGATGAGATTGTAGAAATAAACTATTACCGTTTTGGTAACCATGAATCATAATCCACATGAAATAATTAAATTAAATAATCTTGAAATGTCCTGAAAATAATGGTATTCAGGATATAACATGTAAAAGTTCATTATTTACACCTCATAGAAAAATATAGGTGTATAACACGATATATATCTCAAAGAAGGGAAATTGAGACAACATTACATTACTGATTTGTTAACTTTTAAACCATAAACCCCATTAAAGAAATATCATAAAATAGATATTTAAATATATATATATATATATATATATTTATGTATAATAATCATAGAATACATTCACGGGAAGTATATACACTACACAAAGTAAATGAGTGGTGAATAAGCATAGTCTCACAGAAATACAAGTGGGATGATAAAACCCTTACCTTATGTCCTAAATTTCTTCGTGCACATCCAAAAGTACTATATAATAATTATTATTTAATTTTAAATCTACCCAAGAACCATATTTCCATATATAATACCATATATTATTTTATTATGACTTTATATTACCCATTTATTAACAATTTAATGCTAATGTTACATTTTTGGTAATATATGCTTTGTTTTTTGTATATGTTTTGACTTGTTCTTATTGATATTATTACATATATAATTATTTATTTATTTTAATAATTTTAGAAATTATTTAAATGTAATATATATTCATTTTATATTTTTTTATAATTATCTATAAAATATATCAATATTAAATTGAATACATCGTTTAAGGAGATGGTAGGCCATACGTACGCATGAATGACGTTTCTGTTTTACTGTCCTATTGAAAGAATGAAAGTAAATGAAACACACACACACACACACACATATATATATATATATATAATTATATATATAATAAAATTTTACTAAACTTATTTTAATACATTCCATGCAAAGTGTGAATGGATTACATCTCTTTGAGGAGGTGGTAATCCACATGTCTATAAATGAAGTTATCGTATTTACACAAAATGGAATGCATGAAGGTATGTTTTAGGAATAATTACATAATAATAAATAAATCATAAAATTAATATATATAATATAAAAATATTATGTCCATCATAATTCCCTACCATGAGAGGTGGTGAAGGAAAAATGGACAACACTATTTCGTGAGGCGGTTGTCCTCCATACACAAGAATGATAAGTTTGTTACCCATTTGATGGATGTGTGTGTAGGTGTATCAAGAAAAATTCTGATAAAAAATCAGAATATTTATGCTACCAAGGTTATTAAATATTTATGGAATTATAATAAATTAGGGGGTGTATAATTGAAATAAAACAAAAGAGCTTGTGTAAGGATGTTACCTCTTCTTTGGGAAATTCCATTTAGTTGCACGAAAAGACTAACCTTGTTTAAATTATTTAAAAAGTGAGGATTATATGTTTATAGGAAGGAATTTTGAAGAATATTTTGGCAGGTTTAGGACATGATGATGTGGCTTGAGGGATGTATAGAAGTGAGGGGGTGAGATCCCTTTTATAGTGGAGGAGTTACATTCTTGTAAACATAAAAATGTAAACACTATTGAAATGTCTCCAATAAATCATATGCCTACAATAATTTTCAATTTTATATTAAATGGATGATATGGTATAAATATTTTTTTTTACATTTTTCTAGGTTATTTGTCCCCTTAAGTTAAATTTTAACCAATATGTAAACATATTTTCACCTTAATAGTTGTAATAGATTTTAATTAATTTCACTAATATATTTTGTTTAAAACAAGTAAACTTTACATGATATTGTAAATTATTATGATTCCAAATATGAAATTCATTTTTCCAAATTATTACCACAAAAGTGGTAGAAATTAATTTGAAATTAATCTCACAGACATGTTGTGAATGGGGGTTTTTAAAGTTAAAATTTCCAAAAGTTTAATATTTTTTTTATCCAATTTCAATGTGAAGTTGGGTAAAATGATGAAAATTGGATTAATTTATGTATAATTTACATAATTAAACTTTTAAACCAAAATTAATATATAATTTCAATATATAAATAAATATGATGAAAAATAGTTTTGAATTAAAATTTAGTATTTTCACTATTCCTCAAAAAATGAATCTTCTCAAAAAAATATCAATAATTAACCCAAATTAAATTTCGATATTAATATTCAAAAAAAAAAGTTTAAATTTTCAAATAAAAATTATTTCTGCTTAAAAATTTATATTTCAAATGGGTTCTACTTTAAAATGTGGTAAAATTACCTTTTAAAAAAATACATATTTTTATTCATAAAATTTGATTTATTCTTATCTTATAACTACAAAATATATTTCACCAGGATCAAAAATATTAATTGAATATATAATATATAAATTTTATTGAAGACATTCCTCAATGTTTTTTTTATTTTATTGAGAAAAAATTGTGTTTTTAAATAAAAAATTAACATTCTCGGAAAAATAATTTATTTAGGTTCAAATAGTTCTTACATTCATTTATATCTAATTGATAGCCAATATATTCATGTTATAAACATTTTTAAATCATATTACAACTATTTAGTTAATATTATTCATAACTTCCATTCAAATAGAAAGGTGAAAAGTATAATTATATTATAATAAAAATATTATTTGCATATTGTAGTTTGGTAAAACTCAACTTTGCATGTAACACAAGCTATTTAAGGGACTAAGTATTGTGTGTAACACAATATAAACATATCATTTCGAGTACTCAAAGTTAATATAAGTATTTCATGTAGTGTAAGATTAACATGGTGTTTCATATAAGCCATGCAAAGATTTGTGATTTTGTATAACAAAAGCAATATTCAATATTGTGTGAAATGAAAAATATTGAAAAGATTATATTAATTCGAAAAAAATTAAAAAATATATGGGTGTTACATTTTACCCCCTTTAAATCAATTTCTCCCTTGAAATAAGACTAGTTTATCAATGATTTAATACTTTAAAGACACTTTTATAGAAACCCACATCGTAAAAATGAATATTAAAACTTTCTTTAAAGTGGAAAAAGTTAGAAACATAACTATTACCCAACGTAACTCAAAAATAGGTTTCTACAGAAGAGAACATATATGGAATGTAAAAACAAAGACATGGAAGAAAAGTGTAACCAATCAAAGAGATTTATAAAGATCATCAATCACAAGAAATTAGGTGATCTAGATCAAGTTAACAACCAAAAAACCATAAAATGAAGAAGAATTAAAGATGACATTGATATCATAAGAAATGATGATAATTAGACAACATTTAATTTCAGGACCATTTGTTCCTAAATTTGTAAGAATTTTCATGAGAATATATAATTACTTGATTTCAAGAATACTAGACACTTTATTGTACCTTGATCAATTTCCACTTCATCTCTTATTCCAAGAAATAAAGGTGAATTTTTCATTCCTGATGAATTTGAAGATACTGAGATCTATAAATAGAATGATAGGTGATTCTATATTTCTTTTTTCATCACAAAAAAGGTTATCACATGCTATCAAATATGCATGAATCATCATATGTCTGGATAATAATTTAATCTCTAAAACCTCATCTAAAGTTTAACATAATCCATTCCACAAATGGTTATCCTTATAACCCTTTCAAAAGATGGATGTAAAAAACATTAGAAATTAATAAACTACATTTCTCAAAAAAAAAAATATTAGTCACGATTAGTCGTATATTATAATGTATCTCTTGTTTGCATTATGTATAAAATGTCTATACCTTCATCATGTATTCTCTTGAATAATGGAAATAACCTAGATTAATATAAATCTTTTTTTAAACAAGAATGTTTTTTTAATTCAAAGTTAATTGGCTATATTACTTAAATCCAAAATTGTTGTAAACTTCATTATTGATATCATAAACCACTTGTCAATAAATCATTAAATAGGTCCAAGGTAAATTGTATGATCCAATTTACATATTCATTTCCAATATATCTTTATCCAAACATCATTATATTAACCTAAGGAACATATTAAGGGTTATCTATTACTTAATCATGTTTTCCCATTAACATAATCTTTACATTAAATCACTTTTCTATGTCTTATTCAGCATTCAACATATCATTTTCCATAATTAATGAAAAAAATATATTTCATGATCCTATTGAAATAATATTTTAAATAAAAAACATATACACTTCAAAAAATCAAACTTTATTCTTAAACCATTACTCAAGATTCAACATCTTATTCCTTAATAAAAATTGGCTAGAATATGAAATATGAATCATAACTTATGATTCCTTAACCCCATTCTAATCGTGCTTCTTACATTTTATATAAAAAATAATATTATAACATAAAATGAATTTCACATGTTGTTTGCAATCCCTTTATCGTCAGCAGTATAACCAATAATCATACCACCTTAATGAATATGTTCATGAGATTTATACTTACCAAATAGATTTACATAATTCCCATACTTTCCACATCTGAAATATTTAATATTAACCAATTTCCTTCAAGTACCCACCATTAACTAAAACAAGAAAGCATAGGGTGAGAAACACATATCATATAATAAAAACACAAAATCATGAAAAATTACATATATGATGCCCAAATCATGACAAATACTTTTAAATATATGAAACCATATGCATATTATTAGATATATCTCTAGACATATCCTTACGAATATACTTAGGGATCTCAATAAATGTTTCTCATCCTTTTTTCCATAGGCTGACTAAACATTTCTATTGATACCAACTATCATGACTATGTCTTAACATACATGGATATTACATCATTTTAGATGAATATTTTTCACATTAAAAAAAATACATTCCTGAGGATCATAATAGTTTATTGTATTTGGAAATATTGAAACATAATATTTAATATGGGTTAAATATACTCAACATATCCCTTAAATATCTTCCCCTTTAGTACTCCTACTTGAAACCGTTTTTCATAACATAGGAAAAGAAATCATAAGAAAGGGGTGAGCTCAGATGCTCAATAAGGGTAAACAAGATAGATATGTTAGTATAACATGATCAAAAATGTATGAGAACATGATCTTAACATTAAAAGATCATTCCCTGCATATCAAAGATCATAATCAAGTGACACATAATAAATATAATTAGTTCATATGAAATGAATCAAAAGGGAATCAAGAACATATTCCAGGAGATCATTACATAAGAATAAAACATAGATTTTTTGGAAGACACATAAGCCTAGAAAATTATATTTCAAGGCTTCCTACCAAGATCTTCATAACATGTTAGTCCTGGGATAATAACCCATGTATCAACTTTGGTCCTTGAATTCCATCTTATATACCCTTTTGTTTAGGGATTGGAATTACCTCTCATGTACCCTCTTGTTTCAATATTGGGATTACCTCCCATGTACTCTATTGTTTTGGTCTTGGGATGCCCCTTGTCATGAACCCGATCTGGTCACCGTCAAAACCGACACCATACCTAGCCCGTGAAAAGGATAGAGGGGCGTTCCAAATCCCCATGGGATGGAACAATTTCCCTAGTATCATAAAATAAATTTTGGGAACGATTTACCCAAGCTTATAAATAGTAAACAACAAACAAACTCAGTATGAAAAATATGGATTTTTCAAAACAAAACAACTTTAAAAAAATCAGAATTGGATTACATCATTTAAGAAAACATTCAAAGACTATAAAAATAGATGAAACCCAAAATGGATATCCCCAAGAACCTCCTCATGGCAAGGGAACTGCCCTCAAGCCATCTTCACGACACTGTTCCAAGAAGAACCACTAGAATCCCGAACCACGGGCACTAAATGTTTTACCCAAACCCATGACGAAAGAGACCAAGTCTACATACTCCCAAAAGTGTATGTAGGGTGTGAGATAAATACCAGTAGGATACCACCACTAAAATATTCCATGTGATAAAAATTTTAAGACTAAAAGCACTGCATGTTTTCTAAAAAAGAAATGCTTGTCATAGATTCAAAAAGATGTAACATTAAAAATAAATAGTTATGGGGTGGGTAGTTTTAAAGAAAGTAATATTTTCAATAAAACAATCAAGATAATGAATATTCAATCCAATAATACCGTATTATGATACAAAAAACAAAATATCTAGTGAGCACAAGCAATAGGAAATAAATCCTAGGCACTAGCTCGCTATGGGTCCTAGGTACCTCATATCTCAGTGAAAGTAACCATCAAAAATATATATTCTCATGCATGAGCCAATAGTAGGGAACATAAAAATAACATAGTGTTTCCCAATAATAATCATCATAATAGTTTACTTAGTGTTTTAGGTGTCAATATTTCTACGTGAAACTGAGGCCAAACCCCACAGGATCACTAGCATACTAGTACACATCCACCCACCTAGATACATGGGTTTCCCTCTTGTGCTCAGACAAGTTCAACAAGACATTAAATATAACTTACACATGAAAATATCACTTAAACATCACACATTCACCAAACACCCAACATGTACATCACACAAGTAAAAAAATCAACTTTTTCATTCAAATGAATTTTGAAATCATACTCACAACAAAATTGCCCACAACAATTTTCACATTTATTTATCACTTATACAAATCCATTAAAAAAAATTATAAAACCATTAAAATATATTCCAAATCACATAACATCCCACAGAGATATCACATAATACCCTTCTCACAAAAAAAATCATTTTATAAACAAAATCACACGAAAGAGCCGACAACCATGTTTCGCACCCACAACACAATTTAATAAATCATTTCCAAAATTTATTAAACATTATAAAAATGTATGACATTTTAAATCACAAATTTACCATTTAAAAATCAATCTTAAATGAATACAATCACCAAAATATTACATTTACACCATTTTCCTAGATTGTTTAACTCACTAAATCATTTTTAGTTTTCATAAAACAAACCCAGGTAGTATGCCCATGTTTTTCCCAAAAAACCCATTTCAAAACCCTCATTCAAGACCAAAAATCAAACCAATACCAATAAAAAACAGAATTGGAAGCTGTAGAAACATTTATTAAACCACCCCAAGTGCTATAAAATTACCTCAAATAAAACCACAAAAGATACACATGAAAAACACACATTTTTGTAAAACACCTTCAAGAAGTACAATGATGTTTTACACATAATTCCTATTCAAAAATACCCTTTTAAACCCAAAATCACACCAATAACCTAAAAAATCCTAATTATAATCCCAAAAAACATTTAATAAATCACTTTCATAAGTTATAAAATAATCCCAAATATTACTACAAGGGTTTCACATGGAAAACACCCAACTTGAAACAAAAGTGCAACTACAAAATTAACTGCTTAAAAAACACCACCAATTTTTTTCTCTCACAATGAACATAGAATGTGGAAAGTTAAAAATAATTAAATTAATCATTCTAACTCATCGAAAAATTATTACACATGGAACCACCTACCTTTTGTATCGAAACTCCCAAAACATGGTGCGAAACATCAACTACACCACCACCACCCCACAAAGAAGATAAATCCAGCCCTAGACCACAAGATTTGACTGCAATGACACAAAATAAAACCCTAGTTTTGAACCCTAAATTTTGAACATGAGGAAAATCAAGGAAGAGGAATGCAAATGAAATGAAGATGGTATAAATGAAGGAGAAATCACCAACCTTGAAGAATCTGGAAGTTTCCCCACCAAAATCTCCATCAAATATGGGTTCCATAGGATATTGAGGGAGATTTATGGCCTCCTATGGAAATACAGAATGAAATGGTGAAGAACGGAGTGGATTTGGGATTATTCCGGAAGGGAAAACATGGAAATTAAAAAAACATTTAATGACCTGGACACCCCTGCACGGTTTGAGTGCACGGTTTGGAACCATGTAGCCAAACTGTGCGGTCTGTTCTAGCCACCCAAAACCATGCCACTATCCTTTAATTTCAGGGAGGTCCAAGGGGGAAACCAAGGGGCAAATATATTCCAAGAATAGGGGAGAACAATTCCCAAAAAAGAACTCTCTTCTCCCCCAAACACCTCCAACTCATGTGTACAAACCACCTCCACAACTTAACCCATAAGTAGGGTAACTAGGAGTGTCACAAATCCAAATCCAAAACACCCCAGACTCACACCATCCCTTTGAAAGTAGAGGAGTAAAATTACAATACAATACCTCCATGAATAAGGGAATGGATTAGTAACACAATATGAAACAAAATTTCAAACCCGGAACACCTGGAAACCCAGAGAAATCCATGAACCAATAGAGGATCTGAAACAAGGCATGGAATTAAAAATATAGGTGTGACAATTCTCCCCAACATAAATATTCCCGCCGCCAAAAATCAACAACATGGCTAAAATCAAAAACCAAACCCAACCACTAAACCAAGATGTACTATTTTTTCACATTTTTCCCTCGAATTCCAAAAAACCTCCAGTGATCAATTAAGGAAGGAATACTCTCACATACCAAAACAAAAACCAAATTATTGAAATGATCAATAACACTCAGATTTCATCCCAAAAGAAAAATCCTCAAATACTATCCGAACAAGATTCAAAAAATTTACCCAAACGAACAACAACCACGAAAAATGATACACTTACCTTGCTTTAACCAAACCATTGGGCGTTCTCCAATCCCAACGTTTAACCAAGGTATATATAGATATTTAGATGGCTCTGACAAGACTACATACCGCCACACCAAGAACAAAGAAAAATATGAGGTACTTGAATGGGTAGACAAAAATGGATCCCCCACCATAAGTTAAAACATAATGTTTCTTGAGACATAATTAGGACACTAATAGGGGGAGGCCTGAACGGACTCCACAGTACATGGGGTAATCTACCATTAGACCTCTCTATAAGAACTTTTATAAAATCAATAGTGGGTCTCCCCACCATAATAAACAACCATTTTTATCGACCAGCACAGACTAGAATAGAATGATCCCAAAAAATAAATAGTTGGGATGGCTTCATGGTTACTTTGTATAGTTTGGGAAGTCATGTGCCAACTATGTAGAGTATTCTTTCCGCATGGATTCCTAGCACACAGTCACTACTAATAGTGAAAAAATCGTGTTCTCAACTATGATAACACTTGAGGTTTAAACTATTACCATCATTCATACAGAAGACAAGACTTTGTATAAGGGTTTTAATGACACTGGTATTTTCCCTGACTACGCGCCAGTTTCTCTCCAAGACCTATGGCTAGTGCTCAAATGATTGAAGCATCTTTGGCCTTGTAGTTAGTATTTGGAAACCATCAAACGTAAATTCTTCATCCAGTGCTACAAACAACTTCACCGGAAACCCTGATGGGTTTACCAAGGAAAAACACACTCCAAAACTCACTTTACCCTAACATGAAATTTCACTGAATCAAGGGCTTAGAGGTTGTACACACATCACACCTTGTTTCTTCACGTGAGAAACAGTATAAGGAAACACCACATATAAACACCTTCATCTAAAAAAGTTGATTTTTATGTTTTTTTCAAGGTATACGTACTCCCAACATAAACGAGACTCTCATAGGATTGCACGACCTTAACCATTATAGTCAAATGAGCACCCGAAATCACAAGGCACTATGGAACATGACCATTGAACCTGATAGAAACAATAAATGGAGGGGGAACTTATGAAACATCCCCAAATATCATAAGATTAAAAAATGTGGCCATAAAAGCCTCTCATGACTATATTTCCCACACTAGTGGTTTAACATAAACCCCTGCTTCAAAGAGACTATGAAGGACCTAGAGACCCTCCTTAGACACCATCCACATGGACAACTCCAGACTACTTTCACCTTCGAAGAATCAGGTAACTTAAGAAACTAAGGTTTGTTTCAACCTTCCATGTGCACTCTCCTACTAAAAGAGGATCCACATATCAATGTATGGAAAAGGTGAAAACTCAATCTCGAAAGCTTCAGAAAAATATTCCTTATATTGATCAATTTGATGATTTTCCAACTGAGGAACAATCTAGGATGCACTTCAGTTGTTCAATAACCCTTAATCATTGAGCACCTTATCCAACAAGAGAACCCAAGTACCCGACCATGCTAGTCCATTGGTCAAAAAATTCCACAACCTATAAGTTAACCGATGTGGGGAAAAACCATAAAGGCTTCCCAAAACTTTCTTAAAAGAAACCACTAACCATCCCCTCAACCTATCTTCCCGACCAAACATAAACCCAAAACACGATTCAAACCAGACAGTTTCTTGGACTCAAAACATCCCATAACATCAATATTTTCAAAACCATATAATAAACACCATCCCTAGACAGTAATCAAGACATCATCTTTACTTGAAAATTATTTCATTGAAAACAAATGGTTTATCACTTAGTGTATCCCCCAATGGTATCACATGGGCCTCACAAATGCATCTTTCCGTGCCACAATGGAACCATCCTCATATCCATCCCGACACTCATCTATTCATTCCATTAACCATCCATTATCCCATATAACCCCATGCATGTGGTCACTCACAAATATACCAAAGGATAAAAAAACCTCATTCGAGTTTTCAAAAATAAAATTTCCAACAAATAATTTTTTTTTTCTCGATACCGCTAACCACGAAATCAAAATAAAATTTTACATCTTAAATTTTTTTAAATTACACAACCTATCTAATAATAAATCCCATTAAAGTAATTCAAATCAATTTCAAAACATCTCATCTTATTCAAAATCCTTTCAATAGTTTAGAAAACCCTATTGGGAACACTTGTTCAAAATCAACTTTAAGAAAATTTCCTGCTTTTAAAAGAGGTGTAAACACACCATTTTCAATTTCGAAACCATTCTAAAAATTCAGTTCTTACATTTCACAAATCAAACCATTAATTATTTATAATAAAATCACTTCACAAAAAAATTATGCTTCTTAAAACCATGACAATTTTTCTTTAAATCAAACATCCATGATTTCCAAACTAAAGGACACAAGACAATACAAGGGGAAACTAGTATCAGTGGGTGACATGGACATATGGTTGGTAGCCATAAGCCAATAGCTTAACAACTATAGAGAGTGTTTTAAGGAAATATATTCATCTCTACATGTCTTGGTAGGCCATACGAGCTCACTAAGACCATTAAACCAACTCTCTTTTCATTTCCCCTAATCATCATCAAACCAAGAAAACCAAATGACCCTGAAAAATATAGACTTCCCCTGGAGACTTGAATACCGTCATGAGGTGTGGTGATTAGGAACACTACCAATAACCATAATCCCATGTAACTAAAATCCTAACTCCAGACTATCTAGACTGTTCTCCAAATAACATGTCCCAAATAGTTAACCCGAATGTTCTCTGATACCATATTTTTCATGAACCAGATCTGATAACCATCGAAATATTCACCATAAACAGCCTGTGACAAGGCCCTAGGGGTGTTCCCGATCCCCATGGGTTGGAATAAGTGCCTGGGTATCATAAAATGATATTTGGGAATGATTTACCTGTGTTTATAAATAGTAAACAACAAACAAATTCAATATGACAAATCTGGATTTTTCAAAACAAAACAACTTTTAAAAAAAACCATAATTGAATTAAATCATTTAAAACAACTCTCAAAGAATATAAAATCATATGAAACCAAAAATGGAAATACCCAAGAACCTCCTCATGGCATGTGCACCACCCTCAAGCCATGTTCAAGGCATTGATCCAAGAAGAACCGCTAGAATCATGAACCGCTGGAACTTAGTGTTTTACCCAATCCTGTGAAAAAATGGAGCAAGTCTACTTACACCCAAAGGTGTAAGTAGTGTGTGATAAAAATCCCAATAGGATAATACTACTAATAGATTCCGTGTGATAAAAAATTTAAGATTAAAAGCATTGAATGTTTTGTAAATGAGAACTGCTTGTCATAGTTTCTAAAAGATGCAACATTAAAATTAGATAGTTTTGAGGTGGGATATTTTTAATAAAGGAATATTTTAAATAAAACCAATATTATAATGAATTTTCTAGCCAATAATACCATATTCTGAAGGTAAGGACAAAATATCTAGTGAGCACAAGCAATAAGAAATAACCCTTAGGCACTAACTCACTATGAGTCCCAAGTACCTCCTATATCGGTTAATGTTGTTGAAAGTGTGTGCCCTAGACCCAGCCTGTTTTTGTACTTTGATTAAGACTACATGTATTCAGTTTGTTATAATACATGTGTTTATCTTTCCATAATAGTGTAGATACTTCTGCATCCACTTTTTTGTGGCAATGTCCTTAGATTACTTGTCGCATCAAAGGGTTATAGTAGATCCCAGGCTATAATGAGAAAGTTGAGATGCCATGATAGTAATCTTAAAGTAACATCTTATAGTCTAGTTACATCATTATGAAGGGACATAGATGATGTGTGACCATCAGGTTTTGGGGGATCATATGCATTGAGTCTTCTTCTCATGATGTTCACACTTGATGATCTATAGTAGTTGAGATTATGAGGACATACCCGCATAATAGGAACACCACATGTTTTAGGTGTCATTGGTCATTCCTATATACAGACATGTGTAATGGTCTTTAGACTTGAGATCATTGTATATGGATTTCATTGAATTACGTACATTTGATGCAAGGAAAAAACCATGGTGACAAAGTTGTGGCAAGGTAGTTTGTATCAGGCACGCCATTAAGGGCATGGAATTGATTGAATTTATGAGAAAGGATTAGTCTCTTCTGAGTTCTAGAAGATATATCTTGGGCCTGGTTGATTAGAATGGTTGCACCTTCATTAAACCATGGCCATGGTAGTGGAAGGTAAGACTGTCCAGACAAATCAACAAAAACAATAAATAAAAATAAAGAATGATGACATTGGTATGCATTCTGCTTTATTAAGATATCGATAACGAAGTGATTTTATTACACGGACCATGTTCGTAGGAAGTCAATCATTGAATTGACATTTCCTAATCTCTATTGGGTCCTCAATGGGTTGCTAGACCTCGCTCTAGGTCGGTGGATATTATTCACTGCTATTGAGGTAAGGGCCCAGTGGGTCACATACCATAGCGCCTTGAGAATCTGCCCTATTCTGGGAATAGGAATATAGAACATAGTGGGCCCTAAAAAAGGGTCCAAGAACTATCCAAGTTCTATGGATCACCAAATATTTAATAAATTCATTAATTATTCATGTTTATAATAATTTGTTGAATTTATTTATAACATGTATTTACAATTTATATAGTAAATACAAGTATTAATATTATTCGAATGGATTTTAATATCCTAGGTTCGTTTAATATTAGAAGGATGTGTGTGTAGAGTTAAAGACTCAAATTTATCAAGTAATATATTTATATATTACAAGTAAGTGATAAATTATAAATATTATTTATGGCATATTTTTATTTTTATAAATAATTATTTATAACACTAATATAGCCGACGTCTATTACATGGGGGCAGGGAATCCATACAACGTGTTTCAAACACTCCTTATATAAGTGAGAGAGACGCTCTACCATGTTAACTATTCATGGGTTAAGTTTGAGAGCTTCTCTCTCCCCTTGGAATCTAGAGAGAGAGTCTCTCAAGTGAAGGAAGATCTTCAAGTTCATCCATATCGGATTGAAGCTTCTTCCCTTGCAGTGATCGTCACTGTACTGAAGTGAGCATCGAAGATCCACGCTAGCACCCGGATCTCGACGGACGACGTGCAGGTAGATTTGAGACGCGTGTGTGGATGATCTAGAGGGCATCAAAGTTGGAGTCTTCGAGCTACGATTATTGGCGTCCTATGGCGGACTTGCACACGTCAATTACGAACTAGGTACATGTTTAATTCATTTTTGTGCTCTGTTTAAACCTTGTGAGATCCTCAAACCAAACCGGGACAAGATCACTAGAGTTGACAGGGTTATGTCACGCCGGTAATGAAAAAAAAATTAAATCCCCGGACCACCGTCTTCCACTGTTCTGTCCCTTAACAAATAGTGGTATTAGAGAAATCTTAAGGTTTTTCTGGGTCAATAAAATTAAGATTCATTAAATTTTAGTTTGGGGTGTTAAAACAGTTCATTCAGATCCAACCACGCGTCGTTTCGTTTTCAAATGATCCCTCTATGATTATTTAAAAAATTTATCGGATCGATGCTGTAATTTTTTTTCCATTTGATGTTACTCTCTATCATAATTGAGATAAAATTAAATTTAATATTTTATTATTATAAAATATAATATAATATTTTATTATAAAATATTATCCACAAAGGTGCTTGGAAAAATATTTATTCCAACAAGTAAAGTTTTCCTTTATTTTATAAAATAAAAAAAATAAGGGGAGACCAAGACCCCAAAATGGGGTCATCCTCGTATTTTTATAAAAAAACAAAGGTGTCAATTTGTCTAAGGAAAAAATTAAAAAAAATGAAAAGGAAGATCCAATTGGGTCTCCTCCATCACGTGGCACACAAGGGGTGCAACAACCCCTTGGAAACCCAAGTCACCACTCCTGTGTGCCGGACCGCCTGGCCACGCCGCTCCTGAAACCCAACTGATGGACCTCCATGGACCGCCGCCCCTACTTGGATCATGCCTCCCTGATCGTCCCCGGATCTCCTCCTCACGTCGCGCCAGACCTTCGCATCGCGCCGCCTCGGACCGAGCTGCGTCAGACCGCCGCACCGAGCCATGCCGGTGTAACGTCCCGGGTCCGGGTGCCACGCAACGGGTGCTCCAAGCCAGGTTCGCCACGCGACCTCAAGCGCATTTCCCCAAACTCCAGAGGCTGCCGACTAGCAGCGAGGGCCCAGGTCTAATAGTGGGGAAACTATTCCCTCATTTGTCAAAGTTTAGCGCAACGGAATTTAAATAAAACATACAACAAACAACGGAAGCAGCAAACCATGCACAACTAAAATATACAACTGTAGTAGATATAACCAACTGTATATAAATAATGATGCAACATGTCTCAAGTTCTAAGAAAATAGGCAGAACATGTTATACATCAATACAGTACAACAAGATGCGGAGTAGAGAAAGACAAAGCA
Source organism: Viscum album (assembly GCA_963277665.1). Classification (NCBI taxonomy): domain Eukaryota; kingdom Viridiplantae; phylum Streptophyta; class Magnoliopsida; order Santalales; family Viscaceae; genus Viscum; species Viscum album. The sequence goes on from OY728119.1 coordinate 1,985,143,485, forward strand.
AAACAACTGGCAGCGGCATCGCGAGCCTAGGCTCGGTCCCATGCCCTCCTACTCCTTAGCATCAGTCAAGTACCTGTATATGTACTCTTTCCCCTATCTACACCTGCAGAAACATAATCTATTTGGTCCGAAAAGCATGACCTAAACAGGGTGTGAGAAATATATCTCAGTAGGCACCCACCATAGGCCTGTGCCCAACTGCGTGTAAGCATGCAACAACAGTGTGCAGTAGTAAAATGAAAAAAGGTAAGAAGTACTCAAAGTAACTAATTACCAGTTATATTTCCATTTTATTATCCATTTAATCCATTTAATTTAAAATACCACCATACTCAATATTCTAAATAACCAGCTAATGTCCTCAGACACGTAAACCCCTACCCTCAGGTAAAGAGTATCCAACATAAGAATCCACCCTCAGGCATAATAGTGTTTTCCCTCAGGCGTAGGTAGTGTCTCCCTTAGGCATAAAATCAGCTGCCCACAGGCACAGAAGAAGTTTCCCTCAGGGCGAAATAACTACTGCCCTCTGGCTAAATAGTGCAGTACCCATAGGCTAACCACAACAATTCCCTCAGGCTAAACATGTAACTGAGCCATGCCCAACATGTAAACAAGCAGTAAACAAGCAATTCCTCTCAAGGAAATTCTACAATTACTACTTTAAAGGCATACTTTTGGGTATCCTGGCCAGACGGCTAAACAGTGAAACACACCCCCAGGGTGGTTCTGGATCCAAGCAACGATCCCAACCAATAATTTAATATCACAATTAACTAACTATTCAATTCTAGGTGTTTAATATAGCAATGGCCTCAGCCACAAGATACCCCCAACATGGGTTTGTGGAACAAAAATACACAAAACACAGGATAGTTGGAAAAAAACACCAAGCCACCTACCTTATACGCCAATGAACGTTATTCCCGAACGCCGACTCCAGAAACGCCCATAAACGGTGTAGATCTGACGAAGAACAAAACTCTCTTATCCTCAAATAACTCCTATTAGGAGAAGAATTGGTAAGAATTAGCCAAGGAGATGGAAGCCCTTACCCGTGCAGTTCCAATGAGATCGTTCAAGGTGGAAACCGATTCCAGAAGAACACTCTGCGGATCATCAAAGGTTCGACCTCCTCCTTTGGCTCCAAAATGGATCAAGTGCCTCCTCTTCCAAATGATGAGGCTACTTCCTATTTTAAGCCCTAAAAAGAAAGTACACGGTGTGTATTTCCATGTACAAGGTGTGTACTTCCCAAATTTTAAACTGTTCCTCTGGCGGCTTCCCGCCAGTGTGGCACTGTTCACATGCCGACATGACTACACGACGTGTCTTCATGTGTACACAACATGTGTTGTCCCACATCTGGACACCACCTTACTATTCGCCTACCGACTGACTACACGACATGTAAGGGACCACTAAACAGCATGTATTTGGTTCCTATACCCTTCATCACCGACATGGACGCACACCCTGTGTACTCATCCTACACGGCCAAAAGTACACGGCATGTGGAAAAAGTACACGGTGTGTACTTAAAAAAAACAGGATTTTCCCCCATTTTCCATATTTTCATAAAAACACTTAAGGAAAGAAGAAAAGAATAAACCCATACCTCAAAAATAAAATCCGGGTTCTTACAAACTTCTCCCCATAAAGAAATTTGTCCCAAAATTTCCCTTCCAATGGTGGTGAAGATAAAGCCATGAACAACTCCGGCCACTAAGCATGTACGTCGGTCTCCCGATCCCAGAATTCATCCTCCACTCAGCCATGCTGCCATAACACCCGTACGAGAGGAACTGACCAGCCTCAGATAAACTTCGTGCTCCTATCAATGATACGGATTAGATGCTCCTCAAAGGATGCATCCATCTGAAGCTCAACCTCCTCGGGCTGAAGGATGTGAGACGGGTCTGAATGATAGCGACGTAGCTGAGATACATGGAAGATGTCGTGCATGGCTCGGTACCGCTGCGGTAACTGCTACTGATAGGCAACCAGCCGAACTCTCTCCAGAATCTCAAATGGACCCACATACCTCGGTGAAATTTTACCCTATCTCATGATCCGTCTGTGTCCCAGCCTTGGAGAATCATGCAAGAAAACCTGATCCCCAACCACTAACTCCAAAGGTCGTCTACGGAGATCAGCATAAGTCTTCTAACGAGATTGCGCGGTAGCCATCCACTTCTGAATCAACTTTACCTACTCTGTAGTCTCTTGCATGAGACGTGGTCCCAGTAAAGCTGCCTCACCTGCCTCTAACCAGCACAATGGTGATCGGCATGGCCTACATTTTAAAGCCTCGTAAGGTTCCATCTCATTAGTTTGCTGAAAACTATTATTATAGGAAAACTATACTAAGGGTATATGCTTCTCCCAAGATCCCCCAAAGTCTAGGACGCATGCACGCAACATGTCCTCAAGCACCTGTATCGTACGCTCTGACTGGCCATCGGTCTGAGGGTGGTAAGCTGTGCTCAGAAGAACCTGTATACCCAGTGCCCTCTGAAAAATCTGCCAGAAACGTGACGTAAAACGGGCGTCCCTATCTGAAACGATAGAACGAGGGACCCCATGAAGACGTATGATCTCTCTGATATACAACTTCCCGAGCTTGTGAACACCGAAGGTCTCCTTGATCGGAAAAAAGTGAGCTACCATCATGAGTCCGTCCACAACTACCCACACACCATCATTTCCTCTATGTGACCTTGACAACCCTGTCACGAAATCCATCACGACATCATCCCATTTCCACTCCGGAATGGGGAACTACTGTAACAATCCGGCTGGCCTTTGATGCTCCGCCTTCACCTGCTGACATGTGGAATACCTTATAACAAAACCAGCTACATCTCTCTTCATACCTGGCCACCAGTACTAATTCCTCAAGTCACGGTACATCTTGGTAACCCCAGGATGAATATCCCAAACTGAAGCATGAAAATCCCGCAACATCTCCTCAAGTATATCCCCTGAAACCCACAATCGTCCATGGAAATGTAGAATTTCATCATCGCCTATCGTCTAACCAGGAGGAGGGTCCTCAATTTCCATCTACTCCCATAGAACTAGGCCTTCCAGATTAGATAGATCTCTCATCCACACTCTATCCAGGAGGGTAGAAGTCACAGCTAAAGACAAAAGATAAGTTTTCCCCTGACTGTCATGCACCTCCAAATGAATCTCAGAGAACAAAGCCATAAGATGCCACTCATTACTGGCCTCTTTCACATCATGTATCCGAGTCTTCCTACTCAGTGCATCAGCTACTGCATTACCTTTACCAGGTGTATAGGCATGATCAAAATCGAAGGACTGAAGGTACTCAACCCACATTCTCTACCTCAGATTCAAGTCACGCTGAGTAAAGATGTACTTGAGACTTTTGTGGTCAGTGAAAACCACAAAACGTTCTCCCAATAGATAATGTCTCCAATAGCGCAACGCATGAAAAACTGCAGCCAACTCGAGATCATGCATCGGGTAATTTCTCTCATGTGGTTTCAACTGTTGAGACCCGTACGCAAATAATCGATCGCCCTACATCAACACTGCTCCCAGCCCAATACCTGATGCATCACAGTAAACTGTATTGCTCTTCCCCTAATCAGGATGTATCAGGACTGGTGCTGATGTCAGCCTTCCCTTCAGATACTGAAAGGCTGTTTCACAAGCTTCTGACCAAACAAATTTCACACCCTTCTTAGTCAAACCCGTCAATGGCGCTGCTAAGCGGGAGAAGTATTGTATGAAGCGTCTTTAGTAACCATCCAGCCCCAAGAAACTTCATATGTCAAACACATTCTTGGGATACTCCCAGAAAACTACTGCTCTCACCTTCTATGGGTCCACTGAAACTCCTGCCTCTGAGATGATATGACCAAGGAAGTGAATCTGGTCTATCCAAAAGTGGCACTTCAAGAGCTTAGCATACAGAGGATGCTCTCTCAGTGTACTCAATACGATCTCAAGATGGGTGACATGTTCATGTCGAGTGTGTGAGTACACCAAGATGTCATCCACAAATACAACCACAAAACAATCCAGGTAAGGATGGAACACATGATTCATCAGAGCCATGAAAACTTCGAGCATGTTCGTGAGTCCAAACGGCATAACCAAGTACTCGTACAGACCATATCTGATCCGAAAAGCTGTAAGCGGTATATCCGATAGTCTCACGCACAACTGATGAAATCATGACCTCAAGTCAATCTTCGAGAACACTCGTGCTCCACGAAATTGATAAAAAAGATCATCAATCCTTGGCAAAGGATATCGGTTCTTAACCGTAAATTGGTTCAGCTTTCGATAATCCATACAGAGTCTGAGGGTACCATCCGAATTCTTCGCAAAAATGACAGGAGAATCCTAAGGAGAAGTACTGGGTCAGATAAAACCCTTAGCCCGCAACTCCTCTAACTGCCTCTTGAGCTCCTGAAACTCAGGTGTAGCCATCCTATAAGGAGGAATGGACACCGGTGCTACCCCTAGCACAAGCTCGATAGAGAAATCCACCTCTCGCTCCGGAGGTAGACCTGAAAAGTCTTTCGGGAAGACATCCATGAAATGATCAACCACTGGAGGGAAATCCTTATGACAAGTCCCCTGATCATCCAGATATAAGCTCGCAATCTTTCCAGTGATGCCACCTCGCCCATGATGCTCCGGTCCAGCTCGACTATCCTGAACATCCCATTCACCCTTGTATAGAAACTCTCCTCCCTCTGGTGACGTGAAACGTACCCTGTGATGATAGCAGTCTACAAAGGCTCGAAAGGGAACCAACCAGTCCATCCTGAGAATGATATTATATCTCTCCATCTCCAACACATAGAGGTCCAAAAGGAAGTGACACCCACCAACCTTAAGGGGGCACTCCTTGCACTGACGTACACCAGCCTTTCTAGTCCCCAACAGAGTGTCTAGCGTCATAAAAGTAGAAGAAGAAGAAACACAGATCCTAAGGCTCTCCAAAATGGGCACAGATATGAAACTATGTGTAGCAACCGTATCAAAAAGTACCGAAGATAAAATAAAATCTACTAGAATAGTACGTCTGACAGAAGAAGGTCCAGGATCCTGCTCCTGTGGGGTCTGTTGCATTGCATATGCCTGCCCAGTGCCGCGGCCCTACGACACAGCCTGGCTACCCTGAGCTGTCCCGCCATACTGCCTCTGAGATCCTGGTGTCTGGCTACTAGGGCCACAACCACCATCTCTTCCTACATTCCCTTATGTATTCTAGTTACCCGACTGGTAAGAAGCTACTGGTCCTACTCCCGCATGCAGAGTCTGCACAGAACCCATCTCACTAGCCACTGGTAGAAATGCCCTGCAAAAGCACTGCAGATGACCCAACATGCCACAAGCTCGACACTCCACTGGGTCTCGTGGACACTGTGGCCTGTTGTGCCCCTCTCTACCACACTGATAGAATATAACCTGGCCACCTGAAGCATTTATCTGGCTAGTATTTACACCATGAGAGAAGTCCATCTGTCTCTTCCTCTTCCCACAGAAATAGTACCAGTAACTAGTGTTGAACCGCCCTGGCCCACACCACTAAATTCCCACAGGTTCCTCTTTCTAATAAGGACCTGGTAAACAATATCATGTACTGTAGGCAACCTGAAAAAAATCACCAGCGCTCGGATGTCATAACGAAGACCATCCTCAAAGCGCCTAGCTCTCAACGTCTCATCACCCACCAGCACAGGTGCATAGAGCTGAAGTTCTGTAAAATGAGCAGAATAGTCCATCACTAACATAGCGCCTTGCTGCAGATTCATGAACTCTTGAGATCTATCTGCCCTCAGCGTCTCAAGAAAAAAGAAGTCATAGAAGACTGCCTAAAAATCTTCCCACTCCATGTCTTTGTGATGCTCTGACTGGGTGGTAACATCCCACCACCTCTTGGCGGAATCACGCAACATATTCGCCATGAGATTGACCCTCTACCTTGGAGGCATCTCATGATGCTTGAAAATATCTTCATTGACCCCAGCCAAGACTCCACAGCCTGTGGTCTACCATCCCCTGAAAATGTAGGCGGATGCTGCTACTGAAAAATACGTGTAAGCTCAGCCATAGATGTGGTAGCCTGTGGTGCTCCATGAAAGGTCTGCATGAACCACATAAAGCCTTCACAGAACTACGTCTCCATGCCTGTATCTATTATAACGGCTGGTGTTGCCTCTGGCTCTACTAGAGGATCCACTGGTAGCCCATGACCCAACATCTCCAGAGTGTACTCATTGCCGCTCTCCTGGCGAACAACGCACGGTCCTCTAGGCGGCATCACACTACAAGGTCAAAAATACGCCTTAGATCAAGATTATTAAAGATCGAAAACGAAGAAACCCAAAAGGGAATAGGAAAACGAAGGCATTAAAAATTTCCAAAACAAGACTACATGGCGTGTATAATGACTACACGACGTGTACATGACTTCCCTTCCCCTTCCCAGGTCCTTCTGCTCGGTCAAGCCATACATCTTCCGTTGAATATAACTACACTGCGTGTATTCTAACTACATGGCATGTATGGTGTTATTTTCCAACTTCCCGTGTCGTTTTTGATACGACCGACTACTTGGATTGACACTACACAACATGTACGTCACCTTGTCTCCCATCCACACGGCTAAGTCCACACTATCTGTCCTTGGACAAGACTACACGGCGTGTCGCACAGGTACATGGCGTGTACTAGACGAGCTTGGCCAACCCGTGTTGTTAGTTACATCGCCGGGTCCCCAGGTTAGACTACACGGCATGTTCCATAGTGGACATGGCGTGTTTGTCTCAAGGTCCCCTCCGTCTGTGTTGTCTGTCACACTGTCGGACTCCGGGTCATCACTACATGGCGTGTTCGCCCAACACATTTCCCTTTCCCCATGTCCCCGCCACACGGTCTATGACACAGTATGTGACTACACGGCGTGTTCAGAAGATACACGGAGTGTTCACCCCAAGTTCTTCCCTTCCCCATGTCGCCGACAACACGGTTTGTGACACGGGAATATACTACACGGCGTGTACTTAGGGTACACGTCATGTACTCAAATAGTTTATTTTTCTTCCTGAATAGAAGGCCATACACGACGTGTTTAAGGGACTACCCAGCGTGTATACTGGGATTCCAGATAGTATGCCTCAAAAACTTCCCCGGAACCCATAAAACACTGAAAACAACATCTAAGTGTCAAATTCCGACCCGTGAGGGCCCATACTCCCCACAAATCCAATTTTGACATCTTATCTGTGCTATGAAATACGGTAAACACCCAATGATCCACCAAATTCAGGTCAATGAGGGACCATAATCCCCAAAAACCAAAGTTTGGCGTCCATTATATAAACAGGCTCACATAACATACCCTATCACAAAGCAAGTATTTTATTAGAGCAGCTATCACAACGGCATGCTTCTTAAGCACAACAACTATCACAACAACATGCAATTTCTAAGGCACCTACATGGCTTGGAAACTATACATGGTATGTGATTTCTAGAATGTGCCTATATGATTGATGAGATGGAATACCCTCCTCTCATCGGGATTCAACTAACTAGAACCCATATATAAAATATAACAACATAATCATAAGTGCGACACCCAATGGTGAAATCAAATCAATTGTAAAATTTTCAAAATCAAAAGAATTGAAAAAGTACGAGGTAGACTGGCTTTTCCCTGTACACAGGTTATCTACGCTCGGGCATAGATTATTACCAACTACCATTCATCCTATCCCTAACTATGGCTCCAAACAGTATGTCAAGGAAAAAAACTCCTCTGATACCACTTTCTAATGTCTCGGGTCTGGGTGCCACGCAACGGGTGCCCCAAGCCCGGTTAACCACATGACCTCAAGCGCATTTTCCCAAACTCCAAAGGTTGCCGACTAGTAGTGAGGGCCTATGTCTGATAGTGGGGAAACTATGCCCTCATTTTCAAAGTGTAGCGTAGCGTAATTTAAATAAAACATACAAAAAACAACGGAAGCAGGAAACCGTGCACAATTGAAATAAAAAACTGCAGTAGATATAACCAACTGTATATAAATAATGATGCAACATGTCTCAAGTTCTAATAAAACAACCAGAACATCTTATACATCAATACAGTACAACAAAATGTGGAGTACAGAAAGTCAAAGAAAAACAACTGGCAGCAGCATCGCGAGCCTAGGCTCGGTCCCATGCCATCCTACTCCTCAGCATCAGTCAAGTACCAGTATAGGGACTCTTGCCCCTATCTACACCTGCAGAAACGTAATATGTTTGTGCCGAAAAGCATGGACCAAATAGGGTGTGAGAAATATATCTTAGTAGGAACCCACCAAAGTCCTGTGCCCAACTATGTGTAAGCATGAAAAAATAGTGTGCAGTAGTAAAATGAAAAAAGATAAGCAGTACTCAAAGTAACTAATTACCAGTTATATTTCCATTTTATTATCTATTTAATCCATTTTATTTAAAATACCAGCACAGTGAATATTCTAAATAACCAGCTAATGTCCTCAGACACGTAAAACCCTAACCTCAGTTAAAGAGTATCCAACACAAGAATCCACCCTCAGGCATAACCGAGTTTACCCTTAGGCGTAGGTAGTGTCTCCCTCAGGCACATAATCAGCTGCCCACAGGCACAGAAGAAGTTTCCCTTAGGCAGAAATAACTACTACCCTCAGGCTAAATAGTGTTGTGCCCACATGCTAACCACAACAACACCCTCAGGCTAAAAAGGTAACTGGGCCATGCCCAACATGTAAACTAGTAGTAAAAAAGCAATTCCTCTCAATGAAATTCTAGAATTACTACTTTAAAGGCATTCCCTCGGGTATCCTGGCCAAACGACTAAACAGGGAGACACACCCCCGGGGTGGTTCTGGATCCAAGCAATGATCCCAACCAGCATTTTAATATCATAATTAACTACCTATTCAATTATAGGTGTTGAATATAGTAATGGACTCAGCCACATGACACCCCCAACAAGGGTTCATGGCACAAAAACTCACAAAACCAAAGACAGTTGGAAAAACAAACACCAAGACACCTACCTTATATGCCAACGAATGTTATACCCGAACGCCGACTCCAGAAACGCCCAAGAACGGCATAGATTTGATGAAGAAAAAAACTCGCTTAACCTCAAATAACTCAAATTAGGAGAGGAATTGGTAAGAAGTATCCATGGAGATGGAAGCCCTTACCCGTGCGGTTCCAACGATATCGTCCGAGGCGGGAACCGATTCTAGAAGAACACTTGGAGGATCTTCAAAGGTTCGGCCGCCTCCTTTGGCTCCAAAACAGTTAAAATGACTTCTATGTAGAGACCCGAAGCTTATCGTACATGGACATTACATTACATTTGCGGAATACTTAGTACATAACAAAAACACACACACAAGGATCGTAATAGTTTAGTGTCTTTGGAAACTCGGAATAAAATCTTCTAATCGTGGGGAAAGATCTTCAACATCCCCCATAAAGATCTTCCTTTTTTTTACCTAAAACCTTTCTTTATATCCTGGGGAAAAGAAAACATAAAAGGGTGAGCTCAAATGCTCAGTAAGGGTAAACAAAAGAAATATCAATCACATCATATACATAAGAACATAGCTTTTGGAAATCTTAACCTGCAAAAGAGCTCATAATATCATAACATGGGATAAATCATAGAAGTGAAAATGAGATCATAACTTAAAACATTACTCTTTGTGGCATACACACATAATCATAGAGAATCATTTCTTATTAGTCAAGACTCATTGCCAAGACTATCTTAGTGGACAAAGTCCCTTTCTGAATCGAGTAATCCTCGTTTCAGTCCTGTTTCACTGAACCGGTATAACCTACCATTCCAGCCATGTCTATCTCATGAGATATAAAATCTTTACCCAATGCATTGGAGGGAGATATAGGTCCCACCCATCTCTTAATGAATCCTTTCTTATGTGTGCCACAAAATCATAAATCATACATCATTGCATAACCCATGTAATAAAAATGGGATTCTTAAACAACATGACATCATAAAACCATTCATATAAGATAAAGGAATTCATAAACATAATTCCATCACAACATAGTCAAATCAATGTAAAAATATGGATAGAAACAGAACCCTTTATTATCTTAGATGGAAAATAATTTTGATAAAACAATTGAATTGAATTCTTGAGGAAAATATCCTTTCTTCTTCAAAATCAATTTCTTTTCACAAAACATCATGCAATTTTAAAAGAAAAAGATTTTATTGAAAATAGTCATGAAATATTTTGGAGGAAGGTTCATGAAAATAAGGCTTTATAAAACCGTAAAAATCCATTCATGCCGTATAAGTTAAAAAAAACATTCTTCGTACTTTTGTCGGAAAAGTCAAAAAGTACCTCGTATAAAAAAACGACAAAAGATTCCTTTCATATTCTTTACTAAAAACTCACCGAAGGGTAAAAATGGATTTAAACAATTGTAGGTGGATGGAAATAATATTACATATTGATGAAACATGGATGTGGATGATAAAATACACCCCAGTAAATACTTACGAATAAACAATCTCGGATAAAAATGAGATTGTGATATTTCCCTTACCTTAGGTCCGACTTGCTTTGTAAGTGTCCGAACCTCATGTATAATGATTTAAATCATGTTATTGACTTATTACAGAATCATATTTATTGTTATGATATCATATATGGTTCACTTATGACATTATATTACCCGTTCTTTTGTAAATTCCATGTTAAAGAAGCGTTTTGGGTAAAATCGTTTCATTTATCGTAGGTGTTTTGACTTGTTGTTCTTGACATTATTATTACTTATATCATGATTTACTTACTTCCAGAATATAAAATATGATTTATATATCATATATATTCAGTATATATATATATATATATATAATAGATAGATAAATGAAATGAAAAACACCGTTCATGGAGACGGTAGTCCGTACGTACGCATGAACGCTGTTTTCCTTTCCTTATTGTCTTGAAATGGAAGTAAGTAGATGATATACATATGTATATATATACATAAATCCAGTAGCTTTATAATTTCATATATTTCATTATTATTTCTTATATATACATTATAATCATTCTTAAATGGTTAACATGGAGAATGAATCTCATCGCGTCGTGGAGACGGTAGTCCGTACGTACGCACGAGCGATGATATCATTTCTATAAATATTGAATTGAATTGAAGTGGATTATACAATATATCAGAATCAATATGATGTTGTAATAACTATGTATAGTTATTCTTTACACCATTATACCCATCCGTGTAAGGTGGTGGTGGAAAATAGATTACACCACGGCGTGGAGACGGTATTCCGTACGTACGCACGCGCAGTGATTTCTTTTTCCGTAGGATGGATAGATGGTGAAATAGGGTTGTTTCATACTTATAATAACATATCAGTATATGAGTGATACTGATGTTATTACTTCATAATGAAACAACCTAAGAAGAAGAAGTGGAAGAAGAAATAAAGATGAAAGAATTGGTAACGGTAATTACCTCTTCTTTGAAGTGCCTCTTTGAGACCTCCTCTTAGGGCAATAAAATTGGTCTTTGAGGAAGACCAAAACCTTTAGGATGTTTCTAGGTAAGTGGAGAGGAGAAATTGGCAGGGGTTGGCCGAGCTTGAGTGCTCAAATTGGTGTGAGGAGGAGGGGGAGGAGGTGTCCTTTTATAGGGGAGGAGAGGGGCACCTTAGGAATATCTCAAAATATTATTTTATATTAAAGTCAAAATCGGTTTATAACGGTTCCAAAGGGTCTTATTTAGAAGCTAAAGTGAGGATGGGTCGAAATCCTATCAACCAATAGGATTTAGACAAGTTTAGGTTCTTATTTTAACCTTATCAATTAGATTTAACTCTAAGTTAAATAATTTAACTTTTACCGTGTCTTTTTGTTTTCTTTCACTATATGGTTAATACACTTACTATAACATGCCAAAAGAACCCCAAATTGTTTATTATTAATATATATATCCTTATATAAGTCATTTGGCCGAACCTTAGATTTTTAGGAATAAAATAACAATTAATAATATAATATTTGATTTAAAAACTATTTTGTGTCAATTTTGACACTATTTGATATATGATTTTTGTTAAAGTCATAACAGAATTATATGTTCAAACCAAGTTGATTATATCAACATTAATATATCATAGTAACCTATAAAATTAGTGGAATTCATAAAAAGTCTCAAATTACATTTATTTTGGTGTTTATAACATCAATTATGTCAATATTTCATTAACAAGATAATTACTGCATCATCTTTGTGTCATAAATAAATTAATTTATTTGATGTCTAAAAATTACAAATAAAATACCATCATGTAGTAAATATTTTTAGCTTTCTAATGAATATTTACAATCGAATTTATCTTATGTATAACCCCATATTAAAAATGATTTACTTATTAAACTTTGATTTTAACTATTTTAACCCTTCTTTAAATAAATTAATAATAAATGTCCTAATCTAATCCAAGTGGGCCTAAATGGTCATATTTTATTCCTAAGTTTGTTTTTGGTCGAATTACACTTGTCCAATAGAATTAGGACATGTGTTAGGGTAATATTAATATCATATTTACCCTTAGTTACCCTATTTACTATTAACCGCGGTAAAAAAAGGTAAAAAGTTACTATTCACCAAAAAATTATTTTCATCTCATTGAACCACATTTTAGTCCTTGATATTAACCGTGGCTCTCGGATTTTCGAAATTCCATTCACAGAAGCGGTAAAATTAAGTTTTATGCAAAATTCAGTTTTTAACCTACCACTTAGTGGTTTCACTATTCATCAAAAATTGAACGTTTTCAGAAAAATACCAAAATTTCACCCTAGGCTAATTTCGATATTCTGAGTCCAAAAATGAAGTCCATTTTGAAAAATAAAATTTATAAAATTTCAAAAAGTGATTATTACTATTCATAACGGCTAGTTTTAATAGCATATCATTGTTTAGTGAAACTCGGTATTGCGTATTACACACGCTATCGAGGAAGGTCGTGATTGCGTGTAATGCAAGGCAAGTCAAGGATGCGTGTTATGCAAGCTCCTTTTGGTGTAGCATACAACACAAGACTTTAATAAAATTAAAAAGAATATTTTTTTATAAAATCTTGGGCTGTTACATTCTACCCCCCTTAAAATGAATTTCACCCTCGAAATTCGTCGGGGTTATAAATGGTTTACTATTCGAAAGTTTCTTTAATAGAAACCCACATCGTAAAAAGGAATATCAAAACCAATCTTTAAAAACAAAAGTATGAAACGTAACGGTTACCCAAATAAACTAATCATTGGGTTTCCACATAGGTGAACATATGGATATGGAAGAGAAATCTAACCATCATGTTCTGATGGAGAGTGGTAGAGAACATGGCTATGGAAAAGCCAGTAATCACAAATCCATAGATTTGTGATGATATAAGGTTCCATCTTATTCATCAGGTATAAGATCACTAGGACAACATTTTTGGTTTTCAAGATCATTTCCCTAAATTTGAAAATTTGAATTAGAATAAATACTTTCTTTATTTTGGTACAATCTCACTATTGTTCGTGCCTAGAACAATTTCCACTTCATCTTTTAAATAAATGAAGTTGAATTTGTTATTCGTGAAGTGTTAGCAGATCATGTGATAGAATGACGGGTCATTCCATCTGTCTCAAACAAAAGGTTAGCAAAAATTATATACATAAGTCGATCTATAGTGAGATTAATCACATATGGTTCCTAAAATGGACTTATACTTCATATATAATACTTCTTAATATAATAAAACTAGTTTCTACTAAACAGGGACTTCCTGTAGGCCAGTGGTAGGCGATAAAGGCCAGTCGCACTTCGGTTGTGGGTTCGATTCCTACAGCCTTGTCTGAAGCGATGGGCTGTCGCCCGTCCTGCAGGTTGTCCCTTTTTCTAAAACTACGTTACTATAACATCCCATCAATAATATCGAAAATCTTCTATCCTTAAACAATACTAACTTATGTCCAACATAATCCAGTCTAATCTTTAGGCTTATACATAATACTGCAGTCCACTCTCATAATATAGTGACAACGATTACCAGAGATTTAATACTGTCGTTGATCCCCACATATCATAAGATATGTCTTGTTGGTCACATTCCAAACACTCAAATTCCTTAATCGTGTATTCTCTTGAATACCTTAGTGAAAACATGAGTGTAGTTAAAAGTTAACACTTTCCACATACCAAAATCCTCAAAATTCTATATACTCAAACCATGATATCACTTAGTCCTTATATTAATCATGAGCTCATGAATACTATTAAACATTTCATTTTCTCGCATATCATCTTATTTCCAAAAAATATCTCAATCACTTTGAATACCACATCAATAAATATTGCAATACTCAATGATACAACATTATTTTGGAATCCCATTACATAAACACTTAATCATTCCACCACATCGTTGTCATATTCAACATTGCCAGTAGTGATCGCATGTGATTTCCCTTTGTCCTTTGCCTTCAGTGGTTGCTCATGTTGATCATCACTAACCCTTGGATTAGGGCAATTATTAGCATAATGCCCCATTTCCTTGCACTTGAAGCATTGAAGTGTTGGCGGTGCGTTCTCTGCAGTGTTTGCTTTATTCACATCATTAGAAACCCTTTTTCCATTACTTCGACACTCAGCTGCTCGATGACCTTCTTTTCCACACTTAAAACATTTTCTAGTCCCTTTAAGACAATCTCCACCATGCTTCTTCCCACACTTTGTGCATAAGGAAACATTCATCTTCTTTTCATCATAATTCTGAGATTTCTCCTTGAACTCCATCTTTCGTTTCTTGTCAAAACCATGAGATGGATATGTAACACCAACTTCCATTTCTACCTTGATAGCACAACGCACAATTTCTTCATAGCTACTGAAGTCTCTTATAGCTAATGCCCTTCGAAGACTTGGTTTTAAGCCACTGAAAAATCGATCAACTTTACTTTCAGGTTGAATGATAATTCAAGAAGCATACCTTGCAAGTCTTGTAAAATTTGCTTCATAGGTACCAACAGATTCATCGTCCCTTTGCTTCAGTTCAAGAAACTATTTCTCCATCTTTTTTCGAAGAATACGAGGGAAGTACTTACTGAAAAATAGGTTCTTGAACTCGTCCCATTCCATGGACTCAATTTCATCTCTTGGCCTCGTATTCTTGATAAGATTCCACCATTGATCAGCTTCACCTTCCAAACGATATACTGCTAAGATGACTTTATCATGTTTAGAACATTGAAGAACTGAAAATATCTTTTCAGTAGTACTAATCCATTGTTCAACAACTAATGGATCAGTAGACCCACTGAAAGAAGGTGGACGTTGCCTCATGAAGGATTCAACAGAATGTTGCTCCTTACTTTGCTCGTTTGGAAGTCCTGCATGATTCATAGCTTGAGAAAGTTGTGTGAGCATGGCTACAAGATTTTACATTCCGGCTCCAATATCGTTTGGTTGCTCAGGGGGACAATCATTGCATTGCCCATCACATTCCGTATTAACACGGTTCCTTCGGGTTCCAGCCATCGTCTAAAACCCCAAAAGAATAGTATGAGAGGAAAAAATCATGCTAGGGAAATCAATATAATAAAGGGGTAGTACCCTCAATATCTAACATCTTAGGTTAAATTCGAAGATCGTTAGCGCAATTCTAGGACTATAACCTATACGTATACTTAACCTTAGAGACATCCCTAGACATACCTTAGAAATATCTCTAGGGATCTCACTAACGTTTTCGCATCCTAGTTTCCAAAGGTTGACTAAACCTTTCCTCTGATACCAACTGTAGAGACCCGAAGCTTATCGTACATGGACATTACATTACATTTGCGGAATACTTAGTACATAACAAAAACACACACACAAGGATCGTAATAGTTTAGTGTCTTTGGAAACTCGGAATAAAATCTTCTAATCGTGGGGAAAGATCTTCAACATCTCCCATAAAGATCTTCCTTTTTTTTTACCTAAAACCTTTCTTTATATCCTGGGGAAAAGAAAACATAAAGGGTGAGCTCAAATGCTCAGTAAGGGTAAACAAAAGAAATATCAATCACATCATATACATAAGAACATAGCTTTTGGAAATCTTAACCTGCAAAAGAGCTCATAATATCATAACATGGGATAAATCATAGAAGTGAAAATGAGATCATAACTTAAAACATTACTCTTTGTGGCATACACACATAATCATAGAGAATCATTTCTTATTAGTCAAGACTCATTGCCAAGACAATCTTAGTGGACAAAGTCCCTTTCTGAATCGAGTAATCCTCGTTTCAGTCCTGTTTCACTGAACCGGTATAACCTACCATTCCAGCCATGTCTATCTCATGAGATATAAAATCTTTACCCAATGCATTGGAGGGAGATATAGGTCCCACCCATCTCTTAATGAATCCTTTCTTATGTGTGCCACAAAATCATAAATCATACATCATTGCATAACCCATGTAATAAAAATGGGATTCTTAAACAACATGACATCATAAAACCATTCATATAAGATAAAGGAATTCATAAACATAATTCCATCACAACATAGTCAAATCAATGTAAAAATATGGATAGAAACAGAACCCTTTATTATCTTAGATGGAAAATAATTTTGATAAAACAATTGAATTGAATTCTTGAGGAAAATATCCTTTCTTCTTCAAAATCAATTTCTTTTCACAAAACATCATGCAATTTTAAAAGAAAAAGATTTTATTGAAAATAGTCATGAAATATTTTGGAGGAAGGTTCAAGAAAATAAGGCTTTATAAAACCGTAAAAATCCGTTCATGCCGTATAAGTTAAAAAAAACATTCTTCGTACTTTTGTCAGAAAAGTCAAAAAGTACCTCGTATAAAAAAACGACAAAAGATTCCTTTCATATTCTTTACTAAAAACTCACCGAAGGGTAAAAATGGATTTAAAAAATTGTAGGTGGATGGAAATAATATTACATATTGATGAAACATAGATGTGGATGATAAAATACACCCCAGTAAATACTTACGAATAAACAATCTCGGATAAAAATGAGATTGTGATATTTCCCTTACCTTAGGTCCGACTTGCTTTGTAAGTGTCCGAACCTCCTGTATAATGATTTAAATCATGTTATTGACTTATTACAGAATCATATTTATTGTTATGATATCATATATGGTTCACTTATGACATTATATTACCCGTTCTTTTGTAAATTCCATGTTAAAGAAGCGTTTTGGGTAAAATCATTTCATTTATCGTAGGTGTTTTGACTTGTTGTTCTTGACATTATTATTACTTATATCATGATTTACTTACTTCCAGAATATAAAATATGATTTATATATCATATATATTCAGTATATATATATATATAATAGATAGATAAATGAAATGAAAAACACCGTTCATGGAGACGGTAGTCCGTACGTACGCATGAACGCTGTTTTCCTTTCCTTATTGTCTTGAAATGGAAGTAAGTAGATGATATACATATGTATATATATACATAAATCCAGTAGCTTTATAATGTCATATATTTCATTATTATTTCTTATATATACATTATAATCATTCTTAAATGGTTAACATGGAGAATGAATCTCATCGCGTCGTGGAGACGGTAGTCCGTACGTACGCACGAGCGATGATATCATTTCTATAAATATTGAATTTAATTGAAGTGGATTATACAATATATCAGAATCAATATGATGTTGTAATAACTATGTATAGTTATTCTTTACACCATTATACCCATCCGTGTAAGGTGGTGGTGGAAAATAGATTACACCACGGCGTGGAGACGGTATTCCGTACGTACGCACGCGCATTGATTTATTTTTCCGTAGGATGGATAGATGGTGAAATAGGGTTGTTTCATACTTATAATAACATATCAGTATATGAGTGATACTATTGTTATTACTTTATAATGAAACAACCTAAGAAGAAGAAGTGGAAGAAGAAATAAAGATGAAAAAATTGGTAACGGTAATTACCTCTTCTTTGAAGTGCCTCTTTGAGACCTCCTCTTAGGGCACTAAAATTGGTCTTTGAGGAAGACCAGAACCTTTAGGATGTTGCTAGGGAAGTGGAGAGGAGAAATTGGGAGGGTTTGGCCGAGCTTGAGTGCTCAAATTGGTGTGAGGAGGAGGGGGAGGAGGTGTCCTTTTATAGGGGAGGAGAGGGGCACCTTAGGAATATCTCAAAATATTATTTTATATTAAAGTCAAAATCGGTTTATAACGGTTCCAAAGGGTCTTATTTCGAAGCTAAAGTGAGGATGGGTCGAAATCCTGTCAACCAATAGGATTTAGACAAGTTTAGGTTCTTATTTTAACCCTATCAATTAGATTTAACTCTAAGTTAAATAATTTAACTTTTACCGTGTCTTTTTGTTTTCTTTCACTATATGGATAATACACTTACTATAACATGCCAAAAGAACCCCAAATTGTTTATTATTAATATATATATCCTTATCTAAGTCATTTGGCCGAACCTTAGATTTTTAGGAATAAAATAACAATTAATAATATAATATTTGATTTAAAAACTATTTTGTGTCAATTTTGACACTATTTGATATATGATTTTTGTGAAAGTCATAACAGAATTATATGTTCGAACCAAGTTGATTAAATCAACATTAATATATCATAGTAACCTAGAAAATTAGTGGAATTCATAAAAAGTCTCAAATTACATTTATTTTGATGTTTATAACATCAATTATGTCAATATTTCATTAACAAGATAATTACTGCATCATCTTTGTGTCATAAATAAATTAATTTATTTGATGTCTAAAAATTACAAATAACATACCATCATGTAGTAAATCTTTTTATCTTTCTAATGAATATTTACAATCTAATTTATCTTATGTATAACCCCATATTAAAAATGATTTACTTATTAAACTTTGATTTTTACTATTTTAACCCTTCTTTAAATAAATTAATAATAAATGTCCTAATCTAATCCAAGTGGGCCTAAATGGTCATATTTTATTCCTAAGTTTGTTTTTGGTCGAATTACACTTGTCCAATAGAATTAGGACATGTGTTAGGGTAATATTAATATCATATTTACCCTTATTTACCCTATTTACTATTAACCGCGGTAAAAAAAGGTAAAAAGCTACTATTCACCAAAAAATTATTTTCATCTCATTGAACCACATTTTAGTCCTTGATATTAACCGTGTCTCTCGGATTTTCGAAATTCCATTCACAGAAGCGGTAAAATTAAGTTTTATGCAAAATTCAGTTTTTAACCTACCACTTAGTGGTTTCACTATTCATCAAAAATTGAAATTTTTCAGAAAAATACCAAAATTTCACCCTAGGCTAATTTCGATATTCTGAGTCCAAAAATGAAGTCCATTTTGAAAAATAAAATTTATAAAATTTCAAAAAGTGATTATTACTATTCATAACGGCTAGTTTTAATAGCATATCATTGTTTAGTGAAACTCGGTATTGCGTATTACACACGCTATCGAGGAAGGTCGTGATTGCGTGTAATGCAAGGCAAGTCAAGGATGCGTGTTGTGCAAGCTCCTTTTGGTGTAGCGTACAACACAAGACTTTAATAAAATTAAAAAGAATATTTTTTTATAAAATCTTGGGCTGTTACATTCTATACCAAATGAGGAGGCTACTGCCTGTTTTAAGCCGAAAAAAAAAAGTACAAGGCATGTATTTCTAAGTACATGGTGTGTACTTCCCAAATTTTAAATTGTTCCTCTGGCGGCTTCCCACCAGTGTGGCATTGTTCACCTGCCGACATGACTACATGGCGTTTCTCCATGTGTACATGGTGTGTGTTGTCCCATAGCTGGCCACTGCCTTACTATTCTCCTGCCGACTGACTACATGGCTTGTAAGGGACCACTACACGGCGTGTATTTGGTTCCTACACCCTTCATCGCCGACATGGCCACACACCCTATGTACTCATCCTACACGGCCAAAAGTACACAGCGTGTACTTTAAAAAAAAGAGGATTTTTCTGCATTTTCCATATTTTCATAAAAACACTTAAGGAAAGGAGAAAAGAAGAAACTCGTACCTCAAAAATAAGAACCGGGTTCTTGCAGCTGGGGAACCTGGTCATGCCGCCCTAAGCTTCGCCAGACCACCCGCACTGCTCCCCAACCCCAGCCACCAGACCTCCACCTCATGTCGCCTCAGAACAAACCGCACCAACCACTTCCGGCCACGTCTGCACTAGTCCAGGGCATGCCGGACCGGGCTGCCGCCTAGCCAGCTCGCCGGAGTAGCAGGATGTCGTCCATGGGGCTAGCCGCTATGCTCCCCGGCCTCCTCTCGTTCCCTTCGAACCTCACCGGAAGCTTCTGCCGCCATGGGAGTCACTGGCATGAACGGTCATGCCGCGTTCATGCCGCGTTGATGCCGAGGTCACTTCGCGGTCACGCTATGGTCATGTTGCGGTCATGTCGTGGTCCAACCATAGTGAGGCCACAGTAATGTCTTAATTGGACCTGCTCGAGGACAACACCACACGACGGTTCACAGTCCTGCCGGACTCCCTGACTAGAGGTAACTCTGCTTTAAATTAAATTAAATTAATATATTTTTTTTAAATTAAATTAATTAGGAATAATTTAGGGGGTTTAAATTATTTTAATCCGAAATATTAAATTAATTTAAAATTAAAATTAAATTAATGGTTTAATTTAATTTTTATAATTAAAATTAAATTCAACAAAAGGAACTAATAAATTAATTATTTGAATTTAATCTAATTCATTCAATTTATTAGAACACCCTCGCACTATTTAAATTTATTGTAATTTAATTTTCTTGCGTATATTTTACCCTGAATGGTCTTGAGCAAGCGACAGAACTGTATATGTATGGTGTTTATTTATTTATTTAATTACTTATTCAATGTGTGCGATGATTATAATAATTAATTAGATAAATGACGGTCTTTGAATCATCCTTTTAATTTCAAATATGTATAAGGGCATGTGTGTCTAATGCACAAGATGTATTTTGAACCCCTAAACCCCCTATCCTACGTGCAAGTATATTTGTAATTAAATGATGATCCGAGATGCAGACCCCACCAAGAAGAGGTGTTAAACCAGAAGGGATCCAAGCACATTACACTTGGAAAGCTTCGACGTGAGTCAAGTCACGAATCAGGTATGGATGCCCCTAGGTCAAGATTGATCTGTTATGGAACAATATTTATAGAATGCTCAAGACCCTTCAGATTGCATGATTTACTTTATGAATAGTTTATTATTTTATGTGTCTGTAGGATTATTGCGTGATAACATAGAATAGTAAACAAGATAAAATGAATAAATATGTGATGAATTATATTCTATTGCATGTTTAGTTGTGAGCATGACAATGCAGTTTGAAAATAATAGAAAAGGATTATATTAGTTAATAAAAATAAAAATCCCTCAAAGATATATTAAGTATAAAAGCCTTCCATTTCTCACATCTAAACAAAACCGGCTGTTTAGGGTGTTCTTCAGCCATAGTTGAGTGTGCCTCTTACTACCAGGGAATTTTCATGAGATAAATGGGTCGACTTAACTAAAGTAAGTAGTCAAGGATTTGCCTTGGCTAACTTGCATTCAATTTAAGGTCAAGATGTTGAGGGAATCAAGTTCAGATTCCAAAAGCCGGTACATTAGCCAACAATACAAGGAACCACAAGAACAAGTGGTTGTCCAGTATAGTGCCTATCTTGAAACCCTTCATGTAGTGGTGTAGCCCTATCTTGTCGACTACGAGGGAGGTTTCGAGGATCCTTGCCACTAGAATACTCAAGCGATGGATTATTCCGAATCTAATAGTGATGGCTATTAAGGTTTTCTAAAATAGTGGGAGACATTAAAATGATATAATAATTTATTAATCATAAATGTCAAAAGGTAGTCGAGACAAAGTACTAACTGCTAAATGTTTACCTAATATAGATTCAAAATGGAAATCACCAACACCAAAAGTACTTTATCACTATGATCGATCTTGGATAAAGAAAATATCCTGACCGACAATAACTTCCAGGAGTGGTACAGGCGCTTGGGCATAGTACTACTCCAAGAAAGGATGTTATATGTGCTGGAATCCCCAATTCCTGCTGAGCCTCCTCAGGGATCAAGTAAGGCAGAAAATGATAAATGGAGAAAGCATGTAGAAGATGATCATTATGTTCAATGCATCATGTTGTCATCCATGTCCAGCCTATTGAAAAAAATGCATGAAGATGAGGACGCATAAAAAATGAAATCACATCTCCAAGAACTATATGAGGAGACGGCCAGGAAAGAAAGGTATGAGATTTCAAGTGTGCATTATAAGTGCAGGCTAGCAGAAGGGAATCAAGCCTGTCCTCACGTACTCAAGATGATTGGGTATATTGAGAGGCTTGAATCCCTTGGGTTCAAAATGAACCAAGAACTAGAATTGGATATCATTATTGCCTCTTTACCATCAAGCTTCTTTACTTTTATTTTCAAATATAATATGAATGATATGAAAAAGTTGCTCCTAGACCATTTTGTTTTAGTTCTCCATGATGATCAGAATATGAAAAATACCAATTCATCTGTCCTTATGGTGAACATGAAAAACAAGGGAAAGGAAAATGGGTCTTAGGGAAATTCAAGGACAAATAAACCAATGAATCATCTTGTAAAGAATCCAAAGATTCAGAGGCAACGTAATGAGAAGGAATCCGTTTTCTTTGGATGTGGCAAGAAAGACCACTGGAAGAAGAATTGCAATGCTGCGAAGAAGAAGTAAATTGATGCTTCTACTTAAGGTATTTTTTTCATTGAATGTAATCTATGTTTAACTACAATTTGGGTATTGGATATGGCATGTGGATCACACATTTTTATTCATATACAAAAACCATGTTGGTTCAAGAAGATTGAAAAAGGTCAAGTGGATATCTGAGATGAAAATCGTACAATTCTGGTAGCCTTGGCAGTTGGAGACTATCACTTAACCTTGCCAACTAGTTTGGTTCTAGTTTTAAACAATTTCTATTACGTACTTTCTATTACTAGAAACATTATCTCTTTGTCGAGTGTAGACACTATGGGTTTTTATTTCATGTTTGGAAATAAATGTCGTCTATTTTATAGGGATAACATATGTTATAGTATGGAACATCTTAACAATGGTTTATATATGCTGGAACTAGAGAACTCAGTAATGGAAATCAATGAAAACAACAACCAACATGACTCAAATTACACCCACCTATGCCCCCTGAGGCTTGGTCTTGTAAACGAGAAGCGATTACAAAGATTGCATCAAGAAGGGTATCTAGACTCTGTATAGTTAGAACCCTTAGATGTAAGTCAAGCTTGTTTATAAGAAAACATGACCAAAGCACCTTTGTCAGGAAAGGTAGAAAGAGACAATGCAGTGTTAGAATTAATACATAATGATGTGTGTGGTCCATTTCCAGTAGAGGAAAGTGGTGGTTTTCTATACTTCATTACTTTTACCGATGACTATAGTAGGTATGATTATATCTACTTAATGTTTTATAAGTAAGATTCCTTTCAGATAATTATGGAATAACAAAATAAAATAGAAAACCAACTTGGTAAGAAGATAAAAGCACTTCTCTCAAACCGAGGTGGAGAATATCTTAACCAATCTTTCATTGATCACTTGAAGGAGTGTGGGATAGTATCCCAACTCACCCATCCTTATAAACCACAATAGAATGGTGTTAGTGAAAGGAGGAATAATACCTTGCTTGACATGTACAGATCAATGATGAGTCATGTAATACTTCCATTATACATTTGGGGATACACCTTGCAGACATCAGCATATACCCTTAACTGAGAACCAACTAAAGCTACAGATGGGATTCCATATCAGTTATGGTATGGAAAGAAACCTAACCTAACACCTATGCATTTTTGGGGGTGTGAGGCATTTTTCAAGACTTTACCAAGTGACAAATTTGCATCCAGAAGCACTATGTCAATCTTTATAGTTTATCCTAAGGAAACTAGAGGATACTACCTATATAACACTTTAGATAGAAAATTCATTGTGGGAAGATACACCACATTTCTAGAAAGGGAAAAAATTTCTATTAGAAATAGTGGGAACAAGATTGACTCTAATGAAGTTAATGATCTAGATACACAAGAGTTGGTAGATGAACAATCTCCACAAGAACAAGTGGAAATAGAAGTTTTTCTTGAGACACAGATACTTCGCAGGTCTACGCGAGAGTTTGGGGAACCAGAGCATTATGGTTTTCTTGTCACCGAGTCAGGTGACACATTAGTCCTTCAGGATGATGAACCTATAACCTACAATGAACAGTATAAGTAAATTAAGCTTCTAAATGGAAAGAAGAAATGAATTCTAAGATGGAGTCCATATACCATGTTTCTATTTTCGTAGACCCTCCTGCTGATGTAAATCTCATTGGATGCAAATGGGTATTCAAGAAGAAACTAGACATGGATGGTGAGGTTAATACCTTTAAAGAAAGACTAGTTGCAAAGGGTTTTAGTACCATCAAGGTATCTACTAGGATGAAACCTTCTCACAAATAGCAATTCCTAAATCTATCAGAATATTTCTTGAAATAACATCCTTTCATGATTACGAAATTTGGCAGACGGATGTCAAAACTACTTTTCGAAATGGGAAGTTGGTTGAAGACATCTATATAACACAACCCAAAGGGTTTGTCAAGTCAATGAATGCCAATAATGTATGCAAGTTGTGGAGATCCATTTATGGATTGAAGCAGGCATCAGGATCATGGAATGTTCGTTTTTATGAGGGCATAAGAGATTTTGGTTTTGTCAAAAATGAAAGCAAGCCTTATGTCAATAAAAAAGTTGAAGGGAATACCATCATTTTATTAGTATTATATGTTGATGACATATTAATTATGGGAAACGAGTTTCAAGTCTTATAGTCAATTAAGACTTGGTTAAATGAATGCTTCTCCATGAAAGACTTAGGTTAAGTAGCCTAAATTTTAGGGATCAAGATCAATCGAGATAGTTCTCAAAGGCTGCTTGGGCTATGTCAAAGTACATATATTGACAAGGTACTCAAAAGGTACAGTGTGGAACAATCCAAGAGAGGATTGTTACCTGGGTCACATAGTGTAAATCTCTCCAAGAAAATGTATCCACAACCAGAGCAGATTGACAGAATGAGTAGAGTCCCTTATGCTTCAACAGTGGGTTCTATCATGTATTCCATGCTATGTACTAGACTTGATGTTGCGTTTTCTTTAAGCATGGTTGGTAGATATCAAGCCAATCTAGGAGAGCTTCATTGGACAGATATTAAAACTATCCTAAAGTACTTGAGGCTTACTAAGGATATGTTCCTAGGGTATGGATGAGATGAGGAAATACTTGTGAGGGGATACACTAATTCTAGTTTCTAGACAGATCATGATGATATGAAATCGTATTCAGGATACATATATTTCTTGAATGGTGGTGCAATGAGCTGGAGAAGCTCAAAGTAAGATGTGGTTGCTGATTCTGCAGCATAGTTCAAATATATTGCAGCTTCCGATGCAGCAAAGGAAGAAGTCTGGATATGTAGATTTATGTTAGAAATTTGTGTTGTACCTAGCAGTGCAGACCCTGTACCAGTATATTGTGATAATAATGCTTCATTGGTGCTTTCCAAGGAGCCTAGGTCTCACCAAAGAACAGATCATATTATTTAGATGTTTCATCTATTGAGGGATTTTACTCAAATAGGTGAAGTGACAGTTAGTAGAGTAGCCACAGAGGACAACATGGTAGACCCTCTGACTAAAGCCATTTCTCAGCAGAAGCATGATTCACACATGAGAGCTAGCGGATTGAAACCTATTAGGAGTTGGCTCTAGTGCAAGTGGGAGTGTTGAAATCGGGTTCCATAGAACCAATTTTTTTGTACTTTGATTACCGCTACATGTATTCAGTTTATTATAATACATGTGTTTATCCTTCCATAATAGTGCAGATACGTCTGCATCCTAAATGTTTATGGAAATGTCCTTAGATTACTTGTCACATCAATGGGTTATAGTAGATCCCATGATATAATTAGAACCCTGAGATTCCATGATAGTAATCTTAAAGTAACATCCTATGGTCCAGTTACATCATTCTGGAAGGACAAAGATGATGTGTGACCATCAGGTGTTGGGGGCTCATAAGCATTGAGACTTCTTCTCATTAAGTTCGCACTTGATGATCTCTAGTAGTTGAGATCATGAGGAAAGACCTGCATAAAAGGAACACCCCATGTTTTAGGTGTCATTGGTCATTCCTATCTACCGACATGTGTAATGGTCTTTATACTTGAGATCATTGTCAATGGATGTCATTCAATTATGTACATTTGATGAAAGGAAAAAACCATGGAGAAAATGTCGTGGAGAGGTAGTTTGTATCGGGTAAATCATTAATGGCATGTCATTGATTGAATGATAGATAAAGGATTTATCTCTTCCAATTTTAGGAAGAGATATATCACGCCTGGTTGATTAGGATGGTTTCGTCTTCATTAATTTCATGGCCATGGTAGTGGAAGGTAAGACCGTCCGGAAAAACCAACAATCAAAATAAAGAAAAATAAAAATGATGACACTAATAAGCATTCTACTTTATTGAGATATCTATGACGAAGTGATTATATTACATGGACCATGTTCATATGAAGGCAATTGTTGCTTTGACTTTTCCTTATCTCTGTAGGGGCCTCGATGGGTTGCTAGACCCCGCTCTAGGTTTGTGGATATTATTTACTGCTATTGAGGTAAGGTCCTAGAGGGTCACACACAATTGCGCCTTGAGAATCTAACCTATTCATGAAATATAAATACAAGTATTATTGGGCCCCACCAACGTGACCGAGCACTATCCATGTTCTATGGATAACCAATAAATAAATAAATTCATTAATTATTCTAGTTTAGAATAATTCGTTGAATTTATTTAAAACATGTATTTACACGTTATATAGTAAATACAAGTATTAATATTATTCAAGTGGATTTTAATATCCTAGGTTCGTTTAATATTAGAAGGATGTGTGAGTCGAGTTAAAGACTCAAATTTATCACATAATATATTTATATATTACAAGTTAGTGATAAATTATAAATATTATTTATGGAATAATTTTATATGTTATAAATAATTATTTATAACACTTATATAGCACAAGCATATTACACAGGGGCCGGGAATGCATTCCATGTGATTTAAATAGTCCCTATATAAGTGAGAGAGAGGCTCTCCCATGTTAAATATTCATGTGTTAATATTGAGAGATTATCTCTCTTCCGGGAATCTAGAGAGAGTCTCTCAAGCGAAGGAAGATCTTCAAGTTCATCCACCTCGGATTGAAGCTTCTTCCCTTGCAGTGATCATCGCTATGCTGAGGTGAGCATCGAAGATCCATTCTAGCACCTGGATCTCAAAGAATGGTGCATGAGTAGATTCGAGAGGCGTGTGTGGATGATCTAGAGGGCTTAGATGTCGGAGTCTTTGAGCAACGATCGCCAGCATCTTGCGGCGGACTTGCACACGTCAATTTAGAACATGGTACATGTTTAGTTTATTTTTTTGCTCTGTTTAAACCTTGCGAGATCCTCGGACCAAACCGGGTCAAGATCACCGGATTTTATAGGCTTATGTCACTTTGGTGATGTAGAAAATTTTAAATTCCCGGCCCACCAGCTTCCACTGCGCCGTCCCAGTACCTAACAAAAGTAACCCTCACAAATATCTGTTTTCTTGCATGAGCCACTAGTAGAGAACATACCCATAACCTAGTGGTCCCTAATCATCATCATCATCACTGTTTATTTAGTGTTGTAAGCATCAATATTTCTATGTGAAACTGTGGCCAAACCCGAGAGGATCACTTGCATACTGGTACACGTCCACCCACCTAGATATGCGGGTTTCCCTCTTATTCTCAAAAAAATTCAAAAAGATAAGAAATAAAATTTTCAAATTCACATATCACTTCCACATCAAAAATTCACCAAACATCCATCAAGTACATCAAACAAGTTACAAAATCAAATTTTTCATTCAAATGCATTTTGAAATCATACACACTCCAAAATAATCCACAACACTTTCCATATTTCATTAACACTTCTACAAATCCTTTAAACAATTCAATAAAACCATTCCAAGACACTCTAAATAACATAATATCCCACAAACATATCACATAATACCCTTCTCACCTTAAAAAATCATTTTTATCAACAAACTCACACAAAATATCCCACAACCATGTTTCGCACCCACAACTAAATCAGGTAAAGCATTTCAAAAATTTATTAAAAATTCTAAAAATGCATGACATCATAAATCACCAATTTACATTTAAAAACCCATCTTAAATTAATATAATAACTAAAATAGTACATGTACACCATTTTCTCACTTTGTTTAACTCACTAAATTATTTTCAATTTTCATAAAACAAACAAGAGTGATATGCCCTTGTTTTGCACACAAAACCCATTTGAAAACCCTCATTCAAGACCAAAATCATAACAATACCAATCCAAAGTAGAATTTTAATCCCTAGAAACATTTATTAAAACCCCTCCAAGTGCTATAAAATTACCTCAAATAATACCACAAAAGATACACATGAAAAACACACATTTTCGTAAAACACCTTCAAGATGTACAAAAAAGTTATTAAAATATTTCCTATTCAAAAACCCTCTTTTAAACATAGAGAGAACACAAATACCCTACCCAAGCAGATCTGGTATCAAAAAAAAAATTAATAAACTACTTGAATATGTTATAAAATAATTCCAAATATTTCCCTGGGGGTTACACATGGAAAACACCCAACTTGAAACAAAAGTGAAACTATATAATTTAACGCTTAACAAACTCCACCAGAAACGGCTTTCGCACAATGCATAGCAAATGAGGAATATTCCAAATAATTAAATCAATCATGATAACTCACCAAAAAATTATTACACAAGTAACCACGTACCTTTTGTGTAGAAACCCTAAAAAATTGGTGTGGAACATCAACTACACCACCACCGCACCACAACATAGATAAATCAATCCCTAGACCACAAGATTTAACCACAAAGACACCAAATAAAACCCTAGGTTCTAACCATAACTTCTGAACATGAGGAACTTCAAGGATGAGGAACAAAAACAAAATGAAGATGGATGAAACGAAGGAGAAATCACTAACCTTGAAAAATCATGGAGTTTCCCTACCAAAAACCCCATAAAAGATGGGTTCCATTGGATCTTGAGTGAGATTCAAGGACACCCTTAGAGGTAGGGCATGAAATGAGGAAGAATGGGGTAGATTTGGGTTTATTATAAAGGGGAAATCATAGAAATTCAAAATGTTTTTAATTAACAGGTTACCCTTTCACGGTTTGACTGCACGGTTTGGAACTGTATGGCCAAACCCTGAGGCATATTCTGGGCACCCAAAACCATTCCATTATCCTCCAATTTCAGGGGGGTCTAAGGGGGTAACAAAGGGAGAAATATAGTCCAAGTGTAGGGGAGAAAAATTCACAAAACAAAGAACTATCTTCTCCCCAAAACTCTCCAACTCATGGGTACAAACCACCTCCACAACTTACCCAATAAGTGGGGAAACTAGGAGTGCCACAAATACAACACCAAAACACCAAAACCTCACACCATCCTTTTGAAAAATGATGAGTCTGATTACCATACAATACCACCAAGACCAAGTTCATAGATCATTAACACAACATGAACCAAAATTTCAAACCCGGAACACCCGGAAACCAAGTGAATTCCAAGAACCAGTAGAGGATTTGAAACAAGGAATGTAATTGAAAATCCAGGTGTGCCACCCTCCCATGTACCCAATTGTTTTGGGATTGGTATGTACTCCCATGTACCCTATTGTTTCAGGAATGGGCTACCCTCTTGTGTACCATCCTGTTTTAGGCATGAGATGAAATTTCTGTGTAACCTATCATTTCAGTCTTGGGATTCCCTCCCCTGTAGCCTCTTGTCTCAGTCTGGGGATTCCCTATGGCGTGCATACTTGTTTCGGGCTTGGTATTTCCTGTCATGTAACCTTTTATCTCATAACACATTTATCATTATATAAATAATTTTATTGACAAATATGTCCCACCCATCACATAAAATATCATACATGCATGTTCCATAAGATGAAAAAATCATCATATCACGAGCCATTAAAAGAGAAGGGTTTCATAGACATCATATCATAACTGATGAAATAAAAAGATTATTTTATATATTTCATCATATCCAATATTTTTAAAATGAGATAGGTTTCATAATCATTTCATAATAGAATAAGATGTGAAAGAGAGCATGTTTAATAATAACTTTATCATGGGATAAACCATGAAATAGAAAAAGGATACATAAATAACTTTTCACATTAACATAAACCATTCAATGAAATAATAATAATGGTGTCCTATTTCATATCCCCAATAAATAATAAACTCTATCAAAGGATGTCAACTTAGATGGTGAAGGACTTTGAAAGGCCAGCTAGAATATTTCTAAAGAAACATAATATTCCGTTCGAAATCACTTTTTAAGACATGAAATATTTCCATAATCCGTTTATTTGATAACCAATTTGAAAATGTTATATTGTAATATTTTTAAATCCTTTAAAATACTTATTTAGGAAAATATCATTTCTTATTGGAAAATTATTTTAAAACCTAAAACCTTTTGAAAACAATTTTCTTTGAAAATAACCTTGAAAATTTATAATGGAATCATGAAAACAATTTAAGAACATTTTGTTTGAAAAAACATTGAAAAAAGCAATAAAGTATGATTGAATATGATTCAAAAACCATTCCATGGAAAATAACTTTTAAATATTATAATGTAATATTTAAAAACATTTTAAAAAAATCTTCTTTGAAAAAAATATTAAAAATTTATAAATATAGATTCAATAAGAATTTAAAACCTTTTTATTTGAACATAATTTTATAATATATAAATAAATATCTAAAAAATCTTTAAAACACCATTTAAAAGTTATGGTTTTGGATGAACACATATTTCTATCCAAAAAGATAAATAAAGATTGATTTCAATAAAATCATTTTATTCAAAATATTAAGCACCAAAGAGAGTATAAATGGTACCATTACATGAATATGTCATGAATTACTAAATGAGAATAAAATTTGTGAGAATTTCTGAGATATTTTTCATAAGGTTTCATCAATTAAATGAGATCGTAAACAATCCTAAAAAATTATTAGATTATAGCAATAAAATGTTACCACTTTTTTAAATTTGAAACATAATCCCCATAAAATAATAACATTACAAGAAGACTAAAATATAATGAAAACAATTATATTCATGATGTAACATTAAAAATGTTAGTATATAAACCTTATAGTAAAATTTAGCTCCATAAAATGAATTGTATCTCAAATAAAGAAAATTGAGGCAAAGTTACCTTACAAATTTGGTAATGTTCAAAACATAAATCCAATGAAATAAATATAACAAAATGGATAGTAAATACCTATTAATGGAACTATAAAAATCATTGTATACATTCAAGGGTGGTTTATACACCACGCAAAATAAAGGAGTGGTGAATAAGTAATAGTATCCATGAAGTAAATGTGAGACGAGAAAACTCTTACCGTAAGTGTTTTCTTTATTTGTACACATTATAACCTCCTTTATAATATGAATAATTATATTATTAATATAAAAAATAACCATGTTATCATAAATAAAATAATATATCATATCATATATTATTTTATTATGTCTTTATATTACATTTTTATTAATAATTTCATGCTGCGGTTACATTACATGTAATATATGATTTGATTTTTGTATTTGTTATGACTTGTTATTGTTTATCATCACACATAGATATTTATTTATTTATTTATCTAAAAAATTTAAAAAATATTTTAAATTTCATATATATCTAATATATAAATATTTAAAATAATCTATAAAGTATAAAAATATGAAATGGAATACATCTTTTATAGATAAGGTTGGCCTAACGTATGCATGAATGTTGTTTTCGCTTCATTATCATATTTAAAGAAAGAATGTAAATGAAATATATATATATATATATATATATTATTTCATTACCATTATTATTTCATATATATAATTTCATTTTACTAAACTTATCCTTAATACATTCCACGTAAAGTGTAAAAAAATTACATCGCATTGAGGAGGCGGTAGTCCACATATACACAAACAAATTTATCATATTTACCCAAAAATGGGAAGAATAAAGTTATATGTTATGTAATGAATAAATTATCACATTGAAATTTTAAATATCATATATATCATATAAATTTGTTTTTCTATCGTAATTCCCAACCAAGATAATTGCTAAAGGAAAAATGGATGACATAGTTTCTCAAGGTTGTAGTTCATCAAACACATGAAGAGTATTTTTTTTAACCATTTGATGGAACTATGTGTAGGTGTAAATAGAAATTTATAACAACACATAAGAGTATTTAGGATTATAATATTTTTATGTATTCATGGAATAATAATAATTTAGGGGGTGGAAAATGAAAATAAAACAAAGGATCTTATGAAAGGATGTTACATCATCTTTGGGAAATTCCTTTTGGTTTGCACCAAAGGACTAACTTGGTTTGATTTATACCCAAATTTTGGAACCTAGTTTTATAGTAGGTAATTTGATAGCTTATTTTTGTAGGGATTTGATGATCCAAAGTGGCTGGAGAGGTGTGAGGTAGTGAGGGGGGTGAGTGCCCTTTCATAGTTGATGAGTGACATTCTTTTAAATATAAAAATGTAAACACTATTGAGAGTACTACCTTACATAATCTGAGTCCAATAATTTTCCATTTTCTATAAAATGGATGTTATGGTCTAAATATTTTTATAAAATGGATTTTGGACATATTTATAGGGTATTTGACCCTTTAAGATAATGTTTAACCATTATATAAACTCATTTTACATTAATCACTATAATAAACAATAATTACATTCACAAATATTTTATGTAAAAAAATAAATTATTCTTACTATATTTTATAAATTATGATTATTATAAATATGGAATACATTTTTCCATGTTATAACAACATAATTGGTAAAAAATAATTACAAATCAATCCCAGACACGTGTTACAAAAGAGGGGTTTTAAAGTGAAATTTTCCAAACGTTTGAAATGTTTTTATGTCCAATTTCAATGTGAAATTTGTTCTAATGAACTAAATTGTACTAATTTTTTTGTATAATTGATCTAATTATACTTTAAAAAATTATTATATAATTTATCAATATAAATAAATTAGTTGAAAAATATTATTTGGAATGAAATTTAGTATTTCTCATTATTCATCAATAAATGAGACTTCTCATAAAAATACAAAAAATTAACCCAAATTAAATTTGGTATTAAAATTAAAAAAAAAATATTTTATTTTATAAAATAAAAATTTTAAAAATTTTAAAATTCAGATTTAAAATGTGTTCTCTATTAAAAATCCTTAAAATTACATTTTTGAAAAATATATATTTTATTCATAAAATTGGATTTATTCTAATATGATACCTATTAAATCTATTGGATGAGTATAAAAAATATTTATTGAATAAATTACAAATATATTTTAGTGAAAAATATTAATGAAAAGTTTTTTAAAATATATTGAGATAAAATTGTGTTTGTACATAGAAAAATAGTTTTCATAGAAAATTAATTTCATTAATTTCTGACAGTTCTTGAATTCATTTTTAAGTAATTGATAACAAAATGATTCATTTTACATTCATGTAAAAATAATATTTTCACTATTTATTTAATTTTATCCATAATTTCAATTACAATTACTACGTGGTAACTATTATAATTTTTTAATAACAATAATAGTTGTATATTGTTGTTTGGTTAAACTAGGTCTTATGTGTAGCACAATATATCAAATGAACTTCATATTGTGTGTAACATAATCCAGACCTAATTTTTTTATTACTAAAAGACAATCTAGTTGTTGTGGGTTGTGAAAATATTGAATTGGTGTTGTGTATAATTCAAGCCAAACATAGTGATTTCATATAACCAAATCTAGTTTCAATGTCGTGTGAAATGAAAAATTCCAAAAATATTAAATTAAATTATTTTTTTTAAATCTCTGGATGTTACAAATATCTTGTAATTCTCTTTTTATCCCTCTAAGTGGCCTAATGAGAATATTTTGACTATTTATATCTTCATACGAAAAACCCTTCAATCTTTTTTTCTTCTCCTTTTTACTACTCTAATTTTTTCCCAAGTCTATTATAGCATAGACCTAGTGGGTGTGACTTGACTTTTTCTTAGGACACCCATAATAGGTTTTTGATCTACCAATTTTTTTCCCTTTTCTTTTCATTACTCAATTTTGTTTGCCTAAACTATATAAATAATTGGTCTATCGAGCTGGGACTCGTCTTTTATCTAGACCACCCTTTATGAGTTTTCATCTTGGAGAGTACTGTGTCTCTTTTTGTGGGAAATTTTGTGTATTATAAGCTAGACTAATGCAACTATTTTTTTATGTCAAACATCATGGACCATGAGTTATGAAGTGATATCCCTATCAGGGCTTGTTTTATAAGAATGTCCCAATACTTTTGAGAAAAATGAAGGGGATTTTAAGTAATGATTTTGTGATTTATGTATCCGAAATCAATATGTCGGACAAGTAAGAAAGGATTATAAATGGATCATGTTTGAAAGATGATGTCCAGTGTGATTTTTTCAAGTATTATTGAGGTAGAAGTGGTTTCTTATAAGAAATATGACTTCATCAGGTCGACATGCCATTTTTTTGTGGGTGATTTATACAATGAAAACCAGGGTATATTAGGCACATGAAAACAAGGGTGTCAATAGGACACTAACCATCCATTTATGATAGTCGATTAATTTGAACGGATCCAAATTTATTCGGAATAGAAATGTTGGTTTATAAAAGGAAAATGTTAGAGGATTTAATGGTTATCTATATTGACACTATCCATGAAAGATGAAACCACCCCTATGTAAATTTGTCTTGTTTAAAGTAGGTATGATGTATAGTGAAATTTTGTGAAACAAAACTAGGACCCAGATCACTTAATTTAATGTATTATTACAAGGATGTACCATGTAGTTTCATATCTTCTGGAAAGGAAATTAGGGGAATATAATTTCAAGGTCTTTAGCTTTGAATGACATGTTAGTGTCTGGCCATTTCATGGTGATTTGATTTAGAATGTCCTTCCATATTTAGTCATGAGGAGGGGGGGTGTAATTATAAGATGAAACCATGGGGATTTCAAATCCAAGGAGTGACATGACATGAAATTTTCATTAGGGATTATTGAGATAGTATAGATATCATCCTACAAAAAATTTTCCTGTTGTTGATAGGACTTTTTTTTATAAATTCATGAAAAGAAAACTGAGGCTTATCCTACGTAGTCAAACAATGGTTTACTCTAGAAATTATATTTTCCAATGTCCAATGGCCATAGAAAGCTATGGGATATTGAGAATTTCCCAAGGAACAATGTTTATTTTGTGTAAGGAATGCTCTCGTATATGGAAGGAGAATATCATATAAATATTTACTGAGAATAGGTATAAAATTTTTTCTTTCACATGTCTAAACCGTACACTGGTGAAGGGGAAAATCCTTTTTTTATGAATGGGTTATGGAATTAAGGTTTGAACATCACTATGTATCTCATAAATGTGAGAATCAAGCAATATCAAGTTCTAACAAGAACCCCCACACATTTTTCTATCTTTTTGTGAAGAGAGGGTATATTTTTTCTTGAATAAAAGATCACAAATTGGGTGAGAATCTTTATTATACCATCCCACATCGATCTATCTCCTTAAAATAAGAGCAGGGACATTTCTGAATTATTTTTATGCATGATCCAGGATATAATATTAGGACATCCCTACATATATCATCCAATATAGAATTAATCCATATGTAGTTATAATATGAAATTTTTCTATCCAGGTCTAAACCATATAAGGTGAAAATGGGGAATTATTTTTGTCATGGAGAGACCTAGAATTGGATATTTGAGTGTCACTACATAACATGTTGTGGAAAGAATAAAGTCAAACATAGTTCTCGAAAATCATGTAGTTTAGTGTCTGGTAGTGAGGACAACATTCATACAATTTAACGTCGTGCAGTAAGAATGTAGGTGACTCATAATGAAAAAAAATTCATGAAACCCTATAAATGTTAGTTAAGAATTTGGGAAATCACCTTTTAAGAGGCATATCGTATTTGTGATATTAGGCTTCCTAAGTTGGTAGCTCATTCCACTCAATGATTAATTCATATTTCAGGAATACATTTTATCATTATGTGATGAAGACATTATTGTACGGTTTAACATCATGTGACTAGGAATGAATTATGGCTTTTAGTTTCAGGTCATACAACTATAAACATATATCATTGAAATAGTGAGTAATATTGGGATAACATGACCATGATGTTCTGACATGCCTCAGAAGTAAAGAGAGAAAATGTAAACCATGATTATGGGGGTTCTCTGATTATGATAAATGATATGGGAAAATGACATTAGGGATTAAGGAGATAGATGAGTCCTCTCCTACGAATGAATTTTCCTCTTGTAGAAAGGCCCCTTTTGGGGGTGATTTATGAAAATCCAATTCGGACATATTAGTCATAGTCAATCAAAGGTGTCCTTAAGACACTGAACCTCTATTTCAGATGGACGAAGAAAGATTTTGGAGATATGAAATTTCCATAGAAATAGAGTTTGATAGGTGGAAGGAATGTGTATGAGTATGAAAGAAGCATTTAAACCACCATTGTCCATGGGGTTTGAAGTTCTCTTCATAGATATGACTCATATATAGGAGGCGAAATTTTTGGTTCCTTGATGGTCCCCCAATCAAAAAATCACTAATTAAGAAATCCTACATATATCAATATTTGAATATAGTGTAGGGGGACATTTTCTTCTTTTCCCCATTGATAGGACTAGAAAATGAGGTATAGGAATCACTACATATCTCCTCAAAGTGATAATAAATTCATATGTATCTATTTAGGAACTATACATTATAATTTCATGTAGTGGTGACATCAACCATATAGTTTAACATCACGTGTTAAGGATGAAAGTTCCTCAACATGAAAAGGAAATACTGTAGATGAACCCTTGATTAAAGACCTGGGTGTTGCGATTTATCCTGTGATATCGTGAATTAGACCAGACATAGTTCTTGAAATTTCATCAACTGTACTATTTAACTTCATGTGGTAAGTGCATTTGGTGTTCCTTTTATGGTCTTACTATGAGGAACATAGAAATCTTGATGTGAATTGATATTCCTTAATCAAGAAAGGTAATCTTTTATTGGAACTCCTAATCCCATGTGTGCTAGGAACCGTGTGAAAAAAAGGTGTGGAAAAGGTTAATTTCACCACAAAAAGGAGATAAAAAATAAGGATAGGGGTATTTGGATTTGGTGGTGGATGGACCAGAATGTAAGATCCAGGTGTCACTACATGTGTATTAAGGATGAGAATCAAGCCATACATTGTTATAGAATAGGGATCCCTATAAAGTTCTGACCTATACACGGGGATGAGGAATTTTTATGTTGTGGACAAATCTGGAATTAGAGATTTGGGTGTCACTATGTATCATGTGATAATTGGTATCAACAAACACATAGTTCTTGAATAGGAAATTCTATATGAAATAATTAAACATATATATATGGGGGAATTGTTTGCGTTGATTTTTGCATTTAGGCCTATGATGTGGATTTTGGAATCACTATGTATCTGGAAATAGTAGGTATCAATCGATATGTAGTTATTGACAAACCTTATCTGCAAAGGTATGGTTTGAGAGCATGGTGGGGGTATTTTTTTTCTTTGTTTATTTTTTGAGAATAGAGGTGTGGTGGGAGAGAAACACTAATACTTGTGTCCCCCTCGAGTGTGGTCCATAATAATGTATTGTTTTATGTTATATAATGTACATTGATCGTGCATTTTAACATCATTCGGTGAAGACTTTGGTGTTCCTTTTACAGTCTTTCATTTGGGATCATTCCAACCATATCATGAGCTAGTATGTATAAATCATGTAGATGAAATCCCTATGAGAATTCAAAAGATCATCTAAGCTATGATTAGTGTGAGAAATAAAGAATAGTAATGGTTCTCCATGCGATGGAGGTATTTGTAGAAAAGGTTGTATATTTTTTATTTTATAGTGGTTGTTCCATGATATACGATCTAGGAATCCCTACGTATCTAACTAGAATAATCATCATGTCGTACATAGTTCTAGAATCCCGTGAAATTTAGTGTCATACATTGAAGCTGTTTTCCATCAAATTTTATGTCATACGGTGAGGGCGATGATGCTATATAGTTTATCATCGTACAATGAAGATGTGAACATCACATAGTTTATCATATTCTGACATGCATTATATGTTATATAGTTTAAAGTCTCACTACTTGGACTAAGGTCTATGATTACATAAAGTATTATTAAATAAAACATAAATTTATAGGAGTTGTAATGAGTTCCTCATCCATCAATATCAATGAATAAGATTCATTGAAATATAATTTATGTATAACATATGGTCCATTAAAATTTGGTTCCAGTTTTGGGGAATTATTTTCGAGTATAAATGGAATACTTATAACTAGCACCATATCTCACTTAAGGAATGAATAGAGGAGAAATTTTTTGTTAAATATTAATGCAATATGATTTTGGTGCACTTACAAATCATGTAAGGTAGGAAATATATTCACATATAGTATCTCTAATTCATCCAGCCATTTATGGTGTTTCCCATCTAAGGATATCGTCTTATAGACGATGGTTCAAAGAAAGGGATGTTGTACATAAATGGGCATGACTTCCTCTGTCCCATATACCAATGAGAATGGGGTCACCTGTGTGGTGGTGAAGGTTGTTATCCAGTAATCCCACAAGGCATGCTGGATCTTATCCAGCCAAGAATAGTTTTCCTTAATTATCATATTTTGTAGTATATTTGATATGGTCTTATTGATGGCCTCTATATTTCCATTAACCTCTACCTGATAGGGGAAAATGGTTAGATTTGATATTCTACTCTTGGTACAACTTCTACAACTTAGTAAAATAGATATTTTTGTCATTATTTGTCATTATGGTATGAGAGACACCAAATCTGGTAATGATGTTGGATTTACAAAGCTAAAAATATTTAGGGCCCCAAACTCCTTGAGGGGTATATCTTAGGACCACTTAGAGAATAATTCAGTCATTATGAGAATATAGTTGAACTACTTGGTTTTAGTAAGAAAATATAGTCCTATGATATCCATTCACCCTATGAGAAATGGCTAAGAAAATGTTCTACTATGCAATAACAATGGGGTTTGATGAATGAAGTTGTCATGAACCTAGAAATAATGGGACTTTCTTGGTACACTTTATGTAATCCGTTTTCATAGTTATTAGGAAGTACTTAAGCCTCAATATTTGATGGGAAAACATAAACCATAACCTGTGGACACTGTAGGCTTTGGTGTAAACTTTTTTCATGATATTACCGATCTATTCTCCATTAATGCAGCTGAGAAAGACCTCAATAATGTCCCGTTTACAAAGGACCTTTTGATGATTTGTGCCATCATATTGAAAAAATTTAACTTATTTTCTTAGTATTTTATCTTTCACATCTTTGTGTGGTTGGAGTATTCCATTTTAAAGATAGGCCATTATTAGTCTCACCCACCTAGTGGCCAGACCGTGTGGCTTAGTGTTAGGGATAACATCATTGTTCTCTTACATTGAAGCTTGAACAAAATGTGAGACCATTTGGTGACGTGAAATGATAATGATTGTTTTATCTCAGTCTGGATCTACTTGTACTGTAGAGGAATGTTACAGGGTGTCTACTTAAGGATTTGTTGAGAGCTAGGCATGAGTTAGTGTCGGGTCTAATTATAATTTTTCCATCAGTCCTCATAAGTATTTTTGCTGTGGGATTATAGTTTCTTTATTTTCGGAATAATCAGTGTTGACCTTCATAATGAGTATTTATAATCACCCTTTATCTTCAAGTGATTTAGTTTTACATGTGATGTTAGAAATTTCCTTGCGATGAGAGCCCAGTACTCTTCTTCATTGTTCATGAACTCTTTTGATAGTAGGAATGAATAATGCATCACTTCCTTTACTGGGGAAAAGATATTGAATCCAAAAAGAACTTTTTGAGCATTGGATATTCGATCCGCTTCATTGTTGGACTTCGTGATGCACTATCAAAATACATTTCCCTTATCTAGGCATCCTCTTGAATAGAGAAGATCTTCTACATCAGGAAGTTCAGTAACCAGTGATGTCATTTATGTAGAGGGCTGTTTTCGATGAAATTATACTATTTCGTAGGATTTTACCACATTATGAGGAATAAATGGATAGTGAACTACTCTAGGAGGACCCCCCAGCATGATATAAATCCGATCAACATCAGAGGACTGAGAATATGTTTGAGTAGGTTTCTATGAGATACCAAATGGACCACGCGATGCTGCTGGTAATGCCTCGGTTTCTAAACAGAAAATATTAGAACCAAATAAATCTTATCAATATTAGAATAGTGATTATTTGAATAATGAATGGTTTTGAAGAGATTATAAAGGTTGTTTTTACTCCCAACATCATTCTTTTTTTCAATGAAGGCACCTAGTGATTTCTCCAATGCAGTCACATATAAAATGAGTTGTATTCCGTCAATAGGAGACATCAAAACGTGTGGGCTAAAGAGATATTTCATGATTTCTTCGAATGATTCATGACATTCATCATTCCATTGATATATAAGCCCATTTTTATCAACCTAATGAAGGGAAAAAAATTTCCTTCATGGTTGGTTATAAAGAATCAAATGTAACCTATGTTTCCATGAAGTCCTCTCAACAATTTGGGGATTTAGGGTGGTTACATGCCAATGATAGATTTTATCATCTAGGGGTCAAATTTTTTCACATGATGGAATTTGAGGATGCCGAGAAAATTGCCTGAGGTGACCTCAAAATCACATTTCAAGGTGTTCATTTTTAGGATTTTCTATCTTAGATTGCTAAAGACTATTAAATATCAACCATAGGGGTTGCATTTTTTATAGATTTAACCACTAGATCAACAATGTAGAATTCAAAAACATTCCCATGGAAGGGTTTCAAGATATGATATATGGTGTGTTGATATGTAGAGTCGAAATTCTTCAAACCTAAGGGCATTAACTAGTATCAAAATACTCTTTAAGGGTTATTGAAGGCTGTGGATTCTTCTTCTTATTAGGAAATTCATATTGGATTATACCATTAAAATCTATCCATGAATAATTGTGATTGATACCAAACCATCACTTCAATAAGTAACTCTGTGACTGGGGCTTAGAAATCATCCTTCAAAGAGTGTCATGTAGATCTACGAAATCAACGAACCCTCAAATTTTCATATCCTTTTACTTGTGAGGGTCTATATTTTCTATACATTTTGGATATTGGACCTCCATAATGATATTTTTAATGATTTTATTTCCAACATTAGCATACATTTTGGTGTCATGTAGAAGGTGTCTCCTTTTATCTAGCATCTTATAGCCATAGTGGTCATATAAAAGTACCAGGTGATGGATGGACACCTCATGATCAATTCCTAGGATTTCAGTGCAATCTAGAGAAGCATGCCCCAAGGTTGCTTTATAAATGAGGTATATATCTTTTTTTATTTTGAAGAAATGTCTGCATTAATCAAAGAGGGTAATGGGTGCACATATATACCAATGTTTTTATGAGTTAATGAATAGTGGTAGAAAAACCCTTATCAAATGATGGAAGGGAATCCCTGAGGCCTTCCTCCTCTTGTTCTTCCCCCTCTTCCTCTGCTTCCTCCTTTTCAATCGTGGGAGAACATAATGGGATAAGCTCTCCAGAGTCATGAGTGGGGTTGGCATTTCTACATTTAAAAGATGGAGATAATTCTTCTAACCAATAAAATCATTTGGTGTTTATTTAATGTTCTAAACAAGAGATGATATGTGTAAAATGCATATATTCACTTTACCTTATTGACATGACAACCTCCTTAGGATCAGTTGATAACAGATGAATTTCACATGGTTTTGGGGATGGAATTAGGGCATCTTTATATGAAATTTTCCAACTACATAGGGATTCTATGATATTTTCGTCACAAGTGGGCTTAGTTTTCATGAAAAACATCATGAACATTGTTGAATATGTTCCTAAATATGGGTTCACATTCTCAACTTGATTGATGAAAAATACATATTCCTCATAAATTTGATTGATTTGGTTGGATGTGGTTATTTCTAGACTGTTAAGGGTAGTGAACCAAGAAACACCATTAATCATGGGTTGTTTTCCATCTCGCTAATAGAATCCTTCATCCATATAATGCGACCTATAGAGTCAAATGGATCCTTATCACCGTACAAAGTCCTTCTTTTCCCATTAATGAAATACTTTACAGATTAATTGTATGATGATGGTATCACCACATGATGATGTAATGAAGGCCTTATTTGAAAATAATTGAAGGTTGTATCTTGTTGAATAACTACCAATTCTGAGATAGGTATAAGCTATCTAAACAGATACATGAGCTTGATTTGGCCTAGTGGAATTTGTTCTATTTTTTATATACCTTTAATTTTTGGTAGGAGGTTACTATGTTTTCCTTGTTGTACACTAGATAGAAAAGTATCCATACTATAATGAGATTAACTATCGAGACATTATCAAATAAATCCCATCAGACATTAACTCTATTTAACCCACCATACACGTACAATGTTCTGATGTTTCCCTTTACAATGAAATAATTTTCATGATTAGTGAATTAGATCTCCTAATGGATTTCTATAGGATCATTTTATATCCAATATACCTCAAAAGATGAAACCATAACTTCACAATATAGAGGGCCTAATAAATATTCTATGAGTGCTTCCTTGATATCATTTGATAATCTCAAGGAATCTTGGATTGAAAATTTGGTCATCACGAAGGGTAATTTATTTATAATTAAATATTTTTGGAATAAAGGAATATACATCTCACGGGGATTCTCTCTTATAGTAACTTTAGTTTCATGAGTTATTAACATAGATGGATCATTCCATGAAATGGAAATTGAGGGTGCTCCTGTTTTTGGTGGGTTAGACTGAACATACCTACCTACCTTTAAATTGTGCTTGAACACCTATTCTAGTTCTAATTGATTCTCCATAATGATCAGGTCGTGGTAGATTTTAGCATATTCCTAGGAGTTTCCCTATTCCTTTTGGACTCGCTGAAAGGATCACCAATGAGTTTCCATAGTACTAATAACTTGTGTGGGGATGTGGCTAGATTTCAGGATTCTTTTACGAATACATCTTCTCTTATGCAATCATATCTTGAAACCTCTTCCATAGGATCCCCAATTAGGAACAAGGAATTTGAGATCATATATGGAAACATCATCAGATAATGTATCCATTAGATGAATGACATTAATGGGTTT
The DNA here is from genome assembly GCA_963277665.1 of Viscum album. Classification (NCBI taxonomy): domain Eukaryota; kingdom Viridiplantae; phylum Streptophyta; class Magnoliopsida; order Santalales; family Viscaceae; genus Viscum; species Viscum album. The sequence goes on from OY728119.1 coordinate 1,985,187,266, forward strand.
GAAGATTAATTCCTCATTTGATCAGGATTCAGCATAGCTGACCACTTCTTATTCTACCATTTGGCAGGGCGGTTCCTATTGTTATGAGACTTGAGGTATAATGTCTAAGATATTCATAATCAACTTGGTCCATGATATAGTTTCATCTTATAGTATTTTCCCTCCTACCTTCCAACCATATTTTTTTAAGGACTGGTTCCTTGAGGAATGTAGTTATGAAGGGCTTGGTTGTTCCATAGTGGAGGCAGTGGGGGGTGGAATCAGTTGTTTTAACTATTCTTGGAGGATACTATTAGTACAGTTGACTATATTTCGATTCATCCACTCACCAAAATTTTGGTAACGTTTTCTAGTAACCTTTTTCTAGTGACCTACATCCTATGGAGTAGTAGAGAAAACTAATTCTACTTAAGATGGTATAATTTTCAACATCATATTTCCAGAATCTACATTTTTTGTAGGATTTCATAGAGAAGGAAAATTTTATAAATAGTGTGCCTATGTATATGGTGAAATGTTATATAATATTTTTATTCATGAAGACCCACTTGGTCGAGCCTATTGGACTCTGGCAGATGGAGAAAGTCATTATCCATATCTGATATAAAGTAGTCGCATACTTGCTCATCTCATGATGAATAAACTTTATTAATTCTCTCCTCATGTTGATTTCTCCGGGGTGCCCTCTGGTCATCTTGATGATATAGTGGTTTCTATTGACACCCATGGTTAATGATAGATTCTCGTTCTTTTCATGAGGATGATGTAATCATTTAGTATTTTATCTTACTCCACTATATAGAAACATACATTCTTTGTGTAATTGGGATGAGGTCCAAAAATCCACCTGTATATCCCACTACGATGAGCAGCATTCAAAAATCATAAGGAAGGTTCTCTGTGAAAAGAGAAGTAAAACCATTTTATAAAAGATGTAGGTTTATGGAGTAGGTTAGTCCCTTTCATCTGGAAATTAAATTCAATACCCTCTCTTTCTCTCGTTTTTTGTAATTTGATAGGTCAATGAACATATAATTTTTATGCAGTGTGCAGATTTGGAAGATAAAATTATGTTAGAGGTCTTCCCATCTTGTGATTTATAGAGAGGAAAAACTTGTGTACCTTATAAAGGATGACCATTGAATGGTTTTAAAAAAGAATCTATGTTTTACTATTTATTATTACACAGGAGTTCCTATCATGGGATCGAAATAACACACAATGTGCATAATATTTTTTTCGGCTCTCTAGGTCCATTTAATATTGGAAATGTAGGACTCCTACAATTTGAAGGGAGTGGTATGACAATCTCCCATTCATGTTAAGGTTTCTGTTATGGATATAATGGTGTATGTCATTCCTCATTAGCTTCTAATCAATATTCCAATAAAATCATGGTGTTGATAAACCCTTGATGAATGTTTGATTGAATAAAAAATTGAACAACAGAATCAAAAGGTAGTTCATTATGTAGTGGCTTCATCAATATTTGCGGCTGAAACCTAGCTAGGGACATCATTTTGGGGTTTCCATATATCCTTTATGTTTATTTCTATAATGGAGGGAACTCTTGAAATATTTACATAATAATGTCTTAGTAAATATATGGTTCAAGAAAAAGGTTAGGAAGAATTCTTGAATCTATATAATTTACTAGGATATACCATTGCTTCATAGGTACACCAGTTAGAAGTGCGAGTTGAGGCTCCACTCAGTGAACATGCTTGGTAGGATTTATTCCTTGGATTAGTTCCACCTCGTGTCTTCTCAACTATTTTATATATTCCTCCTATCGAGATAAACATTATTCATGTGGATGGTTTTAAACCAATTTGAGATGCTGGTCATTTGAAACTTTTATTATACACTATTCTTCGATGGATATTCTCTTTGGAGGTAGTATCAAATTGGTCAAGGGAATCCCCAAATTCAGATAAAGTGTCCGGTTCCAGGTGAACACACCTTTATTTTTCTTGGCGTGGACAACCTTCCAATAAGAACTATATTCTCCTTTATCCTATATGTTGGTGTTATATTCAATGTAGTTTTTAGGGTTGACACCCATGAACATCACTAACGTATAATGAATTATAGGCATCATATTGGCTGCTGAAGGATATGAGGGTTGTTGTTTCCCTTTACCAATCCCCTTCCTTCCTTCTGGATCCTCTTCGAACATCGATGGAAATAGTGCCTCAAAGGGAACTTCCATACAACCTCATCGTACATGTCCCTTATAAGGGGTACAGGTCATGAGATTTGATGAACTAGGAGAACAAATGTTATTGTGTTTCCATGAAATGGGAAGATACTGATTTTTATTGAGGATGTGGATGAAGTAAAAATATGACTGGCCTTGCACTATGGGTTTACTCTAATTTTTACATTATAATTCCTTGGTCCTAATTTTTAGATTTTAAGGAGTGTTTTATTTAAAAAATTCCCCCATCCCAACGGGCTTGGGTTAATCCTGTACTAAGGCTGCTGCTGCTACTATCACGGATCTCTTGATCTAGCACACCATAGTTTGGGATTAACCAGTGTGTAATGCAGGGTATGAATATGAGCTTACTGCTTCTGAGGAAATTAGTAATGATTATTTATTGGACTCCCTTAAGTATTAAGCTTGTAGTATGTTCTTAATTTCATGACTGAGGAGTTTTTCTATGTTATAATCTCATTAGGAATGGAACTTCTGAGACTTATTTAGGTCTAATTCCTATTGAATTCACCATCTTTCTTGAGTGTGTCGATGATCAGATGAAGTAACTTGTGCAATGTATTGAGGCATGCCATCTGAATATATTTCTTCCACCACTCAGAATGTGGTCGACATGTAGATGGAAGATCTTCCAAGTTGATTTGATTAAAAATATATCCAAATACATTAACATCATATGTATACCCATCGTAAGTTAAAAAATTTACCATCAGATGGAAAATATTTTTCTAGAGATTTAAATATATGTTGTGTATTAATTATTCTAAAATGATACTAGAATATTGACTTGAGAAGTGACTAAATTCCATAACATTATGATTATATTATCCCCAACAAGTTTTCTTCTCATATTTTTCTATTTTCCATCTAGAGATTCCTTTACCAAGTCATCATAACAATGGAATTTTGATAACATCCTATCATATAAAGCAGGGACAGTAGGGATTTCATCATCAGAAAATTGGTTATGAGTTGTTTTATAGGATGACCATTTCTGCAGATCACATTCTGATTGAGAATTGATGTTTCCTACTATAGATAGGGCGTCCGACATTATCGACCCCATATATACAAGCAACAAATAATATAAGGTCCATATTGTATTTGGTTCATTAAGGGGAAGAACTTATTGTTCATTGATCTTCTATCCATGGGTAAGGCTGTCACAGTTCTCATCAGGAGATGATCTCACTTGACCGATTAAATTATTCCCACAATGAAAATTTTCATGGTTATCATTTTAGGGAGGACCAACAGAGTATATAGTAGTGGTTATACTGGGAGGGACTTCATGAATTCTAATAGAACTTTAATAACAGGGTAACTATTTTGTAGGATCATGGGAAACCATTGATATATTCTTAATGGATCCAATAAATCCAACCTATAACAGTGAATATTCATGATTCTTAGTTTAATTTTTGAACTTCCATGGGTGGAAATTATTCTTCGATGATCTCCCATGTGTAAATGGAATCACAAGCTCTGATTGAAGATTCATATACACATGAGTGGCTTTAGGGGAATCTTGTGTTTTTGTTAGAGCATACCAATGCATTTCAAGATTTTAGTAGGAATATATGACTTCCTTTGAGTGGTCTACAAAATGGAATGATAATCTAAAGATTGAATGGATATTGGTGCCTGATCTAGTTTTCCATTTATCATGGAACATTTCCGATGACCCTCTTAGATAGAAGAAGTAATGCATGCCAAATTCTGAGTGACCCTCTTATTGTGCTGATGAGTCAACCCACTTGAGGAGGTTGGGTCATGGGCCCGACTCCTTGTTTTTTCCATTGATGTTTTTATGGAATGTAAGGTTTACAGAACATGGTCAATAATTGATGTCTAACCTTCCATCATTTTTAGGATGTGACGAGTAACAATCATGGAAGGAATGGGGATATATACACATTCTAGTTCTAGGGATGAAACATAAATCTACCCTTGGGCCATACCAAAGATACATCGACTATTTCCTCCATTTTCTGATGTATTTGATTAATGGTATTCTTATTCATGTGAAAGAATTTTTATCTTCTCATGGTGTTCCATTATATTTTATAGATAGTATTCACATGCACATGAATGAATTTTTATCCTCTCATGGTTTTCTTCCATATTTGACTGACGATATTGATATGAGAGAGCAAGGATTTTCATCTTCTCATAGTTTTCCACCATATTTGAGTGATGGGTTTGATATGCATGATCATATATTTTTATCTACGAATTTACAATCATATTAAATTGATGGAAATGATATGAGGGAGAATGGATTTTAATCTACTCATGGTTTACTACTATATTTCACCGATGGTCATGATATGTGAAAATAGAGATTTGAATCTGCTCATTGTTTGCAAACATATTTGACTACAGGTCTTCTTCTATAGGAATATGGATTATAGAATATTTCAGATTGTTTAATATTAAGCCTCTTCAGGCTTCCCTATCATCTTGGGTCTAGATTACATGGTCTAAGGCCTGTAGGGTTTTGTCCACTTCATATTGAGGATTCTAGTCTATGTACAAGTGGTAGAGACTATAGCTAACATGATCCATTTGGCAGGACCCCTGTGTTGCCAGGATAAAGTTGCTGGTGACCACTTCATAAGCCTCCCAAAGGTATAGTAGGATTTGTTTTTTGCATTCTGGGGATAGGCTCTCAAAATATTTTTAAATAACTAGCTGTGTTTTTCGGTTCTTGACCTCCGAACATCGTTGAGTGGATTTCCAATGGAGATTCATAGGATAGATGTCCTGTATCATTGTCTCAAGGGTTGGGAGAGTTCTATTTTTATGGTATTCAAGAACTGGTGCATTTGAGACCCATCATTGAAGAGATTGGGTGGGCGATGCAGTCCTATGTTTGGTGGAAGACCCGAATTGGGATGTGGTTGATATTCACATGTTTGTGAAATTTTGACACACCATTTGGATTGAAAAGAGGTCTTGGGAAGATTTCCTTTAATATATGTGAAAAACACCTAAAATATGACATTTTCAAAGTAATATCTCAATAAAATATCATGAGAATAATTGATTTCCTATTTTTTTGTATATCATTTTGATGTGAAAGGGGCCTAACTTGAAGGTTTCATTGTCATCCTGGTTATGGTTTCACATTGTTTTCACCATTTTTATTTCCAATGTAAAATGATTGTGTACTCATGTGTCAAGAAAAATTGTTCTTATGGGAACTATGTTGTCATTAATTTTTATCTTGTGAATGAGATTCCGTAGTAAAATGATTTCATGTGGTGTTCACCATTTTTATTTCCAACAAAGATGTTTGGAATTTATTACACTTCACATCCTGATTGTGGGGGTTTAGATGTTGCAAAATCCATTACATTAGGTTCACAACTTATAGATTTTCGTAAATAGGTTGTGTCCAGGGAGTCGAAAGAACCCAATAAATCCTATATCCATGATAAATCATGGACCAACTTTTCAATGGCAGGTTCTCATTAGGTAAATTGTCTGAAAATACATAAGAAAATACATTGGTTGAGAGGATTTGAGGTTGATATCATCACAAAATTTTGGGTATAATTGTTATATACTTTGGGAATCTATTATAGATTTAATACATGTTCATGTATCCTTTGTCCATTCCCATGTATAACATGGGTCTACCTAGGGTTAAAAATAAATTATTGGCATGCATAGAATTTAGAATCATCTGTATGATTATGAGGTTCTTTGTCAACAGATATATTTGTATGTATCTAAGGTTCTCAATAAATGGTATCCATATATGGATTAATTATACATTATTTGATCGCAAATGATTATGATACTAGTTTTAAGCCAGGCAGTGGAGGTGCTCTGGAACATATCTTTATCTAGGGACATGGAAGTTGTTTTGATGTCGAGATCGAACCCATAAAATGGGCATCCTATGTATCCTTGTGAATAGAATAAGAACCCGTTTTATGAAACTTAATGAGACACATCATACCTTTCATGGTCATATGATAAGGACCAAACCCTATAGTTCAACATTGCTTGATAAGGGCACCTTGGAGAAATGTGCCTAGTCAATATCTGGTATAGGGCTTATGCAGAAGCGACCCGAATGAACATGAAGAGATGTTTTCTCATAGACGGGGATATGCTCTTACCATGAATATGGACCAATAATTATGGTGATGGACGTGGTTCAGAAGGAATATGTAACTCCATGTTGGATGTAACCATATTGGGAATACGACCCAATGAAGATTATAGAGAATTTTAGGTGTTGAGTTTGGACCTTAGGGAGACTTCCTACGTATTATGGTTAGCCAAAAATAAAATCCCATGTAGTTCAGATATTTGGTTGGGGATTACATCAATATAGGGTACCCATTTGAATGAGTATGGTCGGGCATTACACCATATGGGGGGGTTATATTAGTTTGGGTATGGTTAGTGATTAAAATGAATAGGCGGACTATGTAGTGGTTTTATGGGGACATGATTGGGGGAATATATCTCATAGGAGTCCCATGTTTTTTTGGGGATTACATGTGAAATGATTCCCTTTTGAATTGGATCATGAATGTGTCTGGATTTCTTACAACCTCTATGGATACATGATTTATTTTCATTGTGAGTAACAAGAGGAAGTGATAGATTTGGAACACCACAAAATATTCTTTTTTACCTTGGTGGATGAGATGTAGTGAATAATGGGAGAGAAAAAGGGTGTTGAGTTGCCCATCTCCCCTCAACTTTTGGTAATCATGATAGTCACATAGACTCCTAGAAATGAATGGAGACAGGCTAAGAGAATCATGAGTTCCACCTCCTGCAAAAAAGGCTAGGGGAATAATCTTGGAGGGATTCCCTTTGACTGGTTCTTGGATAAGAGAAGTTTATAATACACTACACCTCCCAGGTAAAGGAAAATGTGATCTCCTCCCTCCCCACCAAGAAAAAGGAGGTTCATGTGAGTATATCCAAGGTTGAGATCCTTATTACAATTAGAATGTATACATGAGATAATTTTTAAGGCCCTCTGTCGAGGAGGCTATTACTAGGAACATATTTACCTTGGGTATGTATGATCAAGATGATAAGATAATGTGTCTAATAGTTTGGTCATACACAAAAACTTCCTTTGGAAGTTTCCTTATTTAGATGCCTCATCAAGGATCCCTCTTAGGACTTAGAGATTTATATATAATTTGTTAATGGAGAAGGATATTAGGGAATTTCATCACGGGGCCCTAGTGGGACTGTTTAGTACATTGAAGGGGAACTATGGAAATTGGAAAGATGTGCATACTTAGATTCCCTAATCCACATATAGTTCTTGAATATAGGGTGGGGTTCCCTCCATGTAGCATTTTATTCTATAGGATGAGGTCCTGACCATGTAGTTATTTTCTACATGGGACAAGGTGTTGTTCGTTTAGTGATTTTCTATGCGAGAATGGTTTCTGTCCATATAGCATTTTTCTACACCATATTGAGTTCCTATTCCATATCCTCTTCATATATGGGGAAGGGAATCCTTAATTTTCCTTTTTACTATGCGAGGTGATTGTCCAAAAAGAGGAGATCCACTTTATTATTGGTAGAATGGAATCCATAATGGGATTTTATTTTGCAGATGGTCGGTTGAATTAATTATATCCCTTAATGTTATGAGGTAAATATACATACTCAGAATTGATGGATCTCACATTTATTTTAATTATCATCAGTTTCATGTCTCTATATTCCACTTTTTTTTACTCCCCTCTTGGGGTTTTTGTATAGGTGTGTCATAACTAATGATTGGGATGGCCAGTCATAGTGGGCCATGAGCCCTTTATTTCCGGAATCCTAGGAAGGATTCCTAAGCCAACAGATGACTTCATTCACTGGGGACGAAAAATACGTCCCTCACCAACAAATTTCTTATCATTCATGGGGGTTTGATTATTTATGAGATGGGGAACATCATCCATGATGGTGATTGAAGTCACATCCCCTGAACAATTTTATTTATAGGATGCCATGCAGAGATTCAATCCGCATGGTGATTTTTTCTTTGTGCAACTTGGATGTCCACTATGACTTGGATTCCTAGAACAATATTTTTTATTCAAAATATTCTATGGTATTGTTTTACCATTAACAAATTCATGTAATCCTTTTCTCATTGAATGTGGTGGTTTTAGGACCCAACAATGAGTCATCTCATATAAATTAATAGGCCAACTTGAGTTAAATGAATTTTTAAATAAAAAGAAATTTTAATTTTTTATAATCAAAATTTTAAATCTAATTTTTATACATTCCCAATTTTTAGTTGAATGAGAATTATAATGGATTAATTTTCTTAATTAGGGGTGTTATACATAATGTTTTACACCAAATTGGTCCTTAATCTTTTTTTATGCCTGACTATTATTAATGACCAACCCAAATGAATAAATTGAATTGTATTTGGGAATTTATTTATGAATTTCCCTCTTTATTAAAAGAAACATAATTTAAAATGAATTTATCATGATAAATCATATTATGTGGAATGGATTTTCCTCATGGTCTTTGTTTAATATTAAATTTTAAATGGTGGAAAACAATATCTTCACTTTTGTTATAGAATTATATGAATAGATTTATTGTTATTATTATTAATACATCATGGTTTTAGAGGTATGACTACGGGTACTGTGGGATATGACACTTCATGATCCCTTAACATTAGATGATGTGCATGATGCTCCACATATTTTATTTGGATATTGGGAATACCATCCCTTTTGTTTCATTAGAAAATATTGGGCATAAACTCCCTTATTATTCATCTAAAACTACTGGGAATGAAATCCCTTTTTATTCAGTTAAAACTATTTGGTAGGATGTCCCTTATTATTCCTCTAAATCTATTGGTCTCGAAATCCCTTATTACTTATCTAATATTGTTGGGCATGACGTCCCTTGTCATTCATTTGAGATTGATGGGAATGGATTCTCTTTTATAATGTGTGAGACATCAACGTAATCCTTATGTGAAAGCCTAGGTCATAAACCATTGGTACCTACTAGTGGATTCAAACAAACACACACGCAAACACAAAAAAATATGTATATATATATATGATGTAATTTATAGATGCATTCCAGCTTAGGCTGATGCAGGTATCATATGCTGAGTGTTCCATGGAGAACCCATGGTGGCATGTCTTATATTTTATTAATTTTAACAGTTACTATTATAACATAACACTTCTTAATTTTATAATCTCTGAGTGGATATGAACTAAACACCATTGGTGGTGGAATACAAATTTTTACTCAAAACATGTTTGGTTATTTGATTGGTAACCATAGTGATTTACTTGATGTAGGTTGGAACATGGATTTTTGTTCTTATTGTTCTTTTATTTTGGACTATGACTTGACAAGGATATTGGGGCCAAATATGTACTGAAGATGCTGACTATAGTTGGGAATTTTTTTAATTTAATCCTATTATTATTCCATCCTTTTTCATTTTATGCATCTTGAATGTCTTGTCTTATACTATTATGACTCCTCTTGTTCATGCATGCTTTTTTATTATTCACTGGTCCAATTATCTATTTATTATTACATGTTAGTTAGAATTTTTTATCTTTCAATACTACTCATTTTATTTAATTATGTTTACACTATATTTATTACTAATCTAGATGGTATAGTCTCCCCATTATACCTTCATTATATTTTTTCTTCTAGTCGGCAGCCTCGGGTGTTTGGTGTGCGCCTGTGGTCTTGTTTCCAATCAGCTTGGGGAAAACTTTTAATGGATCATGGTGCCAAGAAATTAAAAATTGGTATCAAATAATATATTCCCTATGTTAATATTGTGAACTAATAGAAAAGAGGCAAGGAATGTGTCGAAATGTGTTAAATGGATTATGTCTAGGTCCATCCAACCCACACATGAAGTAATGGTCAAGTTTCCTTGTCTGGGATTTTTTTAGGATGGGTTGTCACTACAATTGACTATTATTTCACCTTTAGTGATTTCAATGTTTCCACAGGTTATTACTTTATGGTATTTACCAACTGGTCTGATATTAAAATCTAAGGGGTAGTATTCATGCATCATTTTGGCACATAATATTCAATTTTCATTAAAATAATTTTCTATATACCAAGATTTCATAATTATGTTCCATGATTATTAGTAGGTAGTGTGATTATTCATCATTATTATCTATATTACATGCTTTTTCATTGTCCCTATTATGTGCATGTATAACTTTTTTATGTGATAGTTTACTGGTTATGGCTATGATGTATGATTTGATAAATAATGTGGAAAAAATTAAACAAAATGATGTTTTATGAATGGATTTATAATGAGTTTATATATAACTAACCTAAAATTGACTATGGAAATTAAATGATTTTGTAATTGAATCTTGAAAATGGAAAAGAAATGGTTATTTTTAAAAAACTTCATGCTATTTATCATGGATTTCAATTAAATGGGGTTTCAATTCCTATATATAAAGGCATACGTCTCTATAACTTGGGAATAATGACCTATAGAACTGAATCCTTATATGCTCCACTCAGACCTTTTAGGTGAGTTTTGGCATTATATTCCTATGAGATAACCAAGATGAGGTCTTGTTAAAATCATAATTAATTGACTATTACTGGGTTATACTAAAATGCGACTCATTTTGTATTTTTTAGATAAAAGAATCAATAAATTGGGAATGGATGCCCATATAGATGAATCCAGTATGACATAATGGTACCATCATAGGCCCCCTTATATTTTAATGCTTTAATACTTATCCCCATTGGGGTATAATTGTGATAATAAGAACAGTTATTTAAAGAGTATAAAAAAACTCATATGGTGTTACAGATAAATATACGATAGAGTCTTACATAATTAATAATACCCTAAAATTGATAAAGTCCAATTGTTTTATTTTCATATTTATGGACAAGATGAATTAGTTATTTAAAATGGAAATTACATCAAAAAAGTTTTTTCATTTTGACATGGAATTAAAATTTTATTTTACTAAGACATTTGTTGGAACATGTGTATAAATGAAATAGTTTAAAATGAAATTATGAGATTATTTTACTCTAAGGATACATGGTGTCAGATAAATAAGGTACTATGTACAATTCTAAAATGTATTTATTCATAGCCAGTACATGTTAAAGGATATATCTAATCCTTCTAAATGCTAATAAAGGTGAGGCTGTGATAGTGTCTTGATAAATAACGTTTAATAATGTTGTTTAAAATTTAACCCCATGCAGGGGTTAGTTTAATAAAAACATGAGGAGTTACCTTGATGGGAATGTGGAAATTTCCCCTAGGTTTTAGTGTCATCTTTCTTTGAATTGGATGTATATTTCACAAATTTTAGAAGAATGACCTTTTTGGTGTGATGATTTTTTTAGATTCAATTCATGATTGTTTAGTGAGGGTTTATCTTATTATGGTAACACCTTAGGAAATGGGAAATTAAAATAATTTTGATCCAAGATCCTTGGAAACATAAGTGTGGTTATTTGACCATTTGAGTTGGGAAGGAATATTTGATAATTAAAAGGCACCCCTATGTAGGTGGTGGTTTTATGGTAAGTTGAACCTCCTAGGGGTATTTTAATATAATGATACTTGATGAGTTTTAGCTCCTTAACAATTTTAAGATAATATCATGAGACCACATTTAGGATTTTTTTTAGGAATCTTGTAAAGGATCCGAGATCGGTAGAATGATTCCTTTATAGTGACACCGTTACATCCTTAAAAATAGGTTTTCATCCCTATAGGTTAGTTATCCTTGATGCAATCATAATTTTTTCCCTCATTGGAGAAATTTTATAGGTTCTTCACACGTCGTTCAATAGATTCCCTTATGAGGAATAAGGATTCATTAAATCAACTTTAGGGATAAGTGGATGAACCTAGTGGCACTTAGTTTGGAGGATTGTTCAATAGGGTTGGGTGGAAGATGTAAAGGCCCTTAGTTTTATCTTGGATTTCAACAATTCAACAATTGTAATAATTCAGGTAAAATTGTGAAAGTGGTTGTCTTGAGGTTTATAGATGTATTTTTAAGAGATGAGCTTCGTTGTGCACTTGTCTTGTGGCAGATTCATGGAAAATTCATTTATTTTATATTATAGTTATAGCCATTGGTTTTTGAAAAATGAATATAGAATTATTAGTTATCATGACTAGATTCGATGTGTAGTACTTTTCAAGTGGTTGCCCATATTTACTAGTGGTTGTTCAATTAATGTGATGAATTTCTAAAATGATTACATGAGGAGGATGATTTTTCAATAAATCATGGCATAGCTGAGATAAACAATTTTGAAGATGAGTTTCAAGCGGCCTCTGGGTGTGTTATGAAAAGATGTATCGTATAGCATGTTTATCTTTGAATTATTGATGGATGGTTTTCCAGAGCATGGTTCGGGACAAAAATAAGATGTTTTAGTATGTAAAACTATCATGTATGAAAAGTTTAGTTCGTGCCTAATGTGTTTGACAATTGGTTAATATAGAAAATTAGGGAATATCCAGGTTTTAAATGAAATTAGAAAAATTAAATAATGATGATTTTGGGCATAGTGACCTGGAGATTTGGATAAATTAAAGTGACCTTGATAAGGGAAATACTAAAAATAAACTAGGGACCTTAAGATGGTTAACCCATGATTTATCCTTGACTCACACTAACTAGATCAGTCGTGTCTAGGGTTGGGTAAAGGAATGTATAGCCTATTTTGATGTGAAATTGGCTTGGGGAGAGGTATACACGCTAATCAATGAGATCTCAACAAACTCACAATTCCATATATATTATTCCCTATATATTGAGATCATATTGAGTATGTTTATAAATTTTCAACTATTGACCAAGTTACCTAAATATATTTTCAATAATGATGGATGGAATCCTTAGGAGTTGTGCTCAAGTAGTAGTTTAAAGATACTAATTATGGTCGGGGGTACACCATTATTGTTTAAGGGTGGGGACCCTTGTTATGAGTTTTCAAACGTGATGAATTCCATGAGAACCATTATTAGGGAGATGGAATGGGAGATATGATATATTTATGTTTTCACATAAGGATATCCATGCCTTTTATTATGTACAAGTATGGATGAATTTGGGGTGGTGATGTTTTGAAATATGTTCCATTGATGTGATGTTAGAGATGATACGAAGGTGTGGAGTGGGACGTTAGCTTCCAGTCAGTGACCCTCATGCGTGGAAGGATTGTGATAGTAAAAAATGGTGATTGGATTACCTTCTGGATATTTGTTTAGTTGGATAATGGATCCTTATGTTACAAGATTTATTTTTAAACTCTAGGATGAAGCTGAAATAAAACTAAATAATATCATGATTATTTTATTCCAAACTCTGGTCATGGACCTGGATCTTGATATTCAAAAAGAATTTCCTAAGTCATAATTTGATCCCCAGTTAGGAATCTCTTGGATGGTATTATGGACACCAATCGATTCATCGGAGTGAACACCTAGTGAGATACCAACATTAGGCTTGATCAATGTTTTTGATGCATGGAAGTCACATCTATGTTCTCAAATTTCACTTGTAAATGCTTGAGTATTTACAACATTGGATGATCTACTTGGACTCTAATAGTTGGATTCCAAGGCTACCGTAGACTTATAGTAGGGTTGGTCAATGGTTATCTTGGAATGATCTAAGGATGATTGATTGAGATTCCATCTGTATTCATGAAATGGAAAGAAAATTTAAATAAACAAGATATGGTTCAATCATGAGATTTCACCATAATTCAAGTACATGCTTCAACGATTGTACTAAGAACAATTTCATTACTCATTAGGATAGAGTCTTTAGAAATATGATTTGAATGTGTCAATTTTTGTAGACTATCATATTCAAGGTACGTGAATAGAGGAGGTTTGACTTGAAATCTCTTGAGAAGTTGTACGTGGTTGGTGAAGAACTATGTATGGAAAGCCAATTGGTTTAGAATGGTGCATGGAATTGGTCATCTATGACTTTTCAAGGAAAAAATGGTGCGACCGAGTTATATGTGATCAATTTGGATTCAATAATTTTGATCAAAATATTGACTAGAGGTAGTATCCTCTTGAAGGATTAGATTCCTCGAGATAAGGATCAATCTCTAGTGTCTTTTGGATAGAGGAGATTTGATTCTATAGGAAGTTTTAATGATTGGAGTACCATGCTTCACAATTTTCCATTAAAATCAAGAACCTCTATTGGGGAGAACCATAGAATGATTAATGAAATATACAAATATGTGAACATATTCAAAGTTGTATGTGATATAGTAAGAACCATCTTTGTGTTTTATCATTGGATAAGTTTGTTGGATCGAATTCAAGTAGCTTATGTACACTATACCTAAACTTTTACTTGGAGGCATGTCTGGTATTCTGAAATGAAATGTGGAAATTTCAATGGAAATTTTACAACACAAGTTGGTTGGTTGATGTTTCATTTTCCCACAGTAAATATATTGGATGGAAAGTTCTATGATGGGGAGGTTTTAAGATATCATGTTTTAGATGTGTTGAAATGTTTCAAATGAAAATTAATTTTTCATATGGTGAATATTCCAAATATTGGACTCAAATTTAAATTTGAATTTTGAGAGTTGAAACTATTTAAAATTATGGTTTTTGGATGACGTTTAAGGCCCATAAAGTATCTTGAAAGTTACAATTATTTTTGGAAGCATCGGGCTTTAAAAAATCATTTCTAGGAGTAACAACCACAGGTGTTTGGTTCGCACTTGCATAGTACAACTATGCTGCTCAACAATGTGGCCAGTTTTTATGAAGCACATGGTTTTTATAATTCATTAATGACATACTAGACAACTGTGGGAGCCTTATAGGGTGTCACATGTTTTTCCCAACTATGCACCCAAGGCCGCACAACCATGTGGGAACTCTATAGTTTATTGTAAAGGTGAGAGTGCTGGTTGTGAAATGTTTGAAATACCATGTGCCTATACCATATTGGTGTGGGGGGTGAGAGAGTGCCAACAAAATAGTTTCCATATAGTTTAATAGATCATGCAGACAAACTGTGTGGGGGAGTTTCTCTTCCATAATGATATTCACACGGTTGGCAAATAGTTTGGTAAACCATGGTGAAAAATATTAAACCCATTAAAAAGGGTGTAAAGAAATTTTTTTACCATCTAGAATTTAATATTATTTACTCCTTCATCAATCATATTTCTATTCCAGCAAACCTTTTTTAGATCACCTCTCCTAATCTTTTTGTCTTGGATGGATCTCCTTCATTTGGGCTTCGAATCAAGCATGAATAGTTATGTAGGATCTCCTACAGTTAGTCTATGATTCATCTTCCTTGTTTTATTGGTTTATCATTCTACATTAGATGTTATATCCATCATAACTAACATGATCTATTTATATGGAGTTTTTCTATATTTCCAATTTATCTTGTCTGATCTCAAATAAATGCCTGATGATGGATGAGTGAAGCTTCCTAATCATGATGTAGGTGATCTATGGATTTTCCATTACATTCTTATATATTTATAATATGTTATCATTATTCCATGATACAGAGTCTACATGCTACACCTTTTGAACATTGAATCATTTTAAATGAACCATATATACCTTGAATTACTTTTCTTTCTAACCCAATTCCATCAGTTAAGGTTGTCTACCTCATTTTGAAGCACCCCTCGGGGTGTGTTTCTTATATTCCCATGACTCTAGAATCATTAAATGGTTCTTGAACCACCTATTTTGGTGTGTTAAATTCCCTCCTATTAAGTGAATCTTCTAAATGACAATAAACAAGTTATATATTATTTGAGTTTCTCACTTATAATTGATCATTTTTCCACTATTCTTGATTCATACCTTATAAATGAAATGGTAAATTTTTATTAGGAAATTTTTTAAAATTAATTGAATTATACTTTTCCATATTCAAATTTTCAAATGTAATTGTGGGATTATTACCACTTATTTGTGGAAGGTGAATTATAATGGAGTGATTTTCTTGATTATAGATATTAGCAATGATTCTTTAAACCACCTTGGTTGTTGGTCCTTCTTTTTTATACTTGACTATTATGATGGAATAAACCGAATGGATCAAATGAATTGTAGTAAGTATTTCATTTTAACATGACCCTATTTATTACATAGAATTTAATTGACAATGAAATTATCATGATGAATAATTTTATGTGGAGTGGAATTTCCTCATGGCCACTATTTCAACTTAATTGTTATATTGTTTGAAAAACATCTCTTGGATTACGTTGAATATGTAAAGACTCGTAAATTTCAAGGAATTTTTTTTCTTAATTTTCTTTGAATTTTACAAGAGCGCAGTTTCTGACGGAACCTGATTCCGAGGCCCGGTGTGCCTGGAATCATTTTCCGAAGTTTGTCTCGGGTACGTTCAGTGAACGGACAAGGGGGGTTTCCTAACTTTTGAACCGGTGCCCGGAATCGAATTCTGAGGGAACTGATGAAATCACAGCGACGGTATTCTCTTAGAAATGCCACTTCCGGAGTTGCGTTTGCTCGGGTGTGGTTTTTAATTTTCGGGCTTAAAGTTAAGAAATAAAATAATTTTGCGACAACTTTATTTTATTTCACTTAAGCCACTTGGAAGACACTTAAATCCACTTAAAGGCAGCTTGAACTGAGTTAAACTGGATAGGATGCTATCCAGAAATATCCTACCCCCATGGTAGGATATTTGTGAGGTGGGGCCCGCACGAGCCCCGCCGTTTCTTTTCGCTAAGAAATGCACCCGTGAAAACCCATCTTTATGAAAGTCAACTGACGCGTTTCTTAAAATCTTAACAGACCATTTAATTGGGCGGTTTATTTCGTGAATTAAATGGGAAGTTTCTTTCGTCAAATTAATTCAATCGTTTCTTAACCAGTTTTCAAATTCGTTGGCGTATTAATAAAATAAGGCCAACGCACGACCTCTGGTTATTTGCGCGTTGAGAGGATTTGAGAGGACCCTTGTATCTTCTTCTCCCTTGCGAAGAACGCGAAGAACGCGTAGAACGCCGAACCCAGAAATCGACGACGCTCCCATCCAAGACGTTCTTCCCCGCCCCGATCTCTGATCACCAACCATTTGAGGTGAATTATTTCGGGTTTCCTCTAAAGGTTTTTTTGGTTTTAAACGAAACACAGATTTAATTATTTATAATTTAAATATGTTGTTCTTGGTCCATTGAGCTCACCGACTCAACGCTGGATTCCACGACGACGTGACGCCTTCCCGCGACGACGCGACGATCCCCCTCTTCCGCGACGAGCAATTCCGCGAAGAACGCTCACGCGCGACGACCAACGAGGTAGGGATTTGTTTTTGAATTACCCCCCTTTTTATATTCCCGTAAATGTTTCTTTAAAAAAAATTAAAGAACCGGTTTGTGAACAATTTTAAACTTATTAGAATTGTTGTTTCCTGTGTGGAATAAAATTCCTCCCGTTGTTTATCTCTAACGCGGAGGGTGCGGGCCAAACGAACACGGCCTGATGACCCTCCGCTGTTCTTCGTTTTGTGCGGATTTGACGGGCGACGACGGAACGTGCCGCAACGGATGTTTTGACGATCCTGCAGTGAAGAACGAGTCCCGGGAGGAGCAATGGCGCAGACAGGAAGAAAATCGGGCCACTAGAGCGACTCTGGCGGCCCGCGGAAGCCGGCGGCGGCGCTCGCGGGATGCGTCTCAAGCCGCGTCCGGCGCCAGGAGACACCCCGCGGGTGTCCCGCGGGTGTCATGCGGGGGCGGCGGCACCCCCCCGTGGCACCCGGGACACGGCTTCATCCACGTCCGGTTGGCTGGCCGACACCCCGCGGGTCACGCGGGGGTGTCACGCGGGGTGGAGGCTCCCCCCACGTCGGGCTGCTCGGCTGCTCGGCCAAGCCGAGATGGACCGGCCCTGGCCGAGCTAGACCGGTCCGACCGGGTCGGACCGGGTGGGACCGGGTCGGACCGGGTTCGGCCGACCCAGGGGGGGTCGGCCCGGGCCCGGACCCCCATCTTCGGACGATCTTCGTCCAAACGCCCGTAACCTGAGCTACGAGCCTCCAAACGACTCTTCGTCAGCGGAAACAAAATCCTTGTATCGAGGCGGTCGTTTCGGTATATCGCACTCAAGGTTTCGTAATACTTTGAGTTCGGCCGGGTTGGTTCGTACACGAAACCAACCGGGCCCTCGGAGCGGAAACGCTCATATCTTGAGCCACGGACGTCCGATTGACGTGCCGTCAGCTTTGTTGTTTTCCTCTTTGTGAGACAGATCTTTTGGCAAACTACACCCGAGGTTTGGACGCAGGTGGAGTACGGTCGGGTTGTTTTTGCCTTAAAAAACCAACCGGGCCCCTGGGACGAAAAAGCCAATAACTCTCAGACCGGGCGTCCGATCGACGCGCCGTCTGCGACGTTGAGTTCCTGTTGGCGATACAGAACTTTTGGATACATCAAACTCGGACTTTGTGTCAGTTGATGTATCAGCCTCTCGGCTCGTGGAGCGGACCCTCCCGAACGAGCTTGTTGTGTGCGGGAACCCTAGAGCTGGTTGCGACTGCTTCTTCGACAGCGACGACCGTGCAGAGATCCTCAGTGGACTACGGCGACGACTGTGCAGAGATCCTCAGTGGACTGCAGCGACGACCGTGCAGAGATCCTCAGTGGACCCCAATGACAACCGTGCAGAGATCCTCAGTGGACTACGGCGACGACTGTGCAGAGATCCTCAGTGGACTGCGACGACTTCTGCACTCAGCGATCCTACGTGGATCAGTGCTACCGATCCTGTGTGGGTCAGCGCTCAGCGGTTCTGTGTGAGCCAGCGCCTACAGGTCCTGCGTGTGCCCGGTCCTGTGTGGGCCCGATCCTGTGTGGGTCCGATCCTGTGTGGGTCACTGCGGGGTTAGTACCTATCGATCCTTCGTGGGTCCGACGACTTAGATGGTTCAGTGATCATCTTTGTCGTCATCCGAAGAAGTATACCTGTGTGAGCTGAATCTTGTGGTACTCTCCTTTGTGGATTGCGTTGTGCTATCCTGTGTGGGTATACGTTGCTTTCCTGTGTGGACTGGGTTGTTCTTGGGCTCAGACGTTGGAGCCGAACGGGAATTGATGACTTAGGTATATGTATGGGCATATACCTAAGCCATGTCAGATGTTACTTCGTGATTGTATCTTTCCTTTGTGGATTATCCTTTGTGGATTATCCTTTGTGGATTTCGGGAGACCTTCGGGGGTCTCGGGGTCCCTACTGAGTAGCTTATACTCACCCCTGCATGGGCTTTGCCCGCACTACGTTGTGTTGGTTGCAGACGACGGACATCGCTGATCGTGGTGGAGGCATGCGGAGAAGGACGGTACCTGGAGGTGGACCACTGGGCGGGACATACTCAGAGCGGTCAGGTGGACCCGAGGAGCAGTGGAGGCTATCTGTACCCACCCTTCAGGTGGGACTTCCAGAGGACGGCTCGACGCTGCAGTTTTTCCTTTCAGTTGCTGTTTTTCCTTTAGTTGTACTTTACAGTTGGGCTTGTATTTCCGGCCCCTTTTGCTTCCAGCACAGCTTGTACAATTTTTACTTAGTGTTTACTTTTCCGCTTGCTTACTCTGTGGTGCTTGTTTACTTTTCAAAGGCAATGCCTTCCCTTTTACTGGGATTTACGCCTTGGTGCTAGTCTCCAGCCCCTGGCCTATGGAAGGCGGGCTTGGGGTAGTCACGGCACGGGCCCCGAGGGCAGGTCGTGACAAATTGGTATCAGAGGAGGTCGGTTCTACCGTAGACTCTGATCTTTCTTCTATGTAAAGCAATAGTGTTTAGCGTATTGAGTGTGGTTATCAGTCTAGGGAGACCAGTGTTGGTGTGGCGGCCGACGTATCCATACACCAGGACCCTGACTTCTGATTTCCGACTTAATGCACGAAAACATTGATTGCATGTGTGTTTCAAGTTTTCTTTGTGATTACTTGTGTCAGCTCAACAGGTATACTGTTCTGACCATGGCGCACTTGTTTCCTTTTCAGGATGGCCCGACGACAGCGGCCAGCTAGGGTTCCTAGATTAGAGCGCGACGACAGCCCGCCGAGCGATGAGGCCTCGGTACAGGGCCCGTTGACAGTAGAGGCACCAGCGGTACCTTTACCCGCCGAGCCCCCGATGCTTCCAGCACTGACAGATGACAACGCACGACGCCTCAGAGATCTGCACGAGTTCCAGCACCAGCGACCACCCAGGTTCCGTGGGGAGTCGGACCCCCAGGAAGCCAAGGACTGGCTGGAGGCGGTCGTCCGAGTTTTCAGGCTAGTGAGGACACCAGCAGACCTCATGGTGATCCTCGCGGCGAGCCTACTGCACGCAGCAGCAGGGCGATGGTGGTTCCTGATGCTCAAGGTACACGATGAGGCCACCCTTATCTGGACGGACTTTGAGAGCCTTTTCCGCTCAGAGTTCGTCCCGGCCACCCTCCGTGCGGTGCACATTCATGAGCTTCTTCAGCTACCGCATGGCAGCTTGACGGTCGCCCAGTACGTGGTGAGGTTCACCGACCTTTCTCGCTACTCGAACGACATGGTACGAGACCCCTTCTTCCGGGCCCGGACCATCGAGCAGGGATTGAGACACAAGATCAGGGCATCGCTGATCTCCCTCAGCATCCCGACCCAGGAAGGAGTGCTGGAGCCAGCCCTCCTGATCGAGAGCTTTCTGGCTGAGTCTACAGCGAGACCTACCGCAGGACGGCAGATGGCGGATTCTTCGGCAGCAGGTAGCCGACGGTTGACTCAGGGTTCCAGGCGGACCAGACCTTCCAGCAGATGACCTCGGGACACTGACTCAGTAGTGCAGGGCACCCAGCCCGGAGCCAGTCTTCCGAGAGGCAGGCAGTGCTACGAGTGCGGCGGGCGGGGCCACATGGCTCATGACTGCCCGACCCGCCGTACCGAGGGGCAACAGATGGTGGAGGGGCCACCCAGGTAGAGGCAGAGGGTCGACTGTGGAGGTCCGCAGGGAGGAGGCGGACGAGGCAGAGGAGCTGGCCGAGCAGCAGGTGGTGGACGACGCTTTGAGGCTCTGCCACCACCACCACCAGGAGGCCCGCCCCGACCACAGGGAGCTGGCAGGCAGAGACAGGATCAGCTCCAGGCAGCGGAGGCCTACGACCACGGCGCACCAGAGATGATTCGAGGTATGATCTGTGTCTATTCCACCCTTTCTGCAGTTCTGATAGACACAGGAGCGAGTCACTCTTTCATAGTCACTGCCCTTGTTCGGAGCTCGGAGATTCCGATAGAGCTGTTGGCTCGATCCTTACGGCTAGAGACTCCTACGGGAGCAGACTCGACGATTACGCACTGGTTCCGACAGTGTGAGCTTACTCTAGGTGGCGAGAGCTTCGGCTGGGATCTTCTTGTAGTGGCGTCGAGGCCTTACGACGTCATCTTGGGCATGGATTCGTTATCTACGGTCCATGCTCATATTGACTGCATTAGGCGTAAGGTGCGATGTGTGCACACCGACGGGAGCAGGTTCACCTTCATCGGAGAGAAGGGAGCCTTAGCAGCACAGGATGGACTCACGCAGAGGAGAGGTCATCCCATCACTCATCAGTTGGATAGCCTCATCCTGGGTGCAGTTGACGTGCGGAGTCCCAGTTTTCCTGCAGTGGTGGATCAGTATGCAGACGTCTTCCCCGACGACGTTCTCGGGCTACCTCCTCGCAGAGAGGTAGACTTTTATATTGATCTGTACCCCGGGACAGCCCCGATATCCACTCCAGCATATCAGATGGCCCCCACTGAGCTTCGAGAGCTGCGGGTACAGTTGGAGGACTTGCAGGGCAAGGGGTTCATCCGACCCAGTGTTTCACCCTGGGATTCCCCGATATTGTTCCCCAAGAAGGAGGATGGGAGCTTGTGACTGTGTGTCGATTATCGTCTCTTGAACTAGGTGACAGTGAGGAACAAGTATCCTCTACCCAGGATTGATGACCTCTTCGATCAGCTCAAGGGAGCACGGTGGTTCTCGAAGATAGACCTCAGGTCAGGCTATCATCAGCTCAGAGTTCGAGACGAGGATGTGCAGAAGACGACCTTCAGGTGTCAGTATGGCCACTATGAGTTCTTGGATATGCCTTTCGGCATAACCAATGCTCCAGCAGTGTTCATGAGCCTCATGAACAGGATCTTCCAGCCATACCTCGATCGATTTGTCGTGGTCTTCATCGACGACATTTTGATGTACTCGACGACGGAGGAGGAGCACGCCTACCACTTGCGTGTTGTACTACACACACTCTGAGAGAACCAGCTTTATGGAAAGCTCTCGAAGTGTCAGTTCTGGTTTTGTGAGGTCCACTTCTTGGGGCACATCATTTCTGAGGTGGGAGTTGCAGTGGATCCCGCGAAGATCGAGGCTGTGCTAGCTTGGGAGCCACCCAGGAGCGTGACGGAGGTGCGGAGTTTCTTGGGTCTTGCCGGGTACTATCGGAGATTTGTGCCGGACTTCTACAGAGTTGCGGCACCACTCTCAGCGTTGATGAAGAATGGTAAACCCTTCGTGTGGTCAGAAAGATGTCAGCAGAGCTTCCAGGAGTTGAGGCAGAGATTGACCCGCGCACCTATCTTGAGGATGCTTGAGGAGGGAGTTGGGTACGTAGTCTACTGCGATGCATGAGGGACCGGACTCGGGTGTGTCCTGATGCAGGAGCGGGCCGTGATTTCCTATGGATCACGTCAGTTGAGGCTGTATGAGCAGAACTACACTACTCATGACCTGGAGTTAGCAGTAGTGGTCTTCGCTTTGAAGACATGGCTGCACTATCTGATGGGCGAGCGCTTCACAGTCTTATCTGACCACCAGAGTCTCAGGTACATCTTCTCTCAGAAGGACCTGAACCTGAGACAGTGGCTATGGCTCGAGTTCCTCCAGGACTATGACTTTGAGATAGTCTATACTCCTGGGAAGGGGAACGTGGTAGCCGATGCCCTCAGCAGGAGGGCGGGCATCCAGCTACTTGAGGAGGCGACAGAGCAGCTAGCCGCCTTGCAGATATCCTTCATGGATAGAGACGGATTAGCCTTCCTTCAGTCTCTCACAGTCTCTCCTCCACTTCTACAGTGGGTCAGAGAGGCACAGCGTGTGGACGCTGACTGTGAGACACGACGTGTACAGATATCCTCAGGACAGGCACCTGATGGTTTCTCCCTTGGAGTAGAGCACGATGTCCTTTTTAGAGGACGTACCTTGGTACCAGTCTCTTTACGAGAGGAGGTGATGAGATAGTTTCACACTTCTCCTTTGGAGGTACATCCTGGAGTGGAGAAGATGTACCAGGATCTCAGACGACAACACTGGTGGCCGGGCATGGAGAAGGCTGTGGCAGAGTTCGTTTCACGGTGCCTCACCTGCCAGTAGGTGAAGGCAGAGCATCAGGTACCAGCAGGCTTGGTACAACCCTTGGAGGTCCCGGAGTGGAAGTGGGACGGCATATCTATGGACTTCGTGACTGGACTTCCACGCACTTCCAGAGGTCACGACTCCATTTGGGTGATTGTTGACCGACTCACCAAGTCGGCACACTTCTTACCCATCCGAGAGCAGGGCTCAGTGGAGAGATTGGGAATTCTCTATGTTCAGGAGATTTTACGGCTTCACGATGTGCCATCGACTATCGTCTCCGATCGGGATGCTCGCTTTACTTCCCAACTTTGGAAGGGGTTGCAGGAGGCGTTCGGGACGCGGCTACGTCTGAGCACTTCCTTTCACCCTCAGACGGATGGTCAGACGGAGAGGACCATTCAGACTCTCGAGGACATGCTCCGTGCATGTGTCCTAGACTTTGGTCGCAGCTGGGAGGACCACCTACCCTTGGTGGAGTTCGCGTACAAAAACAGCTACCACTCCACCATCGGGATGGCACCTTATAAGGCGTTGTACGACAGGCCTTGCAGATCTCCTTTGTGCTAGATAGACCCTGGGGAGTCAGCACATGTGGGACCAGAGATGGTCTGGGCCATGACAGAGAAGGTCCAGGTCATCCAGGAGTGGATGAGGACAGTACAGAGCCGACAGAAGTCATATGCTGATAGGAGGCGGAGGCCACTAGAGTTCGAGGATGGAGACAACGTCTTCTTGCGTGTCTCACCTCGACGTGGTTTGCAGAGATTTGGCCGAGACGGCAAGTTGTCTCCACGCTTCATCGGGCCTTTCCAGGTCCTCGACAAGATTGGCGAGGTGGCTTATCGCCTGGCTCTTCCACCTCAGTTGCACCAGGTGCACGACGTCTTCCACGTATCCCAGCTGAGGAGATACGTGCACGACCCAACGCACATCATTGACTATGGGGAGCTAGACGTGGATGATGGGGTGACTTTTGTGGAGGTCCCGGTGGAGATAGAGGATCGACAGGAGAGGGTCCTACGTGGGCGATCGATTCTTCTCGTGCGCATCATATGGCAGCACGAGAACCTCCAGGAGAGCACATGGGAGAGAGAGGCTCAGATGCGTGCACAGTACCCACATTTGTTTCCCTAGTTTTTGATGTATCTTTACGGGGACGTAAAGCCCTGAGGTGGGAGTAATGTAAAGAACCGTAAATTTCAAGGAATTTTTTTTGTTAATTTTCTTTGGAATTTTACAAGAGCGCAGTTTCTGACGGCACCTGATTCGGAGGCCCGGTGTGCCCGAAATCATTTTCCGAAGTTTGGCTCGGGTACGTTCAGTGAACAGACGAGTGGGTTTTTCTAACTTTTGAACCGGTGCCCGGAATCGAATTCTGAGGGCACCGATGAAATCGCAGTGCTGGTATTCGCTTAGAAACACCTCTTCCGGAGTTGCGTTTACTCGGGTGTGGTTTTTAATTTTCGGGCTTAAAGTTAAGAAATAAAATAATTTTGCGACGACATTATTTTATTTCACTTAAGCCACTTGGAAGCCACTTGAAGCCACTTAAAGGCGGCTTGAATTGAGTTAAACCGGATAGGATGCTATCCAGAAATATCCTACCCCCTTGGTAGGATATTTGTGAGGTGGGGCCCGCACGAGCCCCACCGTTTCTTTCCGCTAAGAAACGCACCCGCGAAAACCCATCTTTATGAAAGTCAACTTACACGTTTCTTAAATTCTTAACAGACCATTTAACTGGGCGGTTTATTTTGTGAATGAAATGGGCAGTTTATTTCGTCGAATTAATTCAATGAATTAATTCAATCGTTTCTTAAACAATTTTCAAATTCGTTGGCGTATTAATAAAATAAGGCCAACGCACGGCCTCTGGTTATTTGCGCGTTGAGAGGATTTGAGAGGACCCCTGTATCTTCTTCTCCCTTGCGAAGAACGTGAAGAACGCGAAGAACACGAAGAATGCTGAACCTAGAAATCGATGACGCTCCCATCCGAGACGTTCTTCGCCGCCCCGATCTCCGATCACCAACCGTTTGAGGTGAGTGATTTCGGGTTTCCTCTAAAGGTTCTTTTGGTTTTAAACGAAACACAGATTTAATTATTTATAATTTAAATCTGTTTTTCTTGGTCCGTTGTGCTCGCCGACTCAACGCCGGATTCCGCGACAACGCGACGCCTTCCCGCGACAATGCGACTATCCCCCTCTTCCGCGACGAGCAATTCCGCGAAGAACGCTCACGCGCGACGACCAACGAGGTAGGGATTTTTTTTTGAATTACCCCACTTTTAATATTCCCGTCAATGTTTCTTTAAAAAAAATTAAAGAACCGGTTTGTGAACAATTTTAAACTTATTAAAATTGTTGTTTCCTATGTGGAATAAAATTCCTCCCGTTGTTTGTCTCTAACGCGGAGGGTGCGGGAGAAACGAACACGGCCCGACGACCCTCCGCCGTTCTTCGTTTTGTGCGGATTTTTCGGGCGATGACGGAACGTGCCGCAACGGATGTTTGACGATCCCGCAGTGCAGAACGAGTCTCGGGAGGAGCAATGGCGCAGAAGGGAAACAAATCGGGCCACCAGAGCGACTCCGGCGGCCCGCGAAAGACGGCGGCGACGCCCGACGCGCCGCTAAACGAGGCCGCCGGGGCACCGGCCGCGGTGGCGGCGCTCGCGGGACGCGGCTGAAGCCGCGTCCGGTGCCAGGAGACACCCCACGAGTGTCACGTGGGGGCGGCGCCCCCCCCCCCCCCCGCGGCACACGGGACGCGGCTTCAGCCGCGTCCGGTTGGCTGGCCGACACCCCGCGGGTCACACGGGGGTGTCATGCGGGGCGGCAGCCCCCCCCCCCCACGTCGGGCCGCTCGGTCACTCGGCCAAGCCGAGATGGACCGGCCCTGGCCTAGCTAGACCGGTCAGACTGGGTCGGACCGGGTTCGGCTGACCCAGGGGGGGGGGTGGGGGGTCGGGCCGGGTCGGCCCGGGCCCGGACCCCCATCTTCGGACGATCTTCGTTCAAACGCCCGTAACTTGAGCTACGTGCCTCCAAACGACTCGCCGTAAATGGAAACGCGATCCTTGGATCGAGACGGTCGTTTCAGTATATCACACTCAATGTTTCGGAATACTTTGAGTTCGACCGGGTTGGTTCGTACACGAAACCAACCGGGCCCTCGGATCGGAAATGCTCATATCATGAGCCATGGACGTCCGATTGACGTGCCGTCAGCTTTTTTGTTTTCCTATTTGTGAGACAGATCTTTTGGAATACTCCGCCTGAGGTTTGGACGCAGGTGGAGTACGGTCGGGTTGGTTTTGCCTGAAAAAACCTACCGGGCCCCTGGGACGAAAAAGCCAATAACTCTCAGACCGGGTGTCCGATCGACGCGCCGTCTGCGCCGTTGAGTTCCTGTTGGCGATACGGAACCTTTGGATACATCAACCTCGGACTTTGTGTCAGTTGATGTATCAGCCTCTCGGCTCGTGGAGCGGACCCTCCCGAACGAGCTTGTTGTATGCGGGAACCCTAGAGTTGGCTGCGACTGCTTCTTCGACAGCGACGACCGTGCAGAGATCCTCAGTGGACTGCGGGGACGACTGTGCAGAGATCCTCAGTGGACTGCGGCGACGACCGTGCAGAGATCCTCAGTGGACCCCGACGACAACCGTGCAGAGATCCTCAATGGACTGCGGCGACGACTGTGCAGAGATCCTCAGTGGACTGCGACGACTCCTGCACTCAGCGATCCTACATGGATCAGTGCTACTGATCCTGTGTGGGTCAGCGCTCAGCGGTTCTGTGTGAGCCAGCACCTACAGGTCCTGCGTGGGCCTGGTCCTGTGTGGGCCCGATCCTGGGTGGGTCTGATCCTGTGTGGGTCACTGCGGGGTTAGTACCTATCGATCCTTCGTGGGTCCGACGACTTAGATGGTTCAGTGATCATCTTTTTCGTCATCTGAAGAAGTAAACCTGTGTTAGCTGAATCTTGTGTTACTCTCCTTTGTGGATTGCATTGTGCTATCCTGTGTGGGTATACGTTGCTTTCCTGTGTGGACTGGGTTGTGCTTGGGCTCAGACGTTGGAGCCGAACGGGAATTGATGACTTAGGTATATGTATGGGCATATACCTAAGCAATGTCAGATGTTACTTCGTGATTGTATCTTTCCTTTGTGGATTATCCTTTGTGGATTTTGGGAGACCTTCGGGGGTCTCGAGGTCCCTACTGAGTAGCTTATACTCACCCCTGCACGGGCTTTTCCCGCACTACGTTGTGCTGGTTGCAGATGACGGACAACGCTGATCGTGGTGGAGGCGTGCGGAGCAAGACGGTACCTGGAGGTGGACCACTGGGCGGGACGTACTCGGAGCGGTCAGGTGGACCTGGGGAGCAGTGGAGGCTATCTGTACCCACCCTTCAGGTGGGACTTCCAGAGGACGGCTCGACGCTGCAGTTTTTCCTTTCAGTTGCTATTTTTACTTTAGTTTTACTTTACAGTTGGGCTTGTATTTCTGGCCCCTTTTACTTTCAGCACAACTTGTACAGTTTTTACTTAGTGTTTACTTTTTCGCTTTCTTACTCTATGGTGCTTGTTTACTTTTCAAAGGCAATGCCTTCCCTTTTTACTGGGATTTACGCCTTGGTGCTAGTCGCCAGCCCCTGGCCTATGGAAGGCGGGACTGGGGTAGTCGCGGCACGGGCCCCGAGGGCGGGTCGTGACAGAATAATTACATGAAAGTATTTATTATGATTATTAAGATATATTGGTTATTGGGTAATTGTTAAGGGAAGTGTTGGACATGATGCATTATTCTACATTAAAATGAGATGTTAGACATGAAGCTTCACATATTTTGTTTTTATATGGGGAATTAAATCCCTTATTTGTTAACATAAACTATTGGGAATGAAATCTCTTATTATTCAATGGAAATTATTGGGAATGACATACCTTATTATTCATCTTAAACTATTGGGAATGAAATACATTATTATCCATCTAATACGTTTGGGTATGAAATCCCTTATCATTGATATGATATTAATGGGCATGGGATACCTTATTATTCATTAAAAAATATTTTTCATGATGTCCCTTATCATTTTTTGAGATTACTAGGCAAGAAGTCCCTTATTTAAAGTATGATACTTGTATGTAATCCTATTGTGGACGCTTGGTTCTTAAGACCTAGGTTACCACCAATGCATATATATATCTCTATCTATATCAGATGGTATGTCTAGAGATGTTTCAACTTATCCCAATGTAGGTATGGTATATTCGGTGTTCCATTGAGACCCAGATCTTATATGTGTTATATTTTATTTATTTAACTTCTTATTACTATACCTTCACATTGATTAAAATTATACTCACTGATTGTATAAGAATTAGATTCTATTGGTCTTTTCCAGTTGGGTTTTACCCAAAACTTATTTGGGTAACCAATTACTATCCAGATAGATATATTGGCCGAAGGTTAAGACTTGGATTGTGATTTATACAATTTAATTACTATAGACTAAGAAATGACTTGTATATTAGGGATGAGAAGGTACATGGGATTCATACTAAAGTTGGGTATTATATTTATTTATTCTGGTTGTCTGTATAACCCTGTTCATATTGTAGATATATTGTGTTTTGTCTACCTATATTACGATTCATCATGTCCCCTCATGGATGTATATTGGACACTAGCTTGGTTATCAGTTTATTATTACTTTTTAGTTCGTAATATTATTATTTGATGATATTAATTTAATTAGGTTATATTTTCACTATATTTATTACAAAACGACATGGTATAGTCTCCCAACTGTATAATCATTAGAACCTATCTTTGATTCGACATCCTCTAACCTACGGGGTGGCGCGCTTGAGGCCTTATGGCCAACTGAAATTGGGAAACGTTTTAGTGGCCCTCAGGGATAATATGGGACACCTATGATTATTTAATGTGGTAATTTATCTTAAAATATGGATATTTATAGTTTTTACAATAAAATATTTTTCAAAAGTTTCTTACTTCATGAACTATGTTTTCCATAAAGGACCATGTTAAAAAAATACATATCTTCAAGTTTTATTGTTTTTTGAACATTGAGCATAAATAATCCATTTATTTATTGAATTTTCATTTTATATTATTTTTCTATTTTATAATTGATGATAAATTTTTAATTCTGATTCAAATATTACTACTTGATTTATCTACCACCAAAAGTATAATGTCATCATGAACAACCCTTCGTCTCTTAATTGGATCTGTATTTCGAGACCATTTTTTCACTTACTAAAAATGACCCTCCTTCATGTGTTTAAATACAAGAATGTATCAATTTGTATAACCTTTATACATTCATTTTTACACTTGTGAAAATAATCTTCATTACATATTTTTTAAGGAGGTTTTCGAAAACATTATTTTCAAATATTAAAAATGATTTTAATATAAAAATGAAATTATTTAACATTGTATTCAATTTTACTCTTTATCCCAATGGAGATATTTCATTAATGTTATGATTTATGAACCTAAAACAAAATATTTTATGAATTTTCTATTTTGGGTGATTGAATTTGGTATATATTATGCATGTTTTTGTGGTTAATTATGTGATAAATGGTCAAATATAATTTGAAACCAATTATTACTCCTTTGTTTTATGGATGTGATGATTATATGTTTTCTTTTCTAAAACATGTTTGGTTAACCTTTTTTTTATGGGTGGGACCTATATATCCGCCCCAATTCATTCAGAAAATCATTTTATATCATCAGATAATAGTGAAACAAGTAGTGGTGATTCATCAAAAAAGGGAAACAAGTTGAAATGTCTTATCCACTATATGTAATGAGTTGTGATGTTTGATTTTCTATGGGAAATAGGATGTGATACCTTATCCACTAAAGGAATTAACTGATTATTCTTTATCCCAAATGTTGGGTTTATACAATTATGTTGGTTCAACACTATATTTTATATGACTATATTGTGCCCCTAGCTCATGATTTATGTCTCAGGGTTTTATAGTCTTTATTCCAAGTTATATTTTTTATCTTATGGGATTAATTTTCCCCCTAATATTCAATAATAAAAATTTTTATGATTCTATAAAACTTTAATTGGACTTTTCTCTCTATATATTATTTTACCATATGCGAATGATTTCACTATGGGTAACATGTGGATATGTTTATTATTCCCATATTGAGCATCCTAGACCACCAATTTTTTGATTTTATCCCCCATGATATGAATATGATTTTATCAAGTGATTTTTCTAAAATGGTATAAATGTTCATGATTTTGGAGTAGAGTTTTCATATGTTATAAAATAATTATTTTATGTAGTATACCTTGAAGAATCTAAACCTTTCGGTCCTCAGGATGTGAGACTATGTTTGATATGGATGACCTATTACAAGAAATTTATGTATTATTTATATTATATTTTGTAATTATCCTTAGCATGACACTCTCTCTTGTTTCCAACTTGGTATGGCTACATGACCTCAATCATGGATCCCAATATGCTAGAGGTTTTCATCTAGTAGTGTAGGTTTAAAGGACATAGTGGGGAGACTATACCAACTGATATAGTGTTTCAATATAGAATAAGTAATAAAGTATTAGAGTAATGAAAATATTTGAAAAATAGCATCATAAAAATGGAATATAAAGGATGATGCAAGTAAACCAAATAATAGTACACCATTTAATGTTGATCTAGAATGTAACTAAATGTCATCTTAAATTTTATAAAGATAAAATATGAAGATGACATAAATAAACTCAAAATCCCCTAATCCTAAACCCCAAATAGGTTCCATCTCCGTGATATAACCCATCAATAATGAAACAATAAACAACATGGTCCCTTTTCACTATCCAAAATTGTATCTATATAATCATCTCTGGTGCAGAACGACGACCTGGATAAATAGTGAGTAAAACACAGTAGGTCAACACTACCATTTCGATGAAAAAGTAGTTTAGTAATAAGTGCATGCAATAATGAGATAAACATGTGTATTCCTTAATCAATTAATATTATACACCCATCAATCTACCTTGAAATTATGATAAAATATCCTTGAGAATATAGCATAACGATACCAACCATAACCACAAGTACATGGAATAATCACATAACCAAGTCAAGCTCTATATGAATTACAATATAACCAAGAAAATACATTTATATAATCATTTCCACATCACCATGGGAAGAACTTAATATAATCATTTCATCTTCAATAAGAAAATCCATTTATATAAAAATTTCAACCTCATCTAGAAAATCCCTTTATATAAGTATTTTAGAATAACTATGAAAATCACATAATATAAGAATTTAAATATCATCTGGAAAATCCTTTTATTTAATAATTTCAACATCACTCACAACAAAATCCATAATATCAAGAATACATCAACATAATATCCTAAGCCTCAATGGTCAATTATCAAATTACCATTTTTCTTCCAATAACCCATTAATTCATTAATCAATTAATCCATTTCCCAAGGTAAAACTATCATATAAATTTCCTCAGGTCACATGTCATTCCAAATCACATTTTAAGATATTATCCAATTCATTATTGTTCCAGCGTTGGATCACCCTATAGGTGGCCACAAGTTAGGTCTCAAAACTATTGGATATAATGTTATCCAAACAGTAGTCCATACACAAGATTATAATAACCAATAATTCTGTTTATTTATGCACATGTTGTGTCATCACCATAACACAATATTGAACACACATAAAAATATTGGAAACAAACCCTATGGTTTTGTTTTAGACCACCTACCTTCATCATGTGATCAAATAAAATCTTTCAACAAGTAAATACAACAAAGAAAGAAGGTGATGATGATCACAAGGAAATACTATATCACACAAACATCATAATCAAACCCCAGTTCAACAATGGTCAAGAGATCACATTGTGACAAAGGAAAAAAATATAAGGAAAGGGAAACGAAAGAAAAACCACTCACTGAGGATAAAATACTTGATCAAGATTTTTGAAAGGGAAATAATTACTCCAAAATATCATGGAGTTTACCCAGGGTTAAATTGAGAAGGATTTATGATGGATAAAGTAAAATCACATGCATGGTGTGGATTGAAAACAATTATCATGAAAGATTCACTATGTGAAATGCTTTAATGTTGTAAATTTATCGATTTATGATATATGGCCAAAGACCCGTCACCTAGAGTTAAAATAACCTTGATAGACACATTCAAAATATGAACCAGTTTCATGTCTTGTAACCTTTCATGCTTTGAACTAGTTCATGACATGTGTTTGAGACAACTTCACATTATGTAAAATGTTCATTACATGAAAGTGTTAGCAGAGGAATTTTATCTTTTATTTTGTTGGGAATGCTTGAACCACCATTGAATCCTTCCAAAATCACAGTGAACTATCATTATCCCTTGAAACGTTTATACATGGACTCCATTAGATAAAAAACATACATCCCCTAAATGTATTTTATTTTCCCTAGAAAAATTTATTTGAGCCAAAAGGTACCTGACCAACAATTTTTAATGAAGAATAAAAACAAAAAAAAAATGATATTCATCCAAAAATCAAAGAGGATTGTTCCTAAAAAAAGATGGGATATTCCACCATATGAAAAATAATCCTTGAACGACACCAAGAATCATTTTGGGGTCTCGGTGAATAAATCTACAAACTATGCTCATATATCAGGGTCCCTCTCCCTGGTCTCCTCTTGAAGAGTCCCTTACTTCCATTGTACATGAACTAGAGGTATAGCCTTTCCCCAGATATACTTCTCACTATAGTCCTCAAACTATATTAGAT
Source organism: Viscum album (assembly GCA_963277665.1). Classification (NCBI taxonomy): domain Eukaryota; kingdom Viridiplantae; phylum Streptophyta; class Magnoliopsida; order Santalales; family Viscaceae; genus Viscum; species Viscum album. The sequence goes on from OY728119.1 coordinate 1,985,220,791, forward strand.
TCTTCGAAAAGAATACATCTATATTTAGCTCGATCTAATCAACATCTATCACTTGATAATGCTATGGATGATACCTTTGAATCCATGATATGTGAAACACATTGTTCATGGAATTGTATCATTGTTGAAGGGACAATTAGTGTTCCACTACAACGACCCTTTCCTCTATATCTAACCAACTAAACAACCATGGTGCCACAATTCCCTATTTCCTGATATGACATTTCCCCAACCTAGGTGACACCCAAATGAAAACATGATGACCTACCTGAAACTCTAGAGGTCATCTCCACTGGTCAGTATAATATTTATGGACTGAATCACCTACCTTAAACTAATGAAGAGGTCAATGAAACCAATTTACTTATAAATACTCCAAATGATCTATTTTGATCGGTTTATGGAATATGTTCTTATAAGTGATCTCCGCATGTTTAAAATATTATCCCACGAACCACTAAAATACAAAACATAGGCATTTAAAATATAATCAAATATATAAATAGTACTTTCATATTAGATTTAGGTCTATGGATAATAGTCTTTCATTAGAAGAAGATACAACCCCATATCCTTTTGAGGACCCTACTAAAAATAAGATGCGAAACTATAATCTCTATCAGAAACTATTATCACTCATAATTCATTATACATGAAAGTTATCCTAGGCAATCCTATCATAAAATCCATAGTGGCATTAGGTAATTTCCATTATATAATGGGTAGACTCTACAATATCCCATCAGACCTCTGAAGATTATAATTCACCAACTCATATGTCAAACATCTATAGAAGAATCCCATTACATCCTTTTTCATTCCTAGATACCATAAATATTAAAAAATATCATGGTACATCATTGTTATACTAGGATTTACCAACCATCTAGAAGCATGAAACTCTCTCATTATCTCCTTAGAAGAATCCGTAGGAACCTTGTTGATGCCAAAAAATTGGGAAGATGAAGAACAAGAGGGATGCCTCCAAGCCTGCCTTTAGAGCCCTTTAGCAGAGCCCCACATCCCCACACCCGGCAAAGAGCAAGAAGGTGGTAATGAGAATGGAGGTGGAAACAGTCCCTGAGCCATTTTAATGTTTGCATCCCACCACAGAGCAAGGAGGCGGTAACCCTCTACGATCACATTTGACGTTCGCAACCCACCACACATCAAGGAGGCGGTAATGCCCCATGATCAAATTTGACGTTTGCGATCCGCCATAGAGCTAAGTCCATATTCACGTCAAGTGAGATCTGCTTCATGGCACCTCTTTCCTATAAATACAGGGCTCCCCTCGAGCCTAGAAGATGGAGCATCCAACCTTTCACCTTCTGAGCTCTCAAAACACGAATCACCTCTTTCTCTGTGAACCATGAGTTCTTCATGGTACTTCTACTTTGTGAAGTGACTCTGTATTTGCCTTAATTGATCCCCTCTTTCGAGAGGGGGCCTTTCGTGAAGCCCACAGGCCTTCGTGAAGGAAGGATATCCCCATGGGGACTCGGGTTGTCACGAAGTGTTTATACTTCATGAAACACCCACCACACACACACGACTTGCATGCTAAGGTAGGGTCACTATGCTTTGTGAATCTCATTGCTTCACGACACCCTACTTCGCAAGGTACCCCTACATCACGAGGTATTGCTTCATGAATACCTTTGAACTTTGCGAAGCTCCTCCCATATGCACCTATGCCCTATTCTTAGCCTAGGAAATTTCACTTTGCAAATCACATACCTTCACGAAGCCCCTCCACTTCATAGAGCACCAGGGCATCACAAGGCTTCTACTTAGGGTCCCTTTTTCTCTACAACTCCTTTTATCATGCAGCCCTTCTGGTTTTCACGAAGAAATTTCAATGTCCCTTAGATGATACTACCTGTTGAGTTTCTTCTCCTCATGCTTCTTCACATAGGCACACTAACAACTATTTCTTCTTCACATGGCCACGCTATCTTGGACCCCCCAACGGTTTTCTCCATAACACCCCAACCATGGAATTGCCTATCCCTTATCCACACCAAGGTGTACAATGTGCTAGTTATGTTAGTCCTAGGGTTGCATAGTAAACCTACCTCATCTGAGCTATAATACGTTAAACTGTTAAGCACCTTCGTCCTCAGCACATGATGTTAAACTATGACCTCGCCCTGTGCCATGCATGCGGGGTGCCCTGTCTCAGACATTATCTACGCCCACTTGTCTCCACAGGACTGAGATCATTCCCCACGTGGAATGAAATCTCATTATCGTAGAGGCGTTTTTCTTTGGGGAAAGGTCAACCACCCTGGTGTAGGCCCCTAGCTTTCCTTGTAGGAGGCATCACCCCTACTAATCCTCTCTTCCTAGTTTCCAAATCCCTCTCCTGCTGGGCTTTGTCACCATCTAGGCCTCCCTCCTAGAGTAAGTCCAAGTCTCTATCACCTTGGGATACTGACCATGCATAAGCCCCTATATCCTCTTTGGGATGCTAACCATGTGTAAGCCCCACTCTACTTCCCAGAGACGCACCTTTTCAATTTGATTGTAAGGTCATTGATATCTCCAGTTTATCACAACAAGAATGACTCATGTGGGTTTAGAGCAAGCATCAACCATGACATCCTCTCGAGCAGCGTAGAGTGTAAGCCGCAACCCAACCTAAACTATGTGGTCTTTGATCCTTCCTAGGGAAAGGTAAATTAGAAGCCTCCTTGAGGTTCGATCCCAATACCCAGTCATTCCAACCATCTTCACGTCGGTTCACCAACACCTTCGGTAGCCTAGAGTGTAAGCCCAACACCCATACCTGAACTACATGGTATTTTATTATTACCATGGTAGGGTACACAGGAAGCCTCCATGTGGTTCAAGCCCACCACCCATTGGTTAGGACCCCGCTTCACATCAGTTCCAACACCACTATGAACTATGTGGACTTTGATCTTTGCCAAGGCAAGGTACATAAGAAGCCTCCCTGATGTTCAGGCACACCATCCATTGGTCCCGACCACCTTCACGTCAGTTCACCAACCCCTTCTGAACTACGTGATCTTTGATCCTTTCCAAGACAAGGTATGTAGGAAGCCTACACGAAGTTCAAGCCCACCATCTATCTGGGCCCCAGGTCATCCTTCATGTCGGTTCACCCTCGTCCTACATGAGGTTAAAATGTGAATTTATATTAGCAGTAAGCCATTATCTCCCCTGATATGTAGTAATCCATTGTTTCCCCCAGTCAGCAGTAATACATTACACCCACCCAAACTATGAGGTCTTTGATCCTTACAAAGTCAGGGTATGTAGGACACCTCCCTGAGGCTCGATCCCAACAACCATTGGACCCCAGGTCCCCCTCCACATCGGTTTACCAACCCCCATCCCATAGGAAATACGTGGGTTTTATCCTTGTCTCCTAGATAAGGTATGTAGGTAGCCTCCTTGAGGTTCGACCCCATCCAGCAGTAATTCGTTGCGACTCTATTCGATAGTAAGCCGTTGTCAACCCCGTACAACGGTAAGCCGTTGCAACTCCATTCAACGGTATGCCGTTTCAACTCTATCCAATGATAAGCTGTTGTGACCCCATTCAGCGGTAAGCCGTCAACATCTCCATTAAGCGGTAAGCCATTGAAATCCTCAATTGGTGGTATGTCATCATCAGATGAACTACGAGGACTTTGATTCCCTACCCCGGGGATACGTAGGAAGCCTCCTTGAGGCTCTAGCCCAAATCCATCGTCATCTTCATGATGGTTCCATCATATTCACCATCCACTTCATTCAAAAACTCCATCTTCCATCCTGATTCTTACCTGGGCCGCCACATCTTGATGAGGTCATGACAACTCACCCCCAACATCAGTGTTCCCCCGAGAGGTTTCACCCATCTGATCCAATTTAGTAAGTGTTCTTATCAGTCCGATCTATCTCCGTTGGAGGATAAACCCATTGCATACCCTATATTAAACACGGGAAGCTGATGAAAACCTCAGATACATGCATGTGGAATATGATTCCCTGCATTCGATGTGGGATTCCTAGGGCTTACGAGCCCTCAATAAGACCTGTTATAAGGGGAAGAAACCCAAACGTGCCAGTGTTCCAGTGTCCAGACACGCCAGTGTTGTCAAACGTGACTACTACCTTGACCGAAGGTTGCTGCCCTAACCGAAACCTTTGGAATGTCTCGATAGAAGCAGTGTAATTAACTAGTGTCAATAAAGATATGGCACTTGGAAGAGTTTCACAAACAACGTTCTAAATCTACAAGGGAGTCCCAGACTAGGTGAAGAGTTCCGAGGAGGTATCCACGGAAGGAATAACCGACATCCCATCATCCCGTTTTGATGAAGGAGAAAATGGCATGGAAAAAGGAACAGATGCCACCCACCTTTGGAAAGAGGGAATGTAGGGAAAAAAAATAGTACCTTTTGTACTAAAGTATATGGATGCGTTCACCCCGGTGAAAGAGTCATAAATATAAATGGTGAACCTGAAATGAATCTCTTCTCCTTCAATAGCGAGTAGACCAAATATATCAGGAAAATTGAGGCATCACCCATGCGAATCCTCTGTCCTTCATATGTGAGATGATGAGTAGCATCGAGTGTGTGAAGACTACGGTCCATCAGCTCCTCGCTGACTCTACTGCCTTAAAAAGGCCATGTAGGGGAAATCTGCCCCCAACTCCATCGTCTCCTCACTCACTCTGCCACCTTATGTGGCAGCGCAGGGGAATTTTCCCCCAACTCCATTGGCTCCTGGATAAATTTGCCACATTAAGAGGCCACACAAGGGAAACTACCACCGACTCCATTGTCTCCTCACTGAGCCCGCCGCCCTAAGAGGCGGTGCAGGTGGCATCCTCCACCCGACTCCTTCAGCTCCTCACCGACCTCGCCACCTGAAGAGGACACGTAGGTGGCATCCGCCACCAAAATCTATCAACTCCTCTCCGACCCCGCCGCATGAAGAGGCCGCACAGGGGGAATCCTCCACCAACTCCATCGGCTCCTCGCTGACTCCTCCCCCTAGAGAGGCCGTGAGGGGGGCATCCTCCGCCGACTCTATGGGATCCTCGCAGACTCTTCCGCCTTAAGAGGCCGCGTAGGGGGGATCCTCCCATGGCTCCATCGACTCCTCACTTACTTCACTGCCTTTAGATGCCACGCATGGTGCATACTCCCTCGACTCAATCATCTCCTCTCCGACTCCACTGCCTTAAGAGGCAGCGTAGGGGGAATCCTCCCCTAACTCAATCAGCTCCTCGCCCACTCTGCCACCGTAAGAGGCCGCTCTGGGGGCATCCTCCCCTGACTCCATCGGCTCCTCGCCGACTCCACAACCTTAAGATGTAGCGCAGGGGGAATCCTCCCCCAACTCCTTTGGCTCCTCACTGACCTCGCCACCCAAATTTGCATCATAGGGGAAAACCACCACCAATCTAATGGTCCATCTCCAACAATACCAACAGCCACTGCCGAGGTGCTCCATGCACAACTACCATTTTTCCCGGAGGTTCTCCCCGTCTTCGACATCAACCATTGTGGAGGTCATCCCTTTGCATCAAAAAAGTTTCCCTACCTTATGCGATGACGCTCCAGGATTCCACGCCTTCTGGGCTCCATCGCCCTGACGTACCGACGTCCAGGCTTCATGGCCTTCCTGACTCCATCGCCCTCGTCGTACCAACGCTCTAGGCTTCCACACCTTCTAGGCTCCATCACCACTGTCGTACCAATGTCGAGGCTTCCACACCTTCCAGGCTCCATCGCCGTCGTCGTACCGATGGTCCTGACTTTCACACATTCTGGGATCCATCACACTCGTCGTACCGACGCTCCAGGCTTCCACGCCTTTCAGGCTCCATCGCACCCATCGTACCGAAATTCAGGCATCAATGCCTTCCGTGCTCCATCACACCCACATGCCAACGTCCCATCTTCTACACCTTCCAGGCTCCATCGCCCCCATTGTCCCATCACTCCAGGCCTATATGTCTTCCGGGCTCTATCACCTCCATTTTATCGAGGATTAGGATTCCACGCCATCCGAGTTCCATCACCCCCGTCGTACCGATGTCCAGGCTTCCACGCCTTCCAGGCTCCTTTTCCCCCGTCGTACCGACGCTCCAGGCTTCCATGCCTTCTAGGCTACCTCGCCCTGTCGTACCGACATTCTAGGCTTGCACAACTTCTGGGCTCTATCTCCCCCATCGTACCGATTCTCATGGCTTCCATGCCTTCCAGGCTCCATCTCTCCCATCGTACCAATGTACAGGCTTCCACACCTTCTGGGCTCTATCACCCCCGTCGTACTGATGCTCTAGGATTCCTCGCCTTCCGTGCTCCATCGTCCCCACCGTACCGACGTCCAGGCTTATAGGCCTTCCGGGCTCCATCATCCCCATCATACCGACGTCTAGGCTACTAGGCATTTTGGGCTCCATCGCCCCCGTCATACCGACACTCCAGGCTTCCATGCCTTTCGGGCTCCCTCGCCCCGTCGTACCGACATCCAAGATTCCACGCCTTCCAGACTCCATGGACCCCATCATACTGATGCTCTAGGATTCCATGCCTTTAAGGCTCCCTCGCCCCGTCATACTGATGCTCCATGCTTCCACACCTTCTGGGATCTATTTCCCCCATCTTACTGACGTTCTAGGTGTCCATGCCTTTTAGGCTCCATCACCCACATCGTACCGACATCCAAGATTCCACGCCTTCTAGGCTCCAACGCCCCATCGTACCGACGTTCTAGGCATCCATGCCATTCGAGCTCCATCGCCCAGTCATACCAACGATCATGGATTCATCACCCCTCCAGACTATAGGAATTTGTCATACCTACCACACTTGTGACAATATATTTCATCCCAACTGCCATGTGGCATCAACCAAAGAAGTCCTCCCTGTGGCCTTGACACCAACTCGTGGAAGTTTCATTATGAGGTCTCCCAGCACACGCACGAAGAACATCTCTACGTATGATTAGGGAATTTTAGTGAAATCCCATCAAATAGATCCCCCCTCATCCCAAACCACCAGAATGGGGTAGAGATGAACATCCCTCTACTGACACAATCATTATGGTTTCATGTCCCAGTTTCCGAATGTTAAACTGCTCATCATTGTCCTGCATGAAGTTAAACTGTTCACCTTCATCCTGCATGACTTTACACCGCATCATCGTCTGGCATGATGTTAAGATGTTCACCTTTATCCTGCATGACATTAAACTGTATCATCATCCTGCATGACGTCAAACAGTTCATCTTCATCCAGCATGACTTTAAACTACATCATCGTCCTGTATGTCGTTAAACTGCTCATCTTCATCCGTCATTATGTTAAACTACTCATTATTGTACTGCATGACTTTAAACTGCATCATCATCCTACATGACATTAAACTATTCATCTTCATCTATCATGACATTAAACTGCTCATTATCATCCTGCGTGACTTTAAACTACATCATCATCCTGCATGATGCTAAATTTTTCATCTTCGTCCCTCATTATGTGAAACTACCCATTATCATTCTGCATGACTTTAAAATGAATCATCATCTCTCATGACATTAAACTGTTCATCTTTGTCCATCATGATGTTAAACTGCCCATTACTATCCTGCATGACTTTAAACTGCATCATCATCCTGCATGACGTTAAACTGCATCATCATCCGTCATGACGTTAAACTGCACATTATCGTCCCACGTGAAAATAAACTACAAAATGATCAGAGCTCTTTGACCTTAAACTAAGATCACAACTATCCAGATCACATGACGCTAAAATGTGTGATCCGTCCAAACTAAAGGATGTAAAACCACTCAGAACTTGTCCCACATGACAATAAACTAAAAACTGGCTGGGACATCCCATCCTATGTCCAGCTTCATGTCCCCTGGCCTTTCTGGGCCCTTGGCCCAAGTTATTATTATAAACTATGTGGTGCAGTACAAACTCATGTCCTCATTCACGTCTGGCTATTTCACCATGCCACACATATCCCCTTGAGAAATACCTTCCTTCATTTATCATCTGTTCCACAAGCACAAACCCTGCCATGCTTGGCATGACCCATCATTTGGGTTCCCTTCACCCTCTATATCCAGAAGGCCCCCGAATGGCATGGATTCTTGGCCCAAGGGCCCTCCTACCATTACAGAATAACATCCTCAAGGATTGCGAGTGGAAAATTGATACAAGTCTCGTGTTGTGAATATGGTCAATGGTTGACGATCAATTGCATGACACAAATAATATCCAGACAAGGGTGGATACTATGTTGCAAACCTAATAAAAAGTTGTCCTCAATCATCATTGATGCGGTGTGGTCTTCCATAAGCATGATCATTCGCCCTTTCATTGCCACACATATGACATTAAACTAGGATTATACAGTCTGAGTTCTATGACCCTAAACTAAGATCACTTCGTTCCTCACTACAAGATGTTAAACTGTAAGTTGCACATGACGCTCCATCCATGGCCCAGCCTCAGGCCCTCGGCCTTTTCACACCCCTAGCCCAAGTTCTCATTTAGGGTTGTATGGCGTGGTGTGTGATTATGTCCTCATTCACGTCGGGTTACTCACTGTACCATACACCTCCGTTGTTTGAGTTATCTTACCCATTTTTTCTCCCTCACCGTAAGACATTAAACTTCAAGCTGGCTGAGACATTCCGTCCAAGGCCCATCCCTAGGCCCCTTGGACTTCTCGGGCCCCCGACACAGGTTCTCACTTAGGGTTTTATGGTGTGGTGTGGCATTATGTCCTCATTCACGTCGGGTTACTTTCCCTACCCTACACCTCCTTCGTGTGGGGTATCTTACCCATTTGAATCCTTGCAACATGATTGTAAATGGCACATTACCCTCTTATAGAACTACATGTGGCTTGATTCCCATCCTCATGGGATACGTAGAAACGCCCAGACATTTCAACTGTTGACCCATTCCCATCTCGTAGAGATCTCCCAATTATCTAGGCCCCTTGGCCGGCATTCTTCCATTAGAGGGAGATATGGTGTGGTATGGGATTATGTCTTCATTCATGTAGGGTTTGTAACAACCACTCCATGTATCTCTTTCTCTGGAGAGTTCTCTATCTCTTTGTTCTATAATCATCTTTTCAAATCATACACTCTCTTGTTCAGCCCCTCAACCCTCTTTGCTGATTCACTAATGTTCCCATGAGTACACCGGTTCAGCAGCTGGAGTGTCAGATTTTTCTTAGACATGCTTTCACCCACCTTCTAGGCTTTGTGTTCACCTTCATTCGGGCTTCCATAATCTTTCACACTTGAAGGGACCCCCAAATGGAACAGATGATAGGCCTAAGGTCTCTCCTACCCTTATGGGCCGATGTACTCAAGGGTTTCAGATAACAAATCAATACAAGTCCGACATTGAAAATATGGTCAGCGGGCGACGCTCATTTGTTTGTCCCCATTTCAGGCTAACATGATATGGATGCTATGTTTTGAACATGGTCAATAGTTATCCTTCATAATCATGCCATCCCCTTCAATCCTTGAATGTTGGTTACATGATTCACATTATTTTCCACCCCATCATGTCCGAATGGAATTTTGACACTCTTGAAAATATCCCTTAGTGCGCATTTGCACGTTAGGAGGAAAAAAGCCACGGTAAAGGTGTCATTCAGGGCTCCACACCGACTTCCCTTTGGTGTGCCTTCTAGGTATTACAAAAACCTCTTCCTCCCTTGGTTCACACACCAATTTTGACTCACGTTGGGTTAGGAATCTGGTTGAGGTTTGCACTTAGTTGGAAGGATTTTACTTTTCTATGGTCCAATCTCTAAGACCATATACTGAGATCTCTTTTAGAACTACATACAAATTGATTCCCATTAGCGTCGTATACGATGGAATACCTAGACATCTTGTCTTTGCATCCAACTTGAGTTACACTAATTTATCTCTTCTATTCTACCTTCAGGGCTTTAATTCCTATGGGATAGCATGGAACGATATGGGCTTCTATCCTCATTCACATCAAGATTTCATTAGCCGCACCATGTATGAACCTTTATATGAGATGTCACCCCTACTTCCTATCCCACATGACATTAAACTGTATGTAGTCCCACACGATGTTAAAAGGAACCTTGAAGAACTATGTGTGGCTTGATTCCCATTCTCATGGGATACGTAGGAACACCCAGACATCTCATCTTTAGGTCCAGCTCAATTGGGAGATAGTTTCTCCTTCCCATTATCCTCTAATCTTTCCTGGACCCTCGGACCAAGGTTTCCTCCTCAGAATCATGCATGGTATGGTGTGGACCTTGTCCTCATATGATTTATTACGCCATGCACATCCCCTATAGAACCTCAAATCTCATGTATAGCTCTGATCCATATGACTTTAAACTATGATGCTTAGTCCCACATGACTTTAAACTATTGATTCTATCCTAAATGACATTAAAAATGCATGGTTGGTCGCATCACATGACCCTAAACTGTGACATTATCATCCTAGACACACGATGAAAAATGGCACTGCACCATGATATCCTCACTCGAGGAGGCATCATGTTTGGTATTAGTCATGCACCATACCATTTTTCAATTCTTGCACACAACTTGATTTTTGTGGCGATGCAAGGAATTTCTATCCTAGGTCCATTTCTACTAAAAAACACTCATTCATCCTAAAGGACAAACAATATCTATCAAATACATCTTCTTTCAGTGCCAGGACTGGACCCGCAAGACCTTTTAAAACTATGTGTGGCCGGATTCCCACATGCATGGGATACATAGGAATGCCTGTGGACTTTTCCTTGGGCCCAACATAACTTACGTTTTTGTTCCCTCGACCTGAAACCTCCCCCAAGATGCACACGGTGATCCAGACCGGGTCCTCATTCACGTCGGGTCTTGTAATTACATCGTTGCATGTCTCCTATTTCCTACCATCCATGGTCCAAGATATATGAACATAAACTAAGATCACTCCACATCCTTACCGAATGACGTTAAACTGCATGGCATCTTCTAGAACTATGTATGGCCTGATTCCCATCCGCATGGGATATGTTGGAACACCCAGGAATTTTTGCCTCTGGATCTAGCCCCAAGAATCTACAAATCCTGTACATTATTTTTCAAATCCTTGGCCCAAACTCATTTGGGAACATGTGGTGTGAGGAGTACCTCTTATGTTTTCATTCACATCAGGGTTTTCAATAGCTGCACCATGTGCTTTCCATATCTTTTCACAGCGTGGTCCGAGTTCTATGACCCAAAAATATAATCTCTATATGGGAACTGCACATCACGATTGGCTATTTCACCACCCTGCGCACAGTACATTAAATCAATCCCCCTTAATGGTCCACCCTAGGAACATAAGATGAAAGTGTGCAACCCCAGGACCCTTGTCCTTGGGAAGGGACTCGACTCCCTCTATCTGATAAGTCTTATAATTGTATTCAGATGCGTTTTGACAAAGAGCACGAAGTATGGAATTTTCACAGGGACATTCCCCTTGTTCCTTTTCCAAGATTTGTGAGCCTGTAATCTGGATCCTCATCTTCTTCCATGTCTGAAGGGACCCCCTTTACATCCTGGTCTCATTCCACACTGGCTTACCTACCTTCATGGGCCAACATCCCTGAAGATCTCAGAAGGAATTTGTGACAGGTCTTGTGTTTCGAACAGGGTCAACAGTCGACCCCCATTTGTTTGTCCCCATTTAAGGCTAATGTGATATGGATGTTGTGTTTCAAAAATCGTCAAAAACTATTCCCTATCGTAACACCACCATCATTGTGTTCCTGATTGAAAGAATCATGATTCACATATTTCCACTTCTTTATGTTCAAGTGGAATTCCAACATACTTGGCTTTACTCCTCCACGTATCTAGGTGCACTCTGTTAGCAGGTCGGCATCAGTTGGATTTCATCCACCTTGTGTCCCATCTTCCCTAAATTGTGCCTCCCTATTCTAGGAAAGTCTCATCACTACTCTTGTTTACCACATCGATCATGACTCGTGTGGGCTTAGTAGTTCTGGTAGAACGTGTACTAGTGCAACCATGCCACGCGTACCTTTCCTCGTCCCGAATGACGTTAAACTGCGCTCTCAGAAATATGTATGGCTTGATTCCCATTCTCATGGGGTACAATGGAATTCGTAACCACTTTGCTTTGGGACTAGCCTAATTTTCACTTTTGGTCACTTGGATTGAAGAGTTTCCTCCAGGGATACATGGTTTGATCTGGACTCCAAGCCCTCATTCACGACGAGTTTATAGCTACCTCACCGCATAATCCCTTCCTGGGATCTTCCCTTTCACTCCACGTCCTATCATATGATGTTAAACTGCATGAGTCCATATGTCCTAAATTCATGACACTAAACTGTGGTTCTACCCTGAAAAGGTTCTGGATTCCCTATGTTAATCATGGGATGCATCGGTTTCCTCTCCAGAGAGGATTATCCCTACCAGTGTTGGTCTGTCACCACACCGTGCCCCAAGAACTACGTTTGTCTTGATTCCCATTCTCATGGGATACATAGGAAACCCTAGACATCTTGTCTCCAGGTCCAGCCCCAAGAATCAAAATTCCCATTCCCCCTATTTTTTCAGTCCCTTGACTTGAGCTCTTTTGGGGAACCATGAAATTGCATCTTTACCCTGAAAAAGTTTGGGATGCCCCATAATAATGTTGGGAGGTGAACGTTTCCTCATTAGAGAAGTCCTTTTTGGATGTATGTTTGATTCTGGATCAGACCTATGTACTTTCCTAATGCATTTCCACCACAGTGGTGTAACTTCACAAGTGTTGGACTCCAGTCGAACCAAACCATCTCTCCACTCTCCACGCTTTTCATTCCCTTTATTCGGATCCCCACCCTCTTTCACATCTGATGGAACCCCATAATAGTATGTATGCTCAGTCTATGGCTCACCTACTATCCTGGGAAAACATTCCATAAGAATAGTGGATATCATTCTGAGTCAGGCCCCATGTTTCGAACATGGTCAGTGGTAGGCCCTCATTTGTTATCCCCATTTCAGGATAACGTGATTAGGATAATGTGTTTCGAATGTGGTCAACCGTTATCCTTCATTATCATGCCATCACTACAGAGTTATGAATCATGAGTAATGGGATTCACACCTTTCATTCCCCCCTGTTCAGATTTTTCAAGTGCCCCTATCGTCACCCCATTCGTGAACAAGAGCACACTGGGAAAACATTAATTCGACTGTTCTAAGAGCTTCATTCTCCAGTCAGGTCTGTCCCTTCTGTTCTCGGGAGTCTGGATCGGTTGTTCAGACTCACGATACCTAAATCTTTGTCAGCACTCTTAAGTTCAGGTGGAATAACATAGCCATCATCCCTTATTTCTCACATTGGGCTCGACCCACGCGAGCTTAGGGATTGATCGCTCGGCTTTTTGCAAATATAACTAATGCGTGTAAAACCAGTACTAATAACGGGACTCATGCATTCTATGGAATCCAAATTATCAAATAACGAATGTTTTTTATTGGGTTTGTGATATTTACAGCACCCGAGGGTCTACCCCTCCCATGGACGGGTTAATCGCATCAAAAGAAAGCTGCAACTCCGCCACCCTCCAGCTTGTGGCATCCAGGATTTGTGGCCACCTGTTTAGTTCTCGCTCCTCCTCGGTAGCAACTGGGTTCAATTCATCGGTGGCAATATGGTCTCACTCTACATCGGTCTGGATAATGTTCATCTTCTCAGAGGCTCACTGCAGGCCCTCTTCGGCCTCTGATAGCTGGGCCTTTAATTGCAATATCAGCCCCGATTGCAAGGTAAGGGTGGCTGAGTGCTCATCTGCCTAGACCTACAGCTACAGAACTTCATTATCAGCCTCCCATAGATTCTTTATGTTCATCACTTTCCTCCTTTGCTATCCCAAACCAGGCCCACGGTCATACTCCCGATTCTTATCCACCATAAGATCTTGGAAAATCATTTGAGGGCACTGGGAATCCACTCCCCAACACATAGTTCATGTAGTCACAAGAAAAGTCTGTCCATATCATCTATCAAACATGCTTGGGGAGTGTCATCAATGAAGCGCTTGATCATGTTACACGATCGGCGATAGGCTATTTCTCTTTCCTCTTCATCATAGGTCATCTCGTCCTAGTCAGTGTGGTTGGCAGGCTCATATGCAAGGAACTCCCTTAGGAACTATTCAGAAGGGTCCGCATCTGGCATTTGATCAGGCATGGTAGGAATTGCGCTATTCGATTGATCCTCATCATCAGATCCCACCTCAATAATCTCGTGCATAGCCCCACGGGCGGTCCGACCAGCGATCGGGAGCACCGCTATCTGGTTAGTCTAGATATAAGCCTCCATGATCACCATCATTCCCATAGGAAAGGCACTGCCAGAAGTCCCGACCAACCTTTCCGCAATGTCCAATGCCAATTGGTGAAATGTTCACACCGATAAGGGGACCATGAATGTCGGTTAACACGGTCAGTGGGTGACAATCATTAATTTGGAAGAAGATACTTACATAGATCGAAATCTTGGTGTCATTCTTGGATTTATTCCATGGGGACCTCGAGGCGTTCCCCCCATATATTTTCGGAAGGTCTGGAAGCTCCATAGGGGACATCTTAGGTGTCTAAGACCTTCTGGATGTAGCAATTGATGCATTTATAGGTGTGGATCCCGAAGGCCCTACACCTGCATCCACTGAGGGATGAGAACATGTTCTGTGTATGAGACTCTCCTACATAGTTCATGCATTAGAAAAGAGTTTCAAACGACCTGGAGCTTACCCTGAAGAAGGGGTTTGGGATTTTACCTCAAGGGCCTCTGCAAATTCTTAGAGGTCCAACTCTTGATCACTGACTTCGCCCTCTTCCAATGGGCTCTCTCTATCGACCTCGTACCCCCAGGAGGACTCATCTGATTCTTCCAGCAGAGGGAAACACTACCACTATTTAGTGGAGGGAAATTGTGAAGGGAAAATGTGATCTGGAAACACCTTGACACGGTCTATCAATGGACGCAGGGCACCCTAGGAATTCCCAAAGTCCTCCAGCTCTGCCATGTATTTCTCCTCCTCTTCCCGAGACACCACAAATCCAGCCCTGATGGGGCTTATCCCTGACAAATCCATCTCAAGACGGTTCAAGTGTTGCCACATCTTGTGTGGGTGGAGGAATTTCCAGTTGACTTCCTAGATGTCCCAAGCATCTAGGAAGACAGCTTTCTCCGGCATGTCTATATGGCACAACCGCTTCCTCGGAGCCTGGGTGGTTATCCTGCAGATCCCTCTTAGTGGTCTCCCCTCTGGATGACACTGTTCTTCTAGAATCGTCGGGTCTACTGCCACTGTTGAATCTATCTCCGCTGCTTCACCCTCAACTGGTGCGGGTCTCGCCACTATGGCAGCCCCACCACCGTGATGTTCCCTTGCCGCCTTCCGGCCCCGACCATAGGGATGGGGAGACTCACTATCACTGACCCAAATGTTTGGCTGATTCAGCATCTCCCCTGAGTAGGCCACCTCCCACATTTGGGAATACTCTTTTACCAACCTGAAGGCAGCAGTAGGCGAAGGCAGCTCGTTCCACATCTTCCCATATTCCTGTGTGAACACGATCCACTTTTTCCTCATCACACACGGGTGTTCCTCATGGAGCACCCCTAGATAGACCCTCGGGGTCAGTTGCTGCATGCACTGAAATTGCAGGGAAAATTAGTGTGGGGTGAACGGCTCGTAGAGGGTCTCATGGTCCACCCTTGCCACCAGGACTCTACCGCGAAAGGCCAGGAGATAAGACCGGTGCTCTTCCGTTCCTTTTCCTTCATCAATAAAAGCACCCGTTGGCATTGGAAATGGGTGACAGTTTAATTCCTTAACCTTCCACATCTGGTTCAGTAACAACGTCCTGGTGAGCTTGGCTGGGAAGCTTCTCATGGAGTTTAGAATAGAGGGACGAAAGTTAGACCCAGAGGTGAGATGCGGTTCGGGTACTCATAAACCCCCCTAACACGCGATACTATCCACCCATACAGGATATGGAATGTCCCGCATACCATCAATGACCTCTTCCCCTCACTGATGTGCCACAACATCTTGTACAGCTTGGTAAGTATCGGGATCCCGAGGTTGACCCGCCTTCCCGTCGCCAACAAGGACGCCATGATTAATGTACTGGGTCGCACTCCCATGTTTGTATCCCTCACTAGTAGAATCCAACCACAAATGAGAGCCAAGATGAATTCCGTCAGCCTGACTACTGAATTCTTCTCGGTGCTGACACAAAATCCCCAGGTTTTACACTAGTTGTCTTCCAAGAGCCGCCAGTATGAGTGATCCTTGCCTCATTGAGCCCCCTTTGGGCAAGTCCAAGGCCTCACCAGAAACTACCTGTCTTCCGGGAAGTTCAAAAACAGCTTGAACCACTGCCTGAAATGGACATCCCTCATGACTTCTTTGTCCTCTCCCGATACCAGCTCCATCAACGCCATTTCTATCCATGAAATTTGCTCTAAATCCTCCCTTACACTCATGATTGGGAGGAATTCATCATACATCTCCCCCAATATTGGGACCCCTGAGATCTGCTGCATGTCCCACAAGTTGTTACCAACCTCCACATGGTGTATGTGAAAGGTGTTGGTCCTTGATGACCAACTACTCAGCTACTCCAACATCAGCTGTTTCAGTTGATATATGTAAAACTGGAAGGGCCAAGCCACCTCATATAGTACAACTCTCCTCAACTTGGCCCCAAACTCTTCACATGAGGCACCTACCTAATAGGCCCTAGCCCAATCATCTATGAAGTTGCAGCCTTGGTGTAGGTCCCACTCCTCAGACCATCCCTTCCTCGAGTTCCTCAAGGATGACTTCAATATTTTCTGGTACAGAGGGGGGGGACATCTCCGGCTATATTTCCTCCCCTTCTACGTTGTTCATGTGGTTATACAGGCAGTCATCATTGACGAGCATGGAGTCATCTCGGGCATGGTCATCAGCCGCCCTAAACCATTGGCACTGACACAGTGTACTCTGGAACCAGTGAGTTGGCTCATCCCTACTCTCTTCATGAATGAAGACATCATCCCTCTTCTCGAAGCCGTAAAAAGGCAACTTCTTTCACAGTGGATAGTTCCTATGGATCTCCGATAGTTGCTCCATTAATGAACCGTGGTCGTAATGGCTCTGTATTAACCCCACCAGGCCCATGTTGTACACTATATCCTCCCTTCGAGTAGTGTCCACAAGGACCCCCTACCAACCTCTTGAGGAGCCTTTCAATTTTATGTTGGAGTATTTCTTGTGTTCGGTTCATGAAGAACTTTCGTGGAGCAATGTCGTGGAGCTCGTTCGCTAAGAATTTCATGGAGCCCTACCCATACCATCCGAAAGAAAGTCTTTAGGTGCTGTTGCGGAGTCGGATATTCGATGTGCGCCGTGAAGTAGAAGCTCTAATTCGCTGAGATCAAGTGTGGAGTATGCCGGTCATCACAAATCGTGAGCACTATGAGCCAAAGACGTGAAGAAAATAATGGACAAAAGAAGGGTCATCTCCCCTATTTATAAGTGATGACTTTCAGAGAATCTCGGCTCCTCCATGTCGTGCTAAGCTTCGTGGAGCCCCCAGTCGGCACTTCACATATCTGGTTTCGAAGATCTTTTCCTGGAACAACTTCATGGGTGATAAGAGATTTTGGTGATTGCCCCTCATACTTCGACACTTGATTTCTGCTCAGCTCCAAGTTTGAGGGAGGCATTTTTTGACATCAAAAAATTGGGAAGATGAAGAACAAGAGGGACGCCTCCCAATAATCCCTACAGAGCCCTTTCGCGGAGCCCCATGGACCTGCACCCAGTACAGAGCAAGGAGGTGGTAATGCTCCGCGAGCCATTTTGATGTTGGCGCCTAGCACAGAGAAAGGAGGCGGTAATTCTCTGTGAGGTATTATGACATTCGCGACCAACAGTGGAGTAAGGAGACAACAACCCTCCATGATTTCATTTGATGTTCATGACATGCCATCCAGAAAGGAGGAAGTAACACTTCGTGATGACATTTGACATTTGCGATCCACCATGGAGATAACTCCATCTTCTCACCCAGCGAGCTCAGCTTCGCGGTGCCTCTTTCTTACAAATACAGGGCTACCCTAGAACCCAAAGGATGGGGTATCTGACCTTTCACCTTCTAAGCTCTCAATCACGAAGCACCTCTTCCTCTGCAAACCATGAGTTCTTCAAGGTACTCTCCTTGGCAAAGTGACTCCCACTTTTCCTTAATTGATCCCCTCTTCCAAGAGGGATTCCTTTCAAAAATCCCATTGGCCTTCGTGAAGGAAGGAGATCCCCATGGTGACTTGGGATATCACGAAGCGTTTATGCATCGCGAAACACCCACCACACCCAAATGACCTATATGCTAAGGGAGGGTTACTGTGCTTTGCGAGACACATTGCTTCACCACACTTTGCGAGGCACCCCTACATTGCCAGGAATTGTTTCGCGAATACCTTTCCACTTCGCGAAGCTCCTCCCATATGCAGCTATGACCTATTCCTAGCCTAGGAAACTTCACTTCACAAAGCAAAACCCTTCACGAAGGTCCTCCACTTCATGGAGCACCAGAGCTTCACAAGGCTTCTACATATGGCCCCTATTTCTCTACACCTCCTTAATCTGTGCAGCCCTTCTGGTTTGCAAGAAGCAATTTCAAAGTACCTTGGATGATACTGTTCATTGCCATGCTTCGCCTCATGCTTCTTCACATAGACACGCTAACGACTATTTCTTCATTGCATAGACATGATAACATGGACACCCAAATGGTTCACTCTATAACATCCAAAACCACAACATTTTATGTCCCTTTTCTTTACAAAGGTGGAGAGGGTGCTGGTTATTTAAGTCCTAGGGGTGCAGAGTAAACCCACCTAGTTCGAGTGGGAGGACATGAAACTGCCAAGCACCTTCGTCCTAAGAACATGACATTAAACTGTGACCTCGCCCAGTGTCGTGCATGCGGGGTGCCCCATCATGGAAATTCTATATGCCTACTGGTCTCCACAGGAGTGAGATCATTCCTCACGTGGAATAACATCCTCTTTATCGGAGTGGCACCCGTCCGCGGGGAATGTGAAAAATCCCTAGTGTATGCCCCAAGCATTCTTTGTAAGAGGCCGCAGCCCTGCTCCTCCTCTCTTCCTAGGTGCCAAATCCCTCTCCCATGGGGCTTTGTCACTATCCGGGCCTCCCTCATATAGTATGTCCCAGTATCCATCACAATGGGCTGCTAACCACGCGTAAGCCCCTGTTTCCTCTTTGGTCCACTAATCACATGTAAGCCCCACTCTACTTCCAACGGACGCACCTTTGCACTGTGATCATTAGGTCTTTGATATCTCTTGTTTCACACACTGAGCTTGACTCGCGTTGTCTAAGATCAAGCATCAACCATGACATCCCCTTCAGGCAGTGTAGAGTGTAAGCCCCATCCCAACCTAAACTACGTATTCTTTGATCCTTGCTAACGAAAGGTATGTAGGAAGCCTCCATGAGGTTCAATCCCAACACCTTGTCGTTCCGAACATCTTCACGTCAGTTCACCAACACCTTGGGCATATTAGAGTGTAAGCCCCACACCTATACTTGAACTACATGGTATTTGATCCTTTCTAAGGTAGGGTTTGTAGGAAGCCTCCCTAAGGTTCAAGCCTACCACCCATTGGTTATGACCCCCTTCACGTCAGTTCCAACACCACTCTAAAATACATGGACTTTGATCCTTACCAAGGTAAGGTATGTAGGAAGCCTCCCTGAGGTTCATGCACACCATCCATTGGTACCGATCATCTTCACGTCGGTTCACCAACCCCTTCTGAACTACGTGGTCTATGATCCTTGCAATGACAAGGTACATAGGAAGCCTCCATCAGGTTCAATCCCACCATCTATTTGGGCCCCATTTCATCCTTCACGTCAGTTCACCCCCATACTGCATGGCGTTAAACTGTGAACCTCAATTAGTGGTAAGCCGTTATCTCCCACAATTAGCGTTAAGCCGTTGTTTCCCCCAATCAGCAGTAAGTCGTTGCACCCACCCCAACTACGAGGTCATTGATCCTTGCCAAAGAAGGGCACGTAGGACACCTCCCTGAGGCTTGAGCCTAATAAACATTTGACCCCAGGTCCTCCTCTATGTCAGTTTACTGACCCCCATCACATAGGAACTACGTGTGTTTGATTCTTGTCTCCTAGATAAGGTATTTAGTAATCCTCCCTGAGGCTCGTTCCCGTCCAGCGGTAAGCTGTTGCGACTCCATTCAGTGGTAAGCTGTTGTCAACCCCATCCAGTGGTAAGCCTTTGTGACTCCATTCAGTGGTAAGCCATTGTCAAATCCATGCAGTGGTATCCCATTGCGACCCCATTTAGCCTTAAGCCGTCGACATCCCCATCCAGCGGTAAGCCGTTGAATTCCCCAATAAACGGTAACCCGTCATCAGATGAACTACAAGGACTTTGATTTCCAGCCACGGGGATACGTAGGAAGCCTCCTTGAGTATCAAACCCAAATCCATCATCATCCTCATGGTGCTTCCATCCCATTAACCATACACTTCATTGAAACACTACATCATCCATATTTATTCTTACTCGGGACTCCACATCCCGGCGAGGTCATGACAACTCACCCCCAACATCAGTGTCCACTCAAGAGGTTGCACCCATCTGATCCACATTAATAAGTGATATAATCAATCCGATCCATCTCCGCTGGATGTTAAACCTGCGGCATACATTGTGTTAAACATGGGAAGCTGAGAACAACCACAGATACATGCCAATGGCATATGATTCCCTGCATTTGATGTGGGATGCCTCGGGATTCCGTGCCCTTGAGAAGCCCTAAAATAAGGGGAAGAAACTCAGATGTGCCAATGTTATAGTGTTCAGATATGCCAGTGATTTCCAAATTGAGTACTCCTCAGACTAAAGGTTTCTTTCCTGACCAGACCTTTTAGAATTTCCTGACAGAAGCAGTGTAATTAACTGGTTTCTGTGAAGATATGACAATAGGAAGAGTTTCATGAACTATGTCTTAAATATATATGGGTGACCCGGACTAGGTGATGAGTTCCGAGGAGGAATCCACAGAAGGAAGAATTGACATCCCATCATCCCATTTCGATCAAGGAGAAAATGTCCCTGAACAAAGAATAGATGAAACTCTCCTTTGGAAAGCCGACATGCGGGGAAACAAAACAGCGCCTTTCGTACTCAAGAAGACAGACGTGCGCACACCAGTGATAGCGTCAGAAACTAACCCATACTCATCCATTTAAATAAATAGAATTATAACTTGCAAGAGACAATGTTGATTTTAGAGACCCGAAGCTTGACGTACATGGAAATTACATTACTTTTGCGGAATACTTAGTACATTACAAAAACACACACACAAGTACCGTAATAGTTTAGTGTCTTTGGAAACTTAGAATATAATCTTCTAATCGTGGGGAAAGATCTTCAACATCTCGCATAAAGATCTTACTTTTTTTACCTAAAACCTTTCTTTATATCTTGGGAACATAAAACATAAAAGGGTGAGCTCAAATGCTCAGTAAGGGTAAACAAAATAAATATCAATCACATCATATTCATAAGAACATAACTTTTGGAAATATTAACCTACAAAAGAGATCATAATTTCATAACATGGGATAAATCATAGTAGTGAAATGTAATTCCAATAATCATAAATTAGAACATGAAACTTTTTGGCATACACACATAATCATAGAGAATCATTTCTTATTAGTCAAGACTCATTTCCAAGACTATCTTAGTGGACAAAGTCCATATCTAAACCGAGTTCACTCCCCGTTTCAGTCCTGTTTCACTGAACCGGTATAACCTGCCGTTCCATCCATGTCTATCTCATGAGATATAAAATATTTACCCAATGCATTGGAGTGAGATATAGGTCCCACCCATCTGATAATGATACCATTCTTATGTGTCCCACAAAATCATAAATCATACATCATTGCATAACCCATGTAATAAAAATGGGAATCTTAAACATCGGGACATCATAAAACAATTCATATAAGGTAAAGGAATTCATAAAAATAGTTCCATAACTACATAATCAAATCAATGTAATAATAGGGATATAGACATAACCCTATATTATCTTATATGGAAAATAATTTTGATAAAACACTTGAACTCGATTATTGAGGAAAATATCCTTTCTACTTCAAAAACATTTTCCTTTCTTAACATGTCATAAAATTTTAAACTAAAAGAAGTTGATTAAAAAAAACCTGAAAACTTGTAAAGGAAGATTCTTGGAAATAATGTTTTAAAAATCCATTCATTCCGTATAAGTTAAAAAAACATTCTTCTCCTACTTTTGTCGGAAAAGTCAAAAAGTACCTCATACGAAAAACGAAAAAAGATTCCTTTCATATCTTTTACTAAAAACTCACTGAAGGGTAAAATTGGATTTAAAAAATTTTAGGTGGATGGAAATAATATTACATATTTAGGGAACATGTATGTGGATGATAAAATACACCCCAGTTAATACCAAACTATAAACAATCTCGGATAAAAATGAGATTGTGATATTTCCCTTACCGTAGGTCTGATTTGCTTCGTAAGTGTCCAAAACTCCTGTATAATGATTTAAATAATGTTATTGACTTATTCAAGAATCATACTTATTGTTATGATATCATATATGGTCATATTCTTAGCTTCTTATTAGTAATATTTCATTACTACTTGTTATTCAGGTGTTTATTACTTTTTGTTCTTATGCGTGTTTTGTCGAAAAAATTCTTATTATTCTCTTTAGGTTATAGATACATCATTTCCAGAATGGTATTAGTGTAATATATATCATATTAATTCATTCAATTAATTTATATAATCATTATGCAATGAAGATCTTGTAGAACCAGTCGCATCACATCGTGGAGACGGTATTCCGAACGTACGCACGAGTGATGATATCGTTCCTATGATCGTGGAATTGTATTGGAGTGTATGTATAGTATTTCAGAATCAATATCACTTTATAATAGTCATATATAGTCATTATTTACACCATTATACCCATCCAAGTAAGGTGGTGGTGGAAAATAGATTACACCACGATGTGGAGACGGTATTTCGTACGTACGCACGCGCGATGATTTATTTTTCTGTAGGATGGATAGATGGTGAAATAGGGTTGTTTCATAATTATAATAACATATCAGTATATGAGTGATACTAATGTTATTACTTCATAATGAAACAACTAAATAATAATAAGTGGAAGAAGAAATAAAGATGAAAGAATCGGTAATGGACATTACCTCTTCTTTGAAGTGCTTCTTTGAGACCTCCTTTTAGGGCACTAAAATAGGTCTTTCAAGAAGACAAGAACCTCTAGGATGTTTCTAGGGAAGTGTAGAGGATAAATTGTTAGGGGTTGGCCGAGCTTGAAGGCTCAATGTGGTGTGAGGAAGAGGGGGAGGAGGTGCCCTTTTATAAAGGAGGAGAGGGGCTCCTTTGGAATAACTAAAAATATTATTTTATTATAAAGTAAAATTCGGTTTTTAATAGCTCAAAATTGATATATTTCGAAGTTAAGGTGGTTAGGGGTCTAAATCCGCTCATACAATATAATTTAGACAAGTTTAGGTATCAATTTTAACCTTATCATTTAGATTTAACTTTAAGTTAGATAATTTAACGTTTACCGTGTGTTCTTGTTTTCTTACACTATAAGGTTAATAAACTTACTATATCAAGAAAAACGAACCAAAAGTTGTTTATAATTAATATATATAACCTTATATAAGTCATTTGTCCGAACCATAGATTATTAGGAATAAAATAACAATTAATAATATAATATTTTTTTAAAAACTATTTTATGTCAATTTTGACACTATTTAGTAATTGATTTTTGTGAAAATCATAACAAAATGATTAGTTCGAACCAAGTTACTTAAATCAATAATAACGTGTCATATTAACCTATAAAATTGGTGTAATTCATAAAAATTCTCAAATTACATTTATTTGGGTATTTATAACATCAATTATGTCAATATTTCATTAATAAGATAATTACTGCATCATCATTGTGTCATAAATAAATTAAATTATTTAATGTCTAAAAATTAAAAATAAAATACAATTATGTAGTAAATCGTTTTATCTTTCTAATGAATATTTATAGTCGAATTTATCTTATGTATAACCCCATATTAAAAATGATTTACTTATTAAAAGTTCATTTTAACTATTTTAACCCTTCTTTAAATAAATTAATAATAAATGTCCTAATCTAATCCAAGTGGGCCTAAATGGTCATATTTTATTCCTAAGGTTGTTTTCGGTCGAATTATATTTGTCCAATAGTATTAGGACATGTGCTAGGGTAATAATATTATCATTTTTACCATTAAATACCCTATTTACTTTTAACCGTGGTAAAAAAAAGTAAAAAGTTACTATTCACCAAAAATTATTTTAATCTCATTGAACCACATTTTACTTAATGACATTAACCATGTCTCTCGGATTTTTGAAATTCCACTCACAGAAGCGGTAAAATTATGTTTTATGAAAAATTCATTTTTTTAACTACCACTTAGTGGTTTCACTATTCATCAAAAAATGAAAGTTTCCAGAAAAATACCAAAAATTAGGCCTAAGCTATATTTGATATTATGAATTCAAAAATGATGTCTATTTTAAGAAATTCAAAACATATCAGTTGAATTAATTAATTTAAAAATTAAACCCCGTTGTCAAAACAAATAGCGTGTTTTAAGAGATAATAACTATCAAAAGATTGACACTTGTTTATGTCTGGTTTAAATGTGAAATTAAATTAAATGACCAAAATTGTATTAAACTGTAAAAATATATTCTAAATGTATTTTAAAACCACTAAAATTAATAATTTATCACAATTAATTATTTCGATTGAAAAAGTTGTTTTTAATTACAATTTAGTAAATTTCACTATTCATCAAAGTATGAAAGTTATCCGAAAAGTACCAAAATTTCTCCCTAAGCTAATTTTGATATTCGGAATCCAAAAATAAAGTCCATTTTGGAAACTAAAATTTAAAAAAGTGGTTATTACCATTCATAACGGCTAGTTTTATTAATATTTTAATAGCATATCATTGTTTAGTGAAACTCAGTATTCCGTACTACACACGCTATCGAGGAAGGTCGTGATTCCGTGTAATGAAAGGCAAGTCAAGGATGCGTGTTGTGCAAGCTCCTTTTGGTGTAGCGTATAACACAAGACATTAATGAAATTAAAAATAATATTTTTCATAAAATCTTGGGCTGTTACATTCTACCCCCCTTAAAATGAATTTCGCCCTCGAAATTCGTCGGGGTTGTAAATGGTTTACTACTCGAAAGTTTATTTAATATAAACCCACATTGTAAAAAGGAATACCAAAACTTGGCTTTAAAAACTAAAGTATGAAACGTAACGGTTACCCAAATAAACTAATCACTGGGTTTCCACATAGGTGAAAATATGGATATGGAAGAGAAATCTATCCATCATGTTCTGATAGAGAGTTGTAGAGAACATGGCTATGGAAAAGCCAGCAATCAGAAAGCCATAAATTTATGATGATGTAGGGTACCATCTGAATAATCAGATAAAAGAGCACTAGAACAACATTTTTGGTTTTCAAGATCATTTCCCTAACGTTGATGAAATTGGAATTAGAAGAAATACTTTCATGATTTTGGTATAGTCTCACCGTTGGTTGTTCTTTGGACAATTTCCACTTTATCTCTTAAAGAAATGAAGTAGAATTTTTCATTCGTTATGTGTTAGCAGATCATGTGATAGAATGATGGGTCATTCCATCTGTCTCAAACAAAAGGTTGGAAAAGTTATCAAAAAATACATAAGTCCATCTATAGTGAGATTAATCATATATGGTTCTTAAAATGGACATATAATTCATATATCATACTGCTTAATATAATAAAACTAGTTTCTACTAAACAGGGACTTCCTGTAGGCCAGTGGTAGGCGATAAAGGCCAGTCGCACTTTGGTTGTGGGTTCGATTCCCACAGCTTTGCCCGACGCGATGGGCTGTCACCTGTCCTGCAGGTTGTCCTTTTTCTAAAACTATATTACAATAACATCCCATCAATAATATCGAAAAAAACTTCTATCCTTAATACTAACTTATGTCCAACATAATCCATTCCAATATTTAGGCTTATCTAAAATACTTTGGTCCAAGCTCATGGTATAAATAAAATGATTACTTGTAATGTCACATAACAATCACGTGAATGCCATCATTTATCCCCCATATATCATAAGATATATCTTGTTAGTCAAATTACAAACATGTGAATAGTTTAATCATGTATTCTCTTGAAGAATGAATAACCATTAATTGAACCATAGTGAAAACATGAATGCAGTTAAAAGTTAACACTTTCCATATACCAAAATCCTTAAAATTCTATATACTCAAACTATGATATCAATTAGTCCTTATATCAATCATGAGCTGATGAATACTGTCAAATGTTTCATTTTCTCTTTTTCCCTTCATTATGCGCATATCATCTTTTTTTTTTCCAAAAATATCTCAATCACTTTCCATGGTTACCGGTACCATAAAATTATTGAAAACCAAAATAGACCAATAGATAAATATTACAATATTCCACGATACTATATAAAACATTATTTTGGAATCCCATTACATAAACACTTAATCATTCCACCACATCATTGTCATATTCAACATCGCCAATGGTGATTGCATGTGACTTCCCTTTGTCCCTTTCCTTAAATGGCTGCTCATGTCGATCATCATTAACCCTTGGATTTGGGCATTGATTAGCATAATGCCCCATTTCATTGCACTTGAAGCATTGAAGTGTTGTTGGTGCATTCTCTGCAGTCTTTTCTTTATTCACATCATTAGAAACCCTTTTTCCATTACTTCAACACTCAGCTGCTCGATGACCTTCTTTTCCACACTTAAAACATTTTCTAGTCCCTTTAAGACAATCTCCACCATGCTTCTTTCCACACTTTGAGCATAAGGAAACATTCATCTTCTTTTCACCATTATTCTGAGATTTCTCCTTGAACTCCATCTTTAGTTTCTTGTAAAAACTATGAGATGGATAAGTAACACCAACTTCCATTTCTACCTTGATAGCACAACGCACAATTTCTTCATTGCTACTTAAGTCTCTTATAGCTAATTCCCTTACAAGATTTGGTTTTAAGACACTGAAGAATCGATCAACTTTAATTTCAGGTTGGATGATAAATCCCGATGCAAACCTTTCAAGCCTTGTAAAATTCGCTTCGTATATTCCAACAGATTCATCACACTTTTGCTTTAGTTCAAGAAACTTCTTCTCCATCTTTGTCCGAAGAATATGAGGGAAGTACTTATTGAAGAATAAGTTCTTGAACTCGTCCCATTCCATGGACTCAATTTCATCTATTGGCATGGTATTCTTGATAAGATTCCACCATTGATCATCTTCACCTTCCAAATGATATACTGCTAAAATGACTTTATCATGTTCAGAACATGGAAGAACTGAAAATATCTTTTCAGTAGTACTGATCCATTGTTCAGCAACAAGTGGATCAGAAGACCCACTGAAAGAAGGTGGGCGTTGCCTCATGAAGGACTCAATAGAATATTGTTCCCTTCTCTGCTCATTTGGAAGTCCAGAATGATTCATAGCTAGTGTAAGTATAGCAATAAGATTTTTCACTCCATCTCCCATAACATTTGTTTGTTCAGGAGGACAATCATTGCATTGTCCATTGCATTGATCAACACGGTTCCTTCGGGTTCCAGCCATCGTCTAAAACCCAAAAAGAATAGTGTGAGAGGAAAAAATCATGCCAGGGAAAACAACATAGTAAAGGGGGAGTACCCTCAATATCTAACAACTTAGGTTAAATTCTAATATCATTACCATAGTTCTAGGACTATATCCTATACGTATACTTATCCTTAGGGGCATCCCTAGACATACCTTAGAAATATCTCTAGGGATCTCACTAACGTTTTCGCTTCCTATTTTCCAAAGGTTGACAAAACCTTTCCTCTGATACCAACTGTAGAGACCCGAAGCTTGACGTACATGGACATTACATTACTTTTGCGGAATACTTAGTACATTAAAAAAACACACACACAAGGACCGTAATAGTTTAGCGTCTTTGGAAACTCGGAATATAATCTTCTAATCGTGGTGAAAGATTATCAACATCTCCCATAAAGATCTTATTTTTTACCTAAAACCTTTATTTATATCCTAGGAAAAGAAAACATAAAAGGGTGAGCTCAAATGCTCAGTAAGGGTAAACAAAAGAAATATCAATCACATCATATTCATAAGAACATAACTTTAGGAAATCTTAACCTGCAAAAGAGATCATAATTTCATAACATGGGATAAATCATAGTAGTGAAATGTAATCCCAATAATCATAACTTAAAACATGAAACTTTTTGGCATACACACATAATCATAGAGAATCATTTCTTATTAGTCAAGACTCATTTCCAAGACTATCTTAGTGGACAAAGTCCATTTCTGAACTGGGTTCACTCCCCGTTTCAGTCCTGTTTCACTGAACCGGTATAACCTACCGTTCTAGCCATGTCTATATCATGAGATATAAAATCTTTACCCAATGCATTGGAGGGAGATATAGGTCCCACCCATCTCATAATGATACCATTCTTATGTGTGGCACAAAATCATAAATCATAAATCATTGCATAACCCATGTAATAAAAATGGGAATCTTAAACATCAGGACATCATAAAAAAATTCATATAAGATAAAGGAATCCATAAAAATATTTCCATCACAACATAATAAAATCAATGTAATAATAGGGATAGAGACAGAACCCTATATTATCTTAGATGGAAAATAATTTTAATAAAACACTTGAACTCCATTCTTGAGGAAAATATCCTTTCTACTTCAAAAACCTTTTCCTTTCTTAACATGTCATAAAATTTTAAAATAAAAGAAGTTGATTAAAAATAAACTTGAAAACTTGTAAAGTAAGCTTCTTGGAAATAATGTTTTAAAAATCCATTCATGTCGTATAAGTTAAAAAAACATTCTTCTCGTACTTTTGTCGGAAAAGTCAAAAAGTACCTCGTACGAAAAATGACAAAATATTCCTTTCATATCTTTTACTAAAAACTCACATAAGGGTAAAATTGGATTTAAACAATTGTAGGTGGATGGAAATAATATTACATATTTAGGGAACATGGATGTGGATGATAAAATACACCCCAGTTAATACCAAAGTATAAACAATCTCGGATAAAAATGAGATTGTGATATTTCCCTTACCTTAGGTCTGATTTTCTTCGTAAGTGTCCGAACCTCCTGTATAATGATTTAAATAATGTTATTTACTTATTCCAGAATCATAGTTATTGTTATGATATCATATATGGTCATATTATTAGCTTCTTATTAGTAATATTTCATTTCTACTTGTTATTCAGGTGTTTATTACTTTTTGTTCTTATGCGTGTTTTGTCGAATAAATTCTTATTCTTCTATTTAGGTTATAGATAACTCATTTCCAGAATGGTATTAGTGTAATATATATCATATTAATTCATTCAATTAATTTATATAATCATTATGCAATGAAGATCATGTAGAACGATTCGCATCACATCGTGGAGAGGTATTCCGAACGTACGCACGAGTGATGATATCGTTCCTATGATCATGGAATTGTATTGGAGTGTATTTATACTATTTCAAAATCAATATAACTTTATAATAGTCATATATAGTCATTATTTACACCATTATACCCATCCAAGTAAGGTGGTGGTGGAAAATAGTTTACACCACGGCATGGAGATGGTATTCCGTACGTACGCACGCACAATGATTTATTTTTTCCGTAGGATGGATAGATGGTGAAATAGGGTTGTTTCATACTTATAATAAAATATCAGTATATGAGTGATACTGATGTTATTACTTCATAATGAAACAACTAAAGAAGAAGAAGTGGAAGAAGATATAAAGATGAAAGAATCAGTAACAGACATTACCTCTTCTTTGAAGTGCTTCTTTGAGACCTCCTTTTAGGGCACTAAAATAGGTCTTTGAAGAATGCCATAACCTCTAGGATGTTTCTAGGGAAGTGGAGAGGATAAATTTTCAGGGTTTGGCCAAGCTGGAAGGCTCAATGTGGTGTGAGGAAGAGGGGGAGGAGATTCCCTTTTATAAAGGAGGAGAGGGGCTCCTTTGGAATAACTAAAAATATTATTTTATTATAAAGTCAAATTAGGTTTTTAATAGCTCCAAATTGATATATTTCTAAGATAAGGTGGTTAGGGGTCGTAATCCTCTAATCCAATAGAATTTAGACAAGTTTAGGTATCAATTTTAACCTTATCATTTAGATTTAACTTTAAGTTAGATAATTTAACGTTTACCGTGTCTTCTGATTTTCTTACACTATAAGGTTAATAAACTTACTATATCAAGACAAACGAACCCGAAGTTGCTTATTATTAATATATATAACCTTATCTGAGTCATTTGGCCGAACATTAGATTTTTTTGGAATAAAATAACAATTAATAATATAATATTTGTTTTAAAAACTATTTTATGTCAATTTTGAAACAATTTAGTAATTGATTTTTTTGAAAATCATAACAGAATGATTAGTTCGAACCAAGTTACTTAAATCAATACTAACATGTCATATTAACTTATAAAATTAGTTTAATTCATAAAAAGTCTCAAATTACATTTATTTGGGAATTTATAACATCAATTATGACAATATTTCATTAATAAGATAATTACTGCATCATCATTGTGTCATCAATAAATTAAATTATTTAATGTCTAAAAATTAAAAATAAAATACAATTATGTAGGAAAGCTTTTTATATTTCTAATGAATATTTATAGTCGAATTTATATTATGTATAACCCCATATTAAAAATGATTTACTTATTAAATTTTGATGTTAACTATTTTAACCCTTCTTTAAATAAATTAATAATAAATGTCCTAATCTAATCCAAGTGGGCATAAATGGTCATATTTTATTCCTAAGGTTGTTTATGGTCGAATTACACTTTTCCAATAGAATTAGGACATTTTTTATGGTAATAATAATATCATTTTTACCCTTAATTACCCTATTTACTTTTAACCGTTGTAAAAAAAGTAAAAAGGTACTATTTACCAAAAATTATTTTCATCTCATTGAACCAAATTTTACTTACTGACATTAAACGTGTCTCTCGGATTTTTGAAATTCCACTCACAGAAGCTGTAAAATTATGTTTTATGAAAAAATCATTTTTTTAACTACCACTTTATGGTTTCACTATTCATCAAAAAAATGAAAGTTTCCAGAAAAATACCAAAAATTAGGCCTAAGCTATACTTGATATTATGAATTCAAAAATGATGTCTATTTTAAAAAATTCAAAACATATCAGCTGCATTAGTTAATTTAAAAATTAAATCCCGTTGTCAAAGCAAATAGCTTGTTTTTAAGAGATAATAACTATCAAAAGATTGACACTTGTTTATGTCTGGTTTAAATGTGAAATTACATTCAATGACCAACATTGTATTAAATTGTAAAAATATATTCTAAATATATTTTAAAACAACTCAAATTAATAATTTATGACAATTAATTATTTCGATTTAAAAAGTTGTTTTTAATTACAATTTAGTAAATTTCACTATTCATCAAAATATGAAAGTTATCTGAAAAGTACCAAAATTTCTCCCTAAGCTAATTTTGATATTCCGAATCCAAAAATAAAGTCCATATTGAAAACTAAAATTTAAAAAAGTGGTTATTACTATTCATAACGGATAGTTTTAATAATATTTTAATAGCATATGGTTGTTTAGTGAAACTCAGTATTGCATACTACACACGCTATCGAGGAAGGTCGCGATTGCGTGTAATGCAAGGCATGTCAAGGATGTGTGTTGTGCAAGCTCCTTTTGGTGTAGCGTATAACACAAGACATTAATGAAATTAAAAAGAATATTTTTCATAACATCTCGGGCTATTACATTGACTGTAGATCTCCACCATATGAGGAGTCCCATAGAGATAATACTTATTGATCAAATAACTACTCAGTCTCGATCCATTCCAAAAGCATGGGTATAATAGATGCGAATATTAGAGATAATCATCCCCAGGACTCCTGAACATATACATTCATGTCATCAAATAATACCATCATCTTCCACTTATCATAAAAAACATACAATACCTCTATCTACAAATTCAAGCTCATGGAATCAGAAATAACTTCCACCTACCTAGTGTATATGATAACTCAACGTTGAAGGATTGTTGATACAAGACCCAAATACTTTATCGAATGTTTTGGTTTTATTTAGAATATATGTATCTAAGGAAATATTGGTTTATGTACACCACCAACTCTCAATAAAATGGTAGTTCATTAATAATATTTGGTATCTTACCACCGTAACTAACATAAAACCGTGAGTTAGATAATTTTTCCCATTCATGCATATCTTTCTGGAGTTATAAGAAAAAACTCATCCCTTCTACAAAATAATTACTTATAGTCCAACTCCAGATTTATCAGAGTACATAATATATTCCTTAACCAGTAGTTGTAAGGTCAGGATCAGAGATGAGGTTACCCAACCCTTCATCTCTTTAAAATATATCTCCCAATAATCTACCCAGACCATATTCACTCATTTCGTGGTCAGTTCGGACAACGATGATGCCAGATGGTTGAATTCCTGAATAAATCACTAGTAATAACTTACCAAAACCATAATAGTATAAATATTGATGATATTATTGGGATGATTCTAAGATACCATGGTTTTATCTTTCTCTAGGTCCAAATACACTCCTCCCCCTGAGATTACATGACCCAAGAAGTTAAATACATCAGTCTAGAAACTACATTTGGTAAGGTTGGAATTAATCCAATAATGTCTCAACATATTCAAGATGATGTCAACATATTATTCCTGATCATGTTTAGATTAGAAGTAAAATATGAAGTTGTTAATGAAAACCACCCCAAAATAATCCTAAAATGATAAATATCCTATTAAAAAAGTCCATAATACTTCCTGTGTGTTTGTCAGACCAAATAACATCACTGTGAACTTATACAAGCCATAACTATACCTAAAATATTTCTGAGGTACGTATAATGGTTTCACTCTCAACTGATGATACCCTAATCACTAGTTAGGCTTAAAGAAAATATGTTCAACTCTTATATTTTCAAAGAGATCATCAATGAAAAAGAGGGGATATTGAATATTGACCATCATCTAGTTAAATCTATAAGAGTCTACACACAAGCAAAAATCATCTTCATCCTTTTTAGAAAAAGAACTGGAGAACCCAAAGGACATGTACTAGGGAATATTAAACCCTGATATTCCATATCATTATACTTTCCATTCAACTCACAAAACTCGACTTATTCCATTATATAGTTCATAATAGGAACTGGAAATGCTCTGGACAACAACTTGATCATAAACTCAATATCCCACTCGGGGAGTAAATGATATAACTTATCCATAAAGAAATTCTAAAAATGGTATAACACTAGATGAAAAGTATCCTGATTCATTACACCATCATCTAGAACATGTACTTCTATATGATCAATCACACAATCCAATCAATACTGAATTGGTCATGTATGACCATCCTGAATAATCCACTCACTAGGGTGAAAATATCTTCCTCCTTCTAGAGATATAAAGGTAACTCTCATCCAATAATAGTAGATGTGAGACTAGTACATAAATAAACAATCCATACCCAAAATGATATCAAAACCTATCATTTACAACACAAACAGTCCCCAAAATAAATTACAACCACCAATTTATAGAGAATATTCTTTATAACGTTTGATATTTTCTAATCACACTCCCAACGGTGTGTTGATGGTCAAAACACCATCCAATCATTTCAAAATAAATTCCAAACATTTGAAAATAGAGAATATATAAATTAATTTGAATATATTGTATAAAAAATACATAAATATAAATTTAGTCTCTTTGATATCTTGTGATGCACACAACACAAGGTTTAAATGAAACATGATACTCTATTAAAATATTATTATTTTAACATGTCCATCACAACCTATCCATTATGTTGGCAGGATGGAATAATACAAACTAAAATATATGAAATTTATGGTTTTAATATGTGTAAAATAAATTCAAAATTTATCAATTTATTTTATATAAAATAATATTCATTTTAATGTAAAAGAAATGTTTTTTTAAAAAATCTTTATTTTTATAAAAATTGGTTCAGAAACACTTTTCACAACTAATTTATAATTATGTTTACCAATTTTATAATATTTATTTGGAAAAATAATATTTCTCTGTGAAATCACCATATCATATTTATTTTACGGTAATGTTTTGGATTTTTTGACATGTTTCAATTTTCAATTAATAGTTTAAAATATTTATTTTTACTAAAAATATCCTATTCATTTAAATTGTTTAAAAATTTAAATAATATTTTAAATTGGGTTTAATGTAAAATTAGTTAAATTAAATTATATTTCAACTAATTTATGTGATTGTAATCAATTTTATATTGAATATTGAAAATAAAACCTTTTACACTCATGGGAATTTTCTCATTGTAAACCTGCTTTTTTGTCGCATCTAAGGGTATAATTTTATGTTGAATTATACTAATTTTATGAAATGAATTTAGAAAAATGAATTATATATTCAAAATCATAATAAATAATATTTTCAAATAAGTTGAACTTAAATTTTTTCGAAAATAAATACTGAAAATTATAAAAATTAATTACCTCGATTAAGGTAAAAATGCATTTACAATGGGGATACACTAAGATGATATGTGTTAAAATGACCCACTAACTTGTAAAAATAATTTTAATGTCCATATATCAATATTTTACTATAAAAAAATTGAACTTATGGTTATTTTAAAGCATTCATAGTATAAATGAATTTATCATTTAGGTTTTTTGGGAAATTTCAATTTGATTTCCCAGTGTGTTCCCTTTCCCTACTTATAAAAGATAATTACCCAACCTCAATTATTCAAACCCCTAAAGTCATTTGGATTAAAAAAACCAGAAAATATTTATCCCCAAGATATTTATACAATTTATTGAGGATCTTCCCTTCCCAAAAGACTATCCCTAGGGTCCTTAATAGGGGACCCAAAGGAGGTTTCTCTTAGAGAATGTAATTATCTTAACTAAGTTATTTCATTTTATTTAATATTTTACCACCATAAATAAAATTATTACAACCTAAAAATGTAATAATTACATTACACACCATATAATAAGATTTTATTATGTTGATTTAATTATAGTAATCCATCTACACTTACATCAAATGGTAAACAAAATCCTCAATGATGTGTACAAAGAATTACTACCTCAAAAAATAATGTATATTGTTTTACATCACTACCATTAAAGTATGGATATAATGATAGATATACCAATTTTTTTATGATATTTATGATATTATTATACTTATTTAATTTTAATATCACATATATCTTCTTACATTCCATTCTGTTACAAAGATGATAATGTTGCTTGTGTGTACAGACGACTACAACCTTAAGAAGCGATACAATTTATCTTTCACTAACGCTATACATGGAATATAATAAAGAAACAATTTATGAATATATGTGATATATATGAGATTATATTGATTATTTAAAATAATATATCACCCACTTCCTTACCCTTTCACTCATTAAGGGAATGATATCATCGTTCGTGCGTACGTACGACCGACTATATCCATGAAGCGATGTGATTCATTATCTATGTTCAATATTAATAAATGGTTATAAAAATATATATAATGAATTAATATGATATTTAATAAATTAAAATCACTATGGATATGATATATATATTTATATCATATACACATGATCCATAACTATGATGACAAAATACATATGAGAAAATATGGAAATTAACATCGAAAACAATTAAAATAATGAAATATTATTAACAAATGGATAGTAAAATGTTATAATTGGATCATATATTATTTTATAAATATTATTATGGTTTTGTTATAAATTAATAACATGCATGTAACCACTTAAAAATATGTATGGACACGAATGAATGAAATCAGACTAGAGGTAAGGGTTTCTCATCTCACTTTAACTTCCATGAGACATATCCCACATTCAATACTTATTTCCTTTGTATGGTGTATATACTAACCTTTTGATATGTTATATCTAGAATATTTATATCATCATGGTATTAATTGTTTTATTTTATTTCATTTATTTTATTGGGCTTATGATTCAGATATTACAAATGTGGTAAGTGTTTATTTCACAATATTATCATTATTTAGGATTATTTATGCTCACATATCCAGTGGAAAATAATTTTATTTTTATGTCATAAAATAAATATTTTTTTTTCAACTGATGTTATTAATGAACCTTTTAAATTGATAGTACCAATTTCCCACACATTGGTACATAAAATTATTAGGGAAATGTTTTTAAGGAAATATAATATTATTTCGCTCCTTGGCCAAAAACAATTTTTCATCAAAACCTATGTTTTCTAAAACCATTATCAAAAATATTTTTAACACTTTAATAAATATTTATTACATAATTTTATACCCATTTTTTACTTTTATGTTTTTTAAAAATCTTCATGTCATTTAAAAAAAATACCCATTTGTATCTTAAAAAAATGTAAAGGATATCATTGTTTTTATGTTTGTGGAATCAAAAAAAGATTTCACCATTATGAACATAAATTATATTAATTTATAATTTAAAATTTTTATAAGGTTATTTTGAATGAAAGGTATTTTTTAAATGATTTCGGAACTTTTGGTTCTAAAAGTTGATTTTAAGAAATTAATGGTTATTTTTCTCAATATGTATTTAAGGATATTCTGATGATATTTATATTAATCAGTGAAACCAAATATCCATTTTAATTAGGATCCACTTAGGATAATATTTATTTATACCATCCTTATTATTTATCTTGATAGTTTATGATCATTTTTTATGTGGATGTATAATTTATACCCATTCACTATTTTACTCTAGATGGTTAATTATAATGTTTATTGATTGGGTTAAGTATTACCATTTCATATGATTGTTTTTTAATAATAATATTTATATGGATTATGATTCACCCGTTTAGTATTACGAATTCTTTAGAGTTAGTAAGTAAAAAAGCATGACCCATTATAGACCCTCAATGGATAAATAAGTCTCATGAGACAAACTAGATTAGGTTTTAGTTTAGTACATACCCATTTATATAAATGTCTTATAATAAACCCACAATGATATGTTTTAGATGTATGGAATTATTAATTACATCATTGTAAATTCAGTTATTTATATTTCATGTGATTATTCAATTAGTTAAAATTTCCATGGTTAATTTTTCAAGCTCAAGTGATTATTTATGTGGAATTATTTTATAATCATTAATCCTTAATTATTATGCTCAAGTTATTAATTAAATGACATATTTTTAATTTATTTACCTATACATGTTGATTATAACTTATTTATTCATATATTTCCCTATATAATTACGCTTACTGAGCATCCGAGCTCACCCCATTCTTATGTTTTATTTCCACTAGGATACCAAGATTTGTTTGGATTGATATTCAGGGATATGATATGATTAATAATGGAGTGTTACAAGAAAATACTTAGTGTATTTTATGTTTTTAGTTGTAATGAAAATATCATGTATATATCTAGTTTTCCAAGACTAATAAACTATTTGGTCGGTGGGGATATGATTCCTTGTATCTTACAAAAATGTAATAAAGTAGACACAAACTATGAGCTAATAGAGTTGGTGTCTCTAAATGGATGGTGGATGAGAAGGACAAATAAATGGAGTTAAAGGGTAATAAATAATTATGTTGACAATTCATTTCTTCTATTTAATTATACTTAAGGAATTAAGGACACAGGGAAGTGTTTTGATGATAATGGCTAATAAATGTGTATAAGGGATCCAAAATAAGTAAATTAGTTATACTTTGATAAAAATTTAGAACTACAGCTGTGTCTTGAACAGGGTGGACATGAGCTATATTTATATGCGAAAAAGTGGAAAAAAGCCTTGTAAAAGAATGTTAGGTAATGGGTAATTAATGAATTTCATGATTTTAAATAGAGATATGTGAAGAAATTTTGGTGGGATATATATGTATGAATTTGTACCCTAACTATGGTGGTCTATAAGTTATAGGTTTTGAATATATTTTGTTATATTAGAGCCACATTAATGAACCATTGTAACACTTATTAATTTTGATCAAATATTTAACATGGTTATTAGTTTATCACTAAAAATATATGATGACACTCATTACCAAACTTTTATGTTATTAATATAATTTTCTACTCCAAAAATCCAAATTTAGTTTCCAAATATGGGGAAATTTTATTTTAAATTAAAAAAATAATTTGTTAAAAACTATTTTACAAAAAAGTCATTTTAATCATTTACTGTTCTTAATATTATTTAACATTGATAACCAATTAAATGAGTGATAATTTATAATTATATGTACTTAAACATCATATTATAGTCTCAATTTGAAATATAACCAATTAATTTAAAAGATCCAAAATATTAAAAAAATATCATTCTTTGAAAAAAGTAATAGTTTTTTTTATGTTACTAATATTTATCGTGGTAAATTAATTATATTCCTAAAAGAAAAATTCACCTCATTAATTATTTTCACCACGTTGACTAAAAATTTTCAAATTATTTTAATTTGTTTAATTTTTTATTGTGGTAAAAATTAGTTATAATATAAGTGAACATAATGCATAGAAACAAATTTGAGAAACATGTATCTTCCATGAATAAAATGAATTTTTTTTCTCCTTTTATGTAGTATTTTGGATACTTCTAATGATACCCAACAATATACCGTCTTTAATATAATAGTAATATTTGTGAATTTTATTATAATAACACCATTGTTCATTTTAGTTTATTATTTCTGGAAAGTCAAGTTACTCACCAGATAACTATTTAAGAAAAAGTAATTTATAATGTCATGGGTCATTATAAGATATATCTATTAAATCATTTAAATAACTTTTTTATGTATCTAAATATGTATGGATTAGATAACAGATTCACTCACTCTTTACACTACCCAAATTTTATGATGTTTTATTCCAATGAGAATAATCAATCATTGTAATAGATTATGAGGGTAGTATAATGAGATTTTATGGTGATAAACCATCAATAAAATGATAGGGAATTTAAAAATACAAATCAAAATTACATTTAACATTTAAATGAATATGAGAAATAAATGATTATACAAATAAAGGTATTGAAGAGATTAAGAACCCTTACCATGAATGGAATCTTCTTGAAGAATGAGAAGAGAAAATTAATTTTTTAGAAACTTCATAATGGTATTTTGGAGATGATAAATAAAAGTATCTTCACTCTCATAGTATTTACAGTGGAGAGAAATGGGAGTAGAGTTGGGAATATATAGCAATTATGGGAGGTTTGTTATTAATTTCTAAATATTTTCCATGAAAAAATAGGTTGTGGAAAATATAAAACCATTTTCTTACCCATGGTCGTAGTTATTGGTTTGGAAATATTAGGAATTATTTTTGATATTTTAATTTCATTAAAATGAGATTCATTATTTTTTATTACTTTGATTATGGAAATAAAATTTACCCACAAAATAAAGTTTTTAAATCATTAATTTATATTTTAGATATTGGGTAGTATATTGTGGGTGTGGTTAATGATTTTAAGTCACTAAAA
The DNA here is from genome assembly GCA_963277665.1 of Viscum album. Taxonomy (NCBI): domain Eukaryota; kingdom Viridiplantae; phylum Streptophyta; class Magnoliopsida; order Santalales; family Viscaceae; genus Viscum; species Viscum album. The sequence continues at coordinate 1,985,260,795 of OY728119.1, forward strand.
AACTTATATTAAAAAAACATATCTTTTTTGTCTTAGATTAAATTATTTTAATTATTAAATCATATTTACATTATAATGTTGTCACAATAGTAACCAAATATTTTTACAGTATTTTACTATTTATCTGAAAATTTTATAATCTTATAAAAATATGAAAAATTATCCATAGACAAATTTTGATGTCTTATTTCAATTTCAAATTCTTTTTATGAAAATAAATTTCTATATATATGAAATTTAATTATTTTTTAAAATCATGATGTGTCTAAAAAAATTGTATCCAAAATAAAAAATACCCTTATATTTTATATTAATATTTTTTTTCTAAAACATCTATGTAAAATTATATTACCACTATACGATCAATTTGTGATAAAATAATTATTAATAATAATATTATATTTTTGCAATATATTTTATTGTACATTTGGGAGCATAACGGTAATAATACTATTAAAATAGTTAGGTTCCCAATGGACATATTCCAAAGGCTAGGTTTTAATGTCATATTACCACTGATATATACATCATTATAACATATAAATTCATTCATTTATATCCTCTTTTTATATTTGACACCATTTCTATTCCAATATTTATTTTATTTATTCTTAATAACAATACTACTCAAATAATTTTTTTTTCAAGTATTATCCTTAATGGTATAAGATTTCAATGATTACACCTATGTTTACCTATTTTCTAGTATTACTTTTAGCTGTTATTATAAATTTAATTTCATTTATTTATATTTTATTAACATGGGATCATGATTTCACTATCTTGTGAAGATTAAGGATTGATGGGAATTTCCAATTGCTAGTTTTTAATTTGGTGGCCTTTTAGAATCCTCCATTGAATAATTGGGTTTAAATATATTATTATTGAGCTTAAAATGGAAACCCCATCCCTTTAGGACAAGGTTCCATTTACAGTGACTATACTGGGAAATATATTGATTTATTTTATATCTCATACAGAACGGTGTCATCACTTGAATCTAAAATGTTTGTAGTTTTTCAGGATGTACCCTTTATAAAATCTAAAATTTTTATTTATATGGGGATTTGTAGTGACTCCAATACCATTTTTAATTCTATAATAATTGATTTATTACATCTCTGAGAGAGGTCCACAGGCTGTTGGATGGAATTTATGATTATTCTTTCTGAATTTAACTACATTATCACACATGCCTATCAGGAGGTGAACCGTGTGGTTGATAGTCTCTCCAAAAACATGAAATGGCTCAAGTATGACATGGTTGAATGGTATCCCTTATGATAGGATATCTATTTATGATAGATATTATTGAAAAATCCAATTATTAAGACTCTTGTAGCTGAATTTATTGATAACATTTCATTGGACATGTTAAATAAGGAACATTAAAAAAATATTGTGTTTTGATGTAATAAATTACAACAAAACATGATTAATCATAAATATAATTTTATGTGAATTATATATATTTATATTTTTCTAAAAGATGGATATTTTTCACATATTTTGGAAACCAACCAAATTATCAAATATTCCACTCAGATCATGTTCGAAGGTTTTATGCAAAATAATTTTTCAATGATATTTAAAAACTATTTCTTCCAAATCCACAACTACAAGAAATTATTTCCCAGTTTTATGCTCATTTAATCAGGGATATGACATTTCTACATTAGAAACATAATTTATTGAATTTATAATCCTTTGGATAATGTGTATCAACTCATAGTTTCGACATGATGAACCTTTAAGCCTCAAAAAGAGACAATGGAATTGGAGTACCTGGTGATATTAATTTTAACATATATGTTTGATCATATTTATGAATTTTATTACTAGAAAATTAAAATATTAGGATTTAAATTTTTTTAAGTGGGAGAATTTAACATGAGATATTTTTTATAAATTTCCATTTAGATTAATATTATTTAGACTATCTTCTGTCAAACGCAAGAACAAACCACAAAAAACCATGGTAATTTTTTTGATATAAAATTATAAATATTAAATTTGATCATTATAGTATAGTGATTAAATTAATAGGTAATAATAGAGGTAACTATGTTTTTAAATCTATATAGAATGAAAAATAAATTCAATTTTAAATACCAATACATTGTTAAAATTCAATTATTTTACATAAATAATTAATTATACCATTTTATGCTTAAAAATATATTTTAAAGAAAATTTCCTTTTAAGGAGTTATGTTTTTTTATTTTAATAAAAATAAAAAATATGTAAAAAATGATGATAAAATATATTATTGATATAAATAATATATTTACACTATGCTCATTATTAATTTTTAGGAAGTGAGAATAATATTTATTAATAACTGAAAACCCATATTCTTTGCAAAAACAATTTTTGATTATATTTTATGTTTCCATTTAGAAGTAAAATTCATAAATTTTAGGATTTAAATATAAAAAATTGAATTTCATTTATTTTATTCATCATATAAATATGTTCTTGGGAGAATTTATTTTGGTTTTTTTAAAAGGTTGATTTTTTTGGAGAAGTGTGAAAAATAAAATTTTAAAAATAACGTCACATTTAAGTCATCATCATGATATTTTATTCACATAAAAGATTTAAAACTTTTTAATTTCAAAAAATATTCATTCAAAAGAGTTAAGTAAACATTCTAAAAATACTCTTTTATGATTATAATTCTATGTTCAAAACATCAGAATATATGAGGCATTTCATTATAATAAAAAAAATATTTTGATCCTTTCATATAAATACATAATTTTAAGGTGACATTTCAATTCTGATTTGTGTTGAAGTCAAATAACTACTCATTATTTACTAAAAAGTTAATATCATTCATTATAATCAATTATAAACATGATTTTGGTGTGAAATTATTTTTATGATTAAAAAGGCGTATTTCAAAAAAAATATTTTCATTGATGTTAGAATAAATATATTAAAATTAGTTTTTTCCAGCTATATAAATCCAATAATTTAAATTGGATTAATTTTTTTAATTATAATAATAAATATTGTCTAATAAGGTAAACTAAATTTTGGTACAGAGAAATAAGTTACAATGGAAAAAATTTGTCTCAATAATAAGGGTTTAAAGGGTTAGAATGTGGGATTAAACTATTATATAAGGAACTAATTATCACTAACACATGCCAAAATTTTATTGGATATGTTTATTTTTACCCAGAATCTCCTTATATATGAAATCTATTTCATTGGGTGACACATTACCTCTAAAATGATTTTTTTTTAATGTTATGAGTATTTAAAAGAATGTCACTCTCCTCACATAAAAAATAATCCTTCAAACAAAACATAAAATCCTCTCTAAGAATTCAAATATTTCATATTACCCCAGAAAAATACCTTCCAAAATAGTCCCCTCACTTTTAATTGAGCATAAGTTCCCTAGGGATTTCCCAAATCCCATAATAATCATGGAGGTTTCTAAAAAATGTCTAAATTCATGAATGTAATTATTATCTCATATCTTATCATTATTCCTTTTTTTTCATCCTATAATACTTATTAATGTGTACTTATAACTATATGATATTTTTTTGGAATCAATACACTTCTATAAAATTATAATTTCTATTATTAAATAACTTGTTCTCATTTGTTTATTCATTAAAAAATTACCCTGTTTATGTCGTTTTTACTACCTACAAAAAACTTTCTATATGGATTTTTAATGAATTATTAATAAATAATAAACTGTGGTAATATTTTATGAAAATGATTAATTTTTATGTCATCATAAATTTTCAATGATAATACTGTAAAAAATAATCCCATAATGATACTTATCTAATTATTTATTAAAAGTTCTTTTCTTAGTCAATTTGACCGCCGATAAGAACGATGTTATAAATTTTTATAACGGATTGTTATGGAATCAGAATTTCACATAATATATAATATTTATATATAATTAATATTTTTTATTTCTAAATTCATAATATTAATATAATAAATAATATTTTGAATAATAAAGTTTAACATAACTAATACATTTTATAATCTATCTTTACAAATCATGCCTCAAAGTTCCTAAAAATGAACATGGACTTCACAAAATATTATAGAAATTATATTTCTATTTCCTTGAACATTATTGATATTAATAATATATAAATAAATAGTAACAACCAAAACTATAATACCAAATGAAACCTAGAATGGTTAAAACCACAAATTACCAATAATTAATATTAACTAAAACATGTAATAATAATGTTACAATTGAACATAAAATTTTATTAAAATTGGTAAAAAATATAATTAAGTTTTTATATAAAAGATTAATTAGTCTAAAATTATTATATAGGAAGTTAGAACATGTCTTCCCAAGAAGGAATCAACAGTAAGGGTTTTTATTGACTCAATTTTACTTCATTGATAAATAAATTATTATAAATGACTAAGATATCAGTAGTTTCTATTGTTTTATATTTATCTATTATAGATAATATTCTCTATTTTTGATAATTAATATTCATTGTTTCTTTAAAATATTATTCTTTGATCAAATTTCTTCGTCACAGAAATTCTACATTTTTAATAATAATTTCTAATCATTATAATGAAATTTTTTATTCCATATCCATATTTATTTGAGAAAAATGTTCCATTTTTATTAATTTAAAACCCCAGTAAGTTTTAGATCTATTGATATTTATATTTATTTTTTATTTATTTAGATAAAGGTTTTATTGTCCCTTTTAAGACATTGGTTTCAATAACGGTATTTCAAAATAATAATGTAATTTCTTCTTCATGCATGATTTTTTATATTCTACTCCACATTTTTTATATTCATGATTATTTCCATTCATGTTTCAATTAATTAATATCTATTTCTAGGTAAATGTTTTTCAAAATAATTCTAATTTCCTTCAAATAATGATTTTCATGACTTACTTGTAATTTCACATCCTATGAAAAATTTAAAACTATTTGAGAAAAAATTTTAATTTTTCTTATATTTTCATATTTATAATCTATATTTTTCTATAGAAATGTCAATGATAACCCTATAAATTATTTTATGAAATAATTTTGTTGGGTGATTGTACATTTTTTTTCATCCGATCGAATTCGTGTTTCCATGTTTATGTGATAATAATTGGCAATATTATGAAACCGATTTTGTTTTCATGGGTTATTTATGTCATGATGAATGACTATTTTAATGTGTAACACATTTATATGGATGTTTATTTTTGGGGTCGTGTATATCCTTTCAGTTCATTGGTTTTGGTTTTTTATTGCATGTGATAATGAATGGTTAGGGAATGATTTTGTCAGATTACATTTTTAAAGAATGGACATGGTCAGTTTATTCCCAAAGTATGGGAATGATTGGGTTTACTCACAGTATTTTATTTTGGTTATGTTTTTGACACATTTAAAATGACATGACTAATTTATAGTCTATGAAACATTTCCATGTTATTCCATGATTTAATGTTATATTTTTAATGCTTATGATTATTTTAATTTGTTTCATATCCATAGTATATGTTTTATACATTCATGGTGGATCTTTTACCTCATTCCATTATCCATGATATACTATACATTATTTTTATCATATATTATGATTCAATATTCCATTTAATAATAAAATATTATCTGATTTATGTATTCTCACATTTTTATCATCAAACCCAACGTTGTTCATTGATAAGGACCCCTTACTGAGGGATTGATCATACACTTATTTTTGTCTTCATTATCCATGAAATTATTTATAGGAATATGTGAATATAGATGTATTGTATTGATAATTTTATGGGAGATATTGAATTTAAACTTTTTAATAAATTATTTTTTTACAAAATAACCAAAGACCGTAATCCTTTGGGTCATTAGGAATTTGAGATTACTTGATTTATGCAATAATAAATTATGAAAATGATTTATGTTATATATATTTTTCCTTGGGTAAAATAAAATATTATCAAAGAATAATTTAATTATTTTTTTTGGGATTAGGATCATAAACATTTCATGATAACCTAATGAATAAGTGTTAATCTAAGAAAAATTATTTTGTTTAAGTATATACTGTGTAGTTTTTATGTAATTTCATCCATGTATGGTTGAAAAAAGTGGATTCTGTCTCTATAATAGTTTTATCTCATGGTAATAACATTGAAAACCCTACATGGGTATTAAAAATATTTTCACCTTGCACATGACAATGAGGCCTGACTGTACACTAGGATTGACACTCATAGGGGATATGATTTAGTTAATTCACATTCTCTTTATAAACCATTATAAAGAATGTATAGATATTATGAAATTTTATTTGGTCATATAATCTCATTGGAAAATAATATTTGATAGATGATTTTGAAATCTAAAAGATTCATAATTTTTGTTATACATGAAATTTATGATTATTTCTTCTATGTTCATTATTTTCCTTTTATAAGTATTCTAATACAAAAAATTCCTTGAATTTTGGGAAATGGTTATAAATATAATTTAAATAATAATTTTATAACTTTATAGAAGAAAATTCCTTTTAGTTTTTATATATGATTGTTTTAACAAATTGAAAATAATTTATCAAGATAGAGACAATAAAGTCCCACATGACTCTCTTATCCATTCCGAATGATTTAATTACAGTCATTATTTAAAAATATTGTTTAAATGATTTTTCCACATTGTCAATAATTTAGATAACTTTCATGTTACTTGATCACATTTCAAATTATCCTCATATTTACAGATGTTACAATGGGTATTTTGAAATATTCAATGATATTTTAAAGACCTAACTTTCCCATGTTACTCAATTTAGTAATTATCGCAATGGTTTCATCAATGATTCATAAAATCATAGATATATAAATAAACTATGACCCTTTATATAGTCATAAAGGAGAACAATATCTAGTAACTATGTATATATTTTATATTAAAAAATACAAGATGATTTATATATTTAATCAATTAACTAGTTTATCAGACATTACACTTAGATCACATCCAAAGGTTTTATAGAAAAAAAAAATTTAATAATATTTCTAAACTATATGTTCAAAATCCATAACTATAGATAACAATTCCATTTTTTTCACGCTCATTTTAACATAGATTTCACCTTTTTGGGTGAATTAAAGGTCTTAGAAACCTTTTTATTCACTATCTAAACTATTGGATGTGATCTAATGCACCTTTGAACATCCAAAAGCAACAATCTTTTTGGATTATGTTGTGATCTTAGATTTCATGGATATGTATGAATATATTTAATAATTTTATATCTATAAAATTAAAATTATGATGAATTATTTTAAGGATAGAAGAAAGTTTCATCTCTAGATTTTAAGAGTTATTTTACCTTAAATAAATTTTATTTTGAATAGTTTTTTTAACATGCAACGTTGAACAAAAAAATCATGATACATTTTATTAAGAAAAAGTTATAGGCAATAAATGTGATCTTTTAAATTTAACCATTGAATTGGTAGGTATAAATTGAAGTAACCACTTTTTTAAATCTATTTATAATGAAAAATAATGGTAACCTTTAATAATAAAAAATTAATAAAATTTAATAACTATAGTTAAATAAAAAACATTTTTTCGATTAAAAATATATTTTACTAAAAATTTTGTTTTTGGTGACTATATATATTTATTTTAATAAAAAAATATTATGGATAAATGATAGTAAAATAAATTATTTATATGAATAATATATTAATTGTATTTTTTTTAAAAATATAATAGAAATAAGAATAAGAAGATTGAATATTTGAAAAATTCATTTTCTATATACATTTTTCTTTTCTTTATATTTTATGTTATGATTTAAAAGATAAATTTCTATATTTTTTTATTTTAATTTCAAATAAATAACTTAATTTTTATACTCATTATTACAATATAATTTTGTAAATATTTTTTGATATTTTTGGAAAAAGGTTGATATTTCATTGTATAGTGAAAATAAAATTTAACAAATACAACCATTTTTAAGATATTATCATGATATAAGAATAACATAAATGTTTAAAAAATATTTTTAATAAAAAAAATTTCTTGAAGAGATTGAAATAAAATATTTCAAAATATTATTTTTGATTTATAAATCAATTTTTAACGCTTTGGATCATAAGTGGTGTAATGACCAAACCTCCTCGATCCATGAAACTGGTCATCAATCCCCACAGATCACCTATAATACCTTGGTTTCATTCTTAAAAAACCACACGATTTTACCCATCATGGTAACTTATCAGTATATTGAGTATCCACATTGGCTAACACTTGTTATTTTAGTGTGTTTTACCCATAGTCACCCACACTTTAGAAAATTTACCAGGTGGTCACCCATCTGAAAAACACTCCATGTTAAGCCTTACATTACATTGGAGCTATAATCATATAGGATCCCAAAATGGAAGGTGAGATTGTTGACATGAGCAGTAACATTTACTCTATTTAGTCTCACTTTTTCATGGTTGTTATACTCTATACCCCTTTAAATAGCATAAACCATATTATGGACCCCATACCTTAATCCACTGTAATACCACTGAACTTTAGTCTAAGTATTAGCTCTAATACAAATTTTCAAGACCGAAACACCCCGGTCCATGAATCTGTTCATTTTACCCCACAATTATTTTATAATACCTCGGTTTCCTTCATATCACACCACATGATTTTACCCAGAATAGAAGCTAATCATAATGATGAATGTCACCACATGACATCACATATTCTTTTAGTGCAATTTTCACTTATTCACACTATACACTCCAATATTTAAAAAGAAAAAACCTATGACCAATAGTAAATAAGACACATAAAGACAAGCTTAAACGAACAAAAAATATTATTATATAAACAATACTATTATAACCTAGTTTTTAAATTTGCTGGTATGAATAGGAATAACGACAATATGAACTATATATAAATTTATTACCCTATTCAATTTATTTGAATCACTATTTTAGAAATAAGCATTGATTTTTTTTGTAAATTCAAATATGTTTTATAAATATGTTTCCTTCAAACATGATTATTATTAATTTTTGAGCAAAAAAATTATATTTAATTTCTAAATTTTTTTTAAAAACTATTTAATAAAATTAAATTCATTTTTGAAATAAATATGTCAAAATTATAAAATTGTGAGTAGTTAAGAATTTTCCAAAATTTTATTTTTGATGAATATTAAAAATGAAATTTTTTAATTAAAAATGTATTTTTGTTTCAAGAATTTATAAATTTAATTTTTTTTTAAAAATCAATGTAAAATTATTTATCTTATTTTATGAATAATTGAATTATGTTCATTGGGATAAAATTAATGGTTGAATTAGGAATAAAAATATTTTTATACTTAAAAGGAATTTCTCTGAAAAAAATGTTTTTCATTTCATTCAATATTTTTATCTTAATAAAATTTCATCCACTTATATACATTTAATCATTAAAATTTATTACATATTCATAATTAGGACGTCCATTTTTAGTAAATAGTTTCCTTTTTATTTGTGGTTAATATGAGTCGTAACCGCAAAAAAGTTTTCACATTGGTATGGCTAAAATGAGTAAATTAAGGTTAAAAAATTGGGATAAGGCTGTGAAATATATATACTAATTTAATTTATCCTATTTTATGGGTTTAATTCATCCATTTCCATCCAATTCTTGAATATATTTCCATGTGGTTCCATATATATATATATATATATTTAATTATTACATTTATAATAATTTAAGAAAAACATAAATTCAAAAATGTGATACTCTTGATATTAACATCTATTATTTTTTATCATAGGATAAAATAACTTATTTAGGGAAAAAATGGTTATTTGAAATATATTATAATTTTTTTATCATAGAAAATTATTTTTAATTTTTAGTGATTGAATAGTTACCCTAAATTCTTATGTAATTAAGACACAATATTTATTCAATTAGTATAAAAAATAAATGTTTTTTAAAAAATAAAAAGTATTATAATTTTGAGGAATTATTGTGTTTGAATAATTTTACAGGTAAATTTATCATACTATAAATTTGTGAAATATTTGGATTCAAAATCTATTGTGGTCAAGTTGCGTTAAAAATAATATTATATGAATCGTATCATAAATGACATTAATACTCTTTTATGATGAAAAATATTTAATGAGAAATTTTATAAATCATAAAAATATTTATATATGAATATTAGGATGATTACAATTAGAAGAATCTTAATATTTCTATTTATGATCCAATTATTACCTTATAATTAATATTATAACTCTTTGAGAGTGAAAACTATGTATAAAAGTTAAGGTTAAAATTTGATAACTAATGTGTTAAACTAAAAGATAAGTTTTAAACAACCTCTTTACCCTGAAATTCTTTTATTGTTTGATGATATTTAATCAAAATCACACCTTATATTTTGATAATTTTTTCCTTTGAATAATTTTTCATGATGATGACATTATTATATTTTAACATTTTAAGAAATTTAAAGAGTTTCTCTCTCATCACTTATAAACAGAAACACACCCATTCTCTTATTTACAGCACTAAGAGACATATAAATACACTAAACCAAACAAAATTATCTTATAAAATTACCTAGTATTGAATTTTAGGTTCTCTTATTTTTAAAATAGAATTCCTAGGGTCATTTTGAAGTGATCTAAAGGAGTCTTACAAAATAATAGGTAATCATATTACCCAAAATCTTTCAATTTGTTTCATATTATACCTAATAAAAATATATGAAATTATTCATATAATAATAACTTCATTATACTAAATATAATTTATCTTTCTTAATATTTTTGGTCCACCATTATTCACATCCTTTTCCATCAAATGGGATGTAAATTATCGCTTCTCTTTATGTACAACTTACCATCTCCATCTAGAAATATAATTAATTTACTATCACCATATTTTATAGATGGTTGTTATGATACATTTTATAATTATATATTATATTTATGAAATAATTAATTTTATAGAATAATAATATCAGATATACTAACCAAACTTCTAATCATCAGGACAAGGATAACATTACTCATGAGAACGTGTGGATTATCACATCTATGAAGCAATTTGATTTTTTTTCACTTCCAAATTCTATTGATGATACTAATGATTGAGTTAAGGAATATATATTCAATATATTATTTAATAATGATTTTAATAATGTGAATTATTATTTATATTTCTTTCATTCCATCCTTCAAAAATTAAAAACAATGTTCAAGCGCCAGTATGGTGAACCCTCTCCATGAATGATTTAATTCATTTTTATATATCCACATTTTATGGATAAATATAAATATAAATATCATATCATATATGATATTTATATCAAGGAAAAAATTAGGGATATTTTGTATCCATGATCCTTGTACAAGGATAGGAAATACCGAACCAAAATTCTTATGGAACTGAAATAAAGAACACCTGGAAAGGATGGTTAGTAATGAGTTATAAATAAAAGGGTGTTAAAATGTTATAAGTGGATGATATATGTAACAAAAATAGATTTTAAAAGAATAAATTTTTTTTATTCGATAAAGTAAACTCATCACAATGATCATATTTCAATACATGCCACAATCAGTTTTTCTAGCCTTACAAGAAACCTTGAGATTGTTATGTTTGATATCGTATTAAACACGCAACACAAAACCTAAATGACCCATTAGATATATTACCATCACAACATAGTCTTTATATTTTTGGGTATTTATAATATTTACTAATTTAAAAAATATATAAATATTTATTTATATTAATATAACATTATTAATTAATTTAAATTACTGATAAATGTTTAGTAAATAATCAATTATTTTTTTGTGATGTGGTTTTATTCTTCAAAAATATGTTTTTTACAAAAAAATGTTTATTTATTTTCAAAAATATTATATAATATATTTTTTGAACATTTATAAAATGTATTTTATAAAATTAATAACATTTATTGAATTATAATATCAAAATCTACTTTTAGTGATATTTTGGGAAATTTTAGAAAATATTGATTTTTCAATGAGTAGTTAAAAATTAATTATTTTTGTAAAAATAATTTTAAACCATTCAAGGAGATTTTAGTTAAAACATTAACATAAGGAGTAATGAAAAAAATTAAAATTAATCACAGAGATTAAGTTATGAATGATTTTACCATGGGATTAATCTTTAATCCTAAGGCTTAAAATGACCAATCAATTTTTCCAAAACTCATTTTATTGACATATTTCGTTACTGATGAACTTATTATATATTTTTATGAGTTTTTGTGACACATTTATATGTAAGTGACCTATATAATATGGTAAATAAATAAAAACACAAAAAAGAACCTTTTATCCTTTAATTTCTATTATGCTTTGGGATAGGGGAATAAAAATATATGTTCAATTATTAATATAATTTTCAAATATAATTTGTTTCTATCATAATAATTTATTTTTATTATATATAAATGAATTAATTACTCAAAAAAATAGTAAATTTCAAAAAAAATTATTTAGTTAATAATTAACTAAAATAAATGATATTAAAAATATTAAGAATAATGAAAATTGAATGAATTATTCCATGAAATTAATTTACTAAATCAATATATAATTCCACATAAGTTTTATCATAATATATTCTAATTATATCATTGTATTTATTTAGTTTTAAAATTTAAATTAAATGACACATGTCAGAATTGACATTAATGTTATTTTATAATAAATGATATTTTATAAAATCACTTGAAATTAATAAAACAAAGCTATCTTCTGAAAAGTGATTTGTAAATGTTGATAAATATCTAATATTTTCTATTCATGGAACAATTGTTATCTTTTTATAAATTTTTGAACACTAAATAGAAAAAACTCTATTAGCACGGCTATGGTTAAAACAACTTTTTTTTCACGTTACATGCGACTATGTCAAAACTAATTTTAAACACACATAAGAATTTTATTTCATAATTTGGATTTAATACTTATAATCATAGGGTCGAAGTTATATAATTAATATCACATTAATGTTTTGTTAATGGATAAATTACTTAGTTTAGAAAACCAGTTACCATGATGAAAACCAAAATGAAAAAAATAAGAAAACTAAGGTGTTATGGGACAAATTGTTTAAAACATGTATTTTATTGTTTTTTTTGGAGGGCTTTATTGACCCTATCATAACCCATCTAGTTTGATCGACAAAACCAAGCCCAAATAACTTATAAACATCCATATTCTAGTCATAGAATCCAAAATTTGGGAATAAATCCATCCATTCAAGGAATTACGTGATAACCAGAAAGAGTTACCTGAAGTTGTGGTAACATTTATCAATGAGAATTTGTGTATTACATCATTCTTACCACATTCAATTATAATTATGCCATTATTATATAATAAAATAAATATCTTCTGTATAATTTTAACTTTTTTATGTGTAATTTATAAATGACGACCACAATGAGTTCCATAAAATGGGTTATTAAATCATAATTCATTTCCATGGTGGTCTACCTACTCACATAATGAAGTCATTCATTTTTTCCATTACCACCTCTAACAGTAGGATATAATGATGGATCGAAAGTTTATATATGATATTTATAATGTAATTATAAATTTTGAGAAATTATATCATATATACCATTTTTATTTCCATTATGTAAAGAATACGATGATGTAGCTCATGTGCATGACAGACTATCGCCTCCCGAAACGACGTTCTTCATTTGTTTGTAACACGTTAAATGGAAGGAATTAAGGGTAAATATAATAAATATATGTGATATAAAATGAATATATATTATATTCATTAAATATTTATCATTATTAAAATATAATATATAAATTTATTTTTTGTTTTTCACTCACTGAAAAAAATGATATCATTGGTAATAGACGTGTGGTCTACCGACAGATCCAAGCGATGTGATTCTTTTTTTACCATCACTGCATGTAATTATATATATAAGTATATATAATTAAGTAATATATTATTTATGATTTTATTATAATTATATAAAAACAAAATATTACTTACCTTCTTTCTATAATTATCATTGCAAAATGGAAACGTTACTCATGCGTACGTACTCCCAACTGTTTCCATGATCGTAACAGTTGTTAAATTTTCATAACCCTATTTAATAATGGGTATCAAAATTATAATTAGTGTATATATATGATATCTATTTCATGATTATTATTCTACACATGTTTAAATAATTACCTCTTTGACCATATTCAACCCACCTAAGTCATTTTTCACATACAAGCCAAATATGGTCAAAACATCTGTTGTAAACTTAATTGATTATGTAATTTTATTTTAGATGTAATAAGATAAATAAAAATAAAAAATAACCTAAAAGGGTTCTCAATAATTTAATGAATTACCATAGGTTTATTTTTCAAAAAATATAAAGACACACATGACAAGTTGTAGTCAAGGTATGGGTTTTCTCGTCTCACTTTCATTTCTCATAGATATATACGATATTACCCACTTATTTTTATTATGTATTGTATATAATTACCTTGAATTAATTTTATGATTATTATTAGAAAATTTATTGGGATTTAAATGTCTATTTTTTGATCTATAATTTAGGGGGTTTATGGTTTCAATTTTACTAAAGCAGTAAGGGACTTTGTCTCAATTTACATTATTTGATCTGTTTGCTGTATTATACACCTATATTATTTTAATTTGTGTATATGATAAAACTTTTTTAATATTATATTATTAATATATACATTTTCATGATATTATAAGTTTAATTTAATTTTATTATTTCATAGGGATTATGATCCAATGTTACAAAATTTGTAAGAGTATTTTGTTACATTCTCATCATTTATCAGGATTCTCTATAATTAAGTATTTGTTGTTGAAATATTATAATTATAATATATTATCTTATAATATTATTATTCACGATATTTTCATTTAGTTTTACCAATTTACCAATATTTTATATGTAAAATGTTTGTGAAAGTGTTTTTAAAAAATACAACTTCATTTAGATATTTTGTCGGAAATAGTATTTCTTCCAATACCATGTTTATCTAAAAACATTTTTATTAAATTTAAAAATTATTTATTAAATATATTTGTACATGTTTTTTCTTTTTATTTTGTTAAAAATTTAAATGGAATATTTTTGACACTTTCTAAACAAGGAACTTTTTAATCCTTTTTACCGTGTAAAAGGAATGCTATTTATAGAATGTATAAAATTACACGTTGATATGGCTATCATTTCATTGAAGCTTCCTTTGAAATTTTAAAAGATTATTTTTATAGATAATTTTTTCATAATATTAAAAAAATTGTATTTGATAAAATGGTTTAAAATGAATGGGATTTTTAAAAATATTTTATGTTTTAAAAAATAAATTTTAAAATGAAAAATATGTTTTCCTCAAAAGCGGTTTAATGATATTTTAATGGTATTTCCATTCATAAATCTCAAAAAACCTTTTTATTCACTTTTTTTCTATTTTCGATATTTTGTAATGATAAATTCCTCATTATTTATATTGATGGATTAATATAGTTTTGATGAAATTATTATAGAACCCATTTCTTTTCCAATAATTAACCTTGTTTGAAAGAGATTTTTATAGAACCAGTTTATTTTCCATGGACTAATAATTATAAAAGAATATTGAAATTAAACCCATTTCCTTTCCATTGGTTAATTAGGTTGTAAATGTATAATTACTATTTTTATGAGTTTTATAATGAAATGAGCAGTATTTTTAATTTTTTTTTCATAATGTGGTTCTTGGAAATTAGTTACATGATGGTGCAACCCAGATAGACTTGGGTGGTCCCATTATAGTTTGTATGATGGGGAAGCCCATATAGAACCATGTGAGCCCATTAGAGATTATATGATACGATGGGCCAGATAGCATTGGGTGATCCCATCACAGCTTAGATGATTTGTGCACCTATATAGTGCTTCTATTCATTGGGTAATTATTATATTGGGAGTCAATTGTATTATTATTCCTATCAAATGTTTTTGAATGGGAATTTTGTATATGATGCTCCTAATTATAGAAAAGGGTTTTAATTTCTTTATATTATTTTATAATGTTTTTTATGATCAGAATTTTTATAACATAGATATTAATCATTGATTTTGATGACTCTTAACTTTTCCATGTTTTGATATGTTATGATAAAGGTATTTTTGAGTATGGTTTATTTTATTATTCACTCGTTCAATCTGATTATTTCTTAAAACCCCTATGAACTTGTTATGCTCATTGAAGAAATTCAATTACAAATTCTAATATCTACCCTTACATAGAATTTGTGATCACCCTTATTATATTTCCTTTTCCCTACATTATCAATAAATAATTTTGAATTAATTATTTCTTGAAGGGATATCATATGGATGATGTGGATAACCTAATTTGATATAAGAAAAATTGGGTATAATTGGAGTTGATGTTTATATTTCTGAAATAGCTATTTATGAATCCATCTGAATATGAGTTGGTCGTAATTATATAAAACTCTAAAAATAAATGGTACTAGATAATATAAGTGATCCAATATTTTCTTTTCATATTGTATATTTTGGATGGCGCATACTGGGTCACCACTATCTGTATCAATGCTGGAATTGAAATGTTAATAACTTCAACATTGAATCCATGAGTGTGGGTTCTGGGATATTATAGTTGGTAATAAATTAAAGGATTAGATAGCTTTGGATATTGGGATGATTTAAAGGGATGAAATCTCAAGAGTTATTGATACCATTATGGGTATATAATGTTAATGTTCATCATAAGTTCAATGTCATAGACACTGTATATGTGGGGTTTTAAGAAGTATAATTTTCTAGGTTACTAAAATTTTGGGATATTTTTTGGTGGGTTAGGGAATTTGTAAACCCTAGGATCAACATCATGTTTTATTCAGTGAGATATTATTTTTTATAATGGTTAATGAAAAGGAAACCCATATGTAGGGTGACTACCCATCGTCTTCGGAAAGGTGATGGGGCTTGAACCCATGACTAGAATATGATAAGGGTTTCCTCCCTACCACTAGCCTATGTGATTTATGGATTACTATGAAATTTTCAATAGGTCAAGAGTAATTCTATTTTGAAAAAATATGGGATATTTGTGGAATAACGGTTGATTTATCTTGAAATAATATATGATAATGTCATTTTAATCTTTGTATTTTGAACATAGTTAAGAAATGATGGAAGAATTTAAACGAGGGTAATTTATGGAAATATTTTGTTTGAACATTGGGTATTTCGATTTAAATTTAGAGAAAAATGTATGATGGTCTATTAATTTTGGGAATTATTTTAACATGTTCTAACCATTGCGGTTCTGGTTATTGTTCAAGGATAAGAGGAATAGCTTTTTAACCCTTTTATAGTTATGTGGTATTTAATTTTTTTTTTGTGCTCAAAAAATGAAAAATTAATCCTGAATACACATCATTTGAGATAAATATGAGATTATGGAAGGAATTTATTAATGTGTGAAATTATACTCATCAATTAGTGTATTTGAATATTCTATTAGTCTATAGAGTATGATAATTCCTCAACATAAGAAAAAGGATCTCAAAAAAATTTATTATCTGAGTACATTAAATTTGGATGAACTTATGGTGTTTTAGATCATCATATATTTATGGTTTTCATTCCCTTAACATTTAATTTATCATTCAAATTATTTTTATCAATGAAATGAATCACTCTCTACAAGTATTTACAATTTTCCACCAATCCCAAATATGTTCTCTTATTTTGGAAACTTATTATGGGTTACTCAAAATGTCCTTTTTTACTTCTATTTATCTCTTATAAAGATGATTTTTTATTGAAAATTTTTATGATGTGTGTTTATAATAATTTATTTTCAAAATTTCACCCTTTTATTAATGATTTAAAGTTCAAATTGTGAGGACAAGATTTATAAGGGGGGGGGGTATAACACCCGGACATTTCAAAAGAAGAAAATTATATTTTATAGAATAAAGGACACAAAAAACTATGATCATATTGTGTTAACTACAAAACTTATTTTATCTTGAGTTACATTAAAACCTTAATACTATTTTTTATAGCATATTCAACACGCAACATAGAAATTAAATGACCAATGATATATATTACCTTCTTAACTAAGCAGTTACATTGATGGTTATGAAGAATAATAACTAATTTTTGAAATATGTAAACATATATATTAATATATATATATATATATATATTTCTCATTATAAATTATTAATAAATATTTAGTAAATAATCAATCAATTTTTTGTAAAATAGTTTTATTCTTCCAAAAAAACATTTTCTTCAAAAATGAATGTTAAGACATTTAATGAAGAAAATATGGTATTCAATTTTTTGTAATAGTTATGAAAAATAATTGATAATGGAATTTAATTTTGGAAATTGGAATATTAAATTTTATTTGGGGTGACGTTTTGATAATTCTCGAAAAAATGCTAATTTTTCAGTGAGTAGTGAAAAATACTGATATTTTTAAAAAATATTCTATTTTCAATAAATTAATTAATTTAAAAGTAACATATTTATTGAATATTTTTTTATGTGAAATAGTTATTTTTTTAATATTTAATCCAATTATTTACTTTTAATCAACTTTATATTGGTTTTTATTATATGTTTGTTTTTGGCTAAAAATTTGGGTTTTCAGAATACTGTTTCAAAATGCATAATATTTCTCCATATTGATTAATTTTAAAAAATTACTAATCAGAATGTTTTAAATAATATTTATTGGATATATATAATTAAATATTAAATTATTTTCATACAATTACTTTTATTATTCATATAGTTAATATAGAATCAACTTTAAAAAACACTCTTCTTAAAAACCTATTTATCACCGTGTGTACGAGATTAATATTAAATTAAAATTTTCCAATTATGTAAATTGAATTAGAAAAATATATTCTTTATTTTTAATTATAATAATTTATAATGGATAATATGTACAACAAAATAATTTTAACATAGTAATTATTAAAAATACTTAACAAGAATCACAACGATTAATGTATAAATGCGTTTACCGGGGGATTAAACGTTAAACATAAGGGTTAAAATGAACTAAAAATTGGTAAAACAAAACTTTTATAGAACTATTTATACCATTATGACATTGGGATATACATTTATGAGTTTGGGGGAAAATATTACTTCAATACAACATATAGAATTTCTTTAGTAACAAAAAGGACAAAAAGGAACATTTTCTTTAAAATTTTTATAAATCCTTGGGATTGGAAAAAAATATTAGTGAGGTTATAAATATTATTTTAAATGTAAATTATTATTTTATATCATTATAATTTATTTTAATTTAATTAGAGATTAAATAATTACTTTAAATACTTAAGAAACGACAATGTATTAAATATTTAATTAATAATTAGCAATGATAAATGATACTAAAAATAATAAAGTTGAGAAAATTGTATGAATTATTATCTCCTATTAATATTTTTGAAATTAATATTTAATTTTAAAAAGGTATTAGAATAATATGTTCTAATTCCATCATTGTATATATATTTTTTTAATTCAAATTTAATGAATAATTTCAAAATTGACAATAATGTTATTTTATAATAGATGATATTTTATTATATGATTTAAAATTCATAAAAATAATAGTTTATGACAAGTTATTTTAAAACTATAATAAATTTAAAATATTTTCTATACATATACCAATTTTTGTTTTATAATGAATTTATTGATTGCTAAATAGTAATAACAATGTTTTCACGGTTAAGGTTAAAATGATGTTTTTTCGCATCATATGTGTTTGTGTTGAAATTAATTTTAAAGACACATAATATTTTTTTGATAAATTTTATTTAATAATTATAATTAATTGTTAAAACATATCTTCTAATTTTCACTTTAATTTAGTCTCAATATATAAATTACTTAGGTTAGAAAACAAGTTATCATAATGAAAAACCCAAATGAAAACATTAAGAAAACATAAGAGTTAGGGAAAACATCTTTAAAACATATGATTTATTATGTTATTTAGGTGTGTAATCACCATATAATCCCTCAAACCAATTAACTAAAATAATGGATCCACTTGGAGTTATTATTACATCCCATTAGTGAATACTTTTGTGTATTTACAAAAACACCAATGCTCCTCAATTATTAAAGGGAACTAACTCCCCTCACATATCCACACCTATAAATCCATCTGGGTCGTCAAAACACTATCCAAATCACTTATTAACTTCTTTATTATAATCCTATAATCCTTAATTTGGGGAAACATCTATATATGTATGGAATTTGGTGGAAACCAAATAGAGTTACCAAAAAAAGAGCTAACATTCCTCAATGAGCTTTATTGTTTTTTTCTCTATCAACCCCTTAATTATTATTATACATTAATGATATAATAAAAATATTATATTATATATATGTATATTTTTTTATTTTAATGTAATGACCAATAACCTTACACACATCGAAAAAATGGGTTATGAAATCATTATTCATGTGTATGGTAAAATGTCGCCTTGCAAAACAATGTCTTTCATTTTTCCATTACTATATCTCACAGTAGAATATGATGATGAATATAATGTTTATATTTTATATTTATTACATAATTATACATATTTATTCATTAGTAAATATATAACTTTCTTTCCATTCTATAAGGGATATGATAACGTCGCTCGTGTGTACGGAGGACTACCACCTTGCGAAGCGATGCCATTTTTTCACTAGGGCATTACATAGAAGGTAATAAGGTTATTAATATATATATATATATATTATTTAAATAATATATATATAATATTCTTGAAATATTTATCATTCAATAAATTTAATATATCATTTTATTTTTACCTTTTCACACATTAAAAGATTGATGATGTCATTCATGGACATGTGGACTATCTCCTCCTCAAAGGGGTGAGATTCCTTTTTAACCACCTCATCACAAGAATTGTATATATAATTATATATAGTTAACAAGTTATTTTTGATATTATTATAATTTTATAATGATAAAATATTATTTACCTTCTTTTTAAAATGATCATTGAAAAATGAAATGTTACTAATGCGTACATACAACCTACCGTCTCTATTATCATAACCTTTGTTCATTATTCATTATCATACAACATGATGTGTCTAAAAAGTATATTTGATATATAATTATTATAAATATGTTATTATTATTATTATTTATATGTTTAAATAATTAAAACTTTGACCATATTCAACCCACCTAAGTCGTTTTGACACACAAACCAAATATTGTCAAAGCATCTGACGTAAAATTAATATATTAAGTAGTTATATATAACAATATTAATATTTTAAATAAAAGAAATAAATAACTTTTAAAACGTTCTAAATAAATTAAACCATTAACATAGGTTTTTCATTAATGAAGATAATGACTCACAAGACATGTTGGGATGAAGGTAAGGGTTTTCTCAACTCACTTTTACTTCGGTGAGATATATGTCATATTGATCAATTATATTTTTTTAGATGTGTATAAATCCAATTAATGTATTTTATGATTATTATAAACAAATTTATGGTGATTGATATTTAAATTTTAGGATCTCTATTTCATTTTTCTTACAGTTTCAAAGTCACCAAATACATAAGTGATTTTTGTCCCAAGCTTCCTTCTCTGAGACATTTGTTATATTATATACCTATATTATTTTATGAGGTTCATATAATTACCCTTTTACATTTTATATAATGAATATAATTATTTTTAAATATAATATAATTTTCATTTAATGTTTTCATTTAATGAGGATTTTGATTCAGAGTTACAAAAGTGGTAAGATTATTTTATTACAATATGATCATTAATCAAGATTATGTATGATTAAGTATCCATTGTTTAAATCATATAATTATTGTTAATTAAATTATCCTATGGTTAGTAATAATATTTTAAATTAATTTTATCATTTTGAAACACTTTGTTTTTTAAAATATTTAATAACTTGTTTCATAGAAAATCTAACATCATTTCTCTCTTAGGTCTGAAACCTGCTTTCTTTAAAAACCATATTTTATAAAAATATATTAAAAAATTGTTTATAAAATTTTCAAAATGATTTATTAAATGCATTTTTAAACAATTTTACCTTTCTAAACATAAAATTAATCTTCTAGTTTCTTTCCAAACAAGTAACTCTTTATACTTTTTATTGTGTGAATGAAATGATCTTTATGACATATATGAATTACACAATAACATGGCCATAATTGTTTTGAAGAATCATTTGAATTTTTAAAAGATTATTTTAAAATAAAAATATTTCTTAATATTCTTGGAATTATTCTTTTGGGAAATTTTTTTACAAAGAAATTTATTTTCAAAATGATTCATTTGTTAAAAAGTGATTTTAAAAATGAAAAGGACATTATCCTAAAGAAGTTTTTTAATAATATTTTAATGGTATTTCCATTCATCAAAATTAAAAAACCCTATTGTTACCTATGATACAATGTCAATATTTTTTAATTATTCCATCATCATTATTTATCTTGATGGATTAAAATTGTTTCAATGATACAGTTATGGAACTCATTTATTTTCCATGCGCTTGCCATGTTTCAAAGTGATTATTATGGAACCCTTTTCCTTTAAATAGGTTAATCATGTTACAATGATATAAATATTAAAAACAAATATTTTCAATAGGTTTATCAGTTTATAAAAGAATAATGATTTTTATGACTTCTATGATGAAATGAGAGCTCTTTATACTTTATATTTGTTGTGGTTATTGGATATTACTTATATGATTGGGAGTCCCAGCTAACATTGGTTGATCCTGTTCTAAATTACATGATGGGGTTGCTCAGATAGTTCTGGGTGATCCCATTATAGCTTAAATATTTTTTTCACCATTATAGTTCTCCAATGAATTCAGTAATAATTATATTGGAAGTTGGCCAAACTATTATTGCAATTAAAATGTTTTTGAATGGGTTTTATGAATATGATGCTCCAAGTTACTGAAAAAGGTTTCAATTTATTATTATGGGTTTATAATGTTTCTTATATAAAATATTGATATAACATAAGTCATGATTATTGATTGTTATGACTCTTTCCTTTTCTATATTTTCATATTTTATGATCCATGTATTGATGTGTGTGAGTTATTTTATGATTATCTAATGCACTTTGATTATTTCGTCATACCCTTATGAACTTCTTATGCTCATTGATGAAATTAAATTGGAAATGATCATATCTAAAATTACATAGAATATTATATAACCCTCATTATGTTTCCCTTTTTCAGGGATATAAATAAATTCTGTGTAATGAAATATATCTAGATGGGATTAAAAATGGATGATGTTGATGAATTAATGAGAAATAAGAAATGGTGGGTATAAAGGGAGATAGTGTTCGTCTTTATGAAATAGTTTTTATCAATATTTGTTTATATGAGTTGGTCCTAATTTTCTAAACCTCTAAAACTAAAATTTATTAAATAATGTATGTGGTACAAAATTTCTTTTTTATATTTTATGTTTTGGATGGGGAAAATTGGGTTACCTCTATCAGTATCAAAGTCAAAAATGTGAAGTTTATGATTTGAGCATCGAATATGGGAGTGCATGTTTTGGGCTATTATTATTGATGGTATTATAAGATTGTAAATGAATCAGATATAAATTTATAAAAAAATTTCTATTTATATATAGGTAGTTATAGCTCTTTAAAATAATTTCAATCAAAAGGTAAATGTTTTTTGTCTCAATTTTATTTCTATGAGCCACATTCCATGTTCAACACTTATTTCTTATATGGTGTATATACTTCCAATTAACATATTTTATAAAGTTTTAAGAAACATTATGGGGATATACATGTCTCTATTATGTTTTCTATTTCATTAGGATTTTATTAGAATGTTACCATAACAGTATGAGTTTTTTGGGATAATATTATTATTTAATTGAATTTTTTATGATTATGTTTCCAATAACGAATTTCAAGATATAATTCTCAATAGTCAAATGATTTTTTATACTATTGACATTTATAGAGAATTAATGTTTTTCATCCATTATCCTCCATTTTAAGTACTCAATAGTCCAAAATAATATTTGTTAGATAATTCAACATTAATTCTTTTCTTATAAAAAATACTCTTAATTCAATGTTAATTTTTTTCAGGAATGTTTTTATACTTCTATGAATTTTTAATTTCATTTTTAGAAATTATTGACATTTTTACAAATGATTTAAATTATATATTCTCGTCATCTTCTGAATTATTTACTTTATAATTTTTGAGAAAACATTAAAGGAATATTTTCTTAACATGAATGACATGAATATAATTTCCCATAATTATGGATGGTCAATGATTGGATTATTCCATTACAATTTCTAAGGTCATTTTCTAAGAAAAATGTTTTCCTTAAAATTTGGTTTTTTTTATTTTTAATAAGTGATTTAAAAATGAAATAGATATTTTTTAATGAAATTTTGTTGAGATTTTTTATATGAACTTTCAACTTAAGATAAAATCCATTAATGATAGATATGTTTTATTAAGGGTATTATCATATGATTCCATCCTTATTCTTTTTCTAGACGGTTTTTTATTTTGAGGATGATATGTTTATGAAACCTATTTACCTTCCATGGGAAATTATATGAAGAAATGTTGAAATTTTTATGAAAACCATTTCTTTTCCAAGAATACGCATATACGATGAATGACTTATGCTATTTTCATTTACATAGGATTGAATTAGGATTATATGATGGTTGGGTCTGTTAAATCCCTCTAAGGTATTGGATAAAGATAGATAAAACATTAGATAAATATGTTATACATGAACCTAACTTCATGTTCGAAATTTTATAAATGGACCATGTATTCATGTTTGTAAGATTATTAATGATCCTTATTTCAAGTCTTCATATTTTTTAGAGGACATGATTCCATCCTTAACATTACGAGTAATCCAATTTATATTTATACATGATCGAAATGACACAATAATATGTTTTTACATATCCCTATGTCTATGTTAATCTATTTTATCTTCTGTTCTTTGGTTCATATGTGATTAATATCTTATAAACTGCCAAGAATTATTCCATGACTCACGATTATGTTATATTATATACATGGGTTTATTTTAAAATAGTAATCTCATGTTATCATACACTTATTATAATGTCATATTTATGTAATCATTGATATCTTACTTGATTACCCTTACTGAGTATCATAGCTCAACCTTTATTATATTTTATTTACCTAGGTTTTGAACAATGATTTTTTGTATGATACATATAAGAAGGGGTCTAGTTATGATCATCTTAGTGGGAGATGATATAGATCCATTATGAAAAAGTTTTTTATGTATAAATTTTTTCAACGATACTAGTACTAGATGATTCTAGAATGGATGATAATGTTATTCCTTGAATATTCATTTAAAAATATGCAATCATTATGTATTAAAAATACGGGTCTTTGTACAAACAGAAAAACCCTAAGAAACATCCCAGCAGGTCCCTATCCTAAAATAACACCATGGAAAGAATTGATTAACTATGGAGTGCTAATCATATAAAACAAGAGTACCTCCCAAGAGGGCACCCATTATATTACTACTCTTTCCCAAGAATTATTTTCTATGGAGTTTTAATTGGATCCAGTGTACAGATGCTGATGTGTGTGTATAATAACCCATGTAGCTTGTTTTAAATTTTTTGGATATTTTTTTTATTTTTGAATATTTTAACTTGAATAAATTTATGAAATATTTATGTATTTTTTTAATTTAATAAACAAATATCATTTAGGATTTTGAATATTTTATAGGTGGTCAACATTAATAATATGATTAGTATTAGTGTTATGTAAATACATTAGTATGTGTTTAGTGATTTTTTAATTATTATGGAAGAATATATTTATTGTGTTGAATAAAATAGAATGTACAATTAATAAATTTTTATTATAAATTTTGAAATAGTAATTATGAAAATTATGTGAAATATTTAATAATAAAAATAATTATTTATTATTATTTTTATTAAAGTGGGAAAAGAATTGGTGTGTATATATGTATTCGATAAATATATATATACATATGTATATATATATATATTTATTGTTGGGAATAAATATAAATAAATATACTCATTTGTGTATAAATATATTTGTTGAAATCATGATGTAGCATCACTCAACCCTCATGCCCCTCTCTCCTCTCCCTATCTCTCTATCATATTATTGTTATTACTATTAATATATTCAGAATTAAATAATCAATATATTTTTCTGATATTGATCACATTGATATGCTGTTAGTGGTATTGTATTTTTCATTATAATTGATTGGTGAATATCAATTTTTTTTCATAGGAGATGAGGTATTTTTTAATATTATTTACTGAAAAAATTTCATTATTTATTTAATTTCTCCTTCAATATTTGTCAAAATAACTCTCTTCTAGCAATTTTGGATTCGTTTTAATGAGAGAATGATAACCCAAGGTTTCTTTTCACAGGGGATGGATAATTTTATCCATATCTAATTAATTTCAAATACCATGGTTAAATTGAAAAAATGATGTTTAATAATAAATATTTTTTGACACCACTAATATTGTCACAAATTTTCCATGTATTATTTTTCTAAATATTATATGGAATTATTTAGAGACCAAGTACTGAGATAACACATCATTCCGAGGCATGGTTACCCTGGAATGGTGGTTATAACATTTTATTTTAAGTGAGTTGGTGTGTGCGTGTGGTTCGAAAAATTTACAAAAAGATTCCATGATAAAAAATATGAGGGCATCATTGCATCCAGGACGATGACTTTCCCTATTATTAGACACAACCTCGACTGGCGTGGGTCAAGGGAAGAATTTAATTTTTGGACATTTTAAGTAAAATAATATAAAATAAATAAATTTAAAATTTTATTTTATTTTATTTGGCAACGTTCACCACAACATAAAAACGAGGCATCTATTTCGATAATTAATGACCTAGAAATATTATTCCGAAATAGTAGCATTGACTCATTAATGCCACAACATAACATCAATGACTCAATGGGAATCAACGCTAAATCACGTTCCCTCTTTTTTCTAGTATAATCGATTGTTGGTCCCTAGAATAAGATTAAGTGAATCTCTGAAAATTAATGGTGCTTTGGAGAGAAATCTCGACTACGAACAACGAAAAACCAAATGTGTGAACCACTATGAAAACAGAGTTGAAGGATCTCAGTGTTGATGGTATCATGATACCTTCATCATTTATTGATCCCACATCAATGAAGAGGTTATATTTTATGTTTTTTTCTTCCCCGTTCTTTAATTCAACGATAAACGCGGAACAACCCACAAACCGGTTGATCTGTGCATCGTCATTCTTGTAGGAGGGCTTCATCTGGTTTGTTCATGGTGAATTTATTATTCCTTGTTTTATGCTTTTAATTTAAACCATTTAAGCCATCTAACATGAGAGGATTAACGTCATGATGAACGATGGAGGAGGTTCATTCCACTTTTGTTTATGGGATTTCTTCCTCTCTCTTCCCTACGTTCTTCATGTTCTCTACGAGGATAAGAATGAGGAATATTTTCATGGTCTTTCCTCTTTACAAAGATCCCAAACAAGATATCCAACCTCATGATGACCTAGTAGAGGTGTGACGACGATGGCAGTGGACGAATCGACATGGTTCAGGAGTTCTTGTTCTTCAAGTGTTCTTAGTGTGGGTGCATTATAATGAATTTTTGGGGCTGATCGATGGACCGAAACCAGCGGAATTAACGTCGGGGTATTAGGGTAACCTAAACTCATGAGTTTTATGGCGATCATATGTTCAGATAAAAGAAAAAGCATCACTAGAGGTGCACTGGTGAAAAACCAGCGATTCTGGAAATTTTTGAAGAACACAACATGTAACTCGAAGAACACATTGTGTGGGACCATCTCTGTGGTAGCTAGTTTTTCAGGAGGCAGACAAGTATCACATGGAATGTGACCCCAATCACACGAAATGGGGCCCCTTCCAAAAATCTTGGCGTGTATTCTCGGAATTACATGGACATGGGATGGACTACATGGCTTCGCAACCCGACTTGTAGACCCGACACGACATAGTAGAGGTGGCTACACGTGACTCGTTTTGTATCTAAGGGATAAAAAGACTTGGGGTGGTGAAAACAACTATGTAATCCACCACATAGCTAGACCAGGCTGGTTACCTGAGTTGCCCCATTTACCGGTTACACGGGATGGCCCACACTGGTTGAATCCAAGAATGGGCACACAACCGTGTACACGGAGGGAATCCCAGTTACTCAGATACTGTGTGTGGTCTATCCTACACGCCATGTACATACCCCCATCAACACAACATGTTGTTCTGAATTGGGCCATTTTACAGAGGCAGTACCCATAGTCAAGAGACATGTTGTGTGACCCTTCTACACACTATGTATACCCTAGAACATGGCAGGATCCTCTTGTCTGCCATTCCTAGTATAAGTTTTTTTTGGGTTAGTTCCCTTTTTTTCTCATTCCCTTGAAGGTCAGGTATTATTTCCATCCACAAGAGTATGACCCCTTTAGTAGGACATTCCGAGAAAGAGTAAAAAATTCCAACTAGAGTCCCAGAGTGAGATCCTCTATCTATTATTGTCTCTAGGTAGAGTTAGGTATCAACCTGACTAATCCAACCTGACGTTGAACCCTTACTTAGCAAAAGAATCTGGATGATTCATGATATTCTCCAAGGCCCTAGTAGTGATCCTCATCTGTTTATCGTGATCTCTTTCCCCACTCTAGTGTTTTTTCTCATGAAATGAGTGTATCTATCTATCATATATTTTAACGAAGAATAGTAATTCCGGGAAGGATGCCATAATAGATATCAGACTCATTGAGTGAGTTTTCCCAGACTAGTGCTTCGTCAAATCTTCGAACTGAACCCCTAGCATGGGTATGCAGTCATGTGACTTCTCTATATACTATGAGATTGGGTTTCAAGTATATCTGGTTGTGTTTCTCTTGTTATAGGTTTAGTAGACATATACTGTGTAGAGATGATTTTACCATTAAATTACATATTTATTTTCAAATTTTATGGAATTCTACTAAGTATTGTTATACACACCCCGACAAAGACTTTTCCCGCATTTGTCATGTCTTGTGCAGATGAGCAGCCTTTTGATGGAGTCTAGGGAGGACCAGGAACAGAAAAACAATTTGGGAGTTCCCTACAGGCCATTGTGTTTCTATGACTATAAGTACTAGTTCTATTACCTCTTTGTGCTTACAGGTTGGACTTTGTAGTTTGCAGTCTCTTGTATTTGGTGGGCTTGTATTCTGGACCAATTTACTTTTTGCACTTTACATTCTGTTGTACTCTCTTTTTTGGTATTAGTTGTATGAATTCATTTTGTTCCTTAGTGATTTTTTTAATTTCATCATTTTAGGGTTAGAGATGTGTGTATGTGTGTACATGTACTTAGTAAATGTCTCCCATGTCAGTGTTATTCCTACTCAATGCTAGTCACCATCCCCTGGCCTATTGGAGGCAGGATTCTTGGAGTCACAATGTGGGCCCTGTTGGGACGGGTCGTGATAGAGTGGTATCAAAGGTTTCCAGTTCTTCCTTTAGACCAAGAGTCTATGATATTTGGTTTGGGGAAATAGTGTTAAGTGTTTCGAGCTTGGATTTCAGGCCAGAGAATCTAGTGTTGGTGCAGGCTCCTGATGTATCCATACAACAAGACTCTAATAAACTACTTTTCAACTCGATAAATGAAAAAAATAGTTGTGTGGAAGTGAAACAATGAAACATGCATCATACAAGAATGGGTTGTGTTTTCCGTGTGCTTTGTGTCAAATATCTATATATACACATAGACCATGGAACATCTTTTTTCCTTACAGAATGCCTCCATGATGCATATTTTCTAGGATTTAATAGCTCGATCACGAGGATGACCCCCTCAGTGATGAGTCTTTTATACAAGGACCAATTCCCTAGGAGTTACCTCCATGTGGTACCCCTTCTTTACCACCAACAGCGGAGTATCCCATGGTAGCTAAAATACCGATAGATATAGGGAACAGACTGATCATGATCCATGTGTTCCAAATACACAAACCCCTTTGTTTTGAGGTGAGCCCAACCCACAAGTGGCTGATGACTGGATTGAGGCAGTGGCAAGATTTTTTCATTTAGTGAGAAGACCAATGGACCAGATGGTGATCCCATGACTGAGCCTTCTTCAGGGTTCAGTGGGGAGATAGTGGATTTTGACCACACATAATCACGGTGAGGAGACTCCTTTCTAGATGCAGTTTGAGAAAATATTTATGGAGGTGTTCTCTCTGGTTATGATGAGAGTAGTTCATATCCAAGATATTATTCAGCTCCAATAGGATAGTTTTACGGTGACCGACTATTCCTCAAGGTTTACCAACCTCGCTAGGTACTCGATGGATTTGGTCAGGTATAGGTTCTTTAGAAATTGTACCTTTGAGAAAATTCTACTATAGGACATATGAGATAGTGTCATGCCTCTTTGCATTTTGACTTATGTTGGAGTAACCGAGTGGGCCATGGGCATCGAGATATTATTAGTGGAGCCGAGGAAACTAGTTGAAGTCAGCAGCAGGCAGAGAGGTGTGGAGACCCCAACAGTAGGGAGCCGACATTAAGAACATGGTTTGGGACATGGGAGACATCACAGGGGGACCTAGGATAGGGATCAATAGCGTATGGAACTATGTATCGATCAAGTCCGTCTTCGGAGAGGCGATTCTACTCGTGAGAAGTTGAGGAATATCTCACTAGAGAATGCACAACCCATCGAGTTGCTAATAGGGAATTGGTGGATGTACCACCGAGGTAGAGGTAGAGAGTGGATTAGACATCCCCTCTAGGTGTAGTACATGGAAGAAAAGTAGTGAGATATGTAGTTGGTGGTATATTCTTTGATCTACTCCTACCACCATCCCCGGGAAGTTCACACCAGGCTCATGGGACTGGGGGGTTGGGGTGGGGACAACTACATGTGGTCGATCCGTATGTCCCATGGATTCCAGGGATGATCTGAGTAACGATTAATGTCTTTTTAACCTTAGCTACCATACATATAGTCGTAGGTTCCCATCATTCCTTCCTCACCACATGTCTTGGAGAAACCTTGAGATTCTGGTAGAGCAGTATATTCAACCTTTATTCTTGGAGACACCTATGGGTGGAGATTCAATGATCACACATCTTTAAAGAAAGTATGATCTTTACCATGGAGGTGAGAGTTTTAGTTGTAAACTCATTTTGGAAGCGTACAAGCCTTAATGATGTCATTCTCGGTATGAATTTTTTATCTTCGGTCCATACCGAGATTGACTGCTTTAGGCAAAGAGTGTGGTGTGTCTGCAACGATGGGATGTGGTTTTATTTTATTAGTGAAAAGGATACCCAGGCAGCATACGATGGGTTCATTCAATAATGGGTACAAATAATTACTCATGAGTTGGATAGACATACCCTCAGAGCAGCAGATGCTGTGAGATTTTTGTTCTTAGTAGTAGTGGAGGAGGATGAGGTTTCTTTCCTGAAGATGTTGTAGGGATACCTCCTTGTTGGGAGATTGACTTATGCGTCTACTTACACCCCAAGAAGACATTGATATCCTCACCAGCATATTGGATGGCTCTGATAGAGCTTGGGAAGATGAGGGTGTAGTTAGAGGATCTACAGAGTATGGTCTCTATAAGACCTAATGTTTCACCATGGGAAGCCCCAACATTTCAACCCGGGCAACCCCAGTTTTATTTTCAAAGAAGGGATATGGGAGTTTGAGGTTGTGTAAGGATTACCAGTACCTGAACCAGGTGACTGTGAAGACAAGTATCCATTTATGATGATCAGAGACCTATTTGATCAGTTGAGAGGGGCACATTGGTTCTTGAAGGTTTACCTTAGGGTAGATTATCACCATCTTCGGGTACATGGTGAGGATAGATTGAAGATGGATTTCAGATGTCGCTATGGTCAATACGAGTACCTAGTGATGCCTTTTAGTGTGAAAAATGATTCCACAGTGTTCATGGGACTTATGAACCAGATATTCCATCCTTATTTCGACTGGTTCATAGTGGTCTTCATCAATGATATCCTTGTTCACTCGACATCCGAGGAGGAGCACGCGAGACACCTTCGAATGGTTCTAGACGTACTCCGAGAGCACAATATTTATGGGACTCTATGAATGTTCCAGTTCTGAAAACATGATGTTCACTTTATGGGACATGTTATCTCATTATATGGAGTTGTAGTGGACCCAGCCAATGTCACCATGGTTTTAGCATGGGAGCCCCCTCAGAGTGTGATAGAGGTGTGGAGCTTTCATGCACTGGAAGGATACTACCGAAGATTTATCCCTAAATTCTCCAAGATATTGGAATCAATGAAAGCCTTGACCCGGAAGGGGTAGCCATTCGTCTGGAAGGAGAAGTGAAACTAGTCATTCCAGTAGTTGAGGCAGAATTTGAAGAGCGCACCAATCTTGATATTTCCAGAATAAGGTGTCAATTATGCTGTTCTCTGTGACACAGTAGGGACCGGGATCGACTATGTCTTGATCCAGGGATAGGCAGTGAATTTTTATGGTTCATTCCGGCTTATTCCACATGAGTAGAACAATGCGACCCATGATCCTGAGTTGGTAGTGGTAGTCATCGTATTGAAGATTTGGTGGCACTACCTTATGGGAGAGATATTTATTATCTATTCAGACCACAAGATCCCCAAATACATCTTATTTATTGTGGATCAAAATTTTAGGCAGATTCAATGGATAGAGTTTATCTAGGACATTGATTTCGAGATCATTTATAATCATGGGAAGCATATACAAATGGCAGATGCTGTTAGATAAATATTTATCTCCCAACTATTATGTGAGGGGACATAGTAGTTTTCCTTGTTACAGTTATCCTTCATGGACATAGAGGATGCAACATAACTTCATTCAATGGTTTTCACCACTCCTCTCTTACATTGAGTTAGGGAGGCATATCTTGGGGATGTCGACTGTGAGGCATTACGTGGTCAGTTATGCGTAGGACATAATCCTATTGGATATTGTCATTGTGGGGAGAACATGGTTATTTTCAGAGGATGCTCTGTTGTTCCATTGGAATTTTGGGAGGAGGTTCTGAGGGAGTTTCACATAGTCCCCCTTGACATTACATCATGGAGTTGAGAAAATGTACCATGACCTTCGGTGTCAGTTTTGGTGGACAGGTATGAAGAAGGAGGTAAAAAAGTTCATTCCCCAATCCTTTCATGCCAGTAGGAGAAGGATAAGCACCAGGTTCTTGAAGGGTTATCACACCCCTGGAATTGCCATTGAAAACATGTGATGGGATATCAGTGGAATTCGTGACTGGATTACCATGAAAATCTGAGGGACACAATTTCATCTCTGTGATCATTGACCGACTCACTCTGTTGGCCCACTTATGAGCTATCTGGGAGAAGAGTTCTTTAGAGATATTAGGAAGCCTCTATGTGTTAGAGAAAGTTTTACTTCTGGGTGTCCCTTTGAATATAATCTCAGATCACGATGCTCGCCTCACTTCCCGATTGTAGAAGGTATTGTAGGAGGTGTTTGGGACTTAGCTACGCTAGAGCGTGGTGTTCAATCCCTAGACCGATGGTCAGACGAAGAGGATCATTTAGGTTATAGAGGATACGTTGCGGGCCTGTATCTTGAACATCGGTTATTGTTGGGAGGACCACATACCACCGGTGAAGTTTACATACAATAAAAACTACCACTCCACCATTGGCATGGCACCATTGAAGGTGTTATATAGGTGACCCTAACAATCACCGCTTGTCTAGACCGACCACTGGGAGTAAGCACTCATTGGTCCAAAGTTGGTGTGAGATACCACCAAGAGGGTGAATATCATCCAAGAGTGGATGAAGACTACAAAAATCTGGAATAAGTCTTATGCTAATAAAAGATAGAGACCTCTGGGGTTCAAAGAGGGAGACCATGTCTTCCTTCTCCTCTCATATCGATGAGGGTTGTAGATATTTGGATAGGGTGGAAAATAATCCCCAAGGTTCATTTTCCATTTTTAGGTACTACATAGAGATGGTGAGGTGGTGTACCACCTAGACCTACCACCATAGTTGCACCAAGTACATAATGTCTTCCATGTGTCATAGTTGAGGAGGTAGGTGCATGAACCATCACACCTCATCGACTGGGGAAAGCATGACATCGAGGATGGAGGAAACTTTGATGAGTACCTTATGGAGATCAAGGATCATTAGGAGAGGATCCATCATGGGTGATCGATTCCCTTTGGGAACTTCTGGTGGCAGCACATGAACATTCAAGACGACACCTAGGAGCGGGAGCCTGAAATCCATGCCCATTACCAACATCTTTTTGTGTAACACTTGTTTTGGATTTTCGGGGAATAAAAGCCCCAATGTGGGGAGAATTTAATGTCTCATATTTTCTATGTATTAAATGTTATATGCAATTATTTCAAGACCATGCGTGGAGACGACAAGTCATTCCGAGGGATGATGAGCCCAGAATGGTGGTTTGAACTTTTTAATTTAACTGACTTGGCGTGTATGTGCAGTTGTATAAGATTAAAAATGGATGCCTGAATTAAAAATATGATTGCACCATTGAATCTGAGACAATGAATTTACCTAAGAACAGGCCTAAACACAACCAGCACGGGTCGGGGGAAAAAAGTTAATATTCAGACATTTTATGTTAAATAAAATAAAATAAAATAAATTTAAAAGATTATTTTAATTTATTTGGAAACATTTTCTGCAGGGAAATGACGAGGAAGAAATTTAAATAATTAGTGACACAACATAATAACATTGAAAAAGTAATACTGACTCATTAATGTTGTAACTCCCCATGATTTTATAGTACGTTATCCCTTTAAATTAATTCAATAGCTTTCACTACGCACAACACCAAGTTCGGGAGCACCACGAATTTACAAACTAGCTATTCGAAACGCAGTTATGAATAGTATTAACTGAATTTTTAATTTTATAAAATAAATATAATTTTAGAATACATATTTTGTGTTTCATTAAAATAGTATAAGAAAAAAATCATTTTTTTTATATAAATGAAGTATTTTTTTTAAAATGAAATTTTACCCACTTTAAATAGAGAACCCTTTTTAAATAAAATATCTGACACTTTTATATATTCAATTTGACAAAATAATCTTATTATTTAGAATAAGGACATAAAAAATTAGTTCGGATAAATTTTTGGTGTTTTTCTGATAACTTTAATATTTTGATGAATAATGAAAATACTAAATATTAATTGAATTTTTTTTAAAAAAAAATAATTTATAGTGTTAAATTATAAATTTGAATGGTTTTAAAGTATAATTAGATAATATTTTTATCTTCTAATTAAATTTTTGTCATTGGAAATAATTTTACATTTAAATTGGACATAAACACATATTAATCTTTTCATTGTTTTTTCTTCTCAAAAACCTGATTTTTGGTTTTGACAATGGGAATTAATTTTAAATTAATTTATGCATCTCTTTTTTTTTGAATTTGGATAAACGGATTCGATATTTGGTATCATAAGGTAAAATTGTCTAAATAGGTATCTTTTATTTTTAGACATTATGAATAGTAACTTTAGTTTATATTTTATTTACCAAGGTTGAAGGGTAAATCTGGTAAATAAGGGTAAAAAATAATATTATAATAATATTAGTTATCTTAAAATGTCTTATAACCCTACTGGATGATATATGTTTGACCATGGGAATCATTCTGTTTATTTTTGGACCCCATGGATCCCCTTGTAAGTGAAAATGACACTTTATAAAAATTAAATAAAAGTTATGGAAAATATAACATGAACATATATCTTTTAGTAAATTTTTTTAAGGGAATATATAAGTGATATTTTGGACCAAAAATTGTAATTAGAAGTCTAAATTAAATTATTAAATAATGATATTTTATTTATAATTTTTATTCATGACATAAATATATTTACTTATGACACAATAATGAGGCAATATTTTACTTATTAATGAAAGAATAAAATAAATGATATTATAAATATTAAAGTAAATATAATTAACCGGTTTTGTTGACATAGATGAATTTTTAAGGAGAATATGACAATTTTGGGTTGATTTAATGTATTGTTTTCGAAGTAATCAAGTTGTGAGGACATTCCCAAAAAACAAATACTAAATAGTGTCCAAATTAAAATAAACGAGTTTTTAAAACCAATACCATTTTATTAAATTATATATTAGTCTTAAAATTCTATGGTTCAGACAAAGGACTTATATAATGATATATATGTCATTAATGAACCAATTTAGTTTCTCTAGTATTTTTATATTATGTTTATTAACCATGTATTATAATAAAACATGAAGAAATATTTAAAGTTAAATTAATTATCTAAGAGTTAAATCTATAATATAAGCTTAATATGGTGACATAAACTTGTCTAAAACCAATTGGTTTGAGAGGTTTTTGACCCATAAAAACCTTATTCTCTAAATAAATCCATTTTGAATCATTATTAACCTATAATTAGTTTATATTAATTAATATTTCAAGCTCTTCTAAAAGTTCCCCACACCTCTCTTATAAAAGGGTATTTCTCTTCTCTCAAATTCACACCTCAAATTACAGTTGGCTTGACCAAAAACTCATCAAATCACCTAACAAATTTCATAAATTCATCCTAGAGGCCATAAATTGATCATAAATAGAACCTATAGGGACCTTTTGTTCAAATCAAAAGGTAGCACCTGAAGAAAAGGTTATTATTTCATCACCTCTTTCAATGTTCTTTTAATCTTCCACTTCTTCTTTCTCTGTGGTTTCTATAACAAAATAATATATATAGTACCTTATACATACTATGATGTTTTTATGAATATGGTACAACCATATTCATTATTTTATCCTTCTTATAGATTACAAAGTCACCATACGTGCGTACGCACGACTTATCGTCTTCACATCATGGTGTAGTTTGTTATTCAACTCTTAATTATTTGTATGTGTATAATAATTAGTATAATTGATTTAAATAATAAATATAAAATTTTAATGATTATGTTTATATAATATACCATCCAATTACACATCATTTTACAATTAATAGAATGATATTGTTCTCGTGTGCATGTACGGCTTACCGTCTCCAGGAATCGATGAGATTGATTTCCACATTAACCATTCAACAAGGATTATAAAAATATATATTATTAATAAGTTTGTAATATATTAAATAATAATTATAATGGATATATATATATACATATATCTCATTCACTTACTTCCGTTCAATACGATATGAAAACTGAAACAAATTTTATGCGTACGTACGACCTACTATCTCCATAAAAGGTGTTTTCCATTTTATATATCTATCTATTATAAATATTTATATTCTTAATTTATATTATACATAAATAATGTTTTATATTTTTGAATCAATTAATAATTATATAAGTGATATAATCAAGAATAACTAGTTAAAACATAGATGATAAAGAACGTGATTATTACCCAAAATGTTATTTTAACGTGGAAATTGTTATTAAATAAGTAGTATAAAGTCATAAATGAATTAATTATGATATAATAAATATGAATATGGTTATGGTATAATTTAATAACATACTATGGTCATTATAAATGAGTTTAAACTTACCCTCGACCAAAGTAAAGTATAAGGTAAGGGTTATTTCATCAATCTCATTATTATCCGAGATTGTTTATCTGTAAGTATCTACTAGGAAATATTAATAATCTATTTACATGATTAATTAAAATGTTTAAAAAGGAATATTTTAAGTTTTCATGTAATCTAATCCTTAACTAGATCATTATTTTAAATGTTTTTAAAGTTTTTTCTAAATCTTTTAATTAATGTCCATGTTTCCAAAACGAATTTAAGAATTTATTTACGTTGATGTGATTATTTTAATGTGTTAATATCATTAAAATGATTCAAATTGGTATGGGACACTTTGATTCAAAAGTCCCATTTAAATTAATTCCTTTATAAATTGTGTGACTTTTAAATGATTTCTTGAAAAGGGGTATTTCTCTCAAAGAGTTTTATTGATTATTTTCAACTATGTCATCATACTTTATTGGATATTATTATAAATAGAGGTTGATTTACTATAATACAATATTTCATATGCTATTGAGTGAGTTATGATATGTTTGACTGTGGATGTTTTGTTTTTATACCATTAATGATTTATGATTAATGTATTGACATTTCGTATTCTAGTTTTAGTATGAATGTTTATGTCATGTTTCACCATTTTTCATATGAGGAATGAATTTGACATATTAAGTGATGGGTGGGGACAGATATAGCCACTCTATGCATCAATAGGTCTTTTGAGACAAATTAGTGCCTTGGAACAAGGCCTTGACAAAAATTTTATTTTTAGTCTTGGAACAAGGCCTTGACTACGCGGTTATGATGTTCAACATTATGTATTCCCTCATTATAAAAGTAGATATCACATGTGATTATTTGACTAGTATAATATCCATGTGCATGTTTACATGGAAATTTTTTAATTATTTATACCATATTATTTTCATGTTTTATGTTTAAAAATATTTTCTTTTTCTTATACATCTTGAATTAGAAGTTTTTGGCTTCTGGTGAATTATTTTCCCTTACTGAGCATCTGAGATCACCCCTTTCTTATAGTTTATTTTCCCAGGATTACCTGAAATGTATTATGATTGATATGAAAGGTTAAGCTATGGTAATAATGGCATTCTCAAAGGATTATTTATGTTGTGTTGTATGTTAGAAAGTGTAATGTAACATTCATGGATGTAATCTATTTTCCAAGACTACTAAATTGATTAGTCCTTCGGGGCTTGATTCCATGTAATCATGCCAACGTAATAAAACAATGCACTGAATCGTTGTAACTAGGGTTGGGGAATTAGAGTTATTATTAGAGGAAGTTTATAAATATCCTTGAAAATTAGATTTAGATAAACTATGATTATGAAACATTACCCTAATATTGAATTTGAGGATTAGTTTTGAAGAACATCCAAATTTTTTGGTGAAGTAGATGTTATGTTGTTTTTCCAATAAATACATCCCTATCTGGACACTATTGGTAAATGTGGTTCTGGCACAGATCTACCTAGGAGTGAAAACTCTGACACGGAGTTTTGTGCTATACCTAGGGTATCTTGGAACAAGACAGTTGGCCTTACTGGGCATCTGGTTTACAATCCTAGGGGATATGCTTAGGATAATTCACATTTTCATTAAAAACCATTATGAAGGATTTATGAGTAAATATGTCAAAAAAACCATTTTTATGAGACTAGATGTGTGAAAATATTCATTTAATGTTTATGATTTTTCTATTTTTTGGATTATACAATATGATACCATCTAACCCAGTGTATATCTTCATTTTGAAATGGATCCCAGTAGAAGGAATGTAAACTCCAGCAATACGCATGATCCAATGAGTAAGAAGGATCATATATTTAATGTTCTAATCCAAATTTTAGAAAGGAAATTGTCTCCCACCTATCTATATCACATGAAGAAATAGTAACATGAAATAATAAGGTATGTTAATAATTCTTTGAGTCCTATGGATTTGAAGGGAAGCAAGAACAGAATAGGATGGAAAAAAGATGGATAAACGGAATAAGGGAAATAAGGATTTTCCCACATGTGATAACTGGTGAAAGAATGGCCTTGGTAAATGGTTGAAGGTAATGGGAGTATGTAATATTTTTATAGAAAAATTCCACCACGTTCGTGATTTTATGGGTATGAAAAATGTTTCAAATGTACATTGCTTTGTCTACAAGGAGTTGAGACACTACACGATTCAATGTAAAAATCATCAGAG
Source organism: Viscum album (assembly GCA_963277665.1). Lineage (NCBI taxonomy): Eukaryota > Viridiplantae > Streptophyta > Magnoliopsida > Santalales > Viscaceae > Viscum > Viscum album. Next base: position 1,985,300,911 of record OY728119.1, read on the forward strand.
AATGACCTAAATGATGCTATTGGATAACAATTAAGTTATGATACAAACACATATGAAGGGAAATGACTATTTTTCTTATGTTGTGTCATTTGAGTGTTGTAAAAATGATGTACTGGTATATGAATTATGGAAATTAATAAGGATTGTACTGTAGTACTATTTCATTAAGGATTTGAGATTATATGGTACCATGTAATGTGACAGAGTTTCAAGTGAAACACATTGGAAAATACATGGTTTAGGTAAAGATAAAAGTTAATATGGTCATGATACTGAGGTAGTGATTTTGGAATAAGAGATGATTTATTTGGATAAATTATATTTGATATTCTTGAATACCATGAAATTAATTAATTGTTTGTTTAATCCATCATTGTGGGAGTTTTTGACTTTAATATTTTGATAAATAGCGAAAAATACTAAAATTTAATTAAAATTTTTTTAATACACATATTTATAGTGTTAAATTATACATTTTAATGGTTTTTAATTTTAATTATATTATATTTTTATCATTTAATCCAATTTTGGTCATTTGATGTAATTTTACATTTAAATTGGACATAAAAACAAATCAATCTTTTGGTAGTTTATATTTCTAAAAAACACGCTTTTGGTTTTGAAAATGGGAAATAATTTTAAATTAATTTCATCAACTTCTGTGTTTTGAATTAGGAAAAATGGATTCCATATTTGGAATCAAAAGGGCCAAATTTTGTAAATAGGTAACTTTTATTTTTAGACATCATGAATAATAACTTCAGTAAATATTTTATTTACCATGGTAAAAGGGTAAATTCGGTATATAAGGGTAAAAAAATAATTTTATAATAATATTAAATTACCATAACACGTGTCCTAAACCTATTGGATGCTACATAGCCGGCCATGGGCATCTTTGGGTCAATTTCTGGACACATGGCTCCACTTGTAAGTGAAAATGACACTTTATAAAAATTAAATTAAAGTTAAGTAAAATGTAACAAAACATATATTTTTTAGTAAAGAATTTTTTATATGGTCTTATATAAGTGATATTTTAGACTATAAATATTCTTAGAAATCTAAAAATCTTTTATACATCATGATATTTTATTTATAATTTTTATACATTTAATAAATATATTAATTTGTGACATAATAATGATGCAGTATTTTCCTTATTAATGAATGAACCAAATAAATGATATTATAAATATTAAAATAATTATAATTAGAACGTTTTGATTATATACAATGAATTTTTTGGTTAATATTACATTTTTGGGTTGATTAAATTTTTTTTTCTAAGTAAGGATGTTGTGAAGATTTTCAAAAAAACTAAATACTAAATAGTGTTAAAATTGACATAAATGAGTTTTTAAAACCAATACTATTTTATTTAATTATATAATAATCTTAAAAATAGATGTTTTGGCCAAAAAAAAATTTAAAATGACAGATATGTAATTAATGAACCAATTTAGGTTATCTTGGAATTTTATAGTATGTTTATTAACCAAGTATTATAATAATACAAGAAGACATGGTAAAAGCTAAACTATTTAACTAAGAGTTGAATATAAATGAAAATGTTAATATGACGACTTAAATTATCTGAAACCTATTGGTTGAAAGTTTATAGACCCATACACACCTTATTATCCATATAAATCCATTTGGTTACATTAAAAACCAAAAATTATTTTATAACTAATTAATATTTCATGCTCTTCTTAAAGTGACCCTCACCACTATTATAAAAGGGTGCTTCCCCTTCCCTCAAATTCCCAAATCCAAAGCCATTTGGATTGGAAAAAATCCCATAAAATATCCTCTCACCAATACTAACTTCATCCTAGAGGCCTTAATTTGATCATAAATCCATCCTATGGAGCACTTTTGTTCAAATCAAATTGAAGCACCCGAAGAAGAGGTAATTATTTCTTCACCTCTTTCAAAGTTCATTTAATGATACACTTCCAATTTCTTTGTTGTTTCCATACCAAAATAATATATCCATTACCTTATACATATTGTGATTTTATTATAAATATGGTACAACCATATTAATTATTCTATCCGTCCTATGAATGACAATGTCTCCATATGTGGGTACGTACGACTTACCGTCTCCACATCATGGTGTAAGGGGTTATTCAACACTTCATCATTTGGATGCATATAATAATGAGTATAATTGATTTAAATAATAAATATAACAAGTTTATGATTCTGTATATATAATATACCATCCAACTAAATATGATTTCACCATCAATAGAATGATATTATTGCTCGTGCGTACATATGGATTACAACCTCCACGATGCGATAAGAATCAATTCCATGTTCACAATTCAATGATGATTATAATAATATATATTTTCAATAAGTTTGTAATATATTACATTATAATTCTAATGGAAATAAAAATAAAAATATATATATTTGTGTATTTTCATATATCTCATTCACTTACTTCTGTTCAATACGATATGAAAACAGAAACATCGTTTATACGTACGTAAGGCCTACCATTTCCCTAAATGGTGTTTTCCATTTCATATATCTATCTGTTATAAATATTTATATTCTGAATATATATGATAATTTATTTTATATTTTTGAATCAATTAATCATAATATAAGTGATATGATCATGAATAACAAGTTAAAACATGTATGATAAAGAAAACGATTATTAACCGAAATGTTATTTTAACTTTGAAATTATTATTAAATAAGTATAATAACGTCCTAAATGAATTATGTATGATATAATAAAAATGAATATGGTTCTGGTATAAGTTAATAACATACTATGGTCATTATACAGGACGTTAAATGTACCCTCAACCAATGAAAGTACAAGGTTATGGTTATTTACTCAATATCAATATTAACCGAGATTGTTTATCTGTAAGTATCTACAGGGACATATTTCTCCTCTATGTCCATGTTTCATTAAAATGTTTTAAAAAAGAATATTTTAAGGTTTTATGGAAGGTAATCATTAACTAGATCATCATTTTAAATGTTTATATAGATTTTTTTCCAAATCATTTAATTAATGTCCATGTTTTTAAAATAATTTTAAGGATTTATTTACATAGACATGATTTTTTAAAGCATTAATTTCATTCAAAAGTTTCAATGTGGTGTGGGACACTTTGATTCAAAAGTATATTTTAAATGAATTACTTTATAGATTCTGCGACTTTTAAATGATTTAATGAAATGGTGTATTTCTCTAAATGAGTTTCAATGATTATTTTCAACTATATCACCATACATTATTGGATATTATTCTTGATTGAGGTTGATTTACTATAATATAATCTTCCATATTGTATTTAATGAGTTATGATATGTTTGGATGTGGATGTGCTATTTTTATACCATTCATGATTTATGGTTAAAGTATTGACATTTCATATGCTAGTTTTAGTATGAATGTTTATGTTATGTTTCACCCTTTTCCATATGAGGAATACATTGGACATAGTAAGTGGTCGGCCAGGCCTGCTATAGCCCCTCGAATAATCGATTGGTCTCATGGGACAAATTAGTTTCTTGGAACAAGGATTTGAAAAAATTATATTTGTAGTGTTGGCACGAGGCCTTGACCATGTGGTTATGATGTCTGGCATTATGCATTCCCTCATTATGGAATTAGTTATTACAAGTGATTATTAAACGAGTAGAATATACATGTGCATGTTTATATGGTAATGTTTGAAATATTTTTACCATATTATGTTCATGTTTTATGTTTAAAAGGTTGTTGTTTTTATTATACATCTTTCCCGAAAAGATTATGGAATCCAATAAATTATTTACCCTTACTAAGCATCAGATCTCACCCATTTCTTATGTTTTATTTCCACAGGATTCTAATAAGTTTATTGTGATTAATATTTATGGTTAAGCTATGGTAATAATGGAGTTCTCAAAGGATTATTTGTGATGTGTTGTATGTTACAATGTGTAATGTAACGTTCATGTATGTAATATATTTTCCATGACTGCTAAATTGATCAGTCCTTTGGTACTTGATTAATTGTAATAACGACAATGTATTAAAATAATGTACCCACTTTGGGTAAATGAGGTCAGGTCTCTACAAAAGTTGTAATGTAACGATAGAGACTTACCATGAAAGAACGATGAAGCATGTTCCCCCTTTTTAATGGGTTAATCAAATGTTGGTCATTTGCAGAAGATTGAGAGAAACTCTCTAGAATTATTGGAGCTTTTGATAGAACTCTCGATAATGAATGATGAAAAATCAAAAGTGTGAATCACTGCACCAATGGAGTTGAAGGTTCTAAGGGAGGACAATAGCGCAATACCTTCATCAACGATCAATCCCTCCTTGAGGAAGGGGTTTTGTTTTAAGTTTATTTTATTCCTCATTCTTTAATTCAATGATAAACAGGGATCCACCCATGAACTGGTTGATCTGGTCATTTTCATTCTTGCGGTAGGGCTTCATCACATAATTTACTAGGGAACATATTTGTCTATACTGTAGGCTTTTAATTTATCCCATTTAAAACTTCTAATGGGAGCTGATTTACACTGTGAAGAACGATGGTATAGGATCATTCCTCTTTTGTTTATTAGAATTCTTCCTCCGTCTTCCCCATGTACTTCACAAGGATACAAATGAGGAATCATTTCATACATGTTCCTCAGTATAATGATCCCAAACCAGAAGTCTAACATCGTGATGACATAGAAGAGGTTCGACAACGATGGTATCAGATGAATTGACATGTTTCGAGAGTTTATTTTCCATGAGTGTTGTTCCTGATGGGGGATTAGGACATATTTTTAGGGCCGATCAGAGGACCCAAACCATCAGAATTAGCATCGGGGTGTCAGGGAGCCCTAACCCCTTTATTTTTGTGGTGATCGGAAGGCCATATTGAAGAACTGGCATCACCAGAGGTGTGACAGTGAAGAACCAGTGATTTTGGAAATTTTTAAAGAACACGACGTGTAAACCGATGAACACGCCGTGTGGGACCAGCTCTATGGAAGCCAGGGTTTTGCTTGACAGACAAGTATCACACATCATCTGAACCCTTTTACACATCATTTGGGCCCTTTCCCCAAAGCTCGGTGTGTATTCTAGGATGCACACATACACATGATGAACTAAACGACTTTGCAACACGACGTAAAGACCCTATACAACATAGAATAGGTAGCTATGTGGGACTCAATGTGTATCTTGGGGAAACACAAACATAGGGTGGATTATACGGTTGTGTACTCCACTACATGTCCAGACGAGGATGGTTATGCGGGTTACCTCATGTACTAGTTACACGAGATTGACCACATGAGGTGAAGTCGTGTAAGAGAACACAACAGTGTACACAGAGGGAACCCCAGTTACTCAGACATGGCATGCGGTAAATCTTACACTCTGTATACTTACCCCCCTTCAACACGAAATGTTCTTATAACTTGGGCTGTTTTACATAGCCAGTTCCCAGAGTCAAGAGACATGGCCTGTGACCCTTCTACACACCATTTATATCATAGAACATTCCTTGATCCACTCATCCACTATTATTCGAAAAGTTTTATTTAGGTTAGTTTTTATTTTTTTTCTCGTTCCCCTAATGGTTAGGTATCGTTTCTATCCACATGGGTATGATCCATTCAACAGAAAATTTTGAGATAGAGTCATGTATCACTTTGAGAGGCCCAGAGCGAGATCCTCTATACATTATTTCCCTAGTTAGAGTTAGGCATTGACATGACCAATCCAATAGGATGCCGACCCTCTACCTAGTAGGTGAATCTGGATGAGTTGTAGAATTCGTTGACACCATTGTAATGATCCTCATCTGTGTATCATGGCCTTTTCCCATTAATGAGTCAGTTCTCCCGGAATGAGTGTATCTATCTATCATTTGTTTTCCTGACAATCAATATTTCTTGGTGGGACGTTATCATAGATATTAGGCTCATTGAGCAAGTTCTCCCGAACGAGTGGTTCATGGATTCTTTGAAATAATCCCCTAGAGTGGGTATGTGGTCATGTGATTCATATTTTGACTACATGGTTGGGTTTCAATTATATCTATATGTTTTTATCTTAATATATGTTCAGTAGACATATACTATGTAGGGATGATTGAACCTATACATTTTGTATTGCTCAACAGGTTTCATGGTCCTCCACTCAGTATTTTTATACTCACCCCCACACAGGATTTTCCCTCACATGTAATGTCTTGTACAAATGAGCGACCTTTTGACAGAGTCCAGGGTGGACTAGGACTAGACTGAGCTTTCTGAGCTCCCAAAAGGCCGATGTGTTCCTATGGCTATGAGAAGTAGTACCATTACCTCTTTGTGCTTGTAGGTTGTACTTTATAGTTTGCAGACTCTTGTCTTTGGTGGGCATGTATTATGCCCCAGTTTACATTCGACACATTACATTCTATTTTACTATATTGGTTGAGTTTAGTTTTTTTCGTGCATTTTATGCCCTAGTGGTTTATTATATTTCAGCATTTGTGGGCTTGGAGATGTGTGAATTTGTACAGGTACATAGGAAAACCCTCCCATGTTAGTGATATGGATACTTGGTGCTTGTCACCAGACCCTGGACTATTAAAGGTGGGCATGGGGTTTCATGGTGTGGGCCCCACTAGGACGGGTTTTGACACCCCATATTAGGGGTGGATCAACACCCTGTCTGCGATTTCATCATATTTGAGGTAGATGGTCTATATTTAATTTCCATAATATTGATCCCAATTTTTTGTAGTTATTGTATATTTCAATTTGAATGTTTGAAAATTTAATATTGAATATAATTAATTTAATCAACTATTATATTTATGGAGGCATGGGATTGAATGAGATATGGTGATTGTGGGATTGAATTAATTAATTACAGAAATAATTAATTGGAATTTATGTGATTATTAAATTCACTAAATTTACCTAAATAATTGGTGAATTAATGAACATATTATTTGGATAATGAAATTAGATTAATTAATTATTTAATTTAATAATAGACTTATTAGTTTATGTAATTAGTGGAATTGAATAAATTAATTGTTTAATTAATTAATGGAAACTATTGTGATTATGAAATTAGATAAATTTGAATAATTAATTTTGAATTAATTAATTGATTGTTGTGATTGTGGAATTGGATTAATTAATGATTGAATTAATTAATATATTTTTATGATTGTGCAGTTGTATTGATTAAATTTTGAATAATTTAATTGATTATTATGATTGTGGAAATTAATTAATTAATTGCTGAACTAATTAATATATTGTTATGATTGTGGATTTGGATTAATTTATTTATTGAATTAATTAATATATTTTAATTTTTATGGAATTGGATTAATTAATGGTTGAATTAATTAATATATTGTTTTAATTATGGAGCTATATTAATTAATTGTCGAATTAATTAATGAGATTTCATGATTGGGGAATTGAATTAATTAAATTAATTAATTATTAAATAATCAATGATATTTATCATTTCGGAACTAGTTGTTTTGGATTAATTAATTATTAAATTAATTAATGAGATGTCATGATTGTGGAAATGATTTATGGGATTAATTAATTTCGGAATTAATTATTGATATGCCATGATTGTGGACTCCATTTATTTGAATTAATTAATTGTTGAACTAATTATTATGATGTTATGATTGTGGAATTGGTTGATTTGGATTAATTAACTATTGAATTAATTATTGATATTTTGTTTTTGTCGAATTAGTTGATTTGGATTAATTAATTGGTGAATTAATTAATGAGATGTCATGATTGTGGAATTGATTAATTACATTAATTATTTGTTGAATTAATTAAATAGTTTCCATGATTGTGGAATTAATTGATTTGAATTAATTTATTATTGAATTTATTAAAGAGATGTTATTATTGTGGAATTTTTTGATTATGATTAATTAATTGTTGAATTAATTAATGAGTTGTTATGATTTTTGGAATTGGTTGATTCGTATTAATTAACTAATAAGAAGATATAATTATTGAATTAATTTATTTTGATTAAATAATTGTTGAATTAATTACTAAGATGTCTTAATTTTGTATGTTATTGATTTGTATTAATTAATTAATTAATGATATGTCATGATTTTTTAATCGATTGATTGGAATAATTAATTATTGAATTAATTAATGAGATATCGTGATTGTGTAAATGATTGATTAAATTAAATAATATATGAATTAATTAATGATGTATAATGATTGTGGAAATGATTGATTTGATGTAATTAGTTTTTTAATTATTTAATGAGATGTTCTCATTGTTGAATTTGTAGATTAAGATTAATTAATTATCAAAATCTTTAAATAGATGTTATGATTTTGGAATTAATTGATTGTATTAAATAACTGGTGAATTATTTAAAAGAAAATTTTGTTATTGTGAAATTATGGAGTTGAATAAATTAATTAGTTAATTAATTGGTGGAATGTTATAGTTGTGGAAATTGGATAAATTAACTGATGAGTTAGTTAATCGATTGTGTGATTTTTCAATTAATGTGTTTAGAATTAATTAACAATTGGAATTATGAAATTTTTGATTGAAACTTGATGATATGAAATTATGTTAAGAATTATAATGTTGATTAACATTGATTAACATGATATGTGTGATATTGTGAAAAATGTGATTTGATTGATAAATGTTTTTGGGACATGGACTCCTAATTCCATATCACATAGTGATAAATTTATTGATAAACGTTTGTGTGACATAGTCTACTGCTTCCAAATACCATAGTGATAAATTGACTGATAAACGCGTGTGGGAATTTTCTACTACTCCCAAATACCATAGTAATAAATTGATCAATAAAAATGTGTGGGAGATGGTCTACTACTTACAAAGACCATAATGATAAAATTAATTAACAAATGTGTGTTGGACATGGTCTGCTACTTCCAATGTCAATAGTGTTAAATTTATTAATCAACCTGTGTGGGATATAGTCTATTACTTCTAAATGAAATTGTGGTAAATTTATTGATAGTTGAGTGTGGGACATTTAGTGCTGCTTTAAAATCCTATGAGTTCCTAGGCATGGTGACTTAGACCCAAACATTTGGCATTGGATTAAGGTTCCAATTGTGAGTATTATAAATTGAAATTAAATGGATAATGAATTCCCAATTGTCATAATGATTTTTTAATTGAATATGTGATATAGTTCAGAATCCGGCATTAGCCGAAGCACTTATTGAGATTTGAGTAGACTCAGGGACCTGGGGTTTATGTGGTTAATTAATGAATATTGAAATTTGATAACTATTTACTAATGTAATGTAATTTATTCTTTATAAAACTTCATAAACTGTTGTTGACTAGATATTTTTTAGACATTGTTTGGAATTTCTGACAGGGTTGTACTCACACCCTAGTTGGACTGCCTCATCAGTACCCTATTATATTTCTTAGTTGAAGGATAGTTTAAGTAAAAGGGCCCTGTGGTAGATGACTAACATTTGTTAGAGAATGGATGAGGGGACTAGGAATAATTCGATAACTACTTGGGGTGTTGTTAGTGTCTATTTATGTTTGGTTTTTCATATTGACACATGACTTATATTTAACACTGCATATTTTTTGTTTAGTATTGGATCCTGTATTTCATGTTTTGGTCATCTTGTGATACTGGTTTGGTTTGGTTATTGGTTATTCCATTTTGATATTGTTTATTTATTTTCCTTGATAAATAGGTTATAGTCTTTTCAAGATAGATATTGACCCTCACTACTTTTCCAAAACCTCTGGAGTATGAGAAGGCTCACCAGAGGCCATGTGACTAACCAGTTTGGGGCACTAGTGTGTGTCACCTAGGTCTAGATATCAAAAATTGGTATCTAAGCTACTTTATTTTCTTTTATTTTGTCTTACTATTTGGGAATGGTATAAAACATACTAGAAAGCATCAAACCTTTTACATGATATCATGCATGGGAGTAGATAATCCATGTATATGGGAAAACCCAAGTACCTTAGGAGGGATTGATGTTATTGATGTGTTCTGTTACAATTGGATGCAATTTCACCTCAAATTATACACTTGTTGTGTGATTTCATTACTTTGTCTGAGATTTACTAATATTTGAATTGTATCCCAGATTTTCTTTAGAGTTGAGTAATCCGACATCAATCTAGGAACTTATGAATATTATGTAAAATTCATCATTCTAGGCACACATGGGAAAAACAGGTTTGGGTTAGTGGTTGAAAATGAAATTCATTTATGTGGTTGTGTGAATTAAATTAAAAATGGTTCCAAATATGAAATTTAGAACTGAAAAATTATTTAACATGTGGATAAATGGATATCTAATTAAAGTTTATTTACGGGATTGTGTTTACCCTTATTAACCATGACCTAGATATAGGATGATTAAGGGTAGTGATATTGCCTTGGTATTGACCATGTAGAAGGAAAAGGGGGTAAATGACTTGTTATGACTTATTTTAATGGTATTAAAAGTTGAAAGGATGTAATGAATATTCAATTATAATCATGAAATTAAAAATTAACTAAAAACTAATTAGTGTCATATATAATTGTCAATCATTCTAAAAGATGCAGGTTCTAGGCACGGTGGAGGCATGCGATTGGCCGTGCATGACTTGTATTTTTCTTAGCATTGTTGATCCGTCTGAGATTTACACAATAATAATCACCTTGATATATGGAATTAAATCAAATAAAATAGACAAGGGATAGAACTATGGAACCAGAGGGAAGATCGACACATATGATTTGTTTTTAAGGTAATTAATTAAGAACTCCTTTTTTTTGAATTATATCTTTGTTGATGGATATTCCAGTAGATTTGTGCCATATGTTTGTTTCATTATAAGAATCAATGTATATAACCTCTATTGGTGATCAATAAGTAGAGAAACAATTTTTCAATAAGTCCTTAATAGATTATAAGACTGGTATTTAGTTTCCAATATTTAATATGTCATCAACATATACAACTATGATAATTACCAAATTATGTCTAAATCCCTTGTAAACACAAGTTTCACATTCATTATTAATGAAACCAAATTATTTTATGGATTCATCAAATTATATTTTCCATGTCTCAGATTCTTAGTTCAATCCATAAATGGTTCTCTACAACTTACAAATCATTTTGAAATTATCTGGAGTCCCAAACACTTCTACTTGGGTCATATAGATGTCTTACTGAAGGTTCTCATTAATATATGATGTTTTGACATCCTTCTTCTAAATATCATAGTCATGGTATTTAGCTATAAAAATAATATTTATAATGGACTTAAAAGTGGAAACTGGTGAAAATGTTTCATTTTATTCAATTCCATGACATTGTATAAACCCTTTATCCACTAGCCTTGGTTTATAGGTATTTACATTAACATACATGTCTATTTTACTATTGAATAACCATTTTCTACCATGGGATTTTCATCCACAAGATTTTCATCAAATATAACATCAAACAGAACCCATACATGGTTCTCATACACGAAATCCAAATTCGAATTCATGAATTCTTTCCATTTTTCATATTTTGATCTCTTAACTACCTTCTTAATGGATATATGTTCATCATTGTCCACCAATAATGAGTCACCATCTTTGATGACTAGAAAACCATATCTCTCTGGTTGTATTACCTCTCTTATGCTCCTACACAATACTTGTGTTTCAAGAACTACTTCTTTTATTGGGAGATGATGAATCTATTCCTATACCAACTCCTGTGAATCTTGAGCATCAACTTCAGAGAAGTCAGTCTTGTTACCATGACCATTTTTCTGATTTTCTACATCTCATGAAGGAAATATTGTCTGGAGACAATGAAATTTTCGTTTGATGGGTTTTATATGTATTATCCCTTTGTTTCATTGGGATTCCCAATAATTATACCCTTTGTGCCATGAGGTGTTAATTTTTTTTTCCTGATAAGGACTTTACAAATTAATCTCAACCCCATACATGTGTTCATAACAAAATGGGGTTCTTTAAACTCCATAGCATGAAGGGAGTTCCATTTTACACTTTATTTGGTACTCTGTTTAATTTTTATGATGCCATTTTTATTGAATATCCCATAAAGGATAATGAAATACTTGCATGGATCATTATTAACATCTCCATATCTAGTAAGGTACGATTCATCCATTCACAAACACCATTGAACTATGTTGTGTAAGTTGGAGTGAGTTGATATAGAATCCAAAACACCTGCAGAATGTCGATAAAATCATGGTTATGATATTCTTCAACTCAATCCGATCAAATATTCTTTGAATTATTTTGACCTAGAATCTATACTTCATTCTTCAATTCCACGAATTTATCAAAAGACACATACTTATTCCTGATCAAGTAGTTATATTCATATTTACTCAAGTAAATAGTAAAAGTTTGGAATTAATTATACCCCACTCTAGCGTTTATTGGAAATGGTCCACACACATCTGTGTGTACCAATCCTAGAAGCTCTATGGCCCATTCACCCTATCCATTGAATGTTGGTTTGGTTATATTTCCTTATAAATAATAATTACATCACTCAAGTGGTTTTAAGTCATATGAGTCTAAATAACCATCTTGAAAGCGCATTATCAAACACCTCTCATGTATATGAACAAGATGGTTATTCCATCATTCGGTGTTATATGAGTTGTGTAAATATGTTTCATTATGAATTGACAATACTTGGTTTTCATAATATAATACATAATTATTATTATTTAAATGTTCTATTCCATAAAATATTTTGTCCATATAAAAGAAAAAAATTATTTCCAAACACAACAAAAAACCCATTACATATAGGAATGATAAAAAAAACTGCTCTTGGTAACCATTAGTACATAATAAAAATCTCTTAAACCCAAAATCATTTCTATTGGAAGTGAAAGATGTTAGTCACCGATGGATAGGGTATCTATCCTCACTCTATTAGTATCTCTTAGATCCACCTCTCCTCTAGTAATTATTATAAATTTACTTAGTTTCTATATTTGGATAAACATGTGACCACCACTAGATAAATCTAATACACAATGTGTAGATATTAAAATATTACACTCAATAATGAGCACACCTTTAGGTTTCCCTTCTTTCTCGATGATGTTCCTCTTCCAATGGCCTTTCTTTCCACATAAAAAGCATTTTTCCTCCTTTTCATTTTCCAAACTTTCGATATTCCTTTTCTTGGAAGGATGGTTATTAGGATATTTAGAATTGTTTAGGGTCCTGAGCCCCTTTTCCTAATTATTCCATTTCTTGTTCACCATAGGGACCATAGGTTTATCACACCCCACTTTCTTATCCACCTGGTGAATCAAATAAAAATGTTATAAATGACTCTTCTCATTATTTGTCAAATTTTAATTAAAAATTAAAATATAGAAGGTCCTAGGCATTGATGATGGTATGATATTTATACACAACTCATCTGTGAATTTAATCCCTAGGATGGCTAAATGTTAAATGTATCCAATAAGATTGACTACATGAGGCCTATCTAACATAGAATCTACAAATTAGTTATAAATAGAGTATCAGAAATCTCATACCTCTCTTTTATCACATTCTCTTAATAGATATCTTGTAGGTGAGACATCATGCTATACACATCCATGTCCTCATGTAGCTTCAAAATCCCATTAGATAGGGATAACATCATTAAACATTGATCATTTTTGGAATCATTAAATTGTTTCTCATTGATTTCAAAATCTTCATCACTTGCCTCATCAACAAGTGCATCAATAATAGGTTCTTTTAGCACATACAATATCCTTTCATGGAGAAGGATTACTCATATGCACCATTTACATTCATGAAAATTTGTGTTGATGATAAGGATATCCTTCTCAAGTAATGATAACATTGATAAGATTGAATTACTTTTAATAATTTTTCTTCAAAATAATATGATTATAATTTGAGAACTTTATCATTTAAAATTTAGACAAAAAAATAAATATTCAATTTATTTTTCTTGCACTATTTTATCAAACCAGATTAGACCACAACATTGGCTTCAGAGTATCCCGTTACTTGGATATTCTAGTGTAAAGGATCCATATTATCCTACTCATTACCCCAAATTTGGTTGGTCAAGAAACATTAAAGGATATTGGTTTGAATTATATATTCCAACGACATTAACTAATAGTTCCTTGATCTGTTGAATGGACTCCCCAATCCTAAAATCCTGAAATTGGATTTCCTCAACCCAAGCCTCTAAGTTATACCATGTCCCAGTTTAGAAGTCAACCATTTATTTTAACTATGTCAACTAAACCCACAAATTCAAGTTATAATCCCCTGATAATTCAAAGCACCCCAACATTGACTGTTCAAAGACATTGAATTATGGTTGGATTTTAACTGATGTCATGGAAGTCTTTATGAATTTGAAATATATAATTGATGGAATTAAATTTCCAATTATTATCTTCATTAAATACTTGTGAATATTTTGTGTATTTACTTAAGTGATTAAGAATGTATTAGATAATATTCACTCATAATAAAATTTATTTTAGTTCAATTTTTCATTCTCGTTAATTTCATTAATTCACACGATCTGAAAAAACATCTATAATGAAATAACAACGAATATTCATAGAAATAAAATAATAAAGTGACATGATCATGATATTTTACTAATGGTCAGTTTATATAGTGGTTGATCAAGTAACCACTGAGCTAGGGGAAAACACCTTGAACCAATTAATGTTCCTGTTATGACATTCCACCAGTCCACCAATGTATCACTCTTGGATTTGTTTCTCCTTACCTAAAAACATGAATCACCTATAAAATCTTGGGAGCTCTATCCATTAAATTGGATTTTATTCACATGTAGGTTAGGGGAAACAGGTTTATATAAAAGAAACTGTGGGAACACATGACCTTTCAGATAAAGAGGTGAGAAGGCACATATTCCAATAATTAAATTTAATAACGAATTAAATAAAACCAATCACATACAGAGGTCTAGTCTACGATCATGATATTCCATATAAGTATAATTTTTTTTACATTTAATAAATCTAGATTTCAATTATTAATCATTATTATTTATGATAAATCGTTCTCATGTCAATTAATTATCAACTTTAATTAATCAAATATTTCATTTTAATTCTCATCCAAATTACCTTGCGATTCTCATCCATTATAAATTTTAAAAAATTAAATAAATTTATTTAAAATTAACTTTGTACATATATGTATCTTTGATGTAACAAAGTGAATAACCATATCAATCTACCCAATATGTATTTTACCCATATATAATTTACTGTTGTGACATATAGAATACATGAATTGTCATGTACATTCAAGAAATTTACTATCAAATTAATGATTACATGAATTACATGATTTTTTGGTCTTGTGTTATGCTTCAATGCATATTGAACAATAACTATTAATATAAACTATAAAAAATATGAACATATAAACATTACACAGATACTAATTCCAAATATATATATTAAAACATATCACATGGGGTATCTTATCAAATTAATTACCACACACAAGAATATGTCGATATGGTTTACATAGTATAATAAATAAATTATAAATCAACGCAATTTGGTATAAATTAATGGTATGTATAGCCGAGATACAAGGTGTGTACATCTCTCACTATGTATCTAAGGCACACACCTAGGGACTCATCGAGTAAACTCTGCCCTGGAAAATAGGAGTATATGGTGTGTATAAGCGAGTATACGGTTTGTGGTCTCCTTGTTACATGGTCAACAATCACGTAGGCCATGTATGGTAATAAAAATCACATATGTTACACAAAGGGACTACACACTGTGTATATGGGATACATGGAATGTTTTCTAGTTGATCAGGTGCTACCAAGTCCTAGTCAATATGAAATTTAAGAAATAAATACACCGCATGTCATCAATGCCCATGGCTTGAATTAATATACACATTAATTCTTGATGCAATGAAAAAGGTTCACATTATGTTACTTCAAGTACATGGAATGTTCTATTATGTTATTTAGAAAAAATTATTGTCACCTTAGGATGATTTCATTGATTTTTTTCATTCATAAAATTAATTGTATTGATTAGATCTATTAGAAGATAAAGCATGAAGATTATGATTTTATAATTTATATTAATAGAACGATTCAACATGAATTGAAAACTATGTAAAAAATGTGTAAATAAATAAATGATCTTTAATGAATTATAAATAATTATGTGACCACCTTGATATCACTTTTTGGTTCTAGGTATAATTATATCATGCAATGGGTCATTCCCAACATTTCTTTTTTTCATGTTGTACAATAAAACCAAGATTCACACAATGATAAAAAACATGATCTATGTAATTGAATCATAGAAAATAGAAAAGGGACAGAAAGATGAAACTAGAGAAAGGATTATAACAAATTATTTATAAATAATTTAATTAATGAAATATTTACCTTATTGGAGTTACATCTTCATTGATGGATCTAAAATAGATCTGGGATGTATGGTCATTTTTTAGGAATCAAAGTATATTCCCATTAGTTGTGATCCACATGTGATCTATAAATATGTGAATGTCACCATAGGAACCTATGGGTTCTAGAAAGATAGATCCTCTCACATTAATCATTTTTAATTGATCACCTACTAAACCTCTTCGAATGTGTTATCCTAGATATATATTGACTTGAGCATGGGAGGAGGAGGAAGATCACTCTCCATTCATGAGATATTTCTTAGAGAAGGGATCTATCTAGATGATGAGGGGATTCTCGAAATCAATTGTTCACAACCAAATAATGAAATTGACTCACTTATAATATAATATAATTATGTTTATATACTGATAAGGTAAAAATAATAATTCCACAAGTTCCCTATATTATTTATTTAATACACGAAGAACCCCATTTCAAATAATAATTATAATATTACTATTTTTTCAAAATTACCTTAACTTTAGAATTAAATAAAATATTTTTTAATCAAATTATATTCAATATTTATTTTTTCTCACCTGACCATTAAACATTTTTCTCCATTCCTCCATAATATTTATTAGTTCATGAATAATGAATATTTATTTATTAAGTAAATATCACTGTATTATTCACCAATAAATAAATAAATATTATTTTAAAAAAATTGAAAATAAATATTTATTAAATGTTATACACACATTATATTCTCTCAAATAACTGGTGAAATAATATATGCGATCAATTAAACATGAGTTATTATTAAACCTCATATAAGATTAATATTTATCTAACTTGTTTAATAATAAATAATAATATAATTTTTTTACTGATATTATAGATACACTTAGTGTGTGACCCTCAAGGCCTTTTTCTTAGTGGAATTAGGAAAAAGGAATAAATTCTACGGTTGGAATCCAACAACAAGGAAAGGTACCCATAGAGAAAGACGTTAATTCAAGAACGGAATAATACCTCATATAGATACTTACTGTATAATATACTCCATTCATAATGATATCTCTAATCAATTTGGTTGCATGCTAGTGCCAACAATGAATATGCTTGATGTTTATTTCTTTGACTTCAAAGAAATCGTAAATTCATATAGACCACCATGACCATGGATTTATTTATGCTATATCATTTCTATCAAATTACATGAGATATTAATTTTTTTAAATAAAAAAGGGGAAAATCCTTTATCAAATTATTTATTAATTCAATTTTACCCATGACACACCCAACGTATCCTAAGACGCCATAAATATCCATTATCATGATTTTCAATAATATATGAAATTTGGCGACTCATAATACTCACTAATAAAAATATTAAAGTCTATTGATAAATACACACATTCATAGATAATAACATCCAATGTCACATGTAAATGGGTATTTTTTTATTTTCATGACTCATTCCCAAAAAATCATACATTAGATATTACTAAGTGTGTACATTAGGAGATGCGACCTCTAAGTACAATGAGTCTCCACCCCTGATATCCTGTATCATTGTTGTCCCTCAAATGATATCATCATGATATTTTACAAATGTTTAAGAATAATACTGTAGCACTTTTATGTTATCATCATATTAGAGAAATCATATGAATTTTTAGTGCAACAAATACTCATTAGAAATTATCACGTACTATATTATGCATATAAATAATCATTATCTGCGAATGATTTTATTAATATTCCAAAATCTGAATACAAGTGGTCATAAAGTACACAGAAGTTGGTTCTAGGGAACCAACTCTAATGAAATAAGTAGATGATGAAAATTGGGATAAAATTATTTTTTGACAATGATTTGAATCATTTAAAATATATATAGATCTAATGTTTATTCACATTTTTAAATATGGAATCATGTATGGCGGGGATTAGTAGTTCCATGATCTAAAAGGCTACCTACGGGCTAGAAGCATTATAGTGGGGAGATTTTAATAAACCATGTTGTTAGTTCTCAATTTTTTTGTATATATTTTTTAAGATGGATCATTCGTCTGAATAATTTTTTTTAAATAATTATGGTCTTGTTTAAATTAATAAACAAATATTATTTCAAGGTTTTAATATTTTAAGGGTGGTCATCATTAATAATATGATTAGTATTTTTTGGTATAAATTCAAGTGTATATGGTTAGTTATTGTTTAATTATTATAGAAAATTGTATATATTTTGTTAAATAAACGAGAACATGTAATTAATAATATTTTTATTACAATTCTTGGAATTCTATTGGTGGAAATTATGTGAAAATATTTAATAAAAATAATAATTTCTATTATTATTATTATTATTAAAATTGGAAAAATAATCGGTGTGTGTATATGAATGAAATTTATATATAAGGTGATTGAGGGTACAATTACATCAAAAACACATAGCTCACACACATGTTAAAAAATTAGTCCATATCCCCCTCAATGGGATAAAATACCCATCACGATTTATTTTTATTTATATATCTATACTATGAAGGCCCCATGGGCATGAGAGATATTTTTATACTATCCAAAGAAAATTTATCACACTCATCCCACTAAGCCTATGTCATATTAATAATGCTTTGAAACACATCCCATGTTTCTCGGATCCACTGATAATAGGTTTCCATCGCACTATAAGATATCTACCCCACCATAGTTAATTCTTCTAACCTTGAAGAAGCTTGGTGAAACTTTTTTTTGCTGCGTTTTTGTGTTTGTTGAAAACTAAGATTTTTGTTTATGAATGATTTTTTTATCTATGAATTAGATCCTTATACATCATATTCAGATCATTAGATCCAAATGAATCAGAGGCATAAATTTTTGTTTACTATATGATTTAATTTTATGTAATCTTTGAAATAAAGAATAAGATAATGGAAGAAGTCATTTTGTTTCCGAATTGGGTTTTTAATGAAAGTGAATTCCAGAGTCATATATATTTTAATACTTTTTAATAAAATTCCGAGGATTATTTTCTTATCATAAAGTGCTTAGAAAAGATTAAAAAATGCATGATAAAATATTTTGCAGAAATGGGGGAGTGGTTTGAAGTATTTAAAAGATATAGTATAGAGTTTGAACTATAATGGGATATTCAACATAATGGTATTTCTATTATAATGGGAATTCCATCATAATATGAATTCAATTGGATTCACTATAAAGGATACAGAATTCAGATTCACTAAGAAAGATGCAAAATTATGATTCACTAAGAAAGAAAAGGAATTCAGTTTCACTAAGAAAGAAACAAATATTGTATTCATTGAGAAATAAAAAAAAATTGGGATCATTGAGTTAATAACCTAATTTAGATTCACTGATAAAGGATAAAAATATGATTAAATTAGAAATAAATAGAAATGGTATTGTTTATATTATGAAGAAGACTCAAAAACATAAAATCTAGAACTTTCATGAAGATTTTTAAAGGTCAAACATGAAATTAAAATTTTCATAAATCTTTGAGAAATATATTTAGGTTTATATAATTCAAATTTTATGTTTTAAATATGATATGCTTACATAGTTATTAAAATTGGAAGAAGGGGGAAAACTTTTCAAGTTCCCCACTTTTGTTTTCTGAGTCACCTATAAATACATTCTCATACCATTTGTTCTGTGTTGTCATTATATGAAAGTGAAACGGAGGAGAATTAATAAAATCAATTAAAATTTATATTTTAATATAAATCTCTTGAGGAGGATCATTCAAAATTTATTATTTACTAGATTGATGAAAATTTTATTGATAAAAATAATTTTTAGAGGATTGTATTCACTCAATCAGATTGAGTAAATCAGCCTGAGGTACAAAAAATTTATTATTATATTAGAGTTTGAGTTTTATATACTTAGTTTGGGTTAATTATATTGATTACATCATATAAATATAATCAGATTTAGAATCATCATATAGAGAGAATCAAGTCAAAATTCATCAGATTCAGAAAATTGGATCCTGCCAAATCCGACTGAGGATTCAGACAGAGAAATTATAGAGTAGTTTAAAAAAATTATTTATTATTTATAGTTAAATTTATTTATAAAAAAACATTATAATTTTATAAGAGTTAGTATAATCAGTCTTTTTGGGAGATACAAGGTGTCTAACAGGAGTTGAAAGAAGTTTTATTCAATTCTTCATAATAGTGGATTTATTTAGACCCACAAGAGTGGCTATGGATGGGATGTAAGTTCTCACACTAAGGCCAAACCTTGTAAATATTATTTAATTTACTTTCTCTCCTACTTTTTCATGAATTATTATTTAACAAAATTTTATGAGGAAAAAAATCTTAACAGGTTGTAGTGGTTATGTTTATAAAAGTCTTGAAACTTATAAAATCTGAACAACTAATTCAACCCACCATTCTCTATTGTTCTTTGATCCTTTGAACCTTAAATTTGTATCAAAATATGGTAACCTTATTGAATCCTTATCATAGATAATATAAATTCTTCTAATAGTATTATAATTCTTACATTTAATGGGAAAAAGTATTTTGGATAGAAAAATATAATGATTCCTTCTCTCATATCACGTGAACCTCAAGTTTTTAATGCTACTATAGTTGGTTTTTTACCTATTGAGAGAGATTCATTGATGTATTTTTCTAATAAGTTAAATATAGAAGTTGATTGAAAGGATATAAATACTATTATTATGTCATTATCATAATGTTTTTTATGAGAAAGTGATGGGTCTCTATACATTAAAAAATATATTGGAAAAGCAAGAATGTGTTATAGATGGGAATACTAATGTTAAGGAAGAAAATATAAAAATATGGTGTAATATTTATGAATACATTAGAATTATAGATGAATAAACAATTGATGAATACTTCTCCAGTTTAAATTAAATAGTTTGCAACAAAATAGGATTCAGATATGTCATAGAAGATTGAACAATTGGGAAGAAACATATAAGAAACATTCTGGATTTTTTTGATTATAAAATTTCTTATTTATTAGATACGAATGACTTATCTCTTGATGAATTGTATTAATTTATTATTTCTCATTGAATGTGGAATACATTAAGGTTTAAAAAGAATATGAAATATAAAATGAATTTTAAAGCTATGAGAAAGATGAAAATACAAGATATTGAAGAACCTGATCCTTATGAGTCTGAAGATAAAGAGGATTCTGAGTTGAATGAAAAAAATCTTGTCTCTTATATCCAGGAACTATCCATGATGAAGAATAATTAATGTTGGTATACTTCCTCTCAAATTTTTTTAGTGCGGTAGAATCAAAAAAATTTCTATGAATTTTCCCAAGAATATTGATGGACAATATTGAGATGATTCTTATGAAAAACATTAATGGCAGAAGAGGAACAAAAATGATAATCAATAAAAGTATGTAAATGAATACAAGAAGAATTTTACTAGATCCAAAATATGTACGTTTTGTAATAAGGTTGAATCAGACTAAACTAAATAAAATTCTTCTTAAGATGAATGTTGGTGAAAATTCAGAACTATTAATGAAATCATTTAAAAAATAGGATATTCCTCATAAAGTAAATAGAGTGATTAAGAACCTTATTGAGAGTATTAGCTCAGAACAGAACTGGTTTTATTTTTTATGTAAAACAAAACTCTCAAGAAGAAAATTAGAGTAATTATGAAATATAATGATGAAATTTCTAATGGAATAAAAGATATTATCATGAAGGAGTAATAATACATTGGGGAGATTTTATGTTACAAACATATAACAGTTGAACACGAAAATATGATTTAATATCTTTGTAAAAATATGAAAGATATGGTAGAAGATGATAAAAAGTTTCAATAAAAACATCTTGAGTCTGAGAGTACCTTGATATATTTGAACGAAAAATTCATCAAATCATTGAATAAAAGAGTATACTTCTAAATTTTGTGAGAAGAATCAATAAAATAATATAGTGATTTATTCTCTTACCAAAAATAATGTTTCATCTAATTCATCTAACATTTCATGTTCTATAAAAAGTATTGGGAAATATTTGTTGGGGAAATAATAAGATAACATTATCAAATATAAAAAATTATAAAACTCACTCAAAAGAAAATATGGTCAACATCCTGAGAATTTTAGAGCTAAAAGAATTTACCAACCATAACAAATTTTATATAGAGAAAGCTCCTTGATGAATAGAAAATTAAAATTTTATTTCTATTTCATGAGTTTGGGAATCTATGGGATATAACCTATTATTTTTTTCACAAATTATCTATACTATGAATATTGTTTTACAACAATGTAAGTAATAATGAAAGATGAATGAAAAACATTACCAACTTTCAGAAATTTTAAAAGGTGAATTTTCATGATGTTTGAAACTTTCCAAAAAAAATAATCCATTTGATTATTAGGAAGAAGTTTGTGGAAGATGTGATCAGGAAAGTCACCATTCTGAAAGATGTATGAAACTCCATCCTGAATTACTTATTTATGATAGAAAATAAAAGTATGCTAAAAATAAGACGATTGTAGAAAAGGATTTTATTTTTGAGGTATCTTTGATGGTAAATAAAAATAACAAACCACATATACATGATAGTGGTTGTTTTTTACATATGTTATGTGATATAATTTTTTTGAAACATGATGAATTTCATGATGTAGGAGTATTCAACTATGGTAATTATAGTTTCATAAAATAAGAGGAATTAGAATAGCTGAGATTGAAGTTGAAAAGTTTAAATCCAAGGATGTTTTACTTGTTGAAGGACTAAAATGTAACATACATAGTGCAAGTCAACTTTTTTAATGATGAAAATTATATCCCTTTTAGAAATTATTTTTATATAAAAAATGATAAAAATTGAAATTTTATTACAAAAGGAGTAAGAAAAAATATGAATCTATTTTAAATAATGTAATTCAATAACTCATTCTACTTTAGTGTATTAGATGAAAAAAAATTGTGGATTTAAAGACATGGGTAATGAAATGTTGAAGAATATGTTTTTGTAAATTCTTCGAAGGAGAAGATGAGTAAAAATTCATAAATAGTTTAGATTCAATCTATCAGATAACTTGATCTTTTTCATTCAAATTTATATGGGATGATGAGACATCAATAAAAAAAGAGAATTATAATTTATCATTTTTATTTTTGATTTCACTCAGATGAAAAACATTATGTTTATGAAGCACAATTTAGAGGTAAATGAAATGTTTAAATTCTTCAAAAATGATATCTGGAAACAAATGGGGGGTTTCTATAAATAATTTGGGCACAAATAATGGTAACAAATCCACAAATAATACTGATCAACTTTAATTGATAATAAATGGTATCAAACATTAGTATTGTACCCCCTATACTCCATAAAAAAATAGAATACCAAAAAGAAAGAATAGATGTTTTGTGGAAATAAGAACAAGTAAGTTAGTATAATACAGACTTTCAATGTTAACTTGGATTGTAGATGTTATTACTCTAGAACATGTTCAAAGTAGATGTATGTTGAGATCAGAAACTAACAAGAATCCTAATGAAATGTGAAATAATAATAATACATTATTTAAATACTTAATTTTTATAAGAAGTCCTTGTTTTCCTAATATAAAAAATCTTGATCTGGGAAAGTTTGATGAGGAATTTGAAGAAAGATATTTTATGGGTTATTCTTCAAATGGAAGAAGTTGAAAATGTTAGAAAAAATGTATAAAAAATTTGGTGGACTCATATGATGTGAAGGTATTGGAAATTCAATGTTTTTTAATAAATGTTTTTGAGAATACTGAGTAGGATGAACTAGAGAATTCTAACTATAGTGAATGTAATCCAGAACATCATTATCAAGATTCTAAGGAGCCATGTGTTTAGGAAAGTGATGTTTGGAAATAAAATTTGAAATTTCCTACCTTATGAAAACTTGTTTATTTAAAAAAAAAAATTGGTAATCATAAGGCTCTAGTTCAGACTATAAGGATGTTGATATTATAAAATTAGACATCTGTTATCATGATAGGTGAACTAGAATAAGTTTCAGAGGCTATTCAACATAAAGAATGGGTGGATGTTATAAATTAATAGTATGATTAAATTGAGAAAAATGAAACATAGGAACTTATTCCAAGGCCAGAAAATAAAAATGCTATCGAAACGAAGTGGTTTTATAGAATGAAATTGAACAATGATGGATATGTTTCAACAAAAAAAGAAAGACTCATTTGTAAAGGGCATGAACAGGTGGAAAGTGTGAATTTTTATGAAACCATTACCCGTGTTCAAGGTATAGAAACTATTTGAATGTTTCTTTAAGTGGTTTCACATTGTAATTAAAATATTCACAAGATATATTTAAAGAAAAATTACTTAAATGATGAAATTGAGGAAGAAGATTACAAAGACTGACCTTGTGGGTTTCTACTTGATGAAGATGAAAACAATGTTTTTCAATTGAAGAAAAATTTGTATGTGATGAAACAAGAACCGCATGCATGGTATTCTATGATTAACAATGTTTTGTGAAGGTTTAACATATCTAAATAAAAATTTGATAGAAACATGCATGTGAAATATATTGACTTAGGAACTCTAATGGTATTCGTTTATGTAGATGATATAATTTTTTTTGGAGATGAGAAAAAAATCTGTAAATAATTTCATGTGGAAATAAAGAGGAATTTTGAATTGTCAATGCTGCAAGAAATAAATTTCCTCCTTGTATTAAAAGTTCAAAGAAATTATATTTTCTTATATCATGAAAATTATTCCCGGGAATTTTTAAATAAGTTTGGGATTACCTAATAAAAATAAGTTTTAACTCTTATTTTAGTGAGAACAGTGTCGATAAATGATGAATCTAGAATAATATTCAATCAGAATGAATTTCAGAAGCTAATAGGAAGTCTTATTTACCTTATATCTTCAAGGCATGATATTTTTTAGGTTGTTAATTTTTTTGGTAGGTATCAAGGTAATCTTAAAGAATCACATATGTTGGTAGGAAAATAAATTTTGAGATATGTCAAAGTAACAACTTCACATGGGTTATTATATAAAAGAAATAGCGAGGTAAAGATTCCTTGTAATACTGATTCTTGTTGGGCTGGAGATTTTAATGATAGAAAATCATCCTTAAGAAGATCATTTTTCTTGGGTAAATGTTGTTTGTGTTGGCATAGTTTGAATCAAAGATCAGTAACATTGAGAATAAATGAATCTGAATATGTTCTTTCTACCCAGGATTATAATCAAATGTAGTGGATGTATGTTTAGCTAGAATATTTGATTATAAAAGTCTATAAACCATTGAAGACACATTTTGATAATCCTAGTGAAATTGATCTTTCTAAACAACTATCCCAAAATTCAAGATCAAAACACATTGATATAAAGATTCAATTTATAAAAGGGATAATATCTACTCAAGATGCTTTGCTATAATATATTTTAGTAAATATCAAATTTATAATATCATTCAAATGAAATTTCAAAAGAATGTTTTGTTAAATTGAGGCTATAAATTCATGTTTATACTCCTCCCATTTCCTCCTAATCTATATACAGAAATTCCCCAATAATACATTGGATTATACTGAAAAAGGGGGTGAAAATACATCAAATTTATTACATTGTAATTATTTTTTATTTATCTTTCTTTTGTTAATATGAAGTTATGGTTATCAAATAATGGAGGAGAGAAAAGGAAATGTGAGAGAAAAAGAAAAGTGAGACATAAAATGGTAAGAGTGGGAGTTTTGATTTACAGGGACACAAAATATTCTTGTAAAAAAGGGGAATAATTATTTTAAAAACAATAATTTATCGAGTAGTGTGGTGTCATTTATCTCTTCTTTGATAAAGTATATGTTTTGATAAAAGATAAAAAGATAAGTTGTTTAAAAAATACAATTTCTTAAAAAAATTACAACAATTGGAAAAGTTGTTAATGAGGGTTGTCAACAAAACTAAAGTGTGAGATTGAAGAATATTGATGGTAAATTTTTTTAACATAGTCTTTGATTTTTTAAAACTAGCCTTTTGTTTAATAATGTTTTTGTTGTCTAGAAATCAAGTCTATCTACATCATATTAATCTAATCAAATCAAAATAATTGGTGGAAAATTATTGTTTACTGGAAGTTTCCTTTTTCATAATTAGAGAATTGTTTTTTTAGGGGAGAAGTTATTTTTTTGATTAAGAAGTTTCTTGAAAAAAGTGAATTAAGATGTTAGAAAGTTTTCATATTTTATAAAAAAATTATATGATTCTTTATTGATCATAATGTTCTCAAAAATCATGTAAACTTTCATGATAAATGCCTTTTAAGAAATGGTGGAGAGTTGGGAAAAATTATAATGTTGTAGTATGAGGATTCTTTCGTATTGGGATATATATTTAAATAGTCATTCCATCATAATTTTAAGCAATTATTAATGATAATTAAATCAGATTCACTAAGAACCATATAAAATTCAGATTCACAAAGAAGGATAAAAAATTTCAAT
The DNA here is from genome assembly GCA_963277665.1 of Viscum album. Classification (NCBI taxonomy): domain Eukaryota; kingdom Viridiplantae; phylum Streptophyta; class Magnoliopsida; order Santalales; family Viscaceae; genus Viscum; species Viscum album. The sequence goes on from OY728119.1 coordinate 1,985,327,926, forward strand.
TCAGTGAGAATGAAATAAAAGTCATATTTAGTGATAAATAAATAGAAATAAGAATTTTTGAGAAAGAAAAATAAATGGGATTTACTAAGAATGAATCAAAATTATGATTTTCTAATAAATATATAGAAATTATATTCACTGAGTCAGAAACATAAATCATATGGAGTTAATTATGAAGTGAACTCAATAAGAAAATAATAGTTGTTTTATGAAGATTTGAGATTGTTCAACTTGACATTCAATTTTGCGTAAATCTTGGAAAAATCTAAATAGGTTTTAAGAATGTAATGTATAATTTTTAAATGAGATATATATTTAGATTTTATGAAGACTGAGGAGGTGTGGAATGTTTTCATGTTTCCCAGTTTATTTTCTAAGTCACCTATAAATACATTCTCAGGTCATTTTCTATAGGTGGAATATCAAAGAAATAATTAAAGACAGGGAACTGATGAAATAATGTGAAATTAATTTCTGAATAGAGGAATAGTGGGGAGTATTAGATAGTTGATTTTTTTACAATATTGATAAATGTCATGTTGAGAATATTATATTCAATCAGTTGGATTGATTCAATCAGGCAATGGTAAATCATAACGAGTATATGAGTAGATTATGAGTTTTTTAGATTGATAATGGATTCATTTTATTTAGTCAACCGTATTAAGATAATTGGATTCAGAATCATCATTTTTATAGAATCAGATTTAGAATCATCAGATTGAGAAAATCAGATCTAGCCAAATCGGACTGAGGATTCAGACTAAGAAACTATGGATCTATTTCAAAAAAGATATTATTATTTTATTTGAATGAAATTTTTATAATAAAAAATTGTAAAATGATGGGAGTTAGTATAATATTTCCTATCAGTATATAGAAGGTGTATAATAGGATTTGGCACAAGTTGTATTCACTTATTCATAATAGTGTATTTCCATAGACCCACAAGAGTGGTTATGGAAATGATGTATATTCAGACACTAATGTGAAACCTTGTAAATCTTATGTTGTTATTTGATTTCCGAATTTTTATTGCATGAGTAGTTAATGGATTTTAATAAGGAAATAATTCTAAACATGTTTCAAATGAAAAGTTTCTAATTTTTTTTGAAACTTATAAAAAGTAAACAACTGATTTATCCCCCCTTCTCAGTTGTTATTTGATCCATTGTAATTTCAAAACCAACACATCTAGCCCGAGTTGTACCCTCAATACCATGTTTCTGAAGAGGTCCCATCCTACTAGAGTCATTCATTGGATATTCTGACTCTGTCGTCGCCCATCCTATGTCTACCAGCATGTCCTGTTGGTATTTCACATCCCTCGCTCCCTCGGTACCACACCACTGAAGAGGTCCTCACTGCCATAGATCCCACCATTGCCGCCTATAAATGCCCATTTCACTCCATCGAGGGACACTACAAAGGATATTTTGGAAAATCCCCATTGGACCCACATCTATTACCTATCTCGCAACACACCTAGATGTCTACCACTTCCCCAGAATACTATCACCACCCTCCAGATTAATCCTCAAATTTCAGTCTTTCAGGGATTGAACCTTGACTGTTGTAGGATTATAAGGTAGACTTAAAAACATGCATAGGACCCCAAATACTTGTATGTGATATATATATATATATATTTGTAAATAAATATAAATAAATATGCACATTCTGTTTTATATATATGTGTTCCAATCATGAAGGAGGGGCACTCAACCCACAAAACCCTCTCTCCACTCTCTATCTCTCTTCTATTTTATTTTTTATTAATATCTTAAAACTTTTATCATCAATATGTTTTCTGATATTAATTGGATTGACATTCCATCATGGAAATTGGATTCATCTTTATAAGAGGACAGTGCATATGAAAATCATTTTCAAAGGAATAGATATATTTTATACAATTTTTTTAAAACACAATTTCCTTATTTATTTAATTTCTTATTCTATTTTCATTTGAATAACATGTTGTCAGAAATATTGAATTTTTATTGATGAGTGGATGATAATCACTAGTTTTATATGCATATGCAATGAATAATTTTTTCCATATTTAATTAAATTCAAATATCATGGTTAAATTACAACGATTACGGTTAATAATGAAGTGTTTTCGATACCATATATTATTGGTCAATCAACACAGAGTTTACGAGTACATCATATTTGAGATGGTTTTATTAAATTCAAATCTCATAGTCTTGATACCAATTGAGTGTATGTGTTGTATATTTTAATTGATATATATGATAATTAAATATTTAATTGAATAAATTAAACCAGTTAATTATTTTATGGAATCACAGGATTGAATGCGATATTAGTATTATGGAATAGTGTAAATTAATCATTAAATTAATTAATTGTAATTTTTTTACTTATGAAATTTGTTGAATTTGATTAATTAATTAGTGAATTAATTAATGAATTGATGGGATTTTGAAATTGAATTAAATAATTGTTGAATTAATTAATTTATTGTAGAGATTATATAATTAGGGGAACTGAATTTATTAATTGGTGAATTAGTTAATGGGAACAATTTTGATTATGAAATTCTTTGAATTTTGTAAATTAACTATTGAATTAATTAATGTATTGGTGTGATTATGGAATTGGATTAATTAATTGTAGAATTAATTAATAGATTATTGTGATTTTGTAGTTTTATTATTTAATTTTTGAATTATTTAATATATTATTATGATCATGGTATTATATTAATTCTTTATTTAATTAATTAATAAATTTTTATGATAGTGTAGTTGATTTAATTAATTTACATCTTATTCTGATTATGGAATTGGATTAATAAATGGTTGAATTAATTGATAGATTGTTTTGATTATAGAGTTAGATAAACTAATTTTTGAATTTATTAAAGAGATGTCATGATTGTTTAATTGATTGATTTGAAATAATTAATTCTTGAATTTATTAAAGAGATGTTATGACTAGGGAATTGGTTGACTGAGGCAAATTGAAATTTATATTAATTAATGATATGTATTGATTATGGAATTGATTGATTGGATTTATTAATTTTTGAATTAATTAATGTGATGTCATTATTTTGTAATTGATTGATTTGAATTAAAAAAATGTTTAATTAACTAATGAGATGTTATTATTGTGGAATTATATGATTAGGATTAATAAATTTTTGAATTAATTATTGTGATGTTATGATTTTCATATTGGTTGACTGGTACGAATTAATTGTTGAATTGATAAATGAGATGCTGTGAATATGGAATTGATTGATTGGAAAAATTAATTATTGAATTAGTTAATGAAATTTCGTGATTATGGAATTGATTTATTTTAATTAATTAATTGTTAAATTAATAAATGCTATGTTAAGATTGTGGAATTAGGTGATTAGAATTAACTAATTGATGAATTAATTAATGAGAGTCTAAAATTATAAAATTGATTGATTGGGATTAATTAATTGTTAAATTAATTAATGAGATGTTTTGATTGTAGAGTTTATTGACTTGGATTAATTACTTTTTTAATTAATTGGTGATATTTCATGATTGTTGAATTAATTGATTTGGAATAATTGTTTCTTGTATTAATTAATTATATGTCATGAATATATAATTGGTTTTTTGGATTAATAAATTATTGAATTAATTATTGAGATGTCATGAATATGGAATTGATTGATTGAACTAATTAATGTTTTAATTAATTAACAAGAATTCATGAATGTGGAATTGATTGATTTGAATTAATTATTTTTTGAATTTATTAATGAGATTTTATGACTGTGGTATTGTTTTATTCTGATTACTTAATTGTTCATTTAATTAATGAGATGTCATGATTGTGCAATTGATTGATTGACTCTAAATAATTAGTGAATTATTTTAAAAAAATAATTATAATTGTAAAAATATGGAGTTGAACAAATTAATTGGTTAATTAATTTTTAGAACATTATGATAATGGAAATGGGATTAATTTTTTGATTCATTAATTAATAGATTGTGTGATTGGTTAACTAATGTGTTTACAATTAATTGAAAATTAGAATTATAAAATTGTTCATGGAACCTCGATGTTATGAAATTATAAAAAGAATGTTAATGTTGATTAATCTTGATTAATGTGATATGTGTGACATTGTGATACATGTTATTTGATTGATAAATATGTGTAGGGAATGGTCTACTAGTTCTAAATCCAATTGTGAAAAATTGATTGATAAACCTGTGTAGGACATGGTCTACTAATTTCAAATCCCATAGTTATAAATTGATTTATAAATATGTGTGGGAAAATGTCTACTATTTCAAAATAACGTAGTTATATATTGATTGAAAAACATTTGTGGGACATGGTCTATGGCTTCCAAATCCCATAGTGATAAATTTATTAATAAACGTGTGTGGGACATGGCCTGCTGATTTTAAATCCAATAGTGATAAATTTTTTAATAAATGTGTTTGGGAAATGGTATTCTAATTCAAAATTATATAGTGATAAATTGATGGATAAAGATGTGAGGAGACATATTGCTACTTCAAAATCCCATGGGGTCCTAGGCATAGAGATCTAGATCTAAACTATTGGTATTAAAATTTGGTACCAATTTTCTATATTAAAAATTGAAATTTAAGGGATAATGAAAGACCAATTGTTATAATTATTTTGAATTCAATATGTGATATGGTTTAGACTCCAACATGAGAGAAAGTAGGTTCTGAGATTCGGGTCTTCTTGGGAACCCTATAGTTTATATGGTTAATTAAATAACCTTGAAATATGATAACTTATTACTTATGTACATTACATTACTCTTTATACAACTACAGACATAATTATTGACTGAATATTATTTTAGTTGTCGTTGGTGGTAGCCTACTAAGGTGTACTCACACCTTACTCAGAATTCCTGGTCGATACCAATATATATTTCATGGTTGAAGGATAGGTTAAGGGAAAATGCCCTATTTTATAAGGATGACATTACTTAGAACATGGATGAGGGAACCATACATGATTTGGGACCTTCCCAGGGAGTTGTTACTATCATTATTTATTTCTGGTTTTTCAATTTAACACTTGACATGTATTTGAACCTTTATACCTACCATTTAGTTTTAGATATTGTATTTTTTGGGTTATCATGTGATACTAGTTTTTTTTGGATTTTGGTTACAACATTTTGATATTGATTAATTATTTATGTTGTTGTTCTAATTTGATAAAGATGGTATAATTTCCCCATGATTGTTGTTGACCCTTTTTGCAATTCAGTATCCTTTTATATATTTAGAAGTGCATCTGATGTAATGTAACCAATCGGTTCAGGGAATCGATGTGTGCAACACGGGTCAAGACATCACAAAGTGGTATTAAAGCTGGTTTGTTTTATTTTATTTTGTCTTAATATTTGGGAAAGTTAAAAAAGAGACTAAGAAGAGTCAGGAAATTGAAAATATCTCATCCATCAGAGTAGTTAACTAATGTATGGGGTAAAACCCAGGCTCCCAGGGTGTGATTGATGTTATTGATGTGTGTTTTTACAATTGGATGCAATGTTTTCCCAATTGATTTAAATTTTATGTGATGTGATTATTGTTTCAGATATTTACTAAGATTTAACTCATGGAACATGTTGGAGTAGGATTTGAGTAAGAATGAATCTTTCTTCACTCTCTGGATTATTATGTGTTATGCATCACTTCAGGTACGCATGGTAAAATTAGGTTTTGGTATGTTATTGAAATTGAAATTATCTTTTTTTCTTTGAGTAAATTAATTAGAAAATGGTGCCTAATATAAAAATGAGAATTATAAAACGAGGCAAGATGTGAATAAATAGGAACTTAATGAAAATTGTGTTATGGGAATGTGTTCCCCCTTGATATCCATAACATAGATATATGATGGTTAAGGGTAGTGATAGTTCCTCGTTTTTGATTGTGTGTTGGGGAAAAAGAGGGAAATGAATCGTTATGAATTATTTGGATGGTAGAAAAAGATGAAAGAATTTAATGAATATTATATTGTAACTGGGAAATTTTAATGAAACATGGAATTAATAAATGGTTTATGCAATTGTTGATTTATTTAAGATAAGTAGATAATGATAATTGGGTGAAAATTATATTTTAGTATGATTTGAATCATTTGAAATTTATATAGATCTAATGTTTTTTCATATGTCAAAATATGAAAAAACCTACAGTTGGGATTAGTGTTTCCATGATCTCAAACGATTCCCAAGGATAAGATATATTATTTTGGGGAGATTTTAATAACCCATGTTATTAGTTTTCAAATTTTTGGATTATTTTTTAGGATGAAAATTTTTACATTGATGAAATTTATTAAATATTTATGGTTTTTTAGATTAATAAAAATAATAATCTTTTGAAGTTTGAATATTTCATGGGTGGTCAAAATTAATATCATGATTACTATTTCTGTTACACAAATTCATGTGGATATCATTAGTTATTGTTTAATTATTATGAAAAATACTATTAATTATATTTAATGAATTAGAATGTTTAAATAATAACAGTATTATTAATTTTTTTGGAATGCTATTGATGGTAATCATGTGAAATATTTAAAATAATAATATTTATTATTATTATTATTATTATTAATGTAGGAAAATAATTGGTGTGTATATATGTATGCTATATTTATATACTTATGTTGGTGTATATATATAGATATATTTGGGTGTAAATAAATATTAATAAATATACGCATTCATGTAAATTAATATATATATATATATATATATATATTTGTGTGCGTTGAAATCATGAAAGAGGCGTTCTCAAACCTCATTCCCCACTCTCCTCTACCTATCTCTCTATCATTTCATTTTTACATTTATTAATATCCTAAAACTTAAGTCACTAATAACTTTTAGTATATTGATTATATTAAAATGTAATATGTTGCATTAGATTGAGCTTTATAAGAGTATGGAAAATATATATATATATATATATTTATATTTGATGCGGTAATTTTTTTAGTTTTTTTTAAAAAAAATTCTTATTATTTAATTTCCCATTTGATAGTCGTAAGAATAATTCACCTCTAATGATTTTGGATTTTTACTAATGAGAGGATGATAATTATTGAGTTTATTTTCACATATGATGAATAATTTAATCAAAATTTAATTAAATTCAAAATCATGGTTAAAATTAAGAGATAATGATTAATAATAGTGATTTTTGGTACCACATGTTAGTGGTGGATCGACATCGAGTTTGTGAGTTCCTCATATTTGAATTAGGTGGTCTAAATTCAATATACCTTGACTTTATCCCAATTCCATTTATGTGTTGGATATTTCAATTGGAATGTTTGAAAATTGAATCTTTAATTGAATAAATTAAATTGATTGATTAATTTATGGATACATGTTATTGAATGGGATATTGTGATTGTGGAATTAAATTAATTAATGGGAATTGGAGTGATTATAAAGATATATGCATTTGAATAATTAATATGTGAATTAAATAATGAATTTCCAGGATTTTGAAATTGGATTAATTAATTATTGAATTTTTTAATAGTTTGGTCATGTCATGTAATTTGTGTAATTAAATTAATTAATTACTGAATTAATTAATGGGAACTATTGAGATCATCAGATTGGTTGAATTTGAATAATTACTTATTGAGTAAATTAATATGTTGTTGTGATTATGTTACTAGATTAATTAAAGGTTTAAGTATTTAATAGATTGTTCTTATTGACCAGTTGTATTATTTTATTTTTGAATTATTTAATAGACTACTATGATTATGGAATCAGATTAATTATTTTTTGAATTAATTAATAGATTGTTATGATTGTGGAGTTGGATAAATTAATTACTGAATTAATAAATATATTTTTATTATTGTGGAATTGTATTAATTAATGGTTGTATTAATATATAGATTTATTTGATTATGGAGTTGGATTAATTAATCATTGAATTAATTAATGAGTTTTTAGGATTTCAATATTGATTGATTTTAATTAATTAATTGTTTTATTTATTAATGAGATGATATGATAGTAGAATTGGTTGATTGGGATTATTTAATTGTTTAATTAAATAATGATATGTCATGATTGTGGAGTTGATTGATTGTACTAATTAATTATTTAATAAAATAATGAGATGTCATAATTGTAGAATTGATTGATTTGAATTACATAATTCTTGAAATAATTAATGATATGTTATGATAATGGATTTGGTTGATTGGTATTAATTAATAATTTAATTAATTAATGAGATGTTATGATTGTGGAATTGGTTGAATGGGATTAATTAATTTTTGAATAAATCAAAGAGTTTCCAGGATAGTGGAATTGAATGATTCAATTAATTAATAGTAGGAATAATTAATGAGATACCATGATTATGGAATTAACTTGTTCGAATTAATAAATTTTTGAATTAATTAATGAGATGTTATGAATTTTGAATAGGTTGAATTGTATTAATTATTTTTTTAATTAATTAATGAGATGTTATGATTGCAGAATTGGATGATTGAGATTAAGTAATTGTAGAATTAATTAATTTGATGTCATGATTGTGGAATTGGATGATTGGGATTAATTAAATTTTAAATCAATTAATGAGATTTCATGATTGTGGATTTTATTTATTTGGATTGATTAATTGTTGAATTAGATAATGATATGTCATTCTTGTGGAATCGATTGATTAGTTTAATTAATCCCTTAATTAATTAGTAAGATGTAATTATTTTTCAATTTATTGATTGTATTAATTAATTTTTCAATTAATTAATAATATGTAATGATTGGGGAATTTATTGATTTTAATTAATTAATTATTGAATTAATTAATGAGATTTAATGATTTTGGAATTGCTTGATTTGGATTAATTAATTTTTAATTCAATTAATGAGATGTTATGATTGTAGAATTTATTGATAAGGATTAACTAATAGGTGAATTATTTAATATATAAGGTTATAACTGGGGAATTTATTGACTAGGATTAATTAATTGGAGAATTATTTAATTTAAATTGTTGTGATTATGAAATTGTGGAGTTGAATAAATAAATTAGTTAATTAATTGATGAATTAATTAATGGATTGTGTGATTGGTTAATTAATATGTTTATGATCAATTTATAATTGGAATTATGTAATGGATGATTGAACCATGATATTATGAAATTATGATAATAAGGTTTATATTGACTAAACTTGATTAATATTTTGTGTGTGATATTGTGATACATGTGATTTGATTGATAAATGTTTGTGGGGCATGATCTGCTGGTTCAAAATACCACAAGGAAAAACTGAATGATAAACCTGTGAGAGACATGGTATGATTATTCCAAAACCTATAGTGATACATTTATTTATCAACATTTGTAGGGCATGGTCTGTTCCTTCCAAATACCATAGTGATAAATTGAATGGTAAATATGTATGGGACATGGTCAGCTACTTCCGAAGTCCATAGTGAAGAATTTATTGATAAACCTGTGTGGGACATTGTTTACTACTTCCAAGTCCCATAGTAATAAATTGATTGATAACAATTTATTGGAAATGGTCTACAACTTTGAAAACACATAGTGATAATTTTATTGATAAATGAGTATGAGACATAGTCTTATGATTCAAATGCTCTTGAGGTCCAAGGCATGGAACCCTAGACCAAAACTGATGGTGTTTGAAAATAGTTCCAATTGGATATCTTATAAATTTAAATGAAACGGATAATGAAGTCCCCATTTTTTAATTATTTATTAATTTAATATGTGATACGGTTCATATTTATTAATCAACCAAAGAAAGTATTGAGATTTGGGTGTCCAAGAGAATTCAAGGGTTAATGTGGTTAATTAAAGAATATTGAAATGTGATAACTGTTTAATTATGTATTTTAATTTTTTATTTATAAAACTGCATATAATATGGTTTATTTGATATTGTTTTAGATGTTGTTGGTGGTGGCCTACTGAATTATTCTATCACCCAACTCGGGCCTCTTGATCGATACTTGAATATATTTCATGTTTTATGAATCGGTTCAGTTTAAGGGAACTATGTTAGATGGATGATATTGGTAAGCGCATGGATGAGGGAACCAGACCTAATTTTGGACCTACTATGGGAGTTATTAGTTTCTTTATTTATTTCTAGTTTTTTATATTGACACTGGACCCATATTTTAAACTTCATATCTACTGTTTAATTTTGGATATTGTATTTCCTATTTTGGTCATAGTGTGATACTAGATTGGTCTGGTTATTGATTAAACCATTTTTTATATTGTTTAATTATTTCCATTTTTTGGCTACTTTGATAAAAAGATTTTATTCTCTCTATGATTTATATTTACCATCATTGATAGTCGGATTCATTTGGCATATGGGGAGGCCCTCCAGAGGTCATGACACCAACCAGTTTAGGGAACCTGTTTATGGAACATGGGCTAGGAAGTAACATTGTGAGCAAGGAAAAAACACAATAAAAGAACATATTTTAGCTTGTAGGGAAAATCATTAGTCCGATAAGTAACTCCATTCAGTAATAGCATATGGTCTACTAGGAAGAAAATCATGGTATAATAGGAGATCCATTGGGTCAGTATTCCAGGTTCATTGACCTAGGTGTTTGGGTAATGAAAATTGCTATTTTAGTCTGGTAATTTTTTTTATATTTTCATTAATTAAAAACTTACAATATTACATTTTCATATGGATTGGTATTAAATTTCAAAACACCATTTATTAATAATAAAACAAAATGTTTCATGATAATCAATTTTATAGTTTATTTTTGGATAATATTATTTTACATAAAAAATTATTTTTTAATTAAAAATTCTTTTCATTGCATTTATTGTACTAATATTATAATTAAATTTTACCCCCATATAAAATTTTATATTTTAATATAGATTCAATATTTTTAGTTATCATAATTAATAATATTTTATAAATTGATATTAATATTTGGAAATATAAATAAGTTGCTTTGTTAAAAACCATTCATGACAGTTTTAGTTAAAATATCTGAAGGGTTGTAACCAAAGAGATACGCAAACAATTATCACTAAGACATACCAATTTGGTTTTTTGAGTGGATTTAAAACCTCCCTAACATTTTATTTAAAATTGGTTTTATTGGGATATACATTCCCTTGAAAACAAAATTATTTTATTTTAATGTTGTCATTATTTAAAATAATGCCACTACCCTTATGTATAAAACAAGCATTGCACCACCCTATCAAATAAACTATTAAAATTTTTAATTTACCATTAATCATATTCATTTAATTTGTAAATAATCCAATCCAACTTTATTTATCTCTTGGTCCTAAGATATTTTCCAAATAACATTAAAATCATGGTGGTTTCCAAAAGAAGATTAATTTATTCTACAAAAAATATTTTCTCTTCGATTATAATTCATACATTTCATATTATTATAGCATTTCTTTAATCAAATGTGTCACTATCTTATTAGGATTTTTATATCATTATTCTTCAAAAAAAGTAATAGTACCATTAATAAATAGCTTATTCTTATTTATTCAGTCATTATAACACGCACCCCTCTGGGTCAGCATTCCAACCTACATGTATAGTGTTATAATTATTATATCATAAACATTTAAAAAATATTATATAATTATAATGTCAGATATAATGATGATTTTTTTGATTTTATTATAACTTTTAATGGTAATATTATAATAAAATCATTATATAAAAATTCTTATCTAATTAATTCTAACATGTTATTGGTTTGTTTAATCTCTTACAAGAATGATGCTATGAATTTTTATTGTGGATGTTTTTGGAAATTTTTTTTATTGAAAATATGATATTAATTATCAAGAATTATTTTTTTCTAGAATTATTATATTAATATTTAAACTCTATGTTGAAAATTATTTTTTTTCAATAATGGTTAATAAATAAAACATGTTTTAGATTTTCCATTGAAAACTATTCTTTAATGATTCATAGAATGATAATATAAATGACTATCAAATTTTTGAACATCTATTTCCAGTCCCCTAACCATTATGGAGATGAAAATCTTATAATATTAATGTAAAAAACATGAATTGTTACACCAAAACAAACACATAACAATTAAAAAAATATAATTACCAATAACTAATATTAAATTATCAAAAGTAATTTTTTTGGTAAATTAACAAAAATTATTATAAAACAATTAATAGATATGTATGTAGTAATTTAATATATTATTAAAGAGTTTCAATTATTATACCAGAATACAGAACATGTGTGACTGAATGTGAATCTATGGAAAGGGTTTTCATTTAATCAATTTTATTTAATTGATTTATAAAATACATTCCTTCACTAAGATATTAAGATTTATTTCATCATATCGTTTATCTATTATATAGGATGTATTCAATTTTAATTATGGAATTATAGTTTCCTATCTAAATATTCTTCTTTGATAAATTTCCTCCTTCCTAAAATTTTAAATTGTAAAATGTAATCTATTCTGATAGTAATATAAAATTTTCTTCCATATCCTTATATTATTTCTTCCAATGTTATATTTTTATTAATTTTAATCCCAAATATTTTTTTCCACTATGATCTCTTTATATACCTTTACATTATTCGGAGAAATAATTTAATATAATTTTAATGATGTTGGATTTAAAAAATGGTATATTAAAATAATAATGGAATTTCATTTTCATGTATACAATTTTATCGATCCCTCTATAATTATTATCTTTATAAATATTTATTTCAATTTTACACTATTGAATATCCTTTTTATGATACATTTTTCAAAAATCATATATATTTTACTTCAATTTTTTTATCACAAACTTTAATTCCATATCTTTCAGCAACAAGAAATATATTTTCTAAAAAAATAATTTCACATATATATTCATCAATATGATATTTATCCTTTGGAAAATGTTGGTGATAATAATAAAAATTATATTTGTAAATAACACTTTTGGGAGATTCGTTTTTTGTGTTATCTGATTGAATTATTGATACCATTTTTATGTGATAACCGTTGGTAATGATATAAACCTCCTTTTATTTCCATGGGTTCTTTATGATATGATGAATGAATATTTTCATGGGGTGAAAAATTTATGTATTATGATTTATATGTTACTATATTTCCCTCCAATTAATTTTTCATGGTTTTATATCTCATGAGATAATGAAATGCATGGTCATGATTGTGTTTTGTCTATTGTTTAAAATGTTTGTATGATTAAGTTAATTAAAAAAGAAAAGGAATTATTTGTTTGAGTGTATCCTTTAATTTTTTTTTATTTTTGATAATTAATAATACTCTTTCAATAATATTTTATTTATTATTTATGATATTATTTACTTTTAATTAATAATTCCAAATATTTTTTATTATTCTTTAACATTTTTTATTTCAATTTATTTTTCTAATACCATATTGTTACTCTCACTTTTGTGATGATAAATTTTTTAACTACACAAATAATTGTAATTATTAGCTTGGATAAAAATCATTTCTAGGTTGGTCTTTAACCTGAATTATTATTGTGAACTTTATGTTTCAAAACCCCATGTGGGAAATCATACTCAAATTTGGAAGCCCACATTTTGAATGAATGTTTAGTATGAACTTCTCTTTTAGAACCTTATTTTTTGAATGAATCTAAGTATTGGAGCCTCACATATGGAATGAATGTTTGGAATTATCCTCAAATTTAGATCCTTACATTTAAAATCAACCTCACATTTGAAACCACACAATTGGAAAATACCTAAGGTTTATGAACCTTATGTTAGTGATATACCGAACATCATTAAGAAGATCAATAAGAATTATATGAACTTATGATATTATATTTAATCACTATAGTAATGATTAATATTTCATGAAGATTATATTATCTAAATTATTCTATTATCACTTCCAAAATATCTCATCATATAATTATCTATTGTCTTTCAAAACATAAATATACTAAATCCTTGAGTATTTATTTGATTAACTTTTTCATATATGTTTAATTTACACTAGGAATATTGATTATAACATGATATGGAGACCACATAATTGAGTGACTATTATTGATACAGATATATAAGTAGTTTATATTCATTTCATTCAATAACAAAAAAATTTGAATAAAATGTCTGTTATTCTCATTGTTAGTCTGAAGTCACTACAATGTTATATAGTTTCTATATTATATTAGCCACTATTTTTATGATATGTTAATCCATTTAATTTAAATTTATATTCTTCTATATCTATTAGTAATATATTGAAATTATATAAATATAATACTTCTAGAAAAATGCAGAATCAGATTTTATGAAGTTATAAAAATCTACGGAATCATGGGATTTCAGGTTGTAGTAAATTCTCAGATAATTTCAGGTGATATAATTATTATATTATTTTCATAATATTAGTTTTCAAATTAAAATAGTTTAATGGAGGTATTTAAAAATAGTTAAATTACTTTCATTGTATTATTATATAGAAATTGTTTGTAGATAAAATTAAATGTAGATATAATTTTTGAAACATTTATCATATTTAAAATATTAATATCCCCATAATTTATGTGGGATTAATTGTGGAATTATCATAGAACCAGTCAAAGAGATATTTATTGCAATTTAAAAATTAAAAATAATTTAATTTTAAATGACTATGTTTATTTGATCTTGGAGATTATTTTGGATAATATTTTGATATACCAATAGAAAATTTTAATTCAAAAATATTATTATTATTAGTTTGCACTATTATCTTAAAAATTTATTATTGGAATAATTCAACAATAGTGATACAATAACTGATAAAATATTAGAATACTTTTGACTCAGTAAATATTAAATAATTTATTATGGTAATGTAGTCTATGAAATTTTCAAAAGATATATAATAAAATCAATATAAATTTAGTTTCGATTTAAGATAAAGTATAACACAATAATTTCACTCTTAAATCTATCATAATGAATTGTATTATTATTTTTTTCTGCTTCTTTCATTAAAGAAAGCCTACACTCAATCATGATCTATTGCATAATACTATGATTTATTGACGGTCCAATAATTTTTCAATTGTGGAGGAAAATATGAGCTAATAGTGCTAAAAAATTCTATATATCATCCCTTTAAATTGGAGTGTCGACTAAATTTACTGAATCAAGGTTTAGTCTTATCCTATTAAACTAAAATATCAAAGTTTAAAATAGAGGAACCAAAATTTTTGTAATGTTTAAAATTTCCGCACTTAGTTTTCATGGACTCTAGATAAAAGGACATGTTCTTGTGAAATTCATCATGATTGTGGAGAGATAATTTTTGTAGTGGGATTTGGGAACATTATACCCTAAAACACATTACATTACATAATCATAATCTTTATTTAATTTATTATCCACTACATTACTCATTATTAAGAGTGAATGACATGATTTCTTTACATCAAGATAGATTATTTTATTTTATTTTTATATTTTTAATGGAAACAATTAAGCCTCCTCTTATGTCTCTGTCATCATCATTTCCAACCAACAAGTGCTATAAGATGAAGAAATATTATAGGGATTAATGAAGAGTTATTTTTTTCTTTACAATACTGATATAAATATTGAGATAAATACTATATTAAATGGTTGATGATAGAGAGGGTATTTAGATGATTTTTACCCCTCACTTCAATAGTGATAAGTAAGTTAGATGGAATTCTCTTATGATTTTATATTTAAACATTCTTTGATTGAATATTTATTATAATGATATCAAAATATACAATATTCATAAATATGAAACTAAAAATTGGAGTACTACTCAATTAAATGATTATGTTCTGAATTAATGGGTTGTAGATGCTATTGTTTATGGATTAATAACAGATGATTTTAGTCGAGTTTGTCATTGTACAACTAATTAGGAAATGTGTGCTTAAATTTTAGTTTCCTTTAAATGAACTGATAATGTTTAAAAACTAATGTATAATTATTATAAAAATTATTTCAATGCATTCAAGATGCTAGAACTTGTATGTACTAATAATATGAATTAGTGGTTGAAATAAATTGTAAATGATGTTACTTCCATGAGAACTCCAATTCCAAAACCAGTTGAAGCATTAAATACACTTAAAGTATCACTTTTTAAGTAGAATGTAATATTTGATATAATTCAAAAATAAAAACCAATAAAATATTTAAAAATTAATATATTTATTAAAACCTTAATTATGTATGAAGCTGATATGTAAGGTGAAGATGAAGATCATATTTCTATCAAAAAGTAAAATACTTCTCTCAATGTTTTAAGGGTTAAAATTTATGATTCTTATTCTAGTGATTTCGGTTTATGTGGTGAATTATGAAATATTTCTAGTTAATTTTAAAAGTTTTATATAAGGGGAAATAATAAATAAATAATAATAATAAAGAGAATAAGGGAATATAAAATGTTTATATAATTGGGTATTATTTTTTTAATCACATTATATTTTGATAAATAACAATTGGATAATGTTTAATTAATTTATTTTTTTTAAAAATATTATCAGTTATTAACATGTATTCATATTTTTTTATAATCTTCAATACATTTTACTTAATATATTTTTTTGTCCAAAAAAATATGTCTTGCACATACAAGGTGAACCACAACTACCTTTTAGGGTACCCGAATAGGTCTACCCTTATGGGAGGTCCAAAACTTCTCGACACCACATAGCCTAGTTTAATTGATGTATAATTAATTACATATGTGTGTGGGAGTATAAGGCTTGAGTGTGTTACCATATGGGTTGGTAATGGTCTCCCATAAGGCCCGAAAGCTTTGTGTCCATGAGTGCTACGTAGTTTTTGTTATAGACATCATTCATCATGCCATAGCTTATATACTGGTGATCCTATCCATGCTAGTTTCAATGGAGAAAAATGATATCAAACTGAGATTAAATATCATATGTGGATATCCTTTGTGTTTTATTTTATTTTTATGATCTTCATCACTTCCCACATGATCTATTTTTGAACAACCGACGTTCTTTTCTAACTCCCACACATTTTTTCCTTCTCGATCATCTTCTTTTAAATTCTCCTCAATCTCATAAAAACTCATGTTTCTAATATTACCAATTCCTTCAACCTTATAAACTCATTTAATAAAATCATTTTCTATTTTTTCACTACTCATCAAATTTTAATGTTATCACACTTTCAATTTTTATGTCCATCCTTATTCATCTTTTTTCTATCACATTCCCCAACTACTTGAGTTATTTTTGTGTTCATTGGTTTACACCAATAATGACTAAATATTTATTTCATCATTGTTTTTTTAAAATGGAGTGTCATTTTTTACTGCAATGGTTTTTAACTTTGAGACTCTACCTCGCCACTTGGGAAATAATGATGGGTAAATTAACTTAGAGTTTCTCTTAAACGATGAGTATGTTTTATTCCTTTGAATTTTTTATATTTATTCTTTATGATTTTTTCTATATTAATTAGGAAGTATATTTCTTCAAGCTACTGAATAATCATATTCATGTGTTGCATCTATTATTTCAACATAATTAATTTTCTTTACCATTATGTTTATTCTGACTATTTAGTTTATTTTTCAAAAAGTCAGCCTTAAAACCAAACTGTGAGTCATGAGTCACCATTGGAAACCAACAATGAGTAATTTTTTATTCTTCTCAAGGATATATTTAATGTTTATATTCATGAAAAATATTTATCTATTTAATTCATTTTATTGTTCCACAAAAAGTAAGTGGTATGTAATAATCTATTTTTCGAACGTTGGACATTTCTAAGAGTGAGCAATATCTCACCGTTACATATTTTTAATGGGTAAAAATAAATCACCTTTAGTTAAATTTTGTTTTTTCAAATTTAAATTTTCTTAATTTCAATTAATGTTTGTTAAAATAATTTACATATCTAAATGATTAGTAATTAATGTTGAATTACAATGGAAACATTATTTAAAAAATAATATGTATCATTTTCGTAGTGACAACTACTCATGAAGATTATTTTCTTATAATTCTCTATTTTTAAAACAATATACTAATTGTATAAATATTCATAATTATATTATTATTTTAAATTTTTTTATGTTTTATTTTTTTAATAAAAATTTCTCTTAATATGTTAAAATTTTCTTTTAATAATTCATGAATAAATATTTGTCCGAGTGAGTTTAGTTTTCAGAAAGTCACCAAAAAAATAATGTAACAGTCATATTATTTTATTATTAGTAATTAAAAAGATTCATTCTCATATTCAAAATGGAATCTCTATAATAGATCTCTATTTTAATGTTTTAGGAGATTACTTGATGGATAAAAAGACATGTACCAGTGTAGAAGATTTATTTGACAAGAATATGATCATACTTTTCTTGATACTCTCGATTTGATTAATAAAGTTCTTCGACTATAATTTTTCTATTATGATCACTAATGGTATTCATTGTATTCATATTCTTCCATAGATACGATCAAAGAACATGAGCTGTAATGAAATTATTCTTCATCTTATCATGATGTTGTATCATTTATTTTCAAATATTAATTTGTTGTAATTATTCCAATCACCTTTTATTCTTCTAAAGTTTTAGTTTACACTTTTCCCATAAAAAATAGATCATTGGGTTATTCCTCCCATATCTAATTAAATTCATGTTATTCCTCATAGATAGAAGGATGGTTTGCTTATTCCTCATAGAAAAAATGAAGGTAGGTTGTGACTCATTCCAAAATCATGGGTTATACCACCATGTGTGAAATATATAGTTTGTAATTGTATGTAATCAGGTTTCCCCTTCCATTAAAAAGACTATTTTTAATTCATACAAGTTTCTTTAAGGAGTATATGATATTTAAAATAGGACTAGGATCTTGGTTATCAGAACCTCAATCAAAATGGCCTTTTTTATTTGTTTTCATTCTGTAGGAAGTTTTAACATTTATTATATAACTTTAATACATTATGATTTGTTTTAATAAATCAAAAATGTCTATTCATCATCCCCCTACTCACTAATTACATACCAATGTACCCAACACTAGGTATCCAATGGTGGTCCTTTTTAAGGATTTTTTAATTGTTTCATTATCTATTTCTGAACTAACTATTATCTCATGCTAAAAAGATTCAAGAAAATATCCACTGGTTTGTTATCGATAATCAAGATTTCAAGATATCTAATCCCATCGGACTACCTCACTTTAGTGGAAGTGACTATGTCAATTGGAAATAATTAATTTATTTATTTGTTATTAACACTCCTCTTGATTACTTTGATATAATATAAAAACCTTATAATATCTTTGATGTTGATTAAGAAACTGTTAGTGTTAATGAAGATAGAAAATGGGTTTAAAATTACAAAGTTTTGAAATTATTTTTCTTCACTTTATAGAAAATATTTGTAGTCATATTTCATCCTATAAAACTTCTTTAACCATTTGGGGGACATAAAAATTCACCCATCAAGAAAATGACATTATATAGAGAACTAAGATTGGTATACACCAAGATTAATTTCAATAATTCAATATAGATAATCAAGAAAGCATAAATGATATGTACAATTGATTAATTGTTTTTAAAAAAATGGTTTATTTTATAGAGACCACAATTAATGAAAAACTTATTGAAAGAAAACTTCAAGCACTACCCAAGAGATGGAATTCAAAGAATGTTTTTACTAAAAAATGTATGGATTTTACTAAATATTAAATGGATGAGTTGACAGGTTCACTACTTCAATACGGGAGGGAAATGTTGATTGAAAATGATGATGATAATGATTAGATAAAACTTACTAAATTTAAATAAAATATAAATGTTATTTGTAATTATTCTGATTCTGAGACATAGAAAAGTGAAAAGGATGAAATTGAATATTTCTGTAAATGTGTGTACAAGTAAATGAAGGGTAAGAGTGGATTTAAGTTGTTTCCTAGAATATATATTAAAAAATATGATAGATAGGGTTGTAAAAGATGTAAAAAATAGTTAATACGATATTTTGGAATTAGTTTTCTTGGAGTGAAAGTAAAAAGGGAATATAAAAGCAATCATTCCAAAATTAAAACAAGAATGAAAGGATAAATAAAACAATATAGAGTAAATTATTGCATATCATGATGGATGGAGATCAATAGAAGAGTCAGACTCAAGTGACGTTTACTTTAAAAGTGAAAACGAATATGAAAATATTTGTTTGATGTATTCTACTATAAATGATGTACCATCTAACCATAATTATATTTAGTTGTATGAAACTGATATTGAGAATGAATTTAATGAATTAAATACTCAAAATGAAAAATTTAAAACTGATATCTTGAGAATAGTGGAACTATATGGGGAACTAGAAATACAAAATAAGAATATTACAAAAGAAAATAAAAAATTGAATGATTCTTTTTCAAGTAATATAAAAGACAAAAAGGTTGTATATGATGAATTGTTAAAAGATAAAGATGAGAAAATAAGAATAACATATTTTTTGTAAAAAACTGATGAATTTTAAAACATAAGATTAAAATTACTTTCTAATGATTTAGATAATATTGTAAAATAATGTAATATTCCTAAACATGAAAAGAAAGAAACTAATATTTTCACATCATTTTCAAATAGAAAATATTATGATGACCTGTATGTTCCTCAAAAAGAGAATGAAATCCTTAAAATGGAAGTTACTAGTTTAATGTAAACCTTATATGTATTTGTTCGAGGCCAAGAGAATCTTGATAAAATAATAGATATGAACAACCACGAATAAGATAAAATTTGTTTTGGATATAATACTAAGGTTCCAATGATGTATAAAACAATTTTTTTAAAGGAATTAATGGGAATATTTCAATTTCAACTTTATTTAATTATAACATCAAAGGAAACTATGAAAAAAAATCTATAAAGTATACTCAATATTTAAGAAATTATAATATGTTCATTTGTAAAAATTCATACATAAGATAATGATATAATAAATATCTCAAAACTATATGGGTACGTAAATCTTTTGATTCTAATCCATTTGGACGAAAAATAGTCTCATTACCAAAATAATAATTTTCTTGATTTGTTTTGAAGGTATCCTACTAGAAGACTTCCAATGTTACATGATATACAGAAAACATGGGCTCTAAAAGGATGTTTCAAATCCTAATGAATCCATGTTGTTCACTATTTCTATATAAGTTTATTTTTAACCATAACACATACAATCTACAATAATATAATTAGTTATGTTGACATACATGTTCTCTGATATCCTTTTATAATATCATTTTATTTTTGAATTAATGCATGTCCTTTAATTTCTCTTTGTTTTTTTATCATGTACAATCATTATATATTACATAGTTAAAACTCTACCTTTAAATATTATGATTATATTATTATTTTTATATAAAATTTTCAAATAAATTTTTTTGATCTTTCATTAATAATTAATGAATTTAGATGGAGTTTCCCCTTATTTTTTATTTGAATTAATATAATTTTATATTTGTTTTAAAAAAATGTTTTTATGAAATAAGAAAAAGAAAAGTTAATGTTCTATTGTCTTTATGAAATAGTTTTTGAAAAACTGATCTAGGTAATTCTTTAATTCACTTATAAATTTATTTTGTGCTTTATCTTATAGATTTTTATAATTATTATTTATATTTGGAATACTGAATTATTTTAAATAATTATTTTTTTTAAAAAATGTGTTTAATAATTCAATTTATTTTGTTGATCTATTTTTTAATCTAAAATTTATATGCCTAAACTCAAGGGGATTTTTTTCTATTATTTATCGAAAATATACTATTTATTACTTTGGAAGAATTTTGTTTTATCAAATCTATTCATTAAAATGAGTTTTTTCATGGAATGTAATGGTGTTTTATTCTTTTCTTGTGTTTAATATCACCATGTAAAATAATAACATTTCTATTTTGTGTAAATTTTCTATTAAATATCATCATTTTCTTTTAATGTTAATTAAATTATTTTGGTTTGAAAATATTTTCTAAAAAAATTATTTTCCCAATTCTTCTTTTATTAAATTTTTTACTTTCTTACTTTTAAAATGATTATTTTTTTAAATATAGTATCTACTTAATATACTAATGATGTTTTGAATTGGGTGTGATGGATGCTTTACTTATACCTAGTATAATATCAAGGTTTTGATAAATCAATTAATTGTTTTATGTCTGGGTTATGTAATTAAATTTTCTTTATCACACATTGATTAATTTTTATTAAATAACTATTTATTTTTTGAAAAATGTTATTATTTGTTATTTTTTATATCATACATATATTTTTTATTATGTTTAATTGATAATTAGTCTATAATGTTTTAAAATTGCATAGTTCAATAATAAAAGTTTAATATTTACTTCATTTCGTTCCCATTTTATATACTTTTTGATAAGTTTCAAAAGGGGAGAGAATTATTTGGAGAATTACTATTTTTATTTAGTTATTTGAAAATTTAATTAATTTTATGTTTTTTAATTTACAAAAATGGTGATATTTTTTATATTTGGTATTAATTTTTTAATCTCTTTGTATTTTGATAAATTAAAATTGCATTACATTTAATTAAATATATTTTTTGTTTAAAAAATATTATATCTTATAAACATGTATTCATATTATGTTATGATCTTTAATATTTTATTATATATATATATATATATATATTTGTTATCTAAAAAATATGGCTTAAACAAACAAGGTGAACCTCATCAAACTTTTAGGGGACTTAAAATGGTCTACACTCATGGGATATCTAATAGGTGTGGATCACAAAGAGACTGGTTGAATCCTTAGATAGTGCATAATATATGTTTTTGGGCCCATGTATAAGGACCTAGATTGTTCCCACATTATTTATGAATGGTCGACCCCAAGGACAAAAAGTTGTGTGTCCCTGAGTCCTTTGTATATTTTTTTCTGGACTATATTCATCATGATTTGGATTATTTACTTGTGATCCCCTCTATATTGGTTATCATGTGGTACACATAATTTACACCAAGATTAAATCTCAACCATTTATCGCCTTTCCATTTTATGTCATTCATCTAATCGTCCTCCCTTAACACAAGATCTATTTTTAAACACCCATATTTCTTTTTTAACCCTTTCATGTTTTTCTTTCTCGGCCATATTCTTCAAAATTCTCCCCAATATCTTGATAAATCATGTTCTTAAGGTTACAGTTTCTTTTGACCATATATACTATTTTCTTCCAATATTCTTCTAGCATTCACACTTCTATTATTGTTTTTATGTTTCCACACTTTTAGTTTTTCTGTGTATTCTTATTAATAAATTTTAGGCGAGATTCCTCAGCTGCATGATTCATCTCCAGAATGCTAAAAACTATTACATGATACAATTACCATTCAAATAATTTTTTCATACCTAGTTAGTATCTCTTTCTTAATTTGTTCATTTTTATGGGTTTTTTGGTAGAATAATCTGGTATTTAATGTTTTGAGTACTAGTTTTTTGTTCCTTATCTTTGGTTTCTTATTATGTTTTTCATCATTGCTTTTCACCAACAGTGTGGCTTTTTTTCCACCATTGGTTTTTACTAAACGTGAGACGTTTCTTTGTAAATTTTTGTTTACACCAATGGTGACTGAATATTTTATGTCATTGTTGGTTTTTAACAATGATGAGTAATTTTACACCATAGAAAAAAATCCCAATGGTGAGTCTCTGACTCACTTATAGGAGAACATTGGTGAGAAAATTTAAAAAATGCTATAATTAAATAGTGGGTATGATTTCTCCCTTTGTATGTTTTCTGGTTAATCATGATGTTTTCTTCTATATTCCTTTGGGGGAATCATTCTCCAATCTATTTTATAGGATTCTTCTTTTACTGCATATATTGTTTTAACTCTGTGTTATTTTTTTCAAAAGTCTTTAATCATGTTTTTGCCTCTTTATTCGTGTTTTTAATCTCTAATGACCTATTGAAGCTTGGAATCCGTTATAGTTTCAATTTATTCAATTTTAATTTTTTATAATTCTTTATTCATTGATAAATAGAACTAAATTATTTCACAATTAATATTATTTTTAGTTATTAGTTATGTTTTAAACAAGTCACCATTGGAACCCAATGTTTAGTAATTTATTATTATTCTCATGGATCCATTTGATATTAAGGCCCATTGAAATGTATTTTTTCTATTTAATTTAGTTTATTTTTTCTTAAAAAGGAAACACTATATTATACTCTATTTTCCCACCATCACACATTTCCAATGGTGGGTAATATCTCATCAGTCTCTCTTTTCAACAGTGAGTAATATCTCAAAGTTAGTTAAAATTTTATTTTAAATTTTTTATTTACATAATTTTATATAACATTGTTAAATTAATTTATGTTGCCAAATTTTTAATATTTTATGTTTAATTACAATTTCATAATTTGTTTAAAAAATATTTTTAGCATTTTCTATATGATAAATGATCATGCATGCAATTTTCTTATGATTCATTATTTTTATAACATTCTGTTGTATGTATAAAAATGAATAATTATATATTATTTTTTGAATTCATTTTAATTTTTTTTAATAAATATTAATATTACTATACTATATATTTTTATTAATATTTATTGGAACAATATTGGTTTGATTATGTTTTGATTCCAACTTGGCTTCTACAAAATAATGTAACGAAAATATTATTTTTTTACTGAACACTATCCAGTGTCATCATTGATTGGACATGGAGACGATCATGTAAATCAATATAATAATGTTTTAAAGGATTACTTAATAGATAAAAATTCATGCACCAGTTCATATGATTTATTTGACAAGAATATGATCATAATATTTATAATACACATGATTTGATCAAGAAACTTCATTGACTATTATATTTCTACTATGATCACTAGATATGTTCATTGTCTTCATATTCGTACATTGATGTGATCAAAGAACATGAGATTCAATGAAATTAATCATCATCTTCTCAGGTTGTTATTTCATTTATTTTCAATTATTTCTCCATTATAATTCTTCCAATATCTATTTTTTCCTATTGTGTTTTTGTTTAATCATTTTGATTACTAAATATTTCATTGGGTTATTTTTCCAATATAAAAGTAATATCAAGTTATTCCTCTTAGAAAAAAGGATGGTTGGGTTATTCCTCCAACAGAAAAGTATGGTAGGTTCTGACTCTTTCTAAATTTCGGGGTTATACCACCTTGTGTGACAATAGTACATCTGTATTTAAATATAATCGAGTTGTGACTCCCATTAAAACCTTAGTATTTAGTGTATACCAGTCTCCTCGAGGAGTAGAAGATATTGAGGAGAGGACTAGGATCTTGGTGATCCAATCTTCTATGAGTGTCTCTGGTGTTATTTTTTTCCACTGTAACATTCAACACTGATTATATAACACTAATAATTTAGTATTTTTTATTATATCAAAAATGATAATTCACCTCCCTCCAATCACTAATTCCATACCAAATGACCTAACAATTTGTGTTTAATAAGGATGGTCATGTAAAACTCAACGAACCTCAACTTAAGGCTTAAATGAAATTTAATTATAAAATAAAAGTAATAAATCTATAATGTGTACTTAGAGTTCATATAAAGGATCATGTAATGATTCCACTTTAAATCTAAAGAGTATTATGAAAAATAAACAATAAATCAATTAATTTTTGTTCTTGCTGATGAGGTACAATCATCTTACTCTTATAATTGTAATTAAAAAATATTTATTCTTAAGAGATTAATAATTTTTAATATTCTCACAATAATTTTTAATCCTTTATGATAGGTATTAGAAAACACATAATATCTTATGACGTTATTTTTATTAAAAAATGGAGTTTGTATAACCAAATATCAAATTTAAGATATATATATTCTAAAAAATAGTGTTCCTTGTATGAAAATAAAAATAAATAATTACTGTATGAAGTTGAATCATTTTAGAAGGCTACTAGAATGTGCACTAATAGGTATAATTATGTAAATAAAATTCTTAATAAGAATAAAATTAGTAAAGGTAGGATTTTTATTTGTAGTAATGGTGAAATAACTAAGTTATGTAGGAACTATTTCATTCATGGTTCTAAAATAAAAAGATTTTCTTTTGTAATAAATTATTATTGCATTGTTACTGGACCTTTTAAAAAGGAATTATATTTTTTAAAATCTTAATTTTGAGGTGTAAAAAATATTTATTATTCAAATGACTTTTGAAAATTTATATTTGGGATTCCTTCTAAAAAATAAATATATATGATTACTAAAGTCTTTAATTGCTAACACAATTAGACACAAAAGAATATGGGTACAAAAGTACACTATTTAAAAAAATTATGTAGTTTTATGCCACCATAATTAATTTTCATATAATTTAGAGACTTTTAAAGATATATAAGAAAGGTACATGTGTCTTAGTATATTAAAATTTATAATTTTTTAAACCCACTTTCTACTACAAAAGTTCCGAGCATTGTCTAACCATGAATAACATGATATCTGGATCACTAAAATTATCGCAATGGACAATATTTATGAGAGAGATGAACTGATTAAATGATTATTTAATTAGTTATTTTTATAAATTTAAATTTGGTAAGGTGAAATAAACACAATAATGGGAAATTAAAAAATATGATGACGAAATCTAAGCAATAAAACAATGTCTAGGATAAGGAGGTTATAATCAATTTGTTATGCAGCCATGAAAAACTATTTTCCTCAGAGACCAAATATTCATCTATCTCAATTTTTAGTTATTAAAAAATTTATAAATCCAATTTTAGAGGTTTATTATTAATATCCTAATTCATTTATGGTCCAATTCTATTTTTTATAAATAAATTAAGTTATTCATTTAAATACTGACCTAATTGGTGAAATGACATGACCTGTTTCTCATAAGACTATTCTATATATTTTCACCACATTCAATCTACAAAGTTTTCATTCTATGGTTATCGAATAAAATAATAATATAAATTGGTTTTTTGAACTATTTAATTTATTTCAGTGTAAAAATAATCTAAGAAAACATAAAATAAAATGAAATTTAATTTAATTTATGAGTTAACCACGAAATGAAAAATTCAACATGACCTAAACAGCAAATTCAATTCCTCATTCAACACCCCATTAAAAGAACAATTACCATAGTGTCATGAAAACAAATACACAATGAAATAAAATGATAAATCACACAAAACTGTGCCAGAAGTACAAAAAAATGATCAGATCAGTAATACTCTCACTGCATAGCACCCTCAACACTCATAAATCACCCAATGCAAATAGAACCTTTGTGAACACACCAACATAAGCCAAATACATTCACACCCACTTGAAATGGAGGATGTGGGGTTGCCAGCCATTTTTGGCGAGGGTGATGGTGATATTCTCTATCTATGGGATAGGAGGGTCATCATGCGATCATCCCTACTGTACAAGAGATGATATAGGCGATTAGTATGTGATAGTTCAATGAAGGAGGGTTAGGTGTGCCTGCCTAGTCTATAGGATCTAAAGGGGGTGATGAGAGAGAGGGGGTTCCCGCTGGCTTCCAATGTGTATTGGATGAAGGGGAGGATTTATGGTGGTATTCCAGGTTAAAAATTTGGTATGGGGGGTCATGTTCATTAGGGTGGGTAGATCGGGTTTTGATGGTCTTCTATAGGTAGGTGAAGGGAGCCTCTTTTTGTGTTAGCTGAGGAGAGTGAAAAACTGGATATCCTCCCCTGATTTTACTCTGAAAATAGAATTCAAAAAAATTGAAATTTAAAATTCAATATAAATCATATATATAGCTGTTAAATAATAATAATAATAATAAAATTATAATTAAATAATTAAATATTATACTAAATAAATATAAATAAAAATAATTATATGATAATGTTATATAGGTAAATATATACACATATATACATATACATACATATATTAATGCAAATGTAATAAAATAAAAAACAATAATAATATTTATACTATAAAAAATTAATAAAATAAAAATAATAAACTGATAACAAAAATTCTACTTTTATTAAAAAAAATATCTATAATAATTAATTAATATACTAATATAAGAAATTAATATATAGTCTAATAAATATTAACAAAATAATAATAATAATATAATTTGAAAAATTACTATGATATTATAGTGTAGAATATAATATAAAAAATTAATATGAAAATACTAAAGGAATAATATTATTATATAAATTAACTATAAATTATCAAAAGAAACTAAATTATAAAAAATGCAAAAAGAATCTATAAAAGATAAATTTGTTAGATAAATAATTAAAATAAATTAAAAAATTATTAAAAATTCTATTGTAGTATATATATATATGTATATAAATATTTCATATCCCTTAAGCATAATCTTTTTCACTCCTCATCAAAACAATTAAGAAGAATACAGAATTAGACCAATGTAAAATCAAATCATCAAAATTACATGTTCAAAAATATTGAACCTCTTATTACCCATAAAATATGTTACTTCATTTATAATTTCAATTTCTATATACTGGTTCTCTTCCCTCTAATTTTTTCTAAAAAAATGTACCGACACTCATACATCATGTGACATACATCACCATCACTCTCATCACTCAAATCTTGTACCCAGGAATTCTTACTACAGGCTATCCATGAATTTAAAATATTCACTAGTAGAAATCATAAGAAAGCACAAATCTCAATGAATTCAAATTTGGATCAAATTTCCCTGAGGCTCTTGGATGATGGGTTATAAAAAAATTTGATTGTTTGTGGTAAAATAAGGGTTGGATATTGAAATAATTTTTTGATAAATTTCAATCCAAATGTCACCTTCAAAATATTTCTCCTCCACACATAATTATTTTTTTCAATAGTCATATGATTATCCAATTCCCCAATAAAATAATTCTTTCCCCTATTTTTTAATAAAAATATCACTCAAATAATATGGATAGAAACACTAGTTAGTATCAACTCAAAGACACCATGAATTACATATATGAAAATATACCAAGAGAATTTAAAAAAGTAGATCCTACTCTGTAGAATCATAGTTAATGTGGTTCATATAGAATACCATATGACTCATGGAATAATGATTCATCACTTTCATTAGCTACCATAAAGTTGATGGTTACTCTGTAATGACCACAAATGTACTCCTTGATGGAATAAAAAAATATTTTATATTCTATTATCGAAATACATGTGGCTAGAGTGAAATACAGAAAATATAATCAGGATAGCATAATGTAAATCACTGTGAATCAAATGAATCACTACCCATCAAACTACCCTCTCTATTGATTAATCTCTCTCCCCACACGGATATTGAAAATCATCATGAAAATATTGAATAATTGGGTTGGTAAGGGTATAAGCTTTGGGATCTTGTTAAAAGTCATAATCATGGATTATAATGGATATACGATGGATAAAATGTATGTGTGGATCATTGGATTTAATGGGATTAATAAATCAAACAAATGCATTATACGTTTCAGTGAATCATTGAAAATTCCTATAGCTTTTATTGAAAAACATTGAATATTTTAGAAGTTATAGAATGGTTGAGATTTCCACAAGAAAAATATATATATATGATTTTGTAAAAATGATCTCAAATCCACACAGTTATGGGGAAAATATTTGGACTTAAAAATTATCACCATTGCAAATAAATGTCTAAAAATTAAATGATGTTCTAGAAAACATTTTCAAGCATGGACTAATATCAACAATCATTTAAATTAGGGTGTCAATAATCAATAAATTTCAAAGAGGAACCATGTTACCTAAATGATCATTGATATATATTTTATGCCTATGATTGTGTTATAAAAAAATAAAATAGTTTCATGTGGATTAAAAAATAATAGATATGTGATTTTTTTTCAATTTTTAAATTTTTTTATTATTTTTGATTTTTATATGTTTTTTGTTGGTTGTTTTACATGGTGTTTCTAAAATAATAAAATAAGAAATAAAATAAAACATGTCCTATAGAAAGTACAGATAGATGTTGGATGTCTTCTTCCATCTGATGAAGAACATGAAATGTATCTATAAAATCAACATATGGACAACACATACCCATATCTTATGATAAATATAACTCTAAAGAAAACATAGAGAAAAAATTATACATGATATAATAGCATGAGTGAAAAAAATGTTGGTAGTAGCTGAAAATGTTCCACACATACTAATTTTAATTCCTAAAAAAAACTATAACAAATAAAAGAAAATGACAGAAAAGATAAAAACATGGGTTGCCACCCAGGAAGTGATCATATAAATGTCTTCTTCCTGATGAGAAAATTCTCATAGATATTGAAATTCTTTAATGAAGACTATTTTACCTAATTTTTTATAACATTTTAGTCATTTTCTGTTAACTATAAATGGATGTATCTTCTCATCAGATATCTAAATTACATAATGGGGATAAATAATTATAATAGTGCAAGGATCTAACCACTTTGATTTGAGATTTCATTTGAATGATCCAAAGTATGGATTTTAAGAGTCAAATTATCTTCCCTGTGAAAAATATATTTTTTGATTCATTAATCTTTCCAGACATTTTTTTTATTCATAAATCAATGTTGTTTTCACATTCTTATCTCCACATCTTGTCTAATTCATCCATCTGTATTAACAGCTTCTCTTGGGTAGTTTTTAAGTCAAAATTAAACCTATTCACCTCCTAGAAAAAATTGTGATCTAGTTCAAGGTGGAGGTGGAATGATTTTCTAGGACCAAGTGATAAAATGACATTACAATAGGTTCTTTGTACACAATGTTGTAACCATAGATTGCATCGTCTTGTTTAGTGGCCAAATATTTTTGAGATGTACTTATAGATTTCTCTAAAATTACCTTAGTATATATATTTGAAACCATAGCTTGGACATTGGTCTATGGATGATAAGTTTTTCTCATGTACTGGTGACATATAGGGAGATCTATTATCTTTTGAAATTATGAATTATTTATGTGTCTACTATGATCATTGATGATGTGCCTTGGAATTCAAACTGTGTAAAAATGTGATACATTATAAATTTAATGATTACTCGATAATTATTTTATAAAAACACTTTAGAATACACCCATTTTGATACACAGTCCTCGAAGACAAGGATATATTATTTTCCAAATTTCGAAGGAAAAGGGACTTTGAAGTCAATTCCCCATATGTAAAAAGTTTTAAAACCCATGATTGAATACTGTGTCGTATCATGCTTCCAAATTATACCCCAAGTCATTTGTAATTTATCAAAATTCATGATGAACTGATGAATATCATGATATATGGTAGGATATTAAAAAAACATTGTAACGATTTTATAATTGTTCGTTTAATTGAATGGTGTCATACAGATTCTCTAGCATGGAAAACATCAAAACACTGTTAACTTTCTCTATAGGGATTAATCTTATAATCATTTCATCTCTATAGTCCATGAAAAGTATTGGACTATCTATATAGTAGTGGATGCTAAATTCAATTTTTTTTCTTCTCCTTTGATAATTCTAGGTGTACCAATATTCAATCTTTGTAATAAATGAGATCTACATTAAAAGGTGATATTGTCTTAGTGGCATAAAGTTATTCATTAGTAAATGTTTTATTGATTAATTCTATATTGATTTCACATATAGGATGGTATTAGCGTGATAAATGAGAAAAAACAACATTCTCAGTTCCCTTTTAATCATTCACTTAAATAAAAAATTCATGAAGTAAAAATATACAAAAAATGAGTATGGAATTCATATATTTCATGGTCATCAGATACCTCAGGGAAGATAGATCCATATATATAGTGACATTGGAGAACAGTAGGCGAGTTGAAAATTTAACAAAAGGGAATAAAATTTATAGTTTCTATTTTTCGATTATTATGTTATTTTGGGGATCTGTATCCAATGTGTGAATATCATTATAAATTGGTTAAAATTTAATTTCATTCCTTATTATGAGGGTAGGATGAACAACGTAGTCAATGGAATTACATATTAACTCAAACAGATGCTCCTAATCTAAGGAAATCATTATCGGGGATTTTAAAAAATGTTTCCTTAACAATTTAAATTCTTCCTAAAATTTAGGACTAAAGTGGAATGTGAAATATTTTCCAAATAGGGTGGTAAGGGGGCAGACTATAACATATAAATCCTGAATGAAACATATGTTAAATCCAACATTCCCAAGAAAACATGAATTGAACAAAATAAAGTAGTAATGAGTTTCTCATAGATAGTAATGATCTTTCCAGTTTCAACATAAATTCAATTATTTGAAATTTAATAAACAAAAAATTTCCTAGTATATACAATGAAGTGCGATTTTTTCCAATTAAGCAACAGATTATTTTCTACACATCTCACCAAAACCTTGTCAACGTGCTCTATCGTTCATAAAAATAATTCCCATAAATAGTGTACTCATCCATTAGTATTTACAAGACACTTAAATAATGTAATGAAATATTTCCCCCATAAATCCTGGAAATGTGGATGGGAATTACACATTCTGATAGGAATTAACCAATAATAAAATGTACCATAAATACAAGTGAATGTACTTTTATATTTATTTTCTAGTGTATCAAATATTTGATTATAGCTTGAACATCCATTTAAAAAATAGTAATCTTTTCCTACCGGTAATTCAATAATTTGATCAATAAATTTTAATGGTAAGTGATCATTTATAGTGGCATCATTCAATCATTGAATATCGATGAAAACACTTAGTCCATCCACTATTATTATGGGTATCAATTCTCCTTTTATCAATATTAACCATAGCGGTCCCACACATTTTAGGTACCACATATAGTGGGGAAACCCACAAACCATTAGAGATAGGAAACATTAAATTAGAACTGATAATTTCAATGACTCCATTATTTACTAATTCATTAATTCGAGGGTTTAATGATATCTGTGGTTAGTTATATGGGTTTGAATTATCTTGAATTTGTATTCTGTGAGGGAATATGGAAGGACATATACTTTTTAAATCAGTTACCATCCAACCTATCACTATCTTCCTTTGTGAGAGGGAGTTGAGCAATTTACGATATTTTTCACTCTAAAGATTAGTATTTTAGATGAAAGACAAGGTGTTTAAATATCCCATGAATTTATATCTCAAGTTTAGGGGAAGATATTTAAGTTCATGAGTTGGAGGTTTCTCAAGTGTTGGAGTCAATGACGTGAAGTCTTTTCTATCCAAAGGTCTATCTATGATTCTGATGAACTATACTTTTTCTATTCATTAAGTTAACTACTTTGTTTCCTAGTATAAATCATCAAGATTCAATGCACCAATTTCCAATTATTCCCATTATTAAATCATATCTATGAAATTACAATCATCTATAAGGGTTTTTTTCATATGTTTCAAAACATTAAATGTTTTTTTTTTCATCTCAATTTCTAAAAATTATTTTTCTATCCTAGAAATCAGCTTCTGCTTTGCATGTTTCCATGAATGGTCTCCCATATGTTATATGGATGTTTTTATCTTCATCCATATCATGGAAAATTAATTATGTAGGGAAATAAAATTTATCATCCTTGACGAGTACGTATTCTAGAATCCCATAGGGACGAATCACTGATCAATTTTCGATTTTCATGGATTCTCTAGTATGTTTTAATTCAATGATTCCAAAATATTCCATAAATATAGATGAAATTAGGTTTAATATAGATTATAAATCTCATAAATATGTCCTAAATTGATATCCTTAAATATTTCAAGGAATAGTGGAACTACAAGGGTATCTTAGATTAGAAGGTATTGATCTGGTTACGAATTCTAAACATTCTTCATGCATTACAATTATTCCCACACCATATAGTTTTCTTATTTTTGATAGAACCTCTATACGGAATTTAGTATAGTAGGGGAATTTGTGTGATGTATTCAACAAAAGGAAAATTTATGTGATGATTCTTGAACATACCCATGAATTTCAAAAATTGATCATTAGAGTTCTTTTACTTCTCTATTTTTGGAAATAGAGGAGGTGGTATGTTAGATTCAATCATTATTTGAGTGACTTGTTTTCCTATTCTTTTTATGAATTTGAAATTTTTTTTATGTTCATTCTGATCATCCTCCTCTTAATACTCTAATTTAATTTAATTATTTGTTTAGTCAGCATTCTATGAGGAATGTGTATGTGTATCTTATTTTGTTTGACCATCTAACATTTGACTCTTTGGTAATTGTTTTCCAACACGTAATGTGATAGATTTTCCCTCTTCTCTTATTTTGACTCTTGTATTACCCAATACAGTTCCATATTTTCATTCTTCAACTTGTGCAACTAACTATTTGACATGATTATAAATGTTTCACAGGGAAACATATAAGTATTTGTTATATGAATATATGTTTTGGGTTTTTTTAATTCATTTTTTGGGTTTCCATATCTTGTAACACAATCATTGATTTACTATACATCATTAATTTCTCAATATTTTCTCCCAAATATTTTTGACCTAGTGTTGCAGGAGGGGCTATGTCCGTTGTTTTATTTTTCACTTTATATTGTTGTGGTTGATGAAATGGTGGTTGTTATTTCCATTTAGATCATTACTTATTTAATTTCATGTTGGATCAAATAGAATATTGAGTAGGGAACCTAGGTGGAGCCAGTTTCAAGTTCATTGGTTGGGTAGCCACTAGTTCCTTCAAACCTAGATTTTGTTTATTTGATTTACATTTTTTATTGTAATTGTTTCCAAAATTTCCTTGGTTGTATCTAACAAAGATAGCTTCTGACATATTATTATTAGAGATGTTATTTAGACACATGAGATCATATTGAGGAATACTAATGTGTGCGTAGTGTCCATCTTGAACTATATATACTGGAATTTGAATAGGCTGACTAAGTGACATATTGTAAATCACCTTGTTGAGAGCTTCAAATTGTGGAGTAATAAATGTTTGAGAATCAACTCAATTCAATCATTTTATTATTATTGAATAATATTATGGTCCCTGTAAACTTTATTATATCATGTTTCTATTGAGTGTGTACCAATATTTAAGATCCATCTCCCTGAACAAGTTTCCATTAACTGTTTTGATTGCTGACTTACTATCTAGTTGAAGACCATTATAAAAAGCTTGAAAACTATTTTCCATCTTTATTCCATGATGTGGAAAATGTATTAAATGTTACATGAATCTTTCCTATGTTTCTACTAGTGATTCATAATCAATTTTGAAAAATCATTTTAGTTATCTATTTATTTTCTAATATTGTGTAGTTGTGTAATATCTATAAAGGAATTTTCTTCTCATCACTTCCATGGTGTAACTGCTTCTAGGTTAAGAAATACAAACAAGTCATGATATTTCCCTTGTAATGGAAGTTGTAATATTAATTGGATCAATTCATTGTTAGTCACTCCATTATAATTAAATGATTCATAGAACTCTAGAAATCTATTCCCATGTATATAAGGTTTCTCTCTTCTCAATCCATGAAATTGTGCATGTTGTTTGATTAGGTTGATCATCAAAAGTTTCTATTTTAAATGCATTGATTGAGTTATGGGTCTTATTATTCCTGAGTTGAATTCGAATTTGGTGGATCCCATTTACCTTCTCATTGTTGTATGAGGCCTTTTTTTATCAATACAATTTTTTAAAAATGGTGGAGTTTTCCACTGACAAGAATTTGAATGTGAGTCCCAATGCTTCCATCATGTTGATGGATTTGGTTTTCAAAATACCTACCAACTACACTTTTCTCATTTATTTGATGTTATAGTTCTTGATTAGAAGGGGGATCATTTTTTATGGATATGAATTTTGAGTGTTCACCATATAGGGGAATAATGATTAATGCAATTTCAATTTGGATTTTCTTCACACTAGATGTGTTGTGATCCTCGGTAATGGGGAAAATAATTTTTTATGTGCACCATATTGCAACCAATTTTATTTTTTTAACACAGTAGAAACTTCATAAGTGGAGAGAAGGGAACAACAGAAAGAGAACTATATTTTTCCAACTAAAATTATCTCATTGGCTAATTTTTAGGCATGTAATCAACTAGTGGAATTCCTATTTTTAATAAATTTTATATAACTAAAATTTAATAATGTGAACAAAATAAAGGAAATTGGAATTAAAAAATGCTGATTACCTCTGAGATAAAGAATTGTGTTTGGGATGATGAAATTTCAATCAAACTACTACGGAACCATGAAAACTATTTTCTTCATTGACAAAATATTTATCTATCACATGTATTAGTGGTTTAATGAGAACCTCACTACACACTCCAACACTAGCCACCCAAATTCACACCCACAGGTAAGAAGGATGTGTGGTTTCCATATTTTTTTATTGAAAGGGAGATGGTGACGGGGGTTGTCCATAGGAGAAGGGGGCTATCATAGGGTCTCCAATAAAACATGATTGTGGAGAGAGTAGGTTGGGTAGTGATGTTCAATAGATGAGGGTGGGACATGCATACATGGACTGGAAGATCTAATGGGGTATAATGTGAGAGTGGGGGTTACTGGCAGTTGGTGATGTGCAGTAGACGAATCAGAGGTTGTTCGGTGGTGCGTCTGATTGAAGATAGTCGAGATGAGATGGTATTGTGTGTAGTTGATAGAGGAGTCCATGTTTGGATGGTCATTCAGAGGAGGGAAAAGCGATCTACTTTTAGTGTTAGCTGAGGAGAGTGAAAAAATCAGATCTCCTCCAATAATTTCTACTTGAAAAACCAATTTCAAAACCATTTCGAAATTTAAAATTCAAGACCCCTCCAAAATATAATTTTTTACTGTTAATGACTACAATAGTAATACAATTAGAGATAAATAATTATATATTGCACTAATTAAAAAAATAAAAAAATCATAAGATAATTTTATATTATTATATATATATATATTAATTCATATGTAATTAAATAAAAAAATGGTAATAATATTTCTACTTTTATATTAATATAATATAAATAATAAAGTAATTATAAAAACAATTCTTTTATTAATACTTAAAATATATAAAAAATAGATTAAATTCTAATATATACAATTAATATATATAATAATAAATACTAATAAAATTATAATAAAACAAAAATTAATGGATCTAATAATAATAATATAATGTAAAATATAATATATAAAATTAATATAAAAATACTAAGTTATGTATATTTGTAAATAAATTAAATAAAAATTATCAAAATATCTAAAATACAACAAAATTTTAAAAAGACCCCTAAAATGTTAAAAGATGTTATAAAAATAATTAAACTAAATTATAAAATTATTAAAAATGCATGGAGAATCCATGCGCATCAATGAAGTTTAATTATTCTTATTTTCTTTATGGAATTCATGGAAAAATGTAAAATGAAATGATCCATGAATCTAAACCTCTTAAAATATAGAAAAATATTATTTATGTTTAAATATTATTATTTTATTGGTGACAATATACATGCACTTTAAAATTTTATATACTAATCTATTGAAACATTCTATTTTTAGTTTATTATTCAGCATGTACTTACATTTATAATCTTTCTCCATGGATTAAAATTTTTATTTAATTATTTGAAAATAATTGTAATTTTGTTGTTGCTCATAGTATTTCAATTTTTATACCACAGAGGAGTTTTACTGTTTCAAATATTTATAATTGTTTTTCTAATATTTTAAAATTTATAAATGGATTCTATGGGGAAAAGTAAATTTAAATTTTATTATTAATTTTTTTGGTTTGGTTTATTTTTTTTAATAATTTTGAAATTAAATTTTTCTATGCATGTTTTGTTAAATGTTTAAATTTTTGAAGCGTGTTGATTATATATGCATATATATAATATTTATGTATTTTAAAAGGAAATATATTTATAATTTTTATATTTTAT
The DNA here is from genome assembly GCA_963277665.1 of Viscum album. Lineage (NCBI taxonomy): Eukaryota > Viridiplantae > Streptophyta > Magnoliopsida > Santalales > Viscaceae > Viscum > Viscum album. The sequence goes on from OY728119.1 coordinate 1,985,366,008, forward strand.
TTAAGATTTTTTGTTTTTCTTGTAATAAATTCATTAATGTTTCAATATTTTCATTACATGAATTTTTTTATTTCACGTGCCAAAATGAAAAATTATTATATGTAATTTTGTTTATTTTTAATTATTTATGCCATAATAAAAATTTTTTATATATAAATTTTATGAAAACCATTTATTTAACTTTTTGAATATACTTTATTTTAATTTAATTAACATCCTTAATATTGAAAATTAATTTAAAGGGTAAATTATTTTAAATATTTAGAATGTTCTTAAATGTTTTACTTTTTGGTATGCATTTTAATTGTGAGGTGCAAATTTTATTCATTGTAAATCCTTTATTATTAATTTAAAATTATTAGACATGTTACATGTCTCCTTGAAGTTAACTATTTTTAAAATAAATCTTCTCATAATAGTTATTTTTAGTACTTCATTGAAATAAATATGTATTATTGACATATTTGATCATGTCTTAAAATTAAATATCATTTTATTTATTAATTCTGAACCATATTTATCTTATCTTTTTGATCATTTAAAATATGGGGAGGATTTATTTTATATGATATGGTTTCATATTTAACAAAAATGGTGAGAATATTGAGTAGTTCTTTACCACTTTGTTTATATTTTTGATAATTAATACATTACTCTCAAAATTTTTATTATTCATTATTTATAATATTATTTACTTTTAATTAATAATTTCAAATATGTTTTATTATTATTGATCATTTATTTTTATTATTTTTTATTAGAGTATTTTATTATTACTCACTCACATGTTGAGAAATTTTCTAAGTGAAAATATCATCATAATTATTAATTAATGTATACGTTATATCTATATTGGTCATCAACCCCATGTTTTTGGAGAATTTTATGTTTCATAACCCCACATTGTTAATCACCCATGTGTTTGAAACTTCATTTTTTGGAATGTATGTTTAGAATAAACCTCACATTTTGTACCATAATTTTGGAATGAACCCCATGTTTGAAACCTCACAATAGGAATTAATGTTTGGAATGATCCTCACATTTTGAACAATATGTTTTTAATTAATGTCCCATTTGGAACAACCTGTTTGGAATATACATAATGTTTAAGATCATTATATTGGTGATATAAATCACATTATTGGGAATATTTCAATAAATTATGTAAACTCAAGATTTTATTAGGAATTGTTTTAATCATGATTAAAGGTTCATCAATACTACATTGTCCAAATTATTATATTACCACATGCAATATATCATTTTGTGGAATTATCTATTATCATTTAATACTTATATATAAATATTCCATGATTATTTATATTCATATCCTAAATAGTTTTATTTTTATATTTTCATGTTATTTTCATAATAAATTGAAATAAATACCGTATAATTGAGTGATTTTTATAGATATATAAAACTAATATGCTTATCTTCATTTCATTCAACTATGAGGAATGCTAAATCAACCATCTAATGTTCACTAATTTTTCTGAAGTCACTATAACATTATATAATTTTTATATTATGTTGAACATTTATTTTTGATTATATCCCAAGAAAAAAAACTCCGATTAATTTTTATCTTAATCCATTAAAAAAAATATATTATCTAAATATAAGTCCTACATAAAAAATTCAGAATATTTTATTTTTAGGCTCTAAAAATTTATTGAATATTGTGATTTTATCCTGGTATAAATATTATAATAATTTAATGTCAGATAATTATATGATAATTTGGAAGTTATTTGAAATTAAAATTAAATAATTTTAATTTATGTTTTAAAAAATATTTAAATTATTTTTAGGAAATTATTTTGGATAAATATATTATAGGTAATATTAAGTGAACAGATATTTTTGAAATCATTATCCATATTTCAAATTTGAATATCCGCTTGATATGTGAAGGATAGATTATTGAATTATCATAGAATTAGTCAAGGATGAATTTATGAAACTTAAAATTGAAAATAAAATTAATTTTTCAATGGATATGTAAATATTATATTAGATATTATTTTGAAGAATATATGGAGAATCAAGGAAATATTTGAAATCTGAAATATTGTTTTTGTGAGCACATATTTTTATCTCCATATGTTAATATTTTAATGCTTCCATGGATGATAAATAATAAAGGTGAAAATTATTTATGGGTATTTACTTAGTTAATTTGAAATTATTGAATACAATGATATCATCTACAAAGGCCAAAAATGGATTATTTTAAATGTAGAATGAAAGTGGAGATGATTCGACAAGATTTTTGATAAAAAACTGAAACTCTTGATAAAATAATTACTGTATTATTAATTTATTTCCTATACATTATATCATGGAATGCTAAATTGATTGATGATATATTGTCTAATGTTTTTGTTTTATATAAGGTCAAAACATCTATCAGCTGCATAGGCAGCATTGAGATAAATATATTAAATAATTTTATAACTCCTCTCTCTCTATTAGAGTGTCGAATGGTTGTACTCAGTCATGGTCGAGTGTTATATTCTCATACTATGTTATCAATGTTTCTTATAATATAAAATTACTTTTTTAAAGTATTCAACTACCGAAAATCAGTTTTCACAGTCTTTGGATGGAAATAATTTTTCTATAGAAATTCACCATGCTCATTGTGAGGTCATTGGTTTAGTGGATCAGAAGATCTTCATGCCCAAATAAACTGTACATCACCTTGATCAGATCTGTATTTAATTTATTTTCTACTTCATTACTCAATATTAATTGAGAAGGATCTGATCACTTTAATTCACGAGGGATGATTTCAATTTTTTTGGACTTTTAAAGGAAACAATTCAACAACCTAGTGTGCCTTCATTATCATCATCTCCAAATAATAGATTGTGTTTTCCCACAATGTTTATCTATAAAGATTTTTTCCACATTTACAATGATGTTACACAATTTTATTATATTCTACATTTCCATTTCATTCTATGATCTAACATTATGTTTCCTTAGATTATGATTAATTTCATTTGTTTCTAATTTCATATATATGTGTTCTGATTTCATGATGAATCATTTATCTCATTACATTATCGATGATGATCTATCATATATTATGATTATATATCATTTATCTCATTCCATTATCTATGAATGAGCATGAACATGTTAAATTTGATATATAAATTCACTCATTAATAAATCCATTAAAAGAGTTAAAGTAGAGAAAGATGATGGTTTAATTCATCTAGAAAAGGTATTCTTGTGTAATTTGGGATTCAAATTGTATATATGTGTCAAATTAAATTAAAATTTTTATGGTCTCAACAAATCCAAATTAAAAGAATATTTTTAGAATGAACCACGAAAATTTACGGCCTTCTGGTGGGAATAACAAGGGAACACATATATCACAACAATTTTGAAGGATCAATTTATTCTTCTTACTTTTTCCTATTTTCTAATTCTTAGTTTTTTAATGACTTATTTTTCCACCTTCTTCATGGATAACTAAAAAATAGAGGGGTAGAGTTATTTGTGATTGGGTAAGGATATTTTTCCCATTTTGTAATTATTGATTTCTTGTGCTTTATTTAATAAAATATTTCCTCTCTTAAAGGAAGTTGATTTCAATTTATAATTATTGTTTTTATTATGAATTATGATCATATTTGGTTTTCTATTTGTTTATTATTCATTATCCAATGATAATTATCTAACTCTACTGAGTTCTAGATTATATATGTTAAAATAGATTCATACTCATTGGTGAAGTACTCAGTGATCGTCAGTACTTATGGGAGGGGTAGTGGATATTATTGATTATTTAGGATAAACAAGACCATATCAGGTGGTGTATAAGAAAGATGAGGTTATTAGAAACAAATATATAACACATATAAAGTAGTATAGAACATGAGGAGATATTGGAAAGGTTTACTTTCACCATCTCTATTTCACCATGGGAGTGAGAGGAAGTGATTGTGGAATCTCAATTAAAACGGCTTACCATTAGATGATTGGATAAATTAGAAAAGGAAAACATTTAAATTGAAAAAATGACCCCAAACCTATCTCCCTTAATATATAATAATTTTAAATCACTTTATTTTCCAATTTTGTTCAATATTTTTCTTAATATCCATCATTTTTTGATACTTTTTTCAATTAACAAAATCCAAATATTTCAAAAAAACTGAAATTCTTTCTCTAATTTCAAGTGAAAAATGTGGTTATTGCATACATCTATATGGATACAACCTAGGTTGGAAAATATAAAAGATTTTAATGAAATAAATAATTTCATTAACACACCACACATCATACACGTGTCAAAAAAATTCCACTATTTCCATGGATGTAGTGCTAAAAATCTCATTCTCAAATTTCATAAATAATTTTATTTGTATGCATTTTGAGAAATTAAAAAAAATTCCATGATATATTACAATTAAAATTAGTATTCAAGGATTTCATAGTATCATGTGTGAGTAAAAATGGTTTATAATGATTAGGTTCACATCATACAAAATGTTGACGAACTCATTGTTTTGACCAATAAAATATTGAATGGACATATTACATGTCTCTATTTTCATGAATATTATGACATGGTTAATCATGTAAAAACATATTATCAAAGACTAAAAGATATTTATATAAAATTAGGGACCTCAATTGAACTAGTATACAAAATAGTGGTGGAAGTTAATTCCCCACTCATCCATCAAATTGAGTTTACTTGATATAATCCCCAATCTACTACAACTCTAATTCACAAAGAACTTTACAATGTAGAACAAATTAAATATGAAAAAAATCAGGGACTTGATCATTCTAGGAAATCATTATCTTGTAATTTTATTACATATGAATGTATTTTTAAGTACCCGTATTTTAAATTTCCATATTCAGACAACACTATTATTCCTTTGGAGGATGATGATATAGATGAAGCTGCATCTAGAGAGGAACATATTGGTAGCTAGGGTCATATCCTAATGGTTAATGAAACCCCTTAACCAGGCATCTCCCCAGGATTCAAATCCCGGAAGCCCCATATTTGTAAATTTAATTAGAACATGGTTTGGAGGGATGTTGATGAGAGGTGGGCATCAGAGGTAGGAGGATGGTAGGTGCATGTTTTGGATGAAAGGAGATAGTGGGGAGGTGGGTTGCTGGACTTGGGTCAGTGTCAGTTGTATGATATGGAAGGTGGGATGCAAGGTCAATGGTAGAGGCAAGTCGTTGGTGGGGCAGGCTGTGGGTGGTAGGTGGTGTGATGTTGAGTCGGGGGTCATGGTTCCTGTGTTGGCATCACAAAGGCAGCATGTGAGGAATTCACTTTCAGTGGCTTCGAGGATGATGGAGGGGGAGGTCATATGGTTGGTTATTGTTGTTCATCTGGATCGATGGAAGATGAAAAAGAAGGATTGGAGCTGTTGTGATGGGTCAGTAGAGGCAGAGTAGCAGACAGACTATCAAAACAAAAAAAGGAATTATTTCAACAAATTTTTAGAACTAGATGGAGTGCAGGAAACAAGTCCATTTTTTTCGGGCTACCATGGTAGATGTTTGAGAGGGCACATAATCTACCATCGATAGTTGCCACCATGCAACCATAGGGAAATTCTATTTTTGTATCCTAGAAAGTCTAGGAGTTTGATAAAAAATATATATGTTATGTGTTAGTCTTCCTTGTGGTGTTAGATATCATGGGCCCAAAATGGACACTATTTCAAGGCTTAATGCCTCTGGGTATATAGACTATGTAAAGGTTCCCCCTCAACATTTAAAAGGGGATTATCAAAAATCAATAAAAATGAAGCCTTCAGGTGATCACATTAGGAGGAACCTATAGAGACCTCAAAATATATTGAACACTTATTAGAGGGGTTGAAAGATAAGATAAAATATTCTTTTCATATGGAAACAAAGATCCAAGAAATTTACTTTGAGGGGGAATACTGTGATATTTATTTTTCTTGTTTTCATTTTTTCCAAATAGAATTACACTACGAAATTCCATTTGAGTTTTTCCATTAATGTAGTAAATGTAATGATAATACTAAAGAATGAAAAAGAGGATGTGCAAGTGGAAACCTAGAAATAAGAGGACACATTTTTATCATACCCTCATAATGAAAGGTATTTCTCATTTTAGTGTTGGTGGATATTTTATAGTCAATCTATAGAGTCCTAAAAAATAAAAGATGTGAATTATTGGATGAAGAAGTGTTTTTGGTTCATCTAAAAAAACTCCACCCACAATCTGACTGGGTAAAGCCTAATGGAAGATCCCATATGGAGGCAGTCAAAACATAGGGACCACGTGGGGGGCTTAAACCAAGATATAGCCTTATTTTCTCATTATATTATATTTTTATTTTATTTTATTATAATAAATTTCCTATGTTATCTTCTTTACTTTTGGTTGTAGGTTTCTAGCATGTAGCACTTAGGAGTGTAACTCAATATTTCACTTCCACTAAGTCTGGTTATACCTCTCATCGATACTTTCCTTCTTATTTTTATTACTTTAAAAATCATCTTACATGTTATATTCACAAGACTTTTTTATGGAATCTCTTTAATTTAAATGTGTTTTGGGAGGAATTAGTAGTATAGTATATTAAAATTACGTTTTGTTTCAAAAATATTTATGTTTTTTTTATTTTTGTCTGCTTAATTTTTAATTTTGGTGTGTTTTTGAAGATTTTGAGATAAAATGATTATATTTTCAAATTTTGAAACCCATATTAATGATTGGAACACATTTTACCATGAAATAAGGATTAAAGGGGTTTTGAAAATGATTATTTTTCAAGTTCAATACTTTTGTAATTTAATGAAAATTACTCTATTTTTTAAATACCTAACCACATCTCACAGTCTTTATCTTTGAAACCAATTTCTTGTATGGATTTTGAACCCTATTTTTAAAATTTTTTACATTAAAATAACATAAATATAGAACCAAACCACTCATTCTATAAAAATAATTTTATTTATTCCTGTTAAAAGTTGAGTGTTGGAGGCACTTTTGTTCTAAAATGTTAGAGTCGATTCTTTGGTTTTCAAGCCCCACTTTTAATATTATCATTTTCATGGTATCCTTCCATGTACATTTAATCATTTTAGACCATATAATACATGAACAACCTATTATGTTATTCACAATACATTCCAATTTTACCTATCCATATTTCCTTTGAAGTGAAATTACATGATATACTTGAACATAACACTATTACAAAATATGAATTTAATAATGCTAATATTGGAATTTATTAGCTCCAAAAAGCGTGGACTACCAAAGCATGATTAAAGGAGAAATGATTTTTTTTTATTTATAGGAAAGAACTGACAAAGGGATCCTTTTTCAATGTAGTAAAATGTGTTGATAATGGACCACTTTATCAGTACTTTTAGAAGCATTGATAAAAGGAACCTTTTATCAGTGCTTTTATTTTTCACTGATATAGTTCCCCTTTGCCATCAATTTTATATAAGATCATAAAGGATTCCTTTATGAGCGCTTCAAAAAAACTGATAAAGGGACACTTTATCATCTCTTGTAGAAGTGATTATTAAGAAATCCTTTATCATCTCTACTAAATGGGTTGATAAAGGCATCCTTTAGCCGTGATTTCAGTAGCACTGATACAGTGGCATACTGCATTGTGTTGTAACACAACGTTGTTGCAATAGAAATAGGTGATAATATTTTGTTGTACCATTACACTATAAACCCCAAAATAGAACCATAAATTATCAAAATTAGATAATAATAATGAATTAAAATGAAAAAAAAACGAAAACAAAAATACAAGATAAAAACTCAATTATAGTGAAACAAATTGACTTATATAAAAGAACAAACCACCCCTAATTAAGAAAAATAATACACCTCCTTAGGAAAATAATTATTATTCTAGTAATTATATAATCAATTAAATTAAATAGAAAGAGTTAATTTTAAACCAAATATTGATTTATACCAGGAATAGTGTGTTTTAGATTGATTTGAGGTTGATTCTTGTACCTCACACCATTTCTTGTTCATCATCAAACATTGTCTCTATTAAAATTACCACAAATTATTTGATAAAAATGAAAAGGAAAGTCATTAATTAATGGAAAATCTAACTATGAGAAAACAATCTAAGCTCATTTACTCATTTTTTGCGTTGGGATGGATGTTTTAAACTAAAATGACTATCATATATTGAAAATCTCACTTAGAGTTATACTAGTCACACCATATATAAAATTGAGGGTTAGATGATTTGAAAACATACGAAATTATATATGTAACATATTCCTAATGTATCAAGAAAAATATAAATACATCTTCTCTATATTGATTGTGATAATTGGGTTTTCACTAAAATAAAATTTTAAACTAGAAATATGCACATTGAGTCATACAGGTCACAACATGTATTAGTTTGATATGAAAATTATTCCCACATATACACAATTATTTATGAAACATTTTCCTAATATATCAAGTCAATCCAAGATTTTTTTCTCATTTTTCATTGAGTTATAGTTTTTTGACAAAGATTCAATTATATTTTGATAACATAACAATTGAGTTATATTTTACATATAATTTATAGGATTGTGGTTTGGCTAATTCATAAACATAAAAAATTACTTATTTGTCATTTTCATAAAGTATCATAACAAATATAATGAACATTCATGATTTTTATTATGTTAGTTGTCTTATGTACTAAAAATTATTGTCAATGTATAAAAAAAGAGATGCACATGGATTGAGGTGTGCTTTTTCTCACTTTTTGGTGGGTGAAACCTTTTGAACTTAAATATCAATTTTAAACAGATTACAGACACATTGAATTTTAATGATCACATCATGCATATTATTTAGGTGAATATGATTCCAACATATCAAAAATTACTTATGTATTATTTTCCAAAAGTATAAAAACAATCCAAATATCTTTTATTAATTTTGAGTAAGTTAGATTTTATTTTTTTTACAAAACTTAATGTTAATTTTAAATAAATAGACAAACATAGAGACATACCAGTCATGTTGTGTGTTAGATTGAGGTGAGGCCAATCACCACACATACCAAATGAATTATGGATACTTTTCATAAAGTATTAAAACAATCCAAATGTATTTTTATAATTTTTTATTATGTCACTTGTGATTTTTACTAAAATATCATTTTAAACTGGAAACATGCATTTTGAGTTATACCTATCTTATCATGTGTCAGTTTGATGTGAGATTGATTCCTATTATTCAAAAATGACTTTTGAGTTATTTTACTAAATTATCTAGACAATATAATTGTGTTTTCATTGTTTTTAATGAGTGACACTTTTTGAACAAAAATATCAATTTTAGACCGACAACTCACACATTGGGTCATACGAGGAACATTCTATATTAAGTTGAGATGTGGCTGATTTGTACAGAAAAAACGTGACTTATGTTTCATCTCCATAAATTATTACAAAAATAAAGATGTATTTTATCAGGATTGAGCATGTCAATTGATTTTTTACTAAAATTGATGTAAATTTTAAATAAAAAGATTAATATGGAGTCATACTGGTCACACTGTGCACCCGATTGAGGTGTGGATAATTCATACAAATTTCCAATGATATATGGATTAGTTTTCTAAATAATAAAACCAATACAAATTTTTTTTCATGGTTTTGATTATGTCACGTTTTTTTTATAAAATGTCATTTTAAATTGGAAACACACACTGTGAGTCATACCATTTATATAATGTGACATCTTGACATGAGGTAGATTCCAACAAATAAAAAATTAATTATTAATCATTGTACTAAACTATAACGAAAATATGATCATATTTTCTTAGATTTTAGTTTGATACACTTTTTGAACATAGATTTCAATTTTAAACTAATATGAGACATGTTTAGTCATAGTAGGAACATAATGTATCATATTGAGTTGTAGTCAATTCCTATAAGTCAAAAATGACTTTTGAATAATTTTAATAATGTATTAAAATAATAAAAATATATTTTATTAGATCTGAGTATGCTAGTTTCATTTTCATTCAAATTAATGTCAATTTAAATAAAAAATAAAAATATACAGTAATATCGGTCACACCATGTGTCGTATTGAGGTGAAGATGATTCCGACATGTCCCAAAAGAAGTATGGATCATTTTCATAAATTAAATAAAATATAATTAATCTCATTTTTTTTATTATGTTACATTTTTATACTAAAATGTCATTTTAAACTAGAAATAAGCACATTGAGTCATACTGGTGACATCGTGTGTTAGTTTGATGTGAGATTGATTCTTACACTTCATAAATGAATAAATAATCATTTTACAAAATATCCCAGAAAATACAAGTTCATTTTCATTGTTTTTAGGGAGTGATACATTTTGAACATAAATGTCAATTTTAAACTGATAAAATACACTTTTACTCATTAAGGGTACACCTTTTGTTTCATTTGGGTATTGTTCATTCCAAAATGTATTTTTATCCTATAGTTTATTAAACAGTATGGGTCATCTAACAATATTGAATTTTGATCAACCATAATGTTGAATTCATTGGATAATAAAAAGTTAATTTCATTATCATGAGCGAATCATCCATATTGAGTGCATGATCATGTTATAGGAGTGAATTGACCTTTTTAACAAATTCATTTATTCCTAGATAATGTTAACTATGAGTAAAAACCCATTAAAAATATCTAATTGAACTAGAATAAATTTTTAAATTTGAGTATTTATGAAAAAAAATAAAATTTATCATCTCCTTTCACTTTCATAGAGTGTACACATTCTATGATAAAACATTTACCTCATTTGATGGAAAAAACATCAGTGTGACCCATTATGTATTTCATGAAGACACTAAACTCAATTGTAAAATTTTACCCATTTTTGATAGTATTGAACTTTTTTATAGACCTTTATAGAATCAAAATGACACTAAAATATAGTGAATCTGTTATTTTTACTATATTGTGATATACATTAGTATATTCTTTTCAATATTTTTGTTGATGAATGAATCTAACAATACATTATAATTATTTTTTCATAAAATGTGAATATCCATATTCTCATGTATTTTTTATTGACAGTAATGATTATTTTTAGTAATGATCATGTGAACATGTATTAGTTTACATAATGAATGTTTATAAGAATAATGTATGGTTATTGTTTGGATTTCACAAGAATATTTTATATTATTACATGTTTATAATTGATGATTGAAATGACCAAATAATTCCATCACCAATAATCTTAAACAACAATAATGTTCCTTTCTAAAAATTGAAGATTTGGTTGATGAAATTTGTTATTTCATTATTTTTAAAAGGATTTCAATCATGCCACTAGATTATTTTTCAAAGGGACCATTGTTTCAGTTTTTTATGCTTCATAATTTCTTCTGCTATGAGTTTTTCATTTTTTTCAGATTTCATAATAATGTACTTTCCTTCCACTTTATGAAATGTTCCATTTAACACTATCCCTTATTGATGACTGTGATCTCTCAATGCAGATTTTCCTCCAATAGTTCTCTCACATGCCTTCTGGCTTTAGTGGTCGATTACACACATATTTATTCAAGCATTTAATCTAGACTATATACCCATATGAGGATTGTATTTGTGTTTTATGACTCTCATGTGACAATTTTATCCACTAGTAAGTCCCTTTATTTAAAGGGTAGATAATCCTTGGGAAACCAAGTCCATTTTTATTAATATAGTTCAATTTTTTCATGGTGAGGGGTTTCGTTCAAACATCATTAATATTTTATATTAATTGGAATATTCTAATTTAAATTTCATCCTTTGATAATTATGTTGAAAAAAATTGGAGTTTTTTTTCTAAAAAAATACATCCACTTAAATTACTATATAAATCATATAATGAAAATCAATTTTTAAATAAGAAAGATAAAACAGTTTAACAATGTCTGTTATCTTAATTTAAAATCATGGTTCACACTTTTAATTTTTTTTCTCAAACACCACTTTGGTATGATCCCAATCATACTCTATTTATCAATAATTCTGTTTTTTACTAGCCAATGGTTCTTATAATCTTTGACCTCGGTACCCACCTCTTTCTCCTCCTTGACCATGGTAACTGATTCCAACCCTACCTCCGCCTATGCCTCCATCTATGCCTCTACCACCCTTATTACCCAACAATTTTATTTTTTGTAGATCAAAACTTCTAAACAAATTGATTTTATACATTATAAATATCCTTGAGAAACTTATCAAAGATAATATATTATAACTCTGAAACAAATTCTTCACACCCCAATTATATTTTTAGGTTATAGCTGGTACTAGATTACATAAATTTTAGATAATCACCAAAATTTATTTTCAGAAAACATTCTAACAAAATGTACACTTCCCAATCATATCTAAACAAATTTACATCATTAGTTTAGTATGAATTTTGTCGATAATCGTGGTATTATATAGAAAATAAAAAATCAAATTAATTAAACTATTTTTATTGAAATTTTAATTACCTTCACAAATTAATTGTTTAGGGATACCGATGTTTTGATTGTTTATTGTCTATCTCATAAAGCTTCATGAATAATATCAACAATCATTTTCATTATCATTATTCTCAAACTATAGGATCAATGAAAAAAATAAGTATATTATTTTGAAATATGTTTTAATATTTAACTCTTTTTATATTTAACTTAATCTATTTCCATTTTTAGTAATCCTTAGGATTTTTTATGTTCAGACACCGACTTCATGAAATAATTTATACTATATTTAGCTATCGATGTTTCCTATACAAATTCTTATTAAAATAAATTCTGAAACATATAACAAAATTTTATCTATAAAATATTTATTTTAGGGTATTATAATTTCAAAATACACATCTAGTGCGGTTGGTTTTTTGGGTGTCCATGAATGGGTTACAAAAATTAAATGTTTGGGGTATCCAGATTGACTGTGATCTAAAAAAATTGTTTTATAAAAAATCAAAAAAAATATTAATGAATATATGAAAATATATTTTATTTTATTACAATGTATTGTCTTAAATCATAATTATAGGCTAAAAAAGAGCATGTTGTCTGTTTTTTTCAAAAAATGCTTCAAGAAGATATGTTATCTTCTTCACAATTTCTTTATTATCATAAGTATATTTTCATATAAATTATACATAAATTAATGAATCTAAATATTACTTCCCATGGGTTTCACTTTATATAGTATTAACATAAATATCTGTAGAAAATATGAATAATTATTAAAATAAATAAATATATTATCTCACTATTTGGACTGATGGATTTTGAAAATGTATGTTATATATGTATTTAGAAATGATACTCCCAACCATTCATGCTTGAGAATCTACTTTATACTCTTGAGACCAACAACATCTATCATAAAAGTTACACATATTTATTTTTCATATGGAATTTATAATATATTTTAATATTTAATGGTGGTAACTAAATATTGTTATAATGATAATAAATATTTTTCTAGAACTAGTATAGAGAATCTACTCTCATAAAGTCCTTTTAATTTCTTGGTCGATTCACTAGATTATTATGATCTGACCTTCTGTTTCATCGTCTCTTTATCAATTTGGAAGATCGTACATCACTTAAAAACATTTTTAATCAACTATTATAGTTCTTTCATTAAAAACATTCATTAAAACAAACCTCATTTATATTTAATAGATTATACAACCATGATATGAATGTTCCAATATCATCATTTACCACTATAATATTTGGATCATCAATTAGAATAAGAAACTCAATAGTCAACCCATGAGATACATCAATCCCCACTGTCATATGTCATTTTGGGTGGTATTTATTATGTTTCTTGTCTACCCAGATATTATACATCGTACCCCTCACAAAAAGGAATTGTTTTGGTGTTAAAACATACAAATCACATGCAACTGTACCCTACAAAAATTCAGAAATAATAAGTTATCAAGATTTTTTTTATTAAAATTTAGGATAAAGAGTAATAAAAAATTGAATACCTCGGGTAAGGAATGCAGTTGAGGGGGATGACTATCCTCAAATCTAGTGGGGTTATTTGGTCCATGTCTGGAACATTGTTCCACCATCAGTTTTCTTTTATCAATTCTAATACATTATTCATCCAATCCAGATCTGACAATATTACCTTAAAGAAAATATTCTTTGTGTCAGTAATACATTCACCATATATATATATATTCATGTGGTTTTATCATCTTGAAATATTCCTAAGGAGACACTACAAAATATAATCTTCTAACACAACCATATCGTTTCATATGCTTCAAATCTATAGAAAGTGTTTTTCTTCTAGTACAGTCGCTGTCAATTCTCATGTCTGAAACATATAAATATTATGAAATAGTAAATATTTTAACGTAATACTATTATGAAGAATAAAATAATACTATTATTTCATACATACACATGTTTACCGTAATAGTTCTTTGTTTTCATCAACTAGTTTACTCTCCTTATTTAAGATATCTTCCTTCCATAGCACATAATGTGGGATAGAAGTGGATTTAAATTTTGATTCATCAATATTCAAATAATCAAAGAAACATATGATGTTTAATACCTCATAAAACATTTATTATTTCTTTAAAATACATAGAAACTTATTGTCTAGTGGATTATACCCTCGCCTTGCTTTGTGATAGGGTTACATTGGTTTTGATGCTTGTTCTTTATATTAAGAAAAAAATTTGTTTCATAAATTAGAAATTTTGAAACAAAATAGATAAATTAAAAAATTTCAAATACATTATTATCGACTAATTTACACTTGAAATTATTTTTCATCATCATGACTAATGAATGAATTTCATGTTCTGTGATTTATAATTTCTTCAAATATAACTGGTGGGTGGGAATTTAATTTCCACTCAATATACCTAGGATGTAACTTTGTAAGAAGATTTCTATTGTATAAATGGTATTTTATAGTAAGAATTATAATAAACTTATTATAGAAATCTTCTAAACTAAACGAACTCTATAAAGAATAATGAAAATTTAATCCAAGATTCATTACATAAATTTTCAGTATAACTGATGATGTAAAACTCAACATTATCATTATATCATTCCAAAGGGTTTATTTCAATATAGTATGGACATGACACCAAGAATTAATTTTAATTGGTACATTAATCCTCATTGTGACCCCAAAATAACTTTTGAACATTGACTTGTTCGGTTTAATAGGTTGGTCGAGTTGATTCCAACCAACATCAATTTTTATAACCTTACTTATTGCCTTGATAATTTTATTAAACACTATGATGATACATCGTTGTAGTTTTTTAATAGACATTTTATTGATCCCGTAATAATTCTATAGTTTTAGAATCAATAGTATATTCTTCCTTAATATTAGAAATATTATCTTGTGCGGAGGACATTGTCTGCATGAGTTATAAAAAATTTAATTTTCATGGAATAACAACTACAGAAACAAAGAAAAATTATTTGAGAAGGGTCATAAGAATTTTCTGTTGAAAAATTATAAACACATTAACTCCATATTCGTAACCTTTTGTCAAATGATTATCAGGAATACATTTTGAAGGAACTGGGTAATTGAATTTAAGAAATTAATTACTTCACTATGGTAGGTTTTATCCATTAAATTCATCCAAATGTGAAAGTTATAGATAACCTTAATTCTCTTTAGCTATATCTCCATATTGTATTTATTTCATTTTTTATGGATACTCATCCCCCATCTCTTCTAGACAAGCCCCTATGTTTCTTGAACTAATCTAAATAGTATTCAACCCATACTGGGTACCAGTGATCATTTTTGATGAATACTAGTCATAGTAGTTAAAGAAACATAGAATATATGGGGAAGGAGTCTCAAGAAAAAATGCAATAATAATCGTACTAGAGATGAATTTGGTGAGGATCAAATTTTACTCCTTAAACCATTTAAATTAACACATCTTAATTTAAAATTTAAAATCTAATCTCAAAATTCTAAAAGGTCCCTGACACTACCTTGAGAACACCAACTCATCCCCACTTAGTTGCACTGAATCTAATCTATATTATTGGTAAGTTTCCCTCATTTGAACATTAAATATAAATACTCTATATCCACTAATGTTAATGTGTATGGTTCACATATAAAAATGAACATGTAAATATTAACGGTGACCCTAAAATATACAAAAATTAAAATACTTGAGTATATATTCAATGTAGTAACACTCAAAATAAAATTGTAAGTCTATCAATTCTGTAATATCGAAGATACCATTATAATAAAATGTTCCTACATCATTTCATAATATTCAATTATTCTAATCATACTGTAATTTTATACCATGGTTGTTCCCTAACATTAAAATGATATCACAAATAAGAGGTTAATATTTGTATCCTAGGAGGAGAAAAAATTAATTATCTCTCTTTTATGAATAACCACATCATTGGTTCGATGATAATTGACTTTAGACCCCTATAAGCCAAGACTCTCCCACAAGGATAACCATCATATGTCCATATTGCATCCATATAATGAAACTAGTTTAACATGTCAATTTTTCAAAGGATATGAATTTTTAATATAGAGAATTCACAATATAAATGGTTCGTGTAGGAAAGAACCACTTAATGGGTTCAAAAATACATTATTTAAACATTACTTTTGAAAAATCATAGAGAAGAACAAATAACAACACACATGTCACATCACCCTCACCCTAAACCATGATAAATCACTAACATGTCTATAGTGACTCACATTCCGAAATACCATACCTAGCCCTCACATAATAGTCATCGTATTTTAATATACTATAAAATTTAGTTCTATGACATCAAGACATGCATTTCTTATATAGAGATTTATTAATGATAAATTGAGAAGAATATTAAAAACCATTTCAAATAATATCATCTGAAAATTAAAATAAAATATTATAAGGAAATATTTAACAAAATTTATAAAACAAATTATTTAAATATTACATTAAATACAATGATTTTCAGAAACATTACTATTGAGATGAAATTACAAGACAAGAAAACATAAACATTAATTAAACCATTAGAATAAAATGTATAATGAGATTAAAATGAAAACTTACAAAGTGAAATTTACATAATTTTTCCATTACCTAAAATTATAATGTCTAAATAATAATGATATTACATTTTATTATAATTAATATAGTTTTTTCAGTCAAAAAAATTATTTAAAATTATTTAATGGTTAATTTTATAATATAAAGGTTCTAAAAACAATATTTTTGTATGGTTATAGTAAAATAATTTGATGATTAATTTTATCCTATCAGCATACACACACAAACTCACACATATATATTATGAACCAATTCATCTAAAAAATAAAATATGAAATACATTAATAAAAAATACAACTAATATGGTAGTGTAAACATAAAATTCCTTAATCAAATAAAAATATATAGATTCACTTAAATATTTATATTATATCATGTGAAATATATAATATTTGATCACGAAAATATATAACCCATGTTTTCTAAAATCTATCATAATTATAAAAATTTATTTTCACTGATTATGTCCAAAAACAATCCTAAACCCTTATCAATGGAGTTATTTAATTTGTATTTAATTATTTAAATTGTAAATAAGATATTTACATGATTAATAAACAATAAATTCTATGTAAAAAAAAACAAAATACATGCATTATAGACTCTTACATAACCTACATGATCTAAATATTGTAATATTAATATATATAAATTTTTCCTAAAATGAAATCATGAAGTAATTTATATATTTAATGGGAAAATATTTATGAAGAATAATTATAACAAAAATTGAAGAAAAATTTTATTCAAAATAACCTAACACTAATAATATTAAAAAAATATGTTTACCACACATATACTCTATACTCACTCATATTCAAAAACAACATAAATGTACTTTTAATTATTCCTCACAACATATTACATTCCAAAAATATAATTCTACAACACATGGTCATTTTTTATCACATTACAAAATTTAAAAAATATATTAGAAAATATCATAAAATCAAGTAATAGAGGTGAGAATATATTTTTTGAGGCAAATTTTCCATAAAAACACTAAATTAAATTAAAATACATATAATATTAACATATTTATATAAATAAATATACTAATCAATGTGTGATTATTTTGATAAATGTAAGGAACCCATGAAATATCAATCAAGTTGTTATATTATAGTGTAGTTTGAGGGAATTAGGACTCCTGTCACAGACAGACATCCCAGAGAGTCGTAAATCCATAAAAAATAATCAAGGAGACCATAGTCCATAAAACTAATGATTGAATTCCCAAATCCATGTTTTTTTCTATAATAAGAATGTGGAAACTGAAATTATTATATACAATACATTTGAATGACTTATTATGTAGGCAATTGGACAATTGGCTGCAGTCCACGATAAGAACATGTTTGAAAAAATGAAGAGTCAATAATATAAATTTATTAGATGATGCCCATATTGGTTCAAAACATTATTATGATCCAATAAACCTATGCATACTTTATCATAGAATATCTAAATCCTTGGAGGATGCAAATATTGTAATGATGGATAGAATAAGTCCCCAAAAATATATATAAATCACACAACTCATTTCCTTTTATTATAACTAAAAGATAAATATTTTCCAATATGATATCTATGATATGTAGTAACCATGAAGAAAAAGGGGAATTATTTGAGGGAATGTTCAGTAGGTAAATATATATTGTGGTGATGGTGATAGCGATGTCACTTACAATATCCAAAGCCTCGAGTGAAGGTATTGGTAATAAAGGAAACAATGAGGAAGAATGAGAGAGAAAAATCAAGACTAAAGTTATTAGAGAAGGGAAGTAGGGTTCAACATTATTGAGAACACCAAAATAACTAAAACCATATAACCAACACATGTAATCAATGATAGAGGAGGAGAAAATAGCATACCATAGATTCTAGACTTGATTCATCTGAGAGAATGTGGAGGAGGAGTACAAAAAGAATGGAACTTTGGTGATTGATTTAAAATCGTGGCTTAATCAGTCAAGGTTATGGTTCTATTAAATATTTGAAGGAATAATTTAGCAATTCTTCCAAAAAATAACTAAAAAAATATGTTTATCAATTCTAAATTAATAAACATCAACTAAAGTCATCTATATGGGCACTAAAGAATCATAGATAAAATATGTTATCATAAGAACTAAATGTTTAGTGCTGATAAAGGATTTAAAATTATAATTATGAATAAAAAATTTGAAAATATATTTATATATTTATATATTTTTTTATAATTTTTTATATTTATAAATATATAATTTTTGATTTATAATTATATTAATTTTTTCATTAAAAATTATCATTACTATTTGTATTTATAACTATATAATTTTAAAAATATAGTATATATATTAATAAATATATTCATAAACACATATATTTTAAATATATTTTTAATTATTTACTAATAATAATAAATATATTTATGTCATTATATGTATATAATTATGTATGACAATAAATTGACGGTGGGACAAGGGAGTTTTCTACTACTTCTCCTGATGGTGATTAGGGTTCTCATATTGTGGCGTATATGTATTGGGTGTGGATGGAGGAATCCATCCACATTCAAGGTTGGTTTCACTCCAACAAATCTATTGTAGTTCCAATTTGTCTGTGGAATCGATTTGGGATGCTAAATGTGGGGAAGATGGCTGTGCCAGATCCTTATGGTTGTGAATCATATAATCATCTCTTTTCTAATTCTGGATATTATGGGATAAACAAAGGATTCTAAAATTGTGATAATTTTTCTGATGATGGTCGTCCTAGGAAACCAGATGAACCTTCTAGTGAAATGAAGGGGATAAATCCGGATTTTCCCAATCATGGTGAACCAAGCATGGATGTATGAACTACATGGTACACTAGGTTTGATTTTAATTTTGGTTTGTGAATCTCCTCTGAGAGGGTGGTTTTGTCTATGAAAAATATTGTTTTATAGTTGGATACATGAAATTATCTATATGATCCTAATAAAGATTTTTCTCATCCCTTAAATCTTCATATAAAGGGTATTTCCTTTGTAGATATCTTATATAAGAGGGATAATGGGAACTCAAATCTAGTTGGAAATGAATAATGAATCTAAAAAAAGATAATTTTAGTTTTATTATCTATGCGGTCCGATTAACCTTTTAATAATATCATGATCTATGAGATTTTTCTTTAATTTGATGAGTGATCCTTTCCAAAGGAGACAATCTAGCTAATAAAGATGAATTAAAAAAGAATCATGGTTGCGTTTGGGGCTTCAATGACTAGAAAATAATAGATATTTCCAAAGGGTAATTTCATCTTTATTTTAAATATGTATATCATCCTTATATTTCTCATAAATTAAGTATCTATAATATAAATCTCGGGGCATTTTGGAATTCATAATGGTAGCTCAGTTTCAATCCTTACAATTAGAAGCAAACTAATTCATAGATCTGGGTACACAATCATGGGCTCAATTGGGTTCTTTGGTGTTTATGAATCTTCAATGACATCTCATCTTGAATAAGGGCTCCTCTTAAGATGTTTGATAATACCATTGAACGTAAATATGAGTATTATGAAAGGGTGTTGGTTGATTATGATATTTAGAATCTAAGTCCTAGTGATGCTACTCTTCTAGTGAGGGATTGGTGATTGATATTGACATTGAATATGATGTTTTCTCCTCATTTTTTGATTTATTCAATGCAGCTGTTCATAAAATATATGGATTCAAGCATGTTATTAGGATCCAAATTAATAATTTTGGTTCCTTCATGCATAAGGAAGTTAGAAATTTTCAAAGGTAAATGATGTGAATTAGGGTTTCTTCTAAACATAATGATGATGATGTGGGTATGTTTTTTGATACGAGAGATCATGGTGGTAAGAAGGATAAATGGAAATTCCATTGGAGGTTTTGGGAACCCTACTATATTTCACATGAATTAAGTGGGGACTGACACCTCTAGAGGAAGTAGAGATATCCCTGATTCCAATTAAGACGGGTTTGTTTCTGGAGAATATCCTAAAACATACAACTAGTCATGGGAATTTGGGGTTGGAACCAGTTCAGATCTTGATGAATCTATGTAGGAACATGCAGTGCATGGTGTGATTGACAAACAATTTAGATAGGTGAATAATATGTCATCCTCTTCTAGTAGAAGAGGATTGGATAAATTTGAAGTATGATAAAATTAAAATTTCAAAACATAGACCCACCTAATCACCCATATTATATAGTAGTTTTAAATCATTTTATTTTTATATTCTTTTCAATATTTTTCTTAATTTATCCCTTTTGTTTAATTTCATTCTTCTGTTCTCTGGAATAATTTTAGTTTTAAAAACACTCCACTTATTTCGCTATTTTTAGGTGAATAATGTGATTTGTGCATGATCCTCTATATATAAAAGCTAGGATGATCACAATACAGTATTTTAAATTATTAAATACTTGTTTTTTACACACCCCACGGTAAGAACATTTCAACTATGCTACATGGCATGTATTTTTTCATTAATATAGAAGTCTCCATGGGACTCATATTCAAAAGAAATCAGCTAACATGTTCCCCAATTTATCAAATGACTGCCAACATAATATCATAATTTCTAAGAATATATCATCAACCCTGGAACTACTTGTCAATTAGTCTATAAATTAGAATCGAAATACCCATTGAATCATATTTTGATAAAAAAATCCCTCTAGTTGATTTTAAAAGTAATATTCAACCCCATGACGAAATCAAAACACTAAAGCATCTAATATGATTCAATTTTAAAATGATTATAAAATTTATATTTCTAGAAAAAAGGGAAATGTAGTCTCAAAACAACCTCTTTTATAGATTATCCTTAACATGTCAACATCATTAAGCTACTACAGTCTGAGTCGATGTGATGGAATCTATATCTATCCACTTAGCCCTAAGGTATGTGGCCTGAGAAGCATATAAAATTTATGATAATTAGTCACATGTTTTATAACACGCATAGAAACAAACTTTTTGAATAGGTTAAACTAAAGCTTACAAGGATGGATTAACCCACACTGTTATGAATCTATCATCATAGTCATCACAAAATCACCTTCCAACATTGGGATACAAGGCCCTAATTATAATTGAGCATTCAATTAGGGGAAATCATGGAGAATGTTCAAAACACTGATTTAAATATTAAAGTGATGAAACTCATATGTATACATATTTTTTAATAAACCATGAATGTTTAACTTAATAGAAAACTTCCAGTCTACTGAGGGGTGTCATTTTATTTTCTAGAGTGTTACACGGGACAACCAACACCCAAATGACTCCTCAAATCTAATACCTTTCATAAAAATTTAATATAGATTTTACATATAAAGGTTATACAAAAATGTGATAACCCCAATTTTAAAAGAGGGCATAAAATTTTACTAGAGTAATGCTTAAAAAGATCACTATTATTTATCATCTACCCATTGGGATAAGTAGTCAATAAGTTATTGGATACTTGAGGCCTATAAGAATTGATTAAACTCTCAATAATTAAACCTCAATGAAAATCTATAGATAACCCTTACATGAGGGTTCACTCTATAAAAACCTATAAATGGTTTCACTAGAAGGCATTTTAACGAGGCCTTGGTTAAAAAATATTATGTATCTAGATAAATAGGGGAAATCAAGATCCTTTTTTAATACCAACTTTACTATGTACAGTATTTAACTATTTCCATACAGTATTAGAAGAATTTAATATTCTTTATTTTTTGAAAAATTGTTTAATGTACCCATAAGTTTTTCCACAACTATACCTAGTGTTAGATAATAATAATTTCCATTATATAGAGTAAAACACTATTTAGTGTGTAATAATAACTTTAACTAACCAACGCCTCATAATAATAAATATAAAATGAATAATAAATAGGCTTTTATTATGTAATGGGGATCTGTTAATTAAGATTCCAACATCTTTTTATATGTAAATCCATATAAGTGGTTGAATACAATTTAAATGACCACCCCATCAAGAAAAATATACTCCCAAGGGATTATTTACCAATTCATATAAAAAATGAGGAGACCTAAAAGTTTACTATAATGTTACATAATATTTTTAAAATACCCTCAATGGGATTATCTCATATGAACCATGACCCAACAGACCTAATTCGTTCTATTTGTGCATTTAGGATTCTATTTATACAGGTCATAATGGAAAAATTATATAGAGGTATTATTCTTCATAATGGAATGGTTTCCTGTATAAATTATAAATCATTATATATATATATATGTTTCATTGTTAATTTAGATTAATTATCCTTCCCATCTTATAAATACACCTAACATTATACATTAAAAATGACATTTATATAATTACAACAAGGTTTTCACCATTGTTTTCAGAATAAAACAACTAAATATATAATGGTTTGATTATATATGTAACACCCTAAATGATAAATGGTTAAATGACTATATGATATGACTCATGTCAACAAGGTGAACCTTCATTTTTGGGAGCCTATCTAATTATAACTCGACAGTTAAATGTTCTTGGCTTGTAGTAGTGATCAGGATGGGTGCCCTTATGAGAAGTTTCTTAGGGTCTGTGTGAGTGAGGAAAAGCACACTTGAAAGAACATGTGTTGGATTGTGGGGTTAGTCATTAGTCGGATGACATATTTAAGCACGTGGGTGGGCCCCAAGTTGGGTATCACTTGTCTGCGGGGAATATGGTGGTACCCAGAGGGCCCGTACCCGACCACTATATTAAAGGTGTGGTGTTTGTGCTATCACCAGGACCCAGTTGTTACATTTGGTATCAGAGAAGGAAGCCAACCTTAAGTGTGGTACACTATCTAGGTTGAGATATATAGCCCACAATTAGGACGTTGTTCTTTAAAGGGGGTGAATGTAACACCCCTAAATTAATTAGGGTTAAATAACTAAATGATTTGAATCTTGTCAATACGGTGTACAATAATTTTCAGAAGCCTACCTGATTAGAACTCCACAATTAAGTATGGTTGTATTGGAGTTGTGATCAAGATGGTTGACCTTATGGAATGTTTCTCAGGGTGTTTGTGATTGAGAATAAGGAACACTAGAAAATACATGTGTTGACCTGTGGGGATAGTCATTAGACAAATGGCTTGTTTTGGCATGTGGGTGGGACCTCGGGTGGGGAAAACATGTCTGCGGGGAAACCGGTGGTACATGGTGGGCCAAAACATGACGACGATGTTAAAGGCGAGGTGTTTGTGCTGTCACCAGGACCCAGTTATTACAATATCTATAACCTGTAAAAATTTATAATTGACCATACTAATTATTAGTTTGTACTGGAACCCATTTAATCACAATTATAAATGTTTCTGCCCATAAACACAATGGTCTATAGCTCAAACATTTCAAAATTGGTTGAATAAGATACCACCATCAAACTACATGGGAAATCACTTTTTTGGTTGATGTATTAATTTTAGAACCAATTATTTCATCATAATATTACAAATATTGATATGACATAATAATGGAATTATTGGAATGTTAAACTGAACCATAGAATAATATTATACATCCATCCAAAGTTAGTAATTTTTCATTCAAAAAAAGTGAGGGGCCAAGGCCCAAATAAGTCAAGGGGGTCTAAAATAGTGTAATCCTAGGGTATCATCCCAAAATATATTAACAATCTCAGTGGGAATGGAGAAAATTCTATTAAAAATGACACATAGGGAATTAAGAGAGGAATGGGAATCCATGAAATCTGCAACCATGATAAATTCTATCCATGTATTCATGAGATCAATATATTTATAAAACAATCCATGAACATATGAAAAATATATGTGATAGCCTAGGGGATGGAACTCAAGCCTCCGATTGAGTTAAAATGAATCAATGAATTAGTTTCCACTCTATTTAGGTAAATACTATCAGAGCGACACAAAGATAATCCATTAATCATGGAATTGGCTTCCTCTAGAAGGGATTCACCTAGACCAGGGAGAAAACTAAAAAAAGGAACACAGAACCATTCACATCCCACATATCCCCTGCACCATACATAAAATCTAAAACTAAAAAATAATGAATTATTATCAAATTAGGGTATGTTGATAAAATGGAACATAATAAATCATTCAAAAAATGAACCCTTTATAAAATTGAATATAAATTAAATGTGAATTTCTACATGCCTAAAATTATATATGTAGAGGTACTTCAATACCATATTGGGTGATGTGTAAAATCTCATCATTCGTAAAATCTGTAACTCATAAAAGCATAAAAATATCTTGTGGGGTAAAAATAATCAATTATAATATTGACCCGTCATCCCAACCATGGATACTTGATCTTTCCCTTGTGTATGGGATGGATGGACGAGATTGTAAAAAATTATCAAGTGATGAAAAATTCATTGTTTCCTTTCAACCATCCTAATATAGTAAGACAAAAGGAAAAGAAGAGGTGATACCATTTTTAGAATCTAGACCCGAGATACACTATAATGGCTCCGCAATATGGTTGGCTACTAGGACTCAAGGGAATATTCCAATATACCAAGGGATTCAAACTATCAAAAATGGTAAAACAGAGGTTCATTATAGCGAGTATAACCTCTATGATTAGTAATAAATAAAATAAAAAGAATAGAAAATAAAGATTTCTCTAATAAAATTACAAATGAAAACCAATAATAAATGAATAAATGATCATGCATCAACCACCTAAAATGGACAAGAAATAGATATAAATTATGTTATATAATACAAAATGAAAAGAAAAAACAATCCAAGGGGTATTGTAACACCCGAGACTTTTATAAGAAATATTTTTTATTTATTTTATATAAATCATCAAATTAATCTTTCACTACAAACAACACTAGCTTGGCTTGATTTACACGCAATCGTGACCTTCCTTGATAGCTTTCGTCGTATGCAATACCGAGTTTCACTAAACAATGATATGCTATTAAAACATTATTAAAACTAGCCGTTATGAATAGTAATAACCACTTTTTGAAATTTTGTAAATTTTATTTTTCAAAATGGACTTCATTTTTGGATTTAGAATATCTAAATTAGCCTAGGGTGAAATTTTGGTATTTTTCTGGAATCTTTCAATTTTTGATGAATAGTGAAAACACTGGGTTACTATTTAAAAACCGACTTTTTATTTAAATAATTATTTATTTTATTTAAATTTATTTTAGGTCAAAATTGATACATATAACCTATATATGTTCAATTTAATTCATTGGAGTAATTTTATAATAATTTTAGATATATAAAAATTTTATTTAACTTTTCACCGTCTTTTACCCACCTCCTAGGAGAATTTGAAAATTAAATAAAACATAATTTTACCACTTCTCTTAGTTGAATTTTAAAAATATGAGAGACATGGTTGATGTCAGTATGTAAAATTCGGTTCAATGAGATGAAAATAATTTTTGGTGAATAGTAACTTTGTACTTTTATTTACCATAGTTAAAAGTAAATAGGGTAATTAAGGGTAAACATGATATTATAATTACACTAAAACATGTCCCAATTCTATTGGATAAGTGTAATTCGACGAAAACAACCTTAGGAATAAAATATGACCATTTAGGCCCACTTGGATTAGATTAGGACATTTATTATTAATTTATTTAAAGAAGGGTTAAAATAGTTTAAATCAAAGTTTTATAAGTAAATGATTTTTAATATAGGGATATAAATAAGATAAATTTGACTATAAATATTAATTAGAAATATAAAAGGATTTACTACATAATGGAATATTATTTGTAATTTTTAGACATTAAATAATTAAATTTATTTATGACACAAAGATGATACAGTAATTATCATATTAATGAAATATTGATATAATTGATGTTATAAATACCCAAATAAATGTAATTTGAGACTTTTTATGAATTAAAATAATTTTATAGGTTAATATGGAATGTTATTATTGATTTAATGAACTGTTTTCGAACTAATCATTCTGTTATGATTTTGAAGAAAATTAATTACCAAATAGTGTCAAAATTGACCTAAAATAGTTTTTAAAACAAATATTATATTATTAATTGTTCTTTTTTCCTAAAAATCTATGGTTCAGAATAATGACTTATATAAGGTTATATATATTAATAATAAACAACTTAGGGTTATTTGGGCTTATTATAGTAAGTTTATTAACCTTATAGTGTAAGAACACAAAACGACACGGTAAAAGTTAAATTATCTAACTTAAAGTTAAATCTAAATGATAAGGTTAAAATAGTTAACTAAACTTGTCCAAATTCTATTTGATGATAGGATATCGACCCATACCCACCTTAGATTCGAAATAAATCAATTTGGAGCTATTTAAAACCGAATATGGCTTTATAATAAAATAATATTTTTAGTTTTTCCAAAGGTGCCCCTCTCCTCCCTTATAAAAGGGAACCTCCTCCCTCTCTTCCTCACACTACTTTGAGCCTTCAAGATCAGCCAAAAGCTAAAAATTTCTCCTCTCAACATCCCTAGATACATCTTAGAGGCACTGTTCTTCTTCAAAGACCAATTTAAGTGCCCTAAAAGGAGGTCTCAAAGAAGCGCTTCTAAGAAGAGGTAATGTCTGTTACCGATTCATTCAACTTTATTTCTTCTTCCACTTATTCTTCTTTAGTTGTTTCATTATGAATTAATAACATCAGTATCACTAATATACTGATATTTCATTATAAGTATGAAACAACCCTATTTCACCATCTATCCATCCTACAGAAAACGAAATCACCGCGCATGCGTACGTACGGAATACCGTCTCCACGCCGTGGTGTAATCTATTTTCCACCACCAACATACATGGATGGGTATAATGGTATAAAGAATGAATATATATAATTATTTTATAATGATATTGATTCTGAAATAGTATACATACACTCCAATAAAATTCCACGATCATGGGAATGATATCATCGCTCGTGCATACGTACGGAATACCGTCTCTACGAGGTGATGAGACTCGTTCTACATGATTTTCATTGCATAATGATTACATAAATGAATTGAGTTAATAAATATGATATATATTACACTAATACCATTCTGGAAATGGGGTATCTATAACCTAAAAATAAGAATAAGAATTTATTCGACAAAACATGCATAAGAACAAAAAGTAATAAACACCCGAATAACAAGTGGCAATGAAATATTACTAATAATAAGCTAAGAATATGACCATATATGATATCATAACAATGAGTATGATTCTGGAATAATTCAATGACGTTATTTAAATCATTATACAGGAGGTTCGGACACTTATGAAGAAAATCGGACCTATGGTAAGGGAAAATATCACAATCTCTTTTTTATCCGAGATTGTTTATACTTTGGTATTTACTGGGGTGTATTTTATCATCCACATCCATGTGTCCTCAATATGTAATATTATTTATATCCTCCTACAATTGTTTAAATCCAATTTTACCCTTTCGTGAGTTTTTAGTAAAATATATGAAAGGAATCTTTTGTCGTTTTTCGTACGAGGTACTTTTTGACTTTTCCGGAAAAAGTACGAGAAGAATGTTTTTTTATCTTATACGGCATGAATGGATTTTTAGAAAATTATTTCCATGAAGATTACATTACATGTTTTCATGTTTATTTTTAATCAACTTATTTTCGTTCAAAATTATATGACATGTTAAGAATGAAATGTGTTTTTGAAGTAGAAAGGATATTTTCCTCAAGAATGGAGTTCAAGTGTTTTATCAAAATTATTTTCCATCTAAGATAATAAAGGGTTTTGTTTCTATCCCTATTATTACATTGATTTGATTATGTTGTGATGGAATTATTTTTATGAATTCCTTTATCTTATATGAATTTTTTTATGATGTCACGATTTTTAAGAATCCCATTTTTATTACATGGGTTATGCTATGATGTATGGTTTATGATTTTGTGGAACACATAAGAATGGTATCATTATGAGATGGGTGGGACCTATATATCCCTCCAATGCATTGGGTAAAGATTTTATATCTCATGAGATAGACATGGCTGGAACGACAGGTTAAACTGGCTTAGTGAAACAGGACTAAAACGAGGAATGAACTCGGTTCCGAAATGGACTTTATCCACTAAGATAGTCTTTGCAATGAGTCTTGACTAATAAGAAATGATTCTCTACGATTATGTGTGTATTCCACAAAGCTTCATGTTTTATGTTATGATTATTGTGATTACATTTCACTACCATGATTTATCCCATGTTATGAAATTTTGATCTCTTCTACAGGGTAGGATTTCCAAAATGTTATGTTCTTATGAATATGATGTGATTGGTATTTCTTTTGTTTACACTTACTGAGAATTTGAGATCACCCTTTTGTATGTTTTATTTCCCCAGGTCAGGAGGAAGGTTATTAAGTAAGATATGCCAAAAGGGACTATCGATATAATGAAATAAATGGGAGATAGTGTAGATTCTTTATGAACCATTTGTTCATGTTTCCCAGTTTCTAAAGACACTATACCTATACGGTACTTTCATGGTTTTGTTATATGTTGTAATAAGTGTACTTCAATTTTGAATTACTAACAATGTATGTAAAGTATGGGTCGTTATAGTTTGTATCAGAGGAAAGGTATTGTCAACCATTGGAAACTATGATGTGAAAGCCTTAGTAAGAATCCTAAGGATAAGTCTATGCATAGAACACAATCTTAGTGTTTTAGAAATGGCCATGAATAACCTAGGATAAGACCTTAAGTGTGAAATTTTATTCTTGATTATGTGGTTTTCCTATTATAATTAGTGTTGCTCACTTTATTCTTCTTGGTTTTAGTCAATTGCTGGAACCCGAAGGAACCGTGTTAATGCAGAATGCGATAGGAAATGCAATGATTGTCCCCCTGAGAAACCAAACGTTATGGGAGGTGGGATGAAAAATATTGTATCCATGCTCACACAACTTTCTCAAGATATGAATCATGCAGAACTTCCAAACGAGAAAAGGAAGGAGCAACATTCTATTGAATCCTTCATGAGACAGTGTCCACCTTCATTCAGCGGGTCTACTGATCCATTAGTTGCTGAACAATGGATCAGTACTACTGAAAAGATATTTTCAGTTCTTCAATGTTCTAAACATGATAAAGTCATCTTAGCCAGGTATCGTTTGGAAGGTGATGCTGATCAATGGTGGAATATTATCAAGAATATGGGGCCAAGAGATGAAATTGAGTCCATGGAATGGGACGAGTTCAAGAACTTATTTTTTAATAAGTACTTCCCTCTTATTTTACAAACAAAGATGGAGAAAGAGTTTCTTGAACTAAAGCAAAAGGATGAGGAATATGATGGTACCTATGAAGAAACTTTTATGAGACATGCAAGGTATGCTTATGGTATTATTATCCAACCTGAGAGTAAGATCTATCGATTCTTTAGTGGCTTAAAACCAAGTCTTTGAAGGGCGTTATCCATAAGGGACTTCAATAGCTATGAAGAAATCATTCGATGTGCTCTCAAAGTTGATATGGAGATTGGAGTAACCCATCAGTCATATGGGTTTGATAAGAAGAGGAAAACAGAATTCAAAGGAAAATCTAAAGAGCACACTGAGAAGAAGATGAGATTTCCCTTATGCTAAATGTGTGGAAAGAAACATGGAGGGAGTTGTCTTAAAGGAAAAATTAAATGTTTCAAATTTGGAAAGGAAGGTCATTGGGCATTTGAATGCCACAATGATGGGAAGTAGATGTCTAGTGATGCGAACAATGAAAAGGCTACACATAGTCCACCTCCTACACTTCAATGTTACAAGTGAAAGGAAATGGGTCATTATTCCAATCAATTCCCTAATCCAAGGGTTATTGATGATGATCGATGTCAATAAACTCTGAAGGATAAAGACAAAGGAAAGTCACATGAAATTTCTATCAATGATGTGGAGTACGATAACGAAGTGGTGAAATGTACACTTACCATCCACTCTAAAGTAGAAAATGTTTTACTTGATTATGGATCAACCCACTCCTTTATTTATGAAGAATTTTCTAAGGGTATCACCGTATTACCTCAACAATTAGATGTTGAGTTAGTAGTGACAACCCCTAATGGCACAACAGTCTCATCAAAAGTTTATAATTATTCTCCGATTGAAGTTTTTGGGAAAGTGCTTCCTGCAAATCTTGTGATCCTCCCTATAGTAGAATTTGATGTGATTCTTGGCAAGGATTAGATTTCCCTATATGGAGCTCATATGAATTTCCAAAGAAGGGAAGTCACATTTCATATTCCAGATCAATCTTTGATCGTCTATCGATACAAGGATGAACATAACCTTCCAGTGGAAATTTCTTCCATCTTATGGGTCTTGATTCCACTAAATGAAGGTTATTTATCTCAAATGGTTGGTGAAAAACTCAAGATTAAGAATATTCCCATTGTACGGGAGTTTGATGATGTCTTTCCGGAGGAATTCCCGGGTCTTCCACCAAATCGTGAAGCTAAGTTTTCAATAGAACTCATATCGGGTGCTTTACCTATTTCAATGAAACCTTATAGAATGGACCCAATTGAGTTGCAGGAATTGAAGAAGCAACTCCAACAGAATCTTGATAAGGGGTTCATGTGCCCTAGTGCATCACCTTGGGGAGAACCTGTTCTGTTTGTTAAGAAGAAAGATGGATCAATGAGACTCTGCATTGATTATCGAGAACATAACAAGATCACTATCAAGAACAAATATCCTCTTCCGCGAATTGATGACTTATTTGACCAACTACACAGAGCTCAATACTTTTCCAAGATTTATCTTCGTTCAGGGTATCATCAATTAAGGGTCAAAAGGGAGGATATACCAAAGAAGAATTTCCGTACAAGGTATGGACACTATGAATTCATAGTGATGCCATTTGGTCTTACTAATTCCCCTGCTATCTTCATGGATCTGATGAATAGAGTCTTTAGAGACTATCTTGATCAGTTTTTGGTAGTCTTTATAGACGATATTCTTGTATATTCAAAGAGAATGGAAGAACATGAAGATCACATGATAATTATATTGAAGACCCTGAGAAAGGATAATATTTATGACAAATTTACCAAGTGTGAATTTTGGCTTCAAAAAGTTTCATTTTTAGGTCACATAATATCAAAAGAGGGGATATCTACGGCTCCAGCAAAAACAGAGGTTATCCAAAGATGGTCGAGACCGACAACAGTAACTGAGATCTGAAATTTTCTTGGTTTGGCTGGATATTATCAACTTTTTGTGAAAGATTTTTCACGATTATCAAATCCACTAACTAGGTTGACTCGGAAAGGAGTTAAGTTTGTTTGGACAGAGGAATGTGAAGAGAATTTCAAGGAGCTGAAAAGAAGGTTATCTAGTGAACCTGTTCTCACACAGCCTTGTAGTGGAGAATGGTTTGTGATCTACAGTGATGTATCCAAGAAGGGATTGGGGTGTGTTTTTATGAAAAATGATATGGTGATAGCTTATGCCTCATGACAGTTGAAAATCCCTGAGCAAAATTACCCAACTCATGATTTGGAGATAGCTGCGGTAGTCTTTGCATTAAATATTTGGAGGTATTATCTTTATGGAGAAAGGTGTGACATTTATACTGATCATAAACGTTTAAAGTATATTTTCACACAAAAGGAGCTGAATATTCGTCAAAGAATATGGTTGGAGCTGATTAAGGATTACGACTACTCAATTCATTACCACCCTGGGAAAGAAAACAAGGTGGCAGATGCATTAAGTTGACAGGACCATGCCAGTTTATCCATGATGAGGATAAAAAAAGATCCAATATTTATGGATTTAAAAAGGATGGATCTTGGAATTATAATGAAAGGGGAAAGAAATGCCGGACCCCAAATTTCTGGGATGAAGTTGGGGAAAGAAATCTATTAGGACCTGATCTTGTTGATGAGATGGCATAAAAGGTCTGATCTATTCAACAACACATAAGTGGAGCTCAGAGTTGACAAAAAAGTTATGCCGACAACTGAAGAAAAGACTTAGAGTTTGAAGTGGGTGACAAAGTATTCTTACGAGTATCTCCTTGGAAGAGAGTAATGAGATTTGGAAATAAGGGAAAGGTGAGCCCTAGGTATATCGGTCCTTTCGAAATACTGGATCGTGTTGGGAAGGTAGATTACCGATTAGAGCTTCCACCAAATCTCCCTCAAGTTCACGATGTGTTCCATGTATCTCTCCTGAGAAAGTACATACCTGATCCTTCGCATGTACTCAGCTCAGAAGTTGTACCGCTGGAACAAGATCTTTCTTATGAAGAACAACTGATAGAGATTCTCGATCGTAGTGAAAAAGTCCTACGGAAAAAGAACACATGCTTGGTGAATGTTTTATGGGGGAACCACTAATTGGAAGAAGCTACATGGGAGCTTGAGGATATGATGAGGGAGAGGTATCCTCTTATGTTTGTTACAAGTGACAAATTTCGAGGGAGAAATTCATTTTAAGGGGGGTAGAATGTAACACCCGAGACTTTTATAAGAAATATTTCATTTTTATTTTTTATAAATCATCAAAGGAATCTTTCACTACACACAACACTAGCTTGTATTGATTTACACGCAATCGCAACCTTCCTTGATAAGCTTGCATCGTACACAATTCTGAGTTTCACTAAACAACGATATGTTATTAAAATATTATTAAAACTTGCAGTTATGAATAGTAATAACCACTTTTTGAAATTCTGAAAATTTTATTTTTCAAAATGGACTTCATTTTTTTATTCGAAATATCGAAATTAGCCTAGGGTGAAATTTTGTTATTTTTCTGGAAACTTTCAATTTTTGATGAATACTGAAAACACTGGGTTACTATTTAGAAACCGAATTTTTATTTAAATAATTATTTATTTTATTTAAATTTATTTTAGGTCAAAATTGATACATAATACCTATATAAGTTCAATGTAATTCATTGGAGTAATTTTATAATATTTTAGATATATTAAAAATTTATTGAACTTTTCACCGTCTTTTACCCACCTCCTAGGAGAATTTGAAAATTTACATAAAAATTAATTTTACCACATCTATGAGTAGAATTTAAAAAATCTGAGAGACACGGTTGATGTCAGTAAGTAAAATGTGGTTCAATGAGATGAAAATAATTTTTGGTGAATATTAACTTTTTACTTTTATTTACCACGGTTAAAAGTAAATAGAGTAATTAAGGGTAAAAATGATATTATTATTACCCTTACACATGCCCTAATTCTATTGGATAAGTTTAATTCGACAAAAAACAACCTTAGGAATAAAATATGACCATTTAGGCCAACTTGGATTAGATTAGGACATTTATTATTAATTTATTTAAAGAAGGGTTAAAATAGTTAAAATCAATTTTTAATAAGTAAATATTTATTAATATAGGGTTATACATAGGATAAATTCGACTATAAATATTAATTAGAAAGCTAAAAATATTTCCTACATTATGATATTTTATTTTTAATTTTTAGATATTATATAAGTTAATTTATTTATGACACAAAGATGATGCATTAATTATCTTATTAATGAAATATTGACATAATTGATGTTATAAATACCCAAATAAATGTAATTTCAGACTTTTTATGAATTAAAATAATTTTATAGGTTAATATGAAATGTTAGTAGGGATTTAATTAACCTTTTTAGAACGAATCATTCTATAATGGTTTTCAAAAAAATCAATTACTAAATTGTTTCAAAATTGATATAAAATCATTTTTAAAACAAATATTATATTATTAATTGTTATTTTATTCATAAAAATATGAGGTTAGGCCAAATGACATATATAAGGCTATATATCTTAATAATAAAAAACCTGGGGTTCGTTTGGCTTGTTATAGTAAGTTTATTAACCTTATCATGTAAGAACGCAAAAAGACACGGTAAAAGTAAAATTATCTAGCTTAAAGTTAAATCTAAATGATAAAGTAAAAATAGTAAACTAAACTTTTCCAAATTCTATTGTATGAGAGGATTTAGACCCATCCCCACCTTAGATTCTAAATAAATCAATTTTGATCTATTTGAAACCGAATATTGCTTTATAATAAAATAATATTTTTAGTTTTTTCAAAGGTGCCCCTCTCCTCCCTTATAAAAGGGAACCTCATCCCTCTCTTCCTCACACCACTTTGAGACTTTAAGCTCAGCCAACCCCTGCCAATTTCTCCTATAAACATCCCTAGAAACATACTAGAGGTCTTGTTATTCTTCAAAGACCAATTTTTGTTCCCTAAAATGAGGTCTCAAAGAAGCGCTTCAAATAAGAGGTAATGTCCATTACCGATTCTTTCAAATTTATTTCTTCTTCCACTTCTTCTTCATTAGTTTTCTAATTATGAATTAATATCATCAGTATCACTCATATACGGATATGTTATTATAATTGTGAAACAACCCTATTTCACCGTCTATCCATCCTACAGAAAATGAAATCACCGCACGTGCGTACGTACGGAATACCGTCTCCACGCCATGGTGTAATCTATTTTCCACCACCACCTTACTTGGATGGGTATAATGTTATAAATAATGAATATATATGATTATTTTAAAGTTATATTGATTCTGAAATAGTATACATACACTCCAATACAATTCCACGATCATGGGAACAATATCATCGCTCGTGCGTACGTACGGAATACCGTCTCCAAGATTTGATGTGACTCGTTCTACATGATTTTCATTGAATAATTATTATATAAATGAATTGAGTGAATAAATATGATATATATTACACTAATACAATTATGTAAATGAGGTATCTATAACCTAAAAATAAGAATATGAATTTATTCTACAAAACACGCATAAGAACAAAAAGTAATAAACACCCGAATAACAAGTAGCAATGAAATATTACTAATAATAAGCTAAGAATATGACCATATATGATTTCATAACAATGAATATGATTATGGAATAAGTCAATGACATTATTTAAATAATTATACTAGAGTTTTGGACACTTACGAAGAAAATCAGACCTAAGGTAAGGGAAAATATCACAATCTCATTTTTATCCGAGATTGTTTATACTTTGGTATTTACTGGGGTGTATTTTATCATCCACATCCATGTGTACTCAATATGTAATATTATTTATATCATCCTACAATTTTTTAAATCAAAATTTACCCTTCTTTTAGTTTTTAGTAAAATATATTAAAGGAATCTTTTGTCATTTTTCGTATGAGGTACTTTTTCACTTTTTCGAAAAAAGTACGAGAAGAACGTTTTTTTAACTTATACGGCATGAATGGATTTTTAGAACATTATTTCCATGATGCTTACTTTAAAAGGTTTCAAGTTTATTTTTAATAAACTTCTTTTATTTCAAAATTATATGACATCTTAAGAAAGAAAAGTGTTTTTGAAGTAGAAAGGATATTTTCCTCAAGAATGGAGTTCAAGTGTTTTATCAAAATTATTTTCCATCTAAGATAATAAAGGGTTCTGTTTCTATCCCTATTAATACATTGATTTTATTATGTTGTGATGGAATTATTTTTATGAATTCCTTTAACTTATATGAGTTGTTTTATTATGTCACGATGTTTAAGAATCCCATTATTATTACATGGGTTATGCTATGATGTATGGTTTATGATTTTGTGGAACACATAAGAATGGTATCATTATGAGATGGGTGGGACGTATATCTCCCTATAATGAATTGGGTAAAGATTTTATATCTCATGAGATAGACATGGCTGGAACGGCTGGTTAAACTGGTTCAGTGAAACATGACTGAAGCGAGGAATGAACTCGGTTCAGAAATGGAATTTGTCCACTAAGATAGTCTTGGCAATGAGTCTTGACTAATAAGAAATGATTCGCTATGATTATGTGTGTATGACACAAAGATTCATGTTTTATGTTATGATTATTGTGATTACATTTCACTACCATGATTTATCCCATGTTATGAATTTTTGATCTCTTTTGCAGGGTAAGATTTCCAAAATGATATGTTCTTATGAATATGATGTGATTGATATTTATTTTTTTACCCTTAATGAGCATTTGAGCTCACCCTTTTGTATGTTTTCTTTCCCCATGTCAGGAATAAGGTTATTATGTAAGATATGCCAAAAGGGACTATAGATATGATGAAATAAATGGGAGACAGTGTAGACGCTTTATGAACCAGTTGTTTATGTTTCCCAGTTTCTAAAGACACTATACCTATACAGTCCTTTCATGGTTTTGTTATATTTTGTAATAAGTCTACTTAAATTTTGAAGTATTAACAATGTATATAATGTATGGGTCGTTATAGGCATATCCATGAGAATCCTTTGATTTATCTCAAGTTTCTTCCGTCAACAACCCATGTAAACCCTTATTATATATATGATAAATTAAACCTTACTTCATAAGAGAGGAAGGAAAACATAACAAGGGTGATGTACAATACACATAAATGGTAAACAATAGATATTCCAATCAATGATCATACGTGATCAGAAGATAATAATAAGGGTGTTAGATGATGATAATTTCTTAAATTATTCCTACCCAATCAATCAATGATATTTAATCATGAAACATGGATTAATGTTAAAAAAATCATAATTTATAAGAGTGATAAATCATCATCAATAAATAATAAACCTAAAGAAAAAATATAAGAATAATACATATGTTTTAAAAAAAATGTGAATAAATAAATATCTTAATTTTTCAAGGATCACTTATAAGACAATCATAGTGGATTTAGTTCATTATATGTTCCATCATTTCCATAGTCAAGGTTCACTCCCAATACTATCATATATGATATTTCCCATAATGAACTGGGTTCACTTCCCCTTACATTCCTTTTCATCTCATGAGATATAAATATTTACCATTATATAGAAGTATATACAATTATGGTCCCACAAATCACATAATGAAAAAAATATTTATTCCATATGATTATAAATTATTTTTCATATCATCATATCATAAACCATATAATGGATCAAGGTTTCATAAAATGTTCATTAATATAATTATAAACAATCTATAAAAATAATTAAGATGGTAACAATTTATCATATCCCTATAAAATAAAAAGAAACCTTAAATTATGGTGTTATTGAGGGGAAAACATTAAATGAAATTTATAACATTTCCGGATGAAAATACAATTTTCATTTTAAAATCCCATATTTGAGTTCTAAGAATTTGTAAAATATCAAGAAAAATATTTTATTTTAAAATAAACAAGGAAAAATATTATGGAATAATCGATTAAAATATTATTCGTGTTGGTGGGGAAAATTAATCAGGTGGTTCATATTAAAACAATATTTCCATCAACAATTTTGGTAAAAAGTCAAAGATAAAAAAGTTGTAAATTGATATGATGATTAATTTTATAACATGGTACATATATTAACATAAAGATAAAATAAATAATTTAACTAATCTTTTTATAATGGTAAATGAAATCTTGAATTTTCTTTAATGAAAGTATGGACATGTAAAAAATAATTCTAGAACGAAGAGAAAAACAAAGTCAATTTTCCTTACTAAAATTATTTCAGTATCATAAATATATAA
Source organism: Viscum album (assembly GCA_963277665.1). NCBI lineage: Eukaryota > Viridiplantae > Streptophyta > Magnoliopsida > Santalales > Viscaceae > Viscum > Viscum album. The sequence goes on from OY728119.1 coordinate 1,985,404,757, forward strand.
AGAGTAAAAAATCGAAGGAAACATGTAATATCAATAAATAAATATATGTTAACAAAATTAATATTATTTTGGATAGATAGGGTATATAATTTTTCCTTAATAAATGTAATAAAAAATATTGGTAAAAATGATATTGGAATAAAACACGTTTACCTCTTGTCCATATTGCATTATATGCACTCTAAATTACCATATAATGAATTAAAATTTATTATAATAATATACCAGAACCATATTTATACCTTTAATACCACAAATGCTTTACTTATAATATTTTCTCCCTATATCATTATAAATTATTGATTATCATCTTCGTTTTAGGGGTTAAATGCTTCATATATTATAGATATTTTGGTTTGACAATAATGGTCCATGAAATTTATTCACGGTCCATTAATCTACATAATTTTAATAATGATATAAATATCATATATATTCATCATATATATATTTATTGATATTTATAAAAATTGGTAATTTAAAATTAATTACATCAATGTGTGGAGTGGGTAGTCCATACATTCACATGTGTGATGGTCCCATTTTTCAATGGATGGAATCAAATAAAGTTATATAATAATTTACCTTTATTTAACAGTTATTATATTTTATATACAATATATATAAATTAAATCTAATATAATAACCTTCCATGAAATATGGAGGTGGAAAATGATTCATATCACCCTGTGGAGGTGCCAGTTCACACGTACGCATGAGCCATACTTTTATCACCCATTTGACAGAGAAGAGGCTGTAAATTGATGTACCATAATTATAATAACATTTTTTTTGTTTATGACATTGGAGTCATAATTTTTTGATGTATACAAAAATTTCATATTAATATGATGTTAAAATAATATTAAAAGAGCATGGTTAAAATTTATATAACTTCTTTGAAAGACCACCTTTGGATTACACAAAACCCTTAAAGGATTTGTATTAGGAAAATACCCCAAGATAATTAATGAATATAAAGTGTCTATAAAATATTTTTATTAGGTATTTTCTTTCAATTACGCCTCAAATTATGTGATTAATGGGTGAGAATAGGATCCCTCTCTAAGTGAGGGGGTGAAACAAATGGGATTTCCTAAAGGATATCCAAGACATAAGGTAACCATAAATTAAAAATGGAACCAAAAGGAAAAGGATTAGATGTTAGGATATGATAATGTCGAAAAAAAATTAAAATTAATTTAAATATAATAGAAATTGTGCAATGTTGGGTCAAAATCCTAGCCTTATATATTTGGTTAACCAACCAATAAACCTGTTTTAACCTTAACTATGGTAACAAAATATCATTGTTTTTACTGTTAATTATTAAAAAAATTAATGTAACCACATTAAATTATGTTAATTATTATGGATAAAAAATTTATCCCATTTTTTTATATTTTATTTCTCAAAATGTAATATATTAATTTCACTAAAAAAAAATGTCTTATCCCAACCGAAATTTATTGACAGATAATATATCTGTTGGTAAAAATGAGCATTTCCAATAGATATTATGTTTTATTGGTATTAAATTTTAATACCAACACTTATTTTTACCAACATATATATCGATTTATATTGATCATTCAATACAAACAATTCTTTTACCATCAGTTAAATCTATCGCTTTATCATACTAATACCAATTTTTTTTTATTAATATGTGATTCTGTTAGTAATTATAACTATTACAACAAATCTTATACCATTAATAAAAATTGTTACAATTAACCATTTAATAATAACATAAATTTTATTAGTAAAAAATTAAGAGAACCAAATTTTTTTATTATATTAATATTTTTACAACCAAAGTAAATATCAATTTTTTGAGGTCTAATTAAAAATATCTCATTAAAATATTTTATTTTTCAATTTTCTTATATCAATTGTTTGAATATTTTTTAATGTTTTTCATTTGATAGTTATTTAAATAATTATTATAAAATGAAATTTAAATCATTATGTTATTTGATATATTTACATATATGTTTCTTATTCTCTACATACATAGTAATTTAATATTCATATTTAAACATAAAAAACATAATAAAATAGTCAAAATAAATTGAAAATATTTATAATTTAAATTTAATAAATAAAGAACATAACAATCAATTGATTAATATTATTTTAATAATAATTAATATTTTTGTATTAAAATTATATTTTATATTAAAAGAAAACTAATAATTTTTTTAAAATTTTATACCATTCATATATATATTTATTATATCTTTAATTTAAAAAACAAAATAAAATTTGATATTTTATTTTATTTTTTCAAATCATTAACAATCCCCAACCCTAATTCACCCATCTCCAATGTGCGATCCACCCAACCTATTCCTCCTCTAGAGGCCTGCAGCATCGATGCCCTCTATTGACGCCGACACCGCCTCCTCCTTCCCGTCCCCCTGCCTCCTCTGTGACTAACACTCCCCTCGTCGCCCTTCGCCGTATCCTCAACCACTCTCCATCTATGCCACCCACGTCCTTCGCGACCCCACCACCTCCATCCACGACCCTCCACCTATGCCACCGGCCTCCTCCACCATGACCCTCCACACTCTCCACACTCTTTCAACGACTATCATATCATCCACACTAGAAGACATCCTCCCTCCCCATCCTTCCTTGCTCGACCCCCGCCGTCCCTGACCTTCCCTACTTGACCCCCACCGTCCCTGGCCTTCCCCACCTGGCCTTCCCCATGTGAGTTATTCTTTAATCTTCCTCTGGTTTGAAATCTTGATTTTTTTAGTGTTCTCACTAACATAGATTGGTGCCTCATCCGTGTGTGCAATCTAAGTAGAATCAAGGTTGGTTTCTAAGTAGAATTCGGATGAGTTTCTTACTGTATGAAATCTGTAATCTATGAATTTTGTGTAAAATCTGGAATCTATGTATTGTGTGTGAAATTACACGGAGTCGATACGCTATCAAGATGAGTTCCTAATCATTAGTCAAGCATTCACCTGACCTGCAAAGGTGGTCATTTTGTTCCAAATTACAAGGATTCGATATGCTTTCAAGAATCCTCCACTTGTTTTACTGTAGAGTTTCTGTGAAGGGTTTAATTTCCTGTTCTCGGTTAAATATAAATTTTATATCCATTTATTTACTATAATTATTCTTTGTCATACCCTGAGTGTTAGGTGCAAGGGGTTTTGTAGCTGGTGATCCTTCTTCGGGTGTATGAGTGTTTTCAAGAAGAATAATTTTGATTCACATGGAATTTGGCAACTTATTTGCTATAACTTTATTATTTTATTTATCAAAACCCAGCAATCTTATAACATGGTACTGGAATGCATGATATTGATGATATAAGGCCAGAGCTTGGGCAGCTTAGAAGACATTATCGAGATTCTAGGTGTTTCTAGGTGGGGTTAAATTACATGGAAAATTTTCTAAGGTTAACCCTGGATCGTTATTTAATTCTATCATTTATTTTTCCACTACCTAGGATTTCCTTCAACGCCTGCCCCTAAGGTTGTTTGTCATCTCCCTTTCTCCGTACCAGTTCATCTTTAACCTATAAAACCCTTGCACTAATGTCTCTTGTAGTGTCATCTGGAATCTATTGCAAAGAATAGTGTGCCTCAAAATTCTGCTATTCTTGGGAACACAACAACAAATACTAGTAATGTATCATATTATGGTGTTTTGGCTAAAATTATTGGGATGAGTTATCTAGTTAGAATCATTTTTATTGTATTTTATTGTGATTTGGGTAAATTATATTAATTGTGTCAAAGAGGATATGTTTGGATTCACTCTTTTCAGTCATATGGGGATTATGAAAACAAATGAGCTCTTTGTTCTTGCATCTTAAGCTTTATAGGTGTTTTATATAACAAAATATAAAGAGAAAAATTAGCATTTTGTTGTCATTACTATACCAAGAGATTTATTTGAAATGGAAGAAGATATTATACAAGAAGTTTATGAATTAAAAACTAACATTGCAACTAATACTAATGAGACATATATTTCCTTAGACGATATGTCCTACAATTGATTTTTTTGAAATTCATTGATGAATTTTGAGAAGAACTCTTATGTTTTGGAGAGTTAGATTTTCTATTTGTAGCTTTCCATCTCAAGTCTTTTGTGTGTCTTTGTTTTTTTACATAATTTTTTTAATGGCTCAATGTTTATATATTTTTATGAATTATAAAATGGAAAATAAATCATCGTTTCCTGAGTCATTTATTGAGCCTTTTCATTCACTTTTATAAATGCATATATTAGAATGAATGAATGTGAAAGTCTACACTTTCCATAGGGAATTTTTTTCAGGGACCTTATATTTTATACCATGAATGAAAATGGATCCTTTTGCAGGAATCATTGAGATCTTTGAATCTATAGATTTGACTTAGGATTATTTCATTTCATTTCATAAATTTTTGTTTCATATTTATGTTTCTTTTCAAGGGAGTCACCAACAAAAGTGTGTTTAAGTGATGAATCACCGAGTATCATGACACTAGAAATGCCTCCCACCATCACCCATGTCTCAATAAAATGTTATAGCGAAAGTAGAGGTTCCTCACCGATGAAATTTCATGAATTGAGAAAGGCTAAATCCCTTCCCATGTAATTGAATTCCAAGAGATCTATGTTGATACAATGAACTTTGATCCCAATTTCCTATTGGAATAAGGGGTTTTGGAAGGGTGTCCAATGGGTACCTCATGAGCAGAAAAAAGGTGCACTTTCTCCAAGTTATTTTACTTTCTTTTCTATTTTTATTATTATTCTTTTGTAAAATGTTCCTTAGTATGTGGTTTGAAGCTACTTGACAATATTGGATTGCAAGGTAACAAAAACTTCATGGTGGAGGTCCTCACGGTGAACCTTCTTCACCATACCAGCCTCCTAATATTGGCAGGTTTTTTTGTTAATAGAGATCTGAGGATTCTTTTCTATGAATAAATGGTCCCATAGAGGATCATCTTCTTGGTATGAATCTTCATTTTGGGTTCATAAATCACATAGAAACTGATTCTTTAAACAATTCCTAACTGAAGAAACTTTTCCTTAACTTGAAGCCCTTGGATTAGAATGCCAAGACAAAAATATCTAATGGGGTAACAAGATAACTTGAATACTTTCATGAGAAGGAAAACCTCTAAGTAATATACCATAATTTCAAAGAATTGATCAGATTTTTTGATGATGGATTCAATCTAAATCTCTCTTATTTTAGGCTTCCCAATATCGTTCCAACTAGGGATAACACCCATGTTTCCATAATGGAAATGGGGACATTTGAATATTATGCTCCTGAGTATGAACTGACTGGTCAGTTGAATACCAAATATAATGTGTACAAATTTAGTGTCATGTTTTACAGATAATTTATGGAAGGAGGGTTATTGATAATGTTGGGCCCACTGATGCGCAAAATCTAATCCTATAAGTTATTATTTAAAACCTAATTTCAAATCCAAATTTTTTATAAATCAAAGAAGATGATCCAAAATTTTAATTTTGGTTTTTATTTTTTTAATTTTATCAGATTTGTACATGGTATACAACCTTTCCAGTCCAAAACATATGAAATTTTTGGTCTTTATGATATTGGTAGATTTATCACTTGACGTTTCGAGACCTAATGTTTTATCTTCAATTGAATCTCAATTCAATTTATGATGTAAATGATATAACATGTTCATAATTGATTTAATATGGATCCCAATTATATTCATACAATTTGATAATTTCCTTCAATACCATCTTTGTAACTCTATCCTTAGCACCAAAGGTTTTCATTGCACTTAATGGTTCTCTAATTATTCAATTAGGTTTTATTATCAATTGGAATTTTGTGTAATTATAAATTGAATGTATCTTTACATGATTATAGAATTTTATGCAGTGTTATAAGATTATAAAATTTTGAGTTATGTGTCACTCTTAATTGAAATTAGTGTCATGCTCAATGGTTTGTGGTCACAGGTTATGTGTCACTATTAATTGAAATTAGTGATTGTGATTTTTTTGTTTCAGGTTTATCCTGGTGGACCTAATGTTGGAGATGGAAGGAACATTATGGCGGGCGAGGGGGCTATGGGAACACAACTTGTAGTTGCAACACTCCATTTATTTTGTACTTCATTGGTTTTAGAAGAGGTCATGGAGTATGCGACTACGAAACCAAGGAAAACTTGTATAGTGGACCGCCTGGAGAAGAATCACAAGATCAGGATCACACTTTCCTCAAAAATTGTCAAGAACCTCGAAATAGGTCTTCTATAGTTTCCTTTCAATTATTTACAATTTTATTTTCTATATTGATTAATAATTATATTTTGATAAAATATGGAATCTTTTATTCTCTTTCTAATTTTTTTCTTTAGCATGGTTTGGAATGGATCGTTTTTCCATTAAATAGATCTTTCTTCACTTAAAAAATCAGTTGTCATTAGTTTTCATTTTACATTAACTAAACATGATTTTTTGTCCTTGTATACTGGCTCTCCACATGTATGGAGTTTATGTGGAAGAACATTAACCACTTTAATTTTTTTTTGAAATTAAATTTGATCAAATACAAGTTCCAGAAATGAGTACTAGCTTTAATCATTCGAACAAAGTTATTTGATTGAAATGAACAAATGGATTCAGTAATATGTAAAACCCTTCTAGTCCACAGACCTAATGAATTATTATTTCTCTTATTTTAGAAGTGTCCTTTTTCCATGTTTTTATGTTGTTTTAAATGTGTGCTAATATGGTTCGTGGTGCCAAGTCCAAGAAACAGAAAGTCAAGGGACCTGTTAGAATCCCTACCAAGGTCCTTCACATAACTACCATGAAGTCCCTCTGTGGAGAAGTTATTTTATAATTTCTTCCTTGATCACTTCCTAGTTTTACCTCAAATTCATTAAAAGGTGATGCGTTGTCTCAAATCATACATTCAACATTATATTTTGGAATTTTATGTCAATGAATTATTTTAATATCATTGTTTTGAATGTAAGTGATGGTTCAAGAAGGTTATGTCTTCATTGTAATCCAAGAGTAGAGTTTTTCTGTGATCTAACAGGTTATATGTGGGTTTATATTCATATTGAAACATAAGTCATATTGGAGCTTATTTGATATCTTGATATTATCTACTCTATTTATTTTCTTTTGTATTAAAATTTGCAGGAACCAACAGATGGGATATATTTGAACTGCATGTGTGTGAGTGATGTACATCTCTCTGGATGTGGTGAAGCAAATCAGGTCCATCACAATCAAGTTCGGGGTGGAGGTTGATGTCACCATTGCTGATACTTTGATACTTTTAATTTCTTAAGACTCTGAAACTCCAAAGGTCTGAGAGATGCATTCTATAATTTTAGTTTGGAGAAGCTCATTAATTTTGTGTTTTAATTCTATCTCTATTAATATTTTATTTTGGAAAACATTATTTTTGGGGGTTTCATTTGGTTTGGGAAACATTATATATGGATTAGAGATTACATACCTCTAATGAAATATCAACAAGGATGATAAAAAATGCTTAATATGCAAATCATTTTTTAATCCTCTATTAATATTTTGGTTTCAATTCATGTAGACATTTTTCACTGATTTGAGGTGGATTTGACTCATTGGTACCAAGGGTATGGATGAGTTATTGGAGCTCGTTGGTCAATGGTGTGGCATGGAAGAGATGGAGTTGGCTCATTGGTCCATGGTGTGGCATGGAAGAGATGGAGTTGGCTCGCTGGTCCTAAGGGATGGATGAGTTTCTGGTGATCGTTGGTCCCTAATGTGGCATGTATGGGATTTATAAAAAAATGTGGCCTGTATGGGTGATGTTGGCATGGGGGGGATGAATTTTGTATTAATGGATGTGATGGATCCTGTTGGGGGATGGATCTTGTATTGATTCATTTTGTAATGAATTTAATTATTAATATAATTATTATTTTTATAATTTTGAGTATGTGTAAAATTATTCATTGATTTAATAATTAAAAAAATGTATTATATATGATAAATTAATAAAAATAATTTGAAATTTTACTAGAAATAAATATTTATAATTTTAATTCAAATGTAATTTATAAATAAATATTATATGTCGGTAATATTATTACCAACCGAAATATTTGTCACCAAAACTTATTACTACAAACTTTAACCAACATATCTATTATCTGTTGGTATTATTATAATTGCAACATAATTGTTTTATCTATCACAAAAACATTAAGCGACAGTGTTTTTACCGACAGTTTAGTGACAGTGACATATATGTTGGTAAAACTTTTTACCAACAGAAAATTCACTTTTACAAATTGATATTCTCATGTTGCAAAAAGTGAAATATTTTTTAGTGTTTTAAAGATTCATATAAACCATAATGATATCCCATTTAAGAAACCTTTATTTCTATACATAGATATGATTTTACTTCCATTCCAAGCCTTATAGAATTTTTAAATTAATGTAATAATATATAATTGATAACATAGTCATTAAATTTAATTAAAACCATTATTAACATTGATTAAGTTAATCAAAAATGATAAAAACACATTGCATGTAGAAAAACCGTTTGAGAAAAATGTATTCTTATGAGAAAAAATTATCTTATACTCAAATAAAGTATAGTGATGATTGATATAAAATTAATGTGGTTATTTAAATTTAAACAAGGCTTATGGCTTGTTAATATAAAACTGAAAAAATAATTTTACTTTGACAATAAAATAAATGATATTTTTTTTCTAAAAATATGTATTTTTTAGAACTCAATGAAAAATAAATGTTTAGAGAAAACTGATAAACATTCACCCTAAGGTAATATTAACATTATGTTTTTAAAAAATATATTTATTGTTGAAAATTATGTTATTTCCAAATATATAAATAAATTATAATGTTTGTGAAAATATTACAATTTAATACTTTTTTGAAGAAAACACATGTTTGAACAATAAAATGACATTACTGAAATCCGATTTCCTATTTATTATGATTTTAAAAATAATTTTTAATTATTTAAAACCATTATAATTTGTTTCTTAATTCATTTATTTCAATTCATACATTCTAATTAAATTATTATCTTATAAAGTGTAAATATATCGTGGATAATTTGGACACATAGTTGCATGTAAAGAAGGCTATCAAACAAATGTAGTTTACATAAAGAAAAAACATATTTTAAAATCTCAGTGTATTATATTTTCCACCTTAAATAAATTTTACCCTCAAAATTTTTATCATTGTATTAAATGCATCAATTTTTTAAAATACCATTTTAGAAAAGACAAATCATTAAAAAAATAATAAAACATATTCTAAAAGGGGAAGTGGTAAAAAAAAGGTTACCTCAAATAACACAAAATCAGGTTCCCATAGAAGTATAAAAATATTGGGAAGTGAAAATATGGATATATATGAGAAACATAATTTCATTAGAATAATAGAGAACGATATAGAAAAAAATCATGAGAAATTATACAACCATAAAAACAAATATTAGTGATTGTGGAAAATAAATTATAATTCATTATAAATAACTATAAAAATTGAAATAATCATTTCTATGGTCCTTTTTAGATGAGTTTAGGGATAATTTTATAATGTAATATAAGAAAATATACTTAATATATTTTTTTCAAATTGAAAAAAATTATTTTATCCATTGTTTGGGTGTTTGAATTAATTTCTACTATTTTTTATGCCACCTCTCAATGATGAATGGAAAATATGGATTTCTTGTTACTAAATAATTATAATAAAAATCTAATATACCATATTATATTAAAAATAATGAAAAAAATTTCTTTTTCGTCTATTATGTTATTTAATAAAAACAATAGTACATACTATGAAATATTGTATGAATAATCCATATTTCAGAAGATTAATCTCAATTATTCCAATAACAAAATATCTACTTGATTATTTCTTTAATAATTAAATTTTTTAACATATCAATGCATGATTTAAAAGTATTAAAAATCCAAAAAATTTAAAAATGGTTTCAAAATTTGGAAAATTGACTTCACTTAAATCCCCAAAATAGTATAATGTTTATATTAATGAAATATTCCCATCATTTGAATACATTCATCATATATTTCTATATAACTTGATAATTACAAGAATAAATATAAAATCTTAATGAAAACATATATTCTTCCAAAATATAAATCTATCCATTTACTTAAATAAAATCAGAGTCTATCCGATATATTCCATAATTCTAAAAATGTAATATACATCATCAAATGTAATATAAATTACTCTTTCCTAAAATACAAAATCAATTTTATATTATTTGATACTATCCAATTAAGGCTATGAATATCAGTTAATTGTTTATCTCTATCAAAAATTATTACCTCAAAATTAGTCTTATATTAAGCATTCTATTTCTCACAAACATGTGTTCTACAAAACCATCACCTTACCACTAAATAATTATTCATGGTATTTAGTATAATTCAACATATTATTTCTTAATAATTTTCAAATTTTTCATGATTATTAATTCCTTAATGTCATTATAAAAGAAATAAATATGAATCTTTTTGAATCCTTATATAGAAAAACTTCAACAATTACACATAAATGTTTTGAATAAAAATGTTCCTTCCTTGGTCTTGTATTTATCCTTTAGATTAATGCAATAACATACAAAATTTCAAGGTTCTCAATAATTTGTACAACGAACTGTTAATGATACATTAAGAATAATTTATTTTTTCCTCTAAAAAACTCAATATTTTCCCCATAAATTACTTTCTATATGTCCTAATTTTCAATACATAAAACATATACCTGTACACTTATGTTTATATCATCCATTGAACATTCAACTAATTTGGAGTAAAATAAAACTCATCATCATCCATCTAGGGATTATTATTATAATATCCATGGAATTCTATATTTCATTTATTATCTAAACACCTATAGTGATAAGTGAATCATTATCCCATTCCACCTTGATATCACATCGATTGATTTATTCCAAGATACTAAAGTATCTTATGGATGAAACCCATAATAGACTAGGTTTTAAGCTTATAAAGAATCAATCAATATTACTTTCCATTTAAATGATAATACAAAATGTGAGCCTTACAGGTCCTACAAAATTATCCTCATAGTTACTAATACCTTAATAATCCTTCACTTTAACATCAAAAAATAAATTCTATAGATTTTAAATAAGAATATTGGATAAGTACTTAGTTAAAAATAACATCCTAACTCATATCCCTATATAGAGTAAACATGTCCTCATTTCTTCAAATTATTTATAATATTTGACCATTTAATAACATCACCTTCCAAATAATAAAAATCTAAGATAAAATTTTTATATTCTTTTAACTAAAAAATGGAAAAATTACATTTCAGTTGTACTAATCCATTCCTCGGTGAATATTATATCAGTTGACAAAAAAAATTATGGTGTACATTTCCACAGGATGTAATTAATCATACATTTTTCATCCTTTTCTCATTTTTATACTCAGTATGACACATGTCTTGAGGGTGTCTTGTAATAATATAAAAATAAATTTTTTATTCTAGTTTTCATGACATTAAAATTTACATGTGAAAATCATTTCATTGTTCATAATATTCAGCAAGAATATTGTTCCTTTTAGATCAATCCATTGACTGAAATAAAAAATCAAAAAAGCAGAAATAATAATAAACTTTATAATTTAAAAATTTAAAAATTCATTTATAGGATGTCTAAATCATGACACATTATTTAAATATATGCACCTTAGGTTTAACTTTGGTAATCCATGGTTATCATATATATATATCTAAACAAATGGATAATAAATAAAATATGAATTAACCAAAGCATATCCCCCTAGAGTGTCAAAAGATGTACATAGTAAGACACAATTCAATGTGCAACGTAATGATATATAAGAAAAAGTAGACCACTTATTTACATCATTATTTCCCCTATATTCATTAATTCCAAAACCATATCCCCTTTTAGTATCATGATAGTGATGTAATGCTGTGAAAAAACAATCATATGTTTAGCATAACTAGGGATGTTATCCTATACTTAGGCTTATCCTATGAGTCATAATTATAGTTTCCATATCATATTTTCAAATGTAAATAAACCATGATCTGATAACAAATATAGTGAATCATTAGTTAAATACATAAATATAACATCTTATCAACATAATATTCATTACATATTAATATGATCCATGTCAGAATCTTAAGGGTTTAATGTCTTTGGAATCATGTATATATAATCAATTATTATAAAAATTATGTACACCATTTTAATTTTTTCCTTGAAAATTAGAGACATTATTATAAATATCAAATATAAAAACATTATCCATGACTTTTTGAAGAGAAAAATAAAGAAGGGTGATCTTAGATATTCAATAAGGGTGAAAAAGAGATTCCAATCAATGATAATAAGTGAGAACAATATAAGAAAAAGGTCATTGGAACCAGATCATGGTTTATAATAATGATTACCAATCAAAAAAATATATTTAATCATTTAACCAAGTGTATGGTTTTCAAAAATAATAGACAAAAAAATAATAGGGAAGAATCATCAATGATCAATCATAATAAATGTGAACATAAAATAGAATCACGCATATGTTTTTTTGCATATAAATTGGTAGAGAAAATCATTTCCTGAGTCAAGGCTCACTACTAATACAATCAATGTGGATATTTTTCACTCACCATTCTATCATTTCAATAGTTAAGGATCACTCCCAGGATTATATTATTATAGAAAGTCCATAACTGAACTAGTTTTACTCTCTATTCCATTATTTATTATCAAATGAGATATACATCTTTTCTGATTATATTAGACGGGTGCATAATATTGGGCCCACCCATCACATAATGAAACCCATTCATAATTATGTCACAATATCCTAAAAAAATAATCATATCATCATATCCTAAACCATAGAGAGGCTATAATTTTCATAAAAATTACATCATCATAATTATAAACCATCCAGATAATTAATAATTAAGGAATAAGTATATCAGGTAGCTATTCAATCATAAAAAATAATAAAGGACGTTTTAATAGATGAGAACACAGTTAAAAGATCTCTTGAAAATTTCTTTATGGAACTAATATTTTCATTTTTTATTATATTATTTAAAATATAAAAACTTTTAAAATAATAAGGATAAATTTTATTTGGAAAAAATTCCTGATTTAATGGAAATATTATTCAATATGATGGGGAAATCCATTCACATGGAGACATGAAAAGAAAAATCTCATTAACATTTTCAATGAAAAGAAAAAAGAAACATGTTTGGAAAATTATAATAATAATCCCATTAAAATATTTTAATGATATAAAAATATAGTAAAAAAAGAAACTGAATAATATTTGGGTAATAGTGAAAGTATTATTGAAAAAATTTATTATAAAATATGGACATGGAATAATAGATTCCCGACCGTGGAGAAAAAGAAGTTCGATTTCCATTAAAACATTATTTCATTATATTAAATATATTAAGTGATGAAAATAAAATGAAAACATGTAATATCTATAAATAATAAGATAATAAAAAAATATGATTTGGGGGATACAGGTCATATAATTTCATCATATGAAATTTATGCGTAAACAACCTTTGTAAAAATGAAATTTTAACATAAAACCCTTACATAAAGTCTATCTTCTTCATAATAGATATAATATTCAATATAATAAATTTTAATTTATTATAATTCTATAAAATTTCTATATTAACACCTATTATTAATTTTATTGTTTACTAATAATATCTTATCACTTTTTCATTAACAATCATTCATTATCTTCATCATTTCAGGTGTTATCTGATTTATTTATCATAAATGTTTTTGTTTAAAAATTATTCCCAATAAACATTTATCTTGGTTAAATTATATATATAATTTTTATCCAGATATAAATTTCATTTATATTATTTATATATATATATTCTAAACAATTAATATATATTAGTGATGAAAATTTAATTACATCACTATGTGGAGACAGTTGTTCGTACGTATACACAACTGATTTCTCTATTTCTTTTATAAAAGGTACAAAATAAATGTAAATAATAATTAAATTTAATTTAAAAATAATTAAATAATAAATATATTATATATAAATTAAATATAATATAATAAAAACCCATGGAAGATGGTTTTCAAAAATTAATCGTATTGCTACGCGGAGGTGGTTGTCCACATGTACGCTTTACTAATAGTTTCATCATGTATTTGATAGAGAAGTTGTGGTAAATGGTAGTTAAATTATTATAATACCATGTTAGTATATTTATAATAGTTAATTCATAATTATTTTAAAGATAAAACATGTTTAGGTGATGTATCAGAAAAAATAAACTAAGAAGATTTTAGTTAAGATTGACACCTATTCTATGAAAGATCTCCCCTGGATTACACATTAATCATCGAATGATTGTTATTAATAAATTAAATGAATTTATAGGATGGTTTTAAGGATTATATATAGGATTTATATTAGTTATTTTACAAGTTATAATGACAAAATGGTGAAAATAATGGAGGATAAAAGGATCTATTGTATAAGTGGGGGGAGGGACACACATGGCATTTCAAAAAACCTTTCACTGTTATAAAGTATAATTCCTGGTAATGTCGTTCAAAATTGTAAATTATTAGATGTTAAGATATGATACCTTTGAAATATTTTCCTAAAATAAAAATCATTAAAGTTTGGGGGGAAATTCTACCCATATTTCTTGGAATAGACACGATAAACCTGTTTTAACCATAACTATGGTAACAAAAGATTTTAGTTTTTACAACTTATTTTAACCAAAAATTAACTTCACTAAATTAAATTATATTAATTATTATAATTGAAAATATTTAATACATTTTAACATTTTGAATTTCTATAATTGGTATAATTTAATTTTAAAAAACCACATAAACCACAACAAAAACCAATTTTAGAAAAAATCATTTTCAAGCATCAAACTGAATTTACTTCCATTAAATGAATTTATAAAACTAGAAAAAAATATAGGCTAAAATATAATATTAAAAATATATATAATCAGTAAATTAAATTATAAAAATTAATATTTAATTTTTAATTTAATTTATTTTGATTAAAGCACATTGGAGGCATAAAAATAGTTTTTTTAAAAACATATTAAAAAAATGAATTTATAATAAAATAGGTATAATGATGATTCAAAGGTAATTAATTAAATTATTTTTAATTTAATGAATATTAATTTAATTTATATAAAAATAAAAAACTTTATGATAATTTACTTGAAAATAATCCATATTTTAAAAAAAATCAAAATTTTCACTTTTCACTGAATAATTATTTTTTACAAAAAAATTAAAAAATTCACCATATGGTAATATTCGAATGATGATTCCAAAATCGATATTGATTTGTTTAAATTAAATTCTTAGTAATATTAAAAACTAATTATAATTTTCATATAGAAAATGGAATAAAACCCATTTAGGAGAAAATATATTTTTAATGAATAAAATGGATTTAATGAAAATGACAATTAATGTATTATGAATTAAAGAAATGTTTTTTTATTATTTAATACCATATTTAAAATTATCCAAATATGTTTTTAGTATTCATACCTTCCAATTCAAGGACTATTATTAATGGTTACAATATCCCAGTTCATTTAGACTCAGGGTCTCATATAAAGAGAGTTAATGATTAGTTTAAATTTATTTTATAAAATATATTATAAAATATTAGGGTGTTACATCCCCCATTAATGAAATTTAACTCTTTGAATCTATTATATTGTTAGTCACGTTTTTGATATTCAAAAATACATTTGGTAAAAAAACCCATATAATGTAAAAGAATAATAAAAATTCAATTTAAGGGGAATTGGGAAACATAATGGTTAACATAAATAACACATAATTAGGTTCCCAAATGTGAGGAACAATAATGACAAGTGAAAATATTTATTTGAGTGAAAAAAAATAATTTCATATGAGTAAAATATTGATAGAGAACATGGTTATGATTATGTTAATGACTACAAAACTATAAAACATCATGTTGTGAAAACAGAAATTAATTAATAAAAAATAACCATAAAAATATTTTCTTTTCAAGGTGATTTTTTCAAATACCTGTGGTATTATTTTATTATAGAATATTTAAAAAAAATTTACATGGTTTTTAAAAAAACAAAAAATTAATATCATACACTATATTTGTGTTTTAAATTATTTACACCATTTTCATCGAAAATATCAATTATGAAATAAAAATATTGATATTTCCTGCCTGAAGAACTCAAATAATCATCAAATTGATCAAGTGATGTAAAGATAATTAAAATAAATTTCTTTTTTCCCAAACTATTTTTTAAAACCAACAAATGGGTATAATATTCTTAGATAACTAATATGAACAAACCATATTTTGGAATATTAATATCAATGATTAAATAACAAAAATAGTTACATAATAATTTCAATTAATAATTAAATACAAAAAATCATCAAATAATGATTATCCAAAATTAAAAACTAAAAAATTATGAATAGTGGTCAATATAATTTCACAAATAATTTGAACTTTAATCACAAGACAAAAAAAATAGCCTTAATGTCACATATCAATCTTGTGAATACCCTGATAATATATTCTTCGAAACATGCTAATAACATAAACTGCCACAAATCCTCAATGAAAACTTATATTATTCCAAAATATTACTCTATACAATTACTAAAATAAAACCATAGACAATATAATACATTTAATAAAGATAAAAATGTAATAAAAATATTCAATTAAAATATAATTCACTCTCTCATCAAATCACTAATCAAACAGTATTATCTCAAAATCAAGTGTATATTAAGATTAATATTTATCTTAATCATGTTATTTATAAAAATTATCACCATACAACAAAATAACTATTACATTTGGTTAGTACCATTCATGATATTTTTGGATAACAATCCATAAATGTTTCATGATTTATTTAATAAGAATATAATTGATAAAAAACTTGTAAAACATAATTCAATAAACCCAAAAAATAAATTGTTAACTCATTACACTTCTATATTTGTTATAATGTAGTAATTTTATTAGTTTAGGAGTTATCAATTGGATTAAATAATTGTCTTAATAATTCCAACATTCCCCACACATAAAACATTGAACAATATATGGTACCTTATAATGAACTTCATTATCCATAATCAAAAAATTCATTTTTCCTCTGAAATTACAAGCCATATTCCATTAATTTACTCATATAAAATATTTAATAGTCCCATAAAAACAATTTTCTCCTTTATTAATTCCACACATATAGGAAACTGAAAAATCATATCCATCCCATAATGTTTGTTATTAGAAATTAATATTTTCTACATCATTATTTTATAATCTAAATGTTGTGATTTATGGTTGGATAAAATTTCTATTTACACCATGATAGTGAAGTAAACTATTTATCCATCACTATTTATGTATCTTATAGCTAAATCCTTTTGGAGAAATTATTTTAAGACCCTAAAGAATCTATCAATCATATTATATGATTTAATTATAATACTAATATCTAACATCACAAGTACTACATAATTTTCCTCCTCAGTATAAATTGAATAACCAAACATCATCTTAAGATAAAATAATTTCATCTTCATATTCCTTTGAATTATATAGGGAAAGAACATATTGAAAAAGAATCTCCTAAACTCATCCCACTATATAGAGTCAATTTCATCGCCTTGTGTATTATTATCTATAAGAGTCCATAGTTTATTATTCACATTCAATGTGAGAAAAAAAGATATAATTTTCATGTTTAGATCACTAGGGAATGGAAAATAAATTATTAGTGGTACTAATCCATTACTTAGTAATTAATATATTAAAGGTGTTGCACTTTGACTTCTTCAAATTTATTTTATTTTATTATTTTCCATCCCTCTTTTTTTTTCGTCAGGATTCAGGTTGGAGACAGTTTAAAATTTTGAGTGATTATAAAAAAACACACATTTTGGCCTTGACGGCGTTTAGCACACCAGTGTTGAAGCTGTGCGGCCTCACCCAGTTCCCCGCGTGCCTTTCCGATGCTCAATTAATGAAATTAAATGAATTAAGATTGGTTTTAATAATAAAAATAATATGATTAATGTCACTTGAAATTATTATTGTTATTATTATTATCTTGGTCAATAATTTAATTGAGAGTATTATTTTAATTATTAGAATTTTATTAAATTTATTATTGTATAGTTTACAATTTAGTATATTCAGTTTGTTGTTACCATATTATTATTATTACTATCCTTATAAATTATTTTTATTATTTTCCATTTACAATTATTATTATTATTATTATTGTTAGTGTTATAGATATTAACATTTTTAATATTTTCTTTCTTATAATTGATGTTATAATATTGTAATTTTGATTTAAAAAAAAGAGAAGTGAAGAAGGGGTAAGCCGACACCAGGCGTGACCTCACCCCCTTCAAAACCTAAGTGGTCACCCCCCTTTCGCGTATGCTAAAGGTCATCGCATGCGACACCACCGGAGATCCCGTTGCACCACTGGCTCATTCTATGGACACACCTCCCCATCGCACCTTGTTTCCTCACTCAGACCCATGCTGAACTCCCCTCACCAAGACGCTCCAGCCTGCTCTCCCTTTGAATCCTCCTCTGTTCATGAACTTTTTGACTTGGAACATGTTGCGCCACCACCCTTGCTTCATCAGTTGATGCACCACATCCCCGGCGCACCCTGTTTTATCCAGCCATATGCACACGCCACCGCCCCTTGTCCGACCATCCATAACTCCCCTATGGCACCCCTCCAATAGCCTACTACTTCCTCCAAGTTCGATTTCACTGCACCCCTTGTAACTACCAGGAATGTGCGCTCCCTACTCCTGTGACTGCCACTGGCCACCGACCTCCTCCCCTCACGCAGCGCCTCGTGCCGCTACTTCTTTCACTGTGACTCCCCCTAGAAGCCAAATTCTCCTACTCCTTACAGGTGTAACCCTTCTAGAATGTATTTTCTAGGCATGACGTGCCTCTGTACCTCTCTAAAGTTCTCAGACAGCCCCCCCCCCAATTTCCCAACTGCAGGTTCATTTTATTCAATTTGGTTTGTTCTTCCTTTGGGATATTTCCGGGTTAGGGTTAAGGGTTTAATTTGGTTGTTTTTGGGAGAATATTACATGTTTTGGGTTCACGCTAGGTTTCTTGAGGTTCCATTGTTGTGGGATGATAATTTCACACCTTTATTCAGAGGATTATTTGTTCAAGGTTGGTGATTTCGTGTTTAACCATTGCCTGATTAATTAATTTTCCTCTTGAATTAATTTAGCATATTTTATAATTAGTATTTTTGATGAAAATAATGTTTTAATTGAGGTTGAAATACATATATGATATAGGTGTGTTTATGTGGAAATTATTGTTGAACTTTTTATTTTTAGTTTATAAATTATAGAAAATCTGTTCTAGTTTAGTGTCAATTTTTTTCGAGTTATAGATGAATTTTTGTGTGCGTTTTTAGTATTTTGATTGATGTGACATATTCTGTAAACTGTTATATAAATTTTCTGGTGGATTCATTTGTTAATTTATTTAATTCAGCACAATTTCAAAGTAGTTTAGATACAACGAATGTGTTTTGGATTGAGTTTTGTTGTGAATTTAATTTGTTAGACTTATGTTTAAGTGAAGTTGATAAATATTATTTTGAAAACCTGCTTTGGACTGTTTATCGGTGTTTTGAAAATAGTTCAGTGTGTGTTAGGAAGTGTGGATGGTGCAATTATGTTTTTACATATGATTAAAAAGGTGTTTGTCTTGAAAAATGATTTGGGAAAGGTTTTTCCTCTAATTTTTTCCCTACATGCTTGGAAATTGCAAAGTAAATTATATTGGTGTTTTTTTGGATTATAAAAAGTGTTTTAATTAAAATATGATGATGTTTTAGATCAATGTGTAAGCAATAAAGATTAAATCCTAAAAGGATTTTGGGTGTGCATAATATTTCAAAAAGGATTTTGGGTTTGAAATTGATGGTTTGGTGTGTGTAAGTACTCCTTTTGTCTTTTATGCATAAACTTGAAATTTAACATGATCTTGAATTTAAATGTATAATTGATAGGGTAAATGGTATGTTGTCATGAATGGTGTTTTTCTTGGATTGTTTATGTAATGTGCACCTATTATGATCTTGAAATTTTTTTGAGCACAATGCAGGAAGCCTAGGTAGCTAGGAATGTGAACTAGGACTAGTGGTCTACTGTTCCGAAGGTGACTTGACCCGGTTTCACTGGAAGGACTGATTATTGCAAAACTAACTAATCATATGAATAATTGAGGGTCATGGTCTTCTTTGCCAAATTTTATGAGGGTAGTGGCCTTCTAAGCCATTTTTCAGAGGGTTGTGGGCTTCTAAGCCACGTTTTCTGGGGGTCGTGTCCTTCTATTCCATGTTTTCTAAGGGTTATGGTTTCTATTCCACGCATCACTAAGACATGAGTATATAGGGACCCAATCTAGCTAACACCCACAAGGCCTCTCCCATATTAGTTATCATTTGTTACATTACACTTGTCGGTGCAACAATTTGGTTTTAAAAAAAATTAAGGGTGTGTGTTTTTATTTTATTTGTTTCATTTTAAATAGTTTCCTTCAATCCTATTTTCTTTAAAAGTGTTCACATATTTAATTCTTGTTTATCTGAGTTGTTATCATTTAATTCATTTTCATTTAAACTACCTGTCCATATTAATTGTTTTCATTAAATACTGTTAAAGCATTTATTTCTCTTTTTCCTATTTCGGTGGAATGTGTATTCCTCATTTTAAAGGTAATGTGTGGAATCTTATCCTGATGGCATCCTACTGGGATCCTGGCTCACACCCTATATACAACTTTGGGTGTGTGTAGGCCTTTTTCTTATGTGTCACAGGTTGAGGCATCGTGCATAATGATAGTGGTTCAGGTGGTCAAGATTTTTTCAGTGTAGGTCTGAAGATAGTGGTTTGAGGAGGTGGCTCCTCATGTTGCATGTAGAAGTAGATAAATGTGTTATTTTTCTTTCATAGTAGTCTTCCTAGAGTTTTAGTTATGCTTCGTTGTCATCTCTCTTGGGGTTTTGGTTCATGTTATAAACCATTAAATATGAATTCTGTTAAGGGTCTGTTTGGTTGTATAAAATTAGTTTCTTTACATTAAAGCTGTTAATTGTTTTTATGTCACTTCATTCAAGTAAAGCCTTCCCATGTGATAGTTTTGATACCTAGGCACTTGTGCCAGCCCATGGGGATTGGGAACGACCTTTGGGCCATATCGCAGACCGGGTCGGCACCAGGTTTGATGGAGACCCTACATGGTTTCTGACAAAATGGAATAAGAGCTGGTTTTCTCTCATGGGTCATGTTTTTTTTGGGATAGAGTCACAGTACACTAGAGTTAAGGTTGTTGGAACATGACCTTCTAGCTACAATTAAGGTTCCTAGCCAACACACCTCGTGTCAGGAGTTGAGTTAGCAAAGTAAGTTGAGGTTTGTTTGAGTCATTGGTTCTTGTGGTTAATTTTGATTAGAGGAAATGAAAAGGGAGTAGGTTCAGTGCTCCCAGTGAGCTCGCAGGGTCTTGCAAGCCATGAAGAGCCAGGGACGCAGTCCTAGAATACTCTCCATGCTGGTGGCGTGATTGGCGTATGGATACCAACCATAAGTTCCAGTCCCCCGCTGGCACTAGTTTTCTCCTCCATCGTTCCTCATTTCACTGTTTTGGAATTTTGGAAATCTAGTTTTTATGTAAAAATAATTTGGTTTTGGAAGATGTTTTGTGAATATTGGGTGTGAGCCGTTTTTAGCCGTGGATCCCTTTTTGACTGATTTGTTTCTTGAGTTTTAATTCTTATTGGTAGTTGGTGTGAAGGTGTTTGTATAATGGTTTCTTTTGTAGAGTGCTTCAAGAATCCCTTATAGTGGTTCCCTATACACAGTTAGTGTTCACTTTCAGTATGTATTGGCCATTCGAACAGTTTGATTTATTCCATGGTTTTCTTTCTTGACTTGTGTATGCCTCCGAAATGTGTAAACATGTGACTAAAGTGCAGTCAAGAGAAATTCACCACTGGCTGACCCTCCGGTTGATCGAACGACTCTTTTGTGAATTTAAAAATTGAACCCACCTCTCCTTTTTACAACTAAGAGGATCCTCTCACAGCGGGATGACATATGTGAGGGATGTTATACAGATCTTTGGTCTCTTTGAGTGGTCTGATTCATCGGGAATGTTGTTTGAAATTGTTGCATTTGATGGTTTCCCCTGGAATTGGTGAATGAAATTCTAGGGGTAAAGGTTGAAGGAGATTCAGAGTTATCAATTCTTATCGATGACTTGATTGGGTTGTAGTGTTTTCATTGGCTGCAAGGGTCATTTTTGGTGACCACTTGCAGTTTGAGTTGACTTCAAAGTGCAAAGGAGGAAGCAACATTGAGATGTCAGTGCATGCAGTTATTTTAAATTACCTTTGGTCCTTCGTTGGTTTCATTTCAGAAAGAGGTTGTTTTAGGCCACTAGTGTGGAAGACCCAACCACAAGGGGATGCTATAGTCGATTGGAGGAATCTCATGTTGATTAAGACTCAGTTTGATGTCCTTATCTATATAATGTTTTTCTCAATAGCAATGGTCATGATCAGTGATGATTGTGGTGTCGTGTTCTCATTCAGTGTGGGAAAGGGTGATCCACAGGAACCATTTTATCTCTTGTGTTGATAAATGTTCCATGGGGGATCTGTTGGTTTTCACAGTGTGTTTTGTTTTCTGGCGGTGCCTCGGTTGCGGTGTGGTTTCATGTGACACCAAAGAGAGATGCTCCGTTCAGGAGTGTTCAATACCTGACTGTGAGGTAGAAGATGATTCAAACATCAGTACTCTAGCCATAGGCCTTGGAGTAAAGCTGGAACGTGGTTAGGAACCCTAAGAGTGTATGGTACCATGACATTATTTCTGTAATCTGTGTTGAATATAAAGACAGTTTAAATTGTTTTCTGTGGTTATTCCATTCTGAATGAACAGTCTGGTTGTGTAACGTTTCTGTGACTATGTGGAGGTGTAGTCGTCTCATTGCCTTAAAATCTTGGGTGGTTGTGTCCCACTGGATGTAATTTCATTAGTGTTCCTTATGGGGTATGTTAGGTAAATCAGTCTCAAATTTGAATAGTGCTCATATAGGGATGAGGAGATTTTGGGTTGTCTTGGTTTGTGGTTTTGACGCCCAGTAGTTGGGCTCGACCCTCCCCGCCCATTGTGGTGGGGTGTTTGGTCACTGTCTGGAAATATTTTCAAAGTTCTTGTATCTCTCATTAGTTTTAATGGTGGGGAGGCCCATGTTAGGTCTCGCTCAAATGTTTCTGGAATGAATCAATGTTGTCCATATTCTTAATGGTTGGGAGACTTATCGGGCCTCCCCGTGTTAGTTTTCAAGTCTCGCATTGGGAATTGGTAGGCTCTTTAATGGTGGGGATCCCCATCGAGCTTCCCCATGATGGCTTTTTGGTTATGTTCCATTCCATGATCTGTCAACTAGAGGTGTTATTGCTCTTGGGGGAGAGCAACACATATTAGGAAGTCTTTTGTGAGTTTCTTGACGTTCTCATTTAAATCACTTTATCTAAGCATGGTGTGTTCACCTCTTTTGGTTTTATGTTTGTGGGGACCCTCTTTGATCCATAAGGTGGTGTTGGTTTCTAATTTGGGGTTTGGTCCTAGTTGTGGCTTTTTGGGGACAAAAATCTTTATGGTGGGGAGAATTGTCACAAATTGTCTTCTTCAAATTGATTTTAATTTATTATTTTCCAGAATTGAAAATTTTTCGTCAGGATCCGGGTTGGAGACGGTTTAGATTATTGAGTGCTTATTCAAAAGCGCACATTTTGGCTTCACAGCATTCAACACACCGCTGTCGACGTCATGCAGCTTCTCTTGGGTAACTGCACAGCCCCACTCGGTTCCCCGTGCACCTTGATGATGATTAATTAATGAAATTAAATGAATTAATAATTGTTTTTATAGTAATATTATTTTTATTAATGTCAGTTGAGATTATTATTGTTATTATTATTATCTTGAACTATAATTTAATTGAGCGTATTATTTTTATTATTTTCATTTTATTAAATTGATTATTATATATTTTACTATTTAGTATATTATGTTTGTTATTAATTTATTATTATTATTATTATTTTTACAACTTTCATAACTTATTATTATTATTTTCCATTTACAATTAATAAAAATATTATTGTTAGTTTTAATGCTATTATCCTTTTTAATATTGTTTTTAATTATTGATGTTATTATATTCTTATTGTGGTTTAAAAAAAAGAAGTGAAGAAGGAGGAAGCCCGCATGAAGAGCAAACTCACCCCACCCCCCCTTTGAACGGTAGGTGGCTTCCCCCTTTCCTGCGCGCTATAAGATACCACCTGTGACCCCACCAGAGATCCCATCATGCCACATCCTGATTCCCCAGACACACATCCACGTCACACCTTGTTTCCCTACTCAGACTTAGGTCGACCTCCCCTCACCAAGCTGCTCCGGCCTGCTCTTCCTTCTTCTCATCCTTTGTCTGCACCCTTGAGGGCTAGGAAGAAATTGCGCTCCCACCCCTGCTCTGTCCGATGATACACCACATCCTCGGTGCACCCTGGTCTATCTGGAGGTCCACGTACGCCACCACCCCTTTTCCGGCTAGCCGAACCTCCCCTCCAGTTCCCCTCATGCCGCCTGCTACTACCTCCCAGTTCATTTTCGCCGCACCCCAAAGAACTCCCTGGTTCATCCACGCCCCGCTCCCGTGACCGCCTCGGGCCGCCGACCTCAATGCCTCACGTATCGTCTCAGGTCGCTACTTCTTTGGCCACAGCTTCCCCTAGTAGCTGACGTCTCCTCCTTCCGAGTGTAACACTGCTCGAACAGATTTTCTAGGCCCGATGTGCCTCCACACCTCTCCAAAGTGCCCAGACAGCACCCCCAATATCCCCACCATAGGCGTGTTTTATTCAATTTGGATGGTTCATCCTTTGGGATATTACCAGGTTAGGGTCAAGGGTTAAATTTGGTTGTTTTTGGGTTAATTTTCCTTGTTTTGGGTTTGCACTAGGTGGCTTGTTGTTCTGTTGATGTGTGATGGTGATTTCACACCATTCTTATGAGGATTCTTGGTTAAAGGTAGGTGATTTTGCATTTAACCATTTCATGATGAATTAATTTTCCTCCTAAATTAATATAGCATATTATCTAATTAGTTTGTTTGAAGAAAAAAATGTTTTAATTGAGTTTGAGATGCATATGTGATATAGGTTCATTTTTGTGGAAATTAATGTTGAACTATTTATTTGTAGTTTATAATTTATACATACTTTTTTCTAGTTTAGTTTCAATTTTCGTCGAGTCATAGATGAATTTTTGATTGAATTTCTAGTATTTTGATTCATGGGACATATTATGAAAATTGTTTTATAAATTTTCTTGTGGATTCGTTTGTTATTTTAATTAATTCATCACAATTTCTAAGTAGTTTACATACTAAAAAGTGTTTTGGACTGAGTTTTTCTATGCATTTAATTGGTTAGACTTATGCTTAAGTGAAGTTGATGAATTTTATTGTGAAAACCTTATTTGGACTTTTTATTGGTGTTTTGAAAACTGTGCAGGGTTTTTTAGGAAGTGTGGATGGTTCAATTATGTTTTGACGTATTATTAAAAATGTATTTAACTTGAATCATGTTTTGGGAATTATTTTTCCTTTTAATTTCATTCCCTACATGCTTGGAAATGAAATAGAAAATTCTCTTAGTGGTTCTCTTGATTTTAAAAAGTGTTTTTATAAAACTATGCTGCTAGTTTAGTTCAATGTGTAAGCAATGTAGATTAAGTCCTAAAAGGATTTTGGGTGTGCGTATTATTTTAAAAAGGATTTTGGGTGTGAAAGTGACGGTTTGGTGTGTGTAAGTACTCCATTTCGCTTTTATGCTTAAACCTGACATTTGACAAGATCTTTAATTTAAAAGAATAATTGATGGGTTAAATGGTATGTTGTCATGCATTGTGTTTTTCTTGGACTGTTCATGTGATGTGCACTTATTAGGATCTTGAAACTTGTTTGAGCACAAAGCGGGATGCCTGGGTAGATAAGAAGGTGAACTTGGACTAGTGGGCTATTCTTCCGGAGGTGACTTGACCTGGTTTCACTGGCAGGATTGATGATTGAAACACTAACTGAACATATGAATGACTAAGGGTCATGGTCTTCTAAGACACGTTTTCTGAGGGTTACGACCTTCTAAGCCACATTTTCTGAGGGTATGGACTTCTCAGCCACGTTTTCTGAGGTCGTGTCCTTCTAAGCCACGTTTTGAGAGGGTCGTGGCTTCTTAGCCATGCTTCACAGAGACACATGGATCTAAGGACCCAGGCTAGCTAACATCCACGAGTCCACTCCCATATTAGTGCTCATTGGTCACATTACACTCTTTGGTGCGAAACAAGGGTCATTTTAAAAAGTAAGTGTGTGTGTTTTAATTTAATTTGTTTCATTTGAAAATTTTTTCTTCAATCCTGTTTTCTTTAAAAGTTTTCAAGTATTTAATTATTATTTTTTTCTCATTTGTTATCATTAAATTCATTTTCATTTAAAGTACCTGTCATTAAAAATTGTTTTCATTAAATATTGTTAAAGCATTTATTTCCATTTTTCTATTTTGCTGGAAGGTGTATTCCTCATTTAAATGGTTATTCTTGGAATATTCTCCCAGTGGCATCCTATTATGCTCTTGGCTCACACCCTACATACACCTTTGGGTGTATGTAGGACTTTTTCTTGTGTGTCACATGTTCAAGAATCGTTATTAGTGAAGGTGGTTTGGGTTGTAAAGGGTTTTCCCATGCAAGTCTGAATATGGTGGTATGAGGAGGTGGCTCCTCATGTTGCTTGAAGGTGTGGATCAATGTGT
The DNA here is from genome assembly GCA_963277665.1 of Viscum album. NCBI lineage: Eukaryota > Viridiplantae > Streptophyta > Magnoliopsida > Santalales > Viscaceae > Viscum > Viscum album. Next base: position 1,985,431,850 of record OY728119.1, read on the forward strand.
TAGTTTTATTTCATTATAATCTTCTTAGAGTTTTAGTTCTCCTTCATTGTTGTTTCTCTTGAGATGTTGGTTCCAATTATAGTCCTTTAAATATGAATTGTGTTATGGGACTGTTTGGTTGTATAAAATTAGTTTCTTTCCATTAAAGTTGTTAGTTGTTTTTATGTCTATTATTTTAGGAAAATCATTCACATGTGATAGTTTTGATACCCGAGCACTTTTGCCAACCCATGTGGATCGTTAATGCCCTTCGGGCCATGTCGCAGACCGTGTCGGCGCTGGGTCAGATAGCGACCTGACCTGGTTCTTGACAAAAGGACTCACTAAAATAAGGTGAATTTTTCCTCTTGAAGGAATCAATAATATAGTGTTGATTATTATTATCACATAGAATATAAACATGAGTAATGGGGTAAAAGCATTATTAATAATATAAAAAATAATTTTTAATCCTCCTCCACTAATATTCAATTGCTTTAGGGTGTGATCATTGCATTGTATATCCCATTCATCATTAATATGATTCCTTTTACTCCATCCACTGAATAAATCAAAAAAGCATATAATAAGTAAATAATTATATTATTGTAAATTTATAAAATCTTGAAAATATTTTATACATTGTCTGAATCATGATACATTGTATTCAATATATGAGACCATATGTTTATCCTAGGTCATCAGTTGTTATCATCTATTCATATCTTTTATGATGGATATTAAATAAAATGTGAATTGAACCAAGAATATCCAATGAGACTATCAAACTTAGCGTGTTGTAAGGTAACATTCACCATGCACTTTAATTATGTCCATGATATACTCAAACAACAATTGTTATTGTAATTACCCTTAGGTGAATATATTCCAAAACCACATCCACTTGTAGTATCTATAGAAAGTTATATTCCATTGAATACCATAGTTCTTTCTTTAAAATAACATATGATGTTATCCAAAACCAAGGATTATCCTAAGGGTCTTCACTATTGTTTACTATTAAGGTTACAAAATATTACAAAACCATGGTCTGATACCAACTATAACGGCCCATACATTAAATATATGAATAATATATATTATAGGAAGAATATTCCTTACATATCAATATGATCCATTCCAAAACCATAAATGTTTGGTGTGTTTGAAAATATGGATGTATAATAAACTATTATATTAAATATTTTAATATATTATTAATATGTTCTTAAAAACCATCTCTCTTTGGAGACATATCATACATAAACCCTTTCATCAAAACCTAGGAAAGAGAAATATATGAATTCATGAGCTTAGATGCTTAGTGAGGGTAAATATAAGTGATATCCATCAATGAAAATAAGTGAGTGAAATAGAAGAACATGAGGATGAAAAAATGATCTTCATTTAAAATAATCATACTAATACATAGAGAGCCATAGTTTCATACATAGATATTAAATTTTTTGAAAAAATATTCATTATATAACATAATGATCCACACCAAAATCATATAGCTTGAATATCTTTGGAATCTAAAAAATGTAATGTGAACAACGTCATCTATCACTATGTTCTTCATAAATAATACTGTATATAGACTTTCAATATAAATACTTTCTTCACACCATAGGGATGGGAAACATAAAAAAGAGTGAGATCAGATTCTTAGAATATCTAAACATGAGAGATGTCAATAAATTATATTATAAAATAATAAGATATTAATAAAGGTATGAGATCCTGAATAAAAATTACAATGTTCATACAAAATATATTCCGGGATTGTAAACATGGTTCATGGAATAAGACATGGTAATTTCAAAATACATGAATCCCAGGAATGATAAATCTTCATTAATCAATAATGAACTATAAATGTGTCACAATTATAGGTGTGGAAGAAATTTTATAAATTAATGTTGGCTACCAAGATCATCAAATCATAAAGGATCAGGAATCAACATTTATTACATATAGTGAGTTTAGAACATTAGATTGCATACCATAAGAGATCTATGTCATTAACTTGTTTCTCATAAAGGATCAAACACATCAACTTGTTTACCATACTTTATGAAGCACATTGACTTATTTACCATAATGGATTAAGCACATTGACTTGTTTCTCATATTAATCTCATGAGATATAACAAATTACTAAAATAACATGAGGGATATATAATTCCAGGTTGACCCATCACATAATTACAACCATACTTATGAGTTACATAAAATCCTCAAACATTCTTCATATAAAAATATTATAACCAGGGAAAAGAAATCATGTTTCATAAACATTTTATTAGTCCCTCCTAGAATAACCCAGGGAAAAATTAAATGGTTTTTATAAAAATATCATCATCCTAATCATAAAAAATTCAGAGACATAATAAGGATCATACCATTGGATATATCTTGTGAAACGTAATCAACAATAAAATTTTGTCATCAATGATGAATAAAATTTCTCTTAGAAGATCGTTAAAACACTCCTGAAGAAAATACCCGTTCTATTTTGGAATAACATATTAAAAATTAATATTTTATAAAATATTAATGAATACATTTTATTTGAAAATAAAATTTTAAAAATTATATTATAAGCTTTAAATAATTTATTTTTGATGATGCAAGGAAATACTATTTTTTGAAGACATTAAAACAGTGATTCCATTCACATTATAGGTAAATAGTAGAAAAAGTTTTCTTTGGGAAATGACAAGAATATTCCTTTTAAACCATTTTTGAAAAATTATAGCATTGGTAAAAATATCATTAGAATTTTTTATATTATTAAAATAATTATTTAAAATATTTTCAGATATTTTAGACATAGAGGAAAATGTTGTTTCGAATGAAGGGAGAAATAAATCTGATTCTTCTTAGAAAAAATTATTTTCTCCTATTTAGTTGTTAAATATAAGAAAATGGAAGGAAAAATGAATTATAAAAAAATAAATATAGGATAATAAAATTCATGAGTCTCTAGAGTGATAGATCATAACATTTCTTCATTATAAACATAATAATAAATAATCTCGACAAAGAATGATATTGTAACATAAACCACTTCCTTCATTGGTAACATTTGAATAATAATCCCCATAAAATAAAGAAAAATATATGGATATGTAAATCTAAATAATTTTCACTATAATCATCAAAAAATAAATTATATATATATATATATATATATTCACCATGTTAAATAATCAATTGGTGAATGTGGAACGTGTTTCACAGAAATAAAAGTGACATGAAAATTCCTTGCTGCTATTGCAATATTGTGAATGGTAAGCCCCATGGATGAATAAAATCATATGAAACCTTAAAAATATTTAAAATTAGGATAGTAATGATATAAAAATTCAATGGGGAAGCATATAAAAAAATAAATTAAATTTGGTGTACTAGAAAAATTAGTCTCGATGATGGATAATTGAGGCCAAATACCTTACTTTATATCTTGAATTCCTTCATATGAATTTAAACCACATTTATAATAAATATAGGTTTATTATGCATAATTTAAAATGACATAATACTATATATCATACCATATGATTTAATTTTTTTTGACATTTTTATTAATTATTCAATGTTGAAATCAATATTCCATATCATAACACCTTCTTTTGTCATGTATTTTTTTATGTGGTAGATTTTGACCATGTACATTTATTATAGTTCCATAATATCCAAAATGTTATTCATTATAGGAAAATAATATATATTCATTATATACATATTTATATTCACACGTTAAACATATACATAGAAAAATAGATTACATCATTCCGGGAGAAGATATGTCGTACATACACATGAACGTTGTTTCGATTTTTTTTATGGATGGAACGATGGAATGGTAAATGTTAATTAAAATTTATAGAATCATTTTTATATTGTATATATTATTTATATTAATTAATTCTATATTTATTACATTTATTGTCAAAATTAAATGATAAATGTATCACATTACATCAAATAGGTAGTTGTCCACACATATGGAAGAGTGATGTAATTATTTCCCAAAAGATTGAATGTAATGAAGTTAAATGTAATATTATAAATATATATGTATAATTATTGTATAAATATCATATATATATTCTAACTATTTAATTATATCCAGCTGGGAGAGGGTGGGACTGAAAATGAATTATATCTGTTTGCGAGGATGTATTATATATTTCACAAAATCGGAGATTTTGTTTCCCATTTGATAGAAGAGGATAAATATTTATGTTATGAAATTACATATAGCATATCAATATATTGGAGATAATTTTGTTATTTTATCTTCATATATTATGATTATTTGAATAAGGTGTAAGAAGAAATAAAACATAAGAGAAAGGTTTAGTACTATAAATCTTCTTAAGAGAACCTCTTTAAGATTACACATAATGCCTTCATAGGAGGGTCTAAAAATAATCATAATTAAGGAAAATAATGAAGGTATTTTTTTTATAAGAAGAAAAATTATTTGAATTTTTGAAAAAGGGAGGAGTGGTTGCATCTATTAGTATTTGTGGCAGAATACACACTCAGATTTTTTGAAAATAAAATAATATATAGACATTTTACAAACACTCCATTGCCCTAAAATTGATCAATATCAAAACATTTAAGATATATAATATAAATATTCCCCTATAATAGCAATTTTAAACTTTGGTCATTTTAACTCATATCTCGTTAGTTTAACCCTGAGTAAACCCATTTTAACCTTAACCGTGGTAATTAATTTGTTATGTTTTTAATATTGATTATGACATAAAATTTAGATGGATTTATTAAAAAATATTAATAATGATTATTAAAAATATGGAATCCATTTTACTGAACATAAACCATAGAACTGGAATAATTTAACATAAAATTATACCCCTAGATGTAATGAAAAAGGTTTTTTCCAACGAAAATGTTTTCATCGGTATAAAATGTTTTAATATTGTACATGAGCATAAAAATTATATTGATTAACCTAAATTGGAATAATAATAATATAAATGAACTAATATTACCTTCAATACCATTTTAATACAAACTATAAATTCTAAAATTCATTAAATGAAAATCCACCTTTTTAAAAAAGTAGTGCTTTCACAATTCATCGAGAAATTTATCTTTTAAAAAAATTATCAAAAATTAAATCGAAGTTATTTTTGATTTAGTGATTTCAAAAATGATGTTTATTTTTCAAATAAAATTAATGATAGTGGAAAAAATTAATTTTTTATTTGTTCTAAAAAGAAGCGAACCCCAATTTGTTTTGTAGAAAAATGTATTTTTAATAGATGTTGACTTTTTCAAAAACTAAATATATATTTATAAATATATATTATTTTCATAAATAAACCAGTCATATTTTATAATTTATTTTATTATAAATCATACCTCTAAAAATAAGATCTTGTTTATAACATTCATGTCTAAATAAGAATTTTTATAATAATATGTTGTAGTTCTTCACAACTCGGTGTTGTGTGTGACACCAGAAATCAAAGAAGTTAAAGATATTAAAAAAATTCATAAAATATCATGTTGTTACATTCAAACCATTTTAAAATGAATTTTTCCCTTTTAATTCTATTACATTGATATAAACAACCATGGATACTTTTTCCTGTACATATCGTCAAGTTCCTACATAACTTCTTAAAATATTTGGTTTCACCATTAAACATTTACCAAGCGATGGGTATTGTTTTATAGATAATTATATATAAAATAAAGAATATAAATAGGGTTTTCCTTATAAGATATATCCTTTTCCAGTGGAATGACATCTGATTTTCATACATGTGAGGGTCAGGTATCTAGTTCCATATGGAAAATACATAGAACATTTCCTGAAATTGGGATAGGTTTGGTAAATGTGGAAGGTGATAATCCTTTATCCCTTGGATATCATGAACCTAAAAGGATAAAATATACCCTGGGATCAACATGTCTTTAAATATGAATCTAATAACCTTATTCTATGGTGAAATTCAAGGAAAACCTTGTCGCCAACTTCATTCCTTATATACCACGAACACATGTTGCATAAATATAATGTCCAAATTATGCCACCCATGTATTGCTGATGGATATATCCTTATCTAATATTTCCTCAACAATCATAGTTTTTTAAAAATTAATTTCTCAAACTTTTTCTCATCATGTTATTGTTCAAAAAAATTTCCATAGGGGGCTTTGTAAAGAACAATTTGAATTCTAGGGAAAAAGATATTGTTGTATGAAAACTCAAATAGAGGAAGGAGTTGATCCCTAACACGTTTGAAATATATAGAATAATATCTCATGATATCCTATTTTTTTAATTATTCTCTTAGATATAATTTTTTTGATGATGATATGTTGTGATGAAACATAACTCCTTATTCAAATCCTATTGAAGAATTCACCATAACATTGAGGTAATCCTCTTATCAATATCAGATACTATATAATATGGTACAACATGAGACCTTACCAATTCATTAATGTATATTTTTTCAATATGATTCATATAGAATTGTTCTCTAATGTTGATGAGCTGTGTTAAGATTGTAATATAATCGGCTAGAACCAATATAGCAATGTACTCCTTAGATATTTTGAGGAGTTTGATGATAAAATACATAGTGATGTTTTTAAGTTTATATCATGGTAGGGTAATGGTTTTAATATACCCTAGGAATTTTTTCTCTCATCCTTAACTTACTAATATTCCATACAATGAGAAGAAAAAATTTATATATCACTCTTCATGTTGTCCCAATAGAAATACTATTTCTAATCACTATACATATTCAAACATCTAGGATAGATAGAGAATGATTAACTATGATCCTCCCCTAACTAATCCTTCTAGAAATATTGATTTTGTTAAACAAATAACAAATTCACAAACCTTATCATTCCTTCAAAATCAAGGACAACATCATGAATATTTTTGGAAATCTTATATAGACATTTAGGTTCCAAATATCCCTATTAAATCTTTAATTGGATGGATGGTTGAAAAATCATTTGAGAAAGAAAATCTTTCCCACATTTCTTAATAATTTTGAGATCCTTCCATTGAAAATCCATAATTATTGTATATTTTTTGATCGAAATCATTGATATGATAACATGACCCTTTCGACATGAAGCATCAACAACCTTGTTCAGTTTTCTAGGGACTTAATTTATTACGTAGTCATAATATTTATTCGGTTACTACCATACTCTCTTAAACATATTGAACTCTTTATAATATATAAATTAAATGTTTGTGATCATTATATATATCACACATTTTTTTAAAGATAATGTTTTTATATATTTGTTGTAAGGATTGCATTAGCTAACTCTATATCATGATTTTGGTAATATTTCTCATGAAAATTCAATTGTAATCAGGAATTATCAATAAACATATCAATCTATATAAGAGATCATTTAATTCCCATCTTTAATGAAACTCTAAATATTATATACCCTTTACCACTATAGGGTAATGTGAGAACTTGTGCGTTGACTAATCTTCAATTTTGTTTCTGGAAATCTTCTCCTCATTCATCTATCCAAAGGAACATAGATTCCTTCCAATTTAATTTGGTGAGTAGATTGGATATACATGACAAATTTTCAAAAAAGAATTGGTAATATCCAACCAAACCAAAAAATACTTATATCATTCACCAAGTTTGGTCTAGGATATCATTCAACAACCATCATATTTGAGGGATCTATCTATATACCATTACTTTGGATTATAAGACCCAAAAGATGAAACATTTTATATTAAAATTCTCATTTTGTAAATTTCTCAAACAGTTTCTCCTACCTTAGGTTCCTCAGTACAATTCTTATGTGATCTTCATGCTCTTAATTTCTTATTGAATAGACAATAAAATTATCTATATTGAATACAAAAAATAAATCATGGTAATATATAATTACATTATGAATTAAATATATAAATATTATAGGATAATTTGTAAGACAAAATTGAATAATTATGTATTTATAGTGTCGATAACTTATTCTGAGTGTGGTTTAACATATATTCTCCTTCATGGTTCTCAATGTAAGTTGTCCTTATTTAAGCACAATCTTGGAAAATATTAATCTCTACACAGTTGATAAAACCAATCATCAATTTGAGTAAGATGATACTTATTAACTACATTATCTTATTCATGTCTGGATAATCAATGCAATGTTTCATCGATCGATCCTTATTATTCATAAAAGGAAGATGTGCACCTTCTGGTGAAACCCATAGCCAAATGAATACCATATCAATATTCTATAGGAGTTTCTTTTTCTATTCATGATGTATAATTATGAAAAATATATAGTAATTCATTGAAATAGATTTAGAATAAAAAATGAAAAATATGGAAATTTCAACTTATCGATAATTTGGAAGATGAAGAAAATCTATAGAAAATATGTCAAAAAACTCCAACACAATAGCCATATCATCGATGTTTATTTTATCTCCATATGTCTGAGATAAAAACCAATTTTAATAGGAATTAGGACCCATATAATTGATGTGTTTTCAATTAGAATACCATATTTACAATCACACTGATAGATAATGTTACATACCAAGGATTTATGAATAAATTTAATAGAAAATGAGATGCACACAACACTATGTATTTGAGAGACAAAACATTGTTTTTATAATTATCTAAATATGATAGTTAAAACTTATCCATGAAACACAATTTTTACACCTCTATGAATTGATTTTTGAAAAAAAAGATAGCTGCATTCAATAAAATATTTAGATTCTGATTGGATCAAATTAATTTTAAGTGAATAGTAACTTACACTTATGAATATTAATGATAAATTTATGATTATTAATGTACAGTTATGAATAGTAATATTAATCTTATGAATAGTAACTTCACCCATGAATGTATAAATAAAATTTAGGCACCTTATTAATGAAATAGAATATTTTAAAAATTAATAACCAAGTATTGGTATTTTTGTGAGTAATAAATATACAATTATAGTTTTATAAATAATAAATCTATTTAAATGTAGATAAAATTTCAAAAAATGTATTCCCAAATAAATATTTTATTGTCTTCTGATATTAGGATAATTTAATGCGGCCGAAATTAATTTTCTTGCGGTTATAAATTTAGTTTTATTTTTAATCACTTTATTTTTTGAGTAAATGATGAATCTAGTTAAAAATTAAATTTATCATATTTAAAAAATTATTTTGATAAAATGAAGTATATTTTGGAATAATATACATCGAAAAATGGTTATGGTAATTTTTTTTTGGATTTTTATGAAATATTTGTATTTTAGTGAATAATGAAATGCGGTAATTTATAGTATATAATTTTTTTAAAAATAAACTATTACTGACAACATGGATGATGTAAGAACATAGGGTTTAAACCCACATGTACATATTACTATTTTTTAATCATGAATTAAACACTTTATTATCATGTGAAAAATAATAAATGATTAAGATATTCAAAAATCACTCCTCTCCTACTTTATAAAACCACCCATCGTCACCTTATCTCCTCACTCATATATGCAATGAAGCTTCTCAATGTTCTACCCTAATATTATTACCTAGTCTCTACCCTCAACCAGGAGCTATTGGTCATTTCAAAAGACCAAAACCCCTTCCCTTAAGGAGGTTCTCAAGGAGGACATTTCAAGAGGTAAACCGTCATCCTTTTTTTTAATGTCATTTTCAATTTTTTTATTTTTATATATTATACTCATCTCCTCTGTCCAAATAATCATTATAACTCTAGTACCACATTTACAATGTAATTAAATAATGTTCATGGAATTTTGATCATCAATATCATTACTCTATCTCTTTTATTTTTAAAATGATACAATCATCTGGGAGGTGATGATTCACAACCTTTATGGATGACGAACCTTTGTTCATAAATTTATACTTCTTGTCTAGTCATGAAACCATTTAATGGTTGTACAAAAATATAATTTATGTATTATAACATATTTTATATTCTATAACCATTATATATACATAATATTAATTCGTATGACAAAACGTGTTCGTAATGATCAATATACTACCACCATTGTCCAAATGAATGTCATTAATGTATCATCTAACAATTCATCCTCATACCATGTAACAAAATGATAAATATAAGCATTTAAAATTTTTATGTCCATTAAATATATATATATGAAATTTTGGAGAATTATATACATTCCACATGACCTTTTATACTCATATACAAGTATATCGATCAAGAAAACCATGGAAAAAAACACTCCCATGTTATATATTAGGGTTTTATAACTCATCCAAAATGCTATAAATGAACAAAATAATACTCAAAAGCCCAGGGTCTAGAAATTAATTCTCTAAAAGCTAATAAATAAATGTGAAAGTACATAAGTGGTATGATAAGGTATTTATACAAAGACGATAGTGCACAACTCACCTCATGTCATCCTCCACAAATTGTGCATAGTTTTCAGTTATCCCAAAGGACCACATGGTTCACATCTCCATAATATCTCTACTAGAAAAAGTATAAAAAACATGATTGTCCTCCCTTTAATCATGTGTCACAAAAGGATAAAGACACCTTCACCGGTTGAGACAACAAATCCAATGAGGTAGAAGTGTCCATTGGTACGTCTCCCAATCATTATTTGAGAGCGTTAATAGAAATCTTAGAATCCAATTCGAGTCATATAATATTACAATTCTGGTAGACAAAATTCTTCAAAAAAAAAATAATGACCCTTAATCCATCTTTATAATTAGTCCCTTTCCTAGTAAAGTGATGAAAACATCATTCGACAAACCCACAGTATGTGCGAAAGACCACGCCGCATCCTGATAATCACAGTGCTCTGAGTGCAGCCCCATCCAAATTGATTTGGACACATTCCCAATGAAGAGGTATCCATCAGATTCTTTTAGTAATAAGTTTTTGGAATGGACTACCTGAGACTTTGAGAAGATGAAGGGTGGGGATATCAGCCACATGATTATCCATTGTACCAGACTAGAGCATTGCGGCATCATGAATATCTCAGTGAACCTGGAAGGCCACTACATGCAGTAATTCGTATTTCCCATTATCGATTGAAGCATTTTGGGTAGTCTATTATATGTAATAAATTTCCTCAATTACTGATAATAATGTATTATGTAGATGTTCACTCTAATACCTTCTTGTAATGTGAATCAAAATATCTTCAACAGACCTGTAGCAATTCAAAACAGAAATAAAAGTCAATCCAAAATAACCCCAAAGTTGCTACACAAAGTTGAAATGAAGGAAAACATGAGGTGGAGTCTCATAAGAACCCAGGAAAAGGAAATAAAATTATACAATAACATTCCCATCATTCCTTAAGTTATCATGTGTAGGAAAACGATTCATCCAGATTTTCCATAGAAGCATGAACCTTGAAAGGAGGAATAAGGACACTTTAAAAGTGAGGATCCATGAAACTATCCTTGTGTGTTCATTAAATTGATAATTATGAAACTCCCTCACCCCTTACATCCAATTTCTACATGGATTCTACATGAGGTTATCACAACCAATGAAAGGATACCATTTAATTTCATGATGGGCATGGCGTCAGATAGTGCACGTCATATTTTTTTATTTATTGAGAAATTATACTATCGTTAATTCAGACATGTTGGGAGGGACATTTCTCTTATAGAGAGGGGGTTCCAACCATGGAGATTTCGAATAGTTAAAATTATATTGACTAGTAACTAAACATTTAGAGTTCATGAATAATTTCAATGATGGAGTACATGATATTTGGCCAAATATTCTAGGAAAGATAATAATAATACCTAATATGAATCTCCTTCATAAACCAGCTAGATAAAAAATCTAGAGAAGATTCATAAGAAGTGAGAAGGTTCCATGTGAATTTATTAATGATTCCATCATTGAAAGACCTCTGATCTTTCACACCAAGGCCCCTATTCTCAATAGGGTTGATGGAGTCCTTCTAGGAAACTGTAATAAACTTCCTTTAACTCAAAAATCCTATCTATATGAAAAATTTCATATTTTTATGGATATCACTAAGAAGACATCCTGGCCTTCTATAAAATGAGAAAGAGTATATAATATTTGATGTAATCAAAGAATTAATGAGACAGACCCTCCTATCCTGAGATATTTCTTTCCCCTTATTTCTTGTCAGTTGATTTGTAATCCCTGAACATATATGCTCCAGATATTTCTTGTAAACCATTACATAGAAGGAAGAATTTCCAAGATAAATAAAGGGTAGAGAGACCTTCCTAGCTTCAAGAGTCCTGAGGATTATATTATACCTTCCAACCGTTAACCCATTTCAAAATATAATAAAGAATTTATTCCAACTAATCGCTCGGCCAACCACTACTTTATAATGTTGAAAACAAGGCTCTGATTTCATGTATGGTTCCCTTTGATGCTTTCCCAATAAGCAGGATTTCATCAGAATAAAAAAAATTGGAGGGAAGAAGGTTGTCCATACCATATACAATATATTTTTGAATGCCAACTTGGGATTGATCATAATATCATATTCTCATATACTATCCAGCAATGGAAAAGAAAATCCCAGATATAGGATCCCCCTGAAGAAAAACACTAGTACATTGAATATATCCCGTGGTAGATCCATTAATTAAAATAGACATCATTGAAGAGCTAAGGATTCAAGTTACAAGCTTGAACATCCCATTAGAAAATCCAATATTTCATAGATCATCAAATAAGAATCTCCACTTTAATGTATCGAAGGACTTGGAGATATCAATTAGAAGGGAAAATTCCCATTCTTGGATTTATTCATCATTAAGTTGATACTATACTATGTTGTAAGGAGACAATTCTAAATGGATCATCAAGGTACAAAACCGAACTGATTTGAGGAGATATTATTACTAATGAGGCATCCCAATCTGGTCATCAAAATTTTTATAATGACTTTTGGAATGGTATTCCCAATAGATTCCAATTTTATTTCATTAATATTAACATCATTTTCATTCTTTGGAATTATGGAAATGAAATTATAATTTATCCCATAAGGAATTTGACCAGGAGTAAAAAAATCCATCACTACATTTCCCAAATCATCATGCAAGATGTCCCAATAAATCATGAAGAACATGTTGGAAAATCAATTCATACCAACCACACGTTCAATATTAAGAGAGAAGAAGGCCTTTTTAATTTCCTCCCATAAAGGGGTCTTTGTCAGGGCCTCCTTCTAAAACCCTTCAATGTTAGGAGATACATTATTGACCAGATCATCATTACTATCCAGACCACCACCAGAGTATAGACTGGTAAAATTATCCACATCAATATTTTGATATTTCAGTTTTAGAGATTTATAAACATCCCTTAATATTAATTTCATTTATTCCAACCCTGGTCCTTTTATCTCGATGCAACCTATGAAATAATTTGGTGTTCCTGTCTCTATTCACCAACCATTTAACATGCAAGTTATTTCTTTCAAGTTTCTCCCTAATAGTAAGGAGGTCATATAGCCTTGAAACTGCTTGAATCTCCTCCCTTGAGGGGATGTTCATGTGACAATTCCTTAATAGGAAGCATGAAGCGTTATCCTTAGTATCCTTAACATTGAGGTCAAGAGCATTAAAGGACCTTTTTTTACACTCATACATAATTCTTTTCACAATTTTCAGTTTCTCAGCAATGAAATACAAATGGATTAAATAATATTAATCCTCAAAGCATTTTCAATGACTTTCATACATCTAAGAATCCCAAGATATAAATTTTTTAAACAAAAAGGAGCAGGGAAATACCTAATCATGTGGATTCACACGTCCATCATGATAGGGTATTGATATGAATGATGTTTGGGGTGAGTCTTCCCATAGATGGAAAATTTCGATCCCTCTTCATCAATTTGAAAAAAACATCTACCATGTTTACTTGATTTCCTTCCACTCAAGGTGTACCTACTCTGGGTAATATGGGAACATGAATTTGGGACCACAGAGAATTGAAATTGTTCAATAAAAGTGGAAAATTCATTATCCGACACACGATTAAAGATTCCCCAGTTTTCTCTTCAGGTATTAGGATAGTATTAAAGCCTCCCATTGTCACCCATCTGGGATTGACATCAGCAATAGAGAACATAATCTCCTATAATAAATTAATAATAAAATGTACATTTATAGATGGTTAGGAACTAATTAGTTAATGGATTTAATTTTATTATCCTACATATTAAGGTCATGTGCAGAACATGTTCAGACATAAGGTAAGGTTTTCCTCATCTCACTTCCACGTTTGTGAGATATACCTTATTCACCACTATTTATTATGTATGGAGTATGTATAATTTCTATTAATATAACATGTAATAAATCTATTTATTTTAATTTTATTTAATGTATCATTTTATGATTATTAGTTTTGGGGCATTTTAATCGATTGATTATAATGTGGTAATGTTTTTCTCCCCAAACTTTCATTTTCCTTTGGGTTACTCTTATTCTATACATATTGTAACGAAATTCTTATTTATTCATAATTAGTCCACATAAATTCTATTTTAATTATATATATGTGTGTGTGTTTACCAATCAAAATCCTTCTTTTTTATGTGGAGAAACATGTTTTAAAAGAATCATTAATAAATTTTAAAGATAAAGAAGCCCATTTCAATGTAAATTCTCAAATTATTTTCCATTTTAAAATTCACTATAAAATCTGTTTTAAGACACCAGTATTTTTATAAAATCATTGATTTCATTATGAAAATTCTAAATTAATTATATTATATATTTATAAAATGATTTTCCTGAATGAAATCTTGATTTTATTGTTAAAGAATATTTTTGTCATGAATTACATGGTTATTTAATAAGAGTATTTTCATATATTTTAACAATCTTAATGATTTATATGTTTCACTAGAATAAATAATTTATTATTTCATCTACCATGTTATAATGAATTTATTATGACCATTGTGGCTATAGATGTGCTATCTTGAAAATATTCACCATGTTACATCGAATGGTTAGTGTTATGTTCAATGATTACAGAAATTGACATACATTTCATTTGTTAGTTTCAATATGAATATATATATATATATATATATATATATATTATGTTTTACCCCATTAATATGTGGAATGAACTTTAATTAGCATGTGATTGGTGGGGCTCGTAATAACCCCTTAGTGCATCTGTAGGTCTCTTGAGACAAACTATATATGGCTTTGGCTGAGGTCTTACCAATTTAATAGCTTCTTAGGATGAAGACATGAAAATAATAGAATCATGGCATGTATCTATGAAAAAAATAGACTATTGCATGAAGACTGCATAGATTCTTTCCATGAATATTTGTAGATTTGTTTTATATTCCAATTTTTTTGCATTTCCCTTAGTATAAAACTAGTAATTGATAGTTAATGTGATTATACGATTAGTAAAATATCCATGGTTATGTTTTATTTTGCTAATATTCATTCATATTTTATTCCTTTAATATTATTCACAAATATATGTTCTAAGTCACATGTTTTTTTCTTCTCAACATGCCCAGTGTTTTTGTGTATGATTACATCCACTGTGTTACTTACCCTTAGTGAGATTCTGAGTTCACCCATTTCTTTTGTTTTATTTTCCAAGGATTCGAAGATGAATATTAAGAATGAATTGTTGGGTTGATCGAGGAGTTATGGAGGTTTCAATGGAAAAGATATATTGTCTTTTCATTTAAATTATATATTTTTTACTTAAGTATGTATCTAGTTTTCCAAAACTACTGAATTTTCCGTTATTTCAGGTTTTACTAAATTGTAATCATATCAATGTATTAAAATAATACATCGGCTTTAAGCATATTAGGTCTTGGAATTATAGTTTGTATCAGAGGATGTTTAGTAGAATCCTTGGGAATTGGATTTGGAAAAAAAATGTTATGGGTGAATAACCCTAATATAGTGTTTGATGATATGTGTAGAATAACATCCAATAATTTTACTAAGGTAGTGATTATGTGGGTCTTCCTTGCAGTAAATCCTTGTCTAGATAATACACATGGACATGGTTTTAGTACAGTTGTATATAGAAGTAACAACTATGTCAAGGTGTTCTAGGCCTGACTTGGCATAACCTGGTACACGACAACATTCCTTATTGCACACTTAGTTCGACACTCCAAGGAGTTATTATTCGGATAATTCACATTTTCTATTCCTACCATTATAGAATACTTAAAAGTAGTTTTTTACTAAAAGAAACCACGTTTATGATTACGAGATTATCTATGAATAGGAATCCGATTTATGACATGTATTTTTCTAGTTGAGATTATATATTATGATTCATAACCTAATATACTGTATTATTTTATTCTAAAATGGTTCCGGGTGGAAGGAATTGAAACAACATGAATGTGCGTATCCCATATAAGAATTTCCATCTTTTTTAAGATAATGATGTAGGTTCTAGAGCAGCGACTGGTGCTATGAATCTTATAACTATACTGGGATAGTTGAATCAGGTTATAAACTATAACCTTACCCATATAGAGAAACATGATCCATAATGTGGAGTAGGAACCTTATACTTTTTCATAAGACAATAACCTAAATCTTTCAATGGGACTAAATATACATATTTAGCATAATAGTGGAAAAAATACTTATAGAAGAAATTTATAGCTTCGAGATGTAACAAATGATAAAAATTATCGTGGAAGAATACAGTATCTCAAGATATATAGATTAATGGTTTTCCATAATTTTATACACAAAGGAGGCGGAAGAAATTTAAAATATTGAATGGATGGATTTGAAGGAATTTTTCACTGGGAAAAACATCCCTCACAAAATATAGTAGATTTTGAGAGAAAATTATTATGTCTGAGAGACAGTGAATATTTAAATCTTTCTATGTTCAAATCCAACTTTTCAAGGTTGTCAAGGCATGCCATAGACTACAAACCTAATCCAAAGTGAAAAATTCATTGTTTCATTAATGGCCTTATGCAAATTATAAAAAGGGAATTATTCTCCCAAATGTTCTCATCATATGATGATATGATATATTTCCCTATCAAGAAAAATATTTAATTCTCTCTGTCATATGGTTCTGAAGCTAAATAAGTGAAAAATGTGATGGAAAAAAATATGGTTAACAGGAAGAAGGTAAAGATAGATTTTCCAACATGTGATACTTTTGGAAGGAAACACTTTGGTACATGATTAAAATGAAAAAATATTTTTCCTCACTTGTGTTAAAAAATGCATCAATTGTCAAGATTTCATGGGATTGAATGAATTTTCTAATTCCAATGCCTAAACTATAAGGATATCTGGAAAGATAAAAATTAATTCATTAAACACCAATGAAATATATCACAAAATAAGAAAAAGGTATCAAGGTTAATCTTATGTTGTTACTACAACAGAGGAGGAATAATTAATGTATTTGTTTTTTTAGATTCAAGAATTATGTTGTACTAAATTACTTCTTTAATATATTGGAAGTATGAATGTTTTATAAATTTTTAAAGGGTGTCAAGTTATGAAAAGTTTGGTATAAGAGATAAATTATGTTGTTTTAGGGGAAAATATAATGTTACATAACCATTATTCCAAATAATTGTACTTTAAAATTTTGACAGACATAATTTAGATGATTCTTAAGGTTACCAATTTATGGAATGGATTAAGTCTATAATATGATTTTTTATAAACGGTTCTAACATTTTTATTTTCAGTAATCATTTAAAGGATGAGGGAATGAATTTTGGATCATTTGATAAAATTTCTTTATTTATAAAAATTCATATTGAATATCCGTCTTATGGTATAAAATTTGAAGTATATATAGATTGAAGAACAACCAAAGGATGTGATTATGACACCATTTATGTTTATTTTCTGAAGTGGTTCTATGGTTTGTAAAATAATCCCTTATCTCAAGGAATTTTGTTTTGGAACTAATACATCATCAATTTACATTTCTCTTTATGATTCTAATGGTCTTTTAACCATTCATTGATTTATGTCCTTATGATGTTTAATATTCAAATGAAGTTATTCTCAATCATTCTCCATCAATCATTGTAGTTATATTTCTCTTTTTTGTCTATGTTTTCACTTTATGTTAATGTTATATTATTTTAAGGCCTAATTTTGTGGTGACCTTCACACTTTTTTCCATAACCTCTTATTAAGGGGATGTTTTATTAACCCGTTTTCTAACATGGGTATCCCATAATGGAATTTTCAACATGAAAACATTAACATTTGATGTTAAAATTGTGAGGAAACTATTTATTTAAGGAGAATATAATGTAACATATACATGATTTACAGATAAATTTTACAGTAAACATGATGTCCAAAACACTGAGTCTCTACAAAAAACATTGTTATTTTAATTATCTAAGAATGACAGTCATAACCTGACCATGAATTTTAATTTTTCCACTTATGTGAATTGAATTTTGAAAACCAAACACAGACAGTTTCTTTTAGTAAAATATTTTGAGTCTGATAGGATCAGCTTAGTTTTCTGGGATTAGTAATTCTCCTATGAACTTTAATGTTTCCCTTATGAAGAGTAAAGTACCCTTTTTAATTGAAATATTACCCTTATGAATATTAACCTCACTTACAAAATTATTAATGAAATTTTGGATCCTTAAAAATTAAATATAATATTTTAATAATTAATCATTAAGTGTTGGTATTTTTGTAAATAATAAATATTTTAAAAAAATTTTAAAATTTATAAATCTTTTTAAAATAAAATTTATTTTCATAAAATGTATTCCAAAATCAATATTTTTTTCCTATTATTTTTGTATAATTTAATGATCCCTTAATTAATTTCCAGGGTGTTATAAAATCAGTTTTAATTTTAAAGAGTGAATTTTTTGAGTAAATGATAATTTTAATTAAAAATTAAGTTTATCGTATATAGAAAAATATTTTTATAAAATGGAATCCATTTTTGAATTCAATATGTCGAAGATAGTTATTTTGAATTTTTGAAATTTTTCATGAAATATTTTTATTTTTAGTAAACAATGAAATACAGTAATTTACATTATGTATATATTATATGTTAAATACACTATTCATAAGATGATGGATGATTCTGTCACACATTTATCAAAATAACATGACCATATTTCTTATTTTTGGTCCCAATAATAAAAAATTATTGTCTTGATCAAAATAATAAAATAATGAATATGATACTAAAAAATTACTCCCCTTTTCCACTATAAAATGGACCCCTCACTCCCTCTTCTCCTCCCTCATCTAAGCCTTGAATATTATAAAAGACCTATTGACGCATACCTATCGTAGAGCGTGGAAAAAAATTATTTCCTAAGATAAAATGTAGTAAAGTGGTTGACCTAGGATGTCTCCCGAAGAAGAGTGCACACAAAATGAGTTGTCACTTTAAAACGAGGGTAAAAAAATGTTGTGTTTTTGAAATGAAATTTGAAATTAAAATGATTGAAAAACTATGATATTAAAAAGTGTGATTATTTCAGGGTATGTTTGCTAATTTTAATGCTATAATTGTTCAATTTAATTCACACCACTTATTCTTTATTGATTAATGTGAGTTTCCACAATCGTTTCCTCTCACTTCCTTAGTGAAATTATTATTGTGAGAGAAAACCTTACCAATATCTTGGTTTGGTCAACTCTCCTTCCATGTATAAATAGTTGTATAGAATATTCTTAATTGAAATGGTCAATACCTGATCGGGTTTTGTTTGTCCCAAAAAATCAAGAACATTCACTACACATTTTACACGTTCTGACGATCATCGAGTACTTCACCACTAATTCATGGTTTATTCCATCATATATAAACCAGAAATTAGTGGAGGGAGATTATTGATTATTTTACCAAGGAAAAAATCAATAACTAAATTAATATTCAAGAATGATCGAACATGATAAAAAATCCACTATAAGAAATTGAAAACAACTTTGAAGAAGAAAGAAATTTATTCAATTGCATCCAAGAACTCAAGCATTACAATGTAGAAAACCAACCCTTCCCCAATCACTCCAAAAGTTTACCCCACCATTGTAAGGGTAATAGAGATGAATGGGGAAGAATAAGACATTACAAAACTATGGAAAAGGAAATAAATAATAAATAAATCCGAAAAGATATTCTTCTTGGCGTCCCGAAAGGAATGGGATGGAGAATGGGATGATTTGAGAGGGTGGAGCTCTCCTCCTTTTATAGCCAAAATTTTTCCCTCGAATGATAACGCGTTATATCCCTATTAAATGACATCTTCAAGAGTTTATCCCTTCTTTAATGTTGTTCATAATTACCTTGTCCGTTTCCCCTCAAAATATCAGTGGAATTGGACATGTATTCCAAGATTTATGGTTGTTTTACTATGAGCATTTATTCTGTCCAGTCAGACTCTCCAAAACTAAATCCTCTGGATTAGGGTGATTTAATGACCCCATAAACGGCCAATTAACTCGGTTCTTACTTCATAAAGGATGCTCCAAACCTCCTTTCGCATCCACCCACCGAATTTCACAACCTTTGGGTCAACCATGGATGAGGTATGGATCCCAAACCAAAACTAGGAAGAACTGCAAACAGTTTTCTTTATCCCCATTGTGAGCTTCTTTTGAGCTTCCATATGGACGATTCAGCTTTTAGTTCAAAAAGTGTAAATGAATCCCTGGGTGTTTAGATTCTGAAAATGAAATAACTTTTCAATTTCAAGCAGTGTATATAATGTTATGGCCAAACTAAAGATATAATTTAAAACTGTTAAAAAATCCAAAATGGCCAATCATTACTATTTAGCTCATAAAAACAACATTATCATAAAAAAGAAACAATTAATCTTAGAGGAACACTTTTGTGGGTTTAAAACAATTATATTCAATATAAATTAATTGAAAATATTTTCTCTAAAAATTCCCCCACACTTAGCACTTGGACTGTTGGACATGTAAAAATCAAATCAAATCAAATCCAAAACACATATCAATGAGATCTATCAAATCAATTTCAAGAAACAAAAAGATATCATGCCTCATCAAAAACTGTTATTTCAAGTTCTCTATTTACGATTTTAATATATTTCCACTTCATTTCTCATCCCATGCACACAAAACAGCTACCTCACATGAATTTTCTCTCATCTCACAAATGTAAATGTTGAACACGGCTTTTCTCATCCAAACTCACACAAGAGTCACCAAAGGCTTGATAAATTTATACTTCTCCACCCGATGTGAGTCAAGTACATGTGTTTCTCATGAGGACTTTTCAGGGTTGTTTTGTGGCTTCAGGTTGGTAGGATTTATATGTTAAACATTCTGAGGCCGAAAAAGGAGGGCTTGGATCTTTTTGAAGCAAAACTGCAAGATTATAATTTTTACTCAAGTATGGTCTCCTTCACTTACCCTTTGTAAAAAATAGGCTCCATGAATATTCAATCAGATCAGGAGAAAAAATTTCATTCTTTTCATACATTATTTTTCTTGAAATCTCCAGATAGGCACAACATTCTTTTTTTACATTGGAAGCTCCATAAAGGCACATCTTCTCTTGTCATAAAAGCTCTAGAAAAGGCACATCATTCAACAGAATAATTTTTCAGCATCACACACATCTCATCCACAATTTATTTTCCACCCAAAGTATAACCAAATGAGGTAGTACACCACATGACATCTTCCCCCACACTTATGTTCAACTAGATCATGCAATTTCAATTCAAGAGCCGGTAGGATAGGGAAAATTGGCTTGTAATGTGGCTAACCTAACATGTAATTCATGGGTACTAGGGGTTACAATGAAGGATAAATGTAAAGGTGGGCCATAATGAAAAGGATTATTTTGAAAAGTTTTCTTAAAATCAAATAAGTTCCTCAATCATTTAAAATACACGTACCCCAACCCTCAAGTTTTGAAAGGAATAAATCAAATTCTGGTTAAAGCAAGCATGGTCTGGTTCTCTCAAGAAATGAGGTGAATGAAAAGAATATGAAAAAAATTGTTCAAAAGCCTCACATTAAATTGATTTCAAAGATATAGACAGTGAAATATGGCATGAGATTCAAAAATCAGTGTACTTTTCATGAAATTCCAAAAAAATTGAACTTGAAACAAATTTATTTCACCATTCATTTAAGCTCAGTTTCATGAAATAGATTGGTTCACTCATTAACATGGGTTTAAAAAATGGTATTGATAATATTTTAAGCTAAAAAGTTTCAGAAACACAACAAAAATTGAAAAATAAACACACAAAAATTTGAAAACACACAAATTTTTTTATTTTTATGTGAAAACAAAAATCTAATGAACATTTTTTTTATTTTCTTTTGAAAACAAACAACAAATGAAAATCCTATACTACAAAGGTTCCCTCCCCCACACATAAATGTTGTTGTGTCATCGATGCATTCAATTGGATTTAACATGTAAGAAAATTTTCAAAAGAATCACAACATCAAGCAAGTGTGAAGGAGAGGTACAACTTGGCTTATTGGCAATGAAACATTGAGTTTGGATCCTAAGTTTTTCTCTTTGAAAACATAAAAAAAGTAAAATCATAACATAATAAATTTTTTAAAAGAAATAAAATTTTAATTTGAATAAGAAAATAAGGATAAATATTGGTTTAATCCCCCAAGTGGGCCCTGGGTTTTGACTGCCTCCAGAGGGGAAGTTCAAATTGGTTATCCCCAATCTGATGGTGGGTGAAGTTTCATTCTCATGAACCAACAAAAACATTTATTTCTAGGATGAACTTCTCCCCTTTTCTTGAGGACACCATTGATAAAATGCACCAAGTCCACCCCCATTGTAATGAGATAAAACATACATGGTGGGATTAATACAATGAATGAGTCATCCTCTTTCTTGGGTTCTATATGAACAACATCTTCTTTATTCTCCAGTGGTTTCTGAAGGTATGATACATCTGGGGAAAAATCAAATTGAATTTCAGAGTTTAATTCTATTTGAATAAATTAAAGCATGAAGAATCAATATCAAATTCTTCCCTTTAAAAGTAAGTATCTTGTGTCTCATTTTCCTGCAGAAAATCCACTCTGATCTTCTCTTGTACTCCCTCCATTAAATGTTCAACAGGTTTGGGGAGCTCTAGATGTTCCTCCATGGATGAATATTCTTTTTCATCGTCTTCCTCCACGGAAATAAATGTGTTGGATGAATCTGAAAAATTAAAAGAAGGGGAGTTAATACTCAATTTAGTTTCAACAAAATCAAAAGATAATGAGTTTATGAATATATTGACTCCCTGATCTTGTTTGGATTCAATTTCTTCTTCAATGGGAGGTGCTTCTTGGAGTTGAATTTCCCTAGATAGAGGTAGGCAGTAAGACTCCTCTATCTTCTCTTCAAATTCCACTACTTCGTTGGTTTATTCCTTCAATTTTTTTGAATCATTATGAGGAATAGATGGCTCAATAAGTTCCTCACACTCATTCCAGAAGTTATCCAGATCTTTTTGATCTCCCATATGCATTTCAATAGCAAAATATTTTTCATAAATCTCCTCCAAAATTGATTGAGCTGGGCTAAATAGATCTTCTTTTAATTTCATCATGGCTTCCATGGGTTCTTCATCTTGAAGGATTTGTGGGGAAACTTCTTCCATCAATTTGTATGGTTCTGGTTCTTGTTCGGGCTCCATTTGTTGATTCTGGGAGGCATGTACTTGTTCCGCAATCCACTGTATTGAGGTTTCTAGGTTTTGAACTGTTTGACTAATTCTTTGAAATTGGGATTCAATATCCTTGTGAACTTCTTCTTCTTGGTTTTGTACTTTTATTATGTCTTGATAAAATGCTGGAAAATACTCGTGAAGTTCAATTAATTCTCTGGCCAATCCCTCCAACACTGGGTATTTGAGGTTCTCTTTAAGGTTTTCAATGAGATCCTTGAATTCATCCTCTATGATGATTTTGATTCGAGCTCCTAGAATTTGTTTAGCCAAAAAAGTAAATTTATACTCTATAGACCAAGGTTATTCAATAATTGGTTCTCGCACTGGTGGGTAATTTTTCCATGAATTAATGAAATAATCAATTGAGAACAACATGGAAAAAGATTTGTTTAATTTTTTTTTAAAATTGAAAAGTTCAAATATTTACAATTAGTTTGGGGACCTACCTCACCGGAAACTATGCCAATTTTGATGCACGCCTGTCATAAGGCATGGAAAAACAATTATTTCCTAAGTTAAAATGTAGTAAAGTGGTTGACCAAGAATTCCTTCAGAAGAGGAGTGCACACAAAATGAGTTGTCACTTTAAAACGAGGGTAAAAAAATGTTGTGTTTTTGAAATGCAATTTGAAATTAAAATGATTGAAAAACTATGAGTCTAAAAAGGGTGATTATGTTGGGGTCGGTTTCCTAATTTTAATGCTATATTTGTTCAATTTAATTCAAACATCTTCTTCGTTGTTGATTAATGTGAGTTTTCACAATCGTTTCCTCTCACTTCCTTGGTGAAATTAATATTGTGAGAGAAAACCTAACCAAGATCTCAGTTTGGTCAAATCTCCTTCCATGTATAAATATTTGTATTGAATATCCTTAATTGAAATGGGAAATACCCGATCGGGCTTTGTTTATCCCAAACAATCAAGAACATTCACTACACCTTTTACATGTACTGACGATCGTCGATTAATTCACCACTAATTCATGGTTTATTCCATCGTATATAAAACAGAAATTAGTGGAGGGATATTATTGATTATTTTACCAAGGAAAAAATCAATAACGGAATTAATATTCAAGAATGATCGAACATGATAAAAAAATATGCTATAAGAAATTGAAAACAACTTTGAAGAAGAAAGATATTTATTCAATTACATCCAAGAACTCAAGCATTACAATGTAGAAAACAAACCATTCCCCAATCACTCCCAAAGTTTACCCCATCATGGTAAGGGTAATCGAGATGAATGGGGAATAATAAGGCATTTTAAAACTATGGAAAAGAAAATAAATAAAAAAGAAATCCAAAAAGATCTTCTTCTTGGTGTCCTGGAAGGAATGGGATGGAGAATGGGATGATTTGAGAGGGTGTAGCTCTCCTCCTTTTATATCCAGAATTTTTCCCCCAAATGCTGACGCATTTTATCCCCATTAAATGAAATATTCACGCATTAAGACCTTATTTAATGTTCTCCATAAATCCATTTTTTGTGTCCCCTCAAAATATCAGTGGAATTGGACATGTATTCCAAGAGTTATGTCCGTTTTACTATGAGCATTTATTCTGTCTAGACAGACTCTTCAAAACGAAATCTTTCAGATTAGGGTGATTTATTGACCCCATAAACGGCCAATTCACTCAATGATTACTTCATAAAATATGCTCCAAACATCCTTGCGCGTCCACCCACCAAATTTCACAACCTTGGGGCCCACTATGGATGATTTATGGATCCCACACCAAAACTAGGCAGAACTGCAAACATTTTTCTTTATCCCACTTGTGAGCTTATTTTGAGCTTCCATATGGCAGATTCAGCTTTTAGTCCAGAAATAGTAAATGAATCCCTGGATGTTTAGAATCTGGAATATAAAGAAGTTTTCAATTTGGATCAGTTTAGTTAATGTTATGGCCAAACTACCGAAATACTTTAAAACAGTTAAAAAATCCAACATGGCCAATTTTTACTATTCAGCTCAAAATAACACCATTATCATAAAAATGAAACCATTCATCTTAGAGGAACACTTTTGGGGGTTTACAAAAATTATATTCAATATAAATTAATTGAAAATATTTTCTCTATCACCCACCCAAATAATATTTCTTATTATCCCACACATCCGGGAGACCTTTTTCTTTTTAAAATACCTAAGCCCCTTTCCATAAGGAGGTTCCTAAGGAGTAAATTTCAAGAGGTGAACCCAATTCCTTTTTCTTTCTCTTTTTAAATGTGTTTTATTTTCTGATATTAACCACAAATCCTCTAATAAAATGATAATTATAACTCCAATGTCACCTATATACTTTAATTTTATCATGTTAATGTAATATTCATCATAAATATACTAAATCTCTCTCTTTTGTTTTAAAAACAAAATCATCGTCTAGGAGGTGCCGATTTACAACCATCGTGGATGAAAGAACATCATTTATCATTTTCTCCTTCATGTTTGGTCATGAGAGGATTTTTATGGTTGAAAATAATTATAATATTTGTATTATAACATATTTAATTTTTTAACCAGTATATATTAATACTATTATTTCATAAGACAAAACTAGTTTGTAATAATCGAAATTCGGTGAAAATAATATAATTTTTTATCATAAAAATATTATATAATAATTCATCATAATACCATATAAAAAAATGATACATATAAACATTTAAAATTATTTATGTTCATTAATAAAATTTTAATTCAATTCTGGAGAATTATATCCATTCCACATGAACATCCATACTCATATACATGTATATTGACCGTGAAAGCCAATGAAACAGACACTCCCGAGCAATAAATTTGTATATTATAACTCATACAAAAACCCCTAAAGAAACTTTATAAATTATAATAAATCATATACATGTATATAAAGATCAGAAACAATTAATTAAATGGTTTAATTTGATTATATGGAATGCTATTGTCATGTGCAGAACACATTCGAACATACGGTAAGGGTTTCATCATCTAAATTCTTCTTTTTTGAGATATTCTTTATTCAGCACCATTTATTGTAGTTGGTGTATGTATACTACCCATTAATTTAACATATCCTGAATCTAGTTATTTTTTTGGTATTTAATTTATCATATTATGATATCTAAATTTTGGGCATATGATTCGATTGGTTACAATGTGGTAAGGGTTTTCTACCTGAACCTCCATTTTCATTCGGGTTAATATTATTCTATACTTACCTCAATAAAATTCTTATATATGATTTTTTACACCTCATAAATTTGGTTTAATGTTTTCTATATTTTTACTAATCAGAATTCTTCTTTTTTGGGTAGTTACATGTTTTAGAAGGATCATTCAAAAAAATTACCAATAAACCAACCCATTTCAAATGAACATCTCGAATTCTTATCTATTTTAAAATGAATAATATAATATATTTTAGGTCACCATTTTTTTTTTAAAATTACTAATTTTATTTTGAAAAACTAATTTCATTCACTTATAGTCTTATAAAAAGATTTTCCCAATATAAATTTTCTTTAAAATATTAATGAGTATTTTTATCGAGAATTAAACGACAATTTTATAAGAGTATTTTAATCTATTGAAACACTCTTGTTGATTAAAATATTAAATTCTAATAAATATTTAAGGATATTATCAACCATTTTTTATTGATGGTTTCATAATTAATTTGACTATTGTTCTGCTATGAAGAATCCATTAACCATATTACTTTGAATGGTTAGTGTTATGGTTAATGAACGGGGAAAGTGACTTAAATTTATTATGTTCGTTTCAATATGAATGTATATGTTCCTTATGATTCACCGATTTCATATGAGGAATGTTTTGGACTTAGTAAGTGATGGTTGGGGCCCTATATATCCCCTAGGTGCATTAGTATGTCTAATGATTCAATTTAGATATGGTTTTGTCCAAGGCCTTACCCATTTAATAGATTTATGGGTTAAAGCCTTGAAAATAATAGATTCCTTGCTTGTATCCGTGAAAATAATAGATTATTCCATTAAGCCTTGGAAAATTCATGGCATGAATACTTGAAGGCCTATTTTAGATATCCATAATTATGAATTTCCCTCATTATGAGACTTGAAATTTCTAGTCCATGTGATTATTTGACTAGTAGAATATCAATGGTTATGTTTTTATGGCATTATTCATTCATATTTTAATCCTAAAATATTTTCCCCATGTATATGTTTAAATATATGTGTAGTATCTTCCCAACATGACTAATTTTAATGTTATTAATTACTTCAACCTGTTTTAGATATCTATAATTATGAATTTCCCTCATTATGAGACTTGAAATTGCTAGTCCATGTGATTATTTGACTAGTAGAATATCCATGGTTAGGTTTTTATGGAATTATTCATTCATATTTTAATCCTAAAATATTTTCCCCATGTATATGTTTAAAGATATGTGTAGTATCTTCCCAACATGACTACTTTTAATGTTATTGATTACTTCAACTATATTACTGTAATGACCTAAAATTTTGAATAAATCTTATTTCCTAATTTTGTGTGTTATTTTATTTTTTTTTATAATGAAAAAAATGTTTCATTTGATAACATTAGTATAATTAAAATGAGACCGTTAGGTTTCGACTGTTATATGACCATTCGTCAATATGACCGCTGTAAACTAAACATTTCGATTATTGTCTCTAAATACAAGAAATCATGGTTAATTAATATAGAAAGAAGATTTGATGGCCTCACCCAGTAGTCGTGGACCGATCGAAGCCCATCTAACCGAACTTGGGAAAGAGGTAGCACCACTGGGCTTTTCTCTGGACCAAACCCAAGCCAAACTTCATCGTGTGAAGCTATAACAGAATCGCCTTTGCGAGAAGTTCAAACTGATAGAAATTACTACTCCTGTGATGTTGGTCGAGCCTCCCTCGTATTCCCTCACCTTAGCACACCTTACACTTAGGTCATATGCTGGTGTGATAAGGGGCTATGTAATGATACCGTAACTGCCTTGTGTAATACTTTGTTTTAAATAAAAATTGGGATTTCTTCTTATGATGAAGTTTATGAATTTTCAAATGATCGGATAAATAGAGTATGCATATTTTTTATGAATTTAAGAAAAAGGTTATTTTAAAAATGTTTATGTAAACCTTAAATAATTAAAAACATGTAAGGATATTCAAAAAATGGTCTTCTACAATTATGTCCAGCACGAAATTTAGACTCAAATAAGATCAACATGATTTTTGATGAATAGTAAATTATGAATAGTGATTTTATGCTTAGGATTAGTAATGTGACCAAATGGATTAGTAATATCACTTAAAGAAAGTATTAATATAATCTAGACACCTTGATTAAGTAATGTGATTCAATAAAATGGTTAAATAATGGTTTCATAAATTATTATTCATGTAGTAGTTCTTTCGGGTGAATAGTATTTTTTTAATTAAAAATTAAATTAAAAATATTTATAAAAATATTTTTATAAAATGGATTTCATTTTTGAACTCAGAGCATCGATATTTTGTTAAGGTAATTTTTGGGGTTTTTTCTGAAAAAATGAATTTTCGATGATTAGTGTATTTATTTATTAATTAAATTAAAAATATTTAGAAAATTATTTTTATAAAATGGAGTTCATTTTTGAAATCTGAGCATTGATATTAGGTTAATGTGAAATTTTTGGATTTTTCTGAGAAAGTTAAATTTTCAGTGAATAGTAAAAATACAGTTTTAGGGTTTCAGTATGTTTAATGACATCATAACTTTTTCATGATGATGCCATGAGATATTTTAAGGGATGGTCGACTAAAGAGGATGAATTATTGTATGATTTGTCCCAAGTGGCCAATACCATGGTCAAATACCATGGGCAAGCACATGGTTTTTCTAGAACCACTAATGAGGTGTCCCTTGGCCATTAATGCCTTCTCCCCTCACTTTCCCTATAAATACCAAGAAATAATCTCATCCATTCAACTCCCCACTCTCACCCAACGAATTTCTGGTCTCATTACCTCCGAAGGAGTCCTCCCAAGGTGCCCTCAAGCCCTCAAGGTCCAAACCTTTGAGTTGTAAGAGTTACGTTTTAAGGTAAGGGGTCCTACCTCTCTCTTTCTTTTTAAGTACACTATATTATGTCATTCCTTTTAAGATCATATTTCTTATGATTGGGATGTTATTTTATATTACTATTACTTTACTTTTTATGTTCATATGATGAGAGGCCCTATTTTCTCTCATAAATCCATTTTGGATGTTTTGAGTGGCGCTATTAGGCTGCCAAATTTTCGTAAGAGATCCTACCTCTCTCTTTCTTTTCAAGTACTCTCGTTTATGTCATTTCTTCTAATATCCATGTTCTTATGTTGGGGATGTTATTTTATATTCAGCCTAATTCCATTTTTAAGTTTATATGATGAGATATTCTCTCTTACTCTCATCATTTTGTTTTATGATTGTTTAAGTGGCGCCGTTAGGCTGCCGAATTTTTGTAAAGGATTATTTCACCCTTCTCATTTTCAAGTTCTATTTTCTTGACAAGTCTTTCAAGTTCTTTTTTTATTTTTCGGGGGTGTGATCTATAAATATATCATACTGATATTTTATTATCATATGATGAGAGACCCTATTTGATCTCTTTAATTCATTATTTTGATGTTTTAAGTGGCGCCGTTAGGCTGTCGAATTTTTAAGGGATTCGTTCACCTTTCTCATTTTTCAAAGTTCAACTTTCATTTCAAGTATTTCATGTTCATTATTAATTTTTTGGGGTATTATCTCTAAATCTATCATACTTATTGTTTATGTTCATATGATGAGTGACCCTATTTGATCTTTTCAATTCATTTTTTGATGTTTAAGTGACGCCGTTAGGCTGCCGAATTATCGTAAGAGAAATCTTATTTTTGTCTTCCTTTCATGTTCTTCATTTAATATGGTAAATCATTAAAATTTAATTAAAATCTTCATATATCCTTCATGTTATGTCCCTCTACTGTTTTATGGGTCATTTATGAATGTTTGACCAATGTTCCCTCTCTTTTCAGTGTTTTCTAAAACCCCGAAACGTAGCCGTTATGCTGCAGAATTTTCATCTCAAAATGCCTCTCTCTTTTCTCAAAATTATTTTATGTTATTAATTGAATACTCAAAGCTCTTATTTCTACAGGGAGTATTCACATATATATCAAAATGGTCTAATTTAAATTCAGGTATTTACATACATGAAACCCGCTTTCCCTTTCCGTGGATTTAATGTGACATAAAGATCATGTCTTTAAAGAAGTTTTTAAAACGTTATGATTATGAAATGAAACACATTTCTTTTATGTTATATGGGTTGTTTATGAAATGATTTATGATGATATATGTGGCTCACATGATAATAAATACATGTCAATGGTGCACCCAGATAGCGCTCCAATGCATTGGGTAAAGACTTAATCTCTAGAGATGACCTTTTAGACTGATACCTTGGTGAATAACCTTGGTAATTTTTAATGACACCTTGGGGATGGACCTTGGTGAAACGAAATGATTGTCAATACTAAATTTTGTAGCCACATCTTCATGTTATGGAAAAATTTATTTTTATTATGATATATCTCATGATTTCTTTCTCATGCCTTAATGTTCTTTTCATGACCTTATTGAAGTATCTCAAGTTCACATGTAAAATGTTCCTCTTGTTTCCATTACTGGGCCTTCTTCTCACCCTTTCTTTTGATGTATGTTCCCAGGTTATGAGATGCAGTAATGAGCCTAGGATTAACATGAGGAGAATCCTTTCATGTTTTTAAGAAGAATGTTTTATGTTTTCATGTTTTAAGTTCCTGGTTTCCAAGACACTAAACCTTAAAGATCCTCGGTTTTGTAAAATGTAATGAATGTTTATGTGATAAAAAGGTGGGATTATATAGTTGGTATCAAAGGATGGTTTAGTTATTTGTGGAAATTAGGATATGAAAACTTTAGGATGAATCCTATAGAAAAGTTTATATATAGGAAATATTCCTGGTATTTAGGTGAGTATTGAGTAATGGGTTGCCAAGAAAATACATCCTTGTCTGGATACGAGCAGGTAGAGGTGGCTCTGACACAGATGTACATAGGGGTAAAACTCGAAAACACCACTTTGAGCTAGACTCAAATGGGAACTGGTACACGACAACGGGCCTTGCTGCACTCTTGGTTACGACACTCCCGGGGGATATGCTTTTGTAAATTCATAAGCATAGTATGAACCATTGTTAAAGGAACAAAGATAAAATAAAATAAATATTCACATAAGAATATATGATCATGGATATCCTAGATAGGAACCTAGGGGATCACAATTTAGGGTATACTTTTCTTCTACAAGTTATCCTTATATGATTTAAGTTCCTTTTCATGATTATTAGCTAAGTATTTAAGCTCGTAATTATACATTCTCTTTTTAGTTAATGGTGGGAAATGGAAGAACATGTCCCAACAACGAATGTGATAGGAAATCCGATGATTGCCTTATTAATATGACAGAGATGATCAGGGGATTAAAAGATGATTATTATTTTGGAAGACTTTCACTATTTTGGGGACCCAATATGATCGAGGTAAATAGATTACTATGGTATTTTCATTGAGGAGTAATGTTGACTTATATTTTTAAGAATCAATGAATTTAAGGTGGACTTATAGTAATTTAGGTTACTTAAGGGAATGATTAACCTATCTTGGGTAAAATATGTTTAGGTTAGCTACTTTTGTTATAATATGTTAGGAGTGGTTGATGTTTTTCAGAGATGAACAATGAAGTTTATTTTGGAAGACTATGTTATCAAATAATTCTTGTATTTGGGGTTCAATCTTAGTTTGGTTTATTTTGAGGAATTTTAAGGACCGTTATTTATGGAATGGTCTATGATGAACTTTGGGTAGTACCATGGAACTTTGAAGATTTAAAAGTAGTTTCCATTCCTATGGGATTCTTTCTTTTTGAAGAGTTGTTTATCTTAAACTTTCTATTTTTGGGATAATGATTAAAGACAGAAGAAATAGATAGTCAATCTTTTGTGGATTATGTGATTTTCTAGAAGACGATTCTTGTGCTTTTGATGAGACCATGTGTTTTTGAATTCTCATCATTTAGAGAAAAGATTAGTTTTGGTAGACTTATTAAAGGATGAAACTCTACTTGAAGGTAGGTATATTTTCTTATGTTTTTGTTCTATGTAGTAAATGAATTCCTCAAAATTATGAAAAGGAAGTAAAACAAAAACGTTGTTGGTTTACGTTTCTTACTAGGTAATCAAAGACTGCTTACACACATCATAAGTTTTGGATTTTATGATGGTTAACTTTCTCCTAATCATGTTTTCTATTACTCTCTCTCAGAACTTGACCCTTTGTTTTCCCATCCATGTCCATGTTTTCCTACATGGAATCCTAGTGTGGGTTATCTCGGGTGACCATTGTATTTCCATTTCTTTCTTTTAAAGTAATAGTTTTACTGACTCCTTTTCCATTGTGGTAATTTCAATGAAATTTCAAAACCCAATTTTAGAAATTGCGAGGACGCAATTTCTTATGGGGGGCAGATTGTAACGACCCAAAATTTTGAATAAATCTTCTTTCCTAATTTTTTGTGTTATTTTATTTTTTTTATACTCAACAAAAATGTTTCATTTTATAACATGAGTATAATAAAAATGAGACCATTGGGTTTTGACTGTTATATGACCATTGGTCAATATGACCACTGTAAACTAAACGGTTTGATTATTTTCTCTAAATACAAGTAATCTTGGTTAATTAATATAGAAAGAAGATTCGATGGCCTCACCTAGTAGTAATGGACCGATCAAAGCCCATCTAACTGAACTTGGGAAAGAAGTAGCACCACTGGCTTTTGCTCTGGACCAAACCCAAGCCGAAATTAATCGTGTGAAGCTAGAACGGAATCGCCTTTGTGAGAATTTTAAACTGATAGAAATTACTACTCGTGCGATGTTGGCCGAGCCTCCCTCAAATTCTCTCACCTTACAACACCTTACACTTAGGTCCTATGCTGGTGTGATAAGGGACTTTGTAAGGAGACTGTAACTGCCTTGTGTAATCCTTTGTTTTAAATAAAAAATTGGGATTTCTTCTTATGATGAAGTTTATGAATTTTCAAATGACCGGATAAATAGAGTATGCATATTTTTGATGAATTTTAGAAAAAGGATATTATAAAAATGTTTATGTAAACGTTAAATAATTAAAAACGTGTAATGATACTCAAAAAATGGTCTTCTACAATTATGTCCATTATGAAATTTAAAGTCTAATAAGATCAACTTGATTTTTGATGAATAGTAAATTATGAATAGTTATTTTATGCTTAGGATTAGTAATGTGACCAAATGGATTAGTAATCTCACTTAATGAAAGTATTAATATAATCTAGGAACCTTGATTAAGTAATGTGATTCAATAAAATGGTTAAATAATTGTTTCATAAATTATTATTCAAGTATTAGTTTTTTCAGATGAATAGTGTTTTTAATTAAAAATTAAATTAAAAATATTTAGAAGATTAATTTTATAAAATGGATTTCATTTTTTAACTCAGAGCATCGATATTATGTTAAGGTAATTTTTGGGGTTTTTTCTGAAAAAAATGAATTTTCAGTAAATTGTGTATTTATTTAAAAATTTAATTAAAAATATTTTGAAAATTATTTTTATAAAATGGATTTTATTTTTGAAATCAGATCATTGATATTTGGTTAATGTGAAATTTTGGGATTTTTCTGAGAAAGTTGAATTTTTAGTGAATAGTAAAAATACATTTTTAGGGTTTCAATATGTTTAATAACATCATAACAGTGTCATGGTGATGCCATGAGATATTTTAAGGGATGGTCGACTAAAGGGGATGAATAATTGTATGAGGTGTCCCAAGTGGCCAATACCATGGGAAAATACCATGGGCAAGCCCATGGTTTTTCCAAAACCACCAATGAGGTGTCCCTTGGCCATTAATGCCTTGTCCCCTCACTTTCCCTATACATATCAAGCAATCCCCTCATCCATTCGACTCCACACTCTAACCAAACGAAGTTCTAGTCTCATTACCTCCAAAGGAGTCCTCCCAAGGTTCCCTCAAGCCCTCAAGGTCCCAACCTTTGAGTTTTAAGAGTTACATTTTAAGGTAAGGGATCTTACCTCTCTCTTTCTTTTTAAGTACACTCTTTTATGTCATTGTTTTTAAGATCATATTTCTTATGATTGGGATGTTCTATTGTATTAATATTACTGTAATTTTTATTTTCATATGATGAGGGACCCTATTTTATCTCATCAAACCATTTTTTATGTTTTGAGTGGCGCCGTTAGGCTGCCGAATTTTCGTAAGAGATCCTACCTCTCTCTTTATTTTCAAGTACTATCATTTTTGTCATTTCTTCTAATCTCTATGTTCTTATGTTGGGGATGTTATTTTATATTCATCCTACTTCCCTTTTTATGTTCATATGATGATACATTCTCTCTTACTCTCATCATTTTGGTTTATGAATGTTTAAGTGGCGCCGTTAGGCTGCCGAATTTTTGTAAAGGATTCTTTCACCCTTCTCATTTTCAAGTTCTATTTTCTTGACAAGTCTTTCAAGTTATTTTTTCTATCATGTTGGGGGATGATCTATAAATCTATAATACTAATCTTTTATGATCATATGATGAGAGACCCTATTTTATCTCTTCAATTCAGTATTTTGATGTTTTACGTGGTGCTGTTAGGCTGTCGAATTTTTAAGGGATTCGTTCACCTTTCTCATTTTTCAAAGTTCTACTTTCATGTAAATTATTTAAAGTTCCTTTTTATTTTGTTGGGGGTATGACCTCTAAATCTATCATACTTATCTTTTATGTTCATATGATGGGAGACCCTATTTGATCTCATCAATTCATTTTTTGATGTCTAAGTGACGCCGTTAGGCTGCAGAATTTTCATAAGAGAAATCTTATTTTTTCTTCCGTTCATGTTATTCATTTCATATGGTACATATTTCAAATTTGATTACCATGTTCATATATCCTTCATATTCTGTCCATGTACTGTTTTATGGGACATTTATGAATGTTTGACCCATGTCCCCTCTCTTTTAAATGTTTTCTAAAACCTCGAAATGTAGATGTTATGCTGCAGAATTTTCGTCTCAAAATGCCTCTCTCTTTTCTCAAAATTATTTTATGTTATTAAATGAATAATAAAAGATCTTATTTCTACAAGAGGTATTCAAATATATATAAAAATGTTCTATTCTTAATTCTGGGATTTACATACATGAAAACCGCTTTCCCTTTCTGTGGGATTAAAGTGACCTAAAGATCATGTCTTTAAAGCAGTTTTTAAAACGTTATGATTATGAAATGAAACCCATTTTATTTATGATATATGGGTTTTTTATGAAATCATTTATGATGATATATGTGGCTCACATGATAATAAAGACATGTCAAGGGTGCACCCAGATAGCGCTCCAATGCATTGGGTAAAGACTTAATCTCTAGACATGACCTTTTAGACTGATACCTTGGTGAATAACCTTGGTAATTTTTAATGACACCTTGGGGATGGACCTTGTTGAAATGAAATTATTTTCAATATTAAATGTTGTAGCCACATCTTCATGTTATGAAAAATGTTATTTTTATTATGATATATCTCATGATTTATTTCTCAGGCCTTAAAGTTATTTTCATGACCTTATAGAAGTATCTCATGTTCACATGTAAAATGATTCTCTTGTTTCCCTTACTGGGCCTTCAACTCACACTTTCTTTTGATGTATGTCCCCAGGTTATGAAATGCTGTAATGAACCTAGGATGAACATGAGGAGAAGCTTTTCAAGTGTTTAAGAAGAATGCTTTATGTTTTCATTTTTTAAGTTCCTGGTTTCCAAGACACTAAACCTAAAATATCCTCGGTTTTGTAAAATGTAATGAATGTTTATGTGATAAAAATTCGGGATACTATATTTACATACCCTTACTATGAATATAGGATCACCCATTTTTTATGTTATATTTCTCCCAGGTTGCGAAGAAGAATATAATGAATGCTGTGTAGGGACACAATTGGCGTAATGGATGTTTCCAATAGAAATGATTATTATTTTTCCTTTAAAGTTTTAATAATGGAAATAAATATATATCCTATTTTATAAAACTACTAAACTATCTTTTCCTCTGGGATTTGATTCCTTATAATGATCTAATGTAATTAAAAAATGCACCCATTTAGGATTCTTTGGTTGAGGCATTAGATATGACCATAAGTTGTTTTGGAATATCTATCACAAATTCTCTTCCTAATAAATTGATATAGTATTTTTATAGATAAATACAATTCATGATTAATATAACATCAAATATAACTAGAGGGAGGACAATAAGATACTTAGAAATCACTTTCTCACAAACTCCAACGAGAAAAGAATCATAAATGTGAAGTGTGATCATCTTATTATTAAGTGCTTTCACTACTAATTTCACATCTAATATTTCATAGGATTTTAATTATCCTTCATATATATTTATCATAATATAATATAATTCATATAGATAATCTCGAAATAAGATATTCCAATATTTGATTATACTTATCGCAACACCAACCTTATCATTATATCTTTAACCCCTTAGTACAAAAAATGGCCAGTATGACCATCAAGAATCTTTGATCAGAGTTATAAATAATTCATAGGATATCTAAATATTGATACCTTTTTTCAATCATTTATTCAAAAATGATTATACTGGGTCATCGATGGTTATAATCAATTCAAATCCTTTATGATGGTTTTTAATGTGATTTTGGATTTCCAAATCCAACCCCGATGTGTGTTAATCCAAGAGTACAAATTAGGCTCATCAAAATATACTATGTGATCATAAATTTAATAAACAATGTTACATTTTCAATGTTATTGCCTATTAGTAATACTAAGATAAATCCACACCTTCTTGTACTATCTAGAGAGGGATGCAATTTCATAAAAACCACTCACTCCATCATTCAGAAAAATTCTAGGACATTTTCATATACAAAGTCTTATCCAAGGGGTTCTTACTAATGATTTATTATCATAGTTTCTAAAGGACAAATAATCCTTTCTCTAATACAAACAATAGTGACTCATAATTTCCAAATATAGATATATAATCTTATTAGAAAAATTTTCATTATATAACATAAGGATCTATGATGTAATTTTATAAGTATTGTATCTTTGGATACTTCGAAATATAAAAGACTAGTTTATAATTAAATTATATCATTTCCCAAGAAGTTATTCATAATAATAATAATTCATATACATATCATAAATTATACTATTCTTCATACCCGGGGGAAAGGAAACATAACAAAGGGTGAGATCATATTTTCATTAAGGGTAAGTAGGAGAGATATCAATCGATGATCATATGAATTCATAGGAAAATCCTATGGTTATGAGAATCTAAATATAAATTAAAATGTTTATTCCAAATCTATTAGGTATTTTAAAGATGATTCAAGGGAAAACATGATTATTTAAAAATAAATGAATAATAAGAGTGAGAAATAACATAAATAAATCATTAACCATATGTTTAAGTCATATTGGGTAGAACAATCATAATTGTGGAAATAATTTTATATTTCATAGTTAACTTATGATACCATCAAATCATAGATGATAATAAATCAACACATATTTCACTTAGAGGATCAAGAACATAAATCTATTTTCTATAACTTATAAAGAACATCAACTTTTTTCCCATAGAAGATCTGGGACATTGATATGTTTCACATAGGGGATCAGGAACATCGACTTGTTTCCCATAAGAAATCTTTCACATCAACTTGTTTCCCATATTTATTTCATGAGATATAATTATTTACCAAATTCATTATAGGTATATATAATTCGAAAACAAGCTATCACATAATGAAAACCATACATATAAATTCTATAAAATCAATATAAATTCATCAAATCTTCATCTCATAACCTGTAAATATATAATAGGTATCATAATCTTTTCATCAGTCCATCACAGCATTACCCATGGAAAAAGTAATTGGATTGAAAAAAAACATATTCAACATAATTATAAAATATATAGATAAAGAATAATTTTAATTCACTTAGATCATATCACTAGAAAATTATAAAAAACACAAAATGATTTTGTCATTCATAAATAAAAATTCAATAAGATTATCATTTTAATAGAGTTGTGGAAAATATTCTTTCTAATCTGAAATAAAAACCTTAAAATATTAAAATTCCTCAAAAAACAAAGAAACTTTTTTTTATTAAAATGATATTATGATCCTTTAAATGGAAGCTTTAAATCCTTGAGAAGTTATGTTGATGAGAAATACCATTTTTGCATTAAATATTTAAATAAATGCTTCATTCACATTTTCATTAATTTTTTTAAAAAAAATCATAAATAGATTATAATATTCCTTTTAAAACATTATGAAAAGTGTCATATATGGGTAAAAATTTCATTATAAAATAATTGGAGAATATTAAAAAAAATTCTAAAATTTCATGAATATATGGACATAGAATAAAATAGTTTATTGAGTGATGAAAAAAATATACTTAGTTTTTCCTAAATACTATTTTTCCTTGTTTTTTTATTAAAGAGTGTAAAATGGAAGGAAAACTTTTATTACATTTTAATATCATTGGATAAAAAAATTATTGAGTTTATTGATAGATATAACAAAATATTTCATTATCATAAAATTAATCAAAAACAATCCTGATAAATAAAGACATAGAAACATAAAACCTACCCCAGTTTCGTAAATTCTGAATCATAATCGCGATGAAATAATTAACCATATATGGATATGTATATAATAATATTTAGAAAAATAGTCATAAAAATATAAATTGACTATATATATACACCGCATAAAATAATCAATTGGTGAATCTGGAAAGTGTCTCATAGAAATAAATGTGAGATAAAAATCTCTTGATGTGATGGTAATATTTCTAATCGTAAGGCACATGAAATAATAGCCTCAAATAAAAAATTAAATATAAAAAAAGTATAAAATATATAAAATATATAAATGGAGAATAATATATTCAACATAAGAGGAATTAGGTTTAATATAATATAATATGACTCATTGAAGTAAAATTGAGACTAAATCTTTTACCTCAAATATCGAATTCAATATTATGAATTGAAACAATAAATATAATATATATAAATTTATAATAAATCAATTCATAAAACATAAAAATAAAAATAATATCATATATGATATACTTATATCCTTTTATTGCCCTTTAATTGACAATTCTTTTTTAGTATCCCTTCTCAGGGTGATAATTGCTTCGTTTTTTGTGTATAGTTCCATTCAGTATATTTTTTCCTCATACATTGTTAATGGTTAATTAATATCCATATTTTTAATCATGATATAAATATATTATGTATTAATTATATACATATCTATATTCAAAGATAACAATAAGATAAATAAAATTAAATTACACCATTCATGGAAATAGTAGGTCTGCGTATGCATGAATGTTGTTTATATTTTTCCCAATGATGAAATAGAATAATGGTTAATATTATTTCACCATTATAAAATAAATTTTATATCATTTGAATCATATATATATTCATTAAATCTATCTTTTCTACCAATAATTTCAAAATTTAATTAAAAATGTAATGCATTACTTCACAGAGGCAGTCATCCACATATACACAGGAGCGATGTTTTCAATTTCCAATCGTTCAAAGGGTAAAAAGGTGTATGTTATATTATAATTTCATATATATAATTATTTAGAAAAAATCATATAAAATGGTAATATTCAACATTATATCCTAATGTGGGAGGTGATGATAGAAAAAAATACATCTTTCTGTGAGACAGTAGTCCAAAATACACATGATTGGCAGTTTCATTTCCCATTTCAAGGGAGAGGGAGTGTATGTAGGTTATAATGATAAAATAATGAAATATATTTATATGAGAGATATTTATATTTTCATATCATCATATTTTAGTGAATTTTGATGGAGGCAGAAGAAGAAATAAAACAATAACTGATGGTTTGAGATTAGATTTTTTCTTCGGAGAACCATTATAGGTTTACCCCTAAATCCTTATTAGTATGGTACAATAATAAAAAAGGCCTCTAGACATGGGAATGGAATTATGTAATTACATTGTGAATGTGATATTAGATAAAAATGCTTTGGATGTTGTAATATGAGTGGAGAGTGTCTTCCTATTTATAAGTAGAGTGGTGGACACACATGGATGTTTGGAAAGAAAAAAAGAAAAATAAATTTTATACACAAACCAAAATTCTCCACAACGGATCATTATGAATCATTAGATGATATATATTCAAAATATTTATAAAAATATGAATTGGATATGTTTTTAGGTCATTTAAACCCTTACATTTTTTAGTTTAACCTTTGTAAACCAAATCTAACCAGTTCGAGAGTAAATAATGGTTACACGTTTTATTACTCATTATGAAAACATTAATTTTTTGTTTTTATATATTATTAATTAATCTGATAAAAAATATTTAATAAATTATATCAATTTAAAAACATACAATTTGTATAATTTAAATTAAAATGAAAACCAGAGATTGATGAAATGGAGGGTTTCCAAAGAAAATATTTTCATAAGTATAATATTTATTAGTATCAAAAGTGGAAATGAAATTGATTTTTATGACATACATTGTATTAATAAAGAAAATATTTGAAAACTATTATATTTTTTAAAAATCAATAATAAAATTAACTTTGTATTATTTTAAATAGAAATTTTATTTTTTTAAAAATAATTAGTTTTCTCAATTCATAGAAAACATAAAATTTTCAAAAAAGTTATTCAACATTATCTCAAATATATTATTGTAATTATTATTTAGAAAATTTGATTTTTTAAAAAAATTTCTAAAATTATAAACAATTTACTTTTTTAACTTATTCACAAAAGTAAAGAAAACATTTTTTTGGGGAAATACATTTTTAATGAATATAAATACATAAAATAATAAGGTATTTATTTATCATTATATTTTGTTTATCTAAAATGATTATAATTATTTTTAAAAAGTTGGTTATTCTTATAAAAATAATAACATTTATTGACTTGGTTATTCTCGTCGTATTAGTTTAATAATAATTTAGTTGTATATTTTGGTACACCACGAATCAGTATAGCGTGTAACACATGATATCAATGAAATTAAATTTATTTGAAAATTAATTCACAAAAACTCATGGTGTTATACCATAATGAAAATTACAATAATAATAAAACATGGTGTATAGTCGGAAAAAAACAATAGAAGAAAAAAATGTGAGTGAAAAATAATCAATAATAAATCATTATCCATGTGAACCGAATATAAGAATAAGTAATACCTTTCTAGAATAAGTATAGTAATATAAAATCATTTCCTTATTTAGGGATCACTAATATGAATATCATCGTATTATGGTTTCACTCCACATTCCATCATTTCTTTTGATGAGGTTCACTCCTAAGATTCTCTTATTGGAGAATGTTCCTTAATGGAATGGGTTTCCACCAAATTAGAATTCTAATTATCTCATGAGATATCTTTATTTATAAAATTCATTTGAGGGTTGTATAATTATAGTAAAATCTATCACATAAGTAAAACCATAGATATATGTTTTATAAAATTATAAAAAACTGTCATATCATAACCTGTGGAAAATATATGGGTTTTAAAACTATATAAATGTCATAATTATAAACTGTCTAGAGAGTGGATAAATAAGGAAAATTTGGATATTATCAACATTAAATCATATAAAACGTTAAATGATGTTGTTGAAGATGAAAATACCATTAAAAGATAAATCGTCCAT
This sequence comes from Viscum album, assembly GCA_963277665.1. NCBI lineage: Eukaryota > Viridiplantae > Streptophyta > Magnoliopsida > Santalales > Viscaceae > Viscum > Viscum album. Next base: position 1,985,474,535 of record OY728119.1, read on the forward strand.
TTCAAGAGGAAAATACAATTTTCAATATTAAATCACTTATTTAAAATAAAAAAATTTGAATACTTTTAAGGAACAAATATTCATTAAAAAATAATACTAAATAAATAAATATATATATATATTAATCTAAAAATAAAAAAGTGTTAATTATTGTGAGATAATGTGTTTATGTGGTGTGCATTAAAAAAATTCCTTTCAAATTTTCTACAAAAAGACATAAGTATCATATTTCAATAATGATAAGAAGATTACCTTCAAACCGTGGTGTATATAGTAAATTATAAATAAAAATGAATGTAAATAATATTACGATAATGTTGAAAATATTTTTTAAATCATTTCAATGAAAATATGTACATGGATGAAAATAGTTTTCGTCCAAAGAGAACAATAATGTCAGTTTTCATTAAAAAAATTATTTTATTTCTGTTGAGTATATAAATAGTGTAAAATGAAAGGAAAAAAATTCAATATCCATAATTTAAAAAAATGATAATAAAATATATATTATTTTAGAGATACATATCATATCATTTAATCATCTGAAATTAAATAATAAACAGTTCAGGTCAAAATGATATTAAATTATACAACCCACACCCCAAATCAATCTTGCTTCATAAGAAATATAGGATTATATATAACACCATTAATATTAAAATACTTATATACCAATACCATAATAAATACAATAATACCATTCATGTTTTATGTATAATATCTTATCACCTTTTCATTATTAATATTTCGTTATCATCATCCTATTGGGATTTAAATGCTTCATTTTTCACTTATGTTTTGGATCGATAGTTATGGTACCCCAATTTAATCATAGTTCATCATTCTATATAATGTTAATAATGGTATAAATAGCATATATATTCATTAAATTTATTTTTATAACCATTAATACAAAGTGGTTATGGAAAATTAATTACATCTTTATATAGAGGCGGTAGTCCGTACATAGAACGTGTGATGTTTCCATTTTTTAATGGATAAAATATTTTATAGTTAAATAATAATCCAATATTATAGAATCATTATTATATTAAAAATATAATATAAATATATTAATAAAAATAATAAAACCCATCCATAAAAAATGGTGGTGGTAAATTAATCTTATTGCTATGTGGAAGAGGTACTTCACATGTTCACAAAAGGGTTACTTTTATCTCCCATTTGAGGAAGAAGTTGTGGTAAATGGTTGTTAACTAACTATAATAAATCCAAATTATATTTACAATAAATTATAAATCATTGTTTTATGGATATAACATATTTAGTTAAAAGTATAAGAATAAATAAAATTAAAATATCTTGGTCAAGATTTATACATCATTTTGGAAATTCCTCCTTTGGATCACACCTTATTCCGTGAAGGATAAAGATTATAAGAATAAAAAATATATAGGGTAAATAAAATGAATCTATGTAATATTTTAATCTAGGATTTATGTTCTATAAGGATCAAAAGGAATGAAAAGGGAGGATAAGAGCTTCCCTTTCACAAGTGAGTGGAGACACACACATGGTATTTTATAAATGATTTCGATTATAAGGTCATTTGGAAGAAGGTGGTTCTAAATTTCCATTTATTATAAATTAGGATACAAAATTTTAAAAAATATCTTCAAATAAGAATAATTATTCATGTTTTGGTAGAAATAATTTGATTATATCTTAATTTAACCCCCCTTTAACCGATTTTAACATTAATTGTTGTAACAACATTTTACTCTTATTACGATTCATTGTGGGAAAGTTTTAATTTAACATTAATAAACAATATGAATTTTTAATTTAAAAAATATTGCTTCCATATTCCAGATTCAACTTCTATAATTTATTGAGAGTAATTTTAATTAAGCATGAAAACTCCAACAAAAACCTTTTTTAGAAAAATTCATTTTAAGCATAAAACAAAATCTAGTTACCTTCCATTAATGGTAAAAAACCAAAAAAGAGTTAACATATATGAAGGAATATATAATATAAAAATATAATTAATAATAATATTTAATATATATTAATTTATTTTATTATATAAAAGACACTTTTCACCCAAAATGACATTATTTTTGAATTTTTTAAGCCCAAGAATATACACAAACTAAAATCATGTTTAATGATGATTATAATTTAATTAATTATACTACTTATAGTTAATATATTATTATGTTAATTTAATATAAATCTCAAAATATAATGTTACTTTTAATTGAAAATAAATGACAGGTTTTTTAAAAGTTTAAATTTTTCACTACTCAAAGAAAAATATTTCTTTAAAAAAAATTAAATAAATTCACATAAAAATAATTTTGAAATTATATTTTGATTAAAAATATCCGGTTATTAAAATTAAATAGATTATAATTATATAAATTATTTAAAAATTTTTCTCATAAATTTAAATTATAACCATTATTTATGAAAAAATTGTTTGGAATCAAAACATTATATTAATGAAAACTTAGTAACAATTTTTTTTACAATAATCCAAAATTTTGAATTATTTGAAATCATTATTCACAATAATCATAATATGGATATTAATATTGAAACCCTCAAATTCAATAGAAATTTTGTTAAGGGTTATTATACTAAGGTTCATTTAGACATGAGGCTGTGTGTAAATCAAGCTATCATACACATGGAATTTTTTGAAAAACAATTATATTCGAGAATCTCAATATTACATGAAAACAATAAGATTGAAAACCAATTATGTACTCTCATTTATTCATTCACAAGACATAGTAGGTTCTATGTATATTCATTTCTATACATAATTTCCTTGATCATGTTTCTAATAAATATTAATACACAAAATTATAATAAGTTAAACTAATGAAAATGATCATACGAACATGAAAACTAAATCATAATATGTTTTCTCACCATTATTTCATCATTTGACAAATTCAGTTCATTCTAATTTTCTCTATATCATTATTTATTTTACTTATTAACCTATTTCTATATTCTAAAAAGTAGATCAATTCTTCATTATGGTTCAAAAATACAATTTGATCATCGAAATAATATCCCGATGGAGTATATATCTAGTTATGAAATATTAGGCTCACTCATCCCGAATTAGTGTGATGATTGAGTCAATAATTGAAAAACATTTTTAGGGTAAATACACTTGGTGAATTTTTTATCCTTTCACATCCACATGGAAATATCAAGATTGGAATTTATTTATAAGAGAACCACATAATAAATAATTTACCAGTGTCTTAAAATTTTGTACTATACACAGACTAGTGTCTAGGGGTTCCACCAAGGTTCATAAACACCAATCCCCAAATAAAATTAAGATTATTACTTTTGCAATAAATTATTTTCCTATCCCAAAGGATTATCTAGACCTTTGAAACAATGAGCAGCTATAAATTATCAACCATTAAATTATCCAAAAAAATCATAATTTCTAAATTCATCTAATCCCAACTCTGATACAAACTTTGACTCTCTGGAACTACGTTCTCGAATCTAATACTCAAACACACATTATTTACATACTATCTTTAAAACCAACTATGAATTCAAAGACATAAATATCCAATAATTACATGATATAATGTAAATATTTAATTAAATACACACCCTAAACATTTTAGTTTATTTCATTGTAGAATGAGGAAAAACATAATTTATGAAGACCAATGTCTTTCCCATCTAATGGATATTTTTTACAAAATATAAGAATGCATATAATCCATAATGAGTATTCAACATATATCAAAAAATTATCCACTCATCATATGCTTCTAAAAATATCACGTAGACTAATTTTATTCATAATATAGGAAATATAAACATAAGAAAACAACGAGATCAAATTCTATTTAGGAGAATGTAATAATTTAGGATTCGATTACGTAATCATTATTACCTAATATGATATATATATATATATAGAATAATTCCATAGTCAATTGAAACTGAGAGATTGGAAAATGCATGATAAGAACAAAAAATATGGATATAAATAAAAATTATCTCACATGAATTGAGTGATCAATTTCATACATCAAATAATATTATCAAGGCCTTATTGCACAAAACGTATACAGATATTGGGGAGGTATATACAAAATCACATGTTGTTTTGTCTCATGATACCATTTGATACATTTAGGGGATGTGTAATTCTGAACTCTACCTATCAGTCGTTTTAGTATAATATATTTCTTATAAAAGTGAAAAAGCCTTTTTATACTATTCCCTATAGAACCTCCTGATGAATAAAATCATGGATACCTATATAATGAAAAATAAAAAATTTCAAAACATACTCAACCAGAATTAACAGTCAATAATAGTCAATAATATCAATACATTCCCCATGTCAATAAACATGAAATCTAGTTCATAACCCATCAATAAGCAGTAGGTGTATGAAAAAAAATATATAGTAAAATTTCAAATAATAATTTTTACTAGAGTAAAAAAATAATAAACATCGATAAATTTACCCATTTCAAAAGAATAACATTATTTATAGGTGAACATCAACCAATATGATTAATTTAAAATCTAATGTTCTTAATTTATAGAGAAATGAGTACATGAATAAGTTTATAATTTAATAATATAATTAGAAGCCATCCATAAGGAGAATGATTTTTTTTGAAAAATAAAATTACCATATTAAAATAAAGGATATATAAAAGGGTGTTGATATAAATATAAAATACACTCATTTAAAAATTCATTAATCGGTATAAAAAATATAGAGATTATGATTCAAATTGTATGATATTGTGAGTTTAATACCAAAAATGATTATATATATATTAGAGGATAAATCCTGAAACAAATATCCCTTTAAGGAAAATAATTTTATATAATCTATTGAAAATCAATATTAAATTTTAAAATAACTTTTTGAAATAATTTTTAACATTGAACTAATTACAATTTTTTATGTTTCTTTATAAAAATAAATTTCAAAAAGATAGTTTGAAATATTTTTAAAACATTTAATTTTTAAAGGAATCACAAATAATAGACCCCTTAAAATAAATGAATGTTATTTTGGTAAAAATATAGGAAGAAGAAAAAAATATGAAATTTATTGTAAATAACCTTTTATTATATTAAAAATACATTTTCTCAAAAATCACATTGTAAAAGTAGCATAACAGATTAATTTTATATAAAAATAAATTTCATCCCATATATTTAGATAATTTAATATAAATAAATTATTATGGTTAGAGTACCCTTAGTAAAATAATTAAGTACTCAATTAAATGATATTTGAGTTATCAATATCCCTAATGGGAAACATATTCCATGATATACGATATATTTCTAAAATATTATATTATATGGTAGAATTGAAAATTCATTGAAATGAAATATAATATAACATAATATTATAATATTGTAGAATATACCAAAAATTAATGTAAATATTTATGATTATAACTCAATTAATGAAAATGGAGTCACCAAAAACCCTTACAATTGGTTAAAAAATTGAGTTAAAACCCATTTTATGAAAATTTAAGAATATTTAATCAGTATATATAGGAAAAATATAAGATAAATATATATTCATGAGAAGATGATAAAAAACTCATAAAAAATTGTTCAAAATATAAACATGTATCAATGAATTAATGTTTGAGATAAGGAACCCTTGATTCTATAGTAACATTTTAGTCAAGTCCCCATAAAAGTGATAACTTATAATTTAAGATTAAATAATGTGATTAAACAGTAATTCATGACAAGAAATATTAAATAGGCAGTTTATATATTACATTAATGAAATTTGGAGCATAATAACAAACATGTCTTAAAAAAATAAATTTGAGATGAAACCCCTTACCTTGGCTCTGAGTCATTTTCCATAGTATCCAAACCCCCTGAATAATTAAATTAATTTCCTTACATACATACCCATGAAACTTATTAATAACTATAAAAATATATAATCACCATATATAATTATAACACTAGATTAAAATCCCATTCTATATGACCCATGCTATTTCGGTTTTTTAAAATATTACTAGGCATGGAGAAGATTGTTCAATCATGATCACTCAAACAAATCACTGAATCACCACCCATTATTTGGTCAAATGAGTTCCTCCTTTGAAATAAATAAAATTTAATTCAAAATGGGACTCATTCCCTCAAAAAAATCGATGAAGTATTCCCCACCATCGGGTTTCCTTATACCACTCATCATGTTAAAACTCAATAGGTTCAATCATCATTACATCTGTGCTACTCCCTCCAAGACAAACTCATCCACAACTAGTTCTTAAAACCATGTCACACGTGATGACACCAATATTTATAGTGAAATATCAAATTATCATTCAAATATTTATGCCTGTACACCCAAAAGTCCTAATCAACTCCACATCATTGCTAAAATTACACATAGACACCCATTAATACAAAATTCAGTAGGCATCAATGCCTCAAATGTGACTACCTGAAAATCATTTAAACATAAGGTTAGTATGTTCTACTTCCACATGATCCATAACCTAAACAACACAACAAGACATTGGCACATTTTTTAATCTCTATCTCATTGAATCTAAATGATTTCCCACTACCATGGAACTAGAACATAAACTCGACTCACACTTTTGTTAAACACCAATAATCAAAACAATGCCCATGTTCCAAAATCAATGATCATTCCTCTACCACATTTTAGTCCATTCAATCCTTTTTCACCATCAATACTCATCTTCCAAATTAGGAATCTCACTGATGCCATGATTTCACTATGATCTCCAAACACCTATGTGATGTCCAAAAATCAAAAATCGTCTACACAAGATCAACTATCCTAGTCCAAATAGTATTTGGTCACAAGTGATTATCCCATCAGAACACACATAAAATCAAATAGGGGTTGGGATCTGAATTATCATGCCCCAAAATTATGCTTGACCAAAGCACACTAGCACTCTACTATCTACCTAATAAATATTGAAGGAATCTCCATGTATCTACCTTATATAGTTTCACCAATTCATCCCTGATATAATGGGAAGGTTTCTTTCAAATTTTTACAAAATCAAAGGAATAAACATGAATATATCCCAAATCATATCACATCTCTTAAATAGTAGGGGATCCCCAACCATCTCTAAGGGTACTAAAAAACATCTTTGCATGAGAAATCTCTATGTGTACTCAGAAGCCTCAAGAAGCCCATTACATAGGCTATACATGCATAGAATGTCTCATCAAAATTTTGGGGAAATTTCATGATTCTCAATCATATAACAAAAATCATTATCCCGAGCAACATTTCAAAGAAGTAGGCTCTCCCACTTAACCCATTGATATCACACCATAGGGGTCCTTACTTGTTGTTAGTATATATCGATTCTATTATTAATATTACATGAAAACATAAATTCCAAAAACACACTCTATTATTCTCATGTATCTCCTGAATCACACACCAAAATCAACCGCCATGTCATAAAGAACCCACCCCCTCTATGTTTCTTAACATTAGACTAATTTGAGGAGTCTTAGGTCTCATCCACTCATAAATAGTGACATTATCCTACTGTAATCCTTATTTACTATTCCATAGTCAAATGGTTTGTTTGAGTGGAATTCCATTATGAATCTATACTCGAAAACACTATATAGGTTTTTTTTAAAACTATTCATAACGAAACATATTTCTCTCAGAACTAGTATCATAATCACCAACCAAGGGTATATCATGAAAGAACCTAATTTTTATAATGACTTACATGGGACCCTATACATTCTATATACTAAGGGAATGTATAGATATGTTCAAGAATAATATCATCGTAAATCCATGTGACATGTCATAAGAAAAAACAATATTTTTTTCCAACTGAGTTGAATTCCAATTCAAATTATACTAGAAAACACTGTATATGTTGATACTGTCACGTTAAAAAAACATTAACCTCATTACCAAAAATATTATTCTAACCAAGTCTAGTGAATGTCATATAAATCATATGCTTGAAGTATGATGCATTAGAAAGATCCTCTATCCCACACACCAAGATACATAAACATAATAACCCATGAATCATAATTCTCAAAACCCATTTGTGTAATTCTAGGAGAAAATAATATGACCATAAAACCATAATCTAAGAATTGAAATCTTATATCCCTAGTAACCCAATCTTCATACCAAAAATGGTTTTCATGATGCACCCATTTAATATCCATCATAATATCCAAAACATTCATATGTCACATGTACACCATATATCTAACTAATAAAAAATAGTGACAATCATGGTTATATAATTCACAATAAGGCTCTGATACCTGTTTTTTCACATTCTGACTAGGTTCACTCTAAACCCTAACCATATCGAGGGTGATAAGACCTCAGGCGCAACTTTAAATTAAGACTATAATATTATTTCTAACCATATATAAAATGAAATAAAACTATTTTAACATATAATAAATTTTCATTAATATTGATAATAAAATAATGATTAAAATAACATTTTTTCTACAAAAAATGTATTTCAAAAAATTATATATTTTAGAATAATAGATTTTTAATCAAATTTTGAAATTAAATTAGATTTAATGGAATAAAAATTGGGATTCATCCAATAAAAATTTGTTATGAAAAGCTATATTATATTTTTAGTGGAAAAATTATAATAATGATTGACATTTGATCAAGATTAATAAGTGTTATCACGGGTAATCTAATGTAGATAAAATATAACAAAATTAATTAGAAACATATTCCATATAAAATATATTTGTTTGGTTGTATATTCATACCTACATTTCCCACAACCATTTCTCAAAAACATTTTCCCCTCAATCTCTCTAAACTATCATGAAATTCCATTTTTACCATATACCAAAACAAATTCCAATGATTCACCATTATGTTTTAACTACAATTTGAGATCAATTACACCATTTTCAATGAACTTAAATTGTTTTAATTTCCCTTGAATAACTACCCAAATTATATCTTCTATATCACTTATAAATATTTTATCCTCTATCCTCAACAATTTTCCCCAATTACTTCCTTCCGAAAGGTTAATTCCAAAGAATAACCAAAGTATCCATTAAAGTATTACATTCCCTTTTACTCCCTTTATTTATCATTATCATCTACCCACCTCCAAAAAACTACTATAAAAATGTATATAATTTAATAATTATAAATAAAAAACTAAAATTTTATTATATTGACGAAATAACCATGATCTATTTCTCTTTCATTAGATCAAAAAAATAAAACATTAATCATGCGTGTGTGTAGAAAACTACTTGCATGATAGAAAAATTTCATTTTTAATCTCTATCCTGAAATTCTAGTTTATGAAATGGATTTTGTGAATATATATGTTATTCATGTGATTATTTATTTTCTGTAAATAAAAATTATTTATTTGACAAGAAATATTATCAATAAGCGTTCATTGTATAACTAATAACATAAAACATGTATAGAAAGTGAAAAATGAGTTTATTTATATGTTAAAAATTCCATTTTATTAGAATAATTCATATAACTAATACCAATTATAATTCATAAAATTAATAAAAAAAGTAATCTCATTTTTATTTTGTGATAGTGATACTACTACAAAACAATCTCTTACATAGCTATACTCTTATATATATTGTTTCACATTCATATTGGGTTGGTTTAACCGACATCATGAAAATGAAATTAATTTATATAATGAATGGAATTGGAAACATAATATTATATAATAATAGTTAAAAAATTAATGTTTTTGTCTCTGTGTTTTTCATATTAGCATTTAAACTATTAACTAAGATACAACCATTTATTTTTTGAAATCCATCAAAATACGATTGTTATCGATTTTTTCTACAAGAGAAACAACTAAATCTCTCATAGAATTAAAAAATAACAATATAAAATATCATAAAAAATAAATTATTGTACCATTAATGGTCTAGTAGTTATGAACATTTGGAAAATAATGATGAATAATAACACTAATTTTGAATCTATTCCATAATGGTCAATATTATTCACACAAGATATAGAAATTGGTAACATCTAAAAAATATACATATAGAGAATAATTATAAATAAATTTTATATAATTTAACTAGTATTAATGATGTTAATAAATAGGTGATTAAAAAAGATATTTTTTCTATATGTGGTAAGAGTGTGACCCACTATGTATGAATTTAAGGTTAGGATTTTTTGTTTCAAATAATAACTCCTTGAGACATATTTATTATAAAACACCTTTTTTAACTATAATGGGGTACCAAATTCCCCTTTAATATTGTGTACAATTATTCTCTAATATTTATAAATATTGAATGTTTTATTCTATATTCTTTCCCTTAGGTGGATGTGACTCAAAAAATTACAAAAGATGTAAGTGTTGTATCACCACAATTTCTAATTAATTGGTTTATAGTCTTTTTTGATTAAAATCATGAAGTTTTATTTTTTCCAAACATTCAAGTTTTATATAGTATTTCATCTTTTTCTCTTGGGAAACTACTTATAATCATGAATAACAACTTCATTGATAAAATTTTGAAATAATAATATAAAATAAAATCATTGAATGAATGAATAAGATTCTTATTGATGAATCATATCATTCATGTCCGGGATTATCCTATAAAATAATATTTATGGTAATTTAAACAAGTATTAACATTTATATTACCTAAAATTCATCAACCTATTTTTTAAAAGTGTGAGTATTTCAATTTTCTCCAATGTGTTTTTTCTAAATAGAAAAAATAACATAATAAAGGAATTTATTTTCATTATTTTCCACTTATGATATATTGTAATAATTTTTTATTATTTTTATAGATATATTATTTATTAAAATTATTTGAAAAATATTTTCATTTTTCTCATTTTCCTTCATAATTTTTTTTGAAAGTAATGTTAACTTAATCTTTTATAACAACATTTAAACAGTTCTACAAACATTTTTCAATTTTAAATTCAATTTTCCCCTAGTATTTTTCTCTCAAGAGGTAATGTTTTTTTACATTATATATTTTATCATTATATGATTAATTTTTATAAATTTATATTGTGGTATCCATTTATTTATGAAGTTTATAGTATGTATTTTTTTTAAATGTTTCAGAGGCAAATTATGTTTTCGCATGGGTTCTTTAATATATGATATTGATTGATTTTAGGTGGCACAAATATTTATGGATGATCAAAGGTGGGGAAACATATTTCACTAAAATTTTTTGGTTTATGTTTATATCTCATGATATAGATAAAAATGGATGGAATGAGTTTATTAACCTATTCATGGGCGTAATGGGGTTTCCCACATTTTCAGACATGGACATATTGAGTTTGTTCACATAATAAAGGGAATAATGTGTTTTAATAAAATTATTTTACTATGATTATGGTTGTTCCAAATTTCAATGTTGTTCATTAGGTTTTTAAATTATATCAAGATGCATTTCATTTTAATGAAATGACATGTTTTCTTGATTACCCATTATTTTTAATGTATTTCTCACTTTTATGTCATGCTCCCATGGTTTAAGATTATTAAATAAATTTTGACCCATGTAATAACATGTATGACTTAATAATGGAATTTTTATGATATTATATGCATATAAAAACTTCTATGAATATAATCTATGGTCTTATGATCTTTTAATAATATATTTAACCTCTTACTCAATTTCTCATTCATGTATATGATCAGATATATTATTTTATATTTTTTCCTTTATTATTGTCTATTCTCACCCCTATCTTTTATACTCAATGACTAGGTTATGTGGAAGATTATATGATGTGTTATATCTGGAAAAAGGTCTAGAGGATCATGATTATAGATAAATTTTTTCATGATTTGTAAATTAATATATTTATATAGCTAATATATATGTCACTAAACCATTAGGTCCTTGGTTTGTGTGAATATTTATGTGTGGAATTATTTGTGTCATGAAATTAATGTATTATTTATGTTATATTGAAATTATGATACTATAGTTGGTATAAAATCATAATATATTTATTTTGAAGATTAGTATAGTTATTTTGGGGACAAATTTAGTGAAATTTTTAAAAAACATTAAGTATATGTCTCAAGAATATGTATAAGTATTCGATGACATCCTTAAATTTCGGTTAAGTAGAGGTTGTGTGGTTCTTCTAAGAATTAAATCCCTATTTATATACTACGATTGGATGTTGTCTCTTTTACTAATGTAACTATGGGTAACCAAATTGAAAATGTTGAATTCTGTATATTAACTTGATCATGACATGGTGAACTATAATGAGGCCTACCTGCATTCCCAATTTTACATTACAGAAGGATTTACTATGGTAAATTCATGTTTTCATTATAAACCATTATGATATAATTGAAAATATAACTATTTCACTTAGAAAACTAACCATGGATACCAAAATTAAAGCCTAAATATTCATAGATTATAATATTTACACAATTTATGGAATCCACATTCTACATTTTTAGTTTCCTTATTTTTACTTACATTAATTTAAGTATACTCATTAAAAATATTAAACTAGATGAGGTAATGGATGTAACCCAAAATAAATGAGTTGAAATTTTGTGCATTGGAAAATGTAATGATTTTTCCAATGGGAAACATAATGAAATTGGGGATGGAATGAGAAAAATTATTGTAATTATCACCCTTCTTTCCAAATCTATGGGGAAAAATGTAAATGGTTCTGTGATCCTATTTGAAAAATAAGGGGAAACTCACTATCATATCATTCGTGAGGAAAAATCCACCGATTTTTGGGGTATTCTAATCTACTAGTTTCAGAACCATGGTATAATGATATAAAAAATATATTTCCTATTTTCCAATGATCAGACCCTAAGTAAGTCCTTTTGTGTTTATAACATTTATTAAGTGATAGTGACCAGTGGTGGGATCTCATTATGAATATCATGTAAATTAAGGAAGTAAACCACATTTAAAGGTGATACTAAATGTAAATATTTTTACTAAGTATTTTCCATAGACTCTACACTCAATAATGGGGTGATAATTCATGGATTTAATGAAAAAATGACATGCATCAATTGGATCTTATGAAGATAATTCCACAATACTCATGAGGTATTACTCTGAATTAATCTGATACTAAGAGAAAAATAATGTTATTATTTATTTTCATAAAACCTAATATTATAAGGGAGTATACACAATACACTTTAGTGGCTTCAAATAGATTTTATGATGTTCTCTTAAGGTATTTATAGATACAAAAAACATCATAATATTATAGTTAAAAGAACCATAATTTGAATTGTTAAGGAAACTCAAATGACAAGACACATAGTGTGATGATATAATAATTCTCTACAAAAAATAAATCTTTTATAAAACATCATGTAAATTCACTCAGCATATCAATGTAATTTTTTACGTTTCATAATTTTGGGAATAAAGCACACAACTGTTGAAGTAATCGTAAGAGTATGATTAATGAAATTGATGAAAAAAGGACCAAAATAGTGGTCCACCCACAATATAATGTTTTTACATCATGGATTTCATACATTATACAAATCAATTCACCAAAAAACATTCTAATGAAAAATATTAGGACAAAAAAACACCCAAACTGAGGGAATAAGGAATGAATTCACAATCATTACCATTGTGTTTGATAATGATAATGAAGTGACGTGAGGTACTCTTGATATGTATTCCAGATTTAATAAAACATTATTTTATTTTGGTTTATTTTGTTCATTTATTTCACACATGTTTTCTAGGAATTTAGAATCCCCATCCTATGAAATGGATATTGAAATATTTATGAAAAAAACTGGTAGAACAATGATAAAATCTAAGATATATCAAATTTTCATGATTATAATTTCTTGCAAGACACTACCTATAGCTCACATTCTTCTTCATTTGGTTTAATTTTATATAACTTTGTCTATGTATTATATTTCCCTACATAAATAACATATCCAATTTTAGGGTATGAAATAAAATTTCATATTCCAAATAATATTATTTTCATGTATCAATTGAAGGGTGATTATGAACTCCATATGTAATAAATTTCAATAATAAGGGATAAAATACCCATAAATGAGTGAATCATGATTCAAATGATTGGCAATGAATTCAACTTGGATGAAAATCCTATTATATGAGTCTATAGTGATGTATTTTCTGAAGAACTTCATGGTCTTCTCCTCGAGTGTAAGGTTTAATTCTCAATATAAATTATTCTTGGATCCATGAATATCTCAAAACTACCTATAGAATATATCTCATTGAAAAAGAGGAATTAATGAAACCACTACCAGAAAATCTGGATGTAGTTTTATACATCATAGTGCGTCACTATGGGGTGAACCTATCAAATTTTTCAAAAAGATGGGTGAATCAATCCATATTTTAATTTATTATCATGGTAATAATAAATCCATAACAAAAAGTATCATATACCCCATATCAATGATATATTCGATCAATTATAAAGAGTTTGATACTTCTCAAATATTCACCATCGATATAGATACCATTAGTTAGGTGTAAAATGATAGGATATTTCCAAAATATATTTTCACACAAGGCATATACAAAATGAATTTATAATTATGTTATTTACATATAGAAATGTTCCTACCATTATTATGGATTATATGGATAGTCTTTTGGGATTAAATTTAGAAATTAATTGATATATTTATAGAAGATATTCTCATATATTCTATGTGTAAGGAATATAATTAAGATCCTTTACTTATTTTGTTAAATAAATTATGAAATGAGAGACTACATTCCATGTTTACATAGTATTTTTTAACTATATAATGTATCATTCCCATGTTATGTAATCAAAAACAATGGTATATTTGTAGATCAATCGAAGATAAGATTTACTAAGGAATTGATTTTACTAACCACTGTAAATCATATTTCTAGTTGTATTGGGTTAGTAGAATATTACTGGAAAATTGTGAATTTTTTTTCTGGACTTCAATATGTACATAAAAAGATAACTCCAAAGGGATTGATTTTCCTTTATGAAATGGAATTTCAATATAGTTTACAGAACAAAAAAATAGGCTTTTCACAACTCCTATACTTACATTAACCTACAGTTGGGAAGGGTTTTTAATATACAATGATTATTTGAAAAGGGTATCTAGTTTAATTCTCATACATAATTACATGTTAATTTCATATAACACATTCCAACTAATTATTCATTAGAAAAATTACAGGATACTTGATTTGGAGATGTAAGATGTTATGTTTCCATTAAATATTTTGGGTAATTATATCTATAGAAAATAGTGTGATATATATACAGATCAATAGAGATTTAAATATATATCATCATATAATTATATTCTAAAAATCAATTTATTATTATTCTAATTGAAAAACTATTACGACTATTAAATAAATTACCACTCGAAGAAGGAAAATAAGGTAGCTGATTCCGTGAGCAGGAATAACCGTACTACTCTATCAAACAATAAGGGATGAAAAATTCCCAATAATCATGGATTTATAGAGGATGAATCTTGAAGTAGTAATGGGAGAATATAAATCCTATCATTCCCCACTTACTTCTAAACCTTCCATCAATATGAATATCAATGAATTTAAGAAAGTTGATGTATTTCTAAATAGAATTGTGGAAAAACAATGTATTGATCATATTTTATATTGATTGATTTAGGGGGTCGGGGACCTAGAGATGCATTCCATGAAAAATATAATAGACTAAGGAACATTTTGATAATGTAAATATTTATAGATATCTAAAAGGAAACTTATGATAGCTTAACATGAAAATATAAAATCTGGAATACGTATCTTAATGCATTTGTTTCCATAAATTTAAGGCTACATGATCGAAGTATAATGGTCTATTTCAACCATTACCCATATCAATATATAATTAAGAAAACATCAACTTTTATTTTATCCTTGGACTCTTAAAAATTTATTGTTTCCATAATTATTTTTGGGTTGCAGTCAATATACATAAAAAGTTAGTGCATTTTATTACCATGAATGATGATTTATATCCTAAAAAATCACCAAGATACATAATTGACATGATAAGGATGCATAGAGTACCATTATCCACTATATTTTATCCGGATTTGAGGTTTACCTCATGGTTCTAGGGATTCCTTCTGAAAGAATATGAGATAGAGAGGAGTTTCAAAACTTCTTATAATACATCAAAATATTATCAACCTTTAAGACTATTAATACTATAAAGGATTATTTTAGATCTTTTTTGATGGATTTTCAAGGATCATGGGATATAAACCTACCCCTCTTATATTTATCATATAATAATATTTTCCATTGTATAATTTAATTTATAACATTCTTTGAAATTTTTGGGAAGATGTATAGAAGTCCAATATGTTTAGATAAAGTTAGAGTGTAACATCCCAAGTAATTAATGAATAATTGATATTTTTATCTATGTCTATTAATGAATTAGATAGTGTTTTAGAGGCTTAAAATGAGAATAAATCCAATATTAAGCATGGAATATACTAATATTTTTAAAAGATTGTTTTACTGCCTTTTGATGGAAAACAATTTCTAAATAAATCTTTTGGAAATTTTATAAGCTATGTTTGTCAAAATAAACTTATTCTTTATTATTGGGACATCAAAATTTACTTTTTGTGAATTTTTGGTATTTTTCCGATAAAGTTCCTTTTTTAGTGAATAGTGAAAATGTTGTATTTTAATTCAAAACCTCTTTTTAATCTAATTTATTTATATGAATAGATTATATTTTGAATTTGTTTTAAAGTGAAATTAGAATATATTTTTACCATTTAATCCAATAGTGGTCGTTGGAATTAATTTCACTTTGAAATTGGACTTAAACTAGTGTCAATCTATTGATACTTATTATTTCATAAAGACACGCTATTTACTCTGACAGTAGGAATTGATTATTAAATTAATTAATGAAACTTATATGTTTTTAATTTTTTAAAATAGACATAATTTTTGAATTCAGAATATCAAATATAGCTTAGGGTGAAGTTTTGGTATTTTTCTGAAAAACTTCAATTTTTGATGAATAGTGAAACCACTAAGTGGTACTTAAAAAAACTGATTTTTCATTTAATTGAAACATTACCTCTTCTGTGTTTTTAATTTAAAAAATCCAACATACATGGTTTTCATTAAAAAGAAAAATGTGGTTCAATGGTATTAAAATAATTTTTTGGTGAATAGTAACTTTTAAGTTTTTAATCGCGGTTAGAGGTAATTAGTGTAGTTTAAGGTAAAAATAATGTTTTAATAATATGAGATGAGCTTGAAACATGTCCTACCTTTATTGGATGTGTCATGGCCGACCAAGATAATCCATGGGTCAACTTGGGGACCCCATGGATCCACTTTGGTAGGAAAATGACAATAATAAATTTTAATTTAATGTTAGAGAAAAAATGACACAAACATGAGTTATTTTACTACAACAATTTTTACATGGGGTTATACAAGTCGGAGTTTTGACTATAAATATTCATTGGAAAGATAAAAAGATTTCTTACATCATAGTATTTTTTTTTATAATTTTTATACTTTAAATAAATTAAATTATTTATGACATCGTGCTGATGCAGTGTTTACCTAATTAATAAAGGATTTAAATAAAATGAAAAGATAATATAAACATCTAAGACCTACACTTGTCAACGACCTATTGGATGAGTATATTTATAACCCTTGTCACCTTATCCTCTAATTATATCATTTTGGGACCTTTTAAATCCGAAACGCATTTTAAAATAAAGTAACATTTCTTTACTTTCCAAGAGTGCCTCTCCTCTCCTCTTATAAAAGGCCCCCAACGCAACCACCTTACCCACACCTATAAATCCTTTGGCTCGGCCAAACCCTGATCATTTTGTCTCTACACATCCCTATATAACTCCTAGAAGCCTCACATTGGGCATAAGCCTTCCCAAGGAAGCCTTTGAGCTCAAATAAAAAAGAGTTACCCGATTTAAAGGTAATGTCTTCTCTTGTGTTTTATTTTGCTTCTCCAACCCCCGAAACTCTTTTTATTATTTTCTTTTTTAACAACACCAGTATCTTAAAAATACTATTATGTTGTTATAAGACAGATTCGAGCTACACTTACACACACCTACATCTAATGGTTAAAGAACATACTGTTTCTGTGGATGGAGAATTTCTGCCTAACGAAACGATGATTGTTAAACACTCATAAAACACCTTAAAAGGTGGCCATTAATATGTCAATATATTTATATAAGATATAAAATATGTTTATGTTTTACTTAAGCTTCTATATTTTTCATTTATGGAATACCTTTATGTCTTCCATTATGGGTATACGCGATATCTTCATTTTTGGAAGTGCGGACTACCGCCCCCTCAAAGTGATTTGATTCGTTAATACCATATGTGGTACGTATAAAGGATATGTTTAATAATATTATATATGATACCATACTGGAATTAAAATACTATTATGTATCATTATGTTTTAATTCCATTAAATATGAAATAGAAAAGGAAGTAGCGTTCGTGCGTACGTATGGCTTACCGTCTACATGAATGGTGCATTTCATCTCTTACCTATAAATGTTATGTAATATTATAAATTCATGCATGTACTATATATATATGATATATATGATATCTAAATCATGAATAAAATTCTGGATATAATGGATATTTTACCACATGAACAACTTGTAATTATAAAGAGTTTATTTTTGACTCAACTACCAATGATTGTTAAAACGACCGTTATTAACTTAAATAATAACATAGTGTTCATGACATAGTAATAAGTGATATAAAAGGAATAATGAACTTGAAAAAGGTTATTAAGCAAGTAATAATTAACTCAAGTTTATTATTCAGGAGATTAAAGAACGATCGAGTCATGTCGGACCCGAGGTAAGGGACTTCATCTCAATCTCCTTTCATTGAGGCATATTTTTGTTTTGTACACCACTTTCTTTAATATGGTGTATAATCCCCTTTGACTTTTACTTTTATTCAAAAGGAATCTTTTTATACGAAGTGTTTTACTAAAGGACAAAAGGGAATGTTTTTGTCGTACGTATGCTGCGACAACGACTTCTCTGCCGCTGCGAGTATTATTTGGTCTTTGGCTTCCTCAACAAGACGTAATGTTTTTTAAAATAAAATAAAAACCATATACTCTTTTATGTATTTTGGTATTGAAAATGGTTTTTATAATGGATTTGTTATGTCAATATATTTATGTGATATATTGTGATCAAAGTGTGGAAATGTTTTCTTTCCATTATATTGGTTTTATGTTTTATGATTTTATATTGGTACGTGGACATTTGACAGGTGGTTACATGATAAACCATATGACGGGTGGTTCCGTAAATACCAGGATGGGTGGTTACGTTATAACCTCCAATGCATTGGGTATGGAATTCGGCCGTATGGCTATTCCATTAAGTGATATGTGTGTAAGTCGACCGTATGGTCATTCCATTTAAGTATGTTTATGTCTCAAGTTACCTTTATATGTTATGTGATATTTATATGGGTTTTATTGTAATCTTTTGGTCACAAAAGGGTATGTAATGATCTTTTATTTAGTGAAGAGTTTTTACTACTTCATAAAGGTGAAAAGTATTACTTTGATAAAGTATACATGGTTTACTTGGTGTTTTGATAAACTAATAGTTTTCATTCTTTGTGTATCCCTTACTGAAATTTTTATGCTCACCCCAAGTTTTTTTGAAATGATTTTTGCAGGACTTAATGTGGAATAGGGTCAAGGATGGGATCAAGGGAAAGACATGCTATATAAAACATGGAACTAGACATATTTCTTTTTAAGAGTTTTTTATTCTATGGAAACATATTATAAGTGTATACTTTGTAATCTTTTGAGATGTAATAGTTATGTTTTAATTCTCTAAAAATCTAAACCTGAAAAGATCCTCAATTTGAATTATTCATTTAATTCAATATTAAGTATGGTTTAAGTGCAAGGCATTATAGTTGGTATCAGAGTTTGGTTTAGATAACTTTAGGAGTTAGAATTATATTAAATGATTGTCCAAAAAATTTTTTTTGGCCAAATTGAAATGATATATCTTTTGAAGATTACCATGTTTCTTTATCTAAGACATGTTTGTTCAGAATGGTTTTCCATAGAAGAAACAGGGAAGCAGTGCTAGGAAGGCATACAGAAAGAAATAACCATCCGAATCAGCATCATGAGATGGTCGGAATTGGAACCGAACAGTTTGTTGTAGTAATGGCACAGTTGACTCAAGAGATAAATGGTGGTGGTATCCATGCACAAGATCAGCCAGATCAACCACAGAGGAACATGTCAGTGGTGGAACATTTAATGAGGCAACATCCCCCATCATTCAGAGGATCATCTGAACCTGTGCTAGCTGAAGGGTGGATTAAAGCACTGGAGAAGATTTTCGATATCATGGGGTGTTCAGACAATCAAAAGGTTATTCTTACTATTTACCGTTTGGAGGGTGAGGCTGATCAGTGGTGGTCGATGGTTAAAATGTCAGGGGCGCTGATGAGATTGATGCTCTCGACTGGGATGAATTTAATGGTATGTTTCTTGAGAATTATTTTCCTAAGGCTGTTAGACTTAGGATGGAAAAGAAATTATTGGAATTGAGGCAAGAGGAAGACTCAGTGGATGCCAATGAAGAAAGGTTCACTTGATTGGAAAGGTATGCTCCAAATTTTATCCGAGACCTTGATAGTAAAATCAATCGATTTTACTCAGGATGAAAGCCAAAATATAGAAGGGCTTTAGCTTCTCGTGAGTTCAAACGTTATGAAAATATTGTTAGATGGGCTGAGAAGGTGGAAATGGAGTTTTCCGATGATCAAGTGTTCTATAACAACCAACAGAAGAAGAGACCGAGGTGGCAGGAGAAAAGAGAGAATTCTTCAAAAAAGTCTGACGGTAAGAAAACTAAGTTTCCAATTTGTGATAAATGTGGTAAAAGGCATGTTGGGGAATGTCTTCTAAATTCTGGAAAGTGCTACCGATGTCGAAATATGGGACATAAGGCTCGTGATTGCACTGAAAAAGATCAAGGTGATGGTAATTCCAAATTCTATTTATAGTTAGTAAACTGTTTTAAGTGAAATTAGATGGGTCACTATGAAAACGATTGTCTGACAAAGAGCTTGAGTGATGGGAAGCAGTTATACTACAAGAAGAAAGGGGTGGTGAAATCCTTTGCAACTACTTCAGCTGATGTTGGGCCATCAAATGAAGTTGTATCAGGTACTTTATTTGTTTTTTCAGATTTTGCCAGTGTGCTGTTTGATTCGGGGTCTACACATTCTTTCATCTCTGAAAACTTTTCTAGTAAAATGGGAATACCATCTCAAGAAATGACTCCTAAACTTCTGGTAAAAACAACTGGGGGAAATGTTGAGTCACAAAGAATTTATAAGAATCTTCATATCCTTATCCGTGGAAAGAACCTACGTACAAACATAATTGTTCTACCTCTAGTAGAGTTTGATGTTATCCTGGGTATG
Organism: Viscum album; assembly: GCA_963277665.1. Taxonomy (NCBI): domain Eukaryota; kingdom Viridiplantae; phylum Streptophyta; class Magnoliopsida; order Santalales; family Viscaceae; genus Viscum; species Viscum album. The sequence continues at coordinate 1,985,496,138 of OY728119.1, forward strand.
GATTGGCTCTCTATTTACCATGCTAAGATTGACTGTAGAGCTAAAGAAGTTTCTTTTTAGAAATACTTTCAGTTTGTGTACAATAATGAACCCTTACAGTTGATAACATATCAAGAGGCTGTGAAACTTGTTAAATATGGAAATGAATGTTACCTTGAACATATTGTTGAAAACAAGGGAACTGTTCAGATTAATGATGTGCCAGTGGTAAATGAGTATCCTGATGTTTTTACGGATGAGTTGCCTGAATAATACCAGATCGGGAAGTTGAATTTACTGTTTACTTAGTTCCTGATTCTAAGCCAATTTGAAAACCCCCTTATAGAACGGATCAAAATGAACTTTTAGAGTTGGAGGATAAATTTCAAGATTTATTAGAGAAATGTTTCATTCGACCTAGCACATCACCATGGGGTGCTCCTGTTTTATTTTTTTTAAAAGAAAGATGGTTCAATGAGACTTTTAATAGATTATAGAGCCTTGAATAACATCACTATTAAGAACAAATATCCTTTGCCTCCTATCGATGATTTTTTTGATCAGCTCCAGGGAGCTCAGTATTTTTCAAAGATTGACTTGAGATCGGGGTACCATCAGCTGAAGGTAAAGGAAGAAGACGTTCCGAAGGCTGTGTTTCGTACATGATATGGCCATTATGAATTTGTAGTAATGCCTTTTGGGGTAACAAATGAACCTGTAGTATTCATGGACTTAATTAATAGAATTTTCCATGAGTTCTTGGATAAGTTTGTGCTGGTTTTCATTGATGATAATTTGGTGTTTTCTAAAAGTAAAGAGGAGCATGAAATACATTTAAGGGTTATTATGCAAACCTTAAAAGAAAATAAATTGTATGGGAAATTCATAAAGTGTGAGTTTTGGTTGCAAAAAATTTCATTCCTTGGTCACATTGTTTCTAAAGATGGGATAACTGTTGATCCTGCAAAAACAAAGGTTGTTGAAGAATGGACAAGACCCACAAATGTAACTAAGATTTGTAGCTTCCTAGGATTGGCAGGCTATTACCGAAGGTTTGTTTGAAATTTTTCACGGTTATCTAGTCCAATTACTAAGCTAACTCGGAAGGGTGTTAAGTTTATCTGGACAAAAGAATGTGATGATTGTTTTAAGGAATTGAAAAGAAGATTGGTGAATGCTCCAGTTTTGGCACCACCTTCTAGGAATGGTGAGTTTGTTATCTACAGTGACACTTCATTGAAAGAACTTGGTTGTGTCCTAATACAGAATGATCAGGTAATTGTTTATGCTTTATGACAGTTGAAAACTCATGAGGTAAATTACCCTACACATGATTTGGAATTAGCTAATGTAGTTTTCGCTTTAAAAATTTGGAGGCATCATTTGTATGGATTACAGTGTGAAATATATACCGATCACAAAACATTAAAGAATATGTTCACTCAGAAAGAATTGAACATGAGATAGAGGAGATGGCTAGAATTAAACAAGGATTATGATTGTACAATTCATTTCCATCCGGGAAAAGTAAATAAAGTGGTTGATGCTTTGAGTCGAAAAAGTAATGCTTCCTTAGCAATGTTGCGTTTGGAACGTGATCCTTTGGTTAAGGATTTAATGAACTATGGCATAAAAGTTGTTGGTGCAGGATGTCCTTCTGTTTTGTTTCAGGTATCAGTGAAATATTCTCTATCAGACAGAATCATGAAAGCACAGAAGCAAGACAATGAGTTGCAGAAAAAGGTAGAGTTGGTTCAGAAGGGTAAGTTGCCTGAATTCAACGTTGATAATGATTGTGTTTTGTGATTTGGGAAGAGATTTTGTGTGCCGTGTGATTCACAGTTGAAGAGGCAGTTGTTATGTGAATCTCATAGTTCTCCGTTTTTAGTTCATCCTGGTAGTACTAAGATGTACAGAGATCTGCGGGAGTATTAATGGTGGGATGGAATGAAAAGAGATATTGCTGATTTTACTGTGAATTGTTTGACATGTCAACAGGTTAAAGCAGAGCGGAAGTTACCGAAAGGGATGCATCAGACTTTACCAGTACCAGAATGGAAATGAGAAAATATATCCATGGACTTCGTTGTGGGATTGCCGAAGACACCTCGAGGTAATAATTTAATATGGGTTATTGTTGATCGCTTGACTAAATCTGCTCATTTCCTTGCTATACGGGATACTTTTTCCCAAGATCAACTTTCCCATTTGTATCTTAAAGAGATAGTCAGGTTACATGGAGTTCCTCTCTCCATTGTATCTGACCGTGATCCCAGGTTCACTTCTAACTTTTGGGAAGGCCTTCAGAAGTCACTGGGTACTGAATTAAATTTTAGTACATCTTTTCATCCTCAGTCAGATGGATAGTCAGAACGAACGATCCAGAATTTGGAAGATATGCTACGTGCTTGTTCGATAGATTATTAGGGAATTTGGGACTAACATCTTTCTTTGGTTGAGTTTTCTTATAATAAAAGTTTTCATTCCAGTATACAGATGGCACCATTTGAGGCATTATATGGGAATCAGTGTCAAACTCCATCTTTTTGGGATGAAGTGGGTGAAAGGAAGCTGATGGGACTAGAATTGGTAGAAGAGTTGGCAGAAAAAGGTCAACTGATATAGAAACACATGAGAACAGCTCAGAGCAGGCAGAAGAGTTATGCGAACAATAGGAGGAAGGATCTCCCTTTTGAGGTAGGTGATCATGTTTTTCTCAAAGTCTCACCATGTAAAAGTGTGATGCGATTTGGTAAGAAAGGAAAGCTGAGTCCAAGGTTCATTGGACCATATGAAATTCTGTAGAGAGTTGGATCAGTTTCTTACCGAGTGTCTTTACCTCCAAGTTTATCTCAGGTACAAAATGTTTTTCATGTTTCGATGTTGAGAAAGTATATGCCAGATCCATCTCATGTTTTGAGTCCAGATGTAGTTTAGCTGGAAGATAACCTATCTTATGAGGAACAACCGGTCAAGATTCTTGACCATAGGGAGAAAGAGTTATGAAATAAGGCGATTCATTAGGTAATGGTTTTGTGGAAAACCCTCATGATTTTAGAGGAAACGTGGGAATATGAAAATGAAATGAGAGCTAAATACCCCCACTTATTCGATAATTAAATAAATTGCGGGGACGCAATTTTCTAAAGGGGGGAAGGATGTAACATCCCAAGTAAGTAATGAATAATAGATATTTTTATCTATGTCTTTTAATGAATTAGATAGTATTTTAGAGGCTTAAAATGAGAATAAATCCAATCTTAAGCATGGAATATACTAATATTTTTAAAAGATTGTTTTACTGCCTTTTGATGGAAAACCATTTTTAAATATATATTTTGAAAATTTTATAAGCTATTTTTTTCAAAATAAACTTATTCATTATGATTGGGACATCAAAATTTACTTTGTGTTAATTTTTTGTATTTTTCCGATAAAGTTCATTTTTTTAATGAATAGTAGAAAATGTTGTATTTTAATTCAAAACCTCTTTTTAATATAATTTGTTTATATGATTAGATTATATTTTTAATTGGTTTTAAAGTGAAATTAGAATATATTTCTACCATTTAATCCAATAGTGGTCATTGGAATTAATTTCACTTTGAAATTGGACTTAAACTAGTGTCAATCTTTTGATACTTATTGTTTCATAAAAACACGCTATTTTCTCTGACAGCGGGAATTAATTATTAAATTAATTAATTCAACTTATATGTTTTGAATTTTTTAAAATAGACATCATTTTTGAATTTGGAATATCATATATAGCTTAGGGTGAAGTTTTGGTATTTTTCGGAAAAACATTAATTTTGGATGAATAGTGAAACCACTAAGTAGTACTTAAAAAAACTGATTTTTCATTTAAATGAAACTTTACCACTTCTGTGTTTTGAATTTCAAAAAATCTGACATACATGGTTTTCATTAAGAAGAAAAATGTGGTTCAATGGGATTAAAATAATTTTTTTGGTGAATAGTAACTTTTAAGTTTTTAATCGCGATTATAGGTAATTAGTATAGTTTAAGGTAAAAACAATGTTTTAATAATATGATATGAGCTTGAAACATGTCCTACCATTATTGGATGTGTAATGGCCGACCAAGACAATCCATGGGTCAACATGGGGACCCCATGGAGCCACTTTGGTAGGAAAATGGCATTAATTTCTTTTAATTTAATGTTAAAGTAAAAATGACACAAACATGAGTTGTTTTACTAAAATAATTTTTACATTGGGTTATACAAGTCATAATTTTTACTATAAATATTCATTGGAAAGATAAAACAATTTCCTATATCATATTTTTTTTTAATTTCTATACGTTATATAAATTCTATTATTGTTGACATCGTGATGATGCAACGATTACCTCATTAATAAGGGATTCAAATAAAATGAAAAGATAATATAAAAATCTAAGACCTAAACTTGTAAAAGACCTATTGTATGAGTATATTTTGAACCCTTATCACCTTATACTAGAATTATATCAATGTGGGACCTTTTAAATCCGAAACTCATTTTAAAATAATGTAACATTTCTTTACTTTCCAAGAGTGCCCCTCCTCTCCTCTTATAAAAGGCCTCCAACTCAACCAACTTACCCACACCTCTCAAGCCTTTGTCTCGGACAAACACTGCTCATTTCGTCTCTCCACATCCCTCTCTAACTCCTAGAAGCCTCAATTTGGGCAGAAGTGTTCCCAAGGAAGCCTTTGAGCTCAAATCAAAAAGAGTTACCCGATTTAAAGGTAGTGTCTTCTCATGTGTTTTATTTTGCTTCTCCAACCCCCTAAACACTTTTTATTCTTTTATTTTGTAATAACACTAGTATCTTCATCATACTAGGATGTTATTATAAGATGTATTTGAGCTACACTTACACACACCTACATTTAATGGTTAAATAACATACTGTTTCTGTGGATGGTGAATTTCTGCCTCACGAAACGATGATTGTTAAACACTCATATAACACCTTCAAAGGTGGCCTAGATGTCACTATATATATATACGATATATAATATGTTTATGTTTTACTTAATCTTATGTATTTTTCATTTATGGAATACCTTTATGGCTTCCATTAGGGGTAGACGCGATATCTTCACTTTAGGAAGTGCGGACTACCGCCCCTCAAAGTGATTTGATTCGTTAATACCATATGTGGTACGTATAAAGGATATATTTAATGATATTATATATGATACCATACTAGAATTAAAATAATATTATGTATCATTATGTTTTAATTCCATTAAATATGAAATAGAAATGGGAGTAGCGTTCATGAGTACGTACGGCTTACCGTCTCCATGAACGGTGCATTTCATTTCCTACCTATAAATGTTATGTAATATTATAAATGCATGAATTTAATAGATATATATGACATATATGATATCTAAATCATAAATAAAATTCTGGATATTATTGAAATTTTACCACATGAACAACTTGTAATTATAAAGAGTTTATTTTTGACTCAAGTACCAATGATCGTTAAAATGACCATTATTAACTTAAATAATAAAATAGTGTTCATGACATAGTAATAAGTGATATAAAAGGAATAATGAAATTGAAAAAGGTTCTTAAGCAAGTAGAAATTTACTCAAGTTTATTATTCAGGAGATTAAAGAACGGTCGAGTCAAGTCGGACCCGAGGTAAGGGACTTCGTCTCAATCTCCTTTATTGAGGCATATTTTTGTTTTATACACCACTTTCTTTAATACGGAGTATAAAACCCTTTGACTTTTACGTTTATTAAAAAGGAATCATTTTATACGAAGGGTTTTACTAAATGAAAAAAGGGAATTTTTTTTCCATACGTATGCGTCGACAACGACTTCTCCGCCGCCGCGAGTATTATTTGGTCTTTGGCTTCCTCAACAATCCATAATGTTCTTTTAAATAAAATACATACCATATACTCTTTTATGTATTTTGGTATTGAAAATGGTTTTCATAATGGATTTTTTATGTCAATATATTTATGTGATATATTGTGATCAAAGTGTAGAAATGATTTCTTACCATTATATTTGTTTTATGTTTTATGATTTTATATTGGTACTTGGACATTTGACGGGTGGTTACGTGATAAACCATATGACAGGTGGTTCCGTGAATACCAGGACGTGTGGTTATGTTATAACCTCCAATGCATTGGGTATGGAAGTCGGCCGTATGGCTATTACAGTAATTGATATGTGTGGAAGTTGACTGTATGGTTATTCCATTTAAGTATGTTTATGTCCCAAGTTACCTTTATATGTTATGTGATCTTTATATGGGTTTTATGGTAATATTTTGGTTACAAAAGGGTAAGTAATGATCTTTTATTCAGTGAAGAGTTTTTACTACTTTATAAAGGTGAAAAGTATTACTTTGATAAAGTATACCTGGTTTACTTGTTGTTTTGATAAACTGATAGTTTTCATTCTTTATGTATCCCTTACTGAGCTTTTTATGCTCTCCCCACGTTTTTTTGAAATGTTTTTCACAGGACGTAATGTGGAATAGGGTCAAGGATGGGATCAAGGGAAATTCAAGCTATATAAAATATGGAACTATACATGTTTCTTTATAAGAGTTTTTTATTCTATGGAAACATAGTATAAGTGCCTACTTTGTAATCTTTTGAGATGTAATAGTTATGTTCTAATTATCTAAAACTCTAAACCTGAAAAGACCCCCAGTGTGAATTATTCATTTAATTCAATATTATGTAAGGTTTAAGGTCGAAGCCTTATATAGAGAGAGGGAGATAATATATCCTAACATTATCAAAGATATAAAAGATATGTTTCAGACCATTCAATTTAATATGAATTTGGTACTCGGTTAACAAAAGAGTTATGAAATATATTAATAAATTATATCTGGAGTATGAAGATATAGACATTGTGTTCCTTCTTATATATCCTTATAATTAGGTTATGATATTTGAGAATAAAGGGATGTTGATCCCTATATACATCTATCCCATTGATATACTCTATCATGTAAGGTTTATATCCTATCACATAGAATTCCCTTCTAACCTCTCTCATGTGCACAATATATCCCACATATCACTTTTTAAGAAATACATTCAAGATCTATTAGATTTATTATGCTTAGAGGATATAAAATTTGGTCATTACCTTTTATGTGAAAAACAACATGTGGAAATTTTAAATCAAAGTGAAAAGGTTTTTAGGAACAAAACCACCATTATAGTTAATTTTATAAGGCTAAAAAATATATTTTAGGAGGATATAAGGGAACCCAATGCTATGATGAGAGAGAATTTCCCACACTTATTTTCCTCCACAGAACATAATTTTGCAGATTAAATTAATTTTATTATGGTAGAATTTAATGACCCACAATTTTAGTAATTCATTTTCCATAAATAGATACAGTGTGAGTAACATGTATTACACATAAAAAGGAATTAAAAAATAAAATTATGTTACCTTATTAAAATTAATAAATATTGATTTTATGTTATAACCATTATATTTGTAGGTATAACTAAAATTAACAAAATTATAAAAAATATATAAAAGTGTATAATAAAACAAAGTACATTTTATTCGAAGAAAAATCATGTCTATTAAAAAATAATTTATGCATTATATTGTTTTATAATAAAAATAAAATTTGAACACATTTAGAAATTGAATCCAATAAAATGATTTCCATATTTTTAATCATCAAAATAAAATTATGTAATGTGGTTAATTTCATTTTCATGAATGTTACAATGGTAAATATTTTTTACCATATCAAAACAATTATTTTTTTAAAAAAAACATCCTTTTCTATTTTTTTAATTTTTAAATTAAATGGATATATTTATTATTAAGATCATATTATGTTTTTAAACTTATAATCAAATTTATTAAGGGTAAATTAATTGGTAATAAATGATAAATTATATTATGAACACTCAATTATTAAAACAAAATTTTTTTACAATTTTATTTCAACATATTATATGATTTAATTTTAATTTACATTTTATCATATTTATAAATTGAATTATATTTACTTAATTATATATTTGGAGTCATAATTTATAACAAATTTTATGTTTCATACTATGTTTTTATTGATTAACTAATAACCCTACCAGACATTTCATCAACCATAATAAGTGTTCAAATGGGTATTCTAATTTGGTGTGAATATAACAATGGAAATATGAAAATTAGAACTTCTAGAATAAATTTTTATGGTGGAAAGTCAAACATACTCATATATTTACAAATTATTATCCTAACTCACATGAATATCATGAAATTAAATTATTACATATTAGCTCACAATTGTTTCTAAATATTTTCCCATCATTTCACCTATAAAATGATTCCATTTCCACCCTTTACTAGCCACATCCGTCCACAAAAATTCCCATTACACTATACCAAAATTAAATCTCATAGATATCCTCTACATGGTCTGAATCCTAGAGTCTCAATAATTTTTTTCTAGTTCCTTTATTTATAATGGTTACATCCATATAAGAATCGAATTCTGAATGTAAAGTATTACATACCATTTAACTCCATGTATTTATCCTGATCATAAATCCTCCCTTAAAACCATTCAATGAATATGTATTTAATTAAATTAATTTAAATAATAAAATAAACTATTATTAAAATTATTTTATAACCACTATGTATTCATCTATGATCTAATCAATAAAATGAAAATGTTGTTCATGTGTGTGTGCATACAACAATTTATTTGAATGAAACAATTTTTTTCCTTCATCACCATTAAAGTAGTGTTAAAAAATTTGTTTAGTTAATAGATATGTTATTTATTTTAAAATTTATTTTCTGAAAATATAAATGATACAATATATATTTAATTTTATAAATAATAGATCATTTTATAACTATCAACTTAAAATGAATATACAAAGAAAAAACTACTCATTTATAAATGAAAAAATATTTTTCCTTTGATTTATTATTATTAATAATAATAATTAGTATTTATAATTTAGGTAATCTCAAAATAATTACATTATACATTATTTCTACTTATAATATAAAAATATAATCTCTTCCTTGGTCACACATTGGCATATATTGTTATCCATATTCCTGTTGGGTTAGTTTAAACACCAACATGAAAAATGAGATAAATTACTATAAATTATTGAATATGATATAAAATATTAGATATTAATTGTCAAATAATTATTTTTTCTTGATATTTATTTACAATATACGTATTTAACACATTATTTAAGATAACAATATTCAATTGTAAAGAATAACCAAAACATGATTATGAATAACTTCATCTAAATGAAATTTATATAAAACAATCTAGAATTAATATTTAACTTTATGAAATATCATAAGACTTAATTTTTAATACCTTATATGATATTTAAAAGGTAAAATATTGGAATAGAATGAAGAAAAACACAGATAATCATGAAATTAATAGAGAATGATCAAGATTACTTAAATATGATATTGAAATATAAAATAACTAACTAATATAAATTTAGAAAATAATTATAAATTATGTCTAAATAATGTTATATACAAGATTAATGTTATGAAATGGGTTATTAGGATATTATTTACACCAGAGGATAGAGAGTTATCAACTAAATGAGAATTAAAATAAAGGGTTTATTATATCAACATTCTACCCCGTAAGACACATTTCTTATTAAACACAAGATTTTATATATAATAGTCTTTCTAATAACCCATTAATATACATTATCATGATTCTATTGTAGTTAATAATATTAAATTTTATATTCCATGTTCTTTCCCTCATTTGGTTTTTAATAAAAAAATAAAACAAATCTATAAGGGTATGAACAACTCAATTTCTGATTCATTAGGTCATACATTTTCCTATATATAATTCTTAATTTTCCATTGAACATAAAATTCCCACAATTTAATGGAATTTACTCCTATTTATTGGGGAAATTATTTCTCATAATTTATTAACCCTTATTTTAAAAATGTTTTTCCAAAATTAAAGAATAATTGCTGTAAGAATAAGTCCCATTATTACAAATGAATCTGATCTTCCATGTCCATTTTCCCATAAATATTTTTTTTCATTAATAAAATAAATTATCATATTTTTTTATATTCTTCAAATTCACATTTACATCTTTTATGAAATTAAATTCCTTGATTGTTTCTCCAATGTGGGAATTTATGAATTGTCTAAAATTATTAATAAACAAACATTATTTATTTATTTACTACTTCAGATTTATTAGCTTGATTTTTGTTTCATGTCAGGGATATTTTATTTAAAAATCTTTATTATAAGGTGTTCAAAAGTTTCACCTTTAATGACTATTTTAAAAAACTTATTTTTCACTTCATATTTTTTCAAAATGGTTATTAATTTTTATGATTTTTTTGTATATGTATATCTATTTTACCCAAAGGTTTATCAATAATAATGTAATATTTTTGATCTCTAACTATTTTTTTAATATAGTTTATTCTAAAAAATTTAATTTTCATATTATATTATTTCTTAAGTTCCTTGTATGTGGTGTTTTTGAAAATTTCATGAAAACTATTCTTTTCTACTAGGTTATTTATGATATGATGGTATATATTTTCATTGAAAAGAAGAAGAATAAATGCTAAAATGTGGTGTCTAATGTCACCCTAAAATAAATTGGATAATTTTTTATATCTTATTATATAGTTAGGCATGGGAATAATGATTTTCTTTTTCAAAAATGTATGTGGGTAATGAGTTTTATCATATTTTCATGCATATTCTAATTGATTTTCTTCACATATGGATTGGAATAATGAGTATTATTAGAAATATTTACATATTTATATATATGTTCTATATTACAATGTTTCCTATAAAGATATTCCACATTTTAATGATGCGTTTAATTTTAGTGAAAATTATTATTTTCTGGATTATACAATATTTTTAATGTATAATGCACTCTTATGATAGGATCACATGTTTCAGGATTATTGAGATGTATTTTGTGCCGTGTAATAACATTTAAACTAATTTAATGAATGTTTAATGATAAATTTTTTATAACATATTTTATGATTATCATCAATGGTTTTATGATCATTACATATATTTTTTGTATTATATTTTCTCTTTTCATTCATGTTTATGATCATATATATTATTATATGTTTTTTTTCCATTTTTAGAATGTGAATTCACCATGTTTTTTTGTTTTAAATCCCTAGGACATGATGATTATTATCTCATGTGAGATTTTTATAAAAGGGAAAAGATGAACGTTTTCAATAATACATGTTCATAAGTGATGAAAAATGAGATGTTTTTGTAGCGTATCTCTAAAACACAATGCCTTTAAGTCCTCGGGATATTCTACTATTTGTGCGTCTTATTATTAAAATCATTAAATTAATGTATTAAAGAAGTTTTATACATTAGGGTTCATTACTAACTCATCCTAGTATACATAAGATAAACACATGGGGCTAACTCCCCCCTCTATACCGAAAAAAACTATGTAAGTCACCGACCACTGTATACATGAGATTAAAACCCAAGACAAAACACACAACCATATACATGAGATAAAAATGTGGGGACATAATCACCCTATTATGTACGATCAATGACCAACTCCTAATTTGGGTAATCCATAGTATCCCACAATGTTTGGTCAGTCACAAATCCTACACAAAAATCCGAGGATCCATACCAAGGTAATGCAATCTGTGTTGGTTGGTCACATACCCTACCTAGAGATCCATAATACATTTGGGGGGTCGCATACCAAAACCTAAACCATATAAATAATATATATATATACACACACCTATGGGCGTCCCCGGTTTCTAAAACATTATATAATATGTTTACTATTTTAATCAAAATAATATGTTTAATATTTTTTTTCATGACTATGTTATGTAAGGTTGATTGAATATCCTTTTTTGTAGATCTATACCATTCATTCATGAATTTAAAGTCTAGGATGGATGAGGAGAGTCATACCATGACAAGGTAGGTGGTCTTGTGTATATTAATTAATGTCCCGTTTTTTATATATTCCATTGTGCTGCACATCGATGTTTTGGGTGTCACATAATTGAGACTTTGACCCATGTTAATGCCTAAGGTAGTTAGGTGATTAATTATATGAATTGAAGAATGTTGAGACTGCTTGTATTAATCAAGGGCCACCCCTTGGGTGCTGCTGCTTTGGATAACTGCTATTGGGCATTTTTGTCATAGTATAAACATTGGTTTTCCTCTAGCTTCCATATTATGTGTGGTTTGAATTTAATTGGTTAATTGATTGATTCCCAATGGGAATTGAATCCTTTTAACCATGTAATGGTGTAAAGATTTCTTATGTTGCATTATGTTGAATTACATAAATTTCATGCTTGGCCTTGTGAATTATTCTTCTGATGAGAAGATATTATTCATTAATGCGGGAAAGGTTTTGTGCTCATGTGGGCTACATTTTGTTATTCTTGTGGGCAATCGCCTGTGGGAAAGGATTTTTTATGTTTATCGACTCCATGAGGGAACGGTTTTTAATTAATTTTTGGCTATTTTAATGACATATGATGCATCTTCCAAGCTAAAGCACAAGCATGTATTTGATTTTCATTCTATTTGATAGATTGCCTATTGAGGTATCTACTGTGTTTTCCAAAATTGGGGATCCACTAGTTGTGGCCAGATCCATAGAACATATGATTAGATGTAATTGAATTGTTTTTTGAAAATGAATTTTATAAATGGAACCAGAATTGTAGGATTGTTTACATTTGACTGCTTCATAATTTAATACTTCCATTATTGTACACTACTGTTGTGTATACTCATTGATATATTGGGAGAGACCTATGGTGGTTACCTACTAGGATTTATTTCTCATGCCATTTTGGACCATGTTTTTGGCCTCAAATAGACTATATTGCTGTAGGTGTTGATATTGGAAAGGCTCTTTATAAAGGTATATTATTTCTGCTTAGGAGTAGGAGAGCATGAGACCAAGAAAAGGCTTGCGATGCTGTTGTGTTTCTTTTTTGTAATTTTTTACCCTAGAAATGTACTGTACTTGACCGTAGTGTATCATGTTTTCACTGTTTTCTTAGAACATGTGAAAAGAAGCATCTTTATGATACTATATACCTTCTGGTTGTCTTTTCATTTCAGTTTTCCATTGTTTACTTTTGTTGGAAGCTATTTTCTTCTTCCATTATTGTTATTATTTATTTTGATGTGTTATAATATTCTCTAGAGGGAATATTTTCTCCCTATCCCACCATATGCCCTCACTGCTAGTCGGAAGACTCATGCATTTGATGAAATTATCTTGAGGCCATGTGGCCAACTAGATATGTGGTGCAGTTTAGTGGTATTTGTATCCTTGATGATACAATAGTTCCCACGTCCTTTTTGATAAAATAATGTGTTGAGTTTTAGAGAATCCTATGTGAGAAACCCACGAACAGTTACTTTGTCATGACACGTCCCCCATGGCTCATTCCATGACTACCCAAAGCCCACCTTCTATAGGCCTGGGGTAGTAGACTAGCATTGAAAGGCATACTCACTAAAACATGAAGGTATAGAATTTAATCTTGTATAAACACAAGGTCCATGAACATAACAAGAAGAAAATTTAAGGTAAAAGAATATAGTAAGAGAGTGCTGAAAGTAAAAGGGGACATAATAAAATCTCAACTGTAAAGGTACAACTATAACTAAAAATTCAAAACAACTGAAAGAAAAATGAAAAAAGAAACTAGGTCATCCTCTGAGGTTCCTACCTAAAGGGTAGGTACATATCCCCTTCTCAGCCCTCTAGTCCGTTTATCTCCTCCATGTTACATCCCGCCGAATGGTCCACCTTTATGCACTATCCAGTCCTAGCTCCCTCAGCCCCGATCAATGTGGTACGTCATCTAAACCTGACATAAAAATGTGCGGTCGAAGCCCGTTCTTGGGTGCGTATAACAGTACTCAGTAGGGACCCCCAAACCCCTGTAGGTCTCCTAAAGTTCCACAAAGTAATAACCACAAAGCAAGACATCAACTCTACTTAGGTATATGCCTATACATATACTTAAGTTATCAAGATATACTCATCGCATGCGAGAAGTAAGGACACCACATTGGTAACACCACGAATGTAGAAGTACCACATAGGTAACTCCACGAAGATCGTACAATGAAGTGAAAATTCTTAGTTCAGACAAAGTCTCAGCTCAAACCCAGTTTTCAGTGAAGTATAAATGTTATGATGATCAGACGCGAAGGTAGATCATATTATTCTGACAAGATGCACTACTGCTGACTATACGGAGTGTGACCCACACATTATTGATAGGTAAAAACCCCCGCAATGACCAACATAGGATCAGACCCACACAACATCAGTATGCACTGACCCACACAAGATCGTTGAGCGCTGACCCACACAGGATCTGACACACAGAGGATCAGTATATGCAGACCCATATAGGATCACTAAGCACTGACCCACAAAAGATCTAACCCACACATGATCGGTGCTGACACACATGGGATCACTCGATACTAACCTCCGTATGATCTGTCTCCAACCTCCAGCTCACTTCCAGCCACAAGATTCCCACTAATAGAATTTTTGGGGGAACCCTATCCCTATGTCATCGGTTATACCTCAACCGTCACGATGTTCCATGAATAATTATCCCAAAGGTATGTAACGTCTTAAGGGACCCAACACAACTGAATGTGTGTCAATCAGATGCCCAGTTTGTAAGTTATTAGTGTTTTTTCTCCGAGGGCCCGGTTGGATTTGGGGATCGATCAAACCCAAACATCCTCCAACATTATCCAAAACTCATGTGGAGTATACCAAAAGGACTGTCTCGATCAAAAGATTCTGGTTCGATAGACGGTTCGTCAAACGGACACACAATTCTCAAGATAAGGCCACAAAGGCGTATCGGGGTCTATATGGGCCTGGGTTCGGTCATTCCTATTCGGGCTGACTCGACCGAGGCTGAATCGACCCGATTTGGGTCGACTAACTTAGTTTGGGTCCATCACGGTTGTCTTGGGCCACGGCTGGCCCAGCACGTTGGGCCCATCCCACTAGGCGGCCCGCGATCTGGTGGATCGATGTGGCAGGGTCCGCCCTAGCTGACTACGGGGAGACGAGGCACCTCCCAAGTCACCCAAATAGTCCAATAAATCATTTGTTTTTTTGGAATTGGGAACCTCTAGAGCAAGTCCTACTCGTTGCATCACGACCAGCCAGATCCCAGGCCTGTCCTTCTCCTAGTGGCGAGACGACGACACTATCCTCCACGGTCGGCGGGGTGCTGGCCGCCCTTCGGCCTCTGCCAAGGTCTCCAACTGTGGGAATGCATATGTACGCCACCTCTTTTCCACATGGCCGGCCGGTGTGCCGCCAACCACCCTACTCTTCTGTAACTCATGGGTTGTGGCCTCTGCTACCGGTGGCATGAATGTACGCTGCCCCACTTCCACGCGGCCGACCGGGTGCCGACCACCTCCTTCGTCCACAAGCCATCACAGCTTTGTTTCAATCCCAAAAATTATGATGTTCGCATAAACATGATCCTCAGGAAAAGATATATGCATACATATATCACACTCAACGAGACATTGTGCTTTTAGCGTCATTAATTATTTGGTGTTGAAGAATGCAAGAAGAATGCACAGAGAACGAAAGAAAAGGGGTCAAGGTATAAGTGGTGAATGATGGCCATGTTTGTTTGGCCATCATCGTAGTGAATCAAGAATATGATGAATTAACAAATATATTTTATCCTACTTCAAATTAAATACCCTAACTCAATCATCCATTGTAGATGTCACGAGGAGGAATATGAGGTCGTTGAAGGTGACGCCGATGTTCTTCACTCCCACAATACGTTTTCAATCCGGGCTTCTGTGTCATCCTCATTCTTCGTTGGGGGGTGGTTATTCATTGAAGGATTCTCCAGCCCTGGCCTACTCTCACTTTCACCAATGGAAATACAACCCACAATAAGAGTTAATAAAGTAACTCTTTATTAACATGCTGGTTTATTAATTCATGATTAATGTATCCTATTAATTAAAGAGAAAAGTGGTTACACATTTTGTGTAAATAGGAATTTAATGCCCATAATTAAATGCCCGAACACCCTTGTGTGTTCCCCACCATTATGATTCAAATTTTTGGTTTTAGAAATGAAATAAAAGTTAATTATTTTATTTTATTATTTTCCCAACCCTCCAACAAAAATCAGAAAAATAAACTCCTACCCTTGACCTACTACGGTCTAGGTGAAAGTCTCTTTACGAATATTGGGGTTGTGAGTTAAACGGTGTCCTCAGATTATTATATGGAGAACTGGTTCAAAAGGTACAAAACACTACTCGAGCATTTACTGAATGTACCCATAAAAAGTTTGGAAAATTATTAACAGTCACCCTCAACTCGCGCCAGTCAATGTTAGGATCTGGATAAGTGAAACACACCCCAACGAACCAAACGGTTCTCTCATAATTCCAATACGAGTTACCATTTAAAATTTATTGATTTGACAATAAAATAATAGTCACTTATTTATTTATTTATGGCCAAAATCTAACATTCATTGGTTTCCAGCACCAGCCAATGTTAGTATCTGCCAAAAGAAATCATACCCTCAAGAGTTCAGGAGTGGTCTCAAATTTTTAATCCGAGTTACCATTAGTGAGTTATAAGCATTTGAAAATTAAAAAAACTTTTTTTAATTATTTTATGTATGGTTATGCCCATTTCGGGGTTTTTTAAAGGAGTCACGTGCCGACTAAACATAAGTCACGCCTAGAGTAAACCCACCATCCTGAGTGCAACCGTGCCCTGATATTCTTAATTTGAGTAACCCTTTAAGTTTTATTACTCATTTTTAGGAAAACTTATTATGCGTGATAATTAAAGCTTAAAAAAAATTTACAGATCATTATGGGAACTCTGGGCCTCGGAATCACATGCCATTAGATTTCATGGTCTTGAAATAATTCTATATAATTTAAAACAATTACTGAATTTCTGGGATGTTACATTCTCCCCACCTTAGGGATTTACATCCTCAAAATCCACTACATAGACTTTGGAAACAAATGGGGGTACTAAGCATGGATCTGAGACTCCTGCCCCCATGTGCTCTCCTAGAGGTTCCGGAGCTACCCACGAATGTGCACCAAAAGTATCATCCACTCATGAAGGACCTGCTCCTATCGATACTCAATCTCTACTAGAACTTCTGTAAACATCGCTCCATCGTCTATGTCCATCTACCCAAGGTCGATGAAATGAGAAGGGTCATGCACATATCTCCTCAGCTGGGATACATGAAAGTCTTCTTGAACCCTCTCCTACTATGTTAGAAGATCCAAGCCATATGCTACCTCGCCTATCCATTGATGTATCTGAAAAGGACCGATAAACAACACTGACAACATACGGCCTCAGAAAAATCTGTGTTGTCCCCATAGAGGAGAGAATCACAAGAATAGGTTGCCCCCCTCCTAGAACTCAAAGGGTCTCCATATCCTGTCGACATAATAATTCTACCCACTCTTTGTAGTCATCACTTACTGACAAGTGAGACACCATGATATAAATTCTGCCACTTCTTTCTTCATCCCTGGCCACCATTACTAGTACCAGAGGTCCTGGTACATATTTAGCACACCAGGATGTACCGCCAGAGGGGACATATGGAAATCCCTCAACAACTCTTCCTGAAGCTCCACTGGTACCATAGTACATCCTCTAAAGAGGACGACATACTCCCCATCTTTATAAAATCCATCAGGTTCCTGCCCGGAGGATATTTGAGCTTGCCGAGCCTTGCAATCAATTCCCTCAAGCTGTGGCTCCCTAACTTTCTGAAAGAGTGGGGGAGTGGCTTTAATTTACTACAGGTATGCTTCTCCATCTCTATCCAAGAAGGATATCTGCAATGCGGCTAGCTGCTTTGTCGCCTCACTCAGAAACTGCAAACTAGACCTCTTACTGAGTGCATCTGCTACCACGTTCCACTTCCCAGGAGTATAGACTATCTCAAAGTCATAGTCCTGGAATAACTCTAGCCCTCATAGCTATCTTAGGTTCATTTACTTATAATATAATATATAAATGATACTCTTGTGATCAGAGTAGACTATAAAACATTCACACATCAAGTAGTGTCGCAAGATCGTTAGTGCAAAGACCACTGCAGCTTACTCCGGGTCATGGCTTGCATAGATCAACTCATCAGTCTCTACCTCAGATCCTGAAAGCTCTACTGACACTTCTCCATCCATAGGAATGGATCCCCATTTTTCATTAAAACTTACAGGGGTGCCGCTACCCTAGAGATGTCTGATCTAATACTCTGGTAGTACCCATCCAAAGTGGATGTCCCTCCCTCTTTAGGGAGGTAAACCGAGAAACATCTTTTGAAAGGATTTCCCTCACACATTTCCGCTTCTATTGAGAACTGGAAACTCAGAACTCCCACTTCCACTAGGGTAGGACTATCCGACTTAGGCGTGATCGGATGCACCCTCCTTTTCATGAGTTTTTCCTGTACTGCCTCGGTTTCCTTTTTCACTGACCAAGGAAAATCCCATTCCAACATTGTATGTAAACCCCGCAATTTTTGCCTAATACATTCAATCTGAGAATGAACTATGGATTTCCAGTCCATGACCAAACTAACATCATAAGGCCTTGACACTTCCACCAAAAAGTTACAACCAAAACTCTGACCTCAAGGGTCAGATCACATCATCGACATAAGTGTGATTATCATGTCTTCTCCCAAAGGTATCTCCAGACATGAGGGGAAAGTCAATGGTTTAACCAGAAACTCTAGGTGTTGGACAAGATTTTTGGAAGGAAAGAATGATTGGTACCTATGTCTATTAATATGGCAGCTAGAAGTAGACACAGAGCGTTCATCGAATCATTCCTAGAGCCCTTGGGTCACACTCCTTGACCGTATGCAACTACCCTCTTCCCATATCCTCTAGATCCCTAAGCCTGGTGGGGATAACAAAGGGGGGTGGTTGAAACATTTCAAATTTTACACCACCTCATGCTACTCTCCTAGCTTTACATCCACATCTGTAGCTCTGCAGATTAATCAATCCTAAACACTTCTTCTTCGCAAAACATTTTTACACGGCCAAGTCTCTGAGACTGGAACCTGTTTCATTAACTCCCACTACAAACATTCACTGGTTGTTTCCACTTATCCAGATAACATTAAACTGAAAAGGTTCCCTATAGCACCCAAACATAGGTAGGAATGCATAGAGGAATAGTGCTGGCTCGAACGTCCTTAAACACACCATGCTCGGATGTTTGAGCCCCAACGTACTTATCGTATCGTATTCATCGAGTACCAGGAATTGTCGGTACTCCACGTTGAATAAACAACTAATGACATGCCATCCTTCCATTGATGTAGAAGCTCTATAGATCTCTCATCCACCTCCTTAAGACGGTCCTCAGCCGCCAGTGAGTTGGGATCACCTCAAAACCTGAGGGGTATCTGATACTGAAACCTGTGTAAGGCACTAAGCCTAAATGTGTCCTCCACCGGTACCACCAGTTGTAACTACAGCTGAACGGGTGGTGGTGCTACTGGTAAACTACACGAAGGTTCCAACATAGTAACAGGGCCCTACACTAGAGCCTCATCATTTGTGGACTATCAACGTGTACTCTCAAGGGATACCTGGGTGGATGTCTTTTTGGCAGCATTCTGATAAGGAAAAGGTGTGCCATGGTCACTAAGTTATATCTAGTGAGATGACTACAATGAAATCAAAATAATTTTTTTTTTCAAAAAACACATGCAATCAATGTTTTAATGCGCTGAGTCAGAAATCAAAATTCAGGGGCTTGGTGTATAGATACCTCAGCCGCTACACCAACACTAGATTCCCCGAACTGAAAACCACCCTCATAACAATTAACACTATTGCATCACTGAAAAGTTTGGAGTCCTAGTTCTTCGGAAGAACTGAACCTCTCTCTTATACCACTTTGTCAAGACCCGTCCCCCTGGGCCCCTCCCATGAATACCCCCTACCCACCTTCCATATTCCAAGGACTAGTGACTAGCACCGAAAGGCATACTCCCAAAAATGGGAACGCATTACCTTTAATCCTGTACAAACACATGTTCCATAAACACAACATGAAGCAACTATGAAGTAAACTGATCTAGTAAAAGATTGCTGAATGTAAAAGGTGCCATAATAGAAGTCCAACTATATAGGTACCAGTACAACCGAATATACAATAAAACTTAAAGAAAAAAGGAAAATAGCTATTGGGTGGTCCTCCGAAGTTCATACCTGAAGGGTGGGTAAAGATCACATTCTCAACACTACACATCCGTCTGTCTCCTCTACGTCACATCACGCCGAATGGTCCACCTCCATGCACTATCCAATCCAATCTCCCTTAGCCTCGATCAACGTGGTATGAAATCTAGAATAGACACAACAAGGTGTGGGCAAAGCCCATGTAGGTGTGAGTATTACAATACTGAGTAAGTGCCCCAAGACCCCCATAGGTCTCCTAGAGTTAAAAAAAGGGAAAACCACAAAGCAAGACATCAACTCTACTTAGGTGTATGCCCATAAATATATTTAAGTTATCAAGATATACTCTTCTCATACATCAGGGAAGGTAACCACATAGGTAACACCATGAAGGTGGAAGTATCACACAGGTAATAACACAGGGATAGTACCATGATGGTAAATGTATTAGTTCTAACAGAGCCTTATCTAAAACCAGGTTTTCAGTGAATTATAGAAGAACAAATGGTGATTTTTGAAGCAAGATCATGTTATTCTATCAAGAGGAACTACGCCAGACCATATGGGGTTAGACCCACACATGATCAGTAGGTACCAATCCTCAAAATTACCAACATAGGATCTGATCCACCCAGGATTGAAAGATAACTAACCCCCAGAATAACCCACATAGGATCTTACCCACACTGGATCAGTATGCATTGACACACATAGGATCAATGAGTGATGACCCACACTAGATCTGACCCACACAGGATCGGTATACGCTGGCCCACATAGGATCGATGAGTGCTGACCCACACAAGATCTGACCCACACAAGATCGGTGCTGACCCACATAGGATCACTTGATACTAACCTCCGTATGATCATTCTCCAACCTCCAGGTCATAGCCAGCCACTAGATTCCCGTTAATAGAACGTTTGGGAGAACTGCTCCCTAAGCCATCAATCATAGCTCAAGCATCTAGAAGTTACCTAAAGAAGTATCCCAAAGATCCATCACCTCATAAGTGACCCAACACAACTGAAGATGCATCAATCAGACTCCCTATCTGTACGTTATTAGCATTTTTATGTCGAGGGCCCGATTGGATTCGGGGTTCAATCCAACCTGGACATACTACAAATTTATCCAAAAATAAAATGCAGTATACCAAAAGGACCGTCTCGATCCATGGATTCTGGTTCCACAGATGGTTGATCAAACATATGCTCAGTTCTGATGATATGGATACAAAGGAGTATCTGGGTCTAGATGGGCTCGGGTCCCATCCGACCCGGTCGGACGGACCCGACCTGACTCGGCCTGGCCAATTCTGACCTGATTTGGGTCGATCGAATTGTTCTAGGTCCATCCAGGTGGGCCTGGTTCATGGTGGGCCCACCCGCTGGGTCATGGCCTAGCCTGACTAGCGAAGGGGGCGACCTAACCCAGCCCACCGGGAACGGCCTGCGGTTCGGTGGACCGTAGTGGCGGAGTCCTCCTTGGTCGACTCGTGGGAGGGGAGGTGCCTGTTAGGTCATCTGAATGGTCCAACAAACCATTCTGATTTTGTAGGTAGGAATCGCCAGAGCCGGTCCTGCTAAATGTGTCATGGCCGGTTGGATCCCTGACCAATCTTCCTCCGAGAAGCGCGATAGCGCCTCTATCCTCCACAATCGGCCGGGTTCCGGCCACCCTTCGGCCTCTGCCGCAGTCTAGAAGCCATGGTCTCCAGCTCCGGTAGCGTCGACATGTGCCACGGCTTCGCCACGCAGCCGGCCGACATGCCGGCTGCACCCCTGCCCCACCGCGGCTGATGGGTCACAACCTCCTCTTCTGTTGGCATGGACGCGCGTTTCCCTCCTTCCACGCGGCTGGTCGGGTGTCGGCCACTGCCTTCTTCCGCAAGCCATCACAACTTCATTTCAAGCCTAAAAATTATGACGTTCACATATTCACGATCCCCATGTCAGGTTCTACGCATCCATATGTCCTGTTCAATGAGAAATTGTGTTTTCAATGTCATTCATTATTTGGTGTCGAAGAATGCATGAAGAAAGTTTGAAGAATGAAAGAAAAGGGGTCAAAATATATTGTGGAACAATGGACATGTTTGTTTGGCCATCATTGTTGTGAATAAAAAAAATGAAGAATCAACAAATAGATTTAACCATACATCAAATTAAAACACCTACCTCAATCGTCTGTTGGAGATGTCATGAGGAGGAAGATGAAGTCGTTGAATGGGACGCCAACGTTCGTCACCCCCGAAACATGTTTCTAATCTGGGCTCGTGCATCATCCTCGTACTTCGTGAGGGGGTGGTTTTTCATTGGAGGATTCTCTAGCCGAGGCTGCCTCTCCCTTTCACCAATTTAAATACAACCCATAAGAAGAGTTAATAAAATAACTCTCCATTAACATGTTGGCTTATTAATTTCAGATTAATGTATCCTATTAATTAAAGAGAAAATAGGTTACACATTTTGTGTAACTGGGCATTTAATGTCCAGCATAAAATGCCTGACAACCCTCATGTGGTCCCAGCCTTTATGAATCAAATCAGTGGTTTTAAATATAATATAAAATATAATTATTTTATTTTATTTTTCTAACCCTCCCACAAATATCCGAAAATATAACTCCTACCCTCATCCTACTGAGGTCGAGGTGAAGGCCTTTTTAAGTGAATAGAGGGACTATGAGTTCAATAGTATCATCATATTTCAATTCCGAGCACTAGTTCAAATGTTACAAAACGCGGCTCGCACGTTTACTGAACGTTCCTGAAAAAAGATTGGAAAATTATTTACAGTCACCCTCGACCCATGACAGTTGGTGTTAGGATCATTCAATGTGAAATATTTCCCCAAATAACCCAATGGTACTCTCAGATTTCCAATCCGAGTTACCATTTAAATGTTATGGATTTTATAATAAAATAATTTCACTTAATTATTATATTTACGACCCAAAACTAAATTTCACTAGTTCCCCGTGCGACCAATGTTAGTTTATGATTAAAGAAATAATAATCTCACAAGGTTAGTGGTGGTCTCCGATTTTGAATCCGAGTTACCGTTTATGAGTTATAATCATTTGAAAAAAATAACATTATTTTATTATTTTATTTACGATTATGCCATTTTCGGGTTTTCTTACAGGAGTCCCGCACCGACTAAACAAAAGTCGCACCAATTTTAAACCCACCATCCTGAGTGAAATGGTGGCCTTAGATTCTTGATCTGAGTAACCATTTATGAGTTATTCCACTTTTTCGGGAAAACTGCTTATGCATTCTAATAAAAGCTTAACAAAAATTCAACGGATTATTTCAGGCACTCTGGGACTCGAAATCGCATGACGTCAAATTTAACATTCTCAAAAATAATTCCATATAATTAAAAAAAAATTATTGAATTAATAGGAAATTACATACTATTCTCTCCTCCCTTTAATTTAATACATTTATGGAGTCACTAGATCAATTTGATCTTTCCTGTTCGATCAAGATAGACACTTCATCTTCTTCCCCTTCTTCTCCTCATAATGATCCAGTACACTAGGGCATAGCTGAGCCTTCCATGAATTATCTCTTTTCATATTTTAATATCATGCTAATGTAATGAGGGGTTTTCAATCATCCAAATATCTTAAATGGAACTATGTAGTTCAAAAATTTGATATATCGATGAACTATCATAGGGTGAATTGAAAAAAAATGTTTTAGGATCCCTCCCGAACAACGGGTCATGATGAATGAGTTCAAGATTTGATAAATGAGAAGCATGTTATCCTCATCATATGAACATGAGGAGATCACCAAAACTGTGATTCATGGAAAAATTCTTTTTTTTTTCATAAACCAGAGTGAATAAGGTGTTTAATGAAGGGCCAGGGCCTGATATAATCATTGAGTCTTTGAATATTTCCTCAATGTGGAAATAATAATAGAGATAGTCCAGTTTTATTCACCAATAAATACATGATTCACTGACACTAATAATTTTATACTGATACTTTGAGAGAGATGTCATTTCACCATAAAATAGAGCACCATGAATCATTGTTTGTGGTGAATAGTTCTGTAAGGATTTCTACATACATGAAGATGGCAAGATCATCTGGCCATATTGACATGAAAATAATGAAAGAAATAGTCTATTGAAGACACTATATTTTCATGAATTTACTGACATAACGCAACACCCCAAAATAGATATCTTCTAGTTTTTGTGTGAACATTTTTTAGTAGACATGAGAAAGTGTTATCTACACTATTCAACACAATGAAGAAGAGAATTAAATCATATATAATAATAGTGGAATATTTACTATTTGTGTGTAATGGTTGAGAATATTTTACATATGCTTTTGTGAACAAGAAAGAATAATTTCACATAGCCTATGTGTCTGGTATAATCGAAGCTTGAGAAGGAATAAAATTGAACAACCATTAGGTTAGATGTACATAAATGTTGATGTTTGTTTTTTTTCATTTATACACATTCATTTAA
Source organism: Viscum album (assembly GCA_963277665.1). NCBI lineage: Eukaryota > Viridiplantae > Streptophyta > Magnoliopsida > Santalales > Viscaceae > Viscum > Viscum album. The sequence continues at coordinate 1,985,520,975 of OY728119.1, forward strand.
GGTGGAATGCGTCTTTTCTTACAATTTGTGTGTAAAGAGACACATGTTTCATAGTGTATACACACCCATTTCCCAATCGATATTGATTTTACATAGATTATACATCGATGTGATATCGTGAATACATGAGATATAAGTGTGGTGTGTGGATATTGTAATAATAAGTTGAATGTGGTTTATGCATGCTTACATATATACATTCATAATTTTTGATACCCAAAACAAGGCATTCAAATTCCATGTAATCCATTCATGAAGTGTAATTGAATTGAGATCTCATGATGAAAATGAAATAATTTTTGAATGTTATTATCGAATAATATATTAGTGAAGAATATGTGTGAAAAAATTTCACACATCAAGTTTGTTTGGGACTTCTAAAAAAGGTTGCGTAGAATCAAATTATTTTACATTGAGGCATGTGATTAAATACAAGTCATCAGAACTATTTGAGAAAGACTAGTCGATTGTAAATGTACTTTAATTGGTATAGAAGAAAGTAAAATTTTATGATATTTTGGGGTAATATCAAAAGATAGTCTTAAATTGGACTAACCATGAAAAATGTTGGAGGTCTTTGGTTGGGGCAGGAGAAAGAATCATCTTGTGTGATACATGAGTTGAGGCCTCTAGTGCAGATTCTAGAGTTGTCTAATGTGAATTATGGATGCACATTAAGATGAAGTATGAGGAACCTCTAGTGATGATATATGAAAATTAAATTTTATTATGTATCAAGAACATAAATTGAAAAAAAAATTATAATGGGGAATCAAATTTTGGTGGAATAACAAACATGTAAAAAAGTATGCATTTTCATCGAAACATGGATACCATTGTGTTTTGTCCATTTTTACTTACTGCGTTATTCATTTTAAGGTTGAGAGACACATGAAGAGTGAATCATGGAATTAACCAACCATATAAGTTCATTTGTAATGAAATAACTTTTAAAAATAAAAAAAATCCACTAATTCACCCCTTCCCTCTTAGTGGTATGTCTGGCCTTGGGTACATCATGTGGTATCATAGAAAATTTCACATATAAAGGATACAGTAGAATAATGAGGATAGAAAAATAAAATCAATTAATTGTAGTGGTATTCCTATTTTCAATGGTGAGAAGTATCATGGATGGAAAAATCGGATGATACCATATCTCTTATCACTTCAGGTATACATAAGAGATGCAGTTTTAATAGGATATAAGTAATAAATTGAGAACAAACTTATTCCTTTTGAAGGTATGATAAACATGAAGATACATGGAAATGATTAAAATTATATCCTTATGGATATATCAGTAATGGTATATACTAATGTGATGAGACTCCTAACTACCAATGAAAACTATGATAAATTGAGAACAATTTATAAAGGAAATCATAAAGGTAAATAAGAAAATATTAAAATCTAGATAAGTGTATTTGAAGATGTTAAAATGAGTAATGATTATGTTGTTTGTGAATACTTTATAATCGTAAAATATATTATCCATATTATTCTAGTATTTGGTGAGAATTGGGATGATTCAAACATTGTGATGAATAGGATGGGAATCTTTCCAGATAGATTTGATTCAAAATATTCTTCACTGGAAGGCTGAGAAGATATATTACAACTTGAACACTATAATATTCTCATAGAATATGAAATTATAATAATACCATCTTTTTAGAAGAATGATAAAGAAGAGATGTAAATTAAATCCTTGAAAAATAGTAAATATAGAGTTGAGGTGGAAAAAATCAGGTTATTCTAATGATTAGAAAGTTGAAGAGGACTACAATAAAATGAGAGACTTGTTTAAAAGGATTAATAATATAGACAAAATAGGAAAATGTATGAATCCATTAAAATTTATCTACTTCCATGGATTTTTTTTTTCATATGACTATATATATAAGAAATCCAATGCCATGAATTCTAATTAAGAATAATACTAGGTTTATAATATGTACAATAAATATAAAATGGGACACTTTTATGAGAAAAAGAATATATAATCAAGATTAAATATAAAACTATGATGACTAGGAAGATCAATGAATCTTCATCAACATGAAATGTGAATGAAGATGAACAACAATCTAGAAATTTGGTTTGCATTTTGGAAAAATCCAAAAAAATTAATGACACATCTGAAGTTGAAACATGACAAGAGAGAATTATGATAGAGTGGTACATAAAGGATAATCTAGAAGATAGTCTGGAGGAAACCATGAAGCCCGAGAAGGTGAAATGGTAATGATAATAGAGAATGAAGAATGTGTAAATAAGGAAGAGACACATCTAAATGAGATAAAGGAGTATCTAAAGAATTTAGTTGAGATAGAGAGGTGACTAAATGATTTTTATGAAAATTTACATGGAAGATAAGAATTAAAAAATGATTAAACATCACTGATAAAAGATAAAAAACAAAATAGGATGAATATATATGAACTTGAAAATATGGTGAATGATCTTGAAGGAAGAAATACTGAGAAAGAGGTATAGTTATCCAATACATAGTATTTGTGTATTTCATATCAAAGTGAGTTGAAGGAGAAGAAATAATATTACAATAAATTTGTTTAGATTATCGGTGTATCTTCTAAATATGATGATAAGAAGGGTCCATAGAGAAGGGTAGTTTTTATACATAATGAATCAAAATGTACAATTGTTGCTTATTTCTCTGTAGTAATAAGAGACAATAATGAATAATTATAGAACATTAGATAAAATGAGAAACCATCTTACTCGAAGGAAGAGTTAACTAATTGAACCAGAAGGTTTTCTCCAAAGCCGAAACACCCATGATATAAGAAAAGACAATAACACAATTCTTTAGGGTAGAATTATTATCAGTTTGAAAGAGAATGTAAAGACTGTATTTCTAGTTTTATGGAGTGTTTTTTCTTAAATCTTATTCATGCGAGTATAACGTGTCACTACAAAGAATTAGGAATTCATAAAGGGGGCGAAATGATGAAAAAATGATATCAGATTATTAGAATTTGAGGATTGTGAACAAGACATCATCATAACTATCAACACATAAAAATTGAATACTTTGAGATATTATGTGGTAGAATTTTTCAAGATGCTATCAAAGATGTGAAATGATTATCTATAATACCAATGGATATTACATATAATATGAGAGAGAAAAATGTTCAATAGAAAAATAGTGGAATGTCTTGTAGATATTTTTAGAGGAAAAAATCCAAGAAATAATGTCTAGTTATTTGGCCAAACCAATCAAAATTTTCTAATCTATTAGTGGATGCTGAAAAACAAGATCAAGTTAATGTAAGGAATGTTACTATAGAATCTGAGTAGGAATAATTTATTCCCCACCAAGTCAAATAAAATACCATTAATAAGAGATGGAAATTAAAAAACCAATGCATCTGATATCAAAAAGGATATTTCATCAACATCATAAGTCTCAAGAAATGGAGAAAGACCAATCTCACAATCTAAAGAGTCTAAGAAGATGAATAAGTCTAGATTGAGAAAAATATCTCACTATGAATTCAATTTATGAGAATCTAATATGTCTCTCCTTATTGCATATTATTTTTTGTGTTTTAATCTAATATATATGAAATTTATGGGGATGTTTTCTGATATCACTGTTGAACAGTTTGAAGAAAAGTTTCCATCCCTTAAGGGGGAGAAACATTAAGATTAAATCCTGAAATTATGAATAGATTAAAAACCCGGATGTTAAAGTATTCCAATCACACTTCCATTCATCACTATGAATTTCACTTATCTTATAAATTAAGGGGGAGTTCATTGTTTGAAGAAAAGATATGATAAATGGCTAGTTTTATATTTTCACTTGAACTTTCTGATTTTTTTTGAAATATGTGGAGGATTTACATGTCATTATTATATTTGATTATTTATAATCCCCAGGATTAGAATTGAGACATTATGATCATGATTTAACATGAATGGTATTTGATCGAAATCTTATGAATCCTTGAATACATTTCTTGTTTTCTACACCAATATATCCTATAAAGACATAGAGTTGATAAACTATTTTCTCTTTTCTAAGAGAACCATGTGAAATAATTTTTCCCTTAGAACTATGAGGATCAGGCGGATAACCCTACATATCCTTTTTATATTATTACCAATAATGGGTATAAATTGATTGATTATACATATTGACTCTTATAAAAGTGTGATAAGGATATATTGAAAACCAAATACAAAGGAGGAGATTGTTGGGCCTAACATTGATGTTTTTTTCATTAAGGTGTCAATATGTATTTGGAAAAATTTGAGGATTATTTTAGTGGTATTAAAATATAAAAAAAACATGTGATAAGAAGTTTTCTCATTGTTTAATATAAGTAAATTACATAAAAATATTCATTTCCTTGATGATTTTAAGATTCCATGCATAATTGTTGAATAAAATAAAATTGAATAACAATGCATGAGGATGATTTATTGGAGAATAAAATTAATAATATTAGGAGATTTGGAAGTTATTTTTTGGATGTAATTGAATTATATATAATACTTATCTTTTACTATGTATTTAATTGGGCCTCATATAAACTTTATGGCCAAGACAATGGATTTCCTTGGACATTTGGAATTTGGAACATATTGGACTCACAGGACAATGATGCCAATGGAACCATCTAGAGAAACACACAATATGGAATAGAGGGCTTTGTATAAGCCCTTAGAATCCTTAGGTATAAGTCCCAAGGGAGTGTATAAGTGAATGAAGCATGACCATTGCGTACCGGTGGCCATGACCGTGTTGCACAACCATAGGTTGGTTTTTTATGGGTGCATATGGTGATGACCCCTAGAATCTAGAATGAAACGGAAACAATCACCACTTTATTGATAAACCAATGCAATTATAATTTGAGAAAATTATGTGGCACACGCCACCGTGTGTTTCTATTCCTCCATCACATAAAATTCAGACATTTTAGGAGCCATTTGATCACTTCGATGTCGACTGTTCAATTAGTCCAGATATGTTGTCTTCTTCTTTAGCCTCCTTGAGTAGATTAAGTTTTTTCAGAGAACATATTTCACTATAATGATTTATCTTTATTAATATATAAATAACATTCAAAAGTTATTGGGGTCGTTCGATTATCTTTATATTATTCGTGCAAATACGTTATCCATGCATCGGATAAATCCATGAACTGCCAGCGACCGAACTATAAATGAAATTATAGTAGGAGACATGAAAAACTAATATTGATAAATGAGGTCACTCTTGGATAAATTTGGAGCATAAAATACTCATCACATGCATGTGAGTATCCCATTAAAAATGAGAATCACAGGGGAAGAAAGCTATCAATTTTGGCATAACCACAAGAAACTAAATCCTATAAAGAAGATCAATGACCCGATTTTATTTGTGGGGACATAAATAATTCTATATAATTGTATGAATATAAGAGGTAAAAAGGTTATAATCACCTATAAATATCATATAAACTATGAACAAGATGTATCTGCTAATTATTTGATAGAGACTCCCTTCCTCCTTGATACAAAGAACCGTGATTCTTTTTTTTTCATGTGGATTAGTTCCATGAGGCTTTCTACCATTGTGATGAAGGGATGATCCTATGACCCTATTGAAATGTATGTAATGACCTCCAGAGTCTCTAGGAGACACTGCGCTTCCATGAAAAAACCATGACAATTTGATATCCCAATAAATATATGTTCTGATGTTTGCGCGAACACATTTTATGAGCCACGAGATAGTGTTTTATAGAATATTATAAGAGAATAATAAGGGTATTAAATAATGAATAATAATAGTGTAATATTTACTATTTGAGTGAAAAGGTTGAGAAGAGTTTTAATAAACAATCTAATGAAAGAATGAATAAGCGTACATATGCATTGTGTATTGTGTGAAGGAATCCTGAGAATGGAGACAAGTGAAAACACATATAGGTATTTTTGTAAAGAAGTAGATAGTGGTACATGGTTCCATGAAAACATATGCATTGAATGTTAAAAACATTTGTGTGTATACAAGGTGGTTATAAATATACACAATGTGGGTATGTTAAACACACAAAATTCATGACGGAAAGGAAGGGACCCATATAAATACATTCATTTGATAACATGATATCATGAGATATAAGTGTGGTGTGTCGAGCTTGAAAGAAGAATGTGAAAATGGTGAAAGCATGATTACATACATACGTACATAAATTCAGAAACCTCAAATATGAGTTTTAAATTATATGAAATGCATGCATACAGTGTAATTGAATTGAGATGTCAAGATGAATTGAATTAATTTCTGAAAGTTATTATTCCATAAAATATTGTTGAATAATTTTTATGCACAGCTTTCACACATAAAGTGAGGATGGGACATCAGTAGAAAGAATCATAGACCTAGAATTTGTTGCACTGAGGAAAATGATCGAATAAATGACATAAGAATTGATTGATCAAGACCATATAACTAAAAAGTTTCTTACATTGGTACAAAAGAAAGTCTGATTCTGTTATCTTGTTGTGTAATATCAATAGATCATCTCGATGTTTATCTACCTTTTAATAAATGTGGAATTCATTAGTTGTAATGGGAGTAGTAATTATTTAGTGTGATTTAGAATAGATGTCTCTAGGGAGGATACTAGAGCTGGCTAGTGTGGATTCTAGTTATATTGTTTGATGTAGTATAAAGAACCTCTTGTCTGTATTTATGGTAGATACAATGTAATTCTGAATCAACTTCAATAATTTACAATAATATTATATTAGATATTTTTTAGGTAATAACAAACATGATAATGAGTATATCATTTCATGGAACCATGTATATATTTTTGATAGGTTTTTTATATTTACTCTATTATTCAAGATAAGGATGAGAGATACAATAATTATGGGTTGAATAATCAAGCATCCACTGATGTTTGGTTGAAATGAAACAATTTTTTTTAAAAATAATGCACTGGTTGACCCTTCGCCACTTAGTGGTTAGTTTGTCCTTGGGAACATCAGTTGGTTAAAAACACAATGGTATCATTGTATGAGTTTTATAGAGTATTTATTAGGGAGATAATGGATTTTATCTATATATAACCTACCTAACATGGGAATTATAGTAATTTCATCCAACTTTTTTCTACAAGGATAATGGACCATAAGAGATGATGTTTTTGAGAGAGAATGAGAAGATGGAATTTAACCAGATTGTGAAACCCCCATGGTGAAGTGTGTAGTTATCAAAAAATTTTCTTATTGGACTAATGAAATACTAGTGGGACAAACATGTATAGTAAAATAAACATTACTATTTTATTTGGAAAGTTATTGAGGCCATGTTCTTCAATAAATTATTCATTAAGACATTTATGATTATTAGGATCACAAATTTATGCATTTTTATATGGGGGAGACCTTGTTTATGGATTATCATGGGATATTTAATAATTTGTTTTTTTATTTCCATAGACTATGGTGTGAAATTATATTAACATGGAGTTATTATTTCAGACTGAGTTACTCCAAATATTAGGGTGTTGGTAAATATCTTTATGGTTTCCTCATTATTTGATGTATAGAATCAGCCAGTAAAAACATATTATAATATTATAGATAGTAATGTATTGAACTAAATATATAGGTAATGTGATATAGAATTGGGATATTAGGGTAACTATAAATAAGGATATAGAGATACTCAGTAGGGTAGTTAGGGTATAGATGACATGATGTTACCCTAGAGTAGATCATCAAACAAAATTATTACATTATTGTAGGAAAAATATTTTAGTTTATTTATTATTGAATAGATAATGAGTGATGATAAAGTGGCTAGATTTCACATCTAGATAGGTTTTATCAATGAACTTCCTAGATACTCATGATAAAATAATATAGACTAAAGAATATTATGTAAGGCTAGAAGATCTACTAGGTACTGGTATCTTGGATGCTACTTCACATGTATTATGTTGTAGGAGAAGATATCTATGAATGGGAGAAATGGTTAGTGGTGTCATAAATCATCCTGATTTGTCCACCCATTATATATCCTATCACACCCATGATAGGGCCTGGCATGCATTCTTGATTCCCAATGATAATTAAAAGCTTTGTCGGAATGAAATTAAATCATAAGGAATGATTTATACCATTAAATTAATTAACTACTGGAGAAATATTTAAATGAAAACCAACATGAATTGTCAATTTATATGATTTCTATTTCATAAGAATATGTAAGAATGAAATAGGATAAATAATTTCAACAATTTAATGTATTAGAAAAAACTCATCTCACATCCAACTCATACCACATAAAAAACCCCTCAGATCCATTCCATAGTCTCTACATATATAGTGTACAACCCATTATGTAATTTACCAAAAAAATAATGATTATATATCTGTCCAAGACTAATAATGCACTAAAAATATATGTTTTAATCATTGATCAATATGTAAAGGTGAATTCATGTCATTATCCAACAATAAAAGAATGTTCTGTCAATGACAGAAAATTACTTTATCTAATTCCTACAATAAAAGCTCAGTCTAGAAAGAATGAGCGGTAAAAGTAGGGTGTGAGCTAATATGGACAGTATGATTTTACTAATGGTTCTATGCAATATCCGTTATAATCATGTCTATAAATACTTATTTGAAATATATTAATTAGATATTATGTTTTTCAAATCCTTTAGAAAAATATCCTTGGGTTTTACTTCATAAAACTAAATTTTTATTAATAAAAAAATTTGGATTCATATTCTTAGAAACCAATAGTGAATGCATTGTTTAACTAATTCTTGAGAAATGTTTTAAATAATATCAAAACCCCAAAGATATAATCAATTGTTTCAATATCACTATGATAAAAATTAAGTAAATTGAATCTAACAAAACAAAATACATATAGTTATAACTAATGTAAAATAATTAAAAAATGTTTATATTGAGAAAGGCTATATAATCAATGATGTTTAAAGTAAAAAATAGAAATGAAAAACTGAGACAATCAATAATGTCTAAATGTAATCTTGGTAGGAATACCGTAATGTCACTGGGGATATGAGAACCTAATAATAATCACACTTACTATGAATGTGCCATAAAAAATTAATGTTTATAATGTCACTAGAAATTATGGGAGAAATATTAAATCCACTGGCATAACTAATGACATGGGATCCTATCCCATCAAGGTTCACCTACGAAACTACATGAGGTTCCCAAAAGTTCTGAAAACATAAATACTATAGATAATAAATGGTTTTCATTAATAAAGAGATAAAAACATTAAATTATAAAACATAACCAAATCCCACAATTATAATAAAGAACCATGTATTCCACAATGGGAGTAATAAGGTATTAAAAATCCATTTGATGAATGACACCAGGCCATTAAATTATACATTTCAAACTAAGGCTATAAACACCCTTGGAAATTATTTTTGAAAACAAAATTAAAATATCAATTATAAATTTAGAGGACACCCTTTCTCATTATATAAATTTAAACATATATATAACTATTCATCAATATAAATATTCACATATTCTTATGTAAATTTGGGCATATATATATATATGAATCTATACAGACACATAATGTAACAACCATATATTTTTTGAGAATTATTCCTTTTAATTTCTTTGATGTATTTTGTTATATTCTACACCAAGATTATCTTGTGGTATACGCAACAACGTATTAGTTTGTAGTATATGCAACACTATTCTTGTCTTGCGTTAAACACAAGAGAAACCTTCCCCGATAGCTCGCGTTGTATGCAATAATGAGTTTCAGTAAACAACGATATGTTATTAAAATATTATATAAACTAGCCATAATGAATAGTAATACCCACTTTTTGAAATTTTATAAATTTTATCATTCAAAATGGACTTCATTTTTGGATTCTGAATATCGAAATTATCCTAGGGTGAATTTTTGGTATTTTTCTGAAAATTTTCAATTTTTTATGAATAGTGAAAACACTCAGTTATTTGTTAAAACAGACTTTTTATTTAAATAATCATTTATTTAATTTAAATTTATTTTAGGTCAAAATAGAAAAAGAATACCTATATAAGTTCAATATAAATAATTGGAGACATTTTACAATAATTTTAGATATATAAAATGTTTATTGAACTTTTTACCGTCTTTTACCCACCTCCTAGGAGCATTTGCAAATTTACATGAAAAATAATTTTACAGATTTTGTGAGTTAAATTTAAAAAATCCGAGAGACATGGTTAATATCAAAGAGTAAAATGTGGTTCAATAAGATAAAAATAATTTTTGGTTAATAGTAACTTTTTTCTTTTATTTACCACGGTTAAAAGTAAATAGGGTAATTGAGGGGTAAAATTATATTATTATTACCCTAAAACAATTCCTAATTCTATTGGATAATTATAATTCGACTAAAAACAACCTTAGGAATAAAATATGAACTTATTTTGTCCACTTGGATTAGATTAGGACAATTATTATTATTTTATTTAAAGAAGAGTTAAAATAGTTAAAATCAATGTTTAATAACTAAAAATTTTTTAATATAGGGTTATACATAAGATAAATCAGACTATAAATATTAATTAGAAATATAAAAAAATTTCCTACATAATATTATTTTATTTTTATTTTTTAGACATTATATATTTTAATTTATTTATGACACAATGATGATGCAGTAATTACCTTATTAATGAAATATTAACAAAATTGATATTATAAATACCCAAATAAAAGTAATTTGAAAATTTTTATGAATTAAACTAATTTTTTAGGTTAATATAACATATTAGGGTTGATTAAATTATTTTATTTCTATGTAATAATGCAGTTATGAATTTAGAGAAAACAAAATACTAAATAGTGTCAAAATTGACATAAAAGAGTTTTTAAAACAAATATTATATTATTAATTGATATAATGGTCCTAAAAACTATGGTTCAGAAAAAAGTCTTATATAACAATATATATGACATTAATGAACCAATTGGGGTTCGATTGACAGTTTCTAGTAAGTTTATTTTCATATAGTGTAACAATACAAGAAGACACGGTAAAAGTTAAATTATTTAACTTAGAGTTAAATCTAAATGATAAGGTTAAAATGGTAACCTAAACCTGTCAAAAACCAATTTTTTGAGAGACTTTATACCCATCCACACCATATCCTCGAAATAAGTCACCTTGGAGCAATTATGAACCGAATATGAATTTATTATAAAATAATATTTTATGTTTTTCCTAAGGTGCCCCTCACCCCTCTTATAAAAGGGCACTCCCGCTTCTCTCTAATTCACACCTCAAAATCCATTTGGCATAGCCAAAACCTGCCCAAATACCCTCTCAACGGTCCTCCCTTCATCCTATAGGTCTTCCTTTAGTCAAAAATCCAACCAAAGGATCCCTTTTGATAAAATCAAAATGGAGAACCTGAAGAAGAGGTAAATATCTCACCATCTATTTAAAGTTCTTTTCTTCTTCCACTTCTTCCTTCATTGTTTTTTCCATTATAAAATAATAACTCCAGTATATTCTATATACTGTTATGTTATTATAAAAATTTTACAACCATATTTGTTATTTTATATATCCTATGAATGAAAAAGTCACCATACAAGCGTACGTACAGCTTACCATCTCCACATCGTGGTGTAGTTTGTTATTCGAACATTTCATCCTTTGGATGGGTATAATAATGAGTGTAACTGATATAGATAATAATTATAAAATTATTTTGATTCTGTATATATGATATACCATCCAATTATATATTATTTTAATATGAAAATAATGATATCATCGCTCGTGCGTACGTATGGACTATCGTCTCATAGAACGCGATGAGATTCATTTTCCATGATTAACCATTCAAGTATGATTATAAAGTATATATAATTAATAATCATGAAATATATTACATATTAGTGATACTGGATTTATGTACATATATTTTTCATTTACATAATTCTATTCAATTCAATAAGGAAATGAAAACAACGTTCATGTGTACATACGGCCTACCATCTCCATGAACGATGTATTTCTTTCCATTTATCGATATATTATATATATGTATACTATGAATATATATTATATATAAATCATGTTTTAAATTATGTATGTAAGTAATCATGATCTATGTAATCATATGAATAATTACATGTCAAAACACGGAGGATAAATGAAACAAATTTTCCAAAAACGTTGCTTTAACATGGAATTGACAAATGAACGGGTAATATAAAGCCTTAAGTAAATAATATATGATATGATAAATATTATTATGGTTCTTCTACAAGTTAATAATATGATTAAACCCACTATACAGGAGTCTCAGACACATACAGAATAAATTGGACATAAGGTAAAGGATAATCGTGCAATCTCATTTTTATCCGAGATTGCTTATATGTAAGTATTTACTGGGGTTATATTTTTCATCCATGTCCATAAAATGTTTTTCATAAAGTTTTTAATAACATTACATGTATTTTTAAAGTCATTTTTACCCCTAATTGACTTTTAATTTTTGATATGGAATGAATCTTTCTTTTGTTTACCATAAGTGGTACTTTTTGACTTTTTTATTAAAAGTATGCGGAGAATAATTTTTTTAACATATACGGAATGAAATTATTTTTTAAAATTTCAAAAAAAAACATTTCTTCATGAAGAATACTCTACAATATTTCATTATTATTTTCAATAATATCCTTTTATTTTAAAATTTCGTGGCATTTTGTGAAAATAAAATTATTTTAAATAAGAAAGGATATTTTCCTCAAGAATTCATTTCAAGTGTTTTGTCAAAACTATTTTCCATCTATGATGACATTATTTAGCATGTTTAGGTTTCATGTATAATGTCTCTATTATTTACATGGTTTGATTTTTATTATGATTAAATTATATCCATGTATTTTGTATGGATTATGTCACGACGGGATGATGTTTACGAAACCCATTTTAATCTTTGGGTTATGATGAATGATTTATGATTGTTTTCTGGCACACTTAAGAATGATTTCAATATGAGATGGGTGAGACCTATATCTCTCTCCAATTAATCAGTTATGATTTATATCTCATGAGATAGACATGGCTGGAACGGAAAGTGAATCTGGTTCAGTAATACAGGGTCGAAACGGTAAGTAAACCATGTTTAGTAATGGACTTTGTCCACTATGATAGTCTTGGAAGCAATTCCTTGGCTACTATGGAAATCACGACATGTGCTTAATGGTTTCCATAATTACATGTTTTATTCCAATGATATTTTATCATGGTTAATGTTCCTTTATGATCTATGCCTTATGCATGGCCAAGATTTATGTCATTACTCATGATTTTGATGTTTTATGTTCATGTTCAAACATTAAAATGTTTTTGGATTGTTTTATGTTCTCCATGTTTACCCTTACTGAGCATTTGAGCTCACCCTTTTTATGTTTTCTTTTCCCTAGGATATAAAAAAAGGTTTTAGGTAATAAAAAAAGGGGAAGATATTTATGGCAGATGTTGAAGATCTTTGACCATTATTAGAATATTATGTTCTGAGTTTCCAAAGACAATAAACTAATACGGTCTTTGGGCATCTGTTTGTTTCATGTATTAAGTTTTACCCAAAAGTAATGTAATTTCCATGTACGTCAAGCTTGGGTTTCTATAGTTGGTATTAGAGTGAAGGATTAGTTAACCTTTGGAAACTAGGATGCAAAAACTTTAGTGAGATCCCTATAGATATTTATAATGTATGTCTAGGGATGTCCCTAAGGTTAAGTATAAATATAGGTTATAGTCCAAGAATTATGGTAATGATCATATATTTAAAACTAATATGTTAGAGATTGAAAGTACTTCTCCATGGATGTGTTGTTTTTCTAGTACGAGTTTTGCCTCTCATACTATTCTTTTTTGGGTTTTAAGAAATGGCCGGAAACAGGAGGATTCGTGTAAATGGCGAATATAATGGAGAATGGAATGATATTTTTCATGAGAAACGAAATGAAATGGGATTTGGATGTCCAAACATCATTATTCTACCTAATTAGAAATCTCATAATATGATCAGTAATATCAACTTTGGTAAGTTTCATGACTCGACTAATAAGAGAAAGATGGAGTTTCATGTTGATCATAGAGGAAAGAAAGTTAAATTTCCCTCATGTAAACCATCTGGGAAGAGGCATCAAGGAGAATGTTTCAAAGGAGCTGGAAGATGCTTTGGGTGTGGAAAAGAAGGACACAAAGCTAGTAATTAAAATGGAAATGGTTCATTTAACTACATGGAGAAGGATAATGGTATTTCTAAGACATCAACAATGATTAAATGTTTTAAATGTGGAATTTATAGGCATTATGAAAACCAATTCCCTAATAGAAAGTCTCATGAAGAGAATCGGCATGGTCGTATGGGTAGTATTTATGTTGAAGATGATGAAGAGACTATAAATGATATATGAGATGAAAGAAGTTTTTAATCTCGGTCAATGGATTATAAAGTTATTGGAATGATTTCATGTTTATCAAGAATAATGTATGGTACTATGGAATAATGAAATATCTAAGTATTGTTACACTATTGTTTTTTCTAAAGTATCTGAAAGTATATGTTAAATGGTACCGGTAACCAAGAAAATTGATGGAAATATTTTCAGAAAGTAGATGATATGCACATAATGAAGAGATAAAGAGATAATGAAATGTTTGATAGTATTAATTAACTCATATAATGAGAAAGTCATATCATGGTTTGAGTATATATAAGTTTTGGGATTTTTGTATGTGGAAATAGTTGACTTTTAATAACATTCATGTTTTCACAAAGATTCTATAGTAATTCTTGTTTCAAGAGAATACATGATTAAGGTATTCACATGTTTGGAATGTTACCAACAAGATATATCTTATGATATACGGGGGATAAATGATCATATTCACATGCTTGGTTGATAACATTTCCAGTAATCGTTGTCATTATACTATGAGCTTGGATAAAAGTATTCTGGATAAGACTAATGATTTGAAATGGATTATTTTGGAAATAAAATAATATTGTTTAAGGATATAACCTTTTTTCGATATTATTTCTGGAATGTTATAATAGTGTAGTTTTAGAAAAAGGACAACATGTAGGATGGGTGACAACCCATCGCGTCAGACAAGGTTGTGGGAATTGAAACCACAACCGAAGTGAGACATGCCTTTATCTCCTACCTCTGGCCTACAGGAAGTCACTGGTTAGTAGAAACTAGTTTTATTTTATTAAGCAGTATGATAGATTAAGTATAAGTTCTTTTTTGTAATCATATAAAATTAACCACAACATAGATGGACTTATGTATATTTGATAACTTTTGATAACCTTTTGTTTGAGATAGATGGAAAGACCCATCATTCTATCACATGATCTACTGAAAATTCACGAATGACAAATTCAACTTCATTTCTTTAAGATATGAAGTGGAAATTATTCATGGAATGACCAACGGTGAGATTGTACCAAAATCAAGTAAGTATTTCTTCAAATTCA
Source organism: Viscum album (assembly GCA_963277665.1). NCBI lineage: Eukaryota > Viridiplantae > Streptophyta > Magnoliopsida > Santalales > Viscaceae > Viscum > Viscum album. The sequence goes on from OY728119.1 coordinate 1,985,536,545, forward strand.
AAATTTTCATGTTTAGGGAAATGATATTGAAAACCAAAAACATTTTCCAATTACTCTCATATCTGATGAATTAGATGGTACATTAGATCATCAAAAATTTATGGATTTGTGATTTTTGGATTTTTCATAGCCATGTTATCTACCACTCTCTATCAGAACGTGATGGTTAGATTTCTCTTCCATATCCTGATTTCACGTGTATTCTCCTATATGGAAACCTAGTGATGAGTTACTTTTGGTATCCTTTATGTTTCTAATGTTCCATTTTGAAATGATGTTTTAGTATTGCTCTTTATGATGTGGGTTTCTGTGAAAGAAACTTTCATGTAGAAAACCATTTATAACCCCGACGAATTTCAAGGGCAAAATTCATTTTAAGGGCGGTAGAATGTAACGCCCAGAGATTTTATGAGAATTATTCTTTTTAATTTCATTGATGTCTTTTGTTTTATGCTACACCAAGATTATCTTGCGCTACACGAAACACTATATTAGACTTTAGTATATGAAACACTATTCTTGGCTTGCGTTACACGCAAGAGAAACCTTTGTCGATAGCTTGCGTTGTACGCAATACCGAGTTTCACTGAACAACAATATGTTATTAAAATATTATATATACTAGCCATTATGAATTGTAATACCCACTTTTTAAAATTTTATAAATTTTATCTTTCAAAATGGACTTGATTTTTGGATTTGGAATATCAAAATTAGCCTAGGGTGAATTTTTGTTAAATTTCTGAAAACTTTCAGTTTTTGATGAATAGTGAAAACACATAGTTGTTGGTTAAAACCGATATTTTGTTTAAATAATCATTTATTTTATTTAAATTTATTTTAGGTAAAAATAGATACATAAAACTTATATATGTTATATGTAATTTATTGGAGTTAGTTTATAATAATTTTAGATATATAAAAATTTTATTGAAATTTTTACCGTCTTTTACCCACCTCCTAAGAGAATTTGAAAATTTACATAAAACAAAATTTTATCGCTTCTGTGAGTCGAATTTTGAAAATCCTCGAGACATAGTTAATATCAAGGTGTAAAATGTGGTTCAATAAGATAAAAAATTTTTTTGGTCAACAGTAACTATTTACTTTTATTTACCACGGTTAAATGGAAATAGGGTAATTAAGGGTAAAAATGATATTATTATTATCCTAAAAGATGTCCTAATTATATTATATATGTATAAATCTACCAAAAAAACCTTATGAATAAAATTTGAACTTCTTTGGTCCACTTGTATTATATTAGGACACTTATTATTATTTTATTTAAAGAAGAGTTAAAATAGTTAAAATCAATGTTTAATAACTAAAATATTTTAAATATAGGGTTTTACATAAGATAAATTAGACTATAAATATTAATTATAAATATAAAAATATTTATTACATAATATCATTTTATTTATATTTTTTAGACATTAAATCATTTAATATATTTATGACATAATGATGATGCAATAATTTCCTTATTAATGAAATATTAAAATAATTGATATTATAAATATCCAAATAAATTTAATTTGATACTTTTTATGAATTAAAATGATTTTTTAGGTTATTATAACATATTAGGGTTGGTTAGATGAATTTTATTCGAATTAATAACGCTGTTATGGATTTTGAGAAAACCAAATACCAAAAAGTGTCAAAATTGACATAGAAGGGTTTTGAAATCAAATATTATATTATTAATTAATATAATGGTTCTAAAAATCTAAGGTTCGGCCAGAAGATTTATATTATAATATATATTACATTAATAAACCAATTGGGTTTCTATTGATAGTTTATAGTATGTTTATTAACCATATAGTGTAAGAATACAGGAAGACAGGTTAAAAGTTAAATTAATTAACTTATAGTTAAATCTAAATGACAACGTTACAATGGTAACCTAAAATTGTCTAAAACCTATTTTTTGAGGGGTCTGCGACCCATACCAACCCTATCCTTGAACAAAGTCACTTTGGAGCCATTATAAACCGAATATGAATTTATTATAAATTATAATTTTAAGATTTTCCTAATGTACCCCTCACCCCTCTTATAAAAGGGCACTCCCCATTCTCTCTAATTCACACCTCCAAAGCCATTTGGCTTGGCCAAACCCTTCCCAACTACCATTTAAACAGTCCAAATTTCATCCTATAGGTCTTACTTTAGTCATAAATCTAGCCAAAGGATCCCTTTTGATCAAATCAAAAAAAAAGAAGCCGAATAAGAGGTAAATATCTCACCACCTATTTCAAGGTCCGTTCTTCTTACAAATACTCCTTCTTTGTTGTTTCCATTCTAAAATAATAAAACCAGTATCTTCTATATACAATGACGTTATTATAAAATTTTAACAACCATATTAGTTATTTTATCCATCCTACGAATGAAAAGGTCACCACACATACATACGTACGGCTTAAAGTCTCCACGTCGGGGTGTAGTTTGTTATTAAAACATTTCATCCTTTGGATGGGTATAATAATGAGTATAAATGATATAAATAATAAAAATAACATTATTATTATTATTTATATATGATATAACATCCAATTATATATGATTTTAATATCAAAAGATTGATATCATCTCCCATGCGTACGTACGGACTACCGTCTCCACGTACACGATGAGATTCATTTTCCATGATTAACCATTCAATTTTTTTTATAAAGTATATATAATAAATAATAATGAAAGATATTAAATAATAATGATCCTGGATTTATGTAAATATCTATTTCATTTACCTAATTCTATTCAATTAAATAAGGAAATGAAAATAGTTTTCATGCGTACGTACGACCTACCGTCTCCATGAACGGTGTATTTCTTCCCATTTATCGATCTATTATATATATGTATTTTCTGAATATATATTATATATAAATCTTGTTTTAAATTCTGGAAGTATGTAATCAGGATCAAATTAATATTATGAATAATTACAATTCAGAACACGGATGATAAATGAAACGATTTTACCCAAAATGCTGCTTTAACATGGAATTGAAAAATGAATGGGTAATATAAAGTCGTAAGTAAATCATATATGATATCATAAATATTATTATGGTTCTTCTACAATTTAATAATATGTTTAAACACACTATACCGGAGTCTGGGACACATACGAAAGAAATTGGACATAAGGTAAAGGATAATATTGCAATCTCATTTTTATCTGAGATTGCTTATATGTAAGTATTTACTAGGGTTATATTTTTCATCTGTGTCCATAAAATGTTTTCCATAAAGTGTTTAATATTATTCTTTGTTTGATTAAATTCATGTTTACCCCTCTTTTAATTTTAATTTGTGTTATAGAATGAATCTTTCTGTTGTTTACCATACATTGTACATTTTGACTTTTCCATTGAAAGTACGAGGAGAATGTTTTTTAACTTATACTGCATGAACGGATTTTTACGGTTTCATAACACCTTTTCTTAATGAAGCTTACTCTATAATATTTCATGAATATTTTCATAAAAAATACTTTTCTTTTAAAATTTCGTGGAATTTTGTGAAAATAAAATGATTTTGAAGAAGAAAGGATATTTTCCTCAAGAATTCATTTCAAGTGTTTGTTCAAAAATATTTTCCATATAAGATGACATTTTTTACCATTTTTATGTTACAAGTATAATGTCTCTATAATTTAGATGGTTTGATTTTTATTATGATGAAATGATATCCATTTGTGTTATATGGATTATTCCACGATGGGATGATGTTTTATGAAACCCATTTTTTTCTTTGGGTTATGATGAATGATTTATGATTGTTTTGTGGCACAGATAAGAATGATTTCAGTATGAGATGGATGGGACTTATATCTCCATACAATGTAGTGGGTGAAGATTTCTATCTCATGAGATAGACATGGCTTGAACAGAAATTGAATCTTCTTCAGAAATATAGGGCTGGAATGGCAAGTAAACCCGGTTCAGTAATGGACATTGTTCAATATGATGGTCTTGGTAGCAATGCCTTGATAACTATGGAAATAATAACATGTTATTACTGGTTTCCATAATTAAATGTTTTGTTCCAATTCTATTTTATCATTATTAATGTTCCTTTATGATGTATGAATTATGCACTGCCAAGATTTATGTCATTACTCATGATTTTGGTGTTTTATGTTCTTGTTCATAAGTTTAAATGTTTTTGGATTATATTATGTTCTCCAAGTTTACCCTTACTGAGCATTTGAGCACACCCTTTTTATGTTTTATTTTCCCCAGGATATAAAGAAAGGTTTTAGGTATGAAAACAAAAGGGGAAGAAATTTATGGGACATGTTGAAGATCATTTACCATGATTATAAGATTATGTTCCGAGTTTCCAAAGACACTAAACTAATACGGTCTTTGGGCGTCGGTTTTTTTCATGTATTACGTTTTCCACAAAAGTAATATAATTTCCATGTACGTCAAGCTTGGATCTCAATAATTATTATCAGAGTGAAGGTTTAGTTAACCTTTGGAAACTAGTATGCATAAACATTAGTGATATCCCTAGGAATGTTTCTAATATATATCTTGGGATGTCCCTTAGGTTAAGTGTAAGTATAGATTATAGTCCTAGAATTATGGTAATGGTCATTGAATTAAACCTAACATGTTAGAGATTCAAATTACTCCCCAATGATTGTTTTGTTTTTCTATTATGTGTTTTTCCTCTCATATAATTCCTTTTGGGTTTTAAGAAATGGTAGGATACTGGAGGATTCATGTTAAAAGTGAATATGATGGAAAATGGAATGATATTCTTCACAAGAAACCAAATGAAATGGGATTTCGATGTCTAAACATCGTTATAATGCCTAATCAGAAATCTCATAATATGAAAAATAATATCACCTATGGTATGTTTCTGGACTCGAATAATATGAGATAGATGGAGTTTCATGATGATCATAGTGGAAAGAATGTTCAATTTCCCTCATGTAAATCATGTGGGAAGAGGCATAAAGTAGAATGTTTCAAAGGAACTAGAAGATGCTTTGGGTGTGGAAAAGAAGGAGACAAATATAGTAATTGAAAAGAAAAATGTTAATTTAAATCCATGGAAAAGGATAATGGTATTTATAAGACAACAACAATGGTTAAATGTTTTAAATGTTGAATGTATGGGCATTATGAAAACCAATACCCTAAGGGAAAGTCTCATGAAGAAAATCAACATGGTCATATGGGTTGTATTTACGTTGATGATGATGAAGATACTAAAAATGATAAATTAGAGGAAAGAAGTTTTGAAGCTCGGTCAATGGTTTATGAAGGTAGTGGAATGATTTCATGTTTATCATGAATAATGTATGGTACTATGGAATAATGAAACATCTAAGGATTGTTATAATGTTTTTTTTCCTAACGTATCTGAAAGTATATGTTGAATTGTACCGGTAACCAGGAAACGTGACTGAAATGTTTTTGGAAAGTAGATGATATGCGCATAACAATGGGATAAAGAGATAATGAAATGTTTGATAGTATTAATTAGCTCATATAAGGACAATGTGATATCAGGGTTTGAGTATATATAAATTTTTGTATTTTTGTATGTGGAGGGAGTTTAATTTTGATAACATTCATGTTTTCAAAAAGATTCTATAGTAATTCATGTTTCAAGAGAATACATGATTAAGGTATTCACATGTTTGGAATGTGATCGAAAAGATATATCTTATGATATACAGGGGATAAATGTTGGTATTCACATGCTTGGTTAAGGATAGTTCCTTTTTTGGATATTATTTCTAGAATGATATAATAGTGTAGTTTCATAAAAAGGACAACCTGCAGGACGGGCGATAACCCGTCCTGTCGGACAAGGTTACAGGAATCAAACCCACAACTGAAGTGCGACATGCCTTTATCACCTACATCTGGCCTACAGGAAGTCCCTGGTTAGTAGAAACTAGTATTGTTTTATTAAGCAGTATGATAGATGAAGTATAAGTCCATTTTTTGGAATCATATACGATTAATCTCACAATAGATGGACTTATGTATATTTGATAACATTTTCTAACATTTTGTTTGAGACTGATGGAATGACCTATCATTGTATCACATGATCTCCTAAGGATTCACGAATGACAAATTCAACTTAATTTCTTTATGATATGAAGTTGAAACTATTCCTGGAACGAACAACAGTGAGATTGTACCAAAATCAAGTAAGTATTTGTTCTAATTAAAAATTTTCAACTTTAGGGAAATGATATTGAAATCTAAAAATATTGTCCTAGTACCTCATATCTGATGAATCAGATGGTACCTTAGATCATCACAAATTTATGGCTCTGTGATTGTTGTTTTTTTCATATCCATGTTCTCTACCACTCTCTATCAAAACATGAAGGTTATATTTCAATTCCATATCCATATTTTCACCTACATTCTCTTATGTGGAAACCCAGTGATGAGTTACATTGGGTATCCGTTATCTTTCTAACGTTCCTTTTTAAAATGATGTTTTTTTATTCCTTTTAACGATGTGGGTTTCTATGAAAGAAAATTTCAAGTAGAAAACCATTTATAACCATGATGAATTTCGAGGGAGAAATTTATTTTTAGGGAGGTAGAATGTGACACCCCGAGATTTTATGAGAATTATTATTTTTAATTTCATTGATTTATTTTTTTGTACGTTACACCAAGATTATCTTGTGCTATACGCAACACCGTATTAACTTGTAGTATACGAAATACTATTCTTGGCGGGTGTTACACGTAGGAGCAACCTTCCACGACAGCTTGCGTTGTATGCAATACCGAGTTTCACTAAACAAGGATATGTTATTAAAATATTATATAAACTAGCCGTTATTAATATTAATACCCACTTTTTGAAATTTTATAAAGTTTATCCTTCAAAATGGACTTCATTTTGGGATTTTGAATATAAAATTTTTCCTAGGGTGAATTTTTGTGTTTTTTTTCTGGAAACATTCAATTTTTGTTGAATAGTGAAAACACTAAGTTATTAGTTAAAACCAACTTCTTATTTAAATAAGAATTTATTTTATTTAAATTTATTTTAGTTTAAAATAGTTACACAATAACTATATAAGATCAATGTAATTCATTGGAGTCATTTTATAATAATTTTAGATATATAAAAATTTTATTGATCTTTTTACCGTCTTTTACCCACCTCCTAAGAGAATTTGAAATTTTAAATAAAAAATAATTTTACCACTTCTGTGAGTTGAATTCTGAAAATCCTAGAGACACGGTTAATATCAAAGAGTAAAATGTGGTTCAATAAAATAAAAATAATTTTTGGTGAATAGTAAATTTTTACTTTTATTTACCACGTTTAAAAGTAAGTAGGGTAATTAAGGATAAAAATGATATTTTTATTACCCTAACACATGTTCTAATTATATTGGATAAGTATAATTCGACCAAAAACAAACTTAGGAATAAAATTTGATCATATTTGGTCCACTTGGATTAGATTAGGACACTTATTATTATTTTATTTAAGAAAAAGAGTTAAAAGAGTTAAAGTCAAAGTTAAATAGCTAACACATTTTTAATATAAGGTTATACAAAAGATAAATTAGACTGTAAATATTAACTAGAATGTTATGTATATTTCCTACATTATTTTACTTTATTTATATTTTTTATACATTAAAAAATTTACTTTATTTATGACACAATAATGATGTAGTAATTACCATATTAATGAAATATTAACATAATTGATATTATAAATATCCAAATAAATGTAATTTGAGTGTTTTTATTAATTATACTAATTTTTTAGGTTAATATAACATATTAGAGTTGGTTAGATCAATTTTTTTTCTAAATAATAATGCTATTATAAATTTAGAGAAAAAAATTCCAAATAGTGTGAAAATTGACATAAAAGAGTTTTTAAAACAAATATTAAATCATTAATTGATATAATGGTCATAAAAAACTAATCTTTTACCAAAAGACTTATATAATAATATATATGATATTAATGAACCAATTGGTGTTCGATTGATAGGTTATAGTATGTTTATTTACTATATAGTGTAAGAATACAAGAAGACATGATAAAAGTTAAATTATTTAACATAGAGTTAAACCTAAATGATAAGGTTAAAATGGTAACCTAAATGATTCTAAAACCTACTGGTTGAGATAATTGCAACCCAAACCCACCCTATCATCGAAATAAGTCACATTGGAGCCATTATAAACTGAATAGTATTTTATTATAAAATAATATTTTATGTTTTTCCTAAGGTTCCCCTCACCCCTCTTATAAAAGGGCACTCCAACTTCTCTCTAATTAACACCTCCAATGCCAGTTGGATCGGCCAACCCCTACCCACATAACTTCTCAACTGTCCTACCTTCATCCTAGAGGTCTTATTTTAGTCATAAATCCAACCAAATGGAGCCCTTTTGATCAAATCAAAAGGAAGAACCCGAAGAAGTGGTAAATATCTCACCGCCTATTTCAAGTTCCTTTCTTCTTCCACTGCCTCTTTATTTGTTGTTTCCATTCTAAAATAATAACTCCTGTGTATTCTACATACTATTATGTTATTATAAAAATTCTACAACCATATTAGTTATTTTATCCTCCCTATGAGTGAAAAAGTCACCACACATGCTTACATACTACTTACCGTCTCCACGTGGTGGTATAGTTTGTTATTCAAACATTTAATCCTTTCGATGGGTATAATAATGAGTATAAATTATATAAATAATAAATATAAAATTATTATGACTCTTTATATATTATATAGCATCCAATTATATACTATTTAAATATCAAAAGAATGATATCGTCGCTCGTGCGTACGTACGGACTACCGTCTCCACGAATGCGACGAGATTCATTTTCCACGATTAACCATTCAAGTATGATTATAAAGTATATATAACAAAATATAATGAATGATATCAAATAATAATGATACAGGGTTTATGTACATATATTTCTCATTTACTTAATTCCATTCAATTAAATTAGGAAACGAAAACAGCGTTCATGCGTACGTACGACCTACTGTCTCCATGAACGGTTTATTTCTTTACACTTATAATTCTATTATATATATGTATATTATGAGTATATATTATATATAAAACATGTTGTACATTCTGGATGTATTTAATCATGATCTAAGTAATCATTTTAATAATTATTAGTCAAAACACAGACAATAAATGAAACGATTTTACCCAAAAACGCTGCTTTAACATGGAATTCACAAATGAACGGTTAATATATAGTCATAAGTAAATCATATATGATATCATAAATATTATTATGGTTCTTCTAAAAGTTAATAATATGTTTAACCTGAAAATACAGTAGTCCTGGACAAATATGGATGAAATTGGACATAAGGTGAAGGATAATTATGTAATCTCATTTTTATCCGAGATTGCTTATACGTAAGTATTTACTAGGGTTATATTTTTCATCCATGTCGATAAAATGTTTTTCATAAAGTGTTTAATATTATTCCATGTATGTTTAAAGTCATTTTTACCCCTATTTAACTTTTACTTTGTTTTATGGAAGGAATCTTTCTTTTATTTACAATACGGGGTACCTTTTTGACTTTTCCGTTAAAAGTACGAGGAGAATGTTTTTTAACTTATACGGCATGAATATATTATTACAGTTTCATAAATCCTTTTCATCATGAAGCTTACTCTATAATATTTCATGATTATTTTCAATAAATTCCTTTTTATTTTAAAATTTCATGACATTTTGTGAAAAGAAAATTATTTTGAAGAAGAAAGGATATTTTCCTCATGAATTCATTTCAAGTGTTTTGTCAAAACTATTTTCCATATAAGATGAAATTATTTAGCATGTTTCTGTTTCAAGTATAATGTATCTATTATTTACATGGTTTTATTTTTATTATGATGAAATGATATCCATTTGTTTTATATGGATTATGTCACGATGGGATGATGTTTATGAAACCCATTTTATTTTTTGGGTTATGATGAATGATTTATGATTGTTTTATGACACACATAAGAATTATTTCAATATGAGATGTGTGGGACCTATATCTCCCTCCAATGCATTGGGTGAAGATTTATATCTCATGATATAGACATGGCTGGAACGGAAAGTGAATCTGGTTCAGTAATATATGGTTGGAATGGAAAGTAAACCCAGTTCAGTAATGGTCTTTGTCCCCTATTATGGTCTTGGAAGCAATGCCTTTGGTACTATGGAAATCATAAAATGTGCTTAATGGTTTCCACACTTACATGTTTTATTCCCATGATATTTTATCATGGTTAATGTTCCTTTATGATGTATGCCTTATGCAATGCCATGATTTATGTCATTACTCATGATTTTGATGTTTTATGTTCATGTTCATACATTCAAATGTTTCTGGATTGTGTTATGTTCTCCCTGTTTACCCTTAATGAGCATTTTAGTTCACCATTTTTATGTTTTATTTTCCCCCGGATATAAAGAATGGTTTTAAGTATGAAAAAAGGGGAAGATCTTTATAGTAGATGTTGAAGATCTTTCACCATGATTATATGATTATGATATGAGTTTCCAAAGACACTAAACTAATATGATCTTTGGACATCTGTTTGTGTCATGAATTATGTTTTCTGAAAAAGTAATGTAATTTCCATGTAAATCTTGATTCGGTGTCTACAGATACATAAGTGTATAACATAATAACATGACAAGTATCTCAATAAAATTTCTTAAATAAGGAAATAGAGACCAATTAAATCTCATAAAATAATATAACAATATGTATAATCATAAATAATGTCCAAAAACATTACATTTAAATAAACTACACCATAAATTTATATATATTAAATTTAAAACTATTCATTAGGTGAAAAAACATAACATGGGAATGTCCATAAAAAACTACCTAAAATCCACTATAATTTCTATAAAAAAATTCATAAATAAATATTATTTAACTCATTTAACTCCTTAAAATCCATTATTTGAATAAAAATAGTAATATAAAAACATAGAATTTAATTTATGTTAAATAAAAAGAAAAACAAGGAAACACATACAAGTAACCAAGTGAAAATGACATGAAATAATCCAATATAAAGGAGAAAGGAGAAAAAAACTCCACATAAAACAACATAATGATATAGAATGAATTAAATGTACTAATCCTCAAAGTATTAATCCCAAATTATGTTAATATAAGGTTCACAATGGGAGAATGGTAGAAAATGTAGGATCGAAATAACAATGTAGATGCTCAATATACAAGATGGGGGTGAATTGTACACTTTAAAAATTCCATTGGAACCATTAAAGTTGGTTATGGATAACTAAGTTTTCCTTACACAAGGAAAATATAGGTTTAACAATGTTAAACTAAGTAAATTCACAACAACTCTGATCACCTGCTGGAGAATTGGAACCAAGGTTTACAATATAAGATTCTACCTTAATGCATATAGAATCTAAACTAATCAGAGTACAAGTACAAGGAAGTATAAGAATATTATACTATCCTTATAATACAACATGCAGCAGAAACAAACAAGTAGTAAAAATACAAGTAACAAACAATAACTCTTTTAACCCAAAGGGAATGGTATCCAAAAACCATGGATAAAGGTCTCTTGATTTATACTTTCAAGCAAGTCTTTCTTACCGACACCATGATAAGCCCTCGATAAGAAGATCGAAATCTATGTCTTTCTATCACCGCAAGCCCTCAACTTCAAGCTAGTTGGAACCTCTATCTTCCACAGCAAGGAAGCCCTCCAACTTCAAGGTAGTCGGCACCTCTGTCTTCCTTTCCCCGGAAGTCCTCGAATGTAATCACCAACATCCGGTGTCACACGAAGCAATCTGAATGAGAAGTTTAGTACGCACAAGGCATAAAAATCTTATCTCTATAGAAATCACCTTAACAACGTGTGTTCTCTAGATCGATCAACTTATTGTTGAGCTCTTTCAAAAGAGCTCCTATTTATAGGAAAATTTCCCGCAGTCGGATCCCTCCTCCAAAGGTCATATTTTCAATGAAATTCAGAGGGACTTGTACACGTGTAACTCAACCAATAGTTAATTAAAAATAGAATAGGCGACATCGTTTTATAACAAACTATGCATAATTGAATGTATAACATCATTTTGAAATGAAGCATGTGTAAGTAAAAGCTAATCAATATTTCGGAGTGTAAGTAAGTCAAAAGTTCATAGTCTAACCAAAAAGAAGTTTAAAGTCTAACCAAAAAGAAGTTCGGATTCTCTTTTATAGGAATTCGGAGTCTGGTTTCACTAGAGATCGGATTCTGAACCTGCAGAGTTCAGAGTCGAACTACTTAAGAGTTCGGAGTCGAACTACTTAAGAGTTCAGAGTCAATCTTCTTCAGATTTCGGATTCGAACTTCTTCAGAGATCAGAATCGAACCACTTAAGAGTTCGGAGTCAAACTACTTAAGAGTTCGGAGTCAGACTTCTTCAGATTTCGGAGTTGAACTTCTTCAGAGTTCGAAGTCGAACTACTTAAGAGTTCGGAGTCGAACTACTTGAGAGTTCGGAGTCGAACTTCTTCAGATTTCGGAGTCAAACTACTTGAGAGTTCGGAGTCGAGCTTCTTCAGAGTTCGGAGTCGAACTACTTCAGAGTTCAGAGTCGAACTGCTTAAGAGTTCAGAGTCAAACTTCTTCAGAGTTTGGAGTCCAGAATTCGGATTAGAACTACATTACAGATCACATCCAGAATTCGGATCCTAAAAACAGAATGCTCCAATTCGTTCCATTATATGGCTCCTAGATTTTGGGTATGAATCCGGTTTTTGAATTTAAGAATAATATTGTTATGTATACGAAAATCTAGGATAAGGTAAATTTCCTTAATGAAGTAAATATTCCTTATGGGGGTAAAAATAATATTTAATTAAGTATAAGGTGTTTGTGATTTTCAAAACAAGAATGAATGGAAAAGTCATATGGAAAACCTTATTGACTCAACAATCTCCCCCTTTTTGGAAAGCACAAACATCCTTCCGAAAAATCATATAAGGATTTTGATAATATTCATTAGACTTTGAAAATTAAAACTTATCTCCCTTTGTTCGTGGATAAAATTGAATAAAACTAACTACCCCTTAGGCATTGAATCTCTAAGGATTGTATTTTGAGTTTCCGGAGTGGAGGTTTCATTATTGTAAGAATGAAAAAATTCGTAGTGTGAAACTCCCCCTTTCTTTAAGGATATTTCTCTTAGAAATTTTTCCTTTCTCCTCCTTAGGAGTAGTTCTTTTTCCTTCTCCCCCTTTGTGATTTTCAAAAAGAATTGGAGTGGAAAACAATTATGGTACCTGAAACATTAGTGTATAACAGGATACAACCAACCAGATAACCATTTCATTAATGTTGGGAAAAAAATTTACAAGGAAAGACAACTGCATCAAATGATCGGAGTGGGTTCATTTGTCTTCCTTTTCCTTCGGAATGAGATGCTTTAACAAGGCTTTGAGTTTCTTCATTTCTCTTTGATCTTCCTCTCGTTGCCTCTCCAAGAATTTTACCTTTTCTTCATGAGCTTTTAAATCCTCTGCCTGAGCCTCCAAGGATTTTTTCTGAATCTTTAACAACTCATCTTGTTGAGATACTTTTTTCTCAAGCTCAATACAGAGATTTATATCATTTATAAGTTTTTGAGCAGGAGAATTGGCCTTGTCATTCTGTTCCTTCACTTGTTGACTCCGGGTACTCTGCTCAATAATCTGCTCATCTTCAATATTCTTAACCTTTTTATCTGCTGTGTCAAAAGCTTCTTTCAGGTCATTATGAAAATTATCATACACAGTCAATTCTTCTTCAACTCTCTTACCCCACTTTGTTACCTTACTGCAATACTTTCTATGTACATCATAATCGATCTAAAAACTTTTCTATTCAGCTTCCAACTTCACAAACTTATCCATGACCATGGATTAAGAAGCCGATTTCTGATTCATAGTTTGTTGCAGCATCTGGCATAAAGAATCTATTGTTGGAAGAATCAGAATTGTGTCCACCAACATTCTCAGAGACTGAACCACAAAATCATGCAAGTGAGATGATGATTCAGAATCAGAAATTTCTCTTTGAGATTTCTCTTCTTCATCAGGAACAAACTTCCTTCTAAAGGTACCACCAACCTCTTTCCTCCTGATGATATTTTTTATAGGTGTCTCCATGAGATCTTTCTTCCCCTTATCAGATTTCGGAATGACTTCCACATTAGGAGATACTTCCTCGATTTCAGAAAATTGAATGATCTGGTCTTCATCTGGTATCTGTTTTTCTTGACCTTCCTCAAGAAAATTCCACTCATAGGATTCTTCTTCATCATATAAAAAATTTTCTTCTTCTTCTTCTTCATTTTTCTTGCTAGATTCCTCATATCCCTTACCTGGAGTAACTAACTTTGCGTATTCAGCCTTATCTTTGTAGTCCGGTACTTGCTTGATCAAGGAATCCAGATCATCACTCTCCTCTTCTTCTTCTTCTTCTTCCTCTAATTCTTCAACAACATCCTTCTTAGCTTCTACAACTATTCCTTTATCCTTTTCCTTTTTCGGAGTGACATAGTTCTTAGCCGGAGTTTTTGGTAAAGAAGGTTCAACACCAAAAGATTCCGGAACTGGAATCATTTCGGAATCCAACTCTGTATCTTTAAGCGAATATCGCACCACTTCAGCTTCACACATCTTCTTTCTCATTTTCTTTTCCTTCTATTGTCTCTCTAGCTCCACAGTAGCTTTTTTCTTTAAGGCATTAGCCTCGGCAGGGTCCAGTCCGAATTAAGGATCCCCTTCCTTCCTCATTTCTTTATCTTCCCTCCACTTGGATGCTACGTCATTCGTATATGTTTTCTGCTTCTTCTGCTTGGGGGGAGAAGATTCAGTTTTCTTAGCTTTGGAAAATTCTTCATCAATAACCACTTCCTTAGACTTTCTCTTCTTCCTTTTCTTTTTTAAAGGTTCCAGAGATTTTATTTCTTTTTTTTCTTTTTCAAACTCCTCCATAGATAGGGGTAAAATTCTCCAGATTCATTGGAAAATCCCATCTTCATCCTCTTAAGTGTATCATCAATGACTAGCATGAGCTTGATATTCTGGAACTTTGATTTGTAGGAAACCTTGAAGGATTCTATGCATAGAACTATCAACTTAGATAATAAAGCAGGAAACATGATAATCTGAGCTCTGAAATTTCCTTCTTTGACATTCTTGATCGTAACCAAGACATGCCTTATCAGATTTATCTTTCTTAGATTTACCAAAAAATCTAAGACATGGATATCACTATTCTTTAGATTGTCATTATCACCTCTTCTGGGAACCAAAAAACCAGGCACCCATAGTTGAATGATTCTATTGTTCGTAGTGAGATGAGCAATCTTAATTGTTGAATCATCCTTAAGCCCAAGACACATCAGTGCCTTCTCCTTATTGAAACTCCCTTGCACATTAGGAAGTTTGTGAGAGAATATTTCAGCTTCTCCTTCATATGATAAACCAACTAGGCTCGCGTCCTTAGTGTAAGAAAGCTTATAAGTCTTCCCATAAGACTTGAAAGAAAACCTCTCTCTGCCATATTCCATCTGGAAGGAAACAGACTCGTAAAAATCAATCAACAAATCAGTATAAACATGATCCTTTTTATCTGACTTTTCTATGCAGACATCTTCCCATCTATTCAATCTAATATTCTTTAAAATAAGAGAATCAAGATTATAAAAATCTGGGTGAACTAATATTTCCCTAAAAACTAACCACTTTGATATTGGTTTCACAGGTGACATATCTTGAGAAGTTATTTCAACATACATTTGGAGTGATGTAATCTAAAATATTCGGATCAGCTTCACAAAGTTGGGAACCGACCTTAAGAAGAGTAGCAAAGCATCAAGACGCAAAATATTGGAAAAACCGATGTGGGACAAGTCTCGGGGTCCCCTTTATATAGGCAAAGAATTTGACCGTTGGTCTTCCAAAAAGACATCTAATTGTTGAAAAAGATTTGATCTGATCTGATGGGTTAGAACAATCCCGCAAGGAAAATTTAACTCCGATCATTTGAGGTTTTTAAAGAAAACATCCGAATTTGAGGAAAAACTAGAATCCGAAAATTAAAAAAATGAAAATACCAGTAAGAAAATTTTGATTACAAAACTATTAGTAAGAAAAGCATAACTTACGGATTAAAAAGAAATACTGTTTGAAATTCGTAACATTCTTCTTGAAGAAAAAAAACATCATTACGAAAGTTCTAGTATGAAAACCGCGTTACGAAATCCCCAGTCTGAAAATATCCATTCTGAAACTTATGAGTACGAAAATTCCATTTCAGAAGTATTCAGTACGAAGACTTCCATTCCGGAAGTTCTCATTCGGAGAATTTTAGTCCTGAACATTTCAGTTCCTGTAATTCCCATTCATGAAATTTTATTTTCAAAAATTTCCATTCCAGATGTTCAGTTCCGAAAGAATTTTTTTAAAAAAAAAATTAGTTACACTAACAATAAAATGTACTCCCCCTATAAAGAGGAGTTTATTACTGTTAGGAGAATTGTTCAACAAGAAGTTAATGAAGAATGATTAACTTACAGTTATCATTCCTAACTTTTTTTAATGTATTCAAATCTATCAGAGGGTAATGATTTTGTGAAAATATCATCAAGTTGATCTTGCATTCCGATAAACTGAAGATTGTTATCTCATTTAAGTGTGTGATCCCTAAGAAAGTGATGCCTAATATCTATGTGCTTTGAAAGAGAGTGATGTGTAGGGTTCTTACTTAGGGCAATGGCACTTGTGTTATCACATAATATTTGAGTCTTATTGAAACTCAGGACATAGTCTTTGAGTGTGTGTTGCATCCACAACACTTGAGCACAACAACTTCTAGCTGCTACATATTCGACTTCAGCAGTGGAAAGTGCTACAGAATGTTGCTTTTTGTAGGACCAAGAAACTAATGAATCTCCTAAGAAATGAAAAGTTCCAGATGTACTTTTTATATCCATTCTACATCCACCAAAGTCAGCATCAAAAAATCTTTTTAGAAGAAAATAATTTCCAGATGTATAAAATAATCCTAGATCCCTGGTTCCCTTTAGGTAGTGAAAAATTATTTTCATTACCTTTAAGTGAGATTCCTTAGGATTAGATTGATATATTGCACATAAGCATACATAAAACATTAAGTCTGGTCTACTAGATGTTAAGTAAAGTAGACTTCCTATCATACCTCTAAAAGAAATTAGGTCTACTGGTTTCCCAGCTTCATCAAGATCTAAAGAGTTTGAGGTACCAATGGGAGTACTTATACGCTTAGTGTTGTCATAAACATACTTTTTGAGAAGATATTTAATATACTTATGTTGAGATATATATGTTCCTTCTGGTTTTTGAGAAATTTGAAAACCAAGAAAAAAAGTTAACTCACCCATCGTACTCATTTCAAACTCAGACTTCATTAGTCTTTCAAAAAAATCAGTTAAGGATTGCTGAGTTGAACCAAATATGATGTCGTCAACATAAATTTGAACAACCCAAAAAAATTTCTTATCGTTCTTTATAAAAAGGGTTGGATCTGAATTTCCCTTAACATAGTTATTTTGAATCAAAAATCCTGTGAATCTATCATACCATGCTCGTGGGGCTTGTTTAAGACCATACAAAGCTTTGGTAAGTCTAAAAACATGATCAGGATGTTTTGTATCTTCAAAAACAGGAGGTTGTTCAACAAAAACATCCTCTTGAACATAAACGTTAAGAAAAGCACATTTCACATCCATCTGAAAATGTTTAAAAATAAAGAATGCTTCAAAGTCATGTAGAATGCGAATAGATTTAAGTCTAGCTACTGTAGCATTGGTTTCTTCATAGTCTATTCCCTCTTGCTGATATATCCTTTAGCAACGAGTCTAGATTTATTTCTTTCTATGACTCCATTTTCATCACATTTGTTTCTGAAAACCCATTTTACTCCAATAACAGAAGTTTCCTTAGGTCTTTCATCCAAGGTCCAGACTTTATTCCTCTCAAATTCATTTAGTTCATCTTGCATGGCTTTGATCCAATCATCATCACCTAAAGCTTCATCAGTACTTTTTGGTTCTAATTGGGAAAGAAATGCTAGATGTTATACTTCATTTATTAAGGAATGTCTAGTCCTTACAGGTTTATTTACATCACCAATGATATTATCACTGGGATGATTCTTAAGAAACACCTGATTTGGGTTTTGTAAAACCTATTCATCAACATAGGGTAGAAAGTCTTCTGGGGTAAATATTTCAGAAGTATCTTCTTGAACATTTTCCTTATCAGAAGGATCTTCTATCAAGGGTTGACAATCAGTTTTTGAAAACACATCCGAGGATGTAGGTTGGGATAGTTTAAAAACAAAAGGATCAGACAAATCAAATTTTACATGCACTGTTTTTTCAATAGTACAAGTATTTTTATTTGAAACTCTATAAGACTTAGAAGTTGTGGAATAACCTAAGAAAATTCTTTCATCAGATTTTAGTGTGAATTTATGTAAGTTGTCTTTAGTATTCAGAATGAATACTTTGCAACCAAAAACCTTGAAGTAGGATATTCTTGGTTTTTTAGCATTCCATAACTCATAAGGAGTTTTATTAAGAAAAGGTCTAATAAAAACTCGATTTATAGTATAACAAGCAGTACTTACAGCTTCATCCCAGAAATGTCTAGCTATAGAATATTCACTCAACATGGATCTAGTTATCTATTGAAGAATTCTATTTCTTCTCTCAACTACACCATTTTGTTGAGGAGTTCTAGGTGCTGAAAAATTGTGAGTAAAACCATTCCTACTACAAAAAGTTTCCAAATCGGAATTTTGAAATTATCCTCCATGATCACTAAGAATAGTTTTCAGTGGAAGGTTTTTCTCATTTTTAACTTGTTCTATAAAACATTTGAAATAAGAAAAAGCTACAGACTTTTTTTTCTAGAAAATAGACCCAAGTAAATCTGGTGTAATCATCAACTAGAAAAAACACATAGTATTTACCTCCAATACATCCAGTTTGTGTTGGACTGAAAAAATCCATGTGCACTAACTGTAATGCATCAGGCGTTGAGACTTCACCAATATACTTAAAACTATATTTATGTTTCTTTCCATATTGACAAGGATCACAAACATTGGAAGAATCAAATCTATGCTCCGGTAGATCCTTAACTAGTTTGTTCTTAGAGAGTTTACATAAGTTTCTAAGGTTACAATGTCATAGTCTTCTATGACATAGCCATGAATGATCTTCCATTGAACTTAGGCAAGGTAAATCTTGACACCTTAGTTCTTCTATGTTCAAAGTGTAAACATTCTCTTACCTATTGGCTGAGAGAATAAATTCTTCATTGGAATTGTGTACTAAGCAATTATCATTCCTAAAACTCACAAGGTATCCTTCATCACATAACTGACTTATGCTAATGAGGTTGTGCTTAAGACCCTTAACAAATAAAACATTTTAAATCAATGTTTTAACTAGAAGAACAATATTACCAATACCAACAATTTCTCCATGTGCATTATCTCCGAAAGTTACCTTTCCTCCTTTCGTTTTGATAATATTTTCAAAATATCTTTTGTTACCATTCATGTGTCGGGAACATCCACTATCCATGTACCATGTATTTTTGTTGGTACTTCCTCTATCTTCCTGAAAACAAGAAAAGAATTTGAATTTCGGAATCCAAACTTTCTTGGATCCGGAATTTCCAGACAACAAAATTTTAGGAACCCACACTTTCATAGAAAAACAGGCTTTATTAAAACCTAAAGATTGTGTTTTATTTAAAGACCAATTTGTTGCCTAGTGATCACCACATTGACACTTGGTACAAAATTGGGAACTTTGGGGAACAAAGTAGTTGTTACTAAAAATTGTTTTTGCATGGGTATAACCAAATCTGGATTTGTTTCTTAAAGGTCATATTTGAGAATACATTTTATCAAAATTTTCCTTACCATGGGTAAAGTTTGATAAACACTGCTTTAAGGAAAAGATTTCGGACTTGAGTTTTATAACTAGGTTTTTATCTTCAAAATCATCAGATTTAGAACTAGAGCTGGGCTCGAAAACAATTTTCTTAGAAATTACTTTTTCAAACTCTTTAGAAAGTTTTTTCCTCTCAGAACTTACTTCGTCAAGATTTTTCGAAATACTTATAAAATCAGCATTTTCTTATCAAGATCATTGGATGGATCTGATATCTCTTTAGTAAGAATAGAATTCCTAGAGAATTCCTTTTCAAGTATCTTATTGAGTTTAGAGTTCTCAATCTAAAGAAGTTCAGCAAACCTAGAAACTTCTTCATAGGTAGGTGAAGTATATTCTTCATCAGAAGAGGATTCTTCATCTAAGGAGTTATAATACCTACTATCATTAGGATTTAAAGATACATTGGTCAATGATTCAGCATTTCGTACCTTAGCCATAAAACAATGATTGTCAATAGGTAATCTGGCTATAAGACCAAGATTCTTCTTTCCTGAAGATTCATAATCAGAAGATTCATCTGAAGAGTCACCACCACTAGAACTCCAGGTGTCATTTGCTTTTAGAACATTCTTAGCTTTGGTTTTGTAATACTTCTTCCTGCTCCTTTTAGAATGCCTTTCATTCCTTCCATTCATTTTGAGCAGAGGGCAATATGGTCTAATATGTCCAGCTCTCTTGCATTCGTAACTAGTAACTTATCCATCTTTCCTTTGTTTCCATTCCTTTTTATTATACTTGGATTGGAAATTTCTCTGGCCGGCTATCTTTTTCATCCTTCAAGCAAGATTTTATAACTCATTTTCTGAGATTTCACTTTCACTATATTCTGATTGAACAACCACCTTCTTAGTCTTCGATCTGGTTACTCTCTTAGGAGTCTTAGATTTCATATGATTTGATGTAGTTGTAAAAGCAACAGTACCATTACCATTCTTGTTTTTGATGTTTCCAGCATCTCTCTTCATTCTGGTTTCATGTTGGAGAAGAGTTCCAAATTTCTCATCAAGAGAAATTTGAGTGACCTTCTTGTACTCATCTATAGACGTTCTCTTTGATTCCCACTCATTGGGCATAATATCAATTATCTTATCTAGAAGGGCTTCATCATCTAACACTTTTTCTAACATAGACTCTATGTTGTTGACTATAGTCATAAATCTCTGTTGAACTTTATAGATTGGTTCACCTTATGGAAAATTGAATCCATGGTATTCATCTCTAAGCATAGGTCTCCTAGTTTCAATTACTTTAGAAGTTCCAAAGTGTGTAAATTCTAACTTCTTCCAGTTACAATTAGCTACTTCACAAGAAAAATTTTGTTGTATATATTTCTTGTAATTGAACATAGTAAAGTATTGTGTACCTTATAATTGAGTTGATACTCTTTCTTTTCTTGGTTAGTGAAAGTTCTAACTTCCTTATCATGAATTTTATAATCACCAGTAAGTATAAAAAAATTTTCCACTCCAGTGTTGATAAAAATAGACTTAATTATATCTCTCCAGTATTCATAGTCATTACCATAAAATATTGGTGGTCTTGTAGGATTTAGATTGTCTATAGAACCAACATTGATTAATGCCATACTAAAACAACTTGGGAAACCAAACTAGTTAGTAGAAAAAGTTTTTATCCACAATGTTCAGAATGACTAAGTTCGGAATGATAATGTTTGGAAAGACAATGTTCGGAATGACAAATTTCAGAATGACAATGTTCGGAATGACAAAGTGAGCAAGAAAAACTTATACGTGAGTTTGAGTATTTCGGAGACCTTCTCTGATACCAATTGTAGGATTGAAATAACAATGTAGATGCTCAATATACAAGAGGGGGGGGTGAATTGTACACATCAAAAACTCCTTTGGAACCTTTAATGTTGGTTATGGATAACTATGTTTTCCTTAGACAAGGAAAATATAGTTTTAACAAAGTTAAACTAAGAAAATTCACAACACCTCTGATCACGAGCTGGATAATTGGAACCAAGGTTTACAATATAAGATTCTATCTTAAAGTGCATAGAATCTAAACTAATCAGAGTACAAGTATAAGGAAGTATAAGAAGATTATACTATCCTTACAATACAATATGCAACAGAAACAAACAAGTAGTAAAAATACATGTAACAAAAAATAACTCTTTTAACCCAAAGAGAAGTGTATCCAACAACCTTGGATAAAGTTCTCTTGATTTATATTTTCAAGAAATTCTATCTTACCCACACCATGATAAGCCCTCAATACGATGGTCAGAATCTCTGTCTTGCTATCCCCGCAAGCCCTCACCTTCAAGGTATTTTTAACCTCTATCTTCCTCAGCAAGGAAGCCCTAGAACTTCAAGGTAGTTGTCACCTCTGCCTTCCTATCCCCAAAAGTCCTCAAATGTAATCACAAATTTCCGGTGTCACACGAAGCAATCTGAACAAGAAGTTTAGTACACACAAGGCATGAAAAGATTCTCTCTCTAGAAATCACCATAACGGCGTGTGTTCTCTAGATCGATCAACTTATTGTTGAGATCTTTCAAAAGATATCCTATTTATAGGAAAATTTTCAACGGTCGGCTCCCTCCTCCAACGGTCATATTTTCCATGAAATTAGGAGGGATGTGTACACATGTAACTCAACCAACGGTTAATTAGAAACAGAATAGACGACATCGTTTTATAACAAACTATGCATAACTGAATGTACGACATCGTATTGAAATAAAGCATGTGTATGTCAAAGCTAATCAATATTTCAGAGTGTAATCAAGTCAAAAGTTCGGAGTCTAACCAAAAAGAAGTTCGAATTCATTTTTATAGGAATTCGGAGTCTGGTTTCACCAGAGATCGGATTCTGAACCTGCAGAGTTCAGAGTCGAACTACATAAGTGTTCGGAGTCGAACTGCTTAAGAGTTCAGAGTCGAACTTCTTCAGAGTTCAGAGTTTAACTTCTTCAGAGTTTGGAGTCAAACTACTTAAGAGTACAGAGTTGAACTTCTTCTGAGTTCGGAGTCGAACTACTTAAGAGTTCGGAGTCGAACTACTTGAGAGTTCGGAGTCGAACTTCTTCAGAGTTCGGAGTTGAACTACTTGAGAGTTCGAAGTCGAACTACTTCAGAGATCGGAGTCGAACTACTTAAGAGTTCGAAGTCGAACTGCTTAAGAGTTCGAAGTCAAACTTCTTCATAGTTCGGAGTCCAGAATTCGAATTAGAACTAAATTATATATCACATCCAGAATTCGGATCCTAAAAACAGAATGCTCCAAATCATTCCATTATATGGCTCCGGGATTTTGGGTATGAATCCAGTTTTTGAATTTATGAATAATATTGTTATGTATAAGAAAATCTATGTTAAGGTAAATTTCCTTAAAGAAGTAAATTTTCCTTATGGGGGTAAAAATAATATTTACTTAAATATAAGGTTTTTGTGATTTTCAAAACAAGAAGGAATATAAAAGTCATAAGGAAAACCTTATTAACTCAACAGAAACATGATAAAAAAGGAGATACAGGGGAAGAAACCCTAATATTGGACAATATTTCTAAAAATTATCTAATTAATTTTAACGAAACGGAGGAGGAGAGGAGGAGAGTTTCATACCCCTCCCTAATTATAAAATGAAATGGTAGAGGGGTATATGAGTGCATCAATTTGAGTAAAATAAGGTGGATGGTATTTTAGTCATTTTAATCATTTTAAAATTCTCGATAACCAACACTATTTTTGTGTAGTTTACCGAACCATATAAAAATCTTGAGACCTTACCTATGGAAATAGAAAGAACCTTTATGGATTATCTACACATATTTACTAATATTATAATAACTATTTTAAATTACATCTATTATAATTTAGACCCTACTCGAATGACAGTCGCACAGTTTGGCCAACCATGAGGTGAAACCATGTGATATAACTTTATTAGGTTTTTTAAAACATTTTTAAAAATAAAGCACCCAAAACTCAAGAAAATTAATAAAATACGTAAATAAAAATAAATAATATAAAAGGGAAATTCTATAAAAATTCACTACACCATATCTCTTTCTTCCCCAAGAATGTAACTAATGTCTGAGTGGATAATTCATATTTCAAAACATAGGAGGTGATATGACATCTATATATATTAGAAAGCCCCAAAAGGAAAAAAATACCACATTAATGAAAACAATAGAAAAAATGGTTCATATAGATGACCAAGGAAACTAATACTGATATGGTTAATCCAAAAACTGAATCTCTCACGAGGTCTCCCCACCATCTAAATCTTCCACTTATTATGGAGGTCCAATGGATATTGTCTACCTTAGAATAAGTCACTGTAAGACACAACTGGCCCTTTCTAACTGATGAAACCCAAAATCTAACATAAAACCAACAATCATATTTAATCCTCCATTACGTAAAAAAAGATTCTAAAAAATGGAAGAATAAATAAAATGGTAAGAGGACAACATGATTTTAAATAAATTAATTAACACCCATGAATCCATGAAATAAATCACCAAGGAACAAAAGACATCTCCCAAATGGTTACTACGCCCAAAATAAAAATACCACTTCTCATTTGATCCCAAATATTTATGAGGAGTACTTCCCTGGACTATGAAGAACCAAAGGATGAATGTAAACCCACAAATGAGAATGTCTCAAGTAGAAACATTCCAACATAATCAATATTGGTTCAAGTCTCTAGTCAATGGAGGATATCATAGAACCATCTCTCGGAAAAGTGACTGTTGGTGGAAAAAATGAACAAAAGAACTAACACCTATGCATGTAAGCCTAAACACTCTCCTGGAGATCCAAATCCAAGTAAAACGATACATTAGACACGAAGGTATGTGTATTATAAGGGGAATGATAAATAAAACATTCAATATTCCCCATGGAACAACGAAGTGGATACCAAAAGGAAAATTAATTAATTATTTCCTAACAAAATATCATTAAAATCAAATTCAGAATATCTAAAATTCATAAGGATATCCATAAGTAATTCCCAAAACTGGATTATACCAAAATTAAAACAACCCTAAACTTAATCAATGGAAAATCCCCTTATTAGAATTACAACATGTATAGTAATGTTTTATAATATGCATTCAGTGATTGATGAAAGTAACACCATTTAATTATAATAATTTAATTTTAAATTAATATGATAAAAATTATAATAATAATTTAAAAAAAGGGGATAAATAATCTAAAATAACATAATATAAATATAAAAATTTTGATCTACCTGATCCACCAAAAATAACTGCACTGACAAAAAAAATTATTGAAAAGAAAAAAGATTTAGAAATATTATATTTATCATGAATATGAATATATATATCCTTGATGGAATCTAAAATTTGATGAAAAATTGTACAAAAGGGAAGAATTTCTTGAAATTATCGATCCCACATGTCCACTATAATCTGACTGTTGGAATATTAATATGACTGTTGGAATACTAATCTAACCATTGGAATAGTAATATGTTATTTATGAATTGTAACCTAACCATTAGAATTATATAATCTCATATGGAAATGAAAAATAATATTTAATGGTCTTCTCAAATGAACTATGTTATATTTATATCAAGGATCAAGTAAATTTGTGTTTTCAAAAAGATAAATTATATGTTTGTAGTTTTATAAAACATAAATGATTTAATTGAAAATTTATAATAACAAAATAAGATAAAGAAAGTTTATTTTCATTAAATGAATTTTTAAATTCATATTATGTTTTATTATATTGATAAAAAAAATGTTAAGCCCGTATATAATTTTTCAAAGGGTTATAAAATTGAACATAATATTTAAAATTATTATTTTCATATAAATGAAGAAATTATTTAATTTTACTTTCATAATTATAAAATTAATTTCATAAAATTAGTGTCTTTTTTTAAATTTATAGGTATGTAAATGTTATGGTTTATTTTTTGGTATTATTCTAAAATAGATGAATATTTAGTGATTAACGGGATATGATATTTTACATTATAAGGGAAATACACACATTTCTATGTCATGGATGATGTAATTAGAAATTATTTCAACATAAATTTCAACAAATATAATATATATTCACAACAATTGATAAAATTTATTTTTCTGATAAAAAACTAAAAAATATTAATCAATATAATATTAAAAAACACCCCTCTCTTCCCCTTATAAATACTACCCTCACCACCTATAATCCTCAAAACCTATAAGAATTAGAGATTTCCCAAATCATTCCAAATTATTTACCCGAGCCTCTCTCTCCCTCTCATGTATTAGTGGTACTGGTCTCATCCAAATACCTTTTAATGTTAAATATGGATTATTTCAAGATGGAATGATTTAAGAGGAAATATTCTCAATTTACCCATTTCATTTTTTTCGTCTTCTCCATCCTCCTCGAATCCAAAACGAAATATAAAAAATTTATCTAGTATTATTAATATGAAATAGTTTTATTTTTTAATGTAATATATACAATATAAACTCTTTTCATTTGATTTATAAACAAATACATTGTTCACAATAGTGTTGGTCCACCACCTTTATGAACAAAACAATTCATTTTTCAATACCAACTTAAAATATGGATATAAATATATTCTAATTGTAAAATAACATTAGTAAATGTTTTTCATAATTTAATTAATGATATTTAATGTTTAAATAAATTTTTTATTAAATAATAAATATCATGTTATTGATGGTTGATCAAATGTCCTAAATGAACTACCCATTTAACATTAATTTTTTACTAAAGGAAGTATCTATATATTAAATAAAGAAATAATATTTGGCAACAATTAAATATATATAGTTGCAATAATAGAAATAATTTTCAAATTTTGAGTTGTAGACACATTTGAAATGAACATCAATAATTATCCACAACTGATCCGACCATGAAACAAAGAAACAAACATTCCCAGAAAATGAAAATGAACTATATATACAATCTAAATGGAGAAAAATGAATATAATAACATCCTTTCAAATCAAATATATATTTAAAATGTTCAAAATTAAGTTATTAATGAATATACTTTGGTTATTCTAGAAATTACACTTAATTGAAGAACTATTGTAGAACAAAAGGTTAGGGATCTCTCTGAACCAACCTATTTTAATTGGGTTTTCATTCCCTATATTAATATAAAATTTTTATTTAACAATATTTTATATTTGTTCAGTATTATATATATTTCCTAGAAATATAAACCACATTTATTTTACCATTTAATGGCTGGGATATACATGTTTTAAATGTCCCCTTCATAGTGTCCTTCATAAATTTGTTTAAAGGGAAATTATCTATTTTCTTTCACATAGTAATGTAAAATTAAATGAAATCTTTAAAACCATCATTTTTTTGAAATAAGGAGTTATTATATGGTAAACCATTTTAACCTTTTTGATTTATGGAAAATATTATGCAACAAACCCCTACAAAGCTTCCATACTCTTCTCCATAAAACCAGGATTATATAGGCTATGTTCAATGTTACCTAACCACTCATTTTCATGGATCCAAATAAGCTATAATAATTAATTTTTATAAATTATTATTTTTCCATTATTAATTTATATGAATGATATAATCCACTCTTTCAGGGAGGAAATTATGATATTCCCTTTGTTTATGTCATATGACATGATTACGGAACAATTTACATTTTATTGGTAATTATTATGTTTATGCATTATGTTTCATTTTTTATATGGAACACATATCCTTGCACATGTTATAATGGGTAAACCTCAACAGCTCTCCAATTAATTTTGAAACGTGTCAGTCTCATGAGGTGATATGTATGATATTAAGGAGTGAACTTAATCTATGATGGCACTCTATCGTCCATGTTATGTTGTATTGGATATTGACATTGATATATTCTAATTTAATATTATATATTACTATGGAATTCCTATGTTTCCATGATCTTAATATTCCATTATATTCATATTATACCTCCATTTTAATTTTTAGGAACCATTCTATTTATGTTATCATGATGTTCGTTCTGACTGAAATTTTTGGCTTCATTTTTCTATTTATTCCCTTAGTATGATTTTTATTTCTCCCTTTCATTAATTATTTCATGAATATATCCTATGTTGTTTAAGGAGCTCAATGGGACATGCGATATCATTACGAAGAAAACAATAATGAAGTCATGTTTTAGTTTCCTTTGATGTATTATGATATTATTCTTATAAATATAGTATTATTTTAAAAAGTTTATATGTATATTAATTGATATTTATGTCAAAAATGTAATAATATGTGTGAAAGTATTCAGTAAGTATAAAAAATGAATTAATAAATCCAAAAGAATAACTACCCACCATTCATTAAGATATTTCTTACTTACACTCAAGATAATGTGAAACATTAATCCATTCATTCACATTTCCCAACATCAAATGAAGTGATCCCAATCTAAATTAAAAGATGAATCCAAAAATCAACTCACTAAAATAAACTTTTATCAAATCCACTGTTTCCCCTTATAATACCTATCACTGAATTTGAAAGATGAAAACTACTTTTTCAAAAAAAAACATGAAATTATTTCACCCCCTTTTCCTAAATTTTTGTCAAGTTCCATTTAAGGAAACAAATCAATAAAATTTTATCTTCACCATAAAATAACAATATGTTACAATTTATCAAAATTCAGGTTTAAACTATTAATTTAAAAATTATAATTTCACATGAAAATATATTTTAAAGAACATGTCTATTATGAAATAATCTTAAAAAAATCAACACACCTACTTGTTTTATGTTTTTTTTAAAACTACTTTATAGGTTTTAAAATCCAAGTGTCAATTATTTTAGAAAATAATTTTTAAAAAATACCATACAAAATCAACTCATAAAATGTATAAAAAACTCACAGCTACCCTTTATAAATATAAAAATAATATATACCACTCTAAATCATTATCTATTTTTAAAATTATTCAATAATACACACCTAAATTTTAAATTCATAAAAATTTATATAAAAACCCATTTTAAACTCCAAAAATCTCATGATATGACATTAAAAAAATCTAATTAATTACAATCATAAAATAGAAGGAAAACATAAATGGGATTGGAAACCATTAATGAATTGGTCTCATGGATTGGTGGATATGTGTGAACTAATAGAACATCACTATGGGTAAAATAGAACCCTAATCATGGGTACCACACATGTTACTAGGTATTGTGAGCTCACATTGTACTATTAAAACAACTCTCTTGTAATAAAAAACTCATTAAATACACTAATCACTATATAAATCACTAATATAATTTTCAAT
Organism: Viscum album; assembly: GCA_963277665.1. Lineage (NCBI taxonomy): Eukaryota > Viridiplantae > Streptophyta > Magnoliopsida > Santalales > Viscaceae > Viscum > Viscum album. The sequence goes on from OY728119.1 coordinate 1,985,565,938, forward strand.
AACATCAATTAAAATAAAAATAATTGGGAATGTTTCTAAAAAATTATTAGAATAATAATTCTAATACTGACATGTCACTGATATTATATATTCGTAATCACTGGTAATGATCCTGCACTAACCCATGTACTATCTCTCGATCTTTAAAATCATATACCTATATACATAGAAATTTTTTTGCATGAACCTAGTCCTTAATTTGAAGTTAGGAAGTCATAATATTTTTTTCAGAAATCACCTAGATCTATCTCTCCATTTGGGATGCCATTTGGTCCCTATCGAAAGCTATCGTAGGTGTTGAATGGATGGAAGGATGAGTTTGGGTCATGAAAAGGGGGCAGAAAAACTCAACATGGTGGAAAAATGAAACATGTCATATTTTTATGTTACATTTTTTAAAATATTTTAAATCTCTTTGATAGCCTATGTTTCACACAACCTAGACATTAAATGAACTGCAATATAGTATACCTTAATAAAATAGCTATTAAGTTTGTTTATATGAATAAGACTAACTAGATTATTTAAATTATGTAGTCTAAAATTTTCTAAAATAAATTATTTCTTTTTCAGTAGATTAATAATGAAATTAAAATTATTTTAAAGTAAAATATTTGTTTTTATGACAAATTATTTTTGTGCACATTGTTTTTTATATGATAAATTAATCTATATTATTGAATCATTTAAATGATTATTATATACTATATATTGAATATTTTTTTTATCTTTCTTATAATATTTTATTAGAATTTGATAACATTAAATTCAATGTTATGCTTAAAAATGTATTTGTATTTCTAAAAAGTTGTTCCATAAGGTTTTGAACCCTTATTTTAAAATTAAATGTGCAAAAAAAGTAGAAAATTTATCTATAAAACTTAAATTAATTTTTTTAGACCCACAGGAGATAATTATCTAAGGGTGGTTTTTTATAAACATTCTAAAAGATTAGTTTTTCAATTAATAGTGAAAATATAATTATTTATTAAAAATTATCTTTTCATTGAAACCATTTAAAATGTTCCATTTCAGTTTAAAATAGTTTAAAATGTAATATCAGTTTAATTATATTATTATTATTCCAATTTATGTCATTAATCAATGTTATTTTAAATTATTATAGGAATATCTTTCATACTTATAAAAACATTTTCTTTTGAAATCAATATTTTAATCATGTCAGTGGGTTTAATAATTAATTAAATTATTCTACTTTGGGGAATTTAATTATTAATAATTAATTAAATATTATTAATTATAATAATTCTTCACCTGATTATTTTAATGACCCAAAAAATAATTATTATTATAATATTTTTGGGATTCATTTCTTCAATAAGTATCTAATAATTTAACATAGGTATGGAAATTTTGCTAAGTATGAGTCAACATTGCGGTTGAGCCACTGCTAAGGATGAGTCACCATAGATACTGAATCACCCCATGATATTGAATCACCACTAGGATTCCATAAATTTAGAACGAACATTTGACAATTTTTGAGACACCATCAATAATGTCTCACTATTAGCAATATGTCACTGTCAGATGTGTCATACTGCAGACTCAGAAAGTTTTTAATATATAAGACACTCTGAGATAGACCTACCATCATGGGATTCCACACTATTATAATGAATCACTATCATCTATGTCACCTCTATATTAAAAATTTGGAAAATTTAAAAATTTCACACTCCTTGCTTGACATTCCACTAGAATGAGACACCACCAGATTTGTGACACTGTTCAAAAGTCTCACAACCATACTTAAGAACCACTATAGAGATACACCTTTATAAATACATACTTCCAATATTGAGTCACCATTACCTGAATCAAAATAACTATTTCTCAAAAATATCTTTTTAAATTAAATATTTCTATTAGAATGTATATTTAATTTAATGTCACTAATTATTCTAATGATTGTTCCTTATTTCTCGATAGAGATTCATTAAAAATTCATGTCAGTCATGATATTTTAGGAAGTGGTAGATCCATATATTCATAAATGTTATTCCTATTATTTATATTACTAAAAACATCCAACATGCATATACATGAGACAAAGTGAGAGATCAAATACTAAACACACATATACGTGTACCTATTTTCGAAAACATACATGCTATATCCTACTACATTTGAGTAAGAAATACATATCTTATTTTACCTCCAGTTATTTCTGATAGTCATGAATAAATGTGTCTATGACAGTCAGTTTTAGTGATTTTTGAAAATCTGGACTCGAGCTTCATTTTCAAAATGCTTTTATGGAGTCACAAGCTACACTACAAAAGAAACTAAGAATTTTTATACTTTCATAGTTTTAGATTGCATAGATTGTTTATTTATTTTTATATTAAGAGTAATGTGTGATTCTCTATTTATTTCACACACACTATCTCTTGGTACAAACTAGAAGATACACTAATATATTATCAAATCTTTTTTTATTTGTACTCCCATAGAAACTGTTGAATAGTTATAATGTGACTTTTTCATTTTGTTCTCCCATGGATAATAGGTGAAGAGGACCTGTGTGGTGTAGATAGTTGTATAATATTGTAATACTTGATTCAGGTTTTGGATCAAATTTTTTATTTATGTAAACTAATTTATGGAAGTTGATCACCAAGTGGAGAGTAATAAGTCTCAGTTTGAGACTAAACCTATTGTATTCAAATATCCACTTATTTTTTTGAGTATTTTTATTATGAATGAAAATTTTTATAAACAGAAAAAAATGAATACATTTTTTGGTATCATTTATTAGTATTTTTAAATAATTTAATTAAGTAAATTTATTTCAAATGATTAATTAATATTTTATATTATTTTATCTAAGACATAATCAACTGTTTGTAAAATATTATATGTGATTGAAATTTATAACACTATTCAATTTAGGTTATGTTTTTAATCTCTAAATTAATAAGGTAAATCCTTTTAATACATATTCAATGAACATTTTTATTATGTACTCAATTCCACCCCTCTGCAGTTATTGACTCCATCCAACATTTGGTATCAGAGGAATAAGATTTGGTATCAATGTTTCTCTAACACTATTCATCTATTATTTTTTCCAATTAATAAAGATACTAAATTTCAACCATTTATTAATTTAGTTCTTTAAATTAATTAATGACAATAAGGTTATACTACTAATAGACATCACTTTTTCAATGGTAACAACTATTCTAAATGGAATATTAAAAGTAAATTTATATAGAGAGTAAGGATTTTGGGACTTAGAATATCAAGGAATTTTAATATATTATAAATGATACTGCTAGAAAATATTGGTTTGATTCTAAAAAATTGTTTATAATGATAATTTCAAAAGAAATAAATGCCCTTTATAGTTATTTACGAGGTAAATAATTTAATATAATATCTTATTATAAAATTGCTTATGAAATTTGGGATACATTATTTGTTTCACATGTGGGAAAAAATAATTCTTAAGGGATGTGACTTAATACATATACTATTCAGTATAATGATATTAAGATTATTCTTAATGAACCAATTTTCTGATTTTTACCTCAGGTTAAATGATTTTGTGAACATAATGAGTTCACTTGGAAATCATGTATCCTATAAGGAACAGATCATGAAACTGGTTAGATGATTTCTAGAAAGATGGAGAGCCACATATGTGTCAATTAGAAATTCCTATGATATCAGCAATCTACCATTCACATAGTTTATTGGTAAGATGATGATTTTTAATGAAGATATAATAGATAACAAATAAGTTGACGGAGAACCAAAGGGAAAATATGTAGCCTTTAAGACAATATCTTCTAAATAAAATGAAAATAAGAATGTTCAAGATTCTAGCTCAAGTGAGAGTGAGTCACTGTCAGATAGTGATGAGAATATAACACCTCTATTGAGAAGGTTTAAGAAGTTTTAAATAAATAATTTTTTTAGAAAGACTAATTATAAATTGAATTATGATTCTATAGTCACATGGTATAAATATTAGAAAAGAGAAGAAAATGAAGTCACTTTCTATGAGTGAAATAGGAAATTACATGTGAAGGAAGACTATAGGAAGCTAAGATACAAAAACATATTTGATGAACTGAAAAAAAAAGATTAATAAATTAATGAAAACCAATTGGATTGGTTATGAGGATATCTTCGATGATTTTGATTTTGATCATGAAGAGAAATCATATAGACCCAACACGTTCTTAATGACAAAATTCAATGAGGTTTCTACTATTAATACTTTTTTTAATTTCAAAATGATCATAATTCTGATATTTTATGGAATGAACATAATGATGATGACATTTCTCAAGATGAAATGTTTGGTTAATATAAAAATATATATGTCGCAATAAATTAACAAAGAGGAAATATTTAAAACTCGTTAATGACAACATACTCTATCTAAAAACATTTAATCTGATTTGTCTATTGAAAAGGTTAAAAATTCCAAAATGTTGAAAGAGAATAATGAACCTAAAAAATCAAATGAGAAACTAAATAAGGATTTGAAAGGAATAATAATTTTAGAGATAATCCCACAAATATTTTACAAATTAAAGTTACATCTAAATATGTTTTTGGTCTTGGATATCAACAAATATATAGGTGAGTTGTAAAGATTACTTTTATGCCTAATTCTAAACCAAAATGTTCTTCTCCCAATTCATTAATGATAAGTCATAACAAAGAAATGATTTTATAAATTCATCAATATATTTATAATGAACCTATAAAAAATTTTGGGATCCTTATTATTTAATTTGTAACATCTCTAGAACAAAACTTATTATGGTGCCAAATTCAGTAATTATATAAATTCTATTTTGCAGGAAAATTGTTGAAGACATATGGTAAAAGCCTTTGGTATGTGGAAAGTGGTTTTTCAAGACATATGAAATGATATTATTTGTTATTCAAGACCATCATTATGGTTTATGGTGTTCATGTCACCTTTGGTGATACTGTAAAAGGGGAAACCATTTCATTGGAGAATTTGGTAATAATTATTTTATTTTAATTTTTCAATTATTAATTGTTGATTATTTTAAATATTACCTATTTAAAATCCAAAATTTATTTGATTATGGGTTCCATATTAAATTTAAGAACAATTCTTGTAATTTTTGGATTATAAAGTTTAATTAATTTTCACTTCCTTGGGAAAAGATAATGATTTTCTTGTTGATATGAATTATCTAATTTATGAAAATGTATCCTTATTGGGTGATTTTCAACAAGTTTCTTGGATTTGAGATAGAAGAATATGTTCCTCTAATATACACTCACTTAGGAAGATTAATAATAAATTTTTAGTTAAGGACCTACCTAAGCTAGAGTTCCTAAATGATAATGTCTATAACCCATATCTAAAATAGAATCTGTGCGATGTTTCTTTTAAATTAAATAAAATAGTTTCAACATATAATCCACATGATTAGGTTTATATGGATTTATTTTGACCATATAGTGTTTATAGTTTAATTAGGATGAACTGTGTAAATATATTAGCAGATTACATATCTAGGTATACATGTGTGTTCATTTAAGCTCACAATAGTGATGCCTTTTATTATTTTACCATGTGTTATAGATCTAAATAGAATATATGTGGATTTAGAGTTAAGACCTAAATAATTGATCTTGTATATGAGTTTGACAATAATTACAGTGAATGTTATTTCTAAAAAAAATGGTTACACTGATAACTTCTCTACTTTTAAGGCCACTCATAAGAATGGAGTAGTAGAGATATGGAATGTAAGCCCTTAAGAGATAGCCCATACCATGTTAAATGAGTAAGATTTAACTATCTATTTTTGGGCAGAGGCTATGAATACAACCTGCTATATCAGTAATAATGTTTTAATTAGAGAAATTTTGAATAATATTCCATATGAGTAAAAGGAATCCAAAAGTTAATTAATATAATGTTTAGGTGGAAAAGTCTTTATTCTTAACACTAGGGATAATTTAGAAAATTTTCTTCTAAAAGTGATAAAGGAATATTTTTGGTTATCTAATTTACAAAAAAATCATTTATTGTTTTCATTAAAAGGACTAAGAATGTGGAAGAATATGTTCATGTAAAATTTGATGAGGCAAATATATATGAGCCTAAGATTTCCCTAGAAAACCTTGAGGATGATTTGTATTCTTTGAACCTAAATTCATATAATTCAAGTTATATTGTGAAATAGTCATAAAAATAATCTAGTACTAAATAATTTCTAGGACTTCTAGATCCTAAACTTGTAGAACAATCTGAAGTTATAATACCTACCTTTTTAAGTTCAATTAGATGTATTATGGTTTATCCCTTAGGTTATCTTGTAGGATATATAGATATCAGTACACATAAAATAGATAACCTTATAAATCAAGTTGACCATAAAGCATTCTTGTATCACCTATATCCAAATAAAATCAATGAATCCCATAAAAATAATTCTGGGTGATAATAATGGAAGAGGAATTAAATCAATTTTAAAGAAACAATGTGTTAACATTTTGATAGACCCAAGGATACCTTGACTATAAGCTCTATATAGGTGTTTAGAATCAAGGTAGATGATTCATAAACAATAATTAGAAACAAAGAAAGACTAGTTTTAGAAGTTTATAGTCATGAATAAGGAATAGACTATGATGAATCCTTTTCACTAGTATCCATACTTGAATCAATTAGAATATAGCTCAATTAGAATCACATCAAGATTTTAGGATTTATCTGATGAATTTGAAGAGTTATTTGTTGTATATTTTAATAGTTGAAGATTTGTTTTTGGAAAAATACCTACGATTTATAAATTCCCATTTTCCAAATAATTTTTTCATATTTTTTAATGATTTATATTATTTTAAATAGACTCCTAGTGCTTGGTATGATAGAATCCTTAATTTTCTTATTTAAAAATAATTTCAAAAGTTATATCTGATCATAAACATTTTATATTAAAAATTTCCAAATATGTTTTAGTTGTTAATTATAATGTTGATGATATTATTATTTGTTGTTAAACAATTTCACTAAGTGCATATTTTTCTAAAATGATACAAAATTAATTTTAAAGGTGTTTAATTTGTGTACTGAATTATTTCTTCGTTTTTAGATATATCAAAATAAATAAGAAATTATTTGAAATCATAGTAAATATACCAAATATAGTTTAAAATTTATTAACATGGATATAAAAATGGGTAGTCATACTCATATGAGTACCACCTATAAATTAGATATTGATGAAGTTGGGAAACTAGTAGATCAATATAAATTCAAAAGTATAATTAAAATTATTCTCTACTTTACTACTAACCATCTTAATTTATTATTTAGTGTGTCTGTCTATGATCACTATAAAACTAATACAAAATAGTCACACTTGGATTCTGTTAAAATAATTTTAAAATACATAAAATATGATGCAAATTTAGGATTTTTTACCCTAGAGGACAATAATTTGTTATTGTTAGTTATTATGATGATGATTTTGGTGGATTTATGTTAGATAGTAAAAGAACCTCTAGAACATGTCAATTTTAAGACAAATATATAGTTATAGGTTGTATTATAAATCCAAATTATATTTTACTATATACTGATGAAGCTGAATACATAAATGTAGCTAGCTATTATGTAAACATTTTGTGGTAGAAACAAACTTTACAAGACTATGGATATCAATTTAGATAGATCCCTATAAATAATAATAATAAATTTAAAATTAAAATTTCTAAGAATGTTGTTTCACATTATAGAAAAAATCATATTTATGTAAGACATTACATTTTGAGAGATAATTTTAAAAAAGGTGATATCACAATTTAATACATTGGCACAAAATGTTAGTTGGATTGTATATTTTGAAAGCCTTATAATCTTGAGATAATGAATTACATAAAACATGAAAAAGGTATGATTTATTTTGATTACATTTATATTTTGGGGGACATACAATTGGGGGACCCACCATTGGGTGACACGACCATTGAGTATGACTCACTATTGTGATTGTCTCACTGATGTGGTTTTCTCACCATTGAGGTGGTTAAACCATTTTAAACATCAAACTATTGGTTTTCATGTATTTTTCATTTTTTTCAATTCTTTAATTTTTTTTGAACCGCTAGTTTTTTATTCAAATGGTTAATTTTATTTATATAACCTGATAAAAATATTTTCTCATCTTGTAAATTCACTTTTTATTTTTCAAATACCTAAATCCCAAATGGGAAGAAGTTGAGATTTTTATAATTCCAACTATCATTATTTTTCTCTCCCTTCTATTATCTCTTGATCCTAGTAGAACCCTTTATCTCTCTAACTTTATAAATTCAACCATTCTCTCAACCTTCAACCGAGCATACTAGACGGATTCAAAAATAAAGAGTAAAGTGTCATTTTGAGTCTTCACTGACAAAGTCATGACCAGCTATGAATTGAAATCGAGTGTCTAGTGGTGCTCTTCTAGTTGGAACTGTTCATCTAGAGAATGAAAAATATCTTGTTATACCCAAAAAGGAAGAATATTTTGGATGGATGATCTCTAGTAAATATTTGTCACTAGAAGTCCTACAGATCCAATGATGGATAGATTTGTTATCTTCAAATGAGATACCCTCCTATTCTTGGATAGGACATCCATTCTATTAGTTTGTTTATATTTCTCTTAGATATGATTAATGTTAGTTAATATAAATAATCAATGGTCACAAGGTTTTAATTTTATTAACTATGTAGTCCAAAATCTTAGGAGTTCCGCATGATGGTAATTTTATGATTAACAAGGATGTACTATTAAATATAGTAATTTTTTTGTGTATAAATATACATTAACCACATTGACTAGTGGTGGAAGAACAAAAAAACCAATAGTTTCTTAATTGAATGGGGAATGTATTCAATTCTTAAAGTTCATACATCACATGTTATGCCCCAAAAGGTAATTCTTTCACCTTAAGTTATCAGGATTTATACTTGTTATATCTTACAAAAAGTGGATATAAAATCAATTTTGGTATGTAACTTATTATTCATATATCTAAAGTTTCCCAACATTCTTTAATATATAATTACATGATTTACCCAAATTTAATTTCATCCTTGTAAAAAGAAATAAGGTTAGTTTTAAATGGTGAATATTCTATCATAGACTTCGGTGGGTTTTTTATTTATAAAGAAATTTTGTCCAGAATGGGAACCAACTAGTTCCCCTGGAATAAAAAATTGGAAGTAGATTGTGAGAAACTGTATGTGAATTTTAACTCTATTGGTCATCCATCAAGGGTAAGGGATATTCTGGATAGTATCCTAAAACCTGAAGATTTTGTTGATTATTCATATGAGTATAAAGAAGAGTATTTTGTCATAAAATAAGAATATGTGAAATAACATTCATTTGATGTGGGGAGTGACACTGATTTGTCTCCCAAATCACTACCAATCATGTTTTGAGCTCCTAGAATGCCGATGAGACTTCCCAAAAGAGAAAATTTATTGAAAATTTATGAAGAAGAAACTAATGTTTTCAGAGAGGAAATGTTTAAAATGATTCCAAATCTAATAATTATGAGGGGGATGAATTAGAGGATGATGATAATGGTAATGGTATATGAAATGGATATGAAAGAAATGATAACAATGGTGATTCTAAAGATATCGATGATTTTGATTCTAAAACTGATGGTTCAGTTGGATAAATTAGAAAGATATAAGTGGAAATACCTTTAGATCTAATTTCTTCACTAGGTATACCCATATCTATGGTATAGTTGGAGCCCAGATCATATGGAAAAGGATTCATCTATCAATGTGGAGAAATCTCCATGTATTGAGTTTTTTTGATAAGACATTGTTTTATTTTTCTAATGTTGAGTAGATGACATTGATTGATACTATTGAGCAGTATATAAGTGAAAAAATGAATAAATCACTTGTTTATTGTGATATGCACAATGTTATATGGTTTTTTGATGTCATTACATCTGTTTAGGGTTCTGTTGAGAGGCATTTAGATGTTGAATCAACTATTTTTGATTTTTAGAATGCTGATTTTCAGATAAATTAATCTCATAATAGTTATATTTAGAAAGATAATTTTCATATATAATTGGTTCCTGATGTTGATAAGTATATAGTTTCAACATAGAGTAAAGATGCATAGAAAAAATTTGATATTATAGTTACTGTACAAACTGTTATTGTACAGAACATTACTATATCCTTTTTGGTTCAACATTTTGGGAGTTGGATCGATCCTATGAAATATTAATGGTGATGTTTTATATTATAGTTATGTTTCCACCAATGGATATTGTACATGGTCTTCAACTTGAAGGTGATCTTGATGGATTAGTGGTTGTCCTATTTGATTCTCCTGGTTTATTTGAAAATATTGTTTTATTTTACGATCCTACACCGAATATTCCACATGTTCTAGTTGATATAGTCATAAAGAGTGACTTATATGTTTTTAAAGAGAATATTATATCATAGTTTGATAATTGTTTTAAGAATCAAGAGATAGCAAATAAGAAGTGTAGTGATGAGTTTGATTTAGTAAAATATTTTCCTAATGACTTAAAGTCTAATTTCACAGCATCTTTGGAAGTAATTCATACGAGTCTTGAATATGAAACTTCAGAATATTCTATCTCTTCTGGACCTAAGTTTGATGCTGATATGGTCATAACTAATGTCATATAAGATGTTTTTTATGACCAGTGGACCTTCTTGAGGTAAACTTATCACTCCTTTGGAAATTTTTCAGGAAGTTCTAGAAGAGTTCCGAACATGATCACATGAGGACAAGAAATTATGAAAAGGATATGAATTCATATATAGAGATAATTACCTTGTTTATCATATATTTTTATCGAGGATTTATACCAAACATGCCATGGGTTCCAATTTTATGTTTTTGGCTACCAATTTGAGGATGAAACCTATTACCCAATCCTGTAAGGAGTAATTCAAATAGTTGAAAGAGATGAATCCTTATATAAATTGGTTTGAATAATAAAAAAGAGATATATTTAGTTTTATTGAGATAGGTGGTCAGATAAAAATGGATTTCATCAAGAAAATAAAACTATTTCCCCATGTACATATTATGACTGTTGTGGATCAGGAAGAAATTCCAATTACCCATTAAGAATCAATAAGACGAGGAGATACTCGGGATCCCAGTACACCTATACCTTCCAAATTCCAGCATTTACCTATTCCCCCTACCCAATATATGAGTCAAATTAGGTTGGTTCTTATTTTTGAACCTCGACCTCCAAAAGCAATATTTGGAATCCCAATTTCTTTTCCAACTAATTTTCCTTGATCTTCCTTAGACCCAACTACACCTACTATATTATATCCAAATAAACCCCATGATAAAGGAAAATCTCTTATGTACACTATTTACGTATTTGATATTGTTATAGTATTAAACATTTTATTATGATGTGAAATTTTTTTAATAACATTAGGATTACAAATTTTTGCTAACTATTAATTCTCTTTCCCAATTCATTTTTCTAATGTCCTTTTTTTATTTCCATCATTAATTATGTTACTTTTTTTAATTTTCAATCTATTTTACCTTTTTAATAATCTCCAAGGGGTATAAAGATAGATGAATGGAATTTATTTCCGATTTATTTCATTTTATTATAGAGATAATTCATTAATAATAATTATTTTTATTTCGTTGATATTATTTTGATATATATGAAATGTTACAATTTCTATTTGATATTATATGTTGATATTAAATCTAAAATCATGATTTTTTTAAATTTTATTCCGTTATTTGTGATTATGAAAAAAGGGAGAGATTATTGACCTCATTATTTTAATGATCACAAAATCAATCTTATTATAATATTTTGGAGTTTCATGTTTTTTGTAAACATCTTATAATCTAAGACAGGATAAAAATTTTTTCTAAGTGTCACTCTCTAATAATGTTGAGACACTACTAAGGAGAAGTCACCATCGAGATAAACTCACCACCAGATAATAACTCACCGCCAGGATGTCATACCCTCATAAAATTATTTTTACAATGTATGATACTTTATCCACAATGTCTCTCCATCATCTATAAGTCACTGGAAGAAGTGTCATACCACTGACTCAGAAAATTGGTAATGTATGTGACACCACCAGCCTAATAGACCATCAGAGGAGTGAACAACTAAATGGTGAATCACCTTCAACTATGTCACCACCTGTATTGAAATTTGGCTAGGTATAAATTTTTCACATTTCCATATTGACATAACATGAGAACGAGACACCCCTTTCATTGGGGCACCATTACAAAGTCTCACTACCATACATAGGCACGACTATAGAGATACTCCTATACAATGATATACCGCTTATAATGATTCACCATTCCACTACTCACAATCAGTACTTCTCAAACGTATATTTTTATATGAAAAATTTCTAACGTCAAGTTTATTTAGTTTAATTCCCTTCATTAATATATTGATTTTTCCTAATTTCTCGATAGTGATGAAGTAAAATTGTGTTTCAGATATGCTATATAAGGAAGCAGAGAATTTAATTATTCTTATATGTTGTTGATGCTTTTAATTAGAGAATTAGACTCCCTCGTTCATATACATGTGAAGAAGTGGTATCTTGTATGCTGAAAAAACATATATATGAACTTGTTTGCAAGAAATTACATTCTATATCATGCTACTATCATTTGAGGAAGCCGGAGCTTATTTTATCTGTAGTTCTTTCCTACAGCCCAGAAAAAAATCATCTACGACACATTGTCTTACCGATGTTTCAAAAAAATGAATCGATATGAATTTTCCAATTTCTTGCAATAAGTAAATAGAGTCCATATATAACAAACTAAGAATCTATATCCCTTTATTATTTTAGATTTCTTGACTTGTTTATTTTATTTACATTACATGAAGTGTGGGATAATCTATTTATTTCACACACACATCCTCCGGATACAAACTAGAAGATACTCTAATATCTTCCCAAATACTTTTTAATTATTCTTACTCAAACAACAAATATGGAAGAGGTCATGTGTGACCTATGGTATTATTTCCTCCCAGGAATAACATTAGAATAATCCCTTCATGGTTTGAATAGTTGTACAGTATTGTAAAACCCTTTTCAGGTTGTGGATCAAATTGATTATTTATATAAACATCATTGTGGAAGGGGACCACCAATTGGTGATGACAATGTCTCATCTTGAGACTATGCCTATTGTATTCAAATTTCTACTGTTTGTTTTATTTTTTTTATTTCACATCTATTAATTAAAACTAAAAATTGTATTAAACTATAAACAAAATTAATATTATGTTAGTTAACCATAATAAGTGTTTTTATATGATTTTAATTATGTAAATTTATTTTGAAGGACTAAGTAATATTTTTTATTATTACATCTAATACCTAATAAATATTGTAATAAATTTTGTGAATGATTTAAATTTATAGTAATATACTATTTTGGTTAGTTGGGTCATTTTTTAATTAATTAGTGCAATCATTTTAATCTATTTTCAAAAGTAATTTTTATTTGGATCTCAATTCACCGCCCTTTAGAGATACTCACTCCGGCCAAAAATAAATAATAATTGGTAGTAAGTTAAACAAATTTTTTTGTCACGATGAATAGTAAAACAAATGAAAATTAATTTCCTTGGTTATAGTAGAATTGTGGTTTTTTATGTCACATGTGCATGTGTTAAAAATAAATTTACATACACATAGGGTTTTTTCTGAAAAATAATATTCCCTATTTAGAATATGTATTTATAAATTATCTAATATTACCCATTTTAACTATTAGGCTTAAAGGATAATTTTTTAGCTAAAAAACCAGTCACCGCGGTAAAAATTATAATGTTAAAAGATACATTCCTTATAAGTAAATGGAATTAAATTCCTAAAAATGATTATCTTTTATTGTTGAAGGTTTATATAGAACATTTTTTACTTAAATTACATTATTTATCAATTTTGGAAAACATTTTTAAGTGTGATTTCATATTATTGAATATTTTTTGGTATTTACAACAATATATCTCCTTCCCACTAATAAAAGGGAACCACTTATACTCTCCACTGCAAACAAAAAAAGTCATTTATTTTTCAGATAATACCTACCAAAATACATTCCTTACATAACTAAAAATTACAGAGAGTTAGTAGTTTTATCATAAAACCATTATAGGATGAATGTTAGTCGTAACATAAAGTGGCTTATCGAAGGAGATGTATTGTTCTTAATCAATCATTTTAATTTCATTTCTTCTTATATCTACTGAAAATTTATTTTAGATTTGAAGAAATAATTACAACAGTATCTTATATATAAACATGTATAAATATGTTAATTTAATAACCGATATCTATATCCTCTTCCATTAAATGTGTACCAAAATATTTGATTGTATTTACGGAGGACAATCACTTCTCAAACCCACACAATTCATTTTCCACCATTACCACTCATAGAAGGATATAATGATAAATTTAAATTATATATATATGATATTAGAGTAATAATTATACTTATGATTATATAATATCATTTATAACATATTATCTTCTAATTTTTTTGAAAATGATGACATCACTTTTGCATGTGTGTACTGCTGCATCTACAAAACGATGTCATATATCTTCTATTTCCACATTTCATGGATGGGATTAAGGATGATTTCATTGAATATAAAATATTTATCTAATATTATAATTATTTTATAATGGTGAATTAATATTTACCTATATTTTGTTTCATTTTTCAAAACTTGGAAACAATGTTAATGAGTACGTACAACCTACCATCCGTAAGAATGGTGTAATTCAATTTTCTATCTATAACCATTATGGATTTCTATAAATACAAATATATTTCATGTATATTGTAAATATATCTGGAATAATATTATAGATATGATTTAACCCTGATCAATTTATCAGGAATGAATCTAAAGTCCAAAAACTTACTGGGACAACAAATCTATTAATACCCAAAACAATGATTTTAGCAACAAATTATTAAATAATGGGTCAAAAAAATTATATGTAAATCATATATCGTATGATATATTTGAGTATTTTTATTGTATTTATATATATCTTAAATATATGTATTTAATAGAGTAGGTTTAGACACATACCAAGGAAGTCGAACATAAGTTAATTATTTAAATTTCAATCTCATCATTTATCATGATAATTTATGTTTAAATCTATTTTGGGGGATTTATTTAATATTAATATATTTAAATAATTAAATATTCTTCAACTATGATAATTTAAATAAATTATATTTTTTTACATTCAATTTCCTTTCTTTATGCACTCACTATATATAAACAATGTTTTAACGAAATATCAATTTTTTTATATTAAGTCATGAATCATTTTCTTCAACATCCATTTTTCAATAAAATATAAAAATGAAAGTTTTTATCCTTCAAAAAAAATTACTTAAAAAATATACCTATGATTAAATTTCTAAAAAATGTTTTAAAAGAAATTTTCGTTTAATTTTTTTGAACGGGGTACTTTTTGACCTTTAAATTTTTTTTAATGGAATGTTTTTTAACAAAAATGACAAGAAACAATTTTTCTCGGCCGTAAAAAATAAATAATTTAAAGAATATTTTGAAATATTTTATGGTTTCTTTTAAATAAAAATTAAATAATATTTTTTGAAATATTTTTTACAATAGATATGTGATTTATCTTTGAAAATGTTATTTACCTCAAGAAATTAAACATTGAATTTTTTATAGTATTTTCTTCCATTTAAACATCCTTTGTTGAATATTTTTCTTAGTATATACTCTAATGAGAACATCCTCTATTTTTCTCTTGTTGGTATTTGATTATTTTTACTATGGATCATATTTATATTCGATATTTTAGTTTTTCTATTTTGGAAAATTATTTATTTTTAAGGAATGTTTATCAAGTTGTATTTATTATTAATATGACTAATGCATTGAAATTATTAAGTGATGGGTAGGTCTGTGAATTTAATATACCCTAAACCATTGGTAGGTCTTATGAGAAAATTATATAAGATATTTTTCTAAGGAGTTACCCTTTTATCTATAATATGTTGGCATGATGCTTCAATGGAACGTTTAAAATATAAAATTTATGAATTAAACCATTATGGATTAATTTATTTATGTCCATGTGATTATTTTTTTATTAATTAAAACTATTCAAATATTTATTGATCATATGATTATTTATATTGAATTAATTTATCATCATTTATTTTATCCATTTATTGATGCATTGTTATAGTTTTAATATGGAAACACATACTGAGTATTTTTGCTGATCCCTTTCTTAAGATTCTTTTCACTAGGATTCTAGGAAGTATAATAAGCATTATATTCCAGGACATGATAAAAGGAATAATACTTTTCTCAAATAAAATACTTTTTATCATTTTATTTATTCAAAATTCATCCAATATTCAAGTATAAATATATATATTTCAAATAATACAGAACTATTCGACTTTTTGGGATGTTACCACCTGTATCAAGGTCCAATTAAAAAAATTTACCATATAGTATTGGATACTAGTGTCGGGGTATTTACAATTGGTATCATAGATATTTTTAGCAAAAACCTTTGGAACTAGATTTAGGATATCATAGATTATATAATATAATTCAATGACTGTCATTGAGTACATTATTAATTATATGATACATTTATAATGTTTTGGTAATGTAGAGATTGGGTGATCTTCCGAGAAATGCATCCTAAACCATATACTATAAGTTGATG
Organism: Viscum album; assembly: GCA_963277665.1. Taxonomy (NCBI): domain Eukaryota; kingdom Viridiplantae; phylum Streptophyta; class Magnoliopsida; order Santalales; family Viscaceae; genus Viscum; species Viscum album. The sequence continues at coordinate 1,985,582,763 of OY728119.1, forward strand.
TGATATTTAAAAAGATTTATATTTGAAGCATACAACTGAAAATAGTTGGTTTTAATATATATTTCCCATAATTATCATCCATAATGAGTGTTCCTTTACTGTGAATCAAGACTGATACTCTTGAGAGACATGATTGGGGTAAATAACCATTTATTTTGAATAAATTATTATATATTTGATTTTCTAATAATTTTAGGACATTCTCTATGAAACCATGTTTATGATTTAGAGATTAGATATGCATAACATTTTCAAGCAATGTTAAATTTTTCACTAGTTTTGAAATTATATATATGATTAGTATTAATATGATCTAATAATGTGTATTCCAATGTTTATAAATGCAACCAATAATATGTAAAGGATACTATATAAATTCATGTAATCCATGTAGGGATTTGCCTCCTTGGAATGATAATGAAGCTGTAGCCAGAGCTATAGCTGGAACAGAAATTGTTTTAACTATATTGGTGCAGCTGACATAGGTTATTAAATATAAACCTTCATGTATGACGTATCCTTATTATAAACAATGAAATGTAAAAATGATATATTTCTTCATGTATAAAAAACCTTAATTATTCAATGGGTGTAAATATATATTTTTATGTGAGGAATGAATAATTTCTTTAGAGATGATATTTCTCTCTGTGGGACTTATTGAAATATAGTATGTTATCATTCATGTTTATCATCTCATAAGGGATTTGGATTAGTGGTTTTCATTGATTCAAAATAATACATATATGAAGAAAATAAAAATAATTTAATGGATGAATTAAATAAATTTTTCCTTGATAAATATTTTCATCGTGAAAAATGATGTGTTATGGAGTGACAATTGTTGAGTTTGAGACAAAAGGAATGGGAAAACAGTTATTTGTATGAAGCTAACATGACATTATTAGAAGGGAATCTTAAAAAATTCATGCATAATCCAAAGAGTAAGAATTACCATTTCATTTACAGTGTTAATACAATCATTAAAATGGTACTAGTATTCCAATCATTCTCTTCATATGAGTATATAGTATCACATGCCATAAAGATAGAGAAATAAATCTCTATGTATTATGGATTTAATGGTAAGAAAGATAATAATAGGTTGGAACACCAAAAAATGGATAAGAGGAATAAGAGAAATGTGATTTTTTTCCAAATGCTATGTTTGTGGTAGGAAATACGTTGGTCTATTTTTAGAAGGAATATGAGTTTGCTTCAAGTGGGTGAAAACAGAAATTATTCTCATGAACGTGTTGGAGATTAAATAAAAGTAAAATGGAATAATTTTAAATTAATAGGGAACAATTCAAACCAATACTCTAAAGATTAAGTGAATATACCATAAAATAATCCAAAGGGATATTTTCATAAATTTTCAATTACTACAGTCGATGTGGAAGTTCCCAACTATATTGTAAAAGGTATATTTATCTTCCACATCATAATTGAAAATGTTTTAATTGATTTTGGATATACGAAATGTGTTATATATTTATATTTTTATAATTGAATCACATCACCACATCAATAATTAAATATTGATTAAATAGTTAAATATCATAATGGAAGGATGATTGCATAAAATGTCTATAAGTCCCCTCTTATATGTTTCTTGGATGGTTCGTCCTGAAAATAATTTTATTCTTACATTAGTTTAATTTTAGGGATTTTTGATCATTTATTTTTTCTACCAGTAAAGATATCAAATCTATTTTTGAGGGAGGGACATTACATTTGATATTCTAAATCAATATTCCATTATGAAGTTATAGTAATTTATCATAGACTTACCAATTATTATATAAATTTAATTGATTTAATGAATAGATTCACTGTAGATTATCTTGATCATTTTTTGGTGGTTTTAATATATTATATTATAATATATTCAAACATTAGGGAATATCATGGTGAACATTATATAATTGTTCTAAAGACCTCGAGGAAGGAGAATTTGAATGCCAAATTTTGAAAGTGTGAATTTAAGATTAAAAAGGATTCATTATTCTATAACATATTATAATGTGAGAGTATATCAAAGGATCCTTCAAATTAAAATGGTTTTTAACATTGTCCTAGACTAACCATAGTGACTCAGATCCACACATTTCCTATGGTGACTTAAGTTTATTGACATATTATGGACTATTTCTCATCTCTATCAAATCCACGCAACGAATTAACTCTCAATGGAGTGTGGTTATTTGGAAAAACGAATGTGAAGTTTGTTTCTTATAATTTAATTGATGGTTATCTAGTGAACCTATATATAAACTACCTTGTATTAGAGAGTTGTCTGAAATATTTATAGATGCATTAAAAAAGGGACAATGATGCCTCTTTACGCAGAATGTTATAGTGATGGATTATGCCTAATGAAAAGTTAAGGTTCAAGAGAAAAATAACAAAACACATGATTTGGAGTTAGTTATGAAATGATTTTCAATAATGATAGTTAGGAATAATCTTTATCATGATTTTTTTGATGTATATACAAATCATAAATTCTTGAAGTAAATATTTTCACAAAATGAGTTGACTATTAACTGAATAAGACATTTGGAATTTATAAAACACAATAGTTTATCAATAAATAGATACCTAGAGATGGGTAAAAAGGTTTTATATATTAGGGGTCAAAGATATCATGATTTCATAACTATTATAAGGATCAAAAACTAATTATAATTTATGGATTTTCAAAGGATGGATTGTGAAATCTTAAACGAAGGAAAGAGATCACATCTTACTCAAATTACAGTTTCACAGTATATCCATGTGAAGAATAAAATGGAATTGAAGGAAGATGTTGATATTTATAATAAAGAGATAAATGTTCATGATATTAACATTTATGTTTATGTAATTATATATTTTTGTAACCATGAATGTTTTTTATAACATATTTGAAGAATAAGCTATCGAATGGGGCTCAAAGTTCATCATTTTCAATTCTTTAGGGAATAAAAAATATGTATTGAGATATGAAAGAGTATTCAAAAAGTTAAGACTAAGAGATATAAGTCTTAGTGGATGTTAAAATAATTATCGATACCATAATAGAAAATGGATAACATCACTATTGATTTTGTCATTAGACTTAGAATAATATCTAAAGTCCATAATTCTATATGGTTTTTATTCGATCACCTTATGAATTCATAAAAAATAATCATAATAATGAAATGTTTATTTCATGATCATATTTACAATATATATATTGTGGTTATTTTCACTGAGTACAAAATTCAATTATATCTTATCACAATTAAAGGTTTCCCTTGATGTTATGGTGAAGTATTTAGTAGGATCTAGATAAAAAGTTTACTTCTAGTATACATCGTTATATAGAAATGATTGGATAGTTTGATAGAACAATTATAACCCTTTAGGGAATATTTTGGTATTATTCAATGGAATTATAAGGTGGGTGGGATCAAAAACATCCTCTAGTAACATTTTCTCTCAATAATAGGATTCAATTGAGAATTAAATATGGATACTTATAAAAAATTATATAAAAATAATTAATGAAATATAACATGATGAGAAAAATCAACATACAGAAATATATTTGTAACTGAGATATGAATGGAAATTTATGAGAAAGCTAAAACCATTCAAAAAAATATCATGGTAGCTCAGAGTTGACAGAAAGGTTATGCTCAAAATCCTGGATGATATTAGGAGAATAAAGTTGGTGAGAATATTAATTTGTGAATTTATAAATGGAAGAATTACATGGGATCTATAAAGAAGGTAAAGTCGATCCCGATGAATATTATCCCCTTGGACATTATTGATCATGTATGGATGGTAGGTTATTTCTTGGAACTTCCATGAACCGCTATCATGTTCAGGATATGTTTCATGTATCTCTCATAAGTTAGTATATACTCAATTCATGATATAAATTTAACTCAAGGGTTAAAAAATGGAGATTGATCATCAATATTAAGAAAAATGGTATAAATATAGGATCTTATAGGTAAATTACGACAACAGAAGACTAATAAGCTATTTAAGGTTCCTTGGTGGATTCAAAAAATCAAATAAGCTATATGGTAACCTGAGGACATGTGAAAACATATATTTCCACATATTTTTTATCAGAATAATATTTTTTGTGTAAAATCTCATTTATGTTTGTTAGAAAGTAACACACTGAGATTTTGAGATATATTAGTTTTTTAAATAAATTTAATCTATTCAATTTCTTGGGTTACATGAAACCACAAGTATAAACAAAAAATAATATTTTATTCCATTATAAATTTGATGTTAAATTAGATGGTACATATAATAATAACTAAATTATTAAAATTATAGAGTTTACAATTGAATAAAATAAATTCATTGGTTATAAATTGGTTAAAAATGAAAATAAATTCATTTTTAAGTAAATTAAATGTTTTTCTAAAAAATATTTTTTATGTCCTCAAAGTGGTTTTAAATGTTATATTAATAACAATGAAAAAATTATTTTAATTAAATTTATATATTATATAAGAAATAAAATTTTTTATAATTCATTTAATATTTTTCTAGACATGATATAATAATAAGTCAATAGTTATCAAATTTTATTTCTAAAAATATGATTCATGACATTTTACCCACTGATTTTAAAAGAAATATTTTCCATATTAAGGAAATATAAAAAAATGAACTTAATTTTTGAAAAAAACCTGAGAGAATTATTTTAGAGTTAATTTTTAATATTTTTTTTAAATGAGTAGTTTTATAATCATTGATGAAAAATATGGATTTGTTTCAATTTTTTCAGTTAAAGAATTCAACAAGAACAATTTAATTTTCATAAGGTTTTAAAATTCAAATTAGTTTAATTATATAATAATTAATATAATATATATCATTGGAATAAATTTTATGTTCAATTTGGATTAAAAAATTATTTATACCTAAGAGAAGCATTTTATTTTCAAAATTTCCTTTTCATCATGTTTTTGGGTTTAATTTAAAATTAAATTCTGCCACTTCTGGGAATTAAATTTGAAAAAATAATTTCCATATTTGGAAAAAAATAAAAATATCTATTATGGAGAACATAATTTTTATTTCATAGTTAATTGTAAAAATAATAAACATCATTTTTCAAGGTTATGGATATAATTAATTTTTAAATTACATATGAATTTTTAAATATAATTATACAAACAAATATTTATTTTATTTAATAAATATGATTTCATATTTATAATAATTCTGTCCAAATAATCATGTTATTCTCATTTTATTTTTATTCCTAAATTATAATTTAACAATATATTGAAATAGGATACCATGGTGGAAACTAAAATGCTAAAATTGTGTAACCTATGTTGAAATGGGAAAAATATTTTAAAAAAACTGTTTCTCTATTTGTTTTTGTGACATTTCATGACCATATATTCCCTACACAATTTTATTTATCAAAATTTTTAGCTATTTGGTTTTGAGAGTGGCTTCTAATTATTGAATAGTTTTGGGTATTTACAAAAAGTCCACTCATTCTAACTTATAAGAGAGAAAAATCTTTTTAAATGCTTTTCGAAGAAACCTAATGAGGTTTTCCGATTAAGAGGTAACATTCATAACCGCGTGTATTTTTATTTCATAATACACATACATGAAATATTATTCAACTATTTGAAAATATTTATTGTTGTATATTTCATTTACTAATTTGTTAATATGTTAGTTTCAAAACATATATCCATCTCTTCTTCTACTATGTAGGAAACAAAAACTTTGATAATATGTACGACATACTACCGCCTCATGAATGTATGTATGTAATTTTAAATCACTGACTCTAATGAACAGATTTAGTGATAGATTTAATTTTCATATATCGTATTTATGATGTAAATATTAAATCATTTCAACCATATCGCATTCCAATCCATTGGAAAATTATAACATTTCTAATGCGTAAATGTGGAATATTGCATCAACAAAGAGATACGATTCTTTTTTAATCTAAAATTTACATGGATTGTAAAAAAGATGGATGTTTTAATATAGATATTACGCATGTAATATATTTATGATTTTGTAAATATGAATTGTTATTTATCTTTATTTTCCTCCACTAGTTGATTAAAGAAAAAAATGATCATGTGTACGTGTGACCTACCATTCACATGAATGAAGTGAATCATTATTATATCTATTAATGTTGTTGATTAATATAAATAAATATATAATAAATATGTATTATATTTATAATATGAATAAAATAATTGAGATGATGGAAACCTAATCAATGTATATAGAATGAAAATACTAACCCAAAACATTGGGAAACTATGACGTAGTGATTATTCAAAATCATGATTTAAAAAAATGGTCCTAAAAAATGGGTGATAAAGGATTATAAGTAAATAATACTGGTTTGATTTATGTTAGTATTGTTCAAGAATATGTTTTATATAAATATATATTTATTATTAATTAGGTTCAGACACATATAAAGGAAGTGAAACCTAAGGTAGGTATTTAATTTACAATCTCATCATTGTTAGGGGTTATTTTTGTTTAAGTATCTACTGAGGAATTATTGGATATTTCTATATTAAATGAAAAAAATTTCATCAAAATTTTCTATACCAATATATTAATTTTTTTTCTTTCAATTTTATAACTTTGACCACTGAATATATTGAAATTATGTTTTAAAGGGAAAATGACTCTCCTTTTCAACTTTGTCGAGATTATTTTTCATTAATTCCCATGTTTCCTGTAAATATCCATAAGAATATTGATAACCATAAAAAAATTGTTTTTTTAAAAGAAATTTTTACCCATATATTATTTTTTCTAAAATATTCTAAAATTATTCTTCATTTCCTTCTCTAAATTAGGTAATTTATGACTTGTTTAAAAATACTGAATATAATATTTTTTATCTTATACAACACGAACATAATTTTTGTTACAATGAAAAATTATCATTTTGAATCTCCCATTACATATTTATAATATTGTATCAAAAGAAAAATTTATTCCATAATATTTTGGGAAATATTTTAGATATTAAAAAAGTGATTTCAAATTAGAAAGGTTAATTTTTTTTTCAGAAATTTCTATTACGATTTTTTTATTATATTTTCATCATTGTTGTAACGCCCCGATCACAGTTACCTAGATTTGGTGCATTATTATATAACATTGTCATGACCCAAGGAAACATGTGTCTAATGAACGATTATTTTAGTATCATTTTAAGTACTAAATACATTCATAAGTTTTACATTACATCATGAAATAAAGTAAATAAACATTGTGACCCCCTTGGACACACTCATATCCTTGGAAAACATCTGCAGGTTCATCATAGTTCACTTCTTCACATACTGGGAAAAACAAAACACAGAAAGGGGTGAGCTCAGATGCTCAATAAGGATAACAATATAGTGGAAAATTTCATAAATAAGCATAATCATTTAAGGAAATGAAAAAGACTAAAACAAATGCCTTTTAAAATGAAACATCACAATAATATAGAAAATATAAATCAAACAATTCCATTTACTTATAAACATAGATATTCTACTAGTTGAATAATCACATGTAATTTCAATATCTAATTTCATAATGATGGAAAACATAATGTCAGACATCATAACCACATAGTCAAGGCCTCGTGGCAAGACTACAAAAAATATTTTTTCATGGCCTTGTGCCAAGACACATGTTTTTCTAATGGGAAATGTTGATGCATCAAGGATCTATAGCAGGCTCCACCTGTCACTTACTATGTCTAATGCATTCTTTATATAAAAAGGATGAAACATAACATAAGAATTCGTATTAAAACAATCATATGAAATTTTATTACATTAACTAGAAACTATGAATGGTATAAAAATAACACATCAATAGTCAAATATATCAGAAAACCATTAAAACAATATGGAAGATTTTTATTATAATAAATCAACATCAAACAAGTATAAAATACATTAAAGGATATTGCCATAGATTATTTCAAAACTATTAGAGAGAAATATCTATTCTTATTTTGATATCATTTAAAAGTCAAGTAATTATAAAAGAAAAAAATTATTTTAAAAATATTCTAATATGCTTGTCAGGTAAGCTTGAATGGTGTTATAATGGATGAGAATAACTGCACCCGCTGTATAATTTTAAAAAATATCCTTACCTTAATTTGTCAAAATGGTCATAATGTACCTTGTTTGGAAAATGATGGAAATATTCCATTCAAACCATTTTACAAAAAATAAAACTAGGTTATAAATGAATTTAATCCATAGTCTAGTAAATAGTAAAAAAATATCAAATATATTTTTAGGAAAGGAGAATGTGGATGATAAAGAGGTCCTAGTAGACACTTACATAAAAACAACCTCGGATAACAAAGAGATTGTAAAATTTATCCGTACCTTGTTCTTTTCTATGGTCTAGGGTACGTTAAACACTTGTATAATAGTTAAATAAATGTTATTAAATTATAAAATAACCATATAAATAAATATGGTATCATATATGTTCATGTAATATTTATTTGTTAATTATACTTTAATAATTTCATTGTTTTGAGTGTTAAATGATTCGTTTTCCTTTATATGTTTTGTTACCTAAGTTGTGTTTGTTATGCATATGATGTATTTGATTCATATCCCTAATGAAATAATGCTCTTAAATAAAATTTTTAATAATTAAATTAAAATTATTATAGAATTGTTATGATGGGGAATGAATCTCATCGTGTTCCTGGAGACTATAATCTGTACGTACGCACATACACTACTTCCATTTCGTTTGGTAAAATTAAAGAAGACCAAATGATACATAGGTATATTATTATTCCAATATAATATAATATTTTATATACATCATGTATTTTCATTTACTCCATCCTTTTTACATTCCATGTATGGTATGAACGAGTCATATCACATTGAGGGGGTGGTAGTCCACACTACCTAAAATGAAATTATCCTTTATATAAAACATGAAAAGAATAAAGGTATGATATAAAATAGATTAAAAGAATATTTTAGATAACATAAATATCATAACTATCATATATAATTACAGTTCCATCATAATGTCTACCATAAGAGGTGGTAGTAGAAGATTGAAAAATCATCTCTTCGTGATGTAGTAGTTCACCATCCAAAGAAACATTATGTCATATACCCATTAGATGTAGTTTTCTGTAAGTGTAGATCATATAATTCTCATAAAAATAACCTAGTATATTTAGTTTTTTGTTTTTGTTATAAAATAAATGAATAAAGAGAGTTTAGGGGGTTGGAGAGGTAAAATAAATGAAAAGAACTTAAGAGGATATGTTACCTTTAAATCAGGTAACTCCATTTGGTTTGACCATAGGCTTCCTTGAAGTGCCTTATACCTAAGGTAAGGATTTTAATATGAATCTAGGGATGTAGGGAGGTTAATTGGGAAGTGGTTGGATGAGCCAAGGGGCTTGAGGGGTGTGAGAAATGGGTTAGATTTGAGGGGTTTTTATAAGGGGGAGGAGGGGATCTTTAGGAATGTTTGAAAAATATTATTTTATTAAATAATGATTTTCAATTTATAACAGTCCGAAAGTAATTAAAGTAGAAGATAAGATGAAAAATGTTCTAAATAAAATAATCCAATAATAATTTTATAGGTTTTGGCTATTTTTTTAATTTTTATAATCTCATTTTTTTAAATCATTCTTTAATGGGGAAAACAATGCATCATTATTGTGTCCTAAATAATTTTATTTATCTAATGTCAAAAAATTATTAGAAATATAGGACGATGGAGGATATATTTTTAGATTGAAAATTAATATTTATTGTCTAAAATATATCTTGTATAACCCCTTGTAAAAATTATATTATAAAATGATATATGTTTGTGTTAATTTTTATTTACTTTAAATTAATTAATATAAAGTGTCATTATCACTCTCAAGTGGATCCATGGGGTCCAATGATCAACCCAAGTATGACCATGGTCGTATATGTATCAAAAAATAATAATAGTACACATGTTAGGATAATTTAATATTATTATAATAATATTTGTTTCCGATTATTTACTAGATTTACCCTTTAACCATGGTAAATAAAATATTTACTGAAGTAAATATTCATAATATCTAAAAATAATAGTTACCTATTTAAAAAATTTATACCTCCTAATTAAAAATATGGAATCCATTTTTCCAAATTCAAAACATATAAGTGTCATAATGTAATTTAAAATTAATTCCTATGGTCAAAACAAAAAGCGTGTTTTTAAGAAATAATTACTATCAAAATATTGAAACTTGTTTATGTCTAGTTTAAATGTGAAATTAGATCCAAAGACTTAAATTATATTTAATGATAAGAATATTATATAATGATACTTTAAAACCACTCAAATTTATAATTTAACACTATAAAATATTTCTATTAAAAGTGTTGTTTCTAATTAAAATTTTGTATTTTTCACTATTCATTAATAATTGAATGTTTTCAAAAAAAGTACCAAAAATTCACTCAAAAAATTTTGATATACCGAATCCAAAAATAAATTCAATTTTAAAAAATAAAATTTAAAAAATTTTAAAATGTGTGTATTAATATTCATAACGGCTAGTTTTATTGGTCGTGGTGTGTTAGAATCTCGAAGTTGCGTATATCACAACCTATTTCATTATTCAAAGGGAAAGTTACTGTGGATGCTTTGGGTGTTACATTCTTCCCTCCTCCCAATAATTTCAACCTTGAAATTTCTATAATACTACTACATAAAATGATTCAGGTGGTTCATCATCATAAGTTTCTAAGGTTTCCATGTTGCCTCTTCCATTTTATGATTTCGTCATAGAACGTTGACAAGATGAGTTGTTCGATTTCACAACACTTGTTCTCTGGTATCAAGAAATTTGATAGGCTCTTCTCAATAATACTGATCTAGTTCCAGTTCTATTACATTATAGGTGTGTACATGTGTTGGCTCAGGCATGTATTTTTTCAACAGTGATAAGTGGAACACATTATGAACTTTGGAGAGGCTTGGAGGCGTTGCCAAAAGATAAGTTATAACTCTAATTCATTCTAAAATTTCGAATGGACTGATGTACCTGGGAATTTATTTTCCTTTCGTACTGAATCATATAACACCATTATATAGGGATGACTTCAAGAAAACTTGATCTCCTACTTGAAATTCTATATCATTCCTTCGGTTATCGGTATAGTTTTTTTGCTTACTTTGAGCTTCTTTTATGTGGGTTTGAATAACCTTCATCTTTTCCATTGATTCCTCAACAAGTTCAGGGCCTATGAGTTTTCATTCAAAAAAATCATCCCAAAAAGTTGGTGTGTGACATATCATTCCATATAATAGTTCATATCATTCCATCTTAATACTTGATTGAAAACTATTGTAATATGAATATTCTAATAGAGTAAAATATTTATCCCACATACCTTGAATTTCAAGTGATCACGATCTCCACATGTCTTCTAATATTTGAATAGTCTATTCTAATTTTCCATCATTTGAGGGTGGTAGGTAGTGCTCAAAATAATTTTTCTATATAAGGCCCTCTAAATACTTTTCTATAATCTTGATGTAAAATGGGGATCACAATGTGAAACAATCAATAGGGGAAATCCATGAATTCTTACAACTTCATTAATATATAGTCTTTCCAGACATTCAAGAGGTAAATATTCTCTTATAGAATGAAAATGAGATGGCTTGGTAAGATGAAAAAAATGATACATATTGCATCATTCCTTATAGTAGTATTTGGTAGCCCCATGACAAAGTCAATTGTAATATAATCCCATTTCCACTAAGGTATGGGAAGAGGTTGCATGACTCCTCTAGGATGTAGTTTTCCAGCATTCCCATGTTGAGAAACAAAATATCATGACACATAATCAAAAATAACTCTCTTAATGTTGTCCCACTAATAATTTCCCTTCAAATTTGTATACATTATAGTGCTACCAAGGATTATAGAGAAATTAGATCTATGATAATCATCGCACAATTCACTCTTTAGATCCTGTATGTTAGGAACACAAAGTCACTTCCCAAATTTCAAAATCCAATATTCATTTATGAATTCCTTTAATATCACATCATTCACAGCTTTAATTTTCTTTTCAAACTCCTCATCATCAGTATGTGAACTTTTTATCAATTTTAGTAATGATATATTAGAAACCATTTGAAAAAAGTATAGGTGTTCCACCTTCTATGATTATTCCAATATCTATATTTACTAGATCCATGAACATTGGATCCCATTAACCATTCATCTTGTTCAAAACTCCATGATCCTATCTACTCAAAGCATCTTCCACCTTATTTTCATTACTCAGGTGGTAGTCTATGGTGAAATCATAATCCTTGAGTAGTTTAAGCCATATCCTTTTCCTCATGTTGAGTTTTTTTGTGAGAAAATATACTTCAATCTCTTCAGATTAGTATAAATATCAAATTTTCATCATATAGATAGTTTCTCCATATCTCGAGAGAAAATATTAGAGATGGTAACTCAATATATTAAATGGGATAGTTTTGTTAATGATTTTTAGCTTTAGTGATACATAGGAAACAACTCTATCATTATACATAAAGGAACAACCATGTCCTTTATTTGATGCAAAACTATAAATAATAAAACCCTCATTCCTCGATGGTAGAGTCAGGATTGGGGAATTGACTAATATTATCTTCAGTTAATCAAAACATTTTTCACACTCTTTTGTCCAAAAAAATGTAACCCCTTTACCTGTGAGTTTGGTTAACGGGTAAGCCAATCAGGCAAAATTCATGATGAATCGCCGATAGTAACTTGCTAAACTAATAAAACCGTGTACCTCAGTAATATTCGTTGTTGCTGGCCATTCATGGATTGCACCTGTCTTAGAAGGATAATCAATGATTCCATCCTTATTGAAATTATGGAAAAGAAAATAAATCTCATGAAGCCAAAATGCACACTTGCTAAACTTTTAATATAATTCATTTATTTTAAGATTTTTCTGAATAGTGCGCAAGGGATTTTCAGGATTTTCATATCTTTTAGAGTGAACCATGATTTCAATAATAAATTATTCTAAAAATTCATCAAGATACTCCATGAAAACTCTATTCTTTAGATCTATTAAGATAGAGGGTGCATTAGTCAGTCCAAAAGGCATTACAGTAAACTCGTAATGCATTTACCTAGTTTGAAATGTTGTCTTTAGAATGTCTTCCTCCTTTAAGAAAATTGATGATATCCAGATATAAGGTCAATCTTTGAATAATATTGATCTCTGTGAAGTTGATCAAATAAATCATCAATGTGACGTAGGGGATATTTTTTCATTATTGTTATAACATTACCCTCCCTATAGTTAATTCACAACCTCATAGATCTCTCATTCTTCTTAACAAAAATAATAAGGGATCCCCATGGAGAAGCACTAGGGAGAATAAATCATTTATTACTCAATTCCTCTAGTTGTTTCTTTAGTTTCACTAATTCAATAGTGGCCATTCTATAAGGTTTTTTCAATATGGGCCTGAAACTAGGAACTAAATACATGGAAAACTCAATTTCTTGTTCTAGATGATGTTCAGTTAAATCCTCTGCAAACACATCAACATATTCTTTCACAATAGGTACATCATCTATTTGAACATTCCTTTCCTCACACATTTTTATTTCACTCTATTCCTCCCCAATAATTGAATTTAGTAGATGTAGAGACCCGAAGCTTGACGTACATAGACTTTACATTACTTTTGCAGAATACTTATTACATAACAAAAACACACACACAAGGATCGTAATAGTTTAGTGTCTTTGGAAACTCGGAATATAATCTTCTAATCCTGGTGAAAGATCTTCAATATCTCCCATAAAGATCTTCCTTTTTTTATACCTGAAACCTTTCTTTATATCATGGGGAAAAGTAAACATAAAAGGGTGAGCTCAAATTCTCAGTAAGGGTAAACAAAATAAATGTCATTCACATCATATATATAAGAACATAACTTTTGGAAATCTTAACCTGCAAAAGAAATCATAATTTCATAACATGTGATAAATCATAGTAGTGAAAGGTAAACCACAATAATCATAACTTAAAACATGAAACTTTGTGGCATACACACATAATCATAAAGAATCATTTCTTGTTAGCCAAGACTCATTGCCAAGACAATCTTAGTGGACAAAGTCCCTTTCTGAACCGAGTCACCCTCGTTTCAGTCCTGTTTCACCGAACCGGTATAACCTACCATTCCAGCCATGTATATCTCATGAGATATAAAATCTTTACCCAATGAATTTGAGGGAGATATAGGTCCCACCCATCTCATAATGATACCATTCTTTTGTGTGCCACAAAATCATAAACTATACACCATTGAATAACCCATGTAATAAAAATGGGAATCTTAATCATCGTGACATCATAAAAAAATTCATATAAGATAAAGGAATTCATAAAAATATGTCCATCACAACATAATCAAATCAATGTAATAATAGGTATAAAAACAGAACCCTTTATTATCTTAGATGGAAAATAATTTTGATAAAACACTTGAACTTTATTCTTGAGGAAAATATCCTTTCTACTTCAAAAACACTTTTCCTTTCTTAACATGTCATAAAATTTTTAACTAAAAGAAGTTTATTAAAAATAAACTTGAAATCTTTTAAAGGAAGCTTTTTTGAAATAATCTTTTAAAAATCCATTCATGCCGTATAAGTTTAAAAAAAATATTCTTCTCGTACTTTTGTCGGAAAAGTCAAAAAGTACCTCATACGAAAAACGACAAAAGATTCTTTTCATATCCTTTACTAAAAACTCATCGAAGGGTAAAATTGGATTTAAAAAATTTTAGTTGCATGGAAATAATATTACATATTGAGAAAACATGGATGTGGATGATAAAATACACCCCAGTAAATACCAAAGTATAAACAATCTCGGATAAAAATGAGATTGTGATATTTCCCTTACCTTAGGTCCGATTTGCTTCGTAAGTGTCCGAACCTCCTGTATAATGATTTAAATAATGTCATTGACTTATTACATAATCATATTCATTGTTATTATATCATATATGGTTCACTTATGACTTTATATTACCCGTTCTTTTGTAAATTCATGTTAAAGTGGCGTTTTGGGTAAAATTGTCTCATTTGTCGTTCGTGTTTTAAATTGTAATTATTCATATGATTACTTAGATAATTATTACTTAATTATAGAATATAAAAAATGATTTATATATAATATATATTCATAATATACTTATATATAATGGATCGATAAATGGAATGAAATACACCGTTCATGGAGACGGTAGGTCGTACGTACGCATGAACGCTGTTTTCATTTCCTTATTGAATTGAGTGGAATTAAGTAGATGACATACATATATATACACATAAATCCAGTAGATTTATAATGTAATACATTTCATTATTATTTCATATATATACCTTATAATCATTCTTAAATGGTTAACATGGAGAATGAATCTCATCGCGTCGTGGAGACAGTAGTCCGTACGTACGCACGAGCGATGATATCATTTCCATAATTATTGAATTGAATTGGAGTGGATGATACAATATATTAGAATAATTATGATGTTATAATAACTATGTATAGTTATTATTTACACCATAATACCCATCCATGTAAGGTGTTGGAGGAAAAACAGATTACACCACGGCATGGAGACGGTATTCCGTACGTACGCACGCGCGGTGATTTCGTTTTCCGTAGAATGGATAGATGGTGAAATAGGGTTGTTTCATACTTATAATAACATATTAGTATATGAGTGATACTGATGTTATTACTTCATAATGAAACAACCTAAGAAGAAGAAGTGGAAGAAGAAATAAAGGTGAAAGAATCGGTAATGGAAATTACCTCTTCTTTGAAGCGCCTCTTTGAGACCTCCTCTTAGGGTACTAAAATTGGTCTTTGAGGAAGACCAGAACCTCTAGGATGTTTCTAGGGAAGTGGAGAAGAGAATTTGGTAGGGGTAGGCCGAGATTGAAGGCTCAAAGTTGTGTGAGGAAGAGAGGGAGGAGGTGCCCTTTTATAAGGGAGGAGAGGGGCTCCTTTGGAAAAACTAAAAATATTATTTTATTATAAAGTCAAGTTCGGTTTTAAATAGCTCCAAATTTATTTATTTCGAGGCTAAGGTGGGGAAGGGTCGAAAGCCTCTCATCCAATAAAATTTAGACAAGTTTAGGTTCCTATTTTAACCTTATCATTTAGATTTAACATTAAGTTAAATAATTTTACTTTTACCGTGTCTTCTTGTATTCTTACACTATAAGGTTAATAAAATTACTATAAGAAGACAAACGAACCCCAAGTTTTTTATTATTAATATATATAACCTTATCTAAGTCATTTTGCCGAACCTTATATTTTTAGGAATAAAATAACAATTAATAATATAATATTTGTTTTAAAAACTATTTTATGTCAATTTTGACACTATTTAGTAATTGATTTTTGTGAAAATCATAACAGAATGATAAGTTCGAACAAAGTTAATTAAATCAATACTAACATGTCATATTAACCTAGACAATTAGTTTAATTCATAAAAAGTGTTAAATTACATTTATTTTGGTATTTATAACATCAATTATGTCAATATTTCATTAATAAGATAATTACTGCATCATCTTTGTGTCATGAATAAATTAAATTATTTGATGTCTAAAATTTACAAATAAAATCCCATTATTTAGGAAAGCTTTTTAGATTTCTAATTAATATTTACAATCTAATTTATCTTATTTATATCCCTATATTAAAAATGTTTTAGTAAATAAACATTGATTTTAACTCTTTTAACCATTCTTTAAATAAATTAATAATAAATGTCCTAATCTAATCCAAGTGGGCCTCAATGGTCATATTTTATTCCAAAGTTTGTTTTTGGTCGAATTACACTTTTCCAATAGAATTAGGACATGTGTTAGGGTAATAATAATATCATTTCTACTCTTAATTTCCCTATTTACTTTTAACCGTGGTAAAAAAAAGTAAAAAGTTACTATTCACCAAAAAATTATTTTCATCTCATTGAACCACATTTTACTTACTGACATCAACCGTGTCTCTCGGATTTTTGAAATTCCACTCACAGAAGCGGTAAAATTATGTTTTATGAACAATTCGGTTTTTTTAACTACCACTTAGTGGTTTCACTATTCATCAAAAATTGAAAGTTTTCAGAAAAATACCAAAAATTAGGCCTAAGCTATATTTGATATTATGAACTCAAAAATGATGTCTATTCTACAAAATTCAAAACATATCAGTTGCATTAACTAATTTAAAAATTAATTCCCGTCATCAAAACAAATAGAGTGTTTTTAAGAGATAATAACTATCAAAAGATTGAAACTTGGTTATAACTGGTTTAAATGTGAAATTACATCCAATGACCGTCATTGTATTAAATTGTAAAAATATATTATAAATATACTTTAAAACCACTCAAATTAATAATTTATCACTATTAATTATTTCGACTGAAAAAGTTGTTTTTAATTAAAATTTAGTAATTTTCACTATTCATCAAAATATGAAAGTTATCCGAAAATCACCAAAATTTCACCCTAAGATAATTTCGATATTCCGAATCCAAAAATGAAGTCCATTTTGAAAAATAAAATTTACAAAATTTCAAAAAGTGGTTATTACAATTCATAACGGCTAGTTTTAATAATATTTTAATAGCATGTCGTTGTTTAGTGAAACTCGGTATTGCGTACAACACACGCTATCGTGGAAGGTCGCAATTGCGTGTAATGCAAGGAAAGTCAAGGATGCGTGTTGTCCAAGCTCTTTTTGGTGTAGCGTACAACACAAGAAATTAATGAAATTAAAATGAATATTTTTCATAAAATCTCGGGGTGTTACATTCTACCCCCCTTAAAATGAATTTCGCCCTCGAAATTCATCGGGGTTATAAATGGTTTACTATTCAAAAATTTCTTTGATAGAAACCCACATCGTAAAAAGGAATACCAAAACTAATCTTTAAAAACAAAAGTATGAAACTTAACGGTTACCCAAATAAACTAATCACTGGGCTTCCACATAGGTGAAAATATGGAAATGGAAGAGAAATCTAACCATCATGTTCTGATGGAGAGTGGTAGAGAACATGGCTATGAAAAAGCCAACAATCACAAATCCATTAATTTGTGACGATCTAAGGTACCATCTGATTAATCAGATATAACAGCACTAGGACAACATTTTTGGTTATCAAGATCGTTTCCCTAAAGTTGAAGAATTTGAATTAGAATAAATACTTACTTTATTTTGGTATAATCTCACTGTTGTTCATGCCTTGAATAGTTTCTACTTCATCTCTTAAATAAATGAAGTTGAATTTGTTATTCGTGAAGTGTTAGCAGATCATGTGATAGAATGACGGGTCATTCCATCTGTCTCAAACAAAAGGTTATCAAAAGTTATTAAATATACATAAGTCATTCTATAGTGAGATTAATTATATATGGTTCTTAAAATGGACTTATACTTCATAGATCATACTGCTTAATATAATAAAACTATTTTCTACTAAACAGGGACTTCATGTAGGCCAGTGGTAGGCGATAAAGGCAAGCCGCACTTCGGTTGTGGGTTCGATTCCCACAGCCTTGTCCGACACGATGGGCTGTCGCCCGTCCTGCAGGTTGTCCTTTTTCTAAAGCTATATTATGATAACATCCCATCAATAATATCGAAAAACATTTTATCCTAACTTATGTCCAACATAATCCATTCTAATCTTTAGGCTTACCTAAAATACTTCGGTCCAATCTCATAGTATAAAGAAAATGATTATTTGAAATGTCACAGAATAATCACGTGAATGCAATCATTTATCCCCATATATCATAAGATATATGTTGTTGGTCAAATTACAAACATGTGAATACCTTAATCATGTATTCTTTTGAAGAATGAATACCCATTGAACCTTAGTGAAAACATGAATGCTGAAAAAATTTAACTCTTTCCACATACCAAAATCCAAAAATTCTATATACTCAAACCATGATATAACCTTCTCCTTATATCAGTCATGAGCACATGAATACTATCAAACATTTAATTTTCTCCTTATCCCTTCATTATGTGCATATCATCTACATTCCAAAAATATCTGAATAACCTTTCATGGATACTGGTAACATACACTTTCAAAACTCAAGGACAGACAACAGTGTAATAATCCAAAGATGTCTCTTTATTCCATAGTAGCATGAGATTACTTATATAACATTACACATGATAAACATGTAATCATTCCACTACATTCTAAAACCATTGACCGAGCATCAACAATTCTTTCATCTCACATATCATTTTTAGTCTCTTAATCATCATCCACATAAATACTAACCATACGACCATACTGATTCTCATCATGAGACCTTCCCTTTGGGCATTGGTTTGCATAATGCCCGTACATTCCACATTTAAAACATTTAACCATTTCTGATGTCGTAGCAATACCATTATCCTCATCCCTGGTGTTAACTGAACCTTTTCCTTTACACTTACTGGATTTGTGTCCTTCTTTTCCACACCCAAAGCATCTTCTAGTTCCTTTGAAACAATCTCTCTGATGCCTCTTCCCACATGATTTACATGAGGGAAATTGAACTTTCTTTCCTCTATGATCATCATGAAACTCCATCTTTCTCTTATTATCCGAGTCAGGAAACTTACCAAATTTGAGTTCATTGATCATATTATGAGATTTCTGATTCGGCATAATAATGATGTTTGGACTTCCAAATCCCATTTCATTTGGTTACTCATGAATAATATCATTCCATTGTCCATCATATCCTCCATTATCGTGAATCATCTGGTTTCCAGCCATTTTCTAAAACCCAAAAAGATTAGTGTGAGAGGAAAATATCATAATAAAGGGGGAGTAACTTCAATATCTAACATCTTTGTTTTAATCTAATATCGTTACCATAGTTCTAGGACTATATCCTATACGTATACGTATCCTTATGGACATCTCTAGACATACCTTAGAAATATCTCTAGGGATCTCACTAACGTTCTCACATCCTAGTTTCCAATGGTTGACTATACCTTTCCTCTGATATCAACTGTAGAGACCTGAAGCTTGACGTACATAGACTTTACATTACTTTTGCGGAATACTTATTACATAACAAAAACACACACACAAGGATTTTAATAGTTTAGTGTATTTGGAAACTCGGAATATAATCTTCTAATCCTGGTGAAAGATCTTCAACATCTCCCATAAAGATCTTCCTTTTTTTTATACCTAAAACCTTTCTTTATATCCTGGGGAAAAGTAAACATAAAAGGGTGAGCTCAAATGCTCAGTAAGGGTAAACAAAATAAATGTCATTCACTTCATATACAGAAAAACATAACTTTTGGAAATCTTATCCTGCAAAAGAAATCATAATTTCATAAGATGGGATAAATCATTGTAGTGAAAGGTAAACCCCAATAATCATAACGTAAAACATAAAACTTTGTGGCATACACACATAATCATAACGAATCATTTCTTGTTAGTCAAGACTCATTGGCAAGACTATCTTAGTGGACAAAGTCCCTTTCTGAACCGAGTCACCCTCGTTTCAGTCCTGTTTCACTGAACTGGTATGACCTACCATTCCAGCCATGTCTATCTCATGAGATATAAAATCTTTACCCAATGCATTGGAGGGAGATATAGGTCCCACCCATCTCATAATGATACCATTCTTATATGTGCCACAAAATAATAAACCATACACCATTGAATAACCCATGTAGTAAAAATGGGAATCTTAAACATCGTGACATCATAAAACAATTCATATAAGATAAAGGAATTCATAAAAATATTTCCATCACAACATAATCAAATCAATGTAAAAATAAGGATAAAAATAGAACCCTTTATTATATTAGATGGAAAATAATTTTGATAAAACACTTGAACTTTATTCTTGAGGAAAATATCCTTTCTACTTCAAAAACATGTTTCCTTTCTTAACATGTCATAAAATTTTATACTAAAAGAAGTTGATTAAAAATAAACTTGAAATATTTTAATGGAAGATTCTTGGAAATAATCTTTTAAAAATCCATTCATTCCGTATAAGTTAAAAAAAATATTCTTCTCATACTTTTGTCGGAAAAGTCAAAAAGTACCTCGTACGAAAAACGACAAAAGATTTCTTTCATATCCTTTACTAAAAACTCATCGAAGGGTAAAATTGGATATAAACAATTGTAGGTGGATGGAAATAATATTACATATTGATAAAACATGGATGTGGATGATAAAATAAACCCCAGTAAATACCAAAGTATAAACAATCTCGGATAAAAATGAAATTGTGATATTTCCCTTACCTTAGGTCCGATTTGCTTCGTAAGTGTCCGAACCTCCTATATAATGATTTAAATAATGTCATTGACTTATTACAGAATCATATTCATGGTTATTATATCATATATGGTTCACTTATGACATTATATTACCCGTTCTTTTGTAAATTCATTTTAAAGTAGCGTTTTGGGTAAAATCGTCTCATTTGTCGTTCATGTTTTAAATTGTAATTATTCATATGATTACTTAGATCATTATTACTTAATTATAGAATATAAAACATTATTTATATATAATATATATTCAGAATATACATATATATAATGGATCGATAAATGGAAATAAATACATCGTTCATGGAGACGGTAGGCCGTACGTACGCATGAACGCTGTTTTCGTTTCCTTATTGAATTGAGTGGAATTAAGTAGATGACATACATATATATACACATAAATCCAGTAGCTTTATAATGTCATATATTTAATTATTATTTCTTATATATACTTTATAATCATTCTTAAATGGTTAACATGGAGAATGAATCTCATCGCGTCGTGGAGACGGTAGTCCGTACGTACGCACGAGCGATGATATCATTTCCATAATTATGGAATTGAATTGGAGTGGATGATACAATATATCAGAATCATTATGATGTTATAATAACTATGTATAATTATACTTTACACCATAATACCCATCCATGTAAGGTGTTGGTGGAAAAACAGATTACACCACGGCGTGGAGACGGTATTCCGTACGTACGCACGTGCGGTGATTTCGTTTTCCGTAGGATGGATAGATGGTGAAATAGGGTTGTTTCATACTTATAATAA
This sequence comes from Viscum album, assembly GCA_963277665.1. Lineage (NCBI taxonomy): Eukaryota > Viridiplantae > Streptophyta > Magnoliopsida > Santalales > Viscaceae > Viscum > Viscum album. The sequence goes on from OY728119.1 coordinate 1,985,605,017, forward strand.
CATATCAGTATATGAGTGATACTGATGTTATTACTTCATAATGAAACAACCTAAGAAGAAGAAGTGGAATAAGAAATAAAGGTGAAAGAATTAGTAACGGAAATTACCTCTTCTTTGAAGCGCCTCTTTGAGACCTCCTCTTAGGGCACTAAAATTGGACTTTGAGGAAGACCAGAACCTCTAGGATGTTTCTAGAGAAGTGGAGAAGAGAATTTGGCAGGGGTTGGCCGTGATTGAAGGCACAAAGTTGTGTGAGGAAGAGAGGGAGGAGGTGCCCTTTTATAAGGGAGGAGAGGGGCTCCTTTGGAAAAACTAAAAATATTATTTTATTATAATGTCAAGTTCGGTTTTAAATAGCTCCAGATTGATTTATTTAGACACTATGGTGGGGATGGGTAGAAATAATCTCATCCAATAGAATTTAGACAAGTTTAGGATCCTATTTTAACCTTATCATTTAGATTTAACATTAAGTTAAAAACTTTTACTTTTACCGTTTCTTCTTGTGTTCTTACACTATAAGGTTAATAAACATACTATAAGAAGCCAAAAGAACCCCAAGTTGTTTATTATTAATATATATAACCTTATCTAAGTCATTTGGCCGAACCTTATATTTTTAGGAATAAAATAACAATTAATAATATAATATTTTTTTTAAAAACTATTTTATGTCAATTTTGACACCATTTAGTAATTGATTTTTGTGAAAATAATAACAGATTATAAGTTAGAACAAAGTTAATTAAATCAATACTAACATGTCATATTAAATTATAAAATTATTTTAATTCATAAAAAGTCTTAAATTACATTTATTTTGGTATTTATAACATCAATTATGTCAATATTTCATTAATAAGATAATTACTACATCATCTTTGTGTCATGAATAAATTAAATTATTTGATTTCAAAAAATTTCAAATAAAATCCCATTATTTAGGAAATCTGTTTAGCTTTCTAATGAATATTTACAATCGAATTTATATTATGTATAACCCTATATTAAATTTTTTTTAGTAAATAAACTTTTATTTTAACTCTTTTAACCCTTCTTTAAATAAATTAATAATAAATGTCCTAATCTAATCCAAGTGGGCCTAAATGGTCATATTTAATTCCTATGTTTGTTTTTGGTCAAATTACACTTTTCCAATAGAATTAGGACATGTGTTAGGGTAATAATAATATCATTTCTACCCCTAATTACCCTATTTACTTTTAACCGTGGTAAAAAAAAGTAAAAAGTTACTATTCACCAAAAAAAATTATTTTCATCTCATTGAACCACATTTTACTTACTGACATCAACCGTGTCTCTCGGATTTTTGAAATTCCACTCACAGAAGCGGTAAAATTAAGTTTTATGAACAATTCAGTTTTTTAACTACCACTTATTGGTTTCACTATTCATCAAAAATTGAATGTTTTCAGAAAAATACCAAAAATTAGGCCTAAGCTATATTTGATATTATGAACTCAAAAATGATGTCTATTCTACCAAATTAAAAACATATTAGTTGAATTAACTAATTTAAAAATTAATTCCTGTCATCAAAACAAATAGCGTGTTTTTAAGAGATAATAACTATCAAAAGATTGAAACTTGGTTATAACTGGTTTAAATGTGAAATTACATCGAATGACCATAATTGTATTAAATTGTAAAAATATATTCTAAATATACTTTAAAACCATTCAAATTAATAATTTATCACTATTAATTATTTCGATTGAAAAAGTTGTTTTTAATTAAAATTTAGTAATTTTCAATATTCATCAAAATATGAAAGTTATCCGAAAATCACCAAAATTTCACCCTAAGCTAATTTCGATATTACGAATCCAAAAATGAAGTCCATTTTGAAAATTAAAATTTAATCAATTTCAAAAAGTGGTTATTACTATTCATAACGGCTATTTTTAATAATATTTTTATAGCATGGCGTTGTTTAGTGAAACTCGGTATTGCGTACAACACACGCTATCGTGGAAGGTCGCAATTGCATATAATGCAAGGAAAGTCAAGGATGCGTGTTGTCCAAGCTCCTTTTGGTGTAGCGTACAACACAAGACATTAATGAAATTAAAATGAATATTTTTCATAAAATCTCGGGGTGTTACATTCTACCCCCCTTAAAATGAATTTCGCCTTCGAAATTCGTCGGGGTTATAAATGGTTTACTATTCAAAAATTTCTTTGATAGAAACCCACATCGTAAAAAGGAATACCAAAACTAATCTTTAAAAACAAAAGTATGAAACTTAACGGTTACCCAAATAAACTAATCACTGGGCTTCCACATAGGTGAAAATATGGAAATGGAAGAGAAATCTAACCATCATGTTCTGATGGAGAGTGGTAGAGAACATGGCTATGAAAAAGCCAACAATCACAAATCCATTAATTTGTGACGATCTAAGGTACCATCTGATTAATCAGATATAAGAGCACTAGGACAACATTTTTGGTTATCAAGATCGTTTCCCTAAAGTTGAAGAATTTGAATTAGAATAAATACTTACTTTATTTTGGTACAATCTCACTATTGTTCGTTCCTTGAATAGTTTCTACTTCATATCTTAAATAAATGAAGTTGAATTTTTTGTTCGTGAAGTGTTAGCAGATCATGTGATAGAATGACGGGTCATTCCATCTGTCTCAAACAAAAGGCTATCAAAAGTTATTAAATATACATAAGTCATTCTATAGTGAGATTAATCATATATGGTTCTTAAAATGGACTTATACTTCATAGATCATACTGCTTAATATAATAAAAATAGTTTCTACTAAACAGGGACTTCCTGTAGGCCAGTGGTAGACGATAAAGGCCAGTCGCACTTCGGTTGTGTGTTCGATTCCCACAGCCTTGTCCGACACGATGGGCTGTCACCCGTCCTGCAGGTTGTCCTTTTTCTAAAGCTATATTACTATAACATCCCATAAATAATATCGAAAAACGTTTTATCCTAACTTATGTCCAACATAATCCATTCTAATCTTTAGGCTTACCTAAAATACATCGGTCCAAGCTCATAGTATAAAGAAAATGATTACTTGAAATGTCACAGAATAATCACTTGAATGCCATCATTTATCCCCCATATATCATAAGATATATCTTGTGGGTCAAATTACAAACATGTGAATACCTTAATCATGTATTCTCTTGAAGAATTAATACCCATTGAACCTTAGTGAAAACATGAATGCTGACAAAAGTTAACTCTTTCCACATACCAAAATCCAAAAATTCTATATACTCAAACCATGATATAACCTTCTCCTTATATCAGTCATGAGCTCCTGAATACTATCAAACATTTAATTTTCTCCTTATCCCTTCATTATGCACATATCATCTATATTCCAAAAATATCTAAATAACCTTTCATGGATACTGGTAACATACACTTTCAAAACTCAAGGAAAGACAACAGTGTAACAATCCATAGATGTCTCTTTATTTCATAGTACCATGAGATTACTTATACAACATTACACATGATAAACAGGTAATCATTCCAATACATTCTTAAACCATTGACCGAGCTTCAACAATTCTTTCATCTCACATATCATTTGTAGTCTCTTCATCATCATCCACATAAATACTACCCATATGACCATACTGATTCTCTTCATGATACCTTCCCTTAGGGCATTGGTTTGCATAATGCCCGTACATTCCACATTTAAAACATTTAACCATTTTGGATGTCATAGCAATACCATTATCCTCATCCCTGGTGTTAACTGAACATTTTCCTTTACACTTATTGGCTTTGTGTCCTTCTTTTCCACACCCAAATCATCTTCCAGTTCCTTTGAAACAATCTCCCTGATGCCTCTTCCCACATGATTTACATGAGGGAAATTGAACTTTCTTTCCTCTATGATCATCATGAAACTCCATCTTTCTCTTATTAGCCGAGTCAGGAAACTTACCAAATTTGAGTTTATTGATCATATTATGAGATTGCTAATTCGGAATAATAATGATGTTTGGACTTCCAAATCCCATTTCATTTGGTTTCTCATGAATAATATCATTCCATTGTCCATCATATCCTCCATTATCGTGAATCATCTTGTTTCCAGCCATTTTCTAAAACCCAAAAAGAATAGTGTGAGAGGCAAAAATCATAATAAAGGGGGAGTAACTACAATATCTAACATCTTTGGTTTAATCTAATATCGTTACCATAGTTCTAGGACTATATCCTATATGTATACGTATCCTTAGGGACATCTCTAGATATACCTTAGAAATATCTCTAGGGATCTCACTAACGTTCTCACATCCTAGTTTCCAATGGTTGACTATACCTTTCCTCTGATATCAACTGTAGAGACCGGAAGCTTGACGTACATAGACTTTACATTACTTTTGCGGAATACTTATTACATAACAAAAACACACACACAAGGATTTTAATAGTTTAGTGTCTTTGGAAACTCGGAATATAATCTTCTAATCCTGGTGAAAGATCTTCAAAATCTCCCATAAAGATCTTCCTTTTTTTATACCTAAAACCTTTCTTTATATCCTGGGGAAAAGTAAACATAAAAGGGTGAGCTCAAATGCTCAGTAAGGGTAAACAAAATAAATGTCATTCACATCATATACATAAGAACATAACTTTTAGAAATCTTAACCTGCAAAAGAAATCATAATTTCATAACATGGGATAAATTATTGTAGTGAAAGGTAAAACCCAATAATCATAACTTAAAACATGAAACTTTGTGGCATACACACATAATCATAAAGAATCATTTCTTGTTAGTCAAGACTCATTGGCAAGACTATCTTAGTGGACAAAGTCCCTTTCTGAACCGAGTCACCCTCGTTTCAGTCCTGTTTCACTGAACCGGTATAACCTACCATTCCAGCCATGTCTATCTCATGAGATATAAAATCTTTACCCAATGCATTGGAGGGAGATATAGTTCCCACCCATCTCATAATGATACCAATCTTATTTGTGCCACAAAATCATAAACCATACACCATTGAATAACCCATGTAGTAAAAATGGGAATCTTAAACATCGTGACATCATAAAACAATTCATATAAGATAAAGGAATTCATAAAAATATGTCCATCACAACATAATCAAATCAATGTAATAATAGGGATAAAAACAAAACCCATTATTATCTTAGATGGAAAATAATTTTTATAAAACACTTGAACTTTATTCTTGATGAAAATATCCTTTCTACTTCAAAAACACATTTCCTTTCTTAACATGTCATAAAATTTTAAACTAAAAGAAGTTGATTAAAAATAAACTTGAAATCTTTTAAAGGAAGCTTCTTGGAAATAATATTTTAAAAATCCATTCATGCCGTATAAGTTAAAAAAATATTCTTCTCATACTTTTGTCAGAAAAGTCAAAAAGTACCTCGTACGAAAAACGACAAAAGTTTCCTTTCATATCCTTTACTAAAAACTCATCGAAGGGTAAAATTGGATTTAAACAATTGTAGGTGGATGGAAATAATATTACATATTTAGAAAACATGGATGTGGATGATAAAATACACCCAAGTAAATACCAAAGTTTAAACAATCTCGGATAAAAATGAGATTGTGATATTTCCCTTACCTTAGGTCCGATTTGCTTCGTAAGTTTCCGGACCTCCTGTATAATGATTTAAATAATGTCATTGAATTATTACAGAATCATATTCATTGTTATTATATCATATATGGTTCACTTATGACTTTATATTACCCGTTCTTTTGTAAATTCATGTTAAAGTAGCGTTTTTGGTAAAATCGTCTCATTTGTCATTTGTGTTTTAAATTGTAATTATTCATATGATTACTTAGATCATTATTACTTAATTATAGAATATAAAACATGATTTATATATAATATATATTAAGAATATACATATATATAATGGATCGATAAATGGAAAGAAATACACCGTTCATGGAGACGGTTGGCCGTACGTACGATGAACGCTGTTTTCGTTTCCTTATTGAATTGAGTGGAATTAAGTAGATGACATACATATATATACACATAAATCCAGTAGCTTTATAATGTCATATATTTCATTATTATTGCTTATATATACTTTATAATCATTCTTAAATGGTTAACATGGAGAATGAACCTCATCGCGTCGTGGAGACGGTAGTCCGTACGTACGCACGAGCGATGATATCATTTCCATAATTATTGAATTGAATTGGAGTGGATGATACAATATATCAGAATCATTATGATGTTATAATTACTATGTATATTTATTCATTACACCATAATACCCATCCATGTAAGGTGTTGGTGGAAAAACAGATTACACCACGGCGTGGAGACGGTATTCCGTACGTACGCACGCGCGGTGATTTCGTTTTCCGTAGGATGGATAGATGGTGAAATAGTGTTGTTTCATAATTATAATAACATATCAGTATATTAGTGATACTGATGTTATTACTTCATAATGAAACAACATAAGAAGAAGAAGTGGAAGAAGAAATAAAGGTTAAAGAATCGGTAACGGAAATTACCTCTTCTTTGAAGCGCCTCTTTGAGACCTCCTCTTAGGGCACTAAAATTGGTCTTTTAGGAAGACCAGAACCTCTAGGATTTTTCTAGGGAAGTGGAGAAGAGAATTTGGCAGGGGTTGGCCGAGCTTGAAGGCTCAAAGTTGTGTGAGGAAGAGAGGGAGGAGGTTCCCTTTTATAAGGGAGGAGAGGGGCTCCTTTGGAAAAACTAAAAATATTATTTTATTATAAAGTCATGTTCGGTTTTAAATAGCTCCAAATTGATTTATTTAGAGGCTATGGTGGGGATGGGTCGAAATCCTCTCATACAATAGAATTTATACAAGTTTAGGTTCCTATTTTAGCCTTATCATTTAGATTTAACATTAAGTTAAATAATTTTACTTTTACCGTGTCTTCTTGTGTTCTTACACAATAAGGTTAATAAACTTACTATAAGAAGCCAAACGAACCCCAAGTTGTTTATTATTAATATATATAACCTTATTTAAGTCATTTGGCCGAACCATATATTTTTAGGAATAAAATAACAATTAATAATATAATATTTGTTTTAAAAACTATTTTATGTCAATTTTGACACTATTTAGTAATTGATTTTTGTGAAAATCATAACAGAATGATAAGTTCTAAAAAAGTTAATTAAATCAATACTAACATTTCATATTAACATAGACAATAAGTGTAATTCATAAAAAGTCTTAAATTACATTTATTTTGGTATTTATAACATCAATTATGTCAATATTTCATTAATAAGATAATTACTGCATCATCTTTGTGTCATAAATAAATTAAATTATTTGATGTCTAAAAATTACAAATAAAATCCCATTATGTAGGAATTCTTTTTATCTTTCTAATTAAGATTTAAAATCGATTTTATCATATGTATAACCCTATATTAAAATTTTTTTAGTAAATAAACTTTGATTTTAACTCTTTTAACCCTTCTTTAAATAAATTAATAATAAATGTCCCAATCTAATCCAAGTGGGCCAAAATGGTCATATTTTATTCCTAAGTTTGTTTTTGGTCGAATTACACTTGTCTAATAGAATTAGGACATGTGTTAGGGTAATAATAATATCATTTCTACCCTTAATTACCCTATTTACTTTTAACTGTGGTAAAAAAGTAAAAAGTTACTATTCACCAAAAAATTATTTTCATCTCATTGAACCACATTTTACTTACTGACATCAACCGTGTCTCTCGTATTTTTGAAATTCCACTCACAGAAGCAGTAAAATTAAGTTTTATGAACAATTAAGTTTTTTTAACTACCACTTAGTGGTTTCACTATTCATCAAAAATTGAAAGTTTTCAGGAAAATACCAAAAACTAGGCCTAAGATATATTTGATATTATAAACTCAAAAATGATTTCTATTCTACCAAATTCAAAACATATCAGTTGCATTAACTAATTTAAAAATTAATTCCCGTCACCAAAACAAATAGCGTGTTTTTAAGAGATAATAACTATCAAAAGATTGAAACTTGGTTATAACTGGTTTAAATGTGAAATTACATCTAATGACCATCATTTTATTAAATTGTAAAAATATATTCTAAATATACTTTAAAACCACTCAAATTAATAATTTATCACTATTAATTATTTCGATTGAAAACGTTGTTTTTAATTAAAATTTAGTAATTTTCACTATTCATCAAAATATGAAAGTTATCCGAAAATCACCAAAATTTCACCCTAAGCTAATTTCGATATTCCGAATCCAAAAATGAAGTCCATTTTGAAAAATAAAATTTACAAAATTTCAAAAAGTTTTTATTACTATTCATAACGGCTAGTTTTAATAATATTTTAATAGCATATCGTTGTTTAGTGAAACTCGGTATTGCGTACAACACACGCTATCGTGGAAGGTCGAAATTGCGTGTAATGCAAGGAAAGTCAAGGATGAGTGTTGTGCAAGCTCCTTTTGGTGTAGCGTACAACACAAGACATTAATGAAATTAAAATGAATATTTTTCATAAAATACCGGGGTGTTACAGTAGAGCTACAGGGGTTGGATATAGATAATAATCAACTGGTCACTTTTCTTCAACCATGTATTTTCCAAAAGGTTTAACTAGCTATTGAGTCACTTTTCTTGGCACCACACAATCTCAAATCCTTAAGAAAATGGTACTGTAGTATAATATTTATATACTCCACAATTATTATAACAAGTACATCATTGATACAACACTCAAATGACATAATTTATTAATATCATCATAAGAACTCTAGTCATTACTCTTCATATGTAGATATATCATAACATGATTTTTGTCCAATAGCATCATTTGCAGAATACTCACATGATTAGTACATTGATTCTTGTAGTGTCTCAACTCCTTGCAAATGAAGCATTTTACATTTGAAACCTTTTTCTTACACTTGAAATCACATACATTATAACGACCCATACTTTACATACATTGTTAATACTTCAAAATTGAAGCATACTTATTACAACATATAACAAAACCACGAAAGGACCGTATAGGTATAGTATCTTTAAATACTGGGAAACATAAACAACTGGTTCATAAAGCGTCTACACTGTCTCCCATTTATTTCATCATATCTATAGTACCTTTTGGCATATCTTACTTAATAACCTTCTTCCTGACCTGGGGAAAGAAAAAATACAAAAAGGTGAGCTCAAATGCTCAGTAAGGGTAAAAAAAAGAAATATCAATCACATCATATTCATAAGAACATAACTTTTTGAAATCTTAACCTGCAAAAGAGATCATAATTTCAAAACATGTGATAAATCATAGTAGTGAAATGGAATCCCAATAATCATAACATAAAACATGAAAATTTGTGGCATACACACATAATCATAGATAATCATTTCTTATTAGGCAAGACTCATTGCCAAGACTATCTTAGTGGACAAAGTCCATTTCTGAATCGAGTTCACTCCTCGTTTCAATCATGTTTCAATGAACCGGTAGAACCTACCGTTCTAGCCGTGTCTATATCATGAGATATAAAATCATTACCCAATGCATTGGAGGGAGATATAGGTCCCACCCATCTCATAATGATACCCTCCTTATGTGTGCCACAAAATCATAAACCATACATCATAGCATAACCCATGTAATAAAAATGGGATTCTTAAACAACATGACATCATAAAAAAATTCATATAAGATAAAGGAATTCATAAAAATAATTCCATCACAGCATAATCAAATCAATGTAATAATAGGGATAAAAACAGAACCCTGTATTATCTTAGATGGAAAATAATTTTGATAAAACACTTGAACTTTGGTCTTGAGGAAAATATCCTTTCTACTTCAAAAACAATTTTCCTTTCTTAACATGTCATAAAATTTTAAACTAAAATAAGTTGATTAAAAATAAAATTGAAAACATGAAAAGGATGCTTCTTGTAAATAATGTTTTAAAAATCCATTCATGCCTTATAAGTTAAAAAACATTCTTCTCGTACTTTTGTCGGAAAAGTCAAAAAGTACCTCGTACGAAAAACGACAAAAGATTCCTTTCATATCTTTTACTAAAACCTCACCGAAGGGTAAAATTGGATATAAACTATTGTAGAAGGATATAAATATTACATATTGAGGAAACATGGATTTGGATGATAAAATACACCCCAGTAAATTCCAAAGAATAAACAATCTCAGATAAAAATGAGATTGTGATATTTCCCTTACCTTTGGTCCGATTTTCCAAGTCAGTGTCCAAACCTCCTGTATAATGATTTAAATAATGTTATTGACTTATTCCAGAATCATACTTATTTTTATGATATCATATATGGTCATATTCTTAGCTTCTTATTAGTAATATTTCATTACTACTTGTTATTCGGGTGTTTATTACTTTTTGTTTTTATGCGTGTTTTGTCGAATAAATTCTTATTATTATCTTTAGGTTATAGATACCTCATTTACATAATGGTATTAGTGTAATATCTATCATATTCATTCATTCAATTCATTTATATAATCATTATGAAATGAAGATCATGTAGAACGAGTCGCATCACATCGTGGAGACGGTATTCCGTACATACACACGAGTGATGATATCGTTCCTATGATCGTGGAATTGTGTTGGAATGTATGTATAATACTTCAGAATCAATAGCACTTTATAATAGTAATATATAGTCATTATTTACACCATTATACCCATTCAAGTAAGGTGGTGGTGGAAAATAGATTACACCACGATGTGGGGACGGTATTCTGTACGTACGCACGCGTGGTGATTTCATTTCCCATAGGATGGATAGGTGAAATAGGGCTGTTTCATACTTATAATAAAATATAAGTATTTTAGTGATACTGATGTTAGTACTTCATAATGAAACAACTAAAGAAGAAGAAGTGGAAGAAGAAATAAAGATGAAAGAATCGGTAACGGACATTACCTCTTCTTTGAAGTGCTTCTTTGAGACCTCCTTTTAAGGCACTAACATAGGCCTTTGAAGAAGACCAGAACCTCCAGGATGTTTCTAGGGAAGTGGAGAGGAGAAATTGGCAGGGTCTGGACAAGCTTGAAGGCTCAATGTGGTGTGAGGAAGAGGGGGAGGAGGTGCCCTTTTATAAGGCAGGAGAGGGACACCTTTGGAATAACTAAAAATATTATTTTATTATAAAGTCATATTCGGTTTTTTAATAGCTAAAAATTGATATATTTCGAAGATAATGTGGGTAGGGGTCGAAATCCTCTCATCCAATAGAATTTAGACAAGTTTAGGTATCAATTTTAACCTTATCATTTATATTTAACTTTAAGTTAGATAATTTAACTTTTACCGTGTCTTCTTGTTTTCTTACACTATAAGGTTAATAAAATTACTATATCAAGCCAAACGAACCCCAAGTTTTTTATTATTAAAATATATAACCTTATCCAAGTCATTTGGCCGATCCTTAGATTTTTAGGAATAAAATAACAATTAATAATATAATATTTGTTTTAAAAACTATTTTATGTCAATTTTGAAACTATTTAGTAATTGATTTTTTTGAAAATCATATTGAAATTATTAGTTCTAACCATGTTACTTAAATCAATACTAACATGTAATATTAACCTAGAAAATTAGTGTAATTCATAAAAAGTCTCAAATTACATTTATTTGGGTATTTATAACATCAATTATGTCAATATTTCATTAATAAGATAATTACTGCATCATCATTGTGTAATAAATAAATTAAATTATTTAATGTTTACAAATTACAAATAAAATACCATTATGTAGGAAATCTGTTTATCATTCTAATGAATATTTATAGTCTAATTTATCTTATGCATAACACCATATTAAAAATGATTTACTTATTAAACATTGATTTTAACTATTTTAACCCTTCTTTAAATAAATTAATAATAAATGTCCTAATCTAATCCAAGTGGGACTAAATGGTCATATTTTATTCCTAAGGTTGTTTTTGGTCGAATAACACTTGTCCAATAGAATTAGGACATGTGTTATGGTAATAATAATATCATTTTTACCCTTAATTACTCAATTTACTTTAAACCGTGGTAAAAAAAAGTTAAAAGTTACTATTCACCAAAAAATTATTTTCATCTCATTAAACCACATTTTACTTACTGACATCAACTGTATGTCTCGGATTTTCGAAATTCCACTCACAGAAGCGGTAAAATTAAGTTTTATGAAAAATTCAGTTTTTTAACTACCACTTAGTGGTTTCACTATTCATAAAAAATTGAATGTTTTCAAAAAAATACCAAAATTTCACCCTAGGCTAATTTCGATATTCCGAATCCAAAAATGAAGACCATTTTGAAAAATAAAATTTATAAAATTTCAAAAAGTGGTTATTACTATTCATAATGGCTAGTTTTAATAATATAGCATATCATTGTTTAGTGAAACTCTGTATTGCGTACGACACAAGCTATCGAGGAAGGTCGTGGTTGCGTGTAAAGCAAGCCAAGCTAGTGTTGTGTGTATTTAAAGATTCCTTTGATGATTTATATAAAAACAACATATTTCACATAAATGTCTCGGGTGTTACATTCTACCCCCCTTAAAATGAATTTCTCCCTCGAAATTCTTCACTTTGTAACAAACAGATGAGGATACCTCTCCCTCATCATATCCTCAAGCTCCCATGTAGCTTCTTCTAATAGGTGGTTCCTCTATAAAACTTTCACCAAGAAAGTGGTCTTGTTTCGTAGGACTTTTTCACTACGATCTAGAATCTCTATCGGCTGTTCTTCATAAGAATGATCTTGCTCTAACGATACAACTTCTGAGCTGAGTACATGTGAAGGGTCAGGTATGTTCTTTCTCAGGAGAGATACATGGAACACATCGTGTACTTGAGAGAGATTTGGTGGAAGCACCAATCAGTAAGCTACCTTCCCGACACAATCTAGTATTTCGAAAGGACCGATATATCTAGGGATCAACTTCCCCTTCTTTCCAAATCTCATGACTCTCTTCTAGGGAGATATTTGTAAGAACACTTTATCACCCACTTCAAACTCTAGGTCTTTTCTTCGGTTGTATGCATAACTTTTCTGTTGACTCTGAGCTGCTCTTATGTGTTGTTGAATAGATCTGACCTTTTCTGCCATTTCATCAATGAGATCTGGTCCTAATAGCTTTCTTTCCCCAACTTCATCCCAGCAAGTTGGAGTCCATCATTTCTATCCATAGAGAGCCTCATAAGGAGCCATCTGAATACTAGAGTGAAAGCTATTATTATAAGAAAATTCCACCAATGGTAGGTGTTGATCCCAACCACCTTTGAAATCCATAGAGCAAGCACTAAACATATCTTCTAAAGTTTGAATTGTTCTCTCAGACTGACCGTCCGTATGAGGATGATAAGCAGTGTTGAAACTCAACTATGTATCCAGAGTATGTTGAAGACTTTTCCAGAACATCGAGGTAAATCTCAGAAACCGATTAGATATAATAGAAAGTGGTGCTCCATGAAATCTTACCACTTCCTTTACATATATCCTGGCAAGCTGATCCAGAGAGAAATCATCTCTAATAGAAATGAAGTGTGCAGACTTGGTAAGACGATCAACTATGACCCAGATAGCATTATTGCCTTTGGATGTTTTAGGAAGTCCTGTGGCAAAGTCCATAGTGATGTTTTACCATTTCCATTCGGGTATGGGTAATGGTTGTAACATCCCCTTAGACTTCTGTCTCTCAGCTTTAACTTGCTGACAAACCAAGCATCAAGAGACATATTCAGCAACATCTCTTTTCATGCCATCCCACCATAAGAACTCTTTCAGGTCCTTATACATCTTCGTGCTTCCCGGATGAATAGAGAATGAAGAACTATGAGGCTCATCCAGCAGCTCCTTCTTTAATTCTGGGATGGGAGGAACACAAACCCGATTCATGAACTTTATTATCCCATCACAATCAAGGTTGAATTCAGGAACTTTTCTCACCTTCTTTTGTAACTCGACATCTTCTTTCTGTGCCTCTTTAATCTTCACATGTATAGATGGTTGAACATTAATTTGAGAAAGATAAGATTTTCCACCTCAATTATAATTTCAAGATCCATCCTCTGTAAATCCATAAATATTGGATCTTTTGTGATCCTCATCATGGATAAACTGGCATGGTCTTGTCGACTTAATGCATCTTCCACCTTGATTTCTTTCCCAGGGTGGTAATGGATTGAGCAGTCATAATCCTTAATCATCTGAAACCATCTTCTTTGACGCATATTCAGATCCTTTTGTGTGCAAATATACTTTAAACTTTTATGATCAGTATAAATTTCACACCTTTCTCCATAAAGATAATGCCTCCAAATATTTAATGCAAAGATTACCGCAGCTAACTCCAAATCATGTATTGGGTAATTTTGCTCATGGATTTTCAATTGTCGTGAGGAATAAGCTATCACCTTATCATTTTGCATAAGAACACACCCAAATCCATTCTTTGATGCATCAATATAGATCACAAACCTTTCTCCACTACAAGGTAGTGTGAGCACAGGTTCACTAGATAACCTTCTTTTCAACTCCTTGAAATTCCCTTCACATTATTCCATCCAAACAAACATAACTCCTTTCCGAGTCAACTTGGTTAGTGGATTAGATAATCGTGAAAAATCTTTCACAAAACGCCGATAATATACAGCCAAACCAAGAAAACTTCGGATCTCAGTTACTGTTGTTGGTCTCGACCATCTTTCGATAACCTCTGTTTTTGCTGGATCCACAGATATCCCCTCTTTTGAGATTATGTGACCCAAAAATGAATCGTTTTGAAGCCAAAATTCACAGTTGGTAAATTTGGTATAAAGATTCTCCTTTCTCAGGGTCTTCAATATAATTCTCAAGTTATCTTAATGTTCTTCCTTGCTCTTTGAATGGAGAAGAATATCGTCTTTAAAGACTACCACAAATTCATCATGATAGTCTCTAAAGACTCTATTCATCAGATCCATGAAGATAACAGGGACATTAGTAAGACAAAATGGCATCACTATAAATTCATAGTGTCCATACGTTGTACGGAAAGCCGTCTTTGGTATATCATCCCTTTTTACCCATAATTGATGATACCCTGAACGAAGATCAATCTTGGAAAATTATTGAGCTCCGCGTAGTTGGTCAAATAAGTCATCAATGCGTGGGAGAGGATATTTGTTCTTGATAGTGATCTTGTTAAGTTCTCAATAATCAATGCAGAGTCTCATTGATCCATCTTTCTTCTTAACAAATAGAATAGGTTCTCCCCAAGGTGACGCACTAGGGCGTATGAATCCCTTATCAAGATTCTCTTTGAGTTTCTTCTTCAATTCCTGCAACTCAATTGGGCCCATTCTATAAGGTGTCTTTGAAATATGCAAAGCACCTGGTACAAGTTCTATTGAAAAATAAACTTCAAGATTTGGTGGAAGACCAGGAAATTCCTCCGGAAAGACATCATCAAACTCTCGTACAACGGGCATGTTCTTAATCGTGAGTTTCTCACCATCCATTTGAGATAAAAAACCTTCATTTAGTGGAATCAAGACCCATAAGGTAGAAGGAATTTCCACTGGAAGGTTATGTTCATCCTTGCATTGATAGACGATCATAGATTGATCTGGAATATGAAATGTGACTTCCCTTATTTGGCAATTGAAATGAGCTCCATATAAAGAAAGCAAATCCATGCCAAGAAACACATCAAATTCCACTATAGGAAGGATCAAAAGATTTACAGGAAGCACTTTCCCACAAACTTCAATCGAAGAAGAATTATAAACTTTTGATGCAACTATTGTGCCATTAGGTGTTGTCATAGCTAACTCAGCATCTAATTGTTGAAGTAATACGGTGATACCCTTAGAAAATTATTCAGAAATAAAAGAGTGGGTGGATCCAGAATCAAATAAAACATTTTCTACTTTAGAGTGGATGGTAAGTGTACCTTTCACCACATCATTATCGTACTCCACATCGCTGATAGAAATTGCATGTGTATTTCCTTTGTCATTAGCCTTAAGAGTTTGTTTACGTCGACCATCATCATCAACCCTTGGATTAGGGAATTTATTGGCATAATGTGTCATCTGCTTTCACTTGAAACATTGAAGTGTAGTAGGTTCATTCTGTGTATCCCTTCCTTTATTTGCATCATTAGACATCTTCTTCCCATCATCGCAGCATTCAAATGCCCGATGACCATCCTTTCCACACTTGAAACATTTACACGTCCCTTTAAGACAACTCCCTCCATGTTTCTTTCCACACTTTGAGCATAATGGAATGATCATCTTCTTTTCAGTGTGCTCTTTAGATTTTCCATTGAATTCCATTTTCCTCTTCTTATCAAACCCATATGACTGATGGGTTTCTCCAATCTCCATCTCAACTATGAGAGCACATCGAACGATTTCCTCATAGCTATTGAAGTCCCTTATGGCTAAGGCCCTTCGAAGACTTGGTTTTAAGCCACTAAAGAATCAATCGAACATACTCTCAGGTTGGATAATAATACCATAAGCGTACCTTGCAAGCCTTGTAAAATTTGCTTCATAGGTACCAACAGATTCATCATCCTTTTTCTTCAGTTCAAGAAACTCTTTCTCCATCGTTGTTCGGAGATTACGAGGGAAGTACTTATTGAAAAATAATTTTTGAACTCGTCCCATTCCATGGACTCAATTTCACCCCTTTTCCACATATTCTTAATAAGATTCCACCATTGATCAGCATCACCTTCCAAAATGATACACTGCTAAGATGACTTTATGCTGCTCAGAACATTGAAGAACTGAAAGTATCTTTTCAGTATTACTATTCCATTGTTTAGCAACTAATGGATCAGTAGACCCACTGAATGAAGGTGGATGCTGTCTCACGAAGGATTCAACAGAATGTTGCTCCTTCCTTTGCTCTTTTGGAAGTCCTGCATGATTCATAGCTTGAGAAAGTTGTGTGAGCATGGCTACAAGATTTTTCATTCCAGCTCCCATAACATTTGGTTGCTCAGGGGGACAATCATTGCATTGCCCGTCGCATTCCGCATTAACACGGTTCCTTCGAGTTCCAGCCATTGACTAAAACCAAGAAGAATAGTGTGAGCAACACTAATTATAATAGGAAAACCACATAATCAAGAATAAAATTTCACACTTAAGGTCTTATACTAGGTTATTCATGGCCATTTCTAAAACACTAATATTGTGTTATATGCATAGACTTATCCTTAGGGTTCTTACTAAGGCTTTCACATCCTAGTTTCCAAAGGTTGACTATACCATTCCTCTAATACCAAATATAACGACCCATACATTACATACATTGTTAATACATCAAAATTGAAGCATAATTATTACAACATATAACAAAACCACAAAAGTACCGTATAGGTATAGTATCTTTAGAAACTGGGAAACATCACTAGTTCATAAAGCGTCTACAATATCTCCCATTTATTTCATCAAATCTATAGTCCGTTTTGGCATATATTACTTAATAACGTTCTTCTTGACCTGGGGAAAGAAAAAATACAAAAGGGTGAGCTCAAATGCTCAGTAAGGGTAAACAAAAGAAATATCAATCACATCATATTCATAAGAACATAACTTTTGGAAATCTTAACCGGCAAAAGAGAGCATAATTACATAACATGGGATAAATCATAGTAGTGAAATGGAATCCCAATAATCATAACATAAAACATGCAAATTTTTGGAATACACACATAATCATAGATAATCATTTCTTATTAGTCAAGACTCATTGCCAAGACTATCTTAGTGGAAAAAGTCCATTTCTGAAACGAGTTCACTCCTCGTTTCAGTCCTGTTTCACTGAACCGGTATAACCTACCGTTCCAGCCATGTATATCTCATGAGATATAAAATCTTTACCCAATGAATTGGAGGGAGATATAGGTCCCACCCCTCTCATAATGATACCCTTCTTATCTGTGCCACAAAATCATAAACCATACATCGTAGCATAACCCATGTAATAAAAATGGGATTCTTAAACAACATGACATCATAAAACAATTTATATAAGATAAAGGAATTCATAAAAATAATTCCATAACAACATAATCAAGTCAATGTAATAATAGGGATAAAAACAGAACCCTATATTATCTTATATGGAAAATAATTTTGATAAAACACTTGAACTCCGTTCTTGAAAAAAATATCCTTTCTACTTCAAAAACAATTTTCCTTTCTTAACATGTCATACAATTTTAAACTAAAATAAGTTGATTAAAAATAAACATGAATACATGAAAAGGAAGATTCTTGTAAATAATTTTTTAAAAATCCATTCATGCCGTATAAGTTAAAAAACATTCTTCTCGTACTTTTGTCGGAAAAGTTAAAAAGTACCTCGTACGAAAAACGACAAAAGATTCCTTTAATATCTTTTACTAAAAACTCACAAAAGGGTAAAATTGGATATAAAATATTGTAGAAGGATATAAATATTACATATTGAGGAAACATGGTTGTGGTAGATAAAATACACCCCAGTAAATTCCAAAGTATAAACAATCTCGGATAAAAATGAGATTGTGATATTTCCCTTACCTTAGGTCTGATTTGCCTCGTAAGTGTCCGAAACTCCTGTATAATGATTTAAATAATGTTATTGACTTATTCTAGAATCATACTTATTGTTATAATATCATATATGGTCATATTCTTTTCTTCTTATTAGTAATATTTCATTACTACTTGTTATTCGGGTGTTTATTACTTTTTGTTCATATGCGTGTTTTGTCGAATAAATTCTTATTCTTCTCTTTAGGTTATAGATAACTCATTTCCAGAATGTTATTAGTTTAATATATATCATATTAATTAATTCAATTCATTTATATAATCATTATGAAATGAAGATCATGTAGAACGAGTCGCATCACATCGGGGAGACGATATTCCATACGTACGCACGAGTGATGATATCGTTCCTATGATCGTGGAATTGTATTGGAGTGTATGTATACTATTTCAGAATCAATATCACTTTATAATATTCATATATATTCATTATTTACACCATTATATCCATTCAAGTAAGTTGGTGGTGGAAAATAGATTACACCACGGCGTGGAGACGGGATTCCGTACGTACGCACGCGCGGTGATTTCTTTTTCCGAAGGATGGATAGATGGTGAAATAAGGTTGTTTCATACTTATAATAACATATAAGTATATGAGTGATACTGATGTTATTACTTCATAATGAAACAACTAATTAAGAATAATTGGAAGAAGAAATAAAGAAAAAAAATCGGTAACGGACATTACCTCTTCTTTGAAGTGCTTCTTTGAGACCTCCTTTTAGGGTACTAAAATAGGTCTTTGAAGAAGACCAAAACCTCTAGGATGTTTCTAGGGAAGTTGAGAGGAGAAATTGGCAGTGGTTTGCCAAGATTGAAGGCTCAAAGTGGTGTGAGGAAGAGGGGGAGGAGGATCCCTTTTATAAGGGAGGAGAGGGGCACCTTTGGAATAACTAAAAATATTATTTTATTATAAAGTCAAATTCAGTTTTTTAATAGCTCCAAATTGATATATTTAGAAGCTATGGTGGGTAGGGTTCGAAATCCTCTCATCAAATAGAATTTAGACAAGTTTAGGTATCAATTTTAAGCTTCTCATTTAGATTTAACTTTAAGTTAGATAATTTAACTTTTACCATGCCCTCTTGTTTTCTTACACTATAAGGTTAATAAACTTACTATATCAAGCCAAACAAACCTCAAGATGTTTATTATTAAAATATATAACCTTATCTATGTCATTTTTCAGAACCTTATATTTTTAGGAATTAAATAACAATTAATAATATAATATTTGTTTAAAAACGATTTTATGTCAATTTTGAAACTATTTAGTAATTGAATTTTGTGAGAATCGTAACATAATGATTAGTTCGAAACAATTTACTTATATCAATACTAACATGTCATATTAACCTAGTAAATTGGTTTAATTCATAAAAAGTCTCAAATTACATTTATTTGGGTATTTATAACATCAATTACGTCAATATTTCATTAATAAGATAATTACTGCATCATCATTGTGTCATAAATTATGTAAATTATATAATGTCTAAAAATTACAAATAAAATACCATTATGTAGGAAATCTTTTTAGTTTTCTAATGAATAAATATAGTCGAATTTATCTTATGTATAACCCCATATTAAAAATGATTACTTATTAAACTTTGATTTTAACTATTTTAACCCTTCTTTAAATAAATTAATAATAAATGTCCTAATCTAATACAAGTGGGACTAAATGGACATATTTTATTTCTCAGGTTGTTTTTGGTCGAATTAAACTTGTCCAATAGAATTAGGACATGTGTTAGGGTAATAATAATATCATTTGTACCCTTAATTACCCTATTTACTTTTAACCGTGGTAAAAAAAAAGTAAAAAGTTA
This sequence comes from Viscum album, assembly GCA_963277665.1. Lineage (NCBI taxonomy): Eukaryota > Viridiplantae > Streptophyta > Magnoliopsida > Santalales > Viscaceae > Viscum > Viscum album. Next base: position 1,985,625,512 of record OY728119.1, read on the forward strand.
CTATTCACCAAAAAATTATTTTCATCTCATTGAACCACATTTTACTTACTCACATCAACCGTGTCTCTCAGATTTTCGAAATTCCACTAACAGAAGCGGTAAAATTAAGTTTAATGAAAAATTCAGTTTTTTAACTACCACTTAGTGGTTTCACTATTTATCAAAAATTGAATGTTTTCAGAAAAATACCAAAATTTCACCCTAGGCTAATTTCAATATTCCGAATCCAAAAATGAAGTCCATTTTGAAAAATAAAATTTATAAAATTTCAAAAAGTGGTTATTACTATTCATAACGGCTAGTTTTAATAATATAGCATATCATTGTTTAGTGAAACTTGGTATTGCGTACGACACAAGCTATCGAGGAAGGCCGCGGTTGCGTGTAAAGAAAGCCAAGCTAGTGTTGTGTGTAGTGAAAGATTCTTTTTATGATTTATATAAAAACAAAATATTTCACATAAAAGTCTCAGGTGTTACATACATTGTGTCCTTTTTCCCACACTTCTAACAAACTCCCATTAAATTCATGAATATACCATGGTGATTCTTTCCAAAGTTATCACATATGGGAAAATCATTATTTCCCTTATTCCCTTTATCCACCTTTCTCTCTAACATCCTTTTCTTCTCTATCATCCCTCCAAAGCCATAGGACTCAGAGAATTCATTTCTAATATTATTAACACATGATAATATTTATTCATATGATGATAATATGTTTGAGATTATTTCCATTCTAAATTTTGGCTTAATATGATGAATGATATGATACTTCTTACTCTTGGGATCATGCGTATTTCTTGAGTTCTCATTCTATCAAATGGGTGCCATTTCATAAAAATGTATTACACTAGGTTAGTTTATGAATCATAATGCATAATTCCAAACATGTAAAATACCTAATGTAAATTGAAAAGATTATGCATATAATTTATAATCATAGAAAATAGTTTTTTTAAAGAAGTATTTACTACTAAATCATTTATAATGGATTATAAAGAAAAATAGAATTATCCTAAGTATATCCCCTAGGATTGTCGAAACCAAGAGTGCAGAAAGGACTGTTTTCATGTACTAGGATACCCCAGGTCATGCCCGAAACACCTTGTAAGAGTTTTCACTCCTAGGTACATCTCTACTAGAGCTGCATCTACCTACAAGTATCCAGACATGGATGTATTGTTTGGAAAATTCACAAAATCACTACATTACAAAAATTCTATGATGTTATTCTATACTAATCCTCAAATTCTATCTTAGGGTAATGTTCTCTAATAATAGTAAATCAAAATCTTGTTTATAAGGTTATTTATAAACATCATATGATACCAACAATAAGACCCCGACCCTAGTTACCCAAATTGGGTGCGTTATTACATAAAATTAGAATGATACAAGGAATCATGTTTTGAAAGACTGATCAATTTAGTATCCTTGGATGTAAATGATACATACATAAGTTTTACATTACATCATGAAGTAAAGAAAAACAACATTGTGTCCCCCTTTAACAGACTCATATCCTGTGCCTATCCAAGAGGGTTAATAATAGTTTACTTTTCCACATCTAAGAAAAAATAAAACATAGAAATCGGTGAGCTCTGATGCTCAGTGAGGATAACAATATAGCAGAAACTTTCCAAATTAAGCATAAACATTTAAGGTAGTGTATAAGACTAAAACAAAATCCTTTTAAAATGAAACTTCAGAATAATATGGAAAATATTAGTCAAATAATTCCATTTACCTAATAACATGTATATTCTACTAGTCGAATAATCAAATGTAATATCAATAGCTATGTTCATAATAGTGGAATGCATAATGCCAGAAATCATAACCACATTATCAAGGCCTCGTTCCAAGACTAAAAATAATATTTTTTCAAGGTCGTGTTCCAAGACACTAGTTTGTCTCATAAGACCTACCAATGCATCGAGGAGCTATAGTAGGCTCCAACTGTCAGTTACTAAGTACAATGCATTACTCTTTGGGAATGGATGAAACATAACTTAAACATTCATATTAAAACTAGCATTTGAAATGTTAATAAATTATCCATAAACCATAAATGGTATAGAAAACACATCCACATTCAAACATATCACAAAACCTTCAATATAATATGAATGATTTTTTTCATAATAAATCAACTTCAAACAAGTATAAAATCTATTAAAGGATGTTCACATAGATGAAAACAAATATTTTTGGGAGAAATATCTCTTTATAATTTGAAATCACTTTAAAGTCATGTAATTATAAAAGAAAACATTTATTTTGTAATATTCTTATAATCTTGTAATTGAAACTTCAAAGGTGTTATAACGGATGAGAATAACTGCACCAGCCGTAGAAGATAAAAGAACATTCTTACCTGATTTGTCAAAAAGGTCATAAAATACCTTGTTTGGAAAATGACAGAAAGATTTCTTCCAAACCATTTTATAAAAAGTCAAAAAAGGGTATAAATGAATTTAACCCATAGTCTAGTAAATTGTAAAAATGTATTGGAAGACATTTTTATGAAACACAGATATGGATCATAAAGATGTCCCAGTAGACACTTACGTAACAAACAGCCTCAGATAATAAAAAAACTGTGAAATTAACCCTTACCTTGTACTTTTCCTTGGTCAAGGGGACGTAAAATCTTGCATAATAGTTAATTAATTGTTATTAAATTATAAAATAACAACATACATTAATATGATATTATATATGGTCTTCTAATATTACTTTGTTAATAATATTTTAGTAGTTTCATTATTTTGAGTGTTAACTGATTCATTTTTAATTATATGTTTAATTACGTAAGTCATGTTTGTTATGGATATGATGTATATTATTCATATAATTAATGATATAATGTTCTTAAATATTATTTTTAAAAATAAAATGAAAATTATTCTTGAATGGTTACAATGGGGAATGAATCCCATCATGTCCGTGGAGACGGTAATCCGTACATACGCACGAATGCAAATTCCATTTCATTTTCTTATTTTAAAGGGAAAGAAGACAAAATGATACATAGGTATATTATTCTTCTAATATAATATAATATTTTATGTATGTTATGTGTGTTCATTAAACCCATCCGTTATACATTCCATGTAAGGTATGAACGAGTCATATCACTTTGAGGGGGCGGTAGTCCGCCCTTCCTAAAATGAAATTATCTTATATATGCAACATGAAAAGAATAAAGGTATGATAATAAAGATAATTACCAAAGATTATAGATAAAATAAATATCATATATAATTACAATTCCATCATAATGGCCACCATAAGAGGTGGTAGTAGAAGATTGAACAATCATCGTTTCGTGAGGCAGTAGTTCGCCTTCCATTGAAACATTAGGTTATATCCCCATTCGATGGAGGTGTGTGTAAGTGTAGTTGAAATAAATTTCATATAAAAAACCTAGTATATTGAGGATACGTTTTTTATAAAATAGTGGGAAAAATATTGTCTAGGGGGTTGGATACATAAAATAAAAGAAAAGAAATATAGAGGATATTTTTCAATTAAATTAAGTAACTCCCATTGGATTGAAGCATAATGCTTCCTTGAAGTGTATTTTGCCTCATTTAAGGATTCTAAGAGAAATATAAGTATGTATGGAGCTTAATTGGGTAGAGTTTTGGAAATCCAAGGGGCCTGAGAGGTGTGAAAAATAGGTTAGATGTGAGGGATTTTTATAAGGGGAGGAGGGTATTTTTAGGAATGTTTGAAAATATTATATTATTATTCAATTATTTAATGTTTATAAAGGTCCAAAACTCATTAAAGTATAATATAGGATGACTCATGTTTTAAATAAATTCATCCAATAAAAATTTTACCGGTTATGGATATTTTTTTTATTTTTTATAATCTCATTTATTAAAATCATTCTTTAATGAGGTAAACACTACATCATTATTGTGTCATAAATAATTTTATTTATCTTATGTATAAAAATTTAAAAAATACGCTGATTTATTAAATATTTTTAGCTTTAAAATGAATATTTATAGTGGAAAATATAACTTATATAACCCCTTTTAAAATTATTTTACTAAAGGATATATGTTTATGTCATTTTGTATTTCCTTTAAATTAATTAATATAAATTGTCATTATCACTCTAAAGTGTCTCTATGGTGTCCCAAAATCGACCCAAGGATTCCCAAGGTCGGACATGTTTCAACCAATAGGAATATGATACATTTTAGGGTAATTAAATAGTATTATAATAATATTTGTTTACACTTATTTATCAAATTTACCATTTAACTATGTTTAATAAAATATTTACTGAAGTAAATATTCATAATGTATAAAAATAAAAGTTATCTATTTACACAATTTGGAACTCATAATTCCAAATATGGAATCCATTTTTCCATATTAAGAACACAGAAGTGGCAGAAATTAATTTAAAACTAACTCCCATTGTCAAAACAAAATCGTGTTTTTAGAAAAAGTAACTATCAATAGATTGACACTTGTTTATGTCAAGTTTAAATGTGAAATTACATCCAATGACCTAAATTATATTAAATGATTAATATATAATCTAATTATAATTTAAAACTAATCAAATTTATAATTTAACAATATAAATTATTTCAATGAAAAATGATTGTTATAAATTAAAATTTAGTATTTTTAACTATTCATAAAAAATTGAATGTTTTCAGAAAAGTACCAAGAATTCACACTAAGATAATTTTGATATTCTGAATCCAAAAATGAAGTCCAATATGAAAAATAAAATTAATTAATTTTCAAAAAGTTGGTATTACTATTCATAACGACTAGTTTGTTTGGTCATGGTGTGTTAGAATCTCGAAATTGCATACAACACAAGCTATTGCATTATTCAAAGGGAAATGTAACATAGAATCTTGTGGTGTTACATTGGTTAACATACATTATTGAATTTTATGCTAAGGAGAAAAATAAATGATATAATCTGCTATAACTTCCTAGATTTGATTGATTAGTTTGAATGAGGAAATGGTTGATATAAACAATTATTAAATTTTAAGGTGTGTTTGTTTAGTTTTACATTTTTTTCATATGATGATTGACTTATACTTTTAGAGAAGTGTGGTTCCCATAATTACATATTAACTTAATGAATTGGTATATCTTATGAGAATATATATTTTCAGTAATTGGGTAAGGCCTTAACCATTAGAGTAATATGTCTTGGAATGAGCCCATGATGGCATGTTTTAGATTTATGAAATTATATATTCAATAATTGTGAAACTATTTATGGATTTCGATTGGATTATTTGATTTTTTATGATATCCATGTATATGATTCTATCTCATGTGATTATTTATATGGAATTATTTGTTCATCATGTAATGTTCCCATATTATTCATTTTTTATTAGATTCTATTGTATTCATACAATTGATGACCATCCAATATCACTACTTTCATATGATTTATTTACATATGATTCCATGAAGCATACTATGATTTATGTGAAGGGTTATTCTAAATGTATTAATAGTGTTTTCAGATTAAATACGAGGTGGAATTTTATGTTTTCATATATAATTTGAGTTTCCAATATGCATCTTATTTTCCTAGACCACTAAACTATTTGATGATTTGTGATAATGTTGTTTATAGGTATTAATAATAAAATAATATAACCCATAACATTAGGATACTCGGGTATGGATATTTACAATATATAATATGAAATTATGGATTTTCCTAACAATATTCCATTGAGAGAACATATTCTGAGTAGGTCATAAAGATGATGATAGTTTTGGGTATACAATGAGAAGGTGGCTAGGAATTGTTTCGATGGGTATGGGTGCATGAGGTGAACATATAATAAATTGTTTAATTATGATTTGGATAATCTATAATCATCAGCTGTGGTTCATGATAAATAAGGGATGCGTTGACATAAGAGATTTATCTGGCCATTAGGTATGATGTGAGATTTCAGTAAGCATCATATTTGATTCATGGTAAATTTAGGGTGTTTTATAATAAGGTATTAATGTTTTATTTTTCAATTATGTAGGATAAATTGGGTGTTGAGTTATATTTAGGATGATATGTGGGATTTGGGATCATGTAGGGTAATGATGGATTGTTTTTGTGGGCTATACGTGCATAGTTTGTGTGTGTGGAGTGGACGAATATGATGTCATGAGTTATTGAGTGGTTGGGTAAAGATGTGACTAGTTTGATTATTTTTATGGAGGGGTTACACAACATAATGACTAATGTAATTGTTCATGGTAAATGAAATTGTCTAGGTATGTGGGATAAAGGTGAATTCAACATCATTTTGATGTAGTGAAAATGTAGAGAGAGAGTCTCCAGTTATGGATATGAGTTTTTTTAATGTTTATACAATTAAAAGAAGTTGATATATCATAATTTATGTATTATTTAGGTTATAAGATCTTTTAATGATGAATTTATTTCAGGTGATAGGTTCGCTGTGATATTTTTGACCATGTAGTGATATTGGGAGTTTTAATATATGATGGGAAACCAACCTTAGGTGCCATCTCCGGATTGGGGGGTATAATTTTTATATATGTGTTTATTAGTGATCTACATTGAATTTTCAATTTTATGGGAGTTTTAAGACACTTTTAATGCCTTAGAATAATTTTTTATTGTTTATAATTGTTGTTTGGGACAAAAAGTGTTTTTTCAAATTTGGAAAACCAAATAACATAATGATAATCTTACCCTTTTGATTTGAGTAAGGATGATTTTTTTATTCCATTTGGAGATTGGATTTTTTATATCTCTTTATTATGTATGAATCTATAATGACTATATTTTCTCTTTTGATGAAATTCTATTGTTATAAGGAATATTCATGAATCCATAAGTTGAGTCAGTGTGAGTTTCTGTGGCCCAAAGAGGCTCTCTATTGGTATTATAAAAACATTAAATATATTATATGATGTGGTCATGGTTTTTATGAAATATTGAAATTAAATATGGGAATGGTCTCAAATTTCAAGTCTTATATTTCCATTGAATATGGGTATTTGGTTTCACCATAGGCATGAAAAAACTATGTGTGCATGTGGAGTTTTGATTGGGCACCATCACAGGATGAATAATCAATTAAACAAATTATTCAACTTAATTAGTTACTATTAAAATCCTAAAACACTATAAATATATTTAAAAATAACTAAAGAAAATCCATAGGGTTTGAAACATAACCCTAGTTAATAAGATAGATTCATTGGATGCTGATTATCATATGATCAACACTGGATCATGATTTAGAAATTGGTTTGAAAATCATAGTTTGTGAATATTGACAATGACTAAATAAACACAATAATTCATTATAAATTGATCTAAATTTAATGTATGATGTTTTTTATTGGATTTATACCATTTTAAATTATCCCTCATTGAAAATATATTCTTCCAACGGTTTTATTTGTGGTTCGATAGAAGATTTGAGGCTGATGTATTATATTTCTATAAATTGGAATTTGATAATTCATTTTTATTTAATTCATCATTAATAATATTAATTTAAAATAATAAAATCCTAGACAAAGAAAAATTGAGGTTCATTCTTATTTTTTTGGTTTCTCCCATGTTCTTCACATGTCTGTCATATGTGTTTTATTTTTCCAATTATTTAAAAAAATGGTATGTGACCATTGGTCAATTACTTATCAGGAAAATATATTTACACAATTGGATTTAATTTAAGATTTATGCAATGGTATGAGAGTGCAATGAAAATATTGGAGTTATGATCCAATTTGAAGATCCCTATTTTTAGGGGTTGGATCATAATGACGATGCAACATGAAAAAGGTTTTTCCCTAATAAGATTGGATGGATGAAATCCAATTACCATTGAATACTAGGATTGGTTGTTCCAGTTCCATGATTATCAAATGTTCATATCATGAAATGAAATATGGAGTTGGTGTGAGTGTAATATGATTGAATAATATGATTTATTGGGAAAATCCTTATGAAATAGTTTATAGTCCAAAGAAAATTTGATGTGTGGTCCCCTCCTCTAATGATAGGGTTTTTCTATGAAGAAAAATCACACACAATGTGTGACATGTATCAAATTACATGTAAAATATAGAAAAATTATATGTGTATACCCTATGGGTAAATGGGAACAAACATGACTTGGAACATAGAAATTTCTAGAGTAAATATTCATGGCATGACACTTAAACAATCCTCGGTTCACATGCACAACTAGAGTTCATAGGAATGTCATGAAGTACACATGCACATGCCAGAGTAAACCTTGTTCTAGTATGATCTCTATATTACATTTATTCTATAAGAACATAATGTATATATTTTTACATACAAACCATGTGATACAAATAGACACATGAGTACCTTTGGTGGGTGTGACATGTTGTGTACTCTCAATACAAGACATGTACTTTCTCTTAGGAATATTGAGGCCCTCTTCCTCTTTAATATGTAATGGATTTGGTTGGGTGTGTTCCCTTGGTTCATCCTCATGTGGGTAAATTGTGTAATTAAATCCCTATTATAGGATTGTGATCCCCTTTCTGATATTTTTTTATAGTGATTAATAATCTCTCTAAGTGACTCAGAGTGTGATCCTCTATCATTTCATCACCTTCCATTAAAAGAGTTTGATTTTTTTTTGAACAACCTATACCTGAATCTGATCCCTAATATAGTGGGTTATTCTAGGTCGGCACTGGTATACACTTGAGTATTGGGTGAGATCCCCAAACTATGTATTTTGATCTTTTAAGATCCAATGAGTACTTATTTTGATATGAATAATGTGAATGAACTCCAAGATGAGAACCAACATTGTTAACATATATTTTAGAGTGTCTTCTCCGAAAAGTGTGATACCATGATACCGTGACTAGAATAATGTGGCTAGAATTATGGTTGAGTCTGCATTGAGACTTTTTTCTACTATGAGTATATTGAAATTATCTTGTTTTTCTATGTATCATATTTTTATTTACCTAATTTTGTGATGATGATGTGAATACTCTCCCAGTTTTATTTGTTTGGTGATTTCGAGGTGTTCTATGGGTATTGGTATACTCAACCCTATAAGAAATATTCCTATATAGATTAAGTATTATATAGATGAAATGAAATTTTATGGATTCCTAGGATGTTGATGTGAAGTCATAGAATTTTAATAGATAGATATTGGTTCATATATGGGGTTCCATCAGATTGTAGTCCCCTCATTCTTAATATGTTGGAAATATTTTAGAGTTTTGGTGGGATTGTATTTCGACATATATGTTTTTCTATACATTTTTACAACTCTAATGTTGTGTAGATATTGTGAATGAATTGTGGTTTAATTTATTTTTTATCTTTCAAAATTTTACGAGTATTTGGAGATGTGTGTTCATATATATACATTGGGATAAAGAATCCAAATACAAGTTATTCGTTCTCGACACTAGTTTCTAGCCACTAACCTAAATGAGGCAATCTTGGGGTGTTACACTTGGCTTCTAAGAAGTAAATAAGGCCTATATGGGTCATATAATGACTAAGTGGTTTCAAAAGAGGTTTATCGTTTTTTATTAGTTTGTTGATTTTATAGATCTGAGGAGTTATTTGAGAATTAGGGAAAATATATTAATGTGATTCATGTTCAAATCTCATACCATAAACTTCGTTTTTAGTGTGGTTGTTTACGTATCCATTCACATAAACCCTACTAACCTAATATTTGACATCAAATATGTAGGTATTTTTTGTAGGAAAAACCTTGGTACATTCATTATAGAGGAATGGATTATAGTTTCCATGCCAATATTGAGTCATCACCTCTGATATACTCTCTGACCATGTTCTATTTGGATTTTATTTCAAGATTACTCTATGGTAATTACCAACCATGATTCCCAGTTTTGTTCGTAAGGATTGTCCCTTTAGGGAAGAGGCTTTAGAGCTTGGTCATGCATAATATGTGGTAATTATGGGTGGGTTTCTAGTCATGACACCACCCATTGAGAAGCAAGATGGTCCAACAATACCAGATAAGGATTCATCCATGATGAGTGAACTATATGAGTTTTATTGGCACTGACCACCTTCTTTTATGGTGATCTAAACCATTTGTAAATAAGGATTTTTGAGACGTTGTTACCCAATGTTTTCCTCCTTTTATGCACACCTCTATATCAGATGGTGGTTATAACATAGAGTATTCATCAAGGATTAATATAGATAGAGTTTAGTCTAGTTAATTAAGACCACAATGGGATTCATATCTCTTATTCAATGTTTTATAATCTCATTAGATAGGAGTTATGTCTAGACATGTTTTGGGCCATGGGAATGTAAGAATTATACAGCTTGGATGGGTAGCGTGACCAAGGGAGATTATTCATCTAAGTTCACCAACATCTTTTGATACTATATGGATATGGTTTACCATACATTATCACATGAATGAAATATTTAATAGGTCCTAAATTTAGATTTCAATTCTGTGTTTGTATCACTTTTAATTACCACATATGATGATGTAATTTAGGGAACCTTAATGGTGGAGATATTTACAGTCGACCCAAGGTTAATAGTTGGTTCTTTTAGTGGGGAAACTAGAGTTCACACCTTGATGGCTAGTAGATTATGGAATAAATAGGGATCCAGGTATGTGAGATTCTTGAAGAGACGAATCTAGGATAGAGTATTTTCATTTTAGGGCCCTCAGGATGGTATTAATTATCCGAGAGAGAGATAATTCTTATCTTGAGGTGGGTGGGGACACCTCTTGTGGGATTGTATAACCCGTCATGTAGCTGATAGATTAATGGAAGTTGGACTACCAAGGGAGAGATAATTAAAATAGTAAGGACGTATATAGGGTGGTAGACGTGAATGAGGTGCAGTGAATACTGGTAGACGAGGTATTTATTTTGACATGTTTCCATAGACACTTTCAATGTTACAAACCAAGATTAAAGAGATGGTAGTTGGGGATGAAGACAAGTTCTAGCTATATATACATATAACTGAGATTCTATAAGGATGATTAGTGGTAAAATATATGTATTCTCGACATTAGCTATAGTAATGATAAAAATTGGTGTGTGGTGCCCTTTTCTTGAAACTTATTTTATTCAAGACCTAAATATCCTATTTGAGACCTTAGATCAAACCTCGTATTTTATGAATCCAAATTGATGTGATTCAGTGATAAAAAATTTCTCCTAATAGTGTGACTATAACATCATGAGATTCCAAAACGAAACTCTACGTCCAATAGAGCACATGATATGCAACCACAATCTTAGATGAATAACTAAATACTGTTTTTTATGGATCTTATAACATAGCCATTAATTGGGTAAAAATGAATAATATTAACTGAAATATAAAATATAATATTTCCATAATCATTAATAATTGGATTATTAAATATTATAAATATAATTATCATGTTTTAGTGAAGTCATTTTTTTCAATAATTCTTTATTCCAGAATAATTTTTATTACTTTTGTAGGATAAGAATATAATTATACTTCATAAATTTTATTAAATAAATAAATATGTTCTTTGAACTCACCATATCAAAAATATCGTATTGTTAAATTTCAATTTTTTTTTTAATTTTACATTTTTCAATGAATTGTAAAAAATAACGAATTTTATAGAATTTTTTTTTATTCAAGTTTTTACAAATTAAAAAAAATTACATATTTTGAAAATTTAACATTTTTATTTTTATTTAAAATTATCCAATTTTAGGTTTTTAAATGGACTCTTTTATTTAGTTTAGTAAAAAATCATTTTTTGTTTAAAAGTGAATTTTTCTGAAAAAAAACAATTTTTTGTGGCGTTTTTTTATTTAATTTAGAATTAAATTATATAAATTATATGTTGTTAATTTTGAAAAAATGAATTCCATATTTTTAATTTGGAGGTGAAACTTTATTTAATTGTCACTTTTATTTTTGGGAAATATGAATAATAACAATTGTATTTTTTGTTACCATGATAAAGAATAAATTGGGTAATTAATAGTAAAATAAAATGTTAAGGAATAGAAAATGACCCTAAAAAATGACCCAATGATATTTAATGAGTAACATTTATCCATAATAATTCCTAGTTGTATCATATGACCATTTATGTCCACTTGGAGTAGTTCATGACATTTAAAATATTTTATTTAAAGAATTGTCAAAAATGTCACACTCTTTTTTAAATACGTACATTATTTTTTATGTCGTGATATGTAGAAGATATGTTCGACAATAATTTTTTTAGAATATAATATATTTTTTTTAAACATGGTATCTTATTTTAATTTTCATTTAAGAAGCAATTTTCTTAGTTGATTTCACAACACTAATGTTGTAATTATTTAATTAATGGAGAAATAAAAAAATGCAATTAAAATATTTAAATAAAAATAAAATGAAATACATAATGTGATAAAAAAATCAATGAATTTTACATATTTTGTATTTATTAAATTATTTGGTTCAATTTAATGTTATTTTGATTGATATTTCTCAAAGTTAATGTATTGAATATTGTAAAAGATTACATTAATAACATTTTCAAATAATTAATAATTTATTAAATGATATAAAAATCCAAAAAATATGAAATTTGGTAAATTATTATTATATGGACTAAAATATCAATCAAAATTCATTAATGGTTGTTCAAAATTTAATAGAGAAAATATTGACCCTCAAAAGAAAATGTTGCCATAGTAAGAGAAAAGAGATTAAATAATGGTTTAAACTAAAAGACATGGGAAATAATGTTTCCTAAACTTTTATAAAAATTATTTTATTACATAATTTAGACCCATAATGATATTATTTTATAAATATCTCATTTTTATCCGTTTGGAATGATTATTGAATTTATAATAAAACAATATTTTGAGAAATCTTAAGAGTTCTGATCCCATGTCCTATAATAGGTTACCCAATATTATTATTCATTCACACTTAAAAACCATTTTATTTCAACCAATTCCTTTATAAAATACATTAATATAATATATACCCTCATTCTAAATTTCTAGGTTTAGTCAAACCTCCATTTTTAATGGTCTTAAGGTTTTAATTAAAAAATATTGTCCAGAGAATAAAAACTGTTTTCAGTAAAGTGTTTTTATTTTATTTCTTCGCCCATGTAATTAAAAACATATTTGAAAAATATAAAATAATAAATTATATATATTAAATATAATTATATTTTTTATGACACTTTCATAACCTATATCTATCTCTACTTCGATCAAGTTGGGAAAACAATTATTGTTCATGTGTATGAAAAACTACTACCTCTCGAATTGATATAAATCATTTTCCACAACCACATCTCAAAACTATTTAAAATGATGGAAATAGTATTTATAAATAATATTTATGAAATAATTATCATTTTTAATATTTATTATACCATTTTTCTCCTTCCATTTTATGTTCAAATAAAAATGACAATGTTATTCATTTGTACTTGTGGACTCCCACATCAACAAAGTGATGTGATTCATTTTTGAATCATCACATCACATGGATGATATATATAACTGTATATGAAGAATTAAAATTATATTTATGATATTATTATCATTATATAGAGATAAAATTTTATTTACCTTCTTTCCATAATGTATGTTGGAGAATAGAAATGTTACTCATGCAGACGTAAGACTTACCATCTCCATGATTTTATCAAAGTAAATGTTTCGTTACCATATTTTATGGATCTATTTAAAAGAATAATTGATGTATAAAAATGATAATTATGTAATAATATTATTCTTTTGATGAAGTATTTATGAAAAGTTTGACCATAGTCAACTTATTGAATACATTGTTGACTTAGGTGCCGAATATCATCAAAACAATCGACATGATCTTAAATGATTATGTAACTGTATATTACATAAAATTTATTTATATAAAATGAACAATAACCATGGAAATGGTTAAAAATACAGTTTAAATTAACCTTTTTTTAATTATTCTAAAATATTAACAATGTGTGTGACTAGTTTAACTATTAATCATGGACTTAGTAACTGAAAAATCTCTCTTTATATGTTTTAAATAGTTTTTTAATGAATATTTGTCTATATTGTAAATATTTTTAATTTTATTTTTATGAATTTATTTATATGGAAATGAATGTTTTTGGAAATATAAAATTTTAATTTCACTCAAATATTTTTTTAAAAAAATATTTTTTTTAAGGGTTCATTTAAGGGACTTCCTTTAAAAACCTTCTCTTAAAGTTTCTCTTTCAACTATTTTACAAATGTCGCGAGGAATGTGTTTTTTACTTATATGGAATGTACGAGATTTACCATTTCAAGATGGAATAATAGTTTTTTTATTTATTCACAATTATAAATGTTTATTTTCAATTTATTTTTTTCCTTTGTATGTGAGAAATAATTATCAAATATGTGACTTAATTATGAAAATGGTATTTCACTCATTAATATTTTTATAATGAAACAATTCATGTTTGATGATCTTGATATAGTTCTCTATAATTTTTTAATATGAATTATGGTTCCTTTATAAACCAATTATGAGTGGTTTTGTTATAAACCAAGAATGTGTGGTCACATTATTGAACAATGAATACTGATTTTGTGTTAAGCCATTGATTGGTGGTTACATTATTACCACCAATGCATTAGGTAATACAGAGTTAGAGGATGACCATATTGGTTATATAGTTTTTATGAGTGATAAGGAAATTGATGTCCAAATTTACATAATTAACACATATATTCTTTATAATGAGTTTTCATGGAATTAATTTGATTTTAAAAATTTCAGATAATTAATTTTGTTACACAATAAATCATTTTTTAGGTAAAAATGTATTTTTATAGAATTGTTTTTGGGGGTTTTCTTGACAAATGGTTTTATTTCCTTTTCATATGTTACAAATATTTTTTCAACCCATGTTTTAAATTATTTCACATTGTTTAGGGTAGAATAAGTGAAATGATTAGGCCATGAAGAAAATTATGAAGATATATCTTGCTAAGAAACCATATTTTATTATATAGACTTTTTTATATAGGAAAAATGGATACATTTTATAAGTGTTTACTTGTAATGTCTGGATTTAAAATGTATTTTTTTTAAAAATTCTATAAAACTATAAACCTAATGGATAAATTATAAAATTAAGTGATTTATTGTTTTTAAATAATTTGTGTATATATTTTTGATGACAGGGTCCATATAGTTGGTATCAGAGAAGGGTTTAGTTAAATATGTAGATTATGATATTTTCATGTGAGGTTATAGTAAGAGTTATGGATTCCATATTTTATGTACAATTATATGATTTATCATAAGATTAATGTCTCATAAATCCCTTTTTATGTTTTATGTTATGAAATTTTATGGTGAGTAATGATATTTTTTGAGGCATTTTTAGTTAATTATGGGTTATTACATTTTGGGATAAAATGAAATGTATGAGATATAATTTATAGTTTAAAAATGAATTTAATATTGAATATATTAGATTCATTTATAGGATTTTATCATATTTTTGTAAATTCTATAAAAAATATATAGTTTTAGTGAATGACAACCGCAGAATGCAGATGCATCAGTTGCATCAGGTGATTTTCTGATGTTTGAACCCATAACTGAAGGGATACATGGTTTCATCACATACTAATAGACTACCTGTAGTTACATTTATCATGAAATTTTCTTTTATATTTAAATATTGTGAATGATGAAAAATAAGTTTATTTTTTGAATATATGTATTACCATATAGAAAACCATGGTATTTAAAATCTATTTGGTGGTTAAGTTATTATTGTAATTATGGAAGAATATTACTATAATTTAGGTAGTCATTATTGAAATGGGTTAAAATGAATATTTTTAAATTTTATTTTAGGAATAAAGAATGAATTATATTTTTTTTGGATTTTTGATGAACATAAATTATATGAATATCATGGAGATTATATGATATGAGTATATATGTTTTTTGCATAAGATTAATGATTTTATAAAGATATTTGTTAAAATTGATATCAGAAGAATATTTTATTAAATAATTCAAATTTTTGGGTTAAATATTAGCCTTGAATGTTTTTGAGTAATTTTATTTAATGTTACTTATTGAATGGTCTATATTAAATTTTGTGTTTTATTGTTGGATTTTGGATATTAAAGTAGATTTTCATTATATAATAGTTTATTCTTTTGGGAGAATTATCTTATATTTTTTAACCATTTTTGTTTTGGTTAATGTATAATAAAAGGAATAATATATTTTTATAATTTCAATTGATTTTGTGATCCAAAATAATTTAATTTAATGCTATAGGAAAAATATTATCTTGAATACTCATTATTTGAAGAAAAATATGAGTATGTGGGGGAAAATTATTAAAGGGATGAAATCATTATTTTCAAGTAAGTATAATTTTTATTTTATTTATATATATGATATATAAAATGCATAACTATAAGAAATTTATATTGAAACAAAAACGTTAATCATTTAGATTTATTACATAAAAATCAATGTCCTTTGAACATATCACAGATTTAAGAAATTTTCGTGGTCAAATTTCTCATGCCCAATTTCCCTATAAATTTTTATTAGTCCTTGGGAGTTGTTTAATCTTTTATGAAAATGTTTTCTTATGTAAATAACTATAATTAATTATCTCATGTGACATTTGTACTTTCTTTTTACTCTTTTCAAGTGGGTGTATTATTAATTTGTTCCGTGATATGGGATTTTAGTAATTGTATTTTGAAACGTAAAAACCATAGTTTTCTATCCAATATTCAAATTGAGAGGATAAAATTTCCCAAAGGTGGAGATAATGTAACATAATAATATTTAAAAAGGAAATACTATGTTCAATAGAAAATAAGTTATGCAAAAAAAAGCTTAAATAAACAACTATATATTTTTATAATGTAACAATTAAAATATACACTTTTAATTTATGGGAATGAATAGTATTAAATGAATTATGAAGTATAATATTATCCTACTCATTAATATTGTATTTTTTAATGCTTATTAAATTATGAACATAATTTTATTATGTCATTATATTCTTTAAATATAATTTACTCAAGTCTGATTTTATTTGATTTATGATTAAAAAATATAATTATTTTCTGGATCGTTAATAAATTTTATTTAATTATCTAAATATAATTTTTGAAATCAACATATAGAAATTATATTATGGTAAATTTTGATAATTCAATGATGATTTTGATTTCTAAATGAGTAGAGAAAAGTACATATTTTTTAACAATTTTATTTCCTTTTCTTTTCATTAAGACATAGTGTTATATATAAAAAAATTAAAATTTAATATGTTTATTTAAAAAAAATTATCCAATTATGGGGGTTTGAAAATATTTTATAATTGAATTTAGTATGAAAACATTTTAGATTTAAAAATAGAATTTTTCTGAAAAAACCATTTTTCGTCCAGTTGGGCAAATTTATTTTTGAATTGAATGATGAAAATTACATGTTTTGAAGTTTGAAAAATGGATTACATATTTGGAAACTAAAGGTCCAAATTTTTTTAATTGGAGACATTTAATTTTGGATAATATGAATAGTAATCTTATTATTTTTTGATACCATGTTAATGGGTAAATTAGGTTATTAACTGTAAAAATAAACTGATGAGGACAAAAAAATGGCCATAACATCTCCTCAATTCTACTATATGTTTAATATGCATCCATAATAATTTATTCTTTAGTTATATGATCATTTATGGCTACTGGGATTAGATTTTTATCTTTATAATGTTTTATTTAATGAAATGTCAAACATGTAAAAATCTTGTTTCTAATAAGTGTATTATTTTTCACGTAGTGATATCCAGAATATATATTTGAATATAAATAGTATTTTGAAATATAATAGATATTTATTAATCATGATATTTTTTTTTAATTTTTAGTGACTATATAATTAACTTAAATGCATTCCAAACATTGGTGGAGTGATTATATAAATTATATAAAAATCAAATAATAGATATTAAATCATTAAAAAAATATAATATGATATTATTAAAATAAGAAACAAATTATATATTAATTTAACTGGATATATATGCATGAAAATATTTTTATAATGTAATATTTTTTTATTAATATTTTTCCATGTCAATGTATTGAATATTGTAAAAATTGACATTAATGATATTTTAAAATAAATAATAATTTATTAAATTATATAAAATTCCAATAAGTCTTAAAATTAGAAAAATAATTTTAAAATGGTTTAAAATATATTCCATGAACCATTTACGATGTTTTTTATTTTATAGTAATAATATTGACAAAAAAATTAAAAAAAACATTGGTGGAAGGTAAGAGTCAAATTGAATAAATATGGGTCAAAACTAAATGAAATGTTTAGGAAAGTGACCTACAATTTTCTAAAAATTATTTTATGAATTTATTTTGAACCATACTAATATTATCTTCAAAATAAATTATTTGAAAGCCATCATTTATTAAAAATAAATTTATAATAAAATAATTTTTGAGAAATTCCATTGGTTCCCCTCTCCTTTCTCATAAAAGGAAACCTCTTCTTCTCAATTATTTACACATGAAAAAAATTTAGGATTTTACAAAACATAATAGAATCAATATTTATAATCCATACCCTCATTATAGAGGTCTTGATTTTGGAAAACACTAACATTAGTGGTCTTATGGTTTTATGTATTGGAGACTATCCAAAAGAGAGGTATTGTTTTTAGTAAATAATTTTTTTTATTTTTTACTAACCTACATAAAACCTTATTTCCCAATTATGAAATAATATATTCATTATTAAACTTATATTGAGATTTTATTATGTTAGTTTCATGACCTCAATCCATATTCACTTCCATAAAATAGTAAAACCATTTATCGTTCCTGTATACTGCAGATTACCCCCTTACAAATAGATGGAATTAATTTACCATCATTGTCTCTCAATACTGGTTATAATGAAGGAAATAATATCTATATATTATATAAATGTTATAGTTATAACTCTAAAAATTTAATATACAATTTATGTTCTTCCCTTTCGACGAACATAAAAAATGATAACATCGTTCATAAATACGTGTGGACTACCATCTCCATGAAGCGATGTGATTCATTTTTCCATAACCACATCTCATGGATGGGATATATAATTATATTTTAATAATTATATTTATATTTATTATATTATTATAATTCTCTAATTATAAACTCAAATTTTCCTCCATATTCATTGTTGATGTATAGAAACATTACTCAGGCATACGTACGACCTCCCATCTTTATAAATGCTATGATGTTCATTTTTTATAAACATATTAAATAGTTTGATTGGAAAGTATAATTTATTTATATAAATAATAGTTACTTAACTAATATTATTCTTGATATGATTGAATTATGACCTCTTTTACTATTTTTTACGTATTGAAGCCTTTTTGGTCTTAGGTAGCAAATATTCTCAAAAAGACCTATGTGAACTTAAATAAGTATTTAATTTTATATTACATATATATAATTAATTTGAACGGATTTATAAATGAATATGGTTCTCAAAAAATATAAATTAACATAATTTTATTATTTAGTAAGATAAATAATATACAGGATGATTCAAATTAATGGAAAGGGACTCATTATCTAAAAACAAAATTTTAATTTTGTAATGATTTATTTTATAATCCTTAATATGTTATGTACATGTTATTAAAATTATATATATGAATTTATATAATTATAATGAATGTTTTAAAAGTATAATTTTCTAATTTCTCTCAAAGGTTTTTAAAAAGTAATCTTTTAGTGTTTTATGAAAGGGTCATTCTTTTAAAATTACTATTTTATTATTCCTCTTTCAACTATTTAACAAAAGATTAATTTATTTATTTTTATTATATGGAATATTATGATTTTAACACTTTTATAAATCATTAAAACGTTTATGTTTTCAGTAATTTTATACATATTTACTTCTGATGAATTTTTTTCCATTTCATGTGCATAGTTATTCTAAAATATGGGATTTAAAAATAAAATGGTTATTTTCCTAAAAAAAAATATTTTTAATGGATGAATTTATATTTTTTTATTATGATATAGTTATTGGGAATTTTTAATGATTATTGGTAGTTCTATGATAAACAAAATATAGGTGGTAACAATTTTATCTATTGATGGTTAGTTCTGTGATAATCCCAGAATGAGTGGTTTTGTTATATCCTTCAATGCATTGGGAACATCAGAGCTGGTGGTTGACCGTATTGTTTACTCAATATGTTGGAATTATATGAGATATGATGTGAAATGTTACATACTTAACTTTTATGTTCATGTTAACTGGTTTTCATGAAAATAGATTTATTTTAAAATGTTAATATATTGTTCATTTTGAAAAGATTATTCGTTTTTGGAGTAGAACAATATGTTTTAAGAGAAATTTTTATGGGTTTCAAAAGACTTATAGTTTTCATTATTTGATGCCCCTTACTTATAATTTTATTCTCATCCAATGTTTAGAAACATGTTTCAAATTTTTTGAGGTAGTTTAAGGTAATATATGATTTCATCAAGAAATATATCAATATTTATATTGATAATAACTATTTTTTAACAAAATTTTTTTATTGAAAAAATGGATACAATGTTTACGTTCCACTTGTAATTTGTGATTTTAATATGTTAGATTAAATGATATTTTGGAAAAAATGTGATATGTATTTTTAAAATTACTAGAATATTTATTTTTTAAGGACAGTTCCTTATAGTGGACTAGCTCTCATATGAGAGAGTAACCTATGGATCTATTTATATCATCAATGAATTCTTATAATGTTATATTCTCTATGAAATAAAAATAAGTTGCTTATTCTTTGATTTATTACTTCAGGTAGAGGATGTGGTGGATTTGTGGTGATGGATAGAGGGTATCCCTTATGGTTGAAAAGGAAACCTAATTAGGGAAAGATGGGATCATAAGTATGAGGATATGACTCATTAAATATAAGTTGAATAGTAATTCCATTGAAAAATTAGTTTTTATGGGATTTTTGTTTCCATCATTGGTTGTATAGTATGGGGATGTATTCTCTAAGGATATTTAAGCCTCACCTCCTCACCCGGATATAAAATTAATCGTTCACATTCACCAGGTGACATCCCTAGAAATTGTGATAGCATAATGGATGGATAATCTAGTTCCTTGATAGTATAAGGTTCTGATAGATGAGTTTCACATAAAATGAATTGTGATAACCATTCTATAACCGTGGGAATCCCCCTTTTTCATAGAAGTTGGATGTTATTTTCAGGTTGTGTGTGGACTGATACCACCTAAATGTATTGAATATGAAGAATAAATATCCACTATCGAGGATCAATTAACTCTTTGATTAGATGATATGGGTGATATTATTCTAGAAAATTTACCTCAGATTGTGTAATCATCTATAATGGGTCTGAGACGTGGAATTTCCATAGGAAAAATTCTTATGTACCTACATTGATTAAGATTATTTGGTGGATCTATGTGGTGTGATTAATTCCCCATAATTCATTATGCGACTCATGTATCAGATCTTTTAGCCTTTATTAGAATGGATTGTTATGGAATTCATCGGTGAAATTATAGTATACTCATCATCAAGGAAGGTGAATAGGTGTCATAGTAGGGTGGTCCTAAAGATACAACATGATAGACAACTTTTGGGGAAGATATTTAAGGGACATTTAAAGATTCTATAAATCCACATTCTAGGACATTTCATCTTAGTATCAGGTGGGGTAGTAGACCCAGGGAAGGTCAATATAGTGTTTCATTGGGGGTCATCCTTGTTCTTGATGGAGTTTCATATATTCTTTGGTTCAATATGGTACTATAAGAAACTATTATCGATTTTCATAGGGTATCAATACACTTGAAAATTTTTACTCAAAATGAGTGGCCTTTATTCTAGAAAGTGAGGTGGAATCCGACTTTTTTGGAGTTGCAGAAGAGGTGGATGAGCACCCCCATCATGATATTTCTAGAGGAGGTTTTGATTTTTTTTGTGTTTTTTTATGACTATAGAACTAGTATTTGATGTTTCTAGATGAAAAATAAGTTTTTGATAACTTATGGGACATGACAGATGATATTTGAAGAGAAGAATAATGAAACTCATGATTTATAACTTATAGTGGTAGTCTAGACCCAAACGGTGTGGGGACACTATTATAGGAGTGAATGATTTATCATCTATTTTGAGCATAATATCCTCAATTTTATACCCTCATAGAAAAATATTAACATTATATATAGTTTATGGATATAGTTCATATGATATTATGTTATTGAGTTAGTATTTACTTCTATGAAGAGAAATGTTGTGGATGATTCTCTTGAAAATAAATCTTATTCATTATTTTTAAATAACGTATAAACGAATTTAGCCTCTTTATAGTTGACCATAGAGAATGAGTATGGTGAAAGATACCTCCTTTAGATTGTTATTACCCCACCACTTCTATAGAATTCTAGGGTGGAATATCTTGGAGAAACCAACCATGTGACCATTTGTATTAAGATATCCACTTATATGATTCTGATGCTCTTTCTAAAGGTGGGCACACATTATCCTTTTTTGAGGATGGGTGATGGTACTTGTGAGTTGCACGAGGAGGTTATGAAATATTTTTGGACACCCCCTAGAAAAAACATATAGCGTTGTGAATAATGTACCGCTAATGTCAGTGTCTGTATGGGTGGACTAGGCTGAATAACGGTGCAGTACAGTTTCTCTCTTGATACCTCACTTTCCAATAGGTGAAGACTGATAAACTTGTACTAGTGATTTTTCCTCAGACCATCTATTTTTCAAAACATTTTTGTGATGATATATATATTGGAATTTTTCTGGGGATTCGAAAAAATTATAGAGGACCCAATTCCATTTGGGTTATCGTAGAAAAACTCACCAAGTCTCCCAACTTATTGGTTACAAGAGGGTATATTTTAGTAATGATATTGGGATTCCTTCACATATTAGACATAATGCGACTTCATTGACTTCCCATGATGATAATTTCATACATTTATTCTTTTATCACATCATGATTATTGTAGGGATTTAAGGAATCCATTTGGACTTAGTTGCGTTTCAGCACAACATTTCATCCCCATCCTGATGGCTAGAATGAGAAGACCATTCAGGTGTTGGATGATGTACTGTGGTATTTCATGATGGATTTTGTCTATATTTGGGAGGATCACCTACTATTAGTGGTTTTTACATACATAAAAATTACCATTCCACCATCATTATAGGAATAATCAAGCCCTTTTATTAGAGACCATGTAGGTCACTACTATGTTAGAATGATGGACATGAGTGATCAATCTAGGGACCAGTGGTTGTGTCATCGATGATAGAGAAGGTTCATGTTATCTTGGAGTGAACTATAAATTCTTCTAGATGTCATATTTTTTATACGTACCATTCATGGAGGCATTTTGAGTTCTTGGAGGAAGACTATGTGTCTTTGAAGGTCTCATATTGATGTGGATTTTGGAGATTTGAATGGGAGAAAAGTAATCTTCATGATTCATTGGTATTTTAAACATACATTATAGGGGTTTGGATGTAGAATATCTCTCCTCCCATCTACCATATATAGGTAGGGTACACAATGTCTTCTATGTGTCACAACAAAGGTGGTATGTGCATGACATGTCACTTGTCGTCAGTATGGTTATGTTGGACATTAATGATAGACCTCTATTTTTAGAGAACCAAATAGAGATGATGTATTAACAAGATAAAGCCCCCATTGGATAGAAATTACATGGGTTCATTTATTATGGTATTAGGATAATCTAAAATAGAGAACTAGGTTTGAGAGAACTAGATACAGGCTCAATAACATCTTTTTTAGAAGGATTTTTTTTATTTTTGTCATGAATATCCCTAATGTGGGGAGAATTTAAGGAATCTATTTTTGAGTTGTAATAATTTATAATAATTTAAATAATATTTTTGGATATATTATTTGGTTTAGTATGGGATTCCATGTCCTAGTGAGATATGTTATTAATATAATAAACATATTAAATATATTATATCATGAATGTGTAAGTTCCATGAAATAATGGAATAACATCTGAACGGTTTCATGGAAGTGGGTTCCTATATAACCATTGAATATTGGAAATGGGTTTTAGCCGAAGAATGAACAAATTTTTTTGCATGTTGGGTGTTTTATTTAAGCACAATTTTTGGAATAATAATAAGTTAAATAAATTATTTTATTTATTTATTTGTTATTAAAATTTTATGACATAAATCCTTTATATAAAAATGGATATTAATAATCTCTAGTTTTCTCTACATAAAAGTAGGGATTGTTTGAGATCTCTTAGAGGAGGATTCTCAAATGATTAATAATAGATCAGGATTTGGAAATCAGAGTACCAATCAGTTTTCGTGGATCATTATAATGAAAAAGAAAGATATGAATTATTCAAAATTGAATGATCCAAAATCAAGGTAGGATGTTAGTTTTTTATTTTACCTTTCTTTTGATTATCCCATTTTGAATATGAATCAATTATTTTAATTATTATATTTTTGGTTAAATAAATTTGTTGTAGTTAATATATAATCTTCATATAAATATGAATTTAAATTTCTTTTTTAAATATATATTTTTTTTCATTATAATGACAAAAAAGAATTCCAACATGAATAATAGCATAGGATTTCCCTCTTATTATTTTATTTGGTATCGTTCTTAATGTTTACAAAATTATTATTGGTTTTTTGGATTGAAATTATATAAATACGCGGTAGGTGGTCATTCTGTAATTGATCTTATAAACAATGATTCAATACCCTAGTTTTAGAAATAAAATCAATGAAACCGTAAAGGAATGCATTGATAATAGAGGTGTTCATTTCGGATTTGAAGATCCTTAGTTCATGGTTTGACATATGATGATGATGTAGTATGATAGAGGTGTTTTATTGATTAGATTGGACACAAGGAATCCAATAAATATAAACTCCATGTCTGGTTGATCTTATATTAATAATTATTGGGGGTTAATATGGTGGAATTTATTATTGTGATGGTGTGAGAGAAATTTGTTTTATGGTTTTGAATTTCAGTTAAACTTTTGACTATAGTATGTATAGTTTGAGGAATACATGCCTTGTTGTCCCCTACAGTGGTTCTAGGTTTTACATTTAGAGAAAAATATTACACACCATGTGACATTTTTCACACACTACATAAACCACGGATAAAATATCATTTGTACAATAGGGGAATTCAATAAAAGTCACGTTCAAACACATGGGAATGACAAGAGTATATGGGAAAGAACCGAAACATGAACACAACAAGGTGAAATGGAACAACTGGAGTACATGGTGAAAAAAAGTATATATGAAAGAAAATGAACACAATAACTTAGGAAGGAGCCATTAAAAATTATATTCCAACATCTACACACTGTTTATTCTAAAAAGAGTCTCTGAATATATAGAGAATGTTAATCCTTGTGATTGGTGATACACAAACAGAACTGGTGTAGGTGAGACATCCCATGTACTCCTAGTACAAGTTGTATACTTCTCTGGGGTAGGTTGAGGCCCTTTGTCTCTTAATTATAGACTAATTTTAGCTGTGTGTGTTCCATTGGTTCATTACTACTAGGGTATAATATGAAATTTCATATTCGTCATACAATTTTGATCTTTTCTATGGGATTTATCTTTTACTGGGTTCAAGAATTCCGTTTTATTTCCCAATGAGTGATACATTAAAATTTCAACACCTACCCCATGAAGGGTTTGGGGAATAGTATTGAATAAAATAATTTGGTGTATGATCCCCCATTTATCAAGTTATTCTTAATAAGATCTCGTATACCCCCTAATTTTTGGTGATATACCCAATTTGTGTTTTGATATCATCAATGTAACAACAAGTACTTTTTTTGGTCAAGCCCTATGAGAACAACCACTAGAATAAAAACCCTTAGTGATTACATTAATCATGGAGTGAATTCTATTAGATGCGTATTACCTTGAATCTTAAAAATGATTTATTTGGCTGGAAATACTATTGAGACCTCTTAAAGACATGGTTTCTATAATGAATTTATATGGGTGTTATTATTACTATGACTCATATTCTGATTTATATTCCTGTGCGATGATGATTTGACCACTATCTTGATGTTGTATATATAACGACCCATACTTTACATACATTGTTAATAATTCAAAATTTAATTAAACTTATTAAAACATATAACAAAACCAGGAAAGGACCGTATAGGCATAGAGTCTTTTGAAACTAGGAAACATAAAAAACTGGTTCATAAAGAATCTACTTTGCCTCCCATTTATATCATCATATCTAGAGTCCTTTTTGGCACATCCTACTTAATAACCTTCTTCCTGACCTGGGGAAATAAAACATACAAAAGGGTGATCTCAAATGCTTAGTAAGGGTAAACAAAAGAAATATCAATCACATCATATACATAAGAACATAACTTTTGGAAATCTTAACCTGCAAAAGAGATCATAATTTCATAACATGGGATAAATCATAGTAGTGAAATGTAATCCCAAAAATCATAACATAAAAAATAAAAATTTGTGGCATACACACATAATCATAGAGAATCATTTCTTATTAGTCAAGACTCATTGCCAAGTCTATCTTAGTGGACAATGTCCATTTTTGAACCGATTTCACTCCTCGTTTCAGTCCGGTTTCACTGAATGGGTTTAACCTGCCGTTCCAGCCTTGTCTATCTCAGGAGATATAAAATCTTTACCCAATGCATTGGAGGGAGATATAGGTCCCACCCATCTCATAATGATACCATTCTTATGTGTGCCACAAAATCATAAATCATAGATCATTGCATAACCCATGTAATAAAAATGGGATTCTTAATCATCGTGACATCATAAAACAATTCATATACGATAAAGGAAGTCATAAAAATAATTCCATCACAACATAATCAAATCAATGTAATAATAGGGATAGAAAAATATCCCTATATTATCTTAGATGGAAAATAATTTTGATAAAACACTTGAACTCCATTCTTGAGGAAAATATCCTTTCTACTTCAAAAACATTTTTCCTTTATTAACATGTCATAGAATTTTAAACTAAAATAAGTTGATTAAAAATAAACATGAAAAACTGTAAAGGAATATTCTTGGAAATAATGTTTTAAAAATCCATTCATCCCGTATAAGTTAAAAAAACATTCTTCTCGTACTTTTGTCGAATAATTCAAAAAGTACCTCGTACGAAAAACGACAAAATATTCCTTTCATATCGTTTTCTAAAAACTCACCGAAGGGTAAAATTGGATTTAAACAATTTTAGGTGGATGGAAACAATATTAAATATTTAGGGAACATGTATGTTGATGAAAAAATACACCCCAGTAAATACCAAAGTATAAACAATCTCGGATAAAAATGAGATTGTGATATTTTCCCTTACATTAGGTATGATTTGCTTCATAAGTGTCCGAACCTCCTTTATAATGATTTAAATAATGTCATTGACTTATTCAGAAATCATACTCATTGTTATGATATCATATGTGGTCATATTCTTAGCTTCTTATTAGTAATATTTCATTGCTACTTGTTATTCGGGTGTTTATTACTTTTTGTTCTTATGCGTGTATTGTCGAATAAATTCTTATTCTTCTCTTTAGGTTATAGATACCTAATTTTCATAATGGTATTAGTGTAAAATATATCATATTTATTCATTCAATTCATTTATATAATCATTATGCAATGAACATCATATAGAACGAATTGCATCACATCGTGGAGACGGTATTCCGTACGTACGCACAAGCGATGATATCGTTCCCATGATCGTGGAATTGTATTGGAGTGTATGTATAATATTTCAGATTAAATACCACTTTACAATAATCATATATAGTTATTTATTTCCACCATTATACCCATCCACGTAATGCGGTGACGGAAAATAGATTACACCACTGCGTGGAGATATTATTCCGTACGTACGCACGTGCGGTGATTTAGTTTTTCATAGGATAGATAGATGGTGAAAT
This sequence comes from Viscum album, assembly GCA_963277665.1. NCBI lineage: Eukaryota > Viridiplantae > Streptophyta > Magnoliopsida > Santalales > Viscaceae > Viscum > Viscum album. Next base: position 1,985,653,703 of record OY728119.1, read on the forward strand.
AGGGTTGTTTCATACTTATAATAACATATCAGTATATCAGTGATACTGATGTTATTACTTCATAATGAAACAACTAAATAGGAAGAAGTAGAATAAGAAATAGAGTTGAAAGAATCGGTAACAGACATTACCTCTTCTTTGAAACGCCTCTTTGAGACCTCCTTTTAGGGTAGTAAAATTGGTCTTTGAAGAATACCAGTACCTCTAGGATGTTACTAGGGAAGTGGGAAAGTTAAATGGGAAGGGTTTGGCCGTGCTTGAAGGCTCAAATTTGTGTGAGGAGGAGAGGGAGGAGGTGCCCTTTTATAAGGGAGGAGAGGGGAACCTTTGGAAATATAAGAAATATTAGTTTATATTAAATCCCAAACCCACTTAAACACTTAAACAATGACTCATATCGGAATATTATATTCGATAGGGTTGTAATCTCATCAACCAATAAAATTTATATATGTTAAGAATTTATTTTAAACAATATCAACTTGATTTATCCTTATTTATCAATTTAATTTTATTTGTGGTAATAATATTCTAAATTTTAAATTATTATAAATAATTACATATGTCTTGTGAATTTTCCGTAATTTAAAACATTATGACATTGTCGACCATATAAATTTTAATTTATAATTTTTAAATATTTTTGTGATTTTTAAACAATTTTATAATATGTTATTTTTCTAAAATAATAATAGTGTCAATTTTGACACTATTCATTTTTTGAATTTAAATAAAATATATACAGAAATTATGCTCAAACTAAAAGCTTTAATATATTCATAAAATGTCATATGTATCTAGAAAATTAGTGTAGAACATTAAATAGTTCATATAATATTTATTTTAATATTTTTAATACCATTTATTTGATATTTTTATTAATAAAATAATTTCAACATCAATATTGTGTCATAATTAATGATAATTATTTAATACCTAAAAATTCTAAATAAATTCCTATGATGTAGATAATTTTATGATATTTCTGGAGACTATTCATGTTTGAAGTTTCATTAAGTTTATCACTAAATTATATTTATTATACTTATAAGATTTATGAAAGTGACATGTTGTCACATTCTTTGGTTTTAATAATAATTAAATTATTTTCATGGAAAAAAGTCCATTTAATAAATCTAATCTGACCCTTAGGTGATATGGGTAGACTTTTAGTCATCCAATAGGATTTTTGCAGGTGTTAGGGTAATTTTATAATCTTATATTTACCCTTAATTACCCGATTTACCTTTAACTATGGTAAATAAAATTTACCACAGTTAATATTCATAATGCTGAAAAATAAAAAGTAGCCTATTAACATAATATGGACCCACTGATTCCAAATATGGAATCCATTTTTCAAAATTAAAAATATATATGTTGCAGTAATTAATTTAAAATAAATCCCGTTGCTAAGAAAATGGGTATTAGAAGTTAAAACATTGCCAAAGATTGAAATGTTTTTACCTATGAAATCAATGTGAAATTAATTCTAATGACATAAATTATATTAAATGGTAAAAAAATATTATATTTATACTTTAAAACAATTAAATATTATAATTTAACCATATAAATTATCTCAATGAAAAAAGTTGGTTATAATTAAAAATTAGCATATTTTTACTATTCATCAAAAAATGAAAGTTATCAGAAAAATATCAAAAATTTATCCAAAGTAAATTTGTATACCCTGATTCAAAAGAAGAATTTTATTTTGTCAAATTGAACTTATAATCATGTCAAAAACTATATTTAATATGGGTGCACCATGAAAAGGCGGGAAAACTGCATTTTATGAAAAATACTTATTTTACCCGAAAATTTTATTTTGATCTGTTACCATGTTCTAGAAAATGTGTAAGATGAATAATAAAATTCAAAATGTAGTTAAAACTATTCATAACGGCTAGTTCATAATAATATATCATTGTTTAGTGAATCCCGGTATTCCGTACTACACACGCTATCGAAGAAGGTCGTGATTGCGTGTAATGCAAGCCAAGTCCGTTTTTTGTGATGTGAAAGATTCCTTTGGTGTTGCATATAACATAAGACATAAAAAAAATTCTCATAAAATCTCAGGGTGTTACATTCTACCCGCGTTAAAATTAATCTCTCCCTTGAAATTTGTTACTTCATTACAAATAGATGAGGATACCTCTCCCTCATCCTATCCTCAAGATCCCATGTAGCTTCTTCTAATTGGTGGTTCTTCCATAAATCATTCACCAAGTGAGTGGTCTTGTTCCGTAGGACTTTTTCGCTATGATCCAGAATCTCTATTGGTTGTTCTTCATAAGAATGATCTTTCTCCAGTGGTACAACTTCTGAGCTGAGTACATGTAAAGGATCAGGTATGTAATTTCTCAGTAGAGATACATGGAACACATCGTGAACTTGAGAGAGATTCGGTGGAAGCGCCAATCGGTAAGATACCTTCCCAACATGATCTAGAATTTCAAAAGGACCGATATATCTAGGGCTCAACATTCCCTTCTTTCCAAATCTCATGACCCTCTTCCAGGGAGATATTCATAAGAACACTATATCACCCACTCTAAACTCTTGGTCTTTTCTTTGGTTGTCAGCATAACTTTTTTTCGACTATGAGCTGCTCTTATGTGTTGTTGAATAGATCTGACATTTTCTGCCATTTCATCAACAAGATCAAGTCCTAATATCTTTCTTTCCCCAACTTCATCCCAGCAAGTTGGAGTCCTGCATTTCTTTCCATAGAGAGCTTCATAAGGAGCCATCTGAATACTGGAGTGAAATCTATTCTTATAAGAAAATTCCACCAAAGGTAGGTGTTGATCTCAACCACCTTTTAAATCTATAGAGCAAGCTCTCAACATATCTTCTAGAGTTTGAATTTTCCTCTCAGACTGACCGTCTGTTTGTGGATGATAATAAGTGCTGAAACTCAAATCTGTATCCAGAGTATGCTGAAGACTTCACCAGAACGATGAGGTAAACCTCGGATCCCGATCAGATATAATAGAAAGTGGTACTCCATGCAACCTTACCACTTCCATTACATATATACTGGCAAGATGATCTAGATAGAAATCCTCTCTAATAGAAATGAAGTGTGTAGACATTTTAAGACTATCAACTATGACCTAGATAGCATTATTTCCTTTGGATGTTTTAGGATGTCCGGTGACAAAGTCCATAGTGATGTTTTCCCATTTACATTCGGGTATGTGTAATGGTTGTAACATCGCCCTAGACTTCTGTCTCTCTTCTGTAACTTGCTGACAAACCAAGCATCAGGAGACATATTCAGCAACATCTCTTTTCATGCCATCCCACCAGAAGTACTCTTTCAGGTCCCTATACATCTTTGTGCTTCCAGGATGAATAGATAATGAAGAAGTATGAGCCTCATCCAGCAGATCCTTCTTTAATTCGGGGATGGGAGGAACACAAGCCCGATTCCTGATCTTTATTATCCCATCACAATCATGGTAGAATTCAAGAACATTTCTCACCTTCTTTTGTAACTCTACATCTTCTTTCTATGCCTCTTTAATCTTCACATGTATAAATGGTTGAACATTCATTTGAGAAAGATACAATTTTCCCCCTTCCATTATAATTCTAAGATCCATCCTTTGTAAATCAGTAAATATTGGATCCTTTGGGATCCTCATCATGGATAAACTGGCATGGTCTTGTCGACTTAATGCATCTGCCACCTTGTTTGCTTTCCCAGGGTGGTAATGAATTGACCAGTCGTAATCCTTAATCAACTATAACCATCTTCTTTGGCGCATATTCAGATCCTTTTGTGTGAAAATATACTTTAAACTTTTATGATCAGTATAAATTTCACACCTTTCTCCATAAATATAATGCCTCCAAATCTTTAATGCAAAGATTACCGCAGCTAACTCCAAATCGTGAGTTGGGTAATTTTTCTCATGGATTTTCAACTATCGTGAGGCATAAGCTATCACCATATCATCTTGCATAAGAACACACCCCAATCCCTTGTTGGATGCATCACTGTATATCACAAACCTTTCTCCCCTATAAGGAAGTGTGAGTATAGGTTCACTAGATAACCTTCTATTCAACTCCTTGAAATTCTCTTCACATTCCTCCGTCTAAACAAACTTAACTCCTTTCCGCGTCAACTTGGTGAGTGGATTAGATAATCGTCAAAAATCTTTCACAAAACTTCGATAATATCCATCCAAACCAAGAAATATTCAGATTTCGGTTACTGTTGTTGGTCTCGACCATCTTTTGATAACCTCTGTTTTTTCTGGATCCACAGATAACCCCTCTTTTGAGATTATATGACCAAAAAATGCAACTTTTTGAAGCCAAAATTCAAACTTGGTAAATTTGGCATAAAGCTTCTCCTTTCTCAGGGTCTTCAATACAATTCTCAAGTGATCTTCATGTTATTCCTTGCTCTATGAATAGACAAGAATATCCTCTATAAATACTACCACAAACTAATCAAGATAGTCTCTAAAGACTCTATTCATCAGATCAATGAAGACAACAGGGGCATTAGTAAGACCAAATGGAATCACTATAAATTCATAGTGTCCATACCTTCTATGGAAAGCCGTCTTTGGTATATCCTCCCTTATGACCCTTAATTGATGATACCCTAAACGAAGATCAATCTTGGAAAAGTATTGATCTCCGCATAGTTGGTCAAATAAGTCATCAATGCACAGGAGAGGTAATTTGTTCTTGATAACAATCTTGTTATGTTCTCGATAATAAATGCAGAGTCTCATTGATGCAACTTTCTTCTTAACAAACAGAACAGGTGCTACCCAAGGTGATGCACTAGGGCGTATGAATCCCTTATCAAGATTCTCTTGGAGTTGCTTCTTAAATTCCTGCAACTCAATTGGGGCCATTCTATAAGGTGTCTTAGAAATAGGTAAAGCACCCAGTATGAGTTCTATTGAAAACTCAACATCACGTTTTAGTGGAAGAAACGTCAATTCCTCTGGAAAGACATCATCAAATTCCCATACAATGGGAATATTATTAATCATGAGTTTCACTCTATCCATTTGAGATAAATAACCTTCATTTAGTGGAATCAAGACCCATAAGATGGATGAAATTTCCACTGGAAGTTTATGTTCATCCTTGCATCGATAGACGATCATAGATTGATCTGGAATATGAAATGTGACTTCCCTTGTTTGGAAATTGATATGAGCTCCATATAAAGAAAGACAATCCATGCCAAGAATCACATAAAATTCCACTATAGGAAGGATCACAAGATTTGTAGGAAGCACTTCCCACAAACTTCAATCGGAGAAGAATTATAAACTTTTGATGTGACTGTTGTGCCATTAGGAGTTGTCACAACCAACTCAACATCTAAATGTTGAGGTAATACGGCGATACCCTTACAAAATTATTCAAAAATAAAAGAGTGGTTGGATCCAGAATCAAATAAAACATTTGTTACTTTAGAGTGGATAGTAAGTGTACCTCTCACCACTTCGTTGTCGTACTCCACATCGCCGATAGTAATTTCATGTGACTTTCCTCTATCTTTGGCCTTAAGAGTTTGTTGACGTCGATCATCATCATCAACCCTTGTATTTGGGCATTGATTGGCATAATTCCCCATCTCCTTTCACTTGAAACATTGAAGTGTAGTAGGTTCATTCTGTGTATCCATTACATTATTTTCATCATTAGACATCTTCTTCCCATCATTGCTGCATTCAAATGCCCGATGACCTTCCTTTCCACATTTGAAACATTTACTTGTCCCTTTAAGACAACTCCCTGAGAATAAGGGAAAGCCCATATTCTTTTCAGTGTGCTCTTTAGATTTTCCATTGAATTCCATTTTCCTCTTCTTATCAAACCCATATGACTGATGGGTTACCCCAATCTCCATCTCACCTTTGAGAGCAGATCGAATTATTTCCTCGTAGCTATTGAAGTCCCTTTTAGGTAAGGCCCTTCGAAGACTTGGTTTTAAGCCACTAAAGAATCGATCGATCTTACTCTCAGGTTGGATAATAATACCAGAAGCGTACCTTGCATGTCTTGTAAAATTTGCTTCATAGGTACCAACAGATTCATCATCCTTTTGCTTCAGTTCAAGAAACTCTTTCTCCATCTTTGTTCAGAGAATACGAGGGAAGTACTTATTGAAAAATAAGTTCTTGAACTCGTCCCATTACATGGACTCAATTTCATCCCTTTGCCTCATATTCTAAATAAGACTCCAACATTGATCAACATCTCCTTCCAAACGATACCCTGATAGGATGACTTTATCATGTTTAGAACATTGAAGAACTGAAAATATCTTTTCAGTAGTAATAATCCATTGTTCAACAACTAATGGATCTGTAGACCCGCTGAATGAAGGTGGGTGCTGCCTCATGAAAGATTCAACAGAATTTTGCTCATTCCTTTGCTCGTTTGGAAGTCCTTCAGGATTCATAGCTTGAGAATGTTGTGTGAGAATGGCTACAAGATTTTTCATTCCAGCTCCCATAACATTTGGTTTCTCAGGGGGAAAATCATTGCATTCCCCGTCGCATTCCACATTAACACAGTTCCTTCGGGTTCCAGCCATTGACTAAAACCAAGAAGAATAGTGTGAGCAACAATAATTATAATTGTAAAAGCACATAATAAAGAATAAAATTTCACACTTAAGGACTTATCCTAGGTTATTCATGGCCATTTCTAAAACACTAAGATTGTGTTCTATGCTTTGACTTATCCTTAGGGTTCTTTCTAAGGCTTTCAAAACATAGTTTCCAAAGGTTGACGATACCTTTCCTCTGATACCAACTATAACGACACATACATTACATACATTTTTAGTACATCAAAATTGAAGTACACTTATTACAAAATATAACAAAACCAGGAAAGGACCATATAGGTATAGAGTCTTTAGAAACTGGGAATCATAAACAACTGGTTCATAAAGAATCTACTTTTCCTCCCATTTATTTCATCATATCTAGAGTCCCTTTTGGAATATCCTACTTAATAACCTTCTTCTTGACCTGGGGAAATAAAACATACAAAAGGGTGAGCTCAAATGCTCAGTAAGGGTAAACAAAAGAAATATCAATCACATCATATACATAAGAACAAAACTTTTGGAAATCTTAACCTGCAAAAGAGATCATAATTCCATAACATGGGATAAATCATAGTAGTGAAATGTAATCCCAATAATCGTAACTAAAAAAATGAAACATTGTGGAATACACACATAATCATAGAGAATCATTTCTTATTAGTCAAGACTCATTACCAAGACTATCTTAGTGGACAATGTCCATTTCTGAACCGAGTTTACTCCTCGTTTCAGTCCTGTTTCACTGAACTGGTTTAACCTGTCGTTCTATCCATGTCTATCTCATGAGATATAAAATCTTTACCCAATGAATTGGAGAGAGATATAGGTCCCACCCATCTCATAATGATACCATTCTTATGTGTACCACAAAATCATAAATCATACATCATTGCATAACCCATGTAATAAAAATGGGATTCTTAATCATCGGGACATCATAAAAAATTCATATAAGATAAAGGAAGTCATAAAAATAATTCCATCACAACATAATCAAATCAATGTAACAATAGTGATATAAAAAGAACCCTATATTATCTTAGATGGAAAATAATTTTGAAAAAACACTTGAACTCAATTCTTGAGGAAAATATCCTTTCTACTTCAAAAACATTTTTCCTTTCTTAGCATGTCATGAAATTTTAAACTAAAATAAGTTGATTAAAAATAAACATGAAAAATTGTAAAGGAATTTTCTTGGAAATAATGTTTTAAAAATACATTAATGTCGTATAAGTTAAAAAAACATTCTTCGCGTATTTTTGTCGGAAAAGTCAAAAAGTTCCTCGTACGAAAAACGACAAAAGATTCCTTTAATATCTTTTACTAAAAACTTACCGAAGGGTAAAATTGGATTTAAACAATTGTAGGTAGATGGAAAAAATTTTACATATTGAGGTAACATGGATGTGGATGATAAATACACCCCAGTAAATACCAAAGTATAAACAATTTCGGATAAAAATGAGATTGTGATATTTTCCCTTACCTTAGGTCCGATTTTCTTCATAAGTGTCTGAAGCTCCTGTATAATGATTTAAAAAATGTCATTGACTTATTACAGAATCATAATCATTGTTATGATATCATATATGGTCATATTCTTAGCTTCTTGTGATTAATATTTCATTGCTACTTGTTATTCGGGTGTTTATTACTTTTTGTTCTTATGCGTGTTTTCTCGAATAAATTCATATTATTATCTTTAGGTTATAGATAACTCATTTCCAGAATGGTATTAGTGTAATATATATCATATTAATTAATTCAATTCATTTATATAATCATTATGCAATGAAGATCATGTAGAACGAATCACATCACATTGTGGAGACGGTATTCCGTACGTACGCACGAGCGATGATATCGTTCCCATGATCATGGAATTGTATTGAAGTGTATGTATACTATTTAAGAATCAATACCACTTTAAAATAATCATATATAGATATTTATTTTCCCCATTATACCCATCCAAGTAAGGTGGTGATGGAAAATAGATTACACCACGGCATGGGGACGGTATTCCGTACGTACGCACGTGCGGTGATTTCGTTTTCCGTAGGATGGATATATGGTGAAATAGGGTTGTTTCATACTTATAATAACATATCAGTATATGAGTGACACTGATGTTATTACTTCATAATGAAACAACTAAATAAGAAGAAGTAGAAGAAGAAATAGAGTTGAAAGAATCGGTAACAGACATTACCTCTTCTTTGAAGCGCCTCTTTGAGACCTCCTTTTAGGGCACTAAAATTGGCCTTTGAAGAAGACCAGTACCTCTAGGATGTTTCTAGGGAAGTGGGTAAGTGAAATGGGTAGGGGTTGGCCGATCCTGAATGCTCAAATTGGTGTGAGGAGGAGACGGAGGAGGTCCCCTTTTATAAGGGAGGAGAGGGGCACCTTTGGAAATATAAGAAATATTAGTTTATATTAAATCCCAACCGCACATAAACACTTCCAAAATGACTCATATTATAAGATTAGATGATATAGGGTTGTAATATCATCAAAAAATAAAATTTTGACATGTTAGGAATTTATTTTAAACATTATCAACTTGATTTATCCTTATTTATCAATTTAATTTTATTTGTGGTAATAATATTATAAATTTTAGATTATTATAAATAATTAAATATGTGTAGTGAATTTTCCATAATTTGACGCTTTATGACATTTTCGACCATATAAATTTTAATTTTTAATTTTTAAATATTTTTGTGAATTTTATACAATTTAATAATATGTTATTTTTATAAAATAACAATAGTGTCAATTTTGACACTATTCATTTATTTGAATTTAAATAAAATATATACAGAAGATATGTTCGAAATAAAAGCATTATTATATTCATAAAATGTCATATGTATCAATAAAATTAGTGGATCACATTAAATAGTTCATATAATATTTATTTTAATATTTTTAAAACCATTTATTTGATATTTTAATTAATAAAATAATTTCAACATCACTATTGTGTCATAATTAATGATAATTATTTAATCCCTAAAAATTCTAAATAAATTCATATGTTGTATATAATTTTATTATATTTCTGGAGACTATTCATTTTCGAAGATTCATTAAGTTGATCACTAAATTAAAATTATTATACTTATAAGATTTAAGAAAGTGACTTGTTGTCACATTCCTTGGTTTTAATAATAATTAAATTATTTTCAGGGAAAAAAGTCTATTAAATGAATCTAATCCGACCCTTAGGTGATATGGGTCGACCTTTAGTCATCCAATAAGATTTTGGTAGGTGTTAGGGTAATGTTATATTCTTATATTTACCCTTAATTACCCGATTTACCTTTAACTATGGTAAATAAAATTTACCGTAGTTACTATTCATAATGCCCATAAATAAAAAGTAGCCTATTGACATAATTTGGACCCTATGATTCCAAATATGGAATCAATTTTTAAAAATTAAAAACATATAAGTTGCAGTAATTAATTTAATATAAACACCGTTGTTAAGAAAATGGGTTTTAGAAGTTAAAACATTGCCAAAGATTGAAATGTTCTTACCTATGAATTCAATGTGAAATTAATGATAATGACATAAATTATATTAAATGGTAAAAATATATTCTATTTATACTTTAAAACCATTCAATATTATAATTTAACCATATAAATTATCTCAATGAAAAAAGTTTTTTTTAATTAAAAATTAGCGTATTTTTACTATTCATCAAAATATGAAAGTTATCAGAAAAATATCAAAAATTTATCCAAAGTAAATTTTTATACCCTGATTCAAAAGAGGAATCTTATTTTTTTAAGTTGAAATTATAATCATGTCAAAAACTAGATTTAATATGGGTGCTCTATCAAAAGGCGGCAAAACTGAATTTTTAGAAAAATACTTATTTTACCTGAAAAATTTATTTTGTTCACTTACCAAGTTCTAGAAAATGTGTAAGATGAATAATAAAATTCAAAATGTAGTTAATAATATTCATAACGTCTAGTTCATAATAATATATCATTGTTTAGTGAAACCCAGTATTGTGTACTACACAGGCTATCGAGGAAGGTCGTGATTGCGTGTAATGCATGCCAAGTCTGTATTGTGTGCTGTGAAAGATTCCTTTGGTGTTGCGTATAACATAAGAAATAAACAAAATTCTCATAAAATCTCAGGGTGTTACAATATGTTTACTGATTTTTGGGTTTACTAATAGGTATTATTATACACACCCCTTCATGGTAACTTCCTAAACCTGTCATGTTATGTGTTAAAAAAAGTCCTATTTATGGGCTTCTAGGTGGACATGGAGCATTACGAGCATAGAGATATAAAAATAAATGGTTATTATGTGGTGTTCTATTATGTGATTGTTCCATCCTTATTAAAAGGATTTAATCTTTTAAAGTTTTGGTGGGATTATATTTTTTTATTATACTTTCCAGTACGTTCTCGTTAATATGATGTGGGAAATATTTCATTTATAAATTATGGAATAATTTATGTTTTAAATTTCACCACTCTAATGGTGTCTGGAGACATGTGAATGTGTACATGAATATTAGCCTAAGGCCTCTCATGTATTTGATTTTCCTACTCAAAACAAGTCTTGAATCCATGGCCAATTGGAAGTGTGATTGCTATGTCACACTAATAATATCACATTACAAGAGAGACCTTGTGGGTTAGGTCATGATAATACCATTTTATCTATAGATGTTGTGCATGTACCATTTTACCCTTTTATTTTGGCTATGTATAATTTTCTTATTTTTATTTTAGTAAGGATCATTTTATCCATCTATTTATTGTATGTATGTTTTTTACTTCTTTAATTAAGGATAATTAACCCTTTCTCATTTTTGTGAGGGTAATGTATTCCTAATTTCTTTATGGATCATATTACATCAAAAATATTTCATGGATACATAAAATTGTGATTAAGGGTTGTTTTAACCTAACTGTTGAGAAAGGTTCATTTCTCCTTAATAATTTCAGTACAATTGTCTAGGATTAACAATGATTGTAAATTTTTTTAAATACTAAATAAGTTATTACAAACAACTATTTAAAATGAAATCAGGGAACCTTAAATGTAAATAACACCAAAATATTTCAATATGGGCTCATGATATTCTTTAATTATCTGAGGTTAATCTCCTCTATTTTTTATCAAAATCGTGTTCCATATAATTTCATATGGATATATTGATAATGATAACCATGCATAAGGGAAAAATATTTTTATGAATCACAATATTATTATCCAAATCTACAAAATACCAATTTAATGGTTTTTTTTTCAAATTATGGTATATATTTAAATTAAGGAATAACTAGTAAGAGATTATTAATGAGAAGATTCTAAAAAACTCTAGGAATGTGTTTCCTAGTAAATTCATAATTTATACATGTTTTATATATTTCATGATAAATGTGAATGTGTGGGGTGGTCTATGTAAAACCAGTTATGAACTACATAGAGTTTCTACTATTGATAGTTGATTCTAGTGGGCAATATATATTTTGAAATGGGTTGGTTGAACCATGAGTTTCATGAAAATGGTGATATATAGTTTTTTAAGTTATGTGTGATGATACCAATTATGTATTTTTTCCTGACGTGAGGGTTGAGATGCTCCCATTGAAAAATGTTGGGCATGTTTAGTGTCTCTATGGGTGATGTTGATCACCAAATCCTCCATGATGTGTTTATTTAAGATAAAGTAGTTTATGTTTCACATTATTTTTGTAGGGATATGTGGTTACCAAGTTTACAAAAAGGTGATATGGATGGATGGTCTGGATTTTTGGTGATTACACTCACCGTGGGTGGTTGTTGGGGCCATTGGGGTCATTCCCAAACTAGAGAGGACCCTTGATGTCGTTTTGACCAGTCATTATTGGTGGGGGACTCTATAGATTTAAAATAACAAGTGATGTTGTTAAGATTCATTATGGAAATGGTTCCCACCATAGAAGGACACTTTTTGGATTATTGGGATCACTTGAGTAGGGAAGAGGGTCTAAATTTATGTTGGTTCTATTTGGATATGATTATGGAATAATGTGTATCAATACACATTAGTATTATTAGACTGTTGATTTGTTAGTGGTAAATGATATAGATGTCCTCGGGACATGAGAATTTGATTTTTGATGTTCCATTAGTGAATCCAGATTATTGTATATTGTAATGTGAATGTGGTAGGTATGTGATTTCATGTGATAATTGATTCTTTGGAAGGCTATGGTATATTCCACAACAGACAATTAATTAATACATTCATTGTGACACTAATCAAGGATGTTAAAAATCACTTGTGGAAGATGAAAAAACCAGTGTGGGTTTATGAATATATGATTGACTACAATTTAGTTACATTTTTTCATAGACTTATGTTTTATAGATGTACTGTAGGGAAATAATTTGTTGTGTCTTACAATGTTCATAATCACACCCTATAGAAGTCCTCTAGGGAATGTACAAACCCAATGGATCTGGGTATAAGAAATGGAGAAACATTTTCATCTAGAACCTATTAGAGTTGGTAGAATATGTGGAATGTGATCATATAAAATATTTTATAGATGTGATGGGGGTAAGTTCGTGCTTGGATGATTGGGTTTCAGATTTTTTATATATATTTGATCATATCATGTGCCATAATTCAATATTTTTATGATTTATTTTACATGGAAGACAATGGATTATCATATTTTTATATTTTGTATCATTATTTATTGTTTTAAATTGATTTATATTTTTTTATGTTATTTATTTATTTTTGTTATTTTTATCATCATAATCATCATCATCATCATGAGAGGGTATAAGTTCCCCAAAATTACCCAATATAACCTTACTCTAGGTTGTCATCCTTAGGCATATGGGGAGGTTTTCCTATGGCCTTATGGTGCATCACTAGTATGGGAACAATTTAGTGGTCTAATGACACATGAAAATATGGATACATTTATAAGTACATCAATGAGTAATATATTAAGGTATTCTATTCGGGATTTTACCATTAGTATATGGGAGAAACCATAACCTAGCTTTGTAGTGTTTATTAATGAGATGAGGAGAAACACAATTTAGTCTTTCCTCCAATCATTAATTAGATCTATGATGTGTTTACTAGGTATTTCATATGATTTTTACGTGATCATGAGATTGAGTTCTTGAATGAGATTAAACATAGTAAAAAATTATTTATCCATTCCACTAAATAGGATGTATCCTATATATATTATATAGGTATAGGATAAGTGAAATCACAGTGATGTTGAGGGGGGTTAAATAGTTATTGACCAATTTTATTTTTCTTCTATAAAATAACCTCTGAACCATGATTTAGTGAAGTTGATTTCATTTTTTACCATACAAAAATGCACATTCAATTAATAAAATATTTACAAGGTTCATTACTCAATTTTAGGTGATAGACCTCAATGATATCTAGTAAAACCTATGATCACATAATCCACTAGAAAATCCATGTGAAGTACTATACTGATGTAAAATAAGTGTAACTCACATTATGACTCTCTAAACAATTTGTGTACATCCCATATAGTTATTGTATCTTAAAATATTATAATAAATTAAATGGGAAAGAAATTTAGAGTCTAAATTAATGATTAATATGTAGTTTTTCATTTTCTTGGACCATCTTTTTATGATTTTTTAACAGAAAAATGACATTAATACATTATATTTCAAGCACTAAACTATATGAATCTATTTCCATCAGTATATCCATCACAATAAAGTAATATAGAGAATATAAATAGGATGTAGTGGAAATTTGTTGATTTCTCTCTCTCCCATGAACATCATAACCTACTCACCCTGATGTTTTATTTATAAATTGATAATATAACCATTATTATTATTAGATAAATATATAATTTTCAATTTTTTAAACAAATCATATTCAGTAACAACTTTAATTTTTTTATTTCTAAATTTTAATAATTAAATTGAACAAATTCATATTTGAGTTCTTATAATGAGTTAGATCGTTACATCCAAAAATACTAGTATTTTTCCTCATATACAATGAAATAACGTAATGTAATAATTGACATAAAATCATGGTATTCTTATTCATTGAAAATTTTTGAACTATATTCCATATATGCTGCCTGATATTTACAATCCAATGAAAATATGTGTCTACATCATTCAGGTAATAAATCTCATTACATCATCTTTTATCTTCAATCTTATCATTCTTCCACTTTAATCTATCAAGCATAATTTTCCATTATTCCATGAAATTACATGCATTAAAAAAACATGAATTCCCAAAATAATGGACATTGTTATCAATATCACGCCCATTGTTATAATGATAATTTGTATTCAATAATGATTGTTATAAAATATATTCATGCATTCATGAATATAGATTCCTTTATTCGTGAAAGATAATTATACCACATGATCTTCTTCTTCTATCATAAAACTGCCTGAAAAAAATTATAATGACATTGTTTTCTTTGATAAATAAAAAAAATAACATTATATGGATTTGTATCACAATAATTTTTTTTATTTTCTCCACTAGAATATGGAACCATAATAATATCATCAAATAAATCCTTATTTTCTAAAATATAACAAACTACATTTTTCAAATATATGTTCATAAGAAAAGTCCTATGTATGTAACTAATTATTTTTCATATTGACCTTTCGATGTGATTGATCAACCTAGATCAACAATGTGAATTGACCATAAGAAAAATTATAGATCAAGGCCATGGATTGATCTGGATCAATCATAATTTAAATTTAACTTTTCCATTAGTATAGATCGACTACAAGTACAAATCATTTATTTTTTTAGTCTCATATTATGGTAGAAATAATTGATTCTATATAATTGTTGAATTGATGAAATATACAAATTAATTGACCATGCTTGTCTGATTGACCATGAAGGTTGATGACACTTAGAAATCAATCAACCATGCCCATCTATTTTAATGGTAAGGAAAAAGCATATGTATAAATAAATTAAATATATGGAAAATAAATAAACTTAATGAAAAACATTCAATAGATCATGACATTTGACAATATTTTGATCAACCATATATACATCCTTTAGATAAACAATAATAAATCTAGAAAAATAAATTCCTACCTTTCATCTCTTAAAAAATGGCTTCATTAAATAACTAGTAGATCTTCTTTGACAACTTGTAAATTTCATTCAAGGAGTTATATGAAGAGTCTCTTCATCCCTTAACACCTATCTGTCAGGGACCAACCCGGGTTGATCGTGAACCGGTCACCCGAACCGATCCGCGGCATGGTTCGAGAGGCGTTACCGATCATCCCGGGCTGGCGACAAGCACTAGGGCATCAACAAAGGTTGTGGGAATGATTTCGTCCAATATAAATAAATAAAGTCACAGAGATAAAATATAGAATTGAAGAAAAGGTAAACCGAACAAAACGACGAAACATGATCAAAAGGAAAAATTAAAACTAACAAAACACGGCTCCTGAACTAACTCAGTGCAACCTCGTGGGTCACTCTCCGACTCAACGGTCAAGCATTGCCCTAGGCGAGCACACTCAAGTTGTATCCTGCACAAACACTAAACACAGAAAAGAGCTATAGACATGAGTATTAAAATTCAGTAGGCTAGCCCGATATCTATTCCCAGTTCAATACCTTTAAAATAAAATAAACACCATTTCATGTTTGAACTACAATTTATAAAAAGTAAGCTTTTCGACATGTTACACAAAAACAAAGTACGAGTCATTGCCCCTATTCATTTCTCAGAACCGAAGTCATTATTTTAGTAAGACATTAGAATTTTTCAAAGGGGAGGTGATGTTTACATTTTCTATTTTCACAAAAAGAATAAAACACCTTTTTTTGAAAATAGTTTTCATAAACCACTATAGAACCACACATAAGATTCTAGTAAAAACACTACACATGAAAACGCTACAGTAGTTACACAGTAAGGGAAATGAAAAGAAAATGCATGCAAGTACCATATTCATCACAACAAGTAACTGAAATCCAACAGACATGGGTGAACCTAGGAGATCAAGAATAAAGTATAAGACACCAATAAATGAGAAATAATCCTCGTTGACATGTCACAGGTGATGAAATCAAAACGCCCAATACGCTCGACCATCCTTTCTCAGGCAGGCCAAGGGAAAATCCCATATTAATAATCCTAATATAATTCACCTACTATGGGCCAATGGTCAGTACCATAACCTACCAGTGCAACAATCATTCTTAGAATATTCTCTCAATATGCCAGATTCCCATGTCTCAAGTGTTTAAGAAGGGGGTGAGAAAACCAATTCCAACCGAGAATCCCATCATATATTTATATAAAGCACAACACGCATCACCCCGAGCCACTCCATGGGACAACCTCTTGCCTTTAAACTACTCAAGTACCCGGGAGGCTCTAAGCACTTCCTCCCAAGCAATCAATTGAAACCAAGGAAAACGAGTTATCCTAGGAGGGTTTTTATCAAAACATTTTCATCGTTTTCCATAAAGTTCCAAACAAGCATTAAACACATTTCACAATCACCACTTTAAAAAGAATGAAAATGTTTGATCAAGCTTCAGAAGAAATCATTTATCATTAAAAATATAACTATATATGAAATTCTCTTAATTATGTTTAAAATCAAATCAAGCATTCCTTCAATACTGGGTGTCCGTTCATCAATAAAATATTTCAAGTGTCATGTATAATTTAAACGGATCTTTTTACACCAAATATTCATTTAAGAATTAATTGAATTATATTATATAACATTTATTAAAATTAATAAAATATTTAATCTGAACAAATAGTGTGCGCAAACAACAGGAAATAATGTATCTAAAATGAAAAAAATAGTGCAATGGAAACCTATCTTGACTTGCAGCTCGAACGCGACAACGCGACACGCCTCACACAGGCGCACAAGAACACACAAACCAATGATCACGGTATCACGGGTTTCCTCACTGATATGATGCAACAACTGAAAAAACAACTAAAACACATAAAAATGGACTTAAAACGATCCAATCTACCATTCAACGCAAAATAACTAGCTCAACATGTTTTGATAATATCACATCAAAACACATATCAAAACACAACCAATCCTTTTATTAGAATCCAATTATGACCTTCAGACACACCAACCTCTTTACATACATCATATGCACCACATGATTAATGTAATAAACCTTTTGAATAATTTATAAAACATCTGAAAAATGTGAATCCATGGTTCACATCAAATCATACTCAGTTTCACATAAGATAACACTTTAAAATAAAACACACAACATCATCACACCCAAGTCATGTCTCGCACCTAAAAACAAACCGATAAAACATTTTATAAAAGAACGCAGCCGTTTGCACACACAAAACATCACCTCTTTCAATTAAAAATTATGTTCACAACACTTAAACATGTTCACCAACTTAAAAATATAATTCACACCCAATAAACAATTGATTAAAAACTTCTAAAAAATAACCCAAAACAAAACCAAAATAAAAAACATACCATTTCCAGTAGAAAATACAATTTCATCACACACGCATTCCAAAACAACTGTAAAGCCCATTTCAGACCTTCTAAACACTCTTAAAACCCATTTTGAAACTATGCACACACCGCATAAAAAACCATAAACGTAAAGTCTACCTTTGAAATCAAGCGCGCCTAAAAAAACTCCCAAAACACAATCCACACCACATATAATATTTACTAACCAAGTTAAATGGTTATAAAACAATTTTAATAACATCGCAAGCCACCAATTAATTATCACAGACAAAGAGCAATATATGAAACAATTGAATACTAAATCAAGATGATTTGTACAAAGGGGAAACTCACCTCAATCGATGAAGAAGACCCCGAAAGTGGCGTGAAACACTGTTCGCACCTCAAATGCACACATTAGAATTTTATTTAAACCATACAAAATCAAGATTTAATCCAAAATGAAGTATAAATGGATAAAGTAAGAATATAACCCTTAAATAAAAACTATATATATGGTATAACCATAAATAAAAGGGAGAAAGATGAAGTGAATACCGGAGGGGAGGCCGCACTAGCAAGGTTCACCGGAGGAGGGTTGTGTGCGCTAGAGGGTCGCACCTGCTGGTAGGGGGTGTGGTTGGTCATGGGAGGTGGTCACAGATGATGGAGAACCAGTTGGGAGTAGGAGGCTGCAAGGGTGAAGGTGGCAGGGCTTGGCTGGCATGTCGGCTGGTCGGCTGGGCATTGGCGTGGTGGCAAGGTGGAGGACACATGGAGGCAGCTGGGCGGGGGAAGTCAGGGAGCGAGTAGAGAAGTGGGAGCCGAATGCAGGAGGGGAAAGCCAGGAGGCAGGTGTGCGGATGGTCCGGCGGACATGGGCCTATGGGAATGAGGCAGCTGGAGCCCTGGGAGGTGAGGCGAGGGCAGGGGGTGGGATCCTGGGCGAGCGCCTAGCGCTGGAAGTCGAAGGCGGCGAGGTTAGGGATGGGCGGGGCGCTGCACAGGGAACTTGGGGGGGGGGGCTTGATCGCGATGGGGAAGGGGGTAGAAGAGGGGGACGCCTAGGTAGAATAGGGTTTCTAAAAAAATTCATTCTATTATATTTATAATATTAATATTATAAATATTAATAATATTAAAATTAATAATAATAACAGAATAATGTTAATAATAATAATACAAATAATAGTAATAATAATAATAATAATAATAACATAAAATTATTATTATTAAAAACATTATTTTTAAAACATATTTCATTTAATTATCAAATTAAGAAAACCAGGTACCCACAGGCTCATCGCAAGGATTAAAAGAAAACACGCACGCAAATTGTGCTCCTCTATGCAGTCCGCTTGGGCACCCGCACAAGCACATGTGGCGACCGCACAATCATTGCTAATCACGCGGTGCCTATGCACGAGTGTAGAACTCACCAAAACATTAAACGTCAGAAATCATTACACCCGGACCCAGCCTGATCCTTGATGCGAGAATGCGGAGATGAGAAATAATAAAATATAAATAATTTAAGAATTCCGAGTGTGACAATTCTCCCTACCACAGACACTTTCTACCCCCATAATGTCACCCTGCCGAACGATGGACCAAACAATAATCCATGCCCAAATAAAACCAGAAGAAACCAAAACATAAGATAATAGGAGAACAGGAGAGGGTTCTCCCCACCATAAGAACTCAACTAGTGTGGAAATATAACACTCAAACATACCACCACGGGAAGGGGGCGACACGGGAACTCCCAACCAATATAAACTATCTTCTATAGCACGAGAGAACACCCCCACTGATCCTTGAAACCCTCCACCTAGACCAAAACTCTGTATACTGTATAAAACACCTAAGAAAAACATAACTCAGATAGTAAACCCAAGTATAAAAAAAAGATTTAACTTTTTCGCAAGAACTTACATCTCCAAAAGAATGCGTCCAAACCAAGACCAACATATACAAGGGTCAAACACACTTTTAGGAAATAATGCATGATTCAGAAAACCATAATCCTACAAACAAAACTGTTGGATTACAACAGAACATGTATATTATAACTCCACAAAGAAGCAATGGACTTACAACGATGCCAAAACTTTAACAGTAAATAAAAGAAAGGACAAAAAGTATTTAAATGTTCCACCGCCAACACGGAACACAAAACCCCAACTGAGGCTTCACACCCTTGACAACTCCTGATTGTGCGCGAGCTTCACCCTAAAACATATGACTGGGGCTCTGATGGCTGAACCATATCCTACCGCACATTCGGTCACTAGAATCTATTCGGTCACAACATCTTATTTGGGTGATGCTTCCTGTGGAACTTTTCCAAGTGACCCAGACAGCCGGAATGATAACACATCTTCTGAGGGGTGCATCATTATGACTTCACGTCCCCGAACCGGCCACACTGGTGGCACACCACTGAATAGTCCGAAGAACTAGGATCCAGAACCACGTCAGAAGACTCTTTAGAAACAGTTCCCTTTGGCACGCCCTGCTCGCCAATTGGGAACCTTCGCAAGCGACCTAATATGCTATATTTCTGATAGTCTTCACTTTGAAGACCCACTCAGCTAAGAACGCCTCATCCACTAGTTTCTCGAAATAATGGCCCTTAAATGGGAGGACCTTCTCCTTGACCTATGGAATAAGTCCCCTAATTATGAGGGATTTAATTATATATCCATGTGATTCTACTTCCGGAGAAAATGACACAAGATCCTTGATGTTGTCAACATATTCCTTCACCATCTGTTGGCCTTGTTGAATACACACAAGCTCTTCCCTTTTCTTTGTCTTCACTTCTTCAGGTATAAACCATCGGAGAATGAAAAATTTAAAGACATCCCATGTTATCCCATCTTACATTTTCTGTGGGGCAAGAAACTCTCATACGTCCAGAGATAGACCTTCAAAGAGTCTCAAAAACAACACGCACTCTGATAGCTTCAGGAGTTCCCAATACTCTGAAGACATGCTCGAACTCTCAAACCACAACTACCCTTAACAGAACTCAATCACTTTTAAGTACAGAAAATTTCGGAGAAGAACCAAAAATTGGGAATGACTTATTAGAAACTCTGGGGACCATTCTGGGTGGCATGTTTTGAACCAAATATAAAACACAGATCCAATACCAATATCAAGCTGAAGCAATATCATTGAAAGCACTTTCATCCAAAAACATCCAACTCAAAAACCAAACAATTATCTACACGAAACAAAATATTCTTTTCACTTTGGATTTCAAAATCACCATTGTTCAAGGCCACATCAAAAATACAAAACCCAATTTTCAATCCAAATTCAATTTCCAAAAATAATTTCCCTTTTTAAAATCACTTTATAAAAATTAGGTCAAGCCTTTAATTCCAAGTGCACACCCCAATAATCCCATGAACCATTTCACATGTCTTCATCTGCTTCCATCCATGCACGCCAACACACACTTCCCATATATTCCATCACATGTTCAAACGTTCATAAAGAGTACCAGAGGTTTCACTCAAACCATATCTCTACTAGTTCCAAGAAAACACCAGATTTCTAGACCATGAGCATTCAGTTTTAAAACAAATACATTTCACAAATTTAAATCCCTTTGAAAGAAATATTTCTCATTTTTAAAACCCTTTTTCATTGTCAAAATTGCACTTACAACCACAAGAACCAAGACAAGAAACAACTTGCAAAAAATCAATGAATAGAGGGACGAGTAGTCAAGCTTAACAAAGAGACATGATAGTGGCCCATTCCTTAAGTAAAATTAAATGACTAGGAAGAACTTAAACCGTGTACGCAGACTCCACATGGGTCACTACTCCATGTAAAATAGCAATATAACATCAGTTCTCTTCCATTGTCATCCCTCAATCCAAAACAAATCAGAACGAGACAAAAACCCAATTCCTGGACTACCCCTGGCAACATGTGGTTCGGAATGGGCGATGGTTCATGACTTCCTTCCCATACCTACCCCTCGAGTCCTGACTGTCCTAATCTCCATCTACTGGACACCCAAATAACACGAACCTCCCTTTGATACCATTTTATCATGAAACAATATATCCACTTATTATGGGGCACTGGTCAGTACCATAACCTACTAGTGCAGCAATCATTTTTAGAATATACTCTCAATACGCCAGATTCCCTTGTCACAAGTGTTTGTAAAGGGGGTGAGCCAACCACTGCCAACAGAGCATCCAATCATATATATATATAAATCACAACAATCATCACCCCGATCCACTCCATGGGATAAACTTTTTCTTTTAAACTACTCATGTACCCATGAGCCTCTAAGCGCGGCCTCCCAAACAATCAACTGGAACCAAGGCAGGAGAGTTATCCTAGGATTGTTTTTATCAAAACATTTTCATCGTTTTCTATAATGTTCCAGACAGTAATTAAAAACATTTCACAATCACCAATTTGAAAAGAACCAAAAACTTTGATCAAGCATCAGAAGAAATCATTTATCATTAAAACAAGAACTATAATTGAAATTCTGTGAATTATGATTAAAAGACAAACTGGAATTCTTTCACTACTGGGTGTCTGTTCATTAAGAAAGTATTTCAATTATCCTGTATAAAATAAACAGCTATTTTTTCACCAAATAATCACTTAAAAATTAATTATCTTATATTATCTCACATTTATTAAAATTAATAAAATATTTAATCTGAAAAAATAGTGTGCACAAACAACAAGAAATAATGTAAATTAAATTAAAAAAAAGTGCAATGCGAACCTACTTCGACTCACAGCACGAACGTGACAACGCAACAACATGACATGCCTCGCACAGGCCCACAAGCACACACAAACCAATGATATCGGTATCGTGGGTTTCCTCACCGACACGCTGCAACAACCACACAAAAAACAAAAACACATAAACAGGGACTTAAAATGATCCAAACGAACAATAAATTCAAAATAACTACCTTGACATGTTTTGAAAATATCACATCACAACACCTATCAAAACACAACCAATCTCTTTATTATAATCCAATTATGACCTATAGACACACCAACCACTTTATAGACATCATACGCACCACATGATTAAATTAGTAAACCATTTGAATAATTTATAAAACATCTGCAGAAGGTGAAACCAAGGTTCACATCAAAACATACTCAATTTCACATTAGAAAACACTTTAAAATAAAACAGACAACATCATCACACCCAAAACATGTCTCAAACATAACAACCATCCTATAAAACTTTTTTTAATAAAAACTCACCTGTTTGCACAAAAAAACAGCACAGCATTCAATTAAAAATTATGTTCTCAACAATTAAACATGTTCACCACCTTAAAAATATAATTCACACCTAATAAACAACTGATTAAACACTTCTAAAAAATAACCCAAAACAAAACCAAAATGAAAAACACACTATTTCAAATAGAAAATAGAATTTCATCACACATGCATGCCAAAAAATTGTAAAGTGCATTTCACACCTTACAAAAACTCTTAAAACCCATTTTGAAACCATGAACACACCGTTTTAAAACCCGTAAACTGAAATTCTACCTTTGAAATCAAGCGCGCCTAAAAAAACTCTCAAAACACAATCTTCACCACAAATAATATTTAATAAACTAGTTAAAATGTAATAAAACAATTTTAATAACATCACAAGCCACCAATTAATTATTAAAGACAAAGCGCAAAATATGAAACACATGAATACTAAATCAAGAAGATTTTTAGAAAGGGGAAACACGCCTCAATCAATGAAGAAGACCCCGAAAGTGGCGTGAAACACCATTTTCACCTCAATTGCACACTTTATAATTTTAATTAAACCCTACACAACCACAATTTAATCTAAAATGAAAGATAACTCAATAAATTAAGAATCTAACCCTTAAATCAAAACTCCATCAATGGTAAGACCCTAAGTCAAAGTGAGAAGGAGCCTGCGAATACCGGAGGGGAGGCCGCACCGACAAGGTTCACCGGAGGAGGGTTGTGTGCACCGGAGGGTTGCACATACTGGCTAGGTGGTGTGGTTGGTCACAAAAGGTGGTCGCAGATGGTGGAGAACCGGTCGCGAGTAGGAGGCTGCAAGGGCAAAGGAGGTAGGGCATGAATGGCATGTCGGCTGGTTGGCTGGGCGCTGGCGAGGTGGCAAGGCGGAGGCAACCTAGAGGCAGCTCGACAGGGGAAGTCAGTGAGTGAGCAGGGAAGCGGGATCCAGATACATGAGGGGCGAGCAGGGAGGCAGGTGTATGGAGGGTCCGGTGGACGGGGGTCTACAGGAACGAGGCAACTAGAGCACCGGGAGGCGAGGCGAGGGAAGGGGGCGGGATCCCGGGCAAGCATATAGCGCTAGAGGCCGAAGGCGAAAAGGTCGGGGCAGGCCGGGGCGCTGCACAGGGGACTCGGGGGGGGGGGGGCTGGATCATGACGGGGAAGGGGTAGAAGAGGGGGCCACCTAGGTAGAATATGGTTTATAAAAAAATCATTCTATTATATTAATAATAATAATATTAGTATTATTAATAATATTAATATTAATAATAAAAACAGAATAATTATAATTATAATAATACAAATAATATTATTAATAATAATAAAATATTATTATTATTAACAATCATTAATTTTAATAGATAATTAACTTAAATATCAAATTATGAAAACCGGGTACCCACACGCTCATCACATGGATTAAAAAAAATTGCATGCAAATTTCACACCTCTACGCAGTCCGCTTGGGCACTCACACAAGCACATGGGGAGACTGCACGATCATTTCTAATCACGTGGTGCTCTTGCATGGTTCTAGAACCCACCAAAACAGTAAACGTCAGAAATAATTAAACGGGGACCCAGCCCGATCCTGGTCGTGAGAAACCGGATCTGAGAAATAATAAAATATAAATATTTTAAGAAGTCTAGGTGTGACATTATCACTGATTTCATTTGAAAAACATCTTTCCAATCATCACAATTAAATCAGAAAAGATTTTCATGTTAAAAAGAGGGAAGCATAATAATCGAATCTAGTTTAACATTCTAAAATCAAAATACTCTACTAGAAAACCACAATACATAGGTAATTATTCAATATAATGATTTTATCTCCAGAATATCCCCCTTTGGATATTATTGGAAACCATTTGAAATAAAATACATTAAATCTTATTAGACTTACTGATGAATAATCATTTATTAATTCAATGATCACGTTAGTGATACTGATATTGAAAGAACGTACATTTAATAATGAAATATTGTTCTCTATATGAAAATATTTATTTAAATTCATGACTCCTATAAAATTGAACACTTTTGATTTCAAGAATAAAATGTTATACAGAAATTCCAATATGGCCATCAATAAAATTGTAAAATGGTTAACACATGAAACAAGATCGGTAATCACATCATACCACTTTAAAAAACTCTCTATTTATCTATCTATATATTATCTCTTTTAAGAAAAACACATATCATTGGATATTCCCCCTATAATTAGTATAAACCTTTAATAGAATTAAATGAGATAAATATAAATATAAATTTATTTTTTTATTTTTTTCTCTCCAAATATGATTATGGTATACAAAATACAAGAAGATATAGTGTATAACTCACTATACAATATCCTTGATATGGGTGAGGATAAACACCTAACATCCACCTAAGATTTTAAAAGGTTATCTCATACACGTACACAATAATGGTAGTGGATTTTATTCTCCTTTAGAGGTTCATAATCTTAATTCAATTAAACTCATTAACTTAAACATTGATAAATGAATATTTAATTTCAATAATATTGATTTATGAATTCTCATAAATATATTTATTAAAATTTGAATAACCATGGTTATCACATACTAGAAATAGTGGAATATTGAAATAAATAATTAATTATTCAAAATATATATTTATCCACATTAATTATGTTGTGGAAGGTGATTCTATTTCATTTTATTCTTCTAAAGTGCATAATTTCACATATATCTTCTTCTTTTTTAGCAATACAACACACCCATCACCATGGATGAAAACGATGCTATATGTGTATCTTTAGTTATTAACACAACCAATCCAATCCATTCATGAATAAACAAAGAACCCAATAATTTTCTATTATGTTTTGATTCAAAATATAAGGAACCCATTATATTTATCTAAGATTGCATTAATGGGAAAAAAATGAGACACATAGGTGAACTTTGATACCAGATAGAAAGAGAGAAAACATATATTATATCTATCCAAGAAGATTTATGTTATAAAGGGCTTCCTATAAAAATCATGAATTCTAATGGATTAATATCATTTATATGGTAATCATTGGATAGTTCTGTTCCCTTTGAAATTAGTGTGGAAAAATTCTTTTAATCATCCATTGAAAACCATTTCAAAATTTCATAGTCCACTTCTCTTGAGAATACATATAATGACATTTCTCTTGATTGATTTATAATCTAATAATGAACTTCATCTATCCATGAATAGAAATTTCACATAACTATTTTTTTAAAATTCTAAATCATTTATTAATTCTTTTAGAAAATATGATTTCATCTATATTAAAAATTATATGAAGTGATGAATTTTTATATTCTACAATGTAGAAATTATTATCAAATAATCCAATTTAAATATTAATTTTCTTCCAATGGTTTCTATCATAGAATAAGAATTTATCGTAGAATATTTTATCCCATATTAATACTTAATTAACTTTCAAACATAATTATAATATTCTCTATGTAAGGCCCCTGATGGATATTTAATGGAAATCCCTTCTCTTAACTCACCATTGAGGAAATAAGATAAAGAACCCATTTAAAATATATTGTATTTCCATTTTGTTATAATAAAAATAACTATTAAAATTGAATCAATACGTGATACATAAGTAAATGTCTTATCATATTCTTGTAATTCTATGTACTAATAGCCATTATAATCCAATCATGATATATTTCTTGTAACATCTCCCTTTTCATTAATTTTTTGGATGTCCCAAGTTGTTCCATTCATATTTTTGTCTCATTGTTTGGGAACATACACAAAAGTATCATTATTTTTAGTTTAGTATAATTATTTTTTCATATATTCAACCCACTCTTGGTGATACAATTCTTTTTAAACATAGATAGCTACAAAAGGAAAGAACAATGAATTATGAGATATTAGATTTAATGTTCTCCTTGTTTATACATACTAATTTATTTTAAAATGATATTTTGGACTTGAAAATTCATTATCAAACCAATATAATATTGATTAGATTGTTTTTCATCACAAAAATTGGAATAATAAACTTCACTAACCAATACATCTTCATAATTTTCATCTTTGTATAAAATATATTCTAGATATTTAACAAAAAAAAAAAGAAACAAATATCCCTTCTGGAACATGATTCATCATCAACATAATAATTTTTTTTGTTTTCCCAGATCCTCAAATCTATAGTATAAAAAATTAACTAAATCTAATTTTAATAACAGTGATATCCTCTTCCTTTTGGTGAATAACCAATAAAAAATCCATAAACTCCAATTGACTCAGATTTACCATGATTTTTACACTAATTTTCATAATACATGGGCCACCAAACACTTTAATATTTTTAAACCATATATTATTATTCAAATACCTATAAAATGAATACTTATCCAAAATTATCCTATAAAAATGATTTCAAACATGATTCAGTGCTCTAATATCATACTTAAAAAAATATGTATATTTTTCTATCAATATCATTCAACCATTCTCTAACATGTTTCCATTATTCTATTAAAAATAACCATTTTATTATGTTGTGTATGGATCACTAATTTATACGGAATTCCATGTTATTTGTATATTCTTCTAATTTTTTATTAGTTTACATTACCAAATATTGGTTTCAATTTTCATCAATGATAAACCACAAATATTTTCTAAAAACTCTTAATACTATTGAACGCATTTAGTATAATATTTGTTTTTCCTAAACCTAATTCATGTAATCTAAGTAAATTAATCAACAAATGAAATAAATAACTATCAAATTTTTTGATTACCTTATCATGGACCCATATATGATAAAATGGAATAGATATAATGTATTAGATGTGTGAATAGTAGCAAATTTTTTTGATAAAATTTTTGTTTCCACCTTTTTAGATAGGTAACAAATCTATTAAATCTAGAACATAATTTTAAGAAACTAATTTAAATATTCTAATTTATAATGTATTATTATATTTAATTATCTAATATATCCTGTCCACATATTCTGTAGTTTTCTTTCTACTTTCTCGTTGAAATAAAATGTGTTCTTTTCTTACCAAATCTAAAATAAGATACCCTTCATTCATCATACTCTTATTAGAACCGTTCCATCATCAATATGATTAATGAATAATCCATATTTCTTAA
This sequence comes from Viscum album, assembly GCA_963277665.1. Classification (NCBI taxonomy): domain Eukaryota; kingdom Viridiplantae; phylum Streptophyta; class Magnoliopsida; order Santalales; family Viscaceae; genus Viscum; species Viscum album. The sequence goes on from OY728119.1 coordinate 1,985,682,314, forward strand.
AAATCACATACTTTATTTCATTTTAAATCTTTTGAACACTTAACAAGTTGCTTTTCATCCCATGAACACAAAGACTGCTCTTGAAATATAACTTTACATTAATAAAATTATTAAAACCAAAAACTTTTATCTTTAGTGAAAATTAATTTCAATGGTAAAAAATCCTTATTAAAAGTTTTCAACATCATTCAACTACATGAGGTCCCTTTTAATATGCAAAATAACCGATTTTCTAATTTCCTTAGACACAACTTTTATGATTTACGGGAGACATCTAAAATAAGTGATTTTTGGTCTCCATTATTCTTATTCTATTAAAAAATATTTCCATTTTGGGTTGATATAATAATGATTCATCCTTTACCAAGGTGACCTATCAAATCACATCATTGGGAAACTTCTTCCAATAGTTGAAATATGTTTTTGATCAATATTAATAATTTTTTTAATCAGTTATGAATTTCTATTCCTTATATATGTCGGATCCCTCTGAATATTTTCCATGATTTTAACACTCACTACGAAATTTGTATACAAACCACAACATCATAGCTATATGGTCAAATCCACAATAGTTCGAAAATATCCCCTAAAAATATTTTCTTTAAAACTGTATGTTGTACCGAACTATTTCAATACCATTGATCCTTATTTTTTCAATTCATTTTGAATTTTTTTAAAAAAGTATTTTTTTCAACCTCTGAAATATTCCCCTTCCAAATATCTTGTTGCTATATTTTTTATTCCCTAGTAATAATTTTTTTTTCAATCAATGTATGAATTTTCAGATAATCTAGATTATTGATACTCATTTTATTTTTCCACATATTTGGTTTTTTTGGCACGTTTTTTTTTCCAGACACTTGGCTATCCTTTTTAATATTAATATAACCCATGGATGATAATATTTCAAGATCTAATTTTTTATTTTTATAAGTTTATAATTCTTCAGATTCTTTAATAGTAAAAACAACTCAAGAATTATTAATCAACTGTCCACTTGGAAAGGGAAATCAATCTCTCAAGCAGGAATAATTTGTCATGTGAACTCGATTATCACTTTAATGTTTGTCTGTGCTTTCTCAGTTTATCGGTGTCCTCATGCCCTTATCAAGGAACGTCAAAGTTTAATCAGGAACTTCATATGGACCAGGTGAATACATGAGAAGAAACACATTACTGTTTCCTGGAAAGATTGCATCAAACCCATTGAAATAGGGGGTATGGGTGATAAAGACCTGAAAGGCTTCAACGATGCCCTTATAAGTAAATTCGCTTTGAACATGTTGACATAAAATGTTGATTCCATGGATTTTCATGCACAAATATTCATATCAAAGCTGCATAATGGGTACTCAACATATGTATCTTCCTCCATATCGACTTCCATTAAACATGCTTATATTGAAATCATGTACTTCTCCTCCTGGCTGGTTTCCAATGCATCAAGCCTTAATTTCTTGACAACGATGTGGATGGACATGTCCATCATAGAATACATGGAGATAACTCCAAAACTGAAGGATATCTCAATTGCTGATATGCACTGAGACAGGGTCCTTTGGAATTATCTTCCAGATCATACTAGGTTGGCATTACAGCGTTATAACTTCATGGACATTGACACTTTGATCTGGACACCCAGCACCTATGGCAGGCTCACGTCATGGGAGTATTATAGACAATTACGTGGCAACAACACGACTTCTCCCTTGTGGTTGTATAATTTTAAAAACCCTTTCATACTCCCTTCCAATTACTTGAAACTATGGAACATTTGGAAAGGAAGGATACGTGTGCAACATCTTCTGCAGCGAACAGGAATGCACTTAGCCTCTTGCTGCTATTTGTGCACCCAGGCTGAACAAAAAATTCACCATATTTTCTTTGCCTGCAATTTCTCTTGCAGATTTTGGGAACATTTTCAAGAGGTCTTTGGGACTCCGTTACCATTGAATAGTCTGGATAATTGCATGAACTCAGTCACTACATATGGTCAAAGTGAGCTGGTTTTTTCACATGTTCTCACTGCTATTGCGATAGTTTTTTCTCAGATTTGGAGGGCACGAAATCATGTCATTTTAGAAAACTAGAGGCCCTCTTTGAAGGATAGTCTATCTATTGATTATAGGGAAGTTTAAACTACTTCCAAGATACAAACAGGTTCGATTAATAATCATATTTCTGATCTCATAACGCTTAAAACGCTTGTGGTGTCATGAAGGGTCAACAAACCTTTGATGTTGAAATAGATTAGAAGGATTCCTCTCACATCATCATGGTTGAAAGTGAATGTTGATGGTGCATCATCTAGTGCACCAGGACCTTCTGGGTTTAGTGGGGTGTTCTGTAACAATCGGGGCTTCGTTAAGGACTGCTTCAATCATTATATTGGAATTGGTTCTGCGCTTGTGCTGAATTATGGGCTATGATTAAAGCTATCAACTATGTTGTCCGCCATGGTTGGAGGCACATATGGGTAGAATATGACTCAAGTAAAACGGTGCACATTCTATGGGAAAGGTCCAAGGATGTTACTTGGATGATTCCCCCGTCATGTACTACATGCCTGTGTCTCCTAGAGCATCTTCAACTGGAAGTCAGTCATCTTTATGGAGAAGAAAACGAGGTTGATGATGCTCTATCCAAGAGGGCTGTCATCGAGGTCTCCTCACAATGGTCCTTTCGCATCCTATAATTTTTCTCACATCTTGTTGATTTGGATGCACATTGTATGCTCTATTCTCACCTTTGTAAACACCCTTGCACTGCCAGTTTTTTAATTTTTATTTTTTTAAGGGGCGAGCTTTGTCCTGATCCTGGACTAAATTTTATATTCATGATCAAATTTTCATGATTTGAACATTTTTGATAAATTCTATGTATTCCCTTTTTATAATGAACACCATTTGAGTGTCCCCATCTTCTGTTATAGAATTTTTACCGAGTACAATTGTGAAATTATTATCATTAAATTTATTAATGAATTTTTTTCACCAATATCATTGTGTTTATCATCATCTGATTCATCATCCCAGTGTTCACCTTCCACACAAATAGAATAAAATGTTATTTATTTTAGTATAGAAACCAATATTGACCTGGAAGAATTATTTATTGAGTATCATAATGATAGTTTATCTTCATAAAAATTTCCATTATAATCATTCAATTTTATAGAGTTTTATAAAAAAATGTACTACAACCCCATAATTGAACAATTACGTTCTAGTTTCCACATAAATATTCCCTTACCTATTACCATATTTATAGACATTATAGATGCAATTTTTCTAAACATTATATTCATATATGAAGAAAAATTTGAAGAGTTATATCCATCATATAGAAAATAAATTTCAAAATTTTACACAATTTTTTGGATTTTGAGGTAATTGTTTTTCTAGGGTTTCCATTTTTCATAATAGTTTCATCTTTACTCATTGTATGAGAAAATAAATTACTAAGTACGTAATAAAATTAAAATTATCCTAGATCATTATCTTCTAAATAAGAAACATCACCAACCAAATTATATAGTATGATACATTAAATCTTTTCAAAAAAATAAAAATATACCCATTTATCACAATAGGATTCTATATCTCTTAACAACATCAACAATTGTGAAGAAACTATCAATCGTTTCATATTATGAATATAGAGATGTTAATAATTAATTTTCCATATTTATGTCTTTTACAACTTCAAGTTTATCTTTATTTAACAGATATAATATAGTTTTTCTAGGGTATTTTCTTTTCTATTTTATGTACTTTATATTTTAAAAATTCACTAAATTAAAAATAATAAAAACAACAATTGTATCATGACCATAATTCCCTAAATTCTTATTATCAATATTTTCGATAGATAACCCTTCTAGAAATTGAATAACATGCTATTTTGTAACATATAAGAAAATTTAATTGATATATATGAGATAATGAAATGTTTTATCCTTCAAAATATCAAAATCATTTCCATTAAAAATTTGAATCCAATTTCCATTTAAAAAATTTGAATCATCTGTGAAATATAATAGATAATAATGTTTTTAAATCCAATAGAGACTTAAAAATTAAACTCCTAAAATATCTTGTCACAACTGTAGGTAGTTGTGCTATGATACAAATTTAAGAGGCACATGATCAGTAAAATAACTAAGTGGTGCTAGGGGGAGGTGGTAAAATTAATGATTTTTTAATTTTATTTTTATAATTCCAAACATCCTTCTCTATATATTAGATTTAAATTTATTTATTATATTTTCTTACAAGAGAAGGAATATATAGGTCATAATCAATTTACATGTTTTGGTACTCATTTTAAGAACTTGGTTCTTGGAATGGTCCAATAGAACTTGTGATCATATGATAAATATGTAATTTCATGTGATCCACTACAAGCAGGGAAAATCCTTAGAACCGAAAATGAAAGAGCCCCAACTATTTTTGTTCCTTCCATGAAATTAGTGTATTATGATCTAGTGCAATAATTTGTATTAGAAAATAAATTTTGAGTCTTACTGTAATGAAAAATATAAATTTTTTGGTGTGGTGATGAAGTGACTTTGGTTTTTTCCATTAAGAAATTAGAATATCTGTTAGAATACATTTCAAGCCATGCATTGATCCAGTTTTGGATTCCAGGTCCCAGAGACCCCCAACATGATTATAATAAAAATAATAAATATTTTACATCACAACACACAATTTATGTGGTAATATGATTTAAATCATGAGTGGAGTCTCAGATCAGAAATATGAGATTTCGATTGAGTTCAAAATTTGTTTTTCCCTTATGTATGACATAATTTTTTTTACGTTGGGGGCGCTGCGTCGTAGGTGACTTATAGGAAAGTTTTTAAAGTGAGGATATTTTTTATAAAAATTAAATCAATATCCACTTCCAATCCATTGTGTGATCATATAAAATGAGATCCCCCTTTCCCCCCAATGGAGTCACAAACGAACTGAGGCATATCCCTAGAGAATAGTCTCCACTGTTCTCTGATCATGATTGAGAATGCTTCCATATCATGTAGCAGCATCTCGCGAGTGACAATTTGAACTAGGAGAATCAAATTTTATCCATGAGGTTAGAGGATTTGAGTTTTATTTACTTTATAATTTTAAGGAAAATTTTTATGGTTATAGATCCCTCTTACAACTTCTAGATATCCCCTTTGGGTTGATCTATAAGAACCATGGGAAATATAGGTGATATGAGTGGCTCATGGGTAATTCTCATTTGGAATACTATATCATTAATTGTGTAGTGTAGGGTCACATGTCATGTGTTTTTCTTGATCATAGAAGATCCCTTTTTATGATTAATCACTATGTACTAGGGTTACACATCATGTTGTGCGCACAAGTTATGTTTCCATGAATCATGGGAAGGGTATCCATGACAATGGACATGGATATGTAATTGTACATGAATAGAGTACACAAGAACATGGTGCCAGACACGAGCCTGGAAAAGAGACAAGGAAAAGGGCCAGTTATCCATGACATGCCAAGTGTGAGTAGTAACGTTCATTTATTCATACTTAGTTGATCGATTCATGTGGGAAAAGACTTGGCTAAAAGACCATTTGAGGTGAGACACACTGGGTACACTATGTATACACAATGTAATACCAGATGGACATCATAGAAAAGTATAAGAGAACATGAATGGATGATCGAGTGGGGTCACATGCTATGTTGAATCCATTACATACTGTGTATAGTTTCTTGGAGTCTTCTGCCTATTTTATCTCCTTTTACCTTAGTGGTGATCCCTTATCTAGAAGGATATCTCAGTATGGGTTTTGGAATTGTCAAGCGTATGGCTCCCATCATTTTGGAATGTATTCAAAGGGTTTTCATAATAGTAGGGTCTAAAATTCCTTTCTATAGGGAAAATTTATGTAGGGTTTATGTAACATTAGGAGTATAATCCCCGGCTTCATGGGTTATACCATGTGGGGTTTATGGAATCTCTATGAGAAAACCTACATGAGTTGAGATTAGATATCTAATTGATATGAACTCTGGGAAGATAGATTGGGTTTTGGTGTCCCACAGTGGTATTGGGTGAGATCATCCTTCTATGTGATAGTACCTTTTATTGTATCATGTAGGGTAAGCGGAGTCCCCTATCAGTTATGGATGAGATCCTATATATGTGTATCATGATCCACTGGGTTCCGGAATGACTTTATTCATCGAATGATCCAAATGGGATATTGTCTTAGATTATTACACCTAGGATGGGGGGATGTTCCATTGAAGTTATGACTATATAGACTAGTATCTCACATATGTTCGATGAAGGATGATTGATTCGTTCCCTATGGAGTGTATATCTTAGAAGAGTTCCATATGGGATGGAAAAGATCAAGGAGTGAGTTCTCCTAGGGTAGTGTTTTCTCTGAACCTCAAATATAATCCTATAATGGTATTTTATGTTAGTACCTCTAGAAGATTTGATTTTGAGATGAGTATATATGGGTCATTTTAGTGTTACCCTATGTTATTGTCACCTTTCATTGTTGAAAGACCACATGGATAGAGCTGAAATGTTCTATATAGATGAGGGTGGTTAGGATGAAGTTTTTCTCTCATTTGGGTTCCCTCTGGCTGGTTTGAGAAAACACTATATTTTTTGGACCCATTGTTTTTGGTAATTGGGGTTCCTTATGATTGTTTCTATACACCTTCATTGGTCTTTTCCTACACATGTCATTTCTTTTACAGATGATAGGCCTTTCCACAAATTATGTGAATAAATCAGAGTTGCTGGAGCTTTTTAAGCTAGACCGACCAAGGTGATTACCAATGAATGGACATGTAGATTTCATATTATTATATTTTATTGACATCCCCTCCATTTGAGAAGGTCATATTCTATTACAATTTTTTGTGGGATTGATGTATGAATGAATTTATTTTTACATTTATATAATATATTCGGTTTTTTGATGTAGAAGTTTTTGGTTTCATGTGCACATGTACCACTGCATAAGGCCTCAAATATGTGTGATATTCCTACTCTTCTCTAGAAACTAGACCATAGCCTATTGGTGGTGTGCTTGGGGTAGTCTTGTCTCATGTCGCATTGGGTCAGACCATGAAAGCTAAAATGTTCTTATTATTATTTTCATGCAAATCATAATGATTTTACTACTTTAAATATAATTAAAAACTACAAGGAAGAATTAATTTCAATATCATCATTTTCAGAATTTTATTCGGCATTTGTTAAATTACAACAATGAATAATTATTCCTACCTCTATTCAAAAAAATTCATTATAAACTATCATAATTTCATTTTTCAAAAACTCACTCACCTATCCTTTCTTTGTATTTGATGAATATTTATATATACATGTTATCTCATGATTAATATTCCATAATATCCTAATACATTTTTAAATTCCAAACAATAATAATAGAGTATCATGAATTAAAATTGGAATTCTACTAATGTCTGATATATCCTCATTGAGAAATATTTAATTTATATCGATAACAAATGGAATAATTCCATGTAATAACTATCTCATAATCTTGGAATTCTTCCCCATTAAATCGGTGACCCTGTACTTCATCCAGTAAGCATGAATTTGAAATAATGAGTCCATATATGATATTTTTTAGTCCTCTTTATGTAAATTTTTTCTTAATTTGTGGCACAAACATCATGATTTATTATTCTATCTTCAATTTTTTCATTCTTTTTCTTTCAGCCACTTGGATTACTTCTCGTTCCTTCCATTATATTCCATGAATTATAACATCACAATTTTATGAAATAATACACATTATTATCATTACTATGAACATATAACCAAGTAATTTATATCAATTAAAGAAAGATAATGTATATTCTTATAATTATGAATGATGATTTCATCCATTATAATAGTGAATTATCTTTCACATTTTTATTCTTATTAATTTTTAAAGCTACCAAAAATAATAATTATTATCATGATATTTTTTTATTAATTAAAAAAATGGAATCCTCTAGATTTTTTTCAATCTAATTTGAAAACATTTTAATCAATGGAATATGAACTAATAATCAACTCAATGAAATTTGTGGGGATTTCACAGTTGTAGGTAGGACATACACGCGTTTCTCGCTAGCATGGTCCCCAAATGGGAATGTAGTGGAAGGAGGTAGTGACATGATGAGGAACGGGGGATGATATGGGTGGTATTCATGACAATAGTGAATGAAAGGAAATGGATGTCGGGATAGTCAGTTGAGGATGATCAAGGAATTGAAGGTTCGACGTGGTGATCTCCAAATGCTTTGATGGTGGAGGGAGAAAGCATAAGGGGATAAACATTGGTTTTTATTATAAATGTGTGGGAGGTCACACGATCAGTCCACATCACCAAAGATGTGGGTGGGAGGGAATTGATGTAAGGAATGTGAGATAATTTCCTATTGACCATCTTCTTCCAAATAATTAATTTTTTTTAATGGATGGGACATTATTACACATCAAAGGGACCTTAGGCAAGAAAAATGGTATTTCAATATACATGAACATTGGGTCATATAAGGGAAACCTCTCAACCTAGTTGAAAAGTTATCTTTCATTCCTTTAAAAATGGCCCTCAAACCGAACCTATTATGAAAATTAGTTTTAACAAATATCTCAATAGATTTTCAAATATTTAAAATTACTATTTCACCCTATAAATTCATTTAAAAATTTCTATGTATGGAACTAAATTCGAGTAATATCAACTTGTAGAAGTGACAATGCAGATCTACTATTTGGATCTATCGCGAAAGGTATTTTAGATCGAACACATGACTTATTCTTGATCGATGGTAATTTAGATAAACTCTATAACTCAATAATAATAGAAAACATGTACAAATCATCAACCATGAAGATAAACCATAAGGTTGTATTATTTTTTTGAAATTTTATATCTACTTAATTATAAAATAAATTGAATGTTCTATTATGACTGACCTGGAGGATCAAATGCATATGAAAGTACATCAACCATGCCTATATGACTAATAATGGCGATCAAAAGTATCTATAATTCAATAGAATGTATAAAAATAATGATTATATAACCAACCATTAATTGAACATGTTAATCCCTGATCACTGGAACAACAACAAGTGCATCGTTCCTATTACCCATTCCTTTCTCAATCTAATAATTCAACACATACTTCTACATAAACTAGGGAATGCTTTAATAATATCTAGGTCTTCCCAAACTACATAGGAATCTTTTGTAAGATTTTTTTGGTATCATTCCTTTATTACCTAATACATATCCATGATTTCCATTAAGGAAATAATTATAATATTCATATTAACTTGAATATGATTTATGTGTTGAAAAAAATACAACACTAGAATCACATCCACATCAACATTTTCAAATAAGTATTCACTAGATAAAAACCATAAACAAAAGGGAATAAATAAATCTAATGGTATTTTTTAATAAATATTATGGAAGACTAAGTCTCAACATTTTGATTATGTTGTGAATGATTTAATTCAATTAATTACACCCCCTATAGGTGCTCATGTACTACTCTATATGAAATCAAACATATCAATGTGATTATAAATGGATCATCAAAGGTTGAACCTGGTGATAGTTTAGAAATTATATAATATTTCTCATATTAATGACCTTTTTCATCATATGGTTTGGGGAATGTAGTTATCCAATATCAATTTGAGATAATAATTCAATTATATGATATTTATTATAATTATTTTAGTAGTGGGAATGACCTATAAAAGTACACAATTCGGTAATTTGGGTTAATTAATATGAAGACATTGTTTATACACATTATTAATAGTGTATTGGAACTATATCCCTACTATTTCAATGATTCATCAATTAATAATATTCAATAGTAATACAATTTTAGGATGGAACAAAAATTCCAAATAGAAATTTTTGAATGTAAGTTAAGAGATATTTAACAATATTCTAATATATTGAAGTGTTTGATCAAGATTAATGTGATACACTTCTTGGGGATTGTGATGTCGGGCAAAAATATATTACTTGACCAAAAGAAGATCATTTATTTTTCTTTTCTCGAGCATCCAATAAACAATTTCATGTTTTTTTATTTCCTATGATAGACTGGTTACTACCAATGATTAATCTTCAACCTCTCCTGATATGAAGTGATGATAAAATATTTGAATATAAAATAGGTGATGTTCCTCTATCTAGGTTCTTATAAGAGGTACTTTCAATATTTTCTAGGGAGGTATATGTATGCCTCAATATTTACCTTAACTTAGTTTGTAAAAGAGTATATATTGTATTTTGATACTTTTGGATTCAATCATGGGGTTGTTTTGATATATGTTGGGTGAGTGGTCCCTTATGGGTCTTGGTAATTGTGGTGGTATGAGCATGTTATCCAACTGATAATCTAGAGATTGATTTGGTGGTTTATGCACCAAAAGTGTGGTATTACTACATTTAATTTAGAATTTCATGGTGTAAAATAATTACAAGATCCTCATGTATATATATTATAACACATACATGAATTTAAATAATGTATTTGGGCCAAATAAAAATATTCTATTGATTTTGATATGGTGTTCACAGTAGAAAAAAAGAATATTATTGTTAACTAAATGAGAAGAAAGTATCAGAAATAAGTTTTGTGAGTGTCTTGTAGTTAGTGGATGATGATGAACCTCTTCACTAAGGAATTCAATGATATTTCAGAGTCTTAGGGTTGAGAAAACATAAAACATCTTATTATTTCATCCACAATTTTTAAAAGGGTGAAAAAGAGTTTATTATCTAAATAATCATTACTAGTGATGAGGAAAGTTAAATATTGTATGTTCCACCACTTGATTGGACTTTTGATGAAAAGATTATCCTCTATATAAGAGGATGTGTTTTAGTATTTATGATTATGAATAAGGAGTTTATGTCGGACTCACATGTCCCAGGAATAGTTGTTTAATAGATAATTACATGATATATCAGGATATTCAAATTTTGTATTGGAGTCCCTTAAAGAAGAAGGTTATATTGGGGTTTAACTCAATATAATTCACCTATTAGTAGGTGAACAATGAAAATAAATGACCATCACTCATTTATCATTTATTTATTATTCTTATGGAAAATTGGGGTGATGTGACTATGGACTTTGTGATGGGAATATTGACATTGTTCAGGGTAGGGATGAGTTATGGATTATCATAAAGTAGTTAATGAAGCTCATATATTTCAAATTAATTTGGGATATTAATTCTATCAGTGAGTTTGGAAATGATATTTGTTTATTATATTTTGTTTCTAAATTAGTTTTCTCATAATATATTTTTTAACAAAAATTATCTTCATAAATTGTTCTTCTAGTGTGTGATATAGAAGGTTCATGATACATTGGAAGTTTGGGAACTACATTCAATGCTTTGACCAAATCGATGTCTAAGAAAAATATAAGGGTGTTTGATGATATCATTCATTCATTTTCCTTGAATTTATTTTTTCATGGGACAACCAACTCTTCCTTATAGAGTTTTTCAATAGTAATAGTTAACATAACTATTTATGGTACATTTTTAGGATTTATATGGTTTAATATATAGGTCACCATTCTGTTTGTTAGAGGTTAGAGAGTGTATGGTTTTTAGGAAAGGTGTCATAAATGATATTTCATATAACAACCTTATATGTTATTACATTTTTCTTTATACATAAATATTATTTCTTTGTGAGATTACATTACACGCCACAATGAGTTTAATTGAACCCTATTATACTGTTGAAATTTTATTATTGAATATGAAAGTTATCTATTAGCCATTAGATTTTTAGGTATGAATAGGACAAACAAAATTATGTTTTTTTGTTTCTAAATTTGTTTAAAATAAATCCATTCATCATCAATTTTATTGAAATGAAAATAAATGTGTCTGATGATGGATAATAATTTTTTGTTCTAAAAAATTGGTTTTATTTAAATATATCATAAAAATATTTTCTATAGTTATATAAATTATATCTAATAAATACATTATATATTTTCAAATTATCATATTAAAATTTTCATAGGGTGATTTGTTTGGATTTTTCACATACAAATAATTGTTTAGTTTGTATTCGAAATTACATATTTTTGTAGAAGTGATTTTAATTTTTATTAAAAAACTCCATTTATGGTTTGAATTTAATCTCAAAGTTACATAATTCATATTATTAAACTAATTTTAATAATCATTATATCTTATTCTTATATTTGGTCATTTTTAGTTTTAACAAGCATATATTTCAAAAAATAGTTTTTTCCATTGTGTTTTAATAATTTATATTAAAATTGATTTCTTGCACATATAAGATTTGAATGTATAAAAAGGATCTGTTATTTGTAATTAGGATTTTAAAATTATAAAATAAATTTATTTTATTTTCAGTCATTATGAGTTGAAACCATGGTAAATATTTTCTATCCTATTATGGGTAAAATAGGTTAAAAAAAGGATAAAACATTTGGATAAGGATTTAAAATTTATCTAACACTTGAATTTATCCTACTGGCTGTTTTTAATTAATCAATTATCAACTTTGTTTCAAATATATGGACACTTGGTTCCATTTTTCATTTATTATTACCATTATAGTTTTTAGGAAAAGTGTAAATAACAAATTTAACTCTCTTGATTTTAATATCTCTTATATTGTTTTCATAAGAATAAAAAGTGGTTAGGTTAAATTAGTTATTTTTATATTGAATATAAAATATTAAATTATTTTTAATTTTTAATTATTTGATAATTAACTTAATTGTTTACACAATTCCAATATAGTATTTTTGGGATTAAAAAAACCCAAAATAAATTATTTTAAAAATTATAAAATTTAAAAATTTATAGATTTTTTTTTCAAATTTATTATATATAAGTATATCATATTTGATAAATTTTAATAGTTTATAGTTTAATTGAATATAAATATTTATTTATTTATAATCAATGTAAATTAATTGATCAAACTATCAAACAAATGATATTCTCTAATAAAAAATAATTTATAAATTAAATTAAAAACCATAGAAATGATATATTAAACATAGTAAATGGTAAATGGTTTAATGTATCTACCATGAGAGATTTATGCGTCACTTATCCATTATTCTTACATTATTTAGCCTCAAATATTAGGGAAATTTGATACTATGATTGTTATAAAAAGGCTTAATAGGGGGTGGGGGTTAAAACTAAGAGATAAGGGTTATAACATCCCTCATGCTTGTATAAATATTTTTAGATGAGATAACATAAACATTTAATAATTATATATTCGAAATATATCAATTTTGTGTAAGATTAATATAATAAATGATTTAACGTAATTTAATACATTATGAATTTCTAATAGTGACCCTCTCCAATGTTTTAAAAGGGAACCCCCTATTATCTATTAACAACACCTATTTTTCCTTATATATCAACCATGAAATACGATAATTCCTTTCTATCTTCCTTACTCATGTCCTTGAGCATATTGTCATTCTAAAATACCACCCATCCCGTTATTATACTATAATACAAAAAAGTTTTTTGATGAAGATGTATAGAAATTAATTGAGTAGTTTCAATTTTAAATCAACTTTTGTAACCTCTAAATGGATGTTATAAATTTTAAAATAATGAATTCAGTATCATAAATATAATAAAAGGTTATTATGATGATTTTATATCAATTATCCACTTCCATTCCTTCACATGGGAAACAAAAACATCCCTCATTGTGTATATGAGGACTACCATCTCTACAAAGTGAAGTATTTCATTTTTCATCACCACATTGGATTTATGGCCCTAGTAAAGGGAATAATTAATATATATGTGAATTATATTATATTATTATCATTTTTTAATTTTTAATTATTATTTAACATTCCCTCATTCCTCACTTTGAAAAATTGAAAATCACTCTTGCGTATTTTAAAACTAATATCTCTATAGAGTGATGTGATTAACTTTTCATCTCCTACTTATATGAATAGCTATAAAATTTTATATAATTATAAAATATTTAATTGATGAATTTAAAAAAAATTATTGATAGTAAATAATCACGATGAAAGTGTAATGATTGGGACTTTTGAACAAAAACATGCATGAAAATGTAGCTATAGTCATCCAATAGAGTGATTTTAATTTAAAAATATAAATAAATAATATATGATATGATATATATATGTGTGTGTATTGTTGTGAAATAAATATATAATAAATATTTATTTATTTTATATGTTTTTTGAACATGTATGAACAGATAATATGCTTTTGGTAATGGATTTCTCTTTCAATACCATTTTAATCCAGATTGTTTCTGCTTGAATTTCTGTTAAGAAAATTTTATAATACTTTTCTAATGAATCGATATAAATTTTTTCTCATATGGATATTCATGTAATTATTCTATAATATTAACATTTTACATTATTTGTTAAGTTAAATCATTTATAATATTTTTTTGAGAAAATCAGACAAATTTCTTCTTCGATAAGGTATATCTTTCTTATATGTTAGTATTTTCATTAAAACAATTTCAAGAATATTTTACTCTTCTACTATTTATAATTTCTTTTTTTACTAATGATATATATTTTTATGTTTTTTAGCCAAATTAATATTTTTATCATCTTACAAATGAGTTGTTTTTGGTTTTTTAAAGAAAATGTGAAAGGAATATTTATTTTAACCTACACGACATGAATGAAATTTATGGCCATCATGAAATATTTGAAAATTATGTATTCCATTAAAATTTTATATGTTTTCTTTAAAATAAATTTGTTTCCATAATACTTTGTAAATTCATAGATTTTACAGATTTAATGTCCAAAATTAAATTCATATTTTCCCCAATAAATATTCAAGTGATATTTTAATGGAATGTTCATCGATAATAAAATCCATGATATTAATTATGATATACATGGTATATGATACAATTATACAATCCTTATTCATTTTATAAATGGTTTTTGATTATGATGATTATATTTTTATTAATCCTTTTATATTCAATGGGTTACGATATGATAAAATAATAAAATATTATTAAAACATATTTCCTTTCCATGGGTTATGTTTTGCTGAATATATGAATGGTTTATGATCTTGTGGAACATATATTTATTGTTTTAATTATGTTATTGGTGGATACAAAATTATATAACTCTCTAATTCATAGGAAAAAAGTTATATCTCATAAAATAATGAAGGTAAATAAGTTATTATGTTCGGTCTACTATGGGAAACATGTATGGATTCCTAATCAACTGTGGGAAAATAGGGATGATTCCTAATCATTTATCATATTAGAGAGATGTGTTTACTATATACCCAATATTTGTTGATATTGATTATATTTAACCATGAAATATTAAATTATTTCTATAACAATGGTGGTTCTAATATTTTATGAAATTTTTTTATTCTTAGAATTTGAAAACATAGTTCAATATTGATTAGTGATGATTTCTCACTATTATTATTAATGTATTTCAAAAAATAAATATTAATACCATGATTCATGTAGGGAACCTGACCACATTAACCATGAGCCAATGTCTTCTTTATTACATTATCATTATAAATAACGAATCACATCCCTATGGACCAAACAGTTTATTAGTATTAGAAAAATATATATACACATTATAACCATATTAAATTATTTGAAAAAAATTATAAAATAATTTATTTTTTCAAGAATACAAATATCCCCTCTCAAATATCATTTCATATTATTCCCCGATAAATTTCTGGATTCAAGGGAAAAGAAACACAATAACGGTGAGCTCAATTTTCCAATATGAGTTATGTAAAGAGGAATATATCATAAGTGAAAGAGGAATAATCAATAAGGAATAATAAATTTGTAATGCTATTTATCTAAAAACGTATTTAAATTATTCAATAACATTAATATTTTTTATGTAATTAATTATCAAAATGGAATGTTAAATAAAAAACAAGAATTATTAAATAATTAAACATAGAATAAAATGAATCAAGAGATAATTTAATTATTAAAATATCATGGGTAATATTAATTGAATTCATATTAAAGAAAAAATATTAATTATTATAAATAATTATCATAGGAATCAGGATAACTTTACATTTAATACCATTTTAATGAGAGTTAAAACTAATTATTAGTTATACACAAGAAACCCATTTCACTCAGTATAGCCAACAGATTCCTCTCCTGATACTATTGATACATAGAGGGGTTGTCTATGACTTGACCCCACCAATATAATCATATAAAATGTATTCATTATATATCTATTAATTTATTTAATTCATTAACCAATATGTTTTATCAGAAAATATCTCCATCGAGTAAGAAATAAGATTTAACAATTATATCCCCAGCAAATCATATGGAATTCAAAGTAAAAGGCCATATTTATAAATGATATATTAATTATGTAATAATTATATTTACTATAAATGATATAGATACTTAGGTAGTCTTTAATGTCTAATGATAACAACATAATGAATATTTCATTGTAAAGTTAATTATTAAAAAACTAACAAAGAAACAGAATGCCATTACTTTCCCTGGTCAAACTAATAGTAAAACACCATGGTAAGTAGTAAAGATGTTATAAGTATACATATTCATAGCGGATCATGAGTTTATCAATGGTTTTATTTCATTGATGAATATAAATACCATAAAAATTGCATTAAACACATTCTTGTGGAAAATAAATTTTCTTATTTGAAAAT
The DNA here is from genome assembly GCA_963277665.1 of Viscum album. Classification (NCBI taxonomy): domain Eukaryota; kingdom Viridiplantae; phylum Streptophyta; class Magnoliopsida; order Santalales; family Viscaceae; genus Viscum; species Viscum album. Next base: position 1,985,699,120 of record OY728119.1, read on the forward strand.
ATTGATAAAACAAAAACATCCTAATATATAATGAAAATATATTACATTTAAACTAACCTTTAAAACATTTTATGGACTATAAAAAATATTTAGTGGTCATGATGTTGGGATATTCCTTACACTCCATACAAGTGAAAATAAGGATTAATTTAACTTTATCAGCAAAATACAAACATGGATCATCTAGAAAATTACTTGTCAAATTATTTATTTTTTTAAAAAAGAAAAAAAATGTACAAATTTATTTAAAATTCATCTGGATAATTTTAACAACATTTTTTTAAAAAAAATTCGAGTACATGGTTTTGGGAGAAAATTGATTTTTTACGTAAGGGAGAAATAAACATGGAAATTTATAAAGGTATTTTATTAATAATTTTATGTACCAGAGAGAGAAATATGGTTATATTACATGGTAAAATTCTAATTGAATGTATTATAATAAGATTAATGGGGGTTATAATAAAATTATCAAACAATTTCATTCTATAAAAATTCATTTATAGTCCCCAATTAAAATTGGATTGAAACAAAAATCTCTTATGTATTTCAATTATTTTGAATCATATACCCCATTACTGGAATAACATAAAATGAAACATTTAATACCTTTAATATAATATATTCATGATATAACATATCAAATTTTTATTAGATACACTTCATTAAAAAATATATATTTATAACATCACATATGTCCCAATGAAGATAATTTTAGATGAGAACCCATTTCATTGACCATAACGTTGATGTGAGAATTAATCAGGGAATTGATTACTTGTCTCAAACGTAAATACACAATAAACTATTGGGAATACAATATAATATATTCCATAGTCATTAAAACATAATCTATGAACACAAATGAAAATTTATAAGTAATATAACCCAATGAAAACAAATTTAGTTAAAAATTGTATACCGCATTATAATTTCCACGTAAAATACAAATGGATGAAATAATTAAAATTAAAACCTAAAATAAAATTATGTATGATTATAAATAATATTAAATGTATATTGGGTCCTTATATACTTTTTATAATAAATTTATGTGCCTAAAAATATAATATTCCTCAATAATGGGAAATAGTGATGAATTCCCCCACATCATAATTGCCTTTGGTTGAACATCATATAACCTCATTTATAATGGTTTTAATAATGTTATTTATTTGTAATAGGACAATATTAATATTTATAATATCATATATTATTCCATTATTACATTTTACCACCCTTTTGATGATAATATTTATTCATTTTCATTGTTTATGGTCTTAATTGCCTTGTTTTCTCATGCATTTATTCCATGAAGAAACTAGTTTTTATTAATGTTATATAGTTACATAATATATAGAACAATATTAATATTTTAAATATATTTTTTTTTCAAATACTTTTTTACAATAATTTTTTTAATTTTTAACCTGGAGAAGTGGTCACATCACTTCGTGGTGAGAGTAGGCTATACGTATACAAGATAAATGTTATTATTCCCTTAAAGAATGAAAGAGAAAAAAAGTAGGTTGTGTATTAATTTTAAACTATTCATATAATTATATATATATCACATATATTCAATAAATATTTCATTATTACCTTTCATATACTTTTAATTGAAAAACGAACCATGTCACATCACTAAGTGTTAGTCAAACATAAACCTTAGTTATGTTCTAATATTTTAAATTGAATTGAATATATAAAGGTATAAATGATATTAAAATTACCTAATTATTATTATATAATAATTATAACAAAAAAATTTAAATCTATATTTATAACCATCCCTGAAATGTGGTGATGGTAAATTAATTACATTGGTTCATGTGGCGTTAGTCCTTGGTACACTTGATTGATGATTTCATTTCACATTTTATGGAAGAGGATATTAATAGAGGAAGTGGACATAAAATAATAAAATATAATAATATAGGATATAGTTTAGATATTTCTAAATCATATTTTATAATAATTTAATTATTTGGAATACGAATCAACATAGAAATGATTGTTTAAGAACGTTATCTTTCATTCAAACAACTTCTTTAGGGTTTTACTGTGTGCCTTCCTAGTTTAGATGCTTAACCAATATAAGTGATCTAGGATGCTGGTATAGAAGTAAGGAAGTTATATTTTAGGTCTTGGATGAACCAAATAGATTTGGATGTTTGAAGAGCGTAGTATGGAGGCGACCTTTTAAATGTGGGGGAGAAGACACATATTGATTTTTTGAAATGAATCAATTACATCCATGTTATTATAATTCCAAAATAAACCATAATTAAACTTTACAGACCCTTAGTTGTTATAAGGAAAAAATATATCTAATAAATGGATGTTGAAATGTTATTAGGTTATTTTATCCTTTATTTTTTTATTTAAATCATTGTAAATTATTTTTCACCTTAACAATGATAGTTAATTTTAATATTTTTTTAATAATGTTAAAAATTTAAGTTGAACATATAATATAATATAATTAATTATTATTCTAAATATGGAATCCATTATTTCAAATTTGATTCACATATTTGGAATAATAAATTTAGAATTATACCCACAGTCGTGATGAAAATGTGGGTTTCCAATGATAAAATTCTCATAAGTATAGAAGGACATAATATAAAAATGGAATTTAAAATTGATCCCAATGACCTAAATTAGATAACATTAATATAATATAAGTAACTTTACTTTAAAAAAATTAAAATATAATTTGACCTTGTAAATTATTCAAACAAAATGGAATTTTAAAAAACATTATTTTTCAGAATTCATTGAAAAATGTATGAATTCTAAATAATCCCATAAATTCAACCAAAGATAATTTTTCTATGATGATTTTAAAAATTATGTTCCTTTTATAATTTTTTTGATAATATAGGTAAAATTTAATATTAAATTATGTGTGTAAAGCATTATTATGTAGTCTTTTAGAAAAATATTTTTTTGTTCAGAAAATTGTTTGTTTGGTTTTATATGATTATTAATTTATGTTTAATCAATAAAAAACAATAATTTTAAAAAATTAGTTAGTAATATTAATATCCAAAAATTTTATGACTAGGTTATAATGTTGTACTATAGTATGATTGATTTATTAATGGTGTTTCCTATTCTGCTAGGTATCAAAGTGGTAGAATTTATTTAAAAATAAATATATCAAAATGTATTGGGGTGTTACATTCTTTTCCATGGTCGATGTAACATGTCATATAATACATGAAACTGATATTTTATATTTTGAAACCATAGGGTTTTACATTCCCCCGTAATTAATAAATTTTATCCTCATAATTTTTTCATGATCTCAGAAATCAATGTTTTTTTTATTTAGAAATACCACTGTTGAAAAAGATCCTACATAATAAAAGGGTTAATAAAAATTACTCTAGAATAGTGATAGAGGAAAATATGAATGTAATATAGAATAACAAATAACTATGTTTTTATTTAGGATTTCATAGGTTGAAAATATGGATATGTATATAGAAGAAAATAAAACAAATAGAGACTGATAGAGAAAATTTATCATTAGTAGGTGAATGATCAATGGAATGTTAAGTACCACAAAACAAAAAAAATTAGGCTAAGTTAAAATATAGTTAATTCATCAAATATGAAGGTAATTGGAAATAAATTTAAATTTCAAAATCTTATTCAAATATCCTACGAATTATTTTATTATTTAAAAATATAATGCAACATTCATACTAGATATTTTTCTATTTTATATGATTTGTTTAATCCATTGGATACGATTTGATCAATTTACAATTCATATCTTACTCAAATAAATGAATATCCAAAATGATTTTTTAAATGAGGAACTAAAATAAACACTCAATAGTTTATATGATCATTAAAAGGGTGATATAATTTTCTATATATTTATAAATATAATATATAACAAATATAGTTTTCACAAGTTATTAGTCTATCAACAAAAATTGTAACACCACTCATTAATTATTTATATTTATTAATAAAGTCATTTTTTAATAAAATTGAGAAAATTAACATAGACAACATGTTGTTTAGTGGTAGGTGAAAAACGTTATCATTCTTCGAGTTTGAATTCATGCACTGTGACCTTCATCAGGTACAATGATGTTTTCACCCATCATGTGGGTTTCTTACTTGCCAAAATATATTAATTACTATATCATTCCCTAATTTTGATGACCCATAATTACTACAACATCAAAGAAAATATAAACATTAATGATTACCAATAAATATAGTTGTATCTTCCAAAAAATTTAAAGGTATTCATTCTCAAATAATGTTATTATATACTAAACCAAGGGGTTATTTTCTATCAAATTGTTTCCAAAAATATCCTTAAATATGTTATATTAAAAAAATCAAAATATGTGTTTATGATTATGAAATTATTACCATCCTTAAAATAATAATCCTAATATATTATCCATAACTATTAAGATAATGAATAAATTTTTTCTAATATTTAACAAAATCGTTACATGCATCGGGATTCATAAAACCGAAATACTGTTTTCATTAATTAGTTATAAAATGGCTTCTTGAATCCCAATATATCAATATATCAATAAATTTATTTTAACATAGACACTTAATTAGTCTAGGGGTAATCATTATAAGAGGGAATTGAATCTAGTGATAACCAAATTCCCTACTTTTAATACAATGAACAATAAAATAACCCTCTGAAAAATTTATTACCTGCCACATTACTCTTTATTTTTTCTCATAAACAAATTCCACTAATCAATTATTTTACAAAAATAATACATTTTCCCATTACGTAGATTCACAATATTGGGAATCACTTTAATATTTCTAATATAGATTAAATCCTTCCATCTTTCATTTATTATCAACTCCTCCTAAGATATAAGTAAAATCCATCCATCTCATCTTTAGTGAGTTTGAGTGTTGGTTAATGTATAGGATATTTATCATATTTTTTGTTAAATAACATGGAATAGTCATGATATCCTTTAATATATTGATCATCCCATTGAGATTCTAATAGTCATCATGTTTTCCCTCATATTAAATGTAAATATTATTTCTTCAGTTTTCTACAATCTAAAAAAACAAAAATCATATCATAAGTAACAATAATAACACTGGGAAACCAAAACATCATTTAATGGATATCTAAATCATGAATCCTTATTTTAAATATAATATTCCTTATGTTTATCATTGTATATTCATTGTCATCATCTATTCAAATACTTTACAATATTTCAACCTAAAAATTTTAATTATCAAAATTATATAAACTAGGAATGTCAAACAAGGGGCACAATAAGACCCAATTTCATATATCAGGTAATTCTCGAGTCATTAATGATATGTATTTTCAAATTTATTACCCGTACATACATATTTTCTAGTACCACAACCACATTTAGTATCCAAACATTAATTTATTTCCTGATGAAAACACATAATCTACATCTTACAAAAAATATCTGATTTTTTAAGTACTTATCATCATAGTCTATTATAGGGTTTTGATCTCGAATCAATTTCCCCCAAAATACAGTTCCCAAATATTCTAATAATATTCCTCTAATACTATCTTTATTCACCATGCCCATAGTATCCTAGATCATGTGTCTAATTTATTACAATGGCATAATATTTAGGTAATAACATCTCGAATGAATCAATAGTGTATTAATATTAGTAAAATAGATACATACATGATTACCATATTACATTTAAAAAAAAATAAAAAATTGTGTCTATTTTATAAAATATCATTATTACCTATAAAATATCTGTGCATATTATTTATTGTACACTTCCTTGATTTCTAGGAATGGAAAAAATAAGGATGTTCACAAATTCTAAGTAATAATTACATAATGTGGAAGATACCAAGACTATATAAAGAATAATAAATTTGGACTATATAACATTTAAAGGTAAATATCTATAAATAAATCCCTCTTAATCAATATCATGAATATCATGATTTTATAAGGAATAATTAGAATACAATTGTAAATAATTGAAATTACATTCCATTTAATGAGTAAAATGAGAATGAAATGCCTCAAAAGAGAATATCATATTGAAAATGTAATGGATGATGATAAATGAATTCTTAATAAAGTAAATTATTAATTATATGATTTCATGATCTCATGCATCATGATACCTCTTTTGTAAAGTGCTTTCAAAAGAATGTTTAAAATTATTGGGTAGGTTTACATGAAAAACCCATTTAATTAAAGATAGAGAACTGATTCTTATCATACGACTACAAATGAATCGTGGATTATTTAGACTCAGTAACCACCCATATCTACATTTCCAAATAAATCCTCATATATTGAATGATCGATTTATTTTATAAACAAATATGACTTATCATAAAATATCATTATTGAGTTAGGAATATAGATGACAAATAATTTACCAAACTAGTCATATAAATTTAAAACTATAATTCCATATAAACAAATGATACATGTTTAAATAATAATGATATCAATGATAATTAATACAGATATTTAATGTAAATATAAATTCAAATGATAACATGAAAAGATTCTTTCAATGGAAATTTATCAATTTAGATTATTAATAAAGAATGAGAATATCAAAAATTCCCAAGTCAATCTATTTTTAAACTATCTAGATAAATAATATGGATTTTATTAGTAGAAAAAAATCCATAATTGATCAAATGTATAACATATTTTAATTTCTTTTATGAATAGAAATACAATAAAAATTTTAGTAAAGTTATTCTTTTGTAAAATAACATTTTCAAACTATAAATATTTTCAAAACTAAATATCAAAAAATATTTTGTAAATAATTTTGTTTTAAAATAAACATAGAAAAATATAAATTAATCCATAAAACAATATGTTTTCATGATGGTGGAAAATTCTCCACATGTCATAGAGGTGAAAATAATGATTTTTTACACATTTATTGTAAATTACAAATAGGTATTATTTGGAAGATGACATGAATAATCCATTCAAAATATTTCAGAAAATGTAAAAAAATGGTAAAAATATGTTTAGTGTAATATATGGATAATGTTAAAAAAAATCAGAAAACATAGTTTTGGGTGAAAATGTAATTTCAACACACGTGATAAATAAAGATATATTTTCATAAAAACATTTTATTAATAATTTCAATTACAAAAAATATAAATAAGGTAGAGTTACATCAAAAAATGAAAAATATTTAGAAGATAATCAAAATAATTGTATTTATTAATAAATTATCAAATAATTTCCTTCAATGGAAATTCATGTATAATTCCAATAAAAATTTGATTGAAAAAATGATTTGTTATCATGTTTGAAATATTAAATCATAAACCCCATCAAATGAATAACATAAAACTTTTACATTAAATTACATGAATATAAAAATATTCAGGATATAATATATCAAAAAGCTAGTATGTACACATCTTAAAATAATTTTTCAAAATAATATGACATATATTTCCCAAAGAAGAAAATCCAAGACTTCTTACCCTTACGATGGTGATAACATTGATGTGAGAAATAATCGACGGATTTATTATGAGTATCAAATTGAAATCCACATAAAAATTATAAATAAAATTTTTTATTTTAAAAAATAATTTTACACTAAATCTTATAATATCCAAGATAACAAAGACACAATATAACCTAATGAAATGAAATTGAGTTATGAAATTTTTTACCATATGGAAAATATCAAATCAAATATCTAGGGTTGAAATTTTTCAAAATGATACATAAAATACAATTAATAATTGAATTTTAATTATATTATATTTAATATGGATAGTATATACACTATATAAAATAAATGAGGTTTATATCATTATAATATATATCAATGAATTTAATTTGGGTCGAACCCCATAAATCATACTTAATTTTAGTTGAAATTGATATAAAATATTTAATAATAGTTTTAGAAATATTTTTAATTTATTCCCAATACATTTTAATGAAAATAATATCATTTATCATCCTCTTATAACATTTTACCACCCACATGTTAATAAAATTTCATCATTTTTATTGTTTTTGATGTTAATTTCCATGTTTTCTAAAATTTGTTTTATTATTAAAGTTCCATTTTTATCATTATATATATATAATCTCCAATAAGGTATAAATATTTTTTTTATTAGATACATTTTCATAATAAATATGGAAATTTGAACAAGAATAATGGATCACATCACATTGTGAATGTTATAGGCTATATGTAAGCACAAGCCACGTTATCATTTAATTAATGGGAGAAATGGTAAGGAAGTGATTTATAAGTTATTTTTATAGAATAAATACTGTTTAATATATATCACATGTGCCCGACGAGTTTTCTTAATACTTATTGACTAAATTTTAGGTGAAATTGAATCCCATCTCTTCGCGAGGGGATAATCCTCCATATAAAGGAGCGACATTATCATATTATAAATGGAATGAAACATAAGAATTTATATGTGATATTAAAATTAAATATGTATAATAATATCATAAATATAAAATAAATTATTTAAATATGTCATTATATCCAACCATTGAATGTCGTGATTGAAAATGAATTAAATCGTTTTATGAAGTGTTAGTCCGCCTTACTGAGAATATGTAATTTTATTAAATATTAAGGAATAAAATATGGATATAATAAATTTAATTAACATAATAATATATATATATATTTATGAAACTATTGTTATTATATTATCATGGTTTGATAAGAATTTACGGAGTTTGAGGAAAAAATAAAACAAAACTTCTTATTTAAGAGAGTTTCCTCTTCTTTGGACTACATTATGTTTTCACTAAAATACATTTTTGGGTGTATTATGATCAAAAAATTGTTTCTAGGATGTTTCTATGTGATTAAAGAAGCTATTTGGGTCGGTATTTTAAATATTAATTGTCTTTGTTTTGTGTAAAGTAGAGGATAGTTGTGTCATTTTATAACAGGGGGAGAGTTGACACATGAATTTTTTTAAAATAATTAATTAATCCAAAAATTTTATCTTGAAATAGACTAAAAAATTATCCATTATAGACCCATCAGGGTTATAATATCCTTATATGACAATAAATGTTTTTTGGGAAAAAAAATTAATTCACATTTGGCCATATATTTTTTTCCACCTATAGTAAATCAGTTTTTACCAAACCCTGAAAATTAATATTAACCACTTTTTCTATTCATAAAGGAATAAAATTATATTGAAAAAATTATATATGAGAAATTATTATTATTCAAAATATTAAATATATTATTCTAAATTTAATACATAGATGTGGTAGAATTCTATTTAAAATAATACCCACATAGGTGAGGTAAAAGTAGGTTTCTAAAGAGGATGTTTTCATAAGTATATATGTTTTTAACATAAAAAGTATCTATAAAATAGAATATAAGGACATAAATTTGTTAACTACTTACATAATTGAACACATTTTCCTTCAAGACAAATTTTTAAAAAATTTACATTGAAAATTATTTAATAGAAAATGTAATTTTTTTTAAAAAATACGTGTTTTTTTAACTATTCATAAAAAATGGAAACACATTATATAAATCCCAAAAATTTCACATAAGATAATTTTAATATTATTATCTCATGAATTATGATCATTTTGTCAAATAATTTTCATAAATTTGGTAAAAATTATTTTTTAATTATGTGAAAGAAGCATGACTATACCATATTTTAGAAAAATATAGTTTTATTGAAAACAATTCTATTTTTCTTTTAAATGATTATTATTTTATTTATTATAAATATAGAAAAATAATTTTCAATTTTTATTTAATACTATTTATACCCACCAATTTAATGTCTAGGTTACAATCGTATACTATACTACAGTTCATTTAGACTCGGGATTTCATGTTATATATGCCATCGAACACAACTATTTTCCTTTTAAAAACCCATTTTGTTACAATTCATGATTAATATCTAAGATAAATTCGGTATTAACATTTTTAGTTGAGAATATAATATCAAATCATTTTTACTATCTTATTCTTTAATACAATCATTAATTTTTATCAATGTGTTTACCCTTATTGGGAATTTGAGCCCACATTTTCATTTGAATCCATTCCAATGGTTATAAAGAATGGTTTTATGTAGGGTGTGTGAAGAAGGGTATAATGTTGGAATAAAATTAATAGAGATGATTAATAATGAACCTAAATAATATTTTTTTTTGTTTATACTCTGCAATATAACTAAGCCTTTACAGTTATGGAATGGATTGTATTGTTATGTATTTAATATTCATCAGTGATGATTGAATTTTTATATAGAGAAGGAATGGGTTGCCTCGATTGGTGTTAGAGATATTGTATTCAATTGATTTCTAAAAATGTAAATTTTAAACTCCTCATTAAAATAAAAATTAAATTTATATTATGTTGAACCATACAAGCTTAAATAGTGTAATATAACTAAATTAGGGGGTTGATCCCATGAAGTTAAGGGAATACAATGAAAAATCTTTTCCAAATGTTGGGTCACCCCAATATTAATTGCATATTCTAAAATAAATTAACGATTAAATTTTGTTATATATATATATATATTCATATTTAAAAGAAAAAATAGTGACAAATATGATTCCATGGGTATTTTGGAAAAATAGAAATTCCAACTACACTAGTAATGTAATCATATCCAATTTTTGGATAATCGATCTATTTTATTGATATAGAATGCGGTAAATCAATATAAATAATCAAGATAATCCTATTTTATAATGGATGTGTAAATTAAAAATACTTTTATGCATTATGATAATATTATAATCATAAATGAATAATCCAATTTCATTTTCGATATTTAATTAATTTTATCACGATGGTTTTCCTCTACTAGGAAACACCCAATTTTATTGATTTAGTATCAAATGTAAAAAATGATAATTGAAAACCCAAAATAGTTTCATAAAACATTGTTCAAGTGATGAAGAAATAGAAAAAATTGTTACATAATCATTTTGGCTGACTCTACCCTCCAATATATATTTATCCAATCTCCATTAGCTGATCGGAAACACAAGATAAAAAAAAATAAAAAAAAATTAATAGAAAGGAAATATTTTAGTACAAATAATTTCATTAAGATATGAATCATTTAATTATATAGAATATTAAAAGATAACATATTATGAAAACAATTATTAACTAAGCTGAAATATCTCTAGGTATAAAACTCTATCATAAGCTGCCTAATGATGGATGAACAACCTAGTCCTCTGTGAAAAATTAATCATTTTATACCAATTTATTTTAGTCCTCTGTTTTTCATGTCAAAACTCTCAACAACCCCCTTTATTAGGAAAAAAATATAAACTTTCATGACTCTGAATGTGACACATTCCCATGGTGAGTTAGAAATTCTGTGGGTGAATAGATATTCATGTGGTTAATCAATAGGGTGAAAGGAAATTCATGGGTTGAAATGAAAATCACTTGGTAAGTTGGTTATTCATGTGGTGAAATAAAATTTATAGTGTTAATTCTTTGGTTTAATAGGATAATGGTCAAAAATCATAATTTTTTCACTTTTCGCGAATCTTAATGGTGTGACTCATCTGTCCCACCATAACTTATTTCATCCATATATTTTCAGTTATTCATCATAATGTATCTTTTATTATTCAATCCAACAGTATAGTGGAATTATTATAATCCAAATGTATCTATTGTGTCTCGAATTTTCGTAATAATGATGATCCAATGCGTTAAAGACCTCTAGGTTTAATCCTATATTATAGCTTCATCATAATTTTTTCTGATGTAATTACATGAAGATTTGTACTGAGGCACAAAGTGTCCATATATTCTAAAAATTTCATTCTTTCATTCATGTTATTCCAAATTTCAGAGTTTATTTTTTATCTATCATAAAAACACAAAAAATAATAATATTTGGAAAGAAAAAAATTATAATTCAACAATTATCTAAAGAAAAAAGATATTAAAACCAAGTCAAACATATATTAAAACATATATATGATAATTAATTAGATATTATGATTATATATCTTTAGTGAAACCCCCAGGGATAATCCAATGTATCAGGAAAATTATTAATGTTTTAGTGAGATATAGATTATGTAGCTTTCAATGAAATACATACCCATTTTCATACTATATGTGAACATGGCTTTGGAATATATTCATTTAGGAGTAATAACACTAAAAATTGTTGCTTGAGTATATCATAGCCTTCATTCTCATGCATGGTGAATGTACCCTCACCATGCATGTTGTTTGAACCTTTCAGGTGATATGCTTATGTTAATTTAGATTTTATTTATAATAAATTATGAATTATTTTAAATTATAGTGAAAAATGATGTCATAGGTTAAAACATAGATGACCTATATTTAGTTGATGATTTATTGTATAAGACATTCTATAAATGATATGTTAGGATTATGTAGTTTTTCACATTGAGTTTTTTTTCTCACACTATGTTTTTTTAGTCAATGTTAGGGATATGATGTAAATTTTATAATGCGATTTTTTTAATAATATAATGATTTTCATTCAAGGAAACTAAATTAATTAGGATCTATAATGAATAATCTTTTTTCAGTACTTTCCCAAATTACTCAAGCTATGAATCAATCAGATCATCCAAATGAGAAATGTAGGGAAGAAAATACTACTTGGTATTTCACATGGAAACATAAACATGAATTTAGTGGGTTATATGATCTAATCATGGTATAGAAATGTATCAGTATCATTGTGAAATTATATTTAATTCTATAGCGCTCATAAAATTAATTTGTTTTCTAAACCAAGTATTATATGTTAGGGGAAGATGATCTATTATAGAACCTAATTAATAATACAAGTTAATATATTTAAAATAACTACATAAAATGGAATATTATAAGTGGATATTTTTTAGTAAGTACTTAACTTATATTATAAGTAAAAATTAGAGAACGAATTCCTTAAGCTTATGTTGAAGGATGATAAATCTGTTAAAAAAATGGGGAAAAAAATAAAACATAAAATGTATTATTCGGGTTTAAACATCAAAATTGAATGAAAAATTGATTAATTGTTTGGTTATAGAAAACCATTCACATGTAAGGTATTATCTATAAGATAATTTATTATCTATAAATAAATCATTCGTTGTGAACTCAAAGAAGAAATTGAAATAAGTTATTCCGATCATTACAATGGATTTGATAAGAAATGAATGATAAAGTCTCCTAAAAAATTAATCCCATGGAGGAAATAATTTACATCAATATGAAGTCTCGAAGCTTTAGAATAAACATCATGAAAACTTATTAAATCTAGTTGGGAGTTGCACTAGATATAGAAAGGATGGTCATAATGTAACGCTCAAAGACATTATAATATTTTCCTTTTTGAATAAGTTTAATTTTGTTACTAAATTTATTTATATAAAAATACATGTTACAATTACAGTACACAAAAAACATATATTTGATTATGATACCTTAGTAAAATAGTTGGATTATGTTGCATACAATACCATGTTAATTTGATAGCTTCTGTCACATGCAAGAATGATTTATACCAAACTACAATATATTTTAAATAATGTTTTTTAGTATATATTTATTAACTAGACATTGTAATGGAATGAATGAAAAGGATTTAATAATTTTGGATAATATTTTTTATAGAAGCTTATAATATTTTTTTCAATAATTAATTATAAATTAATAAAAAATAAATTGAATATAAAGGATATATTTTTATATAAATAAATATTTTTATGCACAAAATCTATTTTATCTTAAATAATTATTTTTATTACAGTTATTGGTTCATATGATTAATATATATATATATATATATTAAATACCTTTGCACAACCATCCAAAAGTTTTTATATGCACAAGAAAAGAACAAATCCATGTTTACATATAATGTTGTATTTTTGTAAAAGTAGTTTTTCTGCCATTTGATGACAATCTTTTTATATTTATAATTTTTAGACACTAATAATTTGTTTTCCAAAATATAATTAATTTTTAAAATAAATGTTCCAAAGTTAAGTTAGGTTTATTTTTTTTTTCTATGATGTTTCATTTTTTGATAAATAGTGATAAAAATTGAATTCTAATTGAAAACTAAATTTTCATATAAATAATTTATAGTATTAAATTATATTTTCAAATTTTTAAGTAAAATTACATAAATATTAGATATATTATTTAAATATATTACATTTGAATCAATGTTATATTGAACTTATGTATAAAATATTACTGAACTCAGGAACTTTTTTCACATAAAAAACTTGATTTCTTATCCTATTTGCATGATTAATTTTTAAATTTATTTAGGCCACATATGATATTTAAATTTGGAAAAAATGGATTTAATACTAGGAATAGTATTTATTTATATCTTTTAGTAAGGTAAACATAGTTTTTTTCAAAAATTATTAGTGAAAACAATTAAAACAATTATATCGATTTGGTTAAAAACGAGTTTACATAGTGGTTAATCGTAGAATATAAGGTGTATAATCGGCCCAAAAGTTGTCCAAAACCCTATTTTATGGAAATATTTAGATCCTTATGATATTATAATCTAAATATGTGTGTTTTTAGGAAAATATTCCAATATAGTTACCGATATAATATGACCTGGAAGGAAAAAGACGAAAAATGGACCTTCTTTGCCTTTAATATTTATAAAGCAATGGGATTGAGTCCAAACACACGTGTCTTTGGATACACATGTTTTATGAAATTATAAATGAGTTTTTTAACGTAATAATTTATTATTAATATTTATATATGAATTAGTTACTGAAAAGTTTTATGAAATGTCGATGTAAAAATTAATTATTTAATAATAAAATAAATAAATGATACTAAACATATTAAATGTGAAGAAAATTGAATGAATTTATTTACATTATTTTTTTATATACATAATTTTTTAGGTAATTTATCATAAAAAACTAAAATTCTATTATTTATTGATATTTCTTAAAAATCAAATTAAATGAATAATGTAAAAATTTACATTAATGCTATTTTATAATAAATGTGTTTTTTAATTGATTTAAAATTTCTAAAATATTATATTATTTAAATTACTATTTTAATTTCAATTGGTATAAAATATTTTCCATTCATAGACTAGTTAGTCTATTACTATTACTATATTGACTGTTAAAATGTAAAAAACTCTATTAGCACAGTTATAGTCTAAGAAGTGTTTTTGCACATTACTTTCACTTGTGTTAAAATTAATATCCAACAGACACTATTTTTTATTTCCTAAATATAATATCATATTTACAATAATTGGGTAAAATTTATATCGAAATTAATATTTTATTTTATTTTTAATAGATGGAATAGTTCGGTAATCAAACTAGTTACCTCCATAAAAATATAAAAGGTAAAAGTCGGATCACCTAGAAGTTAATGTGTAGAGTTACACAATTTCACTTATTTTTAAATATTGTAGGTTTTTTTCAATATAAAATTCAATAAAATACATTATTTTTGAATTTGGGAGGCACATGAGGTTAGGGAGACCTCCCAATACAGAATAATATAGAGTATTTACTAAATACCACTCCTCCTCAACTGTAAAATGTCACTAACTCCCTCCACTTAGTCACACCTCTCAAGACATTTTTTATCATTAAATACCATCCCAAGGGGAATAGAAACATCTCTACCTTATTCCACAAAGCCTAAATATGGGTTTATGGAAAACCAAGTATGTCCTTTGTACCAATCCAAAAGGAGTTACTCGATGAAGATGTAAAGTTCATCAATATTAACTTTTGTTATATTTCACCATCCACTGATTACATTATTATTATATCTTGACTATATAATAAAATAAGAATATTTAATACAATGATATGTTTCTATATAAACTCTATAACCTAAAAAATAAACACTAAATAAAATTGGATACAGAATCATCATTCGTATCAATGGAGGTCTACCACCTCATGAACTAATGTTTTTCATTCTTCCATTTCCACCTCTCAAGGTTGGGAATAATGATGTACATACTATATTAATATGATAAATAGTATATTTATGGTTTATTTATGCCTCATGTATTTTAATATAACATATATCTTCATGGTTTCCATTTTGTGGGATTACGATAAAATCATTTGTGGATGTATTGACTACAACCTCTTCAATGCGATGTATTTCATTGACAGTTTACTTGGAAGGTATTAATGATGGTAATAATTAAAATATATGATTAATAAGAAATTAAAATGGAACATTAATTATAATATAATAATATGTAATTTAATTTTTTTTATTTTATATGAACATTAAATGAAATCAGTGTTCATGAAAACATAAGACCTATCATCGCCATGAGCGGTTCATTTCATTTCATATCACTAAATTTTGTGGATTACTATAAATAGATATATAATGAATATATATGATATTAAAAAAATGGTTTAAATTTAATATATGATTACATAATTATGAAAACAATAGGAAAAAAAAATAACACGTTAAAACATACTTGAAAAGAAAGGAAATTGAGAACTGAAATTGTGAAAATAATGAATGATTATTAACAAAAATGTAATAAGTTATTATAAAAAGATAATTTATATCCTTATAAATATTTTTATTATACTTAAATACGTTAATAAATTTATTAAAACCATTATAAATGAGTTTACCAAGCATTCAATAATAAGGTAATATAATGTAATGGGAATTCTATTCTCACATTTATTTCTCCGACACTTATTCCATATTCACAACACATATTTGTTTTGTGGTGTATATATTGTCCAAAGAAATGTTATATATAGAATTTAATATATTTAATTATATTTAATGTTTAAATTTATTTTATTCTATCATGGATTTAATGATTCAATTGTTATTCAAGTACTAAGAGATTCCATGTGAATTTACATTCCATTGAGACTTCTTTTTTATTATGCAGTAATTTTATTTTATATGAAGTATATTATACAAATCTTATATTTAATATAAATATTAATTAAAAATAATTTTATTTTATGTTTCACTATGAATTATATAATCGAAGGGTATTATACACGAAAATTACCAAGTGGTAAAATTCAACGTATAATCATAATTTCTTTTTGTGATTTTTAACACTCTCTTGAGAGACTCACATTATTGTTATCATTTTTCGTTGGAAATTATATTTATTTTTCATTTCCATATTATTTTATTATTTATATGGTTACTTCCTAAATATTATACCATTTTTACATGATTTTTTTACGTTGAAATTTATATGATTTATCAGGGATATAATGATAAATTTGTATCCTTTACTTAATAGAGATATTTTGTAAGTATAATTTTTGGATTTATATTTATTATTTAATATTTTAGATATTTTTTTAAAAATGAATTATTTGGTTGGGGACTAGTTAATTAAATCCCATCGATGCATCAGTACTCTCATTACATGAAAAAATTTCGAGACAAACCCTTTATGATTGTTTCCACGAAGAATCCAACTAATTTCTAACAAATGACATAATTAATCTAACTAATATATCATGATAATAATTATCTTAAGGAAAAATATTGATATTTCTAATGTTCAATATTATTACTTCCATTATAATTGTTATTTCTTGAGATTTTTTATTATATATAATATTCAAGGTCAAGATTCAAGATCTTGTGATTGTTTATATGGAATTATTCTATTATCATTTAGTGTATCTAAATTAATTATGATCTATACAGATATTTAATTGAATTTGTGTAATTTATTTACTGATTTATGTCAATTAAGATCATTTATTCATTATTTCTTATTCTATAATTAGTTTATACAAGGATATTCTAAGTAGGAATAATGTTATTTTCAATGAATAAGTGGAAAAATAGTGTCATAATTAGTGTATAATGATATAATGTAAGTATATTATTGATAGAAATATGTTTTTGTGTCATGAAAAAAATGTTCTAATGAGTTATGGGTAGCATATCATTTTTATCTTATGAATGAGGTGCCACATTTAATTTAATTTCATTAGGTTCACCATTTTTGTTTCTGATTCAGATTTCCATTATTCACCCGATGGTAGATTGTTGGGGTTTGAGTTTTGTAAAATTATTTATGTTGTGTTCAATAATTCAAAATGGTTTCCAATGGGTTTGTTCAAGGAAACAGAAACAACCAATGGTTCTATATCTAGGGGTACCTACCATCCAAAGGATGGAAGTCCTTGGGAAATTTGGCCAATTATGTTTAAGAAATCACAATGGTCAAGATGTTGGGAGTCCAGGTTCATCAGACTCTTTTGGAGGGAATTATTTCCTACTATGAGTCACTCTTAAATATTTATGAAATATTCCTCAATAATTTATTTATTCTAATGTATTATATGGGTTACACTAGAATTAAAAATCAATTATTATCATGTATGGAAAATAGAATTATATGTACGTATATAAGGTTCTTCATTAATTGAGATATTGGTATAAATCTAAGGTTCTCCATCAATCATATCCCATTATGTACTGATTAGAGATTCTTTTTTAGTTAGTACTAGGATGGTTGTTTTCTAGCCACATAGTGTGGAACTCAGTAGTGTATCCTCTTCCATGGATACAAGAGTTATTTTTATATTGGGACTGAAACCATGTGATGGGATTCCTATGTAACATTGTGAAAGGAATTAGAAACCATATATTTCTGTGCCGCATTATATGGACATTATACCTTTTATGTTCATGTGATAAGGGCCAAAACATTTTTATTAACATCATTCTACGAGGACATCCAAGTGGAAGGTTCCTAACCATTTTTTGGTATGAGACTTATACTAAAGCATCCTATGGAACCCCAAAGGGATATGAATTTCAAGTTTGAATTATAACCTACTCGTAATGTGGCCTAGAGGGAATAGGTTTGATCTAGGGTATTTGGTTTGAACCTTAGGGAGGGTTATTACACTTCTAATTTGGATGGGATGTAAATCCCACATAGTTCAGTTATTAGGAAATAAACCTATGAAGGACATCAAATTTTATTTGTAGGGGAGATTAGCTCATTCAGTTAATTATGTTGGGTATTACTCATATGAAAGATTCCATAATATAGGGTGTTGGATTTGAACCTCAGGGTGGCTTCCTACATATCTAATATGGAAGGGAATCAAGGCCCACATAGATCATTTATAAGGACTTACACCTATAGAGGCCGTCATGATTTCCTTTCAGGAGAATATGTCCTTTTATATGATAATGTTTGGGAATAATCCTATAAAATATTCCCTAATGATTAGTTTGGGGTAACACATTGAATGATTCCTTGATGATTGGTTGGGGGTTACAGTTGGGATGATTCTGATGGATTAGTTTTTATTGGGGATTTATCCTATGGAGGATTCCAAGGGATATGTATTATTAAGGCTTTCTCCTTAGGATAATTCCCATGGATTAGGTGTTGGGGCATATAAAATGTTATGTGACCATTTAGTTTTGAGATAATGTGGATTTCATGATAATCATTCAACTCAAAGACCATAGGTGTCATTTTAAGTTTTAGAAAAAAGAGTCACCATAATTACTAATAATCCACCCAATATGCTTTTCCCTATGGTTAGATATCTATCCTAGAGTACCCACACCATTGGGGTACTCTGAAGGATGGTGAGAGGGAGATTCAAAGGTAGGTACATTGCTGAAATTTACATCAGAATCTTCGTATTCCTTATTTATGAAAAACCTTTATGTCCACGTGAGTCCTTCATGACTGTTAGAGAAAAAAAGGAAAGAGGAGATCCAAAAAAACTAACCCTTGTCTCCCTCCACGGGTTAAGGAGGATGGTCCTACGGTAGATGGGAGGAGCTCTAGTTACCATCCCCTCACTAATATTCGTTTTCACTATATTCATATCTAACTATCTATATGAACACTACACTTTGGTAGTGTAGAAGATAAAAATTGAAAACTATTGTAATAATGGATTGAGTCTTACTCGTTAGGAGGATGCCCTAAAATTGGTTTATTTGGTGATTATTCTGAAGGAAGATACTCTTTTGAGGCATGGATGGAGCTTATTATTATGGAGGATTACCGTTTGAGATTGTGTTCAGAGTTATTGCTAAAAAGAATAACCATGTTATAGTTTGGGATAATTAGAAATGTGGATTCACATATTGTAATTGGTGGTTATTCTGAGGGAGGATTCCCATGTTTAGAAACTGTGAGGAGTGTCTCGAATCATGGTGATTCAGAATGATTGGTGGGGTCATATGGGCCACAATAAAAAATTCGAGGTCCCATAGTGAAAATAAAATGGTTCAATTTAATATTTTAAATGGGTTTTAGTGATAATAGGAAAGGAACCAACCTAGAGGGCCAGGACTGCATCCCAATAGTGATCATGGTAAAGGGTGTGGGGGTGAATCCCTAGTAGTATGGACCAGCATGATCCCCTATGTAGGTCACCAATGTTGTTCACTTATGTGCGGGTATCGCATGTGTGGTTCCCATAGGTTTGGGTCACTCAGGTGTAGGTCATCAAGTCTTGGGTCACCAAGGTGGGTCTCCCATGTGGGTCACCTAGGTGTGGGTCTCCTAGGGCAGGTGACCAAGTGTGGGTGTCCCTGTTGTGGGTTTCCGAGGTACGAGTCACCCAAGTGCGGGTTACCCAAGTACTGGGATGGGGCATCTCCCTAGGGAGAGTGGGCCTTGTTTGGTCACCGAAGTAGGGATGGAATAATTGGAAAAAGTATATGAGTGAAAATAGACCATTCATGGATTCACCATATAAGAGGCCAGATATCCATAAAAAATTTGAGGTGGGGTCAATTTATAGATCTACTGGTGGGCCTGCACAAGTGGGTATGTGCGAGTAGCCTACAAGAGTATCATGCATGGTGTCACAATTTCCATTTTTGGTTTTTTCCATCATCTATTTTCCATAAATTTTCATCTTTATTTCCATCTGGACTCCAGAACCTTTAAAATAATATATTTGGAAGAGATCTATGCTTCAATGTTGGGATAATTCACCTTCTGTTCTAAAATTTTATGAACAAATGGAATTTTAACGTGTTAATTCCTTTTTATCATCAATAATGGAAATACACAACCTAATATTTTAGGGGGTTCTTTCAAAATATCCCACATTATCGAGAACTATTTTGGCACATGGAAATCCATCCTCCATCAGCTTTTGGATTGAGCAGGTATATCTACTCGACCACGATATTTGTTGTATAAGCGAGGATCATGTCACGATTAAAATGTCAATGTGCATGAAATTCATTTTTCACTCTCAATAAAACCCCAATAAAAATTAAATTAATTAATAAGGATATGAAAATAATTTTATAGAGGCTCTAGATAAATTTTACACATTATTACACTAGTTAGTCTTATTTTGAGATATCTCAACTTTGCAAGAATAATCTAATTTTTTCAAAATCCATGGGTCCTAGCGATTATGGTTTGATAATTTAGGGGGTTATATTAATAACCATTAAAAAATTTGTTTATTTTGTGTAATATCCATAATTTTTTCATAAGTCTAATTAATACATATCATGTGAGACATGGGTTTTTCAAAGAGATCCATTTTTGTGTTTTTAGAATAATTTGTTTTGTATCTTTTATTTTTTTCACTATCTTAGTTTTTTTGCCTACACCAAATGTAGTGTGGGTCTAGAGAGCTCAAACTCAAATATTTTCCAAAGTTATCATTCCAGGTTTTCAATCTAGTGAGTAATACATATGTTTTTGTGGGTAGTTTATAGTTATTTAAGCTAGACTAGTGATACTGGTGCTTTAGGTCAAATAGTCTTGAATATATATTTAGAAATTATGGAACAAACAAGGAATGGTGTTTAAGAATCTTCCAAAATAATTAGGATTCATCCAATGGTAATTTTTGAGCCATGAATTTCTGGTTAATGAAACTAAAAAATTATATTCATAAATAGGGGAGTTCTTTCCTAGGGATAAAGTTATCACCATGTTAGAAACCATTTTTTGGGATGTTTTAGGATTATGTAGCTAGGGTGTGTTACAACATAGTAAAAAGTTGAATTGTTTTACTAGAACTACCAATTTTATTATACATTATACAAACCATACTAGATCATGTAACAATAGATTCTAGTTGAGAAGTTCATAGGAATTGTGAAAGTCTATTTCTAATGGATTATGGGATTTTATAGAGATCATGATCTCTCAATACTATGATGGGGGTTTCCAAGGTAAAATGTATGACAATGGAGAGAGAATCTATAAATCATTTTTCATGAATAGCAGACCATTACTATATGAATTTAGTGTGTGCGAAGGAGGTTATATTTTGTTATATTACCAATAGTAGGGGTAGATTTCTACTAAGGGTTAATGTATCATATATTTTGATGTCATGTGACCATGAAATTGACCATGTGGTGTAAATTCATATGGTGAGGTTTTTGTTGTGATGTTTAACATATTATAAATATAATTTTACTGAATAAAGCTCTAAATTCATACAATGAGGGCATTGTGTTGTGTAGTTTAATTTTTTACAATAAGTACAATAAGGGAAACAATTTAATGTCTTTATCCATGACGTAATGATTAATAAATCATTCATCCTGAGTAACCGTTTTGGGAATCAAAAATCATATTATACTATGAGGAATGGAATGTTGTAAGCTATAATATCAAGTATTTTTAAATACCAAAAGTGGTATTGGGAAAGGGATTATATTTATAGAGGATGTCTCTCATGAGGAATAAGTTATCATTTATTGAAAAAAACCACTTTTGGGGCTACATTTTGTAAATCCTACTGCAAAATGTTACAACATAGTGCATAATTGAATATTTTGGCAGAAAACCCAAATTTTTGGAATTATTTATAAAAATTCTACTAGGTAATATATCAGCATAGTAAGGAATAAAAGTTCTCAGGAATTCCAAAATTCTATATATTATAGATGAATGATGATTATAGAGATTTAGATTTCCCCAGGAACTGATTCAGGCTTGTGGAAGGAAGGTAAATGAATATAGGAGGAGTATTTTTTGTCAAAATTATTCTATAATTGGAGTAAAAGGTGTCCTACACCATTCTGAACCAATCAAGGAAAATTTAGTGTCTTTTGATTTAGTTTATATTCCTAGGAATATAATATTATACCTATGATAGATGATATGTATCCAACCAGACAATGATCATTTAGAACACATCAGATATGAGGGAGTAAATTGTATTCCATGGTCTTGTGGTTTATTAGATTGAGATAAATGATGTGGAACAAATATTATAGGGATATCCACATACTAAATTTGAATCATGGATTAAAACCCAATGTTATCAATGATTGCAATAAAAGAAGAGGCTTCTACCAATGGTAAAGTTACTGAAGGTTGAAGAACCCTTTTTGTGAGATATTTTCTATAAATACAAATTGGGTGTGTTACTGCATAGTCAAAGGTGGAGTTCTCTGGCTGGAAATCCCATATTGTGTGATGCATTATCAGAATAATATGGTGCGTGTTATAGTATATTTTATAAAATGAGTCCTAAGTTATCAGCCATTCTATCGACATGATCTAGAGAACAATTATAAGGATCTAAAAGTGGACAGTATTAGAAGTATGACATGTGGAAGGGAAATGATTGGGCAGAAAGAAAATTTTTAGACTAATATCTTCTATGAAGTAAAGAGTTCCTTTCATTGATCTGAATTATATATAGATGGTGGAAATCTTTATTTTGTTGGTTCCCCCTTATTAGCATACCCAAATCAAAGAGCTCCTACATATGTCATTGTTTTTACATATGAGGGGGGGTACTTTTCTTTTCCCAATGAATGAGACTAGTGCATGGGGCCTAAAAATAACTAAATATCTTATGGTAATGAGAATAAATTAATACATAGTTTATGTAGTACCAGGTAGTTTAAATTCATAAGGTTATGACAGTTGTCGTACAATTTAATATTATGCAATAAATACAATGGTGTTTTGAAATGAAGATAAAAGGAATACTACTGATGTGCTAGTCCATATGATGAATGCATCACTACACATCTTTTCAAAGCTAGAATCAAGACACATGTAGTTCGAAAATAAATGATCCCCAACCTGATTGAATTCATTTGTTGGGGGAAATGGGGGTTTCTTGAGCATAGGTTCATGCATAGGGTGAGAACTCACATTTGGTCCTCTCATATAGATCTATCTAAAACCCGGCAGAGTAGGGACATTACCAGTATTGTGATGAGGCTAAGCCTTGGATTTTTTATCTGAACATCATTGAAATAATAACTAATTTAAACATAGTTATTGAGGAAATCATATAGCATACTATAATTTTTTGAGGACATCTGGTGTTCCATTTATATTCTTTTAACTAGGACCAAAGTAATTCCAACGTGAAATGATATACTTCGCCTATGTGGGGATCCATTAACTAAAACACCTAATCGCATGGGGGCAATGCTCTGTGTGATAAAAAAGGAGGAGAAAGGATATTTTCATTGTATAATAGAAACACAAGTGAAGAATACAGGCATTTAGATTATGTGTTTTTTGGGATAAGAGATATTATCCAAGGTTCACTATGTATATCATTAGTATGTGAATTATTCCATACATAGTACTTGAGTTACCATGCAGTTTAAAGTCATGTGGTCAAGACATTACCCATGCAGTTTAACATCATGTAATAAGGAAAAGGATGAACTAAAATGAATGAATGGAAATGATGTAGATGGATCATGAGGATGGAAATCTAGGATTTACTATTTTTCTCATGGGATTGAAAATCATGAAACACAATGTTCTTAAAGGGTACCCTGTGGAGGTCAGATCCATAAATAGGGAGTGGGGGATTCTTTTGATACAATAGGACTTTTGATTGGAGATCCGAGCATCTCATTATATCTCATTGTAATGAGAATATATACATATGTATTTCCTGATAAATCATTCAATTTTTTTAACATGAAAAGGATGTTGACAATTCATTTTTACATCTGGCTGTAAGGATGTGGGTCATTTGACATGAAATACATGTTTTAGTTTGAGAATGATATAGGATGTGGGTATTACTACGTATCTAGTTACGATAAGAATCACGACACACGAAGTTCAATAAAATTACCCATATAAATTTGTATTTTATGTAGTGAAAGAGGATTTAGTATTTTCCAGAATATTGTTTTGTCCCAAAATATGAGGTTTAGGAATCATTACACATCCCGTTGTAATGGGAATCAATCAGTGTGTCCAATAAAAGTTCCCAATGTAGATCTTATTTTTACAAAGGGAAATAGAAGGCCGTTTTCTTTTACTTAATTCTTTCTATATCTAAAATGAATGTTCCGCGAATCACAATGTATCGAATTGGAATGAGAATCATTTCCACACATAGTTCTTGATTGGATCATATTGTTAATTTTCATGTGATGAGGAATTATAATGTTGGGACTTATTCCAATAATGGGGGCCCAAACACCACTACTAGGTGGGTGATGATATGGGTGGGGATTATTCATGTGCGATTGATTTCATTTCTTACTTACGTCCAGCCAAGATGGCATCTCAATTCACTAATGGGATAGAGGGATGTGGTTAAGACTTATTCCCGGTGTGGAGCCCCAGATTTAAGGGTTCCTAAGTAGTGTCTCACCTCATGGTTTATTGGTGGTTACTGAACATCAAATAATAGGAATGTTAACCATTTATTTTAATGTCATTCAATGAGGAATAATGGTGTCTTTATGTTTTAAGTCATATGACTAGGACTATATGTCATGATTTTTATCATCACATGACAAGGAATATGATTCTTTATAGTTTAAAATATTGTTTCTTGAACCATAAGTCATGAAACAATTAATAACTTTTAATTTTAACATCATTCAGCTTGGATGATGAACATGTGATTAAAAAAAATTTATCTCTGAACCTTACATTAGTCAGGGTCGTAATGATCTGTCAATCCATTGAGATTTAGAAATAATATCCATTAGAGTGGATCTTGTGCATGGAGAATGGTACCTACTACTTTTTTCCATGCTTTGGAGGCTTCATTTCTAGTATCATTGGAGTTTTAAGGACCATGGTTAATTCTCCCTAGAGGAATGAGTAGATGTAGATATTGTTGTTAATGGCTTGCACTATCTAATTATTATAGACTTCCTAGTTATTCGTGGTATGAAATCCTTTTTCATCCAACCTATATAAT
This sequence comes from Viscum album, assembly GCA_963277665.1. Taxonomy (NCBI): domain Eukaryota; kingdom Viridiplantae; phylum Streptophyta; class Magnoliopsida; order Santalales; family Viscaceae; genus Viscum; species Viscum album. Next base: position 1,985,725,363 of record OY728119.1, read on the forward strand.
TCACCATGTTGTTTCTAGTATTTTTTATCTATGGATAGATGATCACAGATGGAAACATGGAGTGATGTAAACTGGACTTCAATGGGAAACACCGCTTCTATTTAGTATACCAGTGAGTGAGGGGCCTCCCATTTAGTAGTATGTTTTGTTGTTTGGTATTCCCATAAGGCAGACATCATATTTTTAGAATAGGAGTTTTTATCTTTATACACCATATTCTAGAGTTTTTTTTATATTGTCTTGCTAAAGGAATATATATTTCCATTTTATGCTGCATGATAACAGGATGAATTTATGTAAATGTATTGTATTCTTGAAATAGCATTTGCAACTCAGTGAAGTAGAAATTGGTTACACATTTTTATGTATTTTATGGGGGAAAAAATATGGTAATTATGTGGGATTTCATGAATCCATCAATTATTTAGGCTCCATATTCATTGAGGGGTATTTCATCATCCCATCTAGAGAAGAAATATGTGGTAGTTAAAATGTATTTAAACATCTTGTCCAAAGCCGATGGGTTTGACCCTCAATAATCCATTCCCCATATGGAACATATTCAGGAGTATTTGGATGTTATTAAAATCTAGTGGTTTATGGATAATGTTGGAATTCACCTCGATATAATGTAATTTCTTTGTGAATTCTATGCAATCATGTGTCACGGAAGGCCAGAAAGAATCAATGTCTTCATATTTGATAAAAACTTCTATACCCATACTTATAGGAACAATAGGCTCTTGAATTTACTTCTTCAATAATATTCATGGTCTCTTATCTATCAATAAATATGATAAGTAATCCATAAAAATGTCGATTATAATGAATTTCTGGTGATTTGTTCCAACATATAGAGTGAAAATGATAAAGCACCACCAAATTTTCCCCTTCCTTGATCTATTCAATTGAAATACTATGTATTGGATGTATTCTAGGATAAGAACAATCCATCCCATGGAAGGACCATGTAGCTTAAGGATATGGACAGATTCTTTGATCTCCACCATTCTAATTTGATACAAAGGTGTGACCATTCACCGATAGGAAATATTGATAACTATTTCTTCCGGATTTGAATCTTCTTGGGCTGTAGTAACACTCACCAATGTATCTACCAAATAATTCAATAAATTTAGTACATTAATCACTGTTTCTATAATGGAAAATATACCTTTACCACCATGAATAATCAAGTAGGGGGATTTACACTTCTTTTCATATGATGTAATCCTCATTGAACTGTTCGATTTCAAATTCAGAATCGCCTTTCTGCTCAATGTGGTCCTACAGCATTTGGAGTTTCATTTCCATGCCTGCAATGAGAGCCCGATGTTTGGACTCATTATTACTACATCCTTATGAGAATAGGATGGAGTAAGATAAAACTATATTTTCTATGGAAATGAGAATGATCCCGATCATGACAATGTTGTGCCTAGGGTTTTCTATTTCCATCCCTATCGGGATCCTTGAGGTGCTATAAAAATACATTTCTCTTGATTGGGGAATGTCTTGTAAAATAATTATTTCATCATTGGGAAATTAAATATTCAATGACCATTTTTTGTAGATGATTTTCCTAAAAGGAAATATACAAATTCATGCCCTTTTATATCTTTATGAGGTACAAACAATATATGAAATTACCAAAAAATAGCTCCCCACCAAGCCAAACATCCCATAAACATTGGAAGAATAAGGATATAAATAAGATGGTTATTGTGAGAGTACAACTAAACATTGTGGTGTTGTAATTAGAGACTTAGTTTCTTAACTACAGAGATTAATGCCAAGTAGAACTTCTCAATATCAGAATAATGAGTCTCATTGTTGACCTTGGTTCGACTAGGATAATAATTGTTGTTTTCATTACTAGAGTGATTATTTTGAACATGGAAATATCATATACATTGATCCATGTTCTTCACATATATTATAAGTATATTTATCTCTAATTTTGGAATTAAAACTTGTGGAATCAAGAGGTATTTTTTGATGGTGTCAAATGCTTCCTGACAGTCAGTAGTCCATTGTTATGTGACCCCCATTTCATTAATCTAGTAAAGGGAAAACACATGCTTGAAAGGTTGGATATGAAGAGAATGATATAGGCTATACTTCCTTAAATTCCTATAAACTCATCAATGTTTTTAGGTGGAGAAATGTTAAGGATATGATTTTTTTATGGCCAACATCGATGTCATCATGAATTACAACGAATCTAAGAAACATCCGCGATGATAACCCAAAATAATATTATAGGGGGTTCATATTCAAGATTTGATGAAATAATGTGTTGAAGATGGTCTCCTGGTTGTAGAGGTGGTTAGAAAAAAATTGATAAATAATCACTAAAAAATCAACATAGTATTTTTCAATGATCCGCAAAAAGGTTTTGAATATGTAATTTAAGGCACGTTGGTATGTGGCACCGATGTTCTTAATGCCAAATGAAATTATCCAATAAAATAATTCTCCTTGGGGTGTTCTAAATGACGTGGATTCTTAATCATATTTGGACATACAAATATGGTTATATCCTAAATATCCATCAATGAAGGAGAGGGATTGATAAGCTTCCATTTCTACAATTAGGAGTTATATGATTGGATCAAATAATTAATATTCTGGACAATGCGGTTTGAGATATCATAAGTTAGTGAAAACTCAGAATTTATCATTTTTCTATTTTACAGGGAAAATGTTACATAACCATTTGGGTTCATTAACTCTCAAACAAAGTTTATATTGATGATTTTATCCACTTCAACGTCAATTTTTGAGGCATGAGTCATGTGTGTACTTATGGCCGCCTGCTTGTGTCTCTGATGGTCCTCTTGAAAACCCAAGTGATGGGTGGCCACCTCAGGGTCAAGGAAAAAATATTCATCTAATTCCAGTACAATAAATATGGTGGTTGCTTCATAAAGGTGGTATATGCGGAATGTTCTTTGGGATTTATGGCCCCACTATTTAAATTGGGTCATGGAGCTTCTTTTGTTCCCACATTTATCTCATTGATCTCACCAACAGTGGTGGATAAACCATCCTCAAATGTTGTAAGATAATCACTAGCATCTCCCTCTTATTTCTCTTCATGTATTTCCCTATTCACCTCTTCTTGTTTAGTATGTGTTGAAGCATGTTTCTTAGAGTTAGGAGAGGATCCATCATTTGGGAATACAATAGACAAAGAAACCATTTTGGTCTCTCTTTCTTGTATGTATCCTTCTTGTAAATCTAGTGGGGAAATTATAGACTAATAACGAGTCTCCTCAATTTCTCCGATTTAAATTACAACTTATTCTTTCCTCGATGATGGAACAATGTTTTTTCGGAGCACGTGGGATGGATTGAAGACATGTTCATCCATGATTCCATTATTGGTCATATGTTTGACGTCTTCATCAACACTATTGGGATTAGTTGTCATATTTTACATCACTAATATCATTGAAAATATTTTCATATTTTTTCTAAAAACTTCTATTTTATTTATGGGGATAACATTCTCTTATCTATGATTCATGAATCGAATGGATGGGGTAATATTTGGACCATTTATGGTATTTATCAGAGTGATATTATCATCTATGGACTGATTCTATTATGTAATGTAGAATCCCACAATACTGTATTCTGATTGATAGGATTTTAATAGATCTTTTTCACCATGAAATTTCCTAATTTGGAAATTGAAAAAATATTTGTGCCATTTGTGGTACAATAAGGGGATAACTGCGTTCTGATGCAGCCAAGTTATTACCTGAAAAACATTGAAGGATGTATCATGGATAACAAACATAAATTATGAGTCATACACAATATACCAAAACTAGGTATGGGTATTGATTTCACTAAGAGGGGTTTTTCATATTCTTGGCATAACCCTATAAAATTATGTTTGATGGGATAAATGGCATTCATTGAAACCCAATTGTCAATGTTTCCAGATAGGTATAAGGGTGAATCCTTATCCCATGTCGATGATGGATCATCAGAATTCAATGTCATTTTTCCTAAGAGATATTTACAAGGGTCTGATGTGTCTCTATATGATAAATTTCTAATGATTATCTTTGAAAGAGGTGACAATGTGGAATTCAGTAGGATCATTATTTTGAGGACACACTTCAGCCGCAAAAACCTCAAAAATTTTTTTTTTAGTGATTAAAAAACATTAATAAGTGCTTCATAGAGATATTTTGATAGTCTTATTGAATCCATGATTGAAAACTTCATAGGCACTAAGGATAATTGCTTCAAAACATCTTATTTTTGTCCAAAGGTTTTCAATTGTATGAATGGGGATTTTTTTGCAGGTTCATTAGGATATAGTGATCCTAATTAAGACAGGTCGTCCTTTGGGATATGAGATGAATATTCTTCCCCTCTTGGTGGATTAGGCTAGAAATGTCTGGCTAGATTCTGAGGATTATTAGGTGGTATAATATCCTCTAATTTATTTTCTAAAACGATAAATCCAGGGCAGACCCTAGTATGAGTCGGACAAATTCTTTGTCCATGTTGAGTTTTCTAGAGATATCTGCAATAAGTTACGGCTACATAGAAAGCTCTACCTGGGGCGTGGTTAATGTAGTGACTCCTAGAATGATCATTTCATCCCCAATATTCTGAATTATGATGACCCATTTCTCCAGTACCCCAACCAATGGTAGAGAATTCATGTTCATAATAATTCTCATCATTTTTGATGGGATCCATTAAATTAATAATTTTAATTGAATTGAAAATAGACTCCTCATTTGATGGAGATTCCTTCATATAAGTAGAATCTTGTTATAACATTTAGTGGATTTGGGACCATGATTTTGATTCCATAGGCAAGATAAATACTAATTTGAATGAAAAAATTTGGAATGAAAAAATCTAATCATCCAACATTTGGTTCTTACCCATCCATCAATGTCACTTTTTGGAGGACTGGCTTTTAGAGTACAAAGCTCCCAATAAATTTGGATGTGTTTTAGCAGAAGTGATAAAATGCATAGTTTTATACTGAAAATATTCTAATGGGTTAACATGATTTTTGTTTATCATTTTTCTTGACCATTAGGTCTCTAAAATTTTACATACCCTTATTATTGACTTCTTTACATTAATTATCTTCCTCTAGATCAGTGGTAGTGGCACACACTACATGAACAGGTGAATTCTTCATATTCCTTAGTTCGTAATACAACATCACTTACAGTAAGAATTAAAAAATGTAATGAATGGTGTGCTACTAGAAGAGGAAAAAATTTGGCATATCTTCATCACCTTCATTATTGGGCATTATATCATTAATAAACATTATCATATTGTTTTCCAATGTCGATATGAAGTATTCGGAGGATTAGTCATTTCATAAAGAATAGACGTTCTTTTTTATAACCTAAAATTATTTTTGACATCTATTATTTCATATCATCTCAACAATGTGGGAATTGTTACTGATTATCCAGACCTATATCCCCATGATATAATATGATATTTGGTGTAAGAAAAGGTGTAGAGGTTATCTTAAGTGTAATAGAGGGAGTCTCTTATTTTACTTTAATCCTTCCAAAATTCATTGTAATTACTTGGGACATCACTTTAGTCTATGCAACAGTGTCCTACACATTTTAAAAAATTGTGAAAATATCCCAAAAACCCTCTTTGTATTTCATAGGAATCAATGGTGTTCCCAAATCATCATAAAAAATATCCATACATATGGGAAAAAATTCTTCTTGATGGTGCAATAGGTTTAAGAAGTATTTCCATCCTTTATATCAAGAAATTAAATATTAGACACTTTCATCATCTAGATGTTTGCAGGTTGATATATTGAAGACTCATTTACTCTACAATGTTGAGCTAAATTTGATGAGAGTCATCCGACGAAGGTCTTCCAAACCCATAATTGACTGATCCTAAAAACTCATGTTCCATTCAAAGGAAGAAAACTGTAGCAATTTTATAATGAACCAGATATTTACTACCACATGTTGTTTAGGGGTCCCCATCAAGGGATCACATAGAGAGGAAACATGTGTCTGAAAATACTCTAGATTTATTGTTCCATTAAAAATGGGAAAATGATGGATTCTTGAAGTTTTGTAGAGGGGTGTCTGATATGCCCATTAGGGATGAGGCATATTTTTTTTATTGGTGATACTAATTCCTCCATGGATCACAACTAATTTCTGAGTGACTAGTGATATTAATGATCCCTTTAGGAATGTCTAGTTGGACCAGAGATTGAGTAGGAGTAGTAGTAGGTAGGGCCATAGGGGGAAGAACATATGGTATCTTCTATTGGTAACCCATAGGATCCGGCATGAAAGGATGCTTCTAACCCCATTAATGATGGGAAACAAATGGAGGGAATACTCAATATTCTACTCTGGGATCCATGTATAATAGTGGTTGGTATCTTACTATGATCTATTGTTGAAGATCTACTTCAGTTGTTGCGATGGACCCCAAATATTGTGGTACTAATATTTTGGTGTGAGTTAAGGATCTAATTACAGAGTATATCCAATAGGAAGTCATCCTGAATGTAGTTCTACATTTAGTATCCTAAATTAGTTCATATCATAATCATGTTGATAAAACATTTCCTCCAATGAAAGGGGTGTAACCTATATGGTAGGTAGGTGATCCAATATCATACCTTATCCTTTTCCGTGTTGGATTAATTTTATATAGGTAAGGATGGATCGTTTAATGGAATTACAAGATTCAAGGAAAGCGTTAGATTCTTGGTACACATGCCATAGGGAGACCCAAGATTAACATACATTGATATTAAATCAATTTATATTTATATTTATTATACTACAAAAATACATGTGTCGGGACTATAATAGTTTAGTGTCTTTGGATACTAGGAAAAAATTCCTCTATCCTGGGGAATGATCTTTAACATGTCCCATAAATATATCCACCATTAGTATTTCTACCTAAACCAATTTTTCTTGACCCGTGGAATGGAAACAGAAGAAATGGGTGAGATCAAATGCTTAGTAAGGTTAAACAAGGGAGATATGTATGAATAATCATGAGAAAAGGGTAGGAGAACATGATAATAAAAATATAAGATCAGACCCTGCATATCAATGATCATATACTTGAATCATGGAAAAAATAATAGTATTTCATAAGATATGGGTCCTAAGGAAATAGAGAACATATTAAATGAATGCATAACATAGGGAAAAAACATTGAATTTTTGAAGACACATATTCATATAATAGAATTCCAATAGTAGCCAAGGAATCGCATCCAAGGCCATCTTGATTGTATCGGTTCACTCCCCAAACAATCATTATAGACAGGGTTTGTAAAGACCCAGAATTTCCATGTAATCGTTTTATATAAATGGGAATTATATGAGTCTGTGAAAATTGACGACACGTGATTCTGAGGCCCGGAGTGCCTGTAATAAATTTCCTAACATTTTTTTGGTAACGTTCGGTAAACGTGCCAGTGGGATTTTCTAACTCAGAATTAAAATATGAGGGCACCGGAGAACTCACAGTTCCGGTATTCACATAAGAAGATTTTCACCTCAACAACAGTTGGTCGAGGGTGAAAGTTAGTTTATGGGTTTTTCGTGTAAGAATAAAATAAAAATAAAAGTGTGTGACATTTTTATTTTTTTTATTGCAACACCCATGTGGGTGTTGCGAGGTGGAGTCCACCGAAACTAAACCTCCCTGTGGTAGTTTAGGTGTGGGGACCACAAAACCTTAACCTCTCATGAGAGGTTCTGGTGGTGGGGACCACCCTAACCATAACCTCCCATGAGAGGTTATGGTGGTGGGGACCACCCGGGATTAAAACCCCATTTATTTAAAAGAAACTCTCAACCCCCTTCATTAATGTGTAGGAGCCTCTTGATTTCCCCCACATTAATTAGTTCCAACGCACCACTTTATTAGGCCAACATAAATTAATTTTCTTGACCCTTTTTAAATATTATGTAATAGCATCATTGATATTTAGGAGCGTTCCTAATAAATGAACTGTCATAATTTCTATGATCGTTACCTACCTTCCCCCTCTCATATATATATGGAGCAAGGGTGAAGGATTTGGGACGGCTTCACCAAGAAATGAAGCATAGGTAAAGTGACGCTACACCCAACACTTGGAGGATTACTCTATCCATCGAAGAGCAAGTTATCCAATGAACAACGCGCTCCCCAATGAAAAACATTCCTCCAACAAAGAACACTGACTTCCTTCAACCTACTTCGTCGTGACTTCTTCCGACGTGGGACGTCCAAAAATATGGTGAATTAACATTCGTACATCTTCCTATGCCAACGTCAATGAAAGTAGTTCGGGGTATATTTGCGTGATACTACATACCCTGATTTCTTTTGTGGTTTGGGGAAGAATCATTGTGGAGGTCGTAAAATTTAAAGTTCACTGTTATTTTTTCTTACTGAGCCAAATGCTTCCACACTAACGCGGAGGGTGTGGGCCAAACCAACATGGTCTGACCCTTATACCATTCTTCATTGTGGTGTTATTTGGAATGAAAGAAGATGACGAAGGCGACAAAGGCTACGACGCCACCACCCGTGCCACCCCCGCAGCGCTTCGGCCTCCAGACCAAACCAGTTGCGCGCCCTCACCGCACCGCGCGGCCTTGGGCCAAACCAGCCCTGCACCCTAGCCCGCACCTCCCTTATTCAACACCGCCCACAGGAAGCACCCCCCGCCATCCACGCCGCCACCGGCAGCACCGCCCGCCAGCCACACCCCACACCGGCCCTGCCACCCTGGCTTGTCCACGACGGCCACGTTGTCCACAAGCCGAGCCACCCCAACAGTGCTGCGTGATGGTCGTGCGGCCCACCAACTGCATCTCCCTATATACCCTTACCGCACGCGGCCGTCCAACCTTCATCGGCTTAAACCGCCTGTAGTCATCCACGTTGCCCCGGCTCATGCCGCATGCGGCCCTCCAAGCCACCCCACAGCGTCATGCCTTCGTGGCACCCTCTGCGGCCGAGCCACCCTCGCGGCTCTTCACGGTCCCTCGCAGCCTACTTGACCAGACCTAGTGGGAAAGTCCAAACCCAACGGGCAGGGGGACCGGAACCGGGTCGGCCCAGGCCAGGTCGAGCATGATCAGTCCGATCGGGATGGACCGGACCCGGGACCACTACACTTCTTTACATTCTTTTGGCCATATATTTGGCACTAGACGTCCGTTTAACGAACAGTTAGTGGCGCTAGAAATGTTGGAGCGAGACGGTCCCTTTGATTATACTCTACTAGAGTTTTGGATTGATATGGAAACAGTCAGGTTGGATTGAGCACGAATCCAACCGGGCCCCCAGGATGAAATGGATAATAACTCACAGGTCGAGCATCTGATTGATGCACTGTCTATTGCGTTGAGACCTCTATGATGTGGAATAACTTGGAGATACATCTTCTTGAGACTTCGTGAAGGTTTATTATTGACTAGTAGCTCATGGAAAAGATCCTCCCTAAGACAAGAGAGAGTAGTATGGAAGACTAGTAGCTATATCAGACCTAATGGCTGCTGACCATTTTGACTCAGAGTGACTCTACTAGCCAAGTGGGGAGAGCCTTTGTGTCACGGATGACCCATAATGAGGAGAGCCTTGGTGTCAGAGCAGTCCCACGGGACTCAATAGGATAAGTACCTTAGTAGGCTATGAGGGGGGTGCACTTGGTGATGCGGCTGAACCACAGTGGGGAGCGCGCTTGGTGATGCGGCAGATCCACAGTACATGATAGAAGGAGTAACTCAGAAGTACAAGGTTAGTTGGAAGCACGCTTGGTGTCACGGTAGTCCCACTGTAATCGATAAAGGAGGAGTTCTCCCGTATCTGAGGTTCTGACAATGTGATTGGGGATGTTACTTGATACTACCCCTAGAATAAAATCCTGGTTTGAGCTAAGTTAGTTTTTCTGTGTTTTCCTCATGATTGAGATTGATCACTTGATAACATAGGTATATGAATGGGAATATACCTATGTAAGGTTGTCTGTTGATTTCATACTTTGTGTTTATCCTTGATGGATTTTTTGAGACCATGAGGGTCTCGGGGTCCCTAATAAGTATCATTATACTCAACCCTGTATTGGCTATGCCCGCACCTCCTTGTGCGGGATGCAAACAATGGACAACGCTGACTGAGGCTGAGAGTACCAGGACTGGATGGTACTATGAGGTGGACCATATAACGTGTCGTTACACGGAGTAGACGGACTGACATGGAGGGCTAAGGAGGTGATCTATACCTACCCTTTAGGTAGGAACCTCGTAGTACGATCTCGTAGCTGCCCTTTCTCTTTCATCAGTTGTATTGCATTTCGGTTGTACTTGTACTTTACTATTGGTCTTGTATTCCAGCACCTTTTACTTTCAAAACTCTTTTGTTATAGAGTTTACTTGGTGTTTCATATCCAGATTTGTGCATGCTTGTGGGTGTGTTTATAGGTTATAAAGGGAATTCCTTCCCATTTTAAGGGAATTACACCTTTGGTGATTTTCACCAACCCCTGGCTTATGGAAGGCGGAGTTGGGGTAGTCACGGGACGGGCCCTGGGGGACAATTCATGACAAATTGGTATCAAATGAGTCGTTTCTATCACAGAACATAGGAATTTGGTTTTTTTGTGAAGAAATATTGTGAAGTGTAGTGAGTGTGGTTTTTAGTTCAGGGAGTCCAGTGTTGGTTTTGCGGCCGACACATCCATACACCAGGACCCTGACTTCTGATTTCTGACTCAGTGTATGAAAACACTGATTGCATTGTGTTTTCAAAAGTTCTCTTTCAGTCAGATCACTAGGTCCATTCACCAGGTATATCTTTTATCCTTTGTGCACATGTTTCTTTTCAGTATGCCTCCAAGCATACAGCTGGTTAGAGTTCCGAGAGTTCTATGCACTGATATCCCACTGAGCGGCGAGGCTTCCGTGCAAAGCCCTATTCCAGTAGAGTCACCAGTGGAGGCACCATCGGTACTATTCCCCATTGGGACACCAATGCCACCAGCCCCAACAGCAGACAGTGCATGCCGCATGAGCCCATTGAACGAGTTCCAACACCATAGGTGTTGGGAAAAAATCTCTCAAGGTATCATTGAAGCATTTTTGAGGTGATTGTGTTTGCTGACAAAGTGGACATCTTTGTTGTGATTGTTGAAAAAGAAAACCATGACATAAAAATTTGTGGACAAAGTGGATTTCATGGTGGAATGTCGAGTTCAAGAGCTATGGCTAATGATCCATGTTTGATTCAAGAACATCAACAAAGAGATGGATGATCTGGAGGCAGTACAAAAAGAACAGATACAAGGTGGTGTCGTTTTCCAGTGTTTGCCAAATTTTTGGGCCTGAAAATCGAAAAATTATGAAAAGTGGTTTTTGGAAAAGGGACTTGCGTGACATGTATTTTAAGGAGATGTTACATGAGCTCCATATGTTTTTCAAGATCAAATCATCAAAATATGGCAAAGGGATAAGGGTCGCACGGGTATCGGTGTTGTCGCGCAGGCGACTTGCACGCCGATGCCTTGGATGCTTGAGAACATGCGTGCCTATTGTTTTTCAAGATCAAAACTTCAAAATATAGCCAAGGAAAGAGGCTTGCGCATGTTTTTAAATGGGTCACGCAAGTGACCTATAGGGGAAGAGACCTGCACGCAGAGAATTGCGCGCCGTCGCGCAGGGTGTTCCAAATGCCTATAAATACTGGACCACCCCTCCTCATTCTAAAATAGAGTTCAACACTTTGAAAAATCAGAGCTCCCGTCGCGCAGGTGTGGTGGTGGCATAAGTGTTGTGTGTGTCGCGTAGGTGATGTTTCACACCAGTGTTTGAAGTTGTGTGCTGGTGTTCGAAGTTGTGCGCCAGTTGGTAGTTGCGTGCCAATATTGGTTTGCGAATAAAAGGAAGTGTGCCGCGCAAGTTTGGAGTTGATGAAGCTTGTGTCATGAAAGTGTGGGAGGTGGACATATGTGCCAGTTGTGACTTGCACGCCGATACTTGCACGCCGAGATTAACCTGCGAGGAAAGTAGGGATGATTCACGATAGTGCTGCTGAGATGCGTGAAAGCTGAAAGATTGCCCGATACCTTCGGTGCAAAGTGCAATTCATCTACTGGTGAAAGTTGGACTTCAACAGAGCATCCATATAAAACAGAGGATGTGTTCATTAGAGATAATGAAGAGACCTACATGTCTATAAACTGTGAGTGGATTCCTTCCAGTGCAGTGAGAAAAGGAAGATGAAGAAAGAGATCCTCTCCACCGGTAGTGAGGAAGAGAGAGAAAAACAGGGAGTGACCCTTGGGAAAGCAGTGAGCTGACCCTAAACCTTGTAAAGGCAGTGAGCCTGGGACAGAGTGACTATGCCCGAACCTTGTAATCCATAGCTAGTGAAGTTTAGTAGAATTTTCTACGACCGACAACATGTTGGCGTATGCTCCTTGGATATAGCCCTTAGAGGTTAACCAAGTAAATATTTCTGTGTCATGTGCTTGCGTTACTCTCTGTTTATATTGTACAATGGGAAAGCGATAGAAGGCTGCTTTTTTTTACAGTGAAAAAAGATCAGAATGAGATTTAATTTTAAATTAGTCATACCCTGATTCACCCCCCCCCCTCTTAGGGTATTCAGCCTTGTGGACCTAACAATTGGTATCAGAGGGAAAGGTTGATATTTGTACTTCTCTCAATGGAGGTCACTAATAATAACGGTGTTCCGATCATCAACAGATGTAATTTTTAGATATGGAAGAATCGAATGAAACACTATTTCTGGTCTTTGGGAATGGATGTGTTTTCAGCATCTATGCATGGTATCACAACTAATATTACTAGTGGTGCTTTATGAGAAGCAGAGCATAGAGAGTTGTAAGCTGATTTCAAAGAAATCAATTCCTTAGGGGGATCCCTTTCTAATTCCATCTATACAAAGGTGATTTCATGAAAAACATCACATGCCATGTGGGAAATTCTTTTGAATATATATGAAGGGGATTCAAATGATAGATATTCAAAGCAGCAAGTGTTGTGGAAAAAAGTATGAAGATACGAGGATGAGCCCAAATGAGTCTATTGATGCATTACTTGATAGGGTAAATGATGTGGTAGAAGACATGTGAGGCCTTGGTGAAATTATTGAAGATATAAAAATTTTGAAGCGCATCTTGACAAAATTTCCACCTCTGTTCAATCTGAAAGTTTCTGTTTTGGAAGATAAATACCCGAAAGAATTGACATTGGATAACCTACACATTACCCTTATTGTGTATGAAATGAGAAATGATGATAACGACGCCATGGAAAAGGGGAAATCAAAAGAGGTGGCATTTAAGGCCATGAAGAAGCTCACCTTTGAGGATTCTCTGGAGGAAGAAGAGACAGATGAGGTAATTTCATTCCTCTACTCAAACCTTCATAGTGGAAAAGAAATGTTCAAATGGAAACTTCCTCTTGCATGATTTATATGTGGAGAGGTCGGACATCTCGCAGCAAGATTCCCCAAAAAGTTTCAAGAATAAAATGATGAAGATGTTGTTGAAATTCCCTAGAAGAAATCTTCAACCTATGTGAAAGGGAAGAAGCAGTTCAAGAGAAATTTCATCATGAAAAAGAATCTTCTTTCACAAGAAATAGATAGTTCAGATGAGTCTGACGTTGAAGAGGTTGAGGGGATTGAAAACTTTAAAGATCGTGGAGAAAATTCTATGGAGGCGGTCGTCAATAGTTCTCAGGAAAAGGAAGAAACTGATGCTGGAGAAGAAGAAGTAGAATGTGAAGGAAGAGTTTATATGGAATCTGAATTGGAAGCAACTCTTGAACAGATAGATGTTTGGAGAGCCAAAACAAAGAAAGCTAAAAAGTTGTTCGTGATGATAAACTCTATATGAAACAGTAGGAAGAATAGATGTATGAGTTGATGTAATAAATTGATAAGCTCAAGAAATCAACACCAGAGAACTCAGAATCAGTTAGTGAGTGTAAGCTCAAAATTGAAGAATAGAAAATGGAGATCGATGGCTTGAATATAAAAGTGAAAGATCAAGTCAAGTGCATCGAAGAACTTGAAGACGAAGTGGTCAGCCTATGACAAAAACTAAAGGTTCAAGAAAAACTCTTGACCCCCAATGTGATATCAGAAATGAAATCCATTCAGAGGACAAAAATGGTGAAAGAGGAGCCTATTAGTTTAGCAGGAATGAAGAAGCAATTGAGCTCAAACGTTAAGGATGATTCAGGTATTAATAAGAATCAAAAATTTGTGGCAATTGAAGGCAGACTGCAAGCACCCGTCCCGAAATTGAATGTTGATTTGGGAAAAAATCGGAATCAGAAAATTCAGGGATCCCAAGGGGAAACTCGTAGTGCTGAAGTAATACGAAGGAATGAACCTTATATCAGGTGTTATTGTTGTGGGAAGATGGTACATTCACAGTATGTCTGTTCCATAGCCAAGAGATATAAAAGGGACCAAAAATAGAGGTGGAATCCAAATAGAGAACATTTTTCCAGAATATATTCGAAGGACACTGTTTTTGGTGCGGAGGATTTGGGAACACAGCTATGTTCTACACTTCGACCATTCAGAGAAATGTGCCAAAGCAAAATCAAAACATTCACAAGCTGCGGATCAATAATCCTACAGGTGAGTTAAAAATGCATAATAGATTTGCAGCTTTGCAAAATGAAGTCGATCCATCATACTCTGAGAAAAAACAAAAATCTCAATCCATGTCGAGTGTGAAGGAAAAAGTATGGACAAAGAAGAAGAAAAATGATATGGTCATGGTGGTAGAGATTTCCATTAAAGAATCAAATCTCTCTGGTGTGTGGATCCTTGATACTGGTTTTACATCTCACATGACGGGTAATAAGGATCTTGTTATAGGCAGAAAATATGACAAAGAAGGAGTTGTCAAATTTGGAAACAATGAAGGCCTGAAGATAGTTGGCTCAGGGAAAGCCATGTTTAGGGGAAAAGAAATGAGACGTACTGATGTCTTGGTAGTAGAGGGTCTTAGTCATAACTTGATTAGTGTCAGTCAACTATGTGACTCTCGGCACTCTATTCAATTTACCAAGAAGATGTGTGTTGTGAAATGAAAAGATGGAGCAGTTGTTATTCAGGGAAAAATGAAAAAGGGAAATCATTACCTTGTAGGAGGGGAAGAAGATTCGTGCCTTTTATCCAGAGAGGAAGAAAACTAGTTGTGGAATAAGAAACTTGGTCATCTATGCCAGCCATCTATGGAAGATCTGGTAAAGTGTGATGCTGCTAGAGACCTTCCCAAATTATCACATGATCACACTCATATGTGTGATGATTTCCAACAAGGGACGATCATCAGAAAGACATACAGGCTAAAAGAATAGAAATCAACTGGAGTGATCGAATTGGTGCATGCTGGTGTATGTGGACCTATCTCACCTCAAGAAATAAATGGACAAAGGTAATATGTTATTTTCATTGATGATTATATCCGAATGGCCTGGGTATTTTTCATTACCCATAAGACAGAGGTGTTGAGTTTCATAAAGCAGTAAAGGAGGGAATCCGAAAGGATTCTTTGGAAGAAAAATTTAATGTTTCGTACTGATAATGGTACATAATTCACAAACAGTCAAGTCAAAAACTATCTCGACAAACATAGGATAAGGCATCAAGTTTCATCAGTGAGAACTCCCCAATAGAATGGTGTGGTTGAGAGGAGAAATTGGATCATCAACAATATGTCCAGAACGATGCTTATTGAAAAGGACCTACTAGAGAAGTTTTGGATTGAATCGGTTTTGACATCGGTCTATATTTTGAACAGGTCTCTGTTGTGTTCGAAGGAAGGGATGACTCCATATGAAATGTGATATGGAATGAATCCAATGTTGAAATACCTTTGAATCTTTGGGAGTACGTGTTTCATACTCAATAATGAAAATCACAGGAATATTGAGTAACGAGGAGATGAGGGGATATTCCTTGGCTACTTAGGAAAAAGCAAAGAATATAAATGCTTCAACAAAAGGCTGGGAAAAATTGTTGAGAGCAATGATGTCACTACAGTTGAAAATGAACAGAATGCTCAACTGCCCAGTGAACAGTTTCTGGATGAAATTGTTGATGAGGTAAGCAACACATGGGGAGTAGAAGTAGCATAGGCTGACTCGGAAGAATATACTGAGGATGAACAAGAATGTTTCAAGCCTATGTCTGCAAAGGAATCCAAAGAGTTGAGATGAAATTGATAGGAAAAATATCATTGGTGATCAGACAACACCAGTTCAGACTCGAATAATGAAGTCATTAAAGAAAACATCGTTTTTGTCTCAGGTGGAGCTGAAATGTTTTTTCGATGCAGCTGAATATGAAAAATGGGTTCATGATTTGAATTAAGAGGTTGATCAGATTGAGAAGAACCAGACATGGGAGATTGCTTCAAGACCAGCAGACAAGAATTTCATCAGGACTAAATTGGTCTATAACAAAAGATGAATGAATATGACACATGGATTCAGAACAAAGCACAGCTAGTGTGCAAGGGATACTCCTAGATAGAGGGAATATATGTTGATGAGACATTTTCATCGGTTGCAAGGCTGAAGACGATCATATTACTTTTGGCCATAGTAGTGAAAAGAATGTTCAAAGTGTTCTAGATGGATGTAAAATCCGTAATCATGAATGGTGTTTTGGAAGAGGAGGTGTATATATAGAATCCAGATGGTTTTCTCATTCATGATGATGAGAACAAAGTTTGTAGGCTGAAGAAGGCGTTGTATGGGCTGAAACAAGCACCAAGAGCATGGTACTCAAGGTGTGATCCATACTTGAAGAAGCTTGGTTTCCAGTATGTGGGAGTTTATTACAATCTCAATTTCAATAAAAATGGAAATCAAAGGGTGGTGGTGGTGGTTTAAGTCGATGAAATAATATTCGGTGGATCAGATGAAGCTCACTATAGACAGTATTCTGAATTCATATAAAATGAGATTGAAATTTCAATGATTGGAGAGGTAAAGTTTTTTTCAGGGTCATCAGGTGACACAAGGAAATAATGGAACATTCATTTCAGAATGAAAATATTCCAAGGAGGTTTTAAGAAGGTTTGGCATAGAGAATTCCAAGGAGATGAAAACTTCGGTTGCTACCTGGGTAAAATTTTCAAAAGATGAGGATGGCAAGGCAGTCAATATCCCAGAAAACAGGTAAATTATTGGAAGTATTCTATACTTGACTGCAACAAGGCCTGAAATTGATTTTGACACATGCCAAGCAGTGAGATATCAGAGTAATCCCAAGGAAATCCACATTCTTGCAGTGAAAACAATACTTCGGTATATCAAAGGCACCGTATATTTCAGTCTGATGTATAATGACAAATCTCAATCAGTGTTATTGGGTTACACAGAAGTAGATTATTCCGGATCATCTGATGATAGAAAATCAATGTCAGGAGGTGAATTTTATCTTGGTGTATTGTGTATTTCTTCGATATGAAAGAAGAAATATTGCATTTCATTGAGCACCGTAGAGGCTGAGTACATTTTGGCCACTCAAGCATGCACACAGTTATTGTGGATGAAGCAGCGACTTTAAGACATGGGAATTGAAGTGAAGTCTCCTATCAGAATCCAGTGTGATAACTTAAGTGCTATTAATCTTAGAAAACATCTCGTCCATCACCCAAGGACAAAGCACATTGAGATCAAATATCATTTTATCAAGGAGAAGGTTGAGTATGGAATCGTGAAGTTGGAGTATGTGCCTACAGAGCTACAGGTTGTAGAAATTCTGAGAAAGGCATTACCCAAGGAATCTTTTGAGAGGCATCAACTGGCTCTGGGAGTTCAGTCGACTCCATGAACATGAAAGATTGTAAATGTGTAGCACCCCCCGTCTCCCTGAGGTAAGATGTGTTTTCCCTAAATGTGATGATATGTGTTTTCTACTCTGTTACAGACTGAAAAAGAGTGACCTTTGGGTTCGTTGAAAAAGGGGGAGAAAATTGTGATTTTTCAAGGGGAGACAATGTATCTATTTGAGAAATCATGATAGATACAGGTAGAAGCTGGCAACTGAACTAGAGAGATTGTGGGAGGAAAGAGAAAGGGGTAGAGTATTAAATATGATGATGCTAGAAGTGATCGATCAAAGAATAGATATCACAACAGCTGAGGATCGTGATAAAAGCAGACGAGTGGTGTTGGAATGTGGGAATAATATTTCAAAATTTTTTTATTAGTTTGGTAACAATTTGTATCAGTTTGATGTAAAAGTGGGTGTCAAAGATGAATTGATTCATTTATGAACTTTTCATTTACTCTTGCTTCTCACGCTGAGCATTACTCGTGTGGGCTTAGAGTATGTGTTGAGTAAATCTTTGATCGCTATCAGAATCGCCATAGCCGAATGGTGGATGAAGAAGTAACGATGTATCTTTATATGGAAGAGTTTTCAACAATCCCAAAGGGGGAGATTGCTGGGCAAAAATCCTTCAAGGTATCATTGAAGCATTTTTTATGTGATTGTGTTTGTTGAAAATGTGGAAATCTGTGTTGTGATTGTTGACAAAGAAAACCATGACATAAAAATAATTTGACAAAGGGGATTTCATGGTGGAATGTCAAGTTCAATAGATATGGTTAACGATCCATGTTTGATTCAAGAACTTTGAAAATTACATGGATGAACTGGAGGCGGTACAAATAGAACAAATACAAGGTGGCATCGTTTTCCAGTATTTGCCAAATTTTTGGGCCTAAAAATCGACAAATGAAGAAAAGTGGTTTTTTGAAAAGGGACTTGCGCGCTATGTATTTTAAGCAGATGATAGTTGCGCTCCATATGTTTTTCAAGATCATATCATCAAAATATGGCAAAGGGATAAGCGCCGCACAGGTATGGGTGTTGTCGCGCAGGTGACTTGCACGTCGATGCCTTGGATGCTTGAGAACTTGTACACCTGTTTTTTTTTTCAGATCATAACTTCATAATATGGCAAAGGAAATAGGTTTCCACATGTTTGGAAATAGGTCATTCAAGTGACCTACATGGGAAGAGACCTGCACGCCAAGAATTGTGCGCTGAGCATAGGCTTGTGCGCCGTCACACAGGGTGTTCCAAATGCCTATAAATACTAGACCACCCCTCCTCATTCTAAATTGGAGTTCAACACATTGAAAAATCAGAGCTCCCGTCACGCAGGTGTGGTGGTCGCGCTGGTGGTGTGTGTGCCGCACAGGTGATGTTTCACGCCCGTGTTTGAAGTTGTGCGCCGGTGTTCGAAGATGCGCACCGGTTGGTAGTTGCACGCCAATATTTGTTTGGTCATAAAAGGAAGTGTGTCGCGCAAGTTTCGAGCTGATGAAGCTTGTGTTGTGCAAGTGTGTGAGGTTGACTTACGTTCTAGTTGTGACTTGCGCGCTGATACTTGCACGCCGGGATTGACATGCGTGCCAAGTAGGGTTGATTCACGACAGTGTTTCTGAGCTGCGTGAAAGCTGAACGATTGCCCGATAACTTTGGTGAAAAGTGAGATTCATCTACGGGTGAATGTTGGAATTCAACAGAGCATCCATATACAACAGAGGATGAGTTCATTAGAGATAATGAAGAAACCTATATGTCTATAACTGTGAGTGGATTTCTTCCAGAGCAGTGAGAAAGGAAGAGGAAGAAAGTGATCCTCTCCACCGGTAGTGAGCCAGAGAGAGATAAACAGGGAGTGACCCTTTGGAGAGCAGTGAGCTGACCCTTATCCTTGTAAAGGCAGTGAGTCTGGGACCGAGTGACTCTGACCGAACCTTGTAATCCACAACCAGTGAAGTTTAGTAGAATTTGGTATGACCGACAACCTGTTGGCATTTTCTCCTTGGACGTAGCCCTTAGTAGTGAACCAAGTAAATATTTTTTGTGTCAGGTTCTTGCTTTACACTCTGTTTATATTGTGCAACAGGAAAGAGAGAGAAGATTGTATTGCTTAATAGAAAAACAAGATCAGAACGGGCTTTAATGTTAAATTAGTCATACCCTGATTCACCCCCCCCCTCTCAGGGTATTCAGCCTTGTGGACCTAACAATTGGTATCAGAAGGAAAGGATGATATTTGTACTTCTCTCAATGGAGGTCACTAATCATAAAGGTATTCTGATCATCGACAGATTTAATTTTCAGATATGGAAGAATCGAATCCAACACTATTTCCGATCTTAGGGAATAGATGTGTTTTTAGTAGCTATGCATGGTATCACAACTAATATTACTAGTGGTGCTTTATGAGAAGCTGAGCATAAGGAGTTGGATGTTGATGCCAAAGCAATCAATTCCTTAGGGGGATCCCTTTCTGATACCATCTATTCAATGATGATGTCACGAAAAACGTCACATGCCATTTGGGAAAATCCTTTGAATATATATAAATGGTATGCAATGGTCAGAGAAGCAAAGCTAAAAGTGTTGTGGAACAGGTATAAAGATTTGAGGATGAGCCCAAAGGAGTCTGTTGATGCATTCTTTGATAGGGTAATGATGTCATAGAAGACATATGAAGTCTTGGTGAAATTATTGATGATATAAAAATTGTGAAGCGCATCTTGAGAAAACATCCACCTCGGTTTAATCTGAATGTTTCTGTTTTGGAAGATAAATACCCAAAAGAATTGACATTGGATAACCTGCACATCACCCTTGTTGCATATTAAATGAGAAATGATGATAATGATGCTGTGGAAAAGGGGAAATCCAAAGAGGTGGAATTTAAGGCTATGAAGAAGATCACCATTGAAGATTATCAAGAGGAAGAAGAGACAGATGAGGTAATTTCATTCCTCTCCTCAAACCTTCATAGAGGAAAATGAAAGTTCAAAGGGAAACATCCTCTTGCATGATTTAGATTTTGAGAGGTTGGACATCTCGCAACAAGATTTCCCAAAAACATTCAAGAAGAAAATGATGAAGATGATGTTGAAATTCCCAAGAAGAAATCTTCAGCCTATGTGAAAGGGAAGAAACAGTTCAAGAGAAATATCTTCAAGAAAAAGAATCTTCTTTCACAAGAAATAGATAGTTCATATGAGTCTGAGGTTGAAGAGGTTGAGTACATTGAATACTATAAAGATCATAGAGAAAATTCTATGGTGGTGGTCGTCGATAGATCTAAGGAAAAGGAAGAAACTGACGCTGGAGAAGAAGAAGAAGAAGAAGGTAAAGGAAGAGTTGATATGGAAGCCGAATTGAAATCAACTCTTGAAGAGATAGAAGTTTGGAGAGACAAAAAAAAAGAAATCTAACAACGTTGTTCATGATGCCAAACTCTATATGCAACATCAGGAATAAGAGAAATATGAGTTGATGGAAGAAATTGAGAAGCTCCAGACATCAACACAAGAGAACTCATAATCAGTTAGTGAGTATAAGCTCAAAATTGATGAACATAAAATGGAGATCGATGGATTGACTAAAAAAGTGAAAGATCAAGTCAAGTGCATCGAAGAACTTGAAGACGAAGTGGTCAACCTACGAAAAAAACTAATGTATTAAGAAAAACTCTTGAACCCCAATGTCATATCAGAAAAGAAGTCCATTCAGAGGACAGAATTGATGAAAAAGGATCCTAGTTGTTCAGAAGGAAAGAAGAAGCAATTGAGCTCAAACATTAAGGCTGATTCAAGGCCTGATAAGATGCAAAAATCTATGGCAATTGAAGTCAGACCGCAAGAACCCATCACGAAATTGAATTTTGATTTGGGCACAAATCGGAATCAGAATATTCAGAGATCCCCAGGGGAAACTCATAGTGCTGAAGTAATACGAATGGATGTACCTTATATCAGATGTTATTGTTGTGGGAAGATGGGAAATTAATAGTATGTTTGTTCTATATCCAAGAGATATAGAAGGGAACAAGAACACAGGTGGAAGCCAAATAGAGAACAATTTTCTAGAATATATTTCGAAGGACGCTGTTTTTGGTGCAGAGGATTTAGGCACATGGCTAGGTACTACACTTCGACCATTCAGAGAAATGTGCCAATGAAAAATCCAAACATTTGTATGCAGCTGATCAATAAACTGATAGGTAAGTTAAAAATGCAGAATAGATTTGCAGATTTTCAAGATGAAGCCTGTCCATCATACTCTAAGAAAGAACAAAAATCTCAATCCATGCCGAGTGTGAAGGAAAAAGTATGGACCAAGAAGATTAAAAATGAGATGGTCGTGGTGGCAGAGATTTCCCTTAAAGAATCAGATTTCTCTGGTGTGTGGATCCTTGATAGTGGTTGCACATCTCACATGACGGGTTATAAGGATCTTGTTTTAGGCATAAAATATGACAAAGAAGGAGTTGTCAAATTTCGAAACAATGAAGGCCTGCAGATTGTTGGCTCAGGGAAAACCATGATTAGGGGTAAAGAAATGAGACGTGCTATTGTCTTGGTAGTAGAAGGTCTTAGTCATAACTTTCTTAGTGTCATTGAACTATGTGACTCTGGGAATTCTATTTGATTTACCAAGAAGATGTGTGTTGTGAAAGGAAACGATGGAGCAGTTTTTCTACAGTGAAAAAGGAAAAAAAGGAAATCTTTACCTGGTAGGTGGGGAAGAAGATTCGTGCCTTTTATCTAGAGAGGAAGAAAACCAGCTATGGCATAGGCGACTTGGTCATCTATGCAAACCATCTATGGAAGATCTGGTAAAGTGTGATTCTGCTTGAGACCTTCCCAAATTATCACGTGATGACACTCATATGTGCGATGCTTTCCAAGAAGGGAAGATCATCAGAAAGACATACAGGCCAAAGAAACAGAAATCAACTGGAGTACTCGAATTGGTGAATGATGATGTATGTATACCTGTCTCACCTCAAGCAATAAATGGACAAAGGTACTATGTTCTTTTCATTGATGATTATAGCAGAATAGCCAGGGTTTTTTTCATTACCCATAAGACATTGGTGTTTAGTTGCATAAAGCAGTACAGTAGGGAGTTAGAAAGGATGATTTGGAAAAAAAATTTGATGTTTCGTACTGATAATGGTACAGAATTCACAAATAGTCAAGTCGAAAACTATCTCGACAAACATGGGATAAGGCATCAAGTTTCATTAGTGAGAACTCCCCAATAGAATGGTGTGCTTGAGAGGAGAAATCGGATCATCAAAAATATGTTCAGAATGATGCTTATTGAAAAGGACTTACCAGAGATATTTTGGAAGGAATTAGTATTAACATCAGTCTATATTTCGAACAGGTCTCTCTTGTGTTCAAAGGAAGGGAAGACTCCATATGAAATATGGTACGAAAAGATTCCAATGTTGAAATACTTTCGAATCATTGGGAGTTAGTGTTTCATACTCAACAAGGAAAATCATAGGAAGTTTGAGTCATGAGGAGATGAGGGGATATTCCGTGGCTACTGAGGGAAATGAAAAGCATATAAATGCTTCAACAAAAGGCTACGAAATGTTTTTGAGAGAAATGATGTCACTATAGTTGAAAATGAACAGAATGCTCAACCGCCCAGTGAACAATTTCTGGATGAAAGTGTTGATGAGGTAAGCAACACAGGTGGAGTAGAAGTAGCAAAGGCTGACTCAGAAGAAGATACTAATTATTAACAAGAATGTTTCAAGCCTGTGTCTGCAAGGAAGCCAAAGAGTCGAGATGAAATTCATAGGAAATATATCATTGATGATTAGACAGCTCTAGTTCAGGCTCGAAGAATGAAGTTATTACAGCAAACATCTTTTTTGTCTCAGGTGGATCCAAAATGTTTTTCCGATGCAACTGAATATGAAAACTGGGTTTAGTCTTTGAATGAAGAGTTTGATCAGATTGAGAAGAACCAGACATGGGAGATTGTTTCAAGGCCAGCAAACACGAATGTCATCGGGACTAAATGGGTCTATCACAACAAGATTAATGAAACTGGCACAGGGATTCGAAACAAAGCACAGATAGTGTGCAAGAGATACTCCCAGATAGAGGGAATAGATGTTGATGAGAAATTTTCATCGGTTGCAAGGCTAGAGATGATCAGATTATTATTGGCCAAAGTAGTGAAAAGAAAGTTCAAAGTGTTCTAGATGGATGCCAAATCCTCATTCTTGAATGGTGTTCTAGAAGAGGAGGTGTATATATTGCATCAAGATGTTTTTCTCATTCATGAGGATGAGAACAAAGTTTTTAGGCTGAAGAAGGCGTTGTATGGGCTGAAACAAGCCCCAAGAGAATTGTACTCAAGGTTTGATCCATACTTGAAGAAGCTTGGTTTCCAGTGTGTGGGAGTTTATTACAATATCTATTTCAACAAAAATAGAAATCAAAGGATGATGGTGGTGGTTTATGTCGATGACATAATATTTGGTGGATCAGATGAACCTCACTGTAGATAGTTTTCTGAATTCAAGAAAAATGAGTTTGAAATGTCAGTGATTGGAGAGATAAATTTTTTCCTTGGTCATCAGGTGACACAAGGAAAGAATGTAACATTCATTCCATAATAAAAATATGCCAAGGAGGTTTTATGAAGGTTTGGCCTGGAGATTTCCAAGTAGATGAAAACTTCGGTTGCTACACGGATGAAATTTTCAAAAGATGAGGATGGAAAGGCAGTCAATATCACAGAATACAGGTAAATTATTGGAAGATTTCTATACTTGACCGCAACAAGGCTTGACATTGATTTTTCCACATTCCAAGGAGTGAGATATCAAAGTAATCCCAAGGAAAGACACATTCTTGCAGTGAAAAGAATACTTCGGTATATCAAAGGCACCATAGATTTCAGTCTGATGTATAATGAAAAATCTCAATCAGTTTTATTGGGTTACACAGATGCAGATTGGTCCAGATCAGCAGATGACAGAAAATTAACGTCATGAGGTGAATTTTATCTTAGTGGATTGTGTATTTCATGGATAATAAAGAAGCAAGATTACATTTCATTGAGCACCATAGAGGCTGAGAACATTCCGGCCACTCAAGCATGCGCACAGTTATTGTGGATGAAGCAGCAGCTTTAAGACATGGGAATTGAAGTGAAGTCTCTGATCGGAATCCAGTGTGATAACCCAAGTGCTATTAATCTTATAAAAAATCTTTTCCATCACTCAATGATAATGAACATTGAGATCAAATATCATTTTATCAAGGAGAAGGTTGAACAGGGAATCGTGAAGTTAGAGTATGTGCCTACATAGCTACAGATTGCATACATTCTGAGAAAGGCATTACCCAAGGAATATTTTGAGAGGCATCAACTGGCTCTGGGAGTTTAGTCGAATCCCCTCACTTTAAAGAGTGTGGATGTGTAGCACCCCCCCACTCCCTGAGTTATGATGTTTTTTCCCTAAATGTGATGATATGTGTTCTCTACTCTGTTACAGACTGCAAAGGAGTGACCTTTGGGTATGTTTCCAAAGGGGGAGAAAATAGTGATTGTTCAAGGGGAGACAATGTGGATATTTGAGAAATCATGATAGATATAGGGGGAATCTGTAAAGTGAAGTAGCAAGATTGGGGGAGTAAAGAGAAATTGGGAGAGTATTAAATCTGACAATGCTAGAAGTGATCGATCAAATAATAGATATCACAACAGCTGCGGATCGTGATAAAAGTAGATGAGTGGTGTTGGAATGTGGGAAGAATATTTCCAAAAATTGGTATCAGATTGGTAACAATTGGTATCAGTTTGATGTCAATAGTGGGTGTCAATGATGAAGTGATTCATTGATGAAATTTTCATTTACTCTTGTTTCTCACGCCGAGCATTTCTTATGTGGGCTTAGAGTATGTGTTGAGTAAATCATTGATCGCTATCATAATTGAAATAGGCGAATGGTGGCTGAAGAAGTAATGATGTATCTTTATATGGAAGAGTTTTCAACAAACCTAAAGGGGTAGATTGTTGGGAAAAAATCTCTCATGGTATCATTAAAGAATTTTTGAGGTGATTGTGTTTGTTGAAAAAGTGGACATCTGTGTTGTGATTAATGACAAAGAAAACCATGACATAAAAATTTGTTGAAAAATGGGATTTCATGGTGGAATGCCGAGTTCATGTTATGTGTCTAACGATCTATGTTTGATTCAAGAACATTGACAAAGAGATGGATGATCTGGAGGTGGTACAAAAAGAATAGATACAAGGTGGTGTCGTTTTCCGGTGTTAGCCAAATTTTTGGGCCTGAAAATCGACAAATGATGAAAAGTGGTTATTGTAAAAGGGAATTGCAAGATTTTTATTTTAAAAATATGTTACTTGAGCTCCAAATGTTTTTCAATATCAGATCATCAAAATGTGGCAAAGGGATAAGGGTCGTACATGTATTGGTGTTTTCGTGCAGGTGACTTGCGCGACGATGCCTTAGATTCCTGAGAACTTACGTGCCTATTGTTTTTCAAGATCAGAACGTCAAAATATGGAAAAGGAAAGAGGATAGCACTTGTTTGGAAATGGGTCGTGCAAGTGACTTTCAGGGGAAGAGACCTGCGAGCTGAGACTTACGCGCCGAGGATAGGTTTGCGCGCCATCGCTCAGGGTGTTCCAAATGCCTATAAATACTGGACAACCCCACCTCATTCTAAAATGGAGTTCAACACTTTGAAAAATCAGATCCCTCGTCGCACAGGTGTGGTGGTCACGCAAGTGGTGTGTGTACCGCGCAGGTGATGTTGCGCGCCAGTGTTTGAAGTTGCGCGTCAGTGTTCAAAGTTGCATGCCGTTAGGTAGTTTCACACCAATATTGGTTTAGGTGTAAAAGTAAGTGTGTCGCGAAAGTTTGGAGTTGATGAAGATAGTTCCACGCAAGTGTGTGAGGTGGAATTACGTGCCAATTGTGACTTGCATGCCGGGATTGACTTACGCGCCAAGTAAGGTTGATTCACAGCAATGTTTCCGAGCTGTGTGAAATCTGAAAGATTGACTGATACCTTTGGTGCAAAGTGAGATTCATCTACGGGTGAAAGTTGGACTTCAATAGAGCATCCATATAAAATAGAGGATGTGTTCATTAGAGATAATGAAGAGACCTATAGGTCTATAAACTTTGAGTGGATTCCTTCCAGAGTAGTGAGCAAAGTAAGAGGAGGAAGGTGATCCTCTCCACCGGTAGTGAGCCAGAGAGAGAGAAACGGGGAGTGACCCTTGGGAAAGTAGTGAGCTGACCCTAAACCTTCTAAAGGCACTGATCCTGGGACATAGTGACTGTGCCCGAACCTTTAAATCCACAACTTGTGAAGTTTAGTGGAATTTGGTATGACCAAAAACTTGTTGGCATATGCTCCTTGGACATATCCCTTAGCGGTGAACCAAGTAAATTATTTTGTGTCTGGTGCTTACATTACTCTCTGTTTATATTGTTCAACAGGAAAGAGAGAGAAGATTGTTTTTCTTAATAGTGAAACAAGATCATAACGGTGTTTAATTTTAAATTAGTCATACCCTGATTCACCCCCCTCTCAGGGTATTTAGCCTTGTGGAACTAACAATAGGCCACCCAGGTTCAAGGGAGAGATGGACCCGCAGGTGACTGAGGATTGGATGGAGGCCTTGGTGAGAGTTTTTTGACGGGTAGAGACACCAGCCTAGCTCATGGTGATTTTTCAAGCCAACCTTCTACAGGATGTAGTGGGAAGATGGTGGAGCTTGATGCTCCAGGTCCACGACGAGGTGACGCTTCTCTGGGAAAACATCATGAAACTTTTTCGAGTAGAGTTTGTCCCATTGACTCATCGCGTAGTGTGAATACAGGAGAGAATTCATCTGCAGTAGGGCAACATGATTGTACTCAGTCCTCAGGGAGGTTCACTGACCACTCACGCTACTCCACATATATGGTGCGGGGCCCATTCGTCAGGTCCCGGACCTTCGAGTAGTTACTCAGGAAGGATATCTGGGCTTCAGTGATCTCATTTAGCATTCCGACGCAGGCGGGGGTGTTATAGAGAGCCCTCTTGGGGGATTTTTTTCTCGCTGAGTAGTCACCAGCAGCGAGACCCACTACCAGTCATCTTGTAGTGGAGTATTCTACAGCTGGCAGCAGACAGACATCACAGAGGTCTAATTGGACCAGACCTACAAGTGGACGACTGCATGACTATGGTTCTATTTTCTGGGTCCCCCGAATCATAGAAAGACATTCCAGGAGAAGTCATTGTTTCACATGTGGTGGGTAGGGTCACATGGCTCATGACTATCTGATCCATTGTTCATATGATCAGTAGATGGTCTAAGGAACGCCCATGCAGAGGCAGAGATTCGATCGAGGAGTTTCGCAGGGACCAAGAAGACGTGGAATAGGATCTCGCCGTGTAGCTGGTAGTGGGAGAAGATTCAGAATATTACTACCACCACCACTAGGAGGTCCACCCCGACTGTATGGAGCTGGTAGACAGAGGATAGCTCAACTCCAGGAAGCTGAGGCTTTTGACATGGGCACTCCGAAGATGATTTGAGGTATGATCTATGTCTACACCACCATATCTATAGTACTTATAGACACATGTTCCAGTCATTATTTCATTACCTCTTCCATCGTTCGGAGATTGGAGATTCTGACGGAGCCGTTGGTTCGATATTTACATCTAGAGACTCCTACGGAAGTAGATTCAATGTTTACGCACAAGTTCCGGCAGTGTGAGCTTACTCTAAGAGGCGAGAGCTTCAGCTGGGATCTCCTAGTAGTGGCGCCGAGGTCGTACGACATCATCTTGGGTATGTAATTGTTATCTATAGTCCATAAAGATATTGACTGTATTAGGCTCAAATTATGGTGTGTTAGCATGGATGGGAAATATTTACCTTCTCTGGTGAGAAGGAAGCCTTTGCAGCATAGGATGGACTTGCTCTGTGGAGAGTGCAGTCAATCACTCATCAACTAGCTAGCCTTACCCTCAGAGCTGTTGATGTGGAGAGTTTGAGCTATCCCGTAGTGGTGGACCAGTATGCGTATGTTTTCCCTGATGATGTCCCAGGTCTACCTCCTCATAGAGAGGTTGAATTTTACCTTGATTTGTACCCCAGGACGACACCGATATCAACACCAGCATATCGGATGGCTCCCGTGGAGCTTCATGAGCTCTGGGTACAGTTAGAGGACTTTCAGGGGAAGGGATTCATTCAGCCCAGTGTTTCTCCCTATACATCCCTGATTTTGTTTTCCAAGAAGGTAGATAGGAGATTGAGGATTTGTGTTGACTTCAGGCGCCGGAACCAGGTGACCATGAAGAAAAAGTATCCACTATCGATGATTTATGACCTCTTTGATCAGTTGAAGGGAAAATGGTGGTTCTCGAAGATAGACCTCAGATTAGGATATTACCTGCTCAGAGTACGAGATGAGGATGTGAAGAAGATGGCCTTCAGGTGTCGGTATGACCATTATGAGTTCTTGGTTATTCGATTTGATGTAACCAACCCTAGTAGTGTTCATGGGGATCATTAATTGGATCTATCATCCATTCCTCAATCGCTTTGTTGTACCCTTCATTTATGACATTATGATCTACTTGGCTATTGAGGACGAGCATGCCAACCATTTGCTGGTAGTACTGGACACAATCCCAGAGCACCAGATTTTTGGTAAGCTCTCTAAGTGCCAGTTCTGGATCCAAGAGGATCCCTTTCGTGGACATTTCTTCTCAGAGTCTAGAGTTGTAGTGGATCCAGCAATGATTGAGGTGGTACTTTCTTTGGAGCCACTCAGTAATGTGATGGAGGTACGAAGATTCCTAGTTTGGCTGGTTATTACTGGAGGTTTGTTCTAGACTTCTCCAATGTTGCATCACCACTATCTTCATTGACGAAGGAGGGGAAACCCTTTATTTGGTCAGAGAAATGCCAGAGGAGTTTTCAGGAGCTGAGGCAGAGGCTGACTAGTTCCCCCATCTTGAATCTTCCAGAGGAAGGCGTATTGTACGTAGTCTATTGCGACGCATTAGGGACCAGACTCTGATGTGTCCTGATGTAAGAGTGAATAGTGATCACTTATGGTTCTAGAGAGCTGAGAAAACATGAGAATAAATACAATACCAATGACCTAGAGTTATTAAAAATTGTCTTCACCTTGATGATGTGGCGACATTATCGGATGGGAGAGCATTTTACCATGTACTCTGATCGCAATAGTCTCATGTATATCTTCTCTCAGAAGGACATGAATCTGAGACATCGGTGTTGGATTGAGTTCCTATAGGACTAGGACTATGAGATAGTCTATACTCCTGGGATGGGGAATGTTTTTGCAGATGCAATCAGCAGGTGGTCTGGTATACAACTCCTAGGCGAGGCGAAAGAGAAACTGGCCACTTTGTAGATATCCTTTGTGGATCGGGATGGATTAGCTTTTCTTCAGTCTCTTACAGTCACTCCACCACTTTTTTAGTATGTCAGGGAGGCGCAATGTGGGGACACTGAATAGGAGATATGATGTTCTTAGATATCCACAGGGCATCCACTTGATGGATTTTATAAAGGTGGGGAGCACGTCATCCTCTTTAGAGGACGTTTCATGGTACCCGTGTCACTTCAGGAGGAAGTGCTAAGGGTGTTCCACACATCCCCTATAGCGGTACATCATGTAGTGGTGAAGATGTACTGGGACCTCCGATGACAAAACTGGTGCCCATGAATGAAGAAAGTAGTTGCAGAGTTTGTCTCTCGATGCCTCACATGTCAGTAAGTGAAGGCAGATAATCAGGTACTAGCAGGTTTGTTCATCCTTTAAAGGTCCCAAAGTGGTAGGGGGATGAGATATCCATGGAATTCATCATAGGACTTCCACGTATAATCCAAGGGTCATGAATCTATCTGGCTGATAACCGACTGACTCACAAAGTCGGCCCACTTCCTACATATCAGAGAGAAGGGTTCAGTATATATCTTGGGACGCCACTATGTGAAGAAGATTGTGCGGCTACATGGAGAACCTTCAATGATTGTCTCCGATTGTGACACACAATTTACTTCCCAGATATGGAAGGGTTTTCCGGAGGCTTTCGGGACGCATCTTCGTTTGAGCACCACGTTCCATCCTCAGATGGATAGTCAGACTGAGCGGACCATTCAGACCCTAGAGGACATGCTGTGTGCTTGTGTCCTCGACTTTGGTCGTAGTTGGGAGGATCACTTACCTTTGGTGGAGTTTACTTACAACAATATATATCACTCCACCATATGGATAAAACATTTTGAGGCGTTGTACGGGAGACCATACAGATCACATTTGTGTTAGACTGACCCAGGGGATTCAACACTACTGGGACCATAGATGGTATGAGCTAACAAAGATAATGTGCAGTTCTTCGAGGAGCGGATGAAGACTACACAGAGCAGGCAGAAGTCATATGCTGATAGGAGATGGAGACCTCTGGAGTTTGAGGATGGCGACCATGTCTTTCTACGGGTCTCAACCCGATGAGGTCTATGGAGATTTGGATGAAGTGACATGTTATCTTTGAGGTTCATTAGACCATTTCAGGTCCTCACTAGAGTTGGCGAGGTGGCATACTACTTATCTCTTCCACCTTAGTTGCACCGGGTGCATGACGTCTTCCATGTATCCTAGATGATGATATATGTCCATGACCCTTCTCGCATCATCGACCATGGCGAGTTAGATGTCGACGATGGGGAAACTTATATGAAGGTTCCAGTAGAGAATGAGGATCGACATGATTGGGTCCTTTGTGGATGGTCGATGCCTCTAGTTCCCATTCGATGGCAGCACAGAAACCTCCTAGAGAGCACATGGGAGTGGGAGGCTCAAGTGCATGCTCAATAAACCCACTGTTTTAACTAGTTGGAGTTGTGGATTATGGGGACATAGAGACCTAAGGTGGGGGATTGTAAAGACTCAGAATTTCCATGTAAATGTTTTTAAAGTAAATGATAATTTTATGAGTCTGCAAAAATTGACGGCGTGTGATTCTGATGCTCGGACTGCCGGAAATGAATTTCTGAACTTTTTTTTGTATATTCAGTAAACGTGCGAGTGGGTTTTTCTATCTTTTGAACCAGTGCTCGAAATTGAAATCCAAGGTAATATTTGAACTCACTGCACCAATATTCACTTAAGAATACTTTCACCTCAACAGTAGTTGGTTGAGGGTGAATATTTGTTTTTGGGTTTATTGTGTAAGAATAAAACAAAGATAAAAGTATGAAATTTTTATTTTTTTTAAATGCAACACACATGTGGGTGTTGAGAGGTGTGTTCCCCAACAATGAATGCTCCGCCAACGAAGAACGCTGACCTCCTTCGACCATCATCCTCAGGAATTCTTAAAACGTGGGACATCCACATCTACAGCGAATAAACGTTCATTCTTCTTCCCATGCCAACGTCAATGAACGAGGTTGGGGGTTTATTTGTGTGATAATGCTTACCTTGATTTATTTTGTGGTTTGGGAAAAAATCATTGTGGAGGTTGTAAAATTTGATGTTCATTGTAATTATTTCTTGTTGAGACAAATGATACTACCCTAACACAGAGGGTGTAGGCCAAACCAACATGGCCCGACCCCTCTGTTGTTCTTCTTTGTGGTGTTCTTCGGAATTAAGGAAGATGTTGAAGGTGACGAAGGCTACAATGCATCCACTCGTGGCCACGACGACCCGCGCAACCCCCGCGGCACTTCGGCCTCCCAACCAAACCGGTTGCGCCACCTCGCCACGCCGCGCCACCCCGGGCTGAACTGGCTTTGCGCCATGGCCCGCTCCACCCACCGGCCACGTCTCCACCGGCCACGCCCCCCACAGGTAGTGCTGCCCTCCGTCTGTGCCCCCCGGCCGCATCACCCCGACCGCACCGCCCGCAGGACAAGCCACCCTAGCCGCGCCACCCTCTGGATGCGTTTCCCACACCGGCTGCGCCGTACGCAGCCCTCCGAACCGTCGAGGCTCACGCCGCCCACGACCCTTCGAGCCACCCCACAGCCTCGTGCCCTCGCCACACCTTTCGCGGCCCCTCGCTGCCTGCTGGTCCAGAACCAACGAGTCGGTCCGGACCCAACGAATCAGGCCAGGTCGACCTGAACTGGGTTTCCCTAGGCCAGGTCGGGCCGTGTCGGATCGGAACCTGACCAACTATGCCCTTTACTTTCATTTGGCCATATCCTTGGCACCAGACTTCCATTTGATGAATCTTAAGAGGTACAGGAAATCATGGAGAAAGACTGTCCCTTGGAGTATAATCCACTATAGTTTTGGTTTGAGATGGGAAACGGCCAGGTTGGATCGAGAACGAATCCAACTAGGCCCCCAGGACTAAAGGGTAAATAACTCACAGACTGAGCGTCCGATTGACGCGTCATCTATTGATTTGATGCCCCTATAACGTGGAGGAAAATTGAGAAACTTCATTGTGAGACTTCGTGATAGTTGGAGTATCGACTAGTAGCTCCTGGAGCGGATCCTCCTAGAGAAAAGAGATCATAGTGCGGAGACCTAGTAGCATGATGAGGCCTGAATACCATTGACCATTTTGACCTGGAGTGACTCTACTAGCACAATGGGGAGTGCCTTGGTGTCACAACAGACCCACATTGGAGAGCACCTTGGTGTCGCGGCAAACCCATGGTACTCGACAGGAGGAGTACCTCAGCAGGCTACGTGAGGGAGAACGCTTGGTGGCCTGTCAGACCCACGGGGGGGAGTGCACAAGGTGACTCGAAAGATCCACGGTAGTTGACAGGAGGAGTAACTTAGTAGTCCAAGGTTATTGGGAAGCGCGGTTGGTGCTGCGGAATGCCCACTGTACTCGATAGAGGAGGAGTTCTCCCACAGTCGAGGTTTCGACAATGTGAAAGGGGATGTTAATTGGTACTACCCCTAGAATAAAATATTCGTTTGAGCTGAGTCAGTTTTTCTATGTTTTTCTAATGATTGATTTTGATCTCTTGATAACTTAGGTATATGTATGGGCATATACCTATGTATGATTTTTTTGATTACATACATTGTGTTTATCCTTGATGGATTTTGTGAGACCTAGAGGGTCTCGGGGTCCCTACTGAGTGTTTTTATACTCACCCATGCATGGTCTATTCCCCCACCTAGTTGTGTTGGATGCAGATGAAGAACATCGCGAACTGAGGCTGTGAGTACCAGGACTGGATGGTACCCGGAGGTGGGCCATATGGGATGTCAGTACACAGAGGAGATGATTGACATGGACTGTTGAGGAGGCGATCTGTACCTACCCTTCAGGTAGGAAGTTTGGAGGATGATCTGATAGCTGGCCTTTCACTTTATTTAGTTATATTGCATTTTATTTGTACTTGTACTTTACTATTGGTCTTGTATTCCGGCCCCTTTTACTTTCAACACTCTTTTGTTATACATCTTACTTGGTGTTTCGTATCCAGCTGCGTGCTTGCTTGTTTGTGTGTTTACAGGTTATAAAGGAAATTCCTTCCAAGTATTAGGGAATTATGCCTTTGGTGCCAGTGGCCAGCCCCTGGTCTATGGAAGGCGAGATTGGGGTAGTCATGACACGGGCCCCGGGGACGGGTCATGACATGGTTCACTCCCTTTTCCATCTAAGTAACTTGATTATACCACTCATACCATATTTGTATTCATATCTCACTTCCTGTTCCATCTTAGTAGCATGAGTTATCTTATCATACAATATTGGTAGTCATGGTTTACTCCCTTGGACATATTAGTAGTCAAGGTTCATTTCCAAAATCATCTTTTTCGATCTAATAAGTGTAAATATTTACCTATTGTATCAGAGGGAGATATAGGTCCTGCCTGTCTCATTATGAAATCATACATACATGTTCAACTAGATCCAAAATAATAATATCATAACCCCTAAAATAAAATGGGTATTATAGACATGTAATCTTATAATTACCTTTTGAAAAATATAGGTTTCATAATCATTTGATCATAAACAAAAACCATGAAATGAAGTGGGTCTTAAAAGAATATAACCCGTGAATGAGAAACAAGTTACATAAATACTATGACATTATGAGTAACCCTTTCATAGAATGAATGGAACCTTTAGATCATTACCTAAAAGCACATGAGTAACATCAATAGATTTCATCTTTGATGAAAAATAATGTTGCAATATCATTCAAAAAAATTCTTGTGGAAAATATCCTTCATTCATTGAAAAAGTGTTTTACTACATAAAACCATGTAGAAATAATTTTCTTAAAAAATTAAATTTATAATTTTAAAGAAAACATGAAATAATTTGAAAAAAAATTCCCTTGAAAATTTATAAAATATGCATCCAAAAAATTTAAAACCATTTTCGTTGGAAACACATTGAAAATTTATAATAAAATATTGAAAACATGTTGAAAAACCTTTCAATGAATATAATTTGAAAACCTATAAATAAGTCATTATAAAAATTTTAAAACCATATCTTTGAAAATAATATAAAATATATAAATAAATCATTAAATCATTTTGAAACCCATTTTTCTTGACAATATGTTGAAAAAATGTAAATAATGACTGAAATTGTTTTGAATACCATTTTTATTGAAAAATAAAAGATATAACTTGAAAATACATTGAGAAACATTTTCAGGAAAATATTTTTTACAAAAAAAAATATCAATTTCATAAAAAATAACAGTTTAATTAAGGGAAGGAATATTAATATAAATGACATCTGGAAAATCCATACATGTCGTATGAGGTAAAATTAATACTCATTTTTCACGATTAAAAGCTTAGAGAAATTCTTAGATTGGAAATTGACAAGAACATTCCATTGAAAACTGGTTAAATATAAATAGGGTATTTTTTTTCATAGTATTCTATAATAATAATCTTGGAAACCTTTTTTGGAAAACATGGTATGGAAAGGAAGTGGATTTTTGACCAAAGTGAGGTTAAATTCAAGATTTCCTAAACACAAATTATTAACTATATTATGAATTGAAGGGTTGAAAAAACATCCTAATACATGATTATATTATTAAATTACAGAATATAATAAAATTTATTAATTTTATTGATAGAATGATCATAAGATTTTATCAAAGAAAGCAGAAACATAAATAATCTCAAAAATAAATTTGATTGTTTCAATAAACTGTTATAAAACAGTATCTTCGGATCGTACTGTTTGTGTAACAAAAAATAAATAAAATAAATATTTAAATATCATAAAATTAATTAGATTCATGATATAATATTTAAAATGAATGTATATACAACTCTAAAAAGAATTTATATTCACAACAAAACATTAGACTCAAAGAAGAAAAAACGTGACAAAATGATTACACCGATTTGGTAACATTGAGTCTTAAACCCCACAAATGAATGGTCATAAAATGGATATGTGAATAACCATAAATTTTTGTACATAATATGTATAATAAAATTATGGTTGGTACATATACAAAAAACAATGAAGGAGTGGAAAACTTAGCATGCATCAAAAGGAAATAAAAAGTGAGGTGAAATCCACTTAACCTATGTCTTGACTCTCATCCTACTCTTTAAAACCACATTATTATAAATATAATTTTATTATATATCTTTTAATAAACCATATTCTTATAAACAATCCCATATATTTTCTAATTACGATAATATATTACCCACTTGTTAACCATCCCACATTAAGGATTCACTTTATGTAATATTGGCTTAGTTTTATATATGTGTCTTAATTTTTATGGAATTGGTCCTTATAATTATATCATATTTCCATAAAGTAAAATTTGACATAAATATTATGTATATACATTATATTGGAATTATAATAATATATAAAATATATAAGTATGAAACTAAATACACCGTTCATGGAGACGGTAGGCTGTATGTACGCATAAATGCTATTTCCATTTAATTGTCATGTTGAGAGAAAGAAAGTAAAAGATATATATATATATAATTAAATAAGATTAATGATGTCATATATATCATATGTATTCACTAAAACCATCCTTAATACAATTGTTGTACTGTTTAAATGAATTATATCTCTTTGAGGGGGTGGTAGTCCACACTTCCTCAAACAAAATTATTGTATTTACATAAGATGGAAAGAATAATGGTATGATACAAATAAGAAATTAATTATTATAAAGAAAATATAAATACAATAATTCTAATATAATTTTTTTTTCCTATCATAATGGCCACCATGATCGTTGTTAATTGATTAATGAACAATCATTGTTTCGTGAGGCGGTATTTCACAATACACGGAAAATAGTATGTTCATTACCCATTAGATGGAGTTGTGTGTAATTAATGGTTGAAAATT
Source organism: Viscum album (assembly GCA_963277665.1). Taxonomy (NCBI): domain Eukaryota; kingdom Viridiplantae; phylum Streptophyta; class Magnoliopsida; order Santalales; family Viscaceae; genus Viscum; species Viscum album. Next base: position 1,985,762,652 of record OY728119.1, read on the forward strand.
TTAAATAAAACAATATAAGTTTAGTTATGATACTTTTTCATATAAAATTTAAAAAAATTATATTTGGAAGGGGTGGACATGGAAAATAAAATAATGTACATGAGAAATGTTGTTACCTCTTAATCAGGTAACTCGTTTTTTATTATGCCGAAAGGATTCCTGAGAATGAATTCTACCCAAGGGATGGATTATAAAAAAATTTAGGGTTTCTTGAATGTGTAATGGGAAGGTCTTATCCTTTATGAATATGTTTTTGAGGAGTGAGGATGTGGGAGAGGTGCTGACTTTTTATATGGAAGGAAAAGGACTCACTGGGAATTTTTAGAAGAAAGTTATGTGAGAAACTATATTTTCTTAAAAATGACTTACCAAAACAAAAAAAACTAAATAATGGGAGGTTTATTGCAGAAATATGGACACTTAATAGGTGTTCCAGATGTGTATATATTATTTGTGACCTTAATTTTATGTATTATTCCCCCAATTAATCTTAATTTTTCCTTAACTACTGTGATTAATTTTAATAACATTTACTAATTATTTTGGGAAAAAATAAACATAGTCATATTAGAATATAAATATTAAACTGAATAAAATGGTTTATGTATTTTTTAATTCAAATCACAAATGTAACACCCCAAGCTTCCACGGTATGTTTCCCTTTGAATAATGCAATGGCGTGCATTGTACGCAACTTCGACATTCTAACACACTACAACCAATCAAACTAGCCGTTATGAATAGTAATACCTACTTTTTAAAATTTAAGCAATTTTATCTCTCAAAATGGACTTCATTTTTGGATTTGGTGTATCGAATTTAGCCTAAGGTGATATTTTGGTACTTTTCGGATAACTTTAATATTTTGATGAATAGTGAAAATTACTAAATTTTAATTAAAAACAACTTTTTTAATCAAAATAATTAATAGTGATAAATTTTGAATTTGAGTTGTTTTAAAGTATATTTAGAATATATTTTTACCTTTTTATCCAATGGTGTTCATTAGAATTAATTTCACTTTGAAATTGGACATAAACAATTGTCAATCTTTTAATATATATTGTTTCTTAAAAACACGCTATTTGTTGTGACAGCGGAAATTAATTATAAAATTAATTAATGAAACTTATATTTTTGGAATGTTGTAAAATAGACATCATTTTTGAATTCGGAATATCACTTATATCTTAGGGTGAAAGTTTGGCATTGTTTTGAAAAACATCAATTTTGGATGAATAGTGAAACCACTAAGTGGTAGTTAAAAAACTAAATTTTTCATAAAACTAAATTTTACCGCTTTTTTTAGTGGAAGTTCGAAAATACGAGAGACACGGTTAGTATCAAGGAGTAAAATGTGGTTCAATGAGATGAAAATAATTTTTGGTGAATAGTAACTTTTTACTTTTATTTACCACGTTTAAAAGTAAATAGTGTAATTAAGGGAAAAAATGATATTAATATTACCATAACACATGTCCTATTTCTATTGTTCAAGTGTATCTCGACCAAAAAAAACATTAGGAATAAAATATTATCATTTAGGTCCACTTGGATTAGATTAGGACAATTATTATTATTTAAATTAAAGAAGAGTTAAAAGAGTTAAAATCAATGTTTATTTATTAAATCGTTTTCAATATAGGGTTATACATAAGATAAATTCGATTTTAAATATTCAGTAGAAAGCTAAAATGATTTAATACATAATTATATTTTATTTATAATTTTTATACATTAAAAAATTTAATTTATTTATGACACAATGGTGATGCAGTAATTACCATTATAGCGAAAAATTAAAATGATTGATATTGGAGATACCCAAATAAATATAATTTCAGACTTTTTATGAATTAAACTAATTTTATAGGTTAATATAACATGTTAGGAATGATTTAATTAACATTTTTATAAGTAATCATTCTGTTATAATTTTTACAAAAATCAATTATTGAATAGTATCAAAAATGACATAAAAGAGTTTTTAAAAAATATATTATATTATTAATTGATATTAAATTCCTAAAAATCTACGGTTCGGCCGAGAGACTTATATTATGATAGGTGTATCATTAATGGACCACTTGGTGGTTTATTGGATGTATATAGTAGGTTTATTAACCATATAATATAAAAATACAAACAGACATTGTAAAAGTGAAACTAATTAACTAAGAGTTAATACTTAATGATAAGGTTTATATTGTAACCAAAACCTGTCTAAATTCTATTGTTTGAGTGGTTTTCGACCCATCCCCACATTAACCTTTAAATAATCCACTTTGGAGCCATTAGAAACCGAATATTAATTTCTTATCAAATAATATTTCTTGTTTTTCCAAAGGTGCCCCTCACCCATCTTATAAAATGGCACTCTCCCTTATCATTAACTTACTCCTTCAAAGCCTTTTGGTTGGTCCAAACACTTCCAAAATACTCTCTCCACTTCTCTCATTTCATTCTAGAGGCCTTACTTTATTCATAAATCCAACCTAAGGATGCCTTTGGATCAAATTAAAAGGGAGAACCCGAAGAAGAGGTAATGATTTCACCACCCTTTTTCAAGTTCCTTTCTTCTTCCACTTCTTCATTCTTTGTTATTTCTATTCTAAAATAATAACTGCAGTATATTATATATACTGTGATGTTATTATAAATATGGTACAACCATATTCAGTATTCTATCAATCCTTTCAATGGCATGTCACCATACGTGCGTACGTACGGCTTACCGTCTCCACGTCGTGGTGTAATTGTCATTCAATAAATTATTATTTGGATGGGTATAATAATGATATGTAATTCATCTAAATAATAAATATAACATGATAATTATTCTGTCTATATGATATACCATCCAATTATATTTTATTTTAACATCAAAATAATGATGCTGTCGGTCGTGCGTACGTATGGACTACCGTCTCCACGAACGCGATGTGATTCATTCTCCATCGTATCCATTCAAGTATAATTCTAATTTGATGATTAAAAATAGTGTTTAAGGAATTGATATTATTCTTGATATGAATAATATACATCCCATTAATAACAAATATGGCTCGCATAACAAATAATATAATGTAATATAAACCTGTTAACACCCCAAATGACGATAATTCTAAGATATTCTTAACAAATCAATGATAAAAGATCATATATGATATCATATTAATGCATATTATTCTTTTATAATTCAATAACAATTATTTCACCATTATACATGAGGTTAACCTACCGTCGACCAAGGAAAAAGTACAATGTAAGGGGTTTCTTATCTCACTTTTAATTCTATGAGAATTCCATTGTTCACCACTTATTTATTACATGTGGTGTATGTAGTGCCCATGTTTGTATTCATTGTGTAATTTACTTTAATTAATGTATATTTACATCATCATTTTATGATACTTTTATTCATGTATGTATGTTTTGTATGTTACCAAATCAATAAGGGAATTTGAAATTTCAATTTCAACTCATTCAGCATTACGCATACTTCATTGATTATTTTACTCCAAGATTATGTGTAGAAACACTATTCAATTGATTATGTCATAACTTCCACTCCCCTTTCTGTGGATATAATTTTTATACACATAATCACTCCATTGATAAATTCTCAAGTCATCGGTATGAACTCGATAAGAGTAATTTTAACTCAATCTCCATTATTGAGTTAAATATAAAATTCATTGGTGTTGTTTTTACAAGAATATGTGTGAATGTGATCTGATTTATTTACACTAAATATCAAATCATATTGAGTGTATTTATATTTTTCACACATAATTATGTCGTTGATTTATCCTTAACTGAAGTATATGGTCTTTATAAGAGAATTCATCTCAATTTACATTCCATTGATACTTCTTTGTTGTTATACACCAAATCTCTTTTATATGGTGTATATAATGTACTTTGACATAGTATATCATGAATCCCTTTATTTTCATGACATTATAAAGTTTTGATTACCTCAATTATTTTTATTCTAGTGTCACTCTTTTGGTTAGAAACTCTATCTAAAATACATTTTTAAGTGTTTTAAAGATTGATTATTCTAAATATTTCTCATTAATGTCCATGTTTTAAAAAAGGTTTTAAGGATTTATTTATATGGACATTAATGTTTTAAAATCAAAATTCCTTTTAAAAGTTTCAAAGTGGTATGGGACACTTTGATTCTAAAATCTATTCTAAATGGATTCTTGACAAATAGTGTGACTTTTAAATGATATCATGGAAAAGGGGGATATTTCACTCTAATTGTTTTGATGATTATTTTCATCTATTTCAATATCATTCATCATTCTCGATTGAGGTTAATATGATATAATAAAATCTTCCATATTGTATCGAATGAGTTATGTTTTACTGTGGATATGCTATTTTTATACCATTAATCGTTTGTGGATAAATTATTGACATGTTTATGTTATGTTTAAAACTTTTCATATGAGGAATGCATTGGACTTAGTAAGTGACGGGTGGAGCCTGCTATAGATCCTCGATGCATCAGTAGGGCTCATGAGACAAAGTACTGTCTTAGCACAAGGCCTTGGAAAAATCTTATTTGTAGTCTTGGCACGAGGCCTTGGCTATGTGGTTATGATAGTCTGGCATTATGCATTCCATCATTATGAAAGTGGTTATTGATATTACATGTGATTGTTCGACTAGTAGAATATCCATGTGAATAAGTAAATGGAATTATTTCATTTTATCTTTGCCATATTATGCTGAAGTTCATGTTTAAATGGATTTTGTTTTTGTTATAAATTGCTTTAAGTGTTTATGCTTATCTATGAAAGCTTCTGCTATATTGTTATCCTTAATGAGCATCTGAGCTCACCCCTTTCACTGTTCTATTTTTACCAGGATGTGAAGAAGTAATTTATGAATGACCTGTAGGGATAGTATGAGGGGATATGAAGACAAGATGTTGTTGTAGTTCTTTTTACCTTATGATGTAATGTAAGGCTTATGAATATATTTATTGTTTCCAAGACTACTAAACTAATCTGTATTTCGAGACTTGTTCCGTTGTGTTAATGCCAATGTTATGCAATAATACATCGACTCTGGGTCCCTCGGGTCAGGGTGTTACAGTTCGTATCAGAGGAAGTTTAGTACAAACCTTGGAAGCAAGATTTAGATAAACTCTGATTAGAACACGTAGAACTAAGATGATCTTTGAGGATTAGTATAGAAGAATTTCCTAGAATTTTGGTATTGTAGAGATTTTGAGAGCTTTCCGAGAAATACATCCCTGTCTGGATATGAGCAGGTAAAGGCGGATCTGACACATATGTACCTAGGGGTAAAACCCGAAAACACCGCTTTGAGCTAGACTCGAACGGGAACTGGTACATGACAATGGGCCGTGCTGCACTCTTGGTTACGACACTCCCGAGGGATATGCTTAGGATAATTTACATTTTCTTTACAAACCAATTTGAGGTATTATATATATAAGATGAGAGTAAATTACCTCAGTTAATCCAAATGTGTTTCAAATTGCGAATATAGTGACATGTTAATCTCTACATGATTTTATGACTACTGTTACTCATACAATGCTTTCTGGTTTTAGTCAATGGCTGGATTCCAAGGATGTCATAGTGACTTTGAGAATGATGTACAAGGTGGGAATGGTGGTGGCAATGAGCAACAAAATGGAATATAGATAGGCGTAAAATATATTGTCTTTATGCCAAATCAATTTTCCAAAAATAAGATCAACAATATATATATTAACCAATTACCGGACTAAACAAAGAAAAGAAAGGTGATGAATGATAAGAGCTCCAGCAGTGGAGAACATGGAGAAAGGAATCCTCAATTTCAATCATGAAGGAAATGTGGAAGGAGATACCTAGGAAAGTGACTCAATGGGAGAAGGAAATGCTTTACGTACGTGAAGGAAGGACATAAAGTGAAGAATTGTCGAAGAAAAATGAAGAGTTCTATGGAAGAAGATAAAAATGGTCCCAAGAATCCATTTACAGTCATTTTTCGTAAATGTAGGGGACCTGACCCTTACCCGAGTGAATTCCCTATTCTATAGGATATTTTCGTGGTCAAAGAAGAAGCTATGTGGAAATAAATGTTTGGAGAAGTGTTTAAAAATTGTTAGTGCTCCTTGTTGATGGGTTTACTTTGGAATAATTTCTCTTGTATTTGTAACCATATAGTTTTCCATGTGAGAATGATATTTGAGGAATTTATCTCATTTTGATAATGTTATTAAATATAGTTTTTTAAAAGGGAAAACACGCAGACCGTGTGACAACCCATCGCGTCGGAAAAATCTGTGGGAATCGAACCCACAACCAAAGTGCGATTGGGATTTATCGCCTACCACTGGACTGCATGAAGTCACTGGTTAGTGTGACTATTATTTTTAGTTAAATGATTTTTTTGATCAATAATAATTTGATTTGGGATCTTATGTCTTATCAAAAGAATACCCTTGGTGTAGGAAACTGATTTGGTGATTAAGTGATAAATGTTATTTTGTAAGTTGTTCGCTTTGTTGTGAACACTATATGCCCAAGGAAAATAGAATAGTATGGGATTTCCTTTGAGGAGTAATGGTGTATTTTTATCTATGTTTTTATTTTGGATTTAAAATGATTTGGGTTATTTATGGAAATGATTAGGTTAATTACTTTTATGTATGTAACTTTAAGAGTAATTAATGTCATTTGGAGATACAATTTAACGTGGAAGACTAAATTATTATAAGTTTTGGGTTTCAATATTAGTTTGGAATACATTGAAAGATTTTAAGGAAAATTTATTATTGAATGGTATTTATTTAACTTTGGGGTATTGATGGTGTAATTTTAGAAATTAATATTAGTGTTTTTTTTTTCTAATGGAATATCCATTTGGAGGATCATCATATATTATACTAACCATTTTGGTTTTGATTAATCTCTAAATTCAAGGTAAATATGATGTTTATCCTACGTGGATCATGTATTTCTATAGAAGTTTATTCTAGCTCTTCCATTGTGACCAAGTCTTCTTGAATACTCATTGTTCAAAAAGAAAATTGAGTTAGTGGTAAAAATTTATTAAATAATGAAACCCTACTTAAAAAGTAAGTATATCTCTTTATCTTCATAGTCAATATCATAAATGAATTCCTCATCCTTATGTAATGTAACTTAAAAAAAATGTTGTCCGTTTATTTTTCCTACTGGGAGACTAATGGCCATTTGTCCCGACACAAGTTTGTGATTTTATTATTGTTAACTTTATCATGATCATGTTTTCTATCCCTCTCCATCAGAACTTAACACTTAGTTTATCGTCCATATCCATGTATTCCTACATGGAATCCTAGTATGGGTTATCTTTGGTGACATTTGTACTTCTATTTCTTTCTTTTAAAGTGATAGTTTTATTGAATTTTTTTTGATGGAGGACTTTCCATTATATTCCCAAGCCAAATTTTAAAAATTTTGAGGAAGAAATTATTTGAAGGAGGGGAGAATGTAACACCCCAATATTCCACAGTATGTTTCCCTTTGAATAATGCAATGGCGTGCATTGTACGTAACTTCAAGATTCTAACACACCACAACCAATCAAACTAGCCGTTATGAATAGTAATACCTACTTTTTATAATTTTAGAAATTTTATCTCACAAAATGGACTTCATTTTTGGATTTGGAGTATCGAATTTGTCCTAAGGTGAAGTTTTGGTACTTTTCAGATAACTTTAATATTTTGATGAAGAGTGAAAATTACTAAATTTTAATTAAAAACAACTTTATTAATCAAAATATTTAATAGTGATAAATTATGAATTTGAGTGGTTTTAAAGTTTAATTAGAATATATTTTTACCTTTTTATCCAATGTTGTTCATTATAATTAATTTCACTATGAAATTGGACATAAACAATTTTCAATCTTTTGATATATATTGTTTCTTAAAAACACGCTATTTGTTGTGACAGTGGGAATTAATTATAAAATTAATTAATACAACTTATATGTTTGTAATTTTTTTAAAATAGACATATTTTTAGAATTCTGAATATCAATTATAGCTTAGGGTTAAATTTTGGCATTGTTATGAAAAACTTCATTTTTTGATGAATAGTGAAACCACTAAGTGGTAGTTAAAAAACTAATTTTTTCATAAAACTTAATTTTAAAACTTTTTTTAGTGGACTTTTGAAAATCCAAGAGACACGGTTAATATCAAGTAGTAAAATGTGGTACAATGAGATGAAAATAATTTTTGGTGAATAGTAACTTTCTACTTTTATTTACCACGGTTAAAAGTAAATAGGGTAATTAAGCGTAAAAATGATATTAATGTTACCCTAACACATGTCCTAATTCTATTGAACAGGTGTATCTCAACCAGAAACAACCTTAGGAATAAAATATTATCATTTAGGTCCACTTGGATTAGATTAGGACATTTATTATTAATTAATTCAAAGAAGAGTTAAAAGAGTTAAAATCAAATTTTATTTACTAAAACATTTTTAATATAGGGTTATACATAAGATATATTTGATTGTAAATATTATTTATAAAGATAAAATTATTTCCTACATAATGATATTGTATTTATAATTTTTATACATTAAATAATTGAATTTACTTATGACATAATGGTGATGCAGGAATTTCCATTATAGTGAAAAATTAAAATGATTGATATTGTAGATACCCAAATAAATATAATTTGAGACTTTTAATGAATTACACTAAATTTATAAGTTAATATGACATGTTAGGAATGATTTAATTAACTTTTTTCAAAGTAATCATTCTGTTATGAGTTTTACAAAAATCTATTATTGAATAGTATCAAAATTGACATAAAAGTGTTTTTTAAATAATATATTATATTATTAATTGATATTAAATTCCTAAAAATCTAAAGCTCGCCCAAGAGACTTATATCATGATATTTGTATCATTAATGGACGACTTGGGGGGTCTCTTGGATGTATATAGTATGTTTATTAACCATATAATATAAAAATACAAAGAGACATTGTAAAAGTGAAACTAATTAACTTAGAGTTAATATTTAATGATAAGGTTAATATAGTAACCCAAACCTATCTAAATTCTATTGGTTGAGTGGTTTTCGACCCATCCCCACATTAACCTTTAAATAATCCACTTTGGAGCCCTTAGAAACCGAATATGAATTTATTATAAAATAATATTTCTAGCCTTTCCAAAGGTGCCCCTCACCCATCTTATAAAAGGGCACTCTCCCTTCTCATTAACTTACACCTTCAAAGCCTTTTGGTTCGGCCAAACCCTGCCCAAATACTCTCTAAACTTTCCTCACTTCATCCTAGAGGCCATAATTTTGTCAGAAATCCATCTTAAGGAGCCCTTTTGATCAAATGAAAAGGAAGAACCCAAAGAAGAGGTAATGATTTCACCACCCTTTTCAAATTCATTTCTTCTTCCACTTATTCTTTCTTTGTTATTTCTATTCTAAAATAATAACTCCAATATATTCTATATAATGTGATGTTATTATAAATATGGTACAACAATATTCATTATTCTATCAATCCTTTTAATGGCATGTCAACATACGTGCGTACGTACGGCTTACTGTCTGCACGTCGTGGTGTAATTGTCATTCAATAAATTATTATTTGGATGGGTATAATAATGATGTGTAATTCATTTAAATAATAAATATAACATGATAATTATTATGTATATATGATATACCATACAATTATATATTATTTTAACATTAAAAGAATGATATCGTCGCTCGTGCGTACATACGGACTAACGTCTCCACGAACGCGATGAGATTCATTCTCCATCATATCCATTCAAGTATAATTCTAATTTTATGATTAAAAATAATGTTCAAGGACTTGATATAATTATGGATATGAATAATATACATCCCATTAATAAAAAATATGGCTCACATAACAAAGAATATAAAGAAAAATGAACCCGTTAACACCCGAAATGACGATAATTCTAAGATATTATTAACAAATCAATGTTAAAAGATCATATATGATATCATATTAATGCATATGATTCTTTTATAATTCATTAAAAATTATTTCACAATTATATAGGAGGTTAACCTATATTCGACCAAGTAAAAAGTACAAAGTAAGGGGTTTCTTATCTCACTTTTAATTCCGTGAGAATTCCATTGTTCACCACTTATTTATTACATGTGGTGTGTGTACTGCCCATGTTTGTATTAATTGTGTAATATAATTTAATTAATGTATATTTACATCATCATTTTATGTTCCTTTTATTAATGGGTGTATGTTTTGTATGTTGCCAAATCAATAAGGGAATTTGAAATTTCAATTTCCACTCATTCGGCTTTACGCATACTTCATTGATTATTTTACTCCAAGATTATGTGTAGAATCACTATTCATTTGATTATGTCATAATTTCCACTCCCCTTTATGTGGATATAATTTTTATACACATAATCACTCAATTGATAAATTCTGAAGTCATCGGTATGAACTTGATAAGAGTAATTTTAACTCAATCTCCATTGTTCAGTTAAATATCCAATTCATTGGTGTTGTTCTTACAAGAATATGTGTGAATGTCATCTGATTTATTTACACTAAATATCCAATCATATTGAGTGTATTTATATTTTTCAAACATAATTATGTCGTTGATTTATAGTTAATTTAAGGATATGGTCTTTATAAAAGAATTCATCTCAATTTACATTCCATTGATAATTCTTTGTTGTTATAAACCAAATCACTTTTATATGGTGTATATAATGTACTTTGACATTGTATATCATGAATCCCTTTATTCTAATGATATTATAAAGTTTTTATTACCTAAATTTTTTGTATTCAAGTGTCTCTCTTTTGGTTAGAAACTCTAACTAAAATAAATTTTTAAGTGTTTTAAAGATTGATTATTCTAAATATTTCTCATTAATGTCCATGTTTTAAAAATGGTTTTAAGGATTTATTTATATGTACATTAATTTTTTAAAATCAAAATTCCTTTTAAAAGATTCAAAGTGGTATGGGACACTTTGATTCTAACATCTATTCTAAATGGATTCTTATCAAATAGTGTGACTTTTAAATGATTTCAAGAAAAAGGGGGATATTTCACACTAATTATTTTGATGATTATTTTCATCTATGTCAATATCCTTCATAATTCTCGATTTAGGTTAATATGATACAATACAATCTTCCATATTGTATCGAATGAGTTATGTTTGACTGTGGATGTGCTATTTTTATACCATCCATGGTTTATGGATAAATTATTGACATGTTTATGTTATGTTTAAAACTTTTCATATGAGGAATGCATTGGACTTAGTAAGTGATGGGTGGAGCCCGCTATAGCTCCTCGATGCAACGGTAGTTGTCATGAGACAAACTAGTGTCTTGGCACAAGGCCTTTGCAAAATCTTATTTGTAGTCTTGGCACGAGGCCTTGGCTATGTGGTTATGATAGTCTGGCATTATGAATTCCGTCATTATGAAAGTGGTTATTGATATTGCATGTGATTGTTCGACTAGTAGAATATCCATGTGAATAAGTAAATGGAATTATTTCATTTTATCTTTTCCATATAATGCTGATGTTCAAGTTCAAAAGGCTTTTGTTTTAGTTATAAATTGCTTTAAGTGTTTATGCTTATCTATGAAATCTTCTGCTATATTGTTATCCTTACTGAGCATCTGAGCTCACCCCTTTCAATGTTTTATTTTTCCCAAGATGTGAAGAAGTAATTTATGAATGACCTGCAGGGATAATATGCGGGGATATGAAGACAAGATGTTGTTGTAGTTTTTTTACCTCATGATGAAATGTAAGACTTATGAATATATCTAGTGTTTCCAGGACTACTAAACTAATCGGTCTTTCGAGACATGATCCTTTGTGATCATGCAAATGTTATATAATATTTATCCAACTCTGGATCACTGGGGTCGGGGCATTACAAAAAATGCAGAATTATTATGATTAATGTTAATCCCAAGGATATGACAAAATAACGCGGTTTTAAAGTAGAAAAATATTAGTGGTTTTTAATTTATGTTATTAAATTTGAAATATATTTTGATTATAATGAATTAAAATATATTTATATATGTAATATTTTTCTAATATTATCTTAAAAATATATAATATTCTTTAACAATTATAAATAATTTAACAATATGCGGGTTTTAACTGAAAAGTAGTATTTTCCATTATTCCTAAAAAAATGTTGTTTTTCAGAAAAATAAACATTCACCATAGGATAATTTCAATATTATGAATTAAAAAATTAATATTATTTTATAAAATACAATTTATAAATGTTTCTAAAATTAATTTTATTATTAAAAGAGGTTTTTTATTAAAACAATATATTTAGTGTAAAAGGAATTTTCCAAAAAACCATTTCATTCATTATCAATATGTTTTATTTACATAAACAATTATAAAAAATATTTGACATTTTGTTATTACTATTATGATATCTATGTTTGACATCTAGATTATAGTTTTATTATATAAATACTGATATGAAAAAATATGTTTCGTTCAAATTTTGTGTTGCCTGCATCATACACCAAGTCAGTGTTATGTGTAATGTATACCAAGTCGTACAAAATGTTTCTGTTTAATGTAACATATTCCATGTTTGTTCCTTGTGAAATTAATGTTTTACATATTTCATTTCTAGAAATAAATGAAAATTTCATTAATTAGGGTAAAACATCTTTGGGACCAAAATAATATTTTCTTTTATAGTCAATCTGTTTTCATGTTCATTTATAATTAACTAGTAACCAATGAATTCATATTGTATTGTGTAAATTATATATATTCATAGATTATTTAATACTATTATGATCCACTATTTTATTTTCAAGGGTTTATCTTATTATATTAAATAATCATATTTTAATAATATGTTATCTTTTTGTAAACTTTAGTCCTTCGTGTTATGCAAGTCATCATGTAAAGTCATTGTTGCGTATAACTCAAGCTAACCTCAGTGATTCACATAGATAAGGAAAATTTTTATGTTTCATGTAGTGTATTATTAACATATTTTTTCATATAATTCAAGAAAAATATAATGATTTAGTATAAAATGAACAATCTTTGTTATTGAATCTGATGAAAAATATCAAAAAGGATAAATTAATTCGAGAAAAATTCACAAAAGCTCAATGTGTTATATTATACCCCCATTAAAATTAATTTCTCCATTTTAATTCATCTAGGTTATCGGTTTTATAATATTTGAAATATTTATTAACAAAAACCACCCGCATTAAAATGAATAAAAAAACATCCCTTTGAATGGAATGGTTGGAACCATAACAATTATCCAATGTAACATATAACCATGTTTCCACATTAGAGAACATAGGGTGGATTAATGATTTTACATGGATGAAATGAGTAAATATTAATATGGATATATTTATGTCGTCATTCAAGAACAATTTAATGGTCAAATTAATATTGAGGGTCTAAAATTCATAAATTTTTAGGATTTCTAAAGCCATCGGTTCAAAAAAAAGTTAAAGTATTAGTACAATATATTTTTTATCACATTCATATCATTGAGTGACTCTTGATATATTTATATATATAAGTAATTATTTTGGTCTGAATTTTAAAATATCCATTTCATCCATTTATTTGAAGAATTAATGTCCATTAATTAACTTTGATGAATAAAGCCCAAAAAACTATTTTAACTGATCTTAAGGCCTAAAAAAGATTGGAATATATAAATATTTTTCACTTAAAAATCGATATGTCTTACTATATAAACACAAAAACTAAAAATACTCATTCATAATTAATATTTATTCATAAAAACGAAAGAAACATTAACCAATTCATTGAATAGTCCATTGTTAGGTGTGAAACCCTTACTGTCCTTCGGTCAAGTGATCAAGACCCACAACCTTTCCAGACGTGATTGGTTGTCAACCAAAAAAAATTAGGTTATTTTCTAACATGATACTAATATATTATCAAATATTAATATTATTAACCTATTTAAAATAATGTTAGTCACTAAATTACCATTTATCAATGGTTTTAAAGAAAAACTAAATACATAAATACCTCCTCCGAAAATTAACTTAAAATTATCATGAATGTTATCCTTATAAACCTTATGAAAGATGGATGTACATAGATTAATAATGAATGTACTGAAATCAGATTTACATTGATCCCCCATATAATAAAAGGTTCCACTTGTTTTTCACATTCCAAACATGTGAATAACTTTATCACATATTCCATTGAAACATGTTAATAACCTTCATTACCATAAATCCTTTTGGAAAAAATAAATTCATCCATATCCCAAAGTTTTCAAGATATATTCAACAAATAAAGCTATCCTATATAATTCATTAATGATATAACAACCCACATATTAATAGGTTCTTACATAGTAACATGGTAATCAGTACCCTTAAATTTACATATTTATAAAAACACTGTCATAAGATAAAGAACATGTTAAGGGTTACTTTCCCTTTGTCAAAACATCACCTTATAATTAAATCACTCTACCAGTCCATCGAGTACATTCAAGACATTACTAGACATACTAAGAGAAAATAATAAGTATAAAAAAATTTATATTTCATCATTCCTATAACATTATTTTTTAATATATATATATATATTTACACACACTTCATTATTATTACATTAACTAGTCCACCTCATCCTATTACACAAGACCTATTTCCTTTTACATTTCAAATGTAGTCTCATCATCATAAATAATGTAACCATTACTCACACCACTTATATGAACCTCTTCAGGATTATTCCTCTTGGGAAATTGAGCTACATAATGACTACATCTTCCACATTTAAAATACTTAACCTTTAATAATGTATTAGGTAAGAAAATATTATTATCCATTTTATTAACCAAACTCCTCATTTTCCCTTTCACACACATGAATTGTGTCCTTATTTTCCAAATTCAAAACATATTCCTATTCCTCTAAGTCATTCACTTAGGTGTTTCATTCCACATTCATGACATAAAGAAAACAAAATATCCATTTTTCCATGGCATCATTACCCGAACACTCAGTGAACTCCTTATTTATTATCCTTGGTGAGTCTGAAAGTTAGTTAATGTAAATGTTGTTTAACATGTTACTTGAATACTTATTAAACATGATCATAATATATTTCACTACAATGATCATCCCACTCAACATCTCTTGAGAAAATTTTCAATTACATTATTCATTAATCCAGTTCATTCTGGGTTCCACCATTGTCTAAAATAAGAATCATAGTAAGAGTGTTTCTTATCATAGTAGAATACCACATAGTCATGAAATGGTTTACTTATAGTATATCTAATTCATTAATCCATCTTTAATATATGACACCCTGTGTTCATCCTATGTTATTCATAGACATAATATATCTAAATCCTAATGATGGTTCATGATGAGTTTTCAAATTTCTGTAGTATATCCCCTAGGAGTGTCAGAACTGGTGTGCAGCAATACCAGTATTCATGTACCATATTACACTGAGTCACGCCTAAAACATATCCTACGAGTCGTTACTCCCAGATTTATCTTTACCAAATCCACATCCCCTTGTAGACTATAAATAGATAATTATTTATAGGCAACCACCCACTCTAATCATTACCTATATTCTAGGATATTTTCTAAAATGTTGACACGTCCCTTTTCATAAATTTAGAGACATCCCAAGACATATCCTTAAAAATATACATAGGGATCTCACTGAAGTCTTGTAGTCCTAGTTTCTATAGGATGACTAATCCATTAATTTGATATCAACTACAGTAACCCATAATTAACAAACATGGATATTACATCTTTTTAGATTTATATTCAGTATATTTCAAAAATACAAGCCTGAGGACCATAATAGATTAGGGTCTTCAGAAGCATAGAAACAAAATCACCTATCCTGGTGAAAGATTTTTAATATCTGCCATAAATATCTCTACCTATATTACTTATTCCTAAATCCTATCATCATGACATGTGGAAAGGAAACATAATAAAGGGGTGAGCTCAAATTCTCACCAATGGTAAAAAAAGGAGATATGTTAGCATAATCATGATAATAAGGTTATGAGAACATTAACATGAAATTATAAGATCATACCCTACATATAAAAGATCATATAAACAAATCATGGAATAAATAATGGTAGTTCAGAATACCCGATTCATAAGGAAATAAATAACATAATCCCCAAAAGAATAACATAGGAATAAAATAAGAAATTTTGGAACAAAAATAATCATATAATATGATTTTCATAGTTACCAAGGCATCACAGCCAATGCCATATTAGTAGTATGTGTTCACTGCCCACACCATCATGGTAGTCATGGTTTACCCCCATGTACTTATTTATAGCATGATTTCACATCTTATACCATTATCGTAGCCATGGTTCACTCCTATGGATGCCTTAGTATCATGAGTTCACTCCTCATGGCATCTTGGTATTCATGGTTCACTCCCATGGACATATTAGTAGTCGAGGTTCATTCCCAGGACCATCTTATTCTATATAATGAGATATAATATTTACCCAATGCATTTGAAAGAGATATTGGTATCACCCACTTCTAAATGATATCATAAATATATGTTCCACAACATTATAAATAATCAAATCGTAAACCATGATAAGAAATGGGTCTTATAAACAAGTAATATTATCAGAACATATGAAAAAATATTTGTTTCATAATAATTTATTAATAAAAATTACCCATGAAATGAAGTGGGTTTAAAAATCATATAACCTATGACTGAGAAAAAAGTTTATAATGAAAACGAAATTAAGAGAAACTCGTTCATCAAATCAATATGAATGAATCATTTAGATTATTTCCTAAAAGGGAATGAGTAAGATCAACCTATATCATATTAGATGGAAAATAATTTTGAAATATCTTTTAAAAACATTTCTTGATGAAAATATCCATTATTCATTAAAAAATACATTTTAAAACATAAAACCATTTTATAATAATTTTCAATGAGAATTACTTTAATTATTATAAATATTACTGGATATCATTTCAAAACATTTTTCATTGAAAAAATGTATAATATGACTTAAAACAATTTATGAACCAATTTCTTTCAAAACACATTGAAAAAATATAAATTAACCTTCAATACTTTTTTCATATAATTTAAGTAAAAATATTTTGAAAAGTTATAAATATATATTTTAATTTTTTTAAAAAAACTTCAATGGAATTACTTTGAAACCTATAAATAATTATTGATTTATTTTTGAAAAAAAAATTCTATGAAAATTTATAAAATATGAAAGAGAACATTTTGGAAACCATTTTTTCTTTGAAAAATTATAAATGATGTTTGGAAACGTTTTGAAAAACATTTTTTATTGAATTTTTTTTAAAAAAAATTCTTAAAAATTGATCTTTTAAATCGAAAATTTAATCGTCAAAGAGATGATGGTAGGTAAATAGATACATGCTGTATGAGTTAAAAAATATTCCTTTTTCATGGTAAAATGGTTAGAAAAATGTATTTTTAGGAAAGAGACAAGATAATTACATTAAAAACTGGTAAAGGTTAAATTGGTTAATAATTTATTTTAATGATCATAAGAAATTAGATTAATATTCATCAGAAATTTTTTTTATAGAAAATGGTTTTCAAAGAACACTAATTTATGACCGAAGAGATAGTAAAGTCAAGATTTCCTAAAAACACATTCTTAACTATCATACGTAAAAAAGAGTAGACAAATGATATCAATACATGATTATATTATCAATAACCAATGTTTAAGATAAATCATGAATTTTATTGAGAGATATATCATAATATTCCATCAAATAAAGCATAAACATAAATAATTTTGAAAGGCAATGAGATTGTTTCAATAAACACTTATAAAATGGAAAAATGGGATTATACTGTCCATGTATGAAAAATGAATTTAAATTAATCATGAAATATATTTAAAATTATGAGATTAATTCAATAAAATGTAAAATTTAAGTACATAATTTAGGTCTATAACAAAACATGGGTCTAAAGTAATTAAAATGGAGACAAAAATATTTTACCGATTTGGTGAGTTTTGAAACATAAACCAAATGAATGAATTGTCTTGAAATTGATATTTTAATAACCATATGTTTATTTGAAATATATTTAGAAGAAAATAATGGGATTTTAATGAACTACACAAAAGGAAAGAGTGGTGAACATACCATTTATCTCATAGAAATAAAAAGTGAAATGAAATCACTTTTCCTTATGTCTTGACTCTCTTTGTACTCATTCAAACCACCGGTATAACAAATATAAATTTATTATATATATTTTACATAACCATATTATTATATATAATACCATATATATTTTTATTATGACATTATATTACCCACTTGTTAACCATCCTAAGTGAAGGATTTAGTTGGGTAATAATCACTTTTTTTCATATGTGTCTTAATTTTTTATATTGTTGGTCCTTATAGTTATATCATAATTCTAAGAGGTAAAACATGATAAATATATAATGTATAAACATTATATGTGTATTATAATAATTTATAGAATATATATGTATGTAACCAAATTCAATGTTCATGGAGACGATAGGTCATACGTACTCATTAAAGTTATTTCTGTTTAATTGTCGGGTCGTGAGAAAGAAAGTAAAAGACATATATTTATATAAGTATTTAAAATTTTTATATTAGATATACAATATCATATATATATATATTATATATTCCAAAAAATAATACTTAATTCAATCCAAGCAATGTATGACTAAATCATATCGCTTTGAGGGGGTAGTAGACCACACTTCCTCGAACGAAATTATCGTATTTACATAAAATGGAACAAATAAAGGTATGTTACAAATAAAAATTACATAAGAATAATTAGATTATAAATATAATATATATCATATATTAACATATTTTTAATCCTAATTATAACCAGGATAAGTGCTAATTTATAAATGAACAATCATTGTTTCGTGAGATAGTAGTTCACCGTACGCAGAAACCACAAGTTAGATACCCATTAGATGGAGGTTTGTGTAATTGAACAATAAAACACATATATGAAAATGTAATAATTTATTTAGGATAATTTTCGTGTTATCTATGTATATAATAAATATATTTGGATGGGTTGTAGAAGGAAAATAATATAAAGGCCTTTAGAGAAGATGTTACCTCTTAATGGGGTAACACCATTTAGATTGTGCCAAAATGATCCATTCGATTGCATTCTGTCCAAGGGAATTATTATTGGAGGAGGATTTTAATAATAGGAAGATTATATGGTAGGGATTGGCTGAACCTAAGAGGTACATGTGGTGTGAGGAAGTGAGATATGTGGTTTCTTTTTATGGGGAAGGAAAAAAACTCACTTGGAATTCATAGAAACATGTTAGGTGATAACATGTTCTTACATAAGAAAAGTCATAAAAAGCCTAAAACCTCATTATTTGATGGGTTATGGATTAAATATGGACATCCAATGGGTGTTGGACAATTTTATAGATCATTTGGGCCCATAATTTTATGGTTTAGTCCCTAATTAATCTTAATTTGGCCATAATTGGTGTGATTAATTTTTATCACTTTTTTAATTCATCTTGGTCAAAAATTAACATGGTCTTATTAGAATAAAAATATTATAATGATTATAATGGGTTATTTATGTTTTTTGAAATTCAAATCACAGAAGGGTTATAATAATGATTAATGATAATCCTGCTGATGGGATGAAATAACGAGTTTTTAAAGTAGAAAAATGTACAAAGGTTTGTTAAGATTTTGCATTCAATTTCAAAGTGAACTTGATTCTAATTAATAAAATTATATCAATAGATGAAATATTAATCAAATGTGACCTTAAATTTTTTATTATTAAATCCTTTAACATTAATAATTATTTTCACAAAAAGTATGTCTTTAACTAAAAAACATTATTTCTTTACTATTCATAAAAAAATGACTTTTCATAGAAAAATCCAAAAAAACAACATAGAATAATTTCGAAATTCATATTTCAATAATTAATTTTATTTTATCAAATTGAATTTTTTATTTCATCTAAAATTAATATTATTATTAAAATTAAGTTCTTTTAAGATAATAGTATTTTTAACATAAACAGACTTTACCAAATATCATATCTGTCATTATTAATATGTTGTATTCATATAAATAAATTATAAAAAATATTCAAAAAGTGTGTATTAATATTTCTATATAAATTTTTAATTGATTTATTATTATTATATAATTTAAATTATTATATTAGAACTTGTTTTGTTGAAAGACAATGTTGTGTATACCGTACGCCAAATCGTTGTTGCGTGTAATGTATGCCAAGTTATACGCAAACTCAGTGTTGTGTGTAACATATGTGAAGTCTTTTTAATGTGAAAGTAATATTTTACTTATTTTATTTATAGATGTAAATTAAAATTTAATTTAATAGGGTAAAATAGTTATGTGACCATTATAATTTTTCCTTTATATTCAATCAGTATTCATATTCATTTATAATTAATTTGTAACCATTGCATTCATATTATAATGTGTGCCCCATATATTTTCCTAGATTATTTAATAATATTAATAATATATAATTTATCTTTAAGGTTTTATCTTATTATATTAAAAAATCATATTATAAAAATATATTATTGTTTTGTAAACCTCGGTCTTGTGATTTACAAAAGTCGTCATGGAAGGTCATTATTGCATATAATGTAAACTAACCATAGAATTCTATGTATACCAGGCCAAATTTTATATCATGTGTAGTGCAAGATTAAAATGGTGTTGCAACTAATTTAATACGTAAATAGTGTGTTAATATAAAGTCATCTATCTTTAGTGTTTCATGAAATGAATAATATAAAAAAGGATTAATTTATTTGAAAAAATTCACAAAATCATGGCATGTTACACACCTCTCTAACCCTTTTCAAAGAAGAAAAAATTTTGAACGAGAACATCCTCCACTGAAACATCCACAGAATTTTACATGTGTTAAGTAGGATTTCTAGTGATTGTATTAATGACATTCACTGATGCAAAATGCATGGTAGGAATTTTATCATTGTCTTTGTGAGACTTCCTTCTTCCATGCCCATTAGGCCTCTCCCTTTCCATTTCATTTTTATAGGAGTTTTTTAGTGTACAGTATCCCGAAGGGAATCTAGAGATAGTTTAGTGGTGTGTGTTCTTTAAAACAGTACAAGATCACGTGATGAGATGTGTTTGGTTGATCAATTCAACATAGTTTCTCATAATCTGGAGAACATTGATTTATACTGAATAGAATTTTGATAATTTGAAAAAAAATACCCCATCCCTGAGAGATGGATGTACTCCCATTCTATATTCACAACCCTTTAGGCCTGGTTTTATGGACTAGATATTTGGGACAAAACTTCCCCATCTCTATGGACTAGGGCTACTCCAATTCTATCATGGATAATACATTCAATACTACCCTTCTAATTCTATGGGTTTTCCCAATCATGGGATGGGTGAATCATCTTGTATTCCCATGGATCACTCAAATACAATGATCGTTACACTATTTCTTAAATTTCCACTAACTAATGGATAATTTTCACTAAGAGGGAGGCATTCTCGATATTTTCATATGCTTGACACCAAATTCCCTCCACAACCTTTTCTATTCTGTCCTGATGATGGTGAAAGGAAATCATGGATTGTTATAATTAATCATATCATTGGCTCTGAACTAGATCTAATTGATAAGAGTTAGCCAAAATCTATCAAATTTAATGACAAAAAATTCATTGGTCTTCGTAGGTTAGGAATCGTGGGGAAATATAACACTCCATGTATACCCCATCCGATGATATGAACATTAGATGGTGTATTAGTGAAAATCTATCGGAATCTCATTAACATGATGAGGAATGAACATTGAAGGGGTTCTTGTTATCTCTCAATCATTATATGTCATTAATCATTGTTTATTAATAATTCAATTTGGCGTTTCAACACTTCTACTACTTTTACGTGACTTCGATACTCCTCATGTGTAATACATTTTCACTAATGTGATGATTATTTTTTCATATGTTTATGAGGATATATTGAACAAAATATATCACAAACACCTCTATAGTGATGTTTTTAGTGATTTCCAAAGGCAAGAACATGATTTGAATGTCATCTTTAGCTAGTTGTTTCCTCGTGTTTAGAAAATATTCTTTGTATTTTCCTAGAGGCTCATTTACCTGATTTAACCATGGTGGTCACTTTTCAGCCATTTTATTTTAATTAACATGATTTTTAGAGACTTCATCCACTATGTTGGAAGGATATAGTTCTAATCGAGGTCTGAATAATAACCATCGACATGGGCTGTATTATGGATGAAAAGGAATTTCTTTTACAATTAAACTGCATGAAACATGACAATCCTTTCATTCCCAGATGTCTCACCATATGAGGGATTTCTCATTGCTACTTTTCCATGTGGAGGATTCCATTGAGAATGTGAAATAATGATGCATAGAGAACACTTGAAATAAATTCTATCATGGGAAGGACCACCATGGTGGATTACACTAAGGGGATATACCCATTTCTAGTTTATCTTCTAGAAACAAAATAGGGATCTGTGACTCTTATCAAGAGAAGGGCTCCCAAGATTGATCTGATTGTGTTCATAATGTAAGACTATTGGTGATGTGACTATGGAGGACCTTCATAATTATTTATACTGCCCCCATAATTTGATAATGAGAGAGTATGATCTTATGATTGCATAGATAAGAATCTGTAGGATTCAAGAACACCAAAATTGAGTATAGAAGGACCATAGATTGGATATTTATTTTGTAGTTGTATTTAGTTAGTCTTCTTGTTGGGTGTCTTCTTGTGAGCGACTGAGGACACTTGTTAGGGTAATTGGTTTTTGTGGAAAGTGTTTTTTCCCACCTCGGACTTACCATTGTTATAGGCCAATGATGTCCAGCTAGTATAGTTGTATGTTCCCAATCTAGATGTCCATGTATGATGGGGGAGTTTTCCTTAAGACCCTCCTATATGATAGAATAATTGAATGGTTATATTAATGAGACATAATGATGATCAACCCCACTTGTGGTGACGAAGCTGTCTATCCATCTCTCAAGAACTACAAACATCACCATTTGGATGTACTTAGAAGTATATATGATGTGTGTAAGAATTTGCGTTTTCCATTTCCCCACTTTCATAATTTTCTTCATGACTTCAGAAATTTGAATTTGGGATATGTGCCCATTATGTATCTAGATTGTGTGTATTTCATATCTCTTATCATCCCTTTCATATATTTGGATGGTGAATGTACTTAACTAGGCACGAAATTGATTATACCCTTATTTGACATCGGGACTCTCTGAATTAATTCTCCAGGTACTTCCAGAACAAATTGATGCAAAGATTGATGAATTAAGGAAGTTGTGTGATCTTTCTTATAGATAGATGTCACACATGGATGGAAGGCTTATTTGGGAGCTTCTTGATGAGTCTGCTAGCTATCATGGTGGCTACAAAGAGTTATATGTTCCTGCTTGTGTCGTACCACTATATTTGAAAGGTGGGCATCATTTGATCCCTCCAATAATTTCTAATGGATGGATGAATTATGGTAGGAATGTGTATTATATCATTCAAAATTGGCCACAAACATTGATTGGTGGTATTATCATGTTTGGAGAGTGGTAGGGACCAACTACCTATTTATCAGTCGCTACCCCCAATGGGCTGTCTTACATGTCTGGGTCTAGATGAGTTAGGTTGGTTAGCCATGGAAGATCTTTTCACCACGAAGAGGGATCACTATCGAATGGTGTTGTTGGTGATTATTACTAGAAGGATCCCTTTGGTAGAACCCATTGTATCTTATTGATGAGACCATATTAGGACACTTGATCCACCTACCTATGAAATAAGAGGGGCTAGTTTTCACATTATTGGGATAATCTCCCAAAAAGGTTGAAGAAGATGATCAGTTATTTCTACTTCTAAAGAACCAGTCATCATTGACTGGATGAGTTGTTGGGATTGGTTAGAGGGAGGGACTATCAGGTGTCCTCTATGGTCAGGTTGGTACCATACTGAAAATACTCCCACCCCATGGAATTAGAGAACCAACATTTAATATGTTTTGTTGGGGACAATGAACTCACCTTAGATGAAGAAAAAAATTGAACACTAGTTAGGTGGTTCATTTTAAGAAGTTGAAATACCACATTATATAAAAGGGAGTTCTAAAAGAGATTTCAGGAATTAAGGAAAAACAAAAACAATAAAAACCCAAAAAAATTAGTATCACATTTGAATGAAGTCATGAATAATTGATTGTCTTGTTTGGACATCCTTCATTTTTAGAGGTAGATGGGAATGATAGGTGATAAATATTATCATATTGGTTAAGTAGTCCTGTAAGGTTCACAATTTTGGTTTGTAGTGGAAGTATGTTTTTTAGGGGATTGAAATGATTAGACAAGGAGTTATATGTATGTCCTTTTTATCTTGTGATGTATGTGGTATATTTAACTCATTGAAATAGGGGTCACCATTTTTTTGATATAGATTTTCATTGCTCACATGATGGTAGATTGTAGGGGTTTTAGATTTTTAAAATCATTTATGTAGGGTTCAGTATT
This sequence comes from Viscum album, assembly GCA_963277665.1. NCBI lineage: Eukaryota > Viridiplantae > Streptophyta > Magnoliopsida > Santalales > Viscaceae > Viscum > Viscum album. The sequence goes on from OY728119.1 coordinate 1,985,787,421, forward strand.
TATGAATAGTTTCCAATGGGTTAGTTCAGGGTTCCAGAAGCAGCCAATGGTTCTGTATCCATGGAGACCTACATTCCAAAGACCTGCACTCATTTGTACGTATCTCCAATTATGATTAAGAACTCATATTGGACGAGAGGAAGTGTTGTTGGACTCATCAATTCCTTTTATATGGAAATATTTCTTACTTTGGGATCCTAAAATATATTTAAGAAATGTTCACAAATACATCATTAATTATAATGTATTATATGGATCCCCTTTAATTAACAATCGACTATTAGAATATATAGAACTTAGAGTCATTAGTTTGTTTCTGAAGTTCTTCATCAATGAATATATTTTTATATATATGAGGTTCTCCATCAATGGAATCCCCTAATGTTCTAATTAAATATTATTTGGTTGTTATTATGATGATGTTGGTTTTATAGTCACACCATGATGTAATCTGGAGTTTATCATCACAAAGGGCGATGAGAGTTGTTTTGATGCTGGGATCAAACTCATGCGATGGGATTCATATGTATAATGATGAATGGAATCTGAGCCCACATAGTTTAGTTCAAATTAATAGTCAACACCATACCTTTTAAGGTCATGTGATGAGGTACAAACCATGAATTTTTAAATCATTCAATAAGAATGCCAAGGCTAAAGGTGTGTGGTCAATGTTTGGTGTGGTACTGATGCCAAAGCAGACCAAAGAACCCAAAAGTTTTATGAATTTATAGGTTGAATTACAAATTGTTGGTAATATGGACCAGAAAGAATTGTTTTGATCTAGGGTGCTGGGTTTGAACCTTAGTGAGGCTTCATACACATCCCATTTTTAGGAATCAAATCCAATATAGTTTAGTTATAAGGACCTATGCCTATGGAGGAAATCAGATTGGTCTCATAGGGGAGTATGTTCTTTTGGGGGGACTATGTTGGGGTTTACAACTAATATAGATTCCATGATCTTGGGTGTTGGGTTTGAACCTCATGGAATACTCCTCCATATCATATTTGAATGGAAATAAAATCCCACCTAGTACGTTTATGAGCTCCTATACCTATGGAGGACATCACATTTGATTAATTGGAAAATATGGCCCCTCAAAATGATTAAGGTAGGTCTCAAAAAACAATGAAATATACCTTGATTCTTGGTTGAGTATTACCATTGGAATGATTCCATGAGGATTGTTTGGGGATTACCCATGGAATTATTCTCAAAAAAAATTTGGTTTGGGGATTACACCTGAGTAGGATGCTCGATGATGAGTATGATTGTGGATTACTCTAGATAAGGATGCACATGGATGAGGTACTAGGGCCTATAACATATAGGGGTAATTTAGTTTTGTGATGATATAGATTTAATTACTATAATTGTCCTCATATTACTATGTGATTCTTGCTCTGTGTGATAAAAAAGAGGAAATAATAGGTTCATGAGACACACAATATTCTTTCCCATAATGATGGATGCATGGCCTTGAGGACCCAATCATATTGGGGAACTCTAAATTAAGACAATTGGATGACTTGAATGAATATTATCTACCTGAAAATACATCTGAATGTGTGGATTCCATGATTACGACTAACCTCTATGTCCAAAAGAGTAATTATTAGTCATGCCTGAATTTTAAGGAGAAGATGAAGAATAAGATCCAAAAAAACCACACACTTCTCTTCTTCCATCAAGAGATGGGGTTCAACCTATGAGAGATGATAAGACCTCAAGATCTAATCCCCTCTTTGATCTTCATATACATGCTAATAATTTTTTACATCCCATATAAAAAAAACCCTTAGGGATTGAGTAAGATAAAGAGTGAAACCTCTTGCAATAAATGATATGGTTATAGATCTATGTAGGATCACCTAAAATCGTTTGGAATGGGTCTTATACCTAATGAGGATTCCCATTCCAGGTTTAGTGGGGTCTTATTCCTAAGGAGGGTGCATATTTGATGTTTTTTCATTCTTATTCCTAATCAGGATGCCCATGTTTTGGTATGGGATTATTCCTAAGGAGAATTCACCTATTTTTGTTGGGGATTATTCATTAGTAGGATGACCCGATTTAAAAATTATGGTGAGCATCTCGACTCGTGGTGATTTTGAATGATAGGTGGGGATTTATGTGTTACAACCTCAAATTTCGTAGTCCCTAGGTGAAGCTTTAAGGGTTAAACTATCCATTTTTCATGGGGTTTAGTGATGGTAGTAAAGGGATCATCGTGACGAACCAATATTTTACCCAAAAACATCTCTAGTGAAGGGGTTTGGGGGAGAATCCATAGCAGTATGGGCCAGTAAGATCGCCCAGGTGGATTTCCTAGTGGTTCATCCTGGTGTGGGTCACCTAGGTGTGGGTCACCGAAGTGGGTCACCCAGGTATGGGGATACTAGGTTTTGGTCACCTAGGCGGGTCACCCACGTATGTGTGTCCAAATTCTGGGTTTTCCATGTTCTGTGCTAGGGGCCCCACCCTAAATAGAGTGGGCCTTAGTAGGTTTCCCTAGTAGGGATAGACTACTTGGGAGAAAGTGATACATTACTAGAGCCCTCATCCTAATTCTTCATTTGGGGTTCGACCATTCAGTTAATACATCACGAGGAGGGTCATATTTATAGACCTTTAGGTGTTCCATCATTAGTGGACCTATGAGAGCGGTCCTGCGCGAGTGGGCTTGAGTGAGTTGCCCTACACGAGTGCCCTGGGCAAGTGGACAACATGGTGACAAAATTTCCTTGATAAAATTCTTCTATTTTCTGAGTTCCATAACATCTAATCTATATTTATATTGGGGTTCTAAGACAAGTCCAATCAACAATTTTGATGAGATATAAACATATTAGTTTGGAAAACACACCAACGATTCATGAATGAATTGTTAAAATTTTATTTGTATTCATCAAAACCTTTTTAATCGATCTTGGAAATTTGTTACCTACTCTTGGATGGGATTCTTCCCACCTATCCCTAATTTTGGATTTTTAATTTGGAACATGTAAATCCATATTTTATATTCTGCTTGATTGGAGTATAATATCTAATCAAACTCGGCATTGGTTGTCCAAGTGATGATCAAATTAAGAATTCTATGATAAAGTGAATGAAATGAATTTTTAGGTGTAAAAAAATACTCAAGTATGTAAGTAGAATAAAAAATTAAAATTATCAGTATTTAAGGATTCATTTCCTTTTATCTTGTTCCAATGTAATGGTAGAAAGCATTGAATTCGGGGTTTTGGGGTTGGGCGGCTATAGTTGGTATCAATGGAATTTTAGCCGAATCCTTGGAAACTAGATTTAGGAATAATACATTAGAGAACATAACCCTATGGTAGATTTTGAGTATTTGTATCAATTAGCATCATACATTGTTTTATATAGTCATTATTTGTTTTTCTCAGCAATACAACCCTGTTTAGGTACTATAAGTGTACTTGGTTTTGGAGAAAATGTATATAGAGGTAATAAATTTAGAAAAGGCATATCCAGATTGACTCAAGCATAACCAGTAATATGAAATGTTTCTCACCAAATACCTATTCTTACACTCTGATGGGATATTTGTAGAATAATTCATATTTTAGTTACATACCATTATGAATTATTTTAATAGATAATGAAAAGCAATGACCTAGGATTAACTAGAGGTGTATTAGATTTAATGTAATGATTTAAGATTTAGGCATTACCAAAATTATCAAATGTTTTCTATAATATGATAATTATTTATTATACTGTGATTTTTGGTGTTATTTAATCGATTGAATTTAGTAGTTGAATATTTTTTATGAAATATTTCTCTTAAAATAGTTATAATTCTTTAATAGAATTATTTGTATATAACTACTAGATTAATTGAACTATGAGACACTATAAGTATAAACTAGATTTTAAATTTGTGGGAATAATTATAAATAATTATATAATTATATAAATATAATTCTCCAACTAAATATATATATTGGTTTGTTTTTAAAAAATAGTCACACATTCACTATATTCTTCAAAAATACATTTTCATAAAAAATGTATTTTTGTTATTTTTTATTTTAATATTAAATTTTAATAATTATTGTACATAAATTTTACAATTTAATTTAATTTTTAATTCATCATGTCAAAAAAGTATTAACATTTTATTTCTGAAAATATTTATTATTTATAGAATAGTGAAAATGCAGATTTTTCTTGTAAAATGTATTTTATTTTAAATATTTTATCAAATAAAATTATATTATAGAAGATATTTTTAATTTTATTTAGTTCATTTCAATTTAAAATAATCATATTTTTATTTTTGAGAAGGATTTCTTTCAATTATTTATTATAAATACATTTTTTGTTTTAAAAGGGAATTGTTCTAAAAATCTGTTAATCCTGGCGTTTTACTGGTTTTGTTTAAAATTAAATTCTGAAGGATATGTGTTGTGTATTTTAATAAATGGAAGAATATTTTATATTCATAAGATCCAAATTTTGATAATAGGCCATGTTTGTTCTTGGGCAATATGAATAGTAACCATTGTAAATTTTGTTACCATGGTAATGGTTAAATTGTGTAATTTAGGATAACAATAATTTTATAAAAAAATTTAATATTATTATAACACATCAAAAAATTTGATTTGATGAAGATTATTCGACCATTAACACAGAAGGATCTAAAAATTGTTGTTTAATGTGAACTTTTCCATGAAAATGGAATATATAATATTTAAATCAAAGAAAATCAACAAAATGTCACTTTCATTATCTTATATATCACTTATGAGTCCTCATGTGGAAATGGATTAATATGGAAAAATATGAATGAATATTTTTAAATTAATAAAAATGTAATCTTTATAAAAAGTAATCTTTTTCTCTTTGGGCAACTTATTTGACATTATGATATTTATACTATTATATCTAATAAAAATGTAAATATTTAACAATAATATTTTCAATAAAATAACATTTTTAATATAGGATTACCCAAAAGATGTATCTTACTATTAATATTATTTATAAATATAAAATATTTTTATTAATCATGGTATTTTTTCTTTTTTTAGTAAACAAATAAGAGAATTGAATAATTACACAATAGTGATGCAATAATTATTTTATTAATGGAAATATCAAATAAATTTTAGAAATATATTAAAATAATAATATTTGATATAAGTAAGGTGATCAATGAATTTTTTAGATAACCATGACTTTTTAGATAACCTTGACTTTTTAGATATAAAATAAAATATTTTTTTATTAACTAACATGTTATCTTGATATTTTTAAAATTCCAGGTAATGAATATTGAAAAAATTGAAATTAATGATATTTGATAAAAATACAATTTTATTAAATTATTTAAAAATTATAAAAAAATATATAAAATACAAAATAATTACAATATGGTAAAAAAAATGTTTTTAATTGTTCAATCATGACATAATTTCCTTCACATAAGTAAAAATAATAACCTTTTAATATTGAAATCATTGTTACCTTTTTAAAATTAAAATATGTTAACTAATGTTTAATCAAAATAATAAGGTTTTAAATAATAAAAAAACTGGTCTAAAATCTATTCATTTATGAGGTTAAACCCTTATTTCGTAGGATATTTTAGAAAATATCATTTATAGGCATATTTTTTATATTAAATTTATTATAGGTTAATATTTTGAGAAATTTCTACATCCTCTTTACATGTTTATTTCATTTTAAAGTAATAAATCTAGTATCAAATATACTTTTTATTTTATTATAATTATAGAACAAATATATTCCACATTTTTTACATCATATGAAAAATAAACGAATTTTAGGTATGTATGTATGAATTACCATCTCAAAACCATGGTGGCCACTCCCTGGCAACCGAACTACCTCATGTTCAAGTCCCACCGCACTAGAAATTAGTTGGGGCATATGGTACGCATGTGGTGGGTGGGCCCAATACATAAATGGTATAGAACCCGCCTATTTATCAACACCCATATTACATTTTCACCCCACTGTTGGTGGTGGGTGGTAAGGGTTTGTGTGGGGGGAGGGGCAGGACATGGGGTCAAGTCCTTGGGCATGTGATTTACTGTAGTTTTCTTCTTCGCATTGTGTTCCATGGGGGCACCTATAACCAACATTTTATAATTATTAAAATAATATATATATATATGATAAATATAAAATTATATTTATTCTGAAAATATTAATATACCATAATCTTCTTTACCATTTCACTATTAAGGGAATGATACCTTCACTTGTGAGTACGTATGGCCTACCATCTTCACAATGCGAAGCAATTGATATTCCATGGTCACCATTCAAGAATGATAATAAAAATTTATATAATGAATATATATAATATATTTTTCCATAAAATCAATGAATATATGATGAAACTATATCCTATTCACATTAACTGAGCCTTATATAAAAAAATATGCATAGTAAATGATGTAGCTAACATCTAAGAGAATGGTAATAATGAAATATTATTAAAAATTGGTGAAACAATCATATAATAGGCTCATATATACTATCATATATATGTATATGGTTCAACTATAAATTAATAACATTATTTAAACAATTATACAATAGGTTGATATACGAATGAAGGAAATCAGACCAATGGTAAGGGTTAATTTTACAATTTCATTATTTTTTGGGATTGATTATATATATATATATATATCTCCATTGGAATATTTACTTTCCATCTCTATATGTCATAAATTTTTTTCACAAATATCTTTACTGTTCTTGTAAATTTTTAAATCTTATTTTTACAAATGTGTTAATTTATACTAAATGGTTTTGAAGGAATAGTCTTCTTAATTTTCAAAATGATGTACATTGGGACTTTTATTAGAAAAATTGTGAAATTAATGTTTTATTAAATTATAGATCCTGAAAAAAGTTTACTACATTCATGAATCCTTAATTCAATGAATCTTCCCTTAAAAAGTTACATGGTTATTTTTAATGAAATTTTATTTCTTTCAAAAATGCAGGAAATACTAAAAAAGGGAAAATGATTACAAAGAAGAAAGGAAATTTTCCTCAATATTCATTTACATGTGTTCTCTAAAAATAATTTTACATTTACTATAACATCATTTGATGTTACTAATATTTATTGTGGATACTTTCCAAGGATATTACCCATAATATATATAGATTTAGTTTATTTTAATGATAGAATTATATTTATGAAAACCACTTCTTTTCCTTGGGGTATGTTATGATGGAATGATGTTTATGAAACCCATATATTATTTTGGGTTCCGATATTAGTAATGAATTATGTTCTTGTGGAACTCATATATATAGCTTTAATTATCTGACGGGTGGGACCTGAATCTCCCTCAAATTCATTGGAAAATATTAATATCATATTATATATATAGGAGAAAAAAGATAAAATTACATAGTTAAGTAATACAAGGATAGAACAAGGAGTTATCCTGGATTAGTGAAGGACATTGTTTACAATGATTGTCTAGGAATTGAGCCATGACTAATATGGAAGTGATTTTATTTCATTATGTGTATTGAAAAAATCCATGTTTTATGTTATCCTGTAATATATTATGTTCTTTGATTCTTTATGAGAATATATGATTTATTACATGACACAATATCATGATATTTGACATTAATAAAAGTTATTTTATTATTCTTATGCCAATACACTTCTATTATATCCCTTTATTACCTTTATCATGAATATGAGATAACCACTTTCTTATGTTTCCCTTCCCTAATATATTAAGATCAAAATTATGTAAATTTTTTTAAAAGGGGTTTAGTTATGAATGAACAAGTAGAAGACAATGTTTATTTTTAATGAATTAGTAGTTTATGTTTCCAGGTTTTGAAAGACTGAAAACCTATATTATTCTAGTGTGATTTTATTTTTTAATGTAATTAATAATCCTCTATTTAGATGTAATATTTTTTTATGAAATTTTTTGGACTTTTATATTGTGATAGGGAATGGATTAGTTAACCTTTGGAAACTAAGATTATAAAACATAGTAAAAACCCTAAAGGGAAGTATAATTGTAGAAAATAAACCATGTGTTTTTTTGTAATGATCATGAATAAAATATGATAGATAATAAGGTGTTTTAAATTTAAATTTTATATGTAATTTCCTTTTATTATGTGGTTTTACCATTATGAAAATTGAATTTTATGATATATTTTTTTATTAATTGGATGGAATGCGAATGAACAAAGTTAATGGTGAATGAGATGGGAAAAACAATAGTTTCCCTCCTGACCAACCGAATGTTATTAGAGATGGAATAAAAATTTATGTTCTTATGATCACATAATTTTATTAATCCAGGGATCATAAAGGACTTCTAAACAATAAAAGTTAGAGGCAACATTCTATTTAGTCATTTATGAGGTTGTGACCTTTTTCATTTAGTGGTAATTCTGATCCACTAGTGGCCAAACAATGAAGCAGTTCCACTAAAATGATATTTTCAATTTTCCAATGTGCATAACATGGGAAACCAATTTTGTAATTCTATCATTTGTAATATTATGTTGATCAATTGTAGAATCCCATAACAAATATGAGGCAATGAGGTGAAATTTAATCCTTATAATGGGATGGGATAATGAAATTATTTTTCAATAAGTATATTCCCCATATTTTGAGACAAATATGGAGAAAGAGTTTCTTGAGATTAAAAAATGGGATGCTGAATTCATTGGTATCTATGAAGAATGTTTTACAATACATTAATGGTATGATTTTAAAATTATTATCCCACCTGAGAGAGAGGTTGATTGATTCATTAGTGTTAAAAAAAAGTATTTTAAGGGAGGTTTACAAAAGAGGCATCAGAATCTATAAGGAAATTATTCAATGTTCTCTTGATGTTGAGATGGAGATTTTAGTTACCCATCAATCTTATGGGTTTGATCAGAAGAGAAAAATGGAATTCAAGGAAACATATGAAAACCATAGTGACATGAAGATGAGATTTTATTTATGATAAATGTGTGGTATGAATCATAGAGGAAGATATATTAATGAAACTTATAAATGTTGTATGTGTGGAAAATACAGAAATCTGACAATTGAATGACAATGTGATAAGAAAATGATCACTAATGATGTTAATAAAGAAAAGGCTACACAAAATTATCCTTCCACACTTCAATGCTATGAGAGAAATGAAAATAGTAATTATGATAAGAAATGACCCAATCCAATGGTTATCAATGATGATCGATGTCAGTAACCTTTTATAACTAAATACAAGAGAAAATCACATGCGATCACTACTGGTGATGTGGTGTATGTCAATGAGTTGGAGAAAGGTACACATTTAATCCATTTTATAAATATAATTTATTATTTGATTATGGATCTATCCACTATTTATATCATTTTAATTTTATAATGATATATACAAATTTACATAACAATTAGAATCTATGTTAGATAAAAACTCCTAATGGAAAAATGGTGGTATCAAATTTTTAAAATTTCCCTCAAGTTAATTTTTTTGGGAACGTGCTTCATATATATATTTTTTACCTTCCTTTATATTAATTCATTGTGATTCTTTGAATGGATTGGCTTTCTATGTGTGGATCACATGTTAATTTAAAATTAAGGGAATTCACATTTCATATTACGGATGAATATATGATCATATATTGAAGATACTATTAATATAAACTTCCAAAAGATATTACTTCCATATTTTTTGTATTAGTTCGTATAAATGATATTCATTAATATAATATGGTTAGGAAAAAATCACCATTAAGGATAAATCTATTCTAAAGGAGTTTATTGAATAATTTCTAGAAGAATTTTCATTCTTCTACATAATTGTGATGTTAAATTTTCAAAATAACTCATCACAAGTTCATTACCTATTTTAAAGACTTATTATAGAATGACCCCAATTGAGTTCTACGAATTGAAGAAGAAACTCCCAAATAATATTTTAAATTGATTCATTTTAAGAAGTGAAACACCTTGGGGGAACCAATTCTATTTTTTAAGAAGAATGATGAATTAATGAGACTCTTCATTGAAAATATAGAACATAACAAGAACACTATCAAGAATAAATAATTATCCCCAATATTTATGACTTATTTTATCAACTATGAAGATACCAATACTTTTCTAATATTGATCTTCATTATGTATTTCATTAATTGATGGTCAAGAGGGATGATATACCCAAGACAGAATTCTATAAAAGTTATGAACACTATAAAATTATAGTGATGCCTTTTGGTCATAATAATTCCCCCTCAATCATCATGGATTTAATTAATAAAGTATTTAGAGACTATCCTGATCAGTTCAGGATAGTGTTTATATATTACATTATTTTATATTTTAGGAGGAAAACAAAAACATGAAGATAAATTTAGGATTGTACAATAGAACCTTAGAAAGGTGAAGCATTATGATAAATTTACTAAGAGTGAATTTTTTATTTTGGAAGTTTCATTTTTTCTTTATATAATCTTAGTAGAGGGGATATATTTGGATAAAACAACGATGAATATTACTAAACATTATCCTTGACCTAAAAGTGAAATTGAGATCTACAGTTTTCTTGGTTTGGTTGGTTAATATCTACTTTTTGTGAAATATTTCTCATAATTATTCAATCCACTCATAAAGTATACATGGAATTGAGTTTTTTTTCATATGTAATAATTGATGTGAATTGAATTCCATGGATTTGAAAAGAAGGTTAGGTATTTCACCTATTCTCGCACTACCCTATAGTAAAAAATGGTTTTTGATCTATAAGGATGATTCAAAGAAGGGGATATGATGTGTTATCATGAAAAATGATATGGTTATCGCTCATGACTCATGATAATTGAAAATCGATGAGAAAAACTACCCAACTCGTGATTTAGATTTAGATACTATATTTTTTTTATAAAATATAATGAGGAATTTTCATTATAGAGAATGGTGTGACATATATATTGGTAATAAAATCATAAATTCTATTTTCACTCACATGGTGTTGAATAAGATTCCATGAATATGGTTGGAGTACATTAAAGATTGTGACTACATAATATATTACCATAATATGAAAGAAAACTTGGTGGAATATGGTTTGACTCAAAATAACCACGATAAACAATATATGATGAGATTCATAAAAATCCATTATTTATGGATTTTAAATGGTCCGATATAAAAATCGTAATGAAATGGGATAATTATTAACTTTCTCCAATGAATGTTCACCCATATGTAGAAGTTATGATTAAATTACCACCTAAGGAAGATGTAGAGATGAAAATTAATGTAAGAAGTGTTCTTGAGTTCATGTTTGATTTATATGGATTAATAAATTTCGTGAACCTTGTTTTCTCCCTCCCATAACATATTTATAGATGGAGCCCCATGATGAGGCTCATTTTACGTCAATATATATTCACCATAGAAGCACTAAGTTTTATAGAGACTAGAAAGTGAGTTTCTATGGGGAATGGAATTCAGGGAGATATTTCATAGTATGATTCTGAATGATTGGTTTTTCAGCAGGTTAAGGATGGGAGAAAAAATTCCAAGGGGACTTTACAACCATTACACACACTGGAATGAAAATAGGAAAACATAGCCATAGATTTTTTCCATTATTCATCACAAATCATATAAAAACAATAAATCTATAGGGGTTATAGTTGATCACCTTATGAAGTAATCACATGTTATTTATATCAACAAAAACTTCTCTCTTGATCATATTTACATAATATATATTATAGAAGTGGTATGATTTCATGTAGTACCACTTTCCATTTCATATGATCATGATTTTAGTTTTACCTCAATGTTATGGAGATGTCATCAGTAGGATCCGGATACCGAATTATGTAATAGCACTGCTTATCTTCCTAAAAAGTATTGTCAATTTGAGACTATGATTTAAACTCTATAAGACTTGTTGAGAGATTTCCCTATGGTTGTCGAAGGTGGTTGAGATAAAAAACTACATTAGGTAGAATCTTTTTACAAAAATCACTTTAACTATAGTATTCAGATGGGTACTTATGAAGACCTATATGGTATGAATTGTAGAACTCCAACCATATGGAATGATGTTAGGTTAAGAATGATATTGGGACCTGATCTAATTTATGAAATGGTAGAGAAATGTAAATATATTCAACAACACATAAGAGAAGTTCATAGTTAAAAAAATGTTATGTTGACAATTGATGAAAATAACAAGAGTTTGAATTGGATGAAAAGATATTTCTATAAGAATATGTAAAAAAATATTAATGAAATTTACAATGATGGTAAATCTAATCCCATGGTATAATAGTCTTTTTGAAATTAGGGATTTCAGTGGGAAGGTAGATTATCATTTGGTGATTCCATCAATTCGATCTCATGTTTATGATGTATTTTATTTACATTTCCTAAGAAAGCATAAAAACAATCCTTCACATATACCAGACATAGATATTTTTACAGTTAGAGTAAGATATTTTATAGGATAAACTACTGATAAATATTTTTGATCGAAGAGAAAAGGCTACAAAACAAGACCACTCACTTGGTTAGTGATATATGATAGAACCACCAATTTGAGGAAGCTACATAGGAAACTAAGGTTAAGAAAAGTTAGTGGTATCCACATATGTTTTTATAATATTGACTAATTTTTAGGGATAATTTAAAATCTAGTGTTTTATAAATCAAACACTATGTTCTATAGCGTATATGATACAATACATAGAGATTAAAAGAACAAGTAAATATTATTATTCAAATGTTATTCTTATAACCTATATGTTGGAGATAAAGCAATGAAATTTATTAAGAGAATTATGAAAATACTGTTTAGACATATTTATATTATGAATAATTGGAAACCATTTTTTTGAAAATGGAAATAAAAACCAATTGAATATAAATGACGTGCGTTTATGAAAATGTATTTAAATGAAAATATTTGTGTTTAAAAAATAATCATATCAATATTTTTGGAAAATATTAATTAAATATAAACTAAATTCAATTTATAAAATTCATATTATATATTTTCTAGATAAGATATAATAACAAAATCTATTTTATGAAAAAAGAAGTATATTTCAAAAAAATAATTTTTATCACCATTTGGTGGAGAATGCATATTAAATGCAGTTTTTACACATTTATAAGTTCTTTTTGACCAAATAAACTAATTATTTTAATGATGAATATCAAAATTTAGTTTGGATAATTATTTTGTATTTTTTTGATAACATGAATATTTTAATGAATAGTGAGAAATTCCCCATTTAATTCAAAAAGGCTTTTTCATATAATTTATTTATGTTGTTCGATAATCCTTTTAATTAGATTTAAATTAGATTTTCATTATTTTTTATAATTTAATATAATTATGGTCATTTTAATCAATTTAAAATTGAAATTAAATATAAAAACATTTAAATCTTTTGAATGTTTCACCATCACAATTTCAACGTGGCCTTTTATCAGCGCTAAAAACCGACATTAACAGCGCACAAAAAAGCAATGTTAATGCCGGTGTAGATAAAGGGGTGGGAGGGCTTTATCAGTGCTCTGAAAACGCTCATAAAGGCCACCATTTTCAGCGCTAAAAAAACGCTGATTAAGGGGGTCCTTTATCAGCGCTTTTTTTAGCGCTGATATAGGGGGGACTTTATCAGCGCTATCTTGAGCGCTGATAATGGGGCCCTTCATTAGCACTATTTTAGAACTATTAAAGGAACCTACCCCTGCACCTGCATATCCAACACCTGCAGACCTACACTCCTGCACAAAATAGCACCTTCACACAAACCAAGAACTGAAAGACAACACAAAGCACACAATATTTTGACAAACAATGCTATATACAATTACCTAACATCATGAATACAAAAGAACACACTGTTATATACATTTCAAACAATGTTTTACATGGTAAAAATTAAAATTATCCAAATATAGTTATAAATATTAATGTTTCATCCTTTGATATCTCTGTTCCCCTCTCAAAAAATTTCGTCCATGGTATTTGTTGTCGAACAAAGCATCTGAACACAAGAAAAAAAAATTACCTATATAAGAAATCAAATATTATGTTAGTAATACAATAATGAAATAAATTAAAACATTAATATGAAAGAATACATTAATATGGAAATGTGAAACTAAAATATGGAAATGATAAACTCAAATGTTTTCATTCTGATAACAATGAATGGGAATAATGGAAAATCAATATGTGTTTGGATGATTTATCTCATTTATTTAATACCGATTCACTATCTAATGAAAATATTTACTGGTCACACCATGTGTCTGATTGAGGTTTAGTTGATTTGTACAAAGTCATAAATGACTCATGGATCATTTTTCTAAAGTATCAAAACAATCCAAACATGTTTTCTCGGTTTTCCATATGTCACTTGCGTTGTTTTCTACAGGTAATGTCAATTTGAAAATGATATCAGAAACTTTTAGCCATACCATTCACACCATGCATTGGATTGAGTTGAGGTTAATTCTTACACGTCACACATGACTCATGGATTGTTTTCCTAAAGTATCAAAACAATCCGAATGTGATTGATCGGTATTATGTATGTCACTTGTGTTGTTTTCTAAGGTTAGTGTCAATTTGAAACTAATATCTGACACTTTTAGCTGTAACCGTCACACTGTGCATCGGATTGAGGTGCGGTTGATTCTTAAACGTAAGAAATGACACATTGATCATTTTCCTAAAGTATCAAAACAACCAGAACACATTTTCTCGGTTTTCTGTATGTCACTTGTGTTGTTTTCTAACGTTAATTTCAATTTGAAACAGATATCAGACACTTTTACCCATAACGGTCACACCGTGCATCATATTGTCGTGCGGTTGATTTGTACATGTCAAAAATGACTCATGGATCATTTTCCTAATCTATCAAAACAGTCCTAAGACGTCTGTTCTGTTTTCTATATGTCATTTTTGTTGTTTTCAAAAGTTAATGTCATTTCGAAACTCATTTCTGACACTTTTATCCATACTGGTCACACCATGCGTCGGATTGAGGTCCAGTTGATTTGTACACGTCACAAATGACTCATGGATCATTTTACTAATGTATAAAAACAATCAGAATGTGTTTTATCAGTTTGCCTTATGTCACTTGTGTTGTTTTCAAAAGATAATGTCAGTTTGAAAATGATATCAGATACTTTTATCCATACCGGTCACACCATGTGTCAGATTGAGGTGTGGTTGATTTGTACATGTCAAAAAATGACCCAGGGATCATTATCCTAATGTATAAAAATAATCTGAATGCATTTTCACAGTATTCCATATGTCACTTGTGTTGTTTTCTAAAGTTAATGTAAATTTCAAACTGATATCAGACAATTTTAGCAATACCGGTCACACCGTGCGTCGGATTGAGTTTAGGTTGATTCATAAATGTCAAAAAACGACTCATTGATTGTTTTCTTAAAGTATGAAAACAATCCGAACGCATTTTCATGATTTTTCGTATGTCACTTGTGTTGTTTTCTAAAGTTAATGTCAGATTGAAACTGATATTAGATACTTTTATCCATACTGGTCACACTGTACATCAGATTGAGGTGAGGTTGAATAGTACACATCAAAAAATGACTACTAGATAGTTTTCCTAAAGTATAAAAACAATCCAAACGTGTTTTCTCAGTATTCCGTATGTCAGTTGTGCTGTTTTCTAACGTAAATGTCAATTTCAAACTGATATCCGACACTTTTAGCCATACCGGTCACACCGTGCATCGGATTTAGGTGCAGTTGATTCGTACACATTACAAATGACTCATGGATTGTTTTACTAAAGTATCAAAAAAATACAAACACTTTTTCTTCATATTCAATATGTCACTTCTGTGGTTTTCTAAAGATAATGTCAATTTCAAACTGATACCAGACACTTTTATCCATATCATTCAAACCGTGCGTCAGATTGAGTTTCGAATGATTCTTACACGTCAAAAATGACTCATGGATCATTTTAATAAAGTATCAATACAATCCGAACGTGTTTTCTTAGTTTTCCGTATGTCACTTGTGTTGTTTTCTAATGTAAATGTCAATTTCAAACTGATATCAGACACTTGTAGACATACCGGTAACACCATGCATCGGATTGAGGTTTGGTTGATTCCTACACGTCACAAATGACTCATAGATCAATTTACTAAAGTATCAAAACAAACCAAATGAGTTTTCTCAGTATTCCGTATGTTAGTTGTGTTGTTTTGTAAAGTTAATGTCAATTTGAAACTGATATCAGACACTTTAAGCCATACTGATCACACCATGGATCGGATTGAGGTGCAATTGATTCGTACACATCAATAATGAATCATGGATCATTTTCCTAAAGTAGAAAAAAAATTCGAATGCATTTTCTGGGTTTTCCATATGTCACTTGTGTTGTTTTCTAAATTTAATGTAAGTTTGAAACTGATATCAGATACATTTATCCATACCAATCACACCATGAGTCGGATTGAGGTGCGGTTGATTCGTACACGTCAAAAATAACACATGGATTATTTTCCTAAAGTATAAAAACAATCTGAACACATTTGATTGGTATTCTCTATGTTACTTTTTTTGTTTTCTAATGTTAATGTCAATTTCAAATTGATATCACACACTTTTAGTCATACCGGTCACACTATGTGTTGGATTGAGGTGTGGTTGATTCGTACAGGTCAAAAATGACTCATGGATCATTGTAATAAAGTATCTATACAATCTGAATGTGTTTTCTCGGTTTGCCTTATGTCACTTGTGTTGTTTTCTAAAATTAATATCAGTTGAAAACTGATATCAGACACTTTTAGCCATACCGATCAAACTGTGTGTAAGATTAGGGTGCGGTTGATTCATACATGTCAAAAATTACTCATGGATCGTTTTCCTAAATTATCAAAACAATCGGAATTTGTTTTCTCAGTATTCCATATGTCACTTGTGTTGTTTTCTAAAGTTAATGTCAATTTCAAACTGATATCAGCCATTTTTAGCAATACCGGTCACACCATGCATCCGATTTACTGGAGGTTGATTCTTACACATCAAAAATGACTCATGGAACATTTTCCTAATGTATCAAAACAATCCAAACGTGTTTTCTCGGTTTGTCGTATGTCACTTGTGTTGTTTTATAAAGTTAAAGTCAGTTTGAAACTAATATCTGATACTTTTAGCCATACCGGTCACACAGTGCATTGGAATGAGGTGTGATTGATTCATACACGTCAAAAATGACGCATAGATCATTGTACTAAAGTATCAAAACAATCCGAATGAGTTTTCTTTGTATTCCATATGTCACTTAAGTTGTTTTATAAAGTTAATGTCAATTTCAAACTGATATCAGACACATTTAGCCATACCGGTAACACCATGCATCGAATTGAGGTATGGTTGATTCTTATATGTCAGAAAGGACTCATGGATTGCTTTCCTAAATTATCAAAACAATCAGAACGCATTTTCTCAAATTCCGTATGTCACTTGTGATGTTTTCTAAAGTTAATATCAATTTCAAACTGATATTAGACACTTTTAGCCATACCAGTAACACCATGAATCAGATTGATGTTCAATTGATTTTTACACGTCTCAAATGACTCATGGATCTTTTTCCTAAAGTATCAAAACAATCTGAATTCTTTTTCTTGGTTTTTCGTATGACACTTGGGTTTTTTACTAAAGTTAATGTCAATTTCAAAATGATATCAGACACTTTTAGCCATACCGGTCACACTGTGCATCGGATTGCGGTGTAGTTGATTCGTACACATCACAAATGACTCATGGATCTTTTTCCTAAAGTAACAAAACAATACGAACGTGTTTTCTCGGTATTCCATATGTAACCTATGCTGTTTTCTAATGATAATGTTAATTTCATACTGATATCAGACACATTTTTCCATACTGTTCACATTGTGCATCAGATTGAGGTGATTTTGATTTGTTCATGTCACAAATGACTCATTGATCACTGTCCTAAAGTATCAAAAAAGTATGAACGTGTTTGCTCAGTTTTCTGTATGTCACTTGTGTTGTATTCTAAAGTTAATGTCAATTTCAAACTCATATCATACACATTTTTCCATACCGGTCACACCATGCATCATTTTGAGGTGTTGTTGATTCGTTCACATCCAAAATGGCTCATGGATCGTGGTCCTAAAGTATCGAAACAATACGAATGTGTTTTCTCAGTATTCCGTATGTCAGTAGATCATAAGAGTCTCTCATTAAGTTATTCTTTACTAGAAACTCAAATCATTTCTAAAACCATTCTTCATAATCTAAGGATATGAAACATAAGAAAGGGTGATAATTGATGATCAATAAGTGTTAATAAGTAAGATATCAATGATCATAGAAAGATATGCTAAGTAGTGGGAATTCACCTCCATTTTCCTATTTCTTTACATTCTTCCATCAGGTATGCAACCCATTTGTTTCTAAACACATCTATATTATATTGTGAAGAAATGTTTTTGCAACAGTCATTGTAGTACTGAAAAAATATAAATACACAAAGTATTAATAATTATTTTAAATGAACTAGTAATTATTTTCCAAAATACCTCTTCAGGGATTCTAGTTTGTTCATCAAATATGATCTCTTTCATAAATTTACAAACTTAATAACCACAATCCTATCTGTTTGTTTTGTTTTGGACACTGTAGAAACATCGAGAAAAATAAGTAATCTATTTTGATATGTATTTGGATAGTGAAATATAATTATATATACCTTGATACTTGTCCATTTTTAGATCTCGTGCACCTTATCATCCATAGGCCCTGGATTCATTCCAGCCTTTAGACGATATTCATACACTGCCCTTTCATAACAGAATACTCATTAAATGATAATATTAATTATATAACATGTTCTTTTGTTCTAAAATGTTTCATCTAGTTTATTGCAAATTGAAAATCGCCATCATGTGTGGTTGGTTTGTTGGATATCCATGGAGTGAATCCAGAAAATAAATCATTGGAGTATCCAATTTGACTGCAATGAGCATCCAATGCTGCCTAAAAACACAAAAAGGAATAAGTAGTGATAGAAATGAAATATAATTGATGTGATTAAAATGTAGAGTTTTACCCCTGAAACATAGGTATTAAAAATAGCTTTTCAGTCGTAAATTTGCATTGAAACGTTCTGAGCAGGTCTCACATTAATTTAGCCTGAAAATCCGAATCTATTTCTTTTTTTTGTGTAGACATGGTCTGAGGACTAAAGAGTCCAAATTTGTATTCGTGGGAAAATACCTTAAATGGTTTTCATATATATGCATCCAAAAAATATGAAATGTATTTAGCCTTAATTATCATAGTATATCAGCTTCTGTAAAATCAAATCATGAAAACATACCTCATGTATAAATTTTTAACTGAGTCGCCTATCCAGTCATATGTGATGATTTCAGCTACAGCGTCCGCACTAATGAAATCTAATGTTTCCTCTCCGAACATATCTTTTTCACAAACAATTGTGTTATTATTTCTGCCTTTCATTTTTGTATCCACATGAGCTTGCAATGATATTAAATGTGGATATAGAATGCGCAGGGTGAAGGTGCTCTCAGTAGATCGTTTTGATTGGTTGGTTGATCCTTTTGAGACTCTCTTTTGTTTTAGCTCCTTCCATTTGTCCTTCTGTAAGAACATTAATCGGTTTATCCCTTCTCTAATTAAATATTAAAGGTTCTGCTAGAAAAATGAATTGGAAATGAATACCTCCTAGTCAACATGTTTTTTACAGGATTCTATGGCCATGCAACAGATGTTCCAACATCTTTTTACACCGTATGAATGTCATCATCATAATTTGGCAAAAGTATATTGGCACTCGACTCATGATCTACATTAATTGACACTTTGACATGACCGGTTGGAAGTGGTCTGGAGTGTAGTGTGTCATTCTGCATATTGAACACTGTAGCCCTTGCTACAAGGCGATTGTTGGGAGTTGAAAGATATAAATTACATTAATTTTCACCCTATAAAATATCATTACAAGAAAGTTATCAATGTCTATGTGATTCAAATTTCACAAAAACAAATATTATAACATTGATTTCCTCGGTTAATTCAGTTCTTTGAAGGGAATGGATCACCTCAAAGCTGGTGGGGGGTGGGGCGAGATCTTTTCACACGGGTTGTTCTTGAGTTGTTTCTTCTCTTCGCCTCCCCCCCATCAAATTTTCTAGCAACTCTACATTATATTGGAATTTTTCTTCAAGGTTATCTAGTCTATCTCTCATCATTTTCATTTCTTTAGTTTGTTCCTCCTCTTGTTTTTTTCTAAAAAAATGTTCGGGGTGTCACCCCAAAACCCGCACCTCTGACGCAGCCATATTGTTCTGGTTGTTTCATGGCTACCGAATGAATGTCTGCATCTGGTGCGGGTGTTGTTGATTCCTGTGACTAGGTCAAATAGAAAATATGGGAAAATAAGTAATCATCGTTATGTAATAGTGATTTAAACAAATCAAATTTATATTATTCCATACTTACACATGTTTCCAACATTTTTTGTGTGTTTTCATCTACCAGTTTCCCCTCTTTATAAACACGAGACTCCATACATAGCACATAGAGTGGGATAGAAGTGGCTTGGGATTTTGAATAATCAATCTATATATAAACAGAGAAACATGGATACATTGATGTTTTATGTCACATAAAAGTATTATAGTATTTTAAAATATGTACCATTTTTTTTAAATTTAAGCGTACCCCAGCCTTGCATTATGGTAGGGGTACGCTGGTTTTGTTGCCTGTTCATTATTTTCAGCACTCAGTTGCTGTTTATTAAATAAAAATCTGTCAATAAAAGTGATGAATACAAGAAACGTTAAATAACGTGTTTCCAAACACAATATACCTGAAATGTCTACTCCGCACGACGGTTACAAAACGCATCCCACACTCCTTGGGATATCAAGGGTTCATAAATTGGAGGTGGGTGCGGCTGGAATTTCCCTTCATCATATTTCAGATGAAATTTTGTTAAAATGGTGTGAAAGGCTCTATGAACCCTTCCTACCAGTCATAATACATATTCTTTGTGCGAGACATCTACTATAAATTCACTCTTCAAGAGATAATAAATATTTAGTCAATATTTCAGTATTTTATTTTATTTATTTTAATAAATTAAATAAATGATATCGTAATTTTACTGTAATCTCTTTCGACATTAATGTTTTCAGCCCGCTTACAACATGATGCCACAACTCTATATCAATCGGCACGTGTTGATGAGTGACGATTCCAATGTAGCTACTAATCATGGATTTGTTGGGGTTTACATGATGGTCTCGCTTATTCCATCCCACCAAATATTTGACGCCTTTCTTATTTTCCTTAATAATTTTGGCTAAAACAGTCAAACTACAGCGCACCTATTTTTTTCTGTACCATCAGGGTTTCATTGCCTACCATTTCCACGGTTTCTGCATCACCATTATATTCCTCTGAAACACTAGCATCAGCACTGGGAACAATAACAACAGGTTGAAAATCCTATTGAACCCCAGTAGTGGGACCAAAAGAAACAGGTTGAGAAACCTGTTGTACCTCAGTAGTGGGACCAACTGCAATAGGTTGAGAGACCTGTTGTACCTCAGCAGTGGGACCAGCTATAATAGGTTGAGGAACCTGTTGTGTCTCGGGATTGGGTGCATTTGCAGGTACAGAAGTCATTATCTGCATAAGTAGTTTAACATTTATTTTTTATCACATAAAAGAAGCAGAGAAAAGATAATAAAAAAATGTAACACTGTCTATATTACAATATAAAATAACCAGATTATTGAACTCTCTTTTTTTAAAGGATGAAGGGATTTGACCCCTCTACCGACTATCCATATCCCTTCATTGTGGTCTCCTCTGACAAAAAAAATGTCGTCTACATTGGGAACACTACGAAATAATTGCAAAGTCCCAATGAAAGGTTCATCCTCAATTGAATTTTCTTCCGACCCTTCAGTTTTTTTGGTCTATAACAGAATAATTGACCAGTTTCAGTTTGCGGGATCTGGAACATAAAATACTTGTACTTACTATGATTCCATTATAAATGGTTCGTCTTTCTCCCCTTCTTTACTGAAATCAACTTTCACGAATCCCAATTCATCTATTTTAACAGCACTCATGTTATCAACCCACATGCATTGAAAAATCGGAACTAGGAATTCCATATAATCCAACTGCCATATTTGTTTGATGATGCCAAAGTATGACATATTTATATAAATTTGATTTCTGTCCTTAGCACCGAAAACATGCATCGCTTCAGCCACAAGTGTAACCCCACTATTCTTTATGGTACTATCTTCATCATGTTCATTAGTATAAAATGTATAACCATTAACTACATAAGAATTATAAGATAATACATACGCACTTTTTCCTCCGACTAGCCATAAAATTTGTTCTAAAATTGACTCTAGATTTTCATATAACTTCTTAAAAATATGGTCCCGAAACCATCCTATAAGCTGTCGATTATGTGTATCTGAAATCCATTTTTCTACCCTAGATGGATTCAAATGACTAAGAATTTCATTTTGGGATTCAACATATGAGTCAGCATCAAAAATTTTTATGCAAAACATAAATGTTGGCCTGCTCCTAATCTGTAATATTGATTGTGACAACCTGTCTTCCAGAAATTCCTTCACCCTCAACCCACCCAGTGTGACGAGATTTTGGTAGGCTAATGCTTTCCACAGAAGATAGGTATTCGGTACAGAATTCAACAGCTTCCTAAACAATATATCACTTCGCAATAAAACCCTCAGGACGAATTCGATTTTTGACATACACTTTCAACATCTTCATATACCGTTCAATGGGTTACATCCATCTTTAATGTATAGGACCACATAGATGAATATCTCTCAAAAAGTGGACCATTAAATGATCCATCATATCCAAAATTGAAGGCTGGAAGATCATTTCTAATTCACATAATATGAAGGAAATTTCTCTTTCCATAGTTGATAATTTCCCCGGGTCTATAACTTTGCTGCATATAGTTTTGAAGAACAAACACAGTTTCTTATTGTATGGCGTACATTCTTGGAAAAAATTCAATGTAAAGAAAAAGGAATGAGATCTTTCATCAAAACATGACAGTCATGTGATTTCAGACCTTTTAACATGAAATTTCTCATTGACACGAGGTTCCTGATATTTGGCAAATACCCCTCTGGAACCTTTACGTCATTCAAGAAGTTGGAAAACTGATATCTGTCATGCCTGGAAAGAGTGTATGTAGCAAGAGGAAGAAATGATCATTTTTCACCCTTCACTGGTGCCAACTCTTCTCGTATTCCCATCTCAACCAAGACCAACCTAGCCTTAATTCCATATTTTGTTTTTCCAGGTGTATTTAGCAATGTACCGATGAAACTATCAAATAAATTTTTTCTACATTCACAAAAAAAAATTATTCTGACATATAGACAATTCCAGTATGGAAAATAAAAAAATAGATCTCTTTTTAAAACCGGTTTTCATATGATTTTTCAAAGCTATTTTACCAAAACTATTATCCACGTTTTTAACTTTCTCAAACAATTGATCGCCTGTTAGTAGAGATGGTTCCGTACTTTCTTCTGAACTTCCATCGAATGATTTCATCCAAGATCTGCACATATATCGTCAGGGTAGAAATCTATGATGTCCAAGAAACCCATTTTTCGATCAATTTTTCAACCGAATTGATTGTGTACCATGTTCGGAAACAGGACACCCTTGAGTTCATTTAATTCTATATTATAACAAAGTTCCATAAGGAGGGAATTCATTTATCGTACTGTACAACATGGCTCTCAAAGTGAAACCTTCCTTTTTGTATGTATCATACAATGTAACACCTGAATCCCACAATAATTTCAAATCTTCGATCAATGGAGAAAAATAAACATCAATATCATTACCTGGTTTTTTTCTGATATAATCGTAGATAACATGATGAATTTTCATTACATGCATAACCACAATGGTAAGTTATAATTTACCAAAATAAATGGCAATATACTGTGACTATTTCTTTGAAAACAAAAAGGATTCACTCCATCTATTGATAACGCAAGACGAAGGTTTCTTGAATCGTTTCCAAATTTGGGATACTCATGAAAAATTCTCTTCCACCGAGGAGAGTATGTCAGGTGACGTAGTATCCCATCTTTAATTCTTGTATCTACATGCCATGTCAATTGTCCTGCAATCTCCTGACTTCTATATAGGTTCCTAAACCTTGGAATGATTGGAAATTACCATAAAAATTTAGTAGTACTGGATTCATCTTTCTTGAATCGAGAAGAACCACACTTTGGGAATTATTTAAGAGATTTATGGTCCTTGAGAAACAGTATACACTCATTCGGGTAGGCATGTATTCTTTCATTGATCATACCCATCGAGCGTAGCATTCGTTTGACGTCCTATGTTCGGCTCGGGAGCTCATTATCTTCAGGGAGCATATCATTCAAGAGAGTAAGTAGTTCTATAAAACTGGTGTCACTCCACCCATTGTGTACTTTCAAATTATACATCTTCAGTACGGCTGAAAATGTAGTATATTTAGTGCAACCAGCATACAATGGCGCCTTTTCACATCTTTTCAACTTCTCAATCAATTTTGGGAAATCCCGATGTTCATCTTTGACGGTCCTTTTCATTTCCTCAATAAGATCTTCATCGTCATTCACATCTATAATCACATCCTCCAAATGGGAATCTTCATTGTTCATGATTGTAATCATGTTAGATGATCCATAAAACACAGTGTCATCTCATCCACTACCTTCATTCATTATTTCCCCAAGTTTATTCCAACATGTATAACTCTTATCTATTCCGTGAAAAATCAAGTGTTCTTCCAACTCTTCTAGACTAATTTTATTTGAATAACAACATCATAAACATGGAAAAAGGATTTGAGAAGGGTTATATGCATGAGATTTTGCAAACTTGATAAACTCTTTCACACATTCTTCATACTCTTTTGTCAACAGATTGGCATTCATCCATTCTTTATTTATATTCAACTTATTTAAAATCCAAAGGATGGGTATAAAAGTTAGGGGAGAAGTAATATGAGTATAATTTAGGTAAAAAACTAGATACATCAAAAATTGGGCGGGGCGTGCTCATTAATAGAAAATCATGGTTGGTTCTTGGGATTCATCCATTCTCTTCCTCTCTTCGATCCCCCCTGATAAGGGCTGGATCTTGGGAGTTTTTATAGTGCATTAGTGAGTTAGTCCCTCATACATTCTCCATTACTATTATCATTTATTTCCATATGATTTGGGATGATTTTAACTAGGATTTGTGTGATGATTTCACTATATCATATTCAAATCAATTCAGATGATATAGATTTTGTTTGTATTGTCAAGAGGCTATCCTCGTATGATGAACACACCATGTTTTTTGTGGTTTAGGTGGTGTTGTGTTTCCCAGTGAGTTTTTAAAATATTATTCCAAATTATATTAAGTTGAACAATTAATTATAAGTTTCTATATTTAATTATTTGGGAATTTCTCCTTGAGAATGGGTATAAATCAATTGTAAAAGATTAAATTAGGCATGTATGGTCTTGGTTGAGGATGAGTTGATCTTGGTGAGGGGGTTACTCCATTTTTTGAGGTAGGTGGACCCAATAATAGAAAACCATGTTCCAATTTATGCATGATTGTGCATTCATGCATGAGTATATGTGTTCCAGTGAAAGGGATAGAAATCACGAGAAACCAAGGTAAATAAATAGGGTGTTTTTTATCCACCAAGAGATATAGTGAGGGATCTATTGAATGTTTCTGATTTTGTGATCATCTAGAGATTATGTCTCCATGGAGGTGAGGTTTCTAGTTGTGTTTATTAGAGGATCAGGTTTGGTATGAGATTTGTATAGCCTAGTTAGGTTTTCTAAAGCTATTTGAGTAGGTATTAGAGTATTAGGCCTAAAGAAGATGGATAATATAGTTTTATATCTCTTGTATGATGGAGAACACCCTCATAAGGATATATAAGAGTCATGGTGTGTGTGATGAGTAGGATATTACATATAGGTATTGGTGAAGTGTGACATAGAGGATTTCCTCATTATAATTGGATTAAGAGATCTCCAAGGGGAGATATGATATGGTACCTATGTGAGGGTCATGGTAATAGTCTAGATGACTTATTATAGGGTATCCAAGGATCTTAGTGTGAGTTTCATAGGATTTCCATTTTTTAGGTTTAATGTGTTTTAATATGGGAATTAGAAGATTATATAAACTAGAATATCGAGGCCTAGATCAAGTATAACATGTGGGTTGTGAAATTACCATGTAGAGATGAGTGTGTGATGGTATCAATGAGTAGAGATGGGTTATGTTTGTAAAACCCAGTAGATCCCCTTATAGGTAGAATTAGAATGTTGATATATTGGGAATAATTTTCATGTATAACCAAGTATGTTTTAAGGAGATTATTATGCAAGGCTAAATGGATGGTGACATTTATCATTTATGGTCAGACCGAATAAGAGATTGGGACATCATATTACTTTCACCTAGTTGATGTATGATCATCATTTGGGCCCACCTATTGATGATGTGGTTTAGCCAGTACGAGAGGTTGGATATCTTGATACCCTCCATAGATTACTATTTATATGTTTTGTGGCACGAGACAAGATGGATGGCTTTTATTTAAGTGATAAAGTGTTAGTAGGACCCTGAATTGAGTGAGAAGGCATTGGTCAAATGGGATTGGTGTCTGACATCCATGGGATCCACCAATTGATGGTGCATTTTGACTTGTGATATTGGTTGGATATTGTGACTCCATCCTTAGATCATTTTTTATCTGCTAATATGATGTGAGATATAGAAATGGGATCACTTAGTGTTGGTTGGGAGTAGTTTTGTGAGAGGTTGTCTATATAGATTCCATCCTCAAATTGTTTTTTATGTGATGTGATGGTGAGACCCACTGTAAGGGATAGGGGAGTAGCTACAATGTTGTGGAATTAGAGGATATTTTAATCACACCCAATGTGAGAGGTTGGTGGCACTGTTATTTTATAAGAAATGAAGTGATATTTTAATTGGTATATGACCAAAACCAGAGAGAGTGGATAGTGGTCAGGAATTAGTAGAATCCCTTTTACGGTTCGTTTTTTTCGAACCCAAGGAAAATAGGTTACAATATATTTTAAAATATATAATATAGTAAACTTATGACTTATCCCATTGGCAAGCCTCACCTGAGGACATGAGTTCACCAACATGGATGTTTCAAACCCTACCTAGCCTAACTATGGGGTAGTATCCAAAATCAGAAAAGGATCCATACTAAGGGCCACTAGATGGAGTGAAATGATAATCTTGTGTAACAACCATTGACAAGAAATACTCACTCTATTTAGGTTTCAATCACAATCCTATAGTGGGGAGATCTAATCAAGATCAAACAAGTTACCAACCACATATACATGTGTCACACACACAAGAATCACACACAAGAATCACGCCAAATCATAATTATTCTCAATATTAAAAATAAATGAAAACATAATTAATTAATGAAAATTCAATTTTACTCACCCTAAGGAGGAGGAACCAGTGGCAGAGGAGGAGGAGGCATCAGCAGTTGAGGTAGCAGAGGCAGTGGACGCAGCGGAGGTGGAGATAGCAGAGGAAGTGGAGGCAGATTGGAGGCAGCAGAGGCAGCGAGGTAGCGGAGTAGGAGGAGGAGGAGGAGGAGGAGGCAGAGGTGGAGGAGGAGGAGGAGTGGGAGGTGGATCCATGGCAGAGGAAGAGGATGAGGAGGAGCTGCGGTGGAGGAGGAGGAGGAGGAGGAGCCGTAGAAAGATGAGGAGGAGGAGAAGTAGGCACCGAAGGAGGAGAATGAGGTGGTGGCCGTGGTATAGGAGGAGGAGAAGGAGGCAGCGCCGGAGAGGTGGTAGCGGTGGAGGCGTAGGGTAGGGCTTTAGCGAGAGATTGGAATGGTGCGGGGAGGAGGAGAAGTAGGTGCCGAAGGAGGAAAATGAGGTGGAGACCACGGTAGAGGAGGAGGATAAGGAGGCAACGGCGGAGGCGCATGGTAGGGCATCCATGAGAGCATGATAGGGCACAAGGAGGAGGAGGAGGACCCGATGGTATTTATAACTCCCACACGGACCTTTATCAGCACTAGTATAAATTGTTGATAAAGGGGGTCTTTATCAGCGCTAAAATGAAAATCGCTGATAAATACCCACTCTATCAGCGCTTTTTAGCGCAGATAGAGGTAGTACTTTATCATCTATTTTTTAATGCTGTTAAAGGATGTCTTTTTCAATGCTTATCATTTTAGCACTGATAATGACCAACTTTATCAGCGCTTATGTAGCACTGATAAATCTATACTTAATCAGCACTAATAAAAGCGCTGATAAATGTATAAATTTAATAATTTGTTTATATTATTATATATTTATTTATAATGAAATTTATGATAAATAAATATATATATTTATTAATAATTATAAATCTAAATTAATATATCTTTATTTATACTTATAAAATTATAAGAAATATAGTTATTATATTTATAATCATATAAATATATAAAATAAATATAGTAATTATATATATTTAAAAGATTATAAATATATTAATTATATATAGTTAATTATAATTATAATTACAAATGTATTTGAAAGGTATATTTATATATATATCATTTAAAATATAATAAAATATATACTTATTTTTTAAATATAATGTAATTTTAATTACAAGTGTAATTTTTATTGAACATATATATTATATGGGTAACATAATGAATTCTAAGTCGGTAACACATCAACGTGATATGAAATCATAATCTATAAATGAACATTATTCATGCACAAATATTATAACATAACATATACGCATGATATATTCATTGACCCCAATTCATTGGAAAACCCATATCAATAATTTTAATTATTCATATATATTAAAAAGTGTTATATATTTATAAATAAAAAAATACATTAAATATAAAAAAATATTATAAATATATATATATTAAATATAATGAATTAATAAATCTAATAAATATAATGAATTAATAAATCTAATAAATCTTATAAATGTAATAAATATATTTATTATTAATCTTATAATTATTTAAATATATATACATATATATTTAGTTATAACATGTGTTTTTTAATTATTGTATACAATAAACATTATTTTTTAATATAAATATAATAATTTCATATGAAGTAAAGCGCTGATAAATGTAACCTTTATCAACGCTATCAAAATATCTAATAAAGGGATAATTAAAGCACTGATAAAGGGTACACCTTTATCAGTGCTTGTTTTAGCGTTGATAATTGGTACATATATCTGCGCTTTAATCTAGTTCTGATAATGTCCTAACCCGTTATCATCGCTTTTCTATTAGCACTGATAAAGGAAGGCACCTGCCAAGCCCAGTTTTGTGGTAGTGCATAAAACCCTTCTTTTTAGTTTTGTCTATGGAATTAATTTTAAATATAAATTTCACAATTCTGTGATATGAATCAGATAAATGGATTCCATATTTTAAAAAATGTATAAATTAGTTTTTATGGTCAATTTAATTTTTATGTATAAAAATGTTACAATTGTAAAAAATATTACCATAATAAATGTAAATTTTTTACAAGGGTTAACGTTTAATTTTAAAAGAATAACGCAACTAAAAATACAATATTTAAGGTTTATTTGAGGTCTGGATCAACACTAAATGACCTATAAAACATTAATTACAATACACAGTCGTGGAACCTAATTCTACCTCTATGTGGTTATCTTTTAATATAAAATTGTTAATAAATTAATCACCTGAACCCACCACTCAAGTATAAATACTGCCTCGCCACCAGCATATTTCAACCCACAAAGTCATTAATCTCCTAAAATATCTACCCAATCATATCCTACTCACTTTCCACATGACCATGTTATGATTGACTCACCAAAATAAAAATCCAATGTTGTCAAGGGTATTTTAAGGAGAGTAAAATCATGAGGTAAATTTCTCAAAGTACTTCTCTTAATTTATATTTTTTTCTAATTTATTCTCACCTACTTCATCCATAAATGAATCATTAATCCAGAATCGTGTAAATATTTTATTTCTATGTCTAAATGGAATAACTCATATAAATTTCATTTCTCATCACCTCTAACTCAAATAAATGAAATTTTTTCCATGTTTTTTTAGTTAATTGCCTCCGTGAATAATGATTTTGTTCTTTTTAACCTCCTTCACTGCATGTATTAAAACCATTAATGTCATCAAATAATATTTTATTATTCATATTATAAACTATTTCATATTATTTTTAGGTTTTATTAAACATACCATCACTCTTTCAATATTGTTTTATACAATAACTTCACTTGGAGACGTGTGGACTACCGCCTCCTCAAAATGATGTGATTCGTTCACACATCACATGAAATGTATTTTAGACTTTTAATATATATATATGATAAAAATTACATAATAATTATATTATAATTATATTATATATTTATACCTATTTATATACATATCATTTTATTTCACTCCTTCAATACAATAAGAAAAACCAATGTAGTGTTCATGAATATGTATGACCTACCTTCTCCATGAAAGGTGTTTTTATTTTATCATCAACGATTATTATAAATTAGTATATAATTAATTTATAAGATATTGATGCCATGTTATATATTATAGGGATTTTGGAATTATGACCACATGGATAATTTACATCATAAACAAGTTCATTTTCAACTCAAGTACCGAATATCAACAAAACCTCTGATATGAACATAAAAAATAAGGTAAATTTTATTACATGTAAATAAGTGATACAAAAGAAATAATAAACTAGATAAAGGTTCTAATTCTAGTTAAAATTATTATATTTTTATTTTTTAGGAATATAACGATTGTATGTTATGATTCAAACTCAAGGTAAGGGATTTTCTATCTCAATTTCCATTCATTAGGCTATACATCTACTTCGTTGATTTTATTTTTCAATGATTATTTTTATAATATATGTTTTTTTTCAATGATGTATATTCCCTACTATATGTGTGGATATTAATTTTCTACATAGTCTGTCCATTTTTTAATTACCACCTCAATGATATGAACTTTGAAAGGAGTTACTCATCTCACTTTTTTCCTCGGCGAGATATATGCTTTATTCACCCCTAATTTATTCTATGTGGTGTTTATATAATTAACTTTGATATGAAATATAATTAATATATTAATATTCATTATATTAAATGTTTCATTTGATTATTTTTTGTTTATTTGTTATACGATTCGATAGATTACATGTGGTAATGGAATTTCATAACCTAATTTCCATTTATTGGGAGATAATTATACTACATAATTATATCGTTCAACCCTAATATGTGAAATGAATATAGAATAAATTATTTTTTATTTATATAATCATATTCATTTAAAAAAAATTAAATGTAATTTTTTATATGGGATGTTTTACTTTCCTTACAAAATGAAAAAAGGAATTTTTTAAACGTATACGGTGACAATGACATTTTTGACGTTGTACCTATTATTTGATATTTGGATTCCTCTATAAGACTTAATGATTTTATAAGGGAAATAAAATACATATTAACTTTTTATATAAATTAATATTGAATTTTTTTGATATGGGATTGATTATTCCAATATCTTGAAATGATATCTTGTGATTCCAATGTGGAGATGTACTTTTTCCTTTATGCATGATTTATGTGTTGTTCTTATGTTTTGGTTCATTGGAATTGTTTATATGTATGGCTAGATCCATGATTAAATGATAGAGAGTGAGCTCGTGATCTCTCTATAATTCAGTAGCTAATGAGAAGGAGTTAAATGATAGAGTTTCTCCTAAGAGATTTAGGGAATATACTACAATGGGTATTCCAAATGTTACCATAAAGGTTACTCCCAATATTGTTGTGAAAGCTTTAATGTATGTATGATATGGATTCGACAAGTTAACCATAATATTAATGATTAATAGGAATTAATCCCATGAATATTATGATCTCATGAGGTATGTTACTTAACACCTTATATTAGGTATCAAAGGGAAGGTTTAGATAACTTTAGGGATTAAGAGTTTTGGTTAAACATACGCTTTGTTTAATTGTCCATTAATTTTTGTTAAATAGAAATAATATATTTTTCTCAAATCAATGATTTTTGGATATATTATAAGGATGTGGATCTCAAGAAATTTTTATATCTCTTCCAAATGACTTGCTTTCAATAATTATATCTAATTCATGTTTAAATGATTCAAAAATCTTTTTCTAACAAACAAATATATTGAAAAATGTTGTTTGAGATATCAAACACCACCCCTATTCATCAACATTGCTATGGATCATGGGTTTCTTTTACTCAAACCCGATATTCATAAAATTCTCATATTATGAATTTTTTTTCTAGATATATGAGTTTATGGATAAATAAGATGTTGATTTTAGGAACTTATATTTTATCAAATAGATATCTGTGGAATTAGAAACTGATTTGGGAATTATGTTATTAATTTTATTTTAGATGTCATTCCCTATTTTGGGAACCCTATATGCAATGAAAAATAGAATACAATGATATTTTTTGTGTGGAGAAATGGTTGAATTATATTTTGGAAGAGACTATGTTTTTATAGAGGATTATGGGATTTGAGTTATTTATGGAAATTAATAAACTATATTAGAGAATATGAGATTCTGGAAATTAAATTTTTGGTATGAGACAATAAGAGTGACTAATGTTATTTGGAGATAAATTTAAAATTGTATCTTGAAAGACTATATTATCAAATCCTTCTAATTTTTGGGTGTCAATGATAGATTGAATTATTTTGAGGAGTTTTATGGAATTTTTTTTATAAAATAGTATATGTTGAAATTTTCATATTAATTTTTAATTATATATATTAAAAGTATTTTTTCATTATAAAATGTTTTATACATTTGTAGGAATTATATGATTTTATTATAACCATTTTTTTGTGGTTATTATTTCAATACATGATGAATACATAGTTAATATTTTTTGGATTATGTTATTCTCTATAAGATGATTCTAGTGCTTCAGGTGTGGCCGAGTCATATTAAATACTCATCGTTTGGAGAAAAAGATAAGTTTCTGGTAGAAATTGAATAAATCATGAAACTCTAGTTGACATGTAAGTATGTTTCTTTATGTTCTTACTGAAGCTCTTAAATAAATTCCTTAACATTATGAAAAATATATTTAAACAAAAAACAATTTCTATTTACTTTTCCTATTTCAGAATCAAAGTCCATTTAAAAAATTAGAAATTTCTAGTTTTGTTATTGTTAACATTCTTATAACAATGTTTTATATCCCACTCTGTCATAAGAAGATTTTTATTTTTCTCTTACATATCCATGTTTTCTTATATGGAACCCTAGTATCTATTACATAGGTGATATCCATACTTCCCTTTCATTCTCTGAAAGTGCCAGTTTTAATAATCCTATTTTTGATGTAGTAATGCAATAAAGGTATTTTTAAAAGTCATACCATAGTTACCAACCCCAAATTCAAATTGTGAGTATTCGATTTATTAATTTGGGGAGGGGTAATAACATACCGAGTTTGAGAAAGAAACAACATGTTTGATTTCATATATAATATGATACACTGAGCTGAAACGAACAACTAAATATTATTATTTAAATGATACCTTTAGAACCTAACTGTTGGAAGTGTGGGAATGAATGATATAAAATAATTTATGAAAATATGTTTTTCATATGTTTATATTATGATTAATTTTTAAACAAATTTATTACAATTGTAAATAAAAATAAATTCAATATAGAGGATGTGATTATATAAAAACATATTTAAGTGATAATAATTATGTTTATTAATTAATAATAGATGTGTTTCTTGATTATAGTAATGAAATATATACATTATGTGATGTTAAAAATTTAAATTATATTTTTTCTAGATAATATATAAGAACAAAATAAATGTTAATCCAAAAAAACTATATTTCAAAAATGGATTTTTTACTTCCTTTTGATGGAGAACCAATATTAAATATTGTTTATTGCTAATTTTATAAGGTCTATGTGAAAAATTAATATTCTACTTTCAATATGGGAAATAATAATTTATTTTGAATTATTTTTTGGTATTTTTCTAGAAACATTCATATTTTACTGAGTAAGGGAGAATACAACATTTTAATTCAAAACTACTTTTCCGTATAATTTATTACAATTGATAGATTATAATTATAATTTTATTAAGTATTATATGGGTATTTTATTATAATTTAATCCAATTTTGTTCGTTTAAATATATTTCAAATTGAAATTAGATTTGAAAACATTTCGATCATTTGAACATTTCACTTTAAAAACCAAATTTCTAGTTTTATATGCGGAATTTTTTTTAAATTTATTTTTTCTGAATTATGTGAACTGAATTAGAAAAAATGGATACCATATTTGGAATAATAAGGTCAAAATTAGTTTTTATGATCAATTTAATTTTTATTTATAATAATGTTTCAATGGTAAAAAAAATATTTACATTAGTAAAAGTACAATTTTGACAACGGTTAATGATAAATGTTAATAGCTTAACAAACCAGAAAACTAAAACGTTTAATTTTTTTTAGGAAAATATCAACCCTAACAATCCTATAGAATATTATTTAAAGAAAAAAAGTGTAATATAATGAAATTTCAATATGATTACATTTTAATATAAAATTATCAATAAATTCATCACTTGAACCCATCTCTCCTCAAATATAAATTCTAACACTCTACCACACTATTTCGTCCAAAATAACCTTTGATCTCCTAGTATATCGACCAAAACATCCCATACTTAATATACCCACTTTCAATTACATCTGGTTTCACTAAAAGTCCCTTTCTAAGGTCCTAATGTGTATTTCAAGGATAATATATTATAGAGGTAATTTTCTCAAAGTACCTCTCTTAATTTCTTTTATGTTATATACTTTCTAATCACCTCCTTCCTC
Source organism: Viscum album (assembly GCA_963277665.1). Classification (NCBI taxonomy): domain Eukaryota; kingdom Viridiplantae; phylum Streptophyta; class Magnoliopsida; order Santalales; family Viscaceae; genus Viscum; species Viscum album. The sequence continues at coordinate 1,985,822,619 of OY728119.1, forward strand.
CATAAATGCATGATTAATTCAAAATCATTTGAATACAGAATTATTATGTTTATAATAGAATATATCATATAAATTTCATTTCTCACCTCATCTAATTCAAATAGATGAACTTTTTGTTCATGTTATGCCGGTTAATCACCTCTATGAATAATGTTTTTGTTCTTTTTTCATTTAACGCCTACATGTATGGTATTAAGAAATACTTATACTCAAATAACTTTTTAATATGTATATTATCATCTATTTAATATTCTGTATATGTTATATTAAAAATACCTTTATGCATTCCATATTGTTCTTATACAATAACTTTTTTTGTGGATGTGTTTAATGATGCCTTCTCAAAATAATGTCATTTTTTCACATGTCACAAGGAATGTATTAAGAATTTTATGGTAAAAATATATGATTTAAATGAAATATTAAACATAATTTATTTATCTTATATAGTTATATATTCTTAGATACAATAAATTTTGTTTCACTCTTTCAAAATGAAAGGAAAAATTAAAATAGATTTAATGCGTACATATGGCATACCATATCCTTGAACAATGTTTTTATTTTATATTCAATGATTATTATAAATACTTATATAAAGAATTTATAAGATATTTTAATCATGTTTTATATTCTTTATATGTTTTACTTATGACCACATGGAAAATTAACATCATTAACAAGATCATTTTCACCTCAAGTACCGAATATCGACAAAAAATCCGAAATGAAATTAAATTATTATATAATTTATATAACATGGAAATAGGTGATATAAAATGGATAATAAATTGGAAACTGATTCTCATTAATTTATAAATTATTCAATGTTTATTATTTTGGAATATAAAAAATGTACCTGATTAGTCGGACTCAGGGTAAGGGATTTTCTAACTCAAATTCCATTAATAAGTTTAAACGTATACTTTGTTGATTTTTTTATTCCCAGATTATGTGTTCAATAAATTTTTATTAGTTAATATTTTATTTAAACATCTCTATGTTTTGATATAATTTTAACACACACAATATACGCATTAATTAATCCCCACCTCAATGATAGAATATTTGTAAGGATGTACTCATCTCACCTTTTACATATATGAGATATATGCAATACTCACCAATAAATTCTTTTTTGTTGTGTGTATATAATGACCATTGATAAGAAATTTCATGAAAAACATTATCTTCTTGATGTTAAATGTTTCATTATATTTTTTTTTTACTTTTATAGGTCATATGATCTTAATGATTACATGTGTTCTCAAAAATTCATTACACAATATACATTTATTAGGACAAACATCAACTTCATGATTATGTCATTCAAATCATATGTGAGAAATGAATGTTGAATATCTTATTATATATATATATCATGAATTTGATTCACAGTTTTCTAAACAAAATATTTTTACATTGAGTGTTGGAATTATCGTAAAAAATGGAAAATGATTGTTTTTTAATATATATGATGACATTGACTTCTTTCCCACCATAAGAGTTCTCTGATATTTTGATTCCTCTATTAACCATTATGTTTTTAAAAGGAATATGAATAAAAAATTAATTTTTATTGTATTTACGTATTGAAAATAGTTTTGAAAAGGGATTGATTATGTCAATATATTTAAATTGTATATTGTGATTTCATTTTGGAAATCGTATTTTTCTATTCTGAAAGATTTATGTGCAGTGCATATATTTAGGATCTTTACCATTGTTTATTTATATTGGTGGTTCCATGATAAACTGAGGGTGGGTGAGCTCATGATATATCACCAATTCATTGGTGAATGAGATTGATTTAAATGATATATTTCTACAAGGAGATTTATTAAATATATAGTGACATATATTCCAAATTTATCCATGAAGGTTACTACCTATATCTTTGTAAAAGGTATAATGTATGTATGATATGGATGACACATGATACCTTTAACATTTATAGTTACTAAGTATTATTTTATAAAATATTTCTATTTCAGGAGGTATGATAAAAATCGTATTCTTTATGGGTGAAAATTGTGATTTTATGAAAAACATTTCATGAGTTTAGAATACTCATTGATTAATGATTTCATTCCATATTGTCTGTATGATACATCGTTTTTTGTGCTCATCCCAATTTTTTTGAAAGTTTTCCACAAGGTATAAGGATGGTTAAGAGAATGTAGTATGTCATGATTAATGTTATGAAGATTTTAATCAAGGAAAGTAATTCATGATTTTTTTAAAAGTACTAAATTATAAAATATATGGATGTCTTGTACACATAGCTAATTTGTAATTTTGGAAGTATCACGTAATATATATGGACTAATTCTATAAGAATCTAAACATAAAAATATAATGAATTCAAATTATATATTTAAAATAATATAATTTAATGTTTAAAGATAGAGACATATAAATAAATTCATTTTAGAGGGTTAAAATGTAACACCATGATGATTTTTTTTAAATATTTCTGTTTAAGTAATTTTAATACATCAAAAGATTTTGATGCCTATAACCCTTAGTTTAAATAAACCATGAGGCAATATTAGTATATCCATGTAATTAAACTGGGGGGAATACATATGAATAACTAATTTAAGAAAAAAATAATAACCTTCAACTCAGTATAAATGTACTGGTGCACTCATAGAAAATAATAAAATAATCACTTTATTCTTTTCAAAGTAGTTTTTATTAATTTATTAATGAATATCAATTTCAATATGTTTTATAAAATGGTTTAAAAAATGAATTTCATTTTTAACTCAAAATACCGAAATTATCTTATTTTTTTCTGAAAACATTTAGTTTTTATAGAATTCTAAAAATATTTATTTTTATTGAAAATGGAATTCTTTGAAGTCATAATAGTGTAAACATCTATTTCACAATTTGTTATAAATTTTACATTGTTTATTTTTTTTTAAAAAATAATAAAATTATTGTTTTTTAGAATTATTTTATATATTAATTTTTTATAAAAACATTTAATTTTTTGAAAGGGATTACTTCCAAAAACGGTTTTTCATTGTTTTTTCACTAGTTTTTTTAAATTAAATTCTAAAACACAATTTTTTTAATTTTGAAAAAATATTTCCAAATTTATATTCAGAGGATTGAAATTTAGTAAATAGTTCCATTTTTTCACTATGAATATTGACCTTGGTTAATTTTCTCACCACTTTTGAGGATAAATCAGGTAATTTGGATAAAAGTAAAATGATAAAGACAATATAATGAAACTAACACTTAAATTTTTTTTGGATGAAGCTAAATATACCCTTAACACATACAGATCTAAATTATGTTGTTTAATGGACACATTCCCTTGAAAATGACAGATATGGTATTTGAATAAATGAAAGTCACAAAAAATTCACTTTCTTTAATGTAAATATCTCTTATACTTCCGCATGTGAAAAAAGTTTGTTACGAAAAAATATAAATGTAAATTTTAAACATAATAGACATATATTCATGATTGAAAGTTATTTTTGACTTTTTTAGCCACTTATATCATATAATGATATTTATAATATTTTATTTAATAAATATTTTTAGATTTCACATTCATGTTTTAAATACTGTATCATTTTTAATATAGTGTGAAAAAAATATATTAGAGTATAAATTATATTTAGAAAATTTGAAGATTTATATAAATAATTTTATTTTATTTTTAATATTTTGTGATCAAATTAGTATATAAATGTTACAACTCGTGCCCCGAAGCCGAGAGTCGGTGCATTATTACGTATCATTAGCATGATTATAAAAGATCAAGTCTTGAAACGCCGATTATTTTAGTAGCCTTGGAAGTAAAAGATAAATTCATAATGTTAACATTACATCATAAAATGGTATACACCAACAACATTGTTTCCATAGACAACACTGAGATCCCATAGCCTATCCTTGGAGGTCAGTCATAATATACTTCACTGCATCCTAGGAAAAATAAAACATAGAAAGGGGTGAGAACATATGCCCATTAAAGATAACATTATAGCAGAAACTTTCATAAATAAGCATAAAATTTTAAGGCAAAGTTTACCTAAAACAAAAGCCTTTTAAACATGGACTTCAGCATAATATGGGAAAAATGAAATGAAATAATGACATTGAATTTTTCACATATATATTCTACTAGTTGAATAATCACATGCAATATCAGCAACCACTTTCATAATGATGGAATGGTTAATGCTAGACTATCATAACCACATAGTCAAGGCCTTGTGAAAAGACTATAAATAAGATTTTGTCAATGTAAAGACCCATTAATTTCAAGGGATTTTTTTTTATAATTTCATTGGAATTTTATAAGTCCGCAGTTTATGAAGGGGCCTGATTCTGAGGCCCGGTGTGCCTGGAATCAATTTCTGATGTTTTGTTCGGGTACATTTGGTGAACGTACGTGCGGATTTTTCTATCATTTGAACAAGTTCTCGGAATTGTAATCTGAGGACACCGATGATCTTGCAGCATCGGTATTCGCTTATGGGGACCTTTACCGTAGTTGCGTTTGATCAGGAGGAGAAGTTAATTTTTTGATATACATTAAAAAAATAATAAAAATTATGTGTACATAATTTTTTATTTGATGGTGGTTATTTCCTCCAAAGAGGGGTTAGATGTGGGGCCCACACCCCACATAACCTCCCCAGGGAGGATAATGGTGGTGGGGACCACACGATCCCTAACCCCTTCAACTATCCATTAACTCCCCTTCATTTAATGTGAACTCTCCACCTCCTATATTTTGAATTTTGAACTCTTCACCCCCCCCCCCTTTTTGAAACTCTTGGATTTCCCATAAATTAACGAGGCCACCTCTTCTCTCATAAATTGTGCCAACCCAAATAATTAATGCCTACTTTAATTAACTTGGGTGTCAAGAATTCTTTTAGAATTGATTTTAATTGCATGGAAATTAAAATATAATTGGAAGCCTTATTATAATATTTCCCTTGGAAAATATTTTGGTGGAGAAGGAACTGGATAATTAGAAGAAGGTGTTCCTCTCTGACGAAAAACATCATTCTTCAACGAAGAACAACTTCGACGAAGAACGCGAAGAACCTCTTCCAATGACGCTTCCTCCTCAGATTCACCCTGATGTCAAGGAATCTACGTCGTCTTCGAAATATCTTTCCACGTCACGACAATGAATCTTCCACCAACATTGACGGGATGAAACTATTTTCCACGACGCCGTCTTTCGTGTCGCCCGACTACCACGACACTCGTCTTCCATGACTCTTCGACTTTCTACGTCAATTACGAGTTAGGTGGTTTGTATAATTTTAGTTTAATAAAATTATACTCTTCTCATTGTTGAATGCAAGTGATCGTCATAGCCTCTTGATATCACCTAACACGGAGGGCACGAGATGAACAAACACAGCCCGACGACCCTCCGTTGAACCACGTTTATATTGGTGATGAATGCTCTGTCGGGGGAGGTGACAGAGACCAGAAGCAATGACGACCAGAGATAATGGCGGTCGTGCGCCAGCCGCACGTGGAAGAACTGTGGCCTGCAATCGCGTGCCACTCAACCGAAGACGAATCGGTCGGCCATAGCCGGCCAGACTGGAGGAACTGTGGCTTCCCATGGCGTCGCGCTACGGAGGACCATGACCCGCGCTCCGCGGGCCTCTTCGGCCGACGAACTGGTTGGCTCGTCAGCCGGCCAGGTTGGAGGAGGCCGCAACACTAGCAGGTGCTGCGCTGGAGGACAGCGGCCCGGTGTGCGGGCTGCTCGTGCCTTGAAGACGGGCTGGCATCGGCCGGCCAGACAGGAGGGGCGGCACCATTTCAGAAGACCGGGGGGCGCCCCCCCCCCCCCCCCACATCGCTCATCCAGCTGGGCCGAGCCGCGGCTCACCACATGGGGCTGGGCCGCGCCACACCGGGTCGGGCCGTGACACGCCGTGCGGGGCCACACCACGCCGGGTAGAGCCGCGCCACGCCGAGCCGGGCCGTGCCACGCCGTTCTGGGCTGCGCCATGCTGGGCTGGGCCGCGCCATGCCGGGCCGGGCTGAGCCCCCCTGGGTTAGGCCGCCCCTAAGCCGGGTCGGACCCGTTTAGCCAAGACGGGCCGACCCGCCAGCCCACCGGGCTTGATGGGTCGGGCCCGTTTCTCTTAAATGAAAAAAACTTCACGACCGTGCGTCTGAACGACGTGCCATCTACAGCACTGGGATACTCACGATGAGGTAGTCCTTTTGTGATACTCTTATTGAGTTTTGGGATAACTTTGGAAAACGACCGGGTTTGGATCGAGAATAAATCCAACCGGGCCCCTGGAACGGAAAATCCAGTATCTCTCAGACCAGATGTCCGTTTGACGAACCACCAGTGGTGTTGGTAATCTCATTGAAAAACGGTCCCTTGAGTACACCCCATGGTAATTCGGGGTATAGTTGTGTTACGGTCGGTTTGGATCATACACGAAAGCAACCATGCCCATAGGACTAAAATGCTAATAACTCACAGACTGAGCGTCTGATTGACGTTCCGTCTATTACGTTGAGACCCCTATGATGAGGTGGTCCTTTGTGATACTTCTACGTGAGACATCATGACACTTGGAGTATCGTCTTGAGGCTCATGGATCGGACCCTCCCTGTAACGAGCAAGCAGATTGCAGAGACCTAGTTGCCGGTTGAGAATTGACGATTGTTGATCTATCGACTTAGAGTGATTTGGATGGCCCTGTGGGGAGTGCTTGGTTATATTAGTTTACCCATGGGGGAGGAGCGCTTGGTTGTAGTGGCAGACCCGCAATATTCGACAGAAGGAGTACATCTATAGGCTATGAGGGGGAGGGCTTGGTTGTAGCGGCAGACCCATGGTGGGAAGTGGTTTCTGTAGCAGCAGACCCACAGTACTCGACAGGTGGAGTACATCAGTAGTCCATGGTTAATTGGAAGCGCTTGGTTTTAGCGACATACCCACTGTACTTGAAAAAGGAGGAGTTCTCCCGCAGCCATGGTTTCGACAACGTGAATAAAAATCATGGTTTGAGCTGAGTCAATGAGATTTGTGTTTTCCTCTTGATTGAGATGGGTTACCTGATAAAATAGGTATAAGTATGGGAATATACATAAGTAATGGTTATCCCTTGAAGTCATAATTTTTGGTTTATCCATGTTTTATTCTCGAGACCTTGAGGGTCTCGGGGTCCCTACTGAGTATCGTTATAATCACCCAAAACGAGCAATGCCCCCACCTTGATGTGTTGGATGCAGACGATGGACAGCGCTGACTGAGGCTATGTGTACATGGACTAGACAGTACTCGGAGGTGGACCTCATGACCAGACAGTACCCGGTGGAGTCTGACGGACGTGGAGTGCTGAGGAGACCATCTATTCCTATCCTTCAGGTAGAAACCCGGAGGGCGATCCAGGAGCTTCTTTCACTATTCAGCTGTTTTCTTTTTTCAGTTGTACATTCTTCAGTTGTAGTTGTACCTTTTTGTTGGGATTTTATTTCCGGATCCTTTGTACTTTAAGCACACTTGTTATACTACATTACTTACATTTTGATTCATCTTGTACTCTGGATGTGTGGTTTATGTTTTATAAAGGCAACACCTTCCTAGATTTGAAAAATTATGCCTTTGGTGCTAGTCTCCAGCCCCTGGCCTATTGAAGGTGGGCTTGGGGTTGTCACAATATGGGCCCCAAGGGACAGGTCATGACAATTAGGTATCAGATGATGTCGATTCTACTGCAGAACGTAGGACTCTGATATTATTCTTTCTGTAAAGAAATAGTCTTAAGGGTACTAAGTGTGGTTTTCAGTTCCGGGAGTCCAGTGTTGGTGCGGTTTTCCGACTTATCTATACACCAGGACCCTGACCTCTGATTTCCGAATCAATGCACGAAAACACTGATTTCATGTGTGTTTTCAAAAGATTTCATTAAGTCAGCTCAAAGAAGGTCATCTCATCTGGTATAGTCTTTGACCTTGTCACATCTGTTTCTTTCAGAATGCCTCCCTGCAGACGACTAGTTAGAGCCCAGAGAGTTATACATATTGACTGCCGCCGAGCGTCGAGGCCTCAGTATAGGTCCCTCTTCATGTTGAGGCACTAGAGGTACTACCACCTATTGGGCCACTGATGCCACTAGCCCCAGCAACAGAGAGTGCACACCACTTGAGAGCGCTGCACGAGTTCCAACACCAGTGGCCATCCAGGTTCAGGGGAGAGACGGACCTACAGGCGGTTGAGGATTAGATTGAGGATGTGTTGAGAGTCTTTAGACAAGTAGGTACACGAGCCGAATTCATGGTGATCCATCCTGCTAGCCTCCTTTAGGCGCCATCAAGCAAATGGTGGATCCAGATGCTCTAGGTTTACAATGAGGCGACACTTCTCTGTCCAGACTTCAGGAGCCTGTTCTGGTTGGAGTTTGTCCCAACCACCCTTCGAGTGGTGCGTATACAAGATCTACTTCATTTGCAGTAGGACATCATGAGTGTAGCACAGTACTCAATGAGGTTCATAGACCTCTCGTGCTACTCTATAGATACGGTACGGGACCCGTTCTTCAGGGCCTAGACCATTGAGCAGGCGACCAGGTGAGAGATTAGAGATTAAATTGTTTCTCACAACATCCCGACATAGACAGGGGTGTTGGAGCGATCCCTCTTAGTGGAGAGTTTCCTTGCTGAGAAATCTCCAGCAGCGGGACCCACCACTAGCCGACATGCAGCAGAGTGTACTACAAGTGGTAGTAGAAAGATGACACATGGTTCCAAGAGGACCATACCCATAGGTGGTCGACCGCATGACTCATGATCATGTGTGTGAAGCACCCATGTGGAGAATGACTTACCAGGAGCAGACATTGTTACTCCTGCGGCGGGCATGGTCGCATGACACATGACTATCCGAACCGCCTTGCAGATGATCAAAAGATATATGAAGAACCTCCGAGGAAGAGGCAGAGGTTCGATCGAGACGGTACCCGGTGGATTCTGATGGTCGTGGAGTGCAGAGGAGACCATCTATACCTACCCTACAGGTAGGAACTCGGAAGATGATCTAGGATCTTCTTTCACCATTCAACTATTTGTGTTTTTTAGATGTACTTTTTTCAGTTGTAGTTGTACCTATTTTTGGGCTTGTATTTCTAGCCCCTTTTTACTTTCATCACACTTGTTATGCTAATTTACTTTGTGTTTGCTTCCACTTGAACTCTGGTTGTGTGTGTTATGTTTTATAAAAACACCACCTTTGCAGATTTGGGAAATTACTCCTTTGGTGCTAGTCGTCAGCCCCTGGCCTATGGAAGGCGGGCTTGGGGTAATCACGATACGGTCCCCGGGGGATGGGTCATGACAACGCAGGGAACACGTGGATCGGGGAGAGCGCAGCTTCCGGCAGCTGACGCATATGACCATGGAGCTCTGGAAGCAGGTGGACAAGAGTAGGACTAGTTCCAGGAATGGATTCCTTTGTTCTTGGTGCTTCTAGCTTCCTTTTTATTGTTTTTTGTGGTTGTTATGTGCCTTTGTAGTATGAGATGCAGTAATAAAAGACACTTGTCCTTGTGATGTTTTCTTTCCTTCTTTTTTGTGGGGTTAATACTAAGAGGTTCTGGTTAAAACTGTTGACTAAACCCTCACATTTGAAATTTCTACTGGAGGAGTCCCATTAACCACACACTGATGCCACTAGTGTGACTCAAACTTTGGAGGCGAGAGTGATGGTTGGATCTATTTGTAGTAGTGTCGAGGCCATACGATGTCGTTCATGGCATGATGTAGTACTCTTCATGTCAGGATTGACTGTATTAGGCAAATGATGTGGTTTATCCAGGGGATGAGATCAGATTTTCCTTTTCGGCAAAGGAGAAATCTTGTTGCTCTTGGAGAACATAGGTGAAGAAGGGTGAAGTTGAGTTATTACAATTTTCTAGTGTCACCCATTGTTCATTGAGAGAGTGGTTTTTAGTTTACTCTAATCTCAATAGTCTCAGGTGTATCTTCTCTCCGAAGGACCTGAACCTGAGACAGCAGCGATGGATTTAGTTCCTCCAGGACTATGACTTCGAGATAATCTATACTCCTTGGAAGGGGAACGTAGTAGTGGATGCTCTCAGTAGGAGTTCAGGCATTCAGCAGCTAGGAGAGGCGATGGAGCAGCTGGCTGCGTTGCTGATAACCTTTGTGGATAGAGATGGTGCGGCCTATCTACAGTCACTCCTCCAATTCTTCAGCAGAGTAGGTGAGGTGTCTTACTTCCTGGCCCTTCCACCTTAGTTGCACCAGGTGCATGGCGTCTTCCATTTATCTCAGATGAGAAGATGCGTGCATGACCTATCTTACATCATCGACCATAGGGAGATGGACATCGATGATAGGGTTACTTTCACCAAGCTTTCAGTGGAGATTGAAGATCGACAGGAGAGAGACGTACGCGGATGGTCGATTCCTCAAGTGCGCATTCGTTGGAAGCACTGGAACCTCTAAGAGGGAACTTGGGAGCGCGAGGCTCAGTTGCGTGCTCAAAACCCACATTATTTTCCCTAGAGTGTGTTTTAGATTTACGGGGACGTAAAGCACTGAGGTTGGGGTAATGTAAGGATCTAGAAATTTCAAGGAAAGTTGTTTCTTAATATCTTTGTAATTTTACGATTCAGTAGTTTCTGACGGCGCCTGATTCCAAGGCCCGGTATGCCTGCAATCTATTTCTAAAGTTTTGTTCTCATACGTTCAGTGAACGAACATGTGGGTTTTTCAATCATTTGAACAGGTGCTTAGAATTGAAATCTGAGAACACCGATGAACTCGCAGTGCCTGTTTTCGCATAAGAGGACCTTTACCTCAGTTGCGTTTTATTGGAAGGAGAAGTAAATTTTTGGAGATTCATGAAAGAAATAATAATAATTATGTGTACATAATATTTTTATTTGATGGTGGTTATTTCCTCCAAAGAGGATTTGGATGTGGGGCTCATACCCAACATAACCTCCCATGGGAGGATAATGGTGGTGGGACCCACACGAGCCTGATCCCCTTCAACTCTCCATTAACTCCCCTTCATTAAATGTGAACTCTCCACCTCCTCCCTTTTGATTTTTGAACTCTTAACCCCCCTATTTGAAACTCTTGGATTTCCCACAAATTAATGAGGCCATCTCTTCTCTCATAAATTGTGCAAACCTAAATAATTAAAGACTAATATAATTAACTTGGGTGTCAACAATTATTTTTGAATTTTTTGGAATTGCATGGAAATTATAATATAATGGGAAGCCTTATTATAATAGTTTCCTTTGAAAATTTTGTAGTGGGGGAGGCTCTGGAGAATTAGAAGAAGGTGTTCCTCTCCGACGAAGAACATCGTTCTTGAACGAAGAATAACTCCGACGAAGAACACGAAGAACCTCTTCCAACGAAGCTTCCTCCTCGGACGCACCCTGGCATCAAGGAATCTACGTCTTCTTTGAATTCTCTTTCCGCGTCACGAAAACAACTCTTCCTCCAAAGTTGATGGGATGACACTGTTCTTCACGATGCCGTCTTTCGCGATGCCTGACTACCGTGATGCTCATCTTCCACGGATCATCGACGTGCGATGTCAATTACAAGGTATGGGGTTTGTATAATTTTAGTTTAATAAATTTATACTATTGTCATTGTTGAATGAAATTGATCGTATTGGCCTCTTGATATCACCGAACGTGGAGGGAACGAGCATAACAAACATGGCCCTATGACCCTCTGTTGATCCACATTTATATTGGATATTGAAGCGGTGTCGAGAGAGGAAATGATGACCAAAAGTGATGGAGGCTGGAGATAATGGCGGCCGCACGCTTGCCGCGTGCTGAAGAACTACCACCTGCAAATGTGGGTCGCTCGGCCGAAGAAGAACCGGCTGGCCTTAGCCGGCTGGGCTGTAGGAGCCGCGATGCCCCATGGCATCATGCTGCAGAGGACCGCGGCCCGTGCTCCGCGGTCCCCTTTGGAGGATGAATCTGCTGGCTCATCAGCCAGCCGGGTTGGAGGAGGCTGCCGCACCCGTAGGTGCCCCACGGGAGGACTGCAGCCCGCTCGCACCTAGATGACCAGCTGGCTTGGGCCGGCGGGACAGGAGGAGTTGCGCCGCTCGGCACCGCCAGTTCAGGAGACCGGCGGGGGGGGAGCCATGACCAGCCATGTCGGGCCGGGCCGCGCCATGTCAGACGGCTGAGCTAGGATGGGCTGACCCGCTAGCCGACCGGGCTTGACGGGCCAGGACCATTTCACTTAAATTCAAATAATTTCATGACCATGCATCCGATCGACAAACCATCTATAGCACTGGGATCCTCGCGACAAGATGTTTCTTTTTCGATACTCTTAGTGTGTTTTGGGAAGAATTTGGAAAACGTCTGAATTTGGATCGAGCATAAATCCCACCAGGCTCTTGGAATGGAAAAGCCAGTATCTCTCAGACCGGACGTCTGTTTGATGAACCTCCAATGGTGTCGGTAATCTTGTTGAGAAAAAGTCCTTTGAGAACACCCCGTGGGAGTTCAGGGTATAGTTGAGTTATGGTCGTGTTGGTTCATACACGAAACCAACCGGGCCCCAGGACTAAAATGCTAATAACTCACAGATCGGGTGTCTGATTGACGTGTCGTCTGTTGCATTGAGTCCCCGGGGACAAGGAGGTCCTTTGTGATACTTATAAGTGAGACACTGTGACAGTTGGAGTATCAGCTTGAGTCTTGTGCAGCGGACCCTCCCGGTGACGAGCGAGCAGATTGTAGAGACCTAGTAGGTTCCTGAGACTTGACGAATGCTTATCGATTGACTCGGAGTGATCCGGATGGCCCAGTAGGGAGCGCTTGGTTGTAGCAGCCGACCCACAACAGAGGAGTGCTTGGTTGTAGCGGCAGACCCACGATACATGAAAAAATGGGTACCTCTAAAGGGTATGAGGGGGAGCGCTTGGTTATAGCAGTAGACCCATGGTGGGAATCGCTTGGTTGTAGCACCAGACCCACAGTACTCAACAGGTGAATTACATCAGTAGTCCAAGGTTAGTGGGAAGTGCTTGGTTGTAGCGGCAGACCCACTATAATCGACAGAGGAGGAGTTATTCAGTAGTCGTTGTTTCGACAATGTGAATAAATATCCTGGTTTAATCTGAGTTAATGACCTTTGTGTTTTCTCTTGAATGAGATGGGTTACTTGATATCATATGTATTTGTATGGGTATATACCTAAGTAATGGTTATCCATTTAAATCATACTTTTTGGTTTATCCTTGTTGGATTTGTGAGATCTTGAGGGTGTCGTGGTCCCTACTGAGTTTTTTTATACTCACCCTTGCACGGGAAATGCCCGCACCTCGTTGTGTTGGATGCAGACGACAAACAACGCTGACTGAGGCTGAGTGTATGAGGGCTGGATAGTACTTAGAGTTGGACCTCACGACGAGACATTACCCGGTGGAGTCTGACAGACATGGAGTGATGAGGAGATCATATGTACCTAAACTTCATGTAGGAACCCAAAAGACGACCCAGGAGATGCTTTCACCATTCAGCTGTTTGTCTTTCTCAGTTGTACATTCATCAGTTTTAGTTGTACCATTTTTTTGGCCTTGTATTTCCGGACCCTTTATACTTTTAGCACACTTGTTATACTAATTTACTTAGTGTTTGCTACTAGTTGTACTCTGGTTGTTTGTGTTACGTTTTATAAAGGAAACTCCTTCCCAAATTTGGTAAATTATGCCTTTAGTTCTACTCACTAGCCCCAGGCCTATGGAAGAAGGGCTTGGGATTGTCACGATACGGGCCCTAGGGGATGGGTCGTGACAGTCAAAGCCTTGTTCCAAGACACTAGTTTGTCTCATGAGACCTACCGATGCATCAACGAGCTATAGTGGGCTCCACTCGTTACTTACTTTGTCCAATGCATTCCTCATATAAAATGGTTTAAACATAATCTGTAAATTCGTAATATAACTAGCATTCGAAATGTCAATATTTTAACCAAAAACATTTAATGGTATAAAAATAGCACATCCAAAGTCACACATAACCCCTTCAATACAATATGAAATATTTTATTATAAGATATCATCCTCAATAGTTAATAATGAATTATATTGACATAGATTGATGTAATCATCAAAACTATTTAAGAGAAATATCCCCTTTTTCTGGAAAACATTTAAAAGTCTCACTATTTATAAAGAATCCATTTAAAATTGATTTTTGAATCAAAGTGTTTCATACCAATTTGAAACATTTAAAAGGGATTTTAATTTTCAAACTTTAATGTCCATATAAATAAATATTTAAACCATTTTTAAAACATGGACATTAATGAGAAAGATTTTGAATTATAAATCATTAAAACATTTTAAACTGATATTTTAGTTAGAGTTCCTAACCAAAAGAGAGACACTTCAATAAAAATAACTTATGTAATAAAAACATTATAATATCATCGAAATAAATGTATTCATGATATAATATGTCAAAGTACATAATATACACCATATAAAAGTTAATTAGCGTATTAAAAGAAAGAAGTATCAATGGAATGTAAATTGGTATGAAATCTCTTTTAACGACCATATCCTTAGGTTAAGGACAAATCAACAACTTAATTATGTGTGAAAAATATATATACACTCAATATTTTCGGATATTCAGTGTATTTCAATCAGAGGACATTCACACATATTCTTGTAAAAACCACACCAATGAATTGGATGTTTAACTAAATAAATGGAGGTTGAGTTAAAATTACTTTTATCAAGTTCATATCGAATACTTGAGAATTTATCAATGGAGTGATTATGTGTATCAAAATTATAACTATAAAAAGGGGGGTGGAAATTAATAAAAAAAATAATAAATATTTATTCCACAATAATCATGGAGTAAAATAATCAATGAAGTATGTGTAAAGCCGAATGAGTGGAAAATGAAATTTGAAATTCCGTTACCAATTTGGTAACATACGAAAAATACATCCCATGAAAGATGGATCATAAAATGAAGATGTAATTACTCATAAATTAAACTATATTACCCAAATAATTCAATCATTGGGTAGTACATACACCACACAAAATTAAATAGTGGTAGTTTGACATGAATCTCAAGGAAATAAAAATTGAGATGAAACCCCTTACTTCGTTTTAATCAATCGAGTCGTATGGATAAAAGTTTATGACAACAAAATTAATCACAGAATATGATGAATATAAAGAGAATCACGATAATATATATATCAAATGACACTATACAATACACCATATTTAATATATAAGTGGTGAACAATAGAAATCTCACGGAATTAAATGTGAGATAAGAAACCCCTTACTTTGTACTTTTTCCTTGGTTGAAGGTAGTTTAACCTCCTCAATAATGGTGAAATAATTGTTATTTAATTTTAAAAGAATCATATTCATATATATGATATCATATATGATCTTTTAACATTGATTTGTTAATAATATCTTAGTATTATCATCGTTACGGGTGTTAACAGATTCATTTTTCTTTTATATTCATTATTATGTGAGCCATATTTATTATGGATGGGATGAATTTTATTCATATCCATAATTATATCTTGTCTCTAAACATTAATTTTAATCATTAAATGAAATGTATTCTTAAATGGATACGATGGGTAATGAATCTCATTGCATTCGTGGAGACGGTAATCCGTACGTACGCACGAGTGACAATATCATTCTTTTTATAATAGAATAATATATAATTTAACGGTATATCATATATACAGAATAATTATCATGTTATATTTTATTATTTACATGAATTAAATATCATTATTATAACCATCCAAATAATAATGTATTGAATAACAGTTATACCATGGCATGAAGAAGGTAATCCGTACGTATGCATGTATGGTGACATGTCATTCAAAGGATGGATAGAATAATGAATATGGCTGCACCATATTTATAATAACATCAAAGTATATATAATATACTGGAGTTGTTATTTTATAATAGAAATAACAAACAAAGAAGAAGTTTAATAAGAAAAGAACATGAAAGAGGGTGGTGAAATTATTACCTCTTTTTCAGGTTCTTCCTTTTGATTTGATACAAATGGCTCCTCAAGTAGGCTTTCTGACCAAAGGAGGGCCTCTAGGATGAAGTGAGGGAATTTTAGAGGATATTTGGGTAGTGGTTGGACGATATAAAAGGCTTTGAAGGTGTGAATTGGAGAGAAGGGAAGTTCCCTTTTTTAAGAGGGGTGAGGGGCACCTTAGGAAAAACTAAAGTATTATTTTATAATAAAATAATTTTCGGTTTCTAATGGCTCCAAAGTATATTATTTAAATAATAAGGTGGGTATGGGTCAAAACCCAGACAACAAATAGGTTTTAGACAGGTTTGTTTCACTATATTAACCTTAACTTTTAGATTTAACTCTGAGTTAAATAGTTTGACATTTACCATGTCTCTTTGTATTTTTATATTATATGGTTAATAAACTCACTATATACATCCAAGTGAAGCACAAGTGGTTCACTAATGATACAAATATCATTATATATGTCCTCTGTACGAACATTAAATTTTTAGGAATAGAATATCAATTAACAATATAATATTTGATTTAAAAACTCTTTTATGTGAATTTTGACTCTCTTTGGTATTTTGTTTTTTCTAAATTCATAACAGCATTATTACTTAAACAAAAATTCATCTAATGAACCCTAATATGTAATATTAACTTATAAAATTAGTGTAATTCATAAAAAGTCTCAAATTACATTTATTTGGTTATTTATTATATCAATTATTTTAATATATCATTAAATAGATAATTACAGCATCATCATTATGTCATAAATAAATTAAATTATTTAATGTCTAAAAAATATATATAAAATAAAATTATTTATGAAATATTATTATCTTTATAATGAATATTTATACTATAATTTATCTTATATTTATCCCTATATTAAATTTTTTTATTTATTAAACATTGATTTTAACTCTTTTAACTTTTCTTTGAATTAAACAATAATAAGTGTCCTAATCTAATCCAAGTGGACCAAATAGGTTCATATTTTATTTCTAAGGTTATTTTTGGTAGAATTACAATTATCCAATAGAATTAGGACATCGTGTTAGGGTAATAATAATATCATTTTTACCCTTAATTACCCTATTTAATTTTAACATTAGTAAATAAAAGAAAAAAGATACTATTCACCAAAATTATTTTTATATTATTGAACCAAATTTTACACCTTGATATTAACCGTGTCTATCGGATTTTTGAAATTGAACTCAGAGAAGCAATAAAATTATGTTTTATGTGAATTTACAAATTCTCCTAGGATGTGGGTAGAAGACGGTGAAAAGTTCAATAATATTTTATATATCTAATATTATTACAAAATTACTCCATTGAATTAAATTAAACTCATATGGGTATTATGTATCTATTTTGACATAAAATAAATTTAAATAAAATAAATAATTATTTAAATAAAAATTCGGTTTTGAACTATAACTCATTGTTTTTCACTATTCATAAAAAAGTAAAAGTTTTCTGAAACATACCAAAAATTCACCCTAAGCTAATTTTGATATTCTGAAATCAAAAATGAAGTCTATTTTACAAAATTAAAAAAATACAAATTTCATTTATTATTCTAAAATTAATTCCCGATGTCAAAACCAAAAAGTGTATTTTTGTGAAAAAATTACTACCAAAATATTGACATTTGATTATGTCCAATTTCAAAGTTAAATTACTTCCAATGACAAACATTGGATTAAATGGTAAAAATATAATCCAATTATACATCTAAACCATTCATATCTATTTTTGAACACTATAAATTATTTTGATTAAAAAAGTTGTTTTTAGTTAAAATATATTATTTTCACTATTCACCCAAATAGTAATGTTATTAGAAAACACCAAAAATTTATTGAAACTAAATTATTATGTGCCTATCCAAAAGAAAAAGTTTATTTTGTCAAATTGAATGTATAAAAGTTTCAAATATTGGATTTAAATATGGTTCTCCATTAAAAGGCAGAAATATTGGGTTTTTTTTGAAAAAATACTTCTTTTATCTGAAAAAATGAATTTGTCCTTAAATTATGTCTAAGAAACTCATAATATGGATTCTAAAATTATAAGGGTTATATAAATTTCAAAATTTGTTAATACTATTTATAACCTCTTTTGAACGGATAGTTTGGTAAGTCATGGTGTACTTGAACTTGATGTTGCGTGTAGTGTAACTTATTGAATTACATTGAACAACTAACGTACTCTAAAATCATGGGGAGTTAGATTCTTCCCACCTTCAAAATATTGCATCCTCACAATTTTTAGAATTGGGCTTGGGAATATAATGGAAATTCCAACATCTGAAAAAGAGTCAATAAAAATATCACTTTAAAATAAATATTGAGAAGTGAAAAGGTCACCCAAGATAACCCATACTAGGATTACATGTAGGAAAACATGGATAAGTAAGATAAACAAAGTGTCTAGTTATGTTGGAGAGGGATACAAAACTTGATCAGGAGAAATTTAACAACAAGAAAACCACAAAATTGTGATGGGACAACCGATCATTAGATTCCCAGTAGGCAAAGTAAACAAGCAACATTTTTTTTAAATTTAAGTTACATTCCATAAATATGAAGAATTTATTTATGATATTGACTAAGAACATAAGGAGATATACTTACTTTTTAATGTAGAGTTTCATTATTTAATAAATTTCTATCACAAATTCATTTTTTTAAACGATGAGTATTCAAGAAGACTTGGTCACACCAGAAGAGCTAGAAGAAACATCTAGTGAATCACATGATCCACAAAGGATAAAATTTATATTTACCTTGTATTTAAAGATTAATCAAAACCAAAACTGTTAGTACAAGATTTGATGATCCCCAAAAGGATATTCCATTAGAAAAGGAAACAATAATCATAATTTCTAAAATTAAACCAACAATACCGCAAAGTTAAATAAATACCATTCAATAAACAATTGTCCTTAAAATACTTCAAAAATAACCCAAACTAATATTGAAACCCTAAACTTAGAAGAACATGGTTATGAAGTATTCTATTTTAAATTGTATCATTAAATGACATCAACTACTCTTAATGTCACATACTTAAAAGTAATTAACCTAATCAAATATTCTCTATTATAGGTTAATCATTTCCATAAATAACCCAAATCACTATATATCCAAAATAAAAACGTAGATAAGAATCCACCATTATTCCTCAAATGAATTCCAATAGTATTCTATTTTCCTTGGGCATAGAGTGTTCCCAATAAAGAGAACTTCATCCAAAATAATGTTTATCAGTTAATCACCGAATCATTTACCTATACTAATGGTATTAATTTGATAAGACATAAGACCCCAAATAAACTTATTATTGATAAATAAAATCATTTATCTAAAAGTAATTAGTCACACTAACTAGGTACTTCATGTAGTTTAGTGTTAGGTGATAAATCCCAATCGCACTCTGGTTGTGTGTTCGATTCACACACCTTTTTCCAACGTGACGGGTTGTCACACGGTTAGTGTGTTGTATTGTTTCAAATACTATATTATATATCATTAAAAAATTGAGATAAATTTTCCAAAATAACCATAACAATATTTAACCACAATTGTTATCTCATACCTTGCATTTTCATCCAAAAAAATAATAACTTGTAATTTCTTCAAACCCAATGATCATATAAAACCAAATGGTTATTTATAACTATATCCACAAGAGAAAATATAATTCTTCCTTAAAAATAATTTTTAGATGACAACTGTAGGGTTACCAATATAGGAGAAATTTATTCCAAATCAATCCCATAAACAAGGAGCACTAATACTTTTAAACATTTCTACAACCATTTATTTCCACATAGCTTCTTATTTTAACAAGAAAATATCCTATAGAATAGGGAATTCACTCAGTTGATGGACACGTCCCCTACAATTATGGAAAATGACTGTAAATGAATTCTTAGGACCATTTTTATTTTCTTCCATAGTACTCTTCAATTTTTCTCTACAATTCTTCACTTTATGTCCTTACACATGTAAAGTATTTCTCTGTTCCATTGAGACACTTTCCTGGGTGTCTTCTTCCAAATTTACTGCATGATGGAAATTGAGGAATATTTTCTCCACAGTCTCCACTACCGGAGCTCTTATCATTCATCACATTCCTCTTATTTGTTGAGTCCGGGAGTTGGTTAATATATATGTGGTTGATCATATTTTTGGAAAACTAATTTTTCAGTAAGACAATATATTTTACAACTATCAATAATCCATTTTGTTGCTCATTTCCACCACCATTCCCACCTTGTACATCATGCTCAAAGTTACTCTGACTTCCTTGGAATCCAGCCATTAACTAAAACTAGAGAGAATTGTGTGAGTAACAATAGTCATAAATTCATTCAGAGAATATCATGACACTATATTTTCTATTTTGAAACACCTTAGGATTTACCAAGGTCATTTATTCTCATCTTATATTAAAATCATTCAAATCTATTTGAAATGAAAATGTAAATTATCCTAAGCATATCCCACTTGATTGTCGTAACCAGAAGTGCAGCAAGACCTGTTGCCGTTCACCAGTTTTCATTTGAGTCTAGCTCAAAGAAGTGTTTTCTGGTTTTACTCCTACATATATCTGTGCCAGAGTTGCCTCTACCTGCTCATATCTAGAAAGGGATGTATTTTTTGGAAAACTCACAAAATCTCTACAATACCAAAATTCTGGGAAGTTCTTCTATACTAATCTTCAAAATCTATCTTAGGGAAACATGCTCTATTCAGAGTTTATCTAAATATGCCTTCCAATGTTTGTACTAAACTTCAACTGATTCCAACTGTAACGCCCCGAGCCTAGAAGCATAGAGTCGGTTCATTATTATGTATCATTGGCATGATCATAAAAGACCAAGTCCTGAAAGACCGATTAGTTTAGTATCCTTTGAAGTACTAGATACATTCATAATGTTTATATTACATAATAAAATGGAAAACTACCACAATATTGTTTCGTTAGAAAACACTAAGATACCATAGAATATCCCTGGTGGTTAGTCAAAATATACTTCTTTGTATCAAGAGAAAAATAAAACATAGAATTGTGTGATCTCATATGCTCAGTAAGGATAACATTATAGCGAAAACTTTCATAAATTAGCATAAACATTTAAGGTAATGTATAACTAAAAAAGCCTTTTAAACATGAACTTCAACATAATATGGAAAAAATGAAATGCAATAATTCCATTTACTTTTTCACAAGGATATTATAGTAGTAGAATAATCACATGAAATATCAAAAATCCACTTTCTTAATGATGGAATGCATAATGCCAGACTATTATAACCACATAGTCAAGGCCTTATTCCCAGACTACAAATAAGATTTTGTCAAGGCCCTGTGGCAAGGCACTAGTTTTTCTCACGAGACCTACCGATGCATCGAGGAGATATAGTGGGCTCCAGCCATAACTTACTATGTCCAACAAATTCCTCATATAAAAATGTTGAATCATAATCTGAACATTCGTTTTAAAACTAGCATTATAAATGTCAATATTTTAACCAAAATACATGAATGGTATAAAAATAGAACATCCACAGTCAAACACAACTCATTAAATACAAAATGGAATATTTTATTATAATATATAAACCTCAATAGAGAATAATGAATGATATTAACATATATGAAAATAATCATCAAACTATTTAAGAGAAATATCCCCCTTTTTCTTGAAAACATTTAAAAGTCTCACTATATATCAAGAACCCATTTAAAATAGATTTTTGAATCAACGTGTCCCACACCACCTTGAAACATTTAAAATAAATTTTAATTATAAAACATTAATGTACATATAAATAAATCCTTAAAAACATTTTTAAATCATGGACATTATTGAGAATGATTTAAAATAATAAATATTTAAAACATTTTAAAATGATATTTTAGTTAGAGTTCCTAACCAAAAGAGAGACACTTGAATACAAATAATTGTGGTAATAAAAACCTTATAATATCATGGGAAAAATGGGATTCATGATTACTATGTCAAAGTAAATTATATACACTATATAAAAGTGAATTGGCGTATAACAACAAAGAAGTCTCAATGGAATGTATATTGAGATGAAATCTCTTATAAAGACCGTACCCTTAAGTTAAGGACAAATAAATAACATAATTATGTGTGAAAAATATAAATACACTCAATTTTATTGGATATATAGTGTAAATAAATCAGAGTACATTCACACATATTCTTGTAAAAACAACACCAATGAATTGGATGTTTAACTCAATAAATGGATATTGAGTTAAAATTAATCTTGTCATGTTCATATTGATGACATGAGAATTTATCAATGGTGTGATTATTTGTATCAAAATTATATCCACAGAAAGGGGAGTGGATGTTTCTACACAAATAATAAATAGTGATTCCACACATAATCATGGACTAAAATAATCAATGATGTATGAGTAATGCCAAATGAGTGGAAATTGAAATTTGAAATTCTCATACCAATTTGGTTGCCTACGAAATAGACATCCCATGAAAGATGGATCATAAAATGAAGATGTAATTACTCATAAATTAAACTATATTTCACATATAATTCAATCATTGGGAAGTAAATACACCACAGAAAAGGCAATAGTGGCAGTATGGCATGAATTTCACGGAAATAAGAAGTGAGATGAAAACCCTTACATCGTTGTAATCAATCGAGTCGTACGTCTAAAAGTTAATAAAAACCAAATGAATCATATAATACCATGAATAAAAAGAAAATATTGATAATATATTTTTATATATCAAATGACAGTACACAATACACCACATTTAATATATAAGTGATGAACAATGGAAATCTCAAGGAATTGAATGTGAGATAAGAAACCCCTTACTTTGTACATTTTTCTTGGTCGAGGGTATGTTAAACTCCTCTATAATGGTGAAATAATTTTTATTTAATTATAAAGGTATCATATACATTAATATGATATCATATATGATCTTTTAATATTGATTTGTTAATAATATCTTAGTATTATCATCGTTTCGGGTGTTAACGGATTCGTTTTCCTTTATATTCATTGTTATGTGTACTATATTAATTATGGATGGGATGTATCTTATTCATATACAGAATGATATAATGTCTCTAAACGTTACTTATAATCATTAAATGAAATTTAGACTTGAATGGATACAATGGGGAATGAATCTCATCGCGTTTGTGGAGACGGTAATCCATACGTATTCACGAGCGACAATATAATTATTTTGATATTAAAATAATATATAATTGGATGGTATATCATATATACAGAATCATTATCATGTTATATTTTATTATTTACATTAATTACACATCATTATTATACTCATCCAAATAATAATGTATTGAATAACAATTACACCACGACATAGAGATGACAATCTGTATGTACGCACGTATGGTGACATGTCATTCAAATGATGGATAGAATAATGAATATGGAAGTACCATATTTATAATAAAAATAAAATATATAGAATATACTGTAGTTATTATTTTAGAATGGAAATAAAAAGTAAAGGAGAAGTGGAAGAAGAAAAGAACTTGAAAGAGGGTGGTGAAATTATTACATCTTCTTTAGGTTCTTCCTTTTGATTTGATCAAAAGGGCTCTTTAACTTGGCCTTTTGACCAAAGGGGGGACTCTAGGTTGATGTTAGGTAAGTTTAATGGATATTTGGGCATGGGTTGGCCGAGATAAAAGGCTTTGAAGGTGTGAATTTGAGATAAGGGGAAGTGACCTTTTATAACAGGGGTGATGGGCACCTTAAAAAAATATAAAATATTATTTTATAATAAATCATTTTCGGTTTATAATGGCTCCAAAGTGTTTTATTTAAAGGATAAGGTGGGTATGTGTATACAACCACTCAACCAATAGGTTTTATACAGGTTTGTGTCACTATATTAACCTTAACCATTATATTTATTTCTTAGTTAAATAGTTTGACATTTACCATGTCTCTTTGTATTTTTATATTATATGGTTACTAAACATACTATATACATCCTATAGAACCACAAATGGTTCATTAATTATACAACAATCATTATATAAGTACTTTGGCCGAGCCTTATATTTTTAAAAATAGAATATCAATTACCAATACAATATTGGATTTAAAAACTCTTTTATGTCAATTTTGACACTATTTGGTATTTTGTTTTTTAAAAATTAATAAAAACATTATTACTTCGAAAAAAAATCATCTAACCAACCCTAATATGTCATATTAACTTATAAAATTAGTGGAATTCAAAAAAGTCTCAAATTAGATTTATTTGGATATTTATAATGTCAATTAATTTAATATTTCATTAATTAGGTAATTACTGCATCATCATTGTGTCATAAATAAAATAAATTATATAATGTCTAAACAATACAAATAAAATAAAATTATTCATGAAATAATTTTATCTTTATAAGTAATATTTATTGTCTAATTTTTCTTATGTTTAGACTTATATTAGAAATGTTTTAGTTGTTAAACTTTGATTTTAACTCTTTTAACTCTTCTTTGAATTAGATAATAACAAGTGTCATGATCTAATCCAGGTTGACCAAAAAGGATCATATGTTATTCATAAGGTTGTTTTTTGTCGAATTATACTTATTCAATAGAATTAAGACATGATTTAGGGTAATAATAATATCATTTTTACCCTTAATTACCATATTTACTTTCAACCGTGGTAAATAAAAATAAAAAAGTTACTATTCACCAAAAATTATTTTTATCTTATTGAACCACATGTTACTCCTTGATATTAAATTTGCCTCTCGGATTTTTGAAATTAAACTCATAGAAGCTGTAAAATTAAGTTTTATATGATTTTACAAATTCTCCTAGGAGGTGGGTAAAAGACGGTGAAAAGTTAAATAAAATTTTATATATCTAATATTATTACAAGATGACTCCAATTAATTACATTGAACTTATATGGGTATTGTTTATCTATTTTGACCTAAAATAAATTTAATTAAATTAAATAATTATTTAAATAAAAATTCGGTTTTAAACTATAACTCAATGTTTTTCACTATTCATAAAAAATTAAAGGTTTTCAGAAACATACCAAAAATTCAACCTAAGCTAATTTTGATATTCTGAATTCAAAAATGAAGTCTATTTTAGCAAATTAAAAACATAGAAATTACATTTATTAGTTTCAAATTAATTCCTATTGTCAAAACCAAAAAGCGTATTTTTATGAAACAATAACTACCAAAAGATTGACATTTGATTATGTCTGATTTCAAAGTGAAATCACTTTCAATGATAATCACTGAGTTAAATAGTAAAAATATAATAAAATTATACATATAAACCATTAATATGTATTGTTTAACACTATAAATTATTTTGATTAAAAAAGTTTCTTCTAGTTAAAATATATTATTCTTCATTATTCAACCAAATATGAAAGTTATCAGGAAAACACCAAAAATATATTGAAACTAAATTCATATGTCCCGATCCCAAAGAAGAAGTTTATTTTGTCAAATTTAATATACAAAAGTTTCAAATATTGGATTTCAAAAGGACTCACCACTAAAAGGTGGTAAAATTGCATTTTTTTGAAAAATATTTCATTTATCTGAAAAAAATGAATTTGTCCTTAAATTATGTCTATGAAAATCATAATATGGATTCTAAAACTATATGTGTTTTATAATGTTCAACATTTTTCAATACTATTTACAACAGCTTTTGAACAACTGGTTTGGTTTGTCATGGTGCGATGGAACTCTTTGTTGTGTGTAATGTAAGTTATTGAATTACTTTGAATAACTAATGAACTATGAAATCTTGGGGTGCTATAATTAAATATTTACACAACATTGATGCTACATTTATTTTATTTATGGAAATATAAAATAAATGTTATTAAAAATATTAAAGTAAATATATTTGAAATAAACAATAAAATAAATGAATTTTATAGATTAAATGTCTTTATAAATATACAATAATTTTTTAAATTAAATTTTTGTCTTAATATTTTTAAAATTCCATGTAATTAATAATGAAAAAAAGTGAAGTTATTGATAGGTTTTAAAAAATATTATTTTATTAAATGATTAAAAAACAATAAAACCTATTTAAAAATAAATAATTATTATAATATTGTCTAAAATGTAATGAATTTTTCATTTATTGAATAATTCAAATCACGTAAGTAAAAACTATGACATTATAATATTGAAATTGTTGTTACTGTAGTTAAAATTAAATATGTTAACTAACGGTTAATCACGATGATATGGTTTAAAATAATACCAAAAAATTTATATAATCTCTTGGTTGATGATATTAAAACATTTTATCATATTAACTAAGAATAAATCACATTTTGAGCTATTTTAAGTGAGATTTAATTTATTAGAAATTAATATTTTGAGAAATTTCAAAAGAGCCCCTAACATCTATTATAATTGTGAATCCCCTAATTCAAAATATTACATCACATTGCGCCATCATGCTTGACCATAACTTAAAAATTTCTCTTAAAAAAATAACCAAACAAATTATATAGGTTATTGTATGATCAAAATCAAAACCTTAATGTCTCTAATAAGAGATATACAGAAAGTTATATGAAGAATAGGCAATCATCTTTACTGACTCTTTCTAGATTATTTCTTCTTTTACACCCCGTCCGGGTGTTTTTCCATTATAATGTAATTGATGTAGAATAAAATATATGACGAGATGTTATTATGTTTATTTAACCACAATAATCGCCCTTTTATCAATCCTACTATAAACAAATTCACCAGATATGTGTATGCACATCTTACCATCTACATGATATGGTGTTATCTGTTTTCCATCACCACATTATTTGGATGGGTATAACAATTGAAATAATATATATATATAGTATTATTATAAAATCATATTTTTATAGAAATAAAATTAATATAACATTATCTTTATTACCATTTATCTATTAAGGGAATAATACCTCAAATCGGGTGTACATATGACCTATCATCTCCACGATGCGATGTGATTCATTTTCCATGTTAAATAATAAAAAACTATTATATAAATGAAAATAATGAATAAATATGATATATATTACCTTAATGAAATAATAGATTTGAAATAATTATATCCAATGAAAAATAAATGGGACTTATTTAGGAAAGCATGCATAGGAAGAATAAGTAGTTCCCACCAGAAAGAAGGGTAACAAGGATATATTATTAATAAATGGGTGATAATATGATAAAATTGGATCATATATAATATAATAAATATGAATATAATTTTTTTATAAATTAATAACATTCTTTAAAACATTATACATGAGTTTCAAATATGTAAAAAGGAAATTAGACTTATGGTCAGGATTAATTTTACAATCTTATTATTATTCCTGACTATTTATACTTACGTTTCAATAGGGGAATATTTATCTCCCATGTCTATTTTTCTTAAAAATATATTCCAAAATATTTTTCATATTTTTAAAAATTGTTTTATGCTATTTTTTCCTTTATATGAATTTTTAAAAAATGGATTGAAAGAAATATTTTATTCATTTTCTAAAGGTGGTACTTTGTGACTTTTCGGTCAAAATACAAAAGAAATATTTTTTTAACTTATAAAAAACAAACGGATACATATATTCTCATGAATCCTTGATGCCATGAAAATTATTTTATATTATTAAAATGTTATTTTCAAATAAATTTTTTTCCACTAAAATTACATGGAATTTAATGAAATTTTAATTATTTTATAGAAGATATGATATTTTCCTCAAGTGTTATTTTCTAGTGTTCTCGTGAAATTATTTTCCATTTATAATAAAATAATATAAAATTAAATATAATTTATTAGGGAAATTTTTCCAGGATAAAAACACTATTCTTTATATGTTGTGTTTATGTTTATGACAGAATGATATTTAAAATACCCATTTCTTTTCCATGGACTATGTTTTGATGGAATGATGTTTATGAAACACAATTAATTTTCTATGTTTTTATATGATGAATAAATTATGTTCTTATGGAACACATATCTATGGTTTCCATTATTTGATTTGGGAGAACTATATCCAACTCAAATTCATTGGGAAATTATTTATATATCATTAGATAGAGAAGAATATAACAAGGAGTGAACCTGTTATAGTAATATAGGGCTGTATTAAGGAGTGTTCCTTGGTCAGTACATGAATCTATCCACAATGAGTGTCTAAGAAATGATCCAAGGAGATTATTGAAATTATATTATATGCTTATGTGTATACCAAAACTACATGACATATGATATACTCTCATGGAATATATTCATTAATTCTCAATGCATTTATATGATTTATTCCATGACACAATATCATGATCTCTAATATTTTAAAATTTTAGTTTCTTTTTATAATGAAATTAGGGTTATGTTATCTCCTTTGATTAGTCATACTAATCATTTGAGATTTCCCATTTATTATTTTTATTTTTCCGAGTGTACAATGAATTGAATTAAGTAATATGTGTAAAAAGTGCTCTAGTTATGATGGAATAAGATTGAGTTGATTTAGTAGTTTTATGTATCAATTTTTTATGGATCTAGTTTTCCATAGAAAGGTAACGTTTATAGTTATATCATGGTTTTGTTATGTTATTTGACGATTATTATTCGTTTTTGATAAAATATATATGTATGAATAATATGATCTGTTACATGGAACCTTAAGGAATCTTGTTAACATTGAACATGAAGGACATGGTGGTGAAAATGAGAAACCAATTGGTATATTGATAGGAGTGAACATTTTTCTTGTCATGCACAATTCAATATCAAATATTATTATTAACAACATATACCCTAAATAACTCTCATATTAATCAGTGAAGTGAAGTATGTAGTTTTCTAAGCATTCTAGTGGTGGAGACTAGGGAGAAAAAGGATGAATTTACATTATGTATGAAATTTGGAAGTAGACACATACTAATGTGTGTAAATTTAATGAAGGATTGACTTATGTGTCTGAAAAATGGCATAAAGTCAGATATTTACAAGAAAAAATGTAGTGTATAATGGATAGAAATAAATCTAACCCTAAGGATGAATTTATATTTATTTTCCTTAAATTTGTGGACCCTGGGAATTTACATAGTCAGTACCCTCTTCTAAATTTTAAAATATAGTCCATGGGATGAGACAGGTGGAAATAAATAGATGAAGTAATTATATATTGGTTTTTATACATTTTCATAGCTAAAAGTTGACTTAATGACTATATTTAAAGGAACTACATCATATTTATTTTGGAAATTATAATAATAAGTATTTATAAAAAGATAAATATGTATGATGGGTGACAACCCATCATATCTGGAAATTAATTGATTCTTCAACTCATTAAAAAATGATGATAAGGATATTTTACCTACCACTAGCCTATGAGATGTATAGGTTATTGTAAAATTTCTTTTAGCTAAAAAATTGGTCAAATAAATATTAATGATCAAATAGTAGTACCTTTATTGATGTTTAGAGATTAATGTATCAAATAAATTGGGTTTTTAAGATATATGTATAATTAAATAACTAAATTTCTCCCTTTCATGAATCATAGGATATGTTTAATGTGAGTTTTAGAGCTTTAGGAAAAAGAAAAATTCATTGTTTGGTATTCATTTCATCGAGTAATGATAATAAATTATAAATTTATCCAAAACACCTATTTTTGGAAATCTTATTATAAAATAGAAACATATCAATTATATATATTCCATTATCCTCCCAGTTAGTAGAAGAATTACTCAACTATAGGAAAAATCCGCATAAAACAAAAATGATGTCCTATTATCATCATTTTTTATGATATAAATGTCCTTTTAAACACCGGTGTGTTTTTACAAACACTTGGTCAATAATAATATCTTTATCAGATACTTTATTTTTTCCAATTTTATCTATCACTCTCTATGAGAATTTGATAGTTATAATTCTATTCTATGTTTATGTTTTCACTAATGATCTCATATTCAAAAGCCTAGTTTTTGGGTGCCTTCCCATTTACCATTGCCTCTTATTATGAAGATGTGTTATTAGTATTTTTTTTATATAAATATTTAAAAAATGGTATTTTCAATTATCAAACCCTTAATCATTGATATAAATATTTAATTGAGAGGATGAAATTTATTTAATGTTGGCTGAATGTAACACTGCCACAGTTTACAATATTTTTCTTTATTGATAAATTAAATTTCGTTAAAAAAATTATTTATACAAAACATCAATTTAATATTACACTACAAAAAACACTTAGAATAACTTATTTTACCCAAAACAATATGTTGTCTTATGTTACACACAATACCAAGTTTCTTAGAAAACTTGCTCTATTCTCATGATTGAGTTTTACCGATGCACAATATAGTATAAATAATATAATTTAATTTGACTATTATCACACATATGATAGATGGTATTGAAAGGATTACATAAATTCAGATAGTATTTTTTAATCATTTATATATATATTTTGAATAAATAAATAGAAATGAATATAAAAATCAATGGAATATAAAAACCATTTTTTTTCTATATAATACTATTTTTATGCACCAAAGGGGTTTTATTATAACAAATTAAATAACTAATTTTAATATTTGATATTATATATATATATATAATTCATTAAAATATTTTTTACATTCAAAAAATATATTTGATTGGAATAATATAAGAATAAATTCAATTTTATACATAAAAAGTTGTATTTTTCTAAAAGAAGTTCTATTTCCGTTTAATGGTTATCTCATTTTAAATTCAAATTTTATCAATTTATTAAATTATAATTTAAAAAATATAAATAATTTTTTTTAAAATGTAAATCAAATTAAAAATAATATTATTTTTTGGTGTTTCTCTGTGAAGTTTTGTTTTTTTGATGAATAGTGAAAATGATGAATTAAATTTGAAAACTAACTTTTTTATAAATAATTAATAGTCCAAAATTATCTATTAAATTAGTTTTATTTTATTTTATGATAAATTATACTTGTATTAATCTTTCTCAGGTCATTTTAATAATTTAAATATTAAATATAGATACAGAAAATTAGTGATCTTTTGAAAACAATTCCCATCAAAACCCCACTTTCTCATCCCATGCACAATACTAATTTTAAATAAAATTTTTCTACTACTCTAATTTTAAGATGGAAAATGGTTTATATTTTATTAATTATAATAATTTATAATATCTAGTGAAGTCAGCAATGTATGAAAAAAATATGAGTGAAAACAATTAAAATAAATTACATTGATTAAGGTAAAAAAGGAGTTTAAATAGTGGTTAAAAATATAATATTTGGTGTAAACATACTCTAAGACCTGTCCAACACATATTTTCTAGACAGAATTTGATACTTATGTCTTTATGATCCTGATTTATGAGTTTTTGGGGAAATAATCCATGAGAGTTAATTATAAAATAAGTAATGTAAAGAGAAATATAAAAAGGAACCCTATTTGCCATTAATATTTTTAAAGAATTAGGATATGTAAAAACTCATGGGTTGGTTATACATGTTATTTATAAATAAAAATGAGTTATTTATATAAAAATAATTTATCATTAATTTTTAAAGAATAATTTTTTTCAAAAAATTATTAAAAACTCCAATATAGTAATTTACTCATAATCCATTTTTTTGTAAATTTTTAAATTAAACTTTAAGGGAAAGTGGATACCTTATAGAAACATCCTTAATCAGGAAACACAAAATTGGTAACAAAATCCAGAGATCAAATTAAAATTTCCATTCATAAAAAAATTCCAAATTCAATAAAAACCTTCATCACTGTCTGGGACCATGAATTGTTTGCCCCATTGATTTTGATCTTCTAACAGAGGCCATTATCACCTATTTCTGATTAAAAATTGAAATCCAAAAAAACTTCCATCATAAGTTCATTGATCCATGCACTATTATCATGATCTTTGTGTCACATCATGAGCAACAATCAGCCCAACTGCATCATATCCATAATGACGATGAGAACCCATTAGACCTCATCCCAATAAGGATTCAAATCACCACCATAAAACTCCTTCAATATCGTTGAACATAATCATCACCCACCATCATATACATCACAAGTAGTGTCCAATATAACCATTCACCAATCTCAATAGAAAAAAATGATCATCAAATAGAAGAGATCTATCATAAGAAACCAATAAACCTTATATGAAGAAACTGAGGGAGAAACATCAAACTGATTATTTGAATGAGTATATGAACAAAAAATGGATTACCAACCAAGGATGAAAATGAAAAACTTACAGATTCCAAAAAACACCTCACAAAATCGTTCTATTACCACCTATCACATATGACTGGGATATGAGTAGTGTAACACATTGTTTGAGAAGAGTTTGGGGGTAGAGGGCTCTGAATGGCTTCATCATTGATGATTCTAAAAACCAAATGCATCATAATAGGAATGAAGTGAACACGTAGCACATGGATCTTTGACCACTAACATACATAAACCAAAACCTCATTGATAGAACTTTTATAGATCAGACATTCAGAGGCACAAATGAAAGTGAGGTCATAGTAGGGATGTGTATCCAATAGAAGAAATACTAAAAGAACCTTTAATGATACCACTGATACCTCCCTAAGAAACATTCAACATTAAAAAAATCATCTTTAAAAAGAAATTTCCTATAGGTTTTATTAATCCAAGATCATCTCCCGACATATTCTTATAGAATTATTGGAAATAAATCACTATTGAGAGGTTTAAAATCGAGTGGACACTAGCCTCATGGAAGGATATGAGAATGGTTAAGGAGGATATAATTTAACAGGGAAGTGGTAAGGGGAGGGGAAGGAACCAGAGACACCTCTCCCCTCCAAATTATCAATTAAGGAAACACTAAGGTGAGAGGGAGAGGACGATGATTCCACTTAGAGGCTAACCCCAAAAATATCCTATGTTTTAAAAAATAAATGATACTAAAGACAATTTAATGTGATGAAAATTGAATATATTATTTAGTTACCTTATTTTTAAATAGGAATATATTATGTTAAAAATAATTTAACAAAAAAAATTCCAATTCCATTTTTTTCTTGATTGTTTTATAAAATTCAAATTAATAGAATAATGTTAAAATTCACATTGATGTTATTTTATAAAAAATTATATATTATAAATTTATTGTGGGACAATATTACAACATCATTTTTGAAATGGAACCTTAAAAGAGTTTTTTTATAAACCATTGGATAGTTTTAAATAGAAATAATTCTCTATTATTTGATTTTGAAGTGGTTTTATAAGGAATTATTTTTTATGTATCTTTATGGGATTTATGATTTGGTGTCCATTATTTTAGAACATCTGAATATTATACTAAAGGTTTTGTTATTGATAATTATTTAGAATGTTACCACTATAAATGAATAAAAATGTCCATAAGGGGATATATTAAGTAGTCATTCTGGTGATCGAGCTATTATATTCTTAGTCTTGGTCTCTACTGAAACTCTTGTGGAAGTGGAATAAGAAAGTTCTTCTCAGATCATTTATTATGCATGGGAGATTCTGAAATACTATCCACTATTTTCTATTGGTGATCAAGGATCCCAGGAGGCAAAGATGTGGGTATCTATGATTAATGGGATCTTTGAGTTGCTAACCACAGGGGTGGAAGGGATGTCCAGGGGGTGGGCGGGGCCATCCACGGGGGGGGGGGGGGGGGTCCCAGGGGAAGGGGTGTCCAGGGGGTGGGCGGGGCTCTCTAAGGGGTTCTGCGGTGTCCAAGGGGGTGGGAGGGTTGTCCACAAGTGTGAAAGGGCTTTCTAGGTGGTAGGGGTGTCCAGGGGGGGTGGGCGGGCTGTCCACGGGGGTTGGCGGGCAATACAAGGGGGTGTGCATGCTATCCATAGGGGTGGTCAGGCTATCCACGGGGGTGGGGGCTTTCCAGGGGTGGTGGGGGCTCTCTAGCGGGGTGGGGGGGGGGGGGCTATCTAGGGGGTACGAGGTGTCCATGGGGGAGGGGCGATCCAGTGGGGTGGGTGGGATATCAAGGGGGTGGGAGGGGCTGTCCAGGGGGGTATGAGGTGTCCAGTGGGTGGGTGGTCTGTCCATGGGGGGGGGGGGGTTGTCCATGTGTGTGGTTGGGATGGCCATTGGGGTGGGGGCTGTCAATGGGGGTGGGTGGGATGACCACGGGGGTGGGGTCTCTCCAAGAGGGTGGAGGGGTTGTCCATGGGGTGGGGGGATATCCAGGGGTGGGTGTGCTGTCCACGGGAGTGGGGTCTATCCACGGGGGGAGGGGCTGTCCAGGGGGGTGGCTAGGCTATCCATGAGGGTCGGGGTTGTCCACGGGGGTAAAGGGTGTCCAGGGGGTGGGTGGGTTGTCTGCGGGGGAAGGGTGATCTTGGGGAGGGTTGAATTAGTCACAACATACCATCAATTGAAGTTTTATTATATATAGATAAAATAATAAATATTATGTGACATATCTAATCACACATATATTATGTCACCACAAATCAATACCCATCAAAGGTCAGTAATATCATTAAAAAATGTAACAGATCAATATGTCCCTCATCAAAATCACTATCATCGTCGTCGTCATCTACCTCACCCTCACACTCATCATAATCCTCATCATCATCACCACCCTCCTCAACACCCTCCTCACCATCCTCATACTCAGCCTCGACCTCCTCATCGCCCTTCTCCTCTACCTCGCCCTCCTCCTCGCCCTTCTACTCTACATCGATCTCCTCCTTGCCCCCTCCTCCTCCACCTCGGCCTCCTCCTCTCCATCATCTCGACCACCACTAGAACTTCCACCAGTGCACCATATATTGAATTTATCTATGATATATAATCATCACAAGTAGTACTGGCCTATGCTGGAATTGTTTGATATAAAACATCAATTATTTTCATAAATGCAGTGTTTGCCCTGGAAGATTGTTCCAAGATCTCTGTGGACCTTTTTTAGCCTTTTCTACCTGTTCCTTAACCTGATGGAACTGTGTGGCACTATAAATCATACCTGAGGAGGGCCAATACCTATTCAGAACTATACTCTTCCATGGTCGGCTGCGTACTCTACCAGGGTTCCTAGGTGTCAAGGGACTCTAAATAAATCCTTGAAAAATATAAATAGATTATTATGTAAAAAAATAGTGATTAAAACCTTAAATATACAATGTAAAACTTACAATCGGCTGCTGAGTCTGTTCATTAACATCACATCCATATTTCTTCCTTCTACTCGAGGAAAACTGTTTTTCTCGAGGAACACGTCCTTCTATATTCAATTTATGCATCTACAATGACATTTAAAGTAGGAAACCATAATTAAAAATAGAATACCAAAAATTAATTTGATAACTGAAATTATATAACAACTTTAGAAATCAAATAAATTATGGCGGTAGCAATAGAAAGTGAAATTCGTAAAGAAAAATTACAATCTTTCATACCTTCTGCCTCTCATGATATGGCATCATATTATTTCCCAATGTGTGGAAATATTTTTTAGCTTCAATATATTTTTTATTTCATCCAGATGAAAGATAAATAAAATTAAATAATTAGTATTAACAAAAAACATGAAAATTTTCATTTAAATACCTATACTGTGATTAATACCTTAAATTGTCTAGTTGTCCAATGATTAATCATTAGTTGGTACTGATCTAACGGACAATCATCCACTAAAAAAACATCCTCTAACCTGGTTCCCACACTAGGATGCCATCTGTTGTACATCTTTTTCTTATATGATCTCCAAAGCTATCCAAAATCCTTTAGAAATGCTGCTTGTGCACCCTCACCATAAGGGAAATTAAACCGGAGTTGGCACAAAAATATTAATTCATATAAATAAAAAAAATAAAATATTTCATTAAATAAAACAGATTTGATTACCTATATCTCTTCCCAAAAATTATCCTTAACTTTATTTGGCAAGTGGCTCCATAATAGTGGGCTGACAGGAATGATGTCAGAGTATTTGGAATGCGTCGCCAAAAAACTCCGACATTGCTACCCTAATTTTTCAATCATTTAACTTTCATCATTATATTCCACCATCAATAGCGTCTGGCGGTTCCACAATTCACGCATGCATGTACGCCTCCACCCCTGCCTCCTATCAGTAGATGTATCTATAATGATAGAAAAAAAAATTTATCTATAGATGTTTTAATGAAAATAAATAATGGAGTAAAAATTTGTTCGGGTTGTATAAGTATACCTGCGGTAGTCTGATCATTGGGTGCCAATGGATTCATATAATCTGAAGGAACACCCTGTATAGATGGTGTGGGTCCCAATGTATGCACCATAGTGACAGACTCTGGAGGAGCAGGTGTTGAAGAAGATGGAATATAAAATCCTGGAGAGAAGAAGTAGATGTAAAAGGAGATGATAGGGATGGCTGGCCGAATGCTGGATGGGGAGTGGGAATCATCATCTGATATGGTACAAATGGGAGATTAGGCTCAGGTGTAAAGGGTGGTGAAAACATGTGAGGCTTAAATATCATGTGTGTCCCTAACAACATACTTAGGTCAGAATGTGGGACAGGTGGTATGTCAGTGGGGGCGGAAGTGTCTAATCGGGTATGCTGACCAGATCATCTAGCTCCCGTACTACCCCCCCTGTACGAACACCCCAAGTACTGGGACCACTAATAGGGTGCTCATCAAATAACTATCTCCTAATTGATGGATCCAGAAAAAATGTTTTAAAAACAATTAATCACATGACATTATATTTTATTTAAATAATTATATTTGAAATAAAATACTCACTGCAGTCAATAGTGGTGGAATTATCAACTCAGTCATGCGACTATTGTTGTCCTTAATCCATTTTCGTTGACTCTCTTCAATTGGTTTCATTTCATGAATTTGTAAACAAATATGGAAGTAAATAGAAAAATATAACTAATTTGTAACCCAGAAAACAAAATAAATGAGAGGAAATAAGGACATTCATGGATAATTTAACTGGCCATTGTTTTAGGTTTTCTTGAAAAAATATATAATGAAGTTAATAAATCGTATAATATGTAATAATGAAATTTAATTTTCAGTCATATGGATATTTACTAAGTGTCATAAATTTATTAAAATCACGAAACATTGATTTTACCGGATTCATAAGGGGTAAAGCAGTTGTCAAAGTTATGAAAAAATTTAATTTCCTTAGCGTAAGTAGATGATGTAGGTGTCAATATATGTTTTATAGAAGAATAAAAAACATCATGTTCAGTAGTTTTTAAAATGTTAAAGAGAGGTCTTATGATTTTAAAATTTAATACAAATAACATATGAAGCATTGAAATGTTCACCAAGTTAGAAATTTTTGTTTCTTAGGATTGATGAAAGTTAAATTCCAAAATAGAAAATGAAATTCAAATAAAATGGAATCAAATAAATGTTGAAAATTCACATAACAGTCTAATCAGATGAAAAATATTTGTAATAAATATTAAATCAATTTTAACCGTTCCAACAGTAACAGGACAAGTTGAGGAAAACCAAAATAATTGAGAACATGAATATATAATTTTATGTATTTCCAACATAAAATTCAGGTTCACTGTCTACTATGACAATTGAGCTATCGAAGATATAAAAAGTAATAAATGGATCGTTTTCGATGTCAGTAGGGATGGTGTTAATTCCTGCATCACCATCATCCAATATATGTCTTGGAATTACTTCAATAATGTCCCCAAATTCAGGTCCAAGATGTTCTTTGACATAAAAAACTTATGTCACCGTTGATGACAATACATGTGGTTTATTAGTAGCATTAGTGCGAGTCATATCTAATACTTGAAATCCACAATCATCAATAAATGTGCCATGCCTCTTCGTTGAATCAAACCACTAGCATTTCATCATCTTCACTCATCCATGTGAATAATAAGCCAATATTATTATATTTTCAATGACTCCATAATAACCTACAATTTGAAATCATGTTCCGCAATCTAATGCACTAGCATTACAGTCCACTTTGGGAGTAACCATAACACCATCATGTTTTGTTCTCATTTTCTTTTCTCGTTAAGTGATAATAAATCTGTATCTATTGATAACAATTGTTTTACAGTCACGAACAGTGGTATTATGACTAAAAGCCAATGCTCTTATTTCCTTAGAGACAGAGTTAGCAGGAAAACTAAATACCTGAAATATAAATCAATATCAAACATAATTAAATAACATTTTAACTATTCTAAACAGTAATATTATTACCTTATATTTTAACAAAGAAGAAAACTCTTTTCTATGCCAAGTCTCTCTCCTTCTCAAAGATTAAGAATGATGTATTCTATTTATCATTGATTTATGTTTTCTGTAGATATATATATATATATATATATTAACAAATATATATATATATATATATATATATATAAGATACACATATTGAATTAACATACAATCTATTATCATCAAAAAAATCACAGTTTAACAAAACTGTGCAATGTGCCAACTCCCACACATCAAGGTTTAACGTCGTCAATGTAAATGATAATGGAATTCATTCTAATAAAAGAAGTGATGGAAAACACGGTTCAATTTTCTCATACTATTCTTCTTCATTTTTCATTGGTCTTTTAATTCTTGATGTAAGAATAGAAAATTACATAGAGCAGAAATCCATACATTTTGGAGCCATGAAATCATTCACAAAAGAACCTTTATGATTTTTCCTGCTACGGACATAAGACATTAATGTGTACAAATTCCTTTAATTAGGATACATCAAAAAAAACAAAACAGGTCCTCCGAGAAGTATTTTAGTTGGAATATGGATAGTCAGACGCAGCATGAATGTGAAAAATGATAAAAGAAAATATTTTCTCTAACTCAATCGATTTTAATCGTGCATCTACAAACATTTTTTGCAAGAAAGACATGGAAAACTTCTTAGCACAATGATCTCAAAAAAAATTGCACAACTATATAACAGCCACCCTTACATTATTGGAAAAAAGATGACGAATTTCTAATGGAATCAACTCATGCAGAAGGATGTGATAATCATGAGTCTTAAAATATTTTAGCTTCAAATCTCTTCAGTTGAACTGTTTGGATATGTTGCTTCAATATCCACCAGTAACAATAATATTCTCTACTACATCCATAATTTTTTTTTCTGTAGGTTTCATCACATAATAACCACACAGAATATGTGATTTATTTTCATTGATATGCATAGGATGTAATTTTGGTCGGATGCCCCAATCCACCAAGTCACGCTGAGACTATAAATCATCCTTTTTATTTCTTTTAACATTTATAATAATTGAAATCAAAATTTCACATATAGTTTTTTCAATGTTCCATTACGTCTAAGTAATGACGTAACAAATTGGTTGAAAAATAAGGAAAATCAAAGAAGCTACTTCTCTTCATCCAATTGTAACAGGTTTTAATGGAAACATTCTTTCTCTTTCTGGATATCATTTGACCATTCCAAAATGAAAAAAATAAAATCTTTCTAATCATTAAGCTCATCTGTTCCAGTCACATGCTCAGGTGGATCATCGGTCAACATGGTATTATAAAATATTTGATGATTATTTTTATGTGGATTTTCCATTGGAATGAATCGTCGATGTCCCATAAAACTGAAACTACAACAATTATTTAGTCTTCTGGATCGTGTATTCTTCATACAAACATGGCAGGATAATTTTCCCTTCTTGTTCCATCCAGACATCATTTTATAAGTTGGAAACTCATTGGTCATCCACATAATCACAACAACCAAATGAAATATTTCTTTCAAATATAAATCGTATGTGCACAGACCAAAATATCAAAGATGTTTAGACTCTTTTATTAAAGGTTGCATGTATACGTCTATATCATTGACGGGATCACAAATTATAGATGTGAGTATACTCATGAAATTGAAATGTTTTATCATACAAAACCATGGGGCTGATTATAAATGTGTATAAAAACTGTCCATGTGCTGTGTGACATAAGCATCTGCCCAAATGGAATAAAACCATCACATGAATTACCCAAACTCACAGTACGCACATCAGCTGCAAAATCACGATATCGAGCATCAAATATATGCAATGAAAATCCATCTGCAGTGTTACCCAACTCATCATTTTTCTTCTTTCTCTCAGTATCATTCCATCGCAATTTTATTGATATTTCATCTGATATAATAAGATTCTGGAGTCTAGGGATCAATGGAAAGTGCCACATTACATTCTATTACCCCCAAAATGGTGTTCCATAAGATTTTGGCATCATGTAGGATGTCCCACATTTTATACAATCATTTCATTCAGCATTTTCCTCCTAGAATAAACTGTAATCTTTTTTGAAAGAATGAATTTTTTTTCATTAATATCCAAATTCCTCAACTAACGTCCATTCCATATAGTGGTTTGAGGTAATATATACATCACCTGGAAGTAAGTCCTTCAAGAAGGAAAGAATGTAATCGAGGGTAGTATTAGAAATCCCATACATAGTTTTCTAACAAAACAATTGGATAAAAAATTCCATATTTTTTATTTTACCGCATTATCGATATACATGAGTCATGGCAGCATCATTTAATTTTTTCACCCTGAAAACATCATCATTTTCCTTAGATGCATCATCTGTGCTCATATAGAAATCTTATTGGGCCATAATCCTTTCTTTTTCTTGTTGATGAATAAACAAAACCGGGTCATATAACAAATTTTCCAATCCAGTACTCTCATTTGGATCATTAATAGTTTGAGAAGTCATGTTCTCTCCATTATGATACGAAATCGTGTAGTATTCTTGAAAACAATATTTGGTTATGTGGTATCTGACTTATTCACTGCTCAACCAAGGTCTTCCAACATAATTTTAATAGGGGAAGTGTATGTGACCACCATCTGATGCATTGTGAAATGCATATTCTAAAATTCTCTCCAAATTGTTTGGAAAATCGCTTGAGATCTGATCGGTTTCATACATCAATATTTTATCCATTCTGTAAAAAAATTGTTATAAGTAATTTCTTCAAAAACAATTAAATAAGACTGAAGTTTCATCAAAAATATATTTATGTAAATGAGAATTGTTCACATTATATGAATCCATAACTTACACACCAGTTTATATGAGAATCAAAATATTAAAGCCAAAAAAAATACTATATTTATAACAAAATATATTTGAAGAACTATACATGAGTGTACAAGATCATGTACATGAATGGAGAAGAATTATACAGGGGGTACTGATGTTAAGGGGGTGGGCGGGCTGTCCATGGGGGGTGTCTGGGGGGATTGGGGTGTCCAGGGTGTGGTGGGCGTGTGTCCTGGGGGGTGGGCGGGCTGTCCACAGGGGTGGGGTGCTATCCAGGGTGCTACAAGGTGTCCATGGGGGTTGGCGGGCTATCCACGGTGGTGGAAGGGCTGTCCAGGGTGGTCAGGGGTGTCCAGATGGTGGGGGTGGGGGAGGAGGGATTTCTAGAGGGTGGGGGATATCAAGGGTGTATGAGGTTTCTAGGGGGTGGGTGGGCTGTCCAGGTTGGTGGGAGGAGCACTCCAAGGGGTACGGGGTGACCAGGGGGTAGGTAAGTTGTCCTCGGGGGTGACAGGGCTTTCCAGGGGGTATAGGTGTCCATGGGGGGTGGGTGGTCTATCCATAGGGTTGGACAGGCTGTCCACGGGGATGGCGAGCTGTCCATGGGGGTGGTCGTGCTGTGCATTGGGGTGGGGGTTGTCCAGGGGTGGTGGGGCTCTCCAATGAGTTGGGAGGGGTTGTCCAGGGGGTACGAGGTGTCCACAAGGGGGGGATGTCTTGTGGGGTGGGTGGACCATCAAGGGGGTGGACGGGGCTATCCAGGGAGGTGGACGGGGCTATCCAGGGTTGTGGGTGGGTATGTCCAGGGGGAGGGCGGTTTGTCCATGGGGGTGCGGGTGGGGGTTTTCTAGGGGTGTGGGCGGGCTGGCCATAGGGGTCGGTGCTGTCCATGGGGGTGGGAGGGCTTTCTACGGGGGGGGGGGACCCACGGGGGTGGTGGTGCTGTCCATGGGGGGGGGGGGCTCTCCAGGGGGTGGGCGCCATGTCCATTGGAGTGGGGGGTTGTCCACGGGGGGAGGGGCTATCCAGGGGGAGGGCAGGTTGTCTACAGGGGTGTGGGCTATTCAGGGCGGTACATGGTGTCCAGGGGGTGGGCGGGCTGTCTACGGGGGTAGGGGCTGTCTAGGGGAGTGGTGAATCAGTCACAAAAAATCATCAAGTCATGTTTTATTATTTATATATAGAATAATAAAGATAATGTGACCTATCTAATCACACATATATTCAAGAACAACAAATCAATATGCATCAAAGG
The DNA here is from genome assembly GCA_963277665.1 of Viscum album. Taxonomy (NCBI): domain Eukaryota; kingdom Viridiplantae; phylum Streptophyta; class Magnoliopsida; order Santalales; family Viscaceae; genus Viscum; species Viscum album. The sequence goes on from OY728119.1 coordinate 1,985,865,170, forward strand.
ACAGTAATATTAGTAAAAAAATTAACATATCAATCTGTCCCTCATCACAATCACTATCATCACCATCATCCTCATCGTCATCCTCATCATCATCCCCACCCTCCTCATCACCCTCCTCCTTGAACTCATACTCATCCTCGGCCTCCTCATCACCCTCTTCCTCCGCCTCGCCCTCCTCCTCACCCTCCTCCTCTACCTCTGTCTCCTCCTCACCCTCCTCCTCCTCCACCTCGGCCTCCTCCTCGCCATCATCTTTACCACCACTAGAATTTCCAAATGCTGCACTATTTATTGAATTCATCGATGAAATATAACCATCAAAAGTTGTGCTAGCCTCTGGTGGAAGTGTTGGACGTAAAACATCAATCAGTTTCATAAATGCAGTGTTTTCCCTAGTAGATAATTTCACCATCTCTACGGCCCTTTTTCAGCCTGTTCTGAATGTTCCTTAACCTTATGGAACTCAGTGTCACTTCAAATATTACCTGAGTAGGACCAATACCTTGTCGGAACTATACTATTCCTAGGTCGGCAGCATAGTCTTCCAGGATGCTAATTTCCCAACACCTGATGTAAGTGATCATTTGTCCCAAAAATGTTAGTTTCCTAGGCATCATGGACCTCTAAATCCTTCTATGAAAAATATAAATTTATTATTAAGTGAAAAAAAGAGATTAGAATTTTAAATATACAATGTAAAACTCAAAATCGGCTACAGAGTCGGTTCATTAAACGCACTTCCATCTTCCTTCCTTCTACTTGAGAAAAACCATTTTGCTCGAGGAACCCTTCATTCTATATTCAATTAATTCATCTACAGTGACTTTGAAAGTAAGAAACCATAATTATAAATAGGATACCAATAATTAACTTCATAACTAAAATTATATAACAACTTTAATGATCAAATAAATTATGGAGTTAGCAATAGAAAGTTAAATTCATAAAGAAAAATTATAAAATGTCATACCGGCTACCTCTCACGACCAGGCATCGTAGTACGTCCCAATGTGTGGACATATTTTTAAGAATAATTTTTTTTATTTCATCCATATGAATCCAAAATAAATTTAAATAATTAGTATTAAATAAAAACATGAAAATTTTCATTTAAATACCTCTAATGTGACTAATACCATAAATTGTCTAATTTTCCAATGAGTAATCATCTATCGGGACTATTTTAATGGACAATCATCTGCTACAGGGACCACCTCTAACTCTGTTCCCACTCTAGCATGCCATCCAATGTACATATCATGCTTATTAGTTCTCCAAATATCACCTAAAACCTTTAGACGTGCTGCTCGAGCACCCTCATCATTGGGGATATTAAAACGTAGTTAACAAAAAAATATTAATTCATATAAATACAAATAATAATATATTACATTAAATACAACATATTTGTTTACCTATATCTCTACCCAACCTTTAACATTGACTTCATTTGAAAAGTGCCTCCTTGGGAGTGGGGTGACAGGAATGGTGTTGGAGTATTTGGAAAGTGTCACCAATAAACTCCGACATTGCTGCCCTAATTTTTCAATCATTTGACTATCTTCATTGGTTTCCACCATCAACTGCATGTAGTGGTTCCACAATGCACGCATTCATGTACACCCCTTTCCCTGCTGCCTATCAGTAGATGTATCGGTTATGAAATAAAAAAACATTTTAACTATACATGTTTTAATGAAAATAAATAATGGTGTAAACATTTGTTCTGGTTGTATGAGTATACCTACAATAGTCTGATCAAGGGGCGACACTGGATCCACAAAAACTGTAGGAATAACATGTACAGATGGAGTGGGTCCCAATGTATGCTTCATAGGGACAGACTCTTGTGGAGTAGGAGTCAATGAAGATGGAATATAAAATCCTGGAGAGAATGAAGAAGAAGTAAAAGAAGTTGACAGGGATGGTTGGCCGAATGCTGGACGGGGAGTGGAAATCGTCCTCGGATATGGTACAGATGGGTGAGGAGGATTAGGTGTAAAGGGTGGTGAAAACAAGGGGGGCCTAAATATCCTTTGTGTCTCTAATGGAACACTGAGATCAGAATGTTGAATGGATGGTATGTCAGTGTGAGGGGCAAGGTCTAATAGGGTACAACGACCAGATTTTCTAGCTCCTGTACCCTCCCCCCCACCACCCCTTGTACGTACACCCCAAGTATTGGGACCACTACTAGAATAATCCTCAAATAATTATCTCCTAATAGATGGATCCTGAATAAATGTTTAAAAAAATAAATCACATGACATTATATATTATTTAAATAAATATATTTGAAATAAAATACTCATTGCAGGAACTAGTGGTGGAGTGCCCAGCTCAGTCATGCGATGATTGTTGTCTATAATATGTTTTCATTTCCTCTCTTAAATTGGTTTCATTTCAGGCATTTGAAGAAAAATATGAAAGTAAATATAAAAATATAACTAATGTGTATCCAAGAAAACAAAATAAATGAGAGGGAATGGGGGAATTCATGGATAATTTAACATTACATTGTTTTAGGTGAGCTTGAACAAATACATAATGATTATAATAAATTTTATAAGATTTAATAAATAATATTTTTTAGTAGGATGGTTATTTACTAAGTGTCATCGGTTTATAAAAATCATGAAACGTTCATTCTACCAGATTCTTAAGGAGTAAAGCAGTTGTCAAAATTAAGGAAAAATTAATTTCTTTAGACCGGGTAGATGATGCAGTTTTCAATAAATGTTTTCCTGAAGAATAAAAAAACCATTATCATTACATGCTAAAATATTAAAGAGTGGTATTAGGGTTTTATAAATTATATTAAAATCATAGTTGACACATTTAAATGTTCACGAAGTTAGAAATATTGGTTTCTTAGGTTCGAATAAAGATCCATTCCAAATTAGAAAATTCAATTCAAATAAAATTGACAAAAATAAATATTGAATCTTCACATAATGGTCTAGTCAGATACAACATATTAGTAATAGATATTAAATCAATTTGAATAGTACCAACCTTAATAGCCCATGTCAAGGTAAACCAAAATAATTTAGAACCTAAATAGATGATTTTATATTTTTCCAACCACAATATCATGTTCACAGTTTACTCTGACAATTGAGCTATCGAAGTTATCAAATGTAACAAATGGATCATTTCCAATGGTAGTAGGGATGGTGTCAATTCAATCATCACCATAATCCAAAATATGACTTCTAATTACTTCTATAATGACACCAAATTCAAGTCGAAGATGGTATTTACCATAAAAAAATTGTTTCGCCATTGTTGCCAATACATATGGTTCATTGGTAGCAATAGTGCGAGTCATAAAAATTACTCAAAATCCACAATCATAAATTATTGTCCCCTACCTCATCATCGAATCAAACCACTGGCATTCCAACATCTTCACTCATCCCTGAGAATAATAATCCAATATAATTATTTTTTCAATGACTCCATAATTGTAACACTCCAATCTTCCACGGTACACTTCTCTTTGAATAATACAATAGCGTGTGTTGTATGCAACACTGAGTTCAAGTACACCACGAATTTCCAAACTATCCGTTAAAAAATGGTTATTTTATATTATCATTATAATTTTAATCCATATTATGATTTCTAAGACATTATTTATGAACAAATTCACTTTTTCATATAAAAGAAGTATTTTTCAAAAAAAATGAAATTTTACCGCCTTTTAATGGAGAATCCTTTTTAAAACCAATATTTGAAACTCTTATATATTCAATTTGACAAAATAAAATTCTTCTTTAGAATCGGGATATAATTATTTAGTATAAATAATTTTTTGGTGTCTTTCTGATAACATTCACATTTGGGTGAATAGAGAAAAATTAAAATAATTGTTATTATAAATACCCAAATAAATATAATTTGAGACATTTAATGAATTAAACTAATTTTATAGGTTAATATGACATGTTAGTAATTATTTAATTAACTTTTTTATAAGTAATAATTCTGTTATGAGTTTTACAAAAATCAACTATTGAATAGTCTCAAAATTGACATAAAAGAGTTTTTAAAACAAATATTATATTATTAATTGATATTAAATTCATAAAAATCTATGGTTAGGCCAAGAGACTTATATCATGATAGGTATATCATTAATGGACCACTTGGGGGTCTCTTGGATGTATATAGTAAATTTATTAACCATATAATATAAAAATACAAAGTGACATGGTAAATGTCAAACTAATTAACTAAGAGTTAAAACAAAAATATATGGTTAATATAATGACCCAAACCTGTCTAAATTCTATTGGTTGAATGTATTAGGACCTATCCCCACATTAACCTTTAAATAATCAACTTTGGAGCCATTATAAACTGAATATTAATTTATTATAAAATAATATTTCTAGCTTTTCCAAAGGTGCCACTCACCCAACTTATAAAAGGGAACTCTCCCTTCTCATTAACTCACACCTTCAAAGCCTTTTTGGTTTGTCCATACCCTACCCAAATACTCTCCCAACTTCCCTCACTTCATCCTAGAGGCCTTACTTTAGTCATAAATCCAACCTAATAGCCCTTTTGATCAAATCAAAATGAAGAACCTGAAGAAGAGGTAGTGATTTCACCACCCTTTTCCAACTTCCTTTCTTCTTCCACTTCTTCCTTATTTGTTATTACCATTATAAAATAATAACTCCAGTATCTTATATATACTGTGATGTTATTATAAATATGGTATAACCATATTCATTATTATATCCATCCTTTGAATAACATGTCACCATACGTGCGTACGTACGACTTACCGTCTCCACGTCGTGGTGTGATTGTTATTCAATAAATTATAATTTGGATAGCTATAATAATGATGTGTAACTAATTTAAATAATAAATATAACAAGATAATTATTCTGTATATATGATATACCATCCAATTATATATTATTTTAATATCGAAAAAATGATATTGTCGCTCGTACGTATGTACGGACTACCGTCTCCACAAACGTGATGAGAATCATTTTCCATCGTATCCATTCAAGTATAATTCTAACTTGATTATTAATAATAGAATATACGGACTTAATATCATTCTGGATATGATTAATATACAACCTATCCATGAAAAACACAACTTACGTAACAAAACATATAAAAGAAAACGAGTAAGTTAACACCTGAAACAACGATAATACTATGATATTATTAACAAATCAGTGTTAAAAGATCATATATGATATCATATTAATGTATATGATTCATGAATAATTTAATAACAATTATTTCAACATTATACAGTTGGTTAACCAACCCCCAACCAAGGAAAAGTACAAGGTAAGGGGTTTCTTATCTCACTTTTAATTTCATGAGAATTCCATTGTTCACCACTTATTTATTGCATGTGGTGTATGTGTACTGACCATGATTGTATTAATTGTGTAATATACGTTAATTTATTGGTATTTACATCATCATTGTATGATCCTTCTTTCATGGTTGTATGTTTCATAAGTTACCTAATCGATAAGGGAATTTGAAATTTCAATTTCCTATTATTCGTCTTTACGCAAACTTCATTGATTATTTTACTCCGAGATTATGTGTGGAATCCCTATTCATTTTCTTATGTCATAATTTCCACTCCCCTTTTCTGTGGATATACTTTTTATACACATAATCACTCCATTTATAATTTCATAAGTCATCGATATGAATTTGATAAGATTAATTTTAACTCATTCTCCATTTGTTGAGTTAAACATCGAATTCATTGGTGTTGTTTTTACAAGATTATGTGTGAATGTCATTTGATTCTTTTACACTGAATATACAATCACATTTAGTGTATTTATATTTGTCACACATAAATATGTCGTTGATTTATCATTAACCTAAGGATACAGCTTTTATGAGAGAATTCATCTCAATTTACATTCCATTGAGACTTCTTTGTTGTTATACACCAAATCACTTTTATGTGGTGTATATAATGTACTTTGACATAGTATATCATGAATCCCTTTATTTTCATGATATTATAATGTTTTTATTACATCAATTACTTTTATTCATGTGTCTCTCTTTTGGATAGAAACTCTAACTAAAATACCATTTTTAAATGTTTTAAAGACTTATTCTCTTAAATCTTGCTTATTAATTTCCATGTTTTAAAAAATGGTTTAAAGGATTTATTTATATGGACATTAATGTTTTAAAATTAAAACTCCTTTTAAACGTTTCAAAGTCGTATGGGACACTTTAATTCAAAAATCTATTTTTAAATGGCTTCTTGACAAATAGTGTGACTTATAAATGTTTTCAAAAAAAGGGGATATTTCTCTCAAACAGTTTTGATGGTTATTTTCATCTATGTCAATATCATTAATTATTATCAATTGAGGTTAATCTGATACAATACAATCTTCTATATCGTATCAAATGAGTTATGTTCGACTGTGGATGTGCTATTTTTATACCATTCATGGTTTCTGGTAAAATTATTGACATTTCGTATGCTAGTTTTAATACAAATGTTTATGTTATGGTTAAACCTATTCATATGACGAATGCATTGGAATTAATAAGTGACGGGTGGAGCCCGCTATAGCTCCTAGATGCATCGGTAGGTGTCATGAGACAAAATACTATCTTGGCACAAGGCCTTGACAAAATCTTAATTCTAGTATTAGCATGAGGCCTTGGCTATGTGGTTATGATAGTTTGGCATTATTCATTCCATCATTATAAAAGTGGTTATTTATATTGCATGTGATTGTTCGACTAGTAGAATATCAATGTGAATAAGTAAATGGAATTATTTCATATTATCATTGCCATGTTTTCCTGAAGATCAAGTTTAAAAGGCTTTTGTTTTAGTTATAAATTGCATTAAGTGTTTATGCTTATCTATGAAATCTTCTGCTATATTGTTATCCTTACTGATCATCTGAGCTCACCCCTTTCATTATTTTATTTTTCCCAGGATGAGAAGAAGTAATTTATGAATGACCTGCAAGGATAGTATGAGGGGATATGAAGACAAGATTGTGTTTTAGTTTTTAGTTTTAGTTTGTTTACCTTGTGATGTAATGTAAGACTTATGAATATATCTACTGTTTCCAAGACTACTAAACTAATCGGTCTTTCGAGACTTGATCCTTTGTGATCATGCCAATGTTATGTAATAATGCACCAACTCTGGTTATCTAGGGTCGGGGCGTTACATTTGGTATCAGAGGAAGTTTAGTACAAACCTTGGAAGCTAGATAAACTCTGATTAGAGAACATAGACCTAAGATGAACATTGAGGATTAGTATAGAAGAACTTCCTAGAATTTGGGTATTGTAGAGATTTTGTGAGTTTTCCGAGAAATACATCCATGTCTGGATACGAGCAGGTAGAGGCGGCTCTGGAATAGATGTACCTAGGGGTAAAACCCGAAAACACCGCTTTGATCTAGACTCGAACGGCAACTGGTGCACGACAACAGGCCTTGCTGCACTCTTGGTTACGACACTCCCGTGGGATATGATTAGGAAAATTTACATTTTCTTTACAAACCAATTTGAAGTAATATATATATAAGATGAGAGTAAATGATCTTGGTTAATCCTAATATGTTTCAAATTGAGAATATGGTGACATGTTAATCTATAAATGATTTTATGACTACTGTTACTCACACAATGTTTTCTAGTTTTAGTCAATGGCTAGATTCCATGGAAGTCATAGTGACTTTGAGAATGATGTACACGGTGGGAACAGTGGTGGCAATAAGAAAAAAAATGGAATGTTGATAGGCTTAAAAGATATCGTCTTTATGCCAAATCAATTTTCCAAAAATATGATCAACAATATATATATTAACCAATTACCGGACTCAAAAAAGATGAGAAAAGTGATGAATGATAAGAGCTCTAGTAGTGGAGGCCATGGAGAAAGAAATCCTTAATTTCCATCATGCAGGAAATGTGGAAGGAGACACCCAGGAAAGTGTCTCAATGGGACAATGAAATGCTTTACGTGCGTGAAGGAAGGACATAAAGTGAAGAATTGACAAAGAAAAGTGAAGAGTACTATAGAAGAAGAAAAAAATGGTCCCAAGAATCCATTTACAATCATTTTCCGTAAATGTAGGGGACCTGGCCATTACCCGAGTGAATGTCCTATTCTATAGGATATTTTCTTGGTCAGAGAAGAAGATATGTGGAAATAAATGGTTGGATAAATGTTTAAAAATTATTAGTGATCCTTGTTGAAGTGTTTAATTAAGAATAATTTTCTATTTTATTAGTAACCCTAACGTTTTCCATGTGAAAATGATATTTATGGAAGAATTATCTTTTATCTTGTGGATATAGTTATAAATAACCATTTTGTTTTATATGATCATTGGGTTTGAGGCAATTACAAATTATTATAATTTGGGATGGAAATGCAAGGTATGAGATAAATTTTTTGGTTAAATTATGTTATGGTTATTTTGAGGAATTTATCTCATTTTGGTAATGTTATAAAATATAGTTTTTGAAAAAGGACAACACGTAGACCATGTGACAACCCGTCGCGTCGGACAAAGCTATGGGAATCGAACCCCCAACCAAAGTGCGATTGGGATTTATCGCCTACCACTGGACTACGTGAAGTCCCTGGTTCGCGTGACTATTATTTTTAGTTAAATGATTTTATTGATCAATAATAATTTGATTTGGGATCTTATGTCTTACCAAATGAATACCCTTAGTATAGTAAAATGATTTGGTGATTAAGTGATAAATGTTATTTTGGAAGTAGTTTTCTTTGTTGAGAACACTATATGCCAAAGGAAAATAGAGTAGTATGAGATTTCATTTGAGGAGTAATGGTGGTTTTTTATCTATGTTTGTATTGAGGATTTATAATGATTTGGGTTATTTATGGAAATTATTAGGTTAATTACTTTTAAGTATGTGACTTTAAGAGTAATTAATGTCATTTGGAGATACAATTTAACATGGGAGACTACATAATCAAATTCTTCTATGTTTTTGGTTTCAATATTATTTTAGATTATATTGAAGGATTTTAAGGACAATTGATTATTTAATGGTATTTATTTAACTTTGGGGTATTATTGTTTTAATATTAGAAATTATGATTAGTGTTTATTTCTCTCAAGGAATATCCTTTTGGGGGATCATTAGATCTTATACTAACCATTTTGGTTTTGATTAATCCTTAAAGACAAGGTAAATATATAGTTTATCCTACGTGGATCATGTATTTCTATAGATGTTTATTCTAGCTCTTCCATTGTGACCAAGTCTTCTTAAAAACTCATTTTTTCAAAAAAAAAATTAGTTAGTGGTGAAATTTATTAAGGAATGAAACTCTACTTAAAAGGTAAGTATATATCTTTATATTCTTAGTCAATATCATAAATTAATTCATCATCCTTATGTAATGTAACTTAAAACAAAAAATGTTGTCCGTTTACTTTTCCTACTAGGAGACTAATGATCGTTTGTCCCAACACAAGTTTGTGGTTTTCTTATTGTTAACTTTCTCTTGATCATGATTTCTATCCCTCTCCATCAGAACTTGACACTTAGTTTATCATCCACATCCATGATTTCCTACCTGGAATCCTAGTATGGGTTATCTTGGGTGACCTTTAGACCTCTCTTTATCTCTTTTAAAGTGATAGTTTTATTGACTCTTTTTCCAATGTCGGCCTTTCCATTCTCAGGCCCAATTTTTAAAATTGCGAGGACACAATTTATTGAAGGAGGGGTGAATGTAACCCCCCAATCATCCACGATACACTTCTCTTTGAATAATACAATAGTGTGTGTTGTACGCAACACTGAGTTCAAGTACACCACGACTTACCAAACTATCCGTTCAAAAAAGGTTATTTTATATTATCCTTATAATTTTAATCCATATTATGAGTTTCTGAGACATGATTTATGAACAAATTAATTTTTTCAGATAAAAGAAGTATTTTATCCAAAAAATGAAATTTTAACGCCTTTTAATGGCGAAGCCTTTTTAAAACCAATATTTGAAACTATTATATATTCAATTTGACAAAATAAAATTCTTATTTAGAATCGGGACATAAGAATTTAGTATCAGTAATGTTTTGGTGTCTTTCTGATAACTTTCATATTTGGGTGAATAGTGAAAAATTAAAATAATTCATATTATAAATACCCAAATAAATATAATTTGAGACTTTTAATGAATTAAACTAATTTTATAGGTTAATAGGACATGTTATTAATTATTTAATTAACTTTTTTCGAAGTAATAATTCTGTTATGAGTTTTACAAAAATCAACTATTGAATGGTCTCACATTGACATAAAAGAGTTTTTAAAACAAATATTATATTATTAATTGATATTAAATTCATAAAAATATATGGTTCGGCCAAGAGACTTATATCATGGTAGGTATATCATTAATGGGCCACTTGGGCGTCTCTTGGATGTATATAGTATGTTTATTATCTATATAATATAAAAATACAAAGTGACATGATAAATGTAAAACTAATTAACTAAGAGTTAAAACTAAAAGATAAGGTTAATATAATGACCCAAACCTGTCTAAATTCTATTGGTTGAATGGATTTCGACCTATCCCCACATTAACCTTCAAATAATCAACATTGGAGCCATTATAAACCGAATATAAATTTATTATAAAATAATATTTCTAGCTTTTCCAAAGGTGCTCCTCACCACACTTATAAAAGGAACTCTCCCTTCACATTAACCCACACCTTTAAAGCCTTTTGGTTCGGCCAAACCCTGCCCAAATACTCCCTCAAATTCCCTCAATTCATCCTAGAGGCCTTACTTTAGTCAGAAAGCCAACCTAAGAGCCCTTTTGATCAAATCAAAAGGAAGAACCCGAAGAAGAGGTAATGATTTCACCACCCTTTTTCAAGTTCCTTTCTTCTTACACTTCTTCCTTCATTGTTATTACCATTATAGAATAATAAATCTAGTATATTATATATACTGTGATGTTATTATAAATATGGTATAACCATATTTAGTATTCTATCTATCCTTTGAATAACATGTCACCATACGTGCGTACGTACGGCGTACCGTCTCCACGTCGTGGTGTAATTGTTATTCAATAAATTATAATTTGGATGGATATAATAATGATGTGTAACTCATTTAAATAAAAAATATAACATGATAATGATTCTTTATATATTATATACCATCCAATTAGATGTTATTTTAATATCAAAAAAATTATATTGTCGCTCGTGCGTACGTACGGACTACCGTCTCCACGAATGCGATGAGAATCATTTTCCATCGTATCCATTCAAGTATAATTCTTATTTGATGATTAATAATAGTATATAAGGACTTGATATCATTCTTGATATGATTATGATACAACCTATCAATTACAAACACATCTTACATAACAAAACATATAAAAGAAAACGAGTAAGTTAACACCTGAAACAACGATAATACTAAGATATTATTAACAAATCAGTGTTAAAAGACCTTATATGATATCATATTAATGTATATTATTCATTAATAATTCAATAAAAATTATTTCAACATTTTAAAGGTGGTTAACCTACCCTCAACCAAGGAAATATACAAGGTAAGAGGTTTCTTATCTCACTTTTAATTTCATGAGAATTCCATTGTTCACCACTTATTTATTGCATGTGGTGTATGTGTACTGCCCATGATTGTATTAATTATGTAATATAATTTAATTTATGGGTATTTACATAATCATTGTATGATCCTTCTTTCATGGGTGTATGTTTCATATGTTACCTAATCGATAAGGGAATTTGAAATTTCAATTTCCATTTATTCAGCTTTACGCAAACTTCATTGATTATTTTACTCCGAGATTATGTGTGGAATCACTATTCATTTGCTTATGTCATAATTTCCACTCCCCTTTTCTGTGGATATACTTTTTATACAAATAATCACTCCATTTATAATTTCTCAAGTCATCGATATGAATTTGATAAGAGTAATTTTAACTCATTCTCCATTTGTTGAGTTAAACATCCAATTCATTGGTGTTGTTTTTACAAGATTATGTGTGAATGTCCTTTGATTGTTTTACACTGAATATCCAATGACATTTACTGTATTTATATTTGTCAAACATAAATATGTCGTTGATTTATCCTTATCCTAAGGATACATCTTTTATAAGAGAATTCATCTCAATTTACATTCCATTGAGACTTCTTCGTTGTTATACACCAAATCACTTTTATGTGGTGTATATAATTTACTTTGACATAGTATATCATGAATCCCTTTATTCTCATGATATTACAATGTTTTGATTACCTCAATTATTTGTATTCACGTGTCTCTCTTTTGGTTAGAAACTCAAACTAAAATAACATTTTTAAATGTTTTAAAGACTTATTCTTCTAAATCTTTCTAATTAATGTCCATGTTTTAAAAAATGGGTTAAAGGATTTATTTATATGGAAATTAATGTTTTAAAATTAAAACTCTTTTTAAAAGTTTCAAAGTGGTATGGGAAACTTTGATTCAAAAATCTATTTTTAAACGGCTTCTTGACAAATAGTGTGACTTATAAATGTTTTCAAAAAAAGGGGGATATTTCTGTCAAATAGTTTTGATGGTTATTTTCATCTATGACAATATCATTCATTATTATCAATTGAGGTTAATCTGATACAATACAATCTTCCATATTGTATCAAATGAGTTATGTTCGATTGTGGATGTGCTATTTTTATACCATTCATGGTTTTTGGTTAAATTATTGACATTTTTTATGATAGTTTTAATAGAAATGTTTATGTTATGTTTAAACCTGTTAATATGAGGAATGCATTGGACTTAAAAAGTGACGGGTGGAGCCCGCTATAGCTCCTCGATGCATCGGTAGGTCTAATGAGACAAAATAGTGTCTTAGCACAAGGCCTTGACAAAATCTTATTTCTAGTCTTGGCACGAGGCCTTGGCTAAGTGGTTATGATAGTCTGGCATTATGCATTCCATCACTATGAAAGTGGTTATTGATATTTCATGTGATTGTGTGACTAGTAGAATATCCATGGGAATAAGTAAATCGCATTATTTCATATTATCTTTGCCATATTATGCTGAAGTTCATGTTTAAAAGGCTTTTGTTTTATTTATAAATTTCTTTAAGTGTTTATTCTTATCTATGAAAGCTTCCTCTATATTGATATCCTTACTGAGCATCTGAGCTCACCCCTTTCATTGTTTTATTTTTCCCAGGATGAGAAGAAGTAATTTATGAATGACCTGCAAGGATAGTATGAGGGAATATGAAGACAATATGGTGTTTTAGTTTTTAGTTTTAGTTTTTTTACCTTATGATGTAATGTAATACTTATGAATATATCTAGTGTTTCCAAAACTACTAAACTAATCGGTCTTTTGAGACTTGATCCTTTGTGATCATGCCAATGTTATGTAATAATGCACCAACTCTGGGTATCTAGGGTCGGGGCGTTACAGTTGGTATCAGAGAAGGTTTAGTACAAACCTTGGAAGCTAGATAAACTCTGATTAGAGCACGTAGACCTAATATGAACATTGTGGATTAGTATAGAAGAACTTTTTAGAATTTTGTTATTGTAGAGATTTTGTGAGTTTTCCGAGAAATAAATCCCTGTCTGGATATGTGCAGGTAGAGGCGGCTCTGGCACAGATGTACCTAGGGGTAAAACCTGAAAACACCGCTTTGAACTAGAATCGAATGGGAACTGGTGCACGACAACAGGCCTTGCTGCACTCTTGGTTACGACACTCCCGGGGGATTTGCTTAGGATAATTTACATTTTCATTACAAACAAATTTGAAGTAATATATATATAAGATGAGAGTAAATGACCCTGTTTAATCCTAATATGTTTCAAATTAAGAATATGGTGACATGTTAATCCCTAAATGATTTTATGACTACTGTTACTCACACAATGCTTTCTAGTTTTAGTCAATGGCTAGATTCCATGGAAGTCATAGTGACTTTGAGAATGATGTACAAGGTGGGAACAGTGGTGGAAATGAGCAACAAAATGGAATGTTGATAGGCGTAAAAGATATCGTCTTTATGCCAAATCAATTTTCCAAAAATATGATCAACAATATATATATTAACCAATTACCGGACTCAACAAAGAAGAGAAAGGTGATGAATGATAATAGCAGCAGTAGTGGAGACCATGGAGAAAGAAATCCCCAATTTCCATCATGCAGGAAATGTGGAAGGAGACACCCAGGAAAGTGTCTCAATGGGGCAAAGAAATGCCTTACGTGCGGGAAGGAAGGACATAAGTGAAGAATTGCCGAAGAAAAATGAAGAGTACTATGGAAGAAGATAAAAATTGTCCCAAGAATCCATTTACAATCATTTTCCATAAATGTAGGGGACCTGGCCATTACCCGAGTGAATGTCCTATTCTATAGGATATTTTATTGGTTAGAGAAGAAGCTATGTGGAAATAAATGGTTGGATAAATGTTTAAAAATTATTAGTGATCCTTATTGAAGGGTTTACTTTGGAATAATTTTCTCTTGTATTTATAACCCTAACGTTTTCCATGTGAAAATGATATTTATGGAAGAATTATCTTTTCTCTTGTGGATATAGTTATAAATAACCATTTGGTTTTATATGATCATTGGGTTTGAAGAAATTAAAAATTATTATAATTTGGGATGAAAATGCAAGGTATGAGATAACATTAGTGGTTAAATTATGTTATGGTTAATTTTAGGAATTTATCTCATTTTGGAAATGTTATAAAATATAGTTTTCGAAAAAGGACAACACGTAGACCGTGTGACAACCCTTCGCATCGGACAAAGCTATGGGAATCGAACCCACAACCAAAGTGCGATTGGGATTTATCGCCTACCACTGGACTACGTGAAGCCCCTGGTTCGTGTGACTATTATTTTTAGTTAAACGATTTTATTGATCAATAATAATTTGATTTGGGATCTTATGTCTTACCAAATGAATACCCTTAGTATAGGAAAATGATTTGGTGATTAAGTGATAAATGTTATTTTGGAAGTTGTTTGCTTTGTTGAGAACACTATATGCCCAAGGAAAATAGAGTAGTATGAGATTTCATTTGAGGAGTAATGGTGGATTTTTATCTATGTTTTTATTGTGGATTTATAACGATGTGGGTTATTTATGGAAATTATTAGGTTAATTACTTTTAAGTATATGACTTTAAGAGTAATTAATGTCATTTGGACATACAATTTAACATGGGAGACTACATAATCAAATTATTCTATCTTTTGGGTTTCAATATTAGTTTGGATTATATTGAAGGATTTTAAGGACAATTGATTATTGAATTGTATTTATTTAAGTTTGGGGTATTATTGGTTTAATTTTAGAAATTAAGATTACTGTTTATTTCTATCAAGGAATATCCTTTTGGGGGATCATTAGATCTTATACTAACCATTTTGTTTTTGATTAATCCTTAAAGACAAGGTAAATATATAGTTTATCCTACGTGGATCATGTATTTCTATAGATGTTTATTCTAGCTCTTCCATTGTGACCAAGTCTTCTTAAATACTCATTTTTCAAAAAAAAATGCGTTAGTGGTGGAAATTTATTAAAGAATGAAACTCTACTTAAAAAGTAAGTATATATCTTTATATTCTTAGTCAATATCATAAATGAATTCCTCATCCTTATGTAATGTAACTTAAAACAAAAAATTTTGTCCATTTAGTTTTCCTACTAGGAGACTAATGATCGTTTGTCCCAATACAAGTTTGTAGTTTTCTTATTGTTAACTTTCTCTTGATCATGATTTCTATCCCTCTCCATCAGAACTTGACACTTAGTTTATCATCCACATCCATGTTTTCCTACCTGGAATCCTAGTATGGGTTATCTTGGGTGACCTTTAGACCTCTCTTTCTTTCTTTTAAAGTGATAGTTTTATTGACTCTTTTTCCAATGTGGGCTTTCCATTCTCAGGCCCAATTTTTAGAATTGTGAGGACACAATTTATTGAAGGAGGGGTGAATGTAACAACCCAATCTTCCACGGTACACTTCTCTTTGAATAATACAATAGCGTGGGTTGTACGCAACACTGAGTTCAAGTACACCATGACTTACCAATCTATCCATTCAAAAAAGGTTATTTTATATTATCCTTGAAATTTTAATCCATATTTGAGTTTCTAAGACATGATTTATGAACAAATTAATTGTTTCAGATAAAAGAAGTATTTTTCAAAAAAATGAAATATTACCGCCTTTTAATGAAGAAGCCTTTTTAAAACAAATATTTGAAACTCATATATATTTAATTTGACAAAATTAAATTCTTCTTTAGAATCGGGACATAAGAATTTAGTATCAATAATGTTTTGTTGTCTTTCTGATAACTTTCATATTTGGGTGAATAGTGAAAAATTAAAATAATTGATATTATAAATACCCAAATAAATATAATTTTAGACTTTTAATAAATTAAAATGATTTTCTAGATTAATAGGACATGTTAGTAATGATTTAGGTAACTTTTTTAGAAGTAATAAATCTGTTATGTGTTTTACAAAAATCAACTATTGAATAGTCTCAAAATTGACATAAATGAATTTTTAAAACAAATATTATATTATTAATTGATATTAAATTCATAAAAATCTATGTTTCGGCAAAGAGACTTATATCATGATAGTAATATCATTAATGGACCACTTGGGGTTTTCTTGTATGTATATATTATGTTTATTAACTATTTAATATAAAAATACAAAGTGACATGATAAATGTAAAACTAATTAACTAAGAGTTAAAACTAAAAGATAACATTAATATAATGACCCAAACCTGCTTAAATTATATTGGATGAATGGATTTAGACCTATCCCTACCTTAAACTTTAAATAATCAACTTTAGATCCAATATAATCCGAATATGAATTTATTAGAAAATAATATTTCTTGCTTTTCCAAAGGTTCCCCTCACCCCTCTTATAAAAGGGCACTCTCCCTTATCATTAACTCACACCTTCAAAGACTTTTGGTTCAGCCAAACCCTGCCCAATTCCTTTATAAACTTCCCTCACTTCATCCAAGAGGCCTTCCTTTAGTCATAAATCCATCCTAAGAGACCTTTTGATCAAATCAAAAGGAAGAACCCGAAGAAGAGGTAATGATTTCACCACCCTTTTCCAAGTTCCTTTCTTCTTCCACTTCGTCCTTCTTTGTTATAACCATTCTAAAATAATGACTCCAGTATCTTATATATACTGTGATGTTATTATAAATATGGTATAACCATATTTAGTATTCTATCCATCCTTTGAATAACATGTTACCATACGTGCGTACGTACGACTTACCGTCTCCACGTCGTGGTGTAATTGTTATTCAATAAATTATAATTTGGATGGGTACAATAATGATGTGTAACTCATTTAAATAATAAATATGACATGATAATAATTCTGTATATATGTTATACCATCCAATTATATATTATTTTAATATAAAAAAATGATATTGTCGCTCGTGCATATGTACGGACTACCGTCTCCACGAACGCGGTGAGAATCATTTTCCATCGTATCCATTCAAGTATAATTCTCATTTGATGATTAATAATAGTATATAAGGACTTGATATCATTCTGTATATGATTAAGATACAACCTATCCATGACAAACATAGCTTATGTAACAAAACATATAAAAGCAAATGAGTAAGTTAACACCCGAAACAACGATAATACTAAGATATTATTAACAAATCAGTATTAAAAGATCATATATGATATCATATTAATGTATATGATTCATTAATAATTTAATAACAATTATTTGAACATTATACATGAGGTTAACCTACCCCCAACCAAGTAAAAGTACAAGGTAAGGGGTTTCTTATCTCACTTTTAATTTCGTGAGAATTCTATTGTTCACCACTTATTTATTGCATGTGGTGTATGTGTAATGCCCATGATTGTATTAATTGTGTAATATACTTCAATTTATGGGTATTTACATAATCATTGTATGATCCTTCCTTCATGGGTGTATGTTTCATAAGATACATAATCGATAAGGGAATTTGAAAGTTCAATTTCCATTTATTCGGCTTTACGCAAACTTCATTGATTATTTTACTCCGAGATTATGTGTGGAATCACTATTAATTTGCTTATGTCATAATTTCCACTCCCCTTTTCTGTGGATATACTTTTGATACACATAATCACTCCATTGATAATTTCTCAAGTCATCGATATGAATTTGATAAGAGTAATTTTAACTCATTCTCCATTTGTTGAGTTAAACATCCAATTCATTGGTGTTGTTTTTTCAAGATTATGTGTGAATGTCCTTTGATTGTTTTAAAATGAATATCCAATCACATTTAGTGTATTTATATTTGTCACACATAAATATGTCGTTGATTTATCCTTAACCTAAGGATACAACTTTTATGAGAGAATTCATCTCAATTTACATTACATTGAGACTTCTTTGTTGTTATACACCAAATCACTTTTATGTGGTGTATATAATGTACTTTGACATAGTATATCATGAATCCCTTTATTCTCAGGATATTACAATGTTTTTATTACCTCAATTATTTTTATTGAAGTGTCTCTCTTTTGGTTATTAGCTCTAACTAAAATACCATTTTAAATGTTTTAAAGACTTATTCTTCTAAATATTGCTCATTAATGTCCATGTTTTAAAAAATGGTTTAAAGGATTTATTTATATGGACATTAAAGTTTTAAAATTAAAACTTCTTTTCAATGTTTCAAAGTGGTATGGGACACTTTGATTCAAAAATCTATTTTTAAATGGCTTCTTGACAAATAGTGTGACTTATAAATGTTTTCAAAAAAGGGGGATATTTCTCTCAAATAGTTTTGATGGTTATTTTCATCTATGTGAATATCATTTATTATTATCAATTGAGGTTAATCTGATACAGTAAAATATTCTATATTGTATCAAATGAGTTATGTTCGACTGTGGATGTGCTATTTTTATACCATTCATGGTTTGTGGTTAAATTATTAACATTTCGTATGCTAGTTTTAATACGAATGTTTATGTTATGTTTAAACCTGTTCATATGAGGAATGCATTGGACTTAATAAGTGACGGGTGGATCCCGCTATAGCTCCTAGATTCATCGGTAGGTCTCATGAGACAAAATAGTGTCTTGGAAAAAGGCCTTGACAAAATCTTATTTGTAGTCTTGGCACGGGGCCTGGGATATGTGGTTATGATAGTCTAGAATTATGCATTCCATCATTATGAAAGTGGTTATTGATATTTCATGTGATTGTTAGACTAGTATAATATCCATGTGAATAAGTAAATGGAATTATTTCATATTATCTTTTCCATATTATAATGAAGTTCAAGTTTAAAAGGCTTTTGTTTTAGTTATAAATTGCTTTAAGTGTTTATGCTTATCTATGAAATCTTCTTCTATATTGTTATCATTACTGAGCATCTGAGCTCACCCCTCTCAGTGTTTTATTTTTCCAAGGATTAGAAGAAGTAATTTATGAATGACTTGCAAGGATAGTATGAGGGGATATGAAGACAAGATGGTGTTTTAGTTTTTAGTTTTAGTTTTTTTTACCTTATGATGTAATGTAAGACTTATGAATATATCTAGTGTTTCCAAGACTACTAAAATAATTGGTTTTTAGAGTATTGATCCTTTGTGATCATGCCAATGTTATGTAATAATGCACCGACTCTGTGTATCTAGGGTTGGGGCATTACAATAATAACCTACAATTTCAAATAACAGTGTACTATTTGATGCCCCCACAAAACTATCTACTATGGAAGTAACCATAACACCATCGTGTTGTTTTCTCATGTTCTTTTCACGTTCAGTGATAAAAAATCTTGACACATTGATAATAATTGATTTATAGTCACTAACCAATGTATTTAGATTAAAATCCAAATCTCTTATTTCATTAGTGATAGAGTTAGTAGGAAAACTCAATACCTAAAATATAAATCAATATTAATATTAATTAAATATTGATTTATTTATTTCAAACAGTAATATTTTTACCTTCAATTTTATCCTAGAAGAAAATTCTTTTCAATGTAATGTTTTTATCCTTCTCAAAGATAAAGAATGAATCTTTCTATTTATCATCGCATTATGTTCCCTGTAGATAAAAATATAAATAGATTAACATATATATATATATATATCTGTGTGTGTGTGTGTGTGATATACATATTTAATTTATATACATGATGTAGTCATCAAAAAAATCACATTTGAACAAAACTATGCGATGTGCCATCTCTCACTCTTCAGGATTTAATGTCGTAAATGTATATGATCTAGTAATTCCTCCTATTTGGGAAAGTGATAGAAACCATGGTTATATTTTCTCATAATATTCTTCTTATTTTCTAAATTTTTTATTCATTATTATAGTATGATCAGACAAATACATCGAATAGTGATCCATAAATTATTGAGACAAGAAATCGTTCACAATAGAACATTCTGGATGATTAAATTTATGGACACAAGACATTAATGTGTACATATTTCATTCAATAGGATACATCCAACCAAAATAAATAGTTCCTATGAGAAATATTTCAGTTGGAATATAGACAATTATATACAAAAATGCATATGAAAAATGATGGAGGAAATATTTTCTCTATCTCACAAAGAATTAATGGGGCATTTGCCAACATTTTCTCCAAGAAAGACATAGACAACTTCATAGCACCACGATCTCTAAACAAATTTCACAACAGAATAACAGCCACCCTTACATTATTGGAATAAAGATGAAGAATATCTATTGGAATCGACTCATGAAGAAGGATGTGATAATCATGAGTCTTCAATGATTTTCACTTCAACTCTCTTCTATTGACCCGTTTGGATATGTTGCTTGAATAACCATAAAAAAATTAATAGTCTCTACTACATCCGAAAATTGATTTTTTTTCTGTAGGTTTCATCACAAAATAACCACATGGAACTTGCCATTTATTTTCACTGATACACATTGGATGCAATTATTGTCGGATTCCCCAATCCACCAAGTCACACCAAATCTCTAAATCATATTTTTTTCTTTCACTTAACATTCAAGAGAATCGAAAGTAATATTTCACATATATTTTCTTCAATGTGAATTAGGTCTATGAAATGACATAAATAAGTGAATAAACAATAAGTAAAATCAATGAAGGTACTTATCTTCTTCCAGTTGTAACAGGTTTCAGCGGAAATATTCTTTCTCTTTCCATATTTTATTTGAACCATCCCGAATGGAAAACTGAAATATTTCTATTCATTAAGAACATCAGATCTAGACATACGCTGAGGTTGATCATCGGTCACCATGGTATTCTCAAATATTCGAAGGTTATTTAAATATGGATTTTCCAATGGCAAGAATCATCGATGTCCCATAAAACTGAAACTACAATGATCTTTTAGTCTTCTAGATCATGTATTCTTCGTACAAACAAGACACGATAGTTTTCCCATTGTGCTTTATACAGATATCAATACATAAGTAAGAAAATAATCGATTGTCCACATAAGCACAATGCGGATCTGAAATACGTCTTTGAAATATGCATCCTATGTGCACACACCCACATCCCAAAGAATATACGACTCTTTTATTAAATTTCTCTTGTATACGTATATATCCTTAATGGGATTACAAGGTCCTGATATGATTATACTCATGAAAGTGAAAGGGTTTTTCATAAAAAACCATGGGAGATGATTATAAATGTGTATAAAAACTGGCCATGTGTTGTGCTACATAAGCATCTATCCAAATGGATTAAAACTGTCACATGAAAGACCGAACCTCAAATTACGCACGTCAGCTTCAAAATCTGGATATCGAGCATCAAATCTCTGCCATACAAATCCATCTTTAGGGTGAACAGAATCATCAATATTGTCCATTATCTCTGTATCATTCCATAACATTTTTATTGATATTTCATAAGATTTAAAAAGATTATAGAGTTTGGGGATCAATGGAATGTTACACATTACATTCTACGGCACACAAGATGGTGTTCCATCAGCTTTTGGCTTCCAGCGGGATGTGCCACATTTTATAAAATCATTTCATTCATCATTTCCCCCCCAAAATACACTATAATATTTAGTGAAAGCATGAATTTTTCTTCTTGAAAATCAATGTTCCTCAACTAACTTACATTCCATATAGTATTTTGAGGGAATATTTGCATCACCTGGAAGTAATCCCCTTAAGAAGGTAAGAATGTAATGAATGGTAGTATTAGAAATCCCATACATAGTTTTCTCATGAGACAATCATATTTAAATTTTAGGATTTTTCATTTTATTGCATTGTCAATATTCTGGAGTAATGGAAAAATCATTTAATTTTGTCAGCCTGACAACTTCATCATTTTCATTAGATGCATCCTATGTGCTAATATCGAAATCTTCTTGGGTTGGAATTATTTCTTTTTCATGATGATGAATAAATGGAAACCGGTAATATAACAAATTGTCCAATCCAGTCCTCTCATTTGGATCATCATCAATTTGAGATGTCATTTTATACCCATTATGATACCATATAGAGTAGTTTTCTTGAAAACCATATTATGTTATGTGGTATCTGACTTCTTCACTGCTCAACCAAGGTCTTCCAACAAAATTGTAATAGGGGATGTGTATGTGACCACTATCTAAAGAATTGTGAAATGAAAAATCTAAAAATCGCTCCAAAATGTTTTGAAAATCACTTTAGATTTGATCGATTTCATACATACATATTTTATCCATTCAGTAAAAAATTGTTATTTGTCATTTCATCAAAAACAATTCAATAAGACTGATGTTTCATTGAAAATATATTTATGTAAACAATAATTGTTCACTTTATATGAAACCATAACTGACACACTACTCTATATGAGAATCATAATATTAAAGGAAAAAAATACTATATTTATAACAATATATATTTGAATAACTATACATGAGTGTATATGATCTTGTACACTTGTGGAGGAGAATTATCTAGGGGGTGCTGGTGTCAAGGTGGAGAGGGAGGGCTGTCCATGGGGGGTGTATGAGGGATGGGGTGTCTGTGGGGTGGGGGAGTGTTTCTAGGGGTGGACAGGCTGTCCACGGGGGTGGGGGGTTGTCCATGGGGGTACATGGAGTCCATGGGGGAGGGTCGGCAGTCCACTAGTGTGGGGGGCTGTCCAGGAGGGTTGGGGGTTTCTAGGGTGTATGGGGTGGGGGGGGGGTTTCCCAGGGGTGGGGGCTATCCAGGGGATATGAGGTGTATAGAGGGTGGGCAGGCATTACAGGGGTGGCGGGTCTGTCTAGGGGGTACGGGGTGGGTGGGCGGGTTCTCCATGAGGGTGGTCGGGCTGTCCATGGAGGTACATGGTTTCCAGGGGGCTTTCCAGGGGTGGTAGGGCTATCCAAGGGGGTTGTGGGGTGTACAAGGGGAGGGGTGGACTCTCTAGGGGTACGAGGTGTCCAGGGGGTTGGGAGGGATGTCTATAGGGATGGAAGGCCATTCTAGGGGGTTTGGGGGTCTAGGGGGTGGGCGGGCTATGCACGGGGGGTGGCGGGGCTGTCCAGGGGGGTCAGGTGTCTAGGGGGTGGGTGGGCTGTCTAAGGGGCGGAAGGTCTTTCCAGGGGGGGTATGGGGTGTGTGGGTGGGCTGTCCACGGGGGTGGAGGGGCTGTCTAGGGGGTATGGGGTGTTCAGGGGGTCGGTGGGCTGTCCATAGGGGGTGGGAGGGCTATCCACTAGGGTGGTAGGGCTGTCCACGAGGGTGCCAGGGCTATCCATGGGGGTTGTAGGGCTATCCAGGGGGGTGGGTGGGGGTGGGGGGGGGGGGGGTTGTCCAATGGTGTGGGGATGTTCAAGGGGTGGGGGTGTCCACCCCCAAACTAGGGTCATAAAATCCAATCTTCATCCAATTGTAGCATGATTTCAAGTCTAGTATAGATGACCAAGAAGACTTTTGGTGAAAATCAGGAATATCATACATATAAATTAGAACTCACCCAATTTTATTCACACCACCAAATATCATACATGGATCGGATTTTATGAGCAATGTTTTGATGGGACACTACTAAGAGGAGTGTCAGTCTTGTTATATCATTAGGTGATATGGAGTAGAACTAATGATAAATTTTTAGAAGATCAATATGTATAATGGATAAGAACATGAGTGAGATTTCTATGCAGAGATCAGTTATTCTTGGAAGGGTAAGAGTGAGTGTTGTTACAGAACTTCATGAAATGTCATAATGGTGTGAAAGAAACTATACATTGGCTATATTTGATTCCTATTTTTTCATAGAGTACCAATGTTGATAACCCACCCCCTCCCTGGATAGCCCACACCCCTACTGCCCCCTACCCCTCAACACCCCCACCCAAATTTTCCCCCACCCCACATGGACACCATCCTCCACCAAACCCAGATGGCTAACCCCATATTCCTTAGACAACCAACACCCCCTACCACACATGGACATCCCACCCCCACCCGTCTCCCCCACCTGGATAGCCCACCCACCACCACCCATGGATAGCCCACCCCCTCCCTGGACAGCCCAATACCCATCCCCTGTAGCCACCCACCGGTATCCCCCCAGGACATCCCATGCTACCACCCCCACTGGACAGCCCACCAAGGTAGCCCACCCCTCCCTGGACAGCCCACGTCCACCACCCCCACCTGGACACCCCACCCCAACCCCCCTGGATAGCCCCACCCATCCTTGGGAAGCCCATACCCCCCTCCCCCACACACCTATAACCCCCCTACCCCACTGAAGCCCCTACCTCCATGGAAAACCCACCCCCACCTATACAGCCCCCGACACCTGGAAAGCTCCCCCTACCCCTCTTGCTTCCCCCTTTGCGTAATTTTATTTAAAATAATTTTATTCATTAAGAAAAGAAATCCATCATGAATTATCCATTTCATTCCTAACAAACTGTTCAATTTATCAAAACAAGACAAATTAAATTTATCAAAACATGGGAAATTCAATTAATCAAAACATGAAAATTTTAATTTATAAGGCTCTATGGGTCACTTAGAAAAAGTAATTTGGGAATGGAGAAATCAACTACACTGTTAATTCCAATTTAAAAATTGGGCCAAGAACTTAGGAGTTGCGGTGGTGTCTCAGAGGTGTGGTGGTGTCTAGGGGGGATGTCTAAGGGGGTGGGGTTAGGGGGGGATGTTGAAGGGGTAGAGGGTGTTTAGGGGTGATTGTGGTGGGAGAGGGGGGTTGTCCATGGGGGGCTATCCATGGTGGGTGAGGGGTGTCCAGGGAGGTTGGGGGTATCCAGGTGGTGGGGGGAGGTGGTTGTCCAAAGGGTGGGGGTGTCCAAGGGAGTGGGTAGTCTAGGGGGAGGGGTTGTCCAAAGGGTGGGGGTGTCTAGGGGGTTGGGTTGTCCATGGGAGGTGAGGGGTGCCCAAGGAGGGTGGGGGTGGGGGTGACGAGGGGGTTGGGTGGGAGGGAGCTGTCCAAGGGGTGTGGGTGTCCATGGGTCTGGGGGTGCATGGGGGTGGGGGTGTCCAGGGGGGCTGTCCAGGCGGGTGGGAGGTGTCCATGGGGGGTGGGGGTAGAGGTGTTCACAATTCCAATCCATCACCCAACCAATGCCAATTCATCCTCAATATCAATACATATAAATAAAAAATCAAAATCCAATTTTAAACTAAAATAATATTCACCGAAACTAACATATCACCCCCACTAAAGAAACCATTTACGATGATTGAAGTGTAGAACAAAAACAGAAAATAAATCAAAGGGTTCGGTACTTCACAAACAACATGAACATTAATTTAGTAGAAATTAAAACACAAAATAGAAAAAATAGAGGGTGAACATTACAACTAATTTAAAACTTACTAATATGAAGTGTATAATTTTTTTGATTTAAGTTGGTTTCATGGCCGAGAAAACATTAGGAGGATCTCTCGATTAGGTTCAGCAATCGTGTGAGTGGGAGCTGGGGTTCTAGGTATTTAGGGGAAAATTTTTCCAATAGTTTTTAAAAAACGTTGGGAAAGTCTCTCTTTACCAACAGTTTATTAATACCATTGGTATATCATTTAGAAACTAAATATTTCCCAATGGTTTTGTCAAACTGACGGGAAATATTATATGTATTTACACATTTCCAACGGTTTCAACAAATATTTTGAAAATGTGGCTTTTTTACTATATAGAAACAATTTTAAGAAACCATTGGTATATATACATTGGGAAAAGATCATATTCTAGTATTGAAATATGGTTATTTTGTTTACACAGTTCCATTTATTGAGAATGTTGTATTTTTTTATAAGAATTTCTAGTAATATTCATGTCAAATTTGATCAAGACTTGATGTAATGTTCATAAATGTCTAGAGTTATGCATTTACATTTAGAATAATTATTCTTCAATTATCCATGTGATATTTATGCTGACATGATCAGTGTATGTTTATTAAAAAAAATATACTTATTGAATTAAATCTGTTTTGATTATCAAATTTTCCATATTTATTATGCCTTATTTACTCACAATAACATCTAGTGTATATTATACATAATGATAATGTGTTGTCACACATTGTTTTTTTCATTACTTAGTATATGAATTAAGATATTATGAATGATTTCAAGGAATTATAAATGTTTCTTATGATATGTTTTTTAAATATAATATGGTAATCAATAATGTATAGAGTTTTCCAAGACTTATAAACAATTCATTCATTCATTGTATAATCCCTATAATATTGTTCATGTATTATAATGTATACAATATCTCTAGTTTTATGGAGTCAAGAAATCACAACATCCTTAGGGATATAGTACTAGGTATAATTTACTTAATTTATCTCTTATTTTAATATACAATCATGAATAATCCAATATATTCCTCATAAAAAATGTCATGATCAACCAAAATGGTCTATTTAAGGAAAGGGATGTTATGTTAGTGGATTATAGTGACCAAAATCTATGTGTGGATATTATACCTCTAATATGTGTTTAATGATTTCATAAGTTAATCTAGAAGGTGGATTGAGAGTAGGTGTCTTTTATATTAATGTATCTAAAAAATGAGGCTCAATGATAGTCAATGGCACACATTTTTTGATTGAAGTTTAATATGTTAGGTAGGTTGTAACACCTTGAATCCACAATAGGTATGATTTAAATACAATTTCCATCAAACCTAATTTATGTCAATGAATAGTTATTATTATAGGTATATTTGTGGGATTTTGGGGCTTGTATTGCGAAAAACATTGGGGTCTAGGAGATATTTCCAATGGTATATTTGACTAGGTACTCAATGGTGTCATAACATGTACCTATTGGGAGAGGCCATAGAGACAATATCTATAAGTGGAAAATTGGTTTGTTTTTTACCTATGGGTAGGTACCTAGATCCCACCAAGTTCCGGTTAGTTTGAATGTGGGTATCCAATGGGATTCTACATGTATTTTTTATTTCTTAATTAATTAATTTATTATGTTTATTAAAATGAGTTCCTATTCTTATTTTTCTCCTGCTACGGTCAAGTCCCTTTGATCCCATCCCTATTATTCCCTTTTCAAAATAATTAATTATATTTATGTGGGATTAAATTAAGGTTTATTAATCATTTTCGGTTCATATAGGTGATTCCATAACTCTTACAACATTTATTCTTATTATCTCTTTCTATATTTCTATGTATCATCAATTATTCCTAATCCTATGGAATTTTTAAATTTTCTTGTTCTCTATCACTTAAGGTTGAATATTCTAGTGATTTCTACCTTGGGAAACATTGTTAAACAGGGAAGGCAGTCAGTTGATTTCCGAATGTAATTTAGTTATTTTACATGGGTTGTATGAAATTAAAAAAATTCTATTTTTTCATGTTCATTAGAAATAAAATTTTAAACATTGGTTTCATGCATTATATATAGTAAAGTTGGATCCCTAAAGTCTATTAACATCCCATAGTAAAAGTGTTATAACACCATTAGTCATTGGTAACCAATATTCCTTTGTGATATACTATGAGACCATGAATTTGGGCCCAGGATGGGTTCATTTGATTGAGAAATTACTCTAGGGGACTATTTTTGTGACATACTATAGTCATCAGTGAGGATTAAACTAAGTACGTTCTTTGAAATTGTTGAGATGATCTATTCATGAGACAATAGATTGAATTGATATCCAAATAGCCTAATCCTTGACATGTTAATTTTCAATAATGATTCTAATTTAAAAATATGGTTAATATTATTGATATTTGGTAAGTGGTGGTGCCTCATCTACCATGGGATGTTTATTTGTGTTACCTCATCCAACATTGTTATATAATGTAATTTCATCCACTAAAATTAGGTTAGTGATCCCCTATTCACTTTATGTAAAATTATATTTTTAAAACTAATTTTATATTTTAATTCTATATAAGTGTTTTATCATCTAATTTAGATTTCCATGTTGTAAAAAAATTTCAACTTCTAAGATCCGTCTTGGTGGTGAATATTTCATATAGGGAACAATTTTACTAATACATTTTACATATGAATTTTGATGTTTTTGGTGTCTCTACAACTTATAATGTGACAATGATGGTATTCCATCCCCCTAGATAATCGAACTAGTTGTGCATTTTATACTAATGTATGTTATCTTAGTGGCAGAATCATGGACGTTGGAAGTTAAGATGGTGGCATTTCATCTTTCTATAGATTAATATTGGGAGAGTATCTTCTAAAAATATGGGATGTTTTGGTGGTATTTTATCCACTAATTCTCTAACACAGTGGTACATCATCAACATGTTCGTGGAATTTATTGGTGTATCTTTTAACTGAGGTTTTTGATACCTCATTCACTAGGAGATGTCTAGTTTTATAATGGAATTATTTTTTTTATGAATCCTCCACCATGATATTTTGTAATGGTGATAGAAATAATTGAATTAGTGAATCATTAGGGGTACATCTCATTCACCCAGATTATTATATGATAAGGGATATATCATTATTCATCGATATATATTAATATTATATATATATTCATATTATAACACTTACTGATGTAGGTTTGATATCACATGATTTTGGGTACCACACAATGAGGTGAAGGCTTATTTTTTCCCTTAATAGAACTTTATTCACTACATGATCTTGTATATATTTGACTTATAAGTGAACCCATTAGTGGATATCTAATGTTTTTTACTCACACCATTATCTGGAACCATAATACCTAGAAATTGATTATGTTTAATGAACTACGATATGGAGTGGGATGGGGATATATAACTATGGACATGTGATCTTTCAAGGCATATATGAAGATTCTATTTGAGGATTGTCTTGGAATTAAGACCAATTTTGTTGTTAACTTTGTTGAGATTATATTTTTATCCTATTGAATAGGATCTTCTAGTAGGAGGTCAACCATATTAATGTATGACTTATATGACATGTATAACTACTAATTTGGATATAGAAGGATCTTTTTAGTTAGTTTTGGATGGAATTAAATTGTGGCATCTGATGTTTATGTTACAATTATTTTCATGTTTTGTTATTGATATTATATTCAATATGTTGGATGAGTATCAATACTTGAGGGTATAGTTTCCGAAGTTTTTATATATCAAGAATCATCAATATTTAGTAGTATTTACCTTTTTTAGAGGCACTCTTGTGGTATGTAACATATAGATTTTTCATTGTGGTAATAAAAAAGATTAAAGACAATATTAATAGCTTAGTTTATTAGATTAAAAATATTTTTTACTCACTATAGAAAGACTACCCAATATGAAATTAATATTATTTTCGATTTACTCAAATGAATCACCCAAATTTTCTAGTTGCATGATTAGTGTGTTTATTATCATTTTTTAGATACCTAACAAAATTTACATTTGATTTATAAAAATAAAAAAAAATTGGGTAATAAATTACATATCCTTTGAGTTATATATTAAAAATATCTTGTAAAACATTTGGAGAATCCAAACTATCCCAGAATGCTGTAAATTTTACATAAAGATATAGGAATTTTTAGGATCATATTAAATTCAATATTTTATAGGTGTACCTAAATTACAAATATTTATTATGAATGATCCTATAAAATTCCACTTTAAATAATGAAGTGACATTTCATTAAAGAAATGGAAAATAATAATTCATTATAATCTCTCTAAAATGTGATCTAAAATCCAAAAACATATATCAATTTTTTTAAAATATATTTGAGTCAACTATTATAAATTTTAGAATTTGATATTCCATGTGATGGAATAATTACATCATAAACCATTATAAACTAGTAAGAACAATGTATATTTATGAATAAATATAAAAAAAGATGATTCGAAATGGAAATGTGAAGGGACACTTTTATTGATACTTTTTTCTAGTTAAAATTTTATTATAACAATAATTTTTCTAAAAATAAATTACAATAATATTTTACATATTTTTAAATTGTTTATCAATAAATTGGAGGGGAAAATAATCATTACATATGATGTCATTCAAATTTTTATAATTGACCTCGAATATCTATACCATAATCATATGTGTTTTGATCAATTAATTTTTTTATTATTGATAATTTTAATTCCAAGTTTTTTTAGATTGAAATATATAATTATTTACCATGGATTATTTATGAATGAATTTTTGATAACAAATTCTTTCAAATTTATCAACTGTTTCACAAAACATAATTATTTGGAGGTATCTTGTAAAATTTTTGATTATCAAAATTGGTTTTACCCTTCCTTCAAATGTATCTTATGTTTTCATTTTCATGGATAAAAACCCTTAATTTAAATAATAGTCCAACAAATGTCATGTTTTCATTGATTCATATAATTCAAATACTCATATTTCTTACAAAATAAAGACATAATAATTTTTGATTACCAGATGCATGACATTCACCACAATATAACCATATATTAAATTATATAGGATTGGATTGAATTATATATATGACCCCATATGAATGAAATAAATAGATAGAATCATCCACTCATTGTTTATGTTTTTTAATTCCTTTTTCCTATTTCAAATTACCACAATAACTTGGTAAGAATTGAACCATTAGAAGTTTTTTTTATTCTCTTTTTTTTCAAACAAGAAAATATTACATTTTTAATAGACTTCATATCAATTAGAAAACCCCAAAATTAGTTTTTTTGAAATTTTTATTACTCATTAGTGTTCCAACATGACATGGGATGCTTCATTATAAATTTTAAAATGATATTTTCAATTATTTAAAAGTTTATCTAAAAATCAACCATTAATAATAAAAAATAATATAAACCATTAATGTTTCATCTAATGGTAATCCATATATGATGTTAATTTTTTTCATTCTCCTTTATCAATTATAATGTAACCCAATGGGAATATCACTTTTTATATTGTTAATATAACATCACCACGATCCCCCTTTTTATATTTTACATATAGGTCTACAAATTATATGGTTAATTGTGTGGGAATGAACATGTATAACCCAATATTTTTAATATGATGAATTCTATGTGATTCAATCTTAATATAAATTATCAAGGATACTTCTTGAATTGAAAGTGGAATGTTATTAATGTGATTTAAAATCTATTCTTATTTTGTAAACATTATGTTTTGGGAAGAAACATGGTGTAATAATCACTATGTGAATCCATTAGAAATTAATTTGGATTCATTTTGTTAGATATTGTACCCAACATTAATTTAAAAAAGTTATTTTTTTAATTTTTTGTTTTTTCATAAAGTGTAAATGTATTGATATATTACAATATAATAATATAACATTCCCTGTATCAATTTGTTATAAAATTTTATAGGTGGGAAATATAATTTGTGTCTTCTCATTTCTCACTTTATGATTTTTTATTTCCCTTTTCATATAAGAATCACTATTCTTCTCAAATTTATCTATTTTACTAATATCGAAATATATTTTTCCATATTATCAAATTTACTAATGGTGTAATAACATTCTAAAATTTGAATATTCCATTCATGAATTTTTTTATGTGTTTTTTAGTACTGTATTGTCACATTCCTCAAATTATTCACTATTATTTATTAAAAAAATTAAAAAATTTATAATTAAGTGATTAATAAGGAAGCATATTAAATTTAGAATTATTATTCAATGATGATGTTGTACTATGTGATTACCTCTTCCAATGATGACTTATTACTTTACAATTGTTAAGGAAAAAGATGGGTGAGATATGATTTTGATAATCTTTTATGGTGTTTCTTTTTAATCTATAGTTGGATTCAATTAAAATTACCCAAATAAGGGTTTTTATATCAATTTGATTTTACCTTGATGACTTTTTTCCTTATTTGATATGTTTTATACTATTATCCTCCCCATATGGGAAATAAATAGGGATATATTGTATCAATAAAAATTTATTTATAATACAATATATCAACATCTCTATGAATTTTAATATGAAATAGTTATGGATATATTTAAGATTGAAAATTATTTATACCATATTTTAAAAACGATCAATAACTGTCAGTCTAATTTAATAATTATTATGTTGAATTCTTACCAAAATAATTATTTATTATTGTTTATGAATTATGTATATAACATAATTTATGATATACTATTTATGATGTTGTTTACCTTATTTAATATTTTATCTCAATTAGGGATGTCCCACCTATATTAGACATTGAAAAAAATTTGTTCATTGTTTGTTTTAACCTATATAAGGCACAAACAAGGATTTCTTACCAATTCCAAGAGTACTTGTTAGTTTATTCTATATCTGTTTCATGGTCATGTTATAGACAATATCTCCCATTAGTGGATTTCCTCATTCCACCATAAATCATTCAATGACTAAATAAAATTATAATTTTTCAACTGTTTCACTAGTCCTTGAC
Source organism: Viscum album (assembly GCA_963277665.1). Lineage (NCBI taxonomy): Eukaryota > Viridiplantae > Streptophyta > Magnoliopsida > Santalales > Viscaceae > Viscum > Viscum album. The sequence continues at coordinate 1,985,898,215 of OY728119.1, forward strand.
AAATTGATGTAATAATTCATACAATTAGGTTTCTACACTGACCAAAATATTACATATAATATTGGAAAAACCATGGAACAAATAACCAAAAATAAAATGTTGTTAGCAGAATACAAATTATTATATTCTATTTTAATTAGAAATTTAACATGATTTGGTTTTATTAAATATACTTATTTTATTCCTTGATCAATGTACTCAAATTTTGTGTCACTCTATATGAAATTATATATTTTTTTTGTTTCCAATAGAATTATATTTTCCAAAATCCTCAACTATATATAGTGAACGTATTTGGGATTATACCATATGTAATATCTAATATTTTATAACAAAATACACTCACTAATTATTTTAAAATATGGGTTTTCTTATTTATATTTATTAATATTTTTAATGGTCAAAATTAAAATCATGATTTTTTAATATACCAATGGATTTTCAAGAATAATTATTTTTATATTTATGATACGACACATTTGGATTTTATATTTTGATGGAAATTATTTCTACCATTTTTCTTTTGGGATACATAAAAAAAATATCCCGATTCAATGTGATTATAATGTGTCACTTCTTAATGATTTTTAATTATATAATCATTAATTTATGCTCAAATCCTTAAATGATAAACTAATTTATTAATTTGTTTTTTGAAAAAAATCGCTGATGGTTAAAATGAGAATATATTATTATCTTGTATTCACTCATTATAACTTTTTTGGAGATTTTCATTTCATAATTGTTGATGGAATTCATATTTTTTAAACAGGTGAATGAAGATTAATTAAACATATTATTCTATAATGTTACATATTTCAGTTGGTATTTTATGTGATGTAGAAGGAATTATATCCATGATGAGTGACTGATGGTAGTTGGCATAATAGATGAATAACAGTTAAGGATAAGTGGCATGTCTTCATGGTTATGATTTTTTATGACGACATTTACGGTTTGGACACCATTGTTATTCATTCTAGAGAAATGAGAGGATGATGGTAATTGGTGTTTAATAGTTCAGTATACTTGTTAGCCCGTGATTTTCTTATTTACATGTATTTGTTTTGATTGAAATTTTAATTTATATTTTTTTGTGGAGTCTTTTTATTTTTGGTTGTATTTTATCCAGTTCCCCCACAATACAAAATTATTTTATTGGATGGTAATAGAAAAAGATATTATAAAAATAAATTCCATTATAGAACCATAATGTTAATGTTGTTTGACCCATATAATCAATAAAATAAAATTTTTAGTGAAATAAAGAAGAAATTTTCATATGATATATTGACTTTATAGGTACAAAGATATGAGTTAAATACATCACAATCATCCAATCACTGATTACATCCCCAAATCAATCAGTGAATATTTACATTTGATTTCGAGGAATATTATAACCATAAAAATAAGAAAATAATATAAAACAGGGTATATTAATAAATTTAGTAAAATCATAACCCTCTATTTCCTTGTATGATATTATTAAAAAATTCTACTCAACACTCTCTATATAAGGGAATTTATCATTAAAAATGTTTCTCATGATTCATTCAATAAAAAAATGTAGAATTTTAATATTTTCTTTTTTATTGATCCTAGTAAACCATTATCCATGTAAAATCATTTGAAATAATGCGATAAAGATATAAAAAATAGTAATAGGTACAAATATAATGAAAACCAATTAGTTCATTGAAATCCATGAAAATATATGAGAATTGTCTCTTCATTAAATAATAAACTATTATCCTGTAAAATCCCATAGTCACTCTTGAAATCGACTTCCTAAAAAATAAAATAAAATAATATCATATAATGAATAAAGAACCAATTAATTCATCTTTGGAAATCATATTCAACAACCTTTCAAATAACCAATTTAATTGAAAAAACATTTTTGGTATACTCCAAAACATCATCTATGTTGAATGAACCATCACCAAATGCATTGGATTGTTGTATCCTTGGAGCACATATTATCATACAAAATTTCAGAGTACCATAAAATTTTAAAAATATAATATATTTAAGTCAACCATATCATGGAAAATGTAACAAAAATAGGATTTACAATCCCAAATCTCATGTTCCTCTTTTAACTGGTTAAAATTATAATAAATAAGAATTTAAATTTTGATATCATTTATTTAAAATAAAATATATTATTAAAATGGGAAAATAAATTAATATAGAAATCCATGAAATACTAGAGAGGATTTGTTTAACAAAAAATTAACACGATGGATGAAAAATGGGATCTTGTAGAACACATATAAAAAATTTATTTCTTTTACACATTTTTATAGAGTGCGCCCATGTGGAAAATATAGAGAAAAAATCCCATTCATATTATATATATTAAATAAATTAAAAAATATTATGAACTTAATAAATAATATAAATATATATTAGTAAATTCATAACATAATATAATGAGTATTAACATATAAGAGAAATAGTTGTGAGAAAAACCCCAAAACAATGAAATTAACATTAAAAAAGAAAAAATATTTTACATGAGCCCTGAATCCCATCATATGTACTCTACCATAATAAATTAAAATATTATATTAAATATTTACTTGATTCAAAAACATTTTCATGTTTATTTTTCAATTATCAATATTTTTATTTCATATATTATTATGATTCATATATTTACTATATTATTAATATTTATATAAATCATTTGGGATAATTCATTTTATTACCCCAAAAACCATTATGTTATAATAGAAATGGTAAAATTTAATTATCTATGGGTTCTAATATTATAAAAACTAGCATGGTATGTTATTAATATTATTAAAAAATAATATATGTTCAACCAGTCATGAAACCATCACTATTCCATGAACATCACTTGAAAATATTATTTTTAGGGTTTAAAATTCCTATGATTGTGCTTTGTTATTTTTTTATTATGACTGAAACATTACCATTATTTGATGACATTAAACAAATTACATGAATTTTAATATTATATTCAATCATAAAATATATTCTAAATTTCATCTATAGAGGACATGAATTTATGAAAAACATCATCGATCAAATGGATTGTATAAAACTACCATAATTAGTGATGTTTTCAAAAGAGATTAAAATAAGGGATTTTTTTAGATTTATAATAAAATTATTCTGTTGTAAAATTTATGTTTAGGTTTAATATATAATATTAACAAATTTATTGAAATGTGTAAGAGGATAATCGAATCGAAATAAAAATTTAAGCAAATATATTTTCAAATAAAAAAGGATTTCAAAAATTATTTAGGTGAGATGTAATAGATTTTATATCTAAATTTATGGGTAAAAGGGAAATAATACAATTTTAATTAAATCATGAAAAAATATGATATTTTTTAAATTAAATTTAATCCAATGGTTCATAAATATGAGAGGGGAATTTTTTTGGAACTCTTAAATCACTCCCCACACCTCGTAATTTGGTGGACTCAAAATACTCTAGAGAATGGAAATATGGATATTATAGAGCATTTTTTTCAAAAAAAAATATCAATATCCAAAATTTATTTTTTATTTAATTTGGAGATGAAATTTAACTATTGATTTGTTATAGAATGTATAGAATGAGTCACATTTTATAAGAAACATTCAATTCCATTTTCATAAATACATAACCATTACGTGTTAAGAATATAATATTAAATTGAAAAGTTTATTTTTAATGGAAAATAGATGATATTATAAAAAATTTTCCGTCACTAATTCATTGAAGATAACATTATTTAATGTATTATCAATTTATGAGATATTATTTTTCCTCAAATCCCCATTAATTTTATTGGCATGGTTGTTCTCATAATTTTAATTTGAAATTATCTATATAAATTTTTAATTCATAATTTGACTTACGAATAATTTCATAACTAATTTATATATCCCTCAAAATCATGAATCAATATAATTCGCCAAAATATTAGAATTTTTAACAATTATAAAACTAGTTATTTGGAATTATCTTCTACATTAACAAGAACATTATTGATATTTCATTAGAATTTAGAAAATTATCTATATACAATATATTTAAAATATACTCATAAAACATATTGATTTAATTATTAATGAATATAATCATATCCCACCATTTATAATATTATTTTATTCATTCTATCTAGTGATATTTTTTTAAGGTAAAGTGTCAAACTTTTCATAACAACTAAAATGATATATATGAATTTTGAAAATTATCTTTTTTTATATATTGAAAATTAATATTTATAAATAAAATTATTTGTAAAAAATTATAGTACATATTGAATCTATTTATTTATAATAAAAATACTGTAGTACATGGTGATAAAATTTTTTTAGAATAAAAATACTATTTTCCCAAATATTAAAATAATATTTTTCTGTTATCCCTTTATAAAACAAATTAATTGTGATAATGCTGGAAAACACCCAGCACCAAAATCACTAATTATTGAAATATATTTATTCCTAAAATTTTTAACTGGACCTGATCCACCATATCCCTATGTCCTCTCCTAACCAACTATCCTGATTCTCCACCACACCTCGTCTCCACATCAGCCTCCCACTCCCCAATCCATTATCTATACCACATAACTGCTACTTATTTTACCCTACCATCCCTCCTCCCACCTATGACTCCTCCTTATCATCTCCTCTACTTCATTACCACTTTGTATATTCACTTTACATTTACCTACCAATCCCTTTATCGTTCTCTCTATTATATCCATGCCTACATTTCTAAAAAATCAGTCCTCACCCCCACTTTTGTCCACACCTATCTATATAATCTTCCTCCACACCACTGTTTCTAATCCATAGAATTTATCCTCCTTAATGTTAGGTTATTAGCATCTCAGAATCTCATATATCATCCCTTCTAGAAAACCTATTTCTCTACAATAGTTTTCCTTAAAAAATATATGTGAATGGTTTTTTACATAAAATCATTTTGATGATGGACTTCCATATTTGTGTAATTTCAAATCATCCTTTTTGAAAAATTAATTTTTAAAACACACCCAATTATCTATCTAGAAAAACTATCATGATGCTTCAGTTTAGTAGGGTTTGTGTTAGAGTTTCCCTTATAATCAGTCACCTTCACTTCTCTCAAATCCTAACTATGTTTACATCGAATGTATTTTTATAAATTTAATCGACGCCTATGTAATTTTGTAGATATGTTGTTTCTGATAATATTTAAATTCAGTAATGCATTGGTAAAAAATATCTCTATGGGGTGATACACATTATAATTATTTTAATAATTAATTCCTATAGTATTTCAAAAGGAATAATATCATTTCTTTTCATTTCCTTTATATTCCAAAAAATACTAGTTTGTATAAGAAGTGATTTTATCAATTATAGACTATGAAAAAAATGAAAATAATATAAAACCTATGAGGATTGATACATAGTTATTTTATTTTATTATTGTTTTTTGTATTATTTCAATCTTAATATAATTTTTTTCACCTGTTATGAAAATAAAATTTAATATTTTTTTTAATAATAATTGTAGATACATCCACAGATAGAAGTCTCACAAGGCTAATATTTTTTAATATTGGAAATTTTCATAGAAAATTCCCACAACTATTAATAATGTAATATTTTATAAATTTTGAAACCTATGTTTTTATCTTGATTAAAGTGGAATATCCTTCATGTGTTTATGATTTTCCAGAGCATGATAATTAATGATATATATGGTTTCATTACAAGGTAACATATAATTTTATATTAATCTATTTTATATTTTCTCATTTTTTCAATTTTATATTGTTATTATCCATTTACATTACGATACTATATAAAATAGTTGAATAATTTATTATTTAAACTATCATATATAGTTTAATAAATTAATTTTTAAAATTAAAATATTTTCTTTGTATATATTTTTTTGGTGTTTATTTTAGATGGTATGTATTATTAATTTTTTTAACTATATGTTTCTTCTATAAGACATTCTATGAAAAATGTTTTCCCTTAAATTTTGTTTATATTTCAAATATTTCATTCCAATAAAATGAAGATAATTAAAATATGTTTCTTTAATGTTCTTCGATTATCAAAAAAAATGTAAAATATATTATATTATTTTCAAATATGTGATAGCTATTAAATTTCAATGCTTTATATTTCATGTGATTCCTATTTTTTTTTTTTTTTTGCACTAATAGATTCTTATATATATAGGAAAATACTTATTTCATTTCTTACTTCAAAATCCATGTTTTATTTTAAAATTGATATTTTTTCTCAATTCAATTATCTTCCAAATAGAGGTTATTTTGTAAAAAAATTCTTTTTATTGGATTCCATGTTGTGAGAAAATATAAAATAATAATGATCATTTGAATTTTGAGAAACATGTATTATATTTTAATAAAATTTATCTTTCATTATTGTCATTTATTACATCTGTTAAAAATGTAATAAATCCTTCATTTTTGAACCGATGTTATTTTCTATTTATAGTGACAGATTTATTACATGTGTAGTAATTTTATTATTTTTGGAATTTACAATTTTAAAATAATTCTCTTATTAACAATTTAATAGTTTTCACATTTCCAAACATATGTTTTTATAGTTTTTTTAGGGGTATGTCCTTCATGTGGGTGTGGTATTGTCGATTGTGAGAATAAATTATACATGAATTGTGATTTTTAAGGAAACAATGTATAATTTTAATTGAATTTATCTTATTTTCTCTTATAATTTAAGATATTTTGATATGATTTCATAATAGACTCAATGGAATGATTTTGTTTCTGTTATGTTATATAGACTACCATTGTCATGTTATATTATTTTGTTCGTAGAATGTGCGTTTTTTATTCTATGCTTACTGAAATTTTTGAGAATAATAGTTGTTATAGTGGTAAAATTTACATTACAGTATATTGATAACTAAAAAACATAATTATTGACTCATTTTAATAAAAATTTGAATAATGTTTCTTCAGTACAACTATTTTTATTGATTTACATAAATAATTATTTGGTTAGTTTATTTTTATTTGAATTTTCATTCTTATACCTCTATTTCATTATTATGTATCAATTAGTTAATCAATGAACATATTTATGTATCATATTTGACCTATGTATATAGAAAATATTGTAACAAAAAAATCGTTACCCATTAATTCATAATTCAACCCCTATATTTGGATTGTATTTTATGTCATTGTTTGACATCATTGACATCATTTACTATTGTAACCAGTTTTGTATAACAAATTATATAAAATTAAATTAATTGATAAATATTGAATATATATAGTAATTATACTATTTTTCTTCAATAACTTTGATATCATTTTATAAAAAATGTACAGAAAAGATATTATCATCAATTAAATGAAAAAAATGGATTATTAGTTGTATTTTTCAATTTATGGTATTCATTAAAAATAGAATATACATCCAGATTTCATATAATTTTTAAATCAAGATAATATTATCATATAAATATCCTTACTGTATATTTTCCATGTGATTAATTTTTTTTTCAAAATGCATCATATGGTGTGATCTCATAAAACTATATATGATATTATCCTTGTCAAGTATATAAAGGATTGGTTACTTGAATTTTAATTATCAAATGGTATTCCTTTTATTATATATAGTTTTGAAGCCTATTAAAATCTATATATTTTGTTTCATGTTAATCACATAGATTTTAGAGTCACCAGGGTTGATAATTCAAGGTCATGAAGGTCAACCAAATAAATTTATACATATCTGAATTTATCCATTAAGATTTTCCTTATGAATTTTTGTATCTTTAATAAAATTATGATTCCTTATTAAAATTTTTACATGTGGGAACTAATATTATCTATTAATCCAATGGTATATCAAAAACAAGAAATTGATTGTTTCAGGATAGTGAAAAGTATACTGTAAAATATTGACTGTCTATAATCAAATAACCTATATTCTTCATAAAACACTAGACATATTCACTTATTTTGTTTTTATAATGGATATTAAATGTTTTCATAAAGTCACCTATAATTTCCAACTTTTCAAATAGAACCAGTGGGATTATAAGAGTTAAAGAAAAACATAATGCGCATTTGTGGAAGAGTTTAATACCCACAATTGATGATTTCTATAAATATATAAAATTATATAATTAGTATTCTAGGTTTGACCATCAAATTAGGTATCATGAATTAAAATTAAAATAAGTGGATTTATAATAAAATTATTTAAAATATTGGTATATCCATTATGCATTAGTTTTTTATTTTTTTTGTGTGACATTAACTTATATAGAGTGCTCATGGAATTGATTAAATAAATATTCATTAAATATTTTAACATATTTGTAGTTTTATTATTTTTTTGATTGGATCCTTATGTATCTAGGGATAAATATAGATCATGGGTAGCACTATTTGAATGGTTTAGTGACTTTTCCATGAAATAAGCCATATAATAAATTGGGAAAAATTATTTTTTGGACTTGAGAGTTGATTTTTCGTAATCAATTTATTTTTTATATAAAAATATATGTAGATTCTAAAATGATTAGGGTAGAAGAATCTTTGTAAAGACATAATAATTTATTTAAATAATAATTTTAATGATCATGGATATTATTTTAAATGATTCAATAATAATTTTTTAAAAATTATATTCCCCCATGATGAAATTTTCCGAGAGGTGTGAAATTTAAGTAAAGTATGAAGTGGAAAGAAAAATTTCAAATGTAAATAATAAATAAATAACTCATTTAGTGTTCTTATTAAAATGAAAAATGAATTGAAGAAAAATTTAGTATTATTATATTAAATTGATTTTATGATAATTTTTGATGAAATAGACTGCTGTTCTGGATGATGTGACTTGTTATCCATAGCCCCTGAGAATAATTAGACATCCAATGACTATTAATTAAATATTATTATTCTTTTATTGAAGAGTAGTGGGAATTATTATTCTAATATTTTTTTGAATTAAATTGATCATAAGTGTTTGTTGTAAATTTTCAAAAAATTTAAGGTTCTCTAATATCTGTAAAACATGATTTTGAAAATCCAAAAATACTATAGAGATGAAAATCATTGGTTTGTTAATTGAGTTGAAATGTTCCTAATTAATTAGTAGAGTAAATTGTTGTGTAATTATTTCTTGTTGAAATTTTAATAGTAATAACCTTGATAGATCTTATTATGATGGTGGAAAATTTATATCTAGATATAACATGATATCAATAATAATATATTCATTAATAAAGAAAATATATATTAGTAAATTAATCGGAGATGATGAGGTATTCTTGAAATGACGGTGAGATAATTTTTCGGATAGACCATTTCACAAAATTTCAAATATTAATTTAGATGATGGATTGTGGATTATGTTTAAGAAAGGAATAAGTATTAGAAAAGTATAAAATATATATATTATTAGTTTATTAGATATTATGAAGATGTATCATGAAAAAATTCATCTATTTTTTTGGCTGTGAAAAAATGTCATATTTATATATTAAATTCATAATATTTGATTTTTCATTAGGTTGTAGGGGGTAATTCGGTGCAAGAATAATTATTTCATCCATTGAAAATATAATTTTGAAGTAATTGGTTATTTCAGTATATTTCATGATTATATTCCGTATGAATCACATTATTTTAATAATCATTATTTTTCATTTCATGATTAAAAACCCACAAATCTCTTATTATTGGGTGAAAATATTTTTAAATATATATAATTATATATATTTATAACATAATTTGAAAATTATACTATAATATTAAAATATTTTGTTTTTCCCTAGATGAGTTATCATCATCAAATAAATTATAGTTTAGTTATTTTGATTGTGTTTAGTTGAGAGGAATTACACCCAAGCCCTTATATACTGAGAAGGAAAGAATCTATAAGGTTTTCAGCATGCCATAGCCACTGGTCACATGGAAATTTTATGTGACAATATACCCATTTAATAAATAATATATATATATAACGGTATTATAAAATACTCATTCATAGGTGTTGAAATAGGTATTGAAACACCATGACTATTCAATTAACGAAATTGTTTATATATTGTGTTTTTCTTCAACCATCATAGTGTTGATAAAGGAATTTTCCAATGGGGGTGGTTTTTTATGGATTTTTTATTTTATGTTATAATTGATAATAAAGGAGAGATGAAAAATGAATACAATTTACAAAGGATTATTACATATATTTATATGGTGTAGTCTTCCATTTATTGAAAAAAATTGGACTAAAAATATAAAAGGAAAATGAGTCAAAACCTATAGAAGGATGAACATTATTTATGTAGTATTTGTATAGTTTGATGAAGGGAATGTTAATAGTGTTTTATAGTTGATTCGACCAAAAATTTAGAGTTACAAGAAGTGAAAAGTTTTGAAAAAGTAGGATTCATGGTGAAGGAAATTGAAATGTTGGTAAAATAAAAATTCTTAAAAATGATGTAGTTTCATGACCATTACACATTGGAATAATACAAGGTTCATCAATGCTGGGACATTCTTAGAGAATAATATTTTTTGTGAGAGGATAGTTTTTTAATGTCATAATTTGATTGATCAATGTTTACTAGGCGGATTAATTACTCTAAATTCACATAACATGGACACACAAATATTTCATACTCAAAACATGAACATTATACAAACAGATGATTCATGGAAAGTGAGATTGAGGGATCAAGTGTGATTGATGGTGTAGAAACATTTTCTAACTATGATTTTCAAGATGACATGAGGGATATAATTGAAAAAAAATGATATAGAAAAATTGATAGAATCCAATCCCAATGGTGTTGCTAATCTTAATGTGGATATTGAGGGTTCTATTGGAAATATTGTAATTTAGAGAACAAAAAATAGCGTATTGGGTGCTTTGCTGAATGAATCATCAGTGTATGTTTAGAATCCAATGTAAGGATAGAGTAAATATTTTCTGTATATATAAATATTTATGAATTAAAAATATTGATTACCTTAAAAGGGACACTTTGTCTGATAGATTACCTGACACGCAACAATGTGTTTCTATAGATTCATATATTACATGTAACAGTGGGTTATACCAACAAATAAAATATTATTAATATTATTATTTTATGTGGTAGTGATCACCTATCTATTTTTTTATTGGGAATGAATCTGTGTAATATAATATGCATAGACATGTTTATAAAATGTTTGTAGATTCATCAAATAAATTTTATAGTCTTAAAATTAAAATAGAAAAATTGAAATCTAAATGGTAAGTATTAATGAAGGTAGTTTTACCTAATTTAAGGGTGAACCCATTTTATATATTACATTTGAAACATTTTATTTTTTATACAATAAAAAATAAAAAAATTTGAAATTGGAATATTAAAATTTACATTGGGTGTTTTTTTGGTATTTTTATAAGAACATTCAAATTTTAATGAGTAGTGAATAATATTGAATATGATTTCTATGCTAATTTTTCGTCGAATTTATTTTTTTAGTTATATTATTTATTTATATAGTTTTAATGAAATACTAAAATCAATTTTTTATCAGTTAAAATAATGTAGTTCATTTGATGAAATTTCACATTGAATTTCAATAAAAAAACAAAGAAATATTTTAATAAATTTTAATTTGAAAACAAAATTGGTCATTACATTTACGGGATTAATTTTTTTTAAATTTCATCCAATTAAATGATTAAAACATTTGTAAATGGAATCCATTTTTGGAATAGTATAAATTTCTAATTTCTAATAATGGGAACATTTTATTTATATAATATATTTATGAAATTTATTAAAATATAATAAAATTATTAAAAGAAAAATAAACATAACAATATTGTGCAACTTAAACATAAGGACCAAAATGACCTATAATGCAATGACCCAAAATTTTGAATAAAATTTGTTTCCTAATTTTGTGTGTTATTTTATTTTTATACTCAACAAAACGGTTACATTTGATAACATGAGTATAATTTAAATGAGACCGTTGGGTTTGGACAGTTATATGACCATTGGTCAATATGACCATTGGAAACTAAATGTTGCGATTATTGTCTCTAAATACAGGTGATCTTGGTTAGTTAATATAGAAAGATGATTTGATGGCCCCATCCAGTAATCTCGGGCCAATCGAAGCCCATATAACAAAACATGGGAAGGAGGTAGCACCATTGGGCTTTGCTCTGGACCGAACCCAAGCCGAACTTCATCGTGTGAAGCTAGAACGGAATCGCCTTCGTGAGAAGTTCAAACTAATAGAGATTACTACTCCTGCGATGTTGGTTGAGCCGCCCTTAGATTCTCTCACCTTAGCACACCTTACACTTAGGTCCTATGTAGGGGTTATAAGTGGGTATGTATGGAGACCGTAACTGTCTTGTGTAATCCTTTGATATAAATAAAAATTTTGATTTCTCCTTATGATGAAGTATGTGAATTTTCAAATGTTAGGATAAATATAGTATGCATATTTTTGATGAATTCTAGAAAATGATATTTTAAAATATTTTTGTAAACGTTAAATAATTAATGATGTGTAATGATTTTCAAAAAATGGTCTTCTGCAAATGTGTTCAGTAAGAAATTTGGAGTCTAATAAGATCAACATATATTTTGATGAATAGTAAATTATGAATACTGATTTTACACTTAGGATTAGTAATGTGACCAATTGGATTATTAATCTCACTTAAAGAAAGTATTAATATAATTTAGACACCATGATTAAGTAGTGTGATTCAATAAAATTGGTAAATAACTATTTCAGAAATTATTAGTCAAGTATTATTTTTTTCAGGTGAATAGTGTTTTTTAATTAAAAATTAAATTAAAATTATTTAGAAAATTATTTTTATAAAATAGACTTTATTTTTGAATTCAGAACATAGATATTATGTTAAGGAAAGTTTTGGGGATTTTTCTGAAAAATTGAATTTTCGGTGAATGGTGTATTTATTTAAAAAGTAAAATTAAAATATTTATAAAATTATTTTTCTAAAATGGACTTTATTTTTGAAATCCGAGCATCGATATTTGGTTAAGGTGAAATTTTGGGATTTTTATGAAAAAGTTGAATTTTCAGTGAATAATGAAAATATAGTTTTTAAGTTACGGGTGTTTAATGACATCATTAAATTATGTATTAAGTATGTAATAAATATGGTAGACTTATGAATAGTAAGATAAGTTATGATGTGTCCCAAGTGGCCAATACCATGGGAAAATAACATGGGCAAGCCAATGGTTTTTCCAATACCACCAATGTGGTGTCCCATGGCCATTAATGTCGTGTCCCCTCACTTCCCCTATAAATACCAAGACATTATATCATCCTTCCGACTCCGAAATCATATTCAACGAAGTTCTGGTCTCCTTACCCCCCATAGAGTCCTCCAAAAGTTCCCCCAAGCCCTCAAGGTTCCAACCATTGAGTTTTTAGAGTAACGTCTTAAGGTAAAGGATCCTACCTCTCTCTTTCATTCCAAGTACTCTCTTTTATGTCATTTCATTTATGCTCCATGTTCTTATGTTGGAGGATGTTATTTTATGTTCATACTACTTTACTTTTAATGTTCATATGATGATATACCCCCTCATGATCTCATCAATTCATTTTATTAATGTTTAGGTGGCACCGTTATGCTGCCGAATTTCTAAGGGATTCTTTCACCATTCTCGTTTTCAAAATCTATTTTCATGTCAAGTCTTTCATATTCCTTTTTATTATATTGGGGTATGATATATATATCAATCATACTGATATTTTTTGTTCATATGATGAGATACCCTATTTGATCTCGTCAATTCATTTTTTTTATGTTTTAAGTGACGTCCTTAGGCTGCCGAATTTTCATAAGAGGAATCTTGTTTTTTTCTTCCTTCCATGTCTTTCATTTCATATGGTATGTCTTTAAAATTTCATTACCATGATCATATATCCTTTATTTCCTATCCCTATAATTTTTTATGGATCATTTATTAGTGGGTGACTCATTTCCCCACTCTTTTTAGTATTTTCTAAAACCCTATAACGTAGTCGTTATGCTGCAGAATGTTCGTCTCAAAATGTCTCTCTCTTTTTCTCAAATTATTTAATTTTATTAAGTTATTACTCAAAAATCATTATTCTACAGGGGTATTAAAATATATATCAAAATTTTCTATTTTAAATTCTGTTATTTGCATACATGAGACCCACTTTCCTTTTCTGTGGGTTTAAAGTGACATAAAGATCACGTCTTTAAAGCAGTTTTTAAAATGTTATGACTATGAAATGAAACACATTTAATTTATGCTATATGGGTTATTTATGAAATTATTGATGATGATATATGTGGATAACATGGTAATAAAGTCAAATTAAGTGTTTTCCTAGATAGCGCTCCAATGCATTGGGTAAAGACTTAATCTCTAGAGATGACCATTTTTAACGATATCTTGATGAATAACATTGGTAATTTTTAATGACACCTTAGGGATGGATCTTGGGGAAACGGAAATGACTGTATATGTTAAATTATATAGCCACATCTTCAAGTTATGAAATACGTTATTTTTATTATGATATGCCTCATTATTTCTTTCTCATGCCTTAAAATTCTTTTTCATGACCTTATTGATGTATCTCAAGTTCACATGTTAAATGTTTCCCTTGTTTCCCTTACTGGGCATTCTGCTAACCCTTTCTTTTGATGTATGTCCCCAGGTTATGAAATGCAATAATGAACCTAGGATGAACATAAGGAAAAACCTTTCAAGTGTTTAAGAAGAATGTTTTATGTTTTCAGGTATTAGGTTCCTGGTTTCCAAGACACTAAACCTTAAAGATCCTCAGTTTTGTATTTTGTAATGAATGTTAATGTGATAAAAAGGCGGGATGTTATATATAATCATTAAAAAAGTCATTGAGTTTATATATTCAGATCCTATAATCAATTTCTCTATTTTTTTCATTATTAGATGCACTGTTCATAGCAAAAACATGGGTGTAATTCCCTTTTAAAAAACTTACAAGAATACCACACCTCCTCCACTATAAAAAAGGCACTCCATCGTCCCAATTATTCACACTTATAAATCCATTTTTTAAAAACAATATCTAATAAAATAATCTCTCAAAATTACAAAATTGATCCTAGTGTCATAAATTTTTTACGAAATACATCCAATGAATCCCTTTGGAGAAACTAAAATGAGTTACGCAAATAAGAGGCAACATCCTTCCTCAATCCCTTTTGTTTTATTTTCATTCCTCACCATAGTAAATATTATTATTAAATGATTATATAATAAATTAAATGTCCTAAATATAATGTGATTTTTTCACTCTAATATTTTTACCAATAATTACAAAGACATCCAGCTAATGGGTGATGAACTTACCGCTCTTTTGTAAGACAAACTACTGCCTCCCGAAATGATGTTGTTTGCTTTCCCTTTACCACATTTCCTTGTTTAGAATTATGATGGAAAATATTTTTTTTATATATGATTTTTTTTATATTTATGATTTATTTATTCTTCTGTTATTTTTATATTCACATACCTTCATTATTTCTATTTTGTTTAAAAATGGTAACGTCATTGGTGGAAATCATGACTCCCGCATCCTCAAAGTTATGTGATACGTTGACACACTACATGGAATTCAATAATGTAGAGATTGATAAAAAATATGTTTTATATATAACATATATATTATATTAATAATATATTTTTCTTTTGTAAAAATATAAAATCATTTTTTTAATACCTTTTCCCATACTAAAAATGTGATAGCATTGTTTGTGGATGTGTGTGGATAACCACCTCCTCGATGTGATGTGATTCCTTTTACATCACAAGAACTATATATGTGATTATATATGATTAAATAATATGGTATTTATTATGTATTTTAATATTTTAATGATATGTCTCACTTACCTTTTTTCATAATGGTAATTGAAAAATGGTAATGTTACTCATGTGTATGTACGTCCTTCCGTCTCCATGATTTTAATGTCGGTTCATTTTTCAAAATGATATTTCATGATTCATATATAAAAAAGTATATATATATATATTAATAAAATAAAAATTTAATGATTATTATTTTTTATTTTTTTATATAATGTCCCCTCTGACCATAGTTGACCTATGAAATTCATTTTTGACACATTTATAGACTAATGTCAAACACCCGACCAAAACATAATTGTTTAAGTAGTTGTTTAAACCATAGTAACAATTTAAATTAATGTAATGAGATACATGAAAAAGGGTTTGAAGAATGTATATAATTAGAATTATTTTACTATTCAAGAAGATAAATTCCCGAATAACTTGATGGACCCAATGAATTGAATTTCAATTCAATCACATTTCATTGATACATTTTTTAATGATATCCAAAATTATTTTTTATAAGGTTAATATATTTCTCTATGCCATACTATATACATATATAATCTATTATCATGCCACTCAATGTTTTGAAATGTTACTCTTCTATGGGTTTTATTATATAAATGTTCAAAGTGGCCTGTGACATTTTAAATGTTTAAATATTTATTCCATTTCATTAAATATTCTTGGTATTGTTTTTTATAAATATATATATGAATATAAATGGTTTATAAATGATATTTTATGTATATTTTTAATTACATCATAAAATTTTCAAAAAGGAATATTTTTACATGTTTTATACATAATATTTTAACAAATGAAAAATGGAATGTTATATTCTTAACGTACATGGAGAAAATGAAATTTTCACCACTGTGGCCATTATGTTATTTTTGGCTTCCTTTTCAAGATTTAATGATTTCTTAAATGAAAATCTGTATGTTTTTTTGGTATTTATTTTTTTCATAATAACGGTGAATTTTTAAATGAAAATCGAATTATTGAATGAAAATGGTATTTTAATATCTGAAAGTGATATATATATGAGTTTAAATGAGTTTTTAAAATGTTGAAATGTTTAATTTCATGTTGTGGTTCATAGAAATTATAAATAATTGGTTTTTGTAGATAGTTCTTGGTGATCACATTATATTATAAATGATAGGTATGCCCATATAGTTCTCCAATGATTTGGGAAATGATTATATTTGATGGATACTTATATTGGAAGGTGTACATATTGTTATTCCAATCTGTAAAGGGGTTTAAGAGATTTTTATGGGATCAATGTGATCAATTATCAAGTTTCCTACTTGAATTTTCAAGGATTATATTTATTTTCAATGAAATAATTTATTTTAAAAAGATAAATTTAATGATACTTATTGAAAAATAATAATCCCCTTTTTGTCTAAAATGTTATTTCTTAATTTAAGTATTTTCATGAGTTTTAATGATTATTAATTGAGTGGTGGTCTCATTTTTTTATATCTTATACCAAATGTTTTTGGAACTTTCCATTTTATTATTCTTTTTAATAGGACATAAGTGTGATTAATGGATTTAAATAATTCAAGTTGAATGTCAAGATGTGTTTTATTTAAATAAGTCCTGAATTATTTTAAAAGTATTCGATTATAGAAAAACATCGATACTATTAATCATTGTCTTATATTTATATTAATGGTTTTTTATATATTATGGCTTAATTATATAAAAATCTAAACATAAATGGATTTGAAATCTAAAATAATGTAAAATAATTGATATTACTCATGATTAGGTAATATTCTAGGCTGGAGCATTATAATGGGTATCAATGTTCAGTTTTGATTACTTTTGTGGTTACGGTAATATTAATTAAATTCCATCATAATATTTTACCTAATGATCAAGTTAAAATGTTATATAATTTGAAGATTACCGTGTTTTTTCATCTTGAAATTTTTTATTTAGAATGGTTTTCATAGAAGAGAACAAGGATGAATTTATGGGAAGGATATGAGAGGAAGATATCCTTCCAAATGAACATTCTGAGATGGTTAGAAACGAAACAAAACAATTATTCATAGTTATAGATTAGTTGAAATATGAGATAACTTGTGGAGGTATCTATTCTGGAGTGGAACCTGATATACCCCAATAGAATATGTTTTTTGGATCATTTCATAAGGAAATATTCTCCATAATTCTATAGTGTCTGACCTAGTAGTATATGAAGAATGGATCAATGCTCTAAAAAAGATATATGATTTCACGGTATATTCAATACATAAAATGGTAACCATTTCCATTTATCATTTTGAAGTTGAAGCATATGGATGGTGGTATTTTTTTATGAATACCCGAGAAATAAAGGATATTGATGGCATGGAATTGGAAGCATTCAAGGAAAAATTATTTGAGAAATATTTACCTCTGGTTGTTCAACTATGAAATGAAAAAGAAATCATGTAATTGCGGAAAAAAGATAAAGATTCTGTATCTACATATGAAAGGAAACTCACACTACTTTTTAGGTATGTACTAGATTTTATTCAGAATATTCATATAAAAATTGATTGGTTTTACTCAGGACTGAAAGAATGTGTATGAATAGATTTTATTTCCTTAAAATTTTAAATATATGAGAAATTTGTTTGTTGTACTGAAGAGTTTGAGATGGAGTTCTCTAACACTAATATTATTTTTTATGAAGAAATAAAGTGGCGATGAAGATGGTAAGAGATGGGGAAACTAGAAACAATGAAATCTGGAGGTACAAAAATTATGTGCTAATATTATAATAAGGGTAGAAAAAAGAAACCTAGAGATTTTATGATAATGTCATGGAAGTGTTACAAATGTGAGAAGTTTGTCCACATGGCCTGTGAATGCATGGAAATAAATTATGAGGAATAAAATAATGTGGTAACTTATATCCATATTATTGTTAGATTATTCAGCTATAATAATGTGAATCATTGTGATAATTATTTTCCAACATTAGTTTTATAGGAAGGAAATCATCATGGTCTTAAATAAAAAGGTGTTTCAATGTCCTTTACTACTACTATAGTTTATGTTGGACCATAAATGAAGTGGGAAAAGGTATGTTACAGGTTTTTTCATGTTATTCTAATACCCTGTTTGATTCTAGATGTTCACATTTTTCATTTCACATAAATTTTCATGAAAATTAATAATATCTCCTCCTGAGGGTAAGATATAAATTTTTGGTAAAAACTCTTTTAGGATGTATCAAAGAAACCAAGATTTATAAGAATATATCTATGGTTATAAGTTGGATGGAAATTCCTTCGAATCTTATTGAACTAGCCATAATGGATTTTTATATCATTCTTGGTATGGATTGACTCTCATTTTATCATGATAAGATAGATTTCAGTCTTAATAATTCATTTATCACTAGTTTCGTGAATTTTAAAACCTACCAATAAGCTGAGAAATTGATTAGAGATGTAACTGAATGTTACTTAGCTCAATTTTATAAAATAAATAAAATGTTAAAATTAGTGATGTTCCTATATTAAATAATCACATGGATGTTTTTATGGATGATTTTTTGGTGTTATTCCTAAACAAGAGCATGTGTTTACTATTGTATAGGTAGCTGATTCTAATCCAATTTCTAAATCCCCTTCTTTAATGAATCATGTGGAAATTTTAGAATAGAAAACGAAATTATAGTAGTTATTATATAATGGTTTCATCCATCCTAGGACATATGTATGGAGTGATCCCATGTTGTTCATTAAGAAGAATTGTGGATCAATGAGACTATGCATTTATTATAGGGAATTGAACAAAAACACTCTTAAGAACAAGTATACTTTGCCTCGTATCAATATTTTGTTTGATTAGCTATAGGGAGAATATAATTTATCAATGGTTGATATATGGATTGGGCACAATTATTTTCTAGTGAAGAATGATAAAATTACGAATACCATATTTCGAACCATATATAGCCACTGTGAATTTGTATTTATGTTGTTGGGGTTATCAGATGCACTTTCATTATTCATAGATCTTATGAATTGATTTTTTTAGGATTCTTTTATAAGTGTGTGGTTTTGTTTATTAATGGAATTTTTTGAAATGTCAAAAGGAATCTTAATGGAATCTATGGATAGTTTTTCAAAACATAAATTAAAATAAACTATAATAGAAATTTTGAAATTTCAAATTTCATTTTCAAAGAAAATAATTTAATGGTCACATTGATTATATATATGGAATAACATTTGATCCTGCTAAATTTAAATTTGATAAATAATTTCCATGTTCTAGAAATATCATTTAGATTCGTAGTTTTATTAGATTAGAAGGTCACTGATAATGTTTTTTTTCAAAACATTGCACGGTTTTCTATCCCACTGACTCTGTTAATGTGAAAATGAGTAAAATTAATCCTGAAAAAAGAATGTGATGATTTCTTTTAGAAACTGTAATGAAAAATGGTGAATGCTCATATTTTTACCTCACCTTCCAGAGATGGTGAAGTCTTCATCTTTAGTAATTATTCATTTAAAGGAATTGGATGTGTCCAAATATAGAATAATTAAGTAATTTATTATTCTTCAATTTAATTAAAACCTACTAACAAAAATTACACTACACATGTTTTTGAATTAACTAATAATTTTGGAATTAAAAATTTTGTGTGATCGTTTGTTTGGTGTAAATTTTAAAATATATACTGATAATAAATTATTGAAGTATATATTCAATATAAAATAATTTAACATGAGACCAAGAATATTTTTTTAACTGATCATGGATTATAATTTCAAAATTAATTTTAATCTTGGAAAATTAAACAAGGTGGGTGATGCATTTATTTGAAAAACTAATGTCACATTAACCATGCAATATTTTAATCATGACTATTTGGTTAATGAATTGATGATTCTTTTCCCAAAAGTTATGGATTTTGGGAAATCCTGTTTTCTATTTTAGGTTTTATTGTAGTTGTATTTGTTTATAATATTTAAAAGGGACCAGAATGTGGATAATTATTCCAAATAAAAGGTAGAATATATAAATAAATGTATGTTTTCAAAATTTAATAAAAGGGAAATATAAGTTTTACAAGTTTTAAAAGTATTTTTTCCCTTTTTATTGATAGTTAATGAAATAATTTTTTACTAAAACTCATAGCACTCAATTTTTTATTCATATACGAAGAAAAAATGTACTGGTAGTTTTGGGAGTATTTATTGAGAGATGAAATGAACATATATTGTAATGGCCCCGGACCCCTCTGGTCCATTCCTTTGTTGAAATCAATATGGTCAACACGACACACGTTATAATGATAATTTTTTAATACTGATGATAACGTAAAAGTATGTTAAATAATAATGATGATGACATAAATTGTATGATTAATTAAACTAAAATGATAATAATCATGATAAAATGATTTAATGGGTGTTATTATTATTAATGATGTGAAGTGGGAAAGTGTGTGACCCATTAGACGTTGATAAATGAAACATGCGATTTATTATTAATTTAATAACTGTTGAAATTAATTTTGATTAATAATATTGGGTGTTGTGTTATTAATATTATTCATAATATTAATAATAATGAGAAATTATTGAAATGAGTCATGGTATTTATTGCAAAAAAATATATGAAGACGAACAGTAGAAGCATGGTGGTACGTTAATAAAATTAAAGGTGAGTTCGTTATTATTATTATGTTAAATAATAATAATAATGGTGGTGTAAAAGTATGTTGGGTTTATTAAATTGAATGGTTTTAATTTAATAAAAGTGTTTTCAATTTAATCAGTGTGAAATAAAAATAAATAGAATTAAATAATTAAATTGACGAATGTTATGAAACATTGACGTGGCCTAGTTAGATTCAGATATCCAACGGGGTGGTTTAACTTGGTCAATGCGATGAGCATAAATATTATCATTATTAAAAATAATAACAGCAATGAGTTAATAAAATAAGTTGATGAATTGTTATTATATTTGAAAAAAATAAATAACAATGATGGAGTAAAACTATGTGCAAGAGGTTAATGAAATTAAATGTATTAAAAAGGGGTTGAATATGTAAGTTATATTAATTTCGTTTTGTCATTTAATTCAATTAAATTAAATGGTTTTGAGTCACATGGAATGGTTTTAGTTTAATATGAGAATAATTATGGTAATCTAATTTAATGGGATTAAATTATAACATTAATGATGGGTGTTATTAATATTAATTTTATTAATAATGACATTGAAGTGAGACTAGAGAGATTACCATGTGATGGAATAATAAGGAAAATAATAATAAAACCCATAAAGGAATGATGGTTGGGTCGTGTTTGGCATGGAATGAGTAAGGGGAGGCGCCACTTTTGGTGGAGTGAGGGGATTATGGAATAAAGAATTAGATTACAGAGAGAAAGGGTTTATATGAAATAAAGATTTAAAATTTAAAGTATTAAAATAAATAAGTTAAAAATAGAAGTCAATCATATGGATAATGCACACCAATTTGAGAAATATTGTGCGTGGGATTTGGAATTGAAGAATAAAATGGTTAAATAAAATAATAATAATATAATAATGTAATTTTTAATTTTGTTTGGAAAACTGTGATTCATCCATAACTTCTTCCTGCGACGTTGGTTTTACGAAACGTCTGTGGCAGTGCACCCTGACTATGAGATGGAAATTATGAGTCCAATATTGGATGCCTTTTTCTGGTTTTCGGATCGGGTACCCGAAATGCTCATGAATTAATAGATTTAATATTATTATTAAATCTCGACCCGTCGTAACTCCCACGTGCGATATCTGATTGACCTGCCGTCAGTGGCGATGTGATCCTATCATTAATATGGTCGATTCAAGTCTAATTTTGGATATTAAATTATGGTTCGTGGCTCGGGTCCAAGAAACACCCAATAATAAAAATATCATTATTATTACGGTATCTTGTATCCAACGTATCACCCTCATACAGTATCGGATTGACGAACCGTCAGCGGCAGCGTAACCCGGAAATTATGACAGTCATTTTAAGACCAATGATAAATACATTTTTATGAATCATGTCTTGGGTCAATTAAACACCTATTATTAATTGATGTTATTATTATCATTAAACGCTTGGAAACCGCGTGACATGTCATCTGTTGACTAGTCAAACAACGTAACAGTTATACGGTCACGTTGTGTATTCATTAATACACATTGAGTACCATTTTACCTTTTAGTTTCCTATATAAGAGAGGGTCATGTGTTTTTTATGGACCTCTCTTATTCTCCGCACGGCGACGCTCCCGGATGACCTAGAAGCCGTCCTCCTAACATCTTCTTCCCGACTCAGATCGTCGATCCGTCAGTGACTGTGGGATCATGTCAATGAGGATAACATCATACACCCTGTTTCGTTCCCTCTTCTTCGACTTCCCCTCCGCAGTTTCCAACCAAGGAGACTTCTGATAATTGACGGGAACGATGGACTTTGACGAACGACTCTAAAAAGGTATGTTAAACATATGTTCTTGTATTCTCTTTTCGATCATATTTCTCCCATTTTTTCCATGCTATGGCATGTGATCTACATGTTGAGGGAGTTTCTTGTGTTTTTGATTCATTGGTTCCGCGATGTCCTTGGTGGGTGCAGTCATTCTGGGAGAAGCATTGTGATCGTGGTGGTCGTGTTCGTAGAAGGACATCAAAACCTGTTGAGGTAGAGATCTTACCTTCGTCTCTCTAAATTTGTGCCTCAAGCGGGGTGGGTTTCTTCTTGTTTGTGTGAAACACTTTGAAACAGGTTAATAAAGATAATAACGGGATTATATAATGGGGATGTGAATTTTGTGAATGCAGTTACATTATTTATATCCAGTTATATTATGTTGTGAATTGAATGAGCATCTGCCTACAGAAAATAAAGGTCGTTGGTGGTCTTTTCTTATGCAATTAAATGATTCCCTCATGGATTTTCTTATGGATGAAAATTTTATTGAACGTGGAAATTGTTTAATCACGTATGGTTGGCTGATTAAATAATCGAAACCCTTGTGTGATCTCCCCGGTTGATCAAACTGAAATAATAAACATGTGGGTGCTAGTTAGGGGTTGTTTATGTGAAAGGGGGGTGTTTTGTGGGTTGTAGTGGATCGGGTGAGTAGTGCGGTTGCGGTTGTCCTGGTTTTGGGTTGGTGTGAATGTTGTGTTAGTGATTGGTAGCGAGGCTGCAATAAATGTTATCAAAGGGATGATGATGTACGTGTTTTGGTGTGATTGTGGTTATGGTGGTTGGTAGCGGGGCTGTAGGGATCGGTTTGAATGTGAACGAACTACGGGTTTTCAATAATAAATAAAATGTGAAATAGTTAATGAATGGTGGGGCTTTGTAATGGAACATGAATAATAATCAATGGGGTTGGTTGGTTAATAAGAAGGGACTTTTTTGCGTTCCTTGTTTTTTCCTAACTTGATTTTTGGATGGCAGGGATATGTTTTATGAATGCTTGATCAAGTTTGGTTGGTTATGCCCAGTAGTTAAGGAAATAATAATATAATTCTACTAAAACATGAAAACCTATATGGAGTTTGGATTGTTTTTTGTATGTATGGTTCGACATAGCAGTGTCGTGGCACGTGCTTAGTTTCTCTGTTTAGAAGCCATAGGCAGGGCTGTGTGTTTGGTATACATATATATATTTATATCTTTGTGTTTTGTCGCACCCCACCCACGTTGTGCACTTAGTTCCAAACACTCCCATTTCATGTGAGAGGGTGCTTTCCCCTTAGTTACTAGCTCCTTCCCGCTACTTCTTCCATAGGCTGGGATGGCTTGAGGAGACCTTACACCCAAGACTCTCGGGTATGTTTCATTTGGGGTGGTTGTGGCCCAAGACACTTCGAGTAGGTTTACAATTTCCCAACAATCTTCGGGATGAGGCCCAGGTGTGTACGGGCGGGTTACGTGGTTGTGTGGCCCAGGTGTGTGTGGGCGGGATATGTGGTGGTGAGGCCCAGGTGTGTGCGGGCGGGATACGTGCTTGTGAGTCACAGGTGTGTTCTGGAAGGATATGTGGTTCTTGAGGCCCAAGTGTGTGCAGGCGGGAAGAGTGTGGTAGGGTTAGGACGTTCTCCATTAGGAAGAGCATCCAACTACTGGGAAATGGTGCAGGGTACCCAATACTCTTATTATTATATAAACTACTACTACCTGTTGTTTTGTGTTTTGGTGAGCGTGGATGGTGAGGTTGGGGGTATAGAATTCCTTAATAGGTTTTTGGTTTCTTCTTTTGTTCTCACGGGACATTAGGATGTCTCCCCACTTGTGCACGAGAGCTTTAGGTTTCCCTACAGAGTATACTTGTATGCCTACCCTACGTTTACTTTCAGGTTTCTAGGAGGACTACCAGGGCTGTGCGGGACCCTATTAGTTGGGATAGTTGGAGTTGTTGTAGTTTTCTATACTCTTGTTTCTTTTGGTATTGTACTTTTTGATCTCTCTTGTACATTAACCTTGTTTCAAAACTATTTAAACATGCATATGGGGTTGGTTTGGGTTTATTTCTATACACCTGTTCTTTGACTTTTTGGTGGTTGACTTGTCCTATTTCCCGATATTAAATAATAAAAAGGGTAATGCCTCCCATATTTGTGAAAACTCATACCGTTGGTGATCATCTCCACTCCGGGGCCTACTGGAGGCGGGACTCGGGGGGTCATTATCTCCCTTTCACCATTGCCAGCTCAGGAGGGGCATCTTTGGGGGGAGGGGGTCATGATAGAATGGTATCAGAGGTGATGTTTGGGAGATAGGATGGAGTCTGGATTTAGGAATAGTGAGGATTGTATGGGATGGTAGGGCAATAGTGTTGGTTAATGCGGGTGGAAGGGAGCTGCAGGAGGCTGGAATGCGGGTGGAAGGGAGCTGGTTGCAGGTGTTGGGGGGATGGTGTGGGCTAATTCGAAGGTGGTGGGGGGGGGGGGCTATTGCGGGCTAGAATGCTGGTGGCAGCGGGCTGAAATGAAGGTGGAAGGGGGCTGGTGTGGGCTGGATGTGGCTGGAGCAGGGCCAAATCCCGGCGTGACTGCGGCATGACTGTGGCGTGACCGCCGCATGACCGCGGCGTGACCACAGCGTGTTGTCCCAATCCAGTGACATCCACGGGGTAGCATCTTCCGGCCAGGAGCGAAGGGAGTGGGAGGAGGCTGGAATGCGGGTGGAAGGGGGCTAGTTGCAGGGGTTGGGGGGATGGTGCGGTCTGATTCGAAGGTGGTGGGGGTGGGGGGGGGGGGCTGTTGCAGGCTGGAATGCTGGTGGCAGCGGGCTGAAATGAAGGTGGAAGGGGGCTGGTGTGGGCTAGATGTGGCTGGGGCAGGGCCAAATCACGGCGTGACTGCGGCGTGACTGCGGCGTGACTGCGGCGTGACCGCGGCGTGACCACGGTGTGACCGCGGCGTGACCGATGCGTGACCACGGAGTGACCGAGGTGTGACCGCCGCGTGACCGCAGCGTGTTGGCCCAATCCAGCGACATCTGCGGGGCATCATCTTCAGACCAGGAGCGAAGGGAGCAGGAGGAGGCTGGAATGCTCGTTGAAAGGGGATGGTTGCAGGTGTTGGGGGGATGGTGTGGGATGATTCGAAGGCGGTAGGGTGGGTGTTGCGGGCAGGGGGGATGTTCAGACACAAATACACCGACCGAGATGCTCAGATAAACCAAGACTCCATTGCTCGGATAGAGGCGATCTAGCAATACTTCCACATGCAGTAACTATTAGAAGGTTATAATCATAGATGAAATGGTTCAAGATAACCAGACACAGTATGAGAATTTTAATTTAAAACAACCAAATGAAGGGGTCGTGCAATGACATGAATGGGCAGAGTGAGAATATCGGATTGATCATCGGATGGAGTACACTGCAATTAGAGGAAGAAATATGCGATGTGATAATACAATATTCAATGGAGGATCATCGGATGGTCCAATAAAATTGTACGCTAAGTAGACACCCTATGATCAGACGATTCAGTTATAACATACCTGGTAGTAGAAATGTTGAAAGACTATGATATGAATCTACATACACAAGAGTTGGAGCACCAAAAAAAATGCAACTACTGATGATCATGTGATAATAATACAATCGAGCTGAGTAATAAATACAATAAAGCAGCTAAAAATCATATAACTCCCTTGAAAGTATAGAGAATAGTTTATTTTCAATGTATAAAGAATGATATGTTAGATTTGGATGCATGGAGAAATTAAATTGCATAAGATAAAATTATATTTTTCATTAAGAGAATATTTTGAAAAGAACATTTACAATTTTGTAATTTGAATAAAGAATTCATAGTACATAAAACAAAAAGCATGATGGAATAAGTTATTACATACCCTTAGGTACAATGATGACATTGATATAGTACCTGAGTCAGTTGTTTGGGATCTTGCACCAGAAGAAGCACCCTATAAGCAGATAAACGGTAATGTCAAATTGAATGACTACTCATATATTGAACATAGATGGATGAAAGCATCTAATAATCTACACTCATGTAAGGAGATCCTCATTCTTATGCTTGTGAATTAAAACAATTCATCCTCATTAACTTGTAAGCACGCCTTATCTCTCTTTTAATCTCATTATCAACAAAATCATATTATCAGGTGATGCACCAACCATTGCAAAGAGCATAAAAACATGGGTTTGAAAATGTAAAAAGTATAACATGATTAACAGGTGTAGGAAGCTTCTATGGACCAACCACTACATGCTAAAGTGTCAAACTGTGATGTAGAATACTGAAATATGCTTCTGTTTTCAGGAATCTTTAAAACTAATGGGTATGTTGGATGGTTTTAAAGCATTAACCAAGTTTATACGTGCTTTAAAAAGTGATTCATGTCATATCTAGATCCTATAACCCATTTTTAATTTCAATTTTTCTAAGCTAATTTTCTTGGAATGCAACCAAATGGATTGATATCTTTTAGGACAAACTATTTCAGATCATTCATTCCCTGTATGAAAGTAATTCAAGGAAATCTGTACAATATTTCCATTTTCAAGCAAGAAAACATATATTATAACAGATAATGCCTTAACTTCAATGGATGAATCTTAAACAGAATCTAGCATAAGAAAAAAAACAATAGAAAGTGACAAAAAATAATTACTAATTGTCCCTATCAATGATGGAACCAATTAAGTAGTCATCGACATGCTGACATCACTGAATGGGTCATTCAAATGAGAAAGACAGTGAAGAAATCCTTACAGTTTGGAAAGGACAGAAAGATTTCGAAACATATCAGGAAGTTGGCCTTGAAATTGGTTGTGAATTACGTTTCTATGATCAAATGAAAAAGAAAGCCGGTAAACATCTTGAATTAAGAGAGTGAAGATGAATATGATATTCCAAGAAATTACTTGAAGAATAAGGCATAAAATTATTCTTTTAATGGGAAAGGTAATAATTTATCTAAGTTTAAGATGTGAAACTTTTTATCTAAGTGTGTAGATAGTAATTTTAGTAAGGATAATGAAGAGGTGGAATCATCTAGTGAAGATGGTGAAATGCTACTAACTGAAAAGGTGAATAATGAAGTATTCAAAAGTGATGATAGAAGCAATGATGAAAATGAAAGAGATATAAAAATAGAGTGAAGATGAAGATGATATTCCATGAAATTACTTGAATAATAAGGCATAAAATTATTCTCTTAATGGGAAAGGTAAGAATTTATCTAAGTTTAAGATGTGAAACATTTTATCTAAGTGTGAAGATAGTGATTTTATTAAGGATAATGAAGAGGTAGAATCATCTAGTGAATATGGTGAAATGCTACTAACTGAGAAGGTGAATAATGAAGTATTCAAAAGTGATGATAGAAGCAATGATGAAAATGAAAGAGATATAAAAATAGAGTTCATGCTGAAAAAGAAACGTAAAGAGTGTCTCTTGAAGATTTCTCACCTAGAAATAAAGAAAGGTTTTAAGAATGATGGTCAATTATCTATCAACAATGACAACATACATGCTACTTTTGCATTCAATTATAAGAAGGATGGTCAATTATAAAAATGATTGACCGTACTTTTGACCATCTTATGGACATTATCTCCACAATGACATCATCCAAACCTCTATATAATTGACCATCTTATGGATCATTTTTATAATTGACCATCCTTCTTCAAATTTTTTATAATCTATCAACAATGACATCATAAGCATATTTCATGCCCTTAGTCAATTCATGGGAAATTTTAAAATCACTTGGAATAACTTAAGCCCATTCCAAGCATTAAAACCATCCAAACACCATTTTGAGCTTACTAAGCACATGAAATATGCTTTTAAATTCATAAAGAAGCATTTAAAACACTCATCAATTTATAACACATAATACAAGGGAGTTCCAAAGTAACACCTACCTAAAATCAATGGCGGGTGATCTGGAACCGTCCGAAACACATAGCCTTCAGTGGAAGATTCCCAAACAAGTATGAAGATACCCATGTGAGCCTTAGAAACAAATAGAACATAAATAATTGGCCAAATCATAACCCCTAGTGTTTTACCGAACTAAAATCACAATGGGGAAGGAAGAAAAATGCAGGGAAAAGGAGGGATAATTGAAGTAGAGGCCATACCTTGAAGAATCAGCCATGAATCACTATGAAATCACAAAAAAAAATTCAAGAGGAGAGGTGGTCAGAGGAGAGAGGTGCGCATGACTATGGGATATCAGGTAGGAGGTGGGATAGAAGTGCTGGAGGAGGAGGGTCACGGTGAGGTTGGGGGCGTCGGCAGAGAGGTGGGGAGATCGTGTTGGCCAGGAGGTGGGCTGGCAGTGCTGGAGCCACATTGACAGGGAGGCGTCGGAGCGCATCGGTGGGGAGTCGTGCTGACTGTATCGGAGCCGGAGGAGGAGGAGGAGGAATCGCGGTGGGGGAAGGGGAGGATGGGAGGAGGGGAGTAGGAGCGGCGAAAGAGGAGGTGGAATAATCACGACGGAAGAGGGAGCAGGTATACGGGAGAGGGAGGAAATCCCCGATGATTTGAGGAACCATGAGCTACCTGTAGACACGCTTTTAAAACTATTGTGGCTATATCACATTCTATAGATAGGCATCGTGGACATCAGATTGGGTTATATTGTCACCGGACGAAACAAACTCTACAAGAAGAGACTGCATATATAAAAACTCATCTAAGAGCTCGACCATGAAATCGTGTGTCGGTAGCAGAGGTGGGGGACTCAGCAACAACAACTTGAACAGGACTGGATCGGCCAGTATGTTGAGGATGCATCAGGTGGCCATGATGTTTTTAGCAAGTGTCAATTGTGTGATGTTGTCAACCATAATGGTGATACCTTATATGACTGAAGCTACCACCACCAAAGCATCCAATTCCACAACCATTGCAACGAGATGCAATAGTCGTGTGAAAGAAATCAACATACACAGTACTGGTAGATAGATGATTGGCCTTAATAAGGAGACTACATACAAGTGACATATATAGAGTAACGGGGTTGGCGAGCATCTTTTTCCCAACAAGGTTGAACTCTAGGTTCAATCCGTGAAGTGGAAAAAAAGAATAATTGCTCATGCTGAGTGTGCATTTATTCTAGAGTTTGGGGAATAGATCACAAGTCGATGAACTCTCCCACAATAATCTTCCAGTCAAAAAAATTCAAGAATCATCCAGGATCCCGGGTATTCAAGTTTCTGGCCACACGTTTAACCAATTTTTCCATCAAATTGAGAAAAAAACTGAACAACATGCCATCCTCAGGTTCATAACAAGAATATGAGGATCTTCTGAATTTGGAGGACTAAAAAAATGGCCACAACAGAATCCCTTCAAAAATATAGTCATTTTCATCTGCCACACGCAAAAAAAATTGAGAAATTGAGGCATTGCCAACCGAGAGGATACTGTAATCATCTCTGTTTTGGTTGCGGTTTCATTTACGGCACCCATATCAATGAACATTATGAACAACACAGACTGCAGAATTAACCAGGGGCGCAATGACCATCACAGTGAAGTAGCAAGATTCCTTCATTCATCAAAGAAAGGGTAGAAAAGGCACACCGGTCCAAGAAAAAAGCATTGTAGGGAAGCATAGCTCTGTAGAGAGCATCGAAAATTGGTGTGCATGGTTGATGTAGTGCAACGAGCAGCACTAAGGCACAACATCAATGGTTGGGTGAGACAGGCTGGCTGGGCAGCATGTGCTTGGGGGGGCGCGTGGCCTGAGGAAGGCAGCGAATGCAACTAGGGTGCGTGGCAAATAAAGGGGGTATTGGCAGGGACCGATGAGGGATCCGGGGAAAGAAAGTGGGGGTCCGATCTAGAGACGCTTCCTAGGGTTTGGCTTTGTTACTGTGTAAAAGGAATATAACCAGAAACCATGTACCTCGAGTTAGACTGAAACATTTAATTAATAGTGTACGATGAGAAATACGGGACATGAAATAGGTGTGGGATTCAAAATTTAAACACAGTAGATAAAAGGATATAAATAACCTAGACACACCCACATACTAAGTATATAACTGCTCTAACTAAACACGTCAAGAGTACAGTCCACCACAATCCTTTTTCACTTTATGTTAGAATAAGAATTGAGCTCTAAGTTTAATTAGATCAAATACCTGGAAACAGAGAAAAATAAAGCACCTATCCCACAATCACATGCCCTGCGATAGTTGTCAAGTACCAAATTTGTTTCTACAACATCTTGAATCTCAATGAAAACAAGCTTATGCTGCATTATTTCCTGCAAAAAAAGTTTAAAAAAAATTGAATATGTTCATAGAAAAGCTTCTGTAAATATAGTTTGAAAAACATTAAACTGCATGAATTTTTTAATTGGTAAATAAAGATAGATTCCATATATCACCTATAATGATTTGAATATTGAACCTTACGCAACACCAAGGACCTAATACCCATGTTGATACCAAGAAGCTAAAGAACTAGCGCACCCAAAGCAAAAACATTTGACTACAATGAAGTTAAGAATTGTAAAAAAACACATTGGCACTTTATTATACCCATAAGAAAGATTTTTCTTTCATAAAAAAATGTATAAATGTGAATTCAATATCTCTATTGAGAATTAACATGGAATTTTCCCCAAAATTGATTTAAAGGCAGTCAACAAAAAACCAATATCACTAAAGATAATGTAGAACATATTCACCTTTAAAATCCCAAGTTCATTCGAGCTATTGACTATTCATTCCATGTACTAGTAACTGGTGAAGAAACACACAATCCCATCAGGGAAAACTGTCACCATCTCTAGCCAAAGTCTCCCATAGTTTCTTACAACGCCATGATCACTCCTCATATCAAATTTAGTACCTATAGGAAGCTGATCACTGTGAAAAAACAAATATGTTCCAGAATACCATGACAACATTAAATGTAATGGGTCTTATTTTATTTAAAATAACACCTATGTGAGGGTGAGGAGAAGCCAACTAATTAGAAAACACATTTAACCTAGTATACTAAATTTGATAATATCTCACCTTCCACAAGTGAGAACCATGGGACAGATGCAATCCCTTATTAAGGACATTGTTAAACTTTGAAAAACAGCTGGGTTGAAATTCAGAAGGTGAGGATAGAGATCAATCAGGCTAAGAGTTCCAGATGTGATCACAACTAACTGGAAACGAATAAATACAGGCTTTATGGCAAGAGAAGCATCCTGGCAGCTGAGATGAAATGCCAAAATGAAAACTAAAGAAATTTATCATTTCATGATGTGAATGAATGAAAATATCATTTGAACCATGAAAATTTCTAAAAGACATCCAAAGAAATGCAGTACACCAGAAATAGTAATTATATTATGATTTCCACTGGCATTTTACACCAAGACAGAAGACATTACAAAAAAATCCCATATCAGACGCAGAAAGGTTTGATAGTTTATTCCTCCTATAACATGACTGTTATAAAAAAGAAAGTCACAATCATACTAGATATCCAAACGTGACTTCTAAATATCATATACAAAATGCCAGCCCCCACCCCTAATAAAATGAACAAGGCAATAGTGCCCAATGCAGTTACACTTACTAAAAAATTCAGCTAACCTTTCAAACTCAGACAATAATTCATGATTATAACCATTAACAACAAGGAAAATAGTTTCAATGAGTGTCAAACATAAATCAACCTCAACAACAAATCTTACAAAATGACCATATCAAGAACGGTTAGTCTCCCCATTGAATTTGATAGGAATTCCCACAACTGGTTCACTACCCCAAAGGATTTGAGAATTCCAAAAAAACCAACTTAATCCCTGAAAGAGAATCCGAGTTTGAATAATTAAATTATTAACCGAAGCTAGATCAAAGAGAGTATCCCAATCTTGAAACCTCAAGATTCCAAGTTTGAAGGAGACAAAACTGAAGCCTCGTGTTCTTGATTTTAATTAATCCTATAGGGAGAAGAGGAAAAAATACCCTACCAATCGACACCATGCACCATCCACCGAAGCCCCAAATCTAATGGAACCGCTTTTGGAGATCTTCAATTTTCCATGGGTTATTATTCTGTTGCAACATTAAACATCCACGAATTAAATACTTCATTCTTCTAAAATCTCTTCAAGAATTTTAGCATTCGGCTCAATAAGATCTAAAGTACCATTTCTCATAATTCTTTTATTTTATGAATCAGAACTAGATATAAGGTTAAAAAATATCTATCCAAGCATAAGAGAGATGGTTATCCTTTAAATTGTCTCGAACATTCACATTGCAGTGATCGTTCACTTCATGATTCACTGGACTATCTTCATCCAAACCCAAAGGCACTTGAATCATGCCATGTCTAGTAACAACCTTCCTCAAAATCTCTAATGAAATCCTCCTCTGGATTGAAGTATCACTCCAACGGGAAATCCATCAATCGAGGGCATGGGTGAGCATGACGAGCGATAGTGCTGGTGAGCGCGGGGAGAGCGTGGGCATGCATGGGGTGTAACATGCACGAGGAATAGGAAGGGGGCATTAGTGAGGGAAACACAGGTACCTGACGGGCCCACTGGGGGCTACTCGACCTAGGCCCTGGTTTCATGGGCAGGGGCACATCATTTGACCCCCATGGCAGCTTGAGTTGAGAAATCTATAAATTATGGCCTTTGTGTCACAAGGACTTCAGGAAATCTCATCTAGGGGCCTTTGGTAAGCCAT
The DNA here is from genome assembly GCA_963277665.1 of Viscum album. Lineage (NCBI taxonomy): Eukaryota > Viridiplantae > Streptophyta > Magnoliopsida > Santalales > Viscaceae > Viscum > Viscum album. Next base: position 1,985,932,391 of record OY728119.1, read on the forward strand.
CATCTAAGCCTTCGAGACATTTCAAATTCTTATAAATAGTTCCAGCTGGATTGCCAATGCTAATTTGGAGGGATGAGGCTTGATCAACTAATGTACCTGAGTGTGTGTGTGCTTGTGTTTATAATTACCCCAATTGAGGAGGATTTATTTGGCCTGTTATGAGATTACATTAGGAAAGATGTCTTCAGGATTTCATTGGCCTGTTATTTGGACCATTCTTAAGATGTAATGAAATTTATATGTCATAATCCTCCTGCATCATCATCGGCCACATTTCATAAAGGAAAAATGGGTTATATTATCTCTAAATATTGATTAGAGGTAAAGATGTAACATATTTTAAATGACCAAATTATCGTGAGAACCTAGAAGTATCAAAATGATCTAAAATGGTTACTCTATCTATAAAATCATCCAAAATCCCATCTCACAACAAGATAATGTATGAAATTTATTTTTAATTCCCTCTCTCATTATCTACCACTTGACCAAAACGTGTTGAATTAGGAATGAACCCAAAATGGGAAACATCCTTTACCAAATAAATAGGACCATCGAGTCATTAATTGAAAAAGAACAAGACCATCTACCATAGCTTCGTCCACATCCAATATTAGTTTCAGATTCAAGAAAGAATAGAAGAAATTATAGAAATTTTCAAATACCTTGATGATAGGGTGTGGGGGGTGTCGACCTTGGCATACGGGGTGTTTAGGGTTGTGGGGGAGAGCCGTCGGGAAAGAAGAGGGGAGGTGGGGAGGCCGGTTGGAGCAACTTCGCTGGAGGAGGGTCGTGGCGAGGAGGCGTTGTGGGTATTGAGGGCTGTTGGTGAGGAGGCATCAGGGAGGAGGCGTTGGGGAGGCGTCAGGAAGGAAGCGAGGAGGTAGGGCCGCTACGTCGGAGGAGAAGAATCGGGGGTGGCCGCGTGGAAGGAGGATCCCGAGAGGTGGAGTGGCCGCGTTTGAGTCGGTCGGGGCAGCGTCGAAGCCATGTTGGGGCAGCGTCCGAGAAGTAGAATCGTGGTGAAGTGGGGTGGCCGCATCAGAGGAACGTTGTCGAAGGAGGTGGGGAGTCCGCATCGGAGCAGCGACGGCGGGGAAGTGGAGTGGCCGCGCTGGAGGAGGACGATCGTGGGGAGGTTGGGTGGCCCATCGGAGGAGGAGGATCGCGGAACATTGGGGAGAAGAGTCGCGAGGAGGAGAGAGGGTTACGGTAAATTGGGGAGTGGGGTGGGTTAATTTCCACCAAAAGCGAAATTTTTGTGGCTGTACACAGGATATATCCATGGTTCCTATTGTCTGTGGGTATAGCTCCGTGGTGGTAGCTCTAAATTCTAGTAGTGGTACGTGACATAGGCCAGGGAATAACGGCTAGGACATGGGGTTTAAGGTCCCCCCATGATCCGATACAAGGACTCTGAGACTACCAAATGACCAAGTGAGACTATATTGATTTTAGGGTAGAGACCCTAGGAGAGTTACATGTATCATCATGATTGTGTTTTACTTAATTTGGGTTTTCTGGGAAAGAAATTGAAATAAAAATGATAAAATAAAACCTTGAGAAATTTCCTTACTACATGGGATTAGAAGGTCCTTGTTTACCTTACATCTATGGCACATGGACATCATCCTCAGGTGGCTCAGATATCCGAGGCCCAGCAGATTTATTCGGCCTTTCAGTTCAGGATTGACCGATAGGAAGAAGATTGCCAGTGGTAGAAGAATCCTTGTTCCTTCTAGCAGAAAACCCTCAAGAATTACGAAGGTAGTACTTTGGATATGGATACGGAGGGGTGGATTGAGGAGCTAAAGATCTCTTTTACATTGATCCGTGCTCCGAGGGAATACTGGGTTCCCCTACCAGTCAGTCAGCTGAGTGGTGCGGCGCGCCCGTGGTGGATGCTCTACCTTGGGGAGAGGACAAAGACAGAGGTTTTGTGGGCTGACTTTGAGAAGGAGTTCTAAGAGGAATTCCTTTGTTCGATGATCAAGGCGGAGAAGCAGCAGTAGTTACTCTCCCTTTAGCAGGGTAGTATGTCAGTACGAGAGATAGGGATCAAGTTAAGGATCTCTTATTCTTTCCTCTGGATCACTTTCCGGATGAGGAGTCTCAGGATAGACATTTGGAGGATGTGCTTCTTCCTTCTCTCCAGTATGTTGTCACCCCATTCACCCATCCGACGTACTTGGCAGTACAGAAGAAGGAAGAGGTTGTAGAGAGGATTCACTCCACGGGAGGTCCACCACGAGAGGGGATATAGCCAGGTTTGTCGATGGGGAAGGTAGTCAACAGCAGTTCTCCTACGACGGGACCTTCCAGATTCAGGCCAGTGGGGAGTAGGCCCCAACAGTTCTAGTTCAGATCTTCCGGTCCTCATCCCTTTTTCACAAGCCCAGGACCAAAGTGTTTCTCTTGTGGAGGTTTCAAGAACATTTAGAGTCGGTGCCTGACCCAAGCTCAGTACGGTGGGGGTGGGCATGTTCAGCGCCAACCTCAGCAGCACCAGTTCCCGGCAAGGCCCTTCCTGCAACAGCAGGACCCTTCTCCTCTGAGGGCCGACCTTGCAGAAGGAGGCCTACCTCAGGGTGTTCCTCACGGACCCCAACCGGGACATGGTCGAGGAGCTGGACGTCAACAGAGAGGAAGAGGAGTGGGACATAGGCAGTTGAATGCAACAGAAGCGGCAACCCTAGCAGGGCCGGAGATCGAGAGAGATGTTTTCAGTTTTTAAATGCTCTCGTTTGTGTTTTGTAGCGTCACACTCCTTTGTTGGAACTCATTCTCCCCCATGCTTTGGTCTTGGAAATTGTTTTTTCATGAGTCTATAATGATATGTTGTTTCCCTCTTTCCTTTAAATGTGTGTGAAGATTCCTAACATGTGGGGAGAGGAGGACATGATCCCTAATCGAGATGCAATAATGTGGATGCGATTAAACCCTTGCAGGTGAGTCAGTTCCACCTAAAGCAGATAATATCTTGACATGGTAGAAGGAATTCCTCAAGCCATGTGTTCATGAAATTTATTGTTGTTTTGTGTGGTGTTGGGGGTAGTGTATGTTTGGAATATCCTAATATATGGAAGTCGGAAGACCTAATTACTAATCGAGACGCATTAATGTGGATGCGATTAAACCCGTGCAGGCGAGTCAGTGCCGCCTAAAGCGGATAATATCTCGATATGGGAGAAGGAATTCCTAACTCATATAATTAGGGTTGTTGGTTGTTTCCTGTTATGACGAGAGCCCTGAGAGGTATCATGCGGAGTGGTTGTTCGGATCCATTCTTTCTTCTAGGTTGGTTTTTAATTCCCAAGGACGAGAATGTTTTGAGAGGTATATGATGTAATGGCTAGGACCCCTCCGGTCCATTCCTTTGTTAAAATCGATATGGTCAACACGACATGCGTTACAATGATAATTTTTTAATACTGATGATAACATAAAATTATGTTAAATAATAATGATGATGACATAAATTGTGTGTTTAATTAAACTAAAAAGAGAATAATCATGATAAAATGATTTAATGGGTGTTATTATTATTAATGATGTGATGTTGGAAGGTGTGTGACCCATTAGATGTTGATAAATGAAACATGCGGTTTATTATTAATTGAGTAATTGTTGAAATTAAATTTGAATAATAATAATGGGTGTTGTGTTATTAATATTATCCATAATATTAATAATAATTAGAAATTAATGAAATGAGTCATGGTATTTATTGGGAACAAATAAATGAAGATGCACAGTGGAAGCATGGTGGTACATTAATAAAATTAAAGGTGATTTCGTTATTATTATTATGTTAAATAATTATAATAATGGTGGCATAAAAATATGTTGGGTTTATAAAATTGAATGGTTTTAATTTAATCAAAGTGGATTCAATTTTATTAGTGTGAAATAAAAATAAATAGAATTAAATAATTAAATTGACGGATGTTGTGCGACATTGACATGGCTTGGTCAGATTCAGATATCCAACGGGGTGGTTTAATGTAGTCAATGTGATGAGCGTAAATAATATCATTATGAAAAATAATAATGGTGATGAGTAAATAAAATAAGTTGATGAATTTTTATTCTTATTGAAAAACAATAAATAATAATGATGGCGTAAAACTATATGCGAGAGGTTAATGAAATTAAATGTATTAAAAAGGGGTTGAATATGTAACTTATATTAATTTTGTTTTTTCATTTAATTCAATTAAAAGAAATGGTTTTGAGTCACATGGAATGGTTTTAGTTTAATATGAGAATAATTATGGAAATATAATTTAATGAGATTAAATTAGAACATTAATGATGGGTGTTATTAATATTAATTTTATTAATGACATTGAAGTGACATTGGAGAGAGATTACAATGTGATGGAATAATAATGAAAATAATAATAAAAACCAAAAAGGAATGAATGATTGGGCACATTGGGTTTGGAATGAGGAATGGGAGGCGCCACTTTTGGTGGAGTGAGGGGATTATTGAAGAAAGAATCAGATTGGAGAGATAAAGGGTTTAAATGAAATAAAGATTTTAAACTTAAAGAAATAGAATAAATAAGTTAAAAATAGAAGTCAATCATGGGGCTAATGTGCACCAATTTGACAAATCATGTGCGTGGGATTTGGAATTGATGAATAAAATGGTTAAATAACATAATAATAATATAATAATGTAATTTTTAATTTTGTTGGGAAAACCGTGTTTCGTCCATAACTTCTTCGTGCGACATCAGTTTTATGAACCGTTAGTGGCAGTGTAACCCTCACTACGAGATAGAAATTAGGAGTCCGATATTGGATGTGTTTTTCTGGATTTCGGATCGGGTACCCGAAACGCTCGTGAATTAATAGATTTAATATTATTATTAAATCCCCGACCCGCCGTAACTCCCACGTGCGATATCTGATTGACCTGCCGTCAGTGGCAATGTGATCCTATCATTAATACAGTCGATTCAAGTCTAATTTTGGATATTAAATTATGGTTCATGTCTCGGGACCAAGAAACACCCAATAATAATAATATCATTATTATTACGGGATCTTGTATCCAACGTATCTCCCTCATACTGTAACAGATTGACGAACCGTCAGCTGCAGCATAACCCTAAAATTATGAAGGTAATTTTAAGACCAATGATGAATACCTTTTTATGAATCATGTCTCGGGTCATTTAAACATATATTAGTAATTGAAGTTATTATTATCACTAAATGCATGAAAACCGTGTGACGTGTCATGTGTTGACTAGTCAAATAGCGTAACAGTTGTACGGTCACGTCGTGTATTCATTAATACACATTGCGTATCCTTTTACCTTTTCGTTGCCTATATAAGAGAGGTTCACATGTTATTTACAGACCTCTCTTCTTCTCTGCACGATGACGCTCCCTGATGACCTAGAAGCCTTCCACCCAACTTCTTCATCCGGACTCCGATCGTCGATCCGTCAGTGGATGTGAGATTGTCTCAGTTAGGAGAACATCATACACCCTATTTCGTTCCCTCTTCTTAGACATCCCCTCCGCAATTTCCAACTGAGGAGACTTTTGATAATTTACAGGAACGACGGTCTTTGACGAACGAACCTAAAAATGTATGTTAAACCTATAAGGCCCCAGCCTTAAACCTTACTTAATATTGAATTAAATGAAAAATTCACATTGAGGATCTTTTCAGGTTTAGAGTTTTAGAAAATTAGGACATGACTAATACATCTCAAAAGATTTCAAAGTAGAAACTTCTACTAAGTTTCCATAAAATAAAAACTCTTAAAAAGAAACATGTCTAGTTCCATGTTTTAGGTAGCATGACATTCCCTTGATCCCATCCTTGACCCTATTCCGTGTTAATTCCTGTGAAAAATTTTTCAAAAACTTGGGATGAGCATAGAAAGCTCAGTAAGGGAAACACAAAGAATAAAAACTGTTAGTTTTTCAAAACAACAAGTAAACCATGTATACTTTATCAAAGAATACCTTTCACCATTTATAAGTAGTAAAAAAACTCTTCAATGAATAAAAGATCATTACTTACCCTTTTGTAACCAAAAGATTACCATAAAACCCATATAAAGAACACATAACATAAAAAGGTAGCTTGTGACATAAACATACTTAAATGGAATAACCATACGGTCGACATCCACACATACATAATGGAATATCCATACGGCCGACATCCACACATACTTAATGGAATATCCATACGGCCAACATCCATACCTAATGCATTGGAGGTTATAACGTAGCCACCCGTCCTAGTATTCACGGCACCACCCGTAATATGGTTTATCACGTAACCACCTGTAAAATGTCCATGTACCATCATTACATATAAAATATGGAAAATATAAACATTTCAATAACAACATTTCATTTTCAATCAAAATAAGTAATTCCAAGATATTGAATTAATCAATCCATTTTCAGAAATCATTTAAAGGAGATTTTTGAATCAAAGTGTCCCATACCACTTTGAAGCTTTTATTGGAATTATAATTTTAAAACATTAAAGTCCATATAAATAAATACTAAAATCCATTTTGAAAACATGGACATTAACGATAAATATTTAGAATAATAAATCTTTAAAATATTTAAAATGATATTTTTGTTAAAGAGTTTTTAACAAAATGAGAGACTCTTGAATACAAATAATAGTGGAATAACATTTAATCCGAACTTTATAACATCATGAGAATAAAGGGATTCATGATATAATATTTCAAAGGACAGTATACACACCATATAAGAGTGAATTTGTGAATAACAACAATGAAGTCTCAAAATAAATGTAAAATGAGATGAAATCCATTATAAAGAAGGTATCCTTAAATTAAGGATAAATAAATCTCATAATTATGTGTGAAAAATATAAATACACCCAATATAAGTAGATATTATGTGTAAAACAAACAAAGGTTATTCACACATATTCAAAATATGACATATTCAATAACTACATGTTGAACCCAATGAAATCGAAATTGGGTTAAGAAGTTTCCTTGGTAAAATTCGACAGCCTAACGGCGTCACATAAAATTTTACAAAAAGGGTTGATGAGAGAGATAAAGGGGATCTCATCACCTGGACATAAAATTTACATAAATAAGGATATAGAATAACATATCCCATCATAATAGTATGTGAATTAAAAGACACAACAAAAGATTTCTTTTAAAGAAAGGAGGGTGAAAGGTTCCCTTACCGACTTGGGTAACTTTCGAAACGTACACCCCATTAAGGAAGGGCAATACAATGAATATGTAAGTACCCATAAATGAAATTATATTACACAAATATTATAATAATGGGAAGTACATACACCACTCAAAGGAAATTGTGGCAAATGTGGCATAAATCTCACGGGAATAAAAGTGAGATGAAAAACCCCTTATGAAAACTCGGCAGCCTAACGGCGCCACTTAAAACATCCAAAAATGGATTGATGAGAAAAAATAGAGTATCTCATCATATTACAATAAAATTTAAAGAAATATTATTATAAAATAACATCCCCCATCATAACAAATAGGAGCTTATAAGAAGTGACATAAATGAGAGTACTTAAAAAAAGAGGTTAGATCACTTACGAAAATTCGGCAGCCTAACAGCGCCACTCAAAACTTCCAACATGGATTCATAAGATAAAATAGGGTCTCTCACCATATGAACATAAAACATACAGTAGGAGTAATATAAAATAACATCCTAATCATAATAAATATTATCTTAAATGGAATGACATAAAAGAGTGTACTTAAAAAGAAAGAGAGGAGTATGATCCATTACCTCGGGTCCGACATGACTAGATCGTTCTTTAATCTCCTGAATAATAAAATTCGGTCAATTTATAACTGATTAAGGACCTCCTTTAAATATTATTATTCAATTCATATCAAATATTATAATGTTATAATAATTGGTTAATAAATTGAGTTCATATCAGATGTTTTTGTTGATGTTCAGTACATGAGTAAAAATTAAACTAGTTGGAAAAGAATTTTCCATGTAGTTATAAGTACATCATCACCAGAATAGTATTTATGTTTTAAATATAATATATATCCAATATATATTCATTTTATACTATTCCATAGCATTTGGAGATAAAAAATTAAAAGCACCGTTCATGGAGACGGTAGGCCGTACGTACGCATGAACGCTACTTTCATTTTTTTCCCATATTAATGGAATTAAAACCAAATGAGAGATATATAAATTATAATTCCAGAATTATACCCATAATTTAGATTTAATATATTACATATATATCCACTATATATATGTACTTATAATCGTACATAACATTTGGAGATAAGAAATGAAATGTACCGTTCATGGAGATGGTAAGCCGTACGTACGCATGAACGCAACTTTCATTTATTTTTTTTTTGTATTCAATGGAATGAAATAATAAATATATAAAGGTATATTATAATTCCAGTAGGATAACATATGTAATACCATTAATTCCATCCTTTATACGTCCAACATATGGCATTAACGAATCAAATCACTTTGAGGGGGCGGTAGTCCACATTTCTTAAAATGAAGATATCACGTTTACCCATAACGGAAACCATAAAGGCATGCCATAAATGAAAAATATAGAAGCTTAAGGAAAAAATAAACATATTATATATCATATATAAATATAGTGACATCTTAATGTCCACCTTTGAAGGTGTTAAAAGAATATTGAACAATCATCGTTTCGTGAGGTAGTAATTCGTCATCCACAAAAACACTATGTTCTTTAACCATTAGATGATGGTGTGTGTAAGTGTAGCTCGAATCCTTCACATAAAAAAATACTAGTATATTTATGGTAATTTTTTTGTTACAAATGAAAAGAATAAAAAGGGTTTAGTGTGTTGGATAAGAAAAATAAAACAAAACAACACAAGGGAAGACATTACCTTTAAATCGGGTAACTTCCTTTGATTTGAGCTCAAAGGATTCCTTGGAAAGGATTCTGCCCAAAGTGAGGCTTCAATGATGAATAGAGGGATGTGAAGAGATGAAATGGGAAGAGGTTGGCCGAGCCAAAGGCTTGAGAGGTGTGTGTAAGGTGGTAGAGGTGGGGGCCTTTTATAAGAGGAGAGGAGGGGCACTCTTGGAAAGTTACAAAATGTTTGTTTATTTTCAAATGATTTTAGGATTTTAAAGGTCCCACATTGATGTATTTTGAGTATAAGGTGATAAGGTTTCTAAAACCACCCATTCAATAGGTTTGTGACAAGTGTAGATATTATACATTACATTATCTTTTCATTTAATTTAAATCGTTAAATAATGAGGTAATCGCTGCATCATCATGGTGTCATAAATAATTTAATTTATTTAGTGTCTAAAAATTAAAAAAAAATATCATGATGTATTAAATCATTTTATCTTTATAATGAATATTTATAGTAAAAAATATGACTTGTTTAACCCCATATAAAAATTGTGTTAGTAAAATAACACATGTTTGTGACATTTTAATTTTAACATTAAAAAAAGGTATTAATGTCATTTTCCAACCAAAGTGGATCCATGGGGTCCCCAAGTTTACCCGTGGATTGTATTGGTCGTCCATGACACATAAAATGAGGGTAGGACATGTGTCTAGGTCATTTCATATTATTAAAACATTATTTTTACCTTAAATTACACTAATTACCTCTAATCGCGATTAATAAACATAAAAGTTATTATTCACCAAAAATTATTTTAATCCCATTGAACCAAATTTTACTTCTTAATGACAACCATGTATGTCGGATTGTTTAAATTCAAATCACAAAAGTGGGAAAGTTTCATTTAAACGAAAAATCAGTTTCTTTAACTACCACATAGTGGTTTCACTATACATCAAAAATTGATGTTTTTCAAAAAATTACCAAAAATTCACCCTAGGCTATATTTGATATTCCAAATTCAAAAATGATGTCTATTTTAAAAAATTCAAAACATATATGTTACATTAATTAATTTAATAACTAATTCCCGCAGTCAGAGCAAATAGTGTGTTTTTATGAAAAAATAAGTATCAAAAGATTGACACTAGTTTAAGTCCAATTTCAAGATGAAATTAATTCCAACGACCACTATTGGATTAAATGGTAAAAATATATTATAATTTTACTTTAAAATAGTTAAAAATATAATATAATCATATAAATAAATTAGACTAAAAAAGAGGTTTTGAATTAAAATAAAATATTTTTCACTATTCATTAAAAAATGAACTTTATCGGAAAGATACCAAAAATTTACACAAAGTAAATTTTGATGTCCCGATTCTAAAGAATAACATTATTTTCTCAAACATAACACATAAAATTGTCAAAAAGTGGATTTAAAATAGGTTCTCCATCAAAAGGCGGTTAATCGACCTTTTAAAGAATATTAGAATGTTTTTGCTTAAAAATGGATTCATTCGCATTTTTAATCCTCTAACATTTATTGTAAAGAGTAAAAAATATTTTACAAACATATATAATCATTTTGTAGTTAGTTTTGTTCATTCCCGCCATTACAACGGTTAGGCATTAACTACCATTTAAAATAATATTATTTTATTATTAGAGTGAAACGTAAGATTTCAAAGGAACTCGTTGTTGTGTATTGGGTAAGCCATCGAGCATAGAATTCCCTTTAAATTAATATTGACATTTTATTCAAAAATAGGGGTAAATATAAAAATTTCATATTCTTTATTTACCTGGGGTGTTACATTCTTCCCCCCTTTTGGGAATCGCGTCCTCTCAATTTCAATATTGGGCTCGGAAACATCCATGAAAGTCCCACATCGGAACAACAGTCGGTAAAACAATCACTTTAAAAGAATGATAGAGAAGTACAAATGTCACCCGAGTTAACCCATACTAGGATTCCATGTTTGAAAATATGGATATGGAGGAGAAAACAAAGGGTCATGTTCTGATGGAGAGTGATAGTAAACATGTCCAGGAGAAAGTTAACCACAAGAAAATCACAAACATATGATGTGTTAAACAGTATTCAATTCCCCAGTAGAAAAAGCTAAAAGACAACATTTTTGTATTAAGTTACTCTTCATTGAGGAATTTATTTTTTGAGATTAACTAAATCATAATGAAACATACTTACTTGTCACGTAGACTTTCAACTTTTACTAGATTCCTTAATCAAACTCATATTTTCTCCAAAATATGAGTTTTTAGGAAGACTTGTTCGCATTAAGAGTACTATAATCAACTTCCTAAGAATCCCCTAATCCACAAAAGAGAACTAGATATTTCCCATGTATTTAGACAAAATCCAAAACCAAAATTTTTAGTATAAGATTAGATAACTCACAAAAGTATAATCCTTTATAAAAAGAAAATCCATTCTTAATCTCCAAAATTTGTCCAAAAAAACCCAAAGTTCAACGAAGACCATTCGATAAACAACTGTCCATTAAATTCTTCAATGTAAACCAAACTAATATTGAAACCCAAATATTTGAAGGATTTAATCACATAGTCTTCCAAGGTACAAATTAACTTTTATCTCCAAATAACATCAGTTGCTCTTAAATTATCATATTGAAAAGTAATTAACCTAATCAGATATCCTCCATGATAGGTTAATCATTTCCATAGATAACCCAAAATAAATATACTCTTGATTCCTAAAATTATCTAACTAAAAAGAATTAGTCAAACTAACCAGGGACTTCACGTAGTCCAGTGGTAGGTGATAAATACCAGTCACACATTGGTTGTGGGTTCGATTCTCGCAGCTTTGTCCGACGCGATGGGTTGCCACACAGTCTGCGTGTTGTCCTTTTTCTAAAACTATAAAATTCTTAAATAATTCCCCAAAACGAGATAAAATCTTCAAAAATAACCATAACATATTTTAACCTCAATTTTATCTCATGCCTTTCATTTTCCATCATAATATATAACAACCCATAATTACCTCAAAAGTAAGGATCATATAAACCCTAATGTTTGCCTTTATAATTATTACCTGAACTTCCATATCGATTGGTCATCTCGTACATGATGCATTACAGAACATACCAAGGTACAAGTGGTTGATCATGACTTTTTGATAGTTGGATTAGAACAACAATGAGTTTCCTCACTGAATCCCCCATTTCATCAGTCTCTTAATCAGAGAACCACCACAGTTTCCTTCAAACCTATTGTCACTTTTGTGCCTGCTAGATCCATCCATTCACTAAGAACAGAAATGTCAGTGGGAGTATATCAACAAAACCATCATGTACTAATGATGAAGACAAACACCAAGATATACTTACTCATTCACTTTATCTAAAACTAGGACTCTTTCTGAAATTCTAACCATTATGGTAATGTCACTTATGCTTAAAGAATACCCTAACCTCAAAAGTTATCTAAACCGACCTTTGATACCAACTATAAGGCCCCAGCCTTAAACCTTACTTAATATTGAATTAAATGAATAATTCACATTGAGGATCTTTTCAGGTTTAGTGTTTTAGAGAATTAGGACATGACTAATACATCTCAAAAGATTACAAAGTTGAAACTTCTACTAAGTTTCCTTAAAATAAAAACTCTTAAAAAGAAACATGTCTAGTTCCATGTTTTATGTAGCTTGACTTTCCCTTGATCCCATCCTTGACCCTATTCCATGTTATGTCCTGTGAAAAACATTTCAAAAACATGGGATGAGCATAAAAATCTCAGTAAGGGATACACATAGAATGAAAACGGTTAGTTTTTCAAAAAAAACAAGAAAACCATGTATACATTATCAAAGTAATACCTTTCACCTTTTAGAAGTAGTAAAAAAACTCTTCAATGAATAAAAGATCATTACTTACCCTTATGTAACAAAAAGATTACAATAAAACCCATATAAAGAACACATAACATAAAAAGGTAACTTAGGACATAAACATACTTAAATGGAATAACCATACGGTCGACTTCCACATATAATTAATGGAATATCCAAATGGCCGACTTCCACACATACTTAATGGAATATCCATACAGCCAACTTCCATACCCAATGCATTGGAGGTTATAACGTAACCACCCGTCCTGGTATTCACGACACCACCCGTCATATGGTTTATCACGTAACCCCCCGTAAAATGTCCAAGTACCATCATTACACATAAAATATTGAAAATATAAACTTTTCAATAACAACATTTCATTTTCAATCAAAATAAGTAATTCCAAGATATTGAATTAATCAATCCATTTTCAAAAATCATTTAAAAGAGATTTTTGAATCAAAGTGTCCCATACCACTTTGAAGCTTTTATTGGAATTATAATTTTAAAACATTAAAGTACATATAGATAAATACTGAAAAACATTTTGAAAACATGGACATTAACTTTAAATATTTAGAATAATAAATCTTTAAAACATTTAAAACGATATTTTGGTTAAAGAGTTTTTAACAAAATGAGAGACTCTTGAATACAAATAATAGTGAAATAACATTTAATCCGAACAATATAATATCATGAGAATAAAGGGATTCATGATATAATATGTCAAAGGATAGTATACACACCATATAATAGTGAATTGGTGCATAACAACAATTAAGTCTCAAAAGAAATGTAAAATGAGATGAAATCCATTATAAAGAAGGTATCCTTAAATTAAGGATAAATCAATCTCATAATTATGTGTGAAAAATATAAATACACCCAATATAAGTGGATATTAAGTGTAAAACAATAAAAGTTTATTCACACATATTCAAAAGATGACATATTCAATAACTACATGTTGAACCCAAAGAAATCTAATTTGGGTTAAGAAGTTCCCTTGGTAAAATTTGACAGCCTAACGGAGTCACATAAAATTTCACAGAAAGGGATGATGAGAGAGATAAAGGGGATCTCATCACCTGGACATAAAATTTACATAAAAAAGGATATAGAATAAAATATCCCAACATAATAGTATGTGAATTAAAAGACATAGCAAAAGATGTATTTTAAAAAAAGGAGGCTGAAAGGTTCCCTTACCGACTTGGGTAACTTTCAAAACGTACACCCCACTGAAGAAGGGTCATACATTGAATATGTAAGTACCCAAAAATGAAATTATATTACACAAAGAGTATAATAATGGGAACTACATACACCACTAAAAGGAAAAGGTGGCAACTGTAGCATAAATCTCACGGGAATAAAAGTGAGATGAAAAATCCCTTACGAAAACTCAGCATCCTAACAGTGCCACTTAAAACTTCCAAAAATGGTTTGATGAGATCAAATAGAGTGTCTCATCATATTACAATAAAATTTACAGAAATAGGAATATAAAATAACATCCCCCATCATAAAAAATATGAGCTTAAAAGAAGTGACCTAAATGAGAGTACTTAAAAAAAGAGAGAGGTTAGATCTCTTACGAAAATTCGGCAGCCTAACGGCGCCACTCAAAACATCCAAAATGGAATGATGAGAGAAAATAGGGTCTCTCACCATATGAACATAAAAATTAAATTATGATTAATATAAAATAACATCCCAATCACAATAAAGATGATCTTAAAAGGAATGACATAAAAGAGTGTACTTCAAAAGAAAGAGAGGAGTAGGATCCCTTACCTCGTGTCTGACATGACTCGATCGTTCTTTAATCTCTTGAATAATAAAATTTGGTCATTTTATAATTTCTTAAGGAACTCCTATAAATATTATTATTCAGTTCATATCAAATATTATAATTTTATAATAATTGGTTAATAAAGTGAGTTCATATCAGATGTTTTTGTCGATGTTCAGTACATGAGTAAAAATTGAACTTGTTGGAAAAGAATTTTCCATGTAGTTATAAGTAAATCATCTCCATAATATTATTTATGTTTTAAATATCATATATATCCATTATATATTCAGTTTATACTATTACATATCATTTGGAGATAAAAAATTAAAAGCAACGTTCATGGAGACGGTAGGCCGTACGTATGCATAAACTCTACTTTCATTTTTCTGCCATATTAATGGAATTAAAACAAAATGAGATATATATATATTATAATTCCAGAATGATACCCATAATTTAGATGTTATATATTACATATATATCCATTATATATATGTACTTATAATAGTAAATAACATTTGAAGATAAGAAATGAAATGTACCGTTCATGGAGACGGTAAGCCGTACGTACGCATGAACGCTACTTTCATTTATTTTTTTTTTGTATTCAATGGAATGAAATAATAAAGATATAAAGTTATATTATAATTATAGTAGGATAAAATATGTAATATTCTTAATTCCATCCTTTATACGTCCCACATATGGCATTAACGAATCAAATCACTTTGAGGGGGCGGTAGTCCGCACTTCCTAAAACGAAGATATCGCGTTTACCCATAATGGAAACCATAAAGGTATGCCATAAATTAAAAATACAGAAGCTTAAGGAAAGCATAAACATATTATATATCATATATAAATATAGTGACATCTCAATGTCCACCTTTGAAGGTGTTAAAAGAATATTGAACAATCATCATTTCATGAGGCAGTAATTCGCCATCCACAAAAACTGTATGTTCTTTAACCATTAGATGAAGGTGTGTGTAAGTGTAGCTCAAATTATTCACATAAACACATCCTAGTAAATTGAGGATACTGGTTTTGTTACAGAAGAAAAGAATAAAAAGGGTTTAGGGGGTTGGATAATCGAAATAAAACAAAAGAACACTAGGGAAGACATTACCTTTCAATCGGGTAACTTCCTTTGATTTGATCTCAAAGGCTTCCTTGGAAAGGATTCTGCCCAAAGTGAGGCTTAAATGATGAATCTAGGGATGTGGATAGATGAAATGGGCAGAGGATGGCCGAGCCAGAGGCTTGAGATGTGTGTGTAAGGTGGTAGAGGTGGGGGGCTTTTATAAGAGGAGAGGAGGGGCACTCTTGGAAAGTTACAAAATGTTACATTATTTGCAAATGATTTTATTATTTTAAAGGTCCCACATTGATGTATTTCTAGGATAAGGTGATAAGGTTTCGAAATCCACCAATCCAATAGGTTTTTGACAAGTGTAGTTCTTATATTTTACATTATCATTTCATTTTATTTAAATCGTTAAATAATGAGGTAATCGCTGGATCATCATGGTGTCATAAATAATTTAATTTATTTAGTGTCTAAAATTTATAAATAAAAATATCATGATGTATTAAATCTATTTAGATTTCTAATGAATATTTATAGTCAAAAATATGGCTTGTATAACCCCATATAAAAATTGTTTTAGTAAAATAACACATGTTTGTGACATTTTAATTTTAACATTAAATAAAAAGTATTAATGTCATTTTCCAACCAAAGTGGCTCCATGGGGTCCCCAAGATGACCCATGGATTGTCTTGGTAGAAAATGACACATCAAATGAGGGTAGGACATGTGTATAGGTCATTTCATATTATTAAAACATTATTTTTATCTTAAATTACACTAATTACCTCTAATCGCGATTAATAAACATAAAAGTTACGATTCACCAAAAAATTAATTTAATCCCATTGAGGTACATTTTACTTTTTAATTACAACCATGTATGTTGGATTTTTGAAATTCAAATCACATAAGTGGTAAAGTTTCATTTAAACGAAAAATCAGTTTCTTTAACTACCACTTAGTGGTTTCACTATACATCAAAAATTGAAGTTTTTCAGAAAATTACAAAAAATTCACCCTAGGCTATATTTGATATTCCAAATTCAAAAATGATGTCTATTTTACATAATTCAAAAAAAAAGGTGCATTAATTATTTTAATAATTAATTCCCGCTGTTAGGGAAAATAGCGTGTTTTTATGAAACAATAAGTATCAAAAGATTGACACTAGTTTAAGTCCAATTTCAAGATGAAATTAATTCCAACGACTACTATTGGATTAAATGGTAAAAATATATTCTAATTTTACTTTAAAAACAATTCAAAATATAATATAATCATATAAATAAATTAGACTAAAAAGAGGTTTTGAATTAAAATACAACATTTTTCACTATTCATTAAAAAATGAACATTATCGGAAAGATACCAAAAATTTACACAAAGTAAATTCTGATGTCCCAATTCTAAAGAAGAATATTATTTTCTCAAACATAACACATAAAATTGTCAAAAAGTTGATTTAAAAGAGGTTCGCCATCAAAAGGCGGTTAATCGACCTTTTAAATAATATTAGAATTTTTACGCTTAAAAATGGATTCATTCTCATTTTTAATCCTATAACATTTATTGTAAAGAGTAAAAAATATTTGACAAACATATATAATCATTTTTTAGTCAGTTCTGTTCATTCACGCCATTACAACGGTTAGGCGTTAACTACAATTTAAAATAATATTATTTTATTATTAGAGTGCAACGTAAGATTTCAAAGGAACTTGTTATTGTGTATTGGGTAAGCCATCGAGCATAGCGTTCCCTTTTAATTAATATTGACATTTTATTCAAAAATAGGGATAAATATATAAATTTCATATTCTTTATTTACCTGGGGTGTTACAAAACCTTTATTCTTGTATTATCTTTCTAATCCTACTTCTCCATTTTCTTTCCATGCTATGTCATGTGATCTCCGTTTTGAGGAAGTTTTTTGTGTTGTTGATTTGGTGATGCCGCAACGTCCTTGTTTGGTGCAATCGTTCTGGGAGAAGCCTCGTGATCGTGGTGGTCGTGTTCGTAAAAGGACATCAGAACCTGTTGAGGTAGGGATCTTACCTTCGTCTCTCTAAATTTGTTCATCATACGGGGTGGGTGTCCTCTTGTTTAAGTGAAACACTTTGAAATCGGTTAATAAAGATAATAACGGGATTATATAATAGGGATGTGAAGTTTGTGAATGTAGTTACATTATTTATATCTGATGATATTATGTTGTGAATTGAATGAGATTCTACCTACTAAAAACCATGGTCATTTGGGGTCTTTGATTACACAATTAAATTTTCCCTCTCCTTCTGGATATCTTATGGATGAAAATGTTATTGAATGTGGAAATTGGTTAATCACGTAAATTTGGATGATTAAATAACCGGAACCCTTGTGTGATCACCCCAGTTGAACAAACTGAAATAATAAACATGTGGGTTCTTGTTAGGGTTTGTTTTTGTGAAAGGTGGGTGTTTTGTGGGTTGTTATGGATCGGGTGAGCAGTGGGGCTGCGGTTGGCTTGGTTGTGGTTTGGTGTGAATGTTGTGTTGGTGATGGGAAGCGGGGTTGTGATAAATTTTATCAAAGGGATGATGATGTATGGGTTTCAGTGTGATTGTGGTTATGGTGGTTGGCAGCAGGGCTGTAGGGATGGGTTTGAATGTGAACGAACTATGGGTTGTGAATAATAAATAAAATGTGGAAGGGTTAATGAATGGTGGGGCTTGGTAACGGAACAAGAATAATAATCAATGGGGTTGGTTGGTTAATAAGAAGGGACTTGTTTGTGTTGCTTGTGTTTTCATAACTTGAGTTGTGGAAGGAAGGGATATGTTTTATGAATTCTTGATCCAGTTTAGTTGGTTTTTCCCAGTAGTTAAGGAAATAATAAACTAATTATGCTGAAACATGAAAACCAATATGGGGTTGGGGTTGTTTGTTGTTGGCATGATTCGACATAGTTGTGCTGAGGTAGGTTCTCAGTTTCTCAGTATAGAAGCCGTAGGTTGGGCTGTGTGTTTGGTATACATATATATATATATCTATATCTTTGTGTTTTGTTTCACCCCACCCACGTTGAGAACTTAGTGTCAAACACTCCCATTTCATGGGAGAGGGTTTTTTCCCCTTAGTTACTAGCTCTTTCACGCTCCTTTTTTCATAGGATGTGATGGCTTGAGGCGACCTTACACCCACGACTCTCATGTAGGTTCTGTTTGGGGTGGTTGTGGCCCAAGACTCTTCGTGCAGTTTTACTATTTCCCAAGAATCTTCGGGATGAGGACCAGGTGTGTGCGGGCGGGATACGTGGTTGTGAGGACGAGGTGTGTGCGGGCGGGATATGTGGTTGTGAGGCTCAGGTGTGTGCTGGCGAGATATGTGATTGTGAGGCCCAGGTGTGTGAGGGCGGGATGTGTGGTTCTTGAGGCCCAGGTGTGTGCGAGCGGAATGAGTGTGGTAGCGTCAGGACGTTCGTCGTTAGGAAGAGCAGCTAACTAGTGGGAAATGGTGCAGGGTACCCAATACTCTTGTTCTTATATAAAATACTACTACCTGTTGTTTTGTGTTTTGGTGAGCAGGGTTGGTGAGGTTGGGTGGATAGAATTCCTTGATAGGTTTTTGGTTTCTTCTGTTGTTCTCACGGGACATTAGGATGTCTCCCCACTTGTGCACGAGAGCTTTATGTTTCCCTACTTAGTATACTTTTATGCTCACCCAACGTTTACTTTTAGGTTTCCAGGAGGACTACCAGGGCCGTGCGGGACCCTACAAGTCGGGACAATTGGAGTTGTTGCAGTTTATTGTACTCTTGTTTCTTTTGGAATTGTATTTTTGATCCTTCTTGTACTTGTACCTTGTTTCAGAACTATTTAAACATGCATGTGGGATTGGTTTGGGTTTATTTCTATACACATTTTCTTTTCCTTTATGGTGGTTGACTTGTCCTATTTCCCGATCATAAATAATAAAAAGGGTAATGCCTCCAATATTTTTGAAAACTCATACCCTTGGTGCTAGTCGCCACCCCGGGGCCTACTGGAGGCAGGACTTAGGGGGTCATTATCTTCCATTTACCATTTCCATCTCAAGAGGGACATCTTCGTTGGGAGGGGGTCATGACATATATATTTTTGAACAAACTGTGATGTGTTTGAATTTTAAGAATGTCAAATCAAAATGAAGGTTAACATTGGGGACACTTCAATAGTTTCCATTAATGGAGTTGAAATGGGATAATGTATCAATGGATTTTATGGTAGGATTTATAAATAATTATAATGGTAATAATGTTATTTAGGTGATAGTTGATTGATTAAATAAATATGAACGTCTTCTTCCCATTTTATATATAATGTATTTAGAGAATATTTCTAGTTTATATCTAATAGAGACTATCAGGTTACATGGAGTTCCAATTTTTATTGATTAAGATCCTGATCCTAGGTTACCATCCAATTTTTTCAAAGGACATTAGATGTCGTTGGGTAGTAAAATAAATTTCAGTGTAGATTTTATTCTTCTATTTATTGTAAAATCTGAGCGGACGAATCATACCTCAGAGGATATGATTTGGTCTTTATCAGTGATTTATCCGGGATTTTGGGATTGGAATATTTCCTTAGATGAGGTTTCATATAAAAATAGTTTTCATTATAGTATATTGACTAATTAATTTGAGGAATTATTTGTAAAATGATGTCAAGCTTCATCTTTTTGGGATGATTTTAGTGAAAGGATGTTGATCAGACAAGAGTTAATATAGCAAATGAAAAAACCAGTTCTGTTGATTCAACAACCCATGAGGGTATCTCATATTAGGTAGATAGTTCTGTTGATAAATAGAGGAATTTTATTTCTTTTGATATAGTTGATCATGTATTTTTAAATGTTCCTCCATGTAAAAGTGTGATTCATATATCTAAGATATGGATATTGGGTCCACAATTCATTATACCATATGAAATCTAGGAGAATGATGAATGAGTTTCCTACTAATTGTGTTTCCCTCGGATTTTTTCATAAGTACAAAACATATTTTATATTTCAATGTTAAAAATGTATATATCATATTCATCTCATGATTGAGTACTAAATTAGTTCTGATGGATGAGAATTTGTTTATAAGGAACTTCATGATGGGGTTCTTAACCATATAGAGTAAGTGTAATAGAATAAGGTGATTCTTCTGGGTAAGGTTTTATGAAATAACATATGTATTATGAGTCAATATGGGAATCTGAAATTTCTATGGGGAAAAAATATCCCTACTTATTTAGTGAGAGAATAATATTGTGAGGACACTTTTTCCAAAAGCGGATTCATGTAACATAAATTGTAATGGTAGAATAGGTCGCCTACATGTTATTTATTATTTTTGAATTGAAATTTTTTTTACCTTAATTGGGATATTTTTTCCTATAGCATATCTGAAACACATCATTGAGTTTCTCTAAAATCTTACAATGGATGCAATACATGGTTATACCAAAAAATAATATATTGTTAATTTTATTATTTTAAGATGTAGTGATCTCCTACCTATTGTGTATACAATATTAAATAAAAATAACTATATTATGTTTACAAAAGGTTATTAAAAAATTTACATTCTTCCTTAATGATATATAGGATTAAAATTAGAACTATTTAAATTTTAATCAAAATGTGATTTATATTTTTAAAGGTCTTATTATCGCATTTAAGGGAGAACACATTCTAAATCTATTCTTTGATTCTTTTATTATTTTTATATAAAAAACAAATCATAATTTTTTAATGTGGAATATCAAACATAACTTTGGGGAATTTTTTTTTAATTTTTCTGAGAACTTTCAAAATAGGTTGAATATTGAATATTACTGACTTTTAGTTCGAAACTTATTTTTTCGTCAAATTTATTTATAATGTTCGATTTTAATTTTTATTTAATTTTAATGTATATTTATATCAATTTTTAATCATTTGAGCTCATTTATGTTATTATAAACAATCTCACATTGAATGTAGATATAAAAAGAAGAAAACTTTTGAATATTATTACTTTGAAAACGTGTATAGTTATCCCATATATAGGACTAATTTTAAATTACATTATGACTCTTCTATGAATGATATTATGAAAATTGATTCCATATTATGAGTCAACATAATTTATAATCACTAATAAGTAAAACATAGTTTTTGACCAAAGTCATTAGTGAATGTGATTAAAATTAATCATAGTGTTTAAGAGATAAATTAGCGTAAAAATGATAGAACAAAAAAGTAAGGTAAAAATGACGTAGAAACATGTATAAAACCCATTGGATTTTAATAATTCTCTCCTATAATCCATTTTATATAATTTGGTTCATTATTAGATCAATATTTATAAGGAACCAACCTCAAAATTACATAATCTAGTAAATTACTTACGAATTCACTTGTTTACATTCCCAAAGATCATCATAGTTAAGATTTTTAGAAAATTAGGTAATAATTCATACATATTGATCCACAATAATTACTAGTTGGTACTACTAAAACAATATAAATTTATTCAATAAAATATTTTTATAATTTAAACATGAAATCGTTTCATGAAATGTCTTCATAAAATTTATCTGGGAATATTATTATTTGTTACCCTTCTCTAACCCTGTGATTTTTTTAAAACATGGGATGACTAGGAAAATATCAGTAAGGGATGTAAAAATATGTAGAGAAACTTTTAGTTCATTAATACTTATAATCATATGAAATATCATTCAGAAATGCATACTTCCAACCGAAATAAGTATCAAATAGTTACTTTTTTAAAACAATATATTTCCATAAAACATAGAAAATAGATAAACCACCATAAATGTAACATGTTTCATTAATTAATTATTATTTTCACTAATGTGGCTACCATATGATCTATATCCCTCATGTCTACCATAATATAAAACCCTCACAACTACCTTACGGTGTAATCATCGTAGTTACACTTGGAGTAACCATATAAGAAACCTCAATCATAAACATACACAATCCATTGGTTGGAGATATAGTTCCCACCCATCATAATAAAATATTTCAATGAACCATAAAATATTCATAAAATAACAATAATTTCATAAAAAAATTCCAATTTGATTTTGTAAAAATTGAAATTTATAAGAGGATTTTAAAAAGAATTGTTTCTTTAAAATATCATATATTTAAATTGGGAATTGAAAAAAATAGAATATGTGTATAAAATATAAACCCACATAATAAAACATTATATAATCAAAATTAATTTAAAAAATAATCTTAGTAATTCATGATCAATGAAGTATAAGGTTAACCTGAAGAATGAAATTTAGGTTAAGAATTCCCTTACACAGGGTTCGTATTAAATCAAACATGTTCAAACATCCTATTAAATAGTTAAATATTGTTATTAATATATTAATGAACTAAATTTATATTTATAAATACATATATGATATACTTTTAACAACTTACTACATATTTATTAATAATATATATTTATTCTCATTGTTTCAGGCACATTTATTTCATGGATTCTATTATTGGTTTATTATGGATTTGTTGTTAGAAGGGTGAAAAAAATTCAGGATTTAAAATTATATTTTAGTAATGAAAATAAATAATATTAAATGTTCTTATAGATAATTTTTTTTATATGGTGTGAGTATAAATCATTAGACTAAACATTACTGACGAAAGTAAATTTATTTGGGTGAATTTTGATAACTACAGATCACTTTTGATTTATTAATTGAAATTATTTAAAAACAATGGTTCCAGACCATAATATAACTTAAAACATGTAAAATAAAATGTTTTGAAACCATAATAATTGTTTTAGGACCATCTGAGAAGGCTGAAATTGAAATTGAAAACACATTGTCCACGATGTTTGTAAATCGACAGATCACAAACAACATTTTTATTTTTAGTATAAAAGAGATAGGAGAATCAGTTTGATTATACATTTTCCAATATAAATTATAAAATTATAGAATATAACCAGAAATGTATTTTACATATGACTTTTTTAAGGGTTGGTGAAGAGAGTATAAGATTATAAAAATAATTGAAATGAAAATAAAAGGAAACGAAATATGATTTTACATCTTGAATTTTCCTCCTTGAGAACCTCCTTATGAAACTTGATTTTGGACATTTGTTCTGACCAATAGGTCTTAGATGTGGGGAGTAGGATTGAAAAGGGATTTGGGATGAAATTAAAAAAGATATAAGGATTTGATGTGTGAGGAGAAGTGATAGTGAGAGGTGGTATTTATAGTGGAGGGGAGTGGTGTTTTTTCATTATTATATACATTAGATTATTATTTTTGATCATGTTTTTGTATGGTATTTTTAATAATCAATAAATATTTGGAAATAAAGAAAGCTATATTGAGATTTTGGACTTACATAAGCCTCACATCATCTATGTATAAATAAATCACAAATTGGTTAAATACAATTAATTACCGTATTTCATTATTCATAAAAAATCTTGTATATTAGAAAAAACACAAAAATTCCCCCTAAATATTTTACAACATATAGAACTCATAAATGAAATCTATTTGATAATTTTTTTCAAAATATCTGAAATTTAATTTTTAATTAAATTGTTAATTAATTCAACAAATATGAATTTTAAGACTATAACTTATTTTATAACACATTGAAAAAAAATCAATGTCTCAAAAATTATTTTTTAATAATAAGGAAACAAAATAATAGTTTAGGAATATAATTTTTGAAAAATATATTTTCTTTTAAATCATTAGAATAATTATAAAAGTTTAAATAACCATTTACATTTCATAAAAATACAAACACTTAATTTATCACCTTTAAAATAATTTTTTACTTATTCCAAGATATAAATATTTCAGATCATCATTTTTAAGACACAAGGACATTATTTTTTAGATTTATAGGTGAGGTTTCTATTATTTTTTTAGTGATTTACTAATTTATATTAATATCACTTTTTTAAATATACATTTAAAATGGATTTGACTATTTAATTCCTGAATGAAAAGAAACTATTTTATAATTACCTAGGTTGATTCATTCCTCGACATTAAAAAAATTACATCCATGAAATTTTTATTTACATACTAAATAAGTGAGGGTACCTTTACCTTATTTAAATTTCAGATTCCCATGTTTCTTCTTTAATAATGTGGATTCTCCATAAAACCATGACCATCTGAATTTCCTTATTCAGAAATATATGATCAATACAATAATAAATCTCAACAGGTTTTCCATTATGAGAAAAGTTCTCATCAGACTGATCTACTTTTAGGACCAAAACAAGAGATGAATCTGGAACATACTTTCCGAACATAGAAAGATGAAAAATATTGTTTGTATAAAATAAACTCAAAGGAAAATCTACTCGGTTGGAGGATGGTCAAACATTATCCATGATTTCATAAGGTCCATTGAACCGTGAATATAACATTCCTTTCATACCAAAAATCATTAGACTTTTACATGGTGAGATTCTAGGAAAAAACAAATCAGCATCCTCAAAATTATTGTACTTCCTGAAGTTATCTACTTACCTTTTTTTACTCTATGAGCTTTCGTCATGTGTTACTTAATCGTTTTCACTTTTTTCATCCACTTCCTCTACTAATTCGGGTAACGTTAATTTTATTTCCCCAACTTCATCCCCATAATCAGGAGTTTCAAAAAAAATTCTATATAATTCCTAAAATTTCCCATCTATATACTAGAATGAAAAATCGTATTATAAGAAACATCAACTAATGAATGAAATTAATCCAAACTTTATTCGTAATCTATTTAAGATGATCGAAACATTTTCTTCCTAGGTCTGAAGTGTTTGCTCTATATATCCATTAGGTTGAGGGTGAATAGAAGTACGGAATTTTATTTCTACGACCAAGGAATTCTGAATGTCATTCTAAAATATTAAAGTGAACCTAGGTACCCAATTTTATATATTTGATAGAGGAACTCCACATAACCTGATAATATCTTTATGGTACAATCGAGGAAGATGAGGCAATTTCATGGTATTTCATAGAGAATGGAAATGTGAAGATTTAGTAAGTCAATGATCAATAACTCAAATTACATTTTTACCACAAGAAGTCTTTCATAGTCTCATAATGAATTTCATGGATATATTTTCCCATTTTAACCAATGCACAAGAAGAAGCTTAATTATCCCCATTGTTAGTCATCCTTATTCATTAACCTAATGACAATTAAAACTTTTTATTAAACAATATTCAATATCCCTTTTCATTCCATCACACTAGTAATACAATTGAAGGTCTATGTACATCTCATTACTTACATGATGGATGTAAAATAGAGAACTGATAACTTCACACAACAATTTTTTCATTAATGAATCACAATGAACACATAATATATTCCGAAATCTAATTACACAATCAATATCAATTTTAAATTATGGAATCATAGACCTTTTAACCAATTCTATATTTTTCTATAACTCATTGTTTTCTTTCAATTATTGTGTAATTTAGTCTATTAGAGACCACTGTACTTAATCCATATAAAAAATAAAGGAATTTCCTACACCAATTACTTCCAACATTGAATTACTCAAATCAATAATCAATGGGTCATGTTCCAAATGAAACATGGTTAATGTAGTATAATTTTTTTGACTCAATGAATCTTCCACTTTGTTATATTTTACAGGATAGTAATTGATTATTCAATCATAATGCATTATTAGTTTAATCCATATTCTCTACCTCATGTAGAATTCCATCTCCATAAATATATATGAATAGAAATTTTATTGTTAGTATATATTTCACATTTTGATTCGTATAAATGATGCCTATAAATTTTAAAAAATAAAACCTCGGCATATAAATAAAAATTATCTATGGGATAATTAAATTTATGAAATTTATGTTATCTTGAATCATAATAAATTAGTTGATCATTCTTCATTACAACACAACCATTTCCCTTTAAATAAGGATAAATGTAGATAAACAAACTCTTTTATTCTGGAAGTCATGGCCAAATTAAGATAATTCACCAATATCTTCATCAGTTCCTGAAAAAAACATCACTTTCATTTATCGAAATAAATTTAACCCCTATATACGATAACATAGTTAGTGGGATAGATAAATGTCAGTTGTATTTATTAAACCATTTATAATATAATACATATCCAAGAAAACTATGAATCTTTAAATCTTTTTTAGGTCTTGTCCATTCATCAAGCATATTTTTTTAAGGGATTGACTATTATGGAATCCTTATTTACAATGTTCATATGATAATAAATATATTGGAACCAATAATAACATTTCCCAAATTTTCCACACAACTCCATTTCATTGAGAGTTTTCTTTACAATCCATGAAAGTTTTTCATATTCCCCATAAAATTTTTCAATGATAAAAATATAATCAATAAAAACAACGATAACCATATAAAACTATTCATGGAGTATTATATTTATAAGATCCATGAATACATCAGGGAAATTTTTCAAGACAAAGGGCGTAAAATAAAACAAAGAACACCTTTCTCTAATATAAAAAGTATTTTTTAAGATGTCATCTTCCTTCACCCCCAACTAATGGTACCAGTATCTCTAGTTAATATTGAATAAATACTGAGCTCCGTGGACTTGATCATACATGTCAATGATATAAGGATGTGGATACTTATTCTTAAAAGTAATGTTATTCCCATCACTATAATAAATTAAAATATAAATGGACCATCCTTAAGATTAATAAATAATACATAAGCAACCCAGGGTAATGTGCTCGGAAAAATGAAGCCTTTATCAAGAAACTCATGTTACTATTATTTCAATTCTAGATGTTACACCTGATCCATTCAATAAGGATGTTTTGAAATTAGACTAGCATATAGAACTAGTTCAATAGTAAATACAACTTCTCAATCATGTTTAACATTAAGAAACTCATTAGAAAAAATTACACGGTATTAATTTAACTCTAAAACATCATTTATTCGAGTATTTATCTTATTTTAATCAATTTGAGAAAGATAAAATTCATTTATGAATTTTAACATCATCATAACTTTTTGATATGTAATCAATGGTATGGGTTAATTCTAGTATTTAAATTGAAACAATTTCTAAAAAATAAACTCTGTATCTCTAAAATTATTATTATCATGATAAAAAGAAATAAAATCCACATCTAGAATAACATGAAACTATACTAAAGGAAAAAAATAATCAATGAAGGAAATTTCATTCAATAGAAAATAAAAAGAATATTTTTTATAATGCATTTTCTCTATAATATTTTCACCCTAATGTTTTATCTATAAGTTCCATTCTAATTTTTTGAGGTCAAATTTCCAATTTATGAGAAAGCATCTCAGAAATAAAGAAATGTGTACACTCTGTATCAAATATGTATTTTGAAAAATCTGAATAAACAAACAATATGCCTAAAAGCAGTTAATTGAATGGATCGAAATCAACTCAAGTAGTTGTAAAAGATCTCACCACACCATTGTGCTTATAACTAGGATTTTTACACCATTCATATCTTTCATTGGGTATGTATTTTCATTATTCCCCATCTCACCACATTTAGATCACGTTAATGTTTTCTCATGAGGATTAACAATACCACCACAGAGATATTATTCATTAGAATATCATGCCACAATTTGAAAAAAATCACATTATTAACACAAAATGGATTTGGTAAGGCGTACCCCTGGGTTCTTTTTACCGCACTTCCCATGAACTGGAAACATACATTTAATACCTTCATATTTCTTTAAATGTATATTTCCCATTGCTTTCCATATGGAAATATTTTATTTCTTGATTTAAAATTAGAAATGATCATAGGAAAAGTTAATTTATACCATCTCACAACATCAAACAATTATCTCTTAATATTTGAGTACATTGGAAGACAATTCCCTTCAATATCTTAACTTGAATCCTTAGTAAAAAAATTGACTTTACAATAAATATGTTGAATAATATTTAGACCATACCATGCCAATCGGGTGAATAATTCTACATAATGAATAACAATTCCATTAACATTTAATTTAAATTTAAGTAATTACTTCTATATTATTATTATAACAACCTTAAGAAACTATTTTTGAATGAATAAATATAAAAATTCATCCCATTATAAGGAATCAATATCCTCATTATATCTAATATTAGAGCTATTTTCCACCAATGGTCATCTTCACCCTCAAAATGATAAATATATAGCCTATTATTTTTGTTATCTGAACACCCCATGACATTAAATATCATTTCATGGGACTTAATCCACACATTTTCATTCCAGGGGGTTAAAAGATACAATGAATGCAGGAGGGTGTTACCTCATAAAATATCCCGCTATTATCATGTTACTTTGTGGTAGTTGTAGTATCTCTCTTACATTGATACCATCTCTATTTATTACCATATTCGGAAGAGTCGTTACTATCAAAAAGTAATCGTTTCTGATCCCCACCATTAAATTCTGTAGATTTGGAATGATATCATCCTTTGTAGGCCTTCATACTTCAGATTTCCTAGTCCCTCAATGGAAAAACATTTTAAAAAGAGATAACTTATATGAAACAACATGGTAATATTCAAATGGAATATTAATTAAAATTTAACATGAGTTAAAAAATAATTTATTATATTATATTAACATCATCCCAACCCCAAATTATATCTAAATTATGATTTAACTGAAACTATAAGGACGGAGTATTCAACATCACATAATCTAGTATATTATTTTAGAATTCACTTCATTACAGTTTTAAAGACCATATCTTATTAGTATATAATAAAATAGTAAAATAATTTATATATATCATCACACAATCAAAATGATCTGGTACCATAAAAAAATATCCATTCTATCCATAATAGAAATATTTTTAATTAAAATGTGAAATATTTTAATGAAAAAATTTCACAATGTTCACTCAGGCTTCTCCTTTTATCTTACCCATCATTAAACCCTGTGAAAAACATTTTAAAATATTTTATGAAAAAAAACATATTAGTTAATTAAAAATAAAGAGAGAAACTATTATATCATTAATACTTATAAATATATGAAATCATTTGCACAATGAAACAATTTCCACCCAAATAAGTTTCATATAGTTTCATTGTAAAAAATGTGATTTCCATACATCATATAAAACATAAATAATACCTAATTTTGGAATTATATACTTAATATTGTTTCCCACATGGATACCGTTTCATTTTAACCCTCGTGATTACTTTATAATGTAACCATCATTACTACATTATGGTGTAACTATTTCATTTACACTATAAGTAACTATACGATTAACCCCAAAAATAAATGTACCCACTAAATTGGAGGTATATATAGGACTCTTAATTCATTATAAAAAATTCCTAATAAATAAGAAATATAAATTAAATAATAACACTTTCAAAAAAACATTCATTTTGAATTTTTTAAAAATATAAATTTAAAAGTGTTTTTTTAAAAGAAGAGACACGTACAAATATCATATATTAGAAGTGATAACTGTTAAAAATGATTGGAATATATGTATACACTATAAATTCACATAATAAAACATAATATTAAAAAAATTCATTTCACAAATACACTTAGTTCCTTATAATAAATTAAGAAGATGGATAACCCAAAAATTAGAAATTAGGTTATGAATTTCATTAGCACTGGTCTGTCTTACTTAAAACATATTCAAACCTCATGTATAATAGTCTAAAGTGTGCTATTAATATATTAATAAACTATATTTAAATTTATAAACACTTATTTAATATCATAAAAAATATTTTCACCCATTTATTAATAATATTTTGTTATTTTCATTGATTCAAGAGCATTTATTTTATTGTTTATATACATGGTTTATTATGGGTTTTTTCTGAAGGGAGAAAACTCCATAATTGATATTGAATTATATTAATGAACATATATAATATTAAATGGACATATATTTAATTTTTTATATATGTTATGAAGATGAATTATTATATAAAACAATAGTGATGAAAATTTGTTTATTTTGATGAATTTTTATCGTTTCGAACCACATTTGTTTTAATAATTAATAATATTTATAAAAAATAGGTCCAAAACAAAATATAAAATATAATATGTATAAAAATTTCTGATTTAACCACAATAATTTCATTATGATGATCCTTGAATGTAGTAATGGAAAATGAGAACACATCACCCACGATATTGCTAAATTGACACATCACATGTGATGTTTTAATTTTTAGAATAAATGGGAGAAGAGAAGGAGTTTGATGATGAATTTTTCTATAAAAAATTAAAATTACAGTATGTATATTAAAATAATGTTTTCATTCCACATTAAAAAGGGTATATTAAGATTGTTTAATAAAAGAAAAATAATTGTGAAGAAAATAAAAGAAAATGAAAGAGAATATTACATACTAAATACCTATCCTTGAGAACCTTCGTATAGAACATGATTTTGAACTTTTGGTGAGATTAGTATGTATTAGAAATTGGGAAGAGGATACAGAAGGTAATTGGTTCAAAATTAATCAATATACGAGGATTTGAAGTGTGAGGCGAAGTGCAGGTGAGGGGTGGTATTTATAGTGAAGGAGATGGATGCGGTATCATTATTATTTTTCATTAGTTTATTTTTTTTTCAAGAATAATAATAGTTTGATAATCATTAATTAATAAAATTTAATAATTATTGGAGTTTGAGATTTTGGGCTAAGATTAGCCTTATATCATCTATGACTCAATAATTCAATAATTTGTTAAATACCCTAAATTATAAGATTCCCTTATTTATCAATATTTCCAGTATTTTAAAAAGATTACAAAATTTCAATCTATGAATTTTTTCACATTTAGAATTAAAAAATTAACTCCACATTTTTAATATAATTTATTTTATACTTGAAATTACAATTTCTATTTAAATTCATCATTTATTACAAAAAATAAATTTTTTAAAACAGTTTCTCAATTCTAAACACCATGAAAAATTTATCATTGTCTCATAAAAATATATTGTACTCATAGGGAAATAAAATATTAATATATTAATATATTTTATGAAAAAAATACTTTATTTTAAATCTTTATATTAATTGTAAAATTATAAATAAACATTTATGTTTCTCAAAAATACCTACACATAATTTATCACATTAAAAACATTTATTTACTTATTAAATGATATAAATGAATCATATTTTTAATTTTATGATTTGTGAATTTTATTTATAGTTTCATGGGTAAGGTTAGTATTTCTTTTTCATAGATTCTTAATTTTCTAAAAATATGACTTATTTAATTATAAAATAATAATGAATTTTATTTTTTTTGAAAATGAAAAGAAATTATTTTATAAGTACCAGTGTTATTACCCTTTTCATATTAATAATGTCGGTGGAATTCCATTCTAAAATGTTATTAGAAGGGAACTCCCATTCCATTATAAAAATGTACTCACCCCTCACAATTATTTAAACCATTGAATCCCTTTGGATCACACAACCTTTGATGAAATAAGCTCCAAACATCCATCCATTAATCCTAGAATGCTCCCATTGGTATGAAATCAATCTAAGTAATCCTTTTGGTGAATCCAAATGTAGTTACCCAAAGAAAATGTATCTTCCATCCACAACCTCTTTTTTTTAATTCTCGACCACAAAAATTATTCTCATTCCATGATTTTATAATAACTTATTCAAACAGAATATATTTTTATGTATTTTTTATACCTACATTTACACACACATCCATCTACTGGGTAAAGAACATAACATTATTTTGTAAGGAAAATTATCATCTCACAAAATGATGTAGTTTTATTTTTATTTTCTACTTCTCGTGGTAGGAAATTATAATGGAAACTATATTTTTATATTATATATATATATGATATTTATGGTATCACTATGATTATATAATTTTTATATACACATATCATTATGGTTTAAATTTTGTATAAAAATGGTAAATCATTTGTTGATGTGTCGACTATAGACTCCAGAAAGCGATGTGATAAATTCAAATACTACATGTAATGTGATAAGGATGGGTTTGATAGAAAATATATGACATACATAACATCCAAATGATATTATTCACATAAATTGAATTCTCTAAATATAATATATCCTTTTATTTTACACCATTTCACATACTAAAGTAGTTATAACATCGTCTGTGGACATGTGGACAACCACATACACGATGTGATGTTGTTCTTATTAAATCATAAGAATTACATATGTAAGTATATATGACTAAGTAAATGGGTCTTTCTTATATATTTTTCATTATATAAAGATATTTATTACTTACCTTATTTCTATAATGATCATTTGAAAATGGGAATGTTACTCTTGCATACTTATGAACTATCATCTAAATAATTGTAACGTTCATTAATTTTTTTAAACATATATCATGTGTTTTTTAAAAAAAATTATACAAAAAAATATGATAATTATTTGATTATTATTAATCTTCATATGTTTTTATAATCACCCATTTTACCATAGTTGACTTACCAATGTTGTTTTAGATACATGAACCAAATACAGTCCAAACACATGGCATAATCTTTGTCGTTTAAGTAGTGGTTTACAATCTTGTAATATGTTTAATAAAATTAATGACAAAATTTAAAAGGAATATTAATCATGTGTAAAATTATCATAATTATATTAATCTAGAAGATAAAGACCCACAAGACACACCAGACTCATTTTAATGGATTTTATCTCAATCTTCTTTCATTTAGACATTTCTAAATGATATGAACCTTTATTCTTATATAAAGTGTATATAGAGACCCATAGATATTCTATATCAATATTTTACCTATTATCATGTTTTTTAATAGTTTTTAAATTATATTCTTTCATGTTTTTATTATTTAAATGATCAATGTTGTATGAGACTCTTTAAATGGTTAATTATTTATTATTTTCCCGTCAATATTAATGAAATTTTTTCATATTTATTTATATGAATATAAAAGGGTTATAAAAAAATATGTCTATTTTTATTTCCATTAATTTTTTTTCAAAAATGATACATTTTATATGTTTTATATGGAACATTTAGACAAATTACAAATGAAAAATGCAATGTTCTATTCGTAATGAACACGATGATAATAAAAAAAATTATTTCATGACAATTATTTTATTCATGAATTCTTTTTACATTTTATAGGTATTTTGGTATTGAATGTTTTATATAACTATTTATTTTGTATTAAAAAATTTATTTTTGAAATAAAAACGAACTTTAATATCTAATAGTGATTTTTATATGATTTCTAATGAGTATTTCAAATGATGGAATGTTTTATCTTATGTTGTGGTTATTTTAAATTATAAATGATGGATGTGCACATATAGCACCAGATGTTCCCGTTATAGCTTAAATAATTGGTGAACCCAGATAGTGCTTTGATGCATTTATTAATTATTATATTATCTTTAGTATTATGATGGATTTATGTGGTATTTGTAAACCAATTGATAAGCATTTTCTAAGGGTTTTATGTGATGATTTCATAAGTTTCATATTGGGTTTTTATAAATTACAAATGAGTGTTCATGAAATTCAATTGTTTTAAAAAGGTATAGTAAATTTTACTATTTAGAAAATTATATTTTCCCTCTATGTGTATAAAATTATATTTTCATGTTAGTATTTTCACATGTTTTAATGTTTATCAATAGACTAATAGATTCACTCTTTTTATGTCCCTTAATGATATTTTAATTATCATCAAAATATTTTTACTTTTTTCATAGGACATTAGGGTGATTTGGGTATTTTAAGAATTAAAATTTAAATTTATGAAATTTCGTCTAAATAGGGACCATGAATTTTTTTAGATATTTTTTATTTTGAAAATAATGGATACTATTCATAATTGTTTAGTTTTTGTTTTTGGGGTTTCTGTTATATATGTTATGGACCAATTTTACAAAACTCTAAACCTGAATATATCCTCAATATTAATGAAAAATAATTAGTGAATTAATTCAATATTATGTAAAGATTATGGTTCGGGACTTACACTATGTTGATCATCGTGAAGAAAAGACCAATCAACTCTTTTAATAGGTAGAAAAACCTTTTACAACTGATGAAATCTCAAGGGATGTTGTGGTGTTTAAACAAAATATTAACGAGAAGGAAAATTTTTATTAATGAACATACATCAGGGTAGGATAATAAAGGTAATACAATTGAGTATGTTGATGAATATATAATTATCCAAGAAATAAAATTATAAATAATCAAAAAAATATGAAAACTGAATAAGAAAATTCAATATATATGACTCTATGATTAATATTTTTTAGATATTGTATAACATGGATATAATGGTGTAGATAAATATTTTAATTATCAAATACCATGTTTTATAGGAAAAAATGGAATTCTACATTAATATACACATAAAATGATGGAATATAGTTTGGACAAAACAAAGGAAAACTTAATATTGGTCACAAATATCATGACAAAAAGAAAAGTGAGTTTTTTAAAAGGTTATATTCAAGAACACCAAAATAATGAATTTTAAATAATCTTCTTTACTCAAGATTTAATGATCAAAAAAATATTTATAATAAATATAGGTTCATGTGGAGAAGGAATGTGATAATATACTTCCAATTAAAAAATTCTAATTAAAAATATTTCTAGGCAATACAATGTATTATTGTGAATTGTTATGGATATTTTTCCAAATAGAAGTTCTTGGTAATAAACCAGGGAGAGTAAGGCCATTTATTTTATCATATTGAAGACATAATATCTATATATATCATTTTTATTTTTATCACAATTGGTATAACAATTATCATTGAGTTATTGATGTAGTTTGTAACTATAGAACTAAGAGAAATTTGAATACATTTCAAGGAAGAAAATTCACCCTAGAAAATAGGTGTATCATTTTGGAATAATAATTTGAATTTGATATGACCACACTTAATGAAAAGGAATTTTAGAGGTTATCTTCTGATAGTATTCAACCTTGTGTATAATGGAATGGTAATAAGAAGATTTATAATGTCAAAATGGAATAGATTACACTCAAAGTTCCAAATATATTTATCACCTTGATTTACGATAGTGGATTATCATTCCACATTATAGGGAATGAAAATTAGATTAATTTTTTTAGGAAATAGTTGGTAAAATAGTGTAATTTTTTAATGATGGACCCTTAACTAAAAAGGTAATCGAAAAATTAAATTAACAGGAGATGAGTTGAAGAAAAAATTATTTTATCTATATGGATGGTTTGCATAAAAATATTATAAGTGTATATAAAATATTTGTAATAGAATTAGTGGTGACATAAAAATAGAAATTATACACTATCAAAGGAAAGAAATCAAATTATATCTTAAATGAATTGATTATTAATGATAATTGATACCATTTAGATTGTTATGAAAAAAAATTCTTCCGTTCAGTTAAATCAAAAAAACATGTGGAAACATAGGTTAGGTCACATTAATTATGAGGACATTAAAAATATCCAAGATGAAGGAAAAAGTAGAGATTCCAAATCGAAATCATGATTGAGAAAAGACATGTCATTCATTATGTGTTCAAACAATATTATCTGAATTAATTTTAGTCGAGGAAAAAAGGTAATTTAATATACATTATATTTTAAACATAGATATGTTTTGTCTAATTAATGTGTAAATCCCACATGATTATATATAGATATCCTTATTTATTAATGAAAATTTAAGAATGGTATGTGAATTCATATGAATTGTTTACAAAAATTGATTAAATACATGAAGATGTATATATGATTATATTAGAATTAAGCACTCCTAAAAAAATAAGGTATTATGGTTTGATAATTAAACTAGATACACATCCTTTGAATTTAAAAATTACCTTCAAAAGAATATTGTCATTAATGTGGTTTTAGTAACAAGAACACATCATAAAATTACATTTGTTTAATATATATGACAATAGGTTAACAATATGCTCATAACCATGTCGTTTCATAGTAATTTTTCTTAAAACTATTAGAAGTTGGCTATTCAAGTTCATGTGTACATGAAAAACTAGATAGGGTTGATTCTAGGAGAATTAAGGATACCTAGTGTAAAATTGAATAAAAGGATTTACTAACTAAATTATTTATTTGTTTTTTGAAGTAAAATTTTATTCTAAAAAATATTGAATTCATGTAAGTTATGGAGATTCTACAGATGAAGGAATATTATTTGGATACTCAAATAATAGAAGATCCTATAAATAATACAATAGTATAACTATAAATATTTTTTTGATAGATGATTTAAATATCATTGAGGATAAAATTATTTAAAAATTGAGGTGATCAAATTTTTATGTTTTGATGATGATGAAAAATGTGAAAAATAAAATAGTTCAAATGAAGATGTTGTGGAAGGATCACATAACATTCTGGGTTATATAAATGATAATAAATAAATATATGAATTAGAAGAGGGAAATATTACCGAAAAAACTCAAATTTAACTTCAAATAGTAAATTTTGATCCATCAAAAATTATTAGGGACTTTTCAACAATGATATAGAAAATAAGAATGAGAAATATAGTGAATTTTACTCTTCAATAATTAGTTTAACCAACTATTTTTAAAGTATCAATAATGAAAAAATCATGGTTAAATTAAAATATTTAGTAGTTTTATAATATTGATAAAAATATGACATTAGATCATGTTAAAAGGGAATAAATTCATAATTTTATTGGAACAATGTTGATCATCATGAATAAATTTGATGAAAAAGTAAATTTCATATGAAACTATGAAATTTCCATATGTAAAGAATATTTATATATTTATGTAATTAATTTTGATGAGAATATTTCATTAGTTTAATGGGTAGATTCAATCATACTCTTCTTATCCATGGAAACTCCAGGAGGATAAATATTTTATCTAATGGATGTCAAAAATACATTCTTAAAGTTTGTTATTGAGGGTGGTGTTTATATTGATTAACCGTTGATATTTATTATTATAAATGATGAAACAATGTTTTGTAGAGTGAATAAGGATCTATATGGTTTAAAGAAAGCACTAAAATCCTTGTATTCTTGATATGATGAATATTATGCATGACAAGATTCTTATCTTAAGATGTTGTAACATAAATGTGGAGGTTTATTCCATAATATCTATTCGAAGAAAACAAAGGAAGACTGATATATTGTCATTTTGTATGTAGATGATATCATATTTGGTATAATGAATTATGGTTCAATAGATAAATTTTATGATAACATAAATTTGGAATTTGAATTGTCTATAATCCATAAAGTCTCATATATTTGGGGATACTATGTTATTTAAATGAAGGAAGTCACTTTCATTCCACAGTGAAGTAAGTAAATAGAACAACATAATATGTTCCACCAAAAGGGTTCCTAACCAATGTGGAATCTGGCTTCTATTGGAAAAAAGTTTGAAAATCCTCTCTATGGGGAACTTAAGGATCTCTCCATGTATTAGAGGATAATTCTTATCTTATTGTATATAAAAGAAAATTACCCTCTATATCTTTTAATAAGAATTGCGCCTCAATTAAAATGTAATAATAATGAATATAAACTCACAGTGATTGAAGAATGATTTCGTTCATTAATTCTAGTATCAATTTTGGAATGTTCTTTTAAAAAGGGGAGTATAATGAACTATTGTAATTTTATAATTATTACTAGGATATTGATGTTGTGGATTATAATTCAATATGTTTTGGTCTATACTTCATTGGAAATAAATTTATGGTATAGTCATGTAAAAATATTGAAATAAATTCCATTAGAATGACAAAAGAATGGTATATGTCAATTTAAAATGGATTCCCACAACTGAATTAGATTAATAAAAATTCAGACAATATCCGTTATGTGGTGAAATAAATGATTTTAATATTCTATGAAATCATGGGTGCAACAAAACTCTAATAAATTAATGGTCAACACTCACATAACAAATATATCGATATAAAATATCACTTTATCATAGAATGTTTAGAATAATGAGTGGATAAGATATAACATGTTGAAAATAATGATCAAGTGGACAACATGATGAATATCTCCTCGGCTACCACCAATGTTTGAGTAAAATCTGTTGATCCTCAGTGTTCATCCACCACCCATTTCATGTGGAGGTTCAATTTTCTTCCTTCCAATATTTTTAGCAATATTTAAGTAGTTATTAATGTGGAAATTGATTCAGATAGAGATTTCATCCAATGATAAATATTTTTCATTTGGGTTTTATTCCAAATGAATATAATGGTTGGTGAATTCTAATGACATGATGTTATAAATTCTCAAACAAAATATTTTTTCTAAACTAATCAACATTCATGTATATGAAGTTTTATTGATGAGTTATTTCACCACTATTAGGTTTTTTCATGGATCAATGTCGTTTCAATTTCTCTATGGATTACTAATAAAAATTAATGTAGAGATTATTAGGAGACCAAGGTTACTCAATAATGTAAATTTATGGTATGTTGTATTTTTTATCAATATTCACTATATTAATCAATTAGTTTTAAAGATGTGTATATTATTCACGATCTATTTTCTGTTGAATGTTTTGAGAAGTAATATATTTACAACTTATCCAATACATATAGTATGATTAATTGTTTATGGGTCCACAAAATTTCTAGAGAAATGGTTGAGTTTCAAATAATTCAACTTTTCAAAATCGGAAAAATTATTATATGAAAAAGGAAGAGTTTTTTGAATGTTATTAAGTAAATAATGTTGTGTGACGGTGGAGGATAAAATATTGGTGATATATAAATAATCATATATTATCATGTTCCTTGAACCAATTTACATTGGGGAATCATAAGTGCCAAGAAATATTGGATTTTATTTGTGAGTAAGAGATTTATGTGATGGGGTTTTATTCCTGTATATATAATTCGTAACATCATTTGATGGGTCAAATTTTATTTGGAGGCCCAATTTCCCCAAACATTCCTAATTCATATGTGAATGTATTTCATACACAAAATATGAACATTATAATAACACATACATCACATAATTTATGGTTGAGAACTATATGGAGAAAATGCATTTCAATTAAGGGGGTTTCGAGAAATTTATGTTTTAATTTTATATTGGATATTTCAAAAAAAAATTTAAAAAATTACAAGTTAAATAATATTTTCATATTTGAAATGTTAATTGAATTAATTGAATAATCATATCCTAATAATCATGGTGTAAAAATCATTAACATTTAGTAGGATATGAATTTGAACATTAGGTAAATAAAAGGAGGAAGACTCTACAAAATGGGATCCTTGTAGCATTAGTAGAAATGGATTGAGGGAGGCAATATGTAGTCCTTAAATTTCATGTAAATTTAATGATCCTGGAACCAATAATTAAAAGACTGACCAATTTTAATTCAAAAAAGATAGTGAATCTTATTATTTGATTATGGATGCCATACTATCAATATATAATCCTTGGAGTAGACCATATATGTGAACCAAGTAAAATTTATGTATTGTATTTCAATATTAACATATGTGTGTTGGGTGATTTTAAAATTAAATTAGATAGGTTTAAGGAGTTCCTAACAATATTGGGACAATGACTATTTAATTCATAACAAAGAAATAGACATCTATATTTACCATTCCCCTCTCAGGGTGTCCTAGGGTTTAACAAATGTAATGTGACAATACTTTATATTTGGCTTCAAAACCACAACTATTTATGAAAATAATTTCCTAAAAGATACAACTCATTTAAATCAATGGGAACTAGTGAGTTATAGATTAAAATTTATCAATACTATAAAGGTTGATCTAATAATTACTTATTGAATGTGTTTATCATATATAGTCTATTAATATCTTTTTTTTATGGTTTAGATATAGTGCTCATGGAATCTTATTTCTTATTATATCTTCCCATTATCAATACAATTTTTTATATTTGTATGAAAAATTTCAACTGAATCGTGATTCACAACCTAAAATATATTAATTTCATAACCTGTGACCTGAGTGTTAGAACTTTCATCCATATATCTTGATCCACTATATATAAGAACTTTATACCACTTATTATGAAATAAACCAATTTTTGAAGACAATGGCTCTGTAATGCATAAATGTGGAATCTAAAATATTATAATATACTAATTTTTAGTAATACCTGAAAAATTATATATATATATATATATATATATATATAAAGAAATCATTCTGTAGTAGATCCACATCATATTGAGTTATTCAAACCCATGGAAATACTGAAGGATATGATGGTCAATCCAATGATCGAAGGATCCATGGTCATAGTAATTGAAATATATGACGAGCCTTATAGTTAACATGTATAAACATATTAATACCAATGACTCTACTCATTCACATTGTTCAACCAAATATAATATGGGGTAAAAATAATAATACATAGAGCTAATGATTGATTAAAAAGTGGATGATCTGGGTATTTAATTCAATTTCTAAAAAATTATTAGAAAATAATAAAGGTGGATATTCACATCTTTTTAGGGTGATTAACCTAACTAGCCTATTCTATATAGAGAAATAATATATACCAAGGGTTCATTGTAGAGTCTTATAAATAGTGGAACAACATTCAGGAATAGGAGTTCCCACTTAGAGACATTGAAATGTTTTTATTTTGTTTCCTATATTTTATATATCATTCATTATGTTCATCAAATTCTAGTGTTATAATTCAAATATCTTAATCATGATCTCTCACATACACTATGAAAAGTGACTGAGCCAAGGGATGAATAAAAAGTGGAATATGTAATGACCGTAATGTTAGTAGCCAAATGTTATTGTTTATTACATTGGAATAACATTCAAGGAATCACATCCTAAAGGGCCAAATAGTTTAGTAGATTTTTGAATCCATGTACAAATTTTAAAATTATATTTCAACTGAAGATATGAAAATAAATATGGTGAATACTTTTATAACAACATTATTATTCTAGGATAACCCTATATAACAAGCATAATAATATTCTTAGAATACAAGGTAATGATAAAATATAAGAAAGGGGTGATCTATGATGATATTTAAGGGTATATATATATTTGTATATATCAAAACTAAAAGAAATAAAAACTCATGAATGGAAATTAACTAAAATAAATTACATTTAATAAATACTTTTATTATAATATTATAACGACCCGGGCTTTTTCCAACTTGGATATTTCATCATTTAGATAAATTTTAATTATATTAAGAAAACATTCTTGAGGATTGTAATAGTTTAGTGCCTTTATTGACTTGGAACCCAATCGTCATTTTTGGTGAAATATCATTATGGTTTCCCACAAAAATAAGCCTCCTTTAGTACCCAAGATTAGAATTTTTCTTTCTAATCATTTGAAAGGAATAATAATAAATGAGTGACTACTGATGTCCAGTAATGGTAAAAAAGAATGATATCATTTTATTATCCAATTAAATCAAAATATAATAAATTTGGATATGTTAGCATGATAATTACATATAATTTTTATACCCAATCCACCATGGATCCTAAACATGATTCCAGACATAAAATATTATCATTTCAAAAGACATGAATCATTGGAATGAATCTTCATCATAAATCAATGATGAAACAAAAGTTCAGATCATAATTTTTTTGGTGTCATAACATGTATAAAAAACATTTTGATATCTCATGGTCACGTACCATTACTCTCGTATGAAGCCTTATCAGATATGTCCCCTAATAGATCAAGAACATCGATTCATTTCCCATCATAAATGAAGTACATCGAATTGTTTCCATTAGATTTTTTTGGAGATATAATTTATTACCAAATGCAATGAAGAGATATATTGGTCCCTCCCATAAGTTAATGAAAATAATAAATATGTGTTCCATATGAGCATAAATCATTCATCATAATAGAACCCATTTAAATAAATTAATTTAAAAAATACTTCAATATAACCAATGTTATGGATAAGAAATTAGTTTCAAATGTATCATGACATCAAAAACAAAAAACATTCTGATAAAGAATAATAATTTTATTCTTGTTTCATAAAATTTTTAAATTTTATGTATCAATATATAATTTATAATTTTATAGATAATTATATTTTTAAGATTACGTGAAA
This sequence comes from Viscum album, assembly GCA_963277665.1. Taxonomy (NCBI): domain Eukaryota; kingdom Viridiplantae; phylum Streptophyta; class Magnoliopsida; order Santalales; family Viscaceae; genus Viscum; species Viscum album. The sequence goes on from OY728119.1 coordinate 1,985,975,331, forward strand.
TAATTTCAGAAGAAAATATAATTCCTTTTTGGATTTTTTTAATGGACAAACAATTTGAAAGGAAAGTATATTTTTTAAAAAAATAATCATTAAATATTTTTAATGGAATATTGAAATAATTTTAGTGTCATGATGATGAAAAAATTTATTCATTTCTTAGAAGATAAAAAACAGGTCTGTTTAAATATTTTTGTCTGTAAGTTCACAAAGAGAATTGTTTAGAAAATGACACAAATATTACATTAAATATATTTTGTAAAAAGTAAAGAATCAGTAAAAATAATATTAAATATTCAAAGGAGAATATTAATAAACCTTTTGAGAAATTTTTATAAAACATTGATATTGAAGAATTATATTCCCCAATGGAGTGTTAAAATGAATCAATATTGAATAGTAAACCCTATGAAAGAATGAAAATAATATGGATATGAAAATAACATAATATTTATGATAAGACTCAAAAAATATATTGATAGTTAGTATATGCACCAGGAAAAATAAACAAGTAGCGTATAAGGCTTGTGTACCACAGACATAAATGTGAGAAAAAATACATTACCTCATTTCTCACCATTTCATGTTCGCATTAAAAAATAATGTATAATTAATTTGGATTTTTTAAAAAAAATTTAAAAATATATATCAATAATACGTCTTAATATTTTTTTATAACATCTTATGACCTATTTATTAATAATTAAAGGAAATGTTTTAGGTGATATATACTTTGTTTTCAAAGCATGTTTCGGTTTTCCAGTCCTAGTCCATATACTCTTATCATGATACCATCATTTAAAGAATAATTATTATGATATAAATAAATATATATATATATCATATATATTCATAAAATTTATCTAGATTACCATACATGTGTAATATATATAAAAAACGAATCACATCGCATTGTGTAAATGGTAAGCCATATTTACGCACAAGAAAATTTATTTTTTCTCTAAAGATTGGGTAGTAAAACGATAGATATAATATTATCAATATAAATTAAAATTATTTCATAAATATTATATAAAAAATTAAACCATTATAATAACCACACCTAATATTTTGATATGGAAAATGAATTGTATCACTATGTAGAGATGGTATGTCATACATAAGCATGATTGATACATTCACATCTAGTTTGATAGGAAAGGGAATATATAATCCAGTAATCACAATCATAATAACAATTAAAAATTTAGAATATCTCGAATTAATTATTTAATGATATATTTATATAAATCATATATTTAGCATTAATTAAGATGTGTAGAAAAAGAGAATGATCGGTTAGAGATTACCTCTTCTTCAAAATAACTACTCTAGATCTCCTCTAAAGAATTATTGAGTTCATCATTTGGGATGACCCGAACCTCTATAATGTGGATAGGTAATTTTATAAGATAACTTTTCAGATTTTTTTATGGATATAATACTCAAATTAGTGTAATAAGATGACGGAGAAAGTTTCCTTTTATAATGAAGGAGATTGGATCTTTTGGAATATCTCAAAAAATTAATGTATAACAAATTAAATATCAATCCAAGTATATATACATTGAAAGGTAATAGAATATAAAGTTTTTTAGGGTGATAATAACATCAACCAAAATATTTTATATATGTTCTATTATAATTCTAAACAATAGCATTTTTATTAACCCATAGTTAAACTATTTTAATTTTAACTATAGTAAACAGAAATTCCATATTATGAGGTATAAATTTTAAAAAATACAGATTAAATTGAATAATAAATGGTGAATATTTATTTTTTAGACACTTATTTATCCAATTTTTCAATATTTATTATTTTTATATTTTTTTACTAATTTTAAAAAATATTACTTTCATAAAATATCATTTATGTCAATTTGGAAAATATTATTTAATACTAACATAAAGAAAATAAATAAATCAATGAAACATAGATCCAATTCATTTAATACACCCCTAATATTTTATATTAATCTATAAATTTGTGTAACTCCTAATGTAAATAAAAATATATTTTATTTAAGATATTGAATTAAACATTATATAGTAATTCATTTATTGAAAAATTTCTACATCATCATTGTTTAATGAATATGATAATTATTTATTCACTAAAAATTATAAATAACTTTCCATGATGAATATAATATTGATATATTTAATACTAATATATTTATTTGAGCTTATATTTTATTTAACACCGCATTATAATTATTAAACTAATTAAATTTTAATATTTGACATTTTTTTACTATCATCGATTTTAATAACATACAAGTTATTTTCAACAATTAAATTATTAAATATGTAATTTTGTGTGTTTAGAGTATAATTAAATTCATCCAGAAACATTTTTTCATGTTTTAGGTTAATGTAATAATGTTTATAATATTATGTTTACCCTGAATTACTCTATTTACCAATAACTGTGATAATAAAAATTACAAAAGTTACTAGTTATATTATCCATAAATAAAAGGGATCAATTTATTAAATTTGTAAATTTTTTTAAAAAATATGGAATCCAATTTTTAGAAATAAAAAACATGTCATTTTATAAAATTACGTTTAAATTATTCTCATTTATGGAATGAAAAATTGAGTATTTAATGTGAAAATGTTCAAAAGATCGAAATTTTTTTACAACCAAATATAATGTTATATTTATTCAAATAAAAAATTTCATTTAATGATATAAAGTTCTTATAATTATACTTTATAACCAATAAAAAAATACAATTTAACACTATAAATTATTTAGATTAAAATTATATTTTTAGTTTAAATTCAGTATTTTTCATTATTCACCAAAACAAGAAACTTATTAGAAAAAGAAAGAAATTTCAACCAATATAAATAATTTTATTCCTATTTAAGATAATAATTTTAATTTTAAAAATAATTTTTCAAAAAGTTTAATTTTTTTAAACAATTGTTCTTTTGAGAGACTATATAATTAATTTTAAAAAAATAATGTTTTTCAGCATAATAATGGATTTATTTTTATATAATGTATAGAAAAAACATAGAATAATGGTTAAACATTATATTTAATATTATATATAGATATTTCATTAACATTATCCAATAATTGTGATTTTTTTTATTTTAATGGTATAAAACACACTTATGTTCTTATAAATAGTTCTTGGGGAAAAAATTCCTTTTACTTTCATATGGTGTTTTCATGTGTAAACTGAAATTTAAAAAAAATTAATCATGTTTATAACAATAAATATAATCACATGGTTAAAATTTTATTGTTTAAATAAATATTATAAAAACATTATGTTCTATAGAAACACTGTTTTGTATGAAATTCATTTTAATTTGGTGTTGTGTGTAAAATATACATTACATAGTGTATTGTTTAATGAATGTTATCAAATAAATCATGTTTTTTTGAAATTATGTTTCATAAAAATTGCAGGGTTTTAGATTTTACCCACTTAAAATGAATGAATCCCTCAAAAATTTATCACATTCATCAATGTTTTGAAACATTAATGGTACTTTCATAGAAAATACATCCTAAAAACCAATACTAATAAATTCAATAAAAAATAATATTGGGAAGATAATGGTTACCCAATGTGACTCATAAATTGGTTTCCATATAGCATAATATATGTAGGAAGTGAAAAAATGGACATAGAAGAAAAAAAAGACTATCATGTTCTAATATAGAGTGATAGAAAACATGTTAAAATTAATGTTAATGGACATAAAATAATAGACTAAATATTTTTGGAAAAGGTTATTGATATCATGAAAATGTTTGATAATATGATCATTTTTTATTAATAAATACTTTGAGAATATGTACATACATTATACCGTACCATAATTATATTCTCACACTATAATTGTGCCTTGATCAATTTCTACTTCATCTCTTACTCCAAGAAAAGATTAAGTAGAAATGGTAATGCCTGAAGAACTAGTGGATAATAATATCTATAATGGAATGACAAGTAATTAAATCTATATCTAGTTATCGTCAAAAAACATGGTTAGTAAATTTTATCCAATATAAATAAATCATTATATTAAGATGCGTTATTATCTAAAACCTCATACAAATTTTGATGTAAGCAATTTCATAAATAGTTACCCTTATAAACCATAAAAAATATTAAAATCCAAGAAATTAAAAATATGGTGACTAAATTTATGATTTATACATTAATAACATGATCTAGCTCTTAATATTGACATAAAAAACATGTGAAAACCATTTTCAGGTATTCTATTGAAACATGGAAATAACCAAAATTCCCCTAAAACCATAGTGAAAACATTCATGATTTTATAAATAACTCATTATTGATACTATAAATAAATAAATTCACTAATGTCAATCCATGATATCATAAACCACATTTTCATATTCTCATTCCCAAGGCCTTCAATAATGTCCCACTTATTTTATCATAATAAAACATCTCTGTATTCCATTATACTAACATCATACACATATTATTGGGTTTCGTTCCCTTAATAATTGGTTTCCAAAAATATCACCTTACCACATGAATCTCATTTTTTGTATATCAGAACCATTTTGCATATTCTACTAAATCATTATGTAAGAACTACATAGGACCAAATCATAGATTCTTCATTATTCCCAAACAACATAAAAGATGTTCGATAGCATTATTCATGAATTATAATCCGTAATAATTGAATCATTCCAACACATCATTTTCATTATCCTTTAGTCTAAGAGTGATAAGATGATATTTCCCTTTTTCATTTGATTTATGTGGTTTGTGACATCGATCATCATTGTTAACTCTCATATTTGGGAATTGGTAAGCATAATTCTAATTTTATTGACACATAAATAACTAAATTTTGGGTGGTGCATTAGTTGGAATCAATTTTTTCTACATCTCAGTAAAAATCCTATTCATTTCCTTTTAACATTAATGAGTCATATGTTGTATATTTACACCATAAAAGATCTTTCCAATTCCATTAAAACACTTTATATGATGTTTCAACCCATGTTTCTAGAATGTATATGATTGGTATTTATTTCAACCTTGTGATTTAGTCATGTAATCATGAGACTTGATCTTTTTTATTTTCAAACCCATAGTTATAGTGGCTATATCCAATTTCTATTTCCAAATTACTTGCAGATAAAACAATTTTTTCACTGCTATACATGTATCTTATGGCTAACACCAGTTGGATAATTTTTCAATCCCAATAAAGAATCATCCAATCTTGCTTTCAAGTTGGATAATAATACCACAATCCTACCTTACAAGTCTTCATAAATTTTCTTATTAGGTTCAAAGAGATTCATCATCCTTTTTTCTATAACTCAAATAATTATATTTCAATTCAAAATGAAATAATTTGATGAATTTACTTATTTAAAAATAAATTATTGAAATCATCTTATTGCATGGAGTTAATTTACTCTTACTTTTATTATTAATTAGATTCCAGAACTGGTCCTATTCAACTTTAAAATGATAGATAAAAAATGACATTCTATTGTTCTAACAATTTGATAACTAAAAATATATTTTTAGTGGAACTGACCCATTTCTCCACCACTATTTGATCTTATGTCACACTGAATAAAGGATGGTGTTTTCCCATGATGGAATCAATTGCATATTATTATTGCATTTCTCTAATTGAATTTCCAGTATGATTCATTGCTTGAAAATATTATGTGAAAATCATACCAATATTTTTTATTCCTAATCCAATAAAATTTGTTTTCTTAGGAGGTGTATAATTTCACTTACCATCGAATTCATTGTTAACAACCTTCCCTTGAGTTCAATCTATTGGCTAAAATTTGAAAGCGTTTGTCTGATAAACAAAAGTCAAGGTTGTGGAACCACAAAATCATGGGAAATTACTCATGAAACAGCATTCAATGATACATTCGGTTTAGTCATAGGTTATTCATGACCAATATGAATACTCTAATAATTGATCATATTAATAGACTTATCCATAGGGGTCTTACTGAGGATTAATCATCCTAGTTTTTAAAGGGTGAGTAAGCCTTTTCTCTATTAACAACTATAATGCCCTAGTCTTTACATAAATGGATATTACATTTTTTATATAAATATTCAATACATTAAACAAATATTTTATGAGTAATGTAATATATTAGTGACATTTTATTTTTGGATCAAAAATTTCAAGTCATGGAATATTTCATTAATGCTTTCAATAAAAAATATCCACTTTTTCACCCTAGAGTAGATCCTTTCTTCATAAACTGTCAAAATAAAACATAAGAAAAATGTGAGAATAGATTCTTTGTGAAGTTAAACATGGAAGATATTAGTTTAGTATCATATGAAGTAATAAGATATAAAATATGGTTATGTGACCATGGTCATAACATACAAAGATCATAGGTGGTGGATCATAAGAAGGTGTCATTGAATAAAACATTAACATTTCTAAAGACATGAATAGTAAGAATGAAACTTCATCATAACTCAATCATGAAGCATAAGTTCATAAAATAAATGTTTGTGGAGTTATCATAACAATATAAAACGATTTTATATGTCAAGGTTAACTACCAAGACTCTTAGATCAAGTTTTATCTCTTGTTTCCCCTAACAGATCCAGAACATCAACTTCTTTCCCATCACAAATAAAGTACATAGACTTGTTTCCCATATCTATCTCTTGAATTACATTAATAATTTACAATGAATATCTTTTCATGTTTATAGCCTTAGAGAATTAGATCATAACATATACATAGAAACAAGAATATTACATGTAGACACTTTGACACACTATCCTTTTTTTCATAAAAGAAAAACACTTAAAAATGATTATTGTATAGTTCCATGAATTAGAAACCATGACTTTTCCAAGATATAATCCATGACCCAATTCATTTTCATGTCCTGTGGAAAATATTTCAAAACATGGGATGAGCATAAAAATCTCAGTAAGGGATACATAAATAAGGAAAACTATTAGTTTTTTTATAACAACATGTAAACCATGAATACAATATCATAAAGTAATTATTTTCACCTTAATAATTAGGAAAAACATTTCTATAAATATAATCTATTTTCTTACCTTTTTTGTATCCAAAATATTACCATACATACCAATATGAAAAAATGTATTTCATATAAAGGTAACATGGTACATAAACATACTTAAATGGAATAACCATAAGGTCGAATTCCTCACATTTCACTAAATGGAATATTCACATAGATGACTTTCATACCCAATGCATTGGAGGATATAATGTAACCACCCATCAATGGTTTATCATAGAACCACCAGTCATTGGTTTTTCACGTAACCACCCATCAAATTTCTATGTACCATTATATAATCATAACATGTAGCATATTTCAAATATCAAATTTCACTAATAACATTTAATTTTAAATTACAAGAAATCATTTCAAGATATTGAAATACTCAATCCATTTCAATAGAATATTTTCAATACCAAAATATGTAAAAATGGTAAATGGTATTTATTTCCCATTTAAAAACGTCACGGATTATTAAGGAAGAAAAATATCAAAAAATTCAACCAATAGTGGGATTTTAATTGTCACCACATATGTTAAAAACATTCCATTTCATGTTTAGTAAAACAGTTTATAGAAAAAATATTCCTTTTGAGTGGAATTTAAAGTCAAAGGCGTTTATTATACAACATTTAAAATAAGGATGTTTATGTTATCAAAACATACCTCATTGAAAGGAGGTTGAGATGAAGTCTCTTACAATGATCATTTTGAAAATAAACTAGATCGATTATGAGTATTCAATATACATACACATAATTAATTCTTAAATACATGATGGATTTATAATGTTATATCTCACATAATGATAGAACGACATAATCAATAAGTAGATGTTTAACCCAAAGAATGGAAATTCGGTTAAAAAGTTCCCTTACATTGTGACAGACTTGACACATTTGTTCTTTAATTTCATGAATAATAAACATAGTTTAATTTATACTTTCTTTAGAACATTTTTCGTGTTTATTATTCCTTTTATATCACTTATTACAACATTATAAAAATTACATATTTATTAAAGTTAATATCTGTCGTTCTGTAAATATTAGGTACTTGAGTCGAAAATGATATTGTTATAATTACAATTTTTTTATTTGGTCAAAATTACACTATCCATAGAATATTATTCATATATATATATATATCATATATATCATTTATACATTTATTTATAATATTCTTTAACATTGGGAGATAAGAAATGAAATGCACTGTTCATGGAGATGGTAAGCTGTACGTACGCATGAAAGCTACTTTCATTTGAATATCATGTTCAAGGGAATGAAAACATAATGATAAATAGGTATATTATAATTCCGGTATAATATATATTTATTATATATTTTACATAATGTTATTAATTCCATATTTTATATGTTCCATGTATGGCATTATGAGTCATATCACTCGGAGGGGGTGGTAGTCCGCACTACCTCGAATAAAATTATCGTATTTATAAAACATGAAAAGAATATAGGTATGTTATAAATGAGAATTACAGAAGCATATAGATAAAATAAATATCATAAATATAATATAAAATTTTAGGTCTATAATAATGGACATCATAACAAGTGGTAAGAGAATATTGAACAATCTTCATTTCGTAAGGTAGTGGATAACCATCCAAATAAATAGTATGTTCAATATCCATTAGATGGAGGTGTGTGTAATTTCAGTTTGAATAATTCTCATAAAAAAAACCTATTTTATTTAGAAATACTAGTTTTGTTATATAATCAATGAATAAGAAGAGATTAGGGATCAGAGAATGAAAAATAAAGGAGAGGAACATGATAGAAGACGTTACCTCAAATCGGGTAACATATTTTGATTTGAAAAAAGGGGAACTAATGAATTTCCTTCTACCTAGGTGAAGGAATTTGGGAAGAATAAACAGATGTTGGGAGCTTATTTGGGCAGAGTTAGGATGATCCAAGGGGGATTGAGAGGTGAGATAACGGGTTAGAGGTGATTCCCTTTTATCAGAGGGAAAAGGGGCTATTTAGGAATGCTTGAAAGTATAAATTTTTTATAAAATTATTTTTGGGTTTTAAAGGTCCAAAAATAATTAAATTATAATATAATATGAATATAAGTCTAAATAAAATCATCCAATAATAATCGGATAGGTTGTCAATATTTTTTAATCCTTATCTATTTATTTTACCCTTTTTTACTCTTACTGTTTTATCAAACTTTTAACACTGTGAGAATAAAAATAGTTACCAAAACATGAAAAATATCTAATTAAAGATCCATTAATAAAATTTTAGACATATTTAACAATTTGGATGAATCTTAGTGTAGTGTCCTGGATAATGAATCATTATGGAGTTTTACAAAAACTCAGTTTCGTCTAACGGTTCCACTGAAAGGGTGGCATTGTTCATAGCGGCACCGGTCACGGTCGCATATAGAAACAATAGAAACATGATGGTGGAACTGTGAGGGTGCCACCGTAGTGGTCTTACCTTCACGGTTGCACACTGAAACAGTGACACCATGTGGGTTGTACCATGATAGTGGCACCGTGAGGGTGTCATTGTGAGGTTGGAAATGTAAGGGTCGCATTGTCACGACCGAACGCTAAAATAGTGGCACCACTTATAGGGGAACCATAAACCTAGCAATGTGACCAGGGAACTGCTTACGGTGTCTCACCATACAGTGTCCCATTTTTTTTCCTTTTTCTAGTTCTACTCTCGTAATGTATCTTTTGACATAAATGTGTTTAAATACCCCTTTAAAGACATTAAAATCTCAAGAATGATATCTAAAACCCCCCAAGAGTCAGGCGACACTTGACTTACCAAAACCTGTGGATTGTTCCTCGGTGCCACACCCTTTTTCCGTACCTTCCAGTTCCACCCATGTTACAAGTTTTCCTCTTTTTATAGTAAATCCTTTAACACATAGAAATTATGGACAACTCTCCATTAATAATTATTAAATAAAAAATAATTCCATTGAGTGTAACTTTCCAACTGCATGGTGAAACAATGATCCGCCTTTAAATCCATTCAAAATTTCACATCCTATAACTCTCGGATCTAATATTTTATCGCCCAAGATTGTTTCTTCTTCTTGGAAGGCCTATTTTCCTTTATTTGGTGCATTTGGATTCCCCCTTACTGAGGCCAGTGGTATGCCTCAGCTAGAGGCTTTCCTGCTCACACATAGAGTCCTCAGAGATCTTCCCCTACAAGTAGTGTATCCCCAGTTATTGGTGCGGGGAGAAGAACATCAATCATTGATCATATATGTGGGGTTTTTCTGTTATATCTCTTTACTGTGTATCATACAGGATGGGTATGATAATGTTTCCATCGAGGATGGTTGCATCCATACCATAACGAAGATAATAACCTGAATTTTAATGAATGGAGGTGTTTTTTCTGATGATGCTGATGTACTCCTTTACATTTTCTTATATTTTGTTAATTGTATGAACTTATGTCCAAGAAAAATCGTAGTTGTTGGTGGTCTTCCTTACAAACTAATGAACCTCGATCTCCTATAATGACTTAATGGTTGTAACAATGAAATTTGTTAACAATGTAACCCAGGTTGATTAAATGGTTGTCCAATGAACAAGAATCCTAGTGTGATCACCCCAAATAACATAACTAAAAGAATGAACATAATGAATGGTGTGTTTGAATCATATTTCTCCCTTTCCCTATTTTTGTAACATGTGTGGTTATTGTTCTGGATGCTTGCGGGGTGACCTTGAGGGGGATGGGATCCCCAAATGTGGTTCAGTTGTTGGTTTGTGGATCTAAGGCAATGTGGGGTTTTATGATGAAGCTTGGTTTTGTTCTAGTACATCGAGGGATCATTGAGATCCCTTTTTTTGTTGTGACATTATAATAGAACTAGGTGTGAATGTTTAATTTACTTCTTGGCTATTTTCCCTTTCATATCTTGTGGTTATTCTTGTTAGTTTCTGGGTAGTGAAGACTAATTTAAATGGAAACACTTGAATATGATAACAAGAATGGGTTCAATGGGGAATTTTTATCTGGGAATGAGTTGAAACATGGTTGTGGCTATTTTTCTTCTTACCTATATGTATAATTTAGTTCCTATTAATCTTATTCATGCCTCACCAATGAAGATCACTTCATCCCGAACACCCCTGTTTCATGGGGTAGGGTATTTTTTTTGCCCCACACTCTTATATGTGGCTGGTTATTTGCTCCTTTTCTACTCCCTTCACTGAGTATCCTAAGAGTCTTCACGTAGTATTTGATGGCTTGAGGTCCATTATAACACAATATTATTTGGGCAGGGTTCTTTGTGTCGGTTGTCCCAGGTGTTTACAGGTAGGTTGTTTCCCAATAGTCATTGGGATGAGGCTTAGGTGTCTTCGGGTGTGGTTAAAGTTGTTCAGGATTAGGTGTGTTTGGGAGTGGTAGTATTTGTTATAGCCCATGTTTTTGTAGGCATGATTATGTGTGGTTGTTGTGGCCCTGGTGTTTGTGGGAAAGATGTGTGGATGTGGTAGACAAGGTGTGTGTGGGAGGGGTATGGCATTGGGACTATAGTGAGAATACCGGGGGAGGCCTAACACATTGGATGTCTCCAATAACTAGTGTGAAATTGGTGTGGGGTACCATAACATTGATGAGTTTTTACTAATCACTTTACTTGAATTGTGTTATTTTGGGAGTGTCCATTGGTGAGGTTTGTGTGGATAGTTTCCTTTCTAGGTGTTTTCATTATCTCCTTTTCACACGGGGAATTAGAATGACTCCCCACTTTTGCACGAGAGCTATAGGTTTTTCCCTACTAAGTATTCATGTATACTTAGCATACGTATATAAAACTACTTTCAGGTTTACTAGATGACTTCGAGGATCCTGTAAGAATGTACTAGTTCGGACATTGGGACCATTAATGTTGTTGTTTTACATATCATTTGTACTTCCCTAGGGAGTTTTTCTTGTACTTGTATCCCTTATTATGGGAACATGCATATGGGAATGGATTGTGTTTGATTCACTTTTACATCCATTTTTTTGCGTTGTTTGGGATTTACTATCTTATCACTCTTTCCTACAAAACAAAAAGTGTAATGCCTTCCATATTAAGTGAGATTCTATACCCTTGGTTCTATTTGCCACTCTAGGGCCTATTGAAGGTGGGTCTTGTGGGTCATTATCTCTCATTAAACTAGAAGAATGAAGGGTCATGATGTTTTATATCCCTTCCATCATCTTGGTGAAGGCGGTTCATGATAGAATGGTATCAGTGGAGGATCATGCCAAGCATTTGAGGATGGTTTCAGAGGTCCTCCAATAGCCCCATATCTATATAATGTTGTCCATGTGCTAGTTCTGGACAAGAGAGGTGAACTTCCTTGGACAGGAGGTATCCAATAATGGGATAGTAGTGGAAACGATGAAGGTCGAGGTGGTTGTTTTTTGGGAGTCACCCAAGAACATGGCATAGGTTCTTAGTTTACTGAGTTCAGCAGGTTATTACTGGAGATTCATGCAGAAATACTCCTGATTTGTATATCCATTGACATCCTAGAGCAAGAAAGATATGGCTTTGGTGTGAAGTGACCCATTCCGGACAACCTTCACTTATCTTAAGGGAAGTTGGTTAGTTCCCCAATGATGAGGTTTCCAGAAGAAGGGGTGATGTTCGAAGTGTTTTTTTGATGATTCATGCCAAGGCTCTGGGTGTGTTCTAATGCAACAATAGGGGTGATCTATTAGGGGTTTGGGCAGTTACATCCCTATGAGCATAACTATTCCACCCATGATCTGGATCTTGTGGCATTCATATTCGCACTATTGTTTTAGCAGTTTTACCTCATTGTGGAATGCTTCATGGTCTTCACAGATCACAAAATCTTGGGGTATATCTTCCCCCAAAGGTACATGAACATGTGGCAGTAGAGGTGGATGGTGATTCTTCAGGACTACGAATTCGAAATTTCATACACCTCCGGAAAGTGGAATGTGGTGGCCAATGCCTTTAGAAGGATGTTGCAGAATGATGTGTTTCTAGAATCGAAAGATGATTGGAAAGTGATGGAGGATTTGGCTGCGCTACACCTAGATAATAGGGTGGAGGATGGAAGAGACGGACTGTTCCAAAGGTCTGTGCAATCCTCTTTATTTTAGAAGGTGGAGGAGTCCCAGTGGGGGGACTTAGAGGCTGAAGTGATGCACGATAGTGTTATCCCATGCAATGCTCAAGAAGGATGGTCGAAAGATGGATAGAATCATATGTTGTTTCATGGAATGTTGTTTTTCCCGGTGGAAATGCACAATATAGTTCTTGGTGAGTTCCACAACTCATCCATGGCGGTGCATACATGAGTTTACTCAATGTACAGGGGCATGAGGGGTTAGTTTTTATGGCCTGGGGTGAGGTGAAAAGTGGAAGAATTTATGGCATGGTGCATCATGTGTCAGTAGGTGAAAGCTGAACATCACATCCCAGGAGGACTATTACAACCTTTAAATGGCCCTGAGTTGAAGTGGGATGACATATTGATGGATTTTATCATGGGAATACCCAGAGTTCAAGGGGGTTGGGATGCTATCTGGATGATAGTGGACTGTTTGTCAAAATCAGCTCAGTTCCTAGAAATCAAGGAGTCTAGTGTGGTGGATGCTTTAACACATATTTATATGAACGAGGTGGTGTGGTTGCATAGAGAACCCAGATCTATAGTCTTAGACCGCGATACACAATTTACCTCATGGGTCTGGAAAGGATTACAACATACTTTTGGCACCCATCTATTACTCATCACTACTTTCCACCCCCAGAAGAATCAGCAGACGGAGTGAACCATTCTTACAATGGGCGATATTCTACGAGCATGTGTTTTGGACTTCGGGGGATCGTGGGTATAACAGTTGCCTCTGTTAGAGTTTTCCTATAACAATAGATATCACTCTACAATTGGAATGGCTATGTTCGAAGATTTGTATCGGAGGATGTGTTGCTCACCCATGTGCTAGGAAGAGTTCAGGGAAGCAGGTGATCTTGGCCCGGAGGTAGTGCATAGCACAACAGAGAAGGTTCAACTTATACGGGAGAGGTTTAAGGCCACTCAAGACTGGTAGAAGTCATATTCCAATCCTACGAGGATACCCTTGGAGTTAGAAGTAGAGGACAACATGTTCTTGAAGGTCTCCCCACAACGTGGGAAACTGAGGTTCGGTAGGGGGAGTAAGCTTTATCCCAGGGTTTTTAGACCCTTCAACATGTTGCGGCATGTTGGAGATTTGGATTATCATATGGCACTACCACCACTGCTATTGAGGGTGCAAAAATTCTTCCATGTGTCTCAGCTCTGTCGGTATCTACAAGATGATTCGCACGTCCTAGACTAAGGGAAGATTGATTCGAAGGACGATGTGATGTTTGTTGAGAGACTAGTGAGGATCTAGGATCATGAGGAGAAGGTGCTTCATGGAAAAAACATCCACTTTGATCGTGTATTATAGGGGCACAGTGGCCTCATGTAGTGTACCTGGGAATGGGAGGCACAGATTCTAGCCTAGTACCCAGAGTTGTTTTGAGTTTTGTTCAATTTTGTTTTGTAATAGTTTCTTATGTAGTGTTTGACCATGTTAATAATGAAATGGAATATTTTTCTTGTCCTTTGGATGTGTCTGAAGAATCCTGACTGTGGGGAGGGAAGGACATGATCCCTAATCAAGAAAAATTAATGTTGATGCGGTTAAACCCGTTTTAGTGAGTAACTTCCACCCAAAGAAGATTGTATCTTCGACATGGAGGAGGGGACTCCCTAATCCATACAACTGGATGGTATATCCATTAAATTTTTGTGTGGTTACTTGAGGAAGAGGTGTTCATAGATTTCGTGGAGGTTTACCCCTAAGAGATATCTATCGAGGTGGTTATTCGGACCACTCTCTTTTCTTCGGGTCTAGTTTGGATTCCTGAGGGTGAGAATAGTTTGAGAGGTATCTGATGTAATGGCCCGAACAATGAACCATTAATTAGATTTATAAAAACTCGGTTCCATAAAATGGTTCAACCGAAACAGTGCCACCGTAACGGTGGCACCTGTTAGAGTTGTACAACAAAATAGTGGCACTGTAGTGGTCACACCATCATGGCTACACACCAAAATGGTGGCTCCATGATAGTGGCACCATGACGGTGGCACCTTAATCGTTGCACCATCACAGTCACACACTAAAATGGTGGAACCTTTTAAGGTGGCACCGTGAGGGTGGCACCACTTATGGCTTCACACCAAATGGTGTCCCACATTTGTTTATTTATCTAGTTCCTCTCTTGAAACACATCATATGACATAAAAGTGATTAATTCCCCTTTCAAAGTCATTAAAATCCTAGAAATGATATCTAAAACCCCCCATGAGTTGGTGACCCTTGACTTACAAAAAACATATCATTTTTCTTCGGTGCCACAACCTTTTCCAGTACATTCCAGTTCTACCCCTATTACATATATTCCTCTATTTAAAGGAACCCCATTAACTCACAACCATTATGGACACCATCTAATGAGAATTACTAAATAACAATTTACTCCATATTGTGTAATCATCCAATTGTGTGGTGAAACCATGATCGGCCTTTAAAGTTGTTCAATGTTTTATATCTTGCAACTATAGGATCTCAAATTTTATCACATGGGGTTATTTCTTCATCTTGACTAGTCTCTTTTCTTTTCATTGGGACATTTGGTGTCCCCCTTCTCGAGGATTGTGGTACACCTGTGCTGGAGCCTTTCTTACTAACTCTTGATGTCCCCAGAGATCATCCCCTACAAGTCTCGCATCCCCAGTTCTTTGTGCGAGGAGAAACACATTGATCATTGATCATTCAGGTAGGGTTCTTCCTTCATCTCCCTTTATTGTGTATCATTTGTTGTCAGAATGATAATTATTCCCTTGGGGATGGATGAAACCAAAACATAATAAAGATAATAAAATTATTTTCAAACATTGATGGGGTGTGTTTGATGATTTTGTTGTTCTATTTTACCTATGATTATATATTGTGAAATATTTAGGATTATTTCCACTAAAAATCATGGTAGTTGGTGGTCTTCCTTGAATAGTAATGAACCCATATATCCTATGATGATTGAATGGATGTAACATGGAAATTGGTAAATCACGTAAAATTAGTTGATTAAATGGGTGTCCAATGAACAAGAATCCTTGTGTGACCACCTCGGTTAACCAAATGGAAATATGGAACATAATGAATGGTGTGTTTGAATTTGAAAAAATTTTGCTCTATCATGGTAACATGTGTGGTTGTTCAGCTTGAAGCTTGTGGGGTGATGTGGATGGGGATGGGATCCCCTGCTATGGTGCAGTTGTTTTTGTGTGGATATGTGGCCTTGTAGGGCTGTATGTTGAAGCTTGGTTTGGTTGTTGTACTTCTAGGTATATCTTGGATCCCTTTGTTGTTGTAACTTTACAAGAGAACCATGTAAGAATTCATAATATTCATCATGGATATTTTTCATTCCTTGGATTGTGTCCATGACAGTTAGTTTCTAGATATAGAAGAATTTTTTAAATGGAGTCACTTGAATATGAAAACAAAAATGGGTTCAATGGAGAATTGGTTTCTTGGAATGAGATTTGACTTGTTTGTGGCTTTTGTGCTTCATATGAATGAATAGTAATTAGGGTGTTTGTGAAATGGATGGTTTTGGAACCCTAAGGATTGGATGAGTGCTTATTTACATATATATATATATAATATAGTTCTTATTTTTCTTATTCGCTCCCCACCCAAGTTGAGAACTTTGTGTCGAACACCCCAATTTCATGAGGGAGGGTGTTTTTTCCCAACACACCTATTAGTGGATGGTTATTATCTCCTTTTTTACTCCCTTCCCCCAGTATCCCAATACTTTTTGGGAAGGCTGTGGTTGCATGTGATCTATTATAGCCAAAGATTCTTTGGGCATGGTACATTGTGGTGGTTGGCCCATGTGTGTGTGGGTAAGTTGTTTCCCAACAGTCTTAAAGATGATTCCTAGGTGTCTTCAGGTGTGGCAGTATTTTTTTGGGCCCAAGTGCCTTCGGGATTGTCAAAATTTGTTCTGGATTAGGTGTCTGTGGGTTTGGTTAGCTGTGGTTATTATGGCACAGGTTTTTGCAGGATGGATGTGTGGTTGTTGTATCCCAGTTTTGTATGGGTGCACAATGGATGTGGGACTGAAGTGAGAATAGTGGGGGAGGTCTGATGTGTATGTTATCATCAATAACAATTGGGAAAGTTGTGTGGGGTACCCAAACATAAATGTGTTATTACTAAATACATTACTTGACTTTCATTATTTGGCGAGTGTACCTTGTAGAGGTTTTGGATGATAGTTTCCTTGATAGGTGTTTTGTTTATCTCCTTTTCCCACAGGGCATTAAAATTCCTCCCCACTTGTGCATGAGATATTTTAGTTTTTACCAACTTAGTATACCTATATATTCACCCTACATATATAAAACTGCTTTTATATTTCTAGGAGGTCTTTGAGGAATGTGAGGGATCGTACTAGTTTGGATGTTGGGATAGTTGATGTTGTTGTATTTCTTTTCATTGGTACTTCCCTTTGGAGTTTATCTTATACTTGTATCCATTATAATTAGAACGTGCATATGGGAATGGATTCCATTGTTATTACATTTTCTTACAATTTTGGTGTCGTTTGGGATTTAATATCTTATCCCTCGATCCAGCAAATTAAAAATGGTGATGCCTTCCATATTACGTGAGATTTTATACCGTCGGTGCTGGTCGCCACTCTGGTGCCTTTTGAAGGCGGGTCTTAGGGGTCATTATCTCTCCTTCAACTTGAATAAGGAAGGGTCTGGCAGTTTTCTATCCCTTCCCTAATCATGGTAAAGGTCGGTCGTGACACTTATATTTTATGGAATTTTAAAATAATTAATAAAGAATTATATATTTTGTAATATGAATTATGTCAATTTAGACACTATTCATATCATGACTTTTTAAAAACCCATAGCAACATGAATTATTCAAAAAAACGTCATTAATACAAAGATAACCTATAAATATAATCCCAAAAATTCGTGAATGACATCAAAATAACCAAATTACATTTATTTTAACATTTATAATATCATTTATTTCATCATTATCATGTAATTTTTTGTGGAATGAATGGATGAGTACAAAGTGAAAATGGACCCAATGATGCCCAAGGTCAGACATATCTCAACCACAAGGGTTAGGACATGTTTTAGTGTAATTTAATATTATTTTAATATTATTTTCTAGCCTTATTTACTAACTCTACCCTTTAACCATGGTAAATAAAATAATTACTGAAGATATTGTTCATAATATCTTAAAATAAAAGTTAACTATATAAATAATTTTGAACTCATGATTCCAAATATGGAATAAATTTTTTTAATTAAAAAAAATATGTGTCTGAAATTAATTTTATATTAATTCCCTTTGTCAAAACAAAAATTACGGGTTTTTAAGAAATATTAACTATCAAAATATTGACACATGTATATGTCTTTTTAAAAAGTTATAGAACTTACAATGAACAACATTGTATTAAATGGTAAAAATATAGTCTAATTAATCTTTAAATCCAATTAAAAAAATAACTTATCCATATAAATAAACCAGATGAAAAGTCAGTTTTAACATAAAATGCATTATTTTTCATTATTCATTAAAAAAGAACATTATCAAGAAAATAACAAAAATTTACCCAAAGTAAATTTTAATGACAATATTCAAAAGAATATGTTAATTTTTTCAGATAAAACATATAAAAAGGAAAAAAAATATATTTAAAAGGGTTTTCCACTAACAGACGGTAAATTTACCTTTTAAATAATATTAGATTATTTTATTCTTAAAGTAAGATTCATAGTTATTTTAAGCCTTTATAATTTATTAGATAAATGAAAATAAATTTTATTATTTTTTTAATAATAATGTATTTATTTATGTTTATTTGTAGAAATAAAATGGTTGTGCGTTATAGACCATTAATAATAATAATATTATATTATTGTTCAGTATAACTCATTGTTTTGTGCAGTATAAGATTTTAAAGAAACTTGTTTGTGCGTGTAGAGTATGCTGTCAAAAAAAGTTTCCTATTTAACATAAAATTAATATCTTATTCATAAATATTAATCGATATGAAAAATTATTATTCAATAAATACCTGGGTCATTACATCATTCACCCCTTTTAGAAATTTCAACCTCACAATTTAAAAATTGGGCTCAGATACTAATTTTAAAGTCCCCATTGGTAAAAAGTCAATAAAACTATCAATTTAAATTAAAAAAGAATTAAAATGGTCACCTAAGATAAAACATACTATGATTCCATGAAAACAAGGACATGGAAGAGGAAAAGAACCATCATGTTATGATGTATATTTAGATAATACATGATTATGAGAAAGTTAAAAACAAGAAAACCACAAACTTATGATGGGTTAAATGGTCTTTGATTCCACAATAAGAAATTTAAACGGAAACTGTTTTTTTTAATTTATTTTTCATAATGTTGAGGAATTAATTTACTACTAAGAATAATAAAATAAGGATATATAATTACCTTAATGTACAGTTTAGTCCTATAATAAATTTATACCAAAAACTCATTCTTTCTCTAATTGAGGAGTATTAAAGACGGATTGGTCACATATGAAGTGCAAGAATCAACTTCTAAAGAATCATAGAATCCAAAAAATATGAATTATATATATTTCCCCTATCTTTTGAAATTAACCAAAAAAGAAAAAATGGTAAGTACAAGATCATATAATCCCAAATAGGATAGTCCTTTATAAAAAATAGCCAATATTAATCTAAAAAATTCAATAAATTGTACCCAATGTTCAATAAAGACCATTAAATACACAATTGAACATAAAATTATTCAATATAATTCCAACTAATATTGAAACCCCAAACTTAGATGAATTTAATCACATAATCTTCTTTAGTAAATCTTAAAATTAATCCCCAAATAACATGGACTGCTGTTAAACTATCATACTGAAGTGTAATTAACCTAATCCCATATTCTCTATGATGGGTTAATCACTTCCACAAATATCCCAAATATCCATATGTAAAAAATAAAAACATATAATCTTCCAAAATAAAATTTCAACCATTACTCCACAAATGAAATCCCAATGTATTCTATTTTCCACAGGCATATTGTTTTCCCAAAAGGGAAAACTTCTTCCAAAATAATTTTTGTCACATAATCACCAAATCATTTTCTTATAAAACGGATATCCATTTAATAAAACATAAGATACCAAATGAACATATTCTTGATCAATAACATTAGTTAACTACAAAGAATAAGTCATACTAACCAGCGAATTCATTTAGGCTAACAGTAAGGGATTCTCTCTTATAACCATTAGGATGTGGGTTTGATTCCAATGGATTTTTCAAGCATGATGGGTTGTCACCCATATTTCTGGGTTGTAAATTCTCTAAAATTATATCATTATTATGAAATTCTAAAAAATAACCATAACCTATTTTATCCTAAATGGTAGTCAAATACCTTTAATTTTTCATCCCAAAATGTAATAAACATTTATCATCACAAAAAAAGATCATATGAACCCCTAAGGTTATCCATTATTTACACACATGAAAAGATTGTTCTTTGTTGAAAAATATTTTAACATATCAATCATCAGGGTTACATAGACTAGAAAAATTATTCTAATGTAATCCCATCATCAAAAGAGCCATTACTCTTTAATCCCTTATATGTAGACTTCATACTTATTCAATATTCTTCATGATATATTAACCATTCATTTCATACATATTCCATCATTATTTTTTTCATAGATTCAAAATCATGAATCAAGACCTATGATTCAATAATTTCAAAACATCATCTATGAAATAATCCGTATATTACATTGGTCATTGTCAGTTTCCCCTTACTCAATTGGAATGGCATTAGGTACTAGTAAACATATATTTGAACGGTCATGTTGATCCCATTCCTAAACCTTATTTTTAGGAAATCTATTTGTCAAATGAAAATGAACACCACATTTTAAATATTCAATTGATCCCTCTGAATGAACGTCTTTCCGTTTCCTAGAGTCAAATGGAAACTTCCTTTTTCCATGGAAGGTTCGGGATTTATAACCTTCATTACCACATCTATATAATCTTCCTTTCCTTTTAAAGCATTTTCCTAGTTTTTTCTTTCCACATCATTCATACATAGGTTTTTGAATATACATACCTTTATAATTATTACTTGAACATTGATAGATATTTGATTCTCGCATATATGATGCTTATAAAAATCACCAAGGTTCAGGTGGTCAATCTTGAATCTAGATAGTTTGTTGAGAATAACCACAAGAGTTATTATTGAAACTCCAATTTCATTCTTTTTCTCATTTTGAAAACCACCATAGTTTCCTATACATCCATTGTTAATTGGGTTCATGATAGATCTATCCATTTAGTAAAACAAAAACTATCAGTGTGAGAATATCAGTAAAATAATCATATAATATAATATGAAGAGGGTAAATACTAATATATACTTATCCATGTTATCATAAACTCATTAAATTTATCTAAAATAACTATGAATATTTCTAATTTTCTAACTATTATGGTTATGTAACTTATGATTAAAAACACCCTAACCTCTAATGTTACATAAACTGACCTCTGATACCAACAGTAATGTCTGAGACATTAAAATTATATAATCTTGAAATAAATTAATAATTCACATTGAGGATACTTTTTGGTTTACGGATTTAGAGAATTAGGACATAACTTATACATAAGTACTTTAATATTATAAGAAGACACTTCTACTCACTATCGATTTTTCATAAAACAAAAACGTTGAAAAAGCAAACATGTCTACTTATATGTTTAAGAAATCATGCATTTTCCATGATTGCATCCTTAACCCTATTCATCTATAAGTTATGTGAAAAAAATTTCAAAACGTTGGATGAGAGTAAAAATCTTGGTATGGGATACATAAATAAGGAAAACTATTAATTTATCAAAACAACATGTAAACCAGGAATACATTATCATAATGTAATAATTTTAATCTCAAAGAATTAGAAAAAACAATTCACTAAATCTAATATCATTGATTACCGATTTATTAACAAAATAATTACCATAAATCCCAATTGAAAAAAACGTATAGCATATAAAGGTAACTTTTGACATAAACATACATAACTGGACTAACCATATGGTTGACTTCTTCACATATCACTAAATGGAATAGGTATACAGCTGACATTCATACCCAATGCATTGGAGGTTATAATGTAACCACCCATCCTTTGTTTATCAGGAAACCACCCATCATTGTTTTATCACATAAACCCCTTTAAAATGTCCTAGTACCATTATATAATCATAACATGTAAAATAATTCAAATATCAACATTTCACTAGTAACATTTCATTTCCAATCGCATAAAATCATTTCAAGATATTGAAATACTCAATCCATTTGAAAATAACATTTTCAATACAAAAATAGGTAAAAATTTTATATCTTATTTACTTCCCATTTAATAACATCACGGATTATTAAGGAAGACAAATATCAAATAATAACTGCGACAGCAAAAAGGTTGTTGTCACCGCATACATTAAAAACATTCCTTTTTTTTAGTAAAATGATTTGAAAAAAAGATTCTCTTTGAATGAAAGTAAAATTCCAAGGGGTTTATTATACACTGTGTAAAAGGAGGAGGTGTATGTTATCCAATCATGTCTCTATGAAAAGATACTGAGAAAAAGTCTCTTACAAAGATCATTTTTTTAAAATAAAATTGATCAATTATGTGTATTCACTAATAGTAAAAATAACGAAAGTATGAAAACAAGATATTATATCAAAATTTATATCTAACATAATCATAGAATGAAATAATAAAGAAGTATAAGTTTACCACAATGAATGGAAATTGGGTTAAGAATTTCCTTTACCTTGTGTTTGACTTGACTCATTTGTTCTTTAATTTACGGAATAATAAACAAATGATAATTTCTAATTTATTCAAGACCATTTTCAAGGTCATTATGCCTTTTATATCACTTATTTCCACTTTATAAAAATTAGATAATTATTTTGTTAATATCTATAGTTTTGTCGATGTTTGGTATTTGAGTCGAAAATGAACTTATTGTAATTACAATTTTTCCATTTGGTCAAAATTCTTCTCTCCCTAGAATATTATTCATATATATTTCATATATATCATATATACATGTATTTATAATATTACTTAACATCTAGAGATAAGAAATGAAATGCACCGTTTATGGACACTGTAAGTCGTACAAAGGCACAAACGTTACTTTCATTTTTCATATCATATTTAAGGGAATGAAAAAATAATGATAATTATGTGTATTATAATTTCATTATTAAATAATTTTTATATATGTTTCATAATTTCATTAAATCCATCCTTTATACGTTCCCTGAATGGCATGACTGAGTCATATCACTCTGAGGGGGCAGTAGTATGCACATCCTTAGGTAAAATTATTGTATTCTTACAACAAAACAATGACAATGGTATGTCCTAAATGATAATTAAAGAATTATATATATATAATAAATTTCATATATATCATTTATAATTTTTGTTTCATCATAGTGGCCACTATAATATGTGATAGGAGAAGATGAAACAATCATCATTTCATTACGCAGTAGTTCACCCTCCACCGAAACAGTTTGTTCAATACCCATTAGATAGAGTTGTGTGTAAGTGTTGATAGAATACATATAATAAAAAACATAGTATAATTATAAATACTAGTGTTGTTATATGATAATATAATAAGAAGTTAATAGGGATTCTAGAAGGAAATATAAAGGAATGGAAGTAGAGAGAAGATGTTATGCAAAATCGGCAACTTCTTTAAATATTATCCAAACAGGCTCGCATAAATTTCCTTATGACTTGAGGAAGGATTATTGGAGTAAGATAGTGATGTTGTAATACTATTTTTATAGTTTTCTGATGATACAAGGGGGATTGACATGTGTGATTAAGGGTTAGATGTGGTTCTATTTTATAAGAGGAATGATGGGCTCTTTAGAAATGTTAGAAAGTATTATTTTATAATAAATTGGATTTCAATTTCAAATGGTACACAACTCATTAAATACGAAGATAAGATGAATATATTTCTAAATAAAGTCATCCAATATGTATTGGATAGGTTTTGGATATTTTTTTCCTTATCATTTTTATTTAACCACTTTTTACTCTTACCATTTTATTAAGCATTTAACACTTTGAGAATCAAAATAGTTACCAAAACATGACAAATATCAATTTGAAGAGTAATTAATAAAATCATAGACTAATTATAAGGTTCCATACGAATCTATTATTTTTAAAATATTAAAATATATAATAAAATATTTTATATTTTGAAATATGAATTATGTCAATTTAGACACAACTCATATCCTGATTTTTTAAAATCTTGAAAAACATGATATTTTCAAAAAAAAAACTACATAAATTGAAATATAAAAAGTAAATATCATCCATAAAATTCGTGTCTGACATCAAAATAGACAAAATACATCTATTTTAACTTTTATAATATCATTTATTCGAATCATTTATTAATGAAGCAATCATTTCATCACCATTGTGTCATAAATAAAAATATTTTTTTAATGTCAAAAAATTATAAATAAAATTCCATGATGTAGGAAATAATTTTATATTTTAAATTAATAACTATATTTGAATGGATGAAATATATAACCCAATATAAAAATTGTTTTTGGAAAATATATATGTATTTGTAGTATTTTTGTTATCATTAAATTAAAAGTAATTAAATGTCATTTTCACACACAAGTGACTCCATTGGGTCATAAAATAGACTCAAATATGACTATGGTTGGAAATATCTCATAAAATTGGGTTAGGACATGTGTTATGGTAATTAAATATTAACATAATATTATTTTTTACACTTTTTTACCAGATTTACCCTTTTACCATCGTAAACAAAATAATTACTGAAGTTACTATTAAAAATGTTTAAAAATACAAGATACCTATATAAAAAATGTGGACCTCTTGATTCTAAATATGGAATCCATTTTTCCTCATTCAAAACATTTATTTTGTAGAATTTAATTTAAAATTAATTCTTGTTGTCAAAACCATAAAGCATGTTCTTAAAAAATAAAAACTATCAAGAATTTTACATGTGCTTATGTCTAATTAAAAAGTTAAGTGACTTTAATTGACCAAAATTGGGTAAAATGGTAAAAATATAATCTTAATACTCTTCAAAAAAATGAAAAAGATAATATAACCATATAAATAAATTATATGAAGTGGCAGTTTTGACTTAAAATGCAATATTTTTCATTATTTAATAAAAATGAACATTATTAGAAAAAAAATTACCCAAACGAAATTTTAAATACCCTCTTATAAAGAAGAATTTTATTTTTTTAAAATGCAACATATAAAAGTGAAAAAAACCAGATTGAAAATATATCGCCATAAAAAAGGGTTAATTAATCTTTTTTAAGAATATTAGTGTATTTCATGCTTAAAATCGAATGCATTCTTATATTATGTTTTTTCCTCTAGAAATGGGGACGACCTCATTGATTTAAGGTTTATACATTCCAAGAGGTTTCTAATGGGTTTTTTTGTAGAACCAGAAACATCCAATAATTTTATATCCATTTGGACCTACTTTCCAAGGTAGGTTCTCATTAGTTGTGAACTGATAAGGCCTAAGAATTTTCATTGGTTGAGAGGATGGGAGGTTAGACTCATCACACCTTTTTGGGCGGAATTATTGTCTACTCCAAGACTCTCTTTATATATTTATGTTATGTTCGTGAATCATTATTAAATTACCAAGTATGAAAATGAGGTTTCTTTTAGATCTAACAATAAATGATTGATATGTATGAGATTTAGAGAATATTTTTTATGTATTTGAGTTTCATCCTCGATAGAGAATCATATGTATTTTTTTAGAGATTCTTAGTCAATGGTAATGATTGATGTCTCAAATAAAGGTATTTACTTTTACGCTCTAAGCTCTCGTGAGTCATGCTCGGTTTCAGAAACAAGAGGTATTGGTAAAACGAGATGATTGTGCCATGGAAGATGCAATCATATGATATGATGTGGGTATTATATATGTATGACTGCCGGATAGATGAAGATTAAGATTTACTTTAGGGAAGAAACCCAGGAACAAGGTCCCTAATGGTATATGTGCCTTATGGAGATTTGGATACTTAACTTAGGACTTAATCCTGAGAAGGATTCCCAAATTAGAGGGGTCTTATGATTTGGGTTTTATTCCTAATAAGGAAGTCCAAATCAAAAGAAATTAAGACTGGTTAAGAGAAATTATGACGGAGGCTTACTCTTGAGAAGGTGGCCCTTTTTAAGGGATTTGAGAAATGGGGCTTACTCCTAAGGAGGATGCCCAGGTTAAGGGGAATTATGACTGGGGCTTACTCCTAAGGAGGAGGCCCATGTTAAGGTAATTTGGAACTTGGGGATTACTCCTGAGGAGGATTCCCATATATGGGAACTTGGAGTTTACTCCTAATAAGGATTCCCAAAATTAAGGAAACTTGATAAGTGGGGATTATTCCTAAGGAGGAGTCCCAGGTTAAAGGGACGTGGACTGGGGATTTCTCCTGAAACGGAGGCCCATGGTAAAGATCCTCTCATCTTAAAGGATGAGATTGAATGAATGAAATATCTAACTTTAGTGACATAAAGATATGTAAATCACTAGGTTTTAAGAGATACCATTCACATAAGGAGGCCAACAAGGGAAACATTCCAAAAATTTCTTTGAATAGGGTTTTGAAGGATGAATATTGAATAAGAGAGGTGTATTTGTATTAGAGAGGTGAATAAGATGGAGGGGCACCCAAAAAGAAGTAGGTGAGCAGGTCCTGCGTGGGCACGCAGGTCCTGGTCGCGCAGGTATACCTATGAGACACATAGGTACCTGCGTGATGGTCAACCCATAGGATAATATTTGGGCGAGGCGTGGCTCAAGCCCTTATTATTATCCCTAGGGGCATCCAAAAGAGTGGTGTGTAGGTTTTGATGAAAGGGATAAGGTAGCACACATGTGTGTCTATTAACACCTAGGTGCGCAGGTGTTGATGAATTTCAACACTTATCCCTTGTTTACCCTATTTAGATATTCCATTCTAGGTAGGAAATTACTTTAGAATTGTCCGGAAGACTTCCAGAAGAGACTAGGGTGCCGAGAGCTTAAATCTGGCTTTTGGAATTTTTTTTCGAAATGGGGGGCCCACAAGCGGTATTTATAGGCTGCTGAGGACCTCGTGTGAAAATCAAATAGGGCGCGTAGGTCACCTGCATGCCCATATGTGGGGTGTAGGTATACCTACACGACCATGATGAAACCTGCACGGCCCAGGGTGAATCAAATTCTTGTTCATGCCTTTGTCAATTTTTTCTATTTCTTCAAAGTATGAATCACATTATACTAAAGTATTCCCCCTTTTCAGTCGTTTACACTCTGTGATGAAAAGGAGCATCAAAAAACGTCCCCCCTTAGAGTTGGATTTGAAAGGAAGGAGGATGTGACTCTGAGGTAAAGAAGAAAACCAAAGAAAAGGCGGTGCGTATGATATGATCGCTGGGATACTAGCGCGCAGGCTTCGGCACACAGGGGTGAGGCCTGGCCTATAAATATGTGGCAATTCTCATGCAAAGAACCCGTCTCTCAAACATTTCCACTCTCTCCGTGCAGGTTACTCCTGTCGTGCAAGTGTCTTGTTTTCTGCTGGTTCTTTGTGTCACACTTCGATAGAGGTATTTGGACTTTTCACGGTGATACCAGCAGGCCAAAAACCTGCGCGACACAGTTACACCTCCGTACCAAAATTGGACTTGTGTGCCTTAATTCCTTTTCCATTTTTCACTTTTATTCACAAAATTTTATGAAAAAATCAACTCACTTAAGAGTTAATTATTCGACCTTTGTGAAGATTCATTGACACCTAGAAGAATCAGAATGGCTGATGAACTGGCTAGAAAGCGGATTGAGGACATGATGAACGTTGTTGGCCATGATTACTATGATATCTAAAATAGCACTTTCCCAGATTTGGCCAAGTACTTGAAGAAATATCATGTTAATTTTCTACAGAGCATCTACCTGCCTCTGTATGGCCATGGTCATCTACAAGGATTCATCGTTCCAGATGCAAAGAACTATCTTCCTGAGATGCACCTGCACTGGTACTCCTCTATTTCGGTTATGCTGGGAATTGAGAGAAACAACAATGGTGTCAACTTTCAAATTTTTCCTCCATGTCATTTACTTGCAAATATGAAAATGGAAAACCCATGGACTGAAACTTTTTCCTCTGCCAGTTGGTGGAGAGAAGACTATCATGGTATTAGAACCATATATGAAAAGAGTACTCTCTCAAAATGGTTTTTTACTTCCAATGCTCTATTCTCAAATCCGTGTACCCATCTTCCAAGTCTCTTGGACAGAAACAGAGTAACTTTTTGATCAGCAGAAAATTTTCTCCAACCACACTCAAGAACATCCATTTACAATTGTTCCAAGAAGAGCTCGAATGACTGCATCTCTTGTTGTATCCAGTTGAATGAATGAATTCCAGGAGGCTGCTGAAGAAGCTCGGGATTCTGTAAATCAAATGAAGAGTTATGTTGAAAGTCTTTTTTAATTCTTGAAAAATCGAAGAGACTTCAGTCTGTGGAGGTCCTTCTAACTCTTGTGCATCATTGAAAAACACTTTCATCTTAAATCATTTGTGCTTACATTCTATTTTTTTACCAACATTAAATTTTTACCTAAGCCAATGGGCCTAGTAAACATAGTTTTATTTTTTCTAGGGTTATTATAAATAACCCTATAAACATTGAATCTTTTCATTGCTCAATATTACCTAAAATCATACAAAATGTATTTTAAGTGAGCTGGGAGTGGACCTTTGTTCAATGTTCCCTTGTATTTTGTTGGTAGTTTAATGGCATGCACACCATACATAAAAAACTAATGTTTAAGGTCGAAATAGCTTTGAACGAATATATTAAAATTGACTCAATCCCTTGACAATTTATCTGAAAACATATTACCACACTCAAGTTTGAGGGAAAATATGTAAACTATGACTTAATAAATTTTGAATCTAAAGAATGATATGAAAAAGGACTAAGAACCATTATATGAAGTTTTTCCTAAGAGTGAAGATACCATTATTTAAAAATCCATTAGGGGGTAGAATTATACAGGGCCGCTTAATGGAATTGGTTGTATAGTCAAATAATATCATCATTTGGCTGACATGTCGGTTCTGTAGAATACTTATGACAGGACGCCTACGGGAACCTATCGCATAGTCAGGAAAAAGAACCCTCAGAAATTTACTTTTCTATTGCTAAAAATCTAGTGAATGTTTATTGAGATTCAAAATTTCCAAATCATAGAGTTTGTTGTAAGGAGAGAGGCACTTTAATATGGAGAAGGTATTTCAAATAAATATTGTCTAATAACAGGATGAACGTCACTCTTGTGAAGTTCTGACCCAAATGTAGGGAAGGGAAATATAAACCATAGACTTGAATACTTTCAGATCATGAAAAATAAAATGGGAAAAATATGTTAATGATGGCTAATTTTGCGCATCCCTACATATTGTCGTTAAGACAACTAAAGACAAAAGAGATTTTCTTCCCAAGAATGAAGTTACCATTATTTAACAAACCCGTTAGAGGGTTGAATTATCCAGGGCCACCTAATGGAATTGAATGCATAGTCAAAAAATACTATCTTTTGGCTGACCGGTCTGTTATGTAGACTACTTATACAAGGCCGCCTAAGGGAACGTGCTACATATTTAGGAAAAGGATCTCTCAGAAATTGGACATTTTGTGACCAGAAGTCAATAAAAGGGTTGTGATGATCTGGAAGTATTTAAGTTTAGTAGTATGACACATGACAATGGGTATTGTCCAATGCATGAAAGAGATACATAGAACAATGCCAACCATAATCATATTTTGGATGGGTCCTGAATTGAAATGTTGTAATTCACTGCGTATCCCATAAGGATGTGAATCAAGCCATACGTAGTTCTTAAAATACATTTTAATGTCATGTTGGACGAAAGTATGGAAGATCTTTGTTTAGGGTCATAGAACTCGAACCATAATAATGAATACACAATGTTTGTTTTATAAACCTGATGTGAATGAAAAAACAGGGTTTTCATACCACATTCATGTTTTCACCGGGGACTTTTCAGCCAAGGGACTGAAAGTGGATTTTGGGGTTAGGCCCAAACACGTGGGGCTGGGTTCGAGGGACACTTGAATGTTCCTACGTATCCCATATGGATGGGAATCAAGCCATACATAGTTCATGAAATAACCTCTATAGATATTTGTTTCGTACAAATGAAGGGTAAAAGGGGGACTTTATTGCAATGATGGTTTGACCCAAGATAAAAGGTTCGGGCATTGCCATGTATGCACATAGTCTTCGGAATATAACATGATTGGAGATCAATGTAAATAATTATTCCATCTCAGGTGAGGGTGTCAAAGATTGTTGTAGTTTATTGTCGAACATGGAAAATGTGATGTACAGTTTAACGTCATATAGCAAGGAACATAGTGAACCAATATGAAGATATTGATTCTGGGGGTGGCTTCACGAATCAACATAGTATGAGATGGAGGTGAACCGAAGTGAAGAGATTGGTTTTGGGCATGAACCTTATGAGGTTTCCTACGTACCCAGCCTAGAAGGCAAGGATCAAAGTCCACGTAGTTCAATTGAAGAATGAAATTGTGATCAAGTTATTCTTTGAGGACAATGACAAAAAAAATGGCGTTGGGACTTAAGCATGGTTAGTGGCCCCGAGAGGGTGTTATGGTTGAAGTTTACTCTAATCTCACATGAGTCATACTCGATGTGAGAATCAAGAGGTAGAAACAACCCTAAC
Organism: Viscum album; assembly: GCA_963277665.1. Classification (NCBI taxonomy): domain Eukaryota; kingdom Viridiplantae; phylum Streptophyta; class Magnoliopsida; order Santalales; family Viscaceae; genus Viscum; species Viscum album. Next base: position 1,986,006,484 of record OY728119.1, read on the forward strand.
GATGCATAGTTTAACGTAATGTAGGACATATAAGGGACTGTGCATTTTAATATCATGCAGTAAGGGAAATGGGGACATAGTTTAACGTCTTGTTGGACGTATTAGGGACTTTTTCATAGTTTAATGTCATGTTTGACAATGGGGTGTTGTACAGTTTGACATCATGTAGGTAGGACGTGAGAGAAGATTATATAGTTTAAAGTCATTCAGTAAGGACATTGGGGACTGTACAGTTTAATGTCATGAAGTAAGGATAGCATAGTTTAACATCATGTTGTAAGAAAGGTACAATACAATTTAACATCTTGTTTGATGATAAGTGTGAATAGCTTAAGTTCATATGCATAGACCGGTGGTTATGCAGTTTAATGTCTTCCTGTACATAAGGGACTATGCAGTTCAATGTCTGGGAGAAAGGACAACATATTTTAACGTCATGTTGGATGATGGTGAGAATAGTTTAAGGTCATATGCATAGACCGATGGCTATTCAGTTTAATGTCTTGCTAGATGTAAGGGATTGTGTAGTTTAAAGTCTTTTAGAAAGAAAAACATAGTTTAATGTCATGTTGGATGATGGTGAGAATAGTTTAAGGTCATATGCATAGACTGATGGTAATGCAGTTTAATGTCCTGCTGGACGTAATGGACTATGCAGTTTAAAGTCTTACAACAAGTACCACACAGTTTAACATCATGTTGGATGATGGTGCGAATAGTTTAAGGTTATATTCATAGACCGATGTTTATGTAGTTTAATGCCTTGCTGGATGTAATAGACTAATATGTTTAAAGTATTTCAGAAAGGACAACACAGTTTAACATCATGTTTGTAACACCCCAAGCTTCTACGGTACACTTCTCTTTGAATAATGTGATAGCGTGTGTTGTACGCAACACCGAGTTCTAACACACCATAACTAATCAAACTAGCCGTTATGAATAGTAATACCTACTTTTTGAAATTATATATATTTTATATTTGAAAATGGACTTCATTTTTGGATTCGGAATATCGAATTTAGCCTAAGGTGAAATTTTGGTACATTTCAGATAACTTTCATATTTTGATGAATAGTGAAAATTACTAAATTTTAATTAAAAACAACTTTTTTAATCAAAATAATTAATAGTTATAAATTATGAATTTGAGTGGTTTTAAAGTATATTTAGAATATATTTTTACCATTTAATATAATGTTGGTCATTGGACATAATTTTACAATTAAACCGAACATAAACAAGTGTCAATCTTTTGATAGTTATTATCTCTTAAAAACACGCTTTTTGTTTTGACAGCGGGAATTAATTTTAAATTAATTTCTGCCACTTCTGTGTTTTGAATTTAGGAAAATGGATTCCATATTTGGAATCAGGATTTTCAAATTTTGTAAATGGGTAACTTTTATTTTTAGACATTTTGAATAATTACTGCGGTAAATATTTTATTTATCATGGTTAAGGGTAAATCCAGTAAATAAGGGTTAAAAAAATAATATTATAATAATACTAAATTACCCTAAAACGTGTCTTAACCCTATTGGTTGATACATGGTCGACCATGGGAATCTTTGGGTCTATTTTGGGACCCCATGGATCCACTTGTAAGTGATAATGACACTTTATTTTAATTAAGTTAAAATGAATACAAAAATGACACAAGCATATATCTTTTAGAAAAACATTTGTTACTTAGGGTTATACATGTTGGATTTTCGATTATAAATATTCATTAGAAAGCTAAAACGATTTCCTACATAATGATATTTTATTTATAATTTTTAAACATTAAATAAGTTATTTTATTTATGACACAATGATGATGCGGTAATTACTATAATAGTGCAAAATTAAAATAATTGATATTATAAATACCAAAATAAATATAATATGAAACTTTTAATGAATTAAACTAATTTTATAGGATAATATGATATATTAGGATTGATTGGATTGACTTTGTTTGAAGTAATCAATCTGTTATGAGTTTCAAAAAAATCAACTATTGAATAGTGTCAAAATTGACATAAAAGAGTTCTTAAAACAAATATTATATTATTAATTGATATTAAATTCCTAAAAATCTAATGTTCGGCCAAGAGACTTATATCATGATAGGTTAATCATTAATGGACCACTTGGGGGTCTCTTGGATGTATATAGTAAGTTTATTAACCATATTATATAAAACAACAAAGAGACATTGTAAAAGTGAAACTAATTAACTTAGAGTTAATACTTAAAGATAAGGTTAATATAAGTACCCAAACCTGTCTAACTTCTATTGGTTGAGCTGTTTTCGACCTATTCCCACCTCAACATTTAAATAATCAACTTTGGAGCCATTATAAACCGAATATGAATTTATTATAAATTAATATTTCTAGCTTTTCCAAAGGTGCCCCTCACCCCTCTTATAAAAGGACACTTCTCCTTCTCATTTCTTCACACCTCTAAAGCCTTTTGGTTCGGCCAAACTCTGCCCAAATACTCTCCCAACATCCCTCACTAAACCTAGAGGCATTATTTTGATCATAAAGCCAACCTAAGGAGCCCTTTTGATCAAATCAAAAGGAAGAACCCGAAGAAGAGGTAATGATTTCACCACCCTTTTCTAAGTTCATTTCTTCTTCCACTTCTTCTTCCTTTGTTCTTACCATTCTAAAATAATAACTCCAGTATCTCACATATACTGTGATGTTATTATAAGTATGGTACAACCATATTCAGTATTCTATCCACCCTTTGAATAACATGTCACCATACGTGCGTACGTACGGCTTACCGTCTCCACGTCGTGGTGTAATTGTTATTCAATATAATATTATTTGGATGGGTATAATAATGATGTGTAACTCATGTAAATAATAAATATAACATGTTAATGATTCTGTATATATGATATACCATTCATTTATATATTATTTTAATATCAAAAGAATGATATTGTCGCTCGTGCGTACGTACGGACTACCGTCTCCACGAACGCGATGAGATTCATTCTCCATCGTAACCATTCAAGTATAATTATCATTTGATGATTTAAAAATGATTTTTAAGGACTATATATCATTCTGTATATGAATAAGATACAACAACCATGGCTTATGTAACAAAACATATAAATAAAATGAGTAAGTTAACACCCGAAACGACGATAATTCTAAGATATTATTAACAAATCAATGTTAAAAGATCATATATGATATCATATTAATATATATGATTCTTGTATAATTTAATAACAATTATTTCACCATTATACAGGAGGTTAACCTACCCCAACAAAGGAAAAGTATAAGGTAAGGGTTATTTCACAATCTCTTCATTATCCGAGGTTGTTTATACGTAATAATCTACGGGGATATCTTTATCATCCACATCCATGTTTCTTAAAAATGTATTTCAAAACATTTTTACTATTTACAAGAATATGGGTTAAAGTCATTTATACCCTTGTTTGACTTTTTATAAGAGGTTTATAAAGGAATCTTTCCGTCGTTTTCAAAACAAGATCCTTTTTAACCTTTTCGACAGAATTGAGGTAAGAATGTTTTTTTTAACTTATACGGCGGGTGCGGTTATTTTACGCTGTTATAAAATCTTCAGAGCTTTCCTTAAAAGCTTATAAGAATATTTTCAAAGAAAATGTTTTATTTTATATGGATCTTAAATGATTTCAAAATAAAAGGAGATATTTCTTTAAAAAGAATTTTGATTTCATCTACGTCAACATCCTTTGATGGATTTTAAGATTATTTGAAGTTGATTTATTATGATACAAAACTTCTATATTGTAATGAAGGTTTTGTGATATGTTTGACTATGGATGTGATATTTTTATACCATTCATAGTTTATGGTGAAATTATTGACATTTCGTATGCTATTTTTAATACGAATGTTTATGTTATGTTTAAACCTTTTCATATGGGAATGCATTGGACTTAATAAGTGACGGGGGGAGCCCGCTATAGCTCCTCGATGCATCGGTAGGTCTCATGAGACAAACTAGTGTCTTGGCACAAGGCCTTGACAAAATCTTATTTGTAGTCTTGGAACGAGGCCTTGGCTATGTGGTTATGATAGTCTGGCATTATGCATTCCAACATTATGAAAGTGGTTATTGATTTTTGCATGTGATTATTCGATTAGTAGAATATCCATGTGAATAAGTAAATGGAATTATTTCATTTTACTTTTACCATACTATGTTGAAGTTAAAGTTTAAAAGGCTTTTGTTTTAGTAATGCATTGCCTTAAATGTTTATTCTTATTTATGAAAGTTTCCTCTATTTTGTTATCCTTACTGGGCATTTGAGCTCACCCCTTTTCTATGTTTTATTTTTCCCAGGATGTGAAGAAGTAAGTTATGAATGACCTGCAGGGGTTTTATGAGGGGTTAATAGTGTGGATTGTGGAACATTATGTTGTTGTAGTAGTTTTTCATTTTATGATGTAATGAAAAACTTATGAATATATCTACTGTTTCCAAGGCTACTAAACCAATCGGTCTTTCGAGATTTGATCTTTCTTGTGATCATGCCAATGTTATGTAATAATGCACCGACTCTAGGCAACTGGGGTCGGGGCATTACAGTTGGTATCAGAGGAAGTTTAGTACAAACCTTGGAAGCTAGATTTAGATAAACTCTGATTAGAGCACGTAGACCTACGATGAACTTTGAGGATTAGTATAGAAGAACTTCCCAGAATTTTGGTATTGTAGAGATTTTGTGAGTTTTCCGAGCAATACATCCCTGTCTGGATACGAGCAGGTAGAGGCGGCTCTGGCACAGATGTACCTAGGGGTAAAACCCGAAAACACCGCTTTGAGGTAGACTCGAACGGGAACTGGTGCACGACAACGGGCCTTGCTGCACTCTTGGTTACGACACTCCCGGGGGATATGCTTAGGATAACTCTCATTTTCTTTACAAATCATTATGAAGGGTTTATGAGTATATACTTCCTCAAAGAAAACATTTTTATGATTATGGATTATATCCATAAATAGTTCAATTTATGCTAAGTGTTTTATAAGTATGGGATTATGTATTTTGATTCATAAACTGATCTAGTTTATGCCATTGTTTAGAAATGGCGCCTAGTGGAAGAAATGGAAACCGTATCAATGCACGCACTCCATGTAGGGATTTCCCTCCTGCTCAAGATAATTATAGTGGGGCTGGTGATGCAACTGGTGCTGATCAGCTAATCACCATACTGGGACAACTTACTCAGGTTATGAATAATAACCTTACCCGTATGGAGCACCCTGATCCGCAGCGTGGAGGATCAATGTTAGATCGATTCATGAGGCAACAACCACCAACGTTCAATGGGAATACAAATCCCTTAGTAGCTGAGCAATGGATATTTTCCCTAGAGAAAATATTTCAGGCTTTGGGGAGTAATGAAAGGGAAAAGGTTATCATGGCAGTTTACCGCCTCACTGGAGATGCTGATCAATGGTGGTCATTGATTCAGAACATGAAGGAAGATGATGAAGTATCAAATATGGAATGGAGGGAGTTCAAAGATCTGTTTTTAGAAAAATACTTCCCTCGCGACCATCGAGCAGATATGGAAAGGCAATTTCTGAGTCTGAGACAGAAGGAGGATGAGAATGTCACAAAGTATGAGGATAACTTTACAAGGTTAGCGAGGTATGCTGGAGATTATATTCGCAACCCAAGAAGTAAGATTGATCGTTTCTTTGATGGGTTAAAACCATTTCTCCGTCGAGCATTAGTCTCACAATCCTTTTCATCGTACGAAGACATTGTCTCATGTGCTATCAAGACCGAAAAGGAATTCTCTAAGTCTTTTAACTTTAAAGCAAAGCAAGAGAAGAAGAGACCTGCTGATCAATCTGGGAATGGAAATAAGGGGAAGAAAGGAAAGGTTGAATATCCATCATGAGGTAAATGTGGGAAGAAACACCCCAGTACTTGCTTGAAGGGAATGGGAGTCTGTTACAAGTGTGGTGAAAAAGGCCACCAAGCTCATGATTGCAAGGGGAAGAAGGAAGCTACCAACGTTCAGTGCTACAATTGCAGGGAGATGGGGCATTATGCAAATTCATGTCCCAAGCGTCAGGAGAACTTACCTCAGAAAAGGCCAAGGGATCAAGGCCAGGCTTATGCTATCACTACTGCTGAGGTAGAAGCTCCAAAAGACGTGGTGGCAGGTAATTTAATGGTTTCCTCAAGTTTAGAAAATGCATTATTTGATTCTGGATCATCGCATTGTTTCATATCTTCCCAGTTTGCTAAGAAAATTAGATATTTCCAATTTGATTTAATAAGGGAGTTGTCAGTGAAAACTCCTAAGGGAAGTATCGTTGCAACAAAGTTTTGTGAATCAGTCCCCATTAGAGCACATAAATTTTATTTATCTGCTGATCTCATCGTCATACCTATGATTGAGTTTGATATAATCCTCGGTATGGACTGGCTTTCGGACTATGATGTGAAGATTTATTGTAAGAAGAAAGAGGTTACGATTCTTGATTATAATGATAAGGAACACCTTATTTTTAGAGCAGAATCGTCACCACCTAATTCTTATTTAGATCCACCCTCAATAGCTCAACTAAATTCAATTATTGGGGAGGAAGAGAATGAAATAACTGCGGGTGAGGAAAGGAACGTTCAAATAGAGGATGTACCTATTGTGAAAGAATTTGTAGATGTATTTCCAGAAGATTTACCTAGACATCCTCCAGAATGAGAAGTTGAGTTTTCTATTGATTTGATTCCTGGATCAAGGCCTATATCGATGACCCCTTATAGAATGGCCACTGTAGAGTTAGTCAAACTAAAGAAACAACTAGAGGAATTGAGTAATAAGGGATTTATTCGCCCTAGTGTTTCTCCATGGGGAGCCCCTGTTCTTTTTGTTAAAAAGAAAGATGGATCTATGAGGTTATGTATCGACTACAGGGAGATCAATGCTATAACGATAAAGAACAAGTATCCCCTACCTCATATTGATGATTTATTTGACCAACTGCATGGAGCTCAATACTTTTCAAAGATTGACCTTCGATCTGGATACCATCAGTTGTGTGTGAAGAAGGAAGACATTCCGAAAACAGCATTTCGAACCAGGTACGGGCATTACGAGTTTACTGTAATGCCGTTTGGATTGACTAATGCACCCTCTGTATTCATGGATCTGATGAATAGAGTTTTCAAGGAGTATCTCGATGAATTTGTGGTGGTATTTATTGATGATATCTTGGTATACTCCAAAACCTACAAAGATCATGAAAATCACTTGCGCATTATCTTGAAGACTCTGAGGAGGCATGAATTATATGGGAAGTTTAGCAAGTGTGAATTCTGGCTTCAGGAGATTTCTTTTCTTGGCCATATTGTCTCTAAAGATGGAATCTCTGTTGATCCTTCTAAGACCAAGGCAATCCAAGAATGTCCAGCACCTACGAGTATAACTGAGGTACGTAGTTTTATTGGTTTGGCAGGTTATTATCGACGTTTCGTCCATAATTTTGCCCGATTGGATAACCCATTAACGAAGCTCACACGTAAAGGGGTTAAATTTGTTTGGAAAAAAGAGCGTGAAGAATGTTTCGAAGAACTGAAGAGAAGATTAGTCAATGCTCCTATGTTGACTCTACCATCGGGGAATGATGGGTTCGTTATTTATAGTGATGCATCGAAGAAAGGACTTGGTTGTGTCCTTATGCAGAATGATAGAGTTATTGTCTATGCATCACGACAGTTTAAAATTCATGAACAAAACTATCCTACTCATGATCTCGAGTTAGCAGCAGTGATATTTTCTTTGAAGATATGGAGGCACTACCTCTATGGTGAAAAATGTGAGATTTATACTGATCACAAGAGTTTGAAGTATATTTTCTCACAAAAAGAACTCAACATGAGGCAAAGGAGATGGCTTGAATTGCTCAAGGATTATGATTGTACGATACACTACCACCCAGGGAAGGCAAACAAGGTGGCAGATGCTTTGAGTAGAAATGACCATGGAGTTTTGAACAATATGAGAATTGAAAGGGATCCAATTTTTATGGATCTAGTGAAGATGGAAATGGGAATAACCAGGGAAGGTGAAACATCAATGATTTTTCAAATGGTTGCCAAACCATCTTTACTAGAAAGGATTAAGAGTTCTCAGACCGATGATGAAGAATTCCAAAAGAAGATTAAAGCTGTGAATGATGGGAGATTGAGAGACTTTGTGTATGAAGATGGAATTTTGAAATTAGGGAAGAGACTTTGTGTTCCCAATATACCTGATCTAAAAAGGAAATTGTTGGATGATGCTCATAGTTCCAATTTCTCTATACACCCTGGGAGCACCAAAATGTATAGAGATTTGAAAGAACATTTTTGGTGGGACAATATGAAGAGGGAGATTGCTGATTTTGTGTCAAGATGTATGGTTTGTCAACAAGTGAAAGCTGGAAGGCAACAGCCTGGAGGAGTCATGCAACCTCTTCCTATACCGAAGTGGAAATGGGACAATATTACGATGGAATTTGTCATGGGGCTACCAAAGACTCCTAGAAGGAACGATGCAATATGGGTTATTGTTGATCGTCTTACCAAGTCAGCACATTTTCTTGCTATAAGAGAAGATCTACCCCTGGAACGTCTAGCAAGACTATACATTAATGACGTTGTGAGACTTCATGGTGTACCCCTATCCATTGTTTATGATCGTGATCCCCGTTTTACTTCAAGATTTTGGAAAAGTCTTCAGAAATCCCTGGATACTGAACTTCATTTGAGCACTGCTTACCAACCTCAGACAGACGGACAATCAGAACGGACTATTCAAACCTTAGAAGACATGTTGAGATCTTGCTCACTTGACTTTCAGGGTATGTGGGATCAATATTTACCTATGGTAGAATTTTCCTATAACAATAGCTTCCATTCGAGTATTCAAATGGCTCCATATGAAGCGTTATACGGAAAGAGATGTCGTACACCAACCTGTTGGGATGACGTTGGTGAAAGAAAACTTGTAGGCCCAGAACTGGTGGAGGAAATGGTGGAAAAGGTGAAAGTAATCCAAAATCACATCAAAGCAGCTCAAAGTAGGCAGAAGAGCTATGCCGATAATCGAAGGAAGGATTTGGAATTTCAAGTCGGTGATCATGTTTTTCTGATGGTATCTCCGTGGAAGGGAGTCATACGTTTTGGTAAGAAAGTTAAATTGAGTCCCAGGTACATCGGACCTTTCGAAATTCTAGAACGAATTGGGGTTGTAGCTTACCGATTGGCAATGCCGCCAAGTCTCTCCAAAGTTCACGATGTATTCCACGTATCTCTATTGAGGAAATACATGCCTGATCCGACGCATGTACTCACCTATGAGGAATTAGAACTAGAACCCGATCTGTCTTATTGCGAAGAGCCCGTCAAGATTCTTGATACGAGAGAACAAGTGCTGAGAAACCGGACGACGCGTCTGGTAAAAGTTTTGTGGAGAAACCATAAGATGGAAGAGGCAACGTGGGAACCCGAGGAACTTATGATGAAGAACCACCCAAGTCTTTTTATGGAGTAATACCCTAGAAATTGCGAGGACACAATTATTTGAAGGAGGGGAGAATGTAACACCCCAAGCTTCTACGGTACACTTCTCTTTGAATAATGTGATAGCGTGTGTTGTACGCAACACCGAGTTCTAACACACCATAACTAATCAAACTAGCCGTTATGAATAGTAATACCTACTTTTTGAAATTATATATATTTTATATTTGAAAATGGACTTCATTTTTGGATTTGGAATATCGAATTTATCCTAAGGTGAAATTTTGGTACATTTCGGATAACTTTCATATTTTGATGAATAGTGAAAATTACTAAATTTTAATTAAAAACAACTTTTTTAATCAAAATAATTAATAGTGATAAATTATGAATTTGAGTGGTTTTAAAGTATATTTAGAATATATTTTTACCATTTAATATAATGTTGGTCATTGGACATAATTTTACAATTAAACCGAACATAAACAAGTGTCAATCTTTTGATAGTTATTATCTCTTAAAAACACGCTTTTTGTTTTGACAGCGGGAATTAATTTTAAATTAATTTCTGCCACTTCTGTGTTTTGAATTTAGGAAAATGGATTCCATATTTGGAATGAGTATGTTCAAATTGTGTAAATGGGTAACTTTTATTTTTAGACATTTTGAATAATTACTGCGGTAAATATTTTATTTACCATGGTTAAGGGTAAATCCGGTAAATAAGGGTTAAAAAATAATATTATAATAATACTAAATTACCCTAAAACGTGTCTTAAACCTATTGGTTGATACATGGTCGACCATGGGAATATTTGGGTCGATTTTGGGACCCCATGGATCCACTTGTAAGTGATAATGACACTTTATTTTAATTAAGTTAAAATGAATACAAAAATGACACAAGCATATATCTTTTAGAAAAACATTTGTTACTTAGGGTTATACATGTTGGATTTTCGATTATAAATATTCATTAGAAAGATAAAAAGAGTTCCTACATAAGGATATTTTATTTATAATTTTTAGACATTAAATAAGTTATTTTATTTATGACACAATGATGATGCGGTAATTACTATAATAGTGAAAAATTAAAATAATTGATATTATAAATACCAAAATAAATATAATATGAAACTTTTAATGAATTAAACTAATTTTATAGGATAATATGATATATTAGGATTGATTGGATTGACTTTTTTCGAAGTAATCAATCTGTTATGAGTTTCAAAAAAATCAACTATTGAATAGTGTCAAAATTGACATAAAAGAGTTATTAAAACAAATATTATATTATTAATTGATATTAAATTCCTAAAAATCTAAGGTTCGGCCAAGAGACTTATATCATGATAGGGTAATCATTAATGGACCACTTGGGGGTCGCTTGGATGTATATAGTAAGTTTATTAACCATATTATAATAAACTACAAAGAGACATTGTAAAAGTGAAACTAATTAACTTAGAGTTAATACTTAAAGATAAGGTTAATATAAGTACCCAAACCTGTCTAACTTCTATTGGTTGAGTTGTTTTAGACCTATGCCAACCAACAACATTTAAATAATCAACTTTGGAGCCATTAGAAACTGAATATGAATTTATTATAAATTAATATGTCTAGCTTTTCCAAAGGTGCCCCTCACCCCTCTTATAAAAGGGCACTTCTCCTTCTCATTTATTCACACCTCTAAAGCCTTTTGGTTCGGCCAAACTCTGCCCAAATACTCTCCCAACATCCCTCACTACAACCTAGAGGCCTTAGTTTGATCAGAAAGCCAACCTAAGGAGCCCTTTTGATCAAATCAAAAGGAAGAACCCGAAGAAGAGGTAATGATTTCACCACCCTTTTCTAAGTTCATTTCTTCTTCCACTTCTTCTTCCTTTGTTCTTACCATTATAAAATAATAACTCCAGTATCTCACATATAATGTGATGTTATTATAAGTATGGTACAACCATATTCAGTATTCTATCCACCCTTTGAATAACATGTCACCATACGTGCGTACGTACGACTTACCGTCTCCACGTCGTGGTGTAATTGTTATTCAATATAATATTATTTGGATGGGTATAATAATGATGTGTAACTCATGTAAATAATAAATATAACATGTTAATGATTCTGTATATATGATATACCATTCATTTATATATTATTTTAATATCAAAAGAATGATATTGTCGCTCGTGCGTACGTACGGACTACCGTCTCCACGAACGCGATGAGATTCATTCTCCATCGTAACCATTCAAGTATAATTATCATTTGATGATTTAAAAATGATTTTTAAGGACTAGATATCATTCTGGATATGAATAAGATACAACAATCATGGATTATGTAACAAAACATATAAATAAAATGAGTAAGTTAACACCCGAAATGACGATAATTCTAAGATATTATTAACAAATCAATGTTAAAAGATCATATATGATATCATATTAATATATATGATTCGTGTATAATTTAATAAGAATTATTTCTCCATTATACAGGAGGTTAGCCTACCCCAATAAAGGAAAAGTACAAGGTAAGGGTTATTTCACAATCTCTTCATTATCCGAGGTTGTTTATACGTAATAATCTACTGGGATATCTTTATCATCCACATCCATGTTTCTTAAAAATGTATTTCAAAAAATTTTTACTATTTACATGAATATGGGTTAAAGTCATTTATACCCTTGTTTGACTTTTTATAAGAGGTTTATAAAGGAATCTTTCTGTCGTTTTCAAAACAAGTTCCTTTTTAACCTTTTCGACAGAATTGAGGTAAGAATGTTTTTTTAACTTATACGGCGGGTGCGGTTATTTTACGCCGTTATAAAATCTTCAGAGCTTTCCTTACAAGCTTATAAGAATATTTTCAAAGAAAATGTTTTATTTTATATGGATCTTAAATGATTTCAAAATAAAAGGAGATATTTCTTTAAAAAGAATTTTGATTTCATCTACGTCAACATCCTTTGATGGATTTTAAGATTATTTGAAGTTGATTTATTATGATACAAAACTTCTATATTGTATTGAAGGTTTTGTGATATGTTTGACTATGGATGTGCTATTTTTATACCATTCATAGTTTATGGTGAAATTATTGACATTTCGTATGCTAGTTTTAATACGAATGTTTATATTATGTTTAAACCTTTTCATATGGGAATGCATTGGACTTAATAAGTGACGGGTGGAGCCCGCTATAGCTCCTCGATGCATCGGTAGGTCTCATGAGAAAAACTAGTGTCTTGGCACAAGGCCTTGACAAAATCTTATTTGTAGTCTTGGCACGAGGCCTTGGCTATGTGGTTATGATAGTCTGACATTATGCATTCCAACATTATGAAAGTGGTTATTGATTTTTGCATGTGATTATTCGATTAGTAGAATATCCATGTGAATAAGTAAATGGCATTATTTCATTTTACTTTTTCCATACTATGTTGATGTTAAAGTTTAAAAGGATTTTGTTTTAGTAATGCATTGCCTTAAATGTTTATTCTTATTTATGAAAGTTTCCGCTATTTTGTTATCCTTACTGGGCATTTGAGCTCACCCCTTTTCTATGTTTTATTTTTCCCAGGATGTGAAGAAGTAAGTTATAAATGACATGCAGGGGTTTTATGAGGGGTTAATAGTGTGGATTGTGGAACATTATGTTGTTGTAGTAGTTTTTCATTTTATGATGTAATGCAAAACTTATTAATATATCTAGTGTTTCCAAGGCTACTAAACCAATCGGTCTTTCGAGATTTGATCTTTCTTGTGATCATGCCAATGTTATGTAATAATGCACCGACTCTAGGCAACTAGGGTCGGGGCGTTACAATGTTGGATGATGGTGCGAATAGTTTACGGTCATATGTATAGACCGATGGTTATGCAGTTTAATGTCTTGCTGGACATAAGGGACTATGCAGTTTAAAGTCTTGCAGCAAGGAAAACACAGTTAAACATCGTGTTGGATGATGGTGCGAATAGTTTAAGGTCATATGCATAGACCGATGGTTATGCAGTTTAATTTCTTGTTGGATGTAAGTGACTATGCAGTTTAAAGTCTTTCAGCAAGGACAACACAGTTTAATGTCATGTTGGTTGATGTTGTGAATAGTTTAAGGTCATATGCATAGACCGAAATGATGCATTTGTGTTATAAAAAATACTTATTCAGAAATCTGGCATTGGTTGGAGTAGTGAGGAGTTCTCCATCCACTGAGATTAAAGAATAAGCACCATTGGAGTAGACCTTATGTATTGAGTAAGGTCCTTCCAATTTTTTTCTCAAGCATGGGAGGTTTCTTTCCTAGTATCATTGGAGTTCTGAGAACCAATACTAATTCTCCCTAATTGAATGAATGAATACGAAATTTTTTGTTGAAAGCTTATGCTATTTGATTATGATAGACTTCCAAGTAGTGGAGGGTGCACAATCTTTTCTCATCTAATTGTTCCAATTCATCCAATTGCTTTTGAGATTTTCCATCTCTAGATGACTGATCAAAAATGGCTACTCTGAGTGAAGGTAATTGAAATTCAATGGGTAAGACTGCTTCTGTTCCATATACCAAGGAATATGGAGTTTACAGTGTAGCAGTGCGGGTGGTGGTTCGATAAGCCCATAAATCATGAAAGAGTTTATCGGGCCATGATTTCTTATCATTATCCACCATATTTTGCAGTATATTTTAACGAGTCTTTTTGATGGATTCTATCTGGACATTGTCCGCTGCATGATACTGAGATGAATGATTGGATTTGATGTTGTATTCTTGATACAACCTCTTTACCTCGGATGAACAGAAGTTGGTGCCATTGTCCGTCAATATGGTATGAGGAATTCCAAATCTGGTAATGATGTTCGACCTGATGAATCTAAAAATTACTTTAGAACTAACTTCCTTGAGAGGTATATCCTCTACCCATTTGGAAAAGAATTCTGTAGCAGTAAGAATATACTTAAACTGCTTGGCTGTAGCTGAAGGGTAAGGTCCCACCACATCTATTCCCCATGTGGGAAATTGACACGATTATTTAGCTATATGAAGCGACTATGGAGGTTGATGAATGATGTTGGCACATACTTGGAAATAATGACACTTCATTGTGAAATCAACAAAATCTTGTATCATTGAAGCCCAAAAGTATCTAAGCCTTCTGTAGATGCCAAAAAATTCCATAATTCCTAAGGGGAGTTTCGAAATCACGAAGCGAAGCCATATTCGGACCCAGAGACCTGGTCTGGAGGGCCTAGAAGTGTTGCGCGAAATAAAGGAGGATGTGCGTGAAAAAAGGTTGGCTGCACTAAAGGAGTTCGGGATTCGCGAAAGGGCCCCGACCCAGCGCGCAAGTTTTGGGCGCCCGCACCCGTGTGGTTCCCGTTTTCACACCCCCGTCTCCAGCACACAAAATGTCGCACGCCTCCTGGATTCCACGATGCCAAATTCCTATAAATAGAAGGAGACCCCTTACATTTCTGGGTTGCAGAACTTGAACCGGCTCTCATGCGTGAAATAGGACTTCCACATGTGCAATATGGCCTTCAGGTATTTACCCTTTTTCGCACAACCTTTCCCCAGGATCCGCCATTTCACACAATCCCACTGGCTTAAATAAAATTCCCAAACCCTCAAGGTTCCTCTGTTGAACACAATTTCTTCGGTTATGCGCAAAGCATTCTTGTTGTGCGCAATCCCTTCACAGACTTCGGCCTTTTTGTAGGATTCGGCCATTGCCACTCGCGCACAATTCGCCTCCTTTGCGCATGAACCTCCTTGTCGCACGCAATCCACCTGCCCCAATTACGCTTCATCCTAGTGTTTTTTAGGTAAATCTTCTCTTTGCGCACAATCCCTAGGACCCCTCACCTTGACTCCCATTGGGTTCCTCCCTGCGTCGGCGCCCTATGTCCTCCATACCGGTCATGTGCGCCATGAGTTGTTTTCCCGTACGACCTTCCAGGCTCGTACAAAGTAACCTCAAGGTCCCTTGGGCGGTGTTTGCCATTACGTTGATTTGCTTCATGATCCTTCGCATAGGCACGCTAAAGGCCATTTCTTCTTCGCATAGCCACGCTAATGTGGACCCCTCGATGGTTCCCCCTACGGCCCCCCCTTCTATACGGCCTTGCCAGTACCATCCCTCCCACAGGGAGCAGAGGGTACCAGTTATGTAAGTCCTAGGGGTGTTGAGCGATCCCACCTCGTCCGTGCTGCAGGACTTTAAACTAACAAGAACCTCATCATAAACACATGACGTTAAACTATGATCCGACCTCATGCCTCACACGCAGGGTCCCCCGGCTCGGACATTTTTTACACCTCTCGTCTCCATGGGAATGGAATCACCCTCACTTGGGTTGACATCATCCCTCTCGGAGTAGCATTTGCCCACGGGGGAAGGGTTGCCTTAAAGTGTAATCCCCAAGCCTATCTTGAAAAAGGTAGCATACATGCACCTCTTTACTTCCCCACCGCCAAGGCTAGTGGAGGGCGTGTTAGGGAATGAGACATCTCCTTTGTTCGGTCCCAAATCCCTCTCCCTATATGCTTTGTCACATCTCGGGCCCCCATCCTAGAGTAAGTCCCGACACCATGGGCCACTCAACGTGTAATCCCCTCTTCGCTTCTCACAGATGAACCCTCTAAGTCATGGTCATCTTGTCCCTGTTGCCTCTTGTTTCTCTCACCGAGCATGACTCATGTGGGCTTAGAGTGAGCATCGACCATGAAATCCCTTTATGGGCCGCCTCAGAGCGTAATCCCCATCCCGGTGAACTACGAGGACATTGATATTTGCTAAGTCATGGTATGTAGGAAGCCTCCATGAGGTTCAAGCCCCCCACCCGGTTGTTTCGACCTCTTCACGTTGGTTTGCAAACTCCATGGGCAACCTCTGAGTGTGTGCCCCAAATGTCGTCCAACACAACATTAAACTGTCTGCCCCACCCCGCATTATGTTAAACTGTATGTCATCCAGCATGACGTTAAACTGTTTTCCCCCTCCCGCATGATGTTAAACCGTATGCCCTCATCCTTCATGGTGTTAAATTGTATGTCATCCCGCATGACATTAAACTGTATGATTGAACTACGTGGACTTTGATCTGTGCTAAGGCATGGTACATAGGTAGCCTCCATGAGGTTCAAGCCCATTACTCAGTTGTTCTGACCCCTTAGTTTCGGTTCACCAACCACCATTGTGGGCCGCCTCAGAGCGTAAGCCCCATATCTTCCACTATTGTCCGCATCAGAGCATAAGCCCCATATCCACCACCATGGGCCGCCTCAGAGTGTAAGCCCCATATCCATCATTATGGTCCACCTCAGAGCGTAAGCCCCATATCAATCATTATAGTCCGCCTCAGTGCTTAAGACCTATATCCAGTATCCATGTCCCATATTGACCTCTCCCTTGATCCCACGTGCCTTGGGAGACTCATGCCCCGGCCTAGAGGCCTTACTCCATCTAGGTCCCATCCATGCGTTCATTCTCACGGGTCGCCTTTTCAGGTGTCTCACTATATCTTCGAACTACGTGGACTTTGATTCCCTTCCATGAGGATACGTAGGAAGCCCCACATGGTTCAAGACCATCACTTAATCACCCATCCGGTTTCCTACCCGGGCTGCCACATCCCGATGGGATCCTGCCACCTCATTCTACTCCACAATATATGGGAAGTTGCCCACGTCCTGGCCCCGACATTGGTGTTTCCCCCAGGGATTTCATCAATATGATCCACTCTCAGTCTTCCAATCAGTCTGATACGTCTCCTTAAGACGTTAAACTAGCGGCATAACCTGTGTTAAACATGGGAAGCTGAGGAAAACCTCAGATACTTGCCAATGGTATGCAGATCCCCGTGTTCGACATGGGATGCCTCGGGCTTCCGCGCCCTCTAAAAGCCCTATAATAAGGGACATAAGACAGAAATGGAAATCCCATTACGTCAATACACGCCAACAATGCCCCATCGTGACCATTCTCCTCACCGAAGGTTGCTGCCCTGACCAGACCCCTTGGAGTGTCTCGACGGAAGCAGCATAATTAACTGGTGTCCATGAAGACAAGGAACCATGAATGAGATTCACAAATGTGTCTTACATCTATGAGGGAGACCCGGACTAGGTGATGAGCTCTGAGGAGGAATCTACGTAAGGAAGAACCGACATCCCATCATCCGAGTTTCAATCAAGGAGAAGACGTCCCTGAACAAAGAACGGATGTCGGCCACCATTGGAAAGCGGGAATGCAGGGCCACAAGCCACGCGTCATCCCCTGCGTGACGGATGTTCACGTGTGCCCCGGAGAAAGCGTAGGAAACCTAAAATGGTGAACCCGACGTGAATCTATTCTCCTCAATATGGAGACCGGTAGAGTTTTGGGTGTCGAAAAATTAGCATGTCACCAGGTCCGGGCACCCAACCCCAAGATGTGAAACCCACCAGGGGTTGGGGAAGTCAGGGGGTTGAACACTCCATTCTGAGATGTTGTCAGGGTGGATCCCTCTTATCGACCATAGAAGAAGGAATGGTGATGGGCTATTGGTTGTCGATTTCCTTTCTTATTAGTGTTAATGGGTTCATCTACCTACTTTGAGGAATTATATCGCTGCATCCGGAGCTCGATCACCACCTGCCCACCGGCATAGGGGAAGGGGTAGTACCGACACAGCCACCCCGCGTGGTTCCGCCTTTTCCACAGCTGTTCCGACGGCTACGACTTCCAGGAACTCACGCCCCCTTTCACCATTACAGATTATCCAATAAAGGGTAATCAATGACCTTGCGCATAGGTATGAGGAAGAAGTGGTCATCCCAACCAGGGACAAGGCCCGTTTGGATCTCGAGGTAGTTACGCCTCACCGCCATTGCCGCCCCTGAGGGCTGCGCGGGGTGCTGGTACTTCCCACCCCGACGTTCAACCATTTGGGAAGCATATCCCCTGAATGACTCAACACATACCTTCCCTACATCGATGGGGTAGGGGATGTCCGGGTTGGCACAAACAGAGACTCACTTCAAGGGTTCACAGTCAGGGCCCTTGTGAGGCCACGTCGACGCTGCCGCCTGACTCCCTGGGCCGAGGAGCAGGAAATCCATGTGCCCGCACCGCCGTCTCCAACCCATCTAACCCAACGCCAGCGTCGGGTGCGACCGGAAGAGGATGCCCACCCGGGGGTATCAACGTCAGCAACCATAGTGCTCCGATCCACTGCTGACTCTTGTCATGAAACCACCACACATGTTGAGCAAGGGAAGTTACATTCTCGACCCGGATCGTGGTCCCGACCACCCCACATGCATGTTGGGTCGACTCTCTCGGTCACCGACACAGGCAATGGCCCCAGTGGACCAATTCACGGTAGTTCCATCCAATGTGAAGGCTTTCTCCGTGCAACCGTTCTGGATGGTATGGGTCCTCCCTCCTTCCAACCTCAGCCTAGAGGCCTCCCTAGATCCACCCTCACCGTAGGTAAAGGGCATCCCTGTGACAGCAACGCCCGGGGTGGGGCTCTTTCCCGCGCTCACTACACTGAGTACGGGGTCACATCCCCTACCGCAGACCACGAGTATGGATCCACCGCATGTCCAGTCACTCACCCACAAAGAGGTCCTCCCCATGTCCCTTTTGACATCTGCCCCGGTGCTCCTCACACCCCAACCTTCGATCCCCTCCGCCCCAGCACCATTGCGGTCAGAGGACTCCATGACGGAAATCATCCTTACCCCGAGGAGCCACCCGGTGGCAGGAAAGCGGGACATCGTCACCACAAGAGAAATGCTAGGGAAGGCCGAACGGAAATAAGACCAGTCCATGTGTCAGACAATGAGGCGGAGTACTACTCAGTGATGGAGCCCTCCCCCTGGTCCTATGAGTCAATGGCAGGGATAGGGATGCGGTGCGTCAGCCTTGTACTCCCCGAAGGTGAGGTCTATATGATCCACACCTCCCTCCAAAGGTATATCCAGGAGGATGAGGACATGTCGTACCCCCAGGGATCAAACTTGTAGTCACCCTCCGCCTCCTTGGAGGCACCTTTCACCTCGGTCAGAGGTGACAGAGACCTTTTTTGGGGTTCGATGGTGGAAGAGCTGCGAAATAGCACAACCTCGGCAAACACCGAAACCGTGTTGGGAGGCCCGTTCATCGGCCCATCCTATCATGACGTGGCATCCAATACACTGAAACCCTTAGAGGACGACTAGGGATTCGGTGGCCAATCGGCATGCTCACTGTATTCTCCGCCAGTAAGCCCACTGGCCCAGCGGCCTACCTCGACGCCGCTGCCGGCTCCCCAACCACTGCCGGTTGATGAGCGGGGCCAGCAAGGGCTGGATCCTGAACCTGAGTTGTGGAGCTTCTGGACCATCCTCGTAGCAGGCCACTTCACCAAGAAGTTTTGGCCAGTCGCAGGGTCGGATTTTGATATACCAGAATCTCTCGCCCCGGTAGTGTTTGAATGTTTCCTCCAAACTCTCAGGGCGACTCACTCATGTCTTCACCATCATCAAGTGCCATATCCTGGGAGTTAGGCACATCCCGAGGATATCGGTGAGCAATGTCGTCGGGTCGACTTGGGCAAGCTCCCTGCGGTTCGGCATCCTGAATCACTTGGCCCCCACAGGACCCTCCCACAACAATGCGTTCAGAGTTTTCAAGTAATCCACAAAGTTATTGAGGAGCCCACCCCCCACGCCCACGTCCATGGATGGTGGTCGTACGCTCCCTTCTCTTCAGTGCGATTCTCTGGCATCCCGACTCACCGAGCGGCTTTAAGGGAATTTCCCCGAGGGTAGCAACGGTCAACATGGATTACCTTTTGGGAGAGGGGAACGGTTTGGAACTTCTCGATGTGGACTCACCCCCTGAGGACAAGCTACTACTGGACCCATCTGGGAGGATTACTCGCCAGCAAAGGAACCTCCTAGGTCTCCCCGCACCCACTTAGGCATTAACACTGATCCGGAATATCGACAAGGGTAATGAACACGTTGGCGTTGTCATGATCTCCAACCCATCTGCCTCAGTGCAGAAGGCAGAGGAAGATCCCTAGAAGGCCACGCTGCGCCAACAGCTTGTTGAGGAGAAGAGGCTGGTCGATGAGCTCCTAGATGAATGCATTGCAGAGCAGCGGCCTGACTACAGTGATCTTAGGCTGGGACAGCAGGGGCAGGAACAACTACCCCTCGATGAGATTCTCTCGGGCAACCGCGATCATGACATGTTCACCGATAGAGGAGAGGTCAGAACTCATGGAAAGAGGGCGCGATATGTTTCGCCAAACCCTCCTGAGCGGTGTGATCACCCAAGAGATCCCACTCAGATTCCTCCCACTGCCCCCAGAGTCGCTCCACCAGCCGCCCCACGAGCTGCTGAGCTTGACTAACGAATTGAAGAGCCGAGAAATACGCTTTTGGTTATGGATCCCCGTTAGGAAAGGAACCTGCGTCCAGACAATCCGATGGCAGTACTCATCGCCCGTTTAGAGGATTTCGAAACTCGACGGGTGGCGATCTCACCAGAAGGCAAGCCATACCTAGCATGGGTGGATGATATGTCGGCACCTCCAGGATTTGGGAACCCCACTTTTTCCCCCTTTAACGGGACATGAGACCTGACACAGCACCTAGACAAATTCAACTCGTGGTTTGGGCCTATGTAAGGGTCTTCGTCGCAGCAAGAGGCCACCAAGCTCCATTTCTTTGTTCAGATACTAGAGGGGCTGGCATTCATATGGTACAGCCAGCTCCCTGTCGGATCTGTGACTAGCTGGGGGGACCACTGCAGTCACTTCCCCTACTAGTTTAGTTCCACAACCTGGAAGACAAACATCGCAGACCTCTTCAGGTGCAAACAAAGGCCCGACGAGTGAGTCGCAGACTTCATCGTCTGATGTAATGGGCTCACATACTCCCTTGACATGCCACTGAATCAGAAGGAATTACTGACAATGTGCATAGGGAAAGTTAAGGCAGATCTGGTTCCTTCTCTGATTACTCAAAATTACCCCGAAGGGTTCCAGGACTTCTCAGACAAGGCTAAGTGCCTCGAAGAATCCCTGAAACAGGCCAGTCAGGCATGCCCACTGCCTCCTGTAATCCCTGCAAGGAGTGCTCCTAGAGCCGAGCCTACTGTTGTGGCCTAGATAGAGTCCCCCAGGCAGCTAAAGTTTCTAAAAGTGAGGCCATCTCCGTAGAACCATAGGTGTCCACCTCCACGAGTACAGCTTCCAGCCCAGCAGAAACTGCCTCAAAATCGGAAATCACCTCCGCGTAACGCACCGCCACCACCTAGGCGAGATAATCTGGTTCCTCCTCCTCAGCATGATCCTTTGAACCCTCGTCAGGGCCAGCCTCCTAGAGTCCCCTTTCTAGACAGAAGGAATCGGACCTACTCATTTGATGAGGTTTAGGTCCCTGGTTACTTCTGTAGTGCCTTGGAGAAGAGGATGGTGCGGCTGCCTGAGTGTCGGAAGCCAAAAGAGGCACATCTCACTGATCACCCTAACGACTGCCCTTATCACCAGACCCTGGGGCACACCATCCAGTGATGCTACTTGTTCAAGGACTGCCTCCAAGACTATTTTGAAAACAATATAGTCAGGCTGGGCCCAGTCCCGGCATATGTAGCAGGTGTCTTTGTGATATCAGAGGGCAGTAGCGGTGACGAGGATGAATAGTAACAGGTTTCCGACCATGGGTCCCGGAAGTATAACGACTGGATGGCCCGCAAGATGGTCGCTCGCGCCCATGGAATAATCTGCACATTCCTGAATCATCCAGACCCCTCAGAAGCGGAAATTTCTACCTCGGCATTGTCATCCCAGCCAGCCTCTTCCCAAAAGATCAAGCGGTGGAAGCACAAGAAGAAAGTATGCGCCCTGCCAATGTTGTCGCCATCCCTCACTCTTGGCGACTTCATGCCCCCAGAAATGGGGATCCCTATGAGACTCCGCCCGGTAGTGGATTAATCCTCAAGAGACAGTTAGGGGGACACTTCGGTTAACACCGTTGAGTTGGTAAATCCATATTTGAATCCCAACAGTGAGGAATGCTAGGTGGACCTTCCCGATGTCCCCAGCCGTCGCCAACGTCAGTGCAGCCATGGTTACACGAATTTCCAGGGCACGACTGTTGGAATTCCCAGCTAGGTTGTGCATGCCACTGAGACTAGACAGTGGGCCTAGTACAGAGCTCAGCACACGCGGCCCCTTTATCCGGTGGCGACAGGTTCGCCACTACCACCGTTATTGTTGTTGGATCAGGTGGAACAACCCCGACCGTACTGTGACCCGCTCCACCCTGCCACCAGCCGACCCCAGCCTTCTGATCCTAATCCGGAAGCCACTGTTTGTGCTTCGACTAGTGAACAACGAGACGTGCCTAGTACCAATTAGCTACCGTTCCCGACAGAAGGGCCCTTCATTCCCCCCAACTGCAAAGCGACCTCCTGTAAGAAGAGGCTAATGTTTGTCCCAAATGTATGATGTTCTGAAGCACTTGGCCTACATTCCAGTATGGATTTCTATCCTTGAGGCTCTTCTCCTACCGTCTGAAATGCATGAGACGCTCATTGAGGCCCTAATGAGCCCCCTCTAGTTTGAGATTGAGGTTGCAGCTGCAGAGGCCTTCCACGCTGAGCCAATTAAGATCTACGAATGCTCAGAAGTTATCTCATTCTCTGGTGAAGATGAAGACCCACCATACAGGGGCACATTCTTTTAGTTTACATCACTGGCCAGTTCAATGGCGTGGAAGTCCATCGCTGTCTTGTTGACATGGGTTCTGGGATAAACCTAATCCCAACTCGGACACTACAAAAGTTGGGTCTGTCTGAGGATGATTTTACTCCATCCGACCTCATGATCCATGGGTATGACAAGATCGAGCAAACTCCAGTCGGAGAGATTCACTTGAAGAACCAGTTCGGTGGCCTAATTTCAAGCACCGAATTCACGGTTTTCTCCCAGGACACCGCCTACAACACATTGAGGGACATGTCGTGGCTCCTCCTTCACACGTCAGTCCCCTCATCGTATCACTAATTCATCAAATACTCCCATTATGGTCGAGTTGTCATGATAAAGGGAGATGCGTCTCTTTTTGCCTCTTTTGAATCCCGTTACATGGACGCCGACTATTACAAGAGAAAGGATAAGCAGATTCTGGCATGTGAGGTTGAGCCCGCCACTGTCACAATTGATACCTGGGCAGGTTTGGATGACGCCTAAATCTTCCAAATCCATTGGTTGGAGGCCACGAGCCCTGATATGTGGAAGTGCTATGTTGTTTTGGGTAAAAGAGGAAGGCATGTTCCTAGGAACAAGAAATGGCGGGAAATCACCTCGTACTCCTACACCAACTAGGCCCGGGTGATCCCGGAACCTCCTACCCCTATACGGCATCGGGGCGTCAGGCTCATGGAAACGGTGGTACATCATACATGTCTCTTCTGTCGGGCCGGAATTAACTGGCTCAAGCCAAAACACCACTACTTCTTTGATGTCATAAAGCATGGCCCCTTGGGCTAAAGAACAGATGTGATTGGATCGACTGCATTCATCGCTATGGTCTCAGTGGCGCATGAGTCTCCTAATATGATGACCACTGCCACCCAAGACGACACCATCCCCCCTTCAGATCCTGGTGGCTCAGAAATGACTCCCCCTAGGAATGATCCCTCCTCAGGGGGAGAAGAGGATCTGGAGGATTCTCCCCCTGCCTTTGAAGAAGGCATCTCAGACATGATCGATGAACTGGAATAGGTGAACCTTGGTAGCAAGGCAGATTCAAGGCCCACATTGATCAGTTCTTCCATTCCCCTCGATGAGAAGAAACAGTACATGGACTTTCTTAAATAGCACCGTGACATGTTTTCCTAGAGTTACGATGAGATTCCAGGGCTAGATCCTCATGTAGTCATCCACCGCCTTGGTCTCCCAACAAACCATCTTGGGTTCAAGCAGCCTCCCAGAAAGATGCACCCTTCTCATGGTGCCATGGTTGAGAATGAAGTTGGCAAGCTTATATAATGACCCATACTTTACATACATTTTTAATACTTCAAAATTGAAGTACACTTATTACAACATATTAAAAAACCATGAAAAGACCGTATAGGTTTATTGTCTTTAGAAACTGTGAAACATAAACATCTTGTTCATAAATAATCTACATTGTATCCCATTTATTTCATTATATGTAGAGTCCCTTTTGGAATATCCTACTTACTAACCTTCTTCCTTTCCTTTGTAAATAAAACATACAAAAGGGTGAGCTAAAATTCTCAGTAAGGGTAAACAAAAGAAATATCATTCACAACATATTCATAAGAACATAACATTTTGGAAATCTTAACCTGGAAAATAGATTATAATTTCATAAAATGGGATAAATCATAGTAGTGAAATGTAATCCTAATAATCATAACCTAAAACATGAAACTTTGTTTCATACACACATAATCATAGAGAATCATTTCTTTGTAGTCAGGGCTCATTTCCAAGACTATCTTAGCGGACAAAGTCCATTTCTGAACTGAGTTCACTCCTTGTTTAAGTCTTGTTTCACTAAACCGGATTAACCTGCCGTTCCAGCCATGTCTATCTCATGAGATATAAATATTTACCCAATGCATTGGAGGGAGATATAGGTCCCACCCATCTCATAATGATACCATTATTATGTGTGCCACAAGATCATAAATCATCCATCATAGCATAACCCATGTAATAAAAATGGGATTCATAAACATCATTCCATCATAACATAATCCATATAAGATAACAGGACATCATAAAAATAATTCCATCATAACATAATAAAATCAATTTATAAATAGGGATAGAAACAGAAATCTATATTATCTTTGATGGAAAATAATTTTGATAAAATGCTTGAACTCCATTCTTGAAGAAAATATCCTTTCTACTTCAAAAACATTTTTCTATTCATAACATGTCATAAAATTTTAACATAAAAGAAGTTGATTCAAAATAAACTTGAAAACTTGTAATGGAAGCCTCATTGAAATAATGTTTTAAATGTCCAATCAGGCTGTATAAGTTAAAAAAACATTCTTCTTGTACTTTGGCCAGAAAAGTCAAAAAGTACCTCGTACTAAAAAAGACAAAAGACTCCATTCATATCTTTTACTAAAAATTCAACAATGGGTAAAATTGGATTTAAACTATTGTATTAGGATAGGAAAAATATTACATATTGGGGAATCATGGATGTGGATGATAAATGTTCCCCAATAAATTCTGAAGTATAATCAATCTCAGATAAAAATCAGATTATGAGATTTTCCCTTACCATAGGTCCGATTTGCTTCGTAAGTGTATGAACCTCTTGTATAATGATTTAAATAATGTCATTGAATCATTATAGAATCATACTCATTGTTATTATATCATATATGGTCATATTCTTAGCTTCATATTAGTAATATTTCATTGATACTTGTTATTCAGTTGTTTATTACTTTTTTTTCTTATTCGTGGTTTGTTGAATAAATTCTTATTCTTATATTTAGGTTATAGATACATCATTTACAGAATGGTATTAGTGTAATATATATCATATTTATTCATTCAAATCATTTATATAATCATTATGTAATAAAGATCATGTAGAATGAGTCGCATCACATCGTGGAGACAGTATTCCGTACGTACACACGAGCGATGATATCGTTCCCATGATCGTGGAATTGTATTGGAGTGTATGTATACTATTTCAGAATCAATATAACTTTACAATAATCATATATAGTTATTATTTATACCATTATGCCCATCATATTAAGGTGGTGGTGGAAAATAGATTACACCACGGCGTGGAGAAGGTATTCTGTACGTACGCACGCACAATGATTTATTTTCTATAGGATGGATAGATGGTGATGTAGGGTTGTTTAATACTTATAATAACATATAAGTATATGCATGATACTGATGTTATTACTTCATAATGAAACAACTAATGAAGAAGAAGTAGAAGAAGAAATAAAGTTGAAAGAATCGGTAACAGACATTACCTCTTCTTTGAAGCACCTCTTCATAACCTCCTCTTAGGGCACTAAATATGGTCTTTGAAGAAGACCAGGACCTCTAGGATGTTTCTAGGAATTTGGATAAGAGAAATTGGTAGGGGTTGTTTGAGATTTAAGTCTCAAAGTGGTGTGAGGAAGAGAGGGAGGAGGTTCCCATTTATTAGAGAGGAGAGGGGCACCTTTGGAAAAACTAAAAATATTATTTTATTATAAAGTCATATTCAGTTTTTAATAGTTCCAAATTAATTTATTTCGAAGCTAAGGTGGGTATGGGTTGAAATACTCTCATCCAGTAGAATTTAGACAATTTTAGGTTTCACTTTTAACCTTATCATTTAGATTTAACTTTAAGTTAAATAATTTTACTTTTACTGTGTCTCTTGTTTTCTTACACTATAAGGTTAATAAACATACTATAATAAGAAAATGAACCCCAAGTTGTTTATTATTAATATATATAAACTTATCTATGTCATTTTTCCGAACCGTAGATTTTTAGGAATAAAATAACAATTAATAATATAATATTTGTTTTAAAAACTATTTTATTTTATTTTTGACACTATTTGGTAATTGATTTTTGTGAAAATAATAACATA
Source organism: Viscum album (assembly GCA_963277665.1). Classification (NCBI taxonomy): domain Eukaryota; kingdom Viridiplantae; phylum Streptophyta; class Magnoliopsida; order Santalales; family Viscaceae; genus Viscum; species Viscum album. The sequence continues at coordinate 1,986,033,691 of OY728119.1, forward strand.
ATGATTAGTTCTAAAAAAGTTAATTAAATAAATACTAAAATGTCATATTAACCTAGAAATTTATTGGAATTCCTAAAATGTCTCAAAAATACATTTATTTGGTTATTTATAACATCAATTATGTTAATATTTCATTAATAATATAAATACTGCATCATCACTCTATCATACATAAATTAAATTATTTAATGTATAAAAATTATAAATAAAGTACCATTATGTAGGAAATATTTTTATCATTCTAATGAATATTTATAGTAGAATTTATATAATTTATAACTTTATATTAAAAATTATTTAGTTATTAAACATTGATTTTAACTATTTTAACCCTTCTTTATATAAATTAATAATAAATGTCCTAATCTAATCCAAGTGGACCTAAATGGTAATATTTTATCCCTAAGGTTGTTTTTTGGTCTCATTACACATATCCAATAGAATTAGGAAATGTATTAGGGTAATAATAATATCATTTTTACCCTTAATTGCCCTATTTACTTTTAACCATGATAAATAAAAGTAAAAAGTTACTATTTATCAAAAATTATTTTCATCTCATTGAACCACATTTTAGTACTTGATATTAACCGTGTGTCTCGGATTTTCAAAATTCCACTCACAGAAGCGGTAAAATTAATTTTTATGTGAATTTGCAAATTCTCCTAGAAGGTGGGTAAAAGAGGTGAAAAGTTCAATAAAATTTTTATATATCTAAAATTACTATATAATGACTCCAATTAATTACATCAAACATATATAGGTATTATTTATCATTTTTGACCAAAAATAAATTAAAATAAAATAAATAATTATTTAAATAAAAAGTCGGTTTTTAAATAGTAACCTAGTGTTTTCAATATTCATCAAAAATTGACAGTTTTCAGAAAAATACCAAAATTTCACCCTAGGCTAATTTCGATATTTTGAAACCAAAAATGAAGTCCATTTTGAAAAATAGAATTTCAAAAAGTGGGTATTACTATTCATAATGGCTAGTTTTAATAATATTTTAATAGAATATCATTGTTTAGTGAAACTCGGTATTGCGTACAATGCAAGCTATCGAGGAAGGTCGCGATTGCGTGTAAAGAGAGCCAACCTAATGTTATGTGTAGTGAAAGATTCCTTTGATGATGTATATTACATAAAAACAAAATAAAATTCTCGGTTGTTACATTCCACCCCCCTTAAAATGTATTTCACCCTCAAAATTCATCACATTGTAACAAACTGATGAGGATACCTCTCCTTCATCATATCCTCAAGCTCCCAGGTAGCTTATTCGAATTGGTGGTTCCTCCATAAAACTTTCACCAAGTGAGTGGTCTTGTTCCGTAGAACTTTTTTGCTACGATCCAGAATCTCTATCGGTTTTTCTTCATAAGAAAGATCTTGCTCCTGCGGTCCAACTTCTGAGCTGAGTACATGTGAAGGATCGGGTATGTGCTTTCTCAGGAGTGATACATAGAACACATCATGAACTTGAGAGAGATTCGGTGGAAGCGCCAATTGATAAGCTACCTTCCCAACACGATCCAATATTTCGAAAGGACTGATATACCTAGGGCTCAGCTTTCCCTTCTTTCCAAATCTCATTACTCTCTTCCAAGGAGATATTCATAAGAACACTTTATCACCCACTTTATTCTCTAGGTATTTTCTTCGGTTATTGGCATAACTTTTTTGTCAACTATGAGCTGCTCTAATGTGTTGTTGAATAGATATGACATTTTCTGCCATCTCATCAACAAGATCAGGTCCAAATAGATTTATTTCCCCAACTTCATCCCAGCAAGTTGGAGTTCAACATTTTTTCCATAGAGAGCTTCCCATGGAGCCATATGAATACTGGAGTGAAAGCTATTATTATTGGAAAATTCTACCAAAGGTAGTTGTTGACCCTAACCACCTTGGAAATCCATAGAGCAAGCTCTTAACATATCTTCTAGAGTTTGAATTGTTCTCTCAGACTGACCATCTGTCTGAGGATGATAAGCAGTGCTGAAACTCAACTCTGTATCCAGAGTATGCTGAAGACTTCACCAGAACATTGAGATAAACCTCGGATCCCGATCAGATATTATGGAAATGGGTACTCCATGCAATCTTACCACTTCCTTTACATATATCCTAGCAAGATGATCCAGAGAGAAATCCTCTCTAATAGCAATGAAGTGTGAAGACTTTGTCAGACGATCAACTATGACCCAGATATCATTATTGCCTTTGGATGTTTTAGGAAGTCTAGTGACAAAGTACATAGTGATGTTTTACCATTTCCATTTAGGAATGGGTAATGGCTGTAACATCCCCTTATACTTCTGTCTCTCAGCTTTAACTTGCTGACAAACCAAGCATCGAGAGACCTATTCAGCAACATCTCTTTTCATTCCATCCCACAAGAAGTACTCTTTCAGGTCCCTACACATCTTCGTGCTTTGAGGATGAATATAGAATGAAGAAGTATGAGCCTCATCCAGGAGCTTCTTCTTTAATTCTGGGATGGGAGGAACACAAACCCAATTTATGAACTTTATTTTCCCATCAAAATCAAGCTTGAATTCAGGAACATTTCTCACCTTCTTTTGTAACTCTACATCTTTTTTCTGTGCCTCTTTAAACTTCACTTGTATAGATGGTTGAACATTAATTTGAGAAAGATAGGATTTTTCCCTTTCCATTATAATTCCATGATCCATCCATTGTAAATCCATAAATATTGGATCTTTTGTGATCCTCATCATGGATAATCTAGCATGGTCTTGTCGACTTAATGTGTCTTCGACCTTGTCTGCTTTCCCTCAGTGGTAATGAATGGAGCAGTCGTAATCCTTAATCAACTACAACCATCTTCTTTGGTTCATATTCAGCTCCTTTGGTGTGAAAATATACTTTAAACTTTTATTATCAGTATAAATATCACACCTGTCACCATAAAGATAATGCATCCAAATATTTAATTCAAAGATTACCGCAGCTAATTCCAAATCATGAGTTGGGTAATTTTGTTCATGGAATTTCAACTATCGTGAGGCACAAGCTGTCACCATATCATTTTGCATAAGAAAACACCCCAGATCCTTCTTGGATGCATCACTGTAGATCAAAAACCTTTCTCCACTACAAGGAAGTGAGAGTAAAGGTGCACTGGATAACCTTCTTTTCAACTCCTTGAAATTCTCTTCACATTCCTCCGTCCACACAAACTTAACTCCTTTTCGAGTCAACCCGGTGAGTGGATTAGATAATCGTGAAAAATCATTCACAGAACGTCGATAATATCTAGAAAAACCAAGAAAACATCAGATCTCAGTTACGGTTGTTGGTCTCGACCATCTTTCGATAACCTCAGTTTTTATGGATCCACAGATATCCCCTCTTTTGAGATTTTGTGACCCAAAAATGAAACTTTATGAAGACAAAATTTACACTTGGTAAATTTGGCATAAATCTTCTCCTTTCTCAGGGTCCTTAATACAATTCTCAAGTGATCTTCATGTTATTCCTTTCTCTTTTAATAGACAAGAATATCGTCTATAAAGACTACCACAAACTGATAAATATAGTCTCTAAAGACTATATTCATTAGATCCATGAAGATAGATGGGGAATTATTAAGACCAAATAGCATCACCATAAATTCATAATATCCATACCTTGTACGGAAATCCATCTTTTGTATATCCTCCTTTTTAACCCTTAATTCATGATTCCCTGAATGAAGATCAATCATGGAAATGTATTGAGCTCTGTGTAGTTCGTCAAAAAAGTCATCAATGCGTGGGAGATGATATTTGTTCTTGATAGTGATCTTGTTAAGTTCTCAATAATCAATGCAGAGTCTCATTGATCCATCTTTCTTCTTAACAAACAGAATAGGTGCTCCACAAGGTGATGCACAAGGGCGTATGAATCTGTTTTCAATATTCTCTTACAGTTTCTTCTTCAATTCCGGAAACTCAATTGGGGCCACTCTATAAGGTGTCTTTAAAATAGTTAAAGAACCAGGTACGAGTTCTATTGAAAACTAAACTTCATGATTTGGTGGAAGACCTGGAATTCCTACGGAAAGACATCATCAAACTCCCGTACAATGGGAATATTCTTAATCATGAGTTTCTCTCCAAAAATTTGAGATAAATAACCTTCATTTTGTGGAATCAAGACCCATAAGATGGAAGAAATTTCCACTGGAAGGTTATGTTCATCCTTGTATCGATAGACGATCATAGGTTGATCTGGAATATGAAATGTGACTTACCTTCATTTTCAATTGATATGAGCTCCATATAAATAAAGCCAATCCATGCCAATAATCACATCAAATTCCACTATAGGAAGGATCACAATATTTTCAGGAAGCACTTTCCCACAAACTTCAATCAGAGAAGAATTATAAACTTTTGATGCGACTGTTGTTCCATTAGGGGTTGTCACAGCTAACTCAACATCTAATTTTTGAGGTAATACGACGATACCCTTAGAAAATTCTTCAGAAATAAAAGAGTGGGTGGATCCATATTAAAATAAAACATTTTCTACTTTAGAGTGGATGGTAATTATACCTTTCACCACTTCATTATCATACTCCACATCGCTGATAGAAATTGCATGTGACCTTCCTTTATCATTATCCTTAAGAGTTTTTTGATGTCGATCATCATCAACAACCATTGGATTAGGGAATTTATTAGCATAATGCCTCATTTACTTGAACTTGTAACATTGAAGTGTAGGAGGTGCACTCTGTGTATCCTTTTCTTTGTTCGTGTCACTAGACATATTCTTCCCATTATTACGGCATTCAAATGCCTGATTACCTTCCTTTCCACATTTGAAACATTTACTTGTCCCTTTAAGACAAATCCCTCCATGTTTCCTCCCATACATTGAGCATAAGGGAAAACTCATCTTCTTTTCAGTGTGCTCTTTATATTTTCCTTTGAATTAAATTTTCCTCTTCTTATCAAACGCATATGATGGATGGGTTTCTCCAATCTCCATCTCAACTTTGAGATCACATCGAACAATTTCCTCGTAGCTATTGAAGTCCCTTATGGCTAACACCCTTCGAAGACTTGGTTTTAAGCCACTAATGAATTGATCGATCTTACTCTCATGTTGGATAATAATCCAGGAAGCATACCTTGCAAGTCCTGTAAAAGTTTCTTCGTAGGTACCAACAGATTCATCATCCTTTTGCTTCAGTTCAAGAAACACCATCTCCATCATTGTTTGAAGAATACGTGGGAATTACTTATTGAAAAATAAGTTCATGAACTCGTCCCATTCCATGGACTCAATTTCATCTCTTGGACTCTTATTGTTGATAAGATTCCACTATTGATCAGCTTCACCTTCCTAACGATATACTGCTAAGATGACTTTATCATTTTCAGAACATTGTAGAACTGAAAATATCTTTTCAGTAGTACTAATACATTGTTCATAATCTAATGGATTAGTAGACCTGCTGAATGAAGGTGGACGATGCCTCATGAAGGATTCAATAGAATGTTTCTCGTTCCTTTGCTCGTTTGTAAGTCCTGCATGATTCATAGCTTGAGAAAGTTTTGTGAGCATGGCTACAAGATTTTTCATTCCATCTCCCATAACGTTTGGTTGCTCACGGGGACAATCATTGCACTTCCCATCGCATTCCGCCTTAACACGGTTCCTTCGGGTTCCAGCCATTGACTAAAACCAAGAATAATAGTGTGAGAAACACTAATTATAATAGGAAAAGAACATAATCAAGAATAAAATTTCACACTTAAGGTCTTATCATAGGTTACTCATGGCCATTTCTAAAACACTAAGATTGTGTTCTATTCTTAGACTTATCCTTAGGGTTCTTATTGAGGCTTTCACATCCTAGTTTCCAAAGGTTGACTATACCTTTCCTTTGATACCAACTATAACGAACCATACATTACATACATTTTTAATACTTGAAAATTGAAGTACACTTATTACAACATATAACAAAACCATGAAAGGACCGTATATGTATAATGTCTTTAGAAACCGGGAAACAAAAACAAATGGTTCATAAATCATCTATGTTGTCCCCCATTTATTTCATCATATCTAGAGTCCCTTTTGGAATATCCAACTTAATAACCTTCTTCATGGCCTGGGGAATGAAAACATAAAAAGGGTGAGCTGAAATTCTCAGTACGGGTAAAAAAAAGAAATATCAATCACAACATATTCATAAGAACATAACATTTTGGAAATCATTACCTGCAAAAGAGATCATAATTTCATAACATGGGATAAATCATAGTAGTGAAATGTAATCCCAAAAATCATAACATAAAACATGAAACTTTTTGGCATACACACATAATCATAGAGAATCATTTCGTAGTAGTCAAGGCTCATTGCCAAGACTATCTTAGCGGACAAAGTCCATTCCTGAACCGAGTTCAGTCCACGTTTCAGTCCTGTTTCACTGAACCGGATTAACCTGTTGTTCCAGCCATGTCTATATCATGAGATATAAATCATTACGCAATGCATTGGAGGGAGATACAGGTCCCACCCATCTCATAATGATACCATTCTTATGTGTGCCACAAGATCATAAATCATACATCATAGCATAACCTATGAAATAAAAATGGGATTCATAAACGTCATGCCATCATAACATAATCCATATAAGATAAAAGGACATCATAAAAATAATTCCATCATAACATAATCAAACCAATTTAAAAATCTAGATAAAAATAGAACCCTATATTATCTTAGATGGAAAATAATTTTGATAAAATGCTTGAACTCCATTCATAAGGAAAATATCCTTTCAACATAATTTTTTTTCCTTTCTTAACATGTCATAAAATTTTAAACTAAAATAAGTTGATTAAAAATAAACTTGAAAACTTGTAAAGGAAACCTCATTGAAATAATGTTCTAAAAGTCCAATCAGGCCATATAAGTTAAAAAACATCCTTCTAGTACTTTGGCCGGAAAAGTCAAAAAGTACCTCGTACTAAAAATGACAAATGATTCATTTAATATATTTTACTAAAAACTCACCAATGGGTAAAATTGGATTCAAAAAATTGTATGAGGATAGAAATAATATTACATATTGAGGAAACATGGATGTGGATGATAAATGTTCCCTAGTAAATTCTGAAGTATAAACAATCTCGGATACAAATGAGATTGTGAGATTTTCCCTTACCTTATGTCCGATTTTCTTCGTAAGTGTCCGAACCTCCTGTATAATGATTTAAATAATGTCATTGACTTATTCCAGAATCATAATCATTGTTATGATATCATATATGGTCATATTCCTAGCTTCATATTAGTAATATTTCATTGCTAGTTGTTATTAGAGTGTTTATTACTTTTTGTTCTTATGCGTGTTTTGTTGAATAAATTTTTATTATTCTCTTTAGGTTATAGATACATAATTTCCATAATGTTATTAGTGTAATATATATCATATTTATTCATTCTATTAATTTATATAAACATTATGTAATGAAGATCCTGTAGAATGAGTCGCATCACATCGTGGAGACAGTTTTCCTTATGTACACACGAGTGATGATATCGTTCCCATGATTGTTGAATTGTATTCTACTGTATATATACTATTTCATAATCAATATCACTTTAAAATAATCATATATAGTTATTCTGTACACCATTATACCCATCCATGTATGGTGGTGGCGGAAAATAGATTACACGACAGGGTGGAGACGGTATTCCGTACATACGCACACGTGGTGATTTCGTTTTCCGTAGGATGGATAGATGGTGAAGTAGGGTTGTTTAATACTTATAATAACATATCATTATATGAGTGATACTGATGTTATTACTTCATAATGAAACAACTAAAGAAGAAGAAGCAGAAGATGAAATAAAGTTGAAAGAATCGGTAACGAATATTACCTCTTCTTTGAAACGACTCTTCTTAACCTCCTCTTAGGGCACTAAATATGGTCTTTGAAGAAGACCAGGACCTCTAGGATGTTTCTAGGGAAGTGGAGAAAAGAAATTGGCAGGGGTTGGCCGAGAATTAAGCCTCAAAGTTGTGTGAGGAAGAGAGGGAGGAGGTTCTCTTTTATAAGGGAGGAGAGGGGCCCCTTTTGAAAAACAAAAAATATTATTTTATTATAAAGTAATATTCAGTTTTTAATAACTCCAAATTGATTTATTACGAAGCTAAGGTGGGTATTGGTCGAAATCCTCTCATCTAATATAATTTAGACAAGTTTAGGTTTGTATTTTAACCTTATCATTTAGATTTAACGTTAAGTTAAATAATTTTACTTTTACCGTGTCTTCTTGTTTTCTTACACTATAAGGTTATTAAACATACTATAACAAGACAAACGAACTCCATGTTGTTTATTATTAATATATATAACCTTATCTAAGTTATTGTTCCTAAAATTAGATTTTTAGGAATAAAATATCAATTAAAAATATAATATTTGTTTTAAAAACTATTTTATGTCAATTTTGACACTATTTGGTAATTGATTTTTGTGAAAATCATAACAAAATGGTTAGTTCGAAACATGTTATTTAAATCAATACTAACATGTCATATTAACCTATAAAATTATTTTAATTCCTAAAAATTCTCAAATTACATTTGTTTGGGTATTTATAACATCAATTATGTAAATATTTCATTAATAATATAATTACATCATCATGTTGTCATAACTAAATTATATTATTTAATGTCTAAAAATTATAAATAAAACACCATTATATCGGAAATCGTTTTAACTTTCTAATGAATGTTTATTGTCAAATTTATTTTATGTATAACCCTATATTATGAATGATTTAGTTATTAAACATTGATTTTCACTATATTAACCCTTTTTTAAATAAATTATTAAAAAATGTCCTAATCTAATCCAAGTGGACCCAAATGGTCATATTGTATTCCTAAGGTCATTTTTCGGTCGAATTACACTTATCCAATATAATTAGGACATGTGTTAGTGTAATAATAATATCATTTTCCCCTTAATTTCCCTATTTACTTTTAATAGTGCTAAATAAAAGTAAAAAGTTACTATTCACAAAAAATTATTTTCATCTCATTGAACCACATTTTAGTCCTTGATATCAACCGTGTCTCTCATATTTTCAAAATTCCACTCATATAAGCGGTAAAATTAGTTTTTATATGAATTTGAAAATTCTCCAAGGAGATGGGTAAAAGACGGTGAAAATTTCAATAAAATTTTTATATATCTAAAATTATTATAAAATGACTCCAATAAATTATCTTGAACTAATATAGGTATTATGTATCATTTTTGACCTAATATAAATTTAAATAAAATAAATAATTATTTAAATAAAAAGTTGGTTTTTAAATAGTAACCCAATGTTTTCACTATTAATAAAAAATTGAATGTTTTCAGAAAAATACCAAAATTTTACCCCTGGCTAATTTCGATATTCCGAAACCAAAAATGAAGTCCAATTTGAAAATTAAAATTTCCAAAAGTGGGTATTACTATTCATAATGGCTAATTTTAATAATATTTTAATAGTATATCGTTGTTTAGTGAACCTCGGTATTGTGTACAACACAAGCTATCGAGGAAGGTCGTGATTGCGTGTAAAGAAACCCAAGAAAGTGTTGTGTGCAGTGAAAGATTCCATTGATGATGTATATAACAAAAAAACAAAATAAAAGTCTTGGGTGTTACAGCTTATCAAGGAAAACTTCGTCAAGGATGTTCAGTACCCTAGGTGGCTCGCCAACATTGTTCCAGTCAGGAAGAAGAGCAGGAAAATTAGAGTCTGCATCGACTTCCATTATCTCAACAACCACTGTCCGAAGGATGATTTTACCCTCCCAGTGACAGATTTGTTGATTGATGCCATGACCGGGTTCCATGCCCTCTCCTTCATGGATGGGTATTTAGGGTACAACCAGATCCGAATGGCCCCCAAGAACGAAGAGTTCACTGCCTTCAGGGCCCCCCAAGGTTCTTTTTGTTGCCAGGTTATGCCCTTCGGCCTTAAGAATGTCAGTTCCACCTATCAGCAGGCCATGCATTGCATATTCAAGCTGATTCATAGGACACTGGTGGAATGCTACGTGGATGATCTGGTGGTCAAATCTCTCCAGCGCCAGGACCATCTCAAGGTCCTTGAGAATGTGTTCATCTTCCTCTGTTCCCGCCACCTAAAGATGAACCCACTGTTTTGTGCCTTCGGGGTCACCTCCGGGAAGTTTCTTGGATTTGCATTCAGATACCGAGGCATCGAGATTGACCAGGAGAAGATCAAGGCCATCAGCCAAATGCCTCCACTGAGAAATATTTGGGAGCTTCGAGGTCTCCAAGTCCAATTAGCCTACATACGCCGATTCATTGTGAATCTGGCCGGCAAGTGTATGCCCTTTTCCTAGCTCATGAAGAAAGGCACCACCTGTGAATGGGATGAAGGGTGTCAGACCGCTTTTGAGGAAATCAAGAAGTATCAGCTCCATCCTCCAGTCTTGATGCCACCCGTCTCTGGAAAGCTACGGGTCCTTTATGTGATCACCCTGGAATTGTACCTTGGTGCACTTTTCTCCTAGAAGAACAACGAGGGAACAGATAATAGCCTCTACTACCACATCCACATGCTCCTCGAAACGGAAATTAGATATTCTACCATCGAGAAGAGCTTCCTAGTGCTCATATTTTCCATACAGAAATTACGGCACTACCTATATATCCACACGGTATATCTGGTCTCTCGGGAAGACCCGTTGAAGTACATTCTGAACCGACCTATGTTGACTGTCTGACTGGCGTGGTGGGCGCTGATCCTCCAGTAGTTTGACATCAGGTTCGTACCTCAGAAGGCTATAAAAGGACAAGCATTGGCATAATTTTAACATAATCACCCATCCTTCGTGGATCAGCTACTGGATCTAGGTTTTCCTGATGAGTTAATCCTCTCAGTCGATTTTTTCATCCCATACTAGCAGATTCACTTTGACGGTGCCTCCTGGAGCCCCACCGGTAGGAGACTCAATGATCCTAGGATCAACAGAGCAGGCCTGGGTATCGTCTTCATCACCCCAGAGCAAGCCGTCCTTCCATATTCATTCCTGTTGTCAGGGGGCTGCATCAACAATGAGGCTGAGTATCATTCCCTCATCATTGGGCTCGAGCTGGCCCTCGAGATCGATGTTCCCCATCTGCATATTAAAGGGGACTCCGAGCAATTCATCAAGAAGGTAAATAGTGATTATGTTGTCAGAAAGCCAGACCTCGTGCCGTTGTTGGAGTGCACCCTCCATCTAATGGCTCAGTTCCCTTTTTGGATGGTGGTCATTCATATTCCCCGGTCACAAAACGGTCAACCAGATGCTTTGGCCAACCTGGCTGTGTCGCTTGCGGAGCCCGAACAGGATGACCTTATAATCCATGTGGCGCACCTGAGAGTCATTTCTTCAGTTACCCCGGAGGATGATCACGGCCCGTGAGTGAACCATATTACTGTTGGTGCCCCTATGATAGGAGCCCCAGGTACTTTAGATGCGGTGATTGAAATAGTTCCTGATTGGAGGACACCCTTGGTTGAATACCTCCAATGTGGTAATCTTTCGTTAGACCGGGCCAAGCGAGAGTGAATCCGACACCGTGCGCTGCAGTTTACCCTTCAGAGCGGTCCCAGCCTTGAGCAGATCTTTTAATGATGAATATTTTATGGTTTTCTCCTCCATTTCCTTCAAGGAGTCGAGATCCCATGGATCATGCAGGAGGTTCATGCAAGTTCCTATGGCGCCCATCAGGCCGGGTCGAAGTTGTCTCACTAGATTCGGAGGCTGGGGTACTTCTTGCCCTCCCTGATCTATGACTGTATCGAGTTTTCCAAGAGGTTCCATGCATTACATGTTTAAGATAACACTGTGCATCGGCCATCAGAGCCTCTCCACACTAACAAGTATTCTGGGCCCTTTTCAGTCTGGGGGTTGGATGTCATTGGACCTTACCCACTGACGACGGCTCGCCAATTTCGGTTCATTCTGACCGCAGTAGATTTCTTTTCCAAGTGGGCAGAGGCAATTCCACTCAAGGAAGTCAAATCCCATTCTATCACTGACTTCTTGTGTTCCAACATCGTCTATTGATTTGGAGTACCTCACTCTATCCTCACGGATAACGGAACCATCTTTCGAGCTTTCGAGCTAAAGAAATTGTATGCCATGTTCAACATTCACTCTAACCATACCTCCCACTATCATGCATAGACGAATGGACAGATCGAGGTGTTTAACGAAACCCTCTCTAACATTCTGAAAAAATGGATGTTGAGAACAAGAAAAGTTGGTTGGACATCCTCTCCAATTCCCTCTCGGCATATCAGACGACGACTCGTAATTCCACCTAGGTGACCCCATATTCCCTGGTGTACGGAGCTGAGGCCGTCCTTCCCATCGAGATTCAGTTGACCTCATTGTGCATGGCGGTCTATGACCAGAAAGCACCAAATTGAGTTGCTGAAGTCCTTCTAGCTGAATTGGATGCGCTGGACGTGAAAAGGCTTTTCACTTTACACAACCCGGAAAGGAATCAGAGCAGGATGACTTGAGCATTCAACAAGAAGGTTCTCCTCCGCTCTTTCCTGCAAGGTGACGTGGTACTGGTCCTCAGAGCGCCAATGATTCCTGGCATGAAGCCACCCAATTTGGAGCCCAAATGTGACGGACCTTTCATCATCTATAAAGTCTATCCCAATGGTTCGTACTCCCTCGTGACCATGGATGGCGAGCGTGTAACTCCTCCCACCAATGCCATGTTCCTCAAGCAGTACTTTTCCTGAGCCTTGTAGTCCTGCATGACCCTAAACTGCATTTGGTCTAGAATGAACTTAAACTACATTTGGCCCTACATCTGGACCCCTTTGGTCCGAGTTCTATGACCTTAAACTAAGATCCTTCTGGTCCAGCATGACCTTAAACTGCATGCACATCCTTACTGAAAGACGTTAAACTGCAAGCTGGTCATGCCTTCCTGACCGAGGCCCAGCCTCAGGCCCCATGGAATTCTCAGGCCCCTTTGCCCTAGTCCTTATCCAGAGTGTGTGGTGGGGTATAGGATTATGTCCTCATTCACGATGGGTTAATCGCCACACCCTACACATTCCTGGATGAAATGCCTCTCATCGTCCTGCATGACGTTAAACAATGCTTCTAGAACTACGTGCAGCTTGATTCCCATCCTTATGGGATACGTAGGTCCACATGAACGTCTAGGTTTCAGTTCCAGCCCCATCTCTTAGGAGATCCCACGTTCTCCGGGTCACCTTGGTCTCTTGGCATGTACCTCCCCACGGGGGGATATATAGGTGTGGTACAGGGTTTTTAGAACCATACTCCCTTCACCCGGGAATCCTCCATCTTTTGGCCGCTCTCAAACTGAGCCCTTCGACCCATTCCAGTGGTCCGCTAATGTGCTCAGAGTACTCTGGTCTAGGACATGGTGTGTCAGATTAAACTTAAGCAAGTTTGGTCCACTTGTCAAAATTCATGCTCCCTTTCAATAGGCCCCCCGTTATCTTTCACACCCGGAGGGACCCCCAAGAATAGCTTGGATACAATGCGTAAGGGCTCTCTTACCATCATGGTCCAATGCCCCCGAGGGTTTCAGACAACAAATTGATACAAATCCAGCATTGCGTACATGGTCAGCAGTCGATGCTCATTTGTGTGTCCCCATTTTAGGCTAACACGACAGAATGATGTGTTGCGAACATGGTTAGCAGTAATCATCTATCATCATGCCGACTCCTCCAGGCCCTGAATGTTGGTTGCATGATTTGCATTGTGTTCCACCCCATTGTGTCAAGGTGGAATCTTGACACTCCTTGCACTAACCCTCAGTGCACGTCCACACGTCAGGCATACAATGCTGTGTGACGACATCTCTCGGGGCTCCCACGATCCGAGCGCTAAGATTATATGCTTGGGTTTTCTCTATGGACCATGCGCAGCTTGACCCTCATCCCCATGGGAAATGAAGAGTCACCCAGACATTGCGTTTTGGTCCCAGCTCAGCTAGAAGCTAGTGTCTCCTGCCCCTTGATTTTTGGACCCTCATCGGCTCTTTGGACCAAGGATCCTCTCCCAGAATCATGTGCGGTGATTGTATGAGGTTATGTCCTCATCTACATCGGGTATTCATTATCGCATCATGCGTGTTACCCCAGGTCCACGCCATATGACCATAAACTGTGCTGGTTGGTCCCACCACACGACCATAAACTGTGATGATATCATCCCAGCCACCCGATGAAAAATGACACTGCATTGTAATGACCTCTCCATGGGGGAAATCATTTTGGGTATTAGTCAATTACCATACCATTTTTCAACTCCTGTATACGGATTGATTATTGTTTAGATGCTAGGAATTTCTACCCTAGGCCGGTCGCTCCACAAAATAAAAACCCTCTACCTTCAAGAACAAACAAGATACATCAAATACCGCTTCTTTTGGTGAGAGGGCTAGACCCACACACCTCTTTCATCCTTTGCATAGGTACCATTATGTGTTGTTCCACCATTTCAAGAACTACGTGTGGCTTGATTCTCATCCTTATGAGATACGTAGGAACGCCCGAACATTTTGTCTTGGGTTCAGCCCTAGGGATTACCAAATCTTGTCCCTCCTCACTGTCAGCCCCCTGGCTTGACTTCTTGGGGTGTTGTGTAACTACATCATCTACCCCGAATAAGTTCGGGATGCCCCATAGTGATGTTGGGAAGCAACAGACCTCTCACCATAAAGGTCCTGTCTGAAAATTGGGATTATTCGTGACTAGATTAATACATCTGCGTAATGAACCTCCACCACGGTGGTGCAATTTTGGGAATGTCGGATTCGGTTTGAACAAACCACCACTCTACTTTCCACGCTTTGAGTGCCCCTTTATTTGGATCTTCATCCTATTTCATGTTTTATAGGACCCCCTCACAGTATGGATGCTCGACCTGTCGTCTGCCTGCTGTACCAATATGGAAGATAGACCTTTGGTCCGCCTATTGTAACAGTATAGATGATTGACCTACGGTCCGCCTGCTGTCATGGGACAACGTTCCAGAAGACTTGTCATGTTTGATGGGACCCCCTGACAGTATGGATGCTCGAACTATGGTCTTCCTACTGTAACAATATGGATGATAGACCTTTGGTCCACCTATTGTAACAGTATGGATGATTGAAAAACGGTCCGCCTGCTGTCCAGGGCCAACGTTTCGGAACACTAATTGACAATGTTTGAGTTAGGCCCCATGTTGCGAACATGGTCAGTGGTCAGCCCTCATTTTTCCCCCATTTCGGGACAATGCGATATGGATGCTACATTTCCACCATGGTTAACAGTTATCCTCCATCGTCGCGCCCCCCACAGTGTTCGGAATTTGGGTAACGTGATTCACCTTTTTCATCTCCCTATTTTCGGATGGATTTCAATGCCCCTATCATTGCCCCTCTCGTGTGTCAGAACACATCAAGGAGACGATATATCGATCGGTCTGAGGTCCCCTCCTCTCAACTGGACCGAACTCTCCTCAGAAATCTGGGCCTGATTTCAGATGCTTGAAGCTTGGTTGACACCCCACAGTCGTACGATATGATAACACGAGCATCCTTTGTTTCTCACATTGGGTGCGACCCACATGATCTTAGGGGTGAATTGTTATTCATTCCTGGATTATGGTTGAGCATATAAAACCAAAGGTACCGATAAATAGATTATTCCATACATTGGATCGAAATATTGAGCAGTGAAAGAATAAAGTTCATGAGATGTCCAAAATAGATCCTTTAAGGATCAACATCCTGGATTGATCTTTCCAACGCCGCTACCCTTTGGCTGGTAGCCTCCAGGACTGCTTCTCTCTCACTGAAGACTCTCTCTTCATCAACAGCCATAGAGCGCAGTTTTCCAATCCTAGATTGTGCCTGCGCCCATTCTGTTTGAAGTACGTTCATATGGTGACTCGCCTCCATCAGTTGTTCTTGGGAGTCAGCTAGTTGGGCCATTAGTTTCTCCACGGGATCAGATCATGTGGAAGTGGAGACATCCTTCTCTTCCGCCTGCCCTTCGAGGTGCAGGACTTCTTGCTTCGCCCTCAGGAACGCTTGGGTGCTCAGAGATCTTTCCCGACACTGGGAAACATCATTGTGCCGACCGCTCTCATGTATCCTCTCAGCCATGTAATCACAGACCGTCAGATGAAGGTGTTGAGCGTCAGCCCCTTCGGCACACAATAAGTGCCGCCAGGTCTAGAGTGATCCCATCTGCCTTAGCCAATCCGTCTGAGGCTTCCTGAGAAAGCGCTGAGCTGCATCCGAGTTTGAATCATCTATGTCCTCAGAATCAGCGGGCCAGTATGCAAGAAAGGTAGCCAGCAGGTCAGCAGCAGGATCTACCTTGGGGATGCCTTCATGAGGAATAGGATTCTCGACATCCGGGTGACCTTCCTATCTCACCCCGATAGCGGTGGTGCCTTCGTCAGCTTCTGGACTCACTCTAATTACATCACCGCTGATGTCCATAACCCCATGCTCATTAATTTTTGGGGCCGACTCAGTTTGGGAGGTATGTCCTGGAAGAGGAGGTACGTCCGCCACTTGTCCACTCACGGACGGCCCGGGCTCAGCAGCCTAATGTGTAACGACCCGAAATTTTGAATAAATCTTGTTTCCTAATTTTATGTGTTATTTTATTTTATTTTTGTACTCAACAAAAATGTTTCATTTGATAACATGAGTATAATTAAAATGATACTGTTGGGTTTTGACCGTTATTTGACCATTGGTCAATATGACCGCTGTAAACTAAACGTTTTGATTATTGTCTCTAAATACAAGTAATCTTGGTTAATTAATATAGAAAGAAGATTCGATGGCCTCACCCAGTTGTCTTGGACCGATCGAAGCCCATCTAACAGAACTTGGGAAGGAGGTAGCACCACTAGGCTTTGCTCTGGACCAAACCCAAGCTGAACTTCATCGTATAAAGCTAGAACGGGATCGCCTTCGTGAGAAGTTCAAACTGATAGAAATTACTACTCATGCGATGTTGGCCGAGCCTCCCTCAGATTCTCTCACCTTAGCACACCTTACACTTAGGTCCTATGCTGGTGTGATAAGGGGCTATACAAGGAGACCGTAACTGCCTTGTGTAATCCTTTGTTTTAAATAAAAATTGGGATTTCTTCTTATGATGAAGTTTATGAATTTTCAAATGTTCGGATAAATATAGTATGCATATTTTTTATGAATATTAGAAAAGGATATTTTAAAAATGTTTATGTAAACCTTAAATAATTAAAAATGTGTAATGATTTTCAAAAAATGGTCTTCTACAATTATGTTCAGTACGAAATTTTGAGTCTAATAAGATCAACTTTATTTTTGATTAATAGTAAATTATGAATAGTGATTTTATGATTAGGATTAATAATGTGTCCAAATGGATTAGTAATCTCACTTAAAGAAAGTATTAAAATAAGCTTGGCACTTTGATTAAGTAATGTGATTCAATAAAACGGTTAAATAACAATTTCATAAATTATTATTCAAGTATTAGTTTTTCGGAGGAATAGGGTTTTTTAATTAAAGTTTTTATTAAAATATTTAGAAAATTATTTGTATAAAATGGACTTCATTTTTGAACTTAGAGCATCGATATTATGTTAAGGTAATTTTTGGAGATTTTCTGAAAAAAATAAATTTTCGATGAATAGTGTTTTCAATTAAAAATTTAATTAAAAATATTTAGAAAATTATTTTTATAAAATGGATTTCATTTTTGAAATCAGAGCATTGATTTTTGGTTATGGTGAAATTTTGGAATTATTCTGAGAAAGTTGAATTTTCGATGAATAGTGAAAATAAAGTTTTTAAGTTACGGGTGTTTAATGACATCATTAAATGATGTATTAAGTATGTAATCAATATGGTCGACATATGAATAGTAAGATAAGGTATGAGGTGTCCCAAGTGGCCAATACCATGGGCAAATACCATGGGCAAGCCCATGGTTTTGCCAAAACCACTAATGAGGTGTCCATTGGCCATTAATGCCTTGTCCCCTCACTTTCCCTATAAATACCAAGCCATCCTCTCATCCATTTCGACTCCCCACTCTCCCCCAACGAATTTCTGGTCTCATTACCTCCAAAAGAGTCCTCCCAGGGTTCCCCCAAGCCCTCAAGGCCCAAACCTTTGTGTTTTAAGAGTTACGTATTAAGGTAAGGGATCCGACCTCTCTCTTTCATTTCAAGTAATCTCTTTTATGTAATTCCTTTTATGCTCCATGTTCTTATGTTAGAGGATGTTATTTTATACTCCTCTTACTGCCCTTTTCATGTTCATATAATTATATATCCCCTCTTACTCAGATTATTTCTTTTTATGAAGTTTTAAGTGGCGACGTTAGGCTGCCGAAATTTTTGTAACGGATTCTTTCTCCCTTCTCATTTTTCAAGATCTATTTTCATGTAAAGTATTTCAAGTTCCTTTTTATTATGTTGGGTTATGATCTCTAAATTTATCATACTGATATTTTATGATCATAGTTTGATAGAACCCATTTTATCTCTTCAATTCAGTATTTTGAAGTTTTAAGTGGCGCAGTTAGGCTGCCAAATTTTTATGTGGTTCTTCACCCTTCTCGTTTTGAAGTTCTACTTTCATGTCAATTCATTCAAGTTCCTTTTTGTTATGATTGGGGTAGGATCTCTATGTCTATAATACTGGACACTTATGTTCATATGATTAGAGACCCCATTTGATCTCTTCAATTCAGTATTTTGAAGTTTTAAGTGGCGCCGTTAGGCTGCCGAATTTTTAGGGGATTCTTTCACCCTTCTCATTTTTTTCAAAGTTCTACTTTTATGTCAAGTCTTTCAAGTTCATTTTTAATTATGTTGGGGAATTATCTCTATATCTATCATACTGAACTATTTTTTTTACATTATGGGATACCCTATTTGATCTTTTCAAATCATTTTTGTTGAAGTTTTGTAACATCGTTAGGCTGCCGAACTTTAATAAGAGAAATCTATTTTTTGTCTTCCTTCCATGTTTTTCATTTAAAATGGTATGTCCTTGAAATTTCATTACCATGATCATGTATCCTTCGTATTCTGTCCATATACTGTTTTATGGGTCATTTATTAATGTTTGACCCATTTTACCTCTCTTTTTAATGTCTTCTAAAACCTCGTAACATAGCCGTTGTGCTGCAGAATTTCCGTCTCAAAATGTCTCTCTCTTTTTCTAAAGTTCTTTTATATTATTAAGTGAATACTCAAAGAACTTTTTTCTAAAGGGGTATTCACATATATACCAAAATGTCCTATTTTAAATTCCGGGATTTACATAAATGAGACCCACCTTCCTTTTCTGTGGGTTTTAAAGTGACATAAAGATCATGTCTTTAAAGCAGTTTTTAAAACGTTGTGATTATGAAATGAAACCCATTTATTTTATGCTATATGGGTTATTTATGAAATGTTTGATAATGATATATGTGGCTCACATGATAATAAAGGCAAATTTAAGGGTGCGCCCTGATAGCGCTTCAATGCATTGGGTAAAGACTTAATCTCTAGAGATGACCATTTTTAATGACGCCTTGGTGAATAACCTTGGTAATTTTTAACGACGCCTTGGTGAATAACCATGGTAATTTTTAACGACACCTCGGGGATGGAACATGGTGAAACGAAACGATTATCAATATTAAATGTTGCAGCCACATCTTTAAGTTATGAAAACGTTTTATTTTTATTATGATATGCCTCATGATTTCATTTTCATGCCTTAATGTTCTTTTCATGACTTTATTGATATATCTCAAGTTCATAAGTAAAATGTTTCACTTGTTTCCCTTACTGGGCCTTCTGATCACCCTTTCTTTTGATGTTTGTCCCCAGGTTATGAGATGCATTAATGAGCCTAGGGTGAACATGAAGAGAATCCTTTCAAGTGTTTAAGAAGAATATTTTTTTTGTTTCATGTTTTATGTTCCTTGTTTCCAAGACACTAAACCTTAAAGATCGTCAGTTTCGTGTAATGGAATGAAAGTTATGTTATAAAAAGATATGATGCTATAGTTGGTATCAAAGGATGGTTTAGTTATTTATGGAAATTAGGATATGAAATCTTTAGGAAGAAACCTATAGAAAAGTTTAAATATAGGAAGTCTTCCTGGTATTTTGGTGAGTATTGAGTAAGGCGTTGCCAAGAAAATACATCCCTATCTGGATACGAGAAGGTAGAGGTGGCTCTGGCACAGATGTACATAGGGGTAAAACCCGAAAACAACACTTTCATCTAGACTCGAACGAGAACTGGTACACGACAACGGGCCTTGCTGCACTCTTGGTTACGACACTCCCGAGGGATATGCATTGGTAAATTCATAAGCTTGGTATGAACCATTGTTAAAGGAACAAAGATAAAATAAAATAAAGATTCACATAAGAATATATGATCATGGATAACCTAGATGGGAACCTAGGGGATCACAAGTTAGGGTATACTTTTCTTCTACAAGTTATCCTTATATGCTTTAAGTTCCTTGTCATGATTATTGGTTAAGTATTTAAGCCTCTAATTATACATTCTCTTCTTAGTTAATGGTGGGAAATGGAATAACGTGTCCCAACAACCAATGTGATAGGAAATGTGATGATTTTCGTATTAATATGACAGAGATGATTAGGGGATTAAAAGATAATTATTTTTTTGGAAGACGTTCACTATTTTGGGGACCCTATATGATCAAGGTAAATAGATTACTATAGTATTTTCATTGAGGAGTAAGGTTGACTTATATTTTGAAGAATTGATGAATTTAAGGTGGACTTATAGTAATTTAGGTTACTTATGGGAATGATTAACATATCTTGGGTAAAATATGTTTAGTTTAGCTACTTTTGTTATAAGATGTTAGGAGTGGTTGATGTTGTCTGGATATGAACAATGAAGTTGTTTTGGAAGACTATGTTATCAAATCCTTCTTGTATTTGGGTTTCAATCTGAGTTTGGTTTATTTTGAGGAATTTTAAGGACCGATATTTATGGAATGGTCTATGATGAACTTTGGGTAATACCATGAAACTTTGAAGATTTAAAAGTAGTTTCCCTTCCTATGGGATTATTTCGTTTTGAAGAGTTGTTTTACCTTAAACTTTCTGTTTTTGGGATAATATTTAAAGATAGAAGAAATAGATAGTTAATCTTTTGTGGATTATGTGATTCTTTAGAAGATGATTCTTGTGCTTTTTATGAGAACAAGTGTTTTTGAATTCTCATCATTTGGAGAAAAGATTAGTTTTGGTGGAGACTTATTAAAGGATGAAACTCTACTTGAAGGTAGGTATATTTTCTTATGTTTTTGTTCTATGTAGTAAATGAATTCCTCAAAATTATGAAAAGGAACGTAAAAGAAAAACGTTGTCGGTTTACATTTCCTACTAGGTAATCAAAGACTGTTTACACACATCGTATGTTTGGGATTTTGTTATGGTTAACTTTCTCTTAATCATGTTTTCTATCACTCTCCCTCAGAACTTGACCCTTTGTTTTTCTTCCATGTCCATGTTTTCCTACATGGAATACTAGTGTGGGTTATCTCAGGGGGCCTTTGTACTTCCCTTTCTTTATTTTAAAGTAATAATTTTACTGACTCCTTTTCCGATGTGGGACATTCAATGAAATTTCAAAACCCAATTTTAAAAATTGTGTGGACGCAATTTCTTAAGGGGGGAAGATTGTAACGACCCGAAATTTTGAATAAATCTTGTTTCCTAATTTTATGTGTTATTTTATTTTATTTTTGTACTCAACAAAAATGTTTCATTTGATATCATGAGTATAATTAAAATGATACTGTTGGGTTTTGACCGTTATTTGACCATTGGTCAATATGACCGCTGTAAACTAAATGTTTTGATTATTGTGTCTAAATACAAGTAATCATGGTTAATTAATATAGAAAGAAGATTCGGTGGCCTCACCCAGTAGTCTTGGACTGATCGAAGCCCATCTAACGGAACTTGGGAAGGAAGTAGCACCACTGGGCTTTGCTCTGGACCAACCCCAAGCTGAACTTCATCATATAAAGCTAGAACGGGATCGCCTTCACGAGAAGTTCAAACTGATAGAAATTACTACTCGTGCGATGTTGGCCGAGCCTCCCTCGGATTCTCTCACCTTAGCACACCTTACACTTAGGTCCTATGCTGGTGTGATAAGGGGCTATGTAAGGAGACCGTAACTTCCTTGTGTAATCCTTTGTTTTAAATAAAAATTCGGATTTCTTCTTATGATGATGTTTATGAATTTTCAAATGTCCGGATAAATATAGTATGCATATTTTTGATGAATTTTAGAAAAAGGATATTTTAAAAATGTTTATTTAAACCTTAAATAATTAAAAATGTGTAATGATTTTCAAAAAAATGGTCTTCTATAATTATGTTCAGTACGAAATATAGAGTCTAATAAGATCAACATGATTTTTGATGAATTGTAAATTATGAATAGTGATTTTATGATTAGGATTAATAATGTGTCCAAATGGATTAGTAATCTCCCTTAAAGAAAGTATTAAAATAAGCTAGGCACTTTGATTAAGTAATGTGATTCAATAAAATGGTTAAATAACGGTTTCATAAATTATTATTCAAGTATTAGTTTTTCGGATGAATAGTGTTTTTTAATTAATGTTTTAATTAAAAATATTTAGAAAATTATTTTTATAAAATGGACTTCATTTTTGAACTCAGAGCATCGATATTATGTTAAGGTAATTTTTGGGGATTTTTCTGAAAAAAATAAATTTTCGATGAATAGTGTGTTTAATTAAAAATTTAATTAAAAATATTTAGAAAAATATTTTTTTAAAATGGATTTCATTTTTGTAATCAGAGCATTGA
The DNA here is from genome assembly GCA_963277665.1 of Viscum album. Classification (NCBI taxonomy): domain Eukaryota; kingdom Viridiplantae; phylum Streptophyta; class Magnoliopsida; order Santalales; family Viscaceae; genus Viscum; species Viscum album. The sequence continues at coordinate 1,986,056,663 of OY728119.1, forward strand.
TTTTTGGTTAAGGTGAAATTTTGGAATTATTCTGAGAAAGTTGAATTTTCGATGAATAGTGAAAATACAGTTTTTAAGTTACGGGTGTTTAATGACATCATTAAATGATGTATTAAGTATGTAAACAATATGGTCGACTTATGAATAGTAAGATAAGGTATTAGGTGTCCCAAGTGGCCAATACCATGGGCAAATACCATGGGCAAGCCCATGGTTTTTCCAAAACCACTAATGAGGTGTCCCTTGGCCATTAATGCCTTGTCCCCTCACTTTCCCTATAAATACCAAGTCATCCTCTCATCCATTTCGACCCCCACTCTCCCCCAACGAATTTCTGGTCTCATAACCTCTCAAGGTTCCCCAAGCCCTCAAGTCCCAAACCTTTGAGTTTTAAGAGTTACGTTTTAAGGTAAGGGATCTGACCTCTCTCTTTCATTTCAAGTAATCTCTTTTTTGTAATTCCTTTTATGCTCCATGTTCTTATGTTAGAGGATGTTATTTTATACTTCTCTTACTGCCCTTTTCATGTTAATATAATGAGAGATCCCCTCTTACTCTCATTATTTTGTTTTATGAAGTTTTAAGTGGCGCCGTTAGGCTTCCGAAATTTTTGTAACAGATTCTTTCTCCCTTCTCATTTTTCAAGATCTATTTTCATGTAAAGTATTTCAAGTTCCTTTTTATTATGTTGGGGTATTATCTCTAAATTTATCATACTGATATTTTATGATAATATTATGAGAGACCCCATTTGATCTCTTCAATTCATTATTTTGACGTTTTAAGTGGTGTCGTTAGGCTTCCGAATTTTTAAGTGGTTTTCACCCTTCTCGTTTTGAAGATCTACTTTCATGTCAATTATTTCAAGTTCCTTTTTGTTATTATTGAGGTATGATCTCTATGTCTATCATACTAGACTCTTATTTTCATATGATGAGAGACCCCATTTGATCTCTTCAATTCAGTATTTTGATGTTTTAAGTGGCGCCGTTAGGCTGCCAAATATTTAGGGGATTCTTTCACCCTTCTCATTCTTTTCAAAGTTCTACTTTTATGTCAAGTCTTTCAAGTTATTTTTTAATTATGTTGGGGAATTATCTCTATATCTATCATACTGAACTATTTTGTTCACATGATGGGAGACCCTATTTGATCTTTTCAAATCATTTTTGTTGATGTTTAAGTAACGCCGTTAGGCTGCCGAACATTAATAAGAGAAATCTAATTTTTGTATTCATTCCATGTTTTTCATTTCAAATGGTATGTCCTTGAAATTTCATTACCATGATCATGTATCCTTCGTATTCTGTCCATCTACTATTTTTTGGGTCATTTATGAATGTTTGACCCATTTTACCTCTCTTTTTAATGTCTTTTAAAACCTCGTAACATAGCCGTTTTGCTGCAGAATTTCCGTCTCAAAATGTCTCTCTCTTTTTCTAAAGTTCTTTTATATTATTAAGTGAATACTCAAATATCTTTTTTCTAATGGGGTATTCACATATATACCAAAATTTTCTATTTTAAATTCTGGGATTTACATACATGAGACCCACCTTCCTTTTCTGTGGGTTTTAAAGTGACGTAAAGATCATGTCTTTAAAGCAGTTTTTAAAACGTTGTGATTATGAAATGAAACCCATTTATTTTATGCTATATGGGTTATTTATGAAATGTTTGATGATGATATATGTGGATCACATGATAATAAAGGAAAATTTAAGGGTGCGCCCTGATAGAGCTTCAATTCATTTGGTAAAGACTTAATCTCTAGAGATGACCATTTTTAACGACGCTTTGGTGAATAACCTTGGTAAATTTTAACAACGCCTTGGTGAATAACCTTGGTAATTTTTAACGACACCTTGGGGATGGAACTTGGTGAAATGAAACGATTGTCAATATTAAATGTTGCAGCCACATCTTCAAGTTATGAAAAAGTTTTATTTTTATTGTGATATGCCTCATGATTTCATTTTCAGGCCTTAAAGTTATTTTCATGACATTATTGATGTATCTCAAGTTCATATGTAAAATGTTTCACTTGTTTCCCTTACTGGGCCTTCTGCTCACCCTTTGTTTTGATGTATGCCCCCAGGTTATGAGATTCATTAATGAGCCTAGGGTGAATATGAAGAGAATCCTTTCAAGTGTTTAAGAAGAATGTTTTTTTTGTTTCATGTTTTATGTTCCTCGTTTCCAAGATGCTAAACCTTAAAGATCCTCAGTTCCGTGTAATGGAATGAAAGTTATGTTATAAAAAGACGGGATGCTATATAATGAGCCTCCGACACTGAGATCACTGTACAAGGAGCATCCTGATTAGTTGGGATTTCTAACAGTAATCACCAGTAGTGAAGCAGGGGACATACAGGAACCTAGATCATCAGCCTCTCCTGTTCTGACCCCTACAGGTTCTATCGTGGCAGGAGACCCTTCTGCGCTTGTCAGTTCGATAATCGGCATCAGAGACCCATCCTGTCCCACTGGCGCCTCTCCTCCTTCATCTATTGGGGAAGCATGATCAGCACCTATGTGCTCCTGAGTGAGATAGAGAAATGGATTACAATTTTCAGAAGATAATGGACAAGGGAGGAGGATGGATGAGGATAGAGACAGACCTAGAGTATCTCGGTTATGTCAAGATCAGAGCTAACAATCTAACCACTCTCCCGGGGACTCCCTTAGTAGGCCGTATAATGACCCACACTTTACATACATGGTTATTACTTCAAAATTGAAGCATACTTATTAAAACATATAACAAAACTGTGAAAGGAACGTATAGGTATAGTGTATTTAGAAACTGGGAAACATAAACAAATGGTTCATAAATCATCTATGTTGTCTCCCATTTATTTCATCATATCTAGAGTCCCTTTTTGGCATATCCTACTTAATATCCTTCTTCCTGACCAGGGGAAATGAAAACATACAAAAGGGTGAGCTCAAATTCTCATTAATGGTAGACAAAATAAATATCAAACATGTCATATTTATAAGATCATAACATTTTGAAAATCTTATCCTGCAAAAGAGATCATAACACGGGATAAATCATAGATGTGAAATGTAATCCCAATAATCATAACTTAAAAAATGAATCTTTTTGGAATACACGCATAATCATAGAAAATCATTTCTTAGTAGTCAAGTCTCATTGCCAAGACTATCTTAGTGGACAAAGTCCATTTCTGAACCGAGTTCACTCCTCGTTTCCGTCCTGTTTCACTAAACTGGTTTAACCTACCGTTCCAGCCATGTCTATCTCATGAGATATAAAATCTTTACCCAATGCATTGGAGGGAGATATATGTCCCACCAATCTCATAATGATACCATTCTTATGTGTACCACAAAATCATAAATCATACATCATTGCATAACCTATGTAATAAAAATGGGATTCTTAATCATCGTGACATCATAAAACAATTCATATAAGATAAAGGAAGTCATAAAAATAATTCCATCAAAACATAATCAAATCAATTTAATAATGGGGATAGAAAAATAACCCAATATTATCTTAGATGGAAAATAATTTTGATAAAACACTTGAACTCCATTCTTGAGGAAAATATCCTTTCTACTTCAAAAACATTTTTCATTTCTTAACATCTCATAAAATTTTAAACTAAAAGAATTTGATTAAAAATAAACATGAAAACATGTAAAGTAAACTTCTTGGAAATAATGTTTTAAAAATCCATTCATGTCGTATAAGTTAAAAAAAACATTTTTCTCGTACTTTTGTCCGAAAAGTCAAAAAGTACCTCGTACGAAAAACCCCAAAAGATTCCTTTCATATATTTTACTAAAAACTCACCGAAGGGTAAAATTGGATTTAAAAAATTTTAGGTGGATGGAAGCAATATTACATGTTGAGGGAACATGGATTTGGATGATAAAATACACCCCAGTAAATACCAATGTATAAACAATCTCGGATAAAAATGAGATTGTGATATTTTCCATTACCTTAGGTCTGATTTGCTTCGTAAGTGTCCGAACCTCCTGTATAATAATTTAAATAATGTCATTGACTTAGTCAAGAATAATAATCATTGTTATGATATCATATATGGTCATATTATTAGCTTCTTATTAGTAATATTTCATTGCTACTTGTTATTCGGGTGTTTATTACTTTTTGTTCTTATGCATGTTTTGTCGAATAAATTCTTATTCTTCTATTTATGTTATAGATACCTCATTCACAGAATGGTATTATTGTACTATATATCATATTTATTCATTCAATTCATGTATATAATCATTATTCAATGAAGATCATGTAGAACGAATCACATCACATCGTGGAGACAGTATTCCGTACGTACGCACGAGCGATGATATCGTTCCCATGATCGTGGAATTGTATTGGAGTGTATGTATACTATTTTAGAATCAATACAAATTAAAAATAATAATATATAGTTATTTATTTTCACCATTATACACATCCAAGTAAGGTGGTGATGGAAAATAGATTACACCACAGCGTGGAGACGGTATTCCGTACGTACGCACGGGCAGTGATTTTGTATTTTGTAGGATGGATATATGGTGAAATAGGGTGGTTTCATACTTATAATAACATATCAGTATATGAGTGATACTGATGTTATTAGTTCATAATGACACAACTAAAGAAGATGAAGTAGAAGAAGAAATAGAGTTGAAAGAATCGGTAACAGACATTACATCTTCTTTGAAGCGCCTCTTTGAGACCACCTTTTAGGGCACTAAAATTGGTCTTTGAAGAAGACCAGTACCTATAGGATGTTTGTAGGGAAGTGGGTAAGTGAAATGGGCAGGGGTTGTCCGAGCATGAAGGCTCAAATTGGTGTGAGGATGAGAGGGAGGAGTGCCCTTTTATAAGGGAGGAGAGGGGCACCTTTGGAAATATAAGAAATATTAGTTTACATTAAATCCCAACCCCACATAAACACTTCCAAAATGACTCATATCAGAATATTATATGAGATAGGGTTGTAATATCATCAACCAATAAAATTTAGACATGTTAGGAATATATTTTAAACATTATGAACTTGATATATCCTTATTTATCAATTTTATTTTATTTGTGGTAATAATATTCTAAATTTTAATTTATTATAAATAATTACATATGTGTTGTGAATTTTCAACGATTTGACACTTTATGACATTTTCGACCATATAAATTTAAATTTATAATTTTTAAATATTTTTGTGATTTTTAAACAATTTTATAATATGTTATTTTTATAAAATAACAATAGTGTCAATTGTGACACTATTCATTTATTTGAATTTAAATTAAATATATACAGAAGATATGTTTGAAATATAATATTTAATATATTCATAAAATGTCATATGTATCTATAAAATTAGTGGAGCACATTAAATAGTTCATATAATATTTATTTTAATATTTTTAAAACCATTTATTTGATATTTTAATTAATAAAATAATTTCAACATCACTATTGTGTCATAATTAATGATAATTATTTAATCCCTAAAAATTATAAATAAATTCCTATTATGTAGATAATTGTATTAGCTTTCTGGAGACTATTCATGTTCGATGTTTCATTAAGTTTATCACTAAATTAAAATTAATATACTTATAAGATTTAAGAAAGTGACACGTTGTCACATTTTTCGTTTTAATAATAATTAAATTATTTTCATGGAATAAAGTCCATTAAATGAATCTAATCCGACCCTTAAGTGATATGGGTCAACTTTAAGTCATCCAATTGGTTTTTGGCAGGTGTCAGGGTAATTTTATAATCTTATATTTACCCCTAATTACCCGATTTACCTTTAACTATGGTAAATAAAATTTACCATAGTTACTATTCATAATTCCCAAAAATAAAAAGTATTCTATTAACATAATTTTGACCCACTGATTCCAAATATGGAATCCATTTTTTAAAATTAAAAACATATAAGTTTCAGTAATTAATTTAAAATAAATCCCGTTGTTAAGAAAACAGGTTTTAGAAGTTAAAACATTGCCAAAGATTGAAATGTTTTTACCTATGAATTCAATGTGAAATTAATACTCTTGAAATACATTATATTAAATGGTAAAAATATATTCTATTTATACTTTAAAACCATTAAATATTATAATTTAACTACAGAATTTATCTCAATGAAAAAAGTTGTTTTTAATTAAAAAATAGCGTATTTTTACTATTCATCAAAATATGAAAGTTATCATAAAAATATAAAAAATTTATCCAAAGTAAATTTTTATACCCTGATTCAAAATAATAATTTTATATTTTCAAATTGATATTATAACCATGTCAAAAACTAGATTAAATATAGTTGCACCATCAAAAGGCGACAAAACTGCATTTTTTGAAAAATACTTATTTAACCCGAAAAATTTATTTTGTTCTTTTAACATGTTATAGAAAATGTGTAAGATGAATAATAAAATTCAAAATGTAGTTAATAATATTCATAAAAGCTAGTTCATAATAATATATCATTGTTTATTGAAACCTGGTATTGTCTACTACACACGCTATCGAGGAAGGTCGTGATTGCGTGTAATGCAAGCCAAGTCCATATTGTGTGCTGTGAAAGATTCCTTTGGTGTTGCGTATAACATAAGACATAAAAATAATTTCTCATAAAATCTCAGGGTGTTACATTCTACCCCCCCCCCATAAAATGAATTTCTCCCTTGAAATTCGTTACTTCATTACAAAAAGATGAGGATACCTCTCCCTCATCAAATCCTCAAGTTCCCATGTAGCTTCTTCTAATTGGTGGTTCTTCCATAAACCTTTCACCAGGTGTGTGGTCTTGTTCCGTAAGACTTTTTCGCTATGATCCAGAATCTCTATAGGTTGCTCTTCATAAGAAAGATCTTTCTCCAGTTGTACAACTTCTAAGCTGAGTACATGTGAAGGATCGGGTATGTACTTTCTCAGGAGAGATACATGGAACACATCGTGAACTTGAGAGAGATTCGGTGGAAGCTCCAATCGGTATGCTACCTTCCCAACATGATCCAGAATTTCAAAAGGACTGATATATCTAGGGATCAGCTTTCCCTTCTTTCCAAATCTCATGACCCTCTTCCAGGGAGATATTTGTAAGAACACTTTATCACCCACTTCAAACTCTAGGTCTTTTCTTCGGTTGTAGGCATAAATTATTTGTCGACTCTGAGCTGCTCTTATGTGTTGTTGAATAGATCTGACCATTTCTGCCATTTCATCAACAAGATCAGGTCTTAATGGCTTTCTTTCCCCAACTTCATCCCAACAAGTTGGGGTCCTGCATTTCTTTCCATGGAGAGCTTCATAAGGAGCAACATGAATACTGGATTGAAAGCTATTATTATAAAAAAATTCCACCAAAGGTAGGTGTTGATCCCAACCACCTTTTAAATCCATAGAGAAAGCTCTCAACATATCTTCTAGAGTTTGAATTGTTATCTTAGATTGACCGTCTATCTGAGGATGATAAGCAGTGCTGAAACTCAACTCTGTATCCAGAGTATGCTGAAGACTTCGACAGAACTTCGAGGTAAATCTCGGATCCCGATCAGATATAATAATAAGTGTTACTCCATGCAACCTTACCACTTCCTTTACATATATCCTGGCAAGATGATCTAGAGAGAAATCCTCTCTAATAGCAATTAAGTGTGCAGACTTTGTAGGACGATCAACTATGACCCAGATGGAATTATTGCCCTTCGATGTTTTAGGAAGTACGGGGACAAAGTCCATAGTGATGTTTTCCCATTTCCATTCGGGTATGGGTAATGGTTGTAACATCCCCTTATACTTCTGTCTCTCTGCTTTAACTTGCTGACAAACCAAGCATCGAGATACTTATTCAGCAACATCTCTTTTCATGCCATCCAACCAGAAGTACTCTTTCAGGTCCCTATACATCTTCGTGCTTCCAGGATGAATAGAGAATGAAGAACTATGAGCCTCATCCAGCAGCTTCTTCTTTAATTCAGGGATGGGAGGAACACAAACCCGATTCCTGAACTTTATTATCCCATCACAATCAAGGTTGAATTCAAGAACATTTCTGACCTTCTTTTGTAACTCTTCATCTTCTTTCTGCGCCTCTATAATATTCACATGTATAGATGGTTGAACATTCACTTGAGAAAGATACGATTTTCCCCCTTCTATTATAATTCCAAGATCCATCCTTTGTAAATCCATAAATATTGAATCTTTTGTGATCCTCATCATGGATAAACTAGCATGGTCTTGTCGACTTAATGCATCTGCCACCTTGTTTTCTTTCCCAGGGTGGTAATGAATTGAGCAGTCATAATCCTTAATCAACTCTAACCATCTTCTTTGGCGCATATTCAGATCCTTTTGTGTGAAAATATACTTTAAACTTTTATGATCAGTATAAATGTCACACCTTTCTCCAAAAATATAATGCCTCCAAATCTTTAATGCAAATATTACAGCAACTAACTCCAAATCGTGAGTTGGGAAATTTTTCTCAAGGATTTTCAATTATCGTGTGGCATAATCTATCACCATATCATTTTTCATAAGAACATACCCCAATACCTTTTTCGATGCATCACTGTAGATCACAAACCTTTCTCCACTACAAGGAAGTGTGAGTACAGGTGCACTGGATAACCTTCTTTTCAACTCCTTGAAATTCTCATCACATTCCTCCGTCCAAACAAACTTATCTCCGTTCCGAGTCAACTTGGTGAGTGGATTATATAATCTTGAAAAATCATTCACAAAACGTCAATAATATCCAGAAAAACCAAGAAAACATCAGATTTTGGTTACTGTTGTTGGTCACGACCATTTTTCGATAACCTCTGTTTTTTCTGGATCCGCAGATATCCCATCTTTTGAGATTATGTGACCCAAAAATGCAAATTTATGAAGCCAAAATTCACACTTGGTAAATTTGGCATAAAGCTTATCCTTTCTCAGGGTCTTGAATACAATTCTCAAGTGATCTTCATGTTCTTACTTTCTATTTGAATTGACAAGAATATCCTCTATAAAGACTACCAAAAACTGATCAAGATATTCTCTAAAGACACTATTCATCAGATCCATGAAGATAGCAGGGTCATTAGTAAGACCAAATGGAATCACTATAAATTCATTGTGTCCATACCTTGTACAGAAAGTCGTTTTTGGTATATCCTCCCTTTTGACCCTTAATTGATGATACCCTGAATGAAGATCAATCTTGTAAAGGTATTGAGCTCCGCGTAGTTGGTCAAATAGGTCATCAATGCATGGGACATTGTATTTGTTCTTGATAGTGATCTTGTTAAGTTCTCGATAATCAATTCAGAGTCTCATTGATCCATCTTTATTCTTAACAAACAGAATAGGTGCTCCCCAAGGTGATACACTAGGGTGTATGAATCCTTTATCAAGATTATATTGGAGTTGCTTCTTCAATTCCTGCAACTCAATTGGGGCCATTCTATACGGTGTCCTTGAAATAGGCAAATCACCCGGTATGAGTTCTATTGAAAACTCAACTTCATGATTTGGTGGAAGACCTGGAAATTCCTCCGGAAATAAATCATTAAATTCCCGTACAATGGGAATTTGATTAATCGTGAGTTTCTCTCCAACAATTTGAGATAAATAACCTTCATTTAGTGGAATCAAGACCCATAAGATGGATGAAATTTCCACTGGAAGGATATGTTCATCCTTGCATCAATAGAAGATCATAGATTGATATGGAATATGAAATGTGACTTCCCTTCTTTGGAAATTGATATGATCTCCATATAAAGAAAGTCAATCCATGCCAAGAATCACATCAAATTCCACTATAGGAAGGATCCCAAGATTTGCAGGAAGCACTTTCCCACAGACTTCAATCGGAGAATAATTGTAAACTTTTGATGTGACTGTTGTGCCATTAAGAATTGTCACAGCCATCTCAACATCTAGATGTTGAGGTAATAAGATGATACCCTTTAAAAATTCTTCAGAAATAAAAGAGTGGGTGGATCCAGAATCAAATAAAACATTTGGTACTTTAGAGTGGATGGTAAGTGTACCTCTCACCACTTTGTTGTCGTACTCCACAGCGCCCATAGTAATTGCATGTGACTTTCCTTTTTCTTTGGCCTTAAGAGTTTCTTGACGTCGATCATTATCATCAACCCTTGGATTTGGGCATTGATTGGAATAATTCCACATCTCCTTGCACTTGAAACATTGAAGTGTAGTAGGTTCATTCTGTGTATCCCTTCCTTTGATTGCATCATTAGACATCTTCTTCCCATCATTGCAGCATTCAAATTCCCGATGACCTTCCTTTCCACATTTTAAACATTTACTTGTCCCTTTAAGACAACTCCCTCCATGTTTCTTTCCACACTTTGAGCATAAGGGAAAGATCATCTTCTTTTCAGTGTGTTCTTTAGATTTTCCTTTGAATTCCATTTTCCTCTTCTTATCAAACCCATATGAATGATGGGTTACCTCAATCTCTATATCAAAATTGAGAGCACATCGAACAATTTCCTCGTAGCTATTGAAGTCCCTTATGGCTATGTCCCTTCAAAGGCTCGGTTTTAAGCAACTAAAGAATCTATCGATCTTACTCTCAGGTTGGATAATAATACCTGAAGCGTACCTTGCATGTCTTGTAAAATTTTCTTCATAGGTACCAATAGATTCATCATCCTTTTTCTTCAGTTCAAGAAACTATTTCTCCATCTTTGTTCAGAGAATATGAGGGAAGTACTTATTGAAAAATAAGTTCTTGAACTCATCCCATTACACGGACTCAATTTCATCCCTTTGCCTCGCATTCTTAATAATATTCCACCATTGATCAGCATCTCCTTCCAAACAATACACTACTAGGATGACTTTGTCATGTCCATAACATTGAAGAACTGAAAATATATTTTCAGTAGTACTAATCCATTGTTCAGCAACTAATGGATCAGTAGACCCGCTGAATGAAGGTGGACGCCGCCTCATGAAGGATTCAATAGAATGTTGCTCCTTCCTTTGCTCGTTTGGAAGTCCGGCATGATTCATATCTTGAGAAAGTTGTGTGAGAATGGCTACAAGATTTTTCATTCTAGCTCCCATAATGTTTGGTTGCTCAGGGGGACAATCATTGCATTTCCCGTCGCATTATGCATTAACACGGTTCCTTCGGGTTCCAGCCATTGACTAAAACCAAGAAGAATAGTGTGAGCAACAATATTTATAATAGGAAAACTACGTAATCAAGAATAAAATTTCACACATAAGGTCTTATCCTAGGTTATTCATGGCCTTTTCTAAAACACTATGATTATGTTCTATGCTTAGACTTATCCTTAGGGTACTTACTAAGGCTTTCATATCCTAGTTTCCAAAGGTTGACTATACCTTTCCTCTGATACCAACTATAATGACCCACACTTTACATACATGGTTATTACTTCAAAAATTGAAGCATACTTATTACAACATATAACAAAACCATGAGAGGACCCTATAGGTATAGTGTCTTTAGATACTGGGAAACATAAACAACTGGTTCATAAATCATCTACGTTTTCTCCAATTTATTTCATCATATCTAGAGTCCCTTTTTGGAATATCCTACTTAATATCCTTCTTCCTGACCTGGGGAAAAAATACATACAAAAGGGTGATCTCAAATGCTCAGTAAGGGTAAACAAAAGAAATATCAAGCATATCATATTTATAAGAACATAACATTTTGAAAATCCTATCCTACCAAAGAGATCATAACATGGGATAAATCATAGAAGTGAATTGTAATCCCAATAATCATAACTTAAAACATGAAGCTTTGTGGAATACACATATAATCCTAGAAAATCATTTCTTAGTAGTCAAGACTCATTTCCAAGACTATCTTAGGGGAAAAAGTCCATATCTGAACCGAGTTCAATCCTCGTTTCAGTCTTGTTTCTCTGAACCGGTTTAACCTGCCGTTCCAGCCATGTCTATCTCATGAGATATAAAATCATTACCCAATGAATTGGAGGGAGATATAGGTCTCACCCATCTCATAATGATACCATTATTATGTGTGACACAAAATCATAAATCATACATCACTGCATAACCCATGTAATAAAAATGGGATTCTTAATCATCGTGACATTATAAAACAATTCATATAAGATAAAGGAAGTCATAAAAATAATTCCATCACAACATAGTAAAATTAATGTAATAATAGGGATAGAAAAATAACCCTATATTATCTTATATGGAAAATAATTTTGATAAAACAATTGAACTCCCTTCTTGAGGAAAATATCCTTTCTACTTCAAAAACATTTTTCCTTTCTTAACATGTCATACAATTTTATACTAAAATATTTTGATTAAAAATAAACATGAAAACTTGTAAAGTAATCTTCTTGGAAATATTGTTTTAAAAATCCATTCATGTCGTATAAGTTAAAAAAACATTCTTCTCGTACTTTTGTCGGAAAAGTCAAATAGTACCTCGTATGAAAAACCACAAAAGATTCCTTTAATATCTTTTACTAAATAATCACCGAAGGGTAAAATTATATTTAAAAAATTGTAGGTGTATGGAAAAAATATTACATGTTGATGGAACATGGATGTGGATGATAAAATACACCCCAGTAAATACCAAAGTATAAACAATCTCGGATAAAAATGAGATTGTGATATTTTCCCTTACCTTAGGTCTGATTTTCTTTGTAAGTGTCCGAACCTCCTGTATAATGATTTAAATAATGTCATTGACTTATTCATGAATCATACTCATTGTTATGATATCATATATGGTCATATTTGTAGCTTCTTATTTGTTATATTTCATTGCTACTTGTTATTCGGGTGTTTATTGCTTTTTGTTCTTATGCGTGTTTTGTCGAATAAATTCTTATTCTTCTCTTTAGGTTATAGATAACTCATTTACAGAATGGTATTAGTGTAATATATATCATATGTATTCATTCAATTCATTTATATAATCATTATGCAATGAAGATCATGTAGAACGAATCGCTTCACATCGTGGAGACGGTATTCCGTACCTACACACGCGCGATGATATCGTTCCCATGATCGCGGAATTGTATTGGAGTGTATGTATACTATTTCAGAATCAATAACACATTACAATTATAATATATAGTTATTTATTTGAACCATTATACACATACAAGTAAGGTGGTGATGGAAAATAGATTACACCACGGTGTGGAGACGGTATTCCGTACGTACGCAGGGGCGGTGATTTCGTTTTCCGTAGGATGGATAGAGGGTGAAATAGGGTTATTTCATACTTATAATAACAAATCAGTATATTATTGATACTGATGTTATTACTTCATAATGAAACAACTAAAGAAAAAGAAGTAGAAGAAGAAATAGAGTTGAAAGAATCGGTAACGGACATTACCTCTTCTTTGAAGCGCCTCTTTGAGACCTCCTTTTAGGGAAATAAAATTGGTCTTTGAAGAAGACCAGTACCTCTAGGATGTTTCTAGGGAAGTGGGGAAGTGAAATGGGTAGGGGTTGACCGAGATTGAAGGCTCAAATTGGTGTAAGGAGGAGAGGGAGGAGGTGCACTTTTATAAGAGAGGAGAGGGGAACCTTTGGAAATATAAGAAATATTAGTTTATATTAAATCCCAACCACACTAAAACACTTCCCTAATGACTCATATCCAAATATTATATGTGATAGGGTTGTAATCTAATCAAACAATAAAATTTAGACATGTTAGGAATTTATTTTAAACATTATCAACTTGATTTATCCTTATCTATCAATTTAATTTTATTTGTGATAATAATATTCTAAATTTTAAATTATTATAAATAATTACTTATGTGTTGTGAATTTTCTATAATTTTACACTTTATGAAATTTTGGACCATATAATTTTTAATTTATAATTTTTAAATATTTTTGTGATTTTTAAACAATTTTATAATATGTTATTTTTATAAAATAATAATAGTGTCAATTTTGACACTATTCATCTATTTGAATTTAAATTAAATATATACAGAAGATATGTTCGAACTAAAAGATTTAATATATTCATAAAAAGTCATATGTATCTATAAAATTAGTGGATCACATTAAATAGTTCATATAATATTTATTTTAATATTTTTAAAACCATTTATTTGATATTTTAATTAATAAAATAATTTCAACATCACTGTAGTGTCATACGTAATAATAAATATATAATCCCTAAAAATTATAAATAAATTACTATGATGTAGACAATTGTATTAGATTTCTGGATACTATTCAAGTTCTAAGTTTCATTAAGTCTATCACTAAATTAAAATTATTATATTTATAAGATTTAAGAAAGTGACATGTTGTCACATTCATTGGTTTTAATAATAATTAAATTATTTTCATGGAACAAAGTCCATTAAATGAATCTAATCCGACCGTTAGGTGAAATGGGTCTACTTTTAGTCATCCAATTGGATTTTGGTAGGTGTTAGGGTAATTTTATAATCTTATATTTACCCTTAATTACCCGATTTACCTTTAACTATGGTCAATAAAATTTACCGTAGTTACTATTCATAATGCCCAAAAATAAAAAGTAGCCTATTAAAATAATTTGGACCCACAGATTCCAAATATGGAATCCATTTTTCAAAATTCAAAACATATAAGTTGCAGTAATTAATTTAAAATAAATCTTGTTTTTAAGAAAACGGTTTTTAGAAGTTAAAACATTGCCAAAGATTGAAATGTTTTTACCTATGAATTAAATGTGAAATTAATTATAATGACATACATTATATTAAATGTTAAAATTATATTCTATTTATACATTAAAACCATTTAATATTATAATTTATCCATATAAATAATCTCAATGGAAAAAGTTGTTTTAATTAAAAATTAGCGCATTTTTACTATTCATCAAAATATGAAAGTTATCAAAAAAATATCAAAAAATTATCCAAAGTTAATTTTTATACCCTGAATCAAAAGAAGAATTTTATTTTGTAAAATTTGAATATATAATCATGTCAAAAACTAGATTTAATATGGGTGCGCCATCAAAAGGCGGCAAAACTGTAGTTTTTGAAAAATACTTATTTTACCCGAAATATTTTTTTTTCTATTACCATGTTCTTGAAAATGTGTAAGATGAATAATAAAATTCAAAATGTAGTTAATACTATTCAAAAGTGCTAGTTTATAATAATATATCGTTGATTAGTGAAACCCGTTAGTGCGTACTACACACGCTATCGAGGAAGATCGTGATTGTGTGTAATGCAAGTCAAGTCTGTATTGTGTGTTGTGAAAGATTCCTTTGGTGTTGCATATAACATAAGACATAAAAAAATTCTCATAAAATCTCAGGGTGTTACAGGCCACCCCTTTCGACCCCTCACCTTCGGGTTCTCCTTCTCCTTCACCTTCCCCTTCATCTTCCCCTTCGCCTTCATCTTCGCATGTTTCCTCCTCTCCCTTAGACATGTCATCACTATCGCCCTCTCTCAGCGGTGTCATTTCCAGATCAAGCTCTTGGCCAAGCATCACTTTCACCAGGAAAGGTGGATCCACACGCCGACCCCACTGTCGCGCGTATGTGTCCATGGTCGTTAGATATGCATGCCACCGATGGAAGTTTACCCAGTTGGTAACTCGAACGAGCCTGACTTCTGGAAGTTGGATCCCATCTTGCATTATCTTCTGCCATAGGGCTTCGATGCTCATTGATTGCCGCAGGGTCATCCAGGACGACCATAATTCCCAAAGGATTGCATCATGGGATGGTTCGAGCAGATATCTTATCTGCTTCCATGGCAGCTCTTTGGCCGCCTCGTGTGATCCCCCTCTGGGCAACGAGGTCGCAGCAACACCATGTGATGTCCTTGCTACTGAGGTCCCAGCCTGCATAGGCCTCGTTTCCTGACACGCCCCCAGTCCCCCCCTTCATTCCGCACCTTGCCTTCTCTCTTGTCGCCTGGGTTCCACGCGGGTAGTCTCGGGTTGCCGGACTCGCTTGCGTAAAATCCCCTCAGGGTACACGATATTCTAATGCTCGACATACTCGGTTGATAGGACAGTGTTGACCCCAGTGGGAGGAAGGGTAATGATGTCACCAGATCCATAAGTGGTGTACATTAACCACATATGGTGAAGGAGACATGGATTCTTCTCCTTCCAGACATCCATGAATACCTTCTTCTGAATTAGTTGGAGGCACCTGAATAGCCTGGCAAATCGGGACGACACGTAAGGCTCACATATGATGTTCCCTTCAATACGAGCTACAAGAACCCTGCCTTGGATGGTATGGAAGTATTCTTGCTGCTCTAGTGAGCCATTCCCATTGTCCACCATCTGGCCAACCGGGGTGGGGGACAGGCTGATGTTGAAATTGGTGTGGTTACTGATTTGGATCCTTACTCCCTTCTCGTTGAGTGTCATTGGTGAAACCCCGACAATATTTAGAAGATATGGCCGCAGGCCGTTTCCCGGAGGACAAACAACGTTTGGAAAGGTGTACCCACCAAGATGAGCCACCACCTAGCCGTGAAAGATCTAGAAGGGGCCACACACCCTATGAGGCGACCCCCCTCTGGAGATGCATCCCAGAATGGCATACAACCTAGCCATCATTGGGACCCCCATATTGATCCTTTTGTTTGAGGCCATGGTGACCGCCATCACTAGTGTTGTTGGACGGACGCCCATCGTCGTGTCCCGCACCGGTAGGAGCCACCCGCTCTGGAAGGTGGAAAAGAACCCGCCATATCGGGCGTTCGAGTCCCATGACTCAATGACACAGTATCCCCATGATTGGTATTTCCCCGTCTCTAGGATCCTCCAGAATGATACGTGCTTTCTCCTCTGGGCCGCAGATGGGCACCGTTTTCCCCGTCCCGGCATCTTGACAGTCGGGTCCTTCTCCAGGAACTGGCTGAACCAGTCCTCATAGGTGATGTCCTTTAGGAAATCCTTTACCATTAGTCTCTCTTTGGCCAGATCCAGCAGGTGCCACATCAGCATGGGGGGTCCGTGATCTATCCTCCCAGGTTCTCACTGGCAGGAGGAACTCGTCGTACTGGTAACCCTCCAGTGGGATACCGCCGATGCAATGGAAGTCCCAGATACTGATACCAACTTCCCCATGGTGAAGATGGAATGTGTTGGTGTCAGGGGACCACCAATTGAACAGATCCGGCCCGAGTTCAGGTTGACGGTGGAAGTGGAACTTTGACGTCCACACCGCCCCAAATAGACCAACGTGCCGCAGCTCGGCTCCAAATTGATCGCACGTATAGAGAACCCAGTACGCCCACACCCACTCACTCGTGAAGTTTCCTTCGGATAGTAGGTCCCAATCTTGCATCCATCCCATAGTGTCGTCCGTGATTCTCTCACAGAACATGCTTGAATAGAGGTCCAGAGAGCTCTTCGCAACAGGATCACCCCCAACAATAGTCCTGGTCATTAGGTTCAGGAGATACACATCCATGTGTCTGGTCTCCCTAGCAGGATGGCCATTATTGGTAATATTATGGCATGGATGGTTGTCCTCCCGGGTCACCCATGACCACGGTGTGTCCACCTCGAAGCCCGATAGTGGAACCTCCTCTTGGATGCCGAAGTTCCAGAGAGGGAGGTTTTTGGACAGAGGATACTCCTTCTGGGCGGGGGACAACATGTTGAACAAGGTATGGTTGTCATAAACAACCACCTTGGAGCCATAAAACTCTTCATTTGCCTCCATTTCAGATCTACGAGTGGCGGATTTCCCCTCATCGACTTGGTTTGCGACCATGATGAGTTATTTGATAGTTGAACGAAATTTGGATGGGTTGCGCGAAATCTGGATGGGTTGCATGAAATCGGAAAGAGTTGTGCGAAATCTGGATCTAGGGTGCACAATTCCGGAGCAAGGTTCGAAATAAGAACCGTCGGTGCGAAATATCCCGAGTTTCCATGTAAATACAGCCGAATCTCAAATGGAATTACGTGCTAACAACACGTTTTTTCTGCACCATCGCCAAGGAAATTTCGCGCGTGAGAGCTCGGAGCCTATCACACGATAAAGCTTGATTACAGAGCAGGGGACCTAGGTCCCCTTTTTATAGGTGAGACAGGGGTTCCGCGCCGTGCGGAAAGAGAATTCCATGACAAGTGGGAGTTTTGCGCACCTCGTTATCTTTTGTGTGCAAAGGACCCACGAAATCCAACCCTTCGGCATATCAGTGTTTCCCTCGGAATCCGATTGTTGCAACCTATCGCCAATCAAATTCTGAGGGGGGGCATTTGTAGACGTCGAAAACGTCTGTAACTCCTAAGGGTAGTTTAGAAATGACGAAGTGAAGTCATATTCGGACCCAGAGACCGGGTCAGGAGGGCCCAGAAGTGTTGCATGAAATAAAGGAGGATGTGTGTGAAAAAAAATTTCCCACGTGAAAGGAGTTCGGGATTCACGAAAGGGACCCGGCCCGGTGCGCAATTTTTGCGCACATGAACCCGCTCTGTTCCTATTTTCTTGCCCCCATCTCCGGCGTGCAAAATTTCATGCTCCTCATGGATTCCATGATGCCAGAGGCCTATAAATTTAAAGATACCGCTTCCATTTCTGGGTTGTGGAATTTGAACTGATTCTCATGCGCGAAATAGGACTTCCGCACACACAATATGGTTTTTAGGTATTGACCCCTTTTAGCGCAACCTTGCCCCGGGATCCACCTTTTCACACAATCCCACTGGCTTAAATAAAATTCTCAACCCCTCAAGGTTCCTCCGTTGCACGCAATTTCTTCCATTGCGCTCAAAATGTTCCAGTTGCGTGCAATCCCTTCGCGGAGTGCGGCCTTTGGATAGGATTCAGTCGTTGCCACTCGCGTGCGATTCACCTCCTTTAAACGTGATCCTCCTAGCCACACACAATCCACCTACCCCAATTACATTCCATCCCGATGTTTTGCATGCAAATATTCTCTTTGCAAGCAATCCCCAGGACCCCTAACCTTGACACCCCCTGGGTGCCTCCCAGCATAGGCGCCCAATGTCCTCCATACCGGGCACGTGCGCCATGCGCCGTTTTCTTGTACGGCCTTCCAGGCTCATACTAAGTAACCTCAAGGTCCCTTGGGCGGTGTTTCCTATTGCGTTGCTTTGCCTCATGCTCCTTCGCATAGTCATGCTAACAGCTACTGCATCTTTGAATATCCACGCGAACGTGGACCCCTCGATGGTTCACCCTGTGGCCCCCCATCTATACGGCCTTGCTGGAACCTTCCCCCCCACAGGGAGCAGAGGGTGCCAGTTATGTAGGTCCTAGGGGTGTGTATCGAACCCACCTTGTCTGAGCTGAAGGACGTTAAACTTCCAAGAACCTCGACCTCAACACATGATGTTAAACTGTGATTTGACCATGTGCCTTGCACACAGGGTCCCCCCAGCTTCGACATTATTTACACCGATCGTCTCCACGAGAATGGAATCAACCTCACATGGGATGATATCCTCCATCTCGGAGTGGCGTTTGTCCACGGGGGAAGGGATGCCTCAGAGCGTAAGCCCCAAGCCTCTCCTGTAGAAGGTAGCATCCATGCACCTCCGTACTTCCCCACTGCCAAGGCTAGGGGAGGGCGTGATAAAGAATGAGGTATCTCCTTTGTTTGGTACCTAATAACTCTCCCTCTACGCTTTGTTGCATCTCGGGCCTCCATCCTGGAGTAAGTCCCAGCACCATGGGCCGCTCAATGCATAATCCCCTCTCCGCTTCTCACGGACGCACCCTTAGCGACGTGATCGTCTGGTACCTGTTGCCTCTTGTTTCACACACCGAGCATGACTCACATGGGCTTAGAGTGAGAATCGACCATTACATCCTCTTACGGGCCACCTCAGAGCATAATCCCCATCCCTGTGAACTATGAGGACATTGATCCGTGCTAAGGCATGGTACGTAGGAAGCCTCTACGAGGTTCAATCCCACCACCCGGTCATTCCAACCTCTTCACATTGGTTCGCCAACTCCTTGGTCCGCCTCCAAGGGTAAGCCCTAAATTCCATCCAGCACGACGTTAAACTGTCTGGCCCATCCCGCATGACATTAAATTGTATGTCGTCTAGCACGACGTTAGACTGTCTACCCCATCCCGCATGATGTTAAACTGTATTCCCCCATACCACGTGACGTTAAAATGTATGTCGTCCCGCATGACATTAAATTGTACGCTCGAACTACGTGGACTTTGATCTATGCTAAGTCATGTTAAGTATGTAGCCTCCAAGAGGTTCAATCCCATCACTCAGTTTTTCTGACCCCTTAGTTTCGGTTCACCAACCACCATTGTGGACCGCCTCATATCGTAAGCCCCATATCCACCACCATGGGCCGCCTCAGAGCGTAAGCCCCATATCCACCACCATGGGCCACCTTAGATCGTAAGCCCCATACCCATCATTATGGGCCACCTTAGAGCCTAAGACCCATATCCATCATTATGGGCCACCATAGAGCGTAAGCCCCGTATCCAACATCCATGTCCCATCCTGACCTCTCCCTTGAGCCCACATGCCTCGGGAGGCTCATGCCCCAACCCAGAGGCCATACTCCCTCATGGTCCCATCCATGCGTTCATTCTCACGGGCCGCCTTTTTAGATTTACCACCATATCTTCGACCTATGAAGACTTTGATTTCCTGCCACGGGGATACATAGGAAGCCCCACAAGGTTCAAGCCCTTCACTTCATCACCCATCTTGATTCCTACCTGGGCAGCCACATCTCGATGGGATCATGCCACCTCATTCCACTCCACAATATCTGGGAAGCTGCCCACGTACTGGACCCAACATCAGTTTTCCCCCCACGGGGTTCTTCAATCTAATCTACTCTTAGTTTAATAATCCGTCTGATCTGTATCCGCAAGACGTTAAACTCACTGAATACCCTATTTTAAACATTGGAAGCTGAGGAAAACCTCATAGACACGCCTATGGCATACAGGTCCCTGCGTTCGACGTGGGATGCCTCATGATTCCGAGCCCTCAAGAAGCCCTGTAATAAGGTACAGAAGACAGAAATGCCAATCCCCTATCGTCAAGACACGCCAACGATGCCCCAATGTGACCATTCTCCTCACCGAATGTTGCTACCCTGACCAGACCCATTGGAGTGTCTCAACAGAAGCAACATAATTAACTAGTGTCCACGAAGACATGACACTGGGTACAAGATTCACCAATACATCCTAAATCTATGAGGGAGACCTGGACTAGGTGATCAGCTCCGATGAGGAATCCACAAAAGGAAGAACCGACATCCCATCATCCCGGTTTCGATCAAGGAGCAGATGTCCCTGAACAAGGAACGGATGCCACCCGCCTTTGGAAAATGGGAATATGGGGCCACAAGCCACACGTCCTCCCCTGCGTGATGGATGTGTGCACACACCCTGGGAAAACCGTCGGAAAAACCGTTGAATTTGATTAGATATTCTATGTCCAGACTGATGGGCACCACAGACTCCTGCATGCTCTTCTTTCATGACAACCATTGACTCTTCACCATCAATGCATATGAAGAGAACTCCATCAAAACCTATTTTGTAAATAATTTACTCTAGGTGGTCAGTACTATCATAAAGATTAAAATTGACTACACGTCACCAGATGTGTTCTTTCCTTGGTCTATCAGGTGGAAGTGTTCCATTTTGATGATATTACCTGATAGGTGTAATACAACCTGTAGTATGACCATATGGTTCAGATATGGGTCTAATTTCATTGATTTCCACTATTCTGGTTTGAACATAAGGTGAAATTGTATGATGGTGGGTAATACTGATGATTGTCTCATCCCGATTTGGATATGCCAGAGCTGTGGATATATTTGCCAGTGCATCAGCTTGAGCATTTTGTGACCGCGGGACATAAAAAAATGTCAGTTCTGTAAGAAATTACGCCATTAACTCTCTGACTTAATCATACAAAGGGATTAACTCTTCTTTTCTGATGGCATAATCCCTATTGACTTGTTTGATTACCAGGTCTGAATCACCTTTTACCTTTAAGTGGTTCACTTGTACTTGAAGCGCCAACTCCAATCCTATGATGAGAGCTTGGTATTCTGCTTCATTGTTTGTACCACCTTCCCAAAATAAGAAGGAATAAGGTAGCACTGCCTTTTCCAGGGAAATGAGCACAATTCCTAACCCAACTTTGTTAAATTTAGGATCTTCCATTTTCTTCCCTATTGGACTTCTGGAAGCACCATCAATGTACATTTCCCATGTTTAAAGATTATCTTGAATAGAAAAGACTTCTTTATCAGGAGTTTCAACATCTAAAGATGTATCTTGTACTGAAGGATGTTCAGCAAAGAAATCATCCAGATCTTGGTCCTTTATTGCCTTTTGAGACACATACTAGATATCAAATTGCTGCAAAATAACTGCCCACCTTGCCAGACGTCTTGTAAGCATTGGACGACTAAGGATGAATTTGAGCGGGTTATTGCGAGATACCAATTGGACCTCATGATGTTGCAGGTAGTGTCTCAGTTTCTGAACTGCAACGATTAATGCAAGGCAGCACTTCTCAATACATGAATATCAGGTTTCTGCTTCAAGCATAGTCTGACTGAGATAGTAGATGTTGTTTTCATTCTCAGCATCATTATTCTAGGCCCGGAAGGCACCCAATGATCACTCTAAATCTGTCACATAAAGAAGAAGTGGCCTTCCTTCAACAGGTGCCATTAATACCGTTGGAATCAAGAGATACTTCTTGAGAATAACAAATGCTTCTTATCATTCTTTAGTCCACTGGTAAGTGACTCCCTTCTTCATCAATTTGGTGAAGTGTAAACTTTTGCCCGCCAAATTGGAGATGAAACGCCAAATATAGGATAAGTGTCCTTTAAGTCCTCTCAATTCATTCAAATTTCAAGGTGGTGACATACCAAGGATTGAATTTTTCTTCTCAGGATCGACATTGATACCAAGATGGAGTACAACAAAGCTACGAAATTTTCCTGAGGTTACCCCAAAAGCACATTTTAAGGGGTTCATCTTCAAATTGTGTTGTCGAAGTTTGTGGAATATGAATTCCAAATCAGCAAAGTGATTAGAACTTATCCTGGATTTAACCACCAAATCTTCCACAAAACATTCAACAAACATCCCTAAAAAAGGGTTTGAAGATACAATGCATGGCATAATGATATATTGCACCTACATTCTTTAGGCCAAAAGGAATTACCCAATTGCAAAACACACCCCAAGGGGCTATGAAAGATATAGATTCTTTATCTTCTATATCCATTCAGGTTTGATTATACCTGGAATATCCATCCATGAAGAAAGTGTTTCATAGCTAGCTGTTGCATCAATTTAGAGTTCTGTCATCGGAATTGGAAAATCATCCTTAGGAAAATGCCGATTAAGATCTCTGAAATCAATGAAAAATCTTATTTGTCTATTCTTCTTCTTCACAGAGACAATATTTTCCAAGCATTTTGGATATTGAACTTCTCTGATGAAGTTATCTTTGATAAGCTTATCCACTTCAGCTTCAATTTTGGAAGCATATGTTGGGTGTGTTCTTCTTGCGGCATTCTTAAATCCTCAATGTTCTTCTGGATAACCCAAATGATGAGTAGCAACATCAGGATCATGGCCGAGAATTTCTGTATAGTTCCAAGAAAATATATCTCGATTTTGCTTCAAAAATGAAATATACATTTCCTGCTCTTCAAGAGTCATGGCCGCACTAATTAAAGTGGGGCGTGGATCTTCTTTTGTACCCAGATTTATTTCTCCGAGTTCATCAATAGTGGTAGAGATAACCTCTTTAAAAGCTGGAGGAGAATCTCTAAGATCTTTCTCTTCATCTTCTACATCTGTTATTTCCTCTGTTTTCACTTTCATAGTAGACGATGAAGTAGAATTTCTAGAATCAAGAGAGATGTTAAAATTTTAACATCTTGAAGAGGATGGTTCAATTTCTAACCCTATTGATGATGAAGGGTCTTCCTTTGGTAATAAATAGGAGATGATGGATTGAGAATCGACAACATCGTTCACCTCTGACATTGCTATAACTTCTTCTGGCTTGGTTGGCGATGTATATATTTTCTGGATTTTAGCAGATGAAATGAAGACATATCCATTTGGGCTTTCATCATTGATTGGTGAGTGACCAATTTCTCCAATGCTGTCTGGATTGATTTCCGTAATTGAAATTATTGAAGTTTCCATAAGAGTATTTGGATTTGGGTCTATCCTGTAAATTTGACTGATAGGAAACACAAAATTTTCTCTCACATGTACGAATGGGTTTACTGGAATCTTTTCCAAACCATGTGGATAAATAACCTTGGTAACCTCCCTTATTTTGGATTTCTCCTCACCCTCCATGTGATAGAATTATGCCTCAATGAATTGAGATTCACATGTTTTGAATGGGGCTTTATCACTATACAATGTCCCAATCTGGCCATTGAAACAATATTTGAGACATTGATGGTATGATGAAGGAATAGATACATGTTGATGTAGCCAAGGTCTTCCAAGAAAAATGTTGAAAGATGTGTCATGAAGAACAACCAAGAAATTTGAATTAGATATAAAATCCCCAAACTAAGTTCTGAGTGTGATCTCACCCAGAGGTTCTTGTCCATTTTTATCATACCCTTGCAACATCAAAGTAGAATGAGATAAATCCGATTTGGTGAGTCATAATCGACGAAGTGTACGAATGGGGAGGAGGTTGACTCTTGAACCATTATCAATTAAAGCTCGTTGAATGTCTACATCATTGACCTTTCCAGATAAATACAAAGGTCTAATATTCCCATGCACAACATCATCTTCATCTTCATCTGTGAACGATATCACTGCATGGCATTCTGCAGGATTATTCACTACATTGTAGAATTCAGCTGCAGCAATTTCAGTTTCAAACTCTTAAGGACTTGACAAAGCCTCAATGAGTGCATCCTGAAGATCCTATGATAGATTAAAGGCATCTAGAATTGGTAACATGGAAGGTAAATGGGCTAGGTGTTTTAATACGTCATACTTTTGATCTAAAGGTCAATGATTCCCAACTGGAACATGAGGTTTTGAAGGTACCTTAGAAGTTGATGCTTTGGAAGATGATGCATCTTGTATCGGGGTAGGAGTTGGAAATACTACTGGCTTTGGAAGATTATACCGAATGGGTCTATTTACTTGTTGAGAGGAAGAAGGTGTAACCTCCAACCGATCCTCCAGAATGACTGTTCCAGGACTGAATCTGCCCTGTGTGGAAGAACATGCGTGTTCTTGTTGAGCTCATTCAATGTCTCTCCAATGAGTTTCTAGTGCATATATATTTCTAGAAGTGGTAGAATTGGAATAGTGGATTCTAGGATATCCATGTCTCCCTCTATATCCCAGACCTCTAGAATTCCCTCAAGTTCCTCTATTTGATATAGGGAACTCAGGCTCATCAAAATCAAAACTGTGACTGGCATAAGGATCTGTTAAGTGAATCATGTTAACAGAACAAAAGATCAACTCTTCGTCTGATGAAGACTCTGCCTGATTAGCCAGTTTAGGTTGTGTCGTTTGGTGGGACGGTGCCCATGTCTTCAAATTAGATGGCATAAAATCTTCTAGAGTCAAAGACATCTTGGGCATTGACATGATCTCATCTTCTTCTGATTGTTCCTCTTTATTTGAATTATGTTGTTTCTCTGAGGATTTTTCTTCTGATGAAGGGGGTTTACTGTTGAATTCATAGAAAAATACACAATTGGTTTCTTTATTTGCGTTCACAAAATGGCATGAGTTCGGTTGATTTTTTTCCGGACCATCCAATCATCATATTTCTTCACATTTTTGCTTTTGAATTCTTTCCACTCACCTTATTCTTCTGGATCTGTAGCAATAACACATTCCACCTGAGCTGTAGAACCTTTCAATTTGACATGTCTTGTGTCGACCATTTTTTTCAGGAGGTCCTTTAAGACAAAATACTCCTCAATGGGATTTCCCAATATCTGATGAAATGGGCAATATTTTGGACGATCTTCATCTCCTTCCTTGTTTGGACTTTTGGGCCTTAACAATTGAACCAAATTATTTTTCAGAGATGAAATGAAGTACCTAGAAACTTGTTCATTTCGGAAAGAATAAACTTTTCTATTCAAATCCTAAAATTGTTTCCATCATTAATCTCTTTGATCATCTTGACGAAACGACCTTTGTTGCTGATGTTCAGGAGGTGGAGCCCTTCGGAAAGATGAAAGTTTTGAAGTAGAAGCAGTTACAGGTGCTTGTTTAAGCGTAACTGTAGAAGTCTCTACTTTACCCATTATCCATCTTGGAGTTGATGGAATTACACGAGTTTTATCCTTAGTCTTCATAAAGGAGTCTTCAATCTATTGAGTGATCGATGTAAGGTCACAAAACCCTCCTGTGTATTTCACAGGGATCAATAGTGTGCGTAATTCATCACACAGAATGGAAACAATTCCAATTGAGGGAGTGCTAAGCTTAGGGAATATGTTAATCCCTTCCAGCAAGCAATGAAATATTAAACCCTCTCATTCTCCTTTTTCTTACAATTTGTAACATAAAAAACTGTTGTATTTTGCATTGTTGAGTTGAATTGAAGAAGGAATCTTTGACGGAGATCCTCCCACCCAGAAATTGACCAGGATTGAAAGCCTGTGTACTAAACAAAAGCCGGCCCTTGTAATGATTGTACAAAACACCTAAGGTTATCTTCTTCCTATTGTTGAGGGGTTCCCATCATAGGATCACAACGAGAAACAAAATGTGTTATGTTTTGCTATGGGTCTCCCGAACCATTAAATATTGGGAATGTGGTACTCGTAAAATTTTATGGGGGAGGAATTGCATCAACCCATTCAGGGTAAGCTCTATTTTCTGGTTGAATTTGAGAATGTTTTTCCTCCATATCTTCCAAACGATATTTTAATGACTCAAAAGTAGTTATTAACTTTTGAGAAACATCTGATTGAGTTTGGACCTGAGCAGGTGCAATAACTGGGGCTTGGACAGATGTGGTGGCCGGTACTACAACTGATGATAACACCACCGGTTGTTGTTGCACCTGACCCATAGGATTAGACCTGTGAGGGTGTACTAATAAAGGAGGATATACTTGATCCATCTCAGTAGCCACAATAAATTCCCTTGGCTGATTGACTCCAGCACGTTTAGTAGGAAGACTACCTTGAAGTAGTTCTGCATTCAACCTCCTCAATTCCTTAATTTCATCCTCTTGTTGCATGAATATTTTCTATGATGAGAGCTATTGGATTTCACCAGAGGAAGGTTGTGTAACCTGATTCTTTCATTTCCCCTTATTGGACACCATCCAGAGAAGGGGACATTGGTTATTTGAAGGAACACCCAGGTTCTGGGTAAGCCTTTGATTTCGTGTACGCACACCTTCTTCATTTGTGTCTGTGCATACAAATTCATGAGAAGGAACCTCTTCATCTAATCACTATGAATGAGCCTCATGTTCTGGATGATCAGCAACAATGACATTGATGACATTAATTGATGCATAATGCATTGCATCCCTTCTATCAGCATTTCTGCGATATTTTCTTCTTCCATGTCCCTGATGAGACATTTCCTTTTGTCGATTTGATCCCTCCGGAACTTCTTTATGAGCCTTAATTTGGAGGGAATCTCCTAATAATTTGTTTTTTCATTCCTCTTGTTGCTTCTTCCCTAATAGAGAGAAGAGTGAATTTATCTGAGGAAGAGATTGATGATTTGAAAAAGTCCACAGACTGGTGGACTGGGGTTGTTCCTGCTATTCCTTCTCAACTCCTCAAATCCTATTTGTTGATTCCGAGAGTTCGGCTAAATGAGTCCCCAGTCTGGCAAGATGCGGTGGTTCTTGAGCTTATATATATGAGACTTTATTGAAAGCTCTCCAGATCATGTGGACTTTATACCGGAAATTGGATGGATGCATCAACCTGCATCCACTTTATCACTCTGATAAAATGAACGCTGGATGATTTCTGACACTTCTCTCACATGATGATGTACTTTCTCTAAATGAGAAGCATGTTCAATATTCTCGTTTTCTTGATGCAGGAGTAATTGAACTACTTGTTCTCTGTATGCTTGACTTTGAGAAGAACTAGTTGAGGCCTGTTCTTGAGCATGCCTTTTATTACAAACAAATCCAATTGGTTGTGGCCGGCAATGTGCAATAACATTGCATTAGACCATTTTCGGTGGGCTTTGCTGATAGGAGAGTACAGTGAAATTTAGTGCTCCATGAACACCCCATCCCCTAATATGGATACCATATGGGGAATTGGCAATTAACTGGCACAATCTTTTTTGTTCACCAAGGCATGAATGCTGAAGGGCTCTCTGCTGCTTTTCAGCCTTCAGATATCGGGAAACTGAGAGAGATTCCAAATAAAATTGGCATTGTAACCCTTCTATTATCTTGAAATGATTTTCATATTCATCAAAAGATAATATTTTCTTTTTCAACTGACAAAGAGTTTTCTATATGTTGATATGAATATCATGAATTCCATATTCCATCAACATCTCAAGAAAGTCATACTGAGAGTCAGCCAGAGGCCAAAACATGATTGGCACTTCACCTTTTTCCTATTGTTTTCTTATATTTATCACTTCATCTTTATCCTTTTATGAAGATTCTTCCTCATGATTAGACCAGAGTTGGTGCTTCCTTGTTTTTCTATCAGATTCAAAAACATTGGAAGAGAATTCATTGATCAAACTATAAGATGAATGACCCATGACTGGTTCGTTGAATGACCTACACCCCAGGCTATCTTCTGATCGAGAAAGTATTTCACCTGCTAATGGTAAAGAATCAGACATGACTGGCTTCACATTTTCAAGATCCTGAAGATAATAGGGCTTTCTCATCACTACATTTTCTATTAGATCATTTTCCAATCAATGTGAATTACTACTACGGAGAGGACTTTCAGAGCTAAATTCATCATCATGGGGAGGACCACCATGGTGGGATACTGCAAAAGATGACACATTTTGCTTCATGGTCTTCTAGCCATACAGAGGGTTCTTTTGGCTCTCATATGAAGATAAAACTTCGAGATCGACATAATTTTCATGATGCAAGCCTTCATGAGGAAGTGTATGATGAAGAAATTCGAAATTAATGTTGCCACTATTGGGAAATGAGGGATTAGAATCTTGAATTCCAACAGATAATTGTCTGAGGGATTCAAGAACCCCAGCATCGAGCCAGGCTTTATTACAGATTGGCTCTTGATTTCCTGACTGTTCTGGGAGAGTCTTCTTCTTAGATGCCTTCTTACTCACATTGGGAACCACTTGTTGACGAAAGTGGTTATTATGGGTAGGTGTATGTTCCTGCTCAGGAGAAATGACCAGGTTAGGCTGATTATCACCACTCAAATCAGGTGTATGAGCCTAACTTGGTTGTCCGTATGACATGGGAGAATATGCCCCACAACACTCTTGTACTGGAACAGAGGTGTGTCTATTCCGTAGTGATATATTGTTGTTTCACTCCACTGGTTGGGATAGATTTGAATTTCTTTCCCTGTGATGCTGCTGAAGCTGTTATAATATTCTGACAAGCATCCAGAATATGAGGAGGGATTTGGTTCTTCTCTTTCACCATTGACAGAATATGCTTGGTGACTTCAGCTGCCGGAATGGGGATATACGTACATTCCGTTCTTGGAGTAGGTGTGTGTTCATGCTACTGTCCTCCTTTTCCTATCAGTGAATTCTGACCGTACTCATATGTGGGGGAAAAGATTTGAGTCTGCCTCCAATTTTTCATTAGAGATTTCCAATTGACTTCTTCGGGTCCTACCAAACGAGGGTGTTTTTAGGCTTGATCAATACTAGCAGGTGTTTGTGCCTACTAATTGCACTCCGCCAAATGTGGTTGATTAACATCCTTCAATACTGACAGACGTGGCTGCTGGCGGGATTGATGAGTGTAAGCAGGTGTATGTTCCTGTTTACCAGTTGTCAACACATTGGGTTGGTGGGATTCATCGTATGTATTAAGATTAGCCTACTGACTAGCTGATGATTTATAAACAGGTCTATGTTCCTATCTATAGTACTCCACCAGAATTGTCTGGCGGGATTGGCGTGCTGCTTCCAGACGAGTCTGCTAGATAGCAGAATTAAAATGGACGGGTGTGTCTGCCCTCTCGTAGCTTTCCACCAACATAGGTTGGTGGATTCTACGGAAAAGTAAGAGATAAGTAACTACTCACTGTTGATTGGATTTTGCCTCTGGTGGTTCGTCTTGCCTACTCGGGTTCGAGGAACCTTAGCTGAACGCCTGGATACGATACTCTCATCATGTTGAGGGAGCACTGTCGCACGAGTCTGGCATCGATTGTTGATGAGAACCCTCGGGAAGGACTCATGTCTCTTTGAATTAAGGACTTTAGTAACCTTCTCATTAACCTCCTCAGAATATGAGAGGGACTGGTGATTGAGTTTCGGGGATAACGACCTGAAATAGTTGGAGACAGTGGTTGGTACCACCTGTTTCTTAATCGTTGTTCATCGCTGTCCAGACAACCAGGGTGACTTATTGTCTTGGAGGGCTTGTCGAGCGGCCTCTAGAGTCGGAATAGTATCATTTTAACAGTATTCCTTAACCAGCGCATTTGATACCCAGTATTGAAGACGCTGAGTAGGTGATGTCATCCTCATAGCGGACGAAGATAAAGAAGTAGTAGTAGCAGAGGCATTCACAACAGAGGTATTCACAGGTGTGAACGTAAAAAAAGCCATTTCTGTAACATAGACGATCTTGGAAAAGAGTGCCTTTTTGATATAACAGACATAATGAAGATAAGTTCGACCACTAAATCTTTTGGATGAGCACATATGTTATTGATTGTTTTGTTGGCCCTCTCATTGAGTTTATATAGGGGCCTAAAAAATAAGTAAAACATTATTTTAACTTGGTTAAGGATTCACGTTGGGTTCGGCATTTTTTGTTTCCTCTAGAAATGGGGATGACCTCGCTGATTTAAGGTTCAAACATTCCATATGGTTTCTAACGGGTTTGTTCGTAGAATCTAAAACATCCAATGATTCTATATTCATTTGGCCCTACATTACAAAGGTTAGTTCTTATTAGTTGTGAACTGATTTGGCTTAAGAATTTGCATTGGTCGAGAGGATGGTAGGTTAGACTAATCACACCTTTTGGGGGGAATTATTGTCTACTCTGGGACTCTCTTTATAGATTTATGTTATGTTTGGGAATCCTTATTAAATTACCAAGTATGAAAATGAGCTTTCTATTAGATCTAATAATCAATGATTAATATGTAGGAGATTTATAGAATCTTTTATATTAATTCTAGGTTCTTCACCGATAGAGAATCATCTGTATTTGTTTATAGATTCTTAGTCAATGGTATTGATTTATGGATCAAAGAAATATAATTACTTTTACACTCTAAGCTCACATGAGTCATGTTCAGTGTGAGAAACCAGAGGTATTGGTAAAACCATATTATTATACCACGAAAGATGCAATCATAAGATATGATATGGGGCTTATGTATGTATGAATGCCCGGATAGATGAATATTAGGATTTACTTTAGTGAAGAAACACGAGAAGAAGGTCCACAAAGTTATATGTACATTATGGAGATTTGGATACTTAACTTATGACTTAATCCTAAGAAGGATTCCCAAATTAGAGGGGTCTTATGATTTGATTTTTATTCCTGAGAAGGAAGTCCAAATAAAAAGAAATTAAGACTAGTTAAGAGAAATTATGACTGAGGCTTACTCCTGATAAGGAGGCCCAGTTTAAGGAATTTGAGAACTGGGGCTTACTCATAAAGAGGAGGCTCAGGTTAAGGGGAATTATGAAAGGTGCTTACTCCTAAGGAGGAGGCCGAGGTTAATGGAATTTGGAACTTCTAGCTTACACCGGAGGAGGATGCCAATTTTTTGGGAACTTGGAGTTTACTCCTAAAGAGGATGCCCAAAATTAGGGGAACTTGATAACTGGGGCTTATTCCTAAAGAGGAGGCCCATGTTAAAGGGACATGGACTGGGGATTACTCCAGAAAAGGAGGACCAGGTTAAATATCCTCTCATCCTAAAGGATGAAGTTGAATGAATGAAATCTCTAGCATTAGTGACATAAAGATATGTAAATCACTAGGTTTTAAGTGATATTCCATATAATTCCTTCCATAGAAGAAGTCCAACAAGGGAACCAAGCAAAAAAATGACTTTTAAGAGGGTTTTGAAGGCTAAATCTTGAATAGGAGTGGTGGATTTAAATAATAGAGGTGAATAGACTTGAGGGGAACCCAAAAAGCAGTAGGTGCGCAGGTCCTGCGTGGGAACACAGGTGCTGGTCGCGCAGGTATACGTGCTCGACATTCAACCCATAGGATAATACTTGAGCTTGGCTTGGATAAATAAATTAGTATTATCCCCAGGGGCTTCCAAAAGAGTGGCACACAGGTTTTGATGAAGGGATAAGGAGGCGCACATGAGTGTCTATTTCCGTTAAGGGTTTAAACACCTAGGTGCACAGGTGTTAATGATTTTCAAAACTTAGGACTGGTTTCCCATGTTTAGATCTTCCATTATAGGTAAGAAATTATCTTTTAATTTTTCGAAAGACTCCCAGAAGATACTTAGGAACCGTGAGCTTAAATCTGGCTTTTGGAATTTTTTGTGTTTGAAATGGGGGGCTCACAAGGGGTATTTATAGGCTGTTGAAGACCCCGAGCGAAAATCAAATAGGGAGCGCCGGTCACTTGCACACCCATATGTGGTGCGTAGGTATACCTGCATGACCTTGATGAAACTTGCGCATCCCATTATGAAGTGAATTATTGTTCATGCCTTTGTCAAATTTTTATGTATCTTCAAAGGACGAATCACTTTATGCTAAGGTATTCCACTTTTTCAGTCATTTAGACTCTGTGACGAAAAGGAGCATCAACATAAGCCTCAAAAATTTATTGTATAAATTTAAATATATTTAAAAAACAAGTGAAATCATAATTTAGTTAGTTATGTTCATTCCCACCAAAATGACTATGCATTAAATACAATTAAAAATACTATTATTATTAATTTATTTTTTCGGTATAACTCAAAGTTGTGTGAAACATAAGATTTCAAATAAACTCATTGTGTCATGTTGAGTATTCTATTGAAAAAACTTTCATCTTTAACATAAAATTAATTTTCTATTCATAATTATTAATAGATATGAAAAATTATTATTCTATAAATACTTGGGTTATTACCATGGGACCATAAATCAATCATCACATTAAAACCCATTAAATGAAATGAATTTCCTAAACACATGGTCATAACATAACTCATTGAAAGGAAATAGGTTTCATTAATATCATGCCATCAAGAAAATAAACCATTTCTAGAAATAATTTAAATGGTTCCCTAGGTTTACTTCCAACTAAATGCATAATAATTAAAAAATAATTTCATATTAGATAGAAAATGGTTTTTTAAATATCACATGAAATAATTCTTATGGAAAATATCATTTACATTATGAAAAAAAAATTAATGATTTGTGCAATTTTAATGTAAAATATTTTTTTTTAAAATTACCATGTAATATTGAAAAGTAAGATTCAAATCACTAGGGTTTCATGGTGAAAGGAAATTCCATGGATTTCTAATGATATTAAAAAACATTCCTTCCATGTATTTTTGTTTGTAATGTAACCAAGAGCATTATTAAGAATATAAAAAAGTATTCTTTACAAACCATTTAATATAATGTAAAACATGGGAAAAAATTAAATTAAATTATCTTTGGATTAATTTAAAAACATTTTTTATTTTATAGAAATCATGGATATGGAAGTTAAATATTCACCATAAAAGACTATAAACAATGAAATCACAAATTTTTATGGGATTGTGAAATAAACCCTTACCACTTTTTTATCAGGTGAATAAAATTCAACATGAAAATAAAGAAAATTAAATGGATATTAAAATAATATAATATTCTAGATATGATTCATAAAATTAATCTATGGGTAGTATATACATCACGCTAAATAAAAAAGTAATGTATATGGAACTATCCCCACATAAAAAAGTGAGAAAAAAAATATTACCTAATGTCATTCATTTATTTGTTCATGTTCCAACCTAATGTATTGTAAATATGGATTTATTATACATTTCTTCTATAACCATATACAATACACACCTTTTTATATTTTTATAACATCTTATCACCCTTTTATTAATAATTAAAATCATCGTTCTCGGTGATATATTCTTTGTTTTACAAGAATAATTCAGTTCGGTGGTATCGATCTTTATTGATTGATCGTGGATGCGTAATTTTCTGAATAATTATTATGTTATATATATCATATATATTCATTATTTTATTCCTTATTAAAATCCATGTGAAATATATATAAAAATGGATCACATCAAATCATGGAGATCATAACCCATACATATTCAAGAATAAAGTTATAATTTCCAAAAATATTACCACTTATAATTATAGATAAAAAAAGATAGTGATATAAAATTAATTGTATTTCTATATGGAGATGGTAAGTCGTACGCACGAATGTGGGATACATTTAATTCTTGATGGATGGGAAATGAGATTTTTAATGGTGAATTGATAATCATAATTACATTTAATGACATTTAAAATGATTAATTTATTATTTCACGATATATTTCATTGATTCATAGGAGGTAATGGAGATTAGAAAAACTGAGTGATCATTTAGAGAAATTATCTCTTCTTTGAAACTACTTCATTTGATCCCTTCTAAAGGACTCTATGGTTGGTAATATTGGGTGAAAATAACATCTTAAATTTTTACAAGGATATATGGAAGACAATTGGATTATTTTGGTCGATCTAGAAGACAAAATGTTGTGTATTGAGATTAGGGAAGAGGTTTCCTTATATAATGATGGTGAGGGTCACTTTTTTTACTTTATGTTGTGATTAATTCATTATAAATTTAATATCCAAAAAAGTACCTCTAAATGGAAATAGATCTGAAGAAAATGATGATGGGGTGGTAGTAAAATCAAAAAAAAAAATATAAAAGTGTTTGTGTAATTTTATACATTCGAGGTTTTATTTACATATAGATATCATATTTTAATTTTAACTATGGAAACAACCTCTCAATATACAATGGTCGATATTTTTTACTTATTAGATGTTAATTGAACCATAAATGGTAAATTTATTATATTTTAAAACTTAATATATAACCTTTATTCTTATTTATGTTTTATATGACATTTAAATAATTTTATAGAATATTACTTTCTTAAAATATTATTATTATCAATTTTGACTCTATTCATTAATATAGACTTTAATAAGCTAAATAAAACAATATAAATTTTATAAAAGTGTTGGATACACCCATAAAATGACATATACCCCAATAAAAATATTGAATCACCGTATTTAATTCAAATTATATATATTTTAATACATTTAATATCATTTGAATGACATTTTAATTAAATGAATAATTCCTTCATAATCATTTAGTAATTATTTATGATCACTATTTATCCACTAGAAATTTAAAATTAAATTAAATGATGTAGTTAAAAACATTATATTTATATATAATAATAAATGTTTTTAAAAATATCATATATTTTTCCACATATTAAATTTATTATACTTATTAAAAAAAGTCGGAGGAATTTTTTCACTCTTTTTTATTTTGAAAATATCCATAAGATTTTCATGGAGACTTGTCCAATGAAATGATTAATTTAGAAAAATAGGTGTTAAGGGTAATATTAAATTCATCCAATAACATTTTGGAATGTTAGAGGGAAATTTTTTAATACTTATAATATTAGTTTTACCCTTAATAATCTGAATTACCCTTAATTGTGACAATAAAAATTATCAAAGTTACAACTCATGTTCTCCGAAAATAAAATGGACGGATTTTCAAAAATTTCACCTTATGATTAAAAATATGGAATTTATATTTATAACCTAAAAAAACAATTGGATAAAATTAGTTTAAAATTAACCCCATTGATGGAATGAGAAAACAAGTTTTTACGTGAAAACATTTAGAAGATCGATTTTTTATATCCCAAATCAGGGTAAAATTGATTAAAATGACATAAATTGGAATAAATGATATATTATTGATCTACTTATAGTTTAAGAAAAATGAAAAACATAATTTTTCAATATAAATTATATATAAAAAAATATTTTCAATTATTATTCAATATTTTTAAGTATTTATCAAAACATGGATCCTATTAGAAAAATAAAAAAAATTCAACCTACATAAATTTTAATATCATAATTTTTAAGTGTAATTTCTTTCCAAATATAATTTATAATCATATCAAAATATTGTTTTAAAATAATTACTCCATTCAAAGGCGATAAAATTACATTTATAAAAATATACTTTTAATCATAAGAACAAATTTATTTTTATAATATAAAAAGAAAAAACACAGGAAGAATGTAAAAAACTAAAATTTTATATTTTATATCTAGATTTCATTAATATAATCAAACAAGAGTAATTTTTTTTAATTGTATAAAACACACTTGAATTCATTTAGTTATTTTTTAGTAAAATACATCCTTTTAATTTAAAATGGCTTTTACATGTGTAAACCACAATATCATAATTTAGTTATTACTATTCATAAACTTATATATAATGGTTATGGTAATTTCTAAATAATTATAATAATAAAATGATCTTTTATAGAAACTAAATGATTCATGTAAAGCATGTTAAATCGGTGTTGCATGTAACACAAGATTAACATGGTGTAATGTGTAATGCAAGGTAAAAATGAAATAATATTATTTTTAAAATATATTTCATAATAATATTGGGGTGTTAAAAATATTTCTATAACAAAATATGATTAAATAATAACATATAATTAGTCTCATGAACAAGAAAAAATAACTTCCAATTTTTGAATAATAGAATTATCACACCGAAATCAATAAATAATCTAATAATGAGGGATTTCATAATACTAGACATCATAAACATACAGTCAAATCCTCTACCATGACACTATACATAAATGTGTAAGACATCATCCACCACCCAAATAGGTTTTCCTCATTATACCTATGGATATATCGAGGGTCTCTAGACGTCTCAACAAATCACATACTATGTCCAATGAATTACTAATATGAAAGTGGTGAATTATAACAAAAATTTATATTTATACAGAATTTTTCATAAGTAATGTAAATAATTTTCCCCAATATGTAAGCATAATCATAAACCATACAGAGTGATTTGACGAATTATATAAAAAAGTATAACCACAATAAAAATTCTCATAAACCATTTAACAATATCTTGATAATTGTATCATTTTAGAAAAAAGACATTGAAGAATATGACTCAAAAATTGATACTGAAACTGACGAAAAAACATTAAATGATATCATTGAAAGATTCAAGAGGGAAATTTCTTTTTCAATTTTAGTTCACTTATTTTTAAAATGACACAGATCTATAAAAGAATAATTTTCTATGGAAATAACCATTCAAAATTTTAATGGAATATTCAAATCCCTATGACTTCATTATGGTGGAGAAATAAACTCCTTTTGTATATGTTAATAAAATATCCCTTCCTTTTTTTCAGAAAATTGTCAATGAAAATTGTTTAGAAAGTGACAAAACAAATAATACATAAATTTTTTAAAACAATTAAACATGAGTAAAAATAAAATTAAAAAATAAAAAGAGAATATATTGAAATTTCCTCGTAGGAATTATATAAATCCTGGATATAGAATAAAAAGGGAGTTTTAAGTTAAACATTAAATAATAATTTTTTAAAGGATGAATATTAATAATATCATGTCATTGACATAAATTTTAATAAAATTAATTTATTTTTTGTATTCTCTATAAATCCATATAAAACAATGGTAAATAAAATACGAGATAATCAAATGTCATTTAACACATAATTTTAGAATGGTGAAATCAATTAAGTATAATTTTAACCAAATGAATGGAAATGGAGTGAATAAATCCCTATCCATATATCTAAAATCATTATGTACATTCACATAATTTAATAGATAATAAAATTAGATGACTTAATTACATAATTAAAAAATTATATATATATATATATTTTATTTATTACATTTATTTATTGAAATTTTGATGTGTTAAAATTTCAAATTTCATTGTTTTGAGAGATTTCATTTCATGGTTTGATGGTTGGTTCACTTATGTATAAAATATCATGTTCTTGTAAAATGGAAATA
Organism: Viscum album; assembly: GCA_963277665.1. NCBI lineage: Eukaryota > Viridiplantae > Streptophyta > Magnoliopsida > Santalales > Viscaceae > Viscum > Viscum album. The sequence continues at coordinate 1,986,095,037 of OY728119.1, forward strand.
AAACTACAGAATTTAAATGGAATTGTATTCATGCCCTTATAGAGGTTCCTATTTTCCCATAAATCATTTTTATTTATATTATTAGGTTTATTAATATAATAAAACTTTAATGATAAATGCTTAGTTTATAATTGTGATTTTTCCAACCATCACATACTATTTTAGTGGTACTTGAGGTTACATCTATTGATTATTTAAATAACATGATATTAGATATAATACACCTATGAAAATATAATTTAACAAAAATAATATGTTTATCACCATCCCTAATGGTGGTAATTGTGGTAAGAGAAATCAAATAAAATCATTATTCTCAAAGATAAGTTACCATCATAATTTGAAACATGTTTTCATTTCAATGAATATGATGAGATTAGAAAATGGGTGGATATAAAATCATCCATTAGAAATATTACATTCCAATATATATTTAGGGGTCATGGTTTTTATTTTTTTATTGTATCCCACTCCCACTAACTTTTTTAATATTTAGGTGTATAGATGATAGAATAATGAAATAAATTAAGAGAGCTTGTTTGAGATAATTACCTATTGAATATCATCTCCTTGAATGACCAATTATGGAATGTGGAATGGGAATATGGGTGATACCAGCAGTACTTGTATGTGGGGATAGTGGGTAGGAGATTGTTTATAAATGTTTTAAAGCACTTCAAGGATTTTGAGCAGAAAGGGTGTGATGAGTGGTGGAATTTATTTTTTAGTGGTGTAATGTTACTAAATAATAATTATTTGATATTTCAGGCCAACCAAATTTGGGTTGAATTAAATAAAACGAATTTTATTGAAAAATAATGGTTTAATGTCATTTTATGTTTGAGAATCACATAAAACACGCATTTAATGCTTTTGTTTTTAGGTATTTTAATATTTTAACTTTTAACATTAACTTGGTATATTATTTTACCTACACTATGGTAAATATATATTTTTTACCTGTTAAAGTTTTTATGTATAAAAATTAAAAAGACCATAAAACCTAAATATGGAATCCTTATTCAAAATATGCAATCTAGTTTAATCTATTAAATTTATATGTGCAATAAAAAACTATTCTGTATATTCAATTTTTATTACTCAAAAAATTGTTTTTTAATGTTAAAATAATGATTTTAAAATTTTATGAGCATATGTTTATGAATGTAACACCTTATCTTTTATTATATTCATTAAATATTTTTTGGAACAAGTATATGAGAAAATAAATTTTAAATCATTGTCATAGAATAATTATTACATAAGAGTTATGGTATTTCGTAAAATCAATAATTTCACCTTTTAACCCAAATATTTAATTTTAAAAAAATTATAAAAAATTATCTTAGATAATTATGAAGTGATAAGTCAAGAAATTTTATTACATATACAAATAAAATGTATAATGGTTTCATACATTTATTATATTTATATTTTCATAGAATAAATAAAAATATCTATTAAAGACAACATATGTAAGATGAATTACTGTATTTTTACTAATAATTATGTGCACATTTCATATTAATAAATAAATTTGTTTTCAATGTGAAATTTATATATAATATAGTTAATATTATTAAACCCCTTAGGATTCACGACTAGTTTACAATGGTCGTGTTAAAATAATAATATTTTTGTGTTCTTTTAAAATCAATGTTCTGTGAAATGTAAGATAATAAACATAGTTTAATTTTAAACTTTTGGGGTGTTACTATCTACCCTTTTTCATAAAATTGAATCCTCACATTTTAATATTTTGATTCATAATTATAGAGTTTACATTTTATAATAATCGTATGGAAATCCCAAAACATAAATAGAATTAATTAAGGATCCTATTAAATTGCGGGAAAAGAAAAATGTGAATGTCACTATAAAAACAGTTTCTTATATTTGATAACATCAATGGTCACTGAAAACATGGACAAGGAATATATAAAAAACAATCAATTTATTATGGTGTGTGATGGATAATATAATCCTTATAAAGAATACCATCAAAATACAATAAATCATTAATGTGATAAAAGTGCATTGATTTATCACTAAAAAAATTAAATGAATAACATTTTTGTACAAAAAAATATTTTAATAGAGTTAATGTGTTATTTTACTAACCACAAAAATCACTCAAGAAATAAGATTATCTTATTTATAATCATAATATACCCACTTTTTTCCTTCGATCTACATCTACATAGTCTCTTAAGCAAGGAAATAGATATTCATAGTGAATTTTCTATGTCAAAAACTCTTTTAAAAATTATTAATATCCAAAAGAAATTCCTTCAGCATAAAAATATTCCTTGAATCAAAATTGGTTAGAAAATGTTTTTTAATGAACAACAGTTTCCAAATTTATAATTAATCTATTCCATACGTAGTTAATATTAAGACTCATAAACAATATTCCAATCCAATTTCGTAGGAAAAACTTTTAGAAGGAATGTAGCTAAATTTCAATGTCAACATATAATTAGATTCCACAAACAAAATTATTTAATAGATAATGAGTCATTCAAAATATATTAACACCTTGATGACTATAAAAACCATATAAATACATGAATGTTACCATATTCATTAAATGAAAAACATATTTTTGGATATAATACTTCAAAAAAATGCAGTAAACTCTAGAAAATATATTATAATGCAAAAAAAACTAACCAATTTATTGGAACACAATAATATATTATAATAATCTCTTTATTATTATCTCAACATCAATCACATATTAGGGGTTATATGTCCTTAAATATTGTGTTTTCACTGAATTTATTATTTTCACTAAACAATTTTTTAGTACCATTAAATACAATCATTAAAATCCTTTATGAAATAATATTGTACTATAATCAACAAATATTTTAAAATTATAATCAATAAAATACTTTTAAAACATATTTATTATATCCAACTACCATCTTATACCAGTTTATATGACTCGTCTCTAATTCTATAACACTTCCTTTCTCTATGTTTCATTTTTAGTCTACTTAACATTAGTAATATATCCATTAACCATAAAAATTTCACAGTCATTCACCCTTCGAAATCCATTCCAATAGTTCCAAATATTTCAAAATTTTAAATAATCAACAATTGAAAATACCATATATTAACATCCCAAGACGAGTTCAAATAGCAGTGCCTCAATCTGTTTGGTCATATGACCTCAGCCATGCCTCCCTATATGTTTGAGGATACTGACTAGTCATAGGGGTATGATAAGTCATTCATGGGGAGACTATACCCAATTTTGTCAGTGTAATACACCACCAGAAATAACAATGTAGCATAATAAATATATATAATAATAAAAAACACCCATATCACATGGTATTGAATGCATAAAATACAATATCAAACTAAAGAACATTCATTCCATGATAATGTCTATATTAAGTGTCTAAAATGAAAAATGAAAATAAATACACTAAAAACATCCATGTGGGTCCTGAAACACTTCTGGTTCCCTCGTCCATGATCCATCCACAGACTATCCATCAATCAAAAGGCCTTTTCTTCAACCTATCATATAATAATTAATTTTATTTTGGTACCAATCAGGTAGCCTGAATATGGTGTGAGTATAACTCACTAGTCCCCCACCAATGGTGTATAATACAATATCTAGTCAAAGATAGTGTATGAAGTTTCATAAATAAATAAATAAAATTCATTATAAAACTTTTATCACATTATAAAATTTTATTTATTTCACTATATAATCCTCATGTTCTTGGGGTCATCTGTATGTCAATAACTGCTTTAGCATGGGCTGGTGTGTAACATATCCCTGAGGGATATCACGTGTTTCAATTTCCACATTACATTTTTTATTTTAAAAATTAATCACCACTTAACAATTGATTGATTAACACAATAAAATAAACATTTTACCTTAATTTCATAAATGAATGAACATGTTACCATTCATTAATTTACACAATTTAATGACCATGTTAACATTCTGTATTTCAATAATTGAGGACAATGTTAACATTCAATCATTCACAATACTGAATGACCATATTACAATTCATTATTCCATAAATAAATGATAATGTTACCCTTCCAAAATTCATATAGTTGAATGTCCTTCTTAACATTATTTATTTCACAAATGAAGGACTATGTTACCATTGATTAATCTACATCATTGAATAACCATGTTACCATTCACTATTTCACAAAAGAATGACCATGTTACAATTAATTATTTAATAATAAAAAATATCATAATAACACAATATATATATATATATATATATCAATCACCCGTTAATAAATTCAATAATTTTTTATTTCATTCACAATATCAGCATTCAATAATTAATTCACAAATTAATTCCTCAAGAGAAAAATTTATATATCTCATAATTAATTCATCAATTAGTTACCTGATTTATAACAACAATGTCATAAAATAAACATACACCGTTTATTATCCTCAAATCCAACAATTTAATAATTAATTATTTAATTAATTCACAGAATTAATTAATTCCATTGGGAAAATCAGTAGTAAAAAAATCTATAAATTTTACAAATTGCATAATTGGAATAAATATATTTACGATGAGATTTAAACATTAGACAACCTACCTTTAGCATAATATTTAACAATGTTTCCAATGGAAAATTCCCATGAGAAATGATGCATATTGTTTCTAGTAGTTCTTATATAATGGTTTACCATGATCAAAACCAAAAATGCAATTTCTCCAAGGGATTTTTTTATAACCAATTGGAGAAGAAGGATGATAATGATGAAATCCAACCATAAAGTGTTACCGGGGATTGATCACATTAATAGGAAAACCAGAAGAGGTTTTGGAAGACCAATATCTTATATAGATTCATGTTAGGTTAAGAGGAGAAGAATTTCGTGACGTTAAATACACTTAAATGATTTTGAATTGTTATGTAGTTGAGTCTGATCCTAGTTTTTCATTTAACGCCTCTCAAATCACAAAGAACACGTTTTATATCCCATATATACATAGAATACCTTATTTAAAAAAATTGTACATCCCCTAAAATTAGGTTATATTCTACAGTAAGGTATCTCTATCTTTTAGAAGCCTAGGCCACAATGGTTCCAACATAAATGAACATAGAGATACAATTAAAAGAAAAAGATGGTATTTTAAAATATCCCCACCATATAACAACTCAAACTTGAGCTACACGTCAAAACATCTCTAATATTAAAGTGAAAAATATTATTCCATTGATTCATCATATTTGATTATATTTTACATGTTTCATCTGAAAATCTTCCTCATGTCTACAACATAGAATATATCGGCACAATACTTCCCCACAACACTTTCCCACGGTGATCCAACAAATGCATTAGATTCTTATCAGAGGGTGCATCTATCTCAAGATCAACACCCTCCCCTTGATCAAATGAGTAGTTTCGGGACAATACCAATATAGTTATGATACATTGAAAATGTAAATCATATAATATTTTTGAAGATTCAATCAGTACGCCACTGGCCTAATTCATTAAACTACCTCATACTATCCAATGAACCTTCACACAAACATTCCTTGCCTCTAAAACCTATGGTTACACAACCTAGGTGAAACCAAATGGAATACAATCTCTCCTACTAAAAACTATAGGGATAAAATTTTTCTATCAGTATATGACCTCTTCCTACTCTGATCTATATCCAAAAATTTCCAAATTAGATGAAATTTCCTCGATGTCTCCCAAAATAAAATCATTCCCAAAAACACTAAATCCACGTCCATTTAATATGATTATCTATTGTTCAGAACGGACACACAAAATATATCCTCAATGATTCGTATAGTATGATCTAAATTGCCATATTTTTGTGGATGTAAATGAATAATCAATAGTACCGACGTATGAAGAACATTTTTCAAGACCTATTATAATCATGAAGTGAGACGATTTTTATGATATGAATGTATATTATGTGGAACCCTGTTGTAGATGAACTATCTCCCGCCAATAAAAAATCATATCTTATCCTCTATGAATGTCTCTTATATAGCTAAAAAATTCAGTACTTTTTTATGTCAATCCAAAACAAACTTGATAGAATCATTTTTCCTTGGTTTCATTGGGAGATCCACCACAAAATCCTCTTTTATATCATCCCACTACTATTCATGAATGGGGAATAATTGTAGCAATCCCAAAGGTCCTTAACACGCATCCTTCACCTGATGATAGGTGTAGCATCATGTCCTGAATCCTTATGTCTCCTTTTTTATGGTTCTCCACCAAATTTGTCTTTATAGGTGATGATACATTTTTGTCACATATAGATGTATCACCCACATAAAGGCATGAAATTCACACATGGTCTCTTCTGGCATGCTTTTAGGCACAAGAAACTTATTCATAACATCGATGATCTCATAATCATCTATGCTCCAATATGAATGTGACTCCCCACCTTCATTGTTTTCCCTCATGGACAAACATTATAGATCCTCATTTTCCCTTTCTTGTATCTTTCTCAAAAGCATAGAATCCACTAAAATATTCACTAGATTCTTCTACTCGTAGTTCCTCTTAACCACCATATACATCTGGTCGAGTAAATCTATCATCATAAACTTAGAAATAGACATCTATATAGCTTGATTCTATGTTTTCCTAGTCAAAAATTCATCCACATTGTTTCCCAATATGGAAATATATGCTTTCTCATAATTGAAATACTACATATACCTAACCCACCATTGTAGAAAAATGTTAAAAAATCTCAATGGAAAGAATCCATTTAAGATCATATTGTCTGTACACATAGAAAACATTTTTCTAATCCAATAAGGTCACAATAAAATGAAGGAAAAACCAGTACTTTCATCATGAGATCATGTGTGTGGTAGTTATGTTCATGTGGACTCAGTTGCTGATAAAAATGAACCAGAACATTATCTCCCTACATCTACACACCTCGGAGTCCATTTCAATAAGAATGAAAATACACAATATACACGTCACATGGTAGGGGTAGGATCAAGATTGGTGAACATGTCAAAATATTCTTAATCTGCTATATGGAATTATCACAAAGTTTCATCTATTCAAACCTTACCCCCATCTTATTCAAGATCGAATGGGGCGTTACCAAATGAGAAAAGTGATGGATGAATATCAGATAATACCAAGATAACCCAATGAATCTATCTATATATGAATTTATTTTGGAAAGATCCCATGAAACCATTGCACTAACATTATCTAGGTCCATTGAAAATCCTTCCTCTATGATGATGTGTTCCAAGATGTGCACCTAATAAATCCATAATTTCCATTTAGATAGCTTGGTATATATGAAATTATGTCTTCGTGTAATCATGAAGATTTTAAGATGGTAGGCGTGATCATCATGAGTCTTGGAGTACAAAAAGATTTCATCCACAAAAAGAACCAAAAACGGATCCATGTATAGATGGAAGATCATGCCCATCATGTCTATAAAAAATGATGGTGTGGTCTTCAACCCCAATGAAATTATGAGTAATTCATATAGACCATAAAAATATAGAAAATAGTTTTTGGTATATCAGAAGTCCAGAGTCTCATTTAATGATAAACCTATATAAAGGTGATCTTTTAGAAAACATAAGGGCCTCTCAACAAGTAAAAAAAATCATCGATATCTAGAAGAGGATACTAGTTAAATACATTCATTCTATAAGAACTTGGACCTTCTTTTCATGTATGTTTTCCCTTTTCTGGTTGTTTTTGATAAAAAGTGGAAATTGTAGAAATTTTCTAAGTACATGTCGTGTAATTTATGAGTACATGCCATGTACTTCCTTGGCGCAACAGAACATGTGCTAGATGTGTAATAGTCACACACACGACCGTGTGGGTGTGACTTAGAGTCCACCTAACACGGAGTACAGAAAAATAAACTACACACCATGTACTCCAATTGTATACGCCGTGTATTTTTTTTTCATTAAACGCACCGGGGTCACGTCTGACGGATAGAACACACATCTTCTAGGCCTTGTTTGTCCGAGAGAGTCCATACGACTATGAATCATTGACGATCCCCTAATCCTCCAATATTCCTCAGAATAGAACACCTTCAGTTGTGTTGAAATTGTATCGGTGAGTTCTCTCTTCTACTAGAACCTCGTTAAATGATTTCTCTTCTTTTCCATGTTATCATGGGTTGAACGTTTTAGAAAGTTTCCTAGATCTAAGAAATTCTAAGGTGATTCAAGATCTGAGGTCCAAATATATAAATATCATAACTCTGAGGTAGGTGGTTTGTGCCTTTTTGTTGAAGTCTATGAATTTTATGTGCAAATTTTCCCAATACTCATGAATGGGGTATTGCGTGTTTCCCGTTTCATCCCTATTGTTTTTCTGCAATGCTGGTATGCCTAAGAAGATGATTATTGGTTATGAATAGGGTGAATTTTTATACTTTGGATATATTTCCCATTCATTTGTTTTATTTTTTTACCTTTGGGTATTGTTTTCTTGTTTTTCTTCCGTTTACATTCCCATGACTATTATTATTGGATGGTGTGATTGTTGTTCTATTATGCTGTTGTGCTGTAGAATGGTAGCCAAAGAGTTCATAAGGTTTACCTTGGCTATTATGCACTGCTACACTTTATTTAATTACACAGGGCTGTGAGAACCTGGTGTAGACATTGAGGGCTTCTCCGGAGTGTCTTTATAATTTACGACGTGAGAAAACTAAGGGAATTGACGTTGAGTTCTTCCCTTGAGTGTCTGTAGTTCCTCAACACAGGCCGTAGGAGGAATGAGATGTTGAGAGTTTTCCCAGAGTGCCTTTAGTACGGTTATGAGACTATAGGGGGAATTGACGGTGAGTGCTTCCTCAGAGTGTCTATGCTTAAGATGAAATAGAGGGGTTAGACAGAGTGTACTCCCCAGAGGGTTTCTTGTACTTATTAGGTAGGAATAGAAGGGATATGATGTGAGTACTTCCCATAGGGTAATATTTTGTTTAGATACATTAATGTGTTGCGACATAGGACCAGAGGGGATAGGCTATGGGTACTTACCAGAGGGTTACCTGTTGTGTTTATCTTCTTTGATTAGGTGTTGCATGTTGTATGGTCATTTGAATGCATTGAACTGTAGATTGTTTACTGTTGAGTACGTCCTTGATTACTGCCTTATGTATTTGACCTCCCATTTATTCACAAACTGTTAGGCACATATCTCGTGGTGGTTGCCTACCGGGATTTAGTCTCACACCCTATTTGGGACATGCTTTTGGGCCCAAACTGATTGTATTGTTGTAGGTATAGTTATGTTCAGGTTCCCTTCTACTTCAGGTACTTGGCTTATTGTGGAGCTGGAGAGCATGAGACCAAGATATGTCTTGCGATGCGGAAGATTTTATCTACTTTTATTCACTTTGGTTTAGCATTGTTATATTCCAGCATTGTGACTTGTTTGGCTATTTTCCGAGACATACGTATCATTCATGATTTTATATATGTGTTCTCCAGTTTATACTCTCAGTTTCTACTGTATATCATTATTACTGCTTCTGCTCTTATATGTATTTGTTTACATCCACAGTGTACTATGCCAATGAGGGCATAGATTCCCCACTATCACACCCAAGGCCCTCACTACTAGTCGGCATCATCTAGGGATTGTGGAAATTCTCTTGAGGCCATGTGACCATTTGGGTACATGGCACCTTTGGGTGGATTCCGGAACAGATACGTTACACATTAGGATCTTCTTCTGGTAATCAATGTACAATCAGAAACTCCCACCAGCCTTATTTGAAAATAAAATATGTTATGAATACGGAAAGTTACATGGATAGATAAATGAATTCTCCAACAATCCTCTAGTAATGTCTTGATATATCGATTATTTTTCAGTTAAATTTAATATAGTTGAATTGATACTCACTCAACTCTCGGTATGTGCTCAATAGTTAATTTCACATCTCTATTAGGTGGTAGTCTTGAGAATTAATCAGAAAACACATCATGAAACTTTTACACTATTGGTGTAATGTTATCAAGTTATTCTCCTCCATCATCAAAAAATAAACTAGCAAACATGCTATGAGCAATCCCAATTGCTGAGTAATGTTTCTTTATTTACCATCCAAGATATCACACTCCCAACGAGGAAGAATATAGTAACCATTATGAGATGTAAAAGTCACTCTACTCTAATAATAATATATGTGGTTTCAGTATGCGACTATCATGTCCAAACCTATAATTAAGTCCAAGTATTACATGTTAAGAATATATAGACACCAAAAGAAATGATAGTCTCAAATTTTAGGATAACATACCTAGCACATACATATGTATCTAGATACTACACCCAATGGTGTGTCAATAGTCATTACCCTACAAAAAAACTCCCGCATCTGAATCAATCAATCAACATGTTTTTATGATATAAAGGAATGATAGACACTAGTATCAAATAAGGAACAAGTAAATGTATAAGTTACAAGTATATTACATATCACTCTCAAAGGTCCATTCATTCTATCCATAAAGGTAGGCTACACATTAGGTTGTTTTCCTAAATTTCTATTTTTTTATGTTGTCTGATTCTATTGAGTCATAGAACTATATTGAATGTTTTACCTTCGACGAAGAACTGTATCCTATTCCACTACCACTTCAATCAATAGAACTCTAGCAGCTAGCCTGATGTAAAGTTGGAGATCCACTTCCCCTATTCTGACACTATCAAGATACACCTTAGTTTTCTGTCAATATTTAGGTCATACAGAACAAAGAAAGATGTCCCATCGTGCTGCAAAACCGACAATCTATTGGTGGATTGGGATAATTTCAATGATAATGACCTAGCCATACATAATGATAATAAATCTATTCTGTAAGGTCCCGTGAAACCAATTCTCTTGTATGTATAATCTGTTTTTCAATAATCTGACTAAGGTTGTAATAGTGACACATCCTACTCTCAGAATCCAAATATCATGATCAACCAATTACAACCATCTATCCATTACAAGATCCCCTCTTCATGTTTCCCTCACCTATTAGAGAATTATCTGCCACCATAAAAAACTTTTTAATCCAAAAAATGATAACATGAGACATAATTTAAATCTAATTTCCATCCTAGAAGCATCTCACTATAGCCATTTCATATAAAATATGTTCTTGAGAAAATCATTGTAGTTTTTTTAATCATCCAACACAATCCTTCATGGAAATTCTCCCATGGGTTTGCCACATGAACTCTACTCCTTTATCCAGCCTAAGCATCTATGGATAAAATTTTACTATGAATTTATCCAAGGAATATTTCCAATAGTATCCCAATATCTTTTATATTCCACGGATGATTGTCCCACCATTGCTTCACTAATCCTTGTAGCATATTATAGACCCACACAACCATTTTTTCAGTTGGATTCTCCAAATGTTCAAGTATCATCTCAGTGGAATCAACCTATATCTTAGCTCATTTAGGCCCACCATCTCTAGTATATATTGAAGGGTGATGCAAATGAAACACTCTTTTCTGGTCAAAAATGATCTTCATAACCATCATGCAGTCACTTCCCATTAATTGCACAAATAGAATAAGGTTCTCGAAGAACTTGTCCCCAGCATACTCATGAGGCAATATTGGTGCCTCAGGTTCCACCAATAGAGGATAATCCACTTCAGTGTCCTCCAATAATCCTTTAAACATGCATTATCAAGGAGGCATCAATCTACCATTCCAGACACACCCATTAAGACATAATTGACAACATTAATGTATTTTTTTGATGGAAATCACATAAATTTAGAACTAATCTTTTCTGAAAATCATTCCACATTTAAAAAAACCAAGGCACTATCACTAACCCATAATCATCCATCAACTAGGTCTTGGTTACATGAAAAAAAATTCTCATTTTTCAGTTTTTCTCATTTAGAAAAAAATTTGATCACATTTTGACGTATTTTTCGATTAAATTCCACTATACAAGTAATCAGTTCATGTTCAAAAACATACTTAAAACCCATTTTCCCATGCACGCATAAATGATGCATGTAAAAAAATAATCAAGAGTGCTTAAACTATGCATGTAGAATCAAATCCCATGTCATTCTAGTACATGATTAAGAATTATGAAAATATATAAAAAAATCACGAAATAATTATGTCACTCAATGTGAAATAATATTCAATAGTAACAATAATAAACAAAAATAACAGTCCAACCCTATGTACTAGTGTTTTCTCCAATACATGGGTTTCAAAATCCCACGAACAAGCTAATTAACATGTCCTGACTCCTACCCGTCTAATATTTATCATTACCCAAATAGTTGTACAAAATAAAAAGAAATAAAACTAGCTCTGATATCTCTTTGTATAATATCAACCCAGGTTCCACACATTGGTTCCCTGAGCAGGTTGGTCACATGACCTCAAGAGCACCACCCCATATTCAGAGGTTTTAGAAGAGTAGTTAGGGGCTGATAAGTCATTTATGGGGAGACTATACCCTATTTTTTTTAGAGTAATACAACAATAGATATAATAAAAAATAGTTAATTAAATATATTTAACAATAAAAAACACCCATATCTCATTGAATTCAATTAAATAAATATAATTTCCACATAATGAAGATACATGAAATGTTAATGTATGTTTCATGTGTCTAAAATGAAAATAGAATATAAATACATTGATAACCCCCATGCTCATCCAGAAACACATCCAGTTCCCTCATCTATTCTAAATCCCCAAAATAGTTATATAACACGTGGAATTTTCCTACAACCTATTACACAACAATAATGTATATTTACGTGCCGTTTAGGAATCCAAAATATGGTGTGAGTAAGATTTTATTGGACACCACCAAAAGTGTAAAAACCAAATCCAGTCAAAGATATTGTATACAGTTGTATGAAGAAATATTTATAACTAAAAATTAAATAGTTATAACATTATCAACTAATCTTTATTTCACCACATAATACTCAAGATCTCTTGGACTCCTATATACCAATACTTACTTCATCCTGTCCTAAAGTCTAAACTATCCCAAAGGGATATCACATGTTTCATTATCTCAGACACCATTATTATATAAACAAATAAATGGCTTTGTATCCACTCATTAATTCACATAATATTATAAACATTTTACCAATTTTTATCTCACAAAAGAATATCCATGTTACCCTTTATTAATTAACATTATTGAATAAAAATACTACATTTCTTTATTTATCAAATGAACAAACTTCTAACCATTCATTAATTCATACAAATTTAATGAAAATGTTTTCATTATTTATTTTAAAAATTAAGGACCATGTAATGATTCATTAATTCCCTCAATTTGATGAACATGTTACCATTCATTTTTTTCACAATTGAATTTCCATGTTACCATTGAATAATTCACACAATTGAATGACAATGTAACCATTCTTTATTTCTTAAATTAATAAATGTGTTAAAAATCATTATTTTTTAATAACATATATCCCAATAACACAATATTACATATATCTCACTCACCCATTTATTTATTCAATAGTTAATTAATCCATACACAACATTGAAATTCAATAATTAATTCCAAAATTAATTATTCAAGTGAACAATTTTAGTATCTCGTAATTAACTAACCAATTATTTATACCATTGGTAACATCAATATGACACAATCAACATTTATATTTAATAATCTCTAAATCACACACTTTCATATTTTTATAAATAATTACATCTCAAAATTAATTTATTCTATTGGGGATAATCCATTACTAAACAAATCTAGGAATACTTCAATTTGAGTACATGAAATCATAATTACAACTATGGGATTTGAAAATTATACCACATAACATTAAATGATGATCTAAAATCATTTCTAATGTCCAATAACACTGAAGAAAGATCTTTATGGTTTTCAACAAGTTTTTAGTTCTTGGTTGACCAAGACCAAAACCAAAAAACAAAATGTTTCCAATGGATTTTATATCTATCGTTTGGAGAAGAAGAAAGAGAATGAATAAATACAACAATAAATACTTTCCAGGGATTGATTGGATAAATAGTACATCTAAAAGGGGTTTTTTAACTCAAAAATTTCTTTGATAGTCACCCTAGGTCCAGAAAATAATTATTGGAGTTTTTTTAAACAAAAATATGCCACATAGCTACTTCAAAACTACATAGTGTGATTTTACACAACTTGTAATCCAATTACACATTATTCAATTATATTTAAGGGTTTTTCAAAAAATAAAATTTATATCATAATATTTATTTATCTAAATCCTAGGATCAATTAAATAACACTTAATACCCTTACAAAATGTGAAAATATTCCGCATTTGTGTTTCAACCCATTTTCTCAATAATTCATGTCAACTCACCATAAGACCAGAAGACCTTTAATTTATACCAGCATGAATCCCAAAACATTAGGTGATTATTTACTTAAAGGGATCTTCTTCATAGAAAAATACTTTTCAAACAAGGATCAAATAAAAAATATCATAGATTGAAAATTATATAAAATAGATGACAACTTAAAAATTGATAGACTATTGTTCTCATGTAATTTTTTAATTCAATATTTGAAACAAAAATCATTTAAAATTAAATGATTTCATCCTACACCACATACATATAATTTTCATATTCCATCATGGCATTAAATTTGTTTCCTGTTGTCATATTCTTAACATATAGGAAACTAAATCTTCTTTTTACTTGGTTTTCAACACTCAATATCATGGTGAACTGTATCCTTATTTTCATTGGTATATATGATAGTTAGTTATGGTTAATGTTCTTAATTATAAATCATGATGACTTTTTAACTATTTTCATAATATTATTCACTCCAATTATTATCAAATTTAGTTTCATGAAAACACATTTTCTATAACTTTCATCATTATCATAGATCTTTTTGGTGGGATCCATTGACTAAATCTTATAAACATCATGTGTGAAATAGTAACTTAATGGTAAATCTCATAATCATGAATAATCATTAATATTATTTCTAAATAATGATACCTATTCAATTTATGAATCCTTATTATTAACCTAGGAAAACCATAGTCAATACAAATTATATATGAAATTATTTTATATATAGACATATCCACATAGTATATCATATTATTATATTCCATAGTCAATATTTTCCTAAATCCAATCCCCAATGTTTATTCTAAACTTCGTTTTCTACAAATTCTAAATATCCTTACCCTAGTCGATGTGAGTTGTTTGTTTATTTATTACATTGAAATATTATACAAGTATTAACATAACATAGTGAAAAAATATTAGTAGTTTTTAATAACTAGATACCAACTTGAACCTTACATTACAATTGATAATCTAAAATACCACATAAAAAATAAATTGAGAACACAATTATTATACTAAATTTACCCTTCATATCAACCATAATAAAATTCATGGAATCCTAGTTAAAAATAAAACACAATAAAGAAGTGACATTTGATTTTTGTAAGGGTAAATATATATTATTGAAGTTATCATAAATAATTAATACAAAATTTGGAAAGGAAAAAAAGTAAAACAAATTCCATTTAATCAATTACATTATTAAAATGTTGTCAAAATAAAATATGGTCTAATAATGAAATAGAAATTATTAAATGTGCTAGAACACTTATTCATCAGTACTGTAATAATAAATTAATTGAATGAAAATAAAAAAAACATATATCATAATGGGGGAATTCATAATTCCAAGTACGCTTTGGTTTTCTATTTGGACATGGGTTCTCACTTCCCTTTAAATGTGTTAGAAATAAAATAGTAATTTATGAGGATAATTCCAAACATCATCAATATACCATCAGATATTTATCCAATATACCATACATAAATAGCTAACACACTAGCTAGTACCCAATCATGTTTGTCTCATGGGAATTACTGATGTATCGAGGGGCTATAACATGTCCAACCCATAGATTACTATGTACGATGAATTAATCATATGAAATGGGTGAAACATAATCGACACATAATTTTTTATTGAAACAATATTATGAAATATAAATAAATTTTCTCAATAGGTAAACATAATCACAAAACAAGTAGAGGAAAACAGAGATTTATATCAAAATAGTACTTACCCACTCAAATTGACTATAGAATTTTCTTTAAAATATAGTAGTTTTTATCATAGTATATAAATAAAATTTATATATAATATTCAACAAAAGAATGTTGACGTTGATGAAAATACATTAAATGATATCAATGAATAATTCTGCAAATACCCCTTTTCATAATTTTATTAAAAATGGTGTAATGTTATAAAATAACAAATATCCTATGTAAATAACCACATAAACATGTAAATAATGAATAAAAATTTTTTGCGTCATGATGTTTGGAAAATAATTTCATTCATTATAAGTTAAGAAAACTCTAGTTATGTAATTTCATTGGAAAAGGCTCAATGTACCTTTTTAGAGAACGAAAAATATACCATTATAAAATCATTGAATAAAATTTAAACATGGTAATAATTGAATATAAAAAACCAAAGTATATTAGTAAGAACATTTTGGTTTAATTTATAGAAATCAAGTACATGAATGAAAAATACTATTTGTAGTGAACCCTATAAATGTTATTTTTTGGATGAATGCCTCTTAGAAATATCATATTAATGAAGTGATTGATAATAAAATGAATTAATTGTGGGTATCCACTAAAAATTAAAATAAACCATGTTCATATAAAACATAAGTTAATAAAAATTCATTTCATACATATTCTAATCGTGACATCATCAATGATGTATAAGTTTATCCCAATGAATGGAAATTGAGATTTGAAATCTCATAACTTATATCCGAAAGCATTACTCAACTGGACTTGATGTCATGTATAATAAAATTAGTTTTATTTATTAATTAATAAATATCATTTTACAGTTATATTTTTTTTATAATAATTGTATTATGTTCATTTTTGGAAATTTCTATGAGTTATAACAATTAGTTTCATCATTATAGGAGAATTTTTATGGTTTCATGGTGAGTTCCCTTATGTTTAATTTTGGATGTTCACCTCAAATAGAAATAAAATTCTTTAGGTTAAATAGAATAGTATTTATGAACATATAGTGGTTTAAAAGTTTCCTATTAAAATTTTTCATACTATTATGAAGATGATATATTTGATAAAACATTAATGATAAATGTGTAGTTTTTTTGGTGATTTTCCAACCACCCAAAACTAGTTATTTATTTTATATTGTATATATATTATTTCCAAAAACTTAAATAATTAGTATTAACGTATTAAAATATTTTTTAACAAAAATTACACTTGTATTACCAACCTTGATGGTGGTAATGGAAAATGAACCAAATCATTATCCATAGAGTCAGTTAACTGTTATAATTTGGAAAATGGATTCATTTATTTGAATAAGATGAGATACGAAGATGTGTGGATTGAATATATTCCATTTGAAATATAAAATTATAGTATATACATGATAATGGAGTTTTTATTATCTATGGTATCAATGGGTTTATGATAATGAATTATAAAAAATGAAATCAAGAGTGGTTGTTTGAGAAAATTACATCTTGAATGTCCACTCCTTAAAAGACCCCTTAAGGAAATGGAAATGGTATTTTGGTGAGACCAAGAGTACATAGATTTGGGGACAGTAGTAAGGAATGTGTTTGGAAGATATTTTAAGACAATAATGTCTTCTGATGAAAATGGTATTGTTGACGGATGGTACATATACAATGGGGAAGTGTGCTTTTGTTTAATTAAATAATGAATATTTTATATTTAGGGCTAACAACATATGGTTGGAAATAATTCCAATGGATTTGATTGATAATTAATATTGTAAATTATTGTAAACGTCACGAAATATATCAACTAAAAAATTACTGGTTATGATCTTATGTATTTCAACTTTCACCTTATAACATTAACCCGCAACATTATTTTTCATTTACTAAAGTAAATAAATATCTTTACCATGGTCACTTGTTTATGTTAAAATATTAATATGAAAACATCATTTAATTTGGAAATATTTTTAAAAATTATGGAATCCATATTAAGGAAATCTATTTATAGTTGTAATAAAATTTAATTCTAAATATGTTAGTTGTATAACTCATAAAAATTATTTTTCTATCATTAAAATCACTGGTTTCAAAATTTCTCATCATGTGAAAACAAATGTAAAACCTTATGTATTATTCCATCCATTAAATAATTTTTTATGAATAATATGATTTAATAAGTTTAAAATTTTTATCAAATAAAAATAATTTCATAAGTTTTATGGTATTTCTTAGAAACAATATTCTCACATTTTTTTAACAAAAATAATTTTTTTAAGAAATTCCCAAAAAAAGACCCTATGATAAATTTGACAGGTTTACTCAAACAATTATGTCCATTTTGTGAAATAAATTTTCTAAAAGCTTAAAAAATTAATTATATATTTTTATAATATAAATATGTAAAAATATCTTTTTGACAAAATGATATATTTGATGTGTAAAATAATTTTATGAAAGATGAATTATTAATTTACAAGGAATAAATAAATTTAAATTAATATAAATATTATTTCAAAATATATTTGATCATATTTTTGCCATCCAATTTAACGAACAATTTATAATGTGCATGTAAAAATAATAAAATTTTAGAGATTGTTTAAGATTAAGGTTTTATGAAACATAATATATCATACATAGTGATCCTTTAAAATATCTAAGAGTTATAGAATCCAATTCTCTCCATAGACATCTATACTTAAAAATCTATTTTTATTTTTCAAACATTGATAATTTATAAGGTCTCTATTTTTAGGGATTGATAAAAAACTCCTTACATTTAACTCTCTATATTGTATTTATTTTTATTAAAAAATATTTAAATTCCATTTACATGATTATTGGTATTAGGTGGAAGCATATTTTGATAGATAACAAGGTCAAAAGGTGAAAATAGTTATTATAGTTATGGATTTAATATTATTGAGGTGTTTCTATCTATATAATATAATATACAATTGAATATAGTGTATTATGGTCCACCAGATTATATTTTGTTTAAAAAATTTATACGAATATGTTGATTATTAGAATGGACTACATATAATATTACCGTTATAAGAAGATCTGAAATTTGTGATAGTTAAGAAAAAATATTACATAACCTATAGATTAATATGTATTTCATGTTATTATTGTTTCCAGTTTTTATCCCTTCTATTTTTCTCATATATTGTCCTTTTCATTCACTCATTACCATTTATATATTTTGAAATTATTTTCATTATATTAATATGTGTAAATTGAACATTAATTCTTGTGGTTGAATCTCATTGAGAAATATCTTTTAATGATGTTGTATTGAAATAAAGATGAATTTAAATTTTACATATTGAATCCCATGACTGAACTAAATTAAATTTGAATCAATTTAAAAGTATATTTTTATTATAAAATTATAATAATTTGTTTTACTAAATAATATATATATATATATATATATATCTTATTTTCATAAATTAATAATTCATCCAATGACATATTTAAATGATAGTCAATCATATACTTGTCTAATATACTTGTAGTTTAATAATAATGAGAATTAGTTTCAATTAATATAGAAATACTAGGGGAATACTATCACGTCCCTATGCACTACCATTGATGAACCAAATTAATATTTATCATAAAATTACACTTTATAATGATCATTGGTATCATAGAGGGAGAACAGTTTTCGATAATATGTTGCAAAATAATAATTGTATGCTATTGTTACATCTAATTTTTTAATGAGATCCTAAAAAATAAATAATTTTATGTAAAAAAATTAAAACTTTTTAATTTTACTAGGATAAATACACAGTTAATAAGATATGTAAGAAAATTCATTATAACGACTGAGTTATATTTTATTTATATTAATTTATTTATGTTGAGTTGATAACTTACCACCCCATTGATTAATTTATATATTATAACATTAATATAATTCCACTAGAATAATTTGAATATAAATAGAAGTATTTTTTTAATATAATCACATTTCAGGTTTAATTAAGTATATATCTATGAAAATAGAAGAATCATTTGAGTATATAGAACCTCAAACAATTCCCTCACCTACCTTTGACCATAGATTCAATATTCAACTACTGAAGTATGTGGATTCCAAATGATATACATCAAATTATGAATTCAATTACATAGTGGAGATCCTTATTCTAGTAGTATTTTGAATAATACATTCATAAGAAATTAGAAATAGTTGAGTGCAATGGTCTCTTTTTATGAATATGTATCTATAATGACTATCTAATTGATACTTATACTTTTTAGTTAGATAATCTATACATAGACACTTATTTGGATGGTAAATGCATGTTATTAATTCACTTTCGTAGTTATTTATATTTCAAATTTATTTCAATAAAATTTTCATTATAGTTTTTAGGTTAGTTTTTAGATTAAATTGTGGGTAAGATTTCATTTTTGATGCAACCAAAAAAATAATCCTTTTAAATTTATTATTATATTTTATTTAATAAATTTTTTATATTGTATATTATTTTTTAATGTTTCATAACATAAATAGAATCAAAATTATTTTATATGTTTATGATACCTTCATGGTGATGATTCTTTGTCGATTTTGAGAAGGTATCTATTTCGAATGCACAATGTGACCATAATTGTTTTTGAGTTGATGCTGAACTTCTTTACATATGAAATGACACAAGATCACCCAAACCTCTAAATTTAACATCATATATAGAATAAGTAATAAAATGGGGTTGATAATTAAAATCACTGAGGCACCCAAGTTAGTGATCTTCTTGTTTCCTTCTCATCATTGGATTCTCTATTACTAAAATGGGTCCCAAATAGATTTAACGAAAATTTTATTTTTCTCATTGATATGTTTGGCTAACTCATACCTAGAAAAGTGCTTCTACCTTAGGTATTGTAGAGTTTTTCATACACTATACCAAAATTAATGTACAAATTACTCAACCAATTTTCCTAAAATGGTACACTATGAAATATCCATGGATTAAGAAGAAAAAAATTGCTATTTTTGGATAGTTCATTCCTCATAATCATTGTGTTCACATCATTTAATGAAAATGAACTATCCACATGATCTTAATAATGAGGTTTTTCTATGATTCCATCCAATATAGAGAGAAAATTATCAGAATTCCCTATACTATATCAATGTGTCAAGGATCCAATATTGGTAAAATCAATAATATTTTCCTCGTACTATGCTTTGGTTGAGAAGAAATACGACATGTCAAAGAAGCTACACAAGGAAAATTTGGAATTGTTTACTTGAGTGCCATTCATGATGATGTAATTATAAATGTATATTTAATAACATCAGGAACTATTTACATAAATGAGATATCAATCTGGGGAGGAGCATCATTGTGAATTCCATGTACACGTTTTGGGATCAGGAGGGTTTGAGGTGTTTAATATATTTTGGAAGAGGTAAATAAGATGTTAGTTATTGTAGTTATTAGAGAATGTTTTTTATTAAAAAAATAATCTTACATATATAACATCACTATATAAGTAGTTCAATAATTGAAATCATAATAATATTATTATAATTAACTTTCTGGATAAATTTTTTCAAAATGGGGATACTAGATTTAGTTGGTGATCTTCATTTTGGAGTTTAATACAAATTATTTTATGATCAGAGTATCCATCATACATAGTGTTTTATGGATCAATATGATGATCAATTTTTATTATTTATATTCATAATATCATGACTACTAGATGTTTTAATGATCCCAATGGAAGAAAAAAGGCGTATAAAATCATTTTTATGAAAACAATTGCCTAAAAAAATTCAGAGGATATTCAGTAGTTACATGCTATTAGTTAGATGTATCCCATCATAGGAACGTTGGAAATTTTCACAATGATTTTGTGAGGTATTTCATCATATGAATTACAAATATGATATGGGTATCAAATGATGTCCATCAAAAGATGAATTTTAATATCATATTTGGGAATTTGTTTTATTTTAAAATGATCATGATGAAGTATCAGGGTGATTAGATATCGGAGTTTGGGTTTGAACAACATAATTATGTTTCTCTATGAAGTCAGTAGATCACTGTTATTGTTGTGAATAAAATTTTAGGTGATATTTATTGAGGACATCAGATAGAGGTAGAGTCTGGATAAATTTTTGTGATGTTCTTGTAATGTTATGTAGGACCTTCAGATGAAATTTCATTACACTGAAGTGATATTACAAATTTTCAATGGGTGAATAATTAATATAATTATTTACTATTAAAATGGATTTTTATAATATTTTTTAAAATATATCAAAATATGATGATGTTGATATGGTTTATAAATATTCAATAAATCACTATGGATGATCATGATTCTCACCGGGTTTTATGAAACATTTAATACATTCATTAATGATATGTTTATGAAAATTAAAAGATGATTGAGGATGATAATGTTTTTCATGAATATAAAAAAATTAAGTTATTTTAATAGAATATAAAAAATTTAAATGAATGGAAATATAAAAAAATTAGTTTTTATTAAGCAGGATAGTAATTTTCAGGTTCAATCATTTCTCATATGAGTGGACCTATATAAAGGGATGTTAATATATCTCGAATGTATAGTATTCACATGAGAATATGATAGGATAAGGACTATGTAGTTTTGTATTTTAATTGTATTGAAATTGGGAAAAAGAATAATTTATAAAATTATATGATATATAACTCCCCTTGGCTTGTACCATATAGACAATATGCAAAAAATGATTGATGAATTAGGGAAAAAGGGGAAGTAGTCATATTGTTGCGGATTAATAGGATGAATGATTCAAAAAATATGTTTTCATTTCAATTAGAATCAGATATACAATATGATGAATTTATCAGTTAATTAATGTAAATGTATTGGTTTAGAAAAATAGAAGGAAATAATCAAATTATACAGGATAAATCAATAAAAAACATTTATCAGATGGGGAACCATTAGAATGAATTAATTTGTTGTCTACACATTGTAAATAATGTAATTAAGAGGCACTTGAAAGAAGAAAAAGTGTGTAGATATATAAAGAATCATGGTGAAAATATACAGAGTCCAATTGGTGACGTTTCATACAGTTTTTATGGAAATATTTGTTACATAATTTACTTGTTCATAGAACAGAAGATATTCTGATTGAATATAGTCAAATTAATGTGTGTGGATATTCCTCAGTTTTTGTAAGAACAACAAAAAATAATTTCATATAGTTTATGGTGTGATATTATATTATTTTTAAACCATTTGAAGGACTATATACTCATAATGAGTAATGAAACCTATAATACAAGTTTTTTTGTGACTTTATATTGTTATTGTTTTTAGTAAAGTTATATATTCCTTCAGGTATTCCTTTTGGGTGTGTGGTTTGAATTAATTTTGGAAGTCTTTTATGGTAACTAATATTTAATAAGATTAAATGTAGACAACCATCTTATTGACTAGTATTCTAGGTAAAATGGATATTTTTTCATCTCCCACAAAATGAAATGTTCCCATTATCCATATTTTAGTTTAGACATGGATGAACTTCATGGACAAAACCTTGTAAAGGAACTTTAGAGTTATTGATAAAATTTTATAAGGGTGGACTCTATATCTATATCTGATTCCCCATTATGATAATGAGTTAGTATATTATGTAGCCACATTTGAGTGAAGATAATGAGACTCAAGAAGCATAATCCTTTGTCATATTAGGGATAGAATACTATTATTTTATTATATAATATCCTCAATTTTATATCATTGTTTCATCTATATTAGGAGGCAAATGTTGTGTTCTATAGATAATCATATTAGCATCTATATTCCCTCCATGGAAACTCTCACGTTATATTCAGATTATACTATTGGAACTGTAAGAACATGTTAGGAATAAGATCCTACGATGTACTATACACCAAAATATATCAATGATTTTCCTCATAATGGGTTGGGGTTATAATATTTCCCACGATCTTCTGTATGGTATAATTACATACATACATAGAATTAGACAGATTATGAGTTTAGGTATACCCATGAGTGGATAATAGTACATGATGTACTGTTCCATTAATATTTCTATAGATATAATCATACATTGGATTATATTCTGATCATTCTAATGAACTCCAATTAGAAAAAATATATATTCATGATTTTGTTCATTATTCCACATTGGAACATGATGATAATCCTTCTAAATGGATGTTTGCCCTTTTTCTCACTCCATGGTAGCTGATAATATATAATGATGATCTCATACAATGAATTAGTAATAATATGATCATGATCTATAGTGACCCACCATTTTATTACATAATTTTTACATCTTTTTTATGATAAATAACATAGTATTAATATCTTCCACAATCAAAATAATTAGTATCATTGGAAAATGACATTTTTATACGTTTAGTAAATAATAATTCATAAACATCATTTAAATGCATCTTAATGTCTTTCATAAATGCTCTCATGTTCCCCTTAGTATGTAAAGACCCGTAAAAATCAAGGGAATGTTTTTCTTAGTTTTCTTTGGGATTTTACAAGAATTTAGTTTCTGACGGAAGCTGATTCCGAGGCCCGGTGAGCCCGGAATAATTTTCATAAGTTTAGCTCGGGTACGTTCAGTGAACGAACGAGCGGGTTTTTCTAACTTTTGGACTGGTGCTCGGAATCGAATCCCGAGGGCACCGATGGAATCGCAGCGCCGGTAATTATTTAAGAACACCTTTTCTAGAGTTGCGTTTCCTCGGGTGTGGTAATTAAAATTTTGGGTAAAGTGAAGAATAAAATAAAATGGTGCAACCAATTTTATTTTTATTTAGAGTAGTTTAACCTAAGTTAAGTGGTTGGAGTGAGACCCACTATATCCTACTCCACTAGGTAGGATATTTGTGGGGTGGGGCCCACACGAGCCCCACCTATTCAACTTTCTCAACCCCAATTAATTATGTAACTGACCCACACCCCATTTAAATAAAAGTCAACTATTAATTAATTAATTGAGTAGGTTGTTCGATTTAATTAAATCTTGGTTTCATTTTGAATTTCAAATGAATTTTTGACTTGTGTGTTAATTAAATAAGACTAAGTCTAATTTAGTGAGAGGTTAGTTCGTGGTGCGAGAGGATTTAAAGAGGAAGGCTCTAAGTTCCGAAGGACGTTCTTCCTCCTTGAAGAACGCGATGAACGCACCGTCGTCGACGAAGAACACCGAACTCCGATGAAGGATGACTTTGAGAGATGCCTTCCTCAGAGATCGATGACGCGACGCCATGTACCGCGACGCCAACAACCCTCTCCTTCCGCGACGCCATCTTCCGCGACGTTCAATTCCACGACGAACCTTCGTTCAACGATTTCATCCATGTAGGGGATTATTAGTTTTTGTTCATGAATACTTCCATCGGCGTTATTCTTTTTCAAATTGGACCGCCTGTTATCGAAATAACGGGAGGAGGTCGGACCGCACGAACACGATCGACTCTCATCCACCCTTGATGCTTGAATTTTGTTGCGGCACGAGCAAGGCAGCGCAGTTCCATTGCACCGTGCGGAAATAATGAATAATGGGCGAAGAAGCGCGGTGTCGTCATGCCGCACTGTTGAAGTCGAAAAAAGACGCGGCACCATCGCACCGCGCCGGAGAACCTCGTAGTGGCCGCGGCCGGAGCGGGGCCGCCCTGGAGGGGCGCGGCGTCGTCGCGCCGCGCCGTGCCGGTCGGACCAAGGAGGGCGGGACCGCGGCGGTCCCGCGGAAACAGCAACCGGCCGGCCGGACTAGGCCAGCAGGTCACCAAGAAGGCCGGGGGTCGTAACCCCCAGCTAGACGAAGGACCGGACCCCCACACGGGGGCTGCGGTTACACCAACAGGGGGGCAGCGCACCCCCCTTCTGCTCGACTGTTTCGGCTGAGCCGCTTGGCCACGCCGACCGGCCGAGCACACTAGGCCGGGCCAGGCCGCGCTGGCCAGGCTGGGCCATGCCCTCGGCCCGAGCCGCGCCATAATGGGCCGGAACCAGACCCGGTTCGGGTCGACCCAGGGGGTATCGGGCCGGGTCGGACTGGGCCTGAACCACCTATTTCCGGACAGATTTGTTCAAACACCGGTATCTTGGGCTAATGACCTCTGATCGACGCACCGTCAGTTAAGATGTGATCCTTGGATCGAGACAGTCATTTCGGTATATTACACTCAAGGTTTCGGAGAACATGGGGTTTGACCGGGTTGGTTCGAACACGAAAGCAATCGGGCCCTCGGAGGGGAAACACTTATAACTTGAGGTTCGGATGTCCGATTGACATACCATCGACTAAGTTGGTTTCATATTAGTGAGATGGACCTTTTGTCTTATTCCGCTCGAGGTTTGAACACAGTTGGAGTATGTCCGGGTTGGTTTTGACTTAAAATCCAACCGGGCCCCTGGAACGAAATAGCCAATAACTCTCAGACCGGGCGTCTGATTGATGCGCTGTCTATCACGTTGAGTTCCTTTTGACGATACGGAACTTTGGGATACATATACTCTGGACTTCGTGTCAGTTGATTTATCACCCCTCGGCTCATGGAGCAGAACCTCCAGAAACGAGCTTTCTATGTGCGGGAACCCTAGAGCTGGCTGCGACTGCAAAAAACGATGAAGACTGCATGGGAATCCTCCGTGGGTTCTACAGCGACGACTACATCACTCAGCGATCCTGTATGGATCAGTACTACGGATCCTATGTGGGTCAGATCCTGTGCGGGTCTGCGCTCAGCGGTCCTGTGTGGGCCAGCGCATACCGATCCTATGTGGGTCAGATCCTGTGTGGGTCATTGAGGGGGTTAGTAACCATAAATCCAGTGTGGGTCATTGCGGGAGTTAGTACCTATCGATCCTTTGTAGGTCATTGCGGGGGTTAGTACCTATCGATCGTATGTGGGTCTGACGACTTAGGTGAATCAGTGGCTATATTTGATCATCTCTATTGTCTTACGAAGAATTATACCTTCGTGAGATAAGTCTTGACTTTCAATCTTTATCTTTGATAAGATTGACTTTATATCCTGTGTGGATTACATTATCCTCTCATGTGTGGATTGTGTTGTGAATTCCTATGTGGAACGGGTTACGTTCTTTTGTGTGGACTGGGTTATACTTGGGCTCAGATGTTAGAGCCGAATAGAAATTGATGACTTAGGTATATGTATGGGCATATACCTAAGTAGTGTTGGATTTTACTTTGTGATTGTATCTTTCCTCTTTGGATTATCCTTTGTGGATTTTGGGAGACTTTCGAGGGTCTCGGGGTCCCTACTGAGTATTGTTATATTCACCCCTGAACGGGCTATGCCTGCACCTTGTTGTGTTGGTTGCAGATGACGGGAAGCACTGACAGAGGCCGAGTGTTTGAGGATTGAACGGTACCCGGAGGAGGACCTCACGATGAGTCAGTATCCGGAGTTGGACTTCACGACGAGACGATACTCAGAGGAGGTTGACGGGCGAGAGCGTTGTGGAGGCTATCTGTACCTACACTTTAGGTAGGACATGTGGTGGACGATCCAGGAGCTGCGCTATCTGTACCTACCCTATAGGTAGGATCCGAGGTGGACGACAAAGGAGAAACTTCTATTCTTCCAGCTGCTTGTCTTCCTGTTGTACTTTCGTTCTGTTGTAGCTATACTTTCAATTGAGGTTGTATTCTGGCCCATTTACTTTTCAGAACATCCTTTTTTACTTAGTGTATCACTTCCGTTTGTACTCTGTGCTATTTTGTTTACTTTTATAAAGGAAATTCCTTCCCATTTACGGGATTTACGCCTTTGGTTCTAGAGTCTAGCCCCTGGACTATGGAAGGCGGGCTTGGGGTAGTCATGGCACGGGCCCCAAGGACGGGTCATGACAAATTGGTATCAGAGGTGTTCGGTTCTACCGTAGAACTCAGGACTCTGATCTTTTTTCTACGTGAAGCAATCGTGTTAAGGGTACTGAGTGTGGTTATCAGTCCAGGGAGTCCAGTGTTGGTGCGGTGGCCGACGTATCTATACACCAGGACCCTGAATTCTGATTTCTGACATAGTGCACGAAGACACTGATTGCATGTGTGAATCAAGTTTTCTCTGTGATTACTTTGTGTCAGCTCACCAGGAATACTGTGTCAACCGTGGCGTACCTGATTCTTTTCAGGATGGCTCCACGATGGCAGCCAGCTAGGGTTCTGAGTTTTTTACGTGACGACAGCCCACCGAGTGATGAGGCCTCAGTGCAGGGCCCTATTACTGCGGAGGCACCGACGGTACCACTATCAACCGAGCCACCGATGCTACCATCCCCAGCCGCTGAGAGTGCCTGTTGCCTTGGCGTACTGTTCAAGTTTCAGTGTAAGAGAAAGACCAGGTTACGCAGGGAGACGGACCCTCAGGCATCCGAGGATTGGCTGGAGGCGATTGTGCGAGTTTTTGGGTTAGTGGGGACACCAGCTGACCTCATGGTGATCCTCGCAGCAAGCCTCTTGCACGCGGCAACATGCAGATGGTGGAGCATTATGCTCCTGGTGCACAATGAAACTTCACTTCTCTAGACGGACTTTGAGAGCCTCTTCTTCTTGGAGTTCATCCCATCCACCCTCTGTACGGTGCACATCCTGGAGCTACTACAGTTGCGGCAGGGAAGCTTGACGGTCGTCCAGTACTTGGCGAGATTTACCGATCTCTCACGCTATTCGACGGACATGTTACGAGACCCATTCTTTCATGCCCGGACCTTCGAGCAGGGATTGAGGCATGAGATCAGGGCATCACTGATCTCCCATAGTATTCTAATGCAGTAAGGAGTACTGGAGAAAGCCCTTCTCATTCAGAGCTTTCTTGGTGAGCCTACATCATCAGCGAGACCTACCGCTGGGCGGCACGTAGCGGAGTCTTCTGTAGCCGGAAGTAGACAGATGTCATAGAGGTCCAAGTGGACCAGGCCATCAGGTGGACGACCACAAGATACTGGCTCGGAGGTGTGGGGAACATGCAGCAGAACCCGTCTTATGAGTGGAAGACAGTCCTATGCATGAGGCGGGTGGAGCCACTTGGCTCGTGACTTCCAGACCCGCCATGTAGAGGGCCAACAGACTGTTGAGGAACCACCCAGGCAGAGGCAGAGGTTCAGCCATGGCAGCCCGTAGGGAGCAGGTGGATGAGGCCGAGGATCTGGTCAAACAGTTGGTGGTGGACGACATTTTGAGGTTCTACCACCACCACCACCACCAGGAGGACCACCCCGACCACAGGGGAGAGCACAACTTCAGCCAGCTAAAGCTTACGATCATGGAGCTCTGGAAGCAGGCGGAAAAGTGTGGGACTAGCTTCAGGCATGGAGGCCTTTTCCCATAATGCCTCTAGCATCGTTGTTTGTGCTTCTTTGTGTCGCTGTACTTTGAGTTTTAGTAATAAAAGTCATTTCCAATAGTGACGTTTTCTTTCTTGTCTTTTTTCTGTTAATACTAAGAGGTTCCGGTAAAACAATGTTGACTTGACCCTCACATACGTGATTCCTACTGGAGGAGACCCAGTGACCACACACTAATGCCGATAGTGTGACTCAACCTTGGAGGCGAGAGTAACGGTTGGATCTCATTTTAGCAGTGTCGAGGCCTTACGACGTCATCCATGCCATGATTTACTGATCATGATGGGGTTGACAGTATTAGGCAAGGAACATGGTTCATCCAGGGGACGACACCAGATTTCTCTTTTCTAGAAAAATAGAATTTTTTGTAGCTTTGCAGAACGTTAAGGAAGAAGGGGAAACAATTTTTATGGTCAGAAAGATGTCAGCAGGGCTTCCAGGAGCTGAGACAGAGGTTGACCATCGCACCTATCTTTCAGATACTCGGGGAGGCGACAGAGTAGCTATCCGCTTTGAAGATATCCATCGTGGATAGTGATGGAGTAGCCTTCCTACAGTCACTCACAGTCACTCCTCCACTTCTTCAGCGGGTCAGAGAGGCACAACATGGGGACGTTGACTGTGAGATGTGGCGTGCACCGATATCATCAGGACTGGCACCTGATGGATTCTCTGTGGGAGGAGTGCACGTCATCCTTTTCAGAGGATGTACCATGGTACCAGTTTCTTTACTAGTGGAGGTGCTAAGGGAGTTTCACACATCCCTTTTAGCGGTACATCCAGGAGTGGAGAAGATATACCAGGACCTTAGAAGACAACACTGGTGGCCGGGTGTGAAGAAGGCTATAGGAGAGTTCGTTTCTCGATGCCTCACCTGCCAGTAGGTGAAAGTGGAGCACCAGGTACTATCAGGCTTTGTACAACCCTTGGAGGTCCTGGAGTGGAAGTGGGACATGATATCTATGGACTTCGTGACTGGACTTCAACACACTTACAGAGGTCATGACTCCATTTGGGTGATTTTCAACCGACTCACCAAGTCATCCCACTTCTTACCCATTAGAGAGCAGGGCTCAGTGGAGAGCTAGGGATGCCTCTACGTTCAGGAGATTGTATGGCTTTATGGGGTACCATCTTCTATCATCTCTGATCGAGATGCTTGCTTTACTTCCCAGCTTTGGAAGGGGTTGCAGGAGGCATTCGTGACACAACTACGCCTGAGCAGCGCCTTTCACCCTCAGACGGATGGTCAGATGGAGAGGACCATTCAGACTCTCTAGGACATGCTCCGCGCATGTGTCCTAGACTTTTTTCATAGTTGAGAGGACCACCTACCCTTAGTGGAGTTCACGTACAACAACAGCTACCACTCCACCATCGCGATGGAACCGTACAAGGCGTTGTATGGCCGACCTTGCAGATCACCGCTGTGCTGGATAGTCCCTGGGAAGTCAGCAGTTGTGGGACCGAAGATGGTCCAGGCCACAATGGAGAAGGTCCAGGTCATCCAGGAGCGGATGAGGACAGTTCAGAGCTGGAAGAAGTCTAATGCTGATAGGAGGCGGAGGCCTCTAGAGTTTGAGGATGGTGACCACGTCTTCTTGAGGGTCTCACCGCGACGGGGATTACAGAGAATTGACCGAGTTGGAAAGCTGTCTCCACGCATCGTCGGACAATTCCAGGTCCTCAGTAGGATTGGCGAGGTGGCTTATCACCTGGCTCTACCACTTCACTTGCACCGGGTGCACGACGTCTTCCACCTATCTCGTCTTAGGAGATACGTACACGACCCGACACATATCTTTGATGATGTGGCGACTTTTGTGAAGGTCCCGATGGAGATCGAGGATTGAATAGAGCAGGTCCTACATGGACGGTCAATTCCTCTAGTGCACATCAGATGGAAGCATGGTAACCTCCAGGAGAGAACATGGGAGCAGATGTCTCACATGCGTGCTCAGTACCCACATTTGTTTCCCTAGAGTATGGTGTATCATTATGGGGACGTAAAGCCCTGATGTGGGGGTAATGTAAAGACCTGTAAAATTCAATAGAAAATTTTTCTTAATTTTATTTGGGATTTTAGAAGAACGCAGTTTCTGACGGCACCTAATTACGAGGTCCGGTGAGCCCAGAATAATTTTCTGAAGTTTAGCTCGGGTACGTTCATTGAACGAACGAGCGGGTTTTTCTAACTTTTGGACCGGTGCTCGGAATCAAATTCCAAGGGCACCGTTGGAATCTCAACGCCAGTAATTGCTTAGGAACACCTTCTTTGGAGTTGTGTTTGCTCGGGTTTGGTAATTAAAATTTTGGGGTATGTGAAGAATAAAATAAAATGGTGCAACCAATTTTATTTTTATTTAAAGTAGTTTAACCTATGTTAAGTGGTTGGAGTGAGACCCACTATATCCTACTCCACTAGGTAGGATATTTGTGGGGTGGGGCCCATACGGGCCCCACCTATTCAACTTTCTCAACCCCTATTAATTATGTAACCCACTCACACCCCTTTTAAATGAAAGTCAACTCTTAATTAATTAATTGAGTAGGTTATTCAATTTAATTAATTCTTGGATTCATTTTGAATTTTAAATTAATTTTTGGCGTGTCTGTTAATTAAATAAGACTAAGTCTTATTTCGTGAGAGGTTAGTTCGTGGTACGAGAGGATTTAGAGAGGAAGGCTCTAATTTCTGAAGGACGTTCTTCCTCCTTGAAGAACGCGAAGAATGCACCGTCGCCGATGAAGAACGCCGACCTCCGACAAAGGACGACGGTGAGAGATGCCTTCCTCAGAGATCGACGATGCGACACCATGTACCAAGACGCCAACGACCCTCTCCTTCCGCAACGCCATCTTCCGCAACGTTCAATTCTGGGACGAACCTTCGTTAAATGATTTCTTCGAGGTAGGGTATTATTTGTTTTTTTTTCATGAATACTTCCATCGCCATTATTCGTTTTCAAATTGGACCGCCAGTTATCGCAATAACGGGAGGAGGTCGGACCGCATGAACACGGCCGACTCTCGTCCCTCCTTGATGCTTGAATTTTGTTGCGGCACGAACAAGGCAGCGTAGTGCCGTTGCACCGCGCAGAAATAACAAAAAATGGGCGGAGAAGCGCGGTGTCGTCGCACCGCGTCGTTGAAGTCGAACAAAGGTATGGAGCCATTGCGCCACGCCGGAGAACCTCAAAGAGTCCGTGGCCGGATCGGGGCCGTGGAGGAGGGGCGCGACGTCGTCGCCCCGCGCCAGTCGGACCAAGGATGGTGGGACCGCGGCAGTCCCGTGGCAGCAGAAACCGTCCAGCCGGACTGGGCCGACCGGTCACTGATAAGGCCGGGGGTCGTAACCCCCAACTGGTCGAAGGAGCGGGCCCCGACATGGGGGCTGCGGTTACACCAACAGGGGGGCAGTACGCCCCCCCCTTCCGCTCGGCCATTTCAGCCGAGCCGCCTGGCCACGCCCTAATGCGCTGGACCCGGACCCGGTTCGGGTCGACCCTGTTCGGGTTAACCCAGGGGGTATCGGGCTGGGTCGAACCGGGCCCGAACATCCTATTTCCAGACAGTTCTGTTCAAACGCTTGTATCCTGGGCTACGAACCTCCGATCGGCGCACCGTCAGCTGCGATGTGATCCTTGTATCAAGCCGGTCGTTTTGGTATATTACAATCAAGGTTTCAGAGAACATTGGGTTCATCTGGTTGGTTTGAACACAAAACCAACCAGGCCCTCGGAGCAAAAACGCTTATAACATGAGCTTCGGACGTCCAATTGACGTACCGTCGACCTTTTTGGTTTCCTCTTAGTGAGACAGACCATTTTTCTTACTCCTATCGAGGTTTGGATGCAGTTGGAGTATGGTCGGGTTGGTTTTGACTTAAAAACCAATCGGGCCCCTGGAACGAAATAGCCAATAACTCTCAGACCGGGTGTCGGATTGACTCGTCGTCTGTCACGTTGAGTTCCTTTTGACGATACGGAACTTTGGGATACATCAACTCCGGAAATCGTGTCAGTTGATGTATCAGCCCCTTGGCTCGTGGAGCAGACCCTCCCGAAACGATCTTGCTGTGTGCGGGAACCCTAGAGCTGGCTGCGACTGCGACAACGATGACGACTGTATGATAATCCTCCGTGGGTTCGACAACGACGACTACATCACTCAGCGATCCTGTGTGGATCAGTGCTACCGATCCTGTGTGGGTCAAATCCTGTGTGGGTCAACGCTCAGCAGTCCTGTGTGGGCCAGTGCATATCGATCCTGTGTGGGTCAGATCCTGTGTGGGTCATTGAGGGGGTTAGTACCTATCAATCCTGTGTGGGTCATTGCGGGGGTTAGTACCTATCGATCCTTTGTGGGTCATTGCGGGGGTTAGTACCTATCAATCCTATGTGGGTCCGACGGCTTAGATGAATCAGTGGCTACATCTGATCATCTCTATCGTCTTACGAAGAAGTATACCTGTGTGAGATGAGTCTTGACTTTCAATATTTGTCTTTGA
The DNA here is from genome assembly GCA_963277665.1 of Viscum album. Taxonomy (NCBI): domain Eukaryota; kingdom Viridiplantae; phylum Streptophyta; class Magnoliopsida; order Santalales; family Viscaceae; genus Viscum; species Viscum album. The sequence continues at coordinate 1,986,129,094 of OY728119.1, forward strand.
TAAGATTGAATTGATATCCTATGTGGATTACGTTATTCTTTCCAATGTGGATTGGGTTGTGAATTCCTATATGGAACGGGTTACGTTTTCTTGTGTGGACTGGGTTGTACTTGGTCTCCGATGTTGGAGCCGAATTGGAATTGATGACTTAGGTATATATATGGGCATATACCTAAGTAGTGTTGGATGTTACTTCATGATTGTATCTTTCCTTTGTGGATTATCCTTTGTGGATTTTGGGAGACCTTCGGGGGTCTCGGGGTCCCTACTGAGTATCGTTATACTCACCCCTACACGGGCTATGCCCGCACCTTGTGAGTTGGTTACAGATGATGGGCAGTGTTGACAGAGGCCGAGTGTTCAAGGACTGGATGGTACCCGTAGGTGGACCTCATGACGAGTCAATATCCGGAGGTGGACTTCACGAAGAGACTATACTCAGAGGAGGTTGACGGGAGAAAGCGTTGTGGAGGCTATCTGTACCTACCCTTCAGGTAGGATCTGTGGTGGACGATCCTGGAGCTGCGCTATCTGTACCTACCCTACAGGTGGGATCCGAGGTGGACAACCTAGGATCTACTTCTATTCTTCCAGCTGCTTGTCTTTCTGTTGTACTTTCGTTCAGTTGTAGCTGTACTTTCGATTGGGTTTGTATTCTGGCCCATTTACATTTCAGCACTTCCTTTTGTACTTAGTGTATCATTTCTGCTTGGACTCTGTGGTGTTTTGTTTACCTTTATAAAGGCAATGACTTCCAAGTTATCAGGATTTATGCCTTTGGTGCTAGTCGCCAGCCCCTGGCCTATGGAAGTCGGGCTTGGGGAAGTCACGGCATGGGCCCCGAGGACGGGTCATGACAAATTGATATCAGAGGTGTTCGGTTCTACCGCAGAACATAGGACTTTGATCATTGTTCTATGTGAAGCAATAGTGTTAAGGGTATTGAGTGTGGTTATCAGTCCAGGGATTATAGTGTTGGTGCGGCAGCCGACGTATCCGTACCCCAGGACCCTGACTTCTTATTTCTAACTTAGTGCACGAATACACTGATTGCATGTGTGATTCAAGATTTTTCTATGATTACTTTGTGTCAGCTCACCAGGTATACTATATCAACCGTGCCACACCTGTTTCTTTTCAGGATGGCTCCACAATGGAAGCCAGCTAGGGTTCCGAGTTTTGTACGTGACGACAGCCCACCGAGTGACGATGCCTCGGTGCAGGGCCCTATTACTGCGGAGGCACCGGCGGTACCATGACCCGCCGATCCACCGATGCTACCAGCCCCAGCCACTGAGAGTGCACGTCACCATGGTGACCTGCATGAGTTTCAGTGTCAGAGACCACCCAGGTTCCACAGGGAGATGGACCCTCAGGCAGTCGATGATTGGATGGAGGTGGTTTTGCAAGTTTTCAGGTTAGTGGGGACACCATCTGGCCTCATGGTGATCCTCGCAGCAAGCCTATTACACGGGGCAGCAGGCAGATGGTGGAGCATGATGCTCCAGGTGCACGATGAGGCATCACTCCTCTGGACGGACATTGAGAGCCTCTTCCACTCGGAGTTCGTCCCAGCCACCCTTTGTGCGGTGCACATCCAGGAGCTACTACAACTACAGCAGGGCAACTTGACGGTCGCCCAGTACTCGGCGAGATTACCCATCTCTCGTGCTATTCGACGGACATGGTATGAGACCCATTCTTCCAGGCCCGGACCTTTGAGCAGGGATTGAGGCATGAGATCAGGGCATCTCTGATCTCCCTCATCATTCTGACGCAGGCAGGAGTACTAGAGCGAGCCCTTATCATTCAGAGCTTTCTTGCTGAGCCAACACCAGCAGCGAGACCTACCGTAGGGCGGCACGTAGCGGAGTCTTCTACATCCAGTAGTAGACAGATGTCATAGAGGTCCAAGCAGACCAGACCATCAGGAGGATGACCAAAGGATACTGGCTCGGAGTTGCGGGGAACACGCAGCAGAACCAGTCTTACGAGTGGAAGATAGTGCTATGCATGCAGCGGGCAGAGCCACTTGGCTCGTGACTGCCCGGCCCTCCATGTAGAGGGCCAGCAGACGGTTAAGGAACCACCCAGGAAGAGGCAGAGGTTCGGCCGTGGTGGCCCGTAGGGAGCAGGTGGACGAGGTCGAGGAGATGGTCGAGCGGCTGGTGGTGGACGACGTTTTGAGTCTCTACCACCACCACCACCACCAGGAGGTCCACCCCGACCACAGGGGAGAGCACAACTTCAGGTAGCTGAAGCTTATGATCATGGAGCTCTGGAAGCGGGTGGAAAAGTGTGGGACTAGCTCCAGGCATGGAGGCATTTTCCCATAATGCCTCTAGCATTGTTGTTTATGCTGCTTTGCATCCTTGTACATTGAGTTTAAGTAATTAAAGACATTTGTAATAGTGGTGTTTTCTTTCTTGTCTTTTGTATGTTAATACTAAGAGGTTCCGGTAAAAAACTATTGACTTGAACCTCACATACGAGATTCCTACTGGAGGAGACGATGTGACCACACACTGATGCCGACAGTGTGAATCAATCTTGGAGGCGAGAGTAACGGTTGGATATTTTTGTAGCAGCGTCGAGGCCTTACGACGTCATCCATGGTATGATTTAACTGATCATGACGGGATTGACAGTATTAGGCAAGGAATGTGGTTCATCCAGGGGATGAGACCAGATTTCTCTTTTCGGCAAAAGAGAAATCTTTGTAGCTTTACAGAATGTTAAGGAAGAAGGGGAAACCCTTCGTATGGTCAGACAGATGTGAGCAGGGCTTCCAGGAGCTGAGACAGTGGTTGACCATCGCACCTATCTTTCATCTACATGGGGAGGTGACAAAGCAGCTTGCCGCTTTGCAGATATCCTTCATGGATAGTGATGGAGTATCCTTCCTACAGTCACTCATAGTCACTCCTACACTTCTTCAGCGGGTTAGAGAGGCACAACATGGGGACATTGACTATGAGACGTGGCGTGCACAGATATCCTCAGGACATGAGCCTGATGGATTCTCTGTGGGAGGAGAGCACGTCATCCGTTTTAGAGGACGTACCATGGTACCAGTTGCTTTACAGGAGGAGGTGCTGAGGGAGTTTTACACTTCCCTTTTAGCGGTACATCCAGGAGTGGCGAAGATGTACCAGGACCTCAGAAGACAACACTGGTGGTCGGGTATAAAGAAGGCTGTAGTAGAGTTCATTTCTCGATGCCTCACCTGCTAGTAGGTGAAGGCGGAGCACCAGGTACCAGCAGGCTTGGTACAACCCTTGGATGTCCCGGAGTGGGAGTGGGACGAGATATCTATGGACATCGTGACTGGACTTCAACACACTTACAGAGGTCACGACTCCATTAGGGTGATTGTCGACCGACTCACCATGTCGGACCACTTCTTACCCATCAGAGAGCAGGGATCAGTGGAGAGCTTGGGACGCCTCTACATTCAGGAGATTGTACGGCTTCATTGGGTGCCATCTTCTATCGTCTCTGATCGAGATGCTCGCTTTACTACCCGGCTTTACAAGGGGTTTCAGGAGGCATTCGGGACGCAGCTACGCCTGAGAACTTCCTTTCACCCTCAGACGGATGGTCAGACGGAGAGGACCATTCAAACTCTCTAGGACATTCTTCGCGTATGTGTCCGAGACTTTGGTCACGGCTAGGAGGACCACCTACACTTAGTGGAGTTCATGTACAAAAATAGCTACCACTCCACCATCGGGATGGAACCATACAAGGCGTTGTATGACCGACCTTGCAGATCACCGCTGGGCTGGACAGACCCTGGGAAGTCAGCACTTGTGGGATCAGAGATGGTCCAGGCCATGACGAAGAAGTTCCAGGTCATCTAGGAGCGGATGAGGACAGTTCAGTGCCGGTAGAAGTCTTATACGGACAGGAGGCAGAGGCCTCTAGAGTTTGAGGATGGCGACCATGTCTTCTTGAGGGTCTCACCACGACGGGGATTACGGAGATTTGGATGAGGCGACAAGTTGTCTCCATGCTTCGTCGGACCAATCCAGGTCCTCAGCTGGATTGGTGAGGTGGATTATCACCTGGCTCTACCACCTCAGTTTCACCGGGTGCACGACGTCTTCCACGTATCTAATCTTAGGAGATACGTGCACGACCCGACGCATATCTTTGATGATGGGGTGACTTTTGCGGAGGTCCCGGTGGAGATCGAGGATCGACTGGAGTGGGTCATACATGGACGGTCGATTCCTCTAGTGTGCATCATATGGCAGCACGGGAACCTCCAGGAGAGCACTTGGGAGAGGAAGTCTCAGATGCGTGCTCAGTACCCATGTTTGTTTCCCTAGTTTATGGTGTATCTTTACGAGGATGTAAAGCCTTGAGGTGGGGGTAATGTAAAGACCCGTAAAATTCAAGAGAAATTTTTTCTTATTTGTCTTTGTGATTTTAAAAGAACGTAGTTTCTGATGGAACCTAATTCTGAGGCCCAGTGAGCCTGGAATAATTTTCCGAAGTTTAGGTCGGGTGCATTAAGTGAACAAACGACTGGGTTTTTCAAACTTTTGGACCAGTGCTCTAAATCAAATTCCAAGGGCACCGATGGAATCGAAGAGCCGGTAATTGCTTAGGTACACCTTTTTTGGAGTTTCTTTTGCTCGAGTGTGGTAATTAAAATTTTGGGTTAAGTGAAGAATAAAATAAAATTGTGCAACCAATTTTATTTTTATTTAAAGTAGTTTAACCTATGTTAAGTGGTTGGACTGGGACCCACTATATCCTACTCCAATAGGTATTATATTTGGGGGTTGGGGCCCACACGATCCCCACCTATTCAAGTTCCTCAACCCCTATTAATTATGTAACCCACCCGCACCCCTTTTAAATGAAAGTCAACACTTAATTAATTAATTGAGTAGGTTATTAAATTTAATTAATTATTGGATTCATTTTTAATTTCAAATGAATTTTTTTCTTGTGTGTTAATTAAATAAGACTAAGTCTTATTTCGTGAGAGGTTAGTTCGTGGTGTGAGAGGATTTAGAGAGGAAGGCACTATGTTCTGAAAGACATTCTTCCTCTTGAAGAATGCGAAGAACGCACCATCGCCGACAAAGAACTACGACCTCTGATGAAGGAAGACGGTGAGAGACGACTTCCTCAAAGATCGATGATGCGACACTATGTACCGCAACGCCAACGACCCTCTCCATCCGCGACGACTTCTTCTGGGACATTCAATTCCGCGACGAACCTTCGTTCAACGATTTCATCGAGGTAGGGGATTATTTGTTTTTGTTCATGAATACTTCCGTCGTCGTTCTTCGTTTTCAAATTGGACCACCTATTATCGCAATAACGGGAGGAGGTTAGACTGCACGAACATGGACGACTCTCCTCCCCCCTTATTCTTGAATTTTGTTGCATCACGAGCAAGGCAGCGTGGTGCCGTTGCACCGCGCGGAAATAATAAAGATTGGACGGCGAAGCGCGGCGCCGTCGTGCCGCACCGTTGAAGTCGAACAAAGCCGCGGTGCCGTCGCGCCGTGCAGGAGAACCTCGAAGAGGCCGCGGCTAGAGCGGGGCCACGGCGGAGGAGCGCGGCATTTCCGCGCCGTGCCGGTCGAACCAATGCCGTGGCGGAGCAGGGAGTGGCGGCCGGCTTCCGGCTGCCGGAGCAGGAGGGCGGGACTGCGGCGGTCCCGCGACACGAGAAACCGGCAGGCCGGACCGGGCTGGCCGGTCACCAGGAAAGCCAGGGGTTGTAACCTTGGCTGGTCGAAGGAGCGGCCCCCCACATGGGGGTCGCGGTTACACCAATAGGGGGGAAGCACTCTCCCCCATCCGCTCGTCCGTTTCGGTCGAGCCGCCTGGACGAGCGCGCTAGGCCGGGGCCTCACCTAGGCTGGGCCGGGTCGCGCTGGCGGGGCCGGGCCATACCACCGGGCCGGGCCGTACCCTAATGGGCTGGACCCGGACCGGGTCGGCCCAGGGGGGTATCGGGTCGGGTCGGACCGGCCCGAACCCCCAAATTCTGGACAGTTCTGTTCAAATGCCGATATCTTATGCTACAAAACTCTGATCGACACACCATCAGTTGCAATGTGATCCTTGGATCGAGATTGTAGTTTCGGTATATTACAATCAAGGTTTCGGAGAACTTTGGGTTAGGTCGGGTTGGTTCGAACACGAAACCAACTGGGCCCTTGGAGCGGGAACACTTATAACTTGAGCTCCGGACGTCCAATTGACGTACCGTCGACTTTGTTTGTTTCCTCTTAGTGAGGCGGAACTTTTGGAATACTCTGCTTGAGGTTTGGATGTAGTTGGAGTATGTCCAGGTTGGTTTTGACTTAAAAACCAACCGGGCCCCTGGAACGAAAAATCCAATAACACTGAGACCGGGATTCTGATTGACGCACCATCTGTCACATTGAGTTCCATTTGACGATAAAAAGCTTTGGGATACATCAACTCCGGACTTCGTGTCAGTTGATGTATCATCCCCTCGGCTCATGGAGCGGACCCACCTGAAACGATCTTGTTGTGTGCGGGAACTCTAGAGATGGATGTGACTGCGACAACGATGAAGACTACATGGGAATCCTCCGTGGGTTCGACAGCGACGACTACATCACTCAGCGATCCGGTGTGGATCAGTGCTACCGATCCTGTGTGGGTCAGATCCTGTGTGGGTGAGCGCTCATTGGTCCTGTGTGGGCCAGTGCATACCGATCCTGTGTGGGTTAGATCTTGTTTGGGTCATTGAGGGGGTTAGTACCTATCAATCATTTGTGGGTCATTGCGGGGATTAGTACCTATCGATCCTTTGTGGGTCAATGCGAGCGTTAGTACCTATCGATCCAATGTGGGTCTGACGGCTTAGATGAATCAGTGGATACATCTGATCATCTCTATCTTCTTACGATGTAGTATACCTGTGTGAGATGAGTCTTGACTTTCAATCTTTATCTTTGTTAAGATTTACTTGATATCCTGTGTGGATTACGTTATGAATTCATGTGTGGATAGGGTTGTGAATTCCTATGTGGAACGAGTTACGTTTTCCTGTGTGGACTGGGTTGTACTTGGGCTCAGATGTTGGAGCCGAACGGGAATTGATGACTTAGGTATATATATGGGCATATACCTAAGTAGTGTTGGATGTTACTTCATGATTCTATCTTTCCTTTGTGGATTATCCTTTGTGGATTTTGGGAGACATTCAGGGGTGTCGGGGTCCCTACTGAGTATCATTATACTCACCCATTCATGGGCTATTCCCGCACCTTGTCGTGTTGGTTGCAGATGACAGGGAGCACTGACAGAGGCCGAGTGTTCGAGGACTGGACGGTACCCGGAGGTGGACCTCACGACGAGTCAGTATCCGTAGGTGGACTTCACGATGAGACGATACTCGGAGGAGGTTGACGGGAGAGAGCATTGTGGAGTCTATCTGTACATACCCTTCAGGTAGGATCCGTGGTGGAAGACCTTGGAAGTACTTCTATTCTTCCACCTTCTTTTCTTTCTGTTGTACTTTCGTTCAGTTGTAGTTGTACTTTCGATTGGGTTTTTATTCTGGCCCATTTAATTTTCAGCACATCCTTTTGTACTTAGTGTATTACTTCCACTTGTACTCTTTGGTGGTTTGTTTACTTTTATAAAGGAAATGCCTTCCGAGTTATTGGGATTTACACCTTTGGTGCTAGTCGCTAGCCCCTGGCCTATGGAAGGCGGGCTTTGGGTAGTCACGGCACGGGCCTCGAGGACAGGTCGTGACATAGTACTTTGATTCACTTGAGGATATATATCATAATATGGGGTGAGCTAAAATCCCAATAAATTGTAAATGAAATTTAATGTAATAAGATACAAGAATCAATAATATATTAGTAAGCATTATAATCATCATCATTTCATAATCATGGAATCATAATCAATACCATAAGGTAATCACTTGAAAAAGGAATGTAATGTGGCAGATCCATATTAATGAAACATCATAAGAATGTTGAATAATGAAACAAAATGTTTTAAAACATTATAGTATCTTGTTCATGAATAATACAAACAATACATAATTTATATGACATTATCCAATTCATTATAAGGATATATAACCCTAAGGTCACAGGTCACATCATAATATGATCACAATCATGCATACCACTGGTAATGAGAACATATACCATTTATAGTCATGAAAAACCGCAGGGAATGGATTGAGATTCATATAGATTTTATAAGGAATGAATAAATGAATATTCCATGGTGTTCCTAATTATAAAGGGGGAAAATATATTTTTCATAAAATATAATCTTTTTTGAGTGAAGAATAAATACCTCAAGTTGAGTCAATGAGATGTTTTGGTAACTGAAGTCCACATAGAAAATTATTATAATTGAAATATAAATATTTTCAATAAGGTAGAATTATGTATATTCCCAAAATAGTAAAATATCAGTGAATTGAAAATCAAAATATATTAAAGATGACATGCATGGAAAATAAAGTTAAAGAGGATAATACAGAAAAGGGTTCAGTTTGGTTCAAGAACTCCACATTCCATAGATCTAGAGTTTCTTCATAATATTCATTCTCCTATATAATAAACATAAAGTAATTAAAAATGATTCTTATATTTAATTATTTTAATTTTTTAACTATTGAATATTTATAAGAAATGGATTTTCATTACTAATTTATTATATTAAATGTTCATGTTTTTTATATTATGTTTTCTATAAAAACATTCCATTTTTTTTATTTTTATGTTTTGATTATTTCGATTTATATATTTCAAAATTTAACACCATTAATTTTTGAAAAAATATATTTTCTTATCTATATATTATAAATAATTATTTATAATCATCGATAGTCATAGTGACTAATATTGAGTTATAATTTTCCTCATGGGTGGTTTACAGACCATTGATAACATTATCAAAAGAGAAGGTGCGAGATATATAATATATAGAAATATTAGAAATAACATTTCCATAGAAGATTAAAATTATTTGGATCATTATATCAGTATATCTGAATATTTTATGATGGTTATGTGTGTAGAGTGGGATACATATAGAGAATTATAATTGGAAAATTTTATGTAAATATGAAAAAATACCATTTTTTGGATGTGGTTCCTTTTTTATGACCCATAAATTCTTTAAATATTAGTGATTGATAAGTAAATATTCAATAATTATTGTGACAAGATAAATTGATGGTTATTAGGTATATATTTATTTATTTAATTGTATAGGTTGTTGTTTTATTAGTGGGTTGGGGGAATGAGTCCTTGTATATTTTTGTAGGGGTTTCTTTAGGATAATATATTTAATTAATTATTGTTTTTTAGAAAAACCTTTTAATTTCTATAACAATGAAATTATAATGTTTTATAAAAAGAATTTATGAATTTCAAACCCCTTTTAATTTTAATTCATTTGTTTATTATAATGGAATGTGTAAAAATGAATAATTTCTTATTTTAATGGAATAATTTTGAATTTAGAAATTGAAAAATACTTTTTAGGTATGAAATTTAATATCATGTATTATTTATCTTTTTAAAAACAAATTTGGTCGAAGATAAAATTCTATAATTGTTTATGTCACTTTCCATCCGAAATGATATAATTTAAAACATATTATTTATGAAAAAAAAATCAATTTTTAGTATTCACCTAAAAATTTATGTTTAGAAAAATTAATTAAAATTAACCCATATAAATATAATACATAAAAATAATGAAAATGAAAATAATTATTTTGAATAATTTTATAATATTTTTACTATGAATTATTAAAATAAAAATTATTATTTTAATGAAATATATTAAAATATAGTTTATAAAAAAGGTATTAATTTTTTTAGCACTGATTTTCATTTTATATAATGAAAAAATTTATATTTTATTAGATTACCGAAGATAAATATTATACGTATGATATTTTAATATTTTGTGGTTAATTTTACAGTTCATATTTTTAGGTTACAATTATTAACACTTTAGTTACTATCCCAATTCTCATATTAAAATCACAAAAGACACATTACCTCCTTTCAATAACAAATAGTTTCTTCATTCATCTATCTCCTAAATTTATCTCATGTCTCTAGATTTACCTTTTTGATAATATTAATTAGACTAATGATGTTCAATCTTCTTTTTAGAGTGTTATGTGTCACTATAATGAATATATGAGATCAAAATGATCCAAATTTCTTATTATTTTATTTTTTATATTTATTTTCCATTTTTATTTAATCAATTATCATAGATATTTTTATTCTATAACCACAATGATCATATTTAATTAAATATATATTTTATTTATGAATGTGTTATATCTAAAATATATAACTAATTATGATAAAAATTATTTATTAAGAAGGAAAATTCAATATTTATAAATGATTAGGTTGTTACATGCTCATTGTTTGTTTTCAGTTTATGTTGAGGGAGGACTTGTGTTACTATTTCATGGATTAAATGACTATTTAATAGTGTATGATCATGTATATAAGGATTCCCTTTGATTACTATAATGTTATATTTGTGAGACACTTCCACATGAATGGGGATGTGGACACACTATTCAATGGGAGTTTAAATATTATACAAGTTAAATACTTCAATTCCAATTATAATATTGTAATAGGATATTTATGTTATGTACATAATTAGGGTTTCCCTTGGTCAAAAATGTTATATGTTATCTTTGACATTCAGTTTCCTCTATAGTGTGTGGGTAGAACTGATTATTAAAATCATGTATATAGTTATGCTCTAGGATTTCCTCCATTGGATGTTGAAGGAATCATCTATAGGGGTGGGTGGGTGGGATTGATCACTTAAATAATTGGATTCATTATATAAGATATATCTCATCTAGAGTTCCCTAATGAGAATGGTTGGGAATAGAATATTCAAGATCGACTCCTCAACAAACATTATAGGGGTTAAGGGCACACAAAACTGAAGATAATGATGTAAAATAAGAGACATCCTATAAGAATTATTGTATATGGTAAGGTCAAGATATAAATCTTATTTCATATCCCAATAGAAAGGGAGGGACATACTGTAACCCTCTTGGAAGATATCCCCAATGTGATATTTGGTAGAAACACATGCCACCTGTTTCATTTCGGTTATCAATTACAAATGAGGTAATCAGAGAATCTTGATAGTCTGGTGGCTTTATCATGCCTCTTCTGAGTTTGTGGTGATATAATTTAGTAAATAATCAGTAACTTGTGCATTTGTGAGATATATTAGATATGGTATATTGGCCACATCACCCTATGGATTCCTGAATCCCTGACCTTTATAATGTCTTATTAATACAATTGAATTTTAGATGATTCAATATATTTTCTATTGTAAGGGGATTATATTTTAAATTTAATATATATATCAACAAATAATTTATAAAAGTCATCAAATCATTATTAAAAGTATTATATGGGTTGGTCAATATTTTTATAGTTGATGGATTCAAATCTGCTTCTCCATTTTTTTTGCAGTATACAATTGTGTATGAATATTTTTGTTTCAATGTATGCTTTCGATCCCATAAAATATGGTCACAAAAAGTATATCAATGAAACTTGGTTTGTGTATTGACCATAGGTATGTGAGGATGGGATCATCATACAATTTTGTTGGAATGAATATCAATCTTCGAGAACCTCTTATAAATTTAAAATATTTTCACAAATACATCCCAAATCATAGAATGGGACTGGTTACATGTGTACCCATGGTCTAATCGAACCCATATATTGATGTTAAAATCATCAAGTTTAAACTTATCTCTATAAATGTGATAATATGTTTTTATCATAGCTTCCCCTTTTATGATATATTTATATCAAACTATATAATCAACATATTTCTCCTTAATTTATTATGCTAGGGTTTAAATCCATCTGGTTGGGTACTCCTGCATTGGTATCTATAAATTATAGTGATGTGGGTTTATGGTATTATAATTCTTCTTGTTACAATGAATTCCACTATATACCATTAGAAATGAATGATATCCAATGTATTTTTCTTATAATTAATGGGCCACATCCTATATTTTTATGTTCTTTTACAATTACTATCTGGTGTCTATTATGGTTGTAAAATCTTTACCAATTCCAGGTTGTTTATATTTATTCAACGTTTAATTATATATGATGATAACTAATAATGAAATGTTTTGGACTAATATATGAGAGGACCTTTTTGGTTGACTTACCAGGTAATATGTCCTAATGAGATGAGATATTTTTAACGGAAAATTACCCCCATGAGATATGTGGTTGGTTTGGTCAGTATGGATTTGACCCACCATGTATGATATGATCTCATTAGGTACATGGCCTAATGAGGAATTTTACCAAATAAAATTTCCTCAGTGGAAGGTCTTCCATGCTCATAAGAAATATATATTTATGATGGTGGATGTATAATATATTATTTGGAATATGGACCAATAAATATTGATTCATATGAGATATTGAATTAGTGATTTTGAATATGGGTCCTAGAGGGAATAAAAAAATGAGTAGGAAAGCTCAGGCTCTTAGATAATATGATATTTTCTATAAGGTGATATATGGTTATGTTATTTTAATTGAACCTTAATAAAGAGTACAACCTATCCTTATATAGTTGGAATTATATCTAAGATGTTTTGAGTTTTAGAGTTTAAAGTCATATGGAATGATAAAACCTTGTAGTTTAGTTCAATTACATAATTCTGTTTCACAACAGTTTTATGTTGTTCAATAATTTTTTTTCTTAATCATAAATTTCACGTGAACTATAAATTGATTTTTAATTTTAAATATCATAAATTTATAATTTGGGATATAATAGTAATAACAATAACATATTTTGGGGGAATTATGAATGATACTCCCCTCTAACGTCTCATGTGAAATATATCCCCTCACTAGAAATATAAATAATATATATGGAGTTATGGCTTAAACATATTAGGAGGAGTCCTAGAAATTGTTTCTACATCCAAAAGATTTTTGAAAAGTAAAGGAAAACCAAATTCATTGTGGAAATAGAAATAGATGGAAGAGGATTAGGAGGGTACATTGGATTCCCTTTCGAAATTGTGTATCTTCCTAACAGGATTATGTGCCTATGTAATATTTTAACACATGGCTTGGTTTTATACATAGAAGGTGGTCATGTTTATAAAATGGAAATAATATAGATTTAATTGGGATAATATATTAATATGTATGAAACTTATATATTATTTCTTATCTCGTTAATTTTTTTCAATGATGAAATCATCATTGGTTATATAGGTAGTTCTTATATCCAGATTGAAAACTAATAACTTCATTGATTATTGATGGAATACATTACCCACCTTTCATAATAGATAATCATTCTTGAAACTAGGTGATCCTAATTGAGAAACACAATCTAGTGAAGATAAATCCAACTTTTCCATGATATGGACTATACATGATCATTATCACCATATGGTTCTACTAATGTGGGGGAAAATTACATAGAAACATTTTATAAATTCAATACTTGAATAAAATAGCACACTATAATATTCATTCATTGATTTGGGGGGGGGGGTTAGGGGAGTCATTGTTGTATGTATACCTATAGAGGATACATGAGTGTAGGTATGCTCCAATATTGAAACTGGGTGCTTATTATACCCTGTAATGGGATAGGTGGATGTGGGTATACCCAAATAATGTCTATGGGGTCTGATATGAATTTTCTTATGACTAAGTGAAATGTTTTCCAATGTGAGGGTAAGGAAAAATGATTTCTCCTACTCAGGCTCAGCTGATGTGCCTTTCTCTAGTGAGGGATATGTGTGGTGCTTTTTCATATTTTGGGTTAGCAATGGTGATTCACACTAGTGAAGTCTAATGATTGGGTTCACCCATGTATGGTTGGGGGAAATGGGTTTCTTGATTTATATAGGGTTAATGTGGTTTCCCTGGAATTCAGATCCCAAAAGGGATTTCGGTGTCCTCCACCATAGTCAAGTGCCTCCCTTGAATGCAAGGGAAAAAATATTATTTAGTTAACATGGGTGATAATTCACCCTAGTTCTATAATTTGAGGTGTCAAATCACATTTTAGGAGTGTTTGATCATCAAATTACTCAATTACATTCCTTTTATTTATTAAATTTTGTTTGAAGTGTCACAGCATACATAAAAGCGATTTTGGAGACTTGGGATAACGGAGTACCTAGTTCCATTTCATATTCTATATTATTTGAAAAATTGTCCTAGGTAGGTCCAAAATGAGTGTATTTATGTAAAATATATATATAGTTCAAAATTAGGTGATTTGGAAGCAAGGCTAGATCATGTAGTTTCCACAGGGTGAGACAACTAGGGTCCATGTGAAGTATCATAGGAAATGTGACTTTGGTAAAGATCTCATATCATATTGGTCCACCGTGGAATGACTATCAGGTTGAATATAATGATAGGATATTTCGCATTATAATTTCACAATAAAATTACAATGTGATTGATAGATTTCACTATATTCAACATAAATCTAAAAAGAAATTTATATTTATTTATGTTAATTATTACCCTAGTAACCTATAATCTAAATTTTTAGGTATATATAATAGTATGAAAATCAATAAATATGTGAATTATTAATATAATGACTACTTTTAAAATTAATTAAAATTAATTATTATATGTAAAAAACCAAAATAATTTTATACATAAACAATACTCTTCTAAAATTTGTGTTTTATTTAAAAATAGCTATTTATATTATTATTAGAAAAATATGAAATTTGTTATTAACATGAATAATATATTTCTAATAAATTAATAATAATTGATTGGAAATAATAATAACTAATATACAACATTTCAAAATTTATTTTTTAAACAATACCAATTTTCAATTATATAATTCAACATTATTGAAATATTTAAATCTAAAATAGTAAAAAAATAAAAAAATTTGGTTAAGAATTATAATTGTATACAATGATTAATTACTAGGATTTTATAAAAACATTTATTTTAATGAGAATAATTAAAAATAATTTTTTAAAAATAATATATATTTTATGAATTGGTTTGTTATAAGTATTTCATATAATATCTTGAAACCTATTTTTTAAAAAATATATATATCAAAAGATACATTATATGTTTTATAATATTATGTTTAATTTACAAGAGAATATTTGAAATTTTAGACAAAATGATACATATTCTTCAAATGTTTTTCATAAAAATCACAGTTGTATGGTCTTGGATATTCTTACGTTATGTGTTTGTTCATGTTTTGGTTTGGCAAAATTATTTTGTCTAAATAAGTGTTACCCAAGGTTCATGTGAAGCCTTGGGGGTGTTGTGGGGGTTCGGGACATGACAGGGGATGAAAAAAGAATTTTTGGACATGTTGCACGGTTTGTGCACGGTTAGTGCAGACCATACGGAGCATCCCAGGTAACAGTGTTTCCATGGATTGAAGCTCATGCACGTTAGGAACACAGTTGGGAGAACTTTTCAGAATTACATGGAAACCATTCGAAGGGAATGTTCTACAGTAGTAGATTCAAAGGGTTTGCAGACAGTTTATCAAATCGTTCGGGTAAATAGTGCAGCCCAGAAACATATAAGAAATTTAAAATATTCCACCCCATGATTTTAAGGCCAAAATGGGGTTTTCTTCCTCCTCCCCCATTGCAACCCTATGAATGAACCTAAGTGGGCATGATCTTCAAAGTATTGAAATCCATTGATTCTTGACTGTTTGAGGGCTGTTGGATGTGAATCGAAGATCTGGGTGAGTCCAATCTTCCCCTCCTCTCTCTTTTCCAGTTTAGGTCTTGTATTTTGATAAATTTCAATACGAATCTCTCAAAACTGTATTTTTTGGTGAAGTTTAGGTTGATGCTTCAAGGGGTGTTTGAAACCAGATAATGGGAAATGATTAAGAGTCTGTTCATCGATGGATTCGAGGTAGGTGGTCAACAAGTATTATCCTATTGTTTTATTTTGGATTTGAGCATGGAAGTTGGTGTTCTTGTTTACCCTTTTTTGTGTTCATTTTTCTATTGATGTTTCTGATAAAAATGGGTGTTTATGTGACCAATTGATACCCTCACGATACCCATGGGTTGTGTTGCGGATGACTTGGCAATTTTAGGGCCACCCATGGAGTGTGCCAACAAACTTTTACAAAGAGTGTGGTAGGGTTGTGTGGTGGGTTGCTGAAAAAGAATGTGATACCAATGTAGAATGTTTCTTAGTGATTGATTAAGTTATAAATGGAATAATGATTAATAATTCAAGGGGGATAAAGGCATAAGGTGTTGTTGGAATAAAATGGAAATATGTAATTGGGTTGAATGAGATTATGTCGATTGTGTCATGATTTTGGATAGAAATTCCCAAGGGGTTTAGTGCATGTTAAATGGTGAACATTCAATTGGGTAATGGAATGGGAAATTGGGATTATGTTAATGGGTTTTAATAAGGTAATGGATGAAATTTTGTAAGGGGTTAATACATGAATATTAGGTGGTACACCTAAATGATTGAATGTAATAAAGGGATTGTGTTATGTGATATGAGAAATGTACATGAAATTCATAAGTTGGTAAATTCTTGTGAAATGAAAAATGGGATAAATGTGTTAATGAATGATCCAGGATGAATTCAGCTAATTCAATGTGGATTTTTGAATACACCTAATGGGTTAAGGCATAGGAATAGTAATTTTCCTAAATGGATACGAATTGTAAATGATAAATGTATTAATGGGTTATGGCATAATATTAATTCCCATGTTTTTGTTGTGTGTTGTGATATCAAAAGGCGTTGAATATCCTTAGTTGTGTTATGGTATGGTTGTGGTGACATGAAAAATAAGAATATTCACGTGGGTTGGACGAGTGGGGTATTCACTTGAGGTTCTATGCCAACAGGTAAAGTTAGACCAATGCTATAAGCACCACAATATAATGCAAGGGTTAGAGAATTGGATATAGGCTATATTCCCATAATGAATTCATTCAACCCGGACTGAGGCTTCAAGGTGTGGATAATGTGTTGATGTGATATGTGGATCCCAAGTGAGATTGGGACATGAATTGTTTCCCATAAGCATTGTGATTGATTTCCCGATACCCTTGTGTTGATATTTATGCCTAACCCATGGGACATGTGATCAATATTTATTATGCAATAAAGATGGAATATGAAATGGAGTTGGGATAAATAATAGCCATGAATTAAATGATCATAGTTTACTAATGGAACCTGAACTACCCTTGTTTAATTACCATTTATTTTGTACCTACATGCACTATCTGTTACACTGGATATATTTTAGACACTGTGGGTGGTGTCCTACTGAGTTTTGTACTCAAACCCTTCTTAGACCGCCATTGGGTACCCGAGAAGATCTCTTAGTTGTAGTTCAGGATAAGGGAAAAGGACATACAAAAAATTGTTTAGTTGGCCTCATGATGTTCATGTGGGAGGATGCAAATATAGTCAGGACCTGATTAGATTTTTAATTTTTTATCTTACTTTGGGTTTTAATCACTTTGCACAACTGTAATGACCTGGAATTATTGTATTTGATTTGTGGTTTTGACCCCTTTTAGGGAAATGAATTTTTATGCATTTTTATTAGTTATTCATATTTTTCCATCTATTTATATTCTGTTCTGCAGTGGCTGGCTCAGATAAAGAAGGTATAGTCTCCCATTTGATTGTTTGGACCCTTACCACTAGCTGCAACCTATGGCGTATGGGGTGGCGTGCTTGAGGTCATGTGATGACCCGTCTTAGAGCACCGATTTAGTTGATTCTAGGTCGGGGAAATTACAAAGTGGTATTATAGGAGTTTATTTCTCTTTCCAACTATTTGGGTATGGTTGGAAGGAGATTAGGATCTGTTAGGCCTTCATAATGAGCATGTTCTTGGGAGTAGTTAACCCTTGTACGGGGGAAAACCGATGTCACCCTGGGATAGAATTGTTGTTCATGATGTGTGTTGTTACATTTGAATGATATTTCACCATTGGGTGATACACATGTTGTGTGGTTTCACTAAATTATGATATTTTTCTCATGGACGAAATGGAATGAGGTGGTTCATTCATGTATCATTTTAGTCTCCTAAGGATATAGTTAGCATTAATCATTATAGGCACACACACATGATGGGTGTGTGAGGCATGGAGAGTAGAGATAATTTTACTCCTTTCATAAATATGACAAAATTATACCTATTAATTGTAATGCAAGTGGGTGAATGAAAAAATGAAAATGAGTAAACATTTTAACCGGGTTAAAATTTTGTGCTTTAATAAATTGTAATGGTTGTTTAAGCATCTAAAAGAAAAAGGGATTCCTGATGATAGTAAGATTGATAATGAATATTTCATAATGAATTGTGTAAATGAGATAAAATTATGATTTTAACTTGTTGTGAAATGGGAAATTTTTCTAAGAGGAAGGGAACATGTTGAAAAAACAGAATGAGTTTGAAGAGGTGTTGAAGAAAGACTCATGATTATGTAAATTGGTTACTCCAGGTTGACCATGTCCCTAGGTAGGCATGGTAGGGGTGGAAGTGTTCTATGTGTGATGATAATCGTTGGGTTAGGGCATGAAGAATGAGCTGTTTAAGGTTTCCAGCGTGAGACCTTTTCAACATGTGGTTATGTTCTATTGGTCATTCTTCATAGCATATGGTAAGTGGTAAGATTGAAATGATAATGATTGAGTTCAATAGTGTTTATCCCTTGTGTGGATGGTTTGACCCTTGTATTCATATGTTGGGTAGTGAGAGTTCCCTAGTGGTGACTATGGATTTGATTTGTGAAGCATTACCAGTCATGATGTGGCATAAGTTTTGTGTTTATGTAACCCTCATAGGGTTGTGGAATTTGGGTTGTGATGCATTGTTAGGTATTGTGTGTCAGAGAACTATCATGGTCTATGAACGTATGGAGTACAATCCGGATGCTATGGATAGTTCCCTGGTCTTGGGGACCATGTAAGTTGAGACCTTACGAGTTCTTTCAGGAATCCCAGATGAGATTTTTTATCGTAGTTCTGACGAATGTGTACATATTTATTATAGAACCTATAGTAGATGGTTTTTGTTCACTGTGAATAGTGTGTGTTATAATGGGAGTGAGAGTTCCATTCATAGTCATTTCTTTGATTATCTCATGATATGTGTGTTTTGGAGATAGAATGATTGGAATTTCTTGGTTGGGATTCTTGTCTAGGGAGTTCATATCCTCCAACCTTCAGGGTGACCTATGAGAGAGGTTGGACAGAGATTCTAGTGCTTTTGGGTTTTTTCCACACATGTATATGTTTTGGACTTTGGAAGTGGTATTCAATGTTCCCCATCGTGAATGTTTGTCCTTCATGTCTAAGAGGGATGTTTGATTGATGGGTGTTCCACTCAAGTTGGGGTTACACATTGATGGTTTTAGAAATCAAAGGAGACTTCGTGTTAAGATAGCCTAGGGAAGTAGGTGCCTTCGAATATGACACCTGATAGATGATGTAGAGGTAGTGTAAATGCATGATTGGGTGATGGTCAAGTATGTCTAGTTTTACATAGGGCACCCTTGTGCTTGTGATGGGATGTACAGTTTGTTTTAAAGGGTCGTACCGTATAGATTCTGGAATCTTCCTTTTTGGGATGATGATTAATGGGTGTCATGAGGTTTTCTTAGAGAAGAAAGGAAAGAGTGTCTGTAGTGTGGTTATATGTCCTTACGTAATGGAGACACCCTAGGTGTGGCTTGTCATATGGCTGAACATGTTGTGTACATGGTTTGATTGTTGGGAAAGATGTGCAGGCCACCTTATGGCTGATGAGGCTGGGTATCTAAGATACAGGGATAGGTATGTATGAAGGTGATGGGATATATACATCTTAAGGTTGTTTTGTTGAGATACTGATGGTCATGATGGTGTGGAAGACCATGTTATGCGATTGTTGGCTATTAGGGACACATCAGGAGAACTCGAGCGGTGTGGTAGAAATAGTGACACCTGAAACATTGGTTCACAGTTTCTTGGTGGTTTGGTTGTGGTGTGACGGTTGGATCTTGTTCGCAATGAAAACTTAGTTGTGGTGGTTATGTCTTGATGATACATTCTAGAGAGGGAGGATTAAAATCGTTGATAGGTCCTGGTGTCCCATATTTTGACAAAAAATTAGATAATTTGGTGGTGGTGTCCCTTGATGACTTCTTAGCATAACTCATCAACTGAGGAGAATTCACAACATCTTGAAATCATCCCAGATATGTTGAAAAGCTCTGGCTAATGATTAGAGACATGAAGGTGTTTTTTTGGATGAGGGACATCCTAGAGTTACGCTCATGAAAATTGTATATTCAGAACTTGAAGGTGGGATGTACACCCTCAATGGCTAGAAGTGAGGTCCCCAGGATGGACCGAATGTCGATGAATGCCATGGGTGCCATTCATAGATTCCTAGAAGGGGCACTATGATACGTTCATTTTCTAGTATTGAAAAATGTATTTAGCCATTTCATTATTTTGGTGTTCGGTTTGTGATTGGGAAGAATATGTGGGGGTTGGAATCCCTCTTGGGAGTAGTGGGATCAATACTCCTAATGTGGGGAGTGATAAGATGTGGAGAGGAGAACAACGAGTAGATGTATCAGGATGCCATTAAGGAATGTATATGGTTCTTGTTAGGCTCATGTGAGAGGCATGTGGTTCTTGGATGTGGTGAATGATGATCCATGTGTTAGGTAGGAGCTCATGGTGGATCCATGTAAAGCCTTTAAGGGTTATAATGATGTCATAATAAGGTGTGGTTGGATATGACAGCAGGTTGTGGAAAGTGAGTTTGGGTTCTATTACTCCTTTGAAGATTGTGTTTAGACTCACGTAATATTCCCTTGAGTGGTTTTGGGAACATATTGAAGTGAGGGGACCTAGGAGATGTGGTGTTGTGTTATGCCAAGGGAGGAGTTTGATGATTGTACGGAGGGTTGAAATTTCATGATAATAAATTCAAAAGGAAATTTGGAAACGACCTTAGTGGCTACGTGTGATGGCAATGATATGATTCATGTCGGTAAGAACATTAGGAAGGTGAGAAAGGAGTAGCATGCCATCAGTTGAATATGGGTGTTCTGGGGCTTATCAGCCAGGTGTGGTCTATCCTAAGAAGATAATATTAAAGGTGTGTGGTGGGAGTGACCCACCTATAGGTTCATGTTGTGGTGGGAAGTGCCTATTTAAATGATGTGGTTCCTGAGTGAGGCTATTTTTTTCTTATTCCTTGAATGGATAGTGAGAGAATGCCCTTCCAAATGATATCAACGGTGCGACTAGATGTCAATATGGGGTAATTATCTATGGATTCCTGGGAGTAGTGATTTTGAACATGTTAGGAAATGGGATGTTGTGTTGAGTTTTGGTGGTCCTTAATCAATGGAGAAGGTACCAGGTGACTTAAAATAGTATAATGAACAATACAAAATAAATGTTTGGTTGATGACATGATCAGAATTTCGGGTGGGAAGGACTCGAGTGGTCACTATTTGGGTGAGTTGGCCCTGGTAGGGAGATTTTCGATGGTTTAACTAGTCAAGTAGATGAGAGTTTTGAGTAGTGTTTGGATTTATAGTTGTGGGACGAAATCATCCAGAAATGTGGTTCTAATGATCATGTGTTTTACTCCAGGTGATGATGGGTTTGGTCACAGTTAGAGTTGGGTGAATAGGCAAATGACACCAAGTGATTTGGGTCATGAGTTATGCTGAGGATCGGGGTGATGAGGTGTCGATTTGATCGTCCATGATGATGTGATGTTGTAATTTTACATGTGTTGGGAGATATTTGATGTCACCTAGATTTTTCCTATGAAATTATCAGGGTAGGAATGGTTGAAGTGGATGGTTGCTTGATGTGTTTTCTAGGTCATTATGTGGGCTATGTTCAGGAATTCTCAAGGGGAAATTCTGCACCCTCGAACCCTGTTCGGTGGTCTTGTGATGTGAAAACCATAACCTTAGAATGTTGGAATGGAAATTTAGTCCTTGTGGAATGATCCCTTGTGACAGATGTTAGTTATGCTTGGATGAGCGGCTTGATTACTAGTTGTTATAAGGTAGGGAGGATGTAAGATTTTAGATCCTTTTAAGGTATGTTATTGTTTATGTTTTGGTTTGGCCTCTTATTTTTTTCTAAAAAAGTGTTTCCCACAGTTCATGTGATGACTTGGGGGTGGTCTGGGGGTTTGGGACATGAACGTGGAAGAAAAATGAATTTATTGGAATGTTTCACGGTTTCCGCGTGGTTCGTGAAAATCGTGTGGAGCATCCCAGGTAACCATGTGACCATGGACAAGATGCTCACGTGTGATCGATGCATGTTTGGGAAATCCGTGCAGAATTCCAAGGAAATTCTGGGATGGGGATGATCTTTGGTAGAATATCTCTCACATTTTGCGCATGGTTTAACAAATCGTGCTGGTAAACTGTTTGGCCCTGAATCATTTAAAAATTTACAAAAATTCAATGTAATGATTTAAAGACACAACTCGTTTTTTTCTCCATCTTCCTACCTTGAAACCATAGGAATGAACCAATGTGTCCCAGAGCTTCCCAAGATTGATCTCCTTCAATTCCTTACTGTTTATAGTGTCGTTGGATGCAAATCAAATATCCGGGTGAGTCTAATCTTCCGCTCCTCTCTCTTTTCCTGTTTAGGTCTTGTATTTTGTGAAGTTTCCATCCTAAGCTATCAAACCTCTCTTTTTCAGTTTTTTTTAGGTTGAAACATCATGGAGTTTCTGATTATTGATCTAGGGAAATTATTAATATTTCATTCATCAACTGATTCGATGTAGGTGGTCTACAATTATTATCTGATAGATTTATTTTTTATTTGTGGATGGAAGTTGGTGTTCTTGTTTTCCCCTGATTGTGTTCATGGATATGCTGATGTGTTTGATAAAAATGGGTGTGTATGTGACTAATTGAAACCCTCATGATCCCTATGGAATGCGTTGAGTATGACTTGACCATTTTAGGGCCACCCATGGGATGAGCTTGAAAACCTGGACTGAAATTGTGGCCGGGTTAAGTGGTGGGTTGCCGAATTAGAATGTGAAACCCATGTAGAATGTGTCTTAATGATTTATTAATTTATCAATGGAATAATGATAAATATTCATAGGTATATAAAATAATAAGGTGTTATTTTAATGAAATGTGAATGGGTAGTTGGGTTGAAAGAGATTATGTGAATTGTTTCATGAATTTGGACTGAAATGACTAAGGGGATTAAGGCATGATAAATTTTGAATTAGAAATTGGGTAATGGAATGGGAAAATTTGGAATGTTTTAATGCGATTAAATAAGGGAATGGATGAAATTTTGGAATGGGTTAATACATTAAAATTAGGTGGTACATCAAAATGACTGAATTTAATAAAATTATTGTGTTATGTGATATGACAAATGTACTTGAAATTCACATGTGGGTAAATGTTTTTGTAATTATAAATGGGATAATGAATGGTCCATGAAGAATTTGGATAAGGAATATGGGATTTTTGAATACACATAATTTGTTAAGGCATAGGAATGGAAATTTGGCTAAATGGATTTGAATTTTAAATGGTAAATTTATTAACGGGTTGTGGTATAGTATTAATTCCCATGTTATTGTTATGTGTTCTGATATCTAATGTAATTGAATATGATTGGTTGTTCTATGGTATGGTTGTGGTGACTTGAAAAATAGGCATGTGCATATGGAATGCAAGAGTTAGATATTGACATGAGGTTTAAGGAAAACAGGTCGAGTTAGACTGAGAATCTAAACTCCCCCCTCAAAGAACGAGTTAGGGAAGGAGATAGAGGCTATATTCCCCTAACGGTTGCATTCCACCCAGACCGAGGCTTCAAGGTGATGATAATTTTTTGATGTAATATGTGGATCCCAAGGTAGTTAGGGACTTGATTTATTTACCCTATGCATTATGATTGATTGCCTTATACCGTTGTGTAGATATGTATGCCAAACCCACGGAACATGTGATCGGTATGGATTATGAAATGAAGATGGTATTGGAAATGGAATTTGTATAAATACTATTATTGAATTAAATAAACCTTGTTAAATGATGGGACATTAAATACCCTTGTTTACTTACCATTTATTTTGTACTTGCATGCACTATCTGTTAGATACGATATTTTGTAGACACCATTGGTGGTGGCCTTCTATGTTTTGTACTCACACCCTTCTTGTACTGTCATTGGCTATTAGAGCATATCTCTTGGTTGTAGGTCAGGATAAAGGCAAAGGCCCTAGATGAAGAAGTTTTGTAGGGATCGAGATATTCATGGAAGAGGATCCGTACTTACAGTTGGGACCCGTTTGGAGTTTAGTTGTATGTATTACTTTTGTGTTTCATTCACATTCCACTACTAATATGACATGACATTATTGTATTTGATTTTTGGTTTGTAATATTTTTTTTGAATTTGTTGGATATGGTTTTTTATTGGTTATTCATATTGTTTCCGTTATTTATATTATGTTCTATTATAGATGGCTCTAATAAAGAGGGTGTAGTATCCCCATGTGACTTATTAGAACCTTGCCACTAGTCGACAAACTCTAGCATACGAGGAGTCGTGCAAGGGGTCTTGTGGTGACCCGACACATAGCACCGGTTTAGTGGCATTCCGGTTTGGGACGTTACAATAGTTAGTTTTGTAAAATTAATTTTTTTCAATTACAGAAAAAAATTCAATTAAAATTTATTTAAAATTTGAAATCAATTGCTCTATGTTATGTAATAATGTTCATTATATTTTACTAGAATATAGTATAAGATACATTTTTATCAAATAGTCACTATATTAAAAGATAATAGAATAAAAGTGAAAACTCTAATGGTAAAGAGTTGAAATGTTGACTCTATATGGGTGTTAGATATACATTAATGTTGTATATATTATATCCTCAATTATTTATCAATTTTTTTCCAATTTCATAAGGATTTACTTCTATATATTGAGGTATTTAAAAAAATTTCATCCATTTTCAATTATAAAATGGGTTATTCTCTATTCAATTTCCCACACAAAACATGACCATGAGTTCAAAAAAAAAATCATCCCAAAATATTAATCAAAACATCATGACAATATAAGTTGGTTCTTATCTTCTGAAAAAAATTTCCCTCAAATATTTAACTCCATTCACAAAAGAGATAATTTATGATGGGAGGTATAAATTTAAAACTGGTTCATTTTCATTTGTATTACTTTATTTTGACTCACTATACAATAAATTACATCAGAACATATGAAAATTATAAATAAATGATAAATAAAATACTTATATGATTTTATAATGAACATAAAATCATTATCCACATATTCACTACTCTATGAAGAGAAACATATTCATGAAATGTTTATATGTGCGAACTACCTACTCCAATATATAACATGATTGTTTTCAATAAATTAATAACATGGATAGTTAAATATTTGAATTTAACATATAATAATAAAATCAATATATTATTAAATATTATTATTTTATAATACATATTATTATTACTTTCTCTCATTCGATGCAAAATTAAAACATAATCCATGTGTATGTGCTGATGATTGCCTCTATGGAACAGTGCATTCCACTTGTCATTACTGCCTTTCATGGATGGTTATAATAATGAGTTTAAAGGAGAAATATGATTTTTATGAAATAATTATTTTTAATTAATTGTAAATTAGAGAACCAATTACTTATATGAGAAATAAATCATCTTAAAAAATTCAACAGTTCAAAATGAGAATACTTAGAAGAAAAAGTTGTCTTCATTCCAAATAATAACATTATAGGAATTATATTCATCCAATTATTGTTATATAAAATTATTATATATGAAACTAATGAAAAATAATTAATCTCATTACTCTTTTTTTAATTTCATAACAACTAAAAAACCTCATAATAATATATTAATAATTTTTTGTTCATTTTTAGGATGGCTTAACCATCCACATGAACAATACAATAAAATTATAACATTGATGATTATGGTATCTTATTACAGGTACAATTGGATATAAACATGAGGATGATTATTTTTTTGATTAAGGATATGTAAATATTCCACTCATGAATTTAGTAAACACCCTTAGTTCATTAAGAATAATTAAAACATTCTCGTTGTTGATTTCATATCCAAGGAGAAACATCAAAAACCTAATGAAAAGAGTTATAAAATTAAAAAATAAATATAAAAAATAAAATGTATTACATTTATTAATATAGTAATTATTAAATTTTATTTATAGAAACACTAGTCTTACAAAACAAGTAAAATGATCAAAATTTTAAACACAATATGTGAGAAAATAAGTAAATCCTAATAAATATTTATGCTGATGTTAATAAAAAAAATATTTGTTATAATGGATACAAGTATGAATACGGTTATAAAATAAGTTATTATGATTTTTTATTTATACATAAATTTATAGTGTATTCATTGATGTTACGATCTAATGTAAGGGTTTTGTTCTCAAATTCATCTCTCCTAGACATAAATTTGTTTTATGAACATAAATTCGTTTATGTATTGTATATACTAACAAATATAGACAATATATCTTATTATATATTTTATTATTGTAATATTATGTTTAATTAATTTTTTATATTTTATTATAATTTTATTAAAATGCACCTCAAGTTGAATTTTTTTTCAACTCAATTCCCATTAATTGTGTTATAGAAGTTCATCTTGAACATATTTCATATAAGGTACGTTCATTTAACAATATATACATGTTATTTTTTATATTATATTTTCATTATTGTGATTTATATTCTTACAACATAAATTCTATTTAAAAATATTCATAGCTTATGAGCTTTACTAGCCATATGGTATTTTTGTATAAAAAACATCATTTCTTTAGTTATAAGGTTACATTTTAAAAACAATTATTTTCTTCTCTATATAATCTTCAATTTAAAAATTTAAATTATTTTATCTATTTTACCTCCCTATATGAAATTAATTTAAATATAAATATCTTTCCCTGAATAAGTACCCATTGTAATAATTATAATATACCATAGATAAATATCATCCTTCCTCAATGGTTATTTATCTTATATTTAAATGTATAACCTTATTGAAAATGGTTTCATATAATATTTTGAAACCCTATAATATATCAACTCATGTGACCAAAAAATTTTATTTTTACACTTTTAGTAGAATGTTTAATTACACTTTTAAAAATAAGAGTTTTCAATTATGGTATTTGAAAATATTAAAATGATTTATCTTTCACTCCATAACTATCATTACAACATATATACATTTACAAGAAAAATTTATTGATGATTGTTTTAATTGATATTTTTCCTATTCCTTCACATCACCATTTCAAATAAAAATTTTGATCCAAAAAATATTCATTTACAAAATTATATAATCTTTTTTCAAAATAGTATTATGGTTTCTCAAAAATTTTCCTATTTATCTTAAATTTCACATTTCTAGAGAAATTATTTTTCATTAATCACCATATAAAATGTTCTCATGAGGTAGTATTTTTGGATGAATATTTTGGTATCAATTATTTTCTTCTTTATGATCAAAATTTGTTATACCATCTAGAACAATTTTGGAACCCATTTTTCCATAAATTGGTTTGTTAATATGTCTTGAATCAAATTTTCAAGTGTTTCACATATTAATTGATAATATATTTGAATTTCATATATATCCCTACAATGAATTGGATAATTGTTAGTATCTTCTATGATTAAAATGATACATGGGATGTATCCCTTGCCTAAATTGGTATATGGGATGTATCCCAAGAATAAAGATGCACCGAATTCATTTCATAATACCAAAGATGTACAAGGTATGTTACACAATCCTAAAAATGGTACACATATTGTTAGACCATGACCACTGGAATATGAAAATATGGTTGGGATAGCTATCCAATAAGTTATTCAATTCTCATTTTCTTCTGTTTGTGATATTTTCAATGATATTATCAATGATTCTATTATTTCCATAATTCAATAATATTTTTAAATGATTCATATCTATGATATAATCATTATTCCTATTTAATTTCCATATTTTGTCCTTATTCTGGTATTATCATTTTTTAGTTTTTTCTCCTTATCCATGTTTTTGAACATGATTATGATCAAACCCATATGATTTGTTAGAATACTTCCCCTATTGTGAATTTAATCTCACCCGTATATTGTAATTCCATTCAAAACGTTTCCATTATGAGGTTTTCTTATAAGGATTATTGAAAAAGGTCTAATATGGTGCGATTAAAATGCAATTTTTAGAAGTATTATAAATGAAAATTTGTAGATAGATCATCTCTAAATTAAAATAATGTATCAATAATTTGAAATTATATGACTATTAGGAGTTGTAACATTAATTTTTTAATGTATTCTTATCTTGGTTCAACTCCCTTATTTTTAATGAAATAACAAAAATAATGTGTTTTTATCTCTGTATCAGGAGTCTGTGTCTAGGGTGGCTTAGTTGGTATCATAGAATTTTGTTGTTATATTTAGAGATTAAATTATTTATTTTAGGGGATTATGGTTAGATAAAATTATTTAAAAAACATATGGACATGTCTTAAGAGAAATAGTATTATATGATGACATCATGATATTTTTAAATAAATAAGGATTCCATGATTATCCATAGAATTACATCCTAGTTAGGATGAATTAATTGGATACATACTCTAAATCTAATGTTACTAAGAGTAATAACCCAGATGAGGGTGTTTAGGGTATAAAAAATCATCAATTGGTGAAAAAAAGATGCTTAACTACAAAAATATTTTGATACAACCTGGGAATATTCATTTTTTAATCGCATTCCCTGGTAACAAATTTTGAAGTATTTTTTATTTAATGGAAATAGGCTAAGTAGTATGAAATGTCCCAACAAAAACAAAGCAATATTAGACCAAAAAAGATTTATGTTGACCTAAATTCAAATGATATTATATAAAATAATAACATGTTTTGAGGTTTAGTTATTCATAATCCCCTAATGATGTAAATATTAATAATTCATGATTAATTATTTTGGTTATAAAAATGTACAAAGATAGTAGAAACCCAACAAACAATGGATGCAATGGAAAATGAAATGATTGTTCTAATGAGAAAAAAATGGAATAGAAAATGAATTTATTTTTTTTGGAAATTCTATATGTGTACAAGATAAATAACATAATATTATTTACGATATAGAATACAAAAAATATAGGGGAACTACAATCATGTCATTCTTGTGAAAATTTACACCAACCATAAGTATTTCTCCTTATCCATTTATTTTTGTGTAATGAATAAATGTAATGAAATGTTATTTTTTATTATCTAATTATTATAGAATGATATGTAGTTGTTATATTATTACCATCTTGAATTTGAGGATAAAAAATATGGGTCCTTAAAAAATAATATTTCAATGGAAGTAGTTGATTCTGTAGAATGGGAGGAATTCAAAAAATGATTATTCAATTAAAATTACCCCTAATATCTAAAAAATAGGGAGTTAATATAAGATTTGAAAAAAATCTAGGGTGAATAAATGAGTACCTATATAGAATTTTATATGATAATTGAATGGTATCCATATTGTTATATTATTGACCTCAAGTGCTTGTTCAAATAGTTATCTAGTGTATTAAAACCTAGTCTACTAGAGGCACTAACTATAAGGTAATTTTATTATTCTGAAGAGGTTCATGGATGTTCATTTATTGTTATTATAGAACCCTAACCATCTAATTATTCATATGTATTTAGGATTTTGATATGAAATTATATTTATATGGAAATAATGTGATAAAAACCATAGAGGAAAGTCATTTATCCTTGCACTCACATACAATGTGGGAAGAATCATACGGTGGATATTTCTAAGGAATGTGTAACAGTTTCATTTGTGGAAGAGAAGTATATCTTGTACAAGAATTTAAAAAATATTTTAGGATAATAAATAATTATATTTATAAAGTGATGAACTAAAATAGTAAAAACCCTCATTCCAAGGCTTTAAATGTATGGAGAATGAGCATTACACCGAAAAGTGCACTGAATCAAGGGTTAATAAGGAAAACCAAGATCGAAAACCTCCAAATATAATTGAATACAAAAACCATATACAATAAAATTGACTGAATTATATCATAAAAGTGTAATACCTCATATTTTTATTTTTATTTCCTTTAAAATAAACTTGAACTGTTCCTTATATTTCTTTACACATAGCCCTAAACCTAAAGGAACTATTATAACATAATCCACAATTATATATCCATTAAATTGTTAGGTATTAATTGTAATATTGACATTATTAAAAAATATTTTAAATAAATATATTTCATTTATTTATTCAGAATATATAAATAAACTATTATCATTAATGTTATTTTATCAATAAAAAATATTTGAATTTGTCAAAAATGGACTGTTATTCTATTTTTAATGGAAATACAATATAATTAATTTTAAAACATTCATTTTGGTTATAATAGAAGTTAGTGTAACTTCATAAATAATAATTTCAATATAATCTTCGGTTGAATTTATGATATTTCAATTTATTTATTTTTGGTGAATTATTAATAAATAAATATTTTACAACCTGTCATTTCATTTTAATTAAAAGTCTCATTATGTTTTTAGTCTGATATTAAAATATAATAATGACTCTTTAATTATATATTACATATATAATTATATTGGATGAATGACTATACAATATATTTTTATCCGTTAGTTTTTTGGCATAAAACATAATTTTCTAAATACCAATTTTGGCACGCAATGTGTTATTGTCATATTAAATTATATTTATATCTATTGATTATGGTTTTTATTAAAACTAAATTATATATAATATTCAATCACATATTTAAAATATTAATTATGTGTCTATAATTGGTAAATAAATTGAATTAAATTCAATTGAATGGCTGTTAAAACATTTTTTACAATAGGCTTCCATTGAGATATGGGCATTTATATCTAATTAAATTATGAAAACTATAGAAACTATTTTTTAAAAGGTATTAAATATAAAAACTAATTCACAATTTACATAATTTAATAATTTTAATTTAATTATTAGTCATAATAAATATTAAAATACTAATAATTTGTTACCACAATTATTGTTAGAGTAATTTTATGAAGGGGTTAAACAAAAAGATAAGGGAATGATTTCCCCCTTGATTTAATAATAATTTTTTTTGAAGATATTTCAATGATATCTTATCATAACATAAAATAATTGGATATTTTGAGAAGATTTCTAATGAAATTGAGCTTATATCATTTAACATGATTAAACATTCCTTGTTTGTTCCTCCCCACACATATAAAAGGGAACATATTATCACACATTATTATCACAATTTGATCCTTATAACTTATCCAATACCTAATAAAAACCATAATAGAATCTAAAAAATATCATAGATCTTATATTATGCTCATAAGACCAATCTTTTATGTTGTAAGGTTTAATCCAAATGAGGTATTTGAAAGAAGACAAGCTTTGAGAGCCTACAAAGAATGACTGAAGTAGTGTAAGGGTTTAATGTTTCAATATCAATTTTAATAGGATTTATAATGAATAAATTTTATAATGATGAATTATGAGAATATATATAACCAAAAAACATTTATTTTATTCTCCTCTAGTTATTTATTGATATTACATTGTATCCATAAAATATAGTCCACAAGATTGTTTTTATGGAAATCATACTTCATTTCACTATTTGGTCATGAATAATTTCAACCAAGTCCCCAATATTATTTATTATTTGGGAAGATTTTTTTTACTATTATATAATGATTTAAAAAACTCATATTTACCCATTTTGTAATTTCAATATTTTTTTAAATGGACATTCTTATGATTTTTTTTGAATGATGTTCTTTTGAGATTTACAAAAAAATTGAATGAAATTATTATTCTAACATACCCTAAATTAAATGATATACAATAACTCATTAATAATATTTTCTATTAATATTACATTATAGATTTTATTTTTCATTTTAAATTAAAATGTGTTCCTTAATATTTGGGAATCATTTATATTTTAAATAATGTATTTCCGTATAAAAATGGTATTTACCTTATTTGATGTTCTATAAATATTTAAAAGGTATCAACATTTTTAATTTTTTTTGTTACTTATAACATAATAGGGATATGATCTAATATTACCATATTTATTAATTTTATGGACATTTTATTATTATGAATATAAATTTTTTATGAAACCCATATATAATGACCTAAAATTTTATAAATGAAATTTCCCTTATGAATAATTTTTTCAAATTTAGTAGAATAATATATATACATGAACCACATTGTAAAACAATGGAATAATTTATTATAATAACATAAAAATTACATTTATAGTTTATAGATGTCGATAATAAATGAATATATACCTAAGGAATTAAAAATTAAAAATAATACAACTAAAATATGAAAATTTATATCTACACAATCCACAAGAATAGCGTCACTGACAGAAAACAGTATAGAAATAAAGTAAAATATTATTAATGTATTATGAATTTTATAAATTAAAATATATTAAATTTAGATAAATTAAATTAAATGAATAATTAATAAACTTAGTTGTATTTATATGAAGTAGGGAACTGATATAACTACTACAAATATAACCATTGGTATAATAATATGGACATTAGGAATAAAACAAAAGCCATTAAATAAGTAACATAACCTTTGGATGTGTAAAATAAAATTTTTATATCTTATAAAATGATATTATTTTATATTTATGCAATGGTATAATTAAATAAATTTTCTCAAAATTATCTATTATGTGTATGATTGTTTATAAAAAATTCCTGTTTTAATTTTGATTTTGTAAAAAAGAAAAATATCTAAAAGAATGATTATTATCCTAAATTGAATTTATAAATAATTATTTTTTATAAAAATAATAATATAATTTTATTATTATAAGGCCCCGGCCTTAAACCTTACTTAATATTGAATTAAATGAATAATTCATATTGAGGATCTTTTCAGGTTTAGAGAATTAGGACATACCTATTACCTCTCAAAAGATTACAAAGTAGACACTTCTACTAAATTTCCATAGAATAAAAACTCTTAAAAAGAAACATGTCTAGTTCCATGTTTTATATAGAAATAATTTCCCTTGATCCCATCCATGACCCTATTCCACATTAAGACCTGTGAAAAACATTTAAAAAAACTTGGGGTGAGCATAAAAAGCTCAGTAAGGGATACACAAAGAATGAAAACTGTTAGTTTATCAAAACAACAAGTAAACCATGTATACTTTATCAAAGTAATACTTTTCACCTTTATGAAGTAGTAAAGACTCTTCACTGAATAAAATATCATTACTTACCCTTTTTTAACCAAAATATTACCATAAATCCCATATAATGAAAACATATCATATAAAGGTAACTTGGGACATAAGCATACTTAAATGGAATAAACATACGCTCGACTTCCACACATACTTAATGGAATATCCATACAGCCGACTTCCATAACCAATGCATTGGAGGTTATAACGTAACCACTCGTCCTGGTATTCACGGCACCACCCGTCATATGGTTTATCACGTAACCATCAGTAAAATGTCGAAGTACCATAATTACACATAAAATATTTAAAATATAAACATTTCCGTAACAACATTTCATTTGTAATCACAATAAGTAATTCCAATATATTGAATTAATCAATCCATTTTCAAAAACCATTTAAAAGAGATTTTTGAATCCAAGTTTTCCATACCACTTTGAAGCTTTTAATGGAATTATAATCATAAAACAATAATGTCCATATAAATAAATACTGACAACCATTTTGAAAACATGGACATTAGAGATAAATATTTAGGATAATAAATCTTTAAAACATTTAAAACGATATTTTTTGATAATGAGTTTTTAACAAAATGAGAGACTCTTGAATACAAATAATTGCGGAATAACATTTAATCTGAAATTTATAATATCATGAGAATAAATGTCTTCATGATATAATATGTCAATGGTCATTATATACACCATATAAGAGTGAATTGGTGCATAACAACAATGAAGTCTCAATAGAAATGTAAATTGAGATGGAATCCATTATAAAGATGGTATCCTTAAATTAAGTATAAATCTATCACATAATTATGTGTGAAAAAGACAAATACACCCAATATAAGTGGATATTAAGTGTGAAACAATCCGAGTTCATTCACTCATATTCATAGGATGACATGTTCAAGAAGTACAAGTTGAACCCAAAGAAATAGAAATTGGGTTAAGATGTTCCCTTGTAAAAATTCGACAGCCTTATGGCGTCACGTCAAAATTCAGAAAATTAGTCGATGAGAGAGTGAATGGTATCTCATCACTTGGACATAAAATTTACATCAATGAGGATATATAATAACATATCCCAACATAATAATATGTAAATTAAAAGACATATCAAAATAAGTCTTTTAAAAAGAGGGGGGTGAAAGGTTCCGTTACCGAGTTGGGTAACTTTCGAAACATACACCCCATGGAAGAAGGGTCATACTATGAAGATATAAATACCCATAAATGATATTATACTACAAAAATTGTATAATAATGGGCAATAAATACACCACTCAAAAGAAAATATTGGCAAACGTAGCATAAATGTCACAGGAATAAAAGTGAGATGAAAAATCCTTTACGAAACCTCAGCAGCCTAACGACGCTACTTAAAACTTCCAAAAATGGATTGACGAGATCAAATAGGGTCTCTCATCATATTAAAATAAAATTTACAGCAAGAGGAATATGAAAGAACATCCCCATAATAATAAGTAGGATCTTAAAAGAAGTGACATAAAGGAGAGTATTTAAAAAGAAAGAGAGAGGTTAGATCTCTTACGAAAATTCGGCAGCCTAATGGTTCCAGTCAAAACATCCAAAATGGATTGATAAGAGAAAATAGGGTCTCTCGTCACATGAAAATAAAAATTAAAGTAGTAGTAATATAAAATAACGTCCCAATCATATGAAATATGAGCTTAAAATTAATGACATAAAAGATTGTACTTGAAAAGAAAGAGAGGAGTAGGATCCCTTACCTTGGGTCCGACTTGACTCGATCGTTCTTTAACATCCTGAATAATAAACTTGATTTAATTTAAAATTTATTATAAACCTTTTTAAAGTTCATTATTCCTTTTATATCACTTATTTCAATGTTATAAACATTATCTAATCATTTAAGTTAATAATGTTTGTTTTGTCGATATTTGGTTCTTAAGTCGTAAGTGGACTTCTTACAACTACATGTTGTTCGTGTGGTCAAAGGTTCATTATATCCATAATTATATTCATGATTTGTATATCATATATATCATATATATCCAGAATATACATGTATTTAAAATATTACATAATCATTTAGAGGTATGAAATGAAATGCACTGTTCATGGAGACGGTAATCCGTACGTACGCATGAATGCGACTTTCATTTCTATGTCATATTAATGGAATTAAAACCAAATGAGAGGTATGTATATTTTAATTCCTGAATTATATTAATCATTTATATATAACATAAAAAATATATAATAACTTTAAATCCATACTTTATACATCCCACATATGGCTTTAACGAATCAAATCACTTTGAGGGGGAAGTAGTCCGCACTTTCTAAAATGAAATTACAGTGTTTACCGACAATGGAAACCATAAAGGTATGCCACAAAAGAGAAATACATAAGATTAAGTAAAACATAAACATATTATATATCATATATAAATATATTTACATCTTAATGGACACCTTTGAAGGTGTTATATGAGTGTTGAACAATCATCCTTTCGTGAGACAGAAATTCTCCATCCACAGAAACAGTATGTTCTTTAACCATTTGATGTAGGTTTGTGTAATTTTAGCTCGAATTATTCTAATGAAAAAACACTAGTATATTGAAGATACTGGAGTTGTTACAAAATAAATTAATAAAAAAGTTTAGGGGGTTGGAGAAGAAAAATAAATCAAAAGAACAAAAGTGAAGACATTACCTTAAAATCGGGTAACTCTTTTTAATTTGAGCTCAAAGTCTTCCTTGGGATGACTTCTACCCAAAGTGAGGCTTGTAGGAGTAATAGAGGGATTTGGAGAGACAAAATGGGTAGAGATTGGCCGAACCAAAGGCTTGAGAGGTGTTGGTAAGGTGATAGTGGTGGGGGACATTTATAAGATGAGAGGAGGGGCACTCTTGGAAAGTAAACAAATGTTACTTTATTTTAAAATGAGTTTCGGATTTAAAATGTCCCAAATTGATATAATTCGAGGATAAGGTGATAAGGGTTCTAAATCCAGCAATCCAATTGGATTTTGGCAAGTTTACGTCTTATATTTTACATTATATTTTCATTTTATTTAAATTGTTAAATAATGAGGTAATCGTTGCATCATCATGGTGCCATAAAGAATTTAATTTATTTAATGTCTAAAAATTATAAAACAAATATAATGATGTAGGAAATATTTTTTTCTTTCTAATTAATATTTATATTAAAAAATATGATTTGTATAACCCCATTTAATTATTGTTTTAGTAAAACATTTCATGTTTGTGACATTTTAATTTTAACTTTAAATAAAAGTCATTAATGTCATTATCTTACCCAAGTGGCTCCATGGGGTCCCCAAAATCGATCCTTGGGTTGTCTTGGTCGGACATGACACATCCAATAAGGGTAGTACATGTTTCTAGGTCATTTAATATTATTAAAACATTATTTTTACCTTAAACTACACTAATTACCTCTAATCGCGATTAAAAACTTAAAAGTTACTATTCACCAAAAAATTATTTTAATTCCATTGAACCACATTTTACTTCTTAATTACAACCATGTATGTCGTATTTTTTAAATTAAAAACACAGAGGTGGTAAAATTTTATTTAAACGGAAAATCAGTTTTTATAAGTACCACTTAGTGGTTTCACTATTCATCAAAAATTGAAGTTCTTCAGAAAAATACCAAAACTTCACCCTAATCTATATTTGATATTCCGAATTAAAAAATGAAGTCTATTTTAAAAAATCCTAAACATATAAGTTGCATTAATTAATTTAATAATTAATTCCCGCTGTCAGAGGAAATAGCGTGTTTTTATAAAACAATAAGTATCAAAAGATTGACACTAGTTTAAGTCCGATTTCAAAGTGAAATTAATTCAAATGACCACAATTGGATTAAATGGTAAAAATATATTCTAATTGAACTTTAAAACCAATTCAAAGTATAATTTAATCATAAAAATAAATTAGATTAAAAAGTGGTTTTGAATTAAAATGCATCATTTTTCACTATTCATTAAAAAAATGAACTTTATCGGAAAGATACCAAAAATTTACACAAAGTAATTTTTGATGTCCTGATTCTATAGAAGAGTTTTATTTTTGTCAAATATAACACATAAAATTGTTAAAAAGTGGATTTCAAAGAGGTTCGCCATCAAAAGGCGGTTAATCGACATTTTAAAGAATATTAGAATGTTTATGCTTAAAAATTGGATTCATTAGAATTTTTAATCCTCTAACATTTATTGTAAAAAGTAAAAATATTTGACAAACATACATAATAATTTTTTAGTTAGTTATGTTCTTTCCTCCCATTACAATGGCTAGGCGTTAACTACCATTTAAAATAATATTATTTTATTATTTGAGTGCAACGTAAGATTTTAAAGGAACTCGTTGTCGCATATTGGGTACGCCATCGAGCATAGCGTTCCCTTTAAAGTAATATTAATATTGTTTTTCACAAATAGGGATAAATATAAAAATTTCATATTCTTTATTTACCTGGGGTGTTACACCCTTCCCCCCTTTTGGGAATTGCGTCCTCGCAATTTCAAAATTGGGCTTGGAAACTCCATTCAAAGTCCCATATCGGAACAAGAGTTGGTAAAACAATCACTTTAAAAGAAAGGGAGAGAAGTAAAATGGTCACCCGAGTTAACCCATACTAGGATTCCAAGTAGGAAAATAAGGATATGGAAGAAAAAACAAAGGTTCATGTTCAGAGGGAGAGTGATAGAATTCATGCTTATGAGAAAGTTAGCCACTAGAAAATCACAAACTGGTGATTGGTTAAACAGTATTTGATTCCCCAGTAGGAAAAGTTAATAGACAACATATCTAATTTAAGTTACTTTTCATTCAGTAATTTATTTTTGAGATTAACTAAATCATAGGGAAACATACTTACTTGTCATGTTGACTTTCAAATTTTACTAGATTTATTACACAGACTCATACATTCTCCAAATGATCAGTATTTAGGAAGACTTGTTCACATTAAGAGTACTATAATCAACTTCTCGAGAATCACCTAATCCAAAAAAGAGAACTATATACTTCACATATCTTTAGACCTTAAGCAAAACAAAAACAAAAAAGGTTAGTACAAGACACGATAATACCTAAAAAAGAAAATCCTTTTAAAAAAACAAATCTATTCTTAATCTCCAAAATTTATCAAACAAAACCCAAAGTTCAACAAAGATCATTCAATAAACAAATTGTCCATAAAATAATTCAAAGTAAACCAAAATAATATTGAAACCCAAATATTTTAAGGATTTAGTCACACAGTCTTCCAATGTAAAACATAACACTTATCTACAAATAACATCAGTTACTCTTAATGTCTCATATTGAAAAGTAATTAACCTAATCACATATCCTCCATGATAGGTTAATAATTTCCATAGATAACCCAAAATCAACTTACTCTTAATTCATAAAATCATTTAACTAACAATAATTAGTCAAACTAACCAGGGAATTCACGTAGGCAAGTGGTAGGCGATAAATACCAGTCTCACTTTTGTTGTGGGTTCGATTCCCATAGCTTTGTCCGACGCGACGGGTTGTCACACGGTCTGCGTGTTGTCCTTTTTATAAAACTCCAAAAATAACCCTAACATGTTTTAACCTCTATAGTTTCCTTATACCTCTAATTTTCATCCAAATTCATTATGATCTCAACATCTTAATTCTTGAAGTATTATTTCACAACCATAAGATAAAATAAAACGATTCCCAAAAATGGATAACATCACACCTTGATCATGGAGTCCACTCGGATTCATCGTCATCTTGTTCACGTAGGTAGATGTCCCATGCATTACAACAATGATTTATAGATCCTTCAAAATCATTTGCTTCCTCCATCCAAATACACCTTGTAAAACATGGGTCATATGGGTGTTCACAAAAAAACAGTTTTGGAAAATAATCATGTATGACATATAATTCCAAAACATCTGATAAAACATGATTTCTATAAAATAGTCGGACAGAATTTGAGTTGAAACTTTCTATTTTGGGCCCTTTTAAAATACCATAAGTATGTCCTGAGAGACTATATATTAAAAGAAAATATAAAGAGGTTGCGCAAGGGTCTCCTTCCTCGGCACCATTTTTAAAATCATAATATGCTTCAAATTCTTGTGATAAGGTAAAATATTTGAAAATACCTTGATAATATTTACCTTTCTTGAAAATATGAGAATATTGTGAAAATAGTATTTGTCTAAAAACAACCCATGATCCACGATGATAACGAGGTATAGTGGAGGTGTTTGATATCTCAAACAACTGCTTTCCAGTGAGTTGTATGCTAGAAAAAGTTTGACAATCATCCGAACATGGCTTTGTAATAATTATTTCAAGCATGT
Source organism: Viscum album (assembly GCA_963277665.1). Taxonomy (NCBI): domain Eukaryota; kingdom Viridiplantae; phylum Streptophyta; class Magnoliopsida; order Santalales; family Viscaceae; genus Viscum; species Viscum album. The sequence goes on from OY728119.1 coordinate 1,986,168,998, forward strand.
CATCAGGAAGGGATAGGAATGTCATTTGAGATCCTTCTCCTTCCATTCATAACTGACTTTAGTTGTCCTGAAAAAAGTTATAAAATAAGGATTTAACTGAAATAATAGATATAGGGACTAACCATGTGTCTAACAAAAACTCATAATCCCTAAAGTTTTCTAAACCGATCTTTAATACCAACTATAAGGCCCCGACCTTAAACCTTACTTAATATTGAATTAAATGAATAATTCACATTGAGGATCTCTTCAGATTTAGAGTTTTAGAGAATTAGGGCATAACTATTACATCTCAAAAGATTACAAAGTAGACACTTCTACTAAATTTCCATAAAATAAAAACTCTTAAAAAGAAACATGTCTAGTTCCATGTTTTATATAGCATGAGTTTCCCTTGATCCCATCCATGGCCCTATTCCACATTAAGACCTGTGAAAAACATTTTAAAAAAAACATGGGGTGAGCATAAAAAGCTCAGTAAGGGATACACAAAGAATGAAAACTGTTAGTTTATCAAAACAAAAAGTAAACCATGTATACTTTATCAAAGTAATACTATTCACCTTTATGAAGTAGTAAAGACTCTTCACTGAATAAAAGATCATTACTTACCCTTTTGTAACCAAAAGATTACCATAAAACCCATATAAAGAAAACATAACATATAAAGGTAACTTGGGACATAAACATACTTAAATGGAATAACCATACGGTCGACTTCCACACATACTTAATGGAATAGCCATACGGCCGACTTCCATACCAAATGCATTGGAGGTTATAACGTAACCACCCATCCTGGTATTCACAGCACCACCTGTCATATGGTTTATCACGTAACCACCCATAAAATTCCCAAGTACCATCATTACACATAAAATATTGAAAATATAAACATTTCAATAACAACATTTTATTTTCAATCACAATAAGTAATTCCAAGATGTTTAATTAATCAATCCATTTTCAAAAACCATTTTAAATAGATTTTTGAATCAAAGATTCCCATACCACTTGGATGCTTTTAATGGAATTATAATCTTAAAAAATTAATGTCCATATAAATAAATACTGACAACCATTTTGAAAATATGGACATTAGAGATAAATATTTAGAATAATAAATCTTTAAAACATTTAAAACAATATTTTCTGTTAAAGATTTTTTAACAAAATGAGAGACTCTTGAATACAAATAATTGTGGAATAACATTTAATCTGAACATTATAATATCATGTGAATAAAGGGATTCATGATATAATATGTCAAAGGTAATTATACACACCATATAATAGTTAATTGGTGCATAACAAAAATGAAGTCTCAATGGAAATGTAAATTGAGATGGAATCCATTATAAAGATGGTATCCTTAAATTAAGGATAAATCTATCACATAATTATGTGTGAGAAATAAAAAAACACCCAATATAAGTGGATATTAAGTGTAAAAAATCATAGGTCATTCACAAATATTCATAGGATGAAATTCTCAAGAAGTACAAGTTGAACCCAAATAAATCGAAATTGGGTTAAGATGTCCCTTGTAAAAAATCGACAGCCTTTTGGCGTCACTTCAAAATTCATAAAATTAGTCGATGAGAGAGTGAATGGTATCTAATCACTTGTACATAAACTTTACATCAATAAGGATATATAATAACATATCCTAACATAATAAGATGTAAATTAAAAGACATAAAAAAAGAAGTCTTTTAAAAAGAGGAGCGTGAAAGGTCCCGTTACCAAGTTGGGTAACTTTCGAAAAATACAGCCCATGGAAGAAGGGGCATACAATGAAGATGTAAATACCCATAAATGATATTATACTACACAAAGTTTATAATAATGGTCAGTACATACACCACTCAAAATAAAATAGTGGCAAACGTAGCATAAATGTCACAGGAATAAAAGTGAGATGAAAAATCCCTTACGAAACCTCAGAATCCTAACAACGGCACATAAAACATCCAAAATTTGATTGACGAGATCAAATAGGGTGTCTCATCATATTAAAATAAAATTTACAGAAAGAGGAATATAAAATAACATCCCCCGTCATAACAAAGAGAAGCGTAAAAGAAGTGACATAAAGGAGAGTACTTAAATAGAAAGAGAGAGGTTAGATCTCTTACGAAAATTCGGCAGCCTAACGGCGACACTCAAAACTTCAAAAATGGATTAATGAGAGAAAATAGGGTTTCTCATAATATTAACATAAAAATTATAGTATGAGTAATATAAAAGAACATCCCAACCATAAGAAATATGAGCTTAAAAGGAATGACATAAAAGAGTGTACCTAAAAAGAAAGAGAGGAGTAGGATCCCTTACCTAGAGTCCGACTTGACTCGATCGTTCTTTAACATCCTGAATAATAAACTTGAGTTAATTTACAATTTATTAAGAACCTTTTTAAAGTTTATTATTCCTTTTATATCACTTATTTCCATGTTATAAACATTATGTAATCATTTAAGTTATATGATATCCAGAATATATATGTATTTATAATATTACATAATCATTTAGAGGTATGAAATGAAATGCACCGTTCATGGAGACGGTAAGCCGTACGTACGCATGAACGCTACTTTCATTTCTATGTCATATTAATAAAATTAAAACCAAAAGAGAGGTATGAATATTATAATTCTAGAATTATATACATCATTTATATGTAACATAAATCATATATAATAACTTTAAATCCATCCTTTATACATCCCACATATGGCATTAACGAATCAAATCACTTTGAGGGGGCGGTAGTCCTCACTTCCTAAAATCAAATTATCGTGTTTACCCACAATGAAAACCATAAAGGTATGCCACAAAATAAAAATAAAGAAGCTTAAGTAAAACATAAACATATTATATATCATATATAAATATAGTGACATGTTAATGGACACCTTTGAAGGTGTTATATGAGTGTTGAACAATCATCGTTTCGTGAGCCAGAAATTCGCCATCTATAGAAACAGTATGTTATTTAATCATTTGAAGTAGGTGTGTGTAAGTGTAGATCGAATTCATCTTATAACAACATCCTAGTATATTGAAGATACTGTATTTGTTACAAAAGAAATGAATAAAAAAAATTAGGGGGTTGGAGAAGCAAAATAAATCAAAAGAACACAAGTGAAGACATTACCTTAAAATCGGGTAACTCATTTTGAATTGAGCTCAAAGGCTTCCTTGGAATGACTTCTTCCAGAAGTGAGCCTTCTAGGAGTAAGAGAGGGATGTGGAGAGAGAAAATGGGCAGACCCGGGCCCAACCAAAGGCTTGAGAGGTGTGGGTAAGGTGATAGTGGTGGGGGCCTTTTATAAGAGGAGAGGAGGGGCACTCTTGGAAAGTAAAGAAATGTTACTTTATTTTAAATTGAGTTTCGGATTTAAAAAGTCCCAAATTGATATAATTATGGGATATGGTGATAAGGGTTCGAAATCCACCCATCCAATAGGTTTTTGACTAGTGTAGGTATTATTTTTTACATTATATTTTCATTTTATTTAAATCGTTAAATAATGAGGTAATCGCTCCATCATCATGGTGCCATAAATAATTTAATTTATTTATTGTCTAAAAATTATAAAAAAAAATATCATGATGTAGGAAATATTTTTATCTTTCTAATTAATATTTAGAGTCAAAAATATTACTTGTATAACCCCATTTAATAATTGTTTTAGTAAAACATCTAATGTTTGTGACATTTTAATTTTATCTTCAAATAAAAGTCATTAATGTCATTATCTTACCCAAGTGGCTCCATGGGGTCCCCGAAATCGACCCATGTGTTTTCTTGGTTTGCCATGAAACATCCAATAAGGGTAGGACATGTTTATAGGTCATTTAATATTATTAAAACATTATTTTTACCTTAAACTACACTAATTACCTCTAATTGCGATTAAAAACTTAAAAGTTACTATTCACCAAAAAATTATTCTAATTCCATTGAACCACATTTTACTTCTTAATGAAAACCATGTATGTCGGATTTTTGAAATTCAAAACACAGAGGTTGTAAAATTTCTTTGAAACGGAAAATCAGTTTTTATAAGTACCACATAGTGGTTTCACTATTCATTAATAATTGATGTTCTTCAGAAAAATACCAAAACATCACCCTAAGCTATATTTGATATTATGAACTCAAAAATAAAGTCTATTTTAACAATTAAAAACATATAAGTTGCATTAATTAATTTAATAATTAATTCCCACTGTCAGAGCAAATATTGTGCTTTTATAAAACAAAAAGTATCAAAATATTGACACTAGTTTAAGTTCGATTTCAAAGTGAAATAAATTCCAATTACCACAATTGGATTAAATGGTAAAAATATATTCTAATTTAACTTTAAAACCAATTCAAAATATAATCTAATCATAAAAATAAATTAGATTAAAAAGTGGTTTTAAATTAAAATGCAACATTTTCCACTATTCATTAAAAAAATGAACTTTATCGGAAAAATACCAAAAATTTACACAGAGTAAATTTTGATATCCCGATTCAAAAGAAGAATTTTATTTTGTCAAATATAACACATAAAATTGTTAAAAAGTGGATTTAAAAGAGGTTCGCCATCAAAAGGCCGTTAATCGACCTTTTAAAGAATATTAGAATGTTTATGCTTAAAAATTGGATTCATTCGCATTTTTAATCCTCTAACATTAATTATAAAAAGTAAAAATATTTGACAAACATACATAATCATATTTTAGTTAGTTCTGTTCTTTCCCGCCATTACAATGGCTGGGCGTTAACTACCATTTAAAATAATTTTATTTTATTATTAGAGTGCAACGTAAGATTTCAAAGGAACTCGTTGTCGCGTATTGGGTACGCCATCGAGCATATCGTTCCCTTTAAAGTAATATTAATATTTTTTTCAAAAATAGGGATAAATATTTCAATTTCTTATTTTTTATTTACCTGGGGTGTTACAATTATACAATCAGTATTTTTTCAAAGTGTCCTAAATTGATCATAAAATTAAAATTGATTTTTTTCAAATAATGGAAGTCTTTATTTATAAACTAAAATTGTATTATTTAGAAACCTATTTTCATAAAATGGATTCAATTTTTAAAATATAAATTTCCAAAAATATTAGGATCCATATTAGGTAATTTTATAAAATAGTTGTTTTTTGGTGAATAGTTAATATAATATTAAAAAACCTCACTCTTCTCCCCTTATTAATACAACCCCATAACCTCACAACATAGCAGCCTTGGTTCTTGCCCAATTTTATCACAAATATCTTCCCAATACTCTCCCCCACTTTATAGTTCTATTGGTCTCATTCGAATACAATTTCAAGGACCCTAAATCAGTATTGTTAGAGGATAAACCAAAGGATGATGTATGATTTTTGACTAATAAATTTGAAGATTAATTCTCTTTTACAACCCCAAAATGATCCGAATACACCTTCAAATAGAATCATAAGTATATTTATTATATTTACATATCATTATCAGGGTGTAGTACCTATATTATACCATCCCTAATTTCACATTTAAAATAAATATTTTGTATACAATATGGTTGGTTCAACGCACCCATGAACAATATAATTTAGTTTTATCACTACCTTCATAGATGATCATAAAAATGTTATTATTGTTAAATAGGATGATTATATGTAATATAGAAATTATTAAATATTTATATATGTTTTATTGATCATTTAAGTAAGTAAAATAAATTTATTTTGTGATGCTTGGTAAGTATACCTAAATGATGTAACAAAATAATATTAGTTCTTTTAATAAAATAATCATCACTGTGAGGGAATATAATAGTTTATTTGAGTCTATTTTTATTTTTTGTAAGTATATGAATGGCATTTATTTTTACTTTATGAGTTATATTTCAATTTTATATGAAATTCAACTATTAGCCATAAGTGATCCGACCTTCAAATCATGAAACAAATTCCCTCGGAACAATGAAATGAAATATTATATACCATTGAAAATGTCATAAATGAACATAATAAAAATATAGTTATCAAAAGATAGTTTTCAAAGTTTCAAAACTATATAATTAACATAAAAATTTATTTTATATTATATTATTTTAATGTAAGAAATTATTATGGATCATAAGTGTATGGAATTATTCTAAATTATTTTTTGTGTCTCTCATATATATATGTATCTTACTCACCCGTCATTTGATGTGTTATTACTTTTATTAAATAAATTTCTCAAATTAATTTTATATTGAATACCCTTTTTTATGAAATGATGAAATATTATACAATCAATTTTTTTACATGTTTTTTTATATTTATGACTGAAGATTAATTTACTTTTGGGAATGAAACGAGATTGTAAATATTAATACTTTTATGAAAATATAGTTCTCTAAAACCCCTGGGAATGTTTTAGTCTCATGATACGATATGTATGGTATTTGGGAGTGAACATAATTTATGATGGGACAATTCCCACCATTTTATATTTTTATGGAATTTATCCTTGACTTATTTTAATTTCATGATTTATGTTTCTTCCACATTCCAATATTACCATGACCATGTTATTAAATAATCCTTATGTTATTACATTTTATAATTATTCACGAGACTTGTATATTATGTTATCATGTTTTTCATTGTTATCATGTTTATTTCAAAATTTGGATTTTTTCTCACACATTTTAAATCTGTATTCCGTCATTTATCATATGTTTTCTTTTGATGCCAAAAGGATTTGGGATTCCATTAAAAATATAAAAATAATATTATTCAATTTTGATTTCTGTTTTATACTTTATGTACCTTATGAAATAAATACCCTAGTCCTTCCCATCCTCAGTTTTAATTTATTATATATTTAAATGAAAATTATGGTAAAAATAAGTGTAGATGGATTTGGTTTCTAATGTTGGTATCATATGATGGCCTATTTTTTGGGATTAGGAATTGAATAATTTTGTATGAATACTATGAATATGCCAAATTATTGGAAAATATCCTTCAATTTTGGTGCAGTATATAGTAAATGGTTTCCTTGAAATTACTTACATATCTGGATGCTAATAATTTATGTTTCTTAGGATGAATTTTAGCTAACATTAATAACTTTTAAAAGGTAGCATTGGGTATTTACAAGATTATTACCTAGACCATAACAATGATGTAATGTTTTCCACATGGTTTAGTACTCATAGGGGATCCGATTTTGAAAATTCCAAATCTCTTTAAGAAATATAATGAAGGACATGAGTTTATTATTTATTTAGAAAACACAATATGATCAATTTTCATATATCACCCAGATTGAAACCAAAAGACTCATATGTTAGGATATACTATTCATTTATAATCTACAACTTCTATGAACATAGATTGCCTTTTGACATAATTTTTAAGTTGAGTATTCCCATACTATTTTATTATCCTATATTATTGATATCATATAAAAGTTGGTGGAACCATTCCTGAAAAAATAAGATAGAAAATGTGATGATTTTGGTAATTAAATTCATCACCTCATGGGATTGGGAGATTATGACTTCATTGAAATATTTTATCACCCAAAAAATGTTATGAACATTAACTTGAATCATGTGGAATGTCCACATTCACCAAATTAATTGAAATTTATAGTCAACTTATTTACTTGAATCATGACTCTTACATTTAGTTGCAACATCCCATTAACTTTCTTCTAGGAATGTTTTTAAGAATATTTATTTTTTCTAATTTTTGTTTTCTAGGGAAAGTTGAGAAGGAGTTTGGAGGATACCAGTAACAGTGACGTTAGAAATTTTTTGTAATTTTCAACACAAAACCTACTGTTTCTATAACTTAATTGGGATTTATATTTCATGTAATATGATTACACACCACATAAATTTTAATATATGTATAAATACATTTTATCAAAATGTGATGGGTTTTTTTGGGTTATGGGACATATCAATCACATAGTGTGTACTTGGGTGACACAGTGTCTAATGTCATGAGGGTTGTATTTAAATAGATTTCTCATCTGAAAATTTATTTTCCAAAAACTCATGATTCACTTCCATAACCTATGATCCATCCACATGTGATTATGGATCCCACCAACTCTTCTGGTTCATTTGATTCAGAGATTGACAATTATTGCAGTCACGGTGTGACTCTCTGGGTAAGTGATCTCCATATCTCTCAATATCATTGTCTGTCCGTCGTATCATTTTCATAGATGGTCTTGGAATTTAATGATCTAAACAATGTGTTTTTTAATCCTATTTTATATTGACTTGTTAGATCATCTATTCCTTATTTTATATTTTTGTCTTTTGTTGTGAGCATTGTGTTTTCTTGAAAAAAGGAATATGGTTCTGTTTGGAATTTCTAATATGATTAAACCTAATTTTATTTATTTAAATTTAGATGTTTAATATATATTTAATTTATTTTAAACTTTTTTTAATTAATTATTAAAAATATACTTCAATTTAATTGGGGGTTTAGATTGTATTTGGTATGAAAATGGAGAAAACCCAAATTCCATTTAATTGTGGTTTGTTTGTGATATTGATGGAATTTTTGTATAATGTAAATTCAGAAATTGATTTTAAGGAATTGATTTTATTTTTTTATTTATGAAAATGTCTTAGAATGGTTTTGATATAGAAATAATTTTTTATCTTGGAAAAAGGATAGTTTTTATTAAAAACACATGCGTTGGGTTTTCAAAGGAAATATACATATTAGAAATGGGAGAATGAGTTGAATTGTATTTTAAATAGTTCTAAAATAAATTCCTCATCAATTTTTTTTATTAGAGAAAATGAAATCCTAGAAAGGTAGTGAGATATTATGATAACACAATTTTTTGACACTTTAAAACAGAAAAAAACTAGTACAATGTGTCACTTCGACAATTTGATAGAGATGAGACCTCATTAGAATGTGTTAGGTGGATATGTGTATACACATATTTCCATGATCACCTTTGAGTGTGTGATATCCCATTTTCTGAAACTGTTATACCTTTTGGTAGATGACCATGTTTCTCACATGTTCATATTTAAAATATATTCCATTGTTTTTTATAAAATATATTACACACTACATGTTAATTTATATAAACTATTTTATATATAATGATTATTATTCCATTTTTTTAATTTGTTTCCATCAATTTAAATGAATTGACCAAATTATTTAAACTATACTTTTGAAAATCTTTATATGTTGATATAAAATTGAATGAATTATTTGGATAATTAAATGTTGACAAATGATTATGAAATACATGGTGAGACCATAATGGGTATTTAACTCACACCATACATGTTCTTTCAGTTGTTGGTAGATTATATTCTTCGAAGTTTGAGAAAGTGTTTGGTATAACATGGAGGTGGTAGTAGATACTGATCCGTAGGCTTAGAGATTTATTTATATTCGGACATGGATTGTTTACCTTACACTTTTCTAGTACATTGTTATACTACATTGGATAGTTTACTCCTATTTTAATTCTAGTACACTTCCCCCAATGGATTTTTCTTGGATATTCATAGTAAATAGATCATCTTTATTTATTTGGTCTTATAGAAAATTCATCCCCACATTCATATTTTAGGATTTCAAGAGCTATTAACCAACTAGTGTGGATCAGAAACTCACCCCATATAAGTAAAAGTGAGCTCAGTTATCAGGATACAAGGGTACCTAGCCAGATTTTTGACAAAGTAGATTTATTGGATTATGTTTTTCATCATTATTTGATGTCATATTCAGTTAGGTAGTCTTTTAAGAACATTGGAGGTAGTAAAGATATAATGTCTGGCCATATCACACTGTAAAGAGACTTAACTCCCCATGGGTTGTTTGGGAATGTGTATTAAGAATTAGTTCTACTATTTTCCTTGATTTAAATTCAGATAGTATGAAATCCAAATATTGTTTTTGTATCTGATGGGATTACTTCTACCTGTTTTCTTATTTTGAGTGTTAATATGAAGTCTTCAATGTTATCAGTTTATGTTGGGTAGCTCCAAGTCTCTAAGATGAAATGTCAATCATATCCATGAGAGAGATGCTGATGAACCTTAGAGATCAAGTCCTATCATGTACATAAATATGTCCAATGTGATTCTGCGTACACTCCATGATCTGGAACATGCACCACCACTAGCTCCCATTCCGGATCTAATTGTGGAACCTCATGGGTATGATTTATGGAATCATTATCAATACAACCTTTTTTTAAATACAATAGTTTTTAAAGTTCCAATGATCTCTAAGAGGTGGTGGAATGGTTGAGTATGATTTAATATTTGTCCAAATTTTTCAGGACATGTAAGAAGTCCAAGGTTATGTGGGCTACCTTCAAGGTGAAGGGATTAAGTATTATATTGTGTGGAATAAGTTGAAAGTGAATATTAATGATGGATTAGTGTGTATATACATAAAGGAATGTTTCACTGACCCATTATATCTATTGATGATGTCGTTGGTTTAGGATATTAATATTTTCAAACTGGAGTTAGCTAACAGTACCGTGTCAAAGTACGCAATCCAGTTTTCTATGCTAGTGCAGTTTTCACATGATATTGAAACGATTTTCAAATTTAAGACTTTATTAGTTGTGTTGGGGATATAATCAGATATTCATTATTAGTTTCTCTATCCGATTATAACTTTTTATTCTTATGTGATGGACATAGAACTGATGGTCGAAAAAAAGTTGAAATATCATGTTTGAGATGAGTTTCCTATTTCTCCAAGTGATAGTGTAAATAACTGTAATGGGAAGAGGATGTGTGGTGATTCTGACAGTGGATATTTATAGATTTTTTTATAGAACTCATATAGTTACTAGAAATGACACCTTGAATTGTTTCTAGTTCAGAAAACATAGGCACTCAATGATGGATTTCAATAAGGCAGCCAAGAAAAATGGATCCAATGGATACATAGGTTACTACTAAGATCTATTCCTTATATATTCAAAAAAATTTAGTGGTACATGATCAATAAAACCTTCTAAAAATGTTTTGAAATCAGAAACATTATGATCAAATGGGTTCATGCCATAGGAATTTATAACAATGATTTTTCACATAGTGTAAGAGTCTCTTGAAGAATACTATATGGGTCCACCAACTGAGAGAGGTGAAATAAATATTTATTTTTAATTAGTGTCTTATTTATTTGGAACTATTTAATCCAATTCATTTATTTCAACCAGTTCTTTAATATGATAAATCTTATTACAAACCATTAATCTTAGGTTATGGATATTACTACACTCCTAGGAATGAAGAGAGATATGGGACTTTATTCCTCCAGTTTTGTTGTCTCTATATCAAAATTTGAATATTCTTTGACTTTTTTTGTTCTCAACATGAAACAACATGACAACATTCTCAGGATGGGTTGGATCTTTAAAATAAGTATCATACTGACTATTATCTTCAATCGGCCTCCTTTACTACACCCAAAGGGGTGTTCTATATAATCATAGGATAATGTGACCCATGATGTAGTATATAGAGACCATATTATCTAGATTTAGAAAATTTAATATTAATGTTTCCTTTTTTTCTAGTGAGATTATACCTGAGTAGTGTTCTCCCTAATATAGTCTTCGAGATTCCTGATGTGTTTCATTTTGACTTTATATGGGTTTCCACTGATAAGGGAGTTAGAGTGTAATATTTATTTTGTTACTGGTACTCAATGTTTTTCTATTCCCTCATTTGGCATGGCACTAGAATAAATTATTGAGATGAAGACTCGATTGGATGATCATATATATAAAGCCTCTATATGCCCGAGGGTGTAACCTTGTGCGGCACTAGTTATATTTCATAAGAAGGATGATTATTACCTTAAAATTTTCATTGATAACTGAAATCCTAATAGAGTAATGGTAATGAAAAACTATCCATTTCCATGGATTGATTGTATATTTTATTTTTTGAAAGGGTTAAAGTGGTTGTTGAAGATTGATCTTTGGTATGGTAAACATCCGTTGAGAATAAAAGAAACTGACATTTAGAAAATCACCCTTTAGAATAGGTTCTGCCATTATTAGTACCTTTCCATTCCATTTGGTCTAACTAATGATCATGTAGACTTTATGGATTTTAGGAATTGTATATTCCATAAGTACCTTGATTATTTCATGATTTTCATTATGGATGACATCGTTGTTTACTATATTTTTGAGTAGGATCATATGTGACATCTGACAGTAGTTCTGGAATTTCTTATAAATCAATGAATTTATGACATGATTTTAAAATTTGATTTATGGTTATGGAATGAAAATTCATGGGAGGCATGGTGTCAGAAAATGGTATATCTATTGATCATGAGAATTTGAAAGCAATTATGACATGGGAATAACCACAAAATGTTTTTGAGATTTGGAGCTTCATGGATAAAGCAGGGTGTTATCACAGGTTCACTACGGACATTAAAAATATGGATTTTTTTATGAAAATGTTGATATAGAATGGAGTAAAGTTTTCATTGTATTGTAAATATTTTTATTATATTTTTGGTTATGAATCCTTTGATAACTATTTCCCTAGTTTTTACTCTCCCAGAGGCTAGGTAGGGATATGTTTTCTTTTGTGATTCATCGGGTTTAGGATTGGGTTTCATACTTATATATGTTGATCATTTCATTGCTTATGGGTCTCATCTGCATAAGTCACACAAAAAAATTATGTGACCCGTGACCATGAATATGAAGTCTTGATGCATTTAATAAAGAGTTGGTGGAATTACCATTTTAAAGAACATTTTACCTTGTATTAACACCACAAGATATTAAGTTATATATTCTCTAAAAATAATTTAATCATACTATAGGGGAATTGGGTGGAATACATAAATATTTAAACTTTTAAATCACCTCTACATTAGGGAATGGAAATGTCATTTCCTACGCTTGGATAAGAAACATCTAACCTATAACATGAATGAATTTTCAAAAGGGCGGAACTGGATGGCTCTTCTTATACATATTCATATTGGAGTTTGGGAATTATGGTATGATGTTTCTATAGATAGTTTAAACTTTAAGTGAAATCTTCTCAAGATGATTATTTATAAATATATACTTGATGATAGAGTTCCATAGTGTTTGAGAATCTCATTATGGGTGCAGAACATACCTAATAGGTTATTACTCATATATGGAATTCTATAGTTTTGAAATTTCATTAATGTGATGTTGGTGGTAAAAAATGTTGTGATGGGGTATATCTATAATTCATATAGGGATGCGAATATAGTAACCACAATTATGTTCTACATGATGCGATGTAGATTCTGTTGTCTTTGTATGAGATGAGGTATTTATGAAATTATATATTGTTGTTATCTGTTTGAACACGTTACAGATGAGAACCAGAAACCATAAAGTATTTTCCAGAAACATCAAGTCTTGAATTGTAAGTAGGATGCGATATAAATGGAATTTTTTGTTGTGTATCCATGTACCTAGAAATAGAAGAATTAAATATTGTTTGGCATCAATAAGATGACTAAATCGGCTCATATTATACCCTTTCTTGATAAAAACAATGTTGTAGAGTTGGGGAATTTCTATGTGAATGATATTTTCAATTTTCATTGATTTCAATCTTCTATAGTTTCTAATACGGATCCTTAGTTCACTTCTCTCTTTCAGGTATTAATTTAGGAGGAACTTATATCTCAGATCTGTTTCATTGTGACATATCATCCACAATTATATATCCAGAAAAAATAGCAGTGTAAATTCATCAGGATATTCATCATTCATATTATCATGAATTTAGTGGATTTTTGGATTACTATATTGTTCTGGTTTATTTTCATATAATAATAGTTATTATTCCATTACCAGAATAGGTCCATGTGAGTCATTTTTTTGACGATCGTGTAGATCGTTTTTTGTTGGGAAGTGATTAGAAAAAGTTCCTTGGTAGGACCAAGCGTGGATAAATTCATGACATCAATTATTCAGTTGGTTCCTCATAGAATGATGATGCAACCAATATATAATAAATCATTTTTGATCTACATTGAATAAAATTGGTATTCTCAATTGGTGATGATATTTTCTTGAAAGAATCACCCCATTTGGGTCATTGATATCTTGAGTAGAAGGTGATATTTTTCCAAGTGTTTTGGTAAAATTTTAGGTTTTTCAGTATATGTGGAATGTTCCTTACATTTTTCACTCCCAAAACATCTAACTCCAAAAAATATCTAGTTATATGTAACATATAATGGAATGTATTGATTTTATTCATATCGTGTCTGGTGGTGGAGTGATCATGAGGTTGAAACTAATCTATCTGTGACTGAACATCCAGTCTGGATAGTTAATTTTAAATCTAAGGGACTTCGTGTGATGGTTTTGTCATTGGTTAGAGTTCAATGGTATCATGATTCATATTCTCATGTGACATGGGAGCATGAGGCACTAGTGAGATATCACTGGCCTCATTATTTCAATAAGGGAGCTTATTGAGATGCATTTTAGGGAAAGTATGTTTTTATTATGGGGAGGTTGTAACATCCCATTACATTTATATAAGGTAAATTTTTATTCCTCGTGATGGATTTCATTTTTTGTTTTTTAGTTAAGGCTGAGAAAGAGTTTTTGGGGTACATGTAATTGTGATCTCATCGATTTTTTCTAATTTTCTACATAAAACCTTCTATTTCCATAGAATTTTGGGGATTTAAATGCCATTTAATATGGTTAAGCTCCATAGAAATTCTAAAATATCAATAAATAAATTTCAACATATGGTTATTAGGTTTTAAATGTTTATGGGACTTGTTAATTAGAGGATGTGTAATTGGGTTACACATCATGTAATGTCACAGTGGTTCTTTTTATATAAAGTTAGTTTATTTTTTTTCTTCTTCACCATAATTTCAAAATCTTATCCTAAGATCCATCCCTAGGATAATTTTAAGCCTTCAAACCCATTTTGTTCATTTCATTTAGTGATTAATAATTATTGTCGTTGTAGTGCGACTCTTCAAGAAGGTGGTCTCCTTACTCCCTGTCTCTTTATCCTTCCCTCCATGGAGCTTGGTAGATCATCTTTATCTTCAAAAATCTAAACTAAGTGTTACTAAATTTTTTTTCTAGGATGAGTTCCTAGTTCTTTTGTTCCTTCTTTCTAGTTGGTGGGTTCTTTTTTGGGGATTTTTATTATGGAATCTCTATGTTTCTCAATTTTTTATATTTTAAATATACAACATTTTATTATAAATTATTTAACACATTCCATGTGAATTAATATAAAATCGTTTAAACAAAAAATTTGTTAATCAATTTGTTTAAAGTAGTTGAATCATTTGAAATAAAAATCATGAATTGTTACAATTATTCATTTGAACTTCCAAACCAGTTTACATAAAATTAATAGCATTATTTGGTTAATTAAATGTTGAAATCATATTATGGGATACTTGGTGGGGTCGTATTTAGATTTTATAACACACCCTACCAGTGCCTTTGGGTGTATGTATAATTTCTTCTTCCATGATTGAGAATGGTTAAGGCCTCACATATAGGCGGTAGTATCTATTGATCATTTGGCTTAGATTGTTGGGTCCATTAGTACGTGGGGTTATTACCTTATTTTTTGGTACATTACTATACTAAATTTGTATATTTATTCCTATTTAACTTCTATAACCCATCTACTTGTGGATTTGTTTGTATGCATATTGACTTTTTATCATTATTTTATTATAGTTATGCTCAATTTGGTCCCACTTTCATATTTTATGATATCAGTTGCTAGTCAACAACCCATGGGTATCTTGAATTCCCCTCATTCTAGGTTAGGGAAATCATGGTTATTGGGTTAACTGGGTACCTAGCCCCATTCATGACATTATTTGATATTCTAAAAACATCATAATTGAACAATGGATGGACACAATTGATAATATATTCTCTATAATAAAAATCTCAGAACTAGATAATTTCTAACTATCTAATAATTTTATTAACTGGATGTCGATCAATGGTTGAAACTAATCATGAGAAAATTTCCATGAAATAAATTTTTTCCATATAATGTTACATTTTAATGGAAATATTGTTCAATAATAATTTTACTTAAACTCTTTATCATGAAATAAACAAGGATATATTTATAATAATGAAAAAAAGAATATGATTATATCATGACATATAATGAAAATGTCACAAGTATTTAATGGTATATCTCTTGATTCTTAATGAATCCTAAAATTATGGTGGAAAATTTCATTTTCTGGTTGACAATAAGTTAATGATAATAATTATTTCTATGATACTTTTATATAAATGAAGTAATTGTATGTTGTTTATTAATTTTTGAAAAAGAGATTGGTCAATACTAGTCATCCAATTGTCCTAATAAAAATATGTGTAAAATAATTTTTTCTTTAGGTTGATCAGCAGATAAATCTTATTGATGAAGGGGAAAAAAATTCCATGTGCCAAAAAATATGGGACATTCTTATTAGAAATTATATCAGGGGAACTATAATATGCTTAAAATGCGAAAGAGAAGGGATAATGGCTAATAAATTATGGTTAGTGATTGAGAATTATATCAATGAGATGGAAGAAAAAAGGTTTTGATAAAAATTTATCAAGAAGTCTATTGCTTCAACTACAAGGAACATGGGAATTATGGGAATAAATTTCCCAATTCGGGGGTCATTATAGATAATAAAAGGAAAAATCCCATAGGGACTAGAAATAAATGATGGTCACATGTTATCTGTACTACTAAGGTGGATCCAGAAATTAATGTGGAAACATGTATATAAGTTATTAATTAAAAAATAATGAAAGTTATATTTGATTATAGTTCTATGAATTAACTCATATCTTGCATGTTTAGTTGAATATTTCAAATTCCACTTTTGAACATGGGGTTGAGTTACACCTGAGAACAGAAAATGGATAAATTAATTTATCCCATTTATATAACTCCTCCACTATTTTTTTTGGGATTATAATTATATAAAATCATTTCATACTATAGTTAGTAGATTTTGATGATATATTTTGGATATATCAGGTATCATTATATAAAACCAATACCAAATGTTGGGAGAGGGATATCACTCTAGCAACCCAAGACATAATTAAATTCCATACAAGTGTAAGGAATATGATGAAAATTATTTTGGAATCTTCATCCTCTGTTGGGATTTTACTTATATATGGGAATTCATATCTAGATCAAATTCTTGAGACAATTGATAGAATCATTAATGAATAAATACCTATTGT
Source organism: Viscum album (assembly GCA_963277665.1). Taxonomy (NCBI): domain Eukaryota; kingdom Viridiplantae; phylum Streptophyta; class Magnoliopsida; order Santalales; family Viscaceae; genus Viscum; species Viscum album. The sequence goes on from OY728119.1 coordinate 1,986,186,293, forward strand.
ATGGGAATATAATAATTTATTCCATGTAGAGTTGGATGGAATTCTTGGTAATATTTAAGTTGTTCTCTCAATTTACCTAGTACCTGGATCACTACATATATCCAAGACTCCCAATAGGGTGACCACCATTGAGTTAGAAGAATGAAAGAAGTCATTATAAGATAATCTAGAAAAGGGTTTTATATGCCCTTGTGAAACACCATGGGGTGAATTGATCATCATCATCAAGAAGAAGAAGGATGGGTTAATTAGCATCTATATTGATTATTGTGAGGTCAAAAAAATGATGCTAATGAACAAGTATCCCCCTCCAAAGATTGATTTTTTTATAAGGTATCTGGGCCCCAAAATTTCTAAATGGTGGAACTTTGGTATGAATATATGTATGAAACCAACCTATATTGACACAATATATGTCACATGAATAAGCCCATGACATCCCTGAGGCATGTTCCCAATTTTCTCAATGTGGTGACGTGAACCTTGGGAATCAACGAGGGGGAGGGGGAATTATTTCACACAATAAAAAATAAAAACTATAGTTGATAATAAAACAACTAAACCAATATAAAATATTTCAAACTAGATGAATAACATGTCAATAACTAAAAAAAAATTGAACATAATGACCATACAGATCATTGTGTGACCTCATAGGTCACCCACCAAACCCAAAACCCGATATCGCTCCAGGGATATTGAAACCAGGAAGGGTATTCATCGGAATCTAAATACAATAATATAATTCTACGAGTGACTATTAATACTCAATAGGAATTAAAAATAAAAAACTATTCCCTATGCGTTTCCATTTCTTAAGAGATTAATTTACTAATAGTTTGAAATAAAATTATTTAAACATGAGAGATTTATCCATTCTATTTCAAAACAAATCATGGAACATTTCCCTATTTGTATAAAATTGTAATATCTAAAAAAATATGATTCGTAATTTTAGAGAAAGATGTCGAATTTAAGAAGAAGTGTGTGATTGTAAAAGGTTGAAAGGATTATAAAAAGTACTTTAAAAATCATAAAAAAATAAAAACAAAACATCTTTACCCAAGATACACTTCGTAAAAAGGTGTTCAATGGAATACCAACATCATAAGAGAAATTGGAAATCATTTATCAAGTAACCATATGAAAATGATACTATATTATCCCTCAATGATTAAATTGTTAGAGAACATGGTATTTTCAAGGATATCATGGGAAAATATTAAACACATTGTTACCTAATTCATCATGCCAGCACCCAAGATGTAATCAATCAAACATAACACGTAGTTTTACCATACCTAACATAACATAAGGGTATAATCCAAATGTAGAGAAACATCCATACAAAGTTCCACTAGCCACAGTGTAGTCCAAAACTATTTTGGTAAAAATTCATGGATAATCCAATCTATATACTAGGTTTCAATTTTATGTCTAAAATGGGGGTGATCCATGTAGTGTCATGTAATCCATCATATATATAGAATAATTACAAGACACACATACACCACAAACCCAAAATATCCACCATCAAACACGACACCTAGGTTATCCCCTTTCCTTGTGGCAATCAAAACATAAGGGAAGTCACATACCAAGGAAATTCCCATTCCAATAAAAATTATGAGGATAAAGACACATCAAAAGAGGATTTTTCTTGAGAAAACCCACTTTATAATGTTCCAACTGGGCCAAAAAAATTCTTTTAAAAGAAATAATTTCCATGTTACCCAACATACAATTTAGAAATCATTTGAATAATTTATTTTCAAAAACAACTACATCATTTGGGAATCAAATACTACTTATAAGGGGCATCCATGATTTTAATCATACAGTTGGTGTGTAAGGATATGTAAAAAAATTCCACAAATTTTAATTCAATGTTATTTAATAATTATTACATAATAAATAATATTTAATAAAATTATATAATTATAAATATATTGACAATAAGGTATTAACATCATGAAATCAATATTATTATATTTAAATGTAAATGCATTGGGAAGCCTACCCCAGACTCAATGATCTTGTAAAAAAAACTCAAAACAACTTCCAAGAAGTACAATGACAAAATAACATCATTGAAGAACCTTAAAAGCACCAAACCCAAAAAATAAGTCCAAGGAGACATGATACCATGTCAAAAAAATATTGAATAAGTTACATGGTTTAACCATGAAAGGAGGAGGGGATGCGTGAGGAAGAGGGGAGGGGCCACACGAGGGTATCATGATTCAAATAAGAGAGTAGGTGGTGTTTGGGGTAATAAACCAAGATGGGAAATGGGGAAAAATATTTTTTAACGTAACTAGTAACTTCACATAGTTAGACTCCATGATTTAGAAAACAATTCACAAACTATGGGTCCCTCTCTAGAATCACACGACACAGTCATGGTTTTTCCAGGGATCTTGGGAAACTATACACCAAGTGTGTTGTTTTTGTCAAAAATTATAGAATAGTGTACAAGATTATAGCATTTATTGGACTAACTATTCTCAAGACATGCACCAACCTCAAAGGATAGTGTAAGACACAAATGGGTACTCCAAGAGCTTCATTGTTTGACTATAACCATGTACTACCCATGAATCCCAAACCTTCCACGAGTAAAATTAACTAAAAATGGACTCTACATTAGGAGGTCATAGAATTTACCCATATTAATGAAAACAAACCATGCAATAGATGAAAAACAACCTGAAACACAATTATTCGATCAGAAACAAAAAGACGTATTAGAAAATACATTAAAAATTTGACATACCAAAATTAAAGAGAAAATTAAAATTTTGGATGTGAAAATATATCTAATTAATGTTTTATATTCAATATATTCCCACATTAACATTTTGAAAAAGGAATGGGAAATATAGTTCATAATGATACCTTTAAAACTCAATAATAATCCATCAATCGTTATGGCTAGAATAAATTCAATATTTTAATATTAACTCTACAAATTTATAATAATATTTATAGATTTTATTCTAATATACTCAAAAATAAAGGAAGATAATAACTATATTTTTAATATACTGCTATAGACTTTGAAAGAGGAGAAGTTATATGAATTGCTAAATAAACATGGTTTTTATAAATAAGAAGTATCATTTTTCAGGATTTTTATAAATAAAAAAGGATATTATTATACCGTTATATAATATAGGAAATAATGGAATGGATCAATATAATATATATATAATGGAGATATGTAGTTTCCCCAGAATATATATGTATTACTAAAAAAATTTGATAAATATCTTGAGATTTCAAAACATGCTAAAAAGGCGAATAAGAAAAGTGTAATGTTTTTATGGATAGATTAATGTGAAGTATGATTTAATGAATTTAAAAATTATCTTCTTTATTTTACAATTCCACACAATATCTTAGTATGGGTAAATGTTCTTGGTATACGACGGTGCTTCAAGTAATGACATATTATGTGCACTAAAACAAAAAAATGTGATAGTCGTCACCTCAAGAAAGATTAATTCTCATGAGATTAACTATCCAATAAATTATATGGAGTTATTGGTAGGGATTTATTTTAGTGAAAATTTCGGGAATTATCTTTAGGTGATGAATTTGGAAATATATACATATCATATGAACATCAGGTTTATATTCCCATAAAATGAGATTAATATTACCCCAAATAGATGGATAGATATGATAAAAGACTATGATTATTTAATTCCTTACTATCATGAGAAGGAAAATAAAGTGGAATATTACCTATATTGAAAGGATCTTTAAAATATTTCAATGATGCGAGTTGAAATGGATAAAATCGTCCAAGACATTCAATGGTTGGTTATGGGAATCATAAACCCGAGAATATCATCATTCATTTCTAAAGTGGTTTCTTAACCATAACTTATTGATATGATAAAGGATTCTCAAATACATGATGTGGAAATAAAATATATTGTGGAAACAAAATCAAATGGGAAATCCTTAGATATTGAAATTGATAAAGAATGAGTTGTATGATTTGGTTCACGATAATGTATTCCATGGAATACTAAGATAAAGAAGGATTCTTTAATGATTCAGGAATTTCAAATTTTTAAATCAACACAGGGATCAGGAATAGGTATCAACATGTCCAATATCTCTTTTGGTAGGATAATATGTTGAAGGAGATCACAAAATAAACTCTAAAAATCCAGGAATGTCATCAGGTAAATGATGTGAGGAAAAATTACAAGGGGATTATGTAACCATAACCCTTAATTTTATGTTAATAAGAGAAAAAAATCATTGAATATATCAACATTAATACAAATACAACAATAAAATATACTGATCTATGGGTTATGATGAATATTCTTACCTAAACTACTCACTTGGAGGAAATTTAAAATGACTTCTAAATCATTCAAAATGCAATGATTTACACCAGTTAAGTGGTGCGGCTACAAGTAAAACCACTATCAAACATATCCAACCTTGATTATAGATACACCAGGATGTTACATAATATTCAATAAAATTTTATAAACACTAATTTAACCATTAGTACAACTTGTCTCCCATAAAATGATGGCTAATCTGAGAATCCCATACATAAATTGGAAGACTTGATGAGGAAATATTTGATGGACATAAAAAGAAGGTGGGATCAACATCTCCCTTTGGTAGTGTTATCATACAATATGATATTTCTCTCATGAATCTAAATGAACCCATATGAATCCTTTATTGTGATGTAATACAAAACACCAACATGATAGAGGGAAGATAGGATCTAAGCAGTTGGGAACTAAAATGTTTGAGGAAATGGTTGAAATTTTATATAACCTTTTCATAGTACATTATATCCATATAGAATCAATAGGATAACTATGATGATAATAATAAATGATACTATGAGTTTGAGGTTAGTGGTTTGATCATTCTATAGGTATCTTTATCAATGAGTGTCATGAAATTTGTGAATAAGGCTATTAAAAGTCCTCTATAAATCATTCATTGTTAGATTCATTATCACCATAGACATTCAGTCTATCAAGTAGCACTCCCTCAAAAAATATATTCAGTAAATGAAATATTACATATATCCATATTTGGAATGTACATAAATAACCAACAAATGTACTAAATTCATGTTTGTTTCAGCCAGAAAATGTTCTCTCTTATCAGGAGAATCTTGTGAAGATATTCGACCATAAAGCCAAAGTAATATGAATTAAGACCACTCACATATTGAGATTACTATTGAGAACCCATAATATTTTTAAGATACATGGGAACTATAGGAATCAATGATGGATAAAAAATGACTTATTTTCACCTTAGTATGTAAAAACAATCACTTATTTTCTTTTAGAATATATATATTTGAGTCAGACTTAGTAATATAATATTAATAACATGCACCAAATTATAGAACCAATAAATTTTAGTATATTAATTTACAAATTATATTAAGAGATAAAAAATTGGCCATATGAATTGAAAATATTAAAATGGGGTACGAAATATAAAATTAGATGACTAAAATATGAAATAATGATTTACACGGCTCAAAAGAATAACTGCACACCAGAAAAAAACTACAGATATGAAGTAGAATATTTGTAATGAAATATTAATTTTGAAAATGAAATTATATAATATTTATATAAGTACAACTGATTGAATAATGGATAAAATATGAGATTTTTATAGGATGTACAGAAGTAATATGACTATTACAAATTGTTTTATTGGAACAGTAATCTGTCCATTTGGAATAGTAACCCAAAATCTAGGACAGTAACATCATACAAGGAAGTATAAATTAATATTTTTGTATATAATAAAATTAATTTTTGTCATATATTTATACAATGGTACATGTAATTAATCATTTTAAAAATTATTAGTAAAATGACTGTATTTTTATAGAACACAAATGACTTAATTTCACTTTTATAATAAATAAAATAATTTAAATGAATTTTTATTTAATAAATGTATTTAGAAATCATTATTTAGTTATATGATAATATAAATTTAATTATATGATACTATATGTAATTATTCAAAGCATCAGAAAGTCGATCATAATATGGAAATTGATATTTTTCAAAAAAATGATGTTTTAATTAAAAAAGTAGATATCTCATATTTAGATAATTAGTTTCAAAAAATGATATTCATTATAATAATCTAAATAAAAAATTCTAGTAAGGGTATTTTTTTTAATTTTATAAAATATTTTAATTGTGTGTGAAAAGAATAATATGTTGAAATACAATTTTTAAAATTATAAGCTAAATAGATGTGTTTCTGAGTCATGGATGATGTAATAATACACTAGTTCAAACTCACATAAATTATTTAATATATATATATATATATATATTATTGTACCAAAAGTAATAAACTAATTTATATAATATTAAAACACACTCCTCACCTCCCCTTACAAATACGATCCATCACCACCCATTATATTCCCATCCTACAAGCCTTTGATCATGAAAAGGTAAAATCTAACTATCTTAAAATTAAAATCCACATCTCTTAATTTTACTTGGCTCATCCATAGTTCAATTCATGGATCCTTAAGGGGTAGCCTTATAGGTAAAAACCAATGCAAGAGTTCATATTCTCAGCTCGTCACTTATGATGATCATTTTTCTTCTATCACCCATTAAGATTCCAATCCTCATTAAAATAGTACAATAAGGTTAAAAAATATACTGATATTTTATAACTATTTTGTATTATAATTAATATACCCTCCATTCTATCATTTCAAGAAATAAAACATTGATTACATTGTGGTTGGTTTAACTCCTCCACGAACAACATAGTCTCTTTTTCTCTACCACTTTAAATAGTAGACATAAAATGTTATTATGGATAAATAAGATTATAATTAGTAATTTAAAACTTATTACTAGTTCATGATTTCTTTTATGATTATTTAATTAAATAAAAAGAATTTATCTCATGATGGTCAATTAATCCACCTAAATGAACTAACTGAATGACGATAATGTTCACAGTGAAAGAATAATCCCATCATTTGAAAAATAGATATTTGGGAATATTTTAATTTTTATGTATATTAGTACCATTTCATTTCAATTTTATGAATTTTAATCCCATTTAAAAATAAAAATAAGAAATACCATCAACTGATCTGACCTTGAATCCATGAAATTAAGGCCCTTAAAACATTGAAATTAAAACTTTTATCTTATTTTAATGGTTATAAATGAATAAAATAAATTCATTGTAAATATAATATAGTTTAAAGATGATATATATTATGTAATTAATGAATCAAATATCATTATCCATGAAAATAATTTAATTTTCATAATGATTCTAAAAAATTGAAAGGGATCTCATTAAAACACTAATTTCTTCATTGAGCTCTGATATTTATCTCTATAAATCACTTTATCTCACTTTAATGTATTGAAATGCATAATAATTACTAATATAGGTACCTCAAATATATAAAATGTTTTTTATCCCATACATTTACAAGGAAATATATTCTTTATGTTCATTTATTAAATTCATTCAATTTTGAAATCTCCCTTGATTATGAAATGAGGAAAGATTACAAAAACAATTTCTTTTCAAAGGTATTTCTTATATTTAAACAATTTGATTGATTTCTTTTTTGGAAAAAAAAAAGAATATACTTGTTATGATGGGATTTCCAAGGTAGAACTCTAAATAGTTGGGATTTTTTTTTGTCTTGTGAGATGGAATATATGGGATTAGGAATATATAGAATCTATGATGGGACTCCGTCAACCATGTGATTTTTTTATTATTAGATAGTCTTGAATTATACTTATTTAATAAGTTATATTTTCTCTACACTCCAATTTTTACAAGTAAAATTGATTCCATGTTCTATTTTTAATGCCTCAAAATGATTATTCATGAGCCATGTCACCAATGTTAGCATGTTATGTTTCATTATCATGTATATTCAATTACTAGGTTTTTTTAGATAAGACCATTTCCAATGTATTCCCTAGGTAATCATTTTAATTATTGGGAGATAAAATATATTTGGGATCCTATTATAGAGATTCAAATGAATCTTTTATAATTCCATTTTAGGTTTTACTAAAATAGTATTCTAAAGAAACTATTTCATTCAATCCCCAAATATAATTTATTTGATAATTATCTGAAAAATCATGAAATATTATCTATAAAAGTATTGGGATTACATATAATATTTTTTATAAGTGTTAAAAAATGAAGATTTGCTGAATGTTTAATGCTTTTAAGGAAACAAATATGTATGGTTTTCATTATGTAATGTGTGGGACCATAATTATATAACTCTTCAATTCATTGGAAAATTGTGGATATATAATGAGATAATATATATGGTTATGGTGAGTGAACAAAGATTACAAATGAAATTTATAGATGAAGATAATATTTGGAGTGATTCTTGACTAATGAAACTATGTAAGGAGTAGATAACTAAATTTACTATTATAGTCTCGGTAGTGATCATTGACTAATAAAAATATTTTATATGTTTATGTATATGATGTAAAATTATTACATATTCTTATATTATATTCTCATTTCCAATGATTAATTATTGATGATTCCATTCTCTTATCACTTAATTATACAAATATAAAAGGACCTATACTGTGATTCATGATTAAATATAATTGAATGATTTAGGTATGACTTCCTATGTTATGATAATTTTACATTCCTATATTCTTGTATTGCAATAATTTATCATAATTGATTTATATATATCATATTTTTATCCATAGTAATTATTGATTCACACTATTTTATATGTTTCCATTCCATTATTTAAAAATAATATTTTTGAGTATGATATGTGTTACACTGGTTCTAGTTTTGAAGAGCATAATAGGGATTTTTTAGACCATTTCCAAACAAATTGTTTAGGTAACCATGTTTCCAAAGATAGAAAGCCTATATTGTTCTAGAATAGATCTTGTTGATGTTTAATGACTATTATGTTAATAAGATATAGTATTTATGTAGAAAAAGTAATGGTTACATTAAAAATGACGAGGATCATGATGATTAAGGAATAATTATAATTCACTATTTTTTAGTTGATGTATTATTGGGTGCTTATTCTAGAATAACTAATAAAACAATGAATTATTCAAATTTCATCAAAAAAATATGCTAATGACATGATATTGATGATATGTTATAGTTTTTAGATAATCAAATCCAAGGTGTAAGATGTTGTATTGATTATATTGGTTAAATTTTATGTGACTTTGGAAAGGGATTGGAAACTAAAATTTAAATATATGGAAATACCATTCCATATCCCAAATTGATCTACGAACATCGATCAAAATAAGGATAACTATAAAATATATTATTAAATTAATCAAGAAGGGTAGTTATACCAAATACTATACCTATGGGATCATTTCTCTGTCTTTATTATATTATTAAGATTTATAAAATATTTAGGAATTAAATATTGTGGAATTTCAACATTATGGATACACATATCTATATTTCAATAGCTAGTAATTATTAAAAAAATTCACAGATGCAATTTATTTTTGTGTGGGAGGGGGATAATGTGACAACCTAAGATTTCAAATTATGCATTCCATAAATAAATAATTTTTTTGATAAATTGTTCTATATAAAACAATAAAAAAAATATAATCAGGATATATTTGTTGGTTTTTAAACATGAAACAAAAAACCATATCGTTGAATTACATGGTATGAATAAGGGTATCCATGTAAAATAAATATCATTAAAATAAATATAACTATTGCATTAAATACTAATTATATTCCATAAGTATAGAAACAACATATAAGAAAAATCCTTCGATACATAAAAATATATTTTTCTAAAATAACCAATTTATTTCATTAAATTATGTATAATATGTTTATATAATTATGAAATTATTTTGAAAATATGAATAGTACATTACCAAAAATTTAATTTGTTATTGATATGGAAAAAATAAAGAATACTTATAAATTTAAATATCAATTTTCCTATATGAACCATTCTAAATTATATTTTTTAATTTTAATAAAATTTTGAATTCTATGATTCTATAAATTTTTTGAAGAATTAAAATTCTTATAAAATTATAATTTTAATATATGAATAAGATTAAATTTTTTATGTTTATAAAATTATTTATTTTTATGTGAATATTGATTTTTTTAAAAAATACATCAAATTTAATGACATTAGAAGTATAAATGTATTATATTGAAAAAATAAAAACCAATTATTTGAAAAAATATATTTTTTTATAAGTAAAATTATGAATTTGATTTATTTTTTTAAATTTTCAAACCCATATCATATATTTTCCAATGTAAGTAACATTTTCATTAAATTTTTTTTATACATAATACAATTATTTTATAAATTTGTTTATCACTTTTAGAAATGGAATCAAATAAAAATGTTCTATAATTTAGAAGAAGGGGAAAATTATTTAATAGTGAAAATTTTATTTTTTTGATTTATGGATATGTTAACATTTGTAAAAACTAGTAACTATATTTAAATCTCATATGGTAAAAGTGAAAAAATATACTGATAATGAGTTGAAAAATGTTTCTAAATGGGTGGTTACGGTATTTGATGACCATATAACCTATTATATATATTATAAATCACATTTTGAGTGAATTCAAATGATTTTGACTTCCCATTATAAAAAAATTATTTGTATTTTCAAAAAAAATCCATATGATTTCACTTATAAATGGAGATCCACATTCTTCACATCCCCTCTCACCAAAACCCCCCTATATTGGACCAAACTCAACTCAAAAATCTACTCAACACTCCTATACAACATAATGAGGTTATTTTATTTGAAAAAGGCAACCCATAAATGCATTATACACTTCACAATAGAGATTATTCGTGTAGTGAGGTATACATTTCGTACCACTACTTTCTCATTTTTATTTATTTATATGAACTTATTTTTGATAAAAATAAATTAAACCATATTAAAATTATAAAATAAGTATATGTAGTATAATTATATATTATAATAATTAATTTTTAATCATTTTAAACAATTTACGATTTCTATTAATAAGAATGAATATGTGAACCATTACTATATGCACACTACCGCATCATTGAAGAACCATATTCTTTTCCCTACAACGACTAACATATATGGTTAAAAAATTAATTTAATATATTATTATGATATATATAGATATATATATATATTATTTTATATTATTTAGTGTTATATTGTATTTTTATTTTCCCTAAATCAATGGAAAAGGAAAAAAGCCACCCATGGATACAGGCAGACTACCACCTCCATGGAGCAATGCATTTCTGTTTTCATTAATTCCTCTAATGGATGGTGATAATGATTTTTTAATGCATACATATAATTTTTAGGGGTTAACTAAGGTCATTTTATGATAAATTGGAGAAATAATTAATGAAATTATTATTAAACGATTAACACAAATATAACCACTCAAAGCTAACATATTAGGAGGAAAATGATCTCTTCTTCTAATGTAATAGATTTATATGAATTTTATAATTATTTTTCTTATTAAAATTTTTATTATATCACAATGAATAAATTATAGCATTAGTGTACTTATATTATAATATTATTAGAAATAAATAACAAAATAAACATATGCTAATCCTTGTATTCCTATTTGGAGTCTGTTTTACCATATATAACAATAATTCCATGAAATTATATAAGGGATGATTATAGTATCATAATTAATAACATAATATGATGTAAATATTTAGGCAATAATTTCTTATTCTAGATTGGTTATGTGAATATATTCATCATTTATTAAAAACACCTTTTGATCATTAACAATCATCAAAACATTCTCATTATTGATTAAAACTTCAATGTTTATGAATGAAATGATAATGAATGAAATCAAAAATATTATAAATCACTATAAACATTAATCTCAAATACACTAAATAATATAGTAATGATTTTATTTGGATAACACAGACATTTCAAATAAAAAATAGTACAAATAGTAAAAATAATGAACGTTCAATATGGGAGAGTATATACAGAAAAATAAATGTACATATATGGATTTATTATAAATTAATTATATGATTTGTTATAGGTGTGAATGTGAATATAAAGGATTTTATTGTTATATTAATTTTTGTTATTCTAGTATTTAATGTGAATTCAAGGGCATCAATATATATGGTAAGGGTATTCATCCCAAATTCCTCCCTTTGAGAAATTATTTTTTAATCGTGAAAATAATATAATTTATGTTGTGTATATAGTGTCTAATTTTGATATTATATGATAAAATATATTCAATTCAATGAAATTTCTGTTCCATGAGATAAAATCTATTTTATGAGGTTTTGATTTAAATTCTCCTCAAGTTATAAGGGTTTTGATTGACTCATTTCTTTGTCATTTAGTTATAATTGTTCTTCATGAAATTATTTGATATATGTTGTGTATATTCAGATGTATGATTTTATTATTTGTTATTTTATCTTTTTAATTATTTGGATTTATATTCATAACACAAAACACCATCTCAAAATTTTCTAAAAACTTGTACTATGTTATCCATTTGATATTTTATTGACAGAAACATCTCTCATTGGGATAAAATTATTCATATTAAAAATAGTTATACTAGGTTCTAAATATTTCATCATTTCATAATTTTTATGATATTAAATTATATATATTACTAAGAAAATGAGTTTTAATAAATTAATATTTCTTTGAATTAATTTTTTTTTCATTAAATAATAATATGTTTTCATTAAATCTCATCATCCTCAATTGAATATTTACATTCCATATCCACGTTTAACAACCCAAAAAAATTCTCCAATCAAAATTTGATGCCCTATTTTCTATTTACTCATTTTACAGAAATATTAAACTTTATTGTTTATAAACAAATGTTTTATTCAATGTATTACAAAAAAAATCAAAATTTGTTTTTTAAAGTGATAAAAAAATCAATCCTTTTACAATTAAATGTTGTATACTCCAATAAAATGGTATTTTCATCACCTATATCTTTTTTATGATACTTTTATTGATGAAAATGTTTTATGAAAATGTTTTCTAAATTCATCACATAATTTTTTTTAAAATGAATTGTGAATATAATATAAAACATATTAATTTATGGAAAAATTATGAAGACTTAATATAATTTTTTTCCGGTTTATCTAATATTTTCCAGTTCATCCTAAAACAATTTATTTTGATAGAAATTTTTAATAAATCTCCCACTAAATGTTCTTAGGAAATACTTTTTTGGGTGACTAACTTTTGGGGTTAATCGTTTTGTCTTGTATTGTTTATTTTGATAATACTATTATAAAATAAAATAATTTTTTTTAACTACATGGGTTATTTATGATATAATGAATTATAATTTTCATGTGGTACACAATTTTATAGATTATTGATAGTGTGGGTCATATATTTCCTTCCAATGGATTGGTTAATTTTTAATATCTCCTGATCTCAAGAAGGAACACATCATGTAACCCATTCATAACGAAGTACATGAGTTATTGACCATGCCTAATGATGAAACCATGTTATTTCCTAAGACTAAATAGGTACATGAGTTATATCCTAAACCATAATCAGGTGCATAGGTTTTTAGACCAATCCCAATGTGATATGGGAATTTGATTGTTATGTCTACTTGCATATGAGTTTTTATTTTCTTATGTTTATGTTTTTGGATTTTCTCTCGGATACTCCATATTTTATTCATATTTACATGATTTAAGATTGATTTCATAATCTTAAATATATTATATTATGGTTTTATAACTTGAATTACATTACCAGAGTCTTATAGTACTATTATATTTTTATTATATATTTATCTGATTGACCATATTATCTCACATGTCTATGATCTAACACTAATGATTCATTTAAATGATTAAATTATTGAATTTTTAACTAATCGCTTATATAAGACATCATTTCCAATGTTATTAGGATAATATTATGTTATGATAAATTTTGAATATGTTATAGAATGCTTCAGTTATCAATTATTATCAAAATTATTTAATATTAATGTGTTCATATAAAAAATCCCAAAACACTAATCCTAATAGTTCTTGAGAATTGTGTTACTATTGTCATGTAAAATTTACTGATTTTTATTTAACATATGTTTATATGGGTTCATCTCACTTAGTTTAAAAGTTTTAACATATTTATTGTTTTATTGTCCCCTAACTCAAGACTGATTGTTTGGGGTATCTTGAAGGACGTGAAGGATCATGGATGACGTGACCAAGTGTACCATCAAAGACATTTGTGAAATAATTTTTTTTATTAAGGGGAATATTGGATGCCTAAATCTTGATCCATTGTAAAATTAAAATATTTGCAATAAATGTCCCATCCCCCATTTAAATGGGTGATTATTGGAATGAACAAGATCAAATTTTGAAATATTTGTTACATTGGTGTGACAATGGACTGGGGTGTAAAATATGGTTTACATGACAGTGTTTTGGGATTGGTTAATGTTTTTAAATAATATTTTAATGAAATTATATATTTTTTTTAAATTTTAAAATAAATATCTAAATAGTGATTATATCATATTGTGTTTACTTACCACAATAGGAGTGATATATGAGGATTCACTCTCTAATTTCCCTCTTATTTGTTATGATACAAAAAGGACATAAAAAATATACATTTGACATAACATGATCCCCACAATTATAGGGGACACTCCTGAGTGATTGGACCATGAAAATTGGATTTTAGATAGGGGACCTAAGTGAGGGGAGATAAGAGAGGGGATATGGTACATTGCAAGGGGACCATGGAGAGGGAACTCTGTTTTAATGAAGCTCTCATGGGGATGTTCAAAAGTGGAATTGAAAAAGGGGATCACTGTAAAGGCACCATGGTGAAAGGACCATAAAAATGAGACGATGGATAATAGACTTCTATGAAATTCATGAATTTATAAAATAGTTATGAGTTTTAAACCATAAATCTATTCCCCTCGCATTAATGTTATAAATACTTTAATATAAAACCCATGTTTAGACTCCTCGTTGGCCCTACTATGAATATAAATTTTTTGATAGATATGAAATGGATCATTAATACAATTCAACCTTAGAGATCATGTTTATCATTTAAGACATCGAGTAAGGGTACCCTGGTCAGTAGGGACACTTTCCATAGGATTTTTGAAAGTAAATCTATAAGCATCCCTAATTGTACACACTATCATATTTCCTTCCATTATATGTAAATGACCTTTTTAATGATGTTAATATCCATATGCATCATCTAATTATCATTGAATCATGTTTAATTTCATAAAATCATAAAATTATTTCTAATTTATCATCAAAAGAGACATATATCAAAGAGTGGGGGTCTACTATTATATTCATAACATATCCCCCAAAAAATCCACATATATTTTGGAGAACTCTTCGGAGCCTTAATAAATCTATTACATCATCCATTTCCATAATTATGAGATTAATAAACTCAATTTATTGATAAAATAATGATATTTATGACCTGAAGGTTGTGTAATATCTGATTGGATATGGGCATATTTATTCTATCAGACATACAAAGAATACTAGGAACATTAGAAAACCTCTATCATTTTTGATTCTTGATGTATATAGTAGACATATTTTTATTAGAATAATGATATAATCCTAGATTTTATGAGCTATTAGTGTCATTGGATGAAATATTTGATGTTTTTAATGGGGATGTTGGGATAATCTTGTGACATTTATACATAATCCCCCATTAAATAATTCTCATGTCCAACAATACAAAGTTTTACTATCCAAAATATTCATTGTGATACTATTGAAAAACTCTATACATTTTCCTCAAATTTCATTGGGAATCTAAGAATTACAAGGGAATATAATGTAACTCATGGGAAAACACCAAATCCACAGATTTTTAAAAAAATTATTATTGCACCATATATGTGGGACCATTTTAAAATTCCCAATATGGATTTTTTTATTGAAATATCAATGAATCCCATGTATATAATACACATATTTTTAGATAGATCAATATAAGGAATAACTTTATTGATTCAACAATAACATTTCTCCACAAACACCAGTAGTAGGTTTTATGAAAATACAACTCAGTGGTTAAAAAATTATGGATTGTGGATCTCAAAATAGTATCAGGTTAAAATTTCTTGTGATGTTAGTAAATCTATAAATGGGTGGTGTGGACATTATGAATAGTGTATCCAATCCTAAAAGAGTGCTTCAATGGTTTTTTCACCTTCACAAATTGATAGAACCATTTTAAATATATGAAACCATTAAATTATTATGAAGAATCATAAAAGATCATATATTTTTATTTGAGATCATTAGTTATATAAGAATATATATTGTAGACATAGTCTATTTATATATTCTATATTTGTAATAGGAAAACTCTCTCTAAATCATTACCCTTCATTGACTATAATTATTACTCATTTATAGATCAAACTATTTACCCTATAGTTAACCCCGAAACAACAAAATTATAGATCTTGATGGTGATGGTGTCTAATATGATGTAAGAACATACCCTTTGAATTCTAAGGGTTATATATTAGTTGATTAAATCGAATATGAAATCATATATAAAGCATTTACACCATATATAATTTGCATAATGTTTTTTAGACTCTTGAATCAAGATGTGGAGGTGATTACGAAAATCAAAGAAGAGGACAATCATTTGGTATTGTGATTGTTTTGGGTATATATGGATTAATAAAATGATAAAAATGGGTTAAAAGTAAATTTAATATATTATGTTTTCATAATAACTCATAACTATGATCGACCATATACATATCCTTATAAAAAACATATTTTCAACCAATATCACCATAGTCATATCATCAGAGGTACTAGACATTTGGAGAAGGGAATAAATTAATACATATATTAAATAAAAATCTTGGGAAGTGTAAATGTATTCCTCATATCCCCATACCTAAACCTTCCAATGGATCGAGATTGATTATCCATAACACTAATATATAATGACATGGTGACTAATTCAGTGGAAATGAAGTAGTTACGTAGTTGAGTGTGAGTGGCATAGAAAGAAACTAACGTTGAAGGACCCAAAATCCTCTTTGAGGTAAATGATATAGTCAGATGATATTTACTCAATCTATTTAACTTTCTATTCCCCCATGTTATTTTTGAGATAACCTTTCATTACCTATAATAGAGACTTATGGGAAATTACAGAAAGCAGTTTTCTCATTCCATAATAGAACAATGAAATAGTTCCTTAGGATTTATATTTTGATAGTAATTCCATAGTGATGGGTATGTGTATCTATGATTTTCAAATTTTAATATTGGACACATATTTCCAACAACTCTATGAGTGAAGGACCTAGTATATTGGGAAATTCATAATGGGGTATCATATAATCCCTGGATATTAAAAGTTATATATTCTTCAATATAGAAGATATAGGTTTTCCATTTATGTGATAAATAAAATTTTTAATCATTGAATCATTTTAGTTGTATATATATTCCCTTATTTTCAGTTAATAATGATAATTTCCATTTTAATGAATTATCCTAGGTATATCCAGTGGGGAACACTTGAAAGGAGCCTTATGGGAGGATCTAAGTTTGAGGATGATAAATTTTTATATTTTTAGAAATTGGTAATGTAAGAGGTTAAAATGTGGTGGTATTAATCTATCTCACCCACAATAATACAATCTACTCATTTTTCTGATAATAGCATTCATATTCTAAAATTAAGAATCAGTATAATGAAAATTTATTAGTTAGGTGTATTTTTACTTAAAAAGTTATCCTCCTCAATTTTAATATTTTAATCATTTCACATGTGTGCACATACATTTATACAAAAAATATTCCCCTTGATATTATATTATTTCTCAATTAAAATGTATTTTTTCCAAATAAGGATTTAGATTAATAAAAAGAAACAATATCAGAATTATTAATAAACCTCATACTATGAATATTGTTTCGAAAATGGAGGTAATAAATAGAAAAAATACAATGTATGTATCTATTAATGGAGGATAATATGGTTTATGTGTGGTATACTAACATTATTGGGGTGTTATAAAATACATTATTACATCTTTTTCTATTATCAAGGATCATTTTTAGTTTTTAGTTAATACACTTGATGGATGATCTTATAGAGTTCTTGTACATATATTCTCTTTTATAAATGATATTAGATGATATATAGAAACAAGATGGGCTACAGTTATATTTCATTATTTTTTCATCCGGCCAAAAAAATGTTATTTAAAAACATAATTCAAATTGTAGAATCATTTATCACCCAGACATTTATAGTAGAAAACCCTCTAAACACAATTAATGAAAACCATTACTGTACTTATATTGATCCGCTACACTAAGAAATAATTACATAATATATTGATAAGGAACCCATTAGGGGAGATGTTAAGGGGTTGAAAGGTTTCAAAGGTAAAACATGATGTGATCGTGATTCCATTTTTCATACATATAAGAAACCGTTATGGACTTTTTCTCCTTTGGTTCTAGTGGGGATAAACCTATTAGATGTTATTCATACGTGGTTAAATTTATAGAGGTGACATAAATATCAGGGACCGATATATCAATTGAGGGAGATGGTTAGTAACTATATTTAAATCAATTGTTTTCATGTGTCACTAAATAATATTTACTTCTCCTATGACATTGGAAAATTCATTGTTAACCATGATAATTGAATATATATTCATTTTTCATTGATATTTTTCAATATGGAAGCATAGATGAAATGTATATCTGAATTCAAATGTTATGTGAAGGGGTTACCTGACCTTTTCTATAATAATCATAGTGTTAATATGTGTTATAGGTTTCATAAGTTCCAAAAAACTAGCCACATAGTGAAATTCCACCATATCATGTAATAAAACTTCTAGAAGAGTTTTTGGAGATAATATAAGAGAAATATACTTCTGAATTATGCACTCAATTCACCATATATTTATATTCAAGGAATTGTAAAAATAAATTAAAAATATGACCATTCTATGATAACTGTAATTATCTAAGATTGGTAGAAATAAAAAGTATCCTAAAAAATTATTTTCTAGGAATAATCAACTATAGGATCTCGATGAGTTTATGTTGTGGTGATTCTTATTGGGTTACATTTTTTACTTATGGAATCATAGAAAAAATAACTGAATGATGATGATTCAACTCATGTAATATACCTATAGTAATTTATTGATTTTTATATGAGAATAATATTTTGGTTAAATAACCTATTCAAATATTACGAAATGAAGGGGAAAAAGGTAGTTGTGGAGGCATGTAGTCTTCATACCTTTGGAGAGCATAGAGTGGTAGAGTTCACCAATATTCATAATAGAATTGAAGATGTTTAAAAAAATCAATAAACTCAGAATCCTTTGAAGTAAATTTAAAATATATCACTATCATAAAAAAGGCTCTAACTTGTAGATCCTACTGTACCTCTTAATTATTAAGATTAATGGAATTATTTTTTTGTCAATTGCTTTTAATATTTAGACAATTTTTTAGTCTAACAATAAAATAATTATTATCTGACACACAAAAATAATTACATCGATATGAAATTAATCTATATAGACATTGAAATTGAATGTATTAAAAAAGTATGGTTCCCAAAAAAATCAGTGAGAGTTATTTCCTCCTATCAATGTGCTCCAATAGGGTGCATTATCATATTACAATAAATGGTCATTTAATATATAGAAAATAGTCTCCTCATAAGGGTATATAACATATGGTTACTTACATGGATACCATAAATGGAAAACTCATGTTATTACATTTGAATATGTTTACCATTGTGTTGTGGCTCACAGATTAGTATATACAAGGGTAACAAAATTTTAAGACGGGATTTAACTAATTTATTTGTGGAATGAGATAAATTATTATTTTTAAATTAATGTGGGGGTTATTAAAAGAGTCTTATAATGCTAATGATGTCTGAAAATATCTAATGTTACATCATTTCATATTTCACATGGGTTATTATGTGTGATATATGAGATGTAATAGATTATTGGTCTACAATTTTACTTATAAAATGGATATAGATAGAATAAATTAAATTGTACTAGGATAATATTGTAGAATCTCCAAAAAAATTCTTCATTATCCATAATTGTATTTTAAAAAAACATATTTGGGAGATAGAAAATGAATGAAAATTGTTTTTTAAGGACTCCATTTTTGGGCTCTCAACCTATTTTTTTTTATATAATTCATTGATATTATCAATTTTGTATTGGTAATACAATATTCATGTATTTTAAGGGAAAAATAAAATTTTTACCACCCTCACACCCTTGTGGGCTTCATACAGGTGAGTATTTCATCTCAATTCTATGGAAGTCTTAGGTTTAGAAGTAAATTCCACTATATCTATTTTTTATGACAAAAAACATAAACCAAAAGTGAGGTAGTGTTCAAAACAATTTCTAAAAATAAAACACCACATGAATTAAGATCATGATTCAATTGAAACAAAAAATATAAAGGAATTTTGAATTTAGTTTAAAGGTCATATTTCTTAGACTAATGATTATTAATGATTATGGTTGAACTAATATCACTATGTGTCACTATATCTTAAGGTTTTATTTATTTGGCCAAAGGATGTGGCATAATGCAGAACCACATATGCCAAGAGAACATGAATTGATGTATGTGACCATTGTTATAAATGTATAAAATATCCTAAATGAGTACATTTATTTATGTTCATGATTGTCAAAGGAGAGGATGAAATTGTCTTAGGCAAGGAATAGTTGACCACATGTTGCAATAATTTTCATATGTGTAGATTTTACCAATTAGTTGAGAATTCATGTGTGGAAATGGAAAATCAATCCCTGATGTGAATTTAAACATGATTCTAGTATAGACATCCTCAATTTATGATGGAAATTTCTTAATGTCATAGATCTCATACCATCATGTTATTCAGTTTAATGTCACTTGATGAGGACATGTATATGATGAATAATTGAATTTAATATTATTTAATATTAGATGTTTACAACGATTGTGTATCACTTATGGTTTTTAAATCTATTTGAATGATCATATTTCTAGTAAAATAAATCAAATCCTAGAGAATTTTAATTAGGGTATGATTATTTACAACACATAGACATGGGTTGACCATTTACCCTATACAAATGAAGGGTTATGTTGTTTAGAAATCAGGGTGTGAAATGATAATATGTCATTTTGATAAGTATAATTATTATTTCGGTTTTTAGTGATGGATATAGAGGTACCAAGAATAATTTCAAAACATAACCTTCCCTTAGAGTAGTATGTTCTCATTAGTAGTGAAAATGGATGGCTAGGAAGCATTTAAACCCATGATGAAAAAATTAGGTTTTCAGAAATTATAAAATTTAATAGGGATTTGGGAACCCAAAATCTTATTACAATGTGTTTTGAATAGATATTCTAGGTGAAGGGATATAATCACATAATCAATAAAAAAAATTTGGGGATCTGTGGGCCTAATCATCAAAACATTCCTTTTTCATGGGCCTTATGAAAATCATTAGAATATTTAGGCCTTTGCTTATTTTTAAAGCTCTAATGTTTTTCTAGTCCATAAAAAACTTTACGGTTAGTAGAAACATTATTTTTCATTAAGGATTCCCATTATTGGGAATTCTTCAAGAGTTTTTTCCCTTTTCATTATCAGTTAATGGTTTATGAAATTTTAACCATTAGGGAATGGGTTTTGTGTCACAAAACATTAATGAGATGTTTTTTGGGTTCAAAAGTTTTATAAAATCACTCATATAGAAGTGATAAAAATAAAATTGTAATGGAATGGGAAAAAAAGAATATAATACATAATTCTAAAATAATCCATCTCATATGAGGATAAGAACATTTACATTCATAGTTCTTGAACCTAGAGGGTGATAGATTTTCTCTAGATTTGGAAAAAACTAAACTAAACATGGTTATGTTTCTAGATTCATGCATAGATCAACCCATGGTTGAGGACACATATTTTATGGTTATAATCCACAGAGATGTTGTGTGGAATGTAGAATAATGGAAATTATAGGTTCCAAACCTAAATGTGTCCCAACAAATTATAATGTGGAATTAAAGTGTTGTAAATAATTAAATATATAATTAAATTAAGAAAATGATATTTGAAGAGTATTTCAGTGGTAAAAGTTTACCACAGCTTGAATGACGAGTTATATGTAAATTAGATGAATGGTGTTTGATGATTAGTGGAACGTTCCTTTACGATTAATATACCTTTATTTGTAAAGACATATTGGGGGTCAAGTAGTTTGAGTCATATTTAGGTCATTTTAGAATAGCTGAATAATGGTATAAATTTTCTAAATATGACCATTATTAATAGCTATAAGATGTTATCAGAAATCCAAAAAATTAAAGACACAATGTATGATTGTTGGATAAATAACACTCAATATTTCTTGACGGAATTTCATTCTATGACTAGTCATGGTTGGATCATATAGACCTCAATACAAGGAGTGAAAACGAATGATGATGTGTGGTGATATCTGATGTTTGTTGGAACCACTTTGTGTATAGGATTGTATTTGTTGTCAATAGTTGTCAATGGAATATCAAAATGAAAGAGATCAAGAAGTACTCCAACAAAATGGAGGAATGGAAGCTCACAATGAGGGAGATCATGAAGTACTCCGATGAAGTAGAGGAGTAGTGATTCAGACGATTGTTGTGCTGATCGTAAGTTCAAAGAACATGTGTCAAAGGTGATACATTGTTTACAACAATGAAGAATGTGAGGAGTAATCCATCCAAGGATGATTAAAGTAGGATGGTGTTTTTGGATAAAGACCATGCAATTCCTCCTTATTTCATAAGAACCACGGGCTTTGATGAAGACCATGCAATTCCTCATTATTGCATGATAACAATGGGTTTTGCTGAAGACCATGCAATTACTCATGATTGCGTGAGAACCATGCTAGAGACTTCTTGATGGATTGAATCACATGGTTTGCATTAAGTTGATCATGACGGTTGATGAAGGAGGAAATGTGCCAATGATTTGACTTATGAAATGGCCATGCACATCACATTGTCCTAGATGATGATGGTACTAATGCTATTCCTTCAAAGAATACATATCACAATGGTGGAGTTTGTGATAAAAGAAAAAGAGTTGCTGAAGGATACAGATCACCAAGAAGAAGTGTTGTTGAGGTGATCATGCTTGTCGACAAAGCAAACAAACGACATACAAATTTGTTGACAAAGGAGATTCAATGGTGACATGTCGAGTTCAAGAGTTGTGGTCAACGATCTATGTTTGATTCAAGAACTTCGACAGAGGAATGGATGATCAGGAGGCAGTACAAAAAGAGCGGATACAAGGTGGCCACGTTTTCCAGTGTTTGCCAAACTTCAGGGCCTCAAAATCAACAAATGAAGAAGAGTGATTTTGGCAAAGGGACTTGCGCGCCATACTCTTTGAGAATAGGAAACTTGCGCGCCATATGTTTTTGAAGATCAGAGCATCAAAATATGGAAAGGGGATAAGGGTCGCGCAAGTTTTGGTGAGGTCGTGCAGGTGAATTATGTGCCTGGAAGAGACTTGCGCGCCGACGCCTTGAATGCATTATAACCTGCGCGCCTATGGTTTTTCGAGATCAGAAGATCCAAATTTGGAAAAGGCAAGATGTTCGCGCAAGTTTGGATTTTGATCGCGCAAGTGCCTAGCAGGGGCCGAGACTTGCGCGCCGATGGATGACTTGCGCGCCGCCGTGCAGGCGGTCCAGTTTGCCTATAAATATGGGACCACCCCTCCTCATTTCCTACGGAGCTCAAGACTTTGAGATTGTTCGAGCTCTCATCGCGCAGGTGGTTAAACCGCGCAAGTGGTAGTTGGGTCGCGCAAGTAGAGGTTGCGCGCCAACTGATGGTTGAGCGCCCCAGGTGATTTGGGCAAGGAAGGAAGTGAGTCACGCAGGTTTGAAGTTCAAGAAGGTAGTGTCGCGCAGGTGCTTTGGAGACACTTGCATGCCAGGTTATACTTGCACGCCTAAGACTTGCACGTCGGGGGAGACTTGCGCGCCTGGCTTGAAAAGAAGAGCCAGATATTGTTAAAGCACGCCCGCCTTTCTGGAGCTGCACAAGAGCTGAAATATTTCCTGATACTTCTGGTGAAAAGTGAGATTGAAGAAGAAATCTAAATGATACATGCATGATCTCATGCATACATGGAGAACTGATTCTGACAACGTCGAGTAAGTTGAGCTTCATTAAGTAAGAAATCACATCAGTGATTGTGATTCAGGAAAACGAAGACAAGGGGATCTAGTGCATTCATTCATTGAACTAAAGAAGAAAGATTGAACTAAAATGTGCATCAAATCTGAACCCTGATGCAAGGAATGTATCATGCTGAACAGGAGACGAAGAACTTCAATGCACACCTATTGAAGAGACCTTCACGTCTATAAACTGAGTGAGACTTCACCAACGGTAGTGATCCAGGGGGAGTCAACGGGAGTGACCCGAGGGACGTAGTGAGCTATCCGTGAACAATTGTAAAGGCAGTGAGCCTGGGACAGAGTGTCTGTACCCGAACATTTGTAATCCGCAGCTAGTGAAGCATAGTGGATTTAGGTACGACCGGCAACATGTCGGCGTATAATCCTTGGACGTAGCCCTTAGTGGTGAACCAAGTAAAAATAGCTATGTCATCTGTCTCTTCATGTGAATGTTTAATTGCTGATCATATCCATCATACAGGTTTAAGCAGTTCCTACCAACGTGGGAACAAGATCCACAACTTAAAGAAGAAAAAGTTTCCACCCTGATTCACCCCTCCCCTCTCAGGGTGTCCCGGGGTCCTACAAGTGGTATCAGAGGGAGGTTGACGTATGTTGGATATTCTCTAGTAATTCTATTGAGAAGAGAATTTGAGTTTCTTTCCTAAAGTCAACAATGAAGAGCAGTCTTGATGAAGTTTCTGAGCAGACGTCTATATCTAGCAAGACCATGAAAAACAGGAAAAATAAAGAGAAAAAGCAGCTAAAGAAGTCCCTCATATCCAAAAAAGATGCAATGTCTTGTTCTCCATGCCATTCCAAAAATGAAGAAACATCAGGCATGGAAAGTATCGAGCAGGTGACTCATAATTCTTCAAGAGGAAAGGATGACACCCCCAATTCACACTTTCAAGAAAAACTCAAAACATATCTGCATGATATTCCAGAAGAAAGGGTTGTTATTATCTATAGCCTATTTCAATCTATGCAGGTTGAGATCACTAGACTTGAAAGGGAAGCGGAAAATATAGAAAAGGGGCTGGAAGGAAAAATTATGGAACGTATGAAGCTCACCAAACGGGTGAAAGCCCTTGAAGAAAAAGGTGAAGTCAGCAATACTCTGGAAGAACGGATCCATGCACTTAAAGCTGAGCTGAAGAAGAACAATGAAGTCAATAATTTTTGTATGGAAGAAACGTCCATTAAATTCAGGGAACTTGACTCTTTGTTACAAAACAAAGTTAAGATGCATGAAGATGAGGTTGAAAGGTTGAAGAAGAATTGTGAAGAGAAGATGATCACGATTGAAGATCAGAAGACCATCCTCAATATTGTGGGTCAAAAATTGGAAGCTCAATTGACCAAGAGTGAGAACACACATATTGAGACTTCACAAAAGAATGAAATGAGTGATTATTGCACTCAATGTTCGTTGGAGGAGTCTAAAGCTGAAATGCCTCCAACATGTGACAAGAAGATTATGACAACTCTTGATTATCCACATCAAGAATCAGTTGCTACCGGTACTCAATGCTCAATGGAGGATTATATTGTCAAAAGACCTCCAACATGTGATAAGAAGATCATGAATTCGCTCATTGATCTATCACAAGCAACTAAGAATGTGAAGGTACCATCCAGACCATCTTGCACTCATGTTTCTAAATACACTCCGACAATCAGTGCAGGTGGGAAGAAAAGCTCTAAACAAGTATGGATGAAGATCAGTGAGAAGAAGATACCTACGACCATGACTAGGGTGGATAGGAAGAAAAAGGAGGAAGTTTCTTACTCAAATAGAGCACAAACGATTAAGCAGATGGCCCAACAACTTAATACTGAAGAAACAAAGAAGAAAAGATTTGTGGGCCAATGTTGGTGCTGCAATAGATTTGGGCACTGTTCACTGGATTGTTTTTATAATCCCTTTCATGGAAAAGCACAGGGAAAGCCTATATCAAAGGGGAGGAATCCAGAGAAGAAGAAGCAACATCCACAGGTCCAGAAGCATCTGTTTACTGCAAACAGATTTGGAATTCTTGATAACATCTGTGATGTATGCAACGACAGCGGTCACAATGCAGTCATATGTCCACATCAACATGCTTTCACTGTCGAAAAGAAAAGAAGACCTCTGATGCCGTCAAAGAATGAAGTAGCTACCTTGGGGAGAAATCAGAAGAATGTTGTGAACACACACTTCCCCAAGAAGATCTCAAGTAGGGAAGCTGAGAAGACCCAGAATTTTAGATCCATGAAATTGAAGGGTCATTCATCCAAAAGAAACACTAAGTGGGATGAATCTCGGATGAACCCATGTGGAAGACCTAAACTATCTGCAAAAGTTCCAAATGACATATTGGTCATCTGGACAAAAGATTTGAAAAGAATAAGGAAACTTGAAGATGAGAAGGCTAAGGCTAGTGAAAAAGGAAAAGGAAAACTTTCACATGATGAAGACACAGTGTAGGAGAGATTGCAAACAAAGAGAAACACACGTGTCAAAGAAGTTCTGTGTGAGAGATGCAAGAAATATGGTCACATTGCAAAAGGTTGCCTAACCTTAATACCAGAGCAAGAAGTAGTCCTTAAGAAGAGTAATAATGTATCATTCATGATGGATGCTAAGCAGAACAATTCTCCACACAAAACAGAAAAGAATGTTAACAGAGCCATGCCACACCAACAGATGTCGGAACATATGTTTAAGTGTGTAGTCATGAAGACTGGAGCGAACAAAGGAACATGGTTGAGAAAAGAACCTCAACCATGCAGGTCTTACTGATGAAGCAAGGATGATCCACCTTATTCTCGTAATCATTTGTGTATTGTATTTGTGCTAATAATGCAGGGAATTGAAGGTGAAGCATGCTCTCAGGGGGAGAACCTGAGAATTAGTGAATGCTATCAACTCTTGATAGCCATGCTGAAGAATTTTCCATCCTTAGTAGATTCTTTAATTGATATTCAAAGATTATGATGATGAAGGATCACTCTTGATGAAGATGATGAGGAGTTTTTCCCTTGAGGGGGAGAAAGATGAAGAAGCGTCCATAATCACTGTTTCAATCAATATCAAATCCAGGTGGACTCAAAAGCAGTTATTCTGTGAATCTCTTGAAGAACACACCAATGGAGAAGGTCTGTCATTTCTCAATCTCTATCCCTTGGTTACTCAGATCAAATATTATTTTACAAAGGGGGAGTAACTTAATTGGTCAGTGACATAAAGAGAATGGAAGTGCCCCAATGTCACTTATCCTGCCGATTGCACTTGAATGTTTTTGATCTATTTGCTGATGTGAGTGCAGGAGTTTCAGGTTGATTATTCTCTATCATAGTTGATCTTCTTCTACCTGGAATTAAAGTGGTAAACCCTTGAAGACAAGAAACATGAGTTATCATCTCATGTTGGTATCATGATCTGTGGATAATGGACAACCTTGTTGACTTAATCAAATCCTCTTGTTTTCTACATCGAGCATTGCTCAAGTAGACTTAGAGTGAAATGGTTAATGAGACATTTCTTAAGTGTGGATTGATACACTCCCTACCATGTGCTTTGTATTTCTTGTCAATAAGGGGGAGAGAAAGTGAAATGAACGTTTGAAAAGAAAAGTTGATTGAATAGAAGATTCTCATTTTGACATTGACAAATTCGTTTCAGAAAATGTATAAGGTATTGACAACAAAATACAAAGGGGGAGATTGTTGGAACCACTTTGTGTATAGGATTGTATTTGTTGTCAATAGTTGTCAATGGAATATCAAAATGAAAGAGATCAAGAAGTACTCCAACAAAATGGAGGAATGGAAGCTCACAATGAGGGAGATCATGAAGTACTCCGATGAAGTAGAGGAGTAGTGATTCAGACGATTGTTGTGCTGATCATAAGTTGAAAGAACATGTGTCAAAGGTGATACATTGTTTACAACAAAGTAGAATGTGGGGAGTAATCCAACCAAGGATGATTAAAGCAGGATGGTGTTTTTGGATGAAGACCATGCAATTCCTCTTTATTGCATAAGAACCATGGGCTTTGATGAAGACCATGCAATTCCTCATTATTGCATGAGAACAATGGGTTGTGCTGAAGACCATGCAATTACTCATGATTGCGTGAGAACCATGCTAGAGACTTCTTGATGGATTGAATCACATGATTTGCATGAAGTTGATCATGATGGTTGATGAAGGAGGCAATGTGCCAATGAGTTGACTTATGAAATGGCCATGCACATCACATTTTCCTAGAAGATGATGGTACTAAAGTTGTTCCTTCAAAGAATACATATCACAATGGTGGAGTTTGTGATAAAAGAAAAAGATTTGCTGAAGGATACAGATCACCAAGAAGAAGTGTTGTTGAGGTGATCGTGCTTGTCAACAATGCAAACAAACGACATACAAATTTGTTGACAATGGAGATTCAATGGTGACATGTCGAGTTCAAGAGTTGTGGTCAACGATCTATGTTTGATTCAAGAACTTCGATAGAGGAATGGATGATCAGGAGGTGGTACAAAAAGAGCGGATACAAGGTGGCGCCGTTTTCCAGTGTTTTCCAAACTTCAGGGCCTCAAAATCAACAAATGAAGAAGAGTGATTTTGGAAAAGGGACTTTCGCGCCATACTCTTTGAGAATAGGAAACTTGCACGCCATATGTTTTTGAAGATCAGAGCATCAAAATATGGCAAAGGGATAAGGGTCGCGCAAGTTTTGGTGAGGTCGCGTAGGTGAATTATGTGCCTGGAAGAGACATGCGCGCCGACGCCTTGAATGCATTATAACCTGCGCGCCTATGGTTTTTCGAGATCAGAAGATCCAAATTTTGAAAAGGAAAGATGTTCGCGCAAGTTTGGATTTTGATCGCGCAAGTGCCTAGCAGGGGCCGAGACTTGCGCGCCGCCGCGTAGGCGGTCCAGTTTGCCTATAAATACTGGACCACCCCTCCTCATTTCCTACGGAACTCAAGACTTTGAGATTGTTCGAGCTCTCGTCGCGCAGGTGGTTAAACCGCACAAGTGGTAGTTGGGTCGCGCAAGTAGAGGTTGCGCGCCGACTGATGGTTGAGCGCCCCAGGTGATTTGGGAAAGGAAGGAAGTGAGTCACGCAGGTTTGAAGTTCAAGAAGGTAGAGTCACGCAGGTGCTTTGGAGACACTTGCGCGCCAGGTTATACTGGCGCGCCTAAGACTTGCGTGCTGGGGGAGACTTGCGCACCGGGCTTGAAAAGAAGAGCCAGATATTGTTAAAGCACGCCCGCCTTTCTGGAGCTGCACAAGAGCTGAAATATTTCCTGATAATTCTGGTGCAAAGTGAGATTGAAGAAGAAATCTAAATGATACATGCATGCTCTCATGCATACATGGAGAACTGATTCTGACAACGTCGAGTAAGCTGAGCTTCATTAAGTAAGCAATCACATCAGTGATTGTGATTCAAGTAAACAAAGACAAGGGGATCTAGTGCATTCATTCACTGCACTAAAGAAGAAATATTGAACTAAAAGGAGCATCAAATCTGAACCCTGATGCAAGCAATGTCTCATGCTGAATAGGAGACGAAGAACTTCAATGCACACCTATTGAAGAGACCTTCACGTCTATAAACTGAGTGAGACTTCACCAACGGCAGTGAGCCAGGGGGAGTCAACAGGAGTGACCCGAGGGACCCAGTGAGCTATCCCTGAACAATTGTAAAGGCAGTGAGCCTGGGACAGAGTGTCTGTACCCGAAAATTTGTAATCCGCAGCTAGTGAAGCATAGAGGATTTAGGTACGACCGGCAGCCTGTCGGCGTATACTCCTTGGACGTATCCCTTTGTGGTGAACCAAGTAAAACTAGCTGTGTCATCTGTCTCTGCATGTGAATGTTTAATTGCTGATCATATCCATCATACAGGTTTAAGCAGTTCCTACCAACATGGGAACAAGATCCACAACTTAAAGAAGAAAAAGTTGCCACCCTGATTCACCCCTCCCCTCTCAGGGTGTCCCGGGGTCCTACAATGTTTTGGGTTAACAGAACATTATGTAATGTAATGGTAATAAAACTATATATATTATTTATAAATATTAATATATAATTATATTGCATAAGATGCTGGGAAATTCATAGTTTTACCTTAAATGGATTAGTGAAAAAGGAGACGCCATGTTTGGGAAAGAATAAAATAACCAGATCAGGTATTAATATAATTATGGGAAACAAAAACACTAGAGAGTTTAAATACAAGAGGATAATTTCATTGTATTTTTGGATTCAATATTTCATGAATCCATTGAAGGATATGGCTCTCAGGTAGGGATGTTAGGTCATACAGATGGGATTTTATAATAATGATAGGGTTATGGTATATGGAAAACATTTCACACATTTTATAGTTGTGAAACCAATAATTTTAACTATAAAGTTTATAGTCACATGAAAATGTCTTTTCTCTATAAATACTATAGTCACGAGACTATGAATGCTTTATGTAATTTATATACATTCAACTAGGACTTATATGTAGTGTATTTTGTGGTTAATTGAACAAGATCTGATATGTATTGCATATGTGGACTTAGGAATATATTTATTAATTAAAACCCATGCCTAAGAGGTATTTCATTAATCATTTCTATGAACAAAATTTATTTTATTCCTTTTAATTATAGTTCTATTGAGGTGAAACCAGATGTTGATGGATTGAATCTATATATTAATAATGGTTGATTATTTGATTAGGTTCTTTATCTATTATTGATATAAGTACTCTTGGCAGAATTATGTATCCCATAAAATAGAAATTAATAAATACATAATTATTATCATATGTGGGGTAATTTTATCTTGGTGAAGATTGTTAAATGAAGAAGTGGATCATGTAATAGGATATATCACATGGATCTAGATCTCGTGTAAACTAAATAAGGGTGAGAGTATGCGGTATTAGAAGATTTTTTCAAGTGGAATTATGCCAAAACTAGTTCTTATGATGTATTAATATACTTGTTAACGTTATTATAAAATGTTTTTAATATCTTTTTTAATAAATCCATAGGTAGGGAATATAGACCTAAATTATCGACCATTATCAGAAATCTATGATCTTATGAATGGAATGAAAATGGTCCTATATTTTAACATCATGAAATATTAGAGACATTTTCCATTAATTTAAATTCACCTAATAAGTTTCAGTATGTATAGTTATTCATATTTATATATCTCAGGCATTAAACGAATATGATTCACCTCATTGTTCGACAAATATACGCAAACCCAATGAGAGTGAAGAGATTCATCACCATGAAATTGTGAGGGAATTATATTTAAATTTATAGATAATACAATGATATAATACTTAGGCAATACAAAATATATTTTATTTATAAGAATTAATCCATAATGAATTTTTAATATTGATCCATTTGAAAATCATGTTCATGCATGGGGTGTAACACCCCCGAATTATGAGTTTTTTTAAAACTAAATCATTTCAATATTTTTCATTCCAAATAATATGACATTTATGAAGATTCATAATAGGAACTGGTTTTTTTTGTTACACAGAACACCTAGTATATTAATAGTTGCACACAAAATGGAAATATCTTTCATTACAAACAAAACTTAGTTTTTACAAAAGCTAAAAATATTTTAAATATAAATATTTTAACATAGCCATTATAACATAGACTATAAACTTAGTGATATCAATATTAATGATTAATTTTTAAATATTAACCATCATATTTTTATATAAAGGAATCATAAATATAAAACATTTACATAAATTTCCAAAAAAAAATATATGTTTTGAAAATACTATTTTCTAAAAAATGATATTTATTTAATGGAATCCATTAATAAAATTATTTTTTTCTCAATTTTTAAAAATTAATATGATAATACAAGAATAATGTTTTAAAAATTCCAATGAAAAGATTCTTAGGGTGTGTTTTTTGGGATTTAAAAAAAAATTCATTTCTTGATTAATTGTGAAAAATACTGAATTTTAAATTAAAACTACCATTTTTATTGATTTATTTGTGAAGAGAAATTAAATTTTATATTGACATTGAAGTACAATTAGTACAATTATACATTCATTAATCATGTTTATGTAATTTTAATAAAATTAATGTTGATTTTTTATAAAACATTCCTTGTAATCCATTTATCATTTTTACTTTAAAAACCCACATTCTCATTCAAAATGAAGGATTAATTTTACATTAAAATTTTCTTATTATGTTATATGAATTTTTAAAAATTGATTAAACATTTCTAATAATCATAATTAATATTAATTAATAATTTTATCTTATTTTTTCACCCAAATTAAAAATAAAATCCTTATGAATTATTTATCGCAGTTATGGTATGAATTAGTTTACATAAGGGTTAAAAAAATAAAAAAAGGTTACTAAATTATCTATAGATATCGAAAAAAAAATTTAATAGACCTACATAAAACATATAATTTTTATTTGATAATATTTTATTATTGGACTCTTCTGAAATGTAAATATCATTGGTCGAATTTGTTCTTTTAAAGGAATGCAAGTTTTCCACTCTCTTAATTTGTAAAAGTACATCACATCTTATATAACCATAAAAAAACTTTTTTTTTCAGAAAATACCATATTAGATCACATAAAAACGTCCCTTGTACCATCCTAGAAAAATTATTTTATTTGTAAAAATCTTTTGAAGGACTTTGTTCCAACATAAGAAGGATACATAAAGAAGAGGTAACCTTCATCAACAAGAAATTTTGTTTTGTTTTTTCCTCCCAAATATCAATTATTAGTCTAAAATTATGATATTAACCACAATAAATTTAATTTATTAAACTTTTTAAATGTATTTGCTTTGACTAAAAACCATCTCTATATAATCAAATGGGTTATGAAAATGTTTTTCCTGTGTATGGAGGACTGCTGCCCCTCAAACTGGTGTCATTTTTTCCCCACAAAACATATAATTGTTGTAAATAATGATTTAATAATTTTTTATATATGATATATATGATATTAATATTATTAATGAGTTATTATTTCTTACAAAACATCATGAATTTAATTTTTTGGGAAAACCATAACATTTCTCATACGTACATGGACTACCGCCCAGCAAAGCGCCGTAATTCATTATAGCATTATATTGAATGTAATAAGGTAGTTTTTGTTGCACATATGTGATACATATTATATAAAAATGGTTCAAAAAATATTATATATAATTTTTATTTCATTAATCAAATCCAACAAGAAAATGGTAATTGTGTTCACTCATACGTACAACCTACCTCTCAATGAACATTTTAATTCATTTTCTATCAATATGTTTTTGATTAATCTCAATATATATACTATGAATATATATGTAATTTATATAATAGATAAAATTTTATATTATAGAACCTTGAATATCGTAAGTGGAAAAAAATTACCAATCAAAAAAATGAAGAAGAAAGTATTTATTAACCGAAACATATTGTTAACATGGGACTACTAAATAATGGGAAATAAAAGGTCATAATAAATTCATATATGTAAGGATATATAAAAATATTAATCTATAATATATTTATCATATAATTATATTTACTATTTTGTAGTTTTTAATATGTACATAAAAATTCAATACTTGGGGTAAGGGATTTATATCTCACTTTTTTACTTCTATGAGACACATGACATATTCACCACCTATTTGTTTTATATGTTGTATACACTATTTATGAATGTATTTTCTGATTTTATTCACATAAAATTATGTTTATTTACATATCCATTTTTTGATCTATGTATGATGTTGTATTCTGTTCAAAAGATACCAAGATGTTAAGGGATTGATGTGTTAATTTTCATTCTTTGAGATATCTATTAGGTTGCACACCTATATTCTTATAAGAAGAATATATACATACCTATAGAAATATAATATTATGAATCTATTTATACTAATCCTATTTTTTTCTTTTAATTACAATACATCGTGGTGATTTTGTTCCAATGTTACCAAATTGGTAAATATTTTATGATAAAATGTCATCGTTTATTAGGATTATTTATATTTATGTCTATAATGACAAAATATTAGGATCCATATCTCAAGAAAAACATGAATTTATTTTTCCTCTATTCATTAATAATATTTTTAGTTTATATTAGAATTTTATACTCTAAGAATCTTATAATTATTTAGAAAACACTTTCATGAAAAATCATCTTTATTACCATTTTTTTTCAAAGATGTTTCTTCTTCCAAAACATTATTTTCATGAAATGTATATAATAATGTTTTTAACATTCCCCAAATGATTCATTAAATAAATTTTTTATCTTGATTTTCTTTCTATAAAATTGTTTGAGATAAATATTTATGTCATTTCCTAAACAATGTTTAATTGGATTATATGAAAATTTAATAGGAATATTTATATTTATCTCTAACAACATGAATATTATTTCCCATAATCATGATTTCTCAATTATTTCAAGTTTATATTATATATTTTCAATGTTTTTATAATTATATTTTCAAATTGAAATAGATTTTAAATACTTTTTATCCCTTAAAAATTGATTTTAATGTGTAAAGGATATTTTTGTCATGAAATGTTTTAAATTATTTTTAAGGATTCCATTATAAGGATTCAATTTTATTTTCAAATAAAATAATTTTTTTTATGTTTTAAAATGTTTTTATGAATGAAAATTTATCTTCCTCAAAAAAGTTCCAAGTGATATATCTTTGAAAACAAGTTTCCATCAAAGTTGAAATCATTTATTGTTTCTTATGATTTACATGGGATATTCTCCATGGATCGAATTATTATTCTTCTTCATAATGGTTTATGAATATATTGGATTTTTTTATAAATCCTGTTTCTTTTACATTATTTATAGTATTATAAATTGTTAAAGAAACCTATTAGTTTTCATTGGGATATCCAATGGTTAATTGCTTTTTGAAAAATATTTTATTTTCATTGGTTCTTATATGATGAATGTTTTATGATATTTTGAAACCAAAATGTATGGATTAGATGATATATGGTACTAATAACTCCGTCAAATGAATTGGGAAATGATAAATGTTCTTGGAGTTAAGAAGGTACATTGGTGGTTAGCCCAATCCTAAAAAATACTGTACATGAGTGGTTAGCTTAAACAATAAATATAAGAATGAAGAGTGATCTGCCAAAGACCAAAACCGGTGCACATGTGGTTAGCTAAATCCTAGTATGTTATTATTGTCTTGGTGGGTATCCTAAATATGAGATTTTTTTGATAATGTGTATGACACAATTCTATCTCATATGATAATATCTTTCTCTCATGGCTCAAGTTCTATGATTTACTTATGACTCTTGAGTTATAAACATTTAAAATTTTTAACATGAGTCAAGATTATGATCATTGTTATGTATTATTTGGTAATCAAATTTTTTACTCATGTATCATTCCCACATTTTCATGTTATTATTACATATCTACCTTTTAGACCCCAAACAGATCATATTATAAATTCCTTTTCTTATGTTCTCATTCACTATGTTATGAACAATGGATATATGAATCTTATTTCTAAGAAGAGTACTAATGGGAATGATCATCAGGGGAGGTGTTTGAGATTGTTCACCTAATAAAAAAAATTCAACCTAGTCACTAACGAAACTAAAATATTATGGTTCTTATACATTTGGTAGTGTAATTTATTTAATATTAATATAAAATGATATAACATCAATGTATGAATTACTTGGTCTCTATAGTTGGTACTAGAGGAAAGGAGTTATTATCCTTTTAAATAGAGGATATGAAAAAATAATGATATATTTAGAGATATTTCTGAGGAAATTTCTATTGATACTTATATGGATTACTCTAAGGATTAGTGAAATTAATGAAAAAGGTTTGGAATTTTTTTAAAGGATATAGAAAGTGTTCTCCATGAAATTATATCCTTTTTTTATTCTATACATGTATGTAGATCTAATGAATTTGTACCTAGGGGTAACAATTATGGAAAGTGTACATTGATTATGTCTCAATCATCAACTGGTTAATGATAACGTGCCTTACTACACACATAGTTGGACACTCCCTGTTACGTCCAGCTTTTTTGTTACATAAATTTTTCATTACAAAATAAAAAATACAAACAATTTTATAATTTAATATCTTGGAAATATGGAAAAAAACATGAAAGAGTAAAATATAATTCTAATCCATGTGAAATGATTATTTAGGGTATCACCATATTAAAAATTAAATGAATCTCATATCATAGAGAAATACCTTGAAGGATAGGGGTAAGAATGAGCCCAATAAGGGAATAATCAAGGGATACTCATATCATGTGGTTAAGAGA
This sequence comes from Viscum album, assembly GCA_963277665.1. NCBI lineage: Eukaryota > Viridiplantae > Streptophyta > Magnoliopsida > Santalales > Viscaceae > Viscum > Viscum album. The sequence continues at coordinate 1,986,223,090 of OY728119.1, forward strand.
TATATTAATTAGAACATGAGATGTAAAAATAAGGCATGAAAAGTTAGATAAAAATAATAATATTAAAATTGATAATTAAATTTAAATTTGGATAAATTATTAAATTGATTACTTTATAATCATATAAACATGGATTATGACCAAGGTGTCCCAAATCAAAATTACCAAGATAATTCACAATTCTATAATGGAAAATGACATATCATGTGGTTAATGTATTTAGGAGATGCATTAGAGCTATATTAGGGTGCACCCTTCATACTTATTAATCAATGTGATACACATATATCATTATAAATCATTTCATGAAAATCCCATGAAGAATAAATAATATGATACTTATCAAAATCATGGAGTACACAGTGATTAATGATATGATGAATAAGTAATTTTTAATCCAAAAAAAATTATTGGGGGTTTTATATATCTAAATACCAGAATTAATACATCATTTTACTTCTTGGTGAATACCAATAGAAAATTAAATGGATTTTGTTTTCACAAAAGTAAATAATAGTGAATTTTTCAATTAAAATAGAGAAACAAAGTATGCATTATGTTGAGAATAAATCATGGATTATGAAAATGGGTAATGAGAGGGAAAAAGGAACTCCCATTTATAATAAAAAATTATTATTTTAATGGGATAATATTAATGTAAGAAAAAATAATTAGTTTTGGAAAAAAGATGACAAAATAGAAATAATGAACTTGAATTGAAAATAAAACTGAAGATTTCCCTTGTAAGGAATATTTTTTCATAAATCAATGTGTATTGAAACATTCGCCCATAGGAAAACCTTGGGTGGACTCTTGGGGAAGAGAAATGAGAAAAAACTCAGGGAGGATATATTTTCAATGATTTTTAATGGAGAAATGGGTTGGAATTTATATCTAATGTGGAGGAATTCTTTAACAATTATGAAATATAAGTCTTGGAAATCAAGGATGTGGAATATATTAAACCATTCGTCTATCACAGGATTTTACCCACGTTTTTTAAAATTTCAGAAATATTTTATGATATTATAATCAATCATAACCTAATAATTATTTTATCAATTATATGGAAATTGATTTTCATATTTTCCCAAAATTAATTTTTGAAAAAATAGATTTCCCATTTTAAATTTAGGAAATTCACTTATAAGTTTTGAAATAGACTAGAATATAATAAAATACATAATATATATAAAATAAAATATTTTAATTTGTTTATTTTGATTAATTAATTATTTAGTAATTACAATATAAATATTATTTCTTAAAATAGACATAAAAAATGAAATCTGATTTTTTTTCTATTTAGCAGTATATAATATATTTTAGAGATTTATAAAAAATTAACCCAATAAAAATATCAAACCATTGATTTAAAAAATAATTTTTATTTTATGGTAAATATTTTATAAGAATACCAATATTATATTTTAAATTTAATAATTTAATTTGTTGAAAAATTTACGTTTTTAATTCATAGTCAAATGTGTGATAATTAAAATAAAAATATTTTCCATTGGAAAATTAATTTATAATTTATTTCTTTATAGGATTGTTTTAATGGATGATTTAATAATGAAATATTATTTGGAAAACCATATTTTATTAAAAAAAATTATAATTTCCCAAAAAGAGAAATCTACTTTATTTATGTCTAAAAATATATTTATCAAATTATTTTAAATTAAAAATATATTTTAGTTAAGAAAACCATTATTTAAATGGAAATAATGAAATACTATTTATTTATAAAATAGAAATAAAAAATTAATAAACAATTTATTAGACACTTGACCTCTTACAACATCCATGTAAACCCTATGGGTAAGGTGTGTGATGGTTGTAGTTTCATGTGATGGATCGAATAACACTAACTGAGTGGTAATATACACTCACATGAACTTTTAATATAGTATATTTCATTCAATATTTACTTGTAGAATATTAGGTAGGGATTGGTTATGGGAGAACCATAGTGGCACAACCTCCCTCCCATGTTTTCACAAATGGGATTCTTTCAACATAACACTGCTAGTTGGGGCCATCATTTTTTCTTTCGATATCAATTATAATTTTTCAATACTATATATAAATATTAATTATAATGGTTAACTAATCACCATATTGAATAATTTTCAAAGGGATAAATCCACCAAAAATCATATTTGACCAGTGGTTTTATTCACTAACTGTCATATTTCACCTATGGTTACAATTCCCCCTGTTAAAATCACTTCATTATTTAACTCAATAATCACTAAATTTCCTCCTTTGTTTGTATTTTCGTATAATCAAATGGTGATTGGTTTAATAATATTTTATTCTACATCCATAGATTTTTCTATAGGGGTGATGACTCTTACATATTGTGGAAATCCATGTTTTCCCACGTTAGATTTTCTAATTAATATTTTCTGTCCAATTGTAATTTTTAGATTTTAATTTTCTTCATAACAAACTAATTTAATGATAATTATTAATGAAATATGGGTTTTGGGGTTCCGATATATTTTTCACTTTTATAAAATGATATACCAATCACTTTCTATGGAAAAAAATATTATTTAAAATTCCCAGGCCATTAAATTCTTCGTGCCTTTAGAAATTTCCTCCCCAAAATTATTACAAATATTCTAGGTTGATAATAAGTGATTCTTTTGTTTCATTGATCCCTATAGTCTCTAGGTCAACACTTTATACTGATGGTTCTACTAAGGTCTTTGACAATGTTGGTAGTCTTTTTGCGTAAAACATTGTGTCTATGGTCCAAAACCTCCACCAAATTATCATCATTGGAGTGTCCATGTTCGAGTAAAACCACCTTTGGATTTAGTATTATAGAGAAAATAGGTATTTACTAACACATGAGATATATGTGGAATACATATTGATCAATTTCCAAATATGGGTAATGTGCGTGCTGACAAGCCACTACTCCTATCCAGTCAAGGATTTCTAAGGGGTCAATATACCTTATGATTAGATTATGTTTCCTTAAAAATTGAATGACTCCCTTTTGTGGTGATTTCTAAAGGAAATTTGTTCCACACTATCAAACTCAAATTTTATTTGATGGGTTTTAACATTGATCATATTCCGACCATGATAATATTTTGTGTGGTGATTGATGGACTGAACCTTTTCTGTCATCTATTGTACAATATTTTTCCCATGTTTCTTTCTCTCACCAACTTCATCACAAAGAGCATGAGTTAATACATTAAATCACTTATAGACCTTTATATGGTGTCATTTCAATAATCGAGTTGAAGAAATATTTTTTTGAGAACTCAACTAATGGGTGGTCTTGATCCCATAAAACTTTTAAATTCTATTAATCATGTTATCTGAATGTACCCATGTGTATAAATAATTTTTTTGGACTGTCCATTTTTATCAAGATGATTGTTCATTATGAAATTCAATTTATTATTCAGAACATATTGAATTCTTCTATATAATATAGATTTAAACCATGGATCACTATAATAAACAATTCAAATAGGTTCCCCCTAAAGCCTCACCACATCCTTTATGAATATATTGGAATGTTGTTCAGGAGATAAATATAGTTGAGTAGTTTTCCAATGGGGAGTCTTGGTGAATTGTTCTTCTATAACCCATATGGAAATTTTCTGTTTGGATGTTCTTGGGAGTCCAATGAAAATGAACACAGAGATACCTTACCACATCCGTGTTGTTATGGGTAGTGAATACAATACTCTTTGAGGAAGTAGTCATTCATTCTCCACTTGTTGACACACTAAGAGCCATTTTAGTGTAGTTATAAAGATACCCTTTCATATTATCCCACAATTAATTATGATGATGTTACCTATAAATTTAAGTGAATATTGGGTGTAAATTGATTGTAGATCAATGATATTTGTCCATAAACTCCTTATTTATTTGTGGAATGGATAAGACACATATCATTGAATAAATTTTCATTACACCTTATTGATCAATATTTAACACAAAAAATATCCCATTCTACATAGGTAATATTTTCTCTTGTTTAAGAAGATATTATCTTTGAGATCTATTGATAATATATAATAATTATTTTTAAGAAACAATTTTTTATATGACTGAAGATTTCCCTTCTCTCATGATCCTTAATTCCAACCATAGTTGTTCATTGATCAATAGATCTCCTTGAATCCAAATCCTTTTTAAACAATATGGTCATTTCGACTAATGAATCAATGAAATAATTTTCTCTTCTACAGTGATAATGAATTTAATAATCATAGTCTATAAAAATTTCCAACCATATATTTTGTCTCATGATCAATTTTTATTTCATGAATATATGCTTCAAACATTGGTGATCTATGTATATATCAGATGTCTCCCCATAAATATTTTGACTCAATAGTTTCATAGAAAAAAAAATCTTCAGCTAAATCAATTTCATTTTTAAGAGAACATTTCTCAATAGGTTTTAACTGTATAGATTTATATATGATCAACTTCTCATTTTTCATCACTATAAACTCAATACCTTTAACGATGAATTAAAATAAATAAAAAATTCTTCTCTAATAGAGGGTAGAGTTAACAATGTTTTTGTAACCAATCACATCTTTATTTCTTCAAATCATACTTCTATACTCCTTATATAGATGAAAATAAATCATTTTTGAGTTAACTTGTTTAGTGGATTTGAATTTAGTAAAATTGTTTTCACCAGACTCCAATAACAACCTTATAAACCAAGGAAACATTGAATCCTAGTACATTTTGTAGGATGATTCCACTCACCTATAAAAATTATCCTGGAAGGGTCAATTGATATTTCTTCAATGGTTACAATGTTCCCTATGAATGAAAATATTTGTAACAGAATTGTAAATTTAGAAATTTTCCAAATATATTCTCCATCCTCATAGTTTTCAATAAAACACTTATATGACCCTCATGACCCTCCTTAATTTTGTAATATTTCAGAATATAATAAATAAAAACAACCCAAAAATTATTAATGTATCCCTTAAAGGTTCTATTCATCAAATCCATAAATATTATAGGATAATTAGTCATTATGATGGAAAAACTCATAATTTACATATATTGTTTCGAATAAAGTTAATAGAATATCTTCTTTCTTAATCCTCAATTGATAATACTAAGACCAGACATCAATATTGGATAGGAATTGATTCCCAATAATATTTTCATAAAAATCATCAATCCTTGGAAAAGATTACATGTTCATCACTATGATGTCATTATGTTCCTAATATCCAATACATATTTGCATTGATCAACCCTTTTTCATTACAAATTGAATAGTTTCTCCCCAAGGAGACAATATTAATCAGGAAAATAGTTTTTTCTAATAATGTTAATTTTGTTTATTTAATTCCCCCCAAAAAAACATTTTAAATTATGTATGGGGTCTTTGATATCATCTTGGATTGAATATGAGTTCCATTGATAAATCTAACTCTTTTTCATGGGGAGGTCCATGAATGTTTTCAAAAAATATATCAATATATTCCTTAATTATGGGGACATTTTCTATAGAAAATACATTAATTTCATGCTCCCACGTCACTGATAATCTCCATAAGGAATTATATGAGTGGTTATTTTATAATAATATCATGCTGCGATAAACCAATTTGGAAAATACATATATATTTTTCCATTTAAGGAGACTAAAAATTTAATTCTCCTATAATTGATCATTAAAATATATTTTGGGAGCCATTCCAATAATAATATATTGTCAAATTCCACCGTGGGAATGACTGTTGTATTTTTTATGAAATTATACTTTCAAAAGTTAATAATATAGTTTTTATACAAAAATTGAAACAAAGATAACAACTCAAGGAATATTAATTGATAAGTCTACTTATAGAATCTTTGGGATAGATTCTATACTCTTTTCAATCGTGGATGGAGTAATGTAATACATAGAACAAGAATAAAAAAATGTACTATCATTATTTGAGAGAATAGTGAGTGTACCTACAAAAACATCATTTGTAGACTCTATATTATCTATACAGATAGAAAATTAGTAGCCTTTCCTTCATAGATTTTACTAGGGATAATGCTGAATTTCCAACATTATCTTACAATTTTGATATTGATTAGAATAGTTCTCAATAAATCGACACATGAATCATTGAACTTCTTTAGAGTCCTACTCTATCTTACCATTTTTATTTATTTTGAGATGATACAGATTCACATCACTATGAATGTTCATAGCATTATTCTCATATCTACAACATTTTTAGAACATTCCAATACCAAGCAGTATGTTCCCATATGCCTCTTCCCACATTTTTTCACATGTGAACATTCATTTTTTTATTCATTGTAGATGATAAAAGATCATATTTAAGATTGTATCCATTTAATCCTTCTTTTCATTTGACATATTTGATGATTGAATCTCTCCAAACTCAAATTAATCCTTTACAGACCATCGCACTATCTCATTATAGGTTTCATAAACTGAATTTTTTAAATTCATTCATGTGTGGGGTCTCATACAACCTAAAAAAATCTTCCAACTATTCCCTTATGATCCAGAATAATGATATAGGTTTATCAAGCCTATATTTTAATGTTTATCTTAAATATTCCACAAAATTAATTTTCCTTATTACTTAGCTCTAGGTATTCCTGATCCATTTTTTTCACATAAAATGGGTAAAAATATTTATCTTATATGATTCCATTGATCTCTTCCCACACTATAGAATCAATATCCCTTATTAGCATTGTGTTTTTAATATGTATCCAACACTAATCATCTTTTCCTTCTAAGAGGTGTTCTTATAGAGGGAAATTCAGTATTTTTGAACATTGGTATAAAAAAATAATTTTTCTATAGTGGTAATACATTTTTTATGATTAAATGTATCGTTAGATACACTAATAGAAGGTGATAATTGATGCATGATCACCTCAATATCTTTTTGGTCCCTTTGAGGTGATGATGTCTCTTCATCTTCTTCCATGTTAGCATTTATACCTTAATATTTTTTTATTAATCACCATAATTAATATTTCTACTATGACTTCCATCTATAGGTTGTCAGAGCATCATCTACGACCCTCATAATTTATATGGATCATCATATTTACCTCTATTTTTAATATAATATAATATTAGAGAAAATATTGTTACTTTTAGGAATATTATTATTCTAAATGAATTTTATGTGTCAGGCCAAATTTCTATCATTGTCAAATGATCAGGCGTATCTTTTGGTCTTGGGATCATAGCTCATTTACACGATTTTATAGTCATAAATTTTAGGTTACAGGGTGTTTTTTTATCTTGGAGCATGATCGGTCTGTGGTTTTGGAAAACCCCATAGCCATATCTAGGAAACCATGGGACACAAGTGTTGGTGGAAGAGTCATGGTGAATGTCTTGCACACCGTTTTTTCAAAACATTGTACCAAGACGAATGGATGTTCTATCTCATTGAAATGGAATTTGGCATGATTGGATCGTGGTTTGAAAACCATGTGGCTGAACCATATGGGTTGAAAAGTGTCTTTAATGAGGGGTTCATAGTTGGCTCATGTTTTGGTAAACCATGTGGCCAAGCCGTTTGAGCTTTCCAGATCATAAAAATTAGGAAATTATAATTATTACCCGCACTAGGATTTTATACCCATAAAACATCCCATCTTTGCCTCCTAGTTCATGTGACCTTGTGAGAGCCTCTCCCTTTTTTCCAAGGCCTCTACTCCTCTTCCGTGGTGTGGATATATAGTTTTTTTTCATGTTTCAAGGGTGATTTATCATGGTATTCTACTCTTCTATCCTACCTCTTCCTTATCCACTCATTTTCACATGGGTTATTCTTTTCCTATGGTCTCTTGGACCTAGGGTTCATGAATACCCTTTGTTTAGATTGCGGGGTTCTATGTGATTAGGGTTCTGATTCATAGATCTTGGTACACAGATCCCTCATGGTGTGATTTCTGGTGTGTGATTTTGTTATTTCAAAAAATGGAATTTCAAAAAGGTAATCATAAACATGAATTAATTTATAAGAAATTAAAATCACTAAATCATTTAGATTATTTTTATTTAATTAGGATTCATTAAATGTAAAATAAAACCATTTTATACGATTAATTTTAAATATAGAATATTTTGTTTCTCTTTCAAAAAATTTTGGATAGACTTTTTGTGGTATAAAAAATGTCAATGTATCACACTGTACATGCTCACATTGTTGATTATGTATATTTGATATATTATATAGATGAGTAGGATTCGACGAACATATTATTTAGGTACCTCAATCCACTAGAAATCAGATGGGTATTTATTCATAGTAATGTCTTGGAGTCACATGGTGGTTTCTCAAGTTCCTCTTTGGGTCATTGGACCGGTTGGATCCTTTTTAGTATCACCAACTTTTTCCTTTTTACTTTTTCTTGTTTAATTTTTTGTATTTTTAAATGAGTTTTAAATGCATTATTTTATTGAAAATTCTGATTTAGATATTTTAGGTCATTTTTTCATTACTCTTCATTTTCTTGATCCTTATTTGAAAAAATATTTCCATTTTATGAGGATCCAATGGTGGGAGATATTATTAATAACTCTCAATGATAACCCATTATCAATAATAATAGATTTTTAGGGTGAAATTTGTATATTAATTTTTGATAAATTTGGTGCATGTAGATAGGACATGGTGCTAAAAATTGTTCTTCATGCCTTATTAAGATCCTGATCTAGTGAAGGGATGGGTCAACTCAAACCGATTCATTATGTTCCACATTGGAAAAGGAAAAGAAGTTAATGAATTTGGATAGTTTTAAATAATTTTTTTATTAATCATAATTTACAAATTTAACAAATTAGATCTCATCACTCCTTTATATTAATAATTTTATACTCTAATGAAATAAAATAAATGCCATTTATTTAAAAATATATTCATTAAAGGAATCCACCAGACTTACAATAATTTAATAAGGTCATATACTCATCCATTATTTGTATTATTATACCCCCTCTATGAATCTATGCTATAATAATCACCTAAATATTATAAAAAAATAACTCTCAATGGTAAAGAAAACTATATTTCTATATTATTAAGATATTAACAAGTGTAATTAAGGAAATTCAATGGTATCTTGCTCTCAAATCTATGGCACTATAATTTTATTTTGATCAGACACAGATGTGATTTTTTTATGAATAGTACTATATTAATTAAAATATACTTGTTTAACTATATTTCATAAACTCTATTTCATTTGAGTTAAAAAAAATTATATTAAGGAGTCTCCTTGTGGTTTTAAGTAATAAAAATAGAAAAGTAACTATTGTTAAGGATTATTAATCTAGTTTCAAAATTCTATGATTTTGGTTCAACAACATTTTATTTCATGGAAAAAACATTCTCTGATTATAAAGAAAAAACATATAGGATATTTGATGTTATAAATAAGTCAACATTCATCAATATAAAATAGTTTTATAACTAATATACCCCCACTCTATATGGTAATTATTTCTAGGAATACAGACTTTAATGCGCAATGTTCCCTCTCTAAAAAACATGTAACAATATTTTTTAACAATATAAAATATTATGAATTTTTTTAAATAATTATTCCAAAAAAATATTACCAATCACATCATATATAAAATTTTATGCTAAAATAACATAGAAACGGAAATATTAACTAGGAAATGTATGTACATCATAAGTTACTAGTCCTCTAACCTAGACATATCATTCAAACAACACTAATTAATTATAAAAATAAATTTATCAAGGGAAAATATATTATTAAAATGTTTCTAGACCAAGTTAAATGAAAAATACTACATTAGAAATAAATAATTAAAATCTATATGATGTAGTTTGGAATCACCCATATAATCCTTCCAAATGTCTTCATGAGATTTTTTCAGAACTTCTTCATTCACATTAAATGGTTTTTTAGATTTAGGTACATTGATTTAAAATGCACTAAATGATAATTTTTTAGTCTCTATAAGACTATGGTTACTTATAATTAATATTTCCTTCCATGAAATTCATCTTAGAAGAGAATATAAACACTTCGTATTTAATATGAAATCCTTTTTTCTAAAACAAACATTATCATTGGATGATAAATAATTATATTTTTAAAATAGTGAGTTATCATAATCTTCTCATTTCATCCCATTATGGTCTATTATTAGTAGATTAATTTTATCCCCAGACATTCAAACATATATATTTTCTCTTTTCACATCCCATTATGATATTTTCTACACCTCTGTTGGAAAATAAAAAACATTTTTACAGAACCTTTTGTATTAGGAAATATCTAAATATGTTTAATGTAGTTTTATATGACTATATTGTATGATCAAGATTTTCAGTAATGTCATTTAATTTAGGTTGTAGTTTTTCCCTAGAGTCATTTTGACATCGCAATTGGAAGCATCATCAATCCAAATTTATTTGGGTGGCATTATTTTATGGACCTATTTTTAAATATAAATAATTTCATAATGAATTAAATGTTCTTATTACCAAAGTGTTCTCCTTTATTAGTGACTGTTGATCGGGGGACTCCAAACCTAAAAAATCATTAATATTAGAATCTAAATTATAAATTTTGATCATCAGGTTCTGTTGATTTTATGTTATTCTTAAATGAAAAATAATATGTTAGTAATACGATATAAGAAAATATAAAAATAAGAATAAATATTCCCATGAAATCTAATACCCTTGTATAAAATAAATTATATAAAATAAAGTTAAATTTTTTAATTTTTATTATTTTAGATACCCACATAGTAAATTAATTCTGTGGATAGGATTTAAAAATTCATATCGGACTAAAAAAATTTATATATAAAAGTAATAAAACATCTAAAACATTCCCTGATATTATTTTTTGTCAAAAATTGACTCCATATTTGCGTGTATGGAAAAAAAAACAATCCCATAATTAACCTATTACTCATCTATACATATCCTAATAAACTCGTTTATACAAATATTACATAAATAGATATTCTATCTACCAGATATATTTAAAATAATTTCAAAATTCTAAGTATAATTCTTATTAAATAATGGGGGTACAATTTATAAGAACAAATAACTTACCTTTTAGTATACTGGGAATTTTGGGTAGCTTTATATAGCTCAACACTAGGGAAGGAATCATCCAAGATTATCTTAGTCTGTATTTATTCCTCAGTAGAATATGTTAAATGTCTCAGGTGGATTGTAAAAAAACATTCACAACAGTTATTACACATTATATGTAAATATTATTATTCGAAAAAACATCCACATACCTGACCTCAAATTTTCATCATCACTCTTGATCAAATACCAATGTTTTACATCGATAGAGAAAAAATACCATATTTCTCACGGGATATGGCCAAAACATCTCTAGTGAATCAAAATTTATAAAGGCCAATTATTTATTATTGTTTAATATATTTGGGATATGTATAATATTAGATAATACCATGCTATCGCATTTCAATGGACATAATTGATTTCGGACAACCCCATTCCTATAAATTTGTTTGAGGATTTATACTACACTATAAAAGGAGTGTTAGATCAAGTCAAAAGTTATAGGTTCTATGGTCATACTATTCTTTTTTTCAAAATTTTCTATTCATGAATAAAAAAATAAAAAAATTTCTTCCTTTTTCACTATGTTATTCATGGGAAATTAAATTTTACTATAAAATATAAAAACCACATATAAAACCATGAATGGAATAAAATGATGAAATGTGTCTAAAATTAGTGCTATAAGGTAGTGTAGAAATAATTCAAAACATGGCCACATATAATTCAATACCATCTATAATTTTATAAAAAAAATTCATTACCTATATCTCTTAGGAAATGACACATTTCAATGTTTTAACAAACAGATATCAATACATTTCATTGAATGTTGTTCCAAATTATCCAAAATAATGGTCAAAGATGGTTCCATTAATACTTTTTTCATTAACAAATATATTATGTAACTATGAAATAGGTATTAAAAGATACTTTCCATGTATCATTGGAAGGAACCTAGGGAATTTCAATATCCAATGGGCATCCTTTAGTATAAAAAAATATTTAAGGGATTTGAAAATATTGTTTTTTCATGATCTTCCTAATCTATAGTAACCAAATAATATGTAGGGAATCCATTAATGAAATTGTAATTTCAATTATCATTTATCCTATATATTTTTTTAAAAAGTGACATGAAAAATGATCATTTTTTGTTACTTGATTTAAAATAGTATAATTAATGAAGAACCTATAAATTTTGGATTCATTCGGGGAACTAACTCATTATTCGAATTAATCACAACGAGGAATATAATATTCAATGTTAAAATCTAAATGAGACTTTCCCATTCAGTGTTTTATATGGGATATATTATCCTATATCCATATATTTTCCAAAATAACATTTTTAGAAGATTCTTAAGGGATGGGTTGACCCTTATTTTGGACATTCTTTCTTGCTTTTACTGACCTCAGAACAAAATACGGTGTCACGAACCAAATCTAGTTGCCACCACAACTGGCACCAAACCCAGCCCATGAAAAGGCCTTAAGGGAGTTCCCTAACTCCATGAGCTAGCACAAGTTCCCGGGTATCATTTATCTTGGTTTGGTTATGATTTACCCGAATATGTATACATAAAGCACCAAAAATATTTGATAAAATGAATCTGAAAAATTCATACCAACAAGGATTATAAAAAAATCCAGAACATAATACATAAGTTCAAATTCAATACAAAATTTCCAAAGTCACAATAAACCAACAACGAAATAGCCCCATTTATTCCACATGACAAGGGGTCATCACCCCCAAGCCGTCTCCACAACTCCGCCTCAAGGATGGTGACTAACACCCAGAACCGCAATCACCCTTAGCCTTTACTTTACCTTAGTCAAACATAACCAAGTATACTTACACCCAATGAGTTTATGTACGGTGTGAGCCTATTCCCAATAGGATACCACCAAATTATTCCAAAGAGCATTCAAAACAATTTGAAAAAGCAAGCAGTTTTAAAACGCAGAGAAAAGCAGTGATAAAATCCAAGAAATTCTACTTTCATTTGAAAAAACATTCAAGCTAAAGTTTTCAGAATTTCCAAAAATATAAATATACATGTTAGATACTATAATGTACTTCCAAAAACACCCCAATACATGGGAAACTACCACAAACCCAATGGGAAACAAAATTGTGAACACCCCTAGGCACTAGATAGTCTCGGGCCTCATGTACTTCATACCTCGGTGTAAAGAAACAATAGTAAAATCCATTATCGTGAACAAGAAAATAGTATAGAACATACCCATAACCTATTGGTCCACAATAACAATCCACATAGTTTAGTTAGAGTTGTCTTTATCCAAATTCTAGGTCAAACAGGGACAATACCCATCTGGTCCACTAGCTGTACTAGTACACATCCACCCCACCTAAGTACCTGGGATTTCCCCTTTGTGCTCAAACAATTTCAGAATGATACATATATCCATTTTAATATAAAACACCACTATAGGTCACATACAATCAGTACAGTAGTTACACACATTTTATACCATTTAAAACACACACAAAAATACTTTGAGTTTCAATAAAACAACTTCTCCAAATCTTTCTTTGTTTTCCACCCAAAACACACGGAAAACACCAATTGAACACCATATTCATACTAATATTTATCAAAACAGAATCCAACACAACCTAAATATTTCTTTAAACTCATTACAAAATTTATAAAACAATCCCAATTATAATCGCATAGAATACCCATGTAAAACACCCAATTAAACCCCAAATTTGTACTCAAAAACCATTTTCCTAACAAACATCACCCAAAACGAATTTCGCAGCCACAAGAAAATAATAATAACATTTAAAACATCATTTCAGGCCCTAATACAGTTCAATAAGGTCAAATAAATAATTAAAAGGCATCCCTTAATCAACCAATAGATGATTTATATTAAAAAAGCACAAATTTCACATGAAATTGTCCCTTAAAATTCACATGCATTACAAACACCACTAAAACCAATTTTTGCATCACCAAATAAATGGGTTAAACATGAAAATATAATAAAAAAAGTATCAATGTCACAAGGATTTCATAAAAAGTTTAATCACCTACCAAAGTAATAAAAATCCTTGAATCAACGTGTGAAAATCAAGTCGCACCACCACCGCACCAAGAGGGATGTAGAACAAACCTAAAACCACAATATTGGATCACAAAAACCCAAGGTTAAACCATAGGTTCGAAACCCTACCCCTTGGTCATTAGTTAATTCAAGTAAAAAGGAAGAAACCCCAAAAAATAGAAAGAAACCCTATGAAATTTGAAAGCGGAATGGGAGAGACTGACTTACTTGAGGGATCTTAAAGAATCGCCCCTAATACACTAGTAGCTGAAATTTAAAATAGTAAAAACATAAAATGAAGTTTGAATAAGGATGAAGAGGTCATTTAGGAACCATAATTGGGGGGATGGAGTAATAACTGATAGTGCTGTGATGGAAATAAATTACATCCTCAAATATGCCCGATTTAAGATACCCTAACCAGTTCAGCACTCAATCGTGATGAAGAAGAGCTCCAAAGAGGGGAGAGAGAGGTTGGATGCGTGGATGGGTTCAACGGGCGCTTGTGAGGATGGGAATAACTGAAAATCCATAACATTTAATATGTTATTAATTAATCAAATTTGATTTCTAAAACATTATTTGGGCTTTCGGGCAGACCCAATTCCTTAAATAAAAACCCATATACACCTTGGTTATAGATTTATAAAGGCTCCAAACTACAATGGTGGGGTTAATATTTCTGGGGAGACCATTTTGGAATTGGAATGTGTGAAAAATATTAAATAATGAGAATGTTATAAAAGAAAAAAAATATTTTTAAATATGGAATTGGGCTCACAGTTTTCCCCAATTCACAAAAACTCACTCATTCCACCATAAAAGCTTGAGAAACCCCAAAAAAAGAATAAATAGAAATTAAATGAAATTTAACTTTAAAATAATTTATTTATGTGACAATTATCCCCATCATGAAAACATTCCATCCTGAAAAAGCAACAACAAGTCCATATAACAAAACCAAACCCAACTGATTAACCAAGATGTACTTCTTTTCCAAGCTTCGCCCCAAAGGGCCAAAACACCTCCAATGATCAATTAAGGAATGATTAATCTCAAAACCAGAACATACACCACTATCATGAAATGATCAATCACATTCATACATTATCCCAAAATGAAACTCCTTGAACACTATCGGAACAAGACTCAAGTAATTCAGCCAATCAAACAACAACTTCGAACAAGGTTTCACTTACCTTAAATTAACTAAACCATTAGTATCTCTCAAATCCCAACGTTTACTCAAGGAATATGTTGGTATCTAGATAGTTCTGAACGATACTACTAACCACCAATCCAATACCATGGATAAATCTAATCTATTGGTATGTGGGGACACAAATAGGCACCCTACCACAAGAGGCAACCTATATTATTTTCCGATACAGAATCAAGACACTAACAATGGAAGGCCTAAAAGAACTCCCTAGTATAAAGGGTAGGATTCCATTCATAGTTTACAAAGGAACGTATATGAGAATAATGGTGGGTATCCACACTATAAGAACCAACCATCTTAACTGACCATCATGGGCCGACAGAGAAAGACCCAGTATTTTTTAATGATTTGGGAAGGGTACAGGGTCAGTCCGAACTGTTTGGGAAATTCTGCACTAACTGTGCAGATCATTTTTTCACATGGCTTCCTCGAACATGGTCACTACTAATCATACACAAACTATGTCATAATCATGTCTATCCAAATTTCCAACCATTCTCTAATGACTCATTGGAAACTAAAGGGGGATGGAATGATATTAGGTGATGACATGGGTACAAGGACCTCAACCTATTTCCACCGAATGTGAACAACGGAAGAACGATGATGAAACTAGAGGTTTAAACTCTTAGTATATTTCATACTGAGGATAAGACATTGAACATGGGTTTCAATAACCCTGGGATTTCCCTTGATTGTGAGTCAGCTTCTCTTCGAGACCTATGGCTGGAGCTCAAATTATTAAAGCATCTTCGACCTCGCAGTTAGGCTTTGGAAACCCCCGTGAATGTGTATACTTCGTTCGGTACAACCAACAACTATACTGAAATCCCCGATAATATTTCCAAGGAAATACACATTCCAAACTCACTTTACCCTCACTAGATATTGAACTGAAATAAGGGCTTAGAAAATGAACACATATCACACCTTGTTTCATCGAGTGAGAAACTATACAAGTAAATAAACCCTATAATCACCTTCCTCTGAAATTAAATATTTTTATGTTTTTCAATGGGAGACATTATCCCAACCTAACAGAGACTCCCATAGGATTTCATGACTTTCAACATTAAAGTAATTCAAGGGCACGAAATCAGAAGGATTCACCAAACATTACCATTACGACTGATATAAACAATGCATGGAGTGAGACCTTATACAACATCCCCAAAAAACACACAATTATAGAAAGCGGCCACAATATCCTATGGTGACCAGATTTCCCACACTGGAATTTTATTGCGAAATCCTTCTTTGAAGAGACTACAATGGACTGAGAAGACCTCTTAGACACCATCCAGATACTCATCCATGCTAACAACCCCAAACCACTTCCACCTTCAGCAAATCAGGATACTTAGGAGGAAAAGGTCACTTTGAACCTTCCTTGATCACTCTCCCACTACAAAAGGATACAAATAACTAGGAAAGGAAAGGGTGTAGACTCAATCTAAAAATATCATGAAAAAGAATCCTTATATTGATCAACTAGAGGTTCTTCGAATGGAGAAACAATCCGGGATGCACATCAGTTGTGCACTAACCCTTAATGGGGCATACATTATCCAAATTTTAAACCTAAGGGCCCAACCAAGATAGTTCATTGGTCAAGATAATACATAAACCAGATCCAAACACATGAAGGGAACCACTATATAGGTGTCCCGAAACATATCTAAGAGGAGACTACTAATCGGTCCTTCTACCCAGCTTACCGACCAAACATAAACCCAAAACACAGTTCAAACAGGAGGTGTTCTTAGACTCAAAACACCCCACACCATCAAAATTTACCAAAAACACAGAATATAATCCATACCAAACAATTCATAAAGGCATTAGGTTTTTCTTTAAAATAATTTCTTGAAAACAAACGGTTCAGCGGTCAGCGTATCCACCAATGACACCCCATGGGCCGTACACGTGCATGCTTCTGTGCCACACCGAGAACCCTCCTCATATACATTGTGGAACTCATCAAGTAATGCCATCAACCATCCATCATCCCATATAACCCCATTCATGTGGTCTCTCATGGAAATACCAAAGGTTAAAGAAAATATTTTTTCCACTTTTCGAAACCAAAACGGTCAACCAACACATCATTTTTCTTAAAACCACTAACCAGGAGATCGAACCAAAATTACCGCATTAAAAAAACATTTTAGAAAGGAACAATACTTCAAATTAAAACTCACTTTAAAGTTATTTAAATTAATTTCAAAACATCTCATCCCATTAAAACACCTTTCAATAGTTTAGAATACTCTATTGGAAACACTTTTTCAAAACCATCTTCAATATAGTTTCTGCATTCAAAAGAGGTGTAGAATATGATTTTCAATTTAAAAATAATTTTGAATATTCAGTTCCAACATTTCATAATTAAAAACATTCCATATTTATTTGAAAATCATTTCACAAAAAAATTACACTTATTAAAACCTAAGTCACTTTAAAACCAATGTTCCAAGATTTCAAAACTAAAGAACACCAGACAAAGCGAGAGGAAACTAGTTTCAGTGGGTGACTAGGACATATGGTTGGCGGCCATATTCCAATCACATCACTGTCACAGAGAGTGTTCTAGGGAATATCCCTAGCACCACAGGGCTTTCCAGGTCCTGCGAGCTCACTGAGACCATTAACCCAAATCACTTTTCATTTCCCCTAATCATCAATAAATTAAGAAAACCAAAGGACTCCGAAAGGTACCAACATATCCTGGAGACTTGAATAACGTCATGA
The DNA here is from genome assembly GCA_963277665.1 of Viscum album. NCBI lineage: Eukaryota > Viridiplantae > Streptophyta > Magnoliopsida > Santalales > Viscaceae > Viscum > Viscum album. The sequence continues at coordinate 1,986,241,255 of OY728119.1, forward strand.
TGTGTGGTGATCACCCACACTACTAACAACCAAAATTCTAAGTCCCGTCAATCCTAACTCCAGACTATCCCAACTGTTCCCCAAATAACATGACCCAAAAAGAGAAACCCTCCTATGTTACCATTTTTTCACAAACTGAATCTGGTAGATACCAAAAATGGCACCAAAACTATCCTGTGACAAGGCCTAAAGGGCATTCCAAATCCCCAAGGGCTTGAAGAAGTGCCCGGGAATCATTTATCTTGGTTTGGGAACGATTTACTTGAATATGTATACATAAAGCACCAAAAATATTTGATAAAATGAATCTGAAAAAGTCATACCAGCAAGGTTTATAAAAAAATACATAAATGAATACAGAAGTTCAAATTCAATACAGAAGGTCCAAATACACAATGAAACAACAAAAAACAGCCCCATGGACTCGACATGAAAAGGGGTCACACTTTTTTCACGAACCGAATCTGTTCACCGCCAAAACTAGCACCAAACCCATCATCATAAAAGGCCCAATGAGCATTACCTATCCCCACAGGCTGGCACAAGTGCTCGGGAATCATTTATCTTGGTTTGGGAACGATTTACCCAAATTTGTATACATAAAACAGCACAAATATATGATAAAATGAATCTGAAAAAGTCATACCAACAAGGTTTATACAAAAATCCAGAACTAAATACATAAGTTCAAATTCAATAGAGAAGGACCAAATATACAATGAAACCACAAAACAATAGCCCCATGGTCTCCAATTACATGGGGTAATCACCCCCAAGCTGTCTCCACAACTCCGCCGCAAGGATGGCGAATAACACCTTGAACTGCCATCACCCTTATCCTTTTCCTTTACCCGAGTCAAACATAACGAAGTATAATTACACCCAAGGAGTGTAAGTAGGGTGTGATACTAAGAAAAATAATATACCACCCAATGATTCCAAAGAGAATTCAATAAAATGTGAAAAATCAAGTAGTTTTAATACGCAATGAAAAGGTGTGATAAAATCCATGAAATGCAACTTTCAATTGAAAACATTTTTCAAGATAAAGTTTTCAGAATGTTCACACATTTAAATATACATGTTATCTACATTAAAGTGAATTGAAAAACAACCCAATAAACGAGAAAATACCACAAACACAATGAGAAACAAAATTTGGAACACCCCTAGGCACTAGATAGTCTCGGGCCCCATGTACCTCATAACTCAGTGTAAAGTAACCATAGTAAAATCTGTTCTCATGCACGGCCCACTAGAAGGGAACATACCCATAACCTAGTGGTCCCAAATCATCATCCACATATTTTAGTTAGTGTTTTAGTTATCAAAATTCTAGGTCAAATAGGGACAAAACCCATCTGGTCCACTAGTCGTACTAGTACACATCTACCCCACCTAGGTACCTAGGCTTCCCCTTTGTGCTCAAACAATTTCAGAATGATACATATATCCATTCTAATATAAAACACCACTAGTGGTCACATAATATCAGTATAGTAGCTACACACATTTTATATCATTTAAAACACACAACAAAACACTTTGAGTTTCAATAAAACAACTTCTCTAAATCTTTCTTTGTTTTGCACCCAAAAATCATTGAAAACACCAATTGAACACCAAATTCAGACATATATTTACCAAAACAGAATCCAAAACACCCTAAAAATTTCTTTAAACTCATTACAGGATTTATAAAACAATCCTAATAAGAATCGCATATGATACCCATGTAAAACACCCAATTTAACACCAAATTGGTACTCAAACCCCATTTTCTTAACAAACGTCACCCAAAACGAATTTCGTAGTAACAACCAAATAATAATAAAATCTAAAACAAAATTTTCTGCCCTATAAAAGTTTAATAAGGTCAACTAACTAATTAAAAGGCTTCCCTTAATTAATCAATAAAAGATTTATATTAAAAAAGCACAAATTTCGCATGAAAGTGTCCCTTAAAATTCACTTGCATTACAAACACCACAAAAATAAAATTTTTTGGCACAAAATCAATGGGTTAAACATGGAAATATAATAAAAATAGTTTCAATGTCCCAAGGATTGCACACAATGTGGAATCACTTACCTATGTAATGAAAACCCTTAAATCAACGTGCGAAAATCAAGTCGCACCACCACCGCACCAAGAGGGACGTAGAAAAAACCTAAAACAACAAAATTGGACCAAAAAACCCAAGGTTAAACATTAGGTCTGAAACCGACCTCTTGGTAATTTTCTACATCAAGGAGAAAGGATGAAACCCCAACCAAATAGAATGAAACCCTAAGCAATTTGAAAGCGGAATGTAAGAGACTCACTTACTTGAGGGATCTTGAAAAATCGCTACTAATACCCTAGTAGCTGAAATTTAAAATAGTAAAAACATAAAGGGAGGTTTTTAGAAGGATGAAGAAGTAATTTAGGAACTGGAATGGGGGGAAAAGAGTAATAATTGAGAGAGTTATGATGGAAAAAATTACCTCCTCAAATCTGCCTGTTTTTAGAAACCCTAAGAAGTTCAGAACTCAATCGCAATGAAGAAGAGCTCCAAATAGGGGGAGAGAGAGGTTTCACGCATGGCTGGGTTCAATGGGCGCATTTGAGGCTTGGAAGAACCGATAAATCCTTAAAATCTAATAAGTTATTAATTAATAAAATGTGATTTTTAAAACTATAATTGGGGTTTCGTGCATGGCCAATCCGTTAAATAAAAACCCATATACACCTTTGTTATTGATTAATAAAGGCTCCAAACTAGAATGGTGGTGTTAATATGTCAGGGGAGACCATTTAGGAATTAGAATTGGTGAAAAATATTAAAAAATGAAAACGTTATAAAAGAAAAAAAAATATTTTTAAATCTGGAATTAGCCTCACAGTTTGGCCCAATTCACGAAAACTCACCCATTCCACCATAAAAGATTGAGAAACCCCAAAAACAAAGCATAAATGTAAATTAAATGAAATTTAACATTAAAATAAGTCATGTATATGACATATGGTGTATATCAAATTCCATGATATTGTGTGGAATATCTCCAAATTATAAATCTATTTAAATAGATTTTTATTTAATGATTTATAGTGATTTTTTTCATGATTTGAAATTATGATGTTTTAGTTTTTACTGGTAGTTTTTTATTTTTTATAAGGAAATAATATTTAATATTAGAGGGAAAAAATATTATTTTTATTTATATGGGTGTTTTAAATATGTCCTCCACAATGTTTTTTCCAATTTCTAAACATTCACGTGTAATGTAGATGTGTAAGTGTAACTTTTCATTTGATCATTCAAATATTCTTCAAATAATTCTTGAAATTGTTAAAAAAAAGATTCAATATTTATTTAATTTTAAAAATTTTATCCATCAGTGATACAAGGTGATTATTGGGATTCTCATAATCAAATTATATCATCATCTATTTCAATCTCTTCCTTAAAATAATAGGTATTTTTTAAGGCAATTCCACCCATGTTTTTCCTATGAAAAGTGGATATAATAATTATAAAAATTCAATACAAGGAAGGTTATGTTTTACATATAAACATAAAATGGATTTTAGAAATGTTTCTATGTAATTTTGGCTATAATGAATAAGTTCTAGTTATTTTTTATGTTTACTTTCTTTAAAACCATGATAATTAATCTTAATGAAATTCTATAATTTTTTTATCGAAAATGAAGTTGATCTTATTATACAATATAAAAATCCATGATTAAAAATATTGAATCCATTTTTCCAAATTCAAATTACATATGGGGAAAAATTAATTTAAATTTAATCCTTTAGATGGGATGGAAAATATGTTATTAAAGTAAAAATGTTCATGAATTTGCTATCTTTTTTTATGAAAATTCAGTATGAAATTATTTCCTATGAAAAAAATTAGTTTAAATGATATAATTATAACTAATTATACTTTTAATCTAAATAAAAATATAATTTAAGTAGGTAAATATATTATACCAAAAAGGAATTTTAAAATAAATTAAAAAATTATTCACTATTCATCAAAATGTGAATGATGTCTGGAAATTACCAAAAATAAAACCAAGGGAAATTTTGATATATTTATTTTGATATGTTTTTTATTTTTTATATAAAAATTATAAATCTGTTAAAAACTAATTTAAATCTTTTTCTTCAATAAAAATACATGATACTATGTTTTAAAAATAATGAGCCTTCTGTTGATAAAATATGATATATTCATATATTATGCCCAATAAACCTAATGAATGATTACAAAAATTTAATAAGCATATGAAAACATAATATAGTTTCTCCAATTCATTCCCTTGAACCCAAATAAATGTATATAACTATAATATAAGATAATAGCATTTTTAATTTTTAATTTTTTAGTATAACCCAGCCATGTATGAAATATATATTTTTGGAGAAAATAAATCCTGCAGGTCGAGTTCCTTATCAGTCATAGTGTCCCATTTGATATAAAATTATTATTTAATTCATAAATACTAATAAATATGAATAAGTCTTATTTAATTATTTACTAATATTTTTCATCCTTCCCCTATTTTTAAATTTCATCCTAAAAATATTATTCACATAACAAAAAAGTGGGGAAATTTTTCCATCACAACATTTTCATATTTCTATGTTTCCACTTCAACATTATGATTTCCTAAAAAACATAACATGATATATCACCGTGTTCTGAAACAGAGTCTCTATGTAGTCAAGAAGCTAATCATAACTCACCCTCATAAAAATATCTTGTATTTTATCTACTTATAGATTCAAAATATTATATGAATCTGGTTTATATATCATTGACATTAAAACATGAAATATGATTTGTATATGAAAAAACATTGATGTAAATTAAATCAATAAGAAATTTTTCCAAAATTATTTAGTTTTTTATATTATTAAATGAACAATGGTCTCATTATTCCCATTCATAGAAAAACACATCACACATTTATGTGGAGAATCTTTTAAAAAAACATGATCACCTACCTTGAATAAAAGATAATTCCTATGGTTATCAGCCTAACAATTTTACGTACTACATTCTTCCCTCATGTTCCACTGAATCAAAAGACCATTCTCAGACATTTTCTCTACTAATATGGGTCCCATCAATTTCTATTCACCTATATCATTCCAAAAATATGGTATGGGACACAACATTTTATATAATTCCTCAAATGGTTCCATCTATATATAGGAATAAAAACAATTGCTATAAGATAACTCAACCATAAAATGATATCAATCAAAACATCCCTTATAATACATTGATCGATAATGAAGCATATCCTTCATGGTCTGAATCATCCACTCATACTATCCATGAGACTGCGGTTGAAAATCCATCCCAAATATAATTTAGTAACTAATGACATCTGAAATCCATTCCAAAAAAGTTATGTGTACCTAAAATCATGGATTGGTAAAATTTAGAGAGTTACAACATGAAATATAAAAATATCTTTTGGAATAATCTAAAAATATTAACTAAATAGATTTCATCTCAAATAGGAAGAAAATGTGCATATTTGTTTATTCGATAAATAATACCCGATGTAGAATTATTACCATGATATGTATTTGGAAATCATAAGATCAAATCCATTGATATATTCTCCCATTTTCTCTCTAGTACATGAAACTGTTGAAGAATATCCTTCAGTAACTATTACTCTACATTCACCTTATTACAATTAAAACACTTCAATGAAAATTCACCAATATCCCTTTCCATTCTATCACACTATTAATACTCCCGAAAGTCTTTGTACATTTAGTGATACTCAGTTGAATGTAAAATGGTAAAATGTGAGCTTCAATCAATAATTATTTCCTAAACATTGAAGGAAATGGAACACATTATATTTTCCAAATTGTTAATCATCTACTTCATAAATATTAATATTAAGAAACACAAAATTATTAATAGATTCTCCAATTTATTAAAAAGACTGATACAACATATAATACCTCATGATCCTTTATGTCAATGGAGGATGCACTAAAACTTAAAACCAAAAAAGGATTTCCCTTTATCCAAAACTTCTAGGACAATTTATATCAAAATATTATTCACTAGGTCAAATTTAGAATGTAACATAGTTAATGTAGAATTACTTTTGTAACTCAAATCATTGAAAACCTTATTTAATTTTTATGGATGATAATTAATTGAGATATCCTAATTGTTGATAAGTTGCAAACTTCTCCTCTATCCCACATTCAATTCTATGTGATTTAATACATACATAAAAGTTTTATGACTAGTATATATATAAATCATTACATTATAAAAATGGTGACTCCATATATTTATACTAATACAATAGTAGATAATAAAAACAATTATGTGTTGGTTAATTTTACTGATGAGGTTTCATCTATCTTGAAGCTTGAGAAATTACTTAATCATTCTATATTAGGACACAAGTTAGTCCTTTCAATGAAACATCACTGCATATGAAAACATCAATATTTATGGAAGGCTAGCCCAAAATAATTGAATTCAACGATATATTTTTTTAGTTCTTAAAAATAATCATCCCATTCTTTTTTTACATAAGAACATATCAAATTTTCATGTTAAATTAGTTAGTGGACTAGAAAACAGAGCAATTTTTTCAACCAAGTACCAATATGGAACAACTAATAAATGAAAAATTTGAATATATGTGAAATTTTTGGGTCTTGTACATTATTCAAAAACATTCAATTTAAAATTATCAACCATTATTCCAAATATAGAAAAAATGCGACGAGGGAATGAAATCTTATCAAAACAAAATTCAAAAATAAGAAATATATCCTATTGTTTCTTCTAATATAAAGTTTACAAAACAATCCATATATTACTTTTTTGTTTTTCTTGAAATTTAGGAAAATACTAAAATGTCGTCAATAATTAAACCACAATATTATCGAAGATCCCATGAAAAAATTATTTTATAAGATCCAAGAATAAATTAGTTGAATTAAATAACAAAAATGAAATAACTTAAAATTCACAGTGTCCAAATCTAGTTTGAAACATAGTATTAAGAATTTAATAATCATTTTCTTAAAACTGATGGTACCCGACATCAGGTCAATCTTCCAAAAATACTATATTCCCTGGAACTGATCAAATAAATCATCAATATGTGGTAAAGGATATTTATTCATAATATTATTTTTATTCAAGGATCTTTAATGAATGAAAAGTCTTATCGATCCATATTTTTTTAACAAAAAATATATGACCACCCCATTATAATGTTTTAGGTTTAATGAAATGATAATCTAATAAATCCTAAGGTTTTTTATATTATAATATTTCCATTCATCCAATTTATTAAGATGGTTTTGAAATGGGATTATCATCATATACTAAGTAAATAGTGAACTAAACCTCTCAATTATAAAAATCACCTTGAATGTCATCCAAAAAACATTCACATATTCATTTACTACATGCACATCATTATTTTAAATAGCTTATTTATTTTCAACAATATGAGATTCATAACGTTCAATTCCAAATTAAATTAATTTCTCATGTTCATGGAATCTTATCAAAGGCAAGAAACCATTGAACACAACATTCTCATAACTGAAATCTATCTTAGAATTATAAAAATAATTTTATTCCATTCCAAGAATGATATCTACATCTAATTTGGAATGTTCAAAGATATTTTATGGAAAGAAAATCTCAATGAAATAAATAGGAAGATTATTATAAATCATTGTTGATATGATACTTCCATCAGAAATTTTTAACAAAAGATTAATATTAAATTCATAAGGTGATATTCCAAATATTCCATAAAATTTATCCTAAATCAAAGAATGTGATTATCCAAAATCAAACAAGGTAATGGAATATTTTTAAAAGACAAATAAGAAACTGATAAAAACCTCATTTTACATCCTATCATCAACTGTAGTAGTATAAAGTTACATAGACACACCATTTTTATGATAATGAAGATTTCCATCCATTAATATAACTTAAAACATACATTAGAATAATGAACCATATCATTATAGCTAAAACATGTTACCGTCATACGGATATCAATTAAAACATTCTTCGATTCCTCAGGATACTTTTCCTTTCATTCACAAGGCCATGTGGAAAAACATTATACATATGAACACCTCTTTATCTTCATAATAAATTCTCTAGGGTGATTTTTATAATAGTTTCAACAATATTAGAACTCCATTTTCATTAACTTGAATTTATTTACTTAATTATTCCCCAACACATACCATCCTAACCACTTACTATGTTCAAAATAATAAGGAATAAAAGTTTCTAAAAACTCTATCTCAGCATTTTCATCACAAATAAAAACATCCTCATAGTTTTTAAATTATAATGTGGCCAATGATCTTTATAGACATGGTATAAATCATTTGAAAAAAAGATTAATTATTAATTTAGATTCATGAATAAAATTTTTCACGTACCTGGAAAATATTTTTATGTGACCATCATATGAAGTTATGGAATAATCATCTTTTACCCTCATTTCAAGAAACTTATTTTCCATTCAGATTCAAAAAACCATAAGGTATATCTTCTCAAGGAGAAGTTCCTTTAATATATCCCATACTATGGAATCAAGATCACATTTTTCTCTTTTATTCTTTACTAAATACCACCATTGATCAACTTCACCTTCAATATAATAAATTGAAGGGGTTAACATTTTTTGTTCTGAACATATCATGACATCAAATGTATTTTCGCATTCATTGATCCATATTTCATTTATGGCTAGGTCAGAAGATCTATAGAATAATGGGGGATGTTTTCTCTTGTAATGATCCATGAAATAAAAGATCCTTCGGAGACACCATGTTCTTGTCTTGCATTAATACCACCACCATTTATTACACGATTCAATAGAGTTATAACATTGATAAACTATTCTGTTCCATTTTGTTTCCATCATAGAATGATAACATAGAAGGTTATATTCTTTGAGGTTCTATTCCAATCAACATGCCTATTTTCTCCTTGGAAAACCATTATGAAAATAAATGTTTTAGTTGAAACAACAGGCTATCATCAAATGATATAACATTTTAACTTGACCACAGGGTAAAGTGTTATAAGGGAAATTTCTTAATATTACTCTAACCTGAAAATTTATCTAAACTGAGCTTTGTTATCAACAATTTGGCCTCAACCATAACAATTAAAAAATATTTTGTTACGTTATGAATTTTAATTTCTTCTACAATGACTATTATATTATATTTATATAACTAGATAATTGGGGTATAAAATATACATAACAAAACAATAACATTCAATGTGTAAACTTCAAAATTGAAATCATTTTTTATAACATTAAACATTTAAAATAAAAAATCATCACATTTATAAACCTCTTCAGGACTAGAAAAATATATACTAACAATCCCCAAATCATCCTTAAGACATGCAACAAAAATTTAGTTTGATTTATGAGAATAAAAATCGTAGTAGATGATATGAAAGGAAGGAAACCATTAGTCTTTTGGTAAACATTAATACTCTAGAAAAACAATTTCATGAGGAAATAAATGTTTTCCAAAAAATTGAAATATCAATGATTAATATTTAACATATACTATAACATTTTAAAACATATGAGTTCCACGAAATCTAAAAAGATAATATTCCAAATTAAATTTTGGTACCTTTGGACATCATCACTGTTAACCCCAAAATAATCATTACCGAACCCTTAAAGATTTATATAATTATACGACCGACTTCCAATTTATTTGTGCCACTAAAATAATCATTATCCAATTCATTAGAGAAATATCTAGGTGCACCCATCATTTTAGCTATAATCGGATCACCTAGCATTATCTCGGAGCACCCATCATTTTATAATTTCCATGGACCACAACATAAAACAAGACATTACTGTATTTTAAAAACTTTTTTAGTCTCATATGAAAAATAATTTCATATATAAAAATAGTATTTTATTTTTTATATCTAATTTTAAATAAAAAATAAATCATTATTTTGAAAAACCATTTTTGAAAACAAAATACCCAAAAAGAGAGTTTTTTTCCTTTTTAAAAACATGAAATCTTTTATAGTAATGATTAAATATAATAATATCCCGAGTGTTAGAAAATTCATTTTCTCTATGTATATTAATAATATAACATTTCATTTTTCATTTACGAAAATGTTTCTTATAGAAAATTAAAAACATTAATTTTTTATAAAATTTGAATTGAATTAAAAATAGAAATAAAATGACTTTTAAAACCATTTTATATCCGTATAAATAAAAATATAAAATAATATAAATAATATTGAAAGGAATGGATTAAATTATTAAAAATTCAAAGCATCCTATAGTACTTTTAGCATTAAAATTATTATCTCCATTATAGAATAAAATTTAAGAAAGAATTAAATAATATTATAATAGATAATATATATCTATAGAATGTAAACGGGGATATATATACACTGTATAAAATAATAAAGGTTCATATAATTATGAAATGTCTCAACTACAGGAAAGTTAGATGAAATCACGTACCTTGAGTCTGATATGTAAGGTGGGTCTTTGGTAACCTATTGTGGGCGTAACTATTTTTGGTTTCCACAAAAGAGATTACTTGGAAGGGTTTATGACCAATTTTATTCTTATAGATGAAGGTATGGATTTTCGGAGATCATTTTTGAAAAGTTTTTTTCGAGGCAAAGGGATTGAAAGGTGTAACAAATGGGAAGTTTGAGTTCCTTTTTAATGTCGTGGCGGAGTGTCAATCATGTATTTTTTTAAAGGGAAATCCACCCATGTTTTCACATGAAAAATGGATCAAAAAATGGACCAAATTAATGAAATGGGAGGATTCTGTTTAAATATGAATATAAAATATATATTTTAATGTTTCGACATCATTTTTTCTATTAAGATCAATGTTTAGTCCCCCAGTATGTTAATCTTCCTCACTCATTATAATTATTATTTATTACTTTTATTAATATTTTTTTGTCAAAAAATTTAAATTAACATTAATTAAAAAATTTGATGATTAAAAATATGGAATCCATTTTTCAAAATCTAAATAACTTATTTGGTAAAAATTTATTTATATTTAATCTTCTATATGTGATGGAAAAGCGGTTTTTAAAGAATAACTAATCAATAGATTGATGCATTTTTTATTTAAATTCAATGTGAAATTGATTCCAAATACCTACTATTGAAGAATTTATATAAAATTGATCTAATTTTATAGAAAAACAAAATAAAACATAATTTAGGTATATAAATAAATTCTATGAGAGATCAGTTTTGAACTAAAATTCAGTATTATTCACTTTTCACTAAATTGTGAATCTTCAACAAAAAATATCTAAAATAAACCTGAAGTTAATTCTTATTTCCCACATTAACAAAAGATGTTTATTTATTCATATAAATTTTTTATTTTTTTTCAAAAATTAAAATTAAATTTTGTTCACTGTTAAAATGATGTAATACTACATTTTAAACATATAGAGATTCTTTATGATTAAAATAGGATTTTTTACTTTTAAGACAATAAAAATAATTTAATTAATGTAAAAACTTTTAATAAATATGTGTAAACATTATATCGTAATTACTTTTCTATCTATCTATCACAATGTCCAATCGATCAATACCACTTAAAATAACAAAAACCATAATAATAAATTACTTTTTAGTAAAACTCAGCCTTGCGCGCACTGTATTATTTTAGAGAAACTCATTATTGGGGTTTAGGTATACTATCATATATAGAGTCCCCATTATGAATAAATTACTATATAATTCATATATATCAATATATATGAAAAAACATATAATATCATAACTTGGGGATGTTACATTCATATCATCCCTATTCTTGGATCTTCTTTGCCTCATATATAACAACTAAATAATATCATTATTCATATAGAACACATATATTATAATTAAATCACATTATATATAGTCACAACAATTATAAATGTTCATCATTATATGAAATTATATAAAACTCACTTTCGTAGTTGTTATAGTTTCCAAACACTATTTATATAACCATGACCATAATAATAGTCATAACCAAGGATGAAACAAATTCTAAAAACAAAACTCATAAAATGTTTGATTACATCTCACATGTCCAATGTTGACATGAACACCCACTCAATATTTCATTAACATCTCCCAACACCACCATAATCTTCAACCAAAACAATTCAAATAACCATTCTACTGAAAAACATTACAATAGTAGTCCTGATCACCCAAATCGAGTCACAAGACACCCATATAAAATCCAATGATACACAATAATAAGGAAAAATTAATAAATTAATATTAAAAATGATAATATTAATCATATGATTAATAATCAAAAAAGGTTGTGGGTTCTCACAGGTTTTGAAAGCACTAAACACTAAATGCTAGAGATGTAAGGGTAACTATAGTAATACACCTAACCCATTTTAAATTCCAAATAATTCATAAGGATACCACCACATTTTATATACCTTAAAATTAAATATTTTTTTGTAGATTGATCCAAGGTTTATAACATAGATCACTAGTCCATTAAATTCTTGAAAACACCCATTCTGGGTTCTTTTATATCGTTTATATATCATGAGGGTTAATTGAATCATAATCAATGATCATAACATCTAAATAAACTCTGGAGGATTGTTGTATAAACTTATTAATGATAATTAATTATTGGTTATTAATCATGTAAAATAGAAGATTTTTAATGGTTTTTTATACATTGATCATATCATGTTCATATTATGTTTTTTTATTATACTAGAATTTTTTTTTACTATTTATATAATTAAATATTTTTTATACTTTACCGGGCTACAATTTCCGAATCTGTATTTTTTTTAATAGTGACATATAGAGGTGGATTAAAATGATTCTATATATTCCAAAAAAATAGTGGATGTTCAGAGTGACACTATCCACCTATAGTTTTTTGAGTTGGGAAAATGCCTCCAAAAACAAAACAAAAATGGTTTCTAAACAAACAATTCATGATAGTTCCTAGATAATAATTCTAAAGTGGTATAACTGATTTGATTTGGTTGTTAATGCCAACATTATAAATAGTTTTTGGAAACCATCTCAAAACCACATGGTGTCTATTTTAACAAAAACCAAATACGAAAATAAAATCTCTAATTAGTTTATTTTTTAAATCTTATTTCAGAGTATATATCTATTTATCTCTTCTTTTCATTCCACCTGTGTTACAACTAAATATATACAATAACCAATACAACCGTCATAGAACTCTATAATATCTCCTCCATGATCTCATACTGTTTTCTTTTGAATTATTCCATACATAAGGTCCTGATCCATCAATGAATCTATCAAAACTTCCCTTAATATCAATGACAAACCTAGAGGTACATCAAGATAATATTATAATGATAATTTCATAGACTAAAAATTATTCATTTCAAATTTTTTTACCTTTGGTAATTCAATCTACATTTTCTCCACATCAATTTGGGAGAATGTTTAGTGAAATATATTCCATGAAACTCTTCCTACTCAATAAAATCAATCTACCTTATTTGTTTTATTTTTTTTAATTTTTTTCCACTAGTTATAGATTTCTCTGTCAAGGTTTTATAATTATATGTTGAATTTCACTTGTTCCAAAGAGTAGATTAGTGAAAATGACTTTTCTATAGTGGTAATCCATTGTTGAGAAATCAATGGGTTGATAGATCCACTTGAATAAGGTTTTAATTGAGGAATGAAGGACTCAATAATAAGTTGTTCCACTAATGGAGAATATAGTCTCTCAACATGATACAAAATATTATTTAAAACACACGATAAATGTTTCATCATCCTTATGATGTTTTCAATTCCATATTTCATGGAAATCTCTTCAGTGCACTTCTTATTGTGCACATCTTTTACACACTTTCTCCTATTTCTCACCATTTTTATAAAATAATAAATTCATAGTGAGATGCATGTTACTTTTAGGTGTATTATAAATATAAATATAGTATAAGTCTTAAAACATCAAGTGTATATATTTTATTCATCAATATCCCATAGTAACTGTTCAATTTTATATATATCCTTTATTAAGGTTCATAAAAATCATGTTATTTTGCAAATTTATCCCCTAGGAGTGTCAAAATAGGTATGAATTAATTATCATTATCATGGTTAGTTACTCATAATTTCTAGATCAATGATGTGTTTTTGGGTGTTACTCGTTTCTGTATTTTTTCCAAAGCCACATCCTCTTGATGTTTCAAAGAAACAATATATTTTCTTGGAATTGAATTGATGAATAATAACCATAATAAATTGATTTTTTATAATATTTATAATATTTCTTATCTAAAAAAAGACATAATTTAATTAAGAAACCTAAATCATCATTTTATTACAACTATTAAATGTCATGTTTTTTTAACATAAACATATCATTTCATCGAAAAAACATAAGATATTTTAATCTTTAGTTTCATCGAAATCAGGAACCTAATACACATGAAGATAAATATTTTTCTAATCAACATGATGTTTTTAATCTTGGGTTCACCCTATGTTACTTTTACACAATCTCATTTCATTGGGATATAAATCAAAGGATATGTGTTTCAATGATCCCTATAAGGTAATCAACACGGGAGACATAAAGCATGGGATAAAGATAAATATTAAAAAGAATAATAGTAATTAAAATAAATAATTAAATAGAGGAATATTATAATAATAAGAACATGGTTAATATTATAGAAACATTAATATAACAATTAAATGGTTCATTCGTATGAATATCACCAATGTTTACCACTAAGGAACCATAAGTCAAAATTACGATTGTTATTTTCTAAGGTTTCATAAATCATTTCATAATTGGGGATTAAAATCATTACATAAAATATTGGAGTTAAATCAAGGTTCGCCATTCAAATGCCTTAATTAATTTTATCCACATATATTATTATAAAAAATTTCATTATTAACATGTGTAAAATACACAATCTGTTTATGATAAAAATCATATTTTATAAAAGTTTAAAAAAACATTATAAATACATCATTTATAATAGATAAAAATAGAATATATGTTATATATGTATAAATACTAAAAAAATTAATTCATATTATATATACAATAACAGACATGGTAATGGAAGAGGTTTTGGAATTCACAATATAAAATAAATGAGAATATCTCATATAAAAGACAGAAATAAATTTTTCTGCATGACAAGTAGAAAACATGGATTAGAGAAATGGAAAGGGGAGAAGGGTATACCATTTACAAAAAACATTTCATATTTTATTTGGATACTCAAAACTGGATAAAAAAAATTAGATAGTAAAATTGAATACATCTACTGAAAGGGAAATTGAATGGAAAAGGGATGTAGAGATTTCCTTTACCTTGAAGTGTTTTTCCTAAATCATTGACAATTATAACCTTTGAACTTAAGAAAACATATAGGGGACTCATGGAAAATACATATTAGAAAATAATTTTGGTGGAGGAATACAGATTGATGGGGTAGTGTGAAATTGGTGGGAATTTATAATAAGTTTGTAGGAATTGTTTAATTATTTCCAAATATATGTTATGGAAATCGAGTTTTAGAAAATAAAAATAAATTTTCTTAAAAATGTGTTTATCTCATAGTATTGGATATTTTAGAAATATTTTATTATATTTTAATCTATTCAAACCAAAATCCATTTTCATTACATCATTGGACATGGAAAATTAAATATTCCAATACATAATTTTTTTAAAATAAAATTTTCAATTTTAGACTTTTAAAAATCGAGTATAGGTTTATTAATTGATATAATCGATTTAAATATATAATATTAATAAAATAAAAAAATTTATGCAGTGTATTTTTTTGATTGAATTGTTATATTGTTATAAAATAAATAAGAATCCATAAAACAAACTAAAAACCAAAATCTATATTGTTACATTTTGAATAGAAATAATGTAATTATGTATATTCTATAATATATACCATATCTTAATTATGATGTTTTGACATAAATACAATGTTTATTTTATCAGGATAATTCAATAAATTTTATAGTTTTAACTTTCAGATAAAAAATTACTTTTTCATCGAAAAGTATCTATTTTTATAGAAAATGTAATTTATTTGACTCTTATTAAAAATTCCTGGTACATTAAAAATATAATTCTTAATTTTTATTTTATAAAAGAGTATTAAAATAATATTTCATTAAATTAATATATTTTTATATTAACTTATAATATTATAAAAATCTATAAAATATATTTAATATACAAATATGTTTTTTGTGACAAAAAATCTATTTAACTCATTCATCTCAATGAAACATTCATTTTACTAAGAAAAACTATTCATAAATAGGAATTTAAGGAATAATAAGTTTATGAATAAAATGAAATTTACACATTTAAAACTAATAAATGAACATGTGACCCCTTATTACAAAATTATACACCCTAAGGATAAGGTTTTCGATGGTGGTAGTTTCAACGGGAGGCTTAGATAACATTGAACGAGTTTTAACATCCACTAAATTGAACTTATCACATGGGTGATTTATAATAATCCCTCAATTAATCTAGTATTGGGCTTGGTCAAGGTCATTTCCTTTTTATTCAAACTCCCTCATTTGTTATTATAAATATGCTTAAAATAGGACAACATTACTAGTTGAGGCCATTTTATCCTTTTTTTCATCAATTAACAAATTTCACTACTATATAAAAAAATAATAATAATAATAATATTATCACTAAATGGTGTAATTCCTAACTCTCAAAGTAAAAAATGGATATATTGACCAATAGACATTTTTTCTAACAACCACATTGCTCTCTATAAATTCCACTCTATTCATTCACTCAATATTCAATAGAATTATTCATAAGTTAATATTTTCATTTCATAATATTCTGATTGGTTTATAATATTTTGTCTTATTTATATAATGTTTTCTGTGGGGTTGATGATTCTTGTAGGTTGGGGAGATCGATATTTTCATTTTTAGCATTTCCATTATATATCTTTTTTGTCTAATATAAATTTTTGAAATATTAACTAGTTTAATAGTTTACTAATTAAATGATCATTGTTAATGAAATATGTATCTGTTTGTTCTCTTATTTTTTTAATGATTATAATAAAATATGACACATTATATTTGGAGTTATATATCAATTTTAATGGTTGGTACAATACAAATCACTTATTCTATGACAAAAAATTAATCTTATTAAAAATATTACGCAATAATTTATTTGATATTGTTTCAAAATTTCTATATGAAATTCCATAAACCATTGGATTATTTAATTTTGGATATGATAAAGACCTTAAATCAACACAGTTCACCAATATATATGTTTATTTTAATCATAGGTAAACACAATCATTTTCTTTTTAATAATATATATATATATCATACATAATCTTATATATTGTTATTTGAATATTATATGGATTTTTTAATTTTTTTTAATCATAAATAAATTAACATATTATTTACATATATATAAAAGTATAAAATCACCTTAACCCCTTTATTGGAATGATTTAATGTTAAGAATCCCATCTAGATAATTATTTCTACAAATATAAGAGTTTCAAAATTTTGTTTACTCTTTTATTGTCTACCTGAATGGTCACAATGTATATAAAAATACAAAATAAACAAAAAATTATTTAATAACATTAAAATTTATGATTAATATTATTTTAATCATGAAAATATCATAATTAATTGAGTTTTATAATCCACTAAATTTTTAACTGAAATAATTTTTTTTATATTCACCAATAAATTATGATATTTTTTGAATTAATATAATTATTGGATTGTGATAGTTGTTAAATTACATTTTTAGGGACATTTATATATGTTTGAGGTTTTTGGTCATTTGGATTCCTAGATAGAGTTAACACAAATATATGTTTTGATTTGTGTTATTTGTTTTTATTTCTAGGTTAAATAAGAATGAAATAGATCCCACTCATTTTATATTTTTTCAAATAGTTGAGGTATATATTTATGCATCTTATCAGTAGTTATATATTTTTAATTATATATTGAAAAAGAAATTTTTTTAATGGGGAATTTTTCATTTGATTAATTATTTTGGTAATAAACATCTATCCGGATATAGACAAGGTAAATGTATGTTGAAAAATTCTAGTAATATCCTAGAAATTATTATTGTGGAGTTTATCATTGAGTTTTTATAGATGAAATTTCCTTATTTAATGATATTCGTAATTCATAAAGTTTAAGGTATATATAATAATTTGATATTTTAAATTCAATACATGTGACGAAACAAGTTGGATTTTGGTGAAGAGATATATAGGTTTTTTTATCCAATATAGGATAATTGTCAATACATAAATTAGTATTTTTAATAATCTAATGAGTTTTTCAATACAAGTGTGTTTGGATGAATGATTCACAGTCTATAAAAGAAAATATTAATTTTATGGAGTGAATATATTGCAACATTATTAATAGAAGAAAATTCTCGATAGATGTTAAAAAACCATCCATTGAATATTGATATTTTAGATTGCTTTATCAGGTGAAGGGTTTCCCTTTGAGGTTTTTTTGAGTTGATTTGGAGTAATTATGAATGAATTGAGATGGAATAATGAACTATTAACTATATTTGGGAAAATGATTAGTTTTGGATACGGAGAAAATTTTGTATGTATTATTTCTATAATATTTATTTCAAAATAGGAGAACAGAATTGAAAATTAATCACATTAAAATATAATTATATTAGGCTTAGGATAATGATTTTACAATGATATATAATTCTATAAGAGAGAGAAACATATTTTTAAAGTCATTGAAATTTTGTAAAGATGATCAGAAAATGAAAATTAGACATTGGTTTATAATGAGAACCATTTGGATAATTTTAAAAGGGTTATAAAATAGTCTATAATATTCATGAAAATTCAATAAGATTCATTTTTATGAAATTTATGAATTTCCTATATGTGTAATTTTTTCATAAGGACGATTCAATAAATTTTATGAATAATTGAGTTTATTTAAAATTAATTTCCCTTAATGTAATGTCATATATAGTGAAACAAATAAATGTTTGGGAAT
The DNA here is from genome assembly GCA_963277665.1 of Viscum album. Taxonomy (NCBI): domain Eukaryota; kingdom Viridiplantae; phylum Streptophyta; class Magnoliopsida; order Santalales; family Viscaceae; genus Viscum; species Viscum album. The sequence continues at coordinate 1,986,260,428 of OY728119.1, forward strand.
ATATAATGGAATAATTTTTGTTTCAATTACTATTATTTACAATTACATGGACAAATTTGGAATCGTAAATAATATAATAGTGTTTTTTCCTGATTATTAAGAAACGTTCATATTTTTATATATATAAATCCTTAATAAAATATTTATGGTAATTAAATCATTTGATAATGTGTTATATTAATGATATAATTTATAACTCAAATAATATAGTTTTCTGATTTATGATTCTTAGGTTAAAGGATGAGATGATATAGGGTTTGGATTTTGACAGTGGTCGACATTGTGGGAAATTGGTTCTATGTTATCCTGAATTATGCAAGAAAACCTATATTAGATAGAGAATAAAGTAATTATAATTTAATGATTTGGTTGAGTAGGGTCGTGAATGTTTTTACAATTCATGTAGAAAAAATATTTAAATTAATTTGAGATTTATTGGGATTTCAATGAATGATATAATATATGTTTTATTTTACTTATTCAACGAGAGCGGATATCCTTCCATTGAGAATGAAGGAGTTTGAACATTAAAATTGTGGATACAATATTCATGAGTAAATGTGAACGTAAAACCATAGGAGAAAAAAATATAGGTTTTAAGATTGAGGTAAATAACAAGACAAATATTTACTTGAAAAACCTAAATGAGGGAGAAGTTGTAAAATTTTTCATATGTTTAATAGAAAGATAATTAGTGTCTATTGTGAGGTATAATAATGATCACATAGGGAGACAGAAATATAGTTTATAGATGTAACATCCCGAATAAATAATGAATATGACATTTTAATATTTATTAATATTGGTGAATTAAATATTAATTTTACTTTAAAAGGGTTTCTATCTTTAATAGCGTACCCGATACGAAACAATGGGTTTCTTTGAAATCTTACGTTACACACTAATAATATAATATTATTTTAAATTGTAGTTAAATACTAGCCATTTTATTGGAAGGATTGAATAAAACTAACTACAATATGATTATACATGTTTATTAAATGTATTTACATGTATCCAATAAAGGTTAAAGGCTTAAAATGTGAATGAATCTAATTTTAAGCATAATTTACATTAAAATATCGATTTACCACCTTTTAATAGAGATCCCTCATTAAATATAGTTTTTTTCACATTAATACATTATAATTGACAAAATAAAATCCTTCTTTAGAATGGGGACATCAAAAATTACTTTGTGTAAATTGTTTGAATTTTTCCAATAAATATCATTTTTAATGAATCGTGAAAATATTGTATTTTAATTCAAAACTGCGTTTTAATCTATTTTATTTATATAGTTATATTATATCTTTAATTGGTTTTAATGTGTAATTAAAATATATTTTTATCATTTAATCCAATGTTGGTCATTGGAATTAATTTCACTTTGAAATTGGGCATAAACAAGTATCAAACTTTTGATAGTTATAGTTTCTTAAAAACAGGCTATTTGTTTTGATAATAGGAATTAATTTTAAAAGTAATTTACTCCACTTATAGGTTTATAATATGGTAATATAGACAAAAATTTTGAATTCGGAATATCAAATGATTTTTATGCTGAATTTTTGGTATTTTTCTGAAAAACATCAATTTTTTATGAATAGTGAAATCACTTAGTAGTAGTTAAAAAAACAGACTTTTCCATTTAAATGAAATTTTACCACTTCTGTGAATTGAATTTTTAAAATAAGAAATACAAGGTTATTATCAAAAAGTAAAAATGTGGTTGAATCAGATGAAAATAATTTTTGATGAATAGTAACTCTTGACTTTTATTTACTGCGGTTAAAGGTAAATTGGGTAATTCTAGGTTAAAAGAATATTGTAATAATTCAAAATTACCTTAACACATTTACTAACCTTATTTAATGAGTGATGGAAAAACATGGGCATATTTGGGGCTATTTTGGGACCCCATGGCGCCACTTGTGAAAGATAATGACACTTTAGATTAATTAATTTAATGTAAAGGAAACAATTACACAAACAAAAATCTTTTAGTAAATTAATTTTTTTATGGTGTTATATAAATTACATTTTTGACTACAAATACTAATTGGAAATTTAAAAAGATTTACTACATCATGGTATTTTTCAATAATTTTTAGACATTAAATAAATTAAATTATTTATGACACAATAATGATGTAGTATTTACCTCATTATAAAGTATTTAAATAAATAAGATTATAAATATTAAAATAACATCCATAACCTGTAAAATTATTATTGGATGATATTATGTAGAATATGAGTCATATTAGCTTTTACCATAATGATTTTTGGACCTTTAGAAATCTAATATCATTATATAATAAAATAATATTTTCACACTTTCCTAAAGAGCCCCTCCTCCCCCTTATAAAAGGAGACCACTTCTAACCAATTCCTCACACCACTCAAGACTTTTGTATCTTACAAAATCTTCCAAATTAAGCTTCCTAGATCCCTCTCCTCCTCCTAGAACCCTTACCTTAAGACGAATGCACTTCAAAAAGTCCTTTGGTTCAAACCAAAGAGAGTTACCCAAATTAAAGGTAACAGTTTCTTTTAAATTGTTTTCATTTATTTTACATCTCCAACCCCTAAAATATTTTTATTCAATTATTTTGTAACAACACCAGTATCCAAAATATACTTGGACATTTTTATGAGAAGGATTAGAACTAAACATACACACTCCCCCATCTAATGGGAGATGATAATAATGTTTTTGTGGATGGAAAACTAACGCCGCACGAAACGATGATTGTTCGATTATTTCCTATTGCCTCTCATGGTGGCCATTAAGATGACACTATATTTATATATGATATATATTATGTTTATGTTTTCTTCATTCTTCTGTATTTTTCTTTTATATCATACCTTTATTGTAACAGCCCGAGATTTTATGAAAAAATATTCTTTTTATTTTACTAATGTCTTGTGTTATACGCTACACCAAAAGGAACTTGCACAACATGCATCCTTGACTTGCCTTGCATTACACGCAATCACAACCTTCATCGATAGCATGTGTGGTACGTAATCCTGAGTTTCACGAAACAATGATATGCTATTAAAATATTATTAAAACTAGCCATTATGAATAGTAATAACCACTTTTTAAATTTTAGAAATTTTAACTCTCAAAATGGACTTCATTTTTGGATTCGAAGTATCGAATTTAGCCTAAGGTGAAATTTTGGTACTTTTCGGATAACTTTCATATTCTGATGAATAGTGAAAATTACTAAATTATAATTAAAAACAACTTTTTTAATCGAAATAATTAATAGTGATAAATCATTAATTTGAGTGGTTTTAAAGTATATTTAGAATATATTTTTACAATTTAATACAATGTTGGTCATTGGATGTAATTTCACATTTAAACTAGACATAAACAAGTGTCAATCTTTTGATAGATATTGTTTCTTAAAAACACGCTATTTGTTTTAACAGCGGGATTTAATTATAAAATTAATTAATGCAACTTTTATGTTATGAATTTGGTAAAAAAGACTTCATTTTTGAATTCGGAATATGAAATATAGCTTGGGATGAAATTTTGGCATTGTTATGAAAAACATCAATTTTTGATGAATAGTGAAACTACTAAGTGGTAGGTTAAAAACTGAATTTTGCATAAAACTTAATTTTACCACTTCTGTGAATGGAATTTCGAAAATCCGAGAGACACGGTTAATATCAAGGACTAAAATGTGGTTCAATGAGATGAAAATAATTTTTTGGTGAATAGTAACTTTTTACTCTTTTTTACCACGGTTAATAGTAAATAGGGTAACTAAGGGTAAATATGATATTAATATTACCCTAACACATGTCCTAATTCTATTGGACAAGTGTAATTCGACCAAAAACAAACTTAGGAATAAAATATGACCATTTAGGCCCACTTGGATTAGATTAGGACATTTATTATTAATTTATTTAAAGAAGGGTTAAAATAGTTAAAATCAAAGTTTAATAAGTAAATCATTTTTAATATAGGGTTATACATAAGATAAATTCGATTGCAAATATTCATTAGAAAGCTAAAAAGATTTCCTACATGATGGTATTTTATTTGTAATTTTTAGACATCAAATAATTTAATTTATTTATGACACAAAGATGATGCAGTAATTATCTTATTAATGAAATATTGAGAAAATTGATAATATAAATACCAAAATAAATGTAATTTGAGACTTTTTATGAATTCCACTAATTTTCTAGGTTACTATGATATATTATTATTGATTTAATCAACTTGGTTCGAACATATAATTCTGTTATGACTTTGAAAAAAATCATATATCAAATAGTGACAAAATTGACACAAAATAGTTTTTAAATCAAATATTATATTATTAATTGTTATTTTATTCCTAAAAATCTAAGGTTCGGCCAAATGACTTAGATAAGGATATATATATTAATAATAAACAATTTGGGGTTCGTTTGGCATGTTATAGTAAGTGTATTAACCATATAGTGAAAGAAAACAAAAAGACACGGTAAAAGTTAAATTAATTAACTTAGAGTTAAATCTAATTGATAAGGTTAAAATAATACCCTAAACTTGTCTAAATCCTATTTGTTGATAGTATTTCGACCCATCCCCACTTTAGCTTCGAAATAAGACCCTTTGGAACCATTATAAACCGATTTTGACTTTAATATAAAATAATATTTTGAGATATTCCTAAGGTTCCCCTCTCCTCCCTTATAAAAGGGCACCTCCTCCCCCTCCTCCTCACACCAATTTGAGCACTCAAGCTCGGCCAACCCCTGCCATTTTCCCTTCTCCACTTCCCTAGAATAATCCTAGAGGTCCTGGTCTTCTCCAAAGACCAATCTTAGTTCCTTAAGTGGAGGATTCAAAAAGGCGTTCCAAAGAAGAGGTAATATCCATTACCGATCTTTTCAATTTCTTTCTTCTTCAACTTCTTCTTCTTTAGTTGTTTCATGATAAAGTAATAACATCAGTATTACTTACATACTGATATGTTATTATAAATATGAAACAAACCTAATTCACCTTCTATCCATCCTACGGAAAAATGAAATCACCGCACGTGCGTACGTACGGAATACCGTCTCCACGCCGTGGTGTAATCTATTTTCCACCATCACCTTACAAGGATGGGTATAATGGTGTAATCAGTAACTATATATGATTATTATTAAGTAATATTGATACTGAAATAATATATATATATACTCCAATACAATTCCACGATCATAGGAACGATATCATCACTCGTGCGTACGTACGGAATACCGTCTCCACGATGTGATGCGACTCGTTCTACATGATCTTCATTTCATAATGATTATATAAATGAATTGAATGAATGAATATGGTATATACTACACTAATATCATTCTGGAAATGAATTATCTATAACCTAAAGATAAGAATAAGAATTTATTCGACAAAACACGCATAAGAACAAAAAGTTATAAAGACCCGAGTAACAAGTAACAATGAAATATTACTAACAAGAAGCTAATAATATGACCATATATGATCTCATATCAATATGTATGATTCTGGAATAAGTCAATAACATTATTTAAACCATTATACAGGAGCTTCGGACACGAACAAAGCAAATCGGACCTAAGGTAAGGGAAATATCACAATCTCATTTTTATCCGAGATTGTTTATTCGTAAGTATTTACTGGAGTGTATTTTATCATCCACATCCATGTGTACTCAATATGTAATATTATTTCCATCCACCTAAAATTGTTTAAATCCATTTTTACCCTTCGGTGAGTTTTTAGTAATACGTATGAAAGGAATCTTTTGTCGTTTTTCGTACGAGGTACTTTTTGACTTTTCCGACAAAAGTACGAAGAATGTTTTTTTTAACTTATACGGCACGAACGGATTTTTACGGTTTTATAAAGCCTTATTTTCATGAACCTTCCTCCAAAATATTTCATGACTATTTTTAATAAAATCTCTTTCTTTTAAAATTGTATGATGTTTTGTGAAAAGAAATTGATTTTGAAGAAGAAAGGATATTTTCCTCAAGAATTCATTTCAAGTGTTTTATCAAAATTATTTTCCATCTAAGATAATAAAGGGTTCTGTTTCTATCCATATTTTTACATTGATTTGACTATGTTGTGATGGAATTATGTTTATGAATTCCTTTATCTTATATGAATGGTTTTATGATGTCATGTTGTTTAAGAATCCCATTTTTATTACATGGGTTATGCAATGATGTATGGTTTATGATTTTGTGGCACACATAAGAATGGTATCATTAAGAGATGGGTGGGACCTATATCTCCCTCCAATGCATTGGGTAAAGATTTTATATCTCATGAGATAGCCATGGCTGGAATGGTAGGTTATACCGGTTCAGTGAAACAGGACTGAAACGAGGATTACTCGATTCAGAAAGGGACTTTGTCCACTAAGATAGTCTTGGCAATGAGTCTTGACTAACAAGAAATGATTCTCTATGATTATGTGTGTATGCCACAATGAGTAATGTTTTAAGTTATGATTTCATTTCACTACTATGATTTATCCCATGTTATGAAATTATGCTCTCTTTTGCAGGTTAAGATTTCCAAAAAATGTTATGTTCTTATGAAAATTATGTGATTGATATTTCTTTTGTTTACCCTTACTGAGCATTTGAGCTCACCCTTTTATGTTTTCTTTTCCCCAGGATATAAAGAAAGGTTTTTAGGTAAAAAAAGAGAAGATCTTTATGGGAGATATTGAAGATCTTTCCCCACGATTAGAAGATTACGTTCCGAGTTTCCAAAGACACTAAACTATTACGATCCTTGTGTGTGTGTTTTTGTTATGTACTAAGTATTCCGCAAAAGTAATGTAATGTCCATGTACGATAAGATTCGGGTCATTATAGTTGGTATCAGAGGAAAGGTTTAGTCAACCTTTGGAAACTAGGATGCGAGAACTTTAGTGAGATCCCTAGAGATATTTCTAAGGTATGTCTAGGGATGTCCCTAGGGAAAAGTATACGTATAGGTTATAGTAATAGAATTACGCTAACTATCATAGAATTAAACCTAAGATGTTGGATATTGAAGGTACTCCCCCTTTATTATGTTGTTTTCCCTAGCATGATTTTTGCCTCTCACACTATTCTTTTTGGGTTTTAGACGATGACTGGAACCCGAAGGAACCGTGTTGATCAATGCAATGGACAATGCAATGATTGCCCTCCTGAACAAACAAATGTTATGGGAGATGGAGTGCAAAATCTTATTGCTATACTTACACAAGCTATGAATCATTCTGGACTTCCAAATGAGCAGAGAAGGGAACAATATTCTATTGAGTCCTTCATGAGGCAACGTCCACCTTCTTTCAGTGGGTCTACTGATCCATTAGTTGCTGAACAATGGATTAGTACTACTGAAAAGATATTTTCAGTTCTTCAATGTTCTGAACATGATAAAGTCATCTTAGCAGTATATCGTTTGGAAGGTGAAGCTGATCAATGATGGAATCTTATCAAGAATACGAGGCCAAGAGATGAAATTGAGTCCATGGAATGGGACGAGTTCAAGAACTTGTTTTTCAGTAAGTACTTCCCTCGTATTCTTCGAACAAAGATGGAGAAAGAGTTTCTTGAACTGAAGCAAAGGGACGATGAATCTGTTGGTACCTATGAAGCAAATTTTACAAGACTTGCAAGGTATGCTTCTGGAATTATCATCCAACCTGAAAGTAAAGTTGATCGATTTTTCAGTGGCTTAAAACCAAGTCTTCGAAGGGCATTAGCTATAAGAGACTTCAGTAGCTATGAAGAAATTGTGCGTTGTGCTATCAAGGTAGAAATGGAAGTTGGTGTTACATATCCATCTCATGGTTTTGACAAGAAACGAAAGATGGAGTTCAAGGAGAAATCTCAGAATAATGATGAAAAGAAGATGAATGTTTCCTTATGCACAAAGTGTGGGAAGAAGCATGGTGGAGATTGTCTTAAAGGGACTAGAAAATGTTTTAAGTGTGGAAAAGAAGGTCATCGAGTAGCTGAGTGTCGAAGTAATGGAAAAAGGGTTTCTAATGAGGTGAATAAAGCAAACACTGCCGAGAACGCACCGCCAACACTTCAATGCTTCAAGTGCAAGGAAATGGGGCATTATGCTAATAATTGCCCTAATCCAAGGGTTAGTGATGATCAACATGAGCAACCACTAAAGGCAAAGGACAAAGGGAAATCACATGCGATCACTATTGGCAATGTTGAATATGACAACAATGTGGTGGAATGATTAAGTGTTTATGTAATGGGATTCCAAAATAATGTTGTATCATTGAGTATTGCAATATTTATTGATGTGGTATTCAAAGTGATTGAGATATTTTTTTTGGAAATAAGATGATATGCGCATAATGAAGACGAGAAAATGAAATGTTTAATAGTATTCATGAGCTCATGATTGATATAAGGACTAAGTGATATCATGGTTTGAGTATATAGAATTTTGAGGATTTTGGTATGTGGAAAGTGTTAACTTTTAACTGCACTCATGTTTTCACTAAGGTATTCAAGAGAATACACGATTAAGGACTTTGAATGTTTGGAATGTGACCAACAAGACATATCTTATGATATGTGGGGATCAACGATAGTATTAAATCTCTAGTACTCGTTGTCACTATATTATGAGAGTGGACTGCAGTATTATGTATAAGCCTAAAGATTAGACTGGATTATGTTGGACATAAGTTAGTATTGTTTAAGGATAGAAGATTTTCGATATTATTGATGGGATGTTATAGTAACGTAGTTTTAGAAAAAGAACAACCTGCAGGACGGGCGACAGCCCATCGCTTCGGACAAGGCTGTAGGAATCGAACCCACAACCGAAGTGCGACTGGCCTTTATCGCCTACCACTGACCTACAGGAAGTCCCTGTTTAGTAGAAACTAGTGTTATTATATGAAGTATAAGTCCATTTTAGGAACCATATGTGATTAATCTCACTATAGAATGACTTATGTATATTTAATAACTTTTTCTAACCTTTTGTTTGAGACAGATGGAATGACCCATCATTCTATCACATAATCTGCTAACACTTCACAAATAACAAATTCAACTTCATTTATTTAAGAGATGAAGTAGAAATTGTTCAAGGCGCGAACAAAAGTGAGATTGTACCAAAATAAAGTAAGTATTTATTTTAAGCAAATTTTCAACTTTAGGGAAATGATCTTGAAAAACAAAAATGTTGTCCTAGTGATCTTATACCTGATGAATCAGATGGTACCTTATATCATCACAAATCTATGGATTTGTGATTACTGGATTTTCCATAGCCATGTTCACTACCACTCTCCATCAGAACATGATGGTTAGATTTCTCTTCCATATCCATATTTTCACCTATGTGGAAACCCAGTGATTAGTTTATTTGGGTAATCGTTACATTTCATACTTTATTTTTTAAAAGCCAAGTTTTGGTATTCCCTTTTACGATGTGGGTTTCTATTAAAGAAACTTTCAAATAGTAAACCATTTATAACCCTGACGAATTTCGAGGGCGAAATTCATTTTAAGGGGGGTAGAATGTAACAGCCCGAGATTTTATGAAAAAATATTCTTTTTATTTTACTAATGTCTTGTGTTATACGCTACACCAAAAGGAACTTGCACAACACGCATCCTTGACTTGCCTTGCATTACACGCAATCACAACCTTCCTCGATAGCGTGTGTGGTACGTAATCCTGAGTTTCACGAAACAATGATATGCTATTAAAATATTATTAAAACTAGCCGTTATGAATAGTAATAACCACTTTTTAAATTTTAGAAATTTTAACTCTCAAAATGGACTTCATTTTTGGATTCGAAGTATCGAATTTAGCCTAAGGTGAAATTTTGGTACTTTTCGGATAACTTTCATATTCTGATGAATAGTGAAAATTACTAAATTATAATTAAAAACAAATTTTTTAATCGAAATAATTAATAGTGATAAATCATTAATTTGAGTGGTTTTAAAGTATATTTAGAATATATTTTTACAATTTAATACATTGTTGGTCATTGGATGTAATTTCACATTTAAACTAGACATAAACAAGTGTCAATCTTTTGATAGATATTGTTTCTTAAAAACACGCTATTTGTTTTAACAGCGGGATTTAATTATAAAATTAATTAATGCAACTTTTATGTTATGAATTTGGTAAAAAAGACTTCATTTTTGAATTCGGAATATGAAATATAGCTTGGGATGAAATTTTGGCATTGTTATGAAAAACATCAATTTTTGATGAATAGTGAAACTACTAAGTGGTAGGTTAAAAACTGAATTTTGCATAAAACTTAATTTTACCACTTCTGTGAATGGAATTTCGAAAATCCGAGAGACACGGTTAATATCAAGGACTAAAATGTGGTTCAATGAGATGAAAATAATTTTTTGGTGAATAGTAACTTTTTACTCTTTTTTACCACGGTTAATAGTAAATAGGGTAACTAAGGGTAAATATGATATTAATATTACCCTAACACATGTCCTAATTCTATTGGACAAGTGTAATGCGACCAAAAACAAACTTAGGAATAAAATATGACCATTTAGGCCCACTTGGATTAGATTAGGACATTTATTATTAATTTATTTAAAGAAGGGTTAAAATAGTTAAAATCAATGTTTAATAAGTAAATCATTTTTAATATAGGGTTATACATAAGATAAATTCGATTGCAAATAGTCATTAGAAAGCTAAAAAGATTTCCTACATGATGGTATTTTATTTGTAATTTTTAGACATCAAATAACTTAATTTATTTATGACACAAAGATGATGCAGTAATTATCTTATTAATGAAATATTGACAAAATTGATAATATAAATACCAAAATAAATGTAATTTGAGACTTTTTATGAATTCCACTAATTTTCTAGGTTACTATGATATATTATTATTGATTTAATCAACTTGGTTCGAACATATAATTCTGTTATGACTTTGAAAAAAATCATATATCAAATAGTGACAAAATTGACACAAAATAGTTTTTAAATCAAATATTATATTATTAATTGTTATTTTATTCCTAAAAATCTAAGGTTCTGCCAAATGACTTAGATAAGGATATATATATTAATAATAAACAATTTGGGGTTCGTTTGGCATGTTATAGTAAGTGTATTAACCATATAGTGAAAGAAAACAAAAAGACACGGTAAAAGTTAAATTAATTAACTTAGAGTTAAATCTAATTGATAAGGTTAAAATAATACCCTAAACTTGTCTAAATCCTATTGGTTGATAGGATTTCGACCCATCCCCACTTTAGCTTCGAAATAAGACCCTTTGGAACCATTATAAACCGATTTTGACTTTAATATAAAATAATATTTTGAGATATTCCTAAGGTGCCCCTCTCCTCCCTTATAAAAGGGCACCTCCTCCCCCTCCTCCTCACACCAATTTGAGCACTCAAGCTCGGCCAACCCCTGCCATTTTCCCTTCTCCACTTCCCTAGAATAATCCTAGAGGTCCTGGTCTTCTCCAAAGACCAATCTTAGTTCCTTAAGTGGAGGATTCAAAAAGGCGTTCCAAAGAAGAGGTAATATCCATTACCGATCTTTTCAATTTCTTTCTTCTTCAACTTCTTCTTCTTTAGTTGTTTAGTGATAAAGTAATAACATCAGTATTACTTACATACTGATATGTTATTATAAATATGAAACAACCCTAATTCACCTTCTATCCATCCTACGGAAAAATGAAATCACCGCGCGTGCGTACGTACGGAATACCGTCTCCACGCCGTGGTGTAATCTATTTTCCACCATCACCTTACAAGGATGGGTATAATGGTGTAATCAGTAACTATATATGATTATTATTAAGTAATATTGATACTGAAATAATATATATATATACTCCAATACAATTCCACGATCATAGGAACGATATCATCACTCGTGCGTACGTACGGAATACCGTCTCCACGATGTGATGCGACTCGTTCTACATGATCTTCATTTCATAATGATTATATAAATGAATTGAATGAATGAATATGGTATATACTACACTAATATCATTCTGGAAATGAATTATCTATAACCTAAAGATAAGAATAAGAATTTATTCGACAAAACACGCATAAGAACAAAAAGTTATAAAGACCCGAGTAACAAGTAACAATGAAATATTACTAACAAGAAGCTAATAATATGACCATATATGATCTCATATCAATATGTATGATTCTGGAATAAGTCAATAACATTATTTAAACCATTATACTGGAGCTTCGGACACGAACAAAGCAAATCGGACCTAAGGTAAGGGAAATATCACAATCTCATTTTTATCCGAGATTGTTTATTCGTAAGTATTTACTGGAGTGTATTTTATCATCCACATCCATGTGTACTCAATATGTAATATTATTTCCATCCACCTAAAATTGTTTAAATCCATTTTTACCCTTCGGTGAGTTTTTAGTAATACGTATGAAAGGAATCTTTTGTCGTTTTTCGTACGAGGTACTTTTTGACTTTTCCGACAAAAGTACGAAGAATGTTTTTTTTAACTTATACGGCACGAACGGATTTTTACGGTTTTATAAAGCCTTATTTTCATGAACCTTCCTCCAAAATATTTCATGACTATTTTTAATAAAATCTCTTTCTTTTAAAATTGTATGATGTTTTGTGAAAAGAAATTTATTTTGAAGAAGAAAGGATATTTTCCTCAAGAATTCATTTCAAGTGTTTTATCAAAATTATTTTCCATCTAAGATAATAAAGGGTTCTGTTTCTATCCATATTTTTACATTGATTTGACTATGTTGTGATGGAATTATGTTTATGAATTCCTTTATCTTATATGAATGGTTTTATGATGTCATGTTGTTTAAGAATCCCATTTTTATTACATGGGTTATGCAATGATGTATGGTTTATGATTTTGTGGCACACATAAGAATGGTATCATTAAGAGATGGGTGGGACCTATATCTCCCTCAAATGCATTGGGTAAAGATTTTATATCTCATGAGATAGACATGGCTGGAATGGTAGGTTATACCGGTTCAGTGAAATAGGACTGAAACGAGGATTACTCGATTCAGAAAGGGACTTTGTCCACTAAGATAGTCTTGGCAATGAGTCTTGACTAACAAGAAATGATTCTCTATGATTATGTGTGTATGCCACAATGAGTAATGTTTTAAGTTATGATTTCATTTCACTACTATGATTTATCCCATGTTATGAAATTATGCTCTCTTTTGCAGGTTAAGATTTCCAAAAAATGTTATGTTCTTATGAAAATTATGTGATTGATATTTCTTTTGTTTACCCTTACTGAGCATTTGAGCTCACCCTTTTATGTTTTCTTTTCCCCAGGATATAAAGAAAGGTTTTTAGGTAAAAAAAGAGAAGATCTTTATGGGAGATATTGAAGATCTTTCCCCACGATTAGAAGATTACGTTCCGAGTTTCCAAAGACACTAAACTATTACGATCCTTGTGTGTGTGTTTTTGTTATGTACTAAGTATTCCGCAAAAGTAATGTAATGTCCATGTACGATAAGATTCGGGTCATTATAGTTGGTATCAGAGGAAAGGTTTAGTCAACCTTTGGAAACTAGGATGCGAGAACTTTAGTGAGATCCCTAGAGATATTTCTAAGGTATGTCTAGGGATGTCCCTAGGGAAAAGTATACGTATAGGTTATAGTAATAGAATTACGCTAACTATCATAGAATTAAACCTAAGATGTTGGATATTGAAGGTACTCCCCCTTTATTATGTTGTTTTCCCTAGCATGATTTTTGCCTCTCACACTATTCTTTTTGGGTTTTAGACGATGACTGGAACCCGAAGGAACCGTGTTGATCAATGCAATGGACAATGCAATGATTGCCCTCCTGAACAAACAAATGTTATGGGAGATGGAGTGCAAAATCTTATTGCTATACTTACACAAGCTATGAATCATTCTGGACTTCCAAATGAGCAGAGAAGGGAACAATATTCTATTGAGTCCTTCATGAGGCAACGTCCACCTTCTTTCAGTGGGTCTACTGATCCATTAGTTGCTGAACAATGGATTAGTACTACTGAAAAGATATTTTCAGTTCTTCAATGTTCTGAACATGATAAAGTCATCTTAGCAGTATATCGTTTGGAAGGTGAAGCTGATCAATGGTGGAATCTTATCAAGAATACAAGGCCAAGAGATGAAATTGAGTCCATGGAATGGGACGAGTTCAAGAACTTGTTTTTCAGTAAGTACTTCCCTCGTATTCTTCGAACAAAGATGGAGAAAGAGTTTCTTGAACTGATGCAAAGGGACGATGAATCTGTTGGTACCTATGAAGCAAATTTTACAAGACTTGCAAGGTATGCTTCTGGAATTATCATCCAACCTGAAAGTAAAGTTGATCGATTTTTCAGTGGCTTAAAACCAAGTCTTCGAAGGGCATTAGCTATAAGAGACTTCAGTAGCTATGAAGAAATTGTGCGTTGTGCTATCAAGGTAGAAATGGAAGTTGGTGTTACATATCCATCTCATGGTTTTGACAAGAAACGAAAGATGGAGTTCAAGGAGAAATCTCAGAATAATGATGAAAAGAAGATGAATGTTTCCTTATGCACAAAGTGTGGGAAGAAGCATGGTGGAGATTGTCTTAAAGGGACTAGAAAATGTTTTAAGTGTGGAAAAGAAGGTCATCGAGTAGCTGAGTGTCGAAGTAATGGAAAAAGGGTTTCTAATGAGGTGAATAAAGAAAACACTGCCGAGAACGCACCGCCAACACTTCAATGCTTCAAGTGCAAGGAAATGGGGCATTATGCTAATAATTGCCCTAATCCAAGGGTTAGTGATGATCAACATGAGCAACCACTAAAGGCAAAGGACAAAGGGAAATCACATGCGATCACTATTGGCAATGTTGAATATGACAACAATGTGGTGGAATGATTAAGTGTTTATGTAATGGGATTCCAAAATAATGTTGTATCATTGAGTATTGCAATATTTATTGATGTGGTATTCAAAGTGATTGAGATATGTTTTTTGGAAATAAGATGATATGCGCATAATGAAGACGAGAAAATGAAATGTTTAATAGTATTCATGAGCTCATGATTGATATAAGGACTAAGTGATATCATGGTTTGAGTATATAGAATTTTGAGGATTTTGGTATGTTGAAAGTGTTAACTTTTAACTGCACTCATGTTTTCACTAAGGTATTCAAGAGAATACATGATTAAGGACTTTGAATGTTTGGAATGTGACCAACAAGACATATCTTATGATATGTGGGGATCAACGATAGTATTAAATCTCTAGTACTCGTTGTCACTATATTATGAGAGTGGACTGCAGTATTATGTATAAGCCTAATGATTAGACTGTATTATGTTGGACATAAGTTAGTATTGTTTAAGGATAGAAGATTTTCTATATTATTGATGGGATGTTATAGTAACGTAGTTTTAGAAAAAGAACAACCTGCAGGACGGGCGACAGCCCATCGCTTCGGACAAGGCTGTAGGAATCGAACCCACAACCGAAGTGCGACTGGCCTTTATCGCCTACCACTGACCTACAGGAAGTCCCTGTTTAGTAGAAACTAGTGTTATTATATGAAGTATAAGTCCATTTTAGGAACCATATGTGATTAATCTCACTATAGAATGACTTATGTATATTTAATAACTTTTTCTAACCTTTTGTTTGAGACAGATGGAATGACCCATCATTCTATCACATAATCTGCTAACACTTCACAAATAACAAATTCAACTTCATTTATTTAAGAGATGAAGTAGAAATTGTTCAAGGCGCGAACAAAAGTGAGATTGTACCAAAATAAAGTAAGTATTTATTTTAAGCAAATTTTCAACTTTAGGGAAATGATCTTGAAAAACAAAAATGTTGTCCTAGTGATCTTATACCTGATGAATCAGATGGTACCTTATATCATCACAAATCTATGGATTTGTGATTACTGGCTTTTCCATAGCCATGTTCACTACCACTCTCCATCAGAACATGATGGCTAGATTTCTCTTCCATATCCATATTTTCACCTATGTGGAAACCCAGTGATTAGTTTATTTGGGTAATCGTTACATTTCATACTTTATTTTTTAAAAGCCAAGTTTTGGTATTCCCTTTTACGATGTGGGTTTCTATTAAAGAAACTTTCAAATAGTAAACCATTTATAACCCTGACGAATTTCGAGGGCGAAATTCATTTTAAGGGGGGTAGAATGTAACAGCCCGAGATTTTATGAAAAAATATTCTTTTTATTTTACTAATGTCTTGTGTTATACGCTACACCAAAAGGAACTTGCACAACACGCATCCTTGACTTGCCTTGCATTACACGCAATCACAACCTTCCTCGATAGCGTGTGTGGTACGTAATCCTGAGTTTCACGAAACAATGATATGCTATTAAAATATTATTAAAACTAGTCGTTATGAATAGTAATAACCACTTTTTAAATTTTAGAAATTTTAACTCTCAAAATGGACTTCATTTTTGGATTCGAAGTATCGAATTTAGCCTAAGGTGAAATTTTGGTACTTTTCGGATAACTTTCATATTCTGATGAATAGTGAAAATTACTAAATTATAATTAAAAACAAATTTTTTAATCGAAATAATTAATAGTGATAAATCATTAATTTGAGTGGTTTTAAAGTATATTTAGAATATATTTTTACAATTTAATACAATGTTGGTCATTGGATGTAATTTCACATTTAAACTAGACATAAACAAGTGTCAATCTTTTGATAGATATTGTTTCTTAAAAACACGCTATTTGTTTTAACAGCGGGATTTAATTATAAAATTAATTAATGCAACTTTTATGTTATGAATTTGGTAAAAAAGACTTCATTTTTGAATTCGGAATATGAAATATAGCTTGGGATGAAATTTTGGCATTGTTATGAAAAACATCAATTTTTGATGAATAGTGAAACTACTAAGTGGTAGGTTAAAAACTGAATTTTGCATAAAACTTAATTTTACCACTTCTGTGAATGGAATTTCGAAAATCCGAGAGACACGGTTAATATCAAGGACTAAAATGTGGTTCAATGAGATGAAAATAATTTTTTGGTGAATAGTAACTTTTTACTCTTTTTTACCACGGTTAATAGTAAATAGGGTAACTAAGGGTAAATATGATATTAATATTACCCTAACACATGTCCTAATTCTATTGGACAAGTGTAATTCGACCAAAAACAAACTTAGGAATAAAATATGACCATTTAGGCCCACTTGGATTAGATTAGGACATTTATTATTAATTTATTTAAAGAAGGGTTAAAATAGTTAAAATCAAAGTTTAATAAGTAAATAATTTTTAATATAGGGTTATACATAAGATAAATTCGATTTCAAATATTCATTAGAAAGCTAAAAAGATTTCCTACATGATGGTATTTTATTTGTAATTTTTAGACATCAAATAATTTAATTTATTTATGACACAAAGATGATGCAGTAATTATCTTATTAATGAAATATTGACAAAATTGATAATATAAATACCAAAATAAATGTAATTTGAGACTTTTTATGAATTCCACTAATTTTCTAGGTTACTATGATATATTATTATTGATTTAATCAACTTGGTTCGAACATATAATTCTGTTATGACTTTGAAAAAAATCATATATCAAATAGTGACAAAATTGACACAAAATAGTTTTTAAATCAAATATTATATTATTAATTGTTATTTTATTCCTAAAAATCTAAGGTTCGGCCAAATGACTTAGATAAGGATATATATATTAATAATAAACAATTTGGGGTTCGTTTGGCATGTTATAGTAAGTGTATTAACCATATAGTGAAAGAAAACAAAAAGACACGGTAAAAGTTAAATTAATTAACTTAGAGTTAAATCTAATTGATAAGGTTAAAATAATACCCAAAACTTGTCTAAATCCTATTGGTTGATAGGATTTCGACCCATCCCCACTTTAGCTTCGAAATAAGACCCTTTGGAACCATTATAAACCGATTTTGACTTTAATATAAAATAATATTTTGAGATATTCCTAAGGTGCCCCTCTCCTCCCTTATAAAAGGGCACCTCCTCCCCCTCCTCCTCACACCAATTTGAGCACTCAAGCTCGGCCAACCCCTGCCATTTTCCCTTCTCCTCTTCCCTAGAATAATCCTAGAGGTCCTGGTCTTCTCCAAAGACCAATCTTAGTTCCTTAAGTGGAGGATTCAAAAAGGCATTCCAAAGAAGAGGTAATATCCATTACCGATCTTTTCAATTTCTTTCTTCTTCAACTTCTTCTTCTTTAGTTGTTTCATGATAAAGTAATAACATCAGTATTACTTACATACTTATATGTTATTATAAATATGAAACAACCCTAATTCACCTTCTATCCATCCTACGGAAAAATGAAATCACCGCGCGTGCGTACGTACGGAATACCGTCTCCACGCCGTGGTGTAATCTATTTTCCACCATCACCTTACAAGGATGGGTATAATGGTGTAATCAGTAACTATATATGATTATTATTAAGTAATATTGATTCTGAAATAATATATATATATACTCCAATACAATTCCACGATCATAGGAACGATATCATCACTCGTGCGTACGTACGGAATACCGTCTCCACGATGTGATGCGACTCGTTCTACATGATCTTCATTTCATAATGATTATATAAATGAATTGAATGAATGAATATGGTATATACTACACTAATATCATTCTGGAAATGAATTATCTATAACCTAAAGATAAGAATAAGAATTTATTCGACAAAACACGCATAAGAACAAAAAGTTACAAAGACCCGAGTAACAAGTAACAATGAAATATTACTAACAAGAAGCTAATAATATGACCATATATGATCTCATATCAATATGTATGATTCTGGAATAAGTCAATAACATTATTTAAACCATTATACAGGAGCTTCGGACACGAACAAAGCAAATCGGACCTAAGGTAAGGGAAATATCACAATCTCATTTTTATCCGAGATTGTTTATTCGTAAGTATTTACTGGAGTGTATTTTATCATCCACATCCATGTGTACTCAATATGTAATATTATTTCCATCCACCTAAAATTGTTTAAATCCATTTTTACCCTTCGGTGAGTTTTTAGTAATACGTATGAAAGGAATCTTTTGTCGTTTTTCGTACGAGGTACTTTTTGACTTTTCCGACAAAAGTACGAAGAATGTTTTTTTTAACTTATACGGCACGAACGGATTTTTACAATTTTATAAAGCCTTATTTTCATGAACCTTCCTCCAAAATATTTCATGACTATTTTTAATAAAATCTCTTTCTTTTAAAATTGTATGATGTTTTGTGAAAAGAAATTGATTTTGAAGAAGAAAGGATATTTTCCTCAAGAATTCATTTCAAGTGTTTTATCAAAATTATTTTTCATCTAAGATAATAAAGGGTTCTGTTTCTATCCATATTTTTACATTGATTTGACTATGTTGTGATGGAATTATGTTTATGAATTCCTTTATCTTATATGAATGGTTTTATGATGTCATGTTGTTTAAGAATCCCATTTTTATTACATGGGTTATGCAATGATGTATGGTTTATGATTTTGTGGCACACATAAGAATGGTATCATTAAGAGATGGGTGGGAACTATATCTCCCTCCAATGCATTGGGTAAAGATTTTATATCTCATGAGATAGACATGGCTGGAATGGTAGGTTATACCGGTTCAGTGAAACAGGACTGAAACGAGGATTACTCGATTCAGAAAGGGACTTTGTCCACTAAGATAGTCTTGGCAATGAGTCTTGACTAACAAGAAATGATTCTCTATGATTATGTGTGTATGCCACAATGAGTAATGTTTTAAGTTATGATTTCATTTCACTACTATGATTTATCCCATGTTATGAAATTATGCTCTCTTTTGCAGGTTAAGATTTCCAAAAAATGTTATGTTCTTATGAAAATTATGTGATTGATATTTCTTTTGTTTACCCTTACTGAGCATTTGAGCTCACCCTTTTATGTTTTCTTTTCCCCAGGATATAAAGAAAGGTTTTTAGGTAAAAAAAGAGAAGATCTTTATGGGAGATATTGAAGATCTTTCCCCACGATTAGAAGATTACGTTCCGAGTTTCCAAAGACACTAAACTATTACGATCCTTGTGTGTGTGTTTTTGTTATGTACTAAGTATTCCGCAAAAGTAATGTAATGTCCATGTACGATAAGATTCGGGTCATTATATTTATGGTTTCCATTATTGGTAAACGTGATAATTTCATTTCAGGAAGTGCTGACTACCGCCCCTTCAAAGTGATATGACTCGTTAATGCCATATGTGGGAAGTATAAAGGATAGAGTTAATGATATTATATATGATATTATACGGGAATTATAATATAACTATATATCATTATGTTTTAATACAACTAAAATAATAAATATAAGTGAATGTAGAGTTCATGCGTACGTACGACTTACCGTCTCGATAAACGATGCATTTCATTTCTTACGACCAAATGATATGTACTGTTATAAATATATATATATATATACTGGATATATATATGATATATATGATATAGAAATAATGAGTTTCATTCTGGATATAATGGACTATTGACCACATGGACAACTTGTAAATATAAGGTGTTCATTTTTGACTCAATTACCAAATATCGACAAAATGAACGTTATTAACTTAAATGATTACATAATGTTTATAAAATGGTAATAAGTGATATAAATGGAATAATAAACTTGAAAAAAGGTTCTTAAGAAAGTATAAATTAACTTTAGTTTATTATTCATGAGATTAAAGAACAATCGAGTCAAGTCGGACATGAAGTAAGGGATTTTCTTATCCCACTTTTAATTCCGTGATATTTCCATTGATCACCAATTATTTATTGAATATGGTTAAATGTGTACTTACATTTGATATATATTATCATTATTCTATTTATATTCATGTTATTTTATCATTTATTTGTTGGTTGTTAATTTTTGGTTATACAAATCAATTGATTACAACGTGGTAAAGGATTTTCATCTCACTTTTTATTCCTCTGAGATTCGTGCTATATTTTCCACTATTTCCTTTTGTGTGGTGTATGTACTTCCCATTAGTATACTAAATGTGTAATATAATTCAATTTATGTGTATTTAAACATTCATTCTTGATCCTTCTTTCATGGGTTGTATGTTCTGTATGTAGCCAAATCGGTAAGGGAACCTTTTAACCCAATTTTAATTCCTTGGGTTAATATTCTAATTCTTGATTATGTCATGATATGATTATTTGGGGAATAAATATTATTTTTGTATTAATTTTCACTCCCCTTTCTGTGGATATACTTTTGATACACATAATCACTCCATTGATAAATTATTAACTCATCAATATGAACTTGATAAGAGTAATTTTAACTCAATCTCTATTTATTGAGTTAAACATCCAATTTATTGGTGTTGTTTTTACCAAAATATTTTTGAATGTCCTCATACTGGTTTACACTGAATATCCAATCCTATTGAGTGTATTTATATGTTTCATACATAATTAGGTCTTCAATTTATTCTTAACCTAAGGATACAGAATTTATAAGAGATTTCATCTGAAATTACATTCTATTGAAACTTCTTTGTTGTTATACACCAATTCACTTTTATATGGTGTATATAATTTAATATGGAATATTATAACATTACTTACTTATTTAATATGTTATTATAAAGTTATTATTAAATATTATTCCTCAATTATTTATATTCAAGCATCCCTCTTTTTGTTAAAAAAACTCTTTAACTAAAATATCGTTTTAAATGTTTTAAAGATTTATTCATCTAAATATTTATAATTAATGTCCATGTTTTAAAAATGGGGTTTAGGATTTATTTATGTGGACATTAATGTTTTCATATGATAATTCATTTAAAATCTTCAAAGTGGTATGGGACACTTTGATTCAAAATTCTGTTTTTAAATGGTTTTTTTAAAATGGTTTGATAAAGCATTGTTTACTTCGATATATTTATTTGATATATTGTGATTGGAATGTGGAAATGTTATCTTTCCATTATTATTTTGTTATATATTATGGATATTTTATGCTTATTGGGTATTGTTTACATATACAGGTGGTTCCTTGATAAACTGAGGGAAGGTGAGCCTGAGATAGCTCTTCAATGAATTGGGTAACGTTAAGGAGGTAAACGTGATGTTTCCCATAAGAGAATTAGGGAATATATTGTGATGGGTATTCCAAGTGTAACTCCCTATTTTGATATGATAGCTACAATGTCTGTTTGATATGGATGTCATAAGTAACCTTTATGATTTATGATTGGTGTGTGTTATTCATTAATCTTATGATTTTGTAAGGTATGTTATAATTGAAAAATATAGTTTCATTGATTTTTATTTATTGATGGGATAATGTTTTCCTTTCTTATTGTATAACCCTTATTGAGCTTTTTATGCTCATCCCAAGTATTTGAAATGTTTTCCACGAGAGTTAAAGATGAATAGGGTCAAGGATGGGAAGAAGGAAAATTCATACTGTCTAAAATATGGAACTAGACATGTCACTTTTTATGTGTTTTTATTTTATAAAAAAATCGATACTGAGTACTAGTGTCTACTTTTAATAATACAAGTTATTATATAAAAGTTATGGACTAATTAACTATAACTTTAAACCCGAAAAGATCCTCAATGTGAATTATTCATTTAATTTAATATTATGTAATGTTATAAGGTCAGGTCCTTATAATAGAGATATATCAAATCTGTAGGGGTAGTGTAAACAATACATTGGTAGGTGGCTACTAATTTTTTAAAGGACAAGCGTCAATTTTACTATAATTTATTCAAGATAATCATGAGGCATCTCGTAATATTTCTTAAGAATTTCAAACTTCTATGAATATGTGCCTCAAGAAAATAATCATGAAAAATTAGTAGAATATACCCGCATTAAGTGTTAATAATATAGATCCTCTTATCCAATTATGTGATTTATTTTGGTTTCATACATGAAGGGTTGAGACATTATTAAGAGAGAGGATCAAGTCTTTAATAATTTATTTTGGTTGGTTAGAAATATAAAATTATAAAAAGAATAGTATCCCTGATTCTTCCCACACACTAAAGAGGATATAATATTTTCTGAGATCATTAAGTGGAAAAACTTCTAACGTAGTTCCCTATACAATATTCACCCTTGAATTAATTAATAAATGGAAAATAAAAATTCAATAAATTGTATTGGAATTACAATCATTGATGGAATTAATTTTTAGAGGTGAATGAATTAGATACTTCCATGTCTTCTATCAAAAGTTATTAGAGTAAATGATGTTATATAAGTGGTTTTAACCACACTAGGAAAAGATTCTCCCATGAAATATCTTGAAATTTGAAATCTATATGTTCATGGGAACGAAATAAATTTTATTTTTTAATCCAATTATGAAAAAGATCATATCAATGATGTAGGATTTATGAGAACCCCGAATATATATTATAAGCATGAAAATATATAAGATGAGAACGTTGAAATTAAATTAATCTAAAATAATGATCTCTAGAAGTAAATACTAAAACATATTAATTGGTGATGCTGAAATAATTAATGAATATTTACCCACTCTAAATGGAGAGTCTATTTAAATATGGATCCTTACTGATATTTTGAAATATTAAACCATTTTCATGAATTTGTTGAATATTTTCATGAATTATTTTACAAAATGATATTTTCCCCCGAAGTGGTGAGAGACCTATCACATTGCGAGTTATTTAAAATACTCATTAATTCTTAGATGTGTAAATATACAATTTTTAAAAAAGAAATCCATGGCGTAAATGGTATTCCAATATATAATAGAATATATTCTCAAATAAAATATATATGAATCTATATCATATTTATATTGTTGTGAAGAAAGAAGTTAAGGTTATAAGTTAGTCATTTATCTAATTTCTAATAACATCAATGGAGGAAGCATAAAAAAATGTATTATTCATATTATGTGATTTAATATTGTTAGGGTTGAGAACATTTCAATTGAGGTCCGGAAAATAGATATGATGATAATGTGATTGATGATGAAGAACATGACTTCTCTAAAAGTTGAAGAAATATGAAATTGAAGATGAATATTCATTTTAATTTGATAATAATTGGTATCCATATATGGTGATCAGTGAAAAAATGACGATAATCAATATTCCTTTGATGAAAGATCATACAAAAAATGAGAAAATGATCAATGAATAGATATTAAAGCATTGACATGGGAATAACTACTAGTTTATAGGAAACACTTAGCCCAACTATATTCAAAAATACTGAAGTAGTTCCCACATATTCCCAATTTATTTTTTTTGTGAATATTTTCAAGGAGGTAAATGTGGTGTATTTTGAGGTGGAGTTAATTTAGGGATTTTTTATTTGTATAGTAAATAGTGGAATCCTCCAATGAATATTGTTGTCCTATCATGAGATTTTATCATATATAATTATTTAAATTATACCATATAACACATCTTCTATTACATGTGGTAATGAACTCCAATGAGGAATGATAAATTAGATTAACATTAGTATAAACATTACAACAAGAATAAAACCCTCATAAAATAAAAATATCATAATTAATTAGAAATCATATATTTAGATGACACAATTGTATATTTCTTGTTAAAAATGAATATTTTGTTACGAAATACTTTTAAATATATTTGGTATTTCTTTTAATTATTTTTATATATTTTTTATGAAAAAAATTATTATAATATGCTATATATTATTATATGTACCAGCATATAATCATTTATTAAATTTTTTAGTGTTGTGACGTAATATTAAAACAGTTAATGTTTAAATTATCCATTTCATATGAATACAATTTTTTTTATATGTTATATACTCCTTTAAGAGATCAATTTTTATATTGTAATTTTATGAAATGATTTTTTAATTATTTATTTAAATTATATATTTGGGAGGTTTTTTTATTATTTTAAAAGTGATTTTCAGTGTAGTGGAAACTAAAATGTAGTAAATTCTATATCTTTTATAAAATAATACTAATATAAATATAAAAATGTCATTAATGAAACATTTTTTAGATCAAACACATATTTAATAATTAATATAATTCATTAAAAATATAATGTTCTCGAAGGCATTATTTTTTTTAATTTTCATAATCGATGTAATGTATTTTTTCCATTAAAACCCATTTTTTTATTCTCTATTAATCGTTTATTCCCAATGTACCATTGTGTTTTATATTCACTCAAAATCCATATATATAATATTTTATAAAAAAGATTCCAAATAATTAATGGTAATTTACATTATACTTGAATTTTGATAATAAATAATTCTTTTTATTAAAAACAAAATTTTTCTAATACCATATTTTTTCATTTAACGTAATTATTTTTAATATAATTTTTAATTCATCAAGGAATTCAATCATATAAAAAAGATCCAGTATTTGTGATCAATATATTAATATTATTTAAAATGTTCTGCTTCATTTCATTTATAATTAATTGTTACCTAGGAAAATACCCACTTTCATTATAGGGGTTAAAAGAATTAAAACAGGGAGGGTGTGAACTAATTGATATGGCTGAAAACAAAACATAATTTTTTTGAAAATCTATTTTAATTCATTGTGACCATAAATTATCACTTGTGTAAAATTGGATAAAATTGGTGGCACATTCCATGAAAAATAAAATTGTAATATTTCAATGATCTAATCATTTATATGGGTGACACTTCTCTTACTTCTAAAAGGACACATTTGTCCAAAATTCTACACAAACTTGATGTACCCTTATATCTAAAATTTTCTCTGAATAGACCTCCACAACTATCTTCCTCACATCATGGATTTACAATTATTCTAATTATAATAATAATATAAGGCATATTGTGTAATCCAGATAAAATATCCAAGGGGGTGTATATGTCTTATGTGAATTATTTAATGTTTATTTATTCTTATACATACTTAATATTTATTCTAATAATCCTAATATAATTAAATTAGTATATTCAATAGAATTAAATGTTATTTTTTTGATAGAATAATTATTTTCAATAGTATTTCCATCCGAAGGGAAATTAATATTTCTCACATGTGTACTTGTAGACTACGACGTCCATAAAAATATATATTTTTTCATTCCCCTCCACAGAAAGTGTAATCCTCCTTGTCCGGTAATGAGAGAAGATAGATAGTGACCATAGAGACCCACCTCTAATAGGCCCAAGGTTGGCATCTATCACTGATGGTATAGTAAACTCCCAAATGGGAGGCATTACACACTTAGAGAACACAATGATAAGAGAGAGATAAGTCAAACACCATCCAACTACATCTCATAGTACAATATAATATAAATCCCATTAACACATTTTTAATGTAATTCAAGAACTACTACAACAAAAAGGGAAAATGACAAGTACCAAAAAAATGTTAGATGATAGTTACCATGAAGCCCGAAAAAACCCTACAACTCTAGGTTAGTAGTAACTATCATGATCTCCAACCTTATCCAAGTTACCTAAAAAATAAATTATATAAAAGTAGGGTTAGTATAATATTATACTTAGTGGGATCCTCCACAAATACTCTATCGAAGAAGTAAATAAAGCATGCTAAAGTAGAGAAAAATACAAGTGAAACTAACATATAATCTATAACAGTATACATTGTTCCATGACACACCATGGCTACTCCTAGAAATTATGACATAAAAGAGAATATAATATAATAATCAAAATCAAGGGTACCCAACTACACCACTTCCCCTATAGTTTTCAAAATTTCCCTAATGTCAGACGTCCTAAGCGTCTCTCTCTAAAAAGTCATTCCAAAAGGCACCTGGGGGAAGCACCACAACATTCACCTCATGCCACACAACCACCAAATATTTATATAACTGAGGTAACTAGGTAGTCTCCGAGAGACACCAAAACTTTAATTATGTGTATCATACCTCAAGTATTATTCCACAAGATATTATAGCCAATACACCGAGAAAGGATCCTCATGCCATCACAACCTATACACATTACATATTATATAAGAATATATATATATATATATATATATATATATATCTGTGTGTGTGTTTTTTTGTGTGTGTGAATGAACATAAGACATTTTATCTCTCTATAAACATATGTGGTGAATGTTATCCACTATTCCAACTAAAAAATATATCTACCAAGAGAAGACGGTGTGACCAAAGGTGGTAGTCAGCCATCTATCCTCCCACCAAGATATTGGGGAAAACACCAATAGGGCTAAGAATCCTCGGTGTACAAGTTTTCCTAACTGTTAGGGTGGAGTAGAATATGGAAATAAAAATAGTAAAAAATATACTATATATCATAGCCACACATTGGGAATACCCTATTTAAAGTATCAATAGCAGCTAATATATCTCATTCCCCCATATTCCACTACTAAGAGGAGGTATCCTATAAGAACACAACCATTTAATGACATACATTAGATTACATTATATCTTTTTATTAGTTTCACATTTTGTAAATTAATTTTTTAAACATTAATTATCCATTATGATTTAAATATTACATTTCACTAGCATCGTAACAAAGTACGATGCCCTCTAGGCCTAACCAAACCAATTTCATAGTTCCTTTAAATTGTAACCTTGGAATTTCATCCCATAATGCTCTATCCCCATGGGTTAACATTATTTATTCAATCAATTATAATTATCCTTATTAATTTCCCATATACCAAGGAATTATAGAGAAAAAATATTCTGTGGTACCAAACACAAGGGGCTAAACATGGTGAGTAGGTTAGCTACCTATCGAGTCCTTGCCACTTATAGAAAAATCGTAGAACCATCCATCCTTGAGAGTATAAACATGGAAAGCAGGTGACATACATCGCACATCGTCACCAATTTTTGATGGAGAGTATGAAAACCCAACTACATCATGAATTGGGGATTATAATATAGATAAAAACCAAACAACTATCACATTCATATTAATGGTAATCATTACTAAAAAATTGTTCCATAATCCCTATTGTCCTCCCCAAAACTCACATGAATAAACTTTTGCATCTAGACACTCTAGGATTTTACTACTACTTTAAAGACTTGTAATTTTCGGGGGAAATTTTTTCTTAATTTTCTTTGGGATTTTACGAGTACACAGTTTTTGACAGAACCAGATTTTGAGGCCCGGTGTGTCCGGAATCAATTTTCGAAGTTTCGCTCGGGTATGTTCAGTGAACGAATGAGCGTGTTTTCCTAACTTTTGAACCGGTGCTCGGAATCGAAATCTGAGGGCACCGATGGAATCACAGCGCTGGTAATTTCTTAGGAACGCCTTTTCTAGAGTTGCGTTTTCTCGAGTCAGGTTATTAAATAAATAGGTTAACTGAGGAGTAAAATAAAAATTTGTGCAACAATTTTTATTTCTATTCAAAGCATTTATTACCTATGCATGGAAGTTTAGGTGGGACCCACTAAATCATAACTCAAATTGGTGGGATTATAGTGAGGTGGGGCTCACACGAGACCCACTCCTTCAAATCCCTTAAAACCTCCCTCGTGCATTTATTTCTGTAACACAGCCGCACCCCCTTTTAAATGATATGTCAACTCTCGATATTAATTGGACTATTAAAGGCTCTTCAATTTTTTTAATTAATTAAATGAGATCTTTTGAATTTCAAATTAATGTTGGTGTGTGTGTGTGTGAATAAAATTAGAGAATGTCTTATTTTATTGGGGGTTGATTTGTTGTGCGAGAATGAGGAAAAGAGAATTCTTGCGCTCTGAAGAACATTTTCTTCCTCGTCGAAGTACGCCGAGTCTATGGAGAAAAACTCTGTTACCGCAAGGTGAGATCGTCATACCGTTTTCTTCCCTCTCCACAACCGGTGAGATACGCCTTTTTCGAAGAATGACGACGCGCCGTATCCTTCATCAGGCGAACGCTGATGATGCTTGTGGAGCCTCGATCCGCGACGCCGTCTTCCGCGACGCCGTCTTCCGCGACGCCATCTTCCGCGATGCCCATTCCCCGCGACGATCCTCGTTCGACGACTTCATTGAGGTAGGGGTTTGAGTTCAATTTATTGGATTAAATTTGTGCTCGCTTTGACGAATATATTTTATTTTGGTGCACCCGTTATCGTTATAACGGGAGGAGGTCAGACCGCACGAACACGGCCGAACCTCCTCCCCCTTTGTTGTTGAATTCGTTGTGGCTCGAATGAAGGTGGTGCGGTGTAATAGAACCGCGTGGGATCAAGGAGGAACACGACGAAGAAGCGCGACACCGTCGTGCCGCGCCATTGAGGCCGAACGAAGCCGCGGCCAGAGTCGGGCCGCGGCGTAGGGGCACGACGCCGTCACGCCGCGCCGGTGAACTGCGAAGAGGTCGCAGCCAGAGTGGGGCCGCAGCGATGGGGTGCATCGCCATCGCGCAATGTCGGTCAGACAAGGCCGCGACACAAAGACGCGGCGGTGCAAGGAGGGGCGGCCAGAATCACCGGCTGCCGGCACTTCGGAGGGAAAGCACCAGAGGGTCCCGCGGCGGTAGCACCGGCCGGCCAGCCGGGCCGGCTCTTTTGGAAGGACCGAGGGTACTAATCCCAGACTGGACAAGAGTCATGCCCCTCTCATGGGGGTCGTTCTTCAATCATGGGGGGCAGCGCGCCCCCCCTTTGCCCGTCCGCTCGGCCAGCACCGAGCCGCCCCGCCCGGCCAGCGTCGGGCCACCCGGGCTGGACCGGCCGCACTAGACCAGGCCGCACCCTAATGGGATGGACCTGGACCTGGGTCGGGTTGACCCAGTTCGGGCCGACCCAGGGGGTCTTGGGCCGGGTCGGTCCGGGCCCAAAACCCCCTAAAACTGGACAAGTTCGTTTAAATGCACGTAACATGGACTACGCACCTCCGATCGACACACCGTGAGATGCGATGCAATCCTTGGATCGAGACGGTAGTTTCTATATATTACACTCAAGGTTTCAGAGAACTTTGTGTACGGATGGGTTGGTTTGAACACAAAACCAACCGGGCCCTTGGAGCGGAAATGATTATAACTTGAGCTCAGGATGTCCTATTGACGTGCCATCGACTTTGTTGGATTCCTCTTAGTGAGACAGACCTTTTGGATTACTCCACTCGAGGTTTGGACGTAGTTGGAGTATGGTCGGGATGGTTTTGACTTAAAAACCAACCAGACCCCTAGAACTAAAACACCAATATCTCTCAGACCGGGCGTCCGATTGACACGCCGTCTGTCTTGTTGAGTTCCTTTTGTCGAGACAGAAATTTTGGATACATCAACATTGGACTACGTGTCAGTTGATGTATCGAACCCCCTTGGCTTGTGGAGTGGACCCTCCCGGAATCGAGCATGCTATGTGCGGGAACCATAGAGCTGGCTGCGACTTCGACAACGATGACGACTGCACTGAAATCCTTCATGGGTTCGGCAACGATGACGATTGCACTGAATTACCTTGTTGGTTTTGCAGTGATAACGACCGTACTGAAATCCTCTATTGGTTCGATGGCAATTACTACTATTCTTATATCCTACGTAGTTCCGACAGTAATACTGTTCTTGTATCCTACGTGGGTCCGGTAGTGTTTGACTCTGTACTTGTATCCTACGTGGGTCTGGCAGAGTAGCTGGTCTTATATCCTACCTGGGTCTAACAGCTTAGCTGGTCTAGTATCCTACATGGGCCCTAGCTTAGGTGAATCAGTGGCTACATCTGATCATCTCTATCACCTTATGAAAAAGTATATCTGTGTTAGCTGAGTCTTGACATTCAATCATTATCTTCGATATGATTGACTTTCTTTCCTAGGTAGATTGGGTTGTGCTTTCCTGTGTGGATTGGGTTGTACTATCCTGTGTGGACTTGATCAAACGTGGGCTCGCATGTTGGAGCTGTGCTAGAATTGATGACTTAGGTATATGTATGGGCATATACCTAAGTAGTGTTGGTTGTTACTTTGTGATTGTATCTTTCCTTTGTGGATTATCCATTGTGGATTCTGGGAGACCTTTGGGGGTCTCAGGGTCCCTACTGAGTAGCGTATACTCACCCCTGCACGGGCCATGCCTGGATTACGTTTTGTTGGATGCAGACGACGGACAATGCTGATCGTGGTTGAGGCTTGTGGAGCAAGTTGATACCTGGAGATGGACCACTGGGCGAGACGTACATAGAGCGGATGGCTGGACCCGAGGAGATGAGGAGGCTATCTATACCCACCCTTCAGGTGGGATTTCAAGTGGACGGCTCGACGATGCTGCTTTAATTTTCAGTTGTTGTACTTTCTTTCCAGTTGTACATTACTTTCCATTTTGGTTTGTATTCTGGCCCACTTACTTTTCCACACTTACTATTGTACCTAGTTTTACTTATTGTTTACTTCTGCTTGCTTACTATGTGGTGTTTGTTTACTTATAAAGGCAATGCCTTCCCCTTTTTGTCGGGATTTACGACTTGGTGCTAGTCGCCAGCCCCAGGCCTATGGGAGGCGGGCTTGGGGTAGTCATGTCACGGGTCCCGAGGATGGGTCGTGACAAATTGGTATCAGAGGAGTTCGGTTATACCGCAGATCTCAGGACTCTGATCTTTCTTCTATGTGAAGCAATAGTGTTAAGGGTATTGACTCTGGTTATCAGTCCGGGGAGTCCAGTGTTGGTGCGGCAGCCGACGTATCCATACACCAAGATCCTGACTTCTGATTTCCAACTTGGTGCACGAAAACATTGATTGCATATGTGTTTCAAAAGTTTTTTTGTGATTACTTTGTTTCAGCTCACCAGGTATACTGTATTGACCGTGGTGCACCTGTTTCTTTTCAAGATGGCCCCATGATGGCAGCCAGCTAGGGTTCCAAGCATTGTGTGAGATGATAGCCCACCAAGCGATGACGCCTCAGTGTAGGGCCCTTTTTCTGCGGAGGCACCGGCGATACCTCTACCCGTCGAGCCACAAATTCCACCATCCCCAGCCGTTGAGTGTGCATGTCGCCATAGTGAAATGCATGAGTTTCAGTGTCAGAGACCGCCCAGGTTCCGCGAGGAGATGGACCTTCAGGAAGCTGAGGATTTGCTGGAGGCTGTAGTTCGAGTTTTCAGGTTAGTGGGGACACTAGCTGACCTAATGGTTATCCTTGCAGGGAGCCTCCAAGACGCGGCAGTAGGAAGATGGTGGAGCTTGATGCTACAGTTGCACGACAATGCATCTCTCTTCTGGATGAACTTTGAGAGCCTCTTCCGCTCAGAGTTCTTCTTAGCCACCCTCCGTACGGTGCGCATTCAGGACTACTACAGCTGCGACAGGGAAGCATGACAGTCGCCCAGTACTCGGTGAGATTTATTGATCTCTCGTGCTATTTGACAGACATGGTACGGGGCCCATTCTTCCAGGACCAGACCTTCGAGCAGGGGCTGAGGCATGAGATTAGGGAATCGATGATCTCCCTCAACATTCCGACACAGGCAGGAGTACTGGAGAGAGCCCTTATCATAGAGAGCTATCTTGCTGAGCCTACACCAGCAGTGAGACCTACCGCAGGGTGGCACGTATCAGAGTCGTCTGCATATGGTATCGACGGACGTCACAGGGGTCCAGGCTGACCAGACCATCAGGCGGAAGACCTCAGGAAACTGGCTCAGAGGTGCGGGGCACACGGCGCAGAGCTAGCCTCTTGAGGAGCAGACAGTGCTACGCATGCGGCGGGAAGGGCCACATGGCTCGTGACTGCCCGACCCGCCATGCAGAGGAGCAGCAGACAGTTGAGGGACCACCTAGGTAGAGGTAGAGGGTCGACTGTGGCGGTCTTCATGGAGAAGGTGGATGAGGAAGAGGAGTTGGCCAAGCAGCAGGTGGTGGGCGACGCTTTGAGGCTTTACCACCACCACCACCACAAGTAGGTCCACCCCGACCACATGGAGATGGCGGCCAGAGATAGGCTCAGCTTCAGGTAGCAGAGGCCTATGACCACGGTGCGCCAGAGATGATTCGAGGCACTATCTTTGTCTACTCCACCCTTGTTTCCGTTCTTATAGACACAGAATCTAGTCATTCTTTCATTTCCGCTTCCCTTTTTCGGAGCTCGGAGATTCCGACAGAGCCGTTGGATCGATCCTTACGACTAGAGACTCCTACGGGAGAAGACTCTACAATTATGGACAGGTGCCGACAGTGTGAGCTTACTCCAGAAGGCGAGATCTTTGGCCGAGATCTTTTTGTAGCGGCGTCGAGGCCTTACGACATCATCTTTTTCATGGATTGGTTATCTACAGTCCATGCTCAGATCTACTGTATTAGGCGCAAGGTGCGGTGTGTTCACACCGATAGGAGCAGGTTCACCTTCACCGTTGAGAAGGTAGCCCTAGCAGCACAGGATGGACTCACGCAGAGGAGTGGACATTCGATCACTCATCAGTTGGCTAGCCTCATCCTAGGGGCAGTTGATGTGCGGAGTCCTAGTTTTCTTGTAGTGGTGCATCAGTATAGAGACGTTTTTCCTGAAGACGTTCCAAGACTACCTCCTCGCAGAGAGGTATACATTTATATTGACCTGTACCCCGGGAGAACCCCGATATCCACTCCAACATATCGGATGGCTCCCGCTGAGCTTAGATAGCTACGGGTACAACTAGAGGACTTGCAGGGAAAGGGATTCATCCGACCCAATGTTTCACCATGGGCTTCCCCGATTTTGTTCTCCAAGAAGGCGGATGAGAGCTTGTGACTGTGTGTCGACTATCGTCACCTGAACCAGATAACCGTGAGGAGCAAGTATATGCTATCGAGGATTGACGTCCTCTTCGATCAGCTGAAGGGAGCATGGTGGTTATCGAAGATAGACCTTAGGTCAGGCTATCATCAGCTTAGAGTTCGGGATGAGGACGTGCAGAAGGCAACCTTCAGATGTCGGTATGGCCACTATGAGTTATTGGTTATGACTTTCGGCATAACCAACACTCCAGCAGTGTTCATGAGTCTCATGAAAAGGATCTTTTAGTATCACCTCGATCTATTTTTCATGGTCTTCATCGACAACATTTTGATATACTCAACCACTAAGGAGGAGCACGCCAACCACTTGCGGGTTGTACTGGACACACTCTGAGAGCACCAGCTTTATGGTAAGCTCTCGAAGTGTCAGTTCTGGTTACATGAGGTCCACTTCTTGGGACACGTCATCTATGAGGTTGGAGTTTCAGTGGATACTGTGAAGATCGAGGCACTACTAGCTTTAGAGCCACCCAGGAGCGTGATAGAGGTGCGAAGGTTCTTGGGGATAGCTGGGTACTACCGGAGATTTTTGCCAGACTTCTCCAGAGTTTTGGAACTGCTTTCAGCTTTGACGGAGAAGGGGAAACCCTTCATTTGTTCAGATAGATGTCAGAAGAGCTTCCTGGAGCTGAGACAGAGATTGACCAGTGCACCTATCTTGAGGCTACCAGAGGAGGGAGTGAGGTACGTAGTCTACTGCGATGCATCAGGGACCGGACTCGGATGTGTCCTGATGCAGGAGCGAGAAGTGATCGCCTATGGATCACATCAGTTGAGGCAGCATGAGAAGAACTACGCTACCAATGACCTCGAGTTAGCAGCAGTGATCTTCGCTCTGAAGATGTGGGGACACTATCTGATGGGCGAGCACTTTATAGTCTACTCTAACCATCAGAGTCTCAGTTACATCTTCTCACAGAAAGAGATGAATCTGAGACAGCGGTGATGGCTCGAGTTCCTCCAGGACTATGACTTTGATATAGTCTATACTTCAGGAAAGGGGAACATAGTATCCACTGCTCTCAGTAGGAGGACGGGCATTCAGCTACTCGGGGATGGGACGGAGCAGCTAGCTGTTTTTCAAATATCCTTCGTGGATAGAGATGGAGCATCCTTTCTTTAGTCACTCAGAATCACTCCAACACTACTTCAGTGGGTCAGAGAGGCACAACGTGGGGATGCTGATTGTGAGAAGCGGCATGCACAGATATCCTCAGGACTGGCACCTGATGGATTGTCTATAGGAGGAGAGCTCGATGTCCATTTCAGAGGACGTACCATGGTACCGGCTACTTTACAGGAGGAGGTGTTGAGGGAGTTTCATACTTCCCCTCTAGCGGTACATCCAGGATTGGTGAAGATGTACCAGGATCTCAAATGACAGCACTAGTGGCCGGGTATGAAGAAGGCTGTAGCAGAGTTCGTTTCTTGATGCCTCACCTTCAAGTAGGTGAAGGCGGAGCACCAGGTGCCAGCAGGCTTGGTACATCCCTTGGAAGTCCCAGAGTGGAAGTGGGATGGGATATCATTGGATTTTGTGACTAGACTTCCCCGTACTTCTAGAGGTCCCGGCTCTATTTGGGTGATTGTCGACCGACTCACCAAGTCGGACCACTTCTTACCCATCCGAGAGCAGGGCTCAGTAGAGATCTTGGGACATCTCTACATTCAGGAGATTTTACGGCTTCATGGTGTTCCATCATCTATCTTCTCTGATTGACATGCTCACTTTACTTCCCGGCTTTGGAAGGGGTTGTAGGAGGCATTCGAGACACAGCTACGTCTGAGCACCGCCTTTCACCCTCGAACGAATGGTCAGACAGAGGGGACCATTCAGAATCTCATGGAAATTCTCTATGCATGTGTCCTCGACTTTGGTCGTAGCTGGGAGGACCACCTACCCTTGGTGGAGTTTGCATACAACAACAGCTACTACTCCGCCATCGGGATGGCACCATACGAGGCATTTAACGACTGACCTTGCAGATCACCTTTGTGAAAGACGAACCCGGGGGAGTCAGCACATGTGGGAACAGAGATGGTCTAAGCCACGACAGAGAAGGTCCACGTCATCCAGGAGAGGATGAGGACATCTCAGAGCCGAAAAAAGTCTTATGCTGATAGGAGGCGGAGACAACTAGAGTTGGAGGATGGCGACCATGTTTTCTTGCGGGTATCTCCTAGATGTGGATTACAGAGATTTAGATAGGGTGGAAAGTTATCTTTTCCCTTCATCGGACCATTCCAGGTTGTCATCAGGATAGGCGGGGTGGCTTACCACCTGGCTCCACCACCTCAGTTGCACCAGGTGCACGACGTCATCCACGTATCTCAGTTGAGGAGATACGTGCACGACCCGATGAATATCATTGAAGATGGGGCGACTTTTGCAGAGGTCCCGGTGGAGATCGAGGATCAATAAGAGTGAGTCTTACGTGGGCAGTCGATTCCTCTAGTGTGCATCCGATGGCAGCACGGGAACCTCCAGGAGAGCACTTTGGAGCGGGAGGCTCGGATGCGTGCTCAGTAACCTCATTTGTTCCCCTAGTTTGTGTTGTATCTTTACGGGGACGTAAAGCCCTGTGGTGGGAGTAATTTAAAGACACGTAAATTTCAAGGGGAATTTTTTCTTATTTTTCTTTGTGATTTTACGAGTACACAGTTTTTGACGGCACCTGATTCTGAGGCCCAGTGTGCCCGGAATCAATTTCCAAAGTTTATCCTAGGTACATTCAGTGAACGAACGAGCGGGTATTCCAAACTTTTGAACCGGTGCCCGAAATTGAAATCTGAGGGCACCGATGGAATCGCAGCACCGGTAATTGCTTAGGAACACCTTTTCTAGAGTTGTGTTTGCTCAGGTGAGGCTATTAACTAAATAGGTTAACTGAGGAGTAACATAAAAATATTTGCACCATTTTTTATTTCTATTCTAAGCAGTTATAACCTATGCATGGAAGTTGAGGTGGGACCCACTAAATCCTAACTCAAATTGGTAGGATAATAGTGAGGTGGGACCCACATGATCCCCACTCCTTCAAATCCCTTAAAACATCCCTCGTGCATTTATTTGTGTAGCACAACCCCACCCCATTTTAAATGACATGTAAACTCTCGATATTAATTGGACTGTTAAAGGATCTTCAATTAATTTAATTAATTGAATGAGATATTTTGAATTTCAAATTAATATTGGTGTGTGTGTGTGTGAATAAAATAAGTCAATGTCTTATTTTATTGGGGGTTGATTTGTCATGAGAGAAGGAGGAGGAGATAACTCTTGCACTTTGAAGAACATCTTCTTCCTCGTTGAAGAACACGAAGAACGTCGAGTCTACGATGAAGAACTCCATCACCGCAAGGGGAGATGGTCGTACCGTCTTATTCCCTCTCCGCAGCCAGTGAGAGATGCCTTCTTCGAAGAATGACGATGCGCCACATCCTTCATCGGGTGAATGCCGATGATGCTTGTGGAGCCTCGATCCGCAACACCGTCTTCCGCAACACCGTCTTCTGTGACGTCCTTTCCCCACGATGATCCTCATTTGATGACTTCATTGAGGTAGGGGTTTGAGTTAAATTTAGTGGATTAAATTTGTGTTCACTTTGACGGAGATATTTTATTTTGGTCTGTCTGTTATCGTTATAACGTGAGGAGGTCAAATTGAACGAACATGGCCGACCCTCCTCCCCCGTTCTTGTTGAATTTGTTACGGCTTGAACGAAGGCGGGGTGGTGCAACGACACCGCGTGGGGTCAAGGAGGAACACGGCGAAGAAGCACGGCGTCGCCGCGCCACACCCCCGCGCCGCGCCGTTGAGGCCGAATGAAGGCGCGACTGGTGTCCGGCTGCGGAAAAGGGGCATGACGCCATCACGCCACGCCGGAGAACCGCGAAGAGGCCGTAGGCGGAGCGGGGCCGCGATGGAGGGGTGTAGTGCCGACGGGCCGCACCAATCGGACATGGTCGCTGCACAAAGCCGCGGCAGTGCAAGGAGGGGAGACCGGAACCACCGGCCGCCAGAACTTTGGAGGGACGGGACCGCAGGGTCCCGTGGTGGCAACACCAGCCCGCGAGCCGGCACAACCGTTTTGAAAGGACCGGGTGTCGTAACTCCCGACTTTCCAAGAGGCGGACCCCCTCGTGTGGGTTGTTCTTCAATCAAGGGGGGCAGCGCCCCCCCCCCCCCCATTGTGCATCCACTCGGCCAGCGCCGAGCCGCCCCGCTCGACCAATGTTGGGCCGGGCCGCGCCCTAATGGGACGGAGCCAGAGCCGTGTCGGGTCTCCCCGGTTCGGGCCGACCCAGGGGGTCTTGGGCCGGGTCAGTCCGGGCCCAAAACCCTCTAAAACAGGACATGTTTGTTTAAATGCCTGTAACATGGGATATAGACCTCCGATTGATGAACCGTCAGTTGCGATGCGATCCTTGAATCGAGACGGTCGTTTTCTGTAAATTTCACTCAAGGATTCGTAGAATTTTGGATACGACCGGGGTTGTTCAAACATGAAACCAACTGGGTCCTCGGAGCGGAAAAGAATATAACTTGAGCTCCGAACGTCCGATTGACATGTCGTCGACTTCGTTGGATTCCTATTAGTGAGACAGACCTTTTGGCTTACTCCGATCAAGGTTTGAATGTAGTTGGAGTACAGTCGGGTTGGTTTTGACATAAAAACCAACCGGACCCCTAGAACAAAAACGCCAATAACTCTTAGATCGGGCGTCCGATTGACATGTCGTCTATCGTGTTGAGTTCATTTTGTCGAAACGGAACATTGGGATACATCAACACCGGACTAAATGATAGTTGATGTATTGACCCCCTTGGATCGTGGAGTGGACCCTCCCAGAATCGAGCATGCTGTGTGCGGGAACCCTAGAGTTGGTTGCGACTGTGACGACGATGACGACTGCACTGAAATCCTCCATGGGTTCGAAAGCTATGACGACTGCACTGAAATCCTCCGTGGGTTCGGCAGCGATGACGACTGTACTGAAATCCTCCATGGGTTCGACGATGATGACTACTGTTCTTGTATCCTACGTGGGTCCGACAATACTACTATTCTTGTATCCAACGTGGGTCTGGCAGTGTTTGACTCTGTACATGTATCCTACGTGGGTCTGGCAGAGTAGCTGGTCATGTATCCTATGTGGGTCTGAAAGCTTAGCTGGTCTAGTATCCTACCTGGGTCCCAGCTTAGATATATCAGTGTCTACATCTGATCATC
This sequence comes from Viscum album, assembly GCA_963277665.1. Classification (NCBI taxonomy): domain Eukaryota; kingdom Viridiplantae; phylum Streptophyta; class Magnoliopsida; order Santalales; family Viscaceae; genus Viscum; species Viscum album. Next base: position 1,986,299,568 of record OY728119.1, read on the forward strand.
TCTATCACCTTACAAAGAAGTATACATGTGTGAGATGAATCTTAACTTTCCATCATTATCTTCGATATGATTGACTTTCTTTCCTATGTGGATTGGGTTGTGCTTTTCTGTGTGGATTGGGTTGTACAATCCTGTGTGGACTTGATCGAACTTGGTCTCAGATGATGGAGCCGAGCTGGAATTGATGACTTAGGTATATGTATGGGCATATACCTACGTAGTGTTAGTTGTTACTTCGTGATTGTATCTTTCCTTTTTGGATTATCTTTTGTGGATTCTGGGAGACCTTTAGCGGTCTCGGGGTGCCTACTGAGTATAGTATACTCACCCCTGCATGGGATATGACTGCACTATGTTGTGTTGGATGTAGAAAATGGACATCGTTGATCGTGGTTGAGGCTTGTGGAGCAAGTCGGTACCTGGAGGTGGACCACTGGGTGAGACGTACACAGAGTGGATTGCTAGACCCAAGGAGCTGAGGAGGCTATCTGTACCCACCATTTGGGTGGGATTTCCAATGGATTGCTCGACATTGATGCTGTAGTTTTTAGTTGTTGTACTTTTATTCCAGTTGTACATTACTTTCAGTTTGGGTTTGTATTCTGGCCCACTAACTTTTCCGCACTAACTATTGTACCCAGTTTTACTTAGTGTTTACTTCTTCTTGCTTACTCGGTGGTGTTTGTTTACTTATAAAGTCAATGCCTTCCCCTTTTTGTCAGGATTTACGCCTTGGTGCTAGTTTCCAGCCCCTGGCCTATGGGAGGCAGGCTTAGGATAGTCACGACACGGGTCCCTAGGATGGGTCGTGACAACTAACCCCACTTGTTGGCCACCCCATCTAGACATAACAAAATAGCCCTCTAGGTTAAACCATCCAAGGCTCACATCACAATAGAAGTGGTAGGAAACAAAAAACAATGAAACTAGGCTCATGAAACTATTAAAGGAATCTAGAAATTCTACAGAATGAATTCTAATAGCTCCAAATAAATGTGATATTGGATTCTATAAGAAAGATATTGACTCAGAACCCTTCAAGGAATAATCATTTCTAAAAAAATTGGTCATTAATCAATCATGAAATAACTGATTCATTAATCATTTTTTCTAACAATGGGCTTCCTAAACAAAAATCTACCATAGAAATAACTATTAATTAAACAAGTAATTTGTCTTATGTTTGTTTCTTTTTTAAAAAAATCATCAGAATGCTTCTATTTTATCTAGGAAAAAGGTTTACTTCATAATTTTTGTTAACATTAAAAATACTACAATAACTGGACTCATTTACATGGATCTTTATCATTAGAAAAATTATTTACAATTAATTTCCTCTTTAAACTATTTACCAAGATTCATAAAGATAATCATTATAAACAAGAATGGCATAGATATCATAGTTTATATAAAATCAACATGAAACTATTATCATGGTATAAAGAAAAAAAATTATCTGTTACAATTCCATAATCAGGTTGATGTAATTATTAGGTCAATTACATTGAAATATAAGGGGTTAAACTAGGATAATATTACAATTTCACGTAATGAATTATAAATGAAATGAATCCCCTACCTCAAAGGGTTTATGACATTAATTGGACAAGAATAGTCGTTGCAACAGATCTTAATCGCCTCCCCTAACCATAACTGTGTCCACCCAAGGATTATGTGGAAGGACCATGATAACCAAAAAACAAAGAAAACACCATTAAAACCATAGAGATCAAGTTCCATCACATGTAATATAGAATTGGGGGGAATATGATCCAAAAACAACAATAAATGATGTAGATCCAACCTTAGATTAATTATGGGTTGAAGAAGGAAGTCTAAGATTGATTCATGACAAAGAGATCTTTAAAACACCCTAGAAGGAGTTGTCAGGATGCATGAGATGAGATAGAAAATTGGTAAGGCTGTGGGGTTTGGAAAACCCAAGTGATTGAATGTATTTTAAAAATTCAGCAGTGGGGTATTACATGAACTGTGCCTCTCACTCAAATTTTTTACTACCTTGAGGTTGGGTTCTGTAAAAAACCCATCAACTCCACATTTATTTTAATTTTAGATACAATAAACAATTCACATCATGTGGTCCTTATACACCCCATGAACCCTCCCTGATTCTGTCTTTTAATGTCAGAACTCTTCCATACACCATAAAAGACTTCTTCAAGAACCTTAGTCATATAAAACATGAAAAGGGTCGATCCATGTGGATCTCTCCCCTTACATCAGATACCTCTCGAAAAATTTTCACCCTCGAAAATTTAAACCCATACCGGAAACAAAACCATACTGGTGTCATCCGAACAACCACCCCATGAGATACCTCTCTTAGATCTCCCAACCATAGAATATCAACCACTAATAAAACAAAATTCAATACACCGCAAAAAAATCATAACCATCTCCTAAAAAATTATTCAGGGGGAGATACCTCTCAAAAGAAAGAAATCCATAAAAAACAAAAAGAAAATCTCATCTAATAACAAGGAAAGGTCTGCAGCAACAAAACAAACTTCAATACAAGAAAATAGATAACATCAAACAACTAGAGTTACTGAGCACACATCTACAACTAACAATACTTTTTACTCTTCTCCATGTCATTGTTCTACCACAAGACATGAAGTAAGGTTATAGGACACCCACACAACACCTTCCCCTTGTGGTCCTGGATATCTACCAACTATTTCATGAAGGTTTCTCCACTGTCAACAATGATCTCACTCCACAAAAATGAATTGAGAGTCATCATGAACATAACAATGGAGAGGTGACACCTAAAAAACATAGTGAATCTAGATCATCGTTAGGGGATGTGATACACATTATTCCACATCTCCAACAAGTTCCAACACCTCGAAAGGGGCCAAAAATAGGGGGAAAAGATTATTCCCATGACCATCCCATCACTTCCCATGATGGGGAGTCACTTTTTAAAACATGTAATACCCAACATCAAACTCTAGAGTTCTCCTCCAGTGATAATCATTGGATTTATGGAAATCCTGCAGTGCCTTAATCCTCTCACAAATCACCTAAACCATATTTTTCATATTCTGTTCATGTTCCTGCCTAATAATTTATTACTCTCTGACCCCAGTCCAGAAAAATGGAGAAAAAAATGTTTGTACATACAAGGCTTCAAACTACACCATAATGATGGTGGAGTTGAAACAATTTTGGTGTGGGAACTCTTCGAACGGAGGGTTCTTCATCCATGAATCTCAAAAATCTATGAAACAATAGCACAACATTTCCACAAGGTTCTGGATGGTCCCATATGTCTGACAATACATATGTGGATGAATGAAATTTTACAGTAGATATGTGAAGAAAAATCATGTTGGAGACAACTCCACACCATATAGGAAAAATGAGGATTTAGAGTAGAAATGATCATCTTTGGGGCTCTGTGGTGTTTCACCACATCTTCCAAATTTATAATTGATAAAAACTCCACTAATCTCGACTCCATGATTACTATTAAGTGGTATGATTTCATCAAACGATCCACTCCCACCCATATAGAATCATATCCTCCCGGAGCTCGAGGAAATCCAATAACAATTTACATTGAGATTCCCTCCCACATCAAGTGAAGAATATCTAATAGTTGTAGCCACCCACAGGGACCATGCTGCTCGAGCATCAACTTCTAGAAGAACAAACATTGAGACATGAACTCCATAACTACACCCTTCTTTCAGGGCCAAGAAAATTATCAAATCAATGACCAGTACATATTTTTTATGCCAGAATTTACTTCTAACGGAGAACATTGGAACTCTCTAAGAACCATCTCAGGAATCGCCAAAGGATATGATGTCTTTACCAAGAAAAGACCTAGTGTTCTTCATACTCATACAAGCAATCAGGGGGATTTCCACACAAAAGTCGACCTCTCTAAGCTTCGGCCTCATGATCCCTTAACTATGAATCTTCAGGATGCTATGCTAGAGATGGTTGTACCATTATCTGAAAATGAAAACATCTACCACTAACTACTCTCATATTGAGATATAATACTTAATATTCTCCCATCACTCTCCTGGAATCACTTTATTCATACACTACATCACTAGGTGACTTCATTCTTAGCACATCAAATACAACATTCTCCTTATTAGGTGTATATGATATTTCATCACGGTAATCCTATAATAACACTATACATAGACATTATCACATGTTCAAGTCATGTTGGGAGAAAACATAACTCATGATTTGGTGATTCAAGAAGACCACAATGGAATCTCAGATGAGGTAAGGTCTCTATAAATTCATGGAAAACACCATTTCCACCATCTATAGATCTTGGGTGGAATAGTAAATCTCATGGGGACTTATCTATTGATAACTATAATAATTGACTAATCCCTACTATATCAGAACAAAGCCTAACTACAAACACGAAGCATCATTGAAAACATTATACTATAGTCCTTCCAGTAGTAGAAAAATAACTAGAGAACTGAAATTCTTCTCTTTTTGATACTAAAATTTTTTATGACACTGATCAGTCAACATAAACAACTGATCCTTTCTTGTCAATGCTATCAGATGAGTCGTAACATGAGAGAAATCAGCTATAAACCTCCTATAATAGACTGCAAGTCCAAGGAAACTTCACACCTCTTCCACTACCTTGGGTTTTTCCCAAGAAAGATACTTCTTCCATCTTCAATGTATCAAAAACTACTCCCTACTGGAAAACAAAATGCCCTAGGAAATGGACTTCTTGAGCCCAAAATAACACTTTAACAACTTCCCAATCAACTTTTGTTGATCAAGATCTCCAAAAATGGCATGTAGATGCTCTACATGCTCCTACTCAGATGTAGAGTACACAAGGATGTCGTCAATGAATACCCAAATGAACTTATCTAGAAAATCATGGAATATAATTCTTATAAACCCCATGAAGACTACTAGATAAATTGCCACACTGAATGGCTTCACAATGAACACATAATTCACATGATGACAATGGAAAGTAGTCTTCGGGATAGCCTTATTCTTGACATGCACCAGAGGATATCATGACATCCAATCAATCTTTGACTACCAACATTGACCATTCGGTTGATCGAATAAATCATCAATATGTAGAAGATGATAGCAATTCATAACTATAACATTGTTCGTGAGACAATAATCAATACACAACTGCAATTGTTTGTCTGCCTTCTTCCTAAAAAAATTTGGTGTGCCCCATAATGACACACTCGGCCAAACGTAGCAACAAAATACTAGTCCATTGAGCTGTAAATTCATCTCCCGCAATTCAAAAGGGTCCATCCTATAGAGAGACATCGATATAGGAAACACTCTAGGATGTAGCTCCACCCCAAAATCAATCCCTCGTCGAGGGGGTAACATGACAACCTCTTCTTGAAATACATCAGGGTACTCTTCCATGACCCTTGGAAACACTAATAGTTGATCCTTTGATGAACTAAGAATAAAAAAACCCTAATGAAAGACAAGGAATGAGCATGTCTCTAACCAATTTGATGGTCTTCCTTGCCAACATGCAAAGTTGGATACACATCCGCATCAAAGAACACCACCGAACATCAGAAGAAATACACAATATCCTAAACTAAATAAAACCAATCCATGCTGAGGATGACATAATATGGTTGAATCTATAATCATATGGAATAACCCCAAGAGAGGTGCTCACCCGGCACTTGCTCACAGTCTTTAGATACATCAAAATTTTCATCTCCACTTCCAAATGGAATTGTTAACTCCAAGGGAAATAAAAGGATTCTACCTAAATTACCTATGAATGGAAAATTGGAGGTGATATGGAGGTTCTTTTCCCTCTTTAATCAAACAAATAATACACCCATATAGAAAAAAAAGGAAAGGGTACCTCAAACAACCATTGGCTCACATTGAGCTAGAAACACTAAAGCATAAATATTACCATGAACATCTACAAAACCTCTTTGACCATGATGAAAACCACCACTATTGGTATTTTCTACTCTCAAGGGAAAGGGAGCATCTTGGGGATATCATCTTCATAACCCATCTACAATATGCTAATCCAATGTTAGTGAAACCTACTACTACTTCCTTGGATGGAACTACCATAATGGAAGAACCTAAAGTAGAAAACCTGACGTATAATGACAACCCATAATGGTATAGAACTCTCCATACTTATGACAATGACCTCCACCAGATAAACAAGCGCATTATCTCTTAGCATATTCCTGAGAGAATCTTCCCTTGGAGAAATGATATAATGAGGGCCGAGACCTACCCTTGACTGATCGGTAGCTATTAGGACATGAAAACATGGAATCCCATAACAAAGAACTACTTAATGAGGAATACTGACAACTACTCTCTTTTGAAAATCATGTTCTGGATAATGTACTGTTGTTTACCTTATCCCCTTCCAACACCTCGAGATATGACTTTAGCACCGAAGGGGTGACCTGGAACCGGATCTATGGATTCCAATATGTTTCAAAATTCATATTTATTGGCTCATCTTCTAGAAATAGGTCCAATGAATATCACATAAGGTTCTTGAAATAGATTCCAAAATCTCTCACACTAGATATTCCTTTTCAAAGGGTGATAAGATCTTGGTGAAATTACACCTTTGCATTAGAATAATCAAACCTTACTCTAAACATATCTCATTTGTCCTCCAATGAGACTGCCATCTCATAATGATCCCCATAGAATAAGAAACACCACTACCTTGCTGCTCCTTGTAGTATTTTCATAACCAAGGACACCCAACGCTCCTTCTGAGCATGGATTGAGTCGAAAACTTTCTCAACCTCATCAAAATAGTCTTCATTGATAGCATCAGAAATAGATACCTCATACTTCTATAGAATCCTTCGCTAATACTCTTGGAGTGTCATCATCCATGTCTCATCATCATCAACCACTACTCTACATCAATCACCTAGAACATCTTACTAAACATATTCTTCATGAACCTAGAAAAGACATTAATCTAGAGCCATACCTACAAATAAAAAATACACAATGATTCTAAATCTATAATATGAATGACTGAACATTAATTAATTTATTATGTTCATTTATTTGTTTTAGGCTAACCTATCCAAAGGTGTACCCATTAACACATAGGGATAAAAAGAATGATCTCTGATCCTTTTCTCAGTCTCTAGCATGCAACATGTATAAATGCATTTAGTAGAGACTAAAAATTTAATCTTCCGTCAATTAGATTATAGGGGACTCTAAATAATCATTTATTAGCATATCTCCCTTATTTATAGTTATTTATAAATAGTGATGACATTGTTTCCCTACCTACCCATGAAAACTCAACTATGCCTAACTCAAACCTCCATCATATCCCTCAACATCCCTCTAATACCAATCTTTCATGACCCCTTTCCCACAATGTGAACCCCTCATGGGCCAGAAATGAGAGGAGAGAGATAGTGACCCTTGGATTCCACCTCTAGTAGGCCTTGGGTAGGAAACTAATACTGAGGATAGAGTAAACTTACAAATGGGAAAGATTATTCTCTAAGATAACTCAATAAAAAGGTAGAGATTAGATAGACATGATACAACATCATATTAGAATACAATATAAAATAAATCCCATGTAAACACATGAAATTTCATGAATGAACTACTAAAACTAAAATGGAAAACCATTTGAACCCAAAGAATGTAAAATAATAGCAACCACGAAGATCAAACATCTCTTACAACTCCATGATAGTAGTAACCATACTGATTTACAACATGATCTATGTGACAGAAAAAATAGTTTATATATACATAGGGTTATTATAACCGCATAATCAGTAGGATCATACATAGAGACAGATGAAAATGTAATGAAATCATACTAAAGTAAAGAGAACAACAAGTGAAACTAACTGATCACCAATATAGGTATACTATATTCCCAGCCTCACCATTGATACTGAAACCAATTATCTCATACAAGATTATATAATTTAATAAATAATTTCATTGTTACCCTGCTACCACTTTCCCATTAGTAGTCAGTTTTTCCACAACATTACACGTCTAAGGGATCTCTCTCAAAAAGGCTTTCCTGTAGACACCTAGGCAAATCACCACAACATCCACCTCGTGCGACAGAACCAACATGTACACTTTACCAAAGTAACCAGGTGTCTTCTTTGGGCCACCACATCTCGCATAACGTGTATCATACCACATGTATTATACCTCATCCTATTACAACCCATACACTGAGTAAGCATCTGTAAGCCATCACATCCAACACACGTTAAACCTATAATACTACATAGGAATGTACCTCCAGAATATATGTCTTTGAATTACCACAATCCAATATATCCCTCTACACACATATATTGGGAAGTCTAACCTACACGACCACTACCATAGGAATGTTATAAGAGAAGAGTGTTGGGCCAATGTGGTTAATCATAAATCCATCCTCCAAATGGGATGTTGGGGTAAACACCCAAAGGGATCAGATTCCCTGAGGTATCAGTTGAACTAACAGCAAGGCTGGAGTACCATATAAAAACCTAAAAATTATAGGATATAATATAGATCACAGCCATACTATGTTCATACTCTAATCATATAATCAACTAAAGCTAACTTCTCTCGAAATCCACAATTCCACTACTAAGACTAGGTATCATATAAGCACACAACTATTTAATGAGCCACATTATAATAATTTATTCCATTTTACAATTTTTAGTTTATGTGAATTAATTATTTAACCAGTAATTAACTATTTTGATTTAAACATTAAATTTCTTTAGCATCACAACAGTATCCCATTCCATCTAGGCATAACCAGACCGGGTCCACAATTCCTTTAAATTGTAACATCAACATTGGATCCTGACAAGATGAAACCCCATGGGTTAAAATCATTTATTTAATTATTTTTAAAAAGGATTATTACATTCCTATATTCCCATGAATTCTATAAAAACAATTCTATGATTCCAAACATAAGGGGATCAATATTGTGGGTAGGTTAACAACCTGTTGAGTCTTTTCCATCAACAGAAAGAGCGTTGAACCATCCATCCTCAGAAAGTAAAACTCAAAAATCATGTGGCATACCTCGAGAATCCTTTAATCTTTTGGATGGATACAAATCCATACCAACTGCCTCATGCATCATGGAATGTTAAGAAGATAAAAAAATATTCAATAACACCCACATTTATATCAATGGTAATCACAACGTCAACAGATTCCATCACCCACAGTGTCCTCCCTGACAAATAAATGTATAAATGTATTCATATTTCCACTCTAGGAGTTAACTAATTCCACCATTACATGTCTTATCTACCCCCACATTCTATAATAGCCCTCCAGGATCATCCATCCTAGTATCACACCACAATAGAAGCATTAGGAAGCACAAAACAATGAAACTGGGCTCTTGGCCCCAAGCAAGGAATCCAGACTGTGAACACAATGAGCACTAACAGATATAAAGAATAAGGCCCTTGGAATTTACATGAGTCATTTTAACTCAGAACCCCTCATGTAATTATCTTTTATCAAATTACTGGTTCATCAATCCATCTTGAATAAACTGATTAATTAATCATACATTCAATGATGGGAAACCCAGCATGATGCTATTTTAACTATCACAAGTAATTAAAATTTTAATGTTTCATGCCTATGGTTCATTCATAAAAAAGATTCAATAAGATTCAGGTTTATCAATTAAAAATTTTTACTCCATAAATTTGAAAAACATCAAAAGTACCCCAACAACAAGATTCATTAACATGACTCTTCTTCATTAGCCGAAAAAATTACATTTAATTCTCTCTTTATGTTACTTAACAATTTAAATCAAGAGAAACATGCTAAACAAGAATGGAATATATATCACACTATCTATAAAATCAAGTGGAAAATTGTTATCATGGTATAAAGAAATAACATATGATCAATACCTATTATTTAATCTTGTTTAAGTAATTATTAGGTCAATTTCATTGTGATCCAATGAGATAAATCATGATAACATTATAATTTCACGTATGGAATAATAGATGAAACAAATCCCAAACCTCAATAGGTTTACTAAATTCTTTTCAGAAGAAACATCCCTAGAGCGGATCTTGATTGCCTCCCCCTATGATAATTGCCTCCACCCGAGGATGCTGCGAAACAACTACACCATCCATCAACAAATAAATCTCAATTAAAACAATGGGGATAAAGCATCTTATCATGAAAAAGAGAAATGGTAGAAAGAATATTGAAGAAAACAAAAAGAACGGAAGAAGATCATACCTTTTAGTGAAGAAATTTTGATGATGGAATCCAAAGATCTATTCCCATCGAAGGGATCTCTAAAACTCTAGGGAAGGAGTTGTCAGGTCACTTGGGATGGGAGAGAAAAGGGGTGAGGCCATAGGGTTTGGAAAACCCGAGTGGAATAATTTCATTAAAACATGTACCGGTGAGGCAGTACATGACGTGTACTAATCATTCACATCGCGTACTACCATGAGGTCAGTTTCGGCCAAACAAAACACAACCCCTCGACATTTATTTTATTTTTTCAAAACCCGAAACAATACACATCATATAGGCCTTGTACATGTCTCATATACCCAATGCTTCTATCTTTCTACGACCAAACTCCTTCAAACATCCTCTTAGCCTTATCCAAGGAGCTTGGCATTTAAAAACATGCAAAGGGTCAATCCATGTTAATATAGGCCCTTATATATTTCATTTTTCATCACCTCCCACATGACTATTTTTAATGGTATAATTATGTTATATATGATATTTTTTAAAAAATTATGATTTATAAATCTATCTTATTATATTCCATCTTACCCTCCCTGATATTGGAAAATAGAAAAGTCTCCCATTCAGAAATATGGACAACCACCTCCATGAATGATGTATTACCCCATTACAATCACTAACAGTTCATTATAATGATGTATTTATTTAAAAAATAATATATCTATAAAAAAATTATTATTATAGTTCGGTAAAAAATTATAAATATTATTTCATTTTTATCCATCAGGAAAATGAAAATTTCGCTCAAGAATTTGTTCAAACTACCATATCCACGATCTATGTATCACATTTTTTATCACCACCATATATTGTTGTCTTTTAATATATATAGACAATATAAAATTGAAAATCATAAAATTTCTATGTAATGTGAAAAGCAAAAACAATGACCCCTTTGTTTGTGGTTAACATTATTTATGAATAAATGACTTCAAAATAATTAACACTATCATGAAATATATTATTAATAAATATAATAATAAATAAATTATATAAACAAAATAATTTAAATATATTAGAGAATGTATTTTTTTTAAAAAAAATTAATATTATATATATATTTATTATTATGGAATGTAATATTGTTATATGCTGAGTACATATTTGATGATTAGTATTTTTCTTTAAAGTGTTATTTATAATGTTTTTACAAAATTCATTCAAATAATTTTCATCCATATCTATGGTATATTAAATTTTCAATAATGTGATCAATTATTTTTAAATGTGTGATTAATGTAATTTTCATTTTTCATTGAATTTATTTAAAAATCCTTGCAGGGAATATATTTTTCATTTTCTATACATGTTATTTTTTATATTATTTAAAAAATGAAAAACATAATTCCTACCTTATGTACACATTTCCTTATACTCATATTCAGCCATTATTATCATACAAGATCTACAAGATTAAAATGTATTTTCAAATAAGATCTTATTTTATCATATTGGGATTTATTATTTGAAAAATATTATATAATTAAGTGAACAAATATACAAATTATTATGAGATAAAGGGGTTTTTATGGGATCAAATTCAAATTATTGTGAGTGTTACAATAGAAATTAATGATTTTATTAGTTTAATTTAGGTAACATTTCATGTAAATTTTTTGAGGGTTGGTTTTGATATAAATTTCTATTTGATTGGGTAATAAATGTTTATGAAGTAAAAATATACCTGAATTATCAGATTTAGTTATTCCATATTTTAGGTGTGTTATATGTATCACTGTAAAACTTTTATAAAGATAATGTGATGATTTACCAATAATTTTTTATATAATATAAAATAGGTTTTTGTGTGTATTTTTTTCTTTAAAAGATTTAAAAATGATAATTTTATTTAAATAATGTTTATAATAACTTCTGATAAAACGTTTTTCTTCATGAAACATTTTCATTTTTTCCAATAAACGATAATGATTATGATTATTCCATTATTTTTACTTATGTTATATTTGTATATATTAATTGGCCTATAATTTTTTATGTGTAATAAAATTATAATTTGATCTCAATTTTATTATGTATAGAGAATGAAAATACTATGAATTTTCATGATTTTCAATTAGAATAATAGGATTAATTACCTTTTTATCCCTTATTAGTATTTTTTTTCCATAAACATTCTTCAAATGTTCTTAATAGGGAATATTTATTTTCTGTAATGATTTATATTATAATGGTACAACATATTTAATAGAAAAAATTGATCCTGAATGAAACTTGAATGTGAACACAAAAACCTATTTTGGAAAAATAATGTGCATTATGATGAAATATATAATTTTAGGTATCTATTTACCTAATTCAATAGAAAACCAAATGATTCTTCAAATGTAATAAAATTTAATCCTTGAATTTTAATGAATATTTATGGTTTATTGATGGTATGGGGGATTATATGTTGTATTTTAGAAAGTTTAAATTAATCATTGGTGGTTAGAAAGAAATAAAATTAATATATTTTAGGAGTTATTGATACAATCATGAGTTTATAATTATATGTTTGATCATAATAATAAAGGAATAGATACTCTATTGAGGTTTTATGTGAAGATATTATAAGGTGATTAATAATTTTTTTGGAGATTCTTATCAGGTGACTGAGGTATACAAAACCTATATGTTCAAAATGACGTTTAATTTAAATTTTATTTAGGTAATAATGTAATTTTATTTTCGTGACATAAGTTGAAATGTAAAAATACACTTTTGGGGTAATAAATTACGCATTATTGAGGTAGTTTTGTTTAATTATTATAATGAGTAAAAATATTTAAGAAAAAATTATTACAGAGATAACGAAAACCATGGGTATTTGAAAGTGTATCAGTGAGTAAGTGGTAAATGATATATTTGATAAAGTTCACTATATTGGGAAAGAATTTATCAAGGTAAATTTAATATGAGTGGATATGAAGGGATTTTTTCTCAAAATGGATGATATAATTTTTGGAATAATGATTGAATTAAATTTTTGAATAAAAATGATTTTATTGGGTCATTATTTCATCGGTGTTTATGTTTTAATTGTATGTATTGATATATTTTACATAATATATAATTTTTTTGTATAAATTTTTATTATGTTTCTTTATGAGTTTTTAATATTCGTTGGAGATTTATAATAAATTTATCGTAAAGTAATATGTAATAATATTATTCTTATTTTTTGATTTCAAATTTGTTCTAACGTTGTTTGGATGATTTTTTTTGTTAATTATTCATGGAATGATTTATATTGAACATTGGGAATTATTTTGGATGTTTTAGAGATAAATGTTTTTTCCATATGATTGTTTAACAAATTAAGTATTATATTATCTTATTCAATCATTTTTTGTTTTTGTAAATGTCACGATACATGAGGAATAAAATATCATCTCTTTTATGGAATTTATGATCCACTAATAGTTATTGTTAGCTCTATATTTTTGAAAAAATTTCACTCTTTCTTTATCAATTAGAATATAAAATGAAGAAAATGTAATAAACAAAACAAAACTAAAAGGATGGTTATATTTTTTCTTAAATGAAAAAATAAATTTAGTGAAATTATTATATTATAAAAATTTAGTGAAATATATTTCCACAACATAAGAAATAGTGTGTTTAAAATGGAATAAATTTCTCATCTATTAAATATAATTTTGGAATCTTATTTGAATGTATGAATCTTATAATGATTCAAAATTGTTTTGATGAAAATTAATTTCCAAAATACATTGTTTCCTAGTAGTAAAATATAAAATAAATTGGAACCAAAAATCAACATATGAGATTATAACAAACCCATAATACAATCATTTTTGTAACTAAAAACTAAAACTAAGAACAAAAAATTTCATTATATGGTAGAATATACAACATGAATATTTTTGAATATATCATTATTTATAATATATTTGGTTTCTATCTTCTATTATCAGAAATAAAAAACTAAAATGTGGCACATTATTTTTGATGTTTCTAATACGAAAATAATTTGATGAAAGAAATATTCTAACTAAAATGAATGTAACCAATTGGAGTTTTGTCATTTAGAGAATAAATAATAATCACGATTTAAAGATAAAATGGTTTTCCTTTTAATGAAATATTTTTAACTATTTTTCATTTTTTTAAAATAAATTAAATTAATGACATAAAAATTAGATTATGTGAATATGTAATATTTCAATGTTATAACTAACATATTATAATTGTTTTGTTAGTAATTTATATGAAATTATCCCAAGACAACATTATGTTTAAAATGCCCATTTTCTATCAGAACATATCCCATTTTATTTTCTATTACAATTTTAAAAATAAATTCATATATTTAAAATTTATGATATTAAATTCATTTTTTAATTCATCAATTCAATATTATCATATTTTGATTTTCTGTGATTTTTCTAAAATTGATGTTTATTAAGTTAATATTGGAATATACCCAACTTAAAAATACATTTATTTTTTTCTCAATATAATGATATCATCATGATAAGGATTATTTTGAAATATTTTTCAATATAATATATTGAATTATAATGTTATATAATTAAAAAATAGAATTATATTAATTCAAATCAATGTTGGACACTTTAGGATTCCATGTAATGTTTTTATTCAACTAAAATCTATTTTTGGTAATTCAATTTTGATCATTCATATAAATGGATGCATTATATTTGGTTAAAATAGAAAGTAAAATAATAACCATTCTATTAAACAATCTTTCGTTAATTACACTATAATCAAAATTATACGAAGTTATGGAATTCAACCATTTTATGCTTAAAACATATATTTTTTATTAATTTTTGTTTCATTGTATTTCTCTTAAATATTCAATAAGTAATTTTTTTTACATTTTTGGAAATTGTATTTTTAAAAATTCTTTCGAAATTTGGGGTAAAAATATTCAAATTATATTTTATATCCTATTACATTTTGTATTAAACTGAATTTTATCAAGGCCTATTGAATATGGGTCTTAGGGGTCATTATCACTCCTTCATCTTGAGTAAGGACAGGCGTGAAAAATTAATCTAAATTCATCATTGTGAAGAATGTGGGTCATGATAGAATGGTATCAGAGTGAATTTTTCTTGAGGGATAGGAAGGAATTAGGAGCAAGTCACATTTAGAATTGAATTGGATAGTAGGGAAATAGTGCCAAGTGACATTGGTTCATGAAATCGGCCAAGGAAGACTTGGTATGACACTAGATTTTATCCCCTCCTGTGATATAATAAAAGGACTCTAGACCTACTAATCGACCAAGTGAGGATACACTGATTGCAGGGTAAAGAACCTAAGAAAGGAACATTCATCATAATGACACATGTTCTTATTAGAGTTATGTGTTTTGGGAATTTATAAAAATATGCAGATTTAATATGAATATTTAATAATTATGTACTACCCAGGATTAGGAGTTCCATGTTTCCATTTCATATATGGCACCCAAAAATCTCCCACATGTGGTATAAGTAGTTGAGGCATAGTAGGTTGAACTGGTTGATCAGCGGAGGGCCGATTGAGAGAAGGATGATGACCACTGGCAGAAGATGAATTATGGTTTCCAACATCAAACTCGGGGAAATTATTAGGGCAGTATCTTGGACTTGAGATGTAGAGTTGGATTGACGAGCTGGTGATCAAATTATTCTTAATCTGGTCTCTGATAGAGTATTAGGTTCCTTTTGCAGTGAGCTAGATGATAGGGTTATCATGTTAGTGGTTGACTCATTAACTTGGGGAGAGGGATGAGATTATTGTTTTGTGAGATGCCTTTGAGAAGGAATTATGTGAGGAATTATTTTCTTCCATAATGAAGGATGATAAGAGGAAGGAGATACTCTCCCTCCTATATGGGAGTATGTCAGTAAGGGAAGTAGGGATCATGTGCATTGATCTCTAATTCTTCACACTAGATATCATTTCAGATGAGGAGATGCATGTGAGATGCTTAGAGGAGGCACTCTGACCATCTCTTCATTATGAAATCAACCATTCACTCTACGAATGTACATAAATTTTTAGAATAAGGATGAATTAGTAGAAAGGATTCACATTCAGTGAGGTGTAACATGAGAGGGGATCCTGCTAAGTTCGTCTAAGGGGAAGGTTGTCAGTAGTAGGTCTCAGGTGTTAGGGTCTTCCATGTTTCGGCCAACAAGAAGTGAGCCTCATTAGTTCCATTTATAACCTCTTATTCCCCACACATTCACCATGGGCCTTGGACTATGGTTCTTCATAATAGTATGAAATTGAAATATTTGGAACTAGTTTCTAGTAAGAACTCATAATGGTGGGGTGGGCAGGTCTGGAACACACCTCACCAGCAACTGTTTCCTATCAGGCCTTTCTTACAATAGGGGCAGTGGGCTCCCACTCCACTGAGGGTAGACAGTTCTGGCTGAGGATGACCTCAGGGCACTCCTGAGGGACCTCAAAAAAATCATGGTTGGTGTAGGAGGATGAATGATGAGTGCCAGATGAGCTCGTCTTGGGTAGTTATACAATGCATTAGCAGAAAATCATGTGGGACTGAATGTTGTTCGAGGTATGATCTTTCTGTTTACTACCCTTGTGTGTGATGTTTTTGGTTATGAAGTGTGGAACTCCTTTTTTCAACCAGTCTAGTCCATTCCCTATTTCTATAGGTAGATAAAATTTGGTTGACCCTGGTTTTGAGAACGCTAGTTAGAGGTCAGACCAATCTGTTTAATGATTGTCATGGATGTAGAAGGAAGTTGGGTCTACATTAGTACATTGGGGATCTTTCTCTATTATAGATGCATCCACACAATTTCATCATGGGAATCAATTGGGTTTTCTATATGAGTTCCATTATAGACATAATCTGGAAAAGGGTCGTGATCTCAGATATGTGCGTCAAACATTTAGATTTCATTGGTAAGAGGATTTTTCTTGTGGGAAGATGGTGTATGGAGCCTCTTTATTCATTGTCTGCCAATATTTCTGTTGAACTAGTAGACAAAAAAACTGTGGATGATCTGAGGGTAGTCAGTGTGTTTCTAGATGAATTCCCTGAAGTGGTTGTGCCTCTACCCCCTTGACATGATTTTGAGTTCAGGATTGGCATAGAACCCGGTTCCTGTCTAATTTCTATGACACTCTATTGGATGGTGCCTTATAAGATGTGGAAGTTGCATAATTAGGTTCAAAAACTGATGAAAAAGGATTTATCCATCCTATTGTGTCGTTGTGGGGAGCTCCATTCTAGTTTGTGAAGAAGTCAGACATTGGCCTTAGACTATTCATATACTAAAGGGGACTGAACTAGGTGATGGTTAAGAACCATTACACCATTCCAAGGAACAATGATCTCTTTGACCAGTTAAAGGGAGTAGGTTGGTTCCCTATGGTCGGCCTATTGTATAGGTATAACTAGTTAAGGATGATGGGGTGTGACATCCTGAAGAATACTTTTATGTGAAGGTATGGGAACATCGATTTCAAGTTAATTCCATTCAGCTTTATGAATGTTCCAATTGTGTTAATGGGGCATATTAACTATGTTTTCTTTGATTTGCCGAAACAATTGGTCATTGTGTTCATCGACAACATCTTGATTTACACAAGACCAGAGGAGGAGCAAGATCAATCATTTTAGGGATTTCTTAGAGGTCCCCCAAAACCACTAGATCTATGGAATGTTGTCTATGTGAATGTTCTGTAAATGGGAGGTGCACAACCTCAGACCCATGGTCTTCTAGTAGGGGATAGGAGTGGACTTGTTAATAGTCGAAGTGATGGTTTCTTCGTAAGTACCAGGGAATGTGGTGTATTTTTGTAGATTAATGGTTCTCGAAGGCTACTACCATAGGTTCATTACCAACATCTTTATAACAGTAGATTAATTGACAGCGTTGACCAGAAATGTCCAAGCCATTGAATAGAGTGAGTAGTGTCGGGCATCATTCTAATATCTGACGGGGAGGCTGGTCAGTGCTCTAGTGATTAGGTTATCATAGGAAGGGGTATTGATTGATTTTTTCTAATTCTTCTGATCAAGGATTTGGGTGTGTGCTAATACAATAGTGGGGAGTGACCACTTATGGGTCTATATAGTTACATCCTCTAAAAATTAACTATTTCACCAATGACCTGATTCTTGGAGCATTTGTGTTTATGTTGAAGTTGTGGTGATAATAACTCATTAGGGGGAACCTTATAGTTTTCACAAATCGCAATAGCTTGAGGTGTATCTTTTCCCCAAAATACCTGAACATTTTTTAGTGAAGGTGGATTGAGTTCCATAATGAAAATGAATTTTAGATATCTTACACCCTAGGAATGGGGGATGTTCAGCCTTATTCTTTACAAAGGAGGTCACCGAAAGAGATTGTTTGGGAATCAATAGATTCTAGGAAGTAAATGGTGGAGTTAGCCACTTTGTTCCATGATTCTAAGGGGGGATAGTGAAAGAGGATATCTATTATAGATGATAGTTCAGTATTCCTTGGCGTGGTTGGAGGAGGAGTCTTTGTGGGAGACATAAAGGCTGAAGTGTTGTGTGACTGCATTGGTCAAGGTGGCTCTTTATAAGGACGGTCATAGAACAGTCATAATCAAATTTTGTTTCCTGAGAAACTATTTTTACTTGTAACAATTTGTGAGGGACTTCTCCATGAGATCCATAGCTCACCCCTAGTGGGAAACCCATTAGTTTAAAAGATGTATCGAGGCCCAAGGGAATAGTTTTTGTGGCCCAAGGAGAAGAGGGTACTGTTAGAGTTTGTGGTATGGTTCCTAGTGTGTTAGTAGGTGAAGGCTGAGCATCATGTTCCCAATGGTCTGTTGAAACCCATTGATGTTCCCATGTAGATGTGGGAAAACATATCGATGGTTCTCATCACTGGAATACCTAGGGCTCTAAGGGGATGTGATTCTATTTGGGTGGTAGTGGATTGATTGGTGAAATCAGCTCACTTCTTTGTGACCAAGTAGTCGAGTATAGATGATACCTTGTCATAGAGGAACATAGGTGAAGTGGTACATCTACATGGAGTTACAATATCAATTGCTTTGGATCAGGATGAATGGCTTACCTCACAAGTTTAGAGGCAACTATAGCTTTCATTTGGAACCTATATTCACATCAGGACTGCTTTCCTCCCTTAGACGATTGGGAAGTCAGAGAGGACTATCCGAACATTGAAGGGTATGCTATGAGAATGTGTTATAGTCTTTATAGAATCTTGGGTTTGACAATTTTTTCTAGTATAGTATTCTTATAATAATAGATATCACAAAACCCCTAGCATGGCACCATTCGGGGTCTTTTGTGGTAGAGAGTGTCGTTCGCTAGAATGATGAACATAGGTTGGGGAGGCTGGTGTTCTTGGACCAGAGGTAGTGTAGAGCACGACAGAGATAGTTCAACATTTGAGTGAGAGGATGCAGGTGGATCATGAATGATAGAAGTCATATAATGATCATTGAAGGATTCCCTTAGTTTTTTAGTGTAGGGACCAGGTTTTCATCAATGATTCCCCTCATTGCATACAATGGATGGTTATTAGATGAAGCAAGCATTCTCATTTGTTCAATGTAACTTTCAAGGTGTTGGGATGAGTTGATGAGGTGGCATATCCTCTGGAATTTCCACCTTGGTTGGAGAGGATACACAGTGTCTTCCATGTATCTTAGCTCCAGTTGTATCTATTTGATGACTCCCACATTATTGACTGGGGAGGGTTGGATATCAAGGATGATGCAATGTTTGTGGAGCGTCCTGTAATAATTGAGGATCATAAGGACAATGTAATTAGCGGAAGGCACATCCAATTTTTTTTTGGGCTCTGGAGGCATGGTGGCCTCAAGGAGAATACTTGGGAGTGGAAGGAACAATTGTGTTCTGAGTACATTGAGTTGTTTTGAGTTTTTCATTGTTAGTATACTTTTTTCTCTGCCTTGTGATATAATTCATGACCTCATTTTATATTAGATGAGTTGTTTCACTATTCTATAAATGTGTTTTAAAAATACCCACATGGGGAGAGGGCAGGACCAAATCCATAATCAAGTTTCATTAATGTGTACATGATTAATTCTTTGCACGAGAATCAATGCTTCCCAAAGTGAATTGTATAATGACACGGGGGAACGATCTCTTGAATCAATGTGTCTATCTAGTGAGGCCTTTTGCGTTTTCATGTCTTATTGGGGAAATGTATCCTTAGTGTTTCTACAGCCGTTTAGGAGATATATTTCAACGAGGTGTTCTCAAATGTTAGGGTTGTCACTCTTGCTTTCGAACAACACATAGTGGTTTACCCTTGAGAGGTATCTTACTAGGTAGTTGTTTGTATCTCTCATTTCAAGGGTATGTTTTTAAATTCTCAATGATGAGGATAGTTTGAGAGATTTCAGATGTAATAATCTAGATTTTCCTGGTGCCTATTGAAGGGGTGATAGGTAGTTACTATCTCTCTCTCATATTGAGGAAAGAATGGAATGTCACATTTATATCCCTTACATCCTCTTGAATAAGGGGGTTCATGACACATTTGATGTCATAATGTATAGATTCTATAGTGAAAATTTTTCCCGATGGTAAGGGTTAAATCGGTGAATGTTGGTTAATCTGTGAGAAAATGATTAAAATATCACATTAAAATAAATAAAAAAAATTGAGTGACTTGAGACCATAAATTATATTAACATTGAAATTGGAATAAATTGGGGGAAAATCAATTTGAAATACAATTTTAACATTTAAATTCTCTTCAAATTTAAAAAGGTTCAACTCCCCTCATTTATAAAACTTCCCTTCCTCTCCCTAATTATACAGAAACATTGAGTACCATATATAAACCAATATATACCCAATTACATTGATAAATATACTCCCCACATCCAATAGACCTTTGTGTTCTAAAAAGACAAATCCTATAATGGTTAATGTTAATCCTAAAGAATATATCCAATGTGGTGGTATTTGTCATAACCAAATTCCATCTTGTTTTTTCATCTTCTATATCCTTGAGATATATAATAATTATCATAATATAATTAAATAATTATATTTAATATAGTATAATGTTATTATATTAATGGAAAATATATTCTCTACCATGTTCACATACGTTCAAAAATTAAATCATCACTCTTGTGCACATGCAGATTACTACCTCAATTAATAAATGTATTTAATTTATCATCACCATATCAAATGTATCGTTATAAAGATGGATTTAATAGATATATATGATATTGGGGACATGATTATGATATTAAATTTTAATATATTTTCTACATTTTTACCATCCCATCTGTTGAAAAAATGAAAATGTTGATCATATGTTCATGCAGACATGCCACTCCATGAATGATGAATATTGTTTTTCATTAACACCTCACATTATTTCCTATAAAGATTGATTTAATTAAAAAAAAATTATTCAATTATTATTATTTTTTATGGGTAAATTTTTATCCAATAATTGTTTCATCCATTTTAAATATGTAAACATTTTTCAGGTTTACGTGCAGACTACCTCCGTTATAAATAATGTATGTCATTTTTATCAAAAATTTTAAAAAATTGTTATAAATGTGTATTAAATAAAAAAAATTATAATTATAATATTATTAATATTTATTATATTATTGATCCATGAAACATTTTACCATGGTCCGCACAATGAAGGGATTTTTGGGCCAAATGTACCAAAGACAGTACACATTAACATAATAGATTTTGTAAATAATTAAAATTTATAACAAATTAAACAACAGAATAATAATATTTTAATGAAAAAGGATAAAAATAATGTAAATAATAAATATATATTTATTTTTTAGAAATGTATAATATTTTTTTGGTTATTATTGTATAATGGAATTATATTTTTAATGATAACCATGTTATTAATATTTTAATGCGTTCCAATCACATTATATTCTTCCATATATAGTTTCCTTGAAATGAATTAGTAATGTTATTATATATACTACAATTGGTGAATTAATTAATTTTTCCAAAAACTATTACATTCTTTGAAGTGATTTAATGGGGAATATTGCTATCATTTTCTATGTGGGAATTTTTTTACTTTCAATACAAAAGAGAAAAAAGAATTTATTTTTATCATTTCTTATTTGAAAACATTTTCACCAAATTATATCAATTATTTGTTATATGATTTCCTCTAAAAGTAATTATGGGTATTCAATAAATCATATTCCATTTTCATTAATTTTTTAGATTTTTAAACGTTATAAAAACACAGGGGTATTTCATATCCTTTTATGCGATGAATGTATATGACTTTATATATGGGATAAAATACACATTAATATGCATGTAATGATATAAATAAAATGTTTTATTAATTTTATGAAAGGGTATAGACAATATTTGAGGTTAAAGTTTTTTCAAATTAAGATATTCTAAGTGTTTTTAATTTTTAATTATAAAATAATATGAAATAGTATCAACATATAAAAGATACATATACTTTGGTTTATTGGGAATTGGATTTTGAGTGATTAATAAAATTTTTTAGATATACATATTTAGTTATTGATGTACAAGTCACCAATATGATTAAAATGTTATTCAGTGTGAATATTTTTGGTTTATGGATGTTATTCTATTTTATGTTGAATATTTGAAATGTATAGATATGGGTGAGGGTTAATACATTCATTTATATTTATGTAATTATGATTCATTGTGCTAAATAGACATAATATATCTGGAACAAATTTTTCTGCGATTTATATAACAACGTATATTGAAATGTTATTGGTTGACTGGATGATTAATGTTAGTTTTCAATAATTCAGTTATACTAGGATCCTTATATGATCAATGTTTACGAAATATGATTGGATATGATTGAATTCCATTTCAGTAGTTCACTCATAGAATCATATATGAATTTGTTTGGAAATAAATATTTTTGATTCATATTATTTTGGAAAATGATTGAATTTTTTTTTATAATATAATATTATGATATATAAATTTTATGTGTTTGAAATTATGATTGATTAATGTTGTTTAGAGATAAATGTGAAGTCTATATTTAATGAATAAGTGAAAAAATATTTATTATTCCTTTTTAAGGGTTGTTTAGACATATTTTGGATGAATGTTAAAGTAATTTTTTTATAGAATAGTTTATGTTGTACATCAGGTGTTACAGTTGAGGTTTTTGATATTAATGTTTTATTTCATTTTTTTATGTTTCATTCAAATTAAGTACTAACTTAATTCATTATAACCATTATGGTTTAAAAAATATTATCCGTTATAAAAATTTAATTTTAATCACTTTTATGTAGATTATGATTTATTAGATGGAAATTTTAGAAATTTAGAATGGAAAAATAAATTATTATTATTTATGGGTTTCAATAAGATATGGTTAAAGGTGAGAAACTAATTTAAACAGAACCAATGGATGAAATCATGTTTATGGAATGAAATTAATTAAGTATATTCTCTCAAATAAAATATAATGATTCTAATGTAATTATTCAAGTTAATTTAGAGAATGATAAATGTTGAAAATATTCTTCAATAACCAAGGTATGTTTTTTTGGAGATTCATTCAAAATTATGTGCTAGGTAATGATACACATACGGTTTTAGATACATTTATTGATGAAATAATATTATTACTATTATTAAGGGATATATTACATATAAAAAAATAATTTATATCATAGATTATAACGATTTCATGATATACCCTTTTTGGTAAGGGGAAATTAAAATTACACGGACAAAATTTCAGTAAGGGGGGAATTTAGCACCATGATATTATAAGTGTTATCTTTTATTAAATAAAGATAGGCTCATTGGATTATATTAATCAAAAACCCAAACTAAAATGAAACATGACATATTATTTGAGGATAATTAAGAATATTATTTGAAGAATAAATCCTCTAGTTAATAAAAATATAGTAATAAATTAAAAATTCATAAATTTAAAGTATAAATAATTAATTTAATTTAATTTTAGCGTTATTGTTTTTCAAATAACACATTTTTATCATGTTGTGTGTTTTATTATAATATATAATGTTGATCAATTTCATTAGACAATTATAATAGTTTGTGATATTTCATCTTATGAACTAATATATTACCAGAAATTTAATTTTTAATGATTTGAAATAATAATAAGAAAAGCTAACTGTTTAAAAGATCAATTTTTATGAAAAATTTTATTTGTTATATTTTCTATTTTAATAAAAAATATTCATTTATATATTTTAATTTTATAAATATTAACTTGTTTTTTAAATCACCATTACATAATTTTAATATGAGGATTTGTTTGAAATTTGTTTTGAGTAGTTTGTTTTTCGGTTAATAGTTAAATATAACAATTTTACAAGTATTATCAATTATATAACATTATAATGATATAATAAGGACATGAATATATATGAATAATGTCTTCTTAATAAAATATATTTTTAAGAACATATATAGTGAATTTATAAATATAATTTCGAACATGTAATTTTTTTTTGAATTCATGGAATTATAATATTTTATTTCAAATAATCATTATTATATCTTATAATTTAATAATCCATTAAAAATTTTTATTTTTATTTTGTTTTTTTATTAGAATAATTATTTTCATTTGAAGAAAAATAATCAATATTATTTCATAGTAATCAACATTAAAAATGATTTATTTTTCAAATTCAATTTATGCTTAAATGAGAAATTGTTTTATTATTTTTTTAATGTGATTCATGATCATATTTATAGAAAATTATTTTTTTTTTATTTTGAAAAAAAATTTATGGAATGTTATAACCTAGGAATGTTAAAAATACAAAGCATCAAGAACTATAAAAAATAGAGGAATCCCTAAAATCTAATTTATCTCTTCTAGATGCATATTTATAAATAATTTCAATAAACTTCATTTACCATTATATCTGGATTTTCTCTAATGAGGTTTGTAAACTAACAAGGTATCATGTCCCACATTATAATTTAATCCTCTAGTTTTATATTACTTTTATTTAATCCTAATACTAAATTTCTGTATTTATGGTTGATCCACTTCATATTTACCTTATTAGTTTCAATATGTAATAGTATCCTAGAAATATTATCAGCCTCCAAATTAGAGGAATTAACAATGAGTTATTCCTCAAACATTTCATCCTCAGATTGGATGCCTTGTTCTCATTACTCCCCATTATGACAGGCCTATACCCAATCGTTGTTGACTGGGCTGGAAGAATGGTTCTCCACCAGTAAACCTCCCTCCTTCTTATTAAAAGCCTCCTAAAGAACTCTTTCCCCCTCCTAATCAGTATCCATAAATTGTAAGTAGGTCATTTCTCCATTGGTTGGGTTACAATGTAATTGTATTTTCACTATTTTGATTTTTTTCCTTTTAATATGGGTACTGCTCTCCGAGTCCAGATTTCCTCATCCTCCTCCGCGGACAATGCATCCCTGTTTCCATAATTTCATTAGAATTGTCTCTTAAATGATTTCAGGAAGACTAAAAATTATAATAACCTCGTGGAAAATCATACGCATCTTTTATTTAAAACACGTGAGTTACATCTTGAGCCTGATCTATCTATTCACACACTAACCATACAAAATGTTTTTCAATCATAGTAGTTAGTACATCTCTTTTGGGGATTTAATTGATCAAAATCCCTCCCATATGATCATACACTTCTAAAACATATCACATGATTGTCATTTCTCCAATGAATCATCAAACACCATATAACCATGTTGTGAATGTTTTGATTCTGATGACTCCACTCTTCCATTTTTTCTTATTGCACTACCTCCTAGTGAAAAGTAGACTTAAGTGAAATACTACACTGAAATAACATTCTTTTATTAACCACCCAATCAAAATATCCAGGAATAGATAGCCCTTGGGAATCCTAATTTCTCAAATCCATATCATGTCGAAATCATCAGAAGACATTTGTGACTTTTTTATCCAGGTTCTAAGGGAAAACTTTATTCAAGGGAATATAATCCTAGGATTCTCCATCATCATCAACCCACTCAAATACATATACAATAGATGAGGAGTACATATTGATGGTTCGTTGATAATAGAAATCATTTAATATAACTAAATCTTTCAGGCTATTAGACCTCGCCCCACTAGGACCAGACTACAAAATGACGTCCCTATAAGTTCTCATGCACTTATATAATAATTTCTTTTACTTTTGGAATTAAATAGATAAATTCATTATAAATGTATAAATAAATAAGTACTATATAGAATTTTAAAAAATCTATAGTGATGGAATAGTGACCTCATCAATTATATATTATATTAAATTTATATATCTTGTAATCTTAAAAAATATATATTTTTTAAATGGAATAAGTAAATAAATGATTTGGAAATGATAAATGAAGTGTTGGTATTGTTTTGAGTTATAATTTTCTATTTAAAATATTTAAATAATATAATGATTTAAAGGAAGATATATTTTCATAAAATAGGATCATAAATAAATATGTTGTTTCCTAATTATTACAACTTATTTTTATGAGACCAAAATTATTTTTCAATGTTTCATGAAAGAAGATATAATTTTAAACCTTGAAATTTTTCAATAAATGATGATTTTAATTAACAATTAATTTGTTTCATATTTAGAAATTTACAATTAAAAAATGGAGTTCATTTTTTAATTCTACTCTTCCTAAAGTTGTAGGGGTGAATTTTTTGGATTTTTTTAAAAAATAATTTTTTGGTGAATAGTAAAACATAGTTATTTACGTTATATATAAATTATATATAAAATAAACTATTTCCTTATTAATAATCTATTTAGTCACCATTATATTGAAATAAAATTCAGTATCTTAATATATTTAGTGATAATTCATAGACTATTAAATGTCCTGAACGAAGATAATAAACTAACGAATATAATAACTAGAAAACACCCATATCCTCCACAATAAGTACCTCCCCTCACCAACTCTTCTCCACACACCTCACATCCTTGTAGATTACTTTATTTCTTCCCAATTCCCCTACCAAGCCTCTTCCCCACATCCAAGACCTAATGGTCTCACCAAAATTCCAAAACAAATGTCCTAAGATGGGTCTCAATCAGGAGAAATTAAGAAGATAAATAACTTTAATTTTCTTTTATTTTCATCTCAATTTTTTTTCTTTTCATATACATTATTTAGATCAACATAACCAATTTTCATGAAAAAATATTATGTTCTATAAACTATAATTTTATCATGTTTATGGGAAAAATAATCGTCAAACTTTTTCCCCTCTTTTTATTCTAAGAATGAGAACTTCATTTGTGATGAGTCAATTTAATGCCATCATAGATGATACACTTTCTTTTATTCAATAGTTCCTTCTAGACTGGTCATAAAACAATTTCTAGGGTTAAATATTATGTTTTTATACAAATTACTATTTTTTAATGTTCTTGATCCAATATATAATATTTATATTGAATAAATGATATTAGTTCATAATAATAATAAAAAACCGCAAAAAATAAATGAATTCATTCTCATTAATGTTTTTCCAAATGATTCATCCTCACATTATAAAATATGATAAATGGTATAATTTAAAATTATGGAAACATAATGACACCTTTTCATCTATCTTCTATTGTTTTTCTCTATTAAACATGAAAATACATAACGAACCTACCATGGAAACCCAAAAATAAATACACATGAAACAACGAAAACGAAAAAATATTTATAAAAAATGGTAATAAAGATGTTATAAGAATCTCATATAATAATTATAAATAAAAATATGATTTTTTAATAAATTAATAACACCCAATAAATCATTATACATTATGTTTGAACACGTTTGAAGTATGGTCAACCAAAGGTATAGGAATTTAAAACCCAATTTCCATTCATTGGGTTAGCCTTTTACTTAATTGATTTTGTGGTTCTATAATTATTTTTTAAACTAATTTTTTATATTATAATTTATTATGGGAATTTGTATTTTATATTCATATATAGTTATTTTAAATAATTCCCACTTCAATTATATGATATACTAAATGATAATTTCTAGAAAAATATTTTTTAAAATTTCATTTTTAGAAAATTTAAATGTTCTATTTTAATGAATGTATTCTTATTTTATTAATATTGTTCTTCAAAATTACATATGATTAATTTTGGGAATAATAACTCCCTCCAATTAATGGGTATATCTATGTTGAAGGTTGGGCATATGGTTAATCCATGTGTAACTAAGAAGGTTATAACATAAGGTAGTTATGATGGTTACACTGTAAGTTAACCATTAGAGCTACATTGTAAGGTATACATGAGCTTTACAAATCATATAATAACTATGATGGTAAAAATACTATGTGAGTAATTCCCCAAGATACCTTTTTGGTTTTTTTTTTCAATATTTTATGGAAATATCATGTTTAAAAAAATGTAATTAAATTACAATTATTGGCTGAGAAGCATGTCTTTGTGAAAATGATTTCATACATTTAGATGGATTCATCTTATAATTATTTATATCCCTATTTATATGTACCGTATTGAGATTTTTGTTCTCATACTAATTTTTAAAATTCTTCTCACATGGATTAATGATTGGTCAAAGAAAAATATATGCTAAGATAAATGTTGTGAATACTTTTAATGAAATGATTTCATGTATTTATAAAAACCTTTGTATTATCTATGACATGTATAATATTTTAGTGATACCCAAATTATATTCTTATGGGTTTATATATATTAATTATATCATAATTTTCTGGAAATATAAACCAAGAAGTTCCTGGGAATGTGAAGAAGTAAATTCTAAATGAATTTACTAGAGTATGTAATGTTGTGGGCTGTGAAATTATAGTCCATATCCTATTGAACAACATTGATCCTTAAATATAATAATTAAAACTGATGGTCAATCTTGTTGAATAATGAAATGAAATCTGTGAATTATTCAACAACTAGTAGTAGTTTATATTTGATTATTTTTTGATATCAATACAAATAAAATAAACTGGACACCTTGTTACATCAATATTGACCAAAATAATAGTGGAGACTGGGTGAAAAACTGAACGAGTTAAACTTCTAGAACAAAGAAAAAGGCTAATCATGTTACCAAGCATTTTCACTGTCATAGGATTCTAAAATGGAAGATGAAACCATTGAAAATTAACCCAATTTAATGTTTTAGAGTACCATTTCATATGGAAATTATTGGGAAATAAATAATAAATAATCATGAACAATTGTACACATCAGGGGATTTTGACCAGGCCTTAATAAAAATAAACTAATAGGAAAATGAAACATGATTTTCCTATTTTTTAGAATCCTAACTACATATCATTTGTTTAATCTCCAAGAATAAAATAATAACATGTTAAAAATCACTAATGTACAAATATTCATGAAACAAATTATTAGAGTCACATCTAGAATGGTTGATGCATTTGTAAATTCTGAATACAAAATAAGGAGTTGTATGTATCCTTCGAATTGTTTTTGGGACATTAAGGAACAAATAGGATTAAGGAAAAGGGGGAAAATATTCAGGGTTTGATAAAGGAAGAAAAGATCATGGATTAGTCCCCTTGAGATTAGTATAATGAATAGATGGTTCCTCCCCATCAATGATGGGGGAGAAAAGAGAAGAGATAATAATATTATTTTTCATTCCAAGGGTGAAGATGAGATAGATCAGTAAAATGAAAGAGTCCACCCATGGAATATGTTGGAGTCAGGAAAATCCAATCTATTACATGTACTTATTTAAAAAAAATTATTTACAACTGCTAAAATTGAATCTTGTAAAATGGATTCCCTCTTTTAGGTCATATGATCCAAATTATTTAACAAGGGACAATTTGTTTTAATCATAATAAATTTTTTCCATAATAAATTTTGATGATATACTAGGGGTTAAGAGGGTTAATAAAGGTGTTAAACAACGAGACAAGGTTTCAAATGTAAAATAAAAAATAGTACATTTGTATTTTTGGGTTTATTTTTAACATAACCATTCATATATTCTAAAATAGAAAATATTTTGGCCACATTCATTATGAAATGAATTTATTAAATTTAAATTTCCATAATATTTACAAAATTATACTTGTGTCACTTATAAAATAGAACCTACTCTCTTCACCAATCCTCACTCATTAAGATAATTTCATCAAAAAATATATACCCAAACACATCAAAAAATCACATTATAATATCATATAGGTCAGATTAAACACAAAATTACAATCCTAGAAGGCTTATAGTGTAATCCAACAATAGATATCCATGAAAAATATTCAAATCTTAACTAAATATTTACTAGATTATTTCTTCTTCTACCTCCTAAAAATTTATTCTAACCCATGAAATTTAATAAAATTATTTTATTTTATATAAAAAATATCATTATATAGATATGAAAACATTTTTCAAAATCATTATCATCAAATGGAAAATGATACATTTGTTCATGCATTCATACAGATAATCACCTTTGTAAATAAATGTATTTTTTTAGTCACCAAATAATATGAATTTAAAAAAATATATTAAACTGATATTTATGATATTTCCATCACAATTATAATTCCATATAGATAATACATAATATACTCGCTTACCCTAAGATCTATTGGGAAAAGAAAAGATTGTTTACATGTACATGTGTTTTTCCACCTTCAAGAATGATAAATTTGCTTTTTCATAAATATATTACATGGATGGTCATCAGGAAAAATTATCTGGATTAATAATATATTTATCATATATATAAATATATATATTTATTCAATACTAAAAATTATTCTATAATATTTTAATTTCATCCATGATAAAAATGAAAACATCAGTCATGTATAAATGCGGTCTACCACCATCATGATTGGGGTATATATTTTTTTAAAACATATTACATGAATATTAATGTAGTATTTTTGATATTTTAAAATACTAATTATACTATAATTGATATTGTTTAGAAAATTAAACCAATACACCTTTGACCATGGAAAACTTGTCATTTCTATTTTGGACCAAATGACCAGAAAATATCTGACATAAACTCAAGCAATTTATTAAATAAATAGAACATAAATGAATTAACTTATATTATTATCGTGTAATTACCATGAAAATGGTTCTTAATAAATAATAAAATATATGGTAACAATTTCAAAATATAAAATTTGAACATCATGAGTCTAGAAATGAGGTAATTGATTTTTCATTTAGATAATGTTTTAAAAGTTTTAATATATTCAATTAAATTTTTTCCCTTAATATCATTAATATTAATAATTTTTCTAGAATCATAATTTTTATATTCAAATGTGTGATAAAATTTATTTTAAATAACTATTTTTATTGTTTTATAATGTTTTATATATGAATCATTTTAATGGTTTGTATATAGATCCTTAACTAATTAACTTAAAAAGTGATAAATGAATGTTTACATAACATTTCCTTGTTGAATGAATTTTCTATGAATTAAAACTAATATAAAAAATTAAAAATTAGGCAAAAATTTTATTGGTATTTAAAATAATATAAAATTACAATTGTTTTGATAATTTTTAGTTTTTTAATCTATTTAAATGAAATGGATATGTATTCTCATTTTTATAAGACAACTGAATGTGATTTTTATTATGGGAAAAAATTATAAAACATTTTAATTTTATAATGGAACTATATGATATTATGTTCTTCAATAGTTATTTAGTTTTGTATATTTTTTATATTGATTGGTGGGTCTGATAAAACCCTCCAATCTACTAGGTACTGATTTTTCGCCTAGGAATATATTTTTTAATAAAATGGATTTATCATTCTATTAGAAATGGTGATTATATGATTGATTTGATTATTATGTCCTGAGGTTAAAAAACTTATTTTTACTTCCTTCAAATATATTTTTATTGTTTTTTATTTTATATGATAGAGAATGAGATTATGATTAAGAGATTATTTATGAATTTTTTATAAAATATTTATTTTCCAAGAAAATATTTCTTTACTTTTAAAAAACCTTATAGAGTAGTTTTTTTCTTGGTTTTATTATTTTGATATGGTTTTAGAAAATCATTGTTATATAATTCTTGTTATATGTTTAAAAGAATAATTTTCTGAGATGAAATATTAAAACACAAAAAATGTAATTTTTTTTATTTTATTAAATTCCAATTAACTAACCTATGAATTTCAATTTTATATCCCTTATTGTGTTTTCTTTTATTATCCAAAACAGTATAATTAATTTCAAAATTACATATTATTTTTAGGACTTATATCAATGTAAATAGTGAAATATCTTGAATAAAGAAAAATAGCCTGAATGAAGTAAGAGTGTAAAGATAAGAACTTGTATTTATGGAAAAGAAATGTATAGTATGTGTAAATGTAATAATTTTTATATTATGGATTTTATAAATCGATGAAAATATAAATACAACGGCCCTCTAAATGAATGAGTTCATAATAATTTATATAATACTCAAAGTCACTGATATATAATGTCACAAGGAATTATAACAATAACTTCCAGGATTAATGATACTAGAGTAAAGCCCATAAGGGGAGATGACATGATAAATTTTTCAGAAATTGGTCCTTCTCTGTGAATAAAGAAATTATAGACACTGTATAAGTTATGGTATAAAAAATTTACATTTATATCATTGATTTCATTTTGAAAAACATAATTTTATTGAATGGGTTGGGTGTATGGGTTGGGATAATGAGTGTAGAGATATTATTGATATTGAATATATTTAAGTGTTAAAAAAATAGATTAGGATATATTTTTTATTATAATTTTTTTGAATTTACATTATATATATATCATAGAAGTATCATTTTATGTAATTATTATGGTAAATATTGATTTCTATAAAATTCAAAATTGTTTTTACACTAATCATTGCTCACGTAGACATAAAGTCGGTTAATTTTTATATTATTAATATTTAATATGTGTGGATACTCCTTTCTTCAGATAGTAAAGTATTTATGATTTTTACTTGTTTCTATATCCACCTTTACATTAACGAACAATTGGTTGGAGAGGAATACTGACATTGGAGATGATGTGGTTGTTTTTAAAAAAACTCATGGTGGGGGGGGGGGGATTGAAGAGCTCAATTGGATTATAATTAATAGTTAAATTGGTAGTATTTATAACTAATAAAGAAAAAAGGAACACCTTTAATAATAGGATGAGGATATTTATTAATAGTATGGTTGAGTAATGAGATTTGGAGACTAAATAGATCAGTGAATAATTAATGAAAATATCTCTTATACATATATATATGAAAATTATGTTTTTGTACTCCATAGAATTTCTAGATTGATTAAAATAATAATTTAGACATTTGATTATTTTTTCCATTTTTATAATGGAGATTCTTAAAAAAGATGTTGGATAAAAATAATAATCTCTTCAATTGTTTGTATTGATTTTCATGAGATGAATAGACTTCATAAATATTATTGAAGGAAGAAAATTATAGTTTGATGTTTAAAAAAATCCATCATGAAATACGATAGTATAATGTTTTATCGAGTGAAGGAGGTCATTTGGGTGAGGTTTTTAGTTCATTTGGAACAATTTAATGAAAACCTCAGATGGATGATTATGTTTTATACAGGTTTTAGATATTCTATAATTCAAGATATAGAGAAAATTATCTTATTACTCTTTCCATAAATTTCATTTCTACAATGGTGTAGAGAAATGATAATGAATTGGAAAAACTCTAAGTTTTATTTATTCTTAAGAATGTCGAATTTGGAATGGAATAACAATTTTTTTAATTACTATGTATATTTAATAAACGTTACTTGAATCTTGTAGATTTGATAAAAACACTTTATAAGTAATTTGGATTTCAAATTTCATTTTTGGAAAATTCTATAATGATCATAAAATACTCAGTAAGATTAATAAACATTTAATAAGAGTAATTTATATTTAAGGATGATTCCAGACATTATAAGAATCATTTAATTTTTATATGACTCAAATAATATTATTGAATTTCATCATCTGAAAAATTATAACCGGTACCTTATCAGTAGAGTAATTGAATATTAATTATTAACACATATGAAAAATCATGGGATGAAAATGAAAAATGAAAATAACAAGAACATGGATATATATGAAAATATAGTTTATTCCATAAATTTATCATGACCATCAATTTGTGAGATTATTATGACACTTAAAATTAAAAATCATGTTATTTTTAATTCCTGGGAATTAACATCACAATAAAAATATATTCATATGTATTATATTTAAGGATAAAGGACCAACATGTGTAGTGTTTAATGTATGATAGTTATTTACACCATTAGTATGTGCTTCTACACCAAGAAACTTTGTTCGTGAGAACTTGAATTCAACCTTTGAAAAAAGAAAATAATAAATATTTATTTTTGAAGTAAAGTGGGGACCTTCTTATTATAACCTGAATAAATAAATCCCGAACATCATGAGTTTTTTAAATTTTATTGAATAATGATTAAGATATAAGTTTCAATTTTCCAATTTAGTGATAAAATATCCCTATCATCTATGAAACAATTATTTAATTATTTATAATATAGAAAAATAGGGTATAATTTGAATAAAACAATAAGAGAAGAAGAAGAGGGGTATTTAAATTAAATCAAAATCTTTATATGATAATGATAATGATATTATATATATCATAGATATATAATGGTTGTATAGAGGCAGTAAAACATGGGAATTGAAGAAGCAAAAGGATATGAGAGACACTACTTATACAATGTTTGAGAAAATGAAGAAGGTTATTGGTTGGAAAACTATCCTTCCCTATGATATTCAAATATCATTGGATTTGAGTGTGACAACTACGATATTAGATATATATAGAGTAAACATCAACATACACACTACCCTAAAGATACATGTTATTGATGAAATGTTTATTGGTTTTTTTGAATGATTGATTAGATACTCACAAAAGGGCATAAAAATATTCTATAGGAAGGACATATATTTTGGAATATTTATCAGACTATAGGGAGCCAATATAAAGAATATTTTATGTGGATTTTAAATATTTTTTCATATATTTCCCTCTATTATACTCACCTATATTTATTATCTTCAATGAATGTAATTTAATTATTCTCACATGTTATTTCTATATCGAATATAGGACATGAGATATTAATCAGACCCAGAAAGGAGTATGTATCCATATTAAGGAAAATAATTATAAATCACTATAATTTATATAATATAAATATAGTTATATCTAAATAAGGAGAGACATTTTCAATAAAAATTTTAGACCTTAATTAGTGGAAAACAATAGAATAAATTATAAAATAATAAATAAGGTAGTATATCATATTCAACTCATATTTATATGTATATATATGGATCATTACACATAACAAAGTAAATAGATATTTATATGATATCATAGTTGATTTTTTAATAATGCATTGATTATAAAATTTGATATTTATCTTGGGTGAAATGTTATATGGGAATCATAACTATTAATAGATATTTATATATGTTTTATAATTATTCTATTAATAGATAAATAGTCTGGGTATCTATGAAAACAAATAGTAGAATAATTTATTTCTAGAAAAAGAAGAATTAATATTTAAGTATATAATTAACATAGATTATGGATTTCGCTATTGCATTCTATATTTTCAATACTAGATATCCATATATAGGATTCATATTTCTACTGACTATGAACCCAAACCATAATTTCATAGTTATGTTATATATGTTTTCTAATAAATGTGGATTTATTAAAATATACAATTAAACTCTTAAAACATCTTAGAAGATCATCAATGATCCATAGTAAACATTCCTTTCTGTATTGGTTATATTTTTAAGTATCGTTGATGTGGAATCATGGATTGTCATTGAATCAAGGGAATTATGTCGATATACATTCAATCTCATATATTCTCTTGTTCTCTATCCTAAATCTAGGCCATGGGATGTTATATCTTCTAATCTATTAGATTATATCTTTTTTCATGGTTTTGGTAGGGATAGATATATTTAACACATTGGTTTCATCTTAGACCAATGGTTTTGGAATTATCATCGATTTCTCATTTTGGTAGATGTATTTGATACTTGATAAGAAAATTAAAAATCCAATTATTTTGTGTTTTTTAGTATGATTAAATAATTATTTTTATATTATGATTTTTTCAAAATCATATATTTTCCAAAAAAATATGTGTTTAATATAAAAATAGTTTATTTAATTTTGGGTGAGGGTTATATCCTTTGAGGTTTTATATTAAAAAAGATATTTTTTATAAAATGGGATTGATTATTTTTTTAGGGGATGATTGAATTATTTTTTATTGATTTTTATTTATTTTTATGAGTGTAGATCATGGATTGAAATTTGTTTTTTGTTATGATTCACTTATGGTGTTTATGATTTTGATTTCTAATTTTTAATGAATTATTTATAATATTTTTCATGTTCGGTGGCTTCCTAATAAATGAAAATTATATGGAAAGTATTTTAAATATCACTAATATAAAATATGGGTAATGGGGGAAATTAGAGATTGTTCATTATAGTGTGGAATGTTTGGATTAAATGTATATTATATAGAAACAATGCGCCATGATATTTAAAATTATGTGTGTTGGGTTTTGGAATATAACCATTTAATGATTTTTTTTAAATTCTTGTACTCAGTAAATTGTTATTCTATTTTGATAGGTTTAGTGAAAATATACTTATTTTATGTAGCAAGATTAAATAACTGGATCATATTTTCCTTTTAAATATCCATGATATATATTTTGAGAATGGGTATTTATTAGTGTTTCGGTTGAAAAAATGTTTTTTCATGTAATGATTTTGGGAAATCGAAATATTTCAATAATTTTTTGGGGTAAATTTGGAATATTTGAAATTGAGGATTTCAGATTGAAAACATGGTTTTTAAATTTATCGGAAATTGTAGATTCATAAGTCATGTTCCATAGATCCATGATAGTGATAGAAAAATTGGATTTGGTGGATTTTGTGTCAAATTAAATAATTTTATAAAATGTTATCATATATACATTGTTATTTTTATTTGATATTGTTTTTTTCATTTTTTCAATGGAACAATAATTTCTAAATTGTTTTTTCTTGAATACAATTACATCCAGATACATCATTATTTCTATTTATAATATTCATTTTGTTTTAATTTATTCCTAACCTAGTTTATATTGTCCCCAACCACTAGTTTTCTACCATATGGGATTAATTAGTCATCTAGAATCCATGTGGAAGTCGAACTAATGTACTAGGGTTTATATATCTAGTTTATGTGATTAATGTAATAGTATAAGGGTATTGGATGTGTTTACTGTATTTTGAGTCAAATAGATTGAAATAAACATATTTCTGATAAATTTTACGTGATTGATTTTAAAGTTTTTTCTATATACTCAAAATAAATCATTTTATTTTACATAACTAAATTTTGTCGACAAATTTTATTTTTTTTCATTTTGAATTTGTATATATAAATATCTGGATTTTATTATGAATACATATATTTAAGAGGTTTAATTTTTTTGGGAGACCATAATATTAATTATATATATTTTTTTATTCTTTATATATATATAAATATATCATGTGAATTTTAGGATAGTGAGTATTTATTTTATAATGTTATATAATTGAAGGGAATTTAATCGAAATATATGAAATGAATTGATGATTATTTTCTTGTTAAATATTTCAATCATTTGAAAGATTATAAATTATATTAATTTATTATATCTACATGTAATTATAGCTTCTCTTGGAAATGTATTAAATAGGAAATACATTTCAATTATCTGGCATGGGATGGTTCATAAATTTTCAACGAGTAAGAGAGAAAACCACCATCATTTTTTTAGAATAATATATATCATTATATAAATATTTTGTTGATCTGATATAAACTATGGGTTATTGTATTATTATTAAATAAGGATATATTTTTACCAATATGATTGTGAAAAATATTTAAATCCAATTTTTGAAACCTTTTTCAATATTTTAAAATTTAATATGAGCAACAAGTTTTCCCATCTAAGAAAATAATTAATAATACAACTTAAAACGGGAATTTAACAATTATTAACTAATTATACAGATGTTTATAATACTAAATCCTTTAAATGAATTTATATTTTTAATATATTTCAAATTTAATTGTGCTATTTATAATGATATTATTTCATACAAGCTTTGATTTTTATTAAAATGGTTGACAATGTGAATGAAATCATTGAATCATTAAAAAAAACATATTGAATAGATTTGTAATGTAATGTTTGAATAAAATTAAGAGGTATAAATGATTATGATGTAATATTATCTTGGCAGTAGTAGAAGTTAAAAAACACATGTCATTTTGTATATTGGAGGTGAATGGTGGTTGATTGTCCTTTACATGTCGCATGTCCTTATATTTTGATTTCGTCCTTCCTGACATAGTAAGGAAAAGAAATTTAATACATGGGATTAAAAGGGAGTACCAATACGTTTTATTCAAATTTTTAAATTTTCAGAATGGATTGGTCTAACATTAGGATTTTTTATTGTAACATTTTATCCAAGGTATGACATAAATAATACATAAACAAATTTTCAATGAAATATATAAGAATTATTGAATAAAAAATTATTAGTAAATATTTACAGGAACCCTATGTAACATATGTAGTAATTTTATTTACTAACATATCATAAAAATTTATGGACTTCAAAAAAAATTTATATTCATGTTTTAAATTTGAAATAAAATGGTAAATATAAACATTCATAACTTTCTTTAGTATTTAATTTAAAATTTATCAAAAATTATTCACATGAAATATCATAAAGTAAATAAATAAGAATATATTTCCATAAATAAATACAATAATTTATAATTGAAAATTTATAGAAATACTCCTGAATATAACTGTTTTATAATCCATAATTATGGTATTAAAAATTAAAATTGAATAAATGACGCATAATGTTCAATTTTTAAAATTTTTAATTTAATATATTATAATATAAATCGTAATTATATTATATTTGAAAATATATTTAATTTAAAATAAATATAATTCTAATAAATATTTCCATATAAAAACTAATAAAACTAATAAAATATTATACATTCCCTTCTATGAAAAGTAATAATTTTATAATATTAATGATATAAAATTTTATTCATTGTATATGTTTGGACAAGAGAAGAATTTGTATTTTAATTTTGGAAAATGGTTTAGTTTTTACTATATAAAAAACAATACATAAAATTTCATTATAATTAATTTTTTAACATAAAATAAATTAATTAAAAAGATAAATGTAATTACAATTAATAATTGAAATAACATAATTTTTATTTGAATATATAACAAATAATTTGGAATGAGTGTGAGAATTTATAATAATTAATGGTATCAAAGGTTCATAAAGGTGAATTAAATAGTGTAAAAATAATATATATATATATATATATATATATATATATATATATTTGAGAAAGATTAAAATACATTCTTAATGATGTAATAATGATCAGTTAGTGATTTTATGATTGAAAATACAGAGGCTTGTTTTCATTAACTAGCTAGGTTAATCCATCCACTAGACAACTATGTCAACTAGTGGATTATGCTGAAGGGTTTTCCCATTTCTTATAGTCTTGAATCAAGTGATATATCCTTAGAGATACTCAAATGGGAATGATTAAACAAATAATTATTAACACATAACATTCACATAAAATTTATAAATGACCTCTCTCCTTTTCAAAGTTCTATGAAAAAAATTAACAATGTCGCATCTTATTATGACCCAAATGAGGTGTAACAAGAAGTAAAACTCACATAACCACTATAAATAAAATTATAATAAAGAGAGGATCCAAAATATAAAGAATACATGGATTACCAAAACAATAGGAAAACAAATAATTTAAGAAGAACCAAAGGTACGAGAAATCATATCAAAGTGTCATAGTCAATATCCTTCAATAATATCATACCACACATTGGGATTAAATATAGATCAAGGAATTATAAATCATATATGCAATTATTGAATCCATGAGTCCTAGATAGGGTGTGATCTCAATAGTCTAGTAGCTAATAATTGAAAACTATGTGTAACTACCTTTTCTAAACATTACAAAACTACTACTCAAAAATTAAAATTTTCGATATTATAGTTTTATCAATTATAGATAAAAAATACAAAAAATATTTCTAAAAATAGTTATACAAACAACAATTTATTTTCATAAACCTTATTTTACATATTATTATAAAATATTTCTTTTCATAATATTCATTTGAAAAAAACATATATAAAACATATTTTTAACTAAATAATAAACAGTATTGTTAAATAATTTAGTCCAGTAAAAAAAGGAAACATCCAAGTAGTAAAAATGGAAAATAGAATATATTTCATGAAAAAAATCGATGTGGAATTAAT
This sequence comes from Viscum album, assembly GCA_963277665.1. Lineage (NCBI taxonomy): Eukaryota > Viridiplantae > Streptophyta > Magnoliopsida > Santalales > Viscaceae > Viscum > Viscum album. Next base: position 1,986,340,482 of record OY728119.1, read on the forward strand.
AATAAATGCTTAAAAAATTAATAAACTAAGATCATAAATAGTGAGTAATGTTTATTTTCTATAATGGTATATGAGTCATAGAAACATTCTAGAATTTACATTAGATGACACAATTTAAACTGAAGTCGGAATCATATTTTTGATTATCTATGCATTATGTGGTATATAACAACATCCAAACACCCTCAAATGGTCTCAATTATGTTATTTTGGTGAAGCCTTTTTGAATTCCCTAGAAATTGTGATATATTCTTTTTAATAAGGACAATAGCTAATCATCTCTCCAACCCTCACCAAGATTCCTAAAATCTTTTTGAATGGAGAAACATTTAGCGTGGTAATATTTAAAGTGTAATCAATGTCATCACACCTCATAAAACACCCTTAAGATAGCACATTAAAACATATATAATAGAAAAATTAACAATATAAAACAAATGGTACACTATTAAACCAACAATATTGGGAAAAAATTTGGGATTTACATGGACAATGCAGGTTTTAAACAATCCTTAAATTTATAACATTATTTGAAACCCATTTTATAACATTATATTTTCAATGAAAAATAGTTTCCTAGAATGAAATGGGATTTATTAATAAACAAGTTACTTTTTAGGTAAAATAATTTTTTGGAATCAAATTTTCAAAATCATAGTGTCTTTAAGATACTAATGATAATAAATACATTTAGAAAATTAATGAAAAAACTATGAAATGATAAATAAATCAAAAAAAATTATAAAAAAAAATATATATATGAAAAGATAAAAAAATTTCATTTAGTTTTATGAAAAACTATTGTATACCAAATATATGTTACCCACATAAAACCCTATGAGAAATACTGAATTTTACTTGTGAAATAATAAAATCTTTTAAAAAATATCCTAAATATTTAACTTATTTGAAAAGAACCATATTGAACATTAATAGTGAAATAAAATATTTATTTTAAAAAGTGAAAGAACAATTAGACACCTCAGTATAAATTGAATTTTACAATTAGAGGAAAACAAGGAACCAATACACTTAAATAGTGAATAGATAAGTCAACCCCCATTTTTTTCAGTGTAATAAATCCCAATGATTAAACCATAAAATCTTGAATTAAAATAAAAAAAATGTTAGGATGAATTACTGCCTTTTGGGGTTTTTAAGGAGATTTAAACTTTATAAATGAAGTGAAAACTAGATTAATGGGGGATATATTGGGAGATATAACATTTCCTTCAACTATCACAAGGAAATACACCAATTCACATTGAGAAAATGTGTTATGGGGTGGAAAGAAAATTATAGACTAAAAATTAGAAAGAATACTGTAAAATAATGATTTATAATACATGGAAATGATTAATTGTTAAGATACATAGTTTATTAAATATTGATCCTACTACCAACCTATAATTGGACACTATTGAGAACCATGTGATTTGACCACCCCATTAGACTAATCATTTAATGGAATGAAATAAGAGACTATTTGAAAAATATTATATTAGTTGCATGCTTCCTTCAATAATAGCACTAACAACGCTAGAAAACTATTCACCCTGTCAAAGGCCTCATAAATTCATAAAATTATAAAACACTCCACCTGAAACACATAAAAAATAATATAAAACAATAAAACATTATATTGAAACTAAAAAATATGTTCTGAAAATTCACCCCACCTTAACAAGTTTAACCCTAAAAATTCATTGCATTAAAGATTAATTTCTTATAGAAATCATAAAGAGAAAAATCAGAACAAAAAAAACATTTAAAAATAATTCATATACCATTTAACCAGAAAAAATGAAAAATTTTCCAAAACCATAATTCACTCACAAAAGACCCATTATATTTTATACTTTGAAATACAATATATGTTACATAACATGTGTCAAACAATAAAAACAGAGTAAAAAATAAATCATATTAGTAATAAATTATTAATAATTCGTTAATAAGGGAAATTTTTTTATTCTATAATTGTTATTAATTATACATGAGAAATAATTAATGTTAGTTAATATTAATAAAATTTATTTTCAATTAGTGTCCATTATTATTATTATATTTTTTTAAGAACATATAATTACCTATTATATAATATAAATTTGAAAAATTATGAATCGTTTTTTAATTTCACATAAAAAATTATCTTATGGTCTGTTTTTTAGTAGTTTAAAAAATAGTTTGTTTTTGGGGATTAATAATGATTATCAATTTTTTAATATCAATCACATTTAGTAAATTATCTCATTATATAATTATGTTGAATATGTGTGAAAATATTTTAAAAACAATTTGTATATTATAAATTATAACAATTCATTTCAAAATAATATGTGGAATTTATAAGACATGCTCTTACAATTTTGAAATTTATATATATTTTTAATGAAAACTTGTTTTGAATATTTCAAAATTTATTATCACATAATGAAAAGAAATTTTTGATTCATTTTATATTATAGAAAATTATTTTTGTATTATAATTGTTATTATTATTTTTTCTTATCAATTAAAATGATATGTATATCAAGATTGGAAATATTGTTCTTGTAAAAAATAATATTGTCCAAAAAGGGTATTACATGATACATGAGGAAACATTAATATTAATTTTTCTACTCATATAATGTTGAAATAATAAAATATTTCTTATATTTGATATAATAATATTAAAATCACTTAATATGGCTTATTTCCTTTTTGTGAATATATTTAGATTGTTATCATTATTGTTTTATTACCATGATAGTGTTGAAATAATAATTTTATATTTTTTATATTTTTAATACCAGGGTAATTTTAATGAATAAATTATATTTAAAACCATTAAATAATAAATTTAATATTATTTATTAATAGATATATAACTATATCATAACTCATTTAATTTTTAATCGAACCAAATACGATTAATAATCAATAATGGTCAAAATGCAATTTATATAGTTATACTATTTCTAAAAAATATATATGTTTAAATATAAAACATTGTATTATATTTTTTAGAATTTTAATTCGATTAAATAGATTTAAAATTTCTTTAAAAGAGACCAATATTTTGTTATAAGGGTCTTGTTATATGTTTTAAAAATTTAAAAAATTCGAAAGTCATAAACTAGTTAGCTAGTTTAAAAATAAAATTTTAAAACATAAAAAAATAATTTTAATAGTAATAAAAATGATTATAAAATTTTTAAGAAGGCATTTTTAGTGTTTTTTGACCAAATTTCACCCAAATATCAATAGTTTCAGTTTTTTTATAGACCTTAGAATAATGTATTGGAATAATTAAAATTTATGGGCTGTTTACGAAGGTTCCTTTCTTCACTATTAAAAAATGGAGATCACTCAAAACCATTCAAATATAGACCCGAATTTAAAATAACTCATCTAAAATAATCCATTTTACTCTCACTATAATAATATCCCATAAATATATAACCCTGGTCACTCAAAGTTAGAGTATAACCTTCAATATTGAGAGAACATTCAAGGAAAAACAAGACAATCAACATAAGTATTTTTTTACCATTATGTTTTTTTATTTGTATTACTTTGCCAAATAATGAATCACCATACTATTATTGTAACATAATTATAATTATTATAATAGTATTTTTTATTTAAATAATATAATTGTTAGTTATTCATTTCAAACCACATATAAGAGAAAAATAAAAATGTTTGTGTGTTGCTCAGACTACTGCCTCAATAAAGAGATGTAATTTTTTTGTTACCTATTTTCAATTTTAATATTAATTGTATTGATGAAGAATACATATGATGTATAAAATATTATTATGTTCATTAAATTTCATTTTAAATCCACCTTCTTCCCATCCCACGCTTTGAGAAATCGGAATGCCTATCAAGCATATATGTAGATTACCACTTCTATGATGAATCTTTTTTTTAGTTTTTTCTATAATTTCAAAAATAATATAAAAATATTCCAATATGGTTAATGATTATTATTAAATAAATACATAATCGTAATAATTTGTCATTAGGAAACTCCTTAACCATACTAGCTATCCAAGTTAAAGGTTGTCCAAATTTCGGTATGTTAACCACCCTCATTAATGTTCTTTGAAATAAAATTATGTATGACTATGGGGACATGAACATTAATTACATTATGATGTATCATTTTTATAAATATTAGTATATGTTTCTAGAAATAAAATTTTATTTATTTAACATAATATGATTGTAATATGTTTTTCATAAAATTATCTTAATAAGTTATCATAAAATCATTTTTAAAATAACAAAATTGAAAGACATGATTGATGAAATAAGAAATTTTAAATTATTTTATGTTATATATATTAGAATCTTATATGATATAATGATAGGTACCTTGGTATTCTATAATTGGTAATTTTATCAAAATTATGAAACATGGGAAAACCAATTTTTGTTATTTTACACTGATAGTCATAATATGCTATAAGATAATAATGTTATCAAGATAAAGATTTATAATAATACATATAAAAATTTAAAATTTAATATTAAGTAAATTTTAATGGCTTTTTATTAGTTTTTTCTTTTTATGGGAAGTTTTAGTATTATAAACTAATCAATAAAGTAAGGTAAGTGTTTGTTGTCTAAAGTGCAATTACATAAAGGCATGATTTCATGTTTTAGACACATAGATATTGAATGAAAAATAGATAATTCCAGATATATTTCATATATGAAAAATATCATTCAATTAAATATATTTTATTCCCAATTTCATTGTATCCCTTTAACTTCTCTTTAACTATTGAAGTACCATTATCTAAAGGAATTTTCATCTAGATTTACACTTCATTAAGACATGATTGTATTTCACACCCATTTTCATTTAATATATTTTTATAATACATATATAATAAAGTATAACATGAATTAAATCATATTTAATGGTATTATATTTTCATTTTCATGCTCATTATCCTTCATGTGTTTTGACCTTAATTTTACAAAAGTAATTGGGATTTATTTCCAATATCCTTAAAAAAATCAAGACCTCAAAAATGTGATCATCTATTTAGGGAATTTGATTGAAAATTTATTATAATTATTATATAATTTTATTCTCATATTTATACATTTTGAAAACATCAATTCTTATTTACTATATTTTACATTTAAATATTTAAAATATTATATTAAATATGGGCTTTTAATAATGTTATTTCAAATTGTTCTAATGTTTCTCCATCATATCTAAAATAAAAGTTATATCATCAAGTCCAATTTTTTCAAAAAAATATTATATTTTATTCATATTTTTATTATAGATGATTCATTTTAATTTTATGGGTTTTCAATGTATACTTAATTATTTTATTGATAAGATTATTACCTTATAATGTTTCAATTATAATGTCGAATTTAAGTTTACTTTATTAAATAATATCATAAGTGAAAACATTTTAATGTATTTTATCTTATGTTTTTCAAAAAGCATTATTAAATTTCAAGGAATGTTTTAGTAACTATACATAATAAGGTTTAATAATGTTTCTTTTCCATTTTAAAAAATATTAATCTAAAATAATTTTCACTTAAATTTAATAATATGACATTGTCAAAACATTTTTATTTTAACATATATGTACCCTATAATTCTATTATTCATGATTTGATCATTTAGTCAACATTTATAAGTTTTTCTAAAATTATTATTACTTTATAGAAGGATACATATGTTAATATATTATTTCATAAGTTCATATTATGTGATTTTTTGGATGTTTTATGAAACCAATTCATTTTTCCAAGTATTATTTATGAGATGAAGAATTATTTAATTCCAAGTGAATCATATATGTGTTTATTATTAAATGGAAGGTATATATACCAACTTAAAATATATTGGATAATGTATTATATCTCATGAGAAAAAAATGGTTTTTAAACAGGTTTCAACGTCACATGGTTCAGAAATAGTAATTATGATAATTCACATATCTAATCACAATTTTAAATGCAAATAGGTTATCAATTATCTTGGTTCAAAATGGGTGATTTTGATAGTGATATTAAATACTCCCAATTTTATATTTGAATAGGGAACCAAGATGCTAGGGTCAAAATGGATGAGAGTGATATTGTAAAACAAAAATTATAATTCTCTATGTGAATAGTTTATCATGTTTATAAGATCAGAAATGGTTAGTGTGACGGTATTAAGTTATACTCAAAAAAATTTCATGTAAATTGTTTAGAAATTACATAGGTTTATAAATAGTTTTTGTGAAGGCATTCAACTCTATTCAAAATTTATCATTTGAATAGGTTGGAGACGATACGTATTTACATGTATATGAAATATAATGATTGTGATTGTGACACATGTTCAAGTTTTTTAACATGTTTTTACATGTTTTCATGATTATTACTTATTTTCAAAGTATTTTTTAATTTTATATATTGCCGACATGTTTTAGGATTATTGATAAATATTCTAAACTGGGTAATTTTTTTTTGTTTCATAATGGTTTTTCTTATGATAGTATGTTTCTCTATTATGTTTTAATATTTTTATAAATGGTATTTTAAACATATGATAGGTTATTTAAAAAGTGTATAAATTCTACATCATAATTATTATCTAACACTTTATGAAATTTATATATATATATAAAATTTATCCTCCCCAATTTCATATATTTGTAATACCAATGTAATAATGATTATTACATCATTTGATATATCTAGAAAGGTTCTATATGATCATGGTTATTTATAAAAAATTTCATGTCCTTTCAAATAATATATTTTGTATATAGTCTCCCCCAAATTAAACCATTCGATTATTAGGTTATATGACTAAATGTGAAATGAATTACTTGTAATAGGAAATTATTGTATAATTCTTGTCATGTTTATCTTGTGTCACTTAAATTCATATCATTATAGGGTTTAGATGTTCATTAGATTGTATTATATGTTTCTGGATATTTGTAAAGTTTCCTGTTATTTTAGGGTTATAGAAAAATTTTAAAAGAACCATAAGGTGTATCTACGAATTTTTTATACTATTAAATATTTTAATATATTTAGTGTGTGGTTTCAGAAGAAATAAATCCCTATTTGGATACTTGAAAGTGGAAAAATATGTGTATTAGAAGAACTAACATGTAATCATCCAAAAAATCATTTGATGAAGAATTAATCAATCATCACCATGATGCACAATTAGTTAGTCAAAGACTAAACTCCAAGATAGGAACTCATTGGATGTATGGTTTGGATAATCATATTCTCTTTATGAAACACAACGAAGGATTTAATTCCTAGTTACTGTGACTGATATTTTGGGAAACATAAGATAACAAAAAATAATGTACCCATGGATAGTCCAAGGGAGATAAATTATTAAAAATTCATGACATAAATTAAAGGATTGAATCATATGGTGAAATAATGGATTCATTATGAAATAAATATTAGGAATAAACATTAATATTCATATTCTCTAATTAATTGATATTATTATATACATTTTGGTTTTATTATTTGGTTATGTTATAATCCTGAAAATGAATTTATGATATGTATGACTCTATGAACTCATTATAAGAATAATTGGGATAAGTAGTGTCCCACGATTAAAAAAGGGTAATGATATTTATATCTCAATATATCATATATATTATGAATCTTGTTGATATTTTAGCACATTCTATAGTAAAAAATAAATATTTTTCATTTAAATAATTTATTTAATTGGGTCATAATGTAACAACCAGTGATTTGGGATCTATTAAAATACATAATATGTTTTATAACATGTGTCACACTATACACCCAAAATAAAAAAATCACAAAATATTGACAATTAAATATTCGTAAATCTTAAACACAAACTAAGATGGTAAACCATTACTAGTTATTACCTTTAGAAGGTAAATAATCAATCTACGATAATATAAGAAATTTATTTTTATAATATTTTTTTTTCATAGTATATATTTTCTTTTAAAAATTTATATTTATATATTTTGGAATTTAAAATCAATAATTTAATATCAACTTATGAATTTCTCATAATTTATTTTTCTTAAGGTGTATTTTTCAAATGTTTCTAAAATAGTCATGTATATGTGAATAGTAATGAATACCGATTTATAAATTTCATCACCATTAAGATCGTATTTAATTTTATAAATAAATTAAATGTTTAGAAAACATTTGACCTATTAAATATTATATTATAATTTATAATAATTTTTTTAATATTCTGCATTTACTATATAATCCCAATCTCAAATATTTTGAAAACTTTTACAGTGTGTAAATGCATACTATTGTTTAACTATATTGATTGGTTAGTTATAACATGATGAAATATAAATTTATTTTATTAATGAATACATAAATACTTATTGGATGATAATAAATATTTAAAATTCATCAAAAACAATTGAATTTTAAATTTAATCATAATAATACAACCTTTTTATTGAAAATGAGCATATTTTTAAAATGGGTTTTTATGTGATACATGTGATATGATTAAGGTTAACTACTCTTCACATTAAAACATAATTTGACAAAAAATTTATTATTTATATGTTAAAAAATTATTATTATTTAAAATTTTGAATTCCAAATTTTGGAATATATTTATATTGTTATGAATAAAGTAAATTTCAATGATATGGGTCAAAATATTATTTTAAAATTATGTTTTTATTAATATCAAGAAATCTATATGGAAGAAATTTAATATAAATCCACCAGGAAATTAGTTTAATATGATGCATAAACACATAAATTAATATATTAACACTAATTTAATTGTTAATTAATAATATATAATATAAAGAATCAATACTAAAAAAATAATTTTTTCAAATGAAACCATTTTTACGCATTAATAATTATAATTTAAATGTATGTTTTATTATAATTATAATTTAAATTGGATTATTTTTTTTATCTTTTAGTTCAATAATTCTTGAATTTTTTTTATACGGGATATGGATTGTGTTAAATAAATCCAAAATCACTTAGTTAAATCCTTTTTACGTAAATGGAAAGTAAACGAAAAATATGTAAAAACTTATTGGAAATGTCTACGTAACATGTTTTAAAAATGTTTGGAAATCCATTTTTGAATCTTTATTGACCCAAATGAAACCCACAATCAAATATAACATAACATTTTTACCATTTACCATAACATCCCAAACATTAATTTAAAATATGTTTATTCTCAATATTTTCATTACAAGTAGCAGAAATTCTTAAACGAATTGAGATATATTAAAAAATTAATATAATCATTTCAATATTAGAGGTTAATAATATCATTTAATGAATTAGGAAATATATTTGTTATTTTTCTACTTAATAATATTTTATTGACTAATTAGTAATCATTATGCACAACATTTTTAGCACTATAATTTTATGCTTCAAAATGATATTTTATTAAAATATTGATTTTATTTAAATTTAGTTTGTTGAAAATATATTTATTTTTTTAAAATTATAATTTAATTAAATTAATTATAATTTTTAATATCTATGTATAAAAATGATCTTATAGTTAATTTTTTGTATTTTTATGAAATAATTGATTTTTCATTGAATAGTTAAAAATTATAATTTTTCAAATTCTATCATTATTTTTCATTATATTATATAATTTCATCAGTCTATAATATTTTATGATTAATTACTATGTTTAATAATTAAATATTATATAATTATTTATATTTTATTCCAAAATATTCATGGTTTTAATTTATGTTAATATTTATGGTAAAAAGTGTATATTTCTAAAAAAAATTATAGCATTGTATAATTTTTTGTTAAAATTGATTTCAAGATCATATATATATATATTTAATCATGTAAAATTGATACAATATTTGGAATTAGTACATTCATATGTTGTAAATATGTCCATTTAATCTTTTATTATTAAAAATAGTAACGGTTGAAAATATTAGTGGCCTTAGTATGGGTAAATATAGTGAAATAGGATTAAAACAATGATATAAGGTAAAATAATAAATAAATAAATAATTTAATTTAATTTCATGTGATAAATACATCCACATCCATCTGAAATTAAAATATAGGTAATTGTGGTGCTATGTTCCTTCGATAATGGCATTTATATTATTTTTAATGTAGAGAATTCCAAAATGCATACCTCTTGACTATCATATGTCTGATTTTTTAACATATCACTAAAAAGTATATATGTTTGGTTTTAATTTGTTCTTTTGAATTTCAACTAGTCTTTTAATCATGGTCATTTTTTAAATTTTTGTGAATTTTTTTTTACCACAAATGCTTACTGAACGACGACAGAGTCCTTGTGCGAATAATAGGAAAATGGAGAATATTATTTTCAAAACACCATAAGTAATGTTTATTTGATTATTTAATATTCCCCATGAAAATATATTTTTAACATTAAATATTTTGTATTTTTAACAATTTTTATGTATTTAATTTGTTATCGTAAATCCTTTCTGATCAATGTAATGGAATAGTGTTTAAAATAAAATTAATTATATTTTATAAAAAAGAAAATTTTATTAAATTATTTAAAATAAAAATAATCTTGAATAAGGGATATTTGGGTAATTTATGGTTTAAATTTTTAGAACATTCTATTTATTACGAAAGTTTAACATTTTATGTTAAAATATAACCCTTTACGAATAAAATTTTCATTACCACTATTAATGATAAAAATAGTTAACTAACTGGTTAATATGAAATATTTGGTCTGAAATGGTATCTAATTCATCATAAAATTTATTGGAATATAATATTAGTATAATAAACTCCTTATATTTCATTCCATGTAATTGTTTATTCCATTTTTCAATAATTGTGACTATTAAATTTTATTATTTTGAAAAATTACAAGAGTGACCCTACCCTAACATATAAAAGGACACACTTATTTACTTTCATTACCAAAAATTGATGCATTATTATTGACCAAACCATTCCCAATTATCATATAATACTACACAATCACAATTTAGAGAATTATTATTATTAAAATACCTTTTCAAGGGTCCATAAAAATGGATCTAAAGAAGGTAACCGAATAATAGGTAATCTTCCTACCAAACCTCAATCAATTTTTTTTATTTTTTCTCTTATATGTTTGTGGTATTAAATATATAATAATAATTTCCCTATTATTATTATACCTATTGGTTTTATTATTATGGGATGCCCATTTCCACCCTCATTTCTTATTAGATGGGAAGAAAAAGTTTCACTCATAAGTAAGTGTAAACTACAACCTCCATGTAGTAGTGCACTTAATTTTCCATTACCATATTTCATGGATTTTTATTATAATGGGTTTAATTTTTATATTTAATATTAATTAAATAATTATTTTTGGTATGTATACTATCATATCTACCTTTTTACTTTCCCTTCAATTGGAAAAAGTCAATGTCGCTCAAGAATACAAGTGGGAAACCATCTCCCTAAACCAGTGTAATTCATTTTTTATTTCCACATTAACAAAAAGTTACATAGTAAAAATTTAATATATATATATATATATATTTCAATGATATTATGTTTATTTTGGAATGTATAATTAGTTTTTACATTTCAATTTTAAAATCCTTTATAAAGTAAATACAACATTCAGGCATTTGTATGACTAACTATCTCCATGAATGGTGTGAATAATTTTTATATCCATATATAGTATATAGTAAAATAAATATATATAATGATATAATATGTTATATTTATCTCATTAGTAACAATTTCGATATGATGTAACCATAATTAATGTAGAAGTACTATAACTACGGAACCAAAGATCTCATAAAAATAGAAATGGTTAACAAATGGAAATTTCTATATAAGCATGTGATTATTAATAAACGGTTATTAAAATGTTATAAGTGAAAAAAATATGATATTATAAGTATGAAAATGAATATTTTACAGAAATATTAAAAATTTAAAATTATGATAAGGGATTTTGAAGTACTTTTCTTGAAATTTTATATTGAGGTATAATATTTTCATTTAACTATTTATTTTTAGAGTCACATACCATATTCACAACTTTTTTATATTATGTGTTTTATATAATAAAACAGTATTCATATTTTGATTATTTTTAAGAAAATATTTTTTCTTTAAATATTTATACAGTGTTCCATCCATCATGATGTTTTGATTCAAATGTTAGCAAAGTCATGATGGTTATGTGGTACTACATCTTAGTTTACCAAGATTGATTATGAATAACATTACAAAGGAAATTTTATAGTCTAACTCTCATGAAACAACATAATTTTATCATTAAATTTCTATTTATAGAGATTACATGTTTTCAATCATTTTCCAATATTTAATAGCTTGTGATACAAAAACATTTTATTGAAAATAGACATTATTTATCTCTTTGATTGAATATCCTTATCATTACATTCCATATATTGATTTTTCTTTATCAAAAATAGATTTAATATTATAATATTATTGGCTACAATATTTATTAACCATTATTTCATTTATTCAAATTGTTTTAAACGTTTTTATCTTGTTAGTTTCTAAATGAGGTACTTTTACTTTTTAATGAACACTTAAAGGGAATATTTTTTAACAATCAAAGAGTGAAAATAATTTCCCACCATCATGATCACATAATGCATTTAATATTTCATAAAATATTTCATGTTAATTTTCAACGAGAAACGTTTCAATAAATTTTTTTGACTTTTTAGATTTTAAATAAGTTATTTGATTGTGAAAATGTTATTTTCGACATGAAATGTTCAAAATTATACTCTAAAGTCTTTTTTATAGGACATAAATACATTATTTATCTATTAATATTTACTACAGATAATATCCAATGATACCATTATTATTTTGTATGTATATATTATATTATTATGAAAATGATAGTATTATTAAAACTAAATATTTTTCCATGACTTATGCATTAATCAAATTATGAAATCTCAAGGAAACCCAATTGTTTTCCATAAATTAAAAGATATAATGAAGGTGTTATTCACTTTTAGGAGTCATATAATGATTTATTGTAATGTGAAGGATGATCAAAGAATTATAGTGTCTTCCAATATATTGGGTAATGATGTATATATCATGAGTTGATAAGGAATGTAATTGGGACTAAAAGAGTTAGGTAAGTAACTACCACAAATATGATTATAATTAGTGTGATCCTTCAATATGTGTAAAATTGAGTGGGGATTAAAACCAATATACTCTTATTTTGTTGCGAGTAATCCTTAACCCAGGATATGAAGAATTGGGAGTGACCATATTCTAATTTGATAGTCATTTGAGTAATCAATAAATATAGATATGATTGTATGGAATTCTGCCTTTACTATGGATTTTATTTTTCTATAATTATATATATTCCCCAAACCTATGCCATATGTGATTTTTATTATAACATGTACTCTTCTAATTAATATCATTAAGGCTCATGTATTATAAAATCTAATTCTTTATTACATGGAATATGATTATGATATTTAGAATGCACGTTAGGGTTTTAAAATTTTAATCACAAGTCCCCATACACTTATGCTCAAATCATGATTATGTGAAAATTGATATCTCCCTATTTTACCCATAATGGTATTTAGATATTACGATTTTTTTAATAGTTTATAATGAAATTTTGAAGTAGATATTTCTATGAAGGTACTAAATTGTGAAAATATTAGTAGTAAATTATGTATATCAATTTTTGATAAGTAGTGAATTTATCAATGATTCAAAATTAACTAGTGGTATTTAATTCTATTGTTGACAAAAATGTTATGGGTTAAATATTATATATATAATAATATATATTTATGAAAGAAAAGTATTTGTTGTTATAGATATTATTAGATAAAGGTTATGTTAACATAAAAATAGGATGATAAATCATTACTAAGAACCATGATATATGTTTACGTTTATGATAACATCATAATGTTTTAAGATATATATTTTTCATTATCTCTATTAATACATCCATAGATTGATACGATATGTATATATGGTTTTGGCTGAAAAATATCATTTGTTAATTCATATTTTATTTATGATCCATTAATAATTATTTGAATAGTTGATGATCATGCAGGTCCAAGGTTAAGCCAAAGGATTCATAGATTTAAAATATGGTGTCATGATTTTGAAAATTTATGAATTATTTATCTGAATTCCATAATTTCTCATTATGATTAAAATTTAACGCATTATTATTTTTGGTTGTATTCAATGGATGAAACTCGGAGGATTTCTTTTAATGATGATTGAAAAAATAGTATTATTTTTGACACAAATAACTAATTGATACATGATTTGGAAGGTGAATAATTTTGATTATGCCTAATTATATATATATATTAATTTGATTAAAAATATCAACATAGGTGATTTTCCTGACACACATAATTAGATAATGATGTAGTTTTATGAAGGCCAGGGAGGATAGAAGATTCATCTTCCAATATGTCTAGAAATTGTGAAGAATCACATAATTGAATGTATCTGCGGAATGTGAATATTTTTTGGGTGTGAAACATAATGACACATAGAATGTAATTTATGGGGGGAAAATAAAATTTCGGTTAGCATAGTGGAGATAATTAAGGGTTTCCAAAAAGAATCATATATGGTTTCACTTTTTAATTATTGAAGGTGCTTGAATTATGAAAAAAAACATGTCAAAATGGTTAGAGAGTGGATAAAAAGGGTATATGAGTAAGGGATTGGTTCTTGAAAATTATGATACTACATGTAATATTTGAAATAAATGAGGAATTAAGGAAAATTATGACAATGTCAAGTTAATGTTTTATGATGGAATTGAATTTCATGAAACATTTATATATATATCGATTCATTAAATATGATGTGAAAGTATTTTAATCAGTTGTATTATGGTTATAAGAATCATTAAATATATATGGATTATGCGTTATTTATCTTTTCAGGTTTTTGAATAGTATTTTTCATGGTACAGATCGACCCAGATAATTATTTAATGGTAGGGAGATATCCTGGAAAAACAAATTATTATTGGAATGATACCCATTCATAAAATCCGAAGGATGATATTAAAAAATATTTGATTTTAGTAGATAATAAAAATTGATAAAATAAATGGGATCATATTGGTAATATTGAAATTAGTTATTGATTTAATAAAAAATTATTTAGGACATTATTAATGAAGTTTGATTTATTTTTGTATTTATTGAATATATCTCTTAGATTTAATTTTAGGATAAATGTATGTTTCTATTGTGGTTTTATATTAAATTATATTATGTTTTTAATATATTATCATATTATTTGGGAATATATGGCCATGGTATGCATATGTTTGGTAGGATAGATAATGATCAACATCATGTTGTCTAGGGATTAATGTTACAGATGATATAGGATAAAATATATTTAATAAATTATTTTATATTTTAGGGTTTTGAAATTTGTTTATGAAATTTTCTAGTGAATACATAAGATTGTGTATTTAAGGATTGGATTAATTTTATCATTAAGAATTTCTATTTTTGTTTTAGAGATTGATGAATTATTTCATTATATCAATATTTATCCATATTGAATATTTTATTCTAAAATATTAGTTTTTGATGAAAACTAGAGATATAAGGAATTACATATCATTATATATATATATATCAGAATCTATTAAAGGTTATTTTTTTAACTTAATGTATGAAAAAATAATCTCAAATATTCATTTCATTGAGTAAGAGATGAATCAGAACTTAATTGAGGCACAAAAAAAGATGAAAATGTGAATATGATATGAAATAAAATATGTATGTATGTTTTAATCTATAATTTGATAGTAAAATAATCCCTCAATTTTAAAATAAATAACATGAAAATAAAATCTCATTTTATATTCATTAATGATGAATTAATGGTCTATTCCCACATCCTAGATTTATGGTTTTTCTGTCACTAACATTCTCATGACCATATACTCTATCACTTACTATCAGTCATTGGATGCCAGTTTTCTCCATTATACCTAAATTTAAACACCCCGACATTGTTATCCACATATAGGAATGCGATTATTTTTCATTTTAGGTAACCATTATGTTTCCAATTTTTAGATTTTAAAATTTGTTTTCTCCACTAAAAAATTGGGGTTCTGAAAAATGATATTTTAAAATATTGATCATTTTAGGTAAAATATAAAATAATTACAATAAATTTTTTTAATGGGGGAATATAATTTAATAATACGTAAAATTAATATACAAGAATAATATTCTTGATAACCTATTTATCACTCAAAACCGATATTTTTAAATATTTTGATATATTAAAAAAAATATTATATATACTAGTTGTTGATTTGGAAGGTATGAAAATGAAAAATCACATTATTAAATATTAAGATAATTTTTCTACATAAATTTTTTTTATTTATATATTATAAAAAATAATAATTAAATTTTTGTATTGTAAATTTTTAATAAATATTAATTTTATTCAAATTTTATTTTAATAGAATTTTGTGGGTGAAAATTTTAATTTATTTTTTCCAAATTTATATATTATAGTTTATAAAATTTAAAAAATGATTTAAAACCCATATAAAAATTTAAAAAGGGTCATATTTTTAAATTTTATTGAGTTATATTTTTTTAATAATAAAACGTTCTCATTTTGTAATATTGTCATATATTATTCATCAATAATTTAATTTTAAATACCTATAATGCCCAAGATTTTATCAATGGAGTGGAAATTAATTTTTGTTCAAATACCATTAAATGGACCTAAAATTGATTCCTAAAAGGATAAATGTGGTTTTTAGGGAATCAAGGTTTAATACCGAGCACCTAGACCTGAAATTGAATGGATTGACATGGTTGTGTGGATAGAAAAAAATGTGCTCAATATACTATACAATTTCCCTAAATCGTGCAATTACATACAGTGGGATGTTAGGGGCCACATGGTTTGTATGGAATTATCCAACAGCGCAAAAAAATTTGAGGTGATTCAACAAAAATTTATGGTCATATTTCGCATGGTTTTCACATGATTAGATAAACAATGCATCTAACCCTATGGAGTGCACCTTTCAAGTAGTATCTGAAACTAGGTTGGCACACGGTTTGACCAACCATGTTTCCAAACAGTGTCACATTGTAAATAATGGTGGTATTTTTTTTATTCCCATCCTTAAGGTATAAACCAATATTCTTTTCTTTTCCTCTCATTTCATGTAGCCGTGAACTGCTTCCTTATGTACGAAGCTCCATCCCCACTCTTCATAGGTTTTGATATAACTCATACATATGTTCTCAGATTTTTTCACCATCAGAACTAGTGGGAAGCTAGAGGTAATATATTTAATCCTCTCCAAAATAATTCATGCTATTCTTCCAATATGTTGTTCTATTTTGGTTGTAACATCATTTTCCGTATTATGACTAAATTTGATGGTTTCGCCAATTTCTTACAATATATCTCTTAATCAATGGTTGATGTTGAATGATGGAATCTCGCTGAGGTTATAGTAAGTGGTTGATGATCTTTCCCATTACTTCATGAAATTACATATATTATTCCACTATATTGATATTCAAAACGATATGGATTTTCTTCAAATTCGTTAAATAAAATTAAAATTAATTCATTCTTATGCTGTTGTAGGCCCAATTATGTGATGAATCAACCCCTTGTGTTGATCAACTTGTTAAATTTCACCCCCACGGGTGTACTTCACTTAAATTAATCAATTTTTTCATTTTTCCCTTATCTTTTTGAATACCCATAACGGTTTTTTATTAATTTTATATTCCATTAGTAATACATTGAATTTTATAGGGTGAGGAACATAGTGAAAATACCATTCATCCCATTCCACACTTGAATTGTTGAATTAAATTTAATTTATAATGTTCATATTCATTGTTCCATATCAAATAAAAGTATATTTACTAATTAAATGCCTTAAAGAATATGACTATGGCAATAAATGATTGAAAGATGAAATGGATCTATGATAGGAATTTTACATATGTGAATTTGATTCTTGTTCAGTAGCTTTACCTTAGGGATGTGGGTGATTCATGGAGTTTTGAATTTAGGACCCCTTAAATAGAATCTCCTGCATTGTAATTTTATAGTATTCTTTTAGAAATGACATGGAAGATATCATTTATGTCTAATGTGGTCTTTACTGACTTATCTATATTCATTAATGGATGGGTGAGAACATTTACATTGGGGAGTCCCCATGGATTGAATTGATGGAATGATTTGTTGTACCATACCATGGGAGTGAATTGGGCCACAATGTTCGATACTAGGTAAAGAATCAGAGGGTTTTTAATACATTACATTTTCAAACCGTGATTTTAGTGACATGTGGGAAATTATTTTTGGGTCACCATGGATGGATTAATTTTCATTGGTTATATTATAATCCCCTTGAGCAATCTTTGAAATGATTATTTAGATTGTCTGGGATGGGCACTAAGTTTTTTTCTACATTTTCATCATGTGTTTTTTGACCTGAATTGAATTAAAAAGAAAAGAAACCTTTTCAAATGGTATTTGACCCTTGATTTTAGAAATCAATATGATATTTAACCAGTGATTATGAATATTCATTGGGATAAACCATCACTCAGAACCTTACACATCTTACTTTACAAATGTTGGTTCTTTTTGGTTTAGACTCACCAACTCTAGAAAAAGTAACTTGATTGAATATTTTTCCATGTGAAACCCAACATAATATCATTATTTATTTCTATATGTTATGAATTTAGATATTATATAATAATAATTTATTTTATATTGTTTGACCTGGAAGGACCTGGACTCCATGGGTGTTGGAATACAATGATTATATCTCCCACATGGCTCAAGAATCCATGGTACCAATATAGACAATATGGTTATTGATTTTGAAAATTGATGATATGAATCATTCAATGATTGATTGAATTACATTACTAGTTGGTCGTTTTGGAGAAAAAGACAGATCATATTCTCGAGATGATAGTTATTATTTTCTGTCTTTTTTGATGTTTTGTTATCAAGTTTATATATATATATGTATCTATTATCCCTATAGATCCATTTTTAATTGTTATACTACCATCACATGATAATCATATTGTATATTATTACTATTAATCTTGTGCTTATGATTTAATTAGCTTCTATACATTATTATGATTATTGATGTTGTTCTATTATAATTATTTCTGATTCAACCACATATTGTCATTATCTTATATTTTATACATTCAGATCAATGATGTCATATTCTCCCCACAGGATGAATTTAGTCTATTTCTACTAGTTGGAAGCCTCTAGAATTTGAGGAGGTGTGGCTGAGGTCTTATCCAACCGTATCGGGGAACTAGTAAGTGGAACCTAGGATGGGACACTACACGGTGGTATTAGAGGATACTTTCTTTTTGTATTACATTTCAGGTTAGACCAATGACATGGATATAAGGATATTGAAAAGATCTTCATCATGGTGGTAGCAACCCAACATATAGTGAAACCCTTATTTATCCTTATGGGTACATTCTGTAACTTCTTGTGCTTGTTACCATTTAATGCATTTCACCATTGGGTGACTCACCTTTTTGTACTATTATTTCTTTTGATGTTATTTAGATAGTCTATTTATAGTGGGCCCAATGATATGAGGGTGCATTAGAGTCCTGCAACATATTAGATACCATATGATATGAAATATCATGCATTTTTCATTTCCATATCAATTTATCAGTGTGAATTATCGATATTTATTATGATAGATATTTTTTCCTTCTTAGTTATTCCTTTTACGGTTATTTTATTTTCTATGATGTCATAAATGGTTAAATTTCCCAACAATTACACATTATTTAGTTTGACTAGATTGTCCCAATTGTAGCTTATCCTATCAAATCACAACCAAAAAAATGTTACATAAACTGTCTAGTGTATGGGTCAGGATAACATAACTCAATGTTCTAATTTCAATTTATAAGGTTAATTGTACTATATAAAATTGAATTTGTGACACAATTAACAAGATAATAATTATAATAAGAAATTAAATTAAAACAACTACAAACATTAAATTAAAATGTATCTTTATATGGGAAACATGAGATCTAAACCTCACCCTATTTTAGTAGTGTTCTGTAGGGATTTTCTCTAATGATTCATCTATAGTTTATTCTGATCACCTAGACAAGGATCAAAAAGTAGGCTAAGGGATATAGCTTATTTATAAGAAGTACGGTTTATTTACTTCATTATTTCATTCCCAATAAATTATAAATCATTTTTAGGTATCCACATTTCATTATAGAGTTATTCCTCCATGATTTCATTATGTTTAATTCCATTAATGTGGTGATGAGCATACTCTAGAGGTGATGGGGTCATTGCCACATGTGATACCTCATGTAGTACCACCTATAGAATATCTTTTGGTTCTACCATAGGGATCATATTGATAGTTCTAGAATAATTTTCATTTCATTATTCAATTAATCTAGTGTGAACCTCAACCTTCCCCTTCTATAGAAGAGTTGACAATGAAATTTCCACAGTTTTTTCCGACCACCATCTAAGGGGATGGTGGGAATTAGGCTATATAATCTTGGTTGGGGGTTATGGTGTAAATATTAAAGAAAAAAATATTCCTCTAGTGAATATGGTCAATATCATTACATAAATTTTGGGGGACTCAGCCAAGCGATAGTTAAATGCTCTAATACAGGATGTTTGACACCATGGTATGGTCTCAATAGAATTCAAGGAAATATTCTTCAAATAATTATTACATTAATATCTATGAAATAATTATATTCAATAATTAACGTACCTCAAGAAAGGTGACATGCTTGTGATGCAATATTTATCTCACTTCCCCAAATTGCAACGTTTTTCACTGATCATGACTATAGATGAGTTGTCTTCTGTGAGGTGATTCAAGGATGGGATAGCATATCCCATCTTCCTTTAGGTGAATGTCATTAATATATCCACCATTTGTAAGATAGTTAACAAATCCCTTATTATTATGTGAAACCTTAGGGAATCACGTGACATGAAATAGGTAATTTCATATTCCAATAAAATAACTGGTTAACCTAGTGAAATGATGTGACTATTTGATATTATAATCTTTGGAAATTCTAGTCTTGTGGCTCACAATGATTTATTGGTAGTCTATCATTAGTGAGGTAGACCAGGACCAAAAAATAAAATGTGTATATAGAGCCCGATAAAATATCAGGATTGTGGATGAATGGGTCACCTATGACATTTTTTCCAGTCCTTTCCCAAATGAAAAAATAATGGGGTTCTGTGCTGGAACAATCATTGGGTATAGGGTTAGTGACACCTTAATAAGAACTAACCTGGTATTATAAATATTATTTATAATGATCAGGTAGTCTTGGTAGAGGTTATTATGAGTTGAGATCAATCATCAGTAGAGTGGGCATTCTCATGATACATTGGAAGCATCTCTAGGGCATTGATCAGGAAAATTTGTGCTTCGTAGACTATGATGGAGGAGTAGATTCCTATTCCATCTGGATGTATATAAATATATAAGTAGCCTCTACTTTAGTATCTTTCATAATTGATATATTTTCAAGACAAACTTTTCTATATTCTGCAACATTAGGAAGTCTGGGATTAGTAATGGAGTAACCTAGTGGTGTTACGACCCTTGAAATGATCTTTAGTGGTTGATTAGAGTATATATTCTAATGAATGGAGTTCCCCTTGAAATGGATGGGTATCGTTTTATATCTAGATTCTTCATCATTGATATGTTGTATTATGACGTCATTCTCGATATGAATTGGATAGTTTCTTTTCTATCCTAGGCAGATTTTTATCACCTCCTTGTGTCATTCACAACACCCGAGGGAAATAAATATATCTATAAGGGCATATGTGATCACTAAGAGGGTCATTATAGACATAATACTATATTAATAGGTAAAGTGATAACCCATTTAGCTAGCCTCTTTATGAGTGATGAGTTAATGTGGATAATTTAAATCCCTCATACTATATAATTTTTTTTGAATTTATTCCCTAACAATTTGTCTGGATTACATTCAGAGAGAGATATAGATTTCACCATTAAGTGTGTTCTAGGTGTGAAACAAAATTTAATTCCTCCTAATAAGATGTAACATGTATTTCATCGAGAACTCAAGGAGATACTTTACTAGATAGATTCTTTGGTTTTTATGACCAATATCATCTACAGGGGGTTTAATAGTTCTACTCACTAAGAAGGGAGACAGTTTACATTGATTAGGAATATATTACCATAGACTGAACAATCATAATGTGGAAATATGGTACCCTCTTCCTCAGATAAACAGAATATTGAACCAGATCAAAGGAGAAACATTTCTGTCATAGATAGAATTGAGAATGAGATTCCATTAGGTTTGTGTGAGGCCATCATACATAACATGTACAAGATTCAAGAGTAGGTATTGTTTAAACAAGTATTTGGTCATGAAGTTCGGTCTGATGAATACCCTAATTGTCTTCATTGCATTGATGAGTCAAGTTCTCACCCATATAAAAATTCATTTGTGGTGGTCATAATAAATTATATATTAGTTTTCTCAATACTAGACACAATCATTAAAATCATCTTGTGATCATACTAAGTACAATAATAGTGCACTAGTCATATGAAACGCTTATTAAAAAAAATTTGGATCGACACGGTTCATTTCTTATGTAATATTATATCATAGGCATGCATATCAGTTGACCCATAAAAGGTGATAACAATTATTTCCTAGGAGTTTCCCAATTTCATATTTTTTATTTTTAGCTTCATTGGGATGGATGGCTATTATAGGAGATACATCAAGGAAATCTCATTCCTAGAAGTGCAAGTTATGGGCACGGCCAATAAGGGTGTGAAAGACAAATGGACTGATGATTGTGCAATACCATTTTTGGATATAATGGTGTGACTGACATCAGTTTTGATTTTGATTATTCAAGAGGTGAGAAGATATTATACATTCTTATAGATGCTTCAATAAACGGGTTGGCTATGAAACTAATTGAAAGTGATAGTCTCGTAGTTTTTTGATCTAACAAGAGGATACCTAATAAGAGTTATAATCCTAAAAACTTCCTTCATATAGAATTCATGTTTTATTCTTTAAACTATTGGAGGTACTACTTATTGGGTGAGTGGTTCAACATATAAATAGTCCATAAAAGTATCAAATACTTATCCATATAGACAGACTTAAATATGAGGCAGTGCATGTGGGATGACAAACTATATTCATTTGGCATTGATCTTGATTACACACCCAATAATGGAAATGATTTATATGATTCCTTATTCTAGAAAACACATATGAATGTTTTCAATGGGGTTAAAAGATAAAGGATGTTCCCATATTTGTTCTATGAGATGCACCTATTGCTCCAGGAATATCACATGATACTTGTTCTAGAAATACTATAAGTGAACTACTTCAATTTTTAATGGGTTTAGAAGACGTAATTACTATATTCCAAATGCATCATTCTGAGGGAGAGTGTTACTAAAGAGAACCAACCTCATGGATTGGTGGATGACAGAAATTTGAAATTGTTCATTTGTAGCTTTTTATGGTTAATTTATGAAATATTAGAAGAGATGAGGATTATATAACATGAATCTGTTTGGGGAAGTACATAATGATAATACCAACATGCATCGATATATCCACAATTAGTATTGGTGGGTAAGACTTAAGAGGTAGATAGAAGTATTCATTATATTGATCTCCACCTTTTAGTAGGTGATGGTAGAGAATAATTGAACTACTATACATCTATATACTATCTCCATTCCAAAGTGGAAATTGAATTACTCCACCACTTATTTCAGGATAGGCTTTCCGAGTTCTCCTTGAAGTAGTGATGCAGTAATGGTGATTGTCGATAGGATGATCAAGTCCATTCACTTCCTACTGATCTGAAATTCATTTTATGTTAATGAGTTTGGATGGATATATATCATATAGATAGTGTGACTTCATGGTGTTCCCCATTAAAATATTTTGGACTAAGACATCTAATTTAATTCAACCTTCATTCTAGGGTTGTAAAATTATAATAGGTTCATAGTTTCTATTATGTGCATCATATAACTGTCAGACCAACGAGTAGTTCGCACAGATGTATGGGTGATAAGGATATTATTCGGGTCTATAACATTGATTTCAAAGGTCCATTGGAAATTCATATTCCATATTTGATTTTCCCCATAACAAAATTTTTTAGGAAACAGTACCGATGGGTCCATAAGAGGAACTCTATGGTAGAGAGTGTCGTTCACCTCTATGTGGTCTTGAGTTAGGTGAGGTAGCTCGACTAGGTCCTCCTCTAATTCAAGATAATTTAGAGAATGTTTATATGATTCATATGAATGTGGGTGCATGTCAATCCATGATTATATCATCTTGTAATTTTTGACATTGTCCGTAAGAGCTCGAGGGTAGACATCAGATCATTCTATGTGTGTTGGAAATATTTGATAATAAGTGAAATAAGAATTATTTTATGTTATCCCCTCAGTAATTCATTCATTTAGAGATTGTGGAGAGTGTCAGACTAGTAGGTTATCGGTTGTTGTTACATCAGAGGTACTATTACAAGCACAATGTCTTCCCTGTATCTTATCTTTATTAGTATCATTAAAAATCATCTCATTCATCTGAACCTGAGGATATCGATCTCGTTGTTGATGAATATTTATTGGACAATCCAATATTAATAATTGATTAGAGAACAAGTGATATCTGAGGTGGGTCAGTTCCTTTGTTTTTGAGTGCTATGGTAGAACATACACATGCATGATGAGATATGGAAGAGGGATGACAATGTACATTCACATTGGAACAATCTCTTCTCAGACAACGTTCCACTGCTATCAGAAGGTAAAATTGGGGATATGTTATTCTAATGTGGGAGTTTTAATATCCATGAGTTTCTTGAATGTATGAACCCTTATTTTTTTGCACAGACTTATTTAATTAGTATTAAAAAGTATTCCTAAAAGGGTCAAAGAGGTATCATGTTTATCCAAGGATCATTCAAATCCTAGAACACTAAAATGGAATGGAATTACATGGATACATGGTTAGGCCAAACAATATAACTTAGTCCACATGGTTTATATAAAAAACCATGTTTCAAAAAAATGGGATCCTGGGGGCCACAAAGTATTCCATTAACTATGTGACCCTAGGTGCATGGTTGTTCGGTAATTCATTCATTTGTAATAGGTATATTTCACATGGCTACCACAAGGTTAAAAAAAATTGTGTACCTAAACTTGTAGAGTTATCCTTTGAATGAATATATTACATGCGATTCATGCACATTTCGGCCAACTGTACAGAAATACTATACAAGGTTATAAATTTTCACGGAATTAAATTATTTCCCCTACATAAGGATTCAATCCTATTTTCATTTATTTTCTAGTAAATTCTAGAAACTCATAGCTACTTATTCAAAAAATATTCTTCATTATTTATATTTGTTGGTTTTTATATAACTCCCCTTTATGATCTTTGGTTTGTTCACTATCATATCCAACTAGAATCATGAGGTACGTCCTTGATTCGTCTCTCATTTATTTCATGTTATTCTAATATTCTATTTCATTATTTGGGTGCATGCACATTTTTCCTATTTTCTTGGAATTAAATAGTTTCATTGATTTTTTCCAACCTATCATGATTAAATGTTTAATGTTGGATGAGGAAAGCAATGTGAAGATATGGTATATTATATAGGCTCTTTCCATTCATTTCACCACATTTATTAAAATGTGTCGTCATTTCATGAGGAAAACACCTTAGAATTCACCCATAACTCATTTAGTTAATTTAAAATGAATTATGTTCCATGAAATTGGAGACCAGAGTATGCGGGGAATCATTCCCTATGGTTTACCACCTTGTTAAATTACATCCAAATGTGCATGCTTCAACGAAAATGCTCATTTTTTCATTTTTCTTTGATTTGTTGAACACACCTAAGGGGTATTCCTCATATTATATCCCTTGGGCTAAAAATTGAATTGTATAGGGTGATACTCTTAGTGAAAGTAAATTTCAACACATGTCGCACTTGAATTCTGGAATTAAATTAAATTATCTAGGTGCATATGTCTTGTTCCTTATGACTAAAATACAACATAACCAATGACATTTCATTACCAATATTTCTATGGTAATGAATCATTGACAAAATTAAATGGATCTATACTAGTAATGATATATATGTGCATGTGTTTCATTATTATCTACATTACCTTATTGTGAGGGGACATACTATGGGTTATGATTTAAGGACCCCTTAAAAGGACCCGCATGTCGTAGTTATACTTTTTTAGTAATTTGTAAACACAATAGGGGTGACATAAGTTATGCCTGAGATAGGCTCCCCATGTGTTATCTATTTTCATCCTCAGATGACTGACACCCATTCCCTAGGGGAGAAACCTTGGATAGGATTTATGGAATGATTGTTTTACCTTGACATGAGAGAGACTCACCCCTTATATATGATACTTTTTATGGACTCAGAGGTTTTTATGATATTTGAATTTTCATACAATGCTTGTATTGGCACATGGTAATTCAATATTGCATGATCAGTGAAAATCTACATCGTATTAGTCATGTGATTATTCATGTTTGTGATTCCTTGAATATCCCTCTAGTTTCTCATTTACAATATCATGGTGTCTCGCTATATTGTTTTAAAGTTGTTTTGAATTAAATTTAATTTAAAAGAAAACAAATTATTTCAAAAAGTATTTCATCCACTGATTTAAAATCTATGGGCCATTTCCTCCAACCCAAAGCACAACCTTCGGAAAATTCCAACATCTGGATCTTTATAAATCTCAAATTACCTTTATAGTTCCTTGAGGATTAGAGTAACTAACTCAAGATGTTGTAGGAAGATTTCACGACTGTCCATGTGTAACCCTATCTAATTAATTAATTTATTTATTTTCATTATAAATTTACATCTTTTGAAACAATAACAATTTTATAATGCATGAACTGGATTGCCCTAGACACCGTGGGTGCTGGCCAACTAATATTGTGTTTCGTACACTATCCTGGAAAATTTGTAACCTGATTAGACTTTATTGTAGTATGTATAGATAATGGAAAGAAGACAAATTCAAATTCATGATTGAATTCCATTACTAGTATAGGGTTTTGGGAGTAGAGTACCAAGCCTATTCTTGAGATGCTAATATTATATGTTTTTTCCTTCTTTGATGATTTTTTAGCATATATATATATATATATTCATTTGTCAACTACCACTAGAGAGTCATTTTTATAGCAATAGATACATGACAATATTATCGTATTTCACTATAATATTATTTAGCTCCCTTTAATTATTTTATTACATTGTATTCTTTATTAAAATTGTCATTATAATTTTCATATGACTATTTCTATTTCCTCAACTTTTTATGGTCACCTACTTCTATCCACACACTAATTACGGTGGGAATATTCTCCCCATAGAAAAACCCCACGCCCTATCTACTAGTCAGATGCCTCCAACATTCGAGGAGGTGCACCTGAGCTCTTGTAGTCTAACATCTTCAGTCTATGGTAAGTGGCACTCGGGGGGGGGGGGGATAATTATCAGCAAGGTTTGTATATAATGGGTAAAATATGGTAAAAACTAGGAGATTAGTTTTCAAAATAAATATAATAATTGATGTACTTTCATTTTATTGGATTAATTATGTGATATCAATTGAAAAATCCAATTAATTCAATACTGGTTACATTTTTATATGATATTAAAAATTATATTATTATAAATAAATAAACTTTCAAAAAGTATCTTGACTGATTTCAATATTATATAAGGTTAAAAAAGTGTAAGTTTAGTAAAAAAAGTTCATATTAGTAATTAACTATTTTCATATCATTGTAATTTATTTTAATTTTTTAGTGATGAAATAATTACATAAAATGTTTATACAACACCGTCTTAGATCATGTGAATGCAATTAAAAAAAATAAATGATATTAAATACGCTAAAAGTATTGATTTTTTGATGTGTTATAAGTCCCATTGAATTATTCAGATCAATATTACTTATTAATGATGTGTTAATGGTTTATATTTAATTAATTGGTTATATTGATTCTTTTAAATTCAAAATAAATAAGAAGTTGTAAAAAATGATATTAATGGAATTTTATGTAAAATAGTATATTAATATTATTAAAAAAAATTAAAATCATTCAATG
This sequence comes from Viscum album, assembly GCA_963277665.1. NCBI lineage: Eukaryota > Viridiplantae > Streptophyta > Magnoliopsida > Santalales > Viscaceae > Viscum > Viscum album. The sequence continues at coordinate 1,986,368,852 of OY728119.1, forward strand.
TGATAAATAGGATAATATATGGAAGGGAATTTAATTTTTTTTCAAATTTATTATCTAATTGTTACCCTGTGTGTAATATTATAAACCATTAAAATTGAAATATTTGTTGTTGTAGTTAAAAGTTCAAATGTTTATAGAAGTGGATACTAAAAAAATAAGCATTAAAATGATATTTAAACCTATATCAAATTGTTTTTAATATAATTATATAACTATTATATCATAATAAATTTCATTTTAGATATGTTTTTCTCTAATAGTTACTTTATTATATTTTAAAATTTTGAAAAATTATAAGATTACACCTCTAGTCACTAATTAAAGGACACCCATATCTCTTTTATTTAACAAGTTTGGTAAATATACATAAATAAAAAATAAAATATTATTTACAAGACTTACCTTGTATTTATTTCATGGTTATATTCTCTTTAAAAGAACCATCCATGGGACATTAATTACTGATATAAATAATGCACAATGAAGAAGGTGAAATCTTCTTTCTTGGCCTCTTTCAATAAATTTATTTATAAAAAATATATATGTGTAATTCATAATAAAAAAATAAATACATTTTCATAAATATGGTAAAATGTTATTTTTAATCATTAACAACTATTTTCCGCCCCGATTTATATATTGTGAGGCAAATTTATCTATCACGTATACTTGTAGATTGACACAACCACATAGTGATACAATTCATTTTCCATCACCTTATATTGGGGATGGTTAAAATAATGTGGCAAATTTTTATATATTATATTTAAAAAATTATTTTTCTTATATAATTATAGTTTTATAACTACCTTTTTAACTATCCATCCATTGGAAAAAAAACTATCAACAGTCATGCATGTGGGAGGACTTACACCTCTATTTTGCGATGTGATTTATTTCTCATTTCAAACTAACATGGGTTAGTATATAGATATATTATAATAATTTATATTAAATATATGGAAGAAAGTAAATTTATATAGGTGAAATAGTATTCTCTTTTTTTATGAACCATCATAAAATAAAAACAAAGGTCATTCTTACGTCTAACCGACCGTCTCCATAAATGATGTAATTCATTTATATATATATAAATTACAGATGACTATAAATTTAAAAATAATGAATATATATGATATTTATATAATTATAGAAACTATGGAAAAAATTTAAACATGATGAAAAAAATTAAGGGGCCTATCAAACAAAAATTCTCCGGAACAACCCAACAGTTTACACCCAAAAATGATGATTTTAGTAAAAAGTTATAAAAAGGGGTGGTGAAATTTTACAATTGAATGATATATTATTTTATACTCATTTCCTTGATTTCTATAGAATTTAAATAATTTCATATATATTAAATCAAATTTTAGGGTGCTCATAAAAAATTCAAACTTGAGGTAAGAGATACTAATTTAAAATTTTTTAGACACACATCATTTTAAATTAATGCTTATTTTCTACAGTGTATAAATATTCAATGATTTTTTTTATGATTCTCCTATAAATATTATTATTTATATATCTAGCTGATTTTCTCTCTTCCATGAGGTTTTTTTCTAATGATACCAAAGAGGTAAGGTGTTAATATTATAATCCAATTTTATCAAGATTGATTATGAATTATTTAAGGATAATGAGATTTTACTACCTACCTTTCAAAAAACATAAGAATTTTCACTTAATCTAGTAATTTATATAGATTATATGTTTTCATTAAATTTTCCACTTTTTAATAATTCAATAGAACAAATGAGTTTTTAATGAAACGAGGATCTATTTCTCACTTCGGCGAAAAATACATTTTCCTCAATATGAGTATTTTCTAAAACAATCATGATTTTTATCAATATTCTTAGAATGTTGACCTAATTCATTTGGAAAAATGATTTTATTTTTAAATAGTGGTTTTAAAAAGAATTTTATTTTAATTATCCAAACATGTAACTTTTGATTTTTAAACAAAAATGTTAAAGTAATATGTGTTTTAATATAAATCCCATTAACATAATTTCCCACTGTTGAGTCAGAAGTAATTCTTATTAAATTCTAAATCCGTGAGTTTTGGAAATCACATAAATTATTAATACATTATTATAGAGATTTTTTTCCATTTTATAGTATTTTTTTATATAATTACCATTTGAATAAATATAAATGGTTATAGATAATTATGAATATAAAAATACTATTATTCATTAAAAAATAAAAATCATTCTTATATGTATAATTAATCGTACATACCTATAAATCAGATCAAGTGTTAGACTATTTATCTTGTCTATAACACTAAAAATGTCAGGAATATCAGACCGATTCTATTATTAATCCATATGACTAACTATCATAAGAATTACCATATTGACAATTGATAAGGGATTCCATCAAACTCGCCTAAGATTACAATAATAATAGATAGAGTTTTTTATATCTTAATAAATATATTTACCATTATAATGATGTTAATAGATATTTTATTGGACATTTATTTTTATATTTTTCGTCTAGTTCCCACTGTGAAATCCATTGTATGAAACTAGGAAATATGACCATTTCCACATCGTCTATAAATATCAAGTCATATGAACAGCTTAGAGTGAGATTATTTCATTCAAAACTCAAATAATATGATTATTATATATTGTGAACCACTCATTCCTAGTATTTGAAACTCTATAGAGTGTTGGTTGTTCTAATGATTCCTTCTCAAGTACGATTACTTAAAAAAAATCTTTTGTAATCACCTCCGATCATTCTAATGATTGATATATTCATGAAATAGGTGTAAGGAACCAACATTATAAAATTACTTAACCTTGAGTTAAATCAAGAATTAACATTGAGGATCCTTTTAGGATTAGAGTTTTAGAGAATTAGGTCATAACTATTACATTACATCTAAGATATTTCAATTAGAAACTTCTACTCAGTATCCATTTTTTCATAAAATTAAAAAATAAATAAAAGAAAACAAGCATTATTTTCTTGATATCAATATTATTGAATTCTTCCTTTCTCTTAACCTTCTATATACCCCGTGGAAAACATTTCAAAAAAATGGGATTAGCGTAAAATGTTGAGTAATGGTTATAAAATAGGGAAAGAAAACATTAGTACATCAATACATAAAATCAATGAAATCATACTTTTCAATCATAAAACATATGATCTTTATCATACCACATGAAATAATAAGATTTATTAATAACACATTAAAATCATAAATCATAAATGCAATTGGTGGAATCTATAAAATATTTACATTTTATCTTTCACAACTATTTATAGAGTTACATTTGGAATAACCATAAAAGTATATTCCCTAAATATATTAAGAGAATCAATAAAGTTTACCTCCATCACATTACCCAATGAATTAGAGATCTATCTCTAGCACACACCCCTAGTTTGATCATGGAACCACCCATATACATAATCAATTCCCATGAACTATAACGTAATCATAACACAATAACTAGAATAAATGAATGTAAACATTTCCACATTATAATCACAAGATATAAGTTTAACATAGGGACTTAATAAATCTGTTATAAAAAAATTTTAAATACCATAATTTCTAAAAACAATTTATTGTATTTATTTTCCGTTTAAAAACACTATATCTTGTTGAGGAAGCCTAATATCGAATACTGCTCACGGCGACTGAAATGATATTTTCACCAAATATGTTAAAAAGAAACATTTAATTGGTTGTTTCATAAAACCCTTCATAGAAATTATAATCCTATTTTTTGAAATAAAAAATAAAATGGGTCTATAGAAAATATAAATTAATTCCATGTATAAATCAAAACATTCCTCAATGAAAAGAGATTGAGACAAAGTCCCTTACCTCGTGTCCATCTTGACTCATTCATTCATTAATCTCCTAAATAATAAACTAAAGTAAATTTTTACATTATTAAGAAACCTTTTAAAATTTATTATTAATATTATATCACTTATTACCATGTTATAAACATTACATAATCATTGATGTTATATGGGTTGTTTTTTTCGATATTTGGTACTTGAGTCAAAAATGAACTTCTTATAATTAAAAATTGTTCGTGTGGTCAAAAGAAAATTATCTCCCAAATGATATTAATTATTTAGATATCTTATATATCATATATATCCAGTATATTTTTATTTATAACAGCCCATATCATTTGTATATATGAAAATGAAATGCACTATTCATGGAGACGGTAAGTCGTACGTACGCATGAAAGCAACATTCATTTAATTTTTTCATTTTTAAAGGAATGAAAACAAAATGATACATAGTTATATTATTATTAAATTATAATATAATATTTTATACATATATCATATGCGTATTTACACCATCCTTCATTTTCTCCATGGATTGTATGAACGAGTCTTATCACATTAAGGGGCGGTAGTTCGCATTTCCTTAAATAAAATTATTATATTTACCCATTATAGATACCCTAAAAGTATTCTATAATTGAAAAATATATAAGAATAGAGAAAATATAAATATAACATATATCACAAATAAATACAGTACTATCATAATGGCCACCATGAGAGGAGGTAGGAGATAATGGAACAATCATCGTTTCAGGGGGTGGTAGTTCTCCGTCCACAGAAACAATATGTTCGTATCTTTTAGATTGAGGTGTATGGAAGTGTAGTAAGAATATTTCACATAAAAACATCCTTTTATATTTAAGATACTGATTTTTTTATAAAAAAATAGAATAAAGAGAGTTCAGGGGGTTGGAGACAGAAAATAAATGAAAATAACTTGAGAGAGGATGTTACCTTTAATTCGTATAACTCCATTTGGGTTGAACCAAAAGGATTTATTGAAATTACTTTTTCCCAAAGTATGGATTATAAGTGGAATTTATGGATGTTGGGAGCTCATTTGGGATGATTTTGTATGAGAAAATGGGATTGAGAGGTGTGAGTAATGGGTTAAAGGTGGTGTCCTTTTATAAGAGGGGGAGGTGCTCTTTAGGAATGTTTTAATGTATTGTTTTAATATAAAATAATTTTCGACTTAAAAAAGTCCAAAACACAATAAATCTAAAGATAAGATGAATATATGTCTAAATAAAATCATTCAATATAAATTTGATATGTTATGGATATATATTTATCCTTATCATTTTTATTTCACCCTTTGTTAACTTATTTAACTTTTACCATGTGTTCTTCTATATTGATAATATATATTTAATATATTTATTATAAAATTAAAAGAGACCCAAAAATGGATACGTAATGACATTTTTATAATTAGATATGTCATTTGGATGAATCATATATTTCTAGGACTATTTTATCATTTAATAAAATATTAATTGATTTAAAAACACATTTATGTCAATTTATATACTAGTCATATCATAAATTTTTAAAAATATATAACAACCGGATAAATTACAAAAAAAAATCATTAATTAAAAGATACAAATTCATAATCAACCATTATATTTTTGGATGTAATAAAAAGTTTAAAAATATATTTATTTTACTATTTATAATATCATTAATATAAAACATTCATTAACCAGGTAACCATTACATCATCATTGTGTCGTAAAAATATATATCTATACTGAGCTATAAAAATTATAAATAAAATAAAATAAAATGATAAAGGTAATATTTTTATATTTCTAATTAATATTTATAGTGAAATATATCACATATATAACCCCACATAATTTTTTTTGTAAAAAAATACATGTTTAGGATATTTTTATTTTTACTTAAATTAAAATTTTATAAATGTTATTATCTTACCCATGTGACTTCAAAAGGCCAAAATTTATATCCATGGGTTTTATTGGTATTCAATGACTTATCCATTAAGGTTAGGACATGTTTTAAATTAATCTTATATTACTCTAATATTAATTTTACCTGGAATTACCCAATTTACCTTTAACCGCAGTAAATATAAATCTAAAGTTACTATTCAAGAAAAATAATTCTCATCCTATTGAACCACATCTTAAATATTTATGACAAACATTTGTGTCATATTTTTCGAATTATTCCCAGAATTAGTAAAATTTCATTTAAATTGAAAAGTCAGTTTTCAACTATTATGGTATGTTTTTCAATAATCATCCAAAATTGAAGGCATACAGAAAAAAACAAAAAATGATCCCAAAGATAATTTTGATATGCTGAATTCAAAAATGATGTATATTTTACCAAATTCCAATCCGTGATGTTTCATTAATTATTTTTGATTTATTTTCCGTTGTCAAAAATAGAAAGAGTGTTTTTAAGAAATAAAAACAACAAAAAGATTGACATGAGTTTATGTCTAATTTAATAGTGAAATTAAATCCAATGACTATAATTTGATTTAATGATAAAAATAAATTCGAATTACACATTAAAATAATTTATATAGATCTTATATCAATATAAACCAATAATATGAAAAGGCATGTTTGACTTAAAATGCTGTATTTTTCACTATTCATTAAAAAATGATCTTCATCAGAAAAATACCAAAAATTTACACAAAGTAAATATTGATATACTAATTCTATAGAAGAATTTTTTTATGTCAAATGAACCATATATAATTAAAAGGAAATTATAGTTAAAATGGATTCACCATCAAAAGTCGGTAAAACTTCCATTTAAAAATATTAGAGTATTTATGATTAAAATTGGATTCAGTATCATTTTAACCCTCTAAAATCTATTGTATAAATGTAAAAAATTATAACTAACTTTTTTAATCATAATATGGTTAGTTCAATTCATTCCTTCCAAGAAAATGGCTAGGAGTTAACTACCATTTAAAATAATAATATTGTATTATTATTTTTCACAGTATGACTCTGCATTGTGTGCAATAGAAGACATCAGAGAAACCCATTGTTGTGTGCCAGGTATGCAATCAAACATAGAATCCCATTTAAAGTAAAATTAAAATTTTATTAAAAAATATTAATAAATATGTAAATGTGATATTTTTTATTTACCATTAATGTTATATCTTTCCCACCTTTTGGAAATTGTGTCCACATAATTTTATTCACATATCAAATAAGTGAGGGTATTTATCCCTCATAGAATGTTTATATTCCCATGATTCCTCTTCAACAATATGGTTTTTTAACAAAACATTTACCTGATGAATTACCTTATTCCGCAACACTTTCTCTCTTTGGTCAAGAATCTGGATTTATTTTGCTCATAATAATGATTGTCCTCCAACTAAACTACCTCTAGAATCAAAACATGAGATGGATCTTGTATATAATTTCTCAACATTGAAACATGGAAAAAATTGTATTCCAAGTATAAAAATGGAGGCAATGCCACTCTAAAGGTAACTAATCAATCTTTATCTAGGATTTCATTAGGTCCATTGAACCTCATACTCAACATTCCCTTCTTACCAAAACACATCACACATTTCAAAGAGAAACTTTGAGAAAGGAATGATCACCTAACTTAAATGAACGATACTTCCTATAGTTAGTCGCAAAAACATTCACCTTGATATGAGATGTTATCATTTTATTATGAATTAAACAATCATTTTCTACAAACTCTTCTACAAATTCTGTTCCCATCAACTTCTTTTCAACTAATTTATCCCAAAAATCATGAGTTTGACACTGCTTCCCATATAAATTCTAGAATGGTACCATATGTATAATAGAATGGAAAATGCTATTATAAGAAATTTCATCCAATTAAGGATGTTGGTCCCAACATCCTTAGTAATCCATTGAGTAAGCATGTAGCATATTATCCGATGTCTGATTTTTTTTCTAAATACCCATCTGATTGAGGATGACAAGTTGTACTAAAATTTAATTCAGTACCCAATGACTTCTAAAGACCTTTTCTAAATGTTGATGTAATCCCATGATTACAATCAAATACAATGGAGAGGGTAAATCCATGCAACCTAACTATCTCTTTAATATTCAACTAAGAAAATTTATCTGGAGACAAAGTATCCCGAATTAGAAGAATATGAGAAGATTTAGTCAATCGATCAACGATAACTACAATTTCCTTATTACCTAAAGATGTATTCAGTATTCCCACAATTAAGTCCATGTATATATTTTCTCATTTACACTATGTCAATGGTAATGGTGAAGAATCTCTTTTCATAACTGTCGTTCTACGTTAACCAATTTAAACGTCAAACACTTCACATCAAAGTCAACAATATCTATTTTAATTCCATCACACCAGTAATACTCAGGAAGATCTCTATACATCTTAGTACTTCCAGGATGAACCGAAAAAAGAGAACCAGAGCTTCACATAACAACTATTTCATTATCTATGAATAAAAAGGAACACAAAATCTATTCCCAAATCTCAAAATAAAATAATTCTCAATGTTAAATTCAGGAAACTTGTCATTTTGAACCAATTCTATATTTTTCTACAACCCACTATCAGCTTTCTGCGATAGCATTATTCTGTCTGCTATGGTCGATTGTACTGAAACCTGAAACAAAGGAGAAAAATTTCCTACTCCAAAAAATTCTATCCCAAATTTCATCAAATCTTCAATCAATAGATCATGTTTCACACGTAACATGTTAATCTAACATTAAGTTTTTTACTTAAGGCATCATCCACATTATTTTATTTTCATGTATGGTAATGAATTGTTCAGTCTTAATCCTTAATTAATTATAACCATGTACTCTATATCATGATTAATTCATTCTGAGAAAATATATAATTCCAACTATTGTGGTAGGTATATATTTCACATTTTACTCGAAACTTATTATGTCTCCAAATATTTAATGAAAAAATAACAGTAACTAAAAACAAATCATGTATGGGGTAATATAACTCTTAAGGATTCAAGAGACATGAATCATATGAAATTACCGGATCATTTTCCATTTGGAAACAACCAAGTCCATTCAACAAAGCATCACTGTAGATAACAAACTTCCCATTTCTGTAAGGCAGTTCAAACACTAGAGAATTCACTAATAATCTTTTAAATTCATTAAAACAATCCTCAAATTCTTTTGTCTAGATAGACTTAGCACCTTTTCAGGTTTACTTTGTCATTGGGGTAGATAACTATGAAAAATTCTCAACAAACCATATGTAATATCATTAAAAACAAATAAAACTATGAATCTTGGTTATATTTTTTGGTATTAGAAATTATTCAACCACATTCATTTTAAAAGGATCAACAGTTTTTCCATTTTTTAAATAATGTTACCAACGAATGATGTTTTTTGTCACCAAAACTATAAATTTTTAAATTTCCCATAATTGTTTTTTCATTTATTTTTTTCTACACAACCCATAAATGAATTTAATGTACTTATTTAATTTTGGAATATACCAAAATTTTTCCAATAAAAAAAACCTCAATATTATACAAGAATTCATGGGAAATTATATTCATAAGTTCCATGAATACAACATGTGTATTTATTTAAACAAAAATGCATTACTACAAATTCATATTGTTTGTATCTGGTATAAAATGTAGTCTTTAGAATTTATTCTTCCTTTAATTTAAACTGATGGTACCCTGACCAAAATTCAATCATCGAAATGTTCTGAGCTCATTGGAGATGATCAATAAAATCATCGATATGGGGAAAGGGATACTTTCTCTTAATAGTGATATTATTCAACGATATGCAATCAATTAAAAGTCTCATTAAACCAAATTTATTTAACACATTAGACTACAACACCCCATAGTAATGTTCTAGGCCGAATGAAACCTTAATCTATCAACTCTTTCAATTGTTTCTTTAACTCCAAATATTCAATTTGAGCCATTAGATAAGGGAGTTTTGAAATTTTCTTAGAATTAGAAACTATGTCAATAGTAAATTCGACTTCCTGATCAAGTATAATTTTAGGAAACTCATTATGAAAAACATCAAGGTACTCATTTCCTCCCAGAATGTCATTAATTTGAAGAGTTAATATGATTTAAACAATATGTGAAAAGTAACATTCATTTCCATCATTCACTAGTTTCTCATCTTGTTAATTTTTTATCAAAAGTAATGGTTTATTCTTGTAAAAAAAATTAAATTTTTTCTAAAAATTAACCTATTTATCTCTATATTCAATCTTAGCATGGTAAACAGAAATCCAATCCATACCCAAAATAACATAAAACTCTACTTGAGGAAAAACAATAGGTTTACAGGTAGAAACATTTCTCAAAAAAGTACTAGAAGGTTCTGGTAATTTCTTTTTGTCTCAACATTTATTCCTGGGGTTTTTAACATATATTCAGGACTCAAATATTGTTATGGAATTCCCAATTCACTAATAAAATTTCATAAATGAAAGAATATTTATAAAATTAATTAAAAAACACATTGGAATAATCTAAATATACAAAAAGTGTGTCTGATACTACTACATTCGATGGCCCAACATCTGTTGAAGTATTTTAAAAATATTTCACATGTACTTTCTTCTTGTAGTCTGGTTGCTTTCCCTCAGTTGAGTTCTTCGTTGGACACTATTTTGAATAATGATCCATTTCATTACACTAGAAATATTTTACATACTATAAATCAGAATATTTGATACCATTACACTGATATTTTTCAGTGTAGGTATGAGCCTCATTTTCCATTTTACCACCTCGGTATCACTTACCAGAATTCAAAATACATTCCCAGTGTACTTTTTACAACAACATTAATGAACTTTAAACATAATATTCTAACCATCAGACATTTTTAAATAGTTTGTATCTTTCATCTTCCACCTAAATATCTTACTCTATTGTTTGTGAAAGAACACCTAATCATAAAAAAATAAATTTCCACCTTCTCCCTGCATTGAACAAGTTTTTAATAACTTTTAAACTCATGATATGATAATGTTATTTGTTAATTTTTCATTAATCCTAAATAATAATGGTTGATTTTTAATATCATGTTCTTATATGAAATTTGGAGCATTCCATGTCGGTCGAGTGATTTTTTCACCATAAGCTTCCATCGATTCATACTCCTACCTCAATTCCCATAATTGTTTCTCCATCCTAAGTCAAACTGATTTAGGAAAATAAATCTCATGAAACATTACTTTGAAATCATTCCAATTAAGAGAATAAATATCCTCACTACCCCTGATATTTTTAACCATCTACCACTACTGATCAGCTTCACTTTTAAAATGGTAATCATCGAGACTAACCTTTTGATGTTCTGACCACCCCATGACATCAACAATCTTTTCCATTTCTTTAAACAACCATTCATATAGATCAAGGATAGATGATTATCTAACTGATTGGGTATGATTCTTCATGAAATTCTCAACTATAGACATATTGCTCTATGGTTGATCTGGTTGATCTCATGAATTTACACCACCACCATTTATAGTCTGAGTCAACTATTCAATCATTGCAACAAACTGATTAGTTCTGATTCAGACAATCTCATGTTGCTATTTTGGAAGTTTGTTTTCCTCCTAATGTTGTCCCACGATATCTTCCATGATTTATATGAGGAAAACCATTATAAACACATAAATATATTTGGTGAAAAACATGATAATCTTTAATTTCGATATCTTTTCAATCATAACATAAATTCATTTAGGGATATTAATTTAACAATACATTATCTCCTAATGTTGTCAAAACTGTCCTCTGATACCAAATGTAACACCCCATATTTATAACATTACATAACATTGAGTTTAATCACAATTTACCATTGAGGATATTTTCAGGATTATAGTTTATAGAGTTCAACCATAACTATAACATTATATATCAAATATTACAAGTAGAAACTTCTACTCAGTATCCATTTTTTCATAAAATAAAAACTTTTAAAAGAAAACAAGAATTATTTTCGTGATATAAAACTTCATTAATTCTTTGTTTCTCTTACCCTAATTTATAAATTATGAAAAAATTCAAAAACATGGGATTTCATGTAAATACCGCAGTAAGGGTTATAAAATAAAGAAATAAAACAATATACCTTTAATACATACAATCAATGAAATAATACCTTTTATTCATTAATCATAATCCATTTAACATACCTCATGAAATCAAAAGATTTATGAATAAAACATAGAAATCAGAATTCATAAAGGTAACGTGTGGAATCCATAATATACTTTTGTTGTAGTTTTCATAGCTACATAGGGAGATACATTTGTAAAACCCATCACAATATATTATCTTAATTTGTTATGATAAAAATTAATTTTTACCACTATCATGTTAAATAATTAATTGGATATCTATCTCGGGATCACCCACACTAGGTTTATCATAGAAAAACCTGTATATGTAAACAATTCCAAAGAACCATAACATAATGAAAAAACGTGAACACGCAAAAAGGAAAGATAAAATTTCCACATTGAAATCACAATATATCAGTTAAAGATTGTTCCATGATAATTCCATTATCAAAAACCAATTTAAATAAATAAATATGTAAAAATAGTATATGGTATTTATTTTCCTTTTAAATACACTACGACTTGTAGAAGAATCCAAATATCAAATAATGCTCGCGGAGGTGGAAAAGTCGTTGTCACGGAATACGTTAAAAAGAAACATTTTATTCATTTCTTAAAACGCTTAATATAATGAAGATTCACTTTAAATGAAATTAAAATTCAATGGGTTTTATACACCATATAAAGAAAGTTGTGTACAAATCAATTTATGCCTAAATGTAAAGATACTGAGAAGAGTCTATAACCTTGCATCCGACTTGACTCATTTGATCTTTAATATCCTGAATAATAAACTAAAGATAATTACCACTTTTTTATATCCATTTTCATGGTTATTATTCCTTTTATATCACTTATTACCACATTATAAATATTACATAATCATTTATCATATAATGGTCATTTTATCAATTTTTGGTACTTGAGTAAAAAATGATGTTCTTATAATTACAAATTGTCCATGTGGAAAAAAATACATTATATCCAAAATGATATAAATGATATAGATATCATATATATCATATTTATACATTATATATGTATTTATAATAGTACATATCATTTGGATATATAAAAATTAAATGCACCGTTTATGGAGACGCTGAGCCATGCATACACATGAATGCAATTTTCAATTCATTTTAACATTTTTAAATGAATGAAAAATAAATGATACATTGGTATTTTCTTATTATAGTATAATATAATATTTTATATACATCAAATAATTTTATTAACACCATTATTTGTACATTACATGCATGGTATGAACGAGTCATATCATTTGGAGGGGGTGGTAGCCGCACTTTCTCAAAATGAAATTACCGTATTTACACATTATGGAAACCATTAAGGTATGATATAAATGAAAAATACAGTATAATATATACAATATAAATATAATATAAATCACATATAAATATAGATCCATCATAATGGCCACCATGAGAGGTTGTAGGAGAAAATTGAACGATCATCGTGTTGTGATGTAGTAGTTCACCATCTAATAAAACAGTATATTCGTATCCATTAGATGGAGGTGCAAGGAAGTGTAGTAGGACTCCTTCTCATAAAAAATACTAGTATATTTATCATATTTTTTTTGTTCAAAATTTATTAGATAAGGAGAATTTAGGGGTTGGAGAATGAATATAAAAGAAAAGAACTTGAGAGAAGTTGTTACATTTAAATCTGGTATCTCGCTTTGCTATGAACCAAAAGGCTTTATTGAAATTCCTTAGGCCAAATGTAAGGATTCTATATGGAATACAGGGAAGTTAGGATCTTATTTTGGTAGATGTTGGATGATAAAAGGGGCTTGAGTTTTATGGGTAAGGGGATAGATTTATTGTGCTTTTATTAGAGGCGGGAGGGGCTCTTTGTGAAAGATTGAAAGTATTATTTTATTATAAAATTAATTTCGGTTTCCAAATATCCACACCTCATTTAATTCAAATATAAGATGAATATAAGTAGAAATAAAATCTTCCAATAAGAATAGGATTGTATTTTGTCATCTTTTAATCCTTAATTGTTTTAATTAACCCTTTCAAAACTTAATTTACTTTTACAATGTCTTCTTGTATATTTATATTATAGGGTTAATATATTTTAAATATAATTCCATGAGACCATAAATGTTTAATTAAGGAAATTTGTAACATTATATATGTCATTTAGTATAATCTTTGAATTTTAGGACTAGTTTTTAATTTAATAAAATATTAATTGATTTAGAAGCTCAGTTATGTCAATTTTGTTACTATTCATATCATGACTTTTTAAAAATACATTACAACATGATAAATTCTAAAATATTTCATTAATTAAAATATAAAAAGTCATAATTATCCATAAAATTTGTGTTTGGATTTACAATATACAAAATAAATTTATTATAATATTTATAATCTCATTTATTAAAAACATTCATTAATGAGGTAATCATTAGATCATCATTGTGTGATAAATTTGTTTATTTGAAGTCTAAAAAGTAGAAATAAAACCCCATGATGTAAAAAAAAAATTCTTTCTAATGAATTAATATAGTCAAATATCTCAATTATATAACCCCAAATTAATTTTTTTTGAAAAAGAATATATGTTTATAATATTTTTATTTTTACTTTAAATAAAACGTTATTAATGTAGTTATCTTACCCAAGTGGCTTCCAGAGGCCAAAAATTATACCCAAGGGTTTTAGTGGTTGCAAATGACTCATCCATAATGGTTAGGACTAATGTTATGGTTATTTTGTATTATTATAATATTAATTTTACATTGAATTACCCTATTTATCTTTAACAGTAGTAAATAAAAATCAAAAGATACAATTCACAAACAACTATTTTCATCATATGGAACCAAAGATTACTTATTTATAACAACTATGTTTTTTGGATTTTTTAAATTCCATTAATAGAAGCGGTAAAATTTCAATTAAATGAAAAATTCCATTTTTAACTTCTACGCAGTGTTTTTAATTATTAATTAAAAATAGAACCTTTTTAGAAAAAGAATAAAAAATTCTCCCAAAGATTATTTTGTTATTAGGAATTAAAAAATGATGTCTATATTACAAAATTAAAAACATATAATTTTCATTAATTAATTTAAAATTAATTTCTGTTGTCAAAACTATAAAGCGTGTTTTTAAGAACAAAAAACAACCAAAAGAATGGCATGTGTTTAGGTCCAATTTTAAAGTTAAATTACATACAATGAATAAAATTGGATTAAATGGTAAAAATTTAATCCAATTACACTTCAAAAAAATTTAAAAATACAATAAAACCTTATAAATAAATCAGATGAAAAGATAGTTTTGACATAAAATGCAGTATTTTCCACTATTCATTTAAAAAATGAACTTTATCCAAAATTTACCAAAAATATACCCAAAATAAATTTTCATATTTTTCTCTTAAATAATAATATTATGTTGTCAAATATAACATTTAAAAGTGACTAAAAATGTATTTAAAATGGGTTCCCTATCAAATGGTGGTAAAACTACCTTTAAAAAATATTATAGTATTAATGCTTAATATTGGATTTAATATTTTTTAAACTCTAAAAATTATTGGATAAATGTAAAAACATTTTAAAAATATGTTTAATCATAACATGGTACGTTCTGGTAATTCTTTCCAGAAAAATGGCTAGGTGTTAACTAAAATTTAGAATAATAATGTGATATTATTATTATTTTCAGTATCACTTAGCACTGTGTGCAACACAAGACTTCAAAAGAAACCCATTGTTGTGTGTTGGGTATTCCATTTGAAATGGAATCCACTTTAATGTAAAATTAATTATTAATTAACCAATATTTATATATATGAAAATGATATATTCTTTATTTACCAGGGATGTAAATATAGGAAGACTAATATAATCCTAATGTCCAGGGATTCTAGTGATAGGAAGACAATGTTTCCAGCACGTTGTGAGCTTTTAGGGATGGAGAGAAATATATTATTTAATCATTGTATTGACGTATTAGTTGTTAAGTTATGAAAAACATTAATATAATTATAAAATAGTGGATACCCTTATTTATTGTTTTTGGATACCATATTCTTAAGGTTAAAAGATGGAAAATGTTTTAATAATTTCATTTAATTAAATCATACTTTTTTGTAGATATTTTACATATTTTTATTAGAAGTTACTATAATTATATTAATAATATATAATTATTTGTGATAATACTTATCTTTGTATAAAATTGGTTTTATCAGTGTTATAATTTTTTGAAAAAAACAATACTTTGATTTAATATGATCCGTTTTGATTATGTTTAATTTACTCTGATATAATGAACTATTTTATAATTCTAATTCTATGACTCTAATAATCAGAATGTGTCTGAGTCTGATAAATTTACATAAATATTATTTTCGGTTCTTTAAGTATAAATATTTTAAACTATATTTTTAAACTACAATTAACCCGCTCATGTAACTATATCCATCATAATATACTCTTACGATCCCAACTCAATATATTTAACTCTCAATGAATTGAATCTTTATTTATTAGATTAAAATATAATTTTTATATAAAATTTAATTATTACAATTTTAGAAATTTATATATTTTAAATATGTTATTTTAAATATAAATGAGTATTTTTCTTAAGAAATTTCTCATCTAACCTTTTAATGGACTATTTTATATAAGATGGATATTTTTGATTTTACATAAGATTAACAGAGAATATGATCCAATGTTAACATTATTATTATTTTTCAGATGTTTTATGATTTGATGGTAATATTTTTATAAAACTATTTTAATTTTATTGAGTTTTGATTTAAGGAATTATGTATATGATTATGAAAATAATTTTTTATATATGGTTTTTTATATTATTAATATGTAATTATCTCAAAGAACATATATGATTGGATTATAATTATATGATGTATGGACCTAGAATTGTAGATTAGATCATGAAATTGGATTTGGAGGGATATCTCATGAGATAATAAAGAATAAATTTTATAGTGAATGTTGTTTAGTAAGGGACATTGTCAACTATGATAGTCTTGGTTGTTAAACTTGAAAAAAGATATAACAAAATGGGAGTGAAAAAAATAGTTTGATAATATTTGTATTAAAACATGACTAAGGATATGTTGGAATGAGGAGTGAACCCAAACCATTACGATTATCATTAGTGTGAAACTTGATTATGGATATGATTGAATGGGGAGTGAACCCAATCCAATATGATAGTCATGGTGGTGAACCATAATAAATGAAATTATTTTTTATTTTTATATGTTTGAAAAAAGGATTATGTGTTAGGCTTGGGTTTTACTATCATGTATCATGTTATTTGACACCGTTATAACTAATGTATTATGATCTACCATGCCTCACGACACAAGTCATGATTTCGATATATGATATGTAGGGAATTGTATTCATATATTATGATTTATCCCCTATACCTTGACTATCATGTTATTCTTAAGTGGACATCTATATGTGTATTTTTTAGCTGTAATAATAATTTATCCCCTCATTTTATTATACTTAATTTTTCACATTTTTTAAATAATGATATAATTATGATATTTCTAAGAAGGGTGTCAGTTATGATGATCAAAGTGGAATATGGTGTAGTTTACCTATAAATTATTTTTTTATGTATCTATTTTCCAATGAAACTATATCTATAAGAATATTTCATGGAATTTGATTTTATGTGTAGATTATTAAACTAATAATGTCGAATTTGATTATTTGATTTAATAGTGGTAGTGTTGAATAAATATGATAAATCTATTATAATTATTATCCTTAAATAATAAACTACTTTCCAAATTCAGTGCCGAAAATATGTTGAGAAAAGACAATAAAAACTATATGTTACTGTATTTATCGCATCCCTCGTGATTTTTTAATCTAGATTTTCATAAATTATCGTAAAATCTACATATTTATATCACCATCATAAAATAATGAAAATAATATCAATATATTTTTTTATATTTATATTTTTTCAAAAGAAACAACTCCTTAACCATTCTCACTTATCGAGTTAACGACTATTCATATTTGAGACGTTTTAACCACCTGTGTTAAAAATGATTTGAAATACAATTATAGTTTACTATGTAAAATACTCTTACAATAATATACAATGAAAATCATTTATATTATATTTCATTGTAAATATTATATTTTTTCATTGACATATTATTTACATAATATTTCCATTTTCTAAAATTATGGATATAAGATGATATAAATTCATTTTTTGACAAATATTAATGAAAATATATATGGTATGATAATATAAAATTATTAATAAAAATAAATTAAAATTTATATAATATTAAATAATATATAAATATTTAATATTTTATCAAATTATGTGTTATAATACCAAAATTATTAAACTTGTGAAAACCAATTAAATTTATTACCACATCATGGTCAAAATAAGCTATAAATAATTAATTTACCAATGATAACAAAATATAACATGGATTATAAAATATTAATACTTCTTATTAAATGTATCAAATACATTAGTGTGTTTGATATTTTTTTAAAAGATGTAATATATTATAAAACTATGAAAGGAAGAAATGTAAGTGTTTGTAGTCATATGTTCACTTTTATTAAGGAAAAATTTCTTATTTTTCACTTATTACTCTTGAATGAGATATAAATTGTGAAATATTTTATTATTGTATGATAAATATGACTAATTATATTATATTTTAGGTATCAGTTCATTTTACCACTATGTTTTTTATTTTATTCCTATTATTCCATTACTATAAGTTATGTTCATTTCTATTTTTTCATTATTGTTAAATAGTTTTAATTTCTTAACTATTTTCATTAATGTGGTTTGTATAATTAATGTATTATACACTATATTATGAACTTATTTTTAATTAATTATATTATAATTTAAATTTTCATGTCTCTCCCCTTCATGAGTTTTGATGAAAATAAAACAAATTATATAAAGATTTATTTTGAAGTTCCTTTAAAATATTGATACCTCCCATATGTAATCATCCATATAGGAAATTTGTATTCCAATTCATTATAAAGACACTATAATTTTCTAATCCTCTAGATAAATTTAGGAAAATTATATTTATATCCACTATTATTTAAATTATATGTTTTAAATAATTTTATATTATGTGGGTATTAAAAAAGGAAACATCAAATTATTCAAAATAATTTTCAATACATTCCAAAATAAATGCTTTTTCTTCCACTCTATATTTAATTTTTTTTACAATGATGTATTTTCCAAGTATCAATCACTAATTAATATTTTAAAAAATAAAAAAATTCAATGTATCCAAACTTATATTATTTACAAAAATATGTGTTTTTGATGTTTCCATTTTTAAGGATTCTTTTTAAAGTATAAGTTATCAAGGTATTTTTACATCATTTATTAAAAAAATAATCCTTTTTAAGAATAAAATATTAAAAATTATCATCAAATCAATAAATTATAAATTATATTCACCTCTTATAGTTTGACAACATCACATATGTTTATGGATTTATACGAGTAAAAATTTATAATATGTTTTATAAAATATTTCCCTTTCTATTCAATGAAAATTGTAATGTAAGTTTACATCGATATTATTAAATGGTTTCTGTGAAACCATTTTAATTTTAACTTATACGTACCCTATATGGTTATATTTTTAGTATTGATGTTTTCATAAACCCTTTATTACTATAATTATATGATTAATTTGGTTATATGAAATTTATAATATTCTATGAATTATGAAGTGATGGAAGAGTACAGGGACACCAATAAGTCCTCGGAGATACTGAACACCTCTACCTTAGTTGACCACGAGACACCAAATCTAATCTAGGATTGAGTTATTTAATTTTCTACAGATCATATTGGACACAATTATCAGTTATTCCTTGCTTCAAGGTAGTAAAATGTTGAAAATCCTACTCCTGAAAATGTAGTTTTCCTGAGGAAAATTTTTGAGGATATTGTCAAAACTGCTAAGAATCCCTCTCATTTATATTCGTATCTTCTTCCTCCAAGAAGGATCATCAAGAAATAGATGATAAACCATGTATCTGAAAACTAGGAAGCTGTGCAGGAGTGGCTTTATCTCTGCCGGTACTCTATAATTCCAAGGGTCTTAGTTCAAGAAGGATGAAAGGCTATTTAAGTTCGGTGACCTCATCCAAAGGATAAATAAGCTCTAGGGCATCATAAATTGGAAGATGACAATGATGGGTTGTGGGTATTACCATGTGATTTTTCCCTCAGATGTTCTCAAACAATGATCCCATAGCTTTGTCTCGATTTTACTGAAAACAAGATTCCTTTGAATACATTAATGGGATAGAAACATTAATCTAGAAATTGTAAGGAACACCCACACTCATGTCTGGATACAAATTTTTATTTTGAACTGGCTATATTGGAATCCGATGATTCTCTAGGATATATCCTCAACTATGGTGAACTCGATTATGAAAGACCAACTGATTGAAAACCCCGAAAATCAGTACTTTTCAAGGATAATGGTAGAAGTCGACATGACCGAAACTATTATGGAGGTGGTGGTGTTGACTACAAGGGATGATAACATCAAAAAAGATATTTAGAATGAAGGGAAGCACAAATTTTGTATGAATTGTATTTTCCTTGGGAATATCCTATCTGAATGTGGGAGAGATAGAGAATGTGGAATCTTACACATTATGGGAAACATTAATTCTCATTGTAGGAGGAAGAAATGGAATGAGAATGACATACCCTATTCAACAGAACATCTCACCACCCCTTGCCCCTCGGGTGTGGCGTTAGGGGGAAATTTGAATGTGTAATCTACA
Source organism: Viscum album (assembly GCA_963277665.1). Classification (NCBI taxonomy): domain Eukaryota; kingdom Viridiplantae; phylum Streptophyta; class Magnoliopsida; order Santalales; family Viscaceae; genus Viscum; species Viscum album. The sequence continues at coordinate 1,986,389,712 of OY728119.1, forward strand.
ATGCATGGGACCTGATAGGACCCCCATTAGTCTAAAATTCATTGTGGGAATACCACTGATGTTGGAGAGGTGCAGTTATAGATTGTGGAAAATTCTAGACATATCCCTGTTTGTGAGAATGGCCTAGATAGTATTACCCATTCAGATGAACATCCCAGTAGAACTTATTAAGGATTTATGATTGGAGAAGGAAATTATTATGAAAATATGGAACATGGTTCTACAGAGATGCTCATTTCTGAATCTAATGTAAACACCCTACAAATGAGGCCAGATGTAGTACCTAAGCAAGGATCTATGGAAAGGAATGTGCTGGCTGCATGTTCTTAAATTCGAGGACTGCTCAGATAGATTCATGAATCACCTAGAACTATACAAGAGGTGATCCCATTAATTACTAGGGACTGCACTCTTAGCCCGAATGTGGGAATTCTGAAAGATTCTCCCAACTCCCTGGATGATCTTGGGTGACAGATGGTAATACATCATACTGGAATGGATGTGCTGAAAAGTGTTCCCTCTTCAGTAAATATCAGCCCGACTTCTCCATGTCATGTTGAATCATCAAAATCAAAGGAATATTTCCTTGAGGATCCCCCATTGATAATTGCAAGAAGAACTTCACTAGCAGGCATGTCACCTGAACCCACGCTATCCTACTGCACAATCACCCTGTTAAGTGGATTTTTTTTAGTGATGTTGTGGATGAAGAAAATTCACCCATAAAACATCAAGTAAATGAGTAAAATAATGATGAAATTAATCCCTTAGAGGTAAATGAAGGCCCACGCAGAGAAATTACCCCAACGAGGGAAAAAATAAGGACCGAAAGAGGATAGGGAAAGGCCCTAATAAGGCGGCCCAAGATGATAGATTGTTCACAATCTACATAGCCATAAAATAAAGAAGCTCATCTACTGTAATTTCCATGGGTTAGTGAATTACCATAAATCCATGACCCTTATGAACTTTATTATTGACAAAAAACTGCTACTTATTGGAATTTTTGATTTGATAATGTTTTTTTAAAATTAAAAAATCATCAAATATGAATTTATGAGATACACTTTTGTCTCCAAGAATAATTAACACTTGAGTATAAATCACCTTTAAATAGTTAGTCAATAATGTGTCAAATTAATCACATGTGAACATTGAGAAAAATGCATTACTGTCTCTATCTGCAATTCAGGCCACAATGCCAAAATTTCACTTGTTTATGCCAGGACATCATATCATAGGAGATGAGATCTGTGGATGGATATTGGGGAAATTTCACTAAATGAGGCCTCAAAATGTATTGTGTTGTGTGATTTGAATACTATTTTTACACACGAGAAAAGTCATGGATCAAGCATTTACCGAATGGATACTCTTGATTTAGCCACTTTTATTGACCAATGCATCTTTTTGGAGGTTCCAATTGTCGAGGATGAATTCACTTGTAGCCGAAATACTTTTAATGGAAGGTAGGTAAGAATGATTGATTGGTTTTCTGTCTATTTGGCTCACGAGAGTGCTCCAAATGGGTTGTCGGGTCACATGTCGACCAAACACCATTCTGACAAAAAACCCCATCATTGTGGATTTCTTATCCTTAAATAGGGTTTCTATCCCTACCTTTTATCTTTATTAATGTATTGGATGTATCTCTAGGATGTAGGGAAATAATTTTACATTCTCTGAAACTTGTTCTTCGGGGAAGACCACTCTAGAGTCTTGAGGAGAAACTCATATGTACTAATAACATGCTTAGGGAATGGAGTAAAAACTATACCTTAAAGATGGATGATGATATTAAAGTCGGTGGAAAACATCTGGAAGAGGTCCATGATAAAACTAAGTGGGAAGATACTTATTCTAGGGAAGAGATACAATCTTATGAAAAGTTGGTTGATATTATCACAATTATAGAGAGGATGGAATGAAAACAATTGAACATGAAATGGTTGATGAAAGGAGACAGAATCTCAAGATTCTACCATAGAATACATAGGGAGAGGAGATTGAGTTTTGGGAACAATTCCATCAACATTAATGGGAATCTTCATACCACTAAGAATGACATCTCAAAAGATGTTTGTGACCACTTCTGTGATTTATACATACATGATGGGGATGGTTAAACTTTAAAGATAGTTGACAGTATCAACCCCTGAATGGACGAGAACAGAATTGTAGCCTTTCCTCACCACCAGCCAATGAAGAGGGTAGGAAGGCTCTCTTTTCCCTCAATATGGAAAGTACTACTGATCCTGATGGTTTATCAAATAAACTCTCTTTGTTTTGTTGTTATATTTTACAAGATGAAATGGACAATGTGGTAAGGTAATTCCTAACTCAAGAGTACATTCCACAAGGAATAAATTTAAACATTTTTTCATTAAGACCCATGAAAAATACAACAATGGATATAAATGATTTTACACCATTTTTCATTGGGGACACCATCCCCAACGTCATCATCAAAATTCTAATGCTCAGGATGGGGTTAATCATCAAAGAGAACACCACCTCAAATCAATATATATTTGTCCATGTCCAGTGCATACAAGATTCCTTTTTTAGAACATCAGAATATGTGGACATAATAATGAATAAAAAAAGGAACTTTCCCTTGAAGATTGATATCTCAATAGCATTGTCGACCCTTAAATAGAATTTTTTGATATTAATTTTTTTTATTGAAATGGATTTCTTGATTCCCCCTTAAAGATTATTAATTCGATTCTCTCATCATAATGGCTATCCATTCACATAAATGTGTCTCCTATGGGATTTTTTCAGACAATAAGGAGAGTTTGACATGGTGATCCACTCTTAAGACAATTATTTCTTATTGAGGAAGATTATCAAAGAATATTATTTAGTGATATATCTAGGTTTGGACTATATAATCATATAAGAGATATTATAGGTGAAAATTTTCTATCACCCAACTTTATTTTGACAAAATTCTGTACATTGGTCAGGCCTCTCAGATGACCATCTCTTCCATTAATTCCCTTTTTATCCATTATGATAAAGTGGCAGGGCAGACGATCTTCTGGGGAAAATCCATTATTGTGTTTTGAAATGGGCTCACGATGGGCAGATTGAAAAGAATGAAATGACATCTAGGGGTGAGGAAAGGGTCTGTACCCTTTACATAACATGGAGTCCCATTTTTTAGGACAAAGTCAAAATTCACTTCCTTTGTTGAATCAGCCATGGAACTGTTACCCAGTTTTCTAGTTGGAAAGGGAATCAATGTCGCATGCCGAGAGGGTGTTCCTTGTGAACTCTATCAGCACTACTATGTTGTACTACTATTTATCATTATAATAATGGGCATGAGGTATCCTAAATGAGATGTAGGGTATGATTAGGATTTTCATTTGGACCGGTTCGATTATCGAAATTAAACTGGTCAAGGATTCATGGAGGGAATTCATTAAGCCCATTGTAATGGGGGCCTTTGAATTTAAGAGATGATAATTTTTAATGATGACCTCATTAGTAAATTCAAATGGAACCTATTGACCAAAAAATGAACCCTCTTGTAGCTTATTTGTGTGAAGGTTCAAGAGGAGGATGTTTTATGAATAAAATTGGTATCTTGGGTCTTTGATGTGGACATCTCTTAAATAATTTTTCAATGTGATTATGCACAAAACCAAATGGCTGGTCTCTAAAAAATCATACATTAACTATTGGAACACCTTATAGGTAGATATCCCACTATGGGATCATATAACTTTTTACACTAAACAACTAAAAATGACTATCAGTGTGCTCATGGAATCTCACAGTGTTCCTGATTTTGTCCCCATAATGGTTAATCATGAAATTCTTCATTATGCCTTCATTGATATTGACACATTGGTTTTGACACTGAGTACAAGTGGCTGATTTAATTCCAAAGATTATTCTTGGTTAGCGAGTGCAAGCACCAACATGTCACCCACATTTCTGTCCAAGATTAAATAAAATTTTATCCATCCATTAAGGTACACTATTCTATGGTGAATCTGGAAAAAATTACTACCAATGCATGATCAGCTGGAGAAAGCTGAACAACACATTGTCTCGGTATGAATTCTTTTCATTAAGGAAGAAGAGATTATGTAGCTACCATTCATTGATAGTGATTACATATAGAGGCTGAGGGAATATGATAGCTATATTTTTTAGTGGATATGGGAGTAGATAGACAGCTCCTGGGTTTTCATAACTTTATCGCCCATTCGGAATAGAGTCTGCAGGTGCACCGGCTCTTGCATACAATAAATACATTTGTCATTTCCTCAATCCATAGGGAATAGAATGAAGGCACATTAATGGGTCATATACCAACAATTCTTGTTATAATTAATGAAAATCATAGGGAGGTTCTTGTTACTACTAAGGTTCAAAAAAGTGCCATGAATAACACCGTAATTGATCTGAATTTTCTTCAATTTTTGGGAGTTTTAGGTTTTACCAAGAAGCCTATAGTTCAGAAATATATGAGGTGGATCCCACCAATTGTCTCCTAGGATAATGTCAATGTAGATGGTGTAACCTCAGGCACATCCGGACCCATAGGATGTGGATGTATCTTCTGAACCCATTATGGATTTGTCAAGGGATGCTTCTACCACAACATTGTTGTTGGGAATTCTTATAATGATGAATTGTGGGTGATGATGGCTTCCATCAAGAATTTTGTACGCAATCAATGGACAAACCTATGAATTGAATCAGACTTTGAAACTATAGTTGCAACTCTTATGACATGTAACCAGAATATTCAATGGGTTCTTCTACTTAATTGGATTGAATGAATCAGTCGAGCCAAACATATTAATATTTGTATTTCACATGTGTATTGAGAGGAAAATCAGGTAGAGAACGATATATCCAAGAGATCCACAATGGAACCAGGAATTATGTGGTCATTATGAGATCCTAACATCTATGCATAACTTATTGATGATGAATTGCAGGGTGTAGCTCACTCCTGCTTCTAAAAAAACTCCTAGAGGACAGAGTGACTATGATAATTTTAACTAGATGGATTAACAAGATTCAGAATCTGTTGGTTGTTTGTTCCCAATGGATTAATGAGTGTATATTAAGATATTCTCAGAATTTTTATACTAAATAGAATAACAAGTAGAATGGTTAACAAGGATAAGGATTATTATGATTTTGATTTTGATTTTTTATTTGTATTATTATGTTATCCTTGGATATCAGCATTAAGTATTATTTTTAATTTATTATTCAAAATCATATCATTATGAAATTTTTTAGAATTATTGATATTTTTTTGAATAAATGTATATTTTTATGGTAATTTAATTATTTTACAATGATCCTATGTTTCCATATAATTTTTTAAAAATATATTTCCAAAATCAATTGATCGATTACTATATTATGTATATATTTCTCTAACAATCTTTTATGTTTGTGATCTGACCCTTTAAATTATTTATTTTCCTTCACTAAGAGTTTGAGATCACCTATTTATTATTATTCCAATCCCCATGTTATATTGTTTATTGTATCATGTGAGATGCCTATAATGGTTCTATTGGATTATGATTATGAAAAAAATAATACATTTACTGTAAAATAAAATTTTTATGTTTCTAATCTCTAAGAAACTAATCCATTCAGTCAATAGGATATGTGAAATCTTTTTGTATGTATTTTTAAATCATGGTAATATAGTATAATTTAAGTCACATTTTTCTTGGATTAATTTAACTGGTATGATAAGAACCATTAGTATATTAGAATCAACATATGACAAATGGGTTAATATCAAGGGGTTCCATATATTTTATCAATATATCCTTTACATTTTTCTATTAAATTATAAGTTATTTGATTTAATCTATGACTTCCCATTTCTTCAATTAGTGTAATTGAGATTTCATAGATGGTGTTGACTAATAATTTTATGTGACATCCTTCTACATACATGACTAGAATGTAATCTGGTTTTCTATAATTATATCTCAACATATTCGAGGAATATTATCCGGATGAATCATATTAAGGGCATAAATATATAGAAAAGGATCATGTACATGATAAATTCATCCATTAAGTTCATGAAACATTACCACATTATAATGGATGATAGTCTCAATAAAATTATGTAATTTACACTATAAACTATGGTGTAGACAAACATTTTTTAACATATGAATATTATTTAACACCTTAATTTTATTTTAATTTTATAACAATTTTTCTATATATAATTAACATTAAAATATTTTTAATTTTAGACAAAGGTTGCCTTAATTAGTCACCCAATTCATACCCCAAAGAAATTTAATGAATAGAAAGAGTTACAATTCATGTTCCACCTATGATGAGTTTTCACTAACTCAAAATTGAAATAGATAAATGATAACAAAGTAATAATTCTCGAACAAATTTTCAAAAAGAATCAAACAGCCACAAACCTTGCCTTCAAGTAATAGATCACCTCATGCATGAAGGACATAAACTCCATGAAAGATCAATCTGTTGGTTATAGAATATATATAAAGAGAATTATTCCATTATAGGCACATTCGGGGGGAGTGACCCACCCAAATTACGTTTTTCAATTCACTCCATCACCTTCAAAAACATTATCAGTAGATATGTAAGATAACCATGAAGAGTTAGTACAATGAACCTCCAAGTATGAAAATGCGTACATCTAAATTTCATCAACTTCAAGCAATAACCAAGGACCCAAAATCAGAAGTAACCCATCCAAAAGCGGGTATATCACATCTAGATCAGAGGCATGCCCATTGTATAAATGCAGAAAGTAGTCAAAAGAAAAATCATAACTTATAATAAATTATGTACTTTGTTTAGACTAATTCAACAAATTCTTTTTAAACATTCATCATTTGATATCGAGATACGTATCTTCAAAAATTTGAAAATTTCTGAGGCTTTGATAAGACAATTCAACAATTGGGTATGGTTATTTTTTTAGATTCACATTAGGAGGTACAATATGATCAACCTTAAGCTACATAGAATAATCTAAAACTATTTTATTAGAAGTATCCAAAGTGACAATAGTCATATCAACCACACTTGCTGATGACTATACAAAAAATATTATTTAAATGAAATATAAAAATTTTAGTTAAAGAATTCTAACATCTATATAATAATGAATTTATTATTAATAATTTTAATTCCAATTAAAATAATTAAAATAATATAAATGAATATAACTGACAATTTATTTTTCAAAATCACATTTATTACATATGAATGTGAATATAATTTTTAATTTATTATGAGTATATGTAAATTTCATTTATAAAAATGTGTTATATGCTCTAACATTTCATGATTCTCTTATAATGGAATTGATTTTAGGACATGATCCAATTTATAAAATAGATTATATAATGATGGATTGAATCCATTTAACACTTTAAGAGTTTAGTGGATCATGATGATTATATTAATTATTTGTAAGAAATCTATATTTCAACACATTTACATAGATGTTAAATATTCAAATGAATAAAGAGATTGATTTATCCCATGAATGATGATGTGTTTTCCTAGAAAATCTATATTTAAGTGTTCATTGGGGTGATATATATTTATAATGGACCTTGTGATAGTTGAATGTGCTACCTTCCACTGTACATTATATCGAATATCCATTCATTTGTTAAAAAATGAATTTTAGTTGCTTCTATTATGGGGAAAGTATAGAATAAGGATTTTATATTACGGATTAAAGATCATGGAGATTGAAATTCTTAGAATCCCACACATATGATGATTTAATAGACAAATGTGTAAAAAATTAATGATTATTAATGATTGGATGAAGAGAGAACAATAAAAAAATATCATAATGAGATTGATCTGGTGTATATTATTCATAATGCATGGGGATGCTTAGTTGAGGAGTAAATATATCGAGAGGAGTATTAATTATCAATGGATTAAAAAGTATTAATTCTTTTTTAATAAATAGATAATATATCAATGTTTATTGATTAAAGAAGGATGAGTTTCATGTAAAAACTGTTGAGGTTATGATTTCCTAAAGTTTTTATTATAGATATTTTATTATCCAAATAGAATCTTGATGACATTACACAAACACACATTTAAGAACTATAATTGATTAGTGTATTTGGATACTAGGAACAAAATATTCTTTTTTCATTAAATATCTCCATGAAATACTATACATAGATTCCCCATTAGTTATATTCACCGGAATACCCTACTAATTGTTTTTTTCATAACTATGGGAAAGAAAACAAAGACTGGGTGTGCTAAGATGACCTGTAATGATAAAAAAGCGTGATATATATTTAAAACATGGGAATAAGTGTTTGAAAATAATAGAATAACATTTTAAAATCATACCATACAAATAAATGATCATATTCTTGAGTCACAAAGTAAATATTAGTATCTCATAAGACATGATTTATAAGGAAATCTAGCAACCTGATCCATGATGGCATAAAATTAGAATTAGAGATATACTTGGTCGATACACATAAGAATATAAAATCATTTCTATAGTAGTTAATGAAAACTATGATGTTAATCATAGTGGAATGGTCTCACACACCAAACCATTACAGTAGTCACGATTCATTCCAAAGACCATCCTGGTGAGTAGTGTCCATAACTAAACTTGGTTCACTAATCATTCTAACCCCACCAATGTCACTAGATATAAATATTTACCCAATTTATTGGATGTATAATTATTTTCATTACTTCACATTAACAAAATCATATATATTTGTTCCAAAATACCACAAAACATTTATCATATCATTACACATGAAAATTAAAGTTTTTTTATTTTCATTTGATCATATCATTACATTTAGAATGGAGATAGGTTTCATAATATGTCCTCTATTCCATCGTAAAATAACCCAAAAGGCAGAATGTTTGATAAGAATTTCTTCTTGATATAGACTAGGGAACATAAAAATGATTCATAATCAAATTTCCATAATAAAAATAAAATATTCAGGTAATGAATTATAATGATATCTTTTGACCATATCCGCAATATGAAATTTATAACATCAATAGATTTTATTTTTAATGGAAAATTATTTCAATGATAATTTATAACATCTCATGAGGAAAATATTCATTATTATTTAAATAACACATATTAAAAAATAAATCATTTTGAATATAATTTTCATTGAAAATTACTTTAAAATACTATAAAAATGATATAATAATTATTAAAACCATTGCATGAGGAAAATATAATTTCCACATTGGAAATAAATTTTTAATAAATAATGTATTTTATAACCCTTTTCATTGAAAATAAAAATTAATGGTTATAATGGAATATTTTTAACTCATTTGAAACATTTGATGAGGGAAAAATATGGTGTGCCTCAAAAAAAGGAGCAAACACATTTTGAATTTTTTTCGTTGAAAATAACCATCAATACTCATTAAGGATGCTTTAAAATCAGTTAAATTTTTTATTAATGTCACTAAATGGTACTATTTGTTTGAACACATCAACCCATATTTTTAATCATGCATGTTTGGGGTGTCATTTGGGGTGTATTGGGAGTAAATTAAGAATATTAGGGACATTTCTAGTCTATGAACTGTTATTGCACAATTTTCCAAAATTGTGCAGCTCTGAGTGAATATTATTCACCCCAAAACTATGGGAATAACATATTTAGAACATTCATTCAATATTGTATGAACACCTAGGATTAACCATGCACCCCATTTCAGGGGTGCATTGTTAGGGAACATTTTTTAGGACACCATGCATATCCCTCTAGAAACATCTGTGTGAATAATTATTTAATTATGAAATTATATTTCAAAATACTATTCACATAGTTTATATAACTAATGAGACACTTATATCCTAAATTTATTTATTTTTCATTAGATACCCCCCTAAAATGAATTTGTCTACTCAAAGCCCCTTATGAAGCAAATCGTATCTTGGAAAACATCATCTGATTCCTCGATGGAAATTGATTTTCTCTAGTAAATTCTCTTCATCAATATATTTCATTCCTCCAAGGATAGGTAATATCAACTTATTGTTAACAGATCTAATCAATATCTTTTATCTTTCTACTAGATTTATTTTCTAGATCTCTAATTTTGTCATTTTTTATTTTCTTTTCCCACTGTGGTTTTTGAGTTATGTGATCTATCTGATAAAAGATTAGTGGATCTATAATTTTACATTGTCATAAAACCTTCATTTTAATAATTTTATTTAAATTAATTTGAATTGAATTTTTAATATGCTATTTTAGTTGAATTGGGATATAAAATTGACTTTTCCACACTTTTGAGGAAAACCCCCAATTCCAATGGAATTGATGATTTTGGGTGTCAGTTGATTTTGATAGAATTTTTTAATTTATTTTTAAAATTTAATTTTGAATTTATTTTATAAAAATTTAATAAATGGATTTGAAAACAACCTATGATTGGGTTTATCTTGAAAAGGTTGGAATTTATTAAAAAGTCACGTTTTTTTAATGAATGTGAAATTGACATACTGAAACTGGAAATGGGGTAAATTTTTTTAAAAAATTGGAAATAGTTATCCCATTATATATATATTGATTGAAAAAATGTGATATTTGGTTTTTAGTAAGTTATTTCTGAAAAAATACACTATGTTGTTATTTCCATAGTGGGTGGTTGAAGGGTCTTATACTGCCTGAGCCAGAGGGATGTGTGTGACCATTGTAATGATCATAGATATGAGCGTGTGAGGATATAAAAACTAGAAACTATTATAAATAATGAATTATGACTCTTTTTATTATTTTGATTACATTTATTTACATTCATTTGATTGTGAAAATCAATTACTCATACCTAGTGACTTATTTAACATATTTGAGAAAACTTGTTTAGATAATCCATTAAATTATATTTTTCCATCATATAAAATGAATAGAATGTGATGTTTTAAATATGAAATTGAAATTTCAAGACATATTTATTTTAAATTTATTTCATGATTTTGTTTATTAATTTTGAAACATAATTACTGAACATTTGTTGAGAACATAATAGGCTATCATTTTATAAAGTCTTTTTCCTTTAGGTTTTTGTAGGTTTCTGTATATCATGTTTGAGAAAGGGGAATGAACCACTAGGAGGTTTCAATTATGGATAATTCATTAGGCTTGGTGTGTTTGGTCCATTGGCACTTTCATTGTTAATCTTTTTTTTTAGTACATTTATAATCTACTATTTTGGTTTTTGTACCTATTTGTCTTGTATAATGGTTTCCTTTGGGATTTTTCATTTATAATGTTAACATATATCTATTTAATTCATTTTTTATTTGGATAATTTTTTTCCACCATCATATTTTATGATTCTAGCTGATTCTAAAAAACATTTATGGATTGGGAATTCCCTTTAGTCCAAGTTAGTTTCAGATCGGGTGTTGGGGTACCAGGGTATCTGGGACGATTTGTGACAATGTGGTATCAAATATGAATGTTATGCCTTTGGAATTGATTTTTGTATGAAGTTTCAGAATCTTTTTAGGATTTTGAGGTAGTTTCTAGTGAGTACTTTGCTTGACCTCATCCTAAGGATCCTTAAGTCAGAAGGGGATGATAGGGAATGTCATCCTAGGTATTACATCTAGTATTTTCGATAAATTTTAATGGTATTGATTGAAATAGAAATGTTTTTTTCTAATATTATGGGACTAATTTCCTTATTTCCCTCATCTGAAAGAGAATCTCATTAATCCTATGATTCCTCCAGTGTTTTCTGATGTTGTTTTCCAACACCATGCCTCTAAGAAGATGTGTGAATATGATCAAGGTGAGAGATGCTGATAAAAATATACAATCTCCTTGTGGAACTGAAACTAGTTGAGGTTATTATATGTTCCTTCCATGATTTGGAATGTGTAGTTTCACCTGTTCTAGTTCAAGATCCATTTATGGATCCTAAAAGGTATGTTTTCTGATATCGTACTTAGGAGTTATTTCACTAGAATATACCATAATTATAATGATCAAATGATCCTCAAGATTATGATGATTTCTTGAGAAGAATGTGATTTTTTGTGTTCCTGGTGAATCATATTGAGATTAAGGTTAAATATTCCACCTTCATGATTAATGGTATAAGGATGAGATGCTGGAAATTTATAGTGAATATGAAGAATCATGAGGGTTTAGAGCGGAAGGATATTAGATTTATTTTCACTCACCACTTCTATCCAATAACTATAGTCCTTGTTATGGCTATATATTTTTTCAAACTCGAGCAGGCTGATAAGATCATGAGTGATAATGAAATCCTATTTGATGACATTGTCTATTTGTCACATGAAATTGTATCGAATGATAAGATAAATACTCAACAAATTGATATGGGACTTCGATCCATAATTCATTATTTGTTTTTCATTAAAAATAAATCGTCTTTTTTTCAGTAACCAAGATATAGAATTAATGATTTAGGATTATCGGGATTGTATGTGGGGGATAATAAGAGTTTATTTTACATGTAGTGAATGTTTTTTAGAGTTCCATAAAATTAATGTGATATCATAATGATTTTCATTGTGGTTATTGACTTCATGATTCATATAGAACTATTATAGTACTAAGCAGAGGCCGTTTGACTTTATACCAGTTTGGAAAATATGGCAATGTGAAATGGGATTGTACTAAGTGACTCATGGTATGTAGTTAATGTGGATGATCAGGTCACTTTTAAAAGATCTATTATGTATATTCATCTCCATATAGAATAACATGATCATCAACCCAAAATTTTCTACCGTGTGAGTAGATTTTCGATGGAATAAGGGGCATCAGATACAAGAATATAAAAAGATGCTTCTTAAAAGTGTGAATGAGTCTCAAGATGAAGAAAATATGGGTCCATCAATAATAACTGGTAACATCAGTATTGTTTCATTTCAAGAAAATTATCTGTTAAATAATGGTACATATAATTATTTTTTATTGACTCGTATTGTAAACATGATAAATATTCTTATGAAACATTTACCGTATGCGATGGATATTACTAAACCATTTAGAACAATGAGAAATCATGGTATTCAATTTCTAGATTTTGTTTTCAATTTATTTGAAAATTAATTAAATTGGGATATTTTAATTCTAGAAATGAATCTTCTAGATTTAATTAATTGGATGTATTTTATCATTTTAAATAAAGACTAAGCGGATTACTATTTTATAAAGGGAACATTTAATATGCCTGATTAGGTTTGTAATATCTTTCAAATAGAATGTAAACCGTGGTCACATAGATTCATACCTTATTATCTAGAGTTTGTAGATTTAATATTACTATTTTCATTTGAACTAGATGGAGAATCATTATTTCATGACCTCCCACAAATATTCATCGAGCATCCTAATTTGTTTCATTAATACTTTTATAATTTTTCACCCATATGGGAGGTGGTGTTTTCTACTGATTTAGATCAAGGTACAAAACATGTATCAATTTCCTTATACCACTTGACACATGTAGAAACAAAATTGTGGAAAACATAACTAGATGAAATTTTAAAGAAAGTATTTATTGGTTCAAGTGTGTCAATGTGGGAGAATACTATTCTCTTCATTAAGAAACATGGAAGACAACTTATCCTATGTGTTGTCTACCAAAAACTCAATAGAGATATGGTAATGAACAAGCATAAACTTCCATGTATTGATGATATATTTTACCAGCTTAAATGGGTGAAGTGTGTTTGGATAATTGATTTACAACCATTTTAACACTGGTTAGGAATAAATGAATTTGACATTTTGAAAGCCTCCTTACGCAGGAGTTATATCCATCATGATTACCACTTAATGATATATGTTGTAACCAATTCTCTTGTAGTATTTATAGATTTCAAAATCAAGATATTCTATTTGTATCTTGATACATTCATAGAGGTATTATAAATTACATCCTTCAGTACTCTATGTTTTTTGGGGACAAGGTGCATCATTTGATAGAAGATTTGGAATTATTGTAAAATCATTTAATTTTTTCCAAGATATCAAAATATAATTTCTTGATTCAAAATGCATGGTTTTAGGACACATGCAGTCAGAACATATAATTTTTTTGATAATGAGAGGGTGAAATATGTTATTTCATGGGATTTTCCACTTAATGTTTTTGATATTTTGATATATTTGGTTTAAGATGGATATTATCATTGGTTATTAAATTAACTATCAATGTTGCATTTTTTTTATTCGTGAACTAACTCAGAAGGGAATAACTTATAATTGGTATGATAAATGTACGAATAATTTTTTTGAGCTCAAATGTTTTTTTAGTATTGTGTTGGTGTTGAATCTTACAGAGGTTAGTTAGGGATATATTGTTTTTTGATACAACAGGTTAAGGTCTATGTTACATTCTTAGGAAAAGTGATAATGTAATTACCTATGGCTCTCAGCAATATAGACCACATGTTAAGAATTATCCTACTCATAAAATTTAACTAATAGTTATGATGCATGAACATATTATTTATCAAAATTTAATTTTTTGATATTTGATTGACATGTTATCTAACCAAAATATTGTGAGTTATATCTTCTCTAAAAAATATATGAATTTCCATTAGAGGCATTTGGTGGAGTAAATTCAATACTTTGATTCCCCCATCACTTATACGCTAGGAAATGGAATGATGTAGAAGATGTTTTGAGAAAGAAAATTATGACCCATGCCATGGGATAATCATTGGAATAGTTAACGTGGATGACTCTTTTTCACAGATGCATATATAAGTTTGAGGAATAGGGGAAAATTTTGTTTTTTTCCAATCTTAATTTGACCACCACTCATTAAATTATGTTTCTTCTAGAAAATCAGATCACTAATTATTTCTATATAATTATAGTATATATTTATGATGGGGAGTCATTTTTTTCAGTGGTAAATCTCCACTAAGAGTATTAAATGTTTTTTTTAATCTCTTTGTTCTATCGTTATCTATAAGAAATTTTTTTATGGGTGATTTCCATAATTCATAGTGGGTTGTGAACCTAGGAACCATGATGATTTTCTATTACATGAAATTGTGATTCTGGTTGCCATGTATAAGATGATGCATAATTAACATGGTTTCAGTATACTATAATTTTTATCATGATAAGGCCATGTAACAAAGAAAATTATGTTTTCATCAACCACTCTATTTCCAACGTGGATGTGGAATGAGATTTCTATGGACATTATGATTGGAAATACTTTTTTTGGAGAGAAAAAATAATATTATATGAGTTTTGATTTATAGGATGACCACATCAACTCACATTAAACACAATCATGTTTTATCCAATGTTTTAGAGTTAGAGATTATCTAAGTGAGAGCGATTTTTTGTTTGCATAGAGTTTCATATTCTATTTTCTCCAAAATGGATCACTATATTACTTTTCACTTTTGAATATTACTTCAGGAGGCACTGTGTTACCACGTTCATTTGATTATGACATATCATCCATTCATGAATGGCCATACAGATATGGTTATATATATTATCGAGAACTTGATTTGTGTCACACCTGGACATCTCAAAGATGATTGTTTTTAATTTTTATATCATGATTTTATCTTCCCTTTTTTATAATTGTTTTGTTGGAATGTGGGCTGATCCTGACATTAGTTGTGCACTTTTTGCAACAACAAATGAATGATTTTTTGACAATTCCCAATGCATGTGCAGGGCACAGGAGAAGCAGAGCATCTTACCTAGTGTGTGGGTGGGCCTTTTTTTATTATAGTTTTAAAATCAATTTATTTATAAAAATCATTAGTATTATAAATATTATTGATCACTTTTTAAATTTATTTTATTAAATTATTTATAATTTTTAATTTTATTTTATATTTTTAAATTTTATGAGGTTCTAATTCCACTTATTTTTATTTTATTCATTTTATTTTCCCTCTTTTTTATTACATTGTATCCTTCTATTTTATCTCTCCCTCACGGTCTCTCCCTCGCACGGTGAACTGTTCATCTGAATATCTCTTTCTCCCCGGGTCCACTTAAACCCTGAAAGCCCTCCTTCCTACCTTGAACCCAACCGCGACCCTGGGCCCTCCATTGTCGCTCCCGCCAGAGTAGCCTCGCACTGATTCCTGCTCGAACCAGGCCTCCACCTGTACTATTTTTATAAGGCCCCAGCCTTAAACCTTACATAATCTTGAGTTATTACAAGATTACACATTGAGGATCTTTTCAGGTTTATAGTTTTGGAGAATTAGATCATGAAACTTGCATTACATTCCACATTTAAACAAAGTGGTTACATAAAAGACAGTATTCATTCTTCCCATCAACGGGAACATATTTAAAATATAACACGGATTCTTTCTTGGCACATCCTTGTCACTATCATCACATCATGTACCTTTCCCTTGACCTGTGAAAAACATTTCAAAAACTTGGGATGAGCATAAAAAGCTCAGTAAGGGTTATAAAAATATGGAAAGTAAACATGAGTTCATATATACATAAAAATGAAATCATACTTTACCCATAAAACATAGGCACTTTAACATACCTCATCAAACCATGAATAAATCATAGAAAACATAAGACATAAAGGTAACTTGAGTCATTCATAACATTCTTACGTAGGGAGTAACCCTCTTGGTTACGTTTGTAATACCCATCACAGTATAATCCCTAAATCTCTTCGGAGAAACCTTAACGTTTCACTCCTTCGCGTTACCCAATGCATTGGAGAGCTATAACGGGCTCACCCGCCCTTACTTTATCACGGAACCACCCGTTCTTCATAACAATGCCCAAGGACCATAACATAATCGTATCACATAAAACATGCTTAAAGGAAACATAGCATTTCCACATTTCAATCACAATATAACATTTTAGTATATTGAAATAATGAATCCATTTAAAAAGAAACCATTTCCAAAACCATTTAAAACATTTAATAAAGAGATTTTTGAATCAAAGTGTCCCATACCACCTTGAAGCTTAAAATTTTAAACCATTAATATCCATATAAATAAATCCTTAAAACCATTTTTAAAACATGGATATTAATAAGAACAAATAATTAAAACATTTAAAACAATATTTTGGTTAAAGGGGTTTTACCAAAATTAGAGACACTTGAATACAATAATTGAGGAATAACATTTATTCAGAACTTTATAATATCATGAGAATAAATTGATTCATGATATAATACTCCAAAGGACAGAATATACACCATATAAGAGTGAATTGGTGCATAACAACAATGAACCCTCAATAGAAATGTCAAATGTGATGAAATCCCTTATAGAGAAGGTATCCTTAAATTAAGGAAAAATCAATGTCAAAAATATGTGTGACAAAAATAAATACACCCAATATAAGTGGATATTAAGTGTAAAACAATAAAAGGTCATTCACACATATTCAATGGATGACATATTCAATGACTACAAGTTAAACCCAAAGAAATCGAAATTGGGTTAAAAAGTTCCCTTGACAGCCTAACGGCATCACATCAAAATGAGTTGATGAGAGATAAAAAGTGTATCTCATCATTTGGACATAAAATTTACATCAATAAGGATGTATGAGAACATATCCCAACATAAAAATATGTAAATTAAAATACCAAATAAAAGAAGTCTTTTAAAAAAAGAGGAGGGTGAAAGGTTCCCTTACCGACTTGGGTATCTTTCAAAACATACACCCCATGAATGAAAGACAATAGGTCATTGATGTAAATACTCATAAACTAAATTATATTACACAAAGAGTAGAATAATGTGCAGTACATACACCACTCAATGGAATTTGTGGCTAATGTAGCATAAATCTCACGGGAATAAAAGTGAGATGAAAAATCCCTTACGAAAACTCGGCAGCCTAACGGCGCCACATAAAACTTCCAAATATGGATTGATGAGATCAAATAGAGTATCCCATCATATTACAATAGAATTTACAGAAAGTGTAATATAAAATAAAATCCCCCAACATTGCAAGGAGGAGTTTAAAAGAAGTGGCATAAAGGAGAGTACTTAAAAAGAAAGAGAGAGGTTAGATTTCTTACGAAAGTTCGGCAGCATAACGGCGCCACTCAAAACTTCCAAAATGGATTTATGAGAGAGAATAGGGTCTATCATCACATGAACATAAAAATTACAGTAAATTTAATATAAAATAACTTCCCAATCATAAGAAATATGAGCTTAAAATGAATGACATAAAAGAGTGTACTTAAAAAGAATGAGAGAAATAAGATCCCTTACCTCGGGTCCAACTTGACTAGATCGTTCTTTAATATACTGAATAATAAACTTGAGTTAATTTCTAATTCCTTAAGAACTTTTTTCAAGTTCATTATTACTTTTATACCTCTTATTACCATGTCATAAACATTATGTAATCATTTAAGTTAATAATATTTGTTTTGCCGATATTTGGTTCTTAAGTCGAAAGTGGACTTCTTACAATTACATGTTGTTCGTGTGGCCAAATGTTTATTATATCCAGAATTGTATTCATTATTTAGATATCATATATGTCATATATATCCAGTACATGCATGAATTTATAACATTACATAATCATTTAGAGGTAAGAAATGAAATGCACCGTTCATGGAGACGGTAAGCCGTACGTACGCATGAACGCTACTTTCATTTCTATTTAGTATTTTATAGAATGAAATAATAATGATATAAAGGTGTATTATAATTCCAGTATAATATCATATATAATATCATTAAATCCATCCTTTATACGTCCCACGTTTGGCATTAACGAATCACATCACTTTGAGGGGGCGGTAGTCCGCACTTCCTAAAATGAAGATATCGCGTATACCCATAATGGAAACCATAAAGGTAAGACAAAAATGAAAAATAAAGAAGCACAAGTAAAACATAAACATATTATATATCATATATAAAAATATTGACATCATAATGGCCACCGTTGAAGGTGTTAAATGAGTATTGAACAATCATCGTTTCGGGAGGCACAATTTCTCCATCCACGGAAACCGTATGTTCTTTAACCATTTGATGTAGTTGTGTGAGAGTGTAGCTAGAATAAATATTATAACAACATCCTAGTATATTGAAGATACTGGTGTTGTTACAAAAGAAATAAATAAAAAGACTTTAGGGGGTTGGAGAAGCAAAATAAAACAAATGAACATGAGAGAATGAATTACCTTTAAAAGTGTAACTCCTTTTGATTTGAGCCTAAAGGCTTCCTTTGAAAGGATTATTCCCAAAGGGAATCCTCTAGGATGAGGAGAGGGATGTGGAGAGAGTAAATGGGCAGGGGTTGGCCGAGCCAAAGGCTTGAGGAGTGTGTTAAATGAGGTAGAGGTGGGGGCCTTTTATAAGAGGAGAGGAGGGGCACTTTTGGAAAGTAAGGAAATATTACTTTATTTGAAAATGTGTTTCGGTTTCAAAAGGTCCCACATTGATATAATTCGTGTATAAGGTGATAAGGATTCGAAATCCACTCATCCAATAAGTTTTGGACATGTGTAGTTCATAGATTTTACATTATCTTTCCATTTTATTTAAATCGTCAAATAATGATGTCATCGCTGCATCATTATTATGTCATAAATAATTTAATTTATTTAATGTCTAAAAATTATAAAAAAATACTATGATGTAGAAAATCTTTTTATATTTCAAATGAATATTTATAATCAAAAAGATGACCTGTATAACCCCACTTAAAAAGTGTTTTAGTAAAACATATCATGTTTGTGTCAATTTTACTTTTACATTAAATAAAATGTTATTTATGTCATTTCCCATCCAAAGTGGATCCATGGGGTCCCCAAGTTGACCCATGGATTGTCTTGGTCGGCCATGATACAACCAATGAGGGTAAGACATGTTTCAAGCTCATCTCATTTTATTAAAGCATTATTTTTACCTTAGACTACACTAATTACCACTAATCGCGATTAAAAACTTAATAAGTTACTATTCACCAAAAAAATTATTTTAATCTCATTGAACCAAATTTTACTTCTTAATGACAACCATGTATGTCGGATTTTTGAAAATCAAAACACAATGATGGAAAAATTTCATTTAAACGGAAAATCAGTTTTTTATAAGTACCACTTAGTGGTTTCACTATTCATCGAAAATTGAAGTTTTTCAGAAAAATCCCAAAAATTCACCCTAAGCTATATTTGATATTATGAATTCAAAAATGAAGTCCGTTTTAAAAAATTCAAAACATATAAGTCATATTAATTAATTTAATAATTAATTCACGTTGTCATGACAAATAGCGTGTTTTATGAAACAATAAGTATCAAAAGATTGACACTAGTTTAAGTCTGATTTCAAAGTGAAATTGATTCCAACGACCACTATTGGATTTAATGGTAAAAATATTTTCTAATTTCACTTTAAACCCAATTCAAAATATAATCTAACCATATAAATAAATTAGATTAAAAAGAGGTTTTGAATTAAAATACAACATTTTACACAATTCATTAAAAATGAACTTTATCGGAAAAATACCAAAAATTTACACAATGTAAAATTTGATGTCCCGATTCTAAAGAAGAGTTTTATTTGGTCCAAAAGAATGTATAAGAGTGATCAAAACTATATTTAATGACGGTTCGCCATCAAAAGGTGATAAGTGAACCTTTAGTGAAAACTAGGGCATATACGCCTAAAATTGAATTCTTTCCGTATTTTAAGCCATTATCTTTTATTGGATAAATGTAAAAACATTTAAAAACATATATAATCATATTTTAGTTATTTCTATCCATTCCCGCCATTACAACGGCTACATGTTAACTACCATTTAAAATAATATTATTTTATTATTAGAGTTCAACGTAAGATTCCCAAGAAACTCGTTGTTGCGTGTTAGGTACGCCATCGTGCATAGCGTCCCCTTTAAAGTTATTTAAATATTTTATTCACAAAATATGGATAAATATGAAATGTTATATTCTTTATTTACCTGGGGTGTTACATCCTTCCCCCCTTTTGGGAATTGCGTCCTCGCAATTTTAAAATTGCGCTTGGAAACATCCTTGAAAGTCCCACATCGGAACAAAAGTCGGTAAAACAAACACTTTAAAATAAAGAGATATAAGTACAAAGGTCACCCGAGTTAACCCATACTAGGATTCCAAGTATGAAAATATGGACATGGAGGAAAAAACAAAGGGTCATGTTCTGATGGAGAGTGATAGAAAACAAGTTTAGGAGAAATTTAACCACGAGAAAATCACAAACTTGTGATGGGTTAAACGGTATTCGATTCCCCAGTAGGAAAAGTTAATAGACAACATTTTTGTTTTAAGTTACTTTTTATTGAGGAATTTATTCATAGGGAAACATAATCACTTATCATATTGACTTTCAACTTTTATTAGATTCCTTACACAAACTCATATTTTTTTTCCAAAAGACGAGTATTTAGGGAGACTTGTTTACATTAAGAGTACTAAAATCAACTTCTAGAGAATCACCTAATCCACAAAAGATAACTATATTCATATCATGTCTTTAGTCTTTAACCAAAACCAAAACTATAAAGGTTAGTACAAGATCAGATAATCCAGAAAAGGATAACCCTTTATAAAAAGAAAATCTATTCTTAATCTCCAAAATTTGTCCAACAAAACCCAAAGTTCAACGAGGACCATCCGATAAACAATTTGTCCAT
Source organism: Viscum album (assembly GCA_963277665.1). Lineage (NCBI taxonomy): Eukaryota > Viridiplantae > Streptophyta > Magnoliopsida > Santalales > Viscaceae > Viscum > Viscum album. The sequence goes on from OY728119.1 coordinate 1,986,411,446, forward strand.
AAAATTCTTCAAAGTAAACCAATATAAGATTGAAACCCAAATATTTTAAGGATTTAGTCACATAGTCTTCCAAGTTAAATCGTAACATTTATCTCCAAACAACATCAGCTGCTCCTAAAGTCTCACATTGAAAAGTAATTATCCTAATCACATATATTCCAAAATCAACTTACTCTTAATTAATAAAATCATATAACTAAAAGGAATCAGTCAAACTAACCAGGGACTTCACGTAGTCCAGTGGTAGGCGATAAATACAATTCGCACTTTGGTTGTGGGTTCGATTCCCGCAGCATTGTCCGACGCGACGGGTTGTCACACGGTCTGTGTGTTGTCCTTTTTCCAAAACTATATAATTCTCAAATCATTACCCAAAAAAGGATAAAATCATCAAAAATAACCATAACATAATTTAACCTCAATTTTATCTCATGCCTTTCACTTCAATCATAACATATGGTAACCCATAATTACCTCAAAAGTAAGGATCATATAAACCCAAATGGTTCTTTATAACCATGTCCACAAAAGAAAAGATAACTATTACTTGAATAAAATTTTCCTTTCATGGTTACACATAATATAAAAAGTCTTCTAATGTAACCCCATCATCAAAAGAGACTTAATACTCTTAAGAATTTCACCCTAACTCTTGAAGCCCTTATATGTTGACATCTTACTCATTCAACATTCTTCATGATCCATTATCCACTCCTTTCCAAATTATTCCGAAATACCTCTTTCCTACAAACAAAATCATGAATCATATCCTAAGATTCCAAAATAAGAAAACAATAGTCATGAAATAGTACATACCTTTGATTGGTCATTGTCAGTTTCTTCATCCTCAATCGGAATGGCATTAGGTATTGGTAAACGAATATTGGTACGCTCTTGGTGACCCCATTCACGAAACTTCTTCATAGGACATGTGTTTGCATAATGACCATGCACACCACATTTAAAACATTCAATTGATCCCTCAGAAAGAACTTCTTTCCCTTTCCTTGAGTCAACTGATGCTTCCTTTTTCCATGGCAGGTTCTTGCTTTATGACCTTCATTTCCACATCTATAGCATATTTCTGTCCCTTTGAAACATTTTCCTAGGTGTTTCTTTCCACATCTTTGACGCATAGGTTTTTGAACACACTTACCTTTATGATTATTACCTGTACTTCCGTAGGGATTTGTTTCTTGCATATATGATGCCTTAGAGAAATCTCCAAGGTTTAGGTGGTCAATCATGTCTCCAGATAGTTGGTTGAGGATAATCAAAAGAGTTCTCATTGTAGCTCCCATATCATTCAGTTGCTTGCTCAAAAAACTGTCACAGTTTCCTTCACATCCACTGTTACTTTGGTGCCTGCTAGATCCAGCCATTTACTAAAACCAAAAAGGTCAGCGTGAGTATATAAACAAAACCATCATGTACTAATGAGTAAGATAGAAAATAAGATATACTTACTCATTCACTTTATCTAAAACTAAAACTCTTTCTGAAATCCTAACCATTATGGTAATTGTCAATTATGCTTAAAGAATACCCTAACCTCTAAAGTTATCTAAACCGACCTTTGATACCAACTATAAGGCCCCAGCCTTAAAACTTACTTAATCTTGATTTATTACAAGATTACACATTGAGGATATTTTCAGGTTTAGAGTTTTAGAGAATTATATCATGAAACTTGCATTACATCCCACATTTAAACAAAGTGGTTACATAAAAGATAGTATTCATTCTTCCCATCAACGGGAACATATTTAAAATATAACACGGATTCTTTCTTGACACATCCTTGACACTATCATCACATCATGTACCTTTCCCTTGACCTGTGAAAAACATTTCAAAAACTTGGGATGAGCATAAAAAGCTCAGTAAGGGTTATAAAAATATGGAAAGGAAACATGAGTTCATATATACATAAGAATGAAATCATACTTTACCCATAAAACATAGGCACTTTAACATACCTCATCCAACCATGAATATATCATAGAAAACATAAGACATAAAGGTAACTTGAGGCATTCATAACATTCTTACGTAGGGAGTAACCCTCTTGGTTACGTTTGGAATACCCATCACAGTATATTCCCTAAATATCTTCGGAGAAACCTTAACGTTTCACTCCTTCGCGTTACCCAATGCATTGGAGAGCTATAACGGGCTCACCCGCCCTTAGTTTATCACGGAACCGCCCGTTCTTCATAACAATGCCCAAGGACCATAACATAATTGTATCACATAAAACATGCTTAAAGGAAACATAGCATTTCCACATTTCAATCACAATATAACATTTTAGTATATTGAAATAATGAATCCATTCAAAAAGAAACCATTTCCAAAACCATTTAAAACATTTAATAAAGAGATTTTTGAATCAAAGTGTCCCATACCACCTTGAAGCTTAAAATTTTAAACCATTAATATCCATATAAATAAATCCTTAAAACCATTTTGAAAACATGGATATTAAAAAGAACAAATAATTAAAACATTTAAAACAATATTTTGGTTAAAGGGGTTTTACCAAAATTAGAGACACTTGAATACAATAATTGAGGAATAACATTTAGTCAGAACTTTATAATATCATGAGAATAAATGGATTCATGATATAATACTCCAAAGGACAGTATATACACCATATAAGAGTGAATTGGTGCATAACAACAATGAACCCTCAATAGAAATGTCAAATGTGATGAAATCCCTTATAGAGAAGGTATCCTTAAATTAAGGAAAAATCAATCTCAAAAATATGTGTGACAAAAATAAATAAACCCAATATAAGTGGATATTAAGTGTAAAACAATAAAAGGTCATTCACACATATTCAATGGATGACATATTCAATGACTACAAGTTGAACCCAAAGAAATTGAAATTGGGTTAAAAAGTTCCCTTGACAGCCTAACGGCATCACATCAAAATGAGTTGATGAGAGATAAAAAGTGTATCTCATCATTTGGACATAAAATTTACATCAATAAGGATGTATGAGAACATATCCCAACATAAAAATATGTAAATTAAAAGACCCAATAAAAGAAGTCTTTTAAAAAAAGAGGAGGGTGAAAGGTTCCCTTACCGACTTGGGTATCTTTCAAAACATACACCCCATGAAAGAAAGACAATAGGTCATTGATGTAAATACTCATAAACAAAATTATATTACACAAAGAGTAGAATAATGGGAAGTACATACACCACTCAATGGAATTTGTGGAGAATGTAGCATAAATCTCACGGGAATAAAAGTGAGATGAAAAATCCCTTACGAAAACTCGGCAGCCTAACGACGCCACATAAAACTTCCGAATATGGATTGATGAGATCAAATAGAGTATCCCATAATATTACAATATACTTTACAGCAAGTGGAATATAAAAGAAAATCCCCCAACATTGCAAGGATGAGTTTAAAAGAAGTGACATAAAGGAGAGTACTTAAAAAGAAAGAGAGAGGTTAGATCTCTTACGAAAGTTCGGCAGCCTAACGGCGCCACTCAAAACTTCCAAAATGGATTGATGAGAGAGAATAGGGTCTCTCATCACATGAACATAAAAATTACAGTAAATGTAATATAAACGAACATCCCAATCATAAGAAATATGAGCTTAAAAGGAATGACATAAAAGAGTGTACTTAAAAAGAAAGAGAGAAATAAGATCCCTTACCTCGGGTCCGACTTGACTCGATCGTTATTTAATCTCCTGAATAATAAACTTGAGTTAATTTCTAATTCCTTTAGAACTTTTTTCAAGTTCATTAATACTTTTATACCTCTTATTACCATGTCATAAACATTATGTAATCATTTAAGTTAATAATATTTGTTTTGCCGATATTTGGTTCTTAAGTCGAAAGTGGACTTCTTACAATTACATGTTGTTCGTGTGGCCAAATGTTTATTATATCCAGAATTGTATTCATTATTTATATATCATATATGTCAAATATATCCAGTACATGCATGAATTTATAACATTACATAATCATTTAGAGGTAAGAAATGAAATGCACCGTTCATGGAGACGGTAAGCCGTACGTACGCATGGACGCTACTTTCATTTCTATTTCGTATTTTATAGAATGAAATAATAATGATATAAAGGTCTATTATAATTCCAGTATAATATCATATATAATATCATTAAATCCATCCTTTATACATCCCACGTATGGCATTAACGAATCACATCACTTTGAGGGGGCGGTAGTCCGCACTTCCTAAAATGAAGATATCGCGTATACCCATAATGGAAATCATAAAGGTAAGACACAAATGAAAAATAAAGAAGCAAAAGTAAAACATAAACATATTATATACCATATATAAAAATAGTGACATCATAATGGCCACCTTTGAAGGTGTTAAATGAGTATTGAACATTCATCGTTTCGGGAGGCACAATTTCGCCATCCACGGAAACCGTATGTTCTTTAACCATTTGATGTAGTTGTGTGAGAGTGTAGCTCGAATAAATCTTATAAAAACATCCTAGTATATTTAAGATACTGGTGTTGTTACAAAATAAATAAATAAAAAGAGTTTAGGGGGTTGGAGAAGCAAAATAAAACAAATGAACATTAGAGAAGGAATTACCTTTAAAAGTGTAACTCCTTTTGATTTGAGCCTAAAAGCTTCCTTTGAAAGGATTATGCCCAAACGGAATCCTCTAGGATGAGGAGAGGGATGTGTAGAGAGTAAATGGTCAGGGGTTGGCCGAGCCAAAGGCTTGAGGAGTGTGTTAAATGAGGTAGAGGTGGGGGCCTTTTATAAGAGGAGAGGAGGGGCACTTTTGGAAAGTAAGGAAATATTACTTTATTTGAAAATGTGTTTCGGTTTCAAAATGTCCCACATTGATATAATTAGTGTATATGGTGATAATTCCTAGAAATACACTCATCCAATAAGTTTTGGACATGTGAAGTTCATAGATTTTACATTATCTTTCCATTTTATTTAAATCGTCAAATAATGATGTCATCGCTGCATCATTATTATGTCATAAATAATTTAATTTATTTAATGTCTAAAAATTATAAAAAAATAATATGATGTAGGAAATATTTTTATCTTTCCAATGAATATTTATAATAAAAAATATGACTTGTATAACCCCACTTAAAAATTGTTTTAGTAAAACATATCATGTTTGTGTCAATTTTACTTTTACATTAAATAAAATGTTATTTATGTCATTTCCCAACCAAAGTGGATCCATGGGGTCCCCAAGTTGACCCATGGCTTGTATTGGTCAGCCATGATACAACCAATGAGGGTATGACATGTGTCACGCTCATCTCATTTTATTAAAGCATTATTTTTACCTTAGACTACACTAATTACCACTAATCGCGATTAAAAACTTAATAAGTTACTATTCACCAAAAAAAAATTATTTTAATCTCATTGAACCACATTTTACTTCTTAATGACAACCATGTATGTCGGATTTTTGAAAATCAAAACACAATGATGGCAAAATTTCATTTAAATGGAAAATCATTTTTTTATAAGTACCACTTAGTGGTTTCACTATTCATCAAAAATTGAAGTTTTTCAGAAAAATCCCAAAAATTCACCCTAAGCTATATTTGATATTCTGAATTCAAAAATGAAGTCCGTTTTACAAAATTCAAAACATATAAGTCATATAAATTAATTTAATAATTAATTCCCACTGTCATGACAAATAGTGTGTTTTATGAAACAATAAGTATCAAAAGATTGACACTAGTTTAAGTCTGATTTCAAAGTGAAATTGATTCCAACGACCACTATTGGATTAAATGGTAAAAATATTTTCTAATTTCACTTTAAAAACAATTCAAAATATAATCTAATCATATAAATAAATTAGATTAAAAAGATCTTTTGAATTAAAATACAACATTTTACACTATTCATTAAAAAATGAACTTTATCGGAAAAATACCAAAAATTTACACAAAGTAAAATTTGATGTCCCGATTCTAAAGAAGAGTTTTATTTGGTCCAAAGGAATGTTTAAGAGTGATGAAAACTATATTTAATAACGGTTCTCCATCAAAAGGTGATAAGTGAACCTTTAGTGAAAACTAGGGCATATACGCCTAAAATTGATTTCTTTCCGTATTTTAAGCCATTATATTTTATTGGATAAATGTAAAAACATTTAAAAACATATATAATCATATTTTAGTTATTTCTATCCATTCCCGCCATTAAAACGGCTACATGTTAACTACCATTTAAAATAATATTATTTTTTTATTAGAGTGCAACGTAAGATTCCCAAGAAACTCGTTGTTGCGTGTTGGGTACGCCATCGAGCATAGAGTCCCCTTTAAAGTTATTTAAATATTTTATTCACAAAATATGGATAAATATGAAATGTTATATTCTTTATTTACCTGGGGTGTTACAATTTTATCTCCCCTCCCCTTGCTGATGCTTTCTCTCCCTCTCGCCATACCATCTTCTACAACACCCCCTGAGCTGATTCTCACATGGGTGGTCATCCCCACACCTGTCTAGTGACCTTTAGTGCTACATCCACTAGTTTAGCCTATACTCCAGCATCCCCATCCATTGGCATCACCTCTTTTTGATGGCCTTCCCCATCTATTTTTCTGGTGCCGTAGAAGCTCTGATGGGCTTCATTGATCCCTGAACGACTTCCCGCACCATTTCCATAGGTGCGTCCCCCTTTGACCACTTGTTATTAAATCATTGGTGGTGTTTATATGATGGTTTCAGGTTTCCTTTGTTTTTTTGACATCTTTAACTCAATTCTTTGTTTTAAGAACTATTATATATCCCATACAGAGCAAGAATTGTGTGGTGGGATTTCTGTGTCGTCTTGCATGGGTTTTCCTACAATGAGGTGGGTGGTTCCACGTTTATGGAATATTTGATTAATTAATTTACATGATTAATTTATTTATTATATTTTTTAATTAGTTTAAATGTATGGAGATGTTTTTCTTATTGGGTTTTTTATGTATCGTTGATCTGCTAGTAGCACATTTATAAATTCTTATCATTTTTTAATTATGTAGATGATCTGTTATAATGTGTAATAGTTGCGGTTTGTGTTTTGATGTGATGTTAGTATGTGTTTTGTTAAAAAATAGTTTTTAGTGGGTTTTGGAATCTTGTGTCGTGCATCAATTTTTCAAAAACATCTAAATGAATTGTTATAGTGTTTGAATTAATTATATATATATAGTTTTTAAAACTATGTCTCTTGTTTTTTACTGTGTATGTGATGTAGATTGAGAATCGAAATATTTTTGGTGTGTAAACAATTTAAATATGGGGGTTTCTATGTTTTAATGTGTGGTGTTGTATTTTGATCACAACCTTTTTTTTCTTATTGAATATGACATGTGATGTGAACATGGAAATTTTGAGCACAAATGGGATACCTGGGTACCTGGTGGGCGGACTAGATGTAGTGTGCTTTTAATTCTTTGAATGGGTGGAATTGAAAGGTATTGATTTATATATGGATCAGGTTTCCCTTATTTGCAAATGAAATCCATATTTAATTTAGAAAATTCATTATAATACTTTCTCATCAACACTGAACTCTAGATTATGCCAATGATTGGTAGTGTATGATATATTGAATCCATGATACTCAAGTGTGTGATTAAATATCTCCTTCCTTCAATTGAATTTTCTAAATATTCATGGAACCCAATAGAATGCGTTCTCCAACATCATCCCTGAAAATTAATGATGTTAATTTTCAACAAAATATTAATTTACAAAGATCCAAATAAATCCTTGATTAAAATATATTTTTTGAAAACTTTTCATAATAAAATGTGTTGTACCCAAACACCATTGAAATCTATAGTGAAAGATCTCAATATTTATTATAGATTTTGGAAGCTTAACTCATATTTAACATATATATGAAGATTATATGAAGCACAAATAATCATCTCAATATTTGGATCCAATTGAATGATTCTCTAAAACATTGAAGAAAATGTTGGAACCTTATTAGGTGTAATTTATTTTTGTAAACAAAGAAATATAAAATGTTTCTTAATATATATATATCCATATAATGAGATCAAGATAGAAATATTATATAATAAAAATGAAATGTGTTTACTTCATATGGTGATCGAATGCAACCCAAAATACCATTATTCTCTTATGATTTTTTAGGGAGTAAAATGATGAAATCCATTATAATTCAATCCCATTTCCATTATAGTATGACTAGCTTTTGTAAAAGCCATTAGACTTCAGTTTATAAGCCTTAACATGTTGACATAACAAAAATCAATATGCATACTCATCAATATCTGTTATCAGGTTGTTAAACGGAAATACTATATCATATAACAATATATCTTTGTACATCAAGGATGAATAACAAATGATGAACTATTATATTCATCCAACATATACAACATTAATATTGGTATTAACAAGAATCATATAGTCACTATGCCAAAATTTTTATTTAGTGCTGGTTTAAGCCACTACTAAAACATTTTGCGACGGTTTGGGAAAACCACTTCTAAATCGTGTGTTGAGAAATAAATAGCTGCAGTTTTTTAAAACTGTCGTAGAATGAATTTGTGACAGTTTTTAGGAGCGGTTCAAACCGTCGCTAAATAGTTTTTAAATGTTATTATAATTTTTTTATTTGTTTTAACTTTTTTAAAATTTTTAAATTTTTTATATTTTTATATTACTAGTTTATTTATATATTTATTATTTTATTAATTAAATTAAATATATATTTATTTATTTATTTATTTTTTTTAATTTTGTAAATTATTTTTTTATTAATTATTTTATTTATTCATTTATTCATTCATTTATTTATTTATGCATTTATTTATGCATTTATTTATTATTACTAGGTGCATGCCCATCCCCGTGCATAAGTCAGTGTCCCTGCACATATCCATTTTCATGAACATGCCTATACGAAATATAAAAATTATGGGTCGGGAGAGATTTGAACCCCTTACCTCTTGCTTATTCTTCAAAAACATTACCACTTCAGCAGGCTCCTTATATGGTCAACAAATCGAATTTATTATCCATATACATATATATAATAATTGAATAAAAAAGTAATACATTACAAATAGATAAACACTAAATAATTATCAATCAATAATTATTAATTAATAATTATTAATCAAAAATGATTAATCAATAATCAAGAATCAACAATCTATAATTAATAATTAATAATTAATAATATATAATATAAAACATATAATATATAAGACATAATATATAATACATAATAAATTAATTCATAAAATATTATATAATATATAATAGATAATAGATAATAGATAATAGATAATACTTAATATATAATAGATCATATATAATATATAACAAATAAGTAATAAGTAATGTATAAATAATAAATTAATTCAAAAAATAATTTAATATATGATAAATAAATAACAAATTAATAACAAATTAAGAAATAATAGATAAATAAATAATAAATAACTTATAAAAACTAAATTACAAATAATAAATTAAAAATAAAAAATAAAAAATAATAAATAATTACTAATTAATAATTAATAATAACTAAAAATTTAGAATTGGTCATTATGAATTAAGAATTAAGAATTTATATTTAATATATAAAAATTAATAAAAAAGTAAATTAAAATTAATAAATATTTAAAAATAATTAATAATTAATTAATATTAAATAACTAAACAAATAATAAATTAATAATAAATTAACATTTAGTAAATTAAAAATAAAATAATAATTAATAATTAATAATTAATAATTAATATATAATATTAAATAAATAAATAAATAAATTAACTAATAATATTGAAACAATAATTTACAATTAATAATAACTAATAATTGATAATTGAAAATTATAAAATTAATAATTTTTAATTAATAATTTTAATTTTAATATTTAATATGAAATATTTAATATTTAATATTTAATAAATAATTAATATTTAATTACAACTTAATTAATAAATAATCAAAAAATAATTAATATATAAATAAATAAATAAATAAATTATTAATAATATAATAATAAATTAATATTTAGTTAATTAAAAATAATAATAAATAATAAATAATAAATAATAAATAATAATGAATAATGAATAATGAATAAATAATATTGAATATAGAATTAAGGATAAAGAATAAAGAATAAATATTAATGATTAATGATTAAATATTATTGAATAGAATATAAATAATAAATAATATATTAAAAATACGTAAATAAATAAATAGATAAATAATGAATAAATAATGTATATATAATAATAACTAATAACTAATAACTAATAAATAATAATAATTAATTACTAATTAATAATTAATTGAAAAATAATAAATAACAAATAATAAATAAATAAATAAAGAATAAGAAACTAAGTATAAATAATTAATAATTAAATAAATAATAAATTCAAAAATAATAATAATTAATGTCTACAAAATAACTAAATAACAAATATATAAATATATAAATATTAAATATTAAATACCAAATAAATAATAATAATAAATAAATAATAAATAAATAAATAAGTAAATAAATAAATAATAAATCAATCAATATGTAATAAATAAATAAGTAAATAAATTAAATATTTATAAATTAAATATATAATAAAATGTTAAGAACCTATGAAAACCCTAAAAACACTAAAATGGCCATAAATTACGATCCGAGACACCTTTTTTAGTGTCACGACAAGTAAAATCGAAGATCCTGAAATGAGATTCGATATGATATGTGGTACAGGCTGAACAGTCACCTAGATTGAATGTTATAACCATTTAAATTTTAAGAAATATTTGTATCAAACCAAAACCATTGTTTCTGAGGCCTTATAGGCCTTTTGGAGGAATAAAAGGGGGCACAAACTCATGGAAACTAAACTTGAGCATCGTAGAGCATGTCGCAGGCTTGAATTTAATATGTTGTAGAGCCTAAATGGGCACTCAGATTAAATGTTATGGTATTTTGAAGTTCGAGTTCGATTTTCGACTTTTGATTTCTGAATATATTTTTTTCCTTTGATTATCACATGATTTACACCAGATCATTCAATCAACATATTTATTTCACACTGAATAATTTCTCGCTCCCTTATATATATCCTCATTTTTCTTCCTCTACACTTTTATACTTAATTGAATGTATGTTTGAAAACTCATATGAAAAATATATAAAATTTCCAATTTCCACTTGATTTTATGATCATTCTCATGTAAATCCTAAAATATGGGATCTCTTTCAAATTAGAACTTTGATAAACTTTCATGGTCTGTCAAACATGTAGTTTCATCCATTATGTTTTTACATCCTGTTGGGTAGTGTACGGGGAACCCATATCGATTAATCAACTCCAACCATCTCAATCCGTGTATAAATAAATAATTATATATAAGGATATAAATAATTTTTTATGATCATTATATATATCACATTTTTATATATATAGATATTTAGTTCACATTTTCTATGAAAAAATGATCCCTATGAACTCTAAATCATGTGTGAGTTAATTTTTTTCATAGTTGTTTAATTAACACAGGTCATAAGTTTATAAAATATAATTCAACATGTGGATACTTAATAGTCTATTATTTAAAGCATCATTATGATTTTAAATCTATTATGCATTGTAGGCTAACTTAATTATAGGTATACTACCCATCATTCTTTTTATCTCTATTAAATTTTCATCTAATTTATTTGTCGAAAGGGTCATTCCTTCCTTAAAAGTCAACATGGATATTAAATTAGATAATTATGGAAATTATCTAAAAATGAATCAGTGGTATCCACCATACCTATGACACTATGGATCTCAATTTTAGTTTTTTATCACATGAATTATTCAATAACATTAATAATTCACGGATCCTTTGATATGACCTCACAAAATTTTATATGACTCGGTATTGTTATATTTTTGGACCAAAATAAAACAAGTAAAATTTAGTTAACAACTTATCCTTCATCAATGTATTAAGATAAATTATGAAAATATATTCATGTTATTCTGTTGCATTAGAATATAAAATAATATCATCTATAATTATTACCACACATTGATCATCGTAATATATAATATTTTATTCTTCGGATCATAAAAGATAACTAGATGCATTCAAAAGGAAAATTTTCATAAATATAAATTCACAATGATCATAGATTATATGAAGGATGTAATTCATCTATCATATTTCATTATCATCAATTAATGATATTAAGAATAATGTTAAATCTTGGAAAAGTATTCATCTCCATATAGTTGATCAAATAATTCATCATTATGTGGTATATGTTTTTTATTCTTCATTGTGATATCGTTAAACTGTCGATAATCAATGAAAATATACATTGAACCAATCCATTATTGGAAAAAATTATATGTGATCCCCAATCTTATGCTATATGGTTTATTGGTACCTTATTATGATTCCCCTATAGTTTCTTCTATAATTAAAATTACATAATCCAGTCTATTCTATATGGAATATTTGAAATTGTTGTAGAAATAGGTATGTGATCTGTTAAAAAATCAAAATGATGCTTTTGGTAAAGAATAAGAAATTATTTAGTATATAAAAAAACCAAATACCAATAAATAATAATATCAATGACATTAAGATTCTCACCAACCATTTTAAACAAATATCTCTCATGAATAGGTATTAATACCAAAGAATGGATGGAACTTCTATTGTATGTTCATATTCATAATCACACTGAAAGATGATCATATGATGATTTGGAATATCATATATGACATCCATTCTTTAGAAATTTATATCGTCAATATCTCCCTAAGAATATAATAAAGGTATATAAAGTCATTTAAGAGGTATATTTAGTACATTAAAAAAATAATTACCTAAGGACTCTAATAGATTAGTATATTTGGAAAATTAGAAACAAAATCACATATCGTGGTGAAGGTCATCAACATATTCCATATGTATCTCAACGTTTAGCACTTCTACATCAAACCATTCTTCATACCCTAGGGAAATCAATTATAATAAAGGGGTAATCTCAAATGCTCGGTAAGGGGAAACATGGTAGATATGTAAGAATAATAATAATAAGAAAAAGGGTATGAGTAAATGATCATGGAAATATAAGATCATACCTACATATCAATGATCATATGCATAAATCAGGAAATATATAATGGCTGTTCATAAGACATGTCTCATTAAGGAAATAAAGAACATAATACATCAAAGCATAACATTGAAATAAAACATGGAATTTTTTCAGACACGTAAGTATATATACGATTTCACAGTAACCAAGGAATCACTTCCATAACCATCTTTATAGAATTGGTTCACTCTCCATACTATCTTTGTTTTAATGGTTCTCTCCCATGGGCATCCTAGAAAAATAAATTCACTCCTTTTAACAACTTGGTAGTAAAGGATTACTCCCATGGGAATCTGAGAAGCCTGAGTTCACTCATCATTAAATATTGGTAGTCATAGATTAATCCCCTGACCATCTTAATAGTCAAGGTACATTCCCAGGTCCATCATAGTCTAACTCTTGGGATATAAATCTTTACCCAATGTATTAGAGGGAGATATTGGTCCCACTTTTCTAATTACGAAATCATACATACATGTCCCCCAAGATCATAAATAATCATAACACTAACCCCAAAATTAAATGGTTATTATAAACATGTAATCATATAATATCCTATAGAAAAAAGACCAGTTTTATAATATTTATATCATAAAAATAACCCATTAAAAGAAGTGGGTTTCAAAAGCATATAACACGTGAAAGAGAAACAGTTTTCATGAATACCATGACATTAAGAATAACACATTCATAGATTTAATATGAATGAAAACATTAGATAATTACTTAAAAGGGAATGAGTAATATCAAAAAATTCATCATAGATAGAAAATAATTCTGAAATATCTTTCTAAAACACTTCTTGAGGAAAATTTCCTTTATTTTTTGGAACAAGATTATTAATACACTATACCATTTGAAATTCATTTTCATAGAAAAGACCTTAAAAAAATATAAAGTATAATTTTAAAAAATTTGAATACATTTTCCTTAGAAATTATTAAATAAGATTCAAAATAATTTAATAAACTTATTCGTTGACAACACCTTGATAATTTATAATAAATGCTTGAAAATGTTTTCAAATCCATTTCATTGAAAATATGTTGAAAATATATAAATAAATCTTAAAAATGATTTAAAAATCATTTCATTGAATATACTTCAAATCATATAAATAATATTTGAAAACTTTTTGGAAACAATATTCCTTGGAATCTTATAAAATATTCTAGAAAACATTTTGAAACCAATTTTTCATTGTAAACTTATAGAAAAAGATCCAAAACGTTTGGAAAACAATTTTCTTGAAAACATATATAAGATACATGAAAATGTTTTGAGAACCCTTTTTTGTGAGAATACATTTTAAAAAAAATTCTTAAAAATTATCCCTCTATACGTTAAAAGGAATCTTTATATAAATGGTAGGGTTTAAATCCATACATGTTATAGTAATTAAAATGAATATTCCTCGTGTACGGTAAAAAATGGTAGAAAAAATACATAATCCGAAAGTGACAGGAATATTCCTTTGAAAATTGGTAAACAATAAATAAGGTAAAAATGTTTTTTAATGATCATAAGGGATTATTAAAATATTATTGGAAACCCTTTTTAGAAAACATGATTTTTAAAGAACATATATTTCTTACCAAAGTTATGGTAAAGTAATGATTTCCTCAAAAACACTTTCTTAACAATATCATCTACTAATTTCTAGAAAATTGTACCAATATATTATTATATTATGAATATATATAGTATAAAAATATTAATTAATTTTAATGTGATATTGATCATTATATTTCATCCATGAAATTATACAAATAAACAATCTCAAAAAGTGATGAAATTGTTTCAATAAACTATTATATCTTGGTAACATGGGATCATACTTTCCCACATAGAAAAATGAAATTAAATGAATCATAGAATATCAAGAAAATTATTATATTTATGATAAAACATGTAAAATTTACATATATACACCTCTAAAAATATTTTAGGTTCATAAAATACATGAATCTCAAGGAAGGATAAATAACACAGAATTATTTTAATGATTTCGTACCTTTCAAAACGTAAACGCCATGAAATAAAGGTCATAAAAAGGAAAATTGAGTACCCATAAATTTATGTTCAAAATACCTAGAATATAATTATGGGTAGTACATACACTACAAATAATGGTTGTCTGGCGAATATGTTCTGTGTCTCACAGAAATAAAAAGTGAGATGAAATCCCCTAAACTTGTGTCTTGACTCTCTTAATAATTATTTAAAAACCCATTATAAAAAATTTAAATTGTTTATAAAACATTTAAAAAACCATGTTATTATATATAATACCATATATGAATTTATTATTACTATATTGTACCCTCTTTTTAACAGTCATATGTTAAGGTTTCATTTTCAGTAATATTAGAATTGTTTTTAATATGTATCTTATTTTTTTATATTGCTGGTCTTTATCCACATGATTTCCGAATGTAAAACCCGATAACAATATAAATAATATAAATAATATACATTATATGTATTTTATAATTATCAATAGAAAATATATGTAATAAATATAATATAAATTAAATAGATATTGTAGGTCATACGTTTTCATGAAGGATATTTCCATTTAATTTTCATATTGAGAGAAAGAATGTAAAATACACACACACACAGATATATATATATATATATCATTTTTATAGTATATTTATGTTATTATATATATTTACTAAAACCATCCATATCACAAGACACGTATTTTATGATGGTATCATATCACTTTGAGGGGGTAGTAGTCTACACATCCACAATCGAAATCATCATATTTACATTAGATGAAAAAAATAAAGGTATGATACAAATAAAAATTGAAAATATCATAAAGACATAATAAATGAAATATATATCAAATACAATAGAGTTTTCACCATAATTTCTACCATTATATGGGGTAATTAATAAATAAACAATCATCGTTTTGTGAGGTTGTAGTTCTGTGTACAGAAAAACACTATGTTCATTTCCCATTACATTGATGATTTTGTAAGTGTAGGTCAACAAAATTTACATAAAAACATCCCAGTCTATTTGTCATGCTTTTTTGTATAATCATTTAATAAATGGTTTTGGTTATGGCGGTTATTTAAAATAAATGAAACTACTTGAGAGAATATGATACCTCCTAATCATGTACCTATTTTGGGTATGTTACAAAAGGCCACAATTGATTTCTTTCACACCAGTGGAAGGATTATGGGAGGAATGTATTATTTTTGGGAAGTGTATGGGGCATGTATTTTTAATACATAATAGGTTTTGATGTGTGAGAAAGTGGGAGTGGAGGAGGCTTTTTATAGGGAAAGGAAATGACTCACTTATAATTTTTTGAAACAAGTCATGTGTACACATATTATTAAATAAAAATGTAATTAAAACCCAAAAATCTAAATAACAAAGTTTTATGGCCGAAATATGTTTATATAATCACTGTTTGAATAGTTTCGAGATATTTTGTGCCATTAATTTAATGGTATCATCCCTAATTAATATAATCTTGGACTTAATCAATGTGATTAATTTTAATAACATATACTAATCATTTTTGTCTAAAGTTATGTTGATATTATTATAATATAAATATGATACTGCTAAAAATATTTAATGTTTGATTTCATAAATGAAATTTAAATAAGCTAGAAAATTAGGATTAAGGTTAATCCCACAAACGAGATAAAATTAAAAGTATTTAATGTAGAAAATGTTCATAAGTTTGTTATTTTTTTATAGAATTTTTATATTAAATTTTTTAAGGAAATAATTATTTTTATTTAATTTATAATTTATATATTGTGACCACAAAAATATTTCTAGTATAGGTAAACAACAAAAATTTAATGAATAGTTTATTATCATTTCTAGTGTAATTTATTGTTATTATTTTTTTGATGAGTAGTTTTATTTCAATATTTTTTAATGATTTTTTATTCCTAGTTTGTTATTATTTTTTTAACTATTCATCAAAAATTTATGTTTCTTAGAGAAATATCTTAAATATTACCCTAGTAGAATTTTTATGTTATGAATTAAAAAACGAAAAATATTTAATCATGTTAAAATTTTAAATATGAATAATATTTATATTATTAAAAGTGGTTCATTGAAGAAACCTGTAATTTTAACATAAAAGAACATTTCCAAAAAAATATATCTTTCATTATCAATATGTATTATTTATATAGAAAATGATAAAAAAAATCTGAGTATTTACCACTATTACTATATCTATGATTAATGGTTAGTTTATAATTATAATTTATAAATAATTATATAAAGTAGTAATTTCGTAGAAACTCAGTGTTCTTTGCATTATACACCAAGTCATTGTTACATGTAATGTTAACCACAGAATATGCCAAGTCAGTGTTGCTTGTAAATTACAATAAGAAGGTTACATGTGAAAGGAATGTTTTAAATAGTTAAATACTTGTCAATAATAAAAATTTAATTGATTAGGGTAAAATAGCTTTTTGACCATAATAATATTTCCTTCAGATTAAATTGGTATTCATATTCATAAATAATTAATTGGTAACATATGAATTCATATAATATAGTAATAATTTATATTGTCATAGATTATTTAATACAATTCATAATATCTAGTTTAACTTAATATATTTTGTCCTATTATATTGAACACTCATATTTTAATAATATATTTCTATTCATTAATAACTGGTCATTCATTTTATTAATGTTATTAGGGAATTTCATTATTTCACATTAAACAAGCTATGCCCAGCAATCCGTACAGAGAAATAAAATTTTTATGTTTATTTTAATTCATGATTAACTTTCTATTTCATATAACTCATTAAAACAAAGTGTTTTAATAAGATAAAAAATCTTGGGTGTTGTGTGAAATAGAATATATAAAACAGATAAATCAATTTAAATATCTCAATGTGTTATATTATACCCACATTAAAATTAATGTATCCTTCAAAATTCGTCAATTTTATAAAAGTATTAATACTTGAATTTTTCATTCATAGAAACCCACATCCTAAAAATGAAGAATATATCTTCCTTTAAAATGGAAATTTTGGAGGAATAATAGTTAACTAAATTAACATATTACTAGGTTTCCACATATGAGAAAACGGTTGGGAGTAAATATTCTACATAGAGGAAAATAATAAATATTTTTAGGGACTGATTCAAGTAAAAAATCATAGACAAGTGATTGATTAATTGAATTTTGAGGGCCTGAAATTCATAAATATGCGACGATTTAAACAGCCACCAGTTCAACAAAAATTAAGTTATTAGGATAATACATTTTCATTTTGGATCATTGTACTATCATTGAGTAACTATTTTGTTGACCAATAATAAAAAAATAAATGATTCCATTGTTGTGCTTTTATCTTTTTCCAAATCATCCATTACATCATGAAATGGATTTTTATAAATTAACATTGGTTCCCAATCCACTAAAATTATATTTTAGCATATATTAAGGCCCATAAAATATTAAAAAGTATAACTAATATCTATAAATATTATTAAAAATTAATATGGATAATACATTGATATATAAAAACAAAAATATGAAATATTGTTTGATCATCATCAAAAATTACTATACACAAACAAAGGCATCATGTATGACAATGGTTGGTGTGGAACCCTTATTACTATTCAGTAATGGGATTCATGACCCATATCCCTTCCATTCATGATTGGTTTTCACCCAAAATACATGATGGAATTTAATAAACCAAACATATGTAATTTCTAAAATAAATATGAAGGGAATCCTTGAAAGAACAGTAATCACAAAATAACATTTTAGCCAAGGTTTTTAATTCAAAAACAATACATAAATACATCCTTAGATGTTAAACATAAATTTTTTATGAATTGTTAAACTTATAACCCTTATGAAGGATGTAAATACAATGGTCTAGAATAAAATTCATGAAATCATCTTAAAAATGACCCCCAAATATCACAAAGTACCACTAGTTTGTCACATTAAAAACACATGAATACCCTTATCATTTATTCCATTTAAACATGGTAATAACCTTAATATCCATAAATATAATTTGAAAACATGCATTCTTGTTTATTCTAAAGGATTCTAGCTATATTCCATAAATCCAAAAATTTATTAAAACATCATCAATGAATGAATTACCCACCAATTATCAATTCCCTACTTGGTTGATGAGTCAATAAGGATTCCTTATGACTTTTCCATTCCTTCACATTTGGGGAGATTGTTGAGTCAACAAGGTTTCCTTATGACATTTCCATTTCTTCATGTTTTGAAAATCACAAACACATTTTCTTATGTAAAATTTCATTTTACCATATGCTTTACTTTCATAAATAAAATTTACGTCCCCAGGGAAATTTATCCTTACCTTGTTTTTCATTGAATGTTTTTTCTCTAAGTATAAAATTCAGCTTCATATCCAAAACATTGGAATAATGTATATACTAAAATATAAAGAATAATTTTTTTAGGACCCGAAATAAGGTTCCGAACATCTTGAGTTCTGACTCCGAGTTCTCTGAATTCAGACTTCGAAATTTTCTTAGTTCTGACTCCGAGTTCTCGGAATCTAGACTCTGATCTTTCTGAGTTCTGACCCTGAGTACTCTGAATACAGCCTCTGAACACCTTGGAGTTCTAACTCCGAGTTCTCTAAATTCAGACTCCGAACATTGTAAGTTTAGACTCCAAACTCTTATTAATTCAGACCCCGAATTCTACTAAATTAAGACTATGAATTTCCTTGAAAATTAGACACTGAATTCTATAGAATTATAACTCTGAATTCTTCAAATAAACAAAATCTGAATATACATGTGTTATAGACTCCGAATAGTTTTTGGTTGGACTCTGAAATTTCATTATTTCATACACTCCGAAAAATTAATTTTCATAAGAAACTATATTTTTCTTTTCTCATGTCTTGGTAATAAAATGATGTCATGAATTCAGTTACTAAATATCTATTGTTTAAGTGACACATGTACAGGTCCGTCTGAAATTCAAGGAGAAATATGATCGATGGAGGAAGGAGCTGACCGTTGAAGTTGTTCCTATAAATAAGTGCAAATTTGAATGAGCTGAAGACTTTACATTGGCAGAACAAATTTTGGAAGGACATACTTACGTGTTATTGAAGTTATTTCAAGAGAGAGGCTCTTATAAACTCTTAGTATTTGTGAAAAATTTTGAACAGCTTGTTCAAACCTTTCTTTGTGTAGAATTTCTTTGTGTAGAGGTGCGATTTCCTTAAAATCAGAGACTTTGGGTTGTGAAGTCAGAGGTTCTGATTTCCTTAGAAATCAATGGCTTGCGAGGATAACAAGACAGATACCGGTATTCAGATTGGGGGATTCCCTAAGTTTGGGTATGACAAAATTTCTTGAAATTATAAATCAAGGAACCATTATCCAAGCTTGTTGGATACCCTTATCTTAGGGTTAAAAGATTTTCTACTTGTTACTTATAGTGTTTCAATTTTTTTTCCATTGTAATTTTTATTGTTGAGGAAAGTATTACTATCTTATGCTTCCATAGACTTTTACTCTACTTAAATATGATTCTATATACTTTAAGATAGAATAATTTTGGTTATAATTTTTTTAGGTTTCATTTCTTGAATCACTTTTCTGGAATCAAGAAAATTAGTAGAACATAGAGGTGTTGTGAATTTTGTTTATAAAAAATTTCATTAAGGAATTTTTAAAGTATACAATTCACCACCCACTCTTGTATTTTGAGTATCTACACTATAGATTGATAATAAAATAAGTATCATTTCTATCTTACAATCGATCAAAAAATTGGTATTAGAGAATTGAAACCTTCTAACCTAAACAAATCCAACAATTGGATTCAAAGGTCTTGTTAAATATGAATTAATCTCATGACTATATTCAAAATAGAAACCTTATTCTTCATTTTTTTCGGAATCAGATTTTTAGACTCATAATGTTTGGATTCATATTTTTCTTGGAGGTAATCTAATTATATTTTTCTTTCTTAGGATATTTACAAACTTTTATTACTAACAAGTGTGTGTGGAAATATTTTCCTTATGATGGTAGGTTTAAATTTTGGTTCTATCGACAATCTAAATCCTACCAGACCTCCTATTTTTTATGGAAATGATTATGAGTACTGGAGAGATAGGATGAAGACATTCATTATTAAAACTAGAGTTAATAACTACCTGATGCTGACAGGAGACTATAAGACTCCCAATATGGAATGGAGAACTTTTACCAATCAAGAGAAATCATAATATCATGACAATTTTAGAGTCATAAATATAGTGCTATGTTCTATGACTAGGAACAACTATAGTCAAATATAATCATGTGAAGCTGCAAATAGTATCTGGAAGAAACTTCAAGTTAAACATTTTGGTACTTCAAATGTTATAGAGACAAGAATAACAATGTTAAGAGTTGAACACCATCTATTTAACATTCCTTATGGAGAACCAATAAGCAAAGATCAGAAATGGTCCATGACTATTGATAATAGCTTACAGTATATGAGGGAAAAATGGACTGGATGATGAGGCCCTTGTGGATAAGATCATAGAAATCATGGAAAATTAGTGAGAGTCCAAGAGGACATCAATTGACGAGAACATGAAAGTCACCCAAATTTCCTTAGATGAGCTATTTGGAACTCTTCTTCAGCATGAGTCTAGAATGAAGAGAGATGATGATAATTTTAAAAATAAGAATCAAAATAGAGGAGTTGCTTTTACAACTACTTCAAAACATAAAAAATCCAAGTCTCTAGAAAGATTAACTAGATCAAAGTTAATGAACGTCATTATTCATTCAGAATCTTGTGATACAGAAAAGTATGAGAATGAGCTATCTAATCTTTCTCTGAGAATGAACAATATAGTAACTTAGACGAACTATCAAAACAAGATCAAGAAGTGAGACTACAACGATAAGAAATATGGGGAAGTTAGTTGTTATGAATGTAGAAGAACAAGTCATATTAGACCTGATTTCCCTTTATTAAAAAACAAGGAAAAGAAGGAAATAAATTCATATAGAAACAAGAAGAAGTTATATCATTCGAAGCACATGAAAAGTCTTAAAGCAAATGACACTTGGAGTTATAGCTGTGGGACTCTTTGGGAAGTGAATTATTTAAATTTTAATCATTAGCATAGTAAAATATTGGATTCATTGCTTCTACTTATTTCCCAAATACATGTCTTAGGGCAAAGGTACACTCTATGGAGGCTTCAACAATTTTATCTATGGGTAAAAATTGCTATTTTGAAGATATTACTTCTAATGAAGATACTTCATCTTCAGATAATGAATAAATTCCTTCATATGAAGAATTTTCTAGATTTTCCATGGGGTTAGATGCAAGAAATTGCAAAATCTCAAAGAAACTAGACAAGGAAAATACTAGGTAAGAAGTTCTTATAAAAGAGATTTCATACCTCTCTAGATATCATAAAGATAAGGATGATCATCTAGAAAAACATTCTAATGACCTTAAGGAAGTAAATTATGAAATGGATAAACCTTCTAAGGATCTTAAGAATTCTATTTAAAAAAAATTATGAGGGAAAATTTAACTCTAAGGAAATAATTCATAAGGATAGGAATTTTGTTATTAAACTAAAATCCAAAAATTATTATCTTAAGAAATGTCTTTCAAAATTTACTTCTGGTAATGAAAAATTTAACAAGATGTATTCTCAAATCAAAGCTCAATGAAATACTACAGGAGTAGGTTATACTCACATAAAACATGTTTAAAAAAACTATTTTATTCCATCCACATACTCTTTTGTAATAAATGTAAAAGTGGTGGGCATTGGAAGGAAAATGATTCTTTTAACAATGTTTAATATCTTGGGTTTCATAAATATTATTTTCCTAAACAAATGTGGATACCCAAAATTTTATTGTCTAACAGTTTCGGATCCAAGAAAGCTTGGATTCCGAAA
Source organism: Viscum album (assembly GCA_963277665.1). Classification (NCBI taxonomy): domain Eukaryota; kingdom Viridiplantae; phylum Streptophyta; class Magnoliopsida; order Santalales; family Viscaceae; genus Viscum; species Viscum album. The sequence goes on from OY728119.1 coordinate 1,986,434,621, forward strand.
GTCTAACATTCTTATTTTCAGTAAAATAAAGAATGTGCAAAAAAACTTGGTACAAGGATATTATATGTTCCTGGTATATGTTTGGTAACAAAAACTTCTTTGAAATGATTATCAAGACCAAAGGAGGAAAGGTAACATTTAAAGATAATTGTAAGGGAGAAATTATTAGTATATGTAACATTGTTCTTCGTGAAAAAACTTTGATTTTGATTGTTTTATTAGTCAAGGGTCTTAAGAAAAACCTTATTAGAATAATTCAATTATGTGATGAAGGTTACCTTGTGAATTTCAAGAATCACAGGCGATTATTACACAATTCAAAGGAAGAGTTTGTTCTTTCTACTAATAGGCAATAGAATGTTTACACACTAACCATAGAAGACCCTTGGAGCCAAGACCTACCTTGACTTAGTGCAATGGAAGATAATTCATGGTTATGGAATAGATGGTTAAGACAATGTAAGCTTAAAAAGCCATGAAACTCTCTAAGAAAAGACTAGTTAAGGATCTACCAGAGCGTAGATTTGATTCTTCAGAAGTTTGTGATTCTTGTCAATATAGAAAGAAACATAAAACAAATTTTAAATCAGTCGGTGAAGCCTCAACCACTGATGCATTACAGTTAGTGCAAATAAATTTTTTTTGACCAACACAAACTGGATGCATTGGAGGAAAATATTATGTATATGTTTTAGTTGTTGATTACAATAGATTCACATGGGTCTATTTTCTAGCAAAAAATCTGAAACATTTTCTTTTTCCAAAAGTTTTAGTGCCCATGTTACAAATTATAAAAACCTTCATTCGATAACTATTCATAGTGATCATGGAAGAGAATTTCAAAATTATGATTTTGTCACTTTTTGTAGTAAAAAATTCCATACTCATAACTTCTCATCACCTAGAATGCCTAAAAAAAATGGAGTTGTTGAAATAAGAAATACAATTCTTAAAGAGATAACAAGAACCATGTTTATTGAATATTCTAAAGCCAATCATTTTTGGGCTAAAGCGGTAAGTACTTCTTGTTGTACTATAAATCATGTTTTGATTATACCTTTTCTTAATAAAACCCCTTTTGATTTATGGAATGGTAGAAAAACTAGACTTTCCTACTTCAAGATTTTTGGTTGCAAGGTATTCATTTGGAATACTAAAGAAGACTTACATAAATTCGCACCAAAATCTGATGATGGAAATTTATTAGGCTATTACACAACTTCTAAGGCTTATAGAGTTTTCAGTAAAAACACTTGTACTATTGAAGAGATAGTACATGTCGAATTTTATGAAACTGATCCTTTTTTAAACAACCCCAAAATACATCTTCAGATGTGTTTTCAAAAAATTATTATCAACCATTGTTAGAAGATCTTTCTAATAAGTAAAATGTTCAAGAGGAAGTTTCGAAAGAATGTACCCCATAATATATCCTACCTAATGTTGTTAAAAATGTTTTAAAAACCCAAATTAGTTGTTACTTAAGAATCATCACTGTGATAGTATCATCTCTGATGTAAATCAACCCGTAAGGACATGATGTTTATTAAGGAATAAAGTAGAACATATATCATTACATTCCCAATTAAAACAAAAAATAACTGATGAATATTTAGGTGATGATGATTGGATAAAATCTTTTCAAGATGAGCTAAATGAATTCGAAAGGGATAATGTTTGGACCTTGGTTGAACGACTAAAGTAAACATCTGTTATTGGATTAAAATGTGTCTTCAAAAATAAGTGTGATGAAAATAGAATAATAGTAAGATATATAGCTAGATTGGTCGCTAAAGGCTATATTCAACAAGAAGGAATAGACTACGATGAAACCTATGCTCTAGAAGCTAAACATGAATATATTTGTATTCTACTTTCCATGGTAGTATTCATCAATTCAAATTTTTTACAAATGGATGTGAAATGTGCTTTCATTAATGGTTATGTTCAAGAGGATGTTTTGGTTGAAAAAAATCCTGGTTATGAAGATACAGAACATCATGAACATCTTTATAAACATACCAATGATTTTTATGGACTTGAGCAAGCCCCTCGAGCCTAGTATGATAGACTTACATGATTATTTCTTCAAAATAATTATCTTAAGGGAAATGCAGATCCAACCCTTTTTATAAAGAAAGATAAGAAAAATGTTTTGATTGTTCAAATTTATGTTGATGTCATTATATTTGGTTCAACTAAGAAATATTTAACTGATTCCTTTGACGATCTAGTGAAATCTGAGTTTGAAATGAGTATTATGTGTGAGTTAACATTTTTCCTTGTTTTTCAAATTTCTCAAAAACCAGAAAGAATCTATATATAACATCATAAGTATATTAAAGATATTCTTATAAAGTATGTATATGAAAACCCAATGAGTGTTAGTACTCCCATTGGTACCTCAAACACACATGATATTGATGAATATGGGAAACTAGTAGATCAAACATCTTTTAGAGGTATGATAGGAAGTTTACTTTAATTTTTAGCTAGTCATCCAGACTAAATGTATTCATTATACATATGTGCAAGATATCAATTCATTCCTGAGGAAATTAATTTAATGGAATTGAAATGAATTTTTTTCTACTTAATGGGAACCATGGATTTAGGATTCTTTTATACTACTGGAAATGATATTATTTTAAAGATTTTTTGTGATGCTGGCTTCAGTGGATGTAGAATGGATAGAAAAAGTACATTTGGAATGTGTCATTTCATAGGCGATTCATTAGTTTCTTGGTCATGTAAAAAGAAACACTCAGTTGAACCTTCCACTGCTAAAGTTGAATATGTAGCACTAGGAAGTTGTTGTGCTAAAGTGTTGTGGATGTAACACACAGTCAAATACTATGGTATGAGTTTTACCAAAACACAAATTTTGTGTTATAATACTAGTTCCATTGCCTTATATAAAAACCATGCACATAAATCTCATGCAAAACACATAGATTTTATGCATCACATTTTTAGTGATCACAAACAAAAAGGGGACATAATTTTTCAATTTTTTAGAACACAAGATCAACTTGATGATATTTTCACAAAATAATTACCCTCTAATAGATTTTACTACATTAAAAATAAGTTAGGAATGATAACCATAAGGTAATCTTCCATTTTAACATTCTGTTGAAACCAATCTCTTTATAGTAATAAACTCCTTTTCATAGGGGGAGTACATTTTCTTAGATCAATATATTTTGTAATGGACATTTTCTTAGTCAGATCTTTCAGATCTTTCTTAATGAAAATTTTCATTGTCATATTTTCTAAAATTTCCTTAATGATGTTTTTTATAGTTAGTCTGAAACATTTCGTTGTAGAAATTTTTTTCCATGCATAAAATTTTCGTAATGAATATTTTCATACATAAAATTTTTGTAATAAATATTTTCATACTTTAAATTTTTGTAATAAATATTTTCATACTAAAAGTTTCGTAATGGTGATTTTCGTAATCAATTTATTCAGTATCTAATGTTTTTCAGGAATAATTTTCCTCAATGCGAATAATATTCCTTGAAATCTGAATGTTATGCTTCCAATCCTGAGTTTTTTGTAATCATCCTCCACTTGCTAGAAGTTTATTTTGTTTTTTTAATTTTTTTGGATTCTCTTTTCCTTAAATCCAAATTTTTATATTTAAAAAACCTCAAAAGATCAGATCCAAGTCATACTTGTGGATATCGTATAAACCGACAGATCTGATTAGAAGGATTTTTAGCCATTGGATTTAGTTTGCATGATGAACTGTCTCTTCAAACACCTATATAAAGGACCCCCCTAATGTTTGTCCCACATCGATTCTCAATCTCTCGCATGCTGAAGTTATACCCTTCTATATAAGCACATTTCTAATTTTCAAAGGTTTCTCCAATCCGAATGTCTATAAAAGAATCCTCTCAGAATGATATTTCTAATGTCAAGACAATCTTGAAGTGGAAGGTATATAGAAAATGGTTGGTGCATATGAACATCTTCAACAAGTATTATTCGATTATCTCGAAAAACATTAAGAATATTGGATAGGAGAGTGTTTCCATATCAACGCCAGGTTCTCAAGATTTGGGGTATTCGGATATACAAACAGATATTTATGAATCAATCAGTTTCCTTAAGGATGCAGGAAAAGAGAAGTATTCATTCAAAAGCTATTGAAAGACTTATGCACTTTCATATACTAAGACAGCTAGTATGGTTGGTATTCCATATTAAAGGGAAGCTGAGTTCTATTATCATAAGTTACCAGATGTTAAAGGAAGCTTTGTTAAGGTGAAAGCCATTGTGTTCCTCGGTCTAACAAATGGCAAGACTCCCAAGATTTTCCACCTGTCTACAAACTATCGGATTCTCAAAATATGGTTACAAGGATTAATCATTCCGAGAAAAGGTGGAAAAGATACATTTAAGAAGAGTGACATGTTTATCTTAGATTTCTTGGAAAACCTGAGGAAGATCAATGTATTAAATCATATTCTCCTTATGATTTAGAATATTAATAATGGAAACATTAAGGCTTAGATAATCATGTATCTAGATATTCTTTACATGTTAATTGATCAGTTCTTAGAATATTTTAAAATTCCTTACATCTTGAATAAAATGAATTGAAAATTCATGTTAGTTAGTGATGATACCCTGAAAAGGATGAAGATTGGTTTTTCTATAGACTCGGGAGAATTTTATGACATACTAGAGGAAGAAGATGAAGTTCTTCCAAGGAAATAAGAAATGGTTGAACCATACAAAAAGGAAAGAAGGAAGAGGAAGTATAAGGATGTAGAAGAGGAAGGAAAATACCCAAAAGATAAGGAATCCCAATCCACACCTCCAAATCCTAAGAAGAAAAAAGTCTATCCGGATGAGGTAGTATTTAAGTGGAAGGAAGACAAGGAAAAAATGAAATGAGGGGAGCCTTTTTTTGGTTTGGATCCTGCTGAAGAAAAATACTTAAGAGAGGAGACTACTAATGAGAATTAAAGCCATACTAAATAAATGATGTTAAAGAAGAAGAATGATGAAGCAAATATTGTGGAATCCCTTCTGAGGGATACTGAGGAAGCAACTAAAAATATCTCGATACCAAAATCCTTCCTAGTAGAAGATTTACCAGAAACCCTTGGGAAGAAGCTTGTCACTCCAGAAATAGTTAATGAAAGATAAGAAGAAGTAGTACAAGAAGATGAAGAAGAATTTGAGAGTACTGGTGATACCGAAGATTTGATTAATCAAGTGGAAGACATTCAAGAGAAGGAAATCCCATCTGAGAAGTTGTCAATCCGAAAGTCTGAAGCAGAATCATAAACTTTGGATACACCTTGGAAAGATGAGAAATGAGTGGATAAGAAGGGAGAAGAAGAAGTGAAAAAACTGTCTGAGGATGAATTTTTTAATCATCATTTCATTAACCAAGAGGCTTCTTGAAGAAGGAGCTCAGAAAGAAGATATAGATGAAGATAAAATTGTTCAGCTTTTTGACAGTGAACATAAATCCTTGGAGGAGGAAGCAATTCTGAAAACTAAAATGGGTAAACAAGTTGTTGTTGATACACATTCTAAAGTTTTTATGATGAATAAGGAAGCTGGTGGATCTTCAATGAGGATACTTGGTGAGATAGAGAAAAAGCCCTCACCTAGAAAAGTATCAGATTTGGAATCATCATCCCTTGGACATGATTTCATATTTCAGTCGTTGAAGAAGCTTCTTGGGTCCATTCCGAATTTTATAAGCATACACTCTAGATTCTAGATGCTTCAACACAAACTAAATAAGAAATCAGATTCATTGTCCACGGTGATTGATAAGTGTGAGAAGCATGAGGCTGATTTCAATAATTTCTTCATTAACTATGATGCCAAAAAAATGTCCTGTAAGAAAATGGTTAGCTGGTCGAAGAATACAATTGAAGATTTGACATAACTTGATGAGTTAGAAAATGGTGTAAAAAGGCTTTTGACATTGAAAATGGTAAGATCAAGGATTTCACAACCAGTTTTGAAGAAAATCTTACTCTATATCATAATTCTCGGCTTCAAAAAGTGAAGGATTTGAATGGAAAGTTGTATTCGGTGGCTTAATTCTGGAGGAGAGAAAGAGATTATCAGATTGATATTGAAGAAAAGCTTTTCAAGCAGGAATAATTCCTAAAGGTTCATGTAGAGGCTATTAATGCTCACGAATATAGAATCAAAGTTTTAGAGAAGAAAGCTAAGGATTATGAATAAATTATTAAGAGAGAAGAGGAAGAACACAAGGAGCTTAAGCTGCTCAAAAAAATTGTTAAGAAGTTGATTCCCAAGGAAAAGGAAGGATGATATTGCTTAAATCCTATCTTATGATGTATTACTTTCCTTGAACAAATTTTTCCTATCAAAATCAATGTATGGTTTCATGTATTTTAAATGTGTTTTTCTAATAGTTCAGTTACAATAATTTCTTTTCCATTCCCTCAATTTTTTTAGAAAATCACAGTGGGGGAGAAAGGAAAAATAATTCTAAGTAAAGAATATGTTTCCCTAAGTAAAGGGGGAGTGTTTATCTAACGGGGTGTTTTCATTACAAATATTTCCTTATTCAAGATAATGAAAAGTATCATTCCGGAAATCTAGAATATGATCCTTATTATTATAAATCCTAAGGGTTAGTTAGTCATCTTTATCATTAACCATGTGATAAGAGAGATATTTATTATTTTAAATGTCTACAAAAATAGGTTCAATGTCCTTATATTCTTTTTCATTATGATGTTTGTGACTTCTAAAAAGGGGGAGATTGTTGAGTCAATAAATTTTCCTTATGACTTTACCATTCCTTCATGTTTGGGGTGATTTTTGAGATAATAAGGTTTCCATATGAATTTACCATTTCTTCATGTTTTGAAAATCACAAAAACCATCTATTATGGAAAATTTTATTTTACCCTATGATTTTCTTTTATAAGAAAAATTTCCTTCACCAAGAAAATTTATCATTACCATGTTTTTCTTTTATCATTTTGAATCAATGTATAAAATTCGAATTCATATCCAAAACAAAAGAATCATGTATATACTTAGATATAAAGAATCCTGTTTTCAGGATCGGAATTCATGTTCCGAACATTCTAAGTTCTGAATTCGAGTTCTGTGAATTCATACTATGAACTTTTCCGAGTTGTAAATCTGTGTTCTCTAAATCCAGACACCGTACTTTTTTGTGTTCTGACTCCAATTTCTCTGAATACATACTCCAATATCTTCTGAGTTCTGACACTGAGATCTCTGATTTTAGACTCTAAACATTGTAATTTTAGAATCCAATCTCTTATAAATTCAATCTTCGAATTCTACAAAATTCAGACTCCGAATTTCATTGAAATTTAGACTCTGAATAGTTTTTGGATAGACTCTGAACTTTCATTTTTGCTTACACTCAGAAAAATGAATTTGATTAAATAACAATATTTTGTTTTACTCTTGTTTTAGTTATAAAAACATTTCATGCATTCAGTTACTAACTAACAGTTATTTATGTGACACGTGTATAGGTCCATCTGAAATTCAATGAAAAATATGGCTGTTGGAGGAGGGAGCTGACCATTGAAGCTGTGCTTATAAATATGAGGACATTTGAATGAGCTCCGGACTATACTTTGGCAGAACAACTTCTGGAAGAACTTACTTACATGCTATTGAATTGATTTCTAGAGAGAGAGGATCTTATAAACTCTCAGGATTCATGCAAAAATTTTGAACAGATTTTTCAAACATTGCTTCATACAGAATTGCTTTTTGCAGAGGTGTGATTTCCTTAAAATCACAGACTTTAGGATGTGAAGTCTGAGGTGCTAATTTCCTTACAAATCGAGGGATTTCGAGGATATCAATACAGATATTGATCTTCGAATTGAGGTCTTACCCAGATTTTGGTAAGACTGACTTTCTTGAAAGTATAAATCAACGGACCTTTATCCAAGGTTGTTGGATACCCTTCTCTTGGGTTAAAGGATTTACTACTTGTTACTTGTAGTGTTTGACTTTTGTTTACCGCTGTAATTTTGGTTATTGAGTAAAGTATAACTATAATATAATTCCTTAGACATGTAGGCTAGTTAAATAAGATTTTATACGCTTTAAGTTATAATCATTTTTGTTATAAACTTTTTTCATGTTTCATTTTCAGAATCACTTTTCTGGAATCAAGAAAATTAGTAGAACTTAGAGGTGTTGTGAATTTTGTTTATAAAAAATTTCCTTAAGGAATTTTCAATATCTACAATCCCCCCCCCCATCTTGTATATTGAGTATCTACACTATAGTTTGATACTACTATCAGTATCATATCTATCTTTCAATCGATCCAATATTGATTCCATGTTAATCACTACTATCCAATTTACTTATTCATAACAACATTATATAAAAATAATGAAAATATCAAGGTATACCACCACTTAGTCAAAATATCACCTTATTATTAAATCACTCTACAAGTCCATTAGGATAATTCAATATAAACATGTAAATACATAGTAAAAAACATATTTATAACAACCACGGTATATTTCGTCATTCATATAATATATATGTTGAATATAAATACATATAAACATTTATTATTACACTTTATCCTTATTCCATTTAAAAGGAAACCTCCTATTATCACACAATACCACATTCCATTAACATTTCATATGTAGTCTCATTATCATCAACAATGTAACCATATCTTGAACAACCATGTTGATCCTCTTCATGAGATTTATTATTGGGTCATTGAGATTCCTAATGAACATTTATTCTATATTGAGAAAACATAACCTTAAATTATTTCTGAGGGAGTTCAATATTATCATCTATTTCATTAAAAAAACTATTCATTTTCCCTTATAATAACTATCTTTGTGTGACTCTATTACATAGTCAAAACATTTTTGTTTTCCTCTAAGACATTAACATAGTCGATTCGTTCACACATTCTTGACGCAAAAAAATGAATCATCATTCCGCCATGGTATCTATTACCAATACTCTCAGCAAATTCATTATTTATATTCCTTGGTGAGTATGAGGGTTCATTAAGGTACACTTTTTTAATCAATATCTAGTAAAATAGATTTGGCATGATCATAACATATTTTACTCAAGTGATCTTCCAACATTATTTCTCATCTGAAAATTATCCATCATATTAAACATTAATCCAGTTCCATCAGGTTCCCTCTATTAACTAAAAACAGAAGCATAGTTTGATCCTTATATATCCTAGAAGAAAACCACATATTCATGATAATATTTACTTTTTTTATTTAGAATTCATGACACATTACTTAATATAAAACACCATAGGTTCATCCTATTTTATTCATTTCTAAATTTTATATAAATCCTTCATGATGATTTGTGAAGATTTTTTGAATTTCCAAAGGCTATCTCGGGGAGTGTCAAACCAAGTGCAGAACAAGGCCCATTGTTATGTACTAGATTATGTTGAGTTAGGATCAGAAAATATTTTCCATGTTGTCACCCGTATATACCACTATGTCATAGAAACATCAATGTTTTAGTATCCAGACATAGATTTATTTCATGGAAACCACTCACTCTACCATTTTTGAAAATTCCATGAAACATTTCTAAATATTGACTCATCCATATACATTTTCGTAGACACATATCGAGACATATCCTTAGAAATATTATTAGTTATATAACTACATTTATCTTATTTAAATTTACAATGTTTGAAGAAACATTTCCTATGATACCATATATAGTGACTCCAGATTAACATATATGGATATTATATCATTTTATTTTAACACTCAGTACATTAATAAATAAATTTTTTATGAGTGTATTATTTTAGTATCATTAGAAACATGGAAAAACAATTCTATCTTTTTGAACATTCTTCAGCATCTCCATTTTGATCTCAAACTTTCGTATATCTACCTTAAAAAATGCTTCCTAACATAGGGAATGGAAACATAATAAATGAGTTATCTCAAATTCTCTGTAACGGTAAATAATGGTTGTATATAATCATAATCTTTCACATAAGGGATTGAGAGCTTGATCATGAAAATATAATATCATACCCTTCATATCAAATATCATATACCTGAACCATGGAATAAATAATAGCAGTACATAAGATATGAGTCATAATGAAATAAAGAACATAAAACATGAAAGAATAACATAGGATAAAAAATGGAATTATGGTATACAAATAAGAATATAATATTTTTTCCCATTATAGCCAAGGCATCACTTCCAATACCATCATGGGAGTATGGTTTCACTCCTAATATCATCTTGGTAGTAATGGTTCACTCCCATGGCTATAAGAGTAGCATGAGTTCACTTCTCAAACCATATTGGTAGTCATGATTCAATCTGATGGCCATCATATTATTATGAGTTCACCCCCCATAACATCTTGATAAGCATGACTCACTACAATGGCCATTATTGAAGTCATGTTTAAATCACAAGACCATGTTAATAAATATCATGTTATATAGATTTTTATCCAATGCATTGGAGTGAGATATGGGTCACACCGATATCATCAATAAATCATACATACTTGTTCCCTAAAATCATAAATAATCTTATTATAACCCAAGAAATTAAATGGGTATTATAAACACATAATCTTGTCATAAAATGTGAAAAATATAGGTTTTATAATCATTTTTCAAAAAAATGACCAATGGAAAAGTGGGTTTCAAAATCATATAACCAATGAAATGGAAATGGTATTTTAAAGGCCATAACATTAACCAGAACCCAATAATGTACATAATATAAATGAAACCTTATGATCATCTCATAAAAGGGCATGTTTAACATCAATGGATGTCATATTTGATTGATTTGTTTTTTGAAATATCTATCAAATAAGTTTCATGAGGAAGATATTCTTTATTTTTTGAAAAATGCTTTCTAGTACGTAAGACCAATTGAAAATCATTTTCATAGAAAATACCATTAAAACTTATAAAGAAGAAATGAAATCATTTAAAAAATATTTCCAAATGTAAAAAATATGCTTCAAAATAATATATAAGACATTTTCATTGAAAAAATTTTAAATTTTTTTAAATAAATCGTGAAAATTATTTAAAAAACATTTCATTGAAAATACTTTGAATAATGATATATAAATCATTAAATCATTTGGAAAACCATTACATTGAAAAAACGTTGTATCATATAAAAAAATACTGAAAACGTTTTGAAATTTTTTTCCATGAAAACGTTTAATATAATCTTGAAAAGATTCTAAAAATCTATTTTATTGGTTATAATTTGGAAATATACAAATAAATCTTTAATTTTTTTTAATAACCATTTTCCTTGAAAATAAATAAATGAATTGTGAAATGTTTATTGAAAAACATTTTTCTTGAAAACATTTAAATGAAACATCAAAATGTTTTGAAACTATTTTTCATGAAAATACCTAAAAAACACATTTATAAAAATTAAACCTTTAAATAGGAAAATTAAGCTTTTAAAAAAATAATGTTGGTACATTCATACATGTCTAACGAGGTCATGTGAATATAACTTTTGAATGGTAAAAAGTATTGATAAATTACATAATTGGAAAGAGATAATAATATTAATTTTAAAATTGGTAAATGAAAATAGGGTGAAATTTTCTTTTAATGATCAATTAATATTATATAATATTCGTTAAAATAGTTTATAGAAAACATGGTTCTGAATGAACATTTATTTTCGACTAAAGAGATGGTAATATTTGGATTTGATAAAAACATTCTTAAATATATTGTGTATAAAAGAGTAGAAAAAATGATACAAATACATGATTATTATATGAATATATAGTTTATAACAAAATTCATGAATTTTTTGAGATATTGATCATAATATTAAATCAAATAAATCATAAACATAAACAATCTTGAAAAGCGAAGAGATTGTTTGAATGAACTCTTATATCATGGTAACTTCAGATCATAATCTCCTCGAATGAAAATTGAATTTAAATTAATCATAAAATATCAAAAAAATTATTAGATTCATGATATATCATGTAAAATGGAAGTATATACACCATGAAAAATAATTTAGGTGAATAAAATACATGAGTCTTGGAAAAGGAAAAATGAGAAAAAAACTTTTTTACCGATTAGATAACTTTTGAAACCTAATCCCCATGAAATAAAGGTAAAAAATTGATATGTGAATACCAATAAATATTATTACAAGATAATTAGAATTTCATCATGAATACTAAATTCACCACACAAAAGGAAACGTTGGAGAACATATCATGTATCCCACAGAAATAAAAATTGAGCTGAAATCCCCTTACACAATGTCTTGACTCTCGTCATTCTCGTACAAACAACCTGTATAATAAATATAAATTTATTAGAAAAATTTTAAAGGACTATATTATTATATAGAATAAGATATATGGTTTTATTATGACCCTATATTATATTCTTATTAAACATACAATGTTAATGTTTCACTTTGGGTAACATGTTCTTTTTATTTCATAAGTCTCTTTTTTTGTTATACTGTTGGTCCATATTCTTATATCACAATTGGATCATATAAATAGTGATATAAATATCATTTATATACAGTTTTTTATTATTATAATAATATATATAATATATATGTATAAAATAGAATATAATATTCATGGATACGATAGACCGTAAGTACGCAAAAGCATTATTTCTGTTTAATTATTGTTTTGAGAAAAAGAATGTAAAAGTACAATATATATATATATATATTATTATTTTATTATCTTAATGATATCACATAAATCTTAAATATTCATTAAAAAAATCATTAATACAATACATGTAGTGTATGAACAAATAATATCTTTTTGAGGGGAGGTAGTCTACATATCCTCAAAGAAATTATTGTATTTACATAAGATGGACAGAATAATTGTATTTTAAAATTAAAAAAATTCAGGAGAATAATTCCATTATAAATATAATATATGTAATATATGAAAATAATTTCCATCATAATGGAATAATGATATGTGGTAATGGAAAAAATGAACAATCATCATTTTGGGAGCCTTTAGTTTACTATACACAGTAACAGTATGTTCATTTCACATTATATTTAGGTGTGTGTATGTATTGGGAGAACAATATAAATAAAAATATACATAAATATTTATTATAATGGTTTTGTTATATAATTGTATAATAAATATATTTTTATGTGGTGTGGAAGTAAAATAAAAAAAATACTTGTGAGAAGACATTACCTCTTAATTAGGTAACCCCTTTTGGTTTGTTTCAAAATGCTTCCATGGATTGCCATCTACCTATGGAAATTATTATAGATATAAGGGAGTATTTCTAGGAAGTATATAGGTAATTTTTTGGCAAAACATAATAGGTTTTAGATGTGCGAGGATGTGGGAGAGGTGGTGACTTTTTATAGGGAATGAAATAGACACACTTGGAATTTTTAGAATCATGTTATGCGTACAAATGTTTAGACCAACGAAAAGTCATATCACACCCAGAAAAATAAATACTTAAATGATTATTTCTGACATATGTAATGAAAATGGGTGTTTTACAAGTGTATTGATCATTTGGGTCATTAATATTAAGTTTTAATCCCTAATTATGATGATATCGGTCTTAATCACTATGATTAAATTTAGTCACTTTTACTTATTATTTTCCCAAGAATTATGATTATATTATTATACAATAAATATTATACTGATTATAATAGTATATGTTGGTTTTTATAAATTTAATTCATTGAATTGTAAAAATTATGATTAATGCTAATCATTTAGACAAGACAAAATTATGGGTGTTTAATATAGAAAAATGTTCAAAAGGTTGATATGTTTTTATATTAAATTTAAAAATGAATTTTTTCGGAATTACATAAATTGTATATATAGATTTATTATTGATCTAATTTTACTTTAAAATAAATTAACATTATAATTTTACATTATCAATTATTTAATCAAAAAGGCATTTTTAACTGCAACATAGTAGTTTTCACAATTCATCAAATAATGGTGTTTCTCAGAAAAATTTAAAAAAATTATAGAAGAATGAATTTGAAGTTATGAATTATAAAAATTAATATTATGTTATCAAATAAAATTTATAATAATTTCTAAAATTAAATTTATTATTACTTGTGTTTAAATAAAGATAGCAATATTTTAAATATAAAAGGAATTTACAAAAAATAATTCCATTCATTATTAGTATGTTACATTAATATTAAAAAATTATAAAAAATAATTGAATATTATTTAATGTTATTCCAATAAATATGTTTTAATATCTAGGTTATAATTATCATAACTAAATAATTATAATAAAAACAATGTTTCATAAAAACTCAGTGTTCCATGCATCGCAGGTCAAGTCGGTGTAGCGTGTAATGTACTCCAAGTCGGTGTTTTGTGTAACATGCTCCAGGTAGTTTCCATATGAAAGTAATGTTTTAATTATTGAATTGTTATAAAAAAAATAAAAATCTAATTTATTAGGGTAAAACAATGTTGTGAGCATAATAATAAATCCTTTTATATTCAATTTGTTTTTATATTTAATTATAATTAATTGTTAACCTATGAATTCCAATTATATTGTGTAAACCATATATTTTATTAGATTAGTTAATAAAATACACATCCACTAATTTTACATTACGGTTTTATCTTATAATATTAAAAAATCATATTTTAATAATATATTATTATTCGGTAAACCTCGGTCTCGTGTGTTACACAAGTCATCGAGGACATTCATTGTTGCGTATCAGACAAGATAATCAAACTAGTCCTTATAGATAAATCCAATGATAATTTTCTATGTAGATAATGAATAAATTGGTGTTGCATAAAACATAAGAAAAACATATTGCTTTAATTAAATAAACTATTAACAATGTTGTATAAAATGAAAAATATCTAAAAGGATAATTAACTTCAAAAAAATCACAAAATCTCTGTGTGTTACATGTCCTCTAAATAAAGAGAACCAATACATGGTGAAAATAAAATAAAATTCCACTAAATAAGGAATCACTAGTTTTTTAGGATGTGTATTCCTCTAAAATTATATCAAAGTGGATCTATAGATTTGAGATGTGAAAATGATACCCTTATAAGACTTTATTCTTAATTAAATATCAAATAATTGAGAATATGATGAATATCCAAAAATGCATTTAATGATATGATGTTGTTCAAATGAATATTATTAAATAATATAATTTATTATTTTATCATGTATGTCACAACATCAACTTTAGCATTCATTCTTCATACCATTTTAAGACACAAATTGAAAGCATGGGAATAAAACCTCATATTCAGTAATCTTATAATCCTGAAAAATCATCCATATGATGTATAATTATTTTTTTTATTGATTAAATATTTTTATAATATTTATATTAAATATTCATATTTTTTCTATAAAATATATGTGAACTATTACTCATTTTAACTAGACTAAGACATGTTCTATATTGTTAAATATTTCATAAATAAGTTTACCATTAATGTTTGTACAAATATATATGAGTATAATCAAGAACTATAAGTAGACAAAATATAGAAAGACATATATATATAGGCTAAGAAAAAAAATTAAGAATATGTAATAGTGAAACAATCACATAAAAAATTATGAGGAAAAGATTTAACATGTTTTTTTATTATAGATAAATATCTGATAAAATAAGAATAATATCCCATTGAAAATGATGATCAGTAATATTTTTGGAAAATTGGTGAAGATAAGATCTATTAAATATATGATACTCATAAATCTACTTTTATTGTCAATTATTACCAATTGGATGTCAAATCCAAAATAATTATGGATATAAAAACATTATCATAAGAATCTAAATTATGCATAACTATTAGGTTCAAAAGATAAAAAATAATTGGTCAAAAATAATAATTTTGTTATGGATGGAATAATTTTTATTAATATGATGTTTCTATTCAATGGATGTTAAAAAAATATATACAATAAACATAGGTTGAATGTTCATAAACATTTAAAATAAAATTTTATTCCATAAATATATTATTTAGGAGACTCATTTCTAAAATAGTAACTATTGAGGGATGATGATATTGAAATTATCCTTCGATATATATATAATAATTTTTATGAAATATTTAAAAAACATTCTAGGATAATACGATTGGTATAATGTTATTTCACTTGACAGTACATGTTATAACATAAAATATATAAAAACATACATTTAAATTTCATAAAAACCAAAATGTATTCAAAGGTGGATGAAATAATGGGTATGTATTTTTCCTCCATAGTGTATGTCGAAAGGAAATTTTTTTTAGCTCAGAACACACATGGTGTGAAACCGAAAACAAATTTCACCATAATGGAGAAAAAAATATTTGTATTAAAAATTCTATACTATGTAATGTTTAGGGACAATGAAATTGATTACATTAATATTAATAGAACACATGGAGATTATATAATGTTGTTATCAGGGGATGTATATTTTAATTGAATATTAATTAGTCTTATTTAAATAAATGTCTATTAAGGTGGATAAATATTATCCCCGAAAACTATTTTTCATGCCATGGGTATTATGATAGTTGAAACAATGGTGGTCACAATGGTGAAAAGTGATGATTGGTATCAACCAGACATATTCCACAAGGGCTTAAAAGAAGATTACCATGACATATGAAAAAATTGGAAATAGAGATGAGAAAATATTGTGGTGTTTGAGAAAGAAAACATGAGAGAAAACTAGGAATATTGTAAAGGATGTTAAACTAAGGAATATATTATTCATCTTTTTGAGATATATCCACATCATATAAATTTTCAATAATTCCATATATATTATAGTTTATAGATTCATGGTGGAAAATAAATGGAATGAATGGATCTAGAAAATAAATTTTTGGATTGGTTTGGTGGAAGTAATCTAAGAAGAGAATCTATTTCAAAGATGAAAAAATATGGAAAATCCATAAAAATGAATGAAATAAATGATAATATAGAATGTGATAATTATGAACAAATATAAATCATAATTTTCCCTATATCAAAAATATCTATATTTTGAAAAACTATTCTCCAATCATGAAGAATGCTGATCTTTTTGCTATAGATTTTTTAACATTATACAAGAAAAAAACTGATGATATAACCATCATGTAATTCATTGATTGGTATCGTTATGTCTCTTATAAAAAATTCACGACGTATTAAAATATACATGGATTTCATATTAATGAAGACTACCAGTGATGATGAATTTATGGAGTAAAAACCCTATGCAAGAGTTAATTATTGTAGTCATTCTGATGGTTTCACTTAATATAAGTATGGAATGAAATATAGTTCAGAAATGACTATGAGGATTAGGTTTTCTAAAAAGACATTCTCAACCATGTTTTCATTGAATCATATATAATTATTAAGGTGGAATGAATGTTAATCTGGAAGGAATAATGAAGATGGAAAATTGTTTTTACACAAGTAGAAGCATGAAATAATAGTATATATTTATCTTTTACTAAACCTATTATGATTTATTTCATATGAAATATACAACAGAAAACTAAAATAAAAAATTAATTACTTTAGTATTTAACAATATTAAAATACAAAATCAATAATATTTTGCAGATCTAGAAGAAATATATTTACATATATTTCTAATGTAATGAATCCTCATGTAAATAGAAATATTTAAACGATGAAATTCAAGCCTCAAGATTTTCGTGAATAAAGGATTTGTACTAAACACTATCCAAGGAAATCTCATCCACTAACTCTTAGAATCAAATGTGAAACCATACAAAAAAACCATCATGTTGCACTATTGAAATGATTCTATCAGGACCTTGGTCATAAGTTTTCAGTTCAAAGAATCTTGAATGAAATTACCGTACCCAAGGTATAATATATTTCAACATCCAATTATTCTAGAAAATAAAACCATCCCCTCTAGGTAATATTAAAATATTTTTGACAGAATACATAACTACTGATTTTGTGGTCAGAAATCTTGGTAGACCTCTCTTTCAATTGGTTGTTATGAATACTCTTAGGCACATGCATCACAAATTTATAATAAAGGTTATTGGTATGATAATTGCTTTCATGTGGCCTATTATTGTAGTAGAAATAGGATATGACATGAAACAAATTCATATGAACACTTCCAAAACATAAAATTGATGCATGGAATAAGAAAACATAGCCCTGCACAACAACTGGAAGTGTCGACACCGATATAATGGACAAATCATGTATCATCCTGACAAAAGAACTTAGACAGTTATTATCCTAGCAATTTTTTTATCCCTTCTTGGTGATAGAAGTCAACAAACAATATAAAATCCTAAAATCTATTACCAACTAATAATATTTTCCCACAAAACCCAACAAGATCTTAATTTCAAATACATTTCATGGTTTCTCCCAAATCATAATATTATTCACCTTATATAGATAAATAATGATAAGATTTTAGGTCACCATGTTTTCTAATAAAACCACTTCTCATATATTGAAATAAAATTTTGATAGGTTGGAATATAGTTGGGGATTATTAAAAAATTCTTGAATTAATCTCAAATGAATAACTAAATTCTCATTATATATTGAGTAAATAGGGATGTCATCCAAAACGACCACCACAAATGTATCAAGATACCCATGAAAGGTCATTTTTATCAATTTGATAAAGTCAACAGTAGCATTGGTTTCTTCAAATGGCATCATTAGGTACTTAGTTTTTCAGACATTCTTCAAAAAAAGGTCTTATGGATGTCAAAATCATTTATTCAAAACTGTTGACAAACTGATCGAAGATCAACCATAAAAAAATCTCCTCCCCTTCCAAATAACCTAATAGATCCAAAATCCCTGGTAATAAAATCTTTATATTTACCAAAATTCAATTATGATTATGTTAATCAACATAATGGTGAATTTACACATTATATTTTTTTAGAAAAGAGAACATGCACCACCCATGGTGACACAATTGGTGATATAAATACTTTCTATAAAATATTATCCAACAATATCATCAGCTATTTTATTTAAGAAAGGGATGTTTGGTATATAGAATTATAAATTGGCTATGTAATATATTTTATGTTGGTTAAAAACACTTCCTCACATACCGATGGAAAACTAGAGAAGTCATAAGGGAAAATGAATGGAAACAAGATGAAAACTAGAGATATATTACTACATAAATATTCACACTCCAAGTTAATATAATCCACTAATATCACATTCCCCAACTCTAGATAGAATGTTTCTTAACTACACAACCCAGGGTCCCACACGCCGAGAAATATATGACACAACACATCGGGTTCAATAAAGGAGACATATCAATCAAAGAAATTATTTTGGTATTTATTACCAATATGCCAAACCCTCATGAATATACTGTCAAGTGGATTATTCGCAAGAACCAAAAAAACCAAAAAAATATCAATATACGATAAAGATAAGTCACAAACATGAAAATGGAGACCCTTCACTCACTTACTTATTAGGGCTTTTGTAATATCTATCACATATGATAGAAGCCTGATAGGAATATTTAGACGATTCAAAATATGATTAAAAAAATAAATGAATGAGATTTACCAGTATAAAAAACATTTGTAACTATATATGAACCAATAGTGATGGTACCTATCATGGTCATTTGACCTGTATATGATTTCTATATAATATCTTTCACTTTGTTAAGAATATTAGTTCCAAATACTTATAACACCCTGATATTTTCTGAAATATTTTTTCCGAATTAATTATTCTTTTGATATTTTTTATTTCACGTAACAATATATATAGTTTATTATAAATATAGATATATATATTAAAACACAATGTAAAATATTAAATTCATAGAACATTTACTTGGAGTGTGCTACATACAATACCGACTTGGAATACGCTACACACAATATTGACCTGTCTTGTTCTACTGCTACACTGACATGACATGCAATACACCCAATACCAATGTTTCTATGAAACATCGTATTATTGTCCTAATTATTTTAATCCATATAATTACAACACATCCATTATACATAGTAAGATAATTTATTGTAATTACATTTAATATAATTTTTATAATGGTTTTTTTGAAATAATACATATTTGTAATGATTGATATAATTTTTCATAATGTGCTTATAAGATAAAAAAAATTACTATTTTCCCATATACACTTATTTTAATGTAATTTTATAAAAAATAAAAAATAATAATTTTAGACACATTTAGAAATTTATTTAGATAAAATTAAATACATTTATGAATATAAATTTTTGAAATTATCCTAGGGTTTCTTTATTGGATTTTTCTAAGAAACAACAATTTTTTTTAAAAATAGTAAAAAATATTTCTTTTTAATTATAAAATTACTTTATTAAAATTAATTATTAATGTTAAATGATATTATAAATTTCTTTTAAGGTCACATTAGATCAATATTCCATATATTAATACAATTTAGTTCATTAGAATATTTTTCCTTTTTAAATTTTTATATTAAAAATTACTAAACATTTCAACTTCTTTATACTCTAAAAACCCACTATCTCGTTCCCTCTACATGATTAACATTAATTAAAAAAATCTACTTATATGAAATGAATTTTAAAAAACTGACTAAAACCTTTAGAATTCGTATAATATTTTTTTGTCTAATATGGAAAAGTAAATATTTGACCGAAATGATAAGTAAACGTTATTAAAATTAGTCATAGTGATTCGGGCCTAATTTATCTTATTTAGGGACTAATCCTTAAAAATAATAGGCCAAATAACCTATCCACATGTCCAAATAGCAATTTTTATCCATATTCAGGGAATAAACCTTATATTGTTGATTTTGGTTTTTTTGGTACGACTTGTTTTGTAAATAACATCTGTACACCAAATATTTTTCTTAAAATTCCAACTGGGTCCTTTTTATTCTCTATAAAAGGCCACCACCACTCCCACATCCTCACAACTCTATAAAACTTTTATTCTTCCAATACCTATTTAGTAAACATCCAAACACCCTCTATATTCCTCCTTGTGTCCATTATTTTGTACAAGGAAATCCAATGTTTACTTTTGCAACAAATGAAAAGTATTTACTTGATTAATATGTAACACCTTCTCTCAAGATTCTTACTTTTACTTTCATTATACACACATCCACTTTATTTTTTCAATGATTTTATAAAAAACATTATCCAAAATATAATAGTATGTTTTTATGATAATTTTACAAATTACACTTCCACACACATCTATCTAATCGGTAATGAACATAATGTTTCTGTATACACTGAACTATTGTCTCAAGAAATGATGCTTGATCAATTTTCAATTATCACCAATCATGGTGTTCATTATGATGTAAAATATCTTTATAGATGATATATATTATATTTATAATGTATTTTTACTTCTATTATTTTTATTTGTATCACACCTTTATTATTTCCATCTTATGTAAATAAGATAATTTCATTTGAGTGATGGTGGATTATTCCCCTTAAAAGAGATTAGATTCATTCATATAGTACATGGATTGTATTAAAGATTGTTTTAGTGAATATATATGATATATATGATTTCATAAAGCTACTATAATAATTATAGATATATATACATATATATGGCTTTTAATTTCTTTTTTCTGAACACGATTATTAAATGGAAATAGCATTCATACTAACATACAGCCTACCATCCCATTGAATGGTTTATTCCCTTTCATAATTATATATTATATAGATTATTATAATACCTATATAATTTATATTTTTATAATGTTTTATAATACTTAATAAGTATCTATGTATAAGGTCTGACACTATAACAAATTAAGACACATATGAAAAACAAAATGAACATTTCTTGAAGTGAAACCTTAACATATGATGGTTTACAAGATTCTAATATAAGATGTAATAAAACCATATTGGATATTAGATATAATTATATGGTTTTGTAAAATATATATAATAAATTTTTATTTTTTATACATGTGTTTTGAATGTGTTCGACGATAGTCAAGACACAGAGTAAGGGGATTTCAACTCACTCTTTATTTGTAGGAGATACATACTATACTCACCACTATTTAATTTTTTTGTGATGTATATAATTCTGATGTTTTATTTTATTTATCTTATAATTAAATTTATTTTAATTTTCATATATATTTTAAATACATTATTTCATGGGGTTTATGTTTAAAATGTTTCCAAATTGGTAAAATTGTTTTGTCTCAATTTTCAGCCTTTAAGACTCATGTTTTATTATGCACCTAAATTATTTTTCAAGGATTGTATATATGAAAATTACAATAAAGTGATGATTGGTATCAACCATACATATTCCACAAGGGATTAAAAGAATATTACCATGACATATGAAAAAATTGGAAATAGAGATGAGACAATATTGGGGTGTTTGAGAAAGAAAACATGAGAGAAAACTAGGAATATTGTAAAGGATGTTAAACTAAGGAATATATTGTTCATCTTTTAGATATATATCCACATCATATAAATTTTCAAGAATTCCATATATATCATAGTTTATGGATTCATGGTGGGAAATCAATGGAATGAATGGATCTAGAAAATAAATATTTGGATTGGTTTGGTGGAAGTCATCTCTAAAGAGAAGCTATTTCAAAGATGAAAAATATTGAAAATCCATAAAATTGAATGAAATAAATGATAATATAGAATGTGATAATTATGAACAAATATAAATCTTAATTTTATCTTTTCACAAATATCTATATTTTGAAAGAGTATTCTCCAATCAAGAAGAATTCTGATCTTTTTGCTGTAGATTTTTTAACATTATACAAGAAAAAAACTGATGATATAACAATCATGTAAATCATTGATTGGTAACGTTATGTCTCTTATAAAAAATTCACGAGTTATTAAATGATACATGGATTTCGTATTAATGAATACTACCAGTGATGATGAAACCCTATTCAAGAGTTAATTATTGTAATCATTCTGATGGTATCACTTAATATAAGTATGGAATGAAATATAGTTCAGAAATGAATATGAGGTTTAGGTTTTCTAAAAAGACGTTCTCAACCATGTTTGCATTGTATCGTATATAATTATTAAGGTGGAATGAATGTTAATCTGGAAGGAATAATGAAGGTGGAGAATTGTTTTTAAACAATTAGAAGCATGAAATAATAGTATATATTTATCTTTTACTAAACCTTGTATGATTTATTTCTTATGAAATATACAACAGAAAGCTAAAATAAAAAATTAATTACATTAGTATTTATCAATATTAAAATACAAAATCAATAATATTTTGCATATCTATAAGAACTATATTTACAAATATTACTAATGGAATGAATCCTCATGTAAATAGAAATATTTCAACGATGAAATTCAAGCCTCAAGATTTTCATGAATAGAGGGTTTGTACTAAAAACTATCCAAGGAAATCTCATCCACTAATTCTTAGAATCAAATGTGAAACCATACAAAAAAACCATCATGTTACACTATTCAAATGATTCTATCATGACCTTGGTCATAAGTTTCCAGTTCAAAGAATCTTGAATGAAATTACCATACCCAAGGTATAGTATATTTCAACATCCAATTATTCTAGAAAATAAACCCATCCCTTCTAGGTAATATTAAAATATTTTTGACAGAATACATAACTACTGATTTTGTGGTCAGAAATATTGGTAGACCTCTCTTTGAAAAGGTTGTTATGAATAATCTTAGGCGCATGAATCACAAATGTATAATAATGGTCATTGGTATGATAATTGCTTTCATGTGGCCTATTATGGTAGGATAAATAGGATATGACATGAAAAAAATTCATATGAACACTTCCCAAACCTAAAATTGATGCATGGAATAAGAAAACATAGCCCTGCACAACCACTGGAAGATTCGACACTGATATAATGGACAAATCATGTATCATCTTGACAAAAGAACTTAGAAAGTTATCATCCTAGCCAATTTGGATTCCCTTATGGGTGATAGAAGTCAACAGACAATATAAAATCTTGAAATCTATTACCAACTAATAATATTTCCCCACAAAACCCAACAAGATCCTAATTTCAAATACATTTCATGGTTTCTCCGAAATCATAACATTATTAACCTTATATGGATAAATAATGATAATATTTTAGGTCACCATGTGTTCTAATAACCTCACTTCTCCTATATTGAAATAAAATTTTGATAGGTTGGAATATAGTTGGGGATTATTAAAAAATTATTGAATTAATCTCAAATGAATAACTAAATTCTCATTATACATTGAGTAAACAGGGATGTCATCCAAAAAGACCACCACAAATGTATCAAGATACCCATGAAAGGCCATTTTTATCAATTTGATAAAGTCATCATTAGCACTGGTTTCTTCAAATGGCATCATTAGGTACTTAGTTTTTCAGACATTCTTCATAAAAAGGTCTTATGGATGTCAAAATTGTTTATTCTAAACTGTTGACAAACTGATCGAAGATCAATAATAAAAAAATCTTCTCCCCTTCCAAATAACCTAATATATCCAAAATCCATAATAATAAAATATTTATATTTACCAAAATTCAATTATGATTATTTTAATCAACATAATGGTGAATTTACACATTATATTTTTTTAGAAAAGAGAACATGCACCACCCATGGTGACACAATTGGTGATATAAATACTTTCTATAAAATATCATCCAACAATTTCGTCAGTTATTTTATTTAAGCAAGGTCTGTGTGGTATATAGAAATATATATTGGCTTTGTAGTATATTTTATGTTGGATAAAAACTTCTCCTCACATACCGATGGAAAACTAGAGAAGTCATAAGGGAAAATGAAAGGAAATCAGATGAAAACTAGAGATATATTACAACCTAAATATTCACAATCCACGTTAAAATAATCCACTAATATCACATTCCCCAACTCTGGATAGAATGTTTCTTAACTACACAACACAGGGTCCCACACGCCGGGAAATATATGACACAACGCATCGGGTTCAATAATAGACACATATCAATCAAAGAAATTATTTTGGTATTTATTACCAATATTCCAACCCCTCCTGAATATAATATCAAGTGGTTTATTCTCAAAAACCATGGAAACCCAACAAAATATCAATATAAGATAAAGAGAAGTGACAAACATGAAAATGGAGACCATTCGCTCACATACGTATTAGGGGTTTAGTAATATCTATCACATATGATAGAAGCCTGATAGGAATATTTAGACGATTCAAAATATGATTAAAAATAAATGAATGAGAATTACCATTATAAAAAACACTTGTAACTATATATGAACCAATAGTCATGGTACCTATCATGGCCATTGGACCTGTATATGATTTATATATAATATCTTTCACATTGTCAAGAATATTAGTTCCAAATACTTATAACACCCTAATATTTTGTGAAATATTTTTTCTGAATTAATTTTTCTTTTGATATTTTTTATTTCACGTAACAATATAAATAGTTCATTATAAATATAGATATATATATTAAAACACAATGTCATATATTAAATTCATAGAACAATGACTTGGCGCGTGCTACATACAATACCGACATAGAATGCGCTACACACAATATTGACCTGTCTTGTTTTGCCGCTACGGTGACATGACATGCAATACATCCAATACCAATGTTTCTATGAAACATAGTATTATTGTACTAATTTTTTTAATCTATATAATTACAACACATCCATTATACATCGTAATATTAATTGTTG
Organism: Viscum album; assembly: GCA_963277665.1. NCBI lineage: Eukaryota > Viridiplantae > Streptophyta > Magnoliopsida > Santalales > Viscaceae > Viscum > Viscum album. The sequence goes on from OY728119.1 coordinate 1,986,460,488, forward strand.
TAATTACATTTAATATAATTTTTATAATGGGTTTTTTGAAATAATACATTTTTGTAATGATTGGTATAATTTTTCATAATGTGCTTATAAGATAAAAAATTTACTATTTTCTCATATAAACTTATTTTAATGTAATTTTTTTAAAAATAAAAAATAATAATTTTAGACACATTTAGAAATTTATTTAGATAAAATTAAATACATTTAGGAATATATATTTTTGAAATTATCCTAGGGTTTATTTATTGGATTTTTCTGAGAAACATCAATTTTTTTAAAATAGTAAAAAATATTTCTTTTTAATTATAAAATTACTTTTTTAAAATTAATTATTAATGTTAAATGATATTATAAATTACTTTTAAGGTCACATTAGATCAATATTCCATATATTAATACAATTTAGTTCATTAGAATATATTTCCCTTTAAATTTTTATATTAAAACTTACTAAACATTTCAACTTCTTTATACTCTAAAAACCCACTATCTTGTTCCCTCTACATGATTAACATTAACAAAAAAATTTCGACTTATATGAAATGAATTTTAAAAAACTGACTAAAATCTTTAGAATTAGAATAATATTTTTTTTTTCTAATAAGGAAAAGTAAATATTTGAACCAAATGATAAGTAAACATGATTAAAATTAGTCATAGTAATTCATGCCTAATTTATCTTATTTAGGGACTAAGCCTTAAAAATAAGAGGCCAAATAACCCATCCACATGTCCAAAAACCATTTTTATCCATATTTGGGGAATAAACCATATATTATTGATTTTGGTTTTTTTGGTATGACTTGTTTTGATAATAACATGTGTACACCAAATATTTTTCATAAAATTCTATCTGAGTCCTTTTTGTTCTCTATAAAAGGCCACCACCACTCCCACATCCTCACAAGTCTATAAAACTTTTATTCTTCCAATACCTAATTAGTAAACATCCAAACACCCCCTATATTCCTCCTTGTGTCCATTATTTTCTACAAGGCAATCCAATGTTTACTATTGGAACAAATGAAAAGTATTTACTTGATTAATATGTAACACCTTCTCTCAAGATTCTTACTTTTACTTTCATTATACACACATCCACTTTATTTTTTCAATTATTATATAAAAAACCATTATACAAAATATAATAGTATGTATTTATGATAATTTTACAAATTACACTTCCACACACATCCATCTAATCGGTGACGAACATAATGTTTCTGTATACACTGAACTATTGTCTCAAGAAATGATTCTTGCTAAATTTTCAATTATCACCAATCATGGTGTTCATAATGATGTAAAATATGTTTATATATGATATATATTATATTTATAAAGTATTTTTACTTCTTTTATTTTTATTTGTTTCACACCTTTATTCTTTCCATCTTTTGTAAATAAGATAATTTCATTTGAGTGATGGTGTATTATTCCCCTTAAAAGAGATTAGATTCATTCATACAGTACATGGATTGTATTAAAGATAGTTTTAGTGAATATATATGATATATATGATGTCATAAATCTACTGTAATAATTATAGATATATATACATATATATGGATTTTAATTTCTTTTTTCTCAACATGATAATTAAATGGAAATAGCATTCATGCTAACATACAGCCTACCATCCCCATGAATGGTTTATTCCCTTTCATAATTATATATTATATAGATTATTATAATACCTATATAATTTTTATTTTTATAATGTTTTATAATACATAATAAGTATCTATGTATAAGGTCCAACACTATAACAAATTAAGACACATATGAAAAACAAAATGAACATTTCTTGAAGTGAGACCTTAACATATGATGGTTTACAAGATTCTAATATAATATGTAATAAAACCATATTGGATATCAGATATAATTATATGGTTCTGTAAAATATATATAATAAATTTTTATTTGTTATAAATGTTTTTTAATGTGTTCGACGATAGTCAAGACACAGAGTAAGGGGATTTGAACACACTATTTATTTGTAGGAGATACATACTATACTCACCACTATTTCATTTTTTTGTGATGTATATAATTCTGATGTTTTATTTTATTTATCTTATAATTAAATTTATTGTAATTTTCATATATATTTTAAATACATTATTACATGGGGTTTATGTTTAAAATGTTACCAATTTAAATATTATATCATGAATTTAAAACAATCTCTTCATTTTCCTGATTTTTTATGTTTGTGATTCCTTTGAAAATATATAATGACCTATATCTCAAGTAAATTAATTAATTTTCTTATCATAGAGATTTAAATGAATATTTTTTATAGTGCTTCCATTTTTTCCAATCTTTGGTTAACAGTATTGCTAAGAAGGTGTTTTTATGAAATCCCTATTTTACTTTCGCTTGGGTTGGAAATCAATGTTCCATCAAAAAAATGTTTTCAAAAAATGGTTTCCATGAATATGGAACCTTTATCCTTTAATCTATAAATTAATTTTTTACATTTTTTTTTATTTTAATAATTTTTACAATGGAATCTTCTTGGAATATTGAGATTGAGAAATCATTCAAACCTTTTTACCATGGAATGGGAATGTTTTTTTAACCTCGTACGATATGTACATATTTTCATTGCACTATTCCATTGAATCCTTTTTTTCATGATTAAAATTTTATTCTTTCTAAAATAAAAATTTCCCCTAATATTGTGGATATTAATTATTTTTTTCAATTATTTTCATAGAAAATCATTATAAAAAATGTTTCGTTTTAAAAAAAGTATTCAAAATATTTTCATGATTTATCTATATGTTTTATGGGAAAAGATTCTCAAAAGGTTTTCATTATTATATCATATTTTTTCATGGATAATGGCTTTCAATATATTTTCAATCATTATTTATATGTTTTCTATGTATTTCCATGTAATTAGTTTTTAAAAAAAAATCAGTCATTATTTATATGTTTTTCAGTGCGTTTTCAAAGAAAAATAATTTTAAAATGTTTTAAATATTATTTTATAGTCATCATGGAAAAAGTATTTCAAATGATTTTATGTTTTAATGGTATTTTCAACAAAAAATATTTCTAATTTATTTTATATATCACATACCTTTTTTAAATAATAATTTATATTTCCACAAGATATAAAATTTGAATGATATTTAAAAATTATTTTCCATCTAAGAAGAAATCCATTGATGTTACTCATTTCCTTCTAAGAAATATTCCAAAGGTTCCATTATTATCAATTCATTGAATGTTTTATGCTAAATGTTATAGTCTTTGATAAACACATTTCCCTTTCCGGTGTTTAATATTATTGAAATCCATTTCTCATTTAGGTTTTATATATTTATGAAATTTGTTTCTATTTTATGAGTTATCATTTTGAGGAAATTATTAGGCAAACTATTCTATTCCGCAGTTTATGATACGATTACATGTTTACAATAGCTATTTATTTTCCTGGGGTAAGATATTTTTTTATGATTTTGTGGAACATATATGTTCGATTTAAATATGTAACTGGTGGAACCTATATCAACCTCCAATGAATTGGATTTATATTTATATATCATGAGATAGACTAATATAGTATTGGGAGTGAACCTTGACTAATACGATTTCCATGGGAGAGAACCATGACTACCAAGATGGTATGAGGGGAAAACTCATGCTAAAAATATAACCATGAGAGGGAAGCATGACTTACAATATTCTATTAGATGTAATCTAATTATACTATGATGGCCATGGGAGTGAACTGTGACTTACAATATTGTATCATGAGTGGACCCATACTATTGAAATTGCATTAGTAGTAATGCCTTGACTACTATGTGTATACATGATTAGATGATCAAAATGGTATTCCTAGACCTATATTACTTTCCATATGGTTATGTGAGGGTCTGATCTCGGGACAATTAACTAGTAACTGAACCTATTTCTACTTAAATGTTTTCACAAAATTATATTATTTAGTGTTTGCCAGAAGTCCATTTTTTTCTTCATATGTTATGATTTCTTAGATAATGTTCAATATTTATTTATGATTCCTCTTTTATGAACTACCAATATTTATTATGATCTATTATTTTCTGGTTATTATCTTAAATTGTTATGATCAAGTTCCATACCCACTTGTTCATGTTATGCTTACACATTTTCCTTAATTACCCTTACTAAGCATCGGAGCTCACCCCTTTATTATGTTTCAATCCACTAGGTAACAAAGAATGGTTATTGGTAAAAGTATAATGGGTGTAGATCATTACAAGATATTTTTATGTTCTTCCACTTAGATAAATGATATTGTATGAATGTTTCCAAAGAAACTAAACTATTACTCTCCTCGGGATTGCATTTTTGCAATATACTAAATATTCGTCTAAAATTCTGTAATATCAATGTCTTTTATGCATGGGTCTCCATTGTTGTAATCAAAGTAATGATTAATTCTACCTTTTGAAACTAGGATGTGAAAACATTAGGGGTTTCAATGTTATAGTCATAATGATAAGTCTATGGATGTTTCTAAGGATAATTATAAGGATGAGTAAGCATTTAAGATAATGTCCTAGAATTTTGTTAATGGATAGATTGAGTGGATTCCTATAAATACATCCATTTCATGATACATAAAGTGGGTGTGGCTACAAAACAAATTTTTCTAGGGGTAAAAACTCTTACAATATGTTCTGGGAATGACTTAGGGTAATCTGGTACACAATAATGGCCCTTGTTGCAAACCTAGTATGACACTCTCTGGGGATACGCATTGGAAATTCAAAAATATATCATGAACTAGAATTATTTATTTAGATATAATTTGGATACGAATGACCTATGATAAAACTATTTTTTCATAGATTAGTGAATTATTATCCATTATTTAGACATCCTTTAAATAAGTTTTTATGATTATATGGATTTTTATATTATATTTATTAAAAACACAATAAATTATTGTTTTATCTAATGGATAGAACTCTGTGGAACATGGTTAAAATTTAATATTCCATATATGGATTGAATGGGAATTATGTAAATATATTTCCCAAATAGAAATCTAATTATTAGAATCAGGATATTGGTTTTTGTATTGGTTATATATTTATAGATAATTAGGGCACAAATGAAATGATAAAGGTGAGTGATGTTCTTACAATATTTGATACATTGAACCCATGAATTGTGAGTATATTGATGTTGGTGAACCATAATACATGATTCAAATTTCATATTCTATAAAAGATGATTTTAGGAATCAGTTGATGAGGCCTGAGTAATGGAATATGAAAAAATTTGGATTAATGAATTATAAATGCGTTGGAATTAAAATATTATGTTATATAAATCATGAAATGTGTATGTGTTTTCAGTATAGGTTTTCATTAAGAATTTAAAAGGACATATTAAATGGTAATAGAGACATATAAAAATGATATCATAGAGAGATGATATTTTGATTAAGGGAAAGAAACCATAAATTAATTCATGTAATTGATATAATGATATTTGGATAATGATATGTTGTATATGAATAAAAAAAATCACACAATATACATTTCCTTAGAACTGATTATTCAAAAATCATTACATGTCATCAATGATCAAGTTTGCTACATCTTATAACTAAATAATATACCTAGTAATAATTGGAATAAGGAATCATGCCTGGTTTTCAATAGGATATATGGTAATTTACCTAGAGGGTGTTCACATGATTGGAATGTGAAAACCAAGAGATACTTTGTGATATTTGGGAGAATCAATTTTAAGATGAATTAATGGATGGAAATCTGATGTTTTTTATTTACATCATTCAAAAGGGTAATATGGATAACCATTCTGGAAAAGTTTATGTTATACAATAGTGCAAGTATTTATCAAATGGTTTTGTATCGAAATCCTTAGTTACAAGGATATATTGTGATTAAACTTATTTCAAGGATGTCTATCTAATTTATTTTTCGATATTTTATTGGTGGGGTTTTAGAAACAGACATCATGTATGTTGGGAGAAAAACAATCATGTCTGATAAGTCAATGTTTCAAGAACCAGTGAATAAAGGAATGATAATGTTTTCACTCCTACCACTAGCCTATCCGATGTCATGGTTAATGTATATTTATTTTTAATAAATAATTCTTTATGATGAATCTATTGTGTTATTTCATATGTTTAGATATTAATTTATAATCCATGTTGTTTTAAGAATATTTTTTGATAAATTGTAATTATTTTCATTCATTTATGATCCATAATATTTACTAAGACTATATTTTATCACATTTGGAAACAAAGATAATTTTGGTATGTTTATTACATTATATAATGGATAAATTAAAATTTCATAAAAGCATACCTAAATAATGAAATTTTCTTAAAGAAATTTTTATAAAATTTTTACTTCCTTATATTCTTGTTTAAGAATATAATTACTCAATTATATGATAATGAGAAAAAGAAAATGTGTTTTCCTAATATCTAAATTTTTGGGGAACCGATTGCCTTATAAATCATCAATGATTTATGACTTTGTGGCTGTAATCTTTTATTTGATCATTCACGTGTTTGTGTTTCATGACCTCAATTATTATCTATAATTACTTATAGGTTTCCTCCATGTCCAATAATTAGACCCAACCTATGTTCTTTTATGTTGAATCCTTCTTATATGTTACTTGGGTTATGTATTAGGGTTAAGACATTCACTTTTTAATGGAATATTTAGTATTATTTTTTGCGATGTGGTTTTCAATGAAGTAAAAATTCATGTATGAAATCATTGAAAACTTATATTAATTTCAAGGGTAAAATTAATTTTCTTTTGTGTAGAATGTTATGCCCTGTGATTTAGTGAATGAATTTTTCCGAAATAATTTATCTTTTGGATATTTTTCATTTAATGTGACACTAAAAATAGCTATAAATATATATATTAAAAAACTAACTCAGATATTACTTTAATATAACATTGACATGTATTTCTCCATACATATTACTAACATGGATAGATCTACATGAAATTCCATCATGTCTTTTGCTACTGTGAAACTGAAATTGTGTGATTTACATGAAACACAAATGTTTTTATGAAACATATTTTATTTTTATGATTATTTACTCGAGATAATTATATCCTAGATATTAAATAGAGTAAAATAAATAGTGATAACTACATTACAAATAATGTTTGTAAATTTTTTAATAGAAATAAAATATATTTATCATGATATATATATATATATATGTAATGTCTTTATATGTTTAAATTTTCTATTTTCTCAAATGATATACTTTTAATTTCATTGTCTAAAAAATAATTTAGGCACATATATAATGTTAATTGGGTTAAATACACATTCTTTTTGAATTGAGAACTATGAAATTATCCAGGGGTGAATTATTGGTATTTTTCTGAGAAACATCAGTTTTTGATTAATAGTGAAAATACTACATTTAAATTAAAAACTACATTGTTGTTTAATTAATTATTTATGTAACATGATATTATACATTTGTTTTAATGTCGCATTTGTGAAATATAAAATTTATTAATACAATTTCAGTTAATCAAATCAATTTCACTATAAATTAAATACGAAAACTTCGTAAATGTTTGATTATATTTAAATTAACAAAACTTGTATCTCTTCCTATATTGGGGATTAGTATTAATCATAATTTTTCGACTTCTACGAATTGAATTTAAAAAATCCAACATATAACATTATATTACTTGTAATATTTAAATTCTAGTAAGACCAAGATAATTTTTTACAATATGATTAGTAAAAGATATTAAAATTAATCACATCAATTCCGGCCATATTAATCTTAATTGGGGACAAAACGTTAAAATTAAGGGCCTAAATGACCTATAAACATGTCCAACACCGATTGAATATCCATTGATTATCCCAAAACATTTAATTAATGTTTTTTGGGTTTGGATAGAATTTTTTTCTACAATTACTTGTGTACACCTTACATGTTTATAAAAATTCATTGTGAGTCCTTTTCCATCCCAATAAAAGGCCACTCACTCCCACTATGTCACACCACTCAAAACATTATTGATTAACCAAGACCTACCAAATAAACTTCAGAAAATATATATCTTACACCTTGAATCCCCCTTTGGTAATATGTAAATCTAAGGTAGCCTTTTTGGCACAAACCAATAGTATTTACCCAATTAAGAGGTAACACCATTTCTCATACTTCTTTCTTTATCTTTATTTCTCTACCCCTATACTTTCTTTTTTCATGATTTTATAATATATTAATTATCTTAAATTTAATTTGATGTATTTATGATAAATTTTCAAATTATAATTACACAAATATCCATATAATGGGAAATGAACACAATGTTTCTAATTTAAGTGAACTATTGCCACATGAATAAATGATTTTTCGTTTTTCTATTACCTCTTATCATGGTGGCCATTTTTATTGAAAATATTTGTATACATGATATATATTATATTTAAATTTCGTTATGAATATTAAATTTTTATTTTTAGCATACCATAATGCTTTCCATCTTATGAAAATATGATAATTTTGTTTGAGGAAGTATGGCCTACTACATTTTAAAAGTTATATGATTTGTTCATAAACCAAAAAGATTGTATTATGGATGGATTTAGTGCATATATATGATATATATGATATTATAAAGCTAAATTAATTATTATATATATATATATACATATAGAAAAATATGTATTTTTCTTTCATTCTCTCAACACGACAATTAAATGAAAATATCATTAATGTGTAAGTACGACCTACCGTCTCCATGAACGTTGTTTTTTGTTTCATACTTATATATTCTATTGCAAATTATAATACAAATATAATATATATAAAAGATATTTATATAATGTTTTAAATTATTTAAGGATTATATAAGTATGGGGACTAACAATATAACAAATTAAGATATATATGAAAAACAAAGAGAATATTACCCAATGTGAAACATTAACATAGGTTGGTTAACAAGAGGGTAATATAAGGTAACAATAATACCATAAATGATATTATATATGAGAATATGTTTCTTTAAAATAATTATAATAAATTTATATTTATTATACCAGTTTTTGGAATATGTATGGATATAGTCAAGATACAAAGTAAAGGGATTTCATCTCACTCTTTATTTCCATGTGATACATTCTTTGATCACCACTATTTCCATTTTGTGGTGTATACTATTAGCATGATATTATTATATATATAATAGACATAAATTTATGGGAATTATCATTTCTATTTTATGGAAATTCCTTCATGGTGTTTTCATTTAAAAATTTAATAAATTGGTAAAACAGTTTTGTCTCAATTTTCCAGCATTAAGACCGATGTTCTGTTATGCACCTAAATTCTTTTTCAAGTTGTATATAAATACATTTTACATGTTATATCTTGAATATAATACTTTTTATGATATTTTTTTATTCATTAAATTTTCTATTTCAAACATATAGTATGATCCCATGTTACCATGTGATAAGAGTTTATTGAAGCTATGCCATGATTTTTCAAAAAAATTTACGTTTGTGCTTACTTTGATTAAATAATATGACCCATAACTCAAGAAAATTAATTAATTTTCACCCCCTAAATATAATATTTATTTAATCATATATTGGTGACATTTCATCCCGTCCATGGTTCATAACATAATTAAGAAGGTGTTTTAAGAGATCCCTACTTAACCCTCACTTGGGTCAAAAATCTATGTTCCTTCAAAATATTTTTTATAAAAAGGGTTTACATGAATATTTTTCCATTATAAAAGATTATATATACAAAGAATTTACAACTTTTTTCAATAAACGTGTTATAATTTAATTTTATTGTCTCTTTCGAAATGAGGCATATTTAAATCTCTTTTACCATGCAAAATATAATGTTATTTTCACCTCGTATGACGTGTACTGATTTACCAGCTGTAAATCTCATTAATCTTATTTTAAAATATTTTTTAATTTATATTTTTAATTGAAAGCATTATATTAATATTATTGATAGTAATTACATTTTATTAAATTCTTTTTATATAATTTTTTTAAAAAAAATTTTTATTTTTTAAAAAGTATTCAAAATGTTTTCAAGTTTTCATTATATGTTTTTAGAAAATGGTTTTCAAAATGTTTTTAATATTATTTTATAAATTTTAAAGGTAATTTTTTTTTTCAATTTTTTTTCAATATTTATTTATATGTTTTTAATGTATTTACAATGAAATTGTTTTTTATACTTTTTTATGCGTTGTTTATATGTTTTCAAAGTGTTTTGATGATAAAGGATTATAAAATATTTTGAATCTTATTTAATAAATTTTAAAGATCAAAGGTTTTTTAATGATTTAAATTTATAAAGGTATTTTATGTGATAGTTATTTTAAATTTTTTTTATATATTAATTTTTTTTTCAAAAAATAAAAGATATTTTTCCCCAGAAATGTTTATAAAAGATATTTAGAAATATTTTTCCATCTAAGATGGCATCTATTGTTGTTACTCATACCCTTCTAGGAAATGATCTAATTTTTATATTCATATCCTTTATATGAATGTGTTATTATTAATTTCATTTCCTTTTTGAAACCCATTTCCCTTTTAGAGGTTTTATGTTTATGAAATCAATTTCTCTTTCACTGGTTTTATGTTTATGAAATATGTTTCTCTTCCATGAGTAAAGATTTTGATTAAGTTAATATGAAACTTGTATAGTTTCTACATGTTTTCATATGTTTACATGTTTTTTATACCCATTTATTTTCATGGGTTATAATATGATTGTTTAGATATTATGGAATATGTATGTATTGTTTCACAATGAGATAGGTGGGACCTATATCTCCCTCAAATGCATTGGGTATGGATTTATATCTATGAAGCATCCTTTTCAAGTGTAGAGTGTTAATTATGAAGAATGTGTTTTTTAAAATTAAATTTTAAAAAATAGTTTTCAATAAAATTTCATGATCCTTTTATACGTTTTCTCGAAAAATGAGTTTCCAAAAGTTTTTAAGATCCTATTATATGTTTTTAAGGGAAAATGGGTTTTAAAATGTTCTCAAGAATATTTTATATGTTTTTAGGGGAAATGGATTTAAAAACATTTTAATTATTTATTTATATGTTTCAATTTAATTTATATGAAATTATTTCTAAAATACTTATAATATTTACTTATAAAATTTCAATGTATTTTCAATGGAATGGGTTTCAAAACATTTTCAATATTTCATTATATGTTTTCAATGGGCTGTCAATGAAAAATGTTTTTAAATTATTTTGAATGTTACTTTATAATTTTTAGAGGAAAAATGATTCTAAATTATTTCAATTCATATTTATTAGATTCAAATGATTTTTCTATTAATATTATTTTCAAATGGATTTATGTATTAAAAATTCTTTTTTAAAGAATAAATGAAATTTTCATCAAGAAATGTTTTTGAATGATATTTCATCATTATTTACCATCTAAGATTACGTTTATTTTTATTACTCATTCCCTTTATAGGAAATGAAATAAAGGATACATTAATATTTAATATATGAATGGGTTATACTAAATTTCTTGTTCTGCAAGAAAAGTATTTCTTATTCATGGGTTATATGCTTCCAAAACCTCCTTCTTTTTATGTGTTATATTTTTTATGTAATGATTGTGAAATCTATGTTTTTTCATAGGTTATGATATTATTATAGTTTTATAAATAAAATTTAATTTCATAGGTTATGATATGATTATTTATGATCTTGTGGAACATGTGTGTATGATTTATTTATTGTAGAGGTGGGACCAGAATATCCTTCCAATGCATTGCGTAATGATTTATATATCATGAGATAGACTAATATGGTATTTGTAATTATCCATGAATTCTACGATGGCCATGGGAGTAATCTAGTACTACCAAGATTTAACAAGGAGTTAACTCGAGCTACTATGATGGCAATCAAAGTGATCTATGACAACCAAGACAGTTTGGAGGGTGTACTCAAGCAACTAAGATGTCCATGATAATGATCAATGACTACCACGTGGTTATGAGGAGTGTATTCATGCTACTAAGATGACTGTGGGAGTGAACCATGACTACCAAGATGATATTGGAAGTGAACCCATACTACTATGTTGGCCTTGGATGTGATTCCTTGACTACAATGTGTGAACCTGATTACAAATTCATGATTTTATACATGGACTTGGTTGCATGTCCATAACATTATGTTGGTTCCTTATCTCATGTACTTAGCCTAATGAGTGATGTTTTCTACATATACATGTACACAATACAATATAATAACACGTCTAATAGAATTCAATGTCTTATTCATATGTAATTATTTCATGGCTAATATCAACTATTTTTTCATGATTCATGTATTATAAACTACCATTCTTTATTATGATCTCTGAAATACACGATATGATCATGAAATGATATGATCAAGATCCATACCCTTCCATTCATTTTATGCATATGGATTTCCCATATTTACACTTACTAAGAATCTGATCTCGCCCCTTTCAATTCTCCTGGCAACAATGAAATGTTATTGGTAGATATACTATTGGTGTAGTTCTGTATTAGATATTTTTATGTTCATTAACCCGGATATACGATTTAGTTTTTTAGTTTCCAAATACATGAAAAAATTATGGTCCTCAATCATGTATTATTTCAATGTACTAGAAATTCATCTAAAATGATGTAATACCCAAGTACGTTAGGCCTAGGTCATTATAATTCATAGATTTAGAACCCATTTCATCATGAATCCTTTTATTTCACCGCATTAATTTTAGTTGTAGATGATCCTTTGAAACTATGTGTAGAATAATAGTCACACTATAACATCTAATAGTGACCAAGAATACGCAAAAGCATCATATCTTTGGTGCCACTAGGAATACCTATTTAGAATGCTAACTCTATCCAAAGTGGTTGAATATAAAAGGGCCACTTACTAGAACAATATGTGTTCTATAAAATCCATATAGTCCACAACAATCATTAGAATAATCCTAATTTATCTTTACATGGTAGTAACTCACATTACTACCATAGTGAAAAAAATGAACCCCCATCATCCCCAACTTGTAATCCATGTCAAGTTCAACCATCAACACTCTATTTGGTAATTGAGAAAAAGAAGACAACTCAAAAAAACCTGAGATTGAATATTATATCAATGTTTGAAATCGAATAGTCGAGTCATAATATTATAATTCAATAAAATCTTATGTAAAAACTACACAAGATGGGAAAATATATTGGCATATTCTATCATAGCATTTTTAGCACTCTCAAGATTTAAAAAACTAATACATTATAAAACACCATAAAATATGGAAGAAATTTGGCATAGAAGCAAAAAATATTTATTTTTCAATATAATCCATCATGATTATTTTCCATTACCATCATGTTTCACATATTCTACTATTAACTTCCTTCAAAAAGGTGGAACGTTTAACAATTATTTCATCTGGGGTTTCCAAGGACTTGAAGAAAATATCCATTCTCCTAAACAAATCCTCAGAAACATGAGGATCTCTTGAGAATTGGAATACAATTATCTTATAAACAAATAAATTGTCTAAATAATTATAAAAAACATCTATCTAACGTACCAAAACCCAAGCATGAACTAAAACATGTATAGATTCCTTTCCCAAATAATTGAAAACACATAGAATAAAATAAACCATATTCGGGTCCGTGGGATGATTTTATCCCTATAGTTTGTAAACATATTCTTCCTTGATTTGATTCACCAACCATCTAAATGGAATTACACAACAAAAATTCGTAGCGAAATATTTAAGACCTCATATTAACACTCAAACTGAGAAATATTGAAATTAATCCTGTTATATTAGATACGAGATTTTGATTTCAATATATCCAAATACAAATCAGGGATAAGACTAGATGAAATACTCAATATGAGTCTTAAAAATTCCCATGGTGAATTATGTTTCATTAAGGTGAGTGATGGTCATGAAATCCCTCTCAACCACATCCTATGTGAAAATAGGATTTCATAGTTGGATTCTAACATCATGGTAAGATGCACAAATTTCACCTTTGGTACAACTTTTTGTCAAACCATCATAGATTACGTTGCACCCTGATGACTGAACTAGAATTTAAATGTCAATAATGCTTGCCTTATTCCCATGGGTTGGTGACTAAAATGTGGAATTATACAAGATAACGAGGGGATAGTTTTCTTTAAAATTTATTGATGAAAAAGAAAAAACATAGTAATATAAAATAACTCTATTGGTAAAATGGTACATGAATTCAAATAGGTATATAAAATAATGGTACTTCTACAAATTACAAGAAACTACAAGATAATGCAACCTAAGTCCCAATAGAAACAACACTTCAAGAATAATGATCAACAGCCATCACACCCAAGTGGTTCCATCTCCAAACACAAACCTGGTAGAATGAAATTTATAAATGGTTGAAGGTAATAATATGGTGTGATATATAATCCCTCTAGAGTCTCACCTAGTGTTATATAACATGATGAAAAAATAACTAAATGAAAAAATCATTAAATTCTAAATTAAATAAACATCGAATTAACAGAGAATATTATAAATAAATCACAATTTTAATTTTAATTTATGAAAACATTTTAGTCATTGGCATAATAAATATTTTATATAAAATAATTTATCTAAATTACAACGTCATGTGTAATGATGTTTTACAAAAAATGGAATATATATTGAAAAATTACACATGGGAAGCATGATCATCATCCATGATGTATGATAGTTCATGGTTATGGTATCCTCACACACACATATTGTGATAATGTAAATGTGCACACACATAACATAGACACTACTCAGATATGACTAATCAACTTCCAACTAAAGATAATAATTGAGGACTTCTATATTATTAGAGGTAAAGTGTTAATCTATTATTATGGATATTCAATCTTAGCATGTGTTTCCCTAATAACTAATTAAGTTCATAGGGTTTCATGTTCTTAAACATTTATCAATAATTCCCAATTTATTTCGAATCACATTAAAATAGAGTTATTTAATTTATCACTTCAATGTTCCAATTAATAATTAAATATAAAACATCTGTAATTATTCAATTCAAGTATTTTTCAAGAGAAAAAATATATTTTCTCTTATCAAAATAATTTTCATCATATTTCATAATAATCCATTTCTCTAAACAAATTAAAAAATTTCCTTCCAAGTAGTTTTATAACACAAATAATTAGAATTGTGGGTTTTACCTAGATATAATTCCTAGTCATCCAAATAACCAATTATGATATAATTAGTTTTTTGATAATCAATTGAAATAAATATAATTTAAATAAATCAACTCTAGGTATAATCAATGGGGAAATATTAAATGTAACCACCTACCTAAAATCATAGAATGACAATACATAAAACAAAAAATGGGATTTGTAGATGAAGAACGATAGAAATGGAGAGTGAAGAATCAATCCATGATTAATGGTATAATAAGGTATTTTAGATCTACCAAAAATAAGAAGATATAATAAACTATATGGAGTAGAGAAGAATACAGTGGGAAATCTATAATAGAAGAAGATCTCTTACTTGGGTGGAATTGATTTATTTTTTCATTGATTTGATCCACCTTATAATGGTTTTTATGGTACCAAATGGGTCTTTGAGAGATTCTATAACCTATGAAAATGATCCAAACTGGGTTGGGTCAGAGCAGGAGAGAAAAATGGTGTTTGAGAATTTTAATATATATTTTTAGAAAGTAAAAATTACAGGTGTTAGTTTTTTTGGTTAGGGAGTCATGGTTTTCCAAACCCTCCTTAAAAATCATGGACCCCAATAAATAGGTGATCACTTTCTACTCAGTTGGAGGATTATTTTTCAATCCTACATCCATCTGTCCAAACCATCACTATTTTAATTTTCCCAGTTTTCACTTGTAGGTCACACGATTTTGGTATAACATGTTCCTATCGTTTGCTGCTATGAGCATTTTAAGATATCTAGAATTCATATTGAATCACACCTAACTGAACCCCAACTAAATAACAATCAACATAGGGGTCAAGGAATAAATAAAAACATTATTAGGATGTTATAAAAATTATTCATTAGATCATAAATCGTGTGCAATGGGAAAAACTATGTTATATTGAATATCATTTTTATAAGAGTCTGAAATCACTCTTCCAAATAAAGTAACCAACATTATAAATTCAATGAATCTGTAAGGTGGATCCCATAACCGGTTAACTCAAACCCTTTTCCCAATGCATTAGAGAGTTAATTAGAAAGATCAATCATTGATTTATAATTGAAATATCCATCATTGGATTAGATTAAAATCACCCAACATTATAAAAAAATGCACAAGAATAATAACATGTATAATGTATATATAATTTTTTTCATCATTAAAAACATATAAAAAACCCATAATCTTTTAATAACATTATTACCTCATGGAATAAGAATAAATTCTATGAAAATATATTTAAAATAATCAAAATAAATCCAATGAAGAAATTAGAATGGTATCACTAAAATATATCCCAATTGTTAAAATTTGAAAACAAGGGTTTCTAAAATTAGTTGATATAAATACCATTAAAATATAAAATAAATTACATTCCTAAGGAAAATAAAATTTCAACATTGAAATTTTCATTTACAAACTAATAAAAGAAAAACATTTCCAGGGAATAATTTTCCCAAAAATATAACTGAAAAAATTATTATAGAATATATAAATAAAATAACATTCAATGTGTTCAAAAAATATATTAATTTCATAAAAACTAAAAATATATATAATATCATAACATTATTTAATATAGTCAATATTGACCCATGGTGATAATGTTGTTTAATATCATCTTCAAACCATTTTATAAAAGTTAGTGTCATTTAAAATATCTGTATAAAATAAATTTCTTTATAAAATAATAATATTTGAAACAATATAGAAAACTTATATATGGAAGAAAAATATTTCCTATTTAATGGAAGATACATATCAATATTACTTATAAATAAAATTATTTTTGATTCATTAATCAATAAGGGGAGAAATGAAAATTAATCATTAAAACACATACATTCCCAATGGGGATATAAATATATGTTGTTTAAGATTATAATAGAATATGATTCCCCCTAAATAATCATTGAAAATAAAAAATCCATAATGTAAATTAAATTTTTTCCATTAAGCCACTTCCACTTTAGTGACATTAAAATATAATTTCACACAAAAAAGAAAATGATATGGATTTAAAATATCATTCCCCTACCCCAGAAACATTAGAGTTGGTGAATTAATAAACATGGTGTGTATAATATTTTTTTGGAATAAGAAAACTAATAAATTACACATCACATCCATACAAAGGATCTTTAAAGATTAGGTTCAGAAAAACTAGATACAAATGAAAAACTTCTTCCAAACTGAACAAAAGAGACTCCAAAAGGTAGCCACCCTTTTCATTAACACAAATCCTATAAATATATATTGAAAATTTAGGGTGGGAATATGAATTCCCAGAAAGAGGATTATTAAAATAATATATATAATAAAATATTTTAAAGCAACCCTTTAAAAATATTCATAAAATATATTCTAAACAAAAACAGTAACACATGAAGCATAATATAATATTTTTCCAAGAATTACAAGTGAATATTTTAAGGACCATTAATATGGATACAATAAAACACGTTCCAATCATAAGAATTCTTATATAAAATACATGGTGTGCAGCATATTATTTTTGGATTTAATTAAACATTTCTATGTGAATCCTTAAATGGTAAAATTATATAATTCACAATTGTAAAAACTACATGATACAAGTTGCGCATAAAAAATGTAAAAATTAATTTATAATATAAAATTCACATCATTAAATAACTGGTAAGATAACATAATTTGTATTAATGTTAAAGAGATGGGTGCTGAATAAACATCATGCAGTGTGCATTTACATCTTCTGATAATCATAATTATAAGATCTTAACCATGCATAGTCACCTCTTGAATACACCCTTGGTTAATTAAATAATATAATGCTCTTAACCAAGAATATTCGCCATTTTAATACAAACTTGGTTAATTAAATAATATAATGCTCTTAACCAAGAATATTCTCTAGTTGAATACACATTTGGTCAATTAAATACTATAAACATAATGAGGGAATGTATAATTCTAGATTATGTCAATGCCTCATGCCAATGACCTAAAACTCTTTGTCAAGGCCTCACGCTAAAAATATTATCTTATCAATTCCTTGTGACAATAACATGATTGTCTCATTAGACATACCGATTAACCAAGAGGTTGTATAGGGCCTCACCTGTCACATAATAATACTAATACATTTCTCATATGCCCATGTAAGTTCATATATTCAAAATTTCCCATACCACTTTGAATAATTTAATTTATCATTTCTTATTATTCAAAGTGTTCCATACCTCGTTGAATAATTTAGTTCTTAATCCATAAAAGGAATTAAGAGTTAAATTCAATTCAATAGTACATTCATAAATATAGTGAATCATGCATTACCTATCAACTATAAAATAACAAATTCGTGGATTTTTGGTTATTTGTATATGTTTTGTCTATAACATATTTTACCACAAAAAGTATGGATAAATAGTTATACTATAACAAATGTTATGATAACAAAAGAACATTAAAATAAATGATAATCCAGGCTCTGTCACATAGAATGATAACCATTAAATTAAATATTAAATATTTCATTTAAATAAACATTTTATATTTTAAAATGAATAATTTTTAATTTAAGACAGTTTTCATTTACATTCAAAGAATACGCAGATAAATGGCCATGTCAAAATAAACTACAATAACTGAAAGCATTTATAGTAGCTGATTATTTAGGAATTGTAGTTTATTAGGTTAGATGGAAAATAGTTATTTCATATGATGTATATATGAATGAAAATATAATTAAACATATCTCTTTACATTTTCATTTGCATGTATATGTATTAATGTGAATTCAAAACTCTATTGCAACATTCTACAAATAGGAGTGCATGCATATATGGTCAATTGTATTAAAAAAGTGACCAAAACATGACATTATGGAATTGTGGTACTCATACATATTTATGTGGTATTAATCAAAATTATATAAAATCATATAAACAAAAGAGAATAAATTGGATTTTCCCTTCCAAAACAACGTTTAATAAAACATTATAGATATTACACACCTCAAAAACATAATTGAATTGCCAAAAAAATTTGGATGCTTAATTGGGTTTATGGTTAACACCAATAGGTATATATATATATGTATATATTCTTTAAAAACCTAATTTTTTAACACTTAATTACCACATGTTTTTCAGAAACATCATTTAATCTTTGATAATCAACCCTCACAACACTTAATGTTGGATAGAAAGGGATAATATATATAAACTGTATGAAACATTATTTATATTTATAAATATATACCTGATATAAAACATGTATAATTTGATTTTCACATGGTTAGGAAAGTGTAGTAGTAATTTTCATAGATAAATAACTAGGTGGAGTCGAGAGGACCTTTTCGAATGCATGAGAGGTGGAAAAATCATAGGGTATTGGGTGAAAAACAAGTTTACATATATTGTATATATAAACTATATATATAATTCATGAAACAAAAGGATGAAGCTTGAAAAATAATAAATATTGACTTTGGAGGAGACTAAGGAAGAAGCAAGACACCCTTCCAGTCATGAAATGATGGGGGGGTTGGTCGATCAGAAAAACATATAACTATATATATATATATTTATATATGAATCTCTCATCAGGTCCCATATGATCTAGTTTTTAAAAACTAAAACCGTGTATCGGCTACAGAAACTGAGGAAAAGAAGACCGCGGATGGAGATGAGAGGTTTCATGAGTGTGGATGATTAAAGGGTAGGGTTAGACATGTCCTAGAGCGCCTTTGTATGTCATGAGGTAGAAGAAGGTGGAAGAAGAGATGTGGGAATGAAACAGAAGGTTAAGCTCAACAATGACTGGATCGACCGGCTGAGGAGAGATCTGGATTTTTAAAATCTAATGAATAGTTGAAATTGGATCATGGATTAGATCAGATGGTATTGATTGATTTTGTGATTAAAAATGGAACAAAGAGTTGTGATTAGATCTGGCATTGATAAGATGAATGATAAAACATAACTTAAAAAAAGGCATCCCACATTGAAATGAGAGGAGTTCGCGACCTCCCTAATAATACACGATGTCTCAGAACTGAGAAATTAAATCTCTACTCCCACTCTGGTTTCGCCATGTACCAATTATATACAAGCATTCTTCTGTGACCACCCCTATCATTGTGCTTCCAAGCACAGAGGCGCGCTTTTCCCTTACATCGAACCCACACTCGGGTCCATCACACACTACTGTGGGTGTGCATGGCTACGACCATGTGAGCTGAACTGGATACTATTTGGCTTACACTGGTTTCTTGGCTGGGGGATTGGGCACCCACAGGTGAGGCTATGCCTTGAAGACTGGCCTTTCGACTGGTAATCGGGCTAGACCATTAGAAATTTAATTATAAAAAATTATTTTACTTATAAATTTCCTATCTTTAAACGATATATATATAAAATCTATTTTACTTATAAAATTATTTATATGTAATATATATATATATATATTAAACATAATATTGATATATTTAGAATTATTATTTAAATCATATGTATTTTTTTTCTTTGAGATTCAAAGAATTTGGTTCCCAAAAATCAATCTCATTAAATATGTCTTAAAATCATGTTTTAATTTTATTAGGGTTAAAACATTTAAATAATACTATATAAAATTAATAAGGATTTATAAAATTACATATAGTTACATGATTCATCCTTTATAATAGTAGTTCATATTAAAATGATAAATTCTTTTATTTAATTAACTGAAATCATGGTTTTATTTAACCAAGAGAATTACTTTACGTACCCAGTGGTAAATTTCTTAAAGAAATGATAATATTAATTTTAAAAATCAATGATTATAGTAATGGTAACAATTATTTATAACGGTCATGAAGACCCTTATAAAATCATCTTTATGTTATTTCATACCAATATGTCGGTTTGTCTTATAAATATGGGTTTCTACATCCCTCTACGTCTTAGTACATGTTCCTTTCTCCTTGCGATTAAATCCATCACTGTGGTTGTTCCAAGGGTCAAGGGATACCTTCTTGGTCACTCCATGGTTCTAGGGGTCTCCCAGTAGTGATCCTTGGATTTTACATTAGTTTCCTAGGCTATATATGATCTTTAGGACTTATGGAAATTTAATCATTTTAGTGGTTTATTAATAAAATATGTCCTTTTTTACTTTAAAAATCATTTTTTTGAATGAAAAAATAATAAAATTTAATAATTACAACTGAAAAAGGTTTTCGGTGTCACATAAAAGAACCCATGAATTCCATTAATTAATATGCTAAATTTCATACATAGATTTATAAATAACACCACAAAAAGAAATTTTGGTACCTAGTATGTATTATGTCTTAGGACAATGTGGTTAGGACGAAGAAAATCCTTACAAATATCATAAATTTTTATGTGACTATTAATCAAAAAATTGATTATATAAAAATATGTAAATCCTCAAAAATGAGTCTAAATTGGAAATAACACAATTTTGCGATCAGCTCACAAATTATCATAGAATAATAAAGTAATTTTTTTTATAATCATAACCCAATGAATTGATATTGAGTCATGTAACCCATTACCACTTTGTAGCATTCATTTCGAATCCACTGTGATGAAATAACATGAATTGAAAAATATAATACCTTATATAATAAATTATTCCTGATATAAAATGTCAAAATGTGATACATGTATGCCATAAAATGTAAATTAGGTTCTTAATATTAATATATGTCTCCATGAAGTGAAATTTAGGTGAAATGCAATACCATGAGTCCAAATATAGAATGTGTGTCCTTTAATAACCATATAATAAAGTCATATCAACAATTTAATACGATATAGTCTACATCGAAAAATATAATAATATCCTAAATATCATATATTTTCATTAAAACCATCATTATAACCAGTCCTGGGATGTAGTGATGGAAAAAAAATTTACATTAACTCAGGATGTAGTAGTTTATCATACACATGAATGAAGGTTTAATTAAACATTTTATGGAAGAGGAGAAAAATATAGATTTTTATATTAAATAATAACATCGTCGTATATGTTTGATACATACTATATTATTTCATTACGGTAAAATATGAATATAAGTTGTTAAAATAATATTTAAAACAAAAAAATAATTTAAAAATAAACCGCTTCTCGATAAAACATCCACTACGTTACACTTTAGTTCATATAAGGATTGTATTAGGAAAATAAATAAGACCACTATTATATGTATATAGATGTTCTGGAAGTATTTTTGTCGGTATCTTATGATATTAAATTCTATTGATGCTTATATAGGACCGTAGAATTCATATCCTATTATAAGTTATGGGAGGGATCCTTTTGGAAATAAATGAATTATTATATTATAATATTTCCCTAACTCATGTAAAATGGAAAAAAATGAAATTAATTGAATTTACAGAGTAAAAAAACATAATATAGTCATAAAATAAATATTTTTGATGGTTTATATATCATTATAACAGTTGCATTCTCTATATTAAACCTCCTATTAACCTTATCCTTTATAAAATTATTTTCAATATAATATGATTATAAATTTAAATTTAGGTTAATTATTGGATAATTAATAGAAAAGGTATAAAATACAGGGCAATTTCTTATTCTAATTATAATATTCAATGTTATTTATTTATTTTATTTATTTAATAATACATATTTAATGTAAAATCCTATTAATTTCATTATAATAATAATTCACATAACAAGAAATTGAAAACAACATGATTGTAATGAAAATAAACTAAAATTCATTATAAAACAGTTACTAAAATAATATTAATATTAAAATTAATGTTATAGAATAATTCATCAAAATAATATTAATTTTATTGTTATTAGATTCATTTACATTAATTTTATTTTTCTTATATATGTATAATGTCATCATTGTGTAATAATTTAAGGAAAATATATTCTACTTATTTTTTTATAATATCATCTTAAAAAACAATTTTTCTCAAAATAATACATAATATTCATCCATAACGTATTTTTATAATTTTAATAAATATTTAATGTAAATAGGGTTACATTTTTTAATTTTCCTTTCTTAAATTAATATATTAGTCATTTTTAAAGAAAAATGGAACATAATTCTTTAACCAATGATTTTTTATGATTATGATATGAACCTCATAATAAAATATATAGATGCAAACTATTAGGTTCTTTTTTAGTCCTCATATTATAGTTCTCATTAATTACACAATTTACCCATACTGAGGTTAAAAATATTTAAAATAATTATATTCATAATGTAAAAAATAATTGGGCGTTATATACCAAATTTTATCTTATTGATTCTAGATATTTGATTATTTTAATTCAATTCAATTAAAATAAATTAAAAAATTTATTTCAAAATTTAACATGCAAAATGTGATGAGGAACATGTTTTTTTAAAATATCCTTCTTTAAGGCTTTTTATAAAATATTACAGAAAGTCAATTACCACAATATAAATTATTGGATTATATTTTAGAAAATATAAAATTAATACATAATGTAATTTTAATTTCTAAATACTAGAAATGGAAATACATGAAAATAAAAAATGGTTATCATTAAATTATTTTTATTCATTGAAAAAGAAGATATTTATTAAAATTCTCAAATATTCAACATCAGGTAATTTTGACTTTCTATAATTAAATACCAATTTCAATTAATCAACATTGAATCATTTAATTTAGGAGTAATGAATTCAAATGAGACCATATAATGCATGAAAACACAATTTGGTTATAAATAAATCAATTTTTCTTTTGATATAAAAGTTACCTAATATAATTTTCATGAATAAATATATATAAAATAATATTTATAAAATTTAATAAGATATAAATTGATTTAATTATAATATTACATGGTATTTTACATTATTTCCTCCATTTTAGATTTTTTATCCTATAAATATTATCTTTTTCCACCTATATTGGGATTAAAACATTTTCCTGATTAGTTACATTGGGGGAATGATAATACATATATGTGAAAAAATAAAAAACATTTTTTATTCAAAAATATCATTATTTAAAACCCACATTGTAAAAAGTGATTCCATTTGTACCTTTGTAAATTTCAGAAATGGAAATATGAAGTTGATCAAAATTAATAAATATTGTGTTTCCAAAATTAAGATCATTAGAGGGATAAGAAAATATGTACATTAATGTAATTCATATTTTCAATTTAATTATATAATATGAAAAATAACAATGATCACTATAATTTTATTTATGAAAATATTTGCAGTGAATAATAAACTATAAACCAATGAGGTGTGAAAATCATCATTGATTCCTCATAAATGAAGGTAAATAGATAATATCATTGTTTATAAATCCCTTTATGATATTTTATGAAATAATATTCAATCTAGACTAATAGAATAATAATCTAAACATATATGACGTGTATAAATAAATACATTACCACAATCCCAAATTTTTCTCCCAAATATCAGTATTGATGATAAATTTTTCATTCATGATGCAATGAAATATTCTTCAAATAGATCACATAAAACAAAAATGGAAAATAATATATTCTTTACATCTTTATATTTTATCCAAAAATGAAATAGTTAAAATAAGTTAAGATAATATTAAAAATATTTAAAAATTCATATCATGAAAAGGTAAAATTAACTTAAAAATAATCAAAATAACACCAAATGATTTTCATATATAATTACATATACAAATAATCGTATAACCCAAATAAACTCAATAACCTCAAAATTTATGATTTTTTAGCCACATAGGTTGTATCATAAATTTTATCATAAATACTAAAAAAAATTAATCGAATTATTCTAAATTAATACTTCAAATTAAGCCTAATGTGTACATATACCCAAACCTAGTAAACAATCTCTATATATATCATTAATCAATTTGAAATTCCATATCTGAAAAACTACTAATTTTGTTCCTTGAATTTGAACTTAAAATAATCCATGAACTAGTGTACACATTATTTTCCCCATACATCTTAAGATAATGTCAGATGACGCCATAATATACTACAATGTTATCATAAACATTTTTCTAATATAAACTATAATATTCCCAAACCCAAACTCCTAGATGAGGTGATAAAATTATAATCCTTATTGTATTGTCATTTATATAAATAATCATTACATAATTTCAACATTTCAAAATTATAACCATAAAATAAAAATATTTGGTCATTTACATAACCAAATACAATTTATGTTTCTTCCAAAAACATTTGTCTTATCTAAATGATGTGATGTGATTTTACATGATTTATTGTTATTGAATTTGTTAAATTTTTACTTTTTTAATTTTTTTTAAAAATGAATTTCTCCAAGATTTATGATTAATGACATTTGTCTAATTTTGTATCATTACTATAAGATTTGATCATGTTCTCATAACATTATTACTTCTTAGTCTCACTTATGTTAATTTATTAATATCTTTTATATTTTACCTTTGTTTAGATTTGAGCACAACCTATCATGTATTGACATTTCCTAGGGTAAGGAGATAGGATTTAGGTAGGGAATGTCAAATGAGTAAAAAATGTGGTTATATATTTATGGGATATATTTAGGACATTATGAGAAACAAAAGGATTGTGGATCTATTCTCCAATTGTTTTTAAAACTTTATGGTTATATGGATTGATTTTTTTATGAAATTTACTGAATAATAATATAATATGACTTAATATATATGTATGAGTTACGTTTTCACCATTGTTGGGCTGAGAGTAGTATTTACATACTATTTTGGCATTATGGTGAGAATAATGTTATAAAAACCCCAACGATATATCTATGACTATGATGACATCCATATAAATTTTTAATGTTGAGATTATTTTATTTTCCGATAAAATTCATTTCTTTCATGATATTGGAATGTTGTTGTAGTTGTAGAATATATTCACCCAAGGGTAATAATACTGAATGGGTTGGATTTTTTATTAACATGATTTTGATCAATTCATGATGTACTTCCCAAATACTACACACCTGGAAAGATGGAAACACAACTTATTGATGAAATCAAATTAATGTTATATCTTGAATATATATATATATATATATTATGATCATATCCAATATTCATTTTTAGTCTTCTATGTATAAATGGATAATGAGTTTGTTGAATTAGATGGTTTCATCTTATATAATGTTAAATATATATTAAATAAGGTTATTTTTAATGATTTAATGTATATATATATATATATATTAGTTTACCAAGGAACCATTTGATGAGAAATTATATCTCGAAATAAATGGATAATCTATTGAAAAATCATTGATAAAGAAGATATTACAGTGAGTCACTCACATAAAAAATCATGAATATTTGGAGAAAATATGGGTTTATTTAATGATAAATATCCACTACCATAATAATGATTTCCCAACACAAAGGATGAGGATGTTTATTATAGAAAAATTACTGATGATGATATCTCTTCTTTAGAATAAATTCATTTAGATATTATTATTTCCAATAACTTTCAATTGGTTTTCCAAGATAAAATTGTTAATATCATAAAATATATTTACATTATAATACAATATACCTAAGGAATGCATTATAAGGATAAAATAAAATTTATGAAAATGATGTAAATTTTATAAGTATGAAATTATTTCCATAAACATGATTTTCTCCCTAATTAGAAGTTATTCTTAGAAATTTTGAATCAAGATATGATTAATTCTCCAAGTGTTCTAGAAGAATAAGTGATCCTATAAATAGTTTTGAATGGATTCTGGGATCTTAAATGAATCACCCTAGAGGAAAAATGGACTTGAATAAATCAGTTATATAATTATTTTAATCACTAATATATATTAACTCATTTTCACATAATTATTTGTTTTTTATAATGTCATTTCACTTAATATTATAGGTTATAGTCCAAAATAGAGAAATATATATATTTATATTATGAGAAAAACACTACATCATCATATGTGTATGTATATAATAGTTAGAGTATTGAACCCACAATGTATGATGAATATTAATTTTTTATATATCAAAAATATGCATGTGAAAAGCCTAGAAAATTTACAACATAATGGAATAAAAATTATTTTTCCTATTATTTTAATATTGAGTTTTTATTTTGAAGGTCATTGATAGTTTTCATAATATTTCAGCCATTGTAGATTATATAATTTAATTTTCGAGGTGAAGTTTGTTTTAATTAAATATAAATCATTCAAATATGATGAATATATTATATAAGTGGGTAAATATGTTGACCAATATAATTATGTATGGATGATATAAATGAGTGGTCTATCATAGGTGGTCATAGTGATGAAAACTTTTTATTGAGTTTAACCATGAATATACACAAATTTATTAATTGTACAAACCTACATTAGATAAAAATAGAATGTACATATCAAGATTATTCTGGCATGGGGGGTAATAAAAAGAAAAAAGAAGACATGTCTTCGAATAATGTAAAGCATGTTACACTATGGAATAAATTCTTTATCATTGGAATATGTTTCAACATTGTGTGAGTTTACAACCCATTACATATAAAAAATTGATCATTGAAATAAGATAGAAGATAAAAGGAAATAATTAATACAAGAAGTAAACAAATGGATCGATTTCTTGGAAGTCATCTATGATGAAGATATATATAGAATCGTGAAAATAACTAGGACACACTCGTTAAAAATAATGGGAATGAATTCTAGGATAGTAATAGATAATGATAAAAAATGATTAGTCATCGACACCTTACACGATAATTTAAATTTTGAAAAAGGATTCATCATTAAAGAAAAGTGTTGAGAATGTTTCTATTGATAATTTTACCATAAATAAGAACAATTAGTGATAACTTCAAGCATGGACCAAGAATACGTGAATAATTATTCATTAAAGTGATTTGAACAATATAATTCCACATAAGTGGAAATATAGATTAGGTAATATTTCCAAACATCCTAAGGTGTTTGAATTAAGAATATCAATGGTAGAGAAAGCATAATAAGTTCTCAAAAATATCATGCTGAGAGAATATAATTTTTGTTTATAATGAAAATCCAATCATTATAACTCCCACTAAGGATATAAATGGAATAAACCATATTCTTATATATCATTTTAAGTTGACTTTTTTATGAAAATAATTTCTTGATATGTATACAAAGGTAGAAATGACTAATGTTTATAAAATTTTATATCTTGAAGACATACACATCGTGTAATTATTTGAATAATATGACTTTGTCGTGTAGAAATATTTCATGTGTTGCTCAAGGATTCTTGGATATCATTTTATAGAAGACTAGAATGGATAATGGTTTAATGGAGTTCATACCCTATGGGGAAGTTTATTAGAGAAATATTCCAAATGGTATTATTTTATACAAATATTGAAAGATATAAATTTCATTAAGGAATATGAGGTTTAGGTACAATAATAATAATATTCCATCCATGTAATGGTTGTATCAAATATGATTATTAAGGTGTAATATATATTAATATGGAAGGTATCCTAAATATGGAGGTAAAATTTTTATACAAGTACCATCTCTATATTTTAATATATATTCCTATTTTAATTATACTAGATTTATCTACAATATGAAATAAATGAAACAAACAAATAAAATAAATAATTCATTATCATATTATAGTAAAATATTAGTTTAAAAAAAGAACTAAATTGTGAGATTAAAAAATTAAAAATATTTACAAATATTTCTAATGTAATAAATCCACATGTGAATAAAAAAATACTCAATGTTGAAATTCAATCATATTGATTCTTCATAATGAATATACTATCAATATAACTGTTGAAAGAATAAAACACATAAGAAATTCGGTAAAAATTAGTATTTTCAATTTAAAAATATTATGAATGATATTAAAATACTTTATAGGAATATATATATTAATAAATTATGATTTTTAGTGATATCGCCAATGAGAATATGGCCATTAGAGACACATAATCGAAAAAGGAAAAAATTAATACATTAATATCATATTTTATATAATATGTCTCAAAATTATTCACAGAAACCCAGGGACATAAATTTTTTGGGCCTTAAATATTCATACATAACAATCTTAATCATTAATAATTTCCTCGCAATGAAAATCTTCTTCAATACCATCTAAACTATCTAAAAATTATACGTATCTTCACAATATAGATTAAAAAATATAAATATAGGATGATTCCAAAGAAATAATATGAGAAATAAATCAATATGTTTTCAAGAGTTTGATCATTACTATATGAAAAATCAAAGGCATGGGCGAAATATTCTATTAAATTGAATATGGAACAACAATATTTTTACCTAAGGCATGATAAAAAAACATGTAATATAAAATAATAAATATATAATATTGAAATAGTGTTTGAAATCATAATATAACAAACATTATTCATGAGGAATAATCATAGGAAAAATATAATGAAAAATTGTTGTGGAATAAACATATTTATTAAAACATCATGTAAATTCATCCCACGAGGATATTCATCACAGAGTATGTTGGGGATAACAATAAATATTCCTTCTTAGGATTGTTATTATCCTTCTATATATAGTTTTTATTAGGCACTAACATCAAATGTTCCACTTTATATGGGGATAAACCATATTATATGCCCTTTGATTTGGGATAAATCCCACCATGTTGCAATTTTTCTTGGGATAAATACTACATTTTACCCTCTATCATTTGATTAATCTCCCATACAACATTTTTTACTTATGATACCTAAAAATAATAAGATGAATTAGGGGTTGATATTGGACCACCCATCCATTGGAAACCATACATGCGTTTTCCACTTAAAATAAAATCACTCATCTTGTCATAAATACCCCATAGAAAAAAATTATTCTCATTTCAAAAGTAATGAAATATTATAGATAAATACAAATCAATAATGATAATAAATTGTATTCAATTTACGCAATATATATATATATATATATATTATTTTTTAGTTTTGAAGATAATTTTTCCCAAGTAATTGTTGTTTGGAAGATAGGTGAAAACACTTTTAAAAAGGGAATTAAAATTGGGAAATTATAGAGGAAATACATGGTTAAAAAGTCATTTCTAATCAATCAAAATGATTAGGTAAGAAAAATGAATTTATTGATCATTAATTTGATATATAAGATCAATAAATAATACATATAGAGAGTAAAAGAGGATAGTTTCAATTTGTTACTATCATTGCTCAAGTATAAGATATATCAATAAATGTTGACTTAGAAGGAAAAAATGATTTAATACTTTTATAAATAAACTCACTTTTGAAAGAATTAACACCCATTAACATTTGATGTATTTTATAAATAAAGAATATTTTACACATGGATAAAAATAATTTATGTTTAAAATCATGAAAACATAAAGAAGATGTTTCATATGATATGAAAAATATTAAAAAAAATACATTTTAACATGAAAATATTCAAAAATTAGATTTTTTAAATATCTATATAGAAAATATTATTTAATTTTCCTATAAAAAATTTAAAATAATATAAATTTGGATTAAAATGAACATTTAAATTATTTATATATAAATATAAATGTATATTCAAAAA
The DNA here is from genome assembly GCA_963277665.1 of Viscum album. Taxonomy (NCBI): domain Eukaryota; kingdom Viridiplantae; phylum Streptophyta; class Magnoliopsida; order Santalales; family Viscaceae; genus Viscum; species Viscum album. Next base: position 1,986,491,421 of record OY728119.1, read on the forward strand.
CAATTTTTTAATTTATCATAAAAGGATTTTGTTTTGTAAATAAATTTTTTATTGTAAACCATATCACTATAAATGATTATAAAACATCAAATTTAAATAAAGGTAATGTGATGAAAACCTCCCATATGATAACCAGAGGAGAATAAAATGATATTGAATTTATAATTAAAATCAATACAAATTCCCCGGATGGGTTACCTTATTAGAGGGCCAATAATTTAAAATACGGGCAAAAATAGAAACAATGCAGTGTGAGTGACATTCAAATCCAAACCCTTAAAGGAAAGTGAGAATAGAATGGAACTTCAAATCTTAGTAATAGATGGTATTTCATGATTCAATATTTAAATTAGACTAAATATGGACCTCTAGACAAAAATTATACCCACAATATAATATATATCTCAATGATATGAGATTAGGATTAAAATCCCTTATAGATTTTAAAATATTCAAATCAAAACACCTTAAAAGAGAGGAATCTTAAATAAACATATGATACCGTTATTAAAAGATAATTTTTGATATGATATCGGAATTTAGAATTATGTATAAAAATTGTTTTTTTTTTGTTACAAACAATTTACAACTAGATTTTTTGAGATAGAAACTCTTACATTGTAGTATTTTTATTCTACGCAGGCTTGTAAATTTATTAGAGATCAAATATTTCCATGAAAAACTCATGGGATTTAATGGTATTAAGACAACATAGTGTGAACAGGGGAATTATGTATTTGGTATAGGTTATGGTGGGATAAAAATATTGTAGTTTCAAATAGTAATTAGAAGGTTAACTATAATATTTAATGGTTTAAGTGGTATACTTTTACAAGAGAAGAAAATAGTAAATTATTGAAGAACTAGTCATTTTTAAACAATTCCTTGATAAAATTCCTTGTTCATTGGATCCAAATTTTATGAATAATGTATTTTGGGGTTACAATAGGTCAATATTGTCTTATTATTATATTTACAAAAAAATTTATTCAAGTTCTTGTGTTTTTACTATTACATTTCAATATTTACACAATTACTTTTGAAAATCTTTTCTTGTTTATGAAAATGAAATTTTAGGACTAATAAATATAAAATAACCAGTTTTACCAAATTTTTGTGATTTAGATCCAAATTAAACCACTATTTTAATGAATTAATCTTTTAAATATTATTAAATTGAATCATATATTGTGTACAAGAACTATTTTAGTTGAAAAAATGACATTTTAACATTATGGATTATTAATATTATATATGAATAATTACCAATTAAATGAGTTTCAATAAATTTATGGATGTGTTTTAGAATCAAGATGTATTATTAAATTTATGTTGCAAGGTTTGATTTAGTTCATAAAATTCATTTATATTAACAAAATAATTATTTCAAAATAATTGTATCCCCATTATCAATGTAGTTAGAAATAATCATAACAATCGAAATATTATAACTAAATATTAAATTGTCTATGTTAAATAATATTTAAATTATTTTCTCAAATATAAAAATAATTCTATAAAATTAAATTTCTATTAGTAGGTATGTTGTTCACAATCTTATCATATGTAACTTGTAAAATCCTATTTATAAGTAAAGTGTATTTTTAAGCGTATTGATTATGTATAGTAAAAATGTCACAATTTAAAATATTATAGTGATATTATGAATAATATTAATGTAAAAATAATATTTATGTGGAATTAAAATAAGTATATATCTTAATTTCTAAATGAAAAAATTTAAATAAAAGAACAGATAAAATCGTTTTTTCATGAAATAATATCCGACTTTAAAAAATGATATATATGGTTTTTATAATTTGAATGTATTAATTTAAAGATTTATATTTTAATATATGTATAAATATATTATATAAAATGTTTTAAATACATCTACGTCATATTAAAGATGAATTATTAGGAAAATCATTATTTTTCACTACATAACTAACATCAAGTTACATTAGAAATATTCATAAAAATCACTCTAATGAATTATTTATATTAAGAATTTAAAAATAATAAAATTTTATAAAATAATAAACCATGATTTATTAATTTTTTAATAAAAAAATCAAATTAAATATACAAGGAATCCGTCATTTAAATTTAAACATTACAAAATTATAACATATTAATTATTTATCTTAAAAGGGTAAAAATTTTCAATTTCTTACAACATTAATTTTAATTAGAGGTTTATTAATACTTTTTTAATCAATTTTTTTTGTTTTATTTACATTGATTTTTTATTGTATTACATTTTATTGAACAATAATCCATTTAAAGGATATAAAATCAATGGTTATACAATTATACCCCAAAAATACATTTCTCCCCCTCAATATTAATTTTTTACTCAAATATTAATGTATGTGAGTGTATTCATAACATAAACAGTATTATATATATAGAGAGAGATATATATAACTTCCATTGAAACATATAATATATTATCATAACATAAATTGGAAAACATATCATTCATAAAAAATTATTTATTTTATAAAAATTGGTAAGATATTCTATTGATTACAAATTTCGAAAACCATATGAATCACTATGTTAATAAACCACATTTAAGTTATATATTGCTCCAAAAAATAACTATGTCACTATTCCTAAAATGGTATTATTCAATAGTTCATAACATTAAACACTGGAAAAATTATATGATAATCCCAAGTGTATGATAAACAACACCAAAATATGTCATGAATCAATATTTAATCCCACAGACACTAATATTATTTAACATACATACTCAAAATAGGGAAACCCTTTTTTATCTCAATAGTAAGTGTATACTAATACATATAGATATGTATACTTCAATCATCTATTATCTTATTGTTATCTTCAAGAAATATATCCTTTTCAAAACCTGAATTTTAAAAGATATTAATACCAGTTAGTATATTTTTAAATATCTTTAATGAAGAAGTACAATATTTAGATGATTCATATAATCCTAAAAAAAATTATAATATACCCCAATATCATCAATATGTATCACTCACTTTAGAAAATAAATCATAGTATCATGATTTAATTTAGAATACGATATCAAACTTGCTACTTTAGTTATGAGTAAGAAAATATCATTATTAATTATAACATGCATATAAAAATATTATCAACTAGTTGAATTTTCACTCTTATACTACTATAAGACATGTTGGAGTTTCTATTATTTTTTTTATCATAATCTTATTTAAAATAAAACATAAAATATATGATAACCTCAAAAAATTAAATATTAAAACACTAATAAAATTATGTCTTATCCATGACACCATTAACATAAACTATTAAATAATTGGATTGACCCATATCCCTCCCTAGTATATCCAGGAAAATTTTCAATCAAGTTTTTCTAGGTTTACTTGATAACATTATTCTAAAATAAATTCCAATTGTTCATTATACTGAAATTGGATTAACTGAATAAAATTCTATTTGAGTATCAAACATGGTGCATATTTTGGCCACCTTTTCATGCATTAGTTGGAGACTGAGTTAATACCCCACACACACTATTCATGGCTATTACCCATAGTAACATGTGTGAATTTTTTTCATTAACTTTTAGTATCATGAAATTAATTTAATTTATTTGGGAATAAAAAAATATCTACTTTTCAAAAACCTTCCTATGTTATCATATATATTGACTCATCATTTAGAAATTACCCAATGGTTTTCTCCAATGTTCTATAGGAATTCTTAAAATATAACTAATACATTATCAGATTTATACTATAATTACACATTATGAATATGAAATAAATAATACATTAATATATTGAATTAAAAAATTTATCCCCTAAAATGTTTCATAACCTTAAAATCCAAAAATTATAGATCCCTATATATTATCTATTTGAAACTACTAATCTAAAATAATTATCCCACAATCAATCTCATATATACTAGCTTCTAGAATATTAAAAAAATTCATATCTTCAAAACCATGATAAAGGAAAACATATGAAGTTGTTGAGAATCAATGAATAATAAAGGAAAACATATCTACATGTCATTGGGGGAAAGACCAAGTGAATATAGAAAAAAAATTAGTAAGAGAGAAGATTAATGTCAAATAGAATATTTAAAAATAATATTTCCACAAGTTTTTATATAATAAAATGTAATCTGAAGTGGAAAAATATATACCATGGAAAAATGAAAAGAATCATGACCCATTAATAATGTATCAAAGATAATAGTTATAAAGATAATATTATTACATATTAGTGTGGAAATAATGAAAGATTATAAACCAAAACTCAAGGATATACAATAAGAAATTCATGATAGATTTGGGCTTGGATATCCACTTATTTACATTCTTGGGATTAGAAAATAATCCTTTGTAAACTTATCGTTGTTATAAAACATCTAATGAACCTCCCTATCTAGGGATAAGTCATCATGTATACCATTCGTCATGCAAAATATCTTCCTGTGTAACACTTTGTCTTAGTATAATTCCTCTTATATACCAATTTCATTGGGTTAAATATTCATATGAACCCTTTTGTGCTCCCGAGATATGAACATAAACTAATTCATTTATGGGTGATATAGTACCACCACTATAATCGTCCATATATATGTCTTCCACGTCAATTTAAACCATTAATCCTTTCATAAATAAAACATAGATGGAAAATGTGTTTCATTCAACACATTGTGTAACATTCTACGTAAATAAGAATCAATCCAGATAGTAATGAATTTGTTATTTTCATCATATAGATATTGTTTATAATGTTATGATAATAACTATCCCTAATTATTCTACATATGATATGTATGTGAACACACATTAATCAATAGAATCAGGAATAGGGTATTCATATAAGAAATGTATTGGATGAATAATTATATTTATCTACTGAAAAAAAAACATCAAGTCAATGAACTGAGGGACCATTTATTTAATATAGGATATAAATAAAAAATTACTCCCATATAATAAATATGGATGGAATTTTTTTAGAATATCCTCGATCAAGAATAATATATAAAATAAAATAATGAATAATATAAAAACAACACATCTAAATTTATTTAGAAATTAAATACAATTTTTTGTTAACAAAAACCCTTTATCATTTTTATGAATTTGAAAATAATTTAGTAATTAAATTTTTAGAAAATAATTTCTTTTATAAATAATAAAATAATTGAGAGTAGGTTTTTTATTAAATTTTATATATTTCGAAAATACATTTTCCCTTAAAAAAATTTAGGAATTAATTTTTTAAAATTGTATTTGTAGAATACATTAATTAATTTTCCATAAAATAATTGTAAAATAAGATCATTGAGTTTGATAATAACCATTTTTAATTTTTGAAATAGATACAAGGATTTACCCAAAAATGGTTTTGTATATCATGAAAGGAATTTCCTTCAAAAAATAATTTTCACGATAAATTAATCATATTAATATATTATAAAACCATCAGTTTAAAAATACATATTGAGATGAAAAATCTATAAAATTGTAATTTTAGGAAATTAAAATGATTTTTATCTTATAATTAATGTTTATAAAAATTCCCCATATGGGTTATCATATTTGAGATGTTTCAATTTTAAAATGTGGATTGAAAATTTATCATCTTGAATTAGTTGATACTAAAATTGAATCCCTTGATGGGAAAATAGATGAGATTAAAAATTAAATATCATGAATATAGTGAAATAGATAATACAATATCGTAATTTTTCTTCATACACAACACTTCAATGAATCTTTTTTAATAAAAGAAAAAAGTACTCAAAGAGATGAATTTGAGAATAAATACTCTTATGACTTAAAAAAAATTAGAATAAAAACCCCATAAAAATGGATAACATGAAATTAAAATAAAAATAAAATAATTACATGACACATATTAATATTATATCTCCAATATAAGTTATATAGAATAAATAAATGAAATTAGGTTTATTGTAATAAAAATGTCTAAATGAGAGTAATTTTATAGGAAAACCATTACCCTATAAAAGATTAATTATGTACATTCGATTAACATGGATGGAGATATGGTTATTCTTATTATTACTATATTAAATCCTTAAATCCAAAATCTCTTATAGAGATATAAAAACATAATATTTGAATTTCTATATTTGATATTGATAAACATTACACAATTTTAACCATCCAAAACATTAGACATCAAATATAAATGTATAACTACTTAAATAATCAAGGGTATTATATATTTAAAGTTTCAGGGAATTAGGAATAACATAGACATAATAATATCCACCACTTCAAATGAGTATGTTTCCCATTATTCCCTTATTTTCTTATTCTAAATTTAGTATTAAATATCTTCCATAAAATTATAAGTAAATTAAACCATCCTATACTTAATCAAATTGAAATAATTCTTCAACACCCGAAAGTGTGGATAAAAATAATGAAGGTAATTTAATGTGCACAATAAGGGTAAAAATATAAAATAAATATTAGATATTCTCATTTTAAATAAGACGAGAATAATGGTATGAACTCATTGTAATGGTACGTAAGAAAATATATCATAATTCATGTGCATAAAATACTACTTTATAATATATAATGAGTTTAATTAATAATTAAATGAAGAAAATAGTCACATACATAATCAATTATTATTAATTTTGAAACCATAAATTAGAAAGTTGACCATTAAAACATGTTGAATGAATATAGAAAATGGATTATTAACCTGGAATATAAATTTTAAATCAATGTTGTAATAGCTAATAAAAATTGAATAACCTTGATGATAAATTATAATAATATATATTGGGAAACCTGTAACTTGTTAACTCTATACCATTACACAATGTATTAGAGAGTTAATCAAGTTTAAAAATACTTGTTAAATAAACTTGGTATACATCATTGGTTTATAATGGGAGTCTTCCTCACCTTAAACAATTTTTATTGACTATAGAATGAATAAAGTATATATAGTGTATGTTTCATTATAAAAATCATAGAAACAACCCTTATTCTTTTCATAACATTACTTATTCATGGAAAAGAAATTAGTTCCCCAAAAATCTCTTTGAACATTCATAATAGATATATCAAAATATTTATGGAAATATAATTAAAACATTTCTTCCATGGATTATATATAACACTATGGGTTATTGAAATTGTGAATGTAAATAGAATTAAAATATCATTAAATATAGTCATGCTGAAAACCATTTGCCCGATGAAAATTAGGTTTAATAATGAATTTTTTTGACAATTTTATGAAAAATAAAAAAAAACTAAAATTGAAATGAAATATAATAATGGAATATCAAAATTAAAAAATAATAATATTGGGTTGAAAATATCTTCATGTTTTAAATGATAAAAATAATAATTCGTTCCAAAAATTTGTAATGATAGTCATAACTAACCAATGATGAATATAATGAGAAATTTACATTTAAACTCATTTTTAAAAAGGTCGATAATATTTTAAGAGATGATTCAGGAATATTTCACTTATGAAAATAAAACCATTGAAAACATTTTAGAATACAATGATATGGGAGGAAAATATTTCTGATCAAAAATATTATTCAAGGTCGGTATCACATAAAGAAAAATTTCTTGATGTTTATTTAATTAATAAGGGAAGAAATTTACATTAAAAATTAAACCGAGAACATAAATATAAAATAATAAATTATATATTGTTCATGAACAAAAATCATTTGAATTACTCAAAAAATACATTAACATTGAAAATCATGAAAATAATGACATTTTAAAGGAATGAAATTATCATTTTGTTAACATTCATATCCAAATTAATTTAAAAATAGTGTATTATATAGATATATAAATCCAATGAATTCCACATATAATAATTCCATAATTATTTCATATGGAAATATGTAAACCACACAATCATATAATTGTTCCCGTAATGAACCTTGCCTCACGAAAAGGATACTAAGTCAATGAAAACCTTAACAATGATAATAACAATTAATGTTATTATTAATACATGAATTTATTATTTAAATATATTTAAATTTTCATTAAAGAAGAATAAATTAATATTAGAACAATTTAGGTATCCATACACATATAGTCGTTTGAAAACAATGTCAATGAAGAAGAAGTAAAACCCAATGAATGGAAATTTAGTTAAGAATCCCTCAACAAATAATTAAATTTATACTAAAATCCCCTTTGATTTGATTATTTTGAATTTAAACATAAAATATCATGGGTTATGATGGATTCATTATATAACATGTATAAATTTGAAATATACTCACCAAATAAAATACATTTTACCCACAACATTATAATACTTATCAATGACTAGAAATTGACATGAAATGTATTACATCATGTCCCAAATTATGAAATATATCATTTAAATCGTATATAGTAAACTAATAACAACTATTTTATTATCTAAAAACCTCTTCTAGTTTAATTAATTTATTAATGTTATTTTTTTCATTTATTACAACAAAAATTTGGTTTATATTTGTTCATGTCAACCGTTTTGAGGAAGATCTGTTTGTAATTTCCAAATAGCATGGATATATTGACCATGTTAAGTGGGGACATTATTAAATAATATAAATATTTAAAATAAATAAAAAATTAATATTTTTTTACATTATGTATAGTATAAGGATATCAATGTATTTCAGTTATGAAAATTGATTTATCCTACAATCATAGACATCATATGGAATACATACACATTTGTACACTATTATTTTCATTTAAAATCTTGATTGAGAGAATTTAAGAATCATTTTATCCATATATAATTATGATTATATAAAAACTAAAACATTGTATCATTAAATAAACATATATTTACTAACCAATTGTTTTTTTTTGAGAAAAATGAGGAACATCACATAATAGAGGTTTTTTTGTCACGAACCATGTTGGGTCGCCATCCGAACCGATACTCAACCCCACCTGCAGCAAGGCCAGAAGGGTTTTCCTGATCTCTATGGGCTGGCACAAGTTCCTGAGTATCAAAATAATCCTTGGGAAATTATTTACCCAAATAAACAAATATAAAGAAACCGAAAAAATAAACCAAACCAAAAGTAAAAGTCCCAGCCAAACAAGCCTTTAACCAAAACCAGATTTGACCAACATGTTAAGAAATGTTTAACAACGTTAATGAAAATAGTTTTCAGTAAATGAACATATAGAAAAGCAGTTTAAAGAAAACACGTATTATATTTAGCTACTCAAGTGACATATCAAGTATCATCCATGTGCTCGATATGACCCATAGCACCAGAAGATGGGATAGGACCTATGATTACTAATAATAGGGTGTACCCTAGAACATCGTGTCTTGGTGAAATGTGTCTTTGAAAGCATGACCCTCAGAAACCGTGTCATAGAAACTGTCACACTAAGAAAACATGTCTTAGAAACCATGACCCATAGTCCTCATATACTTATTTAGTGTTGTAATCATCAATCCTTCCAATGAAACCAGGCCAAGCCATCTCAAGAACACTAGATCACTAGTCCTAGTCCACCCCATCCAAATACCCAAGGCTTCCATCTTTATGATCATCTATAATCTAACTTCACATCACTTTTCAAATTGATACTTAAGATCAAAACTAGTTTCTTACACACAAAAACATGTCATTCACACACTGATACCCTCTTTTAAAACCATACGCACACCAAAAACATTTTACAAATTATCCTGCACTACTTGAACATTAAATTATACCAGATTATTAGATTTATAAAAACACTTTTCATAATTAGGAAAACCAATAATAATAATTATTAAACAATTTTCAAACAAGTCCAAAATTTTTATAGGTTAAAAGTCACTCAAAAACCCCTTAAAAAATAAATCATATCCTAAAACCATGGAAAAAATAGAAACCACATCATCTACACTTCCTAACACACACACTGCACAATTCACAAAACAATGATAAACATATCAAAGTGGTTTTTCAAAATAAAAGTGGACTAAATCACATAGAAACACTTCCAACAAGTTAAATGTATAATTAAAATTTAATATAAAATAATTTCGCAGCATGAAAACTAAATGATAGGGTGTTAAATTAATTAAAAAATATGAAAATGATCATTAGATAATATTTGTGTACTGAATCACCTACATGTGTGTCCTGTGTTTTTTAAAATTTGTGCCCAAGGAGCATCGAATGCCAACACACCACAAAAATCCTCAAATAGACCCAAAAAAAAAGAAAAATACAAACACATTAAAATTTAACCAATTGAAAATGAAACCCTATTCACAACATCACCAATACAAAAGAAATCGCATCCAAAGTGTTATGAACTTATGAAATGGGGTTTGAAAGGGTGGCCAAAAGAAATGGGGGTGTCTGAAGAGGTTGTACCATTTGGAGCCTCGCCATAAGGACATGAAACCAAAAAGGGTTCATGGACATAAGGCTGTCAGAAGGAGGGGGGAGCTATCAGTTGGGCTGGGTGTAAAGTAGTAAGGAGGGTCAAGAGAGGCTAGGTGTGAGGCTGGAGTTGTTGGGAGGTAGATTGAGAGGTGAGGTAGGTGTGGTATGGCATGGCTGGGCCAAGAGAGAGGTCATGGGGAGGTAGTGGGGGTGGCTGGCCGAGTGGGAGGTAGAAGGGGTTGGTAGTGGGGAGGTCGGGCCGAGTGGGATCTTTTAAGGGAGGCTGGGAGGAGAGGGAGGGCATCATCGCGGTGTGGGGGGGAGGAGTAGCAGTGGGGGTAGGGTTTGAGAGGGATGAGAATTGAGTGAACATTGCACCTGGGAAGGGATACTGAGGGAATGAAATAAATGAAGAAAAAAATAAATAGTAAATATGTGATAAAAGATAAAATGATTAATAATAATAAATGAAAAAAAGGGTAGAACAAGGGAAAAAACAAAAACAATCTAAAATAAAATGATATATAAAATGGGAAATTTATGTTAATAATGGGATTAACAATAATAATAATAATATTGTTGAAAAAATGAAATACGTGCTTAAAATGCCAATAATAAAAATGTCCGCCCGTGTACTGGTCAGGCTGCATAACTTCACCTATGCCCTACCTGCGTATCGGGCATTTCCAAGACAATTATCATTTACCAGTTAAAAAGTTCAAAAAACATGCCGGGATCGACGACAATTATCAGCGCAAAAAAGCATGACTCATGCTGAACTCATCCCACATTCCATCAAGAATTTATTAAAATGGAAAAGAAAATTATGGGATGAAATTTAAAATTAAATACATTCTGTAATTCGATGTCTGGGTGTGACAATTCTCCCCTCCATGGAAACTTTTTTCCCTCAGAATGTCCATTTGAATACTGATTTTATAGAATAAATGTGTACTCCTGCTCAACTCAAGACTTATTATCCCAAGTCTCATGGTCTTCATTTCCATGATGCCAAATAATGTGAGTCATAAGAATTGACATTCCACAAAGCACCATCTCCTGAAAATCCACAATTCGCACTGGCCTCTCAAACATCGATAAGTCGGCTCTATCACGAACTCTTCCCAATTAAATACTTTTGACAGATCGGCATGTAATTTTTTTTTGGTAGACATGGAGTACATCTTGAATCGACATCAACTGAGCTGGTTATTATAACATTTATGACACTTTTCTAATCCTCTAAGTAATCTCGAAAGCCCCAATATACCTCAGTTTCAGCTTCCCTTTCTTTCCCAAGAGTTAGTTACCCAAGCGAGGGGACACCTTCATGATCACCATGTCACCTACTGAAAACTCAAGATTCCAACCCATCTGATTTTTATAAGATTTGTAGTGACTATGTGCTGTCAAGAACTACTGTCTAATAAAATTGACCTTTTCATATGTTTCCTGAACAATGCTCGGTCACAAAAGTGAGGTCTCACCTACCTAAACCCAACATAAAAGAGACTAACAAGGTTGACCATAGATCACCTCAAAGGGTTCCATTATAATATATTATTAGTAACTGTTATAATAAGAAAACTCAACCAATCCCAAATGGATATCCCATGAACCTCTAAAATCCAAAACACATATGCAAAGCATGTACTCTAGAATCTGATTTTCCTGCTCCATCTGGTCATTCATCTGAGTATGGGATGTCGTTCTCATCCTAATATGCAACCACAAGGGCTTAAAGAGGCCTCCCCTAAACTATGAGTTGAAGTGGGGGTCCCTGTCTGAAACAACTTCTAACGGCACACCAATATGTCTTACCATATCCTGAACATAGAAATGGCCCAAATCATCCACAATTTATGTATTTGTGATCGAAATAAAGTGAGATGAATTGTTCAAAATATCAATAACCACCCAAATAGAATTTATCACCTGAGGTGTATGAGGCATGCCAACAATTATGTCCATGGAGACCTCATCTGATATTCTGGTAGGAATGGATAATGGTTAAAGCAGACCATATGGTCTATATAGCTCTTATTTCCCCTACTGACATGTGTAGCATCTCGATACATAGTATGATTTTCCCCGTATCATACTTTTCCACCACAAGAGGCAAAAAACATCATAATATATCAAGGTATTACCAGGATGGATGACCCTATGAGACTGGTGGCTATGCGGCATCACCACCTTCCACAGAGACAATGAAACCACTGCATGGCCCTTAAAGCACAAGATCCTCTCGATAGATAAAGACCAATAAAAAGGGGTCTACCCACTATGAAGAAACTTCGTAGATCACAACCACAACTCATCACAAGGCTGCTCCAACTGAATCAACTCTAAGAGGCCGAGAGTCAACTGAATGCTCACTAAGAAGGTACCCCCACTATGCTCCATGGTCTCCCACTACATCTGGGAAAAGATTCTCATAAAAGTCCACTCATCGCTGGACATCCTCAATGCATACATGGGTACCTTCCTACAGAATTTTTCTGCCACCACATTACACTTTCCCAAGGTATATACAATGTCAATGTCAAATCCCTGTAGGTACTCGATCCCTCAGTGTTGCCTCAGATTGAGATCCTTCTGAGAGAAAATGTAGGATATGCTATTATGTTCTTAATAAACCACAAATTTCTCCCCAAAATGTTCGTGACACCATGTCTACAGGGTATGGATAACTACTGAAAACTCCATGTCATGGGTTGGATAATTATTATCATGTAGCCAGATCTACTGAGAACCATAATCCACCACATGATTATCCGTCATGAGTACACACCCAAGGCCCATTCCTGAAGCATCACAGTAATCCATATAGCCCTTCCCAGACACAGGTAAGATCAACACAGGTGTGGTGGTCAATCACCGCTTCAAATCATCAAAGGATTCCTGGAACTGAGAGCTCCATTCAAACATCACCCCTTTTCATGTGAGTGTGGTCATGGAGGAGGCATGCCATATGAAATCCCTGAAAAAATTCATATAATAACCTTCCAATCACAAAAAACTCCAGATCTCTAACACATTGATCAACTATTACAAAGAAATCACTACAATGATCTTCTTAGGATCCACTGAAACCCCTTTTTATGAGATGACATTCCTCACAAAACACACTTCCTTGATCCAAAATGTGCACTTATAAGGTTTGGCATACAAGTGGTGATTCATACAATGTGCCCAAAACGCTCTGTTGGTGATGCTCATGTTACCCCTCAAGTCTGGAATAAACTAGGACTTAGTCCACAAATACCATGAGAAAGGATTTGAGATATTGGAGGAACACCCTATTCATGAGATCTTTGAAAATTACCAAAAAATTTGTTAAACAAAAAGGCATGACCAAGCACTTGATATGACCATACTTGCTCTGGAAGGCCATCTTCAGAATGATTGCTTGTCTCAACCTGAGATGGTGGCATCCCGAACGCATGTCAATTTTGAGGAACCTCTTTTCCCCCTACAGATGGTTGAACAAATCATCAATCCCTGGAAAATGGTGTTTATTCTTGATGGTCACATTATTCAATTTATGATAATCAATGCACAACTGGAGGGTTCCATTGGCCTTCTTCATGAATAAAACTGGGGCAGCCAAAGAAGATATTCTCAGGAGAATGAATCCTTTGGATTCCAAATCATCCAACTGTATCATTAATCCCCTTAATTCTGTGGGGCCTTGTGATGTGAGGGGAGAGATATAGGCTGTCTTTCTAACACCAACTCAATTAAGAACTCTACATACAACTCCGAAGGTAGCCTTGAAAAATAATCTAGAGATACCATTGGAAACTCATCCACTATAAGAGGTAACCCACTCTGAGAAGCCCTAATGTTTTCATCTAGTGCGAGTGAATATAATAGATAATAAAGATTCCACAACTCAGTAAATGGAGGTCCATCGCGACCTGACCGAGGATCCCATTCCCCATGAAATACCTGGTGGCACCCATCAGGTTCAATAAAACTAGCCCATCTTTAATAGATGTCAATATGTGCTTGAAAGTGAACCAGCCAGTCCATGTTGACGATCACATCAAATAGGTCCATATCAAGGACCATGAAATCCCACATTATCACGAATACTGACACACAGAGCACATACGACAGACACCTATTCCATTGCTTCCTCTTTTCCCCTAATTTTTCTAGAAACTCCATGGAAAAATATAACAGTTAGGTTGGTAGGTTCACAATAAAGGAAGATATAAAAGATACTAAATCACTAGAATCAAATAATATTTCAACTATAGAAGATGCAATTAGAATGGTACCTCAAACAGTCGAAGGTCTTACATAAGATCCTGCTGATGCTTGATCCAGAACATGCAGATACCTGGTCCCTCTCTGGGAATGACCACACTCCTGAGGCTCTACCCGGATCTGGAACATACATGAGGAAAATCTTGTCCTACTAAGATGACCACCAAACTAAGATCCCATCTTCCTGGTTGGTCTCACAACTCCAGACCCATGGAAAGGCCTTGGATGATATGGACATATACGTCGGATGTTCCCTACCCTTCTGTACTGATGGCCCACCACATACCTTGCACTAGAAGCCCCAGATGAATTCTGTATGGGAGGATGACCCGAGCTTCCACCAATCTTCTTCCATTTCTAATCAAGCTTCCTATTCTTCTTGGATGAACGGCCACTGCCAAACCCTGACACTGATCTAGAAAAACTTGACTATTATCTCTAGTCAATCTCGAACATGCAAGAACAATCAACAACCTCGAAATAATTTCCTTTCATGAACAAGAAAAATTGAGGGTAAATTTCTTGTCTAAGGCCCTTATTGAACATTCAAGCATTCAAATAATCATTTGAAACAATCTGAGGCACGTACCATATTATATCAACAAAGCTTTTTGAAAACTCTATCACTGTATGATCTTCAGGTAAAAGATCCATGAAATCCCATGTTTCCACGTAGGCGAGGAACTCAGGATAGTACTTCTAGTTAAAGATGTCTTTGAAATCCTTCCAACACATATGCCCATGCTTACCTGCCTAAATAACTGATTCCCACCACTTGCGACTAGAACCCCCTAGCTGGAATGTGGCATGCTTTACCCCAACCACTTCTAGTATGTAAAGGAATTCAAACATACACTCTATCGTTTCATGCCATTCCTCATGCACTTGAGGCTCTGCATTACCATCGAATGAAAGAGGATTATTCTTCAAAAACTCTTGAGAAATATTTTTTATGGATCCAGACTCATTTCCTATACCTGGAATTACTGTGGGAGTAGGAGTCACCCCTTTTCCAAAATCCTAAATATCTCGGACCACAGCTTCAACAAATCTATGATCAAGCGGCGATGGATAACGCTCTCTTAATACCTCCCATGGGTGCATGTAATCTCATAGGGGAGGAATCTTGATGAAAAGAATAATAGTCACAAAATAACATCATCAATATTCCACATCTAAAGAAAAATAAATTTTTTAGCAATGACATTAATCATTAGTAAAGCAAACATGAAAAAGTAAAATTATGTCCAAACCACTACCTTTATATCTGATGTCCACGCACAGTCGGCAGCCTGCACGTTCTTCCTGGAAGAGAAGTAAAACAAGCATCCCGACACCCCATGGTGGCTTAGGGTCTATCACAAGGTGTTCTAGCCAAGAACCCAACTCGAAACTAGAATTGTGCGCCAAGACAATCCTAGCTCTTGTCTATCAATACTCGTCCCAAATAAAATATCCCAAATAGAAAAACCGACCCCTTTGATACCATTTTGTCACGTACCAAGTCAGGTTTCCATCCAAACCGATGCCTACCCCATCTGCTGTCTTTCCTGAATGGCGTTCCCAATACCCATGGGCTGGAACAAGTTCCCTGATATCAAAATAAAACTTTGGAATGATTTACCCAAATAAAAAATATAATGAAACCAAAAAAATAAACCAAACGAAATGTAAATGTCGTAGAAAAATGATCCCTTAACCAAAACCTGATATTGAGTCTTATGTAAAACAAAAACCCAAACTACACTAAAAAGTATGTTTACTAAAAACCATCCCAAAAACTTCCACCCGGTGAGAGGAAACCACCCTAAAGTCATAACCACAACTCCTTGTCAAAAGGTCTGCTAAAAATATGATCCACCACTACCTAACACTGGACCCTTTCCTATATCATACTTAATAAATTCTACTTACACCCAATTGTGAATGTAGGATGTGATAAATCACCCATTAGGATGCTAACAAGAAAATATTTAATGCGCAATTATATTAATACAATTACATTTTAAAAGATAAATAATGGAAATTAAGAAATACTAAACAACGTTATTGAAAACATTTTTCAAGAAACAACCTTAAATAAAACCAGTATAAAGCAAACCCATGTTTTTGAAGTATCTCATGTGACATATCATGTATCATTGGTCTGTTCAATGTAAACAGGAGCACCAAATTATGGGAGAGGCCCTATGGGTACTATTAATATTTGGGACCCTAAAAGGTCATGCCTCGGGGAAACGTGGCTTAGAAACCATAACACTCAGAAACCCTGGATTAGAAACCACGACCCTCAAAAAATGTAGCCTAAAAACCATGACACTCTATCATAATATGTTTAGTTAGTGTTGAAATCATCAATCCTGCCTGTGAAACAAGGCCATTCCATCTTTGGAACACTAGCTCACTAGTCATAGTCCCCTTACCCAATAACCTATGCTTCCCTCAATGTGGCCGTCTATAATCTAAGTTCACATCTAATATCAAATTTAAAATTAAGTTCCAAAAAATGTCCTTAAACTCAAAAACATGTCATTCAAACTCTGATACCATCATTTAAAACTATACGCACACAAATAACTTTTTAGAACATAACCTTCCCTCCTTGCACATTAAATTAAACCAGCTACATAGTTTTATAAAAACACATTTTATAATTAATAAAACAACTATGAAGAATTATTAAATAGTTTTCAAACATGTCACAATCATTTTAAATGGAAACAATTCACTCGAAACCCTTTCAAAAATAAAACATATTCTGACACCAGGGAAAAAACATAAACCACATCATCTGTACTTCTTATCACACACACATCAGAATTTAAAAAACAATAATAAATAGATTAAAGTGGGTTTTCAAAATAAAAGTGGAATAAATAACATAGACACACTTCCAAAAAATTAAATGAACAATTAAAACTGAATAAAAAATAATTATGTAGCATGAAATGTAATTGACAAGGTGCTAAATTAATTAAACCCACATGAAAATGATCATAAGATAATATTTATGTAGAGAATCACCTACTGGTGTGTCAATAATTTAGAAACTTTTGTACATAAGGACCACTGCATGCCAACTGAGCTCAAACAACCTCAAATACATCCTAAAACAATCACATCACAAACACATTAAAATTAAACAAATTGCAAATGAAACAATATTCACAACATCACCAATATGAAAAAAAAATCAAAACCGATGTGTTCTGGACCAATGACAAGGGGATCGAAAGGGTGGCCAGATGAAATGAGTGGTGTCGAAATAGGTTGTGCTAGTTGGAGCCTAATTGGAAGGAGATGCATTCAAAAAGGGTTCATGGTCGGAAGGATGTCCAAAGGAGGGAGGAGGTGTTAGTCCTGCTGGGTGTGATGTAGCATAGAGGGTCAGGGGTTGCTGGGTGTAAGGCTGGGGGAACCAGTGGGTTGAGCGGGAGGTGAGATCAGTGTAGAAAAATGTGGATGGGCTGAGCTAGAGGGTAGAGGGAGGTAGTAGGGGAGGCCGGTCAAGTGGGAGTTAGCGGGGATTGGAGGCAGGGGAGGTCGTGCCGAGTGTGAGTTAGCAGGGGAGGTCGGGCCGAGTGGGAGGGCAGCGTCGCGGCGTGGGGGGGGAGTAGCATCAGGCATAGGGTTTGAGAGTGGGGAGAATTGAATGAATAGTGGAACACGAGGTGGTATAGTGAGGGATAAAAATAAATGATATAAAAATATAAAGTAATAGATAAAAAATGGAATGGAATAAAAATATAAAAAAAATAGGAAAGAAGGGTGAAAAAAGGAACAAAAAAACTAAACCAATCTAAAATAAAATGATAAATAAAATTGAAAATTTATGTAAATAAAGGGATTAAAAATAATAAAAATAATATAGATGAAAAAAAGAACTACATCCTTTAATGTCAATAATAAAAAGGTCCTCCCACATGTCGGGTAGCCCACACGGCTTCGCCCATGCCCTGCCCGTGCGTTGGGCGTTGCCATGCAAAGGATCATTTACCAGTGCAAATGTGCTCCACTCATGTCAAGCTCGAATTCATTTATCATCACAAAAAGTGCATACTCATTCCAAACTCAACCCACATTCCAGAAAACAATTATTAAAATGGACAATTAAATTAGGGGATAAAAATTAAAATTAAAAACATAACTCGATGCAAAGTGTGGGTGTGATAGTATTCAACAAGTACACCCAAACAACATTATCATTATTCAATGTAGAGAATGATTCAAAAATAGATGATATATTATATTTAGACAATTATAATTATTTACTAAATATCACACACACACACATATATATATTTATTAATTAAATCCATAATTTTTATCAATCATGGTAGGTGGTGATGGAAAACAAATTACATTAGTTCATGATACAGTAGTTCATTTTAAAATCAAACTATGGTTTGAATTCACATTTCATAGAAGGGGATATAGATATTTCTTGATATATTAAAAAAATTATATCCAAGTATATGTAATAATCTAATATTATTATTTAATTATAGTTGAAAAAAATTTATTCAGTTTAAAAAAGTGAAACTATAACATTTTATTAAATGGTACACCTCTTCTTTGGAAATCCTAATTTTATTTAAAATTTAATACCTATATTGATGGTATTTTGAAAAAACAGATTCCTTTAGAACATGGGGATGCTTTTAATAGGGATTTGGGTTGGTATTCCCTATTCCAAAAGGATCATTATGTTTCCAAAGTAAAGGATAATGGGTGTCCTTTTTAAAGTGAGGGGAGTGAATCATTCTAAAATACACTAAAGATTATAATATAATTTATGTATCACTCATTAAAAAAGGTTACAAATTGACATTTAATCAATGATAAGGAGTATATGGTAAAAATATATACATAAATGTTTTTTTATTCATTTATATATCATTAAAGTTATATCTCCCGGATTAATTATTCTAATAACCATTTAAATCATAACATTAATAATACCATTTTCAATATAAAGGGGTTATTAATTTACATATAAGTTAAATATTTTATGTTATTTTTCCAAAAAATGAATTTTACCACCATCTATCCTCTTAATTTCCTAATTTAACGAGTTGAATATGTTTTTTAAATTAAATATATTAAAAATAATATAAAAATAATTTCCATTTAAGAACATCTCATATGACATGAAATTGAAAGCAACATGATAGAAATTAATTTAATATAAAATGATTCTTACCATAAAAAATAAATAATTATTTACAATAAAATTAATTTGACCTAATACATCATGAAAATATTTATTTATTTATAGAATAATTTAATTTGTTTTTGTATTACATTCACAAGAATTATATCATCATTCTGTATGTATTTTAAATAATTATATTATCCATAAAAATTATACTTAAAATTTCATCGTAAAATTAATTTTAATATGATGAAAATAACTATTAATATTCATTCACAAATTATTTATATTTTTATAATACCATATAATTGAAAATTATTAGAAAAAGAGTGTCATTTTCTATTTTTCATCACATAACACAACATATAGATGCTTTTATTGACAAAATGGACCTAAATATCTATAAAATAGAATATTGTATACAAATTTAGAAAACCCCTAATAAAATATATTGAATTCACGTTTTCGGTTAATATATATCCCTTTTCATATTATTTGAAATATTAATTAATTGATATACCATTACTACGTTGAAAAATATATAGTAAAGTTACATTTCAAAATTTATAAAATAAAATGAGTTTTGTTATATAATTTTATCATCATAAAACAAAATATGAGAACCATTTCATCAAAATAAATTCAAATAAAATTCTGATTTTAAGTTGAAATTAATCCTACAAAAAACTATGATAATAGGGTTTCAAAAAATGGCTTTTTATAGTAATGTAATGTTTTTATAATAAATTGAACTGAAATATTAACGACAACAGTAAATAATTAATTATTTTTATTAAAAATGATTTAATAAAATTACCACACTACCAGAAAATATTATTTAACTCCTAAAATATATTTAATTAAAATACTTAAAAAAATAAATTTTAAATAAAAAAATTATATTTTAATATACATCGAGAATTATGACTTTATGAAAATTATTAAAAATTAACCGCAATATAATTTTGAAATTATGAATCAAAAAAATTAGATCATTTTATAAAATTATTGTATTATAAATAAGAAATAATTATTTTATTTAAAACCACACCATGAAATAAAAATAAATTGGTCTATAAATAAATCTATTTCCTTTTGATGAAAAAAACACCAAATATTATTTTTTAAAATGAAGGTCCAAAAAACTATGCTTTATGAATTTTAATACGATATGAAATTTATTTAATATTAATATGTCCATGTCTGCCAAATTATTTCTCCACTTTTATATATATTATCATCATACTGTTATTTTATTTTCGATTGTTTGGGTTCTAAACATTATCAAACTCATTTCCTTGGAGTGAAGGACAAAACATATGAACATGAATAGAAACATGTTTTCATATTTTTAAATAAGATTGATGAAAAAAATTTAAAAATGGGAATATGTAGACAGATTTCTAGTATGGAATAATGGACATACCATAGTCACTTGGAATAAATTTTGGACAATTTATGAAAACTAATTTGATAATATAAACATCAGTTTTAATTTTATAATGTGAAATTTTTTTTATGGTGAATTTTAATTATTTTTCTAAAATGATTCAATTTTATGAATATTTATAAAACTATATTTTTATTGATAAACACATTTTCATTTTATTAATTTTTAAATTTAAAATATATTTTTATTTCGTTTTAAAGTAAAATATGTCCTATTATTCATCTATTAATATATTTTAGGAAAATTTATAGAATATCACTTCGAAATTGGATATAAAAACATTATAATCATTTGATCATTTTTTATTTAATAACAAACATTCTCAACACATCTGTTGGATTTATCTTTTATTTATTTTTCAATTTATATAAATTGAATCTATAAAAAATTATTCCATATTTTGAATCATAATACTTCTTAATTTCTGATATCTACAACTTAGTTTTTCAGCAAAATGTAAAATCAATGTGGTAAAAATTATTTACCATGATTATGGTAAATGGATTTACCAAGCAGTTAAAATATAAATATAAGGGTTGAGTTCATGAATAAAATTTTAAAAAATATTTTAATAAAATATATATACCTTATAACATGTAAGGTTATATTTTTCCATTTTTGAAAAAATTTACATTGGAAAATGGTTGAATCACTTAACTCGTTCCAAAAATTAATTGTGTGTCCTCTCCCCCACTTATTAATTGGCACACATTTCCTCTCTTTTACACAATTTTGAACATCATTTGATGGTAGATTACTATCCAAAATCTATCACTAAAAATCTCACCCATAATCATATAATCCTTATATTCGAAATATGTCTATCTTAATAATGTATTTAAAACAAAACAAAAGGTGATACCTAAAGATGAGGTATCATTCAATAGTGAATGGATTTTTAATTTACCCATAAATACCATTAAATTATTTATATATAATTATTATATAATAAAATAATTATATTAAATATAAGGAAATGTATTTATGTTGAGGTTAAAACCTAAAAAAACTATACTTATTTCAAATGGGTTATGATATCATTATTAGAGTATATGGGGGACAACTACCTCATGAACTGATGTCATTCATTTTTACATCAACACATTTAAAGTATTCAAATAATGATATAAACATAGTTTCTAAATTTTATTTATGGAATTTTTTATTTTATTATTATTATATCATTTATATATAACACATACCATCGATGTATCCATTTTTTGGGAATACAAAAATGGCGTTCGTGTAAGCGGCGAACTACTTCCTCACGAAGAGATGTGATTCATTCAGGAATTACATAGAATTTATAAATGACGAGATTAATAAAAATAAGTGATTTATATGAGATAAATTATAATTTATAATTATAATATATCATACATTATTATTTATTTTTATCTAATACTACAATGGAAATGTTGTGCACTCGTACGCATGACCAACCATCTCCATGAATGGTGTATATCATTTCATATATATGTATAATTTTTTGAATATAAAAAATATATATATGGTGAGTATATATTATATTTACATCATGATTATAACTTATGATATTTTTATATTATAATTAATTTAATCTTGTTAATAATATATTAAATTAAAGAAATTACCAAATTCCAGTGGGTTTTACCCTAACACCAGATTGATCATTGAATTTTTAATACATGGGTAGAAAAATGGTGTAAGAAATTCATATATGGTATGATATATTTGAATATTATTCAATAATAATTTTTTAATTAACAAATAATTATTTTATATTAGTTTTTAATGGGTATGACATAAGTCCGTGCTTACAGTAAGGGAATTTTGTCTCAATATCCATTCTTTGGGGAACTTTTTAAGATATGCACCTACATTAAATTAAGAGGTATATAAAAAGCCCCAATATCATGTAATATCATAAAATTATCTATAATAACAATATTTTATGTTCCATTTTATATTTTTCCTTCTAAGGGCTTATGAATCAAAGTTACCAACGTGTTAAAAAATTATGCTGCAATCTCATTATTTATCTAGATTGCTTGTGAAAAAATCTATACCTAAAGAATGTTTATGTTCTACATATCATGAATAATCATGAATTATATTATAAAATGGTTACTAATGATATCATAAATTATTGGTGTCATTTTTATAATATTTTTTACTAAATATAATTAATAAATGTTTTTAACAAAAAACAACATTATTTCTATATTTAGTCAGAAATGGTTTCCCTCAAAAACATGTTTTCTAAAAGTACTGTAAATTTTTTATAACATTTCATTTATTTTAAAATGTTATTTTTATATGGTTTTATAATTATATAATTTTTTTAAATTAAATATTCATTTCATTTATAAAAATAATCCCATTTGGATTTTACCACAAATATGAAAGGAACATTTATATGAATATGTATCAAACGAATGAAATTTTCTAACACCAATACCAATAATTTCATTGGATAATCATTTATCATAGTGAATGTTATTTTAAAAATAAAATTTTTTCAAATAATTGGTTCCTTATAAATCATTTTCAATGCAGAAATTATATTTTCCTCAATGAATGTTTCAAATGAATGACCAAAATAATTCTCCATGAATAATGAAAATTATTGGTGTTATATATTCTTCTATAGGGATATGATCCTGGGGTAAAATTCATATTATTTCTCTTAAATTTTTAGGTTCTAATGGAACAATAAAGATGAATACTATTTATCTTCCATGGGTTATATAATGATATAAAAATTATGTAACATCCTTTCATTCATAGGATATACTATAACAAAATCATAATGACAGAAGCCTATTTTTAAATGTTTTTTATTTTTAGAAATTTCTATTATACCCATTACATTTCACATTTTATGGTATGATTAATGACTATGATATTGTGGAACATATATGTATGATTTTATTATTTGACGAGTGGAACATATATATCTCTCTAATGCATTGAGTAATAATTTAAATATCATGAGATATAAATTAATTGATCAAGGAGTTAACTTGGTTTAGTATGATATGGATCTAATATGAGGTGATATTATTTTAGTAATACATGAATGGAACGTGGAGTTAACCATGTTCAATAACTATTTACTCTACGTTGGTCTTGGGAGTGAGACATGACTAATATGGAAATGATTATCTATACATATGTGAATGACACAAATTAAATGACATTGTATCTCACCGATCATGTTCATTGACTCCATTATGAATAATGTTTATGAACATCCAATATTTATTCCATGACTCGTGATTATTAACTTTTTTATTCAATTTATGATTTTTAAATGTTATGATAATGTTCTCATATGATTATATTCATTTAATTCATAAAAATATCTATTATCTCCCATTTTGATCATCAGAGATCACCCATTCTAATGTTTCCTTTCACATGATTATGAAGACATATATTATGTATGACATGTTTATGAAGGGTTCAAATTTATGTATAATTTTTTTGTGATATGTTTCTGTAAACTTATGAATAAGTTTTAATGTTTCCATATTTCAATTTTACTAATATAATATGGTTCTCATCACTATATTAATGTAAGGATATAAATATTTTCTAAAATGATGTAATGTCAATTTATAAAAATATTGGGTTATTGTATTTTGATTTAGAGAAAATGTTTAGTTAAGCTTTAGAATCAAGGATTACAAAGTAGTTGTGAGATGCCTACAGACATGTATATGGATAATACTCATGAGGACCCCCAGTATATGAAATTTTCATTCTATTTTTGTAAATGATAGAGTGAATTTTTTGAAATAAATACATCTATGTGTGGATTCTGCATGTAGACATGGCTCAACCATAGATATAGCTTAGGGTAACAACCCCAGAAACAATGTATTAATCAAGACACAATCATGAATTGGTGCATAAAAACGGGACCTTCTTCAAACCTAGTTTAACTCAATCAGATTATACTCTATGGAAATATAAAAACAATATATGAAAAATTATAATTTATTTAAATATGTTATTTTTATTAATGGAAGATGATAATATATTACAAACATATATTATATAATTTTTCATAATATACACTTGATATAAGTGATTATTCTTAATTATATGCTTCCCAAATATGATTTCATACACTGTTATTTTTGGTCTTATTAACAGAATAGAACCTAAAAAACCACATTAATAGAGATTTTGATAGGAAATGAAACGATTATGCTCCTAAATTTCAAAATTTTATTAGAGAAATAATAAAAAATATCATTTCTATGATCAGAAATTTTTTTCATGATATGAATTATGAAGGTATTCCAAAAGAAAAATATAGATAAAAAATGTATTTTGTCTACATAATAAAGAAACTTCCACCATCTATAATTAATTCTTATAATTCTATAGTTTGTAAAAAAATTATAACTTCCAATAAAAATATTTTCTCTATTTTCTAGTGTTTAGAAGATGAAAAATTCATTTTGGTGTTTACTATTTTGAAGGTGATCTAGATCAATGGTGAAATCATATCAAGAATATGTGTTAATAGGTATAAATTGGTTTAATGGATCTATATTTGTTCATCAACAAATTTATCTGTATGTAATTTCCTTGGGTTCTTCATATGAATATAATGAAATAGTTCTTGGACTTATGAATGACGGGCCATGAATCAATTTGAATCTATGTGGAAAATATTATAAGACACATGATGTATTCTTCTTGTATTATAATACAACATGTTTGTACGGTTGATAAAGTCTTAATTGGCATAAAAAATAAGTTTATGATTGGAAGTTTCTATAAAAATCCACAATTACTATGAAGATATTATTTTAATGGAAATCAAGGTGGAAGTAGAGGTTGCAGTTATGTTTAAATCGCATGATTTTGAAAATAAAGGGAATATAGAGTTGAATGGAAGACCTAAGAACTGTGGAGGGAATAATATGAGCATTCCATTATAGTTTAAGTGCTGGAATTATAATTAATGAAATTATTGAATGGGTAATAATACATATTTTAAGACTTTAAGTGATGTAAATCAGGAAATTTCAATCAAATGTGATGAGAAAAAGTTATTTAATGATAAAAATACATGGAATTATTCAATGAATAATATTACCACACATTAGAGATTCAAGTCTATGGAGAATGGGGAATACGTTAACCACTTCACAAGAATGATGATAAATGATGTTGATCGATGTTATAATCATCTTATAAAAAGAGATAAAGACTAATATATTGAGATCATTATTTCTGAAAATGGGTGAGAAAATGTTGTGGTGAAAGGTACACTAACCATATACACTATAATGATTAATATCTTATTTAAAACAACATCTTCCAATTATTTCATATCTTTATAATTTTTTAGGAGTATCAATATGACACTAAAATCAATTGATGTGGTTTTAGTAGTGAAAACCCCTAATGTTATGATGAGCACATCTCAAGTGTAGTAATATTCTATGGTTGATGTTTCTGGGAATGAACTTCCTAAAAAATCTTATTATTCCTCCTCTGGATTATTTTTATGTCACCCTAGTGAATGATTGGATTTCTCTACCTAAATCTCATATTTTTTTGAGGAAGGGATTTTATATTTCACATTCTAAACCTGCCATCAATTTCCTATCAATGTGATGATATGTAAAAAAATCACATAGAAATCACATCTATTTTATGGATATTAATTCTAATTTAGATGGGGTTTTTTCATAACTGGTTGGGGAGAAACATGAAATAAAATGATCATAAAATGTTCATGAATTATTTTATGTGTTTATGGAAGAGATTCATCACATTCCACAAAAATATGATATTGAGATTCTAATAGAACTCATACAAGATGAGAAACTAAATTAATATACTCCCTATAGAATAATCCCCATTGATTATTAGGAATTGAATATGTAACACAAAGAAAACCAAGATAAGGGATTCATTGGGCTTGGTATGTCACCTTATGGTACACCAATTATTTTTGGTAATATTAATAATGGATAAATATGTCATTCTATTGATAATTAGGAGGAGAACAAGGTAGAAATTAAGAACCATAATAATATTCCCAGTATTGATGACTTTTTTGGATCAGTATCATAGAGATATACTATTTTCCTGTATTTTTAATTGTTTTGGATATGAAAAAGTTAGGGTAAATAAGTAGGACATAACAAATATTAATTTCAATACATATACTGGACACTTTGAATATATAGTGATACATTTTTATCTTACTAATGCACCAAATATCATTATGAATATAATAAATGTAGTCTTTATAGATTACATTGATTAGTTTGTGGAAGTATTCATAGATGATATTATTATCTTCCCAAATATCAAGGAAGAGCCTGAAGGTGACATGATAAATTTACGAAAAACCCTATGGAAAGAGATACTATATTACAAATTTACAAGTGTAATTTTTTGTAGAAAAATAATTCATTTTTGGGTTACATGATTTGAAGAGAGGTTATATTATTATATCCATCAATGATAGATATTGTTGAATGTTTTACCAAATCCCCACGGTTACTAATATATATTTTTATTAAGTTACATGAATTTTATATATTGTGTTTGTAGAATTATTCATGACTATCTAATATTCTGATTAAGTTGACTACGAAGGGATATATGTTCCTGTGTATAGATTAATGTGATAAATATTTCATAAAACTGAATATATTGTTAGTCCATAGAACTATGATTACATTACCACTCGTATATAAGTTGTTTTAATCTATAATGATGCATCTATGCAGGTATTGAGATGTTATCTTATTCAAATAATATACATTAATCCTATTCCATGTTAAAATTAAATATTAGTTAGAATAGATATCCAAAATATGATTTTATGGTAGCTATAATAGTAATTTCATTAAAGACAATGATAATTTTCATTATGGAAAAAATGTGTTATATATACTGATATTAATTGTTTGATATACATATTCATATATAAGGGGTTGAATGTGTGAAAGAAAATATGGTTAGAGCTGATTAATGATTATGACTGCACAATATAGTATAATCATTGGAAAGTGAACAAGGTGGAAAATTGTTTTCATCGAATAGTTTATTCTAGAATATCAATGATTAGGATCCCAAAAAGATCTATTATTTTCCCATTTGTAAAAGACTGATGCGAACATCCTGATGGTTGGGGGAAATTATTAACTTACTCAATAGAATTTTTAACCAGATATTAACATAATGATGAAGTGGTAAAAAATGAAGATATACAGTCATAAATGAATCATATAAATGTCACTCTACATTACCTTAATACTGATGAAATGATAATTAATAGGAACTGTGAATCTTCTCCATCCATACTAGACATAAATAAGGTGTTTTTAGAGAAAGTTCATAGATCTTCATTATCTTTTCATCTTGGATGTCTGAATATTTTGGAGACTAGAAAGAATACTTATAATAAGATTAAATGAAGAGTTATATCATATAGTTTGTATCTTATTTATTGGTACTACAAATAGTTGAGGAAGAAAGATAAATGCCTAAGGGGACTTTGCATCCACTATCCATACGAGAATGAAAATTGTATAACATAACTATGTACATTTTTTATTAGTCTCCCCAAAATGTCTAGAGGATATAATTCTATCTTGGTTGTAGCTTAATGCCATACTCATTCATCACACTTCATCGCTACCATATAATAGTTCTCTATATAGAATAATTCTAAGATAAACATTATGGAAGCAGTAGTGTTTTATGGGGTGCCACATCCCATTTAATCTAATCCGTATCTGAGGATTATCAAATTGTTCGGGTGAATTCTTCAGCAAGATATTGATATGAAATGGATTTTTTAGAACAACCTTATATTCATAGAAATATATTCAGTATGAGATAACAATTAAAAACATCATGACATATTGAGATATTATTATTTTAATGTCAATGATTTTTTGGATCAACATGATCCTCTGTTTGTGTTTTCATACAATAAATGATTTCAGTCAAGAAATAAACTATCTCCTTATGAATCTCTCTATAGAATTAAATGTAGATTTCTTATACGGTGTAATGAATCCAAGGAGGAAATTTTATCTGTAATTTAGATAGATGAAGATATGTGGATATGGTTAGATCCACTCAGTATCATATCAATGAGGCTCAATATCAGATGAAAACCTATGGTGAAAATTGACGATATGATCTAGAATATCAATTTGAGGTTAAGGTATTTCTATATGAATTTACAACTATAATGCTTATGAGATTCATGTAGAATAGGAAACTAATACCTAGGTATATCGGTCACTTTAAATTTATTGATCTTATCATAACAGTTGCCTATTCCTTGGTGCTTCCCAATAACCTATCTTTAGTCAATGATGTGTTCCCTGCACCTCTCTTAGTGAAGTAAATACT
Organism: Viscum album; assembly: GCA_963277665.1. Classification (NCBI taxonomy): domain Eukaryota; kingdom Viridiplantae; phylum Streptophyta; class Magnoliopsida; order Santalales; family Viscaceae; genus Viscum; species Viscum album. Next base: position 1,986,521,108 of record OY728119.1, read on the forward strand.
TAACCCTTCATAGGATCTAAAAATAGATTTAATACCACTAGAGAAAGATGTTTCTTGTGAGATACTACATGTGGTGAGGTAGGATTGTACATAGAAAGTTCTACAAAACATGGACACTTGGTGGGTCCTAGTTTTGTGCTGACTAAACCTGTTTTTTTGGATTGTATGTGTGATCAGAATGATATGATAAAGAAGAATTATCTTCATTTATATATATCAATGTGATGAATTTTGAGGGAGAAATTAATTTTATGGTGGGGGAGTAACACCCTGAGTTATTTTTGAATTATTATTTTTTCAGATAAATTAAAATTTATTGATGTAATGTTTTTCATTAAACACTAATTAAATATTGAATTAAAATATATTCAGGATTATCATTCACTACACACAACATTTAGTTAGTGTATCTAACACACAAAATTGAGTTTTTACTAACATTAAAATATTATTAATATATTCATTTCAACAAGAATATTATAACATTTCCAGCAAACATAGTAATATAAATTTTAATAACTAATTTTAAAATTTTAATTATTTTTCTTTTATATAACGAATAAAAATTTATAACGAAATGTATTATTTTCAGTAATTGGATTTTATGTTCTGAAAATACCTTTTTCTCAAAAACATTTTTTAATTTTATTTTTGTAAAAAATAATAAAATTTATTATTGACGCATTTAGAATACAAATTTTATTAAAAAAATCATTTTTTAATACCTTTGTAAAAATTATTTATTTTATTTCATATTTATTTTATTTCGTAATTTTATATATATATATATATATATTCATTTATTTGTATATTTATTTATATATTTATTTGTCTATTTATTTTTCGTATTTATTTTTCGTATTTATTTATATATTTATTTGTCTATTTATTTTTCGTATTTATTTATATATTTATTTTATTTATTTATTTATTTTATTTATTTATTCATGCATGCTCATCCCATGCACATGCACATGCACATGCATACCCATGCAATATAAAGAAATTCTGCGTTTGGTGAGATTTAAACCCCTAACCTCTTGCATATTTTCCAAAGACTTTACCACTCCAGTAAGCTCGCCATGTGGTTACTAAACAGAATTTAATATACTTATATATATTATTTGAAAAAACAAATAATACATAAATAATAGATATAAACTCAATAATAATAAATAATAAATAATAAATAATAAATAATAAATAATAAAAAATAAAAAATAAATAAGGAATAAGGAATAATAAATATAAATAATAAATAATAAATAAATATAAATAATAAATAATAAATAATAAATAATAAATAATAAATATAAATAGTAAATAAATATAAATAATAAATAATAAATAATAAATAAATATAAATAATAAATAATAAATAATAAAAAAATATAAATAATAAATAATAAATAAATATAAAAATAAATAATAAATAAATATAAATAATAAATAATAAATAAATTTAAATAATAAATAAATATAAATAATAAATAAATATAAATAATAAATAAATATAAATATAAATAAATATAAATAATAAATAATAAATAAATAAATAAATAAAAATAATAAATAAAAATAAATAATAAATAAATATAAATAATAAATATTAAATAATAACTAATAACTAATAAATAAAAATAAATAATAAATATTAAATATTAAATAATAAATAATAAATAATAAATAATAAATAATAAATAATAAATAAATTATAAATAATAAATAAATTATAAATAATAAATAAATATAAATTATTAATAATAAATAAATATAAATAATAAATAATAAATAATAAATAAATATAAATAATAAATAATATATAATAAATAATAAAAAAATATAAATAATAAATAATAAATAATAAATAATAAATAAATATAAATAATAAATAGTAAATAATAACTAATAAATGAGAACTAATAAATAAATATAAATAATGAATAATAAATAATGAATAATAAATAATAAATAACAAATAATAAATAAATATAAATAATAAATAATAAATAATAAATAATAAATGAATATAAATAATAAATAATAAATAGAAAATAATAAATAATAAATTAATATAAATAATAAATAATAAATAATAAATAAATATATATAATAAATAATAAATAATAAATAATAAATATAAATATAAATAATAAAGAATAACTAATAACTAATAAATAATAAATAAATATAAATAATAAATAATAACTAATAAATAATAACTAATAACTAATTATAAATAATAAATAAATAATAAATAAATAATAAATAATAAATAATAAATAAATATAAATATAAATCATAAATAAATATAAATAATAAATAATAAATAAATATCAATAATAAATAATAAAAAATAAATAAATATAAAAAATAAAAAATAAATAAATATAAATAATAAATAATAAATAAATATAAATAATAAATATAAATAATTAATAATTAATAAAAAATAAATATAAATAATAAATAAAAATAAATAATAAATAATAAATAATAACTAATAACTAATAAATAATAACTAATAAATAATTATAAATAATAAATAAAAATAATAATTAATAAATATTAAATAATAAATAATTAATTATAAATAAATATAAATAATAAATAATAAATAAATAATAAATAATAAATAATAAATAAATATAAATAATAAATATAAATAAATATAAATAAATATAAATAAATATAAATAACAAATAATAAATAAATATATATAATAAATAAAAATAAATAATAAATAAATATAAATAATAAATAATAAATAATAAATAATAACTAATAAATAATAAATAATAAATAAATATAAATAATAAATAATAAATAAATATAAATAATAAATAATAAATAATAAATATATAAAAATAATAAATAATAAATAGAAAATAATAAATAATAAATAAATATAAATAATAAATAATAAATAATAAATATAAATAATAAATAATAAATAAATATAAATAATAAATAAATAATAAATAATAAATAAATATAAATAATAAATAATAAATAATAAATAAATATAAATAATAAATAATAAATAATAAATAATAACTAATAAATAATAAATAATAAATATATATAAATAATAAATATATATCTATTTATTATTTATTATTTATATTTATTATTCCTTATTCCTTATTTATTTTTTATTTTTTATTTTTTATTATTTCTTATTATTGAGTTTATGTCTATTATTTATTTTTTATTTTTTTTATTTTTTATTTTTTATTTTTTATTTATTATTTATTATTTATTATTTATTATTTATTATTAATATTTATATTTATATATTATTTATATTTTATTATTTTTTTATTATTTATTATTTATTATTTATTATTATTGAGTTTATATTTTTTATTTTTTATTTATTAATAATTATTTATTATTTTTTATTTTTTATTTTTTATTTTTTATTTTTTATTTTTTATTTTTTATTTTTTATTTATTATTTTTTATTTATTATTTATTATTTATATGTATATTTATTATTCCTTATTTCTTATTTATTTTTTTATTTTTTATTTTTTATTATTTATTATTTATTTATGTATTTATTTATTTTATTTCGTATTTATTTTATTTCGTAATTTTATATATTTATTTATATATATATATATATATTCATTTATTTGTATATTTATTTATATATTTATTTGTCTATTTATTTTTCGTATTTATTTTTCGTATTTATTTATATATTTATTTGTCTATTTATTTTTCGTATTTATTTATATATTTATTTTATTTATAATAAATATAATAAATAATAAATATAAATAATATTAAAAATATATAATAAATATAAATAAATAAAAAAATATATTTATTTTTCGTATTTATTTGTATATTTATTTATATATTTATTTATTTATTTTTTCGTATTTATTTATATATTTATTATTTATTATTTATTATTTATTATTTATATTTATTTATTATTTATTATTTATATTTATTTATTATTTATTATTTATTATTTATTATTTATTAGTTATTGTTTATTGTTTATTATTTATTATTTATATTTATGTATTATTTATTATTTATTATTTATATTTATTTATTATTTATTATTTATTTTTATTAGTTATTATTTATTGTTTATATTTATTTATTATTTATTATTTATTATTTATTATTTATATTAATTTATTATTTATTATTTTCTATTTATTATTTATTATTTATCTTTATTTATTATTTATTATTTATTATTTATTATTTATATTTATTTATAATTTGTTATTTATTATTTATTATTCATTATTTATTATTCATTATTTATATTTATTTATTAGTTCTCATTTATTAGTTGTTATTTATTATTTATTATTTATATTTATTTATTATTTATTATTTATTATTTATTATTTATATTTTTTTATTATTTATTATTTATTATTTATTATTTATATTTATTTATTATTTATTATTTATTATTTATATTTATATTTATTTATTATTTATAATTTATATTTATTTATTATTTATAATTTATTTATTATTTATTATTTATTATTTATTATTATTTATTTATTATTGATTATTTATTTTTATTTATTAGTTATTAGTTATTATTTATTATTTATTATTTATATTTATTTATTATTTATTTTTATTTATTATTTTTATTTATTTATTTATTTATTATTTATTATTTATATTTATTTATATTTATATTTATTTATTATTTATATTTATTTATTATTTAAATTTATTTATTATTTATTATTTATATTTATTTATTATTTATTTTTATATTTATTTATTATTTATTATTTATATTTTTTTAGTATTTATTATTTATTATTTATATTTATTTATTATTTATTATTTATATTTATTTACTATTTATATTTATTTATTATTTATTATTTATTATTTATTATTTATTATTTATTATTTATTATTTATATTTATTTATTATTTATTATTTATATTTATTATTTATATTTATTATTCCTTATTCTTTATTTATTTTTTATTATTTATTATTTATTATTTATTATTTATTATTTATTATTTATTATTATTGAGTTTATATCTATTATTTATGTATTATTTGTTTTTTCAAATAATATATATAAGTATATTAAATTCTGTTTAGTAACCACATGGCGAGCTTACTGGAGTGGTAAAGTCTTTGGAAAATATGCAAGAGGTTAGGGGTTTAAATCTCACCAAACGCAGAATTTCTTTATATTGCATGGGTATGCATGTGCATGTGCATGTGCATGGGATGAGCATGCATGAATAAATAAATAAAATAAATAAATAAATAAAATAAATATATAAATAAATACGAAAAATAAATAGACAAATAAATATATAAATAAATACTAAAAATAAATACGAAAAATAAATACGAAAAATAAATAGACAAATAAATATATAAGTAAATATACAAATAAATGAATATATATATATATTTATATAAAATTACGAAATAAAATAAATACGAAATAAATATAAATAATAAATAATAAATAAATATAAATAATAATTAATAAATAATAAATAATAAATAAATATAAATAATAAATATAAATAAATATAAATAAATAGTAAATAGTAAATAATAAATAAAATATATATATATATATAATAAATAAAAATAAATAAAATATAAATATAAATAATAAATAATAAATAATAACTAATAACTAATAACTAATAACTAATAAATAAATATAAATAATAAATAATAAATAAATATAAATAATAAATAATAAATAATAAATAATAAATAATAAATAAATATAAATAATAAATAATAAATAATAACTAATAAATAAATATAAATAATTAATAATTAATAATGGATAATAAATAATAAATAATAAATAATAAATAAATATAAATAATAAATAATAAATAGAAAATAATAAATAATAAATATTTATAAATATAAATAATAAATAATAAATAAATATAAGTAATAAATAATAAATAAATATAAATAATAATTAAAAAATAAAAATAAATAATAAATAAATATAAATATAAATAAATATAAATAATAAATAAATATAAATAGCAAATAAAAATGAATAATAAATAAAAAATAAAAAAATGTAAATAATAAATAATAAATATATATAATAAATAAAATAAATAATAAATAAATAATAAATATAAATAATAAATAATAAATAAATAATAAATAATAAATAAATAATAAATAATAACTAATAAATAAATATAAATAATAATTAATAAATAATAAATAAATAATAAATAATAAATAATAAATAAATATAAATAATAATTAATAAATAAATATAAATAATAAAAATAAATAATAAATAATTAATAAATATAAATAATAAATAATAAATAATAAATATATATATATATATATATATATATATAAAATAAAAATAAATAAGAAATAAGAAATAATAATAAATAATAAATAAATAATAAATAATAAATAATAAATATATATAAATAATAAATAACAAATAAATATAAATAATAAATAATAAATAAATATCAATAATAAATAATAATAAATAATAAATAATAAATATAAATAATAAAAATAAATATATATAATAAATAAAATAAATAATAAATAATAAATAAATATAAATAATAAATAATAAATAATAAATAAATAATAAATAATAAGTAATAAATAAATATAAATAATGATTAATAAATAAATATAAATAATAAAAATAAATAATAAATAATAAATAAATATAAATAACAAATAATAAATAATAAATAAATATAAATAATAATAATAAATAATAAATAATAAATATATATATAAAAAAAATAAAAATAAATAAGAAATAATAAATAATAATAAATAATAAATAAATAACAAATAATAAATAATAAATAAATATAAATAATAAATAATAAATAAATTATAAATTATAAATAAATAATAAATAATAAATAATAAATAATAAATAATAACTAATAAATATAAATAATGAATAATAAATAATAAATAATAAATAATAAATAATAAATAATAAATAAATATAAATAATAACTAATAACTAATAAATAAATAATAAATAATAAATAATAAATAATAAATAATAAATAATAAATAATAAATAATAAATAAATATAAATAATAAATAATAAGTAATAAATAATAAATAAATATTAATAATAAATAATAAATAATAACTAATAAATAATAACTAATAAATAATAATAAATAATAAATAATAAATAATAAATAATAAATAATTATAAATAATAAATAATAAGTAATAACTAATAAATAATAACTAATAAATAAATATAAATAATAATTAATAAATAAATATAAATAATAAAAATAAATAATAAATAATAAATAAATATAAATAATAAATATATATATATATATATATATATATAAAATAAAAATAAATAAAAAATAAAAATAAATAATAAATAATAAATAATAAATAATAAATAATAAATAATAAATAATAAATAATAAATAATAAATAATAAATAATAAATAATAAATATTTATTATTGATATTTATTTATTAATTATTATTTATATTTATTTATTATTTATTATTTTTTAGTTATTATTTATTATTTATTATTTATTATTTATTATATATTTTTTTTTTTATTTATTTTTATTTTTTTTATATATATATATTTATTATTTATTATTTATTATTTAACTAATAAATAATAACTAATAAATAATAAATAATAACTAATAAATAATAAATAATAAATAAATATAAATAATAATTAATAAATAAATAAATATAAATAATAAATAATAAATAATAAATAAATAATAAATAAATATAAATAATAACTAATAAATAATAAATAATAAATAAATATAAATAATAATTAATAAATAAATAAATATAAATAATAAATAATAAATAATAAATAAATAATAAATAAATATAAATAATAAATAAATATAAATAATAAATAATAAATAAATATAAATAATAAATAATAAATAAATATAAATAATAAATATAAATAATTAATAATTAATAATAAATAAATATAAATAGTAAATAATAAATAATACATAAATATAAATAATTATTTATTATTTATTATTTATTATTTATTATTTATATTTATTTATTAGTTATTAGTTATTATTTATTATTTATTAATTATTATTCATTATTTATTATTCATTATTTATATTTATTTATTAGTTATTAGTTATTATTTATTATTTATTTATAATTTATTATTTATTTATTATTTATTATTTATTATATTGATTATTTATTATATATATTTATTATTTATTATTTATATTTATTTATTATTTATTATTTAAATTTATTTATTTTTATTATTTTTATTTATTTATTATTTATTATTTATTATTTATTATTTATTATTTATTATTTATATTTTTTTTATTATTTATATTTATTTATATTTATTTATTATTTATTATTTATATTTATTTATTATTTATTATTTAAATTTATTTTTTATTTATTTTTTATTTTTATTTTTTTTATTTATTTTTTATTTATTATTTATTATTTATTATTTTTATTTATATTTATCATTATTTATTATTTTCTATTTTCTATTTATTATTTCTATTTATTTATTATTTATATTTATTATTTATTTATTATTTATTATTTATATTTATTTATTATTTATTATTTATTAGTTATTATTTATTAGTTATTTGTTATTAGTTATTATTTATTATTTATATTTATTTATTATTTACTATTTATTATTTATATTTATTTATTATTTATTATTTATATTTATTTATTATTTATTATTTATTATTTATTATTTATATTTATTTACTATTTATATCTATTTATTATTTATTATTTATTAGTTATTATTTATTTTTTATTTTTTAATATTTAATATTTTTTATTTTTTATTTATTATTTATTATTTATTATTATTTATTATTATTTATTTATTATTTATTATTTATATTTATATTTATTTATTATTTATTATTTATATTTATTATTCCTTATTCATTATTTATTTTTTATTTTTCATTATTTATTATTTATTATTTATTATTTATTATTTATTATTATTGAGTTTATATCTATTATTTTTGTATTATTTGTTTTTTCAATTAATATATATAAGTATATTAAATTCTGTTTATTAACCACATGGTGAGCTTGCTGGAGTGGTAAAGTCTTTGGAAAATATGCAAGAGGTTAGAGGTTCAAATCTCACCAAATGCAGAATTTCTTTATATTGAATGGGTATGCATGTGCATGAGCATGTGCATGTGCGTGTGCAGGTGCATGGGATGTGCATGCATGGATGAATAAATAAATAAATAAATACGAAATAAAGTAAATAAAATAAATACGAAATAAAATAAATAAATACAAAAAATAAATAAATAAAATAAAATAAAATAAAATAAATATATAAATAAATACGTAAAATAAATAGACAATTAAATATATAAATAAATATATAAATAAATATATAAATATATATATATATATATATATATATAAATAAATATATAAAATTAAAAATTAAAAAAATTAAAAAAAAAATTAAAAAAAATTAAAAAATAAAGAAATAAAAAGAACCGCCGCTAAAAAATCGCCGCGAAACGTTCTGCGACGGTTTTGAAAACCGCCGCGAAATAGTTTCCCGACGCACGATTTAGCGGCGGTTTAAACCGCCGCGAAACGAAAAAAAACCACCGATAAATGCCTTTTTTGCCGTAGTGTAATATATGGTCTTTTTCAAACCACATTACTATATGTTTTGTGGTCATTGAATTTCTCAAAATAATTAAAATCCTTCTTATTAGTTTTTTTTGTTATTATCTATCACTATATGACCATTATGATTTACTCAATTTCAATATTTTCACTTCTCACTATGGCTCTTGTATTGAAAAACATATTTTTTTAATTTTCTTGGTAACCGTTGTATATCACATTCCACCTTTTTTAAAGGATGTTTCATTATCAATATTTATGATATATGTTTAAAAAATATAATCTAAAATATTTAAAATAATTCATTTATTTTCATATGTTTTGTATTCCACTCCATGGAATTTATTTTGAAAATGTTTTAAACCCATGAGATTATGTATAACAGAAACGATTGAGGATCAAATTTCTGAAATTGGTGTATAAATAAATGTGGAAAAAATGTATTTTTAATTGTAAATATATTTCATATATTTTTAAAATTTATAAAGATAAATTTATAGATCTATATTATTTAAAATAATTTTAGGTATCTTTTTAATTAAGGGAAAAAGTTTTTTCTCTTAATATATAATGTTTTTCAGTTATTATATTGTATAATTTAAAACAATAATATTGAAACTATTTATTGTGAATTAGAAATAATTAAAAAAATATTTTAATTTATAATATTAAAAATATCAAAGGATAATTTTTTTGGAAGTGTTCTGAAATATTTGATTTGTCAGTATATATTAATAAATTATTATTATTAGTTAGAACATTCGTTTATTTTAATGTATTTTCATTTCAGGTATATAAACACACATTAGTTTTTTTGTTGGACTTAAAATTTCATTTTTTAATTATTGTTAAATATAATTAAATATGATATATTATAATAAACATTTTATTTGAATATTGAATAAAAATTATTTAAAAAAAATTAATTTTATGAAAACCTATTTTTCATCACATTTTGATGGTTTCTTTTAATTTCTCAAAATATAATTATTTAATTTGATAAAATAGACCCCATATTTTGTACAATTGTGTTTATTTGGGAAAATAATCTCCATAATTTGTTTTCATTATAAATATAACTATAAAATTTAATTGACTTCAGTTTTTGTAAATTTAGTAATTAATTTTTAAAATAACATGATAAAGACATGAAATGAACATAACACCTACCATAATTATACTTTATTTGGGATAATAAAAAATCCTCCTATAATATTTTATGTAATAGATATTTTATTCCATTTATCTTTGAAAATGTGTTATGTATTATTTTAAGTTTTGAAAAATACAACATATCACTCTCTTAATTTTAAATTGCCCTTATACAATCTTATTACGATAAAATATGTTTTTAAAAAGTAGTAATTATTATTTAGAGAGTAATGAGTTTTTTATGATGGTTCTTTATATTAATTTTATGTGGTAAAATATTTTCCCTAGATCTTATGTAACGCTAACGTCATTCTTCTAAAAATAGCAGAAAAAAATAAATGAATTTAAAACATTAAAATTATAATTTAGGAGATTAATTATTATTTTTTATGAATTTTATTGTTAATATTATTATTTTAATGGCTATAAAACTAATAATATATTAATTTAATTTTTTCCTTATTTTAAATTAAATGTTATGTGAATTATTTTAATAATGACATTAGTAGTATTTTATTTTAATATAGCTTATTATATTATTTAAAAACCTAACAAAAATCCTGATGGCCTTTATGGTGATAACTATTCTGAAATTTTATCCTATTTCAATTTATAAACCCTATTTTATCTTAAAAGTGTATTTGTAAAAATAATATGTTGAAAAAAAAATTCATCGCTATTATGGGCTATATCTATTAATTTAAGGGTTAGTCCAAATTCTAATTTTAAAATGATACATAAACCTATTAAAACTTACTTCATGATTATATTAAGACCATATCCTCTAAATATTATATTAAATTTAATTTTTGAACCACCTTATATGAGTGATATATAAGTTATATTAAAATATCACTTACATTTAGAAATCTTCTCCTCAACTTAGTTATAAATTTACACACCCTATATTGTCCAATAAATTTTTTTTAGCTTATATAAGTATTGTTTTTTCATAAAATTCCTCACAGTGGTTTATTTGTTTTTGTGGCTTAATAAAACCATAAAGGGATTAAGTTGTAAAGTAAATGAGGTTCTTTGAAGAATAAGTATAGATTTTAAAAGAATTTTTTAGTTTTATTTCATCATCTACCATCATTCGTGTGTTTGGTAGACTACCACTGCCTGAACTGATATAATTCCACTTCCATCACCACCTCTAATGGTTTTGTAAAAGGATAAATTTAATTTATGTAAATAATTTCTATGAAATAATATCTATAATTTAAATATAATTTATAGTATACTTTAAAACCCTTTAAATATTTGAAAATTGTTAAAATTTATCGGGCATATATATGGATTACAACCTCCCTGAAGTGGCTAGTTTTCCATCTCTTTTTCACATGGATACTTTATATATGTATATTTAAATATATACTCTAATATTTATGATTTAACTATAATTATTTAATTATATAATTATCAAAATCTTCATTTCTTCATACAATTTAAAAAATTGACTAGTTACACATGTGTGTCTATGACCCAACGTCAATATGATTCTTATAAAATTAATTTTGAAGAACCATCTCTAACAGTTTTTTTAAATGTTTAATTAATGATAAAATTTAAAAATATTTCGTGATCATTATAATTTAGAAGATGGAAAAACGAACACTTTGATCCGGACCAACACATTAAATCTGTTTTTTAATTATGATTCAAATATACTCAAAACACCAGATGTGGACATAACATATTGAGTAATTAAATTTAAAATTGCAATAAATAATAAAATAGAAATCATAAAAATTAATTAATAAGATACTTAATTTACTAAATAACTGATTGATAAAATTTTATTTAAAATATCTAAAGGAAATAAATCTATTTTCTTGACTCAAAGTATGTGATTTCACCAGAATTTACATTCATTGAGAAATATTTTAAGGACATGTATATGATTTCATTTATGTTTGGTGTATTTTTCGAGTTTTATCTATTATATTAATACTTGTTCACAATTCATGTCATTTTAATTTTAAATTACATTTATTCATTCCAAGGGGATTTGAAATAATTGTTACGAATTGGTAAGGGGATTCTTAAAAGAATTTCAAATCATTAGGTTATACATCAACTTCATTGAATTTTTCATTACAATATTATCATTGAATGAATCTATAAATTTTTATATTCAATATTTCCTCATATTTATTATGATTTTCATAGGTTATCAATATTAATTTATGAATTTATTATCTATTCAAAAATTATGATCTTTATAAGGGTTTCTTTGTCTCAACCTCATTTTCAAGAGACATTTTTCTTGTCATGTAAATTAATTTTATTATATCGTGTACATATTTCATCACAAATGAAATTCTGAATATTATCTCATGACAATAATCAGATTTTATAACTATATCATAGTCTTATTTTCAACGAATTTTTATTTTAAATTGACAAAATTGGTAATCCCCTTATGTTAAAATATCATTTAATTCTATGATTATTTATGTAATAGTTTCCTTTAGAGGGAATCATAATATTATATTTTATTAAATAGCTCAATTTTATTCAGAACTTTTTTTGAGTTTTCTTTCAATGTTTAATTTCTATTTCATCCACTATTTTATTATGATACGTCAAAAATTCTTTTTTATGTTATTCTTATATTTTTCATATTTCAGACAATGAATATTTATTTTTCTTATCAATGTTACAAAAATGTTTTTCATGATTGTTCTTTTCCAAAAAAATCTAATAATATTTAAAATTATCCTTCAATACCTTTAAAAAGGTCTTAAAATTATTTTTCATATTATTATCCTAATGGGTGAATTTTTAATATCTTTGATAAAACATGAAAAAAAATATTTAGATTATTGTTTATAAAATTTAATGATTTTGACATAATCTTTATCATTATTTTTAGTGAACCTTCCATTTTATGTTTTTAATTTCATTTTCTAAAAATTATAATTTAAAATAATTCTTAAAATATTTAGTCTTTAGAATTGATTTTCATCATAGAATGGTTATTATCCTCTAATCGGTTTTTAATTATCATTTTCCTGTATTTATATCAACTAATGATAGCTACCCTTGATTTTACTTATTCCCTAATAGGAATATGATTTAACGATTCCATCATAATTTGTTCTTTAGATATATTATTTTTATTTAATAATTTTTTTGGGTTAATCAATTGATTGATGGTATAATGCCCTTTTCAATGATTTTATAATGGAAAAAAGATGTAATATAATAATAATTATTATTATCGATAATAGAAATTATTTATGATAATGGGTGGTAAAATTGTAAATCATGATATAATTATACCACTATATTCCCAAGATGGTTGATCTCGAAATAACACTTCCATACCTTGGAAAAATGGAAAACATAAATCAGTTATAGATATTTCCCTATAGATTATTAAAATTTAACGATTTGGTTATTGATTTTTATGAGTGATTTAATGTGTGATATTTGACTCATGTTCCATGTTATTGATATTTTTTCTTTATTCATGGATAGTATTTTAATGTGTCATTTTCTTTAGGATTATTTTCAAAGGGCTCGTGATTATAGAAAAATAATAATACAGTCTTATGTTAATTTTGTATGGAATGTATGATCTTTGATTTATATGTATGAATTGTTTTCAGAGATTTTCATGTACTATAATTTTTTCATAATACACTTTGGATCATCCAATCCACATAGTTAGTAACTAATTTTTATTTTTTATGTTTAATCATAAATAGAATTTTAGCTCACCCTCCCAATTTTTTTGATTTACCTATGTTATAAAAAATTATGTTAAATAAATATTGACTAGAAAGGTTTCATGATTGATTAATTTTATGGTACATTTTTAGGAAACAATTAGAATTAAGTAAATATGGTTGTAGTGGGAGAAATTCTCATTCGAAGACAAGGGTGTTGTTAGGTTTATGTTTAACCCACATTCATAAAACCTAAAACCAAAATAATCCTTCGGAATGTAAGTGATATAATATTTCTACTTGATGTTGTATGTTTTGGATGGTTGTAATTTGGTCATGTATTCCAATATCAAAGACAAAAATTTTAAAAATAAGTTTTTTTACAAGATTGTGGGGTGTTTGTTTGGGGATATAATAATTTATTTCAGAGAAATGTTTTAGATATCATTTTATAATTTTATGTTTCCTTGGTAGGTTAACTAATTATTTATGGATAATATCATGAGTTTAAAATTTTATGATTGATCCTAATTTTAAGGGATGATTCAACACTTTTTTTTTATTTCATGGTCTTTTAATGTTATTAATGATACCACCCGACTAGTTGCATTGGGTTGGAGTATATCTAAACTTAGGGCTAATATTAAGGATTATGTCAGATGAAAACTATTACATTTTTTAGAAGTAAGAGGATTGGTATGAGATAGCCATTATGGTATAAAATTTATTTAATTTTCTAATTATTGAGGTTTATTTGATATTGGGTAATTTATTTAAAGAATGATTTAAGATAATACTTTTGGATCATTGTCAAAATTTTGAATACAATGGTATTTGTTTTATATTGGATACTTACAAATTTGGGATATTTTCTTATGTTGTCTTATCAATTTCTGTTTGGGTAAATATAAATAGATAATGAATATTTTTTTACCTTTTATGGATTATAAAATCCATTAGATGTTGATTTGACAACATTAGGCTTGATACTATTAATCTTGAATTATCATCTATAATAGAAAAAGATGACAATTATGTAATATATTGATTTATAATTTTCATGTATCTACCTTTCCTTAGGTAATTATTCTAGATGTTAATGGATTTAATAAATTTTCATAAAGAAATTTTTAAATAAAGTATTTATCTTATAACAATTATTTCTGATGAATTGATTATCATTTTTTATCTTTTTTGGTTTATGATTTTTTGGTAATATAATTTTTCATCTGTATTCAAATTATTATGATAAATGTTATTTTTGAATCTAAATCATTATAAAAATCCTGTTTTTATATATATATAAATTAAATTATTTTGTGGATCATTTATTTCATTACAAAATTACATACATAATAACTATACCCGTTTAGTGCCTTTACAAACATGGAAATCTAAACTCTGATTCATATGTGAGATACATTATCTCCCACTATGTTCTTTATAACATAATAAAATTATTATAAATATCATATACAATATATATCTTCATAACCTGTTAAAAGGTAACATAATAAATGGTGGTCTCAAATGATTATTTATGGAAATGATAAGAGATACGTAAGAATTACAAGATCTTAAGGGAATGTTAACATCGTAATAACATTTGAAAAATTATACCATACGTACAAAATATCATAATCATGAGTCATGAATTGAATATTGGAAGTTGATATGACATGATTCAAAATGGAATAACATAAAACTGTCCATGATTGTATAAGAAAAATAATTTATTGTATACCCATAAGAGTAGAAAAACAATTCGATATTCATCAGGAATGACTTCCATGACCATCATAGCAAACAATGTCTTGCCATGAACTGGGTTCACTCCCATATCTACATTTGTAATAATGATTCATGTTCACATCATGTATCATCCATCAATTTATAAACCATGTTAACTACCCATTCATGTATGATCTATATCATGATATATAGATCATTAACCAATGAATTAGAGGGCAATATAGGACCCATCTGACACATAATGAAATCAGGCATATCTATGCCACATGATCCGAAATATTCATGATATCATAACCCATGAAATGATATTGATATCATAAAAAATATCATGATATCAAAACAAATGAAAAATATTCTGGTTTCCTAATCCCTTCATTATCACATAACCCATAAAAATAAACATAATTCATAATCATTTTATCCTAATATAACTTGTGCATTAGAAAACTGTTTAAAAAAAAATTTCCAAAAAAACATCAGTCGTATAATGAAATAATATGAATTGTATCCATGAATTACATCAATAGTAAGTCGCAAGTAACAAAAAAGTTGTCATCATTAATGGATAATGATTTTAATCAATCCATTGGAATATTTCATGAATAAAATATCATTTTATCAATAAAAATGTTTTTAAAAAACATTAATCATTTATATAGAATATTTCATTTAAAATTACATTAAAAAATAATGGAATCATATATATAGTGATTGTTCATGATTCCATAATATTCCATTCATGTCGTACACCTTAAGTGGTGAAATGATGCCTCCGGTCTCTCCTACTCTGCTCTCTCTCGAGAGCCTCTTCTCCTACAGTTTCTTCTTCCTAGTGTTGGAGATTTCATTGTCAGCCATTGTTTCTTCTGCTCTTCATTCCATTATTGCAGCTTTATTTCTCTACGACCATGCATTTGTGGGCTTCTTCGGCTACTCTTTCGATCTTCACCATCTTGCATTACCCCATTCATGGTCCGACATAATGGTAATAAAGACCTATTGGGAGGTGTTGGTGGATGGTCGCAATGACACTCCTTCAGTCTTCTTAGTTTCGGCTTCCTCGGTTCATTCTTCTATGGATTCAGCCATGGTCTCTTTTTTCCTGTTTCTAGATGGTTATTTCATCAATTCCACTTCAATCCATGTGTTCCAGTTTCTCTTAGAGTTTCAGTCCTAGTGTTCCTCTATGTCCCTCAATGGATTTGTCTCTCCCTTGACCATTCTATTCCATTCCGTCCAGCCCTGGCCTCCCAGTTCATTTCTTCCTTCCAGTTCGGTCAGGTGTGATAGATTCCATGGAGGTTTTGGGAAGTGTATGGGGAGCAGTATGAGTCTATGAGTGGTGTAGATGACGGTGGATTTCCCTAATTTATTTTTCCTTGCATTTTTCCCCTATGATAATGGCTTTGGTTCTCTCTCTTTGCGGATGTTTGTTTTCTGTGGTGGAAATTGCTTGAATCGGGGCTTGTTTATTTTTATATGGATTTTGTATAGTTCATCTTTCTCAATGTCATCAGCTATGTGTTTTTTGTATCAGGTTTTTGGTTATATTCTCTCATGGTTATGATGGCCGCCATTCAGGTTTTTCATGATGGTATTGGGATTTCCCACCAGCCAGAGACGACGATGATGTTGAAGTTTAACGACTTCATGGTTGTGGCGATGGATCTCGATGAAGTGGACACTGTTGAAGGTTTTCGATTATCTTATTTGACGGTGAGTATGGAGACAATGATGGAACTAAAGATGGAGGATGATAGTGACCTGACCAACCTCTTGGTTCTAGGCCCCACCTCGTGATGGATGAGATTCAGGTGCGTAAGATCGTGGCTCAAGGTGGATAATGGCGGTTTTCCTGAATCATGATTTTGGAAATTTGAATGTTGGAACTTTTGAATTTTGAATGTGTCGTGCTTGGTTTATGTGGATGTTTGGTATGTGGGAACAGGTTTGTATGGTTTTCAATTTTCCAAAAAGTGGCTATTTGAAAAATACAAAAAAAGGATCCTGGTGGTCGTACACCATAAAATGATGGTTCTATTCACATTTTTGGGAATTTCCAAATGATCATTGTTATAAAAAACTACATGAATGTTACTTTCAATTTTATATGAGAAATTTCAATCCAAGGAATAAATTAAATTTAAAAATAATAAGATATATATATATGATTTTTCATGACAATGGTAGAAAACATGATTTTGAGAGAAAATAGATTTCTAATTGAAGAATGAAATAATTTATGATTTTATTAATATTATATTTTACTTATCTTATGTAAAAATTAATATAAAATGGTACTATTAAATGAAGTTATAATAAATAGATATTGATGTGGAAAACTCATGAGAATTATTGAGAGGAAGAGAATGATATTTCATCATTGGAGACTTAATTATAAACAATCCTCATTATTTAATATATTATAAAATAATTTTTTACCATATCTTTAAGATTGATTCATAATCCCTAGGAAATAAGAAGTTAAAAAGGAACATATAATATTATGTTATAAAATAATCTCATGATATGACATTTCAAATGGGATTTATATAACCTTCATAAATGAATATTTTCTCACAATGTAATTTACATCTCAAAGATGGAAAATTGAGACAAAATTACATTACTGTATTCCATAACATATATCGTACTAAGTAAAACCTCATGTATAATAAATTAAAATTAATTATAAATACAATTAACAATAATATTCATATATATAATAAAATATATTATTTTTATATGACCTTTGATTAACCATTTATTAAGGATCCAGTGTTAATGTAACATTTCAGTAATAATTTTGGGGATTTTGGTTTTTATGTATTTGAAGTCAGTTGGTTTTCCCTTTACCCATTAAAAGATGACTTATCTTAATAAAAAATTAATTTTCGGTCAGTCAAATGCTATATTTTTCATAAATTTTTTGATTTGTTATATTTTTCATTATAATACATTAATCATCATGTTATCATATATATATAATGATTAAATTTTTTTATATATAATTTTTATTCTATATATTTTTATTTAATGTAATATAATAAATATTAAAAGAGGAAATGAATACACCATTCATGAAGATAGTAGTTTGTACATATGCATGAACGTTATTTCCATTTTAATATCATATTGAATTAATATATATGATATATAATAATTAAGTATATATTTTTATTTTATAAATAAAAAATATTTTTAATGAACCCATCTATAATTCATTCAATGTAAATATTGAATGATTCACATTAAATTGCAATGGGTTAGTACATCGTACACACTATCAATATATTCGTATTATAGAAAATTTTAAATCATAATAAAATTTGTTATAAAATAAAAATTGAACCATAATAAAATCATAAATATATTCCATAAAATGTATTAGTAGTAATTAAATCATTATTTACAACATTTAAGGGTGGTAATAGAAGAAAATAAAAACATCAATTCTTGAGGCAGAATTCCTCTGTACACACAAAAAATGATTTCGTAACCCATTTGATAAAAGTTTTTATGGTTTTATATAATATAAATAACATATAAATTTTTTAGTATATTTTAGATACATAGATTAAAATATAATAATGATATAAGAATAAATTAATGGGGTTTAGGATGAAATAAAACAAAAACATTAAATGATGAACATTAACTATTTTTTAGGTATCTCTTTTTAGATGGAATAAAAATAATTCAAGGATATATCTATTACTAAAAAAGGATTATAGGATGAGGGGATGTAATTATAGAGTTCCTCCCATTAGGTACTCTTGGATCCGAGTATAAGAGATTTTCTAGAAGATTATGTCAGGGGGTGTCCTTTATAATTAGATGAGAGGGAATACTTTATATTATTAAAAATATTTGAGTTCTACTATGTAATACACATGGAAAAAGGGTGAAAATTGATCAAATTTAAACCTTAAATATGTATGTTCAAAATAAGTCCAAAAAAGGGTTTTTTTTCAATTTTATTGGTATTTTTTCAACTATATTATTAGATATACCCATCATAGATAAATCTTTTCCTTAACAATGATTGAAAATTCCCTATACATTCAGTATTCATTTGTTCACAATTATGATGGAATCATTATAAATTATAAATTATTCTAATTCTGGATATTGAATACATTTTAAAAAATTTCATCCAAATATGTTTAAAATAATAATTTAAAATTGAACACATAGAGATCTTCCGAATGTGGGTATTTAAAGAGAAAATGTTCAAATGTTTACGATGTTTTCTTATCTTATTTCAATGTGAAATCAACTCCAGTGACATAAATTTAATTAATACATGTATAATGAATCTAATTTTAATTTATACCCAATTTAAAGTATAATATAACTTTAAAAATAAATTAATTTAAAATTCATATGAAAATTAATATTCAGTATTTATCAGTTTTCAAAAAAATGAAATATATTTAATAAAAATTAAAAAAATAACCATAAAATAATTTTTACATAGGAATTCAAAAATTATTTTTTTAATAAAATTTATATTCTAAATGCATCAAAATAAATTTTATTATTTTTTACAAAAATAAAATTAAAAAATGTTTTTGAGAAAAAGGTATTTTCAGAACATAAAATCCAATGACTGAAAATAATTTATTTCGTTATAAATTTTTATTCGTTATATAAAAGAATAATAATTAAAACTTTAAAATTAGTTATTAAAATTCATATTACTATGTTTGCTGGCAATGTTATAATATTCTGGTTGAAAAGAATATATTAATAATATTTTAATATTTGTAAAAACTCAATTTTGTGTGTTAGATAAACTAACTAAATGTTGTGTGTAGTGAATGATAATCCTGAATATCTTTTAATTCAATATTTAGTTAGTGTTTAATGAAAAACATTACATCAATAAATTTTAATTTATCTGGAAAAATAATAATTCAAAAATAACTCTGGGTGTTACTCCCCCACCCATAAAATTAATTTCTCCCTCAAAATTCATCACATTGATATATATAAATAAAGATAAATCTTCTTTATCATATCATACAGATCACACATAAAATCCAAAAAAAATAGGTTTAGTCAGCACAAAACTAGGACCCACCAAGTGTCCATGTTTTGTAGAACTTTCTAGGTACAATCCTACCTCACCACATGTAGTATCTCACAAGAAACATCTTTCTCTAGTGGTATTAAATCTATTTTTAGATCCTATGAAGGGTTAAGTATTTACTTCATTGAGAGAGATGTAGGGAACACATCATTGACTAAAGATAGGTTAGTGGGAAGCACTAAGGAATAGGCTACTGTTATGATAAGATCAATAAATTTAAAGTGACCGATATACCTAGGTATTAGTTTCCTATTCTACATTAATCTCATAAGAATTATAGATGGAAATTCATATAGAAATACCTTAACCTCAAATTGATATTCTAGATCATATCGTCAATTTTCACCACATTTTTTCATCTGATATTGAGCCTCATTGATATGATACTGAGTGGATATAACCATATCTACATATCTTCATCTATCTCAATTATAGATTAAATTTCCTCCTTGGCTTCATTACACCCTATAAGAAATCTAAATTTAATTCTATAGCGAGATTCATAAGGAGATAGTTTATTTCCTGACTGAAATCATTTATTGTATGAAAACACAAACAGGGGATCATGTTGATCCCAAAAATCATTGACATTAAAATAATAATATCTCAATATGTCATGAAGTTTTTAATTGTTATATCATACTAAATATATTTCTATGAATATAAGTTTGTTCTAAAAAATCCATTTCATATCAATATCTTGCTGAAGAATTCACCCGAACAATTTGATAATCCTCAGATACGGATTAGATTAAATGGGATGTGGCACCCCATAAAACATTACTGCTTCTATAATGTTTATCTTATAATTATTCTCTATAGAGAAGTATTATATGGTAGCGATGAAGTGTGATGAGTGAGTATGGAATTAAGCTACCACCAAGATAGAATTATATCCTCTAGATGTTTTGGGGAGACTAATAAAAAATGTACATTGTTATGTTATACAATTTTCATTCTGGTATTGATAGTGGATGCAAAGTCCCCTTAGACATTTACCTTCCTTCCTTAAATATTGGTAGTACCAATCAATAAGATACAAACTCTATGATATGACCCTTCATTTAATCCTATTATAAGTATTCTTTATAGTCTCCAAAATATTCAGACATCCAAGATGAAAAGATAATGAAGATCTATGAACTTCCTCTAAAAACACCTTATTTATGTCTAGTATGGATGGAGAAGATTCACAGTTCCTGTAAATTATCATTTCATCAGTATTAAGGTAATGTAGAGTGACATTTCTATGATTCATTTATGACAGTATATCTTCATTTATTACCAATTCATCATTATGTTAATATCTGGTTAAAAATTCTATTGAGTAAGTTAATAATTTCCCCCGACCATTAGGATGTTCACATTAGTCTTTTACAAATGAGAAAATAATAGATCTTTTTGGGATCCTAATCATGGATATTCTAGAATTAACTATTCGATGAAAATAATTTTCCACCTTGTTCACTTTCTAATGATTATACTATATTGTGCAGTCATAATCATTAATCAGCTCTAACCATCTTTTCTTTCACACATTCAACCCCTTATATATGAATATGTATATCAAAAAATTAATATCAGTATATATATCTCATTTTTTCCATAATGAAAATTCTCATTCTCTTTAACGAAATTACTATTATAGCTAACATCAAATCTTATTTTGGATATCTATTCTAACTAATATTGAATTTTAACATGGAATAGGCTTAATGTATATTATTTGAATAAGATAACATCTCAAAACCTGCATAGATGCATCATTATAGATTAAAACAACTTATATACGAGTGGTAATGTAATCATAGTTCTATGGACTAACATTATATTCAGTTTTATGAAATATTTATCACATTAATCTATACACAGGAACATAGATCCCTTCATAGTCAACTTAATCAGAATATTAGATAGTCGTGATTAATTCTACAAACACCATATATAAAATTCATGTAACTTAATAAAAATATATATTAGTAACCGTGGGGATTTGGTAAAACATTCAACAATATCTATCATTGATGGATATAATAATATACCCTCTCTTCAAATCATGTAACCCAAAAATGAATTATTTTTCTACAAAAATTTACACTTGTAAATTTGTAATATAGTATCTCTTTCCATAGGGTTTTTGGTAAATTTATCATGTCACCTTCAGGCTCTTTCTTGATATTTGGGAAGATAATAATATCATCTATGAATACTTCCACAAACTAATCAATTTAATCTATAAAGACTACATTTATTATATTCATAATGATATTTGGTGCATTAGTAAGATAAAAATGTATCACTATATATTCAAAGTGTCCAGTATATGTATTGAAATTAATATTCGTCGTGTCCTACTTATTTACCCTCACTTTTTCATATCCAAAACAATTAAAAATACAGGAAAATAGTATATCTCTATGATACTGATCCAAAAAAGTCATCAATACTGGGAATATTATTATGGTTCTTAATTTCTACCTTGTTCTACTCCTAATTATCAATAGAATGACATATTTATCCATTATTAATATTATCAAAAATAATTGGTGTACCATAAAGTGACATACCAAGCCCAATGAATCCCTTATCATGGTTTTCTTTGTGTTACATATTCAATTCCTAATACTAAATGGGGATTATTCTATAGGGAGTCTATTAATTTAGTTTCTCATCTGGTATGAGTTCTATTAGAATCTCAATATCATATTTTGTTGGAATGCGATGAATCTATTCCATAAACACATAAAATAATTCATGAACATTTTATGATCATTTTATTTCATGTTTCTCCCCAACCAGTTATGAAAAAACCACATCTAAATTAGAATTAATATCCATAAAATAGATGTGATTTCTATGTGAATTTTTTACATATCATCACATTGATAGGAAATTGATGGTAGGTTTAGAATGTGAAATATAAAATCTCTTCCTAAAAAAAATGAGATTTAGGTAGAGAAATCCAATCATTCACTAGGGTGACATAAAAATAATCCAAAGGAGGAATAATAATATTTTTTGGGAAGTTCATTCCCAGAAACGTCAACCATAGAATATTACTACACTTGAGATGTTCTCATCATAACATTAGGGGTTTTCACTACTAAAACCACATCAAATGATTTCAGTGGAATATTGATACTCCTAAAAAATTCTAAAGATATGAAATAATTGGAAGATGTAGTTTTAAATAAGATATTAATCATAATAGTGTAGATGGTTAGTGTACCTTTCACCACATCATTTTCTCACCCATTTTCAGAAATAATGATCTCAATATATTAGTCATTATATCTTTTTATAAGATGATTATAACATCAATCAACATCATTTATCATCATTCATGTGATGTGGTAAACGTATTCCCCATTCTCCATATACTTGAATCTCTAATGTGTGGCAATATTATTCATTAAATCATTCCATGTATTTTTATCATTAAATAACTTTTTCTCATCACATTTGATTGAAATTTCCTGATTTAAATCAATTACAGTCTTAATATATGTATTATTACCCATTCAATAATTTCATTAATTATCATTCCAACACTTAAACTATAATGGAATGCTCATATTATTCCCTCCACAGTTCTTAGGTCTTCCATTCAACTCTATATTCCCTTTATTTTCAAAATCATGTGATTTAAACATAACTGCAACCTCTACTTCCACCTTGATTTCCATTGAAACAATATCTTCATATTAATTGTGGATTTTTATAGAAACTTCCAATCATAAACTTATTTTTTTATGCCAATTAAGACTTTATCAACCGTACAAACATGTTGTATTATAATACAAGAAGAATACGTCATGTGTCTTATAATATTTTCCACATAGATTAAAATTGATTCATGGCCCGTCATTCATAAGTCCAGGAACTATTTCATTTTATTCATATGAAGAACCCAAGGAAATTACATAAAGATAAATTTGTTGATGAACAAATCTATATCCATTATACCAATTTATACCTATTAACACATATTTTGATATGATTTCACCATTGATCTAAATCAACTTCAAAATAGTAAACACCAAAATTAATTTTTCATCTTCTAAACACTAGAAAATAGATAATATATTTTTAGTGGATGTTATAATTTTTTTAGAAACTAGAGAATTATAGGAATTAATTATAGACGGTGGAAGTTTATTTATTATGTAGACAAAATACATTGGTTATCTATATTTTTATTTTGGAATACCTTCATAATTCATATCATGAAAAAAGTTTCTGATCATAGAAATGATATTTTTTATTATTTCTCTAATAACATTTGGAAATTTAGGAGCATAATCATTTCATTTCCTATCAAAATCTCTATTCATGTGGTTTTTTAGGTTCTATTCAGTTAATAAGACAAAAAATAACAGTGTATGAAATCATATTTGGGAAGCATTTAATTAAGAATAATCACTTATATCAAGTGTATATTATGAAAAATTATATAATATATGTTTGTAATATATTATCATCTTCCATTAATAAAAATAACATATTTAAATAAATTATAATTTTTCATATATTGTTTTTATATTTCCATAGAGTATAATCTGATTGAGTTAAACTAGGTTTGAAGAAGGTCCCATTTTATGCACCAATTCATGATTATTTATTGATTAATACATTGTTTCTGGGGTTGTTACCCTAAGGTATATCTATGGTTGATCCATGTCTACATGCAGAATCCACACATGGATGTATTTATTTCAAAAAATTCACTCAATCATTTACAAAAATAGAATGAAAAATTCCTATACCGGGGGTCCTCATGAGTATTATCCATATACATGTCTGTAGGCATCTCACAACTACTTTCTAATCCTCGATTCTAAAACTTAACTAAAACTTTTCTCTAAATCAAAATACAATAACACAATATTTTTATAAATTGACATTACATCATTTTAGAAAATATTTATATCCTTACATTAATATAGTGATGAGAACCATATTATATTAGTAAAATTTAAATATGCAAACATTAAAACTTATTCATAAGTTTACAGAAACATATCACAAAAAAATTATACATAAATTTGAACCCTTCATAAACATATCATACATAATATATGTCTTCATAAGAAGGTGAAACAAAACATTATAATGGGTGATATCTGATGATCAAAATGGGAGATAATAGATATTTTTATGAATTAAATGAATATAATCATATGAGAACATCATCATAACATTTAAAAGTCATAAATTGAATAAAAAATTTAATAATAACGAGTCATGGAATAAATATTGGATGTTCATAAACATTATTAATAAGGGAGTCAATGAACACGATCTATGAGATACAATGTCATTGAATTTGTGTCATTCACATCTGTATAGAAAATCAATTCCATATTAGTCATGTCTCACTCCCAAGACCAACGTAGAGTAAATAGTTATTGAATAGGGTTAACTCCTCGTTCCATTCATGTATTAATAAAATAATATCACCTCATATTAGATCCATATCATACGAAACCAAGTTAACTCCTTGATCAATTAATTTATATCTCATGATATTTAAATTATTACTCAATGCATTAGAGAGATATATATGTTCCACTCGTCAAATAATAAAATCATACATATATGTTCCACAATATCATAGTCATTAATCATACCATAAAATGTGAAATGTAATGGGTATAATAGAAATTTCTACATATCAAAAACATTTAAAAATAGGCTTCTGTCATTATGATTTCGTTATAGTATATCCTGTGAATGAAAGGATGTTACATAATTTTTATATCATTATATAACCCATGGAAGATAAATAGGATTCATATTTATTATTACATTAGAACCTAAAAAATTAATATAAATAATATGAATTTTACCCCAGGATCATATCCCAATAGAAGAATATATAACACCAATAATTTTCATCATTCATGGAGAATTATTTTGGCCATTTATTTGAAACATTCATTGAGGAAAATAAAATTTCTGCATTGAAAATGATTTATAAGGAAACAATTGTTTGAAAAATTTTTATTTTTAAAATAACATTCAATATGAGAAATGATTCTCCAATAAAATTATTGGTCTTGGTGTTAGAAAATTTCATTCGTTTGATACATATTCATATAAATGTTCCTTTCATATTTGTGGTAAAATCCAAATGGGATTATTTTTATAAATGAAATGAATATTTAATTTAAAAAAAATTCTATAATTATAAAACCATATAAAAATAACATTTTAAAATAAATAAAATGTTATAAAAAATTTACAGTACTTTTAGAAAACATGTTTTTGAGGGAAACCATTTCTGACTAAATATAGAAATAATTTTGTTTTTTGTTAAAAAATTTAATTAATTATATTTAGTAAAAAATATTATAAAAATGACACCAATAATTTATGATATCATTACTAACCATGTTATAATATAATTCATGATAATTCTTGATTTGTAGAACATAAACATTTTTTAGGTATAGATTTTATCACAAGCAATCTAGATAAATAATGAGATTGTAGCATAATTTTTTAACACATTGGTAACTTTGATTCATAAGACCCTAGAAGGAAAAATATAAAATGGAACATATAATATTGTTATTATAGATAATTTTATGATATTACATGATATTGGGGCTTTGTATATACCTCTTAATTTAATTTAGGTGAATATCTTATAAAGTTCCCCAAAGAATGGATATTGAGACAAAATTCCCTTACTCTAAGCATGAACTTATGTCATACCCATTAAAAACTAATATAAAATAATTATATGTTAATTAAAAAATTATTATTGAATAATATTAAAATATATCATACCATATATGAATTTCTTACTCCATTTTTCTACCCATGTATTAAAAATTCAATGATAAATCTTGTGTTAGGGTAAAACCCACTAGAATTTGGTAATTTCTTTAATTTCCGATATTATTAACAAGATTAAATTAATTATAATATAAAAATATCATACGTTATAATCATGATGTAAATATAATATATACTCACCATATATATATTTTTTATATTCAAAAAATTATACATATATATGAAATGATATACACCATTCATGGAGATGGTTGGTCATGCGTACGAGTGCACAACATTTCCATTGTAGTATTAGATAAAAATAAATAATAATGTATGATATATTATAATTATAAATTATAATTTATCTCATATAAATCAATTATTTTTATTAATCTCGTCATTCATAAATTCTATGTAATTCCTGAATGAATCACATCTCTTCGTGAGGAAGTAGTTCGCCGCATACACGAACGCCATTTTTGTATTCCCAAAAAATGGAAACATCGATGGTATGTGTTATATTTAAATGATATAATAATAATAAAATAAAAAATTCCATAAATAAAATTTAGAAACTATGTTTATATCATTATTTGAATCCTTTAAATGTGTTGATGTAAAAATTAATGACATCAGTTCATGAGGTAGTTGTCCCCCATATACTCTAATAATGATATCATAACCCATTTGAAATAAGTATAGTTTTTTAGGTTTTAACCTCAACATAAATACATTTCCTTGTATTTAATATAATTATTTTATTATATAATAATTATATAGAAATAATTTAAGGGTATTTATGGGTAAATTAAAAATCCATTCACTATTGAATGTTACCTCATCTTTAGGTATCACCTTTTGTTTTGTTCTAAATAAATTATTAAGATAGACATATTTCGAATATAAGGATTATATGATTATGGGTGATATTTTTAGTGGTAGATTTTGGATAGTAATCTACCATCAAATGATGTTCAAAATTGTGTAAAAGAGAGGAAATGTGTGGCAATTGATAAGTGGGGGAGAGGACACACAATTAATTTTTGGAATGAGTTAAGTGATTCAACCATTTTCACATGTAAATTTTTTCAAAAATGGAAAAATATAACCTTACACATTATAAGGTATATATATTTTATTAAAATATTTTTTAAAATTTTATTCGTGAACTCAACCCTTATCTTTATATTTTAACTGCTTGGTAAAACCATTTACCATAATCATGGTAAATAATTTTTACCACATTGATTTTATATTTTGGTGAAAAACTAAGTTGCAGATATTATAAATTAAGAAGTATTATGATTCAAAATATGGAATAATTTTTTATAGATTCAATTTATATAAATAGAAAAATTAATATAAGATAAATCCAACAGATGTGTTGAGAATGTTGGTTATTAAATAAAAAATGATCAAATGATTATAATGTTTTTATATCAAATTTTGAAGTGATATTGTATAAATTTTCATAAAATCTATTAATAGATGAACAATTAGACATATTTTACTTTAAAACGAAATAAAAATATATTTTAAATTTATAAATTAATAAAATGAAAATGTGTTTATCAATAAAAATATAGTTTTATAAATATTCATAAAATTGAATCATTTTAGAAAAATAATTACAATTCACCATAAAAAAATTTCACATTATAAAATTAAAACTGAGGTATATATTATCAAATTAGTTTTCTTAAATTGTCCAAAATTTATTCCAAGTGACTATAGTATGTCCATTTTTCCATACTAGAAATCTGCTACATATTCCCATTTTTAAAATTTTTCATCAATATTATTTAAAAATATTAAAACATGTTTCTATTCATGTTCACATGTTTTGTCCTTCAATCCAAGGAAATGAGTTTGATAATTTTTAGAACCCAAACAATCGAAAATAAAATAAAAGTATGATGATAATATATATAAAAGGGGAGAAATAATTTGGCAGACATGGACATATTAATATTAAATAAATTTCATACTGTATTAAAATTCATAAAGGATAGTTTTTTGGACCTTCATTTAAAAAAAATAACATTTGGTGTTTTTTTCTTCAAAAGGAAAAGGATTTATTTATAGAACAATTTATTTTTATTTCATGGTGTGGTTTTATATAAAATAATTATTTCTCATTTTTAATACAATAATTTTATAAAATGATCTAATTTTTTTATTCATAATTTCAAAATTGTATTGCGGTTAATTTTTAATAATTTTCATAAATTCATAATTCTCGATGTATATTAAAATATAATTATTTTTATTTAAAATTTATTTTTTAAAGTATTTTATTTTAATATATTTTAGGAGTTAAATAATATTTTCTGGTAGTGTGGTAATTTTATTAAATCATTTTTAATAAAAATAATTAATTATTTACTATTGTCGTTAATATTTCAGTTCAATTTATTATAAAAACATTACATTACTATAAAAATCCATTTTTTGAAACCCTATTATCATAGTTTTTTGTAGGATTAATTTCAACTTAAAATCGGAATGTTATTTGAATTTATTTTGATGAAATGGTTCTCATATATTGTTTTATGATGATAAAATTATATAACAAAACTCATTTTATTTTATAATTTTGAAATGTAACTTTACTATATATTTTTCAACGTAATAATGGTATATCAATTAATTAATATTTCAAATAATATGAAAATAGATATATATTAACCGAAAACATGAATTCAATATATTTTATTAGGGGTTTTCTAAATTTGTATACAATATTCTATTTTATAGATATTTAGGTCCATTTTGTCAATAAAAGCATCTATATGTTGTGTTAAGTGATGAAAAATAGAGAATGACACTCTATTTCTAATAATTTTCAATTATATGGTATTATAAAAATATAAATAATTTGTGAATGAATATTAATAGTTATTTTCATCATATTAAAATTAATTTTACGATGAAATTTTAAGTATAATTTTTATGGATAATATAATTACTTAAAATACATACATAATGATTATATAATTCTTGTGAAAGTAATACAAAAACAAATTAAATTATTCTATAAATAAATAAATATTTTCATGATGAATTATTAGGTCAAATTAATTTTATTGTAAATAATTAATTATTTTTTATGGTAAGAATATTTTTATATTAAATTAATTTCTATCATGTTGCTTTCAATTTCATTTCATATGAGATGTTCTTAAATGGAAATTATTTTTATATTATTTTTAATATATTTAATTTAAAAAACATATTCAACTCGTTAAATTAGAAAATTAAGAGGATAGATGGTGGTAAAATTCATTTTTTTGGACAAATAACATAAAATATTTAACTTATATGTAAATTAATAACCCCTTTATATTGAAAATGGTATTATCAAAGTTATGATTAAAATGGTTATTAGAAGAATTAATCCGGGAGATATGACTTTAATGATATATAAATGAATAAAAAAACATTTATGTATATATTTTTACCATATACTCCTTATCATTTATTAAATGTCAATTTGAAACCATTTTTAATGAGAGATGCATAAATTATATTATAATATTTAGTGTATTTGCGAATGATTCACTCCCCTCACTTTAAAAAGGACACCCATTATCCTTTACTTTGGAAACAGAATGATCCTTTTGGAATATGGAATACCAACCCAAATCCCTATTAAAAGCATCCCCATGTTATAAAGGACTCTATTTTTTCAAAATACCATCAATATAGGGATTAAATTTTAAATAAAATTAGGATTTCCAAAGAAGAGGTGTAATGTTTAATAAAATGTTATAGTTTCACTTTTTTAAACTGAATAAATTTTTTTCAACTATAATTAAATAATAATATTAGATTATTACATATACTTGGATATAATTTTTTTAACATATCATGAAATATCTATATCCCCTTCCATGAAATGTGAATTCAAACCATAGTTTGATTTTACAATGAACTACTGTATCACGAACTAATGAAATTTGTTTTCCATCACCACCTACCATGATTGATAAAAATTAGGGATTTAATTAATAAATATATATATATATATATGTGTGTGTGTGATATTTAGTAAATAATTATAATTATATAAATATAATATATCATCTATTTTTGATTCATTCTCTACATTGAATAATGATAAAGTTGTTTGGGTGTACTTGTTGATTACTATCACACCCAGGCTTTGCATCGAGTTATGTTTTTAATTTTAATTTTTATCCCCTAATTTAATTGTCCATTTTAATAATTGTTTTCTGGAATGCGGGTTGAGTTTGGAATGAGTTATGCACTTTTTGTGCTGACAAATAAATTCGAGATTGACATGAGTGGAGCACATTTGAACTGGTAAATGATCCTTTGCATGGAAACGCCCAACGCACGGGCATAGCATGGGCGAAGCCGTGTGGGATGCCCGACATGTGGGAGGAACTTTTTATTATTAACCTCAAAGGATGTAATTCTTTTTTTCATCTATAGTATTTTATTATTTTTAATCCGTTCATTTACATAAATTTTCAATTTTATTTATCATTTTATTTTAGATTGGTTTAGTTTTTTTGTTCCTTTTTTCACCCTTCTTTGCTATTTTTTTTATATTTTTATTCCATTCCATTATTTATCTATTACTTTATATTTTTTTATCATTTATTTTTCTCCCTCACTACACCTCATTGTGGTCCACTATTCATTCAATTCTCCCCACTCTCAAACCCTACGCCTGATGCTACTCCCCCCCCCCTCGTCGCGACGCTACCCTCCCACTCGGCCCGACCTCCCCTGCTAACTCACACTCGGCACGACCTCCCCTGCCACCAATCCCCGCTACCTCCCACTTGACCGACCTCCCCTGCTACCTCCCTCTGCCCTCCAGCTCAGCCCATCCACGCTGTTCTGCACCGAGCTCACCTCCCGCTCAACCCACTGGTGACCCCATATTTACACCCAGCAACGCCTGACCCTCTATGCTACATCACACCCAGCCGGACCAACACCTCCTCCCTCCTTTGGACATCCTTCCGACCATGAACCCTTTTTGAATGCATCTCCTTCCAATGAGGCTCCAACTAGAACAACCTCTTTCGACACCACCCATTTCATCTGGCCACCCTTTCGATCCCCTTTTCATTGGTGCAGAACACATCGGTTTTGATTTTTTTTCATATTGGTGATGTTGTGAATATGGTTTCATTTGCGATTTTTTTAATTTTAATGCGTTTGTGATGTGATTTTTTAGGATGTATTTGAGGTTTTTTGAGATAAGTTGGCATGAAGTGGTCCTTATGTACAAAAGTTTCTAAATTATTGACACACCAGTAGGTGATTTTGTACATAAATATTATCTGATGATCATTTTCATGTGGGTTTAATTAATTTAGAACCATGTCAATTACATTTCATGCTACATAATTATTTTTCATTCAGTTTTAATTGTTCATTTACATTTTTGGAAGTGTGTCTATGTTATTTATTCCACTTTTATTTTGAAACCCCACTTTAATATATTTATCATTGTTTTTTAAATTGTGATGTGTGTGTGATAAGAAGTACAGATGATGTGGTTTATGTTTTTTCCCTGGTGTCAGAATATGTTTTATTTTTGAAAGGTTTTCGAGTGAATTGTTTCCATTTAAAATGATTGTGACATGTTTGAAAACTATTTAATAATTCTTCATAGTTGTTTTATTAATTATAAAATGTGTTTTTATAAAACTATGTAGCTGGTTTAATTTAATGTGCAAGGGGGGAAGGTTATGTTCTAAAAAGTTATTTGTGTGCATATGGTTTTAAATGATGGTATAAGAGTTTGAATGACGTGTTTTTGAGTTTAAGGAAATTGTTTAGAACTTAATTTTAAATGTGATATTAGATGTGAACTTAGATTCTAGATGGCCACATAGAGGAAAGGATAGGTTATTGGGTAAGGGGACTATGACTAGTGAGCTAGTGTTCCAAAGATGGCATGGCCTTGTTTCACTGGCAGGATTTATGATTTAAACACTAACTAAACATATGATGATAGAGTGTCATGGTTTTTAGGCTACATTTTTTGAGGGTCGTGGTTTCTAATCTAGGGTTTCTGAGTGTTGTGGTTTCTAAGCCACGTTTCCCTGAGGCATGACCTTTTAGGGTCCCAAAAATTAATAGTACCAGTAGGGCCTCTCCCATAATTTGGTGCTCCCGTTTACATTGAACATACCAACGATACATGATATGTCACTTGAGCTACTTCAAAAACATGGGTTTTCTTTATACTGGTTTTATTTATGGTTTTTTCCTGAAAATTGTTTTCATTAACGTTGTTTAGCATTTCTTAATTTCCATTATTTATCTTTGCAAATGTAATTGTATTATAATATTTGGGAATTAAATATTTTCTTGTTAGCATCCTAATGGGTGATTTATCACGTCCTACATTCACCATTGGGTGTATGTAGAATTTATTAAGTATGATATAGGAAAGGGTCTAGTGTTAGGGAGTGGTGGATCAGATTTTTAGTAGACCTTTTGACAAGGAGTTGTGGTTATGACTTCATGATGGTTTCCTCTCATCAGGTGGTAGTTTTTGGGATGGTTTTTAGTCAAAATACTTTTTAGTGTAGTTTGGGTTTTGGTTTTACATAAGACTCAATATCAGGTTTTGGTTAAAG
Organism: Viscum album; assembly: GCA_963277665.1. NCBI lineage: Eukaryota > Viridiplantae > Streptophyta > Magnoliopsida > Santalales > Viscaceae > Viscum > Viscum album. The sequence continues at coordinate 1,986,555,912 of OY728119.1, forward strand.
GCTCGTTTTTCTACGACTTTTACATTTGGTCTGGTTTATTTTTTTGGTTTCATTATATTTTTTTATTTGGTTAAATCATTCCAAAGTTTTATTTTGATATCAGGGAACTTGTTCCAGCCCATGGGTATTGAGAACTCCTTTCAGGAAAGACCGCAGATGGGGTCGGGCATCGGTTTGGATGGAAACCTAACTTGGTACATGACAAAATGGTATCAAAGGGGCTGGTTTTTCTATTTGTGATGTTTTATTTGAGACGAGTATTGATAGACAAGATCTAGGATTGTCTTGGCGCATAATTCTAGTTACGAGTTGGGTTCTTGGCTAGAACACCTTGTGACAGACCCTGAGTCACCATGGGGTGTCGGTATGCTTGTTTTACTTCTCTTCCAGGAAGAACATGCAGGCTGCCGACTGTGCGTGGACATTGGATATAAAGGTAGTGGTTTGGACATAATGTTACTTTTTCATGTTTACTTTACTGATGATTAATTTCATTGCTAAAAAATTTATTTTTCTTTAGATATGGAATATTTATGATGTTATTTTGTGACTATTATTCTTTTTAGCAAGATGCCTCCCCAATAAGATTACATGCACCCATGGGAGGTATTAAGAGAGAGTTATCCATCGCCGCTTGATCAGAGATTTGTTGAAGCTGTGGTCCAAGCTATTTAGGATTTTGGAAAAGTGGTGACTCCTACTCCCATAGTAATTCCAGGTAGAGGAAATGAGTCTGGATCCATGAAAAATAATTCTCAAGAGTTTCTGAAGAATAATCCTCTTTCATTCCAAGGTACTGAAGAGCCTCAAGTGCATGAGGAATGGCATGAAACGATAGAGTGTATGTTTGAATTCCATGACATACTTGAAGCGGTTGGAGTAAAGCATGCCACATTCCAGCTAGGGGGTTCTAGTCACAAGTGGTGGGAATCAGTTATTTAGGCAGGGAAGCATGGGCATATGTGTTGGACGGATTTCAAAGACATATTTAACGAGAAGTACTATCCTGAGTTCCTCGCCTACGTGGAAACATGTGATTTCATGGATCTTTTACATGAATATCAGACAGTGATAGAGTTTGCAAAAATCTTTGCAGATATAATGTGGTACGTGCCTCAGATTGTTTCAAATGATTATTTGAATGCTTGAATGTTCAATAAGGGCCTTAGACAAGAAATTTACCCTCAATTTTTCTTGTTCATGCAATGAAATTATTTCGAGGTGGTCGATTGTTCTTGCATGTTCGAGATTGACTAGAGATAATAGTCAAGGTTTTCTAGATCAGTGTTAGGGTTTGGCAGTGGCCATTCATCCAAGAAGAATAGGAAGCGTGATGAGCAATGGAAGAAGAGTGGTGGAAGCTCGGGTCATCCTCCCATACAAAATTCATATGGGGCTTCTAGTGTAAGGTATGTGGTGGGCCATCAGTACAGAAGGGTAGGGAACATACGACCTATATGTCCATATCATCCAAGGCCTTTCCATGGGTCTGGAGTTGTGAGACCGACCAGGATGATGGGATCTTAGTTTGGTGGTCATAATAGTTGGACAAGATCATCTTCATGTATGTTCCAGATCAGGGTAGAGCCTCAGGAGTGCGGTCGTTCCCAGATAGGGACCAGGTATCTGCATGTTGTGGATCAGGCATCAGCAAGATCTGATGTAAGACATTCGACTGTTTGAGGTACCATTCTAATTGCATCTTCTATAGTTGAAATATTATTTGATTGTAGTGATTCAGTATCTTTTATATCTTCCTTTATTGTGAACCTATCAACCTAACTGTTATATTTTTCTATGGAGTTTCTAGAACAATTGGGGGAAAAGAGGGAGCAATGGCTTCGGTGTCCGTCGTATGTGCTCTGTGTGTCAGTATTCGTGTTAATGTGGGATTTCATGGTCCTTGATATGGACATGTTTGATGTGATCGTCAACATGGAATGGCTGGTGCACTTTCAAGAATATATTGACTTCTATTAATGATGGGTTAGTTTTATGGAACCTGATGGGTGCCACCAGGTATTTCACGGGGAATGGGATCCTCGGTCAGGTCGCGAGGGACCTCCATTTATTGAGTTGGGGAATCTTTCTTATCTATTATATTCACTCACACTAGATGACAACATTAGGGCTTCTCATAGTGGGTTACCTCTTATAGTGGATGAGTTTCCAATGGTATCTCTAGATGATTTTTCAAGGCTACCTTCAGAGTGGTATGTAGAGTTCTTAATTGAGTTGGTGTTAGAAAGACAGCCTATATCTATTCCCTCATATCACATGGCCCCACAGAATTAAGGGAATTAATGATACAGTTGGATGATTTGGAATCCAAAGGATTCATTCTCCCGAGAATATCTTCTTTGGCTACCCCAGTTTTATTCATGAAGAAGGCTGATGGAACTCTCCAGTTGTGCATTGATTATCATAAATTGAATAATGTGACCATCAAGAAAAAAACACCCTTTTCCAGGGATTGATGATTTGTTCAACCATCTGTAGGGGGAAAAGAGGTTCCTCAAAATTGACATGCGTTTGGGATACCACCATCTCAGGTTGAGAGAAGCAATCATTCTGAAGATGGCCTTCCAGAGCAAGTATGGTCACATCAAGTACTTGGTCATGCCTTTTTGTTTAACGAATTCTTCGGTAATTTTCATAGATCTCATGAATAGGGTGTTCCTCCAATATATCAACTCCTTTCTCATGGTATTTGTGGACTAAGTCTTAGTTTATTCTAGACTTGAGGGGTAACATGAGCATCACCTGCAGAGCATTTTGGGCACATTGCAGAATCACCACTTGTATGCCAAACCTTATAAGTGCACATTTTGGATCAAGGAAGTGTGTTTTATGGGGAATGTCATCTCATAAAAAGGGGTTTCATTGGATCCTAAGAAGATCAGTGTAGTGATGTCGTTGTAATAGTTGATCAATGTGTTAGAGATCTGGAGTTTTTTGTGATTGGAAGGTTATTATATGCGTTTTGTCAGGGATTTCCTATGGCTTGCCTCCTCCATGACCACACTCACATTAAAAGGGGTGATGTTTGAATGGAGCTCTCAGTTCCAGGAATCCTTTGATGATTTGAAGAGGTGATTGACCACCACACCTGTGTTGATCTTACCAGTGTCTGGGAAGGGCTATATGGATTACTTTGATGCTTCAGGAATGGGCCTTGGGTGTGTACTCATGCCGGATAATCATGTGGTGGATTATGGTTCTCACTAGATCTGGATACATGATAATAATTATCCAACCCATGACATGGAGTTTTCAGTAGTTATCCATACCCAGTAGACATGGTGTCACGAACTTTCTGGGGAGAAATTTGTGGTTTATTATAAACATAAGTGTCTATCCTACATTTTCTCTCAGAAGGATCTCAATCTGACCCAACACTGAGGGATCGGGTACCTACAGGGATTTGACATTGAAATTGTATATACCTTGGGAAAGTGTAATGTGGTGGCAGACACATTCTGTAGGAAGGTACCCATGTATGCATTGAGGACGTCCAGCGATGAGTGGACTTTTATGAGAATCTTTTCCCAGATGTAGTTGGAGACCAGGGAGCATAGTGGGGGTACCTTCTTAGTGACCATTTAGTTGACTCTGGGCCTCTTAGAGTTGATTCAGTTGGAGCAGCCCTGTGATGAGTTGTGGTTGTGATCTACAAAGTTTCCTCATAGTGGGTAGACCCCTTTTTATTGGTCTTTATCTATCGAGAGGATCTTGTGCTTTAAGGGCCATGCGGTGGTGTCGCTGTCTCTGTGGAAGATGGTGATGCCGCATAGCCACTAGTCTCATAGGGTCATCCAACCTGGTAATACCATGATATATTATGATGTTTTTCGCCTCTTGTGGTGGAAAAGTATGAGACATGACAAATCATACTATGTATCGAGATGCTACACATGTCAGCAGGGGAAATAAGATCTATATAGACCATATGGTCTGCTTTAACCATTATCCATTCCTACCTGAATGTCAGATGAGGTCTCCATGGACTTAATTATTGGCCTGCCTCATACACCTCAGGTGAGAAATTCTATTTGGATAGTTATTGATATTTTGAACAAGTCATCTAACTTTATCTCGATCACAAATACATAAATGGTGGATGATTTGGGCCATTTCTATGTTCAGGATATGGTAAGACATATTTGTGTGTTGTTAGCAGTTGTTTCAGACAGGGACCCCCACTTCAACTCATGGTTTAGGGGAGGCCTCTTTATGGCCTTGTGGTTGAATATTAGGATGAGAATGACATCGCATACTCAGATGAATGACCAGATGGAGCAGGAAAATCTGATTCTAGAGTACATTCTTTTCATATGTGTTTTGGATTTTAGAGGTTCATGGGACATCCATTTGGGATTGGTTAAGTTTTCTTATTATAATAGTTACTAATACTATATTATAATGGAACCCTTTGAGGTGATCTATGGTCAACCTTGTTAGTCTCTTTTATGTTGGGTTCAGGTAGGTGAGACCTCACTTTTGTGACCGAGCCTTGTTCAGGAAACATCTGAGAAGGTCAATTTTATTAGACAGTAGTTCTTGACAGCACATAGTCACTACAAATATTATAAAAATCAGAGGGGTTGGAATCTTGAGTATTCAGTAGGTGACATGGTGTTCTTGAAGGTGTCCCCTCGCTTGGGTAACTAACTCTTGGGAAAGAAAGGGAAGATGAAACTGAGGTATATTGGGGCTTTCGAGATTACTTAGAGGATTGGAAAAGTGTCATAAATGTTATCTTTACCAGCTCAGTTGATGTCGATTCAAGATGTATTCCATGTCTACCAACAAAATATTACATGACGATCTGTCATAATTATTGAATTGGGAATAGTTCGTGATAGAGCCCGACTTATCGATGTTTGAGAGGCCAGTGAGAATAGTGGATTTTCAGGAGATGGTGCTTTGTGGAATGTCAATTCTTATGACTCACATTATTTGGCATCATGGGAATGAAGACCATGATACTTGGGATAATAAGTCTTGAGTTGAGTAGGAGTACACATTTATTCTATAAAATCAGGATTCAAATGGACTTTCTGAGGGAAAAAAGTTTCCATGGAGGGGAGAATTGTCACACCCGGACATCGAATTACGAAATGTATTTAATTTTAAATTTCATCCCATAATTTTCTTTTCCATTTTAATAAATTCTTGATGGAATGTGGGATGAGTTCAGCATGATTCATGCTTTTTTGCGCTGATAATTATCGTCGATCCTGGCACGTTTTTTGACCTTTTTAACTGGTAAATGATAATTGTCTTGGAAATGCCCGATACGCAGGTAGGGCATAGGTGAAGCTATGCATCATGACCAGCACACGGGCGGACATTTTTATTATTAACGTTTTAATCATGTATTTCATTTTTTTAACAATAATATTATTATTATTATTGTTAATCCCATTATTAACATAAATTTCCAATTTTATATATCATTTTATTTTAGATTGTTTTTGTTTTTTCCCTTGTTCTACCCTTTTTTTCATTTATTATTATTAATCATTTTATCTTTTGTCACATATTTACTATTTATTTTTTTCTTCATTTATTTCATTCCCTCAGTATCCCTTCCCAGGTTCAATGTTCACTCAATTATCCTCCCTCTCAAACCCTACCCCCACTGCTACTCCTCCCCCCCACACCGCGATGATGCCCTCCCTCTCCTCCCAGCCTCCCTTAAAAGATCCCGCTCGGCCCGACCTCCCCACTACAAACCCCTTCCACCTCCCACTCAGCCATCCACCCCCACTACCTCCCCATGACCTCTCTCTTGGCCCACCCATGCCGTACCACACCTACCTCACCTCTCGCTCTACCTCCCAACAACTCCAGCCTCACACCTAGCCTCTCTTGACCCTCCTTACTACTTTACACCTAGCCCAACTGATAGCTCCCCCCTCCTTCTGACAGACTTATGGACATGAACCCTTTTTGGTTTCATGTCCCTATGGCGAGGCTCCAAATGGTACAACCTCTTTAGACACCCCCCATTTCTTTTGGCCACCATTTTAAACCCCATTTCATAAGTTCATAACACTTTGGATGTGATATCTTTTGTATTGGTGATGTTGTGAATAGGGTTTCATTTTCAATTGGTTAAATTTTAATGTGTTTGTATTTTGATTTGTTTTTAGGGCCTATTTGAGGATTTTTGAGGTGTGTTGGCGTGCGATGCTCCTTGGGCACCAATTTTAAAAAACACAGGACACACATGTAGGTGATTCAGTACACAAATATTATCTAATGATCATTTTCATATTTTTTAATTAATTTAACACCCTATCATTTAGTTTTCATGCTGTGAAATTATTTTATATTAAATTTTAATTATAAATTTAAGTTGTTGGAAGTGTTTCTATGTGATTTATTCTACTTTTATTTTCAAAACCCACTTTGATATGTTTATCATTGTTTTTTGAATTGTGCAGTGTGTGTGTTAGAAAGTGTAGATGATGTGGTTTCTATTTTTTCCATGGTTTTAGGATATGAATTATTTTGAAAGGGGTTTTTGAGTGTCTTTTAACCTATAAAAATTTTGGACTTTTTTTAAAACTGTTTAATAATAATTATTATTGGTTTTGCTAATTATAAAAAGTGTTTTTATAAATCTAATAATCTGGTATAATTTAATGTTCAAGTAGTGAAGGATAATTTGTAAAATGTTTTTGGTGTGTGTATGGTTTTAAAAGAGGTTATCAGTGTGTGAATGACATGTTTTTGTGTGTAAGAAACTAGTTTTGATCTTAAGTATCAATTTGACAAGTGATGTGAAGTTAGATTATACATGATCATAAAGATGGAAGCCTTGGGTATTTGGATGGGGTGGACTAGGACTAGTGATCTAGTGTTCTTGAGATGGCTTGGCCTGGTTTCATTGGCAAGATTGATGATTACAACACTAAATAAGTATATGAGGACTATGGGTCATGGTTTCTAAGCCATGTTTTCTTAGTGTGATAGTTTCTATGACACGGTTTCTGAGGGTCGTGCTTTCAAAGACACGTTTCACCGAGACACGATGTTCTAGGGTACACCCTATTATTAGTACTCATAGGGCCTATCCCATCTTCTGGTGCTCTGGGTCATATTGGGCACATGGATGATACCTGATATGTCACTTGAGTAGCTAAATAAAATACGTGTTTTCTTTAAACTGCTTTTCTATAAGGTCATTTACTGAAAACTGATTTCATTAACGTTGTTAAACATTTCTTAACATCCTTTATTTATTGTTGAAAATGTAATTGTCTTCTAATATTTGTGCATTGAAACTTTTCTAGGAGGAATTTTATGGTGAGATTTCTCACACCATACTTTCACCTTTGGGTGTTAGTAGATTTTTTTATTTCTGATACAAGAAAGGGTCCAGCATTTGGGAGTTGTGGTATAGGTTATTAGCAGACCTTTTATACATGGAATTGGGGTGATGGCTTGAGGGTGGTGACCTCTCATCGGGTGGTAGTTTTTGGGTTAGTTTTTTGTCGCCATACTTTTTAGTGTTGTTTGGGTTTTGGTTATACATGTTGCTCAAATCTGGTTTTGGTTAAAGGCTTGTTTGGCTGGGACTTTTACTTTTGGTTTGGTTTATTTTTTCGGTTTCTTTATATTTGTTTATTAGGGTAAATAATTTCTCAAGGATTATTTTGATACTCAGGAACTTGTGCCAGCCCATAGAGATCAGGAAAACCCTTCAGGCCTTGCTGCGGATGGGGTTGAGTAATGGTTCGGATGGTGACCCAACATGGTTCGTGACAAATAAAACCTCTAGTAAGTGATGTTCCTCGTTTTTCTCAAAAAAAACTGGTTAGTAAATATATGTATATTTAATGATACAATGTTTTATTTTTTATATAATCATAATTATATAAGGATAAAATGATTCTTAAATTCTATCAATCAATATTTTAAATGAAAATAGTAGTGTACAAATGTGTATGTATTCCATATGATGTCTATGATTTTAGGCTAAATCAATTTTCATAACTGACATAAATTGATATCCTTATACTATACATAATGTAAAAAAATATTAATTTTTTATTTATATTAAATATTTATATTATTTAATAATGGACCCACTTAACATGGTCAATATATCCATGCTATTTGGAAATTACGAACGGATCTTCCTCAAAACGGTTGACATGAACAAATATAAACCAAATTTTCGTTGTAATAAATGAAAAAAAATAACATTAATAAATTAATTAAACTAGAAGAGGTTTTTAGATAATAAAATAGATGTTATTAGTTTACTATATACGATTTAAATGATATATATTATAATTTGGGACATGATGTAAGACATTTCATGTCAATTTCTAGTCATTGAGCAGTATTATAATGTTGTGGGTAAAATGTATTTTATTCGGTGAATATATTTCAAATTTATACATGTTATATAATAAATCCATCATAACCCATGATATTTTATGTTTCAATTCAAAATAGTCAAATCAAAGGGGATTTTAGTAGAAATTTAATTATTTGTTGAGGGATTCTTAACTAAATTTCCATTCATTGGGTTTTACTTCTTCTTCATTGACATTGTTTTCAAACAACTATATGTGTATGGATACCTAAATTGTTCTAATATTAATTTTTTCTTCTTTACTGAAAATTTAAATTTATTTAAATAATAAATTCATGTATTAATAATCATATTAATTGTTATTATCATTGTTAAGGTTTTAATTGACTTAGTATACTTTTCATGAGGCAAGATTCATTACGGGAACAATTATATGATTCTGTGGTTTACTTACTTCCATATGAAATAATTATGGAATTATTATATGTGGAATTCATTGGATTTATATATCTATATAATACAACATTTTTAAATTAATTTGGATATGAATGTTAACAAAATGATAATTTCATTCCTTTAAAATGTCATTATTTTCATGATTTTCAATGTTAATGTATTTTTTTGAGTAATTCAAATGATTTTTGTTCATGAACAATATATATTTTATTATTTTATATTTATGTTCTGGGTTTAATTTTTAATGTAAATTTCTTCCCTTATTAATTAAATAAACATGAAGAAATTTTTCTTTATGTGATACCGACCTTGAATAATATTTTTGATCAGAAATATTTTCCTCCCATATCATTGTATTCTAAAATGTTTTCAATGGTTTTATTTTCATAAGTGAAATATTCCTGAATCATCTCTTACATGATTATCGACCTTTTTAAAAATGAGTTTAAATGTAAATTTCTCATTATATTCATCATTGGTCAGTTATGACTATCTTTACGAATTTTTGGAACGAATGATTATTTTTATCATTTAAAACGTGAAGAGATTTTCAACCCATTATTATTATTATTTAATTTTGATATTCCATTATGATATTTCATTTAAAATTTCATAAATTGTTATTTTTCATAAAATTGTCAAAAAAATTCACTATTAAACCTAATTTTCACTGGGGAAATGGTTTTCACCATGACTTTATTTAATGATATTTTAATTCTATTTACATTCACAATTTCAATAACCCATAGTGTTATATATAATCCATGGAAGATATGTTTTAATTATATTTCCACAAATATTTTGATATATCTATTATGAATGTTCAAAGATATTTTTGTGGAACTAATTTCTTTTCCATGAATAAGTAATGTTATGAAAGGAATAAGGGTTGTTTATATGATTTTTATAATGAAACATACACTATATATACATTATTCATTCTATAGTCTATAAAAATTGTTTAGGGTGAGGAAGAGTCCCATTATAAACCAACGATGTATACCAAGTTTATTTAACAAGTATTGCTAAACTTGATTAACTCTCTAATACATTGTGTAATGGTATAGAATTAACCAGTTACAGGTTTCCCAATATAGATTATTAGAATTTATCATCAAGGTTATTCAATTTTTATTAGCTATTACAACATTGATTTACAATTTATATTCCATGTTAATAATCCATTTTCTATATTCATTCAACATGTTTTAATGGAAAACATTCTAATTGATTGTTTCAAAATTAATAATAATTGATTATGTATGTGACTATTTTCTTCTTTTATTTATTAATTAAACTCATTATATATTATAAAGTAGTATTTTATGCACATGAATTATGATATGTTTTCTTACGTACCATTACAATGAGTTCATACCATTATTCTCGTCTTATTTAAGCTGAGAATATCTAATATTTATTTTATAGTTTTACCCTTATTGTGCACATTAAATTACCTTTATTATTTTTACCCACACTTTCGGGTGTTGAAGAATTATTTCAATTGGATTAAGTATAGGATGGTTTAATGTACTTATAATTTTATGGAAGATATTTAATACTAAATTTAGAATAAGAAAATAAGGGAATAATGGGAAACATACTCATTTGAAGTGGTGGATATTATTATGTCTATGTTATTCCTACTTCCCTGAAACTTTAAATATATAATAACCTTGATTATTTAAGTAGTTATACATTTATATTTGATGTTTTATGTTTTGGATGGTTAAAATTGTGTAATGTTTATCAATATAAAATATAGAAATTCAAATATTATGTTTTTATATCTCTATAAGAGATTTTGGATTTAAGGTTTTTATATAGTAATAATAAGAATAACCATATCTCCATCTATGTTAATCGAATGTACATAATTAATCTTTTACAGGGTAATGGTTTTCCTATAAAATTACTCTCATTTAGACATGTTTATTATAATGAACCTAATTTCCTTTATTTATTCTATATACCTTATATTGGAGATATAATATTAATATGTGTCATGTAATTATTTTATTATTATTTTAATTTCAAGTTATCCATTTTTATGGAGTTTTTATTCTAATGTTTTTAAAGTCATAAGAGTATTTATTCTCAAATTCATCTCTTTGAGTAATTTTTTCTTTTATTAAAATAGATTCATTGAAGTGTTGTGTATGAAGAAAAATTATGATATTGTATTATCTATTTCACTATATTCTTGATATTTAATTTTTAATCTCATCTATCTTCCCATCAAGGGATTCAATTTTAGTATCAACCAATTCAAGATGATAAATTTTCAATCCACATTTTAAAATTGAAACATCTAAAATATGATAACTCATATGGACAATTTTTATAAACATTAATTCTAAGATAAAAAACATTATAATTTCCTAAAATTATAATTTGTGAGATTTTTCATCTCAATATGCATTTTTAAACTGATGGTTTTATAATTTATTAATATGATGAATTTATTGTGGAAATTATTTTTTGAAGGAAATTCCTTTCATGATATACAAAACCATTTTTGGGTAAATCCTTGTATCTATTTCAAAAATTAAAAATGGTTATTATCTAACTCAATGATCTTATTTTACAATTATTTTAAGGAATATTAATTAATGTATTCTACAAACACAATTTTAAAAAATTATTTCATTAAATTTTTTAAGGGAAAATGTATTTTTGAAATATATATAATTTAATAAAAAACCTACTCTCAATGATTTTATTATTTATAAAAGAAATTATTTTCTAAAATTTTTATTACTAAATTATTTTCAAATTAATAAAAATGATAAAGGGTTTTTGTTAACAAAAAATTGTATTTAATTTCTAAATAAATTTAGAAGTGTTGTTTTTATATTATTCATTATTTTGTTTTATATATTATTCTTGATCCAGGATATTCTAAAAAAATTCCATCCATATTTATTATATGGGAGTATTTTTTATTTATATCCTATATTAAATAAATGGTCCCTCAGTTCATTGACTTGATGTTTTTTTCAGTAGATAAATATAATTATTCGTCCAATACATTTCTTATATGAATACCCTATTCCTGATTATATTGATTAAATAATAATAAATAATAAATAAATTTAAATAATAAATAATAAATAATAAATAATAAATAATAAATAAATATAAATAATAAATAATAAATAATAACTAATAAATAATAACTAATAAATAAATATAAATAATGAATAATAAATAATGAATAATAAATAATAAATAATAAATAATAAATAAATATAAATAATAAATAATAAATAGAAAATAATAAATAATAAATAAATATAAATAATAAATAATAAATAAATATAAATAATAAATAATAAATAAATAATAAATAATAAATAAATATAAATAGTAAATAAATATAAATAATAAATAATAAATAGAAAATAATAAATAATAAATAAATATAAATAATAAATAATAAATAATGAATAATGAATAATAAATAATGAATAATAAATAATAAATAATAAATAATAAATAAATATAAATAATAAATAATAAATAGAAAATAATAAATAATAAATAAATATAAATAATAAATAATAAATAAATATAAATAATAAATAATAAATAAATATAAATAATAAATAATAAATAAATATAAATAATAAATAATAAATAAATATAAATAATAAATAAAAATAAATAATAAATAAATATAAATAATAAATAAAAATAAATAAAAATAAATAAAAATAATAAATAATAAATAATAAATAAATATAAAAAATAAATAATAAATAATAACTAATAACTAATAAATAATAACTAATAAATAAATATAAAAAATAAATAATAAATAAATATAAATAATAAATAATAAATATAAATAATAAATAATAAATAACAAATAATAATTAAATAATAAATAATAAATAATAAATAATAACTAATAAATAATAACTAATAAATTAATATAAATAATGAATAATAAATAATGAATAATAAATAATAAATGATAAATAATAAATAAATATAAATAATAAATAATAAATTGAAAATAATAAATAATAAATAAATATAAATATAAATAATAAATAAATATAAATAATAAATAATAAATAAATATAAATAATAAATAATAAATAATAAATAATAAATAAATTCAAATAATAAATAATAAATAATAAATAATGAATAAAGAATAATAAAAAATAAATAATAAATAAATATAAATAATAAATAATAAATAGAAAATAATAAATAATAAATAAATATAAATAATAAATAATAAATAAATATAAATAATAAATAATAAATAAATATAAATAATAAATAAAAATAAAAATAAATAAAAATAAATAATAAATAATAAATAATAAATAAATTTAAATAATAAATAAAAATATATAAAAATAAAAATAAAAATAAATAATAAATAATAAATAATAACTAATAAATAATAACTAATAAATTAATATAAATAATAAATAAATATAAATATAAATAATAAATAATAAATGCATATAAATAATAAATAATAAATAATAAATAATAAATAAATATAAATAATAAATAATAACTAATAACTTATAAATAATAACTAATAAATAAATATAAATAATGAATAATAAATAATGAATAACAAATAATAAATAAATATAAATAATAAATAATAAATAGAAAATAACAAATAATAAATAAATATAAATAATAAATAATAAATAAATATAAATAATAAATAATAAATAAATAGAAATAATAAATAATAAATAAATATAAATAATAAAAAATAAATAAAAAATAAATATAAATAATAAATAAATATAAATAATAAATAATAAATAAATATAAATATAAATAATAAATAAATATAAATAATAAATATAAATAAATATAAATAAATATAAATAAATATAAATAATAAATAATAAATAATAAATAAATATGAATAATAAATAAAAATAAAAAATAAAAAAAATATAAATAATAAATAAAAATAAATAAATAATAAATATAAATAATAAATAATAAATAATAAATAATAACTAATAAATAATAACTAATAAATAAATATAAATAATACAAAATAAATAATAAAAAATAAAAAATAAAAAATAACTAAATATAAGTAATAACTAATAAATAAATAGAAATATAAATAATAAATAATAAATAAATATAAATAATAAATTATAAATAATAAATAAATAATAAATAATAAATAATAAATAATAAATAATAAATAATAAATAAATATAATTAATAAATAATAAATAATAACTAATAAATAATAACTAATAAATAATAACTAATAAATAATAACTAATAAATAAATATAAATAATGAATAATAAATAATAAATAAATGTAAATAATAAATAATATATAAATATAAATAATAAATAATAAATAATAAATAAATATAAATAATATATAATAAATATAAAATAATAAATAATAAATATATATAAATAATAAATAATAAATAATAAATAATAAATAATGAATAATAAATAATGAATAATAAATAATAAATTATAAATTATAAATAAATATAAATAGTAAATAATAAATAGAAAATAATAAATAATAAATAAATATAAATAATAAATAATAAATAAATATAAATAGTAAATAATTAATAAATATAAATAATAAATAATAAATAAATATAATAAATAAATAAATATAAATATAAATAAATATAAATAATAAATAATAAATAATAAATAAATATAAATAAAAATAAAAATAAATAATAAATAAATATAAATAATAAATAATAAATAATAAATAATAACTAATAAATAATAACTAATAAATAAATATAAATAATAAATAATAAATAAATATAAATAATAAATAATAAATAATAAATAAATATAAATAATAAATAATAAATAATAAATATTAAATAAATATAAATAATAAATAATAAATAATAACTAATAAATAATAACTAATAAAAAAATATAAATAATGAATAATGAATAATGAATAATAAATAATAAATAATAAATAATAAATAAATATAAATAATAAAGAATAAATAGAAAATAACAAATAACAAATAAATATAAATATAAATAATAAATAAATAATAAATAATAAATAATAAAAAAATATAAATAATAAATAATAAATAAATATAAATAATAAATAATGACTAATAAATAAATATAAATAATAAATAAATATAAATAATAAATAATAAATAAATATAAATAATAAATAATAAATAAATATAAATAATAAATAAAAATAAAAATAAATATAAATAATAAATAAATAATAAATAAATTTAAATATAAATAATAAATAAAAATAAATATAAATAATAAATAATAAATAATAACTAATAACTAATAAATAATAACTAATAAATTAATAATAAATAATAAATAATAAATAATAAATAATAAATAATAAATAATAAATAATAAATAATAAATAATAAATAATAAATAACCAGTTACAAATAATAGATAATAAATAAATTATATTATATTATAAATAATAAATAATAAATAATAAAGGAAACACATGAAAAAAGTATGAAAAGACGTGATAAGTGATGAAAAATCATGAAAACGCATGAAAAAGGATGGAGAAGCATATGAAGAATGAGGCATTAGAAAAAATGAGAACGCATGAAAACTCGTGACAACTCTGGAAAACTCCTTAATAATTCAACATAATCATCATAATAACCCATAAAAAACCATTGATAAAGATAACAAGTCATGGAAACCCAAATAAACAGTAATAAATAGAGCTACCGTTAAAACCCGTCAAAACGGTCATAAAGAGACAAAAACATTGGACACATATTGATAGAGATAACTTATGATCCGAGAGTCCGTTGTAGATCCGCGACATGTCAAATCAAAGATCCTAAAACACTCTTCAACCTGAAAGGTGAAAGAGTCCAAATGGACAAGCGGATCGGAAGTTACGACCAGTTAAAAAAAAGCTGACAGGGAACGGGTGCTAGAAACGAGGCATTGAAAAACATAACAAACCTGATACCCACTAAAAAGGACATAACATATGATCTAGGAGTGCATGTGGGCACTGCGACTAGTCAAACTGAATCTCATGGAATGAGCTATGATCTGGCATGTGGAGGAGGCCGGACTGACACGCGGATCGAAAGTTAGGTCTGTTTGAAGACAAGTTCGACGGGACACCGGTGACAGAAACAGGGTTTTGGAGACCTTCGGAATGGGTTTTGGGGTCGAAAAACACAACATAAGCTTTATTAGGTTGAATTGATGCGTAGCTCTTTTCGCTGGCTTCGATTTGATATGTGGTAGAGCCCAAACAGACACCCGGAGCGAAAGTTATGGCCGTTTGAAGTTGGAGAACTTTTTTCAACTTTTTTATAACTCTAATATCATCAACACCTTAGACCGTCTCATAGTTTTGATTATATGTGCCTCTAGATATCTTCATGAGCTTCGATTTGACTGGTCGTGGCGCTTCAACGGACGCCCGGATCAAAAGTTATGGTCATTTTAGTGATTTTGGGGTTTCTCACGTTTTTTTATTTTTTTCATTTCATTTCACGGCGGTTTTACCGAAACCGCCGCTATTTCGCGGTGGGTTTTTAAAAAACCGCCACTAATCCTCGAATAAAATTAACAAAAATATAAAAAAAAATTTAAAAAAAAAGAAATTTTTTTTGCCGTTTAGACCCTCTGCGAAATGGCGGCCCGAAAACGTGTTTCGCGGCGGTTTTTAAAACCGCCGTGAAAAAACCGCCGCTAAACGGCGGTTTTCTTGTAGTGTTAGTCCGAAATAATGTTAATTGGATAAAAACTATTTTTTTCAAAATTTGTTTATGATATTTTATGAAATCCTTTACATATAGACTATGACCACAACTAAATTTAATTAATTTAAATTTATAATTACATAAATGATAAAAAATCAAATTTTTCTCCAAGTTAGAATAATTCATGATGAATTTTTCATTCCAAAAATATTAAAAACAACATCTAATGGACCACATAATCCAAAAATGGTTGAAAATATATTAGACATGTATTTAGATATAAAAAATTAAATGATTAGAACATTTGAAAATAATGACCAAAATTTATAATGCTTCATATGATAAAAAAATTACATCAAATTTTACACAATAAAGGAAAAGGGAATGCTTAGAGTATTCCATAGAGATATAAAAATACATCCAGAAAAACCTAAAAAATATCAACATTTATGAAATTTTTAACCTCAAAGTTAATCCCATACATTTCATCTTACATCAAAAAATGAAAATTTTTTATTCTTAAATCATACATCACATATAAACAAATATTTACATATAACCCATCCTAACAAAAAATCTCTTGATATATCCTTAATAACATTAAAATTCCATCATATAAAACCTAAAAAGGTTTTGTCTCAACATTAGAACTTACAATCAACTATAATATAATAAAACTATGACGATGTCTATAAATTTTACGTTAATGTAAAATTAATAAAAAATACATCAAATGTTATCTAAAACGTTAATCAAATATAAACTATAATAGGCAAAAATATGAACTCCAATATCTGGTGCTAAAAACATAATCTATACATTTATGTATTTTATATCAATAAAAATTTCCCAATTTCAACCATCCAAAATGTGAAAAATAAAATATAATTATTGGATCGCTAACATAACCATGGAATCTTTAGGTTTTGAGTTTTATATAATTAGATAAAACTCTTACATTAAAATTCCCAGGACTTTAAATAATTATTTAATATAATATACCCATATTTTATTATTCAACATTAAGTATTAATAATATTTCATTAAATTAATCATAGTTGAAACCCTCATAGGTGTAATTCATTTAAAATAATTTCTCATAAACTAGTTAAATAAAAAAACAATAAGTGTGAGGTAAAATTATCAATAGTGGTAATCATAAGAATTAAAAAATGTATTCTATTGGTGTTCATAGGATGAGAAGAATGGGTTTTTTTCATAATCTATAACCATGAGAAAAATAATAATTTAAACCTATAAAAAATAGAACAAAAAATAAGATACATGGAATAACTCATTAATATTATAAAATTTTCATATAAATCAATATTAATGATCGATGGGAAAAAATTCCTTAATAAAATTATCCATTACTACATGATCCAAATATAATGAAAAAAAACCAGTAATTTGGGCCATCATATTTGTATCTCTCTAGAAATAATTATTAAAAATAAACTAGACTTCCCTGTATATTCCAATAATCTCTCATGATAAACAAATATTTAGATTACTCTTCCCCTTTTCCAAATGCATTTGAGAGATATATCAAGATCTCTTTTCCTTGGTATATAACTGTTCCACCTTTCCTTTGGTTATAATTTAAGAAATTTTATCACAAACAATTTCCATGAACCATAACAAAAATAATTAATATATATATTGGTTTATGGATTTTAGATATATTTTTTCTGATTTACATATAATTTCTATAAGTGACATGAACACTATATAACAAATACTAGGTTAAGTAATCATGGCATTCTAATAACATTTCAAAATCAGGGTATTCTATGTGTGATTGGCAATTAATTCATTCAATTTTTTTCTTTAACAAAACAAAAGCTGTTGGATGAAATTTCATCGTTATACATATCTATTTAGAGGATTATGTATCTAATCCTCTAGAGGCAGTGGTGGGTCCTATATATTGTAAATTCTTATCTATCTACCATAGGATTTTTTACACTTAGAGGACCATCTTACATGATTATGGTGGTGGAAGAGGACTCATTAGCTCTTGATACGTCACATAAGGATGGCACATCAGGTCCACAATATTTATATGCCAAGGTATTGAATACTTTTATAGTTCCAATTAGTAATTCTAGGGATAATTATACATTTTCTATAGTTTTTATCAGTATGGTTACTTGTTTGGAAATTCTTCTGCCATATCGTGATGAAGATTAATGGAGTAAGATAATATTTAATGTTCTGGGTTAAATGGATTCAATTAATGGCTAGACCCACAATTTAATTCAAAAGAAGACATATAGTATTATAAATCATAACATGTTCACGAAGATAGATAATGATATGAGTAATTCATTAGAGGGGTGGATCAAATATACTGGAAACAAGAAATGGAAGAAAATTAGGGTGGTTTCATAGATAAAAATGATTTTGAGAAGTAAATTGACACTCAATTACGTTTTTCATTGATCATGGAAGCGGATCATGTGGATGATAGTCATCATGTCAATTCCATGAATAATAAGAAATTATTGTTGGAATCATAATGAATAAACAATAAAATGAATATATTGCATGCATGGAATGATTATTCATCTTTTCATAGGCTTATAGAGACAATATGAACATGTAAATGTCCCCCAGTCTAAAAATGGGCTCTGAAGTCTCTAAACATATAGTTTAGGAATTAAATGTGGAACTATACTTGAATATATATTCCCCAAAAACCAATATTGAGTATCCATAAAATCCCAAAAAGGGGATAATTGGCTTCAACATTGTTTTTATGGATAATGAAGTATTCTTTACAAAAGTTTAGAAAGGATTATAATGAGGAATGCAATTCAACTCATACCAGCAAAATATTGACTAAAGATGTGTTCAATATATTTTATTAAGAGATATTTCCTCAGGGTATTGATGGATCATGTGATTAGTGCTTTTATTGACAACATAATTACTTTTTCTAGGATTTTGATCTCGAATAGTTTCCTAGGGATTATTTCATAGGCGTTGTAAATCTTATCTCTTTTGATATTGATGAGGGTATTCGAATTCCTACTAGAAATGGTATGTGATAACAATAATAGATGTATTACTATGAACTATTCCTAATTAATAGTAATTAGGAACATATATTTCTATCAACTTATTCTAGAAGATAATATCCATTGGTATTCTACACTTCCTCATTTATTAAGCTAAATTTGGTTAGTTTTTCTTCTCAGTTTGGATATTATTTTTTGGATAGTAGTAGTATAATATTCTTTGTAATTTCATCATTTATTTTAAGATAATTATCAATAGTTTATAACGGTTCACAAAATATCCCTAAAATGTGGGATTTCAAAAAAAGATAAAATTAAATATTAGTAGTATCATCATCAAACTCATTGAAATAACTTTATTTCATGGATAACATAATTAACTCTTTGAAAAGAATTAGGTTCCATGATAATTTATTTGAAATAGTCATAATCTATCTTGAAAATGAATTATGAGGGAATAATTTAATCATAATTATATTATATAGTAATTACAAGAAATGGTTTCCATTATTAGTCAATATAAATACTATGGAATGTCAATTTAAAAAATATTATGGAAAATACCATCTTCACATAAAAATATCAATAAATAACTAAAAATTATAGAAGTAATTTTAGATTATATATGTTCAATAATATCTCTAAAAAATATAAAAGTGAATTCAATTTAAATAATGGTTTTGATGGATATAAAATATTTTAATTTAAAAATGATAAAAAAACATTCTTTTCAAACATTTATAATGTGAGTAAATAGAGACCCATGTTAGAAACATTAATTAATTTCATTATATTTGTTTTTAATTAAGGTAAAAGATCAATTAAAATGACTTAATGAAATATTTTAAATTTATATATTAATATTTTTTTAAAAACATTATATATATATATATATATTATGGAAATGAAAGTCTCCAAATAAAAATGAAGAATCATGATCAGTATCATTTTTGAAATTTATTGATAATTAATTTATAAATACTTCATTTATTACTATATCAGAATAAAATCAATTTGGGTCAAGAAAATAATTTAGTATTATTTCTTCTAATTGGATTGTTCACATATAAACACTAAAAATTAAATTATATTGTAAAAAAAACCATCACAAAATTTATAACTTTTGTATCAGAAGTCATTGAAAACAAGAGTATGATATAGTTATTTATATCCCATGAATTTTAGGATACTGTATTCTAAAAATCATTCTTGATTAAATAATCATACTATAAAATTATATCATTATTCATAACAAGAATAATGTCATTGGAAAATTTGATTGTTGAAACAAAAATTCATTGCAATGAACATAAATATTGAATTTATAATTAATCCATAAATTTATTATTTGAGAATATGAAAATCCATATAAACATAGTTTAAATATATATAAAATAATTAATAATTAGATGAAAAAATATTCATATCATAAAAAATTCCATGAAGAGAATTTGTAACCCATTGAATATAAATTGATCTTAGAATCCCCTTACCACATTTAAACATTTCTGTCAGATATTTTTTGATGTAATAATTTGGACTGGAATTAAAAATACAATGTGGTATGAATGACTCATGAAATGAAATGTGGCCATTTAAAACATATATAACATATAAATAAAATTAGATTCACAACCATATAAAAATTCATCAATTAAGGTAAATTAAGATGAAACAACATTCATTGAGTATCAACATTCCATATAATTCCTTTAACTCTTATATAAAAAATAATATCATTTATATAATTTTTTATTAAAAAATGTATTAGTTTATTGTATTATTAATATAAATTTTTTCATTTATTAAAATGATATATTTAATTTTCTAATCGGTTATGTCCATGTCACATATTTTTGAGGATGTTCCGTTCATAAGTCCAAAAAATATGTAGTATGTTAACTTTAATCTGAGAGGCAATTATTACATAATATATATAATAATAATCATTATATAATTATAATTTTTATAAATTAATTATAATATTAAATCCAACAATTGATGATGGTAAAGAAAAATAAAATACATTATAATCTCAGAGATGGATGGTCATATGTACACTTGACTAACATTTCAATTTTTAAGAAGCCTGATGGAATTAATATAAGAATCATTTTATCTTTAAATAATAATTATTACATCATAAAAAACATAATAAATTTTTATAAAACAAATAAAAATTGGCGATATGATCCATTGATCAAGAAAATTATCATCGCTTCATGGAGGTGGTAATCCACACGCACACATTAATGACATTATCATTATTCAATGGTGGAAAAGGTATGACTATAGATTATATATTATATTTAACTAATGATAATGATTTCATAAATAATATATATATATATATATATTAAATTTATCATTATAATAAATCTCGAGAGGTGGTTATAGAAAAAAAATATCAGTTCACAAGGTGGTAGTCCATCGTATACACAAACAATGGTTTCATTTCTGATTTGATGGAAGAGGAGATAAATATTGGTTATTACAAAAATAATAATAATATCTAATTATATAGAGTATAATAATTATTATTTTAGTATGATTTTACAATATTTCAAGGAGGTATAAGAATAAAAAAAACTAAAACAATATGTTAAAACTAAACCTATTCATTGGAAAACCTCCATTGGTTTATAACTTAATAACCAAAGGTGGGTATTTTTAAAAAAATAAGTCCTAAAAACACTAATTGTGATTTCAGTATGGTATTTGGATATTTGTTTAATGGAAAAAATTTTCTGAATGTTTTTATGGGGAAAAGAGGTGGAAAGTGAGAGAAGGGGGTCTTCCAGAAATTTAGGAAATATTAAAATATAATATATATATATATTTACATCTTTTAAAATGGTTCCATGATAAATTTTCATTAATGATAAGTATTTAATGTTCATTATATTATTATAGAACATCATTTTTACTAGTTTTATATGCCATTTTAGAAATTATCTTATTGATTAACCCTTATATTAACAATAGTTATCCTCAAAATTCTTAATAATGTTCACAATATAAAAGGATTATTAATTTAATTATAAGATAAAATATAATCATAAATGGGAAATGGATTATATTTAAAAATATCTCTTATCCTTATAATATTGTTTCATGACATTTTTTAAAAAATAATGAAAAATATATATTTTAAATAAAATACTATTAATTTTATTTGAATAATAATTCACGTATCATGACTTTGAAAACAACATGATACTAATGAAATTAAAATATAACTATTTTACCATTAAAATCAATTATTTCTAACTATATATATCATGTTACATTATAATTTATCAAAAAAATAATACATATTATGTTAATAAAACTGTTTTCTTTAATGTTATATTGCTTTGAAAACCACCATGCTGATAATGTATAATAATTTAAATTAATTATTTTAACCCTAAAATGTAATAAAATATATCATCATAGAAATACTTATATTTTATCATCATAAATATTAATTTATTTCCAAAACATATTTTCATGTAAATATGAATTTATAATATAAATATAAATGAAATAGAGGTCTATACTTTATTTTTAATCTCTCAAAATAATATATATATATAATTTTCAAATATAAATGTAAAAACCCCCTAACAACGAACATGGTACACAGATGATATAAAACCCCTCATAAAATATAGAAAAATCATTTTTATGGTATATTTAAATCATTTTCATATTATCTCTAACATAAATTGCTCATGTTCCCCTTTCATGGGTGATATATATTTACTATAGACACATTTCTTAATGACTCAAAGAAAAATGCGATTTTTGACCAAACTTGAAAAACATGACTCCAAATAATGGATCAATTATAAAAAAATAATTCCATAAATTTGGTTGACATAAATTTAATTTTATACCTTTGAAACATGAGGAAAAATTGGTATTCAAAAATATCTAATTTTAGTTTAAATTTTTTTTATACTAAATTAAAGTAAAATATAGAAAAAAATGACTTTGTTGGATTTTTTTAATATGAATTTAGTAGTTAAATTTTAAAACAAATCCAAAATATAATGTTGTGTTGTAAATAATATAAAATTTAAAAAATACTTTAAAAGATATAAATATTTCACTTAATTAACTATTTGACTATTCATTGATAAGTCCAACAATTTGGAAAATATACAATAATTATTCATAAGATATTTTGAAATTATAAATTTAAAAATGTAGTAATGTTTTAAATGTTAAAATTATGTAATTTGGAAATAAATATATTAAATAGATGTATATAATTATTGAAAAATAAATTTGGTTGGAAATATACCCATTTCCAATAGATATAAAAATTAACTATTAATATTTTTAATAATATATATATACAATAATAAATAAAAATTATTAATGGAAATATGATAGGAAATTGAATTATAATTAATATTACATGGGTTTCGACTTTATTTCCCATCTTTTGGAAATTGAATCCTTTTAATTTATTCTTGTTCACGAGAAATTGCATTTAAAATATCTTTAAACACAATTCTATACTGTATAAGATAAAACATTTATACATGAAAGGATATTATTTTAAATTTTTAAAAATAACTTTGTTTAAACCCCTAATCATAAAAATGGAAAATTAAAATTTATTTTGAAAATAGGTATATGGAAATATTAATTATGACTTGAATAACACAAATTTTTGTTCCAAATTAGAGAAGTTTAGTTGGAAGTTCAAATATAGACATTGATGAAAACTATGATATCAACTAATGATAGAGAGTGATATATATCTTTGATTATATGAATTTGAAAAATCATGAGAACAACGATCACCAAAAAACCATAATCTAATGAGGTTTGAATACTACAATCAGTTAACAAAAACTAAAGGTAATATGATAACAACATTGTTTCATAATCCATTTCAATGATTTTATTAAATCATTTTCCATCATGAAAAAGAATATAATGAAATATAGTTACTTCGAAATTATAATTCCATACAGTACCACAATCTTATCTTTTTCTCTAGTGGATGAGTATTTAAGAATAATTTATTAATGAATGAACCATTATAATAAACATTTAATAGAACACATAATCTAGAAAAGTATAACATGATATTTATCATGTTATTGGATATTAACCAAGAAATAAATTTGTTGAATAATGTAAAATAATATCCAACATTTATAGAGCATTATATGAGGAAAAAATACATTTAAAATCAATATATGAATAATAGAGCCAATTTTTATCTTATATCATTCCATGAATATATAACCTTATATCCCAAAAAACTCAATACCCTCATTATAAAAGAACATTTCAACCCCAAAAGTAATATCAAACATTTTACCATTAATCCCAAAAAAATTTATTATTACTCGAGAAAAATAAACCATAATGTTAATCCAATGTGCTAAATATACTCCAATCTAATAAGCCATCTCTATATATATATAATTAATCACATTAAAAACCTCTCACTTAATATATAAAATAGGTTATGTGTATAAATTTTAACATTTGATAAACAATTATATTATATAACCATAATGGTTTCCATATTTTATATGTTTATATTTGATAAAAAATTAAAAATTAAAAATTTTTCTAAGACATCTAAATAATATAACCTATTTCAACCCCAAATTCATACTACTGCAATCAGTGCAAAAAAAAAACAATCATTACATTTATGTCTTTGATATCGATAAACATGACCAAATTGCATCCATCCAAAGTGAAAAAAAATCAATTAGAAATATTTGATCACTTATATAAACATGGACCTTTTTGGTTCCTAGTTTTACATAATTAGTTCAATCATTTACACAACAATACCAATGTCTAAAAATGATAATTTCCCTCACAATACCAATCCTTTATTTTCCAAAACTAATACTTGAACAATTATCTAAAAATTTAGAGAACATTAAAAATTAACTGATTTAATTCATTTAACAAATTTCATTATAAGTAATGTAAAAAAACATAAGAATTGAAAACTAAAATTCTAAATATGGTTAAAAATAAGAATAAAAAATTGTTGTTACGAGTGATCATAATGTGAGAATAATGGTATTATGAAAAAGTAAAACTACATTTGAAACACATAAACTAATTTATACATATAAAAACAAATATCCGAATACATGACACCTATAAAAAATATTTAACATTTGACTATAGTCATATATTAAAACAATCAAGTTCAAGGGATCCATTTGACATGTTTCCATAATAATGAAAACCTCATGTCAACTTAAACCATTTTTTAAAAAAAACTCTTGTAGTGACTTTTACAAATGGGAAAACCTATTTGGTAAATTGTAATAATCATATAGAAGGATCCTATATCTTGTTTACACTTTCCCTTTACCCAAATAATTTGATAGCTATATTGTGATCAACCATACTTAGTTTATAAAGAACAAAATTTTTTTGGTTTATAATGTACCCCCAGATCAATATTAATAACTTCGATCAACCATTAGTTAAATAATGTATATATATTTTATTATTCATAAAAAACAATATAAATACCATTATTCCTTTCATTACATAACTGACCTATGGAAAATAAATGGTATACTTGAAAATATCGTCAAAAAATCACTATCCATCTAAAAGAAATTTTGATGGTTTTATCAAAACATGTCTCCTATGAAATGTAAGTAAAATTATATGTTATTTAATTTTGAAAATACGAATAAAATAAAATAATCATTAATTTTTTTTCTGTGGAATGTACTCCTTCCTCATTAAAATTCTCTTTTATAAGACAATAATTTAAAAAATATTTAGAAAATAGTTTTTAAATAAAATTTAAAAATCATAATTGAATATTTAATAAAAATAATTCTATTAATGTATATGATATATTTTAATGTTATAAATATATAAAATAAACATTATTTTTTATCTTCCGTTATGTGTATAAAAAAAGAGTCATTCATAAATATGAAGGAAAATCCTCTTACAAAATTGTAAAATAATGATATAGATCCTTTAAAATAACATTTTAAAATTATTTATGTTTATAAATTAAAATTCCTGAAAAAAATTGAGATAACATGGATATGAAAGGGAATGATTCTAGATATAAAAGAATATAAAATCTTGGTATCACCTAAAAACAACATGCTTAATGTATTTATAATAATAATAGATGAAATAAGAAATAAAAATGTAAGTCACAATCAAAAAATGAGTGTAAAAAAGTGATGTGGTGAATCAAAAGTAATTATATATGAAGTCATCTAATTGATCCTTGAGCTCAAACATTCATCAAAATAAATGAGATTACAACATAAATCTGTTACCTTAATTGTAAAATATCAAAAAATTAATGAAATCAAGTGTATAACATAGTTATTTAAATCACATAAATATCATGATGTAATATTCCAATATTCATTTGTAACATACAATTTTTTTAGGTGGTAGTTTTTTCCTTACAATTTGAATTTTTTGTGTTTATACCAACCATTTTATTAAGCTACAATACCTAATTCCAATGAATTGATTTATACAAGGGTTTTTTAGAAGGATTATAAATATATAAAAGTTTCTTGGGTTTAAAAATGTTATTTGGGAACATCGTACAATTAAAAATTATTTTTTTTGGAAAAGTGTAGATAGATGCACATTGATTTTTCAAACAATGTGGCCAACAAGGGGAAACTGTGACAGTCAAATTTTTATTGGACACAATTTTTCCAACTGTGCTATTGGGGAAAACCCCCATGAAGGATCTATATTGTTTTTAACAGAGGGAATCCTTATGGTCTACATAAATTGTAGAAAAATGTCTTCCTGACCGTACATGGTGGGGTTCCTGGATAGTGATCATTAAATAGTAATTTGAATGGTTACAAAAACCAAGAGGGTATTTTAAGATAGATAAATATTGAAACATTTATCCCTTAAAATTATTATTTTCCTCTTCCTTTATTCTCATCTTCTTTGGAATCACAGGGTTGGGGCCAAACATTTCTTCTCTAACTAGGATTTGATCCCTTTTATACAATAAAACTCTAAATCAAATTACATTTGTCTCAATAAAAACATATCAATATGGCATTCATTCTGCTAGCTTTCTTATTCAATTCTCTATCAATACAGTGTATTAAATTTGTGTGAGTTATTTCGAATTATTTTTATTTTTTTGACATAAAATATGTATATATCTTGATCTAGCTCAATTTATAGTAATGTATTCAATGTGTGATCACCTACTAGCATAATGTTAGTGGTGCCCAGAATTTTCCTTAATTTTATATGGTTTTTATGGTTTTTGATTTATTGATTATATTGTGTTTATAAATTTGTACCCCTAAAAATTAAATTGCTGCTTCTAAATTGATGATATAGTTCCATGGGTTTCCAGTTGGTATTCCCTAGTTCAATTAAGAATTCTATGTCGAATAAGGTAATTTTTTTAAAATAGGTAATATAATATATTAGTTTGTTTTAAATTAATTAAATTGTAAATATTTATTAAAATGGATCTATGGTAACATTAAAGAATATCTTGCGGATTATGTAGATGTTGACCACCTTGATAGAGGTGACTATTTCATTAGTATGGGGGAATCACCCAAGCTACAATAGGTGATGTTTAGAACCAGGTCGAGGCGACATGTTCTTCATGATTTTACATTATAAGTTCATCAGGATAATGAAAAGACTCTTGGGAGTTAGGCTGTTGTTAACTATCATGATGTAGAGATATGGTGACAGATTAATGAGGTTGTAGAAAATGTTTCTTCAGTTATGTTGGTGATTTATGATCATCATTGTTAGATTACATGTGTTTAGAGTTATGTGAACCCTGATAGGAATTATCTAAGTTGTTGCTGACCTCTTATTGTGGGTGGAGTCCTCCTTGTATATTAAAACATATTTTATGGTGTTGACATAAGTTATATTGGAGGTTCTCACTATAGAAATCCACATTGATGAATATTTTACATTAGGAGATTATGTTTTAACCGTAGGTTGCAGATGAGGATTCTCATTAAATTGGAGGCATATTATACTTTATTTTGATAGGATGAATATCTTAATGCCTTCACATATTTGGATGTTGAGTATATAGTGATTACTAAATATTGTTTGGTTATCATCGTGCATCGAGATGTAGAGAAATTGATCCCATAAGGACCTTCTGGTATGATGTATAGGAGACCAGTGACTTGATGATATGTAATTTGGATTCTGGATACTTGATTGGTGAACAAGTTACTGATAAATTTTATAGGATGTTCACAAGGGTTTTATATGTATAGTTTTTATTAGGGCATTCCATGGGAATTAATCCATGGTTACTTTCCACTGTATATATATATATATATATGAAAAAAAATGTGTATTCCACATATATATTTTGAGGCATGTGATCAACGATATATCAACATTATATAAAGAAGGTAAATGTTTCCTTATAGATGTTGAGAACAAGGGTTGTCGGTTAAATATAAAATATTTCCTTACTTTTTATTTACATTTTTTAGAAAATTTTATAATTATTGATATAAGACAAATATACAATAGTGTTGGGCCATTGAGTTCATACTCAAACATTAGGCGGCCCATTCATGATACATTAATACTTTATGTCATTGATATTAGTTAAGGATTTAGTCTCGGGAGATAGACCATTATGATAGTAGATCTCACATTTTCATGGGATGTACAATAGTTGACTATGTGGTTTCTCAATATCAACATTGAGTTTCTATTCCTCTTTTTCATGCTTTATATATTTGTTTATTGATGTGATCGGACACACGAGTCCTAGATTATATGTTTTTCATAAGCTGCAGTGACATTTTTATTATCTACAAATGGTATTATTATTCTTTTGTTATTTCATCTGTCTTCCACTTTGATTTTTTGGTTTGTATACTTACACTATATAATGGTTCCTCTAACACAATGTTATAAATATAGAGACCATTATTATTATCATAACATGAGGTTATAGTACCCACACTATCACAACATTATAAAATTACATTGTGTCAAAAGTATGTGGTGTACAAGGAGCCCATACTAAAGCCTAGTGGATCACTAGGCCAAATTTCTATTTGAGTGGAAATGGGGTTAATAATATATAAATGGTATCTGAGGAGTTTTTTTTCATTTTGTTCTCACTTTTTGGGAAGCGCTAGACGAGCTACATGGATTTACTCAAAATAGTGTATGGAGATCATGTTTAGTTGCTTGTAACATTATGCATAGGGGACAGAAAAAGTTTCAAGGGTGGAATATTTATGTTCCCCTATGTGTTTTAAAATATGATTTATTTCCATATTGAGTGGTGATCTTTGGAGTTAATTTTATCTGTTAATTTTTTGACCCTTAGCCGAATATGGAAATAATGTATTTTTTTCCACATCATGGTAGCCACATAGTTTGAAATGGAATATATATGTGTCTATAAATTTTTTTTTGGAAAATGGAACATCCTATTAGGTGTTGGGATGTATAATGTTTTATCAACGAATTTTTTTTTCATATTACCATTTTTCTATCATTCGACTAAGATATACAATGATTATGGTTCTAGGTGAGACTAATTTAGGAATCTATATGCATGTGATAATAAGACTTAATCTGTTATGATATTGGAAGACAGATTAATGGAATGGGGTGGGGTTTTAAATGTGTTAAAAATAAATATAAAAAGTTTTTTCCTATAAAGTTTTTTTTTGTGTAATTCTACTTGGCTACCCCAGGTTGATATTCATTAAATTTAATGATTTCTTCTTTTAAGGGTATTTGAGTGGACATGAGGCCTAAATATATCTGAAATATAAAATTTTAATTAATAGAAATGGAGCCTTGAGGATATATTATATGTGATACAAGACAATGATATGGGTGGGTAATGCGATAGGAGGCCAAATGTCTTATTATATAGTTGTAGTGGGTGAGTGTAAGGATTGTGAAATGTTTTTATTAATATAGATTTTTATATATGATATATATATATACCATTATGTTTATTTATCAATTGTATTTGGTCTTATTATGATTCCACCTAAATGTATTTTGATTGAATTTTAGGAGCGTAGTGACATGATGTTGCATGAGTGTGAACGATACGAGGCCACTAAGGGTTGGGATGATTCCCATAAGGGTTATAATGATCATGATTCATAGTTATAGGCTCTAATATTGGTATGAAAACCAATATTAATGGAATATTTTAGTAAATTATTAGATGATAAACTCTGGGAAGGAATGGATCATGTTATATAGGGTATTGGTAGGGGAGATTGAGGAGTTGATATTTCTATGGGGTATCTGACTCTTGAGGTCAAGTTTTATCATCCAGTATTATTTTTGGGAGAGGGTGGACAATAAATAGCTGTGAAATGGATTGTGTTGGACAAGATGGTTTTTTCTCACCTTATGATACCCCTAAATTAGAGTGTTATGTAGGCTATGTATATTGTCAGAGGACTAGAAAATTGTTGGTGGGCTATATCGAATTAGTGAGAAATCCATAAGAGACAATATTGGAAGGATTAAAATTCAATGTTCTTCATGAAGTTTTTTCCCAAGTGAATGTTGGAGATATGAGATTGCAAGATCTTGAATATGTAGTTAGATGATAAAAAATTCATGGAATTGGCATCCAATTTCAAAATCTTGTCCCATTTTGAACCTTCTATGGTGTATGATGACACAGTGAGGGTGAATCATTATGAGGACAGATTGAGGAATTACATCTAGGTTATGGTATATATATTTATGATGACATACTTCCCCAAGGTAGTTAATCAAGAACATATCACTGAGGGAAACATGATGGAATGGTCTTAATTTATGTGGGTGACATTTTCAGGTGATCTTAGTGGTGATGCTCTAAGTATCAGGTAGGTGTGTGGTGATGAGTCTCTGAAGATGTAGGTTCCTTGACCTAGGTAAACCATTGAGAATTTTCTCTATATCATTAAGTTCATAGTGAGGGTAGTAAGGATATGATAAAGTCCAATGTTATTGTGTTTTAATGGAGTGTATGGAGTTTGTCCATATGAGCATCACGACATGTTTATCATGAATCCTCCTACGATTATTGGGGGTCTGTGGCCAGGTTAGACACAGGGTTTTGATGTAGTACTGGGAGTGGTACTACGAGATTGTAGACGAGATTCATCTTCACATGGATTTACTAGAAGAGATAGATATACCACGTAATGGTTTCAGCGGATAACATCTCACATATCTCTGTAGGGAATCCAGGACTATGGTAGCCTAAAGTCATTACATGTGAATTTTTTTGAGATACCATGTTCATAGATGTATAAGGTGTCAATGATAAACAAAGGAACATTGTGGGTCTCACTGAGTTTCATTTTATATTGTCATGATGATTTTTGGTAAATGGGGTATCTGTTTATTTTTTGACTAACCAGACACTTGTTATTATTGTTTCATTGCAAATGTTGTTGGATATATATATATATATACACATATATCATATATATATATATGAGGTGTTTTATCACCAGGATTTCTTATGGAAATTGATACAATGCATGACATATATACATTCGAGGTGCGTAGGAATATATACTATTGTTGGAATGTATATATATATAAATATATGATGCAAGATTACTGTTGAGAATATAGTGAAATTCAGGGTTTTTGTGACCATATGTTGAGATAAATGACTTATAGGATTCAAATGGAATGTCATACATGATGAGTATCATGTATGACACAGTCATGAATTGAGAACCAAATGAGGTGTAGTAATGATGTTATGTCATGTGAGGACTTATTTGTCGGTGGATGGTTGGTGTAACCAACATGTTGTTCAATTTTTGGTTGGAAAGATACTAAGTAGTTAATTACAAATGTTGGGGGAAGCACAAGGGGAATTTTCAAAGGCAAAATAACCTTGTTAAACTAGGTTTATATAAATGAGAAGATAATTATTGGAACCCTATTAGTGTGAGACATTATAGATAATAAAATATCTATCATATGGTGGATAGAATGCATGGTTAATGGTTTTTGAGCAGTTATAGATTTCCCAATTGTATGGAATATTTTTTTTTCTATCATGGTTGTAAAAACCATTCATTTTGGATTTGGAACCTATTTCAATGTGTTTTAATGAAACAAGGAAATGATTTTAAACTGGGTTTAGGGAATTGAATGTTCCTCTAGGTTTTAGATTTTTTAGGTGTGTCTGGAAAAGAAATATTAGTTTAAATAAAGCACAGATAGATACAAACAATATTCTCAAATCATGTGGTCTGCAAGGGGAAATGGTGCATCCCATATATACACTGTACATGGTTTTTCAAATATTGTATGTGGGATAACACAACCATGTGGGTTCTCAATAATTTTTAATAGAGTAAATCCAAATATTTTTTTCATTGTTTTGAAACTATTCACCTAACATTGAATAGTGGTGTGATTGGACAATGAGTTCTACAATATCGGTGGATGATAAACCGTGTATCCAAAAAATTTATGTAATTTAAATGGAATTAATTATAAAACTTACCTACCAACAATTTAGTATCTTTCACCTCCTTTCTATTCTTTTTCTTGTGATTCACAAGGGGACAATATCCATTTATTATCCTCCTACTCTTTGAGTCTAAAATTCCATGAAATGTACATTGAATTGAACAATGTTGTTCTCATTGGTACTGTATCAGTAACCCCTTCAATCGTGTATCTTCCTTATTCATTGATATTTCAATATGGTATGGTAAATATTTGATACCTCTTTCCTTATTTTAAAAGAGTTTTTAAAAAATGATGAATTCTATCATTGTAGTTTGGGTGAAACTTCATCATTGAATGAGAAAGTGATAATGGCATAAGGTAGGTTGTTTATAGATTTATCTTTATTTTTATTAGCATTTTGTGGTTCATGATCTATTTCACACATTATTTTGACATAGTGAGACCCATGATATGTAGAGACCCGAAGCCTGACATACATGGACTTTACATTACTTTTGTGGAATACTTAGTACATTACAAAAACACACACACAAGGACCGTAATAGTTTAGTGTCTTTGGAAACTCGGACTATAATCTTCTAATCGTGGTGAAAGATCTTCAACATCTCCCATAAAGATCTTCCTTTTTTTTTACCTAAAACCTTTCTTTATATCCTGGGGAAAAAACATAAAAGGGTGAGCTCAAATGCTCAGTAAGGGTAAACAAAAGAAATATCAATCACATCATATTCATAAGAACATAACATTTTGGAAATCATAACCTGCAAAAGAGAGCATAATTTCATAACATGGGATAAATCATGGCAGTGAAATGTAATCACAATAATCATAACATAAAACATGGAAATTTGTGGCATACACACATAATCATAGAGAATCATTTCTTGTTAGTCAAGACTCATTGCCAAGACTATCTTAGTGGACAAAGTCCCTTTCTGAATCGAGTAATCCTCGTTTCAGTCCTGTTTCACTGAACCGGTATAACCTACCATTCCAGCCATGTCTATCTCATGAGATATAAAATCTTTACCCAATGCATTGGAGGGAGATATAGGTCCCACCCATCTCTTAATGAATCCTTTCTTATGTGTGCCACAAAATCATAAATCATACATCATTGCATAACCCATGTAATAAAAATGGGATTCTTAAACAACATGACATCATAAAACCATTCATATAAGATAAAGGAATTCATAAACATAATTCCATCACAACATAGTCAAATCAATGTAAAAATATGGATATAAACAGAACCCTTTATTATCTTATATGGAAAATAATTTTGATAAAACACTTGAATTGAATTCTTGAGGAAAATATCCTTTCTTCTTCAAAATCAATTTCTTTTCACAAAACATCATGCAATTATAAAAGAAAGAGATTTTCTTGAAAATAGTCATGAAATCTTTTAGAGGAAGCTTCATGAAAATAAGGCTTTATAAAACAGTATAAATCCGTTCGTGCCGTATAAGTTAAAAAAACATTCTTCGTACTTTTGTCGGAAAAGTCAAAAAGTACCTCGTACGACAAAAGATTTCTTTCATACATATTACTAAAAACTCACCGAAGGGTAAAAATGGTTTTAAACAATTGTAGGTGGATGGAAATAATATTACATTTTGATGAAACATGGATGTGGATGATAAAATACACCCCAGTAAATACTTACGAATAAACAATCTCGGATAAAAATGAGATTGTGATATTTCCCTTACCTTAGGTCCGACTTGCTTTGTAAGTGTCCGAACCTCCTGTATAATGATTTAAATCATGTTATTGACTTATTACAGAATCATATTCATTGTTATGATATCATATATGGTTCACTTATGACATTATATTACCCGTTCTTTTGTAAACTCCATGTTAAAGAAGCGTTTTGGGTAAAATCGTTTCATTTATCGTAGGTGTTTTGACTTGTTGTTCTTGACATCATTATTACTTATATCATGATTTACTTACTTCCAGAATATAAAATATGATTTATATATCATATATATTCAGTATATATATATATAAATAATAGGTAGATAAATAAAATGAAAAACACCGTTCATGGAGACGGTAGTCCGTACGTACGCATGAACGCTGTTTTCCTTTCCTTATTGTCTTGAAATGGAAGTAAGTAGATGACATACATATGTATATATATACATAAATCCAGTAGCTTTATAATGTCATATATTTCATTATTATTTCTTATATATACATTATAATCATTCTTAAATGGTTAACATAGAGAATGAATCTCATCGCGTCGTGGAGCCGGTAGTCCGTACGTACGCACGAGCGATGATATCATTTCTATAAATATTGAATTGAATTGGAGTGGATTATACAATATATCAGAATCAATATGATGTTGTAATAACTATGTATAGTTATTCTTTACACCATTATACCCATCCATGTAAGGTGGTGGTGGAAAATAGATTACACCACGGCGTGGAGACGGTATTCCGTACGTACGCACGCGCGGTGATTTCTTTTTCCGTAGGATGGATAGATGGTGAAATAGGGTTGTTTCATACTTATAATAACATATCAGTATATGAGTGATACTGATGTTATTACTTCATAATGAAACAACCTAAGAAGAAGAAGTGGAAGAAGAAATAAAGATGAAAGAATTGGTAACGGTAATTACCTCTTCTTTGAAGTGCCTCTTTGAGACCTCCTCTTAGGGCACTAAAATTGGTCTTTGAGGAAGACCAGAACCTCTAGGATTTTTTTAGGGAAGTGGAGAAGAGATTTTGGCAGGGGTTGGCCGAGCTTGAGTGCTCAAATTGGTGTGAGGAGGAAGGGGGAGGAGGTGTCCTTTTATAGGGGAGGAGAGGGGCACCTTAGGAATTCTTAAAAATATTAATTTATAATAAATATAACCCCACTTAAAAACCTCCAAAAATGACTCATATTCGAAGATTAGATGAGATAGGGTTGTAATCTCATCAACCAATCAAATTTAGACATGTTTGGATATTATTTTAAACCTTATCAATTAGATTTAACTCTAAGTTAAATAATTTAACTTTTACCGTGTCTTTTTGTTTTCTTTCACTATATGGTTAATAAACTTACTATAACATGCCAAACGAACCCCAAATTGTTTATTATTAATATATATATCCTTATCTAAGTCATTTGGCCGAACCTTAGATTTTTAGGAATAAAATAACAATTAATAATATAATATTTGATTTAAAAACTATTTTGTGTCAATTTTGACACTATTTGATATATGATTTTTGTGAAAGTCATAACAGAATTAAATGTTCGAACCAAGTTGATTAAATCAACATTAATATATCATAGTAACCTAGAAAATTAGTTGAATTCATAAAAATTCTCAAATTACATTTATTTTGGTGTTTATAACATCAATTATGTCAATATTTCATAAAGAAGATAATTACTGCATCATCTTTGTGTCATAAATTAATTAAATTATTTGATGTCTAAAAATTACAAATAAAATACCATTATGTAGGAAATCTTTTTATCTTTCTAATGAATATTTACAATCTAATTTATCTTATGTATAACCCCATATTAAAAATGTTTTAGTAAATAAACTTTGATTTTAACTCTTTTAACTCTTCTTTGAATTAAATAATAATAAATGTCCTAATCTAATCCAAGTGGGGCTAAATGATAATATTTTACACTTAAGGTTGTTTTTGGTCAAGATACACTTGTCCAATAGGATTAGGACATGTGTTAGGGTAATATTAATATCATATTTACCCTTAGTTACCCTATTTACTATTAACCGCGGTAAAAAAAAGTAAAAAGTTACTATTCACCAAAAATTATTTTCATCTCATTGAACCACATTTTAGTCCTTGATATTAACCGTGTCTCTCGGATTTTCGAAATTCCATTCACAGAAGCGGTAAAATTAAGTTTTATGCAAAATTCAGTTTTTAACCTACCACTTAGTGGTTTCACTATTCATCAAAAATTGATGTTTTTCAGAAAAATGCCAAAATTTCACCCTAAGCTATAATTGATATTCCGAATTCAAAAATGATTTCTATTTTACAAAATTCCCAACATATAAGTTGCATTAATTAATTTTATAATTAAATCCTGTTGTTAAAACAAATAGCGTGTTTTTAAGAAACAATATTTATCAAAAGATTGACACTTGTTTATGTCTAGTTTAAATGTGAAATTACATCCAATGACCAACATTGTATTAAATTGTAAAAATATATTCTAAATATACTTTAAAACCACTCAAATTAATGATTTATCACTATTAATTATTTCGATTAAAAAAGTTGTTTTTAATTATAATTTAGTAATTTTCACTATTCATCAGAATATGAAAGTTATCCGAAAAGTACCAAAATTTCACCTTAGGCTAAATTCGATACTCCGAATCCAAAAATAAAGTTCATTTTGAAAAATAAGATTTACTGGATTTCAAAAAGTGGTTATTACTATTCATAACGGCTAGTTTTAATAATATTTTTATAGCATATCGTTGTTTAGTGAAACTCGGTATTGCGTACTACACACGCTATCGAGGAAGGTCGCGATTGCGTGTAATGCAAGTCAAGTCAAGGATGTGTGTTGTGCAAGCTCCTTTTGGTGTAGCGTACAACACAAGACATTAATAAAATTAAAAAGAATATTTTTTTATAAAATCTTGGGCTGTTACATTCTACCCCCCTTAAAATGAATTTCGCCCTCGAAATTCGTCGGGGTTATAAATGGTTTACTATTTGAAAGTTTCTTTAATAGAAACCCACATCGTAAAAGGGAATAACAAAACTTGGCTTTAAAAACTAAAGTATGAAATGTAACGATTACCCAAATAAACTAATCACTGGGTTTCCACATAGGTGAAAATTTGGATATGGAAGAGAAATCTAACCATCATGTTCTAATGGAGAGTGGTAGAGAACATGGCTATGGAAAAGCCAGTAATCACAAATCCATAAATTTGTGACGATCTAAGGTACCATCTGATTCATCAGGTATAAGATCACTAGGACAACATTTTTGGTTTTCAAGATCATTTCCCTAAAGTTGAAAATTTGAATTAGAATAAATACTTACTTTATTTTGATACAATATCACTGTTGTTCGTGCCTTGAACAATTTCCACTTCATCTCTTAAATAAATGAAGTTGAATTTATTATTCGTGAAGTGTTAGCAGATCATGTGATAGAATGACGGGTCATTCCATCTGTCTCAAACAAAAGGTAAGCAAAAGTTATTAAATATACATAAGTCATTCTATAGTGAGATTAATCATATATAGTTCCTAAAATGGACTTATACTTCATATATCATACTGCTTAATATAATAAAACTAGTTTCTACTAAACAGGGACTTCATGTAGGTCAGTGGTAGGCGATAAAGGCCCGTCGCACTTCGGTTGTGGGTTCGATTCCCACAGCCTTGTCCGAAGCGATGGGTTTGTCGCCCGTCCTGCAGGTTGTCCTTTTTCTAAAACTATATTACTATAACATCCCATAATATCGAAAAAACTTCTATCCTTAAACAATACTAACTTATGTCCAACATAATCCATTCCAATCTTTAGGCTTATCCATAATACTACAGTCCATTCTCATAACATAGTGAAAATGATTACCAGAGATTTAATACCATCGTTGATCCCCATATATCATAAGATATATCTTGTTGGTCACATTCCAAACATTCAAAGGCCTTAATCTTGTACTCTCTTGAATACCCATTGAACCTTAGTGAAAACTTGAATGCAGTTAAAAGTTAACACTTTTCACAAACCGAAATCCTCAAAATTCTATATACTCAAACCATGATATCACTTAGTCCTTATATCAATCATGAGCTCATGAATACTATTAAACATTTCATTTTCTCGTCTTCATTATGCGCATATCATCTTATTTCCAAAAAATATCTCAATCACTTTGAATACCACATCAATAAATATTGCAATACTCAATGATACAACATTATTTTGGAATCCCATTACATAAACACTTAATCATTCCACCACATCATTGTCATATTCAACATTGCCAATAGTGATCGCATGTGATTTCCCTTTGTCCTTTGCCTTAAGTGGTTTCTCATGTTGATCATCACTAACCCTTGGATTAGGGCAATTATTAGCATAATGCCCCATTTCCTTGCACTTGAAGCATTGAAGTGTTGGCGGTGCGTTCTCTGCAGTGTTTGCTTTATTCACATCATTAGAAACCCTTTTTCCATTACTTCGACACTCAGCTGCTCGATGACCTTCTTTTCCACACTTAAAACATTTTCTAGTCCCTTTTAGACAATTTCCACCATGCTTCTTTCCACACTTTGTGCATAAGGAAACATTCATCTTCTTTTCACCATTATTCTGAGATTTCTCCTTGAACTCCATCTTTCGTTTCTTGTCAAAACCATGAGATGGATATGTAACACCAACTTCCATTTCTACCTTGATAGCACAACGCACAATTTCTTCATAGCTACTGAAGTCTCTTATAGCTAATGCCCTTCGAAGACTTGGTTTTAAGCCACAGAAAAATCGATCAACTTTACTTTCAGGTTGGATGATAATTCCAGAAGCATACCTTGCAAGTCTTGTAAAATTTGCTTCATAGGTACCAACAGATTCATCGTCCCTTTGCTTCAGTTCAAGAAATTCTTTCTCCATCTTTGTTCGAAGAATACGAGGGAAGTACTTACTGAAAAACAAGTTCTTGAACTCGTCCCATTCCATAGACTCAATTTCATCCCTTTGCCTCGTATTCTTAACAAGATTCCACCATTGATCAGCATCTCCTTCCAAACGATACACTGCTAGGATGACTTTATCATGCTCAGAACATTGAAGAACTGAAAATATCTTTTCAGTAGTACTAATCCATTGTTCAGCAACTAATGGATCAGTAGACCCGCTGAAAGAAGGTGGACGTTGCCTCATGAAGGACTCAATAGAATATTGTTCCCTTCTCTGCTCATTTGGAAGTCCAGAATGATTCATAGCTTGTGAAAGTTGTGTGAGCATGGCTACAAGATTTTGCATTCCAGCTCCTATATCGTTTGGTTGCTCAGAGGGACAATCATTGCATTGCCCATCACATTCTGCATTAACACGGTTCCTTCGGGTTCCAGCCATCGTCTAAAACCCCAAAAGAATAGTGTGAGAGGCAAAAATCATGCTAGGGAAAACAACATAATAAAGGGGGAGTACGTTCAATATCCAACATCTTAGGTTTAATTCTATGATCGTTAGCGTAATTCTATTACTATAACCTATACGTATACTTATCCCTAGGGACATCCCTAGACATACCTTAGAAATATGTCTAGGGATCTCACTAACGTTTTTGCATCCTAGTTTCCAAAGGTTGACTAAACCTTTCCTCTGATACCAACTGTAGAGACCCGAAGCCTGACATACATGGACTTTACATTACTTTTGCGGAATACTTAGTACATTACAAAAACACACACACAAGGACCGTAATAGTTTAGTGTCTTTGGAAACTCGGACTATAATCTTCTAATCGTGGTGAAAGATCTTCAACATCTCCCATAAAGATCTTCCTTTTTTTTTACCTAGAACCTTTCTTTATATCCTGGGGAAAAAAACATAAAAGGGTGAGCTCAAATGCTCAGTAAGGGTAAACAAAAGAAATATCAATCACATCATATTCATAAGAACATAACATTTTGGAAATCATAACCTGCAAAAGAGAGCATAATTTCATAACATGGGATAAATCATGGCAGTGAAATGTAATCACAATAATCATAACATAAAACATGGAAATTTGTGGCATACACACATAATCATAGAGAATCATTTCTTGTTAGTCAAGACTCATTGCCAAGACTATCTTAGTGGACAAAGTCCCTTTCTGAATCGAGTAATCCTCGTTTCAGTCCTGTTTCACTGAACCGGTATAACCTACCATTCCAGCCATGTCTATCTCATGAGATATAAAATCTTTACCCAATGCATTGGAGGGAGATATAGGTCCCACCCATCTCTTAATGAATCCTTTCTTATGTGTGCCACAAAATCATAAATCATACATCATTGCATAACCCATGTAATAAAAATGGGATTCTTAAACAACATGACATCATAAAACCATTCATATAAGATAAATGAATTCATAAACATAATTCCATCACAACATAGTCAAATCAATGTAAAAATATGGATATAAACAGAACCCTTTATTATCTTATATGGAAAATAATTTTGATAAAACACTTGAATTGAATTCTTGATGAAAATATCCTTTCTTCTTCAAAATCAATTTCTTTTCACAAAACATCATGCAATTATAAAAGAAAGAGATTTTCT
Organism: Viscum album; assembly: GCA_963277665.1. Classification (NCBI taxonomy): domain Eukaryota; kingdom Viridiplantae; phylum Streptophyta; class Magnoliopsida; order Santalales; family Viscaceae; genus Viscum; species Viscum album. The sequence goes on from OY728119.1 coordinate 1,986,597,267, forward strand.
TGAAAATAGTCATGAAATCTTTTAGAGGAAGCTTCATGAAAATAAGGCTTTATAAAACAGTATAAATCCGTTCGTGCCGTATAAGTTAAAAAAACATTCTTCGTACTTTTGTCGGAAAAGTCAAAAAGTACCTCGTACGACAAAAGATTTCTTTCATACATATTACTAAAAACTCACCGAAGGGTAAAAATGGTTTTAAACAATTGTAGGTGGATGGAAATAATATTACATTTTGATGAAACATGGATGTGGATGATAAAATACACCCCAGTAAATACTTACGAATAAACAATCTCGGATAAAAATGAGATTGTGATATTTCCCTTACCTTAGGTCCGACTTGCTTTGTAAGTGTCCGAACCTCCTGTATAATGATTTAAATCATGTTATTGACTTATTACAGAATCATATTCATTGTTATGATATCATATATGGTTCACTTATGACATTATATTACCCGTTCTTTTGTAAACTCCATGTTAAAGAAGCGTTTTGGGTAAAATCGTTTCATTTATCGTAGGTGTTTTGACTTGTTGTTCTTGACATCATTATTACTTATATCATGATTTACTTACTTCCAGAATATAAAATATGATTTATATATCATATATATTCAGTATATATATATATAAATAATAGGTAGATAAATAAAATGAAAAACACCGTTCATGGAGACGGTAGTCCGTACGTACGCATGAACGCTGTTTTCCTTTCCTTATTGTCTTGAAATGGAAGTAAGTAGATGACATACATATGTATATATATACATAAATCCAGTAGCTTTATAATGTCATATATTTCATTATTATTTCTTATATATACATTATAATCATTCTTAAATGGTTAACATAGAGAATGAATCTCATCGCGTCGTGGAGACGGTAGTCCGTACGTACGCACGAGCGATGATATCATTTCTATAAATATTGAATTGAATTGGAGTGGATTATACAATATATCAGAATCAATATGATGTTGTAATAACTATGTATAGTTATTCTTTACACCATTATACCCATCCATGTAAGGTGGTGGTGGAAAATAGATTACACCACGGCGTGGAGACGGTATTCCGTACGTACGCACGCGCGGTGATTTCTTTTTCCGTAGGATGGATAGATGGTGAAATAGGGTTGTTTCATACTTATAATAACATATCAGTATATGAGTGATACTGATGTTATTACTTCATAATGAAACAACCTAAGAAGAAGAAGTGGAAGAAGAAATAAAGATGAAAGAATTGGTAACGGTAATTACCTCTTCTTTGAAGTGCCTCTTTGAGACCTCCTCTTAGAGCACTAAAATTGGTCTTTGAGGAAGACCAGAACCTCTAGGATTTTTTTAGGGAAGTGGAGAAGAGATTTTGGCAGGGGTTGGCCGAGCTTGAGTGCTCAAATTGGTGTGAGGAGGAAGGGGGAGGAGGTGTCCTTTTATAGGGGAGGAGAGGGGCACCTTAGGAATTCTTAAAAATATTAATTTATAATAAATCTAACCCCACTTAAAAACCTCCAAAAATGACTCATATTCGAAGATTAGATGAGATAGGGTTGTAATCTCATCAACCAATCAAATTTAGACATGTTTGGATACTATTTTAAACCTTATCAATTAGATTTAACTCTAAGTTAAATAATTTAACTTTTACCGTGTCTTTTTGTTTTCTTTCACTATATGGTTAATAAACTTACTATAACATGCCAAACGAACCCCAAATTGTTTATTATTAATATATATATCCTTATCTAAGTCATTTGGCCGAACCTTAGATTTTTAGGAATAAAATAACAATTAATAATATAATATTTGATTTAAAAACTATTTTGTGTCAATTTTGACACTATTTGATATATGATTTTTGTGAAAGTCATAACAGAATTAAATGTTCGAACCAAGTTGATTAAATCAACATTAATATATCATAGTAACCTACAAAATTAGTGGAATTCATAAAAATTCTCAAATTACATTTATTTTGGTGTTTATAACATCAATTATGTCAATATTTCATAAATAAGATAATTACTGCATCATCTTTGTGTCATAAATTAATTAAATTATTTGATGTCTAAAAATTACAAATAAAATACCATTATGTAGGAAATCTTTTTATCTTTCTAATGAATATTTACAATCGAATTTATCTTATGTATAACCCCATATTAAAAATGTTTTAGTAAATAAACTTTGATTTTAACTCTTTTAACTCTTCTTTGAATTAAATAATAATAAATGTCCTAATCTAATCCAAGTGGGGCTAAATGATAATATTTTACACTTAAGGTTGTTTTTGGTCGAGATACACTTGTCCAATAGGATTAGGACATGTGTTAGGGTAATATTAATATCATATTTACCCTTAGTTACCCTATTTACTATTAACCGCGGTAAAAAAAAGTAAAAAGTTACTATTCACCAAAAATTATTTTCATCTCATTGAACCACATTTTAGTCCTTGATATTAACCGTGTCTCTCGGATTTTCGAAATTCCATTCACAGAAGCGGTAAAATTAAGTTTTATGCAAAATTCAGTTTTTAACCTACCACTTAGTGGTTTCACTATTCATCAAAAATTGAAGTTTTTCAGAAAAATGCCAAAATTTCACCCTAAGCTATAATTGATATTCCGAATTCAAAAATGATTTCTATTTTACAAAATTCCCAACATATAAGTTGCATTAATTAATTTTATAATTAAATCCTGCTGTTAAAACAAATAGCGTGTTTTTAAGAAACAATATTTATCAAAAGATTGACACTTGTTTATGTCTAGTTTAAATGTGAAATTACATCCAATGACCAACATTGTATTAAATTGTAAAAATATATTCTAAATATACTTTAAAACCACTCAAATTAATGATTTATCACTATTAATTATTTCGATTAAAAAAGTTGTTTTTAATTATAATTTAGTAATTTTCACTATTCATCAGAATATGAAAGTTATCCGAAAAGTACCAAAATTTCACCTTAGGCTAAATTCGATACTCCGAATCCAAAAATAAAGTTCATTTTGAAAAATAAGATTTACTGGATTTCAAAAAGTGGTTATTACTATTCATAACGGCTAGTTTTAATAATATTTTTATAGCATATCGTTGTTTAGTGAAACTCGGTATTGCGTACTACACACGCTATCGAGGAAGGTCGCGATTGCGTGTAATGAAAGTCAAGTCAAGGATGTGTGTTGTGCAAGCTCCTTTTGGTGTAGCGTACAACACAAGACATTAATAAAATTAAAAAGAATATTTTTTTATAAAATCTTGGGCTGTTACATGATATGTAAATTTATACTTTTAAATTAATGATATGATTCCATAGGGTCTCTTTGGGTATACCCTATTGTAGTTATGCATGATATGCTAGATTAGGGGATTTGACCTACTTAAAGGTTAGTCTTTTTGTGTGTTTGAAATTAATAAAATTTTAAATATTTATTTCAATGGTTACATGGGAATGTTACAGAGGCCCTATTATAAAATAAATGGTTATTAAATTATTTCGTATGCATATTTTTAGTATATTAAAAAATAATTTCCAAGGATCGTAATAGTTTAGCGTCATTGGATACTTAGAAATTAAATCTATTATTCTGGTGAAATATCATCAACATATCCCATAATTATTTCTTCCTTTAGTACTTCTACATAAAACAATTTTTCAGAACTAGTGGGAATGAAACATTAGAAAGGGGTGTTATAAAATTCCATGTAATGGTAAATAAGGGAGATATATAATCATAATCCTGAGCATAAGTGAATGTTTACATGATCATGAAAATATAAGATCATAAAATGCATATCAAATATCATAAACATGAATCACAACATAAATAATGGTAGTTCAATAGAAATGAATCAGAGATAAATAAATAACATAATCCATGAAAGAATAAAATTGAAATAAAACATGGAAAAGGGGAAGACGACTATGAATATAATATGATTTCAATAGTATCCAAGGAATCACGACCAAGACCATCATAATAGTATGGGTTTACTCCCCATACCATCTTGGAAGACATGGTTCACTCCGGTGGCAATCTTATTAGCATGAATTCACTCCTCATACCATCTTGGTGGTCATGGTTTACTCCCATAGCTATCTTAGTAGAATTAGTTCAATCCTAATACTATCTTGGTAGTCATGGTTCACTTATATTTCCTTGTTTGTAGTCATGGTTCATTCCCAAGCCCATCCAAGTCTATCTCATAAGATATAAATATTTACACAATGAATTATAGGGAGATATAAGTCCCACCAGTATCATAATGTAGTCATGCATATATGTGAAAAAATTTAATAAATAATCATATCATAACCCATGAAATGAAATGGGTATTTTAAACATGTAATATTATCATAACTAGTAGAAAAAAGATAGCATTCATAATAATTTCATCATAAACATGACCCATTAAATGAAATCGCTTTCAAAAGAATACGACCCATGAATGAGAAACATGATTCTTGAATACCATTACATTAAGAGTAACTCATTCATATAAATAATATTAATGGATCCATTATATCATATCTTAAAATTTAATTAGTAACATCATGGGATGTTACCATTGATGGAAAACAATTTTTAAATATCATTTAGAAACAATTCTTTAGGAAAATAAACATTATTCATTTAAAAACTATTTTTAATACACAATACCATTTGAAAAATATTTTTTTATAAAATACATTGATAAATTATAAATAATACATGAAATCATTTGAAATCTTTTTTTATGAAAACCTATAAAATATGCTTCAAAACAATTTCTAAAACCATATTTCATTGAAAAGACATTGAAAACATATAAAGAAATATTGAAAATGTTTTAAAAATAATTTCATTGAAAATATATTAAAAATCTAAAACAAATCATGAAAACCTGTTGAAATCCATTTACATGATGATAATTTGAAACAAATAAAAAATTTTCAAATTGGTTTGAAAATCATCTTCATTAAAAAAATATAAATGAATCTTGAAAAAGTTTTCAATGTTTTTTCATGATAATATATCAAATATATGTCAAAATTCTTTGAAAACAATATTTCTTGAAGGTATTTTTAAAAAACATTTATTAAAATTTTACCCTGTAAACATTCAATGGAATAATCAAAGAAATGATAACAGTTAAATCCAGACATGTCGTTCGAGATAAAAATGAATATTCATTTTGCACATCAATAAGGATTGAAAAATTCCTTAATCAGAAAGAAAAAAAGAATATTCTATTGAAATTTTGTAAAACAATATAGTGTAAAAATCAATTTTAATCATCATATGTGATTAAAATAATATTCATGGAAACCATTTTTAGAATACATGTTTTTGAACGAACACATTTTTCTGAACAAAGTAATGGTAAAGTCAGTATTTCCTCAAAACACTTTCTTAACTATATTATGTACCAATGAGTATTAATATAGTAATAATGAATTATTATACTATCAATATCCATAGTATTATAAAATTCAGGACTATTTTTGATAGGTTTATCAAATTATTTCATTAACAAAATCAAAAACCTAAAAAATCTCGAAAAGCATTGAGATTGTTTCATTAAACTCAAAAAACAAGGTAACACGGAATCAGACTCTCCATGTAACAAAAAATAAATTGAATTAATATTAAAATATAATGGAAAGTAGTAGATTTATGATATAACATGTAAAATGAAATTATACACACCATGGAAAATAATTTATCTTCATAACAAAACATGAGTCTCAAAGATGTAAAAATGAGACAAAAATGTTTTACCAATTATAAATATTTTGAAACATAAACCCCATGAAAGAATAGTAATGAAATGGATTTGTGATTAACCATAATTTTATGTACTTGATATGTAGAATCCAATAATGGGATGTATATGCATCACTCAAAAGGAAAGATTGGTGAACATAGCATGTATGTCACAGAAATAAAAATTCATATGAAATCCCCTTACACTGTGTCTTGACACTCATCATACACGTTCAATCCATATGTATAAAAAATATAAATTTATTATATATATTATACAAAAACATATTTTTATATGTAATACTATATATTTCTTTATTATAACCATATATTACATGCATGTTAACAATCCTATCTTATGGATTCTATTTGGGTAATATAGAATTTGTTTTACATATGTGTCTAAATTTGATAAATTGTTGTTCCCTATATATTTATCATGATTCCATAATGTAAGCCATGATATAAAAATAATGTATATAAATTATAATTGTAATATATTTATCTATAGAATATTTAATTATGAAACTAAATAAACTGTTCATGGAGATGGTAGGCCATACATACATTTGAACATTATTACCATTTAAATATTTCATTATGTAAAATAATGTAAAATAAATATAAGTATTTTTATATAACATTAATAAATTTTATTTGGGAAATAATATATACCATATATATATTCACTAAAACCATCATTAATACATTCCATTTAGTGTATGAATGAATCATATGGCTTTGAGGGGACATTAGACTACACTACCTCGAACAAAATTATTGTATTTATATAAGATGGAAACCATAAAGGTATGCTCCAAACTAAAATTAAAGAGACATAATGAAATTATAAATATAATATAAGTCATATATAAATAAATTTTTCATAGAAATGTCCACCATGATAGGTGGAAATGAAAAAATGAACAATTCTTCTTTTGTGAGGTTGTAGTTAGTCATACACAGAAATAGTATTTGGTTTCCCATTTTTAGATTTTACATTTTTGAGTAGGTTCAACAATTATCATGACATCATCGTAGTATATTTATGATACTGGTGTTCTATAAAATCATATAATAAAGTGATATGGATGGGTTTGAGAAAGAAAATAAAAAAAGGACTTGTGAGAAGACGTTACCTCTTAATCAGGTAACTCCTTTTAGTTCGTTCCAAATTGCTTAATTGGATTTACATCAACCCATTAACAGGCTTATGATATTAATAGAGGATTTATGGGGAGTATACTAGGTTGGGATTGTCTGACCATATCTTTTTTATAGTTTTGATGAAGTGAAAGAGTTTGTGGCATTTTTTAGGGAAGGAGAAGGGCTCACTTTTTATTTTTAGAAACAAGTTAGTTGTAAACAAGTTATTACCTAAAAAATGTAATAACAAACCAAAAAACCCAAAAATTAATTTTTTTTTTCAATATAGGGAGAACTATTTTTTAATGACCCACCAATTATCATTGGCTTGAGAGAACAACGATTCATTACTGGTCCTTAAGCGACATCCCCAAGACACCAAAGGCTGGAAATAAATGCCTAAGGGTTTCATATACAATTAGGGATGATTTACCCATTAAAAAATTAAACCGAAACATCCACTAACAAACACTATATGATGAATGTTATTGTAACAACCAAATCATGTATTACAAAAAGGGAACTACACTATTCCAAAATTAGATACAACCAACAATATCAGAGTACCAAGAGGAAGACTAATAAAAGACCCAAACGAAACCAAGACACACTCTATGGATCCACACCGAGCTCCATGTTCCAAGCACCACCAAATCTCCCAAGAATCACCACGAACCACTAGTAATGAGATTCTTTACCTTTACCTATGTCTCGAAATAAAACAATTGCAAAATCCCCCAAGTGCCAAATAATGGGTGAGTATAAAACCCAGTAGGTTTTCCCTAATGACTTCCATACTCACGCCACTAGAATAGAAGTGTTAGAATCATTTATATAAAAAACATTTTATATAATACATTTTCTCAAAATAAGTTTATAACTAAATATAAAAAAGTTTCCCAAAACCACTTATAACCAAAAGCATTCAAGAGAAATGTAAACCAATTTTCCAACAAGTTATTTTTCCAGAAAAATAACCAATCCAGCATTAATTTTTTTTCTTCAAAAAATCCCTTTTTGGTAGACCTAACCATTTCACAATCCCATGAAACCTACGTGGAAGAGGGGAGAAGCCCTAACCCTTATCCATCCCAACCATAATGGGGGAGGATTTCTTCCCTTATCCAACCCAAATGCACATGAATACTTGACGGGGGAGAACCCTAACCCTTATACATCCCAAAACTAATGGGGGAGACCCCTAACCCTTTTCCATCTCAACACTGCTGGGGGAGACTCCTAACCCTTATCAGTATCAAATTCAATATGAATGTTTGAAGGGGGAAATCCCTAACCATTATCCATCCCAAAACTGATGGGGGATACTCTTAACCCTTATCCATCCCACATTCCCATGAACACACACAACCATCTTGTCAAAAATCATGTGTGTTCAACCAATTAAAACCATTTCAATGCTTAACCATTTCAATTCAAAACCATTTCAATAAAACTCCCTTTTTTTGAACAGCAAATCTATAAATGTCATTTCAATCTAAAAAAATTTCAATAAAACACCCATTTTATTGAAACCCCATTTTTCATCAAACCAGCTACAATGTGAGAAAATACATAATTTAAAATCAACATGTTAAATTCTAGAATCCAAATCACATTGCACAACAATACACCAAGATTTCAAAATTTCAAGAAAACCATAAATCATCAGTAAAGAAGATTTATTCCATTCTTTTCACAATCAAGTCCATTCAAACAAACCTATTTGAAACTAATCCCATCTATTGTAGAAATAGGAGTCGAGGGTGAAGCCTCCTACCTCAAATGTTTTGACGAAAACCCTAACAAACGGAGAATGCACAAGAAGATCGGGTTGATTCTCCAATAATCCTCCTTAGATCTCTTCTCCTAACACAAAAAGGACCAAATATCATCATATTTGTTATCCACACACTTATATATACCCATAACGGGTGTAGATCTAATAAACCGAGAAAATACGTGATGTATATCTAAGTAGATCTATGAATCCAAACAAGAACGATCACAAACCTCTCGAATTCGTCTTCGATTCTCCAAGAGAATCCTTTGTATCGCCTTCAGAATGATTTGAGAACCTTACTTGACCTTAGGAGAACCAAAATCCTGAGTTAGGGCCACTTAAAAACATAAACAAACCAAATAGAGGAAAAACGAGTGAGATCCACAATTTAAGGATCTAATTTAAGTGCCTGCATGGTTAGTCTGCACAGTTTGACAAACTGTGCGCTAACAGTGTGTTAGCTACTGCCCCGACCACCCCTCCCGCACAGCCTCATTGCATGCTTTCCCTTAACCTTGTGTCAGCTATGCGGAACCCACTACCTCCCATGTCATCCAGGCAGAGTTTGGCCGCATGGTTTGGTCAAACCGTGCGCCGCCTGTGTGACTTTCCCTTTGCCTCAAACTTTAATCCCGGATCTCCAAACTCTCCCATTCGTCACCCTTAACTTTATAACCATTAAAAGCATCAAGAAAGGGTTACATACCATAAATCGGGGGTACTACATTCTCCCCAACATTGGTCTTTCCATCCTCATAGAGTAGAAAACCATCACCCAACTGAAAGAGTTCCATCCATTGCTCTTTTATTTCCTTTTCACATTCCCAAGTCTCTTCCTGAATCTGACCATGATGCCATAAAACCTACACTTGTCCGATGCTTTTTCCACGCAACACTTTGTCTTTCCTATCCACAATTCGTACATGGATATGTATCAACGAATCATCCAGATCTAGGTCAACGTGATCCCATATGATCACAAGGTCAGGATCAGGCTGATACGTTTTCAATTGAGATACATGGAACACATTATGCACTGAACTAAACCTTGGTGGTAATTCCAACGGATATACCACCTCTCCAACCCATTCCAATATCTCAAAAGGGAAAATGTATTTAGGAGATAAATTTCCATACTTCCTGAAACGACGATGTCCAAGCCTTGGAGAGATTCTCAAGAAGACATGATCTCCCACAACGAACGACAATGGTCTTCGACTGTGATCTGCATAAGATTTCGGACGACTCCGAGACGTCTCCATACTCTTTATAATCAACTGGATCTTCTCTGTTGTTTCTTGGAGAAGGCTTGGCCAGACTAGTGATGTTTCGCCCATTTCCACCCAGCATAGTGGAGAATGACAAGGACACCCATACAATGCTTCAAACAAAGCCATTCATATTGAAGCTTGATAGATGTTATTGTATGAGAACTCCACTAAGGATATATGCTCCTCCAATGAGAAACCAAAATCTATTACACAAGCCTGAAACATGTCTTCGAACGTTGGTATCATCTGCTCGGATTTCCCATCCGTCTAGGGATGATACTTCATGGTCATAGTCAACTGAGTTTCCAGGGCTTGCTGCAATGAGTTCCAGAAACTGGATGTGAACCTCAGATCTCTATCCAAGACAATATACATTGGTACACCATGCCTCTTTACAACATCTCAGTTATAGATTTTTGAAAGATCTTCCACCATATGGGTATCATGAATAGGGATGAAATGCGCCGACTTGGTTAGACGATCCACTATCACGTAAATGGCATCGTGTCTCCAGACAATACTTGGAAGACCTGTATCAAAATCCATGGCTATTTGATCACATTTCATCATTAGGATGGGTAATAATTATAAACTACCAGCTATCCTATGATTCTTTTCTTTAACCTGCTGATACGTTAAGCACCGTGAGACGAACTCAGCCACCTACCTTTTCATGCCACTCCACCAAAACTATGCCTTTAATGCCTTATACATCCTCTGTGTACCTGGGTGTACAACCCATCTTGAATTGTGATAAGCATGAAAGAGTTGTTCCTGACAAACCATAGGTACAACCATCCCATCTCTGAAACAAAAATCTAAACCACCATCATGTTTCGAGCCATTAATGGTCTCCCCACCATTGAGTTTTGAACTAACAACTAGACATTCTTCATCAGATGTTTATGCTTCTTTTATCATCTTTACTAAATCAGGAACAATTGTAACTGAAAACAAAACAACAACATCACCTCGGTCGTCACATTCCACCTACATGTCGGCTAATACCGACGTCAAATGCCATTCATCTTAATCTCCTTTTTCCAACTGAGCATATGACTTTCTACTCAGTCCATCCGCCACCAAATTTCCTTTCCCCATTGTATACATGAAGTCATAGTCAAACATTTGGATATACTCTATCCACCTACATTGTCTCATATTCAAATCTCGCTATGGGAAAATGTGTTTCAAGATTTTGTGATCTGTAAACACAGAAAATTTCTCACCAAAGACGTAATGCCTCCATGATTTCAAAGCAGGGATGACTGCGGCTAACTCCAAATCATGTGTTGGGTGATTCTTCTCATGCACACTCAACTGCCTTGATCCATAAGAAACCACATGATCTATTTTCATGAGAACACAACCCAAAAATGATCCTGAAGCATCACAATACACCACATACCCATGTCCTGATTCTGGAAAAATCAATATAGGTGCTGATGTAAGCTGAACATTCAGTTCCTGAAAGGATTTATGACATTCTTCCATCCATTATAATGGAACATTCTTCTTTGTAAGAGCTATAATTGGTGAAGCTAGTCGTGATAAATCACGGAAAAAGCGTCGGTAGTAACCAGTTAGACCATGAAAACTATGTATCTCGAACACATTCTCCGGTGGTTTCCAAGAGATAACGACTTCTATCTTATCAGGATTAATAGAAACGACTTTATCAGAAATGACATGGCCAAGGAAACATACTTCATATGTCCAAAAGTCAGACATTCACAATTTGGCATAGAACCGATGATCCCTCAAGATCCCCAACACTGTAATCAAGTGCTTCTCATGCTTGAAACCCTCTACCGATTCCAACGGAAACCCACCAACTAATAAGATAATGTTCCCACTACTGGGGCTAACAAACTCGTTAAACCATACCTTTCATGCCTCACTCTTCTTAAGAGATGCCTAATTCCATCGTGTGTTGTAAAATCCATTGTTCGTTCATCTTAGTCGATGTGGGCCATAAATGCCACCAAACAATCCATTCCCAGGATTACATCATATCCATACCTCTCAAGCACTAAGAAATTCCACACTAGATCAACCATGCCCATAATTATACAACATTCTCTACACAAGAAGGCTCAACACTCCCTTCGACGTAGAGAAGTTTGAAGTTTCAACATTGAAGGCCTCATTTCTACCCTTAAACCCAGTAACTCAACTACACATGATCCAATAAAAGAGTGCGAAGTTCCCTTATCAAACAGAACATGCATGAATATTGATTTTAATGGAATAGTACTTTGCATCGTGGATGGTCCTGACTGATCATCCACCAAAACCTGCTGAGCTCCAAACAATGCCTTGGATGCCACACACTTCTCTTTATTGATCTGCCGTCAGATTATTTTTCATACTCCTACCTGGGGAATAAGTGTCCCTCCTCTACTTGAACCTAGCGTTAGAGTTACTACTATTACCCATGGTACCACCATGATTCCTCCACCCGAAGCACCAAACAGATCTCGCTCTGCCACCGATGCTCAATTCAGCATCTCTGTGTAATCACAGAGATGCAGCACTGCTATTTTGGACAGATCTCTTGCATTAACCCTGCTTCAATGATCTTTTCCTTCAATGACGTGCTACCCACTACCTCGGGTTCAAACCGCACAAAGCTCAAAAACATAGCTGTGTACTCTGTCACTGACATGTGATCTCGATTTAGCTTGATGAAATCAGTTGTGAACTGAATTCTGAACATCTGTGGGTAGAATTGTTTATTAAAAAGTTCCTAAAAAACATTCCCACGTCATACCCTGGTCTGTTCCCGCATGGAATACCAACTCCCACCACTGAATAACAGGATCCTCTAGCTTTCACGTTGCTAGATTTTATTTCAAAACTACCAGTGTCCCCAAGATTTCGTAAATTTTGTTCATTCTGGACAGCCATGTCTCTGCCCTTTCTAGGTCTAAATCACCCCAAAAGACGGCTGGATCCTTCTTTTGGAATAGAGCCGCATAATCAATATTCTTTGGATCCTCCCCTCTATTCACAGTTCCCACTTCTTGGAAAGATAGAACCATGCTCTGGACTAACTGCTGGTTCACCTGGAGCTCGGTATAACCACATTTTCATCGGCCACTTTTGGTTGTTCTCTACAACCCCTACCCGGTATCTATAAATAGAACAACCAACCTTGAGTCTCACTTTCGTAGAAATCAAGAATTCCCATTTCAAATATCATTAGTCAACACTATCACAATGAGACATTCCACCTTTCCACATTTTCCATTTTCAAAAGGGACAATGATCTCTGTGAATCTCACTCTCTAGCAACTGTTGGATTAGCATTTAAAATTATATCACATCAACTATCACAACATTGTTTTTCCAAAATAACCTTTTTATACGTTCATGAATTTTTAAGAAATTCAACATTCTTTTTGAAAATCAACCAATTTTTAGAATACACCAAATATCCTCTTTTCAAAATCATTAATTTGAAAAATATTTCTGCATTATTAAAAAATTGGCACGTTGCACAAAATCCTTAATCATTCCTCACATTGAGATATGCAATCCCAGTGGAAATTCATTCCTCTATAATGCATGTCAATATCATCTCATTGGCTAAACCCATGACCATGATATTTCCAACATTCTAGAAGTGTATCCAAAATACTTATGTACCCAACACCCCGGTAACTTGATGTCCAGCATAAACTGGTTAGATACGTCCTTTTATGCTATATATTTGAAGTTCCGACAATCCTAATCCTATCTAAGATTTCAACCCAAGGAATAGACAAGAATGAATGTAAACTACAAGACCGAGAACATCGATGACTACTTGTTAGGAAAGGACCGAACAAGTTGATAACATTTGTAATGACCCACCAATTCTCATTGGCTTGAGAGTACAATGAGTCATTACTGGGCCTTAAGAGACATCTCCAAGACGCCAAAGGCTGGAAATAAATGCCATAGAGTTTTAGATACAATTGGGGGACGATTTACCCATTATGAAAATAAACCGAAACATCAACTAACTGCCACTATATGATGCATGTTATTAAATCATCAAACTCGTGTATTACAAAACGGGAACTACACTATTCTAGAATCCATTACAACGAACAATATCAGAGTACCATGTGGAAGACTAAAAAACTACCCAAAACAAACCAATACACACTCTATGGCTCCACACTGAGCTCCATGTTCCAAGCACCACCACATCTCCCATGCATTGCCACGAACCACAAGTAATGAGATGCTTTACCTTTACCTGTGTCTCGGGATACAACATCTGCAAAAGCACAAAAGTTCTAAAGCAGTGGTGAGTATAAAACTCAATAGGTTTTCTCCAATGACTTCCCTACTCACACCACTAAGCTAGAAGAGTTTGCAACATTTATATATAAAACATTTTATATTAAACATTTTCTCAAAAGCAGTTAATAACTAAATATAAACAAGTTTCCCAAAAACACTTATAACCAAAAGAATCCAAGAGAAATTTAAACCAATTTTCCAACAAGTTATTTTTCCAAAAAAATAACCAATCCAGCTTTTGATCCATTTCACAAAATCCTTTTTTGGCATACCCAACCATTTCACAATCCCATGAAACCAACCATGCATGCTACCTAAAAGAGGGGAGAGGCCCTAACCCTTATCCATCCCAACCATGATGGGGGAGACTTCTTACCCTTATCCAACCCAAATTCACATGAATACTTGATGGGGGAAATCCAAAACCCTTATCCATCCTAACAGTAATTGGGGAGACCTATAACACTTATCCGTCCCGAATTCAATATGAATGTTTGAAGGGGGAGAGCCCTAACCCATATCCATCCCAACACTGATGGGGGAGACTCCTAACCCTTATCCATCATGAATTCAATATAAATGTTTGACGGGGGAGAGCCCTAACCCTTATCCATCCCAAAAATGATGGGGCAGACTCCTAAACCATATCCGCCCCACATGCCCATGAATACAGACATCCATCGTGACAAAAACCATGTGTGTTCAACCATTTCAAACCATTTCGATGCTTAACCATTTCAATTCCAAACCATTTCAATAAAACTACCTTTTTATTGAAAACCAAATCCATCAACGTCATTTCAATATCAAACCATTTCAATAAAACACCCTTTTAATTGAAAACCCATTTTCATCATACCATTTACAATGTCAAAAAATCCTTAATTTAAAATCCACATTTTAAATTCATGAAGCCAAATCACATTGCACAACAATTCACCAAGATTTCACAATTTCAACAAAACCATAAATCATTACTAAAGAAGATTTATTCCTGTATTTTCATAATAAAATCCATTCAAACATACCAATTTGAAACTAATCCAATAAATTATAACAAAAGGGGTCGAGAGTGAAGCCTCCTACCTCAAATGTTTTGATGAAAACCCTAACAAATGGAGAACGCATAAGAAGACCAGGTCAATTCTCAAAGAATCCTCCTTAGATCTCTTCTCCTAACACAACCAAGACCAAATCTCATCATATTTGACACCCAGACACTTAGATATACCCGTAACAGGCATAGATATAAGAAAATGAGTGAATAGGAGATGTAGATCTAAGTAGATCTAATAAACCCAACAGAAACTATCAAAAACCTCCAGAATCGGGCTTCGATTCTCCAAGAGAAGCCTTCAGATCACCTTCATAATGGTGGGAGAACCTTCCTTGACATTAGGAGAACCAAAATCCCAATTTAGGTCCACTTAGTAGATTAAAAAAACAAAATAGAGGAAAAAACTTGTGAGATCCACAATTTAAGGATCTAATTTAAGTGCCCACACAGTTAGACCGCACGGTTTGACAAACCGCGCGCTAATAGTGCGTTAGCTACTGCATCGACCACTCTTCCTGCATGAACTCATCGCATGGTTTCCAATAACCATGTGTTGACTATATAGAATCCATTTCCTCCAAAGTCAGCCACACACATTTTGGCCTCACAATTTGGAGAAGACGTGCGCCGCCCGTGAGACTTTCCCTTTGCTTCAAACTTCAATCCAGGATCTCTCGATTATCCCATTAGTCACCCTTAACTTTGTAAAAATTAAAAACATCAAGAAAGGGTTACATACCAGAAACCAGGGGTACTACATAATTGTTGTTTTAGAAGAGGATATATCATTTAGGCTATTATTTGTAAGTTCTAGTCCCAAATTAGGCTTAATTATTCTTTATTCACTATAATCATCATCAGCATCATGCAAATTTTAATTCAAAGAGATGAATAATAGAATATAAGGGCCACAAATGCATTCCAAGGGCGACATTAATATGTCGTCTAAAATGATGGTGGATGAGAGAATCCCCTTTAATAATTTTAATCCACATTGTTTTAAGACTATGAGGGTTATGAAAAAGAAGGTCATCCGATCCAGAGATATCAAGCCAGGCCAGGTAATCTGTGGCTTTATTTCCCTCCTTCAAAAATTAATGTTTCCTTTTTAACATATATATATTATAAAAAATGGTGTATGTTGGATTTTAGAAATTCAAATTTAGGGATTGGGTAAATTAATACTAATGCAAATCCCACAAATGAGATGAAATAACTAGTTTTCACGAAGAAAAATGTTCAAAAGTTTGATAATATTTAGTATTCAATTGGAATGTGAATATGATTATAAAAAATGAAATTGTTTTTATAAATGAAATTTTTATCTAATGCGACATTAAAAAAATATAATATCCTTTATCATTAAAAATTAATTAACTAATTTGGCTGTTTTAACTAAAAATCACTATTTTTTACTTTTCTTAATAAAAATGATGTTTTTAGAAAAAATCCGAAAAATTCACCCTATGATAATTTAAACATTATGAATTATAAAATGAAGCTTATTTTATAATATCCTATTTATAAATGTGTCTACAATTAATTTTAATATTAATCATTGTTCATTCATGAAAATAATATTTTCAACATAATATGACATTACAAAAAATATCATCATTCATTATCAAAATGATTTATTTATATAAAAAAATTATAAAAATTACTCACAATGAAGTTATTAATATTAATATAAATATGTTTAATAGGTAGTTAATTATTATGTAATTTATATAATTATATTTAAGAAAATATGTTTCATTGAATCATAGTGTTTCATGCATCTTACAACAAGTAATTGTTGTGTGTAATGTATTCCAAGTCATACACCAAGTTATTGATTCATGAAACATATGCCAAGATAGTTCCATGTGAAAGGAATATTTGATATTATTTGTTGATAGACAAAAATTAATATTTAATTTATTAAGGTAAAAAAACATTGTGACCATAATAATATTTCATTTTATATTTAATCAGTTTTCATATTAATTAATAATTAATTGGTCACATATGAACCCATATTATATTGATTAAAGTATATATTTTATTAGATTAGTTAATAATATTAATAAAATATAATTTAACAACGAGGATTTATCTATTTTTTTTAAATATTCATATTTTAGTAATATATTATTGTTTAGTAACCCTCAGTCTTGCATGTTATAAATGTATTTAGTGAAATCCATTGTTTCATATAATGAAAACTAACCTCAATGGTAAATGTAGATCAAGTAAAAGTTTATGTTTTCTGTAAAACTTGATAAACTTGGTGTTGCATATAAAACAATATAAACATAGATCTATAATAAAATAAAATTTATTTAGTGTTGCATTAAATGAAAAATATCAAAAAGGATAAATTAATTCGAAAAAAATTACAAAATCCTAGGGTGTTACACTCAACCTCTGTTAAAATAAATATTTCCCTCGAAATAAGCCTTTGTTTAAAAAGGATTAATACATTAATGTTTCATAAATATAAAACCCAACTGTACATATGATAATTAACCCGTCCTTTAAGAAGATAATGTTCCAACCATAATGGTTACCAAAGGTAACATATAACATGTTTTCCACCTAAGAAAACATAGGTTGGTGGTGATGATTGGACATGGAGGAAAAGTGTAAATATTTATAGTGAGTTATTTAAGACATCAATAAAAAAAATGACAAATGAAATGCTCAGGTCTTGGAATTCATAAATCTATGATTATTTTAAAGGAAATTGGTTCAAAAAAAGTAATATATTAGGAGAAAACAATTTCCATTTGGATCATTATCTAATAATTGAATATTTCTTTTATTGACCAAGAATACAAAAAATTGATTCTTTGGTTTTTCTTTAATTTGTTTCTAATTCGACAATTACTTTATGAAATATATGTCTTGAAACTAACTCAGATGACCAAAGTACTAAAACAAAATTTTTGTATATATTAAGGCCAATA
This sequence comes from Viscum album, assembly GCA_963277665.1. NCBI lineage: Eukaryota > Viridiplantae > Streptophyta > Magnoliopsida > Santalales > Viscaceae > Viscum > Viscum album. The sequence goes on from OY728119.1 coordinate 1,986,615,524, forward strand.
AAGGAACAAAAGGTATTACTTTTAAACATTAAATATTCTTAAAAATAATTATGATTAATAAATTAATCTATAATCATAAAAATTAACACAACCATTTCATCATAGATAGTTATTCATTAGAAAATAATTATACAGAGACCAGGATATCATGCAGGCCAGTGGTTGGCTTGAAAACCTTAGCATCATTCAATATGGGGTTCAAAACACGTATCTTTTTTGGACATGATTGGTTATCCCCTAACATACATGATGTCATACTATCAATCCACACTAATATAATTTCTAAAATTAATATCATGGAAAACATTGAAAAACGTTTTGTCATAGAATACCAATTTAACAATGGTTTTTATAAAAAAATAATTAAATAAATACATCCTATGATGTTTAACATAATATTTTCATTAATGGTTAACCTTAATCATGTTCAAATGTTGAAAATACAAATATTTAGAACCAAAATCATGAAATCAACTTTACATTGGTCCCCCATATAGCATGATGTACTACATGGATATCAAATTCAAAACATTTGAATACCCACATCTTTTATACCATGAAAACTTTGTAACAACATTAATTTACATAAATAAATTTGGAAATCTTGCATGTTTCCTTATTTAGATATATATATGATCTATTCCTCAAATCAAAAAATGATGTGAACCTCATCCTTGATAACATTTATGACTTTTTCAATAATCAACTCCAACATTTTATCTAACTTCCCATACACATATTCAAAACCCACTTATATTTATCCAAAAAAAATTGTCTTATCTTAAGGAATATATTAAGGGTTACCATCACATAATGAAAATATCACCTTTTCATTAAATCACATTCCTTCTGCATCGGGAAAATTTAACATAAACATGTAAGTACCTATTGAAAAACATAAGTGTAAAAATCATTGTATACTTCATCAATCATAATTTTTGAAAATGAAAACATAAAAAGACCGATTAATTAATCCTTAATCCATTTATATTTCAACCTATTCCTGTTACATTATAAATATTTTACCTCTCATTTCATCCGCATCATCTTCAACATCAGCAATGTAACCATTATTCACACCACCTTGCTTATTATCTTTAGGATCATTCCTCTTGGGTCATTGAGTTACATAATGACCACTAATTCCACACTTAAATCGCATAAATATCAATGATGAAATTGGTAGGTCCAAATTCTCATCCAATTTTTTAATCGAACTCTTCATTTTTTCTCTTAAACTTACATGATTTGTGTCATTCTGTCCATATTCAAACAATCTTCATATTCCACTATATAATTATCATTTTCGATGCTTTCCAAACTCATGACACAATGGGAAATGAATATTCATTCCTCCATGGACTCCATTACTTGAACTCTCAAACAAATTCCTTATTTCTCTTACTTGGTGAGCCCTTGAGTTGGTTAATGTACATGATGTTAGTCATGTTCCCTAAAAACAAATTTGGATTAAAACTATATATTTAACCCTAGTGATCATCCAACTTGACTTCTCATCAGAAAATCATCCAACACATTCAACATTAATCCAATTCCTTTCAGTTCCCACCATAGACATAAACCTGAAGTATACTTTGAGCATTACTTATCATAGTAGAAAACCACATTTTCATGAAAAGATTCACCTTTTGGATATGTAAATCATGAAACCATCCTTAATATATGACACCATAGATTTGTTCTATGTTGTTAATAGCCATCTAATATCTAAACCATTTATGATAGTTCATCAAGAGTAAGTGATTTTTCCATGCATATCCCTCAAGAATGTCAAACAATGTGTCCAATAAGGATATTTCTCATGTTTCAAATTACTCCGAGTCAGACCAAAAACATCTTGTTAGATTAATAACCTCGAGATACATATGTGAGAAATACACATACACTTTTAGTATCTAAATATGGATTTATTTAAAGTAAATCACTCTCTTTACCCTTTACCAAAATTCCAAGACATCATACTAAATGTTTACTCATCCTTATACTTATCCTTATATTCATCCCTATATATATCCATAGTAATATACCTTGGGATCTCAGTAAAGTTTACTCATTCTAGTTTATAATGGTTAACTAATAATTTCCTCTGATACCATATATAGTTACCTAGTCCCAACATACATAGATAGTAAAACATTTTAGATGTATATTTGGTACATTAAAAATATACATGCCCGGCGACAATAATTTTTTGGTGTTTTTAGAAACAATGAAACAAAATATTTAATCCAGGTAAAGGATCTTCACCATCTCCCATAAATATCAACACCTTTATTAATCCTACCTAAAACATGACTTTATTACTTAGGGAAAGGAAAAATTGAAATGGGTGTGCTGAAAATCTCAGAAAAGGTAAAAAAGGAATATATGTATGCATTATTAAGAGAATTATAGAATGAGAACATGACCAGGAAAATATAAGAGCATTCCTCGCATATCAAAGACCACATACATTAATTGTGACATAAATAATGGGCAGTCATAAGACATGGGTAATAAGGAAATAAATAACATAATCCATGAATGCATAACTTAGGAATAAAAGATATAATTGTTGAAGACACATAAGAATATAATATTATTTCTATAATTTCCCAGAATCACTACCAACACCATCATGGTATTATGGGTTCACTCCCCATACCATCTTGGTAGTTATGGTTCACACCCATGGCCATTTTGATAGCATGAGTTTACTCCTTCTACCATCTTGGTAGTCATGGTTCACTCCCATTACTATATTAATAGAATGAGTTCACTCCTCATACCATCTTAGTAGTCATGGTTCACTCACCTGGCCACTCCTAGGCCATATTACTCTATATAAAGAGATATAAATATTTACAAAATGCATTGTTGATAGATATAGGTCCCAATAATCTCAAAATGAAATCATAGAAACATATTCCACAATATTATAAATAATCATATCATAAGCCCTGAAATTGAATGGTTATTATGACCATGTACTATTTTCATAACCTTTGGAATAATTATTGGTTCATAATCTTATCATCATTAATATAATCCATGTAAATATGAAGGTCTCAATTTCATATAACCCATGAAAGTTTAATTGTTATCATGAATACAAGGACATTATGTGTAACACATTCATATAATGAATATTAATGGAACCATTAGATCATTTCGTAAAAGGGAATGAGTGACATCTGTAGATGTCATCTTAGAAGAAAAATAATTTTGAAATATCAATCAAAAATAATTCTATAGGAATGTATCCTTTGTTATTAAAAAATAATTTTTAATATATAATACAATTTTAAAATTAATTTATTAGAAAATTCCTTAAGAATATATAAAGATGACTTGAAATCATTAAAAAATATTTTTCCTTGAAAACACTATGAAATCATATAAATAAGTATTCAAAACCTTTCAAAAAATATTTCATTGAAAATACAATGAAAATTTTTAAATAAAACATGAAATATTTTTTGAAACCATTTTATTGAAAAAACATTGAACCATATAAATAATTCTTCATAAATTTTTGAATACAATTTCTTTGAAAACAAAAAATCAAAGATTAAATTTTTTCTAAAAAACATTATCCCTTAGAACATATAAAAGAAACGTTTAATGGTTTTGAAAACCATTTCTCATGAAAATAATTTTAAAAAAAAAATTCAAAAAATTTAACTCTTTAAACATGTAATGGATTCTTCAAAAAAAATGATGGAGGTAAATCAGTACTTGGCATACCAAGAAAAATGAATATTCCATTTTAAGAGTAAAAAGGTAATAAAAATGCTTTGATCAGAATGTGGCAAGAATATTCCTTTGAAAATTGGTAAAAAAAATTAAAAATGTATTTTATGATCAAAATAGATTAGATGAATTTTTTTGAAACCCCTTTATGAAAATATGGTTTTGAATGAATAATTATTTCTGACCAAAGAGATAGTAACGTCAGGATTTTCTAAAAACACATTGTCAATTATATAATGTACCAAAGAGTAGAAAAGGGTAATAATACGTGGTAAAATAATCCATATATAGAGTATATGGAAATAAATTAATATTACTAATATATTAATCATAATATATCCTCATTGAAATAATAATCATTATCAATAAAGAAATGTTATGAGATTTTTTCAATAAACTCTTATAAAATGGTAACAAGAGATCGTATTCTCCATGTAAGAAAAAATAAATAAAAATAATCATATAATATAATGTGAATTTTTATCTTTCTGATATATCATGTATAATGGATTTAAATACACCTCAAAAAATAATTTAGGTTCATAACAAAACATGAGTCTTATAGAAGGATAAATGAGAGAAAACTATTTTATTGATTAGGTAACTTTTTTAAATTAATCCCCATGAAAGAAAGGTCATAAAATGGATATGTTAATTACCATATATTTAATTAAAATATACATATAATAAAATTATTATCATTACACCACACATAAGGAAAGAGTTGTGAATATATTATGTATATAACAAAAATAAAAAGTGAGATGAAATCCCCTTACAATGTGTCTTGACTATCATCATACTCTTTCAATCCACATGTATAATAAATTTAAATTAATTATAACTATTTAAAATAAACTTATTCTTATACCCAGTACCCTATATTTTCTGATTACTATCATTTATTACCATCTTTTTAACCATCATATGTTATGGTTTCACATCGGGTAATATTCACTTTTTAAATATGTTTCATAATTTTTTATATTGTTATCTCTTATTCATATGTCAATATTATAGATTGAAAAATATTATATAAATATGATGAATATAAATTGTTTTTTATAATAATTTATTTAATATATAAATAATTTTTTCAAGCCAAGGTGGGTTGGTGGGAGCGAGAAAAATGGTCCGATGAATGACTACTAATTTTCTGCTATTATAAAAATATTCATGCACATTTCACCATTATTAATTCTGACCTTATATTTATCCTGGCCCATGTTGATGGTGATATTGTGGAACCGAGACTTGGTAGTATATCCTCATTGTTTTATGAAAGAGGTTCAATAGTCGAGTAGACTTGGTGCTTGATTGGAGGGGGTTCAGTGTTTGTGCAATCAACCCATATTGGATTCGTTTTCAAAGGATGGTCTAGAGGGGATTTATTTGTGGAGCTAGAAATACCCAATGATCCATTAATCCATGATTCAGGGAACTTCATTTCAAATTAAAGCACTCCTTGGAATATTTTTCCAACGGCACTTAAGGATTCCATTGGTTGAGAGGATGGGACATCGGTCTCATCACACTATTTTGGGGGGAATTTATGCATATTTTGGGACACTCTTATAGATAATATCGACGTTCAAATGTCCATGAAGCATTATTTCTATCCCAGTAATGTGTTCATGGATTACCTATGTGTATAGAAATCATTCTTGTATATATATAGATCATATATTACTAAGACAATTATAGTTTAAGCCATGTGATAAGGCGCTTTGGAGTTTCTTATCATCTAGGGGCGACAGAAGTTGGTTAAATATTGTGATTGAAACCATAATATGGGAATCCCACATTTCCTATGAGAGGAATCACAACCCATGTATTTAAGTTCATATTACATGGACACATCCCCTTTATTGGTCACACGACCAGGACCCATACTTGCAGTTTAACATCATATTTCTGGGAAGTCAAGGCTGAGAATTCCAAGCCAAGGTTCCATCTGGGAGATACGCTAAAGCATCCCAGTATTCTTAGAAGAGGAATAGTCTCATGGGTTGATATGGACATACAGAGGATATGTCCCAACAAACAGTAGGGTTATTTTGATGTTAGGGTTGGTCCTGAGGGAGGCCTCCTATGTATCACAGTTATTTGGTAATCAAATCCATCATAGTTTGGTTTATGATAGGGATTATATCGTAGAGGTGGCCCAATTTTTGGGGGTGTGTTTGAGGATTAACAGTTGAGAAGGACCCCCTTTAAGCTCTGTAAATTTTATTTGAATCCTTCATATCCTATTTCGGGAAAGAATATGAGTTCTCATAGTTAGTTTTATGATGGGGATTATATCATATTAGAGTCCCAATTTTGTGGTTATGAGAACTTTATGATCACCAAAACCTCTAAGGCCATGTGGTCCATAGTAGGTGTGCGAAAAAAGAGGAGTCATCAAATTTTAATATCAAACATCCCCCATAATATACTGAATGATTGTACTGGATCCCAATATTTGAGAGAGAGAGATGTGCATTGAATGTGTCAATTTATTCTCTTGTGATAATATCCAATATATCCACATATAATGATCTATCTGAATGTGTCTTCTGGTGAGCCCTTGAGAAGAAAGAGTGCCACCTCCAATTTAGTGGTTAGGGACATCCCACAAAAGTTGTTCCCTGATATGAAATCATGGATGTGGGAGAATCCTCACTCCATTTAAAAAGGGAAATAGGAATGATCACGTTGATTTTTCACTATCCCTAATTGAATGGAAAAGCCAAGGAATACCCATGATTCCAAGAATAGGGTGGTTCAAATTAGTATCCTAGTGTGTGGAGCATGAGTTACAATGTGAATTTAATCTTAAGTACATTCCAAGGTTCCACAACATTGGGGGTGTTACTTGTGACACTCTACATACCATTGATATGTAATCTCAAAATGGAGAGCTAATTCACCCGATGGTTTTGTCATCTGGGTCTAGTTGATTTGGAATAGGCTTTGTCTTGATTTTGTTGGACTGGTTCACAGAGGGTCTATGGTTGGCGGTGTTCAAATGGAATGTGATGACTGAAAATAGAGAGTGGATCATCCTAGGGAACCTCGTTCCCTATAACTTTTCTTCAAGATGGATGGGGGCCACCCAGAGTTGAATGTTACTACGGTGTTTGAGGAACTGTTTTCTTACCATGATGGTATATAGACATGTATATGATCCATTTAGTGTTTTTCAATTTGTAAATAGTTTTCAACTTCACAGCATGATACTATGTGGCGTTGAGTTCCATTCGCATAGTAAGGTACTATGCAGAATAGGGTTTCATCTATGTAGCCTTGTGCTTCGTGGATTGCCAGAGTGAATAACTGAAATTGATTTTTTGTTTCATGGTAGATTCATCTGCCACTCGGATATGGTTTTGATTTTTCCAATTAGGTTCACTATATTCCCATTAATATTATATTCCCTTACATTTATGTTATGTGGTAGGTTAATACCTATAGTAATTTTTTGGAAGAGTCCTTTTCCTTATAGATCGATCACTTCAGAAATCCATTTCACCAGTCTGTCCAATCCTCTAGAGTCCTATAATTTTTATTAGCTACCCTCAAGGTTCATTAATAGTGTTGGGGATGCTAGATCTATTGATCAAAAGAAACCATTAATAGATTCCCATGGGGAGATCACCCATCCCGAGGATGACTCGGTTAATAGAGGCACATCGTTTAACGGTTTACGGTGGTGGAAACCACAACCTCAATCCCACCAATGGCATCGTCTTATTCACAGGGCTCTGTTAGATTTTCATAAAGAGAAAACAATTGAATTCATGGGTGTGGTATGCTAGATTATAATTCTCTACCTATATTTTTCAAATGTTGTCATTCATGGGCGTGTTACATGAGAGATAAATTCTATTCCTTGATTCCACCAAAGAAAAAGTTTGTGACGGTGGTACGTGGGGTAGAAATTAACCACCTTGATTCATCTAATGATGTGGTTCCCAATGGAAGTACACAAGGGTGCAATTCTATACATTGATTCTACTAGTGATTTGGTTTTCTTGGTAGGTACCATTGTCTCTATTCTGTGTACTTTTTAGTTCATTATCAAATGCTTCGCAGGCCATCGCCCTATGAATTTCCTCGAACTATAGGTTCACGGTCGATGTATTCTGAGTATCTTTTCCAATATTTAGTATGGGGACAGGTTATTTTCCTATTCCAACTTTGGAATCATTGTGAAACCTCTCTGAATCCTCCATCAAATATTTTTTCCTTACTTTTCCATTATTATATTAGTATTTACATTCCCCTTGAAAAAATATCAGGACTATAGAAATTCCCCCATCAGAATGGGGACTAGTCGGGATAAAGAGGAGGCTATTCTGATGTAGAAGCCGTCAAAATTTGAATTAATGATTAGAAAAAGCACTAATGTTTTCCTATGTCAAGGGAATCAGTTAGCATATTTTGACTATTTCTAGTGTTATCAGAAAATACCCAACATGCTTTATGTCTTTTTTTATGACCCATATTTTTTGTAAAATACTTTAATGGTGTAGGGATAACAAGTATAGCATGGATTTTTCTTAGACCACCCATTGTTTTTTACCAGAAAATAATTGTGTCTCTATTGATTGTTTTATAACTCAACATTTTGCCTAAAAAATTTGAAGGATATGTTTACTGGGCATGAACTAAACTTTTTTATAGTGTTCCCTTGGGGGATTTTCATCCTGGTAAGCATTATCTCTTACCATGGTAGTTTAATTTCCTGAAAAATGAAATATCATAAATGATATTTTATATTAAACAACCATGATCTTGATAGTTGATTTATGATGAATAATTTACACTATGATTTACAGGATGAGAGCTCCAATTTTGGACTCATTATATGGGAGTGTCCTGATAACTTTCCGACAAGGATAAGGGATTTTTCGTGACTCAACTATTGTTTTCTACAGATTCGGATATGAAATGAAGCATGGAAGCCATGGGAATTTAGAATTATTTAAATACTCTCTTAAATACAAATTTTACATTTTTTAACATGCAAATTTTTGGGTGATTTGTGCAGAGTTGCAAGGGAATTCAGTGAATAGTAAAAAAATAATTTCCTTATTATAATGGCCTCCTATTTTTGATGGCCAAAAAACTATTATGGAAAAATTGGTTTGTTTTGTTTTTGAAGACCATAGTGGATGTCCTATTGAAGGAACGATGTCTGAATGTATGTGGGAATTTTCATTGGTTCTGGTCTAGAAACCGCTCCCACGTGAATTTAACATGTACAAAGAAGAGGTAATGCCTGGTGTTGTCTAACATCATACCACGGGGACATTTTAGAATTTTGGTTAAATTTATCATTTAATTCTATCTAGAGGGGGTAATTTTTTTCCTTTATACATGATAGTATGAACACCAATACTCCATCACATTCATGAATGAGGGGGGGGGGGATGACGATGTAAACTATAGTCTGGTGGTTTTTGAAACTGAGGAATGATGTGAGATATAAACTCGAAAGGGGATTATGGAGGTAGGAAAATCATCTACTAAGGAATAATTTTCATTTTCATTAGAGGCTATATTTTTTTCCATTTTATGTAGAGCCTCTGAATAATTGTTTGTATTGTCAAACGAAGGTGTTCACAACAAACTAGCCATTGATTTCCGATAGCCATTCATGCTTATGGGGATTTGGACCTTTCTAAATAAAGAGTCTAGTGTGTGATGTGGGGTACCTAAATATGAAAAGGGGAATTAAGGGTTGAATTTTACTAGGAATACTGGTAATTAGAGGAGTCATTTTTATCATATTCATGTGAGTTGTTTCCTTACCCTAGTCCGACCCTCGCAGAGATAGGGATGAGACAATTTCATTTCATTTGTGGACCAGAAATATGAGGTTCAAAGGCCACTTTGTATCCTATGATGATTGTAATAATGAAAGATGTGGATATTTTATAGATCATCCATAGGTGGGTTTGGTTCTTGCCAATGAATGGGGAACCATTTCTTTGTTTTCACATAGGGTTACCAATGATGCATGACACACATTGAACTTTCCTATGTAGATTCATTTCATTCATAGGATCATGAGGTAGGAAATTATTTGGTATGTCAGGGCCTACGAATGAAAATTGATTGTTGAGCATCATGCAGTTTTAATGCCACGTGATTTGTAAATTGATTTAGAAGGCCTGATTAACTGGAAGGTCAGGGCAAGTTGTTCTAGTATATTCAAGACATTTATAGAGAGGAAAGTGGAAGTAATTGTTTCAATGGATATTTGAAAATGAGAGATGATATGATGCTGGGAATCCATTAAGTGTACTAAAATAGGAAAATCCTCTTGAGGGGATGGAATTTACATTGGTTAAAAGACACGTTTGTGGGAAAAATATGCAGAGCCACTAGGGAATTATTTTCATTGTCAAATAATGGTCTTCACATGACACTATCCTCCCATATCCAATGGAATTGTAGAGTTAGGAATATCCTAAATCACACAAATCTCAGAGTTTGATAAATGGAATTGATGTGTCTCGATATGTTAGAAACATTTGGGACATTATCATCGATAGAGTTTGACACTCTCCTCCATGGATATATCATGCACACGAGGTGGGGCATTTTTATTCCCTAACTAGAGCGAGCTAAGATTATGATGATCCAGGTGTCCCAAAATTGGGATACCAATATTGATTTTTACCATGCATAAGGAATAGTTCCTTTATTTATATTTGGGTTTCCTTGTAGTTTAATGTTATATGGTTAACAAATTAGATTTCCCAAAATAGAAGAAATACTATAATATGACTTTTTAATTCCAACTAGTATGATTAGACATTATATATTGATTTTCCCCGGCTATAGGTGGAATCCCCTTGCTGAATTTTCTAATCACATAATAGATATGATCGGTGTGAGAAATAAGGGGTGGATAGGGTATCACTCTACCAACTAGGAATGGAATGATCCAAGAAAGGAGAATTATTGGGCCATGTAGTTTAACATCATGCAGTTGGTACTTGGGTTACTCGACGTGAATGATATAGCTATTGTGGGTCCATGCAATTTTTGATCTTTTTGAAAGGATGTTTCTAGAACCGTTCACTTTCATGTTAAAATTATAAATATAAAATGAATCATGCAAAAAAAAAAGTGCTATTCATGTCGAAATATCAATGGCATTCCCCAGACATGAGTGGGGGAAGAAAGTGTAATCCATGATTCTGGGTGCCCTAAAATTGAGACGGTTGATGTGAGGAATAGGATCCATAGACTGCAAATAATTAGGAAAATCCTCTATAGAGAATGAGGTTTCCTTTTGTGACAATATTTTTTTTTGGGAAAAATATGTCGTTCCATTGGGGGAATTTTGTGCATAATCATGCAATGTTTTCCTCATGACACTTACTATTCAATTCTGATAGCCATAAGTGATTTTTGGGAATCGATATTTCTTGAGGGATAGAGTTTGATGGTAGAAAGGGGATATCTGGGTATGTGAGAAATATCCAGAATAATATTGGTTAAGAGGTGTGGGATCTTCTACACAAATTTGATTCATATTTCTTGGGAGGGTATAATCTTTTGACACATTTTGTATGTGTGAATCTAGATTTGGAATCTTTTACATCTATTTAAATATCACATGCATGGGATCACGAGGATTTTTTTTGTTTTTCATGACTCAACCTAGGATTTCCAATCGGTGTGTTACTATGTATCTTGTTAAATTGATAATTAGTCCACACGTAGTTCATGAGTGTCCATACAATTTAATATAGTGTGGTCGGATTCCTTTGGCCATGAAATTTAACATCAAGTTGTTTGGACTCCTGAATTTACTTATGAAATATGACATATATAGTGTAGGTGTAATTTTTTTTCCTGGTGGTTGGACTTGGATATGATATTTGGGCAACATTATGGTTCCTAAAGAGGGATGAATCATGCAACACCGTGATCTAGTATCCCAATTAGTTTAACATCATATAATAAGGAGTGTGAACTGAAGTGAAAAGGATGAGTTGGGTGAAGTGTTGGGGTTGAACCACATAGAGGTTTTCTACATATCCTATTTCGTTGGTAATTAAAGTCCTCATTGTTCTGAAAACATGTTCCACGTACCGTTTTTACCCATGTAGAGTGAGGGGGGTTTTTTTAAAAAAATTTGGCAGGACAATGATGAAGAATCAGGGCATCACTATGTTCCCTATGGGGCAGGAATCAAGTAACCAGTTGTTCTTGAACACTCTTCATTTCATTCGTACCAATGTATAGTGATGGGTGGAATTTTTATCATGTGTTGGCTGGAACAATACTTAGGTTCATGGTGTCTCTACATATCCTATGAGGGCTGTAATAAGGGCATATATAGTTATTCAGGTACCTTTCACTTTAACATCATACGAGAAAGACTTTTCATGGATTCTCCTATAAATATCATACATGTAAAAAAGGAATGGGGAATTTTTGACATTGTAAGGTGTCTAGACTAGGATGTATAATCTGGGAATCACTAAGTATTTCATTATCAAATAGGAATCAAACCACACATAATTCTATGATACACTCTTGTGTCGGTCAGACCCATACACAAGATGGGGGGATTTTTATCTTTTCCTTTCATTAATTAAACTAATATGAAATGAATGAATATTAATAACACAATGACCTATGTATAGTTCAATGTCATGAGGTGAGTACAATTTGTCCATTATTTTTAACATCATTTTGTTAGGATGAATGTGGTGCTATGAATTTTATTGTCGTGCATCTACAAAAATGGTTGTATAAATAAAAAATGCATTTATTATGGAATAATGAATTAGTGGAAGATTTATTGTGTAGTCAATCCATTGATATTAAGGCATATTCTTGGTTGGAGTAGACAATGAGAATAACCTATGGACCTTCACATTCAAGATAAAATTATGGTGGGTTCTTTATTAAAATCATATGAAGTAAGGACCAACACCATTTCTACTTGAAGGAATAATTGATTGTGATCCTTTTTGTTGGAGGACTATGCAATCAAATTCTAGACAACATAAAAATGGTGAATGGTATGAAATATTTTCTCTTCTAGTTTCTCCAATTCATCGAATTTCTTTTGGGATTGATCATTTGGAGGCGGTTTATCAAAGACAATGAAACTGAGAGATGGTAATTTAGATTCCATTGATAGATCCACCTCCATTCTCAATATTAATAAATAAGGGGTTTCCTCAGTAGTAGGGTGAGTTTTGGTGTAGTAATCACATATTTCATGGAGGATCATGTCCTACCAAGACTTAATTTGTTTTTCTACCATCTATTGAAGAATGTTGGATAACGTCTTATTTAAAGACTCTATCCACCCATTGTATGTTGCATGGTAACTCAATGAACGACATGATTTGATTCCAAAATCCTAATATAGATTGTCGAATTCAACTGAGTAGAAAATGGTTCCATTTTTAGTCAGTATTGTATGTGTGCAAAAAAATTTAGCAATGATTATGGATTTCACAATATTTTCAATGATTCTGGAACCTACCTCATTGAGGGGTAAAACTTCTGGCCATTTAGAATAGAAATAGATTGTAGTGTGAATATATTTGAATTGTCTAGACATAGTGGGGGGATATGGTCCCATGAGATTGATTCCCCAAATAAAAACTCTCTAGGAGAACTTCTCTATGTGATGTAAATTTAGAGGACTGTGGATGAATTTTTCATGGACATGGAAAGATTGTCACTTCATGGTTAATGTGGTGTAATTCTGCATCATACTAGTCTAATAGTACCCAAGACATTGAATCTTCTATGAGAGAATGAATGTTGATTTATATGCTCTTCATGTTCTGACAAGTAATTTTTTCATGATGGAATTTTTCTCTTCTCCACCAATGCACACTAAAGGACTCAATCAAGGCCTTTTATATAGAGATCATTTTGGCATTTTGTGCCATCATACATGTGTATTTTAGTTTACCATCTCCAAATAAGTTCCTGACCATCCATCTTTAGTGGGAGCTCTTCCCAATGAAGGTAATTGATAATGTAAGTCATGTAGATGGTTGTAGGTCCATATGGATTATAGATGGGATTGATTTCATTGATTTATTCTGTGTTATCCTAAATTAATGGTATGTCCATCAATCTATGGGAAATACTGATGACTATTTCATTTTGATCTTGGTCAGCCTAACCCAAGGATGCATTTTCAAAGGAATCAGCTTGATCATTTCGTGATAGGGGTACATAGGTCAATAATGGCTCTGATGATAATTCTTCCATCAGTTATAAAACATTTTTCATCAAAGTGATCAACTCTTCATTCATGGTAGCATTGTCACCACTGACATTCTTGATGACTAATTCTGAATCACCTATTATCTTTATGTGATCAGCTTGAACATGGAGTTCTAGCTTCAATAATGTGAAAAGGTCATGGAATTAGGCATCATTATTTTTCCATACATATGAGGTTTTGAAGGAATATGGAAGATCTTCCCTTTCTAGGGATATGAGTATGACTCTCTACCCCACATTGTTTAGTCTGGGGTATTACATTATTTTTCTCATCAGGCTTTTAGAGGAATCATAAAAGTATATTTCCCACTTCTGAGAGTTCTTTTGAATAGAGAAAACTTACTCATTAGGTAACTCATCATATAATGTTCCCACCTCCTTCAAGGGATGTTGTACTAGGAAACATGCTATGGTACTACTTTTGACAACCTTTTGAGGTACAAATCCTATATCGAACTATTGGTGGTTGTCTGCCCACCGTGACAAGTTTCTAGATAACATTTTACAACTGAGAATACACCTGGGCAGTTTGAAACGTGAAAACAAATAGAATTAATTGTTTAGAAATTAATTCCTCAGCTTCTGTACTATAATATTAATGTTAGAAAGCTCTTCTAGATATTTTAATAATGATTCTCGTCATCGATCATTGGTCTATTGAGGTAACATAGAGAATTCCATCAACTGTCATCATTTTGCAATGTGAGGAAGGAACCTAGGGATTTCACCAAGGGGTCACATATAAAATGAGTGGACGTCCTTTGTTGTCAGAATTAGCACTAGTGGGATTATGTGATATCACATGAGATTGTCGTATTCTTCCTTCCTTACAATCATCATTCCACTGTTAGTATACCCCTTTCTTCATCAAAATGGTGAATGGAAAGTATTTTCCTACAATGTTGGCTATGAAATTAAGAATGTAGACTTGGTGTCTTTGGATTCCTCTCAACTCATTGAGTTTATAAGGAGGTGACATTCCATGGATGGACATTGTCTTATTGAGGTAAAATTCGATGCAATAGTGGTGTACGATGAAGTCGAGATATTTTCATGATGTAATATCTAAAGAAAACCATAAGGGGTTTATTATCAAACTAATATGTCATATTTTGTTGAAAACTACTTCATGATATTACCAATGGTCTATGTGTTTTCACAATATAAACACCAAATCATCCTCAAAACATTCAATGAAAATTCCCCATAAGGGTTGTCAGATGTAGTTCCTGGTGCATTGATATTTGGCGCCAACATTTTTCAACCCAAATGGAATAAAATTATAGAAAAACTCCTTGGGGAACCTCGATTGAAGTGTATTATTCATCTTCATAATCTATTCATATTAGATAATATCCTGAATAGTATTCCATGAAATAGAAAGCCTCATATCTTGAATTTTTTTCTATAATAAATTCTATGATCAGGACTGAGAAATATTCTTTCAAGAAATGATAATTGAGACACCTTATATAGTATAATTCTCGGATATTCACATTTTTATTTTTGATGGGGAACTTATTTCTATCCAGATGGGGTATTCATATTATGGAATGTACTTAGTTCTGATAAAGTTTTCAACATCAGCCTCTATAATGGAAGAATCAATCAGGTGTTTCTTTCTAGTAACTTTTTTGCAACCATGATGGTCTTCTAGAAATTACAGGATGGGATTTGACACCTATGGATTGAGCCATATAATTTCAAAATCTTTCCATTTGAGAACACCATGATTCGTCTTCATGAAAGAGGTGTATACCTCTTTCTCTTCAGACATCATGTCCACACTAATCAGAGTGGGGATCAAGTCCACATTTTTATGAAAGTTGATTTCCATGAGTTCATCAATGGTGGTAGTGAAAACATACTCAAATAATGGAGTGGAATTACTTAGTTCATATTGACCAACCTCTAGATACTCTCCCTCTTCCTCGTCGTCTTCTAAAGGGGGAAAATCCATGAGTTTAGTTCACTATAGTTGTAGGAAATGATTAATTTTTTGTGTTTGGGAGGTGAGGATACCTCATCAACCATATTCTTCGGCAGGGGCTTCTTCATAAAAGATTTAGTGTTATGTAAAACATTTTCCTCAACATATTTAATTGATGAGACAGTTTATACTACCTTACTGGGTAAGTAAAGTATTTTTGGAATTTTTTGATGGTTTAATGGAATTTGTATATGAAACCCCACAATTATGTTGGGATTCAGTGAGTTATTCATCATTATCAGGCTCAGAGGCTATGACCGAAATATTAAGGATTGTTGAATACATTTCTTAATCTAGACTTGTGCAGTCAATATGATTTATGGGTAGTCTGTATTCTTCCCTAAGATGCTTGAGGGGATCAGAGGGAACCATTTCTATATATTTTGGTGTGGCAATCAAATTAAAACCATCAACCGAAAGTCTCTTCCACTTTAGGTCATAGAACCCCCACGCATATATAGTGTGATTCTTAGATTTATAATGGGGCCATAATTGAATTTAATGTCTCACTCTATCCATTAATGCTATAATTGAGGCAATGATGGTTAGAGGAGGGGATTTTAGCCAATGCATCCTTAACAGGGAATTGAAGGCCATATTATTTCGGACTACCAGATATAAAGGCTATACAATTAGGTCACCAAACGATGTTTCATGCATGTTTTTTTCTGAACAGATTATATTCATTTCTGTTGTATCCCAATAGAGTTATGGTACATGGAAACCAATCAGCCTCATTACATCCATGCAGACAATGTTTCCACAATTTGAGGAGATTAAATATAAATCCATTATCGATGATGAATTTTTATATAAGGACACAATTTATCAAGACAAACACATATATGTTTTTGTTGTTTCTATGAATGATAGAGTCTTCATCTAGGTCTATGAAGGAGGTAGTTGTGTTGAATTTTACAGGATTGGTCTTGGTATGCTAGACTTCAGTGAATGCTACCTCGAATCCAAACTCCTGGGGACATAGTAAGGCTTCAATGGGAGCCTCCAGCAGATCTGTAGATAGATTAAGTGCATTTAAGAATGAATGATTATCTGGTACCAATAATAACAATTTCATAATGTCAAAATTGTAATATAATGTTTGGTGGTCCCAATCATGGGGATTATCCTATAGTAGTTCTTTAGTGTTTTGAGCATTAGATGATGATGTGATATATGTTGGTAATGAAGTTGATGAAAATATGTCCTTTGTAGATTGGGCTAGGCAGGTATGCTAGCATGTAGAGGGTAATTAGCCACATGTTCTTCCTCTGATGGATATTCCATAAAGATTAAACTGGGGGGACTCTTTTGGTTGTAGTAAATTTTTCCTATCCATGGATTATCAATTGGAGAGTCCTTCATCAGGTTTCTATAATACTAATCATTTGAGCATGGGTTCACCCATAAGATTGATTTCATCCATGACTGTGTCTCCCTAAATATCCCTAGCTTTTGTGGCTAAATACTCTATCCCTCCAATTGTGTGCAAGGAATTCGGTTTGATAACAATATTTATCATTGGATTAGGTATCTATTAAGTTAAATAGATTGAAAAAGCCAAAAATAAGCTCCCCTTATGAGGATGACTTTTCCCAATGAATATCATCTAGTGGTGGATATTGGAAGGGTAGTTCTCATAAACTCATATCTAATGACATGAGATCTAATAGTGTCAATGAAACATTGAATTTGGTGAAATTTCATATTCCTACACATGCTTTCTTACATTCTTATTGGACTAATTTTTGGGGTATTGAATTTTAGAGGATTTTGGGGACGAGGATTCATGTTTTGTTGCATCATGAGAATTTGGAGACACATTAGTTCACATAAACTATGATGGAAGGATACAGTGAGATCACTTGATTATTTTTTGAGTAATACAACTTTCATTATTTCTCACTTTTTAGTTAATAAAATTTTTCCACTTCCCATATTTATTCTGATTGGTAGTAGAACATAAGCCACTTTCAATGGTGGTGGTCCAATATTGTCTTTTTGGAATCTATATTCTTTTTCATGATGTACTTGAAGACAATGAACTCATTAATTTTGTGTCCCAATACAAGATGGAATTGAAAATAATTTTTCCGGTCATCAAGACCTACTTCATTAACCCTATTCTTCTCTAGAAATCAGAGAACCTTTCAATTCATGGTGGTGATGAAGTATCCACATACGTGGTCATCCAAGAATAAGTAATGATTATTTCATCATTCATCTAATTGATATATCAAAGCCCCACTTCAATCATTTTGTTGAGGTAGGGTGGCTGCGGATGCCTATGGGGGACACATGGTTTGGTGTGGGCCTTGGAACTAGAGCACATATTAGGGGTGGGTTATGCTTGATAGACACTGATTAATATCTACCTATACTTTTGAATAGAGCTGATGGGGCTAATTGAGACCTGAGATTAGAATATTGTAAGTCATGTTGTATACTTTGAGGGATAGCGGAGATGTCCTAGAATCCACATTTATATTTCCTTAGTATGAGGGGAATTCTCATATCATCACGAATATTGTCATTGTAGATGACCAATATCTCATCATGGGGGGTGGCCTATTGATTGAGTAAGTCAGGACATTCCATTTGGGAATGATGTTAGAGTCTCCACCGTTCTCCTTCGAATTACATTTCATGAGGTCACTGCCTATTGTTTTTGGAAACATGAACTGGAACATTAATTGTTGTTGGATATCCTCCAAGCATATTAAAGAAATAGATTGAAAATTTTTGTACCACAAATTCGGATATTCCTAGCAGATTTGGAACAAAACATCTGAGATTCAAAGCCTTTTGTTTCTCCGGGGTTCCCATCATGGGGTCATAGTAAAATACAGAGTGAATTAGATATCACTCTAGGTTCTGGGATCCATTAATAATTTGGAATATTAGGTTGTGGAAATTTGACAGTGGCAGAACATTGACTACTCAGTTAGGGTATGGATTCCATTCTAGTTTTATCATAGTATGCCTCCCTTATAGTTCTTATAATGAAGTTGTGAATGACACAACGGTATTCATGATCCCATGATGCATGTCATGTTGAACCTATGCATGATCAGGTGTAGAAAGGGATTGGATTTTACAAGATGGAACTGTTGGGACATGAGGAAGATAACAATTTGAGGGAATCCTTTTTTCATTTTATTTAATTTGTTTCACATTCTTCCCCAATAGAGGGATGTCTTTATATTTATCTGGGATTGGGTTTAGGTAGACTGTAGGTCCCGATGCTTCCTTGAATGAGAATTCCATCCTTGCTTCATCTATCATGGTTAGAATATGGGACATAGGCGCATATGATGAAAGTATATGTTGATGATCCAACTTGGGAAGGTACCCATTAGGTAGACATTATTAGAGAAGCTCACTGTCGATTCTTCTTAGCTCTTTCATTTCTTCCTCATAATGTGATCCTGTAATAAAGAGTGATGGAAGAATCCTCATTGGGAAGATAAGGTGGGATGTGTGAAACCATATTTTTATTCTTGTTCTTATAAGTGGTTTACAATGGAGTAAATGATGGATTGGATGAGAGATCATTCAAATTTAAGGTTACCCATTGGTTCTAGGTATGCACACCTTCATTCTCATTCAAGACCACCATTTGAATGTAATCATCTTCTCTTGCATCCTCCTCAATTGGATAATCATATGTATGATCTATGGGATTGACATCCATGATGGTAACCGATGCATACAGAATTTGGGTGGAATACTGGGTGTCAAATTGAACGATGGTATCTCACATCCCTCGACATATCTTTTATGTCCATTCAAGGACCCCGTTAGGTTTCTTTGTGCTGGTAGATTTAAACAAAACACTGGAATGGCCTGGAAGCACACCTCTGTAATGGGGGACATGAATTGTGATAATGGATATAATGAGTAACCTATCTATTTTATTCTTCCCCATGTGGGTAAAGAGATTCTTCCATTGTGCGGCTAGATTAGGTAAAAATTCCCTCATCCCTACAGGATGAGGTTTCTCTTATTCTACTATTATTGTGTCTTGACCTGGATTTGTTGGTCTTATAGTGGCACTTTGTGTTACAAATTCCCCTAGACCTATGGTCTAGGGTTTCTCCCATACCACGGTTATAGAGGCCTTTACATTTCTTACAATAATATTACATTATTTTAATGATAAAAACATAATATTATTACAGATTGAGGATCCAACGGTTTAGTGTCTTGGGAAAACAAGGGCCATACATAACAATTACAACATCGAGCATAATTTTTTTTTATTTCTTCTTATCTAACTTCTTATTGGCACTTGAACTCTCCTTAGTATATGTAGCCACCATAGGATATACATAAAAAGTGGTGATCTAAAATAACAGTAAGAGTATAGATAAAAACAATATAGAATTCGTTGAGCATATTCATAACATATGCAAAGAATTATGTACATGAGAGGAAGCATAAATAAAATATTGAAATGTGTAAATGCATAAAAATGAAACATCATGTTTAGTGGTTAACCACAACACATACATGTGAAAAAAGATAGAATCTTGTTCACACATCATTTCAAATTTACTAATGAGATTCATCACATTACCCAATGCATTGGAGTGCTGTATAATTTCGGGCACACTGATCACATTGAAACATTCATATTGTGCTATATAATTATGGGCGCACCCATCACATCATAACATTATCATTTATCATGCATTACACAATGAAAATATATAAAAAATGAACATAAATAACCCCTTAAAAGGAATGTTTTTCATATAATAATAACACATTCATAAAAATTGGATTCCCAAATGAAATAGGGAACAACATACAAGTTACATGAACTGTCAACCTTGAATGAGAAGTAAATGGTGTTATATCAAAAGAAGGGTTATTTTGGAAAACATTTAGCTTGACATAAGCACCAGTGAAAAACATGAATATCCTAAAAAAGGAAATACAATGATGAAAAAATTGTTTTTACAAAGTAACCATTTAAAAAAATAATAAGTGAAAGACGGAGAACCCGAATGATGAAAGTTCGGTTCGAGAATTTTCCCCTAAATTTATATCTTAACACTTTCTTCAAATAAATTTATTGTATAACCACATTAGATTCATTAATAAAAAATAAAAAAATTACATTAATATATTTCATTATGGATTCATTAAGTTATTTTATGTGCCTTCAGTTGAGTTATAGTGTTTAAAAACATTGTTCGGGAATGATTATTTTTATGGTTTTTCTTGAGCGGTTAACTGGTATTCATGAGTTGAAGATCATGTAGAACACGGGTAAACATCCATAACAAATATTATATGTTATTCATGATATTACAGGATTTTTAATGATTTTATAATGAATTACATTGCATACCATGTGGATGAATCATTAGATAAGAATTAAATTGTGATTGTTTGAGTTATTTTGGACCGTCTTTCGACCGAAACAAACTTTTTTATGATTAATCATTTAGTAATATGTTCATAAGTTAGTTTCAGAACATTAAATAGGACTTAGAACATTTAAAATATTCTTTTTCAACCATAAAAATGGTTTCATGACCAGTTTTAAAGGTAGATATGAAAAAAGAAAACATGTCGTTCATGAATGTGATAGATTAACACCTCATGGACGATGTTTTCTTTTATAAAATAGAAGGAATGGGAGAAGATGGTGGGATGGTATATTATCCCATTAGTATCAAAATATTCCATTATATGTATGATACCTGAGATACCATAAAATATGGAAAAATATAGGTGGGGAGAGTATAAGAAAAGAACTTGAAATTCAATGGAATTTAAGGGAAAAGAATGAGAGAAATTACCTCTTGAATCCTTCTAATGAGATCCACATTAAGGGGACTATGCTTGGAATTTCGATGATACCAAAAGCTTTGGGATGTGGCGGTGAGGCTAGAGAATATTCTTGGGTAGATTTTAGACAATTCTTGATGCTTGAGGGTTATTAGGAAATGTGGGTGTGCATGGTGGTTTTTATAGTGGAGGGGAGAGGGGTTTTATTAATATAAAATTAATTAAAATTTTATTTCTCCAAAAGACAAGGAAGAGTGAGTCTTCTATGACCAAGAATAGTAATGTTATAATTTAATCCCGAACCATGTTGTCTTACATCAGCAGAACATCATACATGACTCTGTAATTAACTTATTTTTCTTATTTTGTAAATTACGGTATTTCACTATTCGTCACAAAATCAAGTATTTCAGAAAAATCACAAAATTTCACCCCCAACCAATTTTTGATGTGTAGAATCCTAAAATGATTTCCATTTTTCAAAAAAAATATGTTTACTTTAATTTTAATACCCTGACCCCAGTTACCCAAAGTCGGGCATTATTTTAATACATTGACATGATTATAAGGAATCAAGTCCCGAAGGACCGATCTGTTTAGCAGTCTTGGAAAAGAGATTACATACATGAATGTTACATTACACATCATAACATACAAAACAACATAAATAATCCTTTATGAATGCCATTATTCCCTTGTCTTAACCATGCATATCAATCACAAAACACTTCTTGGAATACATGGAAAAATAAAACATAGAAATGGGTGAGCTCAGATGCTCATTAAGGAGAATAATATAGAGGAAACTTTCATAAATAAACATAAAAATTTAAGGAAATGTATAACTATGACAACAACCTATTAAACTTTAACTTCTACATAATATGGCAATGATAAAATGAAATAATTCCATTTACTTATTCACATGGATATTCTACTAGTCGAATAATCACATGCAATATCAATAACCACTTTCAAAACGATGGAATGCATAATTCCAGACTATCATAACAAAGTAGCCGAGGCCTTGTGCCAAGACTACAAATAAGATTTTTTCCAGGCCTCTTGCCAAGACACTAGTTTGTCTCATGAGACCTACCGATGCATCGAGGAGCTATAGTGGGCTCCACCCGTCACTTACTAAGTCCAATGCATTCCTCATATGAAAATGTCTAAACATATCATAAACATTCGTATTAAAACTAGCATACGAAATTTCAATACATTACCCATAAACCATGAATGGCATAAAAATAACACATCCACATTAAAACATATCAAAAAACCTTCAACACAATATGGAATATTTTTATCTTGATAAATCTACTTCAAAACAAGTACAAAATCCAGTAAAGGATTTTGACGTTGATGAAAATGATTTGTAAAACTCATTGAGAGAAATACCCCTTTTTCATGAATTAATTTAAAAGTCACACAATTTTTAAAATAATTCATTTAAAGCCATTTTGGAATCAAACTGTCCCATTCCACTTTGAATCTTTTCAATGTAATTAACATTTTCAAAACATTCATGTCCATATAAATAAATCCTTAAAAACCATTTTGAAGACATGGACATTAATGAAAACGGTTTAGAAGAATAAATATTTAAAACATTTGAAATGATGTTTTAGTAAACGTCCCTTAAAATAATCCCTTTGAAAACTATTTCATAAAACATGGACATGGATAATAAATATGTCCCAGTAGATACTTACATAAAAACAACCTCGGATAAGAAAGAGATTGTAAAATTAACCCTTACCAATTCGGTAACTTACGAAACATACACCACATGAAAGAGGTATCATAAAATGAATATTTAAATACACATAAATTATAGTTTATTATATAACTAATACAATTATGGGTAGTAAATACACCACACAAAAGGTAATAGTGGAAATATGGCATGAATCTCACGGGAATAAGGATTGAGATGAAAACCCCTTACCTTGCACTTTTCTTTAGTTTACGTTATTTTTAGCCTCCTGTATGAAGACTATTTTATGTTATTATATTATACCAGAACCATATTAATATTTATGATATCATACATTATTCATTTATGACTTTATACGAACCATTTAATAATAATTTCCATGTTAT
Organism: Viscum album; assembly: GCA_963277665.1. NCBI lineage: Eukaryota > Viridiplantae > Streptophyta > Magnoliopsida > Santalales > Viscaceae > Viscum > Viscum album. The sequence goes on from OY728119.1 coordinate 1,986,639,444, forward strand.
ATTAATAATTCGGGTAATAATCGCTTTCATTATTGTACGTGTTTTAACATGTTACTCTTGATTGTATCACTTAGATCATGATTTAAATACATACAAGAATATAAAACATGATTTGTTTATCATATTTATTTATAATATAAAAATTTATAACATACGTATATATGAAATGGAAAACATCGTTTATAGAGACGGTAGTTCGTACGTACGCATAAACGTTGTTTCCGTTTTCATATATTACTGAACTGAAGTAAGTGAATAAGTTATATGTAAGTACACAAATACTTATATATATAGATATATATATCTCAAGTAGAATTATTATGTTATATATTACATATTTATTAGTAATATATATTTTTTATAATCGTCGATGAATGGTGAACTTGGAAATGAATCTCATCGCGTCGTGGAGACGGTAATCCGTACGTACACACGAGTGAAAATATCAATCTTCTGATATTAATATAATATATAATTGTATGGTTTATAATATATACAGAACCTTTATCATGTTATATTTATTATTTACATCAAATACACATCCTTATTATACCCATCCAAATAATAATGTATTGAATAACAATTACACCACGACGTGGAGACGTCAAGCCGTACGCACACACGTATGGTGACATGTAATTCAAAGGGTGGATAGAATAATTAATTTGGTTGTAACATAATTACAATAACATCACAATATATAGAATATACTGGATTTATTATTTTATAATGTAAACAACAATGAAAAAGGAAGCGGAAGAAGAAAGGAACTTGAAAGAGGGTGGTGAAATCATTACCTCTTCTTCGCATTCTTCCTTTTGATTTGATAAAAATGGATCCGTAGGTTGTCTTTCAGATCAAAATACGGCCTCTAGGTTTAAGGGAGGATAGTTGAGAGGGTATTTGGGCAGGTTTTGGATGATCCAACTGGATTATAAGGTGTAAATTAGAGAGAAGGGGGAGTTCCCTTTTATAAGAGGGGTGAGGGGAACCATAGGAAAAACATAAAATATTATTTTATAATAAATTCATATTCGGTTTCTAATGGCTCCAAAGTTGATTATATTACGTATAAGGTGGGGATAGGTCAAAAAAAACTCAACCAATAAGTTTTAGACAAGTTTAGGTTACCATTTTAACCTTATCATTTAGATTTAACTCTATGTTAAATAATTTTACTTTTTCCGCGTCTTCTTGTATTCTTACACTATATGGTTAATAAACATTATTTATACTGTCAATAGAACCCCAATTGGTTCATTAATGTCATATATATTATTATATAAGTCTTTTGGCCGATCATTAGATTTATAGGACCATTATATCAATTAATAATATAATATTTGTTTTAAAAACTATTTAATGTCCATTTTGACACTATTTGGTATTTGTTTGTTGTTAAAATAATAACAACACGATTACTTCAAAACAAAATACATTGAATCAATCATAACATGTCATATTCACCAATATAATTCTTTTATGAAATAAAAACATGGAAAGTATATTTATTTTAATATTTATAATACCATTTATTTGATTCTTTCATGAATAAGGTAATTACTGTATCATCAATGTGTCATAAATAAATAAATTTATATAATGTATAAAAATTAAAAATAAAATACCATGATGTAGGTAATCTTTTTATCTTTTTAATTAATATTTATAATCGAATTTATATTATGTAAAACCCTATATTAAAAATGGTTTATTTATTAAATATTGATCTAAACTCGTTTAACTCATCTTTGAATTAAATAATAACAAATTTCCTAATCTAATCCAAGTAGATCTAAATGATAATATTTTATTCCTAAGGTTGTTTTTGATCGAGATACACTTGTCCAATTGAATTAGGACATGTGTTAGTGTAATATTAATATCATTTTTACCCTTAATTACCCTATTTACTTTTATCCTTGGTAAATAAAAGTAAAAAGTTGCTATTGAAGATAAATTATTTTTATCTTATTGAACCAAATTTTACTCCTTGATATTAACCGAGTTTCTCGGATTTTTGAAATTCCACTCACAGATGCGGTAAAATTATGTTTTATGTAAATTTCCAAATTCTCTTAGGAGGTGGGTAAAAGACGGTGAAATGTTCAATAAAATTTTTATATAAAAAAAATTATTCTAAACTATGTTCAATGAATTACTTTGAACTTATATAGGTATTATTTATCTATTTTGACCTTTTTTAAATTAAAAATAAATAAATAATTATTTAAATAAAAATTCGATTTTAAACTATAACTTAGTATTTTTCACTATTCATCAAAAATTGAATGTTTTCAGAAAAATACCAAAAATTCTACCTAAGATATATTTGATATTATGAATTAAAAAATGATGTCTATATTACGAGATTAAAAACATATATGTTGCATTAATTATTTTAAAAATTAATTCCCGTTGTCAAAACAAATAGCGTGTTTTTACGAAATAATAACAATCAAAATATTGACACTTGTTTATGTCTTGTTTAAATGTGAAATTACATCCAATGACCAAAATTGTATTAAATGATACAAATATATTCTAAATATACTTTAAAACCACTCAAACTATTAATTATTTCGATTAAAAAGGGTGTATTTAATTAAAATTTAGTAATTTTTACTATTCATCAAAATATGAAAGTTATCCGAAAAGCACCAAAATTTCACCCTAAGCTAATTTCGATATTCTGAATCCAAAAATTAATTCCATTTAGAAATTTAAAATTTATAAAATTTCAAAAAGTGGGTATTAATATTCATAATGGCTATTTTGATTGGTTGTTGTGTGCTATGACTCGAAGTTGCGTACAACACATTCTACTGTATTAATCAAAGTGGAGCGTACCATGGATGCTTGGGATGTTACATTCTCCCCTTCTTCAATAAATTGAGTTTTCGAAATTTGAAGTTGTTCTTTGAAAATAAAAGGTTGACAATAGAAAATATCTTTGTGGGAAAACCCACATCAGAAATTGGGATAATAAAATTTAGTCTTAATAAGAGGAAAAGTGAAATAAATGGGTCACCACCAAATTATGATCTGGATGAGGGGAACATTGGAGCAAATTAGAGACACATAATTAGTGGAAAAAAGTAAATATTTTTATGGAGTGATTGAAGTCATCAATCACAAAAAATTGTAGAATTGTGGGCCTCAAAGACACCAATTTATGATGATTTAAAATACCATCGGGTCAACAAAACTTAAGGTATTAGGATAACACATTATTGTTTTTAATATCCCTTCACTAAAGTTTAATAATTAATTTATCCATAAAATAAGAGGATATATATATATATATGTATGTATTTATATATACATGACAAGTAGAGTTTCATCCTTCAACTAATTCCTACTACAAAATCATCTTTCACTCTAAAAGATTTAAAATATATATATATATATTCTATTTATCCAAATCGTATAGGGTTCCAAAAATAATGAATTTATAATTCACATATAAGACCCTTTAAAAATAACTACATTATTCAATCCAGGATATCACGTGGGCTAGTGGTAGGTGATACACCCTTGTCGCCCTTCAGTTGTGGGTTCAAGTCTTGCGGCCTTGCCGGATGCGACGGGTTGCCGCCCAATCTCCAGGTTGTCCTTTTTATGGAAATCAAAATATAATATAAAATTCAACGTATCCAAAATACTTCTGAACAAACGCACAATACAAAATTTATAAGGTAGGTAAACACAATGAAGATCCTTTTTTTCACATAATATCATGTGAAGACCTTCATCATGAATTCTTTTAAAATATGGTAACACCTTGAATTACCATAAAACATTATTGATTACATTCATGCTCCCTTATTCCTTATTGAATATTAGATTTATTCCTTATATCCAAAAACTTTGAATATTCCAACAATGAATAAATAAACAAACCATTAATCAGTGCTAAGGTAGTCAAGAATATCCAATATAATTCATCCAAATCAACCATCTCTTATTCCAAAACTACTACCTTAGAATCAAGACCATATTAAGGATTACATTTCTGTCAACCATGTATTTTCAAAAAAAAGTTTTACATGTTGTTGAGTCACTTGTCATAGTACCATAATAGCTCAAATCCTCAATGAAATAGTACTGCAGTTCAATCCTTATTTATCTCCATAATTCATATAACTAGAACATTGTTGTTACAACACTCAAATGAAATAATTATTTAATAACATCATAATAACACTACTCATTCATTTTCATATATGGTAGTATAATAACTTTATTATTATCCAATAGCATCATTTTCTGCATACTCTGATGATTTGGACATTGGTTTGCGTAGTGTCCCAACTCTATGAAGATGAAGCATTGTACATTTGAAAAATTTTACTTACCCTTGCAATCATGTACTTGGTTTTATTTATATCCACGCTTATAAAAACTCCCATTCCCTACAATAATTACCAAGGTGATTCATTCCACATTTATAACATATTGGAAAATCCTTTCCCTTATTCCCTTTATCCATATTTCTTTCTACCATCCTTTTTTCCTCTGGCTTCCCTTTAAAGCCATAGAATTCAAAGAGTTCTATACAGATCTTTTGATACTATTTGTTCATATGATGATAATACGTGGGAGACTATTTCTTTTATAAATTTTGTCTTAATACCATGAATTATATGACCCTTCTTACTCTTCGGGTCATACGTATTGCTGGAGTTCTCATTCATTCTTCGTGACACCATTTCTAAACAATGGAATACACTAAGTCAATTTATGAATCACAATTCATAATTCCAAACATGTAAAATACCTAACATAAATTGAATAGTTTATGGATATAATCTATAATCACAAAAATGTTTTCTTTGAGGAGGTATATACTCATAAACCCATCGTAGTTGTTTTAATGAAAATGACAATTATCCTAAGCATATCCCCCAGGAGTGTCGTAACCAAGAGTGGAGAAAGGACCGTTGTCATGCACCAGTTCCCGTTCGAGTCTAGCTCAAAGTGGTGTTTTCAGGTTTTACCCCTTGGTACATCTGTGCCAGAGCCGCCTCTACCTGCTCTTATCCAGAAAGATAAGTATTGCTTGGAAAACTCACAAAATCATTATAATACCAAAATTTATGGATGTTCTTCTATAATAATCCTCAAAGTCTATCTTGGGTCAATTCTCTCTAATTAGAGTTTATCTAAATCTAGTTTCCAAGGTTATTACAAAACTTCCTCTGATACCAAATGTAACGCCATGACCCAAGTTACCCAGAGTTGGTGCATTATTTTAATACACTTGAATGATTACAAGGAATCAAGTCCCGAAGGACTGATCAGTTTAACAGGTTTGTAAAATAGATTACATACATGAATGTTACATTACACTTCATAACATACAAAACAACATAAATAATCCTTTATTAACGCCATTATTCCCTTGTCTTAACCCTGCATATCAATCACAATACACTTCGTGGAATCCTGGAGAAAATAAATCATAGAAAGCGGCGAGCTCAAATGCTCGGTAAGGATAATAGTATAGCAGAATCTTTCATAAATAAACATAATCATTTAAGGAAATGTATAAATACAAAAAATCCTTTTAAACATGAATATCAACATAATATGTAAAAGATAAAGTGAAATAATTCCATTTACTTATTCATATTGATATTCTACTAGTCGAATAATCACATGAAATATCAATAACCACTTTCATAACTATGGAATGCATAATTCCAGACTATCATAACCACGTAGCCAAGGCCTCGTGCTAAGACTACAAATAAGATTTTTTCAAGGCCTCGTGCCAAGACCCTAGTTTGTCTCATGAGACCTACCGATGCATCGAGCCGCTATAGTGGGCTCCACCTGTCACTTACTAAGTCCAATGCATTCCCCATATGAAGAGGTCTAAATATAACATAAACATTCGTATTAAAACTAGCATAGGAAATGTCAATACTTTACCCATAAATCATGAATGGTATAAAAATAACACATCCACAATAAAACATATCACAAAACCTTCAACAAAATATGGAAGATTTGTATCATGATATATCAACTTCAAAACAAGTTTAAAATCCATTAAAGGATTTTGACGTTGAAGAAAATGATTTGTAAAACTCTTTGAGACAAATACCCACTTTTCATGAAAATATTTAAATTTCACACAATTTTGAAAGGATGTCATTTAAATAAATTTTTAAATCAAAGTGTCCCATACCACTTTGAATCTTTTTAAAGGAATTAACATTTTAGAAATATTCATGTCCATATAAATAAATCCATAAAAACCATTTTGAAGACATGGACATTAATGAGAATGATTTAGAAGAATTAATATTTAAAACATTTGAAATGATGTTTTAGTAAAAATCCCATTAAAATAATCCCTTTGAAAACTCTTTCATAAAACATGGACATGGATAATAAATATGTCCCAGTAGATTCTTACGTAAAAACAACCTCGGATAATAAAGAGATTGTGAAATTAACCCTTACCAATTTGGTAACAAACGAAACATACAACCCATGAAAGAGGTATCACAAAATAAATATGTAAATACACATAAATTAAAGTGTATTATATAAATAATATAATTATGGTAATTACATACACCACACAAAAGTAAACAGTGGCAATATGGCATGAATCTCACAGGAATAAGGAGTGAGTTGAAAAACCCTTACCTTGCACTTTTCTTTAGTCGAGGGTACGTTTATCATCCTGTATAAAGACTATTGTATGCTATTAAATTATACCAAAACCATATTAATATTTATGATATCATACATTATTCATTTATGACTTTTTATGACCCATTTAATAATAATTTCCATGTTATATTAATAATTCGGGTAATAATTGCTTTCTTTATCGTACATGTTTTAACTTGTTACTCTTGATTGTATCACTAAGATCATCCTTTAATTAATTCAGAATATAAAACATGATTTATTTATCATATATATTTAGAATATAAAAATATATAATAGACTTATATATGAAATGTAAAACACCGTTTATGGAGACGATAATCCGTACGTACGCATAAACGTTGTTTCTGTTTTCATATAGTATTGAACAAATGTAAGTTAATAAGATATATGTAATTACATAAATAATTATATATATAAATATATATATCTCCAGTAGAATTATTATTTCATATATTACATTATTATTAGTAATATATATTTTTTATAATTGTCGATTAATGGTGAACTTGGAAATGAATCTCATCGCATCGTGGAGACGGTAATCCGTACGTACGCATGAGCGAAAATATCATTCTTTTGATATTAATATAATATATAATTGGATGGTATATAATATATACAGAACATTTACCATGTTATATTTATTACTTACATAAAATACTCATCATTATTATACCCATCCATATAATAATGTATTGAATAACAATTACACCACGACGTGGAGACGGTAAGCTGTACGTACGCACGTATGGTGACATGTCATTCAAAGGGTTGATTGAATAATGAATTTGTTGGACCATAATTATAATAACATCATAGTATATATTATACACTAGAGTTATTATTTTATATTGGAAACAACAAATAAAAATAAAGTGGAAGAAGAGATGAACTTGAAAGAGGGTGGTGAAATCATTACCTCTTCTTTGGGTTCTTCCTTTTGATTTGATCAAAAGGGATATTTATGTTGGCTTTCTAATCTAAATAATACCTCTAGGTTGTATGGAGGATAGTTGAGAGGGTATTTGGGTAGGGTTAGGCCGAGCCAAATGTCTTAGATGGTGTGAATTAGAGAGAAGGGGGAGTACCCTTTTATAAGAGGGGTGAGGGGGACCATAGGGAAAACATAAAATATGATTTTATAATAAATTAATATTCTGATTATAATGGCTAGTAAGATGATTATTTAAAGTAAAAATCAGGTATAGGTCGAAAAAATCTCAACCAATTTGTTTTAGACAAGTTAAGGTTACCATTTTAACCTTATCATTTAGATTTAACTCTAAGATAAATAATTTAACTTTTACAGTGTCTTCTTGTATTCTTACAATATATGGTTAATAAACGTACTATATACTACCAATAGAACCCTAATTGGTTCATTAATGTCATAAATATTATTATATAATTCTTTTTACAGAACCATATATTTTTAGGACCATTATATCAATTAATAATATAATATTTGTTTTAAAAACTATTTTATGTCAATTTTGACACTATTTGGTATTTGTTTTTTGTTAAAATAATAAAAACATGATTAATTCAAAAAAAATACATTGAATCAATTATAACATGTCATATTCACCTTTAAAATTCGTGGATTTTATAAAAACATTGAAATTATATTTATTTTAATATTTATAATATGATTTATTTGATTCATTCATGAATACGGTAATTACTGCATCATCATTGTGTCATAAATAAATTTATTTATTTAGTTTCGAAAAATTTTAAATAAAATACCATGATGTAGGAAATATTTTTATATTTATAATAAATATTTATATTTGAAATTATCTTATGTTAAACCATATATTAAAATTTTTTAGTTATTAAACATTGATTTTAACACTTTTAACTCTTCTTTGAATTAAATAATAATAAATGTCCTAATCTAATACAAGTAGACCAAAATGATAATATTTTATTCCTAAGGTTGTTTTTGGTCGAGATAAACTTGTCTAATAGAATTAGGACATGTGTTAGGGTAATATTAATATCATTTTTACCCTTAATTACCCTATTTATTTTTAACCGTGGTAAATAAAAGTAAAAAGTTACTATTAAAAAAAATTATTTTTATCTTATTGAAAAATTTTACTCATTGATATTAACCGTGTCTCTCGGATTTTCGAAATTCCACTCAGAGAAGTGGTAAAATTATGTTTTATGTAAATTTCCAAATTCTCTTCGGCGGTGGGTAAATGACGGTGAAAAGTTCAATAAAATTTTTATATATCTAAACATATTCTAAAATAACGTCAATGAATTACATTGAACATATATAGTTATTATGTATCTATTTTTACCTTAATTAAATTTAAATAAAATAAATAATTATTTAAATAAAAATTCGGTTTTAAACTATAACTCTGTATTTTTCACTATTCATCTAAAATTGAAATTTTTCAGAAAAATACCAAAAATTCGGCCTAAGCTATATTTGATATTATGAATTCAAAAATGATTTATATTTTAAAAAATTCAGAACTTATAATTTTCATTAATTAAAATAAAAATTAATTCTCATTGTCAAAAAAATAGTGTGTTTTTAAGAAATAATAACTATCAAAATATTGACACTTGTTTATGTCTGGTTTAAATGTGAAATTACGTCCAATGAACAACATTGTATTAAATGATAAAAATATATTCTAAATATACTTTAAAACCACTCAAACTATTAATTATTTCGATTAAAAAAGTTGTTTTTAATTAAAATTTAGTAATTTTCCCTATTCATCAAAATATCAAAGTTATCCGAAAAGCACGAAAACTCCACCCTAATCTAATTTTGAAATTCCGAATCCAAAAATGAAGTCCATTTTGAATGATTAAAATTATAAAATTTCAAAAAGTTGTTAGTACTGTTCATAACGGCTATTTTGATTGATTGTTGTGTGTTATAACTCGATGTTGCATTCAACACATGCTACTGTATTATTCAAAGTGAAATGTACCACAGAAGCTTGGGGTATTATATTAATATTTAATTAAAATAATAATTTACTTGAAAAATACTGTTTTTAAAATTAAAATTTATTTTATAATGCTTCCAAAAATTACTTGAGGTCTTATAAAATTATCATAAATCAAGAATACATAGATTTGTTAATTTATGAAAACTTATTTAGAAAATAAATTTTCTTTTAAATTTATTAATTAATTATAATTAATTATTTATGGCTTACAAAAATACAAAAATGTTTACAATGATAAAATTGTCACTTTCTAAGATGCCTAAATATTATTTAATTATTCATGGGTAAGGTTACTATTATTTTAGATGATTTACTATTCATAAGGGTCGTACTAATATTTATAAGGGTAGTTTACTATTCACAAGGCTAGGATACTATTCCTCAAAAATTATGTTTTTCATATTGGACCCCATAAATCATCTTCAACACAACCATGTATGTCAGATTTTCGTAATTCCAAACACATAAGTGGAAAACATATGTTTAAATGTCACTTATCACTTAGTAGTTCAATATGTTTTGTTTTTATGTGATTTTATGACGTAATTATAATAATTTAATTTCTATTGAAAAACATTGGTTTTCTACATTCTTCACCCCTTATGAAATTTTTCCCTGGAAATTTAACTGTACATGAACATGTGAGGGCACTTCTCCGTCATCTCCTCCTCTGGTTCCCAAGTAGCTTCTTCAAACATATGTTTTCTCAATAAAACTTTTAAAAGGTGGATTTTCTGGATTCCTAGAGGCTTATCTCTGCAGTCCAGAATCTAAACTAGCTGATCCTCATAAGAGAGATCATCTTCCGGCTATATGACCTTTGAATTTAGTACATGTGAGGGATCATTTATGTACTTACTCATAAGTGAGACATGAAAAACATCATTAATATAATCCATATTCGGTGGAAGTGCAAGATGATAGGCCATGACTCCTATATGCTCAAGGATTTCAAAGGGGCCAATGTACCTTGGGCTTAGCTTACCTTTCTTCCCAAGTCGCATGACTCACTTCCAGGGAGATGATTGAAGGAAAAATTTATCTCCAGTGTCAAACTTCATGTCCCTTCGACAGTTGTCAGCATATCCCTTTTGCAGACTCTGATCTGATTTGATGTGTTTTCGGATGACTTGAACCTTTTTTATCATCTCTTGCACACGATTAGGTCCTTGTAGCTTTTCTTCTCCAACTTCATCCCAACAGGTTGGAGTTATACATCCATTTCCATATAGAGCTTCATATGGTGGCATATGAATACTCGAGTGGAAGTTATTTTTGTTTGGGAACTCAACCAATGGGAGATACTGATCCCATCCACATTTGAATTCTAAAGAGAATGTTCTTAGAGTATCATTAAGCATCTGAATAGACCTTTCCTATTGGCCATCAGTTTGGGGGTGAAAGTCCATGCTGAAATTTAATTTAGTACTCAATAAATCTTGAAGGCCCCACCAAAATTTAGAAGTGATCCTTGGATAACGGTCCGAGACAATTGAGAGTGGAACACCATGTAGTCTCATCACTTCCATCACATATATATTTTCACGTTTTTCAAGTGAGATATCTTCCTGAATAGCGATAAAATGTGATGCCTTGATGATTCAATTAACCACAACCAATATTGCATTATTTCCCTTCTACATCATTGGTAGACCTGTGACAATGTTCACAGTAACACTTTCCCATTTCCACATGGGTATAGGCAATGGATGCATCATCCCTTTGGAATTTTTTCACTTTACATTAATTTGCTGACATACCAAGCACCTTGATATATTTATTACAATATCTTTCTTCATGTTATCATAGAAAAAGTGTTCTCGGAGATCATGTTACATCTTGGTGCTACCAGGATAGATAGAGAAGGTAGATCTATGTGTATTGTCCAATAGATCCTTCTTTATCCTGGGTGATGAAGGCACAAAAAACCACATTCCAAACTAAATCACAACATCATCGTCAATATGTAACTCTTGTAGCTTCCCTTATTTTACTGCATTCACCCTCTTTTGTATTTCCACATCATCCCTTTGTGCTTCCTTAATCTACACTTGGATTAATGGTTCCACAATCATTTGGTCCAGTTAGGATGTATCCCCTTCCCTTGTGATTTCTAAATTTATCCTTTGCATATACAAGAAGATTGGGTCTTCCACAGTCCTTAACATGGATAGAGTAGGAGGTCTGCTTCTTCTTAGAGCATCAGCTACATTGTTCACCTTTCCATGATGGTATTGAATAGATTAATCATAATCATTGATTAGATCTAAACATCACTATTCATGCATGTTGAGATCCTTTTGTGTGAATATATAATTTAGGCTCTTGTGTTCAATGTATATGTAAAGATTCTCACCATAATGGTTGTGATTCCTGATGTTCAAGGAAAAAATCACGGTTGTGATCTATAGATCATGTGATGGGTAGTTCTGCTCAAGGATCATCAACTACTGTGAGGCGTAGGATATCACGTTATCATTTTTCATGAGTACACAACCAAATCCTTTCATTGAATCATCACTGAATATCAAAAAACATGTGATAAGAATTCTATTTAGGTACTTGAAGATTCCCTCACATTAATCCATATAGACATACTTTTCCCCATTCCTTTTTAACTTAGTTAGTGGGCTTGACAATCGTGAGAAGATTCTCACAAAACGTGGGTAACACCTAGCTAATCCAAGAAAACTATGTATTTCAATGACACTAGAGTGCTTAGGCCAATCCTCAATCACCTTTATTTTTGAAGGATCCATAGAAATTCCCTCACTTGTGATCACATGTCCCAAGAAATTGACTTGCTTTATCTAAAAGTCACACTTTCTTAACATGGCATACAACTTATCCTTTCTCAATGTTGTTAACACAAGTTTTATATTTTTTTCTTTTTCCTCCTTACTCTTGGATTATATGAAAATATAATTAATAAACACTACCAAATAGTTATCAAGGTAATGTTTAAAGACTTTATTAATCAAATCCATGAATATTGTAGGGGCATTAGTAAGTCCAAAGGGAATAACTAGAAACTTATAGAGCCCATAACTTGTACGGAAGGCAGTCTTCTAAATGTCTTCCTTCATCAAATTTATCTAATGGTATCCAGAACCAACATCCACCTTTGAGAATTATTGATCTCCTCTTAACTGAATGAACAAGTCATCAATCCTTGGAAGAGAATACTTGTTCTTAATGGTGATCTTGTTGATTTCCCAACAATTGATACACAACCGCATTTTTCTATCCTTATTTTTCACAAAGAGAACTGGTGCACCCCAAGGTGTTTCCCCAGGGCGTACGAACCCATTGTTTAGCTGTTATTTCAGCTTCTTCTTTAAATCCTCCATTTTGATAGGGGCCTTCCTATAGGGAAACATACAGAAAGGATTTTCTCTAGGTATGAGTTCTATTGAGAAATCATCCTCATGATCCAGTGGAATTATGGGTTACACTTCAAAAAATACAACATTGTATTCCCTCCTGATGGGAATTTTTGTAAGGTTGGCACTTTTCATTGACTTAACCATTTGAGAAAGATATTCTTTTTAATAGGGAATCAACACCCACACCATTGATGGATTTTTTAAAGGAGATTCATGATCGTCCTTGAAATTTTAGAGGAGCATGGGATGGTTCAGAATATGAAATGATATTTACTTTTCTCAACAGTTGAAATGTGCTCTATTTAACGAGAGCCAATCCATTCCCATTATACATCTGAATTCCACCAAGGGAAGTATTACGAGTTTCTCTAGAAGAATATCCCCACATACACCAACCAGAGAATATTCAAACACTTGGGTTCCAATGATTTCACAACTTGGTGTTTTTAAAGATATATCTACAACATGGTTTAGGGGATTTGATTCTAAAGTTGTAGAAAACTTGCATGATATAATGGAATGTGTAGAACAAGAATAAAATAATACTTTTTGAATTCATGAGTGAATAGAAAGTGTACCTTGTATAACACTATTATCTTACTCCACTTCTGCAGTAGTGATGACATAATCCTTCCCTTGATCCTTTTTCTTTGGTGGCTGCTGACGCTTATTACCCTCGGTGACTCGAGGTTTAGAGCATTGGCTTGCATAGTGCCCTAGCTCCCTACAATTATAGCATTTAACCATTAGTGTTTATCTCCTTTATTAAGATGTTTTATCTTTACTTTTCATGTCTTTATATCACTCTTGAGCATGGTGTACTTCTTTCCAACCTTGAATCACTTCCCTATCCCTTTGAGGTAGTTCCCTTGGTGCAACTTCCCAAATTTTTGGCATCTGGGTCATTGAGTTTTATACCCACCATTGTCATTATATCCTCCATCTTGAAACTCAATATTTCATTTCTTATCTCCATATCCATGGGAGCATTCTCCAAACTCCATCTCTACTTTGAGATATCACAGAAAAACTTCTTCATAACTCCCAAAGTCTCAAATTTCAAGATCATTTCGAAGGTGTGGCTTTAACCCTGTAGAAAATCTATAAATTTTTCCATCATTGTTGATAACACAACCCAAAATGTACATTGCAAGCCTTATGAAATTCACTTCGTAGGATGTGATAGGGTCTCCTTCTATTTTTTAATATCTATGAATCCTCATTCCATCTTTTTTTGATGAGTTTGTGGGAAATACTTATTAAGAAACATGATCTTAATGTATTCAAATTCCAACATTGAAATTTCTCCCCTTTTCTTGGTGTTCTTAATTAATGTCCACTATTGATCGGTCTCTCCATATAGACAATAAATGGATAGTGTCATCTTCTCCATCTCAGAACAGTGAAGAACCAAAAATATCTTCTCCATGGTGTTGACCCACTGTTCCACAACTAGTGGATCGGAAGATCCACTAATCATCCGTGGTCGTTGCCTCATAAAATATTCCATAGAAAGTTGCTCCCTCATTGGTGAAGGAGGATGTTTCCCATTATTATGGTTAATGTTCATAACCTAAGATTATTTGGAAAGCATCGCCATGACATTTTTAACTCCACCTCCCAAATCAATGGGGATGTTGTTCAGGCAATCATTGCATTGGACCTTGCACGAGTTGTTGGCATGGATTCTCCTAGTTCCCACCATTTTCTAAAATAGGAAAGGATCGAACAAAACATAATTCAACATCTCATGAATAACTTATTCATTTAAACACTATATAATAGAATAATAACATTTGGGATCCCTGTGTACTGATTCTTGTGTACATATTTTTACGTAGTCTTATGCTAGAGTTTTTCTCTAGGGTTCACTAATCTAAATTCCCAAATTAACTAAAGCTTTCCTCAAATACCAACTATAGAGACCCAAACATTTCTTAAATTACTATTACATAATATTAAAGATTAAAAAATTATAATACTACACATAGAGGATCCAATATTTTTGTGTCTTGGGAAAACTAAGACCATACATAACAATTACAACATCGAGCATAAATTGTTTTTTATTTATTCTTCTCTAGCTTCTTATAGACACTTGAACTCTCCTTAGTAAATGTAGCCACCTAAGGATATATTTCAAAAAGGGTGAGATAAAATCATAGTAAGAGGGTATATACGAACAATATATCATGGTTTGAGCATATTCATAACATAGAAAAAGATTCATGAACATGAGAGGAAGTAGAAATAAAATACAAGAAATGTGGAAATGCATAAAAATGAAGCATCATGTCTTAGGGGTTAACTAACACCTATACTTGTGAACATTGCTATAATCTTATTTACAAATAATTTCACATTTACTAATGAGATTAATCACTTTACCAAATGAATTGGATCCCTGTATAATTTGGGGTGCACCCATCACATTGAAACATTCATATTGTGCTATATAATTCCGGGCACACCTGTCACATCATAACATTTTCATTTGTCATGCTTGACACATAGAAAAAATATCAACATTAATCACAAAAAAACCGATGAAAATGACTGGGTTTCATATCATAAGAACACATTTGTAAACATTCGGTTCCCAAAAGTAAGAGGGAATAACATACAAGTTACATGAACCGTCAACCTCGAATGGGAAGTAAAATGTTTGTTCTAAAAAAATAGTTCTTTTGGAAAACAATTTTTTTGATGTAAACAGTTGTGAAAAACATTTATATCCAAGAAAATAAATTAAAATGATGAAAAAATTATTTTTATTAGGTACCCATATCAGAAATGAGAATTGAAAGAGGGATAACCTAAAGAATGAATGTTGGGGACGAGAATTTCTCCTTACATTATATCTGAATGCTTTCTTCAATTTAATGTCCAGTATAACAACATTATATTCATTAATTTACAATCAAAGAACCTTGTGTACATGAATATTGTTCATTATGGGTTGATTGTGTTATTTTATGTGCCTTTGGGTGAGTTAAAGTGTTTAAAAATATTGTTTAGGAATGTTTGTTTTTAGGGTTTTTCTTGAGCGGTTAACTTGTGTTAATGAATTGAAGTTTGGGTAGCAGAAGGGTAAACATCCATAACTGATGTTACATGATATTAATGATATTTTAGTAGTTTTAATGATGTTATAATTAATTAAATTGTATACCATGTGGATGAATCATTAGATAAAAATTAAATGATGATTGTTTGAGTTAATTTGGATGGTTTTCCCACCACAACGATATTTTTTGATTAATAATTTAGTAATATGTATAAAAGTTAGTTCCAGAACATTTAAGAGGACCTAATACATATAACTTATTCTAGTTCAACCATAAAAATTTTTACATGGTCATTTCTGAAGGTAGAGATGAAAAAAACATGTCGTTCTTGAAGGTGGTAGATTAACACCTCCCGAACAATGTTTTCTTTTATAAAATAAAGGGAAGAGGATAAGGGAGTTGGATGGCAAATAATATTACATTATTGTCATACAATTATAGTATACGTATGAAACTAGATTTACTATACCATTTGGAAAAATATATGTGGGCAGAGAATAATAAAAGGACAATAAATTGAAAGGAATTTAAATGAAAAGGAGGAGAGAAATTACCTCTTTATCCTCATCTTGAGACCCTCCTTAAGGGGCATAATCCTTGAATTTTGATTAGACCAGAATCTTTTGGAAGTGTGGGGGGGGGGCTTGGGATGATTCTCATGAAGAGTTTAGACCTGGTGTGAAGCTTGAGAGGTGTGAGGAAATGAGGATGTGATGGGTGGTTTTTATAGTGGAGGGGAGATGGGTTTTCTGAATATAAAATTCATTAATTTATTATTTCTGCACAATACAAGGAATAGTGAGTCTTCCAGTACCAAAAATAATAATTTTATAATGTAATCCCAAACCAAGTGGTATTACATCAGTATAACATCATATATGACTCTATAAATAACTTATTTAGCATATTTTGTAAATTACGGTATTTAACTATTCATAAAAAATTCAAGTATTTCAGAAAAATCCAAAAATTTCACACCAACAATTTTTTGACATTTTGAATCCAAAAATGAAATACATTTTTCAAATGTAATTTTCGAAATATGATTAATTTAATATTTATTTAAAATCATAATTTACTTTAAAAATATAGTTTTTAAAATTATAACCGATTTTATAATGCTTTCAAACATTACTTGAGGTCTTATGAAATTATATTAAATCAATAATACATAGATTTTTTAATTTACGAACACTTTTTATGAAAATAAATTTTATTTTAAATTAATTAATTAATTATAATTAATTATTTATGGATTACAAAAATACAAAAACGTTTACTATGGTCAAATTTTCACTTTCAAATATACCTAAATTTTATTTAATTATTCATGGGTAAGGTTTCTCTTATTTGGGGCGTTTTAATATTTATAAGGTTTGTGCGACTACTCATATGGGTAGGTTACTATTCATATGGGTAGGTTACTATTCACAAAAATTATGTTTTTCAAATTGGACCCCAAAAATCATCTTGAACACAACCGTGTATATCGGATTATTGAAATTACAAACACAGAAGAGAAAAAATTATTTTTAATGGTATCATAGCCCGTAGTAGTTCATTATGTTTTTTTTCATTTGATTTTATGATGTAATTATAAGAAGAGAATTTCCATTGAAAAACATTGGGTCATTACAATGGTGGTGGCAGCTGCAATTGCTGCCTTCTTGATCTCACACATTCCAATATGGGCATGAGCCAGATATGGTGCCAGATCGTTATGTGAATTATTTTCTTTCGAGGACATGATCAATGATACTTGTTTGGATTCCCTTAGGTGATAAACCAATTGAATGTTCTCAGTGTCTAGGTTCATGATATTCTCAATGGATTTATCTTGTCTATTATGACACTTTTGAGACTTACTGAAGGCCAGTTCTTTCCAAGCATGAACCTTTTCTTGTATATGTACATCATTAGGATACCTTATTGAGATAATGTTATTGGAAGATTCCATTTATATTGGGTATTTCATGAGGGGAAAAGGGGTGAAGTGTAGAGTCCTGTGTTCTCCCCACCCTTTGATTTGATCAGTAGACAAGGCGTCACAGATGAGGTAACAATATTTTCTCATCACATATAGGCAAGCCAACTCCATGTTTTTCTTTCACCTTTATAATCATAGATTTCTTACATAAATAAGGTCTTATAGGTAAATTTTATGACTAATCTCCACCAATATTCTAACATGGTCTTTATACAAATCATAGGGATGAAATTTCCTAATCAATGGGTAGAGTATTTTCCACATATTGAGGCGAATGTAATGAATTCATTTTTATGAAAACTCTAATGGGATGCTGAACTGAGAAGTGGTTGTGGGATAGAATATAACTAGTATGTCTTCCCTAGATATTTTTCTTCTCATGATCACCATATTATGTGATTATTATATCAAGGATTCCCCCACTTGTTGTTCCCAACATGGATGCTTTTTTAGGATTTAATCCACTGTCAATGAAATAGTAGTGATTTAATTGATGCATGAACGGGGCAGGGTGGATAAAGTTATGAGTGTGGCATGGAGCCATCTCCTATAATAGAAAGGATGTCACATGTCATTTATAGATTTTTGATCATATATGGCCCTTTCATTACATGTTCTCCAAAATATGAGTGTTTCTTGTATTTGGACCAGGGCAGGGAAGTCCATCGCACACGAGGATTTGGTGGAAAGGAATTCCATCAAAGTTTAGAATCTGATCATAGGAAGTTTTTCCACTGCTAGTACCCTATGGATGACCATTAAGGAAAACCACAATAAGGGGAGGCCCATTATGATATTTTTTTTATAGGGATACCATTTTCAATGACTGACATAATGGCGAGGGATACCATTATGGATCAATGATTGGATCCAGACACAATATCTATATTGTACATTCTAGGTAGGACTATCAATATGTACTATAAAGAGTGGAGTACCACTTAAGGGAGGGCCTTCACATCGGCTGCCATCATGGGGGGGATACCATCATTGTGTAATGTCCCACCATATAGAGAATAATATCAGTATAATAAACCATGGAGAGGACTATAAGGGCATACCATAGAAAGGGGAGTACCTTTATACTGTTCGATCATCTGGTCAAGTAGAGGGCTACCTGGACATGAAATAGGAGAGAATCTCCCTCAATCGATCATTTTGGGCCCATTGAGTACTCACCAATTGGTTCTCTTAGGAGAAAGTTTATACCATGTTGATGAAATAGTAATGGGTGTACCTTCTCAACCTTTTCCATTGGGGTGAGGACCACCATCAAACCTTAGCATCCGAACACTAGAAGATTCTACATGGTATATACACGAGGGATGACCTTCCTGATGGACTTTAGAAATGGGAGGTACTTCCTTTTGTTTGTTTTCATTGTAGGGTGGACCTTTGTAATGAAATCCATTAGAGTGAGGTCTACCATTATGGATTGATGACTGGATATTGGGAAAATATTTTTACTGTATATTCTGGGGAGGAGAATCAGGATGTAAGAATATGAGGGGAGGGACTTCTCATTGGATCATGTCACTACAGGGAGATCCTTCATAGTGGCTACCATCATGGAGAGGACTACCATCATATCTAGACGACTTACAATAGGTACAATAATATATGAAGCATTTACCCAAGGGAGAACCATCAGGACAGAAGACTGAATGGGGAGGAACTATATTAAATTTGATCATATTATAATCAAAACAATTACCCTAAAATTCATTAGAAGATATGATCTCACAATCGACCATTTCTATCCCATGGAGTAATCCCATTTGGATACTCAGAGGAGGACCCTTAGAGATTCTAGTAGAAATATTATAGAGAGGACCATAACAACTGCTACAATCACTTACATTTTTTGGTAATGGATCAATAGGATCTTGAGACTTTATTGATAAATTCGTTATGCTCTCCATAACCCCATCTTCCATGTGAGAAGGATCATGAGTGTGATCTTCATTTTTTGGAAGCCATTCACAACCTTCATTTTTTGGTGCTCTCTTGTGTGAATCTAAGTGTACATGCTATTTGTAACAGCTGTAATATATGTGTTCCCAATTGGTTGGTCCCTATGATGTCGTCGGGGTACACTAACAAACATATTGCATTTTTTAATGGATTAATGCATTCCCTAGAGTGTCCACCATGTGGGACCGGTGTCACACAACTAGATTATATGTTTTTTCCGATATGATTGTCCTTGTATAATAGAATATAGTTATCTATTCTCATTTACTACAATAGGGTTTCAATTCATATCCAAAGTAACTAGATTATGTTTCCTATGAATCACCACCTCTATGTAGACATGATCGTGGTCCCATCTCTTCACATGTTTCACAGAAGTGAGGAAATCTTGACAGGTTTGGAAGATATGGTCTAGAATCGATGTTGCATCCTCCATCATTGTCAATATTTGTTTAGATACGTCTTTGGATGGAATGTGTATGAATCCCCATTCTGATGTTTTAGTATGATTTTGTGCCTGCTCTGGTCCTCCTTCTGTGGCTAGTGGGTACTGGAAGTTCACATATACCTGGGAAGAGGAACGAGTCTGAATCCAACTTGTAGCCATGATACACCGACTACTTTTTCATTTTAATTTTTTTTTGATTGGTGGAATTTATATTTCCGATCATGAAAGTTTGCCTAATTTTTTCCACTGTATTTCTCTCAAAGGCTTGACGTGCATCCACAAGAATATGAATTTTCTTATATTTTCTTAGCACTATATTGGACTTTTTGGATTGATATTGGAAGGTGGGAATTATCATCTTCTTGTTGATTGACACCATATTTGAAGGTTGGGATTTATATGCATAGGTAGTATTTTACGACTTCCCATAGTTTTCCACCCTATTTAGATGGGGGGATTGGTAATCTTTAGTAGGAAATTTTTCCGACATGTATCGTTTTTACTCCTTATTTGGATGAAAGTATTCCTGTACATCTTGGGGGATTTTTATTGGCCTAAAATATTCCACACTATCTTTGTGGTAGAACTGGAGATCATTGGTAGGAATTTTATCCGACTCATATTGTTCCATCGTATATCTATTGTGGGATTCATAAGGGGTGATAGGGTTGCATGACTCTTTGTGGTATTCCATTGTTTTTTATGGAAGATCTCTTCTTCATAAAATTGGTTGAGGATCTGCTATTGATTATACATTGGCCACCCTCATTGGGAGTCCCACAAGGCCTGTGTCCATTGGACATTGCTATATGCCCTCAGTATGAGATCATCATTAATGCAAGGATATGGGGTTGTACTCTACGAGTCACGAAGTCCTTTGTAAGAGACCTTACACGGAGTTCCAGTGATGCATTAATGATTCCATTGTTTTCGAATTCATCTTTCTCCTTATGGTAATGGGGTTACTCTTTGTCACATTCTATGAAAAATCTCCTGAAACGACTTGAGATGGAATGTGGGGCCATCGTATACTGGATTTACAGCCGTGGATAAAGAGGCAGTTGACGAGCTTACACCAATTGGAGGGCCTTCCATACCAACACCTTTGTAGGGAGATTACTATTTTGGATGTACTCTTTGATTAACATATTTGAAACACAATGTTGATGACACATGGTTGGCGAGGGAGTCATGTTATTCATTAGGCACCCAATTACATGTGTTGTCACTATGAGTCATGTCCTAGAAAAAAATTGGGATTCCATTGGATTGAAGGTATCTCTACATAATGCACGAAATATTTATTAGATATAAAGAAAATAAAACACCAAAAAAGTATCATATCATAATCACATGCATAATTGATTATTTTTCATGGCACAAATTCTTCTATAATTCGAAAGGGGCTTGAGGTGGGGTGACCTTCAACATTTGTTAAGGATTCACATCAGGTTCACCATTTTTGTTTTAGTATGTGGTACATGTGTGGGAGAAAACAAAAAGGCCCACCGAATAAAAAATAATTTTCTGCTATTTTAAGAAGCAACATGTGGGGTTCATCATTTTTTATTCTGACCTGATTTTCCTCTTGATACTTTTTTTGGTTTGCATGATTTTTTTACATGCATTGGGTAGTATATATGTCATGAATTATAAATGATGTTCCATAGTTTTGTGGTCTCAGTTGGTGATTATTGTGGTTTTATTTTTTGTACAATCAGCCCACATTGGATACAATATCCTTATATTTCTTTCATTGGGTTTATCCATGGTTCCAAAAACACCCAATGATCCTTTTATCCATGAGTCTTGGAAATTATTTCCAAGGTCAGGAGCTTGTTGGATGATTTGTCAAATGAATCTTAAGGACTCCATTGGTTGAGATGATCTGGCTTCATGCTCATCACACCCTTTGGGGGGAGGAATTATTGGATATTTTAGGACTCTCTTATAGATTCACAAATTTTTCATATGTTTTTGAATTCTTGGTTCATTCCCAAGAATGTGTCCATAGATTACCCCAAGTTTGAACATTCATTCATGGATACACATGAATCAAGAATAATTGAGACACTACTAGTTTAATACATGTGAATAGATGACCTAGATTTCAAAATCACTTAGGTGGAAGGATGTTGCTTCACTATCAGGATCAAATCCAAAATATGGGAATATACATATCCTCTTTTGATGAATCTGAACAGATAGAGCTTAATGCATCTGAAACATACACATCACCTTTTATGTTCATGTGTTAAGGAGTCATCCATTTAACATAACATCATGAGGATCAGACATATAACTGTAAGATTAATAATAATGATTTTGTGTGGGACACACAACAGTGTGGACCATAATTCATATAAGAGTCATGGTCTCCTATGTGTGGTGTCCCTATTGGGGATATGGCTCGAAGAACACAAGGGTTATTTGGGTATCAGATTTGGACCTCAGAGAGGATTCATGTATCCCAATTGTTTTGGAATCTAAGCCCTCATAGTTCTATATATTTTGGAGATTATTGTATTGGGGTGGCCTTATATTTGGGGGAATTAATGGTGATTATTCATTGAAAAGGATCCCCTTTATGATCAAGCCTTTTGACAGGTGTCATATGTGTCTTGTTTTGAGTAGGAATCAGATTTCTCTTAGTTCATTTTACGTTGGTGCTTATATCATAGAGTAGGCCCTGTTTTGGGGTCATGTAGATGTTATGATCACCACAAAACATTATGCCCCTATGATTCATGCACAATGTTTGAAATAAGAGGAGGCAGTGAATATGAAGCTCACATTCCCCCCATCATCTGCTAATATATGGTACTAGACCCAAAATAGGAGATATATGGGCCTTGAATGTGACGATTTCTTATCCCATGTTGATATCATGTATTCCCATGTCCAATCACCTATGAAGACGTGTGTTAGGCTAAAAAAACGTATAAAGAGCTCCACCTCATGTGGAATGGTTAGGGACTTACCTCAAGGGGAGTTCTTGGAAAGGGGAGAACCATAAATCCTTGTCAAAAGGAAATGAAATCATGATCCCTTGGATTTTCATTGCCCCTCATCGATTATTTATAACCATTAGTAAAACATGATCACTAGAATTGGTTGGTCCATGTTAGTATATTATGGTTAGACCCCAGGTGACCGTGGGAATGTAAACTTCTAGAAATTATGTGGGTCTGCACCATTAAGGGAATTACCTACTCGACATTACATGCCATGGGAATGTAATCTCCAAAGGGCATACAGAAGAATCTTTTATTTTTACCATCATGGTCTGATGGATTTAGAAGAGGCTTCGACCTGATGTCATTGGACTAGTTTGCGGAGGGACTGCATATGGGGTAGTTGAAATGGAAAGAGATGTTCGATCTGAGAGAGTGGAATATTTTAGGGAACCCTATTCTTTGTATAGTTTCATCATACTAGATGGCGGCCTCCCTACGTATTGTGTTGCTACTCAGTTGTGGAACAGTTTGGGTGCCATGATGGTACACCGTCCTATATGCGGTCTGTAGAGTGTTTTTCTATGGGAGACTAGTTTTTGGCTGCATATCATGAATCTACATGGCTCTAAGATTTATACACCTAACAAGGTACTTCAAGGAACATGGTTACATCAATGAAGCATTCTGCTATGCGGAGCACCAGAGTGAAGAATTGGTGTTGATAGATCATTTAATGGGAAAGTCATCATTTATAGGGACATGGTTTTTAGATATCCAATTAGGTTTGAATTCTACCCATTAATATATGTTTCCCTATTTTCATTCTATGATGTTTGTTGATACCTATGGTAATTTTTCATAAGAGGGACATGTCTAGTCAATTTATATCTTCATAAACTCGTTTCACAATTATGTCAAATCCTTTGGAGTCCTATCTTTTTTTAGCTCCTCTTCAGGTCCATTGATAATGTTTCAAGGAAGCTCGATCTATGTATATCACATCGACATTAACATAATCCCTAGGGGAGACCACCCAACCCATAAATAGTTTTATTAGCGGAGGCCTGCAGGTTAGTGATTCGTGGTGGCGGAAACCGCAACCTCAATCCCACAAACGATGTTTTCTTATTTGCGGGGCATTGTTGTATTTTCCTCATCCATGAACTATTGAGTTCAAGGGGATGGAATAATGGAGTTGAATTATCCACATATAATAATCCAATGATGATGTTTGTGGTGGAGATACACATAGGAAAAATTCAATGAATTGATTCAACCAATAATGCAATTCATGATGGAAGTATGTGGGGGAGAAATTCTCTACCACGATTCCACCTTCAATGTGGTTTATGAAAGTGGAACATAGGGGATAAATTACACACTATGATTTAACCAATGGTGCATTCTATGGGGGTGGTATCATTGTCTTTGTTCTTCATACTTCTATAATATCTAGCCAAGCTATGTGGGCCATAGCCTCTTGGGATGATGTGAACTGTCAGTTCGTGGTATGTGTCTTCCACGTATCATTTCAGGGATTTAGTATGAGGGCATGTTCTTTTCATTTTTGAATATTTGATTCTTATACAATTATATATAAATCATTATTCCAATATGATTTCTTTTCTTTTTAAAAAATATGAGAGTATTTGATTTACCTATCATAATTTTTGGGACTCTATAATATGAAACAGGATACATCATTAATGGTGACATTAGGCCATACATACGCATGAATGATAATTCCATTTATTTATCTTGTTGAGAGAAAGAAATAAAAGACATATTTGTGTTTATATATATATATTATAATTAAAGAAGCTTTATGATATCATATATATCATATATTTTCACTAAATCCATCCTTAATAAAGTCCAATTAGTGTATTAATGAATCATATCGCTCTAAGGGGGATGTTGTCTACACTTCCTCAAATAAAATTATAATATTTAAATAATATGGAAATAATAATGGTATGTTCAAAATAAAAATTATAGAAGTATAAATAATTTTTAAATATACTATATATAATATATAACTAGATTTTACATCATTAGTGTCATCATGGTAGCTAGTAATGAAAAATGATCAATCATCATTTCATAAGGCAGTATTTTTCCATACAAAGAAACAATATGTTCATTACCAATTAGATGGAGGTGTGTGTAACTGTTAGTATATATATTCAAATAACAAAAACAGTTATATTGGGGATACTACTTTTTTAAATTGTCATAAAATAATTATTTTTTTATCAGACAGAGAAGTATAATAAATTAAATGACTTGAAAGAAAATGTTTCCTCTAAATCGGGTAACTCATTTTGGTTTGTCTTGAATGGATTCCCTGGATTAGATTATACCCTATGAAAGGATACTAGAAGGAATGAAGGTTTTAGGGGATTTTTATTTGTAGGGATTCTTTGAAATTTCTAGGTTTTAGATGTGTGAAAAATTGGGATATGTGGTGGATTTTTATAGGGATGGAAAATTACTCACAATGAATTTTTAGAATCAAGTTTGGTGGGCACATGTACGTACCCAAAAAAAGTAAATACAAACCCAAAAAACTCAATAATGGAAGTTCTGTGACGTAAATATGGACATCCAGTTGGTATTGGAGATGTGGATAGATAATTCTCACCATTAATTTTATGGTTATTCCCTAATTATGCTTAATTTGTTCCAAATAAATGTTATTAATTTTAATCATATTTAAAAATATTTTTTGTTTAAAAAACATGGTCTTATTAAAGCCTAAATATTATAAATAATAAAATGGTGTATGTGAGTTTTTCAAAATTGAAGTCAAATTAGATGATAAATTATGCTAAATGCTAATCTCATAAATAAGACGAAATAACCAGTTATTAATGTAGAAAAATGATGAAAGCATGTTATGATTTTGTATTAATTTCCAAAGTTACGTTATTTTTAATATATTAAATTTAATTAATATATGTAATATTTATAAAATGATACATTTAAATATTTTTTTAATATTATTTAACATTAATAATTAATTAATCCAAAATCCATATTTAACAAAAAGTTGTATTTTTTCAATATTCAGAATACTAGGTTTCTAGAAAAAACCCCAAAAATTATCACTAGGATAATTTCAACATTTATATTTCTAAAAGTATGTTTGATTTATTAAATTTATTTTCTAAATTCTTATAAAATTAAATTAATTATGAAAATCAATTTAATTTATAAATCTTTTTTATGGTATAGGGACTTTACCAAAAATCTTACCGCTCATTATCAATATGTTTTATTTATATAAAAAATTAATAAAATTATTATATATTTATTTATTACTCTTCCTATAACTATTTTTAATTAATAAATTATAATTATATTATTTAAATAATTATAAAATACAGTCATGTTTCGTAGATACTAAGTGTTTCATGCATCATACACCAAGTCGGTGATGTGTGTAACCTACAACAAGTTGGTTATATGTGAAATAAATGTTTGAAATGATTCATTTTTATACATAAATGATAATTTAATTTATTAGAGTGAACAAATTTATGACTGTAATAATTTTTTTCTTTTATATTCAATCTATTTTCTTATTTATTTATAATTAATTGGTAAGCTATGAATTAATTTAATACTATGTAAACCATATAATTTCATAGATGAGTTAATAGAATTCATAAAATCTAATTTGACGTCATTAATTTAGTTTTTAATATTAAATAATTATATTTTAATAATATATTATGTTTCGTTTAGCCTTGATCTTGCATTTAGCGCAAGTCATCGAGTGTAGTCATTGTTGCATATAACATAAGATAAAATCAATGTCCTGTGAAGAGCCAGACAATGTTTAAGATGCATGTAAATAATGATTAACTTGTTGTTTCATATAAGTCTAGCAAAAAGTATATCATTAATAAAATAAAGTATCTTCTATGTTTCATGAATTGAAAAAAAACAAAGGGGAAAATTAAATCGAAAAAAGTCACAAAATCTCAGGGTGTTACAAATGTGACATTCTTGGACTGAGGTTTATGGTACTATTTATAACTATGACTAAGATAGCCGGTTCGTCAATTTCATGAATTGTCTGAATGGGACCCATTTTGTGACTACCCCAAAGTTGTATCCAATAGGCCAAGGGCTGGAAAAAAATGATGGGGAGGCATGTCACACACACATGAGACCGTAGCCTAATGTACAGATACACACCTAAACAGTCATTTCCATGACCATAAAATGATGAAACATAAAAAAATGGATAATAATGAATACATACATCTAAAATTACTACATTTGAGAATGAAATAATGTTTTGGAAATAAAATGGGACATATACTAGACCAGAAAAAATAAATTAAATTTAGTTCCAAGATATAGAATGGGTAAGGACTAAATTCAAGTTGATGAAAGAAACAAAACCAACAAAATATCCTATAAAAACAACAAAATATGGATTAACCCATTAAACCAGGAATCAATTCCCACAATGTGTTGTTCACGATGACACCATGAACCCGAGAACGGGAAACAATGGTGATTGAGTATATCCCTTTGGTCCTCAAAGAAGGATTCAAATATATCTATCCAAGACTAATGTTCCTTTGAGGGGACCACCATCCTCTGTATAGGATATGACGCAATAGAAAACATATGAACAATCGATCATGGGAATGTGCAATAAAAATAATTCCCAATATGAAAAAGAATAGTGATCCAAGCCATATTTTACGGATTAAACAACATGTACTAATACTACCAATAATTTCCCTTCAACACTAGGTCTTTCCTGTGTATGATGGTATATCCTCGTGTCCATGTCCATGCCTGAGTACACAGAGTGTCTGATCCCATTTACACATTGTTGTGTCTATTTACACCTAGTTGATTATGTGTCCCAACTGGCTATGTCCCTTTGCATGTACCTCATAGGTTACATTCTAAGAAACCATTCTAGGGACAAAAAACATGTTATAGTTTTCTTCTCTATGGAATACCTAGACCTGTATAGGAGTCCCATGTGACTCGTTATCCTTAATAACTATCAATTTAAATAAGAATTTTCAGACACTCATTTTTATTCTTCACACATATTCACATGCTCCCTTGCCTTTCAATATAATCATGAATCCTAATAGAGAGTATCTATCTATTATGGTCAATGATTTCCATCACCATATTCCAGAATCCAACAATAAAAATTCTTAGGAAATTCATCCATCATATGTATTATTTCACTCATGTCAAAATACACTTGATGAAATTTGATATGTTCCCAATCAATTGTAATAGTTTTATCAGGTATTTGTTCTGAAACTAGATATGAGATTTCAATCCATTAAACTAGGAAACATGTGAACAATGATTCATGATTATATATGTAATTAGCCATCAGCCATAATTAATTATTTAGATGATCAAAAGAATCATAGGGGAAATACAAGAAATACCAAAGATGAATTATCCTCAACTATTCTCATGTTCAATTCAATTCATTCTCATTAGAGTGAACAAATAACATCACAAACAAATAAATAGTAATCCAAAATTCGAAATAGATAAACTCATACAGAGAAAACAATCGATCTGCGAATCAATATGTTGTTCAATTGATTCATGTTTTTCATAGGAAAAAATAAATGGGAAAAAATATCCTACATAATTTTGGATCAATCATTGATGTTGAATGAAAGTCTATCATTTTTTCTTTCATTTTCCTTGAGTTCTGTTGACCACCGATCGATGATCCACAATCTAGTCATCATCCTCCCATGAAAGCTCCTCAAATCCCCCCCAATGGATCTCATCTTATATAAATTACCCATATATTTCATTATAACCATAAATTTAAAGGAAAAATAATTTCTTGGAGTATTGAGAAAATAAATCAATTTATTTTATTTATCAATATTAATAATATCCCCTTCATGTGTCTAAACCGAATATTGAATGTTCTCTATGTTTTGGATGTTCCTAGGGTAAAATTAACTCTCTAAACTTAAAAAGAATTATATTTTTTTTATCTATGTATCCATTTATGATTTCATAATTTTTTTTAATGATACTAAATTCCTGGATGTTTTTTAATATAATTTAATATATTTATAAAGATATTATGGAGCATGTTGGGCCAAAAAATCTTAAAAATTATTTAATCCCTGCAAGATAAATAATTAATAAAATAATTTTATGAAATACATAGAAAACAATTAGATTCAATACATTTTCAAAAATTGATAACATGTGATGGTTTGTGCTTTTATCTCCTCAGTTGTGCCTTGAGAAAGAAATTGTATACATGGTACAACTATGATGGTAGAGCTATATACTAATCCTCATTACCATCCCCATAACATATCATGAAAGTGTCACTGAATCTTAGTGACATGATTCAATCCTAGCTATATCTTTCTAAACAATTTAGAGGTAAGACCCTTGGGACTACATCGTTTCTTTCGTTGAACGACAATGGCCTCCATCGTTGGTTCCCATATGAATTAATATGCCAACATCGTTTCACCAATACATGACTTTTAATGTTGTAATACCAAATATGGAATGGTACTTATTTTGGTATGAAACAACAACAATGGTAGTTAAACCTCCCAACTATAGAAAAATATAACATGTAGGCCCACAAAATTTCTTCCAGAACCTAAATGGTTCTCTCAGTTTGGTCATTTGTATAGGCATGGAAAGACATACTCAAATGCAATTGTGTACCAAATAATTCATATATTCACTTAAATAAATAAAAATTAAACAGATATTTATGGTTATAAATGATCATCATTTAAACTCAACAGATTTAAACTATATCTTACAATTTTAAACATCCCATGAACTCAACTGTACTATAATTTCGAAATCTATGAACTGGGTATACATACATTGTTTTGTTACAATCACCCAGATGGAATCATTTACACCAGAAATACATGGAAACCTCTTGACAATGTCAATCTATAACCCATTAAAATCCAATATGGAACCTCAATAAGAGTAGCTAAACCTAATGGAACCTGGTTCTCATCTTTCACATGCTAACATGTAAGGCAATTCTAGAGAAAAAATGGAACCCACTTATTCATCTCTAGCCAACATAACTATTTCTAATGGTCCAAGTAAATCATCTCCAGACTATGATGTAATGGTAACGGTGAATTATGGTACTGCATAAGAACCCACTCTTTCAGTGCCAAAATTACCCTCTTTCATCCTATGAAACGAATGACATTCACCACATATTCATAAAATTCATATAGAGTAGGTCTAGTGGATATTTGTATACATAGGTTCTTATAGTCAGTATTCCAAAGATGTGATGCCTTGAATAACTATAAAATCATTGTGTTAACACCCATAAAATATAGGTAATCCGATCGACCCCCATCCATAATGGATAATTACAAAGAATAAACTACTCTAATGCCTTACTTAGTGACTATGAACAATATCTCCAACATAGAGAATATAATACCATGTTCATCTACAATGTATTATATGCTGTCTATATGTCATAACCCAAGAGGATGTATATCCATAAACTTTTCCTAAAATTATGATCCTTTTGAGAGAAGATATACTTTTAGATACTAATTCAGAATATATAATAAGAAACTCACCCATCAAAAAGTGACACCCCATCTTCAGTGAAAAGACTATTGTTGCTAAATTAACATAATGGTTCACATATTCATTCTCACCTTGTCTCATGTTACTAAATCATAGGAAATTACCACCTACCACTACATCATTACACAACCGCAACCTACCCCAAATTCATCGTAGAACACTATATACACCGCAACCTCCTCTATAAATTTCAAGCTAGGAGCGCTCACCAATATCAACAACGACTCCCGTGAATCCCTTTCATAAAACTATATCCACACAAAAGGCTAACCATTTAGGTTCCATGAAATCATGGGAGATGATATTATGGTGAAATATTTAAAGAATATATGTTTTTCCCTTCAATAATCATGAATCTCTGCACCTCTATCTGGATCATTGGTGTCTCCTAAGATAACACTTCCTCGATCATATGAACATCCATTGATACACCATATACACTGATAACATCTCAAAGAAACTATAAATACTGAATCAGGTACTCAAACATCAATAACATCTATTAAAATGGTTCTCTCAATGTATGTACAAATCCATCCTCATGTCACCCCCATGCTCCTCATCAGACACTAGGTACACTAGTATATCATCAAAATAGAATAACATAAACAGATCTAACAAATTATGAACGATTTTGTTCATGAGTTCTATGAACAATTTTTTGGTATTTATCACAAAATAATGGTAATCATAAAGTACTAATTATTATCATAGAAATATATTAATTAAAATTTTGGTATATCGTCATCACATACTCACAACTGTTGATATTTTGTTCTGAGATCAATCATTGAAAACAAATTTCCTCCTCCAAAAATAAAAAATAGGTTATCAATACATGGTAGTTGGTATATGTTACTTTTTTACCTTTTACATGTGATTAAAATCCATACATAACCACATTATCCATTCCACCTTCCTGGTGAGGAAAACAAGGGCTACTAGTGGTGAAAATTTGGATTTAACAAATCCATTCCTCTACAAGTATTGTAGTTGTACCCATATATCACAAATCACTATATAATACATATGATATGGTACTATAGATATAATTTTCATATTGGGTTATAAGATAATTTGAAGTCTAAATATCATTAGGAAGGTATGCCTAGAACATATATAGGAAAGATTACGTCATACTCCACTGCCACTGTAGGAAAATGAAGGCTCATAGCGTGAAATGCAACAAGGGACATACTATACCACTACAGTGTAATCTTTTTCAACCTCTTAGGAATTTTTTAGCTAGGCCCTTCTTGGTTATCTTTTTCACCCAAATGTAAAAAACTCATCTTATCATTATGAACACACCACATCCTCTTCCTAAAATCCTCAATTTGGTCATGAAGTGTGGATAACTATTCCATACCTAAGATGATGTTATAATGATTCATCTATTGTATAATGATATAAAAAATGAAACTATCACCTCAAAGAGTCCATTCACACCATATCCATAATGGTGCCATTGCTGAGTCACCATCAGTAGGCATCTCCAATAATAATGGAAATGTCGAAGGCTCAACTAGAAACATTAATTCCCAATATAGAAAATTTGAAATTGGATAAGGACTCACAATGTGTTTATTATTGATTTTATTAGGGAAAAAATTCCTCAATTATACCACTTATCATCCCTAGATCCTTTGGATCACAAGCATCAAACACCTGATGCTGCCCTCTCCCCTCTCCCATAGCTCCATGAGCCTTTCAAGGACCATCTGGGGGTGGTGGTGGCAACATGTCAAAATTTATTTCTCCTCTATTTTCCCCCCATATCATCAGAATTGTTTTCCACCTTAAATAGATGATTTATCTTATTGTTGCATCTACAAAGGAGTCCCATTCACTACATCCCGATCGGTTTTATGTCAGTCAAACAATCTCATGAATGATGTCTCAGACTATGAAAAGGGCATCTTCTATCACTCTAGGATAACTGGATCCAACATGTGAGAAAAAATAGACACTATAACCTAGGATCACATCCTAAAATGTCATCCACATATATTTCCTTATGTTTGATGTCAGATACATAATCACAATGACTTATCTCTAATGTTCCCACTGATAACACTAAAAGTCGACCTCCAGTAAACCAAAAAACTGTCAACTACCAAAGCATCCTTCATCAAACCCAAATAGGTAGGAATTCATTGAGGTTCCGTACTGGATTATATATCTCTGCATAGACCTTTCTCAAAGTATCAATATCAAATGAAATGATCAGGAATCATATCAATCGTGTAAATTGAGTGGTTTGGTGAACCTCATTAAAGACTCACCGTAGTTGTGCTTCCCTGACGTAGTTGATAAATATACTAGAAACAAACAACACTAAACATAGATATATACAAAACATCACTAAAAAGGAACTCTGACACTTTTCATGATACAATTGTATAATAATTATTTTAAGCCCATAATCCCTAAATCATCAGGTATAGATATGGTGAAATCTCATCACATGGACCACCATATAGTATGCAGGTGTCGTAATAATATATAAGACTCATGTTACATCCTCAAGTGAGTACTTACAATCTATTTTTATTGAATTCCCTTAGAACCTAAGGAATCGATGTCCCTAAAAATATGGAAGTGAACTCTACCTCTACACCTCACCTATTGGTATTTCTGTTACCTTCGACAGCACGACTTGTGGTGGGATGACTATTACACCACCCTGAGGTAATACATCCTAAGAGGGTCCCTACATTGAATCCTCTTCACTCATGAGATCATCTGCGTGATCAAGATACTTAATCCTATATTGAAATATCCTAGATGCATCATGAAATAGACAAAATGAAATAGGTTCAATAATTATATCTAGAGATATGACTCAAGAAGGACATGTAAACCCAATTACATTCATATGTGATTCTTTTACCAATGTTTTACCTATTGAAAATGTTTACTTAAACCATATAATTAATAATATTGTTATAGTCTGGTAGTATGGGTATGTCGGCCACCGCACCAAAATAGGATTTCCCAGCCTAAGATGTAATCTAAAAGTAGAATAAAATGATTCCACAAACCAATCTCATATAATATTGCACTATATTATATTTCATTTCTATGATAAAAATATTTCACAACCCAACCATGTACGGCTAGTGCTCTGATTACACTATGCCATCCTCTAATAGGTGAGGGGTTGGTGACCATAACTATTTAGGAATTTTAGACACATGGGAGGCCCTATCCAAATGTACCTTTATTCACACACACACACACACCGGCCTATACAACATGTAAATTTTAAAAAACTAATAACAATTCATTCATATATCTATAATATCACAATCAAAGTACACTCAAAATTATTATAATGAAAAATGTATAAATACAATCCCAACAAAAATAAACAGAAAACAAGTCCAACCTATATAATGGGTGAGGACCACTGTCTTGATGACTGTATGATTACAACTCATCCGGTCTAGATCACTAAGATACACCTGGTCTAGGACCCGATACCACTCTGTATAAAAGAAGATAATCTGCATAAGACTTGACACATTTTGGAAAATT
The DNA here is from genome assembly GCA_963277665.1 of Viscum album. Taxonomy (NCBI): domain Eukaryota; kingdom Viridiplantae; phylum Streptophyta; class Magnoliopsida; order Santalales; family Viscaceae; genus Viscum; species Viscum album. Next base: position 1,986,674,113 of record OY728119.1, read on the forward strand.
GTATATAGGAATTATTATTATGATATCTAGTACGAATGCCAAAAATTATTATGAATATAACATTAATATTAACATCCATCACGTCACAAGTATATTTCAAAAAAAAAACATTTAAAAAGAATACCAAAATATACTTAACATATACAAACAATAAAAATAGAAATGCCACAACTATAATGTTATCATTGGATTACTAATATTAATATCCTAGTAGTACTCTTCTAGTATAACACAATCCATGAGTCATATATAACTATTGGTTTTAATATGATATTTCAATTTCATTAGGTCTTGCTAATATAATTAAATGATGGATGTCTAATGAAAACAATACACATATGTAAATCCCACCAGAAGACATGGTGTATACAAACAACCTAATCAGGATTGACATGAAAAGTAGAGGATCAACACCCATGTAGTTATAGTCACGAAGATACCAAGAACCCCACCGAGGTATATCATAATGATTGAGGATATCATTCTTGTGACCAATACAGGACTCCAAAAACTCCATCAAAGGATGTCGTTACTCAATGGGGATCACCATCCTATGCATATAATGTAACTCCATCGTAAAAAATTTGGGAACAAATCAAGGGATAATACCCTACAAAAACATTTCCTATATAAAGTAGTAAATGGATAAAATCTATATTTGAATGGGTAAATGATCTATACTGGAAGTATATTTAGTTTCTATATGATAATGGGTCCTTTACTTGTATCATGACTCGTCCCCAGGTCCATTTTTTCCATGAGTTCATGGTGTATGAAAGTCCATGTTCTCATTTCCATGTTTGTGTCTAGACATCCATGTCTATTTTTTATGTATCTTTTTCTGTGTCTACGTATTGCATCAGTAACACAAAAAAATACATTGATGGTTAAAATGTTGTGTTACATGTGTCACATGGTGGTTGATATTTTTCTTCTCTGAAAAAACATATTACTACAATGGGGTTTCCTACATGGATTATCATCCCTGATAACATTACATGTAAATAGTAATTTTTCTCAACCCACGGTTCATTATCACATTTAATTTTATATAAATATTTCATTTGATCTACACATAAATCAGAACAGGGTGTCTGTATCTAGTCCAACCAATTGTTTTTGTTAATGCTTAGTGGAATTTTTCCAACACAATGGATGGGAAATACCTATATTACATATCCATGTGTCCAAAATTCACTTTCCTCTTAGATAAATCCAATCCAATATTGATCAATCATTTTATTTTTATCCCATCATTATTTGGAACTCAGATCTTCGATATCAATCCACAATGTCAAGAAATGGGTGAATAACTATTGATTATCTGACAATTATCAAACCACTGTCCATTTTTTAATGATTATATAGTGGATAATAAATTGAGAAATAAAAAAATTAAATAAATTAGGAATGAAACTCATTCTTGTTTTTGTAGGACTCAATTCATTTTTTTTAATAATGATTTAATATCCAAATGAAATAATCAATTCTCCAAAATTCAACACAGAAAAATGTTTACCTGCAATATGATTGAAATATGAATAAATTCATTGGAAAATTGAAATTTTTTAGACATAGGAATAAATAAAAATTAAAAATACATAGAAAACAAACATCCAACCTCAAGGTGTATCGATAATAGAAATTGAATTTATTTGTGTCACTGGCATTGGAGATATCATCTAATACTACCACACATTTATCGATGATACATGATGTGGTCATCGTTCTCCCACAGAATCTCGACCAATGCTCTATCCAATGTCTCCAGGGATAGGAGGGAAATATTGATATTTACACATAACCATATTATTACAGAAGAAATATTGTTGTGGTGTTTTAATTAAATTATAAAATTTAATTAATGTACTAATTTAATTGTTTTCCCCCCACTATTCGAAACCCAAAGGTTCAATATTCTCTAAGGTTAGGTCACTCCAAAGGTAAAAATCAAAATCAGAACTCAATGGGAGACTCATATTTATGATAATATTCTATATTTATGATTTATTCCACTTCATAATCAAAATTTTGACATTTTATATTTAATATAATTAATATATTTCAATAATTAATTCATTGATAAATTGTCCTTGGAATATCACATTATCTAGTTTACCAGCTCTGAAAATATTATAGACAATATTCAAATTAATGACATGGAAAAAATATAATTTGTAACATTCAAGATGAGGGCGTGGCCAAAGTTAACTGGGGTATGTTGACAACCAAGATGAGGTGACATGGATTTCATGATTTTTTCAAATTTGGTATTCCAGATGTGGGAATGGCTATCATAAATTGGGATGGTGTAGATCATCAACACATAGTACCATTTTTGCATTAGAATGTGGTGTCACAAGCTGTGTCGTATATTATGTTGGTGATTTTAACTCTCTATTGTTGGAAAATGTGCCATTGGATTCATGTTACCAATGGTATGACTCATTGGATGTGGTGTAGAAAACTAATAATGGATGGAGGCCTATGTAGATATTGGGAATTTGGGGATAGTGTTAACCATCAAATATGATGGAGGTTATAATTGAAGAAAGAAACATGGATGTTAATGGACTATAAAAATATAGTGTTGAGATCATTAGTTGGTATTGGAGGCTCTAAATTTTAATTGGGGTTACTGAGCCAAAAGTATTATAGGATGGATATCATTGTGCCTCAGGACATTAGGATATTGATCCGAGAGTGACTGGTTTCTAGAGTATGTGTTTCATTATGCCTCAGGATGATATGTTGTTATATTGTTGGGGAGCTTCTAACCATAAGTATAAGGGATCAATAATATGATGGGTCATCCATTTGTATATCAGATACCTGATTTATTTCACGAGGTTCCGGTTATTTATATGTTAGGTTCCAAAGGTCTATCCACATATAATTTTCTTTTAGGGATGCCTTGGGAGTTAATACGTGGGTCTTCATGACTATATATATATATATGAATACACATTTTTTATTACATATATATTTTTGGCCACCTTATCAGATATATTCCTACATTGGACGAGGTATGAAAACTCTTCTTTATAGATCTTGGGAACAAGGGATTAGTTCAAAATATTAAATTTGTGAGTGTTTCATTTTTTACTTATATTTTTTATAGTATAATATAATAATGGCTGTATAAAATAAACACATTGGTGGTATAGTATTGAGATTATACTCACGCACTACATGGTCCCATTAAGACATGTGCAGACATTATGTCTTTAAGGTCTTGTAAGGATTCAGTCCCAAGAGATAGAAGTTAGATATCTTAGGTTTACTTTTTCATTAGATGGATGATAGTGGACCATGTGGCTCCTCTACATTAATCTATAGTTTCTATTTATCTTTTTATTTTATAATATATGTATTTATTGTTATTTCCCACCATGGGGGAACCTAACAATCTATTTTGGATGACCTACTATAAAATGTTTATTATCTAAAAAATGTATTATAATTGTATTATTGTTTCTATATGATTACATTCAGTATTGATGATTCTGTTTCCTATACTAAATTATGTCCCTTATTTTTCTGTATTATATACATATGAATCATAATTATTAACATCAACTGATTGTATTATCTCCCCACAGTCACCTCATGAAATCATCACTGTCAGTAATCAACTGTTTTTGTATAAGAAGCCGTTCATAAGGCCTACTGGCCATCCAGACCGATAAACTATTTGAGTTCCAATCCTGGTCACATTTCCATGACATTAATTAGGTGATATCTACACTATATAGGGAAATATTGGTACTTGATATGAATCATGTCTCAAAAAAATGAGGTTTACAGAAGAAAACCCTTCTAGAGATCATAATTTTTGGTCGAAAATTAATCCATAATGATACAATATGAAAACATTTAAATACACATAAAATTAGTGAAAATATTTAATAATAAATTATATATCAATTAAAAAATAATTATAGGATTAAAAAATAAATGAAATATATGTATATCCCATTAAATGGAAATTGAGTTAGGAAACCCCTTACCAATTTTGAGACCTTGAAATCAAATCCCCATGATAGAAAAAAAATTGAATAAAAAAATAAAATTCAAAGAATTAGTGATTAATGATATTTTATATAACATATGGAATCATATTCAACATATAATTTAAACAATATTCACATCCATAAAACATTCCACAAAAAATTAAAATTGAGAAAAAATCCCTAACCTCGTGTCGAGACATTCCATGCATGTACATTGAATATTTTACAATAAACATAGGTAAAATATTAAATTGATTTGTTAAATTTCACTAGATTAATCGTTTTTAATTTTACCATTTTCACTTTATTTAATTTAATTATTTTATTACATAATCAGTTCTGTCCACATCTTGCATTTTTAGGACATTCAGTTCATAATTTCAAAATAGATTCATATGTCGATCATGGTCAATGTGTTCATAATAACATCATGTAAAGAATAATAACCATTATATAATTGTTTCATATAATTTTTTTTATTTATAAAATTAAATATTATTGATGATAATGAGAAATTAATTATGTTACAATCATAGACACTATTGGGAGAACATACACATGAGTAACATTTCATTTTTTTAAGATAATGATGTAAATAAGATAAGTATAATATTATTGTTAAATAAATATTTTTATAGTATAAATCAAATAATACCTCTTTAAATTAACTTATATAATCTATTTTTCAGATATGGTGGTGAAATAAATATATCTTACTATATATAGGTGGTAATCCACACATACATGTGTACACCATTATCTTTCTTCAATTGATAAAATGGTACGGTAATAGATTAGAAATAATATTAGTTTAATTTTAAGTAGTTAAATAATAAAATATATAAACATTAAATATGTCATTATAACAAACATTGAGTGGAAATTATGGAAAATGAGTTACATCAATTCGTGAGGAGGTAATCTTACTTACACCGAATGATGGTTCTATTTCTTATTTGATGGAATAAGAGACATACATATATTAATTAAATAACATAATAACATATAATTATATTTTATCTACTTACCTTATTATTTTATAATGGATGAAGAATATTTTAAATATATAAAATAAGAAATAAAAGTAACTTATTTTGTTAAAATCTATACCTATTCTTTAAACAACCTCCTCCACTTTACAATAGATGACCATATGTTTTGTATTATAACCAAAATAAAACATTTAGATCAAGTGGATAGATTTATGGATGGTATTTTGTTACGTATTAGCTAAACCAAATGTATATATATGTTTGTAGAGGAGATAAAAGGGGTGTATTTTTATAAATTAGGGGAGGGGAGCTTTTCTAAAAAACGTGAAATATTAAAATATAATATTTTTATAACCCTTATAAAATGTATCCAAAACAGAATTTCATGAAATATAAAGTGCATAATGTCATAATATAATTATAAAATCATGTTTTTTATGTTTATATTTTATATCCAAAAATTTATTTTTGAGTAACCCTTATATTAATATTTTTTATCATTAACAATGACAATAACTTTTTCAATATATAATGGCTAAAAATTTACATCAATGCTAAAAATTCCATTATAAATGTACATGTGATACCGTATCCAACTAATTATAATTCTAAATAAATTATTGAATGATTTTTTTTATATTTACCTGATTTAATAATATATATTTAACAAAATATACTACAAATTAAATTTAATGAATTATTCATACAACTTGACTTTGAAGAGAACATGACTTCATTTTAATTTGAATATAATAAATTTCATCCTAAATAATAATATATAATTAACTATAAAATTTATTTTTCAGAAATTCTAATCCAAAAAATTATTACTCTTGATAGTGTTAAAATAATTTACTTTAAATTTTCACTCTTTCAACAAGCACTATACTGGTATTTTTGTAAGCATTTAATGTATTTATGTTTCCACTAAAACTTAAACATTAATAACCAGCCAAAAATAAATTCTTTATAACATAAATAACACCTAAAATTTATTAAAAACTTATTTTACCCCTTTGGATAATTTACAATTAATTTAAAATATAGAGGGTGATGTGGTTTATTTGTCATTAAATAAAATAATATAAATGTCATTTTAATGAAAAAATTGATCAAGTTTTCCATAAAATAAAATATTTTATGAGGATGTTCAAAATAAATTCCCAAAAAATTTAACGGAATGTTTTGGGATATATTATGTTCTTATCATATTAGTTTTAATATTAATTACATAATATACCATTACAAATGTGAAAAATATTTAATGAGTTAATTTTCGTTATAAACAAATATAAATCGGTCATATTAACAAATTTAAAAAACAGAAATAAAAATATGGGAATCATTTTACCGAATTATATTAAATTATATGATAGAATTTAATTTACAATTTATCTTTCATACCATGATTAAAAACTTCTTTTCAGAAAAAATTTGTTTGTATATATGCGAATTTTTTATACCAAATTCATGTAAAATATTTATTTTGTAGAAATTTATTGGATTATTTTTAATAAAAATAAACCAAAAATATTTTAAACTAAAAAATAATTCATTTCTAATTTTTAAATACAAGATATGAAAAAATTGTTTTTAATAAAAATTATTTTTATTTCAATTCATTTGGAAATAAAATTAATCTGAAAATTCATAAAAATTAACTTTATTTTAATTTTGAAATTATAAATTTAATATTTAATTTCATTTTTTAAAGATAAAAAATCTATAATTTGGAAATAACTATTTGTAATAGAACCATATAATATATGAAAACCTATATTCATTATAAATAATATATTTTCACTATGTGTAAAATATCGGATGTTATTCTGAAAAATAATATAGATATAAAAAATATAATATATGAGTGTGAAAATGTTATATTTTTTCAAATATTACTTTTTATAGGTTTGGAACATAATCCTTTTAGTTTATCCTAATTAGATAACTTCGTTTCACAAGGGGTGATATGATGTTATTGAGGGTTATGATGGGAGATAAAAAGTAGAGTTTCAAGGTGTAATTATAAGTTTATGTGTATATTGGATTGTTGTATGTGGTATCCATTAAAGATATAATAAGTGTAAATATTTGAAAAATTCATCATTTTTCAATAGTTACATGATATTATTCCTTGTTCAATGTCTATGATATTCTAAAAGAAATTATTGTGGGGTGTATTATTGTAATGAATAACTCAACCAAGGAATAACATGATTGAATTAAAATATTTACAAGGATTATTTACTAATATTTTATTATATTTTACTCATTTATATTTAAACTTTGTGACTCGTTTTAAACTAATTTATTTCATTTTTTTAAATATAAAATATCTTATAAAAGTAATTTTAGAAGTGATGGAACTGAAATTCCCCTCATCTAAATCAAATACATTTTCTAAAATTTTTAAAATCAACTATTAATTACAATCATATAATATGTATAAAAACAATTTTAGTATAATAATGAAATTTTTACCATTAATGATTCTTAATATACTTTAGTAATTATTAAAAATTAATTTTTTTATAATTTTATTTATTAGTTTGTAAATAAAATAAAATATATTATTCAAAAGATATAAATTTAATTGATTTGATAGAAATTCCTTGATATTAATAAAATAAAATTCATAAAATAATTGTACATCATTATGTTAGTGATTAAAAATATTCCTACTAGGATAAATTTTTTAAATATAAATGAAATTGGATATATTAAATAAAAATATAAATAATATTTTAAAAAAATAATATTTTTTTTCAAACTAACTTTTCAGAGTTAGAAAAACATTCATAACATTATCACATGGAACATGTAATAACTGGTTATTATGATATGTTTATTTTTAAGCATGTTATTGTTTAATGTGGAAAAATTATCCTTGATAATGATTCTAATAATATTAGTAACAATACACTTTCTCGAATAAGTGTTATGTTATATTTAATTATTTCTATATACTAATTTATTCATGAATAAACATAATTAGATAAGTATATAAAATTTTTATTTTATTAAAAATTAACTGATTTTCTTAAATTATTTTCATAGAGATTATAATTTGAAAATATAATATTAAATTGCATTCATTTTTTAATAATTAAATATTTATTATAAATAAATTGTTTCAAAAACTCATATCGTGTATAAACGTGAAGTATTATAAAAAATAATTATTCTTTTCCTTTCGCCTTAGAAAATATATTCAATAAAAAATCTACACAATTATGTTTATAATAATTTTAATAGTATGAAATAAAAAATTCTCCAAATTTTTTAAATAAAAAATAAAAAAAATTAAACAATACTTTTCTAAAATAAATTAATATATAAGAAATCCCACATTTATAGATAAATTTTGTCAATAATAAAACATATTCCCTGTTTATACTTTAATGTATACATTTTAATTTTTTTATAATCATAGAGTTTATTATACAATTAGTAATAATTATTTTTCATATATTTTTTGGTTCATTTAGGTTGTTTGTACCATGAAACATAAGTTATAGAATAAATAATTAATTTGAAATGATATAAAGTCTCAGGTCATTAAAACTATTGAGGGTATATCCACTAGAAATATAGTGGTTGGATATACTTTTATCTAGTATGTTCCATGATATTTTTTTAATAATAGAAAATTAAAAATAATTTAACAAACATAAAATAAATAATTATTTAAATAACTAAAATATAATAATTATTTAATATATACTACAATAAAATATATAATTATTATAATATATTTTTATTTTAAAATAAAGATTTTATTTTTGTATAAAATAAAAAGTTAGTTTCTAATAATAATGAATTAATTATGTTTACTGGATTATTGTTAAAAAATGACAGTTGATATGTTTTTTCTGAATTGGATAATTTATTAGCATTATTTTTCATCAATTTTGTGTTTTTTAATAAATTAAATTGATCTATATTGAATAATGATTTTAATAAAATGTATTTATTATATATAATAAAATATACTATCATTAAATTAATTATTATTATATAGTAATTAATAACACTAAGTTTATATTTTGGTTTCAAATTTATTAATCCCAAGATTTCTTTATGTGTTATATATTTAGTATCATACAATTTATCATTATCCTGATTATAAACATGAAATACTATATTGAATATCAAATTAGTAATATTAATATCCATTATATAATAATGAAATTTTCATTTTTAGGTATAAAATTAAATTACGAAGGTAAATTTTTTGCCCCATATATAAGGCTTAAGAGAATAATCAAGGTTTAATTGGAAGGACCACATCAGGATACATTCATCAATATGAGGGGTGGTGAATTATTGTATTGATCCTTTTCCATAATTATAAATTATTATCTCTTTACCTATTGGACCGGTTAGGATATTGATTCTCATATTTAATTTTCATCACCGTATGGATGTATTTGGTAACTAGTAAAATGGAATGTTGTATTTTTAATTTGTTTGGTGATCAATAAGAGTATGTAGATAATTTTACATGTAGTTATTGCCATTACATATATTTAACCCCATAATGATATATCATATACCATTGTGTGGCTTGAAAAAATCGTTATCTGATGTTTGAGTCCATAAACATTTTGAGGTGGAATAAAAGAAATTATTAGTTCCCAGGCTGGTGATAATATAGTCCAACTTATATATCCTCTTATGTTCTTTATATTTCCTTTAAATAATGTATTCACCTACATAACATACTATTCATCAAAAATATTATTCCACTAGATGGCACTTCTATGGTGTTTAAAAATGATTCTTTTTTCTTCCCTTTCCACTATTCATACTTACACAATATTATAAAAGTAAATCCTATACATCATTGGATAAGGAAATTGAAATAACAAAATTACTTATTAGTTTTTCATCAGTAATAATAAAAAAATTTATGTCAATTGATAATATAATGAAAAAATAATCAAGATAAATAATTAATAAAATATAGTAATTTGGTTACTTAGTCTTCTTCTATTATTATTTCTATAATAAAAATACTCTTCATGATTATGGTAGTAATGAATTTTTTAGTCAACATCATCCCAATTAATTGTCATATACATTCCCACAATATCAATAGTAAATGTTTTCAGTTCACCTTTATTCTTAAGGGTGAAAAAAATATTAATTCAAAATAATTTAACCAAACCATCAAAATTACTTCATGAAATAATAATCCATAATGAGTTAGATATGTTATCTTCAAGAATAAAAATCCTGATTTTAATAAATGTAGTGCATGGATGTAATTCATGGTGTATAACATAAGAAATAATTAATCCTTCATTTATTTACATGGTTATTTTGTGATCTATCATCAAAAATGTTTTTGTATCACAAATAAAAAAATTTGAACTATTCAATGAAAGAAAGCATGAACTGTTCACCCATTTCATTATTTATTCCCAAATATAGGTATATGAACCTAATGTATTTTTTATTTTCACTACCTATATTGATCACCTCCATATATTATCTTCACATAAGTGAAAGTATTTAGGGAAAAATTTTATCGAATGAATTATTTTGAATCATGTAAAAAATTACATAATATCACATTATATAGTCCCATTATAGAGCTAGTTGGATTTGTAGGAATAAACAAAAGTCATTGATGTAATGACACTAGGAGTATATTACTTAACACTATATCCAGAAATAATTCTACATTGAAAACTAAAATTCAATATTGAAACATATTGAGAGAGAACATATATACCTCTTTAATAAAAAACATTTGGTTCACCCCTGATCAAAAAGTAAATATACTCATGGAATATGGCATTTTTGTAATATAGAATTGTCAAGATACTCACATTTTTTCAGATCACCCTTATAATTCATGAGTGGTTGTACATTTTTCTTCCCCATTTTATTAACAATTATAAGTACATAACACCTTCTCTATTTTTTCACTCACTGCCTTAAAATAGTCAAAATAAAATTCATTTCAATGGCTAAATATATTGAAATCATAAAACACGATACGTTCTGGACATGTTTATTCATTGAGGGTGGGTTATGTGATGAAAATTATAACATCACATCTTCTTATATAAATAAAAATCACATTAATATGATAATAATCACATGAAACTCCATATGATTATAATAATTAATGTATTAAGGTTGTGGAACATGTCTATTAAAAATGAATTTTCATTCAGACGAAGAAACATCTTTTCACTCCTGATTGTATGTGAATTCTAGAAATAATAACAATTAATTAATCATAAACTCAATCTTGTTTTAATAATTATAGTTTATTTTTAGTAAACAGAATGATGGAAATTGATGGTTGATCATCAATACGATGAACTCAACTCTATCTTATTTCAAGAAGATGGAGTTGATTATTTAAAGGCTATGTTACCATAGAAACAGTAATGAACTAATGGTTTGATTTTTTATGTATCTTTTTAATTAGGCTAATAGTACCTACAACAATTGATGAAACTTAAATTTATCACGAATCATGGAAATACCATATAAAATATCCCCTACCGATATTGGATATTCCCACCTAATTAAGGTAACGACACCCATAACTCATAACATAGTGCTACGGACTACACCGCACCTATAGTAGCATACCAGCACCCAATCCCATCCTCTTGTAAACCACTATGGACGCTATTCATGCATAGTGTTTACCCACAACTGTACACTCCTTGTGGGATCTATCATCCATGTTCCACTAACATTCAATGGATGGCTACAAATGTTGACTAAAACCCACAACGTTGACCCAATGGTCCCATATGTGTGGTATGGGTGGTCCCTTATTTGCTAGATAATGCTTGGGGTGTTTCTATTTATGTAAACTTAATATAATGATATTGTGAAATGTTCAATATATAACACCACATCCACCTATTTATAATACATTTCCACCTTCAAATATATCATCATGTAATTAAAAATATATTTATTGGGATTGTTCTTCAAATTATGTTCATTAAAATAAACATATTCATTATCTTATTCATTTGTTAAAACAAAATGTTAACCTTATCAAAATCAAAAAATATATTATGAAAACAAATCCATTTCGATAATCATCAGAGTTATAAACATATAATATTCCAAAGAACCTCCTTAAGATAATATGAATTATGAACTTTTTTCTTCTTCAAGTCGTCCATGGTATATTGAATTTGATATCATGTTTGTATATCATAGATAATTTACGTCCTAAAACAAAATTTCTAAAATAATTTTTAATATATTGATATAAATATAACATTTTTATTTAATTTACCATCATTTATAATAAAGGACAATTAAAAATTTTAATGATTATATAATAATGGGAACGTCATTCTCCATTATTGTATTTATTTTTAATACAATCAATTTTATTTCTGAATTAGTATTTAAATATGTAAATCTATAACCATTATATTTTACAGTCACTCATTTTAGATTCTCAAACATTTTTGGAAATAAATAAAACTTTCATTGGAATACCTTAATAGTAAAGACTAGAGAAATGCGTAATCCACCATTTAACACTTAGTTTATATAATCCTTATAGTCTGTATAAAATTGGTGTTTTTTATTTATAAAAAAATTATTTCCTTTACCAAATGATCCCAATAGCCCATTAAATGAATTCTCATATTGTTTTATTAATGGGGTTTCAACTATTATTCAATAATTTAGATACTTAAATGAGATATGAATTTTTTTTACAATAGTTAAAACTGAAAATTATTCACTCACCTCAATATACATATTAAAACATTCAAGTGAAAAATGTAGGATATCCATCCCTGGAGAACATCAATACTATAACATTTCATATGTAATTGATTAATTTAATTACTCCCTAATTGATGTAATTATATCTATTTTTGATAAACAATAATTATAGAAAAAATAATAATATACATTTTTTAATGACATGATCACGAGGAATATTCCAAAATGATTATATTTGAAATATGTTAAAATAATTATTCACACTATAAATTCATCATTTTCTATTTTATTCCCCCTCATGGGAAACACTCCACAATATCTTTATGACAAAGAATCACTTTATTAATGGATTTAATGATGTTTCAATATTGAAAATAAAGTAAATTGGATCTTCACCTTGTTACTATCACTATTTGACATCTTCCACAACTCCACCAAGGCTGATATTCTCAAATACTTGTTCATCATTATACAAAAATAAGATCATTCCAAGATGATAAATTCATTACCATTTTTATACAAGATATAGTCTCTTAGTGTTGAAAATTAACAATGTTGTTCATATATAATATTTTTTACTTGATTTCCTTTTGAGAGATCATTTATGGGATGCTTCCATTTTTAGATATTTTTGGAGAATCGATAGAAACCACTACTACTCATGTTTGACCCCAAATAACATGCTTTACCTTAAATTTAATTCATTATATGTATAAATAGTAAAAAAATTGTATGGTAATAATCTGTAAATTTTAGGTTTCATTAATATCAATTAAAAAGAAAAATTGGATTTCTCATCCATGATGTTAAATATTCATTACTCTTTACACTATCACATCTGATAATTAATATTTATTGATTCAATATGGATCTAAAATCATTGAAATTTTTTAGTGTCTCATGTTAATATTCTCAAAGGAATTCAATGAACCTATATCAACTGGTGTATTTTTCATCTTCACAATTTCATATTGTTTCTTTAAATGTTTTATTAAATTTTGATATTTTCCATTAGTTTATTTTTTTTTTTTTAAAATTTATTTTCTTAAAGGAATTAAAATAATTAGTATCACCTGGTTTAATTTTAAATTTTTCAAATAAATGTAATTAAAATGGAATTACTGAATAATAGTTTTAGGGATCATATCAATATTTGGTATGCCACAAACATAGAACATTTGATTCATCATGAGGAACCTTTTATTTCCTTATTATATAATGTCAACCTTTGATTCTTCCAATGATATTATTCACTCTAAATCATATGTATAGGTAAAAAACATATAGTTTAGAAGGTTTGAAACAACTATGTATTTTTGTTAATGTATTTTTCTAATTTATATCCATCATATAAGTCATATTAGATACATTTATGTTTAACTTAATTTATTTGGAATCCATAGTCATATCATTATTCCTTTTTAATACATTCTTATAAGAATTTATGTTGATATCATTTTTATTATTTAATCCCATGGTTATTATTCTTTCATAACTAACTTTTGTATCCATTTATTTTATCATATTTATATAAATATGAAGATGAGATTGTACTATCCTAGTGGCCATTTAAATTTAATACTTCATATATTATTTAGGGTTTTTCTAATCTATTTGAATTATATAGATTTTTCATGACTGAGGGATATTTCTTCATCATGTCTTTCTTGAAACTCCTATGATGTGGTTCAATTGGGCCTTTTTATATAGATTCTTATCCTAATAATGTAATTTAAAATGCCTGGATATTTTATAGAACCAATGTTGAACTAAAAAACATGATCAACTAAGTGTTTCTTGATGATGTTTTCGGGTATTCTCTATAGAGTTTGGGTCTCTTCATGTGGAAGTAGCTTCACAGTTCCATTTCATACCCACCATATTCATTGTGGTAGGATTATTATTAGCTTTATTCCTCTACACACATATAGATTTTTTATTACCTACACTATTATAGTTAAGAGATTTAGAAAAATTATTACACGGTGGTACAAACTATATATATTTCATCACAACATCTTGAGATAGATCATTGAATAATGTAATAATATTATTATCACCAATTGAGTGTCTTGTAAAATTATAACCCACTTTTAATTGTATATTATAAGCCTTGAATGTCAACTTCTATTATTAAATCTAAATATGTGTCTTCTCAAGAATGTCCAAATGAGTTTAATATTTTAGACAATTTATATGTATGGTGTTTTTCATCTTTAATAATAATCACCTTATATTCACAATCCTTCTTCATTCATTCAACATCATCTTCATGCAGCATAACATTAAAAAATGATTCAAATTGATTGATCATTATTTTTTTATCCATTTGTAAATAATTGAAATAAATGTTTTATTTTCAAATTCTATTTATTTTGATGGATACTTTCTTCTATATTTTTATTTACAACATCATTATAACCTCATTCTGTGATATATTTTCAAGAACATATGTGAAGTTCCACCATTATTACTTAAATTGATTTATCATATTTTATGATCATATTGGATTATATAATATTTCTTTGGAAATCCATCTCTACAAAATATTATTCTTCTTTGAGGTGGGTGATTTTCTCTTGCATAATAAGATATAATCCGAAAATAAAATTCACTACTAATTTTGGATCACAATTAACAATATCTCTTAATCAATCCAATAATATATATTGAGATTTTATGGATTGATAAACATTACCACTTATTCAAGGTTTTATATCCTAATGAATGTTTTATAAGATTTATCACATACATGGTGATCACTAGTGGTGGGAGTGTGATCCTTATTCTTAGTTAAAACGTGTTCCACTTGTTCGTAAATTTCATATACAAATATATATTTGTATTTTCATTAAATTCCTTTAGATAATGATATGTGTATTTATTTAAATAATAGGGTTTTCTTCTTCAATAATGTTATTAGTTTTTTACTATAATTATCATGGTCTTGGAAGAAATATAATTCTCTTTAAAGATAACAGAATAATCTACAAAACTTCACATCCTGGTTAATACAAGAAATAAACTCCAATACTCAAAATATAGAATCTATAATGTAGATAACCAAATAGAGTTGAACATTTTCTACGACACATATTGTGACTACCATGTTAGGACACAATCAACACTAAAGGGGTGTGGGTAAATCAGTGATGGTAAATTTTCCTGCAATTATACATTTTATCATTTTACCACATCTACATATTAGGATCCCAACACTATTAATCTATTTTATTTATTTTATAAATTTATATGAAATGATGTAAATATTTAACATGAATTTTTTTAAATCATCACTTCACCATATGAGTATCTAGTCCTTGTCATGATAGGGAAAAATAGTGCACATATTCTATACAATAATGAGGTATCAAAAAATAGTTTGGAGGATAAAACATAATCATTATCCAATGTGTGAGTCCTTATAATTTTTGTAGGGGAATGGAAACAATTATAAATCATTGGATAGGTGATTACTTGAGCCCACATGACCATCCACACTAGTTATTTATACTACCTCCAAAGCTTTTATTTGCCTATATAAATTAATATGTATTTCCAGTAATGCGTTAAAATAATTCGGACTTATATTAGATGTCATAATAATATTTAATTATTCACTTTGGATTTTTCAAACAAGCACCAAATTGATAATGTAAATATTCATTTTCATTATCGAAGAAAAATGTTTCGCTTCTTAATTGTTCTAGCATTAGTACCAATAAATGATTAGACTGGTAATATCAAAACTCTTATTTGACCCAACTGATAGTTAATAGATATAAATTTATTCACCAAGTATTTATACTTTATTACTTATAGAAACTATAACATCCTTCCTGATTATTTCTATAATGAATGTTCAACATTGTATAGACATAATTATCTGATATCATTATTTTTTAAAATATAAATAATTAATGTAGTATCAGTTAACCATTGTATAATAGATGAAGAAGAAATTTATTCTTCTATATGTCAATAAAAATAAATTATTTTTTCAAAAAATAATTATTTTTAGAAAATACAGACTATTATATTCTTGAATTTTCAACCTAATATGATTTTAGGTTCACCCTAAATAAAATGAAAGTTACATGTAATCTAAAATCTTTGAACATCAATAGATTTGTTTTATCATTTTATTTGATGCATAAGATTATATTATTGGTATCTCAACAACACTTATTGACACTTATTTTTGTAAGAACTCATGAATAAATAACATTATTCTTATTTTATTCAAGATTATATTTAAATTAAAAAGTTTCTTTTTTATGTTCATTATATTTTGCACTATAGACCATCTGTTATATTTTATCTAGTGAAACTACACAGAGCTATATATTTATGACAGTATGCTTTCTTCATGAATAAATCTTTGTATTCATGAAACCAAGTACACAATATCACATTGTCATCATGTTTCAAAAAAATCAATTGGATTAATTGTAATATAGATAGTTACATCAAGTACAAGGAGTATTGAACTGAACATTGGCTCATAGATCACTTCATTGGGAAACAATATGAGAGTGTATTGACGAAAATCATGTGTCCAAGGAAATTACAATTATTGAAAATAAAAGTGAGGTTATACCCTTATTCATGAAACTGAGAGGCTCATATAATATTAATTCATCACCTATGAGAACATAAGAATATCAATATCAATAAAAAATATCATCTCCCATTTTTTGTGGACTTATTTTATCAACTACATGATTTTCAATACATTTCTATGATTTATCATCACCTTGGAAATCATCAATAATGATCTAACAAGGTGTATATACCTAAGGATATTTATATAATATGGTACGGACACTATGAATTTATATTGATGCCTTTCGGTCTTACTAATCCCCCCATTATCATCATTGATTTAATTTATAGAGTCTTTAGAGACAATCGTAATCATTTTTTGTTAGTTATTATAGTTGATATTAAAGTATATTCAATGAGAAATGTATAACATGAAAATATCTCCTGATTATCTAAGCCACTCATCATGTTGATGTGGAAATGATTTAACTTCATATGGATGGTTGAATTTGAAGAGAATATTAAAAAGTTGAATATATGGTTATTCAGTTCACTCTATTCACCCTACCATGTAGTGGATAATTGTTAGTGATTAATTGTGATGTATCAAAGTAGGGGATGGGATGTGGACTCTTGGAAAATGATATCGTGATAGCTTTTTCCCTATGAAAATTGACAATCCATGAGAAAAATTACCCAACTCATGGTTCAGAGTTAATTGTGGTAATTTTTTATGTAAATATATTATAGAATAATATTTATATATGGAATCGTAAGAGATATTGATTTTTCATAAATTTAAGTAGTATATTATCACTCAAAGAGAGTAAAATATGTGCCAATTAATATGGATTGAGTAGATTAGATATTAATAATTTGCAATACATTACAACCATGGGAAATATAAAAAGGATGGTGATTCATTTAGTTGAAAGAATGATGCTAGCCTATGTATAATGAGGATCATGAAATATCTAATATACATGAATTTTAAAAGGATCTATGTGGAAATAATAAATAAAGTGGAGATGTCTTTTTAGGATCAAAATGAATGTCATACCAGCCATACAATTAAGGATTAAGGAGGCCCATAGTGAAGATGTAGAGATGGAAAATACGGTGAAAATATTCTTGAGTTAAACTATTATTTTATGGTGCAATATCATTTTGTTACCTTATCGGTATCCCTCACATTCCATTAATAAAAAAGGAACAGCAGGAAGAGGCTCATTTTGTATCATTACTTATTCATCCTTGAATAATAATGAGGTATAGGGACCTGAAAGAATATTGTGGTTGGGATGGAATGAATGGATACATTTAAAAATATGTTTATAGGTGTTTGGTTTTTGAGAAATTTAATACTAATAGACAAAATCAAATGGTATTTTATAAAAATTACACATACCATAATAGAAATTGGAAAAAATCCTAAAGTACTTTGGATTCGGACATCCGAAAAAATAAAAAAAATAATTTTATATGGATTAAAGTTGATCATATTATGAAGTCATCACACTTCATTTCTATCATACAATGTTAATATCGTGATAATATTAGTATAATATTTATTATGTAAGTGGTAATATTTTAGGGAGTACCATTTTTCATGATATCTAATTGGTAACTAAGGATTACCTAAATGTTATGAATAACTATTTTGTAGGCTATGGATATGTATTTCAGTTTCATCAAAGAATATTATTGATTGATAGGTGTTATTTTAAGAGGACTATTCAAACTCTAGAAGAAATGTTGAGAAATTTTCTATGTATTTCAATTGAGTTTGGGATCAACAAATACCTTTGGTATAATTTTCGCATAACAATATCTTCCACAAAAAAATTCATATGGGCCTTTATGACACCATTAATTGTAAGATGAGAAGAACTCGAACATTATAGAATGAATTTTAGGAATGAAAGATATTATGACCAGATCTATTATTGGAAATGTCATAAAAGGTTTCATATCTTCAACATCACATTGTAGATCATCAAATTCAAAATACATATGCTGACAAATGAGGAAAAGAACTAGAGATTGAAGTGGAAATTAAGTTGTTTCTATTAATATATCCTTAAAATTGAGTGATCAGATTTGGAATAATGGGAATGTTAATCCCTCGGTATATTGGTCCTTTTTAATGTCATAATCATGATGGGATGGTAGCTTTTAGATGGTTTCTTCCACTAAATCAATCTCAGGCACATGATATGTTCCACGTATCTATCCTAAAATATAAATACATGATCTTCCCTGTGTACTAAAAATAAAAATTAATACAACTAGAGAATTATATTTCATATGATGAAGAAAAAATAGAGATTTATGTTATTAGAGAAAATGATATATGAATCAAGACCACTCATTTGGTTAATGTTTTATAGTTGAGGCACCCATTTATGGAATCTCTGGGGGCACCAATGGATGTCATGAGGTAGTGATATCTTCATATTTTATATCCATGTGATTAATTATGAGTGTGAAATTATTTTTAAGGAGAGAAGTATGTAACACTATATTATATTAAAAAATATTTCTTTTTAAATAATTTAATTTATTCAATAGATTTTTATTACATGAAAGTGTGAGTTTAAATGAAATATTACATGTTTTTATAACCTATTCATTAATTGAATGGGAATTAATATTAAAAACAAAATTATAAAATAAATATAATTTTCCAATTGAATATGACATCATTGGTATGTTCATATAAAATGATGACACATTTTTCAGTAATGTAACATTATTCTGTAAAAAATACTTTTCATTCAAAAATTATTTGTTCTAATTTTAATTAAATAAAATTAATTTTTAGTTTTCATATAATATGGATTTTATAAATATTAATTCATTATTTAATTATTTATTTAAAAATTATATTGAAATAATTTTGTCTGAAAACAATTATTTTTTAATTGAATAGTGAAAATACTTAATTTTTTTTAAAATGTATTATTTTAAAGTATTTACAAGTTAAACTTATTTTTTCACTATTATTAGATATTAATTTTTATTTTAAATTTCATATAATATAATTATATTTTTAAAATTGATTTTATACATAAATTTTTATAAAAAAATTAATGTTTTAAAACATCCTATTTACGAAAAAAATAATCCCAAGGGCCTCTTAAAAATTTTATTTTAAATTAATCTCGGAAACTTATTTGTTTTTAATTTTGAAAAATGCTTACAAAATTTAGATTCATATGGTAAAAATTTAGTGAATAAGAACTTTTATTTTTTGGCCAATATGAATAGTAACCATGGTAAATTTTGTAACCATATTAAATTACCTAATTTAGGTTAACAAAATTGATAAGGATAATAAAATTATCCTATCAAATGAAAATATTTCAGTGGTTAATTTGATTTCACCCCTAAAACCTAAGGATATAAATTATTTTTCCTAAAAAAATCCTTTAAATGAATAAGACTTTTATGTTTTTTAAATCAACGAAAGTCAGAAAAATTTACATTCTTTGTCTTAATTATACCTCATGTGATAGTATTGGGAAAATTTTATGTTATGAAAGGATAAAAATGTAATTTTTTAATAAAATAATCATATTTTCATGTTATAAACTTCATTTTGACATTTTGGTCCTCTTAGATGAGATTATGATTTTTGTAATATATTATTTAAAAAAAATTCAAAAAAAACACATTCATATTTTAAATAATATATCATTTTTACTGTTAGGTTATTGAAGATATATATTAGAATATAAATATCTCTATTTAATAAATATTATTTATCATCAACTTGGTATTTTATTTTAAATTATTGGTCAATAAATATGTATATTAAATTAGAACACAATGCTGATGCAATAATTATTTTATTAATGTAAATTTCATAAAAATGTTAGTAAAATTTTTACAAATATTATAAATTTTTATATTTAATTTAATGATTATATTTTTTATATGATAACGACTTCTTATGGTTCTAATAAAGTATTATTATCTATCTTGTCTTTTTATCATTATATTTTTTATATTCCATTTAATAAAAAGTGTCAATATTGACACAAAAACTATTTTATAAATATTATATTTTATTAAATTATTTTAAAATCATAAAATACCTATAAATATAAATTTTATTTATAATCTATTATTAAATTTTTTATACCGATAATTTATTTCTTAATTAACATTACCGAAATTGACATTAAAACCTTTTAATATTCATAGTTTTTTACATTAATATAATTGAAATAGGTTAAGAAAGGGTTAATCAAAATGATAAGGTTTAAAATTATATTAAATCATTTTTGAAATATTTTGTTTGATGTTATTAAAACAATATGTCATTATATATTTGAAACCACAACATTTTTTAGTATTTTTAATAATATTAAATTTATTATAAGTTAATATTTCTAGAAATTACAATTGTTTCCCACCCCTCAATTATAAAAGTGGACCACTTCTATCACATCATCACATCACATTGAGCCTTAATGCTCCACTATACCATACTAAATTATACTCTAAACTTCATATAAACAACTTATATGTTAATGGAATTTTAAAATACCAACCCAAGTGTCCCTAAAAAGATATCTAATAGAAGTTCATCTAAGAAGATATAATCATCTTTATCGACACTTTCAAGTTTATTTGGTGTTCTACATTATCATCTTGTATTGTTTCCATTGTACATTAATAACTATAGTATAACCTAAATTGTTAGATTTTATTATGATTATTGTACAACAATATTACACCTTTTATCCATCATCCAAAAAATAAAATCATTATTTTCATATGACATATCATCAGCACGTCGTGGTGTAATCTATTTTTAAATTAGAAAATTATTTGTATAGGAATAATGAAGTAAATAATATATATGTCTATATATTTATATGTGTGAAAATTGAAAAATTATATTTATTCATGGAAATAAATTAATTAAAAATCTACTTCCATAGAATTTTATAACAATTGGAAGTACATCATCACACATGCATATATACGGTCTATCCTCTCAATGATGTGATGTAATTAATTTTACATGTTCACCATTAAATATTTATTAAATAAATTTAATAAATGAATAAATTTGATATGTATTACGTTAATATAATTTTTTAATGATATAACTATATCATATTCCCAAAAACATTGACTTATAGGAAAAAACATGTATAGGAGGATGAAGATATTAACAATAGAAAGAAGGGTAATAATGAAATATTATTTACTAATGGGTGATAAGATGATATAAGAGGATCATATATGATATAATTATTATGAATATGGTTCTTGATTAAGTCAATAACATTATTTAGACCATTATACTATAATTTCATATATATATATATCATATAAATAAAACCTATATTATTGGTTAACAAAATGCCATTATTATCAATGGGTGTTTATACGTAAGATTATACTGGGGAATATTTTCCTTCCAAGATCCTGATTCTTAAAAATATTTTCCAAATTATTTTTAATAATCCTAAAAAAATATAAATGTCATTTTTACACATGCGTCAATATTTACTAAATTGTTTGAATGGGATATTTTTTTGGTTTCCAGACGAGTTTCTTTTTTATTGTTCCAAAAAAATGAAATTATTTTTTATTATCATATAATTTTTTTCATTTTTTTATTCATCCATGAATTATTAATTCCTTGAAGGATCATGTAAAAAAAATATTATTTTCATAGAAATTTCTCTGTTCCAGAATTTTGCTGTATTTTGGTAAAAATGTTTTCAAAACATAATAGATATTTTCATCAAGAATTATTTTCTAGTTATCTCATAATAAAATTTACATCCATGACCAAATTATATTATATTCTATATTCTTTGTTGGGGACATTTTTCAAGGATTCTATTCTTCTTAATTCAATGTTGTATTATTTTTATGAGGGAATGATATTTATGAAACCATTTTAATTTTCTTCAGTTATGTTAGAATTGATTGATATTTATGAAACCCATTTCATTCAATGGGTTTTGATATAATGATTGATATTTGTTTTTATGGAACAAATATATATAATTTTCCTCATTTTATGCGTGGGAGATATATCTCCCATGAAATGAGTTGGGTAAGGAATAATATCTTATGAGATAGATAGGATTGAAATAGAAAGTGAAAATTATTTACAAATTTAGGACTAGAATAGGAGTAAACTTTGTTCAGTAATACATGTCTGGAAGGAGTGATATCATTTTAGTAAGGGACATTTTCCACATTTATGTCATGGTAATGATCCTTCACTAAAATGAAAATGATATTTTATTTTTATGTGTGTGCCACAATTTCATGTCATAAGTTATATTCCCATGAATTATGTTCTTTGATTATTTTATAATTCATGTATTATTTACATATAAGATTTATTCCATGACTCAATATCATGATCCATGATACACATCATAAAATTTTATTTTTTTTTTCATGTTCTTAATCCCTTATTATTATGTTATCTTCATTTTTTACCTTTATTTGGTATCTAAGATCAAAAATTATAATGTATCTTTTCCACATGATATTATGAATGGTTTAAATTAATAAGTGTCATAAATGGTTTTGGATTGGATTAAATAAGTGGGATACGATGTAGATATTTTATTAAATACTTGTTTATATTTCCACACATCAAATTACAATAAAACAATAATTTTTATGCATGGTTTTTGATAGGTAGTGTGACAAATAGTCATCTATATATATGTAATATAAATGTGTGAATAGTATAGACCATTATAAGATCCATGGTCTACAACTCCAACAATCATAAAAAATCCCTTAAACATTCTTGTATCTATAAATATAAAGTTAACATGTTAATTGAAATTCTCATGTAGGGGATGAGTAATAAACCCTGGTAGGACACCACCAATGATTTTATACCATGTTTTTCTAGGTGTAATAGTTGTAGTACATAGTAATAATAAATTTTAAAATCTGAATAAAAAATATAAAACCATATACCAAGGGGTATTTCTATAAATTTTTAGACCCATAACCCTACCATACAATCATTGTACTAATAGAAGAATGAAAGTAATGGGCAGTTAGAAGTGAAAAAAAATCCAGAAGTTTCATAATAATGTCCCTAATATGAATAATGTAATAATGTTGTTTATGTCCCTTAGATCAGCATATCCATACAATATAATGAGTCTAAATTCTAGGTCGTCGTACTGTGTCTATACATCAGGTTGGGCTTCTAGTTTTTCATGACCCTAGCACTATTACAATAGATCTGAACTCCATTACATCCTACACCAAACCTGAATATAGGTCCATAGTCTCCATCATCACTAGTATAAAAGACTCCCACTATAAGTTATAATCATCACATGATTTCTCCCCAATTATGGGTAATAATAACAACATTTAATGTCAGGATTACATAAAAAATAGTATATAATAGAGAGGAATGAAATATAATGTCATCATGAATTTATTGTTGTGAAATACCAAAAAAATGACCAATTAAAAATATGGATAATAAGGTACTTAATAAAACTCATGGAAATATATGTTATTATTTTGTCTCATGGGTTACACAGCCAGCAACATGTGATCAAAATCAACAATGGTTAAAATGGAAATCCAATAAAAAAATTATATCAGAAAACATGTGTAAAAGGGATCCCCAAAGGGTAATGAACATACCATATCATGTTAATCAACCAAGAACAAAACATCTCATCAATGAATCAACAAACTAATATGTCAAACACCCATAATGAAAAAATTACATGTAGTTTAGTATTAGATCGTATAATATTAATCAAAAAATATTCCAAGAATAGATAATAAAGATATATACATTCCAATAAATCCATTCTAGAAGAACATTACTTTTTAGTTCCACTACAAAATCAATTTAGATGTATTTTGAAAGAAGGAATGCATATTCATAAAATATGTCTTTTGTATAATACTATATTGTAAATTCAATATCATGTTTTGGTAATGTAATAATGTATTTAAATATATCATTGACTAAAAAAAGTTATTCATCCGAATAGTGATGAATAATAAGAGATCCGAATGATATTTCTAATATATCTTACCCATCAACATCAATGTTCTTAATGAATTATGCTCTGGTAAATTTCATCCAATCTAAAATGATATTAAAAATGGATCAAGGTATAATTATATATCCAATATAAATAATATCTCTATGATGGTGATTTAAGAACACACCTGTTGAAAATCTATTATTTTTGGTATATCAAAATTATGGAAACAAATTTTTCAAAACACTAGATATGACATAGATTTTTTTGAATGGGAGAAAACATCATTGTTTTTTCATAAAAACATAGTCTTAATATGGATCCATGCACATATCATAAATTATATGAATGGTATTGAGTATATTCAAGGATATCTTACAATTATTTCATCCTCGAAACATTTTAACTTTGAAGGGGAAAGGAGATATGAATGGGGGAGTTATTAAGGAAAGAGGGAAACATAATATTTAAATTGTGTCCATTGATGTGAGAATTGAGACATTAAAAAGAGGTCAAAGAATATTGAATACAATATATTTGGTTCATTTGATGCACATTTAGACTGGTCAAACCGACCAACTGGTCGGTTTCTTTAGTTGTCTTGTTGTTCAACTAGTTGGTCAGTGGGATCTGTAGAAAAATTAAAAACAATTAGAATATCACAGGTTAGTATGTGGAAAATTTATAGCTATGTTATGGTCTTAGCCACATGAACAATAGAAATATTTAGTTCAAGGAAATTTATTCACAAAAAAATTCACTCCACAACCCAAATTATATATGATAATATAGAGAAAATAGAAATTTATAATTTATAAATATATTATTAATTAAAAAAAACTAGTATGACACATCAATATACCATGATTTGTTTTCTATACACAAATTCTCATTTCATGTTTATTTATTATCTTATATTTATACCTCTTCCATTCACCCATTTTTGATGTTATAATCCTTCCAATTATTTAATTACCATTCCATAGGATATGAAGAATAAAATAAAGTATTCTATGTGAAGTAGGATATCATGAGTAAATAATATTTCAAAAAAATATTTAATTTTTTTGAAATATATTTCTTATATATGAAATATCTAGTCAAAATATCCATATATGTTTTTGGGTGTTATTTATAATGATATTTATTGAAATAAAAGAAAATTAAATTAATATGTATGTTTGATAGGATTATGTTTCCTATTTTATATTAGTGTGTGGTATAATTGTTTTTTATTTATCTATATATGAATAATAAGATAATATATCATCAAACAACACGTGAGAATCCAAAAATGAAAGAGGGGAATTTTTCACTTAAACATGACATATCAGAATAATTTGATACATTAAATTTTTGCTTCCTTGTGTGAATAGTTATCAAGTATGGGTCTTCATGAACTTTTATCAAAATTTTCACATCTATTCTCACCTATACAGCATTGTTCATCCCTATCAATGGTTAACACATGTTTTTTTATTCAATAAACAATAAGATTTAGACAAGGGGAACAACTCTTAAGGATTTATTCTATTGATGAATATTATTTGAGCATGTTTATAAGTGACCTTCCATAGTTTAAATAATATAAGAGAATTATATTTTTATGAGTTAGCTTTACGCTATCACATCTTTTATATGGAGATGACATCATCCATTTTGGCCAAGCATCTCAAGGTACCATTTCGTTGATTACAACCCTATATTAATATTATGTGGATTCTGTAGACTCATATACAAGTAGGAGAAAATAAATTATTATGTTATGGATATGGAATAACTATTGGATGACAAAACAATATCAATATAAGGACTGGGGTAAGGATGGGATCTCTTCATTTTATTAACTCGGTGTGCCATTATTTTTGGGAAAGGTGAAGGTTCAATATTCTATGAATATTTCCCCAGGATTATTATTAAACTGGATATTGGGATATTAAAATTCATGTCTCAATATGAAAGTGTTTTCCTTGTAAATTCAATTATGAATTATACATTTTTTTTCTTATTCATTTAAAGGTGGAAAATAATTATTAGAAATAAATTCAAGGGTTCGATAAGTAATTTTATTTGGACTAAACATACAAATGAAAATATTCTTATTACTGTTACATGGATAGAAAGAATAAATGATATGTAAATTGGAGGATCGAGAATTAATGATTTATGTATTTTAAATTATTATATTTTTCTGAAATGTACATGGAGTCTCTAGATCTCTAATGACCGGCTTTGTGACTTCCTCTCAAATAGGTTGAAAATGAAGTTTCTGAATGGATGCAGTCATCACCTGGTTTCTTATGATTGGAAAACAAAGTTTTGGTACTTCAATCACATTATGTAGAACACTCTCTTGATAGTGAGGGAACAATCTAGTCTCTACTATTGGAGTAGCTTCTGGAAAAGTATCCCAATCAATGGCACCGTCACAATTCTTGATAACAGATCATACCTTTCTATTGGTAATCTCCTAATGTATATAAAACAATATGATTTTTTTCCAAATAAAACCGGGAACGAAATAAAAAATATCATTTTTGTGTATGTGGATACTCTCGTATGGGGTCCCAACTGTAATGGTAATTTAAATGTGAATGAATTTTATAATATTTAGTGTTCTAGATACTCCCCTAAACCAATTTTTTTAACGATTATTATAACATTTTATTCATTCATCATGATTTATTCCTCTTTGGAATATATTTATGAAAAATATTCCTAACCATGATAAATTATGCAGGGATGTATATTATATTTTCTAATAATGCCTTATATTCTAGAGAAATGAAGAAAATACAAAATAGTACTTTTTATTTTGTCTTCTCATATTACATCTAGAATAATTTTGGTAGTCTTTTTGGGTTGAAACTATCAACTGACATTAAGAATAAGTAACCCATGCTCTCAATTTTATCCACTTGATTGAGTGATTAGGTTTATAATTTGTTGTTGGTAGTAGATGCATTAATTTTTAATACTATATTTAAGGCATGAAATTAATGGGATTTTTATAATCATCCTCCTTCCTAATATAACAATATGATTATTTAAAAAAGATATTTTTGTTGATTTGAAAGTATATACTAGGGAAATGAGTAACATTTTTTAAGACCTGAAAATTCAGAGAACTCTAGTTGATATTTAATGATCCAAACATCTATTTTTTTCTTATATTTTTTCATTATATTCCTCATCCTAACTTGTAGTTCAATGTCGATGGTGATGGTGGACCAGCTAGTATGTACGGTCCCTTAGAATGTACAGTTGTTTTTGCACCATCAAGGGTGTGTCGAGGGATGACATTAAAATTTTATTAGGACATCATTTTTCTATGATGATGAATTGTGTTCTATGATATATTATAATATATATGTTTTTTAATATAACTATGATTATTTTTTTATGTTTTATGACTCTAAAATTGAAGTTATATCCTTAAGAAAAGAACAGGAGATGTTTCATAGAGGATATTTACATCATTAGATTCAGTGCATTGATGAGGTATAGAAAATGGACATGTTTTCTTCACATGTCTAAAAGATATTAAGAAAGTGTTATGATGATTTTTCAAATAGGGAGGTCATGGATATGATAACCATATTTTTTTCTACGGACTAGATTATTTTGTAATGTTGGTAGATATAACAACCCTTCTCATTATTGCACACATAAGCCTGATTTAATACACAAACATTAACTTAAGGAAACAATGAGGATTGGGAGGTCTAGTGTCATAATAAATTAGGTATATTAGAAAAAAAACATAAAACATAGATCACAATATTCTTATTTAAAACTTATCTTACATGGCCAAAACCTTCCATCGTACATAGCATTTCATTGGATAACCTAACATCATGCATTAGAAAAGCGTAATATACAAAGCACAGTAACAAAGTAAAAAGGAATAACGTAACGAATATAGTGAATATTAGGAAATGGGAATATCTATGGGTTACAATAAATGAATGAACATAAAGGCATGATATAGCATGATTATCATAAACTCAAAATGTGACAATAGAATTTAACATGTTCTTTTCATGAGCTAAGGCTCATTGCACATGGAACATGAGTAAACCCCCAATTTAATTGAATAGTCTGCAGTAAAACCTCATTAAACATGAATTAGCATGTATAAACCCTCATTTCACGTGAATTATCATGATACTACAATTTACCCAAAGCATTGGAGCACTATCACAGTGTAGTCTTAATAATTATTTCATTTAATACATAAGTGTTCCACATAGATAATAAAACATGGATTCCTTAAAAATCTTAAATTATTTCAAAAATAATAGATGTGGAATAAATGACTGTAATTACTCAATCAACATTTACATGTTCTTAAAGGTTATTACCCGTGATAGGGGAATGGGTGTGGTATTCACATAAAGGATGATTTTGGCATGGAAATTTTGGTGTAACTTCGGCAGCATAATAATGTCAAATAGGAATCATAAAATATGTATATGAACGATAAATGAGCATCTCATCACATATACATGAAATTTATAGTAATCGGGATTCATTTAATATAATATCCCAGCATATGTAATGGAATTTATTTTCAAAATATAAAATAATTTATTGATTGTAAACAAAGAGAGAAAAAAATTTTACAGAATTTTAGCATGGTAACAGGAGTAAATGGGAATAATTTATGAGATATAAAAGGTAAATAATTATTGAAAAATAAGGATTGTAGTATGTGTGAGGTTTTAAATCATATCCCATAATTTTTAATTTAAAATAAATTGGTATAAAAATATAAAAACAATTGGGAAAAAATGAGAAAGGGAGAAATTCATTACATGGATGTGTGATCCTATAGGCTGGGGAGAGGATTGAGAGAGGCTTATTAGATTCTTAGGGATCCTTATTAGGATTATAGATAGAGTAGGTAAGAGTTTGGTCAAGTACAATGGTTTTTATTGAAGAGTAATGATACATTGAGAGGGTTTATATAGCAAAAGAATGAAAATTATTTATTTTTTCGGTTTTGGACTCTACTCATTAAACTAATCAAGAATAAAAACCCATGGTTTTTTCCCATTATTTTTTCCAATGGGGGGTGGAAAAATTATTTTATAAGTTCAATGTCCAAACATCTTAAAATATTTGGATTTCTTATATGGAGGTGAGTTACACTCTCAAAGAAATCATTCTAAAAAGGTAAAATATTTTATAAGTCTTGGAGGGTCCACTATAGCACCATAAAATTAATCAAACAAATTAAAATCACATCATTTAAATGTAAAACAAATATGGGTCGAAAACCCTCTTATATTATTTTATTATATCACTAATGGGTCATTATGATGTCATAAAACACATTATATATCTTACGATATTAAATTTTCACCAAAAAAATTAATTATCTCAAAAAATTATGAAAAATTCACCATTAAATAATTTCAATTCCCTTAATAAAAAAATAATATTAATTTTATCAAAATATTTACTCAATATGTGAATTTTTACTTTATAAAAACTTGATATTTATCGGAATATCATGGTTTTTGACAAAAAAAATATTTTATTCCTAAATAAAAATTAAAATTGTATTCATAGAATTTTATATGACCATTTATATTAAATAAAAATTAATTCAGTAATAATATTTTAATAAAATATTATTTAATTAAAAAATCCATTAATTCATTTAAATAAATTTCATAATTGAATATTAACTGAAAATATTATTTGTTCATTAAAACACTTTACAAATTAACATTAATAAAATGAATGTATATTCTTTATTTAATAAAAAACTAATGCACATAATCATATTGCTAGTGTCTTGTTATATAACCAATTATAACACCAACATGAGACCTAAGGGTAATGAATGTGTTGGTGACAGACTCTTGGGGTGCCTCAGATAACATCGCTCGGGTGGTAATCTCTATTAAATTCCACTTCTCCCAAAAGTGGTTATGTTCAAGAATAACCTGTTGAATATCAGCTTGGGATTGGTCAAGAGAGATTCAGAATGATCCTAACTCCTTCCACAGCTCTAAAATATGGGCTTCTGGTGTTGAAAATCTACTGGATGAAACCATTACATCCTTTGTCTGAGTAAATTGAATTTGTTAAGGTCTTATATTTATCCTAATCATGTGATCACTGTTAAATGTCTATATTATCCATGGTAATTGTTTTTATGTTATATTAAAATCCAAAATCACAAAACATGTATGTTCATTTGTTTTAAATAACCATTTTACATAATAGGACCTTTAATTACATCAAGGGTAATTTTCATTAATAAAATTTTGGGTCGTTAAAATATTCCCCCATTATGAAATTTCTCCATCGAATTTTAGTTTTCTAAAACTAAAATAGATGTTGGTAACTCCTCCCCATCACATCCTCTAGTTCTGGGGATTCTTATTCAAGCATTTGGTTTCTCCACAACACTTTGATAAGGGTCATTGTCTTTTTTCGTAGAACTTTTTACCTATGATCGAAGATCTCCACTGGAATATCTTCATAGGAGAGGTCATTTTCCAATGGTATGATATCAAGATTGAATACATCTAAAGGGTTAAGAATATACTTTCTCATGAGTGATACATGAAATACATCATATACTTGAGACTGGTTTGGTGGGAGTTCTTGTTGATTGTCCATTGCTTCAATATGGTCATGGATCTCAAAAGGGTCGATGAACCTTGGAATAAGATTTACCTTATTCCAAAAACTCATATATATCTTCCTTGGTGATATAAAGAGGAATATCATGTCTCCAACATCATACTATATCTCTCGTCGAAAATTTTCTGCACAACTTTTATGTCGACTCTAAGAAGCTTTAATTTGGTGCTGGATGGTCTTAACCTTCTCCATAGTTTCTTTAGCCATTTATAGACCTAGGAGTTTCCACTCCACAAATTCTTCCAAACATGATGTTGTTCTTACCCTCATACCATAAATGGATTCATAAGGTTCCATTTGGATGCTTGAGTGGAAACTATAATTTTAAGAGAACTCAACAAGATGAATATGTTGATCTCATCCTCCTTTGAGGTCCATTGAGCATTCTCTCAATATGTCCTCATGTGTTTGGATAGTCTTCTCATTTTGTATATTAGTTTGAGGATGATAACAAGTAATGATTTTCAACATAGTATTCAGATCATGTTGGAGAAACATCCAGAACATAGCAGTGAATCGTGGATCTCGATCAGATACAATAGATAGTGGTACTCCATTCAGATGTTCCACTTCTCTGATAATTATTTATTCCAATTGATCTAATGATAAATCCTCTCGAATTCTAATGAAGTGTGTTGTCTTTTTAAGATGATAAACTACATCACAGATAAAATTGTTTCCTTTTTTTGTCTTCATATTTCTGGTGACAAATTCCATGGTGATGTTATCCTATTTACATGTTTTAATGGCTGATGGTTGCATCATCCCCTTATAATTGCTCCACTCATCATTCACTTGTAGACACAGCAGGTACTTTGATGTATACCTAGTGATATCATTTTTCATTTTATCCCACCAATAATGCTCTTAGAGATCTCGATACGTCATTGGGTTCTTGGGTGAATGGAGAAATTTAAACTTTGTGCATAACCAAAATCTTCATTCTATAACTCCAGATTTTATAGAACACATAGTCTTGACCAAGATCACAAAATTTCATTTTCATTAACATTGAACATCGATGATTTCCCTTTTCGTATAGTTTCCACAACCTTCTGAAACCATTATCTTCATTTTGAGCATCCCTTAACCTATCCCAATGATATAGTTGAGAAACCATTTTAGTAATAGATATAAGATGTTTCCTTAATTATTAATTTCATGTCCATCTTCATTAAATCTATGAATATTGGATCATTTTAAATTATCTTTAATGATATAATCACTGTGTCTTTTCTACATAGAGCATCCTCCACCATGTTTTATTTCCCAGGGTTGTAATGGATTGAGCATTTATAGTCTTTGATCAGCTCTAACCATATTCATTAGATCATGTTCAACTATTTATATTTAAATATTTACTTGTTGCGTTTGTGATCCATAAATATTTCACACTTCTCCCCAATGAGGAAATGTCACCAAATTATTAAAGTGAATATTACTAGATCCAACTCCAGATCATGTGGTGGATATTTCTTCTCATGAACTTTTAATTTCCTTGAAGCATAAGTAATAACATTGCCATTTTGCATCAATACACAAACCATGACCTTCATCGAAGCATCACAGAATACTAAACAATATTCTCAACAAGTGGGTACTATGACCATGGGTGAAATTATAAGCTTCCTTTTCATCTCATTGAAGCTATCGTCACATTTATCACTCTAAGAAAACATGAATCCCTACCAGGTTAGCTTGTTAAGAGGGTTGGAAAATCGTGAGAAAAATCTCAAAAATCAGAAATATTATCCAGCTAACACAAGGAAGCTATGGATATATTTAACTGATGTTGGAATCATCCTTCCCTCACTTCATGCTGTCTGGGAGGTATCCATATATATCCCATTTTATGAGATGATATGACCCAAGAATGCAACTTCCTTCATCCAGAACTCACACTTGTCATACTTTTCATAGAGATTATCCTTTCCCACTGTCTCTAGTACAATTCTTAGATTCCCCTCATGCTCCTCCATAGTTTTGGAGTATATTATGATATCGCCAATAAATACTACCATACATTTTTCTATGTAATATCCAAAGAATCAATCCATCAATTCCATGATGATTATTGGAGCATTAGTGAGTTCGAATGATATTACTAATAATTAATAGTTCCCAAACCTTGTATCAAAAGAAGAATTGGGGATATCCTCCTTCTTCACCCTTACATGTAAATATCCAGACCAGAAATCCACCTTGGAGAAGTATTTTCTTCCATGTAGCTGATCAAAGAAGTTATCAATTTGGGAAAAAGGTTAATTTTTCTTTTTTCATGATTTTGATGAGATCCCGATAATCAACGAAAATGTTCATTGACCCATCCATCTTCATAATGAAGTGGACCGGTGAATCACATAAAGAAGAACATGGGCATATAAACCCTGTATCTAGATTCTCCAATAGTTGTTTCTTTAGCTACTCATCCTCAAAAACATCTATTCTATACAAATTCTAGTATATTTGTAAATCTGCATGTATAATACCAATCGATAATTTTATATCGCTTCTATAAGAAAGACAAGGAAATTACTTAGGAAACACTTCAGGTAATTACCCCACAATAGACATGTCTTTAGGGATGGTTTCTTACATAGACATAATCATATGATAATGATATGTGTGCTGATAGTTTATTAATATCCTTGATTGAGATGATGGTGCAAAAGAAGATTCATCCCCTCCTTTCACTTTTATCGAATCATGGGTCTATTATCTATATGGAGAGTGATTTCCCTCTCATGGAAATTTATGTTGGCTCTATATAGGTAAAAAAATTACATGCTATGAATTAGATCAAATTCAACAATATGGAATATGGAGAGGTTTTCTGGGAATTCCAATCAACAAATTGTGATAGAGGAGGTGTTATATTCATGGGATGCAATGATTTTTCCTTTTTCCCTTCTCCTCGACATCTTTACCTATGGGATTTGTGGTGGTGTTGGGATTTTTTCATAGAACAATTTGGATATAAAATAATTCCAAGAATCAAAATAAAAAATTTTGTTCTCTATTCATGAATGAATACTAGATTACTTGTCACCACATCATTGTCGGGGTTCAGTTCAGTAGTTGGGATGGAAAAAAGCTCACCCTTTCTACATTTGAGGTTTTTGGTTGCCTATGAAAACCCTTCTCATAGGCCAATTGTTTATAAGGTTCACTGATTCTTTTTAGTTTATATAATAAACAATGCATTGAGGTTTGAATGGAGCATTCCACTCCTCTTTCAGAGGAGAGGGTATTTATTTTTAGTTGTTAATGGCATGTTTCCCTTCCCTTCCAAACCTAAAATATTTCCTCTTCCCCGTCAGGAAAATTTCAAGGTGCTTCATTCCACACCATTGGACAGTGGGTTTTTGGAATTTCTTACCTCTGTTGGATTTATCCAATGGAAAACCAGAATTAAAGTCCACATTCTTCTTCTTATCAATAAGATACACCTGATATTCACCGATATTTATTTCTCTTTTGAGGGAAAATCAGAAATTTTCCTCATACCTCTTGATGTCAAAGATCGCCAAGGATTTTCGAAGGAAAGGTTGTATCCCACCAAATAAGAGTTCCACATTACAATCAGGGGTAATAAAAAATAAGAAGGAGTATCGTGCCATACTTGTTATGTATTCATTGCAAACTATGATTGATTATTCATCTTTTTTCATGAGAAACATGAAGTCTCTTTCCATCTAAAGACAAAGGGTGCATGTGAAACATTTATCGGAAAAAAATTTCTAGAAATATTTCCATTACAATTTCTCTATATTTTCCTCATGATTAATGTTTTCTATAAATGTCCACCATTTATCATCTTCACCCTCCATAAGATAAAAATATAGAAGTTGTTTTCTTGTTTGGAACATTGTAGGATGGAGAAGATCTTCTGAATGGATTTGAACCATTTTTCAGCAATTGATGGATCAGATGCTCCATTAAAAGTAGGAGGAATTGGTCACATTGAGATATAGATTGTATCTTGTTCGTTCTAAAAGGGATTTGAACATTCTTTATTGACCCTTGATTCTATTAAAAATGTGAGTTAAGTAAGATATTATTATGAAAAGGCTTGTGATTCCTGCTCCCATTGGATTGGAAATCTCATTAGAACATTCATCACATTGATCATTGCATCAGATGTTAGCCCGAATCATCCTATTAACAATAATTGTCTGGAAGGAAAGTAATGATACATGTAACAAAAAAAGGGTAAAATAATGACAAAATGTATAACATATAAATTACATTTATTTCCATAACTATGGAATTTATAGTCTTCAACATAGTTTATCCATGATCTAATTCCCATAATATATTCATAGGGTCATTTTCTTATTCCCTTTAATAATGGTTCATACTAAGATTATGAATTTACCAAATCATATCCCCCATAACTGTCATAACCAATAGTGAAGCAAGGCTTTCTATCGTGCACCAGTTCCTATTCAAGTCTTGCTCAAAGTGGTGATTTTTGTTTTTACACCTAAATACATATGTGCCGAAGCCATGTCTACTTTTTCGTATCAAGAAAAGGATGTATTTTAATGATAAACCACTTACTATATACTCACCAATTTTTTTTGATTTTTTATTATACATATTCTTATCCCTTAGGTCTTCACTTGGGTTTTCTAATCCTAATCCCAAAAAATTGCTACACCTATCATCTGTTAGCAACTATAATAACCTTTATCATTAATAAACACCTAAACATAATTTATTACATAATAAGACATTTAATAAAACTATGAGGATAGAGAGGTCTAGTAACTTGGGAAATTATATATAACAAATTGGAACATAATGCAAAACATCTTTATTGAAAAAATATTTTACATGACCACGACATTCCTTTATTTTAGCATTACATGGGATAACCTGAGGACATGCATAAGAAAAGTGTGAGATATAATGTCCATTAAGGTTTTAAACAAGTCATAACATGAAAAATATTATACATTTTTGGATATAGTCATATCAATGGAGAACAATATAATCATTAATATAAGGGCATGTTATAGCATGATTATCATTACATGGAAATGTGGAAACAACATTTAACATGATATTAGTTTGATCTATGGCTCATTTCATATAGAACATTATTAGAACATTTTTGAACATGAATTAGAATGATTAAAACCTCATTTCACTTGAATTAGAATGAGGAAATCCTCATTGAAATCGACATATCAGGATACTACTCTTTACCTAATTTATTTGATTGCTATTAGGGCGCAACCTTCGTAATCATTTCAATTCATGTATAAGTGTGCCTCATAGATCACACAACATGGATTCAATAACCATAATAATTTATTACACTATGAAGAGATGTAGAATACATAAATTAGAGTGCTCAATCAACTTGTACATGTGAATAAAGGAAATTACCCTTGACAAAGCAATGGGTATGGTAGTCACTTACACGATGATTTGTTTCATGGAAATTATGGTTTAAATTTGGAAACCTAATAACATATAACAGAAATAATAAAATGGGTTGATGAGAGTGAAAGTGGTCTCTCAAAACATATAAATTAAACTGAATGTAAGGGGTCATAGAATACAATATCCTATAATATGTAATTGAATTTGGATGCATAATATAAATGAATTTCGTG
Source organism: Viscum album (assembly GCA_963277665.1). Taxonomy (NCBI): domain Eukaryota; kingdom Viridiplantae; phylum Streptophyta; class Magnoliopsida; order Santalales; family Viscaceae; genus Viscum; species Viscum album. Next base: position 1,986,711,696 of record OY728119.1, read on the forward strand.
AATGTAAATGAGGAGAGAGAAATCATTTACGGTATTTCATCCTGGTAATAGGTGTATATGGGAGGTAGTAATGAGAGATAAAATGGTATCTCATCATTCTAACATAATGAGGGTAGTATATGGGAGGTTCAAAATCATACCCCAAAATCATTATTTGAAAAAAATGGTATAAAAAAAATTTGGACACAAACTGAGAAAGGAAGAAACCATTTACATTGAAGTGTGATTCCAAAGGTTTGTGAGAGGCTTAAAAGATTAATATTGAGAGTATGGGAATCCTTGGGAGGATATTAGAGAGATTATTGTAGAGTTTTTTCGACATCAAAAGGTTTTGATTGAAGAGGAATGGTTAATTGATTAGGTTTATAATGAAAAGGAATGAGAATTCTTTATTTGTTTAGGTTTTGGGAACCACACATTAAACTAATCCAAATCACAACCCATCCAATGGTTATTCCCATTGTTTTTTCAAAAGGGGAGTGAAAAAAGTTATTTTATAAGGCCAATGGCTGAAAATCATAAAATAACAGGCGTTCTTATTTGGCATTGAGTCACACTATCAAGGAAATCATTTTAAAAAGTTAAATATTTTATAAGTCGTGGGGGTCCACTAAGGCACCATATAATTAATAAAACAAATATAAAATCACATTATTTAAATTTTAAAACATATGTTGGACGAATATATGTGTTATAGTATTTTATAAAATCACTATTGGGTCATTAGGATGTCATAAAACTCATTGAATATTTAAACGATATATAATTTTTGACCATAAAGTTGACTATCTCAGAAAATTATGGAAAATTCACCATTACATATTTTTGACATCTAGAATCCAAAAATGATATTCATTTTATCTCAATAATTTTCTAAATATGTGATTTTTTCTTTTAAAAATACTGATATTTATTGAAAATTCATTATTTAAAAAAACAACTTTTGAGCCTTAATAAAAATTCCGTTTGTATTCATAAATAATTATATTATAATTTCTATTTAATAACATTAATTTAGTGATTATATTTTTTAAATAATCATTAAATAAAAAATCCATTAATTCATCAAAATATATTTCCTAATTAAATATTAACTAAAAAAATATTATTAGTGCTTTAAAAACCATTTACCTAGAAAAAAAGAATAAAACGAATGTAAATTATTTATTCAATAAAAAACTAATGCACATAATCATAGTTCTAGGGTCTTGTTACATAACCCTGTATAACACACAAATAGAACATAAGGTTAAGCCGTTCAATGGTGACAGACTTTTGGGGTGGCTCAGATAACATTGCTCAGGTGGTAATCTCTATTAACATCCACTTCTCCCGTAGGCGGTTCCCTTCAAGCTTAATATGTTGAATCTCGGCATGGGATTGGTCATGAGAGGAGCCTAGTGACGCTAAATCCTTCTAGAGATATGAAAAATGGGCTATGTATTGGTCAATTCCACTAGATGAGTCCATGTCATCCTTTTTCTGAGTAATATGGTTTTCTAAAAGCCCTATACTTATAACAATCATGTGATCACTGTTCAACCGCTATATTAGAAACTATAACAATTATTAACGTTATTTTAAAATCCAAAAACATAAAACCAAGGAAACGTATATGATTTATATTATCATTTTACATAATAAGACTTTTAATTAGATCATGATGAATTTCCATTAATAATAGTTTAGGTCGTTACGGTGGAGGAATACATGTGGGTATAAATACCCTCTCATATTTATAAATCCTCTTATTACACATGAACACTATTTTACATTTTTTTTAAAAACATACAGGATTTTCTTACATCCTAGACCTTCTTGGTAATACCCACTCCTGAAACATTGGTTTTGGTAAAGGCCGGAAAAATAATCATGAAATTATGGCGGTGATGAGTTCAGTAAATTTTTTTATATATTATTGGATACCAGTTCTATGAATTCATTCATGTATTGAAAACCATTTTATGATAATTAATGAATTTCTGTAATGATTAAATATCATAATATTGGGTAAAACCAATAGTGTTTTGTTATTTTCATCATATGTGTATAAGTCATAAAAAAAATATTTTTGGGGGAATTTCCATCATGAAAAACATATATCCAGTATGTGAGTCCATATAACCAGTCATGATGAATATTTGATCCAAATAGTGAGTGGATAACTCAATTATTAAGACATGTATATTATTCAGCAATATTTATACATAGTAGAAAATAGCTTTTCAGTTTTCACACAAAAATATTTATTTATTTGTAAATATATCTCATACATATTGGTATAGGTATATCAATAAATCCTCAAAAAATGGAACATATTATGTTAGAGTAATTGAAGAAACCACTCTATAAGGATCGAGATTAGGGTTTTACATATCCCATTAATTTATCTTGGGGTAAAACTTTTTATTTTATATTTAATCATGTTGTATTAGTTTGATTCTACTTTTATGAAAATGAATTATACAAGATTATAGTAATAAAAAATTTTGTCTACCCTATATTTTTGAATTTTTTGTTTTACAAATAGGGTATCAATATTTCTCAATGATTGAACAAGGATATAGATATTCTAATTAATGGTGAAATGAGATAATTTACAAAAATTGAAATTTCAAAAAACATATCGAAATAACGTAATCATTGTGATTAAATTAAAACATAAAAATTCCCCCATTATGACCATAAATCTAATTAAAATTAACATAATAATTTACCATGATCAATTTGTGGTATTCATTGTAAATGTTACTCTTATTTAATTGAAAATAAATTTAGAGAATGATGATTATTTTAGGATTTTTCTACCGGATATGTGAAAAAAGATATTATGTTATAATGTTTTACAAATTATATTATTCCTGAAAAAGATTCATTGTTTTTTCATATAATCAAAATTGAGGATATGCCTATTTATCCTTCCATGATGGTGATATTGGGAAAAAGGAATATTCAAACAACATTAAATGTGAATCCTTGAAGTCATTATTCAGATAAATATTAATATCAATTTATATGAAATTTCTGATGAATTTGAAATACTTTATACAAGATAACCCAAAACGGTGTTAAGTTACTTTATATAAAAGATTGTTATGAAAAATACAAGGAGCATAAAAAAGGTTGGTCATTGAATATAAAATCACATAACCGTATAGTGTGAAGGTGTTTTTAATATGTAATGATTCCAAATAAAATGGAATGAGATCCAAATTCATGATTAAAATATACTTTTGTAGCATATGATCAGTATCAATTATGGTTAATGAGATATATTACTTGATTCCATATTTAAATCTAGACGTGTTAATATTTTCTTTATAGAAGGGAATGAAACAATGATATTGTGAATGATATTAAATTTATATATGAATATATTTATTGATGACATGATCATAATATATATTCACATAGATTGAGTTTAACATGAATCAACGGATATGGTAGGAGTTGACAACCTAGTATCATTTATTAATATATAATATCATAATGGGGAGAAGAATAAGGTGATAGTTTCTATGAGTAGGAAATACCATGCTACCTTAACCATGATGACGATTGAAAGAGACCCAATACTCATGTATTTAATAAACATTGACCTTGATTTTATGAAAGTATGTGAGAAATAGTATATTTACCAAATGACTGCTCAACCATAAATATATTTAATGATAAAGGAGGTATAAAAGGAGGATGTAGAGAAATAAATGATGTTATATAATGATATAGAGTTAACCATAGACAATGAATGGAATTAAATGATTTAGAAATCCAATTTTCTTATAAGAAATATCATAATTTATAATGAATATATTTTATTATACACAAAGATCACCATTCCTTACCTATGCTCGAATCAAAAAGATATATAGAGATGTCAGGGATTATATATAAGGGAACAACATGAAGATGGAGACATTTAAATTTAATTATGTATATAAATTGTTTAAGGATATTATGAAACCATTACACATAGTAGAATAAAAATTGTAGAACATCAACATGGATTTCATTATTGGTCTTTTTATGATTTTAATGGACATTGGTTCTTTTGAGTTACAGTTAATCTCCTTACGATGTAATCAGATTTAATTTTTGTTTAATAAGATATACTACTCAATAAAATATCTTTGATGTAGACAATGGAATAGATATTTGATATTGGATTTCAACTCACAATTGTATATGATCATGGTCCATGTTTTACCTTGATGTGTAGGAAATGTATTCATTGTGTATTTTATATAAATCTGAGTTATATCAAGTGTTATAATCATAAAACTGAAATTCATTAAAAAAGTATCATTCAATATGTAAAATATGTGATGATATCATATTCATTGGATTTCAATTTAGTTTCTTATAACCAATATAACAACGTAACATATAATTTTTGTTTCCATTTAAATAATCCTGAATTATTAGAATTATTAATTTATATGAAACACTCAGTCTAAATCAACAATGAAATAGTATACCATGATGACCTAGTGATTAGATTATATAAATTAATTATAATACCAAGGTAAAAAATATTAATAATGGAATTATATAATAAAAATTTATTGATTAATGTATAACAGAAAAAATAAATTTTTTTATATATGGTCATTTTATAAATCAAAAATATATTTTAATCTAATGGATGTTATAAATTTTATATGGTGATATAATAATTTATTTATACAAACATTTCAAATATAATGACAGGAAAATATTATCACTTTTAGAATTAGTATATCCAAATAAACATGAGATGATTTCTTTTGGATTTTTCCAAAAAAAAATTTCATTGAATACTGAAAAAACCAATCTAATTAAAAACACAATATTGCAACAATGATTGAAAAAATTATTATTTTTAAAATAAATCTAAAATTTAATTATTAATATTTTATTTAAAATAATTCATTAAATGAAATCTGAATACTATTTATAATTAATTTTTGAATAAAATTTTTTAAAACAAAACAATGAATTATTATACAAAATAACTTTTCAAAATATTTTTTTGAATTATTCTAAATGTAATTTCATAAAATAATAGAAAAGGAATTTTAAAAATAGAATTTCTTATTTTTGAATATTAATTATCTAATTTTTTATTGATGGGAATTTTAGTATTTGGCATAATGAGTAGTATAAAAATAAAAATGGGTTACTAAGGTTATGGTTAAAATTGGTTTACCATGTATTTAATAAATGATATAAATTTAAATTGTCCACATAAATCAGTCTAAATTAGAATTTATAGGAATATATAGACCCAATATAATATTCTCTTCAATGATATGTCATTTTAGATCGATTAATATTTAATAAAAAACTATTATATTTGAATATTTTTAAAAATATTAATCATTTCAACTACCCCACTTATAAAAGGACTCCCCTAATTATTTATTATCATTTAATCATTATCCTTTTTGAAAAAACATTACATTAACAAATAATTTTCTAGAATCCCTCCCCATAACATTTTGGTCCTTTATTGATTGGAATTCTTTCAATTCCAATCATAATTTATATGTCAACATTGGTTTCTCAAAGAACAGGTATAACACTCTACCGAGTATGATCAATATCATATTTTCTTAAAAATAAAATAAACCATATCTATCAACAATATCAAGATAAATTTAGTATTAAAAATATACTGATGTGTTATTATTATGATTGAAAAATCATTTTCCACATCAATATAATCAAAAGGAAAAATGAAAATATCGATCTTGTGTATAAATGGAAAACCACCTCCACATAGTGAAAAGAGTAATTTTTCATTACCCAATCAAATGGATAATGATAAATATGAATTTATTAATATTATATGAAATTTTTATTTAAATTATTATTTTATAATGATAAAATATTATATAAATTTGATTATTTATTTTTTTGATGGAATATAAAAAAATCATTTGTGTATATGTACAAAATACCACATCCATGTACAGTGTAATTTATCTATCTATCAACAAATGTTAAAAATAGTTATATATATATATATATAATAATATATTAGATTTGTAAAATAATTAAAAAAATTTGATGATGTAACCATGATCAATTTAGAAGTATTGGATCTTCTGAAATGAAACTATAATGAGAAAGAAATAATTAAACTCCAAAAATATTTATTTAAAAAAAATTGGTAACAAAACGGGTTTGAAATGTCATAAGGGTATCATTAAATATATGATAATTATTAATATAATTCAATAATAGATTCATTATAATTTTTTAAAATTTATGTGAGGATGGAATTCACATGAAGTAATTCAAACATGAGTTATGGGTTTTATGTTACAATATAATATTTTGAGATTATTTATGATTATATCTATATAGAATAAATAATATTATATATCTCTAAAAAATATAATTAAATTTATACTTCTATGGTTATTTAAGGAGAAAACATTTTTTCGTTTCATTTTCTTGTCTTTGTGCACTTATCTAAATGAAAGAGTTTTTTAATGAACAACAATAATTAATTCCCCTTTCCATATGAAATCTATTTCTTCACAGTCTATATTATTAAATAACTTTCTCTACATTTTTACTAAATTTATGAAATTATTTATTAATTATATTTTTACCCATTTTATTCTTCTATATAATCTGGATTAAATGAATCATTATGTCTTATCCGAAGGAGGTTATTATTACTAATGGGTTGAACATAATCATGATTTTATTATATACCACACCAATATATTTTACCACTATCATTACTAAACTTTTAATTTAGGATGATTTGAAAAATATTTCATGGATACTTTCAAATAATATTTTTACCTTAAAAGTATTTACATTTTTTAATTTAAATATTTGATTTCAACATGAAATTCTTATTTTCACTAATAAATATTCCAGTGATATTTAAACTCTATTATCATATGCAATATAATCCTTCATTATTTATAATGATTTACTAGGGATATGATAAAAAATGACTTTATTTATTCTTTAATTTTATGGTTTATGGTTATCATGATGATTTTTTAAAAGTTCATTTTTGAATGTGTTAACATATGATGAAAGGATAAATTTTTTCACGATCTAATTGTAAAAATAATTGTTGTCACATCGATGTTGTTGTCCAATATCTATAACTATAAAGGTTTTAATTATCACAAATCATTTCATATATTAACATATATCTTATATTATGAAAAAATAATATGTTAAATATCAGATTATTTAATTAATAGAACCATCTATGTGTGCTTAAATATAAACAAGATTCTAATTGTTTATCTATGTGTAATTATGAGGATTAATAGTTTCCATATTTATTGAAATTACAAGACAGATCATAAAATATTGTCTAAGTATAAGTCACTCACTATTAGACAAAATTCCTAATGACAGTCATATCAAAAATGCATACTTCAAATTGTCTATGTATGTGGAGCTGACACCGTTGGAATAGACTCAACGTGGATGTGAAACTAATAGACAAACGAGTCACCTTTGGACCTGACACCATCAGATAACATGTGTCACCATTTTTTCAACTGACTCATTGACATAAGGAAGGACTCGAAATTTACATGAGTCATTGTTAGTTCATATGTCACATTGATGATCGGTCTCACCGATACGGATGGAAAGGAATCACTGATACACTAAGGCCCCAATGCTGATGGAATGGACTCACCGATATACTAATGTACCAATATAGATTAAAAGGACTCATTGATACACCGAGTCATTGACACTGATGGAAAGGACTCACCTATACATGGATTCACCGATGTTGACTGACCAATGATGAAAGACTGATGAAAATGCATCCCTGATACTTATGACCCATCAACAGTCAAAAATATTATTCTTAATTTATTAATTCAAATTTTTTTATAACAATAATATTTATAAAATTTATGTTTCTCACATTATTAAATATTGTTTGTTGAAATATTAGTAGATAGTATGAGTTACATTCACATGGGTAGAACTTCATTCCTGTTGGATCTAAAAGTATAAAATAATTACCAAGTGGATCATCTAAAGAGATAAGTTATATGCTAAAAAGTATAAAAAATAATAGAAGAATTGAAAACTCTTGCAACTCTCGTTATTTTTTCAAAATCACAATACCTCAAATCAAGAACATACGGTGATATCAATAATACAAGAAAAACCCTCTATACTATATTGAACAACATTCAAATAAGGAGCTAAAACACTTTACTCCTCGAAACAAGACCCCAAATACTGTGATACCCTATTTTGGAGGCAGCTTTCAGAAGAGGACTCAAAATTCATTTTATCTACATCAAACGAGATCAAAGCATCACTTCACACCACATGAAGAATTAAAAACCATGTTCTACATATTTATCTCTATTGTGCTCTTTTTTTATATTCTTTAAGATATTTGTGTATCTGTCTTTTACACACACACTAACTTCTGTTCATAAGTAGAGGAAAAATGATATCCTCAAACTCTCTTTCATTTTATTCGTTGTAACCCCTATATAACATAAGAAGAGGTTAAGTGTGGCATGTCTATTGGTTTCCAACGAATAAATATAGTACATGTCATGTGTGACCTGATCAGACTTGTGTGCTATTGTGAAACCCAATCTGCGGTGTGGATCAAAATTTTTATTAATTTAAACTAGTTGGTGGGAGCTATCACCAGGTGGAGTGGACTAATTTTCATCTTGATATTGAACCTATTGTTTATATCCATTCTAATTTTACATTTCATTCTTACTCTCTGTGTATTACATTTTCATAAAACTAAATTGAACATATATAGATTTTTTATCAATACTTTATAATTATTTTGAACTAGTATATTAGTTTTAAATATTATAATAATCATCAAATTGATATCCCTTATAACTAAACAATCTTCTGAGAGATTAATTGATCATTCAAGACTTTTATAAATTCACTACAAACTGACATTTATTATATTTTTAATTGGTGGAAATTTTCAAAGAATAATTTTTTTAATATAAATTAGTCTAGATAATCAATTCACCACCCCACTTTTGAGTAATCTACTCTAACCAACATTTGGAATTGAAGGATTGTTGATACTTTTCAGTTTTGGATAATTTTTTTAATGCTTTAAAATGTGATTGTTGTTTTATTTCAATGGTAAAAAAATTTCTGTTATTTCTAAATTTGTATCTCTTTGATATCCTTTAATAAAGTATATCATGGACAATAGGCAAGAAGGAGATACTAATAAATGGTTATTGGATGAAATTTATGTCAACCATTCTTACATGTATTGGTTACCTTTTATGGAATACTGTAATGCATGCTTATATTCCCAAGAGTTTGAAATGATGAAAAATGTACACATGTTGATATTTTTTCTTTTCAATAAGATTTTATGCATTGAAAACCTAAAATTAATGTTTAATCCAAATTGATTATAATATTATTTTTACTAGAAAAACTACTCTTGAAATATTGAAACTCTTTGAAATTACTTTCGAATAAACAAATAAATACATAGATTTTAAAATTTACATGTACAATAATGGTTTTTGAAGAGGGAATAGTAATGAATATAATACATATATGTTTATGAAATTCACTAAAAAATTCAATCATATAAATTTATATAGTCATATTATTACTATATAATATTTTTTACGAAATTCCATATAGTTTTATGATGTAATGTGCCCCCAAATGTGATAGAAATCTATAAAGTGAATGATGTATTGAATATATTAGTCCATTATATAAATATATCTATTATGGACTATGAGGACTCAATTAAAAAGGAATATTATTATGGAATCCAAATTAGTAATGAAAATAGGTATTTACATTCAAATATATCGATATAAATACAAATAATTGTGATGAAATGGATCATTTTTAAAATAATATGATTAAATTGTACAAAACAATATAGAAAATATGCAAAATGGGGGAATGAAAAATGTAATCATCCAGTAACATTCACAGAATATAAAAAGTAAACACAATTATGTAATTTCTAATTATCATATTGTGCTTATGGTAGAAGAAGAACAAAATCAATAAAGCCTTTATGGGATGAACATGGTGTGAAAGTGATGATTCCCACTCCTCAAGTGAGTCTAGAAATGAATGATCCAATTGTCTCATAGATGTTATCTAGGTTTATAGAAAAAAAAATCTAACTCTTATACATCATCCTCCTAAAACACCTTTTATTTATCATCGTTTACCAATCACATAATGTATAATTGTCTAAATATGCACATGATTTTGTTAAAGAAGGGTATTTTTTTAAAAAATCTTCTATATAGAAATAACATAAAATTACTTATAAATATTTTATTAAAGAGTATGATTACCTTCAAATTGATAGAGGTTAAATATAAAAAATATTTAACGATCGGTTGAAGGTTCATGATTTATAATCATATATCAATGATCTAAAATAAATGTCTCATTAAATTCACCCAAGGTGAAAAAACCCAAAATATTTTTTATCATAATGGAATGTTAAATGTTTTTTTTATTTTTGGTTGTTTAAAAATTCATGTATTTTGAAAAATAAAATATTTGTATATGGATTCTCTTAATATATTTATTTTATTATTTTTAGAAAAAAAACAAAATCTAATTATTAAATAGATTTATAAAAACATTATTATTTTTGTGACAGAAAAGTATCCATATTAATCAAATTTCTCATCTATAAAGTAAAATGAAAAATATATTTGGATACCACATACAAAATAATCTAAAATTTTTGTAACAAAAAACTATGTAGAAGGAGACTAAATTCTTAATCTTATATTAAAAAAATTTGAAGCGAAATTCGGAAAAAAAAGATATGTAATACATTGATAGTGGATAGTCTTTATATTTGTGTAGGGATCCCAATGAATTTAATAAACTCTAAAATGTTAGTTTAGGTTATCTAACATTCAGTGATATATTAGGAAGTTAATTCATCATTATATTTACACTAGGTATTGTTAATTATCTATTTATAATTTAACTTTATTTCATTTATTGGTTAATATAAAACTCTCAGGCATTATCAAACTACACAACATTTTTTTTAAATCAATAAAAATTATTTTATCAAAAGATATACTTCCAAAATAAAATTTTTTCACATCGCTTTGATTTAAAATTATTTAAATTATCAATTAAAAATTATTTTGTTCTAAAAATAATATATGTTTGAGAATTCAATACAGTGATCCATGTATTCAAAATATATTCTATTGTCATTATAACACACACACACATGTTTATCTTAAATAACCTCATATTATATGACATTTACTAATTTATTAAGAATGCAATGTTTTTTGAACCATTTATACATGTTATGAAACAAGTAACTTATTTTAAACCTAATTAACTAGTAACAATATCTCAATGTCAGTATCTTATTCGATATAATCTTTATAGATTGAATCTTCATGAATGTGTAATAATCCTATCATATTTGGTTTCATTATTGATAATAATATTGGAAATATTTGTGTTGTTTTAATAGAAAAAATATTTATATTGTATCATAATATTTATGATTAAGGTGAAAATTGAAAATGAGATAAAATAATTCCCATTAATAGTGGTCATGGGGGATATTATGATAAAAAATAATGATGAATATTTTTATTCACAATGTTATAAACATAATATTACGCTCTTAAAAAATGTAAAAAAATAGTGTTTTTAATGATATATTATAAATATTTATATAATATAAAGACCCCACATTGCTATTTTCAAACTCCCATAATACTTTTAGAGAGATTTGGTCAATAAATATTATAATATCATGATTGGTGTTCTCATAAAAATCTTCCACTAAAATAAACATTTTTAACAATGTAAAAAATAATTCCAAATGTTTATTTTCAATTTATTTGGATTGAAACATTCTATTCTCAACAACATAGAACACATATAGAAGTTTGAACCCTTAATCGATGAAGGAATATTTCATGGTTACACGAACTTAATTAAATCCAAATATCATGGGGATGTTACCATTTTATACATTCCTTAATATATTAATATAGTAAAAAAAGAAAATTTTAATTTCATTTTCTATACCTAAAGACCAATATATGGATGATGGAGTTATTTCAACTAAATTACATAGATGAAAGAAAACTGTTTTCATTTTTGGATAACATTTCCTGACGTTCCAAATATATTTCATATTTATTGGATATAATTATCTGTAAAAATATTATTCATCATTATCACACTATGGAAATTGATATTGGGAATCACTATTTTGAGAGACTGATGTGAGACGCACGGGGTGGCCCAATCATCACGATATAGAGTGGCGATTGAAGGATGTGGTTCAGGGATAAGTGGCGGATGATGGGTACGAATAGTGGATGCATGTAGTCAATCAACGCTTTATGGAGCATGACCTACTACTTATATAACACACTCGAGGGAGGGATCTGATAGCCAATCCACACAACAACACACATGGTTTGAGGCCTAGAATTGGGGTCTTTGTGATCTTGGATCACAAATCTAACTTATTGATTGATAAGGAAAGAATTCAAACAATAAAGTGTTAAATTCAAAACAATTCTCACACAATGGAGAGAAACAAATCATAAGATATCAATTCAATATTGAATGAAATTACAATGACATGGTGTGGTTATTTATATCCAAGGGTGTGATACAATGATTAAGGGTCTAATCCCCTAAATTCATAAAGGTTAAACCTCCCTTATTCCCTTAAAATTCAAAAGAGTTATTGTCTAACAAAGTCATTTAGAAAATTAGCGGCTAACTTCACAACTATAGCCCATCAGAGTTTACTTTGGTGTCTAAAGATGCCATTTCTAGAATACTCCATGCGGGCAGGGCATCAAAATTCGTGAAACCATGTGGGCCAAGCTTTAAACATCAATTTTGGGACTGAATAAGTGATAAAATTGGCCCATTTTCTCCATCCATGCAAGGAAAGATCCATTGGGCCCTTTATGAAGCGAGACATGCACCCTTTTTTGCATTCAAACTCTCTAATCTCCCACACATCTCTGGGCCTTGGAAATCCAACTCCAGACGGGTAATCTACTCGGTGCCTTCAACATGGTTCGCATCATCCTCCGCATCTGAAAATGAATCATCCTAGACTCTTCATCCTCTAAACCCAAAAAAGGAGAATGATCAGAAACATTGAATGTGGTACTTACACCATACTCACCTGGAAAATCTATTTTGTAACCATTTTTATTAATCTTCTCAATAACTAAAAAAGTTCTGTCTTCTTGTGGCATGAGTTTTGATTTCCTCTTGTCATTAAATCTCTCCATTCGCATATGGATCTAGACCAAGTCCCCGTGCTCGAACAACACTTGTTTGAGACCCTTGTTTGCACGATCAACGTATTTTTGGGTCGTTCGCTTTATATATTTTTTCCATCTCATGTAGTTGATTCATGAATTCTACGTTTCCTTTTTCATCCATATTAGTTTCTTCATGCAAAAGAAAAAGAAACTAGATCAATAAGGGAAAGAGGCTTAAAACTGTAAACAATTTCGAATGGAGAATATTGAGTAGTTGAGTGCTTGGCCCTACAACATGATAATTCCACATGTCGCACACACTCTTCCTAATTCTTGGTATTCTTCTTGAAAATTGTTTGTAGAATGGATGAGAGTGTCTGATAAACCACCTTCGTATGCCCATCAGTTTGTGGATGACATGTTGAAGAAAATAGTATCTTTGTACCCAATTTTCTCAATATGGTATTCCTATAGTAACTAATAATTTTGTGTCTCAATCGACACAATTTTCCTTGGAATTCCATGGAGTTTGACTACTTCCTGAAATAAAAGTGTTGCAATGTTAGGGGCATCATCTGTTCTGTGACAAGGAATAAAATGTTCCTTTTTTGAAAAATGTTCCACCACAACAAAAATGGAATCTATCCCCCTCTTGGTAAGTGGTAACCCCATAATAATTTCCATTGATATGTCCTCACAGGGGTTGTTGGGGATTGGGAGAGAAAGATATTGTCCTTGTGGGTTCAGTTTTGATTTGTCTTTATAGTAGACAATGCACTTTAAAACAAATTTCTCAACATCTCTAGATATCCTAGGCCATTAAAAATGCTCGTTAAGAACACTTTGTGTTTTTCAACACCAAAATGCCCCCATTAACCCACCCTAGTGTGACACCTTCGGTAAAAGTAAATGGATATAGTAATTGGAAATGAATAGCTTATAAATCCTGAATAAGAATCAATTATGTAAATATAAAATTTTCCAACATACTCAAGGTTTAAAATGTTCATAAGTTCCCTAAAATCACTATCAGAATCATATAAATCCTTAATGTATTCAAAACCAATGAGTTTTGAATCCATAAAGGATAAAAGAGAATATATACATGAAAGTGCATCATCCATAGTATTTTCTTTACCCTTTTTATGATTTATGACATATGGAAATGATTAAATGAATTCTAGTCAGCTAGAATGTCTCCTATTTAGTTTATGTTGTCTCCTAAGGTATTTAAGATCCTCGTGATCAGAATGGATCACAAATTATTTAGGACAAAGAAAGTGTTGTCATGTCTCTAGTACTCTAAATAATGCATATAACACTTTATCATACGTAGCATAGTTTAGAGTTGGTCCATTTAACATCTCACTAATATAAGAAATATTCTTACCTTCCTGTATGAGTACTCCAACAATACGAATTCCACTTGCATCACATTCAATTTCAAAGGTATTACCAAAGTATGGGAGTGCAAGTAGAGGGTCATGGGTGAGTCTATCCATGAGAGCATGGCAACCATTCTCTTGGTATTCCCTCATTTCAAAGGAACATTATTCTTTTTCAATTAATTTAATGGGACTGTTAGTGTGCTAAAGTCCTTTAAAAATCTCCTGTAAAAGATAACAAGTCCATGAAAACATCTTACCTGCCAAACGGAGGTCGGAGTTGGTCATTCGAGTATTTGTTTGATCTTCTCGGTGTCCACTACAACTCCATTCCCTCTCACAAAAAATCCTTGGAAAACTATCTTATTGAGGAAAAATTCATTCTTATTGATGTTTCCAAATAGGTTTTCTTTCCTTAACACATCTAGGACTTTTCTTATGTGATCTACATTTTCTTGAAAAGTCCTATTATAGACTAGAATATTATCAAAGTAAACTACCCAAAATTTTCCAATATATACATGTAAGACATGATTCATTAACCGCATAAATGTGCTAGGTGAATTGGTGAGACCAAAGGGCATGAATAACTATTCATAAAGTCCATTTTTGTCTTAAATTTAGTTTTCCACTAATATCCATCATTGATCCTAATTTGATGGTAGCCACTTCTTAAATCAATTTTTGAGAAACTAGTTATACAATTTAATTCATCTACCATATCATCTAACCTTGGGATAGGATGAAGATGCCTAATCGTGATATTGTTGATGGATCTACAATCCATGCACATTCTCCATGTCTCATCCTTCTTTGGTACTACAAGAATCATTTCCACACAAGGACTAAGGCTCTCTCTCTCATATCCTACATCCAATAACTCGTGAACATGCCATTTAATTTCATTTATCTCATTCTGGTTTGCGTGATATGTTAAGCAGTTCAGTATTGATGCTCCGGGTATGAGGTCAATTTGATGCTCAATACCTCTAATGGGTGGCAAACCAGGTGACACATCTTCAAGAAAGACATCATCATACACCTTCCAGAAGGACTCACCAACATTTTGAAAAGGGGGTAAGTCATTAGTATTTAGTAGTTACTCTTTGTACTTGAGTACTAGGAGGGTTTTCTGTGAAAACAATGCTTCCTTATCCTCACTCTTTTTTTCTAACATCAAAATTTTTTCTTCTCTGAAATTCTTTTTCCCACTTGATTTCTCATTGCTCTCCATTTATTTCATTCTCTCATTTTCTCTCTTTCCCTCATTATCTACTTGTTCATTTTCACTCTTTTTTCCCTTATTGCTCTTTTTTTCTCTCAAAATGTGACCTTATTGAATTTCTTTAGGCTCATGGGGTTGAGGTTTATAGGTTCCCCTCGTAGTACAAAAAAGTTACAGTTCAAGAAGCCTTCATGAGTTACACGTCGATCGTACTGCCATGGTGGACCCAACAGTAATTGGAACTCTTTCATTGGAACAATGTCGCATAATAACTCATCCTTGTATTTACCAATTGAAAACAGTAGCTTCACCTGTTTGGTAACCTTATGCTCCCTATAATCATTCAACCACTGAAGTCGATATGGATGTTGATGCTTCAAATTAGGAAGTCCCAACTTCTTTACTAACTTGGTGCTCACAAAATTACTACTACTTCCTCCATCAATAATAACATGAAATACCTTCCCAAGTATTCTTCAACATGTATTGTTAAGGTTCTCCCACTTCTCCTTCTATCCCATGGTCATTTGTGCACTTTTAACTCTCCTAGTGATAAGAATCTCATCATATTCTCCAAACTCTATACTATCAATTTCTGAAGATTCATCCTCCACTTCTTAGCCCTCTCCAATGGTCTCTCATTCTCCATAATTGATAATGACCATGGTGTACCATTTTGGGCACTCAATAGTAATGTGACCACTTCCTTGACATTTGAAACACCAAATATCCTCATTCCTGGTTTGGTTAGCCTCAAATGAAGGTTTCTTAGGTGGAAGATTTACCTTGTCACTTTTTCAATCAACCTCCTCTTTTTCCTGTGATGGTTCTCCAACATCCTTCCTCGGATTTCTCCATGGGGTGAATGGGGAAATGGGTTTCCTCATTTTCTCCTCCTTTTGTTCTGTTGCTCGATCTTGGTGGCTTAACGTATCATATCTTGTATTTCCACTTTGTGGTACTTCTCCTCTTGATCAGCAATCTCGCAGTTGAGAACATATAAAAAATTTCCATGGTTTCCTCTAGATCCTCCTCAATGTTTGCCTGAATAATGGCAATTTTAATCTCCTTGTAGTAAACTTTTACACTCTTAATCCCTTGGGTGAGGCGTTGAAGTTTGTTATGGATATCTCTATGGTAATATATGGGAACAAACTGCTTCTGGATGGTGAGCTTCATGTCTTCCCAATTGTTGATAGGACGTCCACCATATCAATCCATCTCCTTTTAAACTAGATCCCACCATATTAATGCATTATAAATGAATTCAAGGGCTCCAATTTTTACTTTTTTCTCCTTGGAATAGGCATAGAATGAAAACACCTACTTGATTCGCATTTCCCACTCTATGTATGCTTCCATATTGCTTTTCCCTTGAAAATAAGGGACCTTCACCTTGATCCCGCCAAGTAGGACATCATCATGTTGTCTCCTTGCCTCTCTAGGGTTTTGGTACAACATCCTCCTCTCTGGGACACCATAAATATCATCATCAAAGTTCACCATCTCTTCCACCATGATGAGGGGACGAAGTGGTGTCGAAGCGCGTCATGGATTATCATGGATCATCCTTGGGCTTGGTTTATTCTCCAATTCATCAATCCTTTCTTGTAGCCCTTCCATCATTCTATCAAGAAGCTTCTCAAAGTGGATCACCAAATCTTTGATTTGTATTTGTGTAGCTTCTGGTGCGGGAGATTTACTTCAAATTCCTTCATCACTAACATGAGAAATTTGCTTCCCATGATCTTCTACCATGATAATTTACACAAACCGGGGGGGCACACAATGATACACACTCATTCACACACAAAATATGTATAGAAACAAACACACAAGATTTACACACTCACAAACACCGGGATACAAACTCATGCATGAAAGATATACACACTCACACACACAATATGTACACACACATAAGCACACAACAAGATGCACACAATCACACACACAAGATATATATATATATATATATTCTTCTATCTCTCCACTCGCAACAATCAATTAAAATATCAAGATCTTATGAAATATAATACCATGTTTCAGGTAATCACTTGTCACCAGTCCTTCCCCAATCAAGATTGTGACGGGGGCTGGTTTAACACAACCTGCTTGTGTGGTAAAGGGTAAAAGGTGAAAAGAGGGTAGAAAATGGATAATGGGTGGGTGGAAAAGTAGGTAGAAAGGTGGTATTTGGGTTTTTCCGGATTGTGCAAGATAAGAAAAACTAAAAACCATTTCAGCTAAATATAATATGGGGATGAAGCAAAATGATAGAGAAAGTGAAGTACAAAAATTAAAAGTGCTAATAATGTAAAGAGCGATGATGAAGTAATTATGTCATCTTATTTTCCAATTTTTTTTCAAATCTCCCCAAAAAGTGATGTGATTGGAGTTTTGAAGCACAATATGATGAACAGAGAGAAAGATAAATAATTTTTTTTAAATCTCTCAATGGAAATGATGTGATTAATTTTATGAAGAAAAAAATGATGACTTGAGAGAATATAATTTTTTTTTCAGATAGAAATCACATATATTGAATTAAATTCCAAAAGAAGATGAATGAATAATTGACTCAATGTAAAAATATTTCAATCTTGCACAAAAAAGGCTAATTCTAGAGTTTTTCAAAGAAAATAATTTTTTTGAATGGGTGGATAAAGAAAGATGAGAAGGGTAATAGATATATGGGATAATAGAGGGTGATAAATGTCAACAGTGTCAACGGGATCTCTAATACTAGCTGATGTGAGATGCACGGGGTGGCCAAATATTCATGGCGTAGGGCGATGGTTGAAGGATGTGGTTCATGGATAAGTGGAGGATGATAGGTACAGATTGTGGATGCAAGTATTTAATCAATGCTATAAGGACTGCAACGTACTAATTAGAAAACACACTCAAGGGAGGTATGTGATGGCCAATCTACACAACAACGCCATTGGGATGAGGCATAGAATTAGGGGCTTTAGGATCTTGAATCAGCAACCAATCTTGTAGATTTACAAGGAACGAATGCACAAGAGCAAGGGGAAATTCGGAACAATTCTCACACAATGGAGAGAAACAAATCATAAGATCTCAATTCTATCTTGAATGAAATTACAATGCCATGGGTGGGTATTTATTTCCAAGGGGGTGATACATTGGTCAAGGGTCTAATGACATAAAGTCGTAAAGGCTAAACCTACCTTTTTTCACTTAAAATTCAAAAAGTTAAACTCTAGCATATAATTTTAGAAAATTAGAACACAACTTTCCAACTATTGCCCAGTGAATTAAGATTTGCTGTCCCATCATGCCATTTATAGATTCTTCCATGTGGGAAAGGCATCCAAATTCGTGCAACCATGTGTCCCAAGTATTAAACATCAATTTTGGGCTTAAATAAGTGATATTAGAGTCACATTTGCACCATCCATGCAATACAAGATCCTTTAGGCCCTTAATGAAATGAGATGGGTGACAATTGTGGCCTTCACCCTCTTTAATCTCCCACGCATCATTAGGCCTTTAAAATCCATCTCCTCCACTCGGGTAATCAACATAGTGCCTTCAACATGGTTCACATCAAATACAACCTTAAAAAAGAGAAATAATGGTAGAATATATTATCATTGATCATTTATTACACAATATCTTCACAAACCCCTTTCTTGAGAACATTTTTTATAGAGGCGGAGTTAGGAAATGAATTCTCATAATTCATTATCATATAAATTATTTTTCCCATTTTCTCATTTAGGCTATATTTTGTCTTTTCAAACATTTATTTTTCTTATTCAAAATGTAAAAATAATTTTAGGGATATTTTTTATTATTATTTTCATATTTTAATCAACTACATATCAAAAGTGTTTTTCATTCATTCATTTATTTATTATAACAATCGGAGAAAAATTATAATATTTTCATGGATAAAAGAATAATGTTCTATGGTATAAAATTTTATTGTATCTAAAGTTAATTTATTCTGTATATAGATAAATATAAAATTCCAGTCATAAATTAAAAGGGATAATGATATCTCTGTTAAATAGAATGTTTTCAATGGATGATAATGAAATTGGATCATGGGAGGGATATATTAATTAAATGAAATGATATTTCAAAATATTTTTTCTTTATTTTTAATATTATTTAAATTTATTATTCCCATTATTATTTTCACATATCAATTTCTAAGAATTAGTGATTTCAATGATAGCAAAATGGGGGATACTATTGATCTAGTAACTTTTTTTTATGATCACAGTCACAAAATGTCTTTACATTATTTTATTTTAGTGATATAATGTCACAAAATAACCTTACCATAACACTCTCCACCACAACTCAAAAAGATGTAGAACAAAAAAAACATTGTAATAAGGACATTTGTGTAAAATAACACAGTCTATAATTCTATTTTAAGATCATAAAATTATTTTGAAATCATTTCCATGGAAAATAATATATTTCAATAAATTTAGGTATGAGTATTCTATAAGGTGAATAACCATTCCACATAACATCTATGGAGGACTTGTCTATGATGCCACATAAGGGACATGATGAATAAGATCTATGAAAATGATACTTAAAGACTAAAATTCATAGTATATATCCCCACTATATAATTTAAACCCCTATAGTGCATAGGAATACATCATGTTGTAAGGATATTAATCCAAAACATTAAATAAGAATTAATTTCCTAGCCTTAAAGAATTTTGTTTTCATCATATCTGATTGATTAGACCTGAATCTCTTATAAAAACCAATGAAATATATAAATTAAAATAATGGGAGTCTAGGATAAAAAATTATCAAACCTATGAAATCCATTTTACACTAAATATTTCTTGATTTATCCTTGATGATCTATTCATAAGGACCTCTAACTGTACATCAATTTCCAATATCCTATAGAAAGCAGGAAACATTTTCATCAATAAATATTTCATCATATATTGATATTATTTTTACATTATTGTAAATCATAATGGATCACCTTCTACTGTCTCTCTCTCCCTTTTAATATTTGATATTATTTATTTCTTTTTCATATAGTTGAATGCTTTGTAAACATTTTTTAAAAAAACATTATATTTTTATCTGATCTTTTAGGTTCTCACCACTACCAAACAATAGTCTCTTCTATCATAGTTTTTATAAAAAATAGGGGTAATATTCTCTTGTTACTAGTGTCGATTAAAATTAATAAATTTATTTCATTTAATTTTGTTCTTAGTTTCAATTAAATCCAAGGTTGAAATATCACCCTCCAATGATTAGATTAGGGAATGATAAATTGGGGATCATTAATAATCTATTTATTAACACATTAAAAATGATCATTTTTAATATAAATAATTATTATTCCATTATTCTTAATTTTTTTAGTTTTCTATACCCTCACCCTCACCGTTACATTAATTATTTTATTCATGTATTTATTTTTATGTGATAATTGATTTCAATTTATATTATCAGATTAAAATTATTTTAAGGTAAATTAACCACCATATTAACTATTACCTATGAACTATAGAAACATTTGTCATTATATAATGGATGAGATTGATATTTTACTCATATTAATTTTTAATGATTTATATTCTATGTGAAACAATTGTGGCAAGGGTTATCATCCAATTTAAAAAACTGTTTTGGGACATGAGTAGATCGCCCATGTGCACTATGTTATAGGTTGTTTGTTACCCATGTTTATAATGATATAAATATCTCCCTGATTAACAATGTGATTGTTTTTTATTTCAATTATTATTTTGGTTTAATATTCTAATTTTATGAATCATAATTATGTTTTGTTATCATGTATAAAACTCCATGAACCATGACTCCATACATGTTTTACCGATGTATTATGTTTTATTAGTATCCTTAGGTTAGGGCATAAAATTTTTGTTATATTTTTTATTGGTAAATATTATCATATGTTATCTCTGGAATCATGATATTTTTATCATACCAATTTATTTATCTTTTTATCAATTATAATATTTTATTTATATAACTTTTCCCACCCATTAACATGAATATATGCTCAGACATTATTATTTTAGTATTAATTATCATATATTTGAGTGTATCAAATATGATATGTCTATATGGTTATGATGTATGAAGAATAATTTTGGAAGAAACTATTGATTTTTTTTTGAATTGTGTTGGTTTTGTATGAAATCCTAAAAGACACTAGACCTATATGATTGTGGGCATGATTTATCATTATATATAGTTAATATTGATATAATATATATGATTAATATGATTTAGTCAACATAGGAGAAAAATGATGATAGTGTTTGTTGAGTTAATATCATGTAATGGAATTAAAAATCTACTTGAAAGGTGCGTAAAAAAAATATATTTTTGTGTTTGCACCACCTACCGAATTGTTTCATCAAAAAAATATATTTTCCAGATTAATAATTTATTTTTTACATCAAACTATTAATTAATTCATGTATCATTAAAATGTGAAACAATATTTCATCCTTATATAATGTGAACTAGGTTACACTTGAAAAAGGATATGTTTTTGAGATTTTTAAAATAAATGAGGTTTTTATGTCCACCAATTTCATTTGAATCAATGTATATAATATCAACAAGGTAGAGATAAATGTGGAACTACTGAAAATATATTGACTGTGTTTTTCATTTATGTTTTTATGGGTATTGAAAAAAATATACATTTTATATTGAAAATAATTATTTATTTTTATTATTGTATTTGTTTAAAATAAATATTCTAACTATAATTATGTGTTGGGGATAATGATGATCTCAATTAATCATGAGATTAATTTAACCAGTGTCTACTGATGTGTTTAATCAAAGAGGAAGACAATAGATCTCTTTAAGATGATATGTTTCATAGAGAGTTTTATTAATAGTTCAATGGGCTACATGGAAATGTACATGTTTTTGGTGATTGATTCCTGTAAATTAATAGGGATTCGTTTTTATACATTTTTGAATACTATAAAATAATAACCATACAGATCTACAACATAGAAATACTGGATATTAAAAAATGAGGATAAAACATATAAAATAGAGTATTATAGTGATTTTCTTTTAATTAATGAATAAAAAGTTTTAAGTGGATAAAGGGATCATTATCAACTATAACGCATCGACCATAGTTACCTAGAGTTGGTGCATTATTATATAACATTGGAATGATACAATGAATCATGTCCTAAAATACTGATAAGTTCAATAGCCTTGGAAGTACTAGATAAATTAATAAGTTTTACATCACATCATGAAATAAAAACATCAACAACATTTTCCCCCCTTCTTAACACACTTATATCCTTATCCTATCCCTATATGTCAACCATAAAGTACATATTTACATCCTGTGAAAATTAAATCAAAGAAAGGGATGAGCTCAGAAGATCAGTAAAGATAACAACATAGTAGAATATTTCATAAATAAGCATAAACATTTTAGGCAATGTATAAGACTTAAAAAAAATCCATTTAAACTTTTACATGAGAATAATATGGAAAAGATAAAATCAAATAATTCCATTTACATATTCACATGGAAATTATACTAGTCAAATAATGACAAGCATTATTAATAGCCACTTTCATAATGACAGAATGCATAATGCTAGACTTCATAACCACATAGTCAAAACCATGTGCCAAGACTACAGATAAGATATTGTCAAGGACTTATGCCTATACACTAGTTTGTCTCATGAGTCCTACTGATGCCTCAAGGAGCTATAGTGGGCTCCACCCGTCACTTACTATGTCCAATGCATTCCTTATATGAAAAGGTTTAAACATAACATAAATATTCATATTAAATATAGCATAAAAAATGTCAATATATTATCAATAAACCATGAATGGTGTAAAAATAACACATTTCCATTCAAACATATTAGAAAACCTTCCATGAAATATTAATGTTCTATATAATATTAAATCAACTTCAAAATACCTTATAATCCATCAAAGGTTGTTGACATTGATGAAATCAATACTTTTTTATAGAGATATCTATTTATATTTATAAATAATTTATAAAATTTTTATTATTATAAAGGATAAAATTTATTTCAAAAAAATTCTTATAAGATTTTATGGGAATCTATGGCGATGATATAACGACATGAAATATCCACACCCGCCGTATAAGTTAATCAAACATTCTTACCTTATTTTTGGCAAAAAGTTTATAAAATACCTTGTTTAGAAAATGACAGAAATAATCATTTCAAAACATATATGGTCAAATAAGGGTATCAATGAATTTAACCCATCGTATAGTAAATAGTATAAATTTATCTAATTACATTTTTATGAAAACACGGATGTGGATAATAAAGAGGTCCAAGTTGATACTTACACATTAACAACCTCAAATAAGGAATGAGATTATAGAATTAACAATTAACGTTTAATTTTCCATATTTGATGGTATGTTAAACTCAATTATAATAGCTAAAACATTTTTATTAAATTATTCAAGAACATTATACAAAAATATGATATCATATTTGATCCTCTAATATTTAATAATAGTTCTGTGGTATAATAATTGCATGTGTTAACTGATTCATTTTCTTTTATATGATTATTTATATAAAACATGTTTGTTATGGATAGGATTTATTTTATTCATATACATAGTGATATTATGTTAATATACATTATTTTTTATCATAAATTGAAATTTTTTAATGAATGATTATGATGGGGAATGAATCTCATCGCATTCGTGGAGACTGTAATCCGAACATACGCACGAGCGACAATATCATTATATTGATGGTGAAATAATATTTAATTGGATGGTATATCATATATACAAAATCATTAACAAGTTATATTTATTATTTATGTTAGTTATATTCATTATTATACACATCCAAATGATGAAGTATTTTAATAACAAACTACACCACGACCAGGAGACGGTAAGCCGTACCTTTGCACGCATGGTAAATTTATCATTCAAATGATGGATATAATAATGAATATGGTTGAACCATTTTCATAATAATATAATAGTATATTGAATATACTGGGGTTATTGTTTTATAATGGAACCAAAAAAGAAAGAGGAAGTGGAATAAGAAAAGAACTTGAAAGAGTTGATGAAATATTTACCTCTTCTTTGGGGTTTCCTTGCGATTTGACCAAATGGGCTCCATAGGTTGTCTTTCTGACCAAAGGAGTCCTATAGGATAAAGTTATGAATTCTTTGAGGCTATTTGGGTAGGGTTTGTCTGAGCCAAATTGCTTTGGAGGTGAGAAATTAAGATAAGGGGGAGTACACTTTTATAAGAAATGTGAGGGTCACTTTAGGAAATGCATAAAATATTATTTTATAATAATAACATTTTCAATTTCTAATGGATCCAAAATTATTTATTTCAAAGCTAAGGTAGGGTTGGGTCTAAAACCTCTCAACCAATAGGTTTTAAACATGTTTAGGTCACCATATTAACCTTACCATTTAGATTTAACTCTGAGTAAAATAGTTTGACATTTATCATGTCTCTGTGTATTTTTATATTATATGGTTAATACACTTAGTATTACAAGTCAAAATAATTCCAAGTGGTTCATTATTAATATATATAATCATATCTATGTCCTTTGGTATAACCATAGATTTTTTAGGAATATTATATCAATTAATAATACAGTATTTGTTTTAAAAACTGAAATATGTCAATTTTGACACTATATTGTATTTAGTATTTGTGAAAATCATAAAATCATGATTACATAGATAAAAAATTATTCAATCAACCCTAACAAGTCATATTAACCTAAAAAATTAGTGTAATTCATCAAAAGACTCAAATTACATTTATTCGGAAATTTATAAAATCAAATATTTTAATATTTCATTATTAAGGTAATTACCACATCAAAATTGTGTCATAAATAAATTAAATTATTTAATGTCTAAAATTTATAAATAAAATACCATTATTTATAAATATTTATATATTTATAATTAATATTTATAGTCAAATTTATCTTATCTATAACCCTATATTAAAAATGGTTTTGTTATTAAACATTGAATTTAACACTTTTAACTCTTCTTTACATAAATAATAATAAATTTTCGAATATAATCCAAGTGGACCAAAATGATCATATTTTGATTCTATGGTTGTTTCTGTCTAATTAAACTTATCCAATAGAATTCGGACAAGTGTTAGGGTAATTATAGTAATAGTTTTACCCTTAGTTTCTCTATTTACTTTTAACCGTGGTAAATAAATATCAAAAGTTTCTATTCACCAGAAATTATTGTCATCTTATTGAACCACATATTACATAATTAAATCAACTGTGTCTCTCCTATTTTTGTAATTCAATTCTTAAAAGCGATAAAATTACATTTTAAGAAAATTTGAAAATGCTCTTATAAGGTGGGTAAAAAATGGTAATAGGTTTAATAAAATTTCATAAATCTAAACTTCTTATAAAATGACTACAATGAATTACATTGAAAATATATAAGAATTATGTATCTATGTTGAACTAAAATAAATTAAAATAAATTAACTAATTATTTAAATTAATAGTTATTTATATATAATAATGCAGTGGTTTTCACAATTCATCAAAAATTGAAAGTTCTCAGAAAAATACCAAAAATTCACCCTAAGCTAATTTTGATATTCTGATTCCAAAAAATGAAGTCCATTTTGAAAAATAAAATTTATATAATTTCAAAAATTCAGTTTTACTATTCATAACCGCTTGTTTCATTAGGCATGGTGTGTTAAAACTCCATTTCGCCTACAATGCAAGCTACTACAATATTCAAAAGGAAATGTATCATGGAAACATGGGGAGTTACATTCTACCCTCCATAAAATAAATTTTTCCTCTAAATTTCTAGAATATTTCTACATATAAAGATTCTGGTGGTTCTTTATCATATGTTCCTCAGGTTCCCACGTTTCCACTTCCATCTTATGGTTTATCTGTAGAATATTTTCCAAATGATTTTTCTGGTTTCTCTGCACTTGTCCTCAAGAATCAAGAATTTTAACAGGTTCTTTAGAACATGACTGGTCAGGTTCCAGTTCAATTTCTTCATAGGTGAGTACATGTTTTGGGAGAGGCATGTATCTTTTCAATAGTGATACGTGTAACACATCCTAAACATTGGAGATATTTAGAGGTATTTCCAAATGATATTCCACAACTCCAATTCGTTCAATAATTTTATTTGGTCTGATGTACCTAGGACTCAATTTACCCTTTTTACCGAAACTTATAACACCCTTACATGGAGATGCCTTCAGGAAATCAAGGTCTCCTACATGAAATTACAAATTGTTTCTTCAGTTATCGGCATAGCTTTTTGTACTTCTTTAGGATTCTTTGGTGTGGGTTCTTATAACCTTCACCTTTTATATTGTTTCCTCAACAATTTATGGGCCTACATGTTTTCTTTCACCAACATTATCTCAACATGTTGATGTGCGACATCTCTTTATGTATAATTCTTCATATGGTGCGATCTGAATACTTGAATAGAATCTATTATTAAAAGAAAATTATAATAGAGGTAAATATTGATCCCACATACCTTTAATGTCATGTGATCAAGTTATCAATATGTCTTCTAAGGTTTGAATAGTCAGTTCTGATTGTCAATCAGTTTGAGTGTGGTTGGTGGTGCTCAAACGAAGATCAATATCCAAGGATTTATGAAGACTTTTCTATATTCTTGATGCAAAACAGGGATCACGATCGGAAACAGTTGATAGTGGTACTCCATAATGTCTTAAAAGTTCATTAATATATAATCTTTATAAATTTTCAAGTAGTAAATCTTCTCTTATAGAAATAAAATGTGCTGACTTGGTAAGACTATCAATAATGACCCATATTGCATCATTTCTTCTTAGAGTCTTCGGTAGCCCCATGAAAAATTCCATCATAATATTATCCCATTTCCACTCCAGTATGGTAATAGGTTGCATGAATCCTCCAGGTTGTTTCTTTACAACTTTCAATTGTTGAAAAACCATATATCTTGGCACAAAATCCGTAATATCCCTCTTCATGTTGCCCTAGAAAGAATGTTCCATCAAATCACATTACACATTGGTGCTCCCAGGGTGTATAGGGAAATTGGAGATTTGAGAATCATCCAACAATTATCTTTATAGATTAGGAATATTAAGAACACAACGTCTCTTCCCAAATATCAAAATTCCATCTTCATAAATGAAGTCACTCAATCTCCCATCATTCTATTCTTTAAACATTTTTTGGACTCCTCATCATCAGTCTGAAAACTCTTTATCCTTTCTCGAAATGATGCATTGGAAACCATTTGAAAAGGTATTGGTGTTTCACAATACATGGTTATTTCCATATCCATCTTTACCAGATCCATGAAAATATGATCCCTTTCAACTATTAAATTATTCAAAACTCCATGATTTTTTCTACTCAATGCATCTGCTATATTATTTTCCTTCCCTAGGTGGTAGTGTATAGTGAAATAATAATACATGATTATTTAAATCCATCGTCTTTTCCTAAGGTTGAGTTCATTCTGGGAGAAAATATACTTCAAAATCTTGTGAACAGTATAAAACTCACATTTTTCACCATAGAGATAGTGTCTCCATATTTTCAAATCAAATATTACAGCCGCTAACTCAATGTCAGGAGTATTATTGCTTTTCTCATGAATTTTTAGCTGTCGTGATGCATATGCAACAACTCTATCATTCCACAAAAGGACAAAACCAAGTCCTTTCATTAAAGGATCACTTTAAATAACAAACCAATCGTTCCCTGATGGTAGAGTCAAGATAAGAGCATTGACTAATCTTCTCTTCAATTATTCAAAACATTCTACACACTCATTTTTTAAATCAAATTTAACCCCTTTACATGTGAGCTTTGTTAATGGGTTATCCAATCAGGCAAAATTCTGATAAAAAGATGATAATAACCGTCAAATTCAATAAAACTATATACCTTAGTTATACTCGGAAATGCTAGGAATTCATGGATTTCCTTGGTCTTTGAAGGATCAACATAGATTCCATCCTTAGAGGCAATATGGCCATGAAAAGAAATCTCCTAAAGAACGAATTCAAAAATGAATAATTTCTTATATAATTCATTTCATCTAAGAGTTCTTAGGATAATGTGGAAGTGATTTTCATGATCTTCGTAGATTTTTGAGTATACAAAAATATCATCAAAAAATACCACTATAAATTCATCAAGATATTCCATGAAACCTCTATTAATTTGATCCATGAAGACATAGGGTGTATTAGTAAATCCAAAAGGCATTACTCTATACTCATAATGCACGTACATGGTTCAAAATGTTGTTTTCAAAACTTTTTCTATCATCACACAAAACTAATGATATCCAGATCAAAGGCTGATCTTTGAAAAATACTGAGCTATATGAAATTGGTCGAATAATTCATCAATACGAGGTAGGAGATACTTGTTCTTTATTGTTATAGGATTGATCTCCCTGTAGTAAATGCACAACCTCATAGATCCATCATTCATCTTAACAAAAATAACAGCGTCTCCCTAGGAGAAATAATAGGTTGAATAAATACCTTATTACTTCATTCCACTATATGTTCATTTAGTTCAAAAAATTCCATAATGACCATTATATAAGTGGTCTTTGATATGGGCCTTTAACCAAGAATTAAATAAATGGAAAACTAAATTTCTCACTCTAGAGGATGTCCAGGTAAATCCTTGGGAAACACATCAACATATACTTGCACAATAGGTACATCCTCTCTTCGAAGATCATTTTCCTCACCCATATTTATTTCATTCTCTTCGTCCCCAATAATTGAATTTAGTAGAGATACTAAGGTGGATCTAGATAAGAATCAGTTTGGTGTGTTTCTGTTATAAATAGAGTGTACCCTTTATCATCATCGAAAAATGTAACCTCCTTCTTCTTAGAGTAAATTTTCACATAATGGTTTCAAATCCCTTCCATTATAATGATTATATCAAATTTAATCATGGGTATGATGATGAGATCAGTAGATAAAGAACATATATATACCCTAATGGTAACTAATTC
This sequence comes from Viscum album, assembly GCA_963277665.1. NCBI lineage: Eukaryota > Viridiplantae > Streptophyta > Magnoliopsida > Santalales > Viscaceae > Viscum > Viscum album. The sequence continues at coordinate 1,986,741,681 of OY728119.1, forward strand.
ACAAATTTTTTTTGTGATGATACTTCCCTCAGGTGTTTTCACTTACAACTACCTAGTTTATTCAAATTGAAAATATATTATTTACTTAGAAAAATAGAAAGATATGAAACAATGCGATGATCTAAAATCAAATAAATAATTGGCTAAACTAGATTTATTAATTAAATTACCTTCCACCATAAATTTCATTTCTTCAACCTCAATAGTAGAGATTGAAAAGGATTGACCTTTCTCCCTTGTCCATTTATGTGGTATGTTTCCTTGGCTCATAGGAAATTAATTTCTATAATACCCCTTTCTTCTAAAATTATAACATTCAACATTGACAGCCTCTTTCTTCCCCTTGCAATCACGAGCTTGGTGGAATTTTTCACCACACTTGTAACAGACTCCCATTCCCTTCAAGGAAGTTGCAGGGTGTTTCTTACCACATTTCATACTAAATGGATTTTCAACTTTTCCCTTCTTCCCCTTATTTCCATTTCCAGAGTGTTAAACAGATCTCTTATTATCTTGGTTTTCTTTGAAGTTGTAGGAATTAGAGAATTACTTTTCTGTCTTGACAGTGCGTAAGACAGTATCTTCATACGATGAGAAGGATTATGAGACTAATGCTCAACATAGAAATAAATTTAACCCATCAAATAATCGGCCAATCTTACTCCTTTTTTTACCTATATAATTTGATGTATGCCTAGCTAACCATATAATGATAGCCTCATACATTTCGACATTATCATCCTCCTTTTTCCTTAGACTCAGAAATTATATTTCCATATCCACTTTATGGTCATGAGGAAAGTACTTTTCAATGAAAATTACTTAAACTCCCTCGATTCCATGTTCTATACTTCTTCATCTTCTTTGCATGTTGTATTAATGACCACCATTGATCTGCATCTCCCGTGAGGTGATAAACTCTTATGACAACATTTTCTCTTTCGCTACTCCCCAATTTATGAAATATTTTCTATAAGATATTTATCCATTACTCATTGACTAATGTATTTTTACTATTATTGAGTTTAGGTGGTTGTTTCCTCATGAAGCAGTCTAACATTGATGCACCGCATTGTGGATTAGGGTGCTCCGTACGGGTAAGGTTATTATTCATAACCTGAGTGAGTTGTTCCAGTATGGT